>OW028721.1:7977061-13142061 GCA_932294345.1 Pandemis cinnamomeana
GCTAATACCTAGTTTAATACACATACGACATAGCAATATTTATGTCATTGTAAAAAATAATCATTATGAAAAATAGAATAAATATTTAAATAAACAATTACAATAGGTACAATATTTATATTGATAATACCTATCTTAATTATTAATTTTAATTAATACAGCTATACAATTTGGAATCTTAATTAATCAAGATCAGCTAACCTCAACAGCAGACGGTAGCAACAGGGCCAGAGACCGTATCTAGTCGACACTACACGCATACACTCATACACACACACACACACACACATACACACGCACTACAGGATCACTCACAAAACACTGGATGCTTACGGTGATTTTTCTAAAGATGGCCATGTCATGTTATTATCACACATGTAATAATTTTATGCATGTGTAAATTTTTATCTCCGGGAGTTCAAATTAATTAAATGATTAATTATTTGATTAATTTTTGAGTCATGTCCACATTATTGCGAGCAATGACGGAAATTTGTCCGATCTCTGGTAATAAGTCAAGCGAGCGTTAATAGTGATAGTTCCTGCTTCAGACAAAATCGCGGCTAATTTTCATGTGGCCTTAAACGAAGCCTCTTGAATGAATGTGATGTGTTTTGTAACTTGTGTGTGTATGTATTTATTTATATATTATGTAGTATATTTTATTTATTAAGCATTAGTTTATTGTATTTATCTATTACTAGCTTTTGCCCGCGACTTCGTCCGCGCAGATAACGTCAGAGTGATAAAATATTTTCTTTTTTAATAAAA
The DNA here is from genome assembly GCA_932294345.1 of Pandemis cinnamomeana. NCBI lineage: Eukaryota > Metazoa > Arthropoda > Insecta > Lepidoptera > Tortricidae > Pandemis > Pandemis cinnamomeana. Next base: position 7,977,833 of record OW028721.1, read on the forward strand.
AGTTATGTTACTTCTAATACCTCCAAGAACATTTGATCTTGACCTTTCAAGGAAAATGTCGTGTATCCGAAATCCGCGGGCTCGCACCTCTGATTTTTAAAATTCATGTGCGAAATATCAATTGAAATTTTTCAGGAGCTTAAGATGAAGGCAACCATGAATAGATCTGCGATGGTCTGTGATGATCTACGATGGTGTTTGTGACGTTCCCAATCCTCTGGGCCTCATCCTTAGAAGCGGACTGTGCCCAGTAGTGGAACGTATATAGACTGGGTAGGTATATAGACATAGCTATAATTATATAAACACTCAAATAGGTATACAGATGAGCCCATAATTGCCTATGTCTCAATACACCGCGAATCCATGATGCAATTAATTGGCTCTCTGCAAACATTGTTTAGTAAGCTTACGTGTGTGGACAATGGAGCCGTCATACATTGTATGTCATTTATTATGTATGTAGATGAGATAATCAGTGTCAGAGGCTGCTAAATATGATTATAGATAGGTCCGTCTATTTTCAACCTATAACCAGTGGTGGATTTGCAGTCTCAGCCGCCCTAGGCCCCAAACCATCAGCCGCCCCTTTCTCAGCATCCACCATATAGACTACTTAATTACTTTATGGCCAACTTTTTTTGACACGATTGGGGCCGCCCCTAAATCTAGCCGCCCTAGGCCCGGGCCTACCGGGCCTTAGGGTAAATCCGCCACTGGCCTATAACATTACTTATTATATGGTTAATTTTTGGGGCATGCTAAGCTAACTGAAAAAAGACCGATTCCATAGTGTCCGCGTAGAATAACAATTACGACAGGCCATTTTTCAAACAGTATATGAAACTTTTTAAGATTTTTCGTTCACCTGTCTTTAGCTGATTTTTGTCCAATTGTTATTACAATAGCCTAAAATTTAAATCAATGGCAGGCTGTGTTAAACTGTATTTAATTTTATCTTTCAAATTATGATATCAATATAATGTTCGTGTTGGCGGGAGGATTGACGATACAAAAGAAAAAGAAAGAACTATTTAATAATCCGATGTGTCAAAGAGAGAGGGAGTCATTTTTTTACACACTAGGCTTGCGTGAATCTTGTGACACTCCTAAACGAAAGTAATGATGCCAAATGCTATATTTTTTAGACGTGGGGCTACGGCTGCAAATTATCTTGGTCTTTTCTCTTTTATTTCGTAGCAGATCAAATATACGGTATTTAATTTTATTATCAATATAATTATGTTTTAAATTAACTTAAAGGCCTAACTAACGTTCGAAGGGTTTCCGGCATCTTAGAACATCCGACGTCTTCCTGTACTCTAGTCGACATCTAAAGTTTGTCAAAAGAGATCCTACTTTAGTTACTCAACTAATGGTACCACACAGAACGACGCGTCTGGAGAAACGCGACGTTTTTATTCTTTGTTCGAAAATTGCGGTCTTTCTCAAGTCTCAGCAAGAGCTGTGGCTGACAGGAGTGGACCTAACCTGCCAGACAAGATGCATTAAAAATTGTTCGGGAACATTACAGCAGGTAGTTAATTAGTTTGACTGAAACTAAGTTTGTTCAGTGTAATTTTTGCTTTCAAATTAAGTCATCTCTACTAAGTCGTAAACTTTAGACTTACCACACCAATTGATTGGTCGTCGATCGACAGCATCGATTGATCGTAGAATGGAACAGTCGATGTCGATCGATGGTATGGAACAACGTCGATCGATTGGTTTATCATTCGACCAGCCAAAGCTACCTGAACTAAACTAAACTAAACTTGCTGAAATATTCCGGAACAATTAGGGTAGGTACTTACATACATACATACATACATACATAAATAATTCACATCTATATCCCTTACGGGTTAGACACAGCGTAAGGTAACAGGACCTAAAGGCCACGCTTAGCATGATTGTGGGCGTACAGGTGGAAAGGGGAATCAAAATAGTGATGGGTTGACGATTCCTAAGATTTTTGCTCACTCGATTTTCCCTCGATGGACTTTTACCATCTGCGCGGGTAGAGAAGCAACTGGTACATTCTATGTTTTTTCTTTGCTCCCAGACCAGCATGGACGGAAGGTACTTCATATTTCAAAATTCAAAACCATTTAAATCTTTGGCGTTTCAGCCGTCCGTGTATGAGCTTCTTAAGCCGCCATCTTGGGCCGCCATATTGGCTCCCCGCCGGAAGGAAGTCGGCGAACTTGCGCGGGTCCCGTTTGGGGAGACGTATTAGATATGTTCCAGTAAATGGTTGCTTTACTGTAAGTAGCTAATTTACAAATTAGCTATGTACTCGAGTTTGGTATGTTAAATTAATAGGTGAAGTGGTTAAGGTTATTTTGCTAATTGAAACATTTCATCTTCATTAGCACGCCACAGTGAAAACCATTGCATCTGTCGGTTGCCCGCAACTCGCGATGTCGCTCCACCTAGTGGGAGGTCTGTGAACGCTGCGTCTACCGGTTTGTGCTCGCCTCTCGAGAGTCTCTCCTTTGTCTATTCCACGAGCGAGAGAAATATAGCTTCCAAAACTTTTGAAAATACCAGCAATAACTTATGGCGTGTTCTTAATTCAAATCCCGCGTCACTTCGTGTACGTCCGTCGAATTATAACAATCGTGCGGTTAAATTTGAATTTGGAATTTCCGCAATGCCAGCCAATGGGCGTGCGATAATTTGGAGCAATCACGGCATCGCAATTTTCTATACAGTGTGTAAAACACCGCATAATATGCAATTTTGATACAGCGGTGCAATGCTTTATGTAAATTTGTGTGAATATTAATGGCGGTTGGTGCAGTTTGAAAAAAAAAGCAATCAGAAGGTACACTTCCTCCTTTCTTTTTTTTATACGCCTTTGTGGATTTTTGTTGTCCTGTATTTATCTTTCTGATGTGCTTTATGTACAATAAAGAGTAAAGTTATACATTATATGTATACGTACCTACATACAGTGAGACTTACGTGCCATCATCTCAATTTCTTAATCCAGGGCACAGGCCTGAGAGCAGAATGAGAGGGCTCGGGTCGTTTTCATCTCACTTGTTGTAAAAAGACAGATGTTACTTTTATAATAGCTTTATTCGTCGTATAGGGAAATAAAAATCAGTGAATATCGCTATAAATCAACTGACATCCTTTTAATGAATTAAAAAGTATAACCAGAAAACGGTCGCCAATATTTCACAGCCTCTTAAAATTCGAGTAAGCAATTTGAAATTGCAACGCTTTTCCGTTGGCGTAAAATTGACTTTTGACATTGCGGCGTGCGCGATACGAGTTTGTGGAAGTAATCTTCGATTTCTTTTAACTTTTCCCGTTCCGAATGTCAATTGTCCAATAAAATTCAATTTCAATCAAAATGTCCCTTTTGGGAATTAATTTGAGGAGTCACCTTTTTAAAACGGCTTTTACGCCTTTGGCGTCGTTTTAAATCGAATCTTAACAAGTTTTATTTAAGGTCGACATTGAAGGTGCAAGTAGACGTGGAATTAAATCATTTGACGATTGGTTGATGGGAGTCTTACCAAGTGTAAGGATGCTTGATGAATTTTAACGTTTTTTTATGTTTTGTAAGTATTTTGAAGTGAATTTCGAAGCTCAGCTGTCATAAAGCACGAGCTTTGATCATAAAGAAGCTTTTATTTTACTTTGGAATGGAAAAAAATAGTACTTATTTTTAAGGAATGCGCTTGACATTTGAAAGGGGTTTCGGTAATCTTTGAAAACTTCTGCGAGCGCACACAACCTAATATTATAAATGCGGAAGCTTGTGAGTTTGATGTACTTATGTATTTGTTCCTTTTTCACGCCAGAACGGCTGAAAAGATTTGGACCATATATTTGGCACAGTGATAGATTATAGTCAGGAAAAACACAGGCTACTTTTTATCCTAGATAATTGCGTAATTCCCGCGGGATAGCGATAATCAAATTCATTACAGACGAAGTCGCGGCCACCAGCTAGTCTATAAATAAAATACACGGGCCACTCACGTATTTTTAGTCGAGGGATACCCGACGTGTTTGGAATTATCCGTGTTAGGTATTTTAATAACATAAGAGACTTAGAATGTCAAGAATTTTAACAATAGCATGGTTGTTCATGTTCTAAATATTCTAGTGAAATTCTAAGTCTGTTTATAATTTTGTCAATCCAAGAGAATTGACCAAATTAAGACAATTTTTATGTATTTTTTTTAAGTTTGTATTTACGACGATATTAAAACTAATTCTTACTAACTCAAGTATAAAAGTCGAGAGATGCTCGACATGTTTCGGACTATTTCGTAGTCCTTCCTTCTGGAGCGCTCGCCCCGGGGCAGCGAAACGAACACTGCTACTAATTCTTACTCCATTAAAAAATCGTCGAAGAATTTTTAATATCCTAACACACGCACATACATAAATCACGTTTTTATCCTTTACGGGGTAGACAGAGCCTAAGGTAACAAGACCTAAAGGCCACGTTTAGCATGATTCCTAAAGAACCCTAATAACAAGACAAGTCCATGTTACATTTACACGGCGTACTGAGCGATTATTCAGTTGTAATCCCTAATCCCTAAGCCGATTTTGATGGTCGATTGTCTGTAAAACAGGTCAAATATCGGATAACGCTAAGCCCTGTTAAAACCAAGCACTGGCTTAGGAATGAGCAGAATTAAGAACCAATTTATATTCAAACTGTTTTGTATTAACTGTAGCATTTTAAAAAGGTTGTACAACTTAGAATCTGGTCGTACTTCTATGCTGGTCTGGGATTAAAGAAAAAACATAGAATGTACCGGTTGCTTCTCATCCCGCGCAGATGGTAAAAGCCCATCGAGGGAATGGGTGAAAATCGTAGCAATCATGTTATAGGCGATGCGGCTAGCAACTCATCACTATTTTGATTCCTCTTTCCACATATACGCCCACAATCATGCCACATGTGGCCTTTAGATGTTGTTACCTTAGGCTCTGTCAACTCCAAAAGGGATAAAGACGTGATTTATATGTGTATATGTGTGTGTGTCTAATATAAGACTCCTCTTATCCACTCAAAGGTTGACTGGAAGGGTTTTCTTAAAGATAAATTTTGATAAAAAGCATCACCCTTTCAACCAGTGGTCGCAAACCTTTTAACAGAAAAATACTTTTTAAAAAACACGTCCAATTGCCTTCTCTCGTTTAATAGGCAATCCTTTGACCGCAAAATCACAGGAACACCGACGTAATTGCGAAAGCACTCCATTTTGTGAAGTACCTTGAAGGTTGAGATCTCTTTCATGCAATAAACGATGGACCTTTACAACACAAGTGATCTTAGCATTGGGAAATATACAGTTTTTTTAAGAATAAAGGGATGCTCTAAGTGGGACCTTACGTGGACGACTACCTGTTCGCGAAGAAGCGTATTTTCTGTTCATTGCACGGTCGATATGATCACCGCAAAACAGTTACTCGGCAAATCGCGCAATGTAATTATATTTATTTGTGAAAGAACTCGCCGTGTCGCCGGTTGCTTGTCGTAGTCGGGTTTTTTTTTTTCTTTTTTTTTATATGAATAGGAAAGCAAACGAGCAAGTGGGTCACCTGATGGTAAGTGATCACCACTGCCCATAGACACCCGCAACCCCGGAGGGATTGCAGATGCGTTGCCAACCTAGAGGACTAAGATGAAAATGCCTCTTGTGCCCGTAATTTCCCCGGCTGTCTTACTCTCCACACCGGAACACGGTAGCGATCCGGACGGACCTTGCACAAGGCCCTACCACCCGCAAAAAAGCAGAAGCCGCGAAATGTTTTTATCGGCTATAAGTAAACGAAATTTAATAATTGTCAATTCTTAACTCGACTTGTTAATGCACCACTAAGATAATTATTAGTTGACGTCCCTAAGTAAGGCGGGTGGCAAACGTCCTCAAACTTGGTGTTTGGTTGAAACCTTGTGATAAAAGGAATGTTAATAGAACAAAAGCAAAAGTTTTTACAGTTACCAATTGCCGTACCTTTTTTAAGAATTTGAACACTTCCAGCACATTTGCATACTTCGCCAAGTCGCCTATTAACGTCGCCAAAGTGGCTGTTAAAGATTGCCTTTTTCCCGTGCACTTCGTAATTTTCGACGGGAAGGCGAGAATAATTGCGAGTACTTCAGAAGTTTGGTCCTTTGATCCAATAATTTTATGCAGTGGACGCTTTTTATTAGATGTTATATTTTGAGCGGGATAATATGAATTTTGCAAAATAACTTTTTGCGTTGGGGTTGCTTACCGCTGAAGACAAAAAGGAATACTTATAAAATCATTTCGTTGTCCATTTGTCTGTTGACCTTTTTTTATCAGAAACGAGTGGAGGTAGATCCAACTACCGAATAGTCTAGCAGCAGTTAAACCCAGCTGTTAAAGTCCCGAGTTCGATCTCCGGTCGGTAAAAACATTATGAATGAAATATACGAAAATATTATCGAGCCTTAGATACATTATACATGGTGTCTTCGATTGATTACAGAATATTTTATCAAGTGGTCAGGTTAGCTAATTGAATACATATATTATAAATTTTTATTGTAATTGAGGGAGTCAGCGAAAATTTTCATCATGTTAGCAACCCATCGCTATTTTCATTCCCCTTTCTACCTATACGTCCACAATCATGCTCAACGTGGCCCTTAGGTCTTGTTACCTCAAGTTCTGTCTATCCCGTAAGGAATATAGACGCGGTTTGTGTGGTCTATCATAAATCGCAATTTAGGCATCTTATCTTAGTCTAGGGGTCCCAACGGATACACTTCGACCCATTCGTGGGTTTTTTGTGTAATTACCCCTCCTTCGCACTATTCCATCGCTTTTACCACCTCATTCAGGAATTGGGTGATTGGGTGCAGTGGTAGTGCCTTGAAATCTCCTGGTTCAGGGTACCAAATGCCGAGGAGTTTCATTATTAGTCTGGCGAGGGCATTATCGCACATAATGTGTTCCGTCGCACATAATTACTTCCATGCTGGTCTGGGAGCAAAGAAAAGACATAGAATGTACCAATTGCTTCTCTTCCCGCGCAGATGGTAAAAGCCCATCGAGGGAATGGGCGAAAATAGGAATCATGTTATAGGCGATGCGGCTAGCAACCCATCACTATTTTGATTCCATTTTCCACAATCTTGCTAAACGTGGCCTGTAGGTCATGGTATCTTAGGCTCTGTCTACCCCGTACGGGATAAAGACGTGATTTGTGTGTGTGTGTATGTGTTCCATTGTTTCAACCTCTTCGCCACATATTCTACATCGTTAATAATTAATTTAGGCATCAAAATTGTCATTTCATTACAAAGAGACATTTGAGGGCCCGGCTCCCATTTCCCTTGTAAATTTGAATTAATCCGCGATCAGGTGTCACATTTATTGCTAAAGCTATTGTGAAATTGTGAGATATTTCGGATTCCGTATCAAAATGGAAATGTCTGTGTTTAATCGAGTTCATAGAATTCCGGCGAATTTTCTATTGAGCAAAGTCGCTCATTTACAGGGGGGATAAAACTGGTCGTTTTAAGAGCCCCCTCTATAAAGCGCACTAAGGGTACTAAAGCTGATGTCAGTCCCTGTCATAGGACCATCATCATCATCAGCCAAACCAAAAGACGTCCACTGCTGAACAAACCCAAATAAATAAAGACCCTTGGGCGACCTTCTCACCGGGTCATCAGTCCATTGAGGGGGGGGGGGGCTGGGATTCCCACATAACATTATTCCTAAGAATTTCACCATTCCCTCGAAGGGCTTTTACCATCTGCACGGGAAGAGAAGCCACTAGTACATTCTATGCTTTTTTCTTTGATCCCAGACCAGCTTGGAAGTACGACCAGATTCTAAGTTGTACCACCTTTTTAAAATGCTACAGTTCCTAAGCATAGAGTTTCGCCCATTCCCTCAATGGGCTCGATCTGCGCGGGACGAGAAGCAACTGGTACATTCTATGTTTTGCTTTGCTCCTAGACCTAGTAAGTAGTAATTTTCACACGTTTCAAAATTAACCCCAGTCTTAGTCAAAGAAACTGTTGAAGGGTTAATTTCCAGATTGTAAGGCAACATACAAGAAAGTAAAAATAAACCTTTGATAAAAGCCCATATTGGGGTGAACACGGGATAATGGTACTCGAAAACCAATCTTGCAGGTCCGAGTGTTCCACTCTTGCCTCTTGAACGGGGGTAAAGGCATGAGCGGTAGCGGGTAAGGCAATGTTACTGCGATGGCTGCCGTTGTAAAATAGCAGAGACAGTGGAAGTTTTTATCGAAGTACAATATTATAGAAAGAAAGAGATGGAAAAAGTGAAATGTTCATGGGGAGCGTTCCTTTGTGAAATATGGCTTATTTTTTGGAAAACTACTCAGAAAACAATCATTAGTGGAAACTGGACTTGTGATATTTTGTTTTGACTTTGTCGACAGATTTTTTTGATCGAAATTCAAGCCGTAACAAAATTAATCCACAATTTCAAATTTAGCTGTGGCATCTGCGCAGGAAGAGAAGCAATTGGTGCATTCTATGCTTTTCTTTGCTACCAGACCAGCATGGAGGTAGTCGTGCTAAACGTGGCCTGTAGGTCTTGTTACCTTAGGCTCTGTCTACCCCGTAAGGGATAAAGACATGATTTGTGTGTGTGTGTTAAATTTAGTGGTAAATTACATCAAACTAAGATTAAACCCTTAATATTTGCATGCAGTGACAACCCACGGTAAGTACTTGTAATTAATTTGACACGTCTGTGGTGTTGATAATGGTAACAGTCTGGCTCTTATGAATGTTTCGTTTTATGTGGAAGTAGCTAGAAGAAAGGTAATTGGTTATTGTTTATCGATATGGACCCTGGCAAATAACGCCTGAAAACATTATACAATATAATACAATACAAATACTCTTTATTGAACACCACAAATCAGTACAAAACAATACAGAATCAAAGAACGAAGTAGACAATAGGCGGTCTTATATATTACGCTAACTAACTAATACGCGTAGTGTATATCAATCTTGTTGTGATCAATCCGCTCTCTAACAGTAGTAAAACGCTTTAATCTTTAAACTTGCACCACCGACAGCTTTTCCAGGATTGGGTACTTACGCGAATCGCTTTAGGTTTTAGAGTGCGGACGTCATGTGTTAGGGATTTTTCCACTTAATTGATTAAAGCCTATGCGTGTGTGCGCGCGCTTTAGTGTTTACCGTGTTACGTGTGCGCTGTTGTGTGTAGCGCGTGTAGTTTGCTGTGTGCGTGTGACTTTTCGTTGATATAAGAAGGAAGATGAATTTATCTCAATCATTTGTTTATTAACTTAACATTTTTTTATACATTACTAGCTTCTGCCCGCGACTTCGTCTGCGCAGAATTATACATAAAAACCTCTTGAATCACTCTATCTATTAAAAAAGACCGCATCAAAATCCGTTGTGTAGTTTTGAAGATATAAGCATACATAGGGACCTAGGGACAGAGAAAGCGACTTTACTTTATACTATGTAGTGATTTTGATAGATCGAAGCAAAACGTGACAAGTATGCTTAAAGTATGCAAATATTTGTAGGGGATTTGTGTAATAATATTATTATTATTAATATTGAAGTTTGTGAGGTTATTTATCTGTCTGTATGTTGATTACTCTTTCGTGCTAAGAGCGGAATGCATTTGGATGAAATTTAGTATGGAGACAGTAGGAGCTCTAGGATGTCATAATCTACTTCAATTTCCTACCTTTACCCACAATCTTGCTAAACGAGGTCTTGCCACCTTAGGCTCTGCCTACCCCGTAAGGGATAAAGACGTGATTCGTGTACGTATGAATGCAGTAAGTTGTACATATTTTTGCATCTAACTGTACAGTTGAACCCACGAAGAAGTGAATGAACTGTACTATTAGCAACGCTCTAATATGTTAACACTACTGTCGATTCACAAATGTAATGGGTAAAGTAAACAAACATCTTTTCTGTGCATTCCATACAATTTTCTCTGCATGACTTTTAGCTTTATACTTAGCTTTCTTCCATGCTGGTCTGGGAGCAAAGAAAACACATAGAATGTACCAGTTGCTTCTCTTCCCGCGCAGATGGTATAAGCCCATCGAGGGATTGGGTGAAAATCTTAGGGATCATGTTATATAGGCGACGCGGCTAGCAACTCATTACTATTTTTGATTTCCCTTTCCACCTATACGCACACAATCATGCTAAACTTAGCCTTTAGATCTTGTTACCTTAGAAAGAAAGAAAGAAAGAAAAAAGAAGACATTTATTCCTCTTTGCAAGACACACAAATACAAGATAACATACACAATTTTATAGAAAATAAACAAGGTAAAACAAAAAAAAAACATAGACATGAAAAATATATCATCAGCGTTGTGTTGTGTTGTGTTGCCTTAGACTCTGTCTACACCCGTAAAGGATAAAGACGTGATTTATGTATGTGGTCTATTATATATTTCTCTACTAGCTGTTTACCGCAACTTCGTCTGCACAGAATTTGTTTATCGCTATCCCGCAGGAATTACGCAATTTTCCGGGATAAAAAGTAGCCTACGTGTTATTCCAGACTATCTATCTATGTTCCAAATTTCATCCAGATCCGTCCAACCGTTCTGGCGTGAAAGAGTAACAAACATCCAAACATTCATACTCACAAACTTTCACATTTATAATATTAGTAGGATAGTAGATTGTCAAGTTGGACTTTGACGGATTATTTGATTATTCCAATAAATGGATGATAATATAAAGCAATGTTTTAATGAATATATTACAAATTGGCGACGATGGACGATCTCACGCGACTACACCGGACACGTGCATTGATACGCGATTTTTGAAAGCACATGTGTGAAAATACCACTCGAAAGTGGTGAATTTTTTTTAAAAAGGGGCTGTAGGTATATATAATAATATAAAAAAATAAGTGACATTGACTGAATATGAACCCAACATACGACTCGTAAATCTAGAAAATTACGAAAAGAAATTCGATCAGGTACAAACGGACATCGAATGTCAAAAATCAGTAGTTATGTTATGTCACACGAAATATGTATGGTTATTTTTAACTTTTTAGTAGTTACCTACTTTTTTGAAGACAATTTTATTTTTTATTGCTTTTTCAAATCCAAAGGAAACACGATGCTTTGACACTTCCGAACCAAACTTTATTTGAGATTTTTAGGTAAATTCGGCCATTCTCTCGGCAGAAGCTTTTTGGGATAATGTTTACGTAAATATACGGAAGCCGCTTTATTATTACGGCTGCCAAGAAAATTTCACAAAGGCAGTAAACTTATTCCACTGTTACCGCTTCCTGCGTAATAAACGCGAAAATTCAAATTTTATTTTTTTTGGCCGAAAAATTCGCGTCTCTTGCTCTTGCGTCACATGAGCAACAAAAAAAAAACAAAACACTGCCATAACTCCTATGTTTACTCAGATAAGACACTGTGGAAATTGTTTGAATACATCGAGACCTGTCTAATAACATTATTGCTTTAAAACTCCATTCATAAAAAGTTACACCAAACTGTTTCAGGGAAAAGCAAATGTCAAATTGACAGATGTCAAATGAATCACGTTTACAAACCTAACAAGGTTTTATGAATATAAAGCAGTGGTTTAAAAGCTGTTGTATCTAAAATTTATAGACTCACTGATACATAATATTATCCTGCACTCCAGGTATAGTAATCTAAAAAAAAAAACAATTGAATAAATGTAGCTACCTTAATTTTTGATAATCCAAATACAATCCAAGTCACTGGCCACTAAACAGCACTAAAACACTGCACACTTAAAAATATTCCTTTTTTTAAACGTTTAAATTTCGAACATGGATTTGAATGAAGCGTAAACACTGGCAGGTTCGCGTGCAGTTTGCGCGAGCGACGATTTGAATGAACGATAAACGGCCGATTACACTGGCGCAGTGGTGGGATGAAGTATCGATTGTCGATATCGATGACAATTTATCACCCGATTGAGTGCCGCGAGATTATGTTTAACATTTAAACGTCTTAAGGCACCTACCTACGTGTCTGGTTAGGAGCGGTGGATAAAATTATCACTACCTACAGCCAGGTATAACTACAGCAAGAAGCTATCTGATGTGACGATTGCATCATTAACTTTAATACTAATAAAGAATGTACCAAAGAAAATATTGTGTGACGGTTGGACTATTTCTGGCAAATTTATGTCATAATAAAACATAGTACAATTTGTGCATTTTAAGCTTAGAATAGAAAATAATACGTAATAAAGACGTGGTAGCCTAGTGGTTTGACCTGCGGCCTCTCAAGCGGAGGGTCGTGGGTCCGAACCCCGGGCTCGCACCTCAATGTACCATAAGCTTTTCAGTGAAGGAAAACATCATGAGGAAAGGCTGGAAATGATGATGATGACGTAATAAAATGCAATTCTTTATTGAACATCGCATAATAAACCATATCGAATACAGGTACATAAAGAAAGTTACTAGGTAAGCGTAGGTAAGGTGGCGTACTAAATAGGTACTACTTTATTCTGTTTATTTATCAAAACAATTTTGTTTACTAATTGAAATGAAAGCTTCAATAAATTGGCGGCGAATACTAGTCAAAACAAGATTAATTATATCAACACAATACCTTGGAATTAATAATAATCACAATGTCAATAACCTTATTCATTTCAAACTGAACCTATACAATGTTATCACTAACACTTTGATAGCTTTTAATCTATTTTATCTGGAGTTGAATGGACTGAAAGCCACCAAATAAAAATGATCTACGTAAAGTTGGTCTTGTAAATATTTTGACGTGACAACGTCTTATAAATTGGTTTGCCGGGTGACACTTCAAGAAACTGCGTTACGCTCCGCTCACGTTATGCGCTCACAATGAAAGTCGTTGTCACGTAAAACTTTCGCCCGTATACCGACTTTACAGGCAACCATTTTTTTTTATGCAGTCAGAGTAACAATAGTTCTAGATAAATTGGATGACATTTGACATCGCTTGGGGAGTCAAAAGGTGAAGATAATTTTGCGACACATGTTTTGTTTTATCTCTTATTATTTGTTTGGACTTTATCGGCAAAACGCCAGTCACTAACTGACTGATTACTAATTTAAATAAATTAATAATTTATACTGTCAATAATGAAGATATGAAATAACCTTACCCAATGTTTTGACATCATATTTTTTGAACTACGCAAACGCATGACATAAAAAAGTAGTATCATTTAATGATACTCAACCAATTTTTTCCCGAGTATTTTTCATGCATGAATGTTCTAAATGATACGGCCGTTTCAAATAATTTACGATCGCTCATAAAACGAGCAGATTAAAAGTGCGTTTTTATTACCTGTACTATCGATAATAACGTCCCCATCCCTACGATGTTATCGACTTTACGCTTTGTCATTTAATGAATGCATTGTATTTTTTTTTATTTGAGAATCGATTGCGCTCTTTGATGATATAATGCCAGTGATTACAGGTGATAGGTAAAGTTACATACTAGGGTTTTGCAGAATGTCAAATTATAAAATTGTAAAAAAAATAAAAAATTATAATTGACACTTAAAATGCAAAAAATTTAAAGGCTTAAATTATTTACTTTGATATATTCGCATGTGTGACTGAAAAAAAAAGAACAAATTTTTAACTTAGATAGATTTATTTGTTACATTTTGAAATGTACATACATTACATTTATATATTTTAAATGTCAAATACAAGTAACTCTCAAAAGGATCGTAATAGACAGACAGTCATCGGTCGGCGCCATAGTAAAATGGTCTCTATAGCACCATTATGGTAGTTAAGCAAATCTAAAAGGATAACACAATTGCAAAATTCAGCTCTTAAAAAATCCACGTAGCAAAGAAAAACACGGAATAGGAAATGTCAAGCCACAGAGCAAAGTCCATGAAAACTGTGAACAAGCCGAGTGTTTGTTCGGGAGTTAATCCAATATCTCGACAATACGCCGCCGTGGACGTCGGTTGCATTATTTATAACAACAAAACTTTATTGGTAATACCGGCCACGGTGATGGAAGGAGTAAAGGTGATAGTGTTATAAATGACACCATCATCATCATCATATCAGCCATAGAACGTGCACTGCTGGACATAGGATTATAAATATATTTTCAAACTAGCTGTCGCGCGCGCAGAATTATATACCTGTAGCCTATGTTCATCAGGGATAATGTAGAATTCTGATAGTGAGAGAATTTTTCAAATCGGTCTAGTAGTTCCAGAGTCTATTCAATGGAAAGAAACAATCAATTCTTTCCTTTTTATAATATTAGTGTAGTCAACTTCGGCAATAAAATTCATTCTTTTGAAAAATCAATTATATTCACATTTTTCTGAGTTTCGTTTCAAAACTGGCTGGAGTGAGTATTAGTTTATGCACCACAAAAAAATACAAAAAACCTCCAGTTTACCAATGAAATCTAATACATAAGCAGACTTGTAAATGTTACGTAAGTGTATGATCGCGCGTGACGTCTATATGCGTCACAATACACGTGTCTCGATTACTGATTGGATTCAGTTAACCAAAGATTTCCATCACACCAGATTATTTTACAGTAAAATTAAAACGTGCTTGTCGCACTTTCTTAACAAGGATGTTGTATAAAAGTTTACAAAATACGTCTATGATTTTTATCCAGTTTTAGCTTACGACAAAATAAATGTACTAGTTCACTTATGACTCATTAAAGAACTACAAATTATATTGACACAAAATCACTTTTTTAAAGGATAACAGGTATGTTTATTCGTTACCTCGTGCCCATCACAAACTTTGTTCAGCTCGGAACTAGATCAGTTTAGTACATTGTTAGCAATGCTCCCACAGTTATTTAGTACTTAACTAACTGAAAAGATAAAAACATATTCAATGTTCTAAGGAGGAGGCTTTTGTTCATAGTGGACATATTTTGTCACCTGTTACCCTCTATAGGCCAACGGCTTAAAAGAGTCCTCGCCCGCGCGGTACACGGGCGCGGGGTAGGACGACAAAGGGGACAGAGAGAGGTGCGGGCGGGTAATGCGCCTCTCTCGGTCCCTTTTGTCGCCCGACCCCGCGCCCCTGGATCGCGCGTGCGAGGGCTCATTTAAGCGGTCGGTCTATAGTCACCTCCGCTGCATTCCATACATCGCGCACTGTCCACTCCTGCGCTCAAATTCGGCGGTTTCCCCGATCCGATGGAATTTGTCACGAACGTGACATGGAAACAGAATGGAAATAGAAACAGTTGCGTAAATTATACAATATTCAAGGCGTGGACGCGAAATTGAATTATAAGAAGGAAAAGTCGATTCCGAATAATAATTCGCACGGCGACGGGAATTGTTATTAGCTATTTTTGTTTTTGTAAAGCGTGGAAAATTACGTAACGAGATCCCATCTGATAAACCTATTCGTTATTTTCAACTACGAGTACACCGTCGAGCATACGTTACGGCTCTCTTTTCTAATTAATTTGTATGTAAAGTGACCGGCGTGACCCTGACGCAAAAAAAGTGTGTTATAAGTTTGATGCAGATGTTTGTGTGTGTGTGTGTGTGTGTGTGTGTGTGTGTGTGTGTTTATGTCTCTTTCAAACCTTTTTCTCATTCGAGAGCCAGTTTCCTTGTGGTGGTTATTAGTTATGTTTGGTAAAAATAGGTTCTGCAGTTCGAAGAATATCAGCTCTTTTCCAAAGCGACGTAAGGCATTTTTGGCTTTAAATAGAATAACTTTTACTCACGTAATAATTACTCGATTAATATTTGGATTTAATTTTTGTAATTTAATATCGTTGAGAAGATCGTATCGATACTTATTTTTACGTTTGCGTGTTTCATAGATATCGCAGATATCGTAGATTTGAGTACATTTGTACATTTGTGTATTTGAAAAACAGCACTTTCTCTCGTCCCCGGTGAGCAGTAGATGTTCCACGGGAGTTTGTAATTGTGTCGTACGATACATCATTCCAACATTCATATTGGCGACAAAATTTCGCATAGTAACAAGGTCACGTGAGATGTCAGCTAGTAACAGATAGAAAAATTCAAAGGCTTTACCCACCTGCTATGGGTGGTGTAGAGGTATAGCAAGCGGCACGGAATGGCGAGGATCCGGGTTCGATTTCGGCCCATAGCTTTACGTTCTAATTTTCAGTGTCACAGACCTTATATAAGGTCCTACTACCAGTAAAACTAATCCCACTAACTTTAACGCTTTAACATATGAAAACATCAAGTTAAATTTAACTCTACGTAACAGTTAGGAACCAAAGTGCACAATTACATACACGGTCACAGCAGGATTACATATACAGGCTCTAGTGCAAACTGCCAACATAATAATGCGACGCGGACCAAGGGCCTTTAAAACTTAATAAAAGCGGAAGCTTAGACTTGCCTCTAAAATAGGGTGAGAGCATTGTGCTAGCAGCGATTTTGGGTTTCGTTAATGCCGACGCGTAACAGTATGCGAAATGTTGGTAGCCCTCCCGCAGGGTGGAATCTGGGGCCTTACCATACAATACAATAACTCTTTATTGAACAACACATATAACAACCAAAACAGATGTAGCGACCCTAGCGCCACCTAGTTGGCCTCTACATAATTACTACGACGCACGAGTAGCTAGCGCCAGTTCTAATGACAGCTGTCACATCGTTCTACATGCCGCTTACGAAGTTTCTCAATGCGGCTGCATAAATACAACTCTCAACTCTCTCTCCTTCGGACATAACATCCAGCCTGGACAGAGATCTCTCTGTTGCGGCACTCCCCATACAGAAAAAAGGTATACAGAATATTACAAGGTAACAATAGGCGGCCTTATCGCTACAGACCATACCGTCTTAATGCGATTCAGTTTAGGTTCGCTTGCTGTTAGATCCATATTAAAAATGACAGATAAACCTGAAGTGAGTCGCAATTGAATCGCATTAAGACGTCATGGTAAGGCATGGGTGGGTTAGCACAAAATGGGTCCTCTCCGCTTTCCGCTCCCGCTTCAGTTCGCACTAACCCCATACCATCCAACAATTGCATTTAGAAACCCATTCCCTGTGTATTACAGTCTTTATTGTCATTTGCATGCTACAGACATTAGCAGCAGTTGCATTTGCAAAGTTTGTGGACTAATTCTGTAGATAAGGGACACGATACCCATAATTTTTGAAGACGTGGTGGTATTTTTTAAAGCATGGTTGCCGTTGGGTTCGATTCCGGACTCGCACCGAGTTTTCGGAATTTACGGCGAAGGAAACGCACATATCTACATGACGACCTGATAGCCTAGTGGTTAGTGACCCTGACTATGAAGCTAGAGGTCCTGGGTTCGAATCCCGGTAGGGACAGACAGTTGTATGATGAATACGAATGTTTGTGCCCGAGTCATGGATGTTGTATGTATTTAAGTATGTATTTATCTACATTATATAAGTATGTTTCGTTGCCTGGTACCCATAGTACAAGCTTTGCTTAGTTTGGGGCTGGGTCAATTGGTGTAATTTGTCCCAAGATATTTATTTATTATTTATTATTTATTTAATTCCCAATCCGCACTGGGCGCGTGGGAACAGCCCAAGCACTCTTATTCTAAGAGGCCTGTCTAGAGATGAGATCATGATGAAGAAAATTGTGCTAATAAAGCAACGAAACACTAAATAGCAGTAAAAATACCGTAACCCTCCACAATCATAACAAACAGCTTAAAACCGAAGATCGTCCGTATAACAAATCACAAATCCTTTTTGAAAAGAGCGTAATTCCGATCCCTAACTGAACCCGAAAGCTTTTTGCACCTCATCAAGGAAAAATAATAATCCGGTGCGTAAAGGCGCCTTTCCGTGGCCCATCGGAAGGACAAAGGGAGGGCCAGAAAAGAAAATTAACAAAGTTTAATGAAAACATTCGGCAGATCGGGGGCGCAAACAGGTGTAAAAGTAAATAGATGAATATAATGCTTAATATTCTTTGGGCTGGTATCGTAGGGAAGGGGTGTGTTGATATCGATACTTATTAGGGTTTATGAGGAAGTGGTTATGAGGAAGAGGAAGTATTAAGCACATAGTTTGCGGAAGCGAATGGGGAAGAGGAGATTTTTAAGGGGATGCGGATGAGGAAGCGGATGAGAGGAAGAGAAAGAGTGAAGGGTTGTGTGAGTGATATATTAATTTACTGGCAGAAAATTAAAAATTAAAATAAATCAAAGTACGCAGTATTGTTTCGGACTAGTCCGCAGTCCTAACCTTTGGAGCGTTCGCCCCGGGCAGCGAAACGACTACCTACCTACGTCGATGCACACTCGACTTTTATGCGTAAGTTATCAGTTTGTGTAATTATTTAGTCTCACGATAGTTTCAATGGACTACGTCGATGCACACTCGACTTTTACAGGTAAGTTATCAGTTTGTGTAGTTATTTAGTCTCACGGTAGTTTCAATGCCATTCTGTTATAGCATCCAGAATATAATTAATATTTACATGAAAATTACCACTTTCAACATGAAACTACCGTGAGACTCAATCATAATTACACATAAACGGATAACTCACGTATAAAAACTCGACTTTTTATACGTGAGTTATCCGTTTATGTGTAATTATGAAAATTACCAATTGAAATAAAAGTCTTTGCGATATCCCCATCAATTTCTTCGTACATCCTAAATCCATTCTACATTATAAATAGGTGTACCTGTCTGTTTGTCTGTCTGTTACCTCTTTGCACTTTAACCGCTGTACCGATTTCAGTTTGAATCTGACATAAATATAGTTTTATTCAGTTCCCGCCGGTTAGCTACAAGCGTCTACGTAGACTAGACAGAGTCGGGCAACCAGTTAGTACATACATACATACATAAATCACGTCTTTATCCCTTACGGGGTAGACAGAGCCTAAGATAACAAGACCTTGAGGCCATGTTTAGCATAGTTGTAGGCGTATAGGTGGAAAGGGGAATCAAAATAGTGATGGGTTGCTAGCCGCATCGCCTATAAAACGATTCCTAAAATTTGTGCCCATTCCCTGGATGGGCTTTTACCATCAGCGCGGGAAGAGAAGCAACTGAAACATTCTATGTTTTTTCTTTGCTCCCAGACCAGCATGGAAGTATGAGCCATTTTGTTATCGATAAAAAGCTTAATATCGATATCCTAAGAGCATCCTTATATCGTAATAAAGGATAATAAGTGTTGCGGGCTGGAACGCACCCGCTTTCGCAAAGAAAAAACAAAAATAACGAAGTTACATTCTTTACTTAGGAGTAAATACGAATTCAGGCCCAGAACCAGTGACCTAGTTGGCTAAATCAAGAGGTTATGGAGACAACCTATTATTATTTAAGGTTATTTGCCAATAAACGCTATAAATTGGCCAAAGATTAATGAAAAATTAAGAGAAATATCTATTTTTTTTTTTTTTTTTTTTGTTTTATTAACATTAACAGATACTATAAGAGAGTTTTATTCCTATTGAGCTTGCAACGCCTCATTTTTTGTGTATTTTTTACGATTATTTCACAGAAATTGAACTAACCCTTTATCAAGACAATAGCTAACCAGTTACCTATTCCCACAATACCCCTTTAAATTACTTACCAATGTTATCATCATTCCTGTAACGGAAAATTTGCTTAAACGTTACAGCCGGCAGGGTCATAACAAATTTGAGATCGCGTAATGACTTCATAACAATAATTTCGCTTTTTGCAAACGAAAAGTAAACAGGTGAAGTTCCAGGTGGAAAGGTTACGGCGCCATTTGGAAGGGCCTGATTGTTTTCGGAGAGTACTTCCGTTTGACCTTGGCTTAAATACTGGTATTTGCTCCCATGCTGGTCTGGGAGTAAAGAAAAAACAGAATGTACCAGTTGCTTCTCTTCCCGCAGATGGTGAAAGCCCGTCGGGGGAATGGGCATAGGAATCATGACTTTTATAGGCGATGCGGCTAGCAACCCATCACTATTTTGATTCCCCTCTCCACCTATACGCCCGCAAACATGCTAAGCGTGGCCTGTAGGTCTTGTTACCTTAGGCTCTGTCTACCCCGTAAGGGATAAAGACGTGATTTGTGTGTGTGAATGACACAAAAATACCCCTGAAGGAGATTAAATGGTTCGTTGAGAAGTCCATCATCTTCAGCCTATACAGTCAGCATTAGAAATTGATAAAAAATAGAAAAGCTCAAAATTATCTACACGAGTAGTTTTAGAGTCGTGCGTAGATCATTTTGATTTCTTCAAATAATAATAATAAATTAAATTTCTTTATTAGTTGATATAAGAGTGGAATTACAAAAAAAATAAACTGTGATAAAATCTAAAAGTTACCTAAATATACAAAAAATATAAATATGGTGTTTTCTTTTTATAGTTAGGTATATTTATTTAGTTTTAAGTTTTGTATATAATAATAATAATAATAAGAACTTTATTTCACCACAGAAGTTACAAAGTGCATAACAAGAACACATTGTTATAGTATAGAGATAGGGTAGATGACATTTTATGCGGCCTTCGCACTAGACTCAGGATTTGTATCGCGAGAGCCAAGTGAAGTAATTAAAACACAAGAATAATTAGAATGTGTGTGTGTGTGTGTGTGTGTGTGTGTGTGTGTGTGTGCGTGTGTGCGTTTGTGCGTGTGTGTGTGGCTACACTTTACCATTAATATAATATACCAATAATATAATAGTACCATTAATATTTATCAACTTTTGAAGCTGACTATACGTCCCACTGCTGAACACAGGGCTCCTCCCGTAATGAAAGAGGTTGGGATATAGACGGCAATTGAGAACTTCGTCTTTATCCCTTACGGGGTAGACAGAGCCTAAGGTAAAACCTTAAGGCCACGTATAGCATGATTAAGGGCGTGTAGGTGGATAGGGAAATCAAAGTAGTGATGGGTTGGGATCGCCTATAACACGATTCCTAAGACTTTCGTCCATTTCCTCGATGGGCTTTTACCACCTGCGCGGGAAGAGAAGCAACTGGTAAATTCTATGTTTTTTCTTTACTCCCAGACCAGCATGGAAGAAACATGGACATGGATGAAACGGTTTGTTTTTAGAATTGATAGTAAACTAGCCTAACCTACCAAAGCATTTCTGATAACTTTTCTAAAATTGCTGAAAAAACAAAATTACACGTGTTATGAGTATGACCTAAAAAATTATGGCCAACGAATATAATACCAATAAAAATTATGGAACGTAAAGGGATACATGTTTAATAGCTGTCCAGTTTTTGTAGTACCACCTAATGTTTTCCCTGAGACCTAAGTAGATCGACTTTACGCCCCAAAAACCCCGTCCTCGACTTTATTGGTATAATATAGGATATTGCCAGCGCAAACTTCAGATTGACAGAGCGCTGCGGGGAACGACTTGCCAACTCGTGGATTCGAGTACACTCGTATAGTATCAAAGTTCCGAAGTATAGAACACTCTAAGTTTTATAGGGCGTGTTCAAAAGTATGTTCAAATAAAAAGAGAGTTTTCATAAAAAAATAGTGTGAGATGGAAGATGGTGCTTACTCTAACGTGTAATGTTTGTCACATGAACCTGGAGCTTTATGACGTCTTAATGCGATTCGATTCCGACTCAGTTCGGGTTTTAGCTGTCATTTTTAGATTTGAGCGAGCGAACCTAAACTGCATCGGAATTTAAACGCATTAAGACGTAATGGTCAGGACAGGACTAAAAATTCAACGAGAATTAAAAAAAAAAATGAATAAAAGTTTTGAAAACCCCCACGCCCAACATTAATCGAGAATTCATACGGAGGTACAAAAAATAATTCAATTTTAAGCCAAAAGCGCCTTACGTCATTTAGGATAATAGCTATATACTATAGTAGAGTATAGCAATTTACTAGAGTACAGGCAGCCAGGCATGCTGACAAACTTTCCATATAATAAACATCAGTAAAATACAACGTACCAAAGTAACGTTCAAAGGTTAACTGGAAGAGATCCCTTTAATGGATAAGTTCTCCTTTGTGCATGTGTGTTGTCCTGTATTCATCTTTTTCTTGTGTTTTATCTATACTATCTATACTATAATATACTATTATAATAATAATAATAATATAATAATATAATAATCTATACTAATATTATAAAGAGGAAAGATTTGATTGTTTGTTTGAATTGAATAGGCTCCGAAACTACTGGACCGATTTCAAAAACTCTTTTTCCGTTAGAAAGCTACATTATCACTGAATGATACAGGCTACTTTTTACCACGGGAAAATACCTTTTCCTACGGGAAAATTTATTCGCGGGCGAAGTTGCGAACGGAAAGCTAGTAATAATATAATAATAATAATAATATAATTATAATAATTATAATAATATTATAAAGAGGAAAAATTTGATTGTTTGTTTGTTTGAATTGAATAGGCTCCGAAACTACTGGATAGATTTCAAAAATTCTTTTGCCGTTAGAAACCTACATTATCACTGAGTGACATAGGCTATTTTTACCGCGGGAAAATACCTTTTCTCACGGGAAAATTAATTTACCGCGGGCGAAGCTGTGGACGGAAGGCTAGTGTACAATAAAGAGTTATTATTACAAAAACCTAAGTTATCGTGACCAAAACCGTGCATGAAGGTACACAGAAACACCCCAAACACGGGACTAAAACAAACTTCGATTACTTTACGTTTCAATTACTTTATTCCGCGCTTCTTACAAATAAATAAGGATAATGAACAGCTTTGAAGCTTTGGAAACTTCCAGAACAAAAGCCCGGAGGCCTGAAAGGTTTTAAGGTAGCACGTATCTTTTATGCACGTATCCGTCGATATAAAAGAATTAATTAACATACGTAATTGCAAAAGGGAAAGGACTAATGAGATCCATTCTATATTTACAGACGGATAATGAGATGGGATCGATTTCTAAAGTATCGGAAATTAACGTGGATATTATTGGCATTGTTTGTTACTAACTTTTACCGGATTCTTTCATATAAGCCATCAGGCCCCCGATTTTTGAAAGTACATCACTCGAAAGTGGTATAAATCTGTTTGTA
Organism: Pandemis cinnamomeana; assembly: GCA_932294345.1. NCBI lineage: Eukaryota > Metazoa > Arthropoda > Insecta > Lepidoptera > Tortricidae > Pandemis > Pandemis cinnamomeana. Next base: position 8,000,910 of record OW028721.1, read on the forward strand.
TCTTCTACAGCTCTACTAACAGCTCTAATCAAATTTTTGACTAGTTCACGAGATTAATGAGAGCCGTAAGCATCTTCTTTGATACTCGTATTTGAAACTAGCACAAATTTTCACCACTTTCGAGTGTTTTCACACATGTGCTTTCCAAAAAAAACACGGACATTCCTAAAAGTGTCACAACAGTCTTCCTTTTTTAACCGACGAAAAAAAAACGAAAGAGGTTCTCAATTCGACACGTATCTTTTATGTATAGAAATGAATCTCTATTTCCCTTGGTCACGGTTGGACCGATTTTGCTAATTCTTTTATTGTTGTGTTTGTATGTCAGAAGGTTCTCATAAAACAAAATTTTGAAAATAGAAAGGAAAATACTGGAACGGGGGCAAACCTTCAATAATGAAAGAAGAGAGAGTAGCTATAAGAAGAAAAAGAGTACATACATAATTAAATCACGTCTTTATCCCTTACGGGTACACAGAGCCTAAGGTAACAAGACTAAAGGCCAAAGAAGAATAATTTTGATAGTTGGAAACTTGATATTATTAAAAAAAATAACGGTAATTCTAAAAACGTGGTTTTTTATGGCCCCTAAAATGTGTACCACACAGGTTTTTACTGACCTGTTTTGTGACAAACTCGAGAAAATCCGAAGGTCTGGTGCCAACCAAATCCTTTTTGTTCTTCTCGGGAATGAAGACTCGGTATCGATTTGATTATACTACAGATTTGTATGGTATCAGTGGTTACGGAGAGGTGGATATAGGTTTTTAAAAGCCGGTAAGAAATTCCGATACCAGCCAGTCAAAATCAAATAACGCAAACACGGAACCTTACTGCCTATTCCAGCTTTAAATTATTTTAAATGTAATTTATTATTAACGATATTTGTCTAATCCCATACGCAACGCGAGCGAAAATGTGAAAACGAAATTGTCGTCTCCTTAAAGACGTTCGTAATAAGATCCTATTTTCAAATTCAAGATGCAATTTAAATTACGTAAACAAATTATCAGAGCGCCAGCAAACTCTAGCCACGTCCGTTCAACAGGTGTTCTTAATTTGAAATCCAAATAAACGTTTACGAACGTTCCTCTGCTAAATGGGGCCCATTATTAACGAAACGCTAAAGGTGGAAACGCGGATAATACCGTTTTGAAATTGGAATAACAAATGACGGTCGATTGTTCGAATGCAGTAAGCAGAATAATAACTAATTTGGGATTTATTTAAATTAGAATTAAAGCTGGCCGGTTAGGGTTCAATGTTTCGTATTGTAAATTTGAGCTGGTTGATTGAGTTCGGTGTTTGAATTTTTATTCTTTTGTTTCTGGCTTCCAAGTATTTCAGGTAATGTCTTCTTGTACAGTTGTCGACAAAGGTAGGATCTTTTCTTTTTAGTGCGTTGTCGCTCCAAGCACTTTGACAACTTCATTATGACAGTTCAAACATGAAGTTACAACGACAAGGCACTAAAGTGTGAAGCTATTATTATCTTATTATCTAGCTACCGATATTATCATCATCTTGTACAAAATTAAAAAAAAATAACTCGATATGAATAGATTACCGTCTCTGTATCGGGTGCACTTAATACGTTAAAATTCAAGAATTTTGAAGACTGAGAATACTTAGGGCTAAAACAAATCTAACCTAACCTTCTATTTATTTTTCTTATGGTTTAAAGGAATTGTAATAAAAAATGGAAAAGCAATTATTGCTTAAGTGACTATTATCTTACACTTACGCTGTTTCAAAACCATTGCAATTTGTACTAAAAAATAGATCCTTTTGTTATAATTTCCTTCACATTTAAAGTCAGTCAATGCTTCTGTTATAACAAAGAAAGTTATATTAGCAGTTCTCATGTTCCGCACAAAGCAAGTACGGAATACAGTTTCAGAGAAAACTTTCCTATTGCTTCGCTTCTTTAATGAAAACATATTTTTACCTTATTGTTCTGTTCGCCTTGTTGTCCTGAAACAAAATGGAAAATCAAATGAAATGCGATACGAAATAGAGAGGAAATTTACAGCTAAATATAGAGAAACCTGAGGAGTCTAGTACTTGATATGGAATCTTTTGACAACCATTATATTATGTTACTAGCGACCCGCCCCGGCTTCGCACGGTATATTATGCATGTATTATACATACAAACCTTCCTCTTGAACCACTCTACCTATTAAAAAAAACCGCATCAAAATCCGTTGTGTGGTTTTGAAGATATAAGCATACATAGGGACATAGGGACACAGGGACAGAGAAAGCGACTTTATTTTATACTATGTAGTGATTCGTTTCTCCTGTTTTTTTGTTTCCGATTACTTAAACTGTCTCCAACTTATTTCTCAGTCTTATTTAGTTATCTGGTAGATATCGCTATTGAGCTATATATAAGACCGTCTATTGTCTACTTTGTTCTTTGTTTCTGTATTGTTCTGTACTGGTTTTTGGTGTTCAATAAAGAGTATTTGTATCGTATTGTATTATTGGTGAGTATAGATTTCCAATGTCTGCTTTGGAAGTCTGTATGTTTATTTAAGTCTTTATCTTACTAATGTTATAAATGCGAAAGCTTGTGACGATTTGAGTGAGTGTGTGTTTGTTTATTCATGCTGAAACCCTAGATTAAAACATAGGCTACTTTTTATCCCGGAAAATTGCATAGTTTCCACGGGATAGCGATAAACAAGTCAATGGCTAATTCTACGCGGACGAAGCCGCGGGCAGTAGCTAGTTGTACATAAAACACATTCATTTTACGGGTAATGAGATAAACAGATGTATAAAAAAATGTTAAAGGTTCCTGATTGCGTTTTGGTATCGTAATGTATGTCAAATGTGTTTGTAAGTATATTTTTGTACAATAAACTGTTTACATACGAGCATTGGTGCTGGTATTCCATACCAATCCACACTGGAATGCCTCCCAGTTGTATACAGGTATCCAGGAATGGGGATATAGGTATCAGGAATTACATTACTTGTTCATGTACTGTCTATATCTAATATAATGTAATAGGTACTTTTAAGCAAGTAAGTAAATGCTTTATTGTACAAATCGCAAAAAACACATTAAATATATGCACAAAGGTGAACTTATCCCTATAAGGGATCTCTACCAGTTAACCTTTGAGTAAATGAGAGGAGCATTAAGCGAAACACCGACAAAGAGTGAGTTTAAAATATCCTTATAGTGAAAGCCACAATAGAGCGTTCTCAGAATACAACAAACAATTCATAAATAAACAACTTAATATCATTACACACATGCATACATACACAACATACAATATGAGTACACACATACAATATCTCTAATAAATGGTTTGCTATCTCCGCAATATAGTGAAGTCAATTTGTGGAGAACAGGTACACTCCCCATAAAAAAATGACAATCTAGATAAATAGCTTCTGTGTATAAATTTTAAAGAGCTAAGTGCCACGTTAAGAAATCTTCAACAATTTCAGCTTCTTTCAGACGCTCCAACTCCGTTTAAACCTACAAACTCAAATTGACCACGATATTTCACCCAAACAAAAGTGCACAACAAACCGTTAAGCGTTATCTCTATAAAAAATGAACTTCACATCGCAACCTTAATAATATCCGGTGCGCCGCACCAAGTTAGTGAAAAGACATCGCATTAGCGGTTGCCATTTATCAAGTTGACAGATCATCCCCCGAGGCTCTTAGGAATGACAAATGCCGTGGTCAGGTAAAAACGGTTTCGAAATTTCACTTAAACGCCGTCAGGAAGTGGGTGAATTCGGAGTTGCGAGTTTGGGAGTTGAGGGTTGTTCGGATAACGTAATTGCGGGAAGAGTTGTTGCCGTTGACGTCACATCTCGGTAGGCTTATTACCTAACTCGCTCGCAATCGCCATCGTGTTCATTTTGACAGTTCTTGTGTGAATGTGACAGCTGGCTGATTCCGATGCCAATTGTCATTTCATACATGAACTGTCAAAATGAACACGATGGCGATTGCGAGCGAGTTAGGTTATAAGCCTACAGTACAGTCCGTGAGCTCATAGAACGCCATCGGGTTTTTGTTGCTGTCTCACTCACTTTGGAAGTCGAAAATAGACGCAACACTCAAACTACGGCGTAATTAAGACTGATGAAGACGACTGTTATATTATTAATATAGTAGTGTTGAGTTCAAATGAAAATTGTGGTTTTCATCTACAACACAGTCTTTAGTGATTTTGAAAATTAGAAGTTAAATGTCAAAGCGTAGGACGAACTCCCTATATAGCTCAATTTTACTTACAACTACAAATTATCAACAACGAAATGTCAACAAACTTAGTCTCAACTTCAAGATTTACAGACATTAAAGGTTAATCTACACTACACGGAATTTTTCAGTAGGTAAACTAAAAAAAAACGTACCTAATCATCATTTGAAACTGGCCAGTTTGAAATATCTTAACGAATAAAACGCAACATCCCTCACTTACCCGCCTTCTATTTCGAATTTGGAACCGTGACGTCATGATACACGGAATTTTACAATAAACTAAAAAAAACGTACCTAATCATCATTTGAAACTGGCCAGTTTGAAATATGTTAACGAATAAAACGCAACATCCCTAACTTACTTGCCTTCTATTTCGAATTTGGAACCGTGACGTCATGATAGACGTGCAGTGATTTATGTTCAGTACGTATGACTATTTAAGCGCGTGTCGGCGACCGAATCACGACAGCCCGTCACTCACGTGGCTGTGTGACGTAAATATAGTGGCGTGTGACGAAAAATCGGACGCCATGATAGGCCTGTGATTACGCGGCTGATGTTTTCATTTTGCCAGTTTTCATGTTGAAAGAAAAGTAAGTAAGCAAATGCTTTATTGTACAAATATAAAGGAATAAAAAATGTCTTCTTTCTTTCTTTCGTCTGTTACAGCTTAAAAGTACCTATCTTAAAATTGGTTGTTGTTGTTAACAAATTAATCTTAATTTTGATTCGGACTAACAATTGGGCCTTGATTCGGAACGCCATATAAAAACATCGAATTATTTACGATGTAATAAATACTTCATTACGTCCCTTCTGTTCAAATAATTTGAGATAATTTGTTTACGTTCATCACATATAATATAGGTACATATTTATATAAAACATACACATATTATTATACTATATGAAATTATTATCTGGCTTTTAGGTAGATATGTAATACATACATATTTCTTCCATGCTTGTCTGGGAAGCAAAAACCTAGAATTTACCAGTTGCTTCTCTTCCCGCGCGGATGGTAAAAGCCCGTCGAGGGAATGGGCGAAAGTCTTGGGAATCATGTTATAGGCGATGCGGCTAGCAACCCATCACTATTTTGATTTCCCTTTCCAGCTATACGCCCTTTATCATGCTAAACGTGGCCTTAGGCTCTGTCTACCCTGTAAGGGATGTAGACGTGATTTATGTATGTATGTATTCTCTTTCTTAGTTGATAACTTTTAAATCTGACCGATACATGTTATGTTGAAATCTTTCACTATCCCCCTAGTCCGTACATGAAATGATCCATGGAACTCGAAGCTTAACACCAATGTATTTCTTTTTTACCCAGTAAACCATATAATTCCCAATTTTGCCAACAAAAGGAACGTTATCCAAGGGCCATTTCAAAAAAACGGTCAACACCACACCATTACGCGCGAGACTGGGTTCTGTACGTGTATTTTATTATGTTACACTTAGCTTTTGTTTTAAACCGCATTATTCTAATGTATAATTCCCTCCGGTTTCAAGAGAATGTATTTACTCAACCGAGCTGTTAGACCAGTAGAGTAACCCCCTCATTCATAAACGCTCTATAGGCTTCTGCTAACTTAGCAATCGTTTGTCCTTATCTGTGAAAGGTAAATGTCAAAATAAATAAGGGGGTTATTCTTTAACCGTTTGCACTCGACTTCGTCTGCGGAGAATTTGTTTATCGCGTGCCCTGGGAACTCCACGTTTTTCCGTGGTTAAAACTATCATATAATTATGTCCTTCCCAGGGTCTCAAACTACCTTCATACCAAATTTTTATCACTATCGGTTGGGTATAGTTACACGAGAAAGCGTAATAAACAAACAAAGTGCTACTCGTAATTGTAATGTTAGGATAATGCCCACATTTTTAAATGCACACAAGTTAGTTCGTTCTTGAAACGACGCATTACGCAAAAAGTGAATTCTACATAGACGACATTGCGATAAAAAGTAATTTCAGGTTATATTTAAAACTAACTGTGAGACTCTTAGACGTAGTGAATTAAAAGGAATCCCACACGACGGGACTGTAGTAGTACTCTGTAACGTGTATAAAATAAAAAAGAGTAAGTTACTTACTTACTTTTATACCTACTGTTGGTTGTTACTGGCTGGTTTGCGGTCTATTTTACCTTTTGATACGTGTCAATGTATATAGCGTCAGTCTGTCTGCCTTGTGCCACCATTGTGTTTGAATTACTGTCATACTATTTTGCCTACCTTTTCGACGCCAACGACACATATATCGGCACCGCAGGTTCAACGCCAACGAATTATATATACGTCCATTACTTCAATGCAAAAGCAACCTTTATTAATTGGGTTTAGGTTCAACTTAAGGCATCGCAATAAAGATGTCTGGCATATGAGAGAGAGAGAGAGAGAGAGAGAGAGAGAGAGAGAAACATTTATTTACACACATTCGATACACGTAGAATTATAATAGGAAGAAATACAATATACTTAGAAATAGTACCGATATGGTGTATATGGGTGACGTCTCTTGTATTTGACGTGGCGGCGAACAGTTTAGAAGGTGTTCTCCTCATCTTTATTTACTCTTTATACAGTCCATTACCAGTAGCTATCACCTACTAAAAATAACGTTTTTGTGAATAAATCCACGTTATCAATATCACCAATGAAATAACGTTTGAAGGATCCCCAAAATCGGTACGCACAGCCAAATTCACTTTGCCGGGATAGCTGACGACGCGTAGCGCCCTGTATCTGGCGAATCGCCAAAAAGTAAATAGCTTGTGAAACCGATAAGTTTGTGGCTATCGGTCCGGTAATCTGCGAGTGTGAAGGCTTTCACATCCGTCTTCCACGCTGGTTTGGGAGTAAAGAATAAACATAGAATGTACCACTTGCTTCTTGTCCCGCGCAGATGATAAAAGCGAGGGAATGGGGGAAAATCTTAGGAATCGTTACAGGCGATGCGGTTAGCAACCCATCACTACTTATTTTGATTCTCCTTTCCATCTATATGCCCACAACCATGCTAAACGTGGTCCTTAGGCCTTGTTATTAAGGGATAAAGACGTGATTTTTTATATATGTATGTGAAAGCTTTTGAATGTTCCATTTAATATTATTTTAGATACTAAGATTTGCACCAGAAAAATCGCAAAAAAACATGAGGCGAGCCGGAATAACTCCTCTTATTCTGATAGAAGACTTGGTCGACGACGTTTTGGCCCAAAAAAGTTTCAATGATACTCTGTCATAATATCTTCGTTGTTCAAAACTCGCACCGTTCTTTATTTAAATTTACATGTCTAATTTCCATCAAACGGCTCGCATCGCAAATGGCTATATATAACATGTATGCTTATCTTATGAAGAGGATATACGTAGTTTTCAACCTGAAAAATTGTCTCATTAACGTCAAACACCACACGGCGATCCTGCCAGTACCACACTTCAGGTATACTTTCGGTTGCGGTAGCGTGTCACGGAAAACGCCTGCGGTCAAGCTGCTGTACGCGACTTAGCTAGATTGTCTTTGAATACTGTGTAAAACCCGTTCCGATCCGATGGTATGCGAGCCATTCCGAAGAAATTATCCTATACGTGTATTAAAAAACATTACAGAAATTGACATTTCCCCCGTCACTAACAAAAGTCACGTCCCTAAATCTAACAAGCGGCAGTGCTCATTGAATCCGCCTCCCCCGGCATAGCTTTCAATATCTTGGAAGTACAAAAAGAAAATAAATAGTCCGCCGGCTAATGCCGTCTTATATCTATACTCGGCTTTGATTTATTACGGAAGGCGATGACAATTTTGTACAAGAACTTGAAGCTAACTTTAGAGTTGCAAGATAAAGTGTGCTGCTAGTCGCATTACACTGCGGCGTTGGGTTGACGACTTCTAACCCGTCCGCATCACGGCCTGGTAATGTAATGAAAGTTGTTGGATTTTCACTTCGCGTTCGTTTGTAGCGTCTACGGTAACCTACCTATAGGTCTTGTTACCTTGGGCTCTGTCTACGCCGTAAGGGATATAGACGTGATTTGTTTGTGTGTATCAACTTGAAAGTTCAACTAAGCGACATTATCATTTGATAGGATTTCGGATAATATGATAGATTTATTTGGCCGACCGTTGTACGGGGATTATTTTTGCCTCGTCAAGTGAATGCATGAACCCTAGCACATTCCATCATCCACTCAGCTTGCTGCAGAAGGCCGCACCGATGTTGAAACAGTGAATGGCCCAAGGATGCAGACAATTGGTTGGACCGGCAAATACGCTACTGGCAATCTTAGAACATGAAACATGGATTAAATCAGCCACGTTATAATATCCGCGTATTATCATAATTTCAGAATCAAAGCGAATGATCTACGCGGCAACCGAGTCGCAGTCGGGTATAATTGTGTAAATAAAAAAATTAAAACGTTACATCATTTTTGACAAGAGCTGATTCTCTTCAACTGCTGGGGGGGTTTTTGCGAGCTACGATGCTACAGCCAGACAGACAGACACACACACATACAGAGAGGGAGAGAGAGAGAGAAACATTGACTTATAACATCCCCTTTTTGCGTCAGGGGTTCCACTTTGGTATAATCGCAAGCTTGTACAGTTTCGACTATTTGCATCGTATTTTGTGCGACCTCTGGTTAAAGAAATGGAAAACACAGAATTCATACTGAAAACACTTTAGAAATTATCTCTTTATAATAGTCATCATCGTCATCATCATATCAGCCGTAGGACGTCCACTGTAATGTTGAACATAGGCCTCCGCCAAAGACCTCCTGTTGCCTCAGTTAGGAACGGCTTGCATCCACCGTGAACCGCGACTACACAGGTTCCGTCCATTTATCCTTCTCATTGGTAGACGTCCTACTCGAACGTATTGTATTGTATTGTAGAAAGATGCAATCAACAGTGGGTCACAATCCAACCGGTTCGACTGTATCTAAGAATGAATCATCTTACCATACAGACGGTAATAATTAATACATGGGTGATGACAGTGTAATCCAACGCCTTAAAGTACTATGTCATTGTCACATACGTAACTATAGCGTAACATGACAGCGCAACTCGACAAACCGGTCGTAGGCGAAAGGGAAAGCACGAGGCGTAGTATTGAAAACGAAAGGGACAAGACGATTAAGCGCTATGTTTCAGGGGGACTGGGATTTTAATAAATTATTACTTCAATTTCTTTCTTCCATGCTGGTCTGGGAGCAAAGAAAAAACATAGAATGTACCAATTGCTTCTCTACCAGCGTAGATGGTAAAAGCCCATCGAGGGAATGGGCGAAAATCATAGGAATCATGTTATAGGCGATGACGCTAGCAACCCATCACTATTTTGATTCCATTTTCCATCTATACGCCCACAATCTTGCTAAATGTGGCCTGTAAGTACCTGTTGCCTTAGGCTCTGTCTACCCCGTAAGGGATAAAGACGTGATTTGTGTATGTATATGTATTAGTTTAATTTTATATAATTATCTAGCACTAGCTGCTTGTCTGCAAAGAATCCGTTTGTCGCTATCCCGCGGGAACTACGCAATTTTCCGGGATAAAATGTAGCCTATGTGTCTATGAGCCTCACGACGTTAGCCTTCACCGAAAAGCCAAAAAAAAAAGAAAATTCAGAGATTCGAGCCCGGGATTCGTAACCACGACTCTTTGTTTGAGAAGCCATAGATCAAACCACTAAGCGATCATGGCATTTTAGTACACTATATGTATAAAACAAGCAAATTGTGTTCTTAGTCAATATTTAGTGGTTTAAGGGGTTTCATTTCTTCAGCCCTGCTCGGGAATGTTGTCGAGAATCCGGTCTCGCCTCGACAAGTCCTAGATCCTCTATTTGAGCTGACAGAAGTGATATACAAGCGATAAACTAGCGCACTGGTTGGGTGATTAGAAAATTTAAAAAAAAAATTGTGGGTCTTTCCGAAAGCTCCACAATTTTTTTATTAATCGCACTATTATTTTTTTATTATTTTTCATTTATTCATCGTACTTGTGTAAACTGTAAGAGGAAAAAATACTGCAATTTTTCACATTACACTATTGACCATATTCAAACATTTACTTCCAAAATATGAAATTACGAAGAGAGTCGCGCCCTCATGAAATTTTGACGCTCTAAGTTACTCCATAATCTATTAGACATCAGCACAGCGCAGCACGAGAACACGCGAGATAGAGTACTCGTCCTTTTCTTACTATTAATTCTAGAAAGAAACGGGTGACACAGCTCTCGCGTGCTCTCATGCTAGCCGAGAAGAGTGAGATTTATCCCTATCTTTCGAGCCGCTGTTGTATCGCTTAAATGACTTTGAATACAGGTCCTTGCCAGCATTTACATTTTATACTGTTAGTAAATATTTTAAATTGTTCACTTCGTATAGCTGCAGTAATTACGTTACAAGAATGCGCCGTACCAACGACGTTAAAAATAACTGCAAATATATTTTGAAACTGGTGCTTGCACTGCTGTGTTCCGGTGTGAGAGAAAGACAGCCGGGGAAATTACGGGCACAAGAGGCACTTCATCTTACCCCTCTAGGTTGGCAACGCATCTGCAATCCCTCCGGGGTTGCGGGTGTCTATGGGCGGTGGTGATCACTTACCATCAGGAGACCCACTTGCTCGTTTGCCTTCCTATTCATAAAAAAAAAACAAGAAGCATTTTTTTTGCTAACTGTACTTGCATTGTCGTTCAATCTACACTAAGTAAGAAAGACAAGTAACAAACTGGAAGTATTTCCTTTCCAACAAAAAAATACATACATACATACTTAGAGGTAGGCAGAGACTACTTTGATCCACTTACTTTGGTTACTTTGCTTACTTTGGTTAACTGGAAGAGATCCCTTTACTGGATAAGTTCGCCTTTGTGCATGTGTGTTGCCTGTATTCATCTTTTTCTTGTGTTTTATGTACAATAAAGAGTGTGTTAGTGTGCTGATAAAGAGTTATACGTACATACTATGATTCTGACATACCTCTTTCGCTTCATCCACATTCATCAATCTCTTCATACATGTTCGCAGGTTTTGGGTACTCCTGGCCTGCCCTTTTTTCAAAACGTCTCCTATTTGGTCCCGGAACGTCGGTCTAGACCCCTTCCCAACGCAACCATTCACACTCCCCATATAGATCTGTTTAGTTAGTTTACTTTCATCCATCCTCTCTACGTGACCAAACCAACTAAGCATACTTTTTTCTATTTAACCGAATTGACCTCCTTTTTTTGAAGTCGCTTAAAAGGCGTCAAATCGATAAACAACGGAAACAACTTGATAGTAATTTTCGAACAGCCAAGTCCGAGCTTACCGGAAAATTGCAGCTAAATAGCTCCTCGCAACACCCTGTATATTAGCGGCACGCTAAGCGCTATAATGTATGGGGTCATTATTATACTGTGCCGCGGGCAGATGTATGACAGTTCGTTTATCCGTCACAATGGTTAATGCTAGTATTATGTCATGCTGGTCTGGGAGCAAAGAAAAAACATAGAATGTACCAGTTGCTTCTCTTCCCGCGCATGGGAAAAGCCCATCGAGAGAATGGGCGAAAATCATAGGAATCATGGTTATAAGCGATGCGGCTATATAGCATCCAATCACTATTTTTATTCCATTTTTGGCCATCTATACGCCCACAATGTTGCTAAACGTGGCCTAGGTCTTACCACCTTAGGCTCTGTCTACCCCGTAAGGGATAAGGACATGATTTGTGTATGTATGTCATGAGAGGCTGTATTATGGTGTTACAAGAGGTTATTGCACATAAGAAATGCTTTTTTGAATGCGCCTGTGCGTTATGTATGCATGTACATATATTATACATATAAATTTTCCTCTTGAAACACTCTATTAAAAAACCGCATTTAATTCCTTTGGGTAGTTTTAAAGATCTAAGCATACATAGGATAGGGACAGACAGCGGAAACCGACTTTGTTTTATACTATGCAGTGATATGCATTTATTATATACGTTTGTAAATTTCGCACTTTAATTCCAAAATTCATAGGGTTCAAGCAAAGACTCGAACCCACGACCATCTGCTTGAGGAGTCAAAGTCAAACAACTCGGCTACTCGGTCGGTATTGTTAAAAAAACAAAAGAAAATGTTGTCGACCTTAACACAATTTAAGCTCTCAAATTAACAACTTAACCTGTGCCATTACCGGCTCCAAACAAACGGATATCGCCCCAATCTACAGAAACTAATTCTGATAACTTAATACTAGACTACGGAGTTTGAGTTAGTGTTGTCCCTATAGCCCACTATCGATAGTGTTTCGATAGACCACCAATAGTATGAGCAAAGACAATAGTATCGATACTAAACTTGTCTTATTGATAGTACCAGTCGATACTATTGGTAAACTACCTACTTTTCAAATTTACATAAACAATTGATACTATATCCTTCCACGTTAGCGGGAAGCAATGAAAAACATAGAATGCACCAGTTTGCTTCTCTTCCCGCGCATGGGAAAAGCCCATCGAGAGGATGGGCGAAAATCTTAGGAATCATTGTTATAGGCGATGCTGCTAGCAACCCAATACTATTTTGATTCCCTTTCCGCCTATATGCTCAACGTGGTCTTTGGGTATTGTTTACCCCATCAGGGATAAAAACGTGGTTTATATGTATGTATGTACTATTGATAGTATTAATGGTTTTAGTATCTATAGTGCCGATAGTTTATGCTTTTTGAGATATTATCGAAAGTATTGCTGATTATATCGACAGAATTACTTTAAATAAGAGATCGATACTATCGATATAAGTGGGATTTATTATGAGATTTCTCGATAAAAACTATCGATAGGGAAACTATGGATTCTGTGGCAACTCTAGTTTAAGTGCCAGTAATAACTAGCCGCCAAACGGTTACAGAAACGTGAATGCCTGACCTTACCCAATTCGATCCATGACTAAAGGTTATGTTGTAATACTTTATTTAACGGCCCTTGTCTGCGTTGACTTTGTTATCCCGCGGAAACAAGAGGAAAAATACTGCAAAAATATTTAAAAACAGATACAAGAGAAAGAAAAATAAATCATAAAATTTTACGTCAAAAAGCTGTCTTAGATATTTGAACATGATTCCTAAGAATTTCAGCCATTCCCTTGGTGGTTTAGGCGTGAAAACGTAAGAGACACACTTTCGCATTTATTATAATAATAGGGATGCAGTAATTGCGATCGAAATTCGAAACTCAATACATCATGTTGCGTTACAAGCAAACGTTAGCCGAAATAACAATCTCAAACGGAGCTCGATATGATTTATGCGCTCTGTATGCCCTTGTTTTTTAAATTTAGTGGCAACAGTAGGTACTAAGGCACGGAAGAAAAGCAGGCCTAATGTTTTTTTTAATAAAATACAATATATGATTTTTTATGTTTACTATTACGGTTTAATAAGTTAAGTTATTAGTTGATATAAGAGGGGAATTACAAAAAAAATTAACTATGATAAAATCTAAAAGTTAACTAAATATACAAAACTTAAAACTAAATAAATATACCTAACTATAAAAAGAAAACACCATCTAAAAGGCCCTCCTGCGGCATGGACCCCAACACACTGGCGGCATTACCTCTCTGTACAGCGAGAGAAATTCGCTGATTTCTAAGATTGTCGCCCATTCCCTCAATGGGTTTTTACCAACTGCGTGGTACATTCTATGTTATTTCTTTGCTCCCAGACAGAGTTTAGTGAATGCACTAACTACCAAAATGGTAAACGCTTCAGACTTAAGTCTCTAGGCGTAAAGAAAACAAAGGAAGGGATCAAATTTAAATACGGAAAGTAACATCGGATTGATTTGTTAGTTATACCTACATTACATACATAAAACATAAAACTCAAACTATTTGTCACTAATTGAATCCACTTCCTGTCTTTAGTCCCTGTCTTTCCTTTTTTGCTTCTGATCATACTTAATACTTTACATATTCTGATGATTATACACCTAATTATTATCATTTTTTAATTATTTTTCGTAGTTACATTCTAATATAGGTATATTTTGTATAAGTATCATAAGTAAATAGTTTAGTATTGCGAGCGAGTTAGGTAATAAGCCTACAGATTTTACCGAATTTAATTCGAATTTCAAACGCAGGTTACCTATCGCAATGCAGTAAACAATCGACCGTTACGTGGAATTGCTAACGTTCGAAAAACAAATGAAACGTTCGAATTTCCAACGAACGAAAACGTGTGATAAAACTAGAATACTAATGTTCGATCAATCATCCGTATCGAATGGATCTGCATTCGAAAATAACCGTCATTCGATTCCGTTGCCAGTTAACATTTTGTCATAGATTTTTAATTTACAACATTGTGCAACTCCCATAGCGGGTCCCATGCGGGTCTGGGAGCAAAGAAAAAAACATAGAATGTGACAGCTGGTTGTCTTCCCACGCAGCTCTCCTTCCCATCTATACAGCCCACAATCATGATAAACGTGGCCTTCAGGTCTTGTTACCTTAGGCTATGTCTACCCCGTAAGGGATAAAGACGTGATATATGTATGTATGTATGTGTTATTCCCGCATAAAGTATCAAACCATTATAGGAACTTAAGTAGGTATTAACACCCACTACACATACCTACTTACAAAAATCTTTTGTAACTTAATACAGAACGATATCTCGTTAACCCCCACGCTACCGAAAATAGTTCCAAAAGATAAATGGAAAGATTTCACAGCGAGTTAACTCGAATAATTCGCTTCACTTTTTTACCCCCTCTCTGAACCCGCTGTCTCCTGAAGGAGCCAGTTTTGTAAGGAACAAGGGGAGAGTGGCTCATCTGTTTACAAGAGCGGAGCGCTGTCTTGTACCAGTAAAATACGAGCGTTAACAATTTATAGTTTTAGTTCTTGTTATCCAGTGTAGAATTGTTTGAGGTATTGGAAAAACTAGTGTAGTAAATTAAATATAAAACAGTTGAACGTACACTACCCGCAGATGTTTTTTCGTTGCTTCTAATAAAAGGTATTTTAATACTATTTTTGTTCACTTTAATAACGAATAAAGTTTACCTAAACTAAAACGTACGTGGTCGTTTATTTACCGGTAAACAAATGACAAACGTTTGAAATTTCCCAAAAATAAATCATCCGTGATTTACCGAACCAATAATGCTGGCCACTAAATAAACGGGCGAAATGGACGAATTAAAAATATGACGTTCCAATTTCGAATAGAATCGGCTTATTGCACCGACTGACAATGCCATTGATCGTTCAGCCATTCGTTCAACACCATATTCAATGTCCATTGAACGTTCGAGAACCTTTTCAGCGGCAAAACGGGATATCTTCGGAACGCAGGCGGGCTTTTGAATTTTTGATGGAATTCTGGCTAGGGTAGATTAATTGAAAGTAGGGATGCGGGTCCACGCCAACTGTAGGCTCGTGAGGCGTATGCGGTTACTCAAAACACAAATATTGATATCCCTGTAATCCTTTTTTTGATAGAAGTTTTCGGAAATCTTAAGCTATTCTAGGTAGCTGCCGGAAAACAGTCTGCGAGTCCTCCAATTATTGGAGGGTTTGGGCTATAGTTCCCACGGGGGCCCAATGCGGATTGGGAACTTCACACACACCATTGAATTGCTTCGCAGATGTGAGCAGGTTTCCTCACGACGTTTTCTTTCACCGAAAAGCTCATGGCAAATTTCAAATGTAATTTTGTACAGAAATTCCGAAAAACCCAGGATTCGAACCCACGACCCTCTGATTGAGAGGCCACAGGTCAAACCACTAGGTAAAAATCTACACAATAGCCCGGTACAATACTCATTTCTCGTCAGCATCCGTATCATTTTCCAATCATTACCCATTCGCGATTGACTGATTATCAGCTTAATCGAGTCAGCTCTCTGTGGACATAATGCTCATTTGGAGCTGTTCAGAGCTAGCCTGACTCTGCAAGCTAACGGGACAATATTGGATTTGATTATATATTGGTTGGTTCGGACATTCCGTGACCAATACATACATACATAGTTTTAAAAATAGACTAGACATTCATTTAAAGAATCAAAGAACACAAGTGCAGTGATATACACGTATCAGCTCAGAGATAATAATAATAATAATAATAATAATACATATATACCGTCACGCCTCTTTCCCACAGAGGTAGGCAGACACTACTTTGTTCCACTTGCCACGATCTTGACATAGTTCTTTCGCTTCATCCACATTCATCAATCTCTTCATACATGCTCGTCGGTTTCGGGTACTCCTGACCTGATTTTTTTCCAAAACGTCTCCTATTTTGGTCTTCATTCCATTCACACTCCCCATATAAAACTGTTTAGTTAGTCTACTTTCATCCCGCTCTACGTGACCAAACCAACTAACCATACCTTTTTATTCTAGTCACTGTATCCTCTTTCACACCAGCATGTTCCCTTATCACACTATTCCTTATTCTATATTTCAGTGATGGGTATCTACTGTGACACTCCCCACAATTATGTTTACTTTGCTACCTCCACGATATAGTGAAGTCAAGTCGTGGTGAACAGATACACTCCCGTTTCCAATCCCGTCCCGTGCCCGTGTCCAATGAGTCTATCTAATTAGCCCATATCGACCCACTGCTGAGTAAAGGCCTCTTCATTTTCACGCCACTTTGCCCGGTGCCGTGCCAGTCTCATCCACAGTTTTCCAGCCGTATGATCGATGCCATCTGACCAACGGGCTGACAGTCTGCCCACTGACCTTCGACAGTTTAGGCCACTCTGTGACCAATGGGTAAGTTTTGAAAAAAGATAAGGAAAGAGTACCCTAAATCGTCAAGCATGTATGAAGAGATTTAAAAATCTGGCGTCCAATAAACGTTCAATTTGATTATGGAACTGCTACGTTTAGTGGCTGCACCAAAATCGGATTGCTTTGACTCGATGAAGCGTTCCACCGGCAGCCAATCGAATGAAGCTTTGTCGAAGCCCTCGATTAATCAGCTAGTCGATTTAAATCGATAGCTTACGGTTTGTCAATACGTATAATAATAAAAGGCTGAATAAAATTCCAAGTATAATTTTTCGACTAGAATCGTTTTGTTGCTTCTCTCCTCTTTATCTTTCGCAGGACCATTTAAAAGTGACATGGAACGTCTGAATCACAGTAGACCATTTTAATTTTAACTATAGACTAGGGGTGCGAGTCGGGTTACCTCCGCGTGTGGTCAAGAACTGCGGTTCGGTTTTGGATCCGTCCGGAGGGAAGAGCAGTGCTTGGTGCGGTGCACCCTGGGCATCGGTTAATGATTTCCTGGCAGAGTCTGAGGGATATTATCCGTTGGCTAAGAGCCCGACAGAGGGGGAGGGGTCTTTCGACCGTGTTCTGTACAACGTTGCCGACATTTATTTATCACTTTGACATTGGCGAAATCATCGCATCGATCGATGGGACCATATTAGAAAAAGAAGAAGAACTTTAGACTATACAAGCAGTGGGGTTTAGGCATGCTGATGATTAGAGATCCCGTCTGCGAAGGACTTTAAACTCAGAACAAAATTACCCTAACAACTGAATATTACCCTATAAAATTGTAAAGCTCCATAGTGTATGCGTTATTCCCTAATTTATTACCTTGAAAGCCTTATTACTTAGACGTGCTTTATGGCTCTCTTAATTTGAGATTGTTTAACGAACGATGAGATTACAGAAATTCGAGACGGGAAAAAATGGCGTCGCTTAAGGCGTGGGCCGTTTTCATGAAACGTTGAGAATTTTAGTCAGAGGCGTTATTATTTTATTGCTTATTTAGCTATTAATACACACAAACGTACATAAATCACGTCTCTATCCCTTACGGGGCAGACAGGGCCTAAGGTAACAAGGCGTAAAGGCCAGGTTTAGCAAGGTTGTGGGCGTATAGGTCGAAAGGGGAATCGAAATAGTGATGGGTTGCTAGCTGCATCACTTATTGCATGATTCCTAATATTTTCGCCCATTCCCTCGATGGCCTTTTACCATCTGCCCGGGAAGAGAAGCCGCTGGTACATTCTATGTTTTATCTTTACTCCCAGACCAGCACAGAAGACGGTAGAAGACGTAGAGCAGACGATGATAGCTGTAGTTAATGCTTAGATTCTTTAGGCCAGTGTTTTACAAACTGTGGGTCACGACCCCTGGGGTCGCAAAGAATTCGAGGTTATGGTCGAAAATCTTAGGTACCATGTTATAGGCGATACAAACTAGCAACCCATACTGTTTTGATTCCCCTTTCCACATATCCGCCCACAATCATGCTAAACGTGGCCTTTATATCTTGTTACCCTAGGCTCTGTTTACCCCGTTAGAGATAAAGACGTGCTTTGTACAGGGGTATACTAAATTCCTCCGCCATTTGCCGTCGTTGTCGCCTTAAATACCTAGACTAAGATCATTAGGGCGATCCATCCTCTTTTCAGATTGACCTTGAAATACTTCTTGGGTTAGCTCCTAGCTCGACGTAGCGGCCTAATTTGTTTATATACGCAGGCTTTCTGAAAATGAGATTTTATTGTAGAGCAAACGATAAATCATCGACGACTTTAAGACTTGTGCTAGCAAATACGATTACGTGGCTGGCATTTTAAGGACATTTGCCTTTTCATCGGTATTGACCAGAAGATTTAGCTTTGAAAAAATAAATAAATTTTTTTATACCACTATGCTGGCAGGCGAGCACACTGAAAAACGTGCGTGAAAAACTTAAGTAACCTGTATGTGCCCGTTAAACATGCAAAACTTGCGTTAACATTGCTGAAACTCACATATGGGGGCTTGTAAGTTTCATTTGCAAGGTTGCAACGTTCTAGCAACGTTTGAGAAACATTGATGCAAAGCTCTAACGGCTCCGCTGTATATATACCCTGCAAGTTTCATAGACCTGATCACTAGAACTTTACACAACTTTCAAATGCAACTTTGCTCAAATGTTTCAATTGTAACTTTCAAGAAAGTTTTCACGAAAACTTTTAATAAATTATAATTTCTATATGTCTACAACGTCACATATGCAACTTGCAGAAAACTTTCATTTAATAAGTTGTGGCAAAGTTACATTTGTAACATAGAGGTAACTTGGGCAATTAATGTTGCTATAATAACGCATATGTAACTTGCAGGAAACTTTCATTCAATAAGTTGTGGCAAAGTTACATTTGTAACATTAACGTAACTTGTGCAGTTAATGTTGCTATAATAACGCACATGTAATTTGTACGAAACTTTCATTCAATTAGTTATGGCAGTTACATTTGTAACATAAAGGTAACTTGTGCAATTAATGTTGCTATAACAACGCACATGTAACTTGCAGGAAACTTTCATTCAATTAGTTATGGCAGTTACATTTGTAACATAAAGGTAACTTGTGCAATTAATGTTGCTATAATAACGCACATGTAACTTGCAGGAAACTTTCATTCAATAAGTTGTGGCAGTTACATTTGTAACATTAACGTAATGTTTATATCCAACTTGCATTTAAATTACTTGTTAAGGTTGCGGTTATGTTTCATATTAACGGTAAAGGCAACTTGCGTGCAAACTTTACATACAAGTTTGTAATGTAACATTATTGTAAGTTGCTGTAGACCGCCAAAAAGTGTCTTAGTATACTGGCCACAGAGAGATGTATAGCTGTGTAGGCAAAGCTCCACGGGTCTCAAATACCAATTTATTTCTTACGCGTCGACTAGGAAGCATTTGGAACTTATGGAAAACCAAAAAACTGACCCTAAAAAAGTACTTTCTTAGGTCCATTAAGTCCAATTCCTACCGAGATGACGCGTGAGAAATAAACTGATATTTGAGACCCTTTGATCTTTGCTCACACTGCTAAAAATCTCTCCGTGGCCAGTATACTAAGAAACTTTTTAACGGTCTACACAGCCACTTACAACAAATTACATTTTCAAACTTATAAAACAATCACACATTTAAACAGTTATAGCCTTTAACTATTAATATTAAAAAGTGAGTGAAATTAAAATATATCTTATCAAAAATTGTATTTATTTTCTATTGTTTAACACTGCATTAACTAGTTAATACAATACCAAGTGATAAAAAGTCCTTGAAACGTTTTTTTTATACAACAATAACTTTCTTTATCAACCAAAAAAATATCCGATTTTTTTAGTAACATTAATTACCTAATTAAAAATATATATATAGTTTAGTAAAGAAGGTTATTCCTATCGATAAAAAAGATTCAGGCATTTATATAGGCTGTTGCAGGTTCAAGCTGGAGTTAATAAAAAAAAAAGAAAAACTTATTTGGACATGTCTAAATAATAAGTATTTTAAGAAAATCATCAAAAAGTAAAAGAGTTTTCTTCGTCCTATCAGCCTATGCTGATACATCACTTAATCTTAAGCCATATACATTGCTAGCAACACCCACATAGTATACTATATACAGACATATTAGTTGTTAGAGTATGTTCAAATTACAGCAAATATTATTATCAATTGACATCAAAACAAGAGGTTTCTATCTTTTAAACTCTATGTTGATACATCTCTTCCACCACTGTCTGATAAGTTACTGATAGCTTCTTAAGTCTCAAGACAGCAAAGAAGCCGTATCTGTCCGTTTCGTAGTAATAAATAGATGGAACCATAGATATCTAACAAATAAGCTATTAGGAACTATCAGACAGTGATGGAACAGGCCCGTATTCAAATCTAAAGCAAATACTATTTTGACAGCACATGCTGGCAACTTTTAAAGAAAGATAAAATTGCGGAGATCATCGGTGTTACACATACCTTAAACTAAGAAGTATTTTTCTATGACTAAAAAAGTTAGTTCTTGTGGCCCCACTGTTATAAAAATCCTCACTAGAGATAATAAAATTAGGTTAGGTTTGTTAGGTATCTTCAAATGCCCGAAGGGCAAACGGAATGGAAAGCGGGGTTCCGTCGACCTGGTGGAGTGTAATTAGACTTTTTTATAACAGTGGGGCTACGAGGATTATACCGAATAAAAAGCCATAGCAGGATAGGGGAAGGAGAAATGCTCTTTTATGATAATGGGCTGTTTTTGTTATAGTTACTTAGATCTAGTAATACTATTGTGGTAAGTTTTCTTAAAGATTCTAATAAGGTAATTAGTCTAATAAAATGCAACTCAATTAGGTAGGTATTGTTTTAATTTTGACTAACTTAAGTCTGTTTAAGCCTACAATTTTTTATATCTGATAAAACGATAACTTAGGCTTATTTAGAAATGATGATGGTGATTAGAACAAGAAAGTTTTTGTTTTACATGCGACAACTGACAGTAGTCAGTATATTTTCATGTTAATATTAATGTAAATGTAAAAAAAAACTTTACTGAGGATTTACGCTAATATTTTTTGGAAGTGTTAGAATGTTATAAAATAGGTGTCACAAAATCCAACCAAATTTTTTTTTTAATTTTGACTTGTTTTTCGATTTTAACCATGAAACTAATATGACTGAGAACGAAATAAGGCTTTTTTAGAAATGACATTTAGTCGTCAGTCCTCCAGAAATGGAAAAAAAAATGTTGAATTGCTTTTTACAGAAATGTAAAGATGGAAGCTCAATTTTCTTTCAGAACATAGGTATATGCTATAAATAAAAAAAATGGAATGGAATTAGTTTTAGAGAAAACATATTTCATGATTTCGGAATTTATTTTTTCCCGGCTGAACCACTAGGATTTTATCAACAAAACTTTGCACAATATTACTAGATGTAAGTAACTATAGAAAAAAAAACAGGTCTTAATCATGAAGGGCATTTTTTCTTCCCTTATCCTGCTACAGCCTTTCAGTAAGTTCTAGACAAACTTTTCAATTGCCATTCAGAAACGATAAGAATTTGCCACATGTACCGGCCATTAAAATAGTGTTACTATTATAGTCTAAAACGATAAATTAAAATAGAAAAACGATACATTTTTACATTGTTTTCCCCTGCTAGATATACGCCTACTCTTTAATGTGTGTTTAAGCGTAGTAGTTGCGTGTTGGAACCAGCTCATGCCATGCCGTTCAAAACTTTCGTCAGTCATATTCGGGAAACTCTCTTTCACTGCAACTGAAACAAATAACATAAAAATATAGTAATGTAACTAACTAGCTTATACCCCGCAACTTGGCCCCCGTGGAAGAGTAAAAATTCAATGAAGGGTCTGGTGACGAAAATTAAACGACACCAAAAAACTTACGTTTCAATGTAGCCATTAATTGCAGAGTAGACAATTTGAAGTTCTGTTTCTTTCCAGTCCAGGAACAAAATTGTGCCAGATAATTAGAAAAAATCTTTTCCAAGCTACAATTCACACAATCTCTTTCTCTACTGCCACCAGTGAATGTAAGAAAGTCAAACTGCAAGAAAATTATCATGTATGACTTACAATATACTATAAAATATACTTATCAACATATTAACATTATTAACTCGGTTTTTTAATATTGTCTGCTGCTTAGCGGCAGGATTAGGAATAGTATAGTAATATTATAGTAGGATACAGGCGCGAGAACGGGAACAGGGGTTGCCGGACTCGTATCTAACCTACTCGACCGGTAACCCCTTTCTTCCCGGCCACTTCCACCAGGTGAGCCGCTGGCTCATTTGCTCCCTTTCATTTAAAAAAATAAATAAAAATAAAAGCGTTACTTCGTAAAAACACTTACGTTTAACAACGGTTATTAATCTCAAAGACCACAATTTAAAGTTGTTTTTTTCCCCTGTCCATGAGCAATATTGTCCCAAGTAATCAGAGATTTTTTTTTCCAGACATCGGTTGACACAGTCTCGTTCCTATAAAAATAAAACCAATGTCAGTGGATAAGATAGGTAACAAAAATGCAAGAACGGTCAATTTATGTACACAGGCAATGTTGATTTAACATACCCCACTTCGATAGCTCATGTACTGTATATTATATACTCCCAAATGTTAGTCCAAGCATGTCAGACCCCAATACAAAACAATCCAAATACCTTGGGAGGAACCGCCAGCCCGCGTGCTCCGCGTGGTGATATTGATGCCGCCGCCGCCGTAGTGGAAAACAAGCACCAGTGTACTACTTGTCTTTCCACAATACCACACACAATAAATACGTAGTTTAAGTGTTACATTGTTCCGAAATCACATCTTATTAATAATAAAAGCCGAAGAATTGCGAGAGCGCATGCCGCCGTGTTTGCGCGCCGAGCGGACTGGTTAGTTCTGGTTTTCACCATGGTGCGGCGCTGTTCGCCGCTTCGTCGAGCGCGGCAGGCGTTTGTTGCCAACCGCAAGGCAAAGACTATTTTAATATTATAGTACTAGAGCCCACGACCAAAATTTTTGTCTCATAGCAATACGGCCAAAACCGCATCAAATCGATAGATACGATTATCCTGAACTCGAAAATACCAATATCAGACATTTTCCGCGTAGCGTTTGATCTGACCGAATTTTTAAAATTGTCAAAGAATTTTACAGATCTGCATCATAGCAATATGTCTGATTTGCAGACTGTAGTTGAATGATAGTTCTGAGATGCCGGAAACATATTTTTCAGACGTTAGTGGTGTAGCGCAAACCCGTAAAATCACTTAAAAAAATTAAAAATGAGACAAAAAAAATGTCTCATAGCAATACGTCTGAAAATCTTTTTTATTAGTAAATTTTGGTTATTTGATGCGAACAAAACAATTTTCAGGCGGAAATGTGAACGCATTAAATTTTGAGACCGTTTTGAAAATGTTAACAAATTTTACCGATCGGTATTATAGCAATATGTCTGAAAATTGTTGGACATGATAAAATAAGTTGTCCACATGTGCAAAAAATTTATATCAGACAAATTAAGTGTAGCACCTTCTCTATCAGACAACTTTATGCTACACTTAGTGTCTGAAAACAGGTTTTTGGTAATCCTGGCAGCCATACGAAAAGTTAAAAAAAATAATTATCCGTATTGCTATGATACAGGTCGGCTAAATTTGTTGACATTTTCAAAAATGCGCTCAGGCTATATGCTACGCGCAAAATGTCTGAAAACAAACTTTTTCGTAATACAATTATAAAATCTATGTACATTTTCACTATCAGACGTATTGCTATAATACCGACTGCCTTTTTTTTTGACACAGCAGAAATGGCCTCCCACGCTGTTGCTACACTTTCGACCGTTACTACACACCTAGTCGGGTTCAGAATCATACAATCTAACGATTTTATAGGGTTTTTGCCGTATTGCTATGAGACATGGTTTTGGTCGTGGGCTCTAGTACTATTAGGGAGTAACATGCTTGGACAGGCAATAATCAGCATGCCACTTTGCAGTGATAGAAGGGGTAAGCTAAATGAGTGTACTGATTTCGATCATTGAAACGATTCGTTTTTTTATTTATTATTATTTAAAAAACCGGCCAAGTGCGAGTCAGACTCGCAAGTCTCGAAAGTTTCCCATCACAAATTTGAGGTGCTTTTAGTTCTATAGAATAAAATAGCACATTTTTTGTTTCAATAGTTCTACCATGGAACTGTTGGGAAAAAAAATGTTAACAGTCCTATGACGTCACAGTTCCATAGAACAAATGGGAGGTACCCGGCCGATCTATTTGAGACTTCGTGTTAAAGTCTGTTCGTGATATAGCCTTTTCGTGGTAAAGTTTTCGTAGAAAAGTTATTCGTGGTTAAGTATTGACACGCAAAATTTAATTCTGCGCGGACGAAGTCGCGGGCAAAAGCTAGTAGGTAAAATATTCCGACCGCAACGCAACGACTTCATACCGACGCTTGAAAGACGAAATGTCATAAGCGACAAAATGGTAATTTTACAGAAGAGCCAAAATACCACGCAAATTTTTGAAAAATAATCATTACAATTTAATTTGTTATCTGATTTACAAAAATCATCTTTGTAAATGATCATAGTGGTGTTCTCTATATGACATTACCTAAAAAAGTATTATTTCAGGATTTAGTGTCTCTTAAGCAAATCGATCCCAAAAAGTGCGGGAGGTAAAATTAGCTAACCAAATTATGTGACAAAAAATTAATCGATTAAAAGAATCTAGCCTGAAAAATGATTTAAAAGATTATTAAGGAAAACTATCCTACCGCAAACATTTTAAATTTAATAGCAAGGTCATATTATACAAAAGTCATTATGGGCCATAAATAAAATCAACACAAATAATCTAACTGCAATGAGCATCAATTTTAAATTTACCTTACATTAAATTTACCCCTCATTTTATTTATTTTCTACATAAATCACCAACACAATTCAAGTCATTAATGAAAAATGCAAATTAACCACCTGTTACGAAAATAAATCTCTAGGTATATATAAAATGCTTTGTACTGAATGACTGACTAACTGACTGACGGATCAATGCACATCCTAAATCGCTGATTGTACAGACCTGAAACTTGAAGGGTGTGTTCTTTGTATGACGTAGGCATCTGATAAGAAAGGATGTTCTGAAATTCTACCTCTAAGGGGGAGAAAAAGGGGACTAACTTTGTATGGCACAGCGTGATTCCTTGGTCCGATCTACTTCAAATTTTGCATAAATATTCTTGAATTGATTCTTGATTGATCTTGGCTTGTTTCAAATTTTCTTGAAATTCAACTAACGGGGTTATAAAGGGGTAGAAAGTTGTTTTGGGGGTGATATTCTTCAAAGTTGATATCAATACTGCTTATATAGTGCCTTTGATTTAAATTACATTTTATTCTGAAAATTCAATCCGATTTTATTCAAACAGGTTGAACATACTTAAAAGTTTGGTACAAGGCAAAACTCTTTAAAGTTGGAATGTCTCGAACGAAAGTCACTGTATTATATTAGTATCCACCGCATTTTGAAAGTTTAAAAACCTTAGAAAGGTCATGCGATTTTTAGAAATTCCCTCGCGATATGCACAAAGGCACCCTATCTCCGTAACTATAATTACTAGTCTTGATATTTCGCGCACAATTAAGAAATCAAAACTGTTAAAAACTAATTTCAGGACTTTCCGCAATTCCGGCGGGATAGGGAGTAAAAAGGGATTTATATTCTTACTTTGAAATGGTTCCATCTCCGTAACTATTGTTACTAGAATCTTTAAACTTAGCATACCAATAGGTAATTGTGGTATCTGAAAACTGATGTCTATACTATATTTTGCAAAAATCCTCTGGGATAAGAAATAAAAAGAACCATTATGATATATGATTTAGATCCTTGGTCGACATGTTCCTTGATAAGAAAGAACAAGCATTCAGAAGGGATTTTCCTAATTTATCACGAGATAGGAAATATGAAATAATGACTAAATACCACAAAATCTAATCTTAATTTCCATCGTGATCGTGTATGCAGTATCCCAGTGTTTTTCAAGGCCATATACTCCAAAATACCCCCTTTTCTATGCACTATTCGCCAAAAAGTAAGTGTTTACATTAATACACTACGAAAATATTGGTACAAATATTTATACCGTAAATCTTTAGCATGATGTTTCGGCGGAGGTTGCGTAAGCTACACTTACATTTTTAGATGGGTAATAACACACTTTTTAAATTCGCTCTATTGATATAAATACGTTCTGTTTTAGAAACATTTATGTATAGGAAAAAATATCGAACAACCAGCTCTAATATAAATGATGTGTTTTTTAAAACGATCTACTCAACCGCCTAGTTTAGATTTATATTCAGGAAAAACTAAATAAGCGACAGTAGTATTAAAAAAATACTGCAAGTAAAAAAGGATAAGCGACATATTGTGTCTCTCGAAACTAATAACAGGTAAAAGGTGATAACCTATAATCGTGCAGATAATTACTTTTAGGTTATTTGATCTAAGCCATGTTTTGTTTTTATGTGGATATAGGTAAAATGATATAATGTAAATAAAATTACGTTGTACAGGGTGTTTGGTAGCTAGATACAAAGCTTTAAGGGGATGATACCCGAGGTATTTTTGAACATTTTTAGCCATTTATGTCTTATGCGAAATTGTTTTTTTTTTTAATTTTTATACATTTGATTTATTAATGTAAAAAAAATTGTAAAATTAATTAATTTTGTATTCAAATCACAACAAACCGAAGGTTAATGATTTAATTTTAATCTTTTTTTCATGTAACTTACTAGCTAAGTACCTTTAACGTGAAATTCCAAGACTAGTACATTCTCTTAGCGAGTGCTCCTTGAATTTGGTTTTTACTTTTTATCTCAGATTTAGCAAGCAATGTGAAACTATCCTAAATAAAAGATTTTGTTTCCAAATTAAAGTTCATTTGGGCAATATTGACTCGTGACTATCAACTTCTGGGTATTTTCCTAAAATTTCTGTCTTCAATTAAAAAAAAAAATTTTGGCTAAGACATATATGGCTAAAAATGTTCAAAAATACCTCGGCTATCATCCCTTTAAAGCTTTGTATCTAGCTACCAAACACCCTGTATGATGAGGTAAAAAAATATAAGCGACAAAGGGAAGGAAAGTCGTAAAAAGTCAAACAGTCTAAATGACATTATCTAAAAAAACATTTTATCTAAAAAAAAAAATTCAAAATTTATTTATTTGTATAAACATAGGTAAATTGTTAGGTGGAGTTGAAGTCTAATGTCCAATATACAGAAATTTAAAAAAAACGTTTGGTAAAAAAATATATCGGTGTTTCTAAAAATCACCGATGGGATAAGCGACACGAAAGTCGTCGTAGGCACACGAAACCTAGCCCACTCGAGGCAGAAAAATCTGCTGATTTCAATAATATAAATACTTATAACTCAATATCACAAAAAATGTCGCTTATCACCGCTTATATCGATACTTTTTACTAAATATTTTAGTTTTTAGTACGTAATAACCCTTTCGTACATGAATCCAACTCGCACTTGGCCGTTTCTTGACGTTTTTATTTTTGATTGATGGAATTTTATCTGAATGTTTTGCCGGGTAATACCTACCTATTTTTTATGTTTAGGAATGTCGTAACAATTACAATAGTTTGTAATGATCTTGTAATCATTACGCATAAGAATATGACACTGTTAAATATATTTATTTGCGTTTTGGATTCTACTCTAGGTATATAGAAACAATATCGACTTGTCTTTTGAGCGTTTTAAAAAAATACATCAAAATCTTCTTATTCTGTGGCGGAAGTGGCCGAAAAGAAGAAGTTAGTGAAATATCAGGGTCTCGGTCCGGCGTACAATTTCACAGCTGTCAGATTTGAGACCCTGGGTCCGTGGGGTCCCGGCGCATATAGGTACTATGCACAGATTAGAGATATATAGTATAGGTACTATGCTCATCAAAGATTTACAAAAGCGCGTGACGTCTCTCCCAACGAACAAGTAGGTACATAGCGATTGAACGAGGGAATGCTGCCACCCTATTTGGCACTAGGTATGCCACGGGGGCCTATTTTTTAGATATAACTTAGATTTAAGAAAGTAGGTAGGTAAGTAGTTTTATGTTAGAATTAGTGTGCAGGAATATTGTACGCCTCTATCAGGCAGGATATGGCGCCAAATCTATACCTTAGGTACCTACGAGTTTTGCGACATAATTATTTAGTAAATTATCACCCGTTGAGAGGCCCCGCGCGACCTTGACGAAAAATGGTCGCTTGACAACAGACGAGTTTGTGACCTTGGGGTCGCTTTCATTCGGAGTACCTAGTGTGTTGGTAATTGCCGTCCTAATATTAATATTGTTATCTATAAGTACCGTCCAGCTGCGTATCTTCGCCTGGATTTTGACACTTTTTCCAAAATATCTTTCAAATTTGAAAGCATTTTAGTCCATTGTGTTGTGGCAATAAAACGTTTTTTAGTACTCCTGGCTTTGTTTCATTTAGGAGAAGGTTTTGGTATTTTAACAGACTTCATGAAAATGATGTTCTCAGTTCCATTTTTCAGTTTAGAAAATATACATTCTATTCTATATTTAATTCAATGATGATATTGAATGTTTCAATAAGTTCAGTTTGCAAGGTACCTGCAATGTCTATAGTGTTATTTCACAGCAACATTGAAACTGTGACGTTTATGATACCTCAAATTTTATATGTTGCAAAAAGAATATTGCTGCAATAATAACACCATAAGTTTCAGATAACTTTGACTGCAAATTGCCTGTAATGTTTTTTATGAAAGTTTCAACAACGTATAAAATGTGTCGTTGAAGCAACATTAAAATACTTATATTTCAAAATGTAAATTGCTGCAATAATCATATTGAAAGTTACAATAAGTTCTGTTTACGAGGTAACTGCAATGTCTATAATGTTATTTCATAGCAACATTGAAACTGTGACGTTTTTGGTACTTTTAATTTTATAGGTTGCAAAAAGTATATTGCTGCAATAATATTGTGAAACATTTCAATAAGTTTAGTTTGCAACGTAATAGCAATGTTCCGTGAGGCATGTTGTTAAATATAGATTGCTGCAACGTTTCATCTGCAATGTTATAAAATAACATTGTAGCAATTTAATAACTGAATATTATAATAAGTTAATACAGCAATGTTGCTTGAAAGTTAAGTAATAAACTTTCATATGTAATGTTGATATAACATCAATCGCAACATTTTTGAAAGTTTCAATGAACATGTTTAATTAAAATTACAGCAATGTTTACATGACCTTTCTTTAGAAACGTTCAAATGGTAAGTCTGTCAACTTGCTAGAAAGGTCCTGTAAGTTTCATGTTCAGTGGGTGTGAGTAATGCGTATGAATATACATGACGTTCCAAATTAGAAAAATTACTCAAGTCCCATATCAGTTCTGTACTACTACATACAACAGATCATTCACTTAAGTTTTTTTACATCAGATTTATACCGTAGGTAGACTATGTACTTCTCGTGTCCGAACCCCAACCAAGTGTCGAGGTTTCACACGTTTTAAAATTACGAAGATTATTGTGTGACGATTTCTAACTGTGAAATGAAAATGAAAAATATTTATTCATTAACTTAAATTAGAACTGGAGTGTCTGTGCTGGCGCCTCTTTTTGAGTATTCGAGATACTCGTGCTAAGAGAACACCGCCCTTCCACGTTTGTATCTTACGATTTAAATAGGTGTAAGAATTTATTTTACAAGCTCTAAAAAAACTATGTGAAGAAGTAGCAAACAGACAGAGAGACCGAAAAGCTGATCAGAGAGCCGTCCGAAGTTCCAAACAAAATATTTAAAATATCGAATGAGCGTTCGATATACGGAACTTGAACTAAGTCTCAATGCAGCCAGCAACAGAAACCTGCCAGTATAAAACTAAACTCGTCGCAAAATAAAAGGCCCGTTTTGACAGTTCACGCCTATGAAGTTCTCTATTTTTTACCGAACGAAATGTTCTGAAGGTAATTATATTTTTCATTGATGGGTACCGCCCACTCGGCTAAGTGCTGTGCATAACGATTTTTTCATATTGTCCACAGACTAATAATAATCGGTTAAAGAAAAAAATTAATCGATCAAGATATTTTTTTAAGGCCGACTCGCACTTGGCCGGTTTTATTTAATTAAATACTAGTGTTCATCAATCAATTAATTACTGACTTTCACCAGCTGTGTAGTAATCTTTACTGAAAATTATGAGCTTGTAACATTGTATCATTTCAAAATCTACAACATCAGTGGAAGTTAAATTTTCTAAACAGAACTTTAATCCAATGCACTTTACAATATATATTCAAATCGATCAAGTACTCATGCAAACTTGAATCGATTTATCGTGAGTATCGAGTACCGAGTCGTATGGTTACATCACTAGTTACGTCGCGAAGACAAATGTCAAAACGGGCCTTTTATTTTGCGACGACTTTAGCAGAACCTATTCCTACAGTACCTACCGATACTTTAAATAGACGTCTGCGTATTCTATCAACAAAAGACGGACATACACACAACCTTGAACTTGTCTGAACTTGTGCCGCACACAAACAATAGGCATGGTCGTGACTATGATATTATCAGGGGGCAACGACCTTTGGAACATTTTTGGGGTACCACAATCAAATAATCAGTAAGACTAAACATTCTTGGCTATCGAGATGAAGACTTATACCATTGTTTGTTGGTGAAGATTGACATTTAAATTATAGATACTTTAATTTTAATATGACATGTGGGATACGAGTCGGGTTACCTCTGCGTGTGGTCAAGAACTACGGTTCGTTTTTGCATCCGTCCGGTGCACCCTCGGCATCGGTTAACGATTTCCTGGCGGTCTCCGACAGATATCAGGGGGTCTTTTGACCGTGTACTACCATACAAAGTTGCCGACATTTTGTCACAATAATTTGACATTGGCGAAATCATCGCATCGATCGATGGGGCCATATTATCCTAAAAATTTAAGACATGTAGGTATTGAGACGAGATCCTTTTCCGAATCTTGGTCAACGAATGAGTAGACGACGTGTGAACCTACACTAAGAAAAATTCTGAATAATTAATATGTTTTAAATATAAACAAGTAATTCAATATTGCAGACCAAGGTCTATAGATTTTTATAATGCAAAGATCTTACTTTCTAGAAATTACTATCATTAACTGTTTTAAAATCTGTTTTTAGCCCCGATGCAAAAGGAAGGGTGTTATAAGTTTTGACGTCAATGTCTGAATGTGTGTGTGTGCGCGTGTCTTTCTGTGGTAGCGTAGGATCGTCCACAAAAAACCGCAACCAAATCCGTTGCGTAGTTTCAAAGATATAAGCATAATTACACAAACGGATACCTCACGTATAAAAGTCGAATGTTGCTCGACATGGTTCGGACTAGTTTGCAGTCCTTCCTCTTGGAGCGCTCGCCCCAGCGGCAACGAAACGAACACTGCGCGCCAACGCTTTGCTCGCGCGGCTACTCGACGCAACTGACAACGGCGCACAACTACCCTCGTTTTCATAATCATTTTTATTATATAAGCATACAGACAGACAGCGGAAAGCGACTTCGTTTTATACTACGTAGTGATGATGCACATGTATGTATGTACCGCCGCATTTCCATATTTAGTTTCCTATTTGCAAGCAAAAATCAATATAGCAATGATAAGGCAACTGATTACGGCTTATCTTGAATTTGATAACGCGCATAGCTTTGCCCATAGTATTACAGAACTAAAAACCGGCCAAGCGCGAGTCGGACTCGCCCACCGAAGGTCCAGTACTAAAAGCTAATATATACATGAAATATGAAATGAATAAATGAAACATGATATAGATAAATATGAAAATACAACCAACCGTTGAAGAGTTCCCTCCTCCGCAGACGATCCTGACTAGGTCACCAGAACACTACCAGATTATTGTATTGTCATCAGACTTACATAAGTATGCAAAATTGCAGCTCAATCGGTTGAAGATATCTGTAGGCTTATTACCTAACTCGCCCGCAATCGCCATCGTGTTCATTTTGACAGTTCATGTATGGGCTGACAATTGGCATCGGAATCAGCTAGCTGTCACATTCATACAAGAACTGTCAAAATAAACACGATGATGATTGCGAGCGAGTAAGGTAATAAGCCTATTACTTCAAAATTGAGTCGCAAGATTCCACTCGTAATAAAAAGTGCTCCCCCGAGGCATAGAACCAAAGACGCTGCCAGCACTGCATTGCCTCGCAGTATCGCAAGATACGAAGATTCGAAGAGAAGCAACTGGTGAATTCTTTTTTTTTTCTTTACTCCCAGACCAGCATGGAAGAATATTCTATGTCACACAAAAAAAATCTCAAATCAAATACATGTCACATGTCAAAATTTGGTGTCAAAACTTTCAGTAGAGACCGTAGAAAGAGAAAACTATCTATTCTTAGTTTATGACATCATCATCACCTCCAGCTTTATATACGTCCCACTGCTGGGCATAGGTCTCCTCTCAGAATTTTGACGGAAGCATCAGGTGACGGAAACATCGTGAGGAAACGTGCCCACATCTGCGAAGCAATCAATGGTGTGTGTGAAGTTCCCGATCCGCATAACGACATCGTCACTAACCAATTACCAGCATTACGCAAAGAAGCGCCCATTGGAGTGAATAAATCGAAATCATATATCATTAGTTACAAAGTGACTCCTGACAATCATACTACTAATTCGCAAAATCACCAATTTAACTTCTCCGTCAAAAGCACGTAATCAAAGCAAATTAAATCTTACTCCTTTTACGTTAAGAACTGGCAATTTCGTTCGTAACTGCAAAAGACAAAGTTTCTTTAACACTATCAGTGCTTCAAATGAGGAAACCATTAGCAATGCAAAATCAATCTTATTTCAACGGAGTTAGGGTCATGTGCGATTTATTTAACTGCATTATAAGGTTAATAGCACAGAATAGAATTGCAATAGAGTCGTCATTCATTCTCAATTGTGATCGTATTGTCACAGTGTATGGATATACAGTACAGCAACTAATATTTATCTTTAGATTGAAATATCAATGCTTTATTTTTATCCTAGAAAGGGAAATAAAACAACACAATATATCTACTAAGAAATCGTGCTATTTAGAGAGATTTTTTAATCTCTTAATTTCTAAGCCACTTTTGACAGTTTGTAGTTGAGGACTAGTAAGAAATTATGGACTTAAAGATCGACTTGCTACATCGTGGATACCCTTAAAAGGCGAGTGTACCACTTTTTGCAAGGCCAACAACAACGGTAGGTGTCTGTGGGCGGCGGTGAGCGCTTGTCATCAAGTGAACTGCAGGCCTGTTTGTCGGCTTTCAATAGGTACAAAATCAAAAAGTTTATCTTGCAAATAGGCTGCAATGAGCTTCTTTTTTTTAAACTACCAGCACTTTTGGAAAAACCATTGCCAAGAAGAATGCGCCGCAAGAAACGCGGTAGAAAGTATTTTTTTCAAAACTTTACCATATTATTATACAATAATGAACTTCTACATTTATCATAGACTAACGTCTCTGGCCGGTGTTGCACGAGTAAAAAAGAGATACTAACACGGCGCTGTCACAATTGTCGTCATATTTCAACCAATTTATAAAGAAACCTTAACAAATTATGCACGTACCTTCCTCATGAATCGCTCCATCTATTGGTTTATTAATCTTTGAGTTTATTGTGAACAGAGACAGGCGGACGCGGCGGAGGACTTTGTATTCCTTATAATATTTACCTAGTGACCATACGAAAGATCTCGATAGAAATTGAAAGTGATTTCATCAATTTATGTTTTCCATAGCTTTACTGTTGTAAAAATGACTGTGCCGTTGCGCAAGCGGCGCTGCGTCTGCGTCGGTTTTGCAACCGCGTGGGTGAACAATAGAATGTAATCACTGCCGAGGGATTATGTTGGAAACGAGAATAAAACGATATAGCCCGATTGATGACTAGAGTAAAGGTCTTGTTTGAGGTTTTTGGACCTTTTTATTCCGCCAATTACGCCAGAATGTAATGGCATGGATTGGACGGTCAATATCTTTGCCGCGATATACGCATCAATATTCCGTGGTATAGATCGCGATACAAATGTATCACACGATAATATTCACTGTCTATTCATATCAATGTTTATTGGTCTATGTCTATATTCTGTGGTTATAACGCACAGTGCAACCACAAATAATAGAAATCAGCTTATCAAATAATTAATTGAGGAAGCCTTTTTTATCGTAGTTATAATAAAATTGACGTAAATTTCAATCCGTTTTTTTTAACGATTGCTTGTTTTATTTTTATTTCATCAATTGTATGTAAGACATATATATTTACAGCTTGAAAGTGTTTGTTACAGACTTAGACTTAAAATATGGTCTGCCCTTATGCATGCTTAGATATTTAAAACCACGCAACGGATTTTGATTTTGAAGCTATTTTAAAATAAATACTTGTTTTCCTTTTGTTTCGCAAGTAATATTATTCCTTGCGTTTCTTGCTTGTGATGATGATGAATTATTGTGTTACCTCTTATTATTAGTTTATCGTTTCTAATGCAACGTAAACAAAACATATATCGATTTAAAACAAAATACAGTACTGTCGGGTTACTCATGCCCTGAAAGGTAACTTTGGCCTTTGAGATTAACTCGATCCAGGTTTTATGGTGTTGAAATTATGGCACATTGCCACATGATTAGTTGCTAACTGCCCACGCAATGGTTTCCCTCCGTTGGGTTAGAGTAACCCTTTTGATACCTTATTTGTTTGCAGTTATAGCTATCACTTTAATATCGTTTTAATACCGTTCCTCGTAATAAAAGTTCGTATGATTAATGAAGTTGGTTTGGGAAGTAAGCTGTCTAGAATCTGTAATGCTGGCTTTTAAATGTCAAGCCAGAATGATAACGAAATAATTTACTGGACTTATCTTTTTGTGGGTTTTAATTATTTTAAAATTTGAGGGATCATTGATGGAGCGAAATAGTCGCAGTATAAGATGGAGATGATTTTCTACTTTTTTTAACAAATAAATAACATTAACGGAGTTGACTTTTAGTTGAAAAGGTGTCAATAGTCGAAGTAGTTTTAAAGTTTAATGTGGTTTATTTTAATTTCACTTGGGCCGTGGTTCTGTCTTCTTTGATTCTTTGTCCTTCTT
Organism: Pandemis cinnamomeana; assembly: GCA_932294345.1. Lineage (NCBI taxonomy): Eukaryota > Metazoa > Arthropoda > Insecta > Lepidoptera > Tortricidae > Pandemis > Pandemis cinnamomeana. Next base: position 8,036,756 of record OW028721.1, read on the forward strand.
TTTGATACTGTAAATGTTCAAGTAGGTCTTCAATTTTAAATATAATATAATCTAGATTTCTACTCTCATTATTTTTGTTGTATGTTTCCAGGTGCAGCACTGGGTTTCATTTACAGATACTATTATATACTGCCGAGCAAGGTTAGGTTACTTTTCATTTTGCTTTGTATCCGTTATTTTTGATCGTCAGTGTATAAAAGAGTACTCACTTTTTCTCAAGTTTTTTATTAATTGATAAGCTCGTTCCCTTACCTGAAACAAAATACGAAGGTGTAGTTAGTAAATGTAGTCACATTTTTTTATTAGCTATTTCATACCAAATTTCATCCAAATACAGTAGTAGCTAGTTGCCTGTGAAGAATTTCATTTTTCATTATCATACAGAAACTATGCATTTTTTGGAAAATAAAATCAACTTTTATGGTTTTTTTAGAGTGAGAACCGATAGACAAACTTTCTATTATATTTATTTTTTTCATTTATACTGTAAGTATAAGTATATGATTTTAACCATGATTTCACCTTAGATCTTTTAGTTAACATTGTAATCTTATAATCATATCCTATCCTACTAACATTATAATGCAAAACTTTTCGAGTATGTATGTAAGTACTTACGGCTCTTTTTAAACTTTCACGTGAGAATGGTTGAACAAATCTAAATGAAATTTGGCACAGAGATAAATTACAGTCTGGAATAACATATAGCCTACTTTTTATACCAAATTGCGTAGTCCGCGGGATAACAATAAACGAACTCTTTGCAGACAAAGTTGCGGGAAACAAGTAGTATAGTGTAAACATAGTAGGTACTTTATATCTATTACGCCGGAAATGCGGCCCCGGTCACGACGCCTGCGCCGATCGTGACGTCATGGCGCGACTGGCTGAGTATGGCTGAGTAACTATAGCCAGTACTAACTATTTGTTTAGAATATTCCTCTCTAATAATAATAAAATAACTATATAGGTACTATCAAATGAATCAAGATTTTTTTTATTTTCTTGATTTTTATGTTTACATTTACGGTTTTACAGTTAGAAAAATTCGAAGACTACCCACCTGATATGGGTCACGGAATGACAAGGATCCGGGTTCGATTCCCGGCCATAGTTTTATTTTTCGGATTTTTCTATGTGTTCTAATTTCCACTGGTATTTAGAAATTTAATAAGTATATATTTTTTTTAAAACCCGGCAACAATAAGGAACTATAGTTTAAGAAAAAGCCCTTAAAAATTAAACCAAAATAGTTTACCAAAATATCTAAGTAGTTTGTCTCAAAATGGCCCCAACTCAGCATTTGCTGGCCTTACAGCCAGCCAGCCAGCGCTGGTCTTCCGTTGGGGCCATGGGGTGATACAAACAATTAAAAATACAATAGATATATTATAATGAAACGACAGTAAAAAACAAACATAATAATACACGATATTCGATGCGGTTGCCTGTGCACCAACCCCTTTGCCATTCAAAGAAGAGAAAAATACTATTTTATTTATTTATGTATCTCTTAACGCTGACCAATCAGGAGCTCTCCAACTTTTCTGGTACGCTGGTTAGCGTGTAAATATTAATTTCACCCATTACCCAAAACTATACATAATACAAAGATAACAATTACAGTCGCGAAAAACTCGACAACCTACATTATAAATGGCGCGTCGGGCAAACGAGCGGCACTAAGAAGTTTGCATATCATTACGCTTCGCAATAAGGGGCTGTTGTAGTAAAAACAATACTTTTTTGTGACACAAAGAGTTTCTTTGTTGAAAAAATCTTTGCTCTCGTTTTATGCTTAGTTTTTACTGGAATTATGTATGGTACAGAAAAACACGGAGAGAAGGTTTTTGTCTCAAGAAAATACGACTGTAAGGTGTGCTTTTTCCATTCCATTTCAACAAGGAAAGCAAATGCCATGGACACCGGCGACACTAGAGCCTGGGGACCTAATATAGAAGTCTTGTGCCAGTAATTTCACCGGCTGTCTTACTCTCCACGCTGGAACATAGCAGCGTAAGCACTGCTGCCTGGCAACACGATTAGCGAGGAAACCGGTAGTAGCCGCAAAACATCGTAATACCTATTCACCTAATGTCATGCTATAAGTGGCCTTTAGGTCTTAGGTTCTGTCTACCCCGTAAGGAATAAACACGTGATTTATGTATGTAAGTATGTATCAAAATGTATATTGCAAAGTCTGTCGTCTCTAAACGTGTGTGAAGCAGCAGTTTTGTATTTTGACTGTAGAGCCTTTCTATGTCGACAACGTATCTGTGATCCCTCTGATGTTGTGGGTGTGTCGAACAGTGTTCGCTTACCAGACTCCATAAAAAATAATTTCGCCTATTCTCGCATTTCATTGTAATACGACTAACTAAACAGGCAGACGTGTTCTTAATGTAAATACGACTGAATTGTTGAAATCAAATAGCTTTAACTTGTATCCATTATTTCTCAAAACAAGCTTTAATACTAAAATAGCTTCGCAATTCGTCGAAGCATTAATGTCGCAAAAAGCAAATATCAACATCATTAGCGATATGTTTCAACTCGTGCCTAATTGTATACAAAGGACGTGTATTCTAAACATACTTGACGTATATGTTGTTGAACCATGATTTATGTTAGTGACATAAAAACTTTTTTGTTTTATCGAACGGATAATGATACTGGCCACTAAAGTGCCACATTTTTTTTATGAATAAATGTCGTTCTTTTTCTGTCATAATGTAAGAGAAAATGCAGTTGTTTTGAATATCAACTTATTAAATGTTATTATAATAATTTGTTGAGTAAAATAGTCATACTCACATCTCGAAAAAATTACAAGCTAAGAAATCTTGTTGAAAAGAGGTTGAAGTGGAGAGTTCTTTTTTTTATAAGTCAAGAGATGTGTCCAGTAATGAACTTATAAATAGGATGAATGAGATGCCGTGTTGTAACTTGTTAGCACTTTAGGTTTCTAGGTCAAATGTAGTTCTTATTAGCTAGAGCCGTGGTCGAGGGTGCTTTGGAGACTTCTCTTAGTAATGAGGCACGGGGGTGGTGGTTGCATTCCGCTCGATAATGTTGAGTGTAGCCCCCTTATTCATAAACGCTCTGTAGGCTTTTGCTGACTTAGCATTCGTTTGTCTTTATCTGTCACTTTGACATTTACCTTTCACAGATAAGGACTAACGATCGCTAAGTTAGCGGAAGCCTATAGAGCGTTTATGTTTTTTCTCAAACTTTTTGACTGTGGCTGATTGGTGTTGGGCTATTGCCCGCCGCAGCACCAAAAAAAATAGTATCAGGGTACTGTAAGAACGCCAAATTTTAAATTGATAGCTATAGCTCATTCTTTTGTTCGGCATTGTGTATCTGGGGGCGCGGTAGTTCTCTCGCCAAGCCGATACTTTTCTCGAAGCAATTGCGGCCATTTTCAACCTCCTGTAATATTTTGCTGGCATATTACTGTTAAATTGCATGTTGCATATAGCAACTGGGGTAAAGTTGCTAGTAGCTAGTGCATAGCATATAATATTACGGATGTATTGTATATATTAATGTATTTAAATCTTGGTCTTTGGGGATTCGTTCAAGACGAGAGGAATCAATTTAACAAAATGATTGAAGTTATAACAAAATATAGTTTTATATATCTGATGTTTGCCAACTTCTGACACGACGCCGTATCGTAAACACGCTTGTTAACGTCAGTAATATCGTGAAATGTCAGTGTTTCAAACAAAACGCAGATAAATTGCCTTGGATTTCTAAGAAATTTGTGCTGTTTTTTACGTTACAATTGACCCATATTATTTGTACGCGGTCAAGGACAATGGGATCAATTTTATTTTGGTTCAGTTAGAAGACCTTTACTTTCACCTTAATTTTTAGGATTGGCCACTTTGAAGCATGGGAGGGCACTATTAAGATTTAAAAAAACATTTTTGGGTAGGGGATTGTCTCCTGTAACTCACGGGGTGTATTCGCAACTTAAATAGTCACTGGTATTTATTTTTATTCGGCCCGTACTGTACAAAGTCTTATTGCGCGGTACTGCACTTAAAAAGTACAAATAATGCAGAGCCTACCTCAACAAGGGCATCGGACGCAGGGCGTGAGCGCATTCATGGAATAACAGATACAGAAGATCAGACGCGTCACGTTAGTCTATGAAATTTAGTAAACATAAGCTCTATCTATCTACCTAAATAATTTTGTAATGTTTTGTCTCTGCTTAACAGAGAAGATAATGTTAGTGACCCATAATTTGACCTGTACTTAATAGCGAAAAACGTCAATTTAACAGAAGCTTTTTTGCCTATTCATTTGTCCCAATGCTGGGAAAAGACCTCTCATTTTACCCACCACTCGTCTACAACGGAAGCAAACTCCTGTTATTCATTTGATACGCGTCCAAATCATCTCTAATCTTCGTACAGAAACTTGCATAGGTATTCCTATTGGGTTTTATTTTTGTTGCATTCAAAATTTGAATGACACATTATTCTACCTAGTCAGTTGTACTTGTAATGCGATAGTATTTAAAATAAAATAGGGTCTGTCTTGCTGAGCGCGAGTATGAGTGAGACTCATTTATAATTGGTTTGATACTCGAATCGGCCGATGGTAAAAGAAACCTATATGTCGTTCCAGGAGCAATAATACAATGAAAGTTGACTCGTTTTCTTTATAGAAACAGGGCATCCAATCTTTTCATATACATACATACGAACATCGCCCTCTAAGAGGCACCCACTATTATCCACAAACCGACACCTCAGCATCCCATCTCATAAGGTCACTGCTCTCTGCGAGTGTTGACCCCGCGCGTGACCAGTCCGCGATCGTTGCCACTGGGCGCAATTGACTATCTGTACTGTATACAGGCTGAGTTGTATCTCGAGGTATGTTATAAAAGGTGTTTGTTTTTATCACGAGGATTTCTTTTATACCGACGCCGGAACAGCGACTTACAATAAAATCTCTAAAAGCTTAATGATTTTTGTTTTGCTAAACGTCAGTTTATATTACTCGATATAGTCTTCATGTCTAACCATGAATCCAGGGAGCGTCTGTCACATACATACATACCGTCACGGCGCTTTCCCATAGGGATAGGCAGACTAACTTTGTTCTACTTGCTACGATCCTGACATACCTCATTCGCTTCATCCACATTCATCAATCTCATACATGCTCGCCGGTTTCGGGAACTCCGCCTTCAAAACGTCTCATATTTGGTCCCGGAACGTCCGTCTAGCGTTTTTACTTTACTTTGCTATATCCGCGATATAATGAAGTTATAAGTCATGCAGCGTCTGTTACAACCGTAAAACGACCAAGTCAACATATTCATATACATTTTGGGGCTAGTTTGCTGTCATTCAGACACATCATTCAAACAGATAACGCTTAGCGACAAAAATTCGCATAGTAACAAAGGTCACGTGACAGTTAGTAACAGGTAGAAAAATTCGGAGACTACCCACCTGCTATGGGCGGTGTAGAGGTATATCACGCGTCACGGAATGACGAGGATCTGGGTTCGATTCCCGGCCATAGCTTTATTTTCGGATTTTTCTATGTATTTTAATTTTCACTGACATTTAGAAATATGATTTTTTTAAATATGGTTGACTTAATATTGAATCAAAAGTTACGATAAAAATCTAACAAATAAAATTTTACATGAGTATTTAATCAAACTAACTACCTATCCTCAAATATAGATTAATGTTAAGACATCTTGTTTTTTCAGTGAATTTACGTACTCGACCTTTTTAGATACCGATACCGATTACAACTTGGCCTATTTTTACAATAATGTTTTAGTTGGAAAATATTAATTCTCTATCTCTCTTTCTCTCTCTAAATAGACTCAATAAAACCTGATTGAGCAGAAAATTGGATTAAATACCCATCTGGGCATTTAGCGAAGGTACACAACTCTCAAATCAAATCTTTCGGATTTCGGGCTAACTACGCAATTTAGAAGATAATTGGGAAAGCTTTAATAATATTAAACGGATCCCAAGTTAATTCGTTAGAGCGGGGATTGTGTAAATTAGATTTGTAAATGTAAGTCACATTACTTCTACCTAAACATCCTCTTCAGCCCATATACGTCTAGGCTAGTAGCCTCAGAATATTTTCTACGCACTCCTATCGCAAAAAACTTCACACATTAAACGGGAACAAAATGTTGTGTGGGTTTTCTCACGTTGTTATCCTTGACCGAAAAGCAATGCAATTTTGAACATACATTTTGAAGAATTCAGAAATGCAAACACAGGTTCGAACCCGTAGCTATCTGATTGAGAGGTCAAACGTGGTTGTGGCCATCTCGAATAAGGTAGATCTTAAGATTCTTTAGTCTCTGGAACCTACATAATAATATCTTCAACGTATTGTGTATTTTTACCTCTTGCTTGTTACTTTACCTAGTGTTTTACATACATACATACATACATACATATATATATCACGTATTTATGCCTTACAAGGTAGACAGAGCCTAAGGTAACAAAACCTTACAATAATGATTGCCTTTGACGCAGTTTCCTTTGAGCATCCCTCAATGCATGGAATAAAATATAAGTCAATGGCCGTGGATTTCATCTAACGCAACTGCTCTCCACGCCTCCACTCTCCAAACCGTTTCTATGAAAGCGTACCCTTTATTTAAGACTAAATAAATTTCCAAGCAACGTACCAAATCCTTTTCCAACGTATGTTTGCTGCAGGTAAGTTCGTTACAAATAAATCCCCGGTCCATTCAGTAAATACGGGTACGGATATTTTCAATTGTAGTTCACATTGAGGCTAACAATGGACGCATCTAGCGGAATTTCAGTCTAGAAATTCTAGGTTAAAATAGGATTACGTAGTATCAATTCATTAATGAATAGGTTAGGAGTGCATAGAGCTACTTATGCGCTATGGCTTTGTTGACCAAAATACGTTTCGTGCCGTTACGGTCACACTTATAGTCATTAACTTGAGAGTGAAAGGGACAGCTACTACGGAGTAGTCCTAAGCGTGAATGAAAATTAATTACGTGGTACGTTTTAAAGTCAATCTCAAGCCGTAGCCATTCTTGGTATTTCTTTCATATTAATCAAACAAACACAACTTAGCGGCACAAAACTTGGCTGTCTCGTTACCTGCATCCACCAAATATAATATATTCAGGGTGTATTTATGCCGCCATGGATGAAGCGGCGTCTCATGTAAGGCCCGTTTTATCCGGCGTTTTCCTCTCAATAATGACAGTACAGTGATACAGTCAGCGCAATAATATCGGATAGAACAAAGCATTCAAAAACATCCAACGTGATTCTGTTCGCATTGTTGGAGCGTATCAGATGTTTTCAGTACCTTGGTCTATCCGATACCGAATCCTTTTGTTAGTTCAAAAAATAGTAGATAGTTTTGTTTAGCACGTCATGTAGTTGCAAAAATGTATGAGGATCTAGGAAGTCAGTTTTAAATGCCGCCTGGATTTAAACTGTTCTTTTCTTCAGGTGTCTTCAGTCCTGAAGGTGGCCGTTAGCTTCTTGTGTTCTTCTCTGTCAATAGCCAGATTTAAAGTAGAAAGAAGAAAGAAAAGAAAGAAAGAAAATACATTTATTTGACGCATAGGACAACAACAGCCCCAACTAAAAATAAACAAAACAAAAAAAAATAAGGAAAAATAACAATTAGTGTGTCGCTGTCCAGCGTCAAGAAGGTTGCGGCTCAGCATAGTGCTGCGACGGGAGTCTCAACGCTGGTCTTCTGCCGCAACCCTTTTGAGTGACGATAACGACGGAAAATCAACTACTTAAATAACTTATTAAATAAATTAAATAAAAATAAATAAATAAATAGGTAAATACTTAGTATTATTGAGTACAATCTTGCTAAACGTAGTCTTTGGGTCTTGTTACCTTAGGCTCTGTACCCCGCAAGGGATAAAGACGTGATTTATGTACTGGGTGCTTTCATGCTGTTCTGGGAGTAAAGAAAAAACATAGAATGTACCGGTTGCTTCTCTTCCCGCGCAGATGGTAAAATTCCATAAGGAATAGGCATAGGAATCATGACTTTTAAAGGCGATGCGGCTAGCAACCCATCACTATTTTTATACCCCTTTCCACCTATAGGTACGCCCACAATCATGCTATTATGCCATAGGCTCTATCTACCCCGTAAGCGACAAAGACGTGTTTTGTGTGTGTGTGTGTGTGTGTGTGTAAAATCTTGAGTTGAGACCATTTTGTGTAATGTTTTTCCTAAGTTTATTTATTTTGTTTTTAACTACCTACCTACTTTTTTATAGTGTCGCAAACTTTCTTTCTTTCTTTCATTCGCTGTGTAAGTATAATTTCAGGAATAAAATGACAAAAGATACTTTTTTTCTTTCATGGAATCAATGTAATTGTAAGTAATTCCCTTAGTAAAGTGAAAGCGACCGAGAAATGGTACGTACTACCAGTCTAGTTAACTAACAGTTGTGCAAGGACCAAGTTTAAACTGTCACTAGCTATCACATCTATACACATAGATATAATATAGTTATAGCAGCCCACGTGCTAGACCTGATAGACGAGCTTTTGCAATAGGTTCGTATCGCTCTGTCAGCGATTTTATTTATTACTAACAGTTGCCCGCAACTTCGTCTGCGTAGAATTCGTTTATCGCTATCCCGCGGGAATCACGCAATTTTCCGGGATAAAAAGTAGCCTATGTGTTATTCCAGACTATAATCTATCTATGTTCCAAATTTCATCCAGATCGGCCCAGTACTTTTTGAGCCTATTCATTACAAACATACAAAAATAGGTACAAATCTTTCCTCTTTATAATATTAGTATAGATATAGATATAGACTAGCGACCCGCCCCGGCTTCGCACGGTATATTATGCATGTATTATACATTAAACCTTCCTCTTGCATCACTCTATCTATTAAAAAAACCGCATCAAAATCCGTTGTGTGGTTTTGAAGATATAAGCATACATCGGGACATGGGGACAGAAAAAGCGACTTTGTATTATACTATGTAGTGATAGTGATGAACCGCGATGGGAGATAATGTTTCCTTGCTGGTCTGTGAGCAAAGAAAAAACATAGAATGTACCAGTTGCTCCTCTTCCCGAGCAGATAGTAAAAGTCCATTGAGACAATGAGCGAAAATCTTAGGAATCATGTTGTAGGCGATGTCGCTAGCAGCCCATCACTATTTTTATTCCCGTTTCCACCTATACGCCCACAATCATACTGAACGAGGCCTTTAGGTCTTGTTACCTTAGGCTCTGTCTAACCCGTAAGGGATAATGACGTGATTTATGTATGTATGAAACGGGAGAGTCCATTTTGTTCAGTTCTAAAATGGTTGTGATGATTAATCATTGATATAAAAAAACATTAAGTATTACTTTATATATTTTTTTTTTTTTTTTTTTTTTTAAACTCTTTATTGTGCAAAATAAACAAGACAAAATACAAATATATATATATTTTGGGGATACAGTGGAAAAAAATCTAGATTTTAGGATTACAGGAATAGCTATAAACGAATCCTCCGCTTATGAAGTCGTTGACAATTGTTAGTAGAAATCCATGCTTACATTGCGCTCTGATTTTAATTACACGAGGTATTTTTTTTAAAATATATAAAAAACAAAAGACAGACGGTTTTTAATTGAGACGATTGCCTTTAGTTAAATAAAAAAAATACGCATCAACGGTCTCTGAAACTTGGCATGTCGTATAATAAAGGGGTTATTGAGGACCCGCTGGCACTGAAGCCCCACCTTTGAATATTACATAAGCGTTTGAAACAGAGGAGCTTACTAACTTAAAGCGATTATTTACCAATACTCGATAACTATGGACACGTGATACCTTTATGCCTTTATGACAAACTCCACCCTTTAGTGTCGTTATTTTTTTAGAGTTTCGTGCTCAAAAGGTACCTTACGGAACCCTATCTGCTTCCTGACCGTCTGTTTTTTTTAAACCGTGATAGTTGAACACTTGAAATTTTCACAGAGTGTGTTATGGCTATAACAACATAATAATACAAGTAAAACAAAGTCAAAAATTTATAGAAATACACAAAAAAGGACTTTTTTTCGGGACTACGTGTGAAAGTAGGTTAAGTATTTTGTGTAACATTTTCTATTTTTATATTTCGATTTTGGCTGTTTGTATGATTTGCGCTAATTCAATGCCACGCGCCGTTATACCAAAAAAAAACAAATCTGTCAATGGCTTTAATTTCAAATGACATTTCTATTAGACGTCCACCTACTTGCCGTGTCTTATCCAACCTCGACATTGGCAGAATCATCAAAAAGTTCCTAAATTTGAATTGAAATTGACATTTCTATTATTTAATTATAACTATTTAAGTACTTAATATGCTTAGTGTTTGAAACTTTAGAGAAAACGGCTTCCCACCAACTTCCTAGACAATTACACAATATTAATTGCCACAAGTACAAGTCCTAGAAAGTAGAATGGGAGCTAAGTCGCCAGCTGGTCGCAACTTAGTTGCACAAACCCCTGATTTACTGCTTCTGGCTGTTAAGCAGCTGTTCGTCGATACCATTGCGCAAGAGCAAAATAAGTGATAATTCTAATTTTAAATAGGTAGTTCCCCGTTTCAAAATGGCGTATCGGAAGAGGTGGGTCCTTAGACAGCTTTAATTCATAGTCCACAATTAATCGTTTTTTTATAGTGTACAAAAAATAAACCGGAAATGTCCTCTTTGCGATCTTTGCCTTAAAAAAAATGTGTAATTTTTTTTTAAACTACGAATTCAATTGTATCCTTTTACAGTGATTCTAGACTTACCAAATTACCTATTTCCATGTATAATTAGGTACAATAACCTTGCATTGTTAGTATGTTGTCTAACATAATTTTTTTCTCTGTTCACAATTAGTATCAAAATAGTCAGATTTACATTGAAACTTTGTCTGCGAAATAGAATTTAATATTGTTTACTGGTTTCACTTTCAACTGTGCATAAATAATTGCCATGTATTGTTTTGTAATGTTGTTCGGCGTCAGTAGTGAGAACTAAACGCTAGCGATTAACAGAGACAGGGAGTGTGCGAGAGGGAAGGAGGATGGCGGTTAACCACGATCTGTACGGTGTGCTCGTAAACTTTATAATTAAAATAAATAAGTATTAAGGTCAATCCGAGTTTCCTTTCTTAGTCAACACATTTACTTAGTTAAAACTAACTACGCAGCGGCTGCTTTGTTGATCTCGCAATAACGTTTACCCTGAACTTCTCTAATCTCAGTTTACACTTCTACAATACATCCGTTTAGGCCTTCTCCCAACGCAACCATTCACTCCCCATACCTATAGATCTGTTTAGTTAGTCTACTTTCATCCGCTCTACGTGACCAAACCGACTAAGCATGCTTTTTTCTATCCTAGTCATTATACCTATCCTCTTTCACACCCAACAACAACAACACCAACAACAACAGAAACAACAGAAATATAATTGATAAATACCAAACCACATCCAAGCATGTATGGATCGTTAAAAACGCCATCCTGTTTTATTTTAAAGTCATTATCAGTCTCCGGAACGTTTACGACACGACCCGTAGCCGACAGTAAATACGATCGTAAACCATTTTATGGACAAGTGATATTGGATTCCGTCATTCGTTTATTACGAATTTCGCGGCATCGCATGGTCATTATTGAGGTCCGGCTATATTGTTAAGCTTTTCGCATGTTTATGGGTTATTGAATTTTTCTGACTTAATATCCTGATGTTGAATTGAAGGAGATGATTATCTAATCCTTCTTTTTAAAGATTTCGTATTCAAAAGGTAGATATAGGACATTATTACTAACCCCCTTATTCATAAACGCACTATAGGCTTCTGCTAACTTAGCAATCGTTTGTCCTTTTCTGTCGCTTTGACATTTACCTTTCACAGATAAGGACAAACGATTGCTAAGTTAGCAGAAGCCTATAGAGCGTTTATGAATAAGGGGGTAAGTCTCTGCTTTCCCGTCTGTAACAGGGCTGTCATACTCAATATTAGCCGCTATAACAACAAAAGTCAATGAACTCTTGTTAAAAAAAAACTATTTTTATGGACAGTACTTAACCAAGTATAATGTCACTGGAGGTAGAGCCAATCGGACCATCGAATCACGGGGAAAGATGAGCCCGTTCCATTTTAAACCCAGGCACATAGCATTAACGGGTATGGTCCTAACCTCCATTTTTTCATGACAACACTGGGGCTACTCCGACATTTGGTTTTCGAAGTTTGTATCTTTCCCTCTCACTCTAATTGAATGATCATTAGTATAAGCAGAACGGCAGCTAATGAACATCGAAAATCGATTTTCGGAGTATAACGCCAGGTGTCTTATACACCATATTCCTCCATGCTGGTCTGGGAGTAAAGAAAAAACATAGGGTGTACCAGTTGCTTCTCTTCCCGCGCTAATGGCAAAAGCCCATCGAGGGATTGAGCGAGAATCTTAGGATACCCATCTAATTTGTTCCTTTCCACCCACACCCACATGCTAAACGTGACCTTTGGGGATTGTTACCCTAGGCTCTGTCTGCCCCGTAAGGGATAAAGACATGATGTATTTATAGACGTATTTAGCTGACTTGCACGTCGTTCGCAATGCACACTCCACGTACTGCTTAATAAGAGAACTAGTGCTTGGATTACCTGAGCTCGGCTCGGCTTGCAGTCAATGCAAACTTAACATATCCGAGCACTCGTGCTCGTAATGGATCGGCATTCATCGGCATTCTCCGGAGACTCTCCAAGATCCGGTTCGAAGCGGATTGCATCCGACGTATTGTGATTGTGGACGTTGCTAACAAGTTGTACCTATGCAATTCAGAATGCAATGTACCTTAATTTTTTTTTTTATCCATGGAGGGAATGGGCATAGAAATCATGTCATAGGTGATGCGGCTAGCAACCCATCACTTTTTTGATTCCCCCATTAGTTAAAGCAGAACAGCAGCTATAGAACGTCGAAAATCGATTATCGGAGTATAACGCCAGGCGTGTTATAAATAGGTACACCATTTTCTTCCATGCTGGTCTGGGAGTAAAGAAAAAACATAGAATGTACCAGTTGCTTCTCTTCCCGCGCAAATGGTAAAAGGCCATCGCGGGAATGGGCGACAATCTTAGGAATCATGTCATAGGCGATGCGGCGAGCAACCCATCACTATTTTGATTCACCTTTCCAATACGCCTACAATCATGCTAAACGTGGCCTTAAAGTTTCGTTACCTTAGGCTCTGTCCCCGTAACCGTAACGGATAAAGACGTGATATAGGTATATGTATGTATGTATATATGTAATCATAACACGATATTGAATGCACAACAATATGTACTTCAGGACACTTGACTCCGTCTAATGCCTGCGGCAGCAGAGGTCAAGCTATGATTGTCTCCTGAGCACACCAATCACAAGGATGACACGCCAAGGTCAAGGTCTTTTAGCATTGGGACACAAATATAGGCTGATAAATGAACTAAATATAGATGTTGACAACAAGAAGTTGATAGTAGCAGCGCGGCGGAATACGAAATAGTGTTCTAGGACGACTAAGGGGACCGAAAGCGGTGCGGGCGGGTGGTGGCGCCCCCCGCATCGCACTCCCCGCCCCTGTGCCCCTGTGCCGCGCGGGCGAGGACTCATTTAAGCGGTCGGTGTACAATTTTCGATAAAGTTCATTTTCGATTTCAGTATACGCTGTCTTAAAATTGTTCGGAAATATTTCATTAGGAGGTTAGTTTCGTTTCACTAAAAACCTCTGTATTGTTTGCAGGATTATTTATTTGTCGACGTTCAAATCTATGGAATCATGTTATAGGCGATTGCTAGCAACCCATCACTATTTTGATTCCCCTTTCCACCTATACCCCCACATTCAGGCTAAACGTGGCCTTTAGGTCTTGTTACCTTAGGCTCCGTCTATCCCGTAAGGGACATGGGCGTGGTTTATGTATGTACTCGTATGTATGTCCAAAGTGTACGGTGTCGCAGAGATGACTTATTTTGAATCAAAAAATTTTATTTATTTATTACAGGAGTGTTGAATCAAACAGACCCAACCACTTTAAAGTAATAAAGTAAATACATACATACATGTATCACTTTTTTATCCTTTACGGGGTAGACAGAGCCTAAGGTAACAAAAACTTAAGGCCACGTTTAGCATGATTAAGAGCGTACAGGTGCATCGTCTATAACATGATTCGCTAAGACTTTCGCCCATTCCCTCGGCTTTTACCATCTGCGCGGGAAGAGAAGCAACTGGTATATTCTATGTCTTTTCTTTACTCCCAGACCAGCATGGAAGGAAGTAAAACATTTCAAAATCTCCAACCGTACAATTTCAACGACAGCGCTTCTGAAAACATATATACGCGCAGACATAGAGACCGCGTGGAATCCAAAGGATTTCATCTATCGAGGCGACCCTTGAGAATCGGAGATGAAATTGGATTGTCAGCCGTCCTGGATCATTTCTGTACGGTAGTGCGGAATTCAGTTTATAGGTTAGGTTTAGCAATTTGAGAAAAATCCTACTAATATTATAAATGTAAGTATGTAAGTAAGTAAATGCTTTATTGTACAAATATAAAGAAACAGATAGGTACCCCGTAAGGGATAAAGACGTCATTTATGTATGTACTAGCAGTTGCCCCCAACTTCGTCTGCGTAGAATTCGTTTATCGCTATCCCGCAGGAATTACGAAATTTTCCGGGATAAAAAGTTGCCTATGTGTTATTCCAGACTATAATGCACTAATGACTGCAGGAACTCGCCGCTGATCCGCGCACTGACGCAGCTAAATGCCCTTTTGGTGTCGGCACCAGAGTGTGACCTGCTGGCGGGGCGGTGGGCTGCTGTGTGCAATCAAATTTTATATTTTTGTGAGAGGATGAATGATAGAGAATCGAGTGTCCCTGGGTAACGTCCCTTGATGTATTGTTATTTACATGATTATGTTTGTTGTTGTCGTTTCACAGTGATTAGTCGTTAAGTACTGTAAGGCTGTGTAACTGTAGGAATAAATAAATAAATAAATAAATAAATAATCTATCAAAGTTCCAAATTTCATCCAGATCTGTCCAGCTGTTCTGGCGTGAAAGAGTAACAAACATCCAAACATTCTCACAAACTTTCACATTTATAATATTAGTAGGATGTATGTTATGTACTCTCGTCGTCTCTGGTTACTTACATTCGTAGGAATTTTATATTTCCTTCATCTGGCGCCAAAGCGTCCTAATAATCAGTGACAGACACAAGGGCGCCGCCAGGGGGCAGTGTGAATCGAAAAATATAGCTTTTATTTATTGTCAATGTGACATTCAAGTGCCGCCATACTGATTGACCTCCCGATAGACGCCATATTTCTACAACACCCCCCACCCTCACCCCCTTGATGACCTGCTGGCGTCGCTCTTGGATAAACATCATAACATTTTTCACTCGACTTTAAACTTAATAAGATTACGTTGAAGCTAGAGCTGGTAACATCCGCTCTCACAAAACCCCTAACGATATAGTATCTACAGCTCTCCGTATTACAAGTTTCAATGCAGGTGGGTTTAGGGGGAATTCCCCCGGGTTTGTGGGGATATCGCTAAAATCCACACAACTTGCAACTGACAGGCCGACGCAGCTGCAAACGTGTGCTGTCAAAACGGGGCATGTTTTGAAAATGTTAACTTGTTGGATATATTAGCTGCCATACACATACATGTACACTTATATGCTTACAATTTATTTACATGCCTTTGTGTATTAAGCTTTTATTTAACTAGATCTTTTTTTTTTGTTTGGTCCGGTGCTAGGATTGCCTTGAAATTAGGTAAGTACAGCTATGTAAGACGGATGACAATGTAAGTCAGCAAAAAAACTTGTATTGAAAAAAAATTTTCGTTGGAGTTGTTTGACTTTTTGAAAAATCTTTTATTTAAAATTGGAATGTTGGTTTTTAAAAAAAAAATATGTTAAGTCATCTTGAAACGGTTCTATGTCTTTAT
The DNA here is from genome assembly GCA_932294345.1 of Pandemis cinnamomeana. Classification (NCBI taxonomy): domain Eukaryota; kingdom Metazoa; phylum Arthropoda; class Insecta; order Lepidoptera; family Tortricidae; genus Pandemis; species Pandemis cinnamomeana. The sequence continues at coordinate 8,052,818 of OW028721.1, forward strand.
TTTTTGACTAAGGGGTCTGCAATTAAAATCACAATTTCAACAATTATACATACCTAAACCGCTAATGAGTAATATATTGCATAAATAATCCATACTTTTTCATTTCATTAGTTTTTTTATTATTTGTGTTTTATTTCTAACTTGCTTCTGGCCACGACTTAAAAAAAAAAACCTTAAAAAACGCATCAAAATCAGGCAGGTAGATAGCGGAAAGAGACTTTTTTTTTACTATGTACCTAGTGTCAAAGGGCTCAAACGTGCACCACGCTGTTGGAAAATTTATTTCTTCTCTTTCACTAACAGGCACGCGAACATTAGTGTGAAGAGTGGCGCTGCTTAGGGTCATTGGCGCTTGTCAATGTCATAAACTGTTACTTGCCTTTTATTCGCCCTTGGGTCGTCATTTGAAGTAAATACTCCATTCAAATTTTGCCCTAATCACAATCGGTATTCAGCCCTATGAAACTTCAAAGCTTAACTCTGCCTTTCTCAGGCTTTGTGTTAAACAATAAATACCAAAATTGCTCACTAAGTTACCAGTTTACGTAAGGATAATGCTTTAACGGCCAAAAGTTGTGATGATATTAAAATGTTATAACAAAATGGGAAGCACTTAGAAGTTAAATTTTTATTAGATTCTTTTGCTGATCGTTCTTTTAACGGTACCTACCAAATGAACAACAATATTTACTCCGCTACTCTAAGAAATATTATGTTTTTCATGCAATCATCCCTCTAATACTGCCACATAGAACCCACAATCCCACAAACTTAATTATCCATTACACCACACAAACACTGACGTGATTCGATCCCTCTACGGCAGTGGTTCCTAACCTTTTCAATGTCACTACCCCTGTGAACAAGTATGGGAATTGAGTTTACCCTAGCTAATTTAAAATAATTAAAACCACACAAATTCGAACGAAAATATGTTTATTATGTAAGAAATTTCACGTTTAGGTAAATACCTAGTAAGTAAAGTAAGAAAAGCCGCGCGCATGAGAGCACCGTGCTACCGTTTACCGTACTATTATTTTGTTTATTGCTATTTTAGTACTATTTCGTGCCATCTCGTGTTACCCCCCTAGAATCTCCGTTTTAACCCTGCGGGGGTAATTACCCCCAGGTTAGGAACCACGCTCTACGGGTTCATTTACAGATGACTATTGTGGCCCTTATACATCCATCAATTGATTAAAAAAATGGTCTTACTAAACCTACCTAACCTACTAGCATTGACATCCGAACTACTTAACGCCCAGTGTGGATTTAACTTTACATGCGCCATTGGATTGCTTTGCTTGTTTCCTTTACCGAACCCTTATAATCATAATATTAATCACTGTTTAATTAATTAACAACTGAAAGAAAACAAGAACTCACCCGTCTAAAGGAACATGATACGTAATGCCAACATAATTTCATACGATCTCTGTTCCACTACAAAGGCTACCCGATATCTACCTAATTAGTGAGTAATTACTAATTAAAACAACGTTACGCCTCAAGGCCGTGTGCGTTTGTCTAGCAGGCTTGAGTAACTAATGGGCGACGTGTGCGTTAGTCCAGTGGGACTCGTGAATGTTTAATCTAAGACCTTTAGGCACGGCAATTGATGTGGAAACAGTTGGTTGGTTTATTGAGTTCTAAAAAAATTGAATTTAAATATTGTTACTGCAAAATGGATATAACAGGTCAATAAAATACATAAGAATTGATTATAACTCATGTTTACTTTTGGGCTATTCATAGTTCGTTCGCATCAACGTTGAATGAGGACTAGTGGAAATTTTATTTCGGTATTAAGAAAAATGGTGAGACTCCTTTTTATCGAGATCAAGTTACTATTATTGGATTAGTATTGATGCTTGTGGATTTTGGTCTCATCGTAGGTTTAAATAGGTGCAACAACATTACCTAACAGATCTTAAATAATACTCAAACCAAGGACTGTTTATACGCGAACCTTTTGTTACCAAATTCTAAGAAATACCGTCATACATTTTGGTATTTGCAAATTATAAACAGCCATAGAATAAACTCAACAACACGTTCAACACTTCCCAGCGCACATCTCATAGCACAATGCCACTGAAACCTAATATAATACAGAGCACACTAAATTCAGGCTTAGTTCAGGAAGGAGCCCGCTGGGTTCACGGACACAGATTTATTAGAGTCCACTGCAGCGACGCACACGGTTATTAATGGTTGTACGTGTTTAATAATTTTATGATAAATTATATAAAATTGTGGAAAGTAAAATGTGCCAGTAATTTCACTGGCACTCTTACTCTCCACGCCGGAACACAGCAGCGCAAGCACTGCTTAGCGGCAGGATTCTAGTAAGACGGTGGTAGTGATCCGGACGGACCTTGCACGAGCTGATCGAGTGTTGCCATACATATTTCCGTATATTTGTCAGCTTGTTTGTGAAGTGCTTTCCACCGGCGTTCGTGTCGCCACAGTGTGTGTTTTTAATTTTATCTGGGTCCCACTGAAAAACAGCGTTGCTTGCCGCAACATTATGCTGAGTGGGGTCCAATTGACCCCATATCGGTAATACGCTTAAGTACATTGTATTTCTTCCTATTATATATCTACTTGTATCGAATGTGTGTAAATAAATGTTTCTCTATCTTTCTGTCATTTCAATTTTTGCTCACTTTGAACATCGATCAACGATCATGGTAACATTTGTCAACAATGATTCAAAAATCCTGAAAAACTTTTAGAGGCCTATTCAGTCATGCTAACCTAATCTGCTGAAATAATCCGTAACAATTATGAGCGCCCCAGTCCAAAAACAAAAAGTATTTTCCCTTCCAAAAACACCCAAGTAATTGACAGAGCAATAAGTTAAACTCTCAAAAACTTATTCGGGGACCCCAAGGCTGCCATTTAGCATTCAAGGGTAAAACTGAGTATATTTTCGGCTGTCCTCCTACTTGAGAACGTGAGCCGAATACTGCCGAGGGAAGCCGACCGTTGCCGAACTAGACATGGGAAATTTAAACGTTAGGTGGCAATTTTATCTGGCAATGTGCTGATATTCACAGAAATGTGTACTGTGCCAGCGTTTCCAAGCTGGTCTAAAAGCGAGGAAAAAACGTAGAATGTACCAGTTACTTTTCTTCCCGCGGATGGTAAAAGCTGAAAAGAATGGGCAAAAGTCATAGGAATCATGTTCTAGGCGATGCGGCTTGCAACCCATCACTATTTTGATTCCCCTTCCAATACGCCCACAATCATGCTAAATGTGGCCTTCTGGTTTTGTCACCTTTAGCTCTGTCTACCTCGTCAGGGGTAAAGATGTGATTTATGTATGTATGTATAATATTCATTTTTATTCAGTGCAGAACTGACAACATCAAATAATTATATTACTACCAACAAAACAATACAATTTGGTGAACTCCGGAACAGGGTAAACGTACCTGTTGCGGTCACGTCGCGTGCCGGGTAACAACACTAATTCCGGCATTATAAATCTAAAACGAGCCCATGTAATATAACCCATTTCATACAAATTTAAGCCACGACTATTCCAAATTGGTCCTGGCCATACATAAAGGTAGATCACGCGATTTTACGTTGCTTTGTTTTTAATTAGATAATTGGAATAGATTATGTGCAAATGAGGTTTTTTTTAAGGTTTCATTATCGTGGCATCGCGTTTTACCCTAGTTTCATAATAATACGTAATCATCGAATCAGTTAATCCAACCAGTACTTATTTTAATATCTGAGTCAACATTTTTTTTCCTTTTATAATAGGTAACAGTAGGTATATGCCCATATATTTCGATACAAACATGTCAAATATATTATGTATCTTCTTCTTCTTTTTTGTGAATTTCGAAACTCGCGGATATTCACTAAATGGGGAAAATTACATAATCTAGCAACACTTACCTAGAAGCTCCAATGTCAAACTCAAACTCAAACTTTTATTTGCTTTGATACAAGATCAAACCCTGTAAATATTACGTTATAAATTTTAAATTTAAACAAGTTATCTTAATTTCTAAAACATGGCTGCTAATCATCAAAGAATTCCTGAAGGGTGTAGTAGGATTTCTCCAGCAAGTATTTATGTAGTGTATTTTTAAAAGGTTTAATGACTTTTATATTTTGGATGGTTTTGAAAGGTTTAATGTCTTTGGCATCTAGATAAGTGTTGCCAGATTCTGGAATTGTTCACCGTTTAGTGGATATCCACATACACAAATCACGTCTTTATCCCTTACGGGGTAGACAGAGCCTAAGGTGGCAAGACCTACAGGCTACGTTTAGCAAGATTGTGGGCGTAAAGATGGCAAAAATGGAGTCAATATAGTGATGGGTTGCTAGCCGCATCGCCTATAACATGATTCCTATGATTTTCGCCCATTCCCTCGATGGGCTTTTACCATATGCGCGGGCAGAGAAGCAACTGGTACATTCTATGTTTTTTCTTTGCTTCCAGACCAGCATGGAAGTTCCACGATATTCGAATTTACCCCAATGCACCATAATATGTATAGATATATATATATCAACACTCCTAATTCACCGCGCGACCGGCGTCCAAACAGACCGTATTTACCTGCAACGCAAAAAAGTATAGCACTGACGATGATTAATGGCGCGCGCGTAAACAAGGAATTATGACCAGCAGTTATTTATGACAAATGAGCTAATTAATCTGGAAAGAATTATGTTAACATCGCCTTAATAAGGGCTAAATTAAATATTTTCTATTAAGCCTCTTGGAATTGGGAGGGAATTGCAGTGGATGTTTCGGAAATGTTTTGTTGAACGGTGTTTGATCCATAGATAAAGATTATAGTACTACTTAGTTATTTGTTTTTTTCTAAGTTTTTCGCGTCCAACTGCTGGACAAAGGCCTCTCCTCTCTTACTCCACTCTATTCATTGCAAACTTTATGTATTTTAGTACGTACCCTAAAACATGCAAACTACAGGCAGGAGTGTGTGGTCTGCATGTGTTTAGGGTACGTACTAAAATACATAATGCAATTTTCTCGAAAAACGGCAACTTAACAGCATTGTTATAAAATAATATTAACCAATCAAAACGTTCGTAACAATTATAAACCATTATGTATTTTTAAACGTACCCACGTTTTTGCTGTCCCACTTATTAGCTATCAAGGTCGTCCTGCCATATTATTATGCGAGTCTTCCCTCAATGTTATGTTAAATATATTAAATCATTGTTTCTGCCACTAATACTGCGCAAGCGTCCTATCAGCAACGGAAGCCCTAATTATTGTATCCATCGGCCGCGTTCACAGCTTGACGCATCGCTTCGTCTGTATAAGACTCATACAATGCACAGGATATTGGCTGTTAACATTGTTTCAAATCAGGCTTGGACGACTTTCATACAAAATTAGGACATTGAAGACTTATATGACAGGACAATTGTTTTTAAAGTTCCGTACGAAAGAAACACCCTTATAGGATCACTTCGTTGTCCGTCTGTTTGTTTGTCTATCAATACCGCTATTCTCAGTAACGTATCACTACATAGTCACTACATCACTATCACTACGTAGTATAAAATAAAGTCGTTTTCTCTGTCCCTGTGTCCCTATGTCCCTACGTCCCTCTATGTGTGCTTATATCTTCAAAACGGATTTTGATGCGGTTTTTTTTAATAGATAGAGTGATTCAAGAGAAAGGTTTTTATGTTTAATTCTACGCAGACGAAGTCGCGGGCAGAAGCTAGTAGACTAGTAGAGGTATAAAGTTGGAAATTCATACCAAATACTGAAGTTTGCGAAAATAACCAACGTTTAAGTCGACGCAATCAAAAGATATGGTCTTTTTGTCGCATTTCCCATGCCTACTTTACTAAAGTAACGGCTGATTCAATAAGTTATCACACTTGAAGATGTGGACTAAGATAGTTTACATAACATCCCTAGCAAACTATAAGTACTTGAACAGACTGTTCGTGATAGACAAAGAGACTGGGTAATAATAACAGTAGTCGTTAACGACAGCTGCGCATACGCAGGGCTGATTAACATTGATAGATTCATAAATAACTAGCTTTTGCCCGCGACTTCCTCCGCGCAGATAACGTCAAAGTGACATAGGTTCAGCCACTCATTTCTTCAAATCTTAGGTCATTATTTCCTGCCCCGTCCTTTATCCTGTTGAAAAAATGCAAAATCCCGTCCTAGTGCTGCTCTTTGTTCTCAAGGAATATGTCTCCCAAATACCAAGGATCTGTATTAGTAGCAAATCATAATAATGATTCTTTTTATTTCTTGTCCTACAGGAATTTCGTAACATCCAAAAATCAGATATCACGCTAAATTTAAAGATTCTAGAAAAATAGTATAATATTAACGTCTCCCTTCTCTTTCTGGGTAACAGATAGAAAGATTCAAGGGCTTACCCACCTGCTATGGGTGATACGGGTATGGCACGCGTCACGGAATGACGAGGATCCGGGTTCGATTCCCGGCCATAGATTTACTTTTCGGATTTTTCTATGTGTTCTAACTTTCAGTGTCGTTTCGAAATTTAATTTCTAACGGTAAAACCGTAAAACTGAACATAAAAAATCAAGAAGTAAAAATAATATTACTAAACAGACTACGAAATAGTCCGAAACATGTCGAGCATCACTCGACTTTTTTATACGTGAGTTATCCGTTTATGTGTAATGATGATTAAGTCTCACGGTAGTTTCATGTTGAAAGTGAATCTGTTTCTTTATATTTGTACAATACCTAAAGCATTTACTTACTTACTTACGTACCTATTACCACGAAACAAGATTTAATTCACTTATCACGTCAGTAACAGTCTACCCTCCTCTAGATTGCCGCTGCGGTCATTATGATCCGATATTTTTCATCTCCACAAACGTACTGCGCAGATACTACGTACTGTTTGATAATGAAAGGTCAGATACCCTTTGCTCTTTGATAAGCTGAAAATTACATTTTAATGTCATTAAGCTTTTTGTTGAATATGTGGGTATTTTCAGATATTAAATATGATGAATGCTTAATGTTCAACTAAATGAATTACTTTACCACTTTACATTTTTTGTGGCAGTGCTTTTGCTTGACTATTTCATTGTCCAAAGCGGTCTTGTTAACTGCATAAATAAATAAAAGTTCAACGCTCCATCCGGTTCTAGACGCACGGCAGTGTGTCAGCCAAGTTCGAAATTAGCTTCACACTGACCACCGTAAAATAACGCCTCATTGAGAATAGTGATCTAGAGCATTTGACTGAGCGTCATTGTTTTACGACTAAATTATTATTTGAAATTCTCGTGTGATACTACATTAGAAATTTCTAAGCTTTTTATCGAAAGGAATAAAAATAATTATGTACTATTTCATTGACGAGAATTCCATTGACGATATTACGCCATTGTCCTTTAATGTGTCACCCACAGTCTAGACTTTAACCGATTAATTTAGCTGTAATGGGATAAGTGAATTTTCAGACGTTCTCAGAACTTGTTTATCAGCAGGCGGTCCAATTAAAGAATGACCAGAGGTCACGTTTGACGGATTTATAAGGAAATGACGCGGCTTGAGAACCATTTTGTTTTAAGCATAGACGATTTAAACGGCGAAGTAGAAATGTCTCGTAATTTACTAAAAATATAATCGCCATATTCTTCCATGCTGGTCCGGGAGCAAAGAAAAAACATAGAAATATACCAGTTGCTTCTCTACCCGCGCAGATGGTAAAAGCCCATCGAGGGCATGGGCGAAAATCATAGAAATCATGTTATAGGCGATGAGGCTAGCAACCCATCACTACTTTGATTTCATTTTTCACCTATACGCCCACAATCTTGCTAAATGTGGCCTGTAGGGGTATCTGTTACCTTAGGCTCTATCAACCTCGTAAGGGATAAAGACTTAATTTGTGTATGTGTATGTATAATCGCCATACCACTTCAGCGATTGCTGCACTCTGATGAACGAATCAGAAAGTCAAAAAGGACACTATATTATGTCAAGTAGTCGATATTGATATTGATAAAAATGTTTAATCGGTGCGAGGATAGTGGGGTTGCTTCCATGCTGGTCTGGGAGTAAAGAAAAAACATAGAATGAACCAGTTGCTTCTCTTCCCGCGCAGGTAAAAGCCCATCGAGGGAATGGGCATAGGAATCACGTTATAGGCGATGCTGCTAGCAACCCCATCACTATTTTGATTCCTCTTTACCATACTCCCATAATCATGCAAAACGTGGCCTTTAGGTCTTGTTACCTTAGGCTCTGTCTACCCCGTAAGGGATAAGGACGTGATTTAAGTTTTTACATATTAGACAATAATGTAACAACTTGTTATACGCTAAACCTAATTAAAGAAAAAAAATGCCGATTGCGAGTTGGACTTACAATGGGCCTGTTGACCGGTTCCATACTAATATAACATCCAGTGTTTGCAGAGCCCTGCCTCCGAAGCAAAATGTAGGCAGTGCGAAGTCATTTTTTATTGGTTACTTACATACATACAGACATAAAAGAAGAATCTCTGTGAAAATTTCAACTGTCTACTCGTAGTTATCACAGTTCATGCGATACAGCCTGGTGACGGACAGTCAGACAGACAGACAGACGGACAGTAAAGTCTTAGTAATAGGATGCCGGATTTACCCTTGCGTACCTACGGAACCCTAAAAATTATACTAATAATAATGAACACGCCTAAAGGTTCATGCGAGCGAAGCCACGGGCATAAGCTAGTGTAGTTATCATGCTGATATAGCTGCCAGCTTGCGGTCCTCTCGGTTTATCAATATCAACTGCACAGTGACAGCGCATCCTAAAGAGCGGTGATACTACGTGATCTCGAATTAAAATCACTTTGCATTGGCAAATATAATAAAATTAAGAAAAAAATTAAGAAGTATGGAAGGTGTATCACTGAAGGATAGATAGATAGAATAAGGAATAGTGTGATAAGGGAACGTGCGAGAGTGAAAGAGGATATACTGACTAAAAAGTATGCTTAGTCGGTTTTGTCACGTAGAGCGGATGAAAGTAGACTAACTAAACAGATGTATATGATGAGTGTGAATGGTTGCGTTGGGAGAGGAAGGCCTAGACGGACGTTCCAAGACCAAATAAGAAACGTTTTGGTAAAAGGTCAGGTCAGGAGTACCCGAAACCGACGAGCATGTATGAAGAGATTGATGACTGTGGATGTAGCGAAAGAAGTATGTCAGGGATCGTAGCAAGTCTCTGCCTACCTGTGGGAAAGAGGCGTGACGGTATGTATGTATGTATGTTGCATTGGCAAATTGGCATTGGGTCTAGTCTAGCAGACAATATTGTAAGATGGCATTATCAGTACTTATCGAGAAGTCGATTTCGAAGATCTTGGTGTGAAGTTATCAATCCGCTTTAGACTTGCGAGGTAATAAACACCTAAGCTGTCAATGTGCGACGATTTGAGGCATGTGCTGTGGAATATATACATATACCCATAATTTCGATTTTAGATCATTTTTAAGTTATCATTGTGATTATTATTGTGTTCATAAAATGTATATGAAATAGTTTTAAGTTTCATTTTTTATTCAAAATATATAATGTGTATAACTTGATAATATGAAATATTTGTGCAAAATTCTGTCACCAATATTTGTAATGATTATTGTACCGAACAATAGTAGTATTTATCTCTAGTTTTTAGTTGTTTGATAATAAATAGATTTATCTCCAGTAAAATGGAATAGCGTTTGGTGCTACATCCTCAATGTCGAGTCATTCTTGTTCTTTCTGACGTCTGCATTTACGAAATATAGTGTCGAATCTGTAACAATGATGACAATAAAAAAATCTGATTCAGATATAAGTCAATTTTCGGAAATAATCACTACAAAATCGTCAACATTCCCATATTTATCACGGTGTTTTATTTTTTCTAACAAAACTTGTAGATGTAAAATCGAGAACATGTAGTACCAATTCTGTGTACACAACAACGCTTCCAGGAATAGCTTTGTCAGTCTGCTGACATATGCACAGACGTACAACCCACTAATACATAAATGTAGATAAGTGGCCAAGTTCGATCAAAATAAATTAACGAGTCCTGGCGTCATGTAACAAGGTGAACGTTAAGATCAAAATGAGGAACAAAAATAATTTACCTTGCTACTCCGCTACCAGTTGTGCAAGACCCATGCTATTATTCTTTTCTCATGTGTGTAATTACTAGGGTAAGTATTTCGTATAGTATAAAAAATATATAATACTTATTTTGATCCTTTTTTGCTTTCTTTACCTCGCCCCTACCATTAAAAGTGAAAATGTTGCTATTGTATTGTAGCAAATTTTTTTATATGACTAGTTTCATGACCATAAAACGTCATTACCTACGCATACAATTGAATTGCTTCGTAAACACGTCCAGGTAGGTTTTTTCTAGATGCTTATTGAAATTTTCAAATTTAATTCCACACAACTAAGTTTTAAAAAACACAGGAGAGGAAACCGGGCTCGATTGCATAACATTCTGTTTGAAAGCCCTTTGTTCAAGTCATTTAAACTTCTTTAATACTTTTTGGTACTTGGCATGCCTTACTGCCACGTGCGTCTAGGATTCGCCCAAGGCGATGCAATCAAACGTTGTTAACACCCTTTGGCATTGCAATGCAATTGCTGATTTAATTGAATTTCGAACACATAGGATTGCGCTGCCCATGTAGATATATGTTAACACGACAATGTATGATATTAATTGTTATATCAATCGCTATGTTCGACTTAAGCAATTTGATAGTAATTATTAAGAAAATGACATGAAATTTGCAATTTTCTAGTAAACTAAGTATAAAGTAAACATAATCAAACAACTGTTCAGGCTTTACTGTGGTGGAATTCCTTGCCTATAATCATAAGGCGCGCTAAATCTTTACCCATATTTAAATCTATGTTGAAGGAGCACTATCTGTCATCTTGTGCATGAATCTTGTAGCTGGCTTTTTTAGGTATGTGTGTATGTGTCTATTCATATCTCCATTTATTATAAATGTTTGTTTATTTTTACTACTTAGTATATTAATATATATTTTAAATTGCACCACCTGCTCAGATCTGTTCTGTTCTCCAGTCCATTATGGTTGCTTGGTAGAGATCGCTCTGTAGCGGTAAGGCCGCCTATTGTTACCTTGTAATATTCTGAATGCCTTTCTTCTATTTTGGTTGTTGTATATGTGGTGTTCAATAAAGAGTTATTGTATTGTATTGTACATATATTATTTTTCTAGTAAAACAATCACAGCTGAGCTTTGACTTTGTTAATAGTTATTGTTTTTAAATGAAAAAAATACATACCTACCTATATAATCGTAATTAGGTATTACATTTTTTTTTATTTTGATTCAAAATTTGTTTATCCCTATTTTTTTTATATGAATAGGAAGGCAAACGAGCAAGTGGGTCACCTGATGGTAAGTGATCACCACTGCCCATAGACACCCGCAACCCCGGAGGAATTGCAGATGCGATGCCAACCTAGAGGACTAAGATGAAATGCCTCTTGTGCCCGTAATTTCCCCGGCTGTCTTACTCTCCACACCGGAACACAGCAGTGCAAGCACTGCTACTTAGCGGCAGGATTAGCAATATTGTAATAATTATTCCTAATGTGATTCATTTTATTCAGAGTTACTGGTAACGAATACCATTTAGTAGAATAAAGCTTTCAAGAAGATTCGTTATCGCCCTACGGCGACGTCTAATGACGAATGGGTACAGTCGGCAGCAAAAGCCGTTCTTTTAATCACTACCTACATAGTATAAAACAAAGTCGCTTTCCGCTGTCTGTCCCTATGTATGCTTAGATCTTCGGGTTGATAATCGGGTTTCGGGTACCATCGGCCGATTCAAGTACCAAACCCAGAAGAGGAATGAGACAGCAAACCCAACACGAACGGCATTCTATAGACCGACCGCTTAAATGAGTCCTCGCCCGTGCGGCACAGGGGCGCGGGGTGGGACGACAAAAGAGGCCGAGGCACCTCTCTCAGCCCCCTGAGTCGTGGGTTCGTTTGGAGAGAGAAAAAAAACAAGTTTTCCATACTTTTTCATGCCCTTGCCTTGTTACTCCATACTAATTATAAAGTGAAGGTACCTATGTAAACTGTGTAAAAACGGAAAAAACAGAGTATGGCGAGGGTCGGTATAAATAAGCTAGAAAAAAAACTGGTCCAACTGTTGCTAACTTTCACAAAAGGTATACGTTAAATTGTCCGTTTTCCGACTGTACGCGTAAATGTCTTTGCTATCTTAATGATATTTAAATGAACAGGGCGGGTCAGGGTTACTTAAAAATACCTACAGATAATACAGCTAGGTATCTTGACAAGTTACGCATGTATTTATTTTAAAAAATCGACATACCTACACATACATACACATGCACAAATCACGTCTTTATCCCTTACGGGGTAGACAGAACCTAAGGTAACAAGACCTTCAGGTCACGTTTAGCAAGACACTGAGGGCGTAGAGGTAGAAAGTGGAATCAAAATAGTGATGAGTTGCTAGCCGCATCGCCTATAACATGATTCCTATGATTTTCGCTCATTCCCTCGATGGGTTTTTACCATTTGCGCGGGAAGAGAAGCAACTGGTACATTCAATGTTTTTTCTTTGCCACTTTACCAGCATGGAAAGAAAAAAATCGACATTGCTTAGAAAAAAGGAGTATCGGGCATGTATGATGAGATTAGTGAATGCGGATGAAGCGAAAGAGGTATATCAGGATCGTAGCAAGTGGACCAAAGTAGTCTCTGCCTACCCCTGTGAGAAAGAAGCGAGACGGTATGTATGTATCTATGATCAAATTTTCAACTTGATTTTGTATTTTTATTACTTTGTCGAATTCGATTCTTGTAAAGAAAGAAAGAAAAAACGAAGACCTTCCTTTTACAAGACACACAAAAATAAGAGAATATACCTACACAATTTTATAGAAAAAAACGAGAAAAAAAACACAGACATGAAAAATAGATCATCAGCGTTGTGTTGTGTGTGATACTAAATGTGTAGGTATGTAATACAAACTTCGCTCGTACACATCTTCAACGCACATAACTGTTAAGCATATAGGCTTCCACACGCAAAAAAACATTAAAAAATCACAAGACTAGTACACATTATAAAAACCTTACGAAACTGGGCATAAGCCCATAATGGTTTAGGTAATGTCGATCGATTTCATTAACTTTCATTACATTTTTTGAGTGTCGCCCTTGGGGGCAAGCGGCCTTGCCACCGTTAAAACGCGGTCAGTGGCGGCGACAGCTTTTTACTTCTTTTTTTGCTATCGACTTGGACATAGCACACAGAATTTTTACAGTACCTTACCATATCCACTCAAGACAGATAGGATACGCAAATAAATATCATAATCTGCCTATAATATACGTCCCACTGCTACGAAAGAAAGAAAGAAAGAAAGAAAACATTTATTTCTTTTTGCAAGACACACAATTATATGAAAATATACTTACACAATTTTATAGAAAATAATCAAGACATGAAAAATACTACGCTTCCTTATTATTTCGTTCGGTGGTAGCGTATAGTAGATGTAGTAGTTTTTTATTCATTCATGAGGACTTCCACGACGTAAATACATTTGTTTTGTTTGGAATGGAATGGAAAACTAAATTAAATAAAGTAAATTCCTCTACCGTACTTCGCGAAACCGTCTGTCCTTCCATCCGCAACATCTTGATGGTTGGCAGTCAAGCACCGTGCGTTTTAAACGCAATTTCCTTCCTCGCACGGTAAAGATCTGGAACCAACTTCCTGCTGCAGCATTCCCTGAGCGGTACAATTTAGGGATCTTTAAAAAGCGTGCCTTCCTGTTCCTCAATGGGCCGGCAACGCACTTGTGATCCCCCGGGTCTTGCAGGTGTCCCTGGGCGACGGTGATAAAAAAAAAAAAACATCTGAGACAACTGCTTGTAATTTAGGCATTCCAAATGTGCCAGTAATTTGGACCGCCTCACTCTCCATGCTGGAACAAAGCAGCGCTCTGTTGCTTGGCGGATAGAATAGCGAGTGAGACGGTGGGTAGCGATCGGTCTTCCCAATACCACAATATCGTACTGCACATTAACTGTGTACTGTAACTAAATAGCGTGAAAAAATGCCTCGTCTGTTTTATTTGACGCGTTCTGTGTACAATGCTTTGATGAAATGGAATATAAATCGAGTGAAATCTTTTCAGAGGTCCAGTAGATTTATTTTTAATTCAAGTATTCGGAATTTGTATTATTAAACAAAATACAGGTTGGAACTAGTTTGCACCCGCTTTTGTTTTTTTTATTATAACTCTTACCAAAGACTGACACGGACTCTAGAACCTTCATCTTTGACGTCGGATGACAACCCGGGAACCCAATTAAAAAGCTTATACCTTAACGTTTCTTATTTCGCCTGATCGTGTTTCGCGTAACGTAGCGGCATCGAATAGGACCCCATCGTTACAGCGTTGATATTATAAAAAATATATACTTAGTATTTATTACTTCAAGTATTTTTAGTGAGTATTTTACTTGTAGTATTTTTACTTACATTTAAAATCGAGTACTGCATTTGTTTACTTCTGCAGCTCCAAAAGTGTGTACTGTAGTGATGTATTTAATATTTGTTCAAATTTAAAGCTGCCTCTGCCTACAGTACTATGCCTATATCGAATATTACTAAGAACTGATTGAAATTGTTAATTCACAAATGCTCGTGGTTAGTAGTAATAATAAATTAAGGCGTAAAAAATAATCGGGATACAGCGTTAGAGACGCTCCGCAACCTTACCCAGATACGAAAGTATTTATCAACGAGTATAAATACTATCTATCTAGTACCTATTTGCCAAGAATTAACAACAAGTGTGTCAAAACCCACCCAAAGAATCCACAAGGAACACACGCTTTACAATAAAAAGTCATGATGCAGATCAGGCAGATCAGCTGAGTGATTCTCCAAACGAAACTCATCGATGAAACACTCGCTGCGCTCGGGCGACAACCATGTATGGGTTTTCTGAACCAGAATCACCATTAAACCTATTCATTTTTAAATCAAATGAATCAATTTCCTTCTTGATTTTTTATATTTACTTTTACGGTTTTACCGTTAGAAATTTAAATTTCTAAACGACACTGGGGTTACCTGCTATGAGTGGTGTAGGGGTATAGCACGCGTCATGGAATGACGAAGGATCCGCGTTCGATTCCCGGCTACAGCTTTACTTTCCGGATTTTTCTGTGTTCTAATTTTCAGTCGTTCAGAAAATTTTATTTAACTTTATGTAATACTGATTCACCGAATAGTTATAATCGTTACATAGAACCAAAACACTATTGCTGTGGTATAGGTATTGAACAATGGCCACCATTGTCTCTGTGAGTTATGGCGTGAACAAACTTTTCGTCGCCGGCTATTGTCAGACGGTCGGTTTAACAGTGTTATAGTTTAGCCTACTTTGTTTTTGGTATTCAGTTATTTCACGTCACCCCGGGCTGTAAGTATCCATTTACCTCCCGCTACGCGAGCGAAAATTATTCATGGTCAAAGAATGACGTAAAATTGTGTACGCACCTAAAACGGTGATAAAGAAAGCCTCAGTTCACATGTTCGCTCGTGCGACAAGTTCCTACGATCTGAGACATTCTTTGTTCCACTACCCTCTGGGGTGTAATATTAAACGCTCTCTCTACAGCCTGTATGCCGCCGATAGCTAAGCACAGGGGCCTTACTATGTCTTAATGTGATTCAATTCAGAATCAGTTCAATTAGCTGTCTGACTTGACCTTTTTTCAAAACGTCTCCTATTTGGTCCCGGAACGTCCGTCTAGGCCTTCACTTTTATACGCCCACAATCATGCTAAACGTAGCCTGTTGGTCTTGTTACTTAGGCTCTACCGTAAGGGATAAAGACGTGATTTGTATGTAATAATAATAATACTTTATTTAAATAAGCGGTTTTTACAAATGTGCTTCAAAGTTTCAGATCGACTCTTTACTCCGTCAGATCCCAAACACTCTACCAGCTGTATCCTATCACGAAAGTAAGAACCAAACCAAGAGCAAACATTTTGTCACAAGCGTAGTTTGCTAACTTTGCCAGAAGAACTTCTAAATTTAGACAGTCGAAAGCACGGCTATAGTCCAATAGGACAAGAACTGATTCTTTGTTTTCATCTGCACTGCTGACTTCATCCACAATGTGCAAAAAATATCCATCAGACTCCAAACTAGGCTGAGCCTGTATCTTGGGCTTGGGGTATGCGTGTATGTTCACAGGTTTCCTGACAAAAATCGTCGACTACGTTCAAAGTTATTGTTAGCTATTATTGTCTCTGTATTTTCTGACCAAGCAATCTGAACCTCTGAAAACTTTTACAGTGCTTTTAAGAGGGCAACGTTGCCAAACGGCTAAACTAATGGCTATCACATAAACCCCTGTAAATAAATGGCACGTGCCGTGTATATACCGAATAGTACAAGCACATTGCAGTCCATATGGGCCAGTTTATTGGCCATAAATGCTCAGGTCCACTTAAGGAGTCGCCTGAGGTAGGGTGGGTTATGGTGCAAAGCAAGAGCAAGTAGAAGTTATAATCGTTATTATTTATTTGCAAGTGATTTTTTCACCTCTACGCGCTCAGTGTCTTGCTAAACGTGGCCTGTAGGTCTTGTTACCTTAGGCTCTGTCTACCCCGTAAGGGATAAATACGTGATTGCCTTTTTTATGAAATAGACGGCATAAGGTTATGTGGGTTAGCTGATGGAAAGCATTTGCCCCTATGGATTCTTGTAACATGGAGGGGCCTTCCTTTACTTAGGAAATTTGCTACGTTTGGAGATATGTTGTATTTTGTTTTGTTATTTGTTTATCCTGAATTATCCGGTTTAGTATAGTACGGTAGGCCTGCCTAGCAGGCCAATGGCAGTAGGTTGCCGGTCGCCTCGCACGCTGGCCGCGTCGCGCGTTTTTTGTTTACCCACCTAGTTATTTTCCATGACTTCTAACTCCCGCCTAGTAATAATAAGTAAGTAAGTAAATGCTTTTTCGTACAAATATAAAAAAAAAACTTTAAATATATGCACAAAGGCGAACAGTTTCGTATGTTTAAAGTTATCTAGCGATAATAGTTAGTTACCTATTTGTGATACTAGGTTGTTAGGATCTTATGGTTTTACAAATGAGTTGACGAGCGATACAAAGGCAAGTCAAGTAAAACCTTGCCAACCGTGTATCATACGATGTTATTCAAATTTGGGCAAATTTGTATACCTAAACTTGACTTGTGTTTGAGAGAGGGCCTTCTGTACGGTAGAAATATTAATTATTCTGTACCGCAGAATAAGTAATAGTACTGACGTACAGTACAAAAAATATAATTCGTAAGTCACAACCCTAATAAGTACGCGGTGACGCCGTGTACGGCCATGATTGAAACGGTTAAACTAAAAGAAACGTTCTCGCGTAGTTATACGGTTTATTTTTGCATGAAAGATTTGCGGGAAATGTAATTGTATGGCTGTAGGCTATTATCGCTGTTGGTAAATATAACAGGAGCGAGCTAGATTTTGCTTTATGTGTACGCAGCTAGAGTTTTTATCTCAATAATCGACGCCAGAGAGTGGGCCTTCTGTACGTTAAAACTGTCATGTATATGTGTAGTTGTGTTAGTGGTCTTGTATGTGTGCGTCTCTTTGTATCTTAGCAACCGTTTTCTCTTCTTGATTAAACCTTTTGATAGCACGCTGCGTTTCCTTATAATGTGGAATATTTAATAGAATACATGGATTCTAATACATAATAAAAACTTTTACTTATTTTGTGCTTCTGCCCAACAGTGGGACGTGTATAAGCTGGAGATAATGATTAAATCGTTAACGCTTGTGACTTGCGCCACAAATTCCAATAAATTAGTGCAGCAACCCCGACCGGCACTTAGCGGGAACTAAGTATTATTGTTCGCTCCCCGCCGTGTGCACTCGCCCTAACACTTAGTAACAAACCTAGTGTTTGCAGCAACTGCTTTTAGTTAAAACTTGGACGTGGACTGTCGTAATGAGGGCCACCGTATTTGTGCTCACCAGTCGGCCATTGTAGATTGTGTTACATACATATATCACTTTAAAATGTATGTTGCCCGCAACTCCGTCTGCATAGAATTTGTTTATCGCTATCCCGCAGGAATTACGCAATTTTTCGGGATAAAAAGTAGCCTATGTGTTATTCCAGACTATAATCTATCTATGTTCCAAATTTCATCCAGTTCTGTCCAGCCGTTCCGGCGTGAAAGAGTAACAAACATCCATACTCACAAACTTTCACATTTATAATATTAGTAGAATATAGTAGGATTAGTAGGATGGATAGTAGGATAGCTGTTGCCCGCAACTCCGTCTGAATAGAATTCGTTTATCGCTATCCCGCAGGAATCACGCAATTTTCCGGGATAAAAAGTAGCCTATGTGTTATTCCAGACTATAATCTATCTATGTTCAAATTTCATCCAGATCTGTCCAGCCGTTCCGGCGTGAAAGGGTAACAAACATCCAAACATCCACTTTCACATTTATAATATTAGTAAGACAGTTGAATTATAACAGGTACAGTTTTCTTCCATGCTGGTCTGGCATACTATAAAAAACATGGAATTTACCAGTTGCTTCTCTTCCCGCGCATATGGTGAGATGCTGTGGGTGGTGTAGCGGTATAGCACGCGTCACGGAATGACGAGGATTTTTCTGTGTTAAAATTTTCAGTGTCGTTTAGATTTTTTTTTCTGTTACTAACTATCACTAATACACAGAAAAACGCGGTACCAGCTATCTCCGCTCCAAATTAACCCCCTTATTCATAAACGCTCTGTAGGCTTCTGCTAACTTAGCAATCTTTTGTCCTTATCTGTCACTTTGACATTTACCTTTCACAGATAAGGACAAACGATTGCTAAGTTAGCAGACGCCTATAGAGCGTTTATGAACAAGGGGGTTAATGTGGTCCTCACAAACTTTCGCATGTATGATATTAGTTGGATACGCATGTTGTATAATATACTAGCTTCTGCCCGCGACTTCGTCTGTGTAGAATTATACATAAAAACCTTCCTCTTGAATCACTCTGTCTATTAAAAAAAACCGCATCATAATCCGTTGTGTAGTTTTGAAGATATAAGCATACATAGGGACATAGGGACAGAGAAAGCGACTCTTTCTTTCTTTCTTTCTATATGTAGTCTTATGCAAGCTTACATTATCTGTTGTCAACTGTACAACAATACGCTTCAAATAAAACAATCTCTGCAGGAAATGAGCGGACGACCGACTGTGAAATAAAGCTGAAAAAACGAACAAGCGCGGCAAAGACTGACGAGTGGAGGGTTCAGTTCTGTTATTCTATATATTTGATTTTAATATCTTCTTAAGTGGATTTGGTATGTTTTGTGTATGTATATTTATGTACTTTATGTATGTTTTTTACTTGTAGTATATTTCTGACATATATTAGTGGTGACGTTACATTGAATTGACAAGGAATGTGACGTTTACTGTGAAAATCTTCTACAGTGGGTCAGTAATGAAATTATTTGATAATACCTAAAGTGCAAAATTTACATTTATAATATTACAAAGGAGTAATGAAAAAAACATGAAATTAATAAGTTGGAGAACAAAACAGATGTTAGGCGAAATAACCTTAAAAGGCATCTCTTCCCTTCAGTCTATAGCTCACTTGTCTAGGTAATAATGTTGGTAATTGTTAACACATAACTTTTTCATATAATTAAGATAGAATAAGGAATAGTGTGATAAGGGAACGCGCGAGTGTGGGAGAAGGTATAGTGACTAGGATAGAAAAAAGTATGCTTAGTTGGTTTGGTCTCCTAGAGAGGATGGATGAAAGAAGATTAACCAAATAGGTATATGGGGAGTGTGAATGGGTGCGTTACGAGGGGAAGGCCTAGACGTACTTTCCGTGACCAAATTGGGGACTTTTTGGAAAAAGGTCATAAGGTACCCGAAACCAACGAGCATGTATGAAGAGATAGATGAATGTGGAGCGAAAGAGGTATGTCAGGATCGTAGCAATTGGAACTAGTGCCTACCCCTGTGGGAAAGAGGCGTGGCGGTATGAATGTACGTACCTATGTGTATGTTTTACATATAATATAACCGACCGGATAGCCTAGTGGTTAGTGACCCTGATTATGAAGCTAGAGGTCCTGGGTTCGAATCCCGGTAGGGGCAGACAGTTGTATGATGAATACGAATGTTTGTGCCCGAGCCATGGATGTCGTATGTATTTATCTACATTATATAAGTATGTTTATCCGTTGCCTGGTACCCATAGTACAAGCTTTGCTTAGTTTGAGGCTGGGTCAATTGGTGTAATTTGTCCCAAGATATTTATTTATTATTATTATTTATTAATTACATGTTCATTTTATTATTTATTTTTATACGGAACCCTAAAACCCAAATAGGCGAAGGAGGTCCGTAAACAGCGGAAAATATGGCCAGTACTGTTCTACTAGTTTACTGGGGGCATTACCTACTAAAAGATTTGTTTGCAAGTGGCCACTAAAAGGGATTTTATTTTTGTATATCATACAGGATTGTGGTAGCCTATTGGTTTGACCTATGGCCTCTCAATATATCCTGGCATGAGTTCTGACCCAGGCTCGCATTTAGTTCATTAGTATTTGAAATTCTGAGAAGCTTGTACCTACTCTAGAATGGGACATTAACGTAGACTAGTGATGATGATGATGATGATGAAGATGATAGTGAAGAATTTGATGTATCTGATGGAATGAAATAAATAAATAAATAAATAAATATCTTCGGACAAATTACACCAATTGACCCAGCCCCAAACTAAGCAAAGCTTGTACTATGGGTACCAGGCAACGGATAAACATACTTATATAATGTAGATAAATACATACTTAAATACATACAACATCCATGACTCGGGCACAAACATTCGTATTCATCATACAACTGTCTGCCCCAACCGGGATTCGAACCCAGGACCTCTAACTTCATAGTCAGGGTCATTAACCACTAGGCTATCCGGTCGTCGAAATAACTATACTAAAGGGTGTACATACAGACATAAATATCGGTAGGTAACTATGTACTGTCGAACAAAGTGATTTCTGACCCACTGTGAAACCAGTTCACACTAAATGTCATAATGAAAAACACAAATCACACCTACCCTTACGGGGTAGACAGAGCATAAGGTAAGAAGATCTGAAGGCGACGTTTACCAAGATTTTGGACTTACAGGTGGAAAGGGGAATCAAAATAGTGACGGGCTTTCACCGTCTGCGCGGAAAGAGAAGCAACTGGTACATTCGGTTTTTTCTTTGCTTTCAGACCAGTACGGAAGGTATAGAGACGTTACATTTAATTGATAAAGATCATGTGACGTTTATTATGAATCAAATTGTTCGACAGTACCTACGGCTTGTCTGTAAGTTTTAAGTTATAAGGTAGGAATAAATGACTAAACAATTGCTGACACCAATGCTGCAGAAGGAACTGGCAGATTTACTTACTTAGTTGATGAAAATTGTGTACACGAGCAGCATCAGGCGAAGTTAATAACATAAAAAGAAAAAAAACAAAATTCTAAATAAATTCCTCTCTTTAATGAGATACAAAGTTATTACGGCCTCATTATAGTCGAAGTATTCAAATCCAGGAGTTAGGAAAAGTAATTAATTCTAACAACTTAAATGAAATACTTGAAAATTTTACCTTGGAACTTTTGCTATTATCTTTTAAGTGATTGCTTAACCAGCTCCTCAATCCTCTTATAGTTACGTACCTGAAACAAAGAACGTTTTATTAGATTCACTACATTCATCACTACCATACCAGCCACAGGACTTCTACTGTTGGACATTGGCCTCCCCTTAGACCTTCAGTTGCCTCGGTTGGAAGCGGCTTGCTTCCACCGTGAACCCGAGACTTTAACCAGTAGGCTTACTACCTAACTCGCTCGCAACCGCCATCGTGTTCATTTTGACAGTTCATGTATGGGCTGACAATTGGCATCGTATTCAGCTAGCTGTCACATTCATACAAGAACTGTCAAAATGAACACGATGGCGATTGCGAGCGAATTAGGTAATAAACCTACAGGTCATCCGTCCACCTCGTTGGTGGACGTCCTACGCTGCGCTTGCCCATCCGCAGTCACTACTCAAAAACTACGTAAGGGATTTTCGTGCAGTTTTCACCAGCATATAAAGTGATTCACGGGGAAGCTAACCCCCTTATTCATAAACGCTCTATAGGCTTCTGCTAACTTAGCAATCGTTTGTCCTTATCTGTGAAAGGTAAATGTCTAAGCGATAGATAAGGACAAACGATTGCTAAGTTAGCAGAAGCCTATAGAGCGTTTATGAATAAGGGGGGTAAGTATATAATTTGTCAAGTTTTTGTGAAAATTGGTTGAAATATTACGATGATTGTTATAAGTGCCAGGAAAAGTGAAGGATACAAATTTTAATTCTGCGCAGACAAAGTAAAATTATCAGTGACTGGACAAACAGACACGAGTTATTCTTCAAGAGTCCCATTTTTCCTTTAAATTTGTTTACAGAAACCTCAAAAACCTGTTAAAACGGAACAACTATTCGATAACTACTTATCAGCCCCCACATTTTATACCTGAATGTTACATATCTAAATTATTAACCTTCTATTTTTTAATACTAAAATGGCCATGTTAAGCTGTGTATAACATAACGTTATCAAAAACGTACCCTCATGGTCCCCTAATTTTTGATACATTGTCTGAATTATCTTCAAACGCGTGACATTATCATTATGCGGTCCAGAGGGACAGGGGTCGCTTTCAGCACGCTCGCTCTATCTCAAACTTGTTATACTTTTTATGGAATGAGGGAGACAAACGAGCATATACAATATTCTTACTCATACAATGTTTGATATAGGGCTGTTTGTAACATAATAGACATCACGATCGCTGATGGCGTTTCTATTGTACGCCAGTTAGTGACGACTTTTATCACAGCTTTTGAGATAGGCCTCATGAGTATTTGGAGAACAAAAGTAGTTAGACATTAGAATAGAATAGAATAGAAGAATAGAATAGAATTTTATTACCACAAATAGAGTATACATACATTTATATAAAGTAAATCAAACTTAAAACTAAGCGTGGCAATTGGATTGGGCTCAGACATTCGTCTCTTTGTGGTGTCATAAAGCACCGAAAGCGTACATTTTGGTATATTTAACTCATTTTAGACTTCTTATGAGATACAGAAACTTCCATGCTGGTCTGGGAGCAAAGAAAAAACATAGAATGTACCAGTTGCTTCTTTTCCCGCGCAGATGGTAAAAGCCCATCGAGGGAATGGGCGAAAGTCTTAGGAATCATGTTATAGGCGATACGGCTAGCAACCCATCACTAGTTTGATTTCCCTTTCCACCTATACGCCCTTAATCATGCTAAACGTGGCCTTAAGGTTTTGTTACCTTAGGCTCTGTCTACCCCGTAAGGGATAAAGACGTAATTTGTGTATGTATGTATGTGTGTATGAGATACAGGCGTATGTGTCGTGAGCGGCGAAGTATCCAGTTAGCAACAAACCTGAATTTTACAAAGAGCGATATGCTTGATGTTTTTTTGTCTATTTTGGGAACATAGTTCGACCTAACACAAAAAGTGAACGTATCAAAGCGTAAGCGGCAAGCATTTGCTCGGAAAATTTGCTAACACGGCGCAAATTTTCGCTGCTTCTGCTGAATTTCGGATCAGTTCGTAGCTTTTTCTACACGTGATTCGGGCCTTTGTGAAAGAGCTCATGACTATTTTCGTTATTTTCTTAATATTACATACTAGCTTCTGCCCGCGACTTCGTCTGCGTAGAATTATACATATAATCCTTCTTCTTGAATCACTCCATCTATTAAAAAGAACCGCATCGAAATCCGTTGCGTAGTTTTAAAGATCTAAGCATACATAAGGACAGACAGACAGACAGACAGTAGAAAGCGACTTTATTTTTTTACTTTTTCTTTTGAGTGTTCGTTTTGTTCTCCTGATATGGAAATTGAGGATTATTAAATTTGATTATATCAACTGAGCAAAAACTTGAATCAAATAACGTGGAACCTTTCCACAGACAATTTCACAGTGATGTCTTCTACAGACGTATGGTATACTACTTCGACATTGCTGTTAAAAGGTCTTACGGCACACGATTCGGTTTCTCCGATTGAATATACTAGCAAATCATAACCAATTGACAAATTAACGTCTGCTTCAGTCAATTAATAAATCAATAGCCAATTTGTACTATAAAGCTGTGAAAATAATGAAGAGCCCTCTAAGGCTTTTAAAGTCCTTCGAACGAAACCCCATTGTTGCCGAGTCCAGGGTCATTCTGTAGATTATTTTAAGAAACAAACAAATTTACTTGAAGTGTACCTTTGTAAAGAACCGCCCTTGTACGCTAAGAAACCTTTGGATGCTGTTTTTTTCAACGCATATTTTATGAAAGGAAACATTTTCTAGACGGCCTTTTGTTTCACAAGGTCGAAGACTTTCGTAGTTGTTATATGAATGTTCAAAGAAAAACTAAGTTGCCTACCTGGATCACTGAAAAAGAATGAAGTAATCTTAAACATCGAATTGGAAAACGCACGAAGCGATTCCCTTCATTATTTGTAATGCGTACTGCTAAGGAATATAATTTGCTTCTGACATCTTGACTAGGGTTCTTCGAAGCTTCGAGAACAAAGTTAGAGTTGTTAGAAGTTATCTATTAATACGAAAACAATTAACATTTAATTAGATGTAGTAGTGAGAGTTGCACTTAGTTACTTTAACACGACATAACCGACGATTTTTACAGAAAACCTATGAAATACGTATGTTATAATCGTTGGTTACGATTAAAGTTAATGTCAAAGTAACTTGGTGTACTCATCATGCTTATAATGACAGTTAATCAGAATTGGGCATTTATACAAGAGCTGGCATGTCCGTCAAAAAAAAGTTCTTATTTGTTTTCGACTCCAAATATTACCTGTGCGATTTCAGCTTAAAATATGAAACGCAGAAACATGTAGAATATTTTCAAGGGTATTTTAAACAGCTTGTGAAATGTTTGCTGTAAATTAGCCGTTTCAGTACCTAATTAGTGTTGCCAGCGGAGTACTAAGTTCGTTCACCTGGACAGCATTTGACGGAAGACTTGTTCTGTAAAGCAGCTTTATTAGGGTTGCCATTTATATTTACCTCGTCGTTGCTGCAATTGTATAATTTACATTAGTATAAAGAGGCTGATCTGTTCACAAACTCGAAACTTCCTCATAAAGAACCTAGTTTTGGGTGTCAGATTCTTTAACTTTTCTTTATAATCTACTGTTGCTATCTGTGTTCTATCCAACGGACATGCTAACAGAAAGAAATCCCTTAAAGCTATAAATATTTATTTAACACCAGCTGGATGTAGCGAAAGAAGTATGTCAGTATCATAGCAAGTGGAGCAATGTAGTCTCTGCCTACCCCTATGGGAAAGAGGCGTGACGGTAGGTATGTATAATATATATCTTAATGTTAAAATCAACACTGTTGTCAAAACATCGTCTAAAAGCATTCACCGATACCAGCTTAACGAGTTGCAAGAATATTGCAAACACGGCATTCTAAAACGCTTTGCACAAATCTCTGTTAAGCTAGCGCCATTCGTTTCTTGACACAGTGGTGACTTATTTCCATCGTTTCTGCAGATGACTCACCGTCAATCTGTTACGTGGAAGGCCATTTGCAAAACACAAATTGCCGTGGCAGCCCTAAGCCTCGGAAATATAGGAACTGCGCACGTTTCGCCGTTTTCCACCAACGTCTCCATAAAGAAGTCAACGAGATTCAAATGACGGTAACGTAGGGCTGGCTCACTCCCGTAACTCCGCTTGAAAGTGGAATGTGGGAGCGTTCAGTGTGGAACGTGAAAATGTTAAAGATACGACGTTTCAGCCTCAACAGCGGCAAATGAGAACCGAATTAACGGCGTTGATACACTTTTAATGAAGTTAAAAATTCCTTTATTCACAAGTTTCGCTACACGAATTGTGTCCGTCGCGAATTTTCCAAATGTGAATTTGTTCGGAGCTCACTCATTTTATTTTCTGCCCCTGTACATTAATTTGTGAATCGACTGAACTGTATAATTTCTTAATAGTTTTGTTCACAGAACTGAACTGAAAATTTCTCCGAGTGTTTTAGAAGCCGTGCGTAACGAGGTTAATTATGATGTAATAAAAAAATACGTTTTCCTAGTGAGTGACCTTAATTTGGTAAAACTTATGAAAGCACAAAAGACATGTGCGCATTTATAGTAGGTGGACCAAAACATTCACGACATGGATTCTGGAAGGATACAAACGATAGGTACTATCAAATGAATCAAGAATTTTTATTTGACTTTGATTTTTCAAACAGATGACGCTTAGCGACAAAAAATCGCATAGCAACCAAAGTCACGTGACAGCAAGTAATAGATAGAAAAATTCGAAGGCTTACCCACCTTCTATGGGAGGTATATAGGGGTATAGTACGCGTCACGGAATGACGAGGATTCGGGTTCGATTCCCGGCCATAGATTTACTTTTCGGTATATCCCGTGACCGCCATTATTAAAACGAGTACATCTATGTCTTTCATCGTGAATGTTAAAACATATATTGGCGTCAATTCTATTCCTCTTAGAATGGGTTGCACCAAGTCACTAAAACGAAAACTTTAAACATAACCGACGGAGCCTATGACAAAACCTTCGGTTATGGTTAAAGCCATTCAATTCAATTCAATTTTTAGGATGGCCCCAACAAAATGATGCGATGATTTCATGATGATATTAAAAATATATTGCGATAAAATGTCAACAACGTTGTAAGGTAGAATACGGTCAAAAGACCGCCTCACCCCCTGTCGGGCTCTTATCCAACAGATAATGATTTCCCTCGGAGACCACCAAGAAATCAACCAATGCCCAGGGTGCACCGGACCACTGCTCTTCCCCCCTGACGGATCCAAAATCGAACCGCAGTTCTTGACCACGCGCGGAGGTAACCCGACTCGCAACCCCGGTTAAAATATGTATGTAAACTTTTTATTGCACATAAAAAAAAAAAAAAAAACAAAAGTCATTATTTAAGTAAACTGGTGCTACTCGCGCTTAATAATAGTTGTTATGATCCTCCGCAAAGTAATGCCTGTGCAACAAATCATCCATGATGTTAAAAAAACAAACTTTCTACGCATTTGTTATTGACGTTGTACTCAGTTATGGCCAAGCGGCAATGTTTCGTGCATTAGTTGAAAAACCACAAAACAATGCATCTGCCATCACTCTTAATCTAAACGCACAAAGTCGTTTCTCCTTTAACGTAAGGAGCCAACGCTATTCCGCTCCGGCCCGCTGCGCCACGCGCGTGTGTTCAAAATGATTACAGACTTTATTTGTTTGCGATAAAGTGGATTCTTGATTGGGTTATACGGTGCGCTGCGACCCGCCCCGCCCCGCCCCGCCCCGTTTCTCTTCGATCCGTTAGTACGAGTTCGCAAGCGGAGGCAGTACGTCGCATTTTATCTTACCAGGTACGCATTTTTTTCAATAATATATCACTTTTCACATGTATTATTGTGTTACAACACATTTTGAAATACTTTTTACAAGATAATGGTTTGTTTTTCGCTCCAAATATTGCATGTTTTGATCCAAGTCCAGTCGTTGAACTGAGTAGGAATGCGTTGTGTGTGTAAGAAGTAATTATTACAATGCTACAAGGAACAGCTAACTGTCCAAAATAGCGTAGGTACTTAATAGATTATTTCTATGACAAAAATGTATTTGTTAAAGTGTAAGCATATTTTATAAGTGAATGTGAATACTGATTGTCTTTTGTTTTGTGACGTAGCGGTCAAACGGTCAAGGTCATAATTGCAAGAGCGAGTGATAGTTATGTTTACCTCTCGCTCGCGCGTGATGCGTAAATAATGCTTTCGCGCTTTTAAATAGAATATCTTGCTGATAATACTAACTTGAATTGTAATAATACAACTGTTATGAGTTAGTTTAAATTTTCATTTGACTGTTGCTGGCAAAATTAGGAGTTTTACGCTACATACCTATTGGTATTTCAGGATTTTGATAAGCTTGCCGGTTGAAATAAATACGGTCAAGTGTGAGTTGGAATCGGTACGACGAAACACAAACACTACAGTCGTATAGGTAAGTAATAATTTACCGCCCGCTACGCGAGCGGAATTTTCCACTCCCCGGCCAGGGGAAGACGTAAAATTACGTACACCTCGGGCGGTGATAAAGAAAGCCTCAGGTAGCATGTTTATCGATCTCGCCTTTGGCTCGTGCGAAAAGTTTCTGCAGTCTAAGACATTCTTTATCTCACCACTGTCGGAATGTAATGTACTATTTCATCACACTTGCTCGCAAACGGTATCAAAACATACAGGTAAACTCCTCGACGGTTTCTTGTTTTTAAACCCAAGGTCGGTAAAGTTTTTTTTATTTATTTATTACGCACTGCACGCAGGACATGCAAGTTCAAGCGAGGAGTTTATATGCTTGCAATTGAGAATTTGTCTTAAAATGTTATCGAAACTGAAATGTCATTGCAATCTCGCTTCATGGTACTTAAATACTCAACTAATGATCTTAATAATCGATTTTAATAGTTTTTTGTATCAAACGTCAAAATAATTTTGTTTTTACACTCCGTCATGGCTGTATACGATTTGCCCTTGACGTTTCTAAACGAAACATTTGTATGATCTGTGGTGTGGGCAAAAAGCCCGCCTTCGGCTTTAAACAAAGTTCACGTATTTCGTAATAATAGTTGTGCTGATTTGTGTATTAAAGCTATAATGAATAATTATTTACATTTTGTATTTAAAGACAAGTAAGTTACAAAAAATGTTGTCGTCGTCCGAAGAGAGTGATTCAGATGCAACGCCGAAAGCAAAAACAATTAATGAAATTCCTTTACCGGAGAAGTCTAAGGACCGGTATATAGCTGCATACGAACAATTTATAAAATGGAGAAACGAAAAGAATACAAGTTCGTGTTCTGAATATGTTATGATGGCGTATTTTGAAGAATTGGCGATTAAATACAAACCGACTTCATTATGGTCAACGTACTCTATGCTGAAACCCACTCTCCAATCTAAGAAGGGTATAAACATTAGACAATATACAAAGTTGACGGAATTTTTAAAAAAGCAATCAGATGGTTATGTGTCTCAAAAATCAAAGGTACTAACTAGAGATAACGTCGAAAAATTTATAAACGAAGCACCCGATGAAAAGTATTTAGCGACAAAGGTAACTTGATGTACTTACCTACCACTTGGCAACATAATTTTGCTGTTATACTATTAGAAGACAAAAATAATCGAGGATCCATTTAATTTACATTATAATACATATTTTACATTTATTTCAGGTCGCTCTTATTTTCGGAGTCACTGGAGCTTGCAGGCGTCAAGAACTATCCGAAATAACTACCAATGACATTGAGGACCATGGTGATATGCTGCTCATAAAAATTCCACGCGGCAAAGATAACACTTCCAGATCTTTCGTAGTACATGGAAAATATTACGAAATTGTAAAGAAGTACCAAAGTTTACGTACTAAAAAAGGAAACAGCAACAGATTCTTTCAACAATTCAGGCACGGTAAATGCACGGCTCAGTTTATTGGTAGAAACAAGTTTGGAAACATGCCGAAAGAAATAGCTAAATATTTAAAACTCCCAGACGCAAGCTCTTACACGGGTCACTCGTTCCGTCAAACCTCAGCGACATTGCTCACCGACCCCAGAGCCGACATTATGATTATAAACAGAGATGGAGGATGGAAGTCCAGTAATGTTACTGAAGAGCATAGTGACGAAGTAGAAGACTCTTTAGACAGCAAGGACAAAAAGGTTGATGTTATAGTAAAATCGATCATGAAGTCGTGTTGCCCAAACCCGAGCAACCCGGGCACATCATTTGCAGACTTTGAACCAGAGCCGTGTGCCTCGACAGCAACATTTAACTTAGAAAGGCAGCGAGCGGCTTCTCGTAGCAGGGGTAAGTAGTAACAGGCTGTTTTAACTAGGATCTTAAACTTTATTAACGTATTTCTTTGACTCGATTTGACCTATAAACCACGCGGCACCATGTTGCCGTAGCCGGGGTCCCGCCGGCCGGCGCAGTGAGCAGATGTGTGCATGCGCTTCATTTTTGCCAGCTAATATAAAATTGTACTGTCGTAAAATTTTGGTTTGCGTTATTATTATCGACTAATTTCAAACTCTCTATATCTTATTCATATTTAAATTTATCTGTCTTTGATAATGTGTAACAGTTTTTAAGATTGCTAAATTGTTTAAATAGTTATCTTGATAAATATTAAAAAGCATACCATGGGGTTAGTTCTAACACAACCTCGGGGCTTGTTGTAACGTGTTAATAAGTACTATACTTTGTTAGATATATATTGAGAAGAGATAATTGCAAAGCATACCTTAGATATAAATAAGTTAACTACTTACTGCGATTTAAAAGTGCCATGATGATTATAAGTAATGTTTAACTAAATAAGACTGTTAGTTACTTAATGTTTAGGTGTTGATTACTTAAAAAGTGTATTTGAGTTGTTTTTTTATAAGAATTACGTAATATCTAATTTAGAAAGCTGACAATTTTGTTAAAAATAAACAAAGAATAAATAATTAGAGGTATTATTGTCGTTTTTTTTTGTTGTTACTACTTGCCCCGGTAGAAGTTACAACTTGCCCCAAGCACGAGGTAAGTTGTAACACCGCACTTCTTCTAGAAAATAATGGATTGTAGAATAATGATCAATAATTATGGTATTATTTTTACTTGATTTGGTAGAGGAAGAGTTACAACATCCATCCAACTTTATT
This sequence comes from Pandemis cinnamomeana, assembly GCA_932294345.1. NCBI lineage: Eukaryota > Metazoa > Arthropoda > Insecta > Lepidoptera > Tortricidae > Pandemis > Pandemis cinnamomeana. Next base: position 8,083,857 of record OW028721.1, read on the forward strand.
GAGTAGCAATTTAATCAATAGATCTCAAGATATATTCGTTTTTACGAACACTGTTACAACAAGCCCCTCGTTCCCTACCAGTAGACCCGTGTTCGTCAGATACATCGAAAAATATGACAATTTCTAATAATGAAGAAAATATGACTAATAATTTGTCTCAAACAATAAGACTCCCCGAAAAAAACGTCTTATTTTAATTTTACAAACTGTACAGTGACCATAAATTTTAAGAAATAAGTTTTTTCTGTCCTATAATTTCATTTATTGACTTGCAAATGTAATAAAAACATTGCACGTCTCACGGGCGGTACGGCAATTACCAACAATTTTGCGGGTGGTAGGGCCTTGTGCAAGGTCCGTCCGGATCGCTACCACCATCTTACTCGCTAATCCTGCCGCTAAGTAGCAGTGCTTGCACTGCTGTGTTCCGGTGTGGAGAGTAAGACAGCCGGGGAAATTACGGGCACAAGAGGCATTTCATCTTAGTCCTCTAGGTTGGCAACGCATCTGCAATCCCTCCGGGGTTGCGGGTGTCTATGGGCAGTGGTGATCACTTACCATCAGGTGACCCACTTGCTCGTTTGCCTTCCTATTCACATAAAAAAAAAAAAAAAAAAAAAAAAACCTCGACTCAAAGCCCTCACTCAGTCTTCGGCTTCGGGCTTCTACTTGAGTCTCGATTGTAATTCCTAACTTACTGCCACACACACAATGTACTATTAATACCGGGAGTCACAAAAACCATTCACATAGATTGCCTCACGATGTTTTCCTTCACCGAAAAGCTCATGTAGATTTCGGCACGACTGTCTGCTTGAGAGGTCACAGGTCAAACTACTAGGCTACCGCAGCTTATAACGTGAGGTGGGCGACGAAAGATTTAACATTGATGTCTAAACACTCTTTTTCAGTAATGGAAGAAGAATTCCTAATAAATTTGGTGAGGGAGCGGAGAGAACTTTATGACGTTGAACACAAGCTTTACGAAGACAATCCTAGAAGGGAAGCCGCTTGGCACGACATCGCCAAGAAAACTTCGCTACCAGGTGAAAACTAAATCAACACGACATATTATCAACAGAATATGGACCGGAATTACTTTTAAAGACGGGATCTCGTTAAAGGTAATCGTGGTCCATGTCCCGTTGATAATATGTCTTACTAGCGACCCGCCCCGGCTTCGCACGGTATATCATGCATGTATTATACATTATAAACCTTCCTCTTGAATCACTCTATATACTAAAAAAAACCGCATCAAAATCCGTTGTGTAGTTTTGAAGATACATACGGATTTGGGAACAGAAAAAGCGACTTTGTTTTATAATATGTACTGACTGATGATGATGTTATTAACCGTGAATGTTTAAAATGTATGAAAACCAATATGCCCTGATGAAACGAATTCTGTGCAATATTATCGGGTACTTACGTTTAATTGAGTCTTACAGCGGTTTGTATGGAGTAAATTGTCTTTGTCTACAATTTTGTTGGAGTCACAGACCGCGTGAAAACTAAAGCCTAAGCTCTGAATCTGAGAGGAAGCCTGCGTGAGGTGAAGTCTGTCTATGTAAAGGCTCCCAAATGTATAAACCGATTGGTTATTAGTTACTACATACTAAAGATTTTTATTATTAGATACTATTAACATGTCTTAAGTAATGTTTTACCATGTTACAGCTCACGAATGCAGGGATCGTTGGAAACGCCTCCGCGACAACTACAGACGAGCGAAAAAGCATCGCGCAATCAAAAAACGTCAAGGAGCAACCAAATTGAAACCAATCAAACATGAAAAAATCATGGCTTTTATAGACCCTATCATACAGAGCAACAGAAGTGACCCAAGTGATTTTATGGATGATGCAGAAGCAGGGTCATCAATAATGTTTCATGAGAAGCAGGAAAACATATCGGACGGATCTTTGGATCCACTAACAGTTTCAGAAAGGCCTTATTTAGATGACGCAGTGAACAAATGTGACACAGTGGTAGCGTTCTTCACAAATTTAGGTGAAACGGTAAAGACTTTTCCTGAAGCTGTACAGATAAGAGTGAAAAGGAATATTTTTAATATAATAAATGAGGCTGAAGAAGACGTACTAAGAATGAGGCATTGTAGCTAACGAAATGTACGATTATTGGCACTCAAGAACTATTGACGAATTTTATAAATAAAGATTTATATAATTGAAACTAACTTTCATTATGTCTTCTAATCCATTCATACATACATACAGTCTTTATCCCTTACGGGGTAGACAGAGCCCAGGGTAACAAGACCCAAAGGCCACGCTTAGCATGATTGTGGGCGCATAGATGGAAGTTGGAAGGGGAATCAAAATAGTGATGAGTTGCTACCCGCATCGCCTAAAACCTGATTCCTTAGAATTTCGCCATTGTAATCCATTTCTATTTAATTTGATGTAGTATATTAAATTAGCACAAAAATAACTAAAAATAGACATGGTTTTTTTATGAAAGTAACTGAAGCTCTCTTAATTATGAGTCACTGGGCTCACAGCGTCTAAGAATGGTATCGTCTGTCTATCTCGCCCTAATAAACGGGTGTATTATATACCCACATAAATCACGTCTTTATCCCTATCGGGTAGACCGAGCCTAAAGTAACAAGACCTAAAGGCCGCGTTTAGGTGAAAATGGGAATCAAAATAGGTGTTATATCGCTCTTTCTCCGGCGTAGCCGATCTTCACAAATCACGTCTTTATCCCTTAAGGGGCAGACAGAGCCTAAGGTAACAAGACCTACAGGCCACGTTTAGCAATACACTGAGGGCGTAGAGGTGGAAAGTGGAATCAAAATAGTGATGGGTTGCTAGCATGCCCTATATATAACATGATTCCTATGATTTTCGCCCATTCCCTCGATGGGTTTTTACCATTTGCGCGGGAAGAGAAACAACTGGTACATTCTATGTGTTTTCTTTTCTCCCAGACCAGCATGGAAGTAATTCTATCTATCTAAGTAATCTATAAATTACTAAGCACTGGCCTATTCGCGTTAAGTCACCCAATCAATTCATCAGGGCAAATATAGAACCAAATTTATCAACTACGCCCCTAATTAACTTACATTGAGGCATTAATACCCAGATCATCAAGATTCTAGCGCGATAATCTGGATTAGACCCCGCTTTGAGCCTAGACGCCATCTTTTTTTACTCCTGGCGAAATTCGACACTCGTATTGTTTCTCTCACTCACATATTAATGACTGTTAGTGTAACCGGAACGGAACATAACGAACTTCGAATTTGGATCTTCAGTGTTGCTACGTCAGACGGTTGCCGTGGCAACCAGGGTTCCCACATCTGAAACGGTTGTCAAAGTAATTAGTGTTGCCATATCCTTTGAGACGCGATCCTGTCTACGATCAAAGTGTACATTTAATTAATCAACAATACCTTTAAATTATTAGAGACCGCTAGCCGTAACATACCTAGTTATTTGATTTCTGGTGAAGTGGATTCGATTTGCGTTCCGTTTTAGTTTGTTGCCATATTTTAAATATTTGATAGCGTAGCGTTTCTGTTGTAAAATACACCTTAATATTAAAAGTTAGATAAAATAATGATCTATTTGAGTATGTACCACCGCAAGCAATGTTGTTACTTTACTAAAGGTAACGTGATTTTTCAAGTTGCTTTCTACCTTATATTTACGCATATTTATTTGCTTCCACGCTGGTCTGGGAGCAAAGAAAAACATAGAATGTACCAGTTGCTTATCTTCCCGCGCAGATGGTAAAAGCCCATCGAGGGAATGGAAGAAAATCATAGGAATCATGTTACAGGCGACGTAATACCCCATCACTATTTTGATTCCCTTTTTTGCCATCTATACGCCCACAATCTTGCTAATCGTGGCCTAGGTCTTGCCACCTTAGGCTCCGTCTACCCCGTAAGGGATAAAGACGTGATTTGTGTATGTGTGTATTTACGAGCTGATTTGCACAAGTAAGTAAAACTAGGTAAATATATTTTACCGCCTTATCGGCGTAATTATTACAAACTACCTGTTGCCCGCAACTTCGTCTGCATAGAATTCGTTTATCGCTATCCCGCAGGAATTACGCAATTTTCCGGGATAAAAAGTAGCCTATGTATTATTCCAGACTATAATCTATCGATGTTCCAAATTTCATCCAGATCTGTCCAGCCGTTCTGGCGTGAAAGAGTAACAAACGTCCAAACATACTCACAAACTTTCACATTTATAATATTAGTAGGATATTATTACAAACTAGCTGTTGCCCGCAACTCCGTCTGCATAGAATTCGTTTATTGCTATCCCGCAGGAATTACGCAATTTTCCAGAATAAAAAGTAGCCTATGTGTTATTCCAGACTATAATCTATCTACGTTCCAAATTTCATCCAGTTCTGTCCAGCCGTTCTGGCGTGAAAGAGTAATAAACATCCAAACATTCTCACAAACTTTCACATTTATAATATTATTACAAATTACAAATTACAATTACAATTACAATAACAATGTTACAATTACAAAATTACAAATACACGTGTGACAAAATACAGTTTTCAAAGTATATCAGAGACAAACCGCAAACGGACCTACGGACGTATAACGACGAAACTACAAGGGAATCGTAAGAAACCCTGAAAATGCTGCAATTTAAGATGCAAAATTCATTTCATTTCCCGCGATCATTTTGTTAAGCTCGAGTCGCGAAACAAATGACTGGCGGCCGTTTGAAAAATGGCTTGCCACCGTTAAGACAGCTTCGTTTGTTTAGATTGTACATAGTTATACTTCTGTATGTTTGTTTACTTGAGGGGGCATACCCTCTTAACTTGTAATAAATGGGCTGCGTGTCTTATGTCACTCTGGTAAAGGGTTTTCTGGTTTTAGTTTATGATGCTAAAGCTTAATGCGACTTAGTTTCAGTAGTTGGCGTTTATCTTCCTCTGTTGTTAATTTGTGGGCATATAGTTGATAAGGGGAATCAAAATAGTGATGGGTTGCTAGCCGCATCGGGTATAACATGATTTCTATGATTTTCGCCCATTCCTCTGTTGGGGAAAATCTTCGATAGGAATGAGAGTAATGCAGACACTTACCTAGGCTTTCGGGAACGTTGCTCCTGGGGGCCCCCGGCGTTGTGTGTTCCACAGGCACTATATCTGGATTGGTAGACTATTTTGGTGACTAGATTTTGAATTTGGAATTTTGAGCGGAGCGGTCTGTGTTGCGACACACACTGGACGGCGGCTTTTATAAGTTGTGTTATTTGAACGTTGGCAGCACTGTCTTAGGGATGCTGCGTTTTGATACTCCTTTTTTTGAAAGCGTTTGGTTCGTACCTGCATTAAAGTTTGCTATCGACTTTGATCGATTAAAATTAATAGAAAAAGGGGGAAAACGATCTTGTGCTAGGTAGTTAGACAATAAATTTAAAGAAATACGGAACACCCTCGTTGGGGTTTTACCATCTGCGGGGGAAAGAAGCATTCTCATTGCAAAAGCTTGTATTAAAGCTTCCATGCTGGTCTGAGAGTAAAGAAAAAAACATAGAATGTACCAATTGCTTCTCTTCCCGCGCAGATGCGGCTGGCAACCTATTTTGATTCCCCTTACCATACGCCCACGATTATGCTCACCGTGGCCTTTAGATCTTGTTAGCATAGGCTCTGTCTACCCCGTAAGGGATACAGACGGTGTGTGTGTTAATTTTTTTTTTGTCAAAAACTTATTCTACCGTATTTCGTAAGAAGTTACGTCTTTAGCTACCTCTTTAGTGACGTCACGCACCAAAAAACTACAGCTTAACCCCTACCCTGACTTCACCCTAATAATATGCTATAATAAAGACAAATAGCCCTAAGATAAACTGAGTAAATCGTCGTGATTCGCGCGACAAATGCCACCTAAGTATGAGTAACATTTATATTTCAAGCAAGCCATATATCACGCGGTATCAGCCGTGCTCAGGTGTATTGCTTAATGATACGCATTGACTAAATCATTAGGTACCTTTAATGTCAAAATTGGGAGGTTTCTTTTGCAATCACATATCTGGGGTGCGAGTCGGGCTACCTCCGCGGGCGAACTTCTACTTGTGACTACGGCCGCCACATCGAGATAACAAAACCTTAAATATTTAGGCGATTAAGTCGCGTTTGGTAACTATTTAGTTATATTTATAGGATGCCATGACATGTTTTTGCACAAGGTGTTCTTGCACCCAAATAGTATTTAATTTATCCAAGTCATTGATTGAGATTGCGAACGGGCTATATGTGGAGTGTGCTTGTGGAGTTTAGCAGTAAGGGAAGTATCTACACTGGGCCCAGCTCTGGATGTAACCCTAGACACCTGCTCTGACCGGCGCCGCTTCAGGAGATCAGTTGAGCTCGATCGCAATCATAATTGTAACTTAAAACCTGTCGTGCCTAAATTAATTTGACCCCTTGAAGTAGAAACACACGTAGGAAATCACCCTCGTCGAAATACAGTCCGCTTTTGTTTCGTATTTTTGATAGATCTTTCGGGCATCGTGCCACATTTTTGGTTTGTATCACAAACAGACAGATACACACAGCAGAGTACTAGAGGTCTTCGTAAAAAAAAATCCAAAACAAACGCCGCGCGGTAATATTTTCATTTATATATCCCCCATCTAGCTCCATCAACTACTAAATTCCAACTACCCTCCATTTTCTCAATTTCAGCTTCCCGTAACACGGCCCTTAAAAGGTGAGGGAGATAAGAGATGGCTACATAAATGAAAGCCTACTCGTTGAATCGTAAGTTGGCTCGGGACCAGTAGATCTGACGGAGGGAGGGGACAGTGTCGATAGGATATCGATAACGATAACATAAGTTTCTGTTTAAAAATATTATTCTGAGGAGACTTTTTGGTGGCTATACGTTGCTGATTCTGCCTTCCGTTTGATCCCCGCGTATCTCTCTGGAGCTACTTTTATTTTCTTTGTGAACCGATACTTTTATAATGACTGAGACAGGTTTTGAAAAGGCTGACTCTCGTAATTTGCCCAACGTACAGACTGTCAGCATAGTGGAGTACCTGATTACGAACGAAAACCACAACATAGCAGAAATCAGAGGAGCGAAGATGCTTATGTGAGTAGGTACTATATTACCTATACCTGTGTTATCGTTGAATGTATACGTAATTATAAGTCGAATTAACTACTGGGCGTGAGCGAATCAGATTTGACCCAACACCACTAATTAATTCATTATTTTTGATGCATTTTCGCAAGTTAAATTAATAGCTTGTAAAAAGGAGCCGTGATAAGGCAAAAGTCGTATTAGATGCGTGATTGACATCGTGTGTGGAATTCTACGACACAAAATTTAAAAGGTAAGCGAGAGCGAAGGTATAGGCCTTTGTAATGTTTTTAAAAGTAAATTTACAAACATGTAAGTAGGCTTAAATATTGTCTTTTTTAACTTGTGCTTTTTGTAGACAGATGATTCAGCCAGTTAAAAAAACCTCATGATCAGAATAGATGTTTGTTCATAAATTGCAAACGTACGGTGAGAATATCTTTATATTGTAATGAATAATCTTTTAATTTAATAACGAGCAAAAATAAAACAAATTATTATACTTAAGTCTACTTAGCAGAGAGAGAGAGAGAGAGAGCGAGTGAATAAAGGCAACTACACAAAACAACCTTGGTGTACGCGAACCAAGCGCACGAATATTTTTCATCGACATGTTGCATCGACATCACATAACATCCCTAGCGTTACGCAACTAGCAAATGGGGCCCTAAGGCTCGCCCTGCAGTCTATCAATCATCTCTTAAGATACTGTTATTATCCATTCGCCGAGGCAGTAAGTGGGCTCGAAACGCGGTGACGAGTTTGCGTGTTAAACGTGATATGATTGCGGTTATGTTTTGATTGTATGTTCATTAACATTGAAGAAAAAGTTCCGCGTTTAGCGACGAAATTACATACATACAACATACATACCGCCACGCCTTTTCCCACAGGGGTAGGCAGAGATTACATTGTTCCACTTACTACGATCTATCGCTTCATCCACATTCATCAATCTCTTCATACATGCTCGTCGGTTTCGGGTACTCCTGACCTGATCTTTTTCCAAATCGTCTCCTATTTGGTCTCGGAACGTCCGTCTAGGCCCTCTCCCAACGCAACCATTCGCACTCCCCATATAGATCTGTTTAGTTAGTCTACTTTCATCTATACGCTCTACGTGACCAAACCAACTAAGCACACCTTTTTCTATCCTAGTCACTATATCCTCTTTCACTCTCGCACGTTCCCTTATTACACTATTCCTTATTATATCCGTCAGTGATACACCTTCCATACTTCTTAAAGCTCTCTCTATTAATTCAAAGGAGTTTTAGCAAACGAACAAACTGAATACGCGTAAGCGAACCTGATACAACGTTGATATTATATATCAACGTGTATCGAATGTGTGTAAATAAATGTTTGTCTCTCTCTCTCTCTCTCTCTCTCTGATACAAGACGCGAGGCGAGCCTTCATCTCCAGCCTTTATTCGTTCCAATGATGGGTACAGGCCTCCTCTCACAATGAGGGTCCGGTGCGATTGGGACTTCCAGGGGACTTATTGTCTAACAATCAGCATTTCTGTCTACCCATCTTACATCGATTGACAGAAAGGAATTCCGAATGCAATTCCTACTCCTTATGTATTTGCCAATATGGCCTTAGATTACAGATAACGGGATAAAGAATAAGGGATGATGATGATGACAAAGTATTAATAAAAACGAATGAATAAAAGTTGAAAATTGAAAACTGAAACATGGAAAATGAAAATATTAACGAAATAGAACTATGATGAAGCGGAAAATAGGCGCTGACTCAGCATAATGGTTGTATGTCTTAGCTGGGCTTTCAGCATAGGCCTTTTATATCTTTTAGCAAAGAAAAGCTTGTCAAGAAGCTGCATGTCGAATAAAGTTATGTCTATGTCTATGTCTATGTCAAAGCTGTGGGTAGACCAACGTTGAAGATGCCAAAGAACTTTTAGAGGTAGGTATCCAACCAGTTTTAGTTAATCGCGATACTTCACTAATTATTTTGAAATAACCACAGGTCCCTAAAGGGATCTGTGAAGGCGATTCAGCGATCAGAGAACTCCTAAAAGTCCTAAACAACTACTGAAGCGCGTTATTAATTAAACATCCCCGTAATACTGTCAAAGTTGAAAACGTTGAATATTCGAAACATAACGAACATGAAACGCGCATTCATTAGAGGGACATTAATCATGTTATTTAAACAGCCTCATTTAAACCCAATTAACTTAACTTTGCTAATTGAAATCTATCTTTAATATTTGCTTGATTAATGTACCCATAGGAGTTTTATTTAATTGATTACGTTCCACGATTAAATTGGGTTTTATACTAAATCGATCGATCAAAAAGATTGTCTAAAAATCGATTTATAAGACGTTATCACGTCACAAACGAAAACAATTGAATGTACGGTTTTACGTGTTGTTCTCCAAAATATTTTAAGACAAGTAAAATAAATAAAAAGATTTGTAATGTAGGTAAACATCCAAACGCGTAGGGTTCTTAAATTGAAAATACTAACGTATTTTTTTCCTACAAAATGAAGTAAAATGACATAACTGAAAATAATTTCATTTTAAATCCTTTGAACAGATAACAGCGTTACAGAGGCTTCCATTGATTCGCGACTGTAATATTATTTAAGTGAGCTTTCTATGAGAATGCCTATGGCACGTAGGGTTGTCAGTCTTATTTTTTCCTACAATTCAGAAATAAAATGAAAAATCTGGATACTACAAAAGCAAAAAGTTCTAGATAGTCGTATCAGTTAAAAGCGGTGTCTGCTAGAGAAGCTTTATTATTATTATATTTGCCTATCCAGAGCCATTTCCGCTACTCGGTCAGTTTCACGTCCAAGTCATCTCGCCATCTCTGCCTTGGCCTTGTCTTGTGGCCGGTAGCCGTTGGGTGGTTCCCACTACGTGACTGAGTGTGCCCATCTTTCCTAAGACAACTTTTAAGATACAAAATTTTAAATGATCAGGTGGCGGAATCACGCAGAGTTGAGAAACGTCAAAACAATGAATATTATTGATTCATTAAACTATTTATCAATACAAAAAAAGTTAAAAATTTCGGTTAATTTATGTCAAATATGTCAAAGTATATAACTATTAAAGTAATCAAACAACTTAATTTTCAATAGACTTTATATCAGAAGGAATCTCAAAGAATCTCCTAGTTAAAGAATGTATGACGTACAGTGCGTAAGGTCCTAGATTCCTAGAACGAGATTCGGGTTTCGGATACCATCGGCCAATTCAAGTGTCAAATTCATAAGAGTGATTGCGCCAGCGAGACGGACCCGAAGCTCTTTTTAAATACTATCACACTGTATAACGATTAAGTCACGTGCCAACCCTAGCCTACAGGCACCGCAGAAAATCTAATTATGCAGTTATGTTACTCTACCACGGGCGATGCGGCGACATCAAGCGATACGAAAATGAAATTACGAACGGACCTATCAGAATAAAGCGTTTGACGTGCAAGGTTCGGGAACTCCAGAAATTAAATTAATAGACTTTTTCAATGTCATGTCAGCCGAAAGACGTCCACTGCTACAAACAGCCTACCTCAAAGCTCTCCACTCGGACCAGTCTGTGCCTTCCGTATCCACCGCGCTCCCGCAATCTTGATCACGTCGTCGCTCCATCTTGGAGGCCTACCAACAGCTCGTCTCCCGGTCCGCGGACGCCATTCGAGAACCTTCTGACCCCATCGGCCATCGGTCCTGCGAGCAATGTGCCCCGCCAACTCCCATTTCAGTTTCGCAATTCTTCGGGCTGTGCCGGTAACCTTAGTTCTACTGCGGATACCATGCACCATCTTCAATGTACTCGATCGCATTACAGGTTTAAGGGCCTGTTTCAGCACTCTCTGTTAAGTTCCTGATATCTTAAGTGTCAGTTTTCTATGATTTCTTCTCTATTTATTACGGCGAAATAGACAGAGACTACATCATAGATAACTGACTCTTAAAATATCAGGGTCTTAACTGAAATTGGTGAAACAGGCCCTAAACTGGCTACATTAGCCCAACCAATCGGTGGTTGGGATTTGACCAATGTTGCCAGTTCTTTTTTTTTAATAGCCTGTTATAAGCTCCCACTGCTGGGCAAAAGCCTCCCCATATTTTTGCCTCTCGTCCCTGTCAAGAGCATGCTCCAGCCACCCTTTTCGATATGCAATACAAACTGTTCTCATAGTATTTGTCATTTTAACGCAAACGCGTTCGAATAGCCATTGAGGTAGCTTACGCAAAAGTTAAGCAAGTTCCATATGCTCAAGTTTTTGACTGTTTTTGGCATTTTTAAAAACAATTGAAGGTTGTTTTAATTTTTTACTTAGGCTGGTAATGAAAAAACCAACGCACGTGTCACGTGTAAAATAATATTTTTTATGTGGGTTCCCATCACTTTCAAATTATAAACATTTATAAAACAAAGTTCTCCGCCGCGTCTGTGTGCTCGCGATAAACACAAAAACTGCTTATCGGATTTGGATGCGGTTTTCACCTAAATTGATGATAATTGTTTGAAGTATCGAGAAAATCTAACTCCCTGTGATACAAATTTTAATTCTGCGAGGACGAAGTCGCGGGTAACAACTAGTCTTAGAAAGTTACAAGATAATGAAAGCGTGTTAAAATGGCAGCAGCACAATTATGCTAGCAGTCTAACATTAAAATACCATTAATTTATTTCAGAATTCGCTTTCTGCCTCAAACGTGAATTCGAATATGGAATCGCGTTACGAGGCCGCCATGCACTTATTGCGGGACGTGGGAAACATTCACTCACTCGTTCATCCATTCAGCCATTCGGTCGTTGCGAAAGCGAAAGTTCGTTACGGGAGTGTACGCTTTGAGAATTTTGAATGAGAGTTATGGATTCCGTTCGATTTTTAAATGTCATTTGGATTTTTTTTTAATGTTTACTCAACTTTAACACTGGCATGCCACACTGCATCAAAGATTTAAAAATATACCACTGAAGATGGGCGATGAAAAAGAAATAGCCATTTTCGGACGAAATCGTTTTTTCTTTAACACCGTGAGCTGATACTTAGGAATTCAACTACACGCGGCAATTATAACCAACTACCTCTAGCTTCTGACCGCGTAGAATTATAAGTTTATATGCTTATCGCTATCCAGCGTAAACTTTGTTTTTCTAGATTAAAAGTAGCCTATATTCTAATCTAGGGTACCTACCAGATATCTCCGTTTCAAATTTGATCCAAATCCGTGCAGTCGTGTCAGAGTCAAGAATTAACAAACATACACACTCACATCGTCAAATCCATCCATCCACACAAACTTTCGCATTTTAACATTAGTAGGACTTATCCCAGTAAGTTACAAAAAGATATTATTGAAAAAATGCAAAAAGGGAATTAAAATCAAATTAAAAACTAAACTTAAAATAAAATAATTAAAAAAGGAGGAGCTCCCATGGCGTAATACCACAGACGCTGACAGCATTCCCCCTTTGAACAGCGATACTAATACGCTGTCCAAGGAAGCTGCCAGCTCTGCGGTCACCCGTAGCGCTAGGACCCCACGGACCAAGGGTCTTAACACCGAAAGGGACAAAGTTATATTCCCAGCAAGTATCAACGAAAATCAAATTGTTTAACCATGTGTATATTGGATGAAAGCTTCTTTTCATACAGCTGTACTATCTACCTATGTCACAAAATACACATAAATACTTACTTAATTTTTTTTTTGCTATAAAAAAGTAGAAAACTAAAACCCAACTATGACAAAAAAACAGCGGGGGGAGGGGCATATTAGTGACACATCATAATAACCAAACAGCGGACGATCAAGAAATTTCTAGCGATACCTCATTCGTCCAGTTCTGATAAGTAGTTTAGGAGCTATGAGGGAACAGATGAACATACATACGTAGCCTGTCAAAATCATAACCCTCCTTCGGGTCCGTAGTCGGGTAAAAATGAAAGCAAAAGCAATCACGCGGTTTCGGCTATTAATGAAAAATACTTAATCGTTATTTTATTACATGCTGCATAGGTTATTAGTGACGAGTAGTATTTAAATTTCGTTACATAGTTGACAATATTTTACGAACGGCTTTCAAATCAATATCTATAGATACCTACGCTGTTTTATTGTATAAGGTCAGTAGATACTCGTACTTCAAAAATCGAGTAAACACATTTGCGTTTTTATAATTACATTCATACATTCACATCACGTCTTTCGGCCTTACGGGGAAGACAGAGCCCTAACAATACCTAAAGGCCACGTTTAGCATGATTGTGGGCGTATAGGTGTAAAGGGAAATCAAAATAGTAAGTAAGTAAGTAAAATGCTTTATTGTATAAAAAAGAAACAGAGAAGAATCACAAAAATACCTTAAATATATGCACAAAGGCGAACTTGTCCCTGTAAATTTCTACCAGTTAACCTTTGAGTAAATGAGAGGAGCATTAAGCGAGAGACCGTGAATAGTGATGCGCCGTAATAGGCGTAATTTCTGTCGGTACTATTGCGGTATATTGTATTTCTTATTCTCTCTCTCTCTCTCTCTCTCTCTCTCTCTCTCTCTCTCTCTCTCTCTCAAAGTCTCGTCGTCTCCTCACATTAAACTTCGGAACGGTATTTATTTCGATACATAACTGAAAGAACATTAAACCACATACAATATATAACTTGTTTGAACTCGCAAGTTTGCTAACAAAAATCTTTACGCATCGCTAAACGACTCGGATAACTGAACTAAGATAAAAGTGGTTTGCTGAGTTAACAATTTACTCGGAAACTTGCGAGTTGTGAAAACAAAGGGGTTGAATATTCACGTGTACAGACAAAGTTGGCTTTGGGGTGAAGCTTATCAATGATTCAGTGAATTATGAAGTAACAATACTACGTATTTTCGAAAACATATTCACTGACATATGACTTTCTGCCAAGTTTCTTGCGGCGCATACTTCTTGGCAATGATGGTCTTTCCGAATGAGCCCTTGGCGGCCAATACGCAAAAATAAAATTTTCATTTTCATTTTCACTACCTATGCTCCCACGCTGCTCTGGGAGCATAGAAAAAACATAGAATGTACCAGTTGCTGCTCTTCCCGCGCACTGGTAAAAGTCCATCGAGGGAATGGGCGAAAATCTTAGGCCTCATAAATATTATAGGCGATCAACCCATCACTAATTTTGATTCCCCTTTTCCACCTATACGCCCACAATCATGCTAAACGTGGCCTGGTTTTGTTACCTTAGAATCTGTAAGGGATATACGTGATATATGTATGTATTTTAAGATTATTTCAGTACAACAATTTTAATTACCTACAAATAAATGAAATAACGTCGACTTTTCTTTCCCTGATAAGAGTGCAAACATTACTAAATGTTTACATACCTAACTACTTCTTATCAACATGAAAGTCGCCGCTCATCATTCGGATTACTTTACCTAAATACAAGAAACAGCTTATCTTGAGTTCAATGTTGTCCTGATTATAGGTAAGAATAGACCAAAACAAAACCATTTTATCATTTCGATAACGAATCCACAGACAGACAGACACATTGACGTTTTTTTTCATCAGGATTAATAATCGTATGCGTGAGTGTGAGTAATGTATGCGATAAACAATTTGACCTTCCAAATTAGAACAATATCTTAACCTACAACAGGTCCTTTTCTTAAGTTTTTCGCCTATAAAATACATACATCAGCACACCTCTTTCTCATAGGGGTAGGCACTACTTTGTTCCACTTGCTACGTTCCTGACATACCTCTTTCGCTTTATCCACATTCAACAATCTCTTCATACATGCTCGTCGGTGTCGGGTACTACCTGACCTTTTTCAAAAACGTCTCCTATTTGATCCCAGAACCTCCGTCTAGGCCTTCCCCTCTGGATTACCTACTACAATGCACGGTCTCCTTGTCTAAGGAAAGACGAGCTCAGCGTACGGACCCTGCTCTTCTTGGCGCGGTCCTGGCGGAAGCCGGGGCCACCGGGGAGGCGTTTGTGGTGAAACCCTAGTGGCATCCCACTGCGCCCCCATCACACCGGATTGCGGCAACGCCGGAGAGTTTTTAGTTTAGGTGTACCCCTTCGAGGGGGAGACCCACATAACCCTAGGCATCCTCGTGCCTAGGGCATCCATAAGGATTTCTGTTTGGTCTAGTTTAGCCTACAAAATTCCTAATTAAAATGGAGTAAAGCATTTCGTTGGCTCTCTTCACTTCTATAGTAGACGTACAAATATTGCAAGTAATATGATACGAGACGATTAATGCCAGCTGAGTCCACATACTCACTGTTTATACATGAAGCAGACAACAGCTGTTCCGTAAAGGGTCCTTGTTTACCATAAATAATTCCAGTTTGATATAGAACTGTAATCGCATACTTTACGCATACATAAGTTATTGTTTTAGGCATAATATTCGCACATTGTGTATAAGGGCGGTTAGTAAGGAATTACTCTAGTAGAAGCCTAAAATCGAAGACTGAGGGCTTTCTGAGTCAAGGTTCGTAATTCGCGTACCGCCCGTGAAACATACAATGTTTTTCATCACGTTTGGGAGTAAATAAATAAAATAATGGGGCAGAAAAACACGCGGATGCCAGGGGGGCTGTTGTCGAGGCAGTGGTGGGCTGCTGTGTGGGATGCGGGGTAACGGGCGCGGGCGTTACTTACCGCCCTAGGGTTTCATGGCAAGAAAAAAGCTCATTTTATATAAAGATGCGGAACATGTCATTGAAGACGTCAAATGTATACCGGTGTCGTATTCTTTGAATGAAACGTGCTTCGCTTGCTCATAAAAAGAGATAGAATATATTTTACGTACCCAATCTCCATCCTGGTTTTGACAAAAACTAGAACTCTAGGCTATCGCCGAAACCGCAAATTCGATCAGAGACTATTTTATTCACATGAACTGTTTCTAGGTGCTAGCGCACACAGACTCCTTTTGTGTTCCTTGGCGATAGACAATATTATTTCAGCACTATCATAACATTGTATCAACCGTTACTGTTGACATAGCAAAACAATACCCTTGCGTCACTGCATTCTCATGTCAACCGGTGTTATAAAAAGTTGCGTAATCATAGACAATTAGTGGATAAGATCCCGGATATTACGAGCTGTGGTTTTGCAGTTCAGCCACTAATAAAAAGTGTATCTTGGTGAACAAAAAACATTTACTTTGCTACTCCGCTACTCTGGAATCAGCTAGCGGATCTTCAAAAAACGAGCCTATTATTTTCTTAAAGGGCCGGCAGCACGCTCTTAACGCCCTATGTTATGAGTGTCCATAGGCAACGGTGATTACTTTGCATTAGGTGACCCACTTGCTATTTCACCCCCCTATCATATAAAAAAAATATGCCAATGGATCTCCGCAAAGTAACGCCTGATTCAATAAATAGAATTTAAGATACAATTATCTAGTATTATAATAATAAAACAAATATATTTACAAGATCTAAAAGTTAACTAAATATACAATACTTAAAACTAAATAAATATACCTAACTATAAAAAGAAAACACCATCTAAAAGGCCCTCCTGCGGCATAGACCCCAACACACTGGCGGCATTACCTCTCTGTACAGCCAGAGAAATTCGCTGGGAGAAGTAAGCGCCAGCTCTGGGGTCTCCTGAGGTCTCTATCAGCCAATAAATAAATTCAATAAATTAATATATCTTGGGTTCAAAATAGATTTTTGAAAGCACATGTGGGAAAATTACGTACAAAAATGGTGAAAAATTGTGCTTGGGTCTTACCATGGAGTTTTAGTGCGATTCGATTCCGACTCAGTCCAGCAGGCTTATTACGTAACTCGCTCGCAATCAGCATCGTCTTCATTTTTGACAGCTGATTCCGAGATTGGTTTCAAAATGAAAACAATCGTTCCACGTAACTCGATCGGCTTGGCATCGCTTTCGAAAGTGATTGCGAGCCATTTTTGAAAGCAATTGAACGAATGATTTGCCAAAAAGTCCTGCCTGATAAGCAGTACGTCAAAATAAAAAATAGGCTGCATGAATCTGTGGTACACAATGACATAAGTAGCTAAAAAAAAGCATCGGCTAAGTGGCGCCGTCTGTGAATTGTTGGTGTTACTCAACCATACATGGGGAATTTCAATAAAAATGACTATATATATTTTTTCCCAGATTTTGGAAATTATTGGGCTTATTTCTACTCAGAATCAACAACACTACTGAATGTTGTATGAGAATAGTACATTATGATACAAGTGTGCTATGTTGGTAATTACACACGAGGCGTATTGTACGCGCGATGTAATTAACACCTTGGATTTCTTACTGATATAACTGTCCGAACATTGTCCGAACATATTTTAGTATTTCCAGCGACGGACACTACATTTCTTTATTACTTGAACTCGTAATTTTTGAAGTAATAGAATAACAAAGTCTGAATCAACAATATCAGTGAAAAATGGCGGCAAATATTATTTCTCCGTTCCAATCCGCACGCAGCACTCGCGCATGCGCGCTGTGCACTTAGCACGCGCACGACGAAGGCACTGACAACAGACTGCTAAAGAGCCTAAAATTAAAATTATAATAAAATAATTAATCAATGTCTTAAATTTGCAAATTATGGTCACTCTTTAGATAAAAATGAATAATTTGTCGAACTTAAATGTTTATTTATCATCTTTAACCTAAAATAGTTTAATATTCACGAAAATATTCCTTGTTCCTATAGATACTGAACCGTTTGCTGAGATTTTAAAAAAAGTTTATATTACCGCACTCGTGCGGTAATATATTACAGCACTTGTGCGTAATAAGCTGAATTATGAGTTTAAATGCGGTGCAATAAGACTCAAATTACGAGCAACTGTGTTGAAAATTAATGTTAATGTTTAATGAAATTCCCCGTGTATGGTTTAGTAACACCAACAATTCACAGACGGCGCCACTTAGCCGTTGCTTTTTTTAGCTACTTATGTCATTGTGTACCACAGATTCAAGCAGCCTTTTTTTTTATTTGTTATGTTATGACCTACTGCTTATCAGCCGTATATAGGGGCCGCCGAATGACTGAGTAAAACGTTTTTATTTTTATAAAATATATCGTTCGATGGAAAAATCTGTAACTTTTTTCTGTAGCTAAGGATGGTTATTCCTATCAATAGAAAAATCATCGAGCACTTTTAAAATAATCATCCATTCCCAATTGCTAGGTAAAATTTAATATTTTGTTGTGATGTTTTCCTTAGAATGTCGATCAAAACGATAAAAATGGCAAGAAGTAAAGTAAAATAAGCCCGCCTTTGTACCTATAATGTATCTTAATTTCTGTCAATTGTGTTTGTATATTTTAATTCTGTACATTCAATAAAATGTTTACTTAGATGCAAGTAAATAAACAAAAATAATCATCAAGGGGAGTTGTATTCGAAAAGGAATAAAATGAAAATAAACTTCGCATTTGTAATGTTGTATTCTTTTTAATTTAAAAAATAACTAGAAATTTCCTAATAAGTAGCTAATTCTTAACAATACTAATAAGTACGACACTAATCGTCATATCCAGCCAATCATATCGCGAATCGCGATCGTATTCGTCGTCCAAGTTGATTGTGATTATGATTCCGACTGCGACCGCCTTGAAACATTGGTATTATGTAAAAAAAATATTCCGATTACCCTCGCAATCGCTTTGAAAAGCGAAAGCAATTGAATGGACCAAAAAGTTTTGTTTTTGCAAACATCTTTAGTGACGAATGATTTTTATTAAATTAATTGACCCTAATTCTAGCGTTTTCATTCACTTAGATAACTAAATTAGATACTTGGTCTTGGTTAATTGAAATATTAATATCCAAATAACAAAACATATCATTTATAATCAAAAACTCTAAATACAGTGTGAACGAAAATAAACGCAAACTTAATTAAAAAAAAAAACATCTTGTCAGTGTATCTCTCTAATCGGTGGTCAGTTGTCAGTGTCTTCCCAACAATCAACAAACTAAGTAAGTTCGGTTTACATTTTTAACTTTGTTTAATTGCTTTACTGAGTATTTTAATCAAGGTATTATAGCTAAATTGATAGAATACAATAATAAATTAACCCTGGAGTGATTACATCTGGTACGAGAAGTTAAGAAAAGTTTCCAAACTTGTTTGTTGTACTGGGTCAATTGGTGTAATTTGTCCCAAGACATTCATTTATTATTATTTACCATAAAATCATTTTCCCTAACGAATTATAATATGTCCCACACTTATTATTATACAACAAAAACAGCGGTAGACAATTCGATAGCAACAGGCTTTCCCCTCAAGCCTACGAACGAACTACGAATATCGAATTTTGGTGTATAAGAATTATTAACATTTTAGGAGCCGTCGTGGACATGGCCAGCAGCTGCATGCATGCATGCAGAGGAAGTTGCAGGCAGAAACTAGTAATAAATAACTAAAAAATGATATACGTTTTTTTGTTAACTACCTTTTTTAAATCCATTATTCCAGCAACTTTCCGTGCTGGTCTGGGAGCAAAGAAAAAACTTAGAATGTACCAGTTGCTTCTTTACCCGCGCAGATGGTAAAAGCCCATCAAGGGAATGGGCGAAAATATTAGGAATCATGTTATAGGCGATGAGGCTAGCAACCCATCACTATTTTGATTCCATTTTCCACCTATACGCTCACAATCTTGCTAAATGTGGCCTGTAGGTACCTTTTAGGCACCTTTGGCTCTGTCTACCCCGTAAGGGATAAAGACGTGATTTGTGTATGTGTATGTGTATGTATTATTCCAGCAATACAGATTTTGTTATAAGTACTTGTTTTTATTATTCATAATAATGTAATAAAGCCCAGAGGCGTCTCTAGCCCTTGTGGCGCCCGTGTGCAACCAGTAGGTACCCTGGCGCCCTCTAGTCTAGTAGGCGCAATTTAATCTTCAATTATCTGTTTTAAGGCTGATTTCACGTTGAAACAAAAGTCATTGTGTAAATTTAAATAGAGTAGCCTTTCTTTGCTACCGCGCCGCCCCCGGCGTCGGCCATCACACGGGCGCAGGGTCTTTGAGAGCGCCGGCGCCGCGAGCGACGCATCTTTGGAGGTGTCGCATTAGAGGGCGCTCGGCGCCCCCTTAGACCCGGCGCCCGTGTGCGCCGCACACTCTGCACCATAGGTTGAGACGCCTCTGATAAAGCCTCAATAAAGTTGATTTATTAGTATTATTTGTGGAATTATTACTACATGGCTACGTATATGTTCGAAGGCGGTCACCCGTTAGTCAGATAACATTTGGCAGTCTGGTGGAGAGCTGTGGATGAGACTGGCACAGGACCGGGCAAAGCGGCGTGTAAATAAAGAAAGAGGTCTTTACCCAGCAGTGGGTGTGCACAGCACATCGCTGCAAGCTATGCCCTGCCGGAGCGCAGCCGGCGACGATATTATTCCGTTTCGAATACAACTCCCCTTGATGATTATTTTAGTTTATGTACTTGTATCTAAGTTAACACTTTATTGAATGTACAAAATTAAAATATAGGTACAAAGACAATTGACTAAAATTAAGATACATATATGTATAGGTCTGTACAAAGGCGGGCTTATCTTACTTTACTTCTTGCCATTTTTATCTTTTTGATCGACATTCAAAGGAAAACATCACAAAAAATACTCAATTTTACCTAGCAATTAGCAAGGTGCCTTTGTAAGTCAATTATTATATTGATAAATTATAAACTATCAAAAAAATCCAACTCAAGTTACTTCCATTATTTCAAGACGGGGACAATTTAGCTCTCGCTTTGGATTGACAGCTTGCCTTGGACTTCAAAACAATTCTAAGCTGTCATTTTAGTTACGTGGAACGAATTTGTGGCA
Source organism: Pandemis cinnamomeana (assembly GCA_932294345.1). Taxonomy (NCBI): domain Eukaryota; kingdom Metazoa; phylum Arthropoda; class Insecta; order Lepidoptera; family Tortricidae; genus Pandemis; species Pandemis cinnamomeana. The sequence continues at coordinate 8,104,839 of OW028721.1, forward strand.
AACCATTCGTTCAATTGGTTTAAAATATGGCTCACAACCGCTTTCGACTGCGATGCGAAGCCGACCGAGTTTTTAGAACGATTGTTTTCATTTTGAAACCAATCTCGCTCGGAATCAACTGTCAAAAATTCCGTAAAACTTGGATGTGCGAGCCTGCGTTCGAACCCATAAACCTCTGCTTGAGAGTTACTAATCTATGTATCAAATCAGTCCACATCCACCAATTAGTTACTATTACATACTTAGATTGAGAATGTTAAGATTTAATTGACAAGATTTTGGTTATGAAGAAAGGTTTAATCGTTAAAGAGAAAAGAAGGTTAAACAGTTTGTTATTCATTGTGAAAAGAATTGAATCGGAAAAATAGATTTTAATAGGCGTAGCGAGCGAGTAGTATATTGGGCGATCGGCGCAGGCGTAGTCTCAGCAACAGCGGGCGGTCCGCGGCTTCAGCGCCGGCAGGGCGTAGCTTGTAGTGGTGTGCTGTGCGCGCGCATAATGCAGCGTCACACACCCACTGCTGGGTAAAGGCCTCTTCGTTTACATTACCACATTGGTCGATTACTTTGGTTTTAAGGTATTGTTGGAACTCTGCCTTACATTGCAAGTTTTTGAAGGCGGCCCATCCGAGTGATTCGTCTAGCGATCTCCATGGCTTGGCTGTTCCAGCAAGATAAACAATGCCCCAGAAATAAGAAGTCATGTACTAATTCCACAAATAATACTAATAAATTAACTTTATCGAGGCTTTATTACATGTCACTAGTAGGGCCGACAACGCACTGGCATCGCGTAAAGCGCTGCGAGTGTTTATGGACAGTGGTGATCATTTAACATCAGGTGACCCACTAGTTCGTTTGTCTGGCCTCTCTAACATAAAAAAATATATATTTTTAATTAATAAAAACAAGTACTTATAACAAAATCTGTATTGCTGGAATAATGGATTTAAAAAAGGTAGTTAACAAAAAAACGTATATCATTTTCTAGTTATTTATTACTAGTTTCTGCCTGCAACTTCCTCTGCATAGAATTAGCAATTGACACGTTTATCGCTATATTAATATTATATTATCAGTCGTTTCAGTGTGAAGAAAGAACAAACATACACACTCACTCACTCACTGAGATCCTCACACTGTCACAAACATTCTATAGCCTAGTAAAGGCTGTCAAAAACGCTGTTCAAGGTAATTTAGGCACAGGCAAGTAATTTAGCCAAGCGCGCGGCCAGCGCCTGCCTCTGCCAAGCTGCCAAGCTGGTGAGCCGACTGTAATTCTGCACTCTGAAAATAATACATAAAATTATAACATAAGACACTCACTTAGTTATTGCCATAAAGTATTAAAGTGTTCTACTTCTGAGGCGTAATTTTTGAACATTTTGAAGTAATCACAAAAACATCCGTTTTTTTCTTACACCGGACCGGTGTCCGTCGCGCCGAGGAGAAGCGGTGGTGCATCCGGCGTAAATTGTTCGCCGGACCGATGTCCGGTGCATGTACTACACACATTCATTATAATTCATACACCACCGTGAATCCGGCAAAAAAACACGGTCCGTTATCCGGTGAAAAAAACGGACGTCTACAAGCGCTCTTACGCGTTATATTATGTAATATTGTGTATGGTCTTGTTACCTTAGTATTTGTCCTTCCTGTAAGTGATAAAGGTGGTTTATGTATGTATGTACGAATTCGATGTTTTCGCATTAATTTTAAATGCGGCATGCAGCTGCTGCACGTCTGCGCTGTGGTCACTCCGTATCCCCGTAGCCGGGGTCCACAGAGCTGCTGGCCATTTCCACGACGGCTCCTAAAATGTTAAAAATTCTTATACACCGAAATTCGATATTCATAGTTCATTCGTAGGCTTGAGGTGAATGGCTGTTGCTATCGAAATGTCGACCTCTGTTTTTGTTGTATTATAATAAGTATGGGACTAATTATAATTCGTGATAGAAAATGATTTTATGGTACAACAAACAAGTTTGGAAACTTTTCGGTACTTCTCATACCGATGCACTGGGTGCTTTAATAAACCACTGGAAGCACTACACATCGTATATCAAATGCACTGGATGTTTATACACTAAAAGAGAGAATCGCCAATCGTATATGAGTTTAAAAACAAACGTTTATTTCGAACAAACATTTCCGACACGATGTGTTCTATACTAATCAATTTTCGTGAGTATAATGCTTACGGAACTGTAATCACTCCAGGGTTAATTTATTATTGTACCTATTCTATCAATTTAGCTATAAAACGCACAGTAAAGCAATTAAACTGAGTAAAAAATGTAAACCAAACTTACTTAGTTCTTTGATTGTTGGATTTGTCGGGAAGACACTGTCAAGATGTTTTTTTTTTTTATTAAGTTTGCGTTTAGTTTCGTTCACACTGCATTTTGTATTTTTGGTTATAGATGATATTTTTTGTTATTCGGATCTTAATATTTCAATGAACCAAAACAACGTATTTAATTTAGTTATTTAAGTAAATAACAACGCTAGAATTAGGGTCAATTGATTTAATAAAAATCATTCGTCGCTAAAGTTGTTTGCAAAAACAAAACTTTTTGGTCCATTCAATTGGTTTCGTTTTTGAAAGCGATTCCCTCGCATAATCGGAATCATTTTTTTACGTAATACCAATGTTTCAAGGCGGTCGAATCGTAATCACAATCGTCTTCAACGATGAATACGATCGCGAGCGAGTTACGTAATAAGCCTGCAGGTTTTAGCTGTCATTTTTCGTGTGGATCTGACAGCGAGCGAAAATAAACTCGAATCGCATTAAGACGTCATGGTACCCCGCAGTACTTGAAAATGGGTAGAAGTAAATTACAGAAAGAAAGACAGAACTGTTTGAAAGGTATTTTCGAGTGAGATATCAAAAGGTGTTATTTTCGCTACTCGGAAATCGTGTGACCAAAAGCTAGCGTGAATATTTTTATGCGCGACATTTTTATGGACAAAACAAACACAAATTAATGTGCTTATATGTATCAATTAACAAACACGAATCCGTGTCCATTGTATACCATTTAAAATGAAGCCATAAAAGATATAAAAGAGGAGGAAGAACAATGCAAACTCGTGACCAACTAACTGACTATACATAGGTATAGTTATGCAATGTTACCGTGAACCCTGCTTAGGTGAACGACCAGTATAAACGTATTGTGTGTTTCCTACTAAGTGTTTACCGTCTCTCTTTTACAAACGCGTAGGAGTTTACGTGAGAAAGAGATGGTAGACTAGTTTTGCGATCGGGTTTGACTCCTTAAGTTGTTAAGTAACAAAGTACCTATTACTGAAGAAGAACTCGTGATTATTCTCTGTCAAAAAATAATAAAAACAAGAATTACCATACCTTGGCTTTCTATGTTCGTGTGACAGTTTTGAAAGTGAATTCACTTCTTGTAGAGCTCTAACAGGCCTATTTGCAAGACAAACCTATTAATTGTTTTTATTTTTATTTTAAAAATTGATGACAGTACAAATACATACACAAATCACGTCTTTATCCCTTACGGGTTAGACAGAGCCTTTTTTATGGCGTAGAAAATGCTCCTTATGCATCCGCCCGGTTCGGAGTTACCTGGATATGTTTGGCTCTCCCGCGATGGCAGGCATACCCACTAAAAACCACACGGATTCCCTATTCGGCCGTATGTGAGGCGTTACGGAAGCACTAGGTCACCGCGACGCCCCACGACCACCTCGGGATGGGGTTCCCTGTTCACGGCACCTGTGCAATTCAGATTTGGGAATTCCCGCTGGTGCCGCTTGCATTTTTTATAGAGATTGTTTCCTCGTGGCCCCCGTCAGACAGAGCTTAGGTAACAAGACCTAACATAAATACATACGCATACACAAATCACATCTATTGTCGCTTATAGTATGTTAGGAAAAAGACGAAATTGGTAGTCCACAGTCAACACAGTCTACAGGTTATAAAAGAATTGGCAGCATCCTTGCTCGACCAATTTTCATGACCGTTCAACGAAGGAACGCTGCCAACGTCGACGGGAGCACGCCACAAGTGTCACAGTTTGATATCATTAGGTAAACTTTGACAACATTATTTAAATTACTCCTTTGGCTTCTCGTGTAAGCGCCTTATTCCTCGCACTGCGTCCATCAAAGTCATGAAAGTCCGACCACGTACATTTTTAAGGAGAAGTTGAATATTCACACCAACCCTCTGGCGAGCGTGCTGCTAAATGCGACAACCAAAAAATGACAGATGAAACGGGCGCATGTGCTCCCTGACTGAAAGAGAACTGGGCATTGGTCCACTCTTCAATGATATAGGCCTACAAAATATCTAATTAAAGTCTGGTGACTGATTGTAGATGCGTGTTAAAAAAATGGAGCCAGAGGCCTTACCATGACGTCTTAATGCGATTCAATACCGAGTCAGTTTAGGTTTTAGCTTTAATTTTTAGTATGGACTAGCTTTTCCCTGCGACTTCGTTTGCGTAAAATTATGCATAAACGTTCTTGTCGTCTCTTGAATCACATCTATTAAAAAAACCGCATCAAAATCCGTTGCGTAGTTTTAAAGATCTAAGCATACATATGGACAGACAGACATCGGAAAGCGACTTTGTTTTACATTGATCTGACAGCGAGTGAACCTAAACTGAATCAGAATTGAGAAGTCTACTACTATTTTGGGTGTTTCTTATTAAAAATTCCTTACCCTATCGATTCTCATACTAGATACATAAATCTCTGATTGTACTGTAGTTTTTTTTTCTGTACGTCACGTTCAAAACGACGAAAAAAAAGTGACGGAACTGGAATGGAAGTTTTGGGACATAGTTTCTTGTATAAGGATCGATAGGGTAAACGATCCAGTCAAATTCTGGAATAAATTATTATTCAGACTTTTTTGTCCGATAATTTGTACACATTTTATGATTAAATGTAAAAGGGGTGATGTTTTAATTTTGCTCAGTATTGTTTTATTTATAACCAGGGAACGAATCCAGGACCTCATACTTCGCAGTCAGGTTCTCAAACCGCTACTCTCTCCGTCCAAACTAAACTGTCGGATTTCGGTATCGGATTTAATTTGCGTTTTGGTTTCGGCAGAAATTACGACTAAACTGAGACCGAAATAGAACTGGCCTTTTACTCTGATCGATTATCGAAGTACGTTTCGTGGCGTTCCGCTCACACTAATATTCATTAATATGAGAGTGAGAGAGACGCACTTCGAAAATCAAATTTCGGAGTAGCCTCTGGATTCGTGGTTTTCCGTGCGGCGTTCGGGAGCCATCGGTTTCATGGAATCACTTTCTGACCAGTAGGCTCTCATCTCAGTATCTCAGTAAATCTCAGTATTATTTGAAATTCACGTGTGATATTACATTAGAAATTTCTGAGCTATTTAGCGAAAGGAAACTTGTCGACCTGTAGGCTTATTACCTAACTCGCTCGCAATCGCCATCGTGTTCATTTTGACAGCTCACGTATGGACTGACAATTGGCATCGGAATCAGCTAGTTGTCACATTCATAGAAGAACTGTCAAGACGAGCACGATGGCGATTGCTAGCGAGTTAGGTAATAAGCCTACTGGAGCCTTACCATGGCGATTTAATTCCGATTTGACTCGCTGTCCGAACCATACTAAAAATGACAACTAAAACCTGAACTGAGTTGGAATTAAATCGCATTAAGACCTCATGGCAAGACCTCAGCACAAGAGCGCGCGAGAGCTGTGCCCCGCGCAAAAGACTACCCGTCTTTTTTTATGGTTCGTTCTAGAAAGAGAGAGGTAGTGTATCTCGCTCACTCTTGTGCCGTAAAGAATTAAATGAATCTACAATTTAGTGTAAGCGTCTTGCAAAACAGGACATCAAACTAAGAACAATCCAGCTAAGTAGGTCAGCAACAATCGTTGCCCAACAGCGAAGTAAGAGGTTCCGCTGCAGCGACGGAAGGCGACAAGGCTGGATTAGCACTGCTATTGATAAAATAAATGCTTGTTTGATTGTACGTCTGTTAATACTAGGTTGTCTTTGTACTGCGCCAAAGGCCAAAGCCTAGTGCTTAAAGGTGCTTTTAACACTGCGAAATTTGAATGATATTTGCCAATGATTGTCTTGAAAGGCCATATTTATGAATTGATTCAGAGCTGACAGTGTCCTCATTCTGCTTGTAGTGTATCTCTGTCCAAGCAGATGAAAATCATCTTTGCTCACACCATCCACGGACTTCCAGACGGGGGGAGCGTTTTCACCCATTTGTTGTCAACATACCATTGGCCCGCACGAGGCGGTTTGCTTCATCCTTCCTAATGCGAACTGCTCGGGAATGGAATTCGCTCCCATCGTCTGTATTTCCGGACAGATACAACCTAGGGCTCTTCAAGGCTAGAGTGAATAGGCTATTACTGAACCAGTGAGTTACACCTTTGGCCTCATCTGCACCTTCCACCAAGTGAGATAGAGGTCAATCACTGGTCAGTTCCTAGTAAAAAAAAAAAAAAAACCATGCCCATTGTCCACCGAGACTTGACTGTACGCTTGAGATTCCGGATTCTGGTTAATTGTAGACTACCCTGGTAGACATAGCCAAAGGTAAGCTTAAGGTATCATAAAGGTATCGCGGTGACACCATAGTGCTCCCGCAACGCCCACAGTTCATGGCCAGGAGGGAACGTGTGTGTTTTTAGACGGCAGGCCTCTCCCCTCCTTCCATAGGGAAGGCAGCGGCGAGCTGGAGAGCCCGTCATACCCCCGTTACTGCCCCGAGCGCGGGAATGCATAAGGCGCATTTTCCACACGTTAAAAAAAAAGGTATCATAAAGGTCACCTGGTAAAAGGCGAAAATGTTAGGAATCGTGCTATAGGCCCCATCACTTTGATTTCCCTGTCCACGTGACCTTTCATGTTAAACGTGGTCTTGAGCTCTTCTTACCTTAGGCTCTGTCTATACCCCGTATTGGACAAACACGTGATTTATGTATGCATGTATTCCTTAAGATCGTACACCACAACCTTACCTATACGTCCACAATCACGCGGCCTTTAGGTGTTGTTACCTTAAGCTTTGTCTACCCCGTAAGGGATAAAGACGTGATTTCCCGTACAGTTCTAAGTGCCTCATCAAGGCAGCTCTACAGTAGGTACTTATGTATTCAGATCATTTAGGTAGTCACATATCAATAATTCCATGCTGATCTGGGAGCAAAGAAAAAACATAGAATGCACCAGTTGCTTCTCTTCCCGGGCAGATTGTAAAAGCCAATCGATGGAATGGGCGAAAATCATAGGAATCATGTTATAGGTGATGCCGCTAGCAACCCATTTTCCATCTATACCTAGCCCCACAATCTTGCTAAACGTGGCCTGTAGGTCTTGTCACCTTAGGCTCGGTCTACCCCGTAAGGGATAAACGTGATTTGTGTATCAATAACACAGCATGTATTACTTTAGGTATATAATTGGTTATCCGGCATAGTTCAAACAACTGAACAAACTGTAACCCGATAATACGAGGAAAAACGGAAGTAACACAACAATAGCCATTATTTTAACACTCACAGAGATGTGTAGGTAATGTACATACGAACGCGAATAATAAACAGGCAATGTTTTACTTTACTTCAGTTGAAAAACGTTTCAATCCTCAATTATGATATATATGATATGATAATTATTACATAATGTACATACATACATAAATAACGTCTTTCTTACGGGGCAGACAGAGCCTAAGATCCACAGGACACATTTAGCAAGATCGTGGGCGTATAGGTGGAAAATTGAATCAAAATAGTGATGGGTTGCTTGCCGCATCGCCTATAACATGATTCCTAAGAATTTCGCCCATTCCCTCTTGGTGTTGCAATTAGCAATGCAAAACATGCATAGGTTTAGTTCTTTTTATTATTAGTAGTAACACTTGTCTTATGTTCCTGTTGGAAAAGGAGAGAAGACACTCGATCCCTCTCTTGCTCTGTAATGGCCGTCGAAGGATGAGTTTATATCATCACTATCACTACATAGTATAAAATAAAGTCGCTTTCTCTGTCCCTATGTCCCTATGTATGCCTATATCTTCAAAACCACACTACGAATTTTGATGCGGTTTTTTTAATAGATAGTGATTCAAGAGGAAGGTTTTTATGTATAATTCTACGCAGACAAAGTCGCGGGCAGAAGCTAGTTTTTCCATAAAATAAAGTTTTCTAAATAGTGTTATTTTCGCTTAAAACCCAAGAAGGGTATTACCATGAAGTCTTAATGCGATTCAATCCCGATTCAGTTTAGGTTTCGCTATCAGATCCATACTAAAAATGACAGCTAAAACCTGAACTGAGTTGGAATTGAATCGCATTAAGACGTCATGGTAACCCGCCAGTATGTTATTAAAAGATAATTGATTCAATATAACTTGTTATTATTTTCCATTTGTACATAAACTTCAGCAGAAAAATAATACTAGAATACATTCCAATTCCAAGAAATGTTTTCGACACGGCCGAAGTATAAATCCAGTATGCTATCTACAAATAAGGTGACAAACATTGTCACAAAACAAGGTGTTCTCATCCGTAGTGCACGTTCGCTGTCAAAATATGCCTTCTAGCCCGGTCTTAACCATGAGAAAGGGAGGGCACTAATTTGTTTATTCATTCATTAATAGTTTAAGCATAAGTTAGTATCGAATTGCAGGACATGACACCAAATTTACAAATTCTTAACTGATTGTGTCTGTTGAGCGGGAGGGGACGAGCATGTATGAAGAGATTGATGAATGTGGATGAAGCGAAAGAAGTATGTCAGGAACGTAGCAAGTGGAACAAGGTAGTCTCTGCCTACCCCTGTGGGAAAGAGGCGTGACGGTATGTATGTATGTAAATTCGAGGTGTTGAGTAGAGTAAGAGGATAATATACTGGGTTTATTATATTTTGTAAGATAGAAGTCACTTTTGCCTCCGACTGTTTATAATATAATACTTTTTGTCGCAGCTACGATACAATGTATGAGGAGGAATTTTTAGGGTTGTCACTGCTCATTTTTACATACATACACAAATCACGTCTTTATCCCTTACGGGGTAGACAGAGCCTAAGGTAACAAGACCTACAGGCCACGTTTAGCAAGACACTGAGGGCGTAGAGGTGGAAAGTGGAATCAAAATAGTGATGGGTTGCTAGCCGCATCGCCTATAACATGATTCCTATGATTTTCGCCCATTCACTCGATGGGTTTTTATCATTTGCGCGGGAAGAGAAGCAACTGGTAGGTACATTCTATGTCTTTTCTTTGCTCCCAGACCAGCATGGAAGTATCATTTTTACATTTAAAGAAATTGCGGTAACCGTCTAATAGCGTCATTGACCAAGCGAAAGCGTCGCTCTGTTTTTGTCTACAGTTCGCAGTTTTCAACTAATCCCCGTGATATCTTGTTAGCAGGTTCGATAATTGTTATGTTTTTATGAGGGCAAATTTTTTTTTTTTTAATCACGAAACCCTCGGGGTTGGAAATGTTTAAGTAATTGACTCGTGAGGTAAACGCTACAGAGCTCTGTCTTTGGACTGAAATAGTAATTTTTATTATTTTTGTATGAAATAAAACAATTTATGGGTTTAATTGTTTCTTAGCTTATACCCCGAAAATATCCGCACCTAATTTTCTACCATCTTATATATGATGTTGCATTCTCATGGTGAAACAGTCCAGTTTTCGACTTTATTCAATACAAAAATACACAATACCTACCTAACTACGTTTTCCCTTTAAAATATTTGTTTAAATATAAAATAATTCAGCTAAAAGTATGTAATTGGCAACCATAGCGTGTCTTTTAGCATCTTATGTATGTATGTACATTTAAAATATATTTACATTACCTTAGGGAGACACATACATATAAGTATATAGCTTTAATACAAATACTTAATTCTTAGAACATGCCCTTTGTTGTTCTGGTGCCATTACTCTAAGACCTTCAAAGTCATATTACTAACAATAAATGAGAATATATAATATATAAGACCATTCATTTGAGTTATTTTAAGAAACGACGGGAATAAACATGCGTTGCTATGTAAATAACAAAGAAACGACATTAAACTTTATTTTCCAAGCAGTTGATTCCTTTTTACATTATTAACAAATAAACACTTATATCGCCCTCTTGACATAACAGCCTCTGCATTAACAGCATGACACATGTCATAGGTAACGCCATCTTTAGTAAAAAAATAAATAAACAAAACCTACTTTATCAATAATAGACTACAAGCCCATGGAAAAAAAACAGGTGAAATGAACCAGCGTAAATGAAGCTTAGAAGGCTGTTACTATATCATAAAATAACTCTGAGCGCTATGCCGTCATTTCTGAGCGGTACAGATTTTTTCTCATACATTGAAAAAAAAAATGCACTAACTTCCGGCACCACCACTTTAAAGCGGCACTAGGTTTTGCGACATTTATTTTTAATCAACTATAAGCTATAAAAACGCCGTAAATTAATAATTAGTCGTAATTTCTCACCTTGTACCTGAGAAATTTCATAAATGTACCGCTCAGAAATGACGGCATAGCGCTCTGAGTTATTTTATGATATAGTAACAGCCTTCTAAGCTTCATTCACGCTGGTTCATTTCACATGTTTTTTTCCATGGGCTTGTAGTCTATAAGCCTAGCACATAACTTAAAGAAAACTATTTCTTTACATATATAATGCCGAAAATACATAAACCTGTATTTCACATAAAACATATATTGCCAGAAAGGCTACACATAATAATCTTTTGATAAATCAGATAATAGAATTACATTTCGCAGAATTTCGTTCAGTGACAGACCTTAGATCAGTGAGTAGGTATGATTACTTACTATGGCTCAGAAGATATTGTATTTCGGCATTACAATTTTTTGCATTACAATTACAAATCAACTTCATGATTCGTGTCTTTCACGTACCAAAGTATCAGAGTTCGAGTCATACATTTTGAAGCAGTTCTTCAGGCTAGCGTGGTAATTGTAGTTTCTTTTTAGTTTCCGACCAGGTGTTCCAACAGCCAGGTGGTTCATAGAATACCTTACATCAACGCCTTTCTAACCTTAGGCAGCCATTTTTGATCAAATTACTTCAACGTGAAATAGCAAGTTAAGACAGTCAAGGCAGAGTTATACCGGAACAGAATACCTTACTGTTTTAGATTTCTAAACGACACTGAAAGTTAGAACACAGAAAAATCCGAAAAGTAAAGCTATGGCCGGAAATCGAACCCGGATCCTCGTCATTTCGTGACGCTATACCCCTACAGCTCCCATCAGGTCCCCGGCCATAGCTTTACTTTTCGGATTTATCTGTGTTCTAATTTTCAGTGTCGTTTAGGAATTTAATTTCTAACGGTAAGACCGTAAAAGTAAACATAAAAAATCAACAAGTTAATATTCTTGATTCATTTGAACCTTACTGTTTTAGAGCAAAAATAGTCGAAGACCTGTTAAAAGTATTCTATCAACATTTCTAATTTCCTCTGATAAAGTTTGTGTGTAGGCGAACTTACTTTAAAGATATCTCTTACAGTTTAGCTTTGAACGAGTGACAGGACTCCAAAAATAAGAATAAACACGCTATTAAACATAAAAAAAACAATTATAAAAAAACTAATAAACATAAATACAAATTACCAATGCATTACATGAACGAGAATTAGGCGAAACACGCATTATGGATTTAACGCGACTCACTTGCTCTCTATCGCTGAGGAAGCGGGAAGCGATAAAAATAGTTCGACAGTTGAAATACATGCAAGTAACCATGAAATGGTTGAAACTGGGCCTCTGATGTAGTTTTAGTATTGCTATCACTATCGTTAAGTAAGTATTTATTTATTTATTTATTAAATACTTTATTGTACAAATATAAAGAAACAGATACAATTTACAAAAAAAAAACATTAATATGCACGAAGACGAAGTTATCCCTATAAGGGATCTCTACCAGTTAATCTGTGAGTAGATGAGAGGAGCATTAAACGAGGGACCGACAACGTGTGAGTTTAAAATTCCAGATAATAAAAGCCACAATAGAACGTACATATCTAAACACAATAAACAAATCATAATAATAATTAGCTTTGCTTTGGGGACGAATCTTGATTTGTTTTTCTACTTATTCGCTTGAAATGGTAACACGTATCCTTGTCAATGGTTCCCCCAAATTCAATTGAATTGTATCTACACTGTAAAGCAAAAGTAACGGTTCACTTTTTATACAACCTTATGTGAAAAGTGATTTGTCATTTTTACGCGTTATTATATTCATGTATTCATTTATCTTTGGCTTTAAGAACTCTTTCGCAGTTTTTGGTAGGTATAATAGTAGATTGTACACCGAGGGGATAAAACACTGTATTATGTCACGGGCGCGATATTGAATCCTGAGCGCAGCAAAGGACTCTAGATTTAACTCCCGAGCGTAGCGAGGGTGTTATGAGTTAATTCCTGAGCGTAGCGAGGGAATTAAGATTGAGTCCTGAGTGGAGCGAAGCATTTAAGCGCGCCCAAGACATATACAGTTTTATCTCCGAGGAGTATACTCTACTTTTCTCACCTTTTGCGAGACAATAAAAACCAAGGTGACTAGAAAAATACATTCATACACATACACAAATCACGTCTTTATCCCTTACGGGGTAGACAGAGCCTAAGGTAACAGGTACCTACAGGCCACATTTAGCAAGATTGTGGGCATATAGGTGGAAAATGGAATCAAAAAACTAGATAAATAATTTAATTAAAACAACAGTAAAACAAAATTAAAAGTAAAAATTTAAGTTTGAGAAATTAGTCCAGTTGTGTACCTAATGATATACAGCAATATTTTTATTTGGAATCTTAGCAGTTCTATGCGTGTAATATTACAGCGTCGGCAAACACTGGCAGCTTTTGTTGTATTTGAAATTTGTTTCATTCGTTCGAAATTCGAACGCCGCTTGCCATGGCGTGGCCGTCTCGATTTTCGGAGCTGTACGATTTTTTCGAAATTGGACTTTAATAGTATAGAAATAAGAACTATGAAATTGAGAATCATATTACTAACCTACGGGTTATAATGAATTTCAGTACAATATTACTACCCGGCGAAAGCCAAGGGCTATAATGACTTACTTTGAGTAAGGTTTAGATGATATGTAATTAGCCATTGTCGAGCAGGTGGTGTGAAAAGATATATTCATGGTTTTTAACTTTTTGACTTATGTTGTTCTGCTGCATTAATATATCACCATTCACAATCTTATTTCTTAGCCTGCTTTTACACTATGTATTTTACACCCATCCCTAATATATGATGGTACTTGAGCGTTTTCCAAAAAACCACACGAACATTTGCAGAATATAAATATTTTGAGTTTATCTTTTTTCTTACTCAGAATCGATAGGTTCTCATAAAAGAAAAAATGTGTTAAAGATTTTACTATGGTATGGTATTGTTTTTCATATTCGTCACGTTCCATACCTACCTATATGAAATTGTATAAGGATCGATAGGATAAACGATTCTGAGTAACAAAACCCCAAAATAGTTGAATTCTGGAAAAAGTGTTCATGTGAACTTTTTTTTGAAAAACGCTCACTTATAAACATTATGTCCAGAGATTTGTGGAAATGAAACAACATCGTTCTATATTAGCTAAAAAAAATTGATAAAACAAACGAAAGAGGAAAAAGTGCAACAGGAGAAGACAAGTGTTACTACATTTGTAAAACGAAATGTCTGCATGAGTTTTGTATAAATTTCTCAGCTCATTCTACGGTTGCTCTCTGAGCAAATAATATCCTATACTCGTAAGTCATTATATATCAATAAAATTCCAAATGTATTTTTAACGACGTCTCTGGAGAACCTTTTCAAAACTGCTTTCAGGTCTGTTCAATACTAACTGCGTTTGTCATGTTTTCTTTTAACTAGGACTTTGTCCAAGGTCTGGATTGCTTCCATCTTACCCGCCAAGTGCCGCCAAGCAACAGCGGTGGCGTTGCTGTGTTCCGACGTGGAGAGTGAGACAATCGGTGAAATTACTGGCACATGAGGTCCTTCTTGGGTTCTATGTCTATGTTTGGTGGTGTTTACAATCAAATGAACCACTTGTATGTTTGCCACTATCTCATAAGAAAAAGAAATAAAAGAATTGCCAAGTAAAACGTACATACATAAATCACGTCTTTATCCCTTACGGTGTAGACAGAACCTAAGGTAGCAAGACCTAAAGGTCACGTTTAGCAAGACTGTGGGCGTAGGTGGAAAGTGGAATCAAAATAGCCGCATCGCCGCATTGCCAAGTAAATTAACATTAACTCACTTTGTTAGGTGTGTGGGTAAAAATACATAATATATAGAGTCTGAAAGACATAATGGGTCAAAATATATAATGTAATTTACGGTGAAGCTGTTGGCTAGATTCACTTTTTTGATTGCGTAGGTAATCTACAGATTGGTTTAGGTTAGGTTAGGTTTTTTTTAATCTGTTTAGGTAGTTGCCATTTTCTGAGAAAAGCGCATAAAATATTTTGAACCTATTATGCATTTTTAACATTATAGATTTCCAACTTTATGTATTTTTAAGTCGTTTCGGGCCGTAAGTAGAAAATTTCCACTTTCTGGCCAGAAGATGTAAAATTGTGCAAACAGTACACCTCGGACGGTGATAAAATAGCCGCAGGTCACACATGTTTACCGGCCTCGCCTTTGGCTCGTGCGATCTGAGACATTCTTTATTCCACCCTCGGGGTGTAATGTACTATTACGTACGACTTGACAAGTTATTTGTGTTGTATCAACTACTGTGGCTTCTAAATGAATAATTAACATACGAAGTACACATGCGAACTCATAATAAATATCCGGTTGTTCCGACCTTGCGCTAAATAGGGCGTTATGTATCGCCTTTGTTTCGAAAATTAATTAAATCTAATTACAGGTGTACAATAACAGTAAATTGTTAGATTTTTAATGCTTACTTAATATGACAAAAAGTTGCCGTGCTAAATCTGCTCGTCTCGTCGTGTAAAATTTTGTGTTCGTTTCGCTGCCGGGGCGAGCGCTCCAAGAGGAAGGACTACGAATTAGTTCGAAACATGTCGCATCACTCGACTTTTATACGTGAGGTATCCGTTTATATGTAATTATGATTAAGTCTCACGGTAGTTTCATGTTGAAAATTTTTATTGTTTCAAAAAGTAACAAATACCTTTTGCAAATGAAATCCTATTAATATACATAACACATAGAAAATCTAAATAGTAAAGCTATGGCCGGGAATCGAACCCGGATCCTCGTCATTCCGTGACACGTGGCTATACCACTACACTACCCAGAGCAGGTGGGTAAGCCTTCCAATTTTTCTATATGTTACTAGCTGTCACGTGACCTTGTTACTATGCGATTTTTACAATTACAAATGCAAAAAATTGTGAGTGTGTATGTTTATTCCTTCTTTACGATGAAATGACGGCCGATAGGGATCAAATTTAGAACAGAGATAGTTGGGACCCTAGATTCAAACAAAGGTTACTTTTTATCCCGTAAAACTGCATAGTTCCCGCGGGATAGCGATAACCATGCCAAAGGTCGCAGCTGCCTAGAGTTGCAACGTAAATAGTTATTGCAGAATATACTGTCAACATCAGTTCTTGAGTCAAATTCTACGCGGACAAAGTCGCGGGCAGAAGCCGAATTTAGACAACATTCGGAAGTTATTTTTTTCCCACTTCAACTGCTCACTTATATTCAGAGATCGGACAAATTTGCGTCATTGCACGTAATAATATGGACATGACTCCAAAATTAATCAAATGTAATCATTTAATTAATTTCTTACTTGACTTAAATTTTAATTCCTAGTCAATAAATACAAAAGTTATACCTATAGAACTAGAAAACTTTTTTGTCAGAAATAATAATCAAATCTAGCAGAATCGTGATTTCTTTATTATATAAAAGGGTCGTTCTACAAACTAAGGACGAAATCGAGTCTGATTCCGGCCCGATATTTTTTTTACATTCTGGTTGCAAAATATAGTCTATCAAAAAGAATACACTGTCTTTTAGCCTATGTTAAGTGGAACAGTCAAAATATTTTAAAATTTTAGATCTATGGCCATTTCAAGAAATTCATGAAACAGGAAACTGAGGATGTAACCAGAAAATCATCTGAGATCAACGATTATTTATAATTTCACAAATAAAAAATATCCTTCTAAGCATTACTTTGTAATAGTCCAAATATTTTGAACGATAACGAAAATTAGGTCTATTTTTGACTTGCATTAATTCTCTATCAACACCAGTCTATCTCTATCAACAACAACAGTAACTTTAATCATTAAGTATAGAATATTGTCTTCAATCACTGGATTCGTGGTTATTTTTTTCTGTTATTTTGGATTTATTTGGTTTCTGTCTTGTATAATTTACCTCCTTTTTAACTTTATCTTTTCTTGCAGTCATTTCTTTTTCTTTTTTGTTTGCACGTGAACGGTATCTTCAAATTTTCTTTTTTGAGTTCTAGCTTTCCTTTTTTTTGTTGTAATTGCTTCGTTATTTGCTCTTCGGGCGGGTTTAAAAAGAGAGTAGCTAGGTCAATCTGCATATCAGGCATAGCAGCCAAAACTTCTGGATTTTTTAAATTTAATGTCAGATCGCTTGCAATGCTGATGTTAAAGACTTTACTATTTTAACTTTAAAGTGTATAGTACAAAAAAGTATCAAATTATCTTGCACAAAAACAATATTTCAATATAAACTCTCAGGGTCCTGGATGCTGCTCAGTATCCTGGGGTTTAATTTGACAGGATCTTGAGACCAGGTTCCTGAGAATATTTGTATTATATTGGAAAAAAACAATCAATTTAAAACATTCAACCAAATTCAAGCAGAACTAAGCCTTCGTGTAAGCAACTTACATATCAAAATGCTAAAATTACCACATTATTATTTTAATTACGTAAGTAAATATCTTACCAGGTTCCTGTGAACCCGACTGATTTCGACGCTACTTCCTCCGTTTACTGCGCCGGGCTGGCTAAACAATACGCTAGGTGCAAACAGATAGGCGGTATTCTTTGTCTCGTTCATAGGCACAACTGATTCAGATAAACGAAAACGTCGCTCGGCGAATAGAAAATTGAATTTTGCTTACATTTTAGATTGAACAGGATCCTGACATAAAACTGTTGGGACAAATTCTGGAACTCGATTTTATGATATTTTTGGTGCAGCGAAATAATAATACGTATCACAGATAAGAAGAAATATTATGTACTACTTTATTTTGGTTTATTTTATGGCCTAAATGTTATAATAAAAAAATCACGGTACACTTTTGATTCGATTTTGTTTGAGGGACACTCCAGGATCCTGAATATTTGACGCTTAGAAAAAAAAAATTGTCAAGAAAAAATGTTTTAATCTACATTATTTTTAGAGACCAGCTAGACATAGGTATGTTTTATAATATGTTATACAAATAAATTCATTTTCAACAAATTTTTCATGATATATTAGCTGAGCCGCCGAAAATTCCTTAGTTTGTAGAACGACCCAAAAATATTTACGAGAACGACAACTGCCACTTTAATCAACATTTTGCTAATAATTTTATGCATGTGTAAATTTTTATCTCCGGGAGTTCAAATTTTATTTCCAGAAATTAATTAAATGATTAATTATTTGATTAATTTTTGAGTCATGTCCACTTTATTGCGAACGATGACGCAAATCTGTCCGATCTCTGCTTATATTGGATGAATGACAGAACTGAAGCTCCATTTTTAACGCAAATTTCTTCTTGACTTGCATTGTCATTCTACCAAATTTCAAGTCCATTTACCATTAGAACTGTGACTAGTAAGATTTCACCCATACAATAACCACTGCACGTTAGATATAAAAAATGAATGGATAACTTTACTTTGCTACTCCGCGATACAGTGAGGTCAAATCATGCAAAAAAGTCACGCTTCCGTCGAATCCTATTAATGCAGTTAATGTTCGAGAACAACAGCAATACAAAACGTAAAGTTCACTCTGCTAGGCTGTGGAATCGGTTACCGACCTCCATCAAGCAGTCTGCCTCCGTTGGCGTCGTTCAGGGAGGGCTTGAGGAGGATGTAGCTCACACCATCTCCTTGGAAATAATATGTGTGTTCTCTTATTGTATTTCGTATGTATGCATGTGTGTAATGATATGTAGTAGTTTATTATATTTAGATTATGTACGCTCTATTTTGGCTTTCACTATCTGGAATTTTAAACACACTTTGTCCGTCCCTCGTTTAAAATATTTTTCATCTTACTTCCATGCTGGTCTGGGAGCAAAGAAAAAACATAGAATGTAGCAGTTGCTTCTCTTCCCGCGCAGATAGTAAAAGCCCATCGAGGGAATGGGCGAAAATCATAGGAATCATGTTATAGGCGATGAGGCTAGCAACCCATCACTATCTTCATTCCATTTTTTTGCCATCTATACGCCCACAATCTTAGTCTGTCTAGTGTAAGGGATGAAGACGTGATTTGTGTATGTGTGTATGTATGTATGTATGTATGTATGTATAAGCTTTTAATAATGTAACCACTGAGTTTATTATTCTCGCCCACGTTGCTTTCATCCTATCATCATATGCGAAAAAAATCGCACGTTTAGAAAGTGAAAGCTTACTGCGCGGGCGCCGCTTTTGCCATTCGACCTGCTACGTTCGTCGATGTGAACTTTTTAAAACGAAAGCTGACGTGACATGTCATGAAATCGCAATTGTAATCGTGAAATGTGGGTGCTGTGCAGATAGTTGGTAATACATACATACAACATACATCACGCCTTTATCCCTTACAGGTTAGACAGAGCGTAAGGTAACAAACCCTTAAGGCCACATGCATGACTAAGGGCGTATAGATGGAAAAGGAAATCAAAATAGTGATGGGTTGCTAGCCGCATCGCCTATAACCTGATTCCTACTTTCGCCCATTCCCTCGATGGGCTTTTACCATCTGCGCGGGAAGAGAAGCACATTCTATGTACTTTCTTTGCTCATAGACCATGGAAACTAAGTTGCTACTTTTGTCAGATTGTGATCGTCGGTAAGATCAGAATCACCAGGAAAACCGGATAATAAAGAACGGAAGTCCGGATAGTTGAGACTTTATTAACACGTCCAAGACGTTTAACATTTTGTTGTGCTTGTATCGCTTTTTACTGTTTTTATGCAGTTATTTATTTTTATTATGAGCCTATTGTGTCCCACTGCTGAGCAAAGGCCTCCCCCCAACGCTTCCACTGCTCTCGGTCTGCTGCGGTACGTGTCCAGTCCTTTCTGGGGTCCTAGTGAAAAGGGGGATAAGTCTGATATAAATGAAAAACCATTTTCTATTCTATTGTAAAAGGGATTAAGTCTAAAATAGCTACGTAGAAAATTCAGAATTACGTATATACCCCTTTTCACTAGGACCCCAGCTTTAAGGTGTCCAACTCGTCCCGCCATCGCCGTCTAGGTCTGCCGGGCCGCTTTGAGTTAGTGGGACTCCACTCAGTGGAAGTCTTGGCCCATAACTCCACCCGCCAGCCCTACTAGTGTTTAATATTTTTATTTGCTTATGGACTTTTATTAAATTAGATTTTCTAGTTCATATCTTAGCTAACGCAATTTTTATTTTGAATGGCTGTACAAGCTTCAATTCAATTTTTAAAAAGAAATAGCGCCATCGATACATCGTGCGTTGATTATGAACTCAACAAACACAACAACCTAGTCGTATATTATACGTTTTGCTCGCGTGACGTTTCTAAATCTGTTATTTTTCATAACAATAGTTTGTCAAAAGTTACGTTTCCAGGCTTTCAAATTATCTAGTAACTAATATGCATTTTTGCTGTAAATACAAAGTGAAATTAAGATTTCTATGTATGTTTGTCTGTAATTGTTTTCCAGAAATGTATAACAATGAATTCAATCCATTTGCAACGCAACGAACATTCATACACTATAGTGCTTCTGCTCGTAATTAAAAATAACCTTTTATAGGTTTAATACGTCTAAGCATCACGTAATTTCCAGCTAAAACTATCTGTATGAAACAACAACATTCACCTTTGGTTACCAGGCGTACATAACTCGCCATGTACGATATATGTTGTAACTTGTAACCGGAGCGACGACTCGGCCACACTAGTTGCGAGAAACATTACGTCATACACACAGCTGTTTATCGATCTACGGAAGTTGACCATATTTATGCTGTACTAAGGATAAGCACACGCCGATAGCAACCCATTTAGCCAACATTAAAAAGCAAAAAAACACTGGCCAGTAACACCGTTTTTAATTTTTAAATCGATGTCAAATATGTTCGTAATTTGAATCGAACTCACCTTTCGCCGGCGATCGATAACACACGTGCTACACCACAGCTCTGTTGCCGGCAAAAAACAAAACCAAAACACACACGATTACAGTTCCAAAAACAATCCCAAATAGTCTGAATGTCTCAAACGGGCACCACAGAACGTTAATACACACAGAATTTGACAGCCGGCGTTTTCCCGGCTAAAATAAAGGAACTAAAAACAAAAATAAACGAAAAAGGAAACGAAACTGCGACGGGGTACGATTTTCGATGTATTCCAACTGTTTATGGCTGTATTGGGATACTAAACACAATTTAAAGGGTGAAATTTCGGGTTAGTTGTAACGTATTTATCGTTTTCCGCTTATCGAAAAGCGAAACAGCACAGAACGCCTTGATGGCGCAAGCAATACTGAGCGAAAAAAACAAAACTAACCGGCCAAGAAGCGTTGGACGAGCGGTTGGCGCGCGTTGATGGAAACGCAACGGGAAAATGATTGTTTTCTCGCTTGTTCTTAGCCGGTATAGGGTGGTTGCGTGTCGCTTTTCCTTTTCCTTCTTATCAGTATGGCGCTGCGGAGTTTGGTAGAGCTATCAACTGAGTCACCGAGGTGTCTACACTCTACAGTGCCCGGATTGCCCCCCTAAAGCGCTCTACGAGTACCCATATTAGCCGGATGATAACGTTTGCATACACCATCAGTGTTTAAATTTGCGAAACAAATATTGTAAAATTTACTTTTGTTTCACTTGTTAGCATTAACGTGAGTGTGAGGCTAAATACGCGCTAATATGTTTACTTTATGGTTTTATTAGGCTTATTGTAGCTGCTGAAAAAACTACCCTACATTTGAAATGTGCCTTTTAGCGGGTATATAATGTTTTTAGCAAAAATTACCTAAATAAGAATGAAAACTTGGAAAATCTTTTATTTGTCCTGATATTTGCTAATATGTACATACCAGGAAATTGCGATGTTGTTGCTACACTTTGGAACACATTTCGTCTGAAGTTATTCGCGCTTATCTTATTTGCTGGTTTTATTTTTTCTCAAAATTAACGATCTCGTTTTTGTAAATTCAGGTATAAATAGTCTTTCTCTGCGATTCGTTTTTAATTACTGTAGAAAGTGCAATTAAGATCAGAGGAACAAATATTTCTGGCCGGTATTTAATTACAAGCATTACCACAAGGATGCACCCTAGGTCGCATCTTGTTCCATCTCTATGTAAATGATTTTACCTAAGTTACCTTTTCAGTGTAGTCAAGTTTCTTCAAAGAAAGCTTTACAAAATATAAAAACAAAAACAAATGATCTTTCAAAATTACTAAATAGAGTTATGACATGAAATTAATTTTGAAAAATTCTAAAGAAACGACGTGACTATTAGATTATCTTGAGCCTCCTTTTTTGAATATTACGAGCCCTATAATGGCACAAAGTGGATAATAAAATGAATCACGCCTGACATAATCGCTTGAAATACCTAAGCTTCTCATAATTTGAAATTTGAGTCGTTATTGAAATTACGGTAATTCGAGCACAGACAAATAATTTGTCTGCGGTTAGACGTCCTTGTACATTCACTGGCCTTAGCACGAAGACTAGATTTTTCAAAACAAACTTACTAAATCAGCTTAAATCCTCGCTGTAGCTGACGACCACATGAAACCAGCATTGAAAGATTCAGATTCCTAATTCAGCCGTCCGCAAATCATGGTTTGTAAATCGTAATAACCTTAAATAAACACTTTTATGCAACTACTATAAAGCCTTTAGTCAAAATGAATTTAAAAATAAAGTAATACCTAAGCATCGGCTTTTTATGTTCGTGTGTTTTTAAGGAGCAATATTTGGTCGGGAACAACTAAACCGACTCATGGCAGATGGTTCAAGGTTACAGGGTGGTGCCAAGATTGGGTCGGAAGTCAGTGGTCAATGAAATTGGCGGTAAAAATTAGATCAAAACAGTAAACCGTAACAGTTTTAATATTTGTTTTTTAATTTAACGAATGTTTACCTACTCTGAATGTAAATTTCTAAATACGACACTGACAATTAGAACAAAGAAAAATCCGAGGATCCGGGTTCGATTCCCGGCCATGGCTTTACTTCGGATTTTTCTGTGTTCTATGGCAGTGTCGCTTAGAAATTTAATTTCTAACGATAAAACATAAAAGTAAATATAATAATCAAGAAGTAAAATTCTTGATTTATTTTGATAGTACTCTGGATGTTTCGTAAACATTCAGGGGAAGATACGGAGCGCCTGTTGCTTATCTCGTAGCAACTACATTTAGACTACGCTAGGTTAAGTTTCATCTCCTTTGCTATGATAGTTTTGCAGGGCATTCTTACACCAAGCATAAACTATTAATCCTTTATTATATAGCTACTATCTTTTGCGAGCTTCATTCACGTGAATTACTAAATCTAACGCTTTGCTGAATTTTGCTGAATTTCTATGGGAGTCAACAAAACTACCATGAGAATTCCCAAGCAGTCTTAAAAGAACTTAGAAAATTTAGAGATTTTTCATACGAATCCCGATCACGTGGGATAGGCTTCTACGACAGCAAAGTACAGGCAGACTTGATGCACTTACTACTGCATTTATAAATTAGGAAACTCATGTAGGTACTATTTCATTTATAACTTTATCTAGGCACTTCACTAGTATCCTAGATGCGCTGAGATTACTAATAAACATACTAATAACACTACGTCACACGGTTCGGGCACAATTTGCCAGCTGACCGCAGCTTTCGATCTGGCTTTGCCCATCTAAAAGCTCTGATTAGCACCGCTTTGTTTAGCCCACAGAATAGGAAACAGTAGAAATCGTAAGGCGAAAGTTCCATGTGACATAATCCTGCAAATTGTGCAAGTTTTTTGTCTGTTCACTTCTGCGACACTGTTTCACCGAATTCATCGTCAAAATTATAAAAAAGTCACAGGAGTAAGTACCTATATTTATTTATTATCATTGGTTTTATAGGTATAGCTTACTGAATAGGTTTTATTTAAATTATTATGTTTCTCACTTTTTATGTACTCATGTCGATCTTTTTGTGATTATTGACATTTCATTTAGCTTTATTTTTGTTTGTTGTTGTTTAGTTTTAATTTAATTTCAGTTATTATTATTTTATAACAATTAACGATCCTTTTGTGAATTACTTATGTTTGACATTTAATTGTACTTTTAAAATGGTGATGGATGAATAAATCTATCTATCTATGTCTGATATTGCAATTTTCGGGTGCAGTTGTAACCAGCAGAACGTATAAGAGCGTTACCTACTTTCTCTTACTGGTGGCGTTTTATACCATCCTATAATATTATTAACGCGAAAGTATGTAGGTAAGTATGGATGAATGGATGGATGTTTGTTACTCTTTCACGCCAGAACGTCTGGACAGATCTGGATGAAATTTGGAACATGGATAGATTATAACTAAGACTTCGCCGTCCGTCTGTCTGTCGGTTCGTCTATCACTAGGCCAGGCTGTATCTCGTTATAGCAGCAAATACTAAAAACAGGATATTTTATATCTATCTGTTAATGTAAATAACCAATGTAAAATGATTTCACACTGTATAAATTTCGCTTAGGAGCAGGGCTCTGCTAACACTGGATATATTATTGACTTCGCGAATTTGTACGGAACCCTCGATCTGTGAGTCCAACTCGCACTTGGCCGGTTTTTTAGGTGTCTTTTTAAAATTCTAAACTTTACACTACCTAGAGTCAAATGGCGGCTCGCACCAGTTTTTTTACTATAATTTAGATAGATAGATAGATAGATAGATAAAAACTTTATATTTTATTTAAGCTGTACAAATATTGGTTACGTGCGGTTGTGTCATCCATCGATATAGGGTAACACAGGGGACAAACCGCAACACATTGGAACTCTGCCACGGCCTCCTGATTACAAAATAGAACACATCGTAAAATCTAGAACCAATTAGTGCAGGAAACCATAGCTTTAGTGGTCTTATCTGTTCTGTGTTCGGATTCATTTAAGAACTGTGAGAAATACTTCCCGCTTAGTCTTCTCAGAGCGCGTGGCACGATTCACTTTTGTTACTTAACCATCCTTATCATTTTAGAGAAGGCAGAAAAGGACACAAGGTAGGTATAGACCGAGAGACAATATAGGATGATGATGATGTTTAGTGGGGACGCCTAGCGGGGTCAGGCGGGCTGTCGGTCCTATGTGGCGATCATTCAGCCCGATTGCCCATGGTTGGAGGCGCCGGTTACTGTCCCAGCAGCGCTCCGACAACATAGGATAGTCTTCGAAAATATTGTAGTCTCACAACTTGATTAAGGATATGTTGGCAACTAACGCCATCTGAATTTTAGTACTTTTGGGATGAAATTTGTCAAAAGGAACGCGCCACCAACCGTCGGTTTTGGGAACCATAATCATCCCACCAATCAGCGACGTTGAAAATTAACGGTTTACGGCGTTTAATTTAGGTAATCTGTGTCATAATTACTAGTCCTAACAGCAGTAAGTAAAGGTATCTACGGACTAGGCTAGTATTTTAGTCTAGTAGCGAGTAGTTTAGTCTAGTATTCACTGCCGCCCAAAAATCGTTCGTATTACTAAATTACTAGCCTAGTCTGAACTAAGCTTAAGGGTAAGTTAACAGACACGGAAGGGTAGCTATCATTCGTTCTGAAACGTTTTGGACTATTTATATCCTAGATGATTTAATTACTTGTACAAACAAATTACACATAATGAACAATGAACTCACAGACTGCAAATATTGGAACCAAAAGGCCGGAAACGCAAACAGCCGTCGGTGTCTCTGGCACATAAAGCCTTGCAACACGGGCGACGTAACCGCAACGGTGCGGTGTGTGGCGAGGCCTTTACTCTGACATTCGAAAATTAAAAATGCGTGCGAAGTGTAATGGAATTTTAAATGGCTGTTTAAATAACTGGGGCCCGATTTTTGAAAGCACATGTGTGAAAATACCACTCGAAAGTGGTGATAAATTGTACTGAATTTTAAATACGAATAGCTTAGATGATACTTAGGGCTCTCATTAATATTGTGAACTAGTCGAAAGTTTGAATAGAGCTGCAGTTTTGAAGATATAAACAGATTTATACCACTTTCTGTCGGTTCTTTTACTTTTTCTGTGTGTCTACAGTACTCTTGCTTAATACTTATGTCCTGTTAACTGGAAGAGATCCCTTTTAGGGATAAGTTCGCCTTTGTGCATGTGTGTTGTTCTCTATTCATCTTTTTCTTGTGTTTTATGTACAATAAAGAGTTATACATACATACATACTTTCGAGTGGTATTTTCACTCATGTGCTTTCAAAAATCGGGCCCCTGGTGGACTGTTGACAGTAAATAGATGGCAATTTGTAAGCATCACAATGTGTTGGTTATTTGCTTACTGGCTTTTCCTCGTGACTTCTGGAAAGAAATTATTGATCTCTATCACGCGTGACTTGTGCTATATTCCGGGATGGAAAGTACTATAGTTTCTTCCATGCTGGTCTGGGAGTAAAGAAAAAACATAGAATTTACCAGTTGCTTCTCTTCCCGCGCTGATGGTAAAAGCCCATCGAGGGAATGGGCGAAAGTCTTAGGAATCATGTTATGAACGATGCGGCTAGCAACCCATCACTATTTTGATTTCCCTTTCCAGCTGTACGCCCTTAATCATGCTAAACGTGGCCTTAAAGGTTTTCTTACCTTAGGCTCTGTCTAACCCGTAAGGGATAAAGACGTGATATATGTATGTATGAGAAGTACTAAATCGTGACTTGATTATTAATTAAAGATAAAGTTAACCTTTGCAGGAGCTTTTAATAAAGTATCCCAGTCATCTGCTGAAATATTTTCGAACAATTCTTAGACACACACACACACACACACATCACGTCTATATCCCTTACGGTGTAGACAGAGCCTAAAGGTAACAAGACCTAAAGGCCACGTTTAGCTTGATTGGTAGGCATTAGGTGGAAAAAGGAATCAAAATAGTGATGGGTTGCTAGCTCGCCGTTAACATGATTCCTAAGAATTTCGCCCATTCCCTCGATGGGCTTTTACCATCTGCGCGGGACGACAAGCAACTAGTACAACCTGTTGTCTTATAGTTTGTGTTGAAATATACTCAGCGGCAAAAAAATAGCCCAATCTCCACACAAAATTACCTATATTAATGCATGTTAGGTTCAAATTTTTTGGCGCTGTGTATACCTTCTAGTTAGATTAAGAAGTTATAAACACAATTGGCATATTTTATAGGCCACAAAATTATCCATAAACTTGATGGGAGGTCGCAAAGTGGACCCAAATAAAATGCTTATTCAGCAATAAAACAAGAAACTACAGTAAGTGGGGAAGTTATCGCATTTTTCACTGGAACCGAAACAACGCCAAACACACTCTTATTAATATAACAAACTTTATGTTCTCAGAAATAACTGCTATTTTACGTATAGCCGAATAACTTGACCATACTGTGGTAACGTAACTTTTTGCGTTGAGTTTGCGGCTTGAGACGGTTTGATTTTGGTAAAGGAACGGCTGTATTATAGTTAAGTTTCATGAAATAGGAAATGCCTAAAACTATGAATAGGTACGTGAATAGATGCTTATAATGCGGACATATTGACGCTTACTTTAAGAGTAGAAAACAATCAAAATATCGAGGAACCCAACACGCATACCACTAAGACACTACTCCAAATAAGACCAACCAATCATCGATAAAGATAAAATGCATCAAACTTATCTTTCACTTCATCGACTATCACCCCTTTCAACCCTTTCAATACGTTATGAAAGAGCCGGCGCGTTAAATTGTGGACTACCTTCATTCCTCTGCACTAGGCCTGCGGTCGGTGGCCCTCCAATTTGTCAGTCGCAACGACCGCGGCGCGTGCCAGGAAATTACAGCGCTATTCTGTTACAGTCGCTGCTCTGGTTTAAGGTGTGCGAATTTATACGTGTCGCTGTTCGCTGTTGTTTGAAGTGTGTGTGTAAGTTCGCCTTTGTGCATATATTTAAGGTCTTTTTTTGTGATTTGTCTCTACTTCTCTATATTTGTACAATAAAGCATTTACTTACTTACTTACTTACTTACTTACTGTTTTGTGCACTCGATCCTTGTATTTAGTGGTAGGTAAGTAATGTTGCTGCTTTCTTTTGCAAGCCTTCCCCCACTCAAACGTCAGGTTTAAAAAGCACCAGATCATGCCATAGAAGACAATCACAGCTCACATTAATCTTGTGCACATATATATCACATCTATACCATACGGGATAGACGTAGCCTTTTTTTTTAACGGAGAGGAAATCTTTATGGATGCCCTAGGCACGGGGATGCCTAGGGTTATGTGGGACTCCCCCCCGAAGGGGTATACCCGAACTAAAAACTCTCCGGCGTCGCCTCAATCCGGTGTGATGGGGACACAGTGGGATGCCACTAGGGTTTCAACCACAAACGCCCCCCCCCGGTGGCCCCGGCTTTCGCCAGAACCGCGCCAAGAAGAGGAGGGCCCGTACGCTGCGCCCGCATCCCTTAGACAACAAGACCTTGCAATGCAGGTAGGTAATGACGGGATAGACATAGCCTATGGTAACAAGACCTAAAGGCCTCAGTTAGCATAGTTGACACAAGCATAATTGCATAATCTTGTGAACTAGTCAAAACTTTGATTAGAGCTGTGGTTTTGGAGATATAAGCTGATTTATACCACTTTCGAGTGGTGTGCTTTCAAAAATCGAGCCCTTGGTGTAAGTCGCAAGGAATCCAATCGTTTTTGACCAGCGATCTAGATGCATTAATCAGTCCCATAGAAACGGGTGTAAAGAGTAATGGGAAACCTAGTTTATCTATATCAATCTAATATAGATAATTGAGCAATTCTTGCATATTTAATTATAATCTGAATCTCGGAAACGGCTCCAACGATTTTTATGAGATTTAGTACGCAGCGGCTTTCCGGGGCTAGGTTTCATTAAAAAAGTCGAGCAAAGCTTGGTCACCCAGGTGCTGTAAAATACGTTGTCGAATAAATATTGGTTCTTAGGCTGTTTATACAAGGCCTAATCTCTTTTGAATACCAAGAAAGAGAAGTTTTTTGTACGTAAAGATCGTTAGTTGTCGATTTCAAGGGATATAAGTAAAGTAACTGACTCGGTAGGGATTCCTAAACAAATCCTATGAGGCATGCGTAGTGTTCCACGTCTGGTATCTGGACTTAGGATCCGGCCACACCGGAGGCGGCAGTAATCATCATTATCACTATCACTATCATCATCACTATCACTATCACTACATATTATAAAACAAAGTCACTTTTTCTGTCCCCATGTCCCGATGTATGCTTATATCTTGAAAACTACACAACGGATTTTGATGCGGTTTTTTTTAATAGATAGAGTGATTCAAGAGGAAGGTTTAAATGTATAGTACATGCACAATATACCGTGCAAAGCCGGGGCGGGCCGCTAGTAGACAATAATGTTCAGTTCACTAGACTACACACGATAGAGTATACCGTGTCACAAACTGTTGGTGATGGATAAGGCTTGAGAAATTGTGTCCCACTCTTACGGGTGTTAAATGCTTGCGTGTAAGAGTAGGATAAAATATCACGCAAGACGTGTAGCGCTCATGCTCGAATACTATTTCAAAAAATAGGGTCCGATTGAGTTTAAGACAAAGTTTTCAAGGCTAAGAGTATTTTAATTTTTGAATCTCAATCGAAGTCAATCTTTTACAAAAAAAATTTACTATTTTTTTTACTTTTGGCTTGTTTTTAATTCACCAGCAATATGTTTTAGAAAAACATAGAAATGAACACTTCGAGAATTTTCTATTTCGTTCATCACCAACAAATTTATTGCATTCGGACAGAAAACGTGCTTTTTGCTCGAGTGCGATAAAACTTTGACTTGGTACCCGAGTTCAACCGAAATAGTTTAGCATTTGTGGAAATGAGTAGAGGTGAAAATAATAATAAAGTTTGAAATACATAGCTTCCATGCTGTTCTGAGAGCAAAGAAAAAACATAAAATCTACCAGTTGCTTCTCTTCCCGCGCAGATGGTAAAAGCCCATCGAGGGACTGAGCGAAAATCTTAGGAATCATGTTATAGGCGACGCAGCTAGCAACCCATCGCTATTTTGATTTCCCTTTCCAGCTATACGCCCTTAATCATGCTAAACGTGGCCTTAAGGTTTTGTTACCTTAGGCTCTGTCTACCCCGTAAGGGATAAAGACGTGATTTATGTAACTCGAGAACGGCTGAACCGATTTGTCTGAAAATTGGTAGGGAGGTAGCTTAGAACCAGGAGACGGACATAGGATACTTTTTATCCCGATTTTCCCACGGGATTGGAAAATTCCGAAATGTTGTACCTATTAATAAAGCTACAGACATTAAATTTAGCATGCCTACACATTATTCCTTGAGTATAAAGACTTACAAAGGAATTTTTCAAATTTAAGGCGGAACAAAGTTCGCCGGGTCAGCTACTATATTATACATGAAACACACGTTTTTAAACTTCATGTATTTTGCGTCCCCGAGTAGGGTGGCAGTAGCCTTAGGAACGATTTTGGGGGTAATTTTATTAGTCAGCCGTTCAAAGGGATGATTCAGCGGATGACGACGTTTCTATATTTGTACTTTGTGCGTAAAGAGGAACGTGTACGAAATTGCTTAGTCACTGTGGGAATTTTGGTGAGTCGGTTTGTTCATGGTTAGGAATTGCCACCTTTATCACTGTCTTCATACATACATACATAAAGAACGTCTTCATCCCTTACAGGGTAGACAGAGTCTAAGGTAACAAGACTTACAGGCCACGTTTAACATGATTCTGCGTATAGGTGGAAAGGGGAATCAAAATAGTGATGGGTTGCCGCGTCATCGCGGGGGAAGAGAAGCAACTGGTACATTCTATGATTTTTCTTTGCTTGGGAGCCAGCGGGACCAGCTTGGAACTATTTTTTCTTGTGTCCTGAATGCGCGTAAAACATTCACAGTACAATACAGATACTCTTTTTTGAACAACACAAATCAGTAGGTACAAAAGAATGCAAAAACAAAGAACAAGGTAGACAATAGGCAGTCATATCGCTTAATAGCGATCTCTACCAGACAACCAATAAAATAAAGAAATAAGTTGGAGACAGTTTAAGTAGGTGGCGGAAACAAATAGACAAGAGAAACGCAGGGATAATAAAAACAACAATACTAACATAAATATAATACATTAGGTAGGTAGCTAAGTAAATAAAATAAAATAATACACACATAACATGATTGTCAGTGAACGAATATAACTATGGAAGCATTTCTGACGCTCAAAAATGACCCAACGTAAACTAGTTCGCGGCGGGCGGGGCTTGAAAACTAGTGCGGCAACGCGATCAGTGCGCAAGGCGCACGCCTGTCAGTCGTGTCACACGGGTTTTTTATTATATAAAATCAACTTATCCATTAAAAAATGCCTTCATGTGTGGTGAGGTGGTGCAGGAATCAACAGGAATATTGTCCCAAGAGTACTGGAATCACCTTTCACGTGTAAGTACACTGTTTACTCAAAAAATCCAAAATCGCCTTTTTACTAGAGGGATGTCATTATGCATAATGTAGTACCTAGTACATTTTAATATAGCTATTTTTAAAGGACATAATATTTATTATTAAGTTGCATACAGATTTGGGTTTTAATTTCGGTTTTTCATCGGATTAACAAGTCGAAGTCGTTTCTCATTTCGCTTAATTTTAATTTTAATTTAGATTCCCACAAGACCCGAGTCGTAGAAATCGATGGAAAAAATCTGTTCAATTGGAGAGACAGGAAAATGACTGGACACCGAGCAAGAATCCAAAAATATGTTCAATTTATTTTAAAGATGAAGATTTTTATGTATCGAAGAAGGGACACATAATGCCTTCTAAAAGCGCAGTACCAATTTGCACTGTGCGTATTTATTTGGTTTGAATGATCACGTTTTAGTTAATGTAGTGCTACTTTGTATGATTGTTTAATAGACATGTATTTTCAGATGGTGTTTTCGAGTGAAAAACCAGTATTAATAAAAATTAAAAACAAAGAAAATATTCCGGAAACTTCACAGGAAAGTCCTCAAAAACGTCCAAATTGTCATTATAATAAATTATCTACTGATATTTCTTTTATTATTTTTATCTACACCCACCTATATAATACGTTTAGAAACCGTATCTACGTAAAATCATTCGTTGCGGGTGGTAGAACCACGAGCAGGGTCCGTCCGAATCGCTACCAACATTTTAGGCTACTGTGTTTCGAAGTGGAGAGTAAAACAGCCGGTGGAATTACTGGCACATAGGTATACTATCTTAGTACTCTAAGCCGGCAACGCATCTACAGTACTTCTGTGTTGCGGATGTCCATGAGCGGCGGTGATTACTTACCATCAGGTAACCCACTTGCTCGCTTGCCTTCCTTGTAATACAAAAATAAATAAATATGTAAACTACCAATAATACACTTATCGAACTAGGAGTCAAGCGCGCTGACGAAGTAGGCGAAAGCGAGTGAAAATTTGGCTTACTGATTCATACCTTTGTGCATTGGGCTGCTTTGAATCTGACTGGTCCCCTTCTGCATAACATCGTCCGTGCTTCGAAGGCACACTGACAATCTGCTGACATTGCATCGAAGCCGCGAACCAATTAGCGTAAATCTGTCACGCCGAGAACCAATCGCGACATGTGACCCGACGCTTCTCAAATCGTTGAGCTTTTACGTACTTATTTTCAAAAAGTCGCAACTAGCGAAGCACATTCTAATACCGACCTAGATTCAATAGCAATAACCTATTTTCTTAAATGCATTGATAATTTTTATTTACTTTGCTTGTGTGTGTGTACCTCAAACCTATCTGTGTGAGTTTTTGGGCTAATAATGAACGGTAGGTTGTATGAAGAGACTGCTTCCATAGTTATATTCGTTCACCGATGATTGTATAATACTTGAGATACTTATACAAAATGTATATTAGAATGTAATAACAAAAACTAAATAAATAACCCTACTAATATTATATACGCGAAAGTTTGTAAGTATGGATGGATGTTTGTTACCCTTTCACTTAAAAACTACTGAATAGATTTGGATTACATTAACACATAGGCTATTTTTTATCCCGGAAAATTGCATAGTTCCCCCGGGATAGCGATAAACAAATTATTTGCAGACGAAGTCGCGGGCAGCAGCTAGTAATTACTATATATAACAGAAAAGCAAAAAGCATTACAACACATTAATACAGGGTGTGCGGTAAATAATAGAATGGTGTGTGATGAGTTCTTGAATGTTTGATGACGTTGGGAAAGTATCGCTTATAACGCGGTGAATCATAGACGTAATTCCCTTGGAGGTGTTTAGGGCGGGCGGGTAGGGCGGCTACACATGGGCGGTTGGATTTAATTCTTTAACAGTGGCGTGGCGTCAAGTCATCAGACGGCAAGCCGAAGGAAAGAAAGAAGACATTTATTCCTTTTTGCAAGACACACAAATATAAGATAATATACACAGTTTTATAGAAAATAAACAAGGTAAAACAAAAAAAACATAGACATGAAAAATAGATCATCAGTTAACTAGCCTCTTCCTCTAATTCTGAACAATAAATTACCGAACTGCCTTAAAATAGGCAAGCCGGTGAGAGTTCTATGGACGCCACGCCACTGTTCTTTATTAAAATTTGTGGGCAAAATACTGACATAAGGCAGTCACTGTCGGTTGTCAAACTATTTCATCGCTTGACGAGGCTTGATTATTCCTCAAAAATAGGTGTTTGTACCCGGCGTTAAAGATTGCAGATTGGTCTTCTCTTCGTTGCAAAATTACCGCTTCGTTGCGCGTTGTTCTGCCACATTCAACATGAAACTACCGTCAATATGAAACTACCGACGGCAGCGAAACGATCGTTTCGGGGCGAGCGCTCCAGGAAGAAGGACTACGAAATAGTCCGAAACATGTCGAGCATCACTCGACTTTTTATACGTGAGTTATCCGTTTATGTGTAATTATGATTGAGTCTCACGGTAGTTTCATGTTGAAACACACAAGTTGTTGCTCGCAACTTCGTCCGTATCTGTATCTTTGATTTGTATATCAAGCAGCTTGAATTTTCCCGGGACTTCCGACCATTGTCGCTATCTTTCAACCAATTTACACAAACTTTGACAAAGTACCTAACCTCCCTCGTAAATCACTTTATCTATTGGTTAAAAGCGCATGAAAGACCATTCAGTACTTTTGAGTTCACCACAACTTCCACGCTGGTCTGGGAGCAAAGAAAAAACATAGAATGCACCATTTGCTTCTCTTCCCGCGCAGGTAAATCATCGAGATAGTGGGCGAAAACCATAGGAAGCATATTATAGACGATGCGGCCCAACCCATCACTATTTTGATGCCATTTTCCACTTATAAGCCCACAATTCTGCTAAACGTAGCCTGTATTTCTCGTTACCTTAGGCTCTGTCTACCCCGTAAGGGATAAACACGTGGTTTGTGTATGTATGTAAAAGCGCATGAGAAACCATGGAATACTTTTGAGTTCATCGCAAAGACGTTGCTGAGGACTTTGTTTTAAAATATTTATAGTGATACAGTCGTGTAGAAGACTCTTTAGAAGGCCCGGGAAACCCGCTGAGTCACGGACTGTCGCGGACTGCGGAAGATTGGACGAGAAAATTAGCTGCCAAAATGCTTACTTTTTTATATATACATCTATCTTGTAGGAGGAGAAAAACTACCATTCTGGACATGTGGAGGATTAAAGTTGGCGTATAATTTTCTCTTAATCGAAACATTTGTGCGTGTATGTATTTATATATTATGTAGTATATTTTATTTATTGTATATTAGTTTATCGTATTTATCTATTATGTGTAGTTTATTATTATATCTTACATTATTTAAAATTTAGACATTTAGGATTATTTTAGGTTTCGATCGGTTCTTTTACTTTTTCTGTGTGTTTACTCTTGCTTAATACTTACGTCCTGTCAATCGTTCAAAGGTTAACTGGAAGAGATCCCTTTTAGGGATAAGTTCGCCTTTGTGCATGTGTGTTGTCCTGTATTCATCTTTTTCTTGTGTTTTATGTACAATAAAGAGTTATACATACATACATACATTCGCTAGTGAAAATATTTGTACGGTCTAAACTCCTGGAACGACATTCTGGTTTATCTTGCTTCTCACTCACATTTGTGGGTTTGATACTTGAATCGGCCGATGGTACCCGAAACCCCAATGTCGTTAATAAATCACGGACTGTATAAGCCTGTATTTGACGCTTGATTTTGATTTATTTGAAGATACACTGTAAACAGACAATTTTAATTATCTATCTACCTTCGTAGTACGATTAGAAAGTATACAGCCTTTACAGACGGACAGACAGCGTTACCTAACACAGAACCCTAGAAACACCCTCTATGTATCATCCACCTAGAAAATACTAATAAAGAAGTTATCAATCCGCTTCATAAATATTTAAATACACGTCCACCGGCAATCAAATCGAATATATTTAATTAGTATTCAGCTACCTTGATTAAATATATTAATTAAACATTAGACAAAACAATAGCTGCTTCAGCGGAAACTTTTCAAATTAAAAGCGTAATTTAAATTAGGCAAAATGAATTATTGTTGGGAACAAGAAAACAGTTTTAGCGACCGCGCCGAGACTGGTTTGGTATCTGGTATCAATAGAAACCATGTTTGTAAAATTCAACGGAATGGAGAACCTTTTTTTAGTCAGTTAGTCAGTCATGTTAACGAGTGCGACACAATTTAACTAAAACCAAAGATACCAATTACTGCGACAACGTCTTACGTACACTTAGTACACTTAAAGGCACTTAACAGGTGGCTGAGAAGTCAACTTCTGTGTTTGCATGCAGAAGACATTTTCAACCCAGCATTAAAGGCATAGGTTGCCTTGAAGCTAGCTAGGGCGACAAATTTAGAGTAAAAAGGACAGACAGATTCCGAAACACTGCACTGCGCTTACCTGACGTTGGGAAAAAGGTTAATCTAACCAAGCTCATACATTACTTCAGGTTACAGTTGTAAGTGTCAACAAATGACTTTGAGGAGTAACGGCGTTGTTAGTTTGGCGGTGACTTTTTGACACTTGAAAGTGATAGTGGAGCGCTGTTATAGTACTATACTGTATGATATCTTATTTTTAATACAAATGTCTTGTACGGTCAAATGCAAAAATAAGTGTCGATATGAACTTCTCAAAAATATGTCCCACGACCTTATTACGCCGGTGTAAGAGCGTATGGTACTTATTTTTGAAACTTTGACTACATACATAATTATTACACTTGACTGTACTAAGATTGTTACTTCCACTTTAACTCCAAGGGAAGACAAAATCGATACCGAAACCGTATTTAAGAATCGCAGTCCCATCATTAAGTCATTCAGACATCATTAGAGCTCTGGATAAATGGAATAACATTGTTACTGGATTTACATTTTGATTGAGTGTGAGTTCGCTGTTAGTTAATGTCCGTTAAAAGTTTAATGGCGTTGCAGTGATTAGGTACTTTGTTTCAGGTAAGACAGAGCGAGGAGATACGGGTTTTGACAAGTTTAAAGGTTCAAAAAGAAAAGCGGAATATTATAGGATTGTTAACGCAGTGTTTTGGGTCGAGAGTTGTCTTGTTTCGGATAAAATCATAACACACCAGGGGTGGTAATAATATCGCTCTAATATTAAACTTAAATGCGATGCGCTCCAGGAAGAAGGACTACGAAATAGTCCGAAATATGTCGAGCATCACTCGACTTTTTGTACGTGAGTTATCCGTTTATGTGTAATTAAATGCGAAAGTTTGTGAGAATGTAGATATACTTACATATATGGATGTTAGACTCTTTCACTTTACTTTTTATCCCAGAAAATGATGTAGTTCCCGCGGGACAGCGATAAACAAATTCTTTGCAGACGGAGTCGCGGGCAACAGCTAGTTTTCTTATAGAATCACTTATGTGATTGTAATCCTAGGCAGGTATGTATTATACAAAAAATACACGACGTTTCTTACTTTTTAACTGGTAGAGATCCCTTATAGGGATAACTTCGCCTTTGTGCACATATTTAAGGTCTTATTTGTGATTTGTGTCTTCAGTGGCGTAACTATAGGGTGGCAGGGGTGGCAAAATGCCAGGGGCCTCTAGCTCTAGGAGGCCCCGAACTGGCTTGGTTTAGAGCACAGAAGGCACGCTGATGCACTTCTTTATATTGAGGAAGGAGCCTGACGAATTTGTCACGGGCCCCAGACGTTATAGTTACGCTACTGGTCTCTGTTTCTTTACATTTGTACAATAAAGCATTTACTTTTTTTCTTGCGAGTGCACAACCCAGTTCCATTACATTACATTGCCGGACTGTTACTCAAAAGAGTTACAAGTCATCGACCCAGTGCCGCGATGTAAGGCAAATCTCGAGTACAGACAGCCTGCAAGAGCAAACAGGTTTCCACCAACAAATTTAACCAACACCCCAACATTTTAAGCCATCAAAACGGGTGCGTAACGATGGCTATAAATTTTTTTGATATAATATTAGTAGCAATAACGCTCATTTGATATAATTATTAAATCATATATAACAACACTTAATATATTTACATATGACATAATTATCATTTCTTATAATGATCATTTGATACAATATCATTTAATATAACATTCTTTAAGTATAATGCTTATTACCTATAGAGACATAATCACAAAACGAACCGCTATCAAAAAGTAGGTTAGGTTAGGTTTGAACTGCGTCCCCCAACAAAAACGAACTGCTATAAAAAAGTTGGTAAGGTTATATAATCGTTATAAGAAATAAGCGTTATACCGAACGATAAATATACGAAATAAATGTATATATTTTAAAATTATACCAAACGTTTATTATACACAATGAGTGATTATACCCTTTGAAATTATATCAAATTTAATGTTGATATATCGATAGAAAATATAATAAATATTTTTATTTCGATCATTACACACCCCATCAAAACATCATCAAACAATACGTATTTCAAATGGCCCGGCAGTTGGTAAATTCAGTTTGACGTCCAATAAAGCCAACGGAAATGGATCTGCGTGGCAATGGCCGCCACTTCCGGCTGCCGAGCCCGTTCAGGCTTTGTTGTTTCACTTCTTTAGTGGAAACGGAGGCGACTGTTCATGTTTTTGTATCAGCCTGTAGCTAAAATCCTCAGCTCCCTAACTCATCTGAATATACTTTTTTTTTATCTGAATAGGAAGGCAAACGAGCAAGTAGGTCACCTGATGGTAAGTGATCACCATTGCCCATAGACACCCGCAACCCCAGAGGGATTGCAGATGCGTTGCCAACCTAGAGGACTAAGATGAAATGCCTCTTGTGCCCGTAATTTCCCCGGCTGTCTTACTCTCCACACCGGAACACAGCAGTGCAAGCACTGCTGATTAGCGAGTAAGATGGTGGTAGCGATCCGGACGGACCCTACCACCCGCAACACACACAGTTTGGGTACATAGCGCCTGATAATTGTATGATTAAACGAACTTACCTGAAGTGAAGTTCTATCATAATTATACGTAGCTCCTTGTCCGAGACGATTTACATGTAGTAACGCTGATGTACAGCGCTTCAGGTCACTATCTTTAAAGCTAAAAAAAAAAAACAAAACAACCTGTCTTTTTGACAGATGTGACAATGTCATTACGTTTGAAGATGTATGGTATGAACAACCCTATAATTGGGATAATGCTTTAGTATTAGTGGGAAGGGTTGGGACCGTCGTCTCGGACAAGGAGCTACGTATAATTATGATAGAACTTCACTTCAGGTAAGTTCGTTTAATCATACAATTATACTCTTCTCCTTGTCCGAGACGATTTACATGTAGATGTTTAAAGGCAGGGTTGTGAATAATAATAATATGGGTTTCAAATAAACATGATTTATTACAACTTCAGGTTAGACAGAAAGTAACCTTATCGATAGAAATGGAAAATATCTCTTTTTACAGCTTAGCCCTCCTTCCAACAATATTAAAAAAAACAATAATAGTGATGTACTAAACATCATAGTACCTATACTAGATTACCATAAACTATCGTTACTTAAGTGATGATAAATTACTGCACTAAGGCATGTGATGTGCCATCACAGAAGTTGATGTATCTCTGATAACATCTTTTTATATTGTCGAGCAAATGTCGTAAACCACGAAGGAGAAAAGGGGGGCGTGGGGGGCAGAGCCCCCCACATGGGGGGCTCGGGGGCGCAGCCCCCGCCATAACAAAACACCACACAGACATTAAAAGAACCGGATTCTTAGGTTATAGGTTAGGTTAGGTTATCTTGTAATCCTAACTCGAAAATAGGGGCCCCGTGAAACGGGGCTCCGTCGACTCCTTCTTGATTACTATGGTATGTTAGGTATAAATGCTATACCTAATCCTCTTTATTTCTCATTATATCATCATCAACCACTTCCACTTTAAGATTTTTAAATGTTCGATCAAGATATTATAAAAGATGATAATTTTATCTTGTTTACATCATATAATTTTTTTATAAAGTAAAGGGCAAATATCTGTTAAGTACAGCAATAGAGGTTTATCACCTGAATATAAATCCCTTAAGAGTCATATAATTGAACTCTACTCAAAAAATATTGATTAGAAACTTCTTTAGAATTCGTTATCGACAGACGTTACTTTGCTGACGTCCACTTCCCTGATAAAACCGAGTAACAACCCTTTAGTCTTTACTTTTAGAATACTTATTGATTCCTGATATAGGTCAACGTAAGGGCATACAGAAAATCTTAAATAATGTTAATAATCAACCAGTTCCCGGTAGACTACTCTGGTAACTGAGTTTGTGGTAACATTACATCGACTGCTGATAATAGGCTATCTCGCCCCAAATAAGTCATGCTGACAAAAGCCTTTCTGCAGCCCGGTTTAAGCTGGTGGGATATTCACTTTCCCTGCCTGGGGAATACTAATAGGAATATTTCAACAAATGTTAGTGATAACGACCAGAAACTCAGAACGGTAAGAGAAAAAAAAAAAAAAAAAAAAGTAATAACCATGAAACCAGATTCCTTAAGGTTATATTTACTGCCACAGAGAATGATAGGTATCAGTAAAAATAAAAAACAAGTTAGCCCAGTGAAGTATAGAGGCATTAATCTTCAGGCCCAATCCTTAATTTCAATTAGATTTAGAAGCAAACAGATCCCGAGTGAGAACACCGTTCAAAATTTTTATACGAGCCTAATGAGTGCTCCCATTCAATGATGGTTATTTCATATCATAATGGTTTTCTGCATTGAAGTTGATCTTCAATTTTGTACAACTGAGCTATGTTTAGTATAGTTTGCGTCTTTATATATGTTCTATGTTCTCCAATAATGAAATAATATTTCTGGGGAAACGATTGGGTTAATTAGGATCACAAGAAAGGACGTTCAATCGAAGCCTTCGTTCAATTGTTAGCAGACGCTGTAACAGAAATGGACCAGTCTGTAATGTATTATATTAATATTTTATTATATGAAGCAATTGTTAAAGGATTATTTTTTGTGTCCTATCCATAACTAAATCATAGCTCTTCCATCTCCACTTCTCCGGGATGAATAATTATGTTCAACAGTTGTGCACAGGCCTCCCTTCAGTACGGGAGGGCCTGGACAATGTGTCATGCGCAACTATATTTAGCTCAACTATGTACGAAACGGCCCCGCAACTTGTGGTAGCTCTGAGCCTTGTCTACAAATAAATTCTTGAGTGTTATTTTCTTGGTCCTTTTGATCTGTGGGTCATATTTTATAAATTACCTGTCCAATCGCTATGTGATGGGCTAAGGCCTGTATTACCCAAAAATGGTTGATTGATAATTTTTCGGACCTGCAGTGATGGGTCATATATAACGTTACCTGTCCATCCTCTCTGTGCTCGCTCTAAGGTATGTTTATGTATGTCTGTCCATCCACTATGTGATGGCGCTAATAATAATAATAATAATAAATTTCTTTATGATAATTTTTCGGACCTGCAGTGATGGGTCATATATAACGTTACCTGTCCAGCCTCTCGTGCTGGCTCTAAGGTATGTTTATGTATGCCTGTCCATCCACTATGTGATGGCGCTAATAATAATAATAATAATAAATTTCTTTATTCGGATAACTGGGACCCAAAATTTGTAAGTAACATAATTGCTTATTGCTAATGTTAATAAAAAAGACAGGCTAAGGCATGTGCACTCGAAAATAGATTATTGATACTTTTTGAATCATGGTCTATTTGCTGTCATAGCTCAACTCTTGTATCAATAACAGGCCACTGTCTATCCTCAGTGTGATAGCTCTAAACCCTGTATATGTATATCAACCAAGTGTTGGTTCATAATTCTTTGTCTATTCTCAGAGTAATAGCTCTTAATCGATTCTGATTTATATAACTAATCAAATCTCAGCTTAAAAACGAATATCTATGCCACTCCTGCCTGTCTTTGAATGGCCTTATTTGTTCCCTTTTTGATATTGCTGATATCGATTACTCGAATGACTTTCCTTGAGGTCCATTAATATCCACACACACACAATTCACGTCTTTATCCCCAACGGGGTAGACAGAGCCTAAGGTACCAAGACCTACCGGCCCCGTTTATCGAGATTGTGATTGTATAGGTGGAAAATGGAATCAAAATAGTGATGGGTTGCTAGCCGCATCGCCTATAACATTATTCCTATTTTCGATCATTCCCTGATGGGCTTTTACCATCTGCGCGGGAAGAGAAGCAACTGGTACATTCTATGTATTTTCTTTGCTCCCAGACCAGCATGGAAGTATAGAAAAAATATGCATATTTAGTGAGTTCCCTTGAAGTCCATTAAAATCAATAATATTTAAATAAGCAGAGTATTTTTGTAAGATACTAGCGATTAATGTTTTCAGTTGACACCATTGTCAAAATTCCACTTTGGCTAATCTATTCTTAATATCAGTCTACACCTCCTTCAACATGTATAGAACAAGTATATGCAGCTTTCAAATGTTATAAATATATGCCCAATAGTGTTCCATCTTAAGGTTTCTATCAAAAATTACCTCTTTAATACTTATAACCTTTTTGTTGACTGTATCAACTTTCTTGTTACTGTCTTACACAACACTGCAAAATTTCAGCTCAAATGGTTGAAGATATGTGCTCAAAATTGAGTTGCAAGAATCCAGCCATACAATCCTACACTGCAAATTAAGAAGGATATAACTCTCTATGTTTATATGTTATATTTTCTGCTACCTAGAAATGTATTCCTTAACAAAATACTCTGGATTTGTCTAAAACCTGTCAAAATGTACTTGTCAATTGTTTTGCACCACCAAACAATATCAAATGTATTTTTTGTGGCAGGATCATTTTACATCAAAATTGTTATTGTCTTACAGTAATGCTAAATATTTTTCTCTTCCCGGTGACTTGTGATAAAATTTTCTTAGTAGTATGGTGATCTTATTTTCTTTTTTATAATGGTAACTACGAGACACCAATGATATAGCCTCCTGTTCTCTCGGAAAGTTACTACCCAAATATTGTATATGTTCTTGTAAAAGACAAGGAAATAACATTCATAAGAAAGCACAGATCTGAAAAAAAAATTGTTTAGTCGGATACAAGTTTCACTATGACTTGATGTCCGGGTAGACCCATTTTAAGGTACCTGGCTAAGATGCCAGTAATCTGAACAGGTTAACCACTTCCAAAGAATATGGATCTGTATACCCAAATCGAGGGTATTATGTATGTGTATGTGGCTCAGTACAAGCTTTGCTAAATTTGGGGCATGAGGTCAATTTTATTGACCTGTATTGTGCCCTGATATTAATTTTATTATTTATTCAATTATTTCATACCTGTGGGTAAATAATAATTATGTAGGAGTTTATTTTGCACAGTAAAGAGTTTGTTTTACTTACTGTTCAAGTTAATTTTTTACTTATTGATCTCTAGAAATTCACTTACAGTTCTGATTATTTATTTCTTTATTTATCAATAAAATGTTACACATTACTGTCTGAAACAGTGCTCTGTATGTATCTCCGGATTCATTAGGAGTACCGTAGCATTGATGACATCTTTTAAGGATTGAATATTATATTTACTTATTTTAGTTCAACTGGTTATACTTAGGAACATATCTAACTTCTCCAGTATGTCTTCTCTCTCTCTCATAGTGCCTCTCCAACTAGTGGAGGTTGGCAGTCAGCTCCGCAGTATGTCTTCATCCTGTGTTATTGCATCTTTTCTGAATCTTCATCCAAGTGCCCACAATGAGGGCTGAGTTGAATGTCTTTATTCTTGATTGTATCTTCCTAATTCTTCTTAAATTCACATTAACACGAGTTGATCTACGACCGCGAAATCAGAACGTCGGTCACGGAACTAATAAAATAAACAAGTTTTCCGCACCAGATTGTATATTTTAACCGCATATCTGTAAACTACAGAACGTAGACGTCGAATTTGAACCTACCTTTCTGTAGTTAGTGATAAGATAATAATAAAATAG
Organism: Pandemis cinnamomeana; assembly: GCA_932294345.1. Lineage (NCBI taxonomy): Eukaryota > Metazoa > Arthropoda > Insecta > Lepidoptera > Tortricidae > Pandemis > Pandemis cinnamomeana. Next base: position 8,147,906 of record OW028721.1, read on the forward strand.
TAAATTGCGACGCAATTTCGTACCGCCTATTAACGAAAGCACATTACCTCAATACCTGTTCAATGTGAATTCTCTAGGCACTTGTACTTATTCTATTTGAATAATATTGCCGCATACATACCTTACGAATTATCCAAACAAACCTTAGGTAGGTATTCGAAAAAATCTACCGGAATGTATGAAGTTTTCAACCATCCTCAATTCCGCTGATTTAACACCAAACATCACTGTAAACCCGTAATTATGTTGAATATAGTTAATATAGTGAACTATCAATAAAACTGCTGTATTTTTATTATTAAAGAGAGATTATAAAGCGACCTTGGCGCGCACTCAAAGCGTAATGACATTGTCACATCTGTCAAAAAGACAGGTTGTTTTGTTTTTTTTTTTAGCTTTAAAGATAGTGACCTGAAGCGCTGTACATCAGCGTTACTACATGTAAATCGTCTCGGACAAGGAGAAGAGTATAATTGACAATAGGTCACGGCGTGTAAACGGCATTTTGCGATAACAATTCTTGCAGGCGCTACTCAGGAATAAGCGTTTCTTTTTCCGCGTCTTCTTGATGGGCTTGTAATTTGAATGCTAGATAGTGACAGGTAATTTTAAAACGGGAATATTAGTATACGTAAAAGTTATTGTAATGTATGGTGGGTAGTCTTCACAGTTTTTAAATGAGGATATGCTTAATAAAGTCAGTCTATGTTTATCGTGGTTTGATTTCCATCGTATTCCCGAATATCTCAGTAATGTCGCTAAAGTTTGCAATAATGTATACGATTCAAAGAAAGTGTTGGAAAAGTGCATTTACTTTGCTTTGCGGGTGATTAAATACTTAAAATATTTTATTCGTGCCTAACTATATCTATTTTCTGTTAAGTTCCTCATATATACACACACACAAATCACGTCTTCATCCCTTACGGGGTAAGCCGAGCCTAAGGTAACCAAGGTGGACCAAGTGGTAGACCAAGGCCACGTTTAGCATGATTGTGGGCGTACCTATAGGTGGAAAGGGGAAACAAAATAGTGACGGCTTGCAAGCCGCATCGCCTATAACATAATTCGTAAGATTTTCGCCCATTCCCTCGATGGGCTTTTACCATCTGCTCGGGAAGAGAAGCAACTGGTACATTCTATGTTTTTTCTATACTCCCAGACCAGCATGGAAGAACCAGTACAGCGTGGAAGAATTTATCATATAGCAAGTGCCAAATATCTATGTTGCTGTATTTTTCTGCTTTGTAGTAAATAAATAAAGTATAGAGATATAGTAGACTAACTAAACAGATCTATATGGGGAGTGTGAATGGTAACGTTGGGAGGGGAAAGCCTAGACGGACGTTTCGAGACCAAATAGGAGACGTTTTGGAAAAAGGTCAGGTCAGGAGTACCCGAAACCGACGAGCATGTATGAAGAGATTGATGAATGTGGATGAAGCGAAAGAAGTATGTCAGGATCGTAGCAAGTGGAACAAAGTAGTATCTGCCTACCCCTGTGGAAAAGAGGCGTGACGGTATGTATGTATGTATGTAGAGATATTTGATACATAACAGAGAATAGTGAAACAGGCCCTAAGCCTCGTGTTTTGAGTTATGCCGATGTCAAGTTTGTCTACCACTATTTTGCAATTAAATTTTACCTTGTCAAAACTTAATACGCATACTCTGCGCTGTAACCAATGACATTGCTACTTCGCGACCACACGTGCAAATGCATTCGCGTTGCATGAATCTAAATTTCCGCTAACAAAGCCTGGTGTAATTAACCATTTAGGTACATGGGATTTACATTTGTCTGACGTGAGACTGACTTGTCGTGACACGTCTGTGGATAGACAGTCACTTTTGACTATCGAAGGGATGCGAGTCTAACTTCGCGTGTGGTCAAGAAAAGAGCGGCGGTTCGTTTTCGGGTCCGTCCAGGGGGAAGAGCAGTGCACGGTACGGTGCACCCTGGGCATTGGTTAACGATTTTCTGGCAGATTCTGAGGGATATCATTGACCGTTGGCTAAGAGCCTGGTATTTTGACAATGTAACCGTACAATGACTAACATGTTCTAAAACTGTTTTTTACGTTGACACTGGCAAAATAGTCCAGTGGATAGAGCCAATATTTTTTTTATAAAAAAAGAAAAACACTCGATAACGGTAAAAGAATGAAATGAAATTATGTGGGATTCATATATGAAGGATGACTTCCAACAAATGGCTCGCATCGCAAAAGGGTCGAAGTCGATCGCGTGTCGCTGCATAGGTACTTTATGCTACGATCCCGAACGCTGCTGTGCGCGGATAAATAACATAGAGTTTAAGTACTGTGCACCTACCTACACAAAACTGGGGGTACGGGAGTGCGTCCGCCAAGTCGAACCACGTTGACATCGAAACGCTTTGGAGCGTGTGTATCTTGTGTAGACACGCAGAACAGCATCCATTTAATACGCGAGATTTGCAGTTCGAGGGCTGCGTGGTCAAACCCGATAAGTCGACTTAACATTCCACAAGAATTTTGAAATTATAGAACGTTAACATAGTGTTCTTTTTTCAACTGTCAATTATTTCGACTTATTGGGTTTGACCACTCAGCCCTCGATTGTTTGCTGCAATATATCCATAGCGTGGTCCACGCGTTTGGACAAGACGTAGTCATATGATAGAATAAGACGGGAATAGTCTCTGCTCACACTAGCTTATGTATTTGTCCGTGCGTTTCTGATGCATCACGTGAGAAAAAGTGTGCATTGTTGTGATGTGAATGGAAAGGAAACGTATGAAGCATATATTGAATTTCCACTGAAGCAAGGACATCAAAGGAATGGATGTCGCATTTTCCAGAATCTAAAGCTGGACTTTATGTCCGCAATTCTGGACTCATTCCAGTCCACTGGTTTTGAGAGCTTCACGATATGCTCGTGCATAGCCCGCTTTGAAATATTGGTAGCAGAATAAGCACAAATTCTTTGTTTGAATACTAACTTGTTTTTATCAAACTGTGTTGATTTTCATCAAGGGAATGGGCGAAAATCATGTTATAGGCGATTAGGCTAGCAACCCATCACTATTTTGATTCCATGTTCCACCTATGCGCCCACAGTCTTGCTAAATGTGGCCTGTAGGTACCTGTTACCTTAGGCTCTGTCTGCCCCGTAAGGGATAAAGACGTGATTTGTGTATGTATGTGTATGTTGTGCCATAGTCTTTCTGTTATACTTTGTAAGTTTTTGTTAATAAATAAATAAATGTTGATTTAAAATTTTGTTTTTTTTTCACTGCTCTGTATTTGATACTAATTACCGCTTGATACTGTAATACGTAACCCTAATGTAGGCGACGCGCCTATTTAGGCAGCTAAATGTTACAACCTTTTTATAAAATTATCCTATTTTAGCCCTGGCCGCAAATAAACTCAATTGCACGCAGCGCTGAAAGAAAGAAAAACAAAAAAGTAGTTGTGTCATTGCTCTTGTCAGCGCTGCGTGTTCAATTTTCATTATAATTTCAATTGTTTTATTTTATTAGTTTCTACAGTCCACACCTAACAAACAGATACTTGTATCATGGACATTGAATACTTTATATTGAAAAATAATCTAGTCCCAAAGTTTGTATTATTGATATAGGCATCCATAATTCAGTTCTAAAAAGCTAACGAGCATTTCAAGCAAACTCATCAGTTAAAATGAACTGAGAGACACTGTCTAACATTTAAAATTATTAAAATTTTAATTTTTGTCAATCGTTATCAAACTTAAACATAGTATGTTTCACATAAAAGAACTTGAATGTCATTTGTAAATTTCGCCATTAATTTTTTATTCAGTGTTACTCCACCTTTGTCCGAGTTCATTGACTCGAGTCCCTTTCACTTAGGCATTATCATCTTATCTTCCCTTTACGACCCGATGCTTTGTCCCGCTGTTAGACTGAAAGGGAGTAAAATCTGACACCTCTATGTGTCTGATGTTACGATTTCAACACGACGCTCACAAATTTTTATTTATTAAGTGTTTAGTAGTTAAATAAAGTTTTTCTCTGCGTACGTATCAGTGGCGTAACTATAGGGTGGCAGGGGTGGCAAAATGCCAGGGGCCTCTAGCTCTACGGGGCCCCGAACTGGCTTAGTTTAGAGCACAGGAGGGACGCTGCTGCACTTCTTTATATTGAGGAAGGAGGCCCTATCTGACGAATTTGTCACGGGCCCCAGACGTTATAGTTACGCCACTGGTACGTGTGTATATTGAAAGATTTACGACGTTACTTAACGATCATGTCATTTTTTTGTTGTGAACAAGTTGCGACAGATGGCACCACACGCCACTAAAGTTTTTCGGAGGTCTAATTGGGAGGACACTGGCGCGTATAACCATAAAGCACGGGTTCAATTCCCATCCGGCATTCTAAAAAACTTTTTCGTTTATTTATAAACTCCGGTTCCGCTGTAATGCTATAAAAACAAACAATATACATTTATTTTAACATACCCATGGAGATGATGGTAGTAAAACCACTGGGCTGCCACGAGTGCCACGGCTTTTTTACCTATTCGGGTGGCCGGAAATAATCGAGAAACATATCGTGTCATTGCAAATTCGTCATCCAACATTCAAGTGTGTCGACAACAGTGACCGTGTCGCCATGAATTAGTTAAGCAGCCACCCGTTTTGTGAAAATTAAACTTTGTATGCGCCTACGCACTTGTTTGGAACGACACGTTTTTAAGCTTGCCTTTCTTACGTCGTTTTTTCGCTACACGTCAATGGAGCACCTTATTGCTTCAAATCAAGCTTACGCAACTTTACGTTCATCTATACATATAAAATTCAAAGTCCTGACTGACTGACTGACTTAACTATATATCAACGCACAGCCCAAACCACTGGACTTAGAGACTTGAAATTTTGCACATAGATACCTTATACAATCAGTTTATAAACTCACCTATGACCGTAACCGACACGAGTGGCGAAACTATAGGTCAGGATATGTATAGTCAATATATATGTTTTTTTTTAATTAATAAATATCAGCGGCGCATTTACCCGAAACTTTGGAGTCTGATATTTATTTCCATTGAGATCCTAACGTAACGAGCGTGGCCCCGAGCTCACGAGACGCGGCGCTCAAACATTTCCCGATGCATCTTTTATTTAAACTCATGTATTGTTTCCGTGTCACTGCACCGTGACTGCTGATGCCCGGGTAAGTGTTCCGAGGCTGCATTTGCATCGACAAGCATCCGAGTCAGTGGGTTGACGCAAGATGGCTGAATACGAACTTTAAAATTAAAACTGTTGTACGCCGGTATTGCGTACGAGAGTTCAGGGTAGACAATAATCGCTGGCTATTGCAAGTAAGTGGAGACCGCGGATCGGCAAGCGCAGTAGGACGTCCACCCACGAGGTGGACGGATGACCAGTAGGCTTATTGTGGCTTTCACTATATGGATATTTTAAACTCACTCTTTGTCGGTCTCTCCGCTCTGCTCCTCTCATTTACTCAAAGGTTAACCGGTAGAGATGTGGTTTAAAAAGGGACCGTAGAGAGTCCGAAACAGTGTTTTTTTATTGTAGGATTTGTATGATACATGTAGAAGTAGAGGGTGATAGGCTTCGCTGACTTGCACGTGTGGTAGCGGAGTAGTACCTAAAGTAAAGGTTTTTTGTTAATTGATGAGAACAAAATGCAAGAATATAGTAAATTACTTTATTGAAAGTAAAAACACAAAATAGAAACGCTAGCTCTTAGGGAGGCTGAAGCAGAGAGAGAACAGAGCATAGAGTAGATCATAGACAAAAATAGTTTTTTCTTAAATCTAAAATATTAACAATAAAGTGTTTTCACACTGTCTTTAATTTTATATGTTCAGTCTTGTACTAAACATAGTTGGGCCGGGCGAGAAGACCAGATAACAGCACTGAGATAAGACAAGTAGAAAATAAGACTCTACATGCTACCTTAATCAAGCGGTAGTGGACAAAACTTTGTTACGGATCTTACATAAGTTTTATTACCCATCTTTACCTCAGCAACTCTCACCATGCCGTCCCTGCCAGGGAATACTTTAACAATTCGAGCCATGGGCCAGACTAGTGGAGCTGTATTTAAATCCTTAACTAAAACTAAATCACCAACCTTAAGGTTTGGTGAGGCCTGTTTCCATTTGGGACGGCTTTGAAGTTGACAAAGATAGTCTTTTGACCACAATTTCCAGTAATCTTGTTTCAGCTTGGTTACAATATTCCAAAATTTTAAACGATTGACTGGAGTTTCTGTTAAATTTATGTCTGGGTAACTTGACAGAGCCGCTCCAATAAGAAAATGACCAGGTGACAAATATTTGCCCTCATTGGGGTCTAAAGTTAACAAGGGTCTAGAATTTAGGATCCCTTCAATTTGTACAATTGCGGTATATAGCTCTTCGAATGTAAGAGTCAAATTACCTATAACACGCTTCAAATGGTGCTTAGTACTCTTACAACCGGCCTCCCACAGTCCACCATGGTGGGGGCTATAGCTAGGTATAAACTTAAAGCTTATATAATGTTTGGTACAGAAGCTATACACAGAATCTCTATGTTCCCTTGAACATTGCAAGTTATACAATTCCTTTAAAGTATTTTCTGCTCCTTTAAAGGTTTTAGCGTTGTCACAATAAATGTTGGTAGGCATGCCACGCCTTGATATAAAACGATTGAGACATGCCAAGAAAGCCTGAGTGGTAAGATTAGAGACCAACTCTACATGTATCGCTTTAGTCGCAAAACACACAAATAAAGCTATATAACTCTTAGTAACTAGAGGTCGCCTTATCCTAGCAACCTTAGTGGCAAATGGACCGCAAAAATCAATGCCGACATGCTGAAAGGGCCTAGATGCTGTAATTCTCTCAGACGGTAACGACCCCATCAACTGCTTGGCAGCTGCAGCCTTCATTCGTGCGCACTTTACGCATTTATGTACTACCTTTTTAACCTCTCTGATGCCGCTGATGATCCAAAATTTCTGAGCAAGAGAGCTCAACACCAGTCGAGCACCACCATGAAGGAGCCGCAAATGCTCTCTTTCTATGAGGAGGGTAGTAATCAAAGATTTTTTCGGGAGGATAGGCGGGTGCTTCCTATCATGCGGGATGCCTGCATTCTGCAGCCTGCCCCCCACGCGGAGAATCCCCTTTTGACAAACATATGGATGAAGGCCACCTATCCCCGACTTTATAATTTTACCTGAAAGCAACGTCTCTATCTCATTAGAAAAATGTTGCCTTTGAAAACATCTAACAATAACTAGCAGTGCGTCATTCAATTCCTTTGGAGTCAAAATAGAACTATGAAGTTTAACGTTTTTGCTAGAAGCATTATTGAAGAATCTATAAATGTAGCCTATAACATTTTGAAGTTTGTTGAGACTAGAAAATTTTTGGAGAAAGTCTGGTATAGACTGGATAACCTGATTCACATTGCAAGGCACTTCTAAGTAGTCTTTAAATTCCTGAGACTCTACCTGAAAATTCCTGTGATATTCAAATTCATTAGTGTTTTTATAATCTCTATTTTGCAAATATTTTGGACCATACCACCAGGAATCTATGGAGTGCAGGTTTTGGGGCTCTACACCACGCGAGATTAAATCTGCTGGATTTTCGGAAGACTTTACATAAGACCACTGGTCTTCCTTTGTGAAGTTAAGTATATTTTTGACTCTATTGTTTACATATGTATTGAAAACTTTGAGCTTTTCAGACTTTATCCAACATAAAACTATTTGGGAATCACTGTACAAAAATATTTTGTGAGAAAACCTAGCTGCGAGCGTCTTACTGACTCTAGATACTAACTGAGCCAATAGTAATGCACTATTGAGTTCCAATTGTGGGATTGTGAGAATCTTTGACAATGGTGCCACTCTTGATTTGGAGCAAAGCAACCTTGTCTCCACACTGCCGTCATGCTTTCGGAGTCTCAGGTAGATACAGCATCCATAGGCCTTGAACGACGCATCTGCATAACCTATCAACTCTACAGAGTGGCAATCTGAGCTATAGCATAGTCTAGGAACTGAAATTTTACCCATTTTTTCTAGGTTAGCAAGAAATCTTGTCCAGACATGTAATTGTTTTTCAGGCAGAACAGTGTCCCACTCTAATTTCATGAACCATAACTCCTGCATAAAAATTTTAGCTGAAACAATTATGGGACCTATTAGACCCAAGGGGTCGAAGATTTTACCAATAAAGGAAAGCACCTTTCTTTTAGTATTTATAATTTCCCCATTATCGAGAGGACATTGAAAAGTGAAAGTGTCTGAAGCAATATTGTACTTCAGACCCAAAGTCTTGATGGTATTGGCAGAATTAAGCTCTACTTCTTCAAAATACCTCAAATTACTTGGTAAATCACCTAGCACTGCTGGGCAATTAGAGCACCATTTATGCAAATCAAAGTTTCCTAATTTAAGTAACTCTACCAACTCGTTTTTTAAAATGTAAAGCTGCTCTACATTATCTGTACCGGTTATGACGTCATCGACATACGTACTGTTCAATATAGCTTGAGAAGCCAGAGGATATCTATCACCATATAAATTGACCAGCTCTACCAAACATCTGGTGGCTAAAAAGGTAGATGCCTTGAGACCGTAAGTGACGGTCTGCAGCTGCAAGCACCTAATGGGTTTGGAAGGGTCGTCACGCCAGAGAATGTTTTGAAGGCATCGTTGTTCAGCATTAATCAAAATACATCTGAACATTTTCTCTACATCACAAATTAATGAAAATAGGTATGATCGAAACAAAATGAGTATATCGAAAAGCTCACCCTGCACAACAGGCCCATTCAGCATGACGTCATTGATTGAAGTCCCATTTTTTGATTTCATACCACCATCAAACACCACTCTTAATTTGGTTGTTTTGCTACTGGCATTGAAGACAGCATGATGTGCTAGAAAATATGCAGAACCATTAAATACATCATATGAGTTGACATCAACTTCCTTGGCATGTCCCATCTCTAAATATTGATCAATAAATTTTTTATACTGCTCCAAAAGCTCTTTATTTTTTACAAGTTTTCTTTCTAAAGAATAAAATCTCTGTAAGGCGACTGAGAAGGAATTCCCAAGCTGAAGCTCATTTATAGGCATTTTCAGTGGCATATCTACTGCCGATGTCGAGCAACCTATAGTGGTCTCCACTGCTTTGTCTTGTGACCATGCAGTTTATAAGGTACTATTACCTACTGTAAAGGTTAAATTAATTGACAAATTTGGTCGTGAAGTTTGTGTGCGAGCGTTGCTGGACAGCGGCAGCAGTGCTTCTTTTGTAACCTCTGGTCTTGTAGATAGGCTATGCTTGCAACCTGTAGCGCAAAACCAAAATATTATAGGTATTACAAACAAATCTACCAAAATAAATAAGTCTGTAAAATTGTGTATAGAATCTTGTCAATATCAAGATGTACAGTTTAATGTTGATTGTTATGGTGTCAACCACATACATTGTTGACCTTCTAAAACGGACCTCCGCAAAGTAACGGATGATTCAGTAGATTATATTTATTATTTAGTCTATCCATCCGTCGAGGGAAGGGGTGATAATCTTCGGAAACATGTTTTAGGCGATGCGGCTAGCAACCCATCACTATTTTGATTCCCCCTTTCCACCTATACGCCCACAATCACGCTAAACGTGGGCTTTAGGTCTTACATTAGGCTCTGACTACTCCGTAAGGGATAAAGACGTGATTTATGTTATGTACCAATGTAGGTATGTTAGTCTATGAGCTGTTATCTTATTTAGTTTCAGTTCAGTTTTATAACTGCTGCGTTTTCTGAATCCAGGGCGTTACCTACACCGAAATTCACATGAACGCGATGCACCTTTATAATTTACAGAATGAGTTGCATGCTGTGCGCGGGTACACAGCAACCGCACCTTTACCCATTAAATATGTACTAGCGTAAAGGACCGATGTTGACTTCCCTAAACATTTAGTGTTAGTTTTTTTGTCTCATCAAAAGTCTTGTAAGCGGTCGCGTTGAAGTGGCAATAAGTTAACAATATGCTGAGCGTGCGTTGCACCAAGTAACTTTAACAATAACCAAAGATTTTTGACACATAACTTATGAAATACTATGTCAAAATCGTCGGTTATCGTTAGTTATCGTTAAACTACTAAACAAAGCTTCCTAAAAATATAATCACCACGAAACATTCAAACACAAGCTTTACCTAACGTCAAAATTGACCTTCAATAAGCACAGATTTGTTGAACTTTCAACCTACGTCACTGACACCCTCCAACCTGTCAATCGTTAAAAGGTTAACTGGAAGAAATCTCTTATAGGAATAAGTTCGCCTTTGTGTATCTGTTGTGCCCTGTAATTGTGATTTTCATCTGCTTTACGTACAATAAAGAGTTTTAAATACATACATACTTTTAAGCTTGGTGGAATACTCTAATTAATTTATCTGCCGTGCAGTTGGAATGCACCCGGTTCGTAATTCGTGGAAACTTACATAGAGCTTACTAATCAGGAAATTAGTTTAGGATTTACTAGTTTAGTCAGTGATGAGTTTCAGCCGGATACGGCAAAGTTCCTATCCAAGATGGCCGACTTTGGTGCCCATAGACAAGTCGCGCAAGCGCTGCGCTTGCCGAGGCGAGTGAAAATCTATCAAATTTCGGACTACGCCTTTATCAATATAATACAATACAATAACTCTTTATTGAAACCACATAAAAACAATACAAAAAATGCCTACACAGACAAAATTGCTTTTTACACACACAAATCACGTCTATATCCCTTACTGGGTAGACAGAACCTGGGGTAACAAAACCTAAAGGCCACGTTTAGCATGATTGTAGGCGTAAGATGGAAAAAGGAATCAAAATAGTGATGGCTAGCCGCATTGCCTATAACATGATTCCTAAGAATTTTGCCCATTCCCTTGATGGGCTTTTACCATCTGCGCGGGACGAGAAGCAACCGGCACATTCTATGTTTTTCCTTTGCTCCCAGACCAGCATGAAAGTATTTTTAGAAAATAACAATTAACAATGGGTTTCCATGAGGGAGAAGGAAAGAGAGCCGGGTCAGTGGGATACAGAGCACATCCGAAAACATACAATACAATAACATACAATACAATAACTCTTTATTGAACACCACATATAACAACCAAAACAGAAAAAGGTATACAGAATATTACAAGGTAACAATAGGCGGCCTTATCGCTACAGAGCGATCTCTTCCAGGAAACCATAATGGACTGGAGAACAGAACAGATCTGAGCAGGTACTAGCAGCAGGTAGAGCAGGGAGCAGGTAGGTAGGTAGAGGCATACTAGGTACTCTCTAATTATGAGAACGGAGAAATAGGTACTAGAGTGACAAACAAGCTTAAATTGAAAACACTCTATCAAATGGCAACAATCGATGCTAATGTGAGCAAACCCAACACATCCAGATGCCTAATTCAATAAAAAGATTTAAGACACAGTGTTTATATTTGAAACAGTATGAGCACTTAATCAAGCATTTGCATCGATAGTTTATTCTACGTCAAGGATCAATCCTATCGCTACGTACTTTTATTTATATTTTAATTACATCACAACACAATAATCCTTACAGGCTACCCTAATTCTATATAGTGGCACTTAACTACTATTGACACTATAACAGGTCCTAGGTGGCATAAACCAGCCATCCCTATAACTACCAAGACACTACCTATACATTATTGGCATAAAATAAGGCATGCAGGGTCACCTTTGTGAATTCATTCATACATACCTACATATATCATGTCTTTATCTCTTACGGGTGGACAAAGCCTAAGGTAGCAAAACCTAAAAGCCACGATGAGCGTGATTATGGGCGTATACATAAGTGGAAAAGGGAATAAAAATAGTGATGGGTTGCCAGCCGCATCACTTATAACATGATACCTAAGATTTTTGCCCTTTCCCTCGATGGGCTTCTGCCATTTTGCGCGGGAAGAGAAGCAACTGGTAACATTCTATGTTTTTTTTTACTCCTGTCAAGGCATGGAGGAACGGTTAACCCATTAGAGAATATATTTCTAAACGATACTGAAAACCATAACACAGGGAAAATCTGATAAGGAAAGCAATGGCGGTGTAGGGGTAAAATGAAATAATGAGAAACCAGCTTCGATTTCAACGGATTTTTCCATGTGTTCTGGTTGTCATTGTACTGGCTCAACACTGTCTACTGTGGCGGTCGTAAACACAGCAGTTATTGTTCCGGAAGTGGGAAGTTCTGAACTTCAGCACAATAGAATTACCAGCTTCCATCCAGCCAGCTACCATAATAGCCTACGGAAATGGATGGAATACGAAATGGATGGATTATTGTCATTACTGAGGCTGGGTACTTCACTTATACATACATACACAAATAACGTCTATATCCCTTACGGTGTAGACAGAGCGTAAAGGTAACAAGACTTAAAGGCCACGTTTAGAATGATTGTAGGCGTATAGATGGAAAAAGGAATCAAAATAGTGATGGGTATAGGCGATGCGGCTAGCAACCCATCACTATTTTGATTTCCTTCCGCTTATTCCCCCTTAGTGATGCTAAACGTGGTCTTAAGGTTTTGTTACCTTAGGCTCTACCCCGTAACGGATAAAGACGTGATATATGTATGTATTGTATTGTAAGGCAGCGAATGTCTTCAATAAATAAATTCTATAGAGCGTAACATTTCAAGTCTACGTGGACAAAGTCACGGGTATAAAGCTAGTAATATATACATACACACATACATACACAGATCACGTCTTTATCCCTTACGGGGTAGACAGAGCCTAAAGGTAACAAGACCTAAAGGCCAAGTTTAGTATGATTGTAGGCGTATAGGTGGAAAATGAAATCAAAATAGTGATCGGTAGCTAGCGTCATCGCCTAAAACATTCCTATGATTTTCGCCCATTCCCTCGATGGCCTTTTACCATCTCCGCGGGTAGGCCAGCAAGTGGTACATTCTATGTTTTTTCCTTGCTCCCAGACCAGCATGGAAGTTAGTAATATATACGGTAAACATTACACATTGCAAAGCCGCTGTGGAGATTAATTTTCCTCGTAGAATATTCAGATATTCAATGTTCAGATGCTCGCAAGTTTCAATGTAGGTACGGCCCGGGGGTCCGCAGCACTCCCTCAGCCCCACAGAGATTTAACACCAGACGTATTGAATAACAGATGTTTCACTAAACTTCCTCTTATTTTATACTAGCTTCTGCCCGCGACTTCGGCGTAGAATTATACATAAAAAACTTCCTCTTGAATCACTCTATCTATTAAAAAAAGCCGCATCAAAATCCGTTGTGTAGTTTTGAAGATATAAGCATACATAGGGACATAGGGACAGAGAAATTTGTCTTATACTATGTAGTAGTGATGTAGTGATTAACTAGATTCTGCTCGCAACTTCGTTTGCACAGAATTATACAAATAAACCTTCTTGAATCTCTCTCACACACACACACACACAAATCACGTCTTCTTCCCTTACGGGGTAGACAGAGCGGGATAACAGGTACCTAGAGGCCACATTTAGCAAGATTGTGGGCGTGTGGAAAATGGCATCAAAATAGTGATGGGTTGCTAGCCTCATCGCTTATAACATGATTCCTATTATAATCTCTATCTATTTAAAGAAACCGCATCAAAATCCGTTGCGTAGTTTTAAAGATACATAGGGATAGGCAGACAGACAGCGGAAAGCGACTCGGTTTTATACTATGTAATGATTAGCGGTTGCACGCGACTCCGTCTGCGCAGAACACGCTTATCGCTATCCCGCGGAAACTATGCGATTTTTCGGGATAAAAACAATTCTATGTCCTTCCCCAGAACTGAAACTATATCTGTATCAAATTTCATTCAAATCGGTTTAGTGGTTTAGGCGTGAAAGCGTAACAGACTGACTGACAGACAGAGTTACTTTCATATTTAAAATATTAGTAGGGATTGTGTTCTAAATACAGCAAGTTGTTACAATGTTACGAATTATCAGGAAAGTTATCGTTTTATATAACTTTATACAGCACTTCATAACACCTGCGTGGGAGCATCATTATTCATGTGAAATATGATACTAGCTGGTTGCCCGCGACTTTGTCTGAGGAACTGTACAATTTTCTGAAATGAAAACTATTCTATTATTTCTCCTGGACTTCTAATATGATGTATGCAATATTTAATCGCAATCGGTTCAGTAGTTTAATAACCACAAATTAGTACAAAAACAATACAGAAACAAAGAAGAAAGTAGACAATAGGCGGTCTTATCGCTTAATAGCGATCTCTACCAGACAACCAATAAAAGAAATAAGTTGGAGACAGTTTAAGTAGGTGGCGGAAACAAATAGACATGATAAACGCAGGGATAATAAAAACAACAAATACCAACATAAATATAATACATATATAATACATACACACATAACATTACTAAGCATTAGATTAAGATAGTTTTTCGTATCAACATTTGACTTGTCAATTGGTTTGTTGTTTGACTGGATGCGGAAAACCCAAGACCGCAGCAATTGGAGGGCTATGGAAGATTAGAGACCTTTACTCAGCATTGGGTAGAAAAAGGTTGAAGAAGAGAAGAAGATGTTTGTTTCAATAAATAACAGTTTGTACCATCGTTTATTATTTGTGCTACGTCTAGATTTTTCCGGAATACATGGCACGACAACCATTATGCGGAATAAAGAATATGGTAATACGCTTTGTCGACTGACACGGGCTTAAATCGGGAAGACATCGGCTATCATCGATACGTATCTACGTATCTATACTGGCGTATCTATGGACTGGCTGACGGATCAAAGCACCGCCTTAACTGGTCAGGGCTGCAAGTGGGGTTACCTCGTGTGGTCAAGAGCTGCGGTTCGTTTTTAGATCCGTCCAAGGGGAAGAGCAGTTTCAACATGAAACTAACGTGAGACTTAATCATAATTACACATAAACGGATAACGGATTTACGGAGTGACGTGATCAGTGTTGTGTGCTGCCCGACATTTGACAATAATAAAAATGACGATGAAAACGAGGGTAGTTGTGCGCCGCTGTCAGTTGCGTCGAACAGCCGCGCGAGCAGAGCGCTGGCGCGCAGTGTTCGTGTCGTTGCCGCCGGGGCGAGCGCTCTTGGAAAAAGGACTACGAAATAGTCCGAAACATGTCGAGCATCACTCGACTTTTTATACGTGAGTTATCCGTTTATGTGTAATGATGGGAAGAGCAGCGTTTGGTGGACCCTGGGCATCGGTTAATGATTTCTTGGCAGATTCTGAGGGATATCATTATGCGTTGGCTAAGAGCCCGACAGGGAGGGGTCTTTTGACCGTGTTCTACCGTACGTTGCCGACATTTTTGTCACAAGTTTTTTGAATACTGTATCTATTACTTTGGCATTGGCGAAATCATCGCATAGATCGATGGGGCCATATAAAAAAAGAAGAAAAACCGCTGATCGTAGACACCTGAAACATGGAGGGTGTTTTCTTTATATGACGTAGGCATTCGATAAGAAAGGACGTTCTCTAAGGGGGTGAAAAGGGGGCTA
Organism: Pandemis cinnamomeana; assembly: GCA_932294345.1. NCBI lineage: Eukaryota > Metazoa > Arthropoda > Insecta > Lepidoptera > Tortricidae > Pandemis > Pandemis cinnamomeana. The sequence continues at coordinate 8,163,519 of OW028721.1, forward strand.
AGTTTGTATGTAACAAAGTGATTCCTAGGTCCGATCTACTTCAAATTTTGTATAAACATTTTTTAACAGAATTGATGGAAGATGTGTTTCGTATTTTTTTGAAATTCATCTCCTAACGGGGTTAAAAATAGGTAGACAGTTGTTTTGGGTGTGATTTGCTTCGAAGTTGATATCATACTGCTGCAGCTTAGTGCTTTTGGTTTAATTTACATTCTATTTTGACACAGTCATGTTTGAAGAGGGTTTCGCGGACGAAGTCGCGGGATAAAGCTAGTCGCCGAATATAATGCTCTAATTATCCGCTCAAAGCAACTTTTGCGGGTACTAAGACCTTGTTCTAGGTAATGAGACTCGATCTAGCGTGTCACTGCACGGCTAGATCAAGAGCGTGCGACACAGCTCTCGTCACGTAGGTTCATCTCCAGTTTATATTCGTCCCACTGGACAGTTGGGCACAGGACGAGAGAGCTTGGGCTATTCCCACGCCGGCCCAGTGCCGATTGGGAACTTCACACACACCATTGAATCACCTCGCAGGCGTGTGCAGGTTTCCTTCACCGAAAAGAACGTAACAAACTTCTCTATACTTCATTTAATTAAGGATGAGAAACCACAACAACATTACATTGCGGCTCGTGAAGTGCACTCTCTTTACAATTTGTACTAGAGTAATTTTAAACGACACGAAAATAAAGTGGCATTAAAACAATTTTATTTTGCGGCTGCCCGACTATTGCACTGTACTATTTGCTAGGTAAGAAATAGTTGACCAGACGCAATATAATGTTGTTGTGGTTTCTCATCCTAAAATAAATGAAGTAAAGCCCAACGCAGCCCTCTCATTCTAAGAAGAGCTCTGTGCCCAGCAGTGGGACGTGGGCTGGAGATGATGATAAGGCCACACGTCAAATTAAGCTACCGCGGATTTTTACTATCGCCATCTTACTCGCTAATTCGGCTGCCTAGCAGCAGTGCTACCCTAAATATCACCTAAACTATAAATAATTTAGCCAAGTTATATACTGTCCGTGAGCACCGAAGTTGAGGACTTGGCACTAAAACAATTCCTTGAATATATTAAAACTTGGGAATGGCTATTTTAACCACTTTACATAACAATGAAGACACTATTATGTTGAGTTGGTCCTCTTTAATATTTATAAGGGATAGGTTTAATGAAAAACTCTGAGTGAAGACTTGATTAACGCGGTCTAAACCTGCAACAGAAATGAAAATGAATACAATATACAATCACGTCTTTATCCCTTACGGGGTAACAGAGCCCAAGGTATCAAGACCCAAGAGGCCATGATTGTGGGCGTATTGGTGGAAAGGGGAATCAAAATAGTGATGGGTTGCCGCATCGCCTATAACATGATTCCTAAGATTTTAGTCCATTCCCTCAATGGGTTTTTACCATGGGCATCAAAGACTATAGAAGAGAATATCAATCGGTAAAGTGACATGAGCATACATAGGTACTTTAGGTTATAGTCAGAAAATAAGATTAAAAAAGGGATGCGAGTCGGGCTACCTCCACGTGTGGTTAAGAGCTGCGGTTCATTTTTGGATCCGTAAACATGGCCTTTAGGTCTTGTAACCTCAGGCTCTGTCTACCCTGTAAGGGATATAGACGTGATTCGTGTATGTGTATGTATTATTTATTTATACATCGTATCGGGGTCCGATGCCGATACATCGCATCGGATAATGTGAAAGGGCTCCAAATGCAAGTGTTCTATAAATACAGCGACCTTGCTCTAAAGCGCAGCGCATTCAATCCAGAAAGTGAACTATTATTATAAATAAAGTGCTATTTCGAGGAAAAAGTGAGGGTGAAGGCAACTTTAGCGGGTGATTTAATAATAGAACATTCGATCGATCTCGATTTGTCAGATAGTCTTTGGAAAGGTAAGCATGGAACTTTAGACTTTTATTAAGCACTAGACTTGACTAAAGATATAGACTTTTACTAAGAAGAAAAAACATAGAATGTACCAGATGCTTCTCTACCCGCGCAGATGGTGAAAGCCTATCGCAATGGGCGAAAATCATAGGAATCATGTTATAGGCGATGAGGCTAGCAACCTATCACAATTTTGATTCCACTTTCCACTTATAAGCCCACAATCATGCTCAACGTGGCCTTAAGGTTTTGTTACCTTAGGCACTGTCTTCCCCGTAAGGGATAAAGACGATTTGGTAGATGATCACCACCTATCTCCTCTTTATTTTTTTGTACCTACTACTTGCGGGATACCTGTCTACTTATCTTGCATTATTATAAAAGTTATAAATAAACTTATGTGCCTTCCATGTGAGTTCTATTCTTGACTTTCCAAAGACTTTGATATGAAAGAGATTCATCGAATGTTCTATCCTTACTATCCTTACTTCCTTACTAATATTATAAATGCGAAAGTAACTCTGTCTGTCTGTCTGTCTGTCTGTCTGTCTGTCTGTCTGTTACCTTTTCACGCTTAAACCGCTGGGCCGATTTAGTTGAAATTTGGTATACAGATAGTTTGAGTCCCGGGAAAGGACATGGGATAGTTTTTATCCCGGAAAATTGCATAGTTCCCGCGGGATAGCACAGCCCAAACCACTGGAATTTTTCAAATTTAAGGCGGAACAAAGTTCGCCGGGTCAGCTAGTTATAAAATATTTAAAGATCTTCGCTTCTCTAAGCCGAAGCACCACCTTCCGGCCAAAGTCGGGGCGCAGGAACATCTGCTAGTGCTATATGAATAGACGCAGTGTGCTAGCCACATCGTCTATTTCCGGACACAAATACAACTGCGGTTGCGATCGAATGCAGTTAGTTCTTCCAGTTAAGGTTTTCAGTTCAGCTTTCCTCGTGTTTTTGTCGATCGTGTTTTCTGTTCGACTACAAGCTCATGGACAAAAAAACATGTGAAATGAACCAGCGTGAATGAAGCTTAGAAGGCTTTTACTATATCATAAAATAACCCTGAGCGCTATGCCGTCATTTCTGAACGGTACAGATTTTTTCTACAACATTGAAAAAAAAAATGCGCTAACTTCCGGCACCATCACTTTAAAGCGGCACTAGGTTTTTCGACATTTATTTTTGATCGTCTATAAGTTATAAAAACGCCATAAATTAATAATTAGTCGTGATTCCTCACTTGTACCTGAGAAATTCCATAAATGTACCGCTCAGAAATGACGGCATAGCGCTCAGAGTTATTTTATGATATAGTAACAGCCTTCTAAGCTTCATTCACGCTGGTTCATTTCACATGTTTTTTTTTCCATGGGCTTGTAGTCTATTAGTGACTTAGGGATTGTCTAAAATTTGCTTTGCAAAATTCTATTATCATTCTGTCCGCACTATTTTCCGTTTTTTCTACAGATAGCATTTAACAGTCATTTTCGTTCGACTTTATGTAAATCTTTTCATAAATATAATCTCTCTTTTCGGTCGTAAAAGCCAATAGTAAAGTTTTATCGCTAAATCTTTCAGTGGGTCCCAATTCAGGGTACAATAGGGTTCCCTTGGTATCGGTGTATTATCGGAGCAATAAATTTTTTTATTCGTCGTAAAGTTGGTTTTGACGCCATATTGTCAGGTTAGGTTCGGCACTTTTGAAAAAGGAACTTACTCATGTGTGATTTTAATAAACCAGAAGTTTTTTTTTTTTTTTTATGAAATTAAATTGGATAAAGTGCGGCCTTTAGGTCTTGTTACATAGAATTTACCAGTTGCTACTCTTCCCGCGCAGATAGTACCTAAAAGCCCATCGAGAGAATGGGCGAAAGTCTTAGGAATCATGTTATAGGTTATGCGGCTAGCAACCCGTCACTATTTTGATTTCCCTTTCCAGCTGTACTCTTAATCATGCTAAACGTGTCCTTAAGGTTTTGTTACCTTAGGCTCTGTCTATCCCGTAAGGGATAAAGACGTGATATGAACGGATAACTCACGTATAAAAAGTCGAGTGAGTGTGTGAAATAGTCAGAAACATGTCGAGCATCACTCGACTTTTTATACGTGAGTTATCTGTTTATGTGTAATTATGATTATGTCTCACGGTAGTTTTCATGTTGAACGTGATATATGTAAGTAGGGATTATTCTCAATATTTATAAGTAAAAACACTCAAGCCTCATTGGAAAACAATCTCGTACGTCGCCGACCCGGAGTGTTTGAACGAATGAAAGGAATGAAACTTTCATGCGGTTACTCCATTCACTCTCGTGTTCCATTCACACTTCAAGTTGAATGGGAAAATCTGTACATTTCAAATAAGTCTGGGGTTTGTGTAAAGCTTCAATAAGTCTGAGACGTTTCTGGGAACTGGAGTTACGTTCGTCGAGTGAAAATTCAATAAGTTCTGAGTTATATTTCAAAAAGCTTTTTATATTTTATAAAGAAATTTAATTTTACTAAGCTAGTTAGAAGAAGTTTTATAAGCAAAACATTTACTGTATCTTTTTAGACATTCGTCTTTGTAAATACAAATATTACAAACAGTAAGTACTATCAATCATGTTAGCGTACCTACATCTACTTTTTTTTTTATATGAATAGGAAGGCAAACAAGCAAGTGGGTCACCTGATGGTAAGTGATCACCACTGCCCATAGACACCCGCAACCCCGGAGGAATTGCAGATGCGTTGCCAACCTAGAGGACTAAGATGAAATGCCCCTTGTGCCCGTAATTTCCCCGGCTGTCTTACTCTCCACACCGAAACACAGCAGTGCAAGCACTGCTGCACTGCTACTAAAACTAAAACCACTAAAACTAGAGCCACTTTAGGTCTAACATTGGGGTGCGAGTCGGGTTACCTCCGCGTGTGGTCAAGAGCTGCGGTTCGTTTTCGTATCCGTCCGGGAGGAAGAGCAGTGCTTGGTCCGTTGCACCCTGGGCATCGGCTAATGATTTCGTGGTTGTTTCTGAGAGATATCATTGACGGTTGGCTAAAAGCCCGACAGGGGGGCGGGGGGTCTTTTGACCGTATTACCGTACAACGTTGCCGACATTTTGTCACAAGATTTTTGAATTATATTTTTATTACTTTGACATTGGCGATCTGTATTGTCATCTGAATTACAAAAGTGTGCCAAGTTTCAGGTCAATCGGATGAAGATATCTGCCTCAAAATTGAGTCGCAAGATTCCACCCTTGGCTTACAAACATACATACGTTGCTAGTTAATATAAAACTTGTAATAATAAATTATTATTAGGTTAATTTTTAACCTTTTTTAACGTAATTTACTTTTATTCAACTTTCCTAGTTTTAGTGTTCCTTATTGTTATTTTGTTTTTAATAGTTTGATAATTAATAAATTATTACAGAAATAATAAAAATTAACAAGGAAAGTTCTAAACCTAACACAACAAATCCTTTACAAACTGCCTCCATACATTACCCTAATGCATTTTCCTTTGCTAACATCCAAAGACGGAAAGCAAAGTTCAAAAGTTACAGTAGTTAAAGTAAGAATAATAGTGGCAAGTCGGTAGTAATTAGTTAGAAATTCTTGAAAAATTACACAACCCCAATACTCCGAGGAAGTTGCGGATGCACCAAGGAATGAACAGAGCTGATACTTACGGTTTAAAATACTTTGGTGTAATTATGTACTACCATTTTATGATGTAGGTAGTAAAAGTCTACTACTACTCCTCTGAAATATACACGCAAGACAGCTGCCTACGTTTGTGTACGGCTACGGCTGATAGTTTAAAAAAAGACAATACATGTAAAAGAGCCCTTGGCGACCAATTTGCAAAAATAAATTTTGAATAATTATTTTTAGTGCTACATAATAGTTTTCGCGGATGATAGGACGCAAGACAAGTGTTCTGAAGAGCAAAAATAATGGGTCACTTTTCATACGACTGTGTATAAAATACAATACAATACAAATACTCTTTATTGAACACCACAAATCAGTACAAACAATACAGAAACAAAGAACAAGTAGACACTAGGCAGTCTTATCGCTTAATAGCGATCTCTACCAGACAACCAAAAAAAGTAAATAAGTCGAAGACAGTTTAAGTAGGTGGCGGAAACAAATAGACAGGAGAAACGCAAGGATAATAAAAACAACGTTACTAACATAAATATAATACATAGCTAAGTAAATAAAATAAAATAATATTATATACATACACACAAAATATATGTTTGAATGTAACAACGAAAAATAAATAAATAAATAATAATTACATATTTAAGAAGACCATAATAACAGAAAAGGATTTGATCAGAAGCATGTGTATGGAAATTGTCCCGTTATATATTTTATTGTATTTGAGTTCTCAGCCGTTTTTCCACTAATATTGCTACTAGCCAGTATTGTATTAAATATACACTATAAATTTATTTTATACTAGCCGTTGCCCGCAACTTCGTTTGCATAGAATTCGTTTATCGCTATCCCGCGGGAATCACGCAATTTTCCGGGATAAAAAGTAGCCTATGTGTTATTCCAGACTATATATAACCTATCTATGTTCCAAATTTCATCCAGATCGGCACAGTACTTTTTGAGCCTATTCATTACAAACATACAAACATACAAAAATAGGTACATATCTTTCCTCTTTATAATATTAGTATAGATTAAGAAATAACAAAGAGGCTGATCGGCTGAATAGCTGGCAGCTTCTTCGCACAACGTATTCCAATACAGCGGGGAAACGCTGCCAGCATCTTTGGTTCTAGTGGTATTATCAGCTCTCGATAGATCCCAATTAGTTAGAACCATTATCGGGTTCTCAGGCGTGCTCCTGTATGTTATAATTGGCTTTCAGACGCTCGCGCGTAGCTCTCACAGAACAGAGTTGGCGGGAGCACGCTTGTAGTCGGTGTGAAGTCTTCCTTAAACTTTGTAGGCACAAATAGGTAATATTTCATGTAGTAATGATTAAATATCAATCTTTTTGTAAAACATGTGTTACAAATTCGGTCTTGCACAATGCACAAATCACGTCTTTATCCCTTACGGGGTAGACAGAGCCTATGGTAACAGGTACCTACAGGCCACATTTAGCAAGATTGTGGGCGTATAAGTGGAAAATGGAATCAAAATAGTGATGGGTTGCTAGCCTCATCGCCTATAACATGATTCCTATTATTTTCGCCCATTCCCTCGATGGGCTTTTACCATCTGCGCGGGTAGAGAAGCAACTGGTACATTCTATGTTTTTTCTTTGCTCCCAGACCAGCATGGAAGATGGATTCGGTCTTGTACTGTTAATAAAAACTTAAAATATACTTATTAAAAACTAAACCAATCAATGACCAGTTGCTTCTCTTCCCGCGCAGATGGTAAAAGCCCATTGAGGGATTGGGCGAAAATCATAGGAATCATGTTGTAGGCGATGCGGCTTGCAACCCATCACTATTTTGATTCCATTTTCCACCTATAGGTACGCCCACAATCTTGCTAAACGTGGCCTGTAGGTCTTGTTACCTTAGGCTCTGTCAACCCCGTAATGGATAAAGACGTGATTTGTGTATGTGTATGTAAAAACTACAAATATACATGTGAATAAAATAAATGCTAAAACCAAGACTATACATGTAAGTTGCCACAAGTCACTGCCTGGCGGAATGTTGCCCAAAATTTGATTTTTATGTTGATTCAGATCTAAAAAATGACAAAATGGCTGTGTGAGGGGAATTGAAAACATTTCATTGAATCAGGCGTTACTTTGCGGAGGTCCATTTCAACGAACAAAAAAAATTACCTTGCTACTCCACTACTCACGTGTGTACGACGTTGGTTTGCATGTGTAACAGTTGTGTTCATTAAACTTTGATAATGATCCCGTATAGGGATCGAAACGCGTCAGTGTTTGTGTGGTGTAGGGGATGATTAAGTTTGTGGGATTTATATGTGTTTTGTTGGCAGCAGTGGAGGGAGGGATTGCATGAGAAACATATATATTTCACACAGGCTTGGTTATCTTGCACGTGAGTAGCGGAGTAGCAAGGTAATTTTTTTTTGTTCGTTGGAATTGAAAAAGTAAAAACATCACTGTGAGAGCAATTTCGAAAAAAGTTCAAAATACAGACTCGCTAGCCACACAGCCCACAAAGCCACTAGTTTTATGAACGTTCTCCACTATTGCACCTTAGCGTTCCGACGATTTATTGGTCAAACCATCGATAAAAAATACATAAAACGCCAACGCATGCTGTATTACTAGCATTGTACTAACATGATCTTAAGGTTCGTTTCTAATTCAATTTCAGCTTGACTATTAGTTCCGGCTTCCGAAGCACTATTAAATTTACTTGCTTTAGTTTTTTTTTGTATTTTATTGTAATAATTAACCTTTTTCTAATCTCCATTTTTAACGAGGTTGCCGACTGCGGAGCCATTAAAATGTGTGCGAAATTGATTTGACGCTGTTAAATTCAGTATCGCTCGGCATGCTCGCTGCATTGTGCGTTTTGTTCATGGTAAGTTTTTTATTTAATAATTTTAATTCATAAATCACGTCTTTATCCCTTACAGGGTCAGAGTCTAAGGTAACAAGACCTAAAGGACACGTTTAGCATGATTTGTGGGCGTGTAGGTGGATAGGGGAATCAAATAACTTTAATACAGCTTCTTTAAATTTTTGTTCCATGCTGGTCTGGGAGTAAAGAAAAAACATAGAATTTACCAGTTGCTTCTCTTCCCGCGCAGATGGTAAAAGCCCATCGAGGGAATAGGCGAAAGTCTTAGGAATTATGTTATAGGCGATGCGGCTAGCAACCCATCACTATTAATTTTGATTTCCCTTTCCAGAACGTGGCCTTAAGGTTTTCTTACCTTAGGCTCAGCCTACCCCGTAAGGGATAAAGACGTGATATATGAATGTATTTAAATTTTTGAGGCCACAAAAGGGTTATATAGTGCCAAATATGTTTCATTTACTTACCTTAATGTTCAAACACCAGCGTTGCAATGACTATGATCCAGGGTAATCATAGTTTAGACTAATGCCTAAGTGTATTTTTTTGCTATGCGAGCGGAAATTTCTACTTTGTGGCCAGGGGACTCCGTAAAATTGTGTACACACCGCGTGTAAAAGAAAGCCTCAGGTCGCATGTTTATTGCCCTCGCGTTAGTCTCGTGCGAGAAGTTCCTGCGAACTGAGACATTCGTTATTTCACCGCCCTCGGAATGTAATGAACAATTGTCGCAGCAAATGTCTCAAACATGTCTAAGATGTAATACAAGCAACCACCTTCAATTTAGTACCTACTAGCTGTTGCCCGCAACTCCGTCTGCATAGAACTCGTTTATCGCTATCCCGCAGGAATTACGCAATTTTCCGGAAAAAAAGTAGCCTATGTGCTATTCCAGACTATAATCTATCTATGTTCCAAATTTCATCCAGATCTGTCCAGCCGTTCTGGCGTGAAAGAGTAACAAACATCCAAACATACTCACAAACTTTCACATTTATAATATTAGTAGGATAGAACAGAGCACTCAAAAATATAGAATGAAAATTTATTCGAATAGCTGTTAGAGCGTATCATTTGTTATTGCCAATGGCTGTTCCTACATTATTGATTGTTGTATCCATTTCTTTTCAGCTATGCAGTTTTGTGGAATTAAGACCGACTGACGATGACATGCTTTTGTTTTGGAAAAGTAGTAAGTATAGCTACATAGGTACTATTTAATTATGCAAATTGGCATTGTTCATTTTTTTTAGTATGCTCCAATTCGAAAACCATTTCGAGGAAAACCATCATTTATCCGATTTATCTTGTCCGATTTCAAAAATACTTTATGATTGCAGATATTTTTGTAAAAGTACTTTGAACCTTTGTTTGACTGAACGACCCGGTTTTTAGACAGAATCCAGCATCGAATGTTTGCCACAAAAATGAAAAAAAAAAGTTCAGCTATGGCAACTGTCATGTGTCACTGTCAAATCGACAACACCATAGACAAAGCCGTTTTTTTATAGCCAGCCGAACGAAGGCGATTGGGATTCTGTCTAAATTCACGAATTATCAAACAGCGAAAAAATATTTATTATTAATTAACAAAGCTACGTAAAAGCATAATATTCAAATTAGTTGCTTGAAATAGTCCATTTTATCAAATAAAGGTGTTAAAAGCACAGCTTAAAAAAATGAACAATGCCAATTATGCAAATTATTTTACAACATGGAAGGAAAAGAAAGAAGGCAAAAAGGGATCCTGCAGAAACCGCGAAACAGTTCAAGTGTCTGTGTAGTTCCTGATTCTAAAGCTGGTTGGGTAACAACAGCCAGTTGAGTGCCCTGTCTTTTGGTTAGTTGGCTTGGGCCCAGAAGTGTTAGATGTATACCGTCTCAAACTAAACTGAAATACTTCAACAGGTGAATTAACAGAATTTTATCTACATCCATATCATAACTTCCATATAATATGTTCAGGACGTTTACCCGACGTTCTGTATCCATAACCTGTTGTTTAATTTACAGAAAACGGCCCCTCGTGCGAACCTTTCACAATGTTTATGATAAAGTGCAATAAATGCGTTTGTTCTGCCGATGGCGTCCCTTCGTGCACCAGGATGGATTGTGATAGAATAAGTATGTATGTACTGTAGGAATAGGATCTGCTAGTTTTATACTGGCAGACTTCTGTTGCTGGCTGCTATGAGACTTAGTTCAAGTTCCGTATATCGAACGAGTGTTCGATATTTTAAATCTTTTGTTTGGATCTTCCGACGGGTCTCAGATCAGCTTGGACTGGGAACCTTGATGGACATTTTTTTATATTTCTTGTTATATGTGATAGTTAAACCAAGCTGAATAAAAACTGAAGTATTAATTAAATTTGCATTTTAACTCATAGTAGTTTGAATAAGTACACTTTTTAACTCGATCACTCGTACGAAACTAAGTGCCTCATCTAGGCAGCTCTACAGCACCTACTCATAATATACATGATAATATGGTTTTCTCTTACATCCAATGAGATATTGATGCTTCCCTTATATTATTAGGCTGCAAATTGTCACGTTACAGGTGACTAGACGAAAGGTTTTTAATGAGATTTCGATAACAATGCAGACCAAGGCGATGTGTTCTTTTTTAATTTTCGTTCCACACATATTTGTGTCACAGCATCATGGCGTTCAGCCATTAAAAAAACTATAGGCGATATTTGCTGTCTGGCAGAATGACAATCAGTCTATTGACCTCTATTTAAAAAAAACAATGAACCAGGTTTATCATATTTTGCAGTTTGACTTTGTCTAGTTTACTTTTAGTGTATCTAGAAATAAAACTTTACTATCTTGGAGGTTCTCAATTAATTTCTTTTTTGTTTGAGCATACCTATACATATGCACTATACATACCTCGGCGGGAAAAGGGGTTGCCAGTCTGAAACATCCAGCCTCTCTCACACTGCCGTCTATGTACAACTTCTCACTCTCTCCATGGGACATTGGTCCCCAGGCATAATATCTGCCTGGAGAGTTCTCTCTATTGTGTCCTCGCTCTACAATAATATTGATAAATAATTAAACTTATTATTTTTGTTGCAGAACAAACTACTGACAGCACATACGAAAGCGATTAAAAGATTAAGTAGATATGCGTTTGTCTTATTTTCATTCCTAAAGTAAAATGCTTGTTACAAACCAGCCGAAGACCAGGTACCCTGGTGGTTAGAGTACCTGGCTACAAAGCTGGAGGTCCCGGGTTCAATCCCCAATCAGGTCAATATTAATAGGTTTTGGCTGAAATGTCTTTAAGTGTTTGTTGTTTGATAGTGTCCCAAAAACCCACGACAGTTTGTTTCCGAATTTGGACGTTGCTGTGACAGTCGTTCTACAACTGATCGCCATGTTCCAGGCAGGCGGTTTTGAGCTGGTGAAATGGTCCAACAACTCAGCTGCCAAGTTCCATCACACTCGACGCAAAAGTAGTTTCCACCAACATCACCTCGACAGTTGGTGCTCCAACACCGTGCGATTTAAGCGGTCTTTCTTGCCCCGTACGTGCAAAATTTGGAATGGGCTGGCGGCTGGGGTTTTTCCAACTGGCTATAACATGGGTACCTTTAAGAGGCGAGTGTACCATTTCTTGCAAGGCCGGCAACCCGCTAGCAGTCCCATTGGTGCTGTAGTTGTCTATGGGCGGCGGTGATCACTTACCATCAGGTGCACCGCGTGCCCGTTTGTCGGTTTTAATATAAAAAAAAAAAAAAAAAAAAAAAACTCCTGCGAATTGTTTTCGCATGTACCAGAGACACGCCGCTTAACAGACCCAGTCGATTTAGATAAATATAAATGAAGAAAGAATAAAAAGAACTTAATTTTTTATTTATTGTAAATGAAACACGGCACAAAACATAATTCCAAGACATAAAAGTTATACAAAGACAATTTTGCTAAAAGGTATCATTTTTCTCCATAGTATAAAACAAATTCGCTTTCCACTGTCTGCCTCTCCCTACGTATGCTTAGATCTTTGAAACTACGCAACGGATTTTGATGCGATTTTTTTAATAGATAGAATGATTCAAGAGGAAGGTTCATATGCATAATTCTACGCAGACGATCGCGGGCAGAAGCTAGTTTTATATAAGTCCAAACTCCAGTGCAGATTCAGCAATGCCTTCAATTCTCAACTTCAGCTTCACGAGAGTATCATTGCCTAAAGCACCAGCCCTCATATTGGCCATGGCGTTATCCATCATTTCTTCAGTATTCATGTTTTCCATCTCTTTAAAATCAACAACATCCTTAGACTCGCGTACCAGTATAGAAGAAAGAAGGACACCTAAGCCGACCATCATTTTACCATATCTTCTTAGGTCGGCGTCAAGTTGGTCTCTTGGGAAGACGCGGTTGGACTTGAGCCCGTGGTTGGATAGCGCCTCATCCAACATGTCGTGGTAGAAGGCGATCCATTCGTGGTAGTGCTTGGACCTGGTCCCGTGGTCCGTACAGTTCAGGATGAAGTATAGGATATCGGCGGCAGGGTTGCTCTCTCTCGACAGTTGGTAGTCGATCATGACGTTTTCAACTGGTTTGCCGTCCTGAAAAGTGGGCAATTGCTTAGTGAGTAGGTATTCAGATAACAATACAATACAAAACTTTTAATATTTTCATTTAAGGTTTTGTAAAGGCCCTGTCGTCCCGGTTGATCGACGCCTCAGGGGACCCAAGAGCTGGCGTGTATTTACCCCAGAGGATCGCACTTGCGGTCCAAAGGGGTAATGCCGCCAGCGTCATGGGGACCCTGCCGCAGCCAGTAGGACTTGACGGGGTTTTCTTTTTATAACTTTTCTTATTTGTAAATATAGGTTTTTTATAGTTATTTTTAGCATAGATATGTGGTTTTTAGGATTAGTGTTTGTATATATATAATATTTTTAAAATTCAATACAAATACATTTATGATAAGCTTCTACATGCGTTTGGACTGATTTCTAACAAGTCACTTCTTTCAGGAATTGAACATTTCTAGTACCTAAGTAATCCCTCCATAGGTTTTTTGACAACATCAATATAATATGTGGATTGTCACTATTTTGCTAAATTAGTTTAATAATTTTCATTGTACTGTATAAAAGATTTCATAGCAACTTCAAATGAAGTGCAAAAAAATAGTGTTCTCTTTTGATAACAGTTGGGTCCTCGAATCATTTGTTAATTAATGGTATAAACTACCACATTGTGGGCCCGAAATAAATAGTTTAGAAACAGTAGGTACTACTACTAGTGAACATTTTAATATCAATTAATTAACTTACTTGAAGCTTGAATAAAATGTTGTTCGACCAGCAGTCTCCTTGTTGGATAACTGAGTATTTGGATGTCTTCTCGTAACTCTGAAGTTTCTTTGCAAAATTAGCAGCCTGAGACAATGAACCAGTAATGACTTTCTTGTGTTTCTCACTATCTACCATTAACTTCATATCATTCTCAGTTATTTCGAAAAAAATCTTGGCTGCTGGATCACTGTCCATTAATGTCCACATGTTGGGCATCCTATTTGAGGCACTATTGTAGGTTTCAGGTTCTTTGTTTTTTAGGACGTAAGAAAGCGAATGGAATTTAGCTAAATCTTTGAGTCCCAATCTCACGGCATCGTTATTTAAAGGTTGGAATCTATCAAGCATCTCAAATCCTGACTCTCCGAGATCTTCAAGCAAGATCAACTCATTCGGGGGTTCCTTTACGCAACCATAGCAGATTGGAAATCTAACTTTATCTTCAGCTGTTGCTCCAGCAAAGTTTTGTAGTTCATTGAACTTTGGAAGGATATCTTCGTACATTATGCTTTCATTCGAAAATAAAAGCGTGGTGTTCATCAGTTTTCTTAATTCTTCTGAGACGGGCGCTACTTTGCCAATCATTTTGAAGTGAGAACCATCGCTTCTTTCATAAACGAATCTTTTCACATTTGCCACGTAATTGTCACCTTTCTGTCCAACTGGTTCCACGAGTACTTTACCATCTTTAAATCCTTGTTTTAGGAGAGCACTTTCTACTAATTTCAACTGTGTGTCACTCAAGGTTTCAAAATCCCCGGCATATTGAAAACTGGCCATTTTGGTAGTCCGAATTAAATGAAAAAGATAAACTGAAAAAGCTAAATCGTCGTAATAGCCTTTTATACTTTCGGTATCGCTTATTATCAACTGCCTCAATAAATAGAATTTAAACAGATAATCATTCATTTATCTATATTTTAATCACGATATTATGTTACAACAGGTCGTTTGATTTCAAGTACAAACGATCAAAGTCATTTGTCATAATTAGTACGCGTGAGATATCATAAGAAATTTTTTATTTAACTTAGAAATCAGTGCTGCACTGAATATTGAAACAGAGGGTATTAGACAGTATTAGTATTCTATTGTTAAAATTACTAAATTAGTGGCTTGTCGCCGGAAAATGTTTACTCCGCTACTTACGTGCAAGATAACCAAGTCTCTGCGAAATATATATGTTTTTCATGTAATCCTTCCCTCCACTACCTTAACTATGATTGTCTTCTGAGAGGAGGCCAGTGCTCAGCAGTGGAACGTGTATAAATTACCAAGAATCAAGGTCAATACAGAGAAGATAAATTGCTTACTAGACCAGTAGCGTAACTATAGGGTGGCAGGGATGGCAAAATGCCACGGGCCCAGCTCTACGGGCCCCCGAACTGGCTTGGCTAGAGCACAGAAGGGACGCTGATGCACTTCTCTATGATGGATTATAGGATGGAGCCCCATCTGATGAATTTGCCACGGGCCCCAAACGTCATAGTTCCGCCACTGTACTAGACACAACAGTGTACGTAACTGAAGTCGTCATCTATAAGCTTGAAAATAACCAGTTGGTGTGTTATCGTTGTATCAAAATTGCTTTATTAATCGGAATTATCAATATGTGCTACAATGCCACGGAAAGTCAAATCTCGAATTGCAATGGTACCATGACAATACACTTTCGGCAATAACATACTGGTAGAGATTATGTTATCTTAAATTCGTTATTCCTGACTAATGATAATGATAGCCAATGTTTTTTATACCTAATTAAATAAAACTATTACTATTTACATTCCCCATTTAGATTCCTCTTTCCACCTAGACGCCCACAATAATGATTATGGGAGACTTAAATGCCACGTTAATAATGATAAACGTGGCATTTAAGTCTTGTTGTCTTAGGTTCTGTCTACCCCGTGCATAAGCCTGCGTGTCTTCGGCCACTGTCGGTCAACACGTAACCCCGACCCGTAGGCGCCAGAAACGTGGGCCGCTGTCTTTGTCGGGGCCACGAGGAGACAACCTCTTTAAAAAATCCTAGCGGCACAATCGGGGGATGGCGGGAATTCCCAAACCTGCATTGCACAGGTGCTGCGAAGAGGGAACCCCATCCCGGGGTGGTCGTGGGGCGTCGCGGTGACACCAAGTGCGCCTCTCATACGACTGAATAGGGAAATAGTAAACGTTTGTAATTATGTCGTACAAACACATCATTCAAACAGACGACGCTTAGCGAAAAAAATTCGCATAGTAACAAAGTCATGTGACAGCTAGTAACAGATAGAAAAAATTGAAGGCTTACCCACCTGCTATGCTATGCGTGGTGTAGGGGTATAGCACGCGTCACGGAATGACGAGGATCCGGACTCGATTCCCGGCCATAGCTTTACTTTTCGGATTTTTCTATGTGTTCTAATTTCCAGTGTTATTTAGTTAATTTAAAGTAAAAAGAGTTTTCTAAAAACTATAGAAAAAAATAATCATTTTCTAAATCATCGTAAGTGCAAACACTAATTTGATTATTAGGTAATTCAAAATGAGATATCTCGATACGTACTAACATGTTATCGTAACCGAACTGGAATAATCAAACCACAAAGCAACAATCAGATTACCATCGAAACATTACAATATTATCGTCAAATTTCTTAGATATTGCTAATAATCAACCTTTATTTAGATAACGTAAACTATAAGAGTCAACGTCACCAATGCATCGGCTTTACAGCACAGCTCTCAATCACAATCAAAATGACGCTCTTCAAATTTGAAGGTGATTTTGAAAGTCTCAGTGAACCACAGTTAAAAGAAGTTGAAAGGGTTCTTCTAAAACATGGATTCAAGGAAGGGAAAGTCACTGTAGAAGCCGTTGGTAACAAAGGTGACAACTATGCAGCAAACGTGAAAAGATTTGTACACGAATCAGACGGCGCTACTTTTAAAATGATCGGTAAATTAGCACCCACCGCAGAAATTCTAAGAAAAATGATGAAAACAGTGATTATGTTCAATAATGAAACGTATATGTATCAAGAAGTTTTTCCAAAATATAACAACTTGCAAGATTTAGCTGGTGTACCAGCGGGGGAAAGGATTAGATTCCCAGTTTGCTACGGTGTTTTGAACGAAGAACCCAACGAATTAATTCTGCTTGAAGATTTGACAGAGTTAAACTTTGAAATGTTGAACAGATTCGAACCCTTATCAAATGAAACCATGAGATTGGTACTCAAAGACTTGGCGATATTTCATTCACTTTCGTACGCTCTGAAAGAATTTGAACCAGAGACATATAAAAAGTTTGCGGGAAAATTAATTAATATGTGGGCGCTTATGAAAGACGATGTTGAAACAAAAATGTTTTTTGATGCAACTGAGAACGACATGAAGTCATTAATGGACAGTGAAAAGTACAAGAAAGTTATAACAGGGTCGCTATCACAGATCCATGCATATGTAAGCAAACAGTTCAGCTACGAAAAGAATTCGAAGTATTCCGTGATCCAGCAAGGAGACTGCTGGTCAAACAACATTATGTTTAGGCTTGAGGTAAATACAAATTTTATTTAAACATACATACATACATAAATCACGTCTTTATTCCTTACGG
This sequence comes from Pandemis cinnamomeana, assembly GCA_932294345.1. Taxonomy (NCBI): domain Eukaryota; kingdom Metazoa; phylum Arthropoda; class Insecta; order Lepidoptera; family Tortricidae; genus Pandemis; species Pandemis cinnamomeana. The sequence continues at coordinate 8,180,894 of OW028721.1, forward strand.
GGTACACAAAGCCTAAGGTTACAAGACCTAAAGACCACGCTTAGCATATTTGTGGGCGTATATGGGGGAAGGGGCATCAAAATAGTGATGGGTTGCTAACCGCATTGCCTGTAACATGATTCCTAAGATTTTCGCCCCTTCCATTCATTCATTATTAAAAGCGTGACACTATATCCTTTAACATACAATAATACGTTGCTTTGGTAATCAACAAAATCTGTTTCTAACTATAACTTACAACAGTAATATTGTAAAAGAATGCGCTGTAAACATCTTGCAGACTTTATAAAATATGATGCAGGTGATAAAAATTGTCGCCAACGGCAAGTTTTTTAAGATATCCCATTCTATCATTCAATATCTATTAGTAAAATTCATGTCGGTACAACAGTTCCCTCCGATTCTTCGTAGCATGATTTTTTTTACCAACTGGCTGGCAATGTCTACCGTCTTCCCTACGTGACGTACCTTGACTTTAAATATTCTATTTTTCAGAATGGCAAGGCGGTTGAGAACATTATGATTGACTATCAACTCACTAAGGAAAGCAACCCCGCTGCCGACCTTCTCTATGCAATCTTCAACTGCACGGACTACGGGACCAGGGCAAAGCACTACCATGAATGGATCGACTACTACCACGAAATGTTGGATCATTCATTAGACAACCATGGGCTCAAATCTAATAGAATATTCCCTAGAGATCAGCTAGATGCTGATTTGAGACGATACGCGAAATCGAGCTTCAGTTTTGGAATTTTGCACTCGTCGTTGGTTGTGCGTGAATCTAAAGATGTTGTGGATTTTAAGACATTAGAAGGAACCAAAGAAGAAATGACGGATCAAGCCATGAGTCAGATGAATTCTGGACTTTTAGACGGGTCTACCCTCATGGTGTTGAAGCATAGAATTATGGGTTTAGTAGATTCTTGTTTAGAGTTTGGACTTCTTTAGTATTAATAATTTAAGTGTCGTTGTTGGTTGGTGATAAAATAACGAGTTAACCTTTTATTTATTTAGTGGTTTTAATTTAATTCGTGTTGAATTTTGTTGCGTTTTGTTTGAGGAAGATGTTAAGCAGTACAATGGAAAAACAACGTAATTTTTGAAATTTGAATTTTGTTTGCCTTTCTTGGAGTTCCTACCGACGTGAGTTTTTTATATCATCTGGTGCAAATTTAGAACAACATAAGTATACTAACAACTTTTTTTAAGACAACGAAGGAAATAAATATAATTACAGGAAAACTTTTGAGAAATATATTGGTCCTAAAAAACCTAAAAGTGAGTCGCCGGTTGATAACAACAAAATTGTGATTGTTTATCAAATCGAGCGATACTTACTTAATTTGGTTGCGTTTGCTGATTATTCGATAACGATCCATAATAATAGGGTCCGGTAGCACTTTTTTAGTTAGATACAGAACCCTAAGAACAATTTTTAATATCTAAATCTTGGTTTTTCAATGATATGAGAATTTATTTATTTACATGGCACTTCCAAAAACTATAGACAAAATAAATTAACTAACTAAAACTAAAATAAGTCTAAAAACGTGCTCCCGCAGCATTTCCTCGCTATATCGCAATAGTGAACACTATGAGAGGAAGCTGCCAGATCTTCGGTCTCAATTACAGTCGATCAGCCTCTTTGAACAACACATGCGCGCTGAGACCCCATGGAACTAAGGTCTCAACTCCGAATGGTAGAAAGTAGTATACGGAGCCGAGACTTTTGTATTCGTTTACCTTTAATTTTTGGCCGCCTTTACATCTTTGCATGTGTGCATTCATGCTTTGTGTGTGTGCTTTGTGCATGTGTGTATTCCTGTATTCATCTTTCTCTTGTGTTTTATGTACAATAAAGAGTTATACATACATACATACATCTTGACCGCTACACTTACCGCTTTGCGGGGCGCTTTTGAATCATTTTAAATTTAATTTATTTCAGAAAGAAAGAAAGAAAGAATAGGTACATTTATTGCTTTTTGCGAGACACACAAATATAAGAGAGTTTTGTAGAAAAAAGCACAGACATGAAAAAGAGATCATCAGCGTTGTGTCTGCGCAAAAGTGAAACGGTCGCTGGCTCAGCATTACGCTGAGGTTTGAGACACCTGCAGCACTAATTTTCAGCCAGAACCGTCTGTGAGTCACGAAACGATACACAGATAAAATATACTAGGTACATAATCCATAAACTTTTACGTAAACAAAGCAATAAATAAGATAGAACCTGACTTATGTGTAACTAAGAAAAATAAAAAAATACATAAATTAATTAAATAGCTTACAATCATAGTATTATGTGTGTGTATAGTTTAAATTAATTTTAATTAAATTTTTTTATGTAAAACAAATCTCGGCTGAAATAAGAATAACTTTATCCATTGGTAGGTATAGTTATATCAGTGTGTATTACAATAGCTAATAACATTTAACATTCATTACACTCATATATAATCATAACTTTATGAATCATAGTCATAGTCATTTGATTCGGATTTTTTGACTCATAATGGGTGGTTATCATAATATTTTATGTAATCTCATCGATTCGATATAATTTAACAAAAATAATCAGATTTAAATCCGGAATTATTTCTTTAGAATTTCATTAATGTGAAATTATGTCGCTGGCCCGTGTACCTAATAGATAAGCGTTAAATACCACAAGAAAGAGCAGAAACTAAGTAAAATAAAACTGAAGTGTCAGTTACTAGGTAGATTCTTTGAATAAAAAAATATTGTAGAGTTATTCTTTTGAGAGTGTGCACATGACTGTGGAAACACTTTATTGTACAAAAATGTAAAACAGACACAATTGATAAACATTAAGTTACGTGTATGTTGGCAACACCATCAATTATGAGTAATGTACTCTGTTCTGTCTCTATTATTTCAGAGATTAGATACATCCATGGTGTGTGTGAAGTTCCCAATCCGCGCTGGGCCCGCGCGGGAACTATAGCCCAAGCCCTCTCATTCTGAGAGGAGGCCTGTGCCCAGCAGTGGGACGTATATAGGCTGGAGATGATGATGATGATAAATAATTAGCTCAGAACGTCGGAATTTGGATTTGTAACATTATTAGACCTACATTTAAACAGTTATAGTTCAACATATACATTGTTTTGTTAAAAAGGTATGTCAAAAAAATATCAAAAAATTCTGGTCACGACATATTTTACAGGCTGCGTACATAATAAATCTTGTCAACTCGGCTATTCCGTTTGCGAATAAATGTTCCCTGGTAATTCCCTGACTGCCCGAATGTAATCAAACAGTGTGTTAGTATGTACATCCCCTAGGCTGGGAAAAATGCCACCGCACAGTGGTCCGCCGACGCCACCTTGGGAGCATAAAAAGAATGGCAAGTAACTTTACAACTAAGATAAAGTATATGACGTTAGAATTAGACCAAAGATGAGACAGCTGTGACGAGACTGAAGAATTTAAAGACCCATTTAACCTAATTGATGTGGCACATAAAAGAAATTTAGTTAATTTATACGAACTCACACATACATACACAAATCACATCTATATCCCTTACGGGGTAGGGAAAGCCTGAGGTAACAAGACCTAAAGGCCACGTTTGGCATGTCTGTAGATGTATAAGTGGAAAGGGGAATCAAAATAGTGATGGGTTGCTAGCCGCATTGTCTATAACATGGTTTCTAAGAATTTCGCCCGTTCCCTCGATGGGCTTACCGGGACGAGAAGCAACTGGTACATTCTATGTTTGTTTGTTGTACAAACTGACTATTTCCACATTATTGCTAACGGAATTTAAAAAGCGAATCAGGTCATAAATTAAGAAGTTATTATACCGATGCCCTATTTATAATAAATTAAACTTAGTACTTATTCTTTTTTAATCAAAACGTGCTAGGACACCAGTGGTGTCTCAAAAAAATGAACTTTCATTCGAGCTGAAAAAGTTTTCCTGGAAACGGCAAAAAAGAGGTATTAATTTACGATTGTTTTAACTTCGCTCTTATGTGGTTAATTTAAAGTCTTAAAAAACACTTTTTTATTATAATTTTACAAATATTTTTTGTCCGCTGTAGAATAAAGCGTGGCTCCACTGTGCACCCGTAGTCAAATCAAGAGACCTCCCTTGAGCAAATGCAAATCATATTCGAATTTTCAAGAGAGTTTTCGTTATTCTGTTTCTTTACACCTAAAAGAAATCTAGAAATTTCTAAACAATGCGTAATAATGAAAACCTCAAGGGCGTCATATTTTATACTATTAAATGGACCGAAAATCAGCGGTTTGCGTACTTTGTTTTGTTTCACTTTATATTACTTAAGGCTGTTGTATTTTTATCTGAGTTAATTTTCCAGCTTTTAAAGGAAGGCATTTCATTTTTGCAAATTGGCCGCCAAGGGCTCTTTTACGTGTCTTTTTTGAAAGACCATCATTGCCAAAAAGAATGCGTCGCAAGAAACTTGGCAGAAAGTCATTTTTTCAAAATAAAATACAGGAAGAATTCTTAAATTTTACTTCAATTAAATAGGTACATTTATAAAAGGGATGTGTAATGTCCCCGAGCCATAAATTTTATTAGTCTATAGTAGAGGTGTATAAAGTCTCTACTAGTCGAAGTAAAACAAAGTAGTTTGAAAAAAAACAAAAAAATAATTTGAGTTCAGTGCAGGTAGGCAGGTAAGAGAGCACCACTACCCAAAGACACATTAATAGATAGAGGATTGTAGATGCGTCCAGTCTAGAGGACTGACATTTGGAAATCAAGCTAACACCCGTTCAAAGCAATGTACTTTATTTTTTTAAATGAGCGTTTTCCAAAAAAAAGTCCACGTAAACTTCTTTTCCAGAATTTAAATATTTTGGGTTTTTCTTACTCAGAATCGTTTACCCTATCGATTCACAAACAAGAAAAAGTGTGTCCCAGATACATACATAGGCACTTATATTATAAAAAATGAGAAACTGGAATGGACATTTTGGGACACATTTTTTATTGTATAAGCATCGATAGGCTAAACGATTCTGAATAAAAATAACCTGATAATAGTTAATTTCTGGAAAAAATGTTCATGTGGTTTTTTTTTTCGAAAACGCTCCAATACGAAGGACACAGTGCTATCTTTTACAATAACGTCACATTTTTCAATATAAAACAACAACTACGAAACCTGTGGTCTCCACTATAAGGGGATAGCACACCCACGAGAGCAATGCGTCCTGCGATCGACAAACGTAACTTTGCGTCTACAAACTTTACTGTAACATAAAACTCATCCTTTTCCCCCTCAAAATAAAGGTTAGCTAGTATTATTATGTAATTAACCGTAAGTTTGTACAAAAGTGTTATGCTGCTATTGCTGCTGCGTATAAAGCCGTTGTAAGACCGCAGAAAGTTATTGGTTTATTGGCTAGTGTTATAATAGCGGTTAAGGGGACTGTTAAACGACTCGTTAAATAAGTTTGCGGGCGGCCTTTATTGTAGATTATCCGGATAACATTCACTAAAGTATTATAATGGCGTTGTAAAAGTTGCGCGGGTCTCAAATAAAGGATCAGTAGGTTTATAACCTAACTCGCTCGCAATCGCCATCGTGTTCATTTTGACAGTTCATGTATGGGCTGACAATTGGCATCGGAATCAGCTAGCTTTCACATTCATACAAGAACTGTCAAAATGAACACGATGGCGATTGCGAGCGAGTTAGGTAATAAGCCCACAGTACTTACTGATCCTGATCCTATAATCTACTTGACGCGATAACTGACGACGTTATGTGGGACCAAGCTTGTTTAGTTTGTATGTCAACGTCTGTTCGTTATTAAGGTGCGCCCACACCGGTGCGTAAAACGTGACGGTGCGTTTACGCAACAAAATGTATGAATAGACGGTGAGAAAACGTGACGCTTACGGCACGTCACTGCGGATACGCAGCGGTGTGGTCGGGCCTTTAGTCTTGTGAGATTCGTAGAACTGGCCATAATTATCAATTACTAGCTGCTGCCCGCGACTCCGTCTGCGCAGGATCGCTATCCCGCGGGAACTATGCAATTTTCCGGGATAAAAACTATCCTATGTCCTTCCCCGGGACTCAAACTATTTGTATACCAAATTTCAACTAAATCGGTCCCGCGGTTTAAGCGTGAAAAGGTAACAGACAGACAGACAGAGTTACTTTCGCATTTATAATATTAGTAGGGATTAGGTATAGAATATCAAGGAGAAGTTACCAAAGTTGCAAAATGTTCTAGTGGAAAGTTCTCAGAAATTTAAAATTACCCGCTAGCTGTTACCCGCGGCTTTGCCCCTGTACCAGTTTTTTTTTTAATATTGTTACGTAAGAACCTTCTGCCAATAACAAACGCAACAAAAAAAAAGTATCGAAATCGGTTCACGCGTTTATATTTGTAGATTAAGTAATGGCAACATGTCAAGTGTCCACGGGATATCATTATTACCTTTTTCGAATGAATATCTAGCGGAAAACCAATTAAAGTAGTTTAAACAAAACCATTGGAAACTTTCATTATGGAGTTAGCATAAATTCTCGTGAATTTTCCGAACATTTCTGAGAATATTCTTGCTATTCTGAGAATGTTCCGCAACTTGCACGCTGTTAATTAGGTACCTTACGGATTACTTAACTATGTCAAGTCTTTAATTAGGTAGATACGGAAAAAGTATTCTATTCCATTCTTCCTTAATGGCGACCGTAAGGCTTGGACCAATGTCAGTTTAAAATACAGCAAAATAATTCTTATTTGACAATGGATTTTGAAACGTCGCAAATATAATATTCCTCGTTTGAGCTAACACAAACACAATTACCAAAACGGACTAAAAGAAAAAACATCCATCAATATAATACATTGGCGCAGTCGGTTAAGCAATAGGTACGTTAATTTGAACGCGCGTTCGAGCAACCCGGGACGTACTCAAATTTATTTGCGTCGCGATAATAAAACAGGCGTAGCAGAGAACATTACACTTTCAAAGGACATCGCCTCATAAAGTACGTAACAGAAAACAAATTTTTTGAATACACACACAAGAAAAAAGGAAAATATTCGTCGAGATAAATCAACGGGCTGTCCCGGGGGAACCTGTAAAAGAAAATCGCGAAATCGTCTCAAATGAAATTTCTCACTTCGAGGCATATAACATACTTGAAAAATTTTCCGCGCGCCAACAAAGGAAAATCTACTCCCACTTCTCTCCAATAAGGGTGCAAACGCAGTGTTAAAAAGGGTGGGGGCTGAGCTCGAAACTTTGGCGCGTGAAATGTATTCGAGAAGGCAAATTGAGACCCAAAATATAGTGTGAAGATAGAACGTAGGAAAATTTAATAGAATTGCGAATTTACTGCAGGTTGGCTAATGTGCTCCTGAAGGCGTATAAAAGAAAGATATTCGGAATTTATTCGAGGAGGGGGATATTAGGAATAAACAATATAACTTATTTCACCTAGGTGTATGGTCGAAGCTTGGGGAAAAGTTGTAATAGTTGGTTTGCTTGGTTGAGTTGAAAGAGGTGCGGGCGGGTAGTGCGCCGGCCGCCTGCACCTCTTTCGATCCCCGCGGTCGTTCCACCCCGCGCCCCCGCACCGCGCAGGCAAGGACTCATTTAAGCGGTCGGTCTATAATTCGCATTACACCCTGCCAATATTTTAATAAAACGCCTATACAAAACTAATAGCACTATTTCATGTATACAACAAATAGCTCGTCTCGATGTCTAGGTTCTTTTATTACCATATACATAAAACAGTCCCCATTACTATTATCATGAAATCGAGTCCCCGATGAGTTTAACTTTCAACTTTGGTTTCGTTACAAAAACAAAAAACAAACACTGTCTTTGAGTTTGAGTTTTGAGTATGATAGATCTTAACCTTTTTGCCGCCACGTCAAATACAAGAGACGTCACCCATACGCCAGACTTCTTCAGGCCTCTTGGCAGGGTGCCCATCACGCAGGCAGCATTCCCGCGCTGAACTGCGATCGCGATTCTTTGCGCGAGAAGGCTGCCGACGCGAGGGTCGCCTGTTGCCTCTTGCAATCTTTTGCTGAGCTCTCTGTGTAGCTCCAGCGCACCCTTACCCCAAGGACCTAGAGGTCCTAGAGTCTCGACACCGAAATCAAAGAAATGATATTGGGCGCCGAACAGCTGTATTTTGTGACCTGGAGTCCGCCGCCGCCCCCGCACCTTTGGTAGTTGCGGGTAGGTAAGACGCCGCCACGGTGTCTCTACAAATGGAGCCTCATACCATAGGTACACCCTACAAAATAGATTACCATCCAAAGTACCAAAGAGTTTAACCATCCTCAAGTTTATACACTTAACGATCTTTTAGGGTCGGAAACGGTCGCTTATTGGTGTAATGTTGTGATATGATCACTATTATTTTACTCAAAGTTACTATAACATACGTGATTATCAAAATTAACAAGTCTTTAGGGATTGTGCTAATGTGAATATGTATCAGGGCCTTAGTTTGTGTACCGTTATTAATTATGTCATGTATTGTTCAAAACTGAGGATATAACTTATTACATACATACATACATTAATCACGCCTTAATCCCTTACGGGGTAGACAGGGCCTAAGGTAAAAATATAATCTATCAATAATACTATCAATAACTAAATTAATATTACGTTTTGGAAAAAGGTCAGTCCAGCAGTACCTACAAGAAACCGACGAGCATGTATGAAGAGATTGATGACTGTGGATGAAGCGAAAGAAATATGTCAGGATCGTAGCAAGTGGAACGAAGTAGTCTCTGCCTACCCCTGTGGGAAAGAGGCGTGAAGGTATGTATGTATGTATGTAGTGTGTAGATTCCTTTGCTATTTGTAGAATTTTCATGTTACTCCGTCTAACATATTCGCTCTTCTATGAGAACTGTATAAAACGCCTGTAAAACATTTAGGTACATGAAGATGCTTTCAGTGGAGATGGAATAAATTCAGAGTTTTGTGCCGATGGTTTCTGTTTTAGGGTACTGGGGGGTTACCATGACGTCTTAATGCGATTCAATTCCGATTCAGTTTAGGTTCGCTCGTTGTCAGATCCATACTAAAAATGACACCAAAAACCTGAACTGAGATGGAATTGAATCGCATTAAGACGTCATGGTAAAGCTAGATCCATACTAAAAATGACAGATAAAACCTGAACTGAGTCGGAATTTTTACGCACTCATTAAGTTACACACACACACAAATCACATCTATATCCCTTACGATAGACAAAGCCTAAGGTAACAAGACCTAAAGGCCACGTTTGGCATGATTGTGGGCGTATACGTAGAAAGGGGAATCAATAGTGATGGGTTGCTAGCCGCATCGAATTCAACATGATTCCTAAGATTTTCGCCCGTTCCCTCGATGGGCTTTTACCATCCGCGCGAGAAGAAAAGCAACTCGTACATTCAATGTTTTTTCTTTACTCCCAGACCAGCATGGAATATACATCACTATTCTTCTTCTTCTTCTTATTTGTGGCGTTTCAAGTCGTTATAGCGACGACAACTTCGCCAATGTCAAAGTAACAAAAATATGATTAAAAAATCTTGTGACAAAATGTCGGCAACGTTGTACGGTAATGGTCAAAGACCCCCTCCCCCCTGTCGGGCTCTTAGCCAACGGTCAATGATATCCCTCAGAAACTGCCAGAAAATCATTAGCCGAAGCCCAGGGTGCACCGGATCAAGCACTGCTCTTCCCCCCGGACGGATCCAAAAAGGAACCGCAGCTCTTGACCACACGTGGAGGTAACCCGACTCGCACCCCTACATCACTATTTAATATTCACCAAAACTGACAACACTGAAACTGTCATCTTACTGCGTATATACGTACCTGCTGACTATAGCTATTAAAATTTTCGGCCCTGTCATTTTAGAACGAATTCTAGCACTGTAAAGGGTATAATGGAAAATTCTCTCAAAGGCCGTGCGACACTTAACCTGAAAGGATTTCGAGTAATTCCGCGTGAAAAGAAGTCTGCCGGCGAATTTGTGAAACAAATTTAAATTTCAGTGGACCAACCTGTACCTATAACGAGTTGAAATTTTATGTCACCATTTTTAGGGGTCCGTGACAAAAAAGGAACCCTTATTGTTTTATGACCATCTGTCTTTGTCCGCGGTCTTGCACAGGGAGCGTCAGTATACTGCTAGAAAGCTATATTCTACAAGCTTTTTATGATCTGTTAGTCAGTCAGTCAAATGTTTTATTTTATACTAGCTTCTGGCCGCGACTTCGTCTGCGTAGAATTATACATAAAAACCTTCCTCTTGAATTACTCTATCTATTAAAAAAAACCGCATCAAAATCCGTTGTGTAGTTTTGAAGATATAGCATACATAGGGACATAGGGACATAGGGACATAGGGACAGAGAAAGCGACTTTGTTTTATACTATGTAGCGATAGTGACTAGTGACTAGTCATAGATGTCAGTGACTTTTAGAAAAATTTAAACGCCAGTATTTACTTATTCTTCTCGACATCCGATTTTGATTAAACAAAGCCTATAAAAAAATAAAAAAGTGTGCAAATTACACAAGCAAACAACAACAATTTCACAAACAGATCAGTCTAAAACGTTTTAGATACCCCCAGAATGTTTTTCCTCAAAAATCTTTAAAAAAATATTTTTCCTCTACCGTTTCCTTCGTAGTTAATATGGCACAGTGACTATAATGTACAGTCCGAGTTAAAAAGTTAAAGTACCATATGTGGGTCACAGGAGCGGGTCTGAAGCATTCCCGTGCCACAGCTTACAGCGTGTAATTTGACCCTTGCGGCAACGATAATGCGACCTTTGTAATTATACCGGATAGCCACGTGCGCGCACTTTGCTGCACTCGTTGTTGGGCCATAGGAGCAGCGGTTGCATTCGAGGAGCGATTAGCGATTCATCAATACTTTTAAGTTCTAACTATTTCTTGTTCCATTGTTATTTTTGTTAATAATGTGTATTTGAGAACATATATTATAAAAGAGAAATCATCTCGAAGTAACTGGAAATATTGTAATTATTGTGAAATAACAGTCATGTAAGGACGTACAAGCGACTTGAAGTGATATACTTATTTCTAAGACGTGGACTTGTTACATGAAATTTTTATTCTTATTTATACAAACTGTCTGAATATTTGGTAATACAAATAATCATCTCCAAATGAATTGTTTGTGGTTTGATTATTTGTGTGAGTAAAAATTGTATTATAGTTCCTTTTTTCTCTTGATTACAATTCATCAGTCATAATTTCTCAGGTTTAAGCAGTTTTAATGTTCATAGTTGTAAAGTGCATCATACTTAACCAAAATATAAGGATTTAGGCAGGGCGTCAATGACACGGGACTTTTTTATTTATTATTAATACAATAAGAAGAACGTTCATTAAAAAATGCTTTTTACACCGTTACGAAACCAATAAATCCTGTTGTATAAAATCCAAAAACATGATTTAATATCTGTATTGTAGTATCAAAATGCACCCAATGGACTATCTATGAACTGTCACTTTTGACAGCCCTTTTGTTGCGAACCCTAAAAAGTGAAATGACGCAGCTCTCATTAATTGTAAAACTATTAATAAGGATAGGGATAAGGGAAATAAACCTCCGAAGATCTCAAAAACATCTTTTATTTACTAACAATACAATATCTAAAGATTTGTAAGCACCCAACGTAAACTTAAGATCATTCAAGTCACAAAGCCAGTTAAGCAACCCCCTAAACTGTCACACTGCATCACCCCCCGCCGCCATCTTGCCAACTTTTAATAAACAACATTGAATTTTTAATGCCCGCGGTCGTTATGGCCACATAAACAACGGTCTCCATTACGCTTTCGCAAAAACTTCCTGCTTGCTTCCCTGGAGGTTGGTCCCGTGGGAGCGGTAAACGGATTTCAAAATGGAGCTAGGATGCGTTAAATTATTAAAGGAGTTCCTTGTTGCATGCTTGCCTTCGACGGCTGCCATTTTTGCTTCGAGAATGTAACTATTGTACACTTTTGTTTTTTTTGCAGTAGAAATGAGAGCGTTAAGAAGTATGGAAGGTGTATCACTGAAAGATAGAATAAGGAATAGTGTGATAAGGGAACGTGCTGGTGTGAAAGAGGATATAGTGACTAGGATAGAAAAAAGTATGCTTAGTTGGTTTGGTCACGTAGAGCGGATGGATGAAAGTAGATTAACTAAACAGATCTATGTGGGAAGTGTGAATGGTAACGTTAGGAGGGGAAGGCCTAGACGGACGTTTCGAGACCAAATAGGAGACGTTTTGGAAAAAGGTCAGGTCAGGAGTACCCGAAACCGACGAGCATGTATGAAGAGATTGATGAATGTGGATGAAGCGATAGAAGTATGTCAGGATCGTAGCAAGTGGAACAAAGTAGTCTCCGCCTACCCCTGTGGGAAAGAGGCGTGACGGTATGTATGTATGTATGTATTGTTTTTTTTATCGGCGGGAAAATGTGACTAATGAAAACAAAACCTAACGTTGTCTCATTTTGACTTGGACAATGTAATTTTTTCTTAATGCTTGCGATTGGATGTTCGTTTTTCCTTTAATTTAGTGCAATGTTTTTCTAATAGGTATAAGATCTCGTAACATCTGTGTCCAAATAGATCGGTAGTAAATCTGTTCGTAATTAAGTGCTCAACTAATGTCGGACCTCGCAATGTACGGCCTAAAGTACTCGACCTAACAATGTAGGAACTCTCTATAATCAGAGCGTTCGAAAAGAAACGGAAAGTTATTGAATTTTCTTTTCTTTACCAGCTTACCATTGAAGCAGAAGTTCAGAAAATTGTTTTCAGCAAGTTCCTTTTCAATTTTAAACTATTGAAATATCAAAGATACAAAATCATAGAAGCAAGACCACACCGCATCCCTGATCGCATCACATACTTTTACACCTCGCCGCATTTTACATAGTCCCTCCAGAATAAAAGCACCTGCAACCCTATTTTCCATACAACCAACTTTATTAAACCTTTACTTACCAAGAGTGCGCGTGAAACAAGAGTCCAAGCTATACTGGTTGGCATTCGACATGGTCAATTGTTACGAGACCTCTTGTTCAAAGAGTCGGTTTGCAAAAGATAGGTCTTCTAAAATTGGTGTGTATGGTTCCAATTTTAGCAAGACCTCTTTCGAGAACTAAAGTATGTAGGAGAGAGGATCAAGTTACAGTGCACTCTATATCGTTTTAAAATCAATCTCACGCCGTGCGAAACTAAAGCGGATAGTGAAATCGTCAAGTATGAGTTTGACCATTAGTATCAAAGGTTCCGCAGTCGAAATTAATTTAAAATGGGTACCACAATAATCGCTTAGACGTTAATACAAAAAAACAGCTTTTAACTAGAATAATCGAGGCGAAAAAATGTAGGGTTTACAAAAAACCACTAATTTTGCTTTTATATATAATAATTTCCGAGTGAGCCTGTGATATACCTACAGTGAGATGGTCAGTCAGCACTACATCAGACAGATAGATATACCAATGACGAGATGAAACAATAAAGTTTCTGTTTTGCCATTTTCGTAGGGAACCCTAAAAAATGGAAAAGCATTCGTTGAAATAAATTCTCGTGGTGTTGGTTGAATATAAAATCACGTACAATTTTATATGAAATTGAATGATAAGGGGACATAATATATGCAGAATGTTGTTTCTATGTCACCTACACTCACGAGCATGAATAACGGGTCACGTTTCATACAACTTTGTATAGAAATCGACCCGTTATTTTTGCTCGTGAGTACAACTTATTTGAACTGCAACGTAACATTTCTTGTCGAAATAAAAATTGTAATCTAACCTTTTTATACTAGCGGCCAATTCCATTTACATTTAAGTCGTTAATATATACACTACACCAATCACGTATTCATCCCTTACGAGTTAGACAGAGCCTAAGGTAACAGGTACCTACAGGCCACATTAAGCACGATTGTGGGCGTGTAGGTGGAAAATGGAATCAATACAGTGATGGGTCGCTAGCCTCATCGCCTATAACATAATTCCTATGATTTTCGCCTATTCCCTCGATGGGGCCTTACCATCTGCGCGGGTAGAGATGCAACTGGTACATTCTATTTTTTTCCTTTACTCATTAATGCTGGTTAAAATTTTACTGTTCCACATATTTCATTCATCACTATGGACTCCGCGCTTAAACATAACTAAAACTAGTTCTATTTACTGCAATACGTTCTAAACAAAACTTACACATTCCGTGGTTCAATAAAATATAATTGTTAAATATATTATATAAACTTTTTTAACCAGGTAAAGACACCGCGACCTTACTTACCAAGAAATGTCCCTTTTCTGGTACAGAGCCCAATGCTATTACACTTTCAGCAGCAAGCCCAAATTGCTCAATGTATAATTCCACCGCGTATTTCGACCTCCCAATTGTCCTGTTATTGGCTAAAAAAAAGAATTCCCACGTCGCCAATGGCCATTGGCGTTGTAGGGACATGGGACAGATCTGTCACATACAGGTCTTCGGCACGCGAGGCCCTTGTAACGGCTTTTAAATATGGGAGCCACAAAACCCGAGGTTCGACTTGAGTTTTAGATAATATGAGTAATTTTATAAAATCGAAAAAAATGTACAGCTAACTGTATTGTGTGACATGGAAAATCAAATGAAAGTTCAAACTTATTTTTTGTGGCGGGTTTAACTATCTTTTCTATACTTTATATTTTTATTATAAAAAGTATAATAGCTATTTCCGAATATTAATGGAAATTAACCATTCCCCTAAACTGTATAAGCGCTTATATAGCTTTTATACAGCTTAATTAAACAGCGTTAAGTATAAACATGAACCTAAATACAGCTTCTATACAGCTTGTAATGCTACTGTGGCTGTATTGTGTGACATGAGAAATCAAATGAAAGTTTAAACTTACTTTTATGCGCCGGTCTTAAGTATGTTTCTATACTTATATTTTTAGTTTTAAAAGTATAATAGTTATTTCCGAATGTTAATGGAATTAACCATTCCCCTGAACCATAATAATCTTCGAAACTATTGAAAAAAAAGCCGAAAGTGTTGAAAAAAAATTGATTGTAGTTTTTTTCTTATTGGTTAATATGATCGGTTAATATAACGTAGTACCGAGTTTAAAAAAAAACACATCTATTTCGAGTTATCAAGTCTCGCTTCATTACACTCTAATTGTAGATCACGCTTGTGAACCCGCTACTAAAACCGCTCCGCTTAACCACCCGCCCGTCTCCTGGCCCAAACCCATAACAATCCTAAGCGGTCGCAATCGGCTCAGCCAACATCCTGTAATGGGAGGTGCCTTCCAAAAAATATTCACACGAATTCCTCGGGTTCTTGTGGGAATTCTTTTTTTCCGGGTCAAAAGATGCGTTAATAATTCGTAAGGTCGCTCTTGGCTCGGGTTGATAGATCACATGAGAAAGTTTTTCAATGAGATTGGAAGCGAGAGAACGAGATAAAAACTAGAAGAAAGAGAAGGAATACGGTTTAATGGCTTTAAAAAGTCGTAGTATCTTGATGGTTTGACATCCTACTAATATTATAAACGCGAAAGTTTGTAAGTATGGATGGATGGATGTTTGTTACTCTTTCACGCCAGAACGGCCGGACAGATCTGGATGAAATTTGGAACATAGATAGATTATAGTCTGGAATAACATATAGGCTACTTTTTATCCCGGGAAATTGCGTAATTCCTGCGGGATAGCGATAAACGAATTATATACAGATGAAGTTGCGGGCAACAGCTACTAATATATTTCTCAATTTGAAAGGCATGTGGACATAATTGGAACGCATGTTGGCTAAATTATAAATTGTCGCGTAAACGTTCCAAGTTTAGAAATGTGCATGCGCGATAAAATAAAGATTACGGTGAGGTTTTTGTTATTTTTGTATGTGTGGTACTGGTACCTAGTTTTTTTTAAATCAAATTATGTCGACGAGACACAGAAGTCAGTATGTACAGTAATGTACAGAAGTCAACAACAAAACCCAAAGCTGTGTACCTCATCCCATACATAAATGTACAATGAAGCAAACAGAACCGCATACTGTAATACCTTTTCTCCACAAATGTCATACACATAAAATATTATGTATGTCGTGTGTGTTTGTGTGTGTGTACTTGTGTCGTGTGTCGTAAGTGTCGTTCTGTATAACTTTTTTCTATTTATATGTGGTGTTCAATAAAGAGTTATTGTATTGTATTGTATTGTCGTAATGACTTACCTTATACTTGCCAAAGAAATTATTGCCAAATTCTATGATAAAAGGTTCCTCAGAGGTACGTGATTTAGTTTACATCACCCGGACTGTAAGTAGTAATTTACCGCCCGCTACGAATAAAAAAACCTCAGGTCGCATATTTACCGCCTTCCCCTTTGGCTCGTGCAAGAAGTTCCTGCGATCTGACACATACTTTATTTCACCCTCAGAATGTAACGTACTATTTATTCTTCGACCGCGCCTTAAAAATACACAGCATTGAAATAGACGAGCCCTGTGAACCAAATTGTCGGTTACACTTCCCATGGGGCGTGGGTTCGGTTCCCGCGCGACCCGGACGCCGTGGGAGCGGCGCGTGCGCACAACAGGGCTTCGGACCGGAACAAACACAGGACAAGAGTATAAGCTGTATAATGATGGAATTAAAATAGGAACAAATTTTATCTTACTGTCTGGACCAAATAAATATGCATGTTCTGAAAGAAGGCCTGTGCCCAACAGTGGGATCGTATTACTATATAGGCTGGAGATGATGATGATGATGTATGCATGTTTTAAAGTAACTAATCAATTCCTAAATTATTTATTAAAGTTTGTGAGTGAGTGAGTGATTGCACGTTTGTTCGTTACTTCATCACGTTGCAACGACTGTTGGATTTGGATCGAATTTGGAACAGAGATAGCTGGTACTTTAGATTACAAAATAGGCTACTTTTTATTCCGGAACATCACAATGTTCCCGCGGGATGACGATAAGATAATTCTGCGCAGACAAAGTCGCGGGCAACAGCTAGTAAAGAAGTGGTGAAACATAATGTAAACTTATTGTGTGGTCACCCTACATTTTTCGAAATGCATACGTCAATAACGTCAGTAATGACCTAGTTATGACAAAGAACGTACTAACCAGGCATAGGGTGACAACACTTTGGGTTTAAAAATTAAATCCTAAATAAAAAAAAGGTTTCGTAACATTATACATATTTGTTTTACGAATTTCTAATTAAAATATTATTTCCAATAAAATGAGTAAGAATATTAATTCAAAGTCACCTTGTTATATTAGTGTTGAGGTTTCATATCCGATTTACTTTTAATAGATTTTTATATCTTCGTGTCAATTTAGTGTCATTGTCAGTCGGTCTAATAAAGAACATCTCTCGCAAGGAATAAGTGCATTTTAATTTGAACAAGTGGCGACCGTGAGGAAAAATGGATTTGCAATTGCTTAAACGAGAAAGAAAAATTATCCGGAGCTCGTTTACAAGAACTCGAAACCGATTTTTGGAAAGATGTGACACGGCCGACGATTTCGATGGAGTAAAAGTGACGTTTGAGATACTTCAAGAAAAAGCGAATCAATTGTTCGAAATCGAAGAAAAAGTAAGACGTAAGTGGCTCGAAGAACTTGATTACGAGAGTAGCAAAGAATTTGATGACGATTGCGAAACAGCGGACGAATATCGGTATTTTTGGGGAGAAGCAAAGCTCAAGTACAACCGACTCTGCCCCAGCGATGTTCGCTCCGTATCCGAGAGCCACTCCCTAATCGAAGATCCTACGGTTAAATCCAGAGAAAAAAATATGTCAGACTCTGGGAGCGAACATTCGATAGAAAGATCTAGAAGGAGTAATATGTCAGACAAACATACTATTTCGAAGAAAACTAATTACACCGACGCTGAATGTAAAAGAAAATTCGTTTTGCCAAAAATAAAACTACTTGAATTCGATGGCAAAATTAAGAACTGGCTTAGCTTTTGGGGACAATTTAAGAAAATTGATGAAGCAGTAGACATCGACATCGATGACAAATTTCAATACCTGATCCAAGCGACGTTACCGGGTTCTCCAGCAAGAGAGCTCGTGGAAAGTTTTCCGCCGTCAGGGGAAAACTACAGAGCGGCCATGGATCAACTTAAAGGGAGGTTTGCAAGAGACGATTTACTGATCGAGATTTACGTAAGAGAGTTATTGAACCTTGTTCTCACTCAATCACAAAGTTATGAGAAGAATGCATCGACTCTGAGTTCTCTGTTTGACAAACTTAACACGCAGCTACGCGCCTTACAATCCCTAGGCGTCACGAGCGACAAGTACGCCGCCATGTTGTACCCGCTGGTGGAGTCGGCGCTGCCCGAAGACGTGCTCAGAGCCTGGGAGAGAGCAAGAGGACAAGCGGTCAACACTGCTGACGACTTGAAGAATTTACTAGATTTCGTCAAGAGAGAAGTCGAAAGCGAAGAAAGAATAAAAATATCTCGAAACGGTATTTCCAGTACGGACGGCGAAGGTAATATTAATGCGTCGAACTGTAGCAATAAACAACCTACAGCTTCTTGTCTTGTTTCTGCCGAACCTAAGAAAGATGTCAAAAACACTACGTGCATATGGTGTGAGAGAACGCACAGCAGTCTGGAATGCTTCAAAGCTGCCAAAATGACGCTTGAAGAGCGAAAGCAGTTTTTGATGAAAAAAGGCGTATGTTTTATTTGTTTAAAGGCGAATCATACGGCCAAGCAATGCAAGAGCTTCACAAAATGTATTCTTTGTGCGCGACGACATACCGTACTACTGTGCCCTGGAACTCAAGATAAAGGTCCGCCTACTGACGAAAAACCAACGATCAAAAGTAGTCAAAATCAATCCATTACTGAGAACACTGCATCACAGAAGACTAATACTACCACTCTACTTCAGACGCTGTTGGTAAAAATTGAACACGAAGGCAAGTCCCTGACTACAAGAGCCTTTTTGGACAGCGGATCGCAGCGGTCGTACGTTCGACGTGATATTGTGAAGAGCCTTGGAATAACTACGACTAAACGAATCTCTTTGGCACATTCGTTGTTCGGCGGCATAGAAACTGATAAAGCTGACTATGGCATTTATAATTTGAACGTGAAGAGCCTAGATAACGAGTTCGAATTTCAAATGACCGCTCTCGATAAAACAAAAGTCTGTGGCGTTATACCGCGACTACTTGAAAACGATCGCTTGATGGTTCAGTTGAAGAACAATAACATTAACTTGAGCGACAAAGGAAGAAATTCACCTGACATCGGACTGCTTATTGGAGCAGATTATTCAGGGATGTTGTTGACTGGTTGTTATATACAATTAGAAGGAAACTTGACGGCCATAAAAACAAAACTCGGATGGACGGTTCAAGGACAGAAAAGTATCGGTTGTTCCAACCTCGAGTACCTGAGCAATAATAATGTAATAGACTTATGGGAACTCGAAGTGATAGGAACAAGGGACCCGATTGAAATTAAATCTAAGAAAGAATCACAGGAAGAAATTTTGAATTATTTTGAAGAAAGCGTGAACAAAAAAGAGACTGGTAGATATGAAGTTAACTTGCCGTGGAAAATTGGACAAAATAAAATGGAGAGCAATAGAGACATGGCATCGAAACGATTAGAAATAACTACTAGAAAACTTATGCAGACGAATAATTACAATGAATATGAAAATATCTTTAAAGACCGGTTAAAAGAAGGGATGTTAGATATAGTTACAGAGAATGACATGAAGGGACACTACATGCCACATCATGCAGTAGTGAAAGAATCCAGCCTGACAGCAAGAGTTCGACCTGCTAGAAAATGGATTGAAACCAATCCCAGGACGACAAGGAGTGTCGAGAGTGGCAAGAGTCCACATGGGCAGATGCCAAGTATAAACGTCCCCTTTAGACGTTATACCAGCTCGAAGTCAGGAACTCAGCTTTGCCGCCCGGAGGATGTTGAGGTTTCATATCCGATTTACTTTTAATAGATTTTTATATCTTCGTGTCAATTTAGTGTCATTGTCAGTCGGTCTAATAAAGAACATCTCTCGCAAGGAATAAGTGCATTTTAATTTGAACAATTAGTAAGTGATGTAATGTATTCGATTTCTCAATAAGTAAGTAAGTAAATGCTTTATTGTACAAATATAAAGAAACAGATACAATTCACAAAAATATAAAAATATCATTAATATATGCACAAAGGCGAAGTTATCCCTATAAGGAATCTCTACCAGTTAACCTTTGAGTTGATGAGAGGATCATTAAACGAGAGACCGACAAAGTGTGAGTTTATAACTCCAGATAGTGAAAGCCACAATAGAGCGTACACTAAATACAATAAACAAATCATAAAATAAGTAAACAAACATTATAAATTAAAAATCACGTTTATCCCTTACGGAGTAGACAGAGCCTAATGTAACAAACAGAAGGCCACGTTTTGCATGATTGTGGGCGTATAGGCGTATTATAAATTATCATACTCACTTATTAAGCGTTCGTACAAAACACAACAACGATTCCCATAAGATCATTTTAAAATGGGTGCGTAACGATGTATATAAAAATTTTTGGTATAATATTAGTAGCAATAACGCTCATTTGATATAATTATTAAATCATATAACAACACTTAATATATTTACATATGACATAATTATCATTTCTTATAATGATCATTTGATATAATATCATTTAATATAACATTCTTTAAGTATAATGCTTATTTCCTATAATGAACTTATGGTATAACGTTATTTTTATAAAAAGTAGGTTAGGTTAGGTTTGAACTGCGTCCCCCAACAAAAACGAACTGCTATTATATATTATGATTTGTATATAAAATGAGCATTATACCATATAATCGTTATAAGAAATAAGCGTTATACCGAACGATAAATATACGAAATAAATTTATATATTTTAAAATTATACCAATCGTTTATTATACACAATGAGTGATTATACCCTTTGAAATTATATCAAATGTTGATATATCGATAGAAAATATATTAAATATTTTTATATCAATCATTACACACCCTTTTAAAATATGTCAAACTGACTGCTCCTCTAAAAAACTTACTACCTGCTATCCCACACCTATCCCACACTCATAAACATCCAAAATCCAATTATGCAAGCCTAAAATTCTCGTAAAACAAAAATTCCCACGGAGCAGGTATTTTCCCACAGAGAACCGTGTGAAATTGTCAAAAGGGATTTTTTCCCATGCCGTTGACTCGAGTCCCGTGGGATAGGGTCGCGTGCCTGCTTAAGTGGCAAATACGTAATTATGTGGTACAAATACGAAGGGTCTCGAAGTGACCCCATATTTTTATAGCTTTGAATCCACACGCGATTAGATGATCGCTAATCACTACATAGTATAAAAGAAAGTCGCTTTTTCTGTCCCCGTGTCCGTATGTATGCTTATATCTTCAAAATCACGCAACGGATTTTGATGCGGTTTTTTTTAATAGATAGAGTGATTCAAGAGGAAGGTTCATATGTATAATACATGCATAATATACCGTGCGAAGCCGGGGCGGGTCGCTAGTCATCATCACTACATAGTATAAAATAAAGTCGCTTTTTCTGTCCCCAAGTCCGTATGTATGCTTATATCTTCAAAACCACACAACGGATTTTGATGCGGTTTTTTTTAATAGATAGAGTGATTCAAGAGGAAGGTTTATATGTATAATACATGCATAATATACCGTGAGAAGCCGGGGCGGGTCGCTAGTATAGTATAAAATAAAGGCGCTTTCTCTGTCCTTATATCCCTATGTCCCTATGTATGCTTATATCTTCAAAACTATAAACGGATTTTGATGCGGTTTTTTTTAATAGATAGAGTGATTCAAGAGGAAGGTTTTTATGTATAATTCTACGCAGACGAAGTCGCGGGCAGAAGCTAGTTTATTTATAAACCGTTTCTGTTAATTTTATTTTTTTTAAACTTACTTCTTCCCGCGGCTTCGCCGTAATTATTATGTTCGGACTTCAGCGAATCACACACACATAAATCACGTCTTTATCGCTTACGAGGTAAACAGAGCTAAGCCCTAAAGGACACGTCAGCGAATAATATTTTAAAAAATGCTTTAGCCATTCTCACGTTTTTCGCCAACGATACATCTCATCATTTCATTATTATTTTTATTATTTTCATAGAACTAACTAAAGCACGCGTCTTTGCTTCCGTTGTAAAATTCCCTGTCTCATGAGAATTTCGTAAATTCCGTTCTTACGTACGCATCTGCGCAAAAGGAATCTCCAGTCCAAATTTTAGTTTTCTATACTTAATAGTCTTGCTGTACCTTGACAATGAGTCAAAGCAAACAATTAATAAAAACCTTAGTATCTAAAATTACACCCCGATTTTTTTTTCTTAATTTTTAAGCACAGAACACGGCAACGGAAAAACGCGCAACGGGTAAAAGTTCGTTACCGTTCGTAACGCAGAGGACCTTGCATAAATACAAAGGCATTACTTTAACTGTCTCATACAGGGTGATTATTGTTCCGCTCTAGACCCTTGGCGCGTGCCGTTCCCATGGGCCCGCGAACGGAACCCAGTTCTGTGGGAATGGGGATATTATGGTGACATAGTTCCCATGGTTAAGTTAATTCTTAGTTGTTGGTAGGATGCAAAAAAAATATGGCTCTGTCAGTCGGGTGACAACTTTGCCCGTGACGAGTAAAAGACAGTTTAAAACCATGTTTTAAACGCTCATACAGGATTATAATATTAAAATTAACATTAACAATTTGGATTGATACTTTATAAAAGATAGCCAACTGGATAAATTTTAACTATCCATTTTGCTAACAATTTCATTTATATTTGTAAATTCACAAGGAAACCGCAACGCAAGCCCTCCATTAAAATAATTAATACTACCCATACTTTGGTAGTATTAATTAAACTTGTTAAAACCGATACTTCATGCTGATAAAAATAACGTCAATTTTTCATTGGAAGCATACATCATTTAAAAATGAATCTTGCTAAAAGCGTAAAAGATATTTTCCATTTTGTGCGGAAATACAAAATGAAGGATCTCCCAAAGAGACTCATTATGGTAACACAAGGCTTTTGATTAAATGAATTCGGAAAAAAAGTTTTTTTAAAACAATAAAGGCGTGTTGAGTTGGGTCAAACATTTGGGCCAACTTGTGTGCTCGGTTTAAGTTGCTTGGCGACGGTTGTTAGAAAAAATCTCTTTAAGAATTTGATGGAATGGAGAAAAGCTATACGTTATTCTTAAACTCAAGCAGTGA
Organism: Pandemis cinnamomeana; assembly: GCA_932294345.1. NCBI lineage: Eukaryota > Metazoa > Arthropoda > Insecta > Lepidoptera > Tortricidae > Pandemis > Pandemis cinnamomeana. The sequence continues at coordinate 8,204,257 of OW028721.1, forward strand.
GATTATACACTGTGTCTCAAAATTAATCTGGAATGCTTCAGCATAATTGGGAACTTCATACACACCATTGAATTGCTTCGCGGTTGTGTGCAGGTTTTCTCACGGTGTTTTTCTTCACCCACAAGCGTATTTTTTGTCAAAATGAGTAATTTACTAAATATATTAAAAATAAGTTTCTATCAAAAAAATATTTTCATACAAGCTTTTTTGCTGACTGCACTTGCATTGTCATCCGTCCTACATGTGTGTACCAAATGTCAAGTCAATCGGACCAACCGTTGAAGAGTTCCCCCCTGCGGAGACGATCCTAGCTGGATCACCAGAACTCCACTACCAGATTATTGTATTGTCATTCGACTTACTCAAGTATGCAAAAGATATCTGCTTCAAAATTGAGTCACAAGATTCCATCCGGACAAACAAACATTAAAGTAAAAAAGGGGTTTACAAAAGACAATTTAAGTGGTTGTATTATTACATTGCTATTCTTGAGAGAACTTTAACCCTCCAACTCTTCCGTTCTTAAAATCGCAAAAAACATCATTGGCACCATGAAAAAATTAAAGTACCAATACTCGCGTGAGAAAATCCGTTGTGAGGTAAAGGTGAACCGTTTTTTTTACCGAGGTCATCTTCGGTTCCCATGGTATGTTTCCCATAGGAACCATGGGAAATATCGGTGGCGGCCGAATGTTTGCTATGGCTACTTATCGGTTGTCATTTGACTTCTGTGTGCTTAGACGTAAGTGGGGTTTAAATGTGCTAATAGGTAGAGATAGTTTTTTTGGATCGTTTATTAGTTTTTTTTTATCATAATTGAATGAGTATGTAGTGTAAAATGATGTATTATTTCGCAGATTTCCGCCATTAATCAAGTTTTTTAGTTTCTGTATTTTTTACATTAGTTCATATTTATGATATTAGGCGTTTAGAAAATGAACAAGTTTTTCAAATACTAAGACTTTAAAATTAAAATAATTTATCTTAAATCGTATTTTAAAAGTGTTAAAGCATCCCACTAATTATTTTATTTACCTGTCAGTCACAAATTACGAATTACTCCGCTACCACCCGTGCAAGACAGCCGACATACATACATACATACATTCATACCGTCACGCCTCTTTCCCACAGCGGTAGGCAGAGACTACTTTGTTTCACTTGCTACGATCCTGACATACTTCTTTCGCTTCATCCACATCCATCAATCTCTTCATACATGCTCGTCGGTTTCGGGTACTCCTGACCTGACCTTTTCCAAAACGTCTCCTATTTGGTCTCGGAACGTCCGTCTAGGCCTTCCCCTCCCGACGTAACCATTCACACTCCTATATATCTGTTTAGTTAGTCTACTTTCATCCATCCGCTCTACGTGACCAAACCAACTAAGTATTGATTCTTAGATTTAATTGACATACTATTATACTGAAATCATCTCATTTTATTAACAAATAATTAACTAGAATAGAATAACATTAATGAATTTGATAATATCAATGTATAGCTTTAATGTACTTCATTAATTTGAAGGCATGTTTTGACGTTATATTAAAATCCTAGATCTAGTATAAACTACTATTGTGTGCCCTTGCAGGGCATCATGGACTGACTTAAAACAAAGTTAACATCTTCATACTTTTTTCTATCCTAGTCACTATATCCTCTTTCACACCAGCACGTTCCCTTATCTCACTATAAGACAGCTAAGTCTGTGTGTATCAAATAAACACATCCCGGCTAGCAGTCCTCATTATTTCAGGGGTGTGGCCCCACATTTAATAAACCTGTTAACCTCAAGCGATGACAACGCTCCACGCGTAACGCTACACCCCGGGTCCATGTGGATTTCGAAGGGTTAAACATTTATCCCACTTAATAATTATTAATGTGAAAATTTGCGACTGTTTGGTTTGGCGTGAATGGAATTTACCATTTCGCGGTAACATGGCAGCGCGGATTTGGTTTTGGAAAAATATCACACGGTCTTAATAAAAGATTGAGGCGTTTATTGCCACGAAAACAAACAGAGCATTATAAGAACACTATTTGCTGTCTTGAATTTATTTTTGGGCTGCATAGCGTATTCCGATGACATTACTTGTTGCAGGGGCCCGAATTTTGAAAGCACATCACTCGAAAGTGGTATAAATATGTTTATATCTTCAAAACTACAGCTCTTATCACATTTTTGACTAGTTCACAAGATTAATGAGAGCCGTAATTATCAAATAGCTGTTTATAGACAAATATTTTGTAGGCGTTGTTGAAGGTTGCGAACCAATTAAGTAATTAATTGTGAAAAGTTTGTCACTTTTATTTTAGACACCAATTAGGTACAATAAAAATAACCGCTATTCAATTTCTTGGAAAGATTACTTGTACGCACGTTTTCTGAAAGTTCCAACTAAGCACGATCTTTGATGACGGGCCGCTGAATGATCCGAAACAATATGTCTTGACGCATTCAGTATTAAATTACTCAGTATTCCAAATATAAACATCTACGACCTTTACCTAGATATTTACTGATAAGTCAGTCTGACTTTACATTAAATGTAGGTATGTAAACATATGTTTCCCATGGCCATCGACGCATAAGCAAAAACTTATCACTATCAGATAGGACAGCGCCGCTTAACCGTCTGCAATATGCACGATTACGATCAAGTTTAATCGAAAAGACTTTATAGTGATGGAGCCAAACACATAAGTTGTATAACTCAGCAAAAACTGAATAACGAACATTTTCATTATCATATCATAATGTTTATTTGCAGAAAAAGGGTCAGTTACATGTCTTAGAGTTATGTTAAATATTGCTCCATCTTTTTCAGTTGCATTCATACAGCATGCAAATATATAAAGCAGGTAACGTGCATCAACAATAATAAAATCAATAACAAAACATTTATAACATTAAAAATAATAATTTGAAAAATAGCAGTCAATAATTTCCAAATTCATGTCATGTGTTAACTCTATAATTTATAAATTCCTTGACACTGTAGAAACAGTGTTCAAGGAGCCAACATCTTAATGTTCGTTTGAATCCATTACCTTCGAGCGCTTTTATTTGGTCAGGTAAGTTATTGAAAATTAGAATGCACATATTATAACTACTATTCCTCTTGTAAATAATATTATTACAGCGTGGCTGATATAAGAGATATTTATATTGCCCTCTAATGTCCCTTAAATGCTGATCTAATCGCTTTTTAAAGTTAGGGAATTTCTTGACAAAATTACAGATTTTATAAATATACAGGCTCAAACTAAAAATATAAATAATCAATGACTTGACGAGTTGCAATCGCGAAATCCGCAATACTCATTCGCGAAAATCCACAAACCGATTCAAAAGTCCCATCGCTATATTAGTTTACATTACAGCAAGGGCGCGGAATATTTTGCGTGGGAACCAAATGTTTCGTATGGGAACGAAATATTTCTTACGGGAACGGGTCCCGGGTTTGTGGGTAACCCACACGCGTGCCACAGCTCGCCGCGGAATGTAACCGATTCCAATGTCACGATTAAATTGGCATTGTTCATTTTTTTTAGTATGCTCCAATTCGAAAACCATTTCGAGGAAAACCATCATTTATCCGATTTATCTTGTCCGATTTCATAAATACTTTATGATTGCAGATATTTTTGTAAAAGTACTTTGAACCTTTGTTTGACCGAACTACCCGGTTTTTAGACAGAATCCAGCATCGAATGTTTGCCACAAAAATGAAAAAAAAAAGTTTAGCTATGGCAACTGTCACGTGTCACTGTCAAATCGACAAAACCATAGACAAAGCCGTTTTTTTATAGCCAGCCGAACGAAGGCGATTAGGATTCTGTCTAAATTCACGAATTATCAAACAGCGAAAAATATTTATTATTAATTAACAAAGATGCGTAAAAGCATAATATTCAAATTAGTTGCTTGAAATAGTCCATTTTATTAAATAAAGGTGTTAAAAGCACAGCTTAAAAAAAATTAACAATGCCAATTGAAATGATTTTATAATCTGTACGCTCTAAAAAGGTAGCCTAAAGGTTTGAACTATGGCCACTCAAGAGAGGGTCGTGGGAACACATCCCGGGATCGCACATCTGAGTTTTTACATACATACCGTCACGCCTCTTTCCCATAGGGGTAGGCAGAGACTACTTTGTTCCACTTGCTACGATCCTGACATAATTCTTTCGCTTCATCCACAGTCATCAATCTCTTCATACGTGCTTGTCGGTTTCGGGTACTCCTGACCTGTCCTTTTTCCAAAACGTCTCCTATTTGGTTTACGTGTGAAATTTACCTACCATGATCTTTTTAACAAGAAAGTAGGTAACTTTACTATCAATTTCACCTCTTGACTTTTTAATATTACCTTGTGGGTGGTGCTGGTGTAGGGGAATATCACGTATCGGTTCCCAGCCATAGTTTTACTTTTTGGTTTTTTGTGTGTTCATGTTTTCAGTATCGTTTAGAAATTTAAGTACAACTTTTTAAGGATGGTCATTGAAAAAAAAATGAAACAAACAATAGGGAATATTCATGACTTTCTTCATGGCTTTTATTATAAGCTCACTAATGTAAAAATATATTTGTCAAATAACTAAAAATAACCGAGATAAGCTATCAAAAATTTGTCTCTATCTCTTTGTATAAAAACGGAATTTTAATATGGAGATTATATGGTCGTTGTGACATATGACGGCCCATGTCATATCGGATCTCTCTTTCCAGTCGCTGACTAATTAGTAGTTTAAAACTCTTATATCTTCCGCATTTCCAGACCAATATGACTTTTAATTTCACTTTTTACAATCTCTTTTACGACACTTTTTAAATGCATATTATTTTTATATTCCATGACACTTAGCCTAGTTTACGAAACTGTAGCAAAACGCGCAATGTACAGAGACGTGTTATTCCAGCCCTAGGTAAAGAGCAATTTGTATTTTAATTAAGGTAGATTAAATAAAGTCCCCCGAGATTACAATGACGACGCGGCCATTATTTCTGGCAAATTAGTTTTAAACGAAATTAAACTTTGATATGCTGTCGGCGTGATTTTCCCTTGTTATTTTTACTTATCCTCATTCCCTATATACATACATACATAGGTACATAAATCACGTCTAACCCCTTACGGGGTAGACAGAACAATACAATACAATACAATACAAATACTCTTTATTGAAAACCACAAATCAGTACAAAACAATACAGAATCAAAGAACAAAGTAGACAATAGGCGGTCTTATCGCTTAACAACGATCCCTACCAGACCAATAAGAGAAATAAGTTGGTGACAGTTTAAGTAGGTGGCGGAAACAAATAGACAGGAGAAACGCAGGGATAATAAACCTAAGAACCTAAGTGTGCAAGACTGCACAACCTTTTTTGATAGTTTTTTTACCTTTTTTATTTGTTTATGTTTTTTTAAGATGATTTTGATAGAATAGACTTTTGTTTCCACCGAAAACCAGTGCCTTATTATTTTGCTCCCAAATACTAAGGTAAGAAGACCTAAAGGCCACGTTTAGCATGATTGTAGGGAAAGGGGAATTCCCTATATACATGTAGATATGAAAAATAGCTAGGGCCGCTACGGATAATAAATAGCCCCAGCGTCAGATTTTTTTAAAGGTCATTGGAACACGGTATATAATAATATAATGTATAGGTGAGTAAATCAAAAATAAAACTATAAAAAAGTTAAGTATGGATCCGCAGCCAGTCGCTAATCTATTGGTGAAAAAATTTCCAAAATCGATTGAGTTGATCCAGAAATTTTCCCCTACAGCCCCACAAAGCCACAAACTACCTTTTACCTGATTTAATCGTCACACTGATTTTATTACCCAACTAAAAATTTTAAAAAAAAACTATGAAACTATATCAGATTCCCACGCGCTTTTCTCACGGTCGCAGAGCGTGAAAGTGATACCTGCTTCTGACATGGGTATATTTTAATGAATACCACATCCCTGTTTAAGGATGAATGCCTGTTTTGGTTGTTGAACCTTTACCACACGACCATGACTATTGTGGGTACAGCGACGCAGCCAAATAGTTTTATGTTCATTGCACGGTTGGCAAGCTTACTGCGCAGTGGTTGTCTTAGAGAACGCGCGATGTATTTGGAAAGGGCTTGCCTGTCGACTGTAGTCATGTTTCGGCCGTTACGGTTTTTTTCGTGGGACCTATAACAGATGAGGGTGTGGTTCGGTATATATTGAAGCGTTTGTGGACTTTATCCTCATTTGGTCGTTAGGTAACGTCAGGGGCACAGTCCTCAAGGGCTTTTGTGTTTTAAAAAGATTTAAAAAAAAACAACGTCCTGAATTGAAGCTTAAAAAAAAAACAAATAGTTGATATAAAATCTTAGCCATATGTCTGTGGTAGTCGTTAAATTATAGTCATGAAACAGAACGCGTCAAATATTTATATTTTTAAGTGTAACGTAAATAAAAAAATACTTGTATCGTACGGTCAAGTGCAAAAATAAGTATCGCTAGGAACTTCTCAAAAATATGTCCCACAACCTTATTACGCTGGCGTAAGAGCGTATGGTACTTATTTTTGAAACTTTGTCTAGATACATATTATTACACTTGACTGTACAATCCGTAAACGTGAATGTTTAAAAAAATACGAAATACAATAAAAAATATTTCAAAAGCGGCGGTTTATTTTTCAAAATGAAAAAAAAAACAAAATGAGCCGGCAACAAAGCGAAAACCTCCGTGTTTGTTTTAACTTATTTGCCTCATTGTTATTTCTACCTTTTACAGTGAAACCGTATAAAATTTTGGAAGTTCAACAGTAGGTAGGTACGCGTGTAAATTGAATGGTTAATTTCTCCTGCACTTATTTGAAGCGGTGTTTGCAAGGAACTTGGTTCAGTATTTGCGTTGCGGGATTGCTTGAAAAATATAGCGAGACTTCGCCTAGAATTCAAATACGGCGAAGTTCATAGAGACATGGTTCTTTTATTCATTATGCTTCTAACTTGGCGTGGGAATTCTGTATTTGCAGTACATGATTTTCAGTTTATGAAATTCTTTATAGCAAAATCGTGTGGACACGTTTTGTGGAGGTTAAAAACATGCTGGAACAACCTATCCTTACGAACAAAACTTTAATATTTAGATATTGTATAGATCCAAGCGCTACTTTTGGTACCTACCCATGACAAATAAAACGTAACTAAGAAAAATAACAAAATCGAAACTTGAATAATGACTGTAGCGCCCCCTGGCATGATACAATACCAATACAGTACAAAAAAACCACATCGCAATCGGTTAAGTAGTTTTTGAGAAAAATGGTAAAAAAATATCGCTGCTTATAAACTGAAGGGCCACAAATCAAAATTTTCCAAAATCACTTTTATAAAAAATGTGGCCAAAATCAACCTTATTTTCATATGTCACAAAGACACCGGTCAAAATCGGTCTCTAAATCGCAGTTTTATGCATGCGCCCTTTTGACATTTTTACGCATTGACGGTTAAGTTAAGGATATAGTTACCTCAAAGTTAAAATAAACAAAAGGTAGAGAATTAAAATACGCATCGACGGTATTATGACACAAAAACATTGGACGTAGGAGTGAAAAAAATCAAATAAAAAATCAAATGAAAAGTTTAATTGTGCTCTCCTCAAAAAAACTTGATTTTGATTTGTGGCACTTTTGTTTATAAGCAGCGATATTGTAAATGTACCGATAATACGCATCATAACTAGATCTTAGGTCTTAGGTAAAATATGCTTATACAGCTGAGAATGGCTGAAATATGCAAATGCATATGATTCGGTCTTTACTTATTATATTAAAAATACTTCAACTACTACAAATAGGTAGCTCAGTTAAAATGAAATGGATCCTTCCGATGCTGCCGTGCACCGGACCGCTTTCAATTTTCCTAATTGAATGTAAAAGCGTGCGTTCAGATGGAATATTATCGTTATGGTAAATCGGCACTGGAACGCCTCTGACGGCTGTTGGACTTATTCTGGAATTTTTTAGAAATATTTTCTTGTTCTTGTTAAATCCGTAATGCCTGATCAGGGATACCCCAAAGTGTCTCGGCTTAAACTTAAATTTCCTTATTACATTAGCACACACCTCCCTTATAACCGTACTTTGTAAATTTATAAAATATCTAACAATTTACGTTATCTATGTTGTCTATTTTAGATTCTCATCCGTACAGGGGCCCAATTTTTGTAAGCACATCACTCGAAAGTGGTATAAATCGGCTTATATGTTCAAAACTACAGCTCTATTCAAATTTTTGACTAGTTCACAAGATTAATGAGAGTATTTCAAATTCAGCACAAGCTTTCACCGCTTTCGAGTGGTATTTTCACATATGTGCTTTCAAAAATCGGGCCCCAGCACGCCGTAACTACTTAAAACGAACGAAAGAAACAAAAACAGTTGCTTCTCTTCTCGCGCAGATGGTAAAAGCCCATCCAGGCGATGCGGCTAGCAACCCATCACTATCTTAATTTCCCTTTGCACCTATACGCCCTCAAACATGCTAAACGTGGCCTTTAGGTCTTGTTACCTTAGGCTCTGTCTATTAGAGATTAAAGAAAAACCATGTGAAGGCAATCGTATATTGTCTAAAATAAAAGAACACAGCGTTGCTAGGACACTATAAGTAATAGACCACATGATAGAGTTTAGTAAAATATGAAGGTTTGCAATCTCTAACACTGTCTACCTATGTATGTATGTATGTTGTGAAAACGGTTCAGTTTAGAATTTGGCTGTTGTCGGACCGTATTTTTAAGTATAATTGAATGGCACTCTTTGCTTTTACCGCCTCTGTTATTGCAATGGCCGCAATTGCTTCAGAATGATTTCTGTTTTACGGTGCGTTTGAGCAAATCAAGTGTAGCGACTCGGCATTTTCTTCAAAATGACAATTACTGCAAATTAGATATTGCCTTAGTTGAAACGTTTGGGTGATATTCAAATGTTTTCGAATACTTAGCACTTTTGAAGCAGTCATTTGGATGCACGTACTAATAGCTCTTGTCCTACTAATAGGATCATCTTATAATACTAATATTTCATGCTGGTCTCTCCATTGTGGTCTGGGAGCGACAAAAAGTTGCTTCTCTTCTCTTAGGGTCCACGGAAGACGGGAGTCTACGTTGAGCGTGACCAAAAATGGGGATCCATGATCGTAGGCGGGGGTGCATGAAAACTAATTTGGTCGATAGTGAAGAACTAAAATTTAATTGAAAATTTGTTTAGTCGACTTTATTTTCTAATAATTAACCCTATCAAGCAATCAATTCTAAACTATTTTTTCGAAAACTGTTAATTTATCGTTAAAACTCAGCAACAACGCAAGTTTCCCTAGATAGAGCTAATCTTCACTTTTTTTTGAGATTTAGAAATTGGTAGTAATGTAGCTGCAGGGCGTCCACCGGATCCAGCATATTTTTGAAAGTGGTCTATGGAACAAAGGAGTTTGGGAACCTCTGGTCTAGGCCTATCCCTCTCATCGCACCCATTCACACTCGCCATATAGGTAAATCTGTGTCTGTCAACATTATCATCATCATCAGCCAGAAGGCGTCCACTGTTGAACAAAGGCCTCCCCCTTCGAACGCCACAATGAACGACAACTCGCCACCTGCATCACGTTTTCCCGCAACTTTCACAATGTCGGTCCACCTAGTAGGAGGCCTGGCAACATTTTCCAGTTCGTGGTCGCCACTCGAGAACTTTCCTCCCCCGACGGTTGTCTGTGTATGGCCTGCCCATTGCCACTTCAACGTACGTCTTCGAGTGATGTCGGTAACTCCAGTTCTTCGGCGAATCTCCGTATTTCGCTTTCTGTCGCTCTGTCGAAATCTGTGTCTGTACTTTAAAAAATCTTCTTCGGCTTTGTTCCTTCGATTTTAGGTCATATCGTGTATCCTCATATTCTTAAATAACAAACTCCGTTTCCGCCGCACTGGAAATATGTTGAGCTTTTGCCGTTAGAGCAAGCTGCTAAATGGAGTTTGGAGAGCTTTCCAAAAAGCTTTTTTCAATAACGAACCGAGGGTCCATAAATTAAGGTATCCAAGTGATATCTGAAGTCAATTTCGCACCACACTCTGGCGTCATTAAACTTTTAAATTCGGAGGATACTGTAATGCGTTATTTCTTAGGTCGAAACAAAAAGAGCGTCTTCTAGGTAAGTAACGAGTGCCTATTTTGCCCGACTATGGTGATATGATATATCCCCACCTATCACACTGGTCTAGGAGCTAAGAAAAACATAGAATGCACCAGTTGCTGTTGCAGTTGCTGCAGTCGAAAGCCCATCGAGGCAGTTGGCGAAAATCTTAGGAATTACGTTATAGGCGATGCGGCTACCAACTCATCACTAATCTTGATTCCCCTGTCTACCTATACGCCCACAATCATGCTAAACGTGGCCTTTAGGTCTTGTTACCTTAAGCTGTCTCCATGTACCCCGTAAGGGATAAAGATGTGATTTATGTATGTACAGGCAGATGTGTATTCAACATTGTGTTGCCATCCGACGTCTTAGTATTATTTTATTCGAAATTCACCTTCAATTTTTCAGTGATGGAAAATATCGTAAGAGATATCTACATATATTTGAGTAGCAACAAAATTGTCAAAGACCTGATTTTTGAAAGCACATTTATGTGAAAATACCACTCGAAATTGGTGAAAAATTGTGCTGAATTTGAAATAGTATAGTAGCTTAGAAGATACTTACGGCTCTCATTAATCTTGAGAACTAGTCAAAAATTTGATTAGCGCTGTAGTTATGAAGATATAAACAGATTTATACCACTTTCGAGTGATGTGCTTCCAAAAATCGGGCCCTTGGGCCCGCGTGGTAACTATAGCCTTAGTCTTGTGGATGCCTGTGCATGAGACCTATAGTGGGACGTGTATTATAGGAGAGATGGAAAACATACGTAATATATATACATACATAAATCACGTCTTTATCCCTTACGGGGCAGACAGAGCCTAAAGTAACAAGACCGTAAGGCTACGATTAGCATGATTGTGATTACTCGTTGGTGAAAAGGGGAATCAAAGTAGTGATGGGTTGCTAGCCGCATCGCCTACCTATTATAACATGATTCACATGTCAGAACATTTATAACAGCACCGTATTGCAGAGTAGGTCAATTTATCGCAACAAGTAACAGTGAAGATAATGCAATATCAGCCTGTACTTATAAGAAATAACTTCTGTCATTGCGTCGGAACAGTATTATTCAAATCCGAGGAGCGGGGAAAATGTCCAATAAAAATGCAAAGGACGGTAGCTATTCTTTCTTCGTAGCTAACTAAATCGCCGTGTTAAAGATCGGGCCCTGTGTTAGAGTTTTGTTTCATTTTTTTTTTGCATATCAAACTAATGTTGCTGGTCTGCTTCTCTTCCCGCGCAGTTGGTAAAAACCCATCGAGGGAATGGGCGAAAGTCTTAGGTATCATGTTGTAGGCGATGCGACTAGCAACCTATTTTGATTTCCCTTTCCACCTATACGCCCTTAATCGTGCTAAACGTGGCCTTAAGGTTTTGTCACCTTAGGCTCTGTACGGGGTAAGGGATAAAGACGTGATATATGTATGTATAATAATGTATTTGTATTTTCATACTTGCAGCCAATACATAAAGAACACGCTCTTAAAGAAAGCAGACACAGTCGATGAATACATATGTGTGATGATTACTGATGATAATATGACATAGCGATCTTTGGCAAAATTACCGTAAGAATCCAGTGTTTTTTTGAGTGATCCTGTAGTGTGTGTGTGTGTTTGTGTGTGCATGCGTGTAGTGTCTAGATAAACGGTCTCTAGCCCAGTTGCTACCGTCTGCTGTTTAGGTTAGCTGATCTCGATTAAGTAAGATTTTTACTAAGATTAAAAATTATTTAGCTATCATCAATTATGAATATTAAGATAGGTATTATCAATATAAATATTGTACCTATTTTAATTAGCTTTGTAATTGTTTATTTTTCATAATTATTATTGTTTACAATGACATAAATATTGCTATGTCGTATGTTTATTAAATTAGGTATTAGGTAGGTATATTGTAAAGCTTATGGATTTCCGGTTTCATTTGTTGTGTTTTTTATTGTTTCGTTGCAGTCTAGCGACGTCGAAGTTCCTAAAACGTTCCGAGTGTGCCTGTGGGGACGGAAGTGATACATGCCCTCGGTACCGCTCTGCTTTCAGAGCAGGACATGAGTGTGTGAGAGCCAACATTGGGGGCGGCAGACGTAAGCTTGCCTTCGGAATCAAAAAGTTTATTGGTTACTTACTTGGCATGAAATGTTTATTTCACAATTTTTTTTTTTTCTCTCCGACATTGGAGACATCTCCAATTAATTTATTTGACGGTGGAGGCGTTTTGCACCTCCACTGAACTTAAATTATTTTTATTGTTGTTTTGACTAATAGAGACTTTATACATCTCTACTATATACTAATATACAATAACAAATAGTTTTTCTTAAAATACTGCTTAAGGAACATCAATTTCAACGATTTAGGTGTCGTCAGCCTCTTAATAACAGCGTGTACACACAGCAAAGCTATTCGGTAAGCAGGATAGATACGGCGCGAGCGTGCGTAGGTGCTTACCTGATTATATTGCCGTGTGTACGTTTCTTTTTCTACCATCCACGCGCGCAGTGAAGCCACAACCTTACCCGCTGGAGCTACTATTTTTAACTCCCTTTACAATTCGATTCCTGATTTCGAGTGCTCGGTAATTGCCACCCAATAAGTCGATGGGGGCTTATTGCGTCGCAATAAAATGTCTATTACTTTTTCCCTTTGATATTTGTTGTACGATTAATGATATTCTTCGATTAATAAGTTTTGCCTGATTGAACTTTGATGAAATCATTTTCGGTTTGTTAATTGAAATATTTATTAGGAAATAGAGCCACTGTTTCGCATTTAGAAGAACTTTTCTTACTTTATTCTACTCTTTTTTTTATGAGAGAGCTTTTTTTAAATGAGCAAGATAGTGCCTAGTGAGCACCACGACGCAAGGACACCTGCAACACTGGATTCCCAACCTAGAGGAAAGGCCCGAATAGACGACGACACAAATTGGGACACAAATGTCGGACACTTATGTGAAATGTCTGTTTCGGTCATAAAGCAGTTATCAACCGATAACCAATTATCATTGCAAGTTAAATTACCTTCTAATTTGTAAAAAAAACGTAAGTCAATCTATAAAAATAAAAAAACAAAAACTGATTGAAAACCTTTTGTCTTTTGTTTCTAAGGTGGGTTAAAAACCTAAAAAATGTGTAATGAATAAAACAATAACTTCCTAAAACAACTTAACAAATAAGAAGGTCCCACCGAGATTTGAACTCGGATCGTTGGATTCAGAGTCCAAAGTGCTAACCATTACACCATGGGACCGCTCAGGAGGCCAGTCGAAAGTTGCGATGAGCTTCCACGTGGTCTCTAGTACGCATGACTTATGCTTTATCTCTTTTACACATCGTTACGTCTCACTCCAGTGGGGGGCGCTTTCAATACCGCGTACGTGTCGTACTGAACTCAAAAAAGAGAATGTGCTGTTTAAGAGTAGTGAGATTGTTTTTTCTTATACTAATAATGGATTGCTTAGTAGAACAAAATTATAAATAAGTTGAATTGTGCAGCTCCAATAAGTGAAGTACTTACTAGCTGGCAATGCAAAGACTTTTGGGCTTTCCCTGTTATTAATTTTTGTAGGTATGTATGATAGAAATGTAATTTGCTCCATACAAAGGTACTCTCTTAATGATTCTATTTTGAAGAGCATGACGATGCAAGAAATGCGACATATTAAATTAGTATTTGAATCTTACTGCGCTTTGGGTTTTTTCTATATTGTAATTTTGGATGGTAAAAGGCCATCGAGGGGGGCATAGGAATCATGACTTTTATAGCATCCCATCACTATCTTGATTCCCCTTTCCACCTATACGCCCAGAATCATACGCGATCAGCAGCCAATAAGAAGCCGCGCTTCAACCCCACCAGGCTAATGACAGGCAGACACACACGCGTTTTTTCTCGCTCACTCAACATCTATAGAAAATTACACTACTTTGCTTTATACCATTTGTCCGTAATAAATTTCCTCTTTAAAATTCCAAATTCTGCTATCCACATCATCAAGACCAATCCAATCATACCGTTTCTAGACGGACAGACAATGGGCATTGTTTCATTACAGAAAGTCTTCTGACTTGTACTCTGTTAACAGCAAGAAATTGCAATTAATGAATGCCGCTTCTTGGCTTCGAATCAATTTGTCGGAGCGAAAGCATCGATCAGTTAATGTAAGGCGATTAGTGTGACAGAGACAAAAAAGAAAAAGAAAAGCCACTTAGTAAAAAAAACGCGTCAGCCTGGGCTTCGTAGGCGGATTAATTGTTTGCAATTATGAAATGAATTCTGTAGGCTTATTACCTAACTCGCTCGCAATCGCCATCGTGTTTCGTTCATTTTGACAGTTCTTGTATGAATGTGACAGCCAGCCGATCCCGATGTCAATTGTCAGCCTATACATGAACTGTCAGAGTGAACACGATGGCGATTGCGAGCGAGTTAGGAAGTAAGCCTACTGATCATCTCATCATCTGTTATGCGTCCTACTACTGGGCATATGCCTCCTCTCCTTGGGTTATTGGTACCATGGCGGCCTTGTGCGGATTGGGAACTTCACACATACCGTGTTTGCAGGTTTGCTCACGATGTTTCTTCACCGAAAAGCTCGTGATGAATTTCAAATACGGTTTCGCCCATGAATTCCGGAAAACGCAGAGGTGCGAGCCAGAGATTCGAACCTAACGTACCTCTTCTTAAGATATGGCTTTAGGTACTTCTTGATTATCTTTCTTTACGGTTTTAGCCGGGTATAAATAAAATGTCTAAACGACACTGAAAATTAGGACACAGAAAAGGCGAAAAGTAAAGCTATGGCCAGGAATTGAACCCGGATCCAATCATTGAATATACTTTAAAAGCGAGCGGTTTTAGTACCTATGTGTCCACTTTGTTCTGTAGCGAGGGTTTTCGCCGGGTGCCGACGGAACCTTAATCTCGTTAACTTATCAAAGCTTTCATTTTATTTTACGTGCAATAAACTTAATGTAGGTTCCATTTTTTTTCATTTGGAAGTGGATATTTTCCAACTGCAGACCCGGTGTAAGTGGACGTATCTGTTTCACAGCGGCGTAGCCTGCCTTGGAGGGGCCCTGTATCAAAATTAGTTGGGGGGCCCAAATGATGGGAGGTGATATTGTGGATAACATTTTACTAATTTTTGCTCACACACGTTAGAAGCCTCTGTAGTCCGGGGGCCCCGTATCAACTAATTTAACTATCGGTGCAACTAATTTAAATACATAGCTAGCTAGTTTATCAAAAAGGATTAAACATGGCTTACAAAAATAATTATAATTATTGATGAAATGAAACACTGGATTTATTGATATTGGAAAACAAACAGCTCAAATTAATACATACGAATAAGAACAATAGCTAATACAGTAAACACATTAGCCAGAACAATTTCAACTTACAGCAATTTTTTTAAATATCTTTGTGCTCGAAGTTTGAAATAAAACTACGTAAAGATACTACTAAAAATATTTTGGAAATCACAAAACACAATGTCAATCAAAATTGCGGAAAATTGCATAGTTCCCGCGGGATACCGATAAATATCTCAAAGGTCGTAGCTGCCTAGAGTCGGAACGTAAATAATTATATACTATCAACATTAGTTCTTAAGTCTAATACTCGCGGACGAAGTCGCGGGCAGAAGCTAGTACTGTTATAAATTGTTGCGACAAAACGCAACACAATTAATCCAAGTGCTGGAACGAACTGAATGTAGCCGCAAATTGATCGCTATTGCAATTGATTGCTATTAATTTAAAGTGTTAACCATGCCGCCTCTTACACCGAACAGAATTGTTACAGAGTTACTGTGCAAGGAGACACGGCCAGGGGCCTTGCCATGACGTCTTAATGCGATTCAATTCCGACTCAGTTCAGGTTTTAGCTGTCATTTTTAGCATGGATCTGACAGCGAGAGAACCTGAACTGAATCGAAACGGGAATCTAAATAGTGATGATAACATAATTCCTAATATTTTTGCCCATTCTCTCGATGGGTTTTTACTATCTGCGTGGAAAGAGAAGCAGCTGGTACATTCAATGTTTTTTGCTCCCCAACCAACATGGAAGAAAGATCAGTAAAGACAAGTAAATTAAATACGGGTAAAGTCTGATAGGTATTTAAAATGGCCTAATGGCTTCACCTATCTATGGCCTCTCAAGCAGAGGCTCGCACCTCTGAGCTTTTCGGTGAAGAAGAACATCGTGGAGTACCTACACACGTCTGCGAAGCAATTCAATGGTACGTGTAAAGTTTCCAATCCTCACCAATGCCCTCATTGGAACTATAGCCCATGCAGTGGTACATACACAGGCTAGAGACGGGGCTAGATTGCACGGCCAGCACAAGTGCGCGCGAGCTGTGTCGCGAGCGTGACAGACTGCCAGTCTCTTTCTAAAAGGAACAGTAAGAAAAAGACGGGTAAAGAAAGAAAGAAAGAAGACATTTATTCCTTTTTGCAAGACACACAAATATATGATAATATACACAATTTTATAGAAAATAAACAAGGTAAAACAAAAAAAACATAGACATGAAAAATAGATCATCAGCGTTGTGTGTCTTCGCAAAAGTGAAACGGTCGCTGGCTCAGCATTACGTTGAGGTGTTAGACACCTGCAGCACTGATTTTCATTTCATTTTGATTTGATTGGTAGGCTATCTCTCGCGCGATACAGCTCTCGCGTGCACTTGTGTTACACGTGCTGGGGCTCGCTACGGTGTAAATTCAGCTCCGACCCATTTCAACACTAATTCCATTCTATCCCAGTTCACAACTTCGAGACTAGACCTGTCTCAACTTGGACTCCTAATTTAACTATTATGGTTTAAAACGAAACGATTAATTGCTCATTTGGACAAGTTGTAATTGTAATTTATAATAAATGAGTTTCCGTATAGGGCGTTATACAACCCCCAATTCATACATACATACTGTTAAGCCCGTAGAGTAGTGCTGACACTTTGATCGTGTTTTTCCATGCTTTGGAGACGTTTTCAGCAGGCTGAAATAACGTTTCAGGCCGTTTCAGAGGGTGCTCTGTCACATATTAGTTTATCGAAATTTTGCCCGAGTTGCCGTTGTTTTCAGGCGCCTGAAACATGTTTTAAGCCCGTTTCAGGCCACCCTCTATCCGATGACGCCATAACCTGAAAACCCGTTTTCAGGCGTTTTCAGGACCCCTTATGGGCCCTTGAAGTACATTTCAGTATATGGCGAAATTTCCAGTAGGAGTGAAAGAGATAGCATGATTAGACAGAGACAGCTATACTGAGAACATTCCAGAAGGGTGTGACAGAGACGACACGATGAAAGACAAAGATAGCGGTCCGTCGAACATTCGAGAAAAGAGAGAGCGAGACAGCCGTGGCCACGCGTTTTATATTGGGCGCGAAGGATTCCCGAATTTTCGAGAGCGGCCGTAGAAGGTACGAGATCGTTCGGGAACCTTCCTACGGCTGTCTCGCTCACTCTTTTCTCGAATGTTCGACGTACCTACCGCTATCTTTGTCTTTCATCGTGTCGTCTCTGTCACACCCTTCTGGAATGTTCTCAGTATAGCTGTCTCTGTCTAATCATGCTATCTCTTTCACTCCTACTGGAAATTTCGCCATATACTGAAATGTACTTCAAGGGCCCATAAGGGGTCCTGAAAACGCCTGAAAACGGGTTTTCAGGTTATGGCGTCATCGGATAGAGGGTGGCCTGAAACAGGCTGACAACATGTTTCAATCGCCTGAAAACAACGGCAACTTGGACAGAATTTCGATAAACTAATATGTGACAGAGCACCCTCCGAAACGGCCTGAAACGTTATTTCAGCCTGCTGAAAACGTCTCCAAAGCATGGAAGAACACGATCAAAGTGTCAGCACTACTCTACGGGCGTAACAATACAAATACGATATAAAAACTTAAAATACTGGTCACACACAATTGAAAATCAGCGATGCGGCTTGCCACGGCGTCATGCCAAATGTGGTTTAAAATGTTTATTTATGTGTTGTATGTCTTCCACAGTACTTGCCTGTACGCATCGCGTTAAAATAATTTATTAATATACATAGATATTACAATTTTGTACCCGTATACCTTAAATCTGTAAAAAAAATAATGAAAATGTTTCTGTCGGAAATATTTAATACAAGCTTTTTTGCTGACTATCGGTTGAAGATATCTGCTTCAAAATTGAGTTGCAAGATTCTACCCAAATAAAAGCTTATAAAATACGTACAGAACCTAAACATAACAATTGAACAGCAGCATAATCAACAACAAAAAATATCTTAAACGTAAGACAAATCAAATTAAATTCAAATACAGACAGGGGCGAACAGTGATCCCACATTATTAACTCACACTATAATTTCAGTACCTTAGCTACAGACCTTAATAAATAACATAATTATTACAAGTACAACTCTTCCTTTAATATGGAAGAATCGTAAAACGCGAACCCGCTAATACCCCACCGTCCCAAAACACACTTCAGCCTTAAAGATTTAAATAAAATGAAAATTACCAACGGGACATTAATCTGTATTCAGACTTAAGCTTCCCGATTAGTCTTTCGCCACAGAAAAAATAAGTGCACTTAGCCTAAGTGGATTTGGCAAAGGCCGGGTATCGCCAGCACTGAATCATTTCATACTGGCTAGATCTGGTTGGAACTGGATATAACCGCTTATAACCGGTTATTAACTCCCCGAATTATGGTGCATACTTTCGCAGTTAGAGTCGGTTGGATTGTTTTTGATGGCAGTTTTGACTTTTGGAGAAGCTTGGTTAAGTTTAATGATGCTGTATTTATTTGTTATTGAAGCGGAATAAACGATTTGAGTTTAACTAATTTTGCAATTCAATACCAAAATGCTAAAAATAAGACTAAAAATTTTTGATGTTTACAAAAGAGCATCGCTATTTCAAAGCAGACTTACCGGTGAATGAAAACTTCGTGAGGAAACCTGCACACTGTGTGTAAATATGTATGTAGCTTCTCATCCACACTGCCAAGATAATTCTGAGAGGTCTGTGCCCACCAATGGGCCGTGAAGTACCTAAAGATAGGTATACCAAACTACATGAACATCGATTTATGATTTAGGACCGAAATTTGCGTCGTATAGCGCCCGTTTCATGTTTTGTCAACATCTTGTCAAGCATTGTTATCTCATTTTCATAATGGGCCAAAATCTTAGGAATTATGTTATAAGCGATGCGGTTAGCAACTCATGACCTATTTTGATTCTCTTTTCCACCTATACGCCCACATTCGTTATTAAAAAAACTGGTTCATATGCGGCGAAGATGTGGTATAAGTAGGCCTCCAACAAGATGGAGCGACGACCTGGTGAGGGTAGCGGGAACGCATTGGGTGCGGATGGCGCAGAGCCGATCTGTTTGGCGAGCCGCGGGGGAGGCCTATGTTCAGCAGTGGACGTCTTTCGGCTGACATGATGATGATGATGATGATGCGGCGAAGATGTGGATGGTACGAGTACATACAACAAAAGCGAGAAATGTACATACATAGGTACAATTGAATTCAGAACTTCTTTTTAAGTCTGTTGAAACAAACTGTCGCGTCGTATTCGAAATTACACCGGGACAAAGTCTGCAGACACGAATGATAGTCTTTTATGCAAATGACTACCTTCTCTCTAAATTAACAACTTTGACTGTTTCTGACGTTTTTTGGCTCCAGTCCCGTATAGATTCAGTTCAGTTAATTAAAAACGTACATTCTTTTGTTACAAAGTAACTGACGAGCGAGTTGTTCGTCGGTAGACATTGTTGGAATCAAAATCGAGGGGACTATTAATGCCAACTAACAAATGCCCATTGGCAGTTAGCCTGTTGCAGTTTTATTTCGTTTCTAGCCTTGTTTTAGACCTGTCATGCTATTTGCATGCACATATGCACATTGTTATATATATAGAAAATGACGTTGTTAACAACTACGAGTATAAACATAACCGAAAAATAAGCTGTCAAAGATCTCTTCTCTTTCGAGAAATTTAATCTCTTTCGAGGTGTTTTTGACATATGACATACATGCACATACACAAATCACGTCTTTATCCCTTACGGGGTAGACAGAGCCTAAGGTACAAGCCCTACAGGCCACGTTTAGCAAGATTGTGAGCGTATAGGTGGAAAATGGAATCAAAATAGTGATGGGTTGCGAGCCGCATCGCCTATAATAATATGATTCCTATGATTTTCGCCCATTCCCTCGATGGGCTTTACCATCTGTGCGGGAAGAGAAGTAACTGGTACATTCTATGTTTTTTCTTTGCTCCCATACCAGCATGTAGTTGTTTATCATTCTTACAAACTTTAAACAATGAACATTTAATAAACAACTTAACGGTGACTAAATTGGTGTTTTTAGTAATTACTAGCTTCTGTCCGCGACTTCGTCTGCGTAGAATTATACCTAAAAACCTTCCTCTTGAATCACTCTATCTATTAAAAAAAACCGCATCAAAATCCGTTGTGTAGTTTTGAAGATATAAGCATACATAGAGACATAGGGACACAGGGACAGAGAAAGCGACTTTATTTTATTCTATGTAGTGAAGTCCCACATTATGTATCATTTATATTCCATATTTCCGATGGCATTTTATATGGGTATATAGAAGTAGGTATTACCATCTCTTAATAGCATTAACGCCACCATGAGATGCAATTCCAAAGCGCAACAACTAAAAAAGGTTCGTAGTTCCGTCCCGGCGTAAATTAATACCAACTAATCCTTATTAAGTGCAGCAAGTAAAGGAACTGCACCTGCTTTGAATAAGATACTTTTAATTAGATAGAAGCTCCGGTGTTCGCGAGGGCTTAGTTCCTTGCTCTGGAAACTTACGAGTGCTGAAGTTTTGCGATTTTAACATAATGTATTCGTGATAGAAACTATTAACAAAAGCCGGTTATTAGTGAATCGGACACGTACACTAAGGGTTATTAAATAAATCTAATTAAATTAAAAAAAATAAGAGTGAATAAGAAAGAAAGAAAGAACGAAAGAAAAAACGTTCATTACCGCACTAAAGGGTAATTCAATGAATAAATCAAATTAGTATATAGGCATGGCAAAAGTACCACGTCAACATGAATGAATGAAGCACAAGAATAAAATTATATGTTTGCTTTTATTTGGGTTGTGACATTTCATTATGTCAAAAGGAGTTGTTTCGATACTCACGGTACAGCTAGTATTTGTATGAAAATGCACCTTCAAAAGGTCACATTGATGACGTAAATTAAGAAACTTTTTTATAATGCTTTGAATTAATTTTTACTTTATACCTCAATGCATTCTTGAGAAGAGTCGGACGTAGACAAATGGTCTTCATGGAACACAAATTAAGTTACGATGAGATTTTTATTCAGTAAGATCCTGGAAATTCAACTATCAGATTTAAAGATTCGCGTCAAGGAAATTGTGGGTATAAACTAGCTTATTTATATGTGGAATGGAATGTAAGAAGGTGTGAAGATGACCGACGATACTATGAGTGAGATGACGAATATTCGATTTGAAGAATGACTTGACGTATGTGAGACGTTTAGGATTTAATTTGTAATCAGTCTGCGGTACGATTTCAATATGTATAAATGTAAAGAATATTAAATAAAATATACTTCGGTGACTAAATAAGCTTTTTCTAGTTATTTAGTCCCATAAATATTTTCAGAGTAGGTACTAAGAAAAGGTCGTCTGTGTATTACACAACTCGCTACCAGATCGCATGCACCTTCAATATCTTCATGTTTAATTTAGGTTTTGAAGTGTCTTCCGTTGCTTAATTTATTTCGCTCACACAGCGAACTGGCGTGATAAATACTAAGACTAGATTTTTGCTCGTTAGCATGTTTTAAATATTCATGAACTTTCGTATAAGACGACACCCTGAGAATATATTGCGTTACCCCTTGTTCCGTTCATGATTAAGTTGATAGATTCATTATATTTTGATTTTCGTTCGAGCTAAGAAAATAATCGAAGTATGTACCTATCTATATTATTGAAAATGGATTTCGGAAACGTATGTACGCATACCCACGTACGTAACGTATGTACCCTCCAATACACGGAGGAGGCCTATGCCATGAGGCACGCCGAATTACGCGACAATTTAATAATAATAAAAAAAACAACAACAAAACGCTGAAATTGTAGCGAAATCGGAATAAAAAAGGCTATATCATATCATATCATGTACGCATACAACTTCAGAACAGCTGCACCATATGTGGATAATATTTTTTTCTTGTTTTGGTCATTAGCCGAAAAGGTTTGTAAGAAGCAAAATATTTAAAAAAGTGCGGAACAGAGGCGTAGCCGCGGACAATATCAGGTCTAGTACTGTATAAACTGACTAACAAATAAACTGAAGAAAAAATAAGAGGGTCTACCACAACACATTCGTCTTTCGGCATTAAATAACCACAGAACATTTGTATTGAGACTCCGACTTGTTTATCAGATCTAGATAAACAACAAAATACTAAACTTCTACGTACAACATACACATAAACAAATCAGATCTAATATCCCTTACGGGGTAGACAGAGCCTGAGGTAACAAGACCTAAAGGTCACGCTTAGCATGATAGTGAGCGTACAGATGGAAAGGGGAATCAAAATAGTGATGGGGTGGCCGCATCGCCTATAAAATTATTCTTAACATTTTTGCCCATTCCCTCGATTGGCTTTTCCCATCTGCGCCGGGAGGAGCAGCAATTGGTACATTCTATGTTATCTCTTTGCTCACAGACCAGCATGAGAGTGCTGAAGATGTACGTACAAGTTTAGTATTTTATCTTGCTGTCTTACTCACTCTTGTGGGTTTGCTATTTAAATCGATGGCACCAGAAACCAGGATGGCATTCTAAGAGCTCACGGGCTGTACCTATTAGGGATTAGTGGTCTATCTGAAAAAGGAAATGAAAAATACAACGAATAATTTTACATTAACCAGACTGCGTACAACGTACATTTTGCCAACAAGCGATGCCAAGAACGCGACATCCCGCCAGCTAATAAATATGCCGCAACAACTAAAAACTCTTAAGCAATATTTACAGTTTCCTCCACAGACAGATGTACTGTATAAAATGCTAATAAAACCTAATAAGGTGCATTGGGGTAAATTCGAAAATCGCGGATATCCACTAAACGGGGAAAAATTCCAGAATCCGGCAACGCTTATCTAGAAGCCGAAGACTTTGGAGCTTCTAGGTAAGCGTTGCCAGATTATGTAATTGTTCCCCGTTTAGTGGATATCCACGAGTTTCGAAATTCCTCCAATTTCGAATATACCCCAATGCACTATAGGTCACTTATACTTAGCCGTACACGGTTAGGTTAGGTCGTTCTCAACCGCCACCTGCAGCATCTACATGCTGCTGTGTTCCAAAATACTCGGGAGTGTTCGTTCTCACCCGCCGCGTGGAACGTGCAAAACACGACGAGCGAGTATAACCGCTTCCAAAAACGTCGGCAACGTTGTACGGTAGAACACAGTCAAAATACCCCTCCCCCCCCTGTCGGGCTCTTAGCCAACGGATAACGACATCCCTCAGAATCTGGCAGGAAATCATTAACCGATGCCCAGGGCGCACTGGACCAAGCACTGCTCTTCCCCTCGGACGGATCCAAAAACGAACCGCAGCTCTTGACCACACGCGGAGGTAACCCGAGTCGCACGCACTGAACTGAGTCGGAATTGAGACATTAAGACGTCAAAGTAAGACCGCAGATTATATTGCCGGGTCTTTTATTTGTTTCCGTGACGGTCATACCGTGCCGTTACATCACGAAATATCCGCCCTTTTCCGTTCAAACAAATTAAAAATTCCAACCCAAAGTATGCATGCACCAAACTACGCTTGGAAGACAAAACGAGAAGTATCAGTATGCAAGCAGAATTTACTTATTTACAAACACGTGGAGGTCGCACGAGTGCACGTGACTTGCAAGTTGAACCCGGTACTGTTTGGGTTCCGTGACCAAATACTAATACGACTGTTGCTTAGAACACTCCTTGGTTTACTTTACACCATCTAAAAAGAAGATAGAAGACTTTTATTCATTCTGGGAGACACACAAAATGTAAGAGCATACACACAGTTTTATAGAAAAGAAACAACAAAAAAAACTCAGACATGAAAAATAGATCATCAGCGTTGTGTGTGTCTTCGCAAAAGTGAAACACGGTTGTGCAGCACTGATTTTCAGCCAGAACCGTCTGTGACCGTGTCTTTTCAAGTGGAAATGAAACGTAGAGTATACTTGCGAGAAGGATTAATCGAACCAGCGGGAGTCAAAATATCGTATCAAATTGGTAATTTACTGCCTCGTCAAACAAAGTGTGGACTAAGTAGCATTTTAAAGTCTCCTTAGTAAGTTTATGAACTTGGATTTGTGGTAATTTCTATAAATAATATATGTAGTGTGCTGTACTCATACATCGGTAACTTCAGTTCTTCTACTTGTAATTACTCTTCCAGAGAGTTCCGAAATAAATCTTCTTAGTAAACCGCCACTAAAGTATTTTAGAAATCCTGGCGGTATTTGATTATGATTCTCAAGGAACCTCTATCCATTATGCACCTTAAAGTCAACACATAAGGCCTTACCATGACGTGTTAATGCGATTCAATTCCGATCCAGTTTAGATTCGCTTGCTGTCAGATCCATACTAAAAATGACAGCTAAAACCTGAACTGAGTCGTAATTGAATTGCATTAAGACGTCATGGTAAGGCCTCAGGTTGGTGATGGAGAGTTCAGAATAATTAAGTTTTAACTACTGAGTTTGAAAATTTCTCACGTTTTAATAAGAGCTTGTAAAACTGGGTGAACTTAAACATTGTAGGCAGTGTTTACTGCTTATGCAAAATAGTAGTGTCAAGTAAGTAAATCACATTTATTACTTATGCCAACACGTCGTAAAAGCAGTACGTGAGGTGCACCGAACCGAAAAACATTTTGCTTCTGTTATTTGGGCATTTCTATAAAAGTTTGCACACTTCATTCGCCTAAATTTTACAATTTTAAAAAATGCAGATGGTTTCATCGTCACCGTCATCATATCAGCGATATTACGTTCACTGTTGGACATAGGCCTCGCCCATAGACCTCCAGTTGCCTGGCTTGGAAACGGCTTGCATCCACCGTGAATTTGCAATTTCAACCAGTTCATTCGTCCACCTCACACTGCGTTTACCGATCCGCGGTCTCCGCTTGAGAACCGATAGATAGATTAGTCGAATGAAAATGAGTCTTCATTAATTTATGGGAACCACCTTAATAAATTGTTTGTTGTAAAATTTAAGGGGACGTTTTTTTGGACTCAGTTTATTTCTAAATCAATTTATTATCTAAATCGGTAAGGTAATTGAGATATACCAAGTGTTTAAGAAATTCTTATACATGCTTAAAACTGTCACATGCACCTCGTTTCAATTGTTTTGTTCATTTTAACTTCCATGCTGGTCTTGGAGCAAAGAAAAAACAGAATGTACCAGTTGCTTCTCTTCTCGCGTGTGGTAAAAGCTCATCGAGGGAATCGATGAAAATCATAGGAATCATGTCATAGGCGATGCGGCTAGCAACTTATCATTATTTTGATTCCATTTTCCACCTATACGCTCACAATCTTGTTAAACGTGGCGTGATTTGTGTATGTATGTGTATGTGAGTATTAAAATAGAAGTACTTAAACGTTTTTACTTTGTTACTTTCTACATTATGTTAAAGTGGTAATTTCTAGAACTATTGAACCGACTCTCAAAATCTATCACAGCTACCCTCACAAGGCTTCTTTTTATACTCATTAAGTGCTTTTCTATAAGTATCGAATGTGTGGAAATCTTTCTCTTTCTCTCTGTCTCTGTCTCTCTAAAAGGAATCAATCGACGTAGTATTTCCTAATCAACAACATCAACATAACGTGCACTTTATCGATCTAAATGAATTATTCCACCCTTGCCGCAGGACAGGTTAGCCAGTGGCCAATTCGGAATAACTATACCTACGTATGCTTGTAGGCCGTGGCTCGATTTATGTCGTATATTGGTGCAGGGGTCCCCTTTGAAACGTTGAGTCGGATGGAATGTACTTGAATATGCAATTTGAGGTATCAACGCAGCGATTCGAGTGAAGATTCGATTATGGACACAACAGCGCTCGGGGTTCGTGACTATTCAATGAAGATACAATGGTTTTGTTCACGAATATGGCCGTTGGAAGCTGTAGTATGATATCATCTAGGTCAGTCTATGAGCTACAATTTTACGTGGCCTGGTACCACGACGGTGCAAAAGTGCTAAATCATTTCGTTCTAATTTCATTTGTGTTGCATTGTACTTGCTAAAAATTTCACTTTTAATACACTTAACATTAAATTATTTTAAAGTTATTTCCTATAATTGAACTTGGTATAAAATCAATAATCCTACTATAATATTATAAATGTGAAAGTTTGTGAGTATGTTTGGATGTTTGTTACTCTTTCACGCCAGAACGGCTGGACAGATCTGGATGAAATTTGGAACATAGATAGATTATAGTTAGGAATAACACATAGGCTACTTTTTATCCCGGAAAATTGCGTAATTCCTGCGGAATAGCGATAAACGGATTCTATGCAGACGAAGTTGCGGGAAACAGCTAGTATATCATAATCATAATCCAGCCTATATGCTACTGCTGGGCACACCGCAGACAACAGAATAGATAGTCCGCTATAAAGGTTCAAATGTTATAAAATAAGTAACATTAGATTTTATAAACATTCGATCATGGTATTGTTACAGAAAATTCACTGTACCATTAGAGTGTTTGGACGGATTTGGATGAAATTTGGAACGGAGTTAGCTGATACCCTAGATTAGTACATAGGCTACTTCTTATCCCGGAAAATTGCATAGTTTCCGTGGGATAGCGATAAACATCTCAAAGGTCGTAGCTGCCCAGAGTCTCAACGTAAACAATTATTGCAGAATATACCATCAACATCAGTTCTTAAGTCTTATTCTATGCGAACGAAGTCGCGGCCAGAAGCTAGTAAGAAATAATGGATTAACTACTCTTTCAAATGTACCTTATTTCATTTGGTCCATTGAAATCAATGTAGATACATACAGAAGAGAAACAATACCGACATTAAAACAATGTAAGAGTTTTAATTAAATGCTTGTTTTAGATTAACAATGAAAAAGGATTTCTGTGACTTAATAAATTAACGCGTCGCTTGTTCGCCCGATGTTAATGCTTTGAATAGGTATTGTTAGACTTTTAAGCAGCCATTGAGGTTATTTCTCATAGCAGGGATTTACAACGTGGGGGGCGCAGAGACCAGCCAAGGGGGGCGTGGGCACTAGTACGGTCAAGACCATAATATGGTCCGTAGGTCCTTCAACATTAGGTATTTTCATATTGTTTACCATGTGGTGTTCAATTCAGAGTCATTGTATTTAT
This sequence comes from Pandemis cinnamomeana, assembly GCA_932294345.1. NCBI lineage: Eukaryota > Metazoa > Arthropoda > Insecta > Lepidoptera > Tortricidae > Pandemis > Pandemis cinnamomeana. The sequence continues at coordinate 8,231,963 of OW028721.1, forward strand.
TGTATTCGCGCTTACGCGTTAAACCCTAATGGAATTATTTATTTGTCTTGTTTAGATATACAGTAGAATCCGTTTATTATGACTCCGCCTATATTGACCAGCCGGTTATTATGACGTAATTGCACTACGAAGTTTGGTTTTCATATAAAATTCTTTATAATAAAGTCGGATATAATGACTTCCCTTACAGTGACATGTCGCTTATTATGACCCATTTTTAATAAATTATGTCCGGTTATAATGACCGACATGATTCTTTACACCTTCGGTATTGTTCGTTGATTCCCGACGACGTTCGGCACGTGGCTTTTTTTTGTTTTGATTCTCAGTGAGTAATTGACGGTTGAAGGTCACGCATTGTTTTTCGTTTGTTACTGTGAAAAAAATGTCATCTCAACGACGTAAAGCATTTACAATTGAGGAGAAAGGTGCAATAATATGCAGATTAGAAAATGGAGAATCTAACTCATGTCTCGCAAAGGAATTTGGCGTGGGTCATTCGACAATCTCAAACATACATATTTACATAAAAAAAGTTTTTCATTTCACATAACGCTTTATATGACGTCCGCTTATTATGACGTGTTTGTCAATTCCTTTCGAAGTCATAATAAACGGATTCTACTGTACATATATTTTGTCTTGTCGAGTGTGGCCGCCCATTTTAGAGAGATCCATGGTAAATTTTTCTCACCTCTCATTCAGAAAACTAAGCTTTGCTATAATCGAGAGGGATCAAAGTGCAACTTTTCTGTTCAAGGCTTTTCTAAGTGTTTTGCAAATGCAATTTTTTAAGTTGATACTTGTAAAGCCTCGCCATTTACTATGCTGGTAGCTCTTTAATTATATTTAGAATTATTTTTTCAAGTTTCTTAATGTTCGGTGTGAAAAGTTGTATGAGCCACTCGGGAGCAAAATTATTTTCATCTTTGGCGTTAACTCTTGAATCCCTTGTTACGCTCTGGATTCAATGTAGCGCCCTCGCCATAAATACATCATTTTGGTCCCTTGTGACACAAATAATTATTATATGAAACCTAGTTTACCTACAAGCATATTATCTGTACATAATATGACATCAGCTAATTGCGGTCTCGATTTAGTTACGCAGGATTTACAGGCTTTACGATGCTAGAACGTACAAACATACATACAAATCACGTCCATATCCCTTACGGGGTAGACAGAGCCTGAGCTAACAAGACCTAAGGGCTACATTTAGCATGATTGTAGGCGTATAGGTGGAAAGAAGAATTAAAATAGTGATGGGTTGCTAGCCGCATCGCCAATAACATGACTCCTAAGACTCGCCCATTCCCTTGATGGGATTTTACCATCTGCGCGGGACGAAAGGCAACTGGTACATTGTATGTTTTTCGATGCTAGAAATCACAACATAGTATAAAATAAAGTCGCTTTCTCTGTCCCTATGTCCCTATGTATGCTTATATCTTCAAAAGTACACAACGGATTTTGATGCGGTTTCTTTTAATAGATAGAGTGATTCAAGAGGAATGTTTTTATGTATAATTCTACGCAGACGAAGGCGCGGGCAGAAGCTAGTGTGTTATAATTAAGTTACTCGATAAAAAAATTGCGAGGAATAAAAGCCAGCGTTCGGATAGTAACAAAAGGCATTAGCATATTTCACAATGCCACTGATATGTTCCGACAGAATCCGACATTAATTAAAATTAACATACTCTCCAATTATACATGTAGCCTTAATTGAAGCGCTGTTTTGCTGACTTTATCAAATTACAGCGTCCCGAAAATTTTGATACAATTCAATTTGGCACTGTTTGTTTTTTCTTCGCATTGTTTTGATGTGAAGCAAAAGTTTATTTCGGCTTTACGAAATCAAATTTTCCATTCAGCTGTTTAAAAGTTTTGAGATACAGTGTTTGTATCCATGATTTTAGGACGAATAAAGTTGAAGTAGGCTAAACATTTTAATTGTAAGCTAAATTTCTAAACGACACTGAAAATTAGAGCACATAGAAAAATCTGAAAAGTAAAGCTATGGCCGGGAATCTAACCCGGGTCCTCGTCATTCCGTGACGCGTGCTATACCCCTACACCACCCATAGGAGGTGGGTATAAGCCTTCGAATTTCTCTATCTGTTACTAGCGGTCACGTGACCTTACTATGCGATTTTTTGTCGCTAAGCGTCATATGTTTGAATGATGTGTCCGTACGACACAATTACAAACTCCCGCGGAACATCTACTGCTCACCAGGGACGACAAAACTAAAGACAAAGCCTAAAGCTAGACTTCCGAGGCTTCCTTGGCGGCAGACACAGACAGACAGACGGACAGCGGAGTCTTAGTCATAGGTTCCCGTTTTTACCCTTTCTGTACGGAACCCTAAAAAGTTTAAAATAAAAACCATAGAATAAAAAAGTGCACCTACGGTCAAGTGCAAAAATAAGTATCGATAGGAACTTCTCAAAAATATGTCCCACAACCTTATTACGCTGGCGTAAGAGCGTATGGTACTTATTTTTTAAACTTTGTCTAGATACATATTATTAGGGGAGACCGAGGCGAGTTGAGACAGAGGTGAGTTGATACAAAGCCGATTTCTCTGAACTGTGACAGTTTATCGGGCTGGTAACTTCGCAAATTCGTTGCTCTTTCTACACTCCACAAATTGTGTGAAGTTGTGACCTCGCTAACTGTCATAGGTGCAGAGAAAAAGGCTTTGTATCAACTCACCTCTGTCTCAACTTGCCTCGGTCTCCCCTACACTTGACTGTACATTCGGCGTTTCAATTCTCGTATTTTAGTGATATTAACTCTTTTTGCGACGGAAAATTGTTGTGATTGCTATTCCCCGGTCGTTACGGTGGCTTTGTGAATAACGAGGTGATTACAAGCTCTTCTTGCCAATTGATTTCGGTTTTGCTACGGATAAAATGATTAAACGGTTAACTGGCAACTAAATGCGATTTCAGAACGAATCGGAGGGTTACGGCTATATACGGTTTATAAAATTTACTGGATCAGAAAAAACCGGCCAAGTGCGAGTCGGCACCTAAGCAAAATATAGACAGTGTGGGAGGGTTATTTTGTATAAAAGTTAGATTTTTAGATTTGTGTATTTCATTAGTTATGCTACATATAAGTGCTACATTTCGAATTTCTAGGACAACTAAAAGTAGGTACCCTCTATTTTTTAGGAGCACAGCAATTTGTATGGAAAAGACTTTTCAAATGACTGTATCTTTTTAAATTATTTCAATGGCTTAAAGCTCAGAGAATACTTAAAATAAATAATTGTAATACTAATAATTTAAAGCAGTGGTTGACAACACGTGGCCTGTGAATGTTTCGTAAATAAGTTATAAATATATGGGTATATTGGCTTCTAGAGTTAATATCACAAATGCCCGCCTTTAGTTCATTATACCACCTTGTGACCCTTGCCTGACAAAAGGTTGCCGACCGCTGATTTAAAGTAACTTTCATACTTCAATTTATTGTTCAATAATAACGAAAACTCTGTAAAATGTGCTAACTCAAACTACAAAAGCCGCTTTAGAAAGCAAGATAATGTTGGCATGCCAATTTATTTGGTTAGACGAGTCGCTGGACATCAACATGTACATACTAGATCTCTCTTTTACCATGTCTAAAGCAAAATAAACTATCTTCATTTCATTTCATTTCGTTTGATTAAATTGACTTAGAGGGTGGATTTTTTTTAGCTTCAACTAGCCGCAGTCCTGAGTGTTTGGTATTAATTTTAGATTTATAACTCTGCGCGTTCTTGAGAAAAAGGGTCTCGACAGTCGGACAAACAGACAGACAGACAGTCAGCGGTAGTGATGTTTGACGTTCAAATTATCATTAAGACCAGCTGCAACTGCACACCATACTAACTCTACGTTGTTTCCAGTAAACCGACAACAGTAAAAAACAGATAATACAGATTGATAAATATAATAAAACAAATATTTTATACGAAATAGGTATAATATTACAGGTAATTTGTTGGATACTAATTAATTTACATAACTATGACTCAGTATTCAAATATTACAATACTTATTTTTATACATAACATTAATTAACTATACAATATTATTCTATTATACAACTAAAATATACAATGAGTCAAAATAATACTAACAATATTTGTAAGTTGTAATTCTATATATCTATATATTTTAATAAAACAATAGAACGTGCAGATTGCCCACATGGTTTATACACTGCTTGATAATTTTATATTTATACAGAATATATATAACCATATTAATATGACTATAATAGTCTTCTATAACCTCAGAACTTTTAAAATGATCGTCATCGTCGATACCGCAGACTTATCAAGAATTCCACAGTCATTGTCAATTTCTGCACAGAACAACCGGGTAATTTAATAACATTAATTACGATTTTCGATTCCATTTTCCATCTATACGCCCATAATCTCGTTAAAAACGTGGCCTGTACGTCTTGCCACCTTGGGCTCTTTCTACCCCGTAAGGAATAAAGACTTGTGTATGTAGATGGAACTATAATGATAAAATACAATGGTCCCTTAAGTTTCAATCATAAAACATACAGCTCTTTTAGCTATCAAAAAATTGGTGATTTAAGGATAGTTGAAACGTAAGTAGCCCTTATAAATAATACATACTCGATTATCCTTCTCAAAATCGTAACTGATAAAAATTAAGTAGACACCATGCAACCTTTATAGAGAACCGGTATTTCTGGGTTCTACTACAGGTATCCTGAAACCGAAACGAGAACCTATAAATACCGGTACTTTTGGCACCGGTTCTAAGCCCCGGCTGCGGATCTATGTGATTTTCCAATTGCACGTGATAACTGGTTTAAAATTGATTACTCTCCCAGTTTTATATTATCACGATCATGATTAGAGTTTGAGGCTTGAGTATGTGTCATAGATATAATAGAATACTAGGTTAGATTAGATCGGTAACAGACGAGACCGAAAAAAATGATAAAAGAACTCGCTTCGATGAAGTCACTAGCAGTGGCGTAACTATAACGTCTGGGGCCCGCGGCAAATTCGTCAGATGGGGCTCCTTCTTCAATATAAAGAAGTGCATCAGTGCCCCTTCTGTGCTCTAAACCAAGCCAGTTCGGGGCCCCGTAGAGCTAGGGGCCCCTGGCATTTTGCCACCTCTGCCACCCTATAGGTACGCCACTGGTCACTAGTTCCCTTAGGCTCATAGCGTGTAAAAAATTGGTCTTCGCCTGTTACATCGCTCTTGTGTTCTATCGTCAGTAGCATGCGGGGGTCGTCAAGGTAGGCAGTGAAAAGGTGACGCAACGCAATTTGTGCCCTGGCGATCCCCTGCTGCACGTCATAGTCTACCGTGTCGATATTACTATATTGTCTATAGGTGTAATATATATATAAGTTGTCTTAAAATTGTTCCGGGATATTTCGGCAGCAAATCAGATAAATTTAATCAAATACGCCTGTTAAGGTCAGGTAAATTAATAACAGAGGTCAGTCATATTATCATAACTAGCTACAGAAGTATTTCAGATTAATTTTAAAACACGTTACAGTTAGCCGTGAAGCCTGGCCTCTATTTCACCTACGCGACAATTGTCGGTGACATGTGACAATTCCGTTGGCTTCACAAACTCAAAAACCCACATTGACTACTCATTGCTTTTCGAATTGTCACTTATCACCGACTATAGACGAGATGGTGAAATAGAGCGGGTGTTACCAGTTCGTCTGCCGCTAAAATCCTCTGAAAGGCGGCGGCGTCGCGCAACTGAAAGTGCAGCTCCAATATAGATCGTGTGTACAATGACAATCTATACATTCATGGTGCACAGATTCACCGAGCTTGCATCTATTTACTGAAATGAAAAGTTTACATTACCCCTCGCCAGGTCTTTCAGAGTGACTGTCTCTAGCTAGCATTTGTTATTGACGTGTGACCAAGGGCATCGCCAGCCGGTGATTGAGGGGCTAGTAGACGTATATCGTCTATTGGTCTAACAGTAAACTGGCACTTGAATGGCAACATTTTCAAAAAGAAAGGCTAGATTTTCGATACTCTAGGGGGGCAGCAGACCCTGGCGATGCTCTTGCGTGTGACTATTCAAGGGACTCTATTAGCGATAACGATAAGAGAACAAAATGATAGATATTTGTACGGCAATGACGAGTCGCAACGGTTGTCACTAGTCACACGGAACGGCGAGTAAAAGAGCGCGCGATACCTGTGTCGAACCCGTCTCTCTAGAACAAACAGCAAGAAAAAGACGGGTCTTCTCGCGCGCGACTCGGCTCTCGCGCGCACTTTTCACGTCAGCCGTACTGGAAGCAACATTATAGCAACACAATGTGCGACGATTTTTGGACACATGACTTTTTATATAAAGACAATATAAAATAGACGAACTTGATACTTGCATGCTACCTTACACTAACATACATAATCATCTCTATCAATAATCGGCGTAGTCCCATGGAAGAAATGGCTATTCTGATTAATAACAACCGAGGGGCGCCTTTTCAAAAGGCCCTATTTTTCTATGGTGTACATAGAGATATAAGCCCTTTTGAAAAGACACACCTCAACTGAAGTGTTTAGGTTCATTTGCACAACAAAATAAATGTAAGTCGTAAAACCCGATTTGGGTCCGACAGTCTGGTACATTTTCGCTTTTGGTGCAAGTGGCCCTTGAAACACAAATTTAATTATGTGACATACCAGGACCACTTCTCAGTCCGCCTTCATCCCCCGCTGCTGAGAGTGTAGTGGTGGGTTCAGTAGTCGTCGTCGTTGGGGTCGTAGTGGTCGGTGTTGTTGTTGGCGTTGGTTTGGTATGCGGTGGTATAAGGGTACTTTTAACGGTAAATGGTGGCAAAATTCCATTTGTCGTTGGTGGTTGTACAGAAGTGGTAGAGGGTGTCGTTGTAGGTGTTGTGGTGCTTGGCGTAGTAGTCGTTGGCGTTGTTGTAGTTGGTGTAGTTGTCGTTGGAGTTGTCGTCGTTGGTGTAGTAGTTGTTGGAGTTGTTGTCGTTGGTGTAGTAGTGGTTGGAGTTGTTGTTGTCGGCGTCGTCGTTGGCGTTGGTTTGGTGTGCGGCGGTATAAGAGTGCTTTTTACGGTGAATGGTGGCAAAATTCCATTTGTCGTTGGTGGTTGTACAGAAGTGGTAGACGGTGTCGTTGTAGGTGTTGTGGTGGTTGGCGTTGTCGTAGTTGGTGTAGTGGTTGTTGGGGTTGTCGTCGTTGGTGTAGTAGTTGTAGGAGTCGTCGTTGTTGGTGTAGTAGTTGTTGGAGTTGTTGTCGTCGGTGTCGTCGTTGGCGTTGGTTTGGTGTGCGGTGGTATAAGAGTGCTTTTTACGGTGAATGGTGGCAAAATTCCATTTGTCGTTGGTGGTTGTACCGAAGTGGTAGACGGAGTCGTTGTAGGTGTTGTGGTGGTTGGCGTAGTAGTCGTTGGCGTTGTTGTTGTTGGTGTAGTAGTCGTTGGGGTTGTCGTTGTGGGTGTAGTAGTTGTTGGAGTCGTCGTCGTTGGTGTAGTAGTGGTTGGAGTTGTCGTTGTCGGTGTCGTCGTTGGCGTTGGTTTAGTATGCGGTGGTATAAGGGTACTTTTAACGGTGAATGGTGGCAAAATTCCATTTGTCGTTGGTGGTTGTACAGAAGTGGTAGAGGGTGTCGTTGTAGGTGTTGTGGTGCTTGGTGTAGTAGTCGTTGGCGTTGTTGTAGTTGGTGTAGTTGTCGTTGGAGTTGTCGTCGTTGGTGTAGTAGTTGTTGGAGTTGTTGTCGTTGGTGTAGTAGTGGTTGGAGTTGTTGTTGTCGGCGTCGTCGTTGGCGTTGGTTTGGTGTGCGGCGGTATAAGAGTGCTTTTTACGGTGAATGGTGGCAAAATTCCATTTGTCGTTGGTGGTTGTACAGAAGTGGTAGACGGTGTCGTTGTAGGTGTTGTGGTGGTTGGCGTTGTCGTAGTTGGTGTAGTGGTTGTTGGGGTTGTCGTCGTTGGTGTAGTAGTTGTAGGAGTCGTCGTTGTTGGTGTAGTAGTTGTTGGAGTTGTCGTTGTCGGTGTCGTCGTTGGCGTTGGTTTGGTATGCGGTGGTATAAGGGTGCTTTTTACGGTGAATGGTGGCAAAATTCCATTTGTCGTTGGTGGTTGTACAGATGTGGTAGACGGTGTCGTTGAAGGTGTTGTGGTGGTTGGCGTTGTTGTAGTTGGTGTAGTGGTCGTTGGGGTTGTTGTAGTTGGTGTAGTAGTCGTTGGAGTCGTCGTCGTTGGTGTAGTAGTTGTTGGAGTTGTTGTCGTTGGTGTAGTGGTTGTTGGAGTCGTCGTCGTTGGTGTAGTAGTGGTTGGAGTTGTTGTCGTTGGTGTAGTAGTGGTTGGAGTTGTCGTTGTCGGCGTCGTTGTTGGCGTTGGTTTGGTGTGCGGTGGTATAAGAGTGCTTTTTACGGTGAATGGTGGCAAAATTCCATTTGTCGTTGGTGGTTGTACGGAAGTGGTAGACGGAGTCGTTGTAGGTGTTGTGGTGGTTGGCGTAGTAGTCGTTGGCGTTGTTGTTGTTGGTGTAGTAGTCGTTGGGGTTGTCGTTGTGGGTGTAGTAGTTGTTGGAGTCGTCGTCGTTGGTGTAGTAGTTGTTGGAGTTGTCGTTGTCGGTGTCGTCGTTGGCGTTGGTTTGGTATGCGGTGGTATAAGGGTACTTTTTACGGTGAATGGTGGCAAAATTCCATTTGTCGTTGGTGGTTGCACAGAAGTGGTAGACGGTGTCGTTGTAGGTGTTGTAGTGGTTGGCGTTGTTGTAGTGGTTGGCGTTGTTGTAGTCGGTGTAGTAGTCGTTGGCGTTGTTGTGGTTGGAGTGGTAGTCGTTGATGCAGTAGTTGTTGGAGTGGTTGTAGTCGACGTTGTCGTTGGTGGTCTTACAGGAGTTGTAGTTGGTGGTTCTTTGGTAGTTGTGGTGGGTGGTTCTGTAGTAGTGGGTTTCTCAGTAGTTGTAGTAGTGGGTTTTTTAGTAGTTGTGGTAGTAGGTGCTTCAGAAGTCGTTGTCGAAGGTGCTTTAGTTGTTGTTGTAGAAGGTACTTCAGTTGTTGTAGTCGGAGGTTTTGTAGAAGTTGTGGTCGTGGGTGCTTTTGTAGTCGTGGTGGTTGGTTTTTCCGATGTCGAGGTGGTCGGTTTTTCCGATGTCGAGGTGGTCGGTTTTTCCGATGTCGACGTTGTCGGTTTTTCACTAGTAGAGGTGGTGGGTTTTTCACTAGTCGATGTTGTAGGTTTCGCCGTAGTAGTAGTGCTAGGTTTTTTAGTTGTCGAGGTCGTGGGTGCTTGAGTAGATGTCGTACTGGATTTTTCTGTAGTTGTGGACGGCAGGACGGTTGTTGTCGATGGTGGTCCTTTCGTTGTACTGCGCTCACTGTCGCACAGTCGTATCGTGCACAACAAGGTACCAGGGAACACGCAGACGCATTGGTTGCAATCCATGTTCTTAAAGGTACCAGGCACGCATCCCGCCGCGTCCCCTAAAAATCGTTTAGTTACAAAACTCTCTATTGTATTAATATTTATATTATACGTATAGAAAAAAAACCGCTGCTAAATAATAAATAGCTGCCTTTATATATGTTATTTTTATGCCTTTTTTATTTGATTATAATCAATAATTAATATCAAATTTGTTGATTCATGGTCTTAGGTCAAAAGCACAAAAAAAAATAACTATCGTTCAATCTAACGTTAGTCAATTACTAAGTCGTCAAGTCATTGTTATATTCTACTAGCGACCCACCCCAGCTTTGCACGGATTATCACACTATCTAAGTATCTATCTAATTCGCCGACATCCGCCCACTGCTGGGTAAAGACCTAGACATTTTACAATCATCATACTTAATAAACCTTCCTCTTGAATAACTCCATTGAAAACCGCAACAGTCCAATCAATCGCTATTTTGTTAAAGTTATTTTTAAAAATATGTAAATGTACGCATAACAGTGTTAAATACAAGTTAAAACATGATAATTCAGTACAATTGTTTTAAAAGCAAACATGTACTTACGTCGTATTTCTTTGTAACATGATTTGCTGGCTCCACTAGCAACCGAGATCAGAGCTAAAATAGTGGCCTGTAAAAAATATTATTACATAAAACCTTCAATCTTCATTACATACAAAGTCATTTTCATCTTTAAAACAATACAACTGAGAAGAACTTTACAAGAGACTGCTAAGGACATGTACATTCAAACTAAATATAAAAGGACATAGTAACTGTCGGTCACTTAGCTGTTATCTTCTCTTTCTACAATAAACTTAAGCCACGGATACACTAGGGGACTGTCCTGCAACACGGTGTTGCAAGCGACGTCGGGTCAAGTGACACGACGTCCCCGGATTTCACTTGACATGTCTGGCAACATCGCGTGACGCTTGTCGCCAGCGACGTCGGGAGAAATGGCGCGACAATGGCAGACTTCACTCGACATGTCTGGCAACAACGCGCGACGCCAAATACGGCAGGTGAAATTTCGCGAAGTCTGACGCCGCCTTTTCACGAGTCGCGCGATGTCGCCAGATGTGTCAAGATCTACTGGCTTCGCTTGACATCCCGTCGCGTATCCGTGGTTATACGATTACAGGTCTAAGATATAGATTCGAATTCAGAGGTTTTCGGGAAACAGTTTTACACTTCGTATTATGTCACATATTAGACATTTTAAATTAATTCCGCCTTAGAGTCAGTGTACGAGTTTGTACCGGTCGCCGTCGAGACAGCGGGTCCCTGGGGCTCGGAGGCAAAGGAGCTTTTCAGGGAGCTGGGCCGCAGACTAAGAGACAGGGGCTGCGATCCCCGCTCTGGTTCGTGGCTGGTTCAAAGGGTTGCCATTGCAGTACAAAGAGGCAACGCGGCCAGCATAATGGGAACCTTTGAACCAGGCACGAAACAGGGGGACATTTTTTAGGTTAATTTTTAATAATTTTTAACATAATTTACTTTGAATCAACTTTCGTAGTTTTAGTGATCCTTACTATTGTTTAATTTTTAATGGTTTGTATATTAAATTAATTACTTACCAGACCAATATACCATTTGGGAGGCATCTTTTGAACCGACGGCAGTAAATAAACTAACCCATTAAACAAATGTGTTATTTATATTATAAAACATAGCGAAACGGATCGATCTACTTATCCAGTAATAGCCTATTTAAAGTTTAATGTGGTAATTAGACTCACATGATTTAATATAAAATTTAAACCAATAATACGTTTAAACACGCCAAATCAATTGTTATGAGTGAGTTTTAGGGGTAAAATTCTTCTCCTGATAAATCATTTCACCGTGAAACTTTTTAGATGAGGAAAAATTGTGTGATAAGAAAATACGATTTTCTATTATGTAAAACTGGTAGTTGTAGCTGTTTTAAATACAGTCACATCAGCAACTGGTTTATTTATCCGTGCAAATGCACCGAATAATATCAAGTTAGGTACTAATATTATTTTAAGAAGTGACACAGTTTGAGTTGCAAGTTTTATTCATATCATCTAATTCAAACACGTAGGTAGGTCTCTCACCTATCTAATCTAAATAGCCTGCCTGTCACTAAAGCATTAAAGACAGACAGTCTTTCTTTCTTTCTTTAATTCTCCTTTCAGACCAGACACGCCTTTCAACAATGAAGATACAAACAAGGAAGATCCCTCTTTAGAAAAATGTGACTACGAGATAACCGCTTTTTTCATTCAGCATAACAAAAACCATTGCCACGGCGCCTTTACTTGTTTTGTAAGTAAATTATGTACATAGGTGTCGAAACGGGTCACCAACACGAATATGATACACAGAACAATTAATACTGGAAACAAGTCTACGCTCTATGCAATGGCGGGCAATCCTTAGAGGCACATAAGCAGAGCTTGTTCTTTGCTTCCAGGTCATAATACATACTAATGGCTTCTTAAATTATAATTTAACATTCATTAATATTTTAATAAAAACAAAAGGGTGACAATAGTTCAGAATGCGGAGCAATTTAAATTTACGCGCACTCCGCTCCTGCGCTAAAACTGACGAAAGGTTCATACTACGACAGCTTAGGCACTTCATCCCGCCGCCTAAAGTCATGCATGTGTGAACACAATTTGCGTATGTAATCTAGCGTCCAACACGCGACGCAGACAGTACACTTACATGTTACGGACGTATTTTGTGTACAACACATGCATGCAACTCCTGCCGCAGTACCTAGCATTTATGAACCGTTCGGTCGTAGACAGTATACGGAGTCAGGTGTCTCGTACTGGTCGGTCTACGTGCGTTGACCCTAAATTGACCAAACGTCAAGACACCTAACCCCATATGACTATTTAGGACAGAACGGGTCAAGTTATGATTGCCTCCAAAGGGAATTTCGTTTCAGCCAATCACCATGCAGCACTTTACGCATGCGCGAAAAGACTTCGTATTATAGGGTCAAATGCGGCCATTTTAGGATTTCATTTGCTAAAACTCGTAATGTTCGGAGTATTTGATTGGTGAAGTTTTTTGTTGATTTCTTTTGATCGTGATCATATGTTTTAATATTTTCATTCTGTTAAAGCTTCTTATGATATTTGCTTAGCTCATGAATTAATTAGCGTTCCAATTTACTAAATATTGTGTGCTTTAAGTTTAAGTAGGTACTAACTCATGGAATGGCCTTGTCCTTGTGTTGTGTGTTTGTGAAAGTTAGTTCGTGGCGAAAGTGGTATGTATATCTGAGTATTTTTGGTAGATTAGTTAGATTACACATTAAAAGTAATTAAAAGTAGCTGTACCTACTTAACTTTTAGTTGGCAACAAACTGCAACTCGACAATTTCACGTTAAACTTAGTTGAATAGCCGTACTAAGTTTTATTGACAACTTGATTTGTCCTAATTGCATAATATTTTACTGTGAGTTCTTTCCGTCGAATGCACAAGTAACAGGCCCGCTTTTCCTGAATAATCATTGATGAGTGTTTCAAATTCACTCACCAATGATTTAAATTTTGTTTTCTTATTGTTTACGGCTAGTTGTAGTGTAGCAAAATTTCGCGCGCCACAGTGTCCATCATGACAGCTCGGCGGTAAGAGAACCGACTGCGAAGCTGGTGACCCGCGTTCGATTCCGATATTTTTAAATCTTTTTCCTTTTTTTTTTTTGTTTTAATTAATTAACATCAAAGTAGTAACGTACGTTGCAGTAACAAGTAATACTAAGTAAACGACTGAAATAATAAGGTAAATTTTAAGTGAAAATAAAACTCCAGTGTACTGGAGTTTTTTTTTTTTTTTTTTTAGTAGGGTGGTAAATAGGCAAGAGATTATGCTTACACCTCGAAAATGTCTAGGCACGCCCCTGGCTCTATGGCCCGCAACTGCACTTTAATGTTACACTAAAGTATCGTCATGCGGTGCTTTAATGTAACATTAAAGTGCAGGGGCAGTTGTTTTTTTTTATTTGTCCGTTCGGACAGACACGTTTGGTGTCTCTGATCACGAATTTGTCATAATTTTTTGGATCCAAGATGGCGGATGTCATTTTGATACAGAAATGGTGATTGTGTAGCATTTTCGGGTAATTTGGTGGCTCCGAGCACGAATTTGGCATAATGTTTTGGATCCGAGACGACGGATGACATTTTGACACTTTTGACACAAAATTGGTGATTGGGTGTAATTTTCGGGTAATTAGGTGGCTCTGAGCCCGAATTTGGCATTATTTATATTTTGTACATAATCCCAGGTCCAACCGCCAGGTTTGTACGCCGTGAACTATCTCCCATCTTTATAAAAAAAAGTGTAAACTAAAAACTACTTTAATTAAATTTCAGGCGATCATTTTTAATGAATGGTTTATAAAATCATTTTCATACATTCACGAGTACTTTTTTTACAATTGCATTAACAAAATATTTTTACTTATATTACGATTTTATGCTCTCAAGTTCGCTCGGTTGGTCACTTCATTATACTGAACACTGGTTACTTCTCGAACCACAGCGCTATTACCAGGTGGGCCATAATCATGTGTAGGTGAGTAGGTACCAGTGGCGTGGCGTCAAGTATATCAGAAGGCAAGCCGAAGGGCATTTAACTAGCATTTTCCTCTAATTCTTCACAATAAAAGTGCCCAGCTGCCTTAAAATAGGCAAGCCGGTGGGAATCGAGTGACTAATAATGACTGATTGTGTTGCTCTGATAATCTTTTGTTCGGGACGTTTACAATATTGATGATATTATGAGTTGTGTTGCATCGGGTCTCTTGACTCTCGTAAGGCTTTAGCCTTAATAGTTTATTATGTTATAAAAGGTTCAGACTTTTAGTGGTTCATTTTTGACCACCGCATTCTACACCATGTCCCCGTGACCACCGCACGAAAATTCAATTTTTGTGAATAAAACACTATAATATTGATATTTTCTTGTTGCACAGAGCTTCTAGTAAGTAAATTGCCGTTTATTGTCTTAGCGTTGCTAATATGCAGTACCCAGAAAGTCTGATTAGAAAAAAACATTTATTTTAACGAAACCAGTTTTATTTATACTAAAATTATTATTTTTGTATTACTTTATTGAATCAGGCTTCGTGATCCGTCATTTTTGTTATTTCCTCTCACCCGGTGGTTTGTAGAACCAAAAGCCGCGACACCCTTAAACACACAAAGAGCTTGGTTTAATATCGATCAAGTTAAAGATAATATATCCCGAGATACATGTGTGATTTGTCTGTAAAACCTTGCTAGTGGGGAATAGCGCTCAAAATGGATCGCGTAAATTTTTTTACTGTAGCTTTTGTTTCGAAGTGCGGACCTGTCTTGTTAAAAAGCCGCGAATTAAAAGCACTCTTAATATTATCACCCAAATACCTGAGCCAGCTAGAGTAGGCAATTGACACCCGTGCATCTCATCACCCCGGGCAGTATACAAGTACAGCCCGCGCATGGATCTGTTGCCACGTCCTCTCCAGGTTTGCAGCCCGTTGCATCATCTAAAACAACATCACTATGAAGCCGGATTGAGCATGATCACTGATCAAAGGCTGCGTTTTGGTGCAAGGATAATTATTAGGATCTTACCTCGTAACTTCTTGTAAACTCCGATAGCACTCGCGTCGCTATTTTGTGATTCAATTTGATTTTCTGTCTCTATTCCTGGCTCGGGAGCAGTGACTGGCTCTGGATAATTTTCTGATTCTAAAGCATTCTGTGGATCTTGTTGCGAAACTTCTCGTGGCACGATAAGTTCAGGGTTATCACCTGTACATGCCATTCTGGTGCAAACAACAACGCCATCAGACATGCAAGAGCACGTATTGCAAGGTGAAGCAGGGTTCTTCCAAGGTTTTGTGTCTGGTGTACAACCTATAGCTATCTCTGTAATTGTAAATTATTTTTTTTATTAAAAATTTACTTCCAGCATTTTCTTCCTTCTGAGGATTTTAAATCATTGGCAAATGTCGCGAAATATACCTACAGTATAGATAGCCCTTACGGGTTAGACAGAGCCTAAGGTAACAAGACCTAAAGGCCAAGTTTAGCATGATTGTGGGCGTATAGGTGAAAAGGGGAATCAGAAAAAAGTAATCATATTTAAGTTAAAACATAAATAATATTTATACTGTATCACTTTTATTTTATTACTTCCCAATTTGCTATAATCATCAGTGATCATGATCACTTGATCATAAATGAAAATGTACTTACTCCTCATTTCTTTGTAATAAGCAATATCATCGCCACTGGCGAAAAAAAAAGTAAGAGAAAAAATGGTTGCCTGAAATAACACAAAAATAATTTGTTTCATTTTACCCCATGATTGAGAGCCATCCCATTGTTCGGAGATACATGAACAAAGCAAATAATAATGAATCACAAACTTACAATAAAAACCAAACTGTAGGAACTCATTTCAGTCCAACTGCTTTTCCAGTTAATGAACGAATGTTAAAAATATGTTAGTCTTATACGATAACGGTGAGACTAATGGGCCTTCGGAAACATCGAGTACTAATTATCAATTAAACGTTATTGCAAATGCTACAAGCTTCAAAACTTCAACAAATATTCAAAGTTATTAAGTTGGCGATCTTACAATAAAACTGAAGAGGGTCGAAAGTCTGCACATGGAAGATATTAAAAAGAAATGGGATAGAACACGTCCCAAAATTTTTTTAGATTTTTGTCGGTTTAGCTCTTTGTCTGTATATTAGCGAGCGCATCACGTGTAAAGGGTTGCACGGATTTTGATGCAAACTTTACTAATATTTTGAGAAAATCACCGGCCAGGTTATAGGTACTATAGTTATGGTTATAGGCTACTTTTTTTCCGGAAAAAATTTCCGCTTAGTTTCCGGGGGATAGCTATAAACATGTTAATTTCAAATTCTACGCGGACGTTGCGAGCAGAAGCTAGTAGTTAAATAATGCGCAACATTTCGTTTCAATTATTTTTGTCGCGGTCCTTGCTCGTTGGCCGCTATGATAGATCATTTCGGAGTCGCAAGCGCATACGGACAGCTATAGTATTTGCAAAACCAAGTGGCGAGTCAGGCATAAACGCCAGTAACCGTAAGGTTGGTAACAACCCTAGAGGTGTGCCCGGTCTGGTCTTCCCAACGTTGTACTCTGGTGGCGTTGATAGCAGGCGACCTCTTGCTCCCCAGCATCGTGCGAGCCATGCTGGAGAACGAAAGGTCCTGGGAGGCAGATCCTCTCGCACCCCCACTCCGGAGGGGACGAACGAGATACGAGAACGGGGACGGACGAAAGAGATACCATGATATCGATGATATGCCTTAATTGCCACTTGGTTTTGCGGACACTACAATCGATTAGAAGTGCTCTCGCTGCATCTTATTTACGGTCAGCTCCTAGAATGCCGTCCAGGTTTGTCTTGCGATCTCACTCACTCTTATGGGTTTGATACTTAAATCGGCCGATGGTACCCGAATCCCGAGTGGCATTCTAAGGGGCCACGGACTGTAGGTACGTATAACTCGGTATAACGTTATTTCACCATTTAACAGGAGCTATTCGAGGATTGGGTAAAAACTCTGGGTTTGTAATAATATCATCTGACCAGAAAAAACACACCTTTATACTCGTAGAAAAGATCGCTGATGTACCAACCAGTAGTTATTCTGTAGTAGAACCTACCGTACCTATACTATAGTACAGTCGCCATCAGATACATCGTAGTGGGCGAGGTCCTTAACTATTTCGGAGCAGCGACTTTTCAATAAATTCTGAACGGTCGATGAGGTAAAAATACTAGGAAGCACAGATCGTCAAAGGTATCGACGCAGTCAGGCTGATCATAAAGATCTGAACAGGCAGTGTCTTTTGATCATTGAGAATAATAAAGGTGTTTTTCTTAGGTATGTGTATCAATTTTATGCATCTACCCGCTGCTGTAAGGTCGATGTCTGAAGATAATTATAGCAAGCATGTAGTTACAATACTGGTAATAACGTTCAGAATACGAGAAGAAAATAAAAAAATATCTCTAAGACTTCAAATTACGTACATCAAACCTTTATAATTTTATTATACTTTATATAAAAATGAAGTATCGACAGTAGTAAAGTTGACCTTAATTCTAAAGCAGTTAACATTGTTTCTTAATTTCACGATGGTCTAGTTTACAATCGTACCAATTTTTTTATGATTTATGCTTTATCGTTCTTATAACATCAGTTATTTCTCCGTTATTAGTGCGATTGTGAACTAGACCATCGATATATAAGCTATTTTCCTTCAGATTCATTATGTCAGTGCATTCTTCGGGTAAGCTTTCAAGATCAATAGTAGTAATCGTCCAGATTTAATTCTGGATGTTCTTCTTGCGGGGCACAATAGACCACTCTCGCTATGGACACCTGTGATAAATGATTAGATATTGTAATGTCTTAAACATGTCACAACTACTTATTTCTAAGTTCCATCAAACATCTAATTTATGAATATATTCTGTTACTTGCATGACGAAACCACCTAACCTAATAAAAACTTCATTTTTGATAGGTACACCTTGAAGTGCGTCAAAATGCACTTGCAAGATTTATTGGGCAAATAAAAGACTGAACAATTGGCTAATTAAAAAAAAAACATGGGAAAGTATACACACACGTTTGTTTCTTTTCCAAAATGAACAAATTTTGGGCCTTTTTTAATCAGATGGTATCACCAGCCTATTTATTTTTGTAAAGAAAAAAGTGTCCTTTGTGGTAAGTTTCGTGAGTTTTTCTGGTCGTCACAAAACTGTTCAAAAAGAATAATGTTTAAATTGAGTAAACTTTTTCTTTATAAAAGTGAATAGTGCCAAAGATGCTGATTTATAAAAACCCGTTTCTTCATTTTCGGTAAAAGTAAAGGGTAGGTACGTTTTTTTTTAAAACAATCAATTAGGAAAAAAATCAAGGATTCTTACCACAATGAAGAGCAATGGCTGAAAATTCATTGCAAATTTTATTTTTATTGCTTGCTTTCACTCAGACGTGTGCTGAAATGTCAAAAGTTTTCTGTAACTTGAATAAACTATAACGGTTCACGCTTCATTTTGTCTCCTAATAAGTGCTAAGAATGATGTGCATCATAGTGTCATTTTTATTTGGAAATTTTTAGGTTGGGAGTTTTTAACTTTAAGACTTGTGATTGATTTTGCTTTGAGCGCTTAATTGTATCTTATCCCCTTCGAGTAACATAACAAGAAGCTGTAATTTTAATGTAGTAAACAAAAATTACATTAAACTGTACATTAAAAATTTAAAAATTGACTAATTACTATGTACAATATTAACCTTAACCTAGCCTAACTTAAACTACAAATAAAACACCCTTCCCAGGTCAAGAAGATAAGTAGGTATATAAGTAGGTATATAACTACAGCTAATAAGTTTTTGACAGAAACACAAGAAGCTTATACTTACAGTGGATAAATTATACACTTTTTTGACCAACAGTGCAAAGTCTTATCGAAATAAATCCAGAACAAGTGTTCACTATCGATGTGATGGAGTCTAAGTGAAACGTATAAGCAAAAAAATATCATCCATAACTATGGATAATTAAAAGTAGATTCGGATGAGTACATTTTAAATCATGTAAATGTAAATAGCATTAAATTCCAATTTTTAGTTTTCATTAAAAAGGTATGTTTTTTGCGGTTTTACTTTATATTTAAGTACTATCTACACTAATATTATAAAGAGGAAAGATTTGTACCTATTTTTGTATGTTTGTATGTTTGTAATGAATAGGCTCAAAAAGTACTGGGCCGATCTGGATGAAATTTGGAACATAGATAGATTATAGTCTGGAATAACACATAGGCTACTTTTTATCCCGGAAAATTGCGTGATTCCCGCGGGATAGCGATAAACGAATTCTACGCAGACGAAGTTGCGGGCAACTGCTAGTGAGTTATATATTTATATCGTATCATCATCATCGTCATTATCAGCCATAGGACGTCCACTGTTAAACACATGCCTTCCCCATAGCCTTCATTTGCATCGGTTGGAAATAGCTAGCTTCCACCGTGAACCCGCGACTATACCTTTATATCGTACTAGCGACCCGCCCCAGCTTCGCACGGTATATTATGCATGTATTATACATACAAACCTTCCTTTTGAATCACTCTATCTATTAAAAAAAACCGCATCAAAATCCGTTGTGTAGTTTTGAAGATATAAGCATACATACGGACACGGGGACAGAAAAAGCGACTTTATTTTATACTATGTAGTGATAGTGATAGTGATAGTGATAGTGATGAAGTGATGTTGAAGACTATTAACTTAATAAAATTAAATTAAACATTACAGTTTGAACACTTCACAGTAGTTTTAAGCAGCGGTATAAGGGCCACTTACACTTAAAAGTCCCTCGTTCTGTTCCACGTATATAACTACAGCTAATAAGTTTTTGACAGAAAAACATTTTTGATAATAAGCTTTTTTTCGTTGACTAGACTAGAGACCTACCTACTTGTATGTTAAAACTCCTTTCGATGGTACGCTAGTTCAAATTAATTTCTTTAATATTAATTTTATGTTTCGCTTTCTTTATTTTTTAAATACAATAAAACTATTGCCCTAAACTCACCGAAAACCCCGCACAAACACTTACTTGAAATAGTTTTCTAATTAAATTAAATATTTCCACACGCGGCAGCCGCCGCATAACCTCGAATCGAGCCTTCTTAACTTTTTCTTCTAAATTCAAAATTTCTTGCTGCACACGTTGCCAGTTTGAAAGCAACCCGCGCTGCGTGTTTGGATAGTTTGTATGCGTCGCCCAATCCCTCTGAAGAGCAATGAGACACATAATTATAGCAAAATACCGGTGTAAAAATATGAATATTGCATTATGTCGCGTTTTTGGGTACTATTTTTCTGCATTAAAAACGGAACACTACATTTTGTTGCATTGTACGATAGTCCAATATATACATACCTATTTAGATACTAAATATCAAGTCCATCAGACTGCTGGACGTAGTCGAAAAATGGTTTGAAATTTTTAATGAGAAGACTTACCTACTTGCGACACGAACCGTGCAATTTGGTTCTAAACTTGAAAAGGAGAAGGTTTTCACGTTAATTATACTGAAACAATAGCTTGTGGTACTTTGTGTTTAATTAAATACAACCCCATTTAGTAATCTGTGTTTTCGTTTCTCTGCAAGCTTGGTATTGGAAAGGCATGTTTTCTTAGTAGGTACACAGCAACACTCCCGGCAGTAGGCAGGAACACTTTTTACATTTATCTTTTGGCACAAACTTTTGCGGTACACAAGCCAATGCTTCAGCTGAAAATGGTAATAATGAACTTGGAATCAGGAGTAATAATAAATCGGTCGTTTTTATCGTCGGGAAAATTTATTTAGCGTCGTAAAATCATGTCTTGACAGGTGCATCTGCGCTAAAATAGTTAAGTTGAGTCTAGAAAGCTCCAAACCGAAGGTTCCTTTTACTCGTATAGCGTAAACTTGCACAAGATTTATCTGCCAAGTAGGTAGTAAGAGGTAGGTTTATTGGACATAAATATAAAAAAACTAACCTAAAACTAATCTTATAATAACAAGAACAATTAAAAAAAGAATCTAGAGTACCTATTCTTTGTTCTTTCGTGTCAGTTTATGTTTCATTAACGATACAGAGACACTTATAAAAAAAACTTACCTCGTAACTTTTGATAATGTTTAATAAATTTTACATCATCGCTTAGATGTTGAGATTTTTTTTCGAGATCTGTATTAAAAATACAAAAATATTATATACTTTTCAGTACTGCGAAATCTGCGTCAATTGTGCCTTATCGTGTAATTTCATTACAAAATGCCTGCTTTTACGTGGTAGATATACCTCTTTGACCATTTCATTTAATATGAGAATACTGATTATCTTTTATCTCCGAAATAAAGTAAATAAGTACTTAAGTACTTACTGCTAAATTTTTTGGAATTGGTTTCATCATCATCACCATTGGCGCAGTTAAATGTGAGAATAAACGTGATTATCTGAAAATAATAATAATATATCATATTGGTAAGCACCAGTATATTTTCAAGCATTCTTAATATTAATTTTTCCAAAATTATCAGTACCTATTACAAAGTCGTAACCCCATCATTTCCTTAATTACTAACCTCCTCGATCATAAATTGATAAAGGCTTATAAAATTTCTGTAAGATAACATTTATCATTTGTAATTTTGATATTTATGTCAAACAACGAGTAAATATAGCTAAGCCTTAATAAATCAAAGTAACTCTTTCCTTTATGTAGGTATAAGGAAATTAGTATTTATTGAAATGGGTAATTTGTTACACTGAATTTTCAGAGATGCGATGGTGCATAAATAAGTAAATAATTAATTATCAACTTACAACAAAAGCCAAATTTAGGTAATTCATTTCCGGCAATAGAAACCGCTATTATATACCATTAATAAAGGAATCTCATGTAAACTTTCCGCTTGAAATCGTAATATTTCAATGGAACCAATTGATTTATCGGAAACAATAATTATCACTTAACTGATGACAAAATAATTAACTATATGATAACTAGCTATTGCCCGCAACTTCGTCAGTAAAGAATTCGTTTATCACAACTACGCAATTTTCCAGGATAAAAACCTTTATAATCACAATGCCTAAAAAGCATTACTTTGATGGTTTATTTAACACTAAGAAGCATAATGTCTCAAATCAATACCTAGAGAGCAGTTTTCCAAAACAGCAGATGGCTTTATTTCACTTCGCCTAAGTAGCAAAATGTCTCATTCGATAAAATGACTTTGAAGTATTAGAATTACAACCAAAACGCAGGAAGACTGAGAATGAAATGCCTCAATTGTAAAAAAAAAACTCAAATGTTTGTCATTGCTCATCTATGCCCCAGACTAAAATCTATATCTGCGCTGAATATGATAAAATAGTACTTAACATTCAAACATCCAGACTCACAAACTTTCGCATATATAAATAATAGGTTTATGTATATTTTAGTAGTCATCTAGTATTACGTAGTGCTGTATGTGAATGTAATTTTAATATCCTATAGAATGAAGGGGTAATAGTAGGAAAGCTTACCTTAATTCTAATGCACGCAGTTATATTTTTTCTTTAATTCCATGCTGCACAAAATATTCGGATTCCTATACTACACTAGTACAATCTTCGAATAGATTTTCCAGATCTAGAGTAATAATCGTCCAGATTTAATTCTGAACTCTCTTGCAAAGCACAATAGACCACTCTCGCTATGGACACCTGCGATAAATGATTAGATACTGTAATTTCGTCTTAAATATGTTACGAGTACCACCTACTTGCTTCTAAGTATCATCAAAGATCTGTTCTTGTAACATTTCATTGGTGACATTTTTCTTCATATAGTGCATTGGGGTGAATTTGAAATTGGGGAATTTCGAAACTCATGGATATCCACTAAACGAGGAACAATTACATAATCTAGCAACACTTACCTAGAAGCTCCAATGTCTTTGGCTTCTAGATCAGCGTTGCCAGATTATGAAATTGTTCGCCGTTTAGTGGATATCGGATATCCACAATTTTCGAAATTCCCCCAGTTTCGAATTCACCCCAATGCACCTTACGATTTAAATCAGTAAAACACAAAATTTCTTCATTTTCGTAAAAAGCAAAGGTACTTACACTCTTTAGAACGCACGATTATGAAAACTACAAGGTTCTTACCACAATGACGAATAATAGCTGAAATTTCATTGTCAATTTTATATTTATTGCTTGCTTTCCCTTTGATACTTGATACTTGATACTTGATACTTACGTACTGAAATTTTAAATGTTTTCTGAAACTTTTTTCTGTCTAAACGTAATGCAAATTTTTAAATATTACAAAGGTAACATTTAACGTTCTCTCGTGAACAAATAGGCATATCGCAACGATCCGCAGCAAAACGTTTCTTCGTACACTTTTTACATCGACCGATAACTAAACCTTAACCAGGCCGACACTTCATTTGGTTAAAGTTTCAAGAACTACGAGCGTCTCATTGTCGTTTTTATTTGGAACTCATAAACTGAGTTTTTAACTTCAAGACTTGTCATTGCGACTTTGCTTTTGCTACGAGTGCTTGATTCTATTTAATCTTCTTCCAGTAACATAATAAGATTATTATTATTGGTCTGACAAGTGTCCCACTGCTGGGCAAAGGCTTCACGTCATTTCCAGAGCCTTATACTTACAGTAATAAAATAATACACTTTTTTGGCCAACTTATCGCAATAGAGCTTGAACAACAATGTTCAAGTAGTTCACTATCGATGCGATAGAGTTTAATGTGAAACGTATTAACACATAATTATCAACCATAACCATCAATAATTCAAAGTAGATTCTCGTAAGTACCATTTAAATCATGCAAATGTAAATAGCATCAAAATCCAATTTTCTGTTTTTACAGTTTCGTTTTTTGCGACCTCACCTTATATTTACTAACTTGTGTCCTATGAAAACAAAATCGTCAACGTAGTATTCAATTTGTGCAGGATGTTGTCCAATGGTAACCTCGATCTTTACTAAGTTACCGGGGTGGGAAATAGAGTCCACGGCTTTCGTCTCTAATTTCGGCCCAGGCACTGACTTGTACATATAAACCCGTGAATTAAAAATACTGTTAACAATAAACACTAGTCAGTGAGTTGGGCAGACCTTCTAGTAAATATATTGGTGTTTACGGTCTCAGCATCGCTGTTATTCAGTAAAACCTAGGAAGTCTGATTAGAAAAAACAATTTATTTGAACAAAAGCAGTTTTATTTATATGAATACTTATATTACCTATATTTTTGAACAGCTTCGTGATGTTCTTTTCTTATTTCCTCCCACCCGGCGGCTTGTAACATCCAAACCCACTACACACTAAAAAACACAAAGAGATTGTTTTAATATCGATTGTGTTAAAGATAGAGGCCCTGTCACGAGTTGGTAAGCTTAGCACTAAAGCAGCGCTCAGAATATAAATACAAATAAATTAGTTGTTGCCATATAGGTTTTCTTTCATCCTCGCCCGCGGATCGGTGCGGCAACGGTGTAGAACAGTGTACACTCGGCATGTGGGCACGTAACATCAACTCTCATAGTCTTGACATTATCAACTTGTGATGTTGCAAAGACCGTAAGCGAGGCTTCCCAATAAAGAATCAGTACCACGTTTACCTCATCCTTCCTGAAACCTCAGCGACTCGTGAAAGAGCATTTATCATTGAATCAATAACATTTAGTTGCAGATGAGTTTTCCCGACGACATGAGTGGGTTTACAGGAAGAAGACAACCCGATGGCCACGGAATTCTACATCAGTGAAGATCATGGATTGATGTGACTTTAAACGCTGCCGGTCAACGTTGAATCTCAGTATACGAGCCGCAGAGTGTCATCTTCATCATCACATTCCTCGTAAAGTGCTATTTCCCAAAAGTACATTATTTCAGAGAGTACTATATGGAAACATGCACGTACTAGGAAATTGGCATAAATAGAAAAAAAAGGGTTTGGAAATGTCGTACATGTGGCGGAAAGTGTACGTTCGGAGAAATGGCAAATTTCGGGAAAGTGGGTTTTTTGAGCCGAAGCTTTTTGCCCAACTGTTTGAAGTTGTATGGAACTACCTTGATGCCAAAAAATGATTATGATAAGTAATGCCCACCTTCCACTGCCAGCGGAACGGGCACTGTTTAATTCCCAACGCCAAACTGCCTAGAAGTGCTTCCACTAAATAAGAGTGAGTGGAACGGACTACACGAGTTCAAAGAGTCACAAAATTGTTCGCAAAGTCAAGCGGATTACAAGTGGACTTCGCTTGTCTCGCAACACTGATTTTTATACAAGCACTTCCACTGCAGGGGAGTAAGCGGAGCGAATTGCGCGAGTTAAAATGGGTCAGCTGTGTCACGGCGTCGCACGCTAGTTTTGAACGGACTCCACCCATCTGACCCATCTCATTTTCCGCAAAGTCCGCTTGCAGTGGAAGGCATATGCTGAATGAAACTCTAATTTACTCCGGTCCGTTCAGTTCGTTGCTGATTTAGTGGAAGGCGGGCATAAGTCAACAGATACAGGAATTAGATAATACATTTAGAAGAAACTTCATTTCCTTCACGGAGTAGGCAGTTGATGAGTGTGCATCGCATCACCCCGGGCAGTATACAAGTACAGCCCGCGCATGGGTCTGTTGCCACGGCCACCCCTGGTGTGCAGCCGGTTGCATCATCTAGAAAACATCGTCATCAATAGTTTGATATTGTGGGTACCTTCTAATGGGCCTACCTGATCGCTACCACCATTTTAGTAACTAATTCTGCCGCCAAGTAATACTTGTGCTGCTTTGTTTAGGGGTGGAGAGTAACCCCCTTATTCATAAACGCTCTGTAAGCTTCTGCTCACTTAGCAATCGTTTGTCCTTATCTGTGAAAGGTAAATGTCAAAGTGACAGACAAGGACAAACGATTGGTAAGTTGGCAGAAGCTTACAGAGCGTTTATGAATATGGGTAAGACCGCCTGTGAAATTACTGGCACATGAGGAGTTTTACCTTAGCTCTGATGATTACTTACCATCAGGTAGCCCCCTTACTCGCTCTCTTATCGCATGTAGAAATATAGTAATTGGACTGAGTAAATAAAAAAAGAAACACAAAGAAGAGGAAGAAAGTAACTTCATCCCGCTGTCTTTTGCAATGGGGGTTATCGCGCGTGAATTTGCCACTAGAGGCGCTAATGTCGCGTGAGGTCCAATAACATTCACTTTTCACTGGTTTTGGCGGTCTTCGTGACATAAAGTATAATTTCTTTCATTTACCTGTTGAAATTATCGCAAATATGCTTTGAAAGCGGAATTATGAAAAAATTTGAAATTAAAGATAGTTATTTATAATTAAGTAATAAAGTTAATGAGATTCAATATGTAAACTTTGTTTCGGCACCGATCTTATAAAGTCGCCTTTAACAGTTATACCTCTGGACCTGATTCAACTGTGGCGCCAATGGTGAGTAAAGAAACGATAATCACCATTGAAGAAATACTGCCCTTTTGATGAATCGTCAGAGCGACAGAGAAAGAAGGCTAATCCTAATAATATGGTCCCGTTAGCATCGTTCTTTCGATTTAGAGGTCTAGTAGTGGCTGCCATGTGCCAGGCCCTTTTGTTGCCGTCAATCCAGTCCCTGCCGACTCCGTATTTGTAGAACATGAAATAAGTACGTTACCTCGTAGCTTTTTATATACTTCATCGGCTTTGTCATTTAATTGATCAGCTGATCCATTAGTTGGTTCAAGTTCGGTGTTCTCAAGTTCTGGATCTTCAGTTACTACCTCCTCACGTTGTGCTTCAATAGCTGGGTTAGTGTCATTATCTACTTCCATCTGAGAGGCAGGGCATCCCGACGGATCACACTTTATAACTCCTTCCATAACGCACGTACATACAGCGCATTCGAGAGTATCGTGTTCCACCGTAGTGCCTGGTACGCAGTTTTTAGCTGCTTCTAAAATACGGATTAAATTAGAGAAAGTCATAGAAAGCTTGCAGATTTTGTTGCAATATGATGCATTTGTGATGGCTTAACTGCTTCCCTAATAATAATGTATTAATAACTGTTAAAAGGGGTTATTCTGACACAATATAAAGCTTGGCAGCACCCCCCTCCCGTGTTAAGATATTGACAGAGGTTTTGCAAAAAAAAAAACAGAAATTTAAAGTTATTGTTCAATATTCTGTAAGATTTTGTTGTCGAAATACAGTGTTCAATTTTCAAATATTTAAATGGTTCAATTACCGGGTAAGACAAGCGAATTTTAGAGAATCTTTGAATGCAGTTATATTTTCTTTTTAAAAGCAAAATAATGTTTTCTTTCAGTAAAATGAGCCAAATTCTGGCTTCAGTACAGAAATAATATCAATAAATTGTGAAATAATATGCTGTTACGTACTGCGCATATACTTGTAGAACTGGCTCTGATCGTCCTGAGCACTGGCACAATGAAATGTGAGGACCAAAATGGACGCCTAAAATGACACAATTACAGATTTACATTTATAAAAGGTGTCGTTAAATTATTTAGAAATATTTCACCCTATTTTTGATTCAAAATTAAATCACCCCTTAGACATTTTGATAACCTTTATATTTCTGAAGACTATAGTATAATGTAACTTCTTCAAAAATATTTACAAAAAACACTTATGCTGCGGCGTCATTATCGGGATTCGGCGAATGTCCGACCTGTCGCGACATGTTTAGCCACGCAGTTCACTGTAACTTCTATAATAATTTTCTATAGCGACAACGCGGCACGAAATTTTGCCCGATATTGTAGCCGCATTTTAGAAAAATACATTACCTATGGTATATTAATATACGCAACTTTTTGTTACGTGAAAGTCTCCTACTAGCCCAGACGAAGTTGAGTAACTGCTACTATAGTATTTGAAGCTGAACATGCCTGACGACCATGGCAACTTAGTTATCACTGTTATGTATGTATGTATGTATAACTCTTTATTGTACATAAAACTCAAGAAAAAGATGAATACAGGACAACACACATGCACAAAGGCGAACTTATCCCTAAAAGGGATCTCTTCCAGTTAACCTTTGAACGATTCACGATTTGTTATCAATCTTTATTTTATCTCAAGGCCCCCCAAGTGCAAAGGGCAGTGAATAACAGGACTCTTGGGGCTTGGGGACTCTTGTTGGTAACAGAAAAGTTTTACCAAGTATAAATTAATATAGAAAATGATGAGTTAAAATCTTACAATACATGCCAAACTGATGAAATGCATTTTGGTCCAACGGTGGTCCTAGTTAGTAAAAGAGTGATCAAATTTCTGTGCAAGCTGTATCCAATTAAGATGGAACTAATTGACCTTTTCAAACATGAATGACTAATTAAACGTTAAATCGCGTTAAGAATTGGTGTGGTTCTATTGGTTATCTTCAGATTTAGTTGTTTCTATAATTGCATTTTTTTAATTATTCGCTTTAACCAAGATTCATTTAGGTAATTTGTGTAAAACGGGATAGCCGACAATTTTTGCTATATTGATTCTAAAGACGCAAGAGTTCTAAAATCAAATTAGGTGAGTTTATTATGTCAAAACTCCTTAATCGCACATAAATTCCAAAAAACTTAGAGGTGTGAGCCCGGGTTCGAACCTACGACCCTCCGCTTGTGCAACAGGCCAAACAACTAGGCCACCACGGCTTTTTACGACTGATATGACTCACTTACGAATACCTAATACCAACGTAAGTATTTTTATATAGGAAGTACTTAGTATCACTATCACTACATAGTATAAAACAAAGTCGCTTTCTCTGTCCCTATGTCCCTATGTCCCTATGTATGCTTATATCTTCAAAACTACACAACGGATTTTGATGCAGTTTTTTTAATAGATAGAGTGATTCAAGAGGAAGGTTTTTATGTATAATTCTACGCAGACGAAGTCGCGGGCAGAAGGTAGTATTAATATATATTCTAAATTGCACCACCTGCTTAGATCTGTTCTATTCTCCAGTCCATTATGGTTGCCTGGTAGAGATCGCTCTGTAGCGATAAGGCTGCCTATTGTTACCTTATAATATTCTGTATACCTTTTTTCTGTTTTGATTGTTATATATGGTGTTCAATAAAGAGTTATTGTATTGTATTGTATTGTAATAATAAATAAGGAACATACAAAATAGCTGAATCTTTTATTTCTTGTAAAATAAGAATTGAAGTAATTATAGTCAGTGTCAAATAGTTCGTGACACTCAAAGTAGCCAAATAGTTCGCAATACGTCATTGTTGCAGCCGAAATAAGGTCGTGTTGCTAACTTTTTGGTCACTTTGGGTGTCACCAACTATTTGACGCTGACTGTACAGTCAAGTGTAATAATATGTATCTAGACAAAGTTTCAAAAATAAGTACCTACCATACGCTCTTACTCCAGCGTAATAAGGTCGTGGGACATATTTTTGAGAAGTTCCTATCGATACTTATTTTTGCACTTGACCGTACATAAGTCTGGTCATGTTAAATTTTCCGGGATGTCGCAAAACTGGGATTTTCCATCTCAAGAAACGAAGAGCCAAAACCCCTTTTTGAAGCCTTTTGAAGCCTATTATCCAAAGTTTTTAGTCTTAATAATCATAATAATCATCAGGTTCAGATACGGTATAATCTTCATCACGTAGTACTTTCTCAGTTGCAGGTTCCTCTTTGTTGGCTTCGCATCCTTTTATCGGTGTGCACCTCGCCACACCAGGAGCTGCGCACACGCAATTGCAGCATTTGCAATATTCCCATTTAATTTTGGCACCTATTTTGCAACCCTTAGCTAAATCTGAAAAAATACTTTGTTAGCTACTTCTTACAAAGGCACTCTTCACTACATAGTATAAAACAAAGTCGCTTCTTCTGTCCCCAAATCCGTATGTATGCTTATATCTTCAAAACTACACAACGGATTTTGATGCGGTTTTTTTTAATAGATAGAGTGATTCACGAGGAAGGTTTATAATGTATAATACATGCATGATATACCGTGCGAAGCCGGGGCGGGTCGCTAGTAGATTATATAAGTTACCAAGACGTCAAACACATCTATACACCTTTATGCCACAGACAATAAGGTCGGTGCTTCCATTCTGGTCTGGGCGTAAAGAAAAAATTGATTAGGAATGCAGATCATTATGAACAGAGTAGTTACGGGCAGTGACTATTAGGAAAAACATTTTCGGACTTCCGATAATCGACCTTAAAAAATTAGTTTAACTTTGGCGCAGCCACTTTTTGTAGTTGTTTGTTATCTATTGTATTTTTAATTGTCTGTATCACCCGATGGCCCCAATGGTAGACCAGCGCTGGCTGACGCCAGCCAATGCTGAGTTGGGACCATTTTGTGACAAACTATTTATCTGTAGATTTTCTTTCATAAAGTTAAAATAATAATTATAAATATACAAAACTTAAAACTAAATAAATATACCTAACTATAAAAAGAAAACATCATCTAAAAGGCCCTCCTGCGGCATAGACCCCAACACACTGGCGGCATTACCTCTCTGTACAGCCAGAGAAATTCGCTGGGAGAGGTAAGCGCCAGCTCTGGGGTCGAATATAAAATTCCAAAAATGAAAAAACTATTTTTGTTGGGTATTAAAAAAACAGTTTGTTGTCCTAAATCACATTTTACTGTCTACTGATTTCAATTTTGTCTGCAATTGGTTTTAATTCGTGGTTAAGATTTATGATAGCCTTTTTACTGTCCTTTAAAATACTTACCAGCTATTTTCTTGTAGCGATCCTCAACGACATGAAGTGCTGTCAATTTTTGCGTCATATGTTTCTTGAGCTTTGGACGGAAACATAGCGTTGTATCTTTAAGGGACACTTTATCGCATGTCTTTGTGCAAACTAGCGTGTTCTCTTTCACGCAATTGCACGTGATACAATTTTGTTCCGATTTTTGCCCTACACTACATTCCACATGTTGTTCTGAAATAAAAATGTAACTACATATGTAACATACCACAACATATTATAACATAACACGTATTTTTATAACATTGCATGTGTCTAGTTATTATGGTTCAAAAGATTCAGCCCTGAGACAGAAAGACGAACAGACGGATGAGCGAGAACAACAGGAATAGGGTTTCATTTGGACCATTAGGGTACGGGGCTACATAATCCTAAAATTATCAATATTAAGTACGTATATCGAAAAAGCGTTTTATTAAATACCTTGTTCTAATTTAGAGAAAATGTCGAGAATGCAAGCGAATACACCACTCAAGTCGGCGACTACATAAATCAGCTGAAACACAATTAATTACAGAGGTAAATAAAACGAGCATGAAACTTGCATGACAGTGGGCAATGTCACAATTGCACAATGCGACAATTGTCGGCGACATGTGACAATTCTGCTCACATTACAAACTCGACGAGAGGCTACGCCGGTTGGTTTCATATTTGCATGCAATGCATTGCGACTAGTGTAAGTTTTAGACACGAAAAACGTCTCGAACGCGTTCGCGTTAACATCCCAACCACTATGGGCAAAATACATTTTTATAACACCTAAATGTATATATAGTGCAAAAGCATTTTGCCTCCTGATCACTGCAGTATGTTTATGTAAGAATATCGCTCATCATAAAAAATAAAAAATAATTAAATAGACACACGCACACACACACACAACAAGCCCTGAGTCTAGTGCGGAGGCTGCCGAACAAACATGTTGTAACCTTGCTACTTTACTTTAGATGTCGTAATTTTACCAATTTTACGTCAAGATAGATTAGATTTAGATTTATTTATTTATCAACAAAAACATTACATTGCCCATATATCAACATACATGTCACACATATAAGTGTTATAGCTGAGCCTTTGCTTTTTTCACGAGAAAGAATAAGCGATCATAATTTTGTATTTGACACCTTCAAAGTTCGGCCCCGAAATTCCACGGTATCCACAATGGCGTTATATACCTTAGAAAAAATTAAATGCGAAGGTGAAGTTGGTTCAGTAGCTAAAAAATGGGAGCTTTGGGAAAGAAGCCTGGGGCCTTTGAATTTAATTAATTACTCACCACAAGAACAAAATATGAAAACCGCATTGTCGTTTAACAACTGCCATTATAAATGCTGAAGAATGCTTGTTATTATCTCTTTCAGCGGAACCAATGGCTTTCAAGAAGCATTAGTTACGAATCATAAAAATGATTGGATTATATCTTTTCAGTGGTTTTATGGCCCGTGTTAATCAAATCATGTATGGCGTAATCCAATCATGTAATTTTGAATTGACATTACTACAAGCGTATTGCATTCCTTTCTCTATAACGAGATAAGACGAGGGTAGAAAGAGACAGTGAATGCGGTTGTGTGAGCCTGCGCGTTAGACGATATTAAAATATTGTATTGAATCAGGCGTTTCTTTGCGGAGGTACATTTCAATGAACAAAAATTTTACCTTGCTACTCCGCTACTCACGTACAAGATAACCAAGCCTGTGTGTAATATATTATTATGTTTTTCATGCAATCCACTACTGCCAATAAAACTCATGAATCCCACAAACTTAATTATCCCTTACACCACACAAACACTGACGCGTTTCGATCCCTCTACGGGATCATTATCAAAGTTTAATGAGCACAACTGTTACACATGCAGACGATATTAAGTCAAACTAATAACGCTGTAAATATTTTTTAGGATTTTTTGCTTCCATACATTGATCAAATAAAATAAAATAAATAAATAAATCAATCAATCGTCCAAATTCAACCGCATCAAGGGCGAGACAAGATTTTGAATGAAAAATTTAAATGAAAAATCTTTGTATGGGTGTTCAGACAATCCCAAACTGCTAAAATATTCCGGATACTTGTATTTTGTACTTGTATTTTGGTTAACTGGAAGAGATCCCTTTAAGGGATAAGTTCGCCTTTGTACATCAGTTTATCTCATTACTTGTAAAATTAATGTGTTTTATGTACAATAAAGAGTCATACACACATACACACGAAATTATTTGGATATTTTAAACTCACTCCTTGTTGGTTAGTGCTCCTCTCATTTACTCAAAGGTCAACTGGTAGAGATCCCTTATAGGGATAAGTTCGCCTTTGTGCATATATTTAATGTCTTTTTGCGATTTGTTTCTATTTTTTTATATTTGTACAATAAAGCGTTTACTTACTTACTTACATACATGATAATGAGAATTGATAGTTGATTTTTACTTCTTGTTCGCCGCTCGTTGAGCCGCGAATGTTACTGAGAATATCCCCACAAAATCCCCAACTAGCATACTTTCCGAGTAATAAAACGCACCTTAAAACATTGTATCCCGTAAATCTCTAGTTGTAAAGCAAATTAAAAACGTACGAAATGCACGCCGCATTGCGTTATTGCGCTGTGGATGGTGCATATTCGGAACATCTGTTACTGGCTAGAACTGGGACGTTGTAAGCCAGAACTTTTGTTTTATATTCAAAACTACTCGTAAATATGGATAGGTACATGTTAATATTTTCACCGGTAAGATCGACTACATCAGTGGTTCCTAACCTGGGGGTAATTACCCCCGCAGGGGTAAAACGGAGATTCTAGGGTAACACGGGATGGCACGAAATAGTATTAAAATAGCAATAAAACAAACATAGTACGGTAAACGGTAGCACGGCGCTCTCATGCGCGCGGCTTTTCTTACTTTACTTACTAGTTACCTCAACGTGCAATTTCTTACATAATAAACATTATTTTCGTTCGAATTTGTGTGGTTTTAACTATTTTAAATTAGCTAGCGGTAAACTCAATTCCCATACTTGTTCACAGAGGTAGTGACATTGAAAAGGTTAGGAACCACTGGACTACATGAACATACAGTAGGTACCCGGTCGTAAAGATTGCACATCGGTCTTCTCGGCTAATTTTGGCTTACGCGAGGCTAATTGTCTCCTTCCAAAGATAGAGCCCCGTACAATAAGACATCTTCGGGCGCATGAGGGTCACACTACGATCAAAGAGACGATCTTGGCTGGGTCACCAGAACTCCGCTACCAGATTATTGTATTGTCATCCGAATTACTCAAGTATGCAAAATTTCAGCACGAGCGATTGAAGATATCTGCTTCAAAATTGAGCTGCAAGAACATACTTAAATACCTACATTGCAATTTAATAAAAAGCTTGTAAAAAAGCTCCATCATCATCATCATCATGTCAGCCGAAAGACGTCCACTGCTGAACATAGGGCTCCCCCACAGCTCGCCAAACAGATCGGCCCTGCGCCATCCGCATCCAATGCGTTCCCGCTACCCTCACCAGGTCGTCGCTCCATCTTGTTGGAGGCCTACCTACACCGCGTCTTCCGGTCCGCGGACGCCACTCGAGAACCTTTCGGCCCCATCGGCCGTCAGTTCTACGGGCGATGTGCCCTGCCCACTGCCACTTAAGTCTAGCGATTCCTCGTGCTATGTAAAAAAGCTTGTACTATGATAAAATTCGTGTTCCTGACATTTATAATTCTCCGTTTTTGAGTTACAGATGAAAAGGAATGAATAGACAGCCGTCTATTCATTCCTTTTCATCTGTAACTCAAAAACGGGCGTCGCAAGTATTTAAGAAAGCGGCAAGCTGAATAAATAAGTGATACCGGTTTTGAAATGCGAAGATAACTTACTCTTTATGCTAGTCTAACCCCCTTATTCATAAACGCTCTATATGCTTCTGCTGACTTAGCAATTGTTTGTCCTTAACTGTGAAAGGTAAATGTCAAAGTGACAGATAAGGACTAACGATTGCTAAGTTACCAGAAGCCTACAGAGCGTTTATGAATAAGGGGGTTAAGACTCGAGTAAAGCGTCGAGTACATTTGCGCTTAATAAAATATGTAAACCAATAGTGAGAACCAATCTCTTTTCCGTCTTTACGCTCACAGTCATACTAAGTTGTTATCCTAGGCTCTGTGTACCTTGTAGGGAATAAAGACGTGATCTATGTATGTATGTACAATTAGTGATCATACGTAACATTATTGAATTATCCTATAAGTTAATGTAAGTACTTTTAGTGCTCCTTTTATCGGTATAAAGATATTTTAAATGCCGAAAAGCCAAAGCAAAACAAAAGAGGCGCATTTTTATAATTCAGCTTCAACCATTTACGATACAGTCAATAAAATACATAGCAACAAGCAAACCACATATACCTAAACAAAACCATATACATTATATAGAAATGAGACAAAAGGACACAGAAGTAAAGGCCTACAAGATGTATCGTGACCATGGCAAAAGTCAAATATGTACAGGGCGCAGCGAAAAGTAAGAGATAGCATAAAAACTAAAATATTCATCGTTTTATGAAATACCCAAATATTCTTTTTAACTTCCTCGATATCTTTTGTCTAAGAAATTAATTCAAAAGCTTTTTTTGCTGCTCTCGTCAAGAATTTGCATTTGTTTTGATCCATTTTTAGCAAACAATTAGTGAAGGCAGACTTTTTTTCGCATTTATGATATAGTAAAGATTGTTTCAAGTGTCTGTGAATGTGAGATAACAATTAATTTTGAAGAAAAGTTAAATATTGATGTGACGGATGTCACATGGTTGCGTGACATTAGTTTAATATGTATGTACGTGTCTCTCTGTTACAAGATTGATCACGTCTATCTAGATATGATAATCATCTGATTAGGTTAGCGATAAGTAGATTGTTCAAGTAGGGATATAGTTTAGTATATAAGCATGAACTTGTTACAATAAAATCAGATTTGAAATAGACTGCAAAAGTTGTTTCTATCTCCACCACTTCAATAATTACCAGCAACAACCCTGCTGGTAAAGTGGTGACCCCGCGAAGAACAAGTTCGTCAACGTTTTTGATTGCCGCAAGATCATGGAGATGTCACCGCCGAAGGCAGCAGCCACTTCTGGGGCAAGTTCCGATGGTTTGGAGGTTGCCTCTGCGTCCGTGGTGTCCCGAATTCCGGAGTTTTGGAGGTGCAAGTGCAAGGTTGCAGACAGAATATTTGAGAAGATTAAAACGTCGGAAGTGGCAGTGGTAAGCAGTCGAATCGGAGCGACGAGTCGGATGACGTCACAAGTAGCTTAGTTGGCGTTTCGACCCAGCTCGCGCAAATGTAACTCGACATAAACGAGTTACGCAGGCGAGTGGGTTTCCATCAACAGTAGTCAGCAGAATTGGCGGTTTGCATCAAGATCAAGGTCAAGAGAACGGGGGAATTGATTCTGCATTTTTCATTCAAGGCTTCGCGAGAATATACAAAGATGTTTGAAGCCATGTGCGTGGAGGAATTTAAACGGTGCTCGGCGTCAGGGATACTAAGATTAGCACAAGACACGATGGAACTCTGTGCTATTCATCCCTCTAACCGACTTACAATTACCCACCGACAAGGTGGTATAAGTTTTTTGGTGGACACGGGAGCAATTGTATCAGTGTTAAGCAAGCTATCTTGGGAGCAGATTTTTTGGAGTATCACAAGATTTTAGTGGATATAGTGTAGTCGCAAGTTGACAGACAAGAGTTACAGAGCTTTCAACGCCTGCAATTATGGTCAAAGCAAGCCAAACAGACAGTGCGAACGGTTGATGGGGATTTACAACCCCGAGTCAGACACATGTTTTTATTTAGGGGGGAGCTATGTGACGGATGTCACATGGTTGCGTGACATTAAACTCGTCGCAAAATAAAAGGCCCGTTTTGACATTAGTCTTCGCGACGTAACTAGTGATGTAACCATACGACTCGGTAATCGATAGATACTCACGATAAATCGATTCCAGTTTGGATGAGTATTTGATCGATTTGAATATGTACTGTAAAGTGCATTGGATTAAAGTTCTAATAAGAAAATTTAACTTAAACTGATATTGTAAGTATTTTGAAATGATACAATGTTACGATACGTCAACTTTCTTTCATTTAATATTTTTGTTACAATAACACTCACTCAATCACCAAAAGAAATCAGTAATTAATTTGTCCAAACACTAGCGTTTAAAGAAATAAAACCGGCCAAGTGCGAGTCGGCCTTAAAAATATATATTGATCGATTTATTTTTTTCCTTAACCGATTATTAATAGTCTGTGGACAGTATGAAAAAAATCGTTATTCACAGCACTTAGCGGAGTGGGCGGTAACCATCAATGAAAAATGTAATTACCTTCAAAACATTTCGATCGGTAAAAAATACAGAACTTCATGGGCGTGAACTGTCAAAACGGGCCTTTTATTTTGCGACGAGTTTAGTTTAATATGTATGTACGTGTCTCTCTGTTACAAAATTGATCACGTCTATCTAGATATGATAATCATCTGATTAGGTTAGCGATAAGTAGATTGTTCAAGTAGGGATATAGTTTAGTATATAAGCATGAACTTGTTACAATAAAATCAGATTTGAAATAGACTGCAAAAGTTGTTTCTATCTCCACCCCTACAATAATTACCAGCAACAACCCTGCTGGTAAAATTGAAATAGTTATTTACTTGCTTTACCGTCACAGGTGTCTCTTGGTCTATCTTCGTAACAGGTATACCAAGACTTCGTCCATCCAGGATCGGAAAAAGAAAAAAATAAACATTCAAAAAGACGAAGAACATTTTTCTTGCATTGAGCTAAAACTCAAAAAAAATTTCACAGTAGAAAAGCAAATCTGCGATCTAAATGATCCTGTATCTAAGCCAATTGTGGATAATTGGGTAATCTCTGTCTAGATAGCTACCACTACTACCATCTTAATAGCCAACCCTGCTGCCAAGTAGCAGTGCTGTGTTCCGGCATGGAGAGTAAGACAACCGGTGAAATTACCTACACTGGCACATGAGGTATTTTAGCCTTCTAGGCTGCTAACGCAACTGCAATCTTCTGGTGTTGCGAATATCCATCAAATGCCCTACCTATACGTTTGCCATGATATCTGATTTAAAAAAAACACAAGCTACATTACACAGTCCAGTGTCAAAGTAAACAACACGTTTTATTTGTGTTACCGATAAAATCAGCCTGTACACAAAAACAATCTCTCACCGGTCGGCCACTATAAATCTACAGGGTGATGAAACTCGGGAATTAACTGCCGACGCGGGCCGTAGTTTTTCAGAACACTCTGTATTTGCTGTTAACGTGTGGTGAAATGGGTTATAATGGCAGGCATTTTTAAAGGTTTGTGCTGTTATGTTTATACTCTTTGATTACATGAGATAAATGAACATGTTTTCTATAGAAAGAAAGGAAGAAGCCATTTATTCCTTTTTGCAAGACACACAAATGTAAGAGAATATACACAATTTTATAGAAAAGAAACAAGAAAAAAAACAACACAGACATGAAAAATAGACCATTGTGTGTCTTCGCAAAAGTGAAACGGTCGCTGGCTCAGCATTACGCTGAGGTGTTAGACACCCGCAGCACTGTTTTTCTACATAATCCATAAACTTTTACATAAATAAAGTATCCGCATCTTTAGTGTGCAGTTAAATTAGTTATTAATAGTTAAATTCCCTTCGGCTTGCCTTCTGATATACTTGACGCTTGAATAAATGGAGGAGGTCTATGCCATGAGTCACGCCGAATTACGCGACAACTTATTAAAAAAAAATACTACACAATGTACTGAAATTTTAGCGAAACGGAATAAAATGGGCTATATATACATACTTTGCCACGCCTCTGATACATACTCCAAAATCTCTCCCTCTGCGTACCTAGGTCGTATTGCAGCAGTGTAATACGCAAAACGCCGCATTGCACTGACTGTAACTGCATTTTTCACCGGAATGCGTTTCAGTGATAAACTGTGAGAGTATTCACGGAACGTCGTGGTCTTATTAGGATAGAACCTCGGGTTACAACTGTTGTAAAATTTAATTTTACCTGCAATTATGTGATAATACACAGATTTTCAGCACTGTACGGTATGAACAAAAAATACTTACCTTGCTACTCCGCTACTCACGTGCAAGAACCATGCCTGTGTGAAATATAAACTACCCTTTGGCAAAATATATTAATGTGGGTACATTATGCTTATTTATATGTTTTCAAATCAGTACGACGTTGGTTTGCAAGTGTAACAGTTGTGCTCATTATAACATTGATAATGATCCCGTTGAGGGATCGAAATGCGTCAGTGTTTTGTGTGGTGGGATCTTTCCCTCCATACGCCCACAATAATGCTTAACGTGGTCTTTAGGTCTTGTCACCTTAGGCTCCGTCTACCCCGTAAGGGATAAAGACGTGATTTTATGTATGTATGTATGTATGTATAGTTAAAGTAACTTGACGCATGTCGCTCGTAAATATACTCACGAGCAAAAATAACGGTTCGCTTTTCATAGTACTTTATATGAAAAGTGACACGTTATTACTTGTCAGTGCAGATCAAACTCTCACTGCAGTAACAAATCGCTGCATACAATTTCAACGTTACAAAATTGCAGAGTGCAGTTCAAGATTTTATTACATAGCAAATTGCGGCCGACTGTGAGTTTAATAAAAGAACAGGTGGCGTGACGGATGGCTGCGGCGCCGACTGTACGTGTTAGAAACATTCGGTGGATAGAATAGCCGACCTTACTCATGAGAAAATTGTTACCATTTTAGCGTACAACATATAGAAATAATACAGATTATTTCTTCCATGCTGGTATGGGGGTAAAGAAAAAACATAGAATTTACCAGTTGCTTCTGTTTTATAATAATATATATATAAGAGGGGGCAATCGAGCAGACAGGTCACCTGATGGAAAGCAATCATCGTCGCCCAGGGACACCTGCAAGACCTGGGGAATCACGAGTGCGTTGCCGGCCCTTTGAGGAACAGGAAGGCTCTTCCCGCGCTGATGGTAAAAGCCCATCGAGGGAATGGGCGAAAGTCTTAGGAATCATGTCATAGGCGATGCGGCTAGCAACCCATCATTATTTTGATTTCCCTTTCCACCTATACGCCCTTGATCATTCAAAGCGTGGCCTTAAGGTTTTGTTGCCTTAGGCTCTGTCTACGTCGTAAGGAATAGAGACGTGATATAATAATATGTATGTATATGTGAATAAGCATTTTGGTTCTCGTAGGAATCCGGGCATAAGGTTCTTCACCATATTGCATAGAGATAAATCAATTGTTAAAAAAAATACCAAATTAATAAAGTCAATTATAATTTACATTTCAATTAAAAGACTACAGCATGTAATAAATGTCTTTTTGATAAGTATGGTTTGTCATTAGTTTCGCTAAATCGACTAATATGCGACTAATCATGTTTAGAAATGCATAAACCCTTGGATAGTTTGTATACACTATGAAATTCCATAATTGCATTTTTATTATTGTAAGTTTATAGATTTTTTTTTTATAAAGTTAAAATAATAAGTCACTAGCTTATCGCAAACAGACAGACGCGACCGACGTCTATGTTTTATAATATGTCATGAATTTGTATTGATGAATGTCGTATAAATCGACTTGTTTAATAAATTTAAAACGAATTATTTCAGATTATTGCTGTGCTACCATTTGCCTGCAGTTTTTTTAGCAAATTTAAAAGGAAATCTGGTAAATTAATTAAATCTATATTATACAAAAGAAAGTCGTCTGATTTGGCTGAAAATTGGTAGGCAGGTAGCTTAGAACCAGGAGACGGACATAGGATACTTTTTATCCCGATTTTCCCACGGGATTGGAAGATTCCGAAATGTTGTACTAATATTCTTTGATTAGTATAAAGATGCACTTACAAAGGAATTTTTCAAATTTAAGGCGGAACAAAGTTCGCCGGGTCAGCTAGTGTTTTAATGAAATTAATAAAACCCACGCATTAATCATTCTATTGTACCTGTGACATGTGAATTGCATTAAATAAATAAATAAATAAATAGAACACAATTGAATATCTCGGATCGGATAAGGTCGAGTTTGGCTTGCCAGCGGGCTATAGCGCTATACCATGGGTTTGCGTCCGAACGGGAACAAAGCCTCTAGTGTAAGTTTTCGCATATAAAAACGTCTCGAATGCATTCACGTAAACGTCTTAATTACTATGGAAAGGTTGGCAGCGCCACTAGCGGAGCGGAACGGCAACAAACTGTTCTCATAGTATTTGACATTTTAACGCAAACGCCTTCCAGACGTATTTTGTGACCGAAAACCTAAAACCTACGCTAAGCACACAGTTCCCTTTCGAACCACGGTCGTGCGCAGACGCGCCCCGCGCTTCATTATTTGATAATTAACTAGCGACCCGCCCCGGCTTCGCACGGTATATTATGCATGTATTATACATATAAACCTTCCTCTTGAATCACTCTATCTATTAAAAAAAACCGCATCAAAATCCGTTGCGTAATT
The DNA here is from genome assembly GCA_932294345.1 of Pandemis cinnamomeana. NCBI lineage: Eukaryota > Metazoa > Arthropoda > Insecta > Lepidoptera > Tortricidae > Pandemis > Pandemis cinnamomeana. The sequence goes on from OW028721.1 coordinate 8,273,408, forward strand.
TTAAAGATTTTTAGCAAACATAGGGATATAGGAACAGATAAATCGACTTTGTTTTATACTATGTAGTGATTAGTGCTTAATTAGTATTGATAAAGTTAACCTGAGACAGTGACTCTGGACCTTTCATAAACTGTCTAAAGTGTAGAACTGCCTTTTATTACCTCGAGGACCCAAGCCCATATTAAAGATGCTCACTGACAAATTTATTCCTGTTGGTGCACAGAGTGATTCTGCGACAAACATAACAGTTTGAACCTACCTTACCCAGTATTTACTCAATAAAAAAGTGATATATTTATTTCAGACGTACTTCGTTGCACTCCCGGTAAGCTGGAAAGAGTAGACTGCAACTGGTGCTATTGCGCCACGCCGGCCAAAATGACGTGCACCAAAAGGATATGCAAGCTAAGTGACGCGTACGCAAAATGGCCTCAAACGGTACCGGAATATATTGAAGAATATGACAATTACTGACAAAATGGATGCCAGCCACCAGTAAAACCTATTCACTGAATAATTTAAAACTCTTTTATTTTTACCCTGTTTGGTATTCCATTCATACATACATACATACATATATACAGACATACATATATACATACATACATATATACATACATACATACGTATTTATTTATTTATTTATCTATTTATAGGAACACAACAGTCATACATGGCTCATAAACAAATCACAAAGGGTTTATGATCATTGACAAAACAGGTGAACACTTTTAACATAGCACATTTGAGTAAAAAATTCAGCCTCCTAGCTGAATGTGACGGACGCGTAAGATATATCACGCCTATACCACGCGTATATCACATACGGGGTAGACAGAGCCTAAGGTAACAAAACCTTAAGGCCACGTTTAGCGTTTGGCGTAAAGGTGGAAAGGGAAATCAAAATAGTGATGGGTTGCTAGCCGCATCGCCTATAACATGATTCCTAAGACTTTTGCCCATTCCCTAGATGGGCTTTAACATCTGCGCGGGAAGAGAAGCAACAGGTAAATTCTATGTTTTTTCTTTACTCCCAGACCAGCATGGAAGAATCCATTCCATTTATAACTATAGCTTTTTATTGAACGGACTCTTGCCTCTGCCTTTGAAGCCTCTGAAGGCTTTGATACCATTCTGACTCATCACGTCAAATATACAGGATGTCCCGTAAGTGAGCGTTTTCCAAAAAAAGACCACATGTACATTTTTTTCAAAATTCAAATATTTTGGGTTTTCTTACTCATAAGCGTTTACTCTATACTCATACAAGAAAAAATGTGTCCCATATTTTACTATAGATTTATTTTACCTGTTCGTCCCATTCCGTATGAAAAAAGGGACGAACTGGAATGGAAATTTTAGGACACGTTTTTTCTTGTATAAGGATCGATAGGGTAAACGATTCTGAGTAAGAAAAACCCAAAATAGTTAAATCGTGGAAAAAAATATCATGTGGATTTTTTTTTTGGATAACGCTCAAGTACAACAGTAACGTCTAATATCAGGTAAATGATTTCATATGTTTTGTTTTGTACACTTAAAAAAAAGTTGAAATAATTAGGTTGAAATATTTTTTTTAAGTAAAAATCATAACCTGCTTTGCCGTTGCCGGGTAAAAATGAATTGAATGCATGAACTATCAGTTGTCAGTAGTGTTCTCGAACGTAAACCCAGAATTGGATCACCGGTGTGACGTCTATTTTCGTTTTACATATTTTGCTAATTTAAGCTTTATCTCACGAAATATTCACCGTATAAATGGATTACACGACGCATAGTGAAACTGAAAATTGCCCTGAAATTGATCGATTAAATATCAAGTACCTAGGTCTAGCGAGCAAAGGTTCCTACATAGTTTACACAGTATGATCTAAATAAAATTGATTATTGACTCATACCCACTTTATTTAAAGAATTTATTGTTACAATATCGAAAACTAGAAACTTATTACACGATAATAAAATGGTTGTCAAGTAAAATGTTCCTATTAAATATTTACACGATATTTATATGAAATTGGAGCAAAAATAACATGTACCGTATTATACGGCAAATATGACCTAAATTGATTTATGCGGTGTCGCACATTATTCCCTATATATGTTTAGTAGACGAGTCTCAATTCATTGTCCGCTGCAATTTCGAAAAAATGAGGTGTCTGTACTTTCTAGTTGTTATGGTAAGTGGTTGGTTGGTACATACATACATAAATCACGTTTTTATATTATCTCTTAAGAGGTAGACAGATCCTAACGTAACAAATGCTAGAAGCCACGTATGATTGTGGACGTATAGTTAGAAAGGGGAATCAAAATAGTGATGGGTTGCAGCCGCATCGCCTACAAAATTAATTTATTTGACGGTGGAGGCATTTCACATGTATTTTTATTGTTTTTTTTCTCTTTCTTTTCTTGCATAACTACTATGTTTTACTTTGACTACTAGAGACTTTATACATCTATACTATAGACTAATATAATTTAAGGCTCGGGGACCTTATACATCCCTTTTATAAATTTAAGTAGAATTTAAGTATTGTAGCTTATATTATATTTTGGAAAGGTGACTTTCTGCCAAGTTTCTTGCAGCGCATTCTTCTTGGCAATAATGGTCTTTCGAAAAGCGCTGGTAGTTTCAAAAAAGACATGTAAAAGAGCCTTTGGCGGCCAATTTACAAAATAAATTTTGAATTTTGAACATGATTTCTAAGATTTTCGCCCATTCTCTCGATGAGCTTCGTATTCTGCTTTATTGCAACTACTGTTGGTCCGTTTCCAATTGAAAATAGGACCCATCTCTTCTTTCGGGTGTCGTAAAAGATAAACATAATGCACAGCCTAAAGAAAGACCTGTAATTCGGCAGACATATTTATTCCTTGAGTATGACAGTTGTGCAACAAGAAGATTACGCTATCAGTTCTCATTTTTATATACTCATGACAATTTCTAAGCAATGTACAGTCAAGTGTAATAATATGTATCTAGACAAAGTTTCAAAAATAAGTACCATACGCTCTTACGCCAGTGTAATAAGGTCGTGGGACATATTTTTGAGAAGTTCCTATCGATACTTATTTTTGCACTTGACCGTACAGCAAAGTGTCATTATCATTTTTTTACGATATTTTCAAAGCTCTATTTTTTCAGGTCGCTTGCTTGTCGCTGGCGTCTTGCGGTCCGATCCAAGGTGATGCTAGTTAGTACAAAATACAATTAAAATCTTATTAATCTCCAATACAAGTATGATTGGATACAAATATTAGCCTTTAATCATTCAGGAGCAGGCTATCACCTATTTACCTTAGACAATCTTGTTATAAAAAGGATTTTGTTCTCCATTCTTTCTCCCAAAAATTAAGTAACTAGTTACATGACTCAAGGGAAATGCGCATTCCGTGGAATCCGGGAACGCACCCAAAATATGGAGATTACAAAGATGAAATTTCTAAATGTCGGTGAAAATTAGAACACATAGAAAAATCCGAGAAGTAAAGCTATGGCCGGGAATCGAACCCGGATCCTCGTCATTCCGTGACGCGTGCTATACCCCTACACCACCCATAGCAGGTGGGTAGTCTCCGAATTTTTCTACCTGTTATTAACTGTCACGTGACCTTTGTTACTATGCGATTTTTTGTCGCTAAGCGTTATCTGCTAGAAAGATGTCATTGTGTCTGTACGACACAAATACAAACTCCCGTGGAACATCTACTGCTCACCAGGGACGAGAGACGGCGCTGTTTTTCAAATGATAAGTACTATCAAATGAATCAAGAATTTTTATTTCTTGATTTTTTATTTTTACTTTTTCGGTTTTACCGTTAGAAATTAAATTTCCAAAACTTAAATTTTAGAAATAAAAAAATCTTGATTCATTTGATAGTAATTACAAAGATGGTGTTGTTTCAGAACCCCTTTGCCTTCCAAGGAACGGGAAGCCGATAAATTGCCAGCACTGCTTCTGCCCTCGTGATGCACCGACTCGCAGAGTCCTGGACGGCCTCTTTGGCACACTCCTCAACTTCGGATCCATGTCACACAATTAATGTTGCAGGCCGACGCTAAAGGCACAAATGTGAATTTCGTTTCGTGCTGTACCACTCACACTAACAGTAATTAATAGAGTAGATATGATACGATATTCGAATTTCAAATTTCAGAGTAGCCTGCCAGGCCGTTCGTAACCAGCCAGAAATAAAAACAATTACTTTAAAACTGTACACCCTGTAGGTTATCTGTTTTTGATTGAAATAAAACTTTCTGGTTTAAATACAAGTTTTTATATTTGACTACGCATTAAAATAATTTGTATTTATGGTCAACGCCGATAATTACCTGAAAGCCGATATCAAATTAATTAATTTCGGGGCTAGGTTCAAAGTTCAAAACATACACAATAATTAAAAACAAGCCATAACTAACTTACATGTCAATCCTTATCCACCGTAGACAATTTCTCAGCTCCTTAACCTTTTCGACGCCAACGACCTATATAGTCCATTACTTCAATGCAAAGCAACCTTCGTACAATTGGGTTTAGGTTCAACTTAAGGCATTGCAATAAAAGAAGTCTGGCGTATGGGTGACGTCTCTAGTATTTGACGTGACGGCAAAAAGGTTAAACTTGAATATGGCAAAAACAACGAGTGTTTTTTCTCGCTCATGCGTTTTCTACTGTTTTCTGCCGTAATTTAGAACGAACACCATGTTTTTTGTCGCAAACATGCAGATCCGCCATTAGACGTAAAAAACTTAGTGCAAATGGAGTAATTTCAGTAACTTAACGAGTGTTCGTGTACGTGTCTTAACGTGTGTGAGAAAGAGAGTTGCCAACAGTCAATGATATCCCTCGGAGACCGCCAGGAAATCATTAGCCGATGCCCAGGGTGCACCGGACCAAGCACTGCTCTTCCCGCCGGACGGATCCAAAATCGAACCGCAGCTCTTGATCACACGCGGAGGTAACCCGACTCGCACCCCTACTGAAAATATCGGTATTTCATGAATTGACAAGTGACAATTAATAATCAAAATACGTTTACTTCATAAATTCTGCTTTAGATAACCAAAGAGGACAGTTTTGATTTTGAATAGCTTCATAACATGTCATAACAAAAACATATTTGCAAGATTTGTGTGAAATCGCATTTTCAATAATTTATACCCTTAGATAAAAAATTACGTAAAATTTGGCAGTGAAAAATACTTGTTAACAAAGTTGTCAGCCAAAAAGTTCGTGAATCTAGTAAGTAAGTAAGTAAGTAATCTTTATTTGCAATTAAATATGGTATACAATAGATGTCAAAATGAGATATAGTTCACATATTTAGTCAATAATATGACATACAAATTAAACAATTATAAATTATTAAAATAGGAAGCACAAGTCCACAATCCATCATTTAAAATAAATACAATTGAATCGCAAACAATAGTTAAAATGAAATATCAAAAATAAAATTTTAATGTCCAGTAAAACTAAATAAGTTAGAGAAGTCATGAAACAAATCATTATAAAACATCACGCTAAATAAAATAAAAAACTTGTTATACGTTTTTTATTCACCCAGACAAAAGACGGCTTCTAAGTACTACATGAGTGGCTATACGTTTGCACGGCGTCCGTGGCTAATAGGCCCAATGTTGAATAAAGCACCAGTGGCATCAAGGAAGCGACGTCTAGCCGGTTGCCGTTGACCATGTACTGAAAAAACAGATAAACCCAGTCCCAGTGAGACAAATCACACGGTGACATTACATTGCCGTTTTTAGTCTATAACTTGTAACTCGTTAGCCTCGCGGCCCCGCGGTGTAATGCAATTGTACTTGCATACATTTTGTCACGCTAGCAAAGGTTTTACCATAATGCCAGTTCGGATTCCGGTATAAGTTGAGGTGAGTTCGTCATTTGTTTTTAACACAATCAGATACAACGGTAAAGGCGTGAAACTCTTGGATACACAAACGTCGGAGATCTATCTGCAGGTTACAAAGAGAATAAGAAAGAAAGTTCCTGTGGATGTAAAGTAACTATGTTTTTTTTTAATGGGTACTAAAATATGGTGTGTTCTCCAAAGTGTGTATCTGTAAATCCTTAATGTTTTTCACGCCCGCAAGAAAAGCGATAACAAAATTCTTTGCATGAGTCCCACATAACCGTCAATTTTGACGATTTTTACAAGAAAATTTTGTGAACATCTTACAGAGGTAACGTAACTAAATCGCTCTTTGAGGCAATGAGGAGTTGCAGGATTAAAAAGAATGCCGTAGAGAAGGATGAGGATGTGAGAATTTCGGCGAAAACGGATTGGGAGCCACTTGAGCTGTGATCGAAAGTGGGAGACGTGGTCGTATTTACGTAATCCGAATATAAACCGAATGCATAGATTTCGAATTCGCTCAAGTTTATTCAGTTGCTCTTCCAAAAGATCAGGATAACAAATGTCAGCATAGTCTAAAATCGGGTGCAATAATGTCTGGGCAAGCGCAACCTTAGTCGCAAATGGAAGGAAATTCTGCAGGCGTCTCAGGGATCCCATAGCGGCAAACATCTTCCTGCCAATCTCACACAAATGAGGAGCCCAGGAAAGAGTGCGATCAAAAATAACACCTAAGTTTTTGACTTGATGTGAGATCGGGATATGAACACCATTAAAAGATATAGGTAGCAGATTTGCAAAGTCGACTCTCGGAATAAGTTTCGAGCTGCCAATGATAATTGTCTGGGTCTTTGTGGGATTAACTTTTAGACCATATCGTTGACTCCACTTTAGGATCCTTGCTAAATCCAGATTAGTGGACTCAATAACACTCGGAACATTGCACAGGACGCCTTGGGAATAAATTTGAAGATCATCGGCATAAAGGTGACCTTTACTACCGTTCAATTGAAACAAATTTTACCTCTTTCAGGGATATACCCAGGTACGGAGGAGCAGCTGTAGACCATCGACAAGCATGCCATCTGAAATTAGAAAAGCTATAACAAATACCCAGCAGCAAACATCTGGCCCTCATATGTACACAATACTAGCTGTTGCCCGCGACTTTGTCTGCAAGGAATCCATTTATCGCTAAGTGTTGTGCGCTACGTAGCCTTTGTGTTATTCCAGACTAGAATCTATCTCTTTACCAAAATATGATCCAGATCTGTCCAGCCATTCCGTCTTTTCGATTTAAGTGTCATTGGATCCCTCAAAGCTCATGGAGTGCAAAAAAGTAGTCTCGACTCTCAATCCCACATATCTCGTATCTCACCCTCCTTCTCTTGCGTTTGCCTTTAATAGGCTATAATAGTGCCCCAATGCTGGGTCATGGCCTCTCCTTCTTTCTGCCACTCGTCCCTATCAAGAGCATGCTCCAACCTCTTCGATATGCATCCAAGTCGTCGTCCCATCTCTTATTTGGTTTGCCTCTGCTTCGATAGCCATCGCGGGATCCAATGGTTCTCTGGCGTTGCCAACCAATTTTATAACAGTACACTGACGAGCATAAAAAGGGCTCTCGATACAAAGTTGTATGGGAAGCGAACCTTTATTTTGCTCGTCAGTATACACGGCTTCTAATAATTTAACCGGAATATTTTAGCAATAGACCTGGCTAATAGACGCTACGGGTGACCGCAGAGCGAGCAGCTTCCTTGGACATTAGTATCGCTGTCCAAAGGGGGAATGCTGCCAGCGTCAGCGGAACTATGTCACGGGGGCCCCTCCTTTTTTAATTATTTTATTTTAAGATTAGTTTAATTTGTTTTAATTCCATTTTGTATCCTATTAAATAAACAATATTCTCTAATTTAGAAACTCTGTATATAACAGAATCTTACCAGCACAAACAGGATGTTTAAGATCTGCATTTTGTCGTGGTTAGATACGAGCTAGCCTGATAAAACATTTTACGCTAAATTTATACAAAATCTCAACCGAATCGATTATTGATCGTTTCTTCCATGTTCTGCTTGTGTTCTAATCAATTGTTACCAGTGGCGTAGCTATAACGTCTGGGGCCCGTGGCAAATTCGTCAGATGAGCTCCTTCCTCAATATAAAGAAGTGCATCAGCGTCCCTTCTGTGCTCTATACCAACTCACTTCAGGGCCCCGTTTTGTGGTTAATTAACTCAAGTACCGGGTGAGTAACAATCAGTGGCCTATAGGGTACGGGGCCGCCCCGTAGAGCTAGGGGCCCCTGGCATTTTGCCACCCCTGCCACCCTATAGGCCACTGATTGTTACTCACCCGGTACTCGAGTTAATTAACCACAAAAATTTGGTTAATGCAAACGTAATTGTATTCTTGTGATACTAGCTCGCTCGTACGGCTTCGTCTTGTGACTTTTCTTGTCTACATCGTGTCATCATTGTAAGATTATTCTATTCATAGACTTATGTTTGTTTGTGGTTCTTTCTGTTACTTCAAGTTTAATTTAAAAATATAGAGTCATGTCAAGATGGTGCTGATTTTATTCGTAGATATTATTTCTAATATTAACAGGTTATGGGCCCACCACTATATAAAATGCGTATCACGCTCGTCACAATAACATCGCCCACTTTTGACAACTATCATCTCATCACTAACTTAGCAAAGTTATCGACAGTCATAATGCGAAAGACCAACGCTCGACATGATGTGTGAACAAAGAAAGAAGAGCCAGGGACCCGATTTTTGAAAGCACATGTGTGAGTGAACATACCACTCGAAAGTGGTGAAAAATTGTACTGAATTTAAAATACGAGTAGCATAGAGGACAATCACAGCTCTCGTTAATCTTGTGAACTAGTCAAAACTTTGATTAGAGCTGTAGGTTTGGAGATTTAAGCCGATTTATACCACTTTCGAGTGGTAATTTCGAGTGATGTGCTTTCAAAAATCGGGCTCCAGTAGCCAGAGAAGTTCAGTATTTTGTCCTTCCAAAATTAGTTCACAGACATTTCTGTTAGTTTCCTAAAAGGTAAGAATTAGCAAGCTGAAGTGGCAGTGGGCCGGCTATATCTCGCGAAGAACCGACAACCGCTGGGGGAAGCGTGTTCTTGAGTGGAGACCGCGACTAGGCAAACGTAGTGTAGGACGCCCTCCGGCCAGGTGGGATGACGATCTGCGATAGGCTGCGTCAAGCTGAAGACAGGGCGCTATGGCACTCATTAGGGGAGGCCTATGTCCAGCAGTGGACTAATAATAGGCTGATGATGATGATGAATAGGTAATGTCATTATGGTGACTCTTGTACCCTAGGAATGTCAATGTTTTGTAGGTTCCTGATCAGACAAAAATGTAGGCAATTGCAGGGATGAAATAAACGCAAAGGTAGCCAGTCTATTACATTAGTACATATGGTGAAGTGAAGAGTATGTACGTGGTAAATAAAGTTTCTTCTCAAAACTTAAGAACCACTTAGGTAGTTACGCTATTACAATACAATACAATAACTTCTTTATTGAACACCACATATCGATAGTCCAGACGAATAAACGTGCAAATGTCATGCACTTGTAATGACATTTGCACGTTTATTCGTCTGGGCCATCGATATAACAATCAAAACAGAAAAAATGTAAACAGAATTAAAGAGACAGAGAGAGAAACATTTATTTACACACATTCGATACACGTATATAATGTGGAGAAGTAGGTACAATATACTACTAACTGAGCATAATGTTGCGGTAGAAATAAATTGACTTGGCATTCGCATTAAACCATCAATTTAATATAATATGTATAAAACACAATTTTTCTCACAAGTAATACAGATTATATTAAATTGATGGGTTAATGCGAATGCCAAGTCAATTTATTTATTTATAACATAAACGATTTTTAATTTTGATATGGGCATTATCTGTTGTTAGGTCAGCTAATTACGTAATAACTTAAGATAGGAGGTCTGTTTAGTAGGGACTGAATAAATTAACCGACTTGGTATTACATGGATCTCACAACTTTTTACGGTAGAACTGAGTTGCGAGACTTGGTTTTTTTCACAAGTTTTGTTTTGATGGGATTATCAGTTTTGATATTATAATTGTAAACATTCCTATGACTAGTAGTGGGAACACAGCCCGGCCCATGCATATACTGGTCATTCCTTATAAAAAAGTTTAAAGTGAACGGTCGGAACGTCGGTCTCACCTATTATCAGTGGGGTTGCGATAAAGTTACATAATAGTACATTACTGCAGAGGCCGGGAAAGAAGGGCTTGCAGGCTGAGTATGTATAGACGGCCGAGCGTAGCGAGGCTGGATAGGAATACGAAGCTGGCAAGCCTTGATGGCCAAGTAGGCCTAGACAGCCGAGCTCAGCGAGACCGGATAGGTATACGAGGCTGACAAGTTTTTTCACGCCGAGACTTGTATAGTGCTTTTCTCAAACATGCACTGAAATAAAAAAACTCCTAGATTTTTTTTTATTCGTAAGACAACTAAAATTGTACCAGACTTAAATTATAACTAAGTACCATCACACCGTCAAGGAAACCGAATCACGTACCAGGGTGGAACCTTTGTGCTACTAATGTCATGTTGACATCTCATACATCTGTCAAACAAATCATAGCGCAATTGGTTACGAATAGGTTCCACCCTGGTACGTGATTCAGTTCCCTCGACTGCATATAATAAGTGTTTATGTCTTTGTAACATGGATTTTTAAAACGTCAAAATAATCGCAAAAATATCAAATTGTACAACATGAAGGGACTGCTAAAATAAAATTCACAGATCACGTTTCTGAACGAAACGTTTCAAATGACAAGTGACAACTGACTTATATCAATTTTCCCCCAAAACTTTTTTTAAGTCCTATATTGTCTTTGGTCACAAAGTAGATGTGTCCGAGATGACGCTCTTGAGACCATTATACACGAACTAATTAATTCTCTATTATGTCGATTGAATTGTAATTTGACGTAAAACACGTCGGCAATATTTATATATTTACATATAGAATATTCATAGTCCTGTGAATTTATTCACTAACTAATAAATTAACCATAGAAATTCAGATTCTTAATTTCAGGTCGTTCAGCCTTAAAAAAATTGACGTTTTGCATTGAAACAAAAGATTGTCGTCTTGCAGGCCTAGGCCTGCAACGTTGTATTTTGAAACCTATTTTAAGGAACACAACATAAACATTACATAGCATCTTTGAGAAAATGAAATTGCTTGTCAGTAAAGTTGTCTTTTATTTATTCTAGACAAAGAACCTGCTTTATTTGAACGGCGATTTATGAGTTATAGGACCAATGTGAACAATAGCACCGGTAACATCCCAGTTTCCGTGATGTTGCTTTCTGTCGACCGGTCTTCTGCTTCTATGGTGGTGACAACTTAAACTGCCTGTAATACAAACACAAAAAAGGCACAAATTATACGTTTCGTCGTGTCTAGACAAATCTTTGGAAATATTGTCGCATATTGGCATTGCTATGCATCATGTGATGTAAAGATACCCTGTAGTCTACTCATGACGGTCGCATCATAGCCGAGACGTCAAGGTTCAAGGCTAGAGTGAATAGGCTATTACTGAACCGTTGAGTTACATCTTTGGCCTCATCTGCACCTTCCACCAAGCGAGATAGAGGTCAATCACTGGTCAGTTCGTAGTAAAAAAAAAAAGGTAATAAAATAAAGCCAAATTGTTTGTCCGCCTAAGCCTTGCCCTCACACGCACCTATTCACACTCGCCATAATATCTAAATCTGTTTAGTTAATCTTCTTTCATCCATCCTCTGCTAAAAACCTAGGTATTTACTCGGCCTAATTGTATAAAGATAACTTAAGAAATTACATAACCAAAATTTTAAATTAGCCATAAACTAAGAGTAGGTAATGTAAGGACATTACCCTACTCTTACCTAAATAACAACCCGCCGCGCATCATTCCGGGCGCGAAAGTGCCCATCGCCCTCGCCGCGTTGAACAATCTCTGTGCCAGGAATGATCCAGAACGAGAGTTCAAACCACTAATATTCGTTTTTTACATTACCGATGTGGCGACTTATCAATCCTTGTAAATCAGGAAACTTTAGACTCAGATTTTGGTTTTCATCTAGAACTATATTCCTAATTATGTCTTCTTCATTGCGGATGGGTAAGCTATAGGCCATTGCGCAGCATACCGTCTGAAATAAGCGGAGTAAATTAAAAAAAATTAACATATGGGTGGTGTATATGTACATAAGTGTCAAACAAATCTGAAAAGCTGAAGTTCGATGTGCTTAAAAAATGATTAAAATAATTCCAGTCTTCATGCTCAAGCAAAAAACGATACTTTTCAGAGCCCAACTACCAAAGAACAAGTGGGATCTGAACTCCAGTTCTATAGTATGCCCTAGCCGACTTTCGAAATCACATCGTTGAAGAAAAAGCGGTTAAAGATTTACTTGGATTTTATTTGTTGGAGTATCACAAAATATCGTCCAAGTAGTGGAAATCAAAAATGATTTTCCGGACCTAAACTATCTAGCCACGACGGACAAATGAATAAAGTTTTGATTAATTAGTTACACCAAAATGTAATTCGAGCGACAATTTTCTAGTAATACAGACTTTTGTCACTTCCGAGTGGTGTTTTCGCAGATGTGCTATCAAATTTTGCCCACCGGGTTCAGAAGAGGAACGAAAACCCGTTTTTCTCTTTAGGGACTATAATGTTAAATATTAGTTACTTACCAGTACGAGAGGTAGGTTAAAGGTCCGCATTTTATCGCAGTTAGAATCGAGACAACGAAACAATTGCAACGCCTATAATATCACTGCAAAATTTGTAAATAAGCATAACGTTGTTTTTTACATTTTCCGGTAACTAAGTTTCCAGATTATTGTTTGGAAACATGTAATTGCCTGGCGATTGACATATTGCGTCTAAGTTTATTATTATGCCAATAAATTTAAAGTTTTACGATGATTAGGGAGAATAATCTCAGGAAATTAATATCCTTATCCTTAGGTACTTCCTTACCAGTATTATAAAATGTGAAACTCTTCTTTATTTTCTTTCTTTCTAGTTCTGCGGTCTCTTAGAGATGTGGAAAAAACTCTAAGTCAACGCAATCACAAACATGGCACAGTCATTAAAAACGGTGTTTTTATAGAAATTGCCATGCTCCCAGCTAATATGGGGTAGGTACTTCCAGTTATCCTAGAAATTTCAAATTTTGATAAAAGAAGGTTGCTCTTTTAGCACAGCTAAAGTCTATACCTACCTAATCTATCACTACATAGTATAAAACAAAGTAGGCTCAGATCTTTAAAACTAAGTAACGGATTTTGATGCGGTTTTTTAAATAGATAAAGTGATTCAAGAGGAAGGTTTAAATGTATAATTATATGCAGAAGAAGTCGCGGGCAGGAGCTAGTATCAAATAAAATGGAATGCAATAGCTTGGTTAGGATTTAATCGAAGAAATATTTAGCCCTGGCAAGGCCATTGGCCATTGCATCCAGACGAGAAGTCGACAGGAATGTATGGTACCGGCAACGATGTCGTAGAATCCAACGTAGGTACCCAAGGTCGTTCAAGAGTTGTCTGTTTTCTCCGTATTGGATGATTCAAGTCTTCATCACTATTAGGCTTCCTCTTTTTATGTTTTCTGTGTTTTTTATGTTTCTTGCTCTTCTTTCGCTCTTTACTTTTATCCTCATCGTTGTGATCGTGCTTTTTATCTTTTTTATTTTCCTTGCTCTTATTTCTTTCTCTACTTGCACTATTCTCTTCACTCTTACTCTCTCTACTGTTATGATGATGTTTATGTCGCTGCGTGCTTACATCTTCAGTACTATCACTTTTGGATTCCTCACTGTTATGCTTCTTATCCTTTTTATGCTCTTTGTTCACACTATTCTCTTCACTGGTGTGGTTTCTACCCTTAGAGTGTTCTCTATTCTTATCATGATGTTTTTTCTTGTGATGTTTATGTCGATGTGTAGTTATTTCTTCACTACTATCACTATTGGGTTCCTTACTCTCTTCTTTCTCTTTGTGTTTATTATGTGTTTTGCTCTTATTATGACTTTCTAGGCTTCTGTTATGCTCTTTGCTGTTATGGTGATGTTTTGTGCTTATATCTTCAATACTTTCACTTTTGGGTTCCTCACTGTTATCGTGCATCTTATGCTTATTATGTTTCTTATCCTTATTATGTTCTCTACTATCACTATTCTCCTCACTGGTGTGGTTTCTTCTCTTAGGGTGTTCTCTATTCTTACCATTGTGTTTATTTTTGTGATGTTTATGTCGATGTGTAGTTATTTCTTCACTACTATCACTATTGGGCTCCTCGCTTTCTTCTTTCTTTTTCTCTTTGTCGTTTTTTCTGCTCTTATTTTGACTTTCTGTGCTTTTATTATGCTCTCTGCTATTGTAGTGCTCTCTGGTCTTACGATGCTCTCTGCTTTTATTGTGTTCTCTGCCGTTATCATGTTCTATGCTCTCAGAATGTTCTATGCTCTTATCATGATCTCGGTTTTTATAACGGTGTTTACATGATTTATTTTCCTTGCTGTCATTATCTTCTCCGCTGTTACTGTCCTCCTCACATTCAGTAGGTTTTCTGTTGTTATGCTTTTTACCTTTCTTTTGTTCTTTGTTTATTTTAACTTCTTTGCTGTTGGAATGTTTGTTCTCGGTACTATTTTCCTCTTCACCCTCTTTGCTCTTGTCGTATTTGTCTTCTTTACTCCTGTCGTGATCTTTTTTGTTTTTGTGACGTTCATCTTCCCTGCTTTCATGGCGTTTATCTTCTTTGCTGTTGTGATGTTTGTTCTCGATACTATTTTCGTCTTCACCCTCTTTGCTCTTGTCGTAGTCGTCCTCTTTACTCCTGTCGTGATCTTTATTGTTTTTGTGATGTTTATCTTCTTTGCTCTCAGGGCGTTCATGTTCTTTACTTTCATATTTATCTTCCCTGCTTTCATGGCGTTTATCTTCTTTGCGATCATGGTGTTTATTTTTTCTTTTCTTGTGATGCTTATGGTCTTTATTTGGATCGCACTTTTCTTTACACAGAGGCTGACCATTGTCATCACATTGACATTTGCCACATCCGTTGTCAAAACTCGAGCCGGGCTTACAGCGACTAAGCTTATCTGTTAAACAAAACATATCCTTATGCAATTGTCATAATAAAACATTTACTGTCACTCAACCTGTTATAAGGTGAAGATATTAAACATGAAAACCTTCTAAGGTTTTCATGTTTAGCTATTTCTAGAGGTGATTAAGAAAGAAACGCCAAATCTGATGTAACTCGACGTAGGTCCCCAAAAACAAAGATCGCCAGAAACCATACACACAGAAGTTGTAGGACAGTTCTGTTCTTTGTGGGAGCATTTGTGTCTGACCTATTTTTGTTTATTACGCGAACACGTGTTGAAAACTAGGAATAATCTTATTTATAAAATAACGAGCTACTTTCCATGCCATTTTGTATAGGACGTGATCTGATTTTTTGCTCGACTGTATATTTACACCGCTTACCTTCTAGAATAGGATCGCAGTCAGGTATATTTTTGCAGGTGGGTCGCCCATTTTTCTTGCATCTGCAGAATTGGCAATTGGACCTCCATTCCGTGTGTGCAGCGCACTGACGGAACCGATTCTGCCGGCATTCATCTGGCAACGTAGTCGTACTTTCCGACTCCGAGGAATTGCCAGTTAAATGGAAACAAAAGAACAATTAGACCTGAGGTCCTAGACGTGATGCCTAAAAGCGTTAATGACGTGCGACGCTAGTGAAACATTGATCGATGCGATAGTTGATGGCGTAGACATCTTGCTCAGGAGCACTGGGCTTGTCATAGATACTGTCCAAATGATATCGCACAACTCATGGTAACAACAGGGAGAAAAGATAATGCAGCATTCGCAGGTCGCGTATTCGGTGAACCGACAACATCGCAAGAGTTGCAGGAAACCAGATTTAGGTGACAAGACCTTAAGGTTCGTGTAGCTTAGCCCATAGAAAAGGGGACCGCTTTTTTGTTCCACAGTGGACGTCTTCCGGTTGATAATAATGATGGCAATATTGATAATGAACGTCAGCATAGAATACTTACTTTGGTTTCTCAAATTATCACACTCAAGAACAGTGCACATCGGGACTCCATCGGCGGTGCATTGGCAGGAGTTGCATTTGCCGATCGATCTTGAACTAAACACACTATACGGCTTACAGACCATAGTCTTGTCTGGAATAGAAAAATACACCATACAGGTTTTCTGAATGCTAGTTTTATGAATGAAACATTAGATGACCGCTATATGTTGTGAAAGTACCTAGTTTGTAAACTACTATAATAGATGGCTGATTGCCAATTCGTGGACAAGCATTTTTGTGAAAAGAAATCCACTCACCCTTTTTCTCGAATTATACAACTTTGATGGCAGTTCTGCTCAGAACAACGAGCACTATTGATTTTAGTATAAAACAAAAAGTGTCCCAAAGTACGATTTTCAACATTGCATTCCGTTACTCTCTCATACAAGTGTCTATGGAGAAGTAACGGAAAATAAATGACAAAAAATAGGACACTTTTTGCCTTATACGAAAATCAATGGTGCTCTTGATTCTGAGCAGAGCATTCGAAGATATACAATTCCAGAAAATGGGTGGATTTCTTTTCAGAAAAATGCCCGGATTTCAATTCCACGCTACCATACATAACTACATATTTAGATGGTGGTCTGGTAAGTAATAGATTGCAGAAACTAGTATATTCGATATGAACACCACAGAGCATAAACTCTATTCCTATAATTCTTAAAAACCAGCAGTCAGCAACCGACGTATGCTAATTTACCACGCCCCCCAATAGTTCCACTAGCAAACGGCCTTTGCGAATACACTATCAAAACTGTAAAAATCGAAAAATTAATTTTCTTCTATGTTGATTTCCTATTCGATGCTGTGAATCATACCTGAAGGTCTTATGTCAATGCAGTCGGATATTTTGAAACATCTTGCTTGACCGTTCACACAACGACAAGAGTGACATTTTGTTATCCAATCAGTATCTTCTTCGCATTCTCGTTCCACTTTAGGAGTATCACCTGTAAGAATTTGATTACGGGTTTAAATAAATCTTGCTTAACTTAATTTGAAAAAAATAATTATAAGTAAAATATGCTACAATACATTAATTATTTCTTGTAAAAATCATTAAGTTTAAATGAATAAATCAAAAGTAATCGACAATCTAGGAATCATGTTATAGGCGATGCGGCTAGCAACCCATCACTATTTTGATTCCATTTTCCATCTATACGCCCACAATCTTGCTAAACGTGGCCTGTAAGTTTTGTCACTTGATGCTCTGTCTACCCCGTAGGGGATAGAGACGTGAATTGTGTATGTATGTCTATAATATAATCACTAAAAAAGTGGTAGGTAAGTGGTAGGTATAGTCGACCAAGAAAGTCGTTTTCCACTTTAAAGTTATTCAATGTCATTTGTACGGCTTAAAACATCAAAGTCTATTTTCAGTCACAAGTCAATGTTACAATAAGTTTTATTGCTTTTTTTCTGACGGAGGCACTGTCATAAAAAATGAAAAAGCACTTTTTTGGTGGACTACACAAGAAACTCATGTTTTCCGTTAGGGTGCTGCAATTGTCTTAAGACTAATCTTCTGATTTTTTTCTTGTCAAATTAAGATAATATTTAAATTTCGTCTGTTTTACCCACCTTTATCCTTTTTAGAATCAGAAGGCCAGTAACGCTTGCAATATTTAAAGTTGTCTTCACAAAAATCTTTTAGCCGGGATTCCTTTTCATCTTTACTTTTTGTTTCTTTACTGTATTCCGAGGAATCTGAAAAGAGGGATTCCGTGAAAATACTGTAAAACTAAAAGCATTCAGATTGAGACTTCCCTTTTCATGAAACCAAAATAAAAACTGAAAGGCAGTTAAAAAGAAGAACCAATTAAACAGACCTTTAAAAGTCTGTTTAATAACTTTTATGAATTTAGAGATAAACTAATCCAGCATAATTTACCTTGTCAAAATGAACTAGCGCACTTGCTATATAAATCGTGACTCTTGTTATATAATCGTGAATTTATTTAAAAAATATTGTTTGGTCACCATTAAATTCAAAATTTATTTTTGCAAATTGCTCTTTTACAGGTATTTTTTTAAACTACCAGCGCATTCGGAAATACCATCATTGCCGAGAAGAATGCGCCGCAAGAAACTTGGCAGAAAGTATTTTTCGAAACAAAATACATTAAGCTACTACAATACTTAAATTCTACTTAAGTTAAATACAGTAAAAGGGATGTATAAGGTCCCCGAGCCTTAAATTATATTAGCCTATAGTAGAGATGTATAAAGTCTCTACTAGTCAAGATCAAATATCGTTATCGTTTTATGATTTAAAGTAAACTTGTAATAAAGCGTACTTACCAGATTCTGAAGCCGCCAAATTTGTTGTCAGCTGAAAAATACCTTCATAATTAAGTTTTAAACGCCGGCGTAACTATGAGGCCTAATTTTTGTTGAAATATAACAAACTGCCATATTTACGAATACTAAAAACTAATGTTTGAAGTTTGGTATTTCGTTAGTCGGTCAAACTGTCGACGATTAGTAGACAACGAGTTGAGTTAGAAACTACATACACACAAATCACGTCTTTATCCCTTACGGGGTAGACAGAGCCTAAGGTAACAATACTGCCCACGTGTAGCAAGACACTGAGTTCGTAGAGGTGGAAAGTGCAATCAAAATAGTGATGGGTTGCTAGCCGCATCGTAATTCCTATGATTTTCGCCCATTCCATTTACACGGGAAGAGAAGCAACTGGTACATTCTACGTTTTCTCTTTGCTCCCAGACCAGCATGGAAGTTAGAAACTACTTATACTTAGGTAAGTAAGTAAATGCTTTATTGTACAAATATAGAGAAACATACAATTCACAAAAATTGAAATACCATTTATATGCACAAAGGCGAACTTATCCCTATAAGGGATCTCTACCAGTTAACCTTTGAGAAGATGAGAGGAGCATTAAACGAGGGACCGACAAAGTGTGAGTTTAAAATTTCAGATAGTGAAAGAGACCACGATAGAGCGTACATCTAAATACAATAAACAAATCATAAAATAACCTACTAAATTCAATTAATATAAGATGAGAAACTGTAACAACATTATATTGCGGCTCGTGAAGTGTAATCTCTTTTCTATTTGTACTATAGTAATTGTAAACGACACGAAAATAAAGTGACATTAAAACGATTTTATTTTGCGGCTCCCAGACTATTGCACAGTACTATATGCTAGGTAAGAAATAGTTGATCAGACGCAATATAATTTTGTTGTGGTTTCTCATTCTACATTAAATGAAATCGCCGGTACTCTGACTCAACCTCGCATATGAAATTTTATGAAAATGGAATAATCACTTTAAACCGTGCACTTAAGGTTGTTATTTCAATGTCATCAAAGTTGATAAACGAGGTTGAGTCACAGTACCGTCGAAATGTAGAGTGTCAGTGGAAGATTTTTGGCTGATGAAAAACTCACCAAAATTCCAAGCACAATACGAGACACAGACATCATGGTGTCTCTAAGGCCCGTTGAGCCAACACATAGAACTAATTTAGAAGAAAAGCAAATCTTTATTTATAACAAAAGTCATCATAATTTACAATGTAATTTATTTATTACCCTATAAACATGATCCCAATTAGTTTCAGCCGTGTTCAATCCGCGTTCCATTAAATATTCGGTGTATTGTTTATTAACTGTTAGTAATTCATGTGAATGCTTGCTGTTGTTTTGTATTTATAAATTGAATATGTAAATTGATTGTTATTGAAATTGCAGTTTCTATTCGACTGTAACTGGCCTTGATTTTGTATATGTGCGTTTTTACCTGACTGCCACGTGGAAGGTTATGCGTAAACAAGCTAACATTCAACTTGCAAGACTTAAAGCCTTAAAATATTAGTATTATTTAAAACTAGCTTCTGCCCGCGACTTTGTCTGCGTAGAATTATACATATAAACCTTCCGCTTGAACCACTTTATCTATAAAAAAACCGCATGAAAATCCGTTGCGTAGTTTTAAAGATCCAAGGCTTAGATTCTAAGCATACATAGGTACGGACAGGCAGCGGAAAGCGACTTTGTTTTATACTATGTAGTGAAGTGATATGAAAAAGAACGCTTTTTTTACGTCTTGAATCGAATCTAACCAGTCAGATTTGTTGGTACACACGTTCGTGCAGTGGCGTAACTATAACATCAGGGGCCCGCGGCAAATTCGTCAGATGGGGCTCCTTCCTCAATATAAAGAAGTGCATCAGCGTCCCTTCTGTGCTCTAAACCAAGCCAGTTCGGGGCCCCTGGCATTTGCCACCCCTGCTACCCTATAGTTACGCCACTACGTTCGTGTAGGATTGATGACAACGCAAGTATAGTCGACAAAATGTCCGGTCACCAAAACAGACTGCGTTAAAAATGAAAATCTTAACAAAAAAATATTACCTATTTAATGCTGGTGATTTGTGTGTTGCAAATAAAATTGTATTAGTATACTAATTAAGTACAGGTAAGGTAGTCTTCTTCTCTTCTTCAGTGTGTAAACGCCCACTGTACCGGACATGGGGCACAGAGTCGCCAAGCTAAAATGGGCATGCGCCGGCCATGTCTGCCGATTACACGACGAACGGTGGAGCAAGCGCGTTCTGGACTGCAATGGAGACCCCGGCTAGGCGGAAGAAGTGTAGGCAGACCACCTACTCGATGGTGCGATGGCATAAGGGAGACAGCAGGACTAGTCTGGAAAAGGAGAACGGGCAACCGTTCGGGATGGAGGCGGATTGGAGAGGCGTGTATGCCCAACGGGTAACGTAGTAAAACCTTTGAATAACAATACCTACTAATTCTTCATTGATAAAAGAATACATACATATATCACGTCTTTATCCCTTACAGGGTAGACAGAGGCTAAGGTAACAAAACCTTAAGGCCACGTTTAGCATGATTAAGGGCGTATAGGTGGAAAGGGAAATCAAAATTGTGGTGGGTTGCTAGCCGCATCGCCTATAACATGATTCCTAAGATTTTCACCCATTTCCTCGATGGGTTTTTACCATCTGCGCGGGAAGAGAAGCAACTGGTAAATTCTATGTTTTTTCTTTACTCCCAGACCAGCATGGAAAATGTATTAATTATATTATATAAAAAAATATATTGTGAATTATTCGGATACGTTCCGACATTTAACTTTCGATTGTATTTTTTATGAAAAACTAATTTGCATTAAATTACAATTTTCCGTGTATGACTTTGGCATTGTAGTCAAAGTTAAAATTCAAGCTCCAAATAATTTACATTTGTATAAATTCTCTAAAAATCGACTTGTCCAACCATTGCAGGTGCAAAGAGCTCTCACTATGAGGGTTCAACTACTCCTACTATTTGTGGTAAGTAATTTATTATTTAAACTTTTATTTTCATTAGAAAATTTCGGTAACGCAATGTATACTATTTTTATAAATTTTCCCTTTTTTGTGGTAATGGTCCAGTCATTATAGCAAGTTCACCTCGGAATTCGAGTTACCCGGCTGTAAATCGGTAAATACTTGTATATTGACACCCTAAAAGTTGTCTCAAAACCTACATAATGGTAGGGTGTGCGCAACTATTAAATTTCAAGGTCAAAAGTCACAAAAATCGGTTTTTTGCGCTTTTTTTGTAAATATCTCATTTCCTATTTGTTATTATTGACGATATTGTAGAATACAAAATTCCCTACAAATTTTGTTTATTTTTTTTTTTATAAATGAAAAATGGACTACGAAACGCAATACGTTCTAAACAATTCACACAAATGACATGGAAAGTTTACTAAACGTGAAATGTTAAAGGAAAAAATACAGAACCTGACGTCGAACAAACGATAACTATTAGAATAGTTTTTAGAAAAATTTAATTCGGACAATACTATATAATTAGTGTTGTGTTGAGATAGGTTACCGTTTGACAGTCCTGTGAAATGAATGAGATGACTACTTGTTTTTGCTGGTATTAAGACCTTGTAGGTCTATTTGCTAACCCACCACCCAGCAGTGCTTGCGCGGTTGTGTTCCAGCGTGGAAATTAAGACATCTGTTATTACACTGCTAACATGCAAATTATAAAATAAAGTACTTTGATACGAGTTAAAAAAAATATTTAAATAGGTACGCGGTCTCAAAATTTTGTGGATAAATCTTTTACACCGGTTGAAGTTTGGAATCACTTGCAAAAATATTCTGAATTATTTTTATTGAAATAATATAAGATGTGTTTACGTTGAATGTTTGTATTGAAGTAAAAATAATTTTGACGTACAGCTGATTATTCTAATTATAAAATTTGAATTGACATTGATTCGTTTTTAGTTATAAACTACATACATACATACATAAATCACGTCTTTAAACTACAACAATTTTTATAATACCTTGTATGCGTGTTCTACAGTATAACATATTGTAAGTACAGTAAGGGTAATGTAATCACTTACCACCTTAGAACCCTATTGCAATAAGGTGACATATCACTCGAGTTTCGGCGACAGCAGTGTTAATTGTATTAATTGTGACAAGGTTCTACGTGAATACACGTCCCCACTGCACATGCTTAACATGTATCATTTTTAGATCTAGAAGATGCACAGATAGACGTAATTAGCCTAAAACTTAACTATTGTTTTATTGCAGGCTTCAGTCATCAGCTTAGTAGTTTCGCACGATGGTCGACATGATCCAAGACTCCAAAAGCTGCTAGATGATGTTGAAGATAGAGATTTAACTCTTGAATCACGTGCAGAAGCTCAAAAACCTCATCATGCAAGATCTGCGCACCATCGAGACTTCGATGATGACGATGATGATGATTTAAGTCTTGAATCACGTGAAGAAGCCCAAAAACCTCATCATGCGAGATCTGCGCACCATCGAGACTTTGATGATGACGATGATGATGATTTAACTCTTGAATCATATTTAAGACGCCCCTTGTACAAACACTTTGATTATGATGATGATGATGATGATGACGACAGAGATGCAACTGTTGAATCACGTGCAGATAACGGTAAACCTGGTGCAAAACCACCGCATCATAGAGATTTAAGTGATGAAGATAGAGATGCAACTGTTGAATCACGTGCAGGTAGCGGTAAACCTGGTGCAAAACAACCGCATCATAGAGATTTTAGTGATGAGGATAGAGATGCAACTGTTGAATCACGTGCAGATGCCAAGAAGCCTCATCATACACGGCGTCAACACCACAAACTTTCTGAATCTCATAAAAGACAACACCATTTACGAAGACATAAGCTCCATGGATTACATTTGCATCACCTTCAAAATAAACATCCTCGATTTAGTGATGGAAGTTCCGAATCACTTGAGCATGGAAGACAACATCATTACCAAGCTGAAGATAGAGACGTGACTGTTGAGTCGCGTGCTGATGATGTTAAACATGTTCATCACAAAAGGCGGTACAACGTAGGACGTAACATACACGGTTAAGGAGGCAAGTAAATAAACTACATTGCGCGCAGAAACTGTAATTTTGTTCTAATGTAGCTAGATGCATAATGTTTTAAAGTAAAAATATCTAAACATGCTTCTTATGTAACTGGAAATAAGGTCTGTGTTGATATTTTGGAACGGTCAGCTGGATACATATCGTATGTAGATTTTGGAGAACTCGACTATACGTGTAGTGGTGTCAGCGAGGGGTGATACGGGTTCTAGTATTATTACGGTATGAGAAACCCTCCAATATGTTTCTTCTATTCCTCGAGCTGCTTCCCCTTCTGTGAGTTTCTCAAATACTCGAATAGGTAGGTATGCGTTAATGACATAGGTTAATAATATTTAATGCAAACCATTTAATTTTTCTCACAGGCTGCAGTGGTAGGGGATTATCGTGGAGACTTTTACGGACAACAACCTTCTCGGACCATTGGAAAATATATAAGTTTCGATGTTTATTTTTGAGTTAACAAAATATTTAGATGCACAGATGAAACAAAAAGTTCAATAAAGAGGTCACAAGATTTACCTGTTTTTCATTCATTGTTGTATTTATTACTAGCTTTTGCCGGCGACTTCGTCCGTGCAGAAGTAAATATAGTCTATGTCATTTAGACTTAATGTAACACTGTAATGTTGAGAGAATTCAAAATCGGCTTCTTAAATTAGCTTCCATGCTGGTCTGGGAGTAAAGAAAACACCTAGAATGTACCAGTTCCTTCTCTTGCCGCGCAGATGGTAAGAGCCCATCGAGGGAACGGGCGAAAATCTTAGAAATCATATTATAGGCGATGCGGCTAGCAACCCATTACTATTTTGATTCTTCTTTCCACCTATACGCCCACAATCATGCTAAACGTGGCCTTTAGGTTTTGTTACCTTAGGCTCTGTCTACCCCGTAAGGTAAGGGATAAAGACGTTATTTGTGTATGTATGTATTAAATACAAAAACCCGACTGCAGAGGAACAAGTCCTTCAACTCCGGCAACAGAATTTCCTTTGAATTAAATACAGCTGGCTGAGACATTTTTTTGTGCGACTTGTAATTTAGATTTGTCCCCTGCCTGTATTTAATTCAAAGGAAATACTGTTGTCGGAGTTGCAAGACTTGTTCTTCTGCAGTCGGATTATGTTTTTAACATTTTTTTTAAAAAAGCTTTCAAGAAAAAGGATTTACGTAAATAAACTGATCTTTCGTTACGGTAAAATGATTTATTAGTAATTGTTATTGTTGTTCTGCAAACAATTTATTAATTAGATGTTGTTGACCTGCTTACCAGTTACACCATGCCTAATGCAGGACAATTATTTTCCTGGAATAATTCGTAGTTAAAAAATGTATTGCTCTGTTGCCTTTCGAAGTATTCACACAGAACGACTAGTTCAGCGAGATAGACTATCCGTCTTATTCTTACAGTTCGTTCTAGAAAGAGACGATAGAATCTGTCTAGCTCGCGACGCAGCCCTTGCGCGCTCTTCTGCTGGCCATACAGGGCCCGTATGGTAACTAAGCTCAAGTCTGCACGTTGTGAGTGGTCAGTACCCAGTGGCGTAACTATAGGGTGGCAGGGGTGGCAAAATGCCAGAGGCCCCTAGCTCTACGGGGCCCCGAACTGGCTTGGTTTAGAGCACAGAAGGGACGCTGATGCACTTCTTTATATTGAGGAAGGACATCTGACGAATTTGCCGCGGGCCCCAGACGTTATAGTTACGCCACTGTCAGTACTCACCCAGACGTGTAAGTATACGAGCTGTTCCCCGCGACTTTGTCCGTGCAGATTTACAATTTGTAGCAAAAGTCCTTAAACCACCTGAATCCTGCCTTAACGCAAAATCCTTCCTTAGCAGGCGTCTATGTCATATAATGTTTTCGTGCCAAATTTCATCGCAATCCGTCTAGCGGTTTAACCTCTGCGTTGGTCGATCAGTCAGTTAGTTTATGCTTTTATATTACGAGTATGTATTGTGTACGTATTATTATACTTATTATCTACCCCGTTATTTATGTATGTATGTATAGATTTCATCAAAATTAACCTCCAAAACAATTAAATTGAGATAATCATCACGTATCTGGTATCAAAAGAAAGGTCTTGGCGAGCACGTTACAAAAAGTTTAAGAAAAATAAGCGGCAGCAGTTGAAGTCGGTTAGAAAACTATAACCCGACTACGAAAAAAGAGGATTACAAAAGACGAAACAAAAAGAATTATGTCGTAAATCCAGAAATGCATATGTACAAAAATGATCGAGGTAGAGCCGAACCTACTGTATATCTACTACTAGCTTCTGCCCGCGACTTCGTCTGCGTAGAATTATACATAAAAACCTTCCTCTTGAATCACTCTATCTATTAAAAAAACCACATCAAAATCCGTTGTGTAGTTTTGAAAATATAAGCATACATAGGGACATAGGGTCGTAGGGACAGAGAAAGCGACTTTGTTTTATACTATGTAGGTAGTGATAATTATGTGGGTGCCAG
The DNA here is from genome assembly GCA_932294345.1 of Pandemis cinnamomeana. NCBI lineage: Eukaryota > Metazoa > Arthropoda > Insecta > Lepidoptera > Tortricidae > Pandemis > Pandemis cinnamomeana. The sequence continues at coordinate 8,299,437 of OW028721.1, forward strand.
GAACATCACCATTATATAGACATGGTAGTTAGATTCACAGTGGGTGCGTCCATTTTTGCATGTATTTCTGACTTTCTATCTGAAATATTACTTGTTTCGTCCTTTAGTCCCCTTTTTTACGCCGGATAATAGTTTTTAAACTCTATTTTTATTTCGTAATTTTATTACCCTATCTTTTACTACACAAGCGTTCTTGAACACATAATAAGTATTAAGAAAACGATTCTCAATTTTCACTGTTTAAATATAGCCCTGCATTATTATCGGGTACTTGCAAATAGGTTATCACAACGAACATTGTCAACCCATTACCGCTGACAAGTCGTTTGTCCTCTAAGGTATACGTTTTTTTTTCAAATGTCCAATGATTTGCTCCAAATTGATTACCATTCAATACTTAAACACATGTAAAATTAAATTTGAACTTGTTCCATTTCACGGTCCATATATCGCTAATACAAACACCTAGGTATAAATAATGGGAAAAAAGTATCAGTTTGAAAGCATTTCAAACAATGAAATTGACACTGCTGTTCGCTATCGTGGTAAGTTATTTCGTAGTTTCAAAAAATACATGTTGGCGGCCAATTAGCAAAAATATTTTTTTGTTTTTTTTTTAATTTTTAATTTTTTTTTATCTTATTTTAAAGTGCTAGTTGTGCCTTTTTTCAATCACGAGGATCTTGATAATAGAAAAATGAATTCCCACAAATCCAACACGCAATGTAAGAAGGGCTCGATATCGTTTGCCATATTTTTGTTTTTAGAATGTTTCATTTAGATAATAAAATATTATATTACATTATTTATTATGAACGCGAGTGGTGGTGGCAGCGGACACTACTTCCTGAATAGTCACGCGAAAAAGAAAGATCCCGTAGGAGATGCGCCATATTTTGATATTCCATACTCGTATTTTTTGCCATATCTTTCTTTTTAACTGTGGTACAGGATTGTTATAAAGCTAAAGTTTAACTCATACAGTTCAACAAGATGGCTATTTCAAAGCTCCTCAAAAAATGAAGGTATCAGAAAAAGAGATATAATAATGATAATAATGGCAAACAACATTGTGGCATATGAAATTCGGGCAAATGAAATGATAGATACAGAAGACGTCGTCGAGGAAACTGGCCTGTTTTCTTAACTACAAGTATATAACCTTGTGTTTAGGACCTTTTAATATGAAGCTAGAGGTATCAGGTTCAAATTAGTTGTTTCTTTCAGGCATCCATTGCCAGCATGGCTCTTGTAGAAGCAAAACCTCCAGCTAGCGGAGTCGAGCCTCATCACAACAGGAGTAAGCTATTATTACCTTTAACCCTCGACACAAGAAGGGTGTTATAAGTATGTCGGGTCTCCCTCTGGGGTATCACTCTCTTCCTGGCCGGACATGATAGGAATCACGAAATGAGACTCGGTAGTTATAGCACACGTGTGTATTATCTGATCACTAACCTTAAACTACTAGACTGTTCAAATGTTGGAAGCGCGGTGTGTTCGCCGCAGAACTAGCAGGACGTGCGCACAATCCAACGACTCTATCCAGAATGCCCGTTGGCAAGGGCGTCGCCAAGGGGGGGCAGGGAGGGGCAGGGCCCCCCCCCCTAGAGATTCTAAAAAAGTTGCCAAATATAATGCAACCAAAGTCCTAGACTAGTCATAGAGAATGAGAAAAGTATGAATTGTAGTAGGTAAAGTCAACTTGCCCCCCTGCGCCATCGGCTGGCGACGCCCTTGCCCGTTGGTATTCGTTTTCTACCCTTCTCGATTTTCCGTAAACGCACTACGTTAGTCAACCCTACGATCGCTAGTTTGGCGCACCCAAGCTTGGCGTTTCCAAACGTCGCCGGTAGATGGCGTTGAAACTAACAATAACAATCAATAGGCGCTGTACGCAAGCAGAAACAAATCTAAAGCAGTTCTTATCTTAAGTCTACCACGCGTGGCGCCACTGTGCTATGAAGGCTCTGCGACAAGTATGATGTTGTTTGCAGGTTTGCCAAAAATCGGTCCGGCCGTTTGAAGAGTCAGCTCTTTTCGAAAATGATGTAAGGCGTTTTTTACAAAAAATGTTTTCGTTTATCACTGCATAATATAAAACAGTCGCTTTTCGCTGTCTGTCCTTATGTATGCTTAGATTATTAAAACTACGCAACGGATTTTAATGCGTTTTTTTTAATTAGAGTGATTCAAGAGGAACAATTATATGTATAATTTTGCGCAGACAAGATTCATGCGGGCTGTTAATTTTTTTAATTTAATGTAATTTTTTACAGGGGCTTTCTTCCTTCCTTTTGGATAAGCTGTCAGTGAGTGTGGACACCCCAATGACGTAAAAAAAAATTGGGCATCTTTATAGCGAATTACCACCATTGTTATTTTGCAATCATTTTGGAGTGCGTCATGAACATGAGCAACGGTTTAAATAAAAAATTTAAAAAGTAGAACATTCTTTGATTGATTTCTTCGGTCTATGTTATATTTTATTGTAGCAGGCGTTACTTTGCGCAGAACCATTTGTATGAACTTTACAATTAACAGATTGGTACTATCAAATGAATCAAGAATTTTACTTCTTGATTTGTTCTGTGAATCTGTTCATTAAATTATTAAACGCCACTGAAAATTAGAACACAGAAAAATCGAACCCGGATCCTCGTCATTCCGTGATACGTGCTATACCGCTACACCTTTTTTATACGGTGTGAAAAATGCACCTTATGCATCCGCCCGGTACGGGGTTCCCGGGGGTATGTGGGGCACTCCCGCGACGGCAGGCATAATGTTATTTCTGGACCCGCAGGCTCAGATTCCCGGCAACGAATTACGGGTTCACCTTCCCCCCCCCCCCCCCCTCGTATATTAGCCATAACTTACTAAATAAATAAATTAACAGTTGTTGCCCAGGGTGCATCGGCCTAAGCGTTACCCTTCCCCGGCGTGAGACTAAGAGCCTTTGTTAGAAAGGAACAGTAACGCTAAAGCTCTCGAAGAGGCTTCCGACGTCGCACCCCGTACCGCTACACCTGCTAAGGGTTCGATCGATTCCCGGCCGTAACTTTACTTTTCGGATTTTTCTATGACTGTATTCTAATTTTCAGATTTTTGAGTAGCGGAGTTGCAAATGTAAATATTTTTTGTTCATTTGATCTATGAACATAAAGCCACGCTCAGGCTTTTAAGTGTCAACAGTCAAAGAGAAGAAAGGTCTCATTACTTTGCATATACATGTATTGTTTGCTGCTATAAACAATGCTCTATCGTTGTAAGCAGAGGTCTTACTGTGTCGTCTAAATGCGATTCAATTCCGACTCATTCAGGTTTTAGCAAGCAGTTAAATGTTTTAAGTAACGATACACAAGTCTGTCAGTGAACGCTCTGGAGAAGGTATTCTGAAAAGAGTGAAACTAGTCGAAACGTTTAACTTTTAGAACTCATTTTATTTAGTGGCGATATTAAAGCTACAGTAGGGTCTCTGAGTGCGGCGTATAAAGTTTCCAATAACAGAGTGACGAAGTATCAGCAAACGTCGATAGCAGCAGTTATCCCGGTAGGGAAACTAAGCTCCTGTAAAAAAGGTATTTCAGGTTGAAGGATATATTTAATTTTAATAAGTGCTTATTTCTATTATGTACAATTATTATTATTATTAAATAAAGTTTCTTGACCGAATATTTTTGCTTGTTACATTATTTTTCGTAGTTTCGCTCCGATCCAGTTTTTCTTTTTACATAGAACCTATATAGAAGAAGAAGATAGAAGATAGTAGATTAACCTGGGATTGACCTGTATCCCATCTAATTACGGCGTGCAAGAACTGTGTCACGGACGAGATACTCCCCGTCTCTTTCTAGAACGAACAGTAAGAAAAAGACAGGTAGTCTTTTCTCAAGCGCGACACAACGCTCATGCGCACTGTTTTGCGCTAGCCTTGTTTATGAAGAATGCCGAGGAGTAACACACGGTTCAGCAACAACCTGCTCACTCTAGCCTTGAGGAGCCCTAGACTGTCATCATCATCTTCATCATCGACATCCACTGCTGGCCATAGGCTTTGCCCAAGGATCTCCACGGCGATCGGTTTCCCATCCCAATAAAAATAGTCTGTGGCCGCTTTATACTTTGTTACTCACTCCGGTCTCTGTCGTCTGTGGATTGTGGTTCTAGCTCGCAGTACAATGGATCAAAACAAGCATACGCCATGGTGGTTGCGGTCGCCTGTAATATTAAGTCCTTTAGAAACTTTTTGAGTATTGAAAATGTTTTAATAACCATTCTTAAATTAGCTTCACTTACATACATACATATTGGCAGACCACCCCTTCCCCTTTGTGGTAGGCAGAGAATACTTCGATCCACTTGCTACGATCCTGACATATCCTTTTCGCTTCATCCTCATCCATCAATCTCTTTACGTCGATTTAGGGTACTCTTGATCTGATAGTCACTTCTCCAATTTACTAAGTACTTAACAAACAAAACAATGTTACCAAATCCAATTGCAATAGCTTTATAGGGGACTATTTAAAGTGAAAATACAACATGTAGATGTACTTGGAAGCTGTGGGTTTATGGGTTATTGCATTCAAAACATATTTATCTTCATTAGGTGCACTATAACGGTTTTCGTCATCATCATCATCATCAGCGTCAACAACATCATCAGCAATGGTGTCGCAGATAGCGACATCTGTGGCTTTTTTTCGCAACCACTGGGTCTCGCTTAGAGGGTCGATAGGTTGTAATTACTTTGGCCAAGCGCCAATAGATGGCGTTATTTTGGGACTGTTTTCTAAAATGGCGTCTGGTAAAAGGACTATTAAAAAGCTGGAAAAGCACAGCGTTTGCCTTGCCTCCACCTTTGATACCCTCACGGATCCAAGAATCCAACAAATGACATAAGCGTCGAGTAGGTATCACAAACATTAGCGATCAGGGGTCCGATTTTTGAAAGCACATCACTCGAAAGTGGTATAAATCAGCTTATATCTCCAAAACTACAGCTCTAATCAAAGTTTTGACTCGTTCACAAGATTAATGGAAGCTGTGATTGTCTTCTATGTTACTCTTATATCAAATTCAGCACAATTTTTCACCACTTTCGAGTGGTATTTTCACACATGTGTTTTCAAAAATCAGGCGCCAGGTCGTCCAGTCTAAATAAATATCCCTACAAAGTTTCTTGTCGAATTTCTGCCCCTAGATGCGTTAGTCCGACTTGTACTTGTCCGGTTCTTTAGTTATATTTAGAATACGAAAATTTGCAAAAGTATTCCGGTATAGGGAATAAAGACAGCAGATAATTATTTCTGGCTCATGAGGTATATTATCGTAGCCCAGACTGACATCGCATCTGCAATCCTCTGGTAAATATTACGAGTGATCATGGGTGGTTGTGACTGCCATCAATCCATAGACTCGTTGGTTAAAATCACATTGAAAAAATAACAATCGAATTGAGAACTGCCTCCATTTTTGAAGTCGGTTAAAAAAGGTACTGAGAACTTACCACAAGAAGGAGTAAAAGATAAAATTTCATAGTGTTTGAAGCTTCTTAGTATGTAACTCGAACTAATAATTTTAATGCTGCTTCGAAGAACTTATATCTAGTGGCAACCGAGGCTTGAAATTACAATTAGAGCATTAAACGAGATATTAAAATAATGGGAGCTAAGATAATTTAACGCCAGTTTTATTTCCATTAAATGAAATAGGATGGCGCTAATCAAATACACTGACGAGCAAATTTGTATGGAAAGCGACCTGTAGGCTTATTACCTAACTCGCTCGCAATCGCCATCGTGTTCATTTTGACAGCTCTTGCATGGGCTGACAATTGGCATCGGAATCAGCTAGCTGTCACATTCATACAAGAGCTATCAAAATGAACACGAAACACGATGGCGATTGCGAGCGAGTTAGGTAATAAGCCTACTGTTATGTTTGCTCTTCAGTATATTTAAATCTTAGGAGTAACTTATATTATAGCTATGATTTTACGCCGCAATCATTGTTGTTAGTATTTAGGTACTTCTTGGGTACAAATATTTTATTTCTCTACTAAGAGTACAAGCGACCAGTGGTTGTAGGCCAGAATACATAAATTTTAAAATGTATAATGTAAAATACATAATGGTTCAAAATATATAACCACTAGAGAAAGTATAGAGAGCTATTTTCTGTGAAAGTATTAGCTAGATAAACTTTTTTGATAGTGTAACCTACAAATTGGTTTAGTTTCGGTTAGGTTTATTTTACAATAGTCCTGTCAATTTGCCATCGTCTGAGAAAATCGCATTATATATTTTGAACTATTACTTATGTCTTTTAACCCATGACACAGTCTGCGTCAAATAGTTCGTGACACCCAAAGTGGCCAAAAAGTTAGCAACACGACCTTATTTCCACTGTAACAATGTCGCGTTGCAAACTATTTGGGTACTTCTGGTGTCACGAACTATTTGACGCTGACTGTACATTACAAACTTTGTGTATTTTCACGTACCCCGACCCGTTTAACCATAAATGCTCCATGTGAGCAATGCATGGGTTTGCATGTGTAACAGTTGTGCTCATTAAACATTGATAATGATCCCGTAGAGGGATCGCAACGCGTCAGTGTTTATGTAGTGTAAGGGATAATTAAGTTTGTGAGATTTACTCGTATATGTGTTTTATGTGGCTGTAGTGGGGGGAGGGGTTGCATGAAAAATATTATATATTTCACACAGGCTTGGTTTTCTTGCACGTGAGTAGCGGAGTAGCAAGGTAAATTTTTTGTTCATTGAAATGAACTTCCGCAAAGTATCACCTGATTCAATATAAAATATCTAATGCCAATTTCAGTCACACTAAAATACCGACTTATTTATAAAATAAAAGAAGATAAAATGGTAACAGTGACATTTAAACTGTCGAAAATGTTGGTAGATATTAGTTCGACGCGTCGGTGCAAAGCTACAGCAGCATTTAACGTCCTTCGACCTGTAACAAAAATATATAAAATGTTTTCGTTAGGCAAATTGCCTACATTCAATTTTGCTATTTTAAAATATTTGAAATAGTTTAGGGGAGTATTTAAAGATTTGGGGCAGCATTGTTTTTCTTACATACAAACATACATACATTATGTCTTTATCCCTTACGGGGTAGTCAGAGCCTAAGGTAACAAAACCTTAAGTCCACGTTTAGCATAATAAGGGCGTGTAGGTGGAAAGGTAAATCAAAATAGTGATGGGTTGCTAGCCGCATCGCCTATAACAGCAGCTGCTCCGCTTGTCCTACTAATATTATAAATGCCAAAGTTTGTGAGAATGGATGGATGGATGTGACGATGTGAGTGTGTACGTTTGTTTCTTCTTCACGCCGAAACGGCTGAACGGTTGAAGTTACACGTGCAAATCAACAGTTTGCATGTGTAACAGTTGTGCTCATTAAACTTTGATAATGATCCCGTAGAGGGATCGCAACGCGTCAGTGTTTGTGTGGTGTAAGGGATAATTAAGTTTGTGGGATTTATGTGTGTTTTATGTGGCAGTAATGGAGGGAGGATTGCATGAAAAACATGTATATGTATTTCACACAGGCTCGGTTATCTTGCACGTGAGTAGCGGAGTAGCAAGGTAAACATTTTTTGTTCATTGAAATGGACCTCCGCAAAGTAACGCCTGATTCAAAAAAATATCTATGGTATGTGTGCCACAGGCACAACCTTTTTGTATTGTTTTATGTTTACTTTTTTATTCTTTTTGAATGTTTCAATTTTAAAATTCTTCTTGTTTTGTGTTTAGTGTGTCAGTCTGAATATAGCGTGCAGTAAAGATAGTTGTTTCTTTTAGGAGTATTTTAGAGACTCATCGCCTTATTCATAGACGCTCTATAGGCCTCTGCTAACTTAGCAATCGTTTGTCCTTGTTGTGTGAAAGGTGAATGTCAAAGTGACAGATAAGGACAAACGATTGCTAAGTTAGCAGAAGCCTATAGAGCGTTTATGAATAAGGGGGTTAGTAAGCACTCAGCTTTAGTGTGTGTTGAAAATTTACTGAGTAAGGAACGTTTACTATTTTGTGTTGTGGGGCAGCTGGTGTCGCAGCCGCACGGTCGCAGTCGTCTCCTCGGCTTGGCACGTTTCTGGGCCATAGGTACCACCACGAGTGTTGTTCTTCAGGGCAACAATAACCCATGCCGGCAATGCAGGCCTGCAAATGTGTACATTAAAAATTTTAAAAACGCCACACGCAAATCATCACTACCTACATAGTCACTACATAGTTGTTAATGCGTTAACATAACGGAGTAGCAGCGCCATCTGTGCCCTACACTGAACAATGTTATATTTATGTTGAAGTATGTAGTTATTGGTAAATAAAGAAGTTACATCAGTGTATTTCCATAGATGACATTGTTCTAAAGTATAGTGACGATCTCTAACAGATTATTGCTGAAACTAATATCTAGGCAGGTCCGAATCCTTTGCATTGTATAATGAACAGATGGCGCTATGATCGCTTAGGTTATAAATAGGAAAGCTCATTAGTTGTAAGGACTCTTTTTCGACTTTCTGCTGAACGAAGATTACATTAAACATAATAAGTTAATTTTGCTTTTTACTGGCCACCATCTTCACCCTCACTTCAACAATAGTATAAAATAAAGTCGCTTTCTCTGTCCCTGTGCCCCTATGTCCCTATGTATGCTTATATCTTCAAAACCACACAACGGATTTTGATGCGGTTTTTTTTAAAAGATAGAGTGATTCAAGAGGAAGGTTTATATGTGTAATACATGCATAATATACCGTGCGAAGCCGGGGCGGGTCGCTAGTATAAAATATAGTAGCTTTCTCTGTGCCTATGTCCCTATGTATGCTTATATCTTCAAAACTACACCACGGATTTTGATGCGGTTTTTTTAATAGATAGAGTGATTCAAGAGGAAAGTTTTTATGTATAATTCTACGCAGACGAAGTCGCGGGCAGAAGCTAGTAAATAAATAAATAATAACAATGATAGATGGTAACAGTCGGTCGGTTTCATTTTTTGTATGTAGGCGGAGGCCACAACAGAGAGATCTCCATTCTGATGTTATGCCTGGGGACCGAAGTCCAAAGGTTAGAAGTTGTTTTTATACATCCAAATTAAAATGTTGCGCGGTGTAGAACATGTGTGACGTCTCCGGCGCTAGCAACTCCTGCGTAGCAGTTCATGCAGTCGACGACTAGATGGCGCTAGGGTCGCTACTCTATGAAAATGACAGTTTTTGCGTTACCACTGATAAATGAAATTGAAAAAATATTCAGTAACTTACCACGACGAGGAAAAAAAGTAGGAATTTCATTGTGAAGTAGTTGTTACCTGACCTTAGATCATGAACTGATGGTTTTCGTTGGTTCTCCAAAGTTTTTATATTGAAATTGAGGGATAAAATTAAAATAACAACAAAAACATTAGTAATATGAAAAAATACAATTTCACGCCACTTAAAATAAATTTGTTTCAAGTTGAGCCTTAATGGAACAAATTGAAACTATTGATACCTATTTTATTGTTGCTTAAAAAGATTCCATTTTCCTGTTACCTTAGGCTCTGTCTACCCCACCTCTATAAAAATCAGCGGAGCGGTGTGACTTGTCTACTCTTGACTCTGTCTACCCCGTAAGGGATAAAGACGTGATTTGTGTATGTATGTGTATTAAAAAGATTACATCCTACTAGGTACACTATTTGGTATTTTCAAAAAATAATGTATTTCTAATGAACATAATATTCCATGTATTATATTATACCTTCCATGCTGGTCTGGAAGTATAGAAAAAACGTAGAATGTACCAGTTGCTTTTCTTCCCGCGCAGATGGTAAAAGCCCAATGGGCAAAAATCTTAGGAATCATGTTATAGGCGATGCGGCTAGCAACCCATCACTATTTTTGATTCCCTTTTCCACATTTACGCCCACGATCATACTAAACGTGGCCTGTAGATCTTGTTACCTCAGGCTCTGTCTATCCCGTAAGGACGTGATTTGTGTGTGTGTGGTTCCGTACCAATGAACGAAAAAAGGAACCCTTATGTGTAAGATCACTTTGGTGCACCTGTCTGACTCCATGTAATCCATTCTTTTATGTTTTTTTTTTACTACGAACTGACCAGTGATTGACCTCTATGTCACTTGGTGGAAGGTGCAGATGAGGCCAACGGTGTAACTCACTGGTTCAGTAATAGCCTATTCACTCTAGCCTTGATGAGCCCTAGGTTGTATCTGTCCGGAAACACAGACGATGGGAGCGAATTCCATTCCCTAGTAGTTCGCATTAGGAAGGATGAAGCAAACCGCCTCGTGCGGGATGTAAGAGTTGTGAGAAGCGACGCATGCCGACACTTTTGCCGTCACACTCCAAAACACCGACCTTAGAACCGGCTGCCGAGCACCGCTCCAACAAGCAAACACAAATATTCTGCTCTAACAAAGAGTACAAGTATTTTGAATAACAATCAACTTTAGAATTTTCAACCTTTTTGGCTGTTGCTGGCTGATTGGCGCTAGTCTATTGCCACGCGACGCGGCACCAAAGAAAAAGAAGAAAGAGGCGGTTGTCAATTGTTTTATAAAACTGTCGGCTTTGCCCCAGGTACTCGGATGTTAAAATTAAACTACTGTAAACATTAATGGATGTGTACAATATTTGGTGTACATTAATTAATGTACATAAATCAATATTTAACATTAAATATGTTTTTGCAGCTGTCTAGACATTTATCTATTTAGATGCAGCGGTGGCTATTATAGACTCTTAGGGCTTTACGCCGCGTTGATCGAAACCGGCTTCCTTAAGGCTTGTTGGTGCGTGAATTATTTGTTAAACTTAATACTGCACACTGAGACGGTTCTGGTTGAAAATCAGTGCTGCAGGTCTGTAATACCTCAGCGTAATGCTGAGCCAGCCACTGTTTCACTTTTGCGAAGACACACAACGCTGATGATCTATTTTTCATGTCTGTGTTTTATTTTTCTTTTTTTTTTCTAAAAAATGTTTTATACTCTCTTATATTTGTATGTCTGGCAAAAAATAATAAATGTCTTCATTCTTTCTTTCTTTCACACTCGGATTTAATACTGCACAGTTAAAAAATAAACCACGGCCTTGGCAATAGCCGCTATCCATTTATCGAAGGTTTTTATTAAACACGAAGTAAGTGTTAAAGTACAATAAAATCTATGGTGTAATAGTCTAGTTTGTTTATGGTTTTGTCATTTGTTTTATTCTTGTTACTAATATGGCTCCTTTAAGAATGTGTCGTGCTATTGTGTTCTTCTCTCAATAAAGCAGCTCAAACTGCGTTACAATCTGTTTTATTACTAAATATTAACAGTAAGTAGTAAACCTCGTTATCGCCAGCGAGGAAGCGATTAGATATCGACTATTTTCTCGCTCAAGACAAGGACAAAAGATATATAAATCCTGAGTTGGTAAGAGACAGATATATTTATAGTTGATCGCTGGCTGTCAACACCGCCGGCGAAAACTTCCTCCTTATTATTAGTTCTCCTTAAGTAAGAGCCAGCTTCGTACATCTCGTGTACATAAATTACGAAAATCAAAACATTGTACTTCATTGTACTTCCATGCTGGTCTGGGAGCAAAGAAAAAACACAGAATGTACCAGTGGCTTCTCTTCCCGCGCAAATGGTAAAAACCCATCGAGGGAATGGGCGAAAATCATAGAAATCATGTTATAGGCGATGCGGCTAGCAACCCATCACTATTTTGATTCCACTTTCCACCTCTACGCCCTAAACGTGGCCTGTAGGTCTTGTTACATTAGGCTCTGTCTACCCCGTAAGGGATAAAGACGTGATTTGTGTATGTACCTATGTGTGTGTAAAACATTGTAATTTTTGTTTTTCATTTCTGTGTTGAATTTCTGGCATTAATGTATTTTTTGCAAACAACGACGCATGTTATTTGGGTAAATTATGAGTTTTGAAGTGCACTCTGCGTCTATGTACCCATACCTCGCCGTCACCAGAAGTGACAAAAAGATGTAGTGGAAAGATAAAACCTGATGTTATTTCAGCTTAATTAAAACAGTGCTACTTATTTACAAAATAAAATAGAGCGAAATGATGAAGATAATATTTAATTCATGGATAAAATTTTGGGTTGAAGATGGTTCAACGCGTCGCGTAGGTGCAAATCTACAGCAACGTTTTAGCCGACCTGTAAAAAAATACAAAATATTAAAAAAAACATGACTATAATGTAAAGGTATAATATTGCCTACAATGTTATTAGTACTAAATATTTTCAGATATCTTTTCGCATCTGAGTTCCACGCACGACTGCGCTGAAAACAGTTCTCAAAGCAACCTTGTAAATTGATGATATTTTTGTACCATCAGCCAAAAAAGTGGTAAATTTTTAGTACTTCATAAAACGTGTCTGTAACTTTTGTAAGAACAGGAATTTTATTTGATAGGACGTTGGATGAAAAGTGATAGAGCACTTATGCGGCTGACCGTACTTGACACAAATTTTACATTTTCACTAGTTCGTTCCACAGCACGGCAAGCACAATGTGCACAAGAACTGTATCCCGCGAGAGAGACTACGACGTTTTTTCGTACTGTTTATCCTAAAAAGAGACTCACGTGCTCTCGTGCTGCGTTCTGTCCTCAATATCTTACTCAGTTTGTTAGTAACTTACATTTTTCTTGGCTTGTTCTGCGCGTGCGCGTGCGCATTCGGCATGTCTCGGGCTATGATGGCTGCGGTCAAGGTCTAAACCATAAGCCAGGCTGGCAATGGAGGCCTGCAAAATACAAGGGTTTAATTCTCTGACAGAAACTTGCTCGCGGCGTGATCGCTGCGCCTGAGTTGCAATCTTAACTTGACCCGTTCTCTCGTAGATATTAGACGGAGTCATGTGTCTGGGCAACTGGTCGCCGCTGACTAACACAGGGATGTGATTCTCTGCCAGTGGACGTTGCGGTGGTCACCGTAGTGCGCCCGCAACGCCCGCAGTTCAAGGCCTGGAGGGAACGTGTGTGTTTTTACACGGTAGGCCTCTCCCCTCCTTTCATAGGGAAGGCAGCGGCATGGGCGTACCCAGGTTCTGGGCCAGGGGGGGGCTAATCAGATTTTTTATAAGCTAGGTGCTTAAAAAAAATTAAATTAAAATAGATAAAATGCGTTTATTAATATTTATGTACAATAAAAGTACTAGATAAGATACATAATTAGTAGGGACGTCAACATTATCCAGGGGGGGGGCAGCTGCCCCCCCCTGCCCCACCCTGCGTACGCCCATGGGCAGCGGCGAGTTGGAGAGCCCGTCATACCTCCGTTCTTATGCTGCCTCGAGCGCGGAGATGCATAAGGCGCATTTTCCACAAGTAAAAAAAAAAAAGGATGTTAATCTCTAAAAGAAACTCTTCATTGAATTAGCTCAGCAAATTGCACAGCGTCGATGACACAGGTCTGCCGACCGAAAAGTTTAAGAGCTAGCAAGCGAGCTACTAACAAAACTTTCCACTCGCTCAATCGCTAGCTTGTATCTCGTAACTAGCCTCGTCTCATCGACGCTTAGCGGCCAAAACGCAATCATACTCGCAACTACACGGCTAGTTAGCTTACTAGCCAACACGCCAGCGAATGGCTAGTAAATGAGCCCGGCTTTTTATTTTACCCGCATCGCTAAATAGCCGATGACACGGGGCGAGTATACAAGCTGCTAGAACTCGCTGGATTGTAGCTCGTATATAGCTCCGTCTCATCGAATCTTAAAGGGCAGTTAGTACATTCTAGTGACCGCGTACCGGAGGCAAAAGATGGAATGGTTTAATTATTGTCACGGGAAGCCATTGGAAGGGAAAAAACCAGCTTTGTGGAGATCCTATGTTTTGTAGTAGGTACTTTCCAGTTGATATGGTGTTAATGATTGTTTTTCTATCAAGCATCATTGTTAAAATGTTGATGCTTTTGAATCTGTCGATACTCAGAACCAAAAGAGCTGGTGCGGCAGCAGAGGCGGCCGAAAAATTAAAGGTGAATAAATATAAAGGTCTCGGCTGCTTGAGGGAGTTGAGACCTTAGGTCCATGGGGTCCTAGCGCGCATTTATGTATGTGTTAATTAAGGACATATCTAAGAGGCTGATCGACTGCAACGGAGACCCAAGAGCTCCAAGCTTCCTCGCACTGCAATTAGTATTGCAATACTGCGGAGAAATGTTGCCAGCATCTTTGGCTCGGAGGAGTACGTTTTTAGATTTATTTTAGCTTTAGTTTAATTAATTTATCTTGTAAAACATATATATTTTTATATTTTACACATTAAGTTTATTAGAACACTATATTGGAATGCTTCTTCATTTCCCAGCTACGGCTTAAATTAGCTTTAAATTGCAATATGTATATTAAAATATAATGAGTATAGTGCCATAAATAAAGCCGAAATGTCAAGCTTAATAACAAGATTATGGTTTGACTGACAACATGTAGAAAATTGGTCAAAAACGGCTCACGTTTAAGGGAAGAAACGTTCTCACCATTTGTATGAAACGGTACTTTTCGCGTTACCACTCAAAAATTAATAATTTAAAAAATGTCCAGTGACTTACCACGACGAGGAATAAAAGTTGGAATTTCATTGTGAAGTAGTTCTTGTCCTGAACCTGAACTGAATGCCTTCGTTGGTTCTTCGAAGTATTTATAGTCTTGAGTTTGGAGTTTAAATTAAAATAATATAATTTTAAAACGAAAATTTATTAAAATTGTAATTCAATGCCATTTAATGGAACGAATTGGAACTATTGATATTTTATTGTAGCTCGAAACGATTTCTATTAAATCACACACACACACACACACACACACACACACACACGTTTAAACCTTAGACAGGTTTTTGTTGCGCATCTAATTCAATTGTGCCTACTAGTTTGTTTTCTTTTGCAACTTAAGTAAATAAAAAAAAACTTTACTTGGAAATTAAAAAACAAAATCTAATGAATGTATACGTCTTTCTTTAGGCTGAACCGATTTTGATGATCTTAGATTTTGTTGGATTTGTCTCCACCCCGAATAGCTATAACTTATCAAAAAATCCTACTAATATTATAAATCCTACTAATATTATAAATGCGAAAGTTTGTGAGTTTGGATGTTTGTTACTCTTTCACGCCAGAAGGGCTGGACAGATCGGGATGAAATTTGGAACATACATAGATTATCGTCTGGAAGAACACATAGGCTACTTTTTATCCCGGAAAGTTGCGTAATTCCCGCGGGATAGCGATAAACGAATTCTATGCAGACGAAGTTGCGGGCAACAGCTGGTTTGATTATATAATTGTGCTGATGATGATGATGATCCTTCCGACCGATTTCGGCCATGGCGACAACTACGACTCCAAATCGGAGTCCGAACAGAAGCTGTCAATTACGCAGGATATATCTGGGTGCGTAAACGTTCGCGCATACGCAGACGCACACACTCGTCCTCCCCCTGTAGACTGTAGAAGGGGTCAGATGATGTCTCTTGAAGACAGAATTTATATGCCCCTAATGTCGCCCTAGGTCCTTGCCCTGCCGAGTCGCCGAGTCTGCCAAGCCCTCTTGCATATCTGCGGAGAGTTGCCTTCCTCGCCGAGACGGACTTTGTCGGATGCTATGCAGGAGGTATCCACATTTAACAGCAAGCGACCGCAGAAGTGATAATTTTATCACGAGGACGCTGTTGCCCGCCCCCGGAACATTTACTTCCACTATATGCGAATGAATGGATTGACCGCCATTATTCGGTTGACTGACTGCACTGGATGTCCAGTGGGCGATGGGGTCCTCACTTCCCGACGCTATAATGTTACAGTACCTAACCAAATACCTAAGTGTGGATGCGGCTCGCGAGGCTGCCTCGCCAGAAACCCCATTACATCTAGGGTTTTCATAATTATTAGCTTCCATGCTGCCCTGGGAGTAAACTAAATACACAGAATGTACTCGTTGCTTCTCTTCCCGCGCAGATGCTAAAATCCCATCGAGGGAATGGGCGAAAATCTTATTAATCATGACTGTTATTGGCGATGCGGCTAGCAACCCATCACTACTTTGAATCCCTTTTCCACCCATACGCCCACAATTAAAACTAGCTAAACGTGACCTTTAGGTGTTGTTACCTTAGGCTCGGTCTACCCCGCCATTACCTGCCTGCATTGCACGGTCTCATCGTCTATGGGAAGACGAACCCAGCGTACGGACCCTCTCCTTCTTGGCGCGGTCCTGGCGGAAGCCGGAGCCACCGGGGGGGCGTTTGTGGTGAAACCCTAGAGGCATCCCACTGCATCCCCATCACATCGGATTGAGGCAACGCCGGAGAGTTTTAGTTTGGGTATCCCCGATGACCCTAGGCATTCCCGTGCTTAGGGCACCCATAAAGATAAAGGGCACCCATAAAGGGATAAAGACGTAATTTATGTATATATGTATTTTATTATTGTAACGTGTGTTGCTAAAGTGGCGATAGCCGGGGCACTTGGCAAGACGGAACGACGACAGATGGTCGAAAGCGGTCTCAGAGTGGTGACCAAGACTGGGTCGAAGGTCAGTGGGCAGACCACCAGCCCGTTGGTCAGATGACATCTGTCGTTCGGCTGGAAAACTGTGGATGACACTGGCACGGGACCGGGCAAAGTGGCATGAAAATGAAGAGGCCTTTTCTCAGCAGTGGGTGGATGTGGGCTGATTAGATAGATTAGATAGAACGTGTAACAGTTATGGTTACAGCTCGCAGCTTTATAGATACCAAGTTAATGGTACTGTAACAACTTGAGTTTGTTTATACAAAAGTTTGTATACAAATCAACTTGCTGGCAGGTAATGCAAATATTTATAATTTGGTTTTAGAATTTAAATAGAATCAAACGAAACAAAGTCTTTCTTGAGGGCATTACCTGAATAGCTGCCTCCGAAGGCATGACTGCTATATCTTAGATTGTAAAAGTTTATGAGTTTAAAATAATATACGGTTGAAAGCTTAATTATATTTTATTGATAATTTTAAGAAGATCTTGTTGGCTCAGAGCGCAAAAACCCATAGGTACTCTCGCATGATCCCAGGAGTCTCTTAAATAAGTTAGTGTAGACCTAGCTACAACCCTCGAAGCCCTACAGTACCTAACCTACTAGTTTTTTCTAAACAGTATCCCAAACTTTGTGGATTATTCGCGGTAGTGTTCCTTTGGATGCTCCTTCGAGGGCAATATTGCGTGTTCTTTCGCACTATAGTTCTGTTTCTAGAGCTGACGGAACAACCGAGACCTTTTCCGCCTTTTTAAAAACTGAAGGTACCTACTTCTGCGACTTTTCCTTAGCTGAAGCAGCAACCGAAACCCCTTTGCAAAGGAACTAATGCGAAAAATAAGTCCCGGTTATTCCTTCAGCTCCAGAAAAAGAACTAGTAAGTGTACTTCCACGGAACTTCCATAGGAACTACCAACCGCAAATAGTCCAACTTTTTTTGAATGCTCATTTTACTAAAGAGTTTTGGCATGTTATTTTCAAAAAAATATTTTTTTTTGAAGTCTTATTCTGCGTCTTAGCGAGAATCCTAATATTAATTTAAAAACTAAAAACTATTTCACAAATGAAAAAAAATTATAATATAGGTAATCAGGATGGTATTTAATTCATGGATAAAATTTAGGATTGAAGTCGGTTCAACGCGTCGCGTCGGTGCAAATGTACAGCAACGTTTTAGTCGACCTGTAAAAAAATACAAAATATTAAAAAATAAAAATCAGGACTGCACCTTGACAATGGGTATACCCTTCTCAGCAAATGCTGGTTACAGTTTCCAGCGCTGGTTTTCAGCCCGGCACCTTTGGCAATAGGGTAGCCGTAACCAATACAAAAAATACAATTGTGCAATCCTTTACATAGGTACGTGTATGTGTGTACCTATGTGTGAATAGGTGTATGTGTGAATGAGTCAAAAAAGAACTCTCTCTTAAATTTAAGAGCCCAGCTCAGGAGAAATCGCCATTCATTTCTTCTTTCTGCCATTGCTTTGAGCTCCTGATACGATGCTACATTGGCCTTCTCCTTTGTTTGGTCCATAAATGCACGTCTCGGCCTTCCTCTGCCTTTCTTTCTTCTATTTTCCCTACTCGCAAAGTTTCTATGTAATCGACATGTCGTATCAGGTGCCCCACCATACTTCCTCTTCTATTCTCAATCGTCCTCAGCAGAGATCTCAGGGAAAAAAGAACTATATAATAAATAAATAATCCAGCCTGGTCATACCTACGTATGTTTTGTGTGGGGTCAAAACTAAATTTAGGACTTTTCTTGAAAAATATTTATACACAGTACTCACAAGGGAGAAATTTGCCTTTGCGTTTGCAAAAGGTGAGCAAACTGTTGCAAATCTTTGTTGCGGCAAATTTGGAGAACAAAGCCCCCTCCCCCCCTCTGAACAATGTAGTTTTATGCTGTAGTGCCTTGAGTTGGTCTTCTCTACCGCTTCTGAGAGGACTCGTACAAGCGTCTTTAACCTATTTAACCTCGTCATACAGATGCCTTGGTGTTTGAAATTATATTAATTTTCGAACCACGAACCCAAGTGCAGATGTCTTCGGTTGGTCATGTTGAGGATTCCTCTGTTGTAAAGGTAAGGTGTGATGATGAGTGCCCGCCTTGGTATCTCATAACATAAGCATATGCATGCATTTTTCACGCGCCACATTGACGTCTTCGTTTTGCTCAGACATCTTGATCCGTATACAATGTCGCAATAATTGAGCATCCGTAACCTGTACAGAGTTTTGACCCTGAAAAAAACATTACGTATTTTAGTGCATTTACCTATCTATTAAGCCAAGATTCTTTTCATCACACTTGCTCGTAAACGGTATCAAAACATACAGGTTAACTTGGCCGTAACGCCCCATATAAAACCTATGGTCTGTGCTTAATATCTTACTCAGTTTGTTAGGTACTTACACTGACCCTGGCCTCTTGCGCGCCTGCGTGTGCGCGATCACAATTGGCATGGTTGCTATGGTCCCAATAACCAAAAGCCATGCTGGCAACGGAGGCCTGCAAAATACAAGGGTTCGATTACCTCAATTACCACCAAGTGTGATAGAGGTCAATCACTGGTCAGTTTTGTAGTAAAAAAAAAAAAAAACTGATTTTCTAATCAGAATCATGAGCACTATCGATCCTAATAGGAGAAAAAAGCGTCCCCAAATATCCATACATGTTACCGTGGTACAAACTTGTATGAATAAAGTAACGGAATTCAAAAGGGAAATAAAAAATTTGGTGGAACTAAACATGGAAAAAGTGTACAAATTCAAAAAAATGGCCCTTGTCTACAATTATGGGAAGCCATTTAAGTACCTATAATTAAAAAAACACATACAGACGAATTGAGAACCTCCTCCTTTTTTTTAAGTCGGTTAAAAACAAACTGGTTTCATTCACTACGCCACACAACGACTAAACATTGACAATCCATAGATTAAGAGATTACCACTCGTAAATGAATAATTATATAAATATCAGTGCCTTACCACGACCAGGAAGAAAAGTTGGAATTTCATTGCGAAGTAGTTGTTGTTGCTGAACGGGAACTGAATGCCGTTGGTTCTTGAAAGTATTTATAATGTAAATTAAAATAACAATAACGAATCATGTACGACAAATAATTAATTCTACAATTTAATGCCATTTGAAATAACATTACATCAAATCAAGCCTTAATGGAACAAATTGGAACTACACACAATCCATGAACATAATTCTATTTTTTAAACGCTTAAAGCAAATTTTTCCATTAGTAAAATTTGACGTTTTCAATAATAAGGAACACTTTTCCAGCAAAAAAAAGAAGGAGGTTGTCAGTCGACATGTTTTTTTTTATTGAACTCTATGTATATCTGAGGATAAATATTCGTAGTTGGGGAACGGATTTCGATAATCTTTTGTCCATAACACTGTCCCTGAGCTAATCCGTTCCGTAAAAATTTTACTTGACCTACGTGAAGTTCGCACACGTAATTTATAAATGGTTAAAAAATGGGAAAAGTACCTTGGTACAATAAATGAGAAACAAGCAAAGGCAATCAGATTGAGTTCAAACAAAAACAGACCGCCGTAAAAAATAAATAACTTGAAATAAACACATCTGTCAAAAAATATAGCGTCAATTTTTTCTATCCGAAAACGAATAGTAATGTACCTACTGGCCATTGTAATTAAAAAATCTTACATAAATTAAAAAATAAAATAGAAACTACATTTAAAATGAGAATACCCGTGTGTCGTTCGAATTGTTTTATAAACAAACGCAATTCGCATCAAATTGCTGTTTTAGGTCAGTGCATGTTTTTATTGGTTTCTGAATTATTATTTTTAGGTGGAATTCAGGATATAAAAGGTCTGAGACGCCTTCACAGATATCAGATTTCACCGTCACAATGCAATTCCAACTACTTCTGTTCTTCGTGGTCGCTGTGGTAAGCTATTATTGTTGAGTCGCTTTTGTTTTTCTCTACTAATCAGATTACCAATATTATTATTGTGAAATAACTCTGTCTCTCTCTGTTTGTTACCTCTTTACGGTAAAACCGCTTTACCGATCATGATATTTATGGCAAGGCGAACCTTGGATATTGTGAAATAAAATAAGTGAACCCCTTTTTGTCCCACAAAACTGCATAATTCGCAAAGGATGGCGTTAATAGAATTCTGGCTGACGAAGTCGCAGGCAACGACAGTACATTACATACATTCGAGGACTTTATTCTTTGATCATAAATGGAATGATGTCATAGTAAAAAAAATGTTCTTTGCGGTTTATAAACATGTTGTAAAGCCGAGTACTTATTTGCAAGCTGTAAATGTAACTGTCGCAAGTAACAGTAACCGAAAACCCTAGTGTGACGTGGCGTTCCGCTCGCGGCCGGTTATTTGGTTACTGTAACTTGCAACAGTTACATTTACAGCTCGCAGGTGAGTACTCGGCTTGAAGGATTGGCAATGTTCATACGACAGCGTTCCACAGTGACTCAACAATTACAAGACGCCGAATGTACAGCGTAATTTTTATTTACAGGCTGGTATAGTGGTTAGTCCGAAATTAGGTGTTGGACAACGTAGCAGCCGTGGATAGATAAGATAACTACGTATATCGTCTGTGAATGTCTACGCGAGATGACCTCAACCATGTAGTCGATTAATAAAGACAGTAGTGTCTCAAATGTTGTTATTTCAATATATCTCTATTCGCCCCTCTTCACATGGCGATCCTGGCAAAACACAGCGGGCCGTGCGGGCCGCTGTCATCGCGCGGGCAAGTGTTCAGTAAACATGTTGCAAATCCGAGTACTTATTAGCGAGCTGAAAATGTAACTGTAGCAAGTAACATACCGAAAACCCCAGTGTGGACGTGGCGTTGCGCTCGCGACAGGTTCACGAGATCACGAGCCACGTCCACACTAGGGTATTTCGTTACTTTAACTTGCAACAGTTACATTTACAGCTCGCAGATGTGTAGGTACTCGGCTTGAATTGGCAATTTAATACGACAGGGTTCCACAGTGGCTTAACAATTAAAAGACCCCGAATGTACAGTATAATCTTTCTTTACAGGCTGGTGTAATGGGTAGTCCGAAATTAGATCGTCGAGATCATGTTGGACAACATAGAAGCCGTGGATAGATAACTACGTATATCGTCTGTGAATGTCTAGGCGACATGACCTCAGCCATGACTGTAGTCGATTAATAAAAGACATTTGTGTCTCAAATGTTGTTATTTCAATATACCTCCATTCGCCCCTCTTCACATGGCGATCCTGCCAAAACACAGCGGGCCGGGCGGGCCGCTGTCACCGCGCGGGCAAGTGTTCAGTAAGCTTAGTCTAAGACCTGATGGTCGCTTGAGCGGAGCATGCAGCGGGGCGGGGTGTGCAGCGTTCATGTTAAACACAACCAAATGTATGTGAGCGTCCTGAGTGCACGCTGCACAGAGGCCTTTGCCGCTGCCCGCCCCGCTCGAACGCTCCGCTGGACGCTCGCCACTACACCCTACACTTAGTGCGAGTTTTCGGTCACAAAATAAGTCTTGAACGCGTTTGCGTTAAAATGATAAATACCATCTATGAAAACAGTCTGTTGCTGCGTCGATAACCATAACGCCTACAAATTGATTCTTAAGATTTCCGCCTTTCCCTTGATGGGATTTTACCATCTGGTAAAATCAGGCATCTGGTGTGCATATCCGTTGTAATATGTTATATGCCAGCGCTAAATACATTTTACAAGTACAAAAAGTGACGAACAATGGATTCGCTTACGTAGAGCCTAGGTTAACAAGACCTATAGGCCACGTTAAGCGTGATTGTGGGCGTATAGGTGGAAAGTGGAATCGAAATAGTGATAGGACACTATTACATGATTTCTAAGATTTTCGCCCATTCCCGCGATTTTCACGGTTAGCATGAGAGCGCGCGAGAGCTGTCGCGCGCGAGATAGGCTACCTGTCTCTTTCTAGAACGAACAGTTATATGGCACTGGTACATTGTGTGCTTTCTTTCCGCCCAGGCATAGAAGGAAAATTAAATATTAATCTATACTAATATTATAAAGAGGAAAGATTTGATTGTTTGTATTGGAACATGACCATAAACCATTTGAATTGAATGTCATATTGTGTCTCTTGTTTTTTCCCTTGTCACCGATCTTCCTTCAGATATATTACACTAGTTTATTATTGCTAAATAACTGTTTTATTACTTCAGGTTATGGGCTACAAGCCGGTAAAATCAGTGCAAACAGTGATTCCGAAAGTATATAATACCGTTGTAACTAGTTCCGCGAAAATTTTCTCTTTCTCCGATTTTTAGGTAGTCATTTTAAAATGGCTATGTCTACCGTTCATATAGACAAATTACTAGGAAGAGAGAACTATAGCACATGGAAATTTGCTGTGCAAACGTATTTACAGCACGAAGAGTTGTGGGATTGCGTCAAACCTGCCGGCGGTGACAGCAAACCCGTCGATCCAAAGCGCGACATCAAGGCGAAGACTAAGATCATTTTGCTCGTGGATCCGATAAACTACGTTCATATCCAAGACGCAAATACTTCCGCTGAGGTATGGCAAAATTTGGAAACGGCTTTTGACGATTCAGGTTTGACTAGAAGAGTTGGGTTGCTCCGTGATTTAGTGAACACTACATTAGACAGTTGTTCGAATATTGAAGAATACGTCAACAAAATAGTGACCACCGCCCACAAGCTGAGAAATATCGGATTTAATGTTGATGATGAATGGCTAGGTACCCTAATGCTAGCCGGTTTGCCGGAACAATACAAACCAATGATCATGGGACAGGAGAGCTCCGGTGTAAAAATAACTACTGACAAAATTAAAACTAAACTTCTGCAGGAAATCAAGGAGTCGAATGTCGCAGTTCTTTACACAAAGCATAAATATTCTCCAAGTAACAGTATATATGTCCCTAAAAATTATACAGAAAAATAGTAAAAGCTGCTAGAAATAACGACAACAGTTGAGAATGTTTTTTAGTACCAGTGCTTCCGATATATAAGACTTGAGGTAAATATATGTTCCGTTTAAACATATCCGGCCTCAGAGAAAAAGCACAGTGACTTCCGATTTTCTTGATGCAATACGTTCCGTCAAAAGTATCCGATGCTAAGGAATAAAGTCGCTCCGTGGTACCAGGACAGGACAGACCAGGACAGGACAGAGCAAGAAATGTTCATTAAAGGCAATGTACCTAACGGGATAATGAATATACCTACAAAATTCTGTAAAGAATCAGATAAGTACTGAAATGAATTTTCGAGAAGTTTACACATCACCAGTACCTACAGCAATAAAGAAGGAAGGTGGTAGCGTTGTGATGAACTTGTTGGACTAGTAGTGAAGATGACCGTAGGTACTGAAAACTTTCACTCCAGGGCTAAGCACATTGACATCCGACATCACTTTGTGCGAGATAAGGTGCTGTCGAATAAGCTCGTCGTGAAGTACGTCCAATCGAGCGAGATGGTTGCTGACGCTCTGACGAAGGGCACTGCTCAACATATACTGGACTACTGCTCCTCGAAGATGGGTTTATGGCCAAGGGAGGATATTGGAACATGACCATAAACCATTTGAATTGAATGTCATATTGTGTCTCTTGTTTTTTCCCTTGTCACCGATCTTCCTTCAGATATATTACACTAGTTTATTATTGCTAAATAACTGTTTTATTACTTCAGTTTGTTTGTTTGAATTGAATAGGCTCCTAAACTACTGAACCGATTTCAAAAATTATTTTGCCGTTAGGAAGCTACATTATCACTGAGTGACATAGGTTACTTTTTACCGCGGGAAAATACCTTTTCCTACGGGAAAATTAATTTATCGCGGGCGAAGCTGCGGACGGAAGGCTAGTCTATTATAATTATTACATACCATTTTCTTCAACTGAACAATTAAGACACTTGAAATTTATATGGACACAAAAACTCTGCATTATAGAATTATGGTCTATGAAATTTGAAAAAAATCTAACAAACGGCCTATAGCCCGTAGTTTTTCTTATAAAAAAACGAGTTCTAGAGGATTTAGTATTTACATGTATATCTACTTAATTAAAGTACCTACCTACACCTAATTGTCCGAAAAGTATATAAGGCAACAGAAATTGATAGCAAGAAATAAAAATGCGTTATTATTAAAATTGTTCAGAAAAAAAACTACATTCGAATTTTTGAAACTGGCCACAACCGGAATCTTGAATCATAAAAAAACATCTTCACTTTCGTAAGCGGCCAGCATCAAAATATTAAGAGAGAGCAGATCCTATAGAGTATCTCGGATTTTTTAAGTTCTTTCTGGGGCAAGCATCCTGCGGAGAGAGATAAGCGACGTTCCCTTATATAAATTATTTATTAATTTCTCTCGAGGCGCCTCTAACAAGACCGCTTTGTTCTCGTGCCGTCTATCTCGGACCAGAGCAGTCGTCTGTATTTATAAGAACCGGATTAACTTTAATATTGGAGTTGACCAGGACGGGAAATATGAAGTTGGATGTTTGAGAAAAGATAGTGGGGAATAGTGGAGAAAATATTTTTAAGCATCTAGGAAATTGTTAACGCACAAATAAATTCTTCAAGAATACAGGATTCAGTATCGAACACTTAAAATAAAAGTCTTAGGTTTATTTTGAAAATACGCCACCAAGGGTTTTTATGCATGTATTTTTGAAAACTACTAGCGCTTTTTTTTAAGAAGATTGCGGCGCAAGAAACTTGGCAGATGGTCATTTTTTCAAAGCACATACATCTAAATCTAATCTGCCCACATCCACCCACTGCTGAGTAAAGGCCTCTTCATGTTCACGCCACTTGGCCCGGTCCCGTGCCAGTCGCATCCACAGTTTATATAAACATATTTAAATTATCCTCCACCGCGTCTGTCTGTCTATCTGTTCTTGATAATCTCAAAAACTGCTGAACGGATTTTCACCAATAGATAGAGTGATTCCCGTGGAAAGTTTAAGTATAAAATTTGACAAGGTTTTGTGTAAATTGGTAGAAATATAACAACAACTCAAAAAGTCAAACCGCGTGGAATACATATTTTATTTCTGCACGGACGACGTAGGCAGAGTTACACTCATTCTATTCTATTTATTGTGTACAGCAAAAATAACGGGTCACTCTCCGTACAAATTTGTATGAATAGCGACGTTATTTTTGCTCGGCACAATAAATTTGGCAGAGTGGGGATAGTATGATTAGCGAGCCTTCCTGTTCCTCAAAGGGCCGGCAACGTACTTGTGATTCCCCAGGTCTTGCAAGTGTCCCTGGGTGACGGTGATTGCTTTCCATCAGGTGACCCGTCTGCTCGTTTATCCTCTTATATAATAAAAAAAAAAGTATGAGCATTCGCTCGTTTGGTATTAATCCACCTGCAGGCTAGTGTACAATAAAGGGGTAAACCCGAATAATGACAGAACTGTTAAAAATATACGGTCATTTTTTACAATATATTTATACACACGTTTTGGAAAAAGGTCAGGTCAGGAGTACCCGAAACCGACGAGCATGTATGAAGAGATTGAAGAATGTGGATGAAGCGAAAGAAATATGTCAGGATCGTAGCAAGTGGAACAAAGTAGTCTCTGCCTACCCCTATGGGAAAGAGGCGTGACGGTATGTACGTATGTATGTATGTATTATACACAATAATGACCAGTACGGTCATACTGATCAAAATGAAAAATTACACACATAGGTATTAAATTGAAAATGCTTGGCTGTCATTCCAATTATTTAGAAAGAAACAAAATTCGCATGAAATTAGTGTTTCGCTCCAGTGCATATTTTTATTGGTTTCTGAACTATTTTTTTAGCTATTTCAGGATATAAAAGGTCTGAGACGAAAAATATCAGAATTCAGTGTTACAATTACAATGCAATTCCAACTACTTCTGTTCTTCGTGGTCGCTGTGGTAAGCCATCATTGTATAGCTATATTACTATCACTACCTACATATTATTAAACAAAAATCCTTCGCCGCGTCCGTCTGTCTGTTCGCGATAAACTCGAAAACGGATTTTAATGCGGTTTTCATCAATAGATAGAGTGATTCACGAACGTATAAATGTCAATGTAACTTATAAATCGAGTGAAGCATATCGACATTTAACCTTTTCGCCGCCAAATCAAATGCAAGGAATCGTCACCCATACGCCAGACTTCTTTATCGCGATGCCTTAAGTTGAACCTAAGCCCAATTGAACGAAGGTTGCTCTTGCATTGACGTAATGGATGCATGTCTAGGTTATTGGCGTTCGCCCTGCGATGCTTATATATGAGTCGTTGGTGTAGAAAAGGTTAAAGTGTCGGAAAAAGTCAATAATTATAAATATTGTTTACAGGCTGGTGTGATGGGTAGTCCGAAATTGTATGATCATGATACTCGTAATGGAAGACGTACGTACCTACCAATATTTGTTTTTCATTTATATAAAATAGGGTGGTATATGCGGTGCCAGCTTATATGACTAAGATGTGGCTCATGTGCCAGTAATTTATCGGTTGTTTCGCTCTCCACACCGGAACACAGCACCGCAAGCACTGCTGATTGGAGGCAGTATTAGCGAGTAACATGGTGATAGCAACCCGGACCGATCTTGCTCAATGTCACTTCCAGGACGCAGGCTAGCCCAGACGAATTCGAAAAGCATTGCTAATATTTCACCAAGCTCTGGGGGGCTACTACGAAAGTCTTCTTGTTATTAATAATAATAATCTTGTTAATCTTGCGACAATTGACACCAATTAACCTACTCCCGAACTGAGCAAAGATTGTAATATGGGTACTTAGACAACGGATAAACTTAAATACATATGAAACATCTAGACTCGAGAACAAACGTTTTGCGCGTGGTAGGGCCTTGTGCAAGGTCCGTCCGGATCGCTACCACCATCTTACTCGCTAATCCTGCCGCTAAGTAGCAGTTGCACTGCTGTGTTCCGGTGTGGAGAGTAAGACAGCCGGGGAAATTACGGGCGCATAACAAGAGGCATTTCATCTTAGTCCTCTAGGTTGGCAACGCATCTGCAATCCCTCCGGGGTTGCGGGTGTCTATGGGCAGTGGTGATCACTTACCATCAGGTGACCCACTTGTTCGTTTGCCTTCCTATTCATATAAAAAAAAAAAAAAACATTCGTATTTTCATACAAATATCTGCCTCGACCGAAGATCGAACCCAGGAGCGCGAGCTTCATAGTCAGGTTCTCTAATCACTAGGCTATCTGGCCGGTGTTGATTTTGTATTTTTTTTTTAGGTTGTCATGGTCTAGGGTGCTACCAACCACCAGGGCGTAAATAATGAAAGAATCACAGGCAAATAACACCGAAGGCATCATGAGAGTAACAAACGGAAAAAACTGTAACACTTCGAAATTATGTTGATTTGGAATAATAAACAATGTTCGGCCTTTGAAAAGACAGGTTTTTCATTTTCCTTATTCGATGTAGATACATACAGTCACACATACCTAGCTTGATGCTTTTTTAATCAAAAAATATGTATCAGCAATTTGACGTATTTACTTCGGAGATGATGATGATGATTTATCAGATACTAGCTGTTACCCACGGTTTCGCCACAGTACGTGATTTAAAAAAAAAATTGTTACATAAGAACCTTCTCTAGACAATAACAAACACAACAAAAAAATAATTATCGAAATCGGTTCACCCGTTGTCGCGTGATTCAGTGTTTAAAGAAAATAGGGATTTATTTTAGTAGTACTAGTAATTGTAATTGTAATTTGTAGTAATTCTGTCATTGATTAATTTTCTAATTTCTTTTTTTTAAAACGACATTCCAAACTTTGTGGATTATTCGCAGTAGTGTTCCTTTGGGTGCTCCTTCGAGAGAAATATTGCGTTTTTCTCGCTCTAGCTCCTTTTCTAGAGCTGAAGGAACAACCGAGACCGGTTTTCCACCTTCGTAAAAACTGAAAGTACTTCTGCTACTTTTCCTTCGCATTTGTCCCTTTACAAGAGCTGAAGCGACAACCGAGACCTCTTTGCAAAGGAACTAATGCGAAAAACATTTCCCGGTGGTTCCTTCGACTCCAGAAAAGGAGCTAGTGCGAAAAAAACCGCAATAGTTAGGTACTTCCAAAGGAACTACCGCAAATAATCCAACTTTTTTAAAGGCAATTTTACTAAAGAGTTTTGATATGTCATTTAAAAAAAAAAAAAAATAACGTCTTATTCTGCGTCTAAGTATGCGTCGGTCCCACGCGAAGTGTCAAACAATACATAGCGGGAAAATAAATCCAAGGTCAATTAAAAAACTAAAGTATTATTATTTTTCAAATGAAAAGAGGATGATATATTCATGGATAAAATTTAGGGTCGAAGATGGTTCAACGCGTCGCGTCGGTGCAAATCTACAGCAACGTTTTAGCCGACCTGTAAAAATATACAAAATATTAAAAAACGTGACAGTTATGGTCTAATATTGCCTGCAATTTTATTGTTTTTCATTTTCAGACATCCTTTTGCTTCCATGGTCCATGCGCATTCGACTTAATTGACATTTTCATTTGACATAAAGTTGGATGAAAGTTACAGACCACTTATTTGGTCGTACATTTTCTGTGTTTTGAACCCTCGACAAAAAGAAAAGGCAAGGTAGGGAAGGAGGTTTTATTCAGAAAGGGTGGCAGAAGAATGCGCTTGACAGGGACGAGTGGCAGAAAGAAGGGGAGCCCTTTGCCCAGCAGTGGGACACTACTATATAAAAAAACCAATGCAATGATGTGTATGAAATACCCAATCCGCACTGGGCCCGCGTGGGAACAATAGCCCAAGGCCTCTCATTGTGAGAGGGGGCCTGTGCCCAGCAGTGGGACGTATATAAGCTGGAGATGATGATGATGATTACTCAATTAATGGTTGTTTTTTTTTTAATACTTAATACTCGATTAATGTTATTACTGGTTCGTTCCTCTGGTCTGTGCTTAATATCTTAATCAGTTTGTTAGGTACTTACATTATTGTTCTTGTTGGCCTCTTCCGCGCGTGCGTGTTCGCGGTTACAGTTGGCATGGTTGTTATGGTCCCAATAACCAACAGCCATGCTGGCAACGGAGGCCTGCAAAGTACAAGGGTTCGATTGCCTCATAGAAGAATTAAATAATTAGAGTGGCAATAAGAGCCAAGTGGTCCTTTCTTTAAGTTGTACCCTCAACTTTTTTTATGGCAGCTTTTTCGTTTTTCTGTTCAGTATCACAAGCACTTTCGATCGTAATGGGAGAAAAAAAGCGTCCCTAAATTTCCATACATGTTACAGTCATACAAACTTGTATGAATGAAGTAACGGAATGCAAAAGGCAAATAAAAAATATGGTGAAACTAAACATTGAAAAAGTGTACAACTACAATAAATTGGGCCAAATATCCAATTATGGAAAAACATCTGTTTACATCCGCTGACACTAATTTTTCGCGATTATTTTTCCTTTATTCCTATATGGAACAAAGCCATTTTCGTTTTTGTTTAAAAAAAAATATCGACTAAATATTGACAATTCATATCGATCGTAATATCAGAGTGCAGTAATCACCAATTCCGGCTTGGCTTGGTTTTATTTCATGTGACATTTCCACTTTATTAGGTTGGTAGCTCTATGGATTCTAAAAGAAACTTGCTCGCGGAGAGATCGCTGCGCTTGACATGACCCGTAACTAGACCCGTTCTCTCGTAGGTATTACACGGAGTCATGTGTCTAGGCAACTGGTCACTGCTGACCAAGAACATAAATGAATCCGCAAAGGAGTTGCGAGTAAGAATTCATTCATTGCTAGTACCCGTGGTACAGTCGGCTGCCTAACTTAAGTATCCAGTATTGTAAGCAGCAAGTATGGACAAGTGGATGTCAAAAATTGGTCCACGATTAGGAGGAAAAACATTATCACTGTTTGTATAAAAAGGCTAGTTTTCGCAGTACATACATAAATATCGTCATGCCTTTTTCCCGTAGGGGTAAGCAGAGACTACTTTGTTCCACTTACTACGATCCTGAAATACCTTTTTCGCTTCATCCACATTCATCAATCTCTTCGTACATGCTCTCATACTCTTAGTCAAAACGTCCCCAATTTAGTCACGGAACGTCCGTCTAGGCCTTCCCCTTCATTACCTACCTGCATTGCACGGTCTCATTGTCTAAGGGAAGACGGGCCCAGCGTACGGGCCCTCCCCTTCTGGGCGCGGTCCTGGCGGAAGCCGAGGCCACCGGGGGGGCGTTTGTGGTGAAACCCTAGTGGCATCCCACAGTGTCCCCGTCACACCGGATTGAGGCAACGCCGGAGAGTTTTTAGTTCGGGTATACCCCTTCGGGGGAGAGTCCCACATAACTCTAGGCAACCCCGTGCCTAGGGCATCCATAAAGATTTCCTCTCCGTTCTTCCCCTTAGGCCTTCCCCTTCCCGTCGCATTCCATTCACGCTCGCCATATAAATATAATTAGTTAATCTTCTTTCATCCATCCTCTCTACGTGACCAAACCAACTAAACATACTTTTTTAACCAGCGTGTTCCCTTATCACACTATTCCGTTTCAATGTTACACCTTTCCTACTACTTCTTATCGCTCTCATTTCAACGGCATTTATTCTACTTTCATACTTCATGTTTGAAGCTATGTTAAATTTTCGATTTACCAATCAAAAATGAATAATTATATAAACATCAGTGACTTACCACGACGAGGAAGAAAAGTTGGAATTTCATTGCGAAGTAGTTGTTGCTGAATGGAAACTGAATGCCGTTGGTTCTTGAAAGTATTTATAATGTAAATTAAAATAACAATAACGAATCATGTACGACAAATAATTAATTCTACAATTTAATGCCATTTAAAATAACATTACATGAAATCAGGCCTTAATGGAACAAATTGGAACTATTGTTTGTTTTAGCTTGATTACTCTTAAATTTATATTCAATCCTACATACACACAATCCATGAACATTATTTTATTTTTTAAATGCTTAAAGCAAATTCTCCCATTCTGCGCAGGCGCGGAAAGCCGTTGGCTGTGAGTAGCACAAAAACGCGGAGATCCTCGGGGAAGGCCTAGTCTGTCTTTGGGAGTCTTCTTGTTGATTTTGTAATGTCTTTTTTAAGTTGTCATGGTTCTGAGTGCGACCTGGATGGTAGTACAGGACGTGTATAATGACAGAACCACAGGCAAATCATACCGAAGGTATTATGATAACTTATGTTGAATTTAAATAATAAATAATGTTCGGCGTTTGAAAAGTCAAATTTTTCAATTTACTTATTCGATGTAGGTACATAGAGTCACTCATACCTGGCTAGCATGATGTTCAATCGAACACGATGTATCAGCAATGGGACGTATTTACTTTGGAGATGATGATGTTGATTTATCAGATAATAGCTGTTACCCGCGGCTTCCCCCATACCAGTTTTATTTTTTTCAAAATATTGTTACATAAGATTACTGACTATAACAAAAACAACAAAAAAAGAATTAGCGATATCGGTCCTGCCGTTCACGCTTAATGTCGTGTCCAAGGGAAATAGGGATTCATTTTTATATGTACGAGTATATGTGTATAGATAGATTAAATAATAATGTATAATATACTGACACAAACCATGGAAAAGAAGCGGAGGCATGAGTTTGAGTGCAAACAACAACAGAGAGCCGTAAAATAGTACATTACTGCAGAAGAGGCTATTAAGTAAGGGGCATGTAGATGGCCGAAGAGACTACATTTAAAACATATGGTAATTTCGATTTTTATTCTTGTGAATTTGAATTTCATCCAATAAAATGTTGTTCGCTTTCTTAAATGTCTGTTTTTTAATACATTAGTTTTTGATGTACATTATTATACAACTTTGTGGCAGGTATATTAAATTAATGATTAAACAAAGACAAGTAGTCACAACTGATCGGAAAAAAGAAAACGCCTTGTGTAAGCCTTAGTATTTTTGTTAAGCATTTTAATTTGCGTATTACTGTAGGCGCTCCTCCTAATCATTAGAAGAAATTAAGAGTTAAAGGATATGTATTATGTCAGTCCATTACATCATTTGGTGAGAAGTCTACGCAATTCTAACGGCTTTATAATTTTTCTACTCCTGTACTACCTATAAACCCACATGTTAACTTATGACTCTAAAAGTGGTCCATCGATACGTAGATAAAATTTTTACTGCCAATGAGTTTTTTTTTAATTTTTCCATTCAGACAGGCTATGGTCAAAAACCATTCAGACGTTCAGGACCAAATACGGTGGTAGGTACTTATTTAAAAAGCAAACAAGACAAAACATTTCAATTATATTCAATATTTCTTTATATTTCAATTTGACAATTACCTAATGCTTAGGATTCAAGATGGCGGACATAATTTGACACTTGAAACGAAAATGGATGTGAGTGTCTTTTTCAGGCAGACCTTTATAACGTTATAAAAAAAAACGATATAATAGCGGTATATATCGTTTGTGTTTAAAATTTCGTTCAAACAAATTCTATATTCCTTCATAACGTTATATCATATCATAACGAAAAGAAAACCGTAACTTTACGAAATAGCGTTATAGACCTTTAAAACGTTATGAAAAAAACGATATAATACCGGTATATGTCGTTTGTGTTTAAAGAAAACCATAACGTTATGAAATAGCGTTAGGTATAATAACGCTATGAAACTGATTATGAACTACTACTATGATATCAACTTTACGGCCTAGTCCCACGAAACAAATTTGTAAAGTATGTTTTGACAATTCACGAAAACAGTACAGATTTGTCATTGCATATGTTTGTCGCACGTTATATAGAGCGGGTGTTATAGAGTGTAAGAAAGAGATGGTCTATAACGTTATTATATCACTTGCCGAAGTATCGATATATATCGCTATTAATAACGTTATAATGAATACCGCTACAGAATAAATAATGTTTTATTAAAAAACGCTATTCGGTAATATAACGTACTGAAAAATAGCGCTACCTAAAAACGTTTTATTGAAAAATGCTATTCGATAATCTAACGTTATGAAAAATACCGTTACGCAAAAATAACGGTAATTAAAGGTCTGTTTTCAGGTTATTTGTTGGCTCTGAGCTCACATTTAGCATATTTTTTTGGATCAAAGATGGCGGATGACATTTTCACAGATTATTGGACAAAATGTTGATGGGTGTCTTTTTCAAGTAATTAGGCAAGTAAGTATTAGTATTACATAAATTGAAAAAGAAAATAGTACCTACACTTTAAATTGAGAATACCCGTGTGTCGTTCGAAGTGTTTTATAAACAAACGCAATCCGCATCAAATTGCTGTTTTAGGTCAGTGCATGTTTTTATTGGTTTCTGAATTATTATTTTTAGGTGGAATTCAGGATATAAAAGGTCTGAGACGCCTTCACAGATATCAGATTTCACCGTCACAATGCAATTCCAACTACTTCTGTTCTTCGTGGTTGCTGTGGTAAGCCATTATTTTTAATTCGCTCTTATTTTTCAATACTAATTAGGTTACCAGTATTATTATTGTGAAATAACTCTGTCTCTCTCTCTCTCTCTGTCCGTCTGTTTGTTACCTCTTTACGGTAAAACCGGTTTACCAATCATGATATTTATAGCAAGACGAACCTTAGATATTGTGAATTAAAATAAATACACTCCTTTTCGTCTCAGAAAACTACATAATTCCCAAGGGATAGCGTTAATAGAATTATCACTGACGAAGTCGCGGGCAACGTCTAGTACAATCAAGTCAAAGTTTCAAAAATAAGTACCATACGCTCTTACACCGGCGTAATAAGGTCGTGGGACACATTTTTGAGAAGTTCGTACCGATACTTATTTTTGCATCAACCGTACATTACATTCATTGGAGGACTTTAATCTTCGACCATACATGGAATGATGTCATAGTGAAAAAATTGCTTTTTACTGTTTATAAACATGTTGTAAATCCGAGTACTTATTTGTGAGCTGAAAATGTAACTGTAGCAAGTAACACTAACCGAAAACCCCAGTGTGACGTGCAGTGCCGGCGTTAGGGGGGGCGCGATGGGGCGACGGCTCGGGGCGCCAAATTTGGGGGGCGCTGAGGTCTGGGGCCTCGGCCTCCTGGCTCACCGGCTGTGTACCCTCAATACTGTCCTTAAGTGGGCGCCTAAATATTACTGCCCGGGGTGTCAGTGGCCCTAACGCCGCTGCTGGTGACGTGGCGTTGCGCTCGCGGCCGGTTCACGAGCCACGTCCACGCTAAGGTATTTGGTTACTGTAACTTGCAACAGTTACATTTACAGCTCGCATGTGAGTACTCGGCTTAAAGGATTGGCAATGTTAATACGACAGCGTTCCACAGTGACTCAACAATTACAAGACCCCGAATGTACAGTATAATTTTTCTTTACAGGCTGGTGTAATGGGTAGTCCGAAATTAGATCGTCGTGATCATGTTGGACAACGTAGTAGCCGTGGATAGATAACTACGTATAGGTATCGTCTGTGAATGTCTACGCGAGATGACCTCAACCATGTAGTCGATTAATAAAAGACATTAGTGTCTCAAATGTTGTTATTTCAATATACCTCCATTCGCCCCTGTTCATATGGCGACCCTGCCAAAACACAGCGGGCCGGGCGGGCCGCTGTCATCGCGCGTGCAAGTGTTCAGTAACTAAGCTTAGTCTAAGACCTGATGCGGTCGCTTGAGCGGAGCATGCAGCGGGGCGGGGCGTGCAGCGTTCATTTTAAACACAACCAAATGTATGTGAGCGTCCGAGCGGCCTTTGCCGCTGCCCACCCCGCCCGAACGCTCCCCTGGACGCTCGCCACTACACCTTACACTTAGTGTGAGTTTTCTATCTAAAAATACGTCTTAAACGCGTTTGCGTTAAAATGTTAAATACTATCTATGAAAACAGTGTGCTGCCGCGTCGATCCGCAAGTGGCACTGCAATTTTTTCCATACGATATATTTTTTCGATTGAGACGTTTATAAGGCAATTGAAATAGATAGCGAGAAATAAAAATGTATTATTATTAAAATTGTTCAGGAAAAAACTACATTCGAATACAAATAAACCCACACCACTCGCCTTTTTTGACTACTCTTCTCTTATACAACTGTTGCATATAATACTATTATCGTACTGAAAAATTAAGCTATTTGAAATATACAGGTAAATACTCGTACAAAAAGCTCTTCCTTATGTTTTCTCTGTTCATAAAAACTTCAACATAAACAATGCAACATTTTATTTACTTATTTATGTTCAAAACTTTCTGATATTTTAGTAACTTCATCGACATGTCCACTTTCGCCTCAACTTTTGGTTTGTGTTTCGGGGCTGGCGGCTGTCTCTTGGTTTCAGGGTCTTGTCTATGGTTTGCTCTTCTGTTGGCGTCAGGGTTCACTGACCTGTGTATATTCTTTTTTTTTTCCCAGTCGCTTACCGAGCAAAAGGTCATGCTTTGAATCTGTGAAAATACCATATTATTATTATTCTATGGACACGCATCT
Source organism: Pandemis cinnamomeana (assembly GCA_932294345.1). Lineage (NCBI taxonomy): Eukaryota > Metazoa > Arthropoda > Insecta > Lepidoptera > Tortricidae > Pandemis > Pandemis cinnamomeana. The sequence continues at coordinate 8,335,582 of OW028721.1, forward strand.
GACATCTAGCAGTCCCAAACTGTTGCTACTGCGGTATCGCTTGAAGGAGTACTATCCAGAGAGGAGCATCCTATAGCCATAATTATGTTTCTATGTTGTATATATGTATATGTCATGACATGAATAAAAAAAGTAGTCGCTAAGTCTGGTTTTAAGCTTCACATTTTGACACTCACTGAAGAGAGAGAGAGAGAGATTTAATTTATTTCCATCAAGAAGACGGCCATAGATTATAAGATTAATTTTTAAGTGTAAAATTAGGTTTTGATTTTTGAAATACCGAAATTAGAAATTAGGTACTTAGTTGAGTTGGCAAATTAAGTGACAATATCACAGTTCGTTATTGACGTACAAAATGAACAAGGAAATTTCATTTTCACAGATCATAAAAAGTAAACCTACCTACCTATCTATATTTACTGACATCAACCACCCTTCGGTTCCTCAATATTTATTTATCTTAAATTAATCTTTACTAATTGTCGGTTTATTGGAAAAGAAAAACAAATCATAATAAAACAGTCACAACTTAAAAATAACGCAGAGATACTAAAACTAAAACTACTACTAATTATAAAACAAATTGTTATAAACCTATAAATAAAAAAGTTGCCCCAAATCACTGCCCGGTGGCATGGTGCCCAGAAGGCTGGCAGCATTGCCGCGTTGGATGGCAATGCTTACCCTTTGTGCTAAGAAGAAACCAGCCCTCTGGTCACCCGATGCTTCATTTATTTTGGTCGACAGCGATCCATACAGCTCGTGCGCACTTGGCCCCCACGGACCCATGGTTTCTACCCCAAACGGCACAAACATGTAGGCACTGCTAATGCCTGCATATTTGCGCCGCTTGAGGGATTCCGCAGAGTCCGCTGCGACACCAGCCCTGTTCTCTGTAGATGGAAGATGGGACGGCGCGAGTGTGTCGACGCAAGTGGCGTCCCAAACCAAAGGCCGTCCCATCTTCCATGGCACGAGCGTCATACCGTCGGGCCTCTTGCCATCCTCGCGAACCAAGCCCGGAGGTTCGAGAACAGCTGGCACCCCGGCACTCACCAAGGCCCGGCGGATGACGTCGTTGAGGTCGGCATGTCGCGGGATCCGCCCCACACTATTGCGGCAGGAGAGTCCGTGGTGGCCGAGGCTGTCGACCTGTACACCACAGTGGCAGCGATGAGGGACTACACATGTCGCTCCCAAACGGAGACACACAGCAAGGCGGAAAGTATTGTCCTCCAACAAAGTGCCCAAATTTGATGAAGGAATGGCGTGCAGCCAAGCACCAGATTCCCATTTCACAACGGCAAGAAGACGGGCGCGCTCTGTAGGGCTAGTAGACGTGTGGTATAAATTATCCCGCACCAGCCTACAAAGCGGCTCATCCCATTGCCGCTGTGAACCGGGAGAGTTGGGCAGATCCGCCATCGGGCAAGCCCTACCCCATGCCATTTTAGCCTCCGTAAGGTGAGGCACCACCAGGTTTTCAAGAGGAAGCCCTAGTATTTTACCAACAAGTGCTCGAGTGGAGTGGACCGAGGATAAAAAGGCAGGAAGAGAAACATGAGAAATTTGACGGATACCCAAGCCACCGTGACGGATAGGTAAAGATGCCTGAGCCCATGAATGGTCCGAAATGTTTATGTTGAAAACGGATATGAAAGTATTTTTAACTATAGAGTCCAAATTTTCTAAAAGATGAGGAAACTTCCATAGGTGGCTGCAGCGCAAGACGTAGGTGAATTTAGGCACAAAAAGGCAAAAGCGCATAATCGTGTAAGCCACATGGAGGTTGATTTTGGAAAGACGTTGGGACTGTAAATTGAATTCTTGAACTCTATCGTCAATAAATTCAGGAAAAGATTCCTCGAAAATTGGAGTGCCAAGGAGGCGAAGCGAACTTTTATCAATAATTTTAATACCCGGGGCAATAGACTGAAATTGGGTAACAATTGCGTTTTTCCTTTGACAGGAATCAAAAAAAAATAATTCACACTTTGAAAAATTCAGTTCTAGGCCAATGTCTTGAAATTTCTCACTTAACACGCGCAGGTCATCGAGGACTTCACTCACCCCACCACTCATGGTCCCATCGTCCAAATACCAAACATTAAACTTGGACCTAAGACTTTTAATGATAGGATGGATGGCAAGACCGAAGAGGGCCGGTCCAAGGGGATCACCCTGTTGGCAACCAACAGCCGAAGAAATTGGGTGGGTTCGGTACATTAATTGGGAGGGAGAGCTGTAGCATTGCCAAACGAAGTTGTAAATAAGCGGAGCGTGCTCTTTAACCTCCTTCAAAAGGACATCCCTGTTAACTGAGTTAAATGCATTCTTAACGTCAACTTTAAGGACAACTTCGCCCGGCTGTTGCTGTACAAAGGAACGGAGGGAATGTACTGCTGCTTCGCAACCACCTTTGGTCCCAAATCCTAACTGAATAGGTTGAAAACGGTCACTTAACAGATCGGAAGATGCGTTACAACAGGTTTTAGCGACAAGGCGGCGGTAAGTAGTACCAACCGCTATGGGTCTGATCCCGCCATCCCTCTTGACCAGGGCACATAGGTTAGCACCATACAGAACGCCAGTCATGTCTGCACAAATTTTCCCTGCCAACATAAAGTTACTCAGAGCCGTCAAACTTGCAAGCAGAGCCTCGCCTGAGTTTCCAGACGCCTGGCCCAGGAGATCTTTCAGATGTTGTGGGGTCAAGCCATCAAATCCTCCTGCAGACCCACACTGAAAAGAATTGACGGCTCTGAGAACTTGGTCAGCAGAGATTTGCAGACATGGTTGAGAAGGATCTGGATGGTCTGGCAGGCTCATACTGACTGCTGGTGGTGGGTGCTTGGCGTGCAGGGCTGCGAGGGTTTCAGGAGTGTCCGGGGCAATATCATCAGTGGAAAACAGAAGTCGCGCTGCGCCTCTAATATCACCCTCCCCGACCTTGGACTCCACGCGACGGTACAAGGATCCATTTTGTATCGATGTGGAGCTATGAAGGCTATGAAAATCAAGTGGGTTAACACAGTTATTCTTAATGCGACTAGTCAAAGAAATATTTTTCCTCACATTGTCTGTGACATGCAGAATTCTAAAAGGGAAAGTGAGTAATTGTTCCCAGGCTTGTGGTGTATTGTCAGTGATAGCGGTCCGGATGTCTTCAGAGAGATTTTGCGCGACTGATATGCGGGCACCTCTAGGTATCCGCTTGACAACATGTATGGTATTTTTAAGCTTACCTAGGATTGTCGGTATTTATAATTATGTCGGTATCAAATTGTGATTTTTTTAAGAAAGTAAATGTAATTTAAAAAAAATTTACCATGTTGAAAATAATCGAAAAATGCTTGTATGTTTTGACTATTCAGGGGCTTTAATGGTTGTTTGCCTGCATTCCTTCTATCCTCTTTGAAAGGCAAAGTTGTTGCTGAAGAATCTGTGATAGGGATACAAAATATTAAAAAAAAATAGTTAGGTAACTTGACGATAACGGAAAGCGACAAAATAAAAGCCAAGACGAAGCTAGTCAGGCCATTTTCAACTTAAAAAACAGTTTGCTTGTCAAACATTGGTTGCATTTGTATGCGCACGGCAAGGCGTAGGTTACACTGCGAGGGCAGTTAACTTCGTGATTCTCATTATTCTTTTTATTTAGTCTGAAATCTTACGCCAGTCACTACACAGTCAAAAATGCATGCCTTCAACTAAGCAAATACAATGAACGATAATTACCAGACTCGTTTGACGCCTCCGATGGTGAAAGAATCTAAAACAAAAAACACTGACGCATTTTATAAGTGTCAGATCAAATAAAAGGTTTCCTGGAAGCAGTGGCGTGCAACGCGTGGTTGGAAGGATGCACTGCATGCCCTATACTGGAAAAGGTCGCCAGGGCCGCCGTAAGCGGGCGTGCAAAGCGTGTATGTATGTATGTATAACTCTTTATTGTACATAAAACACAAGAAAAGATGAAAACAGGACAACACCAGGACAGGGTTTTTGCGGGTGGTAGGGCCTTGTGCAAGGTCCGTCCGGATCGCTACCACCATCTTACTCGCTAATCCTGCCGCTAAGTAGCAGTGCTTGCACTGCTGTGTTCCGGTGTGGAGAGTAAGACAGCCGGGGAAATTACGGGCACAAGAGGCATTTCATCTTAGTCCTCTAGGTTGGCAACGCATCTGCAATCCCTCCGGGGTTGCGGGTGTCTATGGGCAGTGGTGATCACTTACCATCAGGTGACCCACTTGCTCGTTTGCCGTCCTATTCATATAAAAAAAAAAAAAAAAAAAACACACACATGTACAAAGGCGAACTTATCCCTAAAAGGCGCGCGGCACGTCCAGGGGGCGGCAAATCGAGCTACTCATACCTAATTCAAGTCATTGTACCCTTGGCCGGTCGACTCCTACGCAGAGGGCGCGCATGGGATACGCGATCGGTATTGCACGCGGGCGACGAAACAGCTAGCGGCGGGCCTGGAGGTCGCTCTGAAGCGATAAGGCCTTAGGATAATTGGCATCGTTCATTTTTTTTAAGCTGTGCTTTTAACACCTTTATTTGATAAAATGGACTACTTCAAGCAACTAATTTGAATATTATGCTTTTACGTAGCTTTGTTAATTAATAATAAATATTTTTTCGCTGTTTGATAATTCGTGAATTTAGACAGAATCCCAATCGCCTTCGTTCGACTGGCTATAAAAAAAACGGCTTTGTCTATGGTTTTGTCGATTTGACAGTGACACGTGACAGTTGCCATAGCTAAACTTTTTTTTTCATTTTTGTGGCAAACATTCGATGCTGGATTCTGTCTAGGGGGTGCGAGTCGGGTTACCTCCACGTGTGGTCAAGAGCTGCGGTTCCTTTTTGGATCCGTCCGGGGGGAAGAGCAGTGCTTGATCCCGTGCATCCTGGGCTTCGGCTAATGATTTCCTGGCAGTTTCTGAGGGATATCATTGACCGTTGGCTAAGAGCCCGACAGGGGGGGAGGGGGGTCTTTGACCATTACCGTACAACGTTGCCGACATTTTGTCACAAGATTTTTTAATCGTATTTTTGTTACTTTGACATTGGCGAAGTTGTCGTCGCTATAACGACTTGAAACGCCACAAATAAGAAGAAGAAGAAGATTCTGTCTAAAAACCGGGTCGTTCGGTCAAACAAAGGTTCAAAGTACTTTTACAAAAATATCTGCAATCATAAAGTATTTTTGAAATCGGACAAGATAAATCGGATAAATGATGGTTTTCCTCGAAATGGTTTTCGAATTGGAGCATACTAAAAAAATGAACAATGCCAATTGGAAGTACACCATGGTTGACTCCTTTTGCTAATGTATGGTATGACATATTTCTTGATGGCATAGAACTTAGAGGGTTGATTTTTTTACAGCTCCCAGGAACCGCAGATCTCAGTATTTGGTATTAATTTCAATTTTATATTTGACGCGTTCCTGACAAAAAAGGTGTTCACAGATAGGACGAATAACAAAGTGATTCTATAAGAGTTCCGTTTTGTTTTTTTGAGGTGCGGAACCCTAAAAAACAATTCTACATACATACATACACATACACAAATCACGTCTTTATCCCTTACGGGGTAGACAGAGCCTAAGGTAACAAATACCTACAGGCCACATTTAGCAAGATTGTGGGCGTACAGGTGGAAAATGGAATCAAAATAGTGATGGGTTGCTAGCCTCATCGCCTATAACATGATTCCTATGATTTTCGCCCATTCCCTCGATGGGCTTTTACCATCTGCTTTTTTCTTTGCTCCCAGACCAGCATGGAAGATCAATTCTATAGTATGATTTTTACCACGGCTTGTAAGTTAAAGTGATATTTGATATATTAAGCCGTTCAAATGATGTATTGTGCCGATATACCAAAATAACTCACCGAAATCACTAGAACGGCAGCAATAATAAATTTCATGCTGATATCGAAGAATAACTAATAGCTTTTTCCCTCAAACAGGTTCTTTAAAGACTTCTTATTACTTATTAGCTGTTGTAATTGACATGGAACTTAATTTACACAATTGATGTTTCATTAACTCCCAGTTGTTTGTTACCAAGAATTTGTAATTGGTTTTTATTTGAACCTTGTGCGGGTGGTAGGATCTTTTGCAAGGTCTGACCGAAGCAACAGTGCTTCCGCCGTGAAGAGTAAGACAGCGGGTGAAATAGCTAGCACATGTGGTATTCTTAGCCCTCTAGACTGGCGACGCATTTGTAATCCTTGGATATTGCGGGTGTCCATGGCAGTGGTGATCACTTACCATCAGGTCACCCCGCTTGCTTGTTTCCTTTCCTTGTCGCATATAATACTAAAAAAAAATTCTAAATGTCTGTGAAAATTAGAACACATAGTAAAATCCGAAAAGTAAAGCTATGGCCGGGAATCGAACCCGGATCCTCGTCATTCCGTGACGCGTGCTATACCCCTACACCACCCATAGCAGGTGGGTAGTCTCCGAATTTTCCAACCATCACGTGACCTTTGTTACTATGCGAATTTTTTGACGCTAAGCGTCATCTGTTTGAATGATGCATCTGTACGACACAATTACAAACTCCCGTGGAACATCTACTGCTCACCAGGGAAGAGAAGAGGGAGAGAAGGCGCTGTTTTTTCAAATAATAGGTACTATCAAATGAATCAAGAAATTTAATACTGTACTGTACTGTGTCATATAATACTGTTTCTAGGGAGGATCATAATATCTTCTAAAAAGGTCAGATAAGATACTAACCATGAAATCAATCTAACAGCCTCACCGGTAGATCTAATTTTCCGCTTACACCCGATTCGTCATAAGAAAATTGCTAGAGTTAACTACCATACAACTTTAATTGCTTGGAAATCATGCACGTGAATCAATTGGAGTTAAGAAAATACGTGACATATCTGATTCTGCTTGCTTTAGTAAGTAGATTAACATCATAAATTCAAAGTAACTAAAAATAAGTCTTAAAAATGAGACAGAATATTTCAGAAGGGATTAGTTTGACTAATGAAATATTTCGGAAAAATAATGAGAGACCTTGTATTGACATATTTTTAGTACTTCACGGAGGCCCTAAGCTGTAAAGATGGAGGGTCGGCTCAAGAAAGAAATGGGGAGGCAGCCCGAAATGGTCCGAATTGGGCGTTGCCTGACGAAGTCTTGCCACCGGGAATGTTCTTCTAAAAGACGACAACGAAACTTCAACAACATCAATAACCGTTTGTCAATAAATCATAAGTATATGTATACATAGGTGTAACAATGAAGGAATAACATTTAACTTGAAAAAAGTAACATTTGTAGCGCTTGAAGCCTGGTATTCGTTGCGAGCTGTCACCGTAGTGGTTGCACGTTACAGTAACTAAAAACGTAAAAACCCTAATAGTACACGTAGCTCGCCAAGTCCACACCGAAATTTTTGGTCACTCTAATGTGAAACAGTCACGGATACAGTCGCAGATGTGTACCCAGCTTAACAGAGCAGAGCTGAGTATAGGTTAGGCAAAGTACTACCGCTGTATGTCATAGAGGAATTAACAATTAAAGTGGAAATGTCACACAACTTTTAAATCAGCCAATGCACTGCGGCGGCGCTCTTATTGGCGACCAAAGATTATTCTGAAAATCCACACTTGTAACTTCTTGGGCTCTGCTACTCAGCAAAGCGCTTATGTAATTTATGTAAGTACATTTTAATGTAAACAAAATAAAGCACAAGCATCTGAAGATAGAGTTTTATTTCTGAAACTTATACGTAGAAAATAAGAGTTACATAATAATTTAAATCTTAATACTCTGTTAGGCATATTTCTTTGCAACGCCATAAGCTAAATTAACCTTCAAAATCTACCAGCGGAGAGGGCGGGAATCCTCAAACCTGCATTGCACAGGTGCCGCGAAGAAGGAAACCCACCCCGAGGTGGCCGTGGGGCGCCGCGGTGACACCGAGTGCTCCCATAACGCCTCACATACGACCGAATAGGGAACCCGTGAGGTTATTAGTGGGTATGCCTGCCGTCGCCGGAGAGCAGTACATACCCCCGGTAACCCCGTACCGGGCGGATGCATAAAGCGCATTTTCCACACCATAAAAAAGGTCCTCTCTCTCCTTCACTTCAAAATTTGAAACAAACAAATTGTAGGTACAGTCTGTGAGCCCTTAGAATGCTATTTGGGTTTTTCTTGCGTCTCACTCTCTCTTATATGGATCTGATGCTTGATCAGCCGATGGTAGCTTACGGACTGTATACATATCTATGTAACTACATGAAAAGTTTGTAAATAGATACAAAGCTAAGTCTACACTTCAAAGCAAATACATCACACACTCGTTCCACCAATAGATTAATCAAAGAAAGTGTCATCCAAAACTAAGCCGTCCCCCTTTTAGCAAAGGCGGCATTGCCTTATTCGTACAGAACAAAGTGAACAATATTTGGCATCAAAGTAATCCCGACTTTACCTTTAGTTTCTTTATTTGCCAAGTAAAGTCCCAGTTTGCAATCACAAAGAAGATCCACCGGAAAGACAGGATTATCCGACTTTGTCGGGTCGGGAGGCACTGAGGGCGGGGAAGACTGTGTCTTATTCCTCAAACCAATCACTTCCTAGACCGGTAGGCTTATTTTCTAACTCGCTCGCAATCGCCATCGTGTTCATTTTGACAGTTCTTGTATGAATGTGACAGCTAGCTGATTCCGATGCCAATTGTCAGCCCATACATGAGCTGTCAAAATGAACACGATGGCGATTGCGAGCGTATTAGGTAATAACGCTACTCCTTACCATGACGTCTATGTGATTCAATTCCGACTCGGTTCAGGATTTAGCTGTCACTTTTAGTATGGATCTGAGCGAGCGAACCTAAACTGAATCGCATTAAGACGTCATGGTAAGCCCTGGCCTTGTACTCTAAAATTCGAAGTTTGTTCCGCTCACACTAATAGTCACTAATATGTGAGTGAAAGGGATAGGTTGATACGAACTCCGAATTTTGTATTTCAGAGTAGCCCCCTGGTGTGTTTCTCTGAAAGACACTCGCCCGCGAAGTTATATGCGCTTGGCGTCAGTCATAATCTGGCACATTCTCTGAGAGAAATTATAAGAACTCAGGAGTCTTATGTTGTTGCTCGTTCATTAACCAGTTCACTAGACACATGACCTGGAAAAATACCTACAAGAGAGCGGGTCAAGTTATGATTGCATGCCATGCGCAGAAACCACAGTACATTCCATTTGAGCAATTAATAGACAAAGGTGTGATTCCCTAAATGAAGCCTTTCCGTATAACAATTGCTGCCGAGAGGCGTGTAATTTCTACTAAACACAATACATTAACCCAAAAACTAAGAAAAAAGAACAAACTATCTAAGTACCTACACATGTTTTGATTACATTTAGCAAACGACAACATTTTCGGTTACGACTGCTTTAAAGTTAACAGATAGAAACACACACATCCCTGGTTAAGGATAGGTTGAAAGTAATATACTTATTTAACAGAATTTAGTCGTAAAGATTTCGATGATGCAACATAATATCTCACAGTTACTAAGATACGACCACACTTGTGTAAATACTGGTAAAGTCAAATTAAGGAGCGACCACACCGCCGCGTGTACGTAGTGACGTGTCGTACGCGTCACGGTTTCTCACCGTTTTTCCATACATTTTGTGGCGTACACGCACTGTCAACGTCTTTTACGCACCGGTGTGGTTGCACCTTTACGTAACTATTGATGCACGCAATAACTTCCACGTATGAACTCAACTGGGAAATGTTTACATAGATGTCATAAAGTCAAATAACATGGACAAAGACATTATTTCTCAGGCACTTTTTATGGTTCCGCACCCAAAGGGTAAAAACGGGACCCTATTACTAAGACTCCACTGTCCGTCTGTCTGTCTGTTTGTTAGTCACCAGACCGTATCTCAGGAACCGTGATAGCTATACAGTAAAGTTGAAATTTTAACAGGTGATGCAACAAATACCTACTAAAACGTGATATTCTGTCTGTGTAGGAAACCAATATAAAGTGACCTCACACCGCCTACATTTTGCTTAGGAGGCAGGGCTCTGCTAACACTGGATATTACTTACATAATATATTATTTTACTTATATTCGCTTAGGTACAGAATTTGTACGGGCCGGTTTTTTTAGCTGAAAATCGTGCCCAACGAAACATTACTTCCAGTTTCGATCATGACTTTATACAACGCCTCTTAAAATTATTCCATATATACGCCACGTCAAATAGGTACAAAAGACGTCACCCATACGCCAGACTTTACTTTTACAGTTTTACCGTTAAAAATTAACCTCACATTTTCTTGTTACCTTAGGCTCACTCTAGAAAGAAAGAAGACATCTATTCCTCTTTTGTCTACTGGATAAAGACGTGATTTATGTATTTGTTTGTACGTATTCAGAAAAACTTTAAGTTATAGTGGTATACCTTCACGTATTGGGGAGGCTTCATTCGCTGCTACCGCCGCCACAACTTTATCAAGCTGGATTTGACTTTGTAAGACTATAGAAATATCTCTCGGAGTACCTTGTTACATAAATCTCTGGCAAGTTTGATATCTCGATAAAATTTGCTTTTATATTCCCTCAGTAGGTACTGATAACATTTTAAAGTGCTTTTGTTACTAAGAGGAGCCCCGAAGACGGGAGCCTCCTCTGTTTGTTTTACAAATTTTAGATGAAGAATTCAAAGATATGCACAAAGTTGTATCCAACTAAATAGTAACCAAGTAATACTTACTTATAGTAATCAAGAAATAAAAAAAATCTTGATTTATTTGATAGTAGGTACTGTGAGGGGTTGTAGCCAGGTCTACACTATTGACTGAATAGGAAACTCCTGGGTTCGGGCGTCTGTACGGGGTCTCAACGCTGCGCGTAATTAATAAAACTGTTAAGGACTTCAACCATATATTCAAACTTAGGAACTTAAATCTTTACAATACAACCATCATGCCTTCGGAGGCAGCTGTCCAGGTAATGCCCTGAAGAAACACTTTGTTTCTTTATTCCATTAAAATTCTAAATTTAAATTACAAATAATTGCATTACCTGCCAGCACGCTGGTTTGTTTGTACAAATCTTTGTACAAACAAACTCAAGTTCCTACAGTACCTATCATTTGAAAAACAGCGCATTCTCTCGTCCCTGGTGAGCAGTAGATGTTCGACGGGAGTTTGTTATTGTGTCGTACAGACACGTCATTCAAAACAGATGACGCTTAGCGACAAAAATTCGCATAGTAACAAAGGTCAGTAACTAAGTAGTATGGCCGTGGTAGCCTAGTGGTTCGACCTGTGGCCTCTCAAGCAGAGGGTCGTGGATTTGAATCCTGGGATCGCACTGAGTTTTCCGGAACATATGTGCGAAATTACATTTGAATTTGTATAGGTGGAAAGGGGAATCAAAATAGTGATGGGTTGCTAGCCGCATCGCGTATAATATGATTCCTAAGATTTTTACTCATTCCCGATGAGTTTTTCACCTGCACGAGAAGCGAAGCAACTGGTATATTTTGTTTTTTCGCTTCCAGACCAGCACGGAAGAAGGATTCAGGAATCACTTTTTTTGATATGTAGCACTTCAATATTCAATGGTTGTATTATGGTATATTATGGTTGCCTGGTAGAGATCGCTCTGTAGCGATAAGGCCGCCTACTGTTACCTTGTAATATTCAGTATACCTCTTTTCTGTTTTGGTTGTTATATGTGGTGTTCAATAAAGAGTTATTGTATTGTAAAGGTATTCAATGGTTCCAACATAATGCCACACTCAAATTCTACATCGATTAGGTAGTGGATATCTCTGAGAGTCTATTAATCTTCGTTTACGGAGCGATCAGTATCAATCGACAAGGTAAAATGTTATCAGAAGCGGGAAACAACCTTACTTGACGGTGGGTACCTTTGGATACCGGCCAAGTGCGAGTTGGACTCGCGCTTTGAGGGGCCCGTACGAATTTGGCAAGTAAATAAAATCCAGAAAATCCAGGACAAGCACTGTTGCTTGGCAGCAGGATTAGCGAGTACCGTCTGCTGGAATCTCCGAGAGCCACGGCACCTTCTTAAACCCAAGCGGCGACGCCGGAGTGTGTTTAGTGGGTATGCTCCCCCCCCCCCCCCCCCGCCCCATTCCGCGCGGAAAGGGACTGGGGGTCTGGACTCTCCAGGAACGGTGGTACTCGTAAAGAGTTTTCACTCCTTTAAAGGAAAAGGGTTAGCGAGTAAGACTAGCGATCCGGATAGACCTTAAACGAGGTCCTACCACCCGCCAATATTTGTAAAAATCTATGTTTATGGTTAATGTTATTTTTAAAGTAACTTGGTGCAAGCTGGACTGTATGGTTCGGAGCAATCGAGAAGGACCTTCAAGGTCCAAACACTTGCACTTATCATAAACACCAAGTCATCGACGATGAATAAAACATTAAATTTAAAATTTAAAAAAAGCATTAGTCCAGTACCTATCATACGTAAAAAAAAACAATTTTGCGCCAAAAATGCCTTACATCATTTAGTAAAATAGCAGGGGTGTTACCATGATGTCCTAATGCGATTCAATCCCGATTCAGCGTAGGTTCGCCGGCTGTCAGATTCATACTAAAACTGACAGCTAAAACCCGAACTGACTCAGAATTGAATCGCATTAAGAAGTCATGGTGATGCCCCAAATATTCTTCATACTACTGGACCGATATTTACCAAACAGCTTAGAACCACCGCAAGGAAACTGGCTTTCGAAAAAACCACATCGATATCGGTCTATCCTCTTAAGACCTTGACACACAAACACACACGTCGACTTCAATCTTTCGATATCGGTTCATCCGCTTGAGAGCTACGACTACTATGCCACAGACACACACTAACACACACACACTCACACACACACACACACTCACACACACACACACACACATCGATGAACAAAAAATATTTGCCTTGCTACTCCGCTACTCAATGAGTATGAGTAGCGGAGTAGCAGGGTAAACATTTTTTGTTCATTGAAATGGACCTCCGCAAAGTAACGCCTGATTCAATAAAACACACATCGAGGTCAAATAACACCTCTTTTTGCGTCGGGGAGTAAAATCAGAAACTATCATTTTATTTCTTTAAATTATGGTGCATATGTGTCTTAATATATCTTCGTTACTGTCGGGGTAGTTAGTAAGGTAGCCGCAACTGTCCGCCGCATCGATGATTAATGGTGCATTGATAGATGATGGTGCAAGCAATGCTCTCTGTAATGCATCGGAAATGAATAAATGGATCGGCGAATGGAAGCCATGATACGTGATTGCACTTCAATTATAGAGAATTAACTGTATATATAACTAGCGTCTGCCTGCCATGTCGTCCACGTAGAATTAGCAATTGACATGTTAATCGCTATCCCGCGGGAACTATGTAGTTTTCTGGTATAAAAAGTAGCCTATGTTTTAACCTAGGGTACCAGCTGTCTTCGTTCCAAAATTGATCTAAGTCCATCCAGTCGTTTCAGCGTGAAGAAGGGACAAACATACACACTCAAATCCTTACAAACTTCGCATTTACTTACAATATTTGTAAGACTATACATATTAACATTCGATATAATAAATCCCTATTATAAATACAAAAGTTTGTGAGTATGTATGGATGTTCGTTACTCTTTCACACCAGAACGGCTGGACATATCTGAATCATATCTGGCACAGAGATAGATTAAAGTCTGGAATGAACACATAGGCTACTTTTTCCCGTAAAATTGCGTAGTTCCCCTGGGATAACGATAAATGAATAATTTATACATAGACAAAGTCGCGGGCAACAGCTAGTGATTTGTAATTACATTCTATACAATAGCATTTGGGATCCACGGAACAGGATTTCCAGTCGATTTTTTCCGTAGAATTGTCTATTGGATCTGATGCATCTACATTACACATTACATAAGATAAGCCCGTTTCGAAGGCTTTATTCAGCTATGAATTAACATTATACATTGGCAACAAATGACATTCATAGACGCTCAAGCGCCACGGAAAGTGCATCCGATTCGTTTTTGGCATCCCAACCGAAATTAACTCAAAACACTTCTTAGGATGGAGCACACTTAATTAAGTTTTTAACTGAATCCAGAACCTCTACTTTGTATTTCCCATGCTTTCATAGCCCGTAAACAAACAAACAGTCCCTGACAGTTTCCCTATTAAATCCGTACCTAACATGCAACACAGTTGCGCTACACAATAAAACAGTATGTGATCAACAAATGTAGACTGTAGAAACTAGTAAAATTAAACAATTTAAATTATAGTATACTGACAAGAGCAATGCCACGACTCTCTTTTGTTTTTGTTGTCTTTCAGCGCTGCGTGCAATAACTTTATTTGTGGCCAGTGCCAAAATATAATAGTTTAATAAAAAGGTAGCTGCCTAAATAGGTGCGTCGCCTACAACAAACAACGCCTGAGGCTGTAGCAATAAGGTGGCGGGATGAGCAACATGCCACTGGCTCTTAACTCTACGGGTCTCGGAACTGGCTGGGCCTAGACTTTAAAAGAAACCATAGAATTGAGGAAGGACCCCGATCCGGGACCCAATTTTTGAATGGACATATTATGTGAAAATGCCTCTCGAAAGTGGAGAAAATTGTGCAGAGTTTGAATTGCGAGTAGATTAGAAGAAAATTACAATCTAATAAATATAGTCAATTAGTTAAAATGTTAATTTAACTGTAGTTTTGTATCAATACTCATTAAATGTGTCTGAATACATAGTATAAAACAAAGGCGCTTTCCGCTGTCTGTCTTTAAAACCACGCAATGGATTTTGACGCAGTTTTTTTTAACAGATGGAGTGATTGAAGAGGAAGGTTTATAATGTATAATTCTACGCAGACGAAGTCGCGGGCAGACGCTAGTAAATTATATACACAATACAGATTATACCACTTTCAAAAATCGGACCTGCGATGAAATTACCACGGGCACCAGAAGTTACATACTAGGGAGCAAAAAACCGGGCCACTTCCCGTAGAAAGTTATATGAAATGTGACCCGGTTTTTTGCACCCGAGTAGTCGCTGCCATGTTTTTCATTAACCTGTTGGCTACATGCGTATTTATTTACACGATTATTCGATTTTAATTGATAGAAATGTACCGGTTTTCGATGTTCAGGCGCGGACGAGATCTGTGAAATGTGAGCCGCGCGGTGCAATAGTAGATTGATAAACAAGGGTTGAAATTGACCTATTTTACCTGAGGTACAAAGTGAGAGCGCCAATAGTTCGAGGGTGAAATGGGTAACTTCTCGCGAGTTGAACGGTCTACTTTTCATTTCGAATATGAGGAATGTAAAAGAAGGTGTAAGATAAGGGAACGTGTTGGTGTGAAAGAGGAAATAGTGACTAGGATAGAAAAAAGTATGCATAGTTGGTTTGGGGATGTAGAGCGGATGGATGAAAGTAGACTAACTAAACAGATCTATACGGGGAGTGTGAATGGTTACGTTGGGAGGGGAAGGCCTAGACGGACGTTCCGAGACCAAATAGGAGACGTTTTGGAAAAAGGTCAGGTCAGGAGTACCCGAAACCGACGAGCATGTATGAAGAGGTTGATGACTGGATGAAGCGAAAGAAATATGTCAGGATCGTAGCAAGTGGAACAAAGTAGTCTCTGACTACCCCTGTGGGAAAGAGGCGTGACGGTATGTATGTATGTAAAAGAAGGTATTAAGTATGACACATTTCAGTAACGTCGCACGGCTGCACTTAATATTCAATATTTGTTACGTTTGTCTTTCTTTTCCCGCTCTTTTTTCTATGCGCGATTTGCGCGCATTGCGCATTTCTTCTGCGCACCAATGGCTGCCGGCTTGTTTTTTTTTAACTTGCAGACACGGAGGTCGCTATCAATTAATTGTAGACTAATATTTCAAGCTAAAAAAATTACAGAACGTAATGTAACGTCACTTAATGGTAAGTGATCACCACTGCCTATAGACACCCGCAACCCCGGAGGGATTGCAGATGCGTTGCCAACCTAGAGGACTAAGATGAAATGCCTCTTGTGCCCGTAATTTCCCCGGCTGTCTTACTCTCCACACCGGAACACAGCAGTGCAAGCACTGCTACTTAGCGGCAGGATTAGCGAGGAATTAAAAAGGAACTGTTTGGATAGGTGATTATTATGTAAAACATAGATTACATGGCGGTATACGTATTTCCATTGCCATGAACCTCATTTGGATGACCTATGAAGGGTTGAGTTTTTTTTTTTCAAATTACTTTCAACCCGCTAACCAAATAATCAATGACCTACTTTCAGAGTATGAGAAATGAAAAATCCAATGCGTTGTTCTTAGATTACTTACTGCATTTATACTGTTGCACTGCCATTGTACCAGTTACGGACACTAACTGACGTTCAGAGTCCCACTAGCAGTTAAAGTTAACCCATAACTACGGGAATAAAACAGGATGACACTTTGTACGAAGTAATTACTCTGGTGTTATTGTTGGTTTGTTGAGACGTTAAGTTGTTGTCCATGAATCGAACTAGACTGTATTAGTAGTTTATGTGGCTGTATTATAATGAAGGGCATTATAACATGAGTTTGGGTTTATGAAACGAAGCGAATGTGAGTTTCATATTAAGATCAAACGAGCGTTTTAATGCCTAATTATGTACACAACTTTATCTCCATTAATATCATAAATTCGCTACATAAAACATTTTCACATCAAAATACGCAGGCAACTTTTCTGTACTTCAAAAGTTCGAAAAAGAGAAAGCGACTGGCATTTATATTTTTTCTTAAATTCTAAGACAGAGATTTTGTTATTTAAGATGTTCGAAGTTTGAACGTAATTAGAGTATCGATCTTGATACTCTAATGTAAGCATTATGATACAATCACAGATTAGAGTATCGATATTGATACTCTGAAGTAAACATTTTATGTACAACAACACAGATACAGGTTTCTTAATGTAGGCCATTTGCTAATCTTTCCTGAACATATTGTAGATAAACATACATAGGTAGGTACGCTTTATACATAAAACATGTCTTCAACCATTGCAGACTAACTAAACAGATCTATATGGGGCGTATGTAGACGGACATTCTGGGACCAAATAGGAGACGTTTTGAAAAAGGTCAGGTCAGGAGTATGTCTTCATCCCTTACGGGGTAGACAGAGCCCAAGGTAATACGACCTAAAGGCCACATTTAGCAAGATAGTGGGCGTAGGTGGAAAGGGGAATCGAAATAGTGGTGAGTTGCTTGTGTAACTTTCCTTTCATAAAAGATAGTGAAGTCATCGTAAAGGGATCTCTACCAGAAATCCCCTGAACGATTGGCAGGGCATCAGAAACGAGAGTAGGCTATTTGAACAATCGTATATTTAGCTTTTCTATAGCATAGTCATCATCATCATCAGACGACGTCCACTGTTGAACAAAGGCCTCCCCCTTAGAACGCCATGAACGACAACTCGCCATCTGCATCCACCGGTTTCCGGACTTTCGCAATGTCATCGGTCCACCTAGTGGGAGGCCTGCCAACACTGCGTCTTCCGGTTCGTGGTCGCCACTCGAGGTATTATGACAGTCAAAACATGTTATTGTCATATGTCTACGTCTATGGATGTCGTTTTTGTCTTGACAGTCACTCACACATGCAAACCGCGCTAACACCCTTTTTATGGATTACTACATATGCCTAGTGTTTTATTTATTGCTAGCTTCTGCCCGCGACTACGTCCGCGTGGAATTAAACTAAAGAACTGATGTTGAGTTATATTCTGCAACATGTTATCACTATCCCGCGGGAATTGTGCCATTTTCCGGGGTAAAAAGTAGCCTTTGTGTTAGTATAGGGCATTTGCGCGTGAAGAAGTAACAAGCACACATACACACACACACACACACCCACACACACACACACACACACACACACACACACACACACACACACACACACACACACACACACACACACACATACTCACAATTTTTCTCCTTTGTAATATTAGTACGTTTTATTAACACGAACATTATGTGTCTAGGAGATGGTTCGGCAAACTGACTATGTAGGATTCATCCCAATTGTTTATTCGTAGTTTGAACATCGGCCAATGTGTGATACATTTCCGGATACATCTCAAAATATTTAGATGAAGTATAAACGAATTTAAATTGTATAGGGGTTTAAAAAAATCCAAAATGAGACATTTTGGCTTTTTCTGAATCAAAATTATTAGCACTATTCATTTTTGTAAAGATAAAAGTGACCCTTTTTTGTCAGTTTTGTGACACTATTTTCATACGATTTATGTGGGTAGTCACAAAGCTGACACGAAAAAGTTGTATGGGAAATTAAAGTAATCTTGTTGGAAGAAGGTTACGCGTTTATTTAAAATGCCCGTCCTGTATTTAAATTCGTATACTTACGCCGCTTAAGCCTATAATGTAGACTAATTACTTGCCATCCCGTGTACATATTACTTTATGCAGAAAATTAACTCTTTACCCCTTTTTACCGTTTTGTTATTATAATGGTGTCCTTTATAGAATTAAGTTATCGTCGTTGAAAGGTACAGGGCGGAGTAGCTTGTCACTCCGCTTATTATTTTTCTGAAATACTTATATTTATCATAAGTAATATTAGTATTTTTAAACCGGCAAGTGTGAGTGTACCAACAAATCGCCCTTGAATACGTACCAGTTTACACAGGCCATGACGTGAATACAGAAAAAAAAATAACATCTTAATTTCGCATTGTCTCGAATAAAGACGATTTGCGTTAATGCTCAAACACAGACAAACAGACAAACGCTCCAATTAATTTCATTGTTCGGCGCTTCCAATTAACAATGTTATATTTTCAGCTGTTGAAACGAAAAACGGGGTAAATTGAATCTTACGTGGGTTTGGTTAAAGTGTAATAGTTTTGAAGTAATGGTTTTAGTGGTATGTGGTTCGCAATAGGACTTGTGTCAACACAGATGCATGCGTCTTTTTGTTTGTCGATCGGTTATGTATATATAGCAGTGGGTGCGGTCCGGGAGCGTGTATAGTATATACCGTTTGGTCATATAAAGACCAGCAAAATGCTGTCTTTCGCTTTGGTATTACTCGTCGCATCGGTAAGTTTTTTAATTGTTTTTATGATTTTCCGAAAATGATAATTAGGTTTGTGCAAGTGTGTATTAAAAAAAAACAAAAAAGCTGTGTAAAAAGTTCGAATGTGGCTGAAAAACAGAAAAAGTATAAGTTCTATAAATAAAAAATAAACCAAAGTGAGCATAATTCTATGCTGGCATTACAAGCCGATCTGAGAGCAAAGAAAAAAATATACAATATACCAGTTGCTTCTCTTCCCGCGCTGATGGTAAAAGCCCATCGAGGGATTGGGCGAAAATCATAGGAATCATGTTATAGGCGATGCGGCTAGCAACCCATCACTATTTTGATTCAATTTTCCACCTATATGTCCACATATTAAAAAGGTGACGAACTGGAATGGAAATTTTAAATAATATAATAATTAATTCTGGAAATAATGTTCATGAGGACTACGAGGAAACTACTACTAGGAGGAAAACGCTCATCAACCGAAGACGTGAAAAAAACCAAATAAATAATTATCGTGCTGCATGATGCTTAAACTTAATAATTCAACTTGCTAAGAAAAAAAAACACTGAAGCACACTTACCCAATTACGAAGGATTCAAACTTACCAATCTTAAAATTATTTTTCCCACGTGTAAATATCATCAATAACTTCAAACCAGCTCGGCGAAAATCCGGGTGCTATTTTCAAAATTCCTAAAACGTTCGCAAATCGAACGCACGAGGAAAATATCATCACTTTTCTACGTACTCGTGGAACACCTATTATGGTATTCGTAACGCGTTTATTGAAATAGTGTCCTGCAACTGACATGTCGGCTAAAGCGATAGGGTGTTAGGGTGACTACGTTTCGGTGATTTAGTTCCGCCCGTTTTATTATGTGACGGGATCTGTCCTGAAATTCTGACGAAAAATTTTGACAACTATTTTACGGACGAAGGGTTAAGACCATGTTATTCAGAAGCAGAAAGCTTTACGAGCTTCTCCCGCGTGAGGATATTAACAGAAGTTTTTGCAGAAAAATAAGAATTTTGAATCATGAAAAAGCAAACGTTGAAAATTTTGCTGTCTTAATACTTAACAAGAACTACGGGTTAAAACCTATAATGTTCATTCGCGGAAGTTTTTATACCATTTAGCTGTTGTTTAAATAATTATATCGAAATGCATCAATAAAGTAATAGCAAAATTCGATACTTGACTGACGTAATGCGGCAAGCGCTATGATTGGCCACTGTTGGGCAGACAATCCGCTGTGAGTTATGAAAATTGTGGAACGCGTGACAGGGGAAGCCGCAGCGGTATTCGGCGGTTTGAACCGCTTTGAACCGGATATTGGTGCATTATTTTGTACGGTGGTAGCTAAAATATATTATTTTAGTCGGTGGTATACCTATACATAAAAGTGTGCTTTTGTGAACTCGATGTTTACCTGCCACCACGCCGAAAATGAAATTTGGAACAGAGATAGATTATGGTCTGGAATAACACTTAGGCTACTCTTTATCCCGGAAAAATATAACCGCGGGATAACGATAAACGAATTCATCGCACATAAAATCGCGGGCAACAGCTAATGGACAGTGAAAATGTACACTATCCAATAATGATACTCAGGTCGCCACCTGACTGAAACTCTATAAAAGTTCAACTGTGTGCAATTTCAGAATAACCACCGAACTGTCATGGACTTATAACGAATGGACACAAACAACGTACATAAGCCATTTTGCAGTTTTATTATAAAATACAATCACGCTGTTGAGTGACATATCGATATTGGAATTAAAACTTTATATGTAAAATATTGATGGAGGACAGGAAAAAGCATCATAACTTTAAAACCTTCAACAACCAACATGCAACAATCATTCTTTCATAAACCCACATATTTATCGGAGCAACGAATATACCAATAACAATTATAATACACAATACTACATTAAAAAAAGGATTTGGTTATATTTTATCAATCTTGAATACGTTAGTAGAACTCTTATTGACTCATCCGGGTGCCGCACGCCGAAGCTACCAAACAATGGCTGATAAAAACAAATATCTTCTTCAGCCTCGACATTTGCAGAATCATCGATAGTATCGATTAAGCTATATTATCAAAAAAATCAATGGATAGTGATAGCTATTGAGTGGACTGTATAAATGAAAAGGCTAAAATGTAAGTAGAAACACGGGTTTAATCACTAATTCACAATAATAGGCTAGGACAGGATCGCTACCACTTGACAACTGACATTGTAACATAAAAACAAGATATAGAAGGATATATAAACGTCACAAAAAGACTATAAAAAGGCCACGCTGCAGCCAGTCGCCAACAGATAGATTTATTGACATTATTCTTATGTTTTGTAAATTAACTCTCAACCTACAGAGTCAGACTTTCTTCTCCTCAGAACCTTACTTATTTTCTGTTTGCAGAGCGCATTCGCCGCTCCATCCGTGTCCGTCTCCCAATATGGAATCAACGAGATTGCTCCAGCCCGTGACAGCGGCAGACTCGTCTCCAGGTTTGTACAAAATACTCGTTGTTACTACATAACCATCATATCCATCACCCACAATCTTCTATGGTGGTCGGGAAGCAAAGAAAAAAACATATAGCGTACCAGTTGCTTCTCCTCTTTCAAATGGTAAATTAGTAAAAACCCGTTGAGGGAATGGAACTATTTAGATTTCCCTTTCCACCTATACGCCCACAATCATGCCAATCATGGTCTTATTTACACTTTGCATTTTAAACACTGATTCACGTGATTCTTCTTTGTTAAACCACGTCATCTTCGACAGCTACCTGACCGACCGTTCCTTCGAGATCGTCGACGGTGGTGACACCAACATCTACATCCTGACCGTCCAACAAATCCTGAACGATCTTGCCAACCAACAAGACGCCAACAGCCAAGCTCTGGCCGTCTCCCAAACCATCGCTGCTCTCGGAGAGCTCGCCACCGGTACCCCAGGTGACGCCTGTGAGGCTGCCGCGGTAAGAATCCATCATGCATCTCTTTCTGTGAAATCATAATTATAAGATATTGGTAGAAAGTGCGGGTTAAAGTAAGATTGTTTTGATGTATTTAATTTTCAATTCAATCTAGGTACTTAATGTAATATTTGTTCATTGAAATGGACCTGCGCAAAGTAACGCCTGATTCAATGAAATACTGTAATTAAATTTAATCGTAGGTTGTGTTTCAAAAAAAATTCCGATATTACAAAAATGTAAGTTATCTTGATGTATCCGACCATCAAATTCCGATAAACATGTGAAAAATTACACGAAGTGCCCTATTCCCGTATCTAATTATGCAAATTATTCATTACCTAATCAAAATCTTGCTGCTTAAAAGATTTTGTTCCAACCTTATCTTCCTAGTAATTTTTGCTCCTTGGGTTCCTCTTATAAGTGTTTTTTAACCTTTCCCCGTTTTCAGCTCGCCAACGCCGTTGCTTCAGGAAACAACAACGCCATCCGTCAAGCTGTCGGTAACTGGATCGGACGTGTGCAATCAAGCATCGACCTGATTGTCCAACTTGCCAACAACCCTGATGGAGTCCGTTACTCAGTAAGTATCACTGCATCAAATACTGCTTTAAATCAGCCATCAATATTATCATCATCATCATCAGCCTATATTAGTCCGCTGCTGGACATAGGCCTCCCCTAATGAGCGCCATAGCGCCCTGTCTTCAGCTTGACGCATCCAGCATCTGCCTGCAGCCTTTCGCAGATCGTCATCCCACCTGGCCGGAGGGCGTCCTACACTACGTTTGCCGAGTCGCACTCAATCAATATTATGGCACTTTCAAAAGTATCAATAAGGAAACTACACTGACGAGCAAATAGAACGGGTCACGTTTCATATTAAGTTCTATGAATTCCGGTTATTTTGGCTCGTGACTATATTTATTTTGCGGCAACGCTAAATCTGACTTTCTCTTTATCTAGACTGGACCACGCAGCAACTGCGCCGGAGCCGGTAGACAATACCAATTCGAAGCAGCTTGGGATGCTGTCCTTAACGCTGCTAGCCCTTACACTCTCCCGTAAGTATTCAACGATCTCCTTTCAAGCTATCTCCGGTGTCACGATGCACAATCCGTTAAGTGCAATACTATACTTAATGCACTAAAGCGGATTATTCACGAGTCAAAAACATCGGTTAAGCGTTCGATAATGTCTGTATTCAAGATTAACTTTTCACGGGGCACCGCGCGCAAGTGCGGGCACCGTTCGCAAAGAACTCCCCCTTATCTTTCTCACCACTAGTATTATTAAAGTTAATATGCACAAGACACTACTTTCGGTAATCCCGTTCACTGTTACCTCACATGTAACACTGTTTTCACTTAACACCGTTATCCTACTGGGAAACACTGGCCATCCACCATCCCGGTTAAAAATTTCCGCGATACAAAACTTTTCCTAACATCTACACCCATTAAATGAACCAGTTCTTAATTACTACTAGTTGTACTAACAATCGTGCTAAAATTACTTGAAAACTCACGCTAATCTTGTGATGATCGGACAACAGCTCTACTGTTCAACACCATGGGAGTCCAATTTGCCGAACTGACCGATGTCCCAGCTTCCTTTTCAACAAGCATAATGGTTCTATCTGACCGTCCTTTCGTTGCAGTCTGGTCAACGAGGAGTACTGCGCCGCCAAGCGCCTGTACAGCGCCTTCAACAGCCGCAGTAACAACGTGGGAGCCGCCGTCACCGCCGCCTCAGTGCCACAAGTTGTGGGAATCTTCCAAAGGGCTCTTACCCCAGCCGCCAACGTAAGTAGCTTTGGGTCATTATACCTGTTTAAGGACAAGAATTAGAAACATCCATCTTCATCTCCAGCCTATATACATCCCACTGCTGGTCACAGGCCTCCTCTTTGCATGAGAGAGCTTGGGCTATAGTTCTCACGCAGGCCCAGCTTGGGAACATCCGAAACATCCAATCTTAGTTAAATTGACTTGGCGTCGTACCGTGGAGCAGGAGATTGGTATGCTTGGGATAGGAGGAGGTGACCCAAATTGCTCAAAATCAGAGTCGGTGTAGAAAACTGATACGAGCCCTGGACTCTAGCAGAACGTTAGTTAATAAATGTATATATGGGCAGACTTTATATACTGACGAACTAATAACTATTGGGGAGTAAAGGTTCTCGAGTGGCAATGCGAAAGAGAGGTGGACCGATGACATTGTAGCTGTCACAGGGAGTCGATGGATGGAGACCTGGGGTCAGCCTTGGTAGGCTGAATGCTATTGACCAATGTTTAGCAGTGGAAGTATACGGGCTTATTATTTATTTATTTTGGATAATTCAGCAGATAATCCTTTTTAAGTCCGTTCTCCTGGAATTGTTTGCTGTTATTAATAATCGATTCTCTCTCCAGTTCCTCCGTGCTGTTGCCTCCGGTGGCAACGCCGCCCAAGCTGCCGGTGTCGCCAAATCCGCCCTCGTGCAAGCCGCCAGCGCCTAAGCCCAGCCCTAACACGTCCCAAAGACAATACATATCTTATTTATATATCATAAGCACAACGCCAAACAACACCATGGCTTAAGCTGTGTATATACTCACTAACCCCAGCAAAAGCTAGGATGTGGATAAATAATATTGAAATATATATTACGCTTAACACTCCTTAGTGGCTGCCATCGAAATAGAAGGAATTATTATTATGTAAATATACGTTCTAAATATAAACCAACAAGAACTGGCTTTTCATTTCGGTAAATGATTCAATCGACTATTTTCTTCGTTCAATAAAGATGTATCCAACTTTTCGGTATCAAAATGCTATGTTTTATTTCTATGTTATACCACAGTAGCCCAACCAAGGTGCCCGTAACGATAGTCATAGCATTTTTAAATTAGAGAGAGAGAGAGAGAGAGAGAGAGAGAGAGAGAGAGAGAGAGAAACATTTATTTACACACATTCGATACACGTAGATATGTAATAGGAAGAAATACAATATACTTAGGAATAGTACCGATATGGTACACATTATACACAATTACACATACATACATAAATCACGTCTTTACGTGACCCTCATATCTATGCAATATAAGTAGTTATGTTGTACGGAGTCTGGCTTAATATAGTAAGAATAGGATTTGTCACTTAATCAGACATTTTGGCTCTAAAAATTATTAGCTCTATGCTGCAGTGTAGTTATGAGGAAACGCATCAATGTAACTTATTTACATGCTCCAAGCTTCAAGTTAACGCAAAGTAAATAAATTAACTTAAAATCTCGGAGCTTTCAGCTTATTTATCTGAAGTTGTGGACTAAGTAGTCTGCGTCAGAGTTGTTCGAGGCGAAGGATCAAGGTTCGCGGAAGTTGCGAAGTAATTTAACTAGGTACTAGAAAGATATTTCATAAAGGCTATCACACACACCCTTCATTCTGAATATTCAATTATTCATCATCTACCTATATCATCCTTCCGTAATGAGATTAATTATTATAAAATATAAACAAACCACGACGTTCTCCCTTACAGTCGTCGCCATACGAAAAAAAAACCGTAAATCAATGTACTGCAGGTAATACTGTTTGTTGCACACTCGTAGATACTTTATGTCAAAAGAGTAGTTAATTTCTACCGGTAGTCCTAGGGAGGCAGTTATTGGCATCGTACTGCGGCCACTATTACGGGGTAGACAGAGCTTATATAGGGTGACAAGACCTAAAGCCACATTCAGCGTGATTGTGAGCGCAAAGGTGGAAAGGGGAATCAAAATAGTGATAGGCTGCTAGCCACATCGCCATAACATGATTCCTAAGATTTTCGCTCATTCCCTCGATGGGCTATTACGATCTGCGCGGGAAGAGAAGCAACTGGTATATTCTATGTTTTTTCTTTGCTCCCAGACCGGCATGAAATATAACAATACTAGCTGACCCGGCGAACTTTGTTCCGCCTTAAATTTGAAAAATTCCAGTGGTTTGGGCTGTGCTATCCCACGGGAACTATGCAATTTTCCGGGATAAAAACTATCCTATGTCCTTTCCCGGGACTCAAACTATCTGTATACCAAATTTCAACTAAATCGGCCCAACGGTTAAAGCGTGAAAAGGTAACAGACAGACAGACAGACAGAGTTACTTTCGCATTTATAATATTAGTAAGGATAGTAAGGATTAGTAGGTACATTGTTTCTTTGTAGCTGACCAAAAGCACCAAGTAAACACGTGAATTTAATATGGCAAAAACATTTTTTGAACTCTCGATTGCAGTTTCGTTAAATAGGTCTCTGGAAATCATTTTCAGGTACCTCAAGTATTTTTTTCACAATATTCCTTATAGGTTAACACCATCGTTACGTGTGTTTTCGCCTTAACAGTCGAGAAGCATGAAGCTTCGCTGCAGCAGAATTTGCTCTTAATCATTTTCACGGTTCCGAGAAAAATGTTTAATTGCATTTACGTCTTACTCCAAGGAATGTACAGATATAGAACTTGTAGGTACGGTACCTGAATATTACTAGATTTTAACTCACATATTTGTAAGTTTTGTTGTTAACAAAAGTAATCTTAATGCGCGATAAGCCTACTGGCACAAGAGGCCTATTCTAGCCCTCTAGGCAGGCAACGTATCCGCAATCCTCTATACTTCATTTATTTTAGGATGAGAAACCACAACAACATTATATTGCGTCTGGTCAACTATTTCTTACCTAGCTATTAGTAGGTACAGTGCAATAGTCTGGGAGCCGCAAAATAAAATTGTTTTAATGCTACTTTATTTTCGTGTCGTTTACAATTACTCTAGTACAAATTGAAAAGAAAGTACACTTCACGAGCCGCAATATAATGTTGTTGTGGTTTCGCATTCTAAATTAAATGAAGTATAGTGGTGCTCGCTTGCCATCAGGTGAACTGCTAGCTCGTTTGCATTCCTTATTTGGCATGACATAAGGCTTCATTTTTCTTAGGCAACCGTAAAGGTCTGTCTACAAATCTTATCAGTAAAACTTATTTAGTCTATCACTGTGTCAAAAATCATGGAAGTCAATCGGATACGTCAAATCTTACCACAACAATGCTCTAATTTAAAAGTATATACAATTAAATTACAAATGTTTACGTGAATGTCGTGTAGTTGAAAAAATATGACGTGTGACCGACGGTTACAGAGATGGGATCTAAATTCCATACGTTGCTTTGGTTGTCTTTAATGGTAAGCTCCCGCTCTATCGATCCACCCATATTACAAAATTAATAAAAACAGATTCCACCGTTCTATGTGTTTAAATCTACATAGAACCAATGGGGGTACTAGATATTTTTCTTTCTTGGATATAAGTATCGAGCCGATGCATTACAAAGTTCAGATCAATGAATAATTAACTACCAATGCTTTTGCACGCGACTTCGTCCGCGAATGCTGTCAGAGTGACATACCCCCTTCACCTCATCATACTACTACATCAGCCTTTTTTTTTAACGTGTGGAAAATGCGCCTTATGCATTCCCGCGTTCGGGGCAGCAACGGGGGTATGACGGGCTCTCCAGCTCGCCGCTGCCTTCCCTATGAAAGGAGGGGAGAAGCCTACCGTCTAAAAACACACACGTTCCCTCCTGGCCATGAACTGTGGGCGTTACGGGAGCACTATGGTGTCACCGCGACGCCCACAATCATCATCAGCATGGAGACGTCCACTGTTGATCAAAAGCCTCCCCCTTAACACACCATAAGGCGACCTCGAACCGGAAGACGCAGTTGACAGGCCTCCACTAGGTGGACCGACGACATCGTGAAAGTTGCGAGAAATCGCTGGAGTGGCAAGTTGTCGCTCATTACGGTGTGCAAAGGGGGAGAACCTGGATTATGCCACACGCGAAACGCCCCATTACAACTTTAACTGTTTGCTCTGTGGTCTCAAATTGTAACGGGTTTTCAGTGGTCATCATGTTCGGAGCTGGAACTGGATTTGGATATGGACATGACGACAGAGGATACTCCCGCTCGGTCCACAGGGCAGCTCGCACTTGCGCCGTCCTGCGCCGCCATCAGGCCTTCCTCAAGAGATATCGTTAGACGCTTCTACGCCATACTGCCTTAGTAAGAGTGTCTGACTTACAGCACATCTACGCCGCTCAACTGTTTGAGCCGTTGGAAATTGAAATTCCCCAGAATTTCCCCTGAGTTATTTCCGTGGGACAAATCTGTGTAGCTACCCATGACTGGCTTTTTTCTCTGAAGCCGTAATTTTCTCAGGAGTTTTGAAATGGCTATGTTATAAAACTCTAGGTTTGGTTATAGGTTAGTTTTATAACCCTGAACAATCATAACAGTTTAAGAGATCAAGAGTGATGGCGGAGCCTCAACTTGGTACCAGTTGAGTGGTGAGCTGGTCAGAGAGGTTCCCCACGGAACAACTAGGCGTGTCATGGAAAATTTAAATTCCTAGCATCTCAGTTTTGTGTGTAGTTGTGCCGTGGATCAGAAGTGGCGAATTCAACGTCTTTTTGGTACTTTTGTGCGCAAACTTACCCCTATCACGTCGCCCTAGCTCAAGAAATTTGCCGTAAGCGTATTTTTGTTTGTCGGTGAAGTAAGGTGTCTCTATCGCAGCATCGCATAGGTAGCAACTGTAGTTCCTAGACGATGTGATAATTTTATGAGCTAGCTTTTACCAGTGGCTTCGCTTGCCTGAACCATCAAATCTGGATTTTACTGAATATCCACGAGTGTTTAAAAAAGTCGTAGTAAAAATAGTTTTTTTAATACTTAGCCTTTGGGATTCCGGGACTTTCCTTGCGTCTGCATACCAAATTTAACCCAAACCTGTCCGACGTTTTGGCACAACACAGTAACAAACAAGCATACAGAGACCGAAAGATAGACAGACATCCACATTCATAATATTAGTAGGAGTCTTTGGTACGGCTTCAGTAAGACCAGTAATCAAGACAGGCTTTATTATTTATTAATAACTAGCTTCTGCCCGCGACTTCGTCTGCGTAGAATTATACATAAAAACCTTCCTCTTGAATCACTCTATCTATTAAAAAAAACGCATCAAAATCCGTTGTGTGGTTTTGAAGATAAATATAAGCATACATAGGGATATAGGGACATAGGGGCAGAGAAAGCAACTTTATTTTATACTATGTGGTGATATCATAATTATAAGCACTTACTTTTGAAACTGAATTAACCGATATACATTTACAAAATCTATTTACAATAGGTACCTACTCGATATTAAAACGAAACTGAACTAGTCCAGCTTGGCAAAATTATGGCTGAGTTAAATTTGGCTCATAATTGTATCACCATTAAATTATAATGATAGTTAAATGCAGTAATTATTCGTGGTAAACACTCGATGCGAGAGTGATTTTAGTGGCCGCCGGATATTTACGTTTCATCAGACTGCAATGCAAATTACGAGGCCGTAATTTCATTCTAATAACTTCCGATAATGTTAAGGTAACTAGGCGAATAGTTAAATAGCTAACTCTCCAATACACAAAAGAAAGTCAGTGCGAGTTCCATAGCACTAAACTTAGTGCGCTCTCGTAACTACTGTTACGCTGTTCAATAAGTAATGAGAATGACAAGTTTATTTTATTTTGCAAAATAGTCATCTTTTCATCAGTATTTACTTATTATCCTTCTTCCATGCTGTTCTGGGAGCAAAGAAAAAACATAGAATGTACCAGTTGCTTCTCTACCCGCGCAGATGGTAAAAGCCCATCGCAATGGGCGAAAATCATAGAAATCACGTTATAGGCGATGAGGCTAGCAACCCATCACTATTTTGATTCCATTTTCCACCTATACGCCCACAATGTTGCTAAATGTGGCCTGTAGGTGCCTGTTACCTTAGGCTCTGTCTACCCCGTAAGGGATAAAGACGGGATTTGTGTATGTGTATGTATGTATTACTTATTATATCTTTTTTCTAAATTTAAAGTCTAAAAAAATCTTCTTCCCCTTAAAAAACCCCGTACGACTGAGATACTCTTTTAATCGTGGAAATAGATAGAGCGGAGGATTGATGAATGCGAAGTGTGCTCTGTATCCCAGAAATTGATCTCTTCTAGCTTCGACAAAGAGAAAGCAAACACCCTCTTCCTGCATAAGCTGCGAGCCACCATCAACTCAATGTCAGAGGGAGACGACGTGCTAGACAGAGAGGCAGCATTCTACGCGGCGGTCCTCAGCCCCGTCATATTTCTACAACAGTACCGGGACACCTGGTGTTTGTTGGAAAGGGTATGCATGACCCAATAGAACAAAGTCTAGCTGTTGTGCCACGAGTCAGGTAACTTTATTATTTAAAAAAATGGCTGTCCATTGAACAATTTTGCCAGTTCTAAAACACGACGGGCATTTTACGGTAATACGGTCAAAAGCTAGCACTACTAGACTAAACGTTGACTATCCATGTAGATCACAATACCTAGCTGCTTGCTTTTTAACTCTAGTCACCTGCTTGACCTTCGGCTGGCTAATCAGAATACAGTACAGTAATCCTCACACTGACTTGGCGTAGTTTTATTTCATACTAGCCGTTGCCCGCAACTTCGTTTGCATAGAATTCGTTTATCGCTATCCCGCGGGAATCACGCAATTTTCCGGGATAAAAAGTAGCCTATGTGTTATTCCAGACTATAATCTATCTATGTTCCAAATTTCATCTAGATCGGCCCAGTACTTTTTGAGCCTATTCATTACAAACATACAAACATACAAAAATAGGTACAAATCTTTCCTCTTTATAATATTAGTATAGATAAACTTCATATTTCACAAGCATTTTCACTCAAGTACTTGTTTCCTCTATGGATATACCATTATGATATCTGCATCCTCAAATACTAGGATAACATACATTAGTTGGATACAAACATTCGTATGTGGTTGCCCATATCTGGGTTCGTACGCAAAACTTGCGGGGTTACCACAATCGCTCAATGCGTGCCAAGTTCTATTCAGCGCAAGGGACAGCGCTATATGGCTGCATAAGTGTGTCCCTTACGCTGAATAGAAGTTGGCACGCACTAAGCAATTGTAGAAACCCCCCTAAAGCTATTTACATTTATTCCAGTTCCATCGAGCACTACGGTTATATCAGACTTCGCATCCAGCTGAGAAGAGATCTTCTCTGAAGCTGCTTCAGAATCTCCGTGCGGTTAACTCAAAGGTAAAAAGAAAACGCATTCAAACTACGAAGTGTCTCTTTTAAACGACCAATAGGAATTACTGTAAAGTGGGGTGACTTCGGACGAAAATGGCCACAGAACGAAGACATTGACGGAAAACTGAGCCGCAATAAAACAAAAAGTGGACTGCATACTTTGTAAAGGTATATTGGCAGTGGTACGAAGAATAATGGCGCATGCAAAAACAGTGCCTAATATTTAAGAGTAAATCGGGTGTCCAACGTGTGACTGTTTCCTCTGTGTCTCCTGATTCATACTTCTACGAATAAAATAAACAAAAGGAAAACAAAAGCATTTCTAAAAAAAAAGCAAAATCGTTTCAGTTCTGAAAGAGGAAAAAAGAGACTACGAAAGGCCGTTTCATCAGTTTTCTGTTGGTGTTATCATCCTGGGCTGCAGTTGTCTCTTTCATGCTCTTTCCAGAGTGATTAGATGGAAGGAACAGCAATACATTATCCAAATACCTACTTTTCAAAGTTTCGGCGATTGGGTTTTGCTCTAAGTGCGTATTTTTGCAGGTCCGTTCCTTCATCAGCAACCTGCCTGGCCCGTTGGTACCGACGCGGTCCACTCCTCCCCCGGAGTTTGAGGAAGAGGAGATCCGGGACCACAAGGACATCCGGTACCTCAAGGAGTTGATTAAAAACCTTGGCCGATAAATTCACTTTTATTTTTGCCAGTTAAAATAAGAATAATGCCTCATCGTCATGTATGGCGACGTCTAGCTACGTCATCATGTCACCCGTAAGACGTACTCTGCTGGACCTAGGCTTCCCCCAAGGCTCTCCACTTGGTTAGGTCCTGTGCCTTCCGCATCCACCGCGATCCCGCGATCCTGATCAGGTCGTCGCCCCATCTTGTTGGAGGCCTACCAACAGGTCGTCTCCAGTCTGCGGACGCCATTCGAGAACCTTCTAACCCCATCGGCCATCAGTCCTGCGAGGAATTTGCCCCGCCCACTGCCACTTCAGTTTCGCAATTCTTCGGGTTATTTTGGTGACCTTAGTTCACGGTAACCTTATATTAATATCATCATTTCCGATTATATCTCGCAGCGAAACCTCGAGCATAGCCGTCTCCATAGCCCTCTGAATGACTTTAAACTTCCTCATGAGGCCCATCGTTAGCGCCCATGTTTCAGATCTCTTTCGTGGACTCAAGAAAATATATATATAATAAATATATAAATAATGATGATTATATTTTATGTCTTTTTTGTGATTTATCTCCGTTTCTTTATATTTGTACAATAAAACATTTACTTACTTACAAATATTCGAGCTCATCACACAAATATATGCCCTTACCAATATTCGAACCCGGGACGCTTGCTTCGAATTCGCAGGCAGGGTCACAATCAACTAAAGGTCCGGCCACACCAGTGCGTAAAAGACGCAACAAAATGTATGAAGAAACGGTGAGAGAACATGACGCATGCGACACGTCACTGCGTATACGCAGCGGTGTGGTCGCTCCTTAAAGCAACAGCGTCGTCGTCGGCGATTGGTCAACGATAGGAGTTAAAAATACGAATCGTACGGGTTTACATGGCGGCCAAAGTTGAGTTTGTTATACTTTTTGTTACACACGCCTTGCGCTTCCTACATTTGCTTTATATGTTTTTCAAACGTTGAGTTTTGACATGCCTAGTGTCATGAACAAACGATATACTTAGTTACTTTCTGTCATGTATGCCTGTGCTAGCATTGAGTTGAAATTGTTTACGCCCACTGACTATCCTTTGTCCCTTTCATTTGCATACAAAAGTCCTCTCATCTATTTCTTTACATTTGTACAATAAAGCATTTACTTACTTAAAAGTGTAACAGAGAACTTGTATCGTTAACCCGTTATCTTGTATGGTATTTATCTTCCTCTTATTTGACTGCAGTGTATTTTATGTAAGAAAAGTAACGCATATAGACATATATAATAAGAAGGAACAAAAGGATGAACAGTAGCACCACGAGAACAATACCGCTGATCAATAAATCATTACACGGTGCGGTGAAGACACTGCTTCTCATCATGATGCAGTCTTTCACATCATTAATCATAGGGGTAAAGTTATTGATGTTATTGAAGCTAGTGATGAACCCGTTGTTAGCGATGACGACGGTGATGACTGTACTGCTGTCCTCGTACAAGTTGACGTCAATTGTGCGAATGAACGCCTGGGCATCGTACGTGTTTTTCCGTATGGCCGTGTTCATGTGTCTCGCGATGTCCCTGAAAATAAAGGGCAACTGAATCGCTGTGACATCCA
The DNA here is from genome assembly GCA_932294345.1 of Pandemis cinnamomeana. Lineage (NCBI taxonomy): Eukaryota > Metazoa > Arthropoda > Insecta > Lepidoptera > Tortricidae > Pandemis > Pandemis cinnamomeana. The sequence continues at coordinate 8,369,234 of OW028721.1, forward strand.
TCATTGTGCAATCGCTATTCACGATAGCAAGTAAACTTAAGCTAATACATTTGTGACTTAGGTGCTTAGCTATTTTCGGGCGAGATTTTACAATACATACATACACACATAAATCACGTCTTTATCCCTTACAGGGTACCTACAGGCCGCGTTTAGCAAGATTGTGAACGTATAGGTGGAAAATGGAATCAAAATAGTGGTGGGTTGGTAGCCGCATCGCCTATTAAATGATTCTTAAGATTTTCGCCCATTCCTTCGATGGGCTTTTACCATATGCGAACACATTGGTGTCTTGGAAGGAAGGAAGAGAAGCAACTGGTACATTCTATATTTTTTCTTTACTCCCAGACCAGCATAAATGTTTACTACAAACAAAGCTCACTCGCCATCGTGAATTACACGAACTATACTAATGTTATACGAACTTCTTAACAATGACAAAGTTCTTATAAGCTTCATCTGTGATGGACAAATAGTTCGGTATTCACAGTAATTATTGTAGGACGTCAGACGTGCATAATTAACGTTAGATACTGGAACTCCTGACTGTATAGCGCGCGATTTAATTTAGTCGAGCGTAAAAATTAAAGTGTGACTTTTGTAATTTTTTATTGCAAACTGGATATTTCTTACCGGTAGAAGTGATCAATACGATCCCTCCTGGTATGCTTTACAGCATCATCGATCAGCGACAATCCTTGCAAGATGCCAGCTAGCTGGGGCCCGACGAGACTCATACTGATTTGAGAGCTAACTGTCTCTTTCACCAGAGGAGCGAGCGTTAGCGAAACCATTGGACCCATTTTGTATAGCTCATACTGAAAACATGTGAAGGATGAAAAAATCAATTAACTTTTGTTTTTTTATTGATGATTACTTCCATAAAGTTAAGTAGGTAAGCCTACTTCTTCTTTTAATATGGCCCCATCGATCGATGCGATGATTTCGCCAATGTCAAAGTAATAAATACAGTATTCAATAATCTTGTGACAAAAATGTCGGCAACGTTGTACGGTAGAACACGGTCAAAAGACCCCTCCCGCCCCTGTCGGGCTCTTAGCCAACGGATAACGATATCCCTCAAAATCTGCTAGGAAATCATTAACCGATGCCCAGTGTGCACCGGACCAAGCACTGCTCGTCCCCTCGGACGAATCCAAAAACGAACCGCAGCTTTTGACCACAAGCGGAGGTAACCGACTCGCATCCCTAGATAAGCCTAATTTATATCACTAAGTAAGTTACACAATTGACAATATTTGCTGTTGTTACCTTGGGGATATCTCCAAAAGGCCAGTCTCGGGTCAACCATAAGAATCCGTTTTTCCTTATCACGTGGTGCATTTGCGCCTGCTTCGCTAGTACCAGTGCATTCTTTGCGGCGACATTCGCAACCACTATAAACGCTTTCTGATTTTGTATGAACGTCAACGCCTGAAAGCACAAACCTTCCCATTATTTTAGCAAAACCACACCGTAGTGATACCGTCAAGTGCAAAAATAAGTATCGATGCGAATTTCCCACAAATAAGTCCGACGACTTATTTTTGAAACTTTGACTAGGTACATAATTATTACACTTGAGGATACATAGCGGTTTAATCACACTGTCATTTATTACAAAGCACTTCAGTTTCAATTTTCAGCAAATTAGTTGTGTATCTTGTCGCTCGTGCGTAATTATTTGCAGTCTATTCCGTCTCCGCGTCTGTGCGAGTGTGAGGGCAATAGAAAGATAAGTAACATATAGTAACAGGTCATTGTACGAAATTCCTCGTGTTCCGTGATCATACTTCAGTGTACCAACTGTCAATTGGTACGTTACTGAGGACAAACAGAACTCAAAGCCACATTTTTCCCGGACCGGTTCGACTTCGGGATCTTCAAAAAACGAGCTTATTCTTATCTTAAAGGGCCGGCAACACGCTCTTAACGCCCTATGTTATGAGTGTCTATGGGCAGCGGTGATTACTTTCTATCAGGTGACCCTGGTCTGGCTGCTATCATATTTAAAAAAAAAGGCCAATTAATTAAATAACAGAAACAACATGCTCTTACCTCCTCAAAGTCACAATTGTGTCTGTATGTTTTCACGCATCGCTGTACATTATACACTAACTGCTGCTCGTTGAGGTGACCGACAAACTCTTCTTCAAACGCAGCGCTGTACGGCGAGTCATCGGAAACGATCGCAATTCTGATCCAACCTTGCTGCTCAAAGAAATGGGTGAAGGCGTGTTTCAAAGGCCGCCAGTCAATGAGAGCAGGAACATTATTAGAGTGTGCGTCTAAATCTTCTAGAAAGTATGGTGCGTCGTAGAAGTATATAGGAACTTCTGAATCTGATAAAGATGCAAATGGCTTCGGAGCTATTACTGCTAGTACGGATCTTTCTCCTTGACTGTCTCTTATAATCTCGTCAAGACAGTCCGTGACACCGAGAAACTCAATATTCATATTGGGAAATATACTGAACATGTTAAACCGATGTGTCATGGTTTGTTCGGACACATCTTTGTTCGAACAATTACCACATATCAGGACCCTTTTGATATATGGCAAAGGTGGAGACCCAACGAATTGTGAAGAGTATTCGATATCTGGAGAAGAAAATAACAATATTAGGTAGGTACTCAAGCTTTTGTGCACTTCGAGAATAACAAAGCCGCACTGAATACTCCTCTAAAAATATGTGAATAACTAAAACAGACTATTATCTTCTAAATTTAATGATGTTTCGTAAATGATGTAGTCAAAATAACAATAATAATATTTTTGTATTTCAATCGCACTTACCGTCGAAGTCAAAGTTTTTCCTATAACTTGTAACTCCCTGAACCACAACCAAAAACAAAATTAAGAACTTCATTATTACATTTTATTAACAAAAAAATCACAAAGACTAAGCTAAGTTGACGACGAATTTGTCAAACGATCATCGCAAAATGTTGACTTTAAGGATAATGTTCAAAAAGGATAAAATTGTACGATTTCCTGTTTAGTCATATTCGGATAAAAGGACGCGATAGGATTGGTAATTATTTAGTGAAATAATAACTTGTACCTATTAGTACACAAATACGGGGCATGGGAGAGGTATTTGCCCAGCAGTAGGACGCTTTGCTTTGCCAGTCTAAATAATATAATACAAAAATTAACATATTTTATTAAACGTCATTAAATTCTGATACACCAAAAAACAACACAATACAAAGTCAAACCAAAAGGACGCTCAAAGCTACTGGCAGCATTGGCTGCTTCAAATTCCATGCTGAGCTCATAGATACTCTATCCTTTTCTTGCTCAGGTACGTCCTGGAGGGTTTGGAGGGGGTCGACGAAAAACTCAGCGGGGGGAGGAGGAGGGAGGGGCGGTGCCGAAGCTTCTACTAGGACGGCACCAAGATCCTGTAAAAAATAGACATACTGCTCAAGATTTTAAATTATTTCATCGAAATGGACTGTTGTATTGTTTAGTCGAATGATACACCTCCCACTGCTGGGCAAAGGCACCTCTTCAGAATGACACAGCATGAGCTATAATTCCAACATGGATCCAGGGCGGATTGGGCATTTCGTACATACCATAGAATTGCTTTGCCTTTGCGGGTTTGTGCAGGATTTTTAAGATATTTTTCTTCGCCTAAAAGTTGGTCAAATGAAAATTCGCACATTAATTGCGAAAAAATCAGACCCAAAAAACCTACTTAGTGAGAGTTTCGTCAGGTTTGTAGTCGTCAGTCAAGAAACTTTCTCCCCCAATTATCTGTTCTCCAAGTTATGACACCTAGTCATTGCCACTTTAACTTACATATTCTTCGAGCTGTCGGTGACTCCAATACTTCGGCGAATTTCTGTTTACTGGATCCTATCGGACAAGGAAATGACGAGCATAGCTCATTGCGTGACTCTTAAAAAGACTTTCTTTAAAAGACTAGCAGTCAAGGACCATATAAGAGCCATAAGTTATCACGGCAACACACACCGGTTGAAGACTCTTCTCTTCAGGCACTACGGAATTTTGGACGAGAAGGTATGCACTGATAGGAATATGCATTACGTGTTTAGAAGGGGCTACTATAAAAAGGTACCGACCTTCCCACCATTGTTTCGTTCCGGGCTCGAATGTTTTTTTGTCCTGGTCGGTTTCGGCAGCTCCTGGAAAATGTTTACGTTTATCAATCGATTTAATGGGCCGTCGGACGTGATAAAGTATTGGCGTCCCGTCAGCTTCATGATGTCATAATTAAGCAAATATACTAAGTGTCTACGCATCGCCTGGCCGCTCCGGCTACGGGTGGCAACACTGGGCGCGACGAGCGCCAGCGCCCTCTACAGTTTTTTTTCTCTCTCAACTCGGCTCGCGCACGCGACGCTTTTGCTCCGTTTAATTATATCAAATTTGTGTTTAAAAAGTCATTAAACCAGTAAATGTACAGTCTTAGCATTTCATTAATCACTGCATTAGGGCTAGAACCTTCAATGGTCCTTCGAGAACAAAGAAAAAAGAAATTGTTCGAGTTCGAGTGAAGAAAGCATCACGTGAAAAAGGATTGAACTCTCATCGGAACCCTAGGGCGTTGGCCGGACGGAACAGTGAGATCGTTCTAATTATTCCTTCCTCTATTCCTTCCTACATCAAACAATGCAAATCTTTCAATTCAATAAAGTAACCTTTTTCGCCTCTGTTTGGGTGTGACTCGAGTGTGACAACGCATTTCCCTTGAAAATTTGAACTTATGCCGCATGGAATCGGGTTTAAATTGTTTTTATTAGCTTGCATATGTGTGTACGGCCGTCTTACACAAGCGGTCGCAGTTTCTAAACGCTGTTTTCCATTGCAAAGCACGTGTTTTTTCTGATCTGCATTCTATTAACATTTCATTGGGTTTATGCACGCCTCAAACTAATACGATTTCATTTAATTCTCTTCGCTGCACCCTTTTTTCATGATGTCTGAGGCAGATAACATTAAAAAGCTTAAAAAGAGCAAAGCCAGCATCAAAGCTAAACTAACTCAATTTGAAAATTACTTGAAAACCGCTATTTCTTATGAGAATCTAAGCGATATCCATGTCACCGAGCTAGAGTGCCGTTTATCTAGGATTGAAAACCTCATTAATGATTTCGATACATTACAGTGTGAACTCGAGTCGCTCTGCGACCCTCCTGACGAGCAATACGCAGACCGAGAACTGTTCGAAAGCCAGTACTACCGACTGGTGGCCTCGGCGCGCAACCTCCTCCCTGCAGGCACCGACAAGGCGGAATCTCCTGGTTCACCGAGTCGCACAGGTTCCGTGGCGAGCTTCGACAACGATAAATCAGGTGGGACTTATGAGCACACTAAAAGATTTAACTTGCCTAAGATAAACATCCCCGTATTCAACGGCAGCTATCAGCACTGGCTCGAGTTTAGAGATATATTCACATCGATGATCCATAGCAATCATGAGTTAGACAACATAAGCAAGTTTCATTACCTGCGAGCATCTCTCCAGGGCAATGCTGCAATGATTGTTAAAAATATAGATTTCACAAACGATAACTATATAATTGCATGGAATTTATTGTGCGATAGGTACAATAATTCAAGGTTATTGGTTAACAACCATATACAGGCACTGTTTAATGTTGAATCCATTTCAAAAGAATCTAGCAAGGCACTTAGATATCTGGTTGACGTGACTAATAAAAATATAAGGGCTCTGACCACACTCAACCAACCAACGGAACACTGGGACACTCTGATCATTCATATGATGTCCACTAAATTAGATTCCATTACAAATCTCAAGTGGGAAGAATACCGTAACACGGGTTCTGATATTCCCACATTGACTGACTTTTGTACATTCCTTAGAAACAGGGCAGATTTATTGGAAACTTTGGAAGAAAATAAAACTAAAAATTCTAAATTTGATCATTCCAAATCCAAAAGTTTCATTGTTGTCTCTGATAATCAGCAAGGTCAACAAACTTATTCTAGCTTCAGCAAGTATAATAACACAAATAAGTGCTCCTTATGTAAAGGTGAGCACACACTTTACAATTGCAATGTTTTCAGGGATTTGAGTATAGAAGATCGTATAGCAAAAGCGAAGCAGTTGAAAGTTTGCTTGAACTGTTTACGCACTGGTCATTCACAAAATAAATGTCAGTCTCCTCACTGTCGTTATTGTCGTTACAAACATAACACACTGCTGCATTTAGAAAAGCGCGATTCTTCTCCAAATGATTATAACTCGGTCCCAATACAAGAGAATGTCGCTTTGCCAGTTGACAATTCTCAGACCCATTATGACGTTCCCACAGATAACGTCACCTTATCAACCAACACCACACAGCATACTACTGCGCCACAAATACTTCTATCCACAGCAATGGTGAAGGTGTACGACTCCAACGGCAACAAGCACACAGCCCGGCTGCTGCTAGACAACGGCAGCACTGCAAACTTCATATCACACGAGCTCTGCAGTAAGCTGGGTCTGTCAAGGCGCAGTACACGGTCTACAATATCAGGTATCTGCAATCAATCCAGTAAAAGCACACAGCTGTGCAATCTCACACTGTATTCACTATATAGTGACTATAAAGTAAATTTAGACTGTCTTGTCTTAGATGAAATAACAAGGTCCTTGCCATCAAAGTTAATCAACATATGTGACATTCCTATACCGACTGGCCTGCAGTTAGCTGACCCTTCTTTCAATGTTCCTTCTGGAATAGATATACTTGTACGAGGGCCACACCGAAATGATCGGGAATTGAGTACCTGGGACTGAGTTAGCGTAAGACCTTTTTGGTGACGTGAGTATTGGCTACTTACGATCAAAATGACGTTTAAATAACATTAAAAAAAAGTGTTTGTTTTTTTTTATTCTCATTTAAACTTGACAAGTCGATGAGCAAAGTGGACCTCACGCGAGAAAATTTTCGCGCCAATTTTTTACTACAACTTTCGTCACGGGTTATTGCAGGATGAGTGTGTCGCTGAGCTTGTGTTTATTTATAATGATGCCGTATCAAACCAAACAACAATATATCGTTGGTATTTAAGTTTCGGCGAGGTCGTTCCTCTCTCAGCACCGTACCTCCTACCGGTCGACCAAAAACAGGGGTAACGGGCGAAAATGTGGCGGCCGTGCAAAAAATTATTTTAGAGGACCGACATATTACCTATGAGCAGATACGAGCGACTATGGGCAATGGAATGACTGCAATTCAAAAGATTTTGCACGATGGACTACGTGTCAAGAAGCTTGTTTCTTACTGGGTGCCTCATAATTTGACTAAAGAGCAAAATGCGGCTCGTGTTGATTGGTGCCGCTTTACTTTAAAACGGTTTAGTGGAGGAACGTCAAAAGCCGTTTATAACATCGTCTTAGATAACGAAACATGAATTTATTCATATGAACCCGAAACAAAACGTCAGTCGGCAGTTTGGGTCTTCGAAGATGAGGTGAAACCAACGAAAGTGATGCGTTCCCGTAGCGTTTCTAAGAAAATGAGCGCATCGTTTGATTCCAAAAAGGGACATGGTGACTACAATTCCACTACAGGAAGGCAGAACAGTTACAGCAGATTGGTACACCTTGGTTTGTTTACCAGGATTATTAGCCAAATTCCGTGGAGGCAACGCTACTCGTCGGGTCATCTTGCATCATGATAACGCGAGCTCCCATACTGCTCGCAAAACAAAAGACTTTTTAAACGGGGAAAAAGTTGAGTTGATGTCTCATCTTCCATATAGGCCCGACCTGAGTCCAAACGATTTTTTTACGTTCCCCAGAATTAAAGATATGTTGCGTGGTGAACGGTTTAAAGACCCTGAAGCGGCAGTAGAAGCTTATCAATCGGCCATTTATGAAGCAGCTACTTCCGATTGGAATTATTGTTTCAAAAATTGGTTCCAAAGAATGCAAAAGTGCATTAATTGCAGGGGAGAATACTTTTAAAAACAATAAAATATAATTTAGGTACAATATGCGTGTAGTTTTTTTTATTCCCGATCATTTCGGTGTGACCCTCGTAGGAGCAGAAATTTTCTGGAGTGTAATTTGCAACAATTCCATTGATTTGGGTAAAAAACAACCCAAATTATATGAAACTAAATTAGGATGGCTCGTGTCTGGCTATGTATCTCGCGCTAGCACTGCCAATTCAAATATTCATCACTGTCATTTCATTAATGAAAATGACAATATCACTCAATTCTGGGAATTAGATACCATTCCTACACGACACTCCTTCACTGCTGAGGAGCGTGCCTGTGAGGAAAGCTTTCAAGCTAACACTTACCGTAACTCAAAAGGCGGTTTTGTAGTAACTATGCCCCTTAAAAGAGATCCTAGTGAGTTAGGCGATTCTTATGCAATGGCAAAAATCCGTTTCCTCTCACTTGAACGTAGATTTAAAAGAGACCCAGTCTTCAAAGAAAAATATATTGAGTTTATGCAAGAATATGAACAGTTAGGTCACATGAAACAAAACTCAACTTCACCCAATCTGTCAAATACTGATTCTAATGATAATGTTGTCTCTTGTTTTATTCCACACCATGGTGTACTACGTGAATCGAGTACCACGACGAAGCTTCGCGCAGTGTTTGACGGATCAGCGGTTACTACATCAGGGGTCTCTCTCAATAGCTTGCAAATGGTAGGCCCAACCGTACAGGACGATTTACTGTCAATACTTATTAGATTTCGTCAACATAAATTTGTTGTATCTGGTGACATAGAAAAAATGTACCGTGCTATAGAAGTCAATCCTGTACAGCGCCCTCTGCAACAAATAATATTTCGTTCTGATCAATATGAGCCTCTTAAAACATACACACTAAACACACTCACCTATGGGACCGCCTCTGCGCCGTACCTAGCTATAAAGTGTCTTACAAGCTTAGCTGATGCAGCAAGCAATGAGAAAGTTAAAAATTCCATTAAAAAAGATTTTTATGTCGATGACTATTTGGGAGGAGGAACATCGAAAGAAGAGGTCATACATACGTGTAAGGAAATCATTTCCATATTAGCCTCGGCGCAGTTTAATTTACGCAAATTTCAGTCTAATGACTTAGATATTTTGAAGGCTTTAACAGATGGCAAACAAAAAATAAATAATGTATTGCAATTATCTGATAGTGTTCCAAATATGTCTGCTAAAACACTCGGCCTCCATTGGCTCTGTGATTCCGATACCCTATCCTTTTCCATAAATATAGATTTACAAGAAAAAATTACAAAACGCCATGTACTGTCAGTCATAAGTCAAATGTTTGATCCGCTGGGTCTTGTGGGCCCAGTGATTGTTGAGGCAAAAATGATGATGCAAAAATTATGGAAGCTTAGATCTGGCTGGGACGATGAGGTACCAACAGACATCAAAACACAATGGTCCTCATTCGCAAATAAACTACAATATTTAAATGATATTAAAATTCCACGCTGGGTATTACAAAATGATTATTTTAAAATAGAAATACATACCTTTTGCGACAGTTCCGAAAAAGCTTATGGCGCATGTGTGTATGCCCGCACAATAAACAAGAGTGGCAACATACATGTCCAGTTAATAACATCAAAAAATAAAATTGCGCCAATAAAACCTACTACTATACCGCGGCTTGAATTATGCGGTGCACTTCTAGGTGCAAAATTGACAGCTAAAGTTTTAAGTTCAATAACGTTACTGGTTGATTGCAGATACTGGTGCGATTCGACTATTGTTTTGGGCTGGTTGTCTACACCAGTTCATAAACTGAAACCTTTTGTTCGCAACCGTGTTAATGAAATACACGAAACCACAGCCAATGGCTTGTGGGGTTATGTGCCGTCGCTTGACAACCCGGCGGATCTCGTTTCTCGCGGGGTGAAGGCTGATCTCATCAGCTCTATGCCGCTGTGGTGGTCGGGACCACCATATTTATTACATAATGAAAACGAATGGCCTAAAATGCCTAACGAGAAGCGTGATCTGCCCGACATCGTCTGCCACTTAGCGCAGAGCTCTGACACTAGTAGCACTAACACTAATCCACTTCTAAAGCTCATACATAAGCATTCTGATCTCACTCGGTTATTTCACACAGTAGCTTATATTAAAAGATTTATATCGAACTGTAAAGACAAACAAAATATGTATAGAGATTGTTTAACTGTAAATGAAATCCGTGATTCTCAGAATACTGTCATAAAATTATGTCAAAGTGAAATGTTTCCTGAGGAGTACAGAATTCTTAAATTACAAAAAGAATTACCTGCTAAGAATAGGTTACTAAACCTTACTCCCTTTCTAGATCCTAACGACATAATAAGAGTAGGAGGTAGACTTGACAACTCCCCATACTCATATGATCAAAAACACCCTGTACTATTATGTAGTAAACATCACCTAACAAAAACTATCTTTCAAACCCAACATGTCAAACTTTTGCATGAAGGCCCTCAAGGCCTCTTGGCTAATATTCGTCAAAACTATTATGCATTAGGTGGTAGAAATTTAGCTAAATTAACTGTCAGAAAATGTATACCATGTACTAGGCAAAATGGTAAAACAGTACAACCCATCATGGGCCAATTGCCTGAATCTAGAACTAAACTTGAATTTCCATTTCTTAACTGCTCAGTTGACTATGCTGGGCCAGTGCTTATAGCTGATAAGAAAGGCCGTGGTTGTAAATTGCTCAAGTCCTACCTGTGTATATTCGTGTGTTTCGCAGTAAAGGCTGTCCACTTGGAGCTCGTCACGGACCTGACTAAGGAAGCCTACATCGCCGCGCTTCGGCGCTTTATTTCACGTCGTGGCAAGCCACAGACAATCACCTCAGATCATGGAACCAACTTTGTCGGTGCATGTAACGAATTAACTTCATTAATTAATAAATCCAATTTAGTATCAGACTTAGCCGATGAAGGCATCAGATTCCTATTTACCCCAGCGTATTCTCCCCACTTCAATGGCCTGGTTGAATCTGCCGTTCGTTCTACTAAGTATCATTTAAAACGTATCCTAAATTTAACTCATTTAACATATGAAGAAATGTCCACTTGTATCACTCAAATTGAGGCTATACTTAACTCCAGACCTTTAACTCCTCTATCCACCGATCCTACAGACATGTCAGCGTTAACCCCTGCCCACTTCCTGATAGGACGAACTCTCACCTCCGTGCCTAGCCCACAGATTGCCGATGACGTCAACATCAACCTGCTCCAGCGACACAAGCGCATAGATGTCATCAAGCAGCACTTCTGGCGCAGATTTTGTAATGACTATGTTTGTACACTCCAACAGAAAAGCAAATGGCTCAAATCCACTAATAGCTTGAAGGTCGATTCCCTCGTGCTAGTAAAGGACAAGGTCAACCCGCCACTGATGTGGTGCCTCGGCCGTGTGACCCGTCTGTATCCAGGCCCTGACGGCATCAACCGTGTTGCGGATGTCAAGACGAGGCGTGGAACCATCAGAAGAGGATGGAACAACCTTTGCCCGCTGCCCTTGGACCAGGACCTTTGAACCCTGCATCTCAGCGTCTTCAACCCGGGGAGCATGTCTACGCATCGCCTGGCCGCTCCGGCTACGGGTGGCAACACTGGGCGCGACGAGCGCCAGCGCCCTCTACAGTTTTTTTTCTCTCTCAACTCGGCTCGCGCACGCGACGCTTTTGCTCCGTTTAATTATATCAAATTTGTCTTTAAAAAGTCATTAAACCAGTAAATGTACAGTCTTAGCATTTCATTAATCACTGCATTAGGGCTAGAACCTTCACTAAGCTTAAAAAATGTCCACCATCTACACAAAAACGGCAAGAACCGATAAACTCCGATAAACCGATAAGCTCCACATCTTGCAAATCAAAGTCCGTGGGCTAAGCGTCGGCAAAGGCTAATAGACGCTACGGGTGACCGCTGAGCTGGCAGCTTCCTTGGACAGCGTATTAGTATCGCTGTTCAAAGGGGGAATGCTGCCAGCGCCTGTGGTACTATGCCACGGGGGCCCCTCCTTTTTTAATTATTTTATTTTAAGATTCGTTTCAGTTTAGTTTTTAATTTGTTTTTAATTCCCTCTTTGTATTTTTACATTAATAAAATAAAAAATAAGTTAAAGTAATCAAATATAAATTGACGGACGTCACTCTCGTGAATTGGTTCAAGAGGCATCCCAGCACGCATATCTCCACTACCATGTCTAGTAGCACCGCGTCAGAAATTTCATGGTCACTGGGTTTTAACCGCCGATATAAATTTAAAATCAAGGAATAGATCGGTAATGCAAGAGACAGAGCGATATAATATAAGTATGTCAGAGAGAATAGATAGACGAGACCAGTTTCCTTACCAGGCTGTGGCTCCGTTGACACTCGTAAATGAAAGGAGTAAGTTTTGTTTACACGCTGTCAAATTTTCTGGTCTCGTTTCAGATATTTCATTTATGTAGTTAGTACAGTCAAGGTCACCAATATGTATACTCCAAATTGTCAAAAATATATATACCTACCTTATTACAGCGGCGTTTACGTGTAACTTTGCGCGAATCCATATTTTTGACCTTGACTGCATATATGGTTTTAACTAACTTCGAACGGAGTTGTAGGCTTTGGTCTGGTTTCTTGGGTCGTCGTTTGTGGGTGCATGTTGAGAGGCGTCACGTTCTGAATAAACGACTCAATGATGAACCGTGCGCGTGCGATGATGGGGTCCAGCGCGCGCATCTGCGTCGCGATCTCCGTGGGACGCGCTATCATCAGGTACTTGTTGAACTGGAGAATGTCAAGGTTAATGAGGTTCATCATTATGAAAAATATACATACATACATACACAAATCACGTCTATATCTCTTACGGGCTAGTAACAAGACGTAAACGCCACGTTTAGCATGATTGTGGGCGTATAGGCGGAAAAGGAAATCAAAATAGTGATGGGTTGCTAGCCGTATCGCCTATAAGGTGATTGCTAAGATTTTTGTCCGTTCCTTCGATGGGTTTTTGCCATCTACGCAGGAAGAGAAGCAACTGGTATATTCTACGTTTTTTTCTTTGCTTCTAGACCAGCATGGAAAAATTTCGCCCAAGTTGCTTTCGACCATTTTTGCTGACAATAACGATTTTTCCAAAAGTGTTGGTAGAATCAAAAATATACATGCAAAAGGGGCTTTGGCGACCAATAAGTGCTTTACTACGTAGGACTTTTAGCTCCAAAAGGAAACTAGAGGCCAAATCGCGATCAAATTGAAATGAGGACCAACGATTTTACAATCAGATAAGTAAATGTGATTAAGCTTTGACCTATAACTATACTAGCGACCCGCCCCGGCTTCGCACGGTACATTATGCATGTATTATACATACAAACCATCCTCTTGAATCACTCTATCTATTAAAGAAAACCGCATCAAAATCCGTTGCGTAGTTTTAAAGATTTAAGCATACATAGGGATATAGGGACAGAGAAAGCGACTTTGTTTTATACTATGTAGTGATGATAGTGAAGTAGCAGAAAACTATGTACAGACCTTCTTCACGGAACACCAGCCGCTTTTCTTAGTAGTGATTGGATCGGAGCCGATCAGCCAAACCATGGCCAATATCCTCGGGAATGTCGTGTGAGGCTCCCCCATCATCGCTCCTGGGGTGTGGACTAAGGAGTTCAGATCCGGCTCGGAATCCAGCATAGACGTTTCCATCAGTAGCCTGGCATTCATCAGACCTTGGATCAATTCTGGGATGATTGTGCCATCGTCGCCTTCGAGATTTCTGGTGGATGAGAGATAGGTAAGTAGGTAAATTTGTTATTACTACAGCCAAAATGTAGAGGATTGAGTAGTGAGTCATTGTTAAGATATATATTATATGGCAAGGGGCAGGCTGCAACGTCAGATCAGATAACAGTTGGAAAAAAAGTTCTCGAAAGGTGACCACGACCCGGAAGACGCAGCGTTGGCAGGCCTCCCACTAGATAAACCGACGCAGTGTTACTGGCAACAGGATGCAAGGAAGTTATCGTTCACTACGATGTTCTGAGGGGCCTCTGTTCACTGGACGTCTGCCATCTGATAAATATAGACATAGACATAGACATAACTTTATTCGACATCAAAAAATAAACAGACTCTTAAACTAATACAAAAACATACTGAGTTGATGATGCCGAAAAGGTATTCGACTCAGCATTATGCTGCAGTAGGTGCCTACTACAGCGCTACTAGCGCTATATGTTCTTACTTTACTAATTCCAGCATGAGTCTAGCCACCTTCCCAGCAGCAGGTCTGGTGAACGCAATGCACTCAGAGCTGCGAGGCCTGGGCTTGATAGTGGCTACGCTCTCGAAGGAATTGGCCAGTTCTCGCTGCCTGGAGTCTTCGCCAGCCAGCCAGTCTAGCGTCAAAGCTGATCGGTATGCTGCTATCCCTGAGACGGTGCTACGGGTCGCGTTGAAGGGGAAGTGGTAGAAGTCATCGGCAGCGCACTGATATGCAAAAGAAACAGAAATTATTTTACAATCCGTGAGCTCTAAGAATGTCATTCTAGTTCATGGTTTGTTTTGCAGTCTCATAAGAGTGAGTGAGACAACAAGACAACCCTGAGTGGCAATCTAAGAGCCCACGAACTGTAGCTCTGTGGGGAGTCATTGAGCAAGGAATTCCTTTAACACCCTGAGGTTGATTATCATTCTTGTATCGCTAAGACTACTATGCCTTTTTTATGAAATATTGTGGCAAACGACCAAGTGACCTGATGGTCAGCAATCACCACTCCTCATGGACGTCAAGACCAGAGCATTACAGATGCGTTGCCAGTCTAAAAGGCCTCAATACCTCATGTGCCAGTTACTGCACCTGCTGGAAGCGGGCTGGAATGCCTGCAGGCTGGAATACAGCATTTCTAGCACTACTTGGTGGCAAGATTAGCAAGTGAGACGGTAGCAGAAGGTTAAATTAGTCATTCTTTTAAACAGTCTTATCTTAAAAGGCCAAGCAGAGAAATCCGCTTTCGATGCATGATGCCGAGCTTCGCTCCGTCTGAATAACATTACAAGAAACTTTTTCAATTCGTTCTTTGTAAAAGTAAAATTACTGCATAAACGAGTTTATGAAAAAGTACACTGTGCCGTGTAATAATGTTAGGGTTCCGCGGAACCGATATCATTGGAAATACCTATTAGTAGCGAAGGCTGTCTGTAAGTGTACCCTAAAAGAACAAGTGTCACCTTATGCTAGTAATCATACCTATGCGTCTAATCTATGCGTCTAATTTTACTAATATACATACCACGTATCATATCTATATCCCTTACGTGGTAGACAGTGCCTATGGTGACAAGACCTAAACGCCACGCTTAGTGGTTTAGCATTCATAGGGATTTTTTTTAATTTTAACGTATTTAATTTTATTTAGGTATGTAATTCACCATTTTTTTATTATATTCTCAATGCAACAACTTGACTTAGGTTAGTCGCGCGTGGACCACCCGATATTACAAAAGTATCAAATATCTGAATCTCGAGTTTAATTTTTAACACGAAAAACGTCTCGAACGCTTTCGCGTTGACGTCGTAATTACTAGCAGCGCTACTAGCGGAACGAAACGGCAACAAAAAGTTCTCTAGTATAATGCCATTTTGTCCCAAACGCGATCGATACGAGTTTTGTGGCGCAAAACTAAATTTCTAAACGACACTGAAAATCAGAACACAGAAAGATCCGAAAAGTAAAGCTATGGCCAAAACCGGATCCCCATGCCCTCCGGCTTAAAAAAAAGTCCATGGAACCCTGCGTATTTCGCAGGTTAACGTTACGAGCTTTACAGTAATAAAAGCTTGTAAAAAGCTCAGAGGGCCGAAAGCTCGGAGTGACAGAGCGCTACGCATTAGCCAGGTCAAGAATGTAAATGGGGTACTTTCTTATTTAATGCCCTCTGTATGTCTATTGTGCTTTCAGGAACTTTATTTACCTGTCTGAACAGTTTTGACGGCCATTCCATTTGAGGTTAGAGCTGTCTTTAACTGAGAAGAAAAGTTTTTATCGAAAAATAAAACATTTTCAACACGAGTTTCTTTACAATATTTGACTAGGTATTGAATTCTCATTACAAGACTATCCAGCCACTAGAAATAGATGGAATTTGTTTTCATATTTAAAACAAACGAATACAAAAAGAAGAATAAGAAACAGAACATTAATTGTTCTATTATTTATGGCTAATGAAATCTGCCTGAGCAAGCAAGACCCGGATCGGGAGTCAGCGTCCCACTTCAGCAACCTACTAATAATACTTATACCTACTTGCGATAACAGGTAAATAATCGAAACCTAGGACATAAGATAAGATGTGTATCCTTGGCTTTCGAGTGTTAGTACATAACATCGGCCCCCTATTTCAAAGCCAACCTCACCCTCGTATAAAATATTCCATAAAACAGTCAAGCAACAGATCTTGTCTCGAATCTTAATGACTCGCGCACATTAACCATGTAATATACAAGCTTGAACAATAGCTTAACCCTCACAATTTTGTTAATTGAGGCAAAATTGCCAAGCTGGCAACACCGCTCTGATTTACAGACAACCATAGAGCATTGCCACTTTATCGTTAAATTACTAGCCAAAAATAAATCCGGATTGTATTTGGGATGATGGTATTGCACGACTAGTTTACTGTGAGCAGTGAGCATTAAAGGGTTTGTCTGTTGCGGATGACTGGTTTGTGTCACTATGGAAAGCTCTAGCTCTAAAGGCTAGAGAAATTAGTGTAAGAGCGTGACTGAAGACCCGCGACCAATTAAGTACACACTATCAATATCTGCAACCGCGAACAAGAAATTTGAATTTACTCTACGTACGAGTTTTTAGTTGTAGTAACTACACTCATTCTAAATTTATTACCTTCTGCTATATTAACTTGAAATTTTGTACATGTTTTAATCTACTAAAAAAGTACATTAATTACGCAAGGCATATTGCTTTTTTTAGACTGTTTCTATATCAGAAAGAAAACAATAAGCCCAATTGTCATATTGACTGACATGTTAAATAGCTATTATTGCGTTCAGCCTCTCATTAAGCACCGATGGAAAACCCGTGTTTTCATCCCTCTAGGCGACGGAACGAATGTACCCTTGTTATATGTTATATCCGAGAGATAATGGCGGACCCAAGGTTAAGGGTTGAGGTCTAAACAAATTTATATCGTAAAAATGTTTAATGGCCCATCGTGCCGAAATAGGGTGTTACCCGCGCAACGACTTTATTACGCAAATAAATTTACTCCCGTATCTTATTTTTTAGTGCCGTCAATTTTCTTGGAATTTAATTAAAGTTAATTAGTTTTGAGTTATAGTTGTTACGTAAGGCCGTATTGTGTAAACGCGGGCGCTGGCATACGCGTTCACCGTCTCTTTCTACCCTCATCTTATAACGTTTGATAGAAAGAAATGGTGAATGTGATATTTATTCAAAGTATAAGTCATAATGACTAATATACCGACCTCTTAAATGAGACCTCGCCCGGACAGCACAGGGACGTGGGGTAGGACGACAAAGGGGACCAAGAGAGAGGTGCGGGCGGGTTGTGCGCCTGCCGCCCTCACCTCTCGGCCCGCTTTGTCGCCCTACCCCGCGCCCCTGCACCGCGCGGGCGAGGACTCATATAAGCGGTCGCTCTATATAAAGACTTGATTCGGTACCATATAACAGTACCATACCTTTCATTGTATTATTACGATTATTATTCAGACCAAACCAAATTTCAAGAAGTGATGAGTGCTCTGATGAACCTTGTCCTAACTGCCTTGTTACATCATGCGTACCTACTACTCGACAGAAAAGCAATTTCCATCAACCACCTCGATTGATGGTGCTCCTCACAATGCGGTTTAAGCAAATTTTGGTACGAACTGGCGGTCGAGGTTTTCCCGAGTTACTACTATCGAAGACTACTACGGGTGCCTATAAAAGACGAGTGTATTCCAACAACAATACAACAAGACAACTATTACTTAGAAAATGACGTCACGAGCCCCCACTACCGAACTACGGCACGCTTTATCTTTGTTTCTTGATTGAGCGACGAAAGAAAAAATGTACAATATTCTTCGATAATCTAACTGAAAGACAACAGATCCAAACACCGATTTCATCATCTTCATTGAATAACACAACAACCACAACCACGGCGATCGAATCGTTCCTATTGTTTCCCCGTAACATAACTTATTTGCCTAATTCCCTTAACCCTTCCATAAACCGGCCACATAAAGCAGGAAGGGATGAAAAATGCCCATTTCTCCGCGCCTTTACGGTCATCGTAAACTGTATCTTGATAGATGGGCCGTTAAAATCATTTTCCGTGGCGTTCTGGGTTAGGTGTTTGCACTACTGCATTCGAGCAGTGAGCTAGGCTAGCAAGGAATCGCTTCGATGTCGTCGTGTTAGAAGCAAAACAAACTAACTAGCTCAAAAAAGTCGTATTATAAAGTACCTAATGTCAAAAGCAATATCAACTTTAATAGAATGAACTTTTTGGGATAGTTAGTTAGTTTTGCTTCTAACACGACGATATAGGAATACAGCTGTCTATGTGCATGCACTTTTACGACTGATAATACGATCGTAGTCATAATATTTTTGAGCATCTAGCCTCTAGAATATTACCTGCTAATTGTTCGGTTCCTTCGCCTACTAGCGTCAAATCGAGATTACGAAATAAAAATATTATCACATAATGATCACAAATTGACTGCGGCTAATTTGCGGCGGTCCAGCAGACCTAGACGGCGATGGCGGGACGATTTGACGCCTTCTTGAAGGACTGGACTGGAGACCTTTGGGGGCGTTCAAGTATTACGTAAGCGCTTGAGGGGGGCTGGGGGCTTTGCTTTGCTTATTTTTGATGACATGGTGGGTGGGGGGGGGGGGTCCATATGGTGATTACGTCAGCAGTTTCGATTCGAACTGCTGCTCACGAATCAATAAAAAACAGAATCCATTAAAAGAAAAATGCATATAGGTACCAATGATTACGTAAGCATGGGAGGGGGGGGGGGTAAGAGGTTTGATTACTTTTGCTGACAAGGGGAAGGGGGGGGGGGGGGTAAATAATTGTAAAAAATCTGCTTACGTAATACTTGAATGGCCCCTTTGCTTAGCAGTGGGACACAATAGGCTCATAATAATAATAGGAGAGCTTGATTCAAAACTTGCCCTAAAAAAATGAGCGTTGGTTTGCCTTGCTTTTTGATATTACGATATTACATTGAGCTTTTATTTGTGGTGATTCGATTGACTTGTGGTACACGTAAAAAGCAAGGATGGAAGACAATGCCATGACTATCAAAAAGAAGTACAGTCAGCAAAAAGGCCTGCATTAAAAATATAGTTCTTCTTCTTATTTTTTAATATGACCCCATCGATGCGATGATTTTCGCCAATGTCAAAGTAATAAATACAGTATTCAAAAATCTTGTGACAAAAATGTCGGCAACGTTGTACGGTAGAACACGGTCAAAAGACCCCTCCCCCCGTTGGGCTCTTAGCCAACGGATTATGATATCCCTCGGAGACCGCCAGGAAAACATACATTAACCGGTGCCCAGGGTGCACCGGAACAAGCACTGCACTTCCCCTCGGACGGATCCAAAAACGAACCGCAGCTCTTGATCACACGCGGAGGTAACCCGACTCGCACCTCAAAATATAGTTTTTAATAGCAACTTATTTGCAGTTGGTCGCTTCATCTCTTACAGTGAGACAAATGTCTGAACGCCAAAATACACTTTATGGCTTACTGCGCACCTGCCCGCCTGTTAAATGGTAATTGAGTTTTTCTATTACCATGTTTTTATGTGTTTTGCATCGAGTTCGATGACTTTGTGCTGATCTGCTTTGGTCTGCTATACAAATATAATGTATGTACCTATACTCAGCGGCATAAAATTCGTCCCAGTCTTCATACAAACTTATCCATATTTCAGAATGTTTTTGGCGCTGAGTCCGATTCAGATTATTCCGAACTCAACATTAGCGAAACAATATAGTTCTATCCTTAATCGGAAAAGACAGATGTATATTACGAAGTAGGTATACGAAATAAGTAGGTATGAAAAATCTCATCCCATCTCAGAGGTGATCTCTGTTCTTGAATCCAAGATTAATAATAATTGTTATATGTTAGTAGATATTTATTTTCATTATAGACTACATAGTATAAAACAGTCGCTTTCCGCTGTTTGTCCCTACGATTAGATCTTTGAAACTACGCAACGGATTTTGATGCGGATTTTTTTAAATAGAGTGATTCAAGAGGAAGGTTTAGATGTATAATTCTACGCAGACGAAGTCGCGGACTAGGTGACCGAGAGAAGTCGTTCTCATTTTCACGTTTGTCGAAGAATTTTTTGACTTTTTCACTCCGAACTTTCCCAATACTTCAAATAGTTTAAAAAAAATCCAAATCGTACAAGCCAAAGTACAAGCTATTTGCTCAGTTTGCTAGGTGAATTTTATTGCTCAATTGGCTTATGACGCCTTATGACCAGTATTTCATTATATAATAGTATATTATAGTATAGGGCAGGTTGAGTTCCAAAATAACATTGCGAAAAACCATTACGCTTCACTTCAATACCCGTGAACCTTACCCGATCGATGTTGCGGTCAATATCCGAAAACCCAAACTTAGCGGCCGGCCTACGCTCCCCGTGATCCGTGATATAGCGACCGAAATCGCCCAAGCTATTTTATGAGGCGAAAAATTAAACGACCTACGTGAGAGTGTTTCGGGATTATACTGAGGTATGGCAGTTCGGGTGGCGAAGAATGATTTTGTATTGTGAGCAGAGGTGTTCATCATAGCAAATGTTCGTATATGTATTCATTTTCTTTGAGCTCTTTTCTGAACGAAGGTATGGTGTTATGGAGGTCAGTGGTCGCGCTTCAAAATGGATTAATTCTGCTGTCAAAAAATAGTAGGTTCCTACATATTTTTTTCGCTAAAGAAATAGATTTGGGCAGCTTACGCCTCTTGAGCGGTTGGAAACGTCTCCATACGGTGATGTTTTGCCATACCTTGTAATAACGTTGTGAAATGTTAGGACGGAAGTCTGCAAAAGATTTAGCTAGGCGATAGTTTGCATGTGTTTTCGTGCAACTATATGATATGATGGTTTCACATAGTTTTACCAGCCTCACTTTGCCGTTCTTAAGACTCTGTCTCAGTGGCGTGGTGTCAAGAAGGCAAGCAAGGGAATTTAACTAGCCTTTTTTTCTAATTCTGCACAATAAAGTGCCCAACTGCTTTAAAATAGGCAAGCCAGTAGGAATCGAGTTTTATGGACTCCATGCCACTGCTGTCTTTACTTTTAATTTGGTCTAAGATCTATAGGAGCTTACTTTATTATACGAAAGTTTAGGTACTTACTGTGGCCCACAGAACTGCAAAAGCGACTATTTGGAGCATTGTCGCTTCATTGGAGGTTTTGTTAAGATTTCATTGGACTATTTAACAGAAACCCCACAGTGTATGTGGTGTTTGTATCATTTTAATCACATACAACCAAATTGAGGAAACTTTGATGGAACCGTCAACAGAGTAAACACAGAAGTGACATGATGCTGTCAAAAGAAGACAACTTGTATTAGTTTTAGTAGTAAAAAGGCTACATAGTTCCAGATCTAATCTAATATATTGTTATGAATACACTGATAACAAAAATACCTGTTGCTATAAAAAAATACTATAAAGTTAGTGAGCAGTAAGGTAATTTTTGTAGGTTATCAAGAACATTTTGAATTGGTAACACCGTCAAGATCAAGTAGCGATAGCTTTCTTAACCATCCGTCTATGTTAGTCATAGTCTGAGCATTTTATACAGTCTGCATAAAATTATCGTATTTACTAAAATCATCAACTTGCCTCGGCTTGCCTTCAATTGCGCAAAATAGGATTTAGAACCATTTTTTTCTACCGGGGGAGATAAAATGATACAAAAACTTTACCTAAAATAAATATTTATTAATGAAAACATTGTATAAAATAACGCTTACGCTAAAATTGGTTTTCTAACACTCGCACATTTGCACGGTACATAATTATAATAATTTATTAAAATTCACACAACAGCAAAGATTGTATACCTGTTGATTTTTTGATTCTAATCAGATAAAGTCTAATCGAAAAATAGGTATACAGATTGTTCGAAGTTCTGTATACACTTAGATGATTATAACATTATATAAAATCGTCTCTTCTCTGGCAGTCATTGAATTAATAGTACAGATTAAGCAATATTTTTTAGAAGGTTAGGTATAGGTAAATATTTTTTATAAACATTTGGGCACACACTCGCGTGAAAAATGTACAAAACAATTCCTAGCTTTTTTCTGATAGATACAATACAGCCACAAGAATATAAACAGATCAAAAATGTTTCACAGGCATCTTAATGACCTCTTCACATAAAACTAGCAAATCTCGTTTATTACATGTACTTTAAGTTAGCTACTATAATAGCCCAATATTTCCAGAAATCTGTGCGATATTAGTAGTTGTCAATTATTACAAGTCTGCAAAATTCTTCGAGCTAATATCACTGTACTCTTATAATTATAGAAGCACATTGCTTGAGTGAGCTGTGGACCATTTGGGTGGATCAACTTTTTCTTGCCACTCGTTGCTATGGTTACGTCGCTCACACTTTACAACATAAGTTTACAGTTTGAACATGAAACTACCGTGAGACTTAATCATAATTACACATAAACGGATAACTCACGTATGACCCCCCCCCCCCCCCCCCGAGTTGGAAAACTGTTTTAAATATTGACCAAACGGTGAGTGTTAGCAAACCTTCACGGAGTGACGTGATCAGTGTTGTGTGCTGCCCGCCCTACATTTGATAGTAATAAAAATGACGATGAAAACGAGGGTAGTTGTGCGCCGCTGTCAGTTGCGTCGAGCAGCCGCGCGAACGGAGCGCTAGCGCGCAGTGTTCGTTTCGCTGCCGCCGGGGCCAGCGCTCCAGAAAGAAGGACTACGAAAGTCCGAAACATTCGAGCTTCACTCGACTCTTTATACGTGAGTTATCCGTTTATGTGTAATTATAAGTTTACAGGTTTAAAATTTGCTAACATGTATTTTTGCAGTGTATTTAACCGTCTTCCATATTCGGTCATCTATTGAGCATGTTAGTATAATGAGACAACATTTCTTCTAACAAACTGTACTTCTTCTGTCCCCTCGCTGATGGGACAGATGATAATAGTTGATCCACCTGCAAAATGTCTATTGCCAGTTTACATGCCGTTGTAGGCAGGGCCGCCGCCGCCTTCCGGCACCACCCAGTTGATGTTCTGCGATGGATCCTTAATGTCACACGTCTTGCCTAAAATTAGAAAAAAAAATGCACTAGCTGTTCCCCTCGACTTCATCTACCAAGAATACGTTTATCCCGCGCGAATCACACAATTTACCGGGGTATAAGATAGGCTATTATCAAAGTTTAACTGGAAGAGATCCCTTTTAGGGATAAGTTCGCCTTTGTGCGTTTGTGTTGTCCTGTATTCATCTTTTTCTTGTGTTTTATGTACAACTAGCTGTTGCCCGCAACTTTGTCTGCATAGAATTCGTTTATCGCCATCCCGCAGGAATTACGCAATTTTCCGGGATAAAAGTAGCCTATGTGATATTCCAGACTATAATCTATCTATGTTCCAAATTTCATCCAGATCTGTCCAGCCGTTCTGGCGTGAAAGAGTAAGAAACATCCAAACATACTCACAAACTTTCACATTTATAATATTAGTAGGAGTAGGATAAAGAGTTATACATACATACATACACAATATTCCTACGGTAGTTATTTTACATACATCAGGTTTTTTAAAGAAAAACAAATGCCAACTTACAATGGATGCAGTTTTGTGCGTTGATCTGAAGTCTCTGTCCATCCCCAGTCTCTAAAGGAACGTATTCGTATACACCTAGAAAAAAAATGTTACTTAGTCTTCTCTCCTACTCTTGCATTTAAATAATATAGTTAATGTATGAATCCAAGTTACCTGCAGGACAAAATCTGGCCTCGGGTCCATCATAGATGCCTAGGTTGTTTTTAACCGGTACTGTATCATCCTTAAGCGTCAGATGCGGTGGCTGATCAGATTCGTGGTTCGTTCCTGACAAAAAAGTTGAAAGTTATTACGTTCCATTTTGTACCCAAAATTTTATGAAGTCTATAAGAATTGTAAGCTGTGTAAAGGAATTTTAGTAATCTTCGTTGTGTTATGGTTTAAGACTGTAAGTATAAGAATAAATATCATTATGGTGTGCTAAGGTGGAGGCTTTGTTCACCAGTAGACGTATTCTGGCTGATGATGATATGTAACGGATATCCGTTGCCTAGGACCCAAAGTACAAGCTTTGCCTGGTTTGGGACCAGGTCAAAAAAATAGATTTGTTTATCTTATAATTATAAGATTTATTATTTATTTATTTATTCATCCATCAATTTACCCAGCATTACAGTATACATAGATACACCAAAGCAAATTATTTTGTTTATCATCATACAATTACAGGCCCTTACAGAGGTTACAGGGATCTTGTGTCAACGCAAATAAATGTTTGAGTTTGAATGTGTTTGTGTCCATAATTCTTCTTTGTGTTCCCACAGATAATATACTACATACCAGTGAGCGAGACAGAGGATAGCAGATCGAACGTAATAACACCGTCGGGTTTGGGATACTCGATGGGCTGACATTCCTTTGCCGGCTTCAACCTTGCGTGATCCGCACCTATAGAAGAATTAAAAAAAACTTATTGGCATTTCTTGCTTTACACAAGGGAGTCGTCGAACCTCTTTAGCCACAGCCACAGTGAACTCAAAAAAAAATACGCTTATTATAATAAAACAAATGAAAGTAAAGTACTAAAAGCCATACCATACCACCATACATATACATACCATATGTACCATAGGTAGGGGATCACCTTATATTTTTCAGAATGAAGGTAGTCGCGTCTTAACAAAGGTTGGGAAACACTGTTTTATTGAATCAGGCGTAACTTGGATCTCCCATTTCAATGAACAAAACCCATTTACGGAGTAGCAAGACTCCGGTACTCGCCTGCAAGACGGCCAAGCCTATGCGAAATATACGGGATGAAATTTTGAACGTGATACAAAGTCGATGTTTTCGATACATCTCTGAAGGACTAAAAGGCTCTGCTAAGTCTTGAGTTACCAAAGTAATTAATTAGAACTTAATTAACGATTTTATTTATCCCATTTTTATTGGCATTTTTAAATCAAGCAAGGTATGTTTCTTGTTCATTGAGAAAAACTGGTCTAGCGCGCTCGGAATCATGATCGCATCCATCATTTCTATCAGTTCAGCGATTAAGTCCTTTACCTCCATGGCTCAGGGTCCAGGGTTCAGCGCCCCGCAGGAGCGTCGAGATGCCGGTGTAGATAATGCCACCGTACAGGCCTAGTTTGGTGTGGAACGACGGACGGACGTTGCGGACTTGCTGGAATATAATTAATACGTGTAAGGCTAAGATTTAGATTTAACTAGCTGTTTCCGACGACTAAAGTCTGCGAAAAATTCCATACATACATACATAAATCACGTCTTTATCCCTTACGGGGTAGACAGAGCCTAAGGTGACAAGACCTAAAGACCACGTTTAGCATGATTGTGGGCGTATGGATGGAAAGGGGAATCAGAACAGTGATGGGTTGCTAGCCACATCGCCTATATAACATGATCCCTAAGATTTTCGCCCAATCCCTCGATGGGCTTTTACCATCTGCGCGGGAAGAGAAGCAACTGGTACATTCTATGTTTTTTCTTTGCTCCCAGATCAGCATGGAAGAAAAATTGCAATATAATATTACGGGACAAAAGTAACCTATAATAAATGTCCCAAGCTGTAGGCTT
Organism: Pandemis cinnamomeana; assembly: GCA_932294345.1. Taxonomy (NCBI): domain Eukaryota; kingdom Metazoa; phylum Arthropoda; class Insecta; order Lepidoptera; family Tortricidae; genus Pandemis; species Pandemis cinnamomeana. The sequence continues at coordinate 8,395,177 of OW028721.1, forward strand.
ATTATCTAACTCGCTCGCAATCGTCATCGTGTTCATTTTGACAGTTCATGTATGGGATGACAATTGGCATCGGAATCGGCTAGCTGTCACATTCATACAAGAACTGCCAAAATGAACACGATGGCGATTGCGAGCGCGTTAGACAATAAGCCTACTGGTTTGCGAGCAAATAAAAAACATACAATGTACCAGGTGGTTCTCTTCCCGCGCGGTGGTAACAGCCCATCTATTAAATGGACGAAATTCTTAGCAATCACGTTATAGGCGATACGGCTTGCAACCCATCAGTATTTTTATTCCCTTTTCCACCTATAGGCCCACAATCATGCTAAACGCGATCTTTACGTCTTGTTACCTTAAGCTCTGTCTAGGTTTTATCTACCCCATAAAGGATATGAACTTGATATACTATACAATCTATACATACATACATACCGTCACGCCTCTTTCCCACAGGGGTAGGCAGACTACTTTGTTCCACTTGCTACGGCCCTAACAAACCTCTTTCGCATCCACCGATCATCATCGCACGCATTCATCGATCTCTTCATACATGCTCGTCGGTTTCGGGTACTCTTGACTTGACCTTTTTCCAAAACGTCCCCAATTTGGCCACGAAACGTCCGTCTAGTTCCCCTCCCAACGCACCCATTCACTTAGACCCTATGAACTCTAGATACCAACCTTGAGTTCCTTGTAAACGTAGGATTCCTTGAGTTTGTCTTCGTACGCGGTAGGCACGACTCCCGCGTCGTGGGTCGCCTCTCCCGATATTATGAGATCCATTGCTGCCTCCGCAGCCAGCATACCTGCAGAACCCAGTAAAAAAAATCATCATATACGTACACACAGCAAAGCTATTCGGTAAGCAGGATAGATACGGCGCGAGCGTGCGTAGGTGCTTACCTGATTATATTGCCGTGTGTACATGTTATAGTATCCAAAATTATAAAGTACTAGCTGTTGCCCGCACGTTGGAACTATTCAATTTTCCGGAATAAAAAGACAGACAGACAGACAGATAGAGAGACAGTCAGAGTTATTTTCGCATTTATAATATTAGTATGGAAAATTGCCAAAAATAAAGTAGGAAACGTTATTATAAAGTATGGCTGTATTATAAAGCTTAATGTATTTTATTTTGAAAAAATGACTTTCTGCTAAGTTTCTTGCGGCGCATTATTCATGGCAATGATGGTATTTCCGAATGCGCTGCTAGTTTCAAAAAAGACACGTAAAAGATCCCTTGGCGGCCAATTTACAAAAGTAAATTTGACATTTTGGTTGGCAACCCTACACAACCCTATGACTTCAATGGATCCGCACTGATAATGGGGTTCGGTACTGACCGCTCTTCATGGCATTATGCGTGCCCTTTATCCTGGGCATGTTGAGGTAGCCGGCCGTGTCGCCGACCAGGCAGCCGCCCGGGAACACCGGCAGCGGCAAGCACTGCCAGCCGCCCTCGACCAGCGCGCGGGCGCCGTATGCTATCCTCGAACCACCTGGGAAAAAACAGTTTTTGCTAAACAAAATGTTGACTTAGCTTCAAAAATGCAAAATACTTAAAAAAAAAAAAAAAAAAAAAAAAAATTAAACTGTTTATTTTCGGAAAAAGAACACTACATTTTCTACAGCAATATAACTACTAATCCTTGATTTGTTCAACATAGGTCATTGACGTACAATAAACAACTAGACTCGCAATCACGCTCAAAAACTGTCCGAAGCAAAAGTGCACGACGCGTCTATTGTGCAGAGTTTTTTTTTCAGTTGTGTTTCGACCGCGCTTTGATAACAATGTATATGTCTCTTTCGTACCGTATTCTTACTATTGAGAACAAAAGAGACAGGCAGGTTTCCAGCGCGTGGCGTCGTGTCATTACTTCTCACGATCCTACGCCATTGATATTAAACATTACTGCCACGAAATAAGGTGTCAATTTGAACGAATATGTTAATAGTGTAATGTTATCTGTCTAAGTCGATGTGTTGACACACACAACACATAGACAAAGCAACTAGGACGTTTCTTGAGGAACCTTTGTTAGCGACTGAGAGTCTAGTTGTTTATTGTAAGTCAATGACATAGGTACAAAAAGTAGCTGCATGTCTTACATTATATGTGTAAGTAGCATCACCATGTTGTGCCATAGGGAGTACAAATTATGTTTAGCAATTAATTGACTGTAATTATGTGTCACAATGAAAATTAATCGCAGTCTGACAAATAATCATTAACCCCCTTATTCATAACCGCTCTATAGGCTTCTGCTAACTTAGCAATCGTTTGTCCTTGTCTGTGAAAGGTAAATGTCAAAGGGACAGCAGTGGCGGACTAACAGGGGGGAGGAAGGGGCGGCCCGCCCCGGGCCCCCGGTCTTTGGGGGGCCCCAAATGCTTCCGCGTTCTCCTGATCAAATCCTAAACAAGACTTAAAAATGTGCTTAGTAGTTAGTACCAATTTTTTTAAGTTGGGGGCCTCATTTAGTTTTGTCGCCCCGGGCCTCTGACGGGCTTAGTCCGCCACTGAGGGACAGATAAAGACAAACGATTGCTAAGTTAGCTGAAGCCTATAGAGCATATTCATAAGAATAAGGGGGTAACTGTATAGTATGCTTTCTTTACTATAAATTCAAATAACATCATCAATCATAACCTCTGTATTTCTAATGTCGTTTGGAACTTTACTATAAATTTCTGGAGCCATTCCGAGTATACTTTTTCTAAATAACGCTGTTCACTAGTTCGCTCTCAAATAGTGAATGGTGAAAAAGAACGTTATCGCCGATATTTCTCCACGTTAGCTGTTCAAACGCTGCTAAATTTAAAAATAGCGGACTGTTTACTTGTCGGATTAACTTGAAATTTGGAATAATATTTGATATGGCGTCTGTATCGATATTTATGCCCTCGTCTGTTCATGTATAGTACAAAATTTAACAATCTATTTTTCCATACATTCCTTCAGGTTTTTCTACAAAGTTAAGCGTGACAGTTTTTCTTTACTCAATTTAGTTTCATTATTTGTAAAGAAGCAGCTGTGTCAACTAAGAACATAATTTTATGGTCTTCCTTTGATGTCAGTGTGCCTTAACAGTGAAAACAAAATTAAGTAAAGAACATAATGGACAAGTTCGCTTTTGTACATCTATTTATCACATTACCTGTAAAATTAATATGTTTTACGTACAATAAAGAGTTATACATACATACATAATGTACATGTGAGTAACGTGTGCAAACCCGGGACCTCTAGCTTCATACATGTCCCTTTGCTTAACTTTATAAGTCTCTACTATAGACTAATATAACTTAAGGCTCGGGGACCTTACACAATTTAAGTACTGTAGGTAGTAGCTTAACTAATTTTATTTTGAAAAAATGACTTTCTGCCAAGTTTCTTGCGACGCATTCATGGCAATGATGGTCTATCCGAATGCGCTGTTAGTTTCAAAAAAGACGTAAGAGCCCTGCACGCCAATTTGCAAAAACAAATTTCGAATTCTGAACTATAAACGTTACCTTCAAACAGGGGCTTCACGTATGGATGCAGCTTGAACCTCTGGAACTCCCTGAAGGGGCTCATGTATGGGTTGGCGTAGTCGAGCCCGACCACGAAGCCGGCGGCCACTAGCGGGGCCTCCCCCTCCGGCACTGTCAGGTGGTAGATAAAGGAGCCCCCATACGTGTTCTTGTCTAGAGGCCAGCCGATCGTGTGCTCTACTAGGCCGGGCTTGTGGTTCTAGAAGGAGAATTGTTGCTAGAATGATCTATTCAGGGGTTTCAGCAGTCTCTGTACATCCTTCAAAAGAAAGAGACGGCATAAGTAAAGCCATTAAGAGGGAAAGGTGTGATAGGGCGCCGGAACAAAATATTGATCAAGTGCGGGTAGTTCTACTTCGTTTTTTATAAGCTGTAAGTATGTTTGTCCGGGTCGAATTTTGAAGCAGATATCTTCATCCGATTGAGCTGAAATTTTGCATACTTGTGTAAGTCAGATGACAATACAACAATCGGGTGGTAGAATTCTGGTGATCCAGCCAGGACCGTCTCCGCAAGAGGGAACTCTTCAACGGTTGGTCCGAATGACTTGAAATTTGGTTCACATATAGGACGGATGAAAATGCAAGTACAGTCAACCAAATGTAGTCATTAAAAAGCTTGTATCTAAAATGAAATTATTAGTTTAGGTTACTTGCTTTTGAAAAAAGGTAAACAATCTTGCCATGTTCTTTTTATTGAAAAACAATTTTAAAAAGAAATAACAGCAAGTTAAACATTCCTGGTATATGATTTGTTTTGTTGCGGTTTTATATTTTCCATTAACCTTTTCAACGCCAACGACCTATATACACGTCCATTACTTCAAGGCGAGAGCAACCTTCGTTCAATTGGGTTTAGGCTCAACTTAAGGCATCGCAATAAAGAAGTCTGGCGTATGGGTGACGTCTCTTGTATTTGACGTCGCGGCGAAAAGGTTAATCGATTTTAAAAAGCGTTTTTCGATAAAACGACATATCATTGTTAACCTTCCTATTCATATAAAAAAAAAAAAAAAAAACGCTAATGCTAAGTACAGAGAAGTCGTGAGGAACTGGTAGTATTTACAAATTAGAGCGGAGATAGCATATCTGATGTTATTGCGCAACTTACTTCAGGTTTCACTTCCCACAGCTCCTTCAGTCCAATGCCGTAAGACTGCGGCTCACTCTTCTCCCTCAGGTTGTATTTATTGGCTAGCATCTTCGTCAGATGTCCATGGCAACCTGCAACATGTTGAAACATGTTTAAAATAACTTGGATACCAAAGCACATATCCCACAGGCTACTCCGCCCGCGCCGCCGCCCCCTGCTCGCCATCCCGGCCGCGCGCACCAGGACGTTGTCCCACTCCCCTCTCCACCGAGCGTTGACTCTCTTAAACGATATCCTGGACAGTGACACTAGTCTGGATTTGTTCTGTTGCATCGGCCAGCCGGCATTTGGAGTCAATAGTGACACCGAGCTCAATAAATGTATAACATAGATATTTAGTTTATAAGTTCTATGTATTCATTGTTTTCTCTTGTTATATAATTAGCATGTGTGGCTTGTCTGTAAGTGTTAATTATGAAATTAAATAAATAAATAAATAAATATCGTAATCTTTAATTAATATTATGAACAAGACTCATCCGCGGCTCCGTTCGCGTAATGGATTACTGAAATTGCTTAGAACACAGAAAAATCCGAAAAGTAAAGCTATGCCCGGGAATCGAACCCGGATCCTCATCATTCCGTGATGCGTGCTATACCGCTACACCACCCATAGCAGACGTGCCTGCTGTCGCGTGACCTTGTTACTATGCCAATTTTTGTCGCCAAGCGTCATCTGTTTGAATGATGTGTCTGTACAACACAATTACAAACTCCCGTGGAACATCTACTGCTCACCAGGGACGAGAGTAGGCGCTGTGTTACAACTTTACTTTTCGGATTTTCCTCTGTTCTAATTTTCAGTGTCGTTTAGAAATTTAATTTATAACGGGTAAAACCGTAAAAGATTGAGAAGTAAAATTCTTGATTCATTTGATAGTAATGCCCCCCTGTTTCGTGCCTGGTTCAAAGGTTCCCATTATGCTGGCCGCGTTGCCTCTTTGAACTGCAATGGCAACCCTTTGAACCAGTCACGAACCAGAGCGTGGATCGCAGCCCCTATCTCTCAGTCTGCGGCCCATCTTCCTGGCTAGCTCCTTTGCCTCCGAGCCCCAGGGACCCGCTGTATTGACTAATTGATTTTTTAATCACAATTAATTAAATACCTTCAGCGAAGATAGTGATCTTGGAATGGAACTCCATGCCCCGCTCGAACATGTCCTTAGGGCTCCCGTCCTTGGCGATCCCGACGTCGCCGGTGGCCACGCCCTTCAGCGAACCGTCGTCGCGGTATAGGAGATCAGCGCCCGCGCAACCAGGCCATACCTGGAGGGAAAGAGAAATGGGATAAGATTAAAATTTATATACAAGGTGATTCAGTAGACATGAGCGCAGTACCTATCCTTCCAGATACTACTACTGTTTCATACCAGTATTAGTGACACCAAAAAAAAATTCTATGGTCAAAACAAAAAGTACTATTTTAGTACAATTAAAATTTCCTGCGTAAGTTAAACAAATGCCGATGCTTTTCGCTTTATCTTTCGACTGTTGACATTATCAAAATGTGATTTTACTTTCTTCATAATTTAAGTGCTATCATAACCGTTAAAGAGGTTTTAACTTTATCAATCAAATCGTAGTAGTGACCTTTAGCAGAGAATTAATTTAACTGAGCTAAAAAGTAAAAAAAGTGAAGTGTTTAATTTAAATATGATGGTAAACGATCCATTTACTGTGTGTGTAGGGTTCGTGATCACGTCTCCTGAATCACACTGTATATGTGTGAACGAGCAGCCATAGCATGGATTGTTACGCAAAGTTAAAGTCAAAGTCAAACTCAAAAGTCAAAAGTATTTATTTGCCAGAATACAGTACAGGAAGGTCTTACGTTGTTGTTTTTTGTCAGTATATTCCATGCTGGTCTGGGTGTAAAGAAAAAACATAGAGTGTACCAGTTGCTTCTCTTCCCGCGCAGATGGTAAAAATAAATCGAGACAATGGGCGTAAATCTTAGGAATCATGTTATACGCCCATAATCATGCAAAAAGTGACCTTTAGGTCTTGTGACCCTTAGGCTCTGTCTACTCGTAAAGGATAATGATGATGAAAGACTGACTTACCTCAGCGCCAGCCGCCTCCGCCTGTTCAGACATCCACCTCACAAGATGTCCGAGCCTCACCACATAGTTGCCGTGGTTATATATGGGCATACCTGTGGAAAGCAGATACAAAGCATTAAAAAAAACACAACAAAAAAAATTGGCACTGGTTGCTTTGAACGTTTTTTTTTTAATACGGTGGCTGAAAAGCAAGTGGTTCAACTGATGGTCAGTTGACACCCCCACCCAAAGACACACGCAAGACCAAAAGATTGCAGTTACATTGCCAGCCTTAAGTACTAAGATGGAATACCTTGTACGCCAGTAATTTCACCTGTTGTCTTACTCTCACAGGAACACAGAAGAGTAAGTATTGCTTAGCAGGATTATAGATCAACCACTTCAATGAGTCCTCGCTCGCGCGACACAGACGGTGCGCCTGCTACTGCACCTTTCGGCCCCCGCGTTCGAGGACTCTTTTAAACGGTCGGTCTAAAGTACCTAAGTACAGTCTGTGAGCTCTGTCTTGCTGTCTCACTCTTATGGTTTGATATTTGAATCGGACTATGGTGTCCAAAACCCAAATAGTATTAAGAGGTCACAGACTGTAAAATGATTGGTAGCAATCCAGACGGACCTTGCACAAGACCATACCCACAACACTTACCAGGTAACACTGGTATAGGGATCCTCCCGCCCTTAGTCAGGTATCCGAACTTGTCGGCATTGACCACTGTGTCCATTGGTGCCCCTTTCTCCTTCCAGTCTGGAATGAGTTCGTTCAATGCTATGGGATCCACGCAGGCTCCTGAGAGGATATGGCCTCCGGCCTCCGCTGCCTTTTCCAGAAGCGTTACCCGAACTTCCTGGGAAGATAGCAGTATTTAGTAACCAATAAATTTCACAAACGGCAAAATACCATTTGTAAAATGAATTTTGTAAATCAATAAAAAAACGATTGATCAAAGATTTAAAAAAGATTCATGGTTAATAACCTCACATATTATCAACGGGATATACTAAGCCGCGATTAACTTTAACAAGCAACTTCATTCGTCTACCTGTGATTATGATACATGCAACTGTGTCGAAATATCAGGAGCTTGTTATAGGTAGTCACTGTCTATAACCCATCCTTACTAATCCTTACTAATCCTTACTAATATTATAAATGCGAAAGTAACTCTGTCTGTCTGTTACCTTTTCACGCTTAAACCGCTGGACCAATTTAGTTGAAATTAGGTATACAGATAGTTTGAGTCCCGGGAAAGGACATAGGATAGTTTCTGTCCCGGAATATTGCATAGTTCCCGCGGGATAGCGATAAGCGAATTCTGCGCAGACGAAGTCGCGGGCAACAGCTAGTTGATAACATGTCTGATATAAGTTACAATGTTATAAAAATAAAATACACATTTTATGTCCACATAGCTAGCAAAATTGATAGAATCACTAGCTGGGTAAAAATATTGTCTAATTTACAAACATTTTGAAAAATTTTATAAGAACAACTGTTCCAATTGCTAAGACTAGTTTCTTAACTTACTACATTTTAACAGGCTATCTAACACAATGTGAAGTTGCTCTAAACTACTTACAGCCCCCTTTTCCTCTGCAATTTGTCGAGCTCTGATGGCTGCAGCCATGCCCGCTGGACCTCCTCCGATGATCAGGATGTCGGTCTCCTCTGCTATACGCTCCATATTTATATCTAGAATAGAACATAGTTACACCTTTATTAGCAGTTTTTTACAGCTTAGGGTAGTTCCTTTATTGTAGGTTTCCTATAATTTTATAAGCTTTATGTATGTGATTTTTAGGGTTCCGTACCTCAAAAGGAAAAAACGGAACCCTTATAGGATCACTTTGTTGTCCGTCTGTCTGTCCGTCCGTCCGTCCGTCTGTCAAGACCCTTTTTCTCAGGAACGCGTGGAGGTATGAAGCTGAAATTTATATCAATTACTCAGGTCTACTGTCCCTTGAAGCTGTGAAAAAATCAAACTTCTAAGCCAACGCAATCAAAAGATACAGCCGTTTATGCCGCAAATTTCCGCAAATTTTCAACTCTCAAGGGAATCAAAACCTACAAGGTAGTTCCCGTGAACGCAGAATCTTGAAATTTGGTATGAAGGTAGGTCTTATAGCACAGATTAAAGAATAATTGAGAAAACCGTAAATGTGTATGTATGTCTGTATATAGCAGTGACCAATATAAAGTAACCCCACACTGCGTACATTTTGCTTTGGAACAGGGCTCTGCTTACACTGGTTTTAGATATTTATAGATAATGATACGGAACCCTCGGTGCGCGAGTCCGACTCGCACTCAGGGTTGATAAAAACCATGATTATTATAAAAAAATCATAATAATCCGATTAATTTGATTTAAATCGGATTTATTTGATTAAAATCAGATTTTTTTTATTTTTTCATTTTCTTGTCTTTTTTTATTAATTAAATAGCCAGTTCAGTTATATAATAAAACGAAACCAACGTATTTTAATTAAACTATTCACTAGTCAATTATGAATGACCGGGCGAAAAGCGAAATGCGTCTCGTATTTTAGTTTCGGGGAATCCTGGAACCGTTTTGGTACCATGCGTCACGTACTATAGTTTCGGGGTTTCCCCGAAACTGTTACGCTATGACTCGCTTGCACATGTGTGCGTGCCGTAGTGGTCCGGGGAATTCCCTAAACAATTTTGGGCCGATTTGGTTGTAGTAAAATTTTTATGATTTAAATCAATGATTTTTTTGAAAAAATCCCTTGATTAAAATCACGATTTAAATCACTGATTTAAATCAGTGATTTAAATCATATCAACCCTGCTCGCACTTGACCGGTTTTTTTTTATATAAACAAGCAAGCTGTTCACCTGATGGAAAGTAATCACCCCTGCTCATAGACACTCATAACATAGTTATAGGCATAATAAATAACTATTAAAAATTAAATCTAAATTATTACATAGTTTATTTTACGAATCTTCAAAGGGCTCTTTTACATGTATTTTTTTTACAGGACTTTCGAAAACAAAATTTTCATGAATATGAATATGCTGCAAGAAACTTAGCAGTCACTTTTTTATAAACTTCAATAAAATTTATCATTAAAAAATATCTTTCTACTCGCATTTTAACTAAGTAGTTTTAGAGAAGAAGACCTTGTTATTTCATATTTATAGTTTACTAGGTATGTATTTGTTTTGTGTTCCCAGGCACCCATTATCATAGTCAATCTTAATCGCTTGTATAATATTTTGGTAATGTTGATAAAGTATAAAGGTCATTGATAATGATAAGGCAACCATTTATTAACTTGTTCAATAATTAAGAACTTAATTCTTTTGGTCAGTAAATTGCCTTGTTTCAATTCAATGGCAATAAAAGTGTCATTTTCTGAAATAAGTGGGTATAAAATTAGCAGATTAGATGTGGCAATTTGCCAGTTTAATATAGTACATTTTATAGTTATAGGTATATTTTATAGTAGAACTTCTGAAGGTTAATGTTCCTAACCTCGGATAACACCAAAAATTAATACAACATGGTTTCTTTTTTCATTAACTTTGATAATATGTATTGTCACATTAGTACATTTAAAGAAACTGTGTGTTAATGAGTAGGCTTTATATTCCTGATTATAAAATAAATCACAAGGGTGTTTACTTCTCCAAAACTGTCTCGATTTCAAATCCAATTTTTAACCGAATAATCTTTTGGATATAGTGAAATTAGAAAAGAAAAATCAGTGTCTTGACTTCAATTGTTGTGACAATCATAACAATATTTTGTAGGTAGCGAATAGAAAAATATTTTCGCACCTTGCGGTTAATTAATGCGTAAGATATAGAGCTAATTAGCTAGTTACTTTTCAGAAATATACACACCTTTCCATCTTGGGTCTTTATCTCTGGGATGTATCGTATAATGTGTGGTTATTTTCGGGTAAACATCAGAATAAAGCCTCCTAGCAGCATTTGTTAGCCTCCCCACTGAAAATGAATAGAAAATATTAATAAAAACAAGTGAATCAATCAAAACAAATAAAGTGAACTTTGAACTTTTGATTTTTTCACTACATTGCGTAACAGAATTTCAACTTTATTTGGCACATACATCAATAGTATCATTATCTACTGCATAGCAACTACAATTAATCAAAATTAAGGGAATAATTTACAAAATTCGAAAACTTCACTAACAGCTGATAAGCAACGTCACTGATTAACAACTTTGGAACTGTAAAAAGAAGCCACTGTTACACTGAAATTTAATATTATGTATTTTTGTTTCACATTTAGCATCGTCTTTAGTTTGATAATACCACAATTTTTATTTAAAAAGTATTTATTTACCCTGACGAGCCGAACTAACAATTGCCGCCGCCATGTTTTTAGAACATGCGTTCCGTTACTGCATTGCACTGCACTGACTGAATAACTGGGTTTGACATTGACATTTCTGTTGTCTGTTTTGCATGGCTGTTTTGTTAATCACTTGATTAATAAAATTAAATGTTACTTTGCATCTAAATAAGAAGCAAAATAAAAATGAAAGATCTAAAATTCGAATATGATAATTCAAAACAATTCAAAAGTTTCAAAAGTGAGCATAGACGTAGAATAGCATAAAATTATAGCTTTCTCTTTCTACGTCTGTTTTCTAGTACCTAACTAAAACTAAACTCATTTACGAGCGGGAATTCCAAGTGCAAAAATGTTAGAACTTAATTGTTTTTTATTTAATTTTAGGAGTTTGGAACCACTCCAAAATTAAATTTTTAGAGTAACTAAGTACACTACAGTCTATATTGCAAACTATCCAAAATATATCGCATACACATTGCACCATAACATTTGAAGTTTTTATTAGGAAATATTTCACGGCAGTTTTCGGTCCAAGTTTTTCTGTTTGTAACATGGAATGTAGATAATTAATTTCATGATTCCATATTCCATGTATAGTATATTCCATACTGGGGAGCAAAGAAAAAACATAGAATGTACCAGTTGCTTCTCTTCCCGCGCAGATGGTAAAAGCCCATCGAGGGAATGGATGAAAATAGGAATCACGTAACATAACAACCCATCACTATTTTGATTACCCTTTCTACCGATACGCCCACAATCATGTTAAACGTGGCCTTTAGATCTTGTTACCTTAGGCTCTGTCTACCCTGTAAGGGATAAAGACGTGATTTATGTATATTTGTATGATCGCAAGCATATCGCAAGAGCCCTCGCCCTAATATTTGGTAGGAATCAATAAAGAGTAGAAAACAGATTAAAGAGGAACTAAGTAAACATTTTTATTTAAAAAAATCAGTAGTCAGGTTTTTACGCCTATGTGTATTTTTAGAGGGTTCATGTTTGTATTCAAAACTCTTTCATTTCATATAGAAATTGTAAAAATACAAAAGTAAATAACGTTAAAGGTTATTTTCATTACCAATGCAAGGTATGAATAAACAAAACAAAAATAAAACTACTAGAGTGAGCTAAGAAATATTTATTAAAAAAAACTTAAATCATACATAAATTAGTAAAAGACAAAATTGTCTACAAATGCAATCTACTTCACGGGTTTCATCTGCCACAGCCCGTCGTTGAGATAGTGACAGTTTTCAATGCCAACGCCTTTATTGACTTTTGCTCTGAAAAACAAAAATTAAACCTCAATTTTAAACGTGGTAAACAATGCTGGCTTTACAGTTAAATTTACAGTTTTCATTCGTCACTAAAACATATCATAATAAAAGCTTGAATATCTTGGATAAACTTAAAAGTCATAAAACCAACTTCAAATGCGACAGTGGCGTAAATATAGGGTGGCAGGGGTGGCAAAACGCCAGGGGCCCCTAGCTCTACGAGGCCCCGAACTGGCTTGGTTTAGAGCGCAGAAGGGACGCTGATGTACTTCTTTATATTGAGAAAGGACATCTGACGAATTTGCCGCGGGCCCCAGACGTTATAGTTACGCCACTGGCGACAAGTATGTTTAAGAATATTCGTAGATCAGCAACAGCTTTGATAAATATTAGGATGGTCCCCCACGGACCAAGGTTAACTTCTAAAACTGTTATATCTAATCATAGATATAGTTTACATTAACCTTTCCTCAGCTATCGACTCCACGGGCTTAGCCAGGTTTTAGTATCGGGGGGTTCAAGAAAATAAAACGACTAAATGTACATAAAATAACCCTTATACAAGACATTTATTTTAATTCTATGAATGTTAATTTTTGAACTTTTCGGGGGGTTTGAACCCCCCCCCCCCCCTCCCCCCCTTGGCTACGCCCGTGATTGACGCATCGGTGAAGTCAGTACATGCAGTGTAAAATGCACCTTCCTTTGACAAGATAAAGTTCAGAGTTGCAAATGACACAAGAGATGCTTGGCTGTGAAGGAAGGATATTTTTCTTTGACACGCGCCGATAACTGCCTGATTTTCTTGTCTCTAATCAGCTGTTTCAGCTCCAACCTAATCAAATAGTAGATAGTATACACTATATATATGATTATATTGCCCTTACATGTCATCCGTAGACAGTGATGTCATGCCAACAGCAAGTGCATGCTGTTTTCCCTCCGCCATGACCGCTACGACTTGGCCCTTCTCTACCGACGACATCCGAGCCCCCGGCGAAGTGAGCCCAGGGCACATGATGTTGGCGCCGCTGAGCACGAAACGGATAGCACCTTTGTCGACTTGCTGCAGAGGGAGGAAGAAAGGATCTGGAAATAAATGGTACAAATTAGCTGACATCACTTGAACCCATAACAAATCAACTATAGGGAGCAACAAAATAAAAAGTCATGATTCAAACTCCATCGTAAGTTTGGAGTTAAAAAATCATGTAAGTATAGTATAGTCCATATTGTTATTTAAAAGGTTAATAATATTAGACTATGTACTGTTTTATTTAATGATACAGTCGCACAACAGACAGTGGCTCATGGATAAAAAGAAATCAATATTCTCTCACTAAATAACTAAAACCATATACAAACACTTAACGTCAAAGTCATGACAGGTATTGACAGGTACTGTAACCGGAAAGAAATGTCGGATAAAATAAAGCACTAAAAATTTATCGCATATCTATTCGTGTTTTATAGAAAGTTTAAGATGTTTTGAGTGCGTTGTTCGGATGGCACTCTCAATTTCTGTTTTTTTACTGACTTCTTAGCCTTTTTAAAGCTGAAACGACGTTAGGAATACAAAAAAAAGAGACCCAATGTAATTACAATTATCTCTTACATTTATGTAACAGCCTTAAAGTGGGCATCCAAGGTCCTTCACGGTGTCTGAAGAAGAGCAACTCTCCTGCGCTGTTTACCATTATCTCGATGTGATCGTGGCTGGAAATAGAAAATAAAAACGAATCAATATTAAAAAATAACATAATAATACCCTTACTTTTATTACAAGCTTTTATTTAGATTCAACTCTTAATATGTCTGTAATCAAATTATGCAAATGAAATTTTACCCAATAAAGGCTTGAAATTCAGTACCTGTACATATTTCAATCGTCAACAAAAAGTACGGCACATAAAAATCGCATAAGAAATTAATTGTTAGTTTTTGAAAAAAAACTTATACTTAAAAAATATTCGAACTTGATCTTATACACTACCGGCCTCAGAAAGTACAAAGTTACTATCATAGATGGCGCTAGCGGCAAAGAAAATCAGAAACCAAGTGCCAAACAGACAAGTAACCTTTGTAATTAGTAGCTCCTATTCAATGGAAGTAACCTTATACAATTTCCGAAGTCTCCTCAACTTCTAATCAAGAGAACTGTTGAATTGTACCCAATTAAGCATCTCAAGTTTTGTTCAATAGAGCCGCCGTAAATACGTTTTTAATAACAACTTAAGTACTACAAACAACCGTTGGACGACAAGAATAGAAGTAGGTAGGTACTTAAACATTTTTCGTAAAATATTCTGCTGCTACTTTTCTTATCTGAGTGAACCATTCCACGAGCTAACATTAATTTTCATTTGGTATTGTAAGCAAATGCATCAAATATCTTTAATATATTTTATTACGTACCATTTGACAATCCTGAAAGTATCCTTCTTTGGCAAAACTTGGTCGATGTAGTTTTCCAGGTGCGGGTACAGTTCCAAAAGCCTAGCTCTGATGCCCTTCTGCACCGAGGACTTGAGCTGTTGCGTGCCGGATATGCTCTCCTTTTCGTCGAATCTGAAATTAAAAAAAAAGGTGTGACGGTAGGTATGTACGTATATCCTACCAAAAAATTATTTGTTCAGGTGTCATTCTAAAACAGTACTTAATGCTTTTTAGTGAACAAAGAAATACGTAATCATCTCGAATACTGAGCTGCCAACTGGTAAAATAATAATTTAACTAAACCAATTGAATTTGCATGTTAATTAATATTCACTGGCGCAAACCTTGGGTCAACACAATTTTGCAAGAACTCTTATAGGTAATACACTGAGGTAGCTAAAATAAAGTTTAATTTTAAATTTCTCGGCCATTCTATCTTAAATTTCTTTTTTATTTAGGGATACAAAAACTGACTACGTTCAGTCGGCTTAAAAGGTTCCTAGAAATATTCCATTGTAGTTCGCTACAGTATGTAAAAGCAAGGCTACAAATCGCTACCCCCTGGAGGCTCAAGCTTGTTATTCTTATAACAAGGCTTCGCCATTTAATAAGCGCGTACAATTTCTTCGTCGGAAAACTTCCTATCAAAATACGACAAACAGCTTTATTGCCCCTTAGCAACGCGTAACATAATTGCATGGCAACATACCTAGGTACCATTTGCAACAGATTATTTCAAATAATTGATGGAACCACGTGTTCTTTTGCGGAGGTTCATATCAATGAACAAAAACAATTCCCTAGCTACTCCGCACCCCCGCAACCTCATGATTATCACAGTGAACAGGTTTATTTTTCGTTAAGCAGCGCACCTACGTCACTGTAACGTAAGCAAGGCCTGTCTCGCTCAATGTCATTGTATACATTACATTTACACGCGTATGCCGGTCACGTTTTTAAGAATCCTCGTTTTTATCGTGAACCATTTACACGTTGGGCACAAAGTACATTGCCGGTTCAACATCAAACTCATAAACGCAAGCGCGATAAAACTCGGCGCTGTAAAGAATACACGGGATAACTTCGCGAGTGGAAAAAATGCCTATATTGGAACGTGTGAAGTAATTCGCAGTTGGTAAAGTCGGGCGGCCAGGCCAAGCGTAACGCACGAGCCATACTGTTTTTACTAGTTTCCAGTTAATTTGGAAAATGTTTTAGATTTCACTCATGCAATTTAATGATGAACATCGCATTCATGCGTTGTAGCATTTTCAGATAAGAAAACTGTAACTTTTTATACAAAGCGTTTAAGTCGGACTTATTTTCTGTTTGTAATGAATATCCTCGTACCGTCCACTTTTTCCGAACTTGGCTAGACTGCAGCCAAGGCACTACACAATGTTATTTGCACTAAAATCCATTGCACGTTATGGTAATGAAGTAAATATAATACTACCATTAAATACCAGTCTTACATGAATTCTTCACTAAAGTAAACACATACTTAAAATGACGTCTGTTTATCTTTTTTCATGCAAATTGCAACATATACTAGTTAGGTCAAAGTATAAATCGATAAAATCTGGTATCTTGGTTTGTAATTACATGTGTAAACAACAGAAGCCTAAAGCTGGTTTCAAAGCGTTTACAAAAACTAAATTCTGTCATAGGTCAATTATCAATTTCTGAACATTATTTACGTTGTATTCGCAGTGAATGACTTGTATGTAGGTATGCACGAAATGGAAACCATACAGGATAACAGAAGCTTAACACGGTACCTACTGTATGGTTTCAGTTTCCAAATATGGTTCCATATAATAACTTTCACAAGGACAAAAGCAGAGCGTAGGCTAGGGATTTTGAAGAATGCTTGGCCTTTTCGATAAATTTACGCACAAGATAAAAGGTTGTGGGACTCGTAATATCTAGAGCTGAAAGGCTTTCTTTCTGAGCGGGAGGACTGGGTGTCAGTAATAAATACGGTCACACTAAGACTTTTTTAATTACAGAATAAGTAATCGAGACACATAATAACAGGAGCGGAGAAATTGCTCAAAAATATAGATATGAACAAGAATAGGTTGTCGAAGACGATACATCATGGTAAGTATATTTTAGTGGGTGTGGGTAGTAATCAAAAAGATCATATCGATCGATCTAACTAAATCAGCCTCAGCGTTCTAAAATTTGTAATGCTCAAAGTATAGTAACAAGTTACGCAACTAATAATAAATTAACAAGTTACATAAATAATTAAATAACTAGTAAAGCAATCGATAATATAGCTCGATCGTATCTGCTATATTTTCTTCGAGCTCTTTCTAATGGACAGTTAATATCTCTGATCTAAATTTACTGCCTCGTCAACCTTCAAACGGGACTAAGGTATATCGGTCAATATTCCACCGTGACACATCACTAGCGTTAAAAGGTCGCGAAAAGGGCGAATACGCTGCATTCTCTGAATATTTCGAAAGAACAACAAACGGATATGTTTGTTTCAAGAAAATACGGTGAAATGATGACATAAAGTCAACAGACCCGTTAAGTTTTAAAGGAAACAATTGTTACACGGATTATATTGGCTGTTAAGAAAATGCTCCTTAACTAATTAAAAAAAAAACTCATATTAATTACAGAAGTGTCAGTTAAACACTATAGTTTGTTAGATAGATTAGATTAGATTAGATTTATTTATCACCCTTTTAAAAGTACAATTAAATGTCAAACATAAGTAATTCACAAAGGGATCGTCAATTGTAATAAAATAGTAATAATAATAATAACTGAATAATACACAATTACGAGTACCTATGTATGAAGAGATTGATGAATGTGGATGAAGCGAAAGAAGTATGTCAGGATCGTAGCAAGTGGAACAAAGTAGTCCCTGTGGGAAAGAGGCGTGACGGTATGTATGTATGTATGTATGTATGAATAATAACTGAAATCAAATTAAAACCAAATATCAACAAACAAAAATAAAGCTTAATTAAATGTCAATGCAGATTCACAAAAAGATCGTCATGGGTACAAAAAAAAGAGAAAATAATAATTATTATTAATTTATGTTATGTATGTGTATTAAGTTATGTACCTACTTGTTTACGTCAAAGAACAAACCCAGGTTTATATTTAACTATAAGAAAAATATTGCGTTTTATTTTCAATCAAATAAACATCTTTATCATAGGTATCGTTCACAAACGGTGGTGATAAAAATGATAGGGCGGATTTCAGCAGCATTTAAGTACCAGATATATGCCTAATGTACAGAATAACAATTTAATCTAGGCAAGCTAAAACAATATCCGTAAGGGAACCATAAATCTGGTTATCTATCTACAATTCCACATACTTAATTGTAACTTGACAGGACTAGACAATCGCACTGTAGTAAGTCGATGTTTGTAGAACAGAATCGGTAATGAGTTAAAAGTGTATTGGCACTAGATCAAAGAATGTGATAAATGTTATGATGAAGAGGCTCATATTCAACTTGAGGCGTACACGACACGTGATGTCTAAATTCATCTTGGTACGCGTTACAAATTATACATTGAACTTCACTATCACTATCATCACTATAACTTCATCATCACTATCACTATCACCATCATCATCACTATCACTATCATCACTATCACTATCATCATCACTATCACTTCACTACATAGTATAAAACAAAGTCGCTTTTTCTGTCCCCATGTCCCGATGTATGCTTATATCTTCAAAACCACACAACGGATTTTGATGCGGTTTTTTTTAATAGATAGAGTGATTCAAGAGGAAGGTTTATATGTATAATACATGCATAATATACCGTGCGAAGCCGGGGCGGGTCGCTAGTACTGAATAATCTCATCTTTACTCATTGTGCTATGCACAGCTTATAAGTTATTAACTGACAAATAAGAGATGTCGCTAGTATCGCAAACAAGGCTTAGTGAATATCTTCTACAGAACTTGGCTAGCACACTATCCAACACCCAACACGCGGTAAACATTAGAAAATGTGAACGCACTTGTTACTTCCACGTAATACTTCCTTCCTATACCTACCTATTATAGCTGATAGAATAGAACAGGGGTGGCCAACTTGATTAGACCCAAGATCTCCTGTTTACTAACGAATCCTTGTGCGATCTACCAATTACATACTTCATGAAACCTTAAATCAGCAATTGGTGATTACGTTGCGCAGTCTGGTCCACATATTTATATTTTTTGCCTTGCCGCGATCGACTGGACTAACAGTCGCGATCGACCTGTTGGCCACCCCTGGAATAGAATATCTACATTTATGTTTTTTTTCCATTGTTCTTTATATTCTATGTTCTTTACGTGCTTTATTGTCAGCCAGTCTTCTAAATACTTATTTTCCAAATAGGTTAATATATATCTACATACATAAATCATGTATTCATCCCTTACGGGGTAGACAGAGCCTATGGTAACAAGGTTTAGCATGATTGTGGGCGTATAGGTGGAAAGGGGAATCAAAATAGTGATGGGTTGCCGCATTGCCTATAACATAACTTCTAAGATTTTCGCTCATTCCCTCAATAGGCTTTTACCATCTGCGCGGGAAGAGAAGCAACTGGTACATTCTATGTTTTTTCTTTACTCCCAGACAAGCATGGAAGAAATCCAAATAGATCAAATTTATATTATTATTATCTTGTTTTTAACTCTCTCTCCCTAGGAGGTAACACTTCGCACGTGCCTTTTTTTGCCCGGGGGAAATCTGCTAGCCCATTACCACGGGGAGGCAATGGGGTTGTGGGACTTTTTCCTCCGGGGTGTTCCTTCCTCGCCGCCATTCTGGCGACATAACGGTTTAACAGTATAACCCGTTACATCGCCAGAGGGCGGATATCCGTGTCCGGATTAATCTTCCGGAAAGCCATTCTTTTCCCAGAAATGGCGTGTCAAGTGTTCCTGACACGCCATTCTACTCGAGGACTTTACTATTTAGGGTCACAGACGTCCCCGTGTCCGTAACCCTAGGTCCTCAGTTAAGGTGGAAGCGATCTTGATCGGCGGTCTTGATCGATACGTCGGCGCCCAGCTCTCACAGGGTCCGCCAGTGAACTGATTTCCCAAGCCAAGTGCTTTAACCTTTTCGCCGCCACGTCAAATACAAGAGACGTCACCCATACGCCAGACATCTTTATCGCGATGCCTTAAGTTGAACTTAAACCCAATTAATAAAGGTTGCTTTTGCATTGAAGTAATGGACGTATATGTAGGTCGTTGGCGTTGAACCTGCGGTGCCGATATATATATGTGTCGTTGGCGTCGAAAAGGTTAATTGTATGCTAATTTATGATATGGACAAGAATTTTCTTACTATACGGCATGTGTTGAGGATGACAGCTTTTTGTAGGAGTGTGTATGCGGATGTATATCGAGAGCCCGGAGGTTTTTTATTATCTTTTTTTTTCTAAATTTTTGGCTCAATACTTTCAGAGACACCGCGTCAATTATTATTTGTTTTCTCGGAAAAAAATACTTAGGTACTGAATTTGAACATGTCTGTTTGTTTGAGACAATACAATACAATTACTGTTTATTGAACACCACGCAATCAACAAAAGAAAACAGGTAGTAGATACTTATATAGAGAAAATTAAAAGTAACTAAAGGGCGGTCTACCTTCAGTTTCGAAGCAAATTTACTTAGGCATTCGAGCAGATAGACACACGGGCATTCCGATTTTCTTTCGAGGTGCGGAATCCTAAAAAGATTAAAACGACGATAAATAAATTCGACCCTGAACTAAATCGATTGTTTGTACGCAGACACTCCCGAACGAACTAGTCTAGCGAACCTATATAAACAAACGTTTTATGGTGATATTGTGCTATGTATGGAATGGAATAAAACACCGTAGGAATCGCCTGTACTTTCACGGGGGAAAAAGAAAACTTTTTGCCATCTCTTCGCAGTTTCACGGTCGTTTGTCACCTGAGCCTAGCGTAATTTTCACACAAAAACGTCTTGCATGCGTTCAAAGTATCAATTACTATGGAAAAATTTGCAGCGCCACTTGCGGACCGAAACGGCAACAAAACTGTTTTCATAATATCCAAATTTTTTTTTACGCAAACGCGTTCGAGGTGTACAGTCGAAGGCGTACATATCGATACAGCCATCAAAAATAATAAGGTCGGTATTACATGTCATAACAACTTGGAACAATACACAGCTCTAGTCGCCACTATTGATATACCTAAACAGCACACATAAGTGACCAACAGGCATGTTTTGCGTAACGTGTTATTTTATTATAATACTGAATTACGCAGTTGTATCCCAGTGGAGATAAACAAGTAGGTACCTATAGGACGTATCAATCTAACACTTTACAATAAGCCTTATGGTGTGGGGATAAGGTTGTCCGATCGCAAAAAAGGCCTCGGCCCTCGATTAAGCTCCAATTTAGGACACTTCCTTTGTCAACTGCGCAGAGTTACAGATCTAATTTTGAAATGATGTATTGGAAATAGATTTGGAATAATATTAAGGAAAAGCATGTATAAAAATATTTAATATAATATTAAATATTAGGTCAATCAAGCATAGTATTCCAAACAAGCTATCTACAGAACAGGCCACTTGTATTATGGTGTGGTCGTCGATATTTTGGTGCATAGAAACCTACTGTACGAGTGAATTATCCCTGTGTTTTTATCATTTGACATGATCGTTCAGCTAACCCATTCAAGAGAGCTGTTCGGGAGTTTGTAAACTACTTTTCTTCGATGGTACACGTATCTGGTCTTGGTTTTTTAGTCACAACCTTGATGAGTCACACAAATTCAATCTAAATTAGATAGGCGTTATCACGTTTGATAAAATTACATTTTCTATGGATACTCGTAGTTTTTTAGATATCTACATCTACCGTAGTATCTACAAAGTTAACTTAATTGTTGCCAAAACAAATTACTCCTTGTATTCATAAACGGTTAAAATTTTCTGCGAATTTAACGTTCCTTTGCCGTCACTTTGAGAATTGGCTTCGCCAGAAAATAAAACTATTTTGCAACATTTCATGAATAAGACAGAGTTCGAATACTTTTTGCTACTTCTGCTGCTAACTATACGTCGTCAAGTAATACAGCCAAGTATCGACTACGTTTGGCCGTGGTCATATAGATAAAGGGAAACCATACGATTTTCCAAGTATTATTCCGCGCAACAAAAACAGAAAGCCTACAATCGACTACAGAGGGGTGCTTCAAGTTTTCAAGAAAGATAACAACTAGAAGAGGTAAGTACGACACTATAATGATAGATCGTAAAAAAATACATGGAGACAGCTGTGTGTGTCCACCGTCTAATTTTGGAAACGGATTCTGATATGAACCTCATCTTTACAAGTTTTTATTTAACTTGCAATGTACCTATCTATTTTTATTACAAGCTGTTCATACTTGAGTAAGTCGGATGACAATACAATAATTAGTGGAGTTCTGGTTTTCCGATTGACTTGAAATTTGGTACCTGTATGTAGGACGGATGACAATCAATGCAAATACGTCAGCAAAAGAAGCTTGTATTAAAAATGAAATTGTTGTCAGAATCTTATTTTCTCAGTGTCGCTATGAATAAGTCAGCACTTCACAACATGTACAAGGCGTATTAGAATTATTCGGGAATATTTGAGCACACGGGTAGTTCAGCATAATTAAATACTCCTGTACGATTTTTCTTTGTACTTTGACATCCAAAATTTATTCACCCTTTGTACGCCTTACATTTTGAATATCAGCCAATGTATGAAAACAAGTAGTAGAGGGGTGTTCAATCAAACTAATACTACTTAGAACCTGTTGTAGTCTTCATAATTTTAAAACACAGCGTACCCTAGATACCCATATCTAGACACGCGGGGGCGTGTCAGCCAAATTCAAAGTAAAAGGAACGGCGACGCTGCATTGTGTATATTCTCTTGTCGGCGAAATAAATAACAATGCATATTTTTAATATTGAACTTGGCTATCATTTCACATTTATGTTTTTATTTATTTATTTATTTATTTATGGAGAACCAACAGCATTTAACACAATTTATGTAGGAGAAGTAGTAACACAGAGCCAATTACAGGAACTCACAGATAGTGACAGAGTACAAGTTAAGCATAGCTTAACTTAAAATGAGGTGGCGCACACAGTATCAAACGACACACTATGCAAAGAAAACAATTTACATTGCCAAGTAAGATTCCAACACTAAGTGACTCGCACATTTTTAAACAAAAATTAACTTAACAAACGAACAATCACAATATAGAGCCAGAGAGTTTCCTAAATTTATACCTATTGCTCTTTCAATAGCACTTATTTTACAAACTTTAGGCAACGCCGCCCCGCTTAAGGAATTGATGTAAACCTACTTATAAATTAGAGTTAAATGTTCAAGCAAGTAGCGCGCTCACCTAAAGCACCTCATCACCAGACCTCGCCTCACGGATAGGGTGTTACAGTTAAAAATGTCAATATCCATTTCCTTCGTAAGGCTATTTAAATTACGACTAGCGCGCGGGAGAAAGCTGTTTTTCCTATACTTAGTCGATGTGAATTTGATAAAAACAGGGGGATTAAATCTTTTCCGCTGAATGGGTGTGTTAAAGGACAGTTTCTGTAGTAATTGGGATTGTCTAAAAAAAAGTACCTATCCTTTTTATATTTTTTTTGTGCAGAATAGTCAATTATAAGAAACCAATTTCAATATTTTCTCATATAACTCGGTATTTTTTTCACTATTAATTATTGAAAGTATTTTGGTTGATGACGTCAGAGTTTCCATTGCCGGTATCACACATCTGCTTATTGGATAAATTGGTCATAAAACGTATGTGAAGCGCCGCCATTAACGTCTTTTCTATCTGTGGTGAAGTTGGCAAACTGTCATCAATATCAATGTCAACATGATTCAACAATAACACAGGAACATTCACGCGATCTTCTCCTATGAATTTTATATTTTCACAACCGTTACACATACCATAACATTCTGCGCGAAGCAGAAAGGTCCATAAACACATACCAGGTATGATCGAGACAAAACAGGACCCGGAAATAAGTCAGTAAACTCAGTAGGCGAAAGTAAACTGAAAACGTAATATTTTCGCTCTTCATTAAAATATTTAGCGGAAAATCTTTCATGTGAGCGAAGCACATCGCTGTGTGGTTACACTCTTGCCTAATTATCTACCGAAAGTGCTTCTAAATCTAAACTATAATAAACAATATGAAAGTAAACAGTGGAAAAAACAAGAATGACAGTAACAAGATTGCCCATTTGCTTGTCATCTGTCATAAGATGAATGAAATGTCAGATTGCGGGTCCAAATTGAACTCCGTAGTATAATCCACGCGTAAATAGCATAGAATTTGTAACCTTTGCAAATAAAGTACATTTTGGACCGTCTACATCATGTCTGGGAATGTCAAATGAAGGTCATTGCTTATTTTTCATGTAATAAATTCATTATAGTAAAATAAAATAAAGTAAATACAGAAAACGATTTAAAAAGCATTTATCTCGAAATGGTTTTCGATTTACTATACATTGTAAAAAAATAGACAATCCCAATTCGGGACAGTCAATGTTGTTGTTAATGATGTTCAGAATGTAAGTGACATCCGCTATCGCACGACGTTGCTGCAGAGGAATAAGATGGTGTTTATGGGATAATACCTACTTCGAGAAAAGGATGGTACGGCCGTGCCGCTTTTTTTGCTCGACTTGGCGGGGGCACTACCGTGCCCCCAGATAGCATGTGCTTTTTTTCATCAGCTAATCTTTTTCTATCGTCATTTGTTAAATAGGTATTGAATAACGTCACGCTTGTCGTATATACAACATCCAACTCTAAAAGGTCAACGGCTCACGATAACCAGTCCGATCTCATCCAGTTGTTTGTGGCCACGTACCTCCTACAAGCCGACACGAGACCGAATGCCACGTGAGTGAAAGCACGTGACGAGCGCATGTGAAGAATGCACCAGATACAATGTCAGAACGATACAGTTGACGAGTTGCACGTTAAATGGCGACATTCCTATCTTTTTTTCCTTAGGGAGGTTCGATACAACGTATACTGTAATACATTGAAACGACAATTACATAAGGGCCTCCATAGACGGACTGCACAGAGCAGTCAGTGCCAACAGCGGCTGTTGGGTGATCTGCAGTTACTACAGGCTACAAAATTCAGAGCAGTCCGCTTGAAATCGACTCCAACCGCAACACAACTACTCCCGAGCCGTTATCGACTATACTCTATGCAGTCGGTTTTTATACATCGATAGGTACTCGTAAGTATCAGAATCAAACTATTGTCGTATTACCACAAAAATCTAGGTTAACTATAGGTACCTTTGAACATGTTTCTAACCACAGAAATAATAACGGAAATGTAAACCTTCCCGAATCGAAGTCGCCAATTGGTCCTTCTGCTATAAATAGCTTTTGTTTTTATGGGTTATGAGAGCTTCCCCGTCTTCAAAATCAGCCACCAAGAAAAGTTTTCTACGATGTTTCATCATGAGATTCCATTCTTGAAAGTGTCAAACCAACATTCAGTTACGTCACTGTCCGACCTGTGCGTTACCAACGAAGCCATTGTCCATTGTATGAATGTTGAAACATTTTGTACTATTCAGAAACCTATTCGACAGAACCATGCATGACATGGGATTACCTTACCGCTTCTACTACCTTTGTAGAATTATCAAAGCATACACTATTCAGAAAACTCTCTATTTTCTTTGCCGTCGTTTACATCATCACATCTATATTTTCTATTTTACTACTACATAAGCTGTCTCAAAATTCTTCCAGAATATCGTTTACATCTTTATCTTCTCTGACAATACTTATTATCCGGTTAAAAACAAAGTAGGTACGCAACGGATTTCGATTCGGTTTTTTATAATAGATAGAGTGATTCAAGAGGAGTTTATATGTATAATTCTACGCAGACGAAGTCGCGGGCAGAAACTAGTCTAATTAATACAATCAACGTCTTTTTGATAACATTGCAAGCTCTATCTATGACCCGTGATCACTTCGAAACTAGCAACGTAGACAGTTATCCTCAACTGTCACTCACGTGTTTGGAAGAAGGAAAATAACACACATATTGACGTAGTTTCCCTTAGATTCCTATTCATTTAGATATGAACGACTTACAACTTGGTTAACGAGAACTGGATTTTCTTTCCTTGGGCTTAGTTATGATAAATCCGTGAATTGAGTTCCCCAATCCGCGCTGAGTCTTTATGGGATGTTAGCCCAAACTTATTCGTTCTGACAGGAAACCACCACTGGGAATAACTAAGGGTCAGTGAGGCTGGAGACGAGAGTCGAGACAGACAGGTAAAACTATTAGTACGACACGTTATATCGTAGTTTTGTCAAATTTGAAGCATTTGTGAACCACGTACACACACTATAATCCTAAATCCAGCATTCCCAGTGAACTCTTAGGTAGGACTAAGCGTGATATTTATAGAACACGTAAGATATCATTTCCTAAGCCGAGCACGCATGCGCACTAAAATAGACTTCAGTAGGAGAGCATCCTGTACCATGAATTTAATTTTTTTCTACTCGGAACACGTCTAAAGTATTTGTATCTTTATGTTGATCGCAAACAGAGACTAGAAAATATCAGATACTAGAAGTACTTATTGTAAAATATTCCTTTCAAGCGTCTGAGAGTAAGATTAAGATGATTTTGTATAAGAAATCAATAACCTAATTATTACTAGACTAATAAAAATAAAGTAGAAATTAAGACAGCCGATTAAATCACTTATACTGGCACATGAGTTTTTCTACCTTGGCGTCTACGCGGTAAAGGACAAGGGCGGATCCAGGGGGGGGGGGGGGTCATGGGGGTCATGACCCCCCCCCTCCCTGAGCTGGTACCAGGACTTGTTATCTAGCTCCAGGACTATTGTTATCAAAATTAAATTATAAGTTCTTGACTTGACCACGACTATGTGACCCCCTCCTGGCGCCAAAGCTGGATCCGCCCTTGAAGATGATACAGTTGTTGCTTGATGATAGAGCTAATTTACCACCAGGCGACCCACTTGCTTCTTACATTCAATCCAATTTCATTTCATTTTTGATTCCCTTTTCCACCTATACGCCCACAATCATGCTAAGCGTGGCCTTTGGATCTTGTCACCTTAGGCTCTGTATACCCCGTAAGGGAGAAAAACGTGATTTATGTATGTATGTATGTATGCAATTTCATTAAAAAAATCTTCCTGTAAGATTGAGCACCACTGGTGCGTTGCGATGCGTTGCGTTGCGTCATCGCAACGAATTAACGCATTGTTTGCATCTTCAGAGCATTTAAATTAAAATTATTATTCCGTAATGCCAGTTTTGGTGACCTTGCATCATTATAATTGATAAGTAAGACTTCCAGCAATTGTTTTTGTAGTCTCTAATCTCTAATCATCAAGCAATGCGCTGCGCAGTAACATTATATTATTGTTCGTGAGAATGTTTATCAAATAATGTTGTTGTGCTAAGCTAATACACAATACAACGCATAATATCTGTAACAACAGTACCTAACGACTTTAATTGTAGCACTAAACAAACAAGGGTAATAAAAACTAGGTAAATTCCACTATTCTGAGATCTGTAGGCTTATTACCTAACTCGCTTGCAATCGCCATCGTGCTCATTTTGACAGTTCTTGTATGAATGTGACAGCTAGCTGATTTCGATGCCAATTGTCATCCAATACATGAACTGTCAAAATAAACACGATGGCGATTGCGAGCGAGTAATGTAATAACCCTACTGAACTCATTTTCCATTTTCTTTTTTTGTATAGGTATTACCTATTTGAATGTATTATTATGAGTACCTATTAACTATTAATCCTACATAAACTAAGATATCACTTACATAGGTCTGTCCCTATAGGTATATGCTTAGATCTTTTAAATTACGCAACGGATTTTAATGCGTTTTTTTTTAATATGTATCTAGTGTGTATTGAGAGGAAGGTTTAGATGTATACTTAATGCATTCTTATTGAGTGCAATCCTACGCGGACGAAGTCGCAGACAGAAGCTAGTCAAACGATAAAGTAAAGAGCCAAATACACAATCTTTCTAATATCTGCGAGATCGCAAAATTGTGTCGATTCCTCCTCTGAACAAGAACAGAGCGAGACATATTTTTAGCGATAAATAGTTAACATTTATAGGTCAGGTCAATAAGATGAATGAATCTACAGTTCTTATTCAAGGTAAAGCCGAATCCGAAAGCGAATAATTTGCAGTTGGCAGGATGCCTGCTACGGTTGCTGGGTACATCAATTAGTTTTAGAGACGGGAAATAGCAAAATTTTATTTCTCAGAGCAAATACACAAATGTATGAGTAGACTCCGTTAGACAGCTTACAAACGAAAACGAACGTAGAAATTGTATATTTAAAAAAAAAAACTTTATTTCAGACAACAGCGTTTAGTCCATATTTTGTGAGTAAACAAGTAAGTATGCTTAATCAGAAGTAGGGTAAACTACCCATTGATTGTCACTTCGGCATCCAGTGTTTGGCTTTTTTTTCTCGATAGTTGGTAGATTGCAAGAATTCACGTCACTGTCGTGTATCTATGTACGAACGAGGGCATAAATATCGATATAGCCATCATTTCAATGTAAAAGATACGCCGAATGAAATGCTTTGCCGGCCTTATTCAGATTGAATATAACATAGTAGACAATTTTTAATCGCAACGACACTGTATTTAAGATTGAGAGTTGAGACAGGCTCAAGTGCCAGACGGCCATGAATTTATCATGAATCTATATTTAGTTCCAGTCTTCCAGCTTTACCATTTTAGACAAACTTCTTCGTAAGTAGATTGAATACATTTTGTTTAATTATCTGACATAAAACATTCTCCATTCATCTGTATAATTTTTCATAGACAATTAGAAAGAAACAGTAAATAAAAAGAAACCTGAATGTGAAATCACGTAACTGAAAGATCGCTTTCAAGGTGCCCCCTTCGCTCACTAGTTTTTGATTGTACTTAATGTTACATCCTATGTCACGTCACCCGACCTCTCATCGAATCAAGTTCCGTCTAGTAACAACTACAGCCAGGGTTGCCAACTCTACGTCTTTTTACGTAGATCTACGTACTTTAAGCCTTTCTTGCAAACCTACGAACTTTAGTCCCAGAATCTACGTATTTTCTATCAAATTTGCAAAATAGACTGAATGGGCATAATTACCTTTACTTTCGCGAAAAAAAATTAATAAACGTTCCGTTTCACTCAACACGTCGACCCCTCGCCTCGCCACTCAACACGTCGCGCCATTCATTTAAAACGGAGGAGCCATAAATTAAAAAAAAAAAGAAATGTGACGTGACCGACCGCGTGTGGCGTGTGTAGTGTAGGGCGCGTTCCAATTTGCCATGAGATTCTGGTAGACCTATAATTCATAGATTTATTGTTTGTCTGCTGTCTACTACTTTTAGGGTAATATAAATTGTCATTTTATTTACTTTTACCTACCCTACTCTCTTAATTTCACTCAGAAAAAAAGTACGTAGATCTACGTATTTTCTATATGGCAATTTCACATTTCTACATAATTTTCTTAATCTGACCTACGCCTTTTTTAAAATCCGAGTTGGCAACACTGACTACAGCTAATAAAGCTATAGTAAAATAAGGGTCCCATACACTACTCGCGAAGTTGATCGAAGTATGGAGAGGCACTTCGTGACACTTCGCTTCGCTTCGGGCAACTTCCGTTCTGTCGGTTTTTTGGTCCGAGTCAAAACGCCCGAAGTTCGAGCATTGAGTGTCACACTACATTACTCGCGAAGTTGATCGAAGTTCGAGGTAAGCCGAGGACAGCCTACTACACTACTACGTTTTTACTATGCGACCGAGTTTTTTCGAAGTCCTACGAGTGTGTAGTGTGACTCCTCGCCTCGGCAACTTCACTTTGAACTTCGTCGAAGAACTTCGGCCCGAGAGTGAAGAGGGGTTTTAATAGTTACAATTACAACACGACAACATTTTCTAGAGCCATTGGAATAAAAACTAAAATAAATACTAACTGAAAGTCGGTATCATTTAGTTGGACCAAAGTTACGTGACGCCAAGGGGACAGCGGATAATGGACGATATGTGGCTTTCTACGAACACATTGCCCCACTTGAATGCTGCAGTATTCGCAGTTCAACGAAGAAAACCATGCGAAACATGTGACGAAAGCTAACGGTCACGACGCCCACTAGTTATTTTTGTTTTATATTTATTCCACGTCGCCGAACGTTAGTGACCTCATAACGTGTCCTGTGCAACGGTTGCGTTACGTAACAAATAGGACTGCATGACTGTATATGTATGCCTACGTATGCATCATATATGACGGATGCTATGGGTAGGATAGAAAAAGATAGTTTCAAAGTTAATTAGCGTCGTCGGTTACTTAATTAGTTTGGTTGTTTGCGCGTAGTTTAAATAGATCGATGTGGTAGACGAGACCCAATCAGGACTATCGTTTCATTGCTCATCAGTTGGCGCCACTGTTGATTAAGGTCTAGAGGTAGGTATAGCTGTCAAAGGTGACTTTATATGATCGGCGCCGAAACAAACTTTTAAATCTTGAATCACATTAAGTTTATTAATTATAAATAACTATCATCATATCGATTAGCTATGCCGCAATGTTGTGCAGTTCCGTTTTGTTCGAAAAAAAAATGCGCTTTCAAAGCGTTCACATTCATCGCCAAATCACTATCACTACCACTACATAGTATAAAACAAAGTCGCTTTTTCTGTCCCTATATCTCTATGTACGCTTAAATCTTTAAAACTACGCAACGGATTTTGATGCGGTTTTTTTTAATAGATAGAGTGATTCAAGAGGAAGGTTTATAATATGTATAATACATGCATAATATACCGTGCGAAGCCGGGGCGGGTCGCTAGTAATCCATATTTGCGATAATTTCACGAAGGCGATCACTTTTCAACTGGTAAATGAAAGAAATTATAACTTATGTCACGCAGCCCGCCAAAACCAGTGAAAAATGAATGTTATTGGACCTCAAGCGACACCAGCGCTTCTAGTGGCCAATTCACACGCGATAGCCCCCATTGCAACGACTGAAATTGCAATCCGATCTTTAATTGCATGCTGTGTAATAGTAGAAGTGTGTCGATAAATTTACATGTAACTTAAAGAGTAATAATGACGGTGGACTATGCTTACTTTCGTTTGTACATTTTATTTAGAAATAGCATTTGCCAGCAACTTCTTCCGCGTAGGATTATAGACTTAAGAATGTATTATACATATAAACTTTCCTCTTTAATTACTATATCTATTAAAAAAATAGCATCAAAATTCGTTGTGTAGTTTTAAAGATCTAAATACATAGATAGGGACAGACAGGACCAATACCGGAAAGCGACTTTATTTTATACTATGTAGTGATGACTCTACATACAGTTATTTTATCTATGTAGGTAGGTAGGTATATGCCTGTGACTGGCTTTCTGTTTGGCTTCACAGAGCGGATTAGTGTTTCATTCTCGTATGATCGCTAAAAATAATAAGCTAGGTAAATAAAATACAATGTTTCCCAAGTACCTACAGTATTCTAGGTCAAAATAAATACGCTTTTAATATCATATCTGTAAATCGCCTGCTAAAATACACTAGATCATCATGCTAACGCGATTTGGGTCGTTTTTGAATATTTCAAACACGTTTATTACAAGGAAACGTTACCTACATTCTTTAATCACGTGAAGAATATAACATTATCTACATGTATTTATCTAATCGAAACATCTTATGTAGGTATACCATTTCGAAATATAGGCAGTTTCAATAAGTACCTCGAACCCTCTTTGTAAAAGCGTGATTGTCGTGCATGTTGCGTTTCATTGCGGTGTTTGAAAGACCGCTGACGATTCTTTCACTCCACGGCTCCGCAATGTAATGCTAGTTCCACGTTTTTGTTGCGTGTCAAGCAGGGCTCAGACTTGGATCTGATAAACGACCTTATCTGAAGGATTACAAAGAGTTACGATTTTATACTTATATCTTATCTGTGAATAACGGCGTTGAATCAGTAACCAGGATATTTTATTTAGTAATACCTTGTGAATAATGTGATTATTAATCTTTTTCCAATAAACATAATCTTTTTAATAAAGCGGATATATATAGGTCATTTATTACAACACCTGTCAATTTTATGAAGCTTTGAATTTATTTTCTTATCACGATTAAATTTGGTCCACTTTTTGGGCTCTTACCCTAGTCATAATTGGATTTGTGAACTACCTATGAACCTTTCCATAATAAATATCGAAGTATCATTTAATGTACCTTACCTACCTATGCATGTTTCATATTACTGCCTTATTCGACGACAGTAGGTACCTAGAAGGTACAATCAGCAGCATAAATATGCAGTCAATTTTCGACCTTATTCAAATGTAAACATGTTTAAAGATTGACTATGCTTGTAAGGTATCAAATCAATGGTATCATACATATACACAAATAACGCCTAAATCCCTAACGGGTTAGACAGAGCCTAAGGTAACAAGACCTAAAGGCCACGAGGAATCCACATCAACTTATAACAAACAATAGGGTAAATTACCCTAGATACTGACTAGAAAAAAATAAAAATGTTAATTTCATTTTTTACAGCCCATTATATTAGCATTGACGAGGCATAAAACAACTAGGTACCTACTTCACTTAATTAAGAAATTAAGATCTATTCGCGACTGGGCACACCTAGCTCAGTTTTACAGCGGTGAAGGTCAC
Source organism: Pandemis cinnamomeana (assembly GCA_932294345.1). Lineage (NCBI taxonomy): Eukaryota > Metazoa > Arthropoda > Insecta > Lepidoptera > Tortricidae > Pandemis > Pandemis cinnamomeana. Next base: position 8,427,878 of record OW028721.1, read on the forward strand.
TGGATCAATATAGCTAGTAAGATGAGCAAATCTTTTCCTCGAGCAATTGTTAAATCAATAAATAGTCAGTAACTCTACAAAAAAGAAAGTTAGCATTCATTTCAAGACAATGCAACTGCACGGCATTACAATACAGTCGCCATTGTACCTACATACATGCGACAAAATCTAGGCAAAAGCATTACATTGCGGGCTAGTAGAGCGAAAGCGTTGTCAGCAACCATTCAAACATCGCAATGGAACTTGCACGATTTTGACACGACGAAAGAGTGTTCTGAATACTAGGCTATTCTGTTCCGAAATTCGTATTGCCATCCCACTCTCTTATGACTTAATGCGAGCGGAACGGCATGAAACGAAGTTCTATTTTGTAACTACAAAGTACTAAGCTAGTAGGTACTGGACTGTCAGCATTTCGAAATTACCATACCCCCATAATTACGATTTATCCTCGATTAGATAAATAATAGATAACGTTTTATTCTACACGTGATTATGAAATGTGGGTAACGTTTCTTTGTTATTTTAGGAGAGTTTACAATATCTAAATGCGTCCCAAATCGTGTTACTACATGTAGGTACAGCAAGCGCCACATAGTATGAAACATCCAATGTGACCAAAAAGTTCGACACACCATACTATTTCTATGATGTACTGAACTATTTGGCCGACTTGATGCTTCAAACTATATGACGCCGATTGTACAATGTCTTAGTAAGCCTTACTTACGTTTAGAGTCATTGACCCTACTAGAAATAGCGCATAATATTGTTGTTGACTACTATGTTACATTAGATCGAAAAAAAAAAACAAATTGCGACCTTCTCTTTTTTTAAGTAGGTTAATGAAAGACACTTAATAATTTTATGATAATTTATTACATAATATTTGAATCCCACCCAACAAACATGCTAAACAAAAATAAACAATTAACAAATCCTTTGCACATGTGAAAGCTAAATCCAAAGCAGTCATCGGATCACATGGTTTCAGATAATCCAAAGAAATTTTATTCCTAATTAAACAATACAACTTATTAATGTATTAAAATTATATTAAAACCAATGTTATGCCCACACAGATGCACGGGTCTCTACACTACATCAATATAATTTTAATATTGTGCAACAACTTTAATTTTCAAATATGTAAAAAAAAACTATGTATGAACGATGAAAAATATTGTCTTTCTTTAGTCAGTCCTAGGTCCAACCCTATGATATGCCAATGCGGAGTATCCCATGCATGACTTGGAGAATGCTATTTCTATGTTTTAAATTTTTAAATACATATTCAGAAACTTCTTAAAGCTCCATCTAGTTATACGAATAGCATTAAAATAACTTAAGCATTTTCATCGGTTTCAACATACCATTGTATACATTTTAGGGTGTTTTAGCTCCACAATATAGTACATCACATTTTTTTTTACATTTTTCTCATAAAATCTTTACATTTATGAACACTTACAACAATTTAGAATATACTTTTTAATATTACTTTTACAATTAGTGCAGACCAGTTCGATTTGATTTGAGAAGTGCCAGATTAATGATTGATTGCAATATGATTGGAATTGGATTGATACTATTTAAACGAACTTAATTTAAATAGTTGACTATCTATTTTTAAAACCATTAATTAAATTGATCTTCAGAAAATAAACATAGAAAAAAATATTATATTAGAAATCTGACAAGGAATGTAAAAACAAGATCAAGTTTGAAAAGTTACAATAATAAAACTGAATATTATTTTAATCGCTGGAAACAGTTTCTGAGATTCTGTACAAACATACAACTATGTTATTGTTCAATGTAGTTAGTGTTTATACTTGTCTTACGAAATGGAAACTGGTATTTTATCGACATGCAAACTAGAGCATTGAAAGTGGTTTAATGTCAATGAATTTCAGTTATGCAAAAGGAGTATTTACACATTGTATGGAAAAACAATGAGTTTGTGGGGTTTGACTGTCAGTTAAACTTTTTGTCATATTCCAGTCACCAGACCATTTTAGAATAAGGAACATAGCAAATAATGAGAAAATAAACTGATATTAAGTACAATAAATCTACAAATGGAATTGTACACAAGGAATATTACCTACCCAAAACATAATGTATCTAAATGGAATTCAACAAAATGTGCTTTATTTAGTGCAAATTGATTACAAACTACTTATGTTAACTACTATAACATTGATGTCACCAAACATTTCTGTTAGAAAATCAACTCTTACCCCTTTAGAAAATGAAATACTTTTAAATCTCTTATTCTTCTATTATTATTTATACATAATTATTGCTTTTAACAAAATGTAGCGTCCGAAAAAGAAATATCAAAATGTGTTAAAAATCAACATGTTTAAAAAAATATATAATGTGAAGCCATCGAAAGTTTTTTACTACTTAAATTTATCTATGGTCTACTATCACATTTGGTAGGGCTAGAAGGCTATGGATGAAGGAGGCATGGAGCACTCCCCGACGGTCACTCTGTAGGATGCCAGTTCACTGATACCATGGTAGTGGACAAAGGCAGCCACAATCACCAGCACATGGAAGATCTGATGAGATTGGAACCAGATGTCACACTTCCCTGGGAACCATCTCTCAGGCACACGCAGGGCATAAAACATGGCCCCAAGAATGTACAGTAAGCCCATTAGAACTAGCCAGCCCAAGGAAGCCTTGCTCACCTGAGTGAACCATCCCTCTGTGATCCCATAATGGATCGCAGGCACCACTCCTGAGAGACCAAAACCCATAAACACCCCAGCTCTGAGTGGCCGCAATCGGGGCTCTGAAAACCTGTCCCAAAGCGACACAATAATAGATAGTATTCCTAAAACAACCACTACAGATAAATAAATAATCTTCGGCCTGTAGTGGCAGTAGAAACTATAATACAACCAAGGAACAAAGGAACCCATGATCAGTAGAGCTATACCACAGTAATCAAGCTTTGAAAACAGTTTGCCAACCATTTCAGAGTGACAGTACAGTGTGTGGTAAGCAAATGAAAAACCGAGGCAGACAATAGCACCTACGAAAAACACACCGAATATCATTTTCTCCTGCATTTGTATTTCAATCGACGGGCGCGACAAGAAGTAGATGGCCACGCCGATAAAAGCCACGCAGCCAAGGAGATGAGTCCAGATATTACCAGTTTCGGTGTGGATGCGGAAGATGGAAGCGAAACATGCGCTGAAAGACGGTAGGGGTGGCCGATGGCCTTTGTGGAGGTAGTCGTTGTCCTGCAGCCAGCGGGGCAGGTGCCGGAAGTGACACACGTTCCACGACGCCTCCCACACCTTGCGGACGAACTCCTCGGCCTGCTCGGCGGCGTTGTGTGCCAACGCACCCAAATCAATTTCGTCCGACAACACGCCCGCTTTCAACACTTCGGCCATCTCAGCGTCCAGCAAATGTTGGTCCTCGGGTGTCGAAGGCAATGGACAGCCCTCTTCTTCCTCCGCAAGAACTTCGTCCAACTCGTCCATGTGGGAAGCCAGACTCTCGCCCTCCGGATCCCATCCTTGCCGCCGTCGCAACCCGTCCGAAGAGACGCTTTGCGACCCCGAATCGGAGTCTAACTCCCACATCGTAGCTAATTTTTTACTCTTTTGTCGTAAACATCCACGCCACGAACTGTGACCTGGTTTCGACGGTACACGCGCGGACAGTTATTTGCGAGAAATCCAGTTACGTCACGGAAACCACGGTGCACAATGCAACGTCTTTTGTTTCGATGCTGCAACTATTCACTTTAAAAAGCGTCCTTACGCAATACCATAATCCAATTTAAAATCGTATCACTGTAATTTAGGTGATGCACCTATCTGGGCACGAGTAGCCTCAAGATGCATCACACGGCAAACAGCTGAAAGACACTGTCGTTAATTTAGTCTGCTTCACTCTACTCCATTCGCCATCATTTTCCGATCGCTTCTGCCATCTCACTCACTCCCGAGCAGCTGTCATCGAAAATAGTGCTACGAAAATTTCAACGATAACTTTCAAATGAATCCAATCGGATTAATCGTTATGTTTATTAATCGTTATAATCTTAGTTAAAATAATAAGTTGCACTACTTTTTGAAGTGAAAACTTCTTATGCGGCGTTGTGCACTTTTTGAGATGGGTAAACAATGTTAAACTCGCGTCAGGACACGTGACCTGATTGAAAATTCGTAAGACTTTCTACAGCGCTCGCGCGAGTGTGCTTGTGTGTAGTTTTCACTTCTGCCGGCACTCCCGGAGTGCAACCCGTTTATTTTTTAACCCCCGATGCAAAAATCCTTCCTTCCACGCTGGTCTAGGAGCATAGAAAAATCATAGAATGTACCTGTTGCTTCTCTTGAATGCGTCTCTTGGATCCGCGCAAATGGTAAAAGCCCATCAAGGAAATGGGCGAAAAATCTTAGGAATCATATTATTGGCGATGCGGCTAGTATAGTAACCCATCACTATTTTGATTCCCCTTTTCACCATACGCCTAACGCGCTACGCTAAACGTGGCCTTTAGCTCTGGTTAACTTAGGCTCTGTCAACCCCGTAAAGGATTAAAACGTGATTTAAGTATCACTACAATAGTATAAAACAAAGTCGCTTTTTCTGTCCCCAAGTCCGTATGTATGCTTATATCTTCAAAACTACACAACTGATTTTGATGCGGGTTTTTTTAATAGATAGAGTAATTCAAGAGGAAGGTTTATATGTATCATACATGCATAATATACCGTGCGAAGGTCGCTAGTAATATATAATAATATAAATAATATAGGAATATCTCGAGGAGGTATTCACCTTGCACATTCAATTCATTATAAATTTTACTTTTGTAATTATTTATCTTAATTTTTTTTTCTCTTACTGTCTTAATAAGATTCTTTTGGTAGTAAATAAACTGCTGGGCCAAAAAGTCATCATTTGATGAATAAAATTTTAATTCGGAGCATCGGCTTCAATCGATTAATAAAGATTTCAGCGTATAAAGTATCGATAGTCCGCATTCGTAACGTGGACAACTCTACAAGGTATGACGTATTCAAAAATGCTGTTTTCTCATTGGATAATAAGATTCCTACGTACATTATAATCGACCAATAACGTTAGTGGTCGTCCCGTCTCTACCTACTTTACTTTTACGAGCAATATTATAACCTAGAACGAAGATGCAGCTTGTGCTATGCATAAAATAGCAAAACACATATCATAAAACAAATCGATCACTTACTTTTTAAACATGTTGGTAACGATGAAAAGTATCCCACTTCAAGAAATTCACTAATCAGTTTAAATTGTGACACCGGATAATACAATACAATACAGCAAAACAGCAATGTTTCTGTCACTTTTGACAGCAAGTTTGACGTAAATAAGTTGTCGATTCCTACCAATCGTTGTCTAGCTGGCAAACCTACTACTGGTTAACAAAAACGTATCATTTTACGATTGGCTCGTGTTAACTCATCCATCTGCGTTTAGTTTTCTGTTACTAGGCTCATATCATAAGTTAAATGTTTACACTTTTGATAGAAAGATCTCAATCACATCCATAATACAAAAAGTCTTTCTACAGAAAGATAATCAACGACAAAAGCAGGTTGTAAATTTAGAAAAGTGGAAAAAACGACTGTTTTTGCTTAATCTAATCTGGCAAACATTTTAATAAGTGTCAGATGTCAAATAAAATTACAATACAATCAAAACTTCAAAAGTTTTCTGCACTTGACTTGATTCCACGTGGGTTAAAAATTCGTAACAGCAACGGCTCCGACGGCACATTATTGAATGTAAATGTGTAATTGATATCCAACATAATGTCCACCCTACTGGAAGTGATAGTGACATCAGATTCAAACAATACATTATGGACGAGCAGCATTTGGGATCCTCATACTGGTACTAACTTGAAGTCCTATAAAGGAGGCGGTACAGCTGAGCCAAGAACTCTTTCCTTTATAGGCAGCGACTATCTTGCAGCTGTAGAGAAGACTAAACCTATTTTACACATTTGGCCTCTGAATTCGCATCAGACAGTGCAAGGCATGCGCTTTATTCTGCCCGGAAAAGCAGGAACATTCGCGTTTTCCCCCGACGGTGCGTTCTGCATTGCCGGTATTGATGAGAAGATTTATCTCTGGCAAATTGCATCGGGTAACCTCTTGACTATAATCAACAGACATTATCAAAAAGTTGTGCTACTCAAGTTCACGCCAGATGGCAGATATTTCGTATCAGCAGCAGAAGACGGCATGGTCATGGTGTGGTCTTTAGCCACCGTAGCTGCGAACCCTGAGGCTGAACTGGTGACACAAACAACAGCAGGGCAACATGACCCAGTCTATATTTTCTCAGACCATTCCCTGCCTGTAGCTGACTTGTGCATAAGTAAAACTGGTATTCATGGTAGACTATGCTCTGTATCAGGGGATAGAACTTGTAAAATATATGATTTAGCCTCGGGAGAGATGCTGCTGAATCTAGTCTTTGATGTCTCATTGTCAGCAGTTACATTAGACATCCTAGAATTAAATATCTTTGTTGGCACTACGGAAGGCAAAATTTTTCAGATCAGTCTTACAAATCCCCCTAGAAGTCGAGATTTTATGATTAATACAGACAATAGTCCTGTCTTTAATGCTCACAAGAGTGCCGTCACTTGTTTGTCAGTTTCTCTTGATGGAGAAACTTTAATGTCAGGGTCTAATGATGAACGCGTTTTACTATGGCATATTCCCAGTAGACAGCCAGTACGGACAATAAAACATAAAGGACCTGTAACAAATGCCTACTTCACAACTAATTACCCAGCTATTTACAAACAAGAATTCAAACCAAGCATTGTCCTACACAGCTTAGAAAGATCCCTTGAAAGTTCCGATGAGGTCACAGAGTTAGAAGTATTGGTGAGCAAGAAAATCAACTTCTGGCCAAGCATAAATGAAATTGACTATGAACAAATTGGAGTAGCTGCTGAAAATGAATACAAAATTCATGAGACAAAATTCAAAGATGAATTAGAAAACTTGAAGAAAATAAATGCCAATCTATATTCTTTTGCTATTCAAAAAGAAGTTAATTCTATTGTTAGTGCCAATAGCAATGTAGGTAAGAAGAAAAAGAACAAGAATAAAATGAATGTGAAATTTTAATAAATATGTAATCATTGTGCAGTTGTTTTTATAGTACTTATAGATTCCTATTTCAAACATTTACGGTAGAACTATCAAACGAATCAAGAATTTTACTTCTGAATTTTTTGTATTTATTTTTACGGTTGTACCCGTTAGAAATTTACAAAGGAGATTTGGTGGTGAGAGTGGTGGGACTTGTGGGATATAGGGACGGCCAGACATTCAAAATAAAACTAAATATTATAATAACGCTAGGCTGGATTGTGTCATCGCCACCGGGGCAACGAACTGCAGACAAACCCGCAAAGGAGTAGTAAGGCAGATAAACCTGACAAACTGTTAAAAATCTCCCAAAGAAGTTTATTTTTTATCCTTGCAAGCACTAGCAAAAATTCGTTCAGAAATCGTAGAATGAGTTCATTTATGCAACGATTTTGCAACGTGAAGAGTGGAGGCTTTACACAGTTTCTCCTAAAAATGAATCATGCTTTCGTTACTAAAAAAATGTTTTTTTATAAATGTAGCCTATAAAGTAAAAAAATATGTTTTAGGATTTTAAATTCTCTACGGTTTTTTAAGTAAATTTGATCATATTTCAGAACGAATTAAAAAAACTTTAAGTAAACGTCACCGATTTCGAGCAACGCATTTTTGTCTGTTTTTAAAATACACACACCCGTATCTCTTTTGGGCGTTCAATTACATGTATTATGTGTTAAAATAAAAAATATTGTTTTAATAGCAAAGCTGCGACTATGGTTTTATGATATCTTGTCTTTTCAAGGTAAGTGGAGTAAAACAGATTTATGGTTCGAGTGTATTAAAAATAAACTCGAGGCTCGTCGGGTTTGCGTCACAAACAAAACATTGTTTTGTTTATTATTTTCAGGAGGTTGACGAGATGTCGAAAGCTGTAATAATACCGGAGTGCAAGAAGGATGTAGGGGGTGTTAAGGAGGGAATGTCGCTGTCGCCAACTGAGAAGAGAGATGGGGCTATGGGTTTGTTCAGTCGTCTCTTGAGGCTGGATACACTTAAGAGGAGTTGCGTCGCAACTAAGCCCGTGGAGCCCCCAACAACTTACTATGGGGTCTACATTCCCTGCGAAATCAAGAAAGGTCCAGATGAAGGTAAATGTTATGTTGATATGCACCTGTTGTTACCTAAGTGTGTCATGCGTTGTTGCTGTCTCGGAATTGGCAGGATGCTTTTACCTGTTTATTTTATCGTTTGCAATGCAAATTTTTTGTAACCATGACCTTTCTGCATTGTCTCGTTTTTACATTTACCATTTACAAAATTAAAAAAGGTCATCATTGATCATTGTCTGAAAATAATGTAAACTGTAAAAAAGAAGAATGTAAACTGTAGTAAAATTGACACTTCTTAACATTCTCAGTAAATTACACCCAAAAACAGAAATAAACAATAAAATGGGTCCGAATTTATGTAAATTACTAATTAAAATTCCCTTGTCCTCAAATAAACACATTGTGAGAAGACAGCTTATAACTATGAGTTTTATAACTTAAGCCAGGGTTTTTCAACCCTTTGTTGTCAACGGCACACTTTTAGTTTCAGTAAACTTTCACGGCACACCAGTAAAGAATTACCTACTATGACAACTTACCTACTATGACAAGGGAAAGTGCATAGTGCGGAAAGCGCGTCTCGTTTCCACGGAATTGACTAATTATTTCCGTACTTTTTTGTTTTTCGAAATATTTTTTTATGACTGCAATTAAGCATCGCGGCACACTTGAAAATGTACGCGGCACACTGGTGTGCCGCGGCACACCGGTTGAAAAACCCTGACTTAAGCACTCATTCTTAGTGGAGGCCTGTGCCCGGCAGTTAGTCATATGGGCTGAAGGTGATGATGATGACTTCAATTATGCTGGTTATAAAAGCGAATGTTCTTCTTGCAGAAGCAATACATGTGTACCAGAACAAGTTTGAAGCTCTAGAGCTTGTGAAACGCTACAAGCTGGCGCGGTTCAAGGCGTTCCACAGCCGCCAGGACGCCATCTCATTCGCGCTGCGCGGTGCTGAACCCCAAGACACCACTGACGGGAATGACAACTGTAAGTGCATCATCTTGGTTATACAGCTAGGGATGAAGCTAGACAACTCTAGCAACTAACTTGGACTTTAGAATTCATTTATCGCTATCCTGCGGGAATGGGGACTATCGTTTCTTTGCTCAGCAGTAGACGCCACTAGAGTCCAGAGGTAGAGCTAGAAAAAACATAGCTGTAACATTGGCAAACAAGCATGCTTTTGGCAAAAAATAAGTTTGTAAACAGTAAACAAACAAAACAATGAATTAGCTGCTCGAAGCCACTTATTTCTGCGCCTATTTTTCTTAATTCCTCTTTCAAAGCGTTCACAATCATTGCCAAATAATCCGTATTTGCGATAATTTCACGAAGAGATCACTTTTCAATAGGTAAATGAAAGAAATTATAATTTGAGTCGCTTAGGCCACCAAAACCAGTGAAAAGTGAATGTTATTGGACCTCACGCGACACGCGCCTCTAGTGGTAAATTCACACGCGATAGCCCCCATTACACAATGTTTCGGGATAAAAAGTAGCCTATTTTTTATTCCAGACTATAATCTATTGCTGTGCCAAATTTTATCTAGATCTGTTCAGCCAAACAGGTCTTAAAGAGTAACAAACATTCATCACAAATTTTGGCTAATATTAGTAGGCTACTAGAACAAGATTTTTAAAATAAAATATTCAATAATATAGTGGATTGAATCAACACATGGTTTTTTATAGTTATATAGCAAACCTAGGCAAAATCAACCAACAAAAAACGTGTAAAATGAACCATGTTATTACATTTTTATCAGCTTTATAATATGCTTCAATTCTTAATATAGATTTCGTAGGAATACAATGTTATTGTTTATTTAATCGCAAAAAAAACAATTTAAAAAATACTTTCATGACAAATTTTCATCTGTAAATGTACTCAAGAATCTTAGCGATGTTATAGGCGTGACTAACGCGGGAGTGTTAGAAATTTAACTATCAAGTAATTTATTTGTTCCAATCCGGATACAAGCTGTGTTGCTTCACTATAGGCCTTATAAATACGCAAGCAAGCAAATACTCCTTTGCAGCCACAGAATCTGGTATGGGGGGGGGGGGGGGGGGGGTTGATGAATCTGACCCAAGAGACACCCAATGGGGCTGGCAAAGTCACACAAGTGCACTTAAGCCTCGTAAAAATATTAGATATGCTTAGGGTCTCTCTATGGGATCGAATCAGAAATGGAAGAGATACGTAGAAGAACAAGGATCACCGACATAGCCAAGCGAATTAGCTTGTTGAAATGTCAATGGGCAGGCTTCATGGAGAACAGATGGTCGTTGGGGCCGAAAGGTTCTCGAGCAGAGACCGCGGAACGGGAAGCGCAGCGTAGGACGTCCGCCAACGAGGTGGACGGGTGACCTGGTTAAAGTCGCGGGTTCACGGTGGATGCAAGCCGCTTCCAACCGAGGCAACTGGAGGTCTATGGGGGGAGGCCTATGTCCAACAGTTGTTGTCTTATGGTTGATATGATGATGAATTTATTTGTTAAGCTGGCTTTTGAGACTAGTCATATTTCAAAGGTTGTCTGAATAAACTGTTAATACAGGTCTACCGGAATGCCTAATTTTTTATTCAATCAACATGCACTCGTACTGTGACTACCGTTAACCGTAGCTACAGTTATACAAATTGCAACTACATTGTTTTAAAACTAACTGAAATCAATTTGTCGCAATCAATTTTAACAAGTTACGCGAAACGATGGAAAAATCTATATTGTTATAAGTTATGAATGTATACCTGAGTCGCCGTTTAGAAATGGCGCCCTTATTATGTGGAAGTTTTGATTATTGCTTTTATTCACATCTAATTGACCAGCGATTACGATATTTACCATTTATAATAATAATAATAATATCTTGGGACAATTGACACCAATTGACCTAGCCCCAAACTAAGCAAAGCTTGTAATTATGGGCACTTGACAACGGATAAACATACTTATATAGATAGATACATACTTAAATACATATTAAACATCCAAGACTCGAGAACAAACATTCGTATTTTTCATACAAATATCTGCCCCGACTGGGGATCGAACCCGGGACCTCAAGCTTCATAGGCAGGTTTTCTAACCACTGGGCCATCCGGTCGTCATTTTATGCGTCTTGTACGAGGCTTATTGCCTAAGTCGCAGTTACTCGCGATTCCATTGTCTCATCTCTCTCTACCACCATCTTATACCGTTTGACAGATAGAGATGGCGGTGATAGTTGTTTAATTGGTCTTCTTCTTTTTCTAATATGGTCCCATCGATCGATGCGATGATTTTGCCAATGTCGAAGTAATACGGTATTCAAAAATCGTCGGCAATGTTGTACGGTAGACCACGGTCAAAAGACCCCTCCCCCCCTGTCGGGCTCTTAGCCAACGGATAATGATATCCCTCAGAATCTGCCAGGAAATTATTAACCGATGCCCACTGTGCATCGGACTAAGCACTGCTCTTCCCCACGGACGGATCCGAAAACGAACAGCTCTTGACCACACGCGGAGGTAACCCGACATGCACCCCAGTGTTTAATTGTGGAACGCTGTCATAGTGAAGTAACGCCATCTCAACAAACAAATTTCAAAAATATTTTGACATTGACATTTTGCGACAAGGTCCATAAATGCACAGTAAGGGAAATGTATTAGCGTACGTACAGAACCCTATCGCAATAAGGTGGCATGTCACTCGAGTTTGAGCGACGGCGGTCTGTCTATCGCAACAAGGTTCTGCGGTGGTACGTGAATTCATTTCTCTCACTGTACATAAGTCGATAAGACTACAATGGGCTCTTGCTATTACGACGTTAAAACGTTGGGTAATACGATGGCGTGATTTTTTATTTAATCAAGCTTTTCAATTGTTATCCATTATCTCTTACTTAATTAATTCCCGGATCGTACGATTGTATGGCTTTGGCGTTTTATGATAACATTATTTGACCCGCTTTTATTATCGGACGTTGATATGTTGATATGCTTTAGTTGATAGCGGCTGGAGTGGTTGTTTTTGTTTGTGAACGTTTTTATCTTTATGTTGTGGTTCCGGGTGAAAGTTGGAGGGCTTGTCTCAATTAAGATTGTAATTGACCACTGTATAAAAGTTTCATGTGTAGTGGTATTATTATTTTTGATTCCCCTTTTACAACTTATACGCCTACAATAATGCTAAATGCAGTGTCGGATTAGCCACGTAGCAAGAGTAGCAAATGCTACGGGCGCCGTGCTCCAACGCCTGTCTGACCGTAATAAAAAAATATTAATTTAGATAGGAGCGTAAAATATCTTTGTGACAGTTTTGTTTTATTTAATACCCTAAACTTGAGAAACTAAAGCAAACCAAGGGCCCCTTGACAGAATTTGCTACAGGCCCCGCGCTGGCTTAATCCGGCACTGGCTAAATGTGGCCTTTTGGTTTTCTTACCTTAGGCTCTGTCTACCAGTGGTGTGGCGTCCATAGAACTCGATTCCCACCGGCTTGCCTGTTTTAAGGCAATTGGGCACTTAATTGTGCAGAATTAGAGGAAAAGGCTGGTTAAATTCCCTTCGGCTTGCCTTCTGATATACTTGACGCCACGCCACTGCTGTCTATTCCAAGACGTGATTTGTGTGTAGTGGTGGTCGTTGATTCAATGAACTAGTTGAATAAACGGTTCATGTTTCATCAACGAACGTAACTTTTCGAGTGATAGATTCGACTATACACGGGTGCAAAGAAACCGGGTTACTTTTTATATAACTTTCTAAGGGAAGTGACCCGGTTTCTGTGCTCGCGAGTATAGTTGACGATATTTTATTTATTTATTTTATTTATTTATTTAGAAACAAACAGTCTCTTATAGCTATACTAGCGACCCGCCACGGTTTCGCACAGTATATTATGCATGTATTATACATATAAACCTTCCTCTTGAATCACTCTATCTATTAAAAAAAACCGCATCAAAATCCGACGTGTAGTTTTGAAGATATATATAAGCTTACATAGGGACATAGGGGCACAGGGACAGAGAAAGCGACTTTATTTTATACTATGTAGTGACTATGTAGTGATGTATTACAATTAAATTACACACATTAATATGACACGTTTGTTCAGTTCATCGTCGATTTAACTCAACATCAACTAGTTTAATTAATCAGTTTATTCGGTTTTGTATGTGATTATAATAGAAAAAACTGAATTATTTTAATTTTTTTTTTTTTTTTTTTTTTTTATATGAATAGGAAGGCAAACGAGCAAGTGGGTCACCTGGTGGTAAGTGATCACCACTGCCCATAGACACCCGCAACCCCGGAGGGATTGAAGATGCGTTGCCAACCTAGAGGACTAAGATGAAATGCCTCTTGTGCCCGTAATTTCCCCGGCTGTCTTACTCTCCACACCGGAACACAGCAGTGCAAGCACTGCTACTTAGCGGCAGGATTAGCGAGTAAGATGGTGGTAGCGATCCGGACGGACCTTGCACAAGGCCCTACCACCCGCTATACTAATATTACTAATCGTTCTGAATCTAAAAGAAAAACTTATCTAGTCTAAATAAAAGATGAAAAGGCGGAAGCGTACCTATCTTATCTTTGACTGGTATGAAACTAAGCCACTGGGTCGTATGTATTTTTGTGATCAGATAAAGGTTACTAACTACTTTATATTCCAGGGGGGCCCGTGACTAACTACGAGTTATTAAAATGAAATTGATTAGTTGAAATAACTTATTAGCTTTAATTAAGAATGGTTTGAGTTTGTTTTTCAAAGTGAACGATTGCGACCGCTTCTACAGGAGACATTAGGGAATGGATGATAATCGTAGGAATGTTATAGGCCATGCGGCTAGCAACCCATCACTATTTTGATTTCACTTTCCACCTATAAGCCCACAAATACGCTAAACTGCCCTTTAGGTCTGGTTATCTTAGGCTCCGTCTACCCCGTAAGGGGTAAAGAAAAGACGTGAGTTATGTGTGAATGTATGTTAGCATTTTCAACCTTATGGTGGTAGACCACATATTTGGCTTCATACTTTGACTAATACCTAGATTAAAAAATATTTTTTTTCTTTCCAGCTGTCATGGGGGAGAAGCCTTATCCCTTCAAAGCCCCGTCCCCCCAAGACATGGTGGCCCTGCGCAAGTCCATAGAGAAGGGGCTCGCGTCCGCCGTCCGGGACCGGGTGTGGGACAACCCACGGTACCTCGTCAGCAGCGGCAACACGCCGGCTATCATGCAGGTTATACCTTTTGTCCTACCTTTTTGTTACTCTTGGTCTCCATGGGGGTCGGCTCCTTTGCCTTTTTATGTAAAAAAAATAACCGTTTTTTCGCTGACTGCTTTTTGTCGACAGATTCCGAAGTTCGAATTTCGTATCATACCGTTCTTTTCACTCTTCAGAACAGTACGAAGCGAAATTTTTGTACCCTCCAGTCCGATGGCACCTTGCTGGATAGTCGTTACCCCACACGGAACAGTTTTACCCCTTTAGGGGTAATTACCCTATGTTCGTGACCAATGTTCTTCAACTTCATTGTTTTTTTTTTTTTTGCAGGAAGGTTCTCGTTACAACGCTTTGCACGTATCAGCGAAAGCAATGAACGCGGAAATGTGTAATCTCGTCCTGACTACGGTTGGCAACCCTTGCTTTGTACAGACTCTATATGGCTTAGACGCGGACGCTGAGTGTTGCAAGGTGAGAAAATATGAGTTTTTTTTTTTTTTTTTTTTAATATGAATAGGAAGGCAAACGAGCAAGTGGGTCACCTGGTGGTAAATGATCACCACTGCCCATAGATACCCGCAACCCCAGAGGGATTTAAGATGCGTTGCCAACTTAGAGGACTAAGATGAAATGCCTCTTGTGCCCGTAATTTCCCCGGCTGTCTTACTCTCCACACCGGAACACAGCAGGGCAAGCACTGCTACTTAGCGGCAGGATTAGCGAGTAAGATGGTGGTAGCGATCCGGACGGACCTTGCACAAGGCCCTACCACCCGCATTCCGCATTGTAGTAGGACCATTTTTTTAAATAATCGATGGACGTATGATTATTCTTCATTTCAGTCCATTTAAACGCATTTGTAAACAAATCAATTTTATCTGAATCCACACGCAATCAGTCATTGTGTACAATTAGAATCACAACCATTGGAATGTTGAAGGATCATACTTGAAATCTCACGCCATTTTGGAACAATTATACTATGATTATTATCTTTCAATTTTATATGAACTTGTGGGACTTGTTTAGGACTATAGTTCGTCCAATCATTTATTTTCTCGATGACAGATGTAGTTTGATAGTTATAGTGTTGTGACCTAATAAGTGATCAGTAGATACGATATCGATCCAATTTTATATATACGAGTAGTTGAGAAGTATTCAGCTATGGAGCGAATAAGACAACCGACTTACTTGAATGCTAATTTATTACTAAGCGTGCAAAATGGCCGAATGACAGTTGCGCGCGTTAGTTTTGGTATTCGAAACAAATACACATCATTTCTCCACCGTTAATTTTAAGACCTGACAAGAAAATCACAAAATAAACATCTCGCAGCATATTTAATAATTAAACTATACCTTATAATCTATTTTTTATCGATACGATATCGATATTTCAATCATAACATCACTATTTGTAATCCCATAGAATGTAACTTTATGAAAACGTTTATTGTTTATCACACTTTAAAAAGATATCACTGCATATATGGACTCAATTTGTCTTAGATGAATATTATATGAGATCATGGAACAAAATTAGGCAGTTGTCATATTTTTTATACCTCGCATTTAAAAGTTAATTTTTGCGTAAAAAGCGCAGTTACATTCTACGGGAGCTGTCATCGAGAAAATAAATGATTGGAAGAACTATAGTTCGTAGTCCTTCCTTGAAGCGCTGGTCCCGGCGGCAGCGAAACGAACACTGTTCGAGTGCTCCAAGAGAAAGGACTAGAAACTAGTCCGAAACATAAGTAGCATCACTCGACTTTTATACGTGAGTTACGTGTTCGTGTAATTATGCGTACATAGCTCTTTATTTGTAGTGTGGCGGCCAAGAGGTTAATTACAAATAACACATACAAATCTATGGACGTTTTTTTTGTAGGAATTCGCAGCGATCCTCGTGGATAGGTATCTCAATACGCCCGACAAGGGTATGAACGAGACTCCCCTGCACTTCGCGGCCAAGTTCGGTGCAGAGGAGGTGGTCGACGTGCTGACCTCGTTCCCGCAGTGCAACAAGAGCGCGGTCAACAAGTTCGGCGAACAGGCTAAAGACGTGAGTGTCCTACCCTCTTATTCATAAACGCACTGTAGGCTTCTGCTAACTTAGCAATCGTTTGTCCTTATCTGTGAAAGGTAAATGTCAAAGTGACAGATAAGGACAAACGATTGCTAAGTTAGCAGAGGCCTACAGAGCATTTATGAATAAGGGGGCTAGATTTTAATTTCAATTAATATATTGATGCTAGTACATTACATTTAGAATAACGTCAATAGTATACAATACACATAGTCTTGATAAATGAATAAAGTAAATTTAATCCGGAATACATACATAATATCACGTCTTTATCTTTGTCTTTGTCTTTTCTTGTTACTTTAGGCTCTGTCTGCCTCAATCAAATCAAATCAAAATATCTTTATTCAGTTTAGGCTGTACAAGCACTTATGAATGTCAACAAAAAAATCTACCACCGGTTCGGAAAACCCCTGTTGAGAAGAATCCGGCGAGAAACTCAACAGTATATATTTTTTTAAAACAGATTACAATAACTTACGTTAAAGACTTACATCCAAAGTATTTAACACAACTAGATTTTTTAACACCGTAGATACGCTATTTGATTTGCAGGGATCGCCAATGCGGAGCAGGATTATTTCCAAGCATCCCTGTCCATGATATAATCACTAATTTTATAATACGCCTTAGATACTAATGTCTTCTTGACAATTGATTTAAATTTTGTATCTGTTAACTCAGTGATATTTTTTGGAATTTTGTTATAAAAACGTATGCAATTTCCCAGAAACGACTTTTTGGTTTTTACCAGTCTGTAAGATGGGACTCTAAGCTTTCCTTTGCTTCTAGTGGCCCTTGGCCTATCAACGTTAGTTGGAAAACAGCATATATTTCTTCTTACATACATGATTATTTCAAATACATAAAGCGACGGCAAGGTTAGAATACCTATTTCCTTAAAAAAAGATCTTAATGATTCACGTGTCCCCAAGTTGTAAATAGCTCTAATTGCCCTCTTCTGTAAGACAAAAACTGTCTGCATGTCTGCAGCAGATCCCCACAAAATAAGGCCGTACGAAATGATGCTATTAAAGTAAGCAAAATACACCAACCGTGCCGTCGCCACATCGGTTAGCTGCCGCATTTTCCTGACTGCAAAAGCAGCAGAGCTCAATCTACTCGCGATTGCTGTGACGTGGGATCCCCACTGTAGTTTTGAGTCCAGTGTTATTCCTAAGAATACTGTTGATTTTACAAATTCGATACTTTGACCATCTAATTTGATATTTAAAACCGAATTTGAATGAGGTGAATTTAACAATGAAAATTTAATACATTTGGTTTTTTTAGGGTTTAGTAACAAATTATTGGCAGCAAACCATGCGGATATCATGGACAGGGTCTCATTGGGTTCAATAAAGTCGGTGTCTTTCCTACTAACCTTGAACAGCAAAGAAGTATCGTCAGCAAACATGACTATGCCTGATTTTCGGCTCACCATATAGGTTAGGTCATTCACATAAACAAGATACAAAAATGGTGCAAGAATAGATCCTTGAGGCACTCCCATTTCGACCACAGATCCCGCCGATACCGCTCCGTCAATCGCTACCTTTTGATTCCTTTGCGTGAGGTAAGATATAATGAGTTCCAAAGCGAGGCCACGAATACCATAGAAATTTAACTTACAAATTAAAGTGTCATGATCCACACAGTCAAAGGCCTTCGAAAGGTCACAAAATACACCTATAGCATCATGAGATTCCTCCCAAGCTTGCAATATAAATTTAACTAAACTATAGCCCGCGTCCGTCGTAGATCTACCTTTCGTGAATCCGAACTGCTGTGGATGCATGATTCCGTGGGTATTGAAATGCGAAATTATTTGCGTTAGCATTATTTTTTCGAATATTTTGCTAAACGCTGATAGGATTGACACTGGACGGTAATCAGAGGGATTGTCCCTATCGCCTGATTTAAAAATAGGAACCACTTTACTGTATTTCATCAGATCGGGGAATACGCCTTCATCTATACAGCTATTAAATATAAAAGCCAAAGTTGGAGCAACGACATCTAGAATGGAATGCAAAACCTTAACTGAAACGCCCCACAAGTCTTCCGTTTTTTTAACTTTCAATAATTTAAATGACTTTATAATATCAAAAGAAGAGACATGCGTGAATTTAAAATTACCTAAGTTTGGAAGCCTCGTAAGGGATTACGAGGCAGACAGAGCCTAAAGTAACAAGACCTAAAGACCACGTTTAGCATGATCATGAGCGTATGGATGAATATGATGGATCAAAACAGTGAAGGGTTGCTAATCACATCGCTTATATAACATGATTCCTAAATTTTGCTTTTGCCATCTGCGCGGAAAGAGAAGCAACTGGTACATTCTATGTTTTTTCTTTACTCACAGACCAGCATGGAAAAGAATATAATCTATTATATAAAAATGAAGTGCGTTTGTTAGTCGCGCATAAACTCTAGAACCGCGTGGCCGATTTCACTGATTATTTTTTGGTTGTGTTCGTTATTGTCTGAAGAAAGTTCTTATAAAACAAAAATTCGAAAGAATAAAAAAGCTGGGACGGGGGCGAAGCCGCGTGCAACGGCTAGTATAATATACATGCCCCAATTTTTTGCAGATAATTTGTAAGCGTACGTCGAACGCGTCGCCGGAGACGGTCCGCCGCATAGAGAGCATGCTGCAGGAGCGCTACTACGTGCCTGTCGTGCACAGCGAGGACGGCAGCGCGGCGCCCGCCATCGGGCACGCGTTCACGCCTCGGGCTCCGCCGGTCAGTGCACTTTGTGCCCCGTCATTCATAAACGCTCTATACGCTTTCGGTAACGGTGAAAGTAAAGTCAAATTGACAGATAAGGACAAACTATTGCTAGGACAAAAGTTAGCAGAAGCCTTCAGAGCTTTTATGAATAAGGTGGTAACTCTATTCCACGACTTGCCAATCAAGGGGGCACAGGCATCGAAAAATGTCAGGGGGGAGTAATAGGTGTACGTTTGCATTTTCGTAAAAAAAACATTTGACGCGTAGGTAACTGTAAGAAATGTGTTATCCTATCGATCTTTTTACAAGAGAAAATATCGTGTCGCAGAACTTCCATTCCAGTGCGTCTCTTTTTCGTTCGTTGTTTTTTTGATTTGTGTAGTACATGAGACGAACAAAAAAATCGATGGTAAAATCTAGGGACACATTTTTTTTATAAAGATCGATAGGGTTTAAATAGATCAATTTTGAAAAAAAAACGTGCTCGTTTTGTTTATAAAACCTCTATATTATTATATTTATTTATGTTTTTATTGTGTGTCAGGACATAAACCCGGACCCTCTGAGCCCGCGGTACGAGATCCGCGCGTTCGCGGGCCCCATGGACGAGCGCGAGGCCGACGCGTTTCGGCGCAAGTGGAAGACGCCGCCGAGGCAGCGCCAGGCGCCGCCCGCCTTCCGCCTCCGCGAGATGACCAAGGGCTTGGAGACTTTCGGCAGGTCAGACCTACTCATCATCAAAAATCAAAATTTTATTTTAGCAAATGGACCGCCAAGTGCTCTTTTACATGTATTTTTTGAAACTACCAGCGCATCCGGAAAGACCATCATTGCTGAGAAGAATGCGCCGCAACAAACTTGGCAGAAAGTCATTTTTTCGAAATAGAATACAGTTAGAATACTTAAATTAAATACATTAATTATAAAAGGGATGTATAAGGTCCCCGAGCCTTAAATTATATTAGGCTATAGTAGAGATGTATAGGTACATACATACAGTCACGCCTCTTTCTCATAAGGGTAGGCAGAAAATACTTTGTTCCGCTTGCTACGATTCTGACATACCTCATTCGCTTCATCCACATTCATCAATCTCTTCATCTTATAATTATAACACCACTCAATTAGTCCTTTTCAATTTTTTTCAAAAAAGTTCTAAAAGCTACTGTCGTCGTGTGGCAGCGCAGAATGTCTAAAACTCACTGTCGCTTTGTGGTGGTATTTCAATTTAAAACCCTTCAATAGCAGAATAAAATTCTTTCTTTTGTATTCTTTACCTGCATGCAAGTAATCTTTGACGGGTTTTGTTTCCGAAGACTGTTCTATACGCAATATTAATATGTATTGTTTTTTCTTACAGAGATCTAGCGGAGCAATTAAAAGTCGGCTGGAAAGAATACTGGCCGTTCTTAGACACGTTCACAGACTTGCGCACACCTGAAGGCCTTACCTTACTAGAGAACTATCTTAAATCTAAATACGAGACCGCTTGCTCATACGCGTACAGCGACAGCTGTGCGGAATCACACCACTCCCCTGATGATATATCTCTATCCAGAATAACCCTGGGAAACTTGTCACAACATAGTCCCATGAAGAACTCTGTACTTAGTCCCATGTCGGAACTCTGCGTGGCTATGAAGACTTGCACGATATCTAACGATAGACCTTCGCATTGGAAGAAAACAGATCCGATAAGGCAAAGGATGTGCAGACAGCCAAGTGGGAAAGCTGTGATAGTAAATGGTGACGCCACACCGCCTACTAATCACTCGGTGAGCCAGCTACTTTGCATAGAGAGAACGTGCCAAGTATTCGCTAAAAGAATAGCAGACGCGCTGACGTTTTCTCTGACGTCAGAGCCGGAGGTGGCGGGAGAATCTCTAAAAGCTGAAGCGAAGTATCTTCAGCACACTATGTATACATACATGGATGACGAAAGGTTTCAAAACATCAACTTCGCGTTGACGCACTCGAGACTGTCGCAGCTAGTTGTGTTCATGTTGAAAAGACAGACTAAAGAAGCGGACGATATTAATAATTTACAAGAGTTTTTACTTAGACTTCGCTGTCCGAACGACGATATGTTTAGTTCAGACGATGAGCACAGGCCGGGAAGTCACAGGGGTCCAAGTAGAGTAAGGTTAGCACAAGTTATTGATAGCCACGTGCGGTGCTTAGCTAGTTTTATTAGTGAGGTGTTAACTGAGTCGGAGGACATCAAAGGTCCGTCAGTGTCTGAAGGCGAGTGTACAGAACTGTGGGAGAAGGCGGCCAAGTGTAGATGTGACTGGAAAATTGAAAATTTCGAGAGGAATAGTAAGAAGAACGCGTCGTTTAGGAAGAACAGATCTATATTGTCTACGAGCCCGAAAAGTGACAGTTTGATAAGGAGGTTGACATTTGATTTCGATATTGGTAAGTTATTTTTTTACATACTGATCAAACTTACCATGCTAGTCTGGGAGCAACGAAAAAAACATACATAGAATGTACCAGTTGCTTCTCTTCCCGCGCAGATGGTAAAAGCCCATCTTAACAACCGGCGTAAATCATAGGAATCATGTCAATATTATGGGCGATTCGGCTAGCAACCCATCATTATTTTGATTCCATTTTCCACCTATACACCAACAATCTTGATAAACGTGGCCAGTAGGCGTTGTTACCCTTAAAATTCAAAATTTCAAAATTTATTTTTGCAAATTGGTCGCCATGGGCTCTATTACATGTCTTTTTTTAAACTACCGCGCATTCGGAAAGACCATCATTGCCAAGAAGAATGCGCCGCGCGATGTTGGCAGAAAGTAATTTCTTCAAAATAAAATACAATAAGCTACCACAATACTTAAATTCTACTTAAATTAAATACATTTATAAAAGTATAAGGTCTTTGAGCCTTATATTATATTAGTCGATAGTAGAGATGTATGAAGTCTCTACTAGTCTCTACTTGTCTCTGTCCCCGTGAGGGATGAAGACGTGATTTGTTTGTGTGTATGAATGTATATTTCGTATCCCAGCACCATCTCTGATGACGGAAACCGGGTCTAAGGCGGAACGACGTTCGCTAGGTCAGCTAGTAGATTATATAAGTACTAGCGACCCGCCTTGGCTTCGCACGGTATATTATGCATGTATACATATAAACCTTCCTCTTGAATCACTCTATCTATTAAAAAAAACCGCATCAAAATCCGTTTTTTTTTACTACGAACTGACCAGTGATTGACCTCTTCACTTGGTGGAAGGTGCATCCGTTGCGTAGTTTTAAAGATTTAAACATACATAGGGATATAAGGACAGAGAGCGACTTCACTACATAATATAAAATAAAGTCGCTTTCTCTGTCCCTGTGTCCCTATGTATGCTTATATCTTCAAAACCACACAACGGATTTTGATGCTGTTTTTTTTAATAGATAGAGTGATTCAAGAGGAAGGTTTATATGTATAATACATGCATAATATACCTTGCGAAGCCGGGGCGGGTCGCTAGTTTTAAATATTTAAGCATACATAGGGCTATAGGGACAGAGAAAGCGACTTTGTTTTATACTATACTTCATTTATTTTAGGATGAGAAACCACAACAACATTATATTGCGTCTGGTCAACTATTTCTTACCTAGCTATTAGTACAGTGCAATAGTCTGGGAGCCGCAAAATAAAATTGTTTTAATGCCACTTTATTTTCGTGTCGTTTACAATTACTCTAGTACAAATTGTAAAGAGAGTACACTTCACGAGCCGCAATATAATGTTGTTGTGATTTCTCATCCTAAATTAAATGAAGTATAAGTAGTGATGCTGTGTGTTGGCAGGCGACGGCAAGCTGCAGCGCAACGAGGCGGAGCGCGTGGTGAGCGTGAACTCGCCGGCCGGGGACAGCCGGCCCGCCGTCGTGGCCCTCGACACCGCCAAGTGCCAAGTGGTGCAGGCTGAGGTCAGTGCACGGCCAGGAAGGCGATTTTTGAAAATACCACTCGAAAGTATGTATGTATATGTATGTATGTAAAATCTTTATTGTGCAAAATAAACAAGAGACATACAGTTGAAAAACACTGCGATACGCATGTACAAAGGCGGACTTATCTCTTTAGGGATCTCTTCCAGTCAACCTTTGAGTGGATGAAAGGAGTATTATATTAGGGATGGACGAATGAAAGTGGTATAAATCCGTTTATATCTTCAAAACTACAGCTCTAATCAAAGTTTTGACTAGTTCACAAGATTAATGAGAGCTCTGATTGTTTTCTAAGCTACTCGTATTTCAAATTCAGCGCAATTTTTCACCACTTTCGAGTGGTATTTTCGTATATGTGCTTTCAAAAATCGGGCGCCAGCACGCGTGAGGTTTCACCGCTAAGATCGGCTGCATAAGCCATCTTTGGGCGCATGAGCGTCGTACTAACTAGGAAGAATCATCATCATCATCATACCAAATTTCAGCCAAATCGATCCAACGGTTTAAGAGTGAACGTAGCCGACAGACAGACAAGAGTCACTTTCGCATTTATAATACTACTATCTTTTGCCCGCGGCTTCGCTCGCGTTAAGAAGTATAGTATGCATGCAAAGTCTCAGCCCGATCGGTTTAAAATTGTCAAAAATCCATACGAACTTTCATCCCCTATTTTATCCCCTTGGGGGTAGAATTGATCAAAATCCTTTCTTAGCGGATGCCTACATCATAACATCTACCTGCATGCCAAATTTCAGCCCGATCCGTCCAGTCGTTTGGGCTGTGCGTTGATAGATCACTACGTCAGTCAGTCACCTTTGAGTTTTATATATACATATAGAAGATAGAAGATGTAGTATATTTTATCTGTGTATCGTTTCGTGAGTCACAGACGGTTCTGGCTGAAAATCAGTGCTGCAGGTGTCTAACAGTGTAGTGCTGAGCCAGCGACCGTTTCACTTTTGCGAAGACACACACAACGATGAGCATCTATTTTTAATGTCTGTGTTTTTTGTTCTTGTTTTTGTTTGCTATAAAATTGTGTATATTCTCTTATACTTGTGTGTCTTGCAAAAAGGAATAAATGTCTTCTTTCTTTTTTTTCTTTACTTTCGCATTTATAATATTACTAGCTGACCCGGCGAACTTTGTTTGGCCTTAAATTTGAAATTTCCAGTGGTTTGGGCTGTGCTATCCCGCGGGAACTATGCAATTTTCCGGGATAAAAACTATCCTATGTCCTTTCCCGGGACTCAAACTATCTTTATACCAAATTTCAACTAAATCGGCCCAGCGGTTTAAGCGTGAAAAGGTAACAGACAGACAGAGTTACTTTCGCATTTATAATATTAGTAAGGATGTTTAGGATGTAAAATCAGTTTCATGAAATAACTATTATAATTGTTTGTTCAGATATCGGACGACGACAGCGTGGCGTCGTGCGGCTCGGACGAGTACCGGACGGCGTCCGAGCACTCGGACTCCGACGACGAGCGCATGCAGGACGCCAGTGAGCGCGCGCTCGTCGAGCCCTTCATATACGGGTATTGTTTTAACTATCTTTAACTAACCGGGGAAATTACGGGCACACGAGGCATTTCATCGTAATCCTCTAGGTTGGCAACGCGTCTGCAATCCCTCCGGGGTTGCGGGTGTCTATGGGCAGTGGTGATCACTTACCATCAGGTGACCCACTTGCTCGTTTGCCTTGCTATTCACATAAAAAAAAAACTACACGCTCTCTAAGCTTAAAATTGTATACAACTCTTTATTGTACAGTCAGTGTAGATATGTATTTAGACAAATATTCAAAAATACCCTTTCCAGCTATACGCCGTTCATCATGCTAAACGTGGCCTTAAGCTTTTTTTAGCTTAGGCTCTGTCTACCCCGTAAGGGATAAAGACGTGATATATGTATGTATGTATTCAAAAATAAGTACCATACGGTGTAATAAGGTCGTGGGACATATTTTTGAGAAGTTCCTATTAATACTTATTTTTGCACTTGACCGTACATAATAAAAAGATGAATACAGGACGACACAGATGCACAACGGCGAACTTATCCCTAAAACGGTACTCTTCCGGTTAACGGTTGAACGATTTACAGGACATAAGTATTAAGCAAGAGTAGACGCAGAAAAAGTAAAATAACCGATCGAAATAAATTTTAAATAATGTAAGATACACATATGAGATAAATACGATAAAATAGTACCGGGGTATTACAGCAAGTGCGTTAGTTAGTATACCTAAGTTAGTTTAGTTAGCCTCGTAAATGTTTTTCAGAATTTTTGAATCGTAGTCGACAAATGTTTTCTTACGTTGATCAGTGTTCAAAGTGAACCCCCTCAAAAAAAGGGTCACACTGAACAAAAAATGTTTACCTTGCTACTCCGCTACTCACGTGCAAGACGACCAAGCCTGTGCGTAATATGTATGTTTTTCGTGCAACCCTCCACTACTGCCACATATAAACTTCCACCACACAAACACTGATGCCTTTCGATCCCTCTACGGCAGGGTTTCCCAAACCATGGGTCGCGACCCACTGACACTGACACACCAAAAAAATATTATTAACATTTCGTTTGTTATTTGAAAAATCCTTCTTCATATTGGTAATGGTTGAATTTCTTAGAGGTGGGTCCCAAGTTTGTAAACTTGTATTAGATGGGTCGTAGCCCAGACTACTTTGGGAACCCCTGCTCTATGGGATCATTTTCAAAGCGAGCACAACTTGGTTTGCATGTGTAACAGTTCTGCTCACTCATAGCCTTCTCTATTGTCTTCTACAAGCCGTGCTATAGTTTTGGCAACGTCGCATTTTTACGCTTAGGTTCACAAGCGACGTTGCCAAACCGGTAAGCCATGTGGCTCACTTTGATAAGAGTAAGTAAGACAGAAACACAAACCCGAATGACATTGTAAGAGCTCATGGACAGCATCTAGTTCGCTGTCAGGTTAGTAATGAGTCGTGTTTGGTTGCAGCGAGGCGCCGAGCAAGATGGACCGGCTGGTGTTTGACGCGGTGTCAGAGTGCCGCGTCAGCCCCGCCCAGTACCCCAACGTGTACCGCTGGCGTCACGCCGTAGCGCTCTACCCGCCGGCAGAAAGAGACAAGTATATTTATATAGTATATTTCATTACGAGTGCGGAAAGCCTGTCATTGCAAAGAGTTCCGACAAATGTCTACCCGAGCCGAGGCGCAGCCGAAGGTGAGGGTTGACAGTCGGAACAAGTTGCAATGACGGTTCCGCACGTGTACTGAACAACTATTTTTAATACAGTTGCGAAAAAATGAAGCAATTTAATAAAATAATAAAAACACAATAAACTCAACTAACTAATCATTTATTTCTAACAAAAGTTATAAATAATTCACATATACATTGAAATTGGTACAGTTTTTTATACTAACTGGGGAAGTTTTAGGTTGCATATTTACTGTTTGAGACTTTAGTTATAAAACCGCCCGATTGTCGTTTTAAGAAAGCATTTAGTTTAGGGTATTAACTTATATCCACGTTGTTCCTTATTTTCAGCATACTTATTATCATCGAAAACCTCAACCATAACGTAGAAGGTTTTAATTTTGCTGAGAGTTCGGAGAAGTATGCCAACATAACATTTCCTGAAAAACTATTTGCTTTTTTCTTCGAGTTCCGGTGGTGATAATTCAAATAAAATATCGTCGAAATTTCTGATTTTGTGCAACAAACTGTTGTGGAAAATGGCGCCAACCGTAAAAGAATATATAAGCAGAGATTTTTTTTTGTTTTCTTCACCCATTCTGGGTAGGCAAAGGGAACTATGCCCATACAGCCAAGTCTTCAGTAGTTTTTTTTTTTGAGTTGAAATGAAAATGAAATTAAATGCAATTAAACCTAACCTAACTCATTAAATCAAATCATTAAATCTGATATTGAAACAAATTAGTAGCTTCTTTTTAGAAATATTTGCATAAATCATAAAAACTTCTATGATTTTTTTTAGTAAAAACTTCGTGGTTGGTTTTTTTCTTTTTAATAGACATTATTTTGACAGTTGGGAAAGAGAACGCACGAGTGCGGAAAAGGTAAAGAAAAAGCTCGAGTGTGTAATAGCCCACATCCCGAACGCTATACGTCCCTGCAATACGCCACTTTTTGAGCAACTGTATTAAAAAATCACTATCACTACATAGTATAAAATAAAGTCGCTTTCTCTGTCCCTGTGTCCCTATGTCCCTATGTATGCTTATATCTTCAAAACCACACAACGGATTTTGATGCAGTTTTTTTTAATAGATAGAGTGATTCAAGAGGAAGGTTTATATGTATAATACATGCATAATATACCGTGCGAAGCCGGGGCGGGTCGCTAGTTAATAAATAAAAAGATAAAATAAAAGTAGAATAAATGCAGTAGAAGTGAGAGCGTTAAGGAGTACGGAAGGCGTATCACTGAAAGATAGAATAAGGAACAGTGTGATAAAGGAATGTGCTGGTGTGAAAGAGGATATAGTGACTAGGATAGAAAAAAAGTACGCTTAGTTGGTTTGGGCACGTAGAGCGGATGGATGAAAGTAGACTAACTAAACAGATCTATATGGGGAGTGTGAATGGTTACGTTGGGGTTGGGGGGGATGTTCTGAGACCAAATACGAGGCGTTTTGGAAAAAGGTCAGGTCAGGAGTACCCGAAACCGACGAGCATGTATGAAGAGATTGACGAGTGTGGATGAAGCGAAAGAAGTATGTCTGGATCGTAGCAAGTGGAACAAAGTAGTCTCTGCCTACCCCTGTGGGAAAGAGGCATTACGGTATAAATGTATGTATGTATAAATAAAAGCACAGAGCGATTATAATGGATTTCATTTTTATGAGCTTTTTAGTCATTCGATGTTTGTTGTTTTTTGGATCAAATCTTGGTACTCAAATTTCAACCACTTTTAGTGGTCGGATTGCCTTGAAATTTGGTATACATAAGGATGGATGACAATGCAAGTACAGTCAGCAATAAGAGCTTGTTATTAAAGTGAAACTTTTAGCAAAAACTTACTTTTTATGAGAGAAGTTGATTGAAGAGTTTTAGGCAAAGTCCGTCCAGAGACCTACCAGCGCATGAGATATTCCATTTTAGATCACTGGAATGGCAATGCTGTAATCAGTCTTCTAGTGTTCTTATTTACTACTGTTTTTTTCTAATAACGACCAGTGATCCTAAAAAGTAAAGAATATAGTATATAAAAATATAATGTTAAGTATAAAACCTTTGTCTAAATATCAGATGGTTGCCGCAACAGTCGGCTGACGACACGTACGCGTCGCACGCGTCGTTCACAGTGTCCACGCCAGTCGGGCGGTTGAACCGCGCGGGCCGGCCGCGCGGCTCGCCCGCCGTACGATGCAGCACGCCGTGCAAGGATACTAAGGATGACTCCAGATCTGTGCCTTTACAGGTCAGTTTAGTAAAGAACAATGGCTAGTTCGTCTATGCATGATCTATCGGCCGTGTCAGTCTGTGTACAGCCTGTTTATGTTCCTTGAACCTCCTTAACTTAAGCTATCAGCAATAAAATAAGTAACATATTTAACCTTTTCGACGCCAACGACATGTCGGCACCGCAGGTTCAACGCCAACGACCTGTATATACGACCATTACTTCAATGCAAAAGCAACCTTTATTAATTGGGTTTAGGTTCAACTTAAGGCATCGCAATAAACATGTCTGGCGTATAGGGGTCTCTTTTATTTGACGTGGCGGCGAAAAGGTATGGTTTTGCTTTATAAATTGTACAGTTTAGAAACGCGATCACTTGTTGTAGTTGTAGTTTGCTATTTAGATAAGTATCGAATTTATCGCGAACAGACAGAAAGACGCGGCGAAGGACTTTTTTTTATAATCTCATCTCGTCTCATTTCCAGCCTATATACGTCCCACTTTTGGGCACAGGTCTCTCAGAATGAGAAGGCTTGGGTTTTTATATGTAGTGAATAATCAAATGTTGTCCACAGGTGTCGAATTGGCTGCGAGTGACGGGCCCCAACTCGCCGCGTTCGGCGCTCGCCTCCAAAAATCTCGGCCACAACGTTAGCTTCGGCTTCTGACATAATCTCCACTGCCTGTAGATTTTTAATTGTAAGAGAGAGGAACGAAAGACATGGGAATGCTTTCATGTTACCCTAAAGCTTGGTTTACACAATAATCTTGCGTGTCGCTTTGTATTGCGGTACTAGGTCGACTACTAACGTGTTCGCGTTTCGGCCTAGCAATGTAAGTACACGATTTTTCTCGCACGTCTAAACCGGGCTTAAGACTTCAAATGGCTGCATCCTGCGCCAAGTATTAACTTTAAAATACTTTAAAAAAAGTGTTTTTTTTTTTCATTCTTTTGATCTCGACAAACGGCTTTGCAAACTTTGGTGTCCGTTCCAGATCGAAGGCTCTGAATGGATGAGCGTTTCTAATTTCTTTTTTTTTTCAAGCTTGCGCCACTCTACTAGGCAAAGGCCTCTCCTTCCTTCCAGCAAGCTTCCGACAATTCAATTGAACTGCTTTGTGTTCATCCATATTTCTTTCGGTCCATTTGAAATTACTTAACAGATTTTAAAGCGACCACTGATATGCAGTGCTTCTATTTCCTTAACGACTGTTGGCAATCTCCGTCTTTCAAATGACTGGCGTCTGAACTGAAGAAACATGAAGTTTGTCGATAACACTTTGAATCTAGAAACACTAATCTATCTTGTTTTTGGATACTCGAGTGTGGTCGTGTTACGTGACTTATTTTTACAACCCAATTATTATTTAATGCTGGAATAAAATTTGAGATGACCAGGTTTTTTTTGAAAAACCATCTAATTCTGCCATTATTTAGACAAACTTGACTATTGTAAGAGACAGATGTATACGTATTAAATAAAATAATGACAATAATGTTAGAATGATCTAGTTTCTGTCTTGAAGCTTTGGTTATAAAAAAAAATATATGATTATAATTATACAGGACATTCTATCTATTTTTTTAAACATTTTGAAAAAATTGCTGCTAATTTCTATTATTTCAATTCTAAATTATTATTTGTGATTAACTCTTCGAATCCTTCAAGCACCGTTTCTAATTATTAATCAAGTTGACTTGGAATTTGGTATACATTTGTATGTATTTGGATGACAGTCGACAAAAAGCAAGATCTGCAAAAAAGGTTTTTTTATTAGCTTCATCTTTATCTTTATCTGAATTGAAAATTGAATACGTTTTTTTGTCGAAACTGAAACCGAAGATTAGTTTTTGATGTATACTCGGGAGCAAAGAAAATGGGTCACTTTCCGTAGAAAGTTGTATGATAATTTACTCGATTTTGCCGAATCCGAACCTTTTATAAATGTGATTAAAACGTTGAATAAAATATATCAGTGGGCCGTTCTTTCCAAGTATATGAATAATTAAACATCTCGCTGGTCCAATATTACAAGGTTCTACGTTTAACTTTTCTCGGATTGAAATTTCAATATTGTCATAGTTATACTGGGTCTAACTTAAACTACCATCTTTTTAAAGACAATGTAACCCGAAAGTACGATGTTAAGGTTCGGCTATTTTTTGGCCGAAACATAATTTTTAGGCAGAAACCGTCGGAATCCAAAAACGAAACTTCTGTCGGACATTACTAACTACTAACATTGTACTACAAAAGTCTAGTCAATTGTTTACTCCCATCCAATGGCCGATTGACTTCAAATTTGTTACTTATGTCTATATTTGTACATTATTATGACATAGCAATAATAATAAAATATTTTTAATATAGAAAGCAGGTCCCACCGTTCATTCGTTCCTTAGGCAAGGTAACGTAGCTATTGTGTCTAGTTATTTTATTAGTATTCGATTGAGAAAGTGTCATTATTAACGTTGTCTTATATATTACGTTGAAGATTGTATATTTTTGAATTTGGTGTACTTAGTTCGAGAGAACAACGAAGACAAATTTGTACCCGGTTGTATTAGAAGTGTAATTTGAGTATTTTTTTTAGCTTCTAATTGACTTATGTTTTATTTTTCCTTATACATGTAGTAAGGGCGAAACACTATCCTTGTTTTTTCGTCAGCTGTTCTGTTGAGTTTAAAGGTAATAAAAGGAGCAATTAAATATTACACCAATCTTAAATAATGTCACATAGACAAAATATTAAAATGCAAGATTGTTGAAACACCTCATGCTCCTAAAAATACTTAACTATAAGCAACGTGATGTTTGTTTATTTGGCAAGAGATATAAAATATTGACGCCAGAAATCGAAACCATACAATGGTTTTAGATTGAGACTAAATTAAGGCTCCATTGATAAAATACCACGTATATGCGACCGCCTTAAAATTGTGCGATTCTTGTTTTTAGCAAGATTTTAAACTGACAAGGTGCGAGTAGATTCGTGTTCGATGCGAAGTTAAATAATAAATGTTAAATGTTGTTTCGGTATTATTGTCTGGGAAATTATTAAAATCATAAAGGTTGTCTATTCAAAGTCAATGGCAGCATAAACATAATCTCATTGTATGTTGATTCTTTGATAGTTAATTTATTAGTGAATTGCGTTATAGGTTGCATTTTGTCGATTCCATATTCCAGTTGATAAACTAGACAATAAAATGGTTCACTGGGTTAGCATTTATAGTTTGGGCTAAAATTTTACTGTCCCTGTTTCGAATTGCCAAATGCGTGTGGAATGTTAACTGAGATACGTTTACGAATGTTTGTACTTTTATATTTAGAGAGATGTAAAATAATATGTATGTTTTATATATGTTTTAATTCACATTAACATTAGAGAAATAAATTATGACTATGGTTTCTTATTGTTTCATTGAAATTTTACTAATCCCAAAATTCGTCTTCGGAGGTTTTCGGTAGCGAAACGGGAGAGTTGATATCTTGGTCAGTTTCAGCCTTGCTGTTGTCCACGTCGGCTGATAAATCGTCTGCGTATTCATCTTGTTCAATCATAGAGTCTTGGTCATTGTTTGCTTCCAATTGCATCTCATTGCTAGAAAAATCTTTTGCGGCGTTGAAAATAGCTTTGAAAACTTCTTTTCTCGTCAAATTGGCTTCGGGCGACGGGTTTCTGACAGACTGTTGATGCTTGCTCCCGGGGCTTTCGACGTGCTTAGGGCTAACTATAATAGTCATTTGCGCTGACACCCTTTCAGTATAACTCTCTTCTTTGGACATTGCTCTAGAATCCACGGAACTCTCTACTAAAATTACGTCGGTTTCATTCTCTGTAGCTTCAATTTCTACTCTCAGCAAATTCTTATCGTGCTCATCTGACGCTTTGGTTTTTCTTAAAGGTTTATCGTCGATTTCTTTAGTAGGCTCGTCTTGAAGATTGTAGATTTTGCTCAAGTTTTGTTCCAATATTTCGAGCTCTTTCTCCTTCTTGTGGGTCTCCTTTTCGATTTCCGATAGTCTGTCCTTGTATTCTCCATTGTATTGATCAGGTTCCTCGTCCAAAGTTTCTGGTGCGTTTTCTACATCGTCTACTTGGTTTTCAGGTACGGAGTAGTAGAGCTCCCTGAACTCTGGTAAGGGTTTGGTCAAATAATCAAGTTTTGCTGAATGCATGTGCCTGTTGACTTCGGAAAATACTTCGGGTATTGGCTTCCGTATTTCGGCTGCCGTATTCTTGTTCTTGAAATGTGTCTGGCCTATGTCGAGATCCTTCTGGTAACTGGTTAAGAATGATTGTAAATCGATTTTCATAGTGTTTCTCGTGGATTGCGGCTGGGAGATTTCGGCCCTGTTTACTGTATGGCATTGATCTGCGCCCATCACTTGTGCTCTATTTGGGCCTGTAACAAATGGATGAGGTATTTAATGCAAATTTAGTATAGTGTCCGGGAGGTTTGATACCAGAGTTGGGCAAAAATTATCTATTTACGAAAAACCGGGAAGATAACTAAATAATTCGTCATTGGTTATTTTGAATTTATCTAGATCAGTTTCATTTTTATCTAGATAAATTAGTTGGGATTTTAAATAAAAGACGAATGTCAGTATCTTCATCTAGATAATTTATCTAAATAAAAAAGTTGTCAACGCACTATTTGTGATTGAACTTATCTTCGAATAAATGTATTTGAAATAATTATCTAGATAAGAAATTAATTAAATAACGCCCAACTCTGATATTGTCATTTGAGTCAATATAAATGCATTTTCATCGTTAAACATAACCGAACAACACACCTGTACTTCTTAGCTACGTCATCCATAGACCTGTGTAAGTGCGAGAGAGAACGGATGTGCGGTGTCTCATTCGCACGATTTTTGACCCGGACTGCGGCGAGTGTTTGCGTTTAGTATAATAGGTAGGTAGGTTAGGTACTGACTGGCGCTGGCGTCGCTGGGAGTGCGGCGCTCGCGGCGGCGGCGGAAGTCCATGTAGGAGCGCTCGACGGCGGCCGCCTCCAGCTCCAGCTTGCGCAGGCGCAGCTTCGCCTCGCGCAGCGTCGCGCACGGACTCTTCTCGCGCGTCGTCGAAGGCCGAGTCACACTACGCCGATACAAATAAAAACTCAAGTCATTTCAATCTAGCCGTTGACGTGACTCAGAATCCCGCGAGAACTTGGGAGACAAAAACTATCCCGTCCTGCCCCGGGACCGAATCTATCTCTATACCAAGTGGTGCAGGCATGAAACCTAACAGAAAGATAGACAGATAAACTTTAGGCATTTATAATATTATAGTATGGACTACAAAGCGAATTTTATCATCAAGTGGTATCTATTTGCAGCCAGTAGACAAGACGCAAATATAAATTCTTGTATCACATTTACTGCTCAACGTGGACGAGAGATGGCGCTGTTTTCAACATTAGATCGAATATTCCGCTTTCCGATTTTGTTTTTATTTTACAGGTATCTCGTTAGAAATTATAGGTACTTCTAAAATATATAAGAAACTAGAATACATAGCACAATCCTGAAAAAGAGATATATATTAAAATTATTAAATAGTATAAGTGCTTTTGTAGCAATTGGCATTGTTCACTTTTTAAGCTGTGCTTTATTTGATAGAATGGACTATTTAAATGAACTAATTTGAATATTATGCTTTTACGTAGCTTGGTTTATTAATAAGAAATATTTTTCGCTGTTTAATATTTGTTAATTTTAGCACGATCCCATTGCCTTCGTACAGAAATATAAAAAAAGGTTTTGTCTTTAATACGTCAACGTCATAGATCTGTGAATGTCTGTGAAGTCAACGTCAAACTCAACAAAAACATTCGCGTGTTCGAATTATTTCCGTTCGTTGCTTTTGTTATAGTTTTCTGCACCCGCTTTTTGCTTTTGTTGTTTGATCCCTCCACATCTTTCCCGACTCCTACTT
The DNA here is from genome assembly GCA_932294345.1 of Pandemis cinnamomeana. NCBI lineage: Eukaryota > Metazoa > Arthropoda > Insecta > Lepidoptera > Tortricidae > Pandemis > Pandemis cinnamomeana. The sequence continues at coordinate 8,462,510 of OW028721.1, forward strand.
TACATTAAATTGGTCTTCGTAACAATACATCGTGTAAACTTTGAAATATTAGATTGCGTACACCATTCCTTTCGCAAATCTCTGATTTTCGCCATGATTTTATTAGGGCTATTGCTCGAGTCATTGTTGCATCCCGGCACAAAACATTTTTCAATAAATGCCCTTGTGTTTTACAGTTTTATACTTTGAATTTATTTTTATTATATATATTTGTAGATTAAGTAGAAAAGTAATGTTATGATGTAGATGTGAGTGACAGTTACCGTAGCTAAACTTTTTTTATACATTTTTGTGGCAAACATTTAATGCCCGATTCTGACAAGAAACCGGGTCGTTAGGTCAAACAAAGGTCAAAAGTACTTTTACAAAAATATCTGCAATCGTGAAGTATTTTTGAAATCGGACAAGATACCTAAATCATATAATTGATGGTTTTCTTCCAAATGGTTTTCGAATTGGAGCATAGTAAAAAAAATGAACAATGCCAATTATATGTTGTAGAGGTGCGTGTAGTTACTACTTTTTAACTTTGCTAATTCTAAGTGAATACTCGTTAATTTATTTTTATTTTATTACTAACGTCCTCAATTTTTCTTTCGCTTCTCTTAAAACCGACTTGGGACTTTTCTCCCTCGTCTTATTCCTTTCTGTTGATTCTTTACTGCGTAAATTGTCTCTGAAATAGATCATACGAAGATTTTATTTAGCGGTTGAGACTTGGGAAAAAATATAATTCAAAATTCCGTCTCTAATCTTTTAGCGGAAAAGTAAAATGCTACAAAAATAGTCTCGTCACACAGCTAGCGTATACTGTCAGTTTTTTCTGATAATTCAATAACGATTCGAATCGAAACTAGAACTAGATAATTAAATAGATGAGGTCAGTCAGTTAGAACCTTACCTCAGGGCTTGGAACACGACGACATCTTCTTGGTTCCGACTCCCCATTTCTCGATGGGTCGAGGGAGGACTACTGATGCTAAGGCCAGTATCGGCGTCTGTCAAATAATACGTCGTTTAAAAATATACAATACTATTTAGGTTATTTACAGTGGCCACCAGATAAATCTGAACTGTCTATCACGGGTGGTCTAATCTGCATAACAATTTGCATACGTGTTCAACCAGTGTAACAACGAAATGCATGACCACAAACTGCATATTTCCTCAGAACATAGTGACCAGTTGACAATTTCTAATCGCATAATAAACAAATGATACATACAACAGTCACATTGAATTATATTTGAAACACATAACACATTTTATACGACAAGTAATCGATAAAAAATGCTAAAAATGTTAATATGCATTCGATCGTTATGTAGCTGAAAGTGACTGCACGGAACCGACTCTCACTTTTTATAAGAATTAATTAAAGCAAAATTTCCAATAAAGTAACAACGTTTGTTACAGGCTGTCATAGTTCCTGTGAAAGTTTTATTCTTACCAACTCCTTTAGAGTCTGAACGGATTTCCGTTCGTGGCTTGCTGCCGCTAGCAAGAGTTGACATGCGGCGACGCATCGCGCGCCACTGGTTTATCAAGTGCCTGAAACAAAGTAAATCTATTAACACACTAGCTATTGCTGGCAGCTTCTCTCGCGCTAGTTCAATTAAAATAGATTTCTTCGTAAATTTCCTGACGAGGAAAAAACTAATATTATATACTCAGACTGGGCTGTATGCATAACAGTCACCGCCTGCTGTCGGCTCGCCGCTCGCCGCACACGAGTACTGTCAGCTGTGACTCAACAGACTCAGCTGTGTAAATAACACAACATAACAGTCACCGCCTGCTGTCGGCTCGCCGCTCGCCGCACACGAGTACTGTCAGCTGTGACTCAACAGACTCAGCTGTGTAAATAACACAACATAACAGTCACCGCCTGCTGTCGGCTCGCCGCTCGCCGCACACGAGTACTGTCGGCTGCAGACTCAAGAGACTCAGCTGTGTACATAACACAACATAACAGTCACCGCCTGCTGTCGGCTCGCCGCTCGCCGCACACGAGTACTGTCGGCTGCACTCAATAGACTCAGCTGTGTAAATAACACAACATAACAGTCACCGCCTGCTATCGGCTCGCCGCTCGCCGCACACGAGTACTGTCGGCTGCAGACTCAACAGACTCAGCTGTGTAAATAACACAACATAACAGTCACCGCCTGCTGTCGGCTCGCCGCTCGCCGCACACGAGTACTGTCGGCTGCAGACTCAACAGACTCAGCTGTGTACATAACACAACATAACAGTCACCGCCTGCTGTCGGCTCGCCGCTCGCCGCACACGAGTACTGTCGGCTGCAGACTCAAGAGACTCAGCTGTGTACATAACACAACATAACTGTCACCGCCTGCTGTCGGCTCGCCGCTCGCCGCACACGAGTACTGTCGGCTGCAGACTCAACAGACTCAGCTGTGTAAATAACACAACGTAACAGTCACCGCCTGCTGTCGGCTCGCCGCTCGCCGCACACGAGTCCTGTCGGCTGCAGACTCAACAGACTCAGCTGTGTAAATAACACAACGTAACAGTCACCGCCTGCTGTCGGCTCGCCGCTCGCCGCACACGAGTACTGTCGGCTGCAGACTCAACAGACTCAGCTGTGTAAATAACACAACATAACAGTCACCGCCTGCTGTCGGCTCGCCGCTCGCCGCACACGCCAACGAACGGCTGCTGCGTGCCGGGCACGAGTACTGTTGGCTGATGACTCAATAGACTCAACTCTTCGCCGGCACCTTTGCACCATCCGAAAGCGTTGGGACTTGCACGGGCGAGGCTAGAACAAGAAAATATACTTTATATACTTTAACCTAATCACTAGAATATCCGGTCGTCAAGTATTGAGCAGTAAAAACCATTTCATTTTATTATCTGTTTAAATTAAATAATAGTACATGACTGCAGAGACCGGCACGACGCCGGCCGCCGGTCGAGTAATGTTAGAAGCCCGAGCAATGCAATGATGGTGTTTCCGAAAGTCGGTAGTTCGATCTATGGCCTCTCAAAGCGTGCTGAGTTCGAATCCCGGGCCCGCACCTTGTATAGGCTGGAGATGTTGACTGTAGGTCGTGTATGCTTGTGTAGTGTGTGTACCCTTGCGGCGGCAGCGCGGCGGGCGCGGTGCGCGGGCGCAGCGCGGCCTGCATGCGCGCGGCGCGCGACGCCAGCTCTGCTATCTGCGCGCACTGCTGCTGACACAATAGAGAAAGCATCAACTATCTCTTCTTGATCTGCCGCAGCGGTCGGGGAACAAAAGTTGCACTACTAAAAGAAACGCGTCAAATGGTGACGGCACCAGTGTTGGACACTTTAAACTGATAAGCACCAGTAATTGGCATTGTTCATTTTTTTAAGCTGTGCTTTTAACACCTTTATTTGATAAAATGGACTATTTCAAGCAACTAATTTGAATATTATGCCTTTACGTAGCTTTGTTAATTAAAAATAAATATTTTTTCGCTGTTTAATAATTCGTGAATTTAGACAGAATCCCAATCGCCTTCGTTCAGCTGGTAGGCCGGGAGATAGTGACAGAAATTACTGGGTCATTTGTACCAGTATGGCGGTTCTTCAGGGGTCTAAAGTACGCAATGACAAAAAGAAAAATGGTGGTCATAGCGCTGGTACCGGCGGCCCAATCGCGTGGCCGTTAGTCGAACTCGTCGGATAAATTACGAGTGTCAAACGATTTGTTCCACAATCATTTTAGTATTTTCCGATAGTCCATAAAAAATAAGCAGGCGGTAGTGTCATGCCATACTTTTCCGGTGTGGCTTACAACCCGCCATACCGACGCGAATGCGTTAGTTAAAAAATAAAAAAATCAACCATTTGTACCAGGCTAATTTTAGCACAGTTAATCATCGTCGTGCAGCCATTTACGAAAATCACCATGCCATACTTTTTGGACGGTTCCAAATGGTCGCCATACAGCCGAAAATCAGCAAATTTTTTTTTTCGCCAATCGATTTGTACCAGTATTGCATTTGGTTTTATGGAAAGTATTTGATAAAATGTGAGCGTGATTATATTTGCCATACTTCTAGTAGGGGAAAAAGTGCTGCCATACTTGAAAAACTTATTCATTCGACACATTTCAAAAATACGACTGTACAATACGTTAAATATTTTTTTACAGCATGGGATCATTATATTCTGTTTATATTCGAGCGGTGGTAGCCGTTCAATATTATACAATATAAATATCTGGTTATAAGTTAAGATTGCCGCCACCTAGATCTTTGAAATTTTGTATTTATATTCGTTGAACCTCAAACTTACGAGAAAAATTAGTGCCATACTGTTACAAATCGTTCAAAACACGAATAAAATCTTACAATTAAAAAATATATTATACACATTCGCCACCTCCCACAGGTATGGCATTATCACACTTCTGTTTATGATCATTCAGGAGCTATTGAAAAAAAATTTTAGGGTGGTACAAATCGTTTAGCGAAAAAAAAAAAATTTGCTGATTTTCGGCGGTATGGCGACCATTTGGAACCGTCCAAAAAGTATGGCATGGTGATTTTCGTAAATGGCTGCACGACGATGATTAACTGTGCAAAAATTTGCCTGGTACAAATGGTTGAATTTTTAATTTTTTAATTAACGCATTCGCGTCGGTATGGCGGGCTGTAAGTCACACCGGAAAAGTATGGCATGACACTACCGCCTGCTTATTTTTTATGGACTATCGGAAAATACTAAAATGATTGTGGAACAAATCGTTTGACACTCGTAATTTATCCGACGAGTTCGACTAACGCCCACGCGATTGGGCCGCCGGTACCAGCGCTATGACCATCATTTTTCTTTTTGTCATTGCGTACTTTAGACCTCTGAAGAACCGCCATACTGGTACAGATGACCCAGTAATTTCTGTCACTATCTCCCGGCCTATGGCTATAAAAAAAGGCTTTGTCTATGGTTTTGTCGATTTGACAGTGACATGTGACAGTTGCCATAGGTAAACTTTTTTTTTTCATTTTTGTGGCAAACATTCGATGCTGGATTCTGTCTAAAAACCGGGTCGTTCGGTCAAACAAAGGTTCAAAGTACTTTTACAAAAATATCCGCAATCATAAAGTATTTTTGAAATCGGACAAGATAAATCGGATAATTGATGGTTTTCCTCGAAATGGTTTTCGAATTGGAGCATACTAAAAAAAATGAACAATGCCAATTGACACTTAATTCTTAAATCAAAGATAATATGGTAATAAATTGACTGTTATAAAATAAATTACTATCCCTTCGTTTCTTTTAATAAGAGTTATGCATTGGGTCTTTGTCCATTACAGGTGCCGTCATCCTACATCAAAATACATGCTTAGAAAATGATTAAATACGAAAGGAGCACAGAACTATAGCTATAGTGGCAAATCGTTATAGATTATCGTTTATCGGTAGCAGTTGCAATTTTTATTAAATAGTTGGCGGTTCCGTTTGCACAGTACCTATATCGTCGCTTGCGAATGGCGATTATTGATTTTTATTATTTAATTTTATTTACTCTTGACGACACTTGTACAATTTACGACGTAATTTTTATTGAATGAACAAAAAAATCTAATCTAATCTGATTTCATCCGCAGTCTGCAATCACTACGATATACCGTTATAGGTGAAAAAACTTAAGTAAATGTCCTGTTTTATGTAGTAGTGTACAGAACTGATATGGGACTTAAGTCATTTTTAAAATTTGGAACGTCAAATCGCACACATTACTCACACATACAACAGATCATTTACTTGAGTTTTTGACCATGTAGCAGGTATTATAGTCGTGGTGAGTGTTACCTGCGTAGCGGTCCGGCGCAGCCGCTCGTTGTCGGCGGCGAGGCTCCGCAGGGCGGCGCTAGTGTTGGGGCTCGGCGAGCGGCTGCGGCTGCGCGGCCCCGGAGACTCCACCACGTTGGTCTGGGACTGAAGTTTAATATTATACATACACTAATTTCTAAATGTCTATGAAAATTAGAACACATAGAAAAATCCGAAAAGTAAAGCTATGGCCGGGAATCGAACCCGGATCCTCGTCATTCCGTGACGCGTGCTATACCCCTACACCACCCATAGCAGGTGGGTAGTCTCCGAATTTTTCTACCTGTTACTAACTGTCACGTGACCTTTGTTACTATGCGAATTTTTTGTCGCTAAGCGTCATCTGTTTGAATGATGTGTCTATACGACACAATTACAAACTCCCGTGGAACGTCTACTGCTCACCAGGGACGAGAGATAGCTTTACTTTTCGGATTTTTCTATGTGTTCTAATTTTCATAGACATTTAGAAATTAAATTTTTAACGGTAAAACCGTAAAAGTAAAACATAAAAATCAAGAAATAAAAATAAAAAATAAAAAAAATTCTTGATTCATTTGATAGTATTATACATACACTAGCCAGCAGCGGCGTTAGGGCCACTGACACCCCGGGCAGTAATATTTAGGCGCCTACTTAAGGACAGTATTGAGGGTACACAGCCGGTGAGCCAGGAGGCCGAGGCCCCAGACCTCAGCGCCCCCCAAATTTGGCGCCCCGGGCCGTGGCCCCATCGCCCCCCCCCCTAACGCCGGCACTGACTCTAGCTGTTGCCAGCAACTTCGTTTACATAGAATTCGTTTATGGCTATCCCGCAGGATAATTAATTACGCAATTATCCGGAATAAAAAGAAGCCTATGTGTTATTCCAGACTATAATCTATCTATGTTCCAAACTGCATCCAGAACAGCCGTTTTGGCGTGAAAGAGTAACAAACATCCAAACATCCATACTCACAAACTTTTACATTTATAATATTAGTAGGATTGGCTACGGGTAGCACAAAACCGGTCGTCATGAGGGAAAGCCTATGTGATATGTCCACCAGTGGATGTCCCCTGGCTAATACGATGATGGATGATACATATATATTGGTCACATCTTTATCCCATAGGTAGAGACTAGGGTAACAAGACGTAAAGGCCACGTTTAGCATGATTGTGGGCGTATAGGTGAAAAAGGAATCGAAATAGTGTTGGGTTGCCAGGCGCATCGCCTATAACATGATTTCTAAGATTTTCGCCCATGCACTCGATGGGCTTTTACCATCTGCGCAGGAAGAGAAACAGCTGGGGCATTGTTTTTAATTGTTCCCAGGCCAGCATGGAAGGGAATTTATGATATTGTTATTGTTTATTTATTATTATATACTGTTTACACATCTATGAGATTAGTCTTTGTACATATATTTAAGGTTTTTTTTGTGATTTGTCTCTGCTTCTTTATATTTGCAATTTAAAGCATTTACTTACTTACTTACATACTTCTTTATTTTTCTCACACTCGGCTAGAAAGTCGCTGGCCTGAAGTTCGTTTTCCAAATATTTTCATAGAATAAAACCCTTACCTGAGTAAAATTAACATTCTTCGGTTTCTTCAGTTCATTGATCACCTGGTTAGCCCTCACTTCATCCCTCCCAAAACCAACATCCATCTCATTATTCATTACCACGTTGATCCTAGAATTCACATTACTGACTTCAGTGATCGTACTTCGCTCGACGACACATTTCCGCTCCACACTACCCTCTAAATACTTCTTGACCAAGCTTAATTCGTCTTTCAACAACTCATAATGCGATTTCAAATCGTTATTCTCGACTTTTACATTGACGATTTTGGTGTCGGATTGACTTTTTTGCGTGTCCAGCTCTATGCGTTCGCGGTTGATGCTGTCCCTCTCTGACTTCATGTTGTCTAGATGCTCTTCTAGCACGAGCAGTTCGTCAGCGATCTGTTTGCGCATGTCTTCGCCGCGCGTTTTTAGCATTTGCTCCGCTTCTGTCAACTGCTTTTTTAGGGTTTCTTCCTGTTGATAAATTTAATTGAAATTTAATAGATCTTTTATAATGATGTAAATTTTAGCAAACCATAGCCTTTTAGCTAATCCTATAGTTACTATAGTATCTTTCCCATCGAGTTTCGACCTGTGTGCCTTGAAGCGGCGAGTGAACAATTTTCCGCAGGGCCGACAACGCACTGGCATCGCGTAAAGCGCTGCGGGTGTCTATGGACAGTGGTGATCATTTAACATCAGGTGACCCACTAGTTCGTTTGTCTGACCTCTCTAACATAAAAAAAATAATTTAACTGTCATAATTACACAAGCGGATAACTCGCGTATAAAAATTTGCGTGTGTTCGTTACGCTGCCGCCCGGGCTATCGCTCCAAGAGGATGGACTACGAACTAGTCCGAAACATGTCGTGCATCACTCTACTTTTATACGTGAGTTCTCCGTTTGTGTAATTATGATCTGAATACATTTCTAGTTTGGGTCGTCAGCGAAAAAGGTTAAGAACCGCTGCTTTAGACAAAGCAACTACGCAGTGCGCAGCCGTGTCCCCCAGCTATACACATCTTCAGTACTGTACATATATTTATTGTACCTAAAGAAAAGCTTATTGGTTACTTACTTGACATGCAATGTATATTTCATAATTTTGTTTTTTTTTTCTCTAGGACATTAGAGACATCTCCAATTCATTTATTTGACGGTGGAGGTGTTTTACACCTCCACTGAACTTAAATTATTTTTATTGTTTTTTTATGTTTTTTTCCATGTCTACTTTGTTTTATTTTGACTAGTAGAGACTTAATACATCTCTACTATAGATCAATATAATTTAAGGCTCGGGGACCTTATACAACATCCCTTATATAAATGTATTTAATCTAAGTAAAATTCAAGTATTGTAGTAGCTTAACGTATTTTATTTTGAAAAAATTACTTTCTGCCAAGTTTCTTGCCGCGCAATCTTCTTGGCAATAATGGTCTTTCCGAATGCGCTGGTAGTTTCAAAAATACATGTAAACGAGCCCTTTGCGGCCAGTTGCAAAAATAAAATTTTGTTTTTTTAAAAAAAGGAGAGCACTATTGTAGGCGACGCACCTATTTAGGCAGCTACCTTTATTATTAAAACATTATATTTGGCACTGGCCACAAATAAAGTCAATTGCACGCAGCGCTTAAAAGAAAACAAAAACAAAAGAGAGTCGCGACATTGCTCTGGTCAGCGCTGCGTGTTGGAATTTTTACTGATAATTTGAATTGTTTTATTTATTAGTTTCTACAGTCTACAACTATTATCATACCCTCTCGGCGAGCCGTTTGGTCTCGGACCTGACAGCTTGCATGGCGTTCGTCATTTGCTCGTGCTGCGTGCGCAGAGCTTTGGCGAGGCCCCAGAGGAAACGTTTCTTGTGCTCGATGTTGCCTTCCAGAGCTGCCTCGCGTGCTTTGAAGGTTTCTTCCAACTTAAAAAAAAGTTAGGTTATGTATCAGAATCAGCACAAGCCTCTGCAGGACTTCCCAACTAGTGGGGCCCGCCGCCCTAGGTACGTTTGAAACTCCGAAAAGAAACCTGGGAATCGACCTGGGTGCCTTTAAGAGGCGAGTGTACAATTTTCTGCAGGGCCGACAACGCACTGGCATCGCGTAAAGCGCTGCGGGTGTCTATGGACTGTGGTGATCATTTAACATCAGGTGACCCACTTAGTTCGTTTGTCTGGCCTCTCTAACATAAAAAAAAAATAATAAATATCACTACATAGTTTAAAACAGAGTCGCTTTCCGCTGTCTGTCCCTATGTATGCTTAGATTTTTAAAAGTACGCAACGGATTTTGATGCGTTTTTTTTAATAGAGTGATTCAAGAGGAAGTTTTATATGTATAATTCTACGCAGACGAAGTCGCGGGCAGAAGGTAGTAGTTAATTTAATATAAAAAAGTATGTTTCTTATTTTTGTTGAAGTTCCCTTGGTTAATGCATACCACTGCATCTAAATAACAATAACAATGTCTTATCCATAAATCTTCAGTACATTTGAAAAATAAGTTTAGAGTTCTGTGGCAAAATTTGTTTTGTACCTCACTTTGCCTCTGTTGGAAGTGCAGGGCGTGGCTAGCGAGCGAGCGTTTGACCTGGTCTTCCGTCTCGTTCTTTAACATGTCTGCCTCTGTCTCGTACACAGTCTTTTGCTGCTCGAACATCTGTAAATTACACCATAGAATTAGAAATAGGTATTAATATGATTGTATTTATTTATGAGGATGTATGGATGTACGAAACGAATGTTTGTTACTCTTTCACGCCAAAACGGGTGAGCACATCTGAGTTAAATTTTGCACAGAGATAGATTATAGTCTGGAATAGCACATTGGCTACTTTTTATTCCGGGAAATTGAGGGTATGTGTACCCGTGGCCTGGTATAGTCAAGATCAAACATATGGATTCTGGCGAAGTCGCAAAAATATATTATGTACACCTTATAGTCACAATAATAAGATATGTAATACATATTTATGCCACTTTGTAGTGTATACATATTGGTGACTTCGCTTAGCTTGGGTCTAAGTTTATTTCCGAACACAAAAACCTTTAGGTACCCTGCATTTTTTTATTCACCGTAAACACGTAATTCAATTTATTTATTTATTGTACGGTTAGACGAGCGTTTGCGACTGTAACACATAACAAACAAAAGGTGAGTACGTGTATAATTGTATTATCATATATGTAACTAGCTTTTGCCCGCGATTTTGTCCGCACTATTAAGATTATAATAGTGAAAGAATTTTTCAAATCGGTACAGTAGTTTCAAAGCCTATTCAATGCAAACAAACAAACAGTAAAATCTTCTCTCTTTATAACATTAGTGTAGATAAGAGCAATGGATGAAATGACCAAAACACATCAATTAAAATTGTGAAGTAAACCTCTTCAATAAGGTTTCGCTCCATGAATTCAATTTTCTTCAATATACTCTGCACATTCATTGGATTAACACTCGGCCGTTTAATATCCTGCAATAAAAACGCTTACATAGTCACACTTGATGTATATTGTAATTTATAAATACCCTCTGTCTATTCTACAAAAGGCTGATACGATAAAATACAAATACTCTTTATTGAACACCACAAATCAGTACAAAACAATACAGAATCAAAGAACAAAGTAGACAATATGCGGTTTTATCGCTTAATAGCGATCTCTACCAGACAACCAATAAGAGAAATAAGTTGGAGACAGTTTAAGTAGGTGGCGGAAACAAGTAGACAGGATAAACGCAGGGATAATAAAAACAACAATACCAACATAAATACATATAATACATAGCCTAAATAAATAAAATAAAATAATGCATACATACACACATAACATTACTGTATAGTACTTGTTCCGCGGTATAGTGAGCTCACCACAACAGCCACACTCCCGTTGAATATTTTCTACGAATAGATGGACAGATGGTGGGTACCAGAGAACGGCCAACGACGACGAACCAGACCAAGAGGGTGACGGCGGGACGATTTGGCCGCGTATATGGAGGAATGACCTGATATTTCGCCGGACCGAGAGCTGTGGAGGTTGAGAGGCCTGTGCCCAGCAGTGGGGCACCGCAATAGGATAATTAAAAAAAAATAGACCCAAAAGACCGGTCTTCTGCGGTTCTTCCAGCGGACACTCGCAACCTTCACTATGTCATCCGTCCATCTTGCGGCGGGCCTCCCTACGCTACGTCGTGCAATGACAAAATAGCCTTAACTACCGCAAAAATACATGTTTGGCTAATTTTAAACATATAAGGGCTCTTACACGCTAGCGATTTGTCCGGCGATATCTCTAATGGACAAATCGCTAATGTGTAACGGCCCTAAAGAGTGTCCGAGGAGAATGTAACCATAGTAACGAGTGACAAAAAAAAAGTTTATCAACTCACTTTCTCCAGTCACAACCCACCTTACAGAAGTGGCTCTTCTTCTTCCTATACTTCTCTCTGAGCCTGACGAAGCGGGCGTGGCATGTCCTACAGAACGCGAAGTGCTTGCACTTGTCGTGGTGGAGGCGTTGGCAAAGCTCCGAGTCCGAAGACTTGGTCATCGAGGAGACGCTACCGTCTTGGGAGTTACCTGTTAACAAAGTTTTACATATCGTTATTGCTAACTAGCTGTTGCCCGCGACTTCGCTTCCGTTCCTGATTTTTATAAGAATCTCCTGACAATAACAACTACAACAAAGAAGTAATTAGCGAAAGGAAATAGGTATTCATTTTTATAAATATAGATCGTAGGAGGGTAAGGCCACCAAGCGTTTCAACCGCCCCATTTTTATGTTACAAAAATTGGCAAATATGCCCATGGATTTGAATCAATTACCTTGCGACGAAGACAACCGCACACGCCTGTCGCAAAGTAGAGAGATACTTGATTGATTTTAGTAGACAAAATCTCAGATTTTGATAACATCCATCCTCCAGCCTCTGACCATCAGACGGTCATGTACCGACCTGTTTACTCTTTTTAAAATCCTCAATAACCTGATGGATGCCCCTGAATTGCTAAATGGTGTGAACTTTCGTGTCCCCCGGAAAAAAGAACGCATTTGCCGGAAAAAGGCGTTGTTTAGTGTTAAGAAACATAGAACCAGGCACGCGCAATTCTCGTACCTAAGACGTGTATGCAGGCTGTACAATGATAGTTGTATGGGTGCAGATTTGTTTAGCAGCTCGTTGGCTGTATTTAAAAAAATTATTAAAGATTTATTGAAGTAGGTATTTTACTATATTATATTTTATTTTATTGTATGTATGTTTATATGTATGTATGTGTATAAATAGGCTCAGGATTGTGCTGATGTTAATGTTGTATATATACAGATGTTATATGTTTTAACGTGTTTAACTGTACTTATTGTTATTTTATAGGAAACTGTAGGTCTATTTTTATAAAACAAAATCATAGCTTTAGCTAAAATGTAATATTATTGTGTAAGACTGTTTGTTTCTAAATAAATGAAAAAAAAAAAAAACATAAAGATAAGGCGGTTGCAATGCTTCGCGGCCTTACCCAGGACCCAACAAACTTCATAACACCTTACATTTTAATATCAGAGATGGCGTTGCAAGGGCGTCGCCAAGGGGGGGCAGGGAGGGGCAGCTGCCCCCCCCTGGAGATTCTAAAAAAGTTGCCAAATATAATGCAACCAAAGTCCTAGACTAGTCATAGAGAATGAGAAAAGTATGAATTGTAGTAGGTAAAGTCAACTTGCCCCCCCCTGCGCCATCGGCTGGCGACGCCCTTGTGGCGTTGTATAACTTTTTTTTTTTGCCATAATTTTTTTAACATTTTTGATTAGTTGTCCTGCTACCACGGAATATCATATATTTATAGTAACTAGGTACTACCTGGATAAATTTCAGCATTATGTAATTGAATGCATCTAAGTATGCATAGGAGCAACGGCGCATCTTTTTGAGTTTTATACATCTCTATGATGTTGCTGACATGCTCTGAATCACATTTTATACCTGAAATCAGATAAATCTGTAATAAATTAAACATTGATGGGCAGCAGCTAAAATACTAATTTTATAATAAGTAAAGCTTTGTTTGTTTCAATATAAGGTTGATCTCTGGCTGGACATATCAAATCGATTCTAAAAATTGTTTACCTCATCTTCCCTGGATTAAAATAGGCTAAATTCCAACCAAAGTGCAAACATTGTAGGTACTAAATAGTTAAATTTATTTTTTGTACCTAAAGATACTAGTTTACCCAAACAACTGCTTATAGTCCGAGGACTGATTGCATGTTATCTTCATTTAAAAAAAAAAAAAAAAAAATTTTTTGTACCTTAAATGATTATTTGGTTTGATAGAGACGGCTTTTAAGAGTTTTAAGCAAGACTGGCTATTGTCTGCCTTTTATTTTTTTATAAGCTCGCTTGGTCTTAGGTTTGATGTTCAATAAAAAATATTGGTACAGTATTGTATAGTTGCGGCTAATATTATTTATTTGCCATTATCTTCTCAAGTACTACACAAATGGAAATAAATAACTTCTTGTCAATCAGTGCTACATTGAATAAAAACAATTAATGACTGTACAATAAATTCCATACAGACCTAAATAATTCAAAATAGACCACACATCGTGCTCCTTAAAGCGTAGGGAGGCTTTCTCATTAGCCCCCAGCTCCATCAGGGACTTGGCCAAACCAAACACCATGTTGGCGAGGGGGATCTCCGATATAAACACTGAGAGGCTGTAACTGAACTCCTGAAAATACGCCAAGTTTTTCTTTACACTAACTCTGAGATGTGACCAATACAATTAATGTGATTAGATTAAAACCTTTTTGTAAGTATTGCATAGCTTTTTGAATTCTTGATTTTTTACGAGGCTTAAATGCAACCGTGTGACTTACTCCCAAGTAAAAAATTTGAAGTTTGTTCTGAGCCGTTCCGCCGGCATACTAAGTTATTTCGTTAACCAGAGAATATGAAGGATAGTATTTTATGAACTTTGATTTTCGAATTTTGGAGTTACCCTGATCGGCTGATAAAATAATACTAAATGCGAAGTGAAGAAAACAAACATACAAGTAGTCAATAATCCTACTCCTACAATAAGATTAAAATCATAGTGATAGCACAAGTTTGGGCTTCTCCTTTCAAAGTTTAGAAGTAATTTTATTTAGTAATGAAGATAACTTTACCATACATAGCAAGTATTCCGTGACAAGCATATTTAGTGCTTGGAATTTGGGATCCAGACGTTGAGTGAAGTGTTTTTGACATGTTGGAGGATCCCCTGAGGATAAAATATAGAGAAATTGTTAAAAACAGAATAAATTATTAACATTGTTTTAGGTTATGTTATTATGGCCAAACGTACCAGTTTCAGCATTCTTTAACACATTAACAATATGCCCACGTAAATAAGCTCTCAAATCACTGAGGACGCCGTTTTTGTCAAATAATTCATATATAAAATTTTGAAACGCTTCTGCTGATTCTGTTTTGTTCGCATCTTGCGTTTGCTCAGCCGGTATCGTAATACTTTCTGTTTCGATAGTTTCCATTTTGGTAATTTATTATTTTTTCATTGATAATGTATTCCTTTCATTCTAATTTAGAATCTAAATGATTTATTTTTTGTTTCACCACAATTTCAAACTTCCCAGATTAGTTGATTAGTGACATTTGTTTGTTGTGATTGACATTCATACGTCATGGTGATATCCGGTCGTTGTTTGTAACAGTTACGAACGGAAAATCAGTGCAGCAAATTATTAATTTCAAAACAAGATTTACAGTTATTTAACAATATCTCACAAATTGCACAATATGATAAAGATTTAAAAAAATATTTGCTAGTAGCTAATGCATTTCAGTTGAATTTAAAGGTGAACTTCATTTAACAAGTACATGACATCACTAATCGAAACTGAACGTGTATAGTGTTCCGCTATTTTGACATAAAGCTCAACAGTCCCTGTGGCGCAGAGGATAGCGCGTTGGACTTCTAATCCAAAGGTCGTGGGTTCGATCCCCACCAGGGATGCAGGCTTTCTTTTTTTTAGTCCTTAGTGTTTTTTCTTTTTGATATTCTTTATTCTATTATATTGATTTGTTACTTCGGGAAAAAAGCGATCACGTGAATGGAAATTATTGGTACATTTAATTCGTACAAACCTTCCGTGCAGCTGCATTTCGTCCACAGGCTTAATTTCAATGCGGTTTTTTGAGGATAGTTAGCTATGGATATATTGTCTGCGCAAATTACAAAACAGAGTGCATTTATCATACCTAAATTGCAGTATGATGCAGTAAATTTCGATGCATTTTACAATAGTGTGAGTAGCTAGTGTCAAATAAAACATGTTGTAAAAAGCAATCGTATATTTCCAGCTGTCACATGACCTCCAATCTGGCTCAGTGGTCGTGACTTAAAGGACTGAATAGTGAGTGACCAAGTTCAAGCCCCGACGTATGAACGATTCTTTTTTAATTTTCTAAACATTGTTTTTAATAACTTACTTACTTAGTAATACTATCCCGATGAGATGTAGAAAACTTTAAGGTAAATTCAATATTTTTCTTGTCAAATCAAAACAAAAAAAGTAAGTACTAAGTGGTTTTTGAACAACAAGTGATAAATGGTCTATACCATCAATTACTTGAAAATAAAATATATACTTGTGGTGGTAAATTTATTCTAGCCAGGATCTTTTTAAAGCAAACACATAGTTTCATCCGTACCTACGTTTAATCCATCGTCAGGTCCTTCATATTTTTTTTATATAGCCTTGTAGCAGTGAGGCATCGCCAATTTGAATGGTTTAGCGGGTGGCATTGCCAGTCCGAAACTTGGTAAAGCTTTCATGACTAGTAAGTTCTCTAGTAGGTATTAGGACCACACGTGCTTATTAATTTGGCATAGATGGTGGCGCCCCGCAGTCATATTGCCACCTTAAAAACACGTTTTGCCTTAAATATTAAAAAAAAGTACTCGACCACAGAAAGTTAAAAATAAAAAAGGCTTCCAGTTAATTTTGCACTAATGCTTCTCACGAGAATCGAACCCTAACCCTCTACATCAAATCACGGACATTATACCACGGCAATGATTCGTGAAATCCGACAAGCGCTAAATACAAAATAGGCCGAGTAAATAGGTTTTCTCAATTGCAGAACAATTTAAAAAAACATGCGAGTCAAAAACCTGGCTGGCTAGACAGGTAATTAAAAAAACAATGATATGAATTGTCATAAACTAATGGTTGACAGAACGTGGTGTCTTATAATAAAAATAATAATATATTCATTTTATTCGGAATTAATTGAAGTCAAAGGAAGAAAGTAAAAGACGTTACAAGCTACGATATTAGACGCAGCGTAGACATTTATTTGTACGTATGTACATGTACAGGTATGTACTTATCAATTTATCATAATATTTTTTTGTAAGATACCTACAACATTTCAACGTTTGTGTGATTGGTACAAATTATTTTTGTAAACGCAATTGAAGTGCTCAGTCCCGCTCCCGGTGTCTGCATGTAATCAAATCTTGCAAGTGAATTTTGAAGTGAAATTCTGGTGACCCAGCCAGGGTCGCATCCGATGTTGGAAACTCATCAACAGAAAGAGTAACAACTATCCATACATTACGCTTACATCTAATTATAACTCTTAGAACTTAGAGGAATCTTTAGTGCTCGAATCGAACTTGCTATTGACCAGCTTTTTTAGGGTTCCGTACCCAAATGGTGAAAACGGGACTCTATTACTAAGATTCCACTGTCCGTCTGTATGTGTATATGTTTGTCTGTCCGTCTGTCTGTCACCAAGCTGTATCTCGTGAACCGTGATAAAGGAAATTTTCACAGATGATGTATTTCTGTGGCCGCCATAACAACAGATACCTACTAAAAAAGAATATTTTTGTCAATCTGTCTATGTAAGTAACCAATGGAGGAGCTTATGTATTACTAAGTTCACGCTGTATCGTGGTTTATTTTATGGCCACATTGTTCAAATCCGTCCGTCTATGTCTGTCTATCTGTCCGTCTGTCCTAACTTTATAGCTTTTTTACCCATATTACGTAGCTATATTTTTTCATTTAGGAGCCACTGTCCGTCTGTCTGTCTGTCACTAAGCTGTATCTTATGTGATATGGCTATCAGCTATCATGATTTTCTGGCGACAGTTCACAAATGAAGTTTCTCTGTTGCCGCTCTAACATCAAATACTAAAAACAGAATATTTTGGTCTGTCTAAGTATGTAAGTAACCGATATAAAATGACCTCACACAGCCTACAATTTGCTTAGTTGGCAAGGCTCTGCTAACACTGGATTTTATATTTACTTGCCGAATTTGGACGAAACCCTCGGTACGAGAGTCCGACTCGCACTTGGCCAGGTTTTGGTGTTCGGAACACAAAGGAGCTTATCTATTACCAAGTTCACGCTGTATCGTGGTTTATTTTATGGCCACATTGTTCAAATCCGTTCGTCTATGTCTGTCTATCTGTCCGTCTGTCTAACTATAGCTTTTTTACCCATATTAGGTAGCTATATTCTACTCCCTTTCATGCTGGTCTGGAAGTAAAGAAAAAACATAGATTGTACCAGTTGCTTCTCTTCCCGCGCAGATGGTAAATGCAAAAATTTGAGAATCGTGTGATACGCCAATCCATCACTATTTTGATTCCGCTTTACACTTATACGCCCAGAATCATGCTTGTTCTTGGTGGCCACAAGGTCTTGTTACCTTAGGCTCTTTCTACCCCGTAAGGGATATAGACCTGATTTGTGTATATGTACCTATGTATATTTTACAGAGTATCCGAGCGGCTTCCGAATACTGAATTTGCCGTCATAATGATTATTAAAAACGATACCTACGTATGTATATAGAAAAGTAAAAGAGAGGTAAAATAAACACACAATACATGACTGTATTGTCTGATTTTTTTTAGGGTTTCTTACGTCAAATAGAAAAAAGGAACCATTGCAGAAGCACATATTTTGTCGGTCCGTCCGTTTGTCGGTCTTTTTTCCGTCTGTCCATTCTTCTGGCTGGACCATTTTGTGTCAATTTATTAATCTGTAATTTTTATATTTTTAGCTTTTTTATGTTTATATAATTTTGTTTTTTAACTACTTTTGTGATTGTTATAAATAAACTTTTTCTTTATTTCTTTCTGTCTGCATGTCCGTCTGTCTGTCTGTCTGTTTGTCTGTGCGTTCGGCCGACTGTCCGTCCGTTTCTCTTTCTGTTTATCCGTCTGTCCGTGCCTCCGTCCGTCTGTCTGAATGTCAGTCTGAGTGTCTGTGCGTCAGACCATCCGTTCGTCCGTCCATCTGTCTGTCTGTGCGTCCGACCATCCGTCCGTCCGTTCGTCTTACTATCCATCTGTCCATCTGTTTGTGTGTAAATCTGTCTGTGTGTTTGTCGGTCTGCCCATCCGTATGTCTGCATGCCGTCCATCTTGTTTGTCGTTTGTTTGTCTATTTGACTGTCACTATTCTATTCTCAGAAACTGGTACACAGGTATAACAATCACCCCGAGCGATAATCCAATGGGGTTTCTATATAACCATAGACACAACGCTGATGATTTATTTTTCATATCTGTGTTTTTTTTTCTATAAAATTGTGTATATTCTCTTATATTTGTGTGTCTGGCAAAAAATGGATGTATGGATGGAAGTTTATGTGGTCTGTTTATGTTAGTGAGTGTCAGTATGTATGTTTGTTGGTTTCCTTAGTTGTGAATTGATTTTTATTTCAATTATTTCATTTTTATTTTGCGAGTGAGATAACATTCAATAGGTCTATGTTAATCATAGTAACGAATATAAATGCGCAAAACAAGTATTTTTGTATCCAGAACACGTTTGACTTGAGTTCAATTCTTAGTGAAACATCATGTCATAGTATGCAAGCCTAAAAAAATATCTATTTATCCTTTTGTTGTACTGACAGTACGTTAATTTTTCAGATTCACATTGGATTCGGAAGGTAATTTTTGTGCATTAACAGGAAATAAGTGAACCATACATCCACTGGAAGCGAGATTTACTTGCTATTATTGTGCAAGAAGAGCAAGAACTTTACTGCTGGTGTGATGACAAAAAAAATTGGTTGGGTCTAAAAACACAGATTTTTATTGATGTATTTTTTAATAACGTTACGAGGTAAAAACCTCGTTATGCTTTAGGTACTGAGTATGTATGTAGTATGCATACATAATTATGTATATGTCACAGGAGAGTCAAAAACTGTCATAGAAAAACCTAAAAAAGTCTTAATTACAGTATTGGGAAGTTAAATTCTCGATTTAATCGATATGGTCTGTTTTTGTTTCATCCAAACTATCAATATATGTATGTTCTTACATGCTGGCCTGGCAGTAAATAAATCTTAGAATATACCAGTTGCTTCTCTTCCCGCGCAGATGGTAAAAGCCCATCGAGGGAATGGGCGAAAATCTTAGGAATCATGTTATAGGCGATGTGGCTAGCAATCCATCACTATTTTGATTCCTCTCTTCCATCTATACGCCCAAAATCACGCTAAATGTGGCCTTCAGGTCTTGTTACCTTAGGCTCTGTCTACCCCGTAAAGGATAAAGACGTGATTTATGTTTGTATGTATGTATGTATCAATAGTGCGGCGTTGCAAAATTTTGTAACCCCTATTACCATTCTAATTGGTTAATTACTCTATGTTACTAGGGAAATTATCGAGACCGTGAATTGCCAGATGTCCAACAGCGGAGATTTGTCAACCCTGTTCTGAAGACTTGAAGACTTTCAGTCCGTCTTTCATGTTCCCATTACCTATGAAGAAAGGAGGAAAAGGAAAATGTATGATACAAGGTGATATTAATATCACCGTCCATGTTTTGGTTGACCTTGGTAGGTATCATAATTATGCAACCGTATAGGTACCGTAAGTCGCGGGTTCATGGTGGATACAAGCCACTTCCAACCGAGGCAACTGGAGTTCTATGGGCGGTATCTGAAGGCCAACAGTGGACGTCCTACACCTGATATGACGAGGATGATAATGATGACAGGTATCATTTAATGATACCATTTGCAATATTTTAACACCAAACTTAAAAATAATGCTTGTATTCGTCGTGTTGGTGCTTTCGACGGTGATAAAAAATCAGCCTTTATAATTCTAAGTAGGAAAATAAGTTATGATTGTTCTTGTATACATGTAAAAAAATATTTTTTGTGAACAATAAATAATAAGTGGCGAATTTCCATTACATGCAATTCAGTTATGTAATATTTTATGTATTGAATATGTTACGTGATCTACAAACTACAATTTCGTGACATCCTTTGATAAGTTAATAAATATTTTGAGTTTCGTATCGAGATACTCGTGTTTTTGGAGAGGCTTATATTTGTCGTCTTATTTTCTTAGGTGATAATTACACTGTAGGTATACTACACAAGGAATAAAGACGTGTTTTATGTGTGTATGTACAGTCAGCGTTATATAGTAAGTAGCAGTCAAGACCACCATTTAGCTACTTGGAAACACCCAAAATGGTCATTAACAGTGACTCAACCAAAGCGGTCAAATTGTTCGGGACATCCATCGTGCACAAATACCTATACCGGAGCACGCACATCGCCAAATACTTAGTAACATTCAAGCCGACATTAGTACCATAACTTCCAAACCGCCACTGGTAGCGTAGCAGCCAAATTATCCACACTAGAAAACTGAGCTTTATTTTAAATTTTATAAGATTTAATCTCGTGTCGAGTGAAAAATAAATAAACACATCATAAGATTCAATATCGCCTGACGTGTTTTTGATTCTAGCTAAGCTCATCTCTTGTTGACGTTGACAATCACCGAGAAGAGTACCAACTTGTCAGTGATCGTCTCATCTCTTTCATTTGGAGCCTGACGCCTGGTATAGAAAACATCTAATCATTAGGTATAATTATATGTTCTTGACTTTGAAGTGTATAGTTACATCAATGTTTGTTTCCTTTTAAATACCCTGATAATAATGGCCTGAATTTTGGAAATATGATGTATCTAATCATAAAAGAGTTTTCATTTAAAAAGTATTAAGTTTTATTTAAAAATATCGAGGTCTTTTTTTAAACTGCCAGCGCTTTGATAAATCAAGCCTTACGTGTTGCGTGGCGTATTGGCCCTAGCTATTGTGGGATCTTATCTAACGCCTATAGTAAACTAGACGGTCGACTGTTGTGCTTTATTGTACAAATATAAAGAAACAGATACAATTCACAAAAAAATAAAAATAACATTAACCCACAGTCTACCCGTAGCCCACCTAATTTTTCCACCCAGAAAACCACTGAGCTTCCAATACCCAGAAAAAGGAGCTCCGCCCAGGAGCGGAGCTCTGTCAAAAACCAGGTGGACAAACTGCAGGTGGATCATGGTTACAGACCGAAAAAAATATCTGGGGAGTTTCGTAGTTTAGCACGTCTCTGTTCCCTGTTTCACTGGTCGACACGCGTATAGTACAGGCGCCATTGCTGCACGGCGCTAGCTAAATTCTATCTCATTTTTATGCACACGATTTGTGCCTAAATGTATGACGCTTTTCTTGTAGGCCTACTCTATATTATGGACAACTAGTTGTGCCATTAGGAATTTCACTTCACCGTAAGGTTGACGGCGGGGTTCCTATTTCTATTCAGTTTGCCCTTCGGGCATTTGAAGATGCCTAATGAACCTAACCTAATTTTACTATCTCTAATGTGAATGTTTATTTTTATAAGCCCGAAATTCCTATTGGCACGACCAGTTATGCATATAGTTGGTCCATGAGGAATGAGCTGATATAATTTGCGTCGAGCTGTAATTTTGATTTCTCGCGTGTGGACTAGACACCGTGAGAATCTGCTTTATCCCACTGTTGGCAACGCTACTCAAAACCATCGATGGATGAAGTTCGACTTTTGTGGAAGTAAGTATCAGTAAGTAAAAGTGAGTTCAGATGGATTCGATTTGTTTTGGAGTTGTCATTATTTATTTGTCGTACCTACTATTTTATCTAATATTATTTTTCCTTTCATGGGCTATACCATGAATTAGTAATATGAATTATGATGACATAACATAAAAAGGCAGGTCGCAACTCTGGAACAAATATCTAACCGAAAACTACCTGTCTAGTTCACCTGGGTGGACCATGGGCAATTTTTCTTGCCAATGGTCCACCTCCGTACACCTACGTGAACCATGGGCACTTTTTGGACCATGGCCCATAGTCATTTGCCCGTGGTTCACCTAGGTGTTCTGAGGTGGAACATCGGCAAGAAAATGTGCTCGTGGTCCACCCAGGTGAACTAGGCAAGCGGCCCACGTCCGATGACTACCAAAATCCCTAGCCAAGAAGCATTCAGACGTAGTCCCTACGCGCTATGCGTTATTATTTAATTTCCTTTATGTGATCCTATACCTATACTCCAATGCATTTTGGTGAAAGGAAAGGATCCGAATGGCTAGCACGAGTGACTTGGTCTCATTGCTGTAAGCAGGCTGATTCTCAAGTTACCTGTTTACGAAAGCCTATGACGCGAAACGACAATACCTATAGTACGGCGCTAGTTGTTTAGATGCCTCAGACGAAACGTTTGTAATGCAATGCATAGGAGTATTAATTTCATAATTTTGTTTTATATATAATTTTTTTTTTCCTGCGACATTGGAGACATCTCCAATTAGTTTATTTGACGGTGGAGGCGTTTTACACCTCCACTGAACTTACTATTTTTTTTTTTTTTTTTGTTTTTTATTTTTTTTTGACCAGTAGAGACTTTATACATCTCTACTATTTATAGATTAATATAATTTAAGGCTCGGGGACCTTATACATCCCTTATAAATGTATTTAATGTAAGTAGAATTTAAGTCATCAAATGCCTCCTATACGCCGACGACCAAGTGTTGTTGGCATCGTCGGAGGAGGAGTTGCAGATGATGGCTAACATTTTATGTGGTGCATTGGAATCGAAAGGTATGAATGTTAATGTAAGCAAGACGAAAGTTATGGTATTTGAAAAAGACGACAGTATGACAGAATGTGAGATTGTGATTGCGGGTAAGAAAGTCGAACAGGTAAAAGAGTTTGTATATCTGGGTTCGGCGTTTACGAAAGATGGGAAGTGTGAAAGTGATATTGAAAGAAGAGTGAATGCAGGAAACATGGTAAATGGGGCGCTGCGCGCCTTTGTGAGCAGTGAGAAGGTATCAAAGAAGGCGCGTCTGGCTGTTCACAGAGGGGTGCTCGTTCCTACATTAATGTACGGTAGCGAGACTTGGGTATGGCAAAAGAAGCATGAAAGTAGAATAAATGCAGTAGAAATGAGAGCGTTAAGAAGTATGGAAGGTGTATCACTGAAAGATAGAATAAGGAATAGTGTGATAAGGGAACGTGCTGGTGTGAAAGAGGATATAGTGACTAGGATAGAAAAAAGTATGCTTAGTTGGTTTGGTCACGTAGAGCGGATGGATGAAAGTAGATTAACTAAACAGATCTATATGGGGAGTGTGAATGGTAACGTTGGGAGGGGAAGGCCTAGACGGACGTTTCGAGACCAAATAGGAGACGTTTTGGAAAAAGGTCAGGTCAGGAGTACCCGAAACCGACGAGCATGTATGAAGAGATTGATGAATGTGGATGAAGCGAAAGAAGTATGTCAGGATCGTAGCAAGTGGAACAAAGTAGTCTCTGCCTACCCCTGTGGGAAAGAGGCGTGACGGTATGTATGTATGTATGTAGAATTTAAGTATTCTTAGTTACTGTATTTTTATTTGAAAAAATGACTTTCTGCCAAGTTTCTTGCGGCGCATTCTTCTTGGCAATGATGGTCTTTCCGAATGTGCTGGTAGTTTCAAAAGACATGTAAAAGAGCCCTTAGCGGCCAATTTGCAAAATAAATTATCTTATCTTATCTTAATAAACTGTCAGACGATGGTGATGATGATGTCTCTACGTGTGAGCGAATATCAGATATGAATCGCGGGTTCCTACATATTAAATACTCAAAGACATTTCAAGATATGTACTAGCAATGACGGCATATGAATTCGCCGCTAGAGGCGCTAAAGGAACGTAAAATTAGTACTACCTACAAGTTGCATATTCCGGCTTTACATTACATTGTTTCCGAATATTTTCGCAGACATACGACAGGTTTATTAAAATGTTAAAAGAGAAGCTATGAAAAGTAGGAGCCAGACTAAGAAGGCAAATAAAATGGCAGCTAATTTAGAGGATAAACGGGACTGTGCAACACTGTGGGTAATAAATGATGTTGATGATAAATTAAAAGAAATCCTACAGTGGCGCCAACTAGTGAGTACAAATACGATAGCCCTCTCAAAATTACTCCCTAATATTCAAAAAGGGTTGGAGGTGGCATTGATTCACATATTTGCATCAGCTAGACCAGCGGTTCCCGAAAGGTGGTCCGCGGAACCCTGGGGTTCCGTGGAAGGGCAATAAGGGTTCCGTAAAAACAAACGTGTTTTTATGAATTTAATGTGACAAATGAAATTGTTTGTACGTTTTATTACTTCATGAATAAAAACAATTTCATAAAAATTTAATTGTTTTTCATTTATACCTATTTTAAGGTGTTATCAAAGAAGGGTTCCGCTAGGAAAAATGTAATCAATTAGGGTTCCTTGACACAAAAAAATTGGGAACCCCTGAGCTAGACTCATATATAATAAATTATTATGTGTTTGTAACTAGCCGAGCTAGCAAAAAAATATTCCGCCTTAAAGTCAGTTTTTGTCACAGATGGCGCTGCAAACGAAAAATTAAAGATTTTTTTTGTGCATTTTTCATATTTATGATTAGTTATTTGGCTAATCGAGGAAGAGAGAAAGCTAACAAATCAAAAATCATAAAAATCCGTGCAGCTATTCCAAAGTTATAAATGGTTTAAATAACACGACTTAGTTTTGTACGTATAGATTTGTAAAAATTCTGGTAAAAGTAAAGTTGATATAAAAACGTAAATATAACGTGAAAAATTACGCTTACAGCTTAGCAAGGTGTTGCAATATCTTTCCACTAGTTGGCGCCTCCTATTTTCATGTGTGTGTAAGACCTAGTATCTGTACAGGGCCGTTAGTGACACCAGCGTTTGTGCAGCTATTCTCCGAATTGGTGCATTATTACCCTCTGAGTGTAGTCTCAAAAAATCGGCCGTATTAAACTGTGTGCGCAAATCAATTGATAATCTATAAGTGTTCTAAGAATCTTCTAAAAACTACAAAAAACACACATAATTGATTACAGCGCCATCTAACGGGACTTCTTCAATGAGCTAACGCGAGCATCCGCCTTAAAAGCAAAAGAATTGGTGTTGTCGCAAGGAGAGTTAAAATAGTGATACTAGTTAGCCGCATGGATAAATCTTGCAAAAGTAAACAGAGGCAGGCCTATAATATATTATAAAGATTATTTTTATTACCTATGTGTATACCTACAAGAATTTGCCTATACTAATATTATAAAGAGGAAAGATTTGATTGTTTGTTTGTTTGTTTGCATTGAATAGGCTCCGAAACTACTGGACCGACTTGAAAAATTCTTTCACCGTTTGAATCCTATATTTGATTCTACGCGGACGAAGCCGCGGGCAAGAGCTAGTTGGTAAATAATTTAGATTATTTTAAGCTCGGAATTAAGATGAGACTGTTAGGATAACTATTTTAGAGTTTTGTCAGAAATTTGTCTAAGGCAGATTTTCACGAAAAAAAATTTGTTTTCTTACGTATATCAATGGCTTTGCTAAAATAAACGTTACTATTAAATATTCCTTTTTTGTTTAATTACTGGGGAAAGACGTAGCTCTTTACAGTGACTCATGCCGACACGCATATCTATTGCATTTTGATTTACAG
Source organism: Pandemis cinnamomeana (assembly GCA_932294345.1). NCBI lineage: Eukaryota > Metazoa > Arthropoda > Insecta > Lepidoptera > Tortricidae > Pandemis > Pandemis cinnamomeana. Next base: position 8,488,798 of record OW028721.1, read on the forward strand.
TTTACTTTCGTGTCTCACATCACACAACTACGATTAGTTTTCCATTAGTTAAGTAATTATTTAATTACTAAAAAAATAAATAACAGTGCTTACACTTACAAAAGTTTATAAAATTAAATAACAACTTACCTTCTCTTAGGCCTTCAATGTTGAAAGTGTTTTAGCAATGATCAATATTAATTTTGAATCTTAATAGTTTGCACCTTACTACCCACGTGTTATTCTTTTAACCGTTAAGTACGGTCAAGTGCAAAAATAAGTATCGATAGGAACTTCTCAAAAATATGTCCCACGACCTTATTACGCTGGCGTAAGAGCGTATAGGTACCATACTTATTTTTGAAACTTTGTCTAGATACATATTATTACACTTGACTGTACACTATTAAACTTACTTAACTGTCGTAATGTGTGTAACAACAACTTTACTGCGTCTAGGATTTTTTTATTATGAGCATATCTGGCTGTGTGGGCTTAGTTTGCTTTGCCTTTGTTAAATGGAAAGAAGACGGTAGTTTTGAAAATGCTAAAAGCTATATTTTGTGGAACGTGAACGTAATAGTTCCAGTCCCAGCTAATGAAGAATTGAAACATGTTTTCCATCCTTTGTCACCCCCACTCTCGCTTGTCACGCTCACTCCTTACTGCGGCTCGCCATAAATTATAAAGGACAACTGAAATAGACTAAGAAGACTTTTAATATGACTATGATATTATGACACGGCTTATTAAACTAATTATTCATAAAGAAACTCGATCAGACATTGCTGTAAGGGCTTAGCTTTCTTGGCTTTCCTACAGAGAAGAAATGAAAAGGAAAACTTCCAGAATTGACATTGACGGCTGGAGTTTACTATTATTCGTGTCATGTGTCTGTCAAAGATAGAGTATTATTTTATTTGTGTTCATCGCTTCGAGAAAACTTAAACTTTGTTTTTTTATTATAAAACTAGATAACAAACAAAAAACAGCACAATGCGAAGACGAGCAGGGGTTGGCGCCATACAGAAGCAAAAGCTCGAACAAGAGAAATACCGAGAGAAAGGTTCTGAAATTCAAGAAAACCAGTTTCTACAAATGTCGAAACAACTAGACGTATTCAGAGAAAACTTGGAGGAATTTGCTACGAAGCACAAGAATGAAATAAAGAAGAACGCTCAGTTCCGGAGACAGTTCCAGGAAATGTGTGCAGCCATCGGCGTTGATCCTTTGGCATCGGGAAAAGGATTCTGGTCCGTTCTCGGTTCGTGATGTTAATAAAATTCTTTCGGTGTCTATTACACCCATCTCATTTCTTCTTCTCTATCGTCTCCCTTCAATTATAAAAAAATAATAGCCATGCTACAAGTTAGTGGAGCATCACTCATATGAATGACCTTATGATGAGGAAAATTATTGCTATAAATCGCCTTGGGTGTTATTTCTACTCTTGATTTTTGGTTAAACAGGAAATATATCCCAAAAAGGCATTAGTTATTGTACTATTATAATTTCACAAATAAATCATCATCTCATCTATATCTGCAGGTATTGGCGACTTTTATTACGAATTAGGAGTACAAATAGTAGAGGTCTGCATGGCAACAAACTACAAGAATGGTGGAATAATAACTCTTGAGGAACTCCGCACAAGGTTGATAGCTGCTCGAGGAAGAGCTAAGAAACACCAGGACATCACAAATGAAGACCTACTGGCTGCGGTTAAGAAATTAAAAATATTTGGCAATGGGTGAGATTAAATTTTCTTCTTTAAAAATAAAATAAAAATAGCCTTGTGAAAGTTACTAGTATTGATAACCTTCTCCTTTTTTTAGTCAGTTAAAAATGAAATCAATTTTGCTAGATTAAACAAACAATAATTGCAAGTCAGGTCTAATATATGTATATAATTTTTACATACAAAATTTGTTTGTCTTTGTAATTTAATTACAATGCTATCAGGATTTCAGGAAGATTGCCAAACTTTTTTTCTTTTTTTTCATCTGTGATAAAATTCTTTTTTTTAGGTTCACGGTAGTACCTATAGGTAAAGGCAAGTGGCTGGTGCAGTCAGTGCCTGGTGAGCTCAACCTGGATCACACCCTTGTGCTACAGAAGGCCAGCTCGTTGGGCACAGCCTGGGTGTCTGTCAGCATCCTTACTGGAGATCTCAAGTGAGGAAACATTCACATTAGTTCTATGGTTGTATGTGAATACATTTCCCTTACTGTAGCAGCTGTTGGCTGTGACTTTGTCTGTGCAGACTTAAAATTTGTATCTCAGACAGCTTGACTTTTCCCAACACTTCCATGTTGTTTATTTCAACCAATCTAAACAAATTGGGATTGTTCATTTTTTGTAGTATGCTCTAATTCGAATACCATTTCGAGGAAAACCATCATTTATCCGATTTATCTTGTCCGATTTCAAAAATACTTTATGATTGCAGATATTTTTGTAAAAGTACTTTGAACTTTTGTTTGACCGAACGACCCGGTTTTTAGACAGAATCCAGCATCAAATATTTGCCAAAAAAATGAAAAAAAAAGTTTAGCTATGGCAACTGTCACATGTCACTGTCAAATCGACAAAACCATAGACAAAGCCGTTTTTTTATAGCCAGCCGAACGAAGGCGATTGGAATTCTGTCTAAATTCACGAATTATCAAACAGCAAAAAAATATTTATTATTAATTAACAAAGCTACGTAAAAGCATAATATTCAAATTAGTTGCTTGAAATAGTCCATTTTATCAAATAAAGGTGTTAAAAGCACACCTTAAAAAAAATGAACAATGCCAATTCTTGGTAAATTATGTACCTAAACCTTCCTCGTGAAAACTGTATGAAAATCTGTTAAGTAAGATCCATAATTTTGTTAATTTCTATTTCAGTTGGAATGAGACACGAGCGCAAAACGCTCTAAACCACATGGTGAAGGAAGGTCTAGCATGGGTCGACACACAAGACACAGACATGCTTTACTGGTTCCCTAGCATGTTCTCGGAATGTGTGGCGGCGCAGTGATAAAGTACCAATCATATTTATTAAAAAAAAATGTAATTAAATCCCCGTAAGTTTTAAAAATGTTTTACTAGATAACATAAATATTGCACTTTCCATTCTAATTACTAATTACTAAAGCCCGATTGAGGCTCCACATACACCAGGTAATATACTCCGAAAATAATTTCGTATTGTTCTGTTCTGCTCACACTAAGTGTTCAATAAGAGAGTGAGTGAAACTTCCAATTTTGAAAGTAGCAGCGGTCCTGAGCTGTGAGGAAAATCCCGCCAATAGGAAAGCTGTGCTGAGCGAGGCTAGGAAAATGAAGTATTCCCATTGGTGGATTTTTCTTGCGCACTTGTAGTCGCGCAGCATGACGGTTTACGAAATGTCCTGCGAGTTGCTTTTCATTGCCGCGATCGAACAATCTCTTCTAACCCTATAACCGCGCGACCCTGCAATGAACTACAACCAACTCGCACAATACTTCCTGCTAAGTGTAAAAAAAGTGATATCCTATCAACTATTTGTGCTGTCTTCCTCTTGATTTGACAATCCTAAAGATGGCAGTTTCAATCTTGATCTTAACTCTTTATTTTCATTTAGTAAATCTTCCATTCTTTTCTTTAATTTGGTCGTCATTTCTACGTAGGACTCCTTCCATCTGAAAGGAAGGGATATTGAGCAAAATACACAAGGAATATCAGTAAAGCCATTGCGATCGAATTTTCTCACTTTTTACTAAGTTCCATTTGATTTTCTAAGTGTTTGTGTAACTCTGCTAGTTCCTCTTCTTTGGTTGACACCATTCTGTAAAGACATATAGATTACAGAAGACCTAAAAAGGCTCAATTTGTCCCTGACATTATTATTCCTGTATTTTGTTGTTTTAGTTGTTCTCCTTTAGGAGTTAAGAGATAGTATTTGTGTATTTCTGAAACTTACTTCTGGCTCAGCTCAGACCTTGAGGTCAGCATCGTCTGTAATTTACTGATCATTCCGTGGGTTTCATCCAATGATTTCTGTAAATGTTCCACTTGAATCCTGCAAGTTCAAAGTTTATTGAATCACAGCATTTGATAGTTTTTTTTAAACATAGAATGAACATAGATGGTAATAGCCCTTGTGAATGGGCGAAAATCTTAGGTATCATGTTATAGGCGATGCGGCTAGCAGCCCATCGCTATTTTGATTCCCCTTTCCACCTATACGCTCACAACGTGGCCTTTAGGCTCTGTCTACCCCGTAAGGGATAAAGATTTGATTTTTGTGAATGTATTTTTTAAAAGCAGGCTGAAGCCCGCTGCACACATGGCCAGAAAAAAAAATGAAATGGATAACATCAGTCGACACTTGTACTATATGCTCAAAGGCAAACTTATGACTATAAGGAATCTCTACCTGTTAAACTTTGAGTACCTAGACGAGAGGAACATTAAGCGAGGAACCGACCAAGAGAGAGTTCATAATATAAAGTTAAAAGTTAAAGTTTAAAGTGGTATGAAAAGTGACCCGGTTTTTTGCTCCCGAGTATATTTAGTTATGCATTTAATTTTATACTTACTTTAATTCATCGCATTGAGACTTTAATAGCTTTTCCTCCCAATCCCTGCGTTTGATTTCTCTCGTGTGAACATCCTGTATTCTATGTACGTCGATGGTCAGACTCTGATTTTCACAAACCAGCTGTATATTCCGCCTTTCCGAAGCGACCTGAAATTATTTAATTTTCATTATTGCCTTTGTACCCTACACTTAAAGTTCGCCAATTTACAATTTCGTGAAATAAACGGAATATATATCAAAGTAGAGTTACCGCTCGACATGTTTCGCACTATAGTCTAAATGACTCCTCGCCCGCGCGGCACAGAGGCGCGGGGTGGGTAGAATGACAAGGGAGCTCTCTCGGTGCGGGCGAGTAGTGCGCCTGCCGCCCGCACCTCTCGGCCCCCGCGGTTGTCCCACCCCGCGCGTCTGCACCGCGCGGGCGAGGACTCATTTAAGCGGTCGCTCTATCGTACCCACTACTAGTACCACTAGTAACCAGGAGGACAAACTCTCAAATTAATGACTGTTAGTGTGAGCGGAATAGCATGAAGCTAACTTCAAAAACCGAATTTCGGAGTATAAAGTCTGTGCGCTTTTATTTTTTCACGAAAACTTGTCGTAAAGGGACTTTTACAAACCAATTCTTGAAACGCAGCTTCTAGTCTCTGCTCGGCGACGGCAAGCTTCGGATCGACTGATTTAAGCTCATGCTTCTGTTGTTTCAAGTAGCTTTCGTAGGAAGCTTGGAGAATTTTGTTTTCTCTATGATTAAAAAGAAAATATTATTTTCGATATGAAAAACGTCTACGAAGTGTACCTACGATTCAAACTGTTCTACTGTCTAACGGAAATAGCCAAAAATGCCATGCGGCGATGATGTTTACTTAAAAAAAGCCGCAGGTTGCACTCCGGGAATGCCGGCAGAAGTGACACTATACACACGCACACTCGCGCAAGCGCCCAGCTGGGCCCAGCAGCAACTCTCCCTCCGTCCTACGCATTTTCGATCAGGGTCACGTGACCCTGACGCGAGTTTAACATTTTTTACTCATCCCCAAAAAGTGCACAACGCCGCTAAAGAAGTTTTCACTTGAAAACCGAATTTGGTCAAAAATGCGTCAATGACGTAATCAAAAAGTAACATGCTGGATTCTCATACCGTATCTACATCTCATACACATTAACTTCAATATAATTATAGGTAGGTACTTCATGGGAATTAACAGCACAAGTATTATACACGTAAATTTGTTTATGAGTGGGTATACCTCAGAGTTCTGCTGAGCAATACCCCCTTTTCAACCAATTCAGTATCCAAATTTCTTATGTGGCCAAGCATGTCTGCCACCTTTTCGTTGTATTTATCTCTGAGCTCATCCAATTCTTTCCTGTAGCTCGCCTCTGTGTCTTGTTTTAATCTAGCTAAAGTTTGTTTCAGTTGTGACATCTCTCCTGAAATACCCACAAAAATAAGGAAAATTTGTTAACATTTTGTGAAAACACTTTGTCAACGACAGTTTGTCGTTATCGCAGTTGAATTTATGTATCGTTTCAAAATTACCTGTATTTTTCGTAAATCTTTTCTGAAGTTCATTTTTCTCGTTTGACACCAAATCGAACAGCTGTAGTGCTTCGGCAACCTGGAAGATCAGATCAGTTCCGTAAGTTCCGTTATATTAGAAACACCATCACGACTTTGAAAGTACCTATCATCATTCGATTCAAAACTTTGTTGAACCACATGAAACGTTGTAATTAACATTGCCCGTTCCTAAGCAACGTGCTTGTAAACCCTGAAAAGTCCTCTGATTATGACAACGTCCCATGTAAGCTCAGCGATTATATGTCTTGGCTATACTTACTTTTGATTTGGCCTCAGCCTCTTTCTTAACTTTTTCAGCACATTCCTTCTGTAGCATTGTAATTTGCGACTTTAAATTTTCATTGTTCTTTCTCTCCACAGCTAGATTAATTCTGCTTTCTTCGAGATCTTTACCCATCTGTTCGAGTTTTTCTTCCAAATGTTTGCCCCTTTCCTAAAACATTATTTTTATTAACAGGCTGCAAAAAAGACTCAATTCAACTTTGGACTCTTACGAAAAATTTGCGCTTTTCTATAGTTTCAGATTCGTTCACTATTCTGTATTTTTTACAATCCCTTCTGTCCGTTGATAAAGTAAACATTCCAGACAGTACGTTAGGTAACACAGATGCCCGAAGGCAATACTGCAATGAAATACCTAGGTAGTCAATAGAGGGGAAATTTTACAAATGGGGAAACTGTGCGAAAGTATCCAGAGCGGTCAATTCGACTGTACTATGTTTGTCCGTCCGTCAACATAATCGCTCGCTGCTAGCGGTTATTCTTTTATTTTTCGGTGAAATATGAGTCTAAATTACTCCCATACTTATAAATGTTGTCTATAATTTTTGTTTACAAATTAGTATCTGTTTGTCTCCCGACGTAAAGCAATGAAGTAGATTATTTTACCTTATAGGCATTGATTTCTTTGTCTCTATTGACTGAATCGTTTTCGATCGTGCTGTTTTTATGGAGTAGCTTCTTGTATTTGGTTTCCAATTCTATGTAATCTCTTAACGCTGTGTCTAATTTCAATTCAAGACTGCGATTTTCTTCTTTTATGTCCTGAAAACAAGAAGGCTCCTAAGAAATGCTCAATCTGTTTGTCTCCCGACGTAAAGCAATGAAGTAGATTATTTTACCTTATAGGCATTGATTTCTTTGTCTCTATTGACTGAATCGTTTTCGATCGTGCTGTTTTTATGGAGTAGCTTCTTGTATTTGGTTTCCAATTCTATGTAATCTCTTAACGCTGTGTCTAATTTCAATTCAAGACTGCGATTTTCTTCTTTTATGTCCTGAAAACAAGAAGGCTCCTAAGAAATGCTCAAATACTACTCTATGTTAAGTCTTGTATATAATTTTTATTTAATACCTGCTTGTCCCCTTTATCGAATCCTTGGTAAGTTTGTAGCTCGTTTTCTAATGCCTCTATCGTTTTCTGTGACGTCTGCCACAGCACATGAATTGAGTCTCTCTCCTAAACAAAATGATAAGAACAAGAAGGAATTAATTATTATTTTTCTTATAATATAAGCTTTCTGTAACTACATTACGAGTTACAGACATTGTGGTTCAAATAGCATTGCAAGTACCGTAAATTAGTAAAACTTGTGAAAGGTAAAAAACGTGCGCATTTTTTTATTAGCAGAAGGACCAAAAAAGTAGCGACATGATTCTGCGAGGAAATACAAACGACGACATTTCTGTTCTCCGCATTGTATGGATGCAAATTTATCACGAACTCTGAATTTGTACTTAGCTTTTGGTAGACTTGAAGTAATGTAACAAAATATTTACAAGACCACAATTGGCCGCCCGGGAAGCCTCGCAAGACACAGGAATGGGTGGAAAGAGAAAGGGGAGGCTTCGCCCAGCAGTTGGACACCAAAAAGGCTGTAGCTGCAAGCTACATTCCACACGCAGACGTCACGGCGTAAACATCGCATGCACTTCTGAGAGCGGCGAGAGTTTACGTGAGACAAGGCTTGTCCCAGTTTCTTGCAGACGTCACTTTCTTCTTGTTTCTTTCACGACGATAGTATATATGTGTAGCTTGCAGCTACAAGGCTATTTAAAAAAAAACCTTGGCGATCAAATTGATCTGCTTCCTCATATCCTCCAACTCCTTGGTATAATCCACGTCCTGGCCCTCGTGGTCCAAACGTTCCTTCAGCAGCATCTTCACATGGCGGGACAGCTGCTCGTTGTCGGAGATCAGGGTACGCACTTCTTGGTCTACTACCGATTGGTTTTGCTGAGGGTCAGAAGTAAGTAAGCTGGAGAATCAAGTGGTCAGTAGATGAGAATGCTGCCAAGGGCAAACAATAAAATTGTATGATGAAAATTAATGCTTGTGTTCGAGTTAGTGTTGCTCATAGTCAGAAATCGAAAGGAAGAAGTATGTTCGATGATGATGATGATGAATGATGATAGTCTGTTCAATAGGTGTACCTATTTAGTTATGTTGGGCGGCTTACCCTATAAAAATCCACTTCGTTTTGAAGGACATTGTAGGCTGTATTTTCCATAATATAGTCATCAGGAAGTTCAAAATTTGATTAATCTGCCTCCAGATTAAAATAATTAAAATACTTCACTCAATTCCAAGTCCCATTTAGGTAAGATCGGCTCTCTTTTTCTTGTAAGTGGTTTGCGCACGTTGCTTTGTTTACATTTTCGCGCTGTAAAATGTCAGACTTCGTTGCTTAGCAACATTACGTACTTTTTAACGCGTTCATAATCTACGAGGAATCGCATTTTTGCACAGTAAGTGACTCTGTAAACTAGAAAGTACTTTAAGGATATAATTTAATTAAAGTCTTAAGATATTTAAAATTTAATACACAAATTCAATCTTTGTTAATGGCGGCCTCTGGGAAAAATACGTTGTGCTAGGTGAAAAACGCCTTTCTTCTTCTGTCAATGTCAATGTCAAACTATACGCTCAATAGCTCCTTCCTATAATGCGACGCGGAATTTGAAAAATAAACATTAAGTATTGCAAAATTTTATACAATGTAATCAAATTCTCATTATCTAAAGATGTCGAATTCCAGGTAAATAAAAAAACAGTCTGCTCGTTTTAAACCGTAGCCTCATATTTTATTATTTAAAATTTGAGATAGTTTAACTACTGGCCTTAAAAATTCGAATGTTTTGTCTTGTAGCTGCTTGTATTTTGATATCAACGAGAATCAGTGGCCGGTGATATACGACGAGAAGTACAATGTTTCGTTTTGGGGTCTCGAAAAGTTACACGTTTTTGATTCCAACAAATGGCGTAATATTATTGAAGTAAGTTTCACCTTCTACTTTTTATTTTGTCCAAAGAATGAAAGGGTTGACTTTAAAACAGACGATGGTGATGAAACTGATGAAATTGTGTTTTTTTTTAAATTGAAGTAAATCGGACCAATGTCTACTACTAAGTACTTATATAAATTTAATCCAAAATAATAATTGAAAATAAAAATAAATACAAATTGCAATGTCAAACCCACAGTCATAGCTTGTTTTCATTCATAGTCATTTTAAATTCACACCTATACTTATTGTATGTTGCTGCGACCCATCAGTCAATTTAATGTGAGAAAAATACTAACATTTATTACAATTTCTTCTACTCAGTATCTGAAGGAAGCCAATTTTATAACAGACGAGTGCTTAGTAAAGCCAAATGAAGCACAGAAAAACGATTTGCGTCGAGTACACACAAAGAAATATCTGAATTCATTAAAAGTAAGTGTTTTGAAATTATCCCTTTGCTGCCAGAACTGCTAAATAATACCGCTGCTACTATAATTCAGATAAGCTGCTCTGACTAAAGGGACAAAATATTTCTTCTTTATATACTTCTTTCATTTTTTAACAAAATTATCATGAGAATTAAACATTGAGAAATATTAGATCACTCACATATCAAAGTCGAGAACTGTTCATGTTTGGAAAATTAGTCAGGAACATGTTGAGCAGTTCTTAATTGTATATGTGAGTAATCTGTTTCTGATCTAGAGATCAGGTAATATGGTGTCTCTTGTTGTATTTATGTGTATAAGGTGGGTTTGCATAGTCTAGAAATAACTGTATAATCATGACTTAGCGCTAAATCAGGTTTAAGTAGTGACAACATAGGAACTGTCAACTCGAATCTAATCCAGGTTTGATGATTTTATTTACTAACTAGACTACTCAAGCCGCGTTTAGTGGTTAAAGGTTTCTTTTCTATATGAAACTACCGTGAGACTCAATAATAACTACACAAATGGATAACTCATGTATAATAAATAGTCCAAGAGGAAGGACTACGAACTAGTCCGAAACATGTGGAGCATACCGACTTTTATACGTGAGTTATCCGTTTGAGTAATAATGCTAAACATTTATTGCTTTAATTCTTCTAATGCAAAATGATGGTAAATTTCAGTGGAGTGCCAATGTTGCCACGATTGCGGAAGTACCACTTTTAGCATGCCTACCAAACATGTTTGTCCAGCGAGCATACTTGAAACCTATGAGGTATGTGTATTAATTGTTTTTTATGTGATAATAGCCAAAAACGTAGTGCAACGTCCGTTCTGATTGCTACCATAGTCACACTCGCTAATTCTGCCCCTAAGCAGCCTTGCTTGCACTGCTATGATCCAAATCCTTACTAATATATATAATATATAGTATTATAATATATATTATATATATATATATATATTTATATATATATATATTTATATATATATATATCCTTACTAATATTATAAATGCGAAAGTAACTCTGTCTGTCTGTCTGTCTGTCTGTTACCTTTTCACGCTTAAACCGCTGGGCCGATTTAGTTGAAATTTGGTATACAGATAGTTTGAGTCCCGGGAAAGGACATAGGATAGTTTTTATCCCGGAAAATTGCATAGTTCCCGCGGGATAGCACAGCCCAAACCACTGGAATTTTTCAAATTTAAGGCGGAACAAAGTTCGCCGGGTCAGCTAGTCTGTATATAAAATAAATACATATAAATAGTACCATAATATAGTATTAAATTGCTCAGTATCAAATTGGAAAGAGTACTTTTAGATGTGCCACATATGTCACAAAGAAAAACTAGTGTTACTTCATTTTGTATCAGACTTCAAACCGGTGGCTCAGTCCTGGCCGGTAAGTTGGCTCTAGAGCGGGGCTGGGCGCTGAACGTTGGCGGAGGCTTCCATCATTGCAGCGGCAACCGCGGCGGGGGCTTCTGCCCGTATGCTGACATAACGCTGTTGCTGCGGTGTTTAATGGAAGAGCACCTTATACAGAATGCTATGATTGTGGATTTGGATGCACATCAGGTATGTTGGTAGCTTAAAAGCCAGAGCTGGTGATTATATTCCATTGCTCTCACTCGATGGCCTAGTGTTAACATAATATTTGGTTCTAATGCGAGACTTTTTAGTCATGTAGTTATGGCTTATTTGCTTTTATCATCAATTTATCACGCAGGTCACCTGATGGTAATTCATTACTATCATTACCGTTGACTATAATCACCCACAATGTTAGATCCGCAGATATTTTGGTAACTTAGAAAGTTGAGACTGAGAGCCTTTAATGTCAGAATTATTTTACCCCTGCTGTCTTAGGCCAGGGATTCACGAAACCGACGGCCGATTTCGCCTGACATATCTGGGGACTTATGTAAACAGCGACACACTTGTCGTGCGATGTTGCCAGACATGTCGAGCGAAGTCCGGCAACGTCGCGACACGTGCGCAGGACATTTGTCCTCTAGCTAGTGTATCCTTGGCTTTCCCTTCCATACCGATACACAATCATGCTACTCTAACCATTCTTACTGTAATTTACTGTAATGTTTCATTTATTTTAAACTCTCCAGGGTAACGGCTATCAACGCGACTTTCTAGGCGTGCCAGAAGTATACATAATGGACATGTACAACCGACAGATATACCCCAAGGACAGCCATGCGAAACGGGCTATACGCAAAAGGGTAGAGTTGCGCAGTAACGTTGAGGACCTAGAGTACATGCTCAAACTCCGGCAGTACGTAAAGTTAAATTATCATGTTACAGACAAATTACTTGAGTGTGCCATATATGGTACACGATGAAATAGCCCGACTTTGTGCCATTTATGGTACTGGTAACGATTACTGTCAGTCTTTTTCTAATGTCAAATGTGAGTAAGATGTATGAAGTCTTTGTAAAATTTCGTAGGAGAAACTTTTTTTTCTTCTATGCCTCCCTACTCAACAACTTAGGAAAGAGCGAGACAAAGAGTAACTAAAGGTGGAGCGGATCAGAAACGTCCAGTATCGAGAGATCACATTGGTTTGAATGCGTAATACAAAGATACGTTTTAATTTTCAGAAATCTCAGAGCTGCGTTGAAAGAGTTTGAACCAGACATTCTAGTCTACAATGCGGGGACAGACGTGTTAGATTCCGATCCGCTTGGACGCATGAGAATCAGTGAAATAGTAAGTGGAATATTAAATCGTTTCAAAAAATGTTGTAGACTTCATATTACATAAAACAATAAAGCCAAATCGATCATTAGTAACGATTCATTACCATGTCTATGTTGTCCTAATAATAAAGTCCCAATAAATGCTAATGAGAAGTCCAATCAAGGTCAAAAAATACGGATTTGTGCAGAATCGCAAAAAAAAAAAACTTAATGTGGCTTGTCTTCTAAGGGCCGATTGCACCTCATTCAGGACTGATTTATTGAGGCCTATCTAACGATTAAAAATCAGCCTTGAATGAGATGAAATTTTAGTCAAAAAGTCAACGAAGGTTCTTTTATAGGATTCTTAAAGCCGATTTTTCAATCGCCAGAACTAGAAATATCCTATTCGACGAATAACTCTGTGTTATCGTCCGACAAAATCGGCCCACAATATCACTTTTATTTAACAGATTCTTTTTTTTCCAGGGAATAATAAAGCGGGACGAATTCGTTTTCGAAATGTGCAAATCACACAAAATCCCCATTGTTATGCTGACGAGTGGGGGTTATCTGAGGAAAACTGCCAGAATCATTGCCGATTCTATCCTGAATTTACACAAGAAAGGGCTTATCTCAGGCGATTGCACGGGAACTGAGGGGAAACTGAAAGTGTAATATGGCAACACAGGCTTTATTGTACGAGAATTGTTACCAGTCTTAGAAAACCTCTACATTCACAAGTTGTTACTTAGAAACTCATGGCATGGAGACGAATTTAAGTTGTTCACGAAAGTGGATACGCGTTGGCAAGCTTTGACTTATGCATCTCAAGGTTGGTGGTAAGGTAAACATAAACATGTTTTACCTATGTCTTTGGGTAAGAAATGCCGAAGAAATCATTTCACGCGATGGAATTTAACGTATTTGTGGTGTCTTTGAAGACTTAGTTTTGAGGGTTTGGGCGAGTTTTCGTAATACAGTATCGAGTAAGGTGCCGAATGAAATCGGATTTGGTATTTACAATATTCCAAAGGCAGAGCAGAGTTACTTGTCTCCAATAGCAATAAAGTAGTTCGTCGACAATCATCGAGATGGTCACCAAAGTATAAAGTGCCAAATATGAATAATTAAAGCATTGCAAATAAGATTTGCCGTTTAGAATCTTCAAAAGATGTAAGTGTTTATGTCGGTACCTAATTTTAATAGTGCTTAATTTATAAAATAAAATAAAACTATTTTTTCTTCTACACACGAGTATTTATTCAATTGAAACAATACCGAAGTATCTATAACGACGTAATGTCGTCTACATTTTTAACATACTACTCGTGTAGTGTTCAACTTGATATAGTGCACGAATGGATAGTTGAAAATCATGACTAATTTCTCACTAGGCCCTTTATAATAATACTGTACAGAATTTCGCGTTAATGATTTTCAAATATGTTTAGTGCATTGCTTGTGCATACTTTTTTTAAACAAAAAAATATATTATATTTAATTGTATGCACGCAAAAACACTAATAATAAAAAACCAGCTTTATTGTTCGATACGTGGACGTGTTCCATATGTGTAGGGTTGCCATCCGTCCGGGTTTCCCCGGATTTGTGCTAGTTTAGAGGGCATCCGGGGAGCGTCCGGGGAAGGTTTTATTTGTAGACCGGGTTTTAAAAAAAAAATTTGGACCGCCCGCGAGACACGCACTATGCTCGCACTCCACGATCAACCGACGAACCAAGTATATTCACCGTTCCCCCACCCCTCCCGTCACGATCTTGTTGACAATGTCCGGCTTTCGGACTCTAAAAGCTGGGGTTTTCACGCGTCTTGTCCTGTTTTCCAAATTTTAGAGATGGCAACCCTACATATGTGGTACACTAGACTGAAAGAGTATTTTTTACAAACAATCCCACTGCTTGCGTTGTGAAAAGCTTTATATTTTAATGCATTTCGAGCACTTTTTTTGAAGCTACTCAGTAAAGAGTTTAAGCAGTTTATAAAAAACAAATATTTCACTGCAAAACCTTCTTGCAAAATTCCTTGCAAGCTAACAGTCATAACGCTTGATTTAAAATCAACATTCCAACTATATATCAAAAGAAGATTCAATACTAAGATATTTTCTAACAAAACAAAGCATTACAAACATCAAAGTAAAATTTAAGAACATTATAAATACTACACTAAAGATTAACATCAGGTTTATCGCAAGATGTCCGCTGCTAGACAGACTTTTTTTTAAGGATTGCCACAATGATATCGGTTTTATGCTACCCGTGAAAAAAAACTTATGTATTGTATTTCTATATCATATAAAAGGTGCTAATGTAATATCCAGTTTAGTAAAAATACAAAAAATTACTCTACTTAGTATGATAAAAAACAGAATGTAGTCACGAGGAGATATGTCTTCGTCCATCGCGTTAACTTTTCATGTCCGAAATTAGGACTTAACCTTTCGTATGCCTAGTCCCGGATCCGGCGGGCCAAGATTGAAACCTTTTTGTATTTTTTTCTGAATCTGAAATTTTAATTTTTAGAGACATATGAGACTACAATGCAGGTTTTTTTTAATTCTGGCTTACGAAAGGTTAAGGGAAATTTAGTGTACCTTTATTTGATCATGATCAAAGTTGTTTTTCCTTGGCATATCTCCTCGTTTTTACAAAATTGCGCACAAAATACATTTATCGAGTAGTCGTATTGAACTGTGAGTAATAAAGGTCAGTAGGTGTGTTGTTGTAGACGACTTCGCGGTAGTATTTCTCCTTCTCCTTCTGCTGCAGAGCCATTAGTTGGTTCTCTTCCATCAACTGCCGAGCGATCTCCCTGTATAGCAAACAAATTAAAAAGAAAATTTTAAAGATATTTCAAGATTTGTCTGTAAATGTTAAATTGTCACGATAACTATTTCTTAAGTACCTAAATCTACACTGTTTTATAAAGCTTCAGATTAGTTAGGTATTTAGCTAAGTTGGTTTTACTATGAAGTGGAGTAGTGATAGCGTTCGCGCAGACATTAAAGATTTAATAAAGTACAAACAGTTTATCGCAACTTATTTGAACGTCACCACTACTTGACTGAATAATTTATGTATGTAGTATACTCGCCTCCTCTTTCTCTGGTCCTGGATGTCCTGCCGTGCCACGTCTCGCTGTATGGACTTAGCCAACGCCTGCCACTCTGCCTCCATCTTTTCTTCAGCCTCGCGCTTAGCCTGAAGCAAAATTAGCGATGGAGTTTGCAAGAATAAATAATAAAATAATGAAGTCTCAAATAAATTCCTCCTAAGTTGTACAACTGGGTTCTGCTTGATGTCCCTACTACAAATGAAGCCTAGGTAGCTCGGTAGCATCGAGCGGGTTAATCCATAACATAGACGAATATTCATTTGAACCATCCTTATGTTACGGTTTTTAATTAAATAACTAAGAGACCGAGATGGTACCTTGCCAGCTGCCATTTGATCTTTTTGTGCGGCATAGAACTTCTTCTGCTCCTCTGGGTTCATGCCTTTGTACATGAAGCCGATGGCTCTGTAACATAAAATTTTATTTATTATTCTAATTTTAACTACATCAAACGTCAGTCTACCACAAATGGCACAGGAACAGCAACACACATTCAATGTGCCACATATGGCATAATCGATATAAGTCGAAAAACCGTTTAAGCTAAAATGATTTACATAAGCTCTATTGACGATAGATGCGAGCATTAAATTTTACGCTCTTCTCTGTCATTTAAAATGACTTCTATTGCTGATTACACCTCAATGCTGGCAGAAATTGCCGCCAATATTTAAAGGGGGCTAGGCGCTAGAAATATTTAAATACCTGTCCTTTCCGAGCGCACTCTTGGCGACGTCAGGGTTCTCAGTAAGCATGTCAGATGTCAGATTGTTGTACATCTCAGCAGTGTTGTCAGCCTCCTCCTGTTCTTTAAGAACTTGCTCCAGTTGTTTCCTCTCGGCGGCCTGTAGGACAAGATATTCCAAAGAAAGTTGGTGTACCACATATGGTACAGAAAACTGAACGTCTTACTGTCATTTGCGGGTGGTAGGGCCTTGTGCAAGGTCCATCCGGATCGCTACCACCATCTACCTCGCTAATCCTGCCGCTAAGTAGCAGTGCTTGCACTGCTGTGTTCCGGTGTGGAGAGTAAGTCAGCCGGGGAAGTTACGGGCACAAGAGGCATTTCATCTTGGTCCTCTAGGTTGGCAACGCATCTGCAATTCCTCCGGGGTTGCGGGTGTCTATGGGCAGTGGTGATCACTTACCATCAGGTGACCCATTTGCTCGTTTGCCTTCCTATTCATATAAAAAAATAATAATTGAGCGTATAATATATGAGATGGGTCATTCAAAACGCTCTTTTTATCTTACCAAAGCTTCGTTGTATCTCAGGTTGGCCTGGCCCAGCCTATAGCGGCATTCGCGTTCCATCTTGTCGAGCTCACTGGCTCGAGCATCTCGAGCCTTAATCGCCATCTGCATAAATTGGTTACCAAAACTTTAAAATCCAGGTTCAACCTTACTAATATTAAAAATATAAGTCTCTTGTCTCTCTGTCCACCTGTTTGCTAACTCTTCACGGTAAAACCGCTTTACTTTACCGGTTGTAAATGTAATTAAAAGTGGCTCTTTTATCCGGAGCTCGGAGGCCAAAAGAATTTAATTTCGAATGCGTCCATTAATAATAACGTCAGAAAGCGTCCAGATATTTTCGGTAGGTACACACTCTTAGTTTCGGTCTGTGCCTTCAGATGCTGATTAGAATGCTGACTGTGGAAGTGAAACAAGAACCGTTATACCATGTAAGCAGCTTCCGCCTTCTTCCGCTCGTCCTCAGCCGCCTTCCGCTCCTGAACTTGCTGCTCCAGCCACGCGTTCTTTTGCGCCGCCATTATCTTCTTTCGCTCTTCATACTCCAGGTCTTCGCCTTCAAACCTAAGCAAAATACTGGTTTAAGCGCCTGAAGCGCCCTACTCCAAGCACTGCTGTCCCCTGCCAAATCTGCAAGTCCCTACTTTTAATGCCACTGTCAACCATATTTTATCTATTACATGCAGAACCTATATGCTGGTGGGTAAACTATAAAAGACCGGCCAAGTGCGACTCGGTGTCTGTCTGTCTGTTATGCTTTCACGCATAAACCACTAAACCGATTTGAATGAAATTTGGTATGTACAGAAGCAGAAACAGACAAATTCAAACGATTGAGTTGAAATTTTGCATACTTGAGTAAGTCAGATGACAATATCAATAATCTGGTAGTGGAGTTCTGGTGACCCAGCCAGGATCGTTTCCGCAGGAGGGAAACTCTTCAACGGTTGGTCCAATTGACTTGAAATTTGGTACACGTGTAGGACGGATAACAATGCAAGTACAGTCAGCAAAACAGAACACTTTTGACAGAAACTTTTTGATTCCCCTTTCCACCTATACGCCCACAGTCATGCTCAACGTGGCTTTTAATTTTAAGCCTTTGGCTCTGTTTATCACTACATAGTATAAAATAAAGTCGCTTTCTCTATCCCCGTGTCCCGATGTATGCTTATATCTTCAAAACTACACAACGGATTTTAATGCGGTTTTTTTAATAGATAGAGTGATTCAAGCGGAAGGTTTATATGTATAATACATGCATAATATACCGTGCGAAGCCGGTGCGGGTCGCTAGTAAGGGATAAAAACATGATTTGTGTATGTTGTATTAATTTAGGTGTGCTACAAACTTCTGTGCGCTGGACATGCCAACGGGCTCGCCGTCGCTGGCTCGCGGCGGGAGCTGCTTCTTGAGCACATCAGGGTCGTTCAGGTCGAACTCCCTGCGGTCCTCCGCCCGCTGGTAAAGCTGGCGGTAGTTGTCAATCTCAGCGTCGATGCGACGCCGCTCCTACACGTGGAATTACAGGAGTATGGTTAACTGGTCCAATAGAACCCCTTGAAACATGAACACAACTGGTTGGATCAGTTTAAATACACACCCCTGTGATTTTTAAAATTGTTTTTGACAAATAAGCATAGATACGTCGTTGTTCAAAGCGTATGCAAAAGGAATACTTAAAGTTTGAGTTCAAAAATCTATACTAGAGGTGAAACGGATATCCGGTAACTATCCGGTATCCGGCCTATCTGGCCGCCATAATACTATCCGGCCGAATACCGGATAGCTACTATTCGGCCGGATATCTATCCGGCCGAATAAAAAAAAACTGAATTAAAGAAACATATTTTTGAGTAATTATTTGCTTTTAGTACTCATACTGCACTAAGGGCAAATTATGGTGAGTAATACTGATTTCTCTGCATTGAGAGGCAGCAGGCAGTTGCGTTTCTCTTCATAAATAAGGCCAGCTTCAGAAAAAAGTCTTTCGCTATACACACTACTGCAAGGTGCAGAAAGGTGGATTTTGGCAAACTTTGTTAAATTTGGGTATTGTTTGGAATCGAACCGAGTCCACCCAATCGTTTGCGCGCCGCCTACGCAAACGGCTAAGTCTCGCCGGATATCCGGCGACCGGATATCCGGCTATCCGGCCACATGGTCGGCCGAATATCCGGTATCCGGTATCCGGCCAAACTGCTATCCGTTTCATCTCTAATCTATACTCTCTTTGCTTTTTTCGCTCTTTGTTTTTTTAAATGTACGTACCTGGTAAGCGAGCACCACCACCCATAGACCCGCAACACTAGAGGATTGTTGATGCGTTGCCTGCCTACAGGGCTAGGATAGAATACCTCTTGTGTCAGTAATTTCACCAGGTGTCTTACTCTCCACGCCGGAACAGCAGGGCAAGCACTGCTGCTTGGCGACAGGATTAGCGAGTAAGACGGTGTCAGCGATCCTGACGGACCTTGCACGAAGTCCCATCACCCGCGTGTTTGGTCAAACGAACACGTACAAGCACAATCACCTGAAGTCTTCCTGAACAATTCGAGACACCTTGTATCACTACGCTTCATTCTGATTCAATACGTTGTTCTCGAGGTCCTCCAATGCAGCTATGATGATGATGATGATCATGATGATGATGATGATGTTGTGCCTTCAGCAGGTTTCTGTACTTGGTCATGCGCGCCGCGAACGCCAGATCTCGTCGCTGCTGCTCTTCGCGCTCCGCCAGCTTTTGAGGAGGCAAACGAGCAGACGGGTCACCTGATGGAAAGCAATCACCGTCGCCAAGGGACACCTGCAAGACCTGGGGAATCACAAGTGCGTTGCCGGCCCTTTGAGGAACAGGAAGGCTCGCTTTTTAAAGATCCCTAAATTGTACCGCTCAGGGAATGCTGCAGCAGGAAGTTGGTTCCAGATCTTTACCGTGCGAGGAAAGAAATTGCGATTAAAACGCACGGTACCTACTTGACTGCCAACCATCAAGATGTTGAGGATGGAAGGACAGACGGTTCCGCGAAGTACGGTAGTGGAATTTAGCCGCAGGCAGCAATCCAGCTTCCAGCAGCTTGAAGAAGAAGACGATGATGATGATGATGATATACCTCGATCTCGCGGGCCTCCAGCACGACGGCCAGGTTGCTGTCCTTGGTCATCTGCGCCGCGAACGCCAGATCCCGTCGCTGCTGCTCTTCGCTCTCTCCCGCTTCTCGATGATGATGATGATGATGTACCTCGATCTCGCGGGTCTCCAGCACGACGGCCAGGTTGCTGTCCTTGGTCATCTGCGCCGCGAACGCCAGATCCAGTCGCTGCTGCTCTTCGCTCTCTCCCGCTTCTCGATGATGATGATGATGATATACCTCGATCTCGCGGGCCTCCAGCACGACGGCCAGGTTGCTGTCCTTGGTCATCTGCGCCGCGAACGCCAGATCCCGTCGCTGCTGCTCTTCGCGCTCCGCCCTCTTCTCGACGATCTGACGCTCCAAGAACGGAAGATCCACCTAGAAGAAAATGCTAAAATTATAAATGTGATAGTGAGTATGTTTGTTTGTTTGTTATTCCGCTTTCACGCCTTAACTACTGAACCGATTGCGTTGAAATTTTGCATAAATCATATTAGAAGTCCATGCAGAATAAATAACTAATAGGATATAGTTTTCATCATACAAAATTGTATAGTAAGTAAGTAAGTAAATGCTTTATTGTACAAATATAGAGAAGCAGAGACAAATCACAAAAAAGACCTTAAATATACGCACAAAGGCGAAATTATCCCTATAAGGGATCTCTACCAGTTAACCTTTGAGTAAATGAGAGGAGCATTATAGTTCCCGCAGGCGCGCGATAAACGAATTTTCCGCAGACGAAGTCGCGGGCAACAGTTAGTATTAGTCGTTTAAAAAAAATTACATAGTTAATGGCTTAATTACAACAAAAACTAATTTATTCCTTTGTGTCATACCTTTCACCTTTATTCCATCGCTATAAGGATCATGTCGTTACACAACGGAAACCATTTTGTTTTAATTAAAGCTCTTATCTATGTACTTTTTTTTAAACGAATCACAAAATAAGTTCCTTACGAAAAAAAAGTACTTACTAAAGGTCAAGTCAAGTGTGTGGATTGGGAACTTGCCAGTGTAAAAGTTCCTCCACACCATTGAATTGCCTCGCAGGTGTTAGCAGGTTTCCTTACGACGTTTTCCTTCACGGTTAAGCTCATAGTAAATTTCGAATGAAATTTCGCGGTAGCTATCACAAAAAACATGGGGCAACTTCGAACTTACTCCTTCTGCTTGAAAGGGCAAATTTTAAAACGCTGGGTTACTACGGCTTTGAAACCTATGAATTTACATACATACACATACACAAATCACGCCTTTACCCCTTACGGGGTAGACAGAGCCTAAGGTACCAAGACCTACAGGCCACGTTTAGCAAGATTGTGGGCGTATAGGTAGAAAAAGGAATCAAAATAGTGATGAGTTGCTAGCCGCATCGCCTATAACATGATTCCTAACAATTATGCCCATTCCCTCGATGGGCTATTACCATCTGCGCGGGACGAGAAGCAACTGGTACATTCTATGTTTTTCTTTTGCTCCCAGACCAGCATGGAAGTGAATTTGATGAAGATTCCACTTACACCAATCTTTCTGTTCCTGGCATTGAAGATCCTAGACCGTCTTTCAAGTTCGCACTGCCGCCGCCTCTCTCTATTCTGGGCCTCCTTACGATCCTGTTCGTTGGCTATCTGCATTTTCATCATCTTGCTATTAATTTAATTATGTACAGCGATATAAAATCTACAAAACTCGATTGCTAAGTGCGCGTAACGAACCAACAATGAGTTGTCATGA
Organism: Pandemis cinnamomeana; assembly: GCA_932294345.1. Taxonomy (NCBI): domain Eukaryota; kingdom Metazoa; phylum Arthropoda; class Insecta; order Lepidoptera; family Tortricidae; genus Pandemis; species Pandemis cinnamomeana. The sequence continues at coordinate 8,510,618 of OW028721.1, forward strand.
CGACGAGTTTTTGGCTTTTTGTTTTTGGCCAGATGTTGATGTAAATATTCACAAGGAGGTTAGACCGTGTCAATAGCAGAGGCCTACAGAGCGTTTATGAATAAGGGGGTTAGTCTACTGGTGTAAGAAGCCAAGTCGGTAAAGCTTTTCCATTTCCCGTCCTTCGTGAATGTGTAAACACCCGTTCATGTGGAGTCACGTTAGAAAATGTGCACAACAGAGAGCGTATAGCGTGGAGCGCGATGGGTAGGCTCTGCTTCCAATCTTCGATATCGAGATTTGGGTTCCATTCAGCTTCTCTACATGTCCATTCCCTTCAGGATTATAAGGCGCTCCGTTTGATTTACTCATTATTTAGCTGATTAAATTGATATAAGATACATGACCTTTTGGAACATAGGCTTTAATCAACTAAAGCACAAGATAATGAAGTGACAATATGTCATTTAGTAAGTACAGTCAGCATCAAATTGTTCAGAGCGGCCAAGGTGCTCAAAAACGTCAATTAATCTTACGTGAAACTTAAAACTACCAGTTTGGAAGAAAAACCACCACAGAATAGCCGAATTAATTTTTATTCTACCGGCAACACCGAATCGGCGGGCGTTGAGCGCCGATTGTTTGCGTCGCCCCAGCGGTACCGCATAAATTCTTATAGCGTGCAACGTAGTAAACAAGGTCTCGCTTCTCATTCGTCCCGACATTTACGCTGACGACGGACGTGAGCAACGCGCGCGTAAAACGTGTCTATGAACGAAATAATCCGCCGGCACATTGCCCATCGGTCATTTACTGTGTAAACAAAGTGTTAATTTGATACAAGTGTATTTTCATTTACAACTACGTGTGTGATGTGACGGTATGACAAGTGTATTGAAAAAGTCTAGGGGAACAAAAGGAAAATCGGAGTCAATGCAGGAAGATCTGCCTTCGCGATGGGGAACCCAGCAAAAGTCAGAGGATGCTGGGAAACTGATCAAATATATTAACGACAATATTATTGGAAACGGGAACTCCTTTTGTGGACCTTTCGGGAGGAGAAAAGGTAAAAAATAAATAGAGTCCAGTTAGACTCTTATTGGAATCTCTTGAATGTCACAGATTCTTTGTTACGAGTACATTTTACTCAACTTCCTAGTACGGGATGACACTTTGAAAATGAGATGAAGGTCAGAGCACCAATGAATCATTGAACCTCCTGCACTGCAGTTCTGTTTACTATTACCTAACCGGTCAGAGGAACCTGTTATAGCTATGATAAATTACAATCCTTGGTTACTGCAAATATAGCACCGGCTAAATGTAAACGTATGACCTTAATTTTATAGATAATTAGTTGACTGATAAATGAATAGGCATTATGAATATTGAGTCTGTTTTGTTTAATTACTGGATAAGAGTTGATGTTATTTCGTTTATAAAACAAATAAATTCGCGGTAAGGCAAATAGAGTCGAATTTTTACCTTATATTTTGAGAGGAATTTCAATGCGAGGTGGATTAAATTAATACTGTGTCCTTGCTTGCTGGTTAAGGTTATTTAACTTTGTCTTACTAAATCAAAATTATTCTCTCTCCAGTGTGGACTTGCAAATAACACGTAAAACAGAAAATATTACACCATAGTTATTTATTATATTCACGTACATACTTCCTTTAGCTGCTGGTACACCTAGTATAGGTCTTCAAATTTTCTCCTCAAGATCCAGTTCGCTACATTGTTTTTCAAAGAATAAAGAAATTGCCTTCACGCGAAAAGAAACGAAAACAAATTATTTAGGAATGGCCTTGTGATAATCATTGTTAATTAATTGGACAGTTTGAAGTATTTGGATCAATTCAGTTTTATTCCCTTGTTTTTTTTTATTTCGGGCTCATGACCGCACCTATATTGTGCTGAATTTGGGTTCTGTTCTCTAAACTGTTCCTATATTTGAAATTAGTATAACAAATTCATTGGAATCTGTATTTAAAAAATAATACTTTCACTTTATGAGTGATTTGCTTATAATACCTAGTAACCTATATAACGATGTTATATGTATTTAGGTACACATTAATAAAGTAAATAATCCGACGTCCCTCATATATATAGCTGACAGCACACGTGTTGTGTCTGTTGTAATATTCGTGTCACAAGAGCTGTGGGCAAAATTATTTCCACGTTGCGACTTGCGAACGACCTTCGTCCATTTGGCGCAATAAAACGAATCATCGATACGCTAAACAATCGACGAACGCGAGCGCTCATCATTTGATTTTCATCTCGATTCTTAAAAAGATTTTTGACACATCGGTTTTCTTGGGGACGTAACAGGTAGTGTCCGACCGAAACACGATTTTTAGCCGAAACCGAAACCGAAACCGAATATTCGGTTTTTTTCTGATTTCGGCCGAAACCGAAACCGAAACCGAAATTTTTGAAGATGTATCAAAATATTCAAAATTACTGTACAAATCGTAAGGAAAAGGTTATTGCAAGGATTTCTTATTTGAGAACGTTTATTTTTTTGTTAAACAAAATAAAAAACGTTTATTTTTAATGAAAATAGATATACGTACATGAAACTACCGTGAGACTTTAATCATAATTACACAAACGGATAACTCACGTATAAAAAGTCGAGTGATGCTCGACATGTTTCGGAATATTTTGTAGTCCTTCTTCCTGGAGCTTAGAGTACATATTTCAATTTGTACTTTTACTTTACGCGCCCGAATTGGCATTGTTCATTTTTTTTAGTATGCTCCAATTCGAAAACCATTTCGAGGAAAACCATCATTTATCCGTTTTATCTTGTCCGATTTCAAAAATACTTTATGATTGCAGATATTTTTGTAAAAGTACTTTGAACCTTTGTTTGACCGAACGACCCGGTTTTTAGACAGAATCCAGCATCGAATGTTTGCCACAAAAATTAAAAAAAAAGTTTAGCTAAGGCAACTGTCACGTGCCACTGTCAAATCGACAAAAACCATAGACAAAGCCGTTTTTTTTATAGCCAACCGAACGAAGGCGATTGGGATTCTGTCTAAATTCACGAATTATCAAACAGCGAAAAAATATTTATTATTAATTAACAAAGCTACGTAAAAGCATAATATTCAAATTAGTTGCTTGAAATAGTCCAAAGTAGGTAAGTCCTATAGTCCAAAGTAAAGGTGTTAAAGGCACAGCTTAAAAAAAATGAACAATGCCAATTAAGCCGAATGCTCCCGATGCGAGAGCCGCGAGAGGCCGCGAAGTAATTTCGGCCCGGCCGAAGGTTTCGGCCGGATTCTGGCCGAAACCGAAACTTCGGCCGAAATCACTTTTTTGGCCGAAATTGGCCGAAACCGAAACCGAAACCGAAACTTCGGTCGGACACTAGTAACAGGTTGTCTCGACTTTTTTTCCTCTCAGGTTTTATCGAAATTAAAGTGAAAGGTATGCCTGTTCCAAACAGGTTTGGCCGGGAGAGATGGGAGCAAAACCCGGATTTTTTTTCTCTTTAACTTTGCTTTTTAATTCGTAACTTATTTCTTCCACATGAAGGTCGTTTGAAGTTGAATACGAAGGATGTACCACAATTAATATTGCATATTATTAATTAGGTACTGTAAATAGCCCGCGGAAGCGTTGATAAAGGACTGAAGTGTTCACGTGTTATTTCACGTGTTAGACGTTAGTCACTGCACTCACAGTGCATTGTTGTTATGTGCATTTGCGTAATAAAACAACTAGCACATATTCAATATTTACATCTAAATCGACATTTATTCAAACGAATAGCAAAATTTTCCTACACCTTAGACTTTGCTTCATAGACTTACATGGTTTTCTGTTTATTAGAACTGGGTAAAGTTAAAACTGTCAAAAGCCTATATTTCTTAACCATGAAAAGGCAATTTTCTTAATCTTCCATAAATAGAGACAATTTAAATAAAATAATTTATAATTGTAGAGCAAACAACGTTGAAATACTTTTGTTTGACTATTCGTACAGGTAAGTATGACGGGGAGGCTTCGTCGGTCACTCACACAAATTGCGACACCAGTAAATATTTATTTCTACTCCTGTACTGTTATTATCTATCTGTGATATTTATGTAATCACGAGCACTATAAGAACACTCATAATAATACATTGGATAAGTCTATATTGTCTATTCCCTCTAAAAGCACTTGTTGGCGTCGCTCTAGAAGTGCTTTATCGTTACGTAGGTAGAACTTATACTGCCAATGAGTTTTTTTTTATTTGCCCATTCAGACAGGCTATGGTCAAAAACCATTCGGTCGTTCAGGATTTAACCCATTATTTTGGTTCCCCTTTCCACACACAATGATGCTAAACGTGGCCTGTAGGTCTTGTCACCTTAGGCTCTGTTCACCTCGTAACGGATAAAGACGTTATCAATTATTTCAAGCAGGTAGGTAGGACAGCCAATCCATTCCCAGCGGGATCCACCATGAAAAGGCACAATTAAATTTACTGACAAATGTACGCATCACGGCAGACCTTTAATTACCGTTATTTTTGCGTAACGCTATTTTTCATAACGTTAGATTATCGAATATCATTTTTCAATAAAGCGTTTTTAGGTAGCGCTATTTTTCAGTACGTTATATTACCGAATAGCGTTTTTTAATAAAACATTATTTATTCTGTAGCGGTATTCATTATAACGTTATTAATAGCGATATATATCGATACTTCGGCAAGTGATATAATAACGTTATAGGCCATCTCTTTCTTACACTCTATAACACCCGCTCTATATAACGTGCGGCAAACATAATGCAATGACAAATCTGTACTGTTTTCGTGAATTGTCAAAACATACTTTACAAATTTGTTTCGTGGGACTAGGCCGTAAAGTTGATATCATAGTAGTAGTTCATAATCAGTTTCATAGCGTTATTATACCTAACGCTATTTCATAACGTTATGGTTTTCTTTAAACACAAACGACATATACCGGTATTATATCGTTTTTTTCATAACGTTTTAAAGGTCTATAACGCTATTTCGTAAAGTTACGGTTTTCTTTTCGTTATGATATGATATAACGTTATGAAGGAATATAGAATTTGTTTGAACGAAATTTTAAACACAAACGATATATACAGCTATTATATCGTTTTTTTTATAACGTTATAAAGGTCTGCATCACGGTGCAACTGGTTTGATTGCAGGAAACATTTTGAAAAATAGGTGAAGTCCTTGAGAGCAACACATTCTGCATGACAAATGCCGTGACACGTGTGAAGCACGAGCTGTCAGATTTGCATGGATATTAAGGACAGCTAATGTGTGCATGTCACTGTCAGTTGCTCCGCGATTGGATTACTGAGTGCGAGAGATTGCCGAGTGAACTACAATTTCGGTACTGTTAAGCATCTGATGCAATTGGAACTTCGTATGCGCAGAGTTCGGTGCCTCGAGAACAGTACAATTATCGCGTATGAAAAGTCTATTTCAATGTATACACTAACTTTTTATTAAATTCGTTCAGCGGTTTTGCCGTGAAGAGATTACACACAGTTGCTTGCTTATATTTTATATTATTGCTTAACCCTTAAATGCATACGGTATCAAAATTGATCTCAACTTCTTATTGAAATGTGAAATTCAACATGAAGTAAACGTGTACCTGACTACTTAACAATGTTCGCGTTTGGGTATTTCTGATAATGTTATTAGCATTATTTTTTTCAATGTGCTGTATGAATACTTTTACTAAAAGCATAATCCATACTAATCTATCTATACATCATGCATTTAAGGGTTAACTCAGTATGTCGTACGTGATAACTCCCCAACTTCAGCCTGACCAGAATCATTATTTATTACTACTTCCTTTTAGAATGGAAAGGTATTGATAGATTTTTATAAATACAATCAGCATAAAATGTACTAGACTGGCACACTGTACTGGCATATTAAGTGCCTAGCATAAAAAAGTCGTACCAAATAATAATAATGCAACCATAACAAAATTAATTGCCCTATTATGCTATTTCCTGGAAATAAAACGGTTATGTCACAGTTGGCAACACCACGGGCTATTAATAAAAACAAATTAGGTCAATTTTGTGAAGATTATTGGGATTAAAGAAAGACATAAAAAACGATAAATAGTGTCTATTGTGTAATAACGGGCTATTATTAGTTCGTACTCAAAGGTCTTGCTTGACTAACGCACACGTTCGAAATCCACCCAAAATTTTGGGGTTGCTAGATATTGAAAAAAAAGTACCTACTTAATGCTTTTTTTTATTATTATTTTGGATTGGCATTCTAAAGGCCATGCTAAAGCTGGTGTATGTAGTGTTTTTGTTTTGTATAAAGTATATATTTACTAACGGATGATTAAGGTTTGTTCCCTACTGGGTATTACAATAATTGCGAATTTGAATCTTTACGACGATTTTCTTACGAAAATAGTGTGATAGTTTCTCCTGACCTTCCACACCGCAGTGCTGGAGTCCGAATTTGGCAAGAAAGAGAGAGCGCTAATGCTCCTCTTCTCTCATATCAGGTTCCTCAGCCATTTTTACAACACCCACGACGAGGTGGGTCCATCCTATTCTAACACTGGGTACATACAGCACGGACCTCCAATTATTACAAAATAAGGCTTTTGTAACCCATGTATTTATAGTACCTATAGTAAAAAATTTAAGTTTCTGCGTAATAAATTACGCATAAAACCTTGCCGAGTCACTGGGCGAATCAATTAATTTATTGTTTTGTTTACAGGTACGTCCACATTACTCCACTATTTAATCGACACGGGACTTGGGTAAGATGAGAAAAACGCTATTCTAAACTACATTATTGACATTGACATATTAAACCCTCCACAGATTTTCTACCTCCAAAACTCTAGCCAATTTCTGATGACTGACACGACTGACAGTTATAAAAAAATCCAGATATTATAACAGATAATGAGGGGTGCGAGTCGGGTTACCTCCGCGTGTGAGCAGGAGCTGCGGTTCGTTTTTGGATCCGTCCGAGGGGAAGTGCAGTGCTTGTTCCGGTGTACCCTGGGCACCGGTTAATGATTTCCTAGCGGTCTCCGAGGGATATCGTTATCCGTTGGCTAAGAGCCCGACAGGGGGGGAGGGGGGTCTTTGACCATTACCGTACAACGTTGCTGACATTTTTGTCACAAGATTTTTGAATTATATTTTTACCACACTGACATTGGCACAAACCTTACGGCCGCCATTAATGAGAGAAGAAGAAGAACAGATAATGAACTAAATTATTTGTTTATGAAAACACTACGTACAAAAAACAGAGATACAATGAAAATGGATAAAGTACTACAGACAGCTTAGCTTTTAGAATGCCATTCGCGTTTGTCTTGCTGTCTCCCTCACTCGGCTGATTCAAGCAGCAAGACAAACCCGATTGGCACTGTTAAGGTGGAGTTACACCAAACGAGGGAATGATCATTCTATCAAATTTATTGTGTAAAATGACTCCATACAAATTTGTATGAAAAGCGACCCGTTATTTTTGCTCGACACAATAAATTTGGCAGAGTGGGGATAGAATGAGCATTCGCTCGTTCGTTCGAACTTCACCTTTAAGGGCCCACGGACTATAATTTAGTTTTTGCGTGTTGTTTTGACATGCAAAAAATTGGTTCAAACCAGGGGTCTTACCATGACGTCTTAATCGGACAACGAGCGAACCTATACTCAATCGAAATTGAATCGCATTAAGACGTCATAGTAACCCCCTAGTTGACGTACAGAGGTTGGAAACCTGTTACCACTCTTTGTATGAAGAGTTCCGAGTTGTAAATAAACAATCGTCTTAACCACAAATATCAAACGGACAGTAAAACAAAAACCAGGAAAAGTGCGTTTCCGTACGCGATTATGTTGGAAAATTATACGCTGTTTGACCCTCGTTGTTAACTGCATAGGCTTTATGTAACGTAGGCGTTGAGGCCAACCAGACGTGAACTTGGCATTTAGTGACTCAAGTTTAATTGTTTGGGAGGTAATTTGATAGTCTTGTGGGTCAGTGAGCGGATGGTGTAGCTATGATGTAAGTTTCAATGTCAAGTTCAACTAGTTCAGTTGTAAGCTACTGCAGCGTAAGAGCGTAACGTTTTCTTTTGTTCCTTAAGTTATGTCATACGCCAGAACGTATAGTAGTATTTGTCATTAGCATAATAAGCAATTGGGACGTGTTGACGTATATACAGTAAGGGAAATGTATTCAAGTACCACCGCAGAACCCTGTCGCAATTGACCGGCCGCCGTGATTCATACTCGTGTGTCTTGTCACCTTATTGCGATAGGGTTCTGCGGTGGTATGTGAATACATTTTCCTGACCACGTTTTGGGTTTCATAATCGCCTCTATTCAAGATTTATTAGAGTTTTCTTGTGCATGTTTTTAAATCTTGCATCTCCCATTACCTACCGTCATGCCTGTCTATTTCTTCCATGCTGGTCTGGGAGTAAAGAAAAAACATAGAATTTACCAGTTGATTTTCTTCCCGCGCTGATGGTAAAAGCCCATCGAATGGGCGAAAATCTTAGGAATCATGTTATAGGGGATGCGGCTAGCAACCCATCACTATTTCGATTTTCCTTTCCACCTGTTACTCTATGCTAAACGCGGCCTTAAGGTTTTGTTACCTTAGGCTCTGTCTACCCCGTAAGGGATAAAGACGTGATATATGTATGTGTGTATGCTTGTACACTTTCTTTCAAGGACAGTGACATAGCTAAAATTCTGCGCTGTTTTCATTTATCTGCTACTTAGTTCCAGAAAACTTAGTCTTTATTTTCTAACTAACTATTAGGACCCTTTTACGAAATTTCTTCTCGCCAACTCTTATGAAGTTCACATCTCATGTTTCTTCCCTATTCTGAGCATCAGCTGACTGTCCTCAAGATCCCGATATAGACACTGTATCTTCATTTGTTTCAAAAATATTGTGGTCTACTTGCAGGTTACCTGTTGTCTTCATTTTGATCCTAAAATAAATATGAGTAACGCTTCAAAATGTAGACCAACTCAATCCAAAAAAAATGGCAAAGTTCATTAGTCCCCTATTAGCGAAATTAGCTGTGTTCTTTGATGGTATCGTAGTAAATGGCTGGCAAGAAGTCAAAGCGTTTTGGATGACGAATTAGTCTTTTTTTTTTTTTTGTTTTTTTTAACGTGTGGAAAATGCGCCTTATGCATCTCCGCGCTCGGGGCAGCACGAACGGAGGTATGACGGGCTCTCCATCTCGCCGCTGCCTTCCCTATGGAAGGAGGGGAGAGGCCTACCGTCTAAAAACACACACGTTCCCTCCAGGCCTTGAACTGCGGGCGTTGCGGGCGCACACAGTGACCACCGCAACGTCCACTGGCCGCCCCGGGATGGGGCAGGTGGCGACGGCACCGTTGAATGCGGGTTCCGGATTCCCCGCCCTCCCCCGCAGGTGACCGTCTGTTTTTTTAAAGAGGTTGACTCCTCGTAGCCCCCTCAGCGGCCCACGTTCCCAGCGCCAGCGGGCCGGGGTTACGTGACGGCCGACATGACCGAGATCACGCCGCCCTGTTGATTTTTATAGAGGTTTACTCCTCGCGGCCCCCCTATCTTGAAAAAGACGAGGCGGCCCACGGTCCCGGATGACGAATTAGTCTACCCTTACTACCTTTTACCTAGAGTAAGACATTCGGAAAGTGGATAACGGAGCTTGGCTTTTGTCTACGGGAGTGTGGGATGAATCCACTACCGAGTATGTAACGTTCATGCATTTTAATAATGTCCTCGTCATACTCGCTTTTGCTATTTTTTTAAATACGTATAAACTTTTTCTTCTATGCTGGTCTTGTAAAGAAAAAACATAGAATGTACCAGTTGCTTCTCTTCCCGCGCAGATGGTAAAAGCCAATAGAGGGAATGAGCAAAAACGTAGGAATCACGTTATAGGCGATGTGACTAGCAACTCATCACTATTTTGATTCCCCTTTCCATCCTTACGCCCACAATCATGCTAAACGTGGTCTTTAGGTCTTGTTACCTCAGACAAAAAGTTCTATTGAATTATAATAAGACAGTCTCGTTTCAAATGACTCATATCATCAGTAATGTGTTGTGAGATAAAGATGGTACGAAAGGCAATACTTTTATGATGAATTTTATACGTGTCAAAGTTCCTAGCGTAGGTAGGTACCCAAATGTCAATACCAATTTATGGTTTTTCATAAAATAAAAACTTTGGAACAGCTAACTCAGAGCGGCTCTTTTTTATAAGAAATCGTGTAGCGACTGTGCCTCTACTAGTAAAAAATAAATAACTGATAATGGACAAAAAGAGACCAAAATTAAGTAAGTTTTTGTAGTGTATTTCACGTCGATACAAACGCCAGATCGTGTTCAATTTAACTTGCAAAATTTGCTTACTTGCCTACACCCACCTACACACAGCGGTACGAGTGAAACTAAAATAAAAACGCGTAAAAACGCTAAAAACAAGCGAAAGCTAGTTGGCAATTAGCACGTTTTTTTAAAGAATTTGTTGCTATGACGTCTCACGATATCTCTTGAAAACGTGTTGATTACCTGTTGACATACAGAACTAGGACAAAAGGTGAACGCTCTGCCCCAGAGACAAGCCGTGATTTTTTAAATTTTAAATGATCTGTGGCTCTTGGTGTAGCATTGCGATGACGTAGGTCGGTAGTGACGTGGGACCATTTTCCGGAGAAAAACGATTTTTGGCGTGAAAACTACATTTATGTGTTGGCAGAATTGGGGCAGGCAACACCCATGACAGTTACCCTATTTTAGCTTTAAGAGGGCTTGTCTATAAGTGCAATGACCCTGGTGTATTCATGGTCCGATGTGTTGGATGGCTCGCTAACGACATAAAGATCTCTAGGGACATAATTTGATTGCTCTATGCCATCTCTATGATAACATGTACCTAGCGATTATGGAGTATGCATTTTGAAAGAGCCTCAAGCTAGTTTGAGACATCTACTACTAAAGTCAGATTTGTGATTGCAGTTGCAGTCAAAGTACATAGGTACGGGGTCCATCGGGATCGCTCCCTTATCCTGTCGCCAAGCAGCAGCGCTGCGCTGCTGTGTTCCGGCGCGGAGAGTAAGACAGCTGACGAAATTACTGGCACAGGATTATTCTATCCGAGCCCTCTGGGCTGGCAACACATTTGCAATTCTCTGGTGTTGCTGGTGTCCATGGGTGGTAATGCTCACTTACCATCAGGTGACTTGCTTGTTTGCCTTCCTTACTGTATATGAAAAAAGCTAACGGAAATAACCTTAACTTGACTTGAAATCCTTACTCTCACTTTGACATTTGCCTTTACCAAACAACACTCAACAACAACTACAAACTGTACCGAAACTGGAATTCTTTACAAATAAGGTGTACCACTTTAATTATACAAACAATTACATTTAAAATAACATACGTGGAATAAACACTTGGCCTTGCGGCACATCTGTTTTTGATTATTTTCCGCGAGTTCTATTCTACCGTGCAATGTCACTGCAATGTTGTCGGCCACATGATGTGACACATGTGCTGGTAAAATGATTAACAAAATGCCACACAGTGGGCATAAAAAAGTCCCTTAACCGTTTTCCGAGAAACAAATTAATACTTAATCATATATTAGCGTCAAATTTAAAAAGTATATTTATTTTAAAATAGTATTTACATACATACAGATACTGCTACGATCCCGACATACGTCTTTCGCTTCATCCACATTCATCAACCTCTTTATACCATGCTCGTCGGTTTCGGGTACCTACTCCTGACCTGACCTTTTTCCAAAACTGTTTGAGTGTGATTAATCTTCCATTTTGATACAATTTAGAAAAAAGAGGCGGCTTTTTTGAAGTGAATTGTGGGTTATTATAAGAGGTCATTGTCCTGTCAATTGACAGGGTGTAACAAATGGTCTAACGTATAATTTAGTAACGGTTACATTAATTGAAAGTTGGTCAAAATACGTCCCGGATGATGATTTACGTTGTCATAATGCGGCAATTTAAAAAATGATTATATTAGATTACAGGCTGTAATTGTACCGTATCAACGCTTAATGAGAGATGTTAGTTAATGTCATATACACAGTGTGTTCGTTTCCTATATCCTATATCAAATTTGTTTGTGAAATTAACTTCACTGCCATGCCTTTTAGACTTTAAAAAATCAATAAGTACGAGAATAAATTATAATTTTTAAACGTCCGTGTCTCTTAGCAAAAATGTATTAGTTAACAGGAATGAACTTGATTCTTGCAAACAGTTTTAATTTTATAAAAGCCCATTGAGGAAATGGGCGAAAATCATAGAAATCAAGTTATAGGCGATGCGGCTAGCAACCATCACTATTTTGATTCCCCTTTCCACCTATACGCCCACAGTCTTGCTAAACGTGGCCTGTAGGTCTTGTTAGCTTAGGCTTTGTCTACTCCGTAAGGGATAAAGACGTGACAAAACACGAATGTGTTTATGTATAACATTTTGTCTTTTAACTGCATGAATATATCTCTATGACGGGGGCGGGTAATCGAATCCTTCTTAAACCTATATCGCTCGGTATACAAATAGGTAGGTACATATAGAATTTGCTTTTAGTATAAAAGCCAAACCGTCTCACGTTTCATTTTCATGTTCATAAGGATGATTTACTCCGTCAGTGCTTATATGTTCTACATTAGGTACATATCAGTTAAGTAACCACGTATACATACATCGGTACGTACATAAATCACGTCTTTATCCCTTCGCCAAAAGGCATTGGGTGTATAGGTGGAAAGTACCTACATTAAAAAACAACTCTGTACGTGTTTGCTCACCTTCTATTTGTATCTTGGTGTAGTTGTCAGAGTCAAACCAATGGCAGAGTTACCAATTGACCTAGTCCCAAACTAAATAAAGCTTGTTGTGATCTGTATTATCACATACATTCGTATTTTACAAACATAAAATCTGCCTTGAAAGTCGATCGAACCCGAGACCTGAAACTTCAGTTAGGGACCCGACTTTTGAAAACACATAATATATGTTTTATAACCTCGAAACTTCCATGCTTCCATGCTGGTCTGGGAGCAAGGAAAAAACATAGAATGTACCAGTTGCTTTTCTTCCCGCGCAGATGGTAAAAGCCCATCTAGGGAATGGGCGAAATCTTAGGAATCATGTTATAGGCGATGTGGCTAGCAACCCATTACTATTTTGATTCCCCTTTCCATCTATACGTCCACAATCATGCTAAACGTGGCCTTAAGGCTTTGTTACCTTAGGCTCTGTCTACCCCGTAAGGGATAAAGACGTGACATATGTATGTAGGTATGTATGTATGTATAACCTCGAAAGTGATGAAAAATTGTACTGAATTTAAAAACGAGTAATAAGACGAATATTACAGCTCTAATTCTAGTCAACTGGTGTCAAATATAATTTGAGCTGTAGTTTCGTAGCAATATACCGATTTTTCCATTTTCCAGTTGTATTCAGGTCGTCGTGTTATAAAAAAATATAATTTCAAACCCAATTCATTATTGACACAACGATTTGAATTTTTATTGCCGTAATATTCAAATCATAGGAAACAGCCGCTGCGGATTATCTAGCCAGAATACCAAATAAGAAAAAACATGAATAATCTCACAATAATAGGCTGGGTTCATAATTTTTCCATTATAACTTATACGTTACAACTAACGTCTGCATCCCACATGAATACATCGAATTATGATCGCATAAAGCATCATTTACACGCCCACATGGCCGAGTTAACCTATTTCTTTCAATGTAGCTACAGATAGTACTTAATTTGATTGCTTTTGGCCTCTAGATCGTGTAGCTCCGCAGAGAGCAAATCTTACATGTTACAAGTCAAGGAAAGGAACTCAGGATATTTCATATATACATACGTTAAGTTCGGTAGGCATTGTATTTTACGTCTAACCACAGTATAGGCACTTATTTATTCTATGCTGTCGTTGGCAAAGCCTGGAAGAAACCGAACGACACTGTCTTACAGCCTTACCACCTTATTCATAAACGCTCTATAGGCTTCTGCTAACTTAGCAATCGTTTGTCCTTATCTGTGAAAGATAAGGACAAACGATTGCTAAGTTAGCAGAGGCCTACAGAGCGTTTATGAATAAGGGGGTTAGTATTAAAATAGAAGATTAAGGGATATCCCACCACTGTTTTAATTTCCAGTTATCTTAAGTATCGGTTATCTATGATGACATCTCTGTCTGTCGTAGTAATATATAGGAAACTGTAACTTAACAGAGAGTGATGAACGGTAGTTAACTGTAGGACGGATGACAATGTAAGTACAGTAAACAATAAGTGCAGTCAGCAAAAAACTTGTATCAGAAATAAATTTCTGTATCAGGTCATTTTAAACAATATTTGTTCTTCTTCCTTGCTGGTCTGGGAGTAAAGAAAAAACCCCGCAGCAAAAGCCCATCGAGGGAATGGGCGAAAATTTCAGGAATCATGTTATAGGCGATGCCGCTGGCAACCCATCTATTCTGATTCCCCTTTCCACCTATTACGCCCACAATCATGCTAAACGTGGCCTTAAGATTTTGTTACTTTAGGCTCTGTCTACCCCATAAGGGATCAAGACGTGATATATGTATGTATGTGTTTATTTGTATGAAACTTACACTAGTTGCCCAGCTCTCATCGGACTCTTGCGACTCCCTAATACCCATTTAGGACTGGCAGGATACGATTTCGGGGCATCGAACTCACAATTGGTTCGAATTAGTAATACTAGATACTAAGCCGAGGCGGTGCGGCCTTTGATCGCCGGTAGCGAAACCCAAGACCGCTTGTCAGTCTTAATTACTCGTTACAGTTGGCTAAAAAAATGTTTTATTATTAGAGAGACAGACAGCTTGACGCGCAGAGTTTAGTGAACTCGATGTAAAATTATAATTAATGGCTAGCTTTTTTGCGCGGCCAAATTTAATGTGTATGACATCAACAATACTTAATAATGACATGCAGTTTTTGTTAACTGTTGTTCGTTTAGAGCGGCCGTAGAGGAAATGACAGATAGAGTGGAGAATTCATCTTTAAGTGTAGTATGTTGAGTGTAAGTCATAAGTCACTGATGTGTTACCAGTACGTTGAGTGTAACTTATCAGTCACAAAATACGTCTCTGAACGCGTTTGCATTTAACTGTCAAATTTTATGAGTATACTTTGTTGCCGTTTCGATCCGCAAGAGGCGCTAATTTTTCCATAGTTTGTAACGTTTACATGAACGCGTTTGAGATGTTTTTTGTGTGAAAAGTTACCTCAGAGACTCAGAATTAGATTGTTCGGATGGCAACTCTATCTGCTTATTTCATCTAAAGGTGCGGCTGTCAACGCTTTGACACGCACTATATACATTAAATAATTGCAATTTGCACGCATATCTAGAGGCACGGTAGTGCCCCCGCCAAGACGAAAAAAAAGAAGGCGGGGCACTACCTACCTTTTCTCGAGCCGTTTCATCGTATTTTCTAACCTTCATGACATTGTTCCAGTTAACACAGAGTTCATTGTTATGTTTAGTTCTGTTTGGTATGGAAAATACCGTGTTTAAAATTGTGTTTAAGTGTAATTGGGTAAAGTGAAAATAGCGTTTGTTTTGATGTTTTGCCAGGCCCTCAGGAACTATCCCTTGTAAATATTGTTATGCAAGTGTGTTTATTTAAATTCTGCGTCCAGGAAAGTTTTAATAGTGTGTGACTTGGCTACATTGCACATATATAGTCAGCGTCAGATATATCTTTGCGGCGAAAGTGTACAAATATATACCAGGCTTTGTCAAGGGATTAAGACCGTGTTTCGTTTCGATAGATCTTATTCGATATTCTTTTTATCAGTAAAATTATTTGCAGTCGGGTTTCGTTTTTACATACGCACATTTTCCAGTCGATACACCAAACAAAAGTAATTTTTGTGCAAATGTAAATATTTTTTAGTAGATAACCAGACTATAATACACTACTACGCATTGCGTTATGTCGACGTTGTTTTTTAGTGAAATATTCCTTCAATCATTTTTTGAAAGCGATAAAAAAATGTAGGCCGATTTAGAAGACTTTAACGGCCTAAAACCATACCACAACCCTATTAAAAGCTTCGCTCTAAAGTTAAAGAAAGAAAGAATACATTTGTTCCTTTTTGCAAGACACACAAATATAAAAGAATATCTATACACTATTTTATAGAAAAGAAACAAGAAAAAAAAGAATTGACAATTGAATTGTATTTTGAAGTTGTCAATTTTAATTGAAGATGTAAATTTAATTGTAATCCAAGAAGGTTAGGTTGACTATTCACGTATCGCCTGAAGTAAACCACGCCTTATATCCGAATAAGGAGATTAGGTTTCGCAGTATGTTTTCCTAAGGACACTGAATCATATCTAGCCTTGCCTTTTAGTGCTATCTAAACAGTTCATCAAGATCTGCAATAGCCGGATTGCAGGCAAGGTTTGCGCGAGGTTTACCTTGCTGTTGATAAAGGAAATAACATATATTATATTTCAAAGGATTTAGTCTATGTCGGCAAAATGTCTATGGTCAATATTCAGCGTTTAACGAGATTTTTTCGTCTTTATCCTCTCCTCTCAGCATCACCAAATATTGCTTGGATGATGTTTAGATTAAACTTATTTTGAAAACGAAAATTAGTGCCTTTAGTGTAAGTTTTCACAAAATTGCATTATATAAAAAATTAAAAAGACCCCTACCACGAGTGATCAAACCGTAAATAAAATAAAAAAAAATTTTTTTTGCCAGAAATACTACACCGATTTTTTCTAAACATAGCTAAGAACCACCGCAGAAAAACTGGCTTTTGAATAAAAAAACCGCTCCAAAATCGGTTCATCGGCTAGATAGACACACGCGAAGTAAAAATTTGCAGCGCCACTTGCGGAACAGAACAGCAACAAACTGTTCTCATAATATTTGACATTTTAATGCAAACGCTTTCGAGGCGCAATTTAGTGACCGAAAACTTACATTAAGCATATTGAAATCTAAACCTTGTCTCCTTAGCAAGACTCAAAAGTACCAACGTTACGTAAGATATTAACTATTTACTTACTTATGCTAAATAGGTCTAGATAAACCAGGACATTTACATAACTTCCAGCGACTTTTTATAAACACATTCTCACTAAAGCTTCGTAAATACAAACAATAGTGACCTAAAGGCCTATATGCAATTCGCCGAACTGTTTCGTGCTAAATTATTTGGAGAAATGTGTCACAGTAACGTTTTCCTTTAGACCTCGTTTCAGCTTTGTTACAGATGATAATTATCTCTTGTACTTGTGCAGTAATAAACGCAATTTGTCAGTCTTTCAAGTGCATTTACAAGCAAACTTACTTATGTACTTTGTAAATGCTGAGTCAATGGGCTTGATTTAGCGTTTCGCTGAAAGTAACAAAAATAAGCCACGCATGAAGACCCCGAAGTGCCTTTGTACGTTTTAATTATCTTCTTTCAGTGTCAAGTTCAAGGTTGTTACCTTCATAATCAAAAGGAATGAGGAATAAAGGAATGAGACACAACGGCATTTCTTCGTGGGTACTAACTTGCTGGTCTGGGAGCAAAGAAAAAACTGAATGTACCAGTTGCTTCTCTTCCCGCGCTGATGGTAAAAGCCCATGGGAATGGGCGAACATCATAGGAATCATTTTAAAGACGATGCTCTAGCAACCCACTATTTTGATTCCACTTTCCGCCTATACGCTCACAGTCATGCTAAACGTGGCCTGTAGGTCTTGTTTAGGCTCTGCCTACTCCGTAAGGGATAAAGACGTGATTTGTGTTTGTATGTACTTATTGCATCCGTAAATGGCATCAGTTTCCAAATGACCTAATCGTTATAAAAGTTATTCAATTGGCAAAACCTTCGGAATGTTCGATAATTAAAATTGATTGATAATAACGGCTGTTGTTAGGATTCCTTTCTGCAATCGCTGCCGCAATAAAAACTATTGTAAGGGCCTTTCTAGGGTTCCTTAGGATATATTGTCTCCTCGAAAGAAGCAAAGGGAAAATAATCAATCGTTTAATCGGTTTATTAATCGATTGAACCGATAAAGCCTTTAGCATTTTCCATTTGAGTAGTGACATACATACATACATATATCACGGCTTTATCCCTTATGGTATAGACAGAACCTAAGGTAACAAAAGTATATGTGGAAAGGGAAATGAAAATAGTAGTAGTAGTTGAGTAGTAACATAGAATTATTTCCTTTTTGATTTAAAATTTTATGAAATTTTAGTGTGGTTTCACATCAGTTTGTGTGTTCTGACGCAATTAGCACATTACAATGCCGAGAGGAATATGGCAATGTCAACAATTCAACGTAGTTGCAAATTTGACACATCTTATTTTGCAAAAAAAAATATGTTCACATTTAACAACTTTAAGTCAATATACAGATACAGCGTCTTTTAAGAAACGCCCTTTCATTCTGCAGACTGCTATATACTACTGTTTGTCTGGTGAACTGAACTTACTGACTGATAGAAAATGCACAGTGTAAGAGACTTAAAATTTGGCAGACAAATTCCTTGAAGATCATAAATTTATATTCTCCCTTTAGGTACTCAGCTAACTACGAGTATAACAGCTAATAAACAAGTTATCACGCAATACCTCTAACAAGAGTTGTCTATTCATCAAAACGCTGCACTGGTACTATAAACATAAAAATACCAATAGAGATAGAGGTACCCTTAGTGGGTACACTACTGCTTTCCTATAAGTACCGTGGGATCGATGACAGCTTGCTGACAGCCATCTTTAATTCTCAGACAGAACTAGTGTCAATAAAGTACTCCAACAGAGCTTGGACGGGATTCTGACTTATCTGTGTTCATAATCATATTATTATCTGCTAGCTTAAACCGTAACCGTTGCACGTTCCAGTGACCAAAAGCCCTAATGTCCAAGCTCGCGAACCACGGGCACACTAGCGTTTTTGTTAGCGCTTTCCTCGTGGACCAACTCTACATATAATAATAATAATAATAATATTTATTTCTCAAAAAACATCTTTACAAAGGTATCTTTCTCTTGAACTCTGCTTCCTAAATAGGTAAAAACCTGTGCTATAGGATAAGCAGCGCTCCTCCCCCTAAAAATGCACGATGTTTTAAGAACAGAATAGGTAGGTACATGCATGATACAAACTATTTAGACAACACTAAGATCTAGACTGGCACTACAATACAATAATATGCACCTTTTTTATACATTGTGCTTGTGTATGTGTGTGTGTGTGTGTGTGTGTGTGTGTGTGTGTTTAACTTATACTTTTTAGAAAGGCTTCTGTTTCGTTATAACTCTTATTTAGTAGCCAAGCAGTGCAGCATGCACAACTAGTGACATTATAAAAATCCCTACTAGAGATAATGAAATTAGGTTCGGTTCGTTAGGTATCTTCAAAAAAGAGAGATAGAGAAAGAGAGAGAGTAATTTTATAACAATGGCACAACTAGTTGTGCATAATAGAGTTGGTCCATGAGCAACGCGTGTTTTTGGGTACTATAACGTGCAGTAGTTAGTTATTACAGCTCATAGGTGAGTACACGGCTTAAGATCTACGGAACCACGGAGACTTTATTGCATTATTTTATAGCTAGGCCTATTATTTATAATGAAGTCTACGAGGAAATTGTCCTACGAAGATTATTCTAGTCGTGCGAGGAATCTTAATTTGCTCGACCGCTTGGACTTGGATTGTCATAAATCCAAGATGGGGGAATGTTGACAGTAGATGGACTAAATAGATGTACTATTTGAGTACAAACGAGGGCATAAATATCGATACAGCCATTATGTCAAATATACCTATGTGGAATCATGTTATAGGCGATGCGGCTACGAACCCATCACTATTTTGATTCCACTTTCCACCTCTACGCCCTTAGTGTCTTGCTAAACGTGGCCTGTAGGTCTCGTTACCTTAGGCTCTGTCTACCCCGTAAGGGATAAAGACGTGATTTGTGTATGTACCTATGTGTCATCGGCCTTATTGTTTATGGCATGTTTTTGATGTCTTGGTGACGTACATATTTATGATCTTGACTGTACATATCTGGTCCAAAAACCGAATCAATCATGGTTTGTGATTGGATTTCGGAACACAGGAATACTTAGTTCGAAGTGTCCGTGGTGGATTAAGAATATTCTGATTTCAATGGTATACACAGTCATCTCATCAGAATGTTAGTCATACATTTACGTCATTAGGTTATTTATTTAGGGAACCTAATTTGTTTATTCGTACGGACGAATGATTGATGATGTAAATTTCGTATAAGTATACGTTAACTTAAACTGAATTACAATGCCAAGGTTATTATGTGCCTATTAGTAGATTGTTTTGTTCCCTCCATTAACTCTACTTAAAATTTTCAAGGGTTCCCACACGCACAGGAATTCATACAGTACGTTATTGATTCTCTTATAATATACATAGTGTAGTGTTATAATTATGGTTGTTTTTTATTGTCGTTTCATATATATATATATCTTTTGTTTTTAATTGTTTGTATCACCCATGGATGGCCCCAACGGAAGACCAGCGCTGGCTGTAAGGCCAGCAAATGTTAAGCTGGGATCATTTTGTGACAAACTATAATTTATCTGTAGATTTTTTTAATTGTTTTCTGTTTCCTTTAACCAATTGTGTTTGCCATAAATACACTTTTTCTTTTTTTCTTTCTTTCATAGAGTCGTTGGATGACAATCCGTAGAATACAGCTAACGCCACATTTAATGTTTACTTAACTAACGGTTCTTTACTTATAATTAAAATTCAAACCTGAAAAAAGTATGTTTCGGACCGCAATCGCGTACTTCGGTCACAGTTTTGAAAGTCTATTTAAGGTGATTGGTTATTTTTATGCAATAAATTCATTACTGTACATTTGTTATAAACTACAGAAAACAATTTCATAAGCATATACTTCGAAGCGGTTCTTGATTTACTACATATTGTTAAAAAAGACAAATCTAATTCTATTTGTTTCGATCCACAATATCCTTTATTCATGCATTGAACTGTCGGAACGTGACATTCTGTTTAGTTTCTAAGAATAACGTCAGCATCAAAGGTACTCATATCTACTGTGATGTCTTCGATGCTATCTTGCTTTGAGTAAAACGCCGTACTGACGTGTACGCCTTATTGGTACCTAAGTTATTGGTAAAGTTACTTTTAGCAGAAAGCTACAGGAAAATATTGATCATGATTTTGAGCCAAGGCCAGAGTTTGTATATCACTTCACTCGAAAGTACTGTTCGAAACGAACAAAAAAATTACCTTGCTACTCCGCTACTCACGTGCAAGATAACCAAGCCTGTGTGAAATATATATGTTTTTCATGCAATCCCTCCCTCCACTGCTGCCAATAAAACACATAAATCCCACAAACTTAATTATCCCTTACACCACACAAACACTGACGCGTTTCGATCCCTTTTGCATGAAAAACATATATATTTCACACAGGCTTGGTTATCTTGCACGTGAGTAGCGGAGTAGCAAGGTAATTTTTTTGTTCGTTGAAATGGACCTCCGCAAAGTAACGCCTGATTCAATAAAATACTGTTCGAAAGTAAAAACAAAATACGAGTAGAATTAAAAAAAACTGATGACCTTTAAAGTAACTTGTAACTTGCAGGGCGCAGCTCAAAGGCCTTGGTAAGTCAATGATAATTCGAGCGATATTTTAAAATAGAACTCAAGCTAGTAGCTTTATCGTCCACGCCATCTTATCAGACGATAAATAAAATATTTGCATATCTATGACGTCACTCATCTCAATGTTAATTTTGGCCATGTTAATAAAACACTGGCGACTATCTTTACGTCATAGAAATTAGAAGCTCGTTAGAATAAATATAGTAATAATCAAGAAGATAATTATTCGTAAAGCTGGTCGTAACATTAAGGAGAATACTTCACAAACCTCGGTCAAGTTATTAGGATAAAAAAAGCTGAAAATAAAATTTTGAATACAATTTGCAGATCACTAAATATTAGCAAAGCTCCATCAAATAAAGCTGGGATTTAATTATTTGATTGATTGATGAATAATGCTCCATAATTCTCACGACCAAAAAAACTAGTTGATAAATTGCGATTGGATATATTTTAGATGTAGATCTATCTACACTGTTCAAACTGTAAATTTTTTGCCTCGCCCCGTTTTTATCTAGAATAGCAGATCTACACCCACACGTACTCAATATCTGCTTAGCTCAAAGAACCGTTGGCACTGTGAAGGTTTTTACCAACTTAGAGAAAAGTTCCTTACACTGCTAACGAAAATTAGTTAGTTCAGACTTCTAGCGTCTATTTTATATATCCAACTTCGTACTTCGACTTTTAATAGTTTTGAATGTTAGCTTCAGACAAGACCGGGGTCGTTGGAGAGAAATGAAACGAGCCCTACACCCCAACCGAGGGTACTAGGAACTACAGAAAAGAAGAAAAGAGAGCGTTCGTTTTTAGACGTCAAACTAACTGCCTTTTTCTGATGGCAAGTCTTGACTCTGGTCTAAAGGAAGGTAGGCAATGAAACGCGAAAAGAAATGACGCAGTTTCCTTCCTAAGTTCGTAAACAAGGCGAGTTTCACGTGCTTCACTCACCTAGTATGAACTGGGGAGTCAGCATGGATCAAGAGGTTCCCATTTCCGCATTCAATAACAAAAACATAAAGTTTCATCGTCCAGAGATACTAGTACGTAATGTAAGTCACGTTTGCGTTCATTGATTTACGATTCTGTTTACCTCCGCACAATGGTCACTCATAGTTTGGTCACAGAAGTAAAATACTGCGTCGTCAAAACAGGATCAAGTTACTGCGTTTAAGTTAGTGGTAGAGCAGTAGCCAAGTTTGTGGAGAACAAGAAAAGCGTCAACACAGAATAGAATAGAAGAAATTTTTATTCACCAACACAAAAAAATCACAAAATTCAAACATTACAAAGTAGAATTAGATGCGAAGGTAAAATGGAAGGGAGACTCAGCGAGGTCGCTGTTTTCAGTCTCCAACCAAACTAAACTAACTAACAGCAGGTCTTTGGGAAGTTTCCAGAGAAAGCATTAGTAATTCCTCTTCTTAAACAGTATTAGGAAGTAAAATTCTGCTTGCTTTCTAAGAAAGACTTCAATACGACACACGAGGTCTGTAAAGTATCTTTAGGTAATCGACCAAGGAATTCCTTTACCACCTCAAGGCGCATGTTATTTGTATAGGTACAGAATAAATCGTCATAGAGTACGTTTACTATTTAATGTAAAAATCAGCCGCACTGTTTTTATGATGTAGGAATTGTTGTAAAAATTGGTTACAGCTGTTACTTGGTCGAATATCCATTTGGTATGAAAGATTTTAGTTCTCAAGGCACTAAATTAACTGTAATTACAATCTCGTACGTAGGGTAGACTGGGTACGGTTGTGACAATTTTGGTTTGATCGCCAATAATTTTGTTAATTTACTAGTTAGCTGCTAGAAAAGTAATTTAAATCTTAATTTGTACTTTTGTCTACGTAAAAATACCAAACTTTTGTCCTTAAATACGCTGTATTAATTATAGCATCAAATTTAAAAAAAAAGAGAAAGTGTCACAACCGACCACATCCCAAGGACAGTTGTGACAGTGGCCGGGGTCAGTAGTGACAGACCCATTTATTTAAATGATTCACGTAATTTTCTCCGAGGTATAGCTTACATATATTGTATTCATACTTTCCCGCTTTACAGCAATTAAATTTTAAAAAATCTTTTAAATTTAAACACTGTAAAGCGGGAAAGTATGAATACAATATATGTAAGCTATATCTCGGAGAAAATTACGTGAAGAATTCCAAGATTACGTAGAAATATAGGTTGATAGGAGCGAAGGGGGTAGGAAATGAAGAAACCACCTCAATGGGAGCTTATAGATATACTTAGAAAAAATCGGATAGTTCGGACATAAAAAATATATGTCACAACCGTACCCACAACATTTGTCACAACCGTACCCAACGCATACTTTCGAAAACAAACAATCGCCATGACTAGGCCAAGTAATCTACGTAAAAACGAATTACTCGTAATTAACTACTAATATTCAACTTATAACAAAAAAATATATGATATAATCTATCTGTATACAAATAATAGGAAATATTAAAAAAGAATAAACAAAAAAAAATACTTTTGACTGTTAAAAAGCAATGTAGGCTCCTGATTACGTTAGCGTCGCGCGCTGGCTAACGCAATCTGGGGACACGCATTTAGGCACCCATGCCGCTTCTTTCTCCCTTTGCACCCTTTCCCATATTCCGTATAGTTTTGCTGTTATGACGACTGTCACTACCGTACCCTGGCACAACCGTACCCAGTCTACCCTAGTATTTAACGCAGCTTGGCTGTCTTCTTCGCAGTCCCCATAATAACGCGTGCCGATAACAAGACCGACGGAAATCCCTAACTGCTATTCATTATTCAGCCCCACAGTCTTCGATAACTTCATATTACAGTCAATGAGTTTGTTTGATGCAGATCTTGGTGTTTTGACCTTTCCAATTCCAATATTGTCTTGTTTGTCGCCAATTTTTCAAGTGAAATGGAATTTTATTAAATGAGACGCCGAAAGTCATTAAGATTTAAGCAATACCAGTTAAGTTTGCAAAACTACTCAACAGAACGAAAAAATGTTTCCGAATTGCGCAACCGTAAATAGGTCATATACTGGTGGGGCAATAGATTGGACATAAGTCTGTAACTTCATAGTGGTATTGTTCAGTTTTTATCGTTATGACAATGAATAACTATTACAACAGATAGTTTTGTTGCATATGCACCGTATTACAACTTTTCCACTCCGACGCCCTAGTTAAGTCATAGAGTGAGTCATCTTTATATTTAAAACAATGTTACATCTTTCCTACTGGAATCAGTAGTTAGCTTAAGACCTAAGACCTGTCAAACTGTTTTGACGTTTTGAAATAATTGAGAAAGAAGTAATTCAGAAATCCGGGGCCGTTCCAGCTAAATTAATTAAAAACGTTTTTTTATTTGTTCCAGGTAATTGGTTAACAACGGTAACAAATCAGCAAGCGAAAGCAGTGACGTACGTGTCTGCATAACTGAATTCAGCTTCAATATATGACTTAATTAATGGGAAACGTATCAATTGTAATTTTTAAAATCAACTGTTTATTAACTTAACTATTTGCAATTTCGTGAACGAGCTTCCTTCTCAGAGCCGGCGATTTTTGAAAGTCCGAGCAAATATTTAGAGCTTTTTTAGACATTTAATCTTATGTAGTTAGTATTAGTTACATTCTAGTTCGCACGGTACATTTTTACACAGTTACGAGTAAATGCTTATAATTATTTAAAAAAAGAACTTCTTTCAGTTGTTTTGTTTTTACTGGTATTCTTCTGGGTCTAGTAGCCTTGCCGTCATAGCTCGTCAATGTATTCGCTGCTATTCCCTGAGACGCTTCCATTACTAAACGTGAGAATGACCGAGTCTTGTACGTTGATCCTATCTTGAGGCTATCCGTTCCAGGATGTACTTACGTATTCCTAGAAGTTTGCAATGCAATGTTATTAATGTACAAAGTAACGGTAGCGAGGCGTACCGCAAGGTATTCGCTTGGGACCCTTTTTGTTCCCTCTACTCTTCATGACACCTGATATTATGAAGTATGACTAGTTAAAGAATGTAAGGTGTTTGTGCTGGAGTAATGCGATATGTTTACGGAGGATACTGAACAATATTGTTTAGTAGCTAAATGTTACACACGTGGTGAAACAACGTGCGGTCTCGGGTTACAGTGTTTACAAAACGGAAGGAAGGAATTTTGTTACGTTTTAGTTGATTTAGCGTTACTCGTTATGCTTGTTTACGATTTTGAGTGCATCGAAAGCTGAGACCGTACGGTTGCCTTATGGTTAGATGCGTTATTTTAAACTCTAGCAATTTTTTAACCATGTACACATAGTGATAGATTGAATTAGGCGTCAGTTTGGTAATATACCTAATTTCAATGTTTTATATTTCAGTATCGAAATTTGGGTATCCATATTAATTGCTCTCTTAGTGTGTACATAATTTCAACAGAATGGGATGTTTAATTACGCCTACGTCGGAAATCGGAATGTCTTGGCAAGTTTTAGTCATATTATGAGTCTTAGGTCCTCGTTAAATTCATGACCTGCCTCAAGGTGGTAAATTTCCAGTAAAATTATATGTTTTATGATTTTCTATGTCTACAAAACGGAATGACATGCCAAAAACGTACTAAACCGGCACTGTATGGGACTTAAGTCATTATTCTAATTTGGAACGTAAATTTGTTTATTCCCACACATTACTCACACATAAACAGGTCATTTAGTTAAGTTTTTCACCTATACGCCCTTATAAGGGTTTTTGGTTGTATCATGCACCAGTTCCGGTTACAATTCGCCGAAGTGTACTCAGCTCAACTGGGCATCTCATCGCACTCTTGGCCTATTATTCGGTTGTTTACATATTGCAATCAAACCCATTATTTTCCTAGCCACATGTTGACTGATAGCCAAGATCTTGTCTTTTAATTATTAATCGGAAGGTTGAAAGCGGAAAATCACGACGCGGTTCGCCAGATGGAGGTGTGCCAGCCTTTCACTGGCTGACAATAGCCGAGACCGAGCTGAGACAATCGGGAAGAGGTCAACGTGTTTAGCGCAATTAGGTAGCTCCAGCTCCCTTATACTGAGAGATCAGAAAAGGATCAATATGGAAGCATTTAACAGAACTAAATACATACATACATACCGTCACGCCTCTTTCCCTTTGTTCCACTTCCTGACGATCCTGACATATTTCTTTCGCTTCATCCACAGTCATCAATCTCTTCATACATGCTCGTCGGTTTCGGGTACTCCTGACCTGACCTTTTTCCAAAACGTCTCCTATTTGGTCTCGGAACGTCCGTCTAGGCCTACACAGGACCAAATATTTCTTAAAATCCCCGTTTGTTTACCTACAAGGTTGATTTTCACATAATATGGCGCGTCAATTTGTTACGAGGACTTGTCTGCTTGAACTTTGGAGGTGTAAACCTCGTTTCTTCAGTGATAGAATAAATCTTATTTTTCGTGTTAGTGAAAGAGAACAATAAAATGTTGAAGGCAAATAACGTTTTCAAACTTACGCAGTTAAATCGGCGACCACTGAATTTGGACCGCGCTTGGAGCTAACTCAATCAAAATGAAAATTTCGCTTCATTTCTCTTAACTCAGAAAGTTTAGTAATTTCCTTCGAATTTTAAAGGGTTTGATCGTTCGGAGTTAAGTTGTAACAGTAACATTATATTACAAAACTAAATCTGCGAAACTTGGACATTTTAAAATGATTTAAATCGAAAACGAAAATAACTCCTGAATATTCGGGTTTGAAGGTTTGACAAGGGACTGTACTTTCTAAATCAGTCAGTAAGAATTTATATTGTTATTTACCTAACACGTACGTACGATAACTCATTGACATTTGTTGAGTGCTTTCTTACTTTACGCGATGACAAATCAAAATCATTGTTTCACTGCATCTGTACAAAGAACTCATCCTTTTCACAATACAAAATTAATGTTACACGGTCGCATTTCCTGGTGTAACCAGATTGTTCTTAATCCGTGGTCGTTAAAATGAGACACGGTCGTAAAATGGACGTAACCGTGATCGTCGGTCGGTTTTGCGGCGCTTGGCGACCGTTTGCGAGACGGGACTACACAAATATATCTTGATTTATTTATGTGGATGATATGACGATTTTATGCCTGACTTTATTGGAACAGTATGGGAGTTGTGTCGTTATCATTATGGGGTAATAGCGAGTTAACAAAACGAACTAGTTAGGGGAAGGCCAAGAGTAAAATGTATAGGCGAGTTAGATATAGCTGGTAAGGAATGGATTACCAAAGGCAAAAGGCGGGCCAAGGCAGAACATGGATAAAAATAAATGACCTCTCTATAAGTAAAGGCTTCTAGCCCACCCAACGAAGACCAAAAATTGCCTATTAGGGGAAAAACTCGTGTAAAGGTTAATTTTGGCATAGTTGTATTAAACCACATACTAAAAGTACTGAGTGAGGGTGGGGGTGAAGCTAACGAGTTTTATGTAAAGGTCCTCCATATTTAATACTCTTGTTATGTTTTATGGATATGTTTGAAATTAATAATCGTGCATGATATAAATTAAATATTGCGAATGTCTTTAAATGTTCAATAAGTTTTATAAGTGACGCCAAAAGCCATTTTTTCATAATATCTATCAATAATATAATCTCTTAGGGGTGTAATTACGCCTTAAGTTACCCCGTACGTTAGCGTTGGTTACGTCATCAACGCAGTCACACTCATACATCGTCGCTGATGATGTCACGGATCCTGAGTATCCCAAGAATCACTCGAAAAATTAAGTTTTCTCAAACATAACCCCAAAGAAATTGCCTGGTCATCTATCAAAAGAGTATGTAAATAAGCAATATACACATTCAAGAAAATATCTAAGGCTTCTCAAGTTCAAAGGCACTGCCTCCGTCTAGACTTAATTTAATCCCAGTTCGTCCCAGCCAGAAATAAGAAGAATGATTTCATTCACAAACCCAACAAAAAAGGACCAAGGCTGATTCAACAAACTGGCTAGACCAGTCCTTTGCCAAAAATAAATGCATAGTAAGCCTACGGGACCCCATTAGGGAAGAGGGGATAGAAAAGGACAGCGTTATTGGTGCGACGAGCGAGGGTGGAAAACAATTGTGACCTTGAAAGTGTGACACACTTGGGATCAATAACAGGAGTAGCACTGGCGTACTCCGCACCTATTACACTTTTGCGTATTTTACGTAACGAGCGATGTGTAATATGCGTGTACTCGCTGTAATAAAGATGTTCGTAACCTTTGCGGATCGATGGCACCGTTTACGCTTATGGCCCGAGTCCTTTGTGAGAAAGAGATAGTTTAACCGCAAAGTTTGCATGTAAAGGGAGGTAAAGGAACTGATGAGTACATACTTAATGGGTATCAGGGCTCAGGGCCAGTGTTCTGAGTTCTGATGTATTTGACTTTTTGAATACGTACACTTGTTGTTCGAATGTTTGGTGATAATTTATTTATTTAACGTTATAATTTATGGTTAAATCTCTTAGGATGCAGTATGGAGTATAATTAATACAATATCTGCAAAATATGATATAATTAAAGATGGGTATAAAATAGACCAGTGACTCGAATACCGCTGGATACCAATAGATTCTGAAGATAGTATATGACCGGTCGTTTTGGCAATGTTTGGGCGTACTATTGGAAAAGAAAACCACACCACAATGGAACTCGGCTTAGTACTCAAGAATAAGAGGCAATCAATCTAAATACAATATGACCGAATACGATCGCGATGTAATTTTTACCTTGGCATGTAGATCCTTGTCTAGGGAGACGACATTAACTTGACCCGTGGGCTAGCAGACAATATGCAGAATCGGGTGTCTTGACTTTGGCCGTGCGTTGACGTACCTAGACATCAATACACCTGACTCCATATAATGTCTAAAGCGTCTCCATAAAGCGTCACGTTATGATGGTCTGTTGAGCGCAGGGATCACTTCACGAACGAGGTAACGTTCGAATCACAGCAGAAACGCTTATATAGTGTTTGTGAACTTTGCTTTGGTTAATAATGAGCTTTTGAAGTTGAAGACGTCCACTGTTGAACAAGGGCTTCCCCCTTAGCACACCATAATGAACGATAACATGCATCCACCAGTTTTCCGCAACTTTCACGATGTCGTCGGTCCACCTAGTGGGTGGCCTGCCAACACTGAGTCTTCCGGTTCGTGGTCGCTACTCGAATACTTTTCTCCCCCAACGGTTGTTTGTTCTACGAGCGATCTGGCCTGCCCATTGCCACGTCAACGTAGGTACATACTTTTCGAACTATGTCGGTGACTCTATTTCTTCGGTGAATTTCCGTATTGCGAATTCTGTCGCGCAAAGATACTCAGAGCATAGCTCTCTCCATAGCGCGTTGAGCGACTCTGAATCTCTCCAAAAGGCCAGCCGTCAAGGACCAACGTCTCAGAGCCATAAGTGATTGGCAATACGCACTGATTCTGACTCTTGTCTTCAGGCACTGCGGAATTTCGGACGAGAACATATCGCGAAGTTTCCCGAACGCTGCCCAAAAAAGTTTACATGTTTGTAAAGAAACAAACAGAAAATGCATGTCATGTCAAGTCGTGCGTAATACCACTGATTGTGTTATTTCGGTTAAAAATAGTTCAACAATACAACACGCACACCTAATCGTAGATATCCAATCATTATAAAATAATAAGCCGATAATTTTGTCCCATTCACAACATGTGAGTTTCAACGCAGTTCGTTGTGGGTCTCCATAATTCATATTCCATTATTCCATTACGTTACATATTTTTTAGATAAACGTTTAGTTGTCACAGGTGTTTATGTGACTAATAAACAAATTATATTTTTAGTTACGAGTTTTCCCTTAGACATTGACATAGTTGTTTCTTAGACTAAGGTTAACGTACTGAGGGATTTTCTATTGTTGATAATTACTGACGATATCATAGTAACTGGTTTATACTTGTTTCACGTCATAACGTACTTACTAAGGTATCGAACTATTATTTGTAATGGTGTAGAGATAGTTGGAGGTAACAAGGGCTACTTTCCTAATTAGAGATGCGCAAAACAACTCACTGAAGTGAAAAGATTGATTCATGTCTTTCGCTCTTAAAGATATATATCACTCTTTTCGTTCATTTCGTTCAGTTCGCTCAGTGGATCTATTGACTCAAACTGCTCTTTCATATCTTATCACTCATTTCGCTCTGTGAATCTATTGACTCAAACTGCTCTTTCATATATTTTCACTCATTTCGCTCCGTGGATCTATTGAATCAGTGGGCATTCAAAATGGGATTCTAATAGCGGAGATATGTTCATACACTATAAAGTTCCGCTGAAAATGGTCTGAATTTATCGACGTCGTTATTTTTTGCTTAAAATACATTATCAATACACTATTATTATAGAGAGGAAAAAAATGTGTATTTGAATGTTTGTACGTTTTGTAACGAATAAACTCAAAAACTATACTGGACAGATTTCAAAAATTCTTTCACCTTTAGAATGCTACTTAACCTCTCAGTAACATAAGCTTATTATTATTACGTTACGTTTGTATAATAAGATAGATAATTGTTCAACCCGGGCAAATCGGGGCGGCCCATTAGTAGTTTATAATGTCGATAATTGCTACAGACACAGATTTTCCTTCATACTTGATCAGGCTTAGGACTGTCAATCTAGATTAGTTGTAAATTATTGTACCTTATGTGCCTAGATTCATATTACTGATAATGAGAACTAGATTGGCGTATTTAAAAATCTGTGATTGTATGTACAATGATTATATGATTTATAATAGGTATTTACTTTTTTTTTTTTTTTTTTTATATATATATATTTACAGTTTTCTATCAATAAATCTTATTGCATGTTGCAACAAATAAATAATAATTCTCGCAATTTTTTGGCCGTTAGCCTGGATCGTCTCTCGGTCAGTATGTTGCCAGCTTTAGAAAAAATACGCTCGCAAGGCACCGATGTTGCCACTACATTTAGGCGCTTTTGAATGAACTCGTACAACATAGGGTACATATGTCGCCGTTCATGCCACCACTGTAATGGATCGCATGTTCTTCTAATTAACGGCTCCTGCATATACTTTTCAAATTCTATTATTCCCGCTGCAGTTGGGTTGACTGGAGTCTGGCTTGCGACAATAAGGTCAAAGTGATCCCATAATGATGACGAAGTGGACTGAGTTGGTTCTTGTTCTGGCTGGTGAGTTTCTGGTGCTGCTACGCCTCTTGGCCGGTGTAAATTCTGGCTGTGGCTGTGACCAACTTTTAATTTTAAAGCAGCAATAGCCTTTTCTGCTAGTGAGCGGTCTCTAAAGCCTTTGTCTTTAAACCGTGGGTCTAACAACGAGGCCTCCGTGTTAAGCACATGATGCTGAGTGTAATTAAAGCGGCGATCCAACTCTTGTTTTAGTGTGTCCTGCATGAGCTTTATTTCAGGAATGTTTGACCCTTCACTCATTAACCTTCTGAGGTTTAAATGTAAGACATGGCACAGTGCAATTACTTTAGAAAGGGTCACGTTCTTTTCACCGCTAATTTCTATGGTGACATCATAGAATACTTTTAATATAGGCACAGCTGCTTCTACCATCACCCAATCGTCCGGACTCGGCAACAAATCAGGCCGCAGCATTGCGAGAGTGGTGGTAACTGCATCTTTTATTTTAATTATGCGATGCAACATATCATAAACCGAGTTCCAGCGAGTCGGCACATCCTGTTTGAGTTTTAACATCGGGCAGTCCAATTGCCGTTGAATTTCACGCAACTTTGTCAGGGCATGTGTGCTTCTTTTAAAATATTCTACAACACATTTAATTTTAGTTAATGTGCCTGAAATAGCACCCAGTGCTGTTTGTACGCACAAGTTAATAGAGTGCGCAAAACAAGGAATTTGGCGCCACTCACCAACTTTGATTGCGGCAGTAATATTAGCCGCATTGTCGCTTGCTATTGCCGTAACTTTGTGGCTTATGTTCCATTCTTGCATGATGTTTTTTAAAAAAACGCTGAGGTTTTCTGCTGTGTGCCTTTGGTCGTATTTAACACAGTCTAACATAGTTGATTCCAACTTCGTTTCAACGTCGTTAGCTGTAATGTAGTGAGCGGTTACAGCAATAAAACTTTCACTGTTAGTCGAAGTCCAACCGTCCGTTGTTAGACAAACTGCCGAGGTAGCTTCAATTTTTGATTTTGCTTTGTCTAATTCCTGCTGGTACATTTTAGGCAAAATACTTTCCGATACTGTTTTGCGCGTCGGTAAAGAATAACTTGGACAAAGCAAAGCTACAAATTTCTTGAATTCAGGCTCCTCTACTAAGCTGAACGGATGGTAACCACAGGCTATCATTTTTAACAATTGAGTGTCAATTACCTCTGCTCGACGCGGTGCCATTGGTCTCGTGCTCTCTACAAACTGAGCCATCAACGGTTGACTTTGACTCTGAACACCGAGGATTCGCTGCCGCACGGTAGTTTGTCCTCCGACTGTGTTTCGGGGGCCTTCTGGTGCTGCACCTTGTCCTGATGTGGTTGGAGCTTCAGGAATTGGATCCACTATTTGACGTTGTGGAACAAGTGAAATAGTCGGGTGTTTTGTTTTTAAATGCCTACTTAAATTACCCGTGTTACCAGCTGTTACACTTAGAGTAGTGGAACAATAGCCGCATTTAGCTTTTTTCGGGTCCACTTCTTGAAAGTGGTTCCAAAGCGCACTTCTTTTACGAGAAGATGACATATTGCACAATTTTATAGTCTATCTTGAACCCTACTCACACTTAATACAATACACAGCCTGCAGTTTTAGCAAGTTTTTCAGTTTTAATATATACACCACCCTAAGTTTATATTTACACAAAACACACTAAACTAACTCTATCTATACATTAAACGTATCAAAATAATAAAGTAGTAACTCGCAATAACACTACAAAAGAACTTTCGAGGTATTAGCTAAATATTTCCTGATTCGAACCGAAACTCTTGGAATGAAATTGTAATTGTTATGTTGTTAAAAGCGCACCAAATGAGTATCAATATCAATTTAGGAACTTTAAATTTCAATTCAATCTTGAAGTTACCAAATTGGTGGACAAAATGCAATATATTTTTCTCATAAATTTAATTAAACGTTTAATATTAAATTCTGTCTAAGTAGCACATATATAAACACAATAATTATTTTTAAGAAGCTTAAGCGACCGGAAAATTAGCGACGATCAGCGCCACTCGGGCCAGTCGTGCCGTGGCGACTTTAAGAATTACTGCTCTTCAAGGTCGTGTGTATTGTAATGTAAACCACCTTTCTTCATCACATGAGAATTAATAAATTTAATTCCAACTTATTGAATAAATAATGTTAACATTATAACTGAAGTTGTTTTCAACAACATATTAAAAAGAATTTATTAAGTGATTTTACATTGTGCATTAATAAATAAATAATAAATTGATGGATACTTTTTAGATAATATCAATCGCATTTATTTTTAATTTTTTATCGTAATCATCATACTTTATCAATATTTATTTTTTGTTTTGAAAGTGTCGTTCAAAGAGAATGACGTGAAACGAAACGCAGCAAATGAATCGTCCACTCACACCAGCTCCAATGAACGAAAAGAGCGACTCACACATTCATATCTGCTCCTGTCTATACTGTGAGCTAGTGTAAGAGAGACAGATTTATACGTTAGATTTGTAGGTGCGAAAAGCGCAACTATGCACATCAGTTCTTTCAGTACGAAATCCGAACGAAAGAGATACTGATAATACTGATATAGTGAGTTGGTTTATTCTTCAGTGAACGACTGAGCGAGTGAACGAAACGAAAAGATATAGTTCATTTGAATCTTTCACTCGCGATTGACACATCTCTATTCCTAATGAATCTTGAAAAAAAAAAACTGGTTGTGTTGTTTATCTCTTGAGATTAAAAGTAAAAGATCGTTCAATATAAAACTACCGTGAGACTCAATCGTAGTTACACCAACGGATAACTCACACATAAAAGTCGAGTGATGCTCGACATGTTTCGGACTACTTGGTAGTCCTTCCTCTTGGAGGTTGGTTGTGTGTTCTTTTCGCTGCCGCCGGGGCGAGCGCTCCAAGAGGAAGGCCTACGAATTAGTCCGAAACATGTGGAGCATCACTCGATTTTTATACGTGAGATATCCGTTTGTGTAACTGTAAAAGATTTTGTTAGCAATTCCTGCGAAAATGTAAACGTCTGTCTTGAAATTAATAGTACAGTACAATATTGACAAAAATATGTGTTTTAATCCCATAAGGGCCCATGTAGGGACTAAAGTCTAGACTAGACCCTTATTTTCATTAAAAGTCAGAGCTCAGTACGACGTTGTGCTCATATAGGTAGGTTTTGAACACAGTTTTGCCACATCTCTCTGAGCAATGGCGGAAATTTTATTTGAACATAAACCATTAGCACCGCAGATTTGTTTCCTTTTATTTTCTAAACACAAGCTGATCGGACAATAGTCTTACCGTATTCTAAATTTAAACTCGCAAAAGTCTCCTTATTGCATTCAACACAGATGGCAATAAAAGCAAAGGCAACGGACGTGTGTGCTTAGCATAAATTCGGCTTTCAAGGACAGCGTGAAGTTTGTGAATACACGGACGGTTTATATTATCGGTTAGCGTTCGGCTTGTGCTATTTCGATTGCGAATTTCATTTTGCTAGTTAGTACGTTACGTTACATTCTGGCAAGAATTTTAAATTCTATGTTTTTCTGTACAATATTTGAGCTTTGCATGATTTTTCCCACTGCAGCCTCTTGTAGAAAAGTTTATAAGTTTTAAGTGCGCTTGCTTTTGGTCTCTCAGAAACAGTAGAGCAATATTATAACCCATTTAGTGACGACGTAAATACTGATTATGATTGTAAATAACACTTCCGATGTGGTTTTCTTCAATCAAAAACATTAAAAACGTGTGCAAGATTAACCTTACGAAACATTACTTGAAGTATTTTAATTTTGGTCATGTTTGAAACTTTTACTAAAATTATCAACCTGTCAAAATTAGCCAGAAATTCCGCTCAAACTTGGTATCACATGTAATTTCACGCCCACTCGCAGTTAGCAACCAGTTTATGATCTGTAAACTTGAAAGGGCGAACACCAATAATATTTTAATAACATTTCGTAACAGCGAGCATAGGTGATTCATCTGAGTCAGCGATGAAAACAACTGTTGGTTCAATTGTTTTAATTGATTGGGTACATAATACCTACTGTCCGCAAAATTTTGCGACGCAGAATATTAAAGGCATTTTTATAGCGTTATATAATTAATCGAATTGGACAGCTGTTACTGTACTGTTGTTTCATTGGGCCAAAAGCGAAGTAGAGTTTCTATTTAAATTTTATTGGTAAAGGAGTGTTGTGTTATGATTATTGAAAGAGTTTCGACTCGTTTGTTTTTGGCAATATGGTTCATCTGACTGGATGGGCAACATAGATTAATATTATATACCATAAGGCGACCCGCTTACCTACTTGTTTCCCATTCCCATTGACTTATTAATAAGAATACGTGGTTCCTATGAAACTGTGAGCAACATTCATGTTTTCACAACGCTATAAAACATTGTATCGGATTGTCGCAAAATATCCTGTGGCTATTTTCCGTTGCATAATAATGACTGAAATTTTCCAAAATGTTGTTATTTTCAGCTTGCGAATTTACGTTGAACACCTATTTATTTAACTCATCCGACGAATATAACTACGTGCGTAAACCACGCGTGGTAAACAAACTATCCATTTTGCTTTCCATCGCTTCGTCACTTCTTACATTCTCGTGGCTGCTTACGCTATGTCAAGGTCTCGGATATGAAAATTATAAAAAAAAAAAATTAAACGTACAGTGAAACCTCTGTTGTAGCTGGCTGGATCGATAACACGATGATGTCATATTTTTTTCGTGGATGGAACGCGCACCAGAGGCGCTAGCATGCTAGTTTTTTAGTGGATTAGACTAAACCCATCTCTTTCAAAGTGATATAGTGGAACAAGGAAGAATAGTGTCCTTGTGAAATACAGTTATCATGTTAGAACCACGTCGCTCGGTTCTTCAAATGTTCTTGTTTACGCAAATAAATGTCCTCCCCCGTCCCAGATTATGTTGATTTCAAAAAGATTTTGTGGCAAACAGAAAATACATAATATATTATTTTCTTGAAACGGAGCTTAGTTATGCTGCCTTTATAGTATTTTATTAACCTTGTTATAAGTTCGTTTAGCTGGAAGTGATCCCTCTTTAGGGATAAGTTCGCCGTTGTACTTATTTCTGTTTGGTGTTGTGTTATTTATTTAGTTTTGATTTTACGTGCAATAAAGAGTTAACATACATACATACCGTATTCAAACATTAAATACCTACCTAACGAAGAGATTGGTAGAGTTTTGAAATAGAAATAGAAAGTTGTCTGATTTAATCTTGTACCATTTTGTTGGACTTAATGGGTAGGTACTAGCTTCTGCCCACGACTTCGTCTGCGTAGAATTAGCAATTGACATGTTTGGTTTTCGATTCTAAGTATTTCCCAGCCAATTTTTTTTTATTATCTTCCAATGACAGACTTTCGACCCTCTTCTGCTTTATTATATGTATAGATTATTTTTTCAGCCTGCCTGTACATTCCAATGGCGTACAAGCCTTGGCATTATTACAACTTGGTTTTTAGCATTGCCTTTAGTATTTGTCTTTCCTCTTATGACATTGTCGCTACGTACCTAGCATATCTAGATATTTGTAATTGAAATACTATTCTCGTAGGTTTTCTATTGCAATTTATACTGTAACTATAGTTTCTTGATACTTAACCGATGTTATGAAAACTACCTACAAAATAAATGGTTAACTAACGTTCATAAGTTTCGATGTGAAAATGTTAAACTCGCGTCAGATCACGTGACCTGATCGAAAATTCGTAAGATGGAGGGAGAGTTGCTGCTGGGTCGTTTAATCGGCGCTGGGCGCTTGCGCGAGTGTGCGTGTGTAGTTTTCACTTCTGCCGGCACTCCCGGAGTGCAACCCGTTTTTTTATCGACGTTTGAACTTCAATTTTGTACCTACTCACCCCATTTTACGGTACATAGTGCTGTAAATAGGAGGATGACTACAGACGGTTTGTCACATTTATCACTTTGTTCAAGTATCTCAGTCATTGTCAAGTGATAACACTAATCTCGCCCCACCTCGCAAGAGCACGGCTTTTGCGATAAGTTCTTTATCATTTAAATACTGTATTAGTCTTTGATAGTGCTATCATTTTGGCTGAACTCTATTAGACGAGTGTAAAAGGTGAGCTCTTGATTTGAAAACGACGATTTATTTTCCGCTTCTAAGAAAATAGGTGTGTTAATTCACGATTTATAAAAAAAACCTATTGTCAATGGTACTCGTGACTTTATAAAAAATGTCCTGCACAAAAATCTGAAATGATACAATACAAGATACTTACATAAATGTTACCTAGTATTTAACTTAATTGTGAACCACGAAAGAAGTTGATTATGACGAGAAAAATATAATACCTATATATTCATTGAATGCCATGGATTTGACAATAATATCGTGATAATAGTATGTCAATATATATGCGATCGTGGATTTCAAAACAACCGGATTCGCTGCGATACGAGTCCATATTTGGCCATATCCATGCCAATCAAGTTATTAATAAAATTAAATTTACACTGGTCCCAGTCCCTAGTGACCCAGTCCCTTACAATATGTACGTAATATATATTGTTAAATATATCAGAATAACATCCACGCCAGTGAATTCACTAATCGATCAAGGCCGCGCTTCTATTCGCGGCCGCTAAAACGTGACTCTTATACAACGTAACAGCTGAGCACACGTGAAATTAAAAATTAGTTAAATTCAACGAGGCGTTACTCTTTAGGGTTCTGTAGCGGAGACTTCCCGGGGCGCTATTAGTGGTTACTAAATGGTTGGATTATATTGACCATAGATTACATAATACATGAGTCTTTGACCGCACCAGATAAGAAACAAAATGTACACATAGTTGTTCGAAGTTGATCAAACATTGACAAGACATGGCGCCAGTATCTTAGCACCTTTAATTAATAAACACACCTACTTAATTAAGTAATATCTGTGCCACCATTATCTTAGTTGCTGGAAAATATTTTTAATTCTCAACACTAAATTACATCAAAATAGTATAAAACAATCGAATTAATTCGTTATTCCGTGGGAATTCAGGAAAATGTTACATAGATACATTTTAAATCTGTAATAATAGATACGGGGATAAATATGAAGCAAAAATACAAAATACCATTTTATTTTCATTCAAGTCTCCAGCTACAGTTGATTAGTGAATAGACTATGCGTTAACAGTCATTCAGTCAGGTTACTCTTTTATAGTTGCAACTAGCGAGCCGCCCCAGCTTCGCACGTTTTATCTTACTACATAAAGGTTCTTATTAACCTTCATCTTGAATACGTCTGTCAATTGAAGAATCCTGTATTAAAATCTGATGCGTAGGTAGTTTAAAAGATTAGCGTACACGTTCAAACATACGGACGGAACGACTTTGTAAATTCATGTAGTCGAAGTACTTACTATATCGTATTCAAATCCTTCTAAAGTAAACAGTAACAAACGACTTATGCATGTATCTATTTACGTGTGTATCCAAAGCTTGAAGTGCGACCTCTATTTGTTTTGCAAAAAAAACAATGGGTTATTTTTAGTGTCATCACGTGCTGCCGGTTCCGGTAATAACAGACCAATGGTTACCGGTTTACCAGTTTCAATTCTTTTATGAATAGTAAATACATATACATACATACTTCGAAGCCAAGCCAATGCCAGGGTCAACTCGTAAAATGTGAGTTTTATGGCTAAATGTCGTAAAACGTAATTTGCAGTAAAATATGTGAATGTTTTCAGGTGATACAAAAATAAGAGTAGGTATTGAATAACTGGGTAGCGATTATTGAAAGCACATCTAAATGTCTAAACGACACTGAAAATTAGAACATAAAGAAAAATCCGAAAAGTAAAGCTATGGCCGGGAATCGAACCCGGATCCTCGTCATTCTGTGACCCATTGCCATTTCCCGATTCCCGGCCATAGCTTTACTTTTCGGATTTTTTGTGTTCTAACGTTTAGTGTCGTTTAGAAATTTAATTTCTGACGGTAAAACCGTAAAAGTAAACATAAAAAAATCAAGAAGTAAAACTTTGATAGTAGTTGAAAGCACATCGCTCGGCATTGACGAAGAGTTCAGTCCCTATTTGAATACGATTCGAAGATAACGTTCTAAGATCGTATTTGATACAAGGTCTCTTTTTTTTCAATGTATTTGTATAATTAAACTGAAAGCAGTTTAATTATTATAAGGTCTCTTATACTTATTACTTATTTTATATTTATTATTTGACATTTTAAATTGCTTTTAAAAAAGGTTTTATTTCATTATTTTCTCTTTTTATGTACCTATGACGATCTTTTTGTGATTTTAGGTACATTGACATTTCATTAAGCTTTATTTTTGTTTGTTGTTATTTTGTTTTTTATTTAATTTCAGTTATTATAATTATTATTACTATTTTATTACAAATGACGATCCTTTTGTGAATTACTTATGTTTGACATTTAATTGTATTTTTAAAAGGGTGATAAATAAATCTAATCTAATCTAATCTATCTTATAATTGTTCCGGAATATTACAGAAGTTAGTTTTCCGGGAGTTTTCCGACAAAAGTTTCCATACACTGACCGATGTTCAAAGTGTATGTACATGCGTAGTCGTCAAGGGCGAGACTAAATTTAGAATCAAAAATGTAAGTGATAAATCGTTGTAAGGGAATCCAGCTCTTAAGCGATAAGGCCGCCTATTGACTACCTTGTCTCTAAATTTTTGTAATGTTTGTTAATTTTTGTGCTGATTTGTGGTATTCAATACTTAAATAATTTAAATGTCAAATATAAGTAATTCACAAAGGGATTGTCAATTGTAATAAAAAAGAAATAATAATAATAATTTAAATTCAATTAAAACAAAATAACAACAAAAATAAAACTAGCTAAAATGTCAATGTAAATGATTCACAAAAAGATTGCCAAGAGCACATAGAAAAGAGAAAATAATAATAATTAAAATAAAACCAAAATACAATTAAAATTCCTATTTTAAGAGAAATTTAAAATGTCAAATTATAAATATAAAATCACAAAATGTGAGAATATTGTCAGAGAATAAGTAACAAAAATATAAAATAATAACAAATGAGGTACGTACTAGTAGATTATTGTATTGTAAGATTGAAACCGAGATTTACTTTTATGTATGTTGCCCAGCTTTTCGATATTGAAAACAAATCTGTTTAATACTGAAATTATAAGCATCCGTTAATTCCACCGTAAAGATCAAATATTTACTGCGCGAGCATGATGCGAACTTTCAGTTACGTAATTCTCGATAGCTAATTATTCTGTAAACATTAGTTTAACTATTATCAGCTAGACACGACGCAGGCGCGTGCGCATCAGCTGTTCAAAATATCTGTTGTATGCTTAGTGTAAGTTTTCTGTCATAAAATACGTTTACAAGCGTTTGCGTTAAAAGTCAAATACTATAAGAAAAGGGCGTTACCGTTACGTCCTAATGCGATTTAATTTCGATTCATTTAGGTTCGCTCACGACAAGATCCATACTA
The DNA here is from genome assembly GCA_932294345.1 of Pandemis cinnamomeana. Taxonomy (NCBI): domain Eukaryota; kingdom Metazoa; phylum Arthropoda; class Insecta; order Lepidoptera; family Tortricidae; genus Pandemis; species Pandemis cinnamomeana. The sequence goes on from OW028721.1 coordinate 8,552,117, forward strand.
AAAAATGACGGCTAAAACCGGAACTGAGTCGGTATTGAATCGCATTAACACGTAAGGCCCCAGAGTCTCTAGTGTAGCAATGCACCAAAAATGTTCTCAGAAATTTAATTATTAATTGGATCACGTTATGAGTTTACAGCAAATATTATTATTTGTTTCAACAGATTATCTAATGAAAATGCAATAAAAATAACACGAATGAAGAAGTTTTTAGGAAATTCCCGTTGGTAACTTTCGTTATGGGCATTTACTATAAATTTTTGTGAAAGCTTCTGGAAACTTCTGAGAACATTCTTGCGTTTTTAGTGTAAAATTTCACAGAAAAAACTCGAACGCTACCGTGCTTGCGCTGCTGTGTTTCGGCGTGAAAAGTAAAATTCTGTGAAATTCTAAGCACATGAAGTATTCTATCATAGCTTCATTAATATTTCGAGTGTTCATAGGTGGTTGTCTTTCTTGTCGTAAAAACTACTTGAACCGACTATTATTGAAGTCGCAATTCTCTGTTAACTGTATTCCAATGTTATCAGTTACCATTATTTACGCACGTTTCACTATTTGCTTTGCAAATCTCCGGACTTATCGTACCTATGTTCCTAACATGACATACGCATACAATCATGATCCATTCCGTTCGGAAATCCTGGATAAAACTGGTATGTCACGCAAAATCTATGCCATGATAATAAAGAAGAAACGAATACCTCTATAGGTGCTTTGTTCCTTGTTCTTTGTTCCTGTATTGTTTTGTACTGATTTGTGGTGTGCAATAAAGAGTATTTGTATTGTATTGTTCTTTATAATATAAATGATGGTACGGTTTTCCATTTGAAACTTATTTGCAGTTCAGGAAATGGTCTACTGCTAGGTGGAACTCTACCTGAAAGACTTCTGTTGCTTGATTTTCAAGAACACTATACCTGTCTATACCTTCGATATGTAGCACTACATTTTATAAGACGTCTTGTGTTCCTTTTTACCCGCCTCCGACCATACATACATACGTATATAATACACATACACAAATCACGCCTTTATCCCTTACGGGTGGCAAGACCTACAGTAGATCCCAGAAGATTCCTATGATTTTCGCCACTTTCCTCGATGGGCTTTTACCATCTCCGCGGGAAGAGAAGCAACTGGTACATTCTATATTCTTTCTTTGCTCCCAGACCAGGAAGGAGCCATACCCATACTCCGACCATAGCCGTCCATTAATCGGTGAAAGATAAGATCGTTAACAATCATCGATGTCCAATCAATTATTACGATCGTTCTTTATCAAATTAGTTGATGAAAGATTGTCGGCTACGTCTGTGATCGCAGCCTAACAATTACCTAATTAGAAACCCTTAACTACCAATTTATTTATAACAAGTTACGATGGGTACTAAGAAAATGCTGTCAATACTCGTATCCAACGAAGCGGAAATCTACCGCGTGGCTGTTGCCAACTTGATCTCGTAAATAAAACAATGCAAAACAAAACGGAAATGTACTTGCGTAACGTTTAAATCAGCTGCAAGCTTCCCTTAAACATAAAATCAAGGTCATGCTTATAAAGAGCGTACAAACTGCTGAATGTGGGCGACTTATGCCCTTTTGTAAGTGGTACATTGCATTGTTTACGTGTCTCGGCTAAGTCGTAAAATAGTCGTAACTTAGCCGTTTGCGTGGCTATTCCATTGTATTGGGATCACGTGTGGGTCCATCTGACGCCTTGGTAGCGTTGTAGCAAGTGTTATAACTGTTTATAACACTAGAGTCTGTAACTCTATAAATTGATAGGAGCATCCTGGTCTTAGTAATTAGGTTTTATTTAATGCCAATTTATGTTAGTTCGTACAATAGAAGTAAAACGTGGTCCACCTAGGATCCTTTTAAAGTAAAAATATCTTCTCTGATCTGACATGGAACATTGTTGTAAAATTTTACCCAGAGAGCGTTCTACTTGAGGCAAAATGTTTAACCATAAATTGAGTGAATAAACAAAAAGTAATAATTTATTGAATTAGGCGTTACTTTACACAAATTCATTATCAACATTAAAGAACAAAAACAATTACCTACCTTGGTATGTGTATAGTGTATACTCGGTATGGAATCGCAACGTAACTATTTTTGTTGACTAAGTTGTACTCGTTATAAGTATGACTTTAAAACAATTGAACGGACAAATTAGTGTGGTGATAAAAATCCATGACAATACAAAACAGAAATTATAACAACTCGAGATATAAAACATTTACTAGGTATTTACTTTTCACCAGATCGCGTCGAGTTTGACTTCGCTATCTAATCCAGCACAAGCATAATCAACATCATTCATAAAAGATAACCTTTCGTTATCCATTTTGCACTTCAAAAGTACTAACAAAAGTATAATAACGCTGTACGCTGATAACATGTAATTTTTTTGTGATAGACGACTGTTATAAAGACGTATCGAACTTTGAAATGAATTAATTACATTTGCATTGTTAGTGTCGCGAATGCCGAAGTACTGAAGTATACTTTTAAATAATCTAAAGAACGCTTAGTAAGAAAATGTGTCATTAGGAATATCAGAAAGTATTTATAGTACCTACTATATCTCGTCACTTATTAATTATTAAAAAAATAGTAAACGTAATATATTTACTTACCACCGTAGAACCCTATCGCAATAGACTGACATATCACTCGAGTTTGAGTGACACGGGCTGTCAATTGTGACAGAGTTCTAAAGTGGTACGTGAATTACATTTTCCTCACTGCACTGCACATATTAAAGAAATCAGCTACATTGAGTAAGGATGCTATAAAACGGTACAGTGCGCTGCGCTTACGGTACAATAAAATATCAATTGACAATGACATGAATACATTTTATGAAATGTGACCGATTATTTTAGCTCATTACTTAGTTACAAATTATAATTCTTACTTCAACTCGTCTCCTGGGCTAGCTTCGCTTAGAGAATCACGCAGTCTTGCGATTCTTGAAATAATCTCGCCCGTCAATCGCGGCGCTGCGTGATATTCATAAACTTGACCCGTTCAGTCATAGGCATTACACGGAATGAGATGTCTTGCCTTTTGGTGTTCCACACGACGGCAAAACATGGAAGACGCCTGTCTCCGTGTAATACCTCCGAGCGAACGTGTCAGTTATGATTGGCTGCCAAACGAGGCGATTATTTTCACGAAGGAGTTTTGTTCAGAGAATCTTAGCCATGAAACTACAAGACTTCTCTCCAGTTCCGGGGGCAATGCTGTGGTTAAACTTTGCATGATACCTTATCACTGTAGTAGTTTTCCAACTAGAATTTATCTCTGGTGTGTATTTTAATTGAATAATCGCGGATATGGGTCATGTGCGTAGTCCTTATCAAATATTATTACGCGGACGAATAACAGCGTAACTGCACTCCCTTCCTGTAGAACTTTGGAACACTTACGTTGTTCTTCCTCCCAACCATTACGTCGTTTTGTTTCAATTAAGTTATTGTTTTAATTATTGCGGGCCGATAATGGCCGGTAAACAAACATGTACGAGAATGCTTATCGTATTCGCTGTTTTTATTATTCGTATCTTGAAGGACTTGGATTGCGTTTGCGACCTTTAAATTGCGGCCTTAGTTAGGCCTTGAGTTAAAGGAAAATACTTAAATACAAAAAAGGTTATTTAATTTAGTCTACCATTCATTTTTTTGTTATTACTTTCCAATGTATCTTTTTATATGTAGTTTATAGAATATGTGTGAATAAATGACTAGTACTAAGGTAAAAAAAAAAAAAGTTAGAATGGTAATGCCTTGCAAAATTTAATTTTCATACAGTGAATTTAAACTATTTGGACTACAATGGCATAGAACAGCATACAAACTATTAAGAACTAAACAACAATAAGAAAACTAAAACTAGGAAAGTTGATTTAAAGTAAAGTAAGTTAAAAATGATTAAAAATTTACTTAAATAATCCGACCCCCCCCCCCCCCCGTTTCGTGCCTGCTTTAAAGGTTCCCATTATGCTGGCCGCGCGTTGCCTCTTACCTGTGCCTCGCAGACTGACAAGTCCCTTGGCAAACATACAGAGATGATAGTCTAATTCTAATTCATATAAGGACCCAGTTCATAAAACCAATGTTCAGACCATCCATTATGTCATTATTAAATTTATGTAGGTTTATTTGATAATTATCGTAAGACCGGTCGACAATTGTTACTCCAACATGTAATGTAGAATGCCAAATATTATTGTATATGCAGCGATATTATCTGGCATTAGATTCATGGCCAACCTGTCTGACATTGGACCCAAGGTTCGTCGAACTCTGGGCTATATGACACTTCCACTGGCCACAACAAATTCCGTAGTGCTTTCGTAGAACCATATAATAGTCTTTTCGAATTATTTTAATCACCATGTACCCGATTTGGAGTGTTTTCACAATAAAGTTTAATTGTGACAAATACAGAGTTTATTTTTGTCAAACATTATGTAGACAACAAAGAAAGAAAAGATGTTGTTCAGTTCCGACTATCGTTTCCTTGGCAAACATTATTCTCATCACATTTACTATGATAAAAGATTTCTGATTGTTTCCAATGTTTAGACTAAATATAATTGTGATGGGTTTGCACGAAATAATTATAACCTTGTATGCTTACCTTAACTGCCATTTACATCCCTACTTCTTACTTCATATTGTATCCCTACAAAATATTATAAACGCAAATATTATAAAAATGGATGGATGAATTGACTTTCTGTTACTGTTTCACACGAAAATTTTGATGGAATTTGCCACACATATAACCTTCACATAAGTATTTTGAATCCTGGATACCAACGAAGTCACGGGCAACAGATAGTGTTCTATAAAACAGCTACCAATATAATAACATTTAATCCACTTTACCTCTATAACTTAAGCTCCCGTTTTAAATATTTACCTACATTTACAAACGGCTTTTATGAGCCCAAGCCATTATTTTGTTTTCACGCGGTGGGCATGGAGTCATTAATTTTGAGTCCCAAAGGAGACGGGCGCATCAAACCGTATGAGTATATGACTTCAAATTTAATTCATAAGGGATACCTACAATTTATTAGGCTATGAGTATATGACTTCAAATTTAATTCATAAGGGATACCTACAATTTATTACCACATTGTAAAAATCTAAATGCCCAATAAATGGTGCTTGATGGAGTAAAAGAGAGTGACTACGCGTCCAGTTAAAGTCAGGCTGCTGTCTCTTTTTTTGTCTATCAATTCTTTGCTAACCGTTCTGTGGCATCAACCAATAAGTTCCAATAGGGTCCATAAATCTCACATTATACAGAAACTACCTACATCTTTTTGTCACAATTTCATGTATACTATCGTATAAATTTGTGAGTTTGGAGAAGACGATATTAATTTGAGTTTTATCATGTTATTTACGTAAACAAGCCATTGAGACACTTCAAGGTACTTATCAGGAGGCCATTGAGACATAGGAAAGATACTTAACACTTATCAGACGCTCTTCATCATACTTTGTCAATAATTAGCAATTTATGCTTTTACTATAATGTTACTTTTGATATAGGATAGCGCATCGTTTGTGTTCCGACTTATGTTCATGGAATAATGCCTACGGAACTGTCCTTAATGTATTGTAAGATGAGAATGAGACCGAATCGGAACGACCCGTGTGGTTCCTCACAAGCCTGGGATAAGGGTAGCTATGGGATAAAATTTGCAAGCCAGGGATGGTAGGGCAGGGTAGGTAGTTTTTAGTGAGCAGGATCCCCCGCCCCTTTCCGTGCGGAAAGAGGCCATGGGAGAGAGTCCCACAACCATTCGGCCAGGTCTAGTAGTATTCGTAAAAAGTTTTCACTTCGTTAAAAAAGAAGGTAGGGTAGGTAGGCCGCCATTTATATGTTCGGTCCGACTCAGTTATATTTGGGCCATTCATGTGACAATTAAGTCGGAATAGGTCTAGGGATTTCTGTGCGTCTATTTTTACGCTACTGATCACTTTAAATTGACTACTATACAAGATTCACCAGATAATAGTAAAAAGCATAGCTGTAAAGTGTATTGATCTTTTTACCAAGGACTGTCTTTAATAGCCGCGAGCTAGCACTGTTAAATGTCCTCGTAAAAGTGTCAGCAGTTTAGCATAAAAAGCCATGAACTCACCCGATTGGTTATATCACCATCAATGAACCTTTATCTTTGTTCACAGTGGTGTATTGCGACTACAATGGGTCAGGGCGAGCCCTGGATTGGTTGGAAGAGTATGTGGCGAGAGACGTGCTGCCAACCCACGCTACAAGATGTACAGCATTGTCCTATACTTCTGGACAGAGCGAGATATACAGGTAGGATGACTGAACTAGGTTTCTACGTAATTCGTCTAGCCATACATATAATGTAAAAGCTTCACTGCTCAGCACAGAACTCCTCTCTGGATCTTTAAGAGACCTTGGACGTTATATCTCTCTCAGACTCGTTGAACTAGCAAGATTATAGTAAAATTCCGGGCAGGGATATATTGTGTTGTGCATTAAGGTTTTTAAAGGACTAGCGTTCGGTTTCAAATGAATAAGACTGTTGAGATTGCATCTAAGATCGTGAAAACGTTATTTCACATTCTATGAAGGTTCATGTTATTCATGCCTTATTTCTGATGCGAATTCATAACATCAATTGATATTGATTTCCAAGAGCTTCTTCCCAATTATTCCATTATTATTGCCATTAAACTTCTTCTCTATTTTCAGATCAGAATCAAAAGCGATAATCCGCGGCGCGGTCGGCGCAGGGGCCGACGACGCCGTCGTTCTTGGTGCGTCACTGCCACGGTTCCTGCGCGCCCTGCGTCCTCAGAACGCCACACTGTTTGTGTCTTCGCGAGAAACCGAACGGCAGCTCGCTGCTTGGCGGGAGTTCGATGCTGAGGTGAGTTATGTTACATCCATCCATCTTACTCGCTAATCCTGCCGCTAAGTAGCAGTGCAAGCACTGCTGTGTTCCGGTGTGGAGAGTAAGACAGCCGGGGAAATTACGGGCACAAGAGGCATTTCATCTTAGTCCTCTAGGTTGGCAACGCATCTGCAATCCCTCCGGGGTTGCGGGTGTCTATGGGCCGTGGTGATCACTTACCATCAGGTGACCCACTTGCTCGTTTGCCTTCCTATTCATATAAAAAAAAAAAAACATAACCTGAAATCTTGGAAGGAACGTTGAACGAGAACTTTGAGAATGCCTTAACAGAAGTTACCTCACTGTACTTCAGTACTTAGGAACATGCTTTATCGGAGACACGCATATTATATCTGTTCCTGAGCAGATTAAAAGAGTTTGTTAACATTTATTTATGTAACGATGCTTGAGTTTGCTCGGCTCTACAAAATCAACAAGAACCGCCAATATTTACACACACATTTGATGGTAAATCTGCAAGTTCATGCCGAGTCTATATTTCAATAAATTATGACCACTGGTTAAAAATTTTGTTTACATTGTAACCGAGCTTTGGAGTTATGCTTGAGTACGTACCTATTTAATCTGACAATGACGCATTTGGGGATAAAAACATGATTATATCAATACAACAACCATATCCTTAAAACACTTAAATTGACAGCTGATGTAAAATATGTACAAGTGATTGGTCTTGAATATTATTCGCACTTTGGATGACTAAAAAGGACCTCCTCTATTTTTCTTCTGTTCTCAAAATCTCATTATCCCTTGCCACGTGATATCTTTTCTCGAAGTGTGAAATCGGATCAGTATATGAGTTTCTAAAGAGTAAATGAGATTCCTTAATACCTCATTAGGTAACAAAATCACACGGTATTTGTATTAACTCAATAGTGAATCTCCCAAAAATAAGAGTCCTTTGTCTGTCGATAGGGCGGAAAATAAGTTATTTAAAACAAACTGTATTTGGGTCACTTGTTCTACATAGACGATGTCGTTGTGCTCTCGCGTGTTACTTTCGCGTTTCAACGAGGAATGTAATTCCTCGTCCCATTTACCTAGTGTACTTTGACATTCTATTTTTAGTTGAAGCTGAGGTTTCGATTAAAGAAGCTAGATGGAATATTAAAATCTTTCGTTGTGGGTAATTTTGGTATCCGTTGGTAGCATTTTGTCGGGGCAAGTGGATATAAAAGTAGATAGATCGACAAATTAAAACTGATATCTCATTTGAAATTGAGCATGAGCTTTCCAGTGACAGAAACACCGTCAACCTGGACATACCTTTGTAGCAGTTTAATGGTGTGCATGTGTAGTTTCTAATTCGCACTAGGCCTTCGTGTGAATTGCCTCAGTCCTTCCATTTTGTCATTTCGAGAAGAAGCCTGTCTCCAGCAGTGGGACGTTTATAGGTTAGAGATGATAATTCAAAACACTACGGCTTTAACTCCAAAACAATGTTATCAAGTTTTGAACTGGCACAATATTTTCTACGCAGTTTTTTAACCACAATAACTTATTTACAATTCTGTATGGAGTATAGTTATTTCAATTTACTGTGACGTTAGTCGCGGTAGGTAAATCGTGTATCGATTGGGAAGGTCGAACGATAAGATGTATGGTAATGCGCAGAAGGTTTGCTTAGGATGGAGAAATTTATTGGAAGACCTTTTAGCTGACGCAAATATTCAGTCTGTGCTGAGTTTATGTAATACATTACGTGAAGCCTTGATTTACCTTTTCTGAGATTCAGGTAGTCATTTTTTGCCTGGATGGAAAGTATTTGCGTCGCCGTTCTTTTTATGATTTATAGTAGGTATCTTAAAAGGAAAAATGGAACCCTTATACTAGTAATAAGGGTTATTGAATCACTAGTGCCGTGTCCGAGTCCGTCTATCGAAGCCAATTTGCTCACAATGAAAGATGACTCAGGGCCCGGTTTTGTGTCAAGTACTAACATGTTAATTTAGACGTCTCAGATTTCAAACACCACATATTTTAGCATTTCATACGCTACACAGTCGTAATGGCAACGAATTGCTATAATCGTTAAAACGGCCGTTTCGAAAGTGGCTTACTTTTAAATAAGACGCAAAATGGCACTCAAGGCAGAGCTATGAAAGTCAGGTCCGTAAAATTTATGAGCACATTAAAGTAACCTGCACCCTGCAATTGTGTCATACCAATGCATTAAACAATATAGGTCATAGTCTGTCGTATTTTTAATTTCCTAAAAAGGTTCACTGGCTTAGATACCTTCATTGGCTTAATCAAACGTCGTATGAGATAGGTATACTATTATAATCTTCAATAAGATTACCAGCATGTATGAGGAGATTGATGAATGTTGATGAAACGAAAGAGGTGTGTAACTATGTCAGGATCGTAGCAAGTGGAGCAAAGTAATGGCGGTATGTATGTATAAGATAACCAGCATTGGATAAACAGTACTTTTAAAGGGTATCCTTATACCGGGCCCGTTCGTTACCGAATATGACATGTTTCATACGATCAATCCGTTGGCATCTATCTAGCACCCATAATCCGTGATCTGCGCTATTTCAGTTTATTTTACTCCAAGAATCTTGTCGTCTTGTTGGCAATAGCGAGGCAATACATTATTTTATTTAGCCCAGTAGTCTTTTCCGGCAACATCGTATATCCAATGTCCACTCATAATGTAGCAGCTATAATGGCCGCGCATTAATTAAGTTTATGTATAATTTTAAATGCGCATTGTCACATATTTTCCAAAAAACGTGCCTTGTCGAGAGCATACATATCGATACAGCAGCCATCATGTTAAATTTCACCGACCTTACTGTTTGTGGCATTGTATAGATGCTTTTGGAGTCTTGGTGACGTACATATATATTTATGCCCTTGACTGTAGGTACTCCCTCATAAGGAATGGAATTTATGTTGTAATCGGGATTCAATTCTGAGCATTGCGTTATACATATAATGTAGTATTGCTTTACTGACTTTAATGGCTATAATGCTTGGTTTTCTTCACTCTCAGAATGCTATAGGTAAGCGACCATTGCTATACAGCTGCCTCGTCTTGCTCACTCAGTCTCAGTTTTTTCAATGATGGCCTTCGACAGATGATCTCTGCGACAGCCCTTGCCCTTGGTCAGAGTAGAGCGAGGTTGTCTTTTGGCGTTCGGTTACCAGTTTCTACTCCTGCCAAGATGCATTTCGCGCCCCATGCCCGAGAGCGTGAAGTGGGGTGTCGTCTTCCCGCTGCCTAAATCCTTAGCAACCTCCCATGCACGCCATTGCCCATACCCCCTGGTTTTGGCGCCTCTTACCATTGAATACTATTTGCTCAACCGAAGACCGGTCTGGAGGACTTTTGTGAATATTTCCCAGGATTCTCTTAACCTTTTCGCCGCCTCACCAAATACAAAAGACGTCACCCATACGCCAGACTTCCTTATTGCGATGCCTTAAGTTTAACCTAAACCCTTAAGGTTGCTGTTGCATTGAAGTATTAGGTATGTATAGTTGGCGTTCACCCTGCGATGCTTATATATGAGTCGTTTGCGTCGAAAAGGTTAAAGCAAATCGAAGTTGATCCATTCACGTTGCAATTGGCGATAGCATCGTGAAACGCACGGCGTGCACCGCTACTGATAACGACAGAGGAATTTGCCGATCGTAAAGCATGTCGTGCATGTTTAATCGCACTCAGTACTTCAGCACTTGTTTGTCAAGTTGTTATAGACTTATTGACTACGCTAGCTTGTATTTCTTTCCTATAGAGCGACCGCTTAAATGAGTCCCACCGCGCCCCTGTGCCGCGCGGGCTTGGACTCATTTAATCTCTATCAGTTATACCTACAACTGATTTAGGTGAAGAGCATAGAGATTGCATGTGGTGATAACTTACCTACTGTAGTCTATAGTAGTCTATCTACTTGCGTCTCAAGCTTACTCCGGCTCTCAATTAAGCTTTATACCAGACCAAGGGAGTTACCATGACGTCTTATTGCGATTCAATTCCGATTCAGTTTAGGTTCGCTCGCTGTCAGATCCTTAATAAAAATGACAGCTAAAACCTGAACTGAGTTGGATTTGAATCGCAATAAGACGTCATGGTAAGGGCCCAGTGCTAACTACTAGCACCGGTTGGTATGCGTATTATATTGTTTAGTCCAGTATTTATTCGGTATCACGTCGCTTGGTTTTCCAAGAGATATTGACTTATTTATTCGTATTGTGTATTGCATCTCGCGTTTATGTTTATTGCATTGCTCGCTTTACCACGTTATGTATAATCGCGTCCCAAATTCATAATTTGAATCGGATTAAGATTTTCGGACACTGTGATTTCAAAGTGGTGCTCTTTTGTCTCTTAAACAATAGAACAAAACCACAGTTAACGTAGCCAAATCAACAAAATGCATTGTATCAAATTGGATTAAAGTTTGGCAGCTAATGTTTTAAGAGGCTCACTTTGTGTCGAAATGAAACCCCTGTATAAGTACTCAGGGGGATTGAAAGTCTGAAGTATCACTTGATCTTGAAAGGAGAGGTTGGAGGGTCGTGACATCATCAGTATTTATCTTGAAGATAGGTATCGGTTTATTCGGAATATAAAAACCTTTGGTACTAGCTTGCTACACAGACTTATTTGCAATTTTACAAAAACGTGTTTCGGTAACTGTTTAAGTTTATTCCTTTTATCTTTGAAGTATTTTATAGCAAAAAACTTATTTGAATATGACCTGAGTGCAAAGAAATCTTTTGACCTTTGATAAACGCTCGTAAATATAACGTTTGGGCCGAGCTTTGCGTAATATTTTAAATCTCAATGAGGCTAGTGTTATTTGCTGTTGAAACGATTTTACCGTGTTTTTCAACATTTCTTTAAACGATATTTACGACATGTTCCGACCGTAAAGCTGTCATGTCGCCCAGAACGAATGTAATTTGTTGTAATACATGCAAATAGGTATTTGCAATTATTTTCAATTGGATTTGTCGCAGAACGTCAAATATTTAGGACATTGGGCCGCACGCTGCCGAGCCAAATAGGTCGTCGAACGATTCAATAACAGACGAGTATGTTTTTTATGTTTCCCTGTAGCAATTACCACATTGGCCGCAGTTGTTTCTATTTGTGTCTGGCTGAACGTCCAAAAGCTAGATTCCAGGGCTATAAATTCTCAGTTTGCGCTAACACTCATTACAAGTCAAAGATTATCGATATTTTCTTTTTGCATTGCGTTGCATCTCATCTAATCTCATCTACTAGAAGTATTTTAAATACAGTATGACCCGTTGGAATGTAGCCTTGTTGCTCCACGGAGTTAGTGTGGACTATGTGACTCTAATTTGCATCATTCATTTCATTATGTTTATCCAGAAAATACATACCGGTTTTGATTGCTCGGTTCCCAACAGAATTCGGAATTAGAAACGATGTAAGAAAAATAACAAGAAGTTTGATATCATTGGGGGAGTTAGAAACGACACCGCAGTCAACAATATCGAACTCCAAGCTAATTCCGACCACACGCAATATCTAATCTTTAAGTGACATTGGGTTGTTTCAAAATAGTCTGCGGTGATGCCAAAACCCAGCCATCACATTATCAAGCTTGTACCAATGATTCAGAGTGGAGTCTTGACTGTGACTAGATTGAGTTCGTCACCACATTATCAATGCGATTGTCAAATGTTAATGCGAGTCGAATTTTCGCTGTTGAAAAGTTGATTGACCATTTCGTTGATTGTAACTATTTACTTTTTGTTTATTCGTAACGTCGTAAAATAGTAGATTAGCGAAAAGTGTTGTCATTATAGGCGACTGTTTACACCAAATTTTCAGACTGCCATAGTTTCGCGCACAACGTTGGTACTAATTAGTAATTTTAACAAACTCATTAGTATCTTGTGTAGTGTATCTGTTGGTGTTTATGTCTCGAATTGGCCTTGCCAGTTATGACCCGCAACTAGGACTTATTTTCCGAGAAATGGCGTTTAAGCTATGACCACTATTTTTAGAATTATACGCAGTTTCATAGTGAACGACGCCTTGCCATGCAACGGGTGGGGTTGTTGTGGTAAAAAATAGGTAGGAAGAAATAGTAGCAGTAATAGTAGTAGTTCTGGATTCATCAGACGACGTGACGTTTGGTAGGACCAAAATGCAGGTCGACAAAAAGCCTGCCTAAAATATGAGAGACAATTACTAAATCAGTCATGGATAACGTTAAGTTATGTGCGTGTGTTCGTATTTGTTGGACGGTTTTGTTTTGATACGAGTTAATAGAAACGTAACAAATTTTGACATATATGAGTGTACGTCTGCTGTAGAGTGAAGCCAAGAACGTTTTCACATTAAGTGTTACAATGACTCTCCTTCTCAGGCACTGTGGCAACTATAACATTTACTGGGAAAAGGTTCCACAGTGGGTCAGCTCTCAGTTTGTAGTCATGATAAGTGTGACTTAAAGCAATTGTATTGACGGTTGTTAATGCTATTAGCCTTCTAGTATTAATGCCACAGAACATACGTGGTTTATCTAGCTACCATTTACTTAAATCTTAGACAAAGTAGACATTCCTGTACGGTCTGTTAATTACTCTAATAAGTAGATGTAGTACCAACGAGAGGATTTATATTCTGGTAAGAAATAGTACTTTCGAACTTCCCCCTAACATTCTTTGTTCATATCTTCTCTAAGAGTTGTTGCCTCGAGCGTAATCAGTTTACTGAAGCGAAGCTTAATATTAACGTGATGAAAAAAGTTCATTTCATAATGTGAATTATTTTCTTAGTAAGCAATTAAATCTGACGTTGTTCAAAATATTCAAGATCGTTGGACTACAGATTGTTTTTAGCTTTATAAATTATTCTAGAGACAGTTCCAATGGGAATCACGAAATCAAAGTAGGGACCTAATCTCATAAGTAGGTAGCTTTTGTGAGAAGAAAATTCTCTCTAGAGTTTTATCTGTATCATTTAGGTACCTAAAAAAACGCCTCGTTACTGATTCAACCAAAGGTCTGTTTAGTTTATATTTATTTGTTAAAAGAAATTCGCACGAACCTGTGGAGTAGCTAAATGGTATGTGTAAAGCTCCCAAATTGCATTGGGCCCATGTGGGAACTACACCCAAGCCCTCTTATTCTGAAAGGAGGGCTGTGCTGACCAGTGGAACGTAATTAGGACGGTAATTAAATTACAATGTACCCACGACTTTAGTTACGTGAGAATGCCTAGAACGGAGCCTTCCTAGACTTTTCCTAATCGTAATACAAAGTAGGAATTTCCCATCTTCCACATCATATAACTTATAACCAGGTTACTTTTTGGAACGTGGCATGTCACACGGTTCTGAAAAAATCCACCCTGCTGTAACGTTTGGTATTAAATAAAAATAATAACTCGAATATTTTTTTATAGATCATCAAAGTCCCAGAAACAAAAGAAGGTTTCATAGACCTGAACAACCTGGAACTGAAGCTGCAGTCACACTCAGGGACCGGCAAGAGAATGATCGGGTTCTTCCCAGCCGCTTCCAAACTGACAGGAGTCTTGGCAGATGACGTAGCCACAACTCTACTCCTGCACCAGTACGGAGCTTGGTCTTTTTGGGACTATACCTTAGTAGCACCCACAGCAGCAGTCGACATGAATCCAACTTTCCCAGGAGTGGAAGGGGAGATGGTGAAAAAAGACGCCATGTTCTTCAACTGTGAGAAATTTGTTGGTGGAGTCCAAGGGCCCTATGTGGCGGTGGTTAAGAAGGATGTGTTCAGAAATACACCTATTTATACCGACGACGTAGAGGTAAGTTTATTATTTAATTGGATTTTGAGATTGATTACAGGGCGTGCGCGAGCTCAGAGGAACAAATAAAAAGTGATATCGTTAGTGACACGGGTGAAAATTTACAAGATCGGTAAGCGCTCCGCTCAAAAGCTCAATACCTACTGGCTTTGGGTTAGTTTGGGATTAGCGGGGCATGAAACGACGTACGGATGTGTTGCACCCTCTCCCCACATAAGGGAAGTGCCCCCAATTCCTCTAAGCTCGCGCGCATATTGTAGGTATAAACCTAAAATAACTTCAATTCAATTCATCATCTCAAATGAAAATCTCTAATGAGTTACATTTTGCATTGTCCTTATAAAGGTTGACTTACTTTATTAAAAAAAACTCTAAAAACGGGAGTACACCCTGATTTACTGGAGTATACAAATCCTTGCTCTAGGTATAGAGAGATCTGTAATTCTTTTTTTTTTATTTTGAGGCCTTGTTCATGTTCCTCTGAATGTAATCGTATCTGTAAGATTTAGAATGAACTGACGGCTGAGATTTTCCCGGCTTGCTGTAGGTACTCCAAGAATGCCTTTAAAGGGTGGGTCTATTATGCAAGACCGGCTTCGCACCAGCAGCCCCAATGGTACTGAGAGTTTACTGGTAGGAGTCTATGACCTTAATGATGCTAGTTTTGAAACACTTTTTGATTTTCCAAGGTACTATGCGAAAGGATCGAGGAATGGCGATGCACTGATGCCGTACGCACAGCCATCGTAATGCAGTTACGAGACGCGGTCGGCCTGCAGAATATCGCGGAACGACAGGACAATATCACCAGGTTAGTGCATATTTTAATCAACATACATACGAATACATAAATCACGTCTTTATCCCTTACAGGGTAGACTGAGCCTAGGGTAACAAGACCTAAAGGCCAGGTTTAGCATGATTGTGGGCGTATAGGTGAAGGGGAAGCAAAATAGTGATGGGTGCCTAGCAGTATCGCCTATGACATGATTCTTACGATTTTTGCCGATCTTAATCAAGTAATTAGATAATTATAATAAAGTCAAATGTTACGGATAGTAATCGATCTTAGATGCCTATGAGGCAGAACAGAGTGAGGATGTACGAGTAGGTACTATAATTTGGAAATTGTTTTCTCTCAGTAAATTAAAATATTTATCTTCTTAAAGAAACTATACGCGTCGAATTGAAAACATTTTAACCTTTGCAACGTTTTTCCAGCTATCATTAGCTACATAATGAGTAGAATACGATTACAAAAAGACGTTATTTATGTATGTATTAAAATACGAATGCTATATTTCCATTTTCAACGTTATTTGCAAATGCAAATGATAAACCAGTTATCCAAAATTCCAGTGCCCACTAGGTACGTACTTATATCAACGGTTCTTCCTACCATTAAAACCTTTCATTGTTTAACGATTTCGTTTATCCCAAAACTTGCTTCTCCCGGAGGGTTGACGTTTATTCTCGCTACCATTTCTATTGTCCTCGTCCCACATCAAACGTCTCGGACACGGAGTTTCTTTAATACATTATTCAACTTTACCTTCGTATCGTTTACTAGCACGTGTTGTCTTATCTACACATACATATAGCCAGACATCATACCTTCACTTTCTCATATGTGTAGGCAGAGGCTACTTTGTTCCACTTGCTACGATCCTAGCTCTCTTTCGTTTCATCCACATTCATCAATCTCTTCATGCATGCTTATCCAAGTCTGGGGTAACAATGTCTACATGAGGTCTCTAGAGTATAATATTACATCTTTATTGGTTTTAAAGAAACTGGCCCTGAAAATCCAAATGTTAGTTGTGAAACAATTTGAGAAAAGCCACTTTTTAGAATACAACTGCTAAAGTGGACTTATTTAAGATGATAGATAGATATTTAGAATTTAATTGTTCAAAACACTATATAGCTCTATGACGCAGGCCTTATAGAAACAAAAGTGTAAAAGAGAAAATCTCAAACAAAAGTCCAAGTTTTCTTATAAGATTCATGATTCTCTTGAGCTAAGGGAAAAGTTACGTTTTTGTTACTTAAGCAGAGAATATCAATATTTTTTCCTTATAATAGTCATGTTACATGATTCTTTTGTTAAGTATAATATTATAACAAAGAGCACGTTATAGTATTACGCATCTGTTGAAGTCATACATCGTTCTTATTTCAAAAATAAAACTGTTATTACCTACTTTTCAGCGATGACGCACACCAATAGCCTATTGAGAATACCTAGACCCTACTAGTATGTTGAAATTGTATATGATAGTAACAATGGAAAGATAGGTATTGTGTTGTAGACTGCGATAATGTCTAGACTTCATAAAGGTATTTGCCTTGTGTCAACGTGAAATACTGAATGGCTATTTGACATAGTTTAAAATAATTATTTACTGATGTGTTTCTCGTGTTATCATAGTGTTTTGTTTCAATACCAATAATAAATAGTAATATTAATAGGGTGGATTGGGGTAAATTCGAAATTGGGGGAATTTAGAAAATCGTGGATATCCACTAAACGGGGAACAATTGCATGATCAGGCAACGCTTATCTAGAAGCCAAAGACATTAGACCTTCTAGAGATTTTAAATTTGGCACACATATGCTCGTATCTTGATTATCAGAGAGGTGTATTAAGAAGATATATTTTAGCATTTCCTCGGGATAGAGAACTAGCTTAATTTTTATTCTTCCAAGGAGCGATGCCGTATGCATAATCTAGTGAACCTACGTTGTGAACTTCATTGATATGAGACATACAATTGCAATATCATTATAACTTGTTCGACTTCAACCTCAAGAGCTTGTATTTGAATATTATTCAGATTTGCGCGGATGCGTGGAAAATCACCACATCGAGCGTGTCAACTGTCAACGTTGTTTGCACAGTGAAGCCAAACACTGGCATCGACGGCTGTTGACTGTTGACAATGGCTGGGCGGATCTAGTTTGAACCTTCTTTTGGTAAATGTTGGCTCAACGTGGAAATTGCATTCGAGTACAGTTTTTAATTCAGACTTATATATTAGACTTATTTCCAACGGGATGGCTCCGCGTAACGTCCAATCGTGAACATGGCATAATAACTGCGTCGAAATGTGCTCAAAATGAGCATTCGGGTCAGGCCGTCCTGCTGTAAATTTAATATCGATTTAGTGCTAAATCTGGTTTAAAGTGTGATACATTTTGGCACTACCGAATCGAGTCTAAATTATTGCAGCAAGACAGCCTTAAACACGTAATACATACATACATATATCACGTCTTTAACAAAACCTTAAGGCCACGTTTAGCATGATTGTGGGCGGATAGGTGGAAAGGGGAATCAAAATAGTGATGGGTAGCTAGCCGCATCGCCTATAACATGATTCCTAAGATTTTTGCCCATTCCCTCGATAAGCTTTTACCATCTGCGCGGGAAGAGGAGCAACTGGTACATTCTATATTTTTTCTTTACTCCCAGACCAGCAGGTAATAAATCATTGTCAATCTCGAGCATCATTTGGGTGAACACTGATAAGCAATCATCTTGCTGACAGCGTTCCATGTATGCACCACAATTAAATTCCATGATAGTATCGAGAGAGGTTACAATAGAGAGATCTTTCTCCTGGCAGATGTTATGCTTGGGGACCGAAGTCCGAAGGAAGAGTTGTAAGTCGTATTTATGCGTCCGCGCTAAGAAACTTCGTTGGAACGATGTAGATCAGTACTACGTCAGCGTCGCTAGCGCTAGCTACTCGTGCGTTGTAGCAGTTTATGTAGGCGATATCTAGGTGGCACTAGGGTCGATCCAATAGCACCGAAACTCATTCAACAAATTCATTTTCTGTACTTTGCAATTGTCATCCGTCCTACATATGTATATCAAATTTCAAGCCTATCGGACCAACCGTTAAAGAGTTCCTGCGGAAACGATCCTGGCTGGGTAGCTTGAACTCCACTACCAGATTATTGTATTGTCATCCGATTTACTCAGTTATATGCAAAATTTCAGCTCAATCGGTTGAAGAGATCTGCTTCAAAAGTGAGTCGCAGGATTCCACCCGGACAAACGTACATACTTACATAGTTGCAAGTTAATATAAAGCTTGTAATAATAATAATAATGTCAGCAAGTACCTTGACTTGGCGCACGAGGTTACCGCCATGTGGCCTGTTAATTCCACGATCACTGTCCCGATAATCGTTTTGGCGAACGGTCTAATAGCGAAGAGCCTTGGCCATCACCTTAAAAGGCTCTCGCTAGGTGGTTGGGTCAAGGGCCAGATACAGAAGGCGGTACTCCTGGACACGGCTCGGATAGTCAGGAGGTTCCTCTCTCTGTCGCCCTGACCACCGGTAGCTTAGGCCTCGCCTCGCTGCCAGCGGCACCCCAGATTGTTTTATTACTTTTTATATGAATATTGTAAAAACCTAACTAGAGATAAAAATAAATATACAGAATAAAAATAACATAATTTAATTTATAACAGAAATATATATCCCAGCATTTTTCTGACAGCGTGGCATAAAGGTGCGACCACACCGATGCGTAGAAGACGTTGACGGTCCGTTTATGTAACAAAATGTATGAAAAAACGGTGAGAAAACACGCCAACGACACGTCACTGCGTATACGCGGCGGTGTGATCACTCCTTAAGTACTTATTTCTGTCAAACACGAGCCGCGATGTGCAATGTTGTTCAACATGTCATTAATCTAATATTTCAGCTGTAGCCGAGCGGAAATCAAACTCGTATACTTCTTACGCATACATATACAAGTGCCGGTATCGGAAATAGAACGATGAAGATTGAACCGTCAGTTTTGCATAACTTTATTAGGTTTAAAATAGAAATTGAGGAAATATTTGGCTGGTGAAGAAAATATCGTGAAATGGCACGCGTTACTCGCGAAAGCAACAGGCGTGGTGTTTTGATAGTTGCTTATTTAACTGCAGACTAGCTCGGTCTTGAATCTAAATACGGATATATTCTTAATGAACTTAAGTTTAAAATTGTTAAGAAATAAAAATACGTCACAAACTAATTAATATATGTATATACAAATTAATTTCGTTGATTATCTGTAAAAATAGCAAACTGACAAATGTTTTGATCAGGTTTAGGTATATTTAAAGTTTATCGGAAGTCACTTAGTGTGACACCATTGAATTATTATAATGTGATTCGCAAAAACCTTCGAATACGAAATGTTTTATTAAAAATAGATTTCCATAACGAACTGGTTTGTTTTATTATAGCTGAGCACCACATCTGTTCAGTTTTAAAATAGCAAATTAATGCATAATACAAGTAGAAAGTCATTGGACGCTAAAAATATACTTATTGATGCTAAGCCTTATTCTAGTCTATTTCTGATTGATACGAATTTGTACCAAAGGGTAACTCAAATTGATTCACATTGAATACTTTTACGTGGGTGTCGCCGGAATCGAATCATACGCCTACTATTGAGAGGATTGTCGCCAACTGCGTCAAAACTATTTATTTAATAATAGGTGGCGCCGTGAACGACTATTATAACATTTAGGATTTGATTACTTCCATGCTGGTCTGAGAGCAAAGAAAAGACATAGAATGCACCAGTTGCTTCTCTTCCCGCGCTGATGGGAAAAGCCCATCGAGGGATTGGGCGAAAATAGGAATCATGTTATAGGCGATGTGGCTAGCAACCCATCACTATTTTGATTCCAGTTTCCACCTATACGCTCACAATCTTGCTAAACGTGGCCTGTAGGTCTTGGTACCAATGGTACCTTAGGCTCTGTCTACCCCGTACGGGATAAAGACGTGATTTGTGTGTGTGCGTAGATTTGATCTCCTTGAGATTAGTTTTAACAATAGATTTAATTCATTCCTTTTGTCATTTTTCGTTCAAATGGAATCACCTCGTTAAAACCAAGTTCTTTGCTTATTTGTCCTCTTTTTTTAACCCGTATATAAATTTTGAGTGCATTAATTTTTATTTCACCTTAACTTTAGCTGCTTTTTTAAGTCGTTAATAGAAGTTTATTTTACATAACAAATACCTATACTTAGCTATTTGTTTAACGTGTATGTTATTGTATGGCGCATAGAAGGATTCATCCTTTGTTTAATCTGCATAGACTAACAAACTGTATTTTCATACTGCTCAATGACATATCGATACAGGCTGTCACCGCGTGACGGCGCCTTCCGTGCACGGACAAACACACAAACACACATATCGTCGGTAAACTGTGAAAGCAAACGATCCACTGCAAACATAATAGATACGAGTAATGCTAATGCTCTTTGTCGTCAAGTTAAATACGCTTTGTGTAGTTTGGAATTGCAAAAGTTGTGCTCGTAATTTTTACGAAAATGCAATTAAAATAAAGTTGAAATTAGCTTAAGAATCTTGCTGATTCCGTAACCATGAACGGATTTTATTGAAGATCCACAAGATTGTAAAAAAGTGCTTGAATACACATTTCCTTAATATCCGATACAATCGAACATTTTCGTTTTCTTCCGGTATAAAAATTGGAGAAAAATGACGAATAACAAAGTTTAAAAGGTAAATTGAGCATTATTCGGGATAATGTAATTCACACAAAATTCTATTGGCAAGAAGGAAACGTTGTTATTGGCGGATGTACGAATTTCCCGTTCCCCTATCGTTTGCCACCATTATGCATTATTGGATGCCGAGGCGTCAGTTCATTGCATTTGTCGGCTTCCTTCCCGGAAAATTTTAGCGAAACAAACAAGAGCTCTGCATTTTCTTAAGATAATTTTATTTAGGGAACAATTTCATTCCACTTCCACTTGCCATAAGCATAAAAAGCTTGGAAGCATGTTATTGCCTGGAGTCTGCAACAGTTTACAATAAAACCTTCACTTTATGCTACTAAGCGCTGCGGGTGTCTAACTTAGAGACCTAGGAGAAGAGACGTTTGGTCGCCGGGTGAAGAACCTTTTGTTGGAAAACCCTCTTTATTCGGTTACAGAATTTTTTGACATTGTTTTTTAATATTTGGCTAGATATGATTTATTTATTGTAATGTAATATGCTATGACGATCCCTATTGGAGATACATTTTATTCATAATGTTTTTAGAATTGTAAAATTGACATATTTTTCTAAACATAATTATATTTGACATTGTATTTTTATTTAATTGTTTAAGATTTATTATGTTCTCGTTATTATTAATTTTGACGATCTCAACAGAAACACTTATATGTGTGACATGTATCCATATATGGGCAATGTAATGTTTTTGTTGATAAATAAATAAATCTAAATCTAAATCTATGGACAGTGGTGATCATTTACCATCAGGTGACCCACTAGTTCGTTTGTCTGGCCTCTCTAACATAAAAAAAAAACATCAGCTAGGTAGGTACAAGATTGGCCTATCGGTAGACATGAAGTACGATTTAATATTAAAAGGACATTTTATGCTGTACGGGCTTATCAAATGACGACATTGCCTTTGCCACACACGGTTACAGCTTAATTTAGCTTGCTTATATGAAAATGGTACTTTTTTTGCTAGACAGCTTCATCTCCATTTGACAGTGATCCTACAAGCAGATCCTGGGTATAAATAGTGCGTTGCCGTGCCGCAAGAAAAGGGCTAATTGATGCTGAGGGCAAAGACTGTTCATAGGTGGTCTGATAGATCCTTAGACCGCCTTATAGATGAAGATCAGATGGGCCCTGCAGGTGGTCCCTATATCAGACAACCTAAATGTCTTTGTCTAGGTGGATCGTGCAGAGGGTCCCTATCAGACAACTTAACCATCTTTCAACATGAAACTACCGTGAGACTTAATCATCATTACACATAAACGGATAACTCACGTATAAAAAAGTCCTTTTTCCAAGAGCGCTCGCCCCGGCGGCAGCGAAACGAACACTGCGCGCCAGCGCTATGCTCGCGCGGCTGTTCGACGCAACTGACAGCGGCGCACAACTACCCTCGTTTTCATCGTCATTTTTATAACAATCAATCAATATATTTAGTCAATATTTTTTTAGGACTACGAAATAGTCCGAAACATGTCGAGCATCACTCGACTTTTTATGCGTGAGTTATCCGTTTATGTGTAATGATGATAACTTAACCATCCTTGTCTAGGAGGGTCCTGCAGAGGGTCCCTGTCAGACATCCTAACCGTCTTTGTCAGCATCAATTGGTCGTTATCTCGCTGCATGGCAACGCACTATTTGTGAGTGACCCATTTAGTTAGAGGGCGCCGGTGCCGCAATGACCTGGATTCGATTCCGTGGTAGGGATGTCGTTTGCACTCATGCAAATAGAACAGTTTAAACCAGTGTTTCTTAAATTTTATGTGATCACGAACTAGAATTTCAAAGTCCGTAGACCGCTGTCTTAGCTTATATTATAGCAAAAGAAAACAAAGCTAACTGTAAAAAAATATTAACGTTAATATGTTAAAGGTAAACTGTGTTACTGCGGATCTTGGTACATATTTTACGGACCCCTAAGGGGTTCATGGACCCCGCTTTAAGAAACTAATTAAACTAATTCCGAGTACAAGTTTACAACAACATAATGGTGTCTCATTTATTTTATTAGGCTGAAGAATATAGGCGTCAGAATAGTTAGAATTAAGCTAATGCGAGCGATAACTTTGTTAGCGTTGCTTACATCATTACCCATTATCATTGCGTTAGGTATTGCAACAATTGAAGAAAACCGGCGGAGTTACAAGCTGGTTCCAGGTTTAAAGCAACCATTTCCCTTCACATATATTCTTTTATTATTTTAAAATTCTAGCTTTTTCACAGGAATTATGGCCTTCTTGTAGTCATTCTTGCGTCATGCCCTGGACATTACACCTGCAAATAACTCAAAATAACATGATTGTCATATAGAAATATTTTTAAATAGATTGTACCTACATATATTTAATTATTTCTAAAATTAACTGTTTTAGAAACCCTTTTGCCAACCCTATAAGCCGAGTTACATAGCCCGCCCGACTCAGCGGTTCGTGCATTCCCTTCGAGATGCAACGATGAGTTGCTTTGGAAGTTAAGCTTATTGAGTTTTATAGCTCTCTTTTTAGCTGGAGTTGAAATTGCTTAATGAATATTTATTCAAATAGAAGTAAATTATAAAGGATTTAAACTAATAATAATAAGGATTAAGGGAAGGATCTTCAATTTCTACGAAAATGTATTTAGTAAAACCAAAATAAACGAACAGACATGAACTTTTCCGCTTTAAGTGATATCTAACATCAAATCATTATGTGGGTAGAAGAAAACTTTATTTACGAACCGACAAAGAGTGAGTTCATACATACAAACAGCGAAAGCTAAAACGTCGTTCATGAATTAATGTACCTAATATAATAATCTCAATTAACATTTTTATGTATATTAACATTAGTTAAAAACAGTAGAGAATACAGTTTTCAACGGGTCAGCTTCTAACTAAAATCAGCTGGTGAGGTGACGAACCAAATATATTTCCCTTAGTTTCTGGTGAGAAAAAAAACTGTTTTATCTTTCTAAGACGAATGATTTATAACTTTGAAATATGATTTTAAAATTTGTTGTTGAAACCATTCGATGAGAATAATATTATCGCACGAATCTCACTCCCGACATGATGTTTTACATAACTGATCGAAGACAACATATATCCACGAGAATAATTCACAAGATGAAAGTGACAATATATCTTTGTTGAAAAGAAGATCAGAAGACGTTTTCTACGGCTGATATAGTGCAAAATATAGGTCAGTTAATATAGGTTAGTGTGTGTTTACACGATTTCTGCGCTGGGATTGTTTTGGACAGAAAGAAGGCTTCCACAGATATTAATAGACGCCAGTAACAACCATACATGTATTTCTGCTTGTGTATAACAGGTATTCCCTTCGGAATGTTACGTCAAAGTTCAGTCCAAATGATTAGCGACGAGAATGTGTCCAACTCGTACCTAAGAGGTCCATATCTTAAATCATTTAAGTCGTGCCAACACAAAGGCTTAGACGGCCTAAACCTTGGAATGTCTAAATTTTTAAATGTTCAACTACACTAATGTTTAAGTCTTGGTCCAAATCTTTCCGAATTACTGAATGGGTTTCAAATTATTTTTAGTTAGACATGGCTGTATACAAACTACAAAGCCATAAATTACATTCAAATAGTTGAAATAGTGTTCCTTTAAGAACTCTTTCATTGTGAATAAAAGTGACTCATATAAAAACAAGCATCAACATCACATTTTTGAGCTATCACATAGGTTTCATATCATTCATTGATCTTTGCGATATCTTTGACAGTTCTAAAAATAAGTTGAAAGTGAATGATGAAGTGACAATAGATAGTGGTAAGCTATTTGAAAATTGCTCGCATATTTTCAAATGACACTTTAACCGTATTCTTATGAACCTGCAGTTTATTTGGTTGGTTGTATGTAATAAATATCAGTGGTGATACTGGTGATGATATATTTTAGGGTTGGAGGAATTTCCCTATTGTAGCGTACCTCTATCCTCAGGCAGGAATCTGTCCCCTTAATTCAATAGCGGACATAACTTAATCCATTGTGCCATTTTTTATGACAACCGACGACCCTTAAGACATTTTCACCGACACGTAAACATTGGCATTTGCAACAATGCTATAACCGTATAATAATAAATCGCGTAATATGGGATACTGGACTTTCCAACGTACTAATATCCCGCACATCACACAGATCTCGTGTCACCAGGTACCAAGATATGGTGGACAAGAATGACGGCGCCGGCATCGTTGCCTCCGTTCTATAGAAATAGAACGAAATGACGTAAACAAAGTAACTGTGCGGGTGTTAAATTTAAATTATCGCGCACTGGGAGACGGGGTTCCCTAGAAATTGAGATTATAACTTTAAAATTGTCACACATCGAGGTAATGAAATACAAACAAAGTGAAGCGTAGAAGGAGGAAAATTTGTGGAAGATGCATATGTAATCAAATCTTTTGACATTAAACGATATTTCTTCAAGAATCTCGGAGAACATCTCTTCAAACACTGTTACTGGTATTATATACTGTCCAAAACATATAGGTATGCATAAATACTACAACGAGAATTGACACGGGATTGATGTTAATAAATTAGTTATTGATTTGATGTCCTAAGTCACATTATACCAACCTCGGGATAAATTATCTAAGTGCATTTTTTGTCAACAGATTTAAAATGATGTAATCTAGAATAAATGCCAGTATTCCCATGATAATTTAGTTTTGAACCTGTTCAATATAAATATAGATGATACGATACGGATCAAAAATATTTTATGTTACAACTATCCAAGTTTAAGAATAAAGCAACACTCCAAACGCACATAAATATAAGCAATAGCCATCACTTCTACGCCGTAGACCTTAAGATAATGAGACCGCTAATGTAATGTTGACGGAGCTTCTTCATGAAAGAAATTACATTATATCTCATTACTTGTCTCATAAGGTTTCATTAAATTACTTTCCCAGATTCCTCCGAAAATAAACGATAAAATGCCAACCGCTTTGATGAAATCCACCCACGACTCCCATAAGCCACCCATAGGCGTACATAATAGAGGAAGGACTTACGCCAATTGTTGTGTTCTTAAGAGTCTTTCTTTAACTCCGTTTGTTACTATGGATTTTCATTTTAGAGGAGAAAAAAAACATCAAACACCAGTGGTAGGAATGGTTAGAAGCTTGGTATGCATATTATGTGAATTGGATGACAAATATAGGGAATAAAATCATTTTCAGTCCATATACGTCCTACTATTAGATACAGTCCTTCTCTCAGAATGAGAGTGCCGGAGTTGTAGTTCACATGCACAGAAGTTTGTAGTTTTTTTGCGAACAAATTGTTACTAGGAAAATAGATTAGGTTAGCTTAGAACTCGTATTACTAATCCGCCTTTTGTAAGTCCGCCTTTGTGCATGTATCTCAGTGTTCGACAATTATATTTGTTTTATGTTTATTTTGCACAATAAAGAGTTTACATCCATGCATACTAATTAAGTATTTGTTAAACATTAATTCGTCAAGAGAAATAGCCTCAAAATAATAATTTGAGCAGAATATGAAGTTTGGGAAGTGTTCATTTGGTAAACATTTTTCGCCGAAACGTCAGTAACTTAAGATTTATATAGTTTTATCGCCAGCGTGATTATGTCTGAATATTTGCCAGTAGCTTTTTACTGCACGACCTTGCACTAACGCGCAAGCAAATGGACTAGTTAAGGCTCCCCCACATACAATCATCGTAGTCTGCTAGCCAGTTCCC
Organism: Pandemis cinnamomeana; assembly: GCA_932294345.1. Taxonomy (NCBI): domain Eukaryota; kingdom Metazoa; phylum Arthropoda; class Insecta; order Lepidoptera; family Tortricidae; genus Pandemis; species Pandemis cinnamomeana. The sequence goes on from OW028721.1 coordinate 8,579,198, forward strand.
TAAAGGCGTACTTAATGTATAGACTATCTTACAGTTTGAACTCAAGTCCAGTTTATACCAAGAAAAATATGCAATCTTCATAAGTTTGCCAGGCTTTGATGTGAATGAGTTAGAAGTATTCGACCGAGCGCCGCAAAGCAACGCGACTTGCTGGAGTTTCTTCCAAGTCTGAATTGGTTTAGTATAAGTTTTCATAAAAGCATATTTTTCAATACATACACTTCTTGGCGTCGGTATATTATTATTGCAAAGTCATGAAAACTCTTAAAATATACCTACCAATTGCAAGTCAAATTGATTACTGCCATCACCCAAAACTAGAACCATAACCGAAATGAGGTTCGTGGTCCTCCGTACGTTGAGAGCAACCGGCCGTGAAGTAGCTCACTCTTTCCATTACCGTATCAAATAGATTACAATATATTCATTGTTTTAGAGGTACTAAACTAGAAATTTATCGCATGTTAACAACAGTTACGAGCATTTACGAAGAGATTGATAAATGTAAATGAAGGAAAAGAGGAATGTCAGGATTGTAGCAAGTAGAAGAGTAGTATCTCCCTACCCCTTTGATCAAGAGGCATGACGGTATGTATGTGTGTAACAACAGTTAAGTTGAACAGAGATTTCAAAAATGTTACAGTTACGGGTTAGGTTAAAGTTGCTAATTATTAGTTTCGGTCGATAATGCGTAGACATGTGATGGACTCGTGGCACTTAAGAAATAGAAGAAACAGCGTAATTTGAGGATAATCGATAATAATTCACTGCAATAGCCAAATCAAAGTCTGGCTTGACTTGTTAATTAGTTTAATGCGATTGAAATGGTCGAGTGTTGCCAGATATATTTCCGTTTCTTTGTCAGCTTCTTTGTGAAGTAGGTACCTACCTACTTTCCGCTGGCGTTCGTTTCGTCACAGCGTGTGTATGTTTTTTGTGTTTAGCTTCCTGCATGCTTGCTGCATGCTGAGTGCGGCCCATTTCGATATGTTATAAATATATTATACTAGCTGACCCGGCGAACTTTGTTCCGCCTTAAATTTGAAAAATTCCAGTGGTTTGGGCTGTGCTATCCCGCGGGCACTATGCAATTTAAGCGTGTAAGGCGGTTTAAGCGTGAAAAGGTAACAGACAGACAGACAGACAGAGTTACTTTCGCATTTATAATATTAGTAAGGATTAGATAAAGTATAGTATTAAATTATTGCCTGCTCGTTTTCTTCTTTCCCCAAATGTACTGTCTCTTTTTTATCTCAAACGTAATGTGTGAACAAAATTCTCTCTCTTACTCTCTCATAAGCTAAGTAGGTTCATATAAGCTAAACGCAACTGGCCGGCGCCGGCGCTATGGTGTGAAAGAACCTTTATGATTTACATAAATTAGCTAGTGCAGAATAAAACCAATCTCCACAGGGCCATGCCTCTAGCTTCCACTTATAAATTAAACGTCCAAGGTCGGCGTAATATAGGAAGAATCAATTACAATTTTAATGCCCGATAACTCGTGCTGTTGTGATTTAGATTTGCATGCGCCAGCGTCACTGTATTTATGAATAGGTACTACGTGTTGCCCGCGACTTTATCTGCAAAGAATTCATTTATCGCTATCCCGCATTAACTACGCAATTTTCAGAGACAAAAATAGCCTATGTGTTACTCCAGACTATAATCTATCTCTGTGTCAAATATGATCTAGATCTGTCCGGCTGTTCTGGCGTGAAACTCACACGCATTTATAATAAGTAGCATATGTGTGAGGTACTCAATTAATTTCTTTCATTAAGTAGGTATTTTATCTACAGTTAATTATTATGTGAGTCAGACGTCTGTCTGCGAAGACCGGACCCAAATTTCATTTCATCATCATCTCTAGCCTATATACGTCCCACTGCTGGGCACAGGCCTCCTCTCAGAATTAGAGGGCTATATCCCACGGAGGCCCAGTGTCGATCGGGAACTTCACACACACCATTAAATTGCTTCGCAGCTGTGTGCAGGTTTCCTCGAGATGTTTGCCTTCACCGAAAAGCTCATGGTAAATTTAAATTGTAATATCGCACATACATTCGGAAAAACTCAGAGCCCGGACTCGAACCCAACGACCGTCTGCTTGAGAGGCCACAGGTCAAACCAATAGGCTTTCCGATTTTTATTTATTGGCACATTTTATATTTATTTTCAGTATATTACTTTAATGCGACAAATGATACTTTGACCTTCGTAAATCCAGAATTTATGACTCCATTTTTCCAACCGAAGTGTCTTTGCCTGCCAACTTCACTTTAAAACGAAATGTTAGAACTCTACAATAAATGTATTGTAGTCTGACCTAGTTCAATCGTACCGAACTCAATTTCGCAGTTTAATTATTTCTATTCGTTGCATGACAAATATTTTAAGAAGTATCAAAAGATTGCTACAACATTCCTTCTAAATAAATAAGATAATACGAGTAACAATACATAATACCTCAAAGGAAATCCCTTAAACGTCTTAAAGGAATACGTTTGCCTTTGTATGTATTGTCCATTCGTAATCTGTTTTGCCCTGAATACCTGTTATTTTATTTACTTATGTTTTGACCTGAAAAAATATTGTCATACCTACGTTACGACAATTTGTTTCTACTATTATATAGGTAGGTATGTATTTCTTACTGATGCATTTCATGAAAATGTGTTTAAATTAATGTAGATTCTAAAGTAACAGATTGAAATAGGTTAAAATGATAATATTAACTACAAACCAGAGTTTGCATAGAAAATGCAATAGCATTTTCCTCATCGAAACAATGCAAGCTAGTTTCGTCATCCACTTAATGCCCGAGCACTCGTAGGCGTAGGTGTATAATTATAAGTTGCAATCGGTATAATTATTTGTGACTGTTATGTTGTCAAATACCAGCAATACCAGTAAATATGGGTGAGAGTAGAGTAGTAGAGTTTTGACAAAAGGTCAGGCCAAGAGTCGGTACTCTAAACCGACGAGCATGTATGAAGAGATTGGATGAAGCAAACAAGGTATGTCAGGATCGTAGCAAGTGAAACAAAGTAGCCCCTTCCTACCCCTGTGGGAAAGAGGCGTGACGGTTGCTCTAATAACAGAAGTGCTTTTATTAGCAAATATTGACCATGGTCACGAGCTAGAAATTTTCAAGGATAAATTTAGAAAGCCAAAGTGCATCACAATGAGCGATTAGGTTGTATTCCATATCATCGTCACCAATCCACCTGGTAGTTAAAGAACCTGGAATACCACTTAACTCATTTCGTACTCAAACTTTTTCAAAAATACATCAAAGATTGTATATACGACTGTCTAAAAGACTATCAGCGTTAGAAAATGTAGGAATCAAATAGATAGCAATCCTATAATAATTGATAAATCTGCCTATCTGATTTCTTCTATTTTTAACTTAATTTGTATATTACATCTCTCGGCATGCGTGATAGATTTATCAACGCATAGTCGAAATGAAATCTGGCTCAGCAGAAATTTGGAGTGAAATTTTCTTTTGTGGCTTAAACGGAACGTCAGAACGGATTTTTGGAAATTATTACGGGAAGGGCAAAGTCACGAGCGTAAGCTAGTATGAATTTAATAGAAATAAGATTAACGTTCAAGGCACGTCATTTCCCTTCTTCCTGTGGCGCGAGGCTTCCGCATCTATAATAAGTTTTTGCATTGTATTTATTACTAGCGACCCGTCCCGGCTTCGCACGGAATATTATGCATGTATTATACATATAAACCTTCCTCTTGATTCACTCTATCTATTAAAAAAACCGCATTAAAATATGTTGTGTAGTTTTGAAGATATAAACATACATACGGACAAAGGGACAGAAAAAGCGACTTAATTTATACTATGTAGTGATAAAGAAGTACCCAAGTGTATAATATCGAACAGACAAGAACTTTGAGTAGACTAAATTCTAAGAAGATATTTGGAGGCAATCTCCCAACCTAGATAGCAAATTCAAATACGAAACTACAACCGTATATTGAATAAAATTGGTAGCAAAAGCCAAACCGTTAACAAAATAAAACGATGCGGCAATGTTCGTGCGAAACTAAAACTTATGCCAAACTGAAATACTTAAGTGTTTATACAATGTGTTCCACATATTTTTTCACTCACAAACCTAGTTCTGAACCAGCCAGCCAAGACATAGTTCCAATCGATCATATCCACGGAAATGGGCATGGCGCATACTCATTCGAACACACACGTAGTTTTTGCAATCTCGTGATTCCATATTGCGTTAATTATGAAGTCGTAAAGCCTTCTATGGCTTGAATACCTAACTGATATTTAACTCGTTGCAATTTTACTTTTAGATCGTGGGCATGAGATATTTTAGTAGAAGTTAAATAATGTGTTTCCGTACAATTCGCAATATGACCTCATTTTTAAATTTCTGGAGTAAAATCATTTGATGAAACGTAACTTGAATAAGTCAAGACCTCTTCAATAGTTCGCTAATTTCAACTTTCTTTTGTTACAGACAAGTGCTCTCACACATAAAGAACATTCCAGAACTGATCCTCCTCGGCAGTGAATCAGCGACTGCTCGTCGTCTCCCCATCTTCTCACTAATGGTCAAGCATCCTCGCGGGACTTTCCTTCATCACAACTTCGTATGTGCAGTTCTCAATGACGTCTTTGGCATTCAGGCTCGGGGAGGCCTCAATAGCAATTTGAACTACGGATCTGATATCCTCGGCATAGACGATCAGCTCCTCAAGGAATATGAGAAACTATTGCACGTAGAAACGTGAGTATTGAGGTGATTGAACTAGTTGTGAGCAGATTGATTCATGATTTTTATTGGACTGTGGCGTTCACCATTTAAATTTGCTAAGTATAAGTACTTGTAAATTTATATAGTGTGCCTAGTTGTGTTGAGACTTAGAGGTATGCCAACTTTGCTTCGAATACGCCTTTGTTTCCAAAATATTTGCCATAGCCGCGCCGCAAATCTTACAGCTAAAGGGGTCACGTATGTTTTCGGTCTGGCCGCTGGGTTTTAGGTAACAAAAGTATTCGCAAAGCAAAATAATGCCAAACAAAGCGAGTATTGTTGGTTTCATGCAAATTTAACGACAAGAAAATATACTTGGGTTACTAAACATAATCTATTATTAGAGCGAAGGTCGTTCTCGCTCGCATCTGTTATAGCTCGCTAATTGTTTCAGACAAAAGGAGATAGCGCGTGTAAGGAAACTGAGCGCTGTGAAGCTTCCTGAAATACCGATACACAATGAGCATCTGAGACCTGGCTTCTGTAGAGTGTCCCTCCAATATTTCATGTCAGATACCGAACTCGCGTTCGTTCTCGAAGCTCTGAAGATGGTAGCCACTGAGGGGTGGAAGATCTTGCCGCAGTACGTCGTGAACCCAGAGACTGGTCAGTGGAAGCATCACACGTGCTCCATCATCAGAGACATGAAGTCCTTACATTCGTTGAGGTTCAAAGATGGGAAAATATCAGCTTGCGAAAGGAGAGTGTCTGGTAAGACGTTTTACACTGATCGTACATATATACATAAATCACGTCTATCCCTTACGGGGTCGACAGAGCCTAAGGTAACAAGACCTAAAGGCCACGTATAGGTGGAAATGGGAATCAAAATAGTGATGGGTTGCTAGCCGCATCGCCTATAATATTATTACGATTCCTAAGATTTTGGTCCATACCCTCGATAGGCTTTTACCATCTGCGCGGGAAGAGAAGCAACTGGTACATTGTATTTGGTTTCTTTACTCCCATATCAGTATGGAAGAAAAATCAAAATAAAGATCAAAATCGAAGGCTGATTGTGTTTTATATAAATCATTTGATAAATGACGCTGTCAATGAAACAAGCTATTAAAGTAATTGGTTTATTTTTTACAGGTCCCGGTATCTTCCCGCAAACTCACACCGAGTGTTTGCAAACCGCCAGAAACCTGTTCAATCGAGCGCGAAAATTAGCAATGAAGTGCTCGACGGCTGAGCCGGAAATGAGCTTCAATCCCCGCATCGACTATCTGCGCTGGTTCATGTTGCCAAAGGAAGCCCATGATCTCCTGCTTGGACGCTCTGCCAATGTCAAACACATCGTCCCATTCGATCCTTCCGGATACACTGGTGCCAGGAAGAGCCTACACTTCTCAAGATCCAACATCACCTCGTCTCCCACTTTAGGGTCGTCGCCCCGCCACTTCAGTCTTTCAGCCATAGACGACTGCCAAATATTCAGACTGAAACAAAAACAAAAATTTTACTCTAGAGAATCTAGTCTTAGAGAGACGCCGCAAAAAGAAGAGGAAACTCCGACGTCGCATCCAGTCAAATTCGCTGTTGGGGAATCAGTATCGCCTCTTCGTATATGTCCGCAAACTACACGTCCTTTGTTGATGAGGTCTAGGTGCTATAGTTTGGGATCTGACAATCCCACTGTGGCATTAAGTGCACAAACTAAACTGAACCTTGGGTTGAAAGAAACTAGTCCTAACAATATAACAGAGAAGGCCAGTACTTTCTGCAACTGTGGCAGTCAGACCGATCTTCAATCCTTAGACGATCCAATGATCTCGCCACCTGTATTCCCTTACAGTACCCAAAGCAGCACTTCAACGTCTGATTGCAGTCAGCTTGGGCGCTCGTCTCCAACGACATCATTAGCTTCTCAAACATCTGAGGATCTGCAAGCTTATGTCAAAGAGATGACTAAGGAGATAGCCACGGAGATCAAATCAGAGATACGAGAAGTTATATCCAGAGTGGATGATATTCTAGAGAACTCCGATGCACTCGAACAGTCAAATGCTAGTTTAAATTCAGTTTCTAGTCAGAGCGATAGGAATTCCGTATCGGTCATGGACGTGGCGGAGTACCTAATGGGGATGTCGAAAGAAATGGCTTCGGAAGTTAAAAGCGAAATCAGAGAAATGGTGAATCAAGTCGACGAGATGATATCACCGGAATATACTGGATACAGTTCGAGAAAGAGTTCTCCTCCCCAAACAGGGAGAAAGAGGATTGGGTCTGGTCCAGAGCTAGGATTGGATCTGCAAAGGGCACCGCAATGTTTGAGAAAGTGTCCCACTAGTCCGGTCTTGCCTGTCCAATTGGGAAACGAGGAAGACAGCAGACATTTTAAGAGATCGCCTTCGTCTCCGTCTCCCAAATCTGCTCAGTGTACTCCTTTACACGAAGCCTCAGGGCCGAACAGCATCTCGTTCAACTCCAGTGAGACTTCAACCCCTGACACTATTATCCAAGTGATGACGTCACAGAACTCCCCGAACATACCCAAATCGATCAGCTCTAACAAACTGTCGGATGACGAGTCGTGCTTGGACACGGCTTGTAGGCATTGTTGTGTCAAGAAAAATTGGTGCCAAAATCCCTCTGTCAGTTCACAGGACAGTGGGATCAACATGTGCTACACTGAAACTGACTCCTATATTGACTTTGGTAAGTGCTAATATTTTATCATACAAGTTTGTGATATTTCACTAAATTAAAACAGCTCCTGGTCTATTCTGTTGAAGTGGTTTAATTCTGTTTTTATAAAATCCAGTTTAGTACAGACGCTATCTAGTTTCTAATTGTCCAATGATATCTCATTGACAGAGTTATGAGCTAAAAAATTGTTTTCAATTTTGTCAAGCACTTCAGTAATTTATAATCAAATGGCCTTTGACTAATTTGACCTAATTGATACACATGTCTAGCAATCATCACAATAGGCTTATAATTATTTTCCACAGTGAAATGGCGCACGTCGTCGGATCCAACTACGAATAAAGCAAAGAAGCTGCAGGGTAGACTGAGAATGTGCCAAAAACATGACAAGAGCGAAGTGCCTGATATTATAGAGGGAGTGCCGGTGTGTCCTGGTGACCACGGTCGCCTGGCCAAGAGATACAGCGAGGCGCCTGGCGAGGGAAGAGTGGTGTTTGACATACCTGATGAACAGGAGAATAAGAATAGGTCAGTTTATATTACTTTGTGAACACAGACAACAGAAAAAGGTTAAACAAGTATGAAAGATATGAAAGCAGATAAGTAAGTACTTACCAGAAAGATAAGCAGCTTGTAATTCATCTAATAGTCTATCCATTTCGCATGACGTCACACATTCAAAGAAATCTTTTGAGATTATAATTGATTTAGTTAAAAAGTAAGTAATTCTACATTATAATGTGTAACAATTGCATTGGATTAATCATTAAATTATATTGTGAAGGCGGTTAACACTAACTTGAAAGTCGTGTCTGATTGATGACAAATTGCTTAGTAGTAGGTAACAAAGCTAGATTAACTGAACTAAACGTGAAACGCACTGGAGTGAAAATAAAAATCGGCCATACCCTTCTTCCTAAGTAGAGCAAGCAATGTAATAGGAGTCTTACAAAATTAAATCTTGGCAATGATCTTGCTCGTGTCAGGTTGAAAGCAAATTAGAATAGCTATTAATCAAATTCCGTCTGGTTGGCGCTTCATTTCTCATCTTGTTACGTAAGAACAGCAACAGTTTGGTGTTTACATTTGTTATGGCTACGGTAATGAAACTGTGAAAGAAAGAAAGAAAGAAAGAAAGAAGAAATTTATTCCTTTTTGCAAGACACACAAATATAAGATAATATACACAATTTTATAGAAAATAAACAAGGTAAAACATAGACAAAAAATAGATCAACAGCGTTGTGTGTCTTCGCTCTTCGCAAAAGTGAAACGGTCGCTGGCTCAGCATTACGCTGAGGTGTTAGACACCTGCAGCACTGATGCAAATAATTGCAAAGATCTATTCTAAAAAACCCTGTCCAATGTTTTTAAGGACATGAAGCTCATTTCATGTGCTATGTAGGTTTATTGACGCAAAATATATACACGTAAATTAGTCTTCGCCACGGAATATTTTTCTATTGATAAAGTTTTTGCTCTAATTTGTTTTATCTGATAAACTAAGTTTTCAATTGTGTATCAACCTGTTTTTGACATGATAGCATCTTATAAATCGATGAACGCCGGCTGCACTCACGAAAAAGCATGGCGTTACGTTCCGCGTGACGTCAGTGTGCAAGCGAGAGCGCGGAACAGGCGATAGAGAGGCACGACCGGCCCAAGCGTCGGCTTGTGACACATTTATCGTTATCACGTTAAACCATCGTCCGTAAACCGATTTTATAGACAACCTGTTTTTAATTCCCAAGACGTCCCTAATTTCTTATTCTCATTTTTGTCTCAAAATAGTCGACTGATACCAATGTTCGGTATGTTTCTAACGAGAAACAATTCAAACCTATTTCCATTCAAGCAACACTGCCAACTAGCAATGCCAAGGCGAATGCTTATCGCCTCAGTATCGCTGGCGCCAATTCCTCTGACCTTCTTACTCTGAATTTCATTCAGTTGAGATTGAAACTTTAGATACTATTCGTTTACCTTCAAAGAATACCCTTAATAGGCAAAATTCCCGAGTGTCTAAAGCGCTGTTAGGTGGTATAGGATAAGTTGTTATCCTGTAGGTATAATTCTACAATTTTAAAAATATCTGGTGCAGGAAAATGATCTACTGCCAATATGATTCATCGTAAGTCATTTGTTACTAAACAGATTCTACAAAACTTTTGGCGTGCGCATGTTTGTTTCGAATGTTTTCACAACAAGGAAAATCCCAATCACAGTCCCATTGCCCTTACACTTGTAATGTTAGGTTTAGTATTAAAAATTGGCTCAAAAAATAAGCTTTCCAAATTCTCCCCATTCCAGATGTATGGATGTTAAACGGTCGAGCCGTTCATCGAACACGTCAAGCGGTTCGGAGAACAGTTCGCGATCAAGCGGCTACGGCACGGACGGGCAGAGAGACTCGCGGGATGAGCTTTTCGAAAAAGGGTGAGGGATATGTTTCCCGCGGGTTTCTCATAGCTTTTAACGTTTGATTGCCACTACTATTCCAAACTCTATGTAATTAATTATTCTTTTATTGTAACTTCACCTCCTTCGAGAAATGCATAGATGTGAGGTCTTATTGCCTAACGCATGAGCGCTCGCGATTGCATCCGCTATTTCTTTCCACTCTTATCTTTTACTATTTCATAGAATGGAACGGTGTATAAGATTGTTATTCCGAGTGCCTACGTTAGATAGGCTTCATTTTTTGCCACCCAAGATAGAGGCACAGCTTTGGTTAATCTAAAATTCAACATCAATATGATAATTTCTAGCGCTAGATTAGCATTATCATAAATCTTTACTAACATTGGTTCATGGTGTTATTGGATTAGTAAATACTAGCGACCCGCCCCAGCTTCGCACGGTATATCATGCATGTATTATACATTATAAACCTTCCTCTTGAATCACTCTATCTATTAAAAAAAACCGCATCAAAATCCGTTGTGTAGTTTTGAAGATATAAGCATACATACGGATTTGGGGACAGAAAAAGCGACTTTGTTTTATACTATGTAGTGATGATAGTGATAGTTATTTCTCCCACTTAGAAGCTATAGTTACCGAATCTGATTGCTAGATGAAGCTGACAGTTAATCATTGAACCACTTCTACTACTGTGATGTGACTTTTACTTACTTAATCTGGCTCTCCAATTTCAGAGACGCGGATACATTCAAGCCGGAGTGTTGCTGGGAGGAGGCAGAGCAGGACGACAGTAGTGCTTGCTCGGACACCTCGCTCACTGACTTCGCGCTCGACGACGAGGGCAAATGGCATTGCCCGCCGAGGGACGTATGGAAACCCACCGTCGAGGTAAGAGAAGAATAATAAACTTACCCCCTTATTCATAAACGCTCTATAGGCTTCTGCTAACTTAGCAATCGTTTGTCCTTATCTGTGAAAGGTAAATGTCAAAGTGACAGATAAGGACAAACGATTGCTAAGTTAGCAGACGCCTATAGAACGTTTATGAATAAGGGGGAAAGAGACTAAAGCTGTCCAAGTGCGAGTCAGACTAGGGAACCGCTAGTTCCGTCATCATCATATGCCTCCACAGTCCAACGCAGGACGTCTCTATTTACGGATCACTTTACCCTGTTGTCGGCCTCTACTTTATTTAACTGAACGATTATTTGCTCATGCTTCTGCTTTTGCAAGCTAAGTACCTTTTGCAAATCGTCACTCGCTAGCTAGAGGCAGGCTGCAGGACGTTCCACACTACGCTTGCCGGCCGAGTGGCAGTCCGTAACATACCTAACAAAGTAAGCGGCGAAAGAGTCGTTATTCTCATTAAAAATTGAAATCAGTTATTTTCGGGGTTTCCCCTTTAGTTACATGTTGTGAAACCTTACTTATTGCCTTTAACAAATAAATGCGACCCGACTCAACGAGAGACAAAAAGAAACCGAAAGACAGGACAGTAATTAAAGAGAAAACTCACCATGAAACTCTAGAAATGCTGGATTAACATTCCATTAGCCATTTCGTGGCTACTCAAGGCTACTGGAAGCATATCATCTTTTGTGGCAACACCATTAACTTGGCTCCTTGTGAATTGCAGGCCATCCAAGAGTACAAAATGATCAGAGCCGGGGACAAGGTCCTGGTCTGTCTGTCGGGCGGTCAGGACTCCATAGCGCTTCTGCACACCATGCACCAATACCAGTTCTATGCCAGAGCGAAGGGGGTTCATTTTAGCATTGGTAAGCATCTGGATCTTCTTCCTCTACAAAAGCTGTTGTATCAAATGAGGGTTTCCATCATCACTCTCTTCTGATCCCAAGAAAATCGCTTCAGTTGTTTTGAAAATCGCTACAATAGTTTTGAAAATAACTAGCTCCTAGTTTTGTAGCTCACTTTAATTCTTGGGTGCCGATTAGGTGCCAAAAATTACAATTTTTTGCAGGAGTTAGGATCTTCCGTCCGGATCACTACCACCATCTTAATCGCTAATCCTGCCGCCACGCAGTAGTGCTTGCGCTGGTGAGATCCGAAGTGGACAGTTAGACAACCGGTAAAATTACTGGCACAGGAGGTTTTTCTTCGTAGCCCTTTGAACATTAGATGTTCCAAGTGTTTATGGTGGTGGTGACCCACTTGCTCAAGTCACCAAAAGCGAGCTGATAAAACTTGATTTATTGGATTTAACTTGTTGCCAGGTGCTTTATTCGTGCACGGGGCTCAGTCTGACGTGGACCCTCTGCACCTGATGGCGTATTGCAGGACATTGGGAGTCAAGTTCATCTACCAGGACAAGTTGGATGACGACGGATCAGAGAGTAAGTATTTCTAATAAAACACTCTTTTATGTGTCCTACATTAGGTACATGTAGCGTTTGTCCTAATCGTCAATAATTGGTTTAAACAAATTAAAAATTGTAGAGAACGTTGCATTTAGAGTACCAGTGGCTTAAAAATGTATTTAATAATGTGAGGTGTTGCATTTAGTATTGCATTTAATAACATAGTTCATAAGTGGCATTGCTTCTGTAACTTGTTGGTTAAGTTGCCATCGAAAAACCAACTACGTGCCAAACCGACTACGCATACTTATTTCTATCCTAGTCACTATAATCATCTTTCACGCACGCACGTTTCCTTATCTCACTAGTCCTCATTCTACCTTGGATTTATGGATGTTTCGTGTCCGAAATAAATGCGCGGGTGGTAGGGCCTTGTGCAAGGTCCGTCCGGATCGCTACCACCATCTTACTCGCTAATACTGCCGCTAAGTAGCAGTGCTTGCACTGCTGTGTTCCGGTGTGGAGAGTAAGACAGCCGGGGAAATTACGGGCACAAGAGGCATTTCATCTTAATCCTCTAGGTTGGCAACGCATCTGCAATCCCTCCGGGGTTGCGGGTGACTATGGGCAGTGGTGATCACTTACCATCAGGTGACCCACTTGCTCTTTTGCCTTCCTATCCATATAAAAAAAAAAAAAAAAAAACATAATAATTATGACGGTGTGTTGTCAGAACGCATCAGCGGCCGGCCCCCGTCGCTGCACCGCTGGGCGAGCCACGCGGTGCGGCGGCGCGCGTACGCGGCGGCGGCGGCGCACGGCTACGGCGTGGCGGCGCTCGCGCAGCACCTCGACCACGCCGCGCGCGCGTTCATCGCCGCCGCCTTCCACGCCGGCGCGCTCGCCACTGTCAAGGCGCACTACCGGATCAGGTCAGACAGCGTTATTATTTACTAGCTGACCCGGCGAACTTTGTTCCGCTTTAAATTTGAAAAATTCCAGTGGTTTGGGCTGTGCTATCCCGCGGGAACTATGCAATTTTCCGGGATAAAAACTATCCTATGTCCTTTCCCGGGACTCAAACTATCTGTATACCAAATTTCAACTAAATCGGCCCAGCGGTTTAAGCGTGAAAAGGTAACAGACAGACAGACAGAGTTACTTTCGCATTTATAATATTAGTAAGGATAAGGATAGTAAGGATTTATTGACTTGCTGTTGACCGGGGCTTCGTCAGGCCGCAATTTTTTTTTCAAAATTTTATTTTATACGAACCTTGTCCAAACAGTAACAAACACAACTAAAAAAGAATTATCCGTTCGGTGCAGTCGTTTGAAAGTTATGCGCGTACATACATTTCGACGATTTATTTTTACTTGTATAGGTTGAAACGGGAAATATACAGCACGAATAACACACATTAGTTATTCGTTATTATCACTGTTGGTACGGGTTTCCAATCAGGGGCCCATGGGGACCCGGTTATTTAAAAGGCATTCATGGGACCAAAACCAACATGAAGAGGTCTTTGCAGCTTTTCAGCTTAACATACATAATTAAAAATCAAATGAACTTACCAACGAAGTTCGATGTAAATTGTGTTCAGATGTGTTAGTTAATCCATAGTTCAAGAAATATCGGACGTCTTGGACCAACACTCGAACGCAATAATATAAATATGAAAAAGTCGCATCTAAAGACGTATATCACCAGTGGCGTAGCTACCAAGGGGCTAGGCGGTGCGGTGCCCCGGGGCCCTCAAGGTCAAGGGGCCCTCGGATCCTTACCAGAAAATATCGATCCAACTGAACTTTCGAAAACCTAACCCGTTTAGATAGTAGGGCCCTATTTTTTTATTTGCACCAGGGCCTTTGGTTACCTAGCTACGCCATTGTATATCAACTAATACACCATGTCATTATTATTATCTTAGCCTATTGGAGTGCCCCACAGCTGGACAAGGCCCCTATTTTGGGCGACTCGTCTCGGTCGAGGATATGTAGGAGCCACTACTTGACATGCGTCCAAGTCATCGTCGCCATAGTATTATTAACTTTCCTTCTTTTCCAGAGAGCACTCTCTCCGCATCATCCGACCGCTGATCTACGTGCGCGAGCGCTCCCTCCGCGCCTTCAGCGTCGCACGCGGCTTGCCGGACTTCAGAGCCCAGCCCGGGGACAGTGGGGACAGCGGGGACAGCGGGGACAGTGGGGAGCGCGGGGATAATGAACACAGGTATGACCAAAGTTTTGCTATTGTCTGCTTATTGCTATTGTGTGAGAGCTTGGTATCTTTCGAGACAGTTCAGATTGTAAGAGATAGCGCTGAATGTTTTCTCATAGATGAAACCTATCTAGGATAAACCAGACATGGCAGATTTCATTGAAAGCGTTAGAGCCGTTTTCAAGATCGTAAAACATAACATAAAATTAAAAAATAATTTCGTTGTTCTTTGTTTCTTTATTGTTTTGTACAGTTTTGTGGTGTTCAATAAAGAGTATTTGTATTGTATTGTACCTACTTAATACATTTTTGAACATAGTTACAAATATTGCTGGTTTTGTTGTAGTTGATAGCAGTTTCTTAGTACCCGTCGTAACTTGTTACAAAGTGGTAGTTAAGGGTTTTTAATTAGGTAATTGTTGGGCTGCGATCACAGACGTAGCCGAGAATCTTTCATCAACTAATTTGATAAAACAGTAATAAATGATTGGACATCGATGATTTTTAACGATCTTATCTTTCACCGATTAATGGACGGGTATGGTTCCTTCCATGCTGGTCTGGGTGTAAAGAAAAAACATAGAATGTACCAGACTCTTCTCTTCCCGCGCAGATGGTAAAAACCCATCCAGAGAATGGGCGAAAGTCTTAGGAATCATGTTATAGGCGATGCGGCTAGCAACCCATCACTATTTTGATTCCCCTTTCCACCTATACGCACTTAATCATGCTAAACGTGGCCATAACGCTTACCTTAAGCTCTGTCTACCCCGTAAGGGATACAGACGTGATATATGTATGTGTATGTATGTAGTAGTAGGTGTTACACGAGGATAAGAAAATCACTTGATTTTGTCCATAGACTTATTTGTATCTGAACTAATCTGCAATCTACTCGGGTGGTAACAATTAGTCGTAAACGTGACTAAATGGGTAGTGAAGACGCTTTGACAAGTTCAGTTATTGGACGAATTGGTCGCAGGCCATGGGTTGGAGGGCTTTGCGGCAATGTTATTCACTGTCCCCCCCCCCCCCCACCTTTTAGATCCGCGCTTTACTTTAAATGTCCCCCAGACGTTAATCCTACTAATATTATAAATGTGAAAGTTTACCTTATACGCCCACAATCTTGCTAAATGTGGCCTGTAGGAACCTGTTACCATAGGCTCTGTCTACCTCATAAGGGATAAAGACGTGATTTGTGCGTGCGTGCGTGAAAGATTGTGAGTATGTTTGGATGTTTGTTACTCTTTCACGCCAGAACGGCTGGATAGATCTCAATGAAATTTGGAACATAGATAGATTATAGTCGGGAATAACGCATAGGCTACTTATTATCCCGGAAAGTTGCGTGATTCCCGCGGGATAGCGATAAACGAATTCTATGCAGACGAAGTTTCGGGCAACAGCTAGTAATTAATAAAGCATTTGTATTCCAGCCGTGATGAGGAGCCGTCATCGGAGCCTGAGCTGCGCGTGCGCTTCTCCGAGCCGCTGGAGTGCGCGCGCGACGTGTTGGCGCTGCACGAGCGGCTGCATCCGTATCTCTTCGGCAGCCTGAAGAGTGCTCTGCACCCACTGATCAGCGCTAGGTGAGGCTTGTTACAGACTTATTTTGAATCAGTACGACAGTTGGTTTGTATGTGTAACAGTTGTGTTCATTAAACTTTGATAATGATCCCGTGGAGGGATCGAAACGCGTCAGTGTTTGTGTGGTGTAAGGGATAGTTAAGTTTGTGGGATTTGTATGTGTTTTATTGGCAGCAGTGGAGGGAGGAGTTGCATGAAAAACATATATATTTCACACAGGCTTGGTTATCTTGCACGTGAGTAGCGAGGTAAATTTTTTGTTCGTTTTATTTTGAAGTAAAAACGGCACCCTGTTACTAACCCCTTTATTCATAAACGTTCTATAGGCTTCTGCTGACTTAACAATCGTTTGTCCTTATCTGTGAAAGGTAATGTCAAAGTGACAGATAAGGACAAACGATTGCTAAGTTAGCAGAAGCCTATAGAGCGTTTATGAATAAGGGGGTAAGACTCCACTGTCCGTCTGGCTGTCGATGAGTCACCAGGCTATATCTCATAAGCCGTGATAGCTAGACAGTACAAATTTTCGCAGATGATATATTTCTGTTGCCGCTATAACAAAAAATACTAAAACTAAAACCAAAATATTTTTATGTAAGTAACCAATATAAAAGTTCACACTGCCTTCATTTTGCTTAGGAGGCAGGGCTCTTCTAACACTAGATAATTATATTCACTTGCCGAATTTATACGGAACCCTCGGTACGCGAGTCCGAATCACAATTGGTCGGTTTTTAGTTTCACCTGTACCGGTGTCTAATTAAATAATGAGACTTGCAGATTTTTTTCTTGTAACTCTAAACATGGCTTTTCGCTCTTAGACTTAATCCTGAATTTCCAAGCCATTCTGTCTAACAATCTTTTAGGTTATAATTAAATCCTTTGTCATTTCAGAAACATCGAGAAAGATCTGAAAGAGCATAGACACAGGAAGAAGTCTGTGATTCAAATGAAAAACGGAGCGCCTGTCTATGACTCGGAGGAGGGAACGGAGGAAGAACCAGTGCCATAAAATGATAACTGTCACTGTCTATTATGCAGAGAATGGGAGCTACTCCGAAATTCGAAGTTTGTATCTTACCGTCCCTCTTACTCTTCTTTAATGACTGTTAGTGTGAGCGAGATGGCACGAAAGGAACTTCAAATTTCTAACTTCGGAGTAGGTCGGCAGGTGTCATCGAGATATTGTCTCGACCGCACTGCTGCTTAGGCTCCAGGCTGTTAAACTGATCTTCGACTATTAAGTTACGACACTATTTTTTAAGAATTAGAATGTTGAATGAGCCTTTTTTTTCTACGAGATTTAATTAGTAAAAATTATGCGACGTGTAACATTTAACAAAGTGAGACGTGTAGATTAAGACAAGTGGTGCCGTTCGGTTTAACCTTTTTGCCGCTATTGACTTGATATGAAGACAGTGTAAAGTGCACCTTCATTTGACAGTATAAAGTTGACAGTTGTGCGTAACACTAGAGCTTGGCGGTGAAAAGGTTAAAATTGATATAACATAACTTATTTGCTTTGCCATTATTATGGTAGGATTCTACGGCTAAATTTTAGAAGATCAGTGTTACACCTCAGACCGATTCTTTGAAAAAAAAGCAAGTAGGGATGTATGAAGTTGTTTTACAGAAAATTGATTTATGGTAACACCAACATGTGATGTTTCAGTGATTGTTTTTTTAATGTGATCGAGAATAGATATTTAATCGTGTTGAATATATTGACCTCATAGTATGTACGTAAGTCAAGTCATAATGTTGTGCAAGTGTGAATAGATTAAAAAATACATTAGGGTTGCCATATTGATGATTATTTTTTCTACTATTGATGCGGTGCGTTATTTTTTTATCCGTGAGTGTTGAATAAAATGCATTTGGAACAGGACCTGAAGCGTTCCATTATGTTATAAAAATTACATATATATTGTTGAGAATGCGGTTATTACTGTTTAAAATATAAAAAGTTAAACAGTAAGTAGACATACTATATTTATTATGTCATGTTATATGTAATAATTATCGATGGCGAATATATTTTATAGCAATGAAAGTCCATTATTGACGACTATGACAAATGTTGTTACATTTTCTCATTATTAAATATAGTAATTTAAAAATAAAATAAGGACGATAGTTGGAAAGTTTAAAAATAATATTCAAACCATGTTGATTTCCAACGAGAAGAGCTATAGCACAGTAAATAACTGGTTCGCAGTAAACTTGAAAAATACTTTATTATGAAATAGAGATGTTACTTTTAAAATATTTGGTCCTAAATGATCTAACTAATGTGGAATTCTACTACCTAGTTATAAGAAACGTTTCAAAAACGGTTGGTTATTTTCTGAATAAATGTGTTGCTTGTATTATTTCAATGTACAACGAAAGCTCGGAACTTAATAGCCCATTTAAACATGTGTTGTTTTTATTTTGTGTATTGCAACATCAACATCCAGATTCCATTTTGGTTAGTTTAAATCAAAATTAGATTACACCTGCATGTCATGTATTGGAGCATGTCAGACTGATTTTGATTACTTATCGATTGAACACAAATATTTTTAATCATAATTTATTTTATAACGTAGGTACTAAAAAGCGGCCTATACTGATACAAAACCAGTTTTCAACTAATTTGATACTTTAGTTAATAAGTACAGCTTTTTATATTACTATCTCGTTTTTTCTATGTATTGTTGCAAAGTATAATATGTTTTAGATTAAGAATTGAATTCCTATATATTTTAGGAAGTAGTACCTATTGGTAATAATTGTGTGTTAAAATGTTCGATGAAGTCCTGTCAGTTGCTTCCAAGAGATATTGTATTCATATACATTGTCGTTTAAGAATTATAATAAAGAAACTTTTATTGGAGTTTGATGTTTAATTTAAATGCAGTTAACATTTCATTCTTCTAATTCCTAAGTAAAAACCCTGCGTCGTGAAAAAGAGTAGCGACAAAAAACAGCTGAATTGGGAAGCTCATTCTTTGAAGTCATTTAGAATTCTGCCAGTTTTGTTACATCAATATGTCGTGGGGTTTATAAATGCGAAAATTTAAATGCACGAAAGTTTTTAACTCAATGAAGATGAAATTTGGCAAACTGATAGGTTATATTCCGGAATAGAGCATAGAGATTACCCTACCTTCGGAAAATTGCGAAGTTCCTTAAGGATGGCGTTAAATGAATTCTTCATAGAGACATTTTTGGGTAACAATTTAAATGTTTTAACGTGATCACACACATCAACCTTTTTGATAAATATTAAGTAGGTATACCTATTTTAAAAGTAGGTAAATAATGTTCCAGATATGAAAGGCAAATTAAGATTTATTTCATAGTAATAATCATAACGTTCACTATAAATTCCACTACATATACGTTAAACGCTTATGTGTGTGCGTAAACATCTTAAATTAATGAGTATTACAAGTACTAACACTTCTTTAATACAACGAGTATCTCCAACACTGGATGTGACAAAATACTATACTAATTATACAAATATTTATTTTTAAGCTGCAACGGTTAAACCAGTAACTTTATTCTAACATTTCAAACATTGCTTATATTAAATTTTAAATCATGACGATACAATATTTTAAGAACAATTTCAATAATTAAGTTTACTTACTACATTTTATAACTACATATTTGCTTTAGCCTTAAATATTCTACGTAAACTTCATTGCAAATAACATCTAGCAAGCGCGGGAATTTGTTTTTTTTAATCGTAGCCGGATGTTGGCAGTTTACTTTTTACCGCCTTGGCAGCATGGCTTCCCACCTGAAAGCATAAAAAAAAATTGTTTAACTGAAAACTCGATTGTCGGTGCCATCTAGATGCCTGAGGATTGTGAATCAACACTCCATATACGTATCACAACTTAATCTTCTAATAAATAAATAAAAATAAATAAATATCTTGGGACAAATTACACCAATTGACCCAGCCCCAAACTAAGCAAAGCTTGTACTATGGGCACCAGGCAACGGATAAACATACTTATATAATGTAGATAAATACATACTTAAATACATATAACATCCGTGACTCGAGCACAAACATTCGTATTCATCATACAAAATGTCTGCCCATACCGGGATTCGAACCCAGGACCTCTAGCTTCATAGTCAGGGTCACTAACCACTAGACTATCCGGTCGTCAAATCTAAAAATAAAAAAACCAAATAACCAATAAGTAATCTTAATAAAAACTGTGTACCTACTTGCTATGGGTGGTGTAGGGGCAAACCAGGCATGACGGAACAATGAGGATCCAGTTTCGATTCCTGGCCGTAGCTACTTTTCGGATTTTTGTACGAGTATAGTATAGTTTAAAAATGAGTAAATTTCAGTACTACTAACAAATAAATTAAACTATACACAATTTATTTGACTGTATGTGCTTAGTTTCCCTTGCCTTTTCGCTACTGAAAAAAAAAGAACTTGTGAATGTAAAGTTACCGGAAGCCTGGCCGTCGCCGCACGCGCAGCTCGGGCCGCAGGTGCAGTTTGCGCCGCACGCCGCCTTCCCGCTGCCGCACGTGTCTGTAAATACCGATTTAGGATGAAGCGTCACCAAGTTACTTTATCAATTACTTTAGCCATTAGACAATGATTTTGTTGACTTATATTACACTAGCTTCTTCCCGCGACTTCGTCTGCGTAGAATTATACATAAAAACCTTCCTCTTGAATCACTCTATCTATTAAAAAAAACCGCATCAAAATCCGTTGCGTAGTTTTGAAGATATAAGCATACATAGGGACATAGGGACAGAGAAAGCGACTTTCTTTTATACTATGTATGTAGTGATGGGGTTTCTGTCAAAATCGACGGTTACGATAAAAGTTATTGTTGTAACTCGGTGCAACTCGCGCTAAAAATGTTTGGAAGTTGGTAAAAGTTTGAGAAGGGCCATAATCATAACTTAGACTATTTAAGCTCTCTACATGTCTAAGACAGTCTGGCAGGATAAATTAAACCTCGAATCGTCAATCAATCACCAGCCTATATTAGTCCACTGCTGGACATAGGCCTCCCCTAATGAGCGCCATAGCGCCCTGTCTTCAGCTTGACGCACCTCAAATCCTCGTGTTGAAACCTCGAATCGTAACGGGTGTGAAATAGTAGGTACTGTAAAGACTCCTTTACTCTTTACCGAATTCGAATCTTAAATATGAAAATTAAAAATAAACTAGAATTCAAAACAAGAAAAAAGACAGGGCAGCTTAGGGCTTCCAATGGAAGCAGACGTGTTGATTAATTAAAACTAAAAAGATAAATAAAATACTGGACTTATATTCAAAGAGCTGCGCAGTTTAATTAAATAGTATAGTGTGCTATCTGAGCTACATCATCCCGTCGTAGAGTCTGTGCCTCCTCAGGGCATTATAGTACATTGGTGGGTACCTATTTTCAGAATTATACACATTATTATTAAGCATGTATGAACGGCGTATGCATCTAACAAACACTTTACTGTTCACGTGATCCATTCTATTTCTTTCCGTAACTATAAATCAGTAGGTATAAGTAACATCTAAGTTTTTCCGGTATATTACTTACTCCAGTAGAACCCACAAATATATCACATTTATTTATCATTGGGTTAAAAAGGTGTTAAAGAGGACGGCTGAACCACAGGAGATTTGTATAATTTTAACCTATAGGTACTACTAATTACTGCCAAACCTACCCTATTGTGAACTAATGGCCAGTAGAGACGGACTGCATTCCAACTGCGGCGTAACCGCCAACTTCCGCTTCGATTGCAATCGAAATGTATGGGCAGTCACGTTGCAGTCGTAATGCAGTCCATCTGTACCGGCTCTAAGTGCGCAACATTCCTAATGAAATGTTCAGAATCTGACATGGTTTTTTGGCAAATAAAAAAAGTAAATACGAACACCACTTGGAACCGAAGAGCTGACGGTTACCTCGCACGATGTAAACCTAAGGACTGTAATACAATTACGCGGTGTCAGCATCTTTGGTCCCTGCAGCAGGGTAGATTAACACTTTTGTAAAAAAATACGAGCACGGCAAACTTTCATGCCACTAAGAATTTAAACAGAACTATTTCACCAAGCTTTGGCCACACTTGATTTTATTATTTATTTGTTTGTAACTTTTACTAAAAAAAGATGGAACTCAATTGAAGTTAAGTATATTAAGTATTAATAAATATCCAATGAAACAAAACGCCCATTTATTTTGCAACGGAGATTATTTATTATCGTTACTCGCATTTTCTTCGATATTAAAGTATCGTAATTTACATTAAGGTCTTATTGCGCATAATTTAAGAAGCTTGAATTAAACAAGACACGTATAGGTATTTAAAAGGGCCGCAAAGTGGCTCGAAAGCGGAATAACACTGTAAGAGCCATACACCGTTCCTAAATCTATAACTTCCGGGTGGCTCTATGGAATAAAAAATGCATTGACGTCTCACTTCGTTGCACCGAGTGTCTCCGACCGGGTCCGATATCGAGCTTACAAGTAATCGATTAAACTACCCAGTTATTTTTAACCAGTCGTGGAGGGAGTGCAATTCTTGGTGTGTGCGGCTGTTACAACAAGAAAGCAGAGGTACGTGTAATTTATCTGCTTATTAAACAAGGAAGAATATTAATTCATCGATACTTGATAGTAAATTATTTTCCTAAAAGGAGCAAGTTAGCAAAGCCTTCCAAGTTACAACCACAAAATGTTTTAATGTCCATAACTGATTCAGTAAAAACGGTAAATAAACTGTAAAACTAACCAAAGAATACGTAACTGCGTCATTGATAAAAAAATGAGCCACGCTGCGGCACGCCGGCAAAACAATAACAAAAGCTAGGAAATAGGTATGCCTCTGTAACGCTGTATTTTAAAACAATAATTCATTAAAAATGTTTGTGATAATTAATGATTAATAAGATAAATTATTACCTTTACAGGAGTCGCATGGGGCCGGCATCGTTGATGTGCTTTTATATCTAGACTTGAAGTTGTTCGATTTGGGTGCGCGCGCAACCGCGGTCCCCAGACATCAAGAACAGACGAGCGCTCTCGGCTCGGGTCAATAACTGAGTTGCTACGTGGGGGAATCGGACGACCGGAGCTCCTTGCGTTCCGAGCATAGACCGAGAGCCGCGCTAACTACACGCGGATTAAAGCCGTCAAACTGGCGCAGAAACTTGCCCGATCCCACCGGAACAGTGATGCCGACAGAGACAAAGAAAAGGACAAAGAAAGGCTCGCGATCGGGCCCGAAATCACCCCGATCGCGGCCCAAGATGAAGCCGCGGGCGCCGCAAGCGCACGCCTCGAATCCATCGATATACATCCCCGAAAGCGTAAAATAAGAGCCGCGAAAGAAGCTCAACTAACCAAAACCGATGTCATCGACAGAGCCAAAGCAGAAGCCATGCACCATCCTAACGCTTACCAGATGTACATTCACATCCGTAAACAGATCGAAAACCGCCAGAAAAACCTTCAACCCGTCAAACCGAAACCTCCCAAAGACTTTAATAACTACATGATGAACAGGCGCAATTACACTCTGCAGGGTAACGTGAACCCTGATAGCTTCAAGATCGTGATTCCACTGTCATTACCCCTGCAAATGGTGGATGAGTTTAAGTCTCAAGCTCAAGAACGTAACCATATGGTAACTCAGCATAAAGTCGAAAGAGAGAAGTTGGTATTGGCGGTCGAGCAAGAGATACTACGCATTCACGGCCGGGCTGAAAGGGCTGTCACCAATCAGTCCATGCCATATTCTGTCTGCACGATTCTGCGCGATAGAGAGATATATAGTGACATTCCACCAGAGCAGGAGGAGAATCGAAGCACGCGCCGCGCTCGCTGCAACGGTCGCCAGATCAACTCTTGGCTGCAGGAGGTAGACGATAAATGGGAGAAGATTAAGGAGGGAATGCTCCGTCGGCAGCATATCGAGGCGGAGACGCTGCATGCCGTCCAGAAGATGAGCTGGGAGTGGAAACTGGAGGACGTAGGTCTCTGCGACGCGAAGACCAAACCCAAGACTGATCCGGATCATGTGCCGCAAGTAAACGTGGCCAATTTTGACTTGCCTGCTTAAGCTTTATATAAAAAATCGTTTTGCAGTTCTTATGTCGCACAATTGCGGCAGTTTTGCTCTTTGTCGTATTATAGGACGATTTTTCAATCGTCCGTGCGTTCGTGGGATAGAAAGAACTATTAGATACCTTATAATTAATGAATGTGTTCATTTTGGGTCATGTTAAGTTTAGTAGCTGTAGGTTATTATACTGGTATGTTGGGAACATATTGATGGCCAATTTTGGCTCAAGTGTCATGTGATAGAATGCTATACCACCGGCACCGGACTGCGGATACATTAGTACTTAAACAATAACATGGAAAGGTTTCAATTGATTATGATTACTATAGTGGTGTTAATAAGTGTCTATATAGATAGACTGTTAATTGGATTTCTCAATTTTTCAAATCTCAATGAAATATATCTCGGTGTTACATGTATGCATGTTTAAGACAATATGGTCTTGATTGATTACTTCTATTGAACCTAAATGTTTAAATGTCTAATACCCATAAACAATGTAATGTTTTAGAAGTTAATAAATAAATAAGACTCCAAAAGAATTCCTTTCATCCAATAGTAATCCTGAGATAATGTTTATGATTCCGTTGATTATTTAAGAGTAAAGTTATCGGATGCTTACTTAGTTCCGTGCCGCTATTAGTTTTATCCATCGCGGTTTAAAGTGGACATTTTTAATTTCGCCCCAATCATGGTATTAGTTTTTTTTTTCAAAAAAGTTAATTGGTACATTAGCACAATCAAAAGTTTCATTCAATTAAAAAATGAAACTATTTAATCAATCGCTAGCTCTTAGTGCGAGTAAGATAAGTAACTTATAGCCGCAAGTACAATAAAATGATTGGGCCGTAAACAAAAACAGCCCAAACCGGTTTCGAAGCCGATACCGAGCGACTGCGACTCCGGTGAAAATAGAAACACCGCAGTACTGGGGCCTTACCACGTCTTAATGCGATTCAATTCCGACTCAGTTCAGGTTTTGGCTGTCTTTTTTATTATGGATCTGACAGCGAGCGAATTTGAGCTGTAGGCTTTTTGTCTAACTCGCTCGCAATCGCCATCGTGTTCATTTTGACAGTTCATGTATGGGCTGACAATAGCCTACTGAATCGCAATAAGACGTCATGGTAAGCAGGGTGGCTCAGGGGAGCGTGTACACAGATCACAGTGATCACCACAGTGAAGATTCAGCGGCAAAAAATTAGGCTCATGTACCTATGTACCTAATAAAAGGTTATTTTGTTTGGGGAACTTCCATGCTGGGGGGTGCGAGTCGGGTTACCTCCGCGTGTGATCAAGAGCTGCGGTTCGTTTTTGGATCCGTCCGAGGGGAAGTGCAGTGCTTGTTCGGTGCACCCTGGGCACCGGTTAATGATTTCCTGGTGGTCTCCGAGGGATATCGTTATCCGTTGGCTAAGAGCCCGACAGGGGGGGAGGGGGTATTTGACCATTACCGTACAACGTTGCCGACATTTTTGTCACAAGATTTTTGAATTATATTTTTACCGCACTGACATTGGCCCAAGCCTTACGGCCGCCATTAAGGAGAGGGAGAACTTCCATGCTGGTCTGGGAGCAAAGGAAAAACATAGGATGTACCAGTTGCTTCTCGTCCCGCGCAGTTGTTAAAAGCCCATTGAGGGAATTTGCGAAAATCTTAGGAAGTTAGGCTTAAGACTTGAAGGCCACGTTTAGAGTGATTGTAGGTGTATAGATGTTGTAATCTTGATATATGTACAAACGTCCAAAGAGACTTAAAATTCAAGTTTATTTAATTACAATCGTTGAGTAACGACAGAATATAACCAAGCAGGTAACCGGGGTCGACGCCCGCGCCGGCAATTACAATGATTCACCAGTAATCATGCCAAGATCTCTAAGAAGCTTGTGAAAGAAGCGGCGACGTGTGGTATGGTCACCACCTTTTTTGTATTAACTGTATATTCATTTGTTATTTTGATATTTGACTTAGCCAGATGCAGATAAAAACACATTTGTTAATAGGTACATTATATTACCTATTAATTGGAATGGAATTTATTAATTTACAAACTATTAAAAATGATTTGTATTTGTAAAAAAAAGGAGAAAGATCTATGTTCTACTGTACATTTTTTTTTAATATTTCCATGCGACTCTATGTCTATGGGTTTTATTAGCATGGTAACACTAATAGGGAATAAGCATTAAAAATAAATCACATTTCTTAATAAAATATGAAAATATCGTGTAAGAGATGACAAAAAGTGAAATTAAAAGTAATACCGGTCAAGGAAAACGGAAAATACAAAAGTTTTATGCTACTAATTAGTCGGCTATTAGAAAGAGAGATCCGATATGGCATGTGACGTCATTTGTCACAACGCCCATTAAATTTGAAGTCCATTAAAGTTCCGTTTTTCTACAAAGAGATAGAGACAAATCTTTGATAGCTTTATGTCTCGGTTATTTTTTTTTGTTATTTGAAAAATATATATTTTAGATTGTTTACTATATCAACGAGCTTTTAACACGTTAGCTGCGGCACCAATTTTTGCATACTTTCCGTTCCTGCGGCACGAGGTATAATCGGCCCGTACCGTGACCAGATGTTAGGGCGACACGCGGTCTATTAGACCCCACCTCCTTTTACAGACTAAAATCCATTTTCTGGCGCGAAATCAAAGATAAATGAGAATTTTGGTCCTTATTGATATAGACAGTGAATTGATGAACCCTAATCCACCGTCGCCCCGGGATCTGATGGCTAGTTTAGGAATTATTAGCAAAATAAAAAATGGGATCTTATACACCTCGTAACGCACTGAAATAGGGCAAATTTTCGCTGCGATTAGTGATGGGAAAAATAATATCGACGTTTTTAAACTGTCTTAACTACGCAACGACTTGACCGATTTTGATCAATTATATCTCATTAGATCGTTTTAAGGGCAAAACCTGGCAAAACAACACAAAGCTATCAAAGGATACATTTTTTTAAAATAATCTAAATTGTGCTTGAAGGCGCCATAAAGAAAAAAAAACCGGCCAAGTGCGAGTCGGACTCGCGCACGAAGCGTTCCATTCTATACCATTAAGAGGCACCTATTACTGACTTATTATTGGAAAATAATGGATTACGGTTTATGCATAAGGTTTATCTTTCTATTTGTATATGAAAATCTTAATGCGGTTCACAGAATAGAAAAAAAAGGCAACCAGAAGTAGAAAAGAAATTGTCCTATTTATTCTGCCTCGGGCTTTAAAAATACAACCGACGTGATGCACAACACTGGTCGCGGGAAGCTCGCGTTGAGTGCGGTACGAGGTCAGGGGGGATATGGGACGTTTTAGCCTCGTTCCGCACTGCATTAAAATTATATTAATTCAGTGCGGCACGAGGCCTAAGACATCCGGTACCAAGGTAGGTACACCACCGAGTCCGGAACCATTTAGTGATCTCAAATATATATTTATCTCTTTCCTACACTGGACCAAACCAAAGCTATGCCATTCGCACGACAGAGAAATTCACTTTTTTGCTTGCCGCACCACAGGGAAGTTGCATCAGGGGTGATTTAGGCCTCGCTTCGCACTTAACGTGTTAATGAAAGCCGTGAAAAAAAATCATGAATATTCTCTATTAATCGTAGAAGTTTTCTGATACGCAATCCCTTTTGACGTCAGTGGTAGAGCATTAAAAGCCGTAGTCGAGGGCAAAATATCGATACAGTCATCATGTAAAATATACGTCATCGGCCTTATTGTTTATGGCATAAAGGTGTATAGATGTTTTTGACGGGGTGCGAGTCGGGTTACCTTCGCGTGTGGTCAAGAGCTGCGTCCGCGGGGAAGAGCAGTGCTTGGTCCGGTGCACCCTGGGCATCGGTTAATAATTTCGTGTCCGATACTGAGGAATATCATTATCCGTTGGCTAAGAGCCTGACAGGGGGGAGGGGTCATTTGACCGTGTTCTACCGTACAACGTTGCCAACATTTTTGTCACAAGATTTTTGAATACTGTATTTATTACTTTGACATTGGCAAAATCATCGCATCGATCGATGGGGCCATACTAGAAAAAGAAGAAGAAGATGTTTTTGACGTCTTGGCAACGTATATACAGTATGCCCTTGGCTGTTCATCAAGTTGGAAATAAGGATGTAGCGAAAGTGTGCAACAGTAACATACTAATTAAGCATACAATACATGTTAATAACACTTTGCTTTCTATACCGCTGATTTCCGCAGTGAACCGACGTTAACAACAAAGTGACAGTTAATTTGCGCATGTAAGAAGATATCTTATCTTATTACTATTACGAATACAAAAGTTTGGATGGATATTTGTTACTCAATCAGGCCAAAGTAGCTGAACAGATCTGGAAAAAAATAGCCTGAATTAGTATAGCCTGGAATAGCACATGGGGAACTTTTTGTCTTGAGACAAACTAATTCTTCGCAGATAAAGTCCACGGTGCCATCGACATTTTTCTTTAGTTACGAACATGATTTATTTGTACTTTTGCACTTTAGCCGCTTCTTTCTAGCCAGGACGCAGCTATTTCTGAAACTGGCGAGACATAATCAAATTGAAAACACGGTTAGGTATGAAGAACATCATAAGTCAAAACTGACTACATTATAATTACAGTTATTTTACTAGTTGTAGTCTAGGTGTAGTCTTCGATGCTGGGCTGGGAGCAAAGAAAAACATAGAATGTACCAGTTGCTTCTCTACCCGCGCAGATGGTACAAGACTATCGAGGAAATGGGCGAAAATAATAGGAATCATGTTATAGGCGATGAGGCTAGCAACCCATCACTATTTTCATTCCATTTTCCACCTATACGCCCACAATCTTGCTAAATGTGGCCTGTAGGTACCTGTTACCTCAGGCTCTGTCTACCCTGTAAAGACGTGATTTGTGTATGTGTGTAGTCTACGACTTCGTCGGCGGAGAATTCCTTTTTGCGCTCCCGCGGGAACTATACAATTTTCCGGGATGACAACTCCCAAGGTCTCAAGCTGTCTCTATACAAAATCTTATCACGATCGGTTGAGTATTGAGTATAGAAAGCGTAACAACCAAACAAAGTCACATTCGCCTTTATAATATCAGTTAGGAAGTTAAGATTCTTGTATACGTTATTTTCAATTTGGCACTAAGTACCTATTCCTTCGTCTGTTCATGCTGTAATCTCGCTAGGCGTGGTAGCTAGTTTTTGCATCAATCAGTGCCGCCATACGGGGTGAACGATCCTAGGTAACCAGTGGTTGACAACACATGGTTACTTTATAAAAAGAAATGTCGCAAATTAATGCGTGAGTACTTCCATGCTGGTCTGGGAGCAAAGAAATAACATAGAATGTACCAGTTGCTTCTCTGCCCGCGCAGATGGTAAAAGCCCATCGAGGGAATGGGCAAAAATCATAGGAATCATGTTATAGCCGATGCGGCTAGCAACCCATCACTATTTTGATTCCATTTTCCATCTATTTGCCCATAATCTTGCTAAACGTGGCCTGTAGGTCTTGTCATCTTAGGCTTTGTCTACCCCGTAAGGGACAGGGACGTGATTTGTGTACGTGTGTATGTATGTAGGTAATGCGTGAGTATGATGCCTGCGCCGTGCAGTTCACTCCGCGTATGACCGCAAAAATAGAAGCGTATGTGCTCGTGATCAGTAGTGAGGGAACGAGAAAGAAGAGAACGTTTGTGATACCCTGTAGTCCACTCGTAAGCACTGCAGCTGCATCGCGGAAATGAAAACCAAAACTAAATGTCTTAAATAATAGTAATTTACCTTCTGTGATATTACGCGGATATCACAGAAGGTGAATTTCCATGTGCTTCTGTTAAATGTCATTGCTATTTTGAAACTATTAAAGTGGCTCCATTATTATGAAAGTCGACATGGTTTGCGGTACTTACACCTAATTGTTCCGCTCTTATTCCAATTACTGTATTTTAGTAACTGATACTCTTGAAAAGTAGAAAACAGAAGACAGTAAAACCAAACTTCTCGAAAAAAAATTGTACGGCATTAGTTCCGGCATATTATAATTTTATTAAAAGGTTTGTAACAACTGTCTCAAGCCACAAACTGCGCAGTTCCCGAGTAAGTGATTACGTTTTTTTTTCTTAACGAAAAGAATTGTCGTAAAAAATTGAGAAATATAGACACTAAATTAGTTTTTCTGTGAAAATCATTTGTTAAATTTTTGTAAGATGCCGATCACCTAAACGGTTAAATATAACATTCGTGGCATTTTCTCTTTAAACCAACGATGTACAAAACACACACATACATCGTAGGCAGGCATGTGACATAGTTGCATTCGCGGTATACTCTTACTTTGAGAATGGCCCCGTAGAGGGTCCGAAACGCGTCAGCGTTTTGTGTGGTGTAGGGCATTTTGCACAATCTTGGTTGTCTTGCACGTGAGTAGCGGAGTAGCAAGATAAATGTTTTTGTTAATTGAAATGGACCTCCGCAAAGCAACAAGGCATCCGCAACGCTATAGGATTGCAGATGCGTTGCCAGCTAGAGGGCTAGGATAGAATATCTCATGCGCCAGTAATTTTATCGGCTGTCTGAGTCTCCTCTCCACGCCGGAGCACAGGCAGCGCTAGCACTGCTGCTTGGCGGCAGGATTATTTTCACTGGCAAGTCAATGTTATAAAATAGGTTGTTTTCTTGTTTTATTTCTGGTGAAGGTATTGTCATAAAAATGGTAAAGTAACTCTACCACAGTCAACTATTTTACATGTAAGGAGACATCGAATCTATGATTATTTTGTACATACGTACATAATGCATAAATCACGTCGTTACCCTTACTTACGGGGTAGACAGAGGCTAAGGTAACTAGACCTAAAGGCCACTTTCAGGTTTAGCATGATTATTGTATAGGTGGAAAGAGAATCATAATAGTGACGAGTTGCTAGCCGCATCACCTATGACATAGTAAGATTTTCGCTAATTCCCTTGGGCTTTTACCATGGGCGCGGGAAGAAAGCAACTGGTACATTCTGTTTGTCTTTGCTCCCAGACCAGCATGGAAGGGTTATTTTTATTAGGCTTGCCATGATTATTTTCTATGCCACATTGTTTCGTAGTTGTTACTTATTCGCAGGTTATGATTAGCTAGATACTAAATTTCTAAATGTCGGTGAAAATTAGAACACAGAAAAATCCGAAAAGTAAAGCTATGGCCGGGAATCGAACCCGAATCCTCGTCATTCCGTGACGCGTGCTATACCCCTACACCACCCATAGCAGGTGGGTAGTATCCGAATTTTTCTACCTGTTACTAACTGTCACGTGACCTTTGTTACTGTGCGAATATTTGTCGCTAAGCGTTATCTGTTTGAATGATGTGTCTGTACGACACAATTACAAACTTCCGTGGAACATCTACTGCTCACCAGGGACGAGAGAAGGCGCTGTTTTTCAAATGATAGTACCATTCATTTGATAGTACCTACTTAGCTAGATACTGGTCAACCGCAACCTTGGCCGCAACAGTTTTTGCTGACCACCGGTCGGCGCATAACTTGCACAGGAAAAAACTGATCAAGAGCAAGTTCCACAAAAAGGTCTCGCCCGAAAAAATTTGTTACACTGACGAGCAAAAATAGTGAGTCACCTTTCATACAACTTTATACGGAAAGTGATCCCTTATTTTGATCGCCATATGCCCTTTTTCCATAGACAAGCAGGTTTTGGAAGCCAGTTTATCGTGTATATTATTTAATAAAAACAAAAGAAACTAATTTTGTCAATAAGCAAGCACAAAGCGTTTTATTGTTCATAATTTAAATCACCAGTGATAACAAAGAAACAATTCAATAAGTTACTTATAAATAAGAATAAATAGGCATATGAACTAACATTTAATAATTGCGACATACCCAGTGCTTAAGAATGGCAGTGTCTAAAAGGGCAGCCAATTATGTTTATAATTATAGTCTCACCCCCTTTATTAATAAACGCTTGTTAAGCTTTCTTTAACTTAAGATCAATTTTATTTGTCTCTATCTGTTAATTGTGCCTTTGTCAGACACAGACAAAACATGCCTTTCGTTATAACTTTACTATGACATTCCCAAACAAAAACTAATCCTTCTTCATTTTCAGCGTCCTCGTCTTCCCCATCATACGCCTCAAAACAGAGAAGCATATCCAGAATATTAGGTACAAGTTGGAATCAGACGTTATCGTCAGGTAAATCGCGAAGAGTGCGAAGAGAATGCCCATCACATTGAAAAGGATTTGGAGCTGTATGGATGACTTTGCAGACTTCACTGCTGCCCTGCAAGGACAGTCGGGAGGACATTCCTCTTGGAGCACGGAACTGTCAATGTCGGAGGTGCCCTGAAGGTCTGAAGTATCCTGGAGGCTGGAAGGCTTCTGGTTGTTGGAAGACTCCTGTAGTTTCGAGGTGTTCTGCTTGGAGTTGTCCCCATGTTGCACGGTTTCTATAAAAATAAAGAAAGGTTAGGTTGTATATTTGACTCTCAGAAAAGTGTTATATTTTTCCATGGATTTTTTAGTACAATTTTAACGATCTATTTATTTGTATTCCAAAATTGAAGAATGGCTAAATCAAAGCAAAGGTGGTAGTCAACGCTTAAAATATCGGCCTACCTACCTACGTATTAATCATTTTTTATATAACTTTAATTGCCGAAACTAATTACACAAATACCTTCAACAGTCTGGCACATTTCGCTTCAATACTTCTTCCTCGCTTTTCAGTGTCTGAATGATTTCATAAATTAAATTAAAAGTCTTAAATATCGACAAATATCTAAGGCGAAGGTTGCTAGTGTAAAGACAGGAAGTGACACAAAAGATGAAACAGATAGGTACCTGCAGTCTCCGCTGCCAAGCGTGACTGAGGACAAGATTTTCCAGGAAAACAGTAAAGGCGGAACCAATTCGTGATGGATAGAGATTTTTCCTGAACCATAAGTACCTACTTATATCATTGTGTTTAAAAAGGAGTTAAATCGATAGGCGAGAAATGAAGATAACGTTTACTGAATGCTTATGTTTGTGTATTTCTATAAAGCTACAGCCTTAATATGGTCATTTGCCGGTAGGTATTGAGCTTGCTAACTGAAAATTTTAAATCGAAGACAGTCTCATTAGAACCATAGGTTCTCGTACTTAAAAATTAAAATCTTGGAACTATTGGATTTCGTATGAAAATACAACTTATAAGTTTCTGTAAAAAAATCATTTTAAATACAAGCTTTTTTGCTGACTGTATTTTTTGTTGACATCCTACATGTGTGTACCAAATTTCAAGCTAATCGGACCAACCGTTGTAGAGTTCCCTCCGTGGAGACAATCCTGGCTGGGTCACCAGAACTCCACTACCAGATTATTGTATTGTCATCCGATTTACTCAAGTATGAAATATCTCTGCTCAATCGATTGAAGATAACTGCTTCAAAATTGAGTCGCAAGATTCCACCCGGAAAAACATACGGTGCAAGTTAATATAAAGTTCGTAAAAAAATACATGTTATGTTTTTAGTATAAAATTACATGCATTAACATCCAATATTTACTTAATCCGTCCAAACAAGCAAATGTGCATTGTAAGTCATGTGTAATTTGCTAGAACATCGACTTAAACTGGCTGTCTTGCAGGTGATAGAAAGAAAGTGACCGATAAAAAAAAATTTGGCTAGCAAAAGAAAGGAATAGAGGCGGGAAAAAAATATAAAAAAGGTTATACAATATAATCATAAAGCATTAAAATCATTTGAGTTACAAAAGTGCTCCAAACAAAATGTCTAACAACGCGCAGATAACAATGCACCAACCTTGCTCTTGTTGCGCTTTTTGCACCGATATTATGTATAAAACATGGCAGATCGGTGGAAACGGCACAGTGTGATAAGACCACCGAAGATCAACCCACCATGCCCGCCCCTTGCGAACCCTGCAAAGGTAAGTCACAAATGCTTAAGTAATATTTTTAACAAACAAATATGTGGAAAACCAGAAGACACAGACAAACAGGGTTATTGTTTCAAAACTCGGCAAATTCTAGCAAAAACTTGGAAATACAAAAAATACTTGGGACATTTTACATTAGACGCGAAATTAACATGAAAGGGGGTGTGACTGGTAGTCAATTTTATTCTAGCAGATTAAAAAAACTGCCCTTAAATACTCCGGATGGAGGAGCACAACTCCGCACAAGTCTTGACGTGCTTTATTTTCTACAGACTCCTGCCAGGACGGATCCTGCAAAGATAACTGCTCCTGTAAGGACAAGGGTTGCAACGACTGCTCTTCCAAAGGTAGGATCTACCTATTACGGTTCATTAAATTCATAAGCACACAAAATTCTTTACAAATAGTTAATCGCACTTTTTATTTTTACTCCTACGATTCACATTACATTATATTGTCAAAATTTCCGTGGAAGTGTAAAAGTAACTAGAAGACTTACGCGCACACGGTTGCAATTGTAATCACCATTCCTATCTGCAAACAGTCATAGCGAAGGCGTCGGACTCATTTTTTTTTACTTGGGATCTTCGAAAAAACCACCATATCCACATGTTAAGGATGCATGCAATTCTAAGTCCAAAGGTTTAGAAAGTCCGGGCGTTGAAGTCTGTGGATCAGCCATTTTTTTCTACTTCGTCCGCGCAGAGTTAAATTTTGTAGCAAAGCTCCATACCTTCCAGCCCTTTCGCCAAATCCTTTCTCAGTCTATCCATACACAAATGGATTTCAGTTTAGGACTACCTCGTAGTCCTTCCTCTTGGAGCGTTCGGTTTTTGAATCATATCAGACAAGTGTTTCCATTAATTGCGGATTATCACGCTATTGTTTTTCAGGTGGATGCTGCTAAGCCATGGACGAAGATCGGCGCCCGCGCAGACCGCTGGGCGCGCGAGTGTCGGCCGTGCTCGAGGCTTGCTTCCCCGTCGCCTTCAGCGTCACCTTCTTCCTTACCATTGTTCTGTTCCACTGCCTTCTGTAACTTAATAAATTGTTAAGTTGATTTTGTGTTTTTATCTCAATGGACAATGAGATCATCACAGATATTTTACCGAATATTTCAGCATAAATAATGAATAATGAATAGGCTTAGTTCGACTGAACACCCCTACGTAGAATTTTCCGCTTGTTCCCCGTACATAACCATTTTACATTACCAGGACATTCTAAGGTAAAATGAAGACTATATTACTGAATTAAGACAAACATGTTCGCGGCTTAGGGGTGGCTCGAGGTGTGGGTATACCTCGCCACATCTAAACCTTTTTTTTATGGTGTGGAAAATGCGCCTTCTGCATCCGCCCGGTACGGGTTTACCAGGGGTATGTGGGGCTCTCCCGCGACGACAGGCATCCACTAAAAAGCACACGGATTCCCTATTCAGTCGTATGTGAGGCGTTACGAGAGCACTCGGTGTCAACGCGACGCCCCGACCACCCCGGGATGGGGTTCTCTCTTTGCGGCACCTGTGCAATGCAGGTTTGGGGAGACCCGCCTTACCCCGCTGGGCCGTACCTAAACCTAAATCAATCCGAATCAATCATCCAACATTGGTTTTACCAGTGCCGGTTATGTAACTTGGTTATGTACGGGGAACTAGCTGATTTTTCATTTAAATTGATTCAAAATTTTGTCTCGCCCTTGATGCGGTTCACTTTGACATCGATAAATGTACGATCAAGTGCAAAAATAAGTATCGATAGGAACTTCTCAATAATATGTCTCACGACCTTATTGCGCTGGTGTAAGAGCGTATGATACTTATTTTTGAAACTTCGTCTAGATACATGTTATTACACTTGACTGTACACTTGTCAACTATGATTCCAAAATCCTGAATGACATTTACAGGGCTATAAGTCAAACTAACCCTTTACTGAAATATTTTAGATCAATTTTAAAAGAACTTGTTTAAATCCAGTCTTTATCTCTTACGGGGCAGAAAGAGCCCTGCGTAAGGAGACCATAAAATTTCCGTGAATTCCTAAGAATTTCGCCATTCCCTCGAGGGGCTTTTACGACCTGCGCGGGAAGAGAAGCATCTGGTACATTCTTTGTTTTTTCTTTGCTCCCAGACTAGTGTGGAAGAATACATCACATCACGGTTATCCAATGACAATTTTAGGCTTGATTAGGAGACTGTCCATTCGAAAACTAAAGGGAACAGCCGCATAGAAAAACAGAAGACGAGCGAATTGGTTTTTTCCCAAATTCTAAATTCGTAGTTTATGTCATACCAAGCCTCGTACTCTCCTATTAAAGACACAATTAGTATTTTCGGGACAGCATGATACGTGATTTGAATTACAAATTTCGAAGTATAGGACAAGGGCTGAGTTGAGGTTGAAAACAATACACTACTTCAAATCAACCTGAGGAGGACAGAAGCGAATGGACTCAGATGAATATTCGATGATTTTTCAAAATTCCAACGGTGTAACGTATAAAAATAGATTATTTTATACAGCAAACTAGACTCACGTAACTATTCTCGTACTTTGTTTGTCAATCCTTAAACCCTGATAAGTATACTAATCTGAAGAGTTCATTTTAAGTACCTAGGGTACATTACCTTACAGTGTTGCCAGTCGGGTCTTGTCAGAAGTTACCTGACATATAAAAAAAATAACCTTTCCTATTTTTTTGGTAGAAAAGTTCCATTTTCATTTAAATCTTCGGGAACGAGCTTTTTTTTTTTTTATTTTACCTCATCATACGAATTTTAGGAATAATATTTTTGTTTACAGTGTTAATAACAGGAAAAATTATCTTTTGCCGGGACCTAAAAATTCCGAAAAGTAACCTTTTTATTAATGTAAGTAACCAATGCAGTTAAAAAATCACCTAAAAGGTTACAATAGTAACCTTCTGGCAACACTGTTACCTTATCATCACGGTTTGCTAAGACTGTGTTTTTGATGTTTATTGGGGTTGCAATTCCTAAAATTACTTAATATGATCACATCCGTATAAATTAGTCTTAAATATGAATTCATTGAGAATATTGGTTTTAGAGTGACAGACTTGCAAACTATATAGTCATATTTCGCCTCAGTTCTGGTCAGCGTAACCGAAATACACTTGATTCAACCAATAACTCTGTGGGGGGTGCTACAATAGAGAGATCTCTCTCCAGGCAGATGTTACGCCTGGGGACCAAAGTCCGAATGAAGTTAAAAGTTGTATTTATGCAGCCGCAATGAGAAACTTCGCTAGCGGGATGTAGAACGATGTGACAGCTGTCATTGGAACGGGCGCTAGCTACTCGTGCGTCGTAGTAGTTATGTAGAGGCCAACTAGGTAGCGCTAGGGTCGCTACAAATCGTTAGCAAGAAGAAAGGTGAAGAAAATACTGTCACTTGGGGTACACGTATATTAATTTCAAGAGCTGTATCCTCCATGTTGGTCTGGGAGTAAAGAACATAGAATGTACCAGTCGCTTCTCTTCCCGCGCAGGTGGTAAAAGCCCATCGAAAAATGGGCGAAAATCTTAGGAATCATGATAGAGGCGATGCGGCTAGCAACCCATCACTATTTTGATTTTCCTTTCCACCTATACGCCCACAATCGTGTTAAACGTTGCCTTTGGGTCTTGTTACCTTAGGCTCTATCTATCCCGTAAGGGCAAACTTCAGCTGAGTAGACTATGGGACTTCTTTTTTAGAAAGTCTAGTACCTACTCCAGAAACATCATGTCACCACATATTAGTCACATGTCCGTTGTGCCATATCCTATCACAAGCATTCGAGACATCAAGATAAAATGTATGTATGTATGTATGTAAACTCTTTATTGTGCAAAATAAACAAGACAAAATGTAACGTAAGTCTTTAAATGGCTCCAGACCCATTAGTAAGTTGCGTACCTGCTTGTCGAAACGAAATCCGACGATTGCGGAATGTATTTTAAGGTAAACTGTTTATTACATTTAGAAGTTGCCTGAGACCTTCATACCTACTACAATGTCAACAATACATGTTAGATTCTGCCTTTTTCCGTTTCGGTGGTGCAAAACAATCAGAATTACGAGTAGGCTCACAAAAAATTTCAAAATACATTTAGGCGCAGACCGCTGCTTACTGTATGTGTAAAATTACAAAAGGTCAATTTCTAAACGACACTGAAAATTAGAACACAGATAAATTCGAAAAGTAAGGAAATGGCTGGAAATCGAACCCGGATCCTCATCATTTCGTGATGCGTGCTATACCGCTACACCACACACATAGCATCATTACTTTTTCAGAATTTCATAGTACCTATTACAAAAGGTTGAAAATGGACTTCGGGAAAAGGATGACGGCCGAGCCTTTTGTTTTGTGTAACTTGGCGGGGCAAAAGTGCCCCCGGCTATAATCTAAAATGCTCTGTATGTAACTACATGTATATATGAATTTACGTACAGGTGTAGTGAATAAAATGTTTCCATGGCATTTCGTTGAATTCTATCCGCTTTTTAACATGCTGTTATAAGACCGTTATTCACATTGTTGTTAAAGTTGAAAACCGCGTGGGATTTATCGAAATAGTATGGAAAAACTATTCACTACACCTATACACGTGAATCCTCTCGGCTTGGAGTGAAGTTTTCACGTGGGCCCATAGCAAAGAAGTGATCAATCATTTTTGTGAGAGCTATATTGGTTGTATAACGGTGTCCCTTACGCCGAATAGAACTTGGCACGCATTAAGCGATTGTGGTAGCCCCGCAGCGCCTTAAAACTAACTGTCGGCAAAGTAAAGTTTTCAACTAAAATGTTTGAATTTAGTAAGGTGCATTGGGGTAAATTCGAAATTGGGGGAATTTCGAAAATCGTGGATCCGCTAACTAGGGAACAATTACATAATCTGTCAACGCTTATCTAGAAGCCAAAGACATTGGAGCTTCTAGGCAAGCGTTGCTAGATTATATAATTGTTCCCCGTTTAGTAGATATCCACGAGTTTCGAAATTCCCCCATTTTCGAGTTTAGCCCAATGCACATAAAGGCGTTTGTTATATTGAACCATACGAAATGGCAACTTAGGAAGGCACAAACATAAAAAACATGCTTTAAATGGGCACCACTGATTTAATTGCAGAAATAAATTACATTACACGCTATCAATTAAAATCGGAAGCCGATGAGATGAGCTGAACGCGCGAAGATCCCATTTGACTAGCAGCAACCACCTGAAACAATACACACATTATTTTAGACGACACATAATACAAAAGGTATTAGTAAAAACCACTCGAACAACCTGCCTTTGACGTCCTATTTTAAAATCTTGCTTGAGTAACTATAGATTTGATTCAATGCCTAAAAACCGTACGTGGTTGGCTGACTACCTGGCAAGATAGAGTCGACTGCTGTGATCAAAATGTATCCCAAAATAAACGAAAATAAACTAATAAAAGTAAACTGCATCGATGACACGACCGTTTTACGTCGCTAAAAGCAGTAATAAATTACATGAAACCCAAACCGACCCTTAAAATTGGAAGATGTTTTGAGTCTCAGTCGTTAAGATAACTTTATTTTGATATCTTTAGCAATGTAGCAGAGAAGCGACATATCCAAGTAAACGCAATTAGCGACCCCTATCGCACATAATATATATATATATTGGTTAGAAACAGAAAAAATGCTTCATAAGAAGAGTGGAGGCCTTTATTCTTTAAGGTCCACCAGAGGCAGCCTCGGTTCGAGGCAGCAGCTCGACTCGAGGCTGTCTCCAGTGGATAAGCACCTGGCAAACTTAGAAAGAGAAAGAAAGAAAATATATTTATTTGGTCACATTATTACAGTATAAAACTTCACCGGTACCTACTAAATGGAGCAAAATGGACACAAAAAGGGAAGCTGGCTCAGCACTATGGGAAAGCTGGCTCAGCACTATGCTCAGCTCAACACTAACTTACCTGGTTTAGTGTCGCAATCAGAGCAATTAGTGTCGCAGGCGCAGTTATCCTGGCAGCCCGATCCTTCTTGGCAGGTATCTGGATAATTCAAATAAATTTTAAGAAAATGTTACCATTATCAACAACAAAGTTTGGTAAAGAGCATTCATAAAAACCAGTTCATACTCCTTTCTTTCGGACTTCAGTGCCCTAGATGCTATTGTGGCCTCTTCCTATGTAAATAAACAAATCAGGTTTGCATACACCTAGTGTCTTGGTAAAGTAAGCCGGAAAGGGAAGACTAATTGGAAAACAAAATTGGTTAAGCTACCACACGGGAATGGGGCAAGGCGTAGTTTAGACTCGCAAAACTACGTCTCGACTTTTTATTTGGTCTCAGGCAATGGCCAAGGAATCGCTACAGAAGAATAATGAAAACTATTAATACAATACTTTACCTTTGCAGGGTTCGCAGGGGGCAGGCATTTTGGTTTATTTTAATGTATTTGGAACTCGGAAACTATTGCTGTGGTGTTTTCAGTTGATTTGATTATTTGTCCATTATGCTGAAGCTTATATACGTTGACAGTGACAGAAAAAACTGACAACTGAAGCGAGGTTCTAACCTCCGTTTTTATGCGGGTAAAAAGTGACAATGAAATGAACAAAGGAAAAGGAACCAGGGATGAATAAAACGAGGATA
Organism: Pandemis cinnamomeana; assembly: GCA_932294345.1. Lineage (NCBI taxonomy): Eukaryota > Metazoa > Arthropoda > Insecta > Lepidoptera > Tortricidae > Pandemis > Pandemis cinnamomeana. The sequence goes on from OW028721.1 coordinate 8,619,926, forward strand.
GTAACTCACACAGCTTATAAAAGAACAATTAACAATTACAAAAAAAATAGCGAATGAATGTGTTTCTGTCATAGGGGCGATTGGATGAACTATAGGTACATCTCCTGCCTATGTACGGTAAAGTGCAAAAATAAGTATCGATATGAACTTGTCAAAAATATGTCCTATATACGACCTTATTACGCCGGTGTAAGGGCGTATGATACTTATTTTAGAAAACTTTGACTAGATACATATTATTACACTTGACTGTACGTCCCGATGCTGGGCACAGGCAAGATCTCTCATAATGAGAGATCTTGGGCTATAGTTCCCACACTGGCCCAGTGCGGATTGGGAACTTCACACACACCATCGAATTGCTTCACATGCGTGTGCAGGTTTTCTCACGATGTTTTCCTTCACCGAATGCATGTATACATCCGTGTTTATTCTTAGAAAGAAGCTAGCAAGCATGTTGGTCCCTGATGATAAGAGAACACCGCCCAAAAAAGAACATAAAATTGTATGATTAAACGAACTTACCTGAAGTGAAGTTCTATCATAATTATACGTAGCTCCTTGTCCGAGACGATTTACATGTAGTAACGCTGATTGTACAGCGCTTCAGGTCACTATCTTTAAAGCTAAAAAAAAAAAACAAAATAACCTGTCTTTTTGACAGATGTGACAATGTCATTACGTTTGAAGATGTATGGTATGAACAACCCTATAATTGGGATAATGCTTTAGTATTAGTGGGAAGGGTTGGGACCGTCGTCTCGGACAAGGAGCTACGTATAATTATGATAGAACTTCACTTCAGGTAAGTTCGTTTAATCATACAATTATACTCTTCTCCTTGTCCGAGACGATTTACATGTAGATGTTTAAAGGCAGGGTTGTGAATAATAATAATATGGGTTTCAAATAAACATGATTTATTACAACCTCAGGTTAGACAGAAAGTAACCTTATCGATAGGAATGGAAAATATCTCTTTTTACAGCTTAGCCCTCCTTCCAACAATATTAATAAAAACAATAATAGTGATGTACTAAACATCATAGTATACTAGATTACCATAAACTATCGTTACTTAAGTGATGATAAATTACTGCACTAAGGCATGTGATGTGCCATCACAGAAGTTGATGTATCTCTGATAACAGCTTTTTATATTGTCGAGCAAATGTCGTAAACCACGAAGGAGAAAAGGGGGGCGTGGGGGGCAGAGCCCCCCACATGGGGGGCTCGGGGGCGCAGCCCCCGCCATAACAAAACACCACACAGACATTAAAAGAACTGGATTCTTAGGTTATAGGTTAGGTTAGGTTATCTTGTAATCCTAACTCGAAAATAGGGGCCCCGTGAAACGGGGCTCCGTCGACTCCTTCTTGATTACTATGGTATGTTAGGTATAAATGCTATACCTAATCCTCTTTATTTCTCATTATATCATCATCAACCACTTCCACTTTAAGATTTTAAATGTTCGATCAAGATATTATAAAAGATGATAATTTTATCTTGTTTACATCATATAATTTTTTTTACAAAGTAAAGGGCAAATATCTGTTAAGTACAGCAATAGAGGTTTATCACCTGAATATAAATCCCTTAAGAGTCATATAATTGAACTCTACTCAAAAAATATTGATTAGAAACTTCTTTAGAATTCGTTATCGACAGACGTTACTTTGCTGACGTCCACTTCCTTGATAAAACCAAGTAACAACCCTTTAGTCTTTACTTTTAGAATACTTATTGATTCCTGATATAGGTCAACGTAAGGGCATACAGAAAATCTTAAATAATGTTAATAATCAACCAGTTCCCGGTAGACTACTGTGGTAACTGAGTTTGTGGTAACATTACATCGACTGCTGATAATAGGCTATCTCGCCCCAAATAAGTCATGCTGACAAAAGCCTTGCTGCAGCCCAGTTTAAGCTGGTGGGATATTCACTTTCCCTGCCTGGGGAATACTAATAGGAATATTTCAACAAATGTTAGTGATAACGACCAGAAACTCAGAACGGTAAGAGAAAAAAATAAAGTAATAACCATGAAACCAGATTCCTTAAGGTTATATTTACTGCCACAGAGAATGATAGGTATCAGTAAAAATAAAAAACAAGTTAGCCCAGTGAAGTATGAAGGCATTAATCTTCCGGCCCAATCCTTAATTTCAATTAGATTTAGAAGCAAACAGATCCCGAGTGAGAACACCGTTCAAAATTTTTATACGAGCCTAATGAGTGCTCCCATTCAATGATGGTTATTTCATATCATAATGGTTTTTTGCATTGAAGTTGATCTTCAATTTTGTACAACTGAGCTATGTTTAGTATAGTTTGCGTCTTTATATATGTTCTATGTTCTCCAATAATGAAATAATATTTCTGGGGAAACGATTGGGTTAATTAGGATCACATGAAAGGACGTTCAATCGAAGCCTTCGTTCAATTGTTAGCATGTAACAGAAATGGACCAGTATGTAATGTATTATATTAATATTTTATTATATGAAGCAATTGTTAAATGATTATTTTTTGTGTCCTATCCTTAACTAAATCATAGCTCTTCCATCTCCACTTCTCCGGGATGAATAATTTTGTTCAACAGTTGTGCACAGGCCTCCCTTCAGTACGGGAGGGCCTGGACAATGTGTCATGCGCAACTATATTTATCTCAACTATGTACGAAACGGCCGTCTACCCGCAACTTGTGGTAGCTCTAAGCCTTGTCTACAAATAAATTCTTGAGTGTTATTTTCTTGGTCCTTTTGATCTGTGGGTCATATTTTATAAATTACCTGTCCAATCGCTATGTGATGGGCTAAGGCCTGTATTACCCAAAAATGGTTGATTGATAATTTTTCGGACCTGCAGTGATGGGTCATATATAACGTTACCTGTCCAGCCTCTCTGTGCTCGCTCTAAGGTATGTTTATGTATGTCTGTCCATCCACTATGTGATGGCGCTAATAATAATAATAATAATAAATTTCTTTATGATAATTTTTCGGACCTGCAGTGATGGGTCATATATAACGTTACCTGTCCAGCCTCTCGGTGCTGGCTCTAAGGTATGTTTATGTATGCCTGTCCATCCACTATGTGATGGCGCTAATAATAATAATAATAATAAATTTCTTTATTCGGATAACTGGGACCCAAAATTTGTAAGTAACATAATTGCTTATTGCTAATGTTAATAAAAAAGACAGGCTAAGGCATGTGCACTCGAAAATAGATTATTGATAACTTTTGAATCATGGTCTATTTGCTGTCATAGCTCAACTCTTGTATCAATAACAGGCCACTGTCTATCCTCAGTGTGATAGCTCTAAACCCTGTATATGTATATCAACCAAGTGTTGGTTCATAATTCTTTGTCTATTCTCAGAGTAATAGCTCTTAATCGATTCTCTGATTTATATAACTAATCAAATCTCAGCTTAAAAACGAATATCTATGCCACTCCTGCCTGTCTTTGAATGGCCTTATTTGTTCCCTTTTTGATATTGCTGATATCGATTTCTCGAATGACTTTCCTTGAGGTCCATTAATATCACACACACACACAATTCACGTCTTTATCCCCAACGGGGTAGACAGAGCCTAAGGTACCAAGACCTACCGGCCCTGTTTATCGAGATTGTGATTGTATAGGTGGAAAATGGAATCAAAATAGTGATGGGTTGCTAGCCGCATCGCCTATAACATTATTCCTATTTTCGCCCATTCCCTGATGGGCTTTTACCATCTGCGCGGGAAGAGAAGCAACTGGTACATTCTATGTATTTTCTTTGCTCCCAGACCAGCATGGAAGTATAGAAAAAATATGCATATTTAGTGAGTTCCCTTGAAGTCCATTAAAATCAATAATATTTAAATAAGCAGAGTATTTTTGTAAGATACTAGCAATTAATGTTTTCAGTTGACACCATTGTCAAAATTCCACTTTGGCTAATCTATTCTTAATATCAGTCTACACCTCCTTCGACATGTATAGAACAAGTATATGCAGCTTTCAAATGTTATAAATATATGCCCAATAGTGTTCCATCTTAAGGTTTCTATCAAAAATTACCTCTTTAATACTTATAACCTTTTTGTTGACTGTATCAACTTTCTTGTTACTGTCTTACACAACAATGCAAAATTTCAGCTCAAATGGTTGAAGATATGTGCTCAAAATTGAGTTGCAAGAATCCAGCCATACAATCCTACACTGCAAATTAAGAAGGATATAACTCTCTATGTTTATATGTTATATTTTCTGCTGCCTAGAAATGTATTCCTTAACAAAATACTCTGGATTTGTCTAAAACCTGTCAAAATGTACTTGTCAATTGTTTTGCACCACCAAACAATATCAAATGTATTTCTTGTGGCAGGATCATTTTACATCAAAATTGTTATTATCTTACAATAATGCTAAATATTTTTCTCTTCCCGGTGACTTGTGATAAAATTTTCTTAGTAGTATGGTGAATAATGTTGATCTTATTTTCTTTTTTATAATGGTAACTACGAGACACCAATGATATAGCCTCCTGTTCTCTCGGAAAGTTACTACCCAAATATTGTATATGTTCTTGTAAAAGACAAGGAAATAACATTCATAAGAAAGCACAGATCTGAAAAAAAAAATGTTTAGTCGGATACAAGTTTCACTATGACTTGATGTCCGGGTAGACCCATTTTAAGGTACCCGGCTAAGATGCCAGTAATCTGAACAGGTTAACCACTTCCAAAGAATATGGATGTGTATACCCAAATCGAGGGTATTATGTATGTGTATGTGGCTCAGTACAAGCTTTGCTAAATTTGGGGCATGTGGTCAATTTTATTGACCTGTATTGTGCCCTGATATTAATTTTATTATTTATTCAATTATTTCATACCTGTGGGTAAATAATAATTATGTAGGAGTTTATTTTGCACAGTAAAGAGTTTGTTTTACTTACTGTTCAAGTTAATTTTTTACTTATTGATCTCTAGAAATTCACTTACAGTTCTGATTATTTATTTCTTTATTTATCAATAAAATGTTACACATTACTGTCTGAAACAGTGCTCTGTATGTATCTCCGGATTCATTAGGAGTACCGTAGCATTGATGACATCTTTTAAGGATTGAATATTATATTTACTTATTTTAGTTCAACTGGTTATACTTAGGAACATATCTAACTTCTCCAGTATGTCTTCTCTCTCTCTCATAGTGCCTCTCCAACTAGTGGAGGTTGGCAGTCAGCTCCGCAGTATGTCTTCATCCTGTGTTATTGCATCTTTTCTGAATCTTCATCCAAGTGCCCACAATGAGGGCTGAGTTGAATGTCTTTATTCTTGATTGTATCTTCCTAATTCTTCTTAAATTCACATTAACACGAGTTGATCTACGACCGCGAAATCAGAACGTCGGTCACGGAACGAATAAAATAAACAAGTTTTCCGCACCAGATTGTATATTTTAACCGCATATATGTAAACTACAGAACGTAGACGTTGAATTTGAACCTACCTTTCTGTAGTCAGTGATAAGATAATAATAAAATAGTAAATTGCGACGCAATTTCGTACCGCCTATTAACGAAAGCACATTACCTCAATACCTGTTCAATGTGAATTCTCTAGGCACTTTACTTATTCTATTTGAATAATATTGCCGCATACATACCTTACGAATTATCCAAACAAACCTTAGGTAGGTATTCGAAAAAATCTACAGGAATGTATGAAGATTTCAACCATCCTCAATTCCGCTGATTTAACACCAAACATCACTGTAAACCCGTAATTATGTTGAATATAGTTAATATAGTGAACAATCAATAAAACTGCTGTATTTTTATTATTAATGAGAGATTATAAAGCGACCTTGGCGCGCACTCAAAGCGTAATGACATTGTCACATCTGTCAAAAAGACAGGTTATTTTGTTTTTTTTTTTTAGCTTTAAAGATAGTGACCTGAAGCGCTGTACAATCAGCGTTACTACATGTAAATCGTCTCGGACAAGGAGAAGAGTATAATTATAGAATGGTAACAAGAACAACTAAAATCTTATATTTATGTTGTTATGACTTCGTCTGCATAGAATTATACATATAAACCTTCCTCTTGAATCACTCTATCTAATAAAAAACCCGCATCAAAATCCGTTGCGTAGTTTTAAAGATCTAAGCATACATAGGGACAGATAGCGGAAAGTGACTTTGTTTCATACTATGTAGGGATGGTTACCTACTCCATAAGAGATAGAGTGACTTATATAGCCACAGGAAGCGTTCTCCCAGACGATACGCCATAAATGCGTCTGTAATAGACGCAAAGGTCATATAAATATACACATATACGTAATATGTACAAATATATCCCCCATATCTTATATCTACAGCAGCTACAGCTATAATTTTCCACAGATAAACAAAGTTCTGCAGAACAACAGTCGATCGTCACGCTTCTTAAACCCAATTACAGAAAAAGGTGCATTCGTTTTTACTTGGCCTAGCCATGTTTTAAAAGATCATTTGTAAGTATCACTTTAATAGACCGTATACTTTATTGTTCAGTGATCACTGATCAAGTGCACTAGAATTGTTGTTGTTTAAATAATTTACTAAAAGCGAATAAAATTGAATTGATTATTATATCGTTAGCGATGATCTTTTTAGAGAAAATAGGTCAGTGACTAGAATAATATAATTCATTTCTAGTATTCAAAAGAGATTCTATAGGTGAAAAACGTAAGTAAATGACCTATTGTATGTGTGAGTAATGTGTGCGAATAGACAAATTGACGTTCCAAATTAGAAAAATGATTTAGTTAAGTCCCGTATCAGTTCTGTACACTAATACAAACAACAGTTAAATTTACTTAAACTTTTTTTGTTATTAAGCTACGTCTTGTAACAGTCGTAACGTCTACTAATTTAATTTCCCCTGTCGTGTCTTTATTAGGATATTGTTTCGGCGAAATGACTGCCTACTAAAAACTGATTCAAAATTCTATGTAATTCAAAAATAATAATATCGGCAATCGAAATACATCGTCTGTGAAAATTTCAACTGTTTCTGTGATACAACCTGGTGACTGACAGACAGGCAGACGGACAGGTCTTAGTAATAGGGTCCTGTTTTTACCCTTTGGGGACGGGACCTTAAAAAGGTCCCCATGGCATAGTGGTCAAAAGGCTGGTAAAACTCCCTTTTCATCTCCAGCCTATTTACGTCCAACTGCTGGGCACAGGCCTCCTCTCAGAATGAGAGGGCTTGGGCTATAGTTCTCACGCGGGCCCAGTGCGGATTGGGAACTTCACACACACCATTGGATTGCTTCGCAGATTTGTGCAGGTCTCCTCACGAAACTCCTTCACCGAAAAGCTCATGGTCAATTTCAAAAAAGAATCGAGGAAATGGGCGAAAATTGTAGGAATCATGTTATAGGCGATGCGGCTAGCAACCCATCACTATTTTGATTCCATTTTTTGCCATCTATACCGCCACAATCTTGCTAATCGTGGCCTAGGTCTTGCCACTTTAGGCTCTGTCTACCCCGTAACGGATAAAGACGTGATTTGTGTATGTATGTATGTATGTAATTCCGAAAAACTCAGAGGTGCGAGCCCGGGCTGGAATCCACGACCCTCTGCTTGCGAGGCCACAGGTCAAACCACTAAGCAATCGAGACCTTTTTTGAACCGTACTTAAAAACTTTCACAGTGATTTGTTTACAGATTTGGAGCCTCAAACTGCCTGTTGTGTGCCAGGGTGCGACTGCCATGACATTGTACTTGACAGTAAGTTTGGCCATGACCTTGTGCGGCCATTTGAAGAGGCGTCTCGAAGCGGAGCGTTCGGCGGGGCGTGCAACAAGCGTGCAGCGTAGCGGGCAGCGGCGAAGGGCTCTGTACACAATACCGTCTACACCATAAGGGCACACGGGGCCCGTGCCCAGGGCCCATTTCTCAGGGGGCCCCGAAGGACCGACAATGTCTCTCACGCATTTATTCTTAAAACATTTTTGTCGGACACGTTACAATACAAATACCTACTCAGTACAAAACAATACAGAATCAAAGAACAAAGTAGACAATAGGCGGTCTTATCGCTATTGCGATCTCTACCAGACAACCAATAAGAGAAATAAGTTGGAGACAGTGTAAATAGGTGGCGGAAAGAAATAGACAGGATAAACGCAGGATAATTACACTTTTTTATTCTTTTTTACTTTCCAAAAGGGCCCCAAATTGTGTGCCCAAGGGCCTAGCATAGTTTAAGACGGCCCTGTCTGTGCAGCGTCGACTTAGGACACCAGCACGTCTAGCACGAAAGCGTACAAAAGTCGCGTCGCGCGCGAGTTAGATTGCCCGTCTTTTTCTTATTATTCGTTCTAAAAAGAGACTTTCGCATGCTTTCGTGCTAGGCATCCAGAATGAGTTTCATTTTGTGTTTAACACATACGCCGCACGCCCCGTCCCTCGGTACGCCCAACTCGAGAGTCCACTCAGACCTTACACTTACGGTGTGTTCTCTAAACCTCGTCTGTGATGTTTTCGCAGGGCTTAGGCTTTTTTATACAATCCTTTATGTTAAGCATGAGTCTGACTAAAACCTGACGACATACACTTACAATATCCCGATGGAATCTTTTATAATTATAACTCCGAATGTGACTCGTCGCGATGTTGCCGTTGCCTGGTACCAATAGTACAAGCTTTGTTTAGTTAACTAGGTCTATTGGTACAATTTGTCCAAGTATAGTTTTTGTTTTATCATTATTTCGGACAGAGGATTAGAAAAGCCAGCTAGAAGAATTATATTTAAGTATGACACTAGTTGAGTGCGTTGGTCGCTTTTTCGTTTTTCTTCGGTATTTCAAGATTGCTTTTATTCAATCGTGCGTGGCAAATCTAAAGTAATATTTTACTACTTTCAGGTACATGCATGAAGTGAGAATTAGAAATTGGATTGGAATCAGAATTTGATGCAGAAAAAGCGAAATCAGTTGCTAATTTATTTATTTGGATTAATAAAAGATAAATCAATAATGTAACACATATAGTTTTATTCTGTAAACTAAATAGTATCTAACAGGAACTTAGCAAGTATAATTTCTGAATAAATAATTGTTTTCCACTTCGCTATAGAACCTATGTCAACAAAAACAATTATGATAATTATATAAAGGTATAAATACTGTTTTAGTAACGTTTGATAAGAAATGGAAGTGGGTAAGCTAACAAGAGACTACTGTTGAAATTGTGAATGGACCTTACATGTATGTAGATTATTAAACAGACCCTTTGTTAGATCGAGTTTTAGTGTCATCAATTACTCATTATCTACAATATAAATGAGTAACGAATAGTGGTCGTGTTCAAGAGTTTATTGGTCACATAACTTAAAATATGTATTGCATTACAGAATGACAAATAAAATCTACTTTCTAGAAACATCGACAAAAAAGAAGATATAGGAGTGAACCAAAAGTGCTTGAAGAGCTTTACGGGTCCGCAAGGTGTTTTCCAATGTCATGATGTAAAAATCTACATATTCAGTTGTTTATGAACTATCGTTTGTTGTTATTAGTAACATTTTGAAGGCAATATTCTTGCTAGACAAGGATATCGTCCACACCTCCCCCGCCCTTTTCCCCAACCCGAGACACCTTTACTTCTTCGTGGTGCTTTTAGTGGCATCTGCGACAGGGCGTTTGCAGGAGCAACTGCAGGAAGAGTCACACTTGCAGGAAGATCCACACTGGCTCGTGCTGCATTTGCAGCCTGGAACAAAGTTAAATATTAAGTAGGCAGTATAGATAACAAGCTGAAATAATTGGGGAAATTGGAAATTGTACGTGACTATTCCTACTTAAGAACTTGTGTTACAGACTTATCTTTTGGTTTTAATTGTCTAAAGATCCGACCAAAACGCTAACCATTTGGTTGGTGGCCTATATCGGTTATTCTTCTATTATATTCTAGCTATTAATTTCAACTTGATACCTTTGGTCGATCCTGCTGATAAAGAGTCTAGGCGAGACAGACAGATAAAAAGCGGGAGAGATTTAAAAATAAAGGTTCCTTTTTCCTTTTGTACTTTTCGAGGTACGGAACCCTAAAAAGGAAATTTAAGATATTAAACATGAAATAAATACATTACTTTTATTTTACTTTTTAGATTTTTCTGTCAAAAATTACAGAGGTGTATAAGTAAAAAAAAATTGAATCAAACAACCTTGTAATATTAACTCTCTGCACTGATTCATCTAATCGTAACTATGTTAACAAATGCAGTTATCCAACACGAATGTGTTACACCTAATTATTAGCATGTAATGTACGATAACACGGCAAATTCAAACAATTTGAACCAAAACAATAGCGAACGTCGTGCGAGAAATAACAGAGTCGGTTTTATATGGACTTTAAAACAAACGAATCTACATCTGAACTGATCAAACAATTCAATATCCAGCATAACACTAATAAACCAGAAATTACATAGGTACCTACAAAGACAAAATATACACTTTAAATTATCTTATTCTATCCCTAAAAAGCTATACTTACAAATATCAAAATATTACATAAAAAAATTAAATAAAACCTTATGAAAAGAAACCCAACTGATAACTTTACCTAAAACTTGTATTCTAAATTAGGCATTCTAAAATGTAAAAGTTGTACTAAAATTCTCATAAAATCTTAGCCTTAAGATGTTCGAGGCCAATGATAAAGATTCGGTTTTCTACAAATAGCAAAATGCATGTTTTATTTTTATGCAGTATGAAAATGTAGAGCATTCTTTACAAGTTTTATTTTTTTTATATACTTAACCGTTTTTGAGAATGAGATAGGATAAGAAGTTAATTGATTATGCATATCATAAACCATACATACATACATACACAAATCACGTATTTATCCCTTACGGGGTGGACAGAGGTAACAAGACCTACAGGCCACCTATAGCAAGACATCATAAACCAGTATGCGAAAATATGGAACTAAACTGTGTAATTTTTTGGGAAAACAAACACTGAACTGATTTCAAACATTAAATTAAATCTCAGATCTGAAGACGACGGCGAAAAGTTAAAACAGTCGGGTAAATTAAATTGGGAAATGAGTAAGAACCCTTTGTCTCTACCGAAGACGGTTCTCTCTTCGAAAGATGACCAAGAATTGGTATGTTCTAGAAGAGATACGTCTAAGACATTTCCTAGTACGATTGTGTTAGTTGTATAAAACCTTTTTCAAAGCTAGTTTTAAAACTAAAATAAGATTACTCACTGTCACCGCAACCTCCACAAGGCATGATTCGAAATTTAAAATCAAAGTTTTCTTAAAAAATGCAACTGATGTTCTCAGTTCGAATGCTCGAAGACTATTGGCTCAACGAGTATGATTGGTGGTGTATTGTATGCTCATGCACACGGTAATTTATCGGTATTTTACTGTGTGATCGGATTAACGGTACACGGAGAATGATTAATCCCATTTAATTGTGATTAAATAATTTTATCGGTTGTTTCTATGCGGATTAGTCAACCATCCGTTCCTTGTATCTATTTCAATAGGCATCTGTTTCTTAATTAATAATTAGTAATTACTAATATTTTTTTTCATTACGATTATTATAATCGAAGAAAAAATCTAGATAACATAAAGAAAGATAGCGACACAGCTCTTATTTATATTCTAAGTTAACTTGAGGCTTAAAATCTGCAAATAAATGTCTAGAGCTTCACAATAACCGATGTCTGGGTGAGGAAATTTCCCAATGTAGACTAGAAACTTGGAAAATAAGTACCAACTTCTGAATTAATTTGTTTGCGCCAATGAAAGCACTGGAAAACACTCAGAAGATCTTCAAAACTCAAATTTGTGTGTCTTTTGAAGTTGGTTTGAAAAAAATCCCTCGTACACTATAATCCGAACGCATTAATTGAGTATAAGGACTTTATTGAAGAACGACTCTACCAATAAACACACCGTTCCACTTAGCTAAGCTATTCATTGCGCTCTGTTTAAATATTTTGATAGAACTAATCTTCAGGAAATACGCAATGGATGCTAATGCAACTGTAACTGAACTGTTCTAGAAGTTCCTTGGTAAAGTTTGGTGCCGTGCTGCATTTTGCACTCATCGAATGTCCTTATTTCGTATCGTCAAGTGCAATACAAAGGTAAATAATGCATCTAATTGTATAAATGAGATAAGAATGTATTAGGTGTTACTGGTTTAAATTATTTTTCGGTTATAGAAAATTCCAGACACCTCGGTTCATTCGCCCGAATATCTGCGCAGGGAGGTTTGGCACTAGTTTGCTTAGAAGCATCACTGCTCCACACAAAATCTTTCTATCTCACTCTATTTACAAATACTGTATAACAGTGTAGGCAAGAACCTATCTTAAAAATACGTGACGGCGTTAATAAGTAGATAATGATAGATGTAGATGTAATATTCTGTATACTTTTTTTCTGTTTTGGTTGTTATTATGTGGTGTTCAATAAAGAGTTATTGTATTGTATTGTATTCCTGTAAGCTTACTGAGCCTCTAGTGTAAGTTTTCGCGTGTAAAAACGTCTCAAACGCGTTCACGTAAACGTCTCAATTACTATGGATAGGCATACTGTATGCTTAGTGTAAGTTTTCAGTCCCAAAATACGTCTCGCACGCGTTTGCGTTAAAATAGCAATTACTATGAAAACGTGAACAGCGCCACCAGCGGAAAGTTTGCACAACAAAGACTGCGAGTATAAGTTTTCGTGAACGCGCTCACCTTCGAATACGTTAACGCGGAACTCATCGAGCGCGTTTGCCGTACGGTCTATGTTAAGTTCCAATCAGTGTTGCCAATTCTAAAGCAATTACCGTGATTTCATAATTAGAAATAAGAAACGTTTTGTACGGGACAATGCTCTCGTACACACTTTAGATGATAATTGATACTGATAGAAGTGATACACTGCAGATTTTACTGTACTGATGATTTATTTGATAACTAAGTAAATGATACACCGGTGCACTCTGCGGGCGTTGAGCGTGCACTGCTTAATACTAATAACATTGTTAAATAATACAACTTAACGTAAAATGCTGACATGTGGAATGTGCGGTTTGCATAGACCGTACACGTTTATTGTTTAAGACATTGGTACTAACTTTAATTTCAGTTATTATAATTATTATTACTATTTTATGTATGTTTAAAACTGTGTTATTTTTATTTATAACGTATTATGCTAAACAAAAAAATAAATCTAAATGTAAACCAATAATTGGGATAAAATTACTTGCTTGCTTACCATCAGGTGACTCACTTACTCGTTTGCCTTCCTTGTCGTATAAAAAAATATTTTTTATGAGTCTTAACAGATATTTTATTATTGTAGTATATTAATTTATATTTGTAATAATAATAATCATCATCTTCCAGCCTATATACGGCCCACTGCCGGGCACAGGCGCTCAGGCCTCTCAGAATGAGAGGAATTTTGCTATAGGATAGGGCCCAGTGCGGATTGAAAACTCACGACATTTTACTAAACCGAAAAGCCCTGTTATTCCGAATTCGCTACAATTTTTCAGTACATGTTGTCGTCACTGTTTTTGTTTATAGATAAAATCACGTAATTCGGCGTGCCTCTTGGCATAGGCCTCCTCCATTTATTGAAGAGCTTGGGCTATAGTTCCCACGAGGGCCCAGTGTGGATTGGGAACTTCACACACACTATTGAATTTCTTCGCAGATGTGTGCAAGGTTTCCTCAGGATGTTTTCTTCACCGGAAAAATCATGGCAAATTTCAAATGTAATTTTGCACATAAATTCCGAAAAGCTTAGAGGTGCGAGCTCAGAATTCCAACTCACGACTCTCTGTTTGAGAGGCCACAGGTCAAACCATTAGACTATCACGGCATTTTTGTTAATAATTTATATTCATTCTTACTAAATTCTAATAAGTAATTCTAACAAAAATATCATTTAAATTATAAAAGCACGTGCTGTGGTTTTTTAAACTTTTTTTTTAATTTAGTCTACTAAGTACTGCAAATCGTAATGTTTCTAGTTCAACCAAAAAAAAAACTAACAGATTGGCTGATAACTTCCGCTATAAATACTTGAGTTATGTTCTTATTATTATTAATTTTGACGATTTCATCAGAAATACTTATATTTGTGACAAGCATGCTTTTATACATACATACACAAATCAAGTCTTTATCCCTGTTAGAGAGTGCAGGCGTAGTGGAAGCGGGCGTGGCGAACGCTGAGATCGAAAATCAAACCACGCAATGATATGTATGTCGCGTTTAATCATTTAACACACACAGACAATCGCTTTTAAATAATCAGTTGTATAATAATAAGTAAATTCGTGTATATGGGGACGACACAAGTAAAACAATTAAAAATGTGCTGCCTACAGCCACGCGGCCATGGAGGTAAAGAGACAGAGCCATAGAGAAGTATCTCTACCATAGGCAACAATAAGAATGATGTATGGCATAGACAAAGATATTCCAACACCCCTCCTTATGCTGTACAATATTCAAACATTCAACTACTTAAATATGTCTCTATACATTGAAATTGAAACCACTCTACATTTACTTTAAATAAAATAAAATGGAGTATAAAGTCGACTCTACTTTTATACAAAACTATTCAGTTTTCCAATAATTTCAATTTTAGACATTTCACAAAAGTTTGGTGCTTCTGCACACACAATGGTTTTGTTAGAACATCAGCAATCATTTCCTCTGTACATAGGTACTTAACATTAATTTGTCCCTCCTGTATCAAGTCCTTTACAAAGTGATACCGCAAGTCGATATGTTTAGTCTTTCTATGGGAATATTCCTTAACTAACAACAATTTCTGAGCACTTTGATTGTCGTTAAATACATTGACACCAAAGTGTTTGTCAATTATTTCCATCAAGAAACTCTTGACAAAGCAGATATCCTTGCATACATCGCTAATAGAGAGATATTCAGCTTCAGTGCTCGATAAAGCTACACATCGTTGTTTGCGAGCTTCCCAATTAATGACATTGTTACCAATTTTTATTACAAAGCCAGTATATGACTTGCGGTCTGTTACGTCATTGGCCCAATCTGCATCTGCGTAGGCATTTATCTCAAAGTTAATATCTTTTTCGAAATGGAGACCATAATTTATTGTCCCCGCCAGGTATCTTAATATACGCTTTGCAATGCGCCAATGACTGACATTAAAACAGGTACTGAATTGACTCAACTGACTACAGGCATATGAAATGTCTGGGCGGGTGCAAACCGACAAAAACATTAGAGAGCCCAACAGTTGTCTATATTGATAAACATTGTCATCTAAACTTTTATCTGATTTTTCCAATTTACAATTAACAGGCAGTGGTGTTGAAACTATTTTACAATCTGACATATTATATTTCTCCAACAATCGCCTTATATAATCTGACTGGTCCAGAACAGTTACATTATTGTGTTTGGTGACATTCATGCCTAAACAATTTTTCAATTTTCCTAGAAAACGTATATCAAAATGCTGTTTTAGCAATGATGTAACTGTTTCTACACAATCATTGTGAAATACATAAAAATCATCAACAAATAATGCTAAGATTATGTATTTATCATTAGTTTTGTTAATATAAACACAAGGCTCGCATTTGCTCTGTTTAAATCCATTTTGTGTTAGAACTGAGTGAATTTTAATGTTCCACATTCTGCTGGCTTGTTTTAAGCCGTAAATGCTTTTCTTGAGCAAGCAGACCTTATCCTTATTACAATCAGATATGAAACCAGTTGGTTGCTCCATATAGATCTTTTCATCTAACGCGCCATTTAAGAACGCTGTGGTGACATCTATGTGATCCATACACAGATCCAACTGATTTGCAATAGCAAATAAAATACGCAATGTCGAATGTCTAACAACAGGTGAATAAGTATCAGAATAGTCTATTCCTTCTTTTTGACTATAACCACAGGCAACTAATCTAGCTTTGAATCTTGTGAAATTACCTGTTGCATCATACTTCTTCTTTAATACCCATTTGTTTTTAAGAACATTTACATTTTGCGGTCGATCAATTAACTCCCATGCATTATTTTTAATGAGGGAATTGAACTCACACGCCATAGCGCCATACCAATCGTCCTTCTCAGGTGATTTCATGGCCTCACGGAACGTTAGTGGTTCGTAAGATGAAAACGCTGTGGCCAACAGTGACGTTAAATGATAATCATTGAACCTCTCAGGGAAAATACCTCTGGTATTACGCACAGGACGAGAGATAGACGCGTCGGTAGAAACCGCCGTAATCTGCTCTCCTCCTCGAGATGTAGAGGGCGGAAGAGGGTTGACGGTGCCAGAAAGCACGCCGTCCTCGCAGTCATCCTCGGAGACATCCTCAGAAGTGCGATACTGGTCAGACAGTGGTGACATCAGCTCCACCTCTGAAACCACAGAAGAATTTTGATTAGATTTTTCATTTAAACTATCACCCAGGCTCTCATTATGATGATTACTATCACAGTTTTCATTAAAACTAGTATCACAGTTATCTGAAATATTATCACAGCGAGTATTATCATCATGAATATTATTTTTAAAATTGTCATTACTATTAATAAAATTATCAAAAATAATAAAATTTGCTCTATTCTCCTTAGCCTGTGCATGCGAAACATTTGCTTGTATAAATTTATCCTCAATAAAAACAACACTTCTTGAATATATAACCTTATAAGGATTAGAAGGATCCACCAGACGGTATCCCTTGCACGTTTCACCATATCCAACAAATATATATTGTTTAGCCTTAGCATCTAATTTGCGCCTTTTTTGATGAGGTACATGTGAGTATGCCACACAGCCAAAAACGCGCAGATGACTGAGATCAATATCAGATCCAGTCCACTCACACTCAGGGATTTTATCTGATAATGCTTTGGTAGGCGACCTATTTTTGAGGTAAATAGCTGTCATAACAGCTTCGCCCCAATAGCGATCAGACAAACATGACTCCTGTAACATGGCTCTGGCTTTCTCAAAAATGGTGCGATTTGCCCGTTCACTGACCCCGTTCTGCGCACTGCTATATGGGCAGGATGTTTGATGAATAATGCCTTCCTTTTTAAGGTAATTGGACAAATTATTATTGCAGTATTCAGTACCATTGTCAGTGCGTAATACTTTGATACGCAAACCAGTTTGTTTTTCAACCATAGTTTTAAAGTTAATGAAATTGGAACTTACATCAGATTTATTCTTCAGAAGATAACCGAAGGTTTTTCTTGTGTGGTCATCAGTGAAGGTGAGCAAGTAGCGAGCTCCGCTCCAGCTGGGAACTTGAATCGGTCCAGCGACATCGCTATGTATCAGGTCCAGGGGATGAGCAGCACGCCCCGCACTTGACTGAGGAAATGATGTTTCACACATCTTCCCAGTAAGGCAGGCGATGCAGCTAGTGGGCACGTCATCTTCACGCTGAAAAACGACACCACACTTATTCCCAGCACCCAACAATAACATACCTTGACGATTCAGGTGACCGAGGCGTCTATGCCAAACAGACATAGGTGCACAGGTTGCAGCGTTGGCACTCATGATTCCTTGCCTAGATTGCAAAGACATAGAGTGACCTAATAGGGAGACTGGTCGCGCTTGCAGTTTCAATTTGTAAAGCCCATCATGTTTATTAACACTCAAAACTTTGTTGCCTGTGATTTGACAATTACTGTAAATACTACAATTCTCTTTGGAAAAAATAACAATATAACCATTTCTGGTAATCTCACTAACAGACATTAAATTGTTTGACAAGTTAGGCACATAGAGAACATTGTCTAGAGTTACATTAGAAGAAATAACAGTCTTACCAATCATTTCACTATTTAACTGTTCGCCATTGGCTACAGAAATTACACACTTCTTTTTAATTTTCTCTTCTATCAGTGTGGGATCTCCAGCCATGTGGGAAGTTGCACCGCTGTCTATGATGAACTCCTTCGAATGTGAAGCGGAATATGCAGAAGCATACATAGTGTGTTCCACTTGTTTGTTCTTAGATTCATCTCGCTTTTTCTTGAAGCAGCGACTAGCAGCATGACCATTTTTCTGGCAATATGTGCATATTAATGGAGACTTCTTTCTTCTACTAGCTACATAAGCTAAATTATCTGACGCATTGTTCCCGTTGTGACGCCTATGATACTCTTGCAGTAGTCGAGTCCGGACTACTTCGCTAGACAAGGTGTAAGTCAAACCCGCTGTCTCAAGACTGGATACCAGGACATTGTACTCCTCCGGCAAACCTGAGAGTAGAATTTCGGCAGTTTCTTCGTCGTCAATTGTCTTTCCAATGTCGGCTAGCTGTGTGACAAGCTTTAACACGCTTTCAATATACTCAGACATGCTCGAGTAGTGGCTATATTCGACCCGGTGTAATTGTCGAAGCAGTAGTACCCTTCTATACAGCCCTTTGTCTTCAAAAGTATCCGATAGCAATTTCCAAGCATCCTTAGCTGTCTTAGCATCGCGAACAATCTGGTATAAACATGGTTGACACGATAAACAGATTCTAGCTAGTGCACGTGCATCACGTGTTTCATCGGTGTCGGTGCCGAGTACGCAGTTCCACAATCCATCCAGTGTGAGTACCATCTTAATAGCAAATTTCCAATTAATCCAATTATCAAGGCCATTTAATTTTTCGATAGCTGACATGTGGTTTGAGGTTATGTTTGACGTCGGTCCCAAGTGGTTGGTGTTCTGATCATCCGACTCAGGCATTCTAAATATAAACTCCGCACGCCAATCAGTGCTACTCTTAGCTTTTTAACAGTATTCTACTGGGCAGACTAACCTGTTAGAGAGTGCAGGCGTAGTGGAAGCGGGCGTGGCGAACGCTGAGATCGAAAATCAAACCACGCAATGATATGTATGTCGCGTTTAATCATTTAACACACACAGACAATCGCTTTTAAATAATCAGTTGTATAATAATAAGTAAATTCGTGTATATGGGGACGACACAAGTAAAACAATTAAAAATGTGCTGCCTACAGCCACGCGGCCATGGAGGTAAAGAGACAGAGCCATAGAGAAGTATCTCTACCATAGGCAACAATAAGAATGATGTATGGCATAGACAAAGATATTCCAACAATCCCTTACAGGATAGATAGAGCCTAAGGTTGTAGACCTACGACACTGTGGACGTACCTATAGGTGGAAAGCGGAACCATAAAAGTGATGGGTTGCTAGCCGCATCGCCTATAACATGATTCCTATGATTTTCGCTCATTCCGTCGATGGACTTTTACCATCTGCGCGGGAAGGAAGCAACTGGTACATTCTATGTTTTCTCTTTGCTGCCAAATCAGCATGGATGTTTTTATACAATATATTTTTTGTTGAGTAAATAAATAAATCCTACTATCCTACTAATATTATAAATGTGAAAGTTTGGAAGTATGTTTGGATGTTTGTTACTCTTTCACGCCAGAACGGCTGGACAGATCTGGACGAAATTTGGAACATAGATAGATTATAGTCTGGAATAACACATAGGCTACTTTTTATCCCGGAAAATTGCGTAATTCCTGCGGGATAGCGATAAACGAATTCTATGCAGACGAAGTTGCGGGCAACAGCTAGTCTAATATAAATCTATACTGAGCCAATAGTAATTAAAAGCTATTAGTAGGTAAGCGATAATGTACACCGTAATATTGGAACTTTAAATCTTTCAAGAAAGATCTTCATTGAACTCGGCAATTGAAAGATGGACGCTGGCAACACTATTGATATCTTTTGAAGTTTTGACGTTTGACGTTTGACTTTTTCCTAAATTTGAATTGAATTGAATTATTATTTGTTGTACTTATTAAAGTGAGAATTGTTTTGTTGTACTTGGAAAAATAGTACAATAAAAGGAAGCATAACAAACAGAATAAAGATGACGATCGTTCAGAGTTGAACATACGAATTAAGAAGAATTTGCTAGGCTGCATCGTTGCAGAACTAACCTCAAAGAAAAGGTTTGTGTGTTGGCCTGATGCCTTATTTTCTTTAAAACAACAGAACTTGGTCTAACATATTTTACATACATACGTACATAAATCACGTCTATACATCTATCAATATCTTTTCTTTACAAACAACTCAAAAAACGTATGAGTTCTAAGTTGCATATTAATGAACATTTCCGAGAATGGCTGCAAGTTGTACAAAAGAGATTTTCATTGAACTAATTATTTTATGGATTTTGTTTCAGATTATTTTAGACATTCAGATGTTCATCAAATCGTTCAGATCGAAGTTGGCATAAAAAATTGCAATAACATTTCATAACTATGACTGAGGCCCATTCTATATTCATCAGGTGGAGAGTTGAGAGTTGAGGACCAATGGCATTTGGCCCATCCTGCAACCCCATTTATTTTTATATGCCACTACACTAAATTAGCAATATTAAAATAATACCTACACCAAAATAAATGTTGCCTATTTTTATTTAACCGTGTGCTTATTAAGTTTTGTTTGTTTTGCTCTTCTCTGTGTACTAGGAACCAATTCTTGACTCACTGTGAAACGTTTTTACAGTAAATATCATAGTGATGGTTCATTTAATTTAAAAGGACAATCATTATGACTTTTGGGGCTTGATTCACCACACTGTGTTAAGTTTCTGTTATCTTATTAGATTCCATCTCTATTTATTTGCCACGAAACAGACAAGAGCCAATTTTGTATGGGAAGTCCGGGATTTCTGTCTTATTGGCTGTCTGATAGTGATTGCTATTAAGCGATAAGACCACAACATATTGTCTACTGTGCACTTTATATTCCAGACAGCTATACATACATGCATGGAAATATTGAATAACATTTAGTTATTGCTTTCATGGTGCTTGATATATTTAGAAATTTTAGAATTACTAACTGCTGTGAGATCTTGCATTGACAATCTAGTACTATATTTTAAATCCCTGCGACATAAAATATAGAAAAATTAAAAGAATTTAACTAAAAACAAAATTTTTTTTATTCAGACCAAAGTCAGCATTTCCCTGATAACACAAAGAACTTAAATACAAATACATTGTATTTATGTCAATAATATAATTAGCCATCAAGGCCTAGAAACCAAAACAGGACTGCAATGATTGGAAGTTCCTACTTCAAATCCTTCAATAACCTTGCTGTGGGACCTCAGGATATCATCATCATCATCATCAGATGATGTTACACTTCTTGCTGGTGTTGTTTTCATGCAGCCTTCTCCTAAAAAACAAACACTAGTAGAGTAGCGGAGTAGCAAGGTAAATGTTTTTCGGTGATTGAAACAGACCTCTGCAAGGTTATTTCTCAGCACTTAACAACTTGAAAATTGATAGAAGGTAATGCTTGGAAAACCTATTGGGTATTCAATAAATTAATTAAAATGAAACTTCAATTTATAATTACCTATTTCTATTAAACTAATGGTCAAGGGTGGCTGCTTGCAAGTGGGAACAGGGACAACTTACAGGGGCCCTTTGCCAACTGCCAACCAGATGCAGAAATATAATTTTAACATAAATTGAAAAAAAAGGGGAATAACTCCAGTAATCAAAGTCTCACCAGTTTTAGCTATTAAACCCGTATTTAGAGCTGTTTGCCAGCCTGATCTCCGATTCTAAGACTCCTAGTACCTAGCACTACAGGGTTACGAAATCCATTTCATGTCACATTTCCGCACATATCCTTGCTATTGCTGTCAGCTTCGCATCTAGCGGAGACTAGTACTGAATGGAAGAAGATCTTAAACATCCTTGGCGTAATCCCTGTTCGTCTGTAAGAACGCCATAGTTAGAAATGAAACAAAGTTCTGGTATTTCGCCCGAAGAATTTGATAATTTTTTCGTACTTTTTAGATTACTAATAGATTTCTGCGGCGTAGAATGGCGTAGAGCAGGAAGGCTCAATCATAATATCACTTTTCACTGTATTTCTCCAACAATTGAATTTCTTTAGTCTGTTTGCTTTGACAGCTGTAGCGGCAGCCATTTTGAATTACAAAAAACCTTAAAAACGTAACGTTAATCGATGTGAGCAAACGCATTCGCAAAAGTTTTTCGAAACGCACTGAGTATAACGGTTTTGTGAACATACGATCGTCGCATTCGACAGCTCCCTGCGACAATAGTAAAGTTGGACGCTGTTATGCAATACTATACCAACCCTCAAGATGTCCATTTTAAGAAAATCGTGTTTAAATATGACATCAACATATTTCTCAAAATGGGGCCTCTGATAATATAGGAATCGACGATTTCATAAATGTATTATAATAGTCAATGGATCTGGGAAGATGTAAAGGATCTGTAAATATTGGAAATAAATACAATTACTATTTAATAAATCGCATATTCGGTTTTAGAAAAATGTCGAATCAGCAATATTATATGATATAATGATTTGTTTCATGACACATTATTGCAAAATTCTTGATAGGTAGGATTTTGGTTATGCGTCAACAGTTTTTTTTGAATTATTCAGTACAAAATTGATTTGAGTCACTTAAAACATTTTTGAATGATTTAGTTTATTACCTAAGGAAGCGGATGGTATCAATACGGAAACGACTGGTATCAATATCTCGATGTTTGACATTTTGCGGGTTGACACAGTATTGCATAACAGCGTCCAGTTAACGTTCAAATGGATCGAAACGTCAAACCTAGCAACTGTCAGCCAGACAAACGTCACTCATGCCATGTCGCAATGCAACAATCCCGGCAAGAACAAGAACCATATTTTGGAGGTATTAGAGCGAAAGTAACAAGAAAAAGTGGGTAAAGAATACAAAACAATATGCTCAAATACAGGAGACAGTTACACATTATGAAATACTCGAAAGGACATGAAGAAAAATGTGACAAATAAGTGAAGTGTAACATAATTATGCCGCGGCCTTCCTGCCTCTCTTGGGCCGCTTCCGCTGCACAGCAATACGCTAGTACTCTTTATTATACAGTGTTAGCAGCCTCTGCAGGCATGACCGACGAGCCCACTGCCCCGGGCATGACATTCGGAATCCCGTGTAGCTTGGCGAGTGACACGATGCGATGTTTCTCGCCGCCACTATCCAGTACTAGCACAATGACGACACCATCTCTCATCCAACACTTGTCCACTTCGAACGTTTTCCTCGCAGCCATGAATGCGTAGTAACGGGATGGGTCAGAAACTTACTGCTACACCCAAACCAGGAGTGTGACATCTTTGAAGTGGACCAAGATGGGCCGCTTCTTGCCGGTCTGAGGACGCCCAGTTCAGAAGCTCCTGCTCACATCGGTATCAGACACATGGCACTTCACCAGACACTTGGAAATATCCACTGCCAGCACAACAGTTTTCTCATATATCAGCGAGAGCCTCAGGAATGATCCATGAATCAGCAACATTTTCCGCCTCAACCTCACCTCTTGTTGGTCCACCTACCGAGATAAGCAGCCCACCATTGGTGCAGCACTCAAGAGCCTTCGAAACAAAGTTCTTCAAGGCATTGAAGTCTGCAGCAATCAAAGATACTGATGGATTCCTCATATCTGCATTATCAAAATTACCTTGGAATTCAGCCATCTTAGTTCTCAAGAAGAGCCTAGCCAGGTTGTTCAAAGGTTGCTGCGAATTCTTGTTAGGCATATAGGGTGAAAATATTATTCCGTTCAATTAAGAAGTAACTCTGTATGGCACTGATGAAGAGTACTAAGTGTAGAATTAAAGTAAAACTTGCATTAATTATGAAAATAACTGCCTGTAGGTAAATTGCTTTAAACAAGCATTAATTCAAAACTAAAAAAGGCTGAGAAAAAAGTAGGTATATTTTTATTTTTAATAAATAATTAAACAAATATTATGTGACTTTAACTTTCAAAGCCTGCCCACCCTTTAAAACGAATAAATATAATTAATTTTACAAGTGAAAAATAATAATCTATGTGTTGTTGCATTTATTGAAGTAGCATTAGGTAATATAAAAACAGTAAATGTGTCAATATTTGTGAGGGCCTATTATTATTAATATGTTTTTTTTGTTTCACACGCATTAAGCTGAGCTGCCTACAAAATGTAAAATATAATATAGGTAGGCAAGTAGTTTGTATAAAGCTCTTAAAATAAATGTTCAAAAAAGTGCCTTCTTCCTTATTAACCTCCTACTTGTAGATCATTTTGGTTCGTCGTTTTTAGACTACAAGTCCACAGCGCAGCATCGTTAATAAATTTGCTAAAGAAACTTGAACCTTATTTTTACTTAATTATGAGAAGGGAGAGCCTTCTCACTAGTTATGATTATGAGACTGCTGAGTTAAGTATGTACGTAAACTTTATCATAATCATCATTCACATTTGACGCCTTATTTCAATAGCAGTAGGGTCGATACTAATATCTGCTACCGTACAGCGCTGTTACTACACATATTTTTTAGTATAAATATATATACCCAGTTGTAAGTATAGAAGGTGTCATTCACAGCAACGACCAACGTGGCTCTTATTATTATGTTATTAAAGGGTAATTTTGATAAATGTCAAAAGATGACACTAGAGTAGCGGATACCAATTAACAAATTCAATTAGCCTGCCAAAGTAGCCGTGGTCCAACGGGTGGCCTGAAGGTCTAAATCGAGTACGTATCTCTTCAATTTCGCGTTCGAACCCCGGGATTGGGAGGCGTCATTATTACTTTTTGTTTTTTTTTTTCCTTTTTACATACACACACATACACATATCACGTCTATATCCCTTATGGAGTAGACAGAGCCCTTCCTTTTCTCCTTTTTGCTTTTTATTTAATTGTAATTAAGAACGTTTACGCTTTATTTTTAAGGAGTTAGCATGGTAAGTCGTTTTTTAGTTCACACGTATTCGTGTGCGCGCATAATGTAAAATATGTAAGTAACTAGGTAGTTTGTAAAAAGAACTTAAAATATATGTTCAAAAAGTGCTTAATTCCTTAATTAACCTCCCTTACGTATTTGCGAGACATCACAATGTGTAAGAAAGAGATACAAGATCGCAAGCACTTTGGTGCGCCGCGTTTAGTTTAGACCGTTAATAAATTTGCTAAAGAAACTTGAACCTTATTTTTGCTGAATATGAGGAGTGAGAGCGTTCTCACTAGGTAAAAACATAGTGACACACTTAACTACTGCGTTCACGAACGTTAACTGTCACCAAAGTGACAGTTGGAACTTATACTCGCGAGGAACTTACGGAGTCGAAGTGAACAGTGACATCTGTGAGAAACGCAACGCGAAGTGAAACGAACTCACCGAATTTGTATGGAATACGCGCCGCGACGTGACAACGCAACAGCGTTCGAGCGCATACGATTGTGACGGTGAAAAGAAACGTATCGTTATGAGTTAGCTCGTTTAACTATTTCGAAAAGTAAACGAAAATTTATTGCAAAACTTACACTAGACGTACTGTAAGCTTACTGTAGGTTTTCGTTTACAAAATAGTCTCGAACACGTTTGCGTTAAAATAACAAACACAATAAGAACAGTTTGTTGCCGTTTCGATCCGCAAGTGGCGCTGCTAATTTTTCCACAGTAATTGAGACGAATCTGTAGTGTATTGTATGTTATTTATCCATAAGGAGTCTTCAGATGAGCACAAAAGTGTTCTGTTAGTATTACTGTTAGCTAAGAAGTGGAATTCCCAGTTTGTACTTTGTATCTTTTCCTGCTCTTTTTTCCTGGTGGGATAATCCGTACTAGCATTATAAAGCTGGTAAAATTATGGTGGAATGCGCATATCTCAGGAACTACTAGGGCCTTTGTTGGAATATCTTTGTCTATGCCATACATCATTCTTATTGTTGCCTATGGTAGAGATACTTCTCTATGGCTCTGTCTCTTTACCTCCATGGCCGCGTGGCTGTAGGCAGCACATTTTTAATTGTTTTACTTGTGTCGTCCCCATATACACGAATTTACTTATTATTATACAACTGATTATTTAAAAGCGATTGTCTGTGTGTGTTAAATGATTAAACGCGACATACATATCATTGCGTGGTTTGATTTTCGATCTCAGCGTTCGCCACGCCCGCTTCCACTACGCCTGCACTCTCTAACAGGTTAGTCTGCCCAGTAGAATACTGTTAAAGCTAAGAGTAGCACTGATTGGCGTGCGGAGTTTATATTTAGAATGCCTGAGTCGGATGATCAGAACACCAACCACTTGGGACCGACGTCAAACATAACCTCAAACCACATGTCAGCTATCGAAAAATTAAATGGCCTTGATAATTGGATTAATTGGAAATTTGCTATTAAGATGGTACTCACACTGGATGGATTGTGGAACTGCGTACTCGGCACCGACACCGATGAAACACGTGATGCACGTGCACTAGCTAGAATCTGTTTATCGTGTCAACCATGTTTATACCAGATTGTTCGCGATGCTAAGACAGCTAAGGATGCTTGGAAATTGCTATCGGATACTTTTGAAGACAAAGGGCTGTATAGAAGGGTACTACTGCTTCGACAATTACACCGGGTCGAATATAGCCACTACTCGAGCATGTCTGAGTATATTGAAAGCGTGTTAAAGCTTGTCACACAGCTAGCCGACATTGGAAAGACAATTGACGACGAAGAAACTGCCGAAATTCTACTCTCAGGTTTGCCGGAGGAGTACAATGTCCTGGTATCCAGTCTTGAGACAGCGGGTTTGACTTACACCTTGTCTAGCGAAGTAGTCCGGACTCGACTACTGCAAGAGTATCATAGGCGTCACAACGGGAACAATGCGTCAGATAATTTAGCTTATGTAGCTAGTAGAAGAAAGAAGTCTCCATTAATATGCACATATTGCCAGAAAAATGGTCATGCTGCTAGTCGCTGCTTCAAGAAAAAGCGAGATGAATCTAAGAACAAACAAGTGGAACACACTATGTATGCTTCTGCATATTCCGCTTCACATTCGAAGGAGTTCATCATAGACAGCGGTGCAACTTCCCACATGGCTGGAGATCCCACACTGATAGAAGAGAAAATTAAAAAGAAGTGTGTAATTTCTGTAGCCAATGGCGAACAGTTAAATAGTGAAATGATTGGTAAGACTGTTATTTCTTCTAATGTAACTCTAGACAATGTTCTCTATGTGCCTAACTTGTCAAACAATTTAATGTCTGTTAGTGAGATTACCAGAAATGGTTATATTGTTATTTTTTCCAAAGAGAATTGTAGTATTTACAGTAATTGTCAAATCACAGGCAACAAAGTTTTGAGTGTTAATAAACATGATGGGCTTTACAAATTGAAACTGCAAGCGCGACCAGTCTCCCTATTAGGTCACTCTATGTCTTTGCAATCTAGGCAAGGAATCATGAGTGCCAACGCTGCAACCTGTGCACCTATGTCTGTTTGGCATAGACGCCTCGGTCACCTGAATCGTCAAGGTATGTTATTGTTGGGTGCTGGGAATAAGTGTGGTGTCGTTTTTCAGCGTGAAGATGACGTGCCCACTAGCTGCATCGCCTGCCTTACTGGGAAGATGTGTGAAACATCATTTCCTCAGTCAAGTGCGGGGCGTGCTGCTCATCCCCTGGACCTGATACATAGCGATGTCGCTGGACCGATTCAAGTTCCCAGCTGGAGCGGAGCTCGCTACTTGCTCACCTTCACTGATGACCACACAAGAAAAACCTTCGGTTATCTTCTGAAGAATAAATCTGATGTAAGTTCCAATTTCATTAACTTTAAAACTATGGTTGAAAAACAAACTGGTTTGCGTATCAAAGTATTACGCACTGACAATGGTACTGAATACTGCAATAATAATTTGTCCAATTACCTTAAAAAGGAAGGCATTATTCATCAAACATCCTGCCCATATAGCAGTGCGCAGAACGGGGTCAGTGAACGGGCAAATCGCACCATTTTTGAGAAAGCCAGAGCCATGTTACAGGAGTCATGTTTGTCTGATCGCTATTGGGGCGAAGCTGTTATGACAGCTATTTACCTCAAAAATAGGTCGCCTACCAAAGCATTATCAGATAAAATCCCTGAGTGTGAGTGGACTGGATCTGATATTGATCTCAGTCATCTGCGCGTTTTCGGCTGTGTGGCATACTCACATGTACCTCATCAAAAAAGGCGCAAATTAGATGCTAAGGCTAAACAATATATATTTGTTGGATATGGTGAAACATGCAAGGGATACCGTCTGGTGGATCCTTCTAATCCTTATAAGGTTATATATTCAAGAAGTGTTGTTTTTATTGAGGATAAATTTATACAAGCAAATGTTTCGCATGCACAGGCTAAGGAGAATAGAGCAAATTTTATTATTTTTGATAATTTTATTAATAGTAATGACAATTTTAAAAATAATATTCATGATGATAATACTCGCTGTGATAATATTTCAGATAACTGTGATACTAGTTTTAATGAAAACTGTGATAGTAATCATCATAATGAGAGCCTGGGTGATAGTTTAAATGAAAAATCTAATCAAAATTCTTCTGTGGTTTCAGAGGTGGAGCTGATGTCACCACTGTCTGACCAGTATCGCACTTCTGAGGATGTCTCCGAGGATGACGGCGAGGACGGCGTGCTTTCTGGCACCGTCAACCCTCTTCCGCCCTCTACATCTCGAGGAGGAGAGCAGATTACGGCGGTTTCTACCGACGCGTCTATCTCTCGTCCTGTGCGTAATACCAGAGGTATTTTCCCTGAGAGGTTCAATGATTATCATTTAACGTCACTGTTGGCCACAGCGTTTTCATCTTACGAACCACTAACGTTCCGTGAGGCCATGAAATCACCTGAGAAGGACGATTGGTATGGCGCTATGGCGTGTGAGTTCAATTCCCTCATTAAAAATAATGCATGGGAGTTAATTGATCGACCGCAAAATGTAAATGTTCTTAAAAACAAATGGGTATTAAAGAAGAAGTATGATGCAACAGGTAATTTCACAAGATTCAAAGCTAGATTAGTTGCCTGTGGTTATAGTCAAAAAGAAGGAATAGACTATTCTGATACTTATTCACCTGTTGTTAGACATTCGACATTGCGTATTTTATTTGCTATTGCAAATCAGTTGGATCTGTGTATGGATCACATAGATGTCACCACAGCGTTCTTAAATGGCGCGTTAGATGAAAAGATCTATATGGAGCAACCAACTGGTTTCATATCTGATTGTAATAAGGATAAGGTCTGCTTGCTCAAGAAAAGCATTTACGGCTTAAAACAAGCCAGCAGAATGTGGAACATTAAAATTCACTCAGTTCTAACACAAAATGGATTTAAACAGAGCAAATGCGAGCCTTGTGTTTATATTAACAAAACTAATGATAAATACATAATCTTAGCATTATTTGTTGATGATTTTTATGTATTTCACAATGATTGTGTAGAAACAGTTACATCATTGCTAAAACAGCATTTTGATATACGTTTTCTAGGAAAATTGAAAAATTGTTTAGGCATGAATGTCACCAAACACAATAATGTAACTGTTCTGGACCAGTCAGATTATATAAGGCGATTGTTGGAGAAATATAATATGTCAGATTGTAAAATAGTTTCAACACCACTGCCTGTTAATTGTAAATTGGAAAAATCAGATAAAAGTTTAGATGACAATGTTTATCAATATAGACAACTGTTGGGCTCTCTAATGTTTTTGTCGGTTTGCACCCGCCCAGACATTTCATATGCCTGTAGTCAGTTGAGTCAATTCAGTACCTGTTTTAATGTCAGTCATTGGCGCATTGCAAAGCGTATATTAAGATACCTGGCGGGGACAATAAATTATGGTCTCCATTTCGAAAAAGATATTAACTTTGAGATAAATGCCTACGCAGATGCAGATTGGGCCAATGACGTAACAGACCGCAAGTCATATACTGGCTTTGTAATAAAAATTGGTAACAATGTCATTAATTGGGAAGCTCGCAAACAACGATGTGTAGCTTTATCGAGCACTGAAGCTGAATATCTCTCTATTAGCGATGTATGCAAGGATATCTGCTTTGTCAAGAGTTTCTTGATGGAAATAATTGACAAACACTTTGGTGTCAATGTATTTAACGACAATCAAAGTGCTCAGAAATTGTTGTTAGTTAAGGAATATTCCCATAGAAAGACTAAACATATCGACTTGCGGTATCACTTTGTAAAGGACTTGATACAGGAGGGACAAATTAATGTTAAGTACCTATGTACAGAGGAAATGATTGCTGATGTTCTAACAAAACCATTGTGTGTGCAGAAGCACCAAACTTTTGTGAAATGTCTAAAATTGAAATTATTGGAAAACTGAATAGTTTTGTATAAAAGTAGAGTCGACTTTATACTCCATTTTATTTTATTTAAAGTAAATGTAGAGTGGTTTCAATTTCAATGTATAGAGACATATTTAAGTAGTTGAATGTTTGAATATTGTACAGCATAAGGAGGGGTGTTGGAATATCTTTGTCTATGCCATACATCATTCTTATTGTTGCCTATGGTAGAGATACTTCTCTATGGCTCTGTCTCTTTACCTCCATGGCCGCGTGGCTGTAGGCAGCACATTTTTAATTGTTTTACTTGTGTCGTCCCCATATACACGAATTTACTTATTATTATACAACTGATTATTTAAAAGCGATTGTCTGTGTGTGTTAAATGATTAAACGCGACATACATATCATTGCGTGGTTTGATTTTCGATCTCAGCGTTCGCCACGCCCGCTTCCACTACGCCTGCACTCTCTAACAGCCTTACCTTAATGAGATTCAATTCCGACTCAGTTAAGGTTTTAACCATTCAT
Source organism: Pandemis cinnamomeana (assembly GCA_932294345.1). NCBI lineage: Eukaryota > Metazoa > Arthropoda > Insecta > Lepidoptera > Tortricidae > Pandemis > Pandemis cinnamomeana. Next base: position 8,650,776 of record OW028721.1, read on the forward strand.
TTTTAGTATGGATCTGATAGCGAGCGAACCCAAACTTAATTGGTTTTTTTTTTTTTTTTTTTTTTTTTTTTTTTTTTTTTTTTTTTTTTTTTTTTTTTTTTTATATGAATAGGTAGGCAAACGAGCAAGTGGGTCACCTGATGGTAAGTGATCACCACTGCCCATAGACACCCGCAACCCCGGAGGGATTGCAGATGCGTTGCCAACCTAGAGGACTAAGATGAAATGCCTCTTGTGCCCGTAATTTCCCCGGCTGTCTTACTCTCCACACCGGAACACAGCAGTGCAAGCACTGCTACTTAGCGGCAGGATTAGCGAGTAAGATGGTGGTAGCGATCCGGATGGACCTTGCACAAGGCCCTACCACCCGCGAAATTGAATTGAATTGAATCGCATTAAGACGTCAGACGTCAGTAAGACGTCGGTAAGGCCCCTGGTCCGATTTGAAAAAACGTGACGACTAATAGAAGCAGAGTATCAATAATAAATGTTAAATGCTAGTAGTTTATTATGGTTTATCTTCGATCACGTCTACACTTAATATCCGGGGTGACTGTGTCAGTGAACAAGACATTAATTAACATAATTCCCTTTGGATTGGCAAACAAGCGGATGTGTAGCCACATAAATACAATACAATGTACAGCTCTAAGCGCCTACCATATTTCAATTGCAAAAGCATCTAGAAGAGTTTGATAAAGGATATGTGTCCTCCTTCTCTGAAATACCATAGTCACGGTGAGTTCGAAACTATGCTGTAAATATATCGGATTTTACCAAAATTTACTACTTAAGTGTTTAGTTTAGGGTTCTGTTCCTAAACGGTCCAAATGGAACCCTGTGGCTCTCACTTATCCCTCCGTCCACCCGTTTATAAACGATCTGCCTCTTTGTCACATGGCTATAAATATCTTTTCACAAATCGAATTTTTAAATTTCTGAATATTTTTTTCCAGCGTTCAGTCGCAAAAATCGCCTTCCATTTCAGTTTTTCAGTTTCTTGCGCATTCTTCTTGGCAATGATGGTATTTCCGAATGCGCTAGTAGTTTCAAAGAGACATGTAAAAGAGCCCTTGGCGGCCAATTTGAAAAAAAATAAAATAAAAGAAAAAAAAAAGTTTTTCATTTTCAATTAAAATATTACTTTTGCCGATGCAAGGACGTCAGTTACTCATGGAGGAATTCTCTTGACTTGGTAGGTACTTCCTTCATCAGCTCTACTTTACCATTATATGTACATTTTACGAGTATAAAGTGGCCAGCAAGCATATTACGGTAATCGAATTGCAATCCCTTAATTACAATTAAATAGTTGAGGTAACAAACATAAAAAAATACAGCCGAATTGAAAACCTCCTCAATTTTTTGAAGTCGGTTAAAAAATGGGTAATTGTAGTGGTTGTGGTTCAGAATGGATTAATTTTCACAATACTTAACTACCGTAGTGTAACTTCTGAAATCACAAAAAAATACAACTAGTAAATGATTAAGTAGTAGTAATGGTAGTTTCAAAAAGACATGTAAAAAACACAAGTGTGTGTGTGTGTATGTGTAGATCTCTGTATTGTGGTCTCACCACATTATAAATACATGGTTTACAAAAGGGCCAATTTGCAAAAATACTACATTTTCATTTTCATTTTCAGTAATTTATTATTCTCCGATTATTAGTTAAGTGATATCGTTCTAAGCCCTAGAACATCCGGTGTGACTAACACTTCCTACTCGGAAGAAGCATTACTGAAAACAAGTGACTACCTACTGAAGAACTTAATCAGAGCGTATCTGCGTGATAAGCTCATGACGACATTGATGTTGATGAAACAGGTAGGGCCTAACGTAAATCTTACTCTTTTGAAATATGTAATGTGAAAATTTAACAGCAGCATAACAAGTTCAAAAGTGTCTCTTTAAACACAATTTGGGTTTATCATATTTGAACCAGAAACTGATACGAGTATAAGTTGTAAAAATATGTGCAGAAAAGTTCAAAAGATCGCATTAAGAGGAACATATATTTTACGTCTTATCATTCGATTTGTTTACGCGAATATACAAATAAGCACTTGTCATTATAAGTTTCGCATCCAAAGACTGCTGGTTTGATTTTAATTGCAGTAAGTTTAAAAGCAAATAAAATTACAAATAAGGCGTGGATTAGGACAAAGAATTTGGCACACCTAACGTTCCTATTTACTATCTTATCATATCTCTGAAAGATAAAGCCGTATCAACGAGCACACACAGAATCAACACTCCAGTCGCCAACTACAATACCTAGGCACCTGTTGTCCAGAAAGTCAACAAGATAACAGAAAACCCATATAATGTGATAAAAAAACAAGTGAAGTTAAAATGGTTAACGCGAGGTTAGCGTTCTTTGTACTTTTGCTTGGTGCTAGTGTTATAGGACAAGAAGACGTTTTAGTTAACGAGGATGATAGGACGTTAAATGTTGAAGATGCGGTTATCGCAGAAGTGGTAAATGAGGCGACTAGTCCGAGGCCGGATGAAGATGTATTAGTAGATACAGCAGCACCTGTTGAATTGCTCCCTGATACGCAGCCCTTGGAAGTGAGAAGTGGGAAGTATCAACTACAGGATGGTTTGATAGGTGATGGACCTGTCGATCTGGAAGCTGTGAACATCAACAATGATGGTAACGGTGACATCCAGAGTGAGAAGCAGCTGTTGACTCCGCCTACGACTTACGGGACCAACAGTGAATTTGGTAGGTTTAAAATGTGTTTTATTACTTTCATTATATCCACTGTAGACTTTCAGGAACGAGTGGAGTAACCGATTATATCCTAACTGACGGCACTACTTTACTATTCGATGAGTCATGTTTAATTAATGAATCAGATGATGCGTAAGATTATTAAATAAATAAGGCTTTGTTTGAGGTGTCTCTTCCTACATTAATGACTTTAGTGTAGCAATAGCACCAAATATCACAGACATTAAGTCGTTAGTTTTGAATGACTGTGCTTATATGTATGATGACTTTTTGGCAACATGTGCAATGTTGTTTAATCCTATGACTAATTACATAGTCTTAGTTTTGTAGGTTATTCTATTTAAACAAAGTACTTGATGAAACCTCATTTTCGCCCCACAATTTATCATTTTATTGTAATCTTTGATAAGGGCCGCACCTAGCCTCTATAATCCAGCCGATTTACGTGTACTTTTATATCCTTCGTTCCATTCAGTTTTGGTACCATCTCTATCTAGTAGGGTTACAGCAAACAACGTTACCAATTAAAAGATAAGGCCCTTTATCTACCAGATAAACAAAATGCTGTTTCAAAATTTGTGAGCGTTAAAATGTGGAATGATTTCATCGTGTTGGCTGAAGGATCAAGTTTTAGGGGAAACGGGGTCAGTTCAGTACTGATTTAGATGAAAGCGTGTTCAAGGCTTCTTTTAATATTAAAGCAGTTGGACTAAGATGATGATAAATTACAAATTGACGACGTAGCAGCAGGTTGATGTTTTGTCATTCCGGAAATGCTTTTAGGTGGTCGTAATTATGATTACACTACAAGCCATATCACATGTTTCTACGGAAACTATATCGATAATTTCGAGTGGTTTGTTATTATAAGGGCAGTTCTCCGGAGTGGCATTTTTACGTGTCCGGGGCAAAAAATAATAGATTTCGTCGCTAGATAATACTGAAAAAAATCAGACATATACTTTAGGCTCAGTCCCGCTTGGAGAACTATTAAAATACTCCATAGTTATTTCCAACTCTAAAGAAAAAAATATTACATTTAAAAATTGACATTCGGTGGTAGTGTCCCCTACGCAGATGAGCAGAGAAAAAAAATTATATCTTAAGATACGAATTTTATTTCCTGGTCTCAAATGGGTTCCTATATACAAAACTTGTTTATAAATCATATAATACACACTAATAAAAAATATCATTTAAATTCATTCAATTAAAACAATTTTTCCCCATGTCCGAGGGTAACGTTTGAACTCGGTGGAGTTTACGAAACGCGCCGGCATCCTAACAAAGAAACATACCAGGAATCTCGCGACGCGCGTGTAGGTAGCCTCAGATGTGCCGTGTTTGCTGGCGAGAGCGGAAGTCGATTCACAACTCAGCGCCAAATTTTTCGAGGTAACGTTCGTCGTTCGGTGGGTTTGGTTTCGTGTTTTGTTGAATTCGGTGAGGCAATTATTTTTTTCAGTGTTAGTTCTATTGGTAGTTTGATAGTAAGTAAGTCATCTCTAGGGGTATGTGATTTCATTATTAAGTGGCTCTTGAAAGTACTATTCCTATATTTTCTGTTATTTGGAAAAAACGTTTAATTTTGAATTCGGTGGCAATGATCTCAGTGGATTCGGTGGGGTTTTGGGTCACCGAAATCAAGAAAACTGCCACTGAAGTCAATAAAACTGCTACCGAAATCAATAAAGCCACCACAGCTATCAATATTTATTTTAGAAAAACGTTAAAATATTCTTTATTTCTGCACGAATACTTATTGCACGCACATAATAAAATGAAAGAAGTATGTATGTCCATCTCTCAGTCAAGTTGTCGCTTGTTTACGCTTTTTATTCGGTTGGATCGATTTATATGAAAATTAATATAGTATGTGCTCCAGAAAGATTAAAATATACGTTTCGTCAAGTGATCCAGAACTCTACGAGGCATACAAAGCGAAAAATAGGAAAAGATATCTCAGAAGAGATGAAAAAAAATTTACGATTATTTTTAAATATTCCCTTTAACCGAAGACTGATTACCATTATGAGGATCCAAGTGCCTAGATAGGATAGACGAATTATTTTCTTTTGAAGAAAAGTTGAGATTGTGGAATTTTGTTATCCTAATTCTTAAATTTCTTTGAATGTCTTTTTATTGTTTGAAACTATGGTGCAATGAGAGACTTCAAAAATCATTATTCTTTACTTATCTCTTCTTTATTTAGTTACTCTGGCACATTTGAAGCTGGAGGCATTTAAGCAAGTTATGTAAGAATGTGTTTTTTGAAACCATCCCGCTTTTCGCAATTATGTAAGAATTACTGTATGATTTTTTTTAAATATATTTTTTTGTAATTAAAGCGTGTTTGGTATAGTTAAAATGCGTTTTATCATTATCAAGTTGATTTCACTGGAACCTTTTTGATTTAAGTGGCACTGTCTTTTGAATTTTGATTTCGGTGAGTATGTTTGATTTCGGTGATTGTTTAAATTTAAATATCTTACTAGCTAACAGGTTTACTAGAAGGCCTTTAGTACTAATATTTTTTAAATTTAGGCCTGTATTTAGATTTTGAGGTGATACATTAAAAAAGTTAGTAGAAAAATTTGCCACCGAAGTCACCTAAAACAGCTTGTCTCGGAGAACTGCCCATAACTACCATTCGTAGAATTTAATTTATGTTGTATTCTATAGTACCAGTTGTTAATAAAAGGTAGGGAAAATATAAATAGTAAGATAATCCATAAGATGTTAGTGATGTCCTTAAGCATAGATAGATGATACAAATATGTTGTACGTGAATGAAGTCATATAGGTGAGGGATTACAAGGAGAGAAGTGAGGAGGAGTTGTCTATTTTAAATAAAACACAGGCTGTGGTATTATGTCACCTCTCTGATAGAGAATGTATATGGCAGCCTGAAGGTATACATTTACAGCGCCAAAAATATCACAGGTATGTTGTTGGCCATATAACGTGTGTAGATTTACCTACATAGTGATATTTCTCATGACAATTTATCGATCGTTTACTTTGTTATTGACTGAACTTTTCCAGAGCAAGTAGCGTCAATTGATAAGTTGTACCTACTTACATTCCCAGAACGTGATTATTCACACCTTTATCTAAGTTAAACAGCGCTTGCGTAGTAGTTAGTGCTTGAGTCATAACATGGAACAAATAATTGTGAAATCATCAAACAACTACACAGGTTACAAACATGTCATTCATAAGTTATGATGTTAGTACTCCAGCTGTACTGCCATGGATCTTTAATGGTTTTTGAAATTTGCCAATAGGACCATCTTCGAGACAATTTAGAAACGTCCTTACTTACTATAACTTTTTTGTACAATTTCTTTTATATTAAGAGACGATTGACAACTTTTAACGTTAACCTTTTTTTTGTTTTTGATACCCAAAGGATCATTTAAAAAACAGAATTGCAAGCAGGTGGAAACCTAGCTACGCTTTCCTCATGGACCACCTCTATGCACAACCAGATGTGCCGTTCATAAAAATCGCTTTTTCAGGGTTCAATTCTATTCAGTTTGCCCTTCAGGCATTTGAAGATATATAACGAACCTAATCTAATGTTATTACAATGAGGGTTTTTAAAATGGCACAACTAGTTGTGCATATAGAGTTGGTCCACGAGGAAAGCGCTAAATGCACGTTTGGGCCCCACTGAAAAACAGCGTTGCGGCTTGCCATTATTATGCTGAGTGGGGCCCATTTTACCTACACCATATCGGTACTAACAATTCGTTTAGTATAAAATCATTGACTGTTTGTTTTCTGTTTATTTTATTTTTCTGGTACGTCCATTTGTATCGAATGTGTGTAAATAAATGTTTCTCTCTCTCTCCTATCTCTCTCAGTTAGTTTGTGCCATTCATAAAAATGTCGAATTACACTCCACCCGAGTACGGGACAGGACCCCACTTTCGCTTTAGCATAGTCTGATGATAAGTGAGCACCCCCCCCCCCCCCCCCATAGACACAAAATCAGAGGATTGCATGCGCCAGCAGCCTAGAGGGCAGGGATAGAAAAGCTCATAAGCCAGTAACATCAGTTTTTGAACTGTAAAGTTCGCAGCTCCCAAAGTGTACTGCTGGACGCTTTTTAATATACATAACCAGAACGTAGACGTGCTCGGAGGCAGGTATGATTAGTCAGATTATTGACGTGTCCACTTCTAAGGAAGTGCATCCATTTAGCAAGGTTATTTAGGAATCCGGATTTAGTTTCTTATCGGTTTCATCGAGCTACAATAATAAGTTGGATTCAAAACAAAGAGGCATTATTGGGTATCGACTGACATCATACTACTAGGAATTACTTCCAACCTGTCCGATACTGATATCGTATCAGTCGATATCGGACGATAGCGTTAACGGTGGATGGAACTGCGTTCATACAAAGGGTTACAATAGTGTAACGAGTAAAATAATCAATTGAGACTTTATAGAAATCAATCTCAATTACTGATCCGGGGCACATTCGCGCATTTAGCATTAAGATTATCACCTAAACTGTAGGCATATGACTTTATTGAGATCCATAGGAACAATATGGAGATGTGAGATAAAACAGACAGCTGTAAGAGGAAATAAACCACCAATAAGAAAGCAATGCTAAATGGTGATAGGAAAATAGAGTATTCCCATTGGTGACTTTTTTTCTAGTACACCTTTTCTAGTGTTAATCTCTCCAAGGCACGGAGATTAAGCAAAGACGATATTAGGTAAACGACCAGCATGTGCCGTCTCTCACACTTCACTTACATTCCATTTTCTCCGAGGTCTTATAACAATTAAGTGTCTTTCGCAACTAATATCTGTAACAAACATCCCTAGCTCACATCGACGGCAGAGTCCTTCCCTCCACCAGCTACCAGAACAATGGCCAGCCCTACGTCATCACAAACGCCAGACTCAACCAAATCCGGGCCAACTTCTTCTACTGGTTCTATGACCAGGGCGGCAGCGAGAACTTGGGAGACTACCAGAGAGACATACACACGTCCACGCCGCAGATCCACAAGAACTTCAACTTCCAGTTGCCGTTCTTTGGATTCAGATTCAATTACACTCGGGTACGTAGTTCAGTAGCATCTTGGTAATGTTAAACTCTTTCAGGTGAATTTAGCTTAATGGCAAGTAACTGTTGTAAAAGTAAATGATGAAACAAAGATTAGAAACATTGGTACAGGATTCCGGTCATCGTAAGATACGTAAGTTACATTTCGTAGTCAATTCAAGTAGATGGGTTGCTAATGCTAAATCACCAGATGGGCACATTGTTTGAAGTTGGACAAGCATCGAAGATTATTACTTTTTTAATCATTTGCCTTTCGTTCCCAGATATCGATGAACGGCTACATCCAATTCAGTGACCCTCCGGACCACTACACCTATCCCCTCTCCTTCCCTGTGAGGGACTGGCCCCAGATCAATGACCCTTCCTTCATTGGTATCTTCTTCAGCAAGTGCCGCATTGGAAACATGAGGCCAGAAGATCCGGATCAGAGGAGGCCCGGTGTCTATTTCAGGATGGACAGAGATTTGCAGGTGAGTTTGCCAGCTTCAAACGTAATATCAAAGACTATGCTAAAATTTACTAAGTATATACACAAAAAATACAACGTCAAAAATCCACCCCGGTCATCTCTGTTCGATATCGTCTTAGCTATGACTAAAGTGAGCCAAGCAAAAGCCATCTACTGCATCACAGTCTTGCGAATTACAGTTTATAGATGTCTGAGGCTAAGGTGTTTAAAAGTAATGTTTTGGTTTTGGTATTTCACAACTCATATTCTGTACTAAAAAGAGATTGAATCTCTTTTCAATAACAGATTTCAAAAAAGGAGGAGGTTCTACGATGACTCCGCCTACAGAGGACCGATTTTTATTAATGCCTATTTCCAGACTCGTACAGACCAGCTGGGCGTGGAGATGCGCGAGCGCATAACCTGGGACGTGCGCGAAGGCGTCATCGGTTCTGAAACCTTCTTCCCCAAGCACGCTGTCACCATCACTTGGAAGAACATGTCTTTTGCCGGCGGTATTGACAATTCCTTGTTTGTGGTGAGTGGACTCCGTTAACTTGTTTCTTGAATAGTAGCCAATTTTTGAAATCATATACATACCGACGGACGGACGCTTCATGAACAAATTGGAGATGTTTTGACTAAAGGTCAGGTCAAGAATACCCTAAACCTACGAACATGTATCAAGAGATTAATGAATGTGGATGAAGTGCTAAAGGCGTGTCAGGATCGTAGCAAGTAGAACTGCCTGCCCCTTTGGGAAAGAGGTATGATGGTATGTTTAAACAAGTCCTAAGGTAACAAGACCTAAAGGCCAGGTTTAGCGCGATTATTGAAATCACATCTATGGAAATTATCATTCGGAAATAGTGATAAAATAGTTGCATACGAAGCATAATTCGTTTTAATTCAACCTCGGTATTAAATTTCTAAATGTTACTGAAAATTAGAACACAGAAAAAATCGAAAAGTAACGGTGGTCAGTTTACTTTTCGGATTTTTCTGTGTTCTAATTTTTAGTGACATTTAGAAATTAAATTTCTAACGCTAAAACCGTAGAAGTAAACATAAAAATCAAGAAATAAAAATTCTTGATTCATTTGATAGTACCTCGGTATTATTTTCCAGACGTTAAGTTATGTCAAGCTTATCTGTTGAATAGATCTTTTGTTATCTACCATGGTATAAAACTGCTTATCTGGTGATAGAAAAGGGCCTTAGACATTAAAGCAAGATAAATGTAACTCTCCTTCAAAATTTCTTCATACTATTTGACCTTCTTAACCCAGTAACTCTCCCCAAATTCTGTACCTTGGGCTTTAAAACTTAATTAATTCCACATATTATGTCAATCTTCGTCTTATTCGATTATAGGACTAGTTTCATCTTATTACATATACTTTAGCGGGTGGTAGGGCCTTGTGCAAGGTCCGTCCGGATCGCTACCACCATCTTACTCGCTAATCCTGCCGCTAAGTAGCAGTGCTTGCACTGCTGTGTTCCGGTGTGGAGAGTAAGACAGCCGGGGAAATTACGGGCACAAGAGGCATTTCATCTTAGTCTTCTAGGTTGGCAACGCATCTGCAATTCCTCCGGGGTTGCGGGTGTCTATGGGCAGTGGTGATCACTTACCATCAGGTGACCCACTTGCTCGTTTGCCTTCCTATTGATATAAAAAAAAAAAAAATGTTGATTCCTTTTTCTAGACCAACTCTTTCCAAATGGTTCTGGCAACCGACGAGGTTTTCACATACGCGATCTTCAACTACTTGGAGATAAACTGGAGCTCGCACACCGAAGCGGGTGGCGATACCACCAATGGAGAAGGGGGTGTCCCCGCTTATGTAAGTAAACAAATTAAAATAAATTATTGAAGAAATTCTAATCACGGTTTTCTTAAAAATCATTTGTGCTGGAGTTGTCTTTCTGTCTTGAGGATTACAATAAAGGTCTTGAGCTCAAATCTTTTCGCTATTGTACTTATAAAAATATTTCTGTATTACCATAATTATGGTTAATTTACCACAGATCGGATTCAATGCTGGCAACGGCACCCAGAGCTACGAATACAAGCCTTACTCGCAAGCTTCAGTGTTAAGAGATTTGACGGGTCGAGGATGGGCCAACGGGTTTCCAGGAAGACACATATTTAGGATAGACGAAAAAATACTCATGGGGACGTGTAATAAGGATATAGGTAAGTTTAAATTAATGAAATCTAATCTTAAGTCCATCTCCAACTAAGTCTAGTTCAATGCTTACAACAACAGAAAAAAAGAACAAAGACAAATAATACGATCTCGATTAACACAGATTTTTTCTTGCAGACGGCGCCAACCTGCCTCTTATGTTCGCTCCAGAGAGCGGTAACATGTTAGGTGGTACCATCGTCAACATCACTGGCCCTTGCTTCAAGCCTGATGACAGGATCACCTGTCGGTTTGATACGGAGTCCGTCATTGGTGCCGTGGTTGACTCTAATAGGGCCATTTGTGTTCAACCTCGATTCTGGCACAACGGCTACGCGAGATTCGAGATAGCGATCAACAATGAGCCCTATAAGTGGAAGGGAAAGTACTTCGTTGGTAAGTGTTTCCTGAATTGTAGTTAAAGTACCCCTTGCTGGATTATTAAAACTGTCCGTACCCTCTACATTATCTTTATCGTTGGCACTATTGTCATAGCAGTTTTTTTTACTAGTAAGTACCTATTTTACAACCAGTAAATAATATTTCCTTTCAGAAACACCTGCCATGGCGACGGAAAAGATATTCTTTGCTGACAACTCTGTTCATGAACGTTATCCGCCTGAAATAAAGATCACTTGGGACCGCTTCAATTTAACAACGAACCTTAACGTGCAGCTGCAAATCGGGTTATGGGGTTACAAAGAAGTTACCATCAGACCTCAGTTAGAGTTCATTGACATAATCGAAGCCGGAGTAGCAAATACTGGCGAATATGTCATCAACCCACAAAACTTCAGGACTAGAGAGAACTTCTTCCATCAGGACATGCAATTCGGTTTCCTACAAATCAATCTCACCACACCTGAAGTTTTCAAGAGTGTCTCAATTTCTCCGTAAGTAGCACAATTAATAATTATATTGTGTGTGGAAGAGGCAAAGTGTGTGGTGTTGCTTGGTCAACTAATACTACTACTACTAACAATGATTACAAAAATGTCTCCTAATATGATTAATGCTGATTAACATCTATACAATGAGTAACAAGTAGTAGATGAATAATTTTTCCATAATCAAGTTCGTCGTAGCTTATTGCAAATGTATCTTTACAGAGTTCTATGGAGTCGTCCTATCCCCCTGGCATGGTACTTCGCCCCGCAATGGGAGAGGATCCACGGGCAGCGCTGGTCCAACACCATGTGCAACAATTGGCTTAGAACCGACCGTTTCCTCAAGAACTTCGCTTCCCAAGTGCCAGTGTGCCCCTGTACCTTGGAACATGCGTTATTGGACAAGGGTCGCTTCATGCCAGACCTTGCTTGCGACAAGGATACCAATCCCACCTGTAGATACCATTGGGGAGCTATCCATTGCGTTAGGAGTGGTGGACCTAGGTAAGAAATCCACTAGTCATTTACTTATAGTAGTAATTCATACAAAAATAAGTGCGTTAGTGAGTAATGGATATTTTAAACTCATTTCTTTATATGGAACCTTTATTGCAGTGCGGAAGGGTCTGGTCAGCAGTGCTGTTACGATAAGAACGGCTTCCTCATGATGTCATACGATCAGATGTGGGGTTCAAGACCTCTGCGTTCTCACGACTTCGGTTTCACTCCTTACAACGAAGCCAACAAGGTAAAAATCCAAATTGGTTATTCTATTGCAAAGACAATTTCATATTGTTCTGTTCATCCTTGTAATATTGAGTACTTAACAAGACAATAAACAATAAACGCTTTATTGTACATCATTATGTACGGATCGTGTTATGTATGGATTACTGAGATAATTTGGTTTTTCTTGTTTAATATTACATACATACATAAATCACGTCGTCCTCCCTTACGGGGTAGACAGAGCCTAAGGTGACAAGACCCAAAGGCCACGCTTAGCATGATTGTGGGCGTATAGATATAGGTGGAAAGGGGAATCAAAATAGTGATGGGTAGCTAGCCGCATCGCCTATATGATTCCTACGCCCATTCCCTCGATGGACTTTTACCATCTGCGCGGGAGGAGAAGCAACTGGTACATTCTATGTTTTTTTTTTACTCCCAGACCAGCATGGAAGAATATGGCATGGTTTAATATTAGATTCTGTTTTAACTTCTTTTTCGTTGGCAGGTCCCGTCTCTGTCCAATTGGTTCCATGACATGATTCCATTCTATCAGTGCTGCATGTGGCAAGAGGAACAGGCTGTAGGCTGTGAAACATTCAGGTATGAACTACTTCAATCCAGTTGGAACGCCTATTGGTGGTTTAATTTAAACTACTTCATTAACTTTTTTGTAACTATCTGTTTATAAATTTAATAAAATTTCCGCAGATTTGAGAGAAGACCATCACAAGATTGTGTAGCTTACCAGTCGCCTGGTGTTGCTGGAATTTTCGGAGATCCGCACATTGTTACTTTCGATGACCTCCAATATACTTTCAACGGAAAAGGTAATTTCTTCAAAACAGTCGCTATCATTGTAATAAAGACATAATTTTACGCCTCAATACCCTCCGACTTATCGACACTATTCTGTAAGTGTAAAAGTAAGTAGCAAATCTCGAATATTACTTTATTATGTTATTGATATAAAATATAAACTACTACATTAATAATAACTTAATAAAAATAAAACTTACTCATGCTAACACCAAAAAAATTTGGCAGCAGATGCTTTTTCGACTCCGATAATAACGTATGGCTAACACAACTTCTCCGTGTCTTCAAAATTAGACCTGTCAGCCCATTGTTCAATTAGGTTTCCTTAAAAGTGGTAGGAAGCCACGAACGTTTCAACGTCATCTGTCTTTTGAGTGATATTCAAACTTATTATGTTCTTGTTCAGGTGAATACGTGTTGGTGAGAGTGGACCAGCCTCAAATCAAGTTGGACGTGCAAGGACGCTTCGAGCAAGTTGCACGCAATATCCACGGAAAGGTCAACGCGACACATCTCACCTCTGTAGTGGCGGCCTCCAACAACTCCGTGCCTATTGAGGTAATAACCAGAAACTGTACAATCGTCATCATCATTATCATCAGAACGCGTCATTGTGCTGGATACAGGCCTTTCTCTCCCATGGCACACCCTGAAACACCTTCAGCAAAAGTTTCCTATGCCTACTTAGTTAAAGAAGCAAGCATCAAAGTTCTTATAATATAAAATTTTCTTATTCAACTTTTAGGTACGTCTGCGACCTTCCCACTCCCAATGGAGATATCGACTGGACGTGTTTGCGGACAACAAACGAGTATACTTCGATCGATCAGCCCTTCGTGTGCAGTACTTCCCAGGTAAGCAATCTTATGATACCTGACTAAGGTCTCTATTGAAGTTCGTAGAGCATGGTGGTTTAATCATTGGTCATCAATAGATTGTCCTTCGGCCAATTATTTATTTATTGGAGGGTAGGATTACAAATATTCTTATTCTAATTTATAAACGTTATTCTTAATACCAATTAGAACTTCCTGAGGAATACATTTGTGTGTTTGAGTATTATAAAACGTAGATAAAAAAGAAGAACGATTAAAAAACATGTTAGTTGAAGGCAAACGAGATTAGTATAATAGAATGTAACTTTTTAAGATGACAAATTTTATTTCTCAATTTTAGGTGTTACGGTCTACCAGCCCATGTACATCTTGAACCAGTCAGAGATCGTCATCATGTTCTCGTCAGGAGCTGGAGTTGAGGTCATTGAAAATAAGGGCTTTATGAGTGCCCGGGTCTATCTGCCGTGGACTTACGTGGTGAGTTAAGGAAATAGTCAATGATAATTTCAAGATTTTTCGTTCGTCCACCAGCACACACTGTAATTACGTTTTCTTCCATTTTTTCTAGAACCAAACGCGAGGCTTGTTCGGGAATTGGTCCTTCGACGTTAATGACGACTTTACGAGACCGGATGGGACACTGAATACTGTCGATCTGAACAACTTCCAAACAGCTCATAGGGACTTCGCTCAACATTGTAAGTATTTTCTTTTTAATGTTTACTCCTTGCAACACCGCCAAGTATTAAGTATAAAACAAATTTAAAAATATAAGGCACTTTAAAATTTTCTCAAGTTGATGAATTTAGCTTTAGAGAAATGACATTCTTAGGTCTTACCTTTAGTTAACATCACCATCATCTCCAGCCTATATACGTCCCACAGCTGGGCACAGGCCTCCACACAGAATATAAAATATTATATTAAACATTAGTAAAATAATATTTTTTCAGGGCAACTGACGGATCGAGAGCAAAGGGACATAGGAGTAGCCCTATTCACGAGAGAATATGGTCGAACTGCAGCATATTACAACGACAATACCTTCATACCGAATTTCATTCGAGAACCAATCGACTTCCTGCCATCTAACAGGTCTTTTGACGTCGACCGAGCGATAGAGATATGTCAGGACTCGTACCAATGTCGGTACGATTACGGCATGACGCTGAATAGGGACATGGCGGAGTTTACGAAGAACTACTTGTCTTCCATCGTAAGTATTGTAACAGAAAACTCCTGCTTGTTTTTTCCCAAATGTACCTAGGTACTGTTTCTTTTTTTTCTCTAGGAGTAGGTATCGAATGTGTGTAAATAAATAACTTCTCCCCCTCCCCTCTCTCTCTCTGTCTCTCTCTCTCTCTCTCTCTCTCTCTCTCTCTCTCTGTGTGTGTGTGTGTGTGTGTGTGTTTGTTTTTTCATCAACAAACAAAAACATAACATATATTACATTAGCTGCGTTTATTCACAATCATGTCTGAAGTCAATAAGAAATAAGAAACGTTTATTCTAATGTACAATTGTGATAACATGATTTTTATAAGTTTTCAACAGTTTGTCCATGTCGGACGTGCAATATTTAGGTACCAAGTGAAGATGTGGTCTAAGATGAACATAAATAATTCTTAAACAATGACCAAACCCAATAGATACTTTGCATTATGTAAATAGTCACGGCCAATTAAAGTTTTACATTGTGTCTTCACACTTATTCATGTAGGACATGCAATTAATCGTTTATATTGATTGCGTGTATTTTCTATTGTTCGCGTAATTGTGTTGCAGTCAAGGCGACAGTATAATAGCATAGAACCATCTTTAGTGCCAGTATGTTTGTGGATGTTGTGGTGACACACGATTTATGGTATTTGCTACTTTATTATTGTTTTTATTTACTTGGCTTTAGATTGAAAACCTGGGAGCCTGGAGGTATATTTCTTCACTGTAATTTACCTACTCAGTAAATAAGCATTATCAATTTGCATAGTGAACTGTTGAAAAATTATGATCGAGTTCAATTTTAGTTTAAGGAAACATGTTTAATCTCAAGTGATTATAATAATATTAAATATTTACATTATTTTGCTTGTAGACAAACATCAAAGAGATAAACGCTCGCCGTATCATCAGCTGCGGTATCCTAGAGACTCCTCGGTTTGGCAGGAAGAGTAACTTCTTCTTCACACCAGGAACACGGGTAAGTGAAAGGCATTGATAGGAAGTAAAGTTGACTTGTAAATAAACAATCATCTTCCTTATGAAGAGACTATTGGTGCATTCAAGTAATAAAACAAACCACAATAATGTTGACAAAAGGTACCTATTATTAAAGTTAAACAAACGCGATCACTTATTTAGTGTTTGCGTGCGTGCGTAATACGTCAGTGCGAATATTTTCCTCGTCATAATCATAACCATTCGAATTTTTCCTGTTAGGTAAACTTTGAGTGCAACCAGGACTTCATTCTGATCGGTGACAAACGGCGGGTGTGTGAAGACAACGGCCGGTGGAACATCCCCGACTATGGATACACAGAGTGCTTGCGTAAGTACTATTACCTTACAGTAGGAGCTAACAGTCTCCATCTCCACAGTAGTTAAGCAAATACTGAATATCTGAATAATAGCAACCTACCATCCATCGAGGATGCTTCTTGGTCACGATAATTGTGACATCTAAAAATCAGTATTTTCACCAACTAAGTCCAAATTGTTTGATATCCAGGTAACCAGGAGTACTCGCAACGCGCCCTGTTTTTGACCTGGGGCGTCATAATAGCCGTTATTGTACCGTTAGGGCTCCTTATTTGCCTCTGCTGGTTCTGGTGCTGGTACAAGCCGCGCTCCGAGGGCAAAGAAGGATTCCGTTTCGAAGACATACCGCGATCAAAGTCCGCCTCTAGACTTAATCTCAGATCAGCTTCAATGGGAAATCTTACTGATACTATGAAATCGTCTACGTTGCGAAGCGATTCTGATGTGAAACAAAAAATACCTGATACTCCCACAGAAGAACAGCCTCTTGCGAAAGCGACTATCACTAGGGCAGCTCCCCCGCCTCCTGAACCCCAGGACGGTGAGAGTTCAGGCATAGGTTACCCAGATTCCAGTAAAAGTGACTCTGGTAAATCTGATAAATCCTCTTTACCCAAAAAGCGTAGAGGTTACGACAAAACTTACAGAACTAACGAGCCTTTG
Source organism: Pandemis cinnamomeana (assembly GCA_932294345.1). Lineage (NCBI taxonomy): Eukaryota > Metazoa > Arthropoda > Insecta > Lepidoptera > Tortricidae > Pandemis > Pandemis cinnamomeana. Next base: position 8,667,714 of record OW028721.1, read on the forward strand.
GCGAATGCCCCTGACGTTGAGTTCCCAGAAAAGTTATGGGATCTGTCTGAAGAAGACTTGCTTTCTTTAACTTCACCTTCCGATTCGGGGTCTAACCGAGACTCCACTCTTACCCGTCCAGCTAAAGACATAGAATACGTTAGCAGGCCTCGCCAGACGGGACGCCACGCTCTTGCAAGTGATTCCGGTTATTCTACTAAGGACGGGTCTGAGGATCCTTACGCTCCGAAGTTCGATGGGCAATACAGTCCTATCTCATCCCATTACTCTCCAACGTACTCTGAGATTTATTCTCCACCGATTAGCCCCACATCTGATATAAGTCCAAGGAATACTTTTAATAATTCCGGGCTGCCCGATGCTCCAAAGAGCGCCCCTGCTGATGAAATAAAGACTTTCACCCTTCCACCTGTGAGGGGTAAATCAGTAGAGACATTGATAGATCCCCCTGCAAGTGAAGTGCCCACCTTTAGTAGTCGCTCAACCATGGTGTGAGCTTGTGTTTGTAAATGTTAAGAAGTTTTGATTATCAAGAAACTTTAGTGTAGTCTTAGGAATTTAGGAGGAATTGAAATACACACTCACTGCCCAAACATATGACAATTTCTGTGGGAGTACAGGGCTTATTTTGAGTATTATTTTAAGAGTATTATAGCGTTAAGTTTAAGAAACAGCACACCGATTTAGTATTTTTGCACACATAGGTGTTCTTACGAAGTATTTAGTTACGTTCTCTCTTTCTGTAGTTATTTCCCATTGTTGTTGAATGTCTGTTGCGAGTTTATATACTGTTATTTTTTTAATTTATATTTTGTTTTATTTAATGTAAAGAATGAGTATTAAACGTATTTTACAAAGAATGTATGTCACAGTAAGAGGAAATTTCTGTTCCGAGTAAAACGGTAGAATAACGACTATTATGAGCGATACTATATTTTTTTATAAGAAAGCAAGAACTTGAGTCCCGTCGATGCCACGTCTTGTGGAATAGAAATTTTCTCTGCCATGTGATTCGTTTTTTTTTCCTAAATTGAGAGTGGAATAAGTACTTGCTTTCTTATCTTATGTACATAAAGGAATTGAGGTCGCTCCGAACCAGGTGAGTGGATACAACACGTATTTTTTATTTGTACCTTTAGTGATAAAACAATGTGATAATATAATGATAAAAATATGATATTATACTAGGTACACTAATGGAGATAAGAATAAGTTATTGGTTTACGAATTTACGAGCCAATAATGTATCCTTCATTGTTACTTCGTAAAACAACCTCAGTTGCCTTCTTTAGATATCTGTTTCTTAGACAACTATTTCTTGCCTAACACTATTAATAAGTACGGCGATAGCAGAAACCATCAAACAATTAAACATAGGTACCTACCCAAGCATCAGAATATTACATGAATACAAAATTAGTTATAACGTCTCCTAAGTGTAAAAATATCTTCTTGATGAAGCGTTATTCGTGGCAATGGTATCTTGCAAAACTTATGTTCCATGGTATTTGGACGAGAGATTCTAGCCCATAACGAGGTCACCCAAACATTGATAACAAAAACGGTCCCTTGGGTTTCATCTTATCTTGTTCATCTAAACTTACCTACCTTATTTGGTTCAATGCCATGCTCAAATTTACCTTCTTCACTTTAGAGATTCTTGCAGGTCATTTATTTAGATATTTAGTGTAACTGGGAGCAAAGGTACAACATACAATGTACCAGTTGCTTTCTTCTCCCGCAGATGTTGATGTGGTAACCCATCACTATTTTGATTCCCCTTTCCACCTATACTCCACCTATACTTACACTAACAATCATGCTAAACGTGATATTTAGGTATTGTTGCCTTAAGCTATGTCTTCCCCGTAAGAGATAACGATGTTATTTATGCATGCATGTATGTATGTAACAACCTATTCTAATAGTGTACCTACCTGTAGATACCTTTGTTATTAACAAATGAAATGAAAATAAAAAATTTGGCCCGCAAATTCTTAACCTAATTTATTAATAATAATTATCCATTTATACATTATAATTAATTTAAATGCCTATAAATAATCATTTTGATATTAGCACCATCTAGAGGGGTCGGTATAGACCAGGGGTTCCCAAACTTATTCATTACGCGCCCCCTCTCTAAAAAGATAAAACTCTGTGCCCCCTATAGTTCAGCCGTAGGCTGTTAGGCATAAACACAAGGAATTTGTTAAAAAGGTTCTATAAGGTCCTGTATCGTAGCCCATGCCCCCCTTTGCAGGTCACTGCGCCCCCCTTGGGTGGCGCGCCCCCCACTTTGAAAATCACTGGTATAGACATACTATTTTGTCTACGCAATTCTTATTTTAAACACAATGATCCATCCAACAGGCAAGCAGGAGTACTCCTCGCGAACGCTTGGAGCCACGTGGGGCATCATCAGCGCCGTCATGTTGCCCATCGTCATTGTTCTCATCTGTATTGGCTGGCGCATCCTCAAGAGGAGGAAGGCTGAGGAAAAGGAGGAAGTGGATTACATGATCAAGTAAGATTATTGTTTCTACCGTCACACGAATTCACTGTCAAGTCTGATCAAATTATACGCCAACAAGTTTAGTAACATACGTTTGACTTCAATGGATTGACTTGCTATGACTAGCTTGACTATGACTAGCTAAGCCAAAGTACCTACTGTAAAAAAATATGACAAATAATGGCGGATGAACGATAAATGGCTGATCTACATCAATAAATCGGTTTAGTTATTATAATAATATTCATAGAACCTAAGTGCTCAGGCTCGTTTTCAAAAGTTTCAGTTGTGGTTTTTTTAACATAGGTATTAGGTGGGTACCTACTATCAAATGAATCAAGATTTTTTTATTTACTTTTACGTAGGTACCCGTTAGATATTAAATTTCTAAACGACACCCAATGCTTAGCATGGGTGCTGGTGTAGCGGAATAGCACGCATCACGGAATAATAAGGATCCGGGTTCGATTCCCGGCCATATCTTTACTTTTCGGATTTTTCTGTGATCTAATTCTCAGTCTCGTTCAGAAATTTAATCCCTGCATTATGTTAAGTGTAAAGAACAGGCTTACTGAAAACCACTGTCCAACTAAACCAACCTCTTTTCCTTGTAGAAAAAGGGCACCAGCAGAAAGCCCAACAACACCAACTAATTCTTCACCTAATTAACATCCCCTTTCCCCAGGACCCGCCCCATCGACCCAGACGAATCCGTCAGGATCAACTCTGATGACGAGAGCATACCTTACAAGAAAGACGTGTCTGCGGAAGACAGCCCGTTACCAACTGACCCGGTGAAGATAGTCGAGGACAGCAATATTCCGTTTACGTATGGGCAACCGTATCCTCCGCCGCCACCAATGCAGCCGTTGTACGAAACTGAGGCTTATGAGCCCCAAGCGTATGGAGCACAGCCGTACGATGATACTGTAGGTTTACCACAGACATCGCAGGCTCAACAGCAACCGCAGTCGAGGCAGTGGGCGGGGGAGACCGAAATTAATTAAGTTTTTTTTTTAAGTGAGTAGGTTTTTCTAGCCAGTGAGTTACGCACACAAGCGTTCTAGCGGACTTAAAACAATCCCTTTCACATTCGCTGGCCAGTGTTGCCATCTACAAGAGATGTACGATTTATGACATGGATAAAAGCTAAATGTGTGGGGGGATTCTTGTTAAAGTTTTTTTTCCAATGTTTAAAAGTTTGCACTGGTAGTGTTGTATCTATTTTATTATTTTTGTAATCGTAACATATTTTATAATTACCTAATGCAATATTTTTTAAGACTACACAAATTAAACAAAACCAGAGTGAATAGTTTTTTATTGTAGATCACATTTGTATTAAATTTAGGTAGTATGTGTATGTGTGATAATAATAAATCAATCCCACCATTTAACAAAATATTTCATGATACATATATACATATAGGTACCTACCTATACATTATTTAAGGTCATGACAGTAGAAAAGAAATGATGTTAATTAGATGATGATGATGTGTAAGTACCTAATTTTAGGTGAAAAGTGTATTTTTTATTTATTTCGTGCCATTTTATATTTTCTTTTGAAATCAAATACTTAAAACGAAAATAATTTTACCTTTCGAATGTAAGCTTTGTTTTATGAAATAAAGATAGATTAAGAATAAAATTGTGTTATTTTGACAATACTGATTGATTAAATACCTACCCTATTCTATTATAGTATCATACTAACTGCTTACGTTAGATTAGATCGGCGCTGAAATAACATATGGGACCGAAAAAAATTACAGCTGTCGGCGCATGTCAGAGAAAAAAAGCATTAGGTACCTTACCTACCCTACCCACTCCTTTGAATTAGGAGTGTGGGGTGCGAGTCGGGTTACCTCCGCGTGTGATCAAGAGCTCCGGTTCGTTTTTGGATCCGTCCGAGGGGAAGTGCAGTGCTAGTTCCGGTGCACCTTGGGCACCGGTTAATGATTTCCTGGCCGTCTCCGAGGGATATCATTATCCGTTGGCTAAGAGCCCGACAGGGGTGGGGAGGGGTCTTTCGACCGTGTTCTACCGTACAACGTTGCCGACATTTTTGTCACAAGATTTTTGAATAGGTACTGTGTTTATTACTTTGACATTGGCGAAATCATCGCATCGATCGATAGGGCCATATTAAAAAAGAAGAAGAAGAAGAAGAATTAAGAGTGATACCTACTGGGTTCAATAAAGTTAGACATACAAAGTGTAAGAGAAAAATGGTCTCTCTGTCTATCTCTTCTTGTCATGCACGCATTACATAGATCATTGTCTAGCGTTGCCGATCTATTATTATATTCTATACTAGCGATCCACCCCGGCTTCGCACGTGTGCGATCAGCGTTTCTCTACTATATTATGCGTGTATTATACATATAAACCATCCTCTTGAACCACTCTAACTATTTAAAAAAATCGATTCAAAATACGTTTCGTAGTTTTAAAGATCTAAGCATTTATAGGGACAGACAGATAACGGACAGCGACTTTGTTCTATACCATGGTAGCTAACAATATTATATGTATAGCCGTGGTAGTCTAGTGGTTTGACCTGTGGCCTCTCAAGCAGAGGGTCGTGGGTTCAAATTCTGGGTTCGCACCTCTTGAGTTTATCGGATTTTATGTGCGAAATTATATTTAAAATTTGCCATGAGCTCTTCGGTGAACGAAAACATCGTGAGGAAACCTGCACACATCTGCAAAGCAATTCAATGGTGTGTGTGTGTGTGTGTGTGAAGTTCCCAATCCGCACTGGGCGCGATAATTTATAAAAAAAAACTACACAATGTAGCGAAACGGATTAAAAGTGGAAATGGAGTGTATATGGACTAACCAACAGAGCCTGAAATAAGTAGATTAGTATGTTATTATTATACTTAACAGTATATTCTGAATAGTTAACGTCGATAAGAAGTGTTCAATGTTTTTGTAAATTATTGTGTATGTATTTATGTTATTATTTTTCGATGGCTACGATTATGTTTTCTGTCGGAATTAGTTGATTCAGAAATAGTAGTCGCACGTACAACGAAACGTAATCGAACCATATGCACATGACACTGACATTTTAATCTAAATGTCAAATTGACAGCTTTGCTTGGTATCGTTGTGTATTTACGAAAGTTAATATTAAATTTTAATTAGTGAATAGTAGCGTAAGTAAAAAATATGTTCCTAGTTTTTAACAATCAAAGATCTACCAAAATCATGGAATCATCGAGATAATTCCTAAGTTGTATGAGCCTACTTATACAGTACAGTGTAAACTACGTGTTACTGAAGTCAATTTATATTAATTATTAAACTACTAGTACTTTTCTTAGTTAGTAAGAACATTACGTAAATTATTACGACTATTATTTGGCTGATAATTACAGTGGGATACACCGCATGCCCATAAATTTTCCCGTAAGTTATCTATTGAATAATGCTTGATATGCAAAAAGATGATAAGTGTTGCTAATTGGACTATGAAATATTAAAATTCAAGGATACCTAACAATAACGATTTCTATTATTTACAGATTGTATAGCAGCGAAGTATGAAACAATGCATTAAATAAACCAAAACGAAACTATTTAGTTAAGCTAAAGAAGAATGAAAAGTTTGCATAACTACTAAGAATGTCGACATTTTAACAAGCTTATTCTTGCTTATCTGAACATGCGATCAAGAAATGTTCTTTCGTTCATATTTCTTCGACCCTGGCTAGGGATACCGTTTGGAATATGGATAGCCGTCTCTGTAGTGTATTATTGGTGGTTAATATCTCGAATTAGTATTCTCGAGACACAGAATAAAGTGTTCAAAACGCAGTTGAGATTGTCGCAGAGTGTGATGAGCAAAATAACAGTTGATTCGGCTACTTTGTACCAAGTTCCTGATGTAAGTATTTATGTTTTAATTTCACAGTTTAAGTACATTTGTGACCCATAAGAGCAGTAGAGGTAACTGGGCGAAAGTATATGAGCTCTCTTAGAACGGTTCCAGAATTTTTCAACAGATGGTCGGGTTAGTTTGTGTGGACAGTACTCTTGTACAGGTTTTTCATAGTAATTCAAAATTAGGTCATCTTTTGATATTGCGTTTTTAACCGATGTATGGAAATATTTTTCAATCACAAAAAAACATCCTGAAAAACATTAAGGGTATATTCATCAAAATACCCCAGCTAAAGGATTAATTTGAAGACAGCGTTAATAGAAGTGACTATTAAAATATATATAACATAATAGAAATAATTACACATAAACGGATAACTCACGTATAAAAGTCGAGTGATGCTCGACATGTTTCGGACTATTTCGAAGTCCTTTTTCCAAAAATGACGATGAAAACGAGGGTAGTTGTGCGCCGCTGTCAGTTGCGTCGAACAACTGCGCGAGCAGAGCGCTGGCGCGCAGTGTTCGTGTCGCTGCCGCCGGGGCGAGCGCTCTTGGAAAAAGGACTTCGAAATAGTCCGAAACATGTCGAGCATCACTCGACTTTTATACGTGAGTTATCCGTTTATGTGTAATTATGATTGAGTCTCACGGTAGTTTCATGTTGAAAATAACATAATAGACGTGATGGATATTTCAAAACTCCTACAGGGTGGAAAACCAGTGCTTATACTTAACCGTTATAAAGCCATTGAAAATCTTAGCCAAGAAATACATAAACAAATCTAATTCCAGATCCCAGATGAAACCGGAACATTATGTGAGACCATCCATGTGGCGCTAGTCTGCATGGGCAAGTGTCCTCGGCTGGTGACCCCGATGCTGAAGTCGTTGCTGCGTCACCGCCAGAATCCGGTGCACTTCCACCTCATAGCAGATGCAGCTTCGCAACATACAATTAGCCAGATCTTTGAGACCTGGGACTTGCCTGATGGTAATGCTTTGCCTGAATTTGCAGGTTATCTTTAACGCTAGTGGAAATTAGGATACAAAATTTGCAGTAAACATACAGTTGGCAAACAAATTATTATCAATTTTACCTAAGAGTGCTTGAAAAGCTAATTTCCGGTATGAAATTATTTAACATAGACACCAAAAATATTATTAACAATTTTTTCCCTTTTTTTTTGTTTTTTTTTTACATAAAATAGGCTTACGTTTGACTTCAATCTCGCTTGATATAAGGCGATGATGAGGCCTAAGATGGTACACGTTTGCCTAGGTGCCTGTTCACTTTGTTCTTCTGAGTGCTTCGTGCGTGATGGAGGAATGTCTACAACATAAAGGTGAAAGCGCTCGCCGCACCTAGTCGTTCGGTGACGGATAGGGGTAGGGGGTATCAGGTTATGCAAAACCTCTGCACACTCACCGAAATGTAACCGATAAAAAACCGAGAGGCTACGGTGTTCGAGGCTCAGAAGATTTGCCTCCACAAGTGAGTCTCTACCTATGACATTATCACCTTTAACGTGCTTCCGATATTTCGACGCAGTTGCAAGCATCATGAACGGGTGTACTGAAGAAATTGCGGGACTACATCCATGAATCTTTTACTGTTTTTTTTTCCAGTAAAATACACCACCTACAACGCCCAGAACAGCCTGCCTCGCGTAGCGTGGATTCCCAACAGCCACTACTCCGGTATCTTCGCGCTAGTGAAGCTCCTGTTCCCGGACATCCTGCCGTCGACGCTGAAGCAGGTCATAGTGCTGGACTCCGACATCACGTTCCTTTGCGACGTGGCGGAACTGTGGGCTATGTTCAGGAATATGAGCGATGATCAAGTATGTTGAAGCTACGTCTACATCTACACCCAATATTAAGCAAAGCAAGGCGTCGTCAGACGATTGTCAAGGGGGGCTAGTAAAAGTATAGCGTCTGGGGGTAGGTCAAACAGTTTCACATTTCCTGCAAAGCATTCATGCAAAAATAAATCTTATCACTACGCGATAGCGCTTCTTTTAGCTTAACCGTTTCAATCATGGTCGTTCATGACGTCACCGCGTACTTATTACGAATTATATTTTTTGTACTGTACTAGTTGTTCTGTGGTAGCGCCACAGAATAAGTAATAGTATACCTATAACTACAAACATTCGAAAATATTAATAGGCGGGGACTTAAGGAATTAGAGCTTGTTCGTTGCAAAATGAATAGGTAGGTACACAAATAACGCGCGACGCGTTCAACGTGCGAGGCGAGCGGCAATCTACTGTCATTGGCCTGCCCGGCAGGCCAGCCGGTTGAATGTACTTAAACTGCGGAGTGTACACCCCTGACCTCGCCCAAGACAATAAAAAAAAAGTAGCGTAGATCAGATACAGATCAAAAAGTATTTTTTATTAGATAAGAGGAACATAATTCCCAGTTCTATTTTTTATTTTTCCAGTTTATAGGTTTAGTGGAGAACGAAAGCAACTGGTACTACGACACGGAACCCCGCTGGCCAGCGCTCGGCAGAGGCTACAACACTGGAGTAATGTTGCTAGACCTAAAAAAGATCCGGTCCGTCACGGACTGGACAACACTATGGCACGATGCCGTCAACGAGAACATCGACAGGTTAAAAGTTACAACACTAGCCGATCAGGATGTCATAAATGCAATTATAAAAAAAATACCAAAGATAGTTTATAACATAAGTTGCCAGTACAATGTGCAGATGTCTACTAATACGTTAGCGAAGAATTGTTATGGGGAAGATGTTAATAATGTTAAGGTAATTTTCTTTTTTTTATTGTGACTGTTGCACGTTTCTGACCTGGCTTTCAGAGTACCTAACCTAACCAGTAGGCTTATTATGTAACTCGCTCGCAATCGCCATCGTATTCATTTTGACAGTTCTTATATGAATATGACAGCTAGCTGATTCCGATGCCAATTGTCAGCTCATACACGAACTGTCAAAATGAACACGATGGCGATTGCGAGCCTACAGGTAACGAATGTAGCAACCTTTGTGGTACCTAACAGATTTAAATGATTAACGGTTAATAACATAAGACATATTATCATCGGGATACAAACCGTGATTAACAAGCTCCCGATATTTCGACGCAGCAGGCATCATGCTCGCTTGCCATTAGGCGACCCACTTGGTCCTTTGCCTTCCTTGTCGTATAAAAAAAAACATGATCTGATCTACCCGTAATCGCGTTCAAGTATTACGTAAGCGCTTGAGGGGGGCGGGGGGGTCTTTGCTTTGCTTATTTTTGATGACATGGTGGTGGGGGGGGGGGGGGGGGGGGTCGATATGGTGATGACGTCAACAGTTTCGATTCGAACTGCTGCTCACGAATCAATAAAAAACAGAATCCATTAAAAGAAAAATGCCAATGCCAAGGTACCTACCAATGATTACGTAAGAATGGGAGGGGGGTAAGAGGTTTGCTTACTTTTGCTGACAAGGGGAAGGGGGGGGGGGGTAAATAATTGTAAAAAATCTGCTTACGTAATACTTAAATGGCCCCTGATAATTAATAATTATTAAATAAAGTCTTGACTTATCTACGCATCCCATAGATATAATATAGCACATACTAACATATCGGTAATACAAGAGAAAGAGTGATATAATACGCGAATGTATATACCTACCTATGGCGCATCCAGAGAAAGCGGAGGAGCGGTGTGTAAGGAAATATCGACCAATAGGATCTTTTAATTTTCATAACCTCGCTCAGCGCTGCTTTATTATTGGTGGATATTTCCTCGCACGTCATTGGTTGGCTGCCTTATGCCTGGTTTGAGAGTGACAGCTTTTTTTGTTTCAGTTTATTTTGCCTTGTGGTTTCTACCCTGCTTATTTTTAAGCCTTACTAAGATGTGCTTGCATGTTAATAACTTATTGGAAATCGTTAGTACCTCCTTTGATAATACTTTTTTTTGGAAAAAAAATGCATACATACATACATAAATCACGTCTTTATACCTTACGGGGTATAGACAGAGCCCAAGGTAACAAGACCTAAAGGCCACGTTTAGCATAGGTAGCGTATATGATTCCTATGATTTTCGCCCATTCCTTCGATGGGCTTTTACCACCTGCGCGGGATGAGAAGCAACTGGCACGTTCTATGTTTTTTCTTTGCTCCCAGACCAGCGTGGAAGGTAAAAAATAAACAATTTTTTGTAATTAGATACACCTTAAGGGATAAAGACGTGATATATGTATGTATGCATTTACATGGAATTAATTAATAGTCATTTGCCCGTGGTTCACCTAGGTGTACTGAGGTGGACCATCGGCAAGAAAGAGTGCCCGTGGTCCACCCAGGTGAACTAGGCAGGTGGAACATGGCTGACCTGTTCTGTTCTTATTATTATTGATACGTCCCATGCATGTTTACTTTTTTGTGGCTTAAAAACCAGTAATGGCCACAATTCGGAGCAAATGTTTTATTTTCAGATAATCCACTGGAATTCGCCAAAGAAGTACAACGTCAAGATTCGAGACGTGGAGTACTTTCGCAGCATCCACCAGTCTTACGTCAATTTTGACGGGAACATATTGCGAGAGAAACTCCATAAGTGCTACAGCAGTGAATCTGTAACGTACAAGGTTTGTGCTGTTTTATGTAGGTACACTAAAAGCCCAAGTTTTTTTGCTGACTGTACTAATCCAACCATCCTACAATCAAGTTAATCCGACCACTAAAAATGGATCAAATTTTTGCAAGTATTTACTCACACAAACAAACATTACAAATAGATATCTATTTGTTTATTACCTCTACTAGGAAAAGCTTGTGAGAATAAAATATGATTGTGTGTGTTCCAGACTAAGAACTCGGATCTATGTGTGAGTTTCCGCGCGGCGCAGCGTACGAAGCTACGCACACACCTGTACTATATGGACTATAGCTACACGGGCATAGACAATTTTGACGTCACGCTCGTTTTGCAGCTGTCTATGGACCGATTGCAGTTTCTAGAGAGGCTAGTTAAACATTGGGAAGGTTAGTAGGGAATTTTTTATTATTGTATACTAAACGCAGACTCGCGGCAGTTTAATAAGATTATTTGTACACTCGCATCGATAACTCGCACGCATTTTATCGACAGTCCAGTTTTGCGCGTGCACATCTCTATAAGCGGGTGTCACATTAATGGTTTATGAGCCGGACTGCCGAGACTTTGCGTTTAGTGTAGTATAAAGAGTTTACATACATAACATACATATACTATTGGCCGACAGGTCGTGATCGTCGGTTGAAAATTATAGCAATGCATTTAATATATTTAACGCTAACATAGGATTATAGAAATTGGAAAAAAATCAAGTCTCATTCTCATTACACAAAAGCAAAATTCCTAAAATCACTAATTTTTGCCTGTAAGTATAATAACGTGTAATTTTCATTTAGGTATATATTTTCAAGTAGATGCTTGTTTTTCAAAAAAATTGTGTATGCGTCAATCAGTGGCGTGCAGTGGAGGAGGAGGCAAGGTAGGCAGAGTTAAAGTAACACACAATTTGTAGGCGCTGCCTAATTTGGCAACCCCCTACCGCATGTCCTAAGTGTTAATAAAAACTCAACTATTTCTACAGGTCCGCTAAGCGCTGCCATTTACCTGTCAGACTGCGATGTGGGTGAATTGGAGAGTTTCATCAGAGATTTCTCAGATACACTCAGCACTAGAAAAAATATTGGATACCACCTTGTTTTCAAACAAGATTCTGTAAGTAAGCTTTAATGTAAATATTGTTAAATCTAAAATTGAACAAAACACAGTCACGGTGCTATTCCGCTACCACACGTGCAAGATAGCTACGTCTGAACGCATATACAGGGTAAGGGATAAGTGCGCAAGTCATCTATTAAATATATAAAAATGTACTTACTAGAAGTACGTTTAGTTTTATTTTTTTGTAGATCTTGGTAAATTTATATATTTTTTTATCTTATTAATTATTTTTTTCTATATTTGGTACATGATCTGCCCACCTATATATCTCCCCCTTAGGTTTCACGTACTACTTGTGCAACACTCTGTTTATCTACTAGGAAACCCTCTGACTCCAAAAAAACCACAAAGTAACGTCTCTTACAATCAACCTTGAATTCCAATTTCATTCAACTACTCGCCGAGAGATGGCGCCACCAAAATTGACGTTTTAAAAATGGCCGCCAGATGCACTACCCAGTGAACTATCTCCGTAACGTGGCGCTGGAGAACGTGAACACGCCGTACGTGTTCCTCGTGGACGTGGACTTTGTCCCGATGGCGGGGCTCTACGAACACCTCAGGACTGCTATAAGGCTGGTCAACCCTTACCCGCAGAAGAAGGTTGGTCAATTTGTTGTTTTTAGTTCAAAACCGTTTAGGCCTGAAGCAGCCGTTCCCGAGCCGTTGCGTAGTTAAAAAATGTAAGCGTACAGACGACGGGAAATTACTGTTTTTAATAGTTTTTGTAACTTAGCTTCACCTGTTTGTTGCTTTTTGGGTTAAATCTTGCAAGCTAAATTTGACCCACTTCTAGCGGTCGGATTGCTTTGAAATTTGTTACAGTCAAAGGCATAAATATATGTACGTTACCAAGACGTCAAAACTCTATACACCTTTATGCCACAAACAATAAGAGCCGTGCTACATATATTTGACAAGACGGCTGTATCGATATTTGTGCCCTCGACTGTACACATGTGTAGGATGACAATGTAAATACATCTAGCAAAAAAGCTTGTATTAAAAATGATTTTTTTGACAAAAATTATCTATACTTATATTGTAAAGAGGTAAAGTTTGTTGGGTAATGTCTTGATCTACTGAATCGATTTTGAAAATTATTTTACCAATAGAAAGCCACATTATTTGTGAGCGTCATAGACGTTTAATACTGCGTGGACGAATTCGCGGGCAACAGCTACTATCTAAAGAAGATTGTAAGCTTTTCACACGTGTAACACGGTTCGGGCTGAAAATCAGTGCTGCGGGTGTCTAACACCTCAGCGTAATGAGCCAGCAACCGTTTCACTTTAGCGAAGACACACAACGCTGATGATCTATTTTACATGTCTGTCTTTTTTTCTATAAAATTGTGTATATTCTCTTATATTTGTGTGTCTTGCAAAAAGGAATATATAAGAGCAAATAACAACCCTTTACATTGACTTGTTAGGTTAGGTTAGGTAGCGGGAAATGTCTAGAATAAGATAACCGCGAAGGTTAAGTGAGTTTATTCAACTGATTATTTGTATAATCAATGTTATGACGTAAACTAAATATATATAAATAGCTGACGCGTGTGACCCGGTGCGTCGTCACTAAAAGGTAGTACGTACTCGTACAGAATAAGGCTAAGTTCAGATGACCGCGCGGCGACGCGCGGTTGGCACGGCGCGCGGTTCAAGATTGTAACAAATCTATGTTGCTGTGTACATGAGCGCGCGGTGCCGCGCGGGACCGCGCGCGCCGCCGTGCACCGCGCGCAAGTTTTTGTCCCGCGCGGCAACATAGATTTGTTACAATCTTGAACCGCGCGCCGAGCCAACCGCGCGTCGCCGCGCGTTCATCTGAACGTAGCCTTAATGTCTTCTTTCTTTAATCGAGCGTATGTGGGTAGTGTCTGGTGGTAGCGGCGTTCGAGACGCAGCGCTACCGGCTGTCGCCGCCGCGCGACAAGGCGGCGGTGCTGGCGCGGCTGGCGGCGCGGCGCGGCGGCGACGTGGCGCCGTTCCGCGCGCGCGAGTGGCCGCGCGGCCACCGCGCCACCAACTACTCGCGCTGGGCCGCCGCCAGCAAGCCCTACGAGGTACCGCTGTCACAGCGGCGTGCAGTGGGAGATCGGCAGGGTAGGCAGCGGTAAGGTGACGCAATAAAAAAAAATTCTACGCACTGCTTACGCTGGCGACTCTCCACCGCACGCCATATACCAGGGTTTCCCAACCTTTATTTTTTCGAGACTCCTGAACCAAAAATAATATTTTTATGAACCCCCCCCCCCCTTCTTTCCTAATATGTCAACAAAAATAAGAAGTACATATTTTTTTATCACTAATGGTAATTAGGAACAGTAATTTACCTACCCGTTAAATAGTTTTTTTTTTCGGTAATGCAAACGTGGTCTACCACCCTAAGATTGAAAATTCTTTGCTCGTCATAAAATAGAATCTTGTAAAATTGTGAAAGAATCTTGACAGACGGTTAGGCGAAACGGACGGACACCAAAGTATAACGATTCCGTTTTATTCTTTTGAAGTACCCTAAACTGGAGGAAATTCTATCAATCTCGTCTCGACTTTCAGGTAGAATGGGAGTCGGATTACGAGCCATACTTCGTAGTGCACCGCTCTGTACCCAAATATGACACACGATTCTCTGGATTCGGATGGAATAAGGTAATTAACTAAGTAGAAAAATGTATGGAACAAGAATTTCATATCGAATTAAAATACAAATCGACTAATTCATTAACCACAACCAGATTTTATTTTTAAGCTGGTCGAAGTTTGAATATACTCGTAATTAGAGTATCGATATTGATACTCTAAAGTAAACATTATAATACAGCCACACACAGGTTTCTTAATGTAGGCCATTTGCTAATATTTCCTGAACATATTGCAGGGAAGCTATGATATGGATGTAGATAAACAAACCTAAGCACCTGCTCAAATAATCCGGAACAACTCTAAGAGACCTTGTACATGGAGGGTGGGCGGCTAAAGCGTGCAATGGGGGGTCGCCGAGGTACATTGCGCGCACAAATGTGTCGCGTCACTTTTCCGCTGCCAACCCTGGCGACTTCTCACTGCACGCCACTGAATTTAACACGGCGTGTAAAGGACCGTAACCGACACCCAGCCTAGTACACCTTGCTTCCTCATTACTACGATTAGACAAAGCAAGGTATACTAGTGGCGGTTACGGTCATAGTACGGTACGGTATACTGGGCAAAGACCTTTAAGCGTTGTGTGTGTGTGTGTGCCAGGTGTCGCACAGCGTGGAGCTGCGCGCGCTGGGGTACCGCTGCGTGGTGCTGCCGGGCGCGTTCGTGGTGCACGCGCCGCACGCGCCCTCGCCCGACATTACCGCCTTCCGCGCCAATCCGCACTACCGACTGTGAGACCATCTACTATACCATACTAAACGTCCGTGGCGCATTACTAAGATTAACGCCTCGATGAGTTTTTATGATCTTCGCGGGAAGAGAAGCACGGTACATTCTATGTTATTTTTCTCAAATACTATCGTAAATCGTCGTTGTATTCGAAGTAACAGAACACGAAGGGCCTTGTTGACGGCCGAATTAAATTGCAAGCGCGATTTTCTGACCATAAATCGGATTGCTGGACTGTTTTTTATGTGTTTTTAACTTTTTTTTAAGTCAAAGAGATTATGGAATAATAAACAACAATGTCATACAGCCAAGTCAATGGCCGAGGAGTCTAACGTTTTTATCAATGTCTCAAATAGCATACGGTGACAGATGACATAAAAAAAACTTAAGAAAAAGGGCGGGAACGTGGAAACCATCTAAGTTGGTAGGAAGTTTAGTGAAAAAATTATTTTCGTTTCCTCTCAATGTTTGAGAAAAACATTATATTGGCCCCAGCTGGAAGAGCTGCGGTTCGTGTTTTTAAACAAGTTTTTTTTATTTTTTGTTTTGCCGAATGCAAAATATTACGAAAGCTTCGAGTCCTTCACACCATACAATTCTTTTCTACCCTCAAATTTATTTATCTTTACACTTCAACATCTAACTTTTCAGCTGTCTCGCGCTCCTTAAAAAGGAATTCATGGAGGACCTCAGACGCAAGTACAACGTGACTCTAGACGACAAGCCAGACTCCTTGTATCTCGGACAAGCTAAGAGCTTGCTGCTAAATCAAGCCAAGGACACCGGTTAGCTTAGATGATAACCTAAAAACAAAACCCAAAACTCAACGTTTAACTGAACACCGATTCTTATAGCACACGTGTAAAAATACCACTCGAAAGTGGTAAAAAATTGTGCTGAATTTGAAATATAAAGCATTCGAAAATTTTATTTGAGCTCTAGTTTTGTAGCTACCAATACACAGATACCAAGAAACCGGCCTTTCACGTCTGATTTTTACGAAATATATAATTATAATAAAATAATGTGAACTAAAAAAAATATATAGGTATCGTGTTTTTCACCGTTGTATACAGACTTATGCCTCCATGGGAGAAATTACTAGACTACTTTGCGTCAACCGCTAGAAATTAATTGTTTGTGAGAAAGTACATGAGATTATTTTTAACAGTATTCGTTGTGATTATTGTGATTTTGTTTATTCACTAGCATTGAGCAGATAATCAATAAAGTCAGAAATGCTTTTTAATTTTTTGGAATCCGCCCAAACGACCGATGGCGACCACTGCACTCTGCTCAGTCGGCCTATTGAATTACATTCACTTATTATTTTTATCAAAAAATTACACACAATCTCGAATCATGATTCTAATGACATGTGGGAAAAAACTATTGCGGTAAAATAAGTGCCCAGTTTTACCCCTATTGGTTATAGGCTCGGTGATAATCAAGTACCAAATAACCCCATAATTTGGTGTAAAATGCTTGGCTATGGCAACAATTTCTTATGTCACAAATAATAGCCTAGCAAGTTTCTATTCGGCCCTCACCATGTTGCGGATTTTGATCAGACGTTGAAAGTCATCAAAAAAGATTCCGAAAGTGGCAAGAAAAAATATTTTCAATATAGTAAAGTTGCATCGACAAAAGCGGAAAAGATTGCGTAACATTCCACAATAAACAATGTTATGAAATTGATTGACATGACAGGTGCTGTCAATTTATAGTGATATAAATTACGTACGCACATTTCCATATGTAATCTGTTTGTAGCGACATCATCTCAGGGCCAAATAGAATGTTGTCAGGAAATTTTGCATGCAGTGTTTGTATACCTAAGTTCCCTGCGCGCGCATGCATATTCTAGCAATAGTTGTACTCTTATTAAGTACATAACAGTTGTATATAGAAATAAGCAAATATATAGGCTGTGAGTATGGAAGTCCAGTGAAATTATTAAATTAGTTACGGAATTTTATTCGAAGACATACTGAACTTACCAATAAAGACAAGATGGAGGGTGGAAATAAATAATACTTTTTAGTTTTAAACTTTATACATACGCTGTTGTCCTCAAATTTGTCTGTAAACAGCAATTTTCCGAGATTAGACTATGTGCTCCGAGATATATACTGTCTGGTTACTAAATTGTTACAAATTCCGTTCAATACTTCTTGTTTCACAGAGTAACAAACATAAATTGTTCTAAACTGTGTTTGTAATATACATGTATTTTACATGCGAAAATTGCTGAACTCGTTTTGAAAAAAAATGAGACGTAGTTTATAACTCGGATATACTAGGGCTTAACGGCTACTATATTCCAAAACTGAATATTCCTTCCATCTACGTCTAATACTCGGGTAAATTTAATGTATGTAACTTATTTACCCAAGTACGGCGAGTAAATAACCGATATCAAAAACGGCAGGTTATTTGTTGCTGTATGTGTGTGTTTGTTGCACAGTTTTAACAGAAATTACTGTATTGTTGTAGAAATAGAAGTCACAAAAGTTTAAAGTATTTGCTTTTCTGTATTTTTTAATGTTTTTAATTTGGAAACAATTATGATGGTTTTTACGAGTAATAAGCGAGGGAATTAGAATGTCTCTATACCTAACAAAAGGTCTAAGTATTTTGTAAATCATGTTATTTTTTTTAATTTTATTTTTAGTTTACAGAGACAAATCGTTGAAAAGTGTGCCCTTTTAGTTCGTAATAGATATTGCTTGCAACATATTTTTTTTTACAGATTTACCTATTAGTTTTGTAAGCCAAGATGCCTCCAATATTTTTATATTTTTATAGGTAGCTACGTAATAATTTTACAATGCAAGATTATATAATAACTTAAAATATGTATAAATGTATATTGAAATATTAATGTAAGGGTTGTCGCTGTCTGGTGTCAACAATACGGCTAGCACAAGTGCGCGGGAGAGTCCCGTCTAATATCTATTATATCTAATCTAATTGTCTCTTTCTTACTGTTGGTTTTAGAAAGAGACGAGTAGTCTATCTCGCGCGCGACACAACTCCCGCGCGGTCTTGTGCTCCTGCGCAAGTCATGAAACGAAAATACACCGCTCGAGGGCGCTACGATCGCAATCATGTCAACAATCAAATCATAGCCACAATCCATATAATATTATAGATGCGAAAGTGTGTTTGTCTGTCTGTCTGTTACTTCTTAAATCGCTTAATCGATGTAGTTGGTTTTTTGGTATAGTGTTATTTCAGTCCAGAAGGGCATAGGATAGTTTTTATCCCAAAATATCGTAGTTCCCGCGTGATAGGGATAAGCGACAACAGTTAAATATACCTACTTATCAAAAATGCAATTAGATTTTCTTATGGTATTACAATTTAGCCTTATTTTGTGCACTATAACATTTACAACATGAAACTACCGTGAGACTCAATCATAATTACACATAAACGGATAACTCACGTATAAAAAGTCGAGTGATGCTCGACATGTTTCGGACTATTTCGAAGTCCTTTTTCCAAGAGCGCTCGCCCCGGCGGCAGCGACACGAACACTGCGCGCCAGCGCTCTGCTCGCGCGGCTGTTCGACGCAACTGACAGCGGCGCACAACTACCCTCGTTTTCATCGTCATTTCGTACTCGACTTTTTATACGTGAGTTATCCGTTTATGTGTAATTACTATAACATTTACTTAATTCTCATACATTTCTGGCAAGTAATATAATTATAATACATACTAAACACAGTAAGTATATAGTTAGTATGAATAAAATATTTTATACGGCAAAATATCCGTGTTACGTAATTATTTTTGTTCTACTTATGGATACGTATATACATAAGTTTTTATTATTATAAACATTATGAAAACGACAATGATTTTCATTTCGTACCTCTTTCGTACCTAAAGCTAAACCTAATGGTTAGAGAACATAATATTATGACTGTCTATTGTCAAGAAGGCTCTAACTACTATCTTCTCTACGGTATGAAAAAACGTCGCTTTCCGCTGTCTGTCTGTCCCTCTGTATGCTTAAGAGCCGAATTTTCAATCCTCAGATAAGCACTTAATTGACAGATACCCATAGAGTTGTCCGTCGAATAAGGCTTATCCGACGATTGAAAAATCGGTCATAAATCCTTAAGACTACGCAACGGATTTTGATACGATTTTTGAAATAGATAAGAGTGATTCAAGTGGAAGGTTTATGCGTAATATTATATGTATAGATAATACATGCATACAAGGTCCAGAGGTATAGCTAGAAAAAACAGCTTTTACCTCGGCAAACAGGCATACTTTTGGCAAAAAATAATTTTGTAAACAGTAAACAAACAAACCTCTGAATTAACCGCTTATTTTTGCGCCTCTTTTTCTTAATTCCGCTTTCAAAGCGTACACATTCATCGCCAAATAATCCATATTTGCGATAATTTCACGAAGTAGATCACTCTTTTTTCATCTTATACATCTGGACCTTAGTCAACAGTGGCGCCAACTGGTGAGCCAAGAAGCGATTGTCCCCATTCCCATTTTGACTGCGAGGGACATTATTGTTTTTTTTTGGTCTTCCATGTAGGTAAGTCGAAGGGATTTAAAGCCCATACAGCCAAGTCCGATTTGTCTACGTTATAATAAAGATTTTTGATTGAAATATCCATGGTATGGTGCGTTTTCAGTTGAATTCTCTATTTACAAGAAGAGCACTATCACGTATTTTTTTTGTGTTGTGAACTATAGGTATTTATTACCAAACAACATTATGATTGCGGTTCATGGAAGATGGTAATCCTACGTGGTAGAATTAAAAAACTTCTGAAACCATGTCAACATTTTTAAAGTCAGTGTTTTTTTGACATCTAGACGGAAATGTTCTAACAAAAACAGAATCTTATTGGAGCTCTTGTCGATTCTTGCAATTTTTTAGAAACCAATATATATTTTGAATTTAATTGAAGGTCATCATGCTTTCATCTAAGAAAAGGTACCGAATGCACTTTTAAAAATCAACTGCCGCACTCAGAGACGTTTATTAATTTAATCAGTTTCACCATAAGTGCGGCAATCTACAATGTGTCTTTAAATTAATCGGGAATACTAGCAAGTGGTTGGGTTACTTTGATTGAGCATTCGTGTAGAGCGTTTTTCTTTTTTTTAAAGTCCACGTGACTTTTTTTCCCGGAATTTAACTATTTTCGAGTCTTCTTACGTTTACCCTTTTGATTCTCATACTAGAAAAAGAGCCCCGTAGAGCTAGGGGCCCGTGGCATTTTGCCACCCCCTATAGTTACGCCACTGGTTGGAGATAAATGTAGGTATAAAACCTGCCTTTGAGTATGTGTGAGTCCAGGCACCATAGCTTTGGTTCCCCGATACAGAAAGGAAATACGGATTGGGAACTTTACAGAGATTAAATTCCTTCCCAGATGTAGCCGATGCCTGCAAAATCCTACACAGTCGCATAAAATTGACGCTGAAAAAATGGATTTTAAAATGTAAAAGAAGAATTCGTATACAATGATCGGAGTTATTAATGGGATAAGTATAATAATCTATTTATTTCTCTTCCGTAGCTATTTGGTAAGCATCGTCTTTATTCTGTATCTAACGTCAGCCATTGCATACTACCAATGGGTCTTATATCGAGTAAAGGCCGCGCAAGAGAAAACTTTAAAATTGAAAACGCTTGCTGATTTAAAAAACCAACAAGCTGAAGAAGTTTACGAAGATGCAAATGTGAGTTAGTTTTTAAATTTTTCATGAAAGCCGGGTCATCTGCGGGCTGCGTGAATGTTGCTCTTTACAGTAACCAAAAACCCTAGTGTGGACGTAGCTCGCGAGCCTGTGGAGAGCTGAACGCCACGTCTTTTAAAAGAGTTTTATATCCATCATTTAATTTTATGTTGTTATGATGTTTAAGCTGATGGCCCTCGTAGCCAATGCTCAATAATAAAAAAACGCCACGTCCACAACAGGGTTTTTAACTCCCGACGCAACAAGAGGGGTGATGAGGGGTGGGGATGAGTTTGACGTCAATGTCGATGTCGATGTGGGTGTGTGTGTAGCTAGCCAATGGACCGACAATGCAGTGGCGTAGCTAGGTAACCAAGGGTCCTGGTGCAAATAAAAAAATGGGGCCCCACTACTATCTAAACTGGTTACGTTTTAATAATAATAGTTCGATCGAGATTTTCTGGTGAGGATTCGAGGGCCCTCTGAGCTTGAGGGCCCCGGGGCACTGCCCCGCCTAGTCCCTTGGTAGCTATACGCCACTGCGATAATGTCAATGTCGATGTCGATGTGGGTGTGTGTGTAGCTAGCCAATGGACCGACAATGTCGATGTCGATGTGGGTCTCCAGCTCTCCAGCCAATGGACCGACTTTGATGCGGTTTTTTCATTCGAAAGCCAGTTCCCTTGGGGTGGTTCTTACCCATGTTTGGTACAAATCGGTCCGGCAGTTTGAAGAATTGATGCAAGACATTTTTGGCAAAAAAAAAAAAAAATGTTACCGTAACCTGCAACAGTTACTGTTACAGCTCGCAGAAGAGTACCCGGCTTTCTTCTTACACACTGAACATAGAAAGTGAGTGGATAGGATAGACTACTGTTAAGCCCCCACTGATGATAATGTGCATAATATGCTATTTAATAATATTAAAAAAAAAATATATCATTTCACATTTTCATCGCAAAATAATAGTAATAGCGAGTATTGAAACTGCAGATCATTCCAATAGCGCTGCTTGAAGGTCTCGCAGCCTTTTGGCACTGACTGCTGATTTAGATAGATAGATATAACGTTTATTTGGTACTGCCAAATTTTTACGAACTTCGAATTTGGGTGCAGATCTCCTAGATCTCCTGTGCTATATAGGTATACGCACTCACTTCTTGCGGCGCATTCTTCTTGGCAATGATGGTCTTTCCGAATGCGCTGGTAGTTTCAAAAAGACATATAAAAGAGCTGTTGGCGGCCAATTTGCAAAAATAAATTTTCATTTTCATTTTCACTGCCAAGAACGAAATGTTCATTTTTGTGACATTCTCTAGAGCCGCTGCTTAAATTAATTTTGGAGCCATTACAACGCAGATGTACGGTCGCGGCACCTGGATAAATCTCAGGTTTGAGAGGCAAATGCATCATGCACTAAGGACATTGAGATCAGATCAGTCACAACAGACAGTTAGACATCTGTAAGCACAGCAGTTAAACCCCTTTGTTTTCAGATTACTTACTTATTTTTCCTTTTCAGTTGGGTTTTAAAAACTTTTCGATCAAAGAATTTCTTAAGTATACCGCGTCAAACGACCCAAACGTTATGTTTGTTAAATATCAGCCTACCTAACTGAACGATAAAAGATGATTTCTGTGGAAACGTATGTCAATTATGTCAAAAATGACGAGACGATTTTCAAATTTCAATCGTCCTAATTCAGCGTTTTACTTCTGCTGACCAGTTTTTATATTATTTTCTATTAATTTTACTTTGATTTGTAGTTCTCTTTTGTTTTGTAATTTTGTACTTAAGAATATTTAATACTCTTATTTTTAGTTACATATTGTTTATTTTAGTAATATTTTTTTATACTTTATTATACGAGATGAAATCTTCTTGAACCTAATAAGACCGCTAATTTTATTGTTGTGTAGAACCTTCTTTCGTTTTTTATTAAAAACTTCACTTCTAATTTGCATTGGTGTTTTATTTTATACGATCAACTTAAATTAAAAAAGTTCATTGGAGGCCATCCTCGTCTCTGCATTGCCTAACAGATTGTTGCTATTGGGATTTTCTTTAGTTGTTAACAGCCAGAGCAATACGATAATCTGAAAATCCAATTCTTGTATATCCTTCTTCAAATTTGTTACAGCCTTCTTAGCACTGACTAGGGGAGAATTATCATTCATCGAAGACCCCCGAGACTCAGTTCTTTGCTTTATATTATCCACTTTAGCTGTCAATTCATTCAACATTTCTTGCCTTTCTGTTACTCCTACACTTACTTCCTTATATTCATTGGTAACTTTACTTAACTCATCTAAAAGAGCTCCGTATTCTTTAACTAGAGGTTCAAATTGCTCGTTTAAGATATTTTCTCTTGCATTAATTTTATCCATAGCAGAGCTTATGTTTCCGTGGAGTTTATTTAACTGAGTCCCAGTAGTCTTGAATCTGTCAAACAGCTCGTCTCTGTAAGTCCTCATTTGAGCATGCCGTGCTCTCCAATCTCTTCCATCAGCTGTTATTTTTAATCTTAAGGCAGGAGCTACTCTTTCTAGCTCCAGTTTCCACGCTTCCCAATCATGAACTTTGTCTTCTACGTTATTAGACTCTTTTTCTTCCTCATTACTCAACTCGCCTTCAGACTCTTCGGAATAGATCGCCATTTCTTCTTCCACTTTGTCTAAAGTTATTTCAGTCTCGTCTTCCACTTGGTCGATGTCATCTGTAGATTCTTCCGTGTCAGGTAAATCAACAACAGGTTTCTGCCATTCAAAAATTTCTTTTTTCATAACCTCATCTGCCAAAACGTTTAGGATGTAACAGACCTCGTCCCCGTAGCCTTGTTTAAGTTTGTGCGACGAAAAATCTACGGTTATTTGTTTCTCTCGCAGTATTTCGATGATGTTAGCAATTAATGTGTTAGGATCATCTTCTTCGTTAGGTTGTTCGAAGACTTTGCCAGTTCTTCGGATGAGCCAGGCTGCGGTGGATGTGAAGACGAAGAACTGTTCCCCAGGGTTTGTGGAGGTGATGAAGTAATAACGACTCATGGGTTTCATTTTAATCTGTGGCCGCAGTTCCGTGTCAATGTTCAATAACCGCAGCTTATCCATCAGGTTTAAATCCATCGTGATCAGCTAAAAAGAAAACAATAAGTTTAGATAGGTAGGTACGGCCAACGGCAAAGACATCTTTACACTTTAGTGCCTTGTCACTCCAAGCACATTGACAAATTCATATGAAAGTTCGAACAAGGAGTTACAACGCCAAGGCACTAAAGTGTAAAGATATCTTTGATGTCGAGTGTATAGGTATGCAAATCAGATATACTTCAGACACAAACGTCTTCGTTCTAACGTGAGAACGCGATATAAAGACTCTAAAGAACAATAGAGTGTTAGCTCCCATAACATTAAACAGATCTGCATATCTACGAAAGATTTTGCTCGGATAGTCAACTTGTTCTTAACATCTCTATATACCTACTTATTTTCTTCAATTTTATCTTACTAAATTTGTGAACACTTAAGAGGCCCCTCTAATCTAGCGTTTACTTTTAAATCCGTGAATTATTGCCGACTGGGCACGACGAAAAAAGGAAACAATAGTACATTGTATATTAAGGGCGGTAAGTAATGAATTACGATCGAGCCTCTAGTAGAAGCCCGCAGTCGAAGACTGAGGGCTTTCTGAATCAAGGTTCGTAATTACCGTACCGCCCGTGAAACATACAATGTTATCATCACATTTGCGAGTAAAAAGATAAAATTATAAGCATTGTCCATCTAATAGCCACTTACACTAATAGTGTAGCTAGTGTATCTTGAAATGTAACTGCAGTTAGTAAACGAATTAAAGATGACAACGTATGTTACTAACCTTTTGGGATAATTATTTAGTCGACACGGACAATGGCGTCGTATATTAAACAAAAACCAGCACCGTTTTGATGAAACAAAATATTTTTATTTCGATTGACTGAGCACAGTTGAAGTCACTGTTTACAGTTTGGTTGCTATGACGACGAGTCCACACGTAGGTACACGAATACACAAAAAGTTTAGACTAGAGAATAGGGGTTGTTATGAGCATACCTTCTTGTTCTTCTTTTTTAATATGTGCACCGGACCAAGCACTGCTCTTCCCCTCGGACGGATCCAAAAACGATCCGCAGCTCTTGACCACACGCAGAGTATATCGGCTTTGCCGCCAAAACCCAATTAGACAGTGTTGCAAGCAGGCATTTATAACGATTATTTGAGGTAATGTTATTCCTGCTTGCACATGAATTGAACCTAACATAAGGTATTGTATACGTATATAAGGGAGAGGCAATAAATACCGTCCCGTATTTCCCGGCCTGGAAATACCGACCTGATAATCGGAATAAAATACATAATGGTACAAAATGTATACTGGTATTTTCTGTGTAACTATTAGCTAGATGAACTGTTTGATAGCGTGATGTATAGATTGGTGTAGGATCGGATAGGTTTAGTTTATAACAATTCTGTTAATTTGCAATTTTTTTAAGAAAACCGCATTATATATTTTGAACCATTGTGTATTTTAACCCATTACACATTTAAAGTTTTGTGAATTTTAATACGTACCCAAATTTTCTCACACCTAAAATTACTTGCCGACCCCTGCTTTAGGGAGCCGATTCTTGAAATACGCACTAGAGAAACACATCCAACGGCCGACGGGCCTTAACTTTGAAGGTCCCGGGAAGTGACTTACCGTTTTTGGCACGTCGCGGCCAATTAATTAGAGCCATCAGACGCGCTTAAAATTATAAACAATGGGATGAGAATAGCCCCTCCACATTTTTTGGCAGCGGTAGTGCGCGACATATCGTGCATCATGCTTAATTAAATTTAATTATAATATATTATAATACTCTTTTTAGGGACTATTATAACCATAGTATAACCCTCGACCAAGCTTGGCTCAGTGTTTGCTTAAAGATGAGACCTAGCTACACTGACGAGCACTTTCATGCAAATCGGCGCGTAAAGTGGTCCGTTAATTTTGCTCGTCACTATTCCGTATCCTCAATTTTAGCCAAGAGGGTGGATATAGGATCACTTTGTAGCCTGTCTGTCTGTCCGTCCGTTCGTTAGTCAGTCAAGACCGTTTTTCTAAAAAACACGTAGAGGTATAAAATTGATATTAATACCAAATACTAAGTATATTTGTCTATATGTAAGTAATTAATGTAAAATGAACTATCACTGGCTACATTTTGTCTGGGCTCTGCTAGCACAGGATTTCATGTTCACTTGTGCGAAGACACACAACGCTGATGATCTATTTTTCATGTCTATGTTTTCTTTTTTTGTTATACCTTGTTTATTTTCTATAAAACTGTGTGTATTATCTTATATTTGTGTGTCTTGCAAAAAGGAATAAATGTCTTCTTTCTTTCTTTCTTCCTTTCTTTCTTTGTGTTAATTTGTACGGAACTCGACTAGAATACGACTCGCACTTGGCCGGCGTTTTTTTTTAATTTTTTTTTAAATACTTTTATAAATAATCATTGGAAGATTTTTCAAATGTATTGTAATAAAGCATTGGCGCATCGTGTAGGGTCGGTTATAGTTGACCGCAGATTACCATAATTATACCAAAGTGTGTCATCTGTTTACGAGTAAAGGGAAATTTCTTTGTGGTTTACCGGCAGCCCAGCTGCGCAGCCAGGACATTCATGCAATTAGATTATTTAAACTTTCACGCTTTGCGCTCATTTTACTATTTTAACCAAAAAAGTAGATCCTTATTGTTGTTATCCAATAAAAGTAGGTTTGTTGCTCTATAACAAATATTTTTGATTTTTAAGAATAGTTTATATTTGATTTTGTCAAAACTTTATTTAGAAAGATCTTAGTTTTCTTTCTAAATATTTAAATAATTATCCGATTAACAATTCTTATCGCGTATACGTTTTTATCATTATTTACCGCGACGTTCTGGATATGCTGCGACGTCTTGTAACCATGCGAGTTTTTCGAACTACCCGCACATTCTGTCTTATTTATAAATTCACCTATAACATGATTCCTATTTTCGCCCGCTTCGCCCATTCCCTTGATGGTATTTTATCATATGCGTGGGACAAGCAACTGGCTTTATACTCCGAAATTCGTTTCGTGTTGGTCCCCTCACATTAACTCTGATTCAGTTGAGAATGTGAGGGACGGTACAACACGAACTTCGAAAATCGAAAATCGAATTTCGAAGTAGCCCTCCTTGTACATTCTATGTTTCCCTTTGCTCCCAGAACAGCATGGAAGAAAAAATAATGATACTGTTTACTTAACCGTCAACGGTGCAAACAAAGACAGCCGCACTTACAAAATTAGTAGCTAAGGTCAAAGAAGTGTTTGACCTAAAGGCAGCTAGCTGAGTCATAGGGGACAAAAAGCAGCGCACGCGCACCGTTACCGTACGTGTTCGACGCGCCTAATGACTCAACAGG
This sequence comes from Pandemis cinnamomeana, assembly GCA_932294345.1. Lineage (NCBI taxonomy): Eukaryota > Metazoa > Arthropoda > Insecta > Lepidoptera > Tortricidae > Pandemis > Pandemis cinnamomeana. The sequence continues at coordinate 8,695,448 of OW028721.1, forward strand.
TTAAAAGCTTGCTAAATAAAAGAAATCTGACCGCGGAAAGGTGTTTTTAGGACGAGTTCGGTTGGGTAGACGGGGGTGAAATGTGAGAGGAAATAACAATGGGATGCACCAATGCGTCACACAATTTTTTTTTAAATTGAAAGTAAAATTTCGTTAGGAGTTGGTATTTATAGCCAGGTATAAATGTACTTGTTTCCTATATGCGCAACATGAATTCCTCAGTAAAGCTGTCCAATCTTAAGACACTGAGTAAGAGAGAAAAATATCAAAAAGTAGTACCTAGGTCTAAACATAAAAGGCAAAAAATTAGAGGAATTCTAAAAAGGTAACACCGTGAAGAGATCTAATACTTACAGACAGACGAGGGAGTTTTGGATTGGAGGTTTTTTCTTTTTTTTCACGTACAACTTTGAGGTTTCATGAGAACTTCGTACGCAAGAATCGGTATTTTTTATACTAAAGTTATTTTTTGTATTGATGAATGTTAGACTAATAAATGAAGCAAAGTAAAAAAACTACATCCATTCTCCGTCATTAGCGTAACTTGAGATGCAAACATGGACTCGTTCATGCAAAAACTGATTTAGGGTCCAGCTGATAGTCGATTTAAACTCATAAGTCATAAGTCATAAGTCATTTATTCGTCGCTCCATAGTATTTATCGACACCTTTGTAATTTTGTACACAAATTAAATTCAAAATTTAAAAAATGAACAGTTTTTTACCGAAAATACCTTACATCATTTTGAAAAAGAGCTGATACTGGAGCGATTTTTCGAATGAAAGAATCGCATCGAAATCTTCTTCTTCTTTTTCTTATTTGTGGCGTTTCAAGTCGTTATAGCGACGACAACTTCGCCAATGTCAAAGTAACAAAAATATAATTAAAAAATCTTGTGACAAAATGTCGGCAACGTTGTACGGTAATGGTCAAAGACCCCCCGCCCCCCTGTCGGGCTCTTAGCCAACGGTCAATGATATCCCTCAGAAACTGCCAGGAAATCATTAGCCGATGCCCAGGGTGCACCGGACCAAGCACTGCTCTTCCCCCTGGACTGATCCAAAAAGGAACCGTAGCTCTTGACCACACGTGGAGGTAACCCGACTCGCACCCCAGGGTCTATCTGCTTGACACACACTCTCACAGATATCGACGTCAAACTTGTAACACTTTTTGCATCGGGGGTTAAAAAACGTCTCGAACGCGCGTTCACCAGCTGTCAGATCCATACTAAAAATGACAGCTAAAACCTGAACTGAGCCAGAATTGAATCGCATTAAGACGTCACGGCAAGGCCCCTGTTCTCATTGTACCTATTTTCCATTTTAACGCAAGCGCGTTCGAGACGTACCTACCTGCATAATGTGACTAAAAACTTACTCTCTATCCTGCTACCCAGCAGCAAAGGCTCCATTGTTAAGTTTTATTGCTGTTTTAGTGACAACAAACGACGTCTGAAGTGACAAACACTATGAGATTATTTTGTTACCATTACGTGCCGCTAGTACCTATCTAGCGCTGCCAAAATTTTCCACAGTAATCGACAGTTTCAAGCGAATGCGTTTTATGTCCAAGACCAGTGGCGTAGCTGTAACGTCTGGGGCCCGTCGCAAATTCATCGGGTCCTTCCTCAATGTAAAGAGATGCATCATCGTCCCTTCCGTTCTCTAGGCCAAGACAGTTGCCTAGTAAACTATTATTTCATCTCGGATATTAAAATGACATTACCTGTGTTGCCTGTTTTTTGCATTTCAAAAATAGTGACGTAGTTACCACTATCGAAAGTTTATCCTATAAAATGTGTAAGTACTAATTTTAAAGTCAGTAAATAATACAAAATTATTTACTGAGTACATAATACTAGGGAAGCAAAAATTGGGTACCTATATGGTTAATTATTTTGGTAGGTACTCTAATTTAAAAACGATTTATAGTTAGCACATAAGTTAGTGTAATAAACTAATAAACCTTTAAAATTCCTTGATTATCATAATCATTTTTTTTTAAATATAACATGCCTGAACCACTTGCCACAAACATTCTCGATAGTTTGGATTAAGTACACCACTAAACAATAAAAGCTGGTATCATTATTTGACAGCTTGACATTTGCACTTGTCAATTTAGTATCCGAGATGAAAGAATAGGCTAGAGCTAGGGGCCCGTGGCATTATGCCAGTCCTGCCACCCTATAGTTACGCTACTATACAAAACTCAAACGAGAGGCTCTGAAAGCGAGACGGAACCCTCACGACTGCAGGTTAGTTGCAGTGTTTCGCTGTTTTTATGTGGGTATAATTAATTCGGCCTAGGCAATGTTGAGTTATCTTTTACTAGAAGGCCGGGTGACTAATGTCTAACACACTGGCACGTAGGCTGGCGAACAAGTGAGCCAGCGTTATAAAGTATTTCTTATTTGATTTAAAGCTACGCATTTTGTCTAAAGATAAGCCTAAAGTGAATTCTTGGCCGCCTTAGATTATTATTACGACACGACATTATAGTAAAGTAAAAAAAAAACTTTTCGTTTATTTCGGAACTATTAATAACCTCTTATTTAGTTACGAAGTTCATACTTAATTTTTTGAGCTTAAGGAGGGACCATTCCGAAAGAGACGTGAGCCCGGGATTCGAATCCACGACATTCCACTTGAAAGGCCCCAGGTCAAACCACTAGGCAACCACGAGTTTTGACATAATATTTCATAGTCCCATAGTTCTGGTTATAGGCAGTTAACGTCATTGTTAAAGTTACTTGGTCTACTTACACCATGAAACTACCGTGAGACTCAATCATAATTATAATTACATAAACGGATAACTCACGTATAAAAGTCAACCATCAGTATCAAAGTCCATCGGTATCAGTGTTGTGTGCTCCCCTAATTTTTACATAATAAAAATGACGATGAAAATGAGGGTAGTTGTGCGCCGCTGTCAGTTGCGTCGAGTAGCCGCGCGAGCAGAGCGCTGCCGCGCAGTGTCCGATTCGCTGGACCACGGACTAGTCCGAAACATGTTAAGCATCACTAGACTTTTATACGTGAGTTATCCGTTTGTGTAGTTATAACTTGGTTTATCTCTTGCCTAACGTTGTAACGTTGCTGCTTGGCAAACTTCTCAGCCGTAAGTCCGCGTCTCGGAGACACACCCGACATCGGTTCACCTTGCGTCGAGCGCCGCGCTATTTTAGGACGGACTTTAAAAAATTGAACAAAAGACAAGCGATAACGCGATTAAAGATAATAAATTAATTGATTAATCTGACACTTGCGACGTGCGATTTTAGGGAACATGTCACGTTTGTTAATTATGAAGACGACGTTAACTATTTAAAACACGAGAAAACGACTTTGTTCTCCTATCACCATTTTTCCATGCTGGTCTGGGAGCAAAGAAAAAACATAGAATGTACCAGTTGCTTCTCTACCCGCGCAGATGGTAAAAGCCCATCGAGGGAATGGGCGATTATAATAGGAATCATGTTATAGGCGATGAGGCTAGCAACCCATCACTATTTTGATTCCATTTTCCACCTATACGCCCACAATCTTGCTAAATGTGGTCTGTAGGTACCTGTTACCTTAGGCTCTGTCTACCCCGTAAGGGATAAAGGCGTGACTTGTGTGTGTGTGTGTGTGTGTGTATCACCACAACCAGACCAAGTCTTTGTTGTTTCTTCTCAGTCAGGCTTACTTAAAGAAGTACTTAAGTAGTCCTATAGCGTAAGCGTCTTGTAGCGATCAAAATCCAAGATCGGAAGACGAGCCTTTCGCCAAAGCATGCTAAAAAACTCTTTGCTGAGCAGCCTTTCTGGCAGACCTCTCTCCAGTAAGCTGTAAAAGCCACCAGAGGCTAACTGCAACAGTTTGTTCTTTTCTAGCACCTAAATAGAAAATTCAAGCCAGTATCATAAAGTTTACCTATTATGTAAATTCTTCTTCTTTTTTAATATGGCCCCATCGATCGATGCGATGATTTCGCCAATGTCAAAATAATACAGTATTCTAAAATCTTGTGAAAAAAAATTCGGCAACGTTGTACGGTAGAACACTGTCGGGCTCTTAGCCAACGGATAAAGATATCCCTCAGAATCTGCCAGGAAATCATTAATCGATGCCCAGGGTGCACCGGACCAAGCTCTCCTTTTCCCCTCGGACGGATCCAAAAACGAACCGCAGTTCTTGACCACACGCGGAGGTAACCCGACTCGCACCCCATTAAGTAAATTAACTGAATTCTACGAATTTGATTCGTCGTATCATCACTCGAAAGTAGAATAAATTTGTTCTACAACTCAAATTATATTTTCGACTATAGTATTCGCATTGGAATCATGCTATCTCTTTCGCACCTGCACTGCCTTAAGGAGCGGGCCGTGCCACAATAGTGCAGTTAGCGTTAGGCATAATCATTATGATCATAAGTTATCGACATACCACCCCAAGGGAAACGGCGTTTAAGCCTGGCTCGCCACTTGGTTTTGCGGATACTATAGTTGAGTAGATCTAGTTTAATGTCCGCGGCAATATAAAGTGTTATGTATGCTTAAGTTGTTGTGTACGTTATTGTGGTTTTTTAACTATTCTACTTTTTTGTGTTTCATTACTCTTCTCTAATCGTTAGCACTCTATTTTTGATGAACTTTACTAATGAATTTATTTAATGTACACACACGAGTTCTACTGATTTATTATACGTATCTACCTATAGATTCAGCACAAGTTATCACCACTGCCGAGATGTATTTGCACATATACTATGTGCTTTCAAAAATCGGGACCCAGACTGCTTTAAAGTACCTGCCGAATCTGAAACAGCTGAAAGTGCATTCTATACCTATTTCCTTCATGCTTTATCTGACTCTGAAGACTACATTCGGAGCTTGAAGTCAAGATCTTATAGTCGTATGTTACTAAATTATTAATAGCTACCCAGTTTCACGCAAAAATAAAATGCAAAATTATTAGCGAACCTTGGGTCAATGTCCTCTTGCTTTTTAAATTTAAATCGAATGCAACATGTGACTATTACAACGGTTAAGCCTCTGAGTGCACGTATCTGAAATAAACCTGCGTCTGAGTCATACTTTATAGGTCTGCCAGACGGTAATATGATGTTAGAAAACCTGGCAATATTTCATAACAGTTGTAGTGTAGCCAGAATAAGCAATGTTACCATGACACATCAGCGACAGGATGTCTCGCGAGTTTTCTCCATCCATATAAATCATCTTATTGACAAAGTCCACCTCGACAAAAATTAAATTGGGATTTGTAATTTTTGAAAATATTCCGGTCTTCAGATATTAGGTGTTAAGAAAGAAAGAAAGAAGACATTTATTCCTTTTTGCAAGATACACAAGTATAAGAGGTATACACAATTGTATAGAAAAGAAACAAAAAAAAACACAGATATGAAAAATAGATCATCAGCGTTGTTGTCTTCGCAAAAGTGAACCGGTCGCTGGCTCAGCATTACGCGTGTTAAATAGTTTCTACTTAAATAAAATAGGTAGGTAGGTATTTTATTGAATCAGGCGTTGATTTACGGAGGTCCATTTCGATGAACAAAAAATATTTACCTTGCTACTCCGCTACTCACGTGCAAGATAACCATGCATGTGCGAAATATATAAGTTTTTCATGCAATCTCTCCCTGCAGCAAGCAAGTAGGTAAATTAGCAAGGTAAATATTTTTTGTTCAGTAGGTAGGTATGTTACTCTACAGACTTTTCCACTGACTACGAATTATGTAGGTACTGAGGTATCAATAACTAAATTTATGCACAAATTAACTCTCAAATTAAATTATAACTTAATTCTTGGTATTTCAAAGGAATATTTTATCACATTTAGGCGATGAGTCAATGGTTCATAAGTACTTATAATACGAAAAGCCCAGTGGTACAATAATGACACTTTAAGGAGCGATTACACCGCTGCGTATACGCAGTGACGTGTCGTGAGCGTCACGTTTTCTCACCGATTTTACGAACCGGTGTGGTCGGACCTTTACTCCATTTTACGGTAATTATTATAAAAGTTCCATAACATTTGAATGATTCATTTTTGGACATAAAGTTAATAAATATGGAAAGAGGGCTTAATTCTCTACGAAAACTTAAAGAACGACCAGAAACAAAAAAAGAACATCCTTTTGCCATCGGCAAAAATCTTAGGAATCATGTTTTAGGCGATGCGGCTAGCAACCAATCACTATTTTGATTCCCCTTTCCACTTCCACCCTGGGCGCTGTCGTCCCGTTAAGCGACAAAAACGTGATTTATGTATGTATGTAACAAGTATCGTGAGTCACCTGATGGTAAGTGAGCACCACCACCCATGGACACCCGCAACACAAGAGGATTGTAGGTGCATTGCCAGCGTAGAGGACTAAGATAGAATAGCTCATGTGCCATTCCACTGTCATAAGATTGAACACTGAATGCAGTTTTGTTTACAACCTATGGTATAGTCGAATTACGGAAAAGTATGGAAGTAATTCGTGTAGTCGTGTTTTTTTGTGGAATCGTTAGAGGGCACGACTAGATGGTTTCCCTCGGTTTGCACCGTTTCTATCATGTACGGAACACTTTAAAATATTAGGTATAAACTTCAAATGCCGTTATTTTGGAGTATGATAAAAGGTATTAGGCGCAAGTTTAGCCACGTGAAGGGTCCCCTTTTGTACATAATGTATGTTAATTAAAAAGGTGTACGATGTATAGAATCTTGGTAAAATATTTTTTGCTGATTGCGGCTCAAGGATAATTCAGACGGTTGGTGCAAACTTAGATTAAGCTTTTCAAAGTATTATAAACACCCAGGTAACTTTGCACCCCGGTGCAAAGTATGGAACATGTTTTTTTTCACTCTTTTGTAGATTGTACTTCGGGGGAAATAAAGATAGTCGTGAAAATTTATAAATAACACATATTTAAAAGATACTACATTCGCACTCAATAAAAAAAAGAAAATTTTAACCGGAAGTTTGGTAAACATAGTTCTATCTAAACGCAAGGAATAGCAGCGAACGCTAGGTAGCGGGTAGTATTACAGAACCGCATGTTCCGTGTAGAAATGTCAATTTTTTATGGGGTGCGAATGTAAATCAAACCAAGTTAAGACGATTGTGACGATTTTTATTAATTCCAAAATTTCCCCCGAAGTACAAAGACAGTAAAACATAGAAAACTACTTTCCGGGTGTCGCACTCTGGTGCAAATTTGGTATTGTGTTTTGATATATATTCTCATCGTTTCCTCAATTTGCACCGCGTTCTGTATTTTTCCCGGGGCCGCAATGCCAAAAAGTATATTTTTAGTTATATGATTTTTTTTTGTACGTTCCGTAGCTTGAATTGAGCTAAATAACGGGTGCAAATATAGATTAAGATGTAATAAAACGTATGGCAAATTGCACAGACTACACCTATTTTTTCTTCTTAGTTATTACTATTACACCATTTTCAACCAATTCCACCCCTTTCCGGGGGGGTGAATATATCAAGTGATGTATTAAATTCCATTTCTAACCCATACAAATCAAAAACAATTGTTTTTATCAGTTCTTAGAATTATTTCCTGACTTAAGGGAAATTTCACGTATTTTGCCTCCACTACTACGGCATTGGCATCGGCTTGCCTTTGCCTTACCCCTGTCTTATTAAATTACTTCGAATTTAAATTCAGCTGGGTGGTCTGAGTGTGTCCTAACGTATAAAATAACTCCAGACAGATTTTTCATGTGGAATAAAGGCTCTCAATAAAGAACTGTTTTATCTCGTGTTACTAGCAGCGATAAAATTAGAAGCGGCGGCGACCACCGGAGCTCAGTCGCGACTGAGCATTGGCGGTGGCAACAGACGCGCACAAATTTAAAATTAGTACTCATTGTTTTTTGTTTTTTTTCCGGGAGTGCGTTACGAAACCTATAGTGCCAGTGTTTTTGTGGAACGAAAAGTTAAAAAAAAAACCGGTGTTGTCTGTGATGTGCATTTGCTAAGTTGACAGTAAGTTATCGCGTTTTACCGTCTTTTTCTTTCGAACATGCATGACACGTTTATTAAATTTAAGGTACGAAAATATTATTTCCTGATTAGATAGTGCAGAGATTAGTGTCGTGACTAACTAGTTTCTGATTCGGCATGATGATTGCCTTATAAGATTCGTCCTGCGATTTAATTATTTCCTTTTGCGGTCTCGCATTAAATCGGCTGTTACAGTCTAGTCTAGATATTACATTTATGTTACGTTAAATGTTATAATTTGAGGCACAGTGAAGATTCTCGTTTCTGTGAGCACTAGGGAGGCACTAGGTCGCCGGCGAAAGCTCGCTGCAACACGTCAGCCAAGCAACTTTTATTAATTTCTTGAAGTAACTTTCTTCGCGGAGCAAAACTTCGTGAAATAAACATAAGTTAATACTTAGCGCTATCTCATTAGGCTTGCATATTTACATAGCCCTCTCATTCTGTATTTTAGACCAGTATAATTGTTAAAATATTATTACCGAATTTAAAATTAAGTCCGTAATTTTAAACATGGTCCTTGGAACTGTTAGACTCCTTATGGGAACTAAGTAGGTACTGTTATTTTCAATAAACGTTTTATCGATATCATAGTCAGTAGGTATTTTATTATAGTAGATTGTACACCGAGGGGATAAAACACTGTATTATGTCACGGGCGCGATATTGAATCCTGAGCGCACGCAGCAAAGGACTCTAGATTTAACTCCCGAGCGTAGCGAGGGTGTTATGAGTTAATTCCTGAGCGTAGCGAGGGAATTAAGATTGAGTCCTGAGTGGAGCGAAGGATTTAAGCGCACCCAAGACATATACAGTTTTATCTCCGAGGAGTATACTCTACTTTTCTCACCTTTTGCGAGAGAATAAAAACCAAGGTGACTAGAAAAAAACATACATACACATGCACAAATCACGTCTTTATCCCTTACGGGGTAGACAGAGCCTAAGGTAACAGGTACCTACAGGCCACATTTAGCAAGATTGTGGGCGTATAGGTGGAAAATGGAATCAAAAAACTAGAAAAATAATTTAATTAAAACAACAGTAAAACAAAATTAAAAGTAAAAATTTAAGTTTGAGAAATTAGTCCAGTTGTGTATGATACAGCAATATTTTTATTTGGAATCTTAGCAGTTCTATGCGTGTAATATTACGTCGGCTAACACTGGCAGCTTTTGTTTTATTTGAAATTTGTTTCATTCGTTTGAAATTCGAACGCCGCTTGCCGTGGTGTGGCCGTCTCGATTTTCGGAGCTGTGCGATATTTACGAAATTGGACTTTAATAGTATAGGAATAAGAACTATGACATTGAGAATAGTATTACTAACCTACGGGTTATAATGAATTTCAGTACAATATTCCTACCCGGCGAAAGCCAAGGGCTATAATGACTTACTTTGAGTAAGGTTTACATGATATATAATTAGTCATTGTCGAGCAGGTGGTGTGAAAAGAATAATAATCATACTTCATTTTCTAATTTTATGACAACATTCCTGTTACAATAAGAAATTTCTATACACAGAGCGTTTTAACAACATTAGAACAGAAAAAATGTGAGATGCTAAAGAAATATAAAAAAAAGTCTTTGGTTGGTTGTCTTACAGAAAATGTTGCCAGCTTCTGCAAAATATAAATTTAAAAAGAATCTCATTCAAAACTTGTTTTAGGAGGCCACTATCATGGTCACATTGGCAAAAAACATCTATCCCTGTCCATCAGATTGAACCCAATACCTCTAAGACAAAGAAGTTACCGTGAATCGCCGGAGATTTAAGATAATGATTGGTAACACTTTAAGAATGTAAGCAACGATACCGACTGAAGGACTTAGGATTTAAAAGTCATGAAAAAAATTAAAAAAAAAAAAGTAAGCAACGATATAAAGAAAATAGATACAATCGATGGAGAAAAGATGAGTAATGAAGTAAAATATCAACACTGGATACAGTAACCTTGGACAACTATCGGTAGGTACAAGATGTTTCTATGCTCATGCATCTATGTGCTCTACGTTCATTGTTTTAGAAAACGGCTGATGCAAATCACCAGCGGTCATTGTTTAAGAACTACATCCAATGTACCGTCACAAGTACAGTTAGGTTTAGCAGATTTGAGGAAATGTTGCGTACGAGACCCACTTAGTTAGGTACGCAGGTATTTAACTTGACATTAACGCAAAAGGCATTGGCAATTTAGTCTGACGGCCATTTAAAAAAATAGAATAGTGTTTCCTATTTTAAACAATTGAACTGCGTAATACTTTTTAAATTTATATAAGGTCGCCTCATGAACTTCCACGCTGGTATGGGAGCAAAGAAGCTTTGCTCGAAAGTTGCTCCTCTTCCGACACACATGGTAAAAGCCCATCGGCGAAAATCGTATAGGAACCATGTTATGGCGATGAGGCTAGCAACGTAGCAACCCATCACTATTTTGAATCCCCTTTCCACCTATACGCCCACAATCATGCTAAACGTGGCCTTTAGATCTTGTTATATATATATGTATCTATATCTCATGAAGGGACTGCGGAGAAAGATAGACGCATCGTTTTTCCGCTGTCATTGATTCTAATTTTTAATTGCTTAGGTACGTCTTTTTAATTCGATTCAGATCGAAATTTTATCTTTAACAGATGATCGAACGCGTACCTATCTCATTCTGTTACTTATATTTCTATCTCATTCTTATTCTTATATTGTGTCCCTACTAGTACGCGGAACCATCTGAATATTATTAGGTAACTAAAAGCTAACTCTAACTACCCCCATGTTCATGAAAAAGTTAAACCCTGCTGCAAACCTGGCCTATCTGACGAAGTCAACTGTCGATGTGTCTGATAAAGGACAAACGAATGCTAAAATAACAGAATTAACAAACGTTTATTTTGCAGTGAAATGATGACGTCTTAATAAAACTAGAAAAAGGTCCTAAGACAAAAATATCGAAGTAAGTATCGTTTAAAAATAAAAGCTTTTGTGATTGAGGTAACAATACTAGTGATATAAAAACTTAATAACGTGATAGGGCATGTGTGCGTCTAATCAAAGATGGAAAAACAAAGAAATGATAGCAAAATATAGGTACGGATTATGCGATAATATACAGCAACAACTTTTATGTTAGTCGATAAGAAGTAATTTTGTTAGTCTTGGCGCGTGAAGATAAGCAGTTTATGACAGGAAATTAAAGCCAGAATTTTAGAATTGAAGCTACAACTGAATATGCAAACATTTAATAATATTATGACGATTCAAGCTATTCTGAAACAAGACATTTCAAATACAGACCGAAATTCGATAAGACGAATAAAATTAATATACTCAGGCGTAATCTTTCTATTTTCATTGAAAGAAAAATGGCTCAGCGATCCGAGCAATTTCAAATATAAATTTACAAAAGTCGTGGTTGTTTAACAGACTAATTTATGCGTTAAAAAACAGTCGACGGTAAAATACCTAGACAGGAAAGAGGTATTTAACAGCACTTTAAATTATGCAAAAAGCCTATTGACATTATCATTAATCCATCGAGAAACATGAGCCGATAAAAATGCAGCAAACGTGTTTTCGTCGAGTGTCAAATAACTCGTTACTAACTTACTATTTCGTAAGAAGAAATTTGATACTCCAAGTTACACAATACCAGATTATTTTTACTTTCTATCTTTCTAAGATCCTTTCGAGCGTAGAAATAGCGATAAATAAATCGGGGTCTTAATTAATGTCTCTTGTACCTTTTTTATCTGTATCTGTGCCTGCTTTGTATACAGCCTATCCCTTAATTTACATAACGATGTTGGTTATTTTTGTTCTGTTTTATTTCACTGGCTGGTTTAAAAAATACCGAAGAGTTAAGTACACTTTTAAAAAGTTTGTCATGATGGTAAGTATGTTGTAAGGAAAATAATACAAAGTTAAAACTGAAAACTGACGGTTTTTATAATTCATTACATGGCATTCTTTATTATTATGGAATATGTCACTTGTAGAAAGGTTTTTTTTTTAATTTCTTAAAGACAGTGTTCGTTGTGGGCAAAAGTTTTTATATTACATACTACCTTCTGCCCGCGACTTCGTCTGTGTAGAATTATACATAAAAACCTTCCTCTTGAATCACACTATCTATTAAAAAAACCGCATCAAAATCCGTTGTGTAGTTTTGAAGATATAAGCATACATAGGGACATAGGGACATAGAGACAGAGAAAGCGACTTTATTTTATACTATGTATGTGATAGTGAAGTACATTTGCGTCAAATCAACACTCACAATGCTCTGATCGACATAAAATTTGGTACACATGATTAGAAAATAATACAAACGAGCTTACAGGCAACAAAACCTCCAGCCAGAAAAAAGCACGCATCAAAAAATTTAACAAAATATTTGCACGGTAGGTTCGTTAACTTGATGTCTTTGGTTTTAAAAATCCGTGTAGGGTTCGCCCTTTTCGCTTTTCATTTGAAACTGAAATTTCCTTGCCATCCAAATATAAAGTAAGGAGACTTCCGCATAGACGGGTGATATAATTAGTCGTCATTTCCGTCACGCTTCCTCATCAAGATTGATTATCTGGATGACAACCAGCCAGCTAAATTACGGCTCTTTCAGTAAGTAGAGACGTTTTTATTGAAAATTATAGCACTAGCTAAAGCCGAGCAATCGCTTGACTTCTACAAGACTAATGTCATGCATGAATATGGGAATGAAGGAAATAAGAACTCTATCGAGAAATATATCTCACTTAAGGTGCATTGGGGTAAATTGGAAATTGGGGGAATTTTGAAAATCGTGGATATCCACTAAACGGGGTACAATTACATAATCTGGCAACACTTATCTAGAAGCCAAAGACATTGGAAATTCTAGATTTTTTTGAAGAAACATACATAAATCACGTATTTATCCTTTACGGAGTAGACAGAGCTTCAGGTAACAAGACTTAAAAGCCACGTTTATCATTATTGTGGGCGTATAGGTGGAAAAGGGAATCAAAATAGTGATAGGTTGCTAGCCGCATCGCCTATAACATGATTCCTAAGATTTTCGGCCATTCCCTCGATGGGCTTTTACCATCTGCGCGGGAAAAGAAGCAATTGGTACATTCTATGTTTTTTCTTTACTCCCAGAACAGCTTTTTCAATCAATTTCACAAATAAAACATTTCTTTATCTTTCGTAAAGAACTTACCTCGTAACTTCTACCCTTTCTCTATCATGGCTACAAAAAGGCAAAAAATATTTTAAAACAACAAAAAAATAAGATAAATGACCAAACCCCATATTTCTTTAGAAAAAAAACAAGTCACGCGCCGTGCCTTAAGTAGATACCATATCCGTACTTATTGTTGTGGACTAAAGTGGCGACATAGATTATATTGTAATTGATGTTTGAAAAAACGTGATGGACCATACAAATCAGGGTTCCGTATTACCCTAATCTTCTCTTCTTAACAACATTATAAACGCGAAATCTTATGTGTCAAAACAAAATTTCTCCACACGACTGTAGAAAAAGGACTCAGTGAGATAGAAGATCTACGAGGAAGAATGACTCATGACATCTCGAAAACCTTCACTTTCAACAGAAATCATTGTTAAGGGCAGTTTATCGTTTTTTGGTCTTGGAACTCTTTGCATGACAAATTTCAAGCCAATCCGACCAGAAAATTCAAAACTCACTAACAATATTTGCAGCGTACATCTTTGGTACAAAACCAAAAATCCCAAATAGCTGGTTGAACAAAACCTTGTAAAAATTGAAATTTAATTTCTCGATACAGAACCCACTAGAATCCTATACGACTTTTGCAGCACGCTGAGATGTCAATGTTGTCCCACGGAACCAAGAAACCACGTACAAACCTACATGTTACACATAGTCATAGGTACATAGGTATAAGTATACCTATGTCGAGTTTTATGTGTAAACGGGTTTGGAAAGCGGCGGTGTCGTCGACCTCAGTATCGGGAGGCGGTTGACAGCGATTCGGACGAGTCTGTGGCATTTCGAAAATACGCCTTTGGAGTTCAGTCCAAATAAAAAGTCAAGACAGAATATTGAGAACAGCAAAGCGAGGGTCAAACTACAAACTACGTGTTAGCATGCGTGTGAGCTAGGCTCAGAGCCTCTGGTGTAAGTTTTCACTTATAAAAACGTCTCGAACGCGTTCCCGTAAACGTCTCGATTACTATGGCATAATTGGCGGCGCCACTTGCGGATCGAAACGGCAACAAACTGAGCCTCTAGTGTAAGTTTTCGCATATAAAAACGTCTCGAACGCGTTCACGTAAACGTCTCAATTACTATGGAATAATTAGCAGCGCCACTTGCGGATCGAAACGGCAACAAACTATTGTCATAGTTTGACATTTTAACGCAAAGGCGTTCGAGACGTATTTTGTGACCGAAACTTACACTAAGCATACTGAACACATGGTCGCTTATGCACACGGCAAGGTGGAGTTTCAACCGGCCACACTTTGCTATTCGCTGTACTGTCTTGACTTTTTATTTATTCTGAGTATTGGGAGTTAAAGAGAGAAATTTAAAAGACTTCTTCTGAATTGGTTAACAAGATAATTGATTATTGTATAGAAAGCATCCATAACTTCATATCCATCCATTCTTACAAGCTTTCGCAGCAAACTAAGATAAGATTCAGTTCAGTAAGTGCCTAACGCATTTTGAATTTCGCATCATCAACGGAAAAAATGGAAAACGTACACTAAGCACTGTGCTATATGTAAGCTTTATTATATTTCAATGTAATCTGACAATCTTATACACCGTTAACTTTGATAATTCTAGGGCTACTTTGATCGTTTTAAAATTGCTATAAAATCGATTATGTCCATATGCGGTGAATCGGTATGTAGACGCAAAGGCGATCGATGAAGACATCGATTGAAAGCGGAAAACGCAAATACAAATAATAATTTCGTCATTATAACTACATTTTAAAGTCACCCCGTAAATCAAAGTCACACCAGTTTACGGCACTCTTATTTAATTATTCAAGTAGTCTTAATTCGTGGCCCGCTGGATTTAGAATTGGTTAGTTTTTTTTTATATATAATAGGCATGGGTTTGATTGCAATCATGCGAGCCCTATTCACCAATTCGACAATTGTCAGTGACAAGTGACAATGCGAATTACAATGCTTGGTTAATAGGAAGCCAACCGGCGTAGATTCTCGTCGAGTTTGTAATGAAAACAGAATTGTCACTTGTCACCGACAGTTGTCGCGTTGGTGGTATAGGGGCCTGGTGGTAAGCGAAGACGTGATCCGTGGAGCGCGCTTACCCAGTAAAAATAAAAATAAAATAAATAAGGCACAATCTGTAGGCTTATTACCTATCTCACTTGCAATCGCCATCGCATTCTTATTCTTATTCTTATTCTTAGGTACATGAACTGTCAAAATGAACACGATGGCGATTGCGAGTGAGTTAGGTAATAAATAAGCCTACAGATCTAATGTTTCAGTTTATTACAGACATTTTGTCCCATTTGGTTCTTTGCGGTGACGCGAGTTATGTTTTGTTCCAGCCATTGCATCGCTTTCCTGCACGATATTTCCATTGCTAATGTGTAAATAAATGTTTCTCTTTCTCTCTTTCTCTTTCTCTTAATGTGAAATGTCATTTAATTTAATTACAGTGTTTTCAAATCAGTTAATTGGTGTGGGTAAACGCCCAATTACCGCGCGACTCCGTATCCATTTCGCCATAAACAATGCGAACAAAAGCTTTATTATGACAAGATTTTCTCCATAAATTATGATTAATTAATACTTATTAAAGTTCCTCGAAAGTCAAAAGTTTATGTAATTGACTTTTTAACTTAAAACTGTTATACAATACAATGGCTAACTTAATACCGTCTAATAAGCAAAATGTGCAGGAGAAAGTTACAAGGTATGCAATAAACATGATGATGATACTTACTTACTTGTAAGTTCTAAGTACTTAATGTACTAATAAAAGGACAAAATAATTGTTTACCATTACCACATAAAGATAAACAAAACACAACGTTAAAGTAATTAAACGCGCTATTTTTACCACATTAAGTACCTCTAACGGAACGAGCACGATTCACAAGAACTTCTAGGGTGAATTACACAGTACACCACAGGTTCAAATAACCTTGTAATAATTACAGGACAAATAAGGACTTTTCTTAATTTTTTTATAAATGTATTCTCTACTTTGCGAGCTCTAAATAGCGAAAAGCAGTTTGTTTTCAACTAACTTTACAAGTAGCTAACGACTTTTTGCCAGTTCCAGTTCACTGACTGTATGATTATACCCACGAGCGACTTAAACACGTAATAACATACATCATACAGCCTAATAAAGCTTAACAATGCCTTAGTATCCTCCATATAAGTTAGCAAAAGACAATTTAAAGCTGACGATAAAATTAACCTTCAGTCTGTGTCAGAGTGTTTTAAAAGTGTGTATTGCGTTTTGCGTACGTTCACATGACGTATGTTGGCCCTACGTCTGATACCGCGTTCCGTATTTGAAAACCCATGCCAATATACATTTCGTTAGCTTTTATATCAATGTATGAACATCTCGAACGATCAGTACGCATTTGACACTTCTCTAAACGACCTCGTTGCTTTTTTTTCTAAAAATCATAGACAATCTAGTGTGCCAGTTATGTGTTCCGAATTGATGTTCTAGATTTGAAATATTCCGCGTGAATTGATTGCTGATTTAATGTGTTTTGTGATTTTCAAAGATGAGTCCGCTGTGTGTATTTAGGAAGACGCACAGACAAATGTAAGTCTAAATGGCGAGCATTGTTTGACGAGAATACTTTGATTGTATTTGCTTGAACGTCTATCTCGAAGTTTTTACTTAGTAAATTTTATGGTTTTGACGCAAATTTATTTTAAAAGAATATCTTTAATCTTTTTACTATTTACACGTATAGCTTTTCTCTGCTCTGACATTGCATGTTAGTGAAATTTCTTCGATGTGAAATAAACATTGGCCAATTAGAATATAGCATAGGTACATTATTAAATTTATTTGTGATATACGTACATATTAATCGTTGGAAATAATAAAAATGTTTAAATACATCAAGCTAAAATTTGCAACCTCGCACCGAAAATCTCAGCATCTACTGTAAACCAAACCCTGGCCTTCTAGTATTGAGCATATTTTACAATCCCTTACGCAACTGACTGAGATATTAGAAGAGTACGACTCAAACAACTGACGCTCGGAGAACTTAACTTCCACAGCCTCGTATCTTCAAATTAATGATTAATCAAAATTGTACTCTGGCCCTTAGTTTTAGGATTACTATTGCCAGTCCGCAATAGACTGCGATACGATTTAGGTTCTACAAACGTGACGGACGTCGGCATATGGCTCCGCTAAATGCAGACGACCCACTTGCTACTGACACTATTCTCGAGAAAATTGCTGCATTGCTTTAAAATATACTGATATATCGTCAAATATGAATAAAAATTATATAGTGCCATAGTGTTTAAAAAGGCCGAGTCTGTCTTGCTATCTCAGTCACTCTTATAGGTTAGATACTTGAATCACCCCAGGGGCCACTTTACTGTCGGCCAGTTTCATGCCAGTGCCTCCCATCAACCGGCTTTTACAATATATAAAATCTTAACACTAAGCTATCGCCACCTCTAAATTTAGATTATTTAATCTACAGACGCATTTGCTTAAGTTATTCGAATGAAAAAATATGGAAAAGTGCAATGAATTTTGTCTACCAGCTTACCATTGCACTTGGATCCCTTCAAGATCTGTAGGCTTATTACCTAGCTCGCTCGCAATCGCCATCGTGTTCATTTTAACAGTTTATGTATGGGCTGACAATTGGCATCGGAATCAGCTAGTTGTCACATTCATACAAGTGCTGTCAAAACGAACACGATGGCGATTGCGAGCGAGTTAGACAATATGCCTACTGAATAGGTGCCTCTGTTTAGAAATTGGAAGCAATAAGTATTTTCATCACAAATACATTTTCTGCTCCTGATTGACGGAATCGGGAAATTTTCGCAATTGCGGGTTACTTAATAATCTATTTCATTATTGATTCTGTTCCTACGGTTGCCTGGAAGAGATCGCTCTGAAGCGATAAATGTCGCTTATTGGTTACCTTGTAATTTTCGTTATGTATCAGTTTTCTGTATTGTTGATTATGTGTTATTTAATAATGAGTCATTGTATTGTATGTATGTTTGTATTCTGGTTTTATGAATAACAATAACGCTTGTCGTTTGTTTACAGATCATCAGAGATGATACACGTCGACGAAACCGATCCAGTTGGAGGTAAGACCACTTAAATTGTTTTATAAAACTTAACTAGCAACAACTTCAATAAAAATATCCTGTCTTTATTGTCTAACTCGCTCGCAATCGCCATCGCGTTCATTTTGACAGTTCATGTATGGTCTGACAATTGGCATCGGAATCAGCTAGCTTTCACATTCATACAAGAACTGTCAAAATGAACACGATGGCGATTGCGAGCGAGTTACATAATAAGCCTACTGATATCATTTACCAGGGGTGTCAAGTCCAGTAAACTAACCACCACGAATACCATGAAATACCCCGGAACAATTCTAACTCTAACCTCGTATTAAATCAGGACTAAGGAGCATAAATCGATTTAAACATAAATATACATAATCTATCCATCGTTACCTACTTGTATTAAAAAATAAACCACGAGTAACGTCCAGAATATATTTGTGTTTACCTATGTACCAAAACAACGCTCAAAATAATGGTTTGTACGGAAGATTCCAACCATGCCTCCAAAATGTTCACGTTCGTTTACATGATGTATTATGGCTTAAAAGATGAATGAAACGCCTCTTGAATTACTATTTTTAAACACGTACACGTTTGTACGTCGTTTCACTAGCCAGCTTTATTGTTTGAGGTATACACCTATCCATATCCTATATAGACTATTCCGTAATGATCTCTACTTGCAGTCGTCACTTGTTTCGGTTTTAGGCATCCTTCAAAGATCAAAATGAGTATTGCGTAAAACGTTGCTAGAATCCTTAGTTTAGTTGCTATAGAAACGTCCATTCATCTTCCACGCCACATTTCACGCACTAACCGTCGAAGCTCACTTTTCACGCTATTTGGTCGCGGCTCATTAGAACAAAAGGAACAAATGCTTGGAAATGATCGACACGCTTAATATTAGATATGCATATTTAAACAGAATCCCAACTTTGTTAGTGTGCGTGTCTATTGTTGTTTGTGAATTGAAAATCGTACATTCTTTTTCCCTAAGAACTTCCATGCTGGTCTGGGAGCAAAGAAAAAATATAGAATGTACCAGTTGCTTCTCTTCCCGCGCAGATGGTAAAAGTAAAAGCCCATCGAGGGAATGGGCGAAAATAGGAATCATGTTATAGACGATGCGGCTAGCAACCCATCACTATGCTCCTCTCATTTACTCAAAGGTTAACTGGTAGAGATCCCTTATAGGGATAAGTTCGCCTTTGTGCATATATTTAAGGTCTTTTTTTGTGATTTTTCTCTACTTCTCTATATTTGTACAATAAAGCATTTACTTACTTACTTACTTACTTACTATTTTGATTCCATTTTCCACCTATACGCTCACAATCTTGCTAAACGTGGCCTGTAGGTCTTGTTACATTAGGCTCTGTCTACCCCGTAAGGGATAAAGACGTGATTTGTGTAGGTATGTGTGTGTTAAACAAATTTTTGCTAGTCTTCGTTTCCCCTTTACGTTGGCAATCGCTCGAGCAATTGAGTAATAGAGGTTACACGTTTTCATGCTGATTATAGTTTCACTGAATACCTCGTGAAACTAACTCGGAATAAGATAAACAAAAACACTTGATGCTTGGCAGCCGCGCGGAATCCGTCTTTATTTCGGACGCGGCATATTCTGACGACAGGAGGTGAGAATGATGACAGTTTCCGATATGAGCGGTTGCGAAACGGATTCCACAGACGGCTGGTATTTGCTGATAATGCTATGCTGTATACTGCCTAGCTCAGAATTGTGCGGCGCAATTGTACCCAGATTCCAGAGGGCTAAGCAAAGGATCATTCTGTGGCGGATATAATGTAAAGCATCGATCGATTGCTTTCGTAATTGATACCTACCTAGTAAACGGATACCTAAGTCTCAACTAATAGCTACGAACTCACCAATATTTCCTTACACACTTCTTAAATAACCCAAAATTTAAATCTATTTTTTAGGTACACTGATTTAATGAATTAAATAATTGACAACACTCCGTCCTCGTTGTTCCTCGTTGTTCAGTTATATATAAAGTCCAAGTTCCGAAACAATCGTGAAATTTAAAATAGAAAATAGCTGAGGAAATAATGCGATAGTAACGTATTTGACATTCCGCCGACTAGGTCAATTGTCGCTCCAATGTGATTTATTTACAATCTATGCTATTTTCAAGCCGCAATAGAAGTTTGGGAAATACATTAAATGTCTCATTGCATTGGACAATTTACATCAACACTGACCTAGTCCCCAACTTACCAAAGCTTGTTGCAGAGCTAAGGATAAACACATAGGAAAAATTAACTGAAATAAAAATGTTCCCCTGCGACATTTATCCAAAGATCCTGGCAACATTTACTCGCTGTATCGCATCGCAATACTGAGCCTGTAGTGTAAGTTTACGCATATAAAAACGTTTCGAACCCGTTCATGTACAAACGTCTCAATTACTATGGAAAAGTTGGCAGCGCCACTTGCGAGTTGCGGATCGAAACGGAAACAAACTTTTCTCATAGTATTTGACATTTTAATGCAAACGCGTTGAGACGTATTTTGTGACCGAACACTTACACTAAGCATACTGATTCCTTGTGCGAGGAAGCTGCGAGCTCTTCGGTCTTTTATTTTATTAGTTACGAGTGAAACGTTTGATTATGCAGGAAAATAAAACATTTAATTCTTTGATTCTTTTATTATTCATGACTCAGTACATTGTGTCAATGCATAGTCATTGATAACAGCTAGGTTCGATATGGAACTTTATAGGGTGTTTTTATATTAAGGCAACTCCGCATTCCAACTACCAAGTTGACTTTACAATCTTAACGTCTGCACAGGCAGTGTGAACATGGGTTGGATTTCAAGATTGCACACGATGATGCCACTAGTATAAGCTAAGCAATCAGGAGTAAAATAGTTATTTCGTTTTCCTCGTGGCCTTGAAATACGCAAAGCTCTAATCGACAGTTGCAATTTTAATACTTAATCTATATATATTAGACCCTGGTATCTCGCCTCGAAACTCGTCTCGCCTCGGCCTCGACTCGCAGCCCTCACGAATGTAAACACAAACGAAGTCATTTGATTTCCAATAACGCTCCACTCCGACGCAAAGCGCGCGTCACAAGCGTCAGCGTCATCACCTACTCGTTTCGCCGCTACAGCGGGTCCAGTAAGAGTCCCAGACTGCTCAACTACCAGGGCTACCACGGATCTGCGAAGAAAAAACCAACCAATAAGAAAGCAGCACTAAGCGAGGCCAAGCAAATGAAGCAATCCTATTGGTAGATAGGTACCTTTTTCTTCGTAAACCGCTCTCCTTCCTTGTACATCTCTAGGGGTGCGACTTTATGATCTGGCCATCGAAGAAATAGAAATAATATCTAAAGATTCTAAAGTAAATAAGTAAATGTCTTTAAACACAGGGAATCCTAGTACCAGTTGGTGAATACTCGTCTAAATATAGCCGAATGAGTCCGCGACCTTCCGTCTAAGTCCCTAGTGCAGGAATGCGCCGTCCGCCACGTGTATCGTAATAGCATGTCTGAACGGCTATAATTCAATCGGCTTGTTATACACTTGTATGATATTTATATTACTTCTCGTGTACGTAAGGTTTGGCGGCTAGACCGCGTCAAATAGAGGCTCAGACATGTCTGAGCCTCTATTTGACGCGGTCTAGCCGGCTATAGATATATATTACTCACACTACTCACAAGATTGAGTTAAAATCAGACGCTTTACGGAATACCGACGAGAGTAGATATAAAAACCATATAATATTATAACCACGTTATATCCAACTTATTTTGTGTCCCGCTACACTACAATATTATTAAACGAAATCATCCGCCATGTTGTCTGTTCGCGATAAACACAAAACTCCTGGACTGTGTTTCATGCGATTTTCACCAATAGTAGAGTGATTTATAAGAAAGGTTTAGGTTTTGAAAGGTTTAGGCTGTTTTTTTTATTAGTTGAAATATGACGAAAATTGTAGCAGCGCCATGTTAGTGTCTGCATTGCACCCGTGCGAAGCCGGGGCGGGTCGCTAGTTGGCTAGTTGTTGAAAAAATTCAGGTTTGTTACGAAATCATCGTATGATACTTACCTTATATTTGTAGTATGGACGATACGGTCTTTCTTAGCAATTCAAATTCTTAAAAATACTAGTAATTTTTAAATAGAATATTCTAAACTCAAACGGTACCTAATTATTCGTGCTAAATCAGATTTTAAAGATATAAATAAATAATAAATATCTTCAGACAAATTACACCCATTGACCCAGCCCCAAACTAAGCAAAGCTTGTACTATGGGTACCAGGCAACGGGTAAACATACTTATGTAATGTAGATAAATACATACTTAAATACATACAACATCCATGACTCGGGCACAAACATTCGTATTCATCATACAACTGTCTGCCCCTACCGGGATTCGAACCCAGGACCTCTAGCTTCATAGTCTGGGTCACTAACCACTAGGCTATCCGGTCGTCAAATATATGTACCTATAACGAAAAGAAGCACCAGCTTTTGACCAATTTATGCTCCACTTTTCTTCAATTTTTTTAATTTTTCGAACTTGGCGCTCACCTTGGTGAAACATTTTCGAAAACCCATTCCCAATCCCATTTTAGGCTACAAAACGGATATGCAATGTAGTAGCCGTGTGCTAACGGGAGGTAGGTGCGAGATAGAAGAGCGCATAAGCTAGAGACGGTACGAGACATGCAGGGTCGTTGAAAAATGCACAGAGGCAAAGGAAATGATCTATAGGATCAATGAACAACGCATAGTTCGGGAGTGCGTCAGACCAGCGGCGCCAGAGGTGCGTTCAACTATAACATTTAATTGGGACCGGTTTTACACCGAAGCGTAATTAATTAAATAATTAGTAGGCTCCAATCATTGATGAGTTGAATTTTATGGCAGCGATCAGTGCGATGACGAGTGTCGAAGTTAGATAAGACACTGCCAGACGACTTGTGGTCTAGGGGGCTATTTCGAAATTCGATTTCTCTCACTCTCAAATTATTGACAACTAGCGACTGGTCCGGGTTCGCACGGGTGCAATCAGTGTTTCTCTGCTATATTATATTATATATAGAAACCTTCCTCTTGAATCACTCTATCTATTAAAGAAACGCATCAAAATCCGTTGCGTAGTTTTAAAGATCTAAGCATAGAGACAGACAGGCAGTGGAAAGCGACTTTGTTTTATACTATGTAGTGATTAGTGTGACTGGAATGGCACGAAATGAACTACGAATTTCTAACTTCGGAGTATAAGACCTGAGGCCTTACCATGACGTCTTAATGCGGTCCAATTCCGATTCAGTTTAGGTTCGCTCGCTGTCAGATCCATACTAAAAATGACAGCTAAAACCTGATTCTGAATTGAATCGCATTAAGACGTCACGTCATGGTAAGGCCTATGTTTGGTAATTTGTCTGTCACCGTAACATTTTGCTTCTACGAGACCCAAACAGAGTTTGCTATAGAACTTAGAATGGACATAGGATAGTTTTTATCCCGGAAAATTGAATGCTGCGCGATAAACGAATTCTCCGCAGACGAAATCGCAGGCAACAGCTACTTACATATAAAAATAAGTATTAGACAGCAGAAGAAAAGCAATATAAGTATTACGCTGTGGTGTAACGAACTCCCAAACTCAGGCGTCGCAAATGCACCAGACAAAACACGATGCACCAAAGGTTATCGATCCATGCACTTGTCTCGTACGGCTGCCAAGCCGACGCACGGAGCCTCATCCGTACTTTTAGCTAATTAGCTTTATTTTAATTAACATTAGCTATTGCCCGCAAATTCTTCCGCGATGAATTAAAAGTATCCCATAGGCTCCCTTTGTTCACCAATTCGAGCATTGCCGAAGTCAAGTGACAATTCGAATGTCAATGCGTAGTCAATATGAAGCCAACCGGCGTAGATTCTCGTCGAGTTTGTAATGTAAACAGAATTGTCACTTGTTTCCGACAATTGTCACTTTAGTGAAATAGGGGCCAAGCAGTTCGACTTATACCGCCACTTCCAACAATCATCGTTATATCGTTGATTAATACAAAACGAACGCATTCCAAAATCATTAGCCATTGCATCTAAAAACAAAAGTCGGTCGTTATAAGGTTTCAAATGTAAGTGTCCGATTTTGAAATGTGTCGCTTTTGTATTTTATCAGCGACATGTTGACCAATATACACAAAATCTCGGCGAATTAAATACTTAAACATACCTCGTAAATCACCCTATAGATTGGTGAAAACCGGATGAAAATTCGTTCAGTAGTTTTTGAGTTTATCGCGAACAAACCGACAGATAGACAGGCAGACGCGACGGAAGCTGAAGAGAAAATTACAGCTCTAATTAAACAAGTCAACTGTAGCAATACACAATTTTTCCACTTTCTAGTGATATGCTTTCAAAAATCGGTCCCTGAGCTCAGAATACGCTGACACAGAATTGGAGCTGTGTCAAGATCGCAGAAATACCTAATCAACTAATTACCTACGTGATCATACCGACCGGCGTCAAAAACGTCAGACCATGAGGATGAGGATCTTTTTGAAACGCGGCACTGGATTCTTATTTCGATAAATAGGAATCATGAAATCATTTCTGCCAAACCTTATTCTCAAGACCTCATTACTGTCTATGAGTCAAAATCGTCCTTCGAAGTGCGGAATGCACCCACTCAAGATCCAAGATATGGTGTTGATAACAATCCGCTTCAACTAGAGTACGCGACATTCTTGCCGGTTATTTCGAGCATAACGTCGATTGGATGAAACTTTATCTTGCTATTGTGAGTCCATTCAGAACGGAACATGGCTGAGAGTAAATTTACTGTGATTGCAGATTGTATGTATAACAGCATATTTTTGATATGATATGTATACCCGGATAAAACTACCTTTACAACCATTAGGGATAGGATAAGAATACGTCATGTCATAATATGTTTCAATAAAGTTCGATAACAAACAGTCATTTGAGAGTTATTTTCCACTCCTGGGCAAAAGCCTCAGGGGTCTAATTCTCAAAAGAAACGTCGTCTGTAAATAATCGCTACGCTTGAGAGACATTGCAATCATTGCTTCATCTGTCATCATCAACATGCCAGTCAGAAGACGTCCACTGGCGGACATTGGTTATTGGACAATCGGTTTAGTGTTCTACAGTCAATGCATCCACTTGTCCACATTCTACATCCACTATGACATTTAAGTGCTCTGAAAAGGCTCTACACTCGCAGTGGATCAGAAATCAATTATTGTCCATAAAGTCTCCGACCGTGAGAAGCTAGCTTTAATCTTTCCATCGCAAAAGGACCAAATGGGTACAAAACTAAAAGTTTATAGTTCTTACCTCAATATTATTGGAATTATACAACTTTCAAAACCCGGATTCCACGCTCCGCAACCATGGCCTTACGTAACTGTAATCCAGGCCTAAATCGTAAAATTTTACGAGCCGAGAATGCAGCGTTTATGACACTTTCTCGTACGAACGAATATTCCGAGGCACTGCTGTATGAGCTTTATGAAATTCTTTATGCGGTGACCTGATTTTTGACTCGTGGTAGACCCAGAGCAGACAGTTTTTGAAATTACAGTGTTTTTCTCCATTTGATTGCATAATTATTTAGTTTGTGTTCTGGCTCTGGAAAAATGGCATAATATATGTATCGCTCAGCAGGAAGTGAACGGAAGAGACGTAATTTTTTGCAAGGCTTTGTCATTTTAAGATAAACATTAATTCTCCACTCGTAAAACAGCTGTTTTCATTGATCCAAGAACTTTAAACGTCTTACGAATTAAAAGATATACGCGTACTTACTTATATTATTTACGAATTAAAATATTTTATTGCAGAGATAGAGCCACCGTTTCCGTGTCGGGATGTCGCGATCAAACGCAGCACCGATGTCAACGACTTCTACGAAATGCTCTCGGAGATCGGCCGGTGAGTTTCATACATACATATAGATGACCATACATTTATATGTTCACGTACTCAGAGTTAATTGAAGTAGATCGCGAAAACTGCCGCCATCTGAACGTTCCGGTCGTTCTTTTTTGTATGATGTCCAGTCTGTCCTTGATCAGATCACGATTTGGGTATGTTGTCGATTAAGTTCAGTTGTATCCACTTTAAGACCTTAACTTGTGCATGTTTTTCAATAATATAATTATAAAAACCAGATCACTGAAATCAGAACTGATCTACCCTGGCTCCTGTGATCTTATACGATCTATCTTGACGACATTATCCTTATTTTATTGTTATGGTATTTGGTACAACTTCATGCGTATTGGCATTATCCCCTCCAGGACAAAATAAACATTGCAGACACTTCAAAGCAGATAAGATAAGTGACACTAATTTAATGTTGAATTTATTAATATCCGTGAATCAGTGTTAGCAGGTTTTTTGTTATCCTTATCGATTGGGGCTACCTGTGGAAAAACAATGTTGAGGGTTTTAGCCCATATTATGTGCAAATAACTTATTGAAAACAAACTGGAAACAAAGACATCATTTGGCTCGAAGCGGGTTACTATTTACATGGAAAATTGCAAACGAAAACTCTGTATCGTACCTAATTAATTATGTATAACTTACTATTATTGAAAAATAATTGCGGTTGCTACTCCCAATCAGTGTATCCGTCGTTTTTTTTTTCGTTTAATTTAGTTTATAATTTTACTAGCTTCTACCCGCGACTTCGTCTGCGTAGAATTATACATATACCTTCCTCTTGAATCACTATTTATAAAAAAATGCATCAAAATCCGTTGCGTAGTTTTAAAGATATAAGCATACAAACGTCACCATTTAATGAAACATTGTAACTATGAAAGGAAGAAAACAGTTTTGGTCTGTTTCTGTTATATTTGCAAGTATTACAGAAACATTTTTACTGTATCACAGCTTCATGCTTAAATTGACATACGGAATATAAAAAAATCAAATGGCAATTTTTAGCAACGCAAACGTGCGTTCGCGACATTCTCTCTAGTTTTAAGACGGCAGCTTCAGCGTTGACGCAAGGACCTGCATTGCGTCGGGTGTTATACCTTCTATAGTAAAACCATTGAATGTTTCAGGGGGAAATTCGGCACAGTGTATTTGTGCCGTGAGAAAAGCACGGGTCTGGAGTTGGCTGCGAAGCTCGTGTCGGTGAGCAGACGCGACGAGCGACGCAATGTGGAAAGAGAAGTCGACGTTATGCGGCGTTTGCGCCACCCGCGGCTCATACAGCTGTATGATGCGTATGAGTGGGGGAAGTACATGTGCGTCGTGCTGGAACTGTAAGTACTGCTATAACATTCATTGATTTATCTACAAGTATATTTAGTGTATTTGGGAGAGGAGCCAGAGGGTCAGAGGATGGGATGCTAATAACTGGCGGACCTACAAAGGCTTGCAAAGGTGCTTTTTTATTATAATTAAGGGGGAGATACACCTGAAAGTTAATTCTAGAGGAACATTACATACTACGCCGTTTTCATTTAGCTTTAACTAGGTGAAATAGGAATCTGCAAAACTCGACATCTTGCAGTAATAAACAAGTAACTTCCACCATAAAGATACCAAATGATTTTGGGCTATTACACATGTTATTCAGGAATTTCAATTAGGTACGTGAATCGTCTGCAGCAAATCCCAATTGCTAATGCATCGTATAAATGACTTCACTTATTTATAGTCCTAATAAACTTCTAACGAGTGGGCATACTCAGGACTCATGTCACCGTACTGAATCACCTAGGGAGAATATTCGAACGCTAAAACGTTAATGAAACTTTAATGACATCGAGACAGTATAAACTACTGTAAAGGAAAACATTAGCTAATCGTCGAAGGATGATCCTTCACATTTCATTTGTCGTTATCTTACAGTTTTGTCCCTTGAATCAGTTGGTCAGCGCAACGCATCGCGATTTGAATTTGGTATGCATTCTAAATTCGTCCGTTCATTCAAATGTCCGAACGATCCCGAAGCGTGAGTCACGAAGGCACGCTGGAACAACGATTTTGTTTAAACTAAATATGTGGGTTAAGGCCATACTCACGCAAAAATTTTGCACGGAATTATTTTTGCGGCAAATATCCTCGACAATATTCTTGTAGCAGGTAATGAGTAGATTCTTATAATAGTTCCAGTGAACAAAGAACTGTCTTTCCATCGTTCCCTTACTTAGTAAAGATTATTAGAAAGAATGGAAAGAATGTTAGCAACGGATGACCGTTAATGATAACTTAATAACTACATCCTAAGTAACGCATTAATGTAATAGGTGATTTTAAATATTGACGACGACAACGAATGTACCATTTAAAATAATTACGTAAAGATGTTCGATGACGCATGGAATCTTTCAAACGATCAAAATTGAGATAGGTACAATCTGTTAAACCACAAAGGTGAACGTCGAAAGTTTACACGAAAAGACGCCTACGTCTTCCGCCTTCGGTTATTCTTGTTATCATATTAATAGGCAGGAATCCAGGTGTAATTAGGTCGGTCGTTGACAGACGCTCACGTCGTCGCGACGACAGGTGTACCATGTTCGTTAATTTATAGCAAATTTCGCTTTTATCCAGCACCTATTATTAGCAGCCATGACGCCATTTTAAATATTCAAATAAGGAACGCCTCTCGGAACGCAGGATCACGATTCCAAATGACGTCATTTTTAACTCAAGTGCTGGCTGGATGAATGCCTTGCAGACGAATGACGTCAGCGCGAATTAAAAACAAAACGAAATATTTACATTTTGAACGCGCATTTTCACGTTTCACTGGTTATTCGTACGTTTATTTGAAATGAAATGCGTAGATTGGCCGCAGATACGGTTGCGACTGCGGCATATTCGCAGACGTGTGTCGCGATGAAATACGGTCTAAGTTTCCGTAATAATCCAGTTATCTCGTTGCGGTTAGCCGCTTCAATGACCGTTGAAATTGTACCCGCTTTAGTTTTTGTCCGTAAATATTGCTTGTGACATACCTGCCTACCTATATTTGAAATAGTTTTCCTTGGAATTATCCGTACGCGGTTAACTACCGCCATCATTGGTTAGATTTATTTTGAACAGCTAAAGATCGTCTTTGATAGTGATGACTAATCTTTAACATTGATTATTGTCGTTTATGTTTATCTCTAAATACATCGAGTCTAGCAAATACGGCAAAAAATCTGTTACAAATGAGTTCAGCGTTCAATCTTTATTTGTATCTTCAGACATAGGTCAGACAGCTCATTAGGGAAGTGACTATCGACGGTACGGAGTGCGAACACAAAATTGATTTATATGAATCGATTTGGAGTTGACGAAAACATAGATAAGCACATAAAGAAGCAAGCATAGACAATCATTTCTAAGGCTGTGCGTCCACCAGAACTGTGCGAGGTAGCTAAACGTGCGATAGGCACGAAAAAAATCTACCACTGGGGAATTGGGGAAGAAGCGCTGTACTATTGGAGCTCTTGATAGATTTTTTTCACGCACTTCGCACCTATGCTACCGTCACAGTTCTAACGGATGCGCACCCTTAGGCTGGCTGCTATTTTATATTACAACGACCTATTTTATACTAAGCAATCGCAAATGCACGATGGTTTTGAGAATTTTAGACAGGATTTTTAGAAAGGCGAGTCCAAAATCGTCATGTGAGTTCTCCATTGAATCAAAGCACTTGGACATTTAACTTGGAAACTTGGAGATCTTACGCTGTTCGTGTGAGTTGCAGTAAGTTACTATGAGTTGCAGTAAGTTACTATGACAATAACAATAACCGCAACCAAAGATTTTGACATAATATTTCATAGGTTTTCTGTCAAATATGAAACTTTAAAATCGTTGGTCACTCACACTTACCTATAGTTACGTAAATACGTATGTATACGTATGTATTAAATAATACATACGCTATAATTTCCTTATTTTGACATCCTATTACCCTGGGATCTGTCTACCCCGTGAAGGATAAAGACGCAAGTCATGTATTGCAAGTTGACATCTTGAAATCCCAATCGGTTATTCGAGTTAACAGTTCTTCCGAAGTTTTTGCCGGATGTGATCTCAAAGACGTAACGTTGACATGAGGGTTAAAATTATACTCGCCTCGATTGCAAGTGACGCATCAGACGGCGTCAGTATCAGGCGTCAGGCGTCAGGCGTCAACAAGTGCCCCCTACAAGGCGAGAATCCGCGAGATCTTAAATTAGGTTGCGATAAAACGAGTACTGTGGAGAATTACGCAGCCATTTTGTAAGCTTTTGTCTGTTGTTTCACGTCATCGTCGTGGTTAGCTTTAATTTAAATGCTTAGGCATTTTATGTCTGTTACGTATCTACCACGGATATACATAAATCACATTTAAATTTGTATTTTTCTGAATTATTTGCATTTAGACGAATTCCTCTTCAATCCCACTTCTGATCCAATTTATTTCTTCTTAAGTAAGTACTCGGAATATTTTCATTTCCAATACGTGCTGTTGCGGTTAGAACGTTGAATTTATTTTTATTTTCAACAAGACATCGTTCCAAAAACAATAATAGCAACTTAAATAAAGCCACGTCAGTTCCGAAGCCAATAACAAGCGTGTCATTGTTCCTTCGAGCTTCGTAAAATTAAAAACACATTAAAAATGCTATCAAATTTAAAACGGTTCCATCATACCGCGGCTTTATAAAGAGACGTCAGGTTTTCGGCGGGAATTTTTGGCGCGACGCCACCGTACTGCTGCGTCGTTACGGACGCGTGAGATACATAATACAATATGCACCGCCATTAGGCGTTTTATAGAATAGTTGTCATATTTCTTACAATATAGTAAAAAAAAAGACAAAGTGCGCGTACTACCACGCATAAAGAAGGGTTTGTTCGACTTATATAGTACTTATAACAGTTCAACTATGCATCGATAGATGGAACTGTAAGACTTTTAAACATGGTATCGAAATGGACCCGTCTGGCGGGTCGCACTGTCTTCTGTAAGCTGTGTAAAAGCCGCCTGAGGCTGACAGTAACAGTCCGTTCTAAAAAAAAAAGTTTAAAGTCAGTTTTGTCTTTCATTCAGGGACTCTGTATTAATCTATTCTCAAACAGGATTTCGTTTCGTTCGACGTTTAAATTTTTAAATGAAATCAAAATGGTTGCCACAACTATCTCTGTGCCGCCTGATTAGGCAGGTATGTTGGAGTTATTTACTGCACAAATATATCATGACTATAAATTTGGTTACCTATAACCATTATAAATATCTCTTTACACACGGAAATAATTGTAACAAATAGACGCTCATTCCTGAAATACTATCGATTACTATTCAAGGCACATTCAATCATTAAGGGACATACATATACTCTGAATTACAGGAAACAATAGCGTGCCAATAGCTACAAATTCATAGTAAGTACGTACGTAGTATGAAGCGTTTATTATAAATAATGATAAAAGTATATTTATTTATTTATTTATTTAGACATGCCAACAGTACATAAACAAAACATTAATATTAACAAAATTACAAGTTACAATCCATGTTCATGCACCAATAACAGGCATGCGACAGCATTTATCATGTTATATGTCATGCTTTTGCCAACTTGTGCGGTTTACTAAATTAAACATATTAGTAGGTATGTGAAGCCGGCATTCTGGTTGCAACTCATTATCATTGTATATTAGCTAATTCTTCGCAAGACATATATTAGTGTAAGTCTGGTCGGAGAGGGAGGGTGTGAAGTGATCGCTGCGCTCGGAAGACTATGATAGCTTGAGCCGCCAGCAAGCACTATAATATATCAAGCCAGGTGTCTTAACATAAGCCGTAGGTAGAAGACACCTGACTCTGTATAATGCCTACGAGGACAAGGGTCAAGTTAGGATTGTCTACCCAGCGAAGCGGACTTGATTCGTTCTAAGAATCACACAGCTGAAAGCTCACAACTTCTTAAACAGTCGCTCGGTAGAGCTAACTATAATATAGTTCTGTGTTCTTTCGCATCCTCATCCCATCCATAAATCCATATAATAATCCATATAAAATTCTTCACACAATAAACACGATACGGTGTTAAGAAACAAGTGTGTACGGGGCATCAGTATGACATAAAATATCTACCACCCACTCAGACTTGTCTATGCCCGGACTCTATCAAAAATATCTCATCTCTTTTGAGCTACAAATACTTTACACGTATAACACGACTTCCCACGCCTTACTGTATTGACTGACAACTGATTTCCCCTAGACGTTGAAGCGTCTGCAAAATTTCTTAAACTTACGTGACGTCATTATTCGTCTTTGCGAAAATATAAATCGTGACCGAAACCGCGTATGAATGACGTCATGTCATAGCATAAACAAGGATAAAGTCAGCTACAATCGGGAAGCTTTGAAGATCATTCCAAATCTAAATTTTAGGGAACTGGCAGGGAGTTCGTTTTTTCAAATCTCTTTGCAACTACGATGTTCAAATATGTTATTATATTCCGGCTGCTTCGTTTCATTTAAGCACGAATTGTGCGTTATTCAGCCTGCTAAAGATGTTATTTAAAAAATACGTTAGAATTTACTACGTAGCTCTATTTAATCAAGCCATAAACTAGATTTACACAGACACGTGTAATGTTTCGGTGCAAAGTTTCCGATCAATTTTATGCGGCCGTAATTTTGTACCAGTTAATATAAAATAGGTCAAGGTGCTAGGTAGGTACATTCCGTGAACCGTAAACACGGCTACGTCACGCGTCATCGAAACAAAAATGACTAAGATGCGTACGTAATTGATTATGCGTGGAAAGAAGAGTAAAGATTTATATGTAATTCGGATGACTTTTTTTTGTGAACAAGGCAGATCATGTTGTAATTTTAATTTTCAAATAAAGAACACAAATTTAAGCGTAGGCACCTACGTTTTTTTTGCGTGCGTAGGCTTCTATGTGGCCAGTAACTTCAGAACCAATCAACATTAAAAACTATGGGGTAATAAAATTTTCTTAATTTAAAGTGTATGGTGATCGCATCGGTTGATAGTTTTGTTCTTAATTTCGAAAGCACCTGTGGACAATAACCGTCCCAGGCGTACCAACATAATTAAAGTCATTGTTTTACAAATTTACGACTGCTGAGCAAATGCAAAATCGAAATGTAATCGACATGCTGTGCAAATGTTTAATTAAGAGTTTGCTTAACGAAAATTTACGATCACGATCATTTAATTGTTTGTGGGCCACGATGATGTAACCGTTGGTTGCAATTGTCTGAATCTTAAACTATTTTAATGCGAGTGCAGCGAAGGACTTTAGAAAATATTTTATTTTTCTTTTTAATTTGGTACTGTCTTAAAAGTTTCTAATCCTGGCAATTTTTTTTGGATTGGGAAAGAAAGCATTTAAATAAAAAAAAATAAGTAACGATGTTTCTATATAAAAAATCTTTTCCCCAACGTCCCGTCATGTTGTCTATGGTAATAACTTTACTTAGCTATAGTGAAGTTAAGTCATGTGAGTCATAGAGTGCGGATGCTCAATATAATATTTATTTCGAACAGACGTAGAACCGCCTTGCACAGTTTTGGTTCATATTTCCCCTAGCTTTTAAATAGATATAATATGTACGGTACGTGTACGGTAAATAACTCGTGTAAATTAACACTGGATCAGGATTTGGCCGCACATTCCTCGTTCTGTTGACATTATATGATCCGGTTCGACGACCATTGGAAGCATGGAATCATAACCATTTATAATTAAACAATAGCCGTTACGTTCACACGTAACGATGCAATGCAGGACAATAGGATTGTAGTACCAGATTTAGGACATAACAAAAAATACTACGGAGTACGGGGTAACACCTTGTGAAAAGTATTAAAAAAAAATCTTAATCCCTTACGGGAATATAACATGATTCCGAAGATTTTATCATGCTAAACGTGGCCTTTAGGTGTGACCTTAGGCCCTGTCTACCCGGTAAGGGATAAAGACGCGATTTTTGTCTCTATGTATTTAAAATCAAAAATTGCGCAGATGGTAAAAGCCCATCGAGAGAATGGGCGAAGATCTTAGGAATCATGTTATGGGCGACGTGGCTAGCAACCCATCGCTATTTTAATTCCCCTTTCCATCCACAATATTGCTAAACGTGGTCTTTACGTCTTGTTACCTTAGGCTCTGTCTACCCCGTAAGGGATAAATACGTGATTTATGTATGTATGTATGTATTTTAAAAAAAGTAGAAATGAAAATTGAAATATCACAAACACGGCATCATTTAAATACAGATTGTACGTCGAACTCAAAATATTCATATCCATGGCCAAATACTTCCATGCTGGTCTGGGAGCAAAGAAAAAACATAGAATGTACCAGTTGCTTCTCTTCCCGCGCAAATGGGCGAAAATCATAGGAATCATATATATGTTATGGGCGATGCGGCTAGCAACCCATCACTATTTTGATTCCACTTTCCACCTCTACGCCCTCAGTGTCTTGCTAAACGTGGCCTGTAGGTCTTGTTACCTTAGGCTCTGTCTACCCCGTAAGAGATAAGGACGTGATTTGTGTATGTATGTGTATGTATGGCCAAAGCGACATCTTAATTTAATCCCGAACCGAAATAAATAACGGTGTTCAGCGTCAAGGTGAGAGGACAGTCAATGTCTTTTACAAACAACAGGCGCTTGCCGAATTTCTCGGGAGAAAGTCATTTGTATCGATGACTTGATGACGGCGACCAAACTTTTGACAAGCTAACGGGATATTCTCGTGAACACTAATTTCATTATACGACATGTGGCCTGCGATGTCGTCTGAGAATTTGTTGGTCGCTAGAACGGTGCCGTTTTTCGGATTTGTGAAACGATCTGTGCACTGCTCGAATTAAGTTTCTGACTATACTCGGTAGCAAAAAACCAGGTGACTTCCCGTAGACAGCTGTATAAAAGTTACCCGGTTTTCGCTTTCGAGTATACTTAACAAAATTATACGTACCTAATGTACATACATTGTATCTTTCAGCTACTCTACTTGTATTACAAATTCAACTCGAATTTATGCCACTTCCTAGTGGTATTTTCACAAAAGTACCTACCTAACTAAAAAAATCGATAAATGAAAATACTAATCGTTTTTTTTTATCTGTATATTGCTAAAAGACTAGAGTTTGAATTAAGTTTCCGACTACATGGCATGGGAAGGTTACTCGATCGTGTTACAAATTCAACGCGATTTGTTACGACTTTCGAGTAGTACCTTACCCTGGACAGTCCCTCAGAGTCTGGGATTGCTTGACACCTTACTGGCTGACGACCTTGGGAGCCGCTGGCGTCCATTTACTGGTTTATTTTAGCGCCACACTTTTGGCACCAGCGCCGCCCGTTTTTACGTAGAATTCGCGCGTGTTTTCTTGAATATCGAACTAGACTGATTCATTGGTTGGCGGGATACGCGTCCGGATATGTACAAACGAAAAATCGGGTGCGAGAGGAACTCACGCGCCGATGTTATCACGTTAACAGCTAATAGCAGGAAGTACAGTCAGCAACAGAAATTAATAAACATTCGAAGAACTTAAAAAGATCTACACACCACCTTAGCGATAGAATCGTGTGTAGATCATCAAAGTTCGACTGTTTATCAACCTATACCTACTTAGGTATTGATATCCACAGTTTTGACTTGGTATGTGAAAATATACTTTCTGAGCGTTGCATTTTTTGATCGTTTGGACTCATTTTTCTTTATACAGCTTCAAAATGTCATAGCCCTAATTATTATTTGTTATATCTACCAAAACACGGTTTTGCGTTAGAATTTGTACGGAATTGACTAAAGCCAGCCCTAGGGTAGAGCAAGTAGAGTCGCCGATCCAGGCGCCAAATAGAGTGGCGCCAAACTCGAGTAGCAAGGGGCGCGTAAAACAAATTTTGATGGCGGCATTGGTCGACCGAATATACCCTGATCCCTGATCCCTAAGGTCGACGTGGACGTGGAAGTGACAGGTGACAATACTTGCCCGCAAGAAACATCCTTTGAACTCTATCTCAATTTCCCAATTTCTTCAACAGGATCACAGGAGGGGAGCTATTCGAGCGCGTGATAGACGAAGACTTCGTGCTAACGGAGCGGGCATGCACCGTCTTCATGCGGCAGATATGCGAGGGGATCGAGTTCGTGCACAGACAGAACATTCTGCACTTGGATATGAAGGTTAGCGCCATCTGTGGACGAATAGCGTGACACGGTATTAATGCCATCTACGGGGTGAAATTTGCAACTTTTCGGTTACATAGAAAGTGTGATGAATATCACAAATACATTCCTTACAAGCCTAGCAAGTTGTAAAGTGGGGTTCCCTAACCTTTATACATATTTCGCCGAGCCTCCCCATGTCTATGATACCGTCTCTGCTTATCCCTACAAAACGCAAAAAGAGATGGTATGGAGGAAGGTCTTTAACGTAGTATCTATGCTTGTCACAGATCTGAGTTACAGGGGAGTTACAACTACATCCTTACATTTCACCATGCCATGGCCACGCCATTCATAATCACCATGTCTTCATTCATACATAAGTAATTTGACTCTGACTGACTGAATCTTTTGGCCGCCTACTAATGTCACATGTTACTGATGACGAACAATTTGTTAAATAAGGTATCGTAACAAGCGTGCCATTGTGCTATGTATCATGTAGAATAAATAATTCTAATCTCGTCCGTTCTCAACAATGTGGCACTCTGATTGCATGGCCCAAGTCCAAGTCGTTAATCAAAATGGCGGAAACCCAAAGCGCGGGAGTTTTATGATTGTCCGCCATTACTGTTTATTCGAATCAGTGTCCAACGTTATTTCAGTTGACTGTCTTTGAAATGTGTAAAAATACAAATATCTTTTAATTTTAGAATGTTATGACGTAAAAAACTATGAATTGGTATTAAATATTTTGGGTACGAGCCATGATTACGGATTTGTAGTGCATTTAAATAGATTTTAATGAGTAATCCATTTGTCTTTGAACTAAGAACATTATGCAAAGAAAATATTATTCAACTACTTAGTTAGGTACATCTTTACTTTTTACAAATGAACGTGTGTGTTTGTTGTCGTGTTTAATTTACTAGTTACCAACCTACTTCTTTTTACACACCTTTTAAACACTGATAATAACACCGTAATGTGATAGGTATTGAATAATGTGAGGTATGTTATTGCATCATGGACACGACGAATATTTTGAATAAGTTGCCATAAAGTAGATACCTTTCTTGTACTTTTTATAAACAACAGTCCTTGTAGGTACCTTAACTATTCCGAAACTCCAAAAATCGTAATTCGAAGTTCGTTTCATGCCGTTCCATTCACACCAATAATCTTTAACATTAGAGAGAGGCGAACGATATAGTGAATACGAATAATGACCTATCCCCCAGAAGTATGGTGGTATTATGTATGATAGACAATATAGAATAGACCGGTATAGAATATACACATACACCTACTGCCAAACTATTTTAAGACATTTAGACTTCGATCCTCAGTTTCAAACTCTCCTTTCACAGCCAGAAAACATCCTGTGCCTCACCAAGTCAGGCAACAGAATCAAGATCATTGACTTCGGGCTGGCCCGGTTCTTCGACCCTGAGAAGAAGCTGCAAGTCTTGTTCGGGACACCGGAGTTCGTGGCCCCAGAAGTGGTCAACTTCGACCAGATAGGCTACGGCACTGACATGTGGTCCGTAGGCGTTATATGTTACGTTCTGTAAGTATTACACCAGGCTTTTTGCACCTACACTGAACTTAAATTATTTTTATTACCTACCTAGTTCTTTTTCTTTCTTTTCATTTAGGTATTTTGTTTCACTTGGACCAGTAGAGACATTATACATCTTTACTATAGACTCAGTGGCGGATTTACAAATTTTCAAGGTATAGGCTGAATAGCGTTTTTGCCGCCCCCAAAATCCCAAATTTGCCGCCCCCAAAATCTGCCGCCCTAGGCTTGAGCCTACTCAGCCTTCTGGTAAATCCGCCACTATATAGACTAATATAATTTAAGCTACCTACTAAACTTAGGGACCTTATACATCCCATTTATAAATGTATTATATTATAAGTAAATTCTGAAAAATTACTTTCGGCTAAATTTCTGGCAATACGAAAAAATCTCATTCTTTTGTATTTCATTTTGCTTTGGTCTGTTGCTTTACTGTGGTCCTTTTACGTTTTTGTTTGACAACAGCATTGATTTAGATAGTTAAGCGGGCTGTCCTTTCCCCTTTCATATTTCCGCCTACGAATGTAGTATTGGTAGATGGTACCGTGACTCCATGTTCATTCTATCTCTTTCAGACTATCAGGACTTTCACCATTCATGGGCGAGACAGACATAGAGACTATGGCGAATGTGACAGTAGCCAAATACGACTTCGACGATGAAGCCTTCACAGAGATTTCAGAAGACGCGAAAGACTTCATCGGAAAACTGCTTGTGAAAGACAAAGAGTAAGTTTATGAAAATGTAGAGTTATACCTAATCCTCAAATACCATATGAAAGACTTGACGATTTGTTGAACGATCAAGTTTTTATATTCATTTTAGAGGATAATGGAAGTTTTGTGCTAGTTTGTTGTGAGAACCTTGTTGAAAGATGCTTGCATGAAGCATCTAGTAGTATATTATAAGCTTGGTTTAAGTATTGGCCACATTTTGATGAAATAAAAAGGTAATTGACATTGCGACTTCATCAGTGCCAACGCTGTTGTAGTGGTGACGTCACATCCGACACTTTTATTCCGAATTATACATTCATTTTAGTTTTAAAGACACTTCAGTGATATTGCAAGAATTACAAATTGAAATGTTGCCAACGCTAAATTTGTCTACTTCGATGTAAAAACGTGCTACAAATGTTTTTGTTTGGTTCTTGCGAAGTATCTTTAGTTTTAGATTCAAATATCACGTTCTGATGAATGCAAATTATTTTATTAAAATATAAGAACAACACTTTATTTGAAAAGCGTATGAAATACGACCCTTTTACGACCATTCAAATCCGTTTTACATAAAAAGCTGCATAAAAGCCAGCCCGTCGATTAAGACCCCTTGTTACTTTTGATCGCATCCAACACAAAATCTAACAATTCATTCTAATACTGTACCATATAAACTGTTTACGTGCTAACCTTCCTATACGTATGACATAGAACTGTGTAGTTGCATGGTAGTCACAATACAACAATTACAAACAGTGCATTATTCTCTAAATTAAAAAAGAAAACATCCGAATAAAACGCTCGCACCGAAAAAGCGCAAATTATGATGATCTGAACATTGATTCCGACCTCATAAATGCGCTCTTGCTTATTATTGGCTAACTGTTTGTTCTGAGATTCGTCGTAGCTTACCCTTTTGTATCCCTGCACCGCCTTGTTTCGTCCTATCCTTGATCACGCATTCGTGGTGTTGGGAGTAACAAGGGCTCTTGTCGCAGGTCGCGGCCGAGTGCGCCGGAGTGCTTGCGGCACCCCTGGCTCGCGCGCCGCGCGCCGCCGCCGCGCCCGCAGCCGCCGCCGCCGCCCGAGCCCAAACACGAGCTCGACGTCGCCAAAGACAACCTCAGGATCTTCGTGGAGCGCTGGGGCGAGCACCCCAACTCGCCCTATGTCTTCGACAACCACGCGCACGAGATCACTTGCCTCGCAGACGGGAGCT
Organism: Pandemis cinnamomeana; assembly: GCA_932294345.1. NCBI lineage: Eukaryota > Metazoa > Arthropoda > Insecta > Lepidoptera > Tortricidae > Pandemis > Pandemis cinnamomeana. The sequence continues at coordinate 8,735,555 of OW028721.1, forward strand.
GTGAAAGGTCCTCCATAGGAGCCTGTTCGCCTAGTCCGAGAAGTTCGTTAGCGAGCTCCCCCGATGCTGTATTCGATGATGACGACTTAGACCCGCCACCCATCATGAGGGATAACAATTACCTGACGCCGAAATACAACCCGGTCGAGAGAAGAGCGTCGGACAGCTCGTGCTTCCTTCACAAGAGACAGGACGTGCTCGTGAGGAAGAACTTAGCTGAAGAAATAAAGAAGCTATCCGACCATCTCTTTATGTTATCCACGATGAATACGGATCTAGCTAATAACAACAATGCTAAAGAATTAGACAAGAACATAACCGAAACGAAGACGGTCACAAAAGACGAGAAGAAATTAACAAACGGCTTCAAAACTCAAACGTTAACTACGGTCACAAAGTCGAGCACGAATGGAAACGCTAGCTTTAAAGAAAAATCACTGTTCACGTCAAAATCTAGTCATAGAATCAACACTTCGTTTTTAACCGACAGGGAACCGGTCAGACCGGTGACGAGTAACATGCCGTGGGCGAAATCAGCGAGGTCGAAAAGAGTCACAACCAGCAGTCGTGACGTAGCTAATCAGCCTCTGGAAAGGCGGAACAGTTTCTTCGACGAATTCGATAGAAGACGGGAGAAAATAGATAAACTCGTCAATGGTCCTGAGAATGGAAGACAAGTGCCTTACAGAAGGGGAGACGAAAATAACGCGCATAGAACTAAGGATCTTCTTCTACATCTGCTGGAGAAGTGGGGGGAATCAGAAGTGGAAGGAGAACGATCAGCTGGAGGAACGTCGAACGGAGGCAGGCACCAATCGATCTCGTTGGAGTGGTCGCCGTCGAACGAATTGGCACAAAACTCCATGACGAGTGTCCACGCTTTCTACCAAAGACAGACCTCCGACGAGAAAACACAACGGAAAACTATAAAAAGTAACATCCAGAACTCGAAATGATGAACTGCTAGTGCCATGACCCGTTACCAAAGTAACAAGATGAGATTAAATTATTAATTATTTTAAGGTAATTTTAGAGACATGAAATGACAATTTGTTACGGATCTAGTCCCGGTATCGCAATGTTCTCTACGCGAAGACTGAAGATTTTTATGGGGTTACACGTTGACAGTAAATACGTACTTAATTTTGTACTTTTTATAATGAATTGTCACAAATTTTTCATTATTTAATTATACATCTAGTTTTAGTGAAATCCAAAATCGCAGTGCAATGCAAAGGATTGAGAACGGTTTTGGCTATACGGCTAATGCAACTGTCTACTTAGGAAAGTGAAGTACGCTTAAATGATACTAAACACAAATTTATTACCACGCCTTTTGTTTTATGATACTTTGTTGTTGAAAATAATAAGGTTTTATTTAAAAAATGCGTTTTATTTTGTAAGTACTTAACAAACATAAAAAATGCCATATGAACTAACACAACCTGTCCACCTATTTTTCTGCCCAGGAATCCGATTTTTGAAGCGGTGAAAAACTATTCAATTAAAAAACAATTTGAAGAGTAGATTTGCAGAAACAGATTGATTATTAGGCACCACTTTCGAAGGGTACCTACATCCGAGCGATGTGCTTTCAAAATGTGGCCCCTGTAATAATTGTATTCACTGATGGAAAGACATTCTTTAAACTTGGGTTAGAATTCGTCACTTCTACAAGAAGCCACGAGCTTCATAAACTAAGCGACAATCTGAAACGTTCACTAACACTTAAATAATACTGTTCCTCTCACTCTTATATAAATGATTATCAGTGTGAGAGGAACGGCACGAGACTAGTGGCGTGCATTGAGTAATCGCCAGGTTAGGCAATGCAAAGGCGACGCACCAGAATTCATATATCCAGCACGAGGCGAACTTCCAATTTCTAACTTAGAGCTACCTATAAGGTCTGACGTAACGATGATTCAATATTCTAGAGACCGCTTGGAAGCGTCAGCGACCCTCCGTCACCCTTGGCTGATCCAGTCTGCTCTCTGTACGGAACTCCACGTCACCAAGTCGAAGCTCAAGCGGTATGTCATCAAGAAACGCTGGGCCAAGGCCGTGTCTGCTGTCATCGCTCTCAAGAGAATGGGCGCCAAGTTCGAAGACGTTTCAGAGCATAAGGTGGTCTAATTTTTCGAATAAACCCAGAACAAGCCTAATCACTATCGTACTACAGGTCGACAACAAATGAGTATCTAAAGTCCATTTCCATAACATCTTAAGCCGGCTCGTCTGCGAGCTGTAACCGTAACAAAACCCCAACTGGCGTGGCGTTCCAGTTCCAGGCGCGGCAGGCTCGCGAGCTACGTTTCCACTAGGGATTCTACAGTTCGGTGACAGCTTCTGGAGGAGTATCCAGCTTTACTATTTTGTAGACGCTTATGGCCCCCGGAATGTGCCTCCAGTTTAGTGATCAAAATAATCTTTTTGATAATCACATTGGTAAAGAATAAATGTTCCAATGTCCATGCTATTTGGCCATACGAGTCTACAAAATTGTCAGATTTTTCAAATGGGTTTTCCGTAGAGTCAGGCACCATGAAAATTACTTCTCTTTTAGACCTAAGGAAGGATGATTTCAATGGTAAAAATTACTTTCCCATTCTGCCAGTAACGTCCATTGTGGCTAGTAACTTTTGAAGCCAATTTTTTTTAAACATTTTGGAATGAAATTAATTTCAGATTACCGAGTCTTTACTATTTGATTTTAACTGAGCTTATCCTAGTACCCAAGCAAAAAGCTCTTGTTTCGATATAAGCTCTTTTATTCACCCATGATGTACCTACCTACAAAAAACGACTAAAACTAGGTATTGAACGTAAATTGAATTATCGACTCTACTTCCCTAGAAAGTAGATTACAAATACACTTATAAATAATTGGGTTATTTCCATTTCCATTGTAGCCAATTAAGAAGCATGCCCACTCAATAAGATAAAACCTTCCTAGAAAAAACCTTCTGGATTCTAATCTTTTTATGAGTAGGCGATGAGGACAAAATCTGATATAAATTTTACAGTATTGTATAGATGCAATATGGCTTTGAGTTCCTGTACTTAATGGGATGTGGGAAAGCTCAAATCAAATGGACAAGACAATAGTTAGAGCTACTTTAAAATAAAATATATTCAGCGGCAAAAACGTGGTCATATGTATGAAATATAGGCAATTTTATATGGAGGCTGGGCCAAATTTCGTGCCGCTAAGTATATTTATTTGAAGTTAAAAAAAATGATTCTAGTTAGCAGCTATTTTTTCAGCGTTACTTTTTTATGCACCTACACCATAATTGCTTAGCGCACACTGAATCACGTTCGTGTTCACCATTTATCTTTCTAACAAACGGTGGAGTATGAGGGGAAAGAAACATGGTGAATGTGATTGCGTGGCCCCGAGCGTTTCACAATGTGGCCTGTGATTCTCTAGTTCACTCTAAAAATATATCAATTATGTGGGTAAACAGTTAAACCTTTTTGCATCCTCTGTAAACATTGTTTTTAGGTGGCATTACTGATCTAAATTTAAATAGTGATTATGATAATATTTAGTGTTAAAAATATTGAATCTAGGTCCCTTTTGGCCTGTGTTATAGTTATTGCTAGAAAACATGCCATAATTAATGGCCATGAGTTGATAATGGGTTTCGTTAAGACTTGATTTCATAATAAGTATTAAATTGTGAATAAATCTACATATCAAAACAAAACTAAATCCGTATTACAACTTTTCCCAAATTATCTATTAACTTAATTCTATTGTATTTCTAAAATTTAACTATACCAAGCAGGTATAAAATGAACTTACATTTTAGAGGAATCATCAAAAATTATGAAATCAAGGCAAAATGAAACTTACTCAGTGAAATAATATCTTTAAATTAATAAATAATAACAATTTTGCAACCGTTACAACTAACTGCCATGTTGACCCTTTAGAGCACTACACGTGCGGGATAAAATATTTTAGAAACAGGAAGCTTTTATAGTTTCTTTTTTTTAAACGTTCGCAGAGCGTTTAGTGGAAATTCGTTAACGCAACAAGTCTCAAACACGTTCGCGGTAACATCTCAATTATTACGGACAAATTTGCAGCTCTAGATAGAGCTGCAAAAGCGGCACAAAGTGACAACTATCGCGATGGAACTCATCTATGATAAATTACTTAGGTACCGGTAAATGCCGCTAGTGGCGCTGTCAATTTTCCCATAGTAATTGTAATATTTGCGCGATCGCGCTCGAAACTATTTTTATGACAAACTTTACACTAGAGGCTCTGTAAACTTGAGTAGCGTAAAAATGACCGAGCCGAAGGCCGCTCTTATATTATCTAAAATGTCAACATGCACAATTTATATTCCAAGCGTATCAGGTCGGGCATTATGATACGATGGATGTAACAATAATGGTGCCAAATTTGGAATAGCAACATAATAATGTACTATAATCTCAATTAGATCTGTGTATTTCTTAAGGTAAGTACTTACTAAAACTATTGGCCAGAATAAAACTGTTGGATACTTGAATTCGCTTCAATATATATCAATTTTTAACGTTCCATATCCTATTGTATACAATTTGAATTTCATTCAGTAACATGGAACCACCAATGAAACTTTAATACGCCACGCTACTGCGGTGGCGCCACTGTCAACGTAGTTTAAGTAGTCTTGCTTGAATTGATGGTGTGTTCATCAATTCGGTCATATTAACTTTATTAAACATCATGGTCTGTGACTTAATGTAACTGCATGTTAAAAAATTGTAAATAACTATATTTTTATAAGATTTAATAAAAGACATAACAACTAACGGTAACTTTAGGTTAAGGTTTGTTGCTAATATTGTAAGAGTGCAATCCCCGGATCTGAGTGCAAATATCTCGCTATGTTGAATCTACTTCCTTTATTATTTTCTTGGATAGTTTATTCCCAAATAGTATTAACGGTTATGATGAATTTATGTATAAATTGCTATAAAAATCTTATAGGTTTCGGTTAAACGTTTAAAAATTTACATTGACTGCATTTAATTACGCAAAACAAAGACATTTGAATGAAATAAAATTATAACAATAAGGTGAAGTTGGTGTTTTATTTTATTTTATCTAATAATTTCCTGTTATTGTGAAGGACATTCCTTGGCCTTATGATTTATAAATAAATCACTATAAACTCATTACAAAGTACTCTGTGATCACTGCAGACAATAGTGCGATTAAACTCATTAAAATCGGTGCAGCCATAACTATCAAGTGTAATAAAATAAGCCATTCTTAAGATTTTGTAGCAGGCAGGGCCAACGACCTTAGATATCTCTCCTGATATATCCAATAGCACTGATGCGATGGCCAGAACTAAATTTGATTTAAGAATTTCTACTTACTCAAACCAAGGTTCGCCATTTTCCGACAATTTTGTTGGCCAATTTGTGCAACATTCTGGACCGGGTGACAGTCTTCGGGTGAATTCGGGTGACAGTCTGACAGTGATAAATACAGCCTACAAGATCTATACTAATATTATAAATGCGAGTGTTTTGTCCGTCTGTTACCTCTTCACGTCCTTAATCTGACAATTTTAAAAAATTCATGTTTCAAGTCTAATCGTAATTTTCGAGTCCAAAAAATTGTGTTAATAAATACAAAAAGTTGTTCTTAGACCTTGTCTAATATAGCATACACTGCCAAATGAGTTAAGCTGCTGAACCAATTTACTTAAAATTGAAATTTGGCATAAGATAGTACAACTCCCCGGAAGACATAGAATAGCAAAATCTGCGGAGTCACAGGCAATGACTAGTTCCAAATAAAACAACAAATATATTTTATTGTTTTTTATTGACGCCCCATGCTATCGCACTGACACAACAACACCAGTACAATACCACGGAACGGCGGCAGGAGTGTCTTAACGGTAAGATTTCTGGTATCTGGCACGGGCGCCTGGACCGCCGAACTTCTTGGGCTCGCAGCGACGGGGGTCGGCCACCAGTAAGCTCCTGTCGTATTGGACGAGGATATCCTTGATTTCCTTCTTGGAGGCTTCGTCTACATCTGTAAATTAAATTGATAGGTGAACACTTAGATTTGGTAGATTCATATGCTGTGAAAAAGCTGTACATAATTTAGATAGAACATTACCAACAATAAAAAAAAATATTGAAAAAAAATATTTAAATGACACTGAAAAATCCGAAAGTAAAGCTATGGCCGGGAATCGAACCCGGATCCTCATCATGCCGTGACGGATGCTATACCGTTACACCACCAATAGCAGGTACGCAGCTGTCACGTGACCTAGTTACTACGCGATTTTTCGTCGCCTGTTTGAATGATGTGTCTGTATTATTGCCTACAATTTTGTTATCTTTTTAATATTTTTAGACATTGTTTCGCATCTCATAGTTGCCACCTACACTAACACATGCACTGATAACAGTTCTCCAAACGAATTTGAAAATTATTTTGCCAGATGTGTAGAGGTAAATATCTCGAGTGTAAATGATTGCATAACTGAATAATTTTGAGTACTGCAGCACAGTGCTCAAGAAAATGAATAGCCTATGGTGGGAAAAAATTGTCTCTTTACAAACCATGCACCACTGTACTACATTATAATGCTGACACTATTTCATTCTAATTCCAGTTATCGCTCACATAAGATGGCATTTCTTTCAACTCTTTCAAATGTCTAAGTAAATTGAAATATAGTGCAAGCATAAGTTATTGGGTAAATTTGTAGTGTACACTTCAAACAAGCATAGCATTGAAGGCTTATGCCGTTTGGTAAATGTCACATTTTATCTCCTTTCCCTGAAATGACTGACTCACATAAAGGCGAGACAGCTTTGGAAAGAAAGGGTACTAACACTTAATTAACACTGATTAACACTTAATTAAGTCAAATAATTGTAAATGAACCAGGACTACAGTTGCAGTTTGTGGGATAATAAAGGATGCTAGACAGTACCAGCAATGTGCTATATTTGCGTGAATAATGGCTAGATAAAAATAATATCCGCAAATACTGCATAGGCAGCGTCAGATACACTACCCTACAAAAATAATGGCTCGCTTTCCATACAAAGTTGCATGAAAAGTGACCTGTTATTTTTGCTTCTCTGTATACCTATATCATAGTGAACAAAGTGGTCAAATATATCACATCTGTTGGCCCTTGACTTACAAGTTACACATAATTTTTACATTAGTGACTCCCAACTTGCCAAGGAAGCCCAGAAACATACTTAATAAATTTAAAATTCATAAAACAATTAGTTGTTTCAAATAAAGATACTTACACTTTTGGTAGAAAGCAATGAGTGCCTTGGAGATGGCTTGTCTGATGGCGTACACTTGTGCAACATGACCACCACCCTTAACTGTCACTCTGATGTCCACACCAGAGAACTTTTCCTGAAACAACAAATAAGCCATTTATACTTATGTTGTAGAGATCAGTGTCAACATCTGTTGTATGTTTATTAATCAGAACTGAATTTTTACTTCACATCCAAAGATACTCAGGTTCGGAATAAGTGTGATCATCATATGAACCAATGATATTGTAGTGTATTTGTGATATTTCATAAATTAACTACTCATTACAGTGACTTTAACCTTTTCACCTAGCATCTCTTGTCACTCGCAACTGTCAACTTTATCTTGTCAAACACTGACTTGATTCATATTAAGTGAATGGTGGCGAAAAGGTTAAGATAAGTTTAGTTCATGCTTTCTATTATGTTACCAGTTCTTCATGATAAATAAAAAATCATTCTACAGATTGAGATAACATTCACTAATCTACCACATCTTTACACACACTACATAAATATCAACACTTTTACATTAAACATCATGCACTATGGCTATGAAAGAGTTGAAAGACTACATTGGATGATGTCAGTACATATACAAGTAGACATGCAATTTAGTAAGCACAAAATATTCTTTAAATGTGAAATAAACATGCAGAAGGTTATTATGGTGCAATAACAATAAATCGATGGGTCCTACGTATAACGGCCAATCCATGAAAAAATTACAAAGTAATTTCTCCCTTACGTAAAATAACAAATAATTTAGAATATCCCATCTAGAATGATTTAGATTAGCCCATAAACGTTGGACCCATCGAAATACAAGACAGACAAACCCACAACTCAACACAAATTACATAAGTGTATGATTGTGTATTCTACAACAATAACAGTGAATCCTGGCAATAGTATTGAGAAGAACGAGACTCAAAATCATATGATACCCTAATGGCCATTGCCATTTAGATGGTTAAATGAAAAAGTGTGTGACGAACATAGAATATTTACCTTGCTACTCCGCTTGCTTTTGAGTAGCGGAGTAGCAAGCTCAATATTACATGTTCATTACAATGGACCTCCGCAAAGTAACGCCTGATTCAATAAAGTAATAATGTGTCACATTTTTACTGCTTTAATTAGATACTATTGCCAGCAACTGTACAATGAAATGAAATCTTTCCATTCGAAAAGATCATTGCTATTGTTATTTTACATGAAAATATTGAATTTTACTACACATAATGGACACAAGTCATCTATGCATCATAAACACATGTCTCACCTTGCCGAGCAGTAGGATAGGCTCCTGAAGTTTGTACTGCAGAAGGCGGGGCTCCACCAAGTCGAGCGGGCGGCCGTTAACTCGGAGTACCCCGTGCCCGCGCTTGCAGTATGCCACTGCAGTCGCTGTTTTCTGCAAATAGGAAGGTAATTGATAAAGACAACTTTTTCATGAGTAGGAATAGGAGTATGGTTGACAGTTTTCAGTAAAGTAAAGGTTAGGGAAGATGTTTGAAGTTAATACGTGGTGTAAGCGGCAAAATTTTTTAAAATTTTATTTCTATAGAGATTCGCTGTGAATAGGTCACTATAGTTTCGAGTATGTTAGATTAATGTTGTTATGGTATAATTACCACGAGTAGCGTTAACACTATTATGGTATGATTGATGTAAAAGAAAGCAAATATACGAAAGAAATAAAAGAAACGCTAAATTTTACTCGCCACTGAAATATAGGTTATGTATGACAGTCTCATTCAAACCTAGGATTGAAAGGGTAAAAACTAACTTAAAATTTAGGATAACTCAAATGCATAACTTGATTACTGAATTTTCGTTATTAATTAGCAACTTTAACACTTTAAAACTACGGAAATCGGCATCAACACGTGGACGCGCTCAGAAAACACTCACCTTGCGGCCAAAGACCTGTACGGCCTGAATAGGTTCGCGTCTCGCCTGAAATAACAATAAGTAAATTAGTCATTGCTTCTAATGAACAATTAAAAAGTCACATTACTCCAGCTTTTCCACAATTTATTTCAACGAAAAACACACGCACCTCTTGCGCGGCAGCCATTTTGACAGAGAAAGAACTTATAGTGTTGTGACGGCGGGGCTATAATGAAGACGGTAAAATGATATTTCCAGCTTGTAACAATACATTCATCAAAATATAATCCTAATTCTATTCTAAACTAAAGAAAAATAAACACTAATACAACGTGAAATCACAGAATATTCAAATAATTTTATCTCCTCGTTATAAATATTACGAAAAATACCGATAAGATACGCCCTAGCCATTTATTTATTTGAGCTGGCCACACTAAATTTTACAACGCCATCTATGGTCCAGTAGAAAACATAAAATAAGGCACAATTCCAATGCTAGGTGGCAGCAGTGTCGTAAAAAATACTGTCCATATTTAGGTATAGATGGCGCTACAGTACAATGAATCATCCGATTACGCACGGTGGCCGGCATGGAACATTATTGTTTTGTATTCGCCGAGCATATTCTCCGGTGTGGAGTCGTGCGGTGCGATACGCAGATTACGCACGCGATTACAATGCTACGTGAAAAAGTTGTTCCCGCGCGAGTGCAATAGAACTTATAAAACAGTGTGAATAAAGTTTATTATATTCAAAGAGAAATTTGTGGATTATTGTTTATGTAACACATGTACTTTTGTGACAGTTTGATTAAATTGGATTTTTTTGGAGAAGTTAGAGGGTAAGTTTGATTTTGCTAACTTTCAATTTGTGAAACATGCCTGAGCATAAAAAAAAAGAGTTATTTATTGAAATTGAAAAGTTTCTCACTTTTAAATTTTTCTACACACATTTTACTCTGTAATCATTCACTATGTTATTTTATTTGTTAAACTACCTAGCCCTAGCCACCGCTTGTAGGTACCATAAGTTGCCTACTCCGGTATTATAATCGTAGTGCCAATAGATAGGTTTTAGATTTGCCTTATTTGAATAGTATTAGACAATTAAAGATACTTTTTGTCATTCATTAAACTGAGTTAATGTATTGTTAGTCAGAACAGAGTTGGTCACTGTTAATATTAATCATAATAATGACATCATTTAACTCCAATCCAATGCAATACAAGCGGCCTACCTAAGTTAAATGCCACCCCAAGGACTAGGCTAGGCTAGGTATGGTAGGCTAGGAACATCACTGACTTAGAAACTTGACTAACATAATGCAAAATTTACCTTAGCTACTTATTTATCATCTTTAACAGCCGAAAGACTTAGCTTTCTGGACATACCTATAGGTCTTTTCCAACGCTTCTCCAAGACAATCAGTTTTATTTTATGCTGCCCACAGCCACGAGGGATGCGTGGTCAAACCCAATAAGTCGACTTAACATTCCATAGGAATTTTGAAATGAAAGATGCGGTTACCTAGTGTTCTTTTTTCGACTATCAGTTACCTATTTCAACTTATTGGATTTAACCACTCGGCCCTCGCATAGCACACGGCGGTCTTTGCGTGCGTTCGTTGGTCCGTTTCGCCGCTAAAACAAGTAAAAGCCCCCGGACACCGAGTAAGGTCGACTTTTATTATGTAAACAAGTTTTGCTTTGCACCATTTACAAGTGACATTGAGCGTGAGAAACATCTTCAGTGGAACCGATCGTGCGAAATAATTCACCAGTGTTTATTTTTCTTAGTAGTTATTTGCTTTTGATCGAAGTCTCGTTGCCAAGGACCAACCTTTGCTAGAAAAAATAACTTTTTTTTACAAGCCTTATATTAACTTGCAACATCTATGTATGTTTGTCCGGGTTTATGTATGTATGTAAACTCTTTATTGTGCAAAATAAACAAGAGAAATAAAATTGACAAACACTGAGATACATGCACAAAATCTAATCTAATCTTGCAACTCAATTTTGATGCAGACATCTTCATCTGATGGGGCTGAAATTTTGCATAGGTGGTTGTGTAAGTCAGATGACAATACAATAATCTGGTAGTAGAATTCTGGTGGTACAGCCAGGACTTCGCAAGAGGCAACTCTTCGATTGGTCCGATTGACTTGAAATATGGTTCATATAATGTAGGACGGATGGCAATACAAGTAGGTACAGTCAATAACAAAAGCTTGCGCCTGAAATGATTTTTTTAGGTTAGGTTATTTTTATACCTACATCGAAGGGGTAAAGGTAATGAGATAAAGAGGATATGCTTATCCAGGCAAAGATAGTACAGGGAGATTTTCTTGCTTGTCGCGTGCACTTGCTTGGCTTACAAGTATGTGCTTAGCACAGTGGCGTAGCTACCTAGGGACTAGGCGGGGCAGTGCCCCGGGGCCCTCAAGCTCAGAGGGCCCTCGAACCCTTGCCTGAAAATTTCAATCGAACTATTATTATTAAAACGTAACCAGTTTAGATAGTAGTGGGGCCCTATTTTTTATTTGCACCAGGGCCCTTGGTTATCTAGCTACGCCACTGGCTTAGCATAGTGATAGTGCACCTCACCTATACTAATAAAATACAAGAAAAAGTAAATAGGCATGTAAGTATAGAAGAGTGAGACGAAACAAGAATTAGCTTGATTAGTTCAGATTAGACTTATTTTCCTATTCCCATTCCTCATTAAATTAATTGCCGCAACATTTAAATCAGAACAATTCTAAATGTCAGCTGTTCTTTTAAACAGATTCACTGCTGCCTCTTCTATACGCCTCAGCTTAACCTGTAAAAAACTTCCTACGCACCATAAATTAAAAAGAACTCATGACAAGTCACTTCTGCATACTGTCTCACTATTCGGATCAACTCTTACTACTTTTTATCGGACACACTTCTACATTTTGTCGACATGCGTCACGTACGTTTCTGAGGTACTAGAATATGAGTCATCACCGGAATGTAATTATTGACAAAGCACAGCCTCGCCACAGCACACAGCACTCCTGCAACTTACGATAGTTTGTGCTTGCAGTACCTTCCCCTAATTATTTTCTCTACTATTATCGCCACTTTAAAGTCGCAATTTTCAGGGAAGTTTTCGAGTTCCGGTTATTAAATTCCCTCGTCATCGTCTATTTACTTCCATTACTAGATACATGTAGACAGAGCCCATAGTAAGACCTAAAGGCCACGTTTAGCATAGGTAGAGCGTATAGGTGGAAAGGCGAATCAAAGTAGTGATGGGTTGCTAGGCGAACCGCCTATAATAATAACATGGTTCTTAAAATTTTGGCCCGTTCCCTCAATGGGCTTTATTTTACTGACTACCATAAACTGATAGCACGTAGTAGTGAAGTAGTAGAAAGTACTTAAAAGTAAAGTTTTGTTGGCTTAAGTAAACATGGTATAAAGAGACGTGTATACCCAATGCAAATTAATATTATGAGAAGATAATCCGCAGATAACATTAAATTGAAAACAATATTAAAAATAAAAAAATATGTTGAAAATTTAATTGAAAATTTACCAACGCAAATTACGCAGTAATCTATTAGGGTAGTTAATGCCACTGCCTTTCCAATTCCAATAACTGGATCACCTTACATTTACTTAAATCGCTCATATTTATAAACGCCATAAATTCGTTAATTAAGTATTCATAGCTTAGCTTCTCACTTCCGATTGCAGTTACATGGGCCACGAGGCCTTATGCTCCGAAGTTAGAAATTCAAAGTTCGTTTCCTGCCGTCCCACTCACACTACAGTCATTAACAGCAGAGCGAAAGAGACAGTATGATACGAAAACCGAATATCGAATTTAGGAATAGTCCCCAGGGCCAAACCGTGTCGTTGAGGACATAAACCGACAAAATTGATGGTTATGTTTATTTCGTCATCTATTTGTATACTCCCAATACATAATATTACGAAATTTTACATATAAACTAAAACTAGTACCGTAAAACTACCCAAATATAGTCCAAAAGCTCGCAACTACGGTCCAAATCTGATTCAAATATTTTCGATTAGACGTGACTTTTATTAGAACAAGGAAGTTATTATGGTTAAATATGTTCATTAACAGAAGAAAGAACTTGGAAAAAACAAAAAAGAATATTGTTATGGATACTTAAAGTCACCTTGAAGTTTTGGACCAGAGTTACAGTACTGGACTATAGTTGGGTGGTTTTACCGGTAACTTCTCAATTTGATTTATAGTTAACGTCCACAGAAGATTCTAGCTTAGCTTTTACTTTTGCATCATGTCACTGATTAGCTGCTCTTTAATTGGAAAGTTAATTTATATAATATTAACCATTCCTCATTCGTTTCTATAGTTTATAGTAAACCAACCATGTAATACTCATCTCGATTATTAATTTATGCATCCTAAATAGTAACATATAAATTGTTAAGTTAGAAAGTTTCTTTTAAATATTTTTTTGTAACCAACCAGGATAAAAATGTTTGAAAGAGATAGGTACTTAAACAATTAGTCCAATTAACGCGCTATGCCAAGACACATAAAGAACGTTTAAAAACTGCAATGTGTATTCTGTGTATTGCGTGGAAAGCTATTGAAAAACATTTTAATATTGACTTTAACCATTATTTTTCTACATCCTTGCGTTTATTGACACCACCTCATCGTCTATGGTCGCTTTTTTTTAATCGCGAGGCCATGGCGTTAGTCGAACAGCCCGTTGGCTGACCGACAAGGCTTCCTGTCGGTAATAGGACTAGGTAATCCGTTTAAGGATAGGTAATCTAGAACGTGCCGAGACGACCAATTTTACTTAGTGGTATAGGCTGCAGCGGCTGTAAATTGTATAAAAGATTTAGAGCTTTCTCTAATTCTAAACGATGCGTTTTAAGGTCTTCAACATGAAAATCTCATTACATTAAATCTTAGAATTACCCATGCTCTTTGGTTGGACATTTACTGATACAACCCACTAACAAATAGCATGTTCTAAATTATTATTGATCAAAATGAAATAAAACCTTTAAACCTATGCAGTTTCCTCCTGATTTGTTTCAATTCAGGTTCTTTTATAGAATTCGTTTACGTACGTTAAATCTTCCTTACTTAGTTCTATAGAATCTGTAGGATGTCTTGGATTGTTGGTCCTTGGCTTTTATTTTCCATCTCGCGCTAGATTAAAATATATCTAAACGATGGATAAAGCAGCTACAAACACGTCTTAGTTATATTTCATCCTTTAACAGTTCAATTAAATAAATCATAGTTAATAAATTATGTTTCCAATACGGAAATCAGTGAGTACCTATCCGGGAAACCAACAAGAAATTGCCAGACGAGCATTAAAAGCTAAACATAACTGCTAATTTCATGTTCAACATATTTACGATCAAGACCGCCATGGCGATTAAATAGAACTTAAACCAATGTTAAAAGTATAAAATGCCCTGTCTAATACTATTACCTACCAGCCTATAATCAGATTTTTCGAGACGTGACCGACTTTAAGCTTTAGCTAAGGGTTTCAGGGTTGAGTTTGCGCGTGATATGGACGCCTTGCAATATGCAATTGTATCCAAGTAACAGTATCCCAAGAGGCTTCGGAGTAATATCATTAGCTGATGCAGATCGTGAAGCCGTACGTACGCCAGATTCTGTTTATGCAAAGGGCTGGGGCTGAGTCACCCTTGATGGCTGTGATATACTTTGAAGCTTTATTAAAATTAAAGCGGGCACCCACTAGATGTACGGAACGACCAAGGGGCCAGGGTTCCGATGCGAAGGATTATCCTCAATGTTGAGAATGAAATGGGGGTGAATTTCATTATAAATGAACACATAATAACCGCGAAAAAAGAACTATTTACGCGCTCCAATAGTAACTGGATTACGAGATGATTACGATCTACCTGTCAAAATGAAAAGGAAAGAGGAAATTGTCAGTTCTATTCGCTTAATAATGTAGCAAAAACTTGTAGTTAGAATAACCAAATGGTTTTCTAAGCAGACGGTCGATCGCATTGCAGTGTTGAATTACACGTGCAAGTTAAAAAATTGCCGATAGACAAGTTAACATAACAACTACATTATTGATTATTAAATAATAATATTTTATAATGCTTCCCCATGATCAGCCCCCAGAAAAAAGAAAAATCAACACTGCTTTAAAACATCTTAAACTCAGGTATTTCTTGCAATGTCACCCCATTTTACGGTAGGTAGGTACATGTTCTTCGAAATTAGCAATTAGCAGTGTCGTTACCGTTCACAAAAACTTAACTGTTCGTCACATCGATTTAAAATCGATTTGAGCCTTTGTCAGTTACTTTGGATAAGATAAGTTTTGGTGAAGTGCAAGTGTTCTACTTTTTTGCTGATAGCCGCGTCAACAGATACGTAGAAGTGATTGTATTAACCTTGCCAGTTTCAATGGTTTTTGTATACGGATAAAATAAAATAAGTAAATGTGAATACATTGAAAATCTCTCATATTCGCCAAATCTGAAGATTTTTAGTAATTTCTTGCGCTGACTGGCAGAATGACAATGTATCCCATTGCTTTTCGTCAGCCTGCGCTGCAGCGCTATAGTTTTTTTTTCTGTGAACTGGCCAGTGATTGAATCCTACCCTACCCCACTTGATTGAAAGTGCAGATGGGGCCGAAGGAGTCTTACTGGTTCAGTAACACTCTCTCAATGATATCTTCATGTGCTGCACTAGTGATACACTCACGGGAAAACACGCAACCGCACTGGCGTCGCAAATTATTGTGTTTAATTACTCATTCAATTTATTTTCCTTCGACTTTCGCATTAATTTATGGGCTTATGGAAAGTCCTATCCCATTACAAATCGGTACTGTCCTCGCTGAAGGAAACGGAGCCATTATATAACAGAGGAAACTGGTTTTCCATACGTCCCGTGTCTAGTTATTCGAAATGCAAATGTTCGTGATTACCATTCAGTAAGTTCTGTGGGCAAGAGCTGTAGGGATTATGCAACTCGGCCGCCAGTAGCCGGGGTTCATGTTTTTCGTACCTCCCGTGGGAACCCGTCGTAATAATATTATTACCTGAGGTAATATTTAATATTATTACCTGAGGTAATATTTAATATTATTACCCGGGGTAATATTTAAGTCCCGGGCGTAATTGATGCGTTATTAATGTAATAACTCACGATACCGTAGACAGCCTGAGGACTTTTTCAGAAAACGAGCGAGTGGTAATGATTTTGTAGAAGATAGACAGATAGTTTTGTTGAGATTTTGTTCTTCCTAAATTTAGATAAAATCCATTTACCTGTATTACTCAGGGTTACAGATATTGCAGCTAGAATTAGAAGTGACTGATCAGTTAAATAAAAAAAGATGCCAAGAATAGGGAGTTAAATAAAAAAACACTTTCTACTAAACTACATACTTACAGATCAAGTTGGCGTTGGCTGGTAAATCTCTAGCTAGTCAACGCATTCACTACCACTCCCAGAGGCCTTTATCTAACGCATAGGCTCTCACATTCACCATGTCTTTCTACCCCCATCCTTTACCGTTTGACAGAAACGCTGACAGAAAGGAATGATGAAAGCGATTGTGATTCCGAGTGCGTTAGAGAATATGGCCTCAGGGTATCTCTTGACGCCATTGAACTCCCAGCTATTTCAGAATTCCATAGTTGCCTGTCCCTCTTAAGGATCGTCTTATCGCCCTAAATGGGGATCAAAGATAATCAGAGATCTATTTAAGGACCAAACTGTGATGCATTCTGGACATGCTTAGCCTAAGACAGGATACGTGACTAAATTTTTATGAGTACGGATGTATAATAGGTTTCATATTGCCTTAGTTAGGAGAAGTAAAGACATGAAATGCGTTAGTTAAGGTGCTCCAGACTGGCTTGTCCTTATGTGAAAATATACTTAAAAACAGTTATGTCTTCGAACCAAATCCAGCGATTCCTTGGACCCGGAAGATTCTTACTACGTGTTTTATATATGGCGTATTTACGGCAACAGAATCTAAATAGCATGCTCGATCTGCACAGGCTCTATGTATCTTGAAGTCTGCACTCTTGAGTAGATTATAAAATGTATAATAACCGTGAAGCTATTAATTAGCCATGCGCCCTTCTCTTTTAAAGGAGCGACAAAATGACAGCGATTTGCGTCGGTCTGTTACCGGCGTACCTATAGTTGTAGTTCAGTTCATAATTGACTTCCGAACGGGTTCCAGTTCCGCAAATTATATCCTAGCATATAATTTAATTGGCTGTGCGGTTTACTGCGGACGTTTGCAGACGCGTTAGGTGGGATATAGTTCTGTACGCTTAGTGTTAGTTCTCGGTACAAAATACCTCTGGATCACGCTTGCGTTAAAATTTTATGAGAACTACGTGTTGTTTGTTTGTTCCGCTAGCAGCGTAGTCAATGTTTGGGTACTATGATTCGCTTAGTTATACAGGTGACTAAATACTTAGCCCTGTAAATGTTTTTCAGGATTTTTGAATCATAGTTGACAAAATGTTACCATGTATTGTTCGATGTTCGAAGTGCACCATTGCAACCACCTGCTAAAATTGTCCGGAAAAATTCTAAGAGACATTGTTTATTGGCCTTTGGGTCTTGTCACCTTAGGCTCTGTCTACCCCGTAAGGGAGGAAGACGTGATTTATGTATGTATGTATGTATTGTTTATAATAATAAGGCCCGACCGAACCCAAAGAAGTTCGTTTGTGTACAGCCCGCTTTAGGCTGGTCCGGTCACTGTACGTAGACGATGCGTTGCTTGTGTCTACTATGACTGTGACAACGCTCTCTACTCTCTAGCCACCTGGGTTTATTACGTAACTAGTATGGCATATAATATACCCTTGATGATTAAAAGTGAAACCACTTCCGACCGGCTTCTTCATAATTAATATGATGGCATATTGATGAGCCCGATGTAAGTGATGTATCATCAGATATTGCTTATCACATCACATTTCTAAACGCAGATGCTGTTTGACGCTCTAATATTTATTTTGAAGTTTATGTTAATACACTAGTTATTAAACTTGTATGTTAATATAAGACGACGTAATTTTAGATGTGGGTATAATCTTAGTAGATGAATCCTCAACAGTATTTATAACATTCAAAATTGAATTTAAATATATTTTTCCATAGGCAATCCAACTAATAAACTACAACTACTTTTGGGAACTTAAATAATTTTATGCTGTCATGCTTTTTCTACCATTTTTTTAGTAATACATAATGTATATGCGTACCTAACTAACCTAACTCATTATTAACAAAATTATACTTTTACTTCTCAAAAGACACCGGACTGGTATGAACTCCTCTCCCAACGTCTACCCGTCTTGTTACGAATTTATAAATCTTTTATCGTCACATCAATCAAGCATCATCATTTCTAATGTATTTTCTCGCATCCATATTCAAACTGCATTCGTAATCATAACACGTATCAAATATTACGACTTTCAACAAACAAGACGTGTTCATGTTCCCGCCATATTTGCGTGACAGCTTACACCGTAGAGTACACAGTGGGTCTATTTAGACGTATGCATTTTGAGCCACGAGCCGCGAGCCGCCTACTAGTGTCATTGTACACCATGCCTTATAGTGATCGTGAAATTCTATATTGTCTAGCGGATAAAACATATCGGATTGCCGATAAACACGGGTCCCATGACTCGGGTGGTCAGGAGTTGTTGACACCACTGTTATTGCTAACTGAAAATGATAAGATTATCTGCTAAATTGCCTACGGTAGTCACGATTATGCAATAATTATTTAAATGTTAAATGGCTTCTGAAAAAGTTGAATAGAGCTTTTGCATCAGTCAGTACTGAGTTTGACCCTATTATCGTTCGATAACTCAGCCTAAGTGGAGCGAAAATATACTTATCCATTCATTTTAGTACGATCATCCTTTTTATAGAGCGCGCCACTTCTTCACAGTTCCAGCAATTTTTCCCAAGCAGAGTTTTAGTTCCTCGTTCATAAATTTTCGGCTCTTTCTCGTTTTTATCGCGAAATAAAATGCTTCCTCATTATCTAGGATCCGGTCTGGGCTAAATCGCATGAATCACGGATGACTCGCGGGCAATCATCGGCCTTTACCAACAAAATATTACCGGAATTACAGTATAATTCAATTAAAGTTTTTGTTCTTACATGATATGAAAACTATGAATCATTCATAACGGACACAGACAATAGCTTTTTTCAAGTGACAGGTTACAAAGTTAAATCTGCATAGTGAATAAGATTATAAATCGTTATTGTATGAAGTAATAATTTTTTTAGTGTACGAGTTTGTACCGGTCGCCGTCGAGACAGCGGGTCCCTGGGGCTCGGAGGCTAAGGAGCTTTTCAGGGAGCTGGGCCGCAGACTAAAAGACAGGGGCTGCGATCCCCGCTCTGGTTCGTGGCTGGTTCAAAGGGTTGCCATTGCAGTGCAAAGAGGCAACGCGGCCAGCATTATGGGAACCTTTGAACCAGGCACGAAACAGGGGGACATTTTTTAGGCTAATTTTTAATAATTTTTAACATAATTTACTTTTAATCAACTTCCGTAGTTTTAGTTATCCTTATTATTGTTTAGTTTTTAGTGGTTTGTATATTAATAAATAAAGTTTCTCCATTTTGAAATGAAAGCCCAAATATGTGTGTGTTTCTTCTAACTTTATTTACAAACAACGGATAAATCGTTTTCGAACACGGGAAAGTGTAAATTTCCAAAATAATTGACTGCTAGTAGCACAGCTCCATGCGTTTATTGTGATGTTTTTTTATTGTTTTGACTATGTATTTTATTAGTTCTATGGCTCATAATTAAAGTTCCCAATGAATTAATATATTTTAATTTTTAGCCTGTTTTATTTTTATTAAGTTATTTTTAAAGTAGCCTTAGTTTATATTTATATGAATATACTATTTAGTATAGGATTACCTACTTCACAAACCTACATACTAACAGTTTATTATTATTACAACTCGGGCTCCAGTAAGAACTAAGATCAACATTACCGAGCATTCTTACGAAACCTCGATCGCGTTGGATAGCTTTGCAAATATTAATTTATTCCGTCGAAGATGTCAATACCTCGGTGACTCAAGCCTGTACAGTCAGCAGAAATAATGTATTTAACAATAATTTGATGTAATTTGAACACTTTAAATTCGTTGGCTTAATGTGCTCGATCATTATCGATGACAAATCTTTATATCAATATGTCGCTGGTTTTACCCATTTTTACTTCAGTAGGTAGCAGTTTTTAATTCTTAATCAAAGTACAATATAATATTCAAGCCACCCAAATGATTGACATCATAAGAAAATTTTAGTCTCTTCAATCCAATCATTGAAATCTAGCCTAGTCTTTGTGTAAAAACTGTAAGTACTCATCAAAAAATCTAAACCTAATATAAATTCATGAAATCAACTGTACCGTCGCACGCGCACCCTGTTCCACTCTCACGCATCTGCATACAATCGCACATTATAATACCTATTACAGCGACATGTCTCCGACCACGAACTAATTAATATTGACATTCTAATCAACAGGTTTTGGAATGACCTATTTTAGCTTAGTAGCTATAAAGTAGTTCTAATTTCTTTTATTCTTGACGAACTACTCTACTCTAAGTATAGTTAAGTATTTTTAGGTATAAAATTGAATCATTATAATCGTACCTATTAAACCTACTTACTGCTAGGCTTTTTAGGTCTTGCTGATTTTTCTAAGAGATCACATAAATGATCAGAAAAATGTTACTATTTTGCTTACATAAATTGCATTATTACACATGCATCGTTTGCCTTCCTATTCATATAAAAAAAAAAAAAAACATTGAAATGAAATACGTGCTTGACTAACAAATACGGATCCAAGATTATCTTTAGGTATGTCCAGTACAAGCAAACAGTCGCGGTTGTGTCGTCCGCCATATTGTTCTTGAGTACAAATTGACGATAACTGATGCGTCAGTTTTCATATGAAGTCAATAAATGCCCATTTGTACTCTTAGGACAGAATATATAAATAACTTATCATACCTAGTTTGTTTGTAGTAATAAACGAACCTACTTACTTACTCAACCAAACTGGACGTTTGTGACGTCACACTTTGAATGCATAAAAGATCTTTAAGTGTAGAACATAAATCGATAAAAACCAAATATTATGCATGTTTCGATTCAAAGTTCTGTTAGCCAATTAAATGTCGCAGTGATTTTCTTCATGTGTCAATTAGAATATAGATATCAAAACGGTTTTCTCATAGTTTATTGCACCGATCTGACTCTACCTGTACCATTCTATCTGACTGACATTTAATGTTCTTACTTAACGCTCTTGAAACTAAGAACATCTTATTGAAGTATTCGTTGTACAGAAAAGCTGTTACAGTGAGTACTTCAAGTATCATGTCATGTAACTATAAAACACACTTACCCCACTATTGCGAAATAAATCATGGAATTCTAAAACGTAGAAGCCATAAAGAAGCTACTACATTGCAGCATCGCAATACATATTTTAATTATAAAACCAGTTGCAACCAACTCATAAAGATACAAAAAGTTGACTATCGTCCATTTTGGATTTGAAACTTGACCATAAACAACCATAGAGGTTTTAAAAAAGTTGAAGGGATCTAATAGAACTGTTACTGTCAGTGTGGAGTGGCAAAAAGCCCGGAATCTAATCTTTATAGTTAGACGAACAAATACGCGCGCCATCTGTGGGAAGACGATCGGTGTTTGTTTTTGTAAAACATTTCTATCAATCCATACTAAGTTAAGCGGCGATTAGAAATTATAATTGATTTAAGTACCGGATGGATGAGGAAGGAATATTAATGCTAAATGTGAAGACTAAAAAACTAGAAAACATTTAGCTCAGTACTCCTCTACTACTTGTTAGTTGGAAACTATACATCTCCTTACCATAGAAAATTAAATAAAAAAAAATCAACTTCACACTTTGCTTTTAAACGATCTCATTGCATCACCAATCACCATCAAGGCATACATTATCTCCAGCCTATAAACGTCCCACGACTGGGCACAAGCCTTCTCTCAGAATAAGCGGGTTTGGGTTTAAGTTCCCACGCGGGCCCAATGCGGATTGGAATACATGAGTATTTTTTTTTCATTTAGGCATTCCTTCGAAACAAATGTAAATAAAATTATAACTGCTCTACCTACCGGTTTTAATTTTTTTTTAAATTAGATTACAATCATTGTTTAAGATATGTGTAAACATGGATATAAATAAGTTTCTTTCAAAAATTTCATTTTCAATACAACCTCTTTTGCTGACTGTATTTGCATTGTCATCCGTCCTACATTATGTGTACCAAATTTCAAGTCAATCGGACCAACCGTTGAAGAGCTCCCTCCTGCGGAAACGATCCAGGCTGGGTCACCAGAACTCCACCACCAAATTATTGTATTGTCATCTGACTTACTCGAATCTGCAAAATTTCAGCTCAATCGGTTCAAAATTGAGTCGCAAGGTTCCACCCGGACAAACATACTTATATACGTTGCAATTGCAAGTTAATATAAAGAAAAGAAACCTTTTTTTAATTGTTAAATGACAGCATCATATATATGTTATATTTTTTGTACTAAGGGCATTGACACACGAGCTAACATCCCTTCCATTTCCTTTCAGGTTGGTCGACCATCAGCTTCCGTAGTTCCGGGAAAGCAACGAGTGCAAAGACAGGTCAGTCTGCGCTCCAAGTCCGCTCACATACATTGTGTTTGTGAGAAAACTATAAGTATATTTTACTCAATAACATGAGGAAATGGAGGAAGACGTAACCTTAGACCAAAGACAAAAATACTTAGTGCAAAAGTAGCAACAGAGTAAAATCAGTTAGATATGTCAAACTTACAATTAGATAAAATATAAAACTTATGTTTATAATGTGAACGTGATGCTTCCCTGATAATTTGTTTTGCTTTACTCGACAAATAACATAGACTTGGCAATCGTTCTAAGTAGGTGTATATCATATACAATTTATAATCGCAGCGTATCTATGTCAGTCAGTTCATAATTTAATTTGTCAAGGCAAGTTTACACCGTGCGGGCAAATTGGTTCTTCTTCAACGCTTTCACTTTTGGTCCATAAGTCCATTCATTTAGCAAAAATTTTACTTAAGTTTGGAATACGCTTTCATAGGTAAACTTCACCCACAGATGATTGGGCCATCCATAGTTCGTAGTGATTAACGCTAGTTTTTACGATGGATCTGCCGAGAAGCGTCGGATGGTTTAGGTGATGACAACATCATCATCGTCTCCAGCTTACATGTATACTTCCCGTAAAATCGAAGAGTATTTCATCACAACTAGTACAATACAAATAATACTATAAGGAAACTAAAATGAAATAGTTTAAACCAAATAGCTGCCGATCTGACAAGACTGACGCTTTCAATTGAAAAGAACCGAAGATATAACACATAATTGATATTAAATTGCTGTTACAATGACATCCGAATTCCAAATTATGTAATGCACGCACGTATTCTTTTAAGAGCACTCAAACTTATTTATCACTTTCTAATAATGACTCATGAAGAATTCCCACGGTTATAATTATGCTGCACTCAATCTTAATTAATAATTGTCTTGAGGATTTTTAAAAAACACGATGAAATTTTATATCAAGAGAGCCATTGTCGGACTCTCCTTCATACACGAAATTCATTTGTTGTTTTTTTACCTGACTGCGGGAAGCCAAAGGCGAGAGCTATGATTTGCCGAGAAGGGTGGTCACAACAGTTTCCTCAATAGCTAACTAGTTGTTGTTCTTGGGAGCTTTCGATTCAGCGAACTTTTTTCAGCACGAATGTTATTTCACAGATTAAAGGTAACTTAAAGACAACATGAAATCATGAAATTACGACATTTACCATTAGTAAAATTTATTTATTTTGAGAGAGTTTGCAACAGGCTGCTAGCGTGAGCTATAATCAAGCGTACCTACTTAAAACCAAAATCAACTCTCTAACCAAAATTGACTTCTATTTAATTTTAAACTTTTACTAGAGTAATTTCAAACTGGAAAATACTTCTCCAACTGCAACCTTTACTAAACTTAGTATAAATCATATAGGTACCAGTAACAGTAAGGTACATAGAGTCACCTGAATCAAAACATAATAATGACTAATAACAAAACAAATGCGCTCATGCACCTTCTTTGTGTTGATGATATTATTGTAACCGAATATATTACTTAATACAAATATAATATTGTATGTTGTGTGACAATGTGGAGGTTATTTACGCTACACCAATTTAGAACTCAAAGACGGGTAATTTACAATCCATTTCACGCAAATATTGGTTTCATCTGCGACTGATTATGACAACTCATCCGTGTAAATATGCGCCTCGTCTCTCGCTTCTGTTTCGTTTTTTCTATCTAAATCTCTATCAAGATGTAGACCATATATTAACCAACAGTAATCAAAACTTGATTACACATACATTATGTTTTTTGTTCGGTGACGGTCTAAAGCGACAACTCATCGCGTGCCGTTCGACAAAGAGTACCTTGCCTACTTGATGAATTGTATTATTTCCATGGCAATGAACTTGGTACAAGGCTAAGTTTTCTGCTTGAATTGGTGTGTTCCGGACATGGGCCGTAATCATCTTTCTGTTTGTTCGAGTCATGGACAAAAAAGCTTAAATTGTTTGATAACATGTCAATTTAGTCTGGTAAACGTGGTTGCTTATAAGCACCAGTCCGTTCTGATACTCTTGAATGAATGGCGAATGTGTAAAACGAATCAAAACAGGATACAAGATAGTATGTCCAGTCGCGCTATGCGACACTACAGTGCTCTTTCTCACCTAAACCGAGTTTAGTCATACTTTATGTAACTAGACAGCTGGTTGATTCACCTTTAACAATTCAGCAGGTTACAGGCTTGTTTTGTGGCTGTGGCTGATAAAATCATCGTTTAAAAAATTAAAAAGAAGACACCATATGACTCAGACAGGCGGTCTTATTACGCGAGATAAATGGTCATTCTCGGAACATAATCTGACATTCTTACAATCTTATGAATGGATCGTCAACCATGACTCAGTCCCAGTGTTTGAACCCGACGGAGAGTGTATAGCGGCTTTAAAGTTCGAGACTTCGAAGTCCAATATTCATACCGTACGTGTGTAAAAGTGGGTTACAAGTACTCGCGACCCACTGTGTGTGCGACCTTTTCCTAGAATTTTTTTCGGATTGTTCAGTGACGGCTCCACATACCTTGTCTATTTTATCAATGCCGGATTTAGAAGTCTGGAAGCCTCGGGGCAACAAAGGAGTGGAGGCCCCCTGGCCCTAAATTATTTTCCTTCCGAGGTTGTTTTCTAGTGTTTACTAGTCTGAATTTGCTTTTTCCTTCGAAGTCTCTATTTTGGGGGTCCCTGTTTGTGAAGGCCCCGGGGCTGTAGCCCCGGTTGCCCTCCCTTCAATCCGGCCCTGTCTATTATAAGCCATTTTTGTACCTACGGGGAGACAGGAAAATGTCCCGAGTCTGTCCGTTGGCTAGTATTTCCACTTTAATTTATCCTGTTTTTCATGCTGGTTTACGTTACTAAACTAACGTGTCTTGTAGGATTCGACGGACGTGTCGTTTCTTGATTTAGTACTTACCTAATCATTCTCGGTAACTACCAATACATTAAGGAATAAGTATGGGTTCGGTCGGTCACATAAGTGGTCTATCAATTTTCGTCCAACTTCCTGTCAAATGAACATGTCGCTACAGTCGAACTGTCAAGTTTGCAGGCACGTCGTGGTGACAGATCTTACAGACACCTTATTTACAGACCTTTACCTACATAATGTTTTATTTAATTGGTCGTTCTACTCGCAGGATGAAATTAATTATGAACTAATAATAAACCGGAATTTTCCCCTAATAGTGCAGTCATTGAAGCGAAAAATACGGTCTTACCTCCGAATTTTTTTACTGTGAACCGATTTGCATGAAATTTTGGAATTAGGCTCATCTTACCCTTAACTTCAAAAGTGAAAATGATTTGAACTCCGCCTATTATTTTTAAGGGGTGTAAACAACCCCTTAATGGAAAAATTGATATTGAGCCATTTTATCGCTAGAAAACATGTCTAATAGTAAGTGGTGAAATTATAAAGTATTTTCTAACATAATTACCTCATATTAAAATCATTTTCAACCCCTTGAAAATCTTACAACCCTTGCAAACAACCCCTAAATTGAAAAAATCACAAAAAAATACTTTGGTATGACATAAAAAGATGTAAGTATAGAGTAAGTAATATTTTATATTCTATATAATAATTATCAAATTTTTAACCCCCTTTCAACCTTTGAAAACTACCCCTTGATAAAAAATTGTTAAAAATTTTTTTTTTGATAAAATGAAAAGGATTTAAATATCCACACTCTCGAAAATGATTATCATATTCTTAAGCTTTTCTACCCTTAAAAGTACCCCTAAATTAAAACAGTAAATATATATGACTAAATATAGCTTAAATGCGGTGCAATAAGACTCAATTTACGAGCAAGTGTGTTGAAAAATATTATATTAAACACGTGCTCATTCCTTTGCAGACGGAAATATACTGGTCACATTATAATATACATATAAGAACGTTGGTATGTATTCATGCCTACGTTTCCAAAATATATGAGCCATATTATGTATATATATACACATTACAATAGTTGTGGGTCTCTATTATACTGCGTACTTTCACATTGCTCCAAATATTCACACTCCGAAATTTTCAGTTACTAAGTAGAAAAAAATATGATAAGTTTTTGGACCATAACTCCTTCAATTTTCATGCTTTCACAATTTATAAAAAACCACTGTAAAGGTAATTAAGAGAGCTACAACATCCTTCATTGCAATATATAGTAAAAAACCTTTTTCTAAAACGGTGAAGGGTTAAAGGGCTTAAGAGAGGCTGTGATTGCGCTGCCGTACGCTCTTTAAACAATCATATCTCCGTCAATTTTTGTTTGATAGAAAAAACAAAAACACTAAATTGTTTGTCAGAAAAATACCTAAATTTTTAATTCATACACTTTTATACGTATCTGTCGTCATTTCTGAGATATTATGAAAAGAAAGTGGGTTTTTTTAAAATTTGAAATTTTGTTTTTTTTTTTAATCGTAACTTTTATGAAAAATATGTGTCCTGAAGCAGCCAAACTGATACTATCTATCAAACTCTTCATGATAAAGTTAATTCTAGGCGGAATACGATTAGTTTTAATTTTGGTGGTAATGGCACTTATGAAACCCATTGGTTTAAAAGAAAAAACATTAGATGCTCCCCTTATTTGCAATACAGCTCACTTATTTTACGTGCAAAAGACTTTTAATAGTGCTCATTTTAAAGCTTATTTCAAGCACTACCAAACCTTTTTGTATTAGAATGCATAAAATGCATGTGCTCGCCGCTAGATGGCATTGACCACATCGATTAAATTTCAGACACAATAAAATACGGCTTTGATCTTTAATATCTAGCTTAATATTGCACTTAGAATACTTTATAAAAAACCAAATTGTTGATTATTTTACCTGCTACAATTTTGTTTTTTATAAAATTTTCGATAAAACGTATATTTTTGGAGATATTTGCAAAAAACCGATGAAAAACGTGAAAAAATTGCGAATTTTCAATTGCCAATAACTTGAAAAGTATTGGATTTTTTGAAAAACTTTATAGATGATTTTTGCTTAAAATTAGGCTTTATATCGATATCCGAGGTTATTTTGAAAAAAAAATAATTCACCCCCGAGAAGGGGTGGCAACCACCCCCAGGGTGGTTGCGGAGTTCAAATCATTTTCACTTTTGAAGTTAAGGGTAAGATGAACCTAATTCCAAAATTGTATGCAATTCGGTCCACAGTAAAAAAATTCGGAGCAATAATGCTTCAATGACTCCACTATAAGTCATCGTAATGATAATGACGCATATTATAATATGTAATATGTATTTATGTAAGTTCTTCTGTAAGTTTACCGGATGGCCAGGTATTCTCCATTGAATGCTTTATTAGTCCATGTACGGTATTGCATGACGCTCCCATACATTGTGATTAAATGACACGTATTTAATCTCCGCTACCTTTTCTATATAATATGATCAATTAGTTAAGTATACCTACTGCCATTATGTTAGCTACTTTTAACTGCTGGGGCCCGATTTTTGGAAGCACATCACTCGAAAGTGATAAAAATCTGATTATATCTTCAAAACTACAGCTCAAATCCAATTTTTAACTAGTTCACAATATTAATGAGATCTGTAATTTTCTCCTGACCACTTTCGAGTGGTATTATCACATAATGTGCTTTCAAAAACCGGGCCCCTGGGCATTTTGTGCGTAATGGGGTTTCTTATGTCCGTTTCTAAAGGGTACCAATGAGATTCTGTTAATGAGTTATTATTTGAATCAGGTCCTACTTTTGGAACACTCCATAGTTTATGACTTCCACGATTTCTGTATGATATGACGAGGTTGTATCCTTTGACGACATGAACTTAGAAAAAAATTACGACTTCAAGAAATTATGTTTAAGCATAGCCCCTAGTAGTTCCATAATAATGTTAACTTGATATGATACTTCCCCGCGTTCTTGATAAAACTGGTCATGACAGATATGAAATTGAAATGAAATGAAATAATTTATTTTGCGTTGACAAGAGAACAACATGGTACTTCCGTTATAGGGTTCCTTTTTTATTTTATAAATATCCTAGAACCTGAAAAGCTGAAAATTGGACGTGTAAAGCTGTTAAAATTAATCCACCTCTCTGAATGCAGCCTTACTCCAAATTCAATGGCACTGGCTAGTAAATCTGATAATTTTTAAAAAATAGAGCGCAATGTTATAGTGTCGGACACCCGAATGTCGGCTAACGACCAAACATAATCGCACCTTTAATTCCATGCACTTGTCGAAGTGACAGTAACGGATACGCGTATAATATCACTTGTCTTTAATACGTAAATAATGACAGTTTGATCGCCGGAGGTGTTCATTGGACGGGAAGTGGGCACTCGATTGATTTGCTAACGCTACTTTCTTAGGGACGACACTTAGCACCGTGTGAATAAATTAAATTTAAAGTCCACTTTGATTTGTAAAACGGTAGCTATTTGAAAAGGAAGGTTCTTGATTTGAATAATTTATAGGGTCTTGACATCGATTTACGTAAAAGTTAAGCAATGTGTTTTCTTGATCATAAAGAATTTTTATTTCTTAATAATCTTTTTTACTTGTGTGATGTGACGGTCGGCCATAGGCGTGGTCACCGGTCAAGATTAAGAAATATTTTCCATTTTATTTCTGTGATTTTTTTAAATTTTCAGAGTTTTCTCAATTTGGGGATATAAATTGATAATTGCTAGTAGCTATTTGTGGTACCTATCAGTGGCGTGGCGTCAAGTACCTATATCAGAAGGCAAGCCGAAGGGCGTTTAATTAGCCTTTTCCTCTAATTCTGCACAATAAAAGTGCCCAACTGCCTTAAAATAGGCAAGCCGGTGGGAATAGAGTTCTATGGACGTCACGCCATTAGTACTTATTTATGACAAGAAAAGAAAATTCGAAAACTTTTCCGGGAGAGAAATTAACTAGGGAAAGATTTTGTTCTGTTTACTGTGGCTATTTGAATAACATCAACTTGTTCAGTGTCTATAATAAATAATATTAACGGCATAAGTACTTAAATGTGCCCAGTTGATAAACAAACATCTAATGTTCAAAATTTAAATTGAGAACATCTCCCGAGTTTATTTTATTTCCATAGTAAACTTTTAATGCCCTTACTTTTTTAATGGCCAGTGCTTTCCAGACATGCCCATGACTAGTTGCTTTACAAGTTTCACCTCATTATGGAGGTCTACTTAAACCATAGACAAGGCAAGGCGTCGACATCACATGCACGACTCAACTGTATTTACGTCTCGCTTACGTAATAAACCGGTGAAGTTATAGTGAAAAATTAGATTTCATCCAATACATTTATTACAAAATTGCGTAAGTCACGAGATCTTAAACATGCGAGAATTAATAGTTATGTAATAAATTTAAATTATTTTCCGATACCGTGCAGCGAAGTCGTGATTTTTCTTCTTATAATTATAAATGAATGTTGAGTGAGCTAATAGAATTATTTAAGAGCCGTTTCATGTTAATTTAATTGCAAGATTTTAATTGTAGGTTCTACAAGGTACTGAAGAGAAATAGTTACTTAAATGCATTTTTCGTTGTAATTAGGTAATCGCAGTGAAAATTAGTTAGCCAGTGGTGGAACTGCACTTTTCTCACTGTCTGATTGAACTCATTAAAACCATTTATTTATAGAAAAACGATCACGTGTTTTTAGAAGTTAGCTTTAACCTAGTGGTTAAGGCTAACTTCTAACACAGTAACAAAGTAGTCTTTGTACTCTTACATAGAATAACCTATTTACGTGTACCTAACGCAAGATATAGTATGTGGCTTGCTTTTTTGCATACGCACGGGCATAGACCCGCATCGCTTGTAACGTAATTACGATTGCCACATAGCTCCTTACATACTAAGAATATCAACATAGATACGAACTAACCTATCCCTTTCCGACTAGTCGGGCTTGAAAGGAACAGATACTGCTGTCATGGCAAGATAAAGATGCTGCATGTAGCAGGTTCCTTTAGCCATGTATCACTTCTAAAAACCATAAAACCTTTCCTCCAGCCAGTAATAATGTTCAGAAAAACTTTGACTTCCTCGTTCGGTTTTCGAACGTAACACGGCGGCGCGGTCAAGCATGCCAGTCGTATGCTACGTGTTCGGAATTTAAACTTGAGTCATCAGGATTCCTAATGGCTGCCGATCAACTTGGTACAAAATAGCTTGAATATGCTGGCAATACCAGCAATACCATGCTCTAATGAGTCTATCTATTTAAGGGTTTTTAAATCAGTCAAGTCAGTTGTTGCGTTGTAACGCGTGTTTGGTTAGAGCACCAGCATTTGCCAAACAACGTTAGCAGTTTAGGTTTCCTTGACGTCCTGAACTCTGAGAACGCTGTAGCGCCAGTTCTAAGAAGTTTGCGGTTTTCTGCAATCGTTCCTAATTGCTACATTTGTAGCACAAATACCTACTCCCAGCGAGTTCGACTAGCAAGTTAACATTTTTATAAGTCCTATCATACATATATCTAAGTATGTGTCTCTGGTACTCAAGTAAAATTAAATTAAAACATCTTTAGATTTTTCATTATCAAGGTACGGCATTATATATTTGACATGATGGCTTGATCGATATTTATGCCCTCGACTGTCCCGGAAAATACAAAGTTCTCACTACGGGACACAGACGAAGTGAAGTCGCGGTTAATTATATATTATATCTATCAAAACAAACAAAACAAAACCTGGTTTCTAAAGTCATCCCAATTCATCATTGATAAATACACTGACAAGCAAAAATGACGAGTTACTTTCCATACAAATTTGTACAAAAAGCGAGCCGTTATTTTTGCTCCTCAATAGTTAAGGTAAGTAGGTACGGTACGGCCCTACTGATAATCGACACTTCAACTAGCATGGTATTTTAATAGTAACGGAGTGCTTTTATTTTTAGTTCCGTTATAGGAATAGGATCGTTGTGTTTACCCATTTGTTTTTATTGTATTGAGCAATTCTAAATCTACAAGGTGGGTTAAAATGATTCCAGATATTTAAGCAGGTGGTTGAGTTAGTTCTGTTAATCCCTGATGAGATTTTCCATCATAATTTTTGATTACAATTTAAGACGCTTCTTTGACTGTACAATTTGAACATCGATAAATGCATGAAAACATTTGTCACCTAATACCATAACTAAAACATATAAATAGTAGATTAATAAGGAAGTAGAGGTGACTGTTTTTAAAGTTACGAATCCAGCAATTGATATAATGGTTTTCTCAAACATTCCCGCCTTTTTTCTTAAGCTTTTTTTATGTCATCTGTCACCGTAAGCTATTTGAAACATTGATAAAAACGTTAGACTCGAACAAAACGCACACTCCTTGGCTGTGTGACATTGTTGTTCATTATTCCATAGTCTCTTTGACTGTTAAAAAAGTTAAAAACAAATGAAAAACAGTCCAACAATTCGATTTATGATCAGAAAATCGCGCCTGCAATGTAATTCAGCCGTCAACAAGGCCCTTCGTGTTCTGTTACTTAGAATTCAATTACGACACTTACGACAATGTTTGAGAAAAACATATTAAAAAACATTTACAGCCTATTCCGGATTAATTTTAAATTTTTAAGAAACTGTATAGTGTGCAGTGGACTGATGTCGGACACACATATCCGTTCGGTGCATCCGTCGCGATCTCTCCAGTCTACTTGCTGCATTCTATGAATAACCTAGTAATTGCTATCGGCTAGAACACCTAGTTAGTCCGCGCATTGCAATGCTTAAGCCGTAACAGGTATTCAATTATGACTTGGTCTTTATGACGCATCGCAGGTACAGAAGCAGTCTTAGTATGTACTTGATCATTATTAGCATTATAGCCCGATTATTGAAATATCACTTGAAGAGGATAAAAATAAGTGCATTGTTACAAAAGTACAGCTATCACAAGATTTATCTTCGATCTTGTTTTCAAAATCAGCATAATATACAATTCTTTTACTCTGATTTTTAAGAATAATGTTGTGATTTCTACACACGCCATTAGAGGCCACAAATTAGTTAGCAAATCGCTGCCTTCCGCAATAGTTAAAAGTTCAGATAATGCTCATAACTCAGACCTTTTTTCGGTATTACACTTCCAGGCCTACCTTCACTTGAAGATCATTAATTCTTTACTACACATTATAGTCACCCCTGTCTAAAGTTCTCAAAATAAGATATATAACAAAAACAGAATTATCTGCTTAGAGGTAATGGGTTTTACAAATCGCCTGACACAAAATGTTGCCAGCAGCGCCCCCTACAACTCTGTATGAACCCTAAATGGCTGTAAATAACTTACTTGGGCATAATAATATGAATCGCCCCTATTGCACAAACTATCTGACGTACAAGTCTGTAGCATCATTAGGGGCTGTTCCTTCAGTAAAGAGACTTTTTAGGTCAAATTGCAATCATTCAAACATCTTTAGGCTTTTTTCAGTATCTTTTCTAAGAGTAGGTATCTGTAATATGTAAAACCAATATAATATGATCCTACTTGTGTTCAAATTACCCAACTTAAAGTAATAACAACGACCGGATGGTCTGTTTTACTATTAAAAACCGGTATTATTGTTTTTGTCTTCATACAATTCCGATACTATATCCTTGAATGATAGGGAGATTGTTCTATCGCACATCTCAGTGCCGTATCTTGTTCGAATATTTTAGATAAGATACAATAGTTTCCATTGGAACAAAGAAAACGAAAGTATGTTATATTAGAAAATGTTTATATTATTTATCCACATTGCTTACAACTTAAGCCGCATGGTGGTTACGCTTTTCTTCGTTCATTACTGAACGCAAATAACATGAGTAACTTAGCCACCAAGTATCGTAATGTTTACTTCGCTGTGGAGCTGTATAATGTTCAGATGTTACTAACGTAGCTATTATGAGTTATTGATTTAACGTTTGCTATGCAGTTGTGTAAACTGGGATAATTGATAGCTAAAAGAAATTCCAAAGAGCTCGCTGGAATATAGGCATAGCCAACGTTTTATTTACTACGAATAAAAAGCTATAGTGGTGCCTTAGT
Source organism: Pandemis cinnamomeana (assembly GCA_932294345.1). Classification (NCBI taxonomy): domain Eukaryota; kingdom Metazoa; phylum Arthropoda; class Insecta; order Lepidoptera; family Tortricidae; genus Pandemis; species Pandemis cinnamomeana. The sequence continues at coordinate 8,769,628 of OW028721.1, forward strand.
ATTTTTGTTAAGACAGTTTTTTATGCAAAATAGGCTTGTGTTAGACCAATGCCTGAAGCAAATATGTGACTTCATATTGAGCACGCTTACTTTACTATAGATCGTAACGTTCAGAGAACACTGCGTATCAGTCGAAGAGTTCCAATCCTCAGAAGTCCGGACAAAGAAAAAATATTTCCGCATATTAAACATGTTGAAAACATAAGAGTGAAGACCCCACCTACTTGTAGTCTGGTCGACCTATGGAAGTAAGGAGTCGGAGGAATCAGGTCTTGCAGTTCCCATGCACATTACTTGGTACTTTGTAATTAAGTTCTAATTGTCGTAAAGAAAACCGGGAAAATTTGCCTACACACGGCAAAATAATCCGGTAAGCACCCACGCACGCACACTACCGAATAATTTTGCTGTGTACCTATGAAAGGAACGATTTTCTTGAAAAGTCAACGCTTAAATGCAATTTATAATCTTTTGAAAGCTTTTCAACGTCAACGGTATCGCCACGGAAAGTTTCAAGCATATAAATGTCCAATTAAGTGAATAAACTTCGGCCCGCTATCTACTGATAGTGTCGTTTTCACTTTCCGATGTCCAATCGCTAGAAACGATCGCGTTTCCCGTTTCAAAGGAAGTGCGTGTTACAAATGTACCACGAGAGTTCTGGATCGAACGTGGCCGTATTGGTTCCAATGTTGGCGACTATGATGGGCGAACCAAGTATCGTTTCATATCTTCGTCTCTGTACCAGTCCAGTAAGTACCAGTACTGTCGCACTATTTGAATAAATAAATTAATAAAAGAAGTACAATTAAAGTTGTTACCATCCCCCAAATAAATATACATACAAACCATTACATATATTACATTAATTACGAGTAAGATCACAAAATGAAATTGTATTTCGATTCGATTCTGTGCCCAGCAACGGGACCTTACCTATGCCGTAAATATAGGTAGTTGGAACCCTAGGCCAATGTCGAACCTTTTCACAGTCAACTTTGGAGTCCTTTGACACTGACAGACATAAATAGCGAGCCGATCACTTGTTGCGATAAAGTTCAACAGTGGCACAGGATTCCATTTGATTGACCATACAATATACCGGGCTGGGGTGTTGACGATGCTCAATTCGCAGTGGTAAAACTGTTAAAGCAACTTAACCTAGTTGGCATGCTTGTGATAATACGAAATTATAATCTCTGTCCCAACTTTAAGAATAGCAAACAGTATTCTAGCGCATGAGAACAGACCCAGGGGAAGACGTTTAAGCAGAATCATGCTAACAAAAACTATTGATGTTAATTACGATGGAATCAATTGGCTTTGTGTGTGCGGGTTACCGTTTTTGTGCAATGAATAGACTTGTTAGAATCTAGGTGAACGTATGTGGACTAAATTTTATCAACAAGAACCGTCCCGTCCGTGGAGTCGATGGAATTGAGACTGAATCCTTTTTATATAGAAATCTCGATTTTATAGTGTCTCTAATAATTGTTCTGGAATGTTTTAGCCAGGTAGATGGGTTACTCTGTCTTAATACCCTGTTTGTTTTACGCTGATGATCAATTTTTCATGTCTGTGTTTATTTTTCCTGTTTATTTTTTATAAATGTGTGTATATTTACCTTAGGCTCTGTCTACCCCGTCTATCGCAGTCATTCATTTTTATCAGCTAATAGGAGTATCCAACTCTAACATTCTTCTGTAGCTTTAAAAGCTACTTATTCGTTAAATTGTTACATTGAATAGTATAATAGCTAGAGTAAACATAAATGACACAATAACATTATAAATGGTTTAATAACGGCCATATACACGTGTGCATTCCAGACGAATGATTAAGACTGCGAGAAAACCGGGACAAAGAGCATTCCTTCCCTTAGATACTGTATTACGTCATATTTTGGTAGATTTATACCGTAATACATAATAACAAGGAAATTACTTGCTCAGGAAACATTTTATATGTATAATAGCCCGCTTTGTTGACGAATTTCAACGCATTTGTTATTCATGATCTTTCAGCATTTAGTTTTTTTTAATGGGGAAAACTGGGGGAAAATTTGCAATTTTCGTCCTGTTTAGGTACTCACTGGAAATGTTATTTTATTAATCTATTTAAGTATCAACAAATGAAACTATGTATTAATATGAGGATGAGTAATGGTGCTTACCTAGTTGTTTATTATTACATCGATTGGTGACTCTACCTCCTATTACTGTATACATATATTGTACAGTGGTCAATTAATGTTTATAAGTATTATTCTAATTTTAAATTAACTTAATTTTGTGCAAAGTGACTGGATAAGGTTCTAACGTATTCATATTTTTCGTAGTTTTCAAAATTTATTTATTTCTTAGGTTGACATCGTTGACAACGCTATGCTAACACTAACACGACTAGTTTACTTTACACAATTTTTAATTACTTAAGTACATACCTACGTGTTTTTTATTTTACTGCCGCATTTAACCAGCCAGTCTTAAGTCATAGAAAAAAAAAAGTCAAACGGTCGGAGTAAAGCCGTCCATACACGGACTGACATCTGCCGCTGAAGAAGCTTAAGTAATAGTTGGTTGGTAATTGCTGCTATTCGCAGCTGCCTGGCGGTTAATCTAAATGTCAGACTGTCAATTCATTGCCAATAACGACTTACAAGGCCGTTCCGTTTATACCAGAACTGGATTCAACAGATATGTTGACAGACCTGATGCTCCAGTTTACGTCAAAGCAAATAAACAGTTTCAATATTAAGCTCTACGTAGGTACCTCGTTTAACGGGCCTCTAAGCGTTGGTTCCGTTTTAATAGAAATTAATAGGATTTTCTGCCGGCCAATAATTTAATTAACTCTGATAGGTACGTATAGGAACCTCTCTAGTATACAAATCAAGCAATGAAATACTTTAGACTTAAACTTACCTTTGACGTACTCTCAATAGCGACAAAGTTATTGTTGACAGCCTCTAAATAAAAATAAAAAACGTGTAATCTGTAATGAAACCTAAACGTTATGGTTGAACACCTAAGCCACGTGCTTTAAAAAAAACTACCGGCGCGTGTCCCACCCCGCACATCGCATTTTTTTTCTAAAAGTTAACGATGTATGTTATCGGCCATACCATATGTCACAAACGCGTGCCCTATGCCATGCTATGAGCGCTCGCTTGCCAAGAACCCAATCAACAGTTAAATTGCTACTTGGTTAATTGCAGAGATGTCAATTGCCTTTTAAGTAAAATTTACATAAAAACTGGTATAATACTCTTTTTATGTGATACAATTTATATAAAAACGAGGTTATATGTAAACAAGTTAAACGCACGATTAAATAATAGTCGATAAAAACAATTATTGCGTAAACGAAATCTTAATAACCTCACGTATGTCGTTTCAGTTTACCATTGATCGAAAATAAAATCGAATTCCATATTCATATATCGAACGTTAATTGAAGTTCTGTGTTGAATGCCAGTTATTTCCAGCCAGCGCATTAGCGTGTATATAACTTTTATTTAGATTGCATAAAATATCTGCATAATGTATTTTCGTGTGTTACGGCTTATTAGATTATCACCTCTTCGTCCGTTGCGTAACTGAATTTTAAACTTTCACTGGCATTGAATGTTGGGTGCGGAAGTCCTTTCTTAAGCATGGAGTATGGAATGGAAACAGTATCGAATTTGGAACAGCTGTTAGGGAACCGGTACGGGACTTTGAGAATGCGAACGATCAGGGGGAACATACCCACTTAGAACCTTACAGGATGATAAAAAATATTCGATAAATAAATAATAGTGTGTTTTTCTGTTATTTTCACATTCTGAGTAATAATTGTTTGTTAAATTAATGATGATTCATTACGCTTGAAACAGCGTCACGTAAGTTACGTGAACAATAAAACAATGCAGTACATATGGCTATGTTTAATCATATGTTAACTAGTTAGTAACGATAATAAGCCTTGAATTTGATAAATTAGCTTATTAAATGACGCGCGTCTTTTGTCAAACAGCACAGAATCATTTAACACACCTGAAATATAAACCTAAGTAGCGCTGTATTTGCTGCTTCAGTTATTAGTTTAAGGCAGACCTTTAATTACCGTTATTTTTGCGTAACGCTATTTTTCATAACGTTAGATTATCGAATATCATTTTTCAATAAAACGTTTTTAGGTAGCGCTATTTTTCAGTACGTTATATTACCGAATAGCGTTTTTTAATAAAACATTATTTATTCTGTAGCGGTATTCATTATAACGTTATTAATAGCGATATATATCGATACTTCGGCAAGTGATATAATAACGTTATAGACCATCTCTTTCTTACACTCTATAACACCCGCTCTATATAACGTGCGACAAACATATGCAATGACAAATCTGTACTGTTTTCGTGAATTGTCAAAACATACTTTACAAATTTGTTTCGTGGGACTAGGCCGTAAAGTTGATATCATAGTAGTAGTTCATAATCAGTTTCATAGCGTTATTATACCTAACGCTATTTCATAACGTTATGGTTTTCTTTAAACACAAACGACATATACCGGTATTATATCGTTTTTTTCATAACGTTTTAAAGGTCTATAACGCTATTTCGTAAAGTTACGGTTTTCTTTTCGTTATGATATGATATAACGTTATGAAGGAATATAGAATTTGTTTGAACGAAATTTTAAACACAAACGATATATACCGCTATTATATCGTTTTTTTTTATAACGTTATAAAGGTCTGGTTTAAGGTAATTTTTCACTAGCCGTATAACAAAATGCTACAATAGCAGATAGGTAATTAAAACACTATCCGTTGTCGTTTACGTTGTATGTATGTATAACTCTTTATTATATATAAAACACATTAATTTTACAGGCAATAAGATAAACAGATGTACAGAGGCGAACTTAACTTTTAAAGGGATCGCTTCCAGTTAAACCTTACCTTACGTTACGTTACCTTTTTTCTTCCGAACATTTCCAAACAGCATGCTTAAAAGTAAACACGCTGTATCGCTTATCGCGGCATCGGAGCCCCAAGGGCGGTAGCGCTGACCCCTTATTAAAAAACTTACACCTGGCCGTAACCATAGCGATCCAATCACAACCGATGACACTCACGCGCAACATCGATTGACAGTGTAACGGTTTTCTATTGCACGCGTTTGACGTTTGTGTGCTACCGGAAGAGTTTTCACCGTCAATCGTGTCAGTTTCTTTAATCATGCCATTAATGGTTTGATTCGTATAATTATTTTTATTTTTCTTTTGGAACACCTTTTGAAATAGGTACACAGATGAAGGATTTAAGGCACAGCCAACGCGAACTGCAACATTTTAGAAGGAGATGCAAAAAGTAAAAATATACATCGTTGGATAAGACTGTAGTAATTATAAGACACTAATCTAATAGTGTGCAATGCACTTGCAATATTTTTATAAACAAAAACAACATTCGTAGCGCCATCGTCTTTTTTTTTAATTTATAATGCAAGGGCGCGTGCCATACAGCCAAGCGTGGCGTGGCGTATGGCAGACGAGCAGATGACACGCGACCGTTATGCCAGGTGCACACACCACCATAAACTAAATTATATTCCGCAGCATTGCAAACTACCAACATAAGTAACATCATAACTCACTCCCTTAAAGGAATTGCAAGGTGGAAGCGCGGATAAAATTTGAACACTAACTATTGATAAATTCGCAGATGTCATCGTGTAAAATTCCTCGGCATCTCGTTGTTTACAGCTGCTTGTCAAGTTGTGGAATTTATTGTATAAATTCTCCACAAGTGGAAGCTTTTGCTTGCATCTTACATGAGCTCGCGCCTGGGATATGCCGAGAATTCAATAAATGTGTGAATTTTTATTGTACTTGCCTATCTCCCATAAATACGACTATCATCATCATCACATTGTAATACGTGCTCGGTTTAGTGAAAATAAACGTTGAGACTTTCTCATATTAGGTAGAATGCACTCTTACTTATCATGAAGTAGGTATCAGAACACAAACTAAGATTTAATTTAGCTAGTAAAGTATGGTGGTTAGAAGCAAGCTGATAACGTGAGGCAGGCAAGTATTGGAACCACTGGGAAATGATCTAACCAATCTTCGGAAACAACAGTCATCACCATCCAAAAACAAATGAAGTTATCCGTTAACAAGAGAGCGCAGAACATAATCTATTAACCGATGTAACCCGTCGCATCGCTAATGGAGCGAGGCGATCGGATGGCTTCGTTGTGCTTTCGCCACTCTGATTAAATTTTACGTTTGTTACATCTTCGTTAATAATTGGCTCAAGAAACGTGACGACGTAAACCGAATATTTTAAATTGTTACGTATTGTCGAAATCGTCTTCCCGTGTCATAGTTGCTCAGAGTTTAATGACAATAGAAATAAAGATAAGTGGAAACTAATCAGTGTGACTAAATTATTATCTTAATATATTCTCTACTATATTTTGAATGACCTGTTCAGATTCTCCGGACAGAATTATTGTAAGCATTGATATTTCCATACTAAGTAAGTATCTTCCTTTGCAAATGAGACGTAATTAGTAATTACCTCGAAAGTCTATTGTCGTTGATCTCCGTAACGTATGGTGTTCTCAAATACATGCACTTGTATACTGAAAAGAATTTCTGGTAATTTATCAACCTCACAAATGGTTTTTCTTGTACTCTGTGACAATCAAAGGCTTTAAAATTCAATGCCACACCATTGAATGAACAAATTACATTGTGTTTAGTCAACCGTGCGTACCAGGCGAGCAGAAAGACGTGGAAGTCTACAAGGGTGCCGTGTTAAGGATGATAGCGCTTGAAGGTGATGTACAACTAACACAAGTAGATATTTGACATGCAAAGGAGTGGCTGGTTGTTGTTTACACTCGTAACATAACAGGTACTAGAACATTAGAACATTACATGAACTTATTTGAACTGAATCCAAAGATAGGAACAGAAAGTAATGAAACTATTCTAACTTTGGCGGCCTTAGAAGCGTTACAGTTACAACAGTTAAACAAATTAAGTTGGTATCAAAAGTTTGCATTTTGTGACCTTTATCCAGTGGTTCTGTACTCGTAATAAACCTATGTAGTGGTCTCATGGTAACCAAAGCAAGTCAACGTAGGCATTTATTGAGTGATAATGATTCTTTCAACAACTAAATTTGCCTTGGGCTTTACAAGGTTAAGGTGATTGCGTAAGGTATTACAGGTTTCGGTGCTAAGTACCAGGTGAGCATAAGACGGTAGGTCTTATCGCCAAAGGTGGGTCAGTGATAGCACTTGAAGGTTTTCAGCATTTCACGCGTTAGGTAAGAGACAGGTTTGGCTGTAGGTAGTAGGACTGTATAAGCTACTACTGGTTACAAACTGTTACGACCTGTTATGATGGCTGCTAAATAAAACAACAGCCTGAAGTAATTAAGTCAAATGAAATTATTTTCTTTTGCCAATACATTAAGTTGTAGTGGTTTACGCGTCAGAATCAACTTACCAAGTGAAGTTCGATGTTAATTGTGTGAAGATGTGTTGGTCCAAGACGTCCATCGTGGTAAATGGCGACACGATGCGTCTACTACAATTCAAGAAATATCGGACGTCTGGGACCAACACTCGAACACAATTCTAGTAGAGATGCTTATTGTAGCTCTAGATACGCGCATAGGTGTTCCGTGTAAAAATAAAAACGTTACCCGCATCCCCTATCATAGTAATTTTTTTAACATCTGACTGGCAGCAGAATACACAATAAAAGATGTTTACGATTTTACCGGAACTCTTGTCGTCTTTTCCCCAGACCTCGTATTACAACTACTATTAGATTTTATGGATATAGCTGAATTTGTTAAGTTAATATTATTACCCACTTAGTTCGACTATGCAAGATACAACCCTCTCATGTAGTGTTTGGACAGGACTGTCTTAAATGAAGAATGCGCAACTTGTCTAAAATATTAACAATTTACAAGTTACATAAAATATGCACCTAGCCTAAGTACTAATTTTGCAACAGATCGCTCAGTATGCTAATCTTTTGCATCACACCTACTTACCATTCGCCAGATTCTAATTTCATTGTCATCTTCGTGTTAACTCGTTGCGAAACGAGCGATGCCGGCTGTCACAACTAGATTAGAATACCTACTTATAACCTCGTACGTTTTGACCTATACTTTATAAAGTGCCTATCAATCGTGAGAACAACATAGATGTACTATGAGTATAAAAAAATACAAAAGAAGAATTAAAAACTGAAAACTCTCTACTCGGTCTGAAGCACGTACGTTTGTTGTTTTAAGTTTTAGGTTTAGGACCAACTAATTCATGATATTTTTGTCAAAAATTTCATTTTTAATACGAGCTTTTTTGCTGATTGTACTTGCATTGAATTGTCATCTGTCCTACATATATGTGTACCAGATTTCAAGTCAGTCGGACCAACCTTTGAAGAGTTCCCTCCTTCGGAGATGGTTCTGGCTGAGTCACCAGAACTCCACTACGGGATTTTATTGTCATCCAACTTACTCAAGTATGCAAAATTCCAGTTTGATTGAGTCGCAAGATTCATACATACAAAAGAATAAATCTCGATTTAGTGTTAAGCTCAGTTTGGTATGTAAGCAGAGACTATACATTGTTCCACTTGCTGCGATCCTGACATATCATTTTTTTAAAGATAATCCGAAACTACTTAACAGACACCTGCGTAGAACGGCACGCGCTCAACTTGAAGTATTTATAAACCGTGACATAGCTCATAAACTTTATCAAGATACGCTTAAAGGTCAGGCTTGAATACAGTTTAATGAAATAAAAGCGCAGATAATGTCACTGAAGGCAAAGGTTAAAAACATCGTTATGAAAGCAAACTGTCGCGAACTTTAGATTTCTATCCAGCTAAACAACAATAAATATTAATAACTCATGTCATGATGTTCTCACTCTCACCTATTTTTCTAATGAATCAGGTTTAATTAATGAGTTTTTTTATACTTAACTAGCTGTTGCCCGCGACTTCGTCTGCATAGAATTCGTTTATCGCTATCCGCAAATTACGCAATTTTCCGGGATAAAAAGTAGCCTATGTGTTATTCCCGACTATAATCTATCTATGTTCCAAATTTCATCCAGATCTGTCCAGCCGTTCTGGCGTGAAAGAGTAACAAACATCCAAACATCCATACTCACAAACTTTCACATTTATAATATTAGTAGGAAGTAGGATTACAGGTTAATTTCGTGGTCCCACTATTATGCCCCACATCCTCACTAGACAATAAAATTAGGTTAGGTTTGTTAGGTATCTTCAAATGCCCGAAGGGCAATCGGAATAGAAATAGGAACCCCGCTTTCTTATGGTGGAGTATAATTAGACTTTTTTATAAACAGTGGGACCACGAGAACTAAACCTAAATTACTAGCTGTCGTCAACAACTGTCAGCAAAGAACTCGTTCATCTCCTCTGAGGGAACTGCCAATTTTCCAGGATTAAAAGCAGCCCTGTGTTTAACCAGGTTAAAGCCTATTTGTGTGCCAAAATTATTTTAGCCATTTTGGAGTAAAAGAACAACAAACAGCATACATCAAATAGAGCTTGAATTCTTGATTAACGCAAGCTTTTCTTGCCGACTGCATTTAATTGTTTATTGAATTGTCATCCGAGCTCTATGCAATAGTAAACATGTACCTACCTCAAGGTGTTTAGAGCTTTGGAAGTGGGTCCTACGATATGTACTTGAAGCAAACAAACAAAGAAAATAAATAAACAAACGAAGCTAATAAAAACCTACATTCTCCATTACAATCCATTTTAACGCATTAGAAAACAAACTAATTTTACAATTAGCATCATATCCACCGGAATATCGAAGGATCATACTTATGTATGATTATTACATTTAAATTTAATACGAGTATGAACTTGGGGGACTTATTTATTTACAAAAGCATTAAAACGGATTGGACTACAAAAATAGGTACCTTTACTTGTTACTTCTAACATTTCCCATGCCTTATTTGAATAGTCGGTGAACATACCTTGAATAGTCGGTGAACATACCTTGAATATTTAAGTAAGCAAATAAGCCCATAGACCGCGCAGAAGCCATAGAGAATGTAGGTCCATGTTTGTTCTCTGAATCAGCAAATACTAAGAGCGGTTCGAAACAATTGACTCACGGAAAACCGCAAGCAGAATGACCGACTTTACACTATCCATTACTATACAACAGGCGAACCTAAATTTGTTCTTAAAAAGTTAAACTTCCAAATTGAACTTACGGCCTTAACGGATAAACTGGCTGACTGAACGGCGAAGAAACGGTTCCTTAGTAATTGAACTGGCGAATAATAACATTCTTAACTGAATTGCAAACTTCTGCGTGGATCAAGATTGTTAGGCAAAACTAAGTAAGCTGGTTTAAAGAGACCATTTATAAAATTGCTAAAGCTACCTTTGACCTCACTGCATTTTTTTTTCGGCCTTAAATTATAGGGGAGACGAAATCACAGTCGCCTACAGTACCTACCCTTGCACTCTACACAATAGATTCTGCAACGGTTTTTAACATCTGCCCGCGACGCCGCATTCGTGATATGCCATTATTGTTATTTATTACCCGCCGAGGCGCGTGTTTGCACGTAAACAAGTCGTCGAGAATCTTAAGCTTAATTCGGAATATTTAACCAGATTTTTACAACGAATTCCCATGACAATCAAACAAAAAACAAATGGATAATTCATCCTCATAGTTGAGCCTTCACGCATGGCTGGCCCTCTCCAAATCATAGTCTTTATAATGGACCAAGAAATTACGTCATTTGAACCCCATTACGCGTCACCTCAGACACGGTATTCCCACGGGTCATTTACACTTCATTGTTTTGTTGCAGGATGTCCAACTTCCAACGAACGCGGAGTAAAGTGTGGTGGGGTGATTCACCGCCGAGCATCGGGAGTCCCGTGGCCCAAAACAGGGCACAGGATGACTGGGAGCCACAGCTACCCCACTGGATAGCCAACCAACCAGAGCAGGCTAATGTGGTTGTCGAAAACATTGCTGAGCCCAACATTGTGCAGAACCAGTGGCCACTGCGCCACGGCAGCCCGGGCAGCCACAAGAGTCAAGACTCGGGCTTCTCAGATTCCGATAGCTCCCCTCCACCGTCACAGTACTACCCAGATAATTCCAAAAACAAGTCGTCGAGCAGCAGCGATTCTAACAACAATGAAAACGTCACGATCAAACAAGCTGTCGATTTCCAAAATACGTCAAATCAAGACGTTGTTGATGCAAAAATATCCGATAAAATCAGCAGCGGGATGCCTACGCCGGTCCCGAAGCCTAGGAACAGAAGCAGCAGCGTCATACAGACTCCATACGACTTACAGAAGTATTATGAAATACATCACGATGAAGAACATATGGACCTGTTAAAAGATAACGAGCATGAAGATAAATATCCCACTCCAAAGAATGTTAATGATAACTCGCAAAAAGATAAAACGATTAAAAATATATCACCTAAGGTGACCAAACCCAATGGCCTTAAACAACAAATGAGTCTAGACCTAAGCAATAAAGAAAATACTCCAAATAAGAGTGCAATACATACAAATACCAAAGATATACCAGTTAAAAATATAAGTATAATTAGTCCGTCTAAGAAGTATCCAGTGAAAAAGTCGTTCATATCCAGTACAGAGAGCGATAGTACAAAAATCATAAAAGTAGCAAAAGTTAAGGATTTAGAAACGAGTAAAAATAAATCCGATGAGAGTTTAGAATACATCAAACTAGCAGACAACAACGAGATTGCAGTCAACAACCAACCTAGAAACAGAACACCTATTTCTAATGTTTCATACATACCTACAGAAAGATCTACTGCTTCAAAACCAGAATACAAACGCAGCATGTCCAATGAAGATAATTTACCAATTACGACCACACCAAATTTCCAAAGAAATAGACTTAATAAATCTCTAAACTTTGAGGCGCAGAGACTCGACCAACAAATATTGGATATACAAGACGGCTATCATTCTTTACAGTACATTGATGAAGAAGATGTTTCAAAAGAAGAAAATCAAGACAATGAGCAAATACACAAGCCAAGCAAAGCATTGCTGGGAAAAAACATCATGGACAGCTTACATTTGAAACCAACGAAGAAAGCTGGTCCGAAAGCTAAACAGAGAATGGCTTCAAAAGCTGAAAGAAACAAAGATATTTTCAGAATATTTCCAGGGAAGAGAGAAAAACCTGCCGTAGTCGAAACTCATGCCGGAGGTGTTTTGAACGGAAGTAGAGTACCATCCCTTGGACTGTCGAGGTCGACTGATCAAAACTCATGGGTTATTGTTGGATATCCTGAGAAAGAGATGCTACTACCAAATTACAACGAAAGGTTAATAGGTTCTGCTAGTGACGTTGATTTAAAGGCAAAAGACAGCACAGAAGAAGAACAGCTCAAAATAAGTCGGGTCACTCCTCCTCCTCAATTCCAAGACAAACTAAAATCACCCTACGATGCAGACTCCAAAACGGATAAGAATTTAACACACGATTCAAAACGGGAGAAATTAAAAGATGAAGAGCCAAATTTTACCGACTTACGCATGAATCCAGCTTGTACGTCAACTCCAAAAATGGTACCACCTAAAGAATATATGAAAGGTGTGCAGAACACAAAGAGTGCTGCAAAGAATCCTCGTCGAGTGAATTTATTAGAAAATTTTAATAGCGGGTAAGCATCACACTTTAGACATTACATGTCATATTGACTACATTAATTAATTATCCAATATGGGTAATATAGGTTACTAATCCAATCTTCTTTCATTACAGCTTAGTATTAAATAATCAGAACGAAATATTGTACAGAGAAAGAAGTATAGACCAGACCGCTTTGGAACGCTTGTGCGAGAGGAAACCGGAGCCTGTTCAGTATTGGTTATGCGACTTGGTCGGTTCATGTGAAAATGAGTGCATGACGACTCTCCAGAGCAAGCCTTTGGGCGCTGAGATGAAGGCAATGGTGTCTGCAAGTTCTGCGACCATCACGGGAAATATAAAGAAGGTTCAAACACACGGGCAAATCATCGTTCATCAGTACAGTGACGTCATCCGGTAAGACATTTGCGACTTTTTTTCTTTTCCTAATTGCCTTCTTTATCCAGTTCTTTTGAATGTTTGTACTATTTTTCCTTACCATGTTATCTTGTGATTTTAGACAACTAGAAGCCAATCTACCAAACGAAGAACAGATCTGTCTCTTAGTAGCGAACATAAATGAGTTTGTACTAGCGCACAGCATCACTCTGAACACAAAACCTCCGGGCGAAACTCCAGAACGATGGGACAAGATTAAAAAGTCTCTTCAACTTTATCTGCAAAAGTTGATAGACATTGGAGAAGATGTTAAAGTTGAACTTAATGAAAGCACAGTGGAATGCAGCGTAGTGTTAAAGCATCTAGAATCTTTGAGTGGCATTTTCCTGGAGACAACTAAAGCTGTACTTATCCAGCAAATGAAGGTAAGAATCCATTGCGACGATAAAGCTTAATTTATTTTTGTAGTGCTGAAGTTCATTAGTGTATTAATTAATTTGTTCCAATACTCGCCTTATCTCGAATTATTCAAATTTTGTTTTCTAAAAAACACTGGACTCGTTGAACCATCATTGAACCATTTTTACAGACTCTCGTTTCAATAATCGAAGAGCCACCATCAGACATGATCCTGAAGAGCACTCTCACATCCATCGGCCACCTCGCGATGCTCAGTGACGTCACAGAGGGTTCCCTACACGAGAAATGCTCAAAAATAATGAAGAGTATCACTGACCTGCCGTTCGTTGAATGCGGGGTCCCCAGGGCGTTGCTAACGGCGATCATAGAGAGCAATAAGAGCTCCATAAAAGCACTGTCGCTGAGAGCACTGGCTACTGTTTGCATTAATGGAGATGCTGTGAAACAGTTTGAAGAGGTGAGTTTTGTATCTTTACAATACGTAATCTGCAAGCAATGCAAACTTGTACATAAATCAAACGGCTTTCTTTAGTCAACTGCGTTAAATACTCGAAAGTTTTCTGTTCACACCAACAAGTTTGCTACGTATGCATCTAAACGAGCAAAAGCTCTACTAATAGAGACTCGCTGGCTCGGCAAAACTCGAAAATTATCCAACTGTTTTCCAGGGTGGTGGTATCGAGATCCTGTCAGACATCCTCTCAGACCGCGGCAACCCAGAGCCTCAGATGAGAGAGGCTATCACCGTGCTCACTCAGATCACGGCGCCCTGGCTGCGCGGGCATTACGACCTCTCGCAACTGCATCTGTACTTGGACTGCATTGTTGACAACATTACCGGTATGTTCTTGGGTGTTAAGGTTTGAACGATCGCGAACCAATGGCTACTGCGGTGGCGCTTTGAGCGACTCCTGTATCTGTGGAGTATTTTAATCAGGAAATAATAATTTTCTCTATTTTTCCGTGTCGCCCACCTTTGACTGATTAAGTAGAAGTAAATTGTGGTAAATTACGTAAAATCCAAAAAAAAACAAAGCTTCAAGCGCTTCTACCCTCATGTTTTGAAATCGTGATACATAATCAATTTTATGGACTAGATTCTATTCCATTATCTTTAACCATCCCCAGGCATTCTCTCCCGGACCGACTGCTGCCAGCTGCTGCTTCTATGCACGGCGTGCCTCGTCAACTTGGTGCGAGAACTTGAACTGGAGAAGCCTGAGGACCCCGGCCAGTCCGATATCATCGCGGTCATTGACAAACATCGCACAACGGAGCAACTGCTCGACGCGGTCAAACGCCGGGGTCCCAACATCTCAGTGTTTTTACAAGTAAGTTCTTGTTTAAAATGTATTTTCAAGACCTGATTTTGGAATAAAATACTTTCGGAATACTATAGAATAGACGAATTTGATTTCAAGCCTTCACCTATTTAAGCTCCGCAACACGCGTTGTCTGTTAGATATTAACATTTTTTGCTATAACTTATAAATATTGTAAACTTTCAGGAACAAACCGCCTCGCTCTTGGCGTCTCTCTCGCGGGTCCCGCGCTGCATTTTGCCTCTGTCGTCGCAGCGGTCCGTGGCGGCGGCGCTAGTGTGCTTCGCCCGCGCTGCGCCCGCGCATGCGCCGCGACAAGCCGAGCTGCGCGCGCAAGCCAGGCTACACTGCCACGCTGCCGAGGCCATTTCGAGGTACGCGGACTATTACACAGATGGCGTTGTTATCAATAGACGATGATCATTAGCCCTATTCTTTTGCGATCGAATTAAACCAGCGTCAACCTGCCAAATTGCTACATTAAGATCCAAAATTATGCCACTTATCAATAAAATAATGCTGCCATCAGATAATTAATTACACATTGCGAAGACACACAACGCTGATGATCTATTTTTTATGTCGTATGTTTTTTTTTTTTGTTTTACCTTGTTTATTTTCTATAAAATTGTGTATATACTTATATTTGTGTGTCTTGCAAAAAGGAATAAATTTCTTCTTTCTTTCTTACATTAATTTTCGTCGGTACTTTTTACATACATAAATACATACTTAATCACGTCTTCATCCCTTACGGGCGTAGACAAATCCTAAAGTAACAAGACCTATAGGCCACATTTAGCGTGATAGACGGGGCGTATGGTCTATTACCAACCGACAAACCAGACATTTCAACCAGTTGGACGGTTAGTACTAGGTGGAAAGAGGAATAAAAATAGTGATGGGTTGCTAGCCGCGTCGCCTATAACACGATTCCTTAGGTTTTCACCTATTCCCTCGATCGGCTTTCACCATCTGCGCGTGAAGAGAAGCCAGCTGGTACCTTCTATGTTTTTCTTTCCTCCCAGACCACCATGGAAGTTCTTAAAATACAATTTATAATCATAAATTACGTCACAGATCCACTGCCAGAACATCGTATTTTGTCTTTGTTCTTCACTTGTACTTCTGTACTAATGAGCACCATTTCTTCCCCAGACTGACAGTGGTACCAGAAGTGGCGAACCAGATAGTCCAATTGGAGGGCATTCCGCATCTTACCCGGCTGGTTAGGATGCAGCGAACGCGACCCTGCCTGGACATCAACCCCGACCAAACCCTCATCTATTGCCTCAAGGCTCTGCGGACAATGCACAAACACCATCCATCCGCTTTCCAGGAGTACCAGCAAGATGTAGAAGACATGATTAGGCCACATTTGATGGAGTCGCTTATGTTGTTCTCCGCTAAACAGGAGAGTTACGTTTGATAAGATAGATGGTCGTTAGAAGTGTTAGAACTAAAGCAAGTTCTTAGCGAAGTCCCTTCAAGATGGATCAAGGATATCACTGCTTTTACATACAGTGCAGTCATTACGAAGCCTTGTACGCCTTTGCCCAACGTTTCCACATGATTAAAACACTAGTCTAGTTTAGAGAACTAAGCCAATCACGTGTATTGAAAGTTGGACTAGTAGCGCCATCTATGAATAAATCTTAAGATCAAAACAGATTATAAATTTGCTTTGAATGGTTCTATAATTTTTTTACCGTCTATATTTTAGTGAAACAAAAGAACTGTAATCATCTCGTTCTTGTCTTATGTAACTAAATGCTATATAAGCGTACTTACAAAATACACTTGTAAGAACGGAAATCAATTGAGTTCTTCGAATTTGGCCGTAAAAATAGGAGGCATAGCCGCTTACCCTTCAGTGTTATAGGTTATAGGTATAACAATACTTGTGTAATAAGAATGCGTAATCGGTTAAGTATTAACTACTGCTTTGTAAATATGGCTAAATATTTCATAAGTTTAAGTTGTAGTACTTAATTCGACAGTTCGATATTGTAAGATCAGTGTTTATTTCAGTGATTAGCTGTTCATTATTTCTGTACATATTAATGAACTCTAGTTTTATCAGAGGCCATACTTAATGAAATTACTATATACTAGTCCTCAATATTATATTTAGTTTTAAGTTAAGCTATATAATGCGTCGGAAATATCTGTGCACCCAGTCTGTTCGCGTATATGGTATTGTTAACATGGTGTGACGGTACACAAATCTTTTCTACAGTCTAAGTTTATTATTTTAAAATAAAACTTCCAAGTGATGTTAGCTAATGACCACCGCTTACGCCATCTATCGGTTAGTATAAGTAAACTTGTTTATGTAAATAAATTTACAAATTATGGCTTTTCTAATTTATTGTATTGACAAACGTTAGTACTGACATGTTTATCTTTAACATTAGCTTGCTTGCGAACTTATGGCCAACTTAAACCATCTACCACTACCGCCATCTGTTGGTCTAGTTAAGTGAACTAATGCTTTATTTTTGTTTAAAATAATGCTGGCAACAGTCATCTTTCCGTTTCTTCAATTGTAAAAAAACTTGTATTTTATACAAACAAAGTTACACTACTCTTATTATCTTCGTTTTAATAATATATCGTCTCTACCTAATTGTATGAAGTAGGTATGTACAGGCCTAGACGTTAAGAACTTGTCCATACGAAAGCGCGAGAGTATGATTAATGTGGCGCATCCACATTGTTATTATGAAAATAAAATATATTCCAATATTTATGTGTATTTTTCTTTCAGTAAATCGTACCGCAGCTAACAAACCTAGTTACCTACTTTTACAAATACCAATACCTACTGTCCAAACCCTTTGAAGTGGTAAAAATTGTGCTTAATTTAAAATATGTGAAGAGTAGAAGAAATTTACATACATACATACACAAATCACGTCTATATCCCTTACGGGGTAGACACAGCCAGAGGTAACAAGACCTACAGGCCACGTTTAAAACGAAAAAGGAATCAAAGTAGTGATGGGTTGCTAGCCGCATCGCCTATAACATGATTCCTAAGAACTAAACTTATCAACTAGTCAAAAATTCAATTTGAAACTTATTTTTGTAGCAACACAGATTTTTACCACTTAATACAGTATCTAGCTCAGGTACCTAACAAAAGGTAATGAAAAGCTTTAACTTATAAAAATAATTTTAATTATAATTATGATTCTTACAAAACATTATCTTAACCTACCAGTGGCGTGGCGTCAAGTATATCAGAAAACAAGCCGAAGGGCATTTAATTGGTTTTTCCTTTAATTCTGCACAATAAAAGTGCCCAACTGCCTTAAAATAGGCAAGCCGATGGGAATCGAGTTCTATGGACGCTACGCCACTGTAACCTACACACTATCATCACCCATATGACTGTTTAACATTCTTAGAATGCACTATGTCAACTGTAGTCTCGTGACACTGTCTAAGGTCCAAGTCATACACACCAAGACAGAACTTATTATCTGGCGGCTTAAAGAAGTCTAGGCCTCTACCAATCTTGATTATCCAGCCCGAACTTAATCTGTGGGTGGAAAACACATCATCCGATGATCTCCAGCCTATATGCAACTATACATCCCACTAGCGGGCACACACACGTTGAAAAAATATAATTTTAGAGTTAGCAGTCCACCAGGGCTGTGCAAGGTGATGCGTCCACCAATAGAATGGCTCCATTTTCTTAGCTTTATTCCTATTGGTGGATTTTTTCCTCATATACTGCTTAACTCGGACAGCTTTAGTGGATGTATGTGTCATCTCAACTTCATAATAATTGAAATCAGTGGTGCCTAACTGGTAGCTCGGGGGCGCCTGGTAGGACGCGGCCTGTTTTCTAGGCATGGTATTAGTACGCAAATATGCGTAGGTAGGTCACGTGTATTCGAGCGAAAGGCTGCGTTGTCGCGTCGTCCTGCTCTCGCCGAGAAAACGTTCGTCGGACTTTATTAACTCGGCGGTGCCCGCGTGGCGTATCGGGATTTCCAAAATAGCCCCTGGAGCAATACCATTTGGGCACCACTGATTTGAATCATGCCAGTTTTATAACTGAAGTATCCCATTATTTATAGTAGGTAGAAACGGTAGTATAATGGTATATTCTAAACTTTGATCGGAAATTATTTGTATGTATCAACTCACGTAATCTGTCTATCATGCAGCGTCTCTGAATATTCAACAGCTAGCTTCACCCGGTACCTCTGCAAGTCTTCATTGAGGCTGTGAAGCCAATTTCTTTGGTCACCCTCACTTTTGCTGTCTCTGGAGGTCACCAGTTGAATGTGCCTTAGATTGCTACAAGTTTTCACAAGTAACTCACAGAGACGTAGGAGATTTTGACACTGAAAAAACATAAAATAAATTATTGTAAATAACACTTAGCAAATGAAATCAAGGTTGAAACAATCAGTCTGATATTAAAAATATAAGGCGGGGAATCCCCTGTTATTGACGTTATGTAGAGCACATTCTGATACATGCTATTTGCTAAACATAAGTTTAGGAGCAAAGAAAAAACATAGAATGTACCAGTTGCTTCTCTTACCACGCAGATGGCAGCCCATTGTGGGAATGGGCAAAAATCTCGGGAGTCATGTTATAGGCGATGCGACAACAACCCATAACTATTTTGATTCCCCTTTGCAACAATATACCCACAATCATGCTGAATGTGGTTTTAGGCTCTTTACTCCATAAAGGATAAAGAATATAAATATATGATTTATCTATGTCTGTAGCAAACAGCATTAACATTTAAATCTTAAATCCTTTGAAAATAGCTTATTTACACTCATATTACCCATATTGTCTGTCTACTTTGTTCTTTAATTCTTTGTACTGATTTGTGGTGTTCAATAAAGAGTATTGGTATTGTTATATTGTATTGTAACTGTCAGCATAATCTTTATGACTTTTATCATTATTATATTTACCTGGTGAAAACTTCTAATATAAGGGTCTTCCACTACCACATACTGTACATCTTCATCTAGAAATCTCCCAAACAATGACTTGTAACTGTGCCCCGTTGAGTTGTTCTCTATGTGAACCTGCTCGTGGAATTTGCCAGCTTCCTTTTGCTGTAGAACCAATTTTTTTATGGTTTCCGCTCTCTTCATGTACTCTTCAACCTTTTTTCTGAGATAAACCCTGACAGAGTCATCAGCTTCTTCTGAAATATGGATTATGGCTATTTTCCGCAACTCGACATCTTATATTGTGGCTATTTGCATGGTGTTAATATTAGTGATAACATCTTAATAGGTAATGCTACAAGAAAAGTTATTGTGAAAGCTAGAGCTAGAGACAAGACATAAAGTATTAAGTAAACTTCAGTTATTTGGGCATAGTTAATGCGAGTGTTATGAGATGGGAAAATGAAGTTGGCCTGAGCATGGTGTAAAGTGGCATAAATTTAATTTGTAAAATGATCATTTTGAGAGCTTCGATCTAAAGTGCATATTAATAATTATAAATTTGAGATTAGGAGATACAACACTGCTCAGTGTATTTGTAGCTTTCACAACTTCCTTATCACTGTCAGTTTAGTAAATATTATTAATTATGCTAATACTTTGTTAAAACATTACAATCAGTGAATGACTAATAAGTTGTGAGAGTTTGATTACAATATTTATTGGTATACAGTTTCAACAAATTGAGAACAGAAAAAAAAATGCGATACAAACGGCAAAGCATAAATAAAGGGTATTCCCCTGTCAAAGTTTCTAGTAATGCAACGCAATAGATATCCATTTAAACGGAGAAAAGTTTACTTCTTAATATGCGGAAGACTTTATTATAACGAGTAAAAGCGTAGGATATATATAAGTGGAATGACTATTTCAAAACAAACCTTTCATTTTATCAACTAAAATCTGCAGACCTTCTTGATAACATACCAGAGCTTCAGTGTACCGTTTCTTAGTGTCCAGTTCGACGCCTCGCGTCAATATTTTAATTGCAGCACTTTCAACAGACGAACTCATGATTATATTTATGTGAATTTATAAATAAACACCAGCTCAACTTCTAACAAAATAAAAACAACAAACTACAAAATAATCACTCATGTCATTCAGTCAGTCGTTTCGTTCGTTACGCACAATGAATGAGTTGGGTTGACTGACTGTTGTCCAGTCCGATCCGAATCGTTCTGGAACTGCTGGTTAGGTTTTTATTTTCATGTTTGTTTTAATTAATGTTGCCAAATTTTAAATATTAGTTGAACAATATTAAAAACGATGATTGATAGGTAGTTTGTTATCACTCATTATTTCCAAATATTATTTTTTAATAAGCTAATCGGTAGGTAAAGGTAGTCGATTTCAGTTACAATTACAACATGCAATACGGACTGGCTAATAACAAGTGAAGTGCTGTATGGTGCAAAACCTTCGCCTATTCCCTTGCGGAATGAATTAAAAAACAATAAGTAGCGTAATGTCAATTGTCAGTCAACTGTCAAAAAAAATAAACATATGCATGCACCTTGCATGCGCATTGTAAACAATGAAAATAAGTAATGAAAAATACTTTTTGTGACCATCCTAAAAGTTTTACCAGGTATAGATGCTAGTAAACTATCTAATCTAGAAGACTTTTGACTTCGTGGAATAGTGGAGTAACATTTATAAAATAAAAATGTCTCACCAACTTGGTCGAGTGGTTTCGGAGATACTTCTTCGTTACTACGGTGAAATCGTGCAGCTGGTTGGAAACGACTTGTTCACATACGGCAGTAAACCCATCGCCATGATAATGAGAAGCACAGGACTGCCAAGATCTCAGGTAATACTATGTAATTAATTGAGGTTATGTTGACCTGTTTCAAAACATATTTTTAAACTGTCCCGATTTCGTCCAGAATTTTTAGCGAATTACTAATTGCACTAACATAGTTTTACCTAGAAAACTTGTAATTACTTGTGTCATTCCTGATTTTAGGTTATCGAAAGCCTCCGGACGCTTATAAAATACGACTTGGCATCGTTCGAGCCGACACCCAACGAACTGATCGCGGACTACAAGCTGATCCCTGACAATGTGCTTCTCCTTATTAGATATCCCAGGTAAATGTTTACACATTCTGACGAGACCAGCCAGAAAGAATAGTATGCAGGAACTGGCCTCAAATCATAACCCTGAAATAGTATCATGCACGAAATTGTATTAAACATGATCATCTTAGTAGGGTTTCACATAAAGACTGCAAAATAAATTAGTAATTACATTAAAATTTGACTTGTTTTACTAAACCCATCAGAATGCGATTGAAAGATCTGTTGTTTCATACACATTTTGACAGTTACATGATATAACCTGTCAGTTCCATTCTTATTCCTCTTGCAGTTTAGAAATGACCGGTTTCGTATTACAAGTATAAGTGTATATTGCAGGTATCTCCTGCAAATGAAGAGTAAATATGGCAGCGAAGCTGAGCTGCTGATAGAAGAACTGCTGCAGCGAGCGGCCAGCACTGCCACTAGACTGCTCCTGGCTATTGCCAACAAGTACAAAGATGATAAGGTACAGTTACTGCCTGGGCGCAGTCATGTGATGTAGATCTTGGCCTCCAGTACCAGACTCCTACGTACCTTGCGATCTTGAGCCTGCTTTTGCTAACCATAGGATTCAAGATCAGATAGATCCCTCGGAACCGTACTGCTCCAGCAATATCTAGGACAGCAACTGGTCTACGGCCACTTGGTTGACTCAAGTACCCTTTTTTACGGCTCACTAATAAGACTGATAGGGTACTCTAGTATAATCTTGTGAAGCTGGAAGATGAATTAAATGTTTCAAATAATCAAAATTGGTTTGTGGATGGTAGGATCTTGTGCAAGTTTAGTCTGGATCGCTACCACAGTGCATGCGCTGCTGTGTCACAGAATGGAGTGTTCTATATTAGCCCTCTGGATGGCTACGCATCTGCAACACTCTTGTGTTGCAGGTGACCTTGGGCAGTAGTGCTCACTTATCATCAGGTGACCCACTTACTCGTTCACCTTCCTTGTCATACACATAAAAATACCACTAGCAAATTCTGCTTCAGTAGTTTTATAGCATTTGTCCAAATTTTCAGGAGAAAAACATTTCGATAATAACACTCAAAGACACGTTTGTGAGCCTGGCCACCGCGGGCTACATCCAGCAGGCCCCGGTGGCCGAGCTGAAGGAGGGCTCCGAGATCCCCACCCTCGTGCCGGTTGCCACCATCGTACCGGAGCTGGATGGCAGAGCTTTGGTGCAAGCCATGAGCAGCGGCAATGCGGCTGAAATCAATGACAGTACGTTAGTTTTATAGTTTACTAAATTAAAAGCTAGATGGCGTTAGTGGACTTAGTTTACGCCACGTTATTTTTCATACAGACACGAGTCACGTCTTTATCCCTTAAGATATTTTAGCCCAATGTAAATGCTTATACTTTTTTGCCCTCACATCTGATTTTACAGTTTCGCTCTAAAGAAGAGTTAATATGTTGTATCATGGAATGCGAATGGCTGTACACTTGCAGAGTCGACCAGTCACAGTATTTGAAATCCACCTCACGTTACAAAGGAGCGAGACGAAGATTTTACTGATATGATTGGTCTTGTTCTGCACGCTTGCTCTCCGTTTTAAGACCTAACTAAAAAGACTAAAGGAACTGTTGAACTTTGTGTTTCGTTTACTAAACTCAAACTAGATGGCGTTAGTGGACAATGTGGCCGACTAATAATAATTAAAAATCTTAATTTTTTGCAGATGTGTACTGGAAAGTGAACTACGATAGGTTTCACCTGGACTTCAGAGACGATGTGATGATCAAAGCCATCACCCGACGGATTGATGAAAATGGTAAATTATGTTTGTGATAAATTTTAATTACTGTTATTGATATTTGATATTTTACTACGGATTATCTGGTTAGATCTCTTTCTTTGAGAAAACTAGCTTTACGGGTGGAATTTTATCTATCAGCATCGAATATTTTGTGTATGAAGCTAAATCGACGCTGCAAGGGTGAATTAGTTTGAACGCATCTTCAATCACTCTAGGTGCAGTCGTTGACCTCTTAGAATGCAATTTGGGTTGGTCTTGCTCTCTCACTCACTCTTATGGGTTTAATACTTGAATCGGCCGATGGTACTCGTGACTCGAAAGACAGAGCTAACGGACTATAGGTATTTCAGTTGGTGGCGCCATCTCTTGACGAATAGCTGAACTACTGTAAAATTCATCTAGCTCACTACGCTTTTTACATATTGTTAATTTGTAACTATGTTCAGCGGGCGAGCTCCTCCGGCACCTGTTGGAGCAGATGTACCTCTCGTCGGCGCCGTGGGCCGCAGACTCGAACCCGGCGCCGGCGCAGGAGCTGCGCGAGCGCGCGCGCCGCGGCGACCGCCCGCAGCTGCACCAACACCTCGACCAATACCTCAAAGTGCTAGGTCAGTTCTCTACTGCTATTGTGCAACATTATGCTAGAGTCCGGCTAGCGAAAGACTGTAATCGCGCGGTAAATTTTAAAATTCTGCGCGTTGTGACCAGTACATTGTGCGCAAATATCCTATAATAATATTGCTCATTCATACTTAGGGCATGCAGTACTAGTTCCGGTTCCAAGATTCGCGGCTAAAAATAATAGCTAACAATTTATTTTTAAATAGTTTTGTTGCGTAATATTTTTTAATTACTTTAAAAAAAACGCGTATTTCTCGGGAATTTCAGAAACGTGAAACGGTTTTTTGCAGGTTTTAGAAACTCTTTTTGATACCAGTTTTTTTCGTTTTTCAAACGCTTTCAACCAAATGCAACCGTGGGCCACTGAACCTTATCGCAATAAATGATCGACTTGTTATGTCTGTCAGTGCCAAAGTATTCCGACGTTAACTGTGGAAAGGTTCTACAGTGGCCTAGGATTCCGTTTGGTTTACCGGACATTGAAAACGTTTGAGCGACGAAAAAACTGGTAATTGCGAAGACTTGTTTCGCTCCTCCTTCATTACCGTTGGTACATCATATGATAGATATTGAGAACAATTTGAATGGGATATGCCGGGAAATACCGGTTCTGAAATTTCCGCATAATCCACGAAATTGTTTTTTTTTTAAGTAATTTGTTTGGAATCGTCTCTATAATAAAATCGTTGTTCCCAGAGGAGAACGGCGCAGGGTTTGTGTCGCGCTACGGGGACGCGGGCGGCGGGCAGTGGGTGGTGCGCGTGCGCCGCGCTGCGCGGGAGACTCTCTGCGCGGCGCTGGACCACACCGTCACAGAGCGGCTCGGCTCGAAAGCCGCACGGATATTCAGGTACATTTTTGAAAGCACATGTATTGTGTGAAAATACCACTCGAAAGTGGTATAAATCAGCTTATATCTCCAAAATTATAGCTCTAATCAATGTTTTGACTAGTCCACAAGATTAATGAGAGTTGTGATTGTCTTCTAAGCTACTCGTATTTCAAATTCAGCACAATTTTTCACCACTTCGAGTGGTATTTTCACACGTGTGCTTTCAAAAATCGGGCCCCTGTCTGTGTGTGAGGCCAGGATCCCGATTTTTCAAAGTACATTATGTGAAAATACCACTCAAAAGTGTTCAAAAATCGTCCTGAAATACAAGTAGCTTAGAAGAAAATTACAGCTGTCATTAATATTGTGAAGTGGACTAGTTAAAAATTTGATTCGATCTGCAGTTTTGAAGATATAATAAACAGATGGTATTATCGAGTGATGTACTTTCAAAAGTCGCGTAAGTTCTGCTACATTCGGTCTTATACAAAACTTTTGTTCACACGGCGACGCGTAAAGAGTTTGACTTTTGTATGCAGCAAAAAATACGCGATCGAAATTACGCGACTAACGACTAAAAAAATGACGCTCGTCTGATCTTACCATAAGAGTATTGAGTTGAGTGACCATACCTTAGCAGTACGACCCGTGCGAAGCTCATATTTTGAATAAATAAAGTGCATATCAGATAATCAAAATGACTGAGTCGTCATGTCCTTGAGCGGACGAGTTATAATAAAAATCTCTCAGGAAAATGTTTCTTAGTTGTGTCCTGACGTATTGCGGCTTTTTGTTAGTAGTTTTCAGCAATCACAATTGTTAAAGTAGTTCCTTGTAATTAATTCTACAAGATAATAACATTAATATTTCGTTACGCGAAGACTTATTTTGTGATTGACAGCGCCATCTATTCAGTTAATTGAGTACCATTTTAGTTACTTATATTTTCGTTAGATGTCACTCTCACGTCCCGAAACATTCCTACATCGCGCTGTTAAGATTTTTCTCAGTTTATAGACCCCCTTAGTTCGATTTAAAGAAATCATACTTACCTGGCGTAGGGGATACCGTGATCAAGTAGGCGGTTCCCCCAGGGCGAGACTCTCCCATTGCACTGCGGTTGGGTTGACCATTGCGATTATCCCTAATGTGGATAACTCGGACGCGTAATTTTTGGTAGTGGGGACTGCGTACGCGCCGTCCCCTCGTTGATAATTGAAAATGTATGGTTGTAACGTGAAGTGTAGTAGACGTGTACAGTCAAGGGCATAAATATAATGTACGTTACTTACCAAGAAGTCAAAAACATCTGTACACCTTTATGATATGAACAATAAAGCCGATGGCACATACAGGGTGAAATTTTGAACGTGATACAAAGTCGATGTTTTCGATACATCTCTGAAGGACTAAAAGGCTCTGTTAAGTCTTGAGTTACCAAAGTAATTAATTAGAACTTAATTAACGATTTTATTTATCCCATTTTTTATTGGCACGTGTGGTTACCCCACCCTTTAAATGATAGAGCAAAAAGTTTAAATTTGTTTTATAATAGGCACTCGCCTCTTTGGTTCACTTTGACATAAAAATAAAATAATACTGCTAATTCGTGACGTGAGTTGTCATAACAAATATCAATCTCTCGGTTTATTAAAATTTAACTGAAAAATGCCGCCTGCTTATCCTTATACGCACGTTGAGCGTTTAGATATGGTTATTTTTTATCACACATCAAGTAGTACGGTGCGGACACAGACATTGCTTCACGAAAAGTATCCAGACTCTCCAATCCCGTCTCGTCGTTTAATAAACCACACTGTCCAAAACTTGAGGGATTATGGACAATTTTCCGTTCCATCACATGCACAAGGTAGAGGATCTCGAGCACGCTACTCGGATGCGTTTCGTACTCGAGTACTTCGTTATTTCAACCGCCACCCTCAAGCAAGCACAAGGGATGCAGCCGCACGTTTTGGAACAACACAATTTTTTATGTGGAAGCTGTTGAATGCTGAAGGTCTACACCCGTTCCATTTCCAACGCGTGCAAGATATTGTTCTTGCAGATTACTCCAGAAGAGTTCAGTTTTGTGAGTGGTTTTTGGAACACTTGCATTTAAATATCATGTGGTCAGACGAAGCAACCTTCTCCAGGATAGGGCTATTCAACGTCCATAATGAACATTGGTGGAATAATGTGAATCCCCATGTCACACGCAGGGACTCGTTCCAAACCCGGTTTTCAGTCAATGTTTGGGCCGGAATTCTGAACAACTGTGTAGTAGGACCACATTTTATTGACGGTACATTAAATGGAGCTAAGTATGAAGATCTGCTGAGGAACGTCTTACCAACATTAATGCGTGATATTCCGGAAGAAAATCAAAACGACCTACACTTTCAACAAGATGGAGCTCCAGCCCACTTTTCTCGTCGGGTGCGGAATTATTTAGACCAAGAATTCCCCGATAGGTAGATTGGCCGCAATGGTCCAATCGCATGGCCTCCTCGTAGTCCCGACCTAACACCGCTGGACTTCTTTTTATGGGGTGAAATTAAAAGGCGAGTCTACAAACGTGAGTCCCACACAGTCACAGAACTTCGGCAAAAAATCATACAGGCGTTTGATGCTGTTAAAGCCAATGTGTTTGTGCTTGGAAAACTCAAAGACAATTTAAGACGTCGAGCAGAGCTATGCCGGCGGGAAGGTGGTGGTCATTTTGAGCATTTATTGAAGTATGTTTGAGAAATACATTTTGTTTTTGATATTAAATAATGATTATTACCACTCTGTTTGTTATTTACACCAAAATAATACATAAGAGCTAGGGATTTAAGTTATCTGCTGTGTTGATATTACTCGTATTATTTGACACTATCCACTAGATGTTAATTACAGCGACAAAACCTTTCAAGTGTCAAATGTAGGGTAGCAATACTTTCAGTTTCTGAATTATTTTTTTGTTAGAAAATTATCAATATTTAATTAAGACAAATTTTAACAAATGAGTTAATTCATCTAATTCTACAGCATCTGCTGAGCAGGAAACACGTAATTTGTATCACGTTCAAAATTTCACCCTGTATATATTTAACGTAATGGCTGCATCGATATTTATGCCCCCTACTGTACCTAGCTAACAATGTGCAATAAGATTAATTTTACAAGAAGCTTTCCATACATCATGCATTTAGGGGTTAAGGATTGCAATATATCGTACACCTGTACTGCAGTAATACTGGGTGTAACATCAGGAAACCGAATAATTTTAAGGGTATTTCTGAGGGCAAAAGGAGCAAAGTTCACATAATGTCGATTCCGTCTCTATTTATTACTACGAACCACATAGAGACGTCATCATAGATAACTGACACTTAAAATAACAGGAACTTAACAGAGAGTGGTGAAACAGGCCCTTATTAAACAATAACTTAGTTAATAAGCATCCCAAAAACACGGTCCTTCAACACGTGTATTCGTTTGACAGTGGTTCTTACTGTTTGCTATAGTTTTCCTATTTATTGTTTGCTTCCAGGTTAATTCGAGCAAAGAAATACATAGAAGAAGAAGATATACAAAAATACGCCATGCTGCCGAACAAAGAGTGCAAGGAATTAACATATAAGTTGCTAGAAGAACATTTTATAAGTGTACAGGTGAGGGTCATTCCCAATAAAGTGTTTATTGTTTGTTTGTTTACTTTAATATTTTTCTTTCAACTCTTACACTTACTACCTCAAATGTTGTATTTATTTTCATATCTTAAGTGTATACGTAGATGATGTAATTAATTATCTGTATAGTATCGACACAAAATGTAACATTTATCCGATTTGGAACTTCGAAACCGGCTTTAATTGAGCTCGTTATCATTACAGTGGGCAGTAGAATAGAATGAACTAGAACTTCCAAACATAATACATACTCATTGCTGTTGCTATCTTTATTTTCAGCCAATGCGAAAAGCAGCATCCGCGGGCGGAATGGCCAAGGCAATTTACCTTTATCACATTGATTTACACGAGGTAAGCACCAACTACTACTAGCTGCACTAGCGCCATCTAGTCTTTGTTTTCAGAACAATTGTGTGTGTAATACGAATGTACTTCGATGCGGTTTTTTTCATTCGAAAGCTAGTTTCCTTGCGTGCGATGGTACGTAGCCATATGTTTGGTTAAAATCTGTTTAGCAGTTTGAAAAGTATCAGCTCTTTTCGAAAATGGTGTACGACATTTTTGGCATAACATAGAATATATTTTTTATTTACTTATTATTACTTGATTAATGCGTGGGAGGGTGTTAATTTTTATAACTTTACTAGCTGACCCGGCGAACTTTGTTCCGCCTTAAATTTGAAAAATTCCTTTGTAAGTGCATCTTTATACTAATCAAGGAATAATGTGTAGGCATGCTAAATTTAATGTCTGTAGCTTTATTAGTACAACATTTCTGAATTTTCCAATCCCGTGGGAAAATCGGGATAAAAAGTATCCTATGTCCGTCTCCTGGTTCTAAGCTACCTCCCTACCAATTTTCAGCCAAATCGGTTCAGCCGTTCTCGAGTTATAAATAGTGTAACTAACACGACTTTCTTTTGTATATATAGATAGATAGATGTTACTGTTGCATATAATTTTTACATTTTGCGAAGTAAAATGCTGCATCGTCCGTTCCCTAGGTGGCGCTGCTCGGGCTGGAGATGTGTTACCGCTCGCTGCACAACCTGCTGCTGGTGGCGGCGCACGAGCGGCGCCGGCACGCGCGCCTGCTGGACAAGCGGCGCCGCGTGCGCAGCATAGTGCACGGCATGCGCGCGCGCGGCGAGCCACAGGACAACATCGATGACGTAACTATACCACCACCATTATAATAAATACGGGTCTAGTCTATACAATATATTGTATCCAAATTTAAGTTCCGAATATACACCGTGGGAACGAATTATGCGAAAAAATTTAACTATGGATTCTTGGTGGTATAACGAGTAAATAATGTTATGTCAACGTGGGTCCAAAACTGTTATATTAACTTTCTTAATTTCTGTAACAAACAAATCAATTTACGATGGCACTTTCTTGTGAACGAAACCTTAGAAACGAGTAGCGCTATTCAACTTGACTTAGGTGACAGTCGTTTGTCATTTTTTAGTAATTTCTAGTTACATTTTAAATCTGATTTACAGTCGGTACGTTTTCAACAAGAAAAAGTGGTTAAAAAGTCCAAAGAACTTTTTGGTGTTGTAACTTAACTTTGAATAAAGAGTTATTCGAACACTCAAAATTATGGCAGATATGATGCCTGTTATTAGACCCGTATTGCGTGTGTGTGATTACGTCACATTATAAAGGCGTGTTAACCTTGAGATTTATCAACTTGTGAATTACTGAAACAATTTAATATCTCGAAAATTGGGCTTTATACAGCAATGTTTAGAATACTTTTTTTAGTCCAAATACGCACTAGAATGTTTGGTTCAAATTTTCCGCATAATTCGTTCCAACGGTGTTTTACGTCACACATTTTTTTAATTCTGATAATGATAACGTTTCTGAATTTACTGAAAAATGTATGATTCATGAAATCCAAATCACTGTTATGAATAAAAAATGTCTTAACGAGTGACCAATGAAAATTATGGGATACGAAGGGTGGATATCGAAAAACAACTCGATGCACGTGGCGGCTAATGGCTAATGCGATACCACTTATAAAAACTTTTTCGCTTAGAAATAAACTCTAGTATTGAAATTAATGATACATGTTTTGTCGACCGGATAGCCCAGTGGTTAGAGAATCTGACTATGAAGCTTGAGGTCCCGGGTTCGATCCCCGGTCGGGGCAGATATTTGTATGATAAATACGAATGTTTGTTCTCGAGTCTTGGATGTTTAATATGTATTTAAGTATGTATTTATCTATATAAGTAGGTTTATCCGTTGTCTAGTGCCCATATTACAAGCTTTGCTTAGTTTGGCGCTAGGTCAATTGGTGTCAACTGTCCCAAGATATTATTATTATTTCTGTATATTTATTTTTTTATCTCAAGTTAGGTTTTTACAATATTCATATAAAAAGTAATAAAACAATATTAATACAAAATATAAAAACATTATAAAAACCTAACCTAGGGTGCCGCCGGCAGCGAGGCGAGGCCTAAGCTACCGGTGGTCAGGGCGACAGAGACAGGAACCTCCTGACTATCCGAGCCGTGTCCAGGAGAACCGCCTTCTGTATCTGGCCCTTGACCCAACCACCTAGCGAGAGCCTTTTAAGGTGATGGTCAAGGCTCTTCGCTATTAAACCGTTTGCCGCATTATTATTATTATGTTCTGAACTTTCATCGGCAGGTGGAAGAGACCATCACGCCGCCTGAGCACGCGGTGCTTCAAGGCGTGGAGAAACGCATCAAGCAGCTGAGCGGCGCAGAGCTGGAGCTCGACAAGACGCTTTTCGTACTGAACTGGTTCCTCACATACCCTCGGACGTGACCATTTGGTGTTCAGGGTTCGAGAGAAGTGCGCTCGCTGGATCAAGTTAAGTTGACAGCATGTAGTCGATAGATGTCGCTACGAGTATGAAGAAACTTAAATTGACATTTACGAAAAATATCTAGTCTCGACTCGACCTGTTTTACATATTTACGAACTTGTAAATTTAGTTGGTACGGTTATTACTAAGTTGTTTTTTAATTAGGTTTAATAAGGAAATAAAAGTCGATAAGTTATGTTCTTAAAATTTTATTTCACCCCATTGAAACTCAATAGTCATTCAAACGATGTACAACCTATTAGTATCGATCGAATTATTAATTATAAAATTTCCGACTATCTACAGAATCAGCCGCTTGGAAAAGAAAACTAAATGAAATATCTACCCTGAATTCTGAAACAAGGGATATATAATATGACATACCGATGTAAGCCCGACTCTCATTCGTGGGGTATATGCATATAGAATGCAGCAATAAAAAGGAAAAATTAAATAAAGCAGCTATTTTCTATGTGACTCACATTTTTGGCTTAAAATGCTCATGGCGACAATTTCCTTTGATTTTAGTTCCGATCCGTCTTGTACTCTTTACTGTCAGGCATTAAATAAACGCACAAAAGAGTCCAAGCTTTATACTATCGTATAGCGGCGTGTACGTGATGTATCACAGATTATGCCACCACTGTCACTTACACCGTTCTTCTACATGCCTTGCATCGCTACGTTTCTATGCATTTTGTATGCAAATTAATCAAAGAACCGCTGTCTCCATCACGCTCACTTCATACTTCACTTCTGTGTGACCTACGCCTAACGCGCGGGTTGCCGAGCTCAACTAAAGGGCCACAAAAAAACGCCGCCACCGGCATATGTCCTGTAGTTTTCATACATTTTATATGGACTCGCCGCACACGGTTGACGCCGGTGGCTGCCACACGCTTCTCGTGGCGGCATTTGTGGCTGTGGCCGGTGGCCCGTGTGCCCACTCTAACAAGCGAGGCGTAGTTTAACCGGACTCACTTTGTTGGTTTCTTTTGTTATTTCGTCTCAGGGTACAGACTGTTCATTATTACCGAAAATTACTTGCCATTAGTGTTTACTGAATGTAAAAGGTATCAGTCTTCTCTTTTACTCTTTTAGGCGACCGACTCACTAACCTTTCGAATGCCTAGTCCTGGATCCGTCACAAGATTGAAAGCTATCTTTTTGTATTTTCAAGCTCTAAAATTTGTATTGTTTGAAACAAATGAGACTAGAGCATCTAGTCTGTTTTTTTTTATTCCGGCATACGAAAGGCTAAACCGAATTACTGAGCTTTTATTTAAGGCAGATTTGATGTTAGTTTGCTCATTCGTATAGTTTTGCAAATTGATGAAGACTTCCCTAAACATCTAGTTTATTTAACGCGAAACCTCCCCGTTATTTAGGAAGGTCGAGCTTACATCAGTGATATCAGTATACCTTAAAAGTAATTTGGTGACCCTTCCAACCAAGGAGACATGTAATCAACATTGTTATAATTATGAATTAATATTAACAAGTATATAGATTATGTATGTACGTAGTTAAACACCTGTTATACAGTGACACCTAATATTTTATTATTTAATTTATTACAGAGACTGGCCGTCGCATGGGTAAAAAATAAAATTATAAAATAAAGTTTGACTTCAATAAATTAAAAAAAATATATCATATCTTTTGATACTTTGGTCTAAAACAAGTTCATTTCGCTTTTTGTTAAACGTTTCCTCTGTTCCAAAAGTTAAGGGCTTGGCAAAAAATCGGGCACCCATGGTTTTTGTATTTTATGTACATAAAAGCTTACTTTCTAAGCTTTTATGCCAAAAAATCTGGAAAACCATAGGTGCCCGATTTTTTTGCAAGGGAGTGTACTTATATGCTATAACCTTTAGCTCCCGGTCGCTCTTTTTTATAGTTGTCAAACGAGCTTAACAGAACGCGGTTTTACAAAGAAAAGGAACTTAGTCAAAGTTAATCCTATGTACCCACTTGTCTTAGAATAAGATAGTATAAAAGCTTGTCAAATAATCACCTCGTATTTCGTTGTTATGTTCGGTTATGAGCAATCATAAGTAGATTAATACTTCCTTGGAATTAGACTCGAGGACTTTTATCATGAGTGTTGGTCGTTGTGCGCATTTTTCCAATGGCAGTGAACAATGTTCCAAGATCACACAACAAATGGAAAATACTGTCTACATGCGACGGCCCAAGATATTCACTCCAAAGCTAGATTATCGCTAGTTTCGTCTAAATTAAAAATGCTCTAATATTTACACACCCGTGTGCACGCAATGCATGATGTCGCAGCTGAGAGTCTGAGAAAGCCAATTGTAAAACGGATTGGAAGATCGAAGCTTATATTATATGGGCCAAATCGTCCGTATTTTTTGTGATCATAGTTAAGAGCATTTAGGATCGATCCACAGCTAGAACAGGAGCCCGATTTTTGAAATCACATCACTCGAAAGTGGTATAAATCAGCTTATATCTCCAAAACTGCAGCTGTTATCAAAGTTTTGACTAGTTCACAAGATGAACGAGAGCTGTTATTGTCTTGTATGCTATTCGTATTTCAAATTCAGCACAATTTTTCACCACTTTCGAGTGGCATTTTCGTACATGTGCTTTCAAAAATCGGGCCCCAGGTGTTAAATTAGTCAATCACTAACTAGCTAGCAATAAAGTTCGTTCATAACTTAAAATTATCATGCGGTATGCGATTTGGCAGTCGACCTTACCAACTTTCAAACGTATCATCAGTCATGCACGTCTCCAGATTTTCCTTCATTAAATTTATTAGTTACAATATAAATAGTTCTGTGAAATGTGCGAATATAATCAGCTCGCATATATTAGCCCGTTTTACTAATGGTGCTTGAGGGCAGCTACGACACGAGGCATCGGCGTGCGTACCTTAATTAAACGCTGTATCTGATTAATAATTAGAACTATTCTATAGAAATATTAAAATACGGTGAAGACATCAATCTATCTGGCCTACGATATCACCTTAACGCGACGAGTCGACCTACGATACCTCAGACTATACATAGGTACTTAAAGAAGTATACAAAAGCCACTATTATCCGTATCATTAAATTTAACCAAGCGACACTTATATACAGGACGACGGAACAAGCGAAACAAAAATAAAACATGAACATCAAGTTGAAATTATTTTTATTCTCTTTATAAACTAGGTATTTTACACAACTTAACAAAATACATACATACAGCAACTGAACAGAGCAACCAAAATATAAATCATTCATACGGCATCGAAACTATAACCCGGGCCGGCCGCGCGCGCCGAGCTGCCAAATACTTGCCAGTGTCATTGAACCTTACCTACCCATCCCGCTCTGAAAGTGTTCCACATGGTCGGACCATCTTTAACAGAGTCACATTGGATGGAAACAGGGTTGTGCAACAGATATTTAAATCGGTTTGGCAGTGACAAATAGTTCGAACTAGGCCTTTCGATCACCAACCGTTTCAGACGTTGGCGAACAATGATTTGCAGCTCTAAGACTAGGTACTGCAGTGATCTCCCTCGGGAAGTCGACCCGACCATGTAGTCCTTTAAAAGCGGGATGCTAAGGTTAGTCATTAGAGCTAGGGCAAGTAATGTCAGCCCGGCAGGCGGAGGCTTGTGGGAGAGGTGAGTGGCAAGAGTGGTGTCAGTCGGCCCCGGCCCGGCCCGGCTTTAATACTGGCGTGGACGCATCTCCGAGCCCCCCGATGCGTCTAATTCAATTTAATTTAATTCAATTTGTACTATAACGAAATATTTCGCTCTACTGGACCGAACTCTAAACATAATGTATAAAATAATATTTTCGAAGACATTTCCTTTATTTGTAAGCTTATAACAAAAATTAAGGCTAAGCCAAAATAATCCATCGACAACTCATCCATATGCCAATTTAAAATATAATTATTAACTACACGTGAAATGCCAAGTAGAGGATAACTTTAGTTCGCTACATAATCTGTGATGTAAATAGGGAAACGATAAAAAATATTTTTTATAAAACGATATTTACAAAAGCAGTCGGACTCCGGTAACGCTAGGAGGCTATAAAAAAGGAAAATTATATGATATCCGATGCAGGCTTGCTCGTTATTTGTTCTCAGTTTTAGCTGAATTTCGTGCAGACTATTTTTATACAGACCATTTCATATAAATTTATATATTAATCTCATGCATGCATGGAACGCGATCGGGAGCAAAAGCGTTCTCAAACAAAATAGGAATAAAACGAACTTGAGAGTGTGGAGCTCAGTACGAGGATCTAGAATACGAGTGCGCTGCAGCCAGCTTGCTAGTGCAATTAATACTAAGATTTACCACAAGAGTTAATGAGAACGGCGAATAACAGTCGCGGTGTTCCTGTACTGCCAGTCTGACATGCTCGACCTACAACTAGCGGTAAACACCAATTTAAATAAAAAAGAAATCCAATATTGCATAAACTTATCACAAAGAAACAGTAATCCCGTAATAGCTTCCTTAATGAATTAGAAAATATACGTACTATTTACAATGCAAATGAGATTAATTTACACATTTCGTTCCACTACGTAATTTGTCATTTAATTTTTATAAATATCTCCATAGTAACGTTTATATAAATTCATGTAGATGGCCTAAATTATAATACTAAGTTTTGTTTTCGATAGCCGAGTTTGAACGCAAGCCGAAGTGTCCGTGGAACTAAGCTTACGTGTCCCGTAAGCTAGTGATTTACTAATCAAGTCGGCTTGTAGTTGAACTATATAATTTACGCGGTGAGATATATCGCTTAAGCTATCTGAAATCCGAAACGTAACTGTCGAGACGTCCTTGAAGCCTGTGGTGGTCTTAAACAGTGTGCGTTGGTCGCCCTGTGACCCGTTTCACGAATGCACGGAGTCACAAGATGCAAGCTACGAGCGCGAAGTGGCTGAGGCTGTCCTTCCTTCCACAAGCATGACAGTCACCACTTTGAACTTGTAGCATTGATTACTGAGATCGTCTACCCACATGGCACGTGTACAAGATGTTTAAGTCTTAGTAAAAATATTCACACAGCACCAGCCGTTTTCTCATCGTAAGTCTAGCGTCTATTACTCGATAAAACTTAAGGTTCCTTTGACATTTGTCCCCAAGTCTTACGTGATTAGGGATCAATAACTTGAGCAAAACAAGACATAACCGGCGCTTTTTACATGTGCCGTGTAGACGATCCTTAGTGAAACTGGGCCTCACGGGCACGTAGGAGTTACGGGAGCTGATGTAGTGTTAGTTTAAGAGCACCACAGGCCGCGCCACTGAACACAGAGTCCTCACTGCCGCCACACCGGGGAACATTACAATATGCAGCACGACGCCGAACAACAACTGCTCGAACCGCCTTTACTCTTTTGTCGTTGATCTGAAATACAGAGAAAGCTTTGTGTTAAAAGGTGTTCGTTAAAACAAAACGGTACGGTTACCATAATAGTCCGTCGTCGGTAAACTTGTACCTATCCGGATCCATTTGGTAAAAGATTGGTAGACGTATTCATCATCAAACAAGAAATCTCATGCCAATCTCAACGTTCAGTTAAAAATTAACCGATGTTCCAAATGGAGTACCATCACACGAAGCTACAAGCTCAAGAGATAATGTGGCTACTTTTAAAATATGCTTGTAATTTTGTGAAACAGCCTTCTAGAACTATGTAAAATCATTTCTAGGCACCTAAATCAATCTACATGAAAAACAAAAAGTACTTAATAAAACATGAAATAAAATAGAAGAATCAGGTGCCCAGAAATTCATGAAACAGAGTAAATATTATTTAAAATTAGATAGTTGTAGCCACTTACAGATGAGGAAAGGAAAGGAGGAGGATGGTCGGGTAAGGCAAAGGTTTTTGTTACACCCATCGAACTTCTGCAAATTAAATATTTGTTTTTGTAAATTAACCTTGACGAGAACGTCAATAAAAATTTCTGAGCACCTAAACGGAGTATAGTAAACACTTAATATTTTAAATGCAGCTAGAGGTACCGATATCGTTGTTCTGTACAACCAAAACATAGACTACGGTGAATAGAAGGCAGTGTAATTTTTTTATCAAAATTGAGCACCGGAATTTAGGCACAGTTCTTTTAGGCACTACATAGTCTGGGCAACAAAGGTTAACTGTTATTTGTGACTTAGCCAAATAGTCCTCCTAATCGACAAAAGTCACATCCTTTTACGAATAATTAATAATACGGTATTAGAAATTAAAAGTACTCTGTCTCGATCTCGAGCCACTGGCCGTTAGCGATGCGCGAAATGTTCATTGAAAGGATACTAATCTTTAGCTCACGAGATATTATAATACTCATTTAGCAGACTAGCCCATTTAGCTCAATTATTACGTATATCGGTTCATCTCATGCATATAATTAATTTCGTCTCGCTCACTTACAGACTAGCTAGAGCGAGTGAGTTAAAAGATATCGTTGTCTCTTTTAAAAAAAACGTAATAGATACTACAGCATATAGTTGGGTTACTTAAACTGAACAGCCCTGTAACTGTTGAACAAGGTCCTCTCCCTTAGCACACCATAATGAACGATAACTCGCCACCTGCATCCACCGGTTTCCCGCGACTTGTCGTCGATCCACCTAGTGGGAGGCCTGGCCTGCCAACACTGCATCTTCCGGATGGAGCGACTGCCCGGGGCGCCAAATTTGGGGGGCGCTGAGGTCTGGGGCCTCGGCCTCCTGGCTCACCGGCTGTGTACCCTCAATACTGTCCTTAAGTGGGCGCCTAAATATTACTGCCCGGGGTGTCAGTGACCCTAACGCCGCTGCTGGCTATAGCTATATACTCTATAGCTAACTGATAGTTCTTTAACTCCCTCGCTCGCTACACATCTGAACTGACCGTGTGAGTTGGGCTCGGGGAGGTGTTCGCGCGGCACGAGGTGCATCACGGTGGTGCGCCCGAGCGGCAGCCCGAGCGCGCCGAGCGTCACAGAGCTGTGCAGGAAGCGGCCCTGGTAGATCAGCCGCAGGATCTCCGCCCGGGAGACGCACTCAGTCGCCCAGTCCGCTGAAACGACAAACAAAAGAATGTTTACAATTTGTTTATTTCGTATTTTTTTTAGCATTGGCCCAAGATATTATTTTAGAACGTTTATTGTAACGACCCAATCTACTTAATTTAGGCACGTATAGGTACTAGCGGCCCTAGCCTTTCGATTGTTATCATCACTACATAGTATAAAACAAAGTCGCTTCCCGCTGTCTGCTTAGCTCTTTAAAACTACGCAACAGATTTTGGTGAGGTTTTTTTTTAATAGATAGTGATTCAAGAGGAAGGTTTATATGTATGATTCTACGCAGACGAAGTAGCGGGCAGAAGCATAGTAAAATCTAAATGGCTTTAGAGTTTGGGTCCGGTACCCGCCCGATTCAAGGATCGGTACGTGCTCATGTGCCAGTAATAACAATTTCACAAGCTGTCTTACTTCCACGCTGTAACACAGCAGCGCAAGCAACGCTGCTTGGCGGCAGTATTAGCGAGCCAGATTGTGGTAGCGACCACCCAAGGTGATGGAAAAGCTGGCGCGTACAAATAATGGCAGTCCAGCTGAACATTGTCACCTCTACAATAATAATATGTATGTAGTTCAGATAAAAAAAATTTTTTCATAGATACCCGTGCTTATGTAATTAATTGCGCATTACATTCGAGTCGCATAACGCAATCATAATTAAAAAGCGAAAAGATAAACAGTGAAGGTCGATCTCGCTCAGTGGCGATGCCTGGCGATCACAAACCACGTGGTAAAAAATAAAATCGCATTCATGTTTTTTTTTTTCATTAAAAGTTGTTCATAAATGGAATTATCAATTATTTTTGATTTGGAAAAACAATACTTACTAATAAAATAACACAATGTACTCCGAAATTAATAAAAAAGGATAAACACACAAAAAATATAATTTAATAAGACGAATATTAAAAATAAATGTAGAAACTATAAAAACAAAACTAACAAAAAGCTTTTCACAGCACTGCCCCCAGAGAGATTTGAACTCTCGACCCCTGGTTTACAAGACCAGTGCTCTAACCCCTGAGCTATGGAGGCTTACGACAGACGGCTTGTAAATGTCGGTTGTTATTGACGCGCGCAGTTGCTTACACACACTAACACGAGTCCACACCTACAGCGACAGAATGCGTCACTTTCCGTCAGCTTTTAGTAATATCGTGCGCATAGAGATGGCGCTGTTTACACCAAGCCCAGATAGAAATATCAAAGTTGACTTTATTTTTACTGTTTGCAGTATCCTTACATAGGTACTGTTTATATTAAAATGATCCAATAATTAAATATGCTTACTTTAACCTTTTATAAATTTAAACAACAAACATATTATTATGTACATGTAACAATTTTTAAAAAGTCGTATACACCGACGCGTATATAACTCGTGTAGATACATTACGAGTACTTCGCTTTACAGGTTGATTTTATAAATACAAGACATTTCTTAAATTTTTACTCTAAGATCCCAAAAACAACAAAATCACATCATATTCCTGCATAAAAAATCAAAACATTTTTTTAAAATGTAAAGTATGCACGCGAACTGCAACTGTTCTTCCTACTCCGACCGCTGGCTGGCCAGAGGGCGTAAATCGCCGGTTGCCCGCCAGGCGGCAGCACTGGCGTAACTTCGCTCGAACATAATCGCAGCCATAATTCGAGCGCTACTCCACCTACAAATTAGTTTCACCTGCTATTTACGAAGTTTTTGTGGTTTTCTGTTTGTAACAATGTTAACGTAACAGGTATAATCGATAGATTTTGTAGCGAAGCTCAGTCACTTCCAATTGATAGTTATTATTCCTAGTTTCTAAGACTATAA
The DNA here is from genome assembly GCA_932294345.1 of Pandemis cinnamomeana. Taxonomy (NCBI): domain Eukaryota; kingdom Metazoa; phylum Arthropoda; class Insecta; order Lepidoptera; family Tortricidae; genus Pandemis; species Pandemis cinnamomeana. The sequence continues at coordinate 8,810,227 of OW028721.1, forward strand.
TTTGATAATTAGAAAAGAACCATGTTACTTACTCACTTTACTTTCATCTCATGGGTACGTATCAAAATACATAAAGTTTGATATGCATAATGGATTAAAATAATTATGATTCTAACTATACTATACACGTTGTAATTTTCTCAGAAAATGGCATTATAACAGGATTGTTACAAAATAATCCATACCTAATCCGATCTGTAGATTACGCGACCAAAATTGCGCTATTTATATTGATGCATAAAGTATGTATTTTGCCATTAAAAACTTTTGTATTTTCACCTGCACCCAAAAAATATCATAGGTACCTAACTACTTAGTAAACGAGACGATACACTAGAACGAAACTCCATCAGATTCTAAAACAAAGAAAAGCGACCTACAAAATAAACGTACCTATGTGGCTCATAGCAAAGAAACGATAAACCCAGTTTGCACCTATTAGAGGCTGTATAGCGCCTGCTTATATACTGGCTGTAAATCTAATCTATCTACATGTATGTAAGTGTTTAAACGGTTGTCTAAGCAACACCGAATGTTGTTCTTAGACATGACAATAATATTGTATTGTGATTGAGAGACTGACGTGCGTACACACGTCAGGGCCTGTTTTTATAGTTTTCCTTTAATATACATATTTACTGTTAAATCTGGCTGCTCATTTCCACATAATCTCATTTGGTTATGGGCCCAGGACCTCAGCAGTCCAGAAATAACGTGAAAGGTTATTAAAGTGGAAATAAAAGTGGTTTGAAGCTCGTGAAAATTTTCTCCGTAACATAATGTCAGATGAAAACAGCTGTTCGACTGGCATGAGCGGAATAAGAAAATTGAAGGGTTCGTCTGATTACCCGAACTGGAAATTCTTGGTGAGGAATTACTTAGAAAATAAAAACTGGTGGGAAGTAATTTCAAAAGATGTGGTAGACGAAGATGTCGACAGGAAAGCACGAACAACGATTTGTTTGTTATTGGAACCGGAGTGCTTTACTCACGTCTACAATGCCAAATCTGCCAAAGATGTCTGGAGTAATCTGCAGAGAGCTTACGAGGACAAGGGTTGGGGAAGACGAATCTGCATACAACGAGAGCTGTTCAGTAGCAGGTTAGAAAATTTTGACTGCATTGAAAGCTACATTGCAAGAGTTACGTTTCTTGCACAGCAACTGTCGGATATTGATTCACCGATTCAAGAGGACTGGATCATATCGATTTTGCTCGGTGGCCTGACCCCTGAGTACAGTCCCCTCATCATGGCTGTAGACAACAGCGGTACCGAGATCACGTTGGAGCAAATAAAAACGAAATTGCTGCAAGAAGGAAGTAGACAAAGCAAGATGAACATAAACCACGAACAAGCCCTAATTACAAGAAGAACACAGAACGATGCCAGATCTCGCACTAAACCCGATGATCGTAAGCAGAAGTTTGTTTACAAGTGCTATAAATGCCATAAGCAGGGACACAAGGCGTCCGAATGCGAAGAGCGGAAGAGAACCGCGAATGTCTGCCTGAATGCAAAGGAGGCGATAAACAAAGATAAGTGGTATCTCGACAGTGGATGTTCAAATCACATGACTCATGATAAGAGCAGGTTGTTGTCGTACAAACCCGAGAACGGCAACATGAAAATTTCGGTAGCGAATGGTGAAAAGCTACGCGTGCAAGGACGAGGAAACGCTGAACCAGAAGTCGGCGAGGAACAGAAATTATCTTTGAATAATGTTTTACATGTTCCCGATTTATCCATGAACTTAATCTCAGTTAGCGATTTGACCAAGAAGAATTATTGCATTAATTTTGACAAAGGAGGTTGCACGATTCAAAGACAGAATCGACCTATTGCAAGATGTCATGAAGTTGACGGAATTTACGAGTTGGAAGAAAACAAAAACAACGTCGTCAATTTGACATTGTCAAAACAAAATGAAAATATTTCGAACATTTGGCATAAACGACTGGCGCATTTAAATGAAAAATACATGCATAAATTGAAAAGCCTTGTTACGGGAATGGAATTTAGAAGTTGTGATTTGACTGAACCATGTATTGCGTGTATTGAAGGAAAGACATGCAAGATTCCCTTCAAAAACAAAGGTACGAGAGCGGATGAGATTTTACAGCTCGTGCACTCTGATCTTTGTGGACCGATGGAAGAACCATCGTTCGGAGGTTCGAGGTATGTCCTACTATTTATTGACGATTATACTCGGAAGACGCATGTTTATTTTTTGAAAAATAAAAGTCAAACTTTCGATAAGTTCCGTGAATACAAGGCGGAAGTTGAGAAAGAGACGAGTAGGTCAATAAAATGCCTTAGATCTGACTGTGGAACAAAGTATTGTAATGGTCCATTTAATAAATTTTTGAAGTCTGCAGGAATTAAACACCAGACGACCGTGCCCTATACACCAGAGCAAAATTCTGTTGCGGAAAGGGCGAATCGTACCATTATTGAGAAGGCGAGGACATTGTTATCGGAAGCAAAATTGAGCAAAAAGTATTGGGCAGAGGCTGTAAATACAGTTGTATACTTGAAGAACAGAAGTCCAACGAAAGCTTTGAGCGATGCTGTACCTGAGAAGCTTTGGACTGGAAAAGATGTAGATGTGAGTCATCTGAAAATCTTTGGTTGTTTGGCTTTTAGTTTAAAACCAAAACAGAAGCGACGCAAACTAGACATGAAAACGGAACCGACGATATTTATTGGATATCCAGATAATCAGAAAGGATATCGTTTAATGAATCCGAAGACAAGGCAAATCACTACAGCGAGAAATGTACAATTTTTGGAAAATGTTTTTCTCCCAGATGTGAAAAGTGACGATTCTGTCGTACGCTTAAGCCTGGATTCAGAGTCGATTGTTCAGTCTAGTGTACGCAATGATAGCAACAGTGGAGCTGGAACTTCGGAGGCGCATGACAACAGTTCGTCAAGTGACGTTGTTGATCAGGAGAGTGTACCGAATGCACCAGAGCAGAGAGTACCTGAAGAGGAAGTTGCTGAAGAGGAAGTGACGTTACCTCAACCGATTGAAAAGAGGTATCCTCAAAGGGAGCGTAAGCCAGTCGATCGTTATGGCTGTAACGTCATGTACGCGATGGAAAGCGTGATAGATGACGATCCATTGACCGTTGAAGAAGCGTTGGCGAGGCCTGATAGTGATTTGTGGCAGAAGGCGATGGACGACGAGCTACAATCACTGAAGGAGAATCAAACCTGGAAGTTAGTCGACCGTCCAGTTGATAAGAAGCCAATACAATGCAAATGGGTATTCAAAGTCAAGAGAGACAGCGATGGCAAGGTAACCAAGTACAAAGCTAGATTGGTAGCCAAAGGTTTTACGCAGGTACGTGGCGTAGACTATGGTGAAACTTATTCTCCTGTAGTTAGAAGCTCTACATTGCGAATGTTATTTTCACTAGCGGTTGAATACGATTGGTTTATTGACCAATGGGACGTTACTACTGCTTTCTTATACGGAAAGATTAAAGAAGACATTTACATGCTCCAGCCTAAAGGAGCAGTAGCCAAAGGTCAAGAAACCAAAGTATGCAAGCTTCAGCGATCATTGTACGGGTTGAAACAAGCATCGAATGCTTGGTTCAACGAATTAGACAAAGAGATGCTAGCGTTAGGTTTTATTCAGTCAATACAAGAACCATGTTTGTACCAGAAACGCCTTAAAAATAACAAGAGGCTAGTGGTAGTAATTTATGTTGATGACATTTTCGTATTTGGGAATTGTGAACGCGAAAAGCAAAAATTAAAAACTGGTTTGCTTGAAAAGTTTAAAGTGAAAGATCTAGGCGCTGCTAGACATGTTTTAGGAATGCGACTGAGGCGGGATAAAGATGTTATTCATCTTGATCAGGAGCAGTTCATATTAAATATATTGAACGATTTTAACATGATTGATGCGAAACCGGTTAGTACTCCAATGGAGGTGGGAATCAAGCTGGAAAAGTCAGCTGATTCGCACTGTAATCTGCCATATCAAAGTTTGATAGGATGTCTTAATTATTTAGCCTGTAATACGCGGCCGGACATAGCGCATACAGTAAGTGCCCTTTCGCAGTTTAATTCGTGTTACGATGAAACACACTTTAAATGTGCCAAGCGAGTCCTTAGGTATTTGAAGGGTACATCTAACCTCTGTCTTACCTTTAAGAAGTCGGGGGACCTAGACTTACGAGGCTATGTAGACGCAGATTGGGGTGGAGCGCTAGATAGAAAATCTTTCACTGGTCTAATTTTTAAATTAGGTAAGAATGTCGTGACATGGGAGAGTAGGAAGCAGGCTACTGTATCCTTGTCCTCCACAGAAGCAGAATACGTAGGACTTAGTCAGGCTTCAAAGGAAGCGCTTTACCTGCGTAGTTTACTGGACAGTCTTCTTTTAACTGTGGAAAGTAAAAAGGCGGTTGTAATCTACAACGACAACCAGTCTGCGCACAAAATTGCAACTAACAAAATGATGCATAACAGAACAAAGCATATTGACATAAAGTATCATTTTATACGGGAATGTGTTCTGAAAAATCAAGTAGAGATCAGGTACATGGCAACCGATAAAATGATAGCTGACATTTTAACTAAGTCCGTGCACAGCCCGAAACTGAAAGAGTTTTTAGGACAGTATTCTTTGATAAATTATTCTAATAAGGGGGCGGACGTATAGTTGTTGTTATAATTGTTTTATGTTTTAATTGTTTTGTGTAGGTATTAGATTAATTTATTTTTCTTGATGGTTATGCGGTTATTCATTTGTTAGGTTTAGGTTTTGTATGTTTTGTTTTATTTGTAAAATAATGTGCAGAGTACAGGCAACTACTGTGTGTTTTATAACTTGTCTGTATGTGTGTATGTCTGTAACATGTAATAGATTAAGGGGGCGTATTAGAGGCTGTATAGCGCCTGCTTATATACTGGCTGTAAATCTAATCTATCTACATGTATGTAAGTGTTTAAACGGTTGTCTAAGCAACACCGAATGTTGTTCTTAGACATGACAATAATATTGTATTGTGATTGAGAGACTGACGTGCGTACACACGTCAGGGCCTGTTTTTATAGTTTTCCTTTAATATACATATTTACTGTTAAATCTGGCTGCTCATTTCCACATAATCTCATTTGCACCACTAAAATATTTAATTACCTTACCCTATTTTGCAGCTGAAAAATACAGTAACAGTACACTTCACATAAACAACAATTAGGCAGCTGAAGCAAAGTGTCGTAATTGTTACAATTAAGGCGTGTTCACACGTGGGACACTGACCTCGCGCAACGCAGCGCGGTGAACGAGGTCGCGTCGCTAATTACTTCTTTTCGCTCTTTTTAACCCGGATCCGTAATTGTACACGGTCTTTTATGCGGTTGGTGTGGACGTCTGCCAGGTGGACCAGTCTTTAAGGACTAGAATGTGACCAAACAAAGATAAGCAGAAATATTAGCCAATTCACATCAATCGGCCTAGTCCCATACTAAGCAAAGCTTAATACCTTCTATGGGTACCTACTAGACAACGGATAAACATGACATACCTACTTAAATACATATAACGTGCATGATTCGGACACAAACATTTATATTCATCATACAGCCTGCCCCTATCGGGATTCGAACCCAGGTCCGCTAGCTTCATAGCCAGGGTCACTAACCACTAGGCTATCTTGTCGCCAATAAGCAGAATCTGTCAGCGATATTTTAGTCAGTTCGCTACGTCTACTTGAATACAAATGTCTAACTTAAACATGTTTGTTCATGTTTTGTGTGCATACGAAACTCGAATGTCTGCCTAAAAGTATTGCCCAGCATGAGATGTCGTAAGTATTTATATAACCTACTATTTACTGAATTTTAATATGCCTTCAAATATTAAGTTAACACCTACCATTGTTCGATCACTCGTAGAGGGCGAGTTGGTCGTTCTAATTCCAATAGTTCAGTTTCTCCAGGGCTACTAATTCATTTTTGAACATAAATTCCAGTTATACCCACAACCGACCGAACTAATTCACTATAATGTATAAAAAGTTTTTTTTTTAAATAAAATATGAAATAGATTATACCACAGCAAAAGTATGGCTAACAACACAGTTGCAAGTCTCCGAAATGTCTCCGTGAGGTCATAATTTTAAAATCCAAGCGTAACTAAACTAATCTTATGTAAGACCAATATGCCACGATCCTATATTGACGTACCACTATCACGATAATACTGGCCGTCGAATCCTTGCCAAAGTTTCCATTCTAAACTTCATCATTGAGACTAATTTGTAATTTGTGACACGCATTTGACGCTTGGTGTGGTCGTAAACTCGCAATCCGTCTGCTAAGCTGAATTGCAACGCCTGGGAAGTGTGTTGTAAGCTGATTTGATTACAGGCGGGAGCGTTCTTTGTTCTCAGCCGATCGTTTAAGCTAACAAGGCTACAACTACGCGAGTTTGGTATCGCAACAATAGCGCCGACGAAACGCTAATGTCTCTGAGCTTCGCAGGTGATTGTAGCAGCAAATTACTGTGTGCTTGTTAATCATAATATTCACGTCTAGCAGCGAAAAAACAAAGAACTTAGCGTTGGCGTCGTACCTAGCGACAGCTTGCGCTATTGGAGCGTCCCACGGAAACCAAAGCATAAGCGACTACCGCAAAAAGCTTCTCTTGTGGCCTCACCGTGGATTAGATGCGAAGAATAAAGCTTTCAAAAGCCTACAGTTATTTAAGCCATTTATTTCAGACTGCCTAAAGATAATCTTAATACAATTCAACAGAGAGACGTCAGAACTCAGAAGGGAGGTAATTTGAATTGGTAAGAGGCTTGATTACGGAATTTGGCACATATTTAATTTATCGCGCACGGAGAAATACTGATGGAAGGGAGGACAGGAACAAAACAGAATTATCGTTAAATCAAGTCCGGGCTCGGGGGATCGAACGCGCTGCGGAATAAGAAATAGGAAATCAAAAGGGGAATGGCAGAGTTACCATATGAAAGGTACTGTAGACCAGTTAGTCTTATTTATGGTAAGATTCCTCGCAAGATCAACCTGTTTGCCGAATAGTTTAGCAAACATTATAATATTATAGCTTCATAACATTTAAGGCATGAACACTGACACCGCGTGCTACAATCCTCTGCCACCTTCCTTAAACGCTTCCCCCATTAATTTTCATCTGAAGACATATTTTCTTTTCCATTTCTATATAATTTTCACGGCTCTGCTTCGAATTAAAAATGTGCAGACAGTTTTAAATCCAGAAATAAGGTGACCCCGATCACGAGGCGGAATAATTCATGCGCATACTCTGATTATACTCTCGTTTTGGCTCTGCATAATAATATAAATCGCACGTAGAAGGACGTCACATCGCCCACTTGGCTGTAGGTAGATTCCGGAACAGTCCTAAATTGGGACCGTTTCAACACTAAATACGAATAATTATTAAACGTGAAGAATTATTTCACAACGCAAGATGAACATGTCCCGACTTTACAGTCTTTATAATTGTTTTAAATCGGTCTGTTCTTAATTAGGCTCACCTATCAAAATGTATAAACGCTTTAAACTAGTGCGTGGCAATTTTTGAAATCACTTTCGTAAAAGTAACATACAAAAGCTCTTATAACTTGTGTTATATTTTTGGAAATACCAGTACAATAATAGATAATTATCACTCGAATACATTTTCATAACTTGTTCAAAATTAAATTCAAGTGAGAATTTCGCACCAATACAATATTACAACTTCCTTAAATTACTTGTCTAAATATTTTCATTATTTCTACAACCCGCTCAACAAGTTCCTTGACATAATTCAACGACAAACGGCTGAAATACACAAGATGTGACAGATGCAAATCATGACAACATTGTTTTAGCCGAGGCGAGACAAATGAACAGCGGGATAAAACAAAAGAATAAAGAATTCCCGTTGCAGGAAGAAATGGAAGAATGTTGATGATGGGCGGAAATAACCACCAATAATAAAAGCCTCATCCGCATCTGTGATTCGAGTTTGCGAGTTGCGTTCCTACAGATTCCCTTGATGCTTCATTGTGAACATTCGGGATGCTGCCTGAAAGATTCAAATTTAATTTATCTGATGATCAGTTTTGGGAAAATCTGGGATTAATGTCTTATAATCATACATAGAATGAGTGGTTTTTTTTCATTAATTCAATGCAATATTCTTTTCTACACAGATACATATATAGTTAGGTCGCAAACAAACGTCTCTAACGCGTTCACGTTTGTTGCCGTTCTGTGTCGCTAGTGGCGCTGCCAATTTAAACATAACAGAGACGTTTACGCGAATGCAATCTAGAGATCTAAATCTAGACGTTCCATTGTATCAAAACAAAACAAAACTTACACTAGTCACTAGAGGTTCAGCGGTATACGTACCTACTCGTGTTACAGCAAAATGATTCAATCATGGCGTCACAAGGTCACATCACAACTCAACTGAACAGTGTATAAAACTATAACATTTTTTCCATTACAGTTTACGATCGAGAACTCCATTCTGCTGTAAACTGATTTCCATAGTGGTGTCATACCGTCCACGCCCCATTGGGCACCCCTCCTCATAATAACAGATATTTATGGTCCATTCGTGTCACGTGAATAAAATAAGCCATTTATATTTCAGTTTTTCGCTATATCGGAAATTATGAAGATAATAAACGTGAATCGTTGAGAAGTCGGTAACGCGACAAGTTCGCTCAGCACAAAAGTACTGTGGCAGAATTAATTCAATTAGGTTCATAAAATAATTTATAGCGTCGGAAATATATAAAAGAAGTCGAGTTAGGTAATGAACGCTATAAAATGTTTGTGCTACAAAAACCAAATCTCCTTTGTATTATTTCACTCATTACCTACTTGTATTTTCGTTTCTACCAACTGTATTATGGTGGAGTCTTATTGAACAAACACTTGAAGCGTCGATTATGGCCGCGTACCTATACAATAATATCTCTATTGGGTCTATCCATAGTTTAGTAGTACCTAGACGTAGTAGTAGACTAGGTACCTATTTAAACTACCAGCCGATTCTTAGTAGGTCCTAGCTTTAAGTTCTAGTCTTATTAAACAGGGTGTCTTTATTTTTCATTAAATTAGCGTACTAATAAAACAGGTTACCTTCAGGCCAATTGTCGTAGACGTGTATCGCGATGTCGCCCGCCGAGTCGACAGGACTGAACACGAACTCCTTCGTCTTGCCGGACACCAGGATCAGCCGCAGGTTTATCTGTAAAGATGAACGTAACTTTAGAATAAGCTCAAAACATTCCCACGACAAACGACAACTTTAAAATGAGATCACGAAATCACGATCAGTCTTAAGAACTTTTTAAAAAATACGGTCATTTTTATCACGCGTTCAGGAAATGGAAAATACTTATGGCATCGTCTGGAAACTATCGTTATGCCATATACTTTAAACATAAGTAAACATTACGTACATATCTTGACAATATAACACCGGTAGGTGTCACGTCAGATACAACTTGTATAAATTCGCGCTCTGAGAAAAATGACTGACCTTCAAAGTCCTTCCAAAAATTATTTAACTTTGATCTGATTTAGAATAGATTAGTATGTTAATGAATAAGTCTTGTTAAAAATACATTATTAGTTTGTACCAGTATTTTTTGCTGGCTATAGTTGACTGTAGTTTCAAAAAAGACATATAAAAGAGCCCTTGGCGGCCAATTTCCAAAAAAAAAAATTTGATTTGATTTATTTTTATTTTTGTACTTTCTTATGAACAGTAAATTTCAAATTTGACTTGCAATTCATCCTGCACATATTTACTACACAAATACGTAGGTCTAGGTACCTATATTAAAAACACTATACAAAAACATTGCTTGTCTCCTCTTCATAAATTTTTTTTAATAGGTATTCAATAACTTTGTGATTAATGTGTTCCTACGAAATTACAATTACGTAACACTCTTTAGATGAAAAATTAAGCTTCGCTTATGTAAATCAAATATTATCACTAAGTAAGGCGATTGAACATTAGGTATCTATGTCTATGCCAAAACATAACATATACAAACATACATACATACATCACGTCTTTGTCCCTTGCCTACAGTAACAAGACCTAAAGGCCACGTTTAGCATGATTGTGGGCGTATAAGTGGAAAAGGTCTTTAAAATAGTGATGGGTTGCTAGCCGCATTGCCTTATAAAGGTCGATTTAGACCAAACGAGCGAATGCTCATTCTATCAAATTTATTGTGTACAGCAAACATAACTGGTCACTCTCCCTCCATACAAATTTGTATGAAAAGCGACCCGTTATTTTTGCTCGATACAACAAATTTGGCAGAGTGGGGATAGAATGAGCATTCGCTCGTTTGGTCTAAATCTACCTTTACATGATTACTATAATTTTCACCCACTTATTATTTATGATTTCTCTGATGAATTATGATTTCTCTGACATGTGTAAAAATATTATAAAATAACACCTGTGTATGTTCTTGCGAATTAAATAATTTCATTTCACTTCATTTATGAAGCATTTTTAAAGTAGGTAAATTAATTTAAGACACCCTGAATATTATTAAGTGGGTACGTCAGGTTAAGTGATTTAGATTGAGCTTTATTAATCGTTAGCTTTATTAAAACGGAGAACTCTAAGCACCTTTAATAACTCAAATTTTAATTAAAATCCTATCTATCAAAATACGTTTAGAAATCTATTTTTAACTATAATTAAAACAAGCTCACAATAGCCCCCTTAAATCTAGAAATAGTTTTCTTATATGACTATGTATTATGTATGATACATATCAGTATCCGATAGTGTTTTATTTTGAGTACCAAAGAGTATGATTTGTTTCAAAAACTTCATTGTTCCAAATTTTGGCTATAATTTGAAACAGTTTTTTTCGAGTAATTCTTGGCGAGTTACATTTGGCAGTAAAATCCACTGAGTATTCTAAACTGGGAGAAGAAATAAATAGAGGGCGCCCTCTATGAAAAGGACACGAACACATCACATCACATCACAACGCCCTTAAACGCTTACCACTAACGCCATCTACGGACGGGTCCCAAGCAAGTAGCGCCTAATTAATGTAAAAATGACATTATACTCGTGACAAGCGAGTGGCGCAGATTAACATAACAAAGCCGCGATTCGCGAAACAAGGATTATTTAGTTAAAACAGCTCATCCCACCGCGTGGCATTAATATGTATGGAAATGCAGGGCTAGGAAAATGTCAGGGACAAACAATGTTTCGAGGCGCTGCCCCCTACTGCATGGTTAATGAGACAGCCTCTTGCGGCGTTAATGCGTCGTCGTTTAAAAGTTAAATTGATAAGTTTGTTTTGAATAATAGTAATAATTTTACCCTGTTCAACGAGCCGATGAAATATGAGTATCAAACGGTTTCACATCAATTGGCTAATTAAGTGACAAGATGAATTAACTAAATATTTTTATAGGACCGACACGTAATGATGTACATAATGATAATATTTTACCCAGTCACAATTTTCATATAAATATATTCAATAGTGTATGGTTTCAAGACATAGCGGAGACCCAGTTCTAATTTAATCATAGTTTAATTTGTTTTTAATTCCCCTTTTGTATTTTTTTCATTAATAGAAACAGTGAAAAATAAAATACAAAAAAGTATTTCGCGCGACCCTGCCAGGATTCGAACCTGGAATCTTCTGATCCGTAGTCAGACGCGTTATCCATTGCGCCACAGGGCCAGTTGATGACAGGCCAAAAATAGCAAACCAGTGCTGATATTTGCTAATCCCGGACTGAAAACTTTTTTGAAACACATCGATCGACTCATGTCTAAATCGTATCTGATATTTTTAACCGACTTCAAAAAAGGAGGATGTTCTATGTTCGATCGTACTTATGTATTTTTTATGTGTGAGGTCCAATTGAGAACACAGAATAAGTAGGTACAATGTTGATTATCATCATATCATCAACATCAAAGTTACGACGCGTAGTCCTCCTACTCCCACGCGTCGAATTAAATATGAAGACAATTAAATATGTATTTCTGTTTTTTCATACTTTGTCATTTTTAACGATTATGCTTATAATAAATTAAAAAGTAGTAAACACAAACGTACAAAACTGCAGCAAACCAGAATAAAAAAAAGTAGAAATGGAATTTCGTATGTATGTATGTATCAGTAAAATTCTTAAATAACCCCAAAGTCCGCTGCTAACTCATTTACAGACGAGAACATATTTTACTCAGCCATGCATTATGCAAAGCATTGAAATAAAAGCAAATATTCGTCGCAGTGAGGAGAGAATTTTCAATAATAACGAGTAAAAAAGTCGCGGGAGGAAGCGCCGACTCCGGGGACGCGGGTCTTGCGGCGGCCATATTTCATTTTTCCCGCCAACAGGGGACCCATCCGCCATTTTTATTCTTGCGTCACGGGCGCGCGTGCGAATTTTATATATTTACTCTGGTAATTTCCCTTGTATTTTTTGCTGCAGGGCAACTTTATGGAGTGCAACAGTTTTTTTCATGTCCGTATATCATGGCTGTATGAAATAGACGTTTCGGACAGCGTGTGATATATTAGGCCATTTATTCGCACCTACGAACTCATGGAACATAAATATTAACTTGGGGTATCAGCGTGAGTGAACTGGAGATCTAGGGGTTAAAAAGGGAAACCCCTCTTTAAAGTATGTTTATAAGGAACATAACGCAGGTAAGTCAGACTACAGAGTACTTACAGATACTTTACTGGTGCATATGGGCTTGGAACTAAATACGGTAGACGTGACACTTGTCAATCTACAGCAAAAAGACCTTTCGCTAACAGGTTTTAAGGAAATATGAATTCGACGTGTAAGCTTTTAAAATATACAAATATGTTAGGCTAAACAAAATTCAATATTCTCTAAATATAAATGTTCAAGTTATCATCTCCTGAATCCATAAACTTTATAATCACGAGCAAAGCAAACTTGAATGTTTATGTAAAGTAAACATCAACTCCAATAAAGCTATTAGATCCCTATTCAAATGTTCTACCACAATAAATGTCTAAACAATAACTACAAGTAATGCCCCATAAAGTGCTTTATGGTTCCGCATTGCAGGCGAGGCATGGGGGAAGTCACCACTAGGCTGTCTTCCGACGTGCTACCACCGATTGCATATAATTGATTACTGCGGAAAGTTCTGAATTCAGTAGTGCAAGCTTGCCGACATTGACCAATAGTTTCGCAGCTGGTTATCCATCTCTTTCTAACTAATACCTATAGTGTAAAAGGACGAACGGTACTTTATACGTACGACAAACGCTTACGAAATTGGAGGCTCCACATGGATTTTGTAAACAAAAACCCGTAATCTTTATTAGGTTTATGTTGGGATACGCGAAATGCGGAGATTTAATGCTGTCGACAGCGAAAAGCACTTTGACCTGGGACTTTGGAAACATACTCATCTTATACAATGTACTCGAATGGGTCTTTACTATTTACGTAGGTAGGTACATCATCTCATCTCTCAAACTTGAGCACATAAACGGGTAATAAAATTGTATTATTCAACAATGTTTCACAATATAGGTACTTAAGCTAATTATAGTTCAATAAGGGCCACTTTAGAAGTGAAAGAGACCCTTTATTTGAATAGAATTTGTCATGTTAAAATGGAAAACTTGTTCGTTGCTTTTATAGTTTCCTACAGTTTTAAACAACCTGATGGCTCGGACAATATGAAACAACGTACGAAAGTAAATACAAAATTACTGCCAAATAAGATAAATTTCTATTCTTTGATCCAACGGTAAACCATGGAAAGAAAAAGCTGTACTTTTCTCTGCCGATTGAAAAAAAATACCTTTGCTCATTACATTTGGCAGGAAAGCCGTTGAAAAAACAGCACAACCGTCTCTTGACGAGTAACGTAACAATTCAAAAGAAAGCCGAAGCTTTCACAATTGAATCACTTAATAATCAGGAGTTTTTTCTTCCCTTTCCTTATATTCTAACACGGCAACATATCGTCATTACACAACAAAAATCAAATAACTGAAATCAAAGGCATTTCTCATCTAAGTACCTAATTTACCCGTGAGACGTATTTTGTACTTATTATTATAGCTATGAATGCGTTCTTCTTTTTCAAAAATAGTAGTATATCAGATGAGCGTTTCAAATGCAACAAAGCAAACATTAAGTATGTAACCTTATCATTTAGTGATGCAATGTAATGTTTGCAGAACGCGTAAAAGTCCCAAAACAAAACAAAATCATCAACAAAGTCATCAAAAGTTTCCCATAAAACGATTACACAAAATAAACTTCTGGTTGTATCGAAACACACAAAATTATTGAACTGTTAATACTACAAGTTGTTTAGTTTTTTCTACTTAGCGTACTTTCTATTTCTTTGTGAAATATGACACAAATCGGCAACAACTTTAATGCTTGAAAGACATTAGAGGTACTCTTTTCTTCCTTTTCTTAGAAGATTCCGAATGTCTCATTGTTGAGAAACGCCCTATCCGTCTTTTCGCCACTTCCCTGAAGACGCTGTACCCCTGTTATTCTGTTTCCGATTTGCCTTTGTTTTGATGGTTATCGCAAAAACCAATGGATAGCCATTAGAACCCTTGTAAATGTTTAAATTGATTTATAACTTGAAAAATATCGTAACTTCCCCCAACTGGAGCACAATTAGTAGCGTAAAGATACGATTGATATTTCTTCAGTAGCCCTTTTGTGCTACATGAAAGCCCCAAAAAACCGTTCCAAACCTTTAAATTCTTCGTCCCCGTTCATTACAACTCCACGCTGGGCGCACAATTTTCGTAACAATTGGGGCGCCGTTGGCGTTTCCACGTGGTTTATTTGCATTTGGAGCGGCGTTCGATTCCCAGGCATTGTGTAAAGACTTTAAAGTAATAGGCGAGTAAACTTCCCCTTAGTCGCCTGTTACATTTGCACAGGAATCCGTTGGCTTATGATTGGGTTTTCGAGAGAACGATCATTTATAGGGCATGTCACGGAAAACTGCTATAAACAATTTTCAAGCTCAAAGTGGGCTAAATTTCATCGGCAAGATTTTGACCTGAACAAACTAAAGTATTATATTTGACTTTCGTCGCAATCTTAGTATTTTTGCATTACTGTTTATTTGGTCACCAGATGTGTTTCCAAATAAAAGCATGTATTGACATAACTAAATTTTCACTAATGAGGTCTTCTTGACCTTTATTGTTCAGAGCAAATTTTACTGTTCAAACTCGAATGAACATGACCTAGGAAGTCAACAAAACTGATAAATACACAATACATCCAACTGTACCCAAGACAATGAAAGTAAACATTCTGCAAATGTAGAGCATAAACATATTCTTTACAAAGCTTAGTAAATTATTCATAACAATAGACCGGTGAATTTGTTCGCTTGTTATGTGACTCACGTACGAATGAGTGTTCTGTTTTATGTCTGTTCCATTAAAACACAAACTTACTGATACAGTGATTCTTCTACACTGTGATACACAATCTTAATTAGTTTTGTTCGCTTTATTATTACTTATTCACTATAGTACTTGTGTAACATTTGCCTTTCATGCTTTTCGATTCCTACTGCGAATTTCATATCATTTACTCTTTTTCGTATATATTTAGGCAATGGTCCATCTTTCAAAGAGAATATATCTACAAGAGTTTCATTATTTAACTTATCTTTAACCTCATCATCATTTATTTATATGAATATTTTACTATATTAATCATTCTTCAGTATAAGCCCCATAACTCTTGATTTCAGAATGACTTTGTAAAAATTTGGTTACTCTGAAAGATTACAAGCATACCATATTATAGTGGCTTTATTTTTATAATATAATAAGTTAATAGGCTAGCATCGTAGTTAGTCATTGTTTCTCGTTAATTAAACACTGTGTCGTAAGTAAACTAACACTACCACTCCAGATAACCGCGCCTCTAAACTTTAACCAGACTTTAATTAATTCCTTGAATTTGTTATATATCACAAGTATCACCACTAATTAAAATCTCGTGAAGCAGTGGTTTTGTTGTATCTAAGGAGGACACATAGTTAATTTAGAAATAATTATTGTTATACTGGACAAGTTTTCTATACAATGTGGTCTAAAGCGTAGACAGTATGATACTCACTTGTGTTAAACAAAATATGGCACATTATTAACTCGGCCAAGCGCGAATAATACAGTAAGACGTTGCATGCTGATGAATCTAAATACATATACGGAAACAGATTCATTTCAAGCGCATAAGTATAATGGAATACATTTTGATTGTACTTTATAGACACCCGTTACAATATAACATTGAAATTCTAGTATGACGCCAAGTACCCATCAGCGCAATTTAAGAAACTGTTCTAAAACGTTACCGTTAGCGTAAACGTTACAGTAATAGATGAAGCACCGGATTTGTTACGTGTCTGATCTTATTCGAACCGAACGCGACTAATTTCATTTTCGATTACGACTGGTATTATTACGGTCAGATGTGGCAAAAGTTTAATGATGTCATTTACCTTCGATTCGTCATGCGCCTTATGACTTTTCCGTGTTTTGTTTTATTGCGTAGTAGTAACTTTCGATTTCGCGTAATAAGTACTAACTATACATTGCAGATGTATAATGCAATTGGCACAGACGAGTTTCAAATATAAAGTAGGTCCAAGTATCCGTGTCCGTCTCATCATGCATATTCTTTTGTTTCTGATCAGAATTTGAATCCACCAGCCGAGAACAATTGGCCACATTCAAACCCGAAGGTCGATATTAACCAGTATCTAATTCCATTTCGATAACAATAGCCAATAATCGAATGCTCTGTCCTCCGCCAACATAATAATAGCAAGAAGGACAGCCATATTACTCTGTTATCGAATAATAACGGATTAGGGTTGTGGCGGCGAGGTTTGAGCACATGTTGAGATAATCGTGTTTCACGGGAAATAGAGTTTGCACTGTAGCGTTATATTATCTTAAAGGAGCTTGCGGAAGATTAACTTCAATTCATATTCCATATTACATACGAATTTTTTTCTCATGTACTTAAGAAATGTTATGAATATAACACAATCCAATAGTACACAAGAGTTTGTTCAAGTATTTCGAAAAGCTTCAACCCATATCACTCATTATTTCTCAAGCTAATGCCATCAGCTCTGACATTGACAGCATTCGTCTCCGGTATCCCTCGGGGGTGTTTGTTTCCTTTAAAACAAAGAAGAAGAAAGTTTAACTTCCGACTCCGCACCGAAGTATGAAGCGGGCATACGCACACTACAACTAAGCCAGAAACCACTTCGCGCCTAGAGACCATCAATTTGGAAGGGATGGCAAGAATCGAAGGCGTCTGGCAGCAGCATCAATAAATTAGGGCGTGCCTGGGCGCCCATTGACCCGGTTCCCGAGTTTTTGGTGGCCGTAACTCAACCAATAACTGCAGAAGCATTTTCCCATTTCGCGTGCGTTGGGCAACTTTTCTTCGGCAAATGGCACATCAGGGAGCCGGCAGACAAGGCGTGGAAGGCGCGAATGGTTATCTGTCGAATTAGGTCCCCCACGTGTGTTTTAGACGTTTTTTCTCAGGACAGGAGTGTTTTGTGTTTCGCCAATAAAAGGTGTAGTGACCGGAAGAAATATTGCTTTAGTATGTAATGATCTAGTACATGAATATATCACATATCTTCTTTAACATTCTGCGTTTCCTTTATCGCTCTATTATTTTATTTATAAACCAAACTGTTTAAAATTTCGGCATTTACTTAGACAGTAATGTGAGGTTCCCTAACGCTGGCAGTAGGTATGTAAGCGTACTTACGTGTATTGAAAATGGCTTCATACAAGGTAATTACATTTTCCAATGAAGATAGCATCTGGCAAAAAACCCAAAAGCATAACGTTCGGAACGATGCAAAATATGAACATTCATACTAATGGTTATTAGGAGAAACCCATTTCCCGCACGTGGCATGCCCTGCCAAGTTCGTGTGACCTTGTACAGCCGTCAACACGGTTAATTACAAAGTCTTTGCTGCCCTGCAACCGACACACGGCTCTATTGGGCGGGGGTTAGAGCATGAAACGGAGCGAGACGATCACGCGGACACGTTCGCAGACGACCGTACGAAAGGTGCGTCACGAATAACGAAAAGTTTAATTACATTTGAAGTTTGCTTTTTACTTTTAACCTTTACCTAATTGTAATTTTTTTATCACTACGTCGAAATTTTTTTCGGTTTTAAAGCCAAAATGGCAGAAGCGGTACTATTATAATTTCGTCCTGTCCGTCTATCTGTCTTTCCCTATGCGCGGTCCGACACGCACGTGTAATTTTTTTTTTAAATTCAATAATAAGTGTCTCGTTTGATACGTTTAACGTTTGTCACGTTACCTGGTAGTCGATCACTTTTTCCAGTAAGTCATTGTAAACAAAGTAAGTATGTGGTTCACTTAGCACAGCCTGATTTAAAACTTTGCTTCACTAATGCAACGAACACACACGGCAACACCTTGTTAATAACTCATTTGCACGCTATCAAATGACGGCAAGCACGGCTCCTGTCTTCGTTCAAGAATTCGTGATCAATAAGAAATTAGGCGTTTTTCACATGTTCTATAAAGTAATGAATGTTACTAGGTCACGCAACAACTAGGTAAAACAATTGAGTCATCATTACAGAACATACCAATCTCAGAATTGGTGGCGAAGGAAACAATAGCGCGAGCGAACTATTGTTTTCAAGAGTTGGATTAGGTCCAATAGGATTTAAATTAAGTGAGTAGGTAGTTACAATCTACAAAGAAACCTAGGCATTGCGCCGTCGTCCGCTTTCACTCAGGAGAAAGTTATTCGTTTAGGTAATCTGTCAAGCGGAATGAATCGATGACGCATATACTTCTTTGAGCCACTGTGTGTGGTGAAATACTGCCAATACTGGGAGGTAAAACATCGAATGCTCCTGAAATTGACATCAAACAATTCAATTAAGAACAAATTGAATGACAAAAAGGAAAAATTGAAACTCGTTAATGTTTGTGTCGATGCGGTTACACGCTGTTACGTTTTTTTAAATGTTGACGTTTACAATCTGCCATTGAAGTGGTATATCGTTCAGATCGACCGTTGTTTTGCGTGCAATTATTCGTTAAAGCTATTAAAGCTCGGGATGCAAACTTATTAAATGCAAATGAACTATTGCAATGAGGTAAACTGAACAGGTATATTAAACGGCTATAAGTTGAACATGAAATAGCCGCAAGCAACAGACGATCAGAAGGGACGTATAGATGAAAGATCAATCTCATATCTTAGGAATGTAGGTACAGATATCTATATCATTACATTAAAAAAATGTGAAAGTCACGGCTAGGGAGAGAAATGTCGTTCAAAAGTGTCACACTCGTATTAATCAATCCATACTAACAATAGGCAATCGTGAGACTTTTTATCACACCCGGAATTTGCTTCGATGCAAATCGTATCCAGTCTCTCTGGAAAGTAACCGACTCGTAATTGCAACATTCACAGGTCGCGTCACGTCGCTCGTCCGAGCGAAATCAATAACTTCAACAATGTATCAAAACTGGCCTACTTCCGTCCTCGCTAAGCCAACCCTGACTAGGGTTGCTTCATTAAAGTTCCGAACTCCATCGGCTATATATTCAAAGCCTAGCGGAACTAGTTGGCGACTGTAACTTCTTAAGCCGTTCTATATTGAGGGTTTTTGTTGGAGCGAAATAAAGGCTAGATAGATACAGATAGACAACTCAGGGAGGCTTTATGAAATTGTCAAATAAAACGGACTCCGGTCGTTCATCAAAAAGATCTTAAATCTTAATAAAAAATAAATTCCTTCAGGAAAACGTGTATCTAGAAAAAACCGAAAAGCTTAGGCCGTCACATTTTACTAATCTTTTATTATGTCTCGAGGCCTTGAGTTGGAGTAAAACCTTTTTTTGCGGGTAGTCTAGCTAGAGCTACTTAATTTACAACGACACGGGCTCACCCACGTTGGTTCAGAAAGTCTCCTCCCCGCCAGTACCGCTGCAAACTTTGCAAATGTTTGACTTATGACGCCGCAAAATCTAAAGTGAACTATGAAATATCAAAATGGTTTCATCTTTTGTTATTATTTCTCCCACGAAGTGGAAACTTGAAGACTATGATATACGAGTAGCGATGAAACTTTCATGAAATTGGAAAATTTCTTTTAGTGTCAGTTTCACGGATCTCCAGGGTTTTTATAGCAAAATATCAGTATGAGTACCAGTTTGAAATTACATTACCCATTAAATAAAACATGGAGGTAATTTAGTAAATATATGAGACTATAGCGATAGTGAATGTAGGTTAACATAAGAAATGATGATCATAAAACAGGCCTAATGTCCAATAAACACTGGGTAAGTAAAGGTTTTTACAAACGCACATCGTTAGGAGAACCAGCCACTCCTTCCGAGAAATCTAATAAATCGTATTTAATGCAGAAAAGAAAAATCCAATTACAATATTAATACAAACTTATACATTGATAAAAAAATAAACGACTAAGTAACGCAGACATACATTGAACATATAATTATTAGAAAATAATGTAGGTACATAAATCAAAAAAAAGCCGTGATGTAGCTAAGGTAGTTTGACCTATGAGTTTGCACCTCGGCGATTTACACCTTGCACCTGCAAATCCATTCAATGGCGTCTATTCCCAATGCGAACTGGACCCGCGTAGGAACTATTGCCCAAATCAACACATTCTGAGACACGGCCTGTGCCCAGCAGTGGGACGTATACAGGCTGTGTACATAACTCAAATCAAACCCATCAGCGGTGAGAAATAATTTCACAAATATAATATAATTGTTTATGATTTTTTTCTTCCTTTAGTTACTTAAAGGGCTTTGGTAAAAGAGGAACCCTATCCTTGGAGAGGGCACCCTTAGGCTCCTTTAATTAAGCAGCTAACGAGGCCGGTAAATAATATTAATAGTGGCATTATCGCGGTCATATCGCTAATATACTGTGATGAGTCCGCTAAAAGCAACACGGGGTTTTGTATCTTATTAATTTTTATTATCTCTGTACCTTCAGAGCATATTTCTCTTCTAACTTATAAACTATTTGGATAAATTTACTAAAGACAAATTGGCTGTGCTCAAAAGTTTGTTCAAATCTATTATGATATTTAAAATCAGTTACATCAACCGCACTCTTAATCATCATCATTTCACACATTCACACACACCATTGAATTGCTTCGCAGATGTATGCAGGTTTCCTCGCGATGTTTTCCTTTGCCGAAAAGCTCATGGCTACACAAATGTAATTTCGCACATAAATTCCGAAAACTCAGAGGTTTTCGATTTGAACCACGCACAACGCACTTTTAATACCAAAGCACAAACTTTGCGAAGGTTCCAAATTAATGTCAGATTTCATTTCAGGCTCATAATTAAATTATGTCACTCGATTTAAGCTTAAAGTCGAATTGGACCATCCAATTGATGACAATTATCACGTCATTCCACGCTGCAGTGAACAGCCGTTTGTTACCTGAAACAAGGACAGTATTTCGTTATTTCACATGTATTTTTATAACAAATTATTGTGTTCTTATATGTAGAACTAGCGACCCGCCGCGGCTTCGCACGGTATATTATGCATGTATTATACATATAAACATTCCTCTTGAATCACTCTATTTATTAAAAAAAACCGTATCAAAATCCGTTGTATGGTTTTGAAGATATACCTAAGCATACATAGGAACATAGGGACACAGGGACAGAGAAAGCGACTTTATTTTATACTATGTAGTGATAGTGAAGAATGGAGTTTGCACCACATTCTTCTTATTTGGTAGAACGAATGTGAGGAGAGCCAACGGCAGTAGAAGCAAAACAACGTTGAGCTCAGATTTTAGGCACAAAGCATGCACATAAACAAAGTTAATTGGTGATACTTTCAGCAGAGCACGCGGTTGTGTACCGCACGAAAGGAATGCATCGTCCAAAGGCAATGTTAGCAGTTCACTCCAGTTTTCGGACACCGGTAACGTTTGGCTCCGCGCCAGCGTTACTTTAATTACGACAGACATCGCTAGCCATAAACACTGCATGTATACGCTACAAAATGAACACACATCTAAAATAGATACTGTATTTGGAGCACCCTTTGGTTGCAACGACACATAATTCACATTGTACTGAGCCAGGGAAG
Source organism: Pandemis cinnamomeana (assembly GCA_932294345.1). Taxonomy (NCBI): domain Eukaryota; kingdom Metazoa; phylum Arthropoda; class Insecta; order Lepidoptera; family Tortricidae; genus Pandemis; species Pandemis cinnamomeana. The sequence continues at coordinate 8,832,503 of OW028721.1, forward strand.
AAGGGAAATGTAAATTTTGTAATATCGCTCCACAGAAACGCCGGGGCTATTATCTTCGACTTTCCGGTAGCACTTTTGTTTCTTGAAAAGATAATTCAAACTTTTTTCTTTTTTCACTTTGCCCGTAAAACTTGTTCTTAGTCAGTCGGGGGCCCGCCCCGCGTGACGTCACCGGCTCAGTGCCCCAGACCGCCTTTCGCCGTCGGCCAATTGGGCCAAGGATTCCCCCTTAATTATTATCAATGTCCGACGCGATTACGGGTCTTCCGCGCGGAAAAACGTGGAAAAATTGTTGCTAGCGATATAACCTAATAAAACATACTCAGACCAAGTAATGTAAGTATTAAGAAAATAGAAATGTAGTTATTAGACCGCTTAATTTTTTGGACTAACATTTACTTCTTTTTGCTTAATTGGCGGCTAAATGACCTTCGCCTTTGGCCTGACTTCTCTCTCCCCCACTATGCGAATAGGTTGTAGGTAACCTGTTAGAAACTTGTATCTTTTACCGATCGAAATAATATGAGTAGTAAACAGAGGTAAGTTTATTCTTTATGGTATTAAACCTCTAGTCTAGTTTAAAATTCTGACCGGGTAAGCCTGCCTTTAAGTCTCAGGTTTCCTTTTATACACGGCTCCTAATAAACAACCGCTTATTCCGCCGAATCCCACTTCATATCATTTTATTGCTATGCATCTAGATAAATTTTACAGCTCACCTGTTATAGCCCTGGAGACGTATTAAATGAGTTTCTTTGACAAAGTAAAGCAACGGAGAACCTCTACGAAACTAGGTTAAGTGCTGCTTAGCAATACTTTTGAGTACCCACCTTTAAACAGTAATAAAATATTTATTGCGTATCTTGCCACTTAAATGAAATCGGCGACGACGCGGTAAATTGTAAATTGGCTTTTTTACAAAGTCTACATTCTATCTAACAAGCTTCAACGATTTAAGAAAAGCTTTCGTAAATACAGAAGTGGATTAAGTAGAACGGCAGTTCCATGCGAAGGTGTATTTTATTGCAGTGCCATTAAAGACACGTCGGAGTAAAGAGAGCGTTCGTCGCATCATCTTGAGCGTCTCGTTAAGGCCGTTTATGCGCTGTTAATGCAAGAGCTAGAGTGCAGCGAAAAATTCGAGTGTTTCCAATCAAACAGCGTGAGGCCGCGACGTGCTCGAGTGTCTGCAGTGCGGCCGACAGGGCTGAGCGGCCAGCGCATTGGTGAGCCTGGTGCAAGTATTGGAGGTGAGCGGGTTAACTGAACAGAAACCATTGATGAAATTATAAAAAGCGATAGATCCTCCATGACCATTTGAACTTTCATTTCTTCATCTACCAACCACGACTGCTCTGACAAGAGTGTGCGACTATGACGAAGCTGTTATAGCTTTTAGGGTGCTAATGGAAACGAGTTTGGGCTTCACTCTCAGTTTGGCACGATGGCAAGTGAGCACCACCACCCAATGAACCCAGCCAGCTTAGAGGGCTAACGTAGAATGAATGGAAATTCTATCCCACTTTTTGCGTAAAGCTTGTGCAAAGGAGGTCTTGAATTATGCTCTGTTAAGTTGCGGTTAATTTTTTTAAATACCATAGATAAATATAACTTAGAAATCGGACCTAGCGCCTTCATGTCATCGTAATTGTTTGATCTTCTGTGCTAAGTTATACTGGTTAGTTCCGTCTTTCTACTGTTTCTTATGCTGTTCCAGTCTGCTACTTGGTAAATTTATAATCATTTGTATGTCTCATCGTTTTTTTTTATCTTTAGACTTTTTATTTATCTCCTTAATTTGTACTTTACTTGTGTAATTAGAATCAGTCTGCTCTGCTGTTACACTGTACTATTTGTTGTTTCGACACAGAATATCGGACGAACTCGAAGCCCCTAAGAGACAGGTTTTACACCTGGTTTAGGGGTAGAAAGCTTCGACCACAATTTCATCTGACCTATTGTACAAAATAATGTTTCTCTCTTTGTAACGCACTAATGTATGTATGTACAAATGAAAAAATAAATTATAATTGTGAATGTACTTTATAAGCGTTTTATAACTAACAAACTATGTATAGGTCTAGAGAATTCGAAAATAAATTATTCTTATTAAAAAGCAGACCTGGGATAGTAAAAAGAACGGAAAATTGCAACGCAACTTTTTATACACTTGGACGGCTATGTTGGCGTGGTTTTTATTGATGGTGCATCGCGTTAGAAATATGGAAAGAAATGGGGAAGGGACGTGTCTGGAATCTTTATATCCAGGATAATGTTGTAGAGAAACAGTATAAAACTTATTGTTTACTACACATTATCTGAACACTCACTTAACTCCCTGAAAAAATGTTAACGAAACGTAAACGTAAACGTAAACGTAAACGTAAATTTCGATGATAGACTCTATAAAGTATCTAACTTGATCCAGGTTCATTTACAATGAGATGAACTCATTACGCCGCGATGCCGTGGGTTAATAACGGCAGCTATCGAAAGCCCCACAGCGAAATTACTTATATGATACCTGTCCATTCGCGTATCAAGCGGCTTATGTTGTCGATAGCCGATACTGCCGTAATCCTTTGATATCAGATGGGTATCATTTACAAGTTGACCCAACAAAGGGCCATTTTCTAGTGCAAATAAAAAAAACGTAGTTGTGGACGGTTGCGGGAGGGCGGAAACCGGACGTCCGCGAGCGGGTGGCCGGGAAATAGACGATCGGACCTCTAACGAGGGTCCGGAGGGAGTCAGAGGACCCCTTGACGGCAAAGCTGCTTGTACAATTAGTGCAGGTAGAAATGTGTGCTCCGCGATGCATAAACATGCAGGAAATGAGGGCAAAGATCCGTAATACTCCTTTGAAGACATAATTTTCCTATTTGAAGTATTAGAATGTAGGTACTTATTCAGTATTCTATTCTAACTTCGTACCTGTTTTTTCATGTGGTAAATTCAATAAATAGTATTTGTGTTCCACTCCACAGTACTCCGCTTGCTTTACGTTCATTATGCCAGGATCCCATTCCAACAATGCCCAAGCTGTATCTGATACAGTTAAAGCGTCTCATATCACGGTATCTGAGTGACAAAAGCGGGTCTGCGGAGCGTGCCGTGTTCGGGTGAATATGAAATTCCCACTTAATCCCCTTTCGGGGTGCCGTGGATGATTGATTCCCATGCAATCGTGATGTATTGAACGCGGCGGGAAGTCGCCACAATTGCATAAGGATATCATTCGGTTAAAAGGATCCGAAAAGGTTGGACCGGTTTATGATTTGTTGCTATAAACAGTTTTTTAAATAGCTCCACTGATTCAGTAAGACTTGAATGATAAATTTCTAAATGTCTATGACAATTAGAACACATAGAAAAATCCGAAAAGTAAAGCTATGGCCGTGAATCGAACCCGGATCCTCGTCATTCGTCTTGAATGATAAGTTAATAATAAAATCATCCCTCAGATAACGTCCAACTAAGGCCATCGGCACATCGATCGAAGTAGTAGAGCCTTAATAAGTTAATAAAGAAAGACAAGACGTCTATTATTCTAGAAGCTTTCGGTTAAATGACTCGAGTAGTTCATAGGAGACTCTAATTGGTGGTCTCTGGGAAACAATAGTTAAACGTAAGTAACAAAGTAACATATTTTATGCTTCTTTATGGAAATGTCAGCAATAAAAGGCGGCACAAATCAAATTGCAAAGGGTGTGGGCAATAGCTTATAATTCGGGCTTCATCTAATTTAAAGCGTTTCCTAAGAAATCATTCCAATTTATGGAACAATATCGATGGCCGACGACCCTGCGTTGATTAACGTCAAAGTTATAATGAATTACGGCGCTGTTCGAATCTTGCAGTAATAAGTACCGGGCACCGTGTAAATTGATGTCTACAATTTTAGTATTTAGTACAAGGTTTATTTCTAGTAAAGGCAACGATGAAAACAAACGACTGATATGTTATTAGAAGCTTAAAAAGTGTTAGTCATTACAGTTCTAGTCATCCCTCCAGCGGGGGAATTATAAATCAGAACGCGTGCAGCCACGATGTTTTTTTTTAGAAAAATCATGCAACCAATTCAAAAGCCGCCGCGGAAACTCAACAAACATAAGTAGAGCATCATTCTCGTGTTCACATTGAATGTAGTAAGCCCCAGTGGCCCGGTTGGCACGGCCGCCGCAGCCTCTCAAACACGTTGCAATGACGTCACGCGGCCCCGTGCACTTGCACTAATAGCGCTATGTCTGTAGCTGACATTTTAAGAGCTATGTTTACTATCAGGTGTGAGAGAGGACTCAATGGTTTGAAATTAGGTTGTTCCGAAAGTTTGGGAGTTAATTTGTTTTGAACATGGAAGGCTGTCTTAATTTGCGTAAGGAAACTTAAGTGCTTAGGGATAAAGTGTACGTACGAACCGGCATAACATTTAATTTTACTGCTAAGTGGCTCTGTATAATCCTCATCTTGATTATCAATCATTTGATCACATATGGTATAAGTTTACCCGCGCGATACTTGATTATTACAACACAACTGAAAAATATGTTTTTTTACAGTGACAAGCTATATTCCGCGGAGCTTCATATCAAAGTAATTAATAATACTTTTTTGTGTGTTATATACCCACAATTCGAATACAGATATACCCTCAATAGAGACGTAAATAACTAATTGCGTGGCAACAACTACAGGCTAGACTCCCCCTAGGCAAAGCTCGTATTAGTACCAGTTGCATGCAGATTACAGATGATTTACGACTGGGAGGTTATTAATAACGCTTCCCTCATTAGTCTGACAGCTATTGCGCCTGCGTTCAAAGTTAGGCAAGATAAACAGGTATTTAACTAGTCAGTAAGTTCAGTTGGATCCGCTCGTTTGCAACTTCCATATAAACGTATACGTAGAACTTCGAGTAGCGGCTTAAAGTGATATTGATCCCGAATGCAATTTCTAAAGTGGGAGGATAAGCACGTGATAGGAGTTTATTTACAAATAATTTAACCTTAATGTTTAAAGTAGATTTAAAGTTAACGATTACCTTGTAAACTTTAACTTTACTACTTTACCTCATTTATTAGCTTCATGGTAGCGAATATATCCGTGACAAGTCACTTAACGGTGAATTGAATTTTCTAAGTAAAAAAATTACTTGAAAGCAGGAACAAAACTAAATCAATTCGCGGCCTTCGCCTTGCAATGCAAGTGAATAATATCACAGTAACAGCATGTAGCAGTAAAAGCAAAAAAGCGAATGAACTGACAAGTGACAACCATTTCAACGGTAAAAAACCGGTCAAGTGGGAGTCGGACTCGCCAACAGAGTTCCGTACATACCGAATTAACTGGACTGATTAGATTGAAATTTATTATACACACACACACACGTTTCTGTTGTAGGTATAGCGGTATAGAGGGCAGCATCAGTGTGTCGAGTTCTTTTTCTCTGCAGTAGTCTGAGTCTATGGTTTGAAAGGCAATTAATTGCGTGTTTTTGTTTTAACTAATTACATTACCAGTAGATATAGCAATTACTGCGACCCAAACACGGCGATGTAACGCTAAACATAATTAATTAATTTTGAACATAACATACTGGACACAAACAGTGCGCACAATTGCATTTCAACTTTCCACAGACGGAGGCACATTTGGTTAAGCCAGCTCTTAGCAAACATAAAACTCGTTCGTACCCCCCCTTACAATTACAATCAGGAATGTTTTCTGATTGGTCGGATATTGGCTTTTCCGTGCAATTGGCCAATCAGAGAGGCGCTTCTTGAACCCGAGTCACGTGTGCCACGCGGCCTGCGGTGATTTTCCCACTAAAAACAAATTATCTCTGGTAAAAGAATTTACATTCCAGGTTTCTTCTTGTTTATAAGGGTTTCGTTCACTTCGGAGTTATTTAATTGGAACTGCCATTGGGGACAAAGTTAATTAATATGAGCGTTAATAATTATTCGTAAAACCTATTACTAACATCAATACCCAAAGGAAGTTTAAACGTATATATGTACACTACGTACCTACTCTTTGTGATTCTTTATAACTATGTAATTATGTTAAAATTAAGCATTTCGTATATTTTAGATGTATGTTGCTCGTGTCGTGTGTGCTTAAACTGGCTTTAATTTACACCAATCAATTTTTGACAAATACAGAAATCAACAGCCTCACTGATCTAACGATACCTATTTGCAAATAGTTTATTTAAGGCTAAATTAACTCAATTAAAGTACCTAACTTAAATCGACGTGTCTTTCTGTATTATAATTTGTTACGTAAAGAAAAACACCATAATCTTGTAATTCGTTATTTGTATATTTCCCTATTGAAAACAAGCTTATTCCTTAATGAAAATGACATAATATCTAGGACACGCCTTAACGCTATATTAAAACGCAGACATTTTTAATTAAAAAATAACTTCTTTTCATCTTATTCAGCGGAATGTAATTATGTCACAGCCCGAATGGTGGCGTCAAAAAAACATGTTTTAAATTGGCTTAAGGGGCTACCTGGTTTCAATGATCGCAAAGTCTAAGGGACGTGAATCGTAAAGGCATTTTATTTATATAGACTGTCCCAAATTTGAGGGAACATAATATATTTTTCTATTGATTCTTTATAAATTAGCCTAATTAAAATTAGGAGGAGTAGGAATCAGCACAGTAAAAATCGGAGTTGCCAACACAAATTTTTCAGCAGTAGAGCAACATTGTAACCTTTATCACGCTTCTATTTTATTATTGTCTCGTTGTGATGTTGACAGAAAACTTAAGTATTTTCTTTTGTTACACCCACGCATTACGTGAGGGATAAAATAGATCACGTGCCTTCGCTGTCGCCAAGATGGCTACTTAAACTTGGTCTAGTTGGCTCTTTGAGTTAAATATTACTATTCTCGATAAGTTGTAACTGTTCTATTGGCTATTTTGTCGGGTGTGAAATATAAATGATCGTAAAGACAAAGGTTGAAAATAACCCTCCTTTCTGGCGGGAGTCAAGTAAGAAGGCTAAGGGTAAACATTAGTTTAGCTTCGATGCTAATGGATTATTATACACACAAACAGCATTCTCATAAAAGACAGACGAACAGGTCTTCACTATAAAGCTAATAAACCTCTACCTTTAGAGCTGTTGCCATTTTGGCTGAACAACCCTGAAAGAAATACAAAATCATTTTTGAAGCGGGAGGGATTATGTTTTGACGAGATAATCAAAACTTTTAAAGTTAATCTCCTGGCGAGATTATTTTATGCTCTAGGGAGCGATGGATATTTTACCGATTTTTAACATCTCTCGAACCTTATTGGAATAATCAAATTTCTGAATTAGAACCGGAAGGCATCTGTACAGCACGCAAGTTCCGAGTTTGGCGGCACCCCAAACTTAATACTTGAGCCTCGGGCCTCTAATGTAGGGGGGTGGGGGGGGCTGTCAACACCACGTGTCCGAGGGACGCTATAATTGTATTTGCTAAATGGTTATCACGTTTCTGATGTTTTCTTTTGATATTGCAGTTCATGAGCGTTTTATCTTTGTCCCCGTAAAAGAAAAGAAAACATTTTTATTTATTTGAATTGAATATTGATGTTTCAATAAAAAGTAGTCTTTACTTTCAGGTACGTATACTTTAGTCACGCAGTGTTTTTGTTCAATACACTTAGGGTAAATTGCACCAAGTTAGTATAACAAAAGAATAATCCTAGACTAAAGATTTTGACACATGTCATATTTCGTAGGTTTTCTGTCAAATATACGTCACAGTTATTGCTATTGTTATAGTAACTTGGTACAACTCACGCTCAATAATTTTATTAGATAGTGGCAATGGTAAAACAAACCATGGCGTTAATCGATAACCTTGTCAAAGGTCACCGAATTCGTTCCACGACTTTTTCAAATTAAGGTTAGTTACGGTGGTGACGGTTTAAAATTTAATTGTAAGCTATTGTACGAATTTGTGACCTTTTCACAGACGGATGATTCAATTCGTGATCATTTTAAGAATAGATGGCGCGTGTATACTAGGTACTGATACAAGGTTAAATCGATAAAAGCAATCATTTAGATAACATTTGGAGAATTTATTCGACATAAGTGAAAAATCTGCGATTTGCCTTTAGAGTTTTGCTTTCGTAATAACGCTATTCGAAAAAATGATTGTATTTACATTATCTTAAACTCTCAAATGCAAAATTTGTGAATATAAGGAGTAGTAATAGACTTACAAATCTCCAGAGCTTGGTTTCAAGAGGCAAGAGTGTCTATGGCTATTATGGCTTTAAAAAAAAAGACTACGAACATATTTAAACAACACAGCCGTATAGCGTACCTAGTATGTGGTCCAATGGTTCGACCTACCGCCAATCTAGCAAAGCGAGATCGAAACCGGTATGCTTATTGTCTAACTCGCTCGCAATCGCCATCGTGTTCATTTTGACAGTTCTTGTATGAATGTAACAGCTAGCTGATTCCGATGTCGATTGTCAGCCCATACATGAACTGTCAAAATGAACACGATGGCGATTGCGAGCGAGTTAGGTAATAAGTCTACGGGTTCGGTTTCAGGTCGCTTCAGTTAATAAAAAGGGCTTCCCAATAGAAGAATAATACGGTTGGTTCCAAAAGAACGGGATCAATCAGGGCAACACCGCGGCACGTGCCGGCCAATAACGTCGGAGGATTAGGCGTGAAGAGTTACATAGTGCAAATCGCGATATTGGTTCTACGTTTCAATAATTCGTCAGCACCATCCAGCCCTACGTATCCTAGTTCCTACATACATGCATACACATACACAAATCACGTCTTTGTCCGTTACGGGGTAGACAGAGCCTAAGGCGACGAGACCCATAGGGTTTTTTTTAATATACCTTGTCACGCGGTAGACGGTGACACTTGTAAAAAGTCGAATCAAAGATCGATAATCGACGACTTGCCGTAAGACCCTAGGTGGCACATCACTAGTCGCGCTTAATTAAGTATAGTTATACATACGGAACCGCGGCCTCCTATAAAAGCTCGCGCGCGCCGTAGGGATCCACACTCTATTTCAAATCTTCAGAATAAAAGCTACGAGTACGGAATCCCCAGTTATATGGTGAGTAAATTAATTATCATTGTCTAAGTGCTCAAGGTGTCTTATTGTATTTTATTGCTTTTTATTCTAAGTGTAATTTCAAATGTAAATCATGTTAATAAATTAGGTCTAAGTGTTTCGTCGGGGCGCGTTGACCGTAGGGCCAACGGCCTCCAATTTGAATTATAACGTAGCTTCATTTTGAATTTAACGGCGAACACAGACTGTTCAACCTTATTCAAATTCGCCTATTTGTTCCTAAGTCTTACTCGAGGACCTAGCCGACTCTTTGACGCACTACCCCTGGTGGACGTCGAAGAGCTGCCTGGGCCCTCGTCGTAGAAGACCGCCTCTGACACCGAGAAAATTACAGGGACCCAGATCGGGGCTAAATTAAAGCCTGAAACTGCTGAGCTGCATAACGCACATCTCCACTACCCTACCGGAAGACACGCTTCTGCCTGAGGACGACATCCTGACCCAAGGCTCGCCTCTACTGCGACCCTCGCCTTCGGCCCCTTCTGCGCTGGCAGCGTCGTCCTCACCTTCGTGTCCGTCCAGGGGAGTACTAGTGCTCCTTGGGCGTGTGTGTGTGAAAAGAATAAGTCAATAGTGCCGTTCTGCCCTGAACTCTCTTAAAAAGCTCACGTTATCCCTGAGACTACGTTGTTCTTTGGATATTGTAAACAATAAACCTCTGTAAAGTTCCATTTGTTTCACTGAATAGCCAAGGAGCGACCCTACACTAAAAAATATTCACGAAAGGTGATAGTCGGCGCCCAACTTGGTTAGTTCAGTTCAGTTCTTAGCACTTTTTCTATGCGCGCACTAGCGGCACCCATTAGTTCAGTTCAGGTCTTAGCACTTCTTCCGCACACGCACTCAAAGAGTTGGCTTCGGTCATTTCTAAATACTTTTATACTTATTTTATTGTAAAATCCGACTATTGCAGTAACAATTCGTTCGCTGTCTGAGCTCGGCTTAAGAATAGGCTCAGCCGTTTTCTCGTTCGGTTACGTAGAAGTCGTAAAAAACGTTGTTCCTGTCGGTAACAAGTGGTTATTTTCTAAATTTTTAATTTAAATTAACGTAAACAAACATTAAATTCACTAGCAGTAATTTGAAATCAACGGTTCCTAACGTATGTACTTAAATTTAAAATATTAACGGTCAAATATTTTAAATACTGAACCGTTAATTTAAAATCCACTCGCGCTTGGCACATCCGCTCGCGCCCTAATTATTCGAATCAACGGTTCCTTCCGCACCGCTCCGTTGTGTTAGCAACGACCGCGCGCTCTCTTTCGCACCCGTGTGCCTAGGACACTTAGCAGATTCAAATACGCAAGCGTTAACGGCTCGATCGCGATCAGTGTCAATTTAAAATACACATTAACTACATAATAACTACCACAGTTGGCATTTCAAATTTATAACGAACCACTCAATTTATCTAACAACAACCTTAATTAGTTGTACCGACAAGAACATTAATTTAATCAAATTTAGCATCACTTCTCGAAAACTTTAAACTTAGCTTCAAACAACTCGCGATTTTTAACACTTTACTGCAATAATCGAATTATTTTAGCACCTTACCTATACCTGCGCATACTTTGAGCATTTAGACAACTAACTACAACGCGCTACGTGTTTCAATAGCAGGCTAGCCATTACAACTGAGTTAACTACTTAACGTTCAATTCTACCAACGTTTAATACGACTCGCAGCCATACGTTGCGGCACTTAGGGTAATACGCGTAAGTCGCACTTTCCTTCAACACTTACTTATCGATCTACGGTTCGTCTTGTAACTCCATTTCATTATTTTAAAATTATAAACGCACCTTAACGCGCACACTTCGGAGAACAGGTTGAATAAATTCTAATATCGCGGGTAACTTACAGCTTTTAGTGTACTAAAAATGGCACATCGCAATATTAAGTATTTATCGCTACAAAAAACAGAGTTATCTTATGAGGTGGCTATTCGCGGAACTACACCGGCACTTACAGTACAAGAATTACGCGGTCAAATAGTGAAACTAGCACCCGGTTTACCGGCCCAAGATATATTAGAATCGGGACTAGACCCCGTCGACGACCTAAAAGGCGTAGCAGAAAGTTTAGCAAAAGCGCAGTCAAATTTAACCCTAATCAAATCAAAGTTTGACGATAATTTATTCGTGCGTACAGACAATTTGTGCAGTCATATCTACCATCGTCTTAGGAGAATAATTACTACTACACCCGAATCGGAGGCAGTATTGAAATCATGCTTAACTAGCTTTCAAAATGTATCAAAGGAACTAGCTACTATACGTGCTAAGTTTGATCAAGATAGTGAGGAAACCTTTTTGGAAAGTGAGGACAACCTAGAACAATTGAACACTTCTTCTCATAGTTTCGCGCAACCACCACCAAATATATCAGTAACATGTGACCGCGGCATAACCTCTGATTTTGCAAAACTTCGCTACAGTGGAAAAACTTGTGTCCGCGCTTTCGTCATTCGTGTAAACGAATTTCTCTCAGCTAGGAAGATTAAACCAGACAAATTCCTTTCTTTCGCGACTGAGATATTTGAGAGCGAGGCCTTGTGTTGGTATAGATCGGTTAAAGATAAGATTACCACTTGGAACGAATTGTCTAAACAACTCGTATCCGTATTCTCACAGCCAGACTACGATTATAAATTAAAGGCGGAAATTCGCGCCCGGACTCAAGACGACTCCGAAAACATAACAATTTATTTAGCTATTATGCACGCAATGTTTTCACGACTAACTGTACCTATGACTGAAGATGATCAGTTAGAGATTTTGTTGCATAATATTAGGCCCTGTTTCGCGGCAGTATTAGCTACAGCTACTTCAGTGACCACTATAGATGAACTCCGTACCGTCTGTCACAAATTCGAACTAGTTCAAGCTCGAATGTCTAGCTATAAAGAGCCACCGCGCCCTACGGCAGGTACACTAATCCCTGAGCTAGCTATAAATAAACAATCACAAACCTTTTCACATCAAAATAGGCATTTTGATAGGTATCAGCATCCATCCTCGGGTAACAGCGCTAATAAACATAATTACACTAACACTAAACACCGATACCCGGTGAATATTTTGTCACAAGCACCACACACTAACAATAATAAATTTTGTCCTAGGTGTAAATCTAATACACACACATTAAGAACTTGTCAAGCACCACGGACCTTGTTGTGCTTCAAGTGTGGCAAGGTGGGGGTGAAGTTCCCTGATTGCACTACATGTAATAAACACATACCTAGACCCACTTCGCAAACAAAAAACTAAGTTCGTGGCGAGGACGTCGTTACATTAGGAGGGCTAATAAATGGTCACAATGGCTGCATTTCGTTAACACTTTTTTTAATTCTTATAAGGTAACGACGATCTCGCCCCACTCACATAAACAAAACAATTCGCAGCAGGACTTAGGGCCGCGCGACGCGCGACCGTTCATAACTATCTATATAAACAAACTGAGAATTCCACACTGCTTATTGGACTCGGGGGCGGCCGTAACGGTGCTTGGCAAAGATTATCATAACACATTACTTACCTATGGGCATACCATGCGTTTTGATGATTACATTAACATAGAGGCGGCTGCTGGCCGGCGCTTGCGTAGTATAGGATACTTTGACCTCGACATAACTTTTGAGAATCAAACTCACTCTATAAGGGCATACGTAGTGCCCGAGGTCAATAATTCTGTCATACTAGGGATAAACTTTTGGCGGTCTTTCAAAGTTTGTCCTAAATACGTAAGTGCTTTAGCGGCAAGCGAGACCGTCACTAAGCATCCAGACAAAATTATTCGACCTCAGGCACTGCATTCCTACACTAACCTCACAGAGGCTCAGCGCGTGCAGGCAGATAATATTATAGGACAGTTTCGCGACATCTCTTACGAACAAATTGGTCTCGGCCGTACTAACTTAGTTGTACATAACATTGACACGGGCACTACCGAACCAATTAGACAACGTTCCTACAGAATGTCACCGGAGAAACTCAACATAATAAACGAACAGGTCGACGAAATGTTGCGTCTGGATGTTATTGAACCATGCGAGAGCGCGTGGTCCTCGCCAGTACTAGTAGTAGGGAAGAAGGACGGCAAACCTAGGTTCTGTCTCGACAGCCGTAAATTGAACGCGGTAACTAAAAAGGACGCGTACAGTCTTCCTTACATATCCGAGATATTAGACAATCTTAGGGACGCGAAATTCTTAACTAGCATTGACTTATCGAAGGCGTTCTGGCAGATACCTATAAATGAAAAAGATAAGTGTAAGACAGCTTTCTTTGTACCATCACGTGGTACCTTCTCGTTCAAAGTGATGCCCTTTGGTTTGACGAACGCACCAGCTTTACAACAGAGACTAGTAGATAGCCTATTTGGACCTGAATTCGACAACAAAGTATTCTGTTATCTCGATGATATAGTCTGTGTCAGCGACTCCTATGACAATCATGTAACTTTGCTCCTAAAAGTCCTAGCGAAGCTAAAACACGCAGGTCTCACTATAAATTATGAAAAGACACAATTCTTTAGGAACTCATTAAAGTACTTAGGCTACGTGGTAGACGAGCAAGGCTTACGCACGGACCCAGATAAAGTAGCCGCGATTCTAGATTACCCCAGACCAACGAACACAAAGGAGGTGAAAAGATTTCTAGGCACCGCGTCTTGGTACCGTAGATTTGTTCCTAATTTTAGCACATTAGCAGGCCCACTAAATTCCTTGACTTCACTTAAAAAAAATGCACCACCATTTGCATGGACAAACGAAGCTGAACAATCGTTTGTACAACTCAAGTCTTGTCTAATTAGTTCTCCGGTCCTCTCTTGCCCGGACTATACGCAACCATTCGAGGTACACTCAGACGCAAGTAATTTAGGCGTAGGATCAATGCTCTGCCAAACTATTAACGGTCAAGAACATCCAGTCGCATACATGAGTCGTTCCTTGTCAAAGGCGGAACGAAACTACAGTGTTACAGAACGCGAAACCTTAGCCGTCCTAGTCGCACTCGAGCATTGGCGCTGTTATCTCGAGAATGGTCGCACATTTAAAGTCTACACTGACCATTCATCTCTAAAATGGTTTTTATCTCTAAGTAATCCTACAGGCCGTTTAGCTAGGTGGGGAGTACGACTATCATCCTTTAATTTTGAGATCTTACATCGACGCGGCAAAGACAACGTCGTTCCTGACGCCTTATCTAGAGCCGTGCCAGTGTCAGCGTTAACACTTGCAAACGCGCATCTCACGACAAAGGACAAGTGGTACTTAGATCTTTACAACAGCTGTACTAACGCGCCACAGGGTTTTCCTAACTATAAAATAGTAAACAACTCCCTCTACAGATTAACGAAGTCTGACACTAGATTTGCTAACGAGTTCACATGGAAGGAAGTAGTACCAGAGGAACTACGTCACCAAATAATTAGCGAAAATCACGATGTACCTACTGCGGGACATCTAGGCGCGTTCAAAACCTACCATCGTTTGGCTCTCAATTATTTCTGGAAAGGAATGTACAAGGACGTGTCTAAATACATTGCGTCATGCGACACTTGTATAGCTTATAAACACCCAACTCACGCTACGCTAGGTGAGATGGGTCGTCCTAAACACTGCTCACGTCCATTCCAGGTTATCTCCTTGGATTTCATGGGTCCACTAACTACTACACGAAAGCAAAATAACTACTTACTTGTGGTGACATGCGTATTTTCAAAATATTGCCTTTTGTTTCCTGTACGTAACGCGACCTCAGCTATAGTCATTAAGCACCTGGAAGACTCAGTTTTCCTCACTCATGGTGTCCCTCAAACCATATATATGGATAATGCTACTTATTTTACCAGCCGCGAGCTGAAATCCTTCCTCGATAAATATAAGGTACCTAATCAGTTTCTTATAGCACGCTATTCACCTCATATTAATTTGACAGAACGTTATAACAAAACGATAATGACTTGTGTATCTACCTTTGTACAAAACGACCACAGGTCATGGGACATTAATCTGCCAAAAATACAATTCGCTATAAACAACTCCATAAACGAGGCGAC
Organism: Pandemis cinnamomeana; assembly: GCA_932294345.1. Taxonomy (NCBI): domain Eukaryota; kingdom Metazoa; phylum Arthropoda; class Insecta; order Lepidoptera; family Tortricidae; genus Pandemis; species Pandemis cinnamomeana. The sequence goes on from OW028721.1 coordinate 8,847,703, forward strand.
GGGTTACACTCCCGCTTTCTTAGTACACGGCAGAGAATTGGTAACGTGCGGTTCACACTACGTCGATAATGAATTGGGTAATGAACTACTATTCTTACCGCGCGACGCCTATGCGCAAAACGTAGGATTCCTAGCAGAAACATTCGACAAAGTCCAGCACGCGCTATACAATGCACATCAGAATAGTATTAAGAGGTATAACTCACGCCGTAAACCAGCGCACTTTAATGAAGGCGATTTAGTATGGAAGCGTACATATTTCCTCAGCGATAAGTCCGCTAACTTTTGTAAGAAATTAGCACCGAAATTTGTAAAGTGTAAGATCATTAAAAAACGTTCACCATTAGTATTTGAACTACAGGACTTATCTGGAAAGAATTTAGGCGCGTGGCATATTAAAGACATCAAATTAAAACCAACAGGTTAATTACTCGTAGATAGCGTTCGGCCCGTGGCGGAGCCGCAGCGCGCAATGACCTCATTGGTCGGCGTCCGCGATCACTCCTCCCCCTTGCGCCGTCGCAATTATCTCGCATTCCGCTAGTAGCAGCGCAAGAGCAACACGTTCCGGCCGCTTAAACTAAAATCTAATCACTCGTAGCGACCTCGTAACGATGTTTACATTCCGCGCGCTGCTACGCAACCATGATACTTGCGCTAACTTAGAGGCAAGAAACCGTCGTGAAACCCGCGAATGGTCATCTCACATGTATGAATCGTCTGTTTTAAACTAAGCCTAATACCAGTACTACTGACTTCTGTAAAGTCCCCTACCTAAGCTGTATTCAGGAACCGAGCGGTGTTGGAAACTCGAAATCATAAGCCTTATTCCACCTGTTTACAATAGTACTACGGGCGGCCGGTAACCCGAGGACAGTCGTTATCTATATGTGTAGTTAGATCTCCTTTCCATTACAACCTTTACCTAGGGGTCGGAGTAGGCATATACTATTGTTCTATCTCTTTTAACTTGTAGAAGTATGAATGATGAGCGTGAGCGTGAGGTATGATAGATAACTCCTAAGTTTTAATAGCCGAAAATCAACTTAGGTTGATTTTCTCACCGGGAAAGAGGGGAATGTCACGCGGTAGACGGTGACACTTGTAAAAAGTCGAATCAAAGATCGATAATCGACGACTTGCCGTAAGACCCTAGGTGGCACATCACTAGTCGCGCTTAATTAAGTATAGTTATACATACGGAACCGCGGCCTCCTATAAAAGCTCGCGCGCGCCGTAGGGATCCACACTCTATTTCAAATCTTCAGAATAAAAGCTACGAGTACGGAATCCCCAGTTATATGGTGAGTAAATTAATTATCATTGTCTAAGTGCTCAAGGTGTCTTATTGTATTTTATTGCTTTTTATTCTAAGTGTAATTTCAAATGTAAATCATGTTAATAAATTAGGTCTAAGTGTTTCGTCGGGGCGCGTTGACCGTAGGGCCAACGGCCTCCAATTTGAATTATAACGTAGCTTCATTTTGAATTTAACGGCGAACACAGACTGTTCAACCTTATTCAAATTCGCCTATTTGTTCCTAAGTCTTACTCGAGGACCTAGCCGACTCTTTGACGCACTACCCCTGGTGGACGTCGAAGAGCTGCCTGGGCCCTCGTCGTAGAAGACCGCCTCTGACACCGAGAAAATTACAGGGACCCAGATCGGGGCTAAATTAAAGCCTGAAACTGCTGAGCTGCATAACGCACATCTCCACTACCCTACCGGAAGACACGCTTCTGCCTGAGGACGACATCCTGACCCAAGGCTCGCCTCTACTGCGACCCTCGCCTTCGGCCCCTTCTGCGCTGGCAGCGTCGTCCTCACCTTCGTGTCCGTCCAGGGGAGTACTAGTGCTCCTTGGGCGTGTGTGTGTGAAAAGAATAAGTCAATAGTGCCGTTCTGCCCTGAACTCTCTTAAAAAGCTCACGTTATCCCTGAGACTACGTTGTTCTTTGGATATTGTAAACAATAAACCTCTGTAAAGTTCCATTTGTTTCACTGAATAGCCAAGGAGCGACCCTACACTAAAAAATATTCACGAAAGGTGATAACCTATACATTTACTTCTACGACAATTCAACAGGCCACTGATGCTTTTTTACTCAGACCAAGAGGGTCCGGGTAGAGCGCTAACTTATTTAAAAGGATAAGGGACATTAAAGTTGTTTTGGAAAATACAGAGTATTTAATCCGCCTAAACTTAAGAGCTGAGGGGTGGCTTTTGCAGATTGCAAGATTTACAAGGCTAAATATACCTGATGGGCACCACGACCATAACGGAGGCCGACCGTTGAAAAGAAAGAAAAGAAACGCGGTTAAAAGAAAAGTTAAGGAACGCTTTCAACAGGGGTTGCGGGTGGAGCAAGCAACGGAATAGGGCAGGCAGACCACCATGCACGCGGCTGCAACCGTCAGGAACCCTGAGAGCTCTCCTGACTCCGACCAGGAGTACAGTTGATTTGTCGTAGATATAAATACATATATCACTATCACTATCACTACATATTTTAAAACAAAGTTGCTTCTGCTGTCTGTCCGCGTCCCTATGTATGCTTAGATCTTTAAAACAACGCAACGGATGTTGATGCGGTTTTTTTTAAGAGAGAGTGATTCAAGAGGAAGGTTTATATGTATAATTCTACGCAGACGAAGTCGCGGGCAGAAGCTAATAAAAAAAAAACCCTACTTCCTACAAATGTTATTAATGCGAAAGTTTGTGACGATGTGAGTGTGTATGTTTGTTCCTTCTTCACGCTGAAACAACTGGGCGGATTAGGATCAAATTTGGAACGAAGATAGCTGTTATCTATTGCTAACACAATGCCACAAAATTTCATGCCATTAAATTAAAAAAAAATGCCAGAGACAAAAAGACGAATGTTTTGCCGAGTCACATTACGCAGGGGCCGCGTTGACTAATCTAAATTGCACCACAGATAACCATCGGCGTACGAAACTTCTTAATTGTCCCTACGTAAAAAACAACGGCTAATTGAGAGCAGAGATACGAGATAGGCAACTTGATAGTACGTGTGCAATTAATTACAATTTAACTGCTGTAGCGGCTTAGAACGTTTATTGATAAACTTAATTGATTTAACTCTGAGTATTGCCATCGATCTAATCTCAGTTTAATTTACACTGTAACAAGTTAATTTACGTGAGAACTACGAATTAGTATTATTTATATAATCACTACATTGTATGTATAAAACAAAGTCGCTTTCCGCTGTCTGTCTGCCTGTATGTATGCTTAGACCTTTAAAACTACGCAACGGATTTTAATGCGGTTTTTTTTTTAAAGATAAAGTGATTCAGGAGGAAAGTTTACATGTATATTACATGGATAATATAGTAGAGAAACACTGATTGCACCCGTGCGATGCCGGGGCAGGTCGCTAGTTTTATATAAAACTAGCTTCTGCCCGCGACTTCGTCTGCGTAGAATTATACATAAAAACCTTCCTCTTGAATCATTCTATCTATTAAAAAAAACCGCATCAAAATCCGTTGTGTAGTTTTGAAGATATAAGCATACATAGGGACATAGGGACAGAGAAAGCGACTTTATTTTATACTATGTAGTGATAGTGATAGTGATAATAACGACTCGCCATTCATTCACATTCAACGCCCCTAAAGATGAATTTGCGAGATGGCGCTACTGTCGTGTGCACGGTGCCAATATAACATAGACACGCAAGTCACACGTTCCTTACGCCGGTAGGTACGTATTGTCGTCTTTGTTTGAAGAAAGTTCATCAATAATACAAAATGTATTATTTTCATGCAACGTCCGCTTCTGATTACCCCACTACTGATAATAAAGCCTAAAGGTAAAGCCTGTTGCTAACATAAATGTATTTTCTTAGCATTCGGAAAAAAGGGGCTTTCGTAAGCCATATATTCCGACCTGGCGAACTGTAAGTCTTGGATCGATCTGTCTGGGCTCCACTGAACCTACGATAAGAGGCTCTCGCTTTTTTCCGACTTAATTGCTAATCGGTAAGGCTACGATAAGTTATTATTGGTTAGGTAGGTAGTCTTAGCTACCGTTCTGTTCAAATAGCAAATTTATGTGTTTCAAGTACCTATATAGGTACCTAAAGTACGAAGCCACGATGTCCTTCAAAAACTTTAAAAAAATTCTGAGGCCATTCATTGAACGAGTCTGTGATGTCAAATTGTTTAATCGGTAATGTACAAAAAGCGATACCACCTATTTCGTTTTCTACAGAAGTAATCGTTACGTCATCAATGCACCCACAAGATTTCCCATACAGGCCATACAGTAATTAAGCTGCGTGCGGGGGTACCCGTTTAGTCACAAGTTTAACTGTTATTGTAAGTAGTAAAGGTTTAAAATGGAAAGCTTTGTGTAAATAAAGGCAAAATAAACTATGAAATAAACCGGTTGTAGAAAGCTCCTCGTAATCCCAACTCCATTTATTTTACCTGAAACAAAATGATAAAAATTTATTGCAAGAATATATAAAATTTATCTACAAGTAGGTATAGTCGACCAAGTAAGTGCTTAACCTTTTTTTATGACAGTTCGTACATCAGCTCGCAATAAAGCTGACTATCATATTGGCTTGCAAATGAAAATAGACTGATGTTTTAAGCCTCACAAATAACATTGATCCTTAGGGAATTAAGAAATTTCTTGGTTGACTAATATACTTTAACAATACCTATAGTATAATAAATACATAAACTTTTCAACCACATGCATCAGCTAGTTAATTTTAAAGGGCATGAAAATGAACTTATTTGAGTCGAGGAGGGTTCTCGATACTATGTGAACTTTCATCAATCACATATCACCACCTACGCAGAGGTCAACAATCTGGTTGTAGACTAACTCCTAACTCAATCCTAGTATCCCGCAACTAATCCAATACTTCAACTACGATGCGCGCGAACAAAACTTCTTATCGAACATTTCAAAATCACCATTCCGAATTCAATTCCAACGCTCAATATTTGTAATGTCGTCGACTCTAGGAGCGTTCGGATCGCGAACCAGATCGCTAGCCGATATGAAAACCCGTGAGTGGTAGCAATACGCTTGCCCAATGTGAAAACGGAATGGACCCAATCATGTTAGAAGAACGTTTTGAATCTTTCACAAATTCACCAACAGTCTGGCATTAATTCGATGTCGTTGGAAACGACCCGTGTTTATTTACGGACTGGCGGCATCTGGGTCACGGTTTAAGTTACTCTTTGTCTGTTCGTACAAAGAAAAAAAAACAATACGCTGTCACGATATTTAATACTGAACTCTGAAATGATATGAAAAACACAGAAAACATTAAAATGCACATCAAAAATATACGTTCAAGTTATAGTTGTGTTGTTTTGTTTGTTTGCCTTCGCGATAGCTCTGCAGTACGCCGATTGCATACAAAACGCATCCCGCACAGACAAATGGCCGCAGTAGCGTTGCGTTCCACAACTCCGCATAAACACTGCATTTGCATATCACATGGCTACTTTATTAGCTTGTTTTTACTCTATGTAGGGCAAGTAAAGGTCACAATAAATCTGAAGGAGAGTTCAGAGCCATGGAATGTTATTAAGGACCGAAATATGTCTAGACGACATGGCAACTTAGCGTGAAAAGCCAGTACAGGAGGAACATCAAACATTGAACATGATACACGGGCTGTTAATATCTGATATAGAGAGAACGATGACAATAAAACTCGGAATCGAATAGTGGAACCTGACCACAAGTCAAATAACGTTAAAGCTGAAATCGAATCGGATTAACTCGGAATCGTTTAACTACCGTTCAGCCGTTAGAGCCGTTATGGGAGAAAACTGCAGGATATTGCAGGCGAGCTAACGGGGAGTGCCGTTATACAGAGTGATAAGCGAGACCGACTGGCAATCACCGTAATTCCAAGATCGAGATAACGTACGTTGCGTTTAATGTTCCCAAATTGTACCTGTAAACCAAAACGTTAAACTTCTACCTACCGGTGCTCACATAAAAACTACGCTTAAGAATTGGTACATGTGAGAGTTTAATAGTACTTGATGTTTTAACCCGTACAAAGATGACATTGAAATTAATACATTTGTACATTTATATTTTTGCTTCTGAAAAATAATGATTCGTAGTAATTAAAAAAAAAACACTTGAGGAGGGGAAAATAGATTAATAGTGACATCTAAATTGACTCCTCTCAAGCCTCGCTTCATGACCTAGTACTTGTACTAGGAGCTGCTTTCGTTTAAGCCACAAAGACCTGCCATACACCTAGCCATATTCCTACAGATATATTAGCAGTAACAGCTGGCATAGCAGTTAACCTTAACGCGAAGATAGCCGGCCAGTTAACTCCCGTGGATCAGATGTGGACATCGCCGACACTGGTCATTCCGGCTAACATTTGCACGGAGCTCGAAATGGGATGGAAGTAAATGATGTTACAGCCGTTTTCTATTCGGAAGCCACGTTCGTTCATGCCCATTCAAAGTTTATTCTCGGGAAATATGAAAACGGGTATGATAACGTTAGAAGCTTATTTATATTTCAAGGTATGAACGACGATGAGATGTTTGACAGTGCTTACCTTGGTTGGACTATTTTCCCGACAGTTTACTTCTTGCTTGTTTCAAACATATTTTGTTTCTAAAGCACGTATTTAGTAATAGGAATTTGTGTCAATGGTTTGTGCGAAATGAAGTAATTCATATAAAATGTCAGATCCAGAAACAATAACCAAAGTAAATAATGTGAACAAATTTAAATACTTGACTGATCAATGCAACTTTGCCTACATATATATTGTACAACAGAAACAATACAGAAACGACATACATATTAAACACATAGTTGCTTTTAAGCTTTGTTGAGCACGCTGTGTTCAAAGCAAATATTTTATCTATCGTCCGCGTAAGTTTTCATATAGGATGTCTTTTGACTTTATTGGTGGCAATAAAAACCTTAGTTTCTTCTTTATCGAGATTCATTTGTTCTAACATAATCGATGATGATGCCGTACCTAATGTATGTCCAAGAGTATAGCATTAATCTTTATTGATTTTTTTGTTATAGAAAGTACTGCTGTTAAATGGGTGTTCTTTTTCAATTACGCTAGATCCAGTTGGCCAGATCTCAATTCAACAATAGACAATCAGGCGTGGCGTTGTCGCTTGAGTTTTATTTAAAAACGTGTTTTTTTAAGAACAGCGGGCAAGTAAAATATACGCGAGATGAATACCTAAAATCTACCCTATAACCAAACTATTTCCACAGTAGGTAGATGCGTAACGGGAAAGTTTATACAATTAATTTCGACTGGGCCGTAAAGTCTTTCATGGGCGAGTTAATTCCTCAGTAAATAAAAAGGGAATGTATTAAAAGTACTCAACATTTTATCATCGAGAGTTCCCGTTGATGGGCACGGTTGATTAAATAAATTAATTGTTTATGGCACCGAGTGGACGTGACGGGCATTTCGGGATCAGCGAAGAATTCTCGGAAGATTTTCTGTTGGGAAAATTCCAAGAGCTGAATTCACATCAAGCAGGCTTTAATTCGATTTGAGTAACTTGAGGCTATTATAGCGTCTTTCAGAATATGCTCTTTACTTGTGAAATATGCAATTATCATTTTTCTTTCATAAATGTTTGATCCCCTCGCTTCCTAACTCGCGTTGATAAAGTTTTTAAAACATAATTGGACTCCATCCCCGTTTTTGAGATGTAATTAAGGCAAGCTCGAATTTGAACTTTAGTAGTCGTCAAAACAAATCTTAACCGTTGTGAAAAGTAAATCAAAGCTAGTCACTAATGACATTTTTCTGAACTTAATACCGCACATGTTCTCCGGAAAGGCATAACAAGCATCTATACGCTACACGATCCTTGAGGGATCCCAGTTCTGCCTCCCTTCATTTTTATGTGCTCGTAATTTCGTCCTTTTAGTAACTAGAGCCAGACTGCTTTATATGTATTCTCCTCGGCCCTTATTGTTCTTTTTTTCATATCTCTGGTATTTATCAAGCCCTGTTGTTCATTTTGTAGCGTTGGAAAAGTGTACTGACTGGAAAAGAACTACTTTGAGTGATAGACAATGGAGGAGGGACTATTTTAATTTTCGGCGGAGGATACTTTTTCTGTCGCGAACAATATCGTCGAGTAGCTGTTAAAAGGCAAACCTGCCTGTATTTAGAGGACAGGATCGTTATTTGCCAACGTTCACTAAATGAAGATGCAGCGAGAATAACAAAACGCCTCATCTATCGAAAGGGGAACATATACTATAATATATAACTAAAATTCTCGTGCGTATTCCAATAACAGACTAATGGAGTATCATAACCCAGCGATACGAGACCGATAACTCGAACTAATGAACGTTGGTAATATTCACGCTAAGTCCTTTATAGGCGTCGCTACTGATATTAATATCAAGCTACGCGAAACAATTATGGCTAACCGAAATACCCCGTAGCTGAATAACAAAGCGTTTCACGCCGAAAATCACGACGTCCCACATTCGGAGCAATAATTTCCAGACGCGTACCAAGTTAGGGATAATGCAATAGGAAGATGGTTCACCTTCTAAAATAAACTGGCATAGGTATTCTTGGTGCGGTATCTGTATTGCTTATTCAGGTGGTTGCTAGATCGCGGCTTTATTTTATGGTCATTATGTTTTATTTTTAAACGTATACAGGGTTGCAATACAAATTAGTTCAGTAGCTGCAGAGAGTGCTACGTTACAGTAACTACGCTGTGACGTTATTTGCTTTGTGTCTAAGTCCAATTTAGCAGAAGCCAGCGAATGCGGCGCTCGTACCTTTTATACTCATACATTATTCAAATTCCCGTTGAATTACGTCTTGCTTGTCTGCGTGTTTTCTGACTTAACGTGCAAAGTGGGAAACGTTATTTTAATGTTGCTGTCTTATCTCTCCGTTATTTTTGAGATGCTTTGAAGACATGAGCGTTTTCTCTTTGTTTACATTACAAGGATACCTGCCCTCGACCGCCTGTTCAGATGTTTTGCAATTCTGCATACTCACAATAGACTTACTTAGATTAATCACAAAATTGCGTCACGGCATCGCAAAAAGAAAATTTATCTCACTCATCAAAGTATCAAAACAAAAGTACCTCTGGATAACGTTGGAAAAAGCAAATCATTTCATTAATCGGATTCCAACCTCGTTGCAGCTCCAACATCCAATTCGTCGATATTTCAGCTCAAACATACAACCCTGTTGTTTCCAGCTCACTCTCAATAGATGTACATGGGTGAATTTCAAAACCGAGTTTTCTGACTGTCCCACGCTACCAAAAAAAAAACTATGACATATATGTACCAAAAAAAAAAATGATCGTATTCTTTGCAATCATTTATGACGAGGCAAAGCCTTGAATAAATGATGATGAGCTACCAATCCCCGAAAAAAAATATTGAAAGTTCGAAAATCCACGATTAGCATAGCTGTGAGGTATGTCACACGCCATGTTTAGCTCAGAAAAATGAATACAACTTCGTCTATAATTGTCGTAATTTATTTCTGTAAAAAGCATTTTAAAGAGCTCTTCCTGGTCTATATTATAAAACAAAAAACAATGCAAAAATCTCGTAATTTAAAAATACAGGGATAGGAATGTGTTTGTCCCGCGCGAGAGCGTCTTTTGATGACTCGCAAATACCTGCTGGTTACTGATTGGTTGAGCTATGTAACGCCATTTTTAAGTTATTACGTCGAAGACATGCTAGTTCGCGTTCGATTACCGAGCAAAGCGTCTAGTCTAGTCTGCGCTGTGATTTTTAAAAATAGGTAAGTTTGTGACACGATACTTTTGGTCAGCCTATAAGGTAATTTGTGTGGCTAGTAAATATTGCATGTTCAACTACTTTATCGATATGTCTATTTAAGTGTTTTATAGTTTAGAACATCGAGAATGAACAGTCCTATTGTCATTTACCTAAAGCTTATACTTTCGACAGAAAAAAATAAATACACTTTTGCCGTAATTTGTGTGGCGTAATTTGTGTGGCACTTTTGCCCACGCAAATTACAAACGCGCCACACAAATTACATTTTATGTCTTTTTTCAATAAAATGAGCATTTTATGATGGTTAATAACACTTGCTATCTTTAAAAAAACAACGTAAATACAATTACAATACTTTCTACTATTTTACATTGTATTTTTTAATTTATTATTTTTGAACAACTTACGTTTCTATGATACTGTTTAATTTTGTAATTGACGTTTAGTTTAATTACAACTTGCTTTTAGTTTCTGATTTATACCTTTTCTGTTTAAGGTATTTCAAAATGCGTCAAAAAAAAGAGGATAGACTCGAGAAAAAGAAATTGGCGGAGAGAAAAGAAGACAGAAAATTAAAAACGATGCAGAAAATTATGAAAAATATAAAAGAGAAAAAAGAGAGAAATATCATCAAATGAAAAGAGAGAGAAAAATTCAAATGACTGTTGAATTAGTCTGTAGAAACGCAGTGTGATTTTTAATTTTTTTTTTATTAACAACCTTAAGACTGATTTGTTTAGAAAGTGTCATTTTCTGTTTTTATGAATAAATCGAAAAATCAAAAAGTTTAGTTTTATTTAGCAAATTGATAGTAAAAAATTAAAAATGTAATTTGCGTGGCAACAATGTAATTTGTGTGGCATGAATTTTTTCGCCATCGAATTTTAGCTAAACTATTCAACACAGAAGAGTGCCTCTTTTTGCGTTTTGTTCACCATTCCAATCTCTACCATAATCTATTATCCAAATATAAAATAAAAGAAAAAAAAAACGCGCCACGAAAATTACCAAAAAACGTCCCGTTCAGAAATTCACCCACATACATAATTAATCTCCTCAGTTTCCACGAATATAAAACGCGGTAATACACCAACGTTCTAGATACAATTCGTAATCGCATCGTATTATTCGGCGTTTTCATGGGCAGCGGCATAACAGATTAATTTTGTTAACATACAGAGCACGCATTATCAGACCAATTTTCATTTCATTTTGTTTCGTGTTGATGTTTCGACCAATTTTCGTCGCCATTTCAATTTACTAAATTCAACTCTGTACCATTTCATGATTTACCAGATGAAAAGGAAGACAAACAACCGCGTGGGTCACCTGATGCTAAGTAACCACCACTACCTATGGACATCTGCAACACCGGAGCTTTAAAGATGCGTTCCCAGCCTAGAGGGCTAAGACAAAATTCTTCAGATGCCAGTAATTTCTTAGGACAACCTACAATATCAATAACAGGTCCTGTGTAAAGCGTAGGCCCTCCACAGGACAGGTTTGATGAGTAACGTACTACCCGCAAAAATATTCGTCCCACAATAATTGTATACACAATGAGATGTGACATAATATAGACAGTGAGCCATCAGCGACAGCATTCGGTCGTAAATTCTGCGCGTCATCAAGTCTGAAACTAATTGCACATATTGCCAGTCTGTCGCCGAAAAGGGAGTAAGTATATTGCATTTTCAAGAGTTCCGTACGTCAGGGAGCAGACATTCCATTTTCATCATTTTTTTAAATATAAGTAACTAAAACACGTTCTTTTAAAAATTAGAAAAAGTATATCTAAGATCCTCACGAGACTTCTGATTTGATTATGTGATCCCAATATTCTAGATTAGCATATTAGTGTCTGTGTCATGTTTTATTTTTATATAAGTACTTACCAATACTTTCAAATTCATCAATTCAGTACACTCGACTATGATAAAAAGACAGAGAAACAAATCATCCCATATGCATCCGGTTTTTTTTTTAAAACTAAATTTTGAAGTCCACATTATTAATGAACAATGATACATCCTTTTAAGGCATATTGTACATAAAAAAACCTTGAGCATCAACAAAATAGAGCCTCACAACACAAGTAATACAAACCACCAGAATATAATACAAACTGTGATTACGTTGTTAATCACGGAACTCTCGGTGGGCGAGTCCCGCGTCGCGCTTGGCCGTTTTTTTTTAATATTACAACGAATTCAAGTCACGCCGTGTCCGCACGGGGCAGCGATTAATTCTTTAATTAACCCTCCGCGCGTCGCCGGGGCGCGAATTAGAAGAAACGACAAGATAACCCTGCCGTAGCTTCATTTGTGTTATTGCGTACAGTGCGCGGGAGATTAATGAAACCGTGCGACGGGGAATTCTAATAAGAATTCCTAGTTTTATTATTTTAAGGTGTGTGATGTTTGGCTATGAAAAAATTAGAGTATGTAAATGCGTTGAGAAATATCAGGCGCTCATCGTAGGTAATCGCGGTCTATATCCGATGGAAAATATTATGTTTAATGTATCTCACGCGACTTATTGTTTAGTTACACCGGAACATTGGTTACTCGGATATCCTGCCTGATGTCCGCCCATAGAGAAATGAAGACGAGATTTGACTCAAATAGAGCAGTCGTTTCGATTTAATACAGAAAATGTAAGAAGTTTCCTGAATAACAAAAACGAAATGCGTTATATTACAAATGAAAGAGATAAAGACTAATACAAACAAAAATATACTCTTAGCCCTTTTAAATATGTAGAAAGTTTCCTGTTACAACTAAATTAACTTTAATCTATTATTTTTGTAATTCTGTTCCTATGGTTGTATGGTTGGTAGAGATCGCTCTGAAGTCGGTCTTGTGAGAGGCACAGTGCTATGGACCAGGCAATGGTCAGACGAGCCTTGTGCTGCATCAACAGAGACGGTTGTCTAGTAATGTTTTCCATGTATCTACCTGTTTTCTGTATTGTTTAGTGTGATGTTCAATAAAGCCAATGTATACATACATATTTATATATCAATCAAGTGTTTATACCTTAGGTATGGAGTAGACAGAGCCTAGGGTAACAAGAGCTCAGGCCACGTTAAGCGTGATTGTGGGCGTATAGGTGGAAAGAGTCAAATAATAGTGATGGTTTGCTATAAGTCGCATCGTCAATGTATTGTATTCTAAATTCGAACATAACAAGTTTAACAAGCGTTTATAAACAAGGGGGTTATTGCGCAAGTACCTACCTACTCGGATACGTAGAATTTTAGGCAAATTTCCAATAGGCTGTAGTGGATTTTACATAAATTAAAAAGTTATTAGCATAATCATACCGTCGCAGATCTGAAGAGTCCTCGATAGCAGAATACTTATTAGTAGAACGTGTTCCATTTTTGGACCTAACAACCTAACTTTGGTGCGTTATATATTTTAATACCGAAAGGCGTATTCGGGGAAATCCTCATATAGATATTAGTCGAATAAATTAGCCAGTGAGCCATGTACGGAGAACTGTTTTGTGTAGGGTTTTCCACCCGGATTTAAATATAACTGTTACTTGAATAATAACACCTTATGTTAATTTATTAAGACTATAAATTGTATCTAATGTGTACTGTTACATAGAGCAATCGAGAATAAGCATATAAAACGGCGTTGAGTTTTTGTTTTAAAATAAATTTTGACTAGAAAGAAGCTTTCATTTCTATTTTTTTTTTCCGCGTTACTTGTGTATTATCTAATCTAAACTTGTATACTAAATTTAAAGCATCCAACAGCTGGAAGAGACTGAAATTTGACCTAAACCCACATAACATATTAAGTAACAAACAAGCATCCATTGTGAGAGTAATAAGTTTGTGAAAAATGTATCTTATTTTGTATAAATCCAACGAGAATACTTCTTAAAATAGAGTGTGCACAAACCAGGGCAATCGCCAATTAGATGAAAGCTCAACAAACAAAGCCTGCGAAGCTGAGCAGCACATTACTAATGCACGGGTACTACCAAATGAACTCACGAATTGAGTTTTAGAAGCACTTAACATGAAGAAATAGACAAACATCACTATTATAAATCAAATGACCACAATGACTACATCATTAAACAGCAGTGTATGCTTTCGAAATACTGAAACAAATTGATTTGTTCTAGCACATAGTAACGAGCATAAATAACGGATCGTGTTTATTACAACTTTTTATGGAAACAATTAGAAAGTGAGCTATTATTTCTGCTCGTCAGTGTATTTACTAACTAATCTTTCGACAAATGTATCAGTTTGTATCTTGATGTTGCCAGTGCTGTGGTCGCTCTAATAAGCAGAAGTACCTAGTAACGAACTCGCAGATACATTCAAAACCAATGCTCGAATAGTTAATTGATCATTAGTCTAATGGTTAGGTAAATGGAACGGAAATGTTAATACGGACGAGTCATCGAGTGCGTCGCGTGCTGGGTAACCATTCCGTCTCACGATTCCAACGAAACCCCCGAATCCCCGGAACAAGGGGAATGGGGGGAACCCAATCCATTTGAAAACGTCAAGCTTTTAAGATTGTTAATCAGTGGAGCATGGTTTTTGAAGCATGGATACGCGAAATGAAGAATTGCTTAAAGATGAGACTAAGAAGCACGTTCATTACGGCAAAAGAAAGTGAACACAAAGAAAAATATAACCATTGGTTTTAAACCTTTCAGTAGTAGTTAACGGTTAAACAGATTACTAATAATGCCTGATTGTGAGCTGCTTGATTAATAGCAACATGACCGAATTAAACTTGGCTTCGTAGTCACACCTCTTATATTTTTAAAAGCCCTGCTTGTCAAAAGGAGTGATGGGAGTGTTTGATGGCAAATCTTAAGACCTGTCCTAACAAGTAAGCCTGGTATAGAGACCTTAGTGCTAAGAAGACGTAGCGGAGAAGTTCAGAATCGACTGCTACTTTAGATAGATCAGCACTGAAATAACAGCCATGAGACCGAAAAAATTTACAGTTGTCGACGCGTGTTAAAGAAGAAGAAAATCTTTCAATTAAAAATGCGACTGGGTTCTCTCAGGCTCACAGTGTAAAGGAAAATGGTATCGTCTTTTTATCTTGTCCAGACATAGTGCGTTGCTGAGCTGTTATTTCTACCTAATATTTCAAGCATTTTGATTGGTCGATACTAGATATTCTCCTTCTCCGTCTCAATGGAAGCGAAGCCTTAAAGACTAATCCTGCGATACGTTGATAATAATAACGACAATACTATTAGATCTGATTAAATCTAAATTACCATCCCCAGAACAACCTCTAATAACAACAATGAATGTAACAGACGTTCATTATAAATGCATGAATTCCATAATTCATGCAAATCTGGGTGCTGATCCTAACTTTCCAAAGTTTATATATTATCATATGCATGTAGACGGAGGCTCCTGCTCTAGTGATGTCGTTCGCTAGGTAACGTATGTCAGTCAGATTATTTGATTTAACTTTACCAACAAAATTTAAGTTTCTAATGAGTGAGGTAATTAAGCTTTTCCACATTCACGTCTTTTACACTTTTTCTCGTTTTTTTTTCTATTGAATTACTCTTTACTACCCCGTTATTATTGACACATTAACAGTAGACAGTTGAAACTCTGTACTTGCATCGCATATTAAGCTATTCTATAAAACTATTTATTGCCAAAAATTATGCCCCGTTCTATTCATGATTTTTTTATTGTAACGCTTATCCCAATCTTCATCATATCCTGATCTTATCATACTAATAGCTGTTGCCAAACAGTTATTTGTTTATCTGTATTCTAGCGAACTTACTACCCACTATACATACAATTTTCCAAGATGAAAGCAGGCATTCTGTGCATTAACATTAAAAGAACGATCATAAAAGATAGCTAACTGTATCAAATGAATCAATGTAACATACTATCAATCAATAGCTGAGCCGTGAAAAAGTGTTTCGTATTACCAATTTGAGGACCATAGATTCTGAATCAAGTGATTGCAGCTCGAGAGATATCAATTATTCCGCAGAACCACCACTATGCAATGCACCTATGCATTTCGTATGCGCCACAGCTCCGCCGTAATGCGATAGGGTAACATTTGGCGAATGCATAAAATCTGTATGCGCTTCAACGACACCGCAGATTCGATGATGGGTTATGGGGCTAATTGGAAATTCCTTCCGACGAGAAATAATGAATGGGATTGTTCGGGAGGGATGGTTGGTTTTTAGAATGATAATTGCCCGTGTTTTTGTAAATTATGGCTAAACGAAACGACACACCTGGTTAGACGAAATTAAAGCTTAATTAGCAAGAAATGCATTAGCTTATGCACAATGATAAGGGAACGTGCTGGTGTGCAAGAGGATATAGTGACTAGGATAGAAAAAAGTATGCTTAGTTGGTTTGGTCACGTAGAGCGGATGGATGAAAGTAGATTAACTAAACAGATCTATATGGGGAGTGTGAATGATAAAGTTGGGAGGGGAAGGCCTAGACTAGACGGACGTTTCGAGACCAAATAGGAGACGTTTTGGAAAAAGGTCAGGTCAGGAGTACCCGAAACCGACGAGCATGTATGAAGAGATTGATGAATGTGGATGAAGCGAAAGAAGTATGTCAGGATCGTAGCAAGTGGAACAAAGTAGTCTCTGCCTACCCCTGTGGGAAAGAGGCGTGACGGTATGTATGTATGTATGTATGCACAATAAATATTCTACACTATACGTAAATGTGACAGAAGTCGTTTTCAAATAATTGCTCAGCTTCAGACTGAATAACAAGTCAAAACGGAGTCCTGTGAACGGCGAAGTGAGTTTCACGCAAACTAGTTGAGATTGAGACACGCAGTCGCACACCCAGCAAGACGTAGTTATAACCGGCCTCACTTTGCCGTTCGCAAAACTCGGTGTCAACTTTTTATTTCTTCTGAGCTGTTAAGTCATTAGAAACCTCATTACGCTAACAGCGCGTGTTTTCCAAACATGCGTCCAAAATCCATCTTGCTTATCGCGTGGTCAACGACACTGGGAATACAAGTTTATTTTGTTAGCGCTCTGGCATAAACGTCATTTGCATACTCAGCCTCAGCTGTTAAACCCACTTTTCATCAATTCTAATTTAAAGCCAATGCGAGTCGTTTATCTCATAAATTGTGATTGATACCCGCGCTGACGAATTGGACATCAATCACAAAATGAAGGTACGCTTCCCGGAGGGAGCATTCACGAGGGACCAGAGACCAATCGCGTTCACCATCTTTTTCATGTGTATACCGTATCTAATACCGTGAGACAGAAAGATGAGAGACGTCATGAGAGATGACGAGTGTTTGCCATGGTGTTGATGATGCGACTACTAGACTACAGGCCCACGTACAAAAAATGTGGGTCATATGAACCACCAGGTGACGTATATAGGACGATATAAGAGCATAAAATAATAAGATTCAACACTATGCCGTCACTTGTAAGCTGTCCAACTGGGTGCTGGTGAGAATTCAAAAGTGCAGGTAGAGTGAGTACATTTTGGTCATATGATCATGTACGGCATTTTTACCATCGATAGATCCATGAAAAATAATAAGAAAGCGCGCAGTGCCGTAAAAAAATGGTGAGCCACAAAGTCGATATTTTCTTTTGATTTTCTGACAATTTCGAGGGTAAATTTGGTCATTTGATTCTGTACGGCATCAGTTTCATACTGTTTCAATACAGCTTCTAATCCATTATTCCGCAACGCCGTACAAAAATTGTGCGACAAGGGGACAAAATCGAGGGTTGCAACCCCCTCTTTTTCCGTGGTCCGGGGGGTGATGCGGTTTTTTAAATAGAGTGATTCAAGAGGAAGGTTTATATGTATAATACGTGCATAATATAGTAGAGAAACAATGATTGCACCCGTGCGAAGCCGGGGCGGGTCGCTAGTTCTACAATAAGTAAGTAAGTAAGTAAGTAAATGCTTTATTGTACAAATATAAAGAAACAGATACAATTCACAAAAAAAGAAAAAACATTAATATATGCACAAAGGCGAACTTATCCCTATAAGGGATCTCTACCAGTTAACCTTTGAGTAGATGAGAGGAGCATTAAACGAGGGACCGACAAATTTCACATTACATGACCACCTGCATCAATCACAACCGCTTTTACATTCGTCGCTGGTAGAGTCATTCGGGGTAACAGCACGCGGTGGGTAAAAGTACGCGGTGGTCCGATCTCTGACAGGGGTGGGGGGGCCGAGGTCTGTGTTTGTAAAACAGAGTGGCGCTACTGTCGCCGTTTAGGAGCCACGCGCCGCGCCGACGCAATCTTAGCACTGGTCGCAACACGTCGCCGAATACTTGTAGCACGCTTATTTCGTTTAATTTTTGAGCCACAGAAAAGTGTGCTGTAGTTAAATGGATAGCTCTGTGCCAGTAAGTACTTATACTATATTTCTATTGTTCATTTAATGTACTTTTTATGTAAGTTTATCATATTCGTAAAAAGTATTTAACGTGTGTGTTGTGACTGATTATTTGGTATATTTGCCGATTGGGGTAAGAGTACGAGATTAATAGTACGCACGCGTACGTTACCCCCGTTGCGTACCTACTTATACCCCAAATGAAATAAAAATATCAAAAATTGTTCAATCTTTCAGAATACACCAAAATGCCGAGAAATTACATAAGGAAGGCCCCTCATCTCAGATGACCAAATAATGAAGGCGAACACATCGGGTCAAGAGTACGCATTGGAAAAGTTTTCAGTTAAGCCTATGTGGCTAAAACTAATTAATCTTGATGGAAAATTTTCTTAAATAGTGAAAATTTATTGAATATTCTACAGATTTAATATCATAACATGCCAATTATATAATTCTTTATAGGTCTGGGAGGCCATCAAAAAAAAAAATGCGTGCTCTTGACCCGAATGACTGCGTACGTTTACCCCGCGTGCGTAACTTTACCCTAAGACTTGCGTAATTTTACCCACACATCGGGTCAAGAGTACGCATCGGAAAAGTTTTCAGTTAAGCCTATGTAGGGCTAAAACTAATTAATCTTGATGGAAAATTTTCTTAAATAGTGAAAATTTATTGAATATTCTACAGATTTAATATCATAACATGCCAATTATATAATTCTTTATAGGTCTGGGAGGCCATCAAAAAAAAAGTGCGTGCTCTTGACCCGAATGACTCTATGCACTACAGTGAAAATAATTATCAAGTCATTCATAAGCATAAATCAAATAATCAGTGCGAAATAGAAAAGCAAACTGCATTTAATTACACAAAAGCTTAATTAATGTGCCGTTTGGTAATTATTTAGTCATACAAATTGACCACAAATAAGTTCTGTGCGCATTGATTAAAACATTTGATACCGCATCTTTTATAAATGACCACTGTTTTACTTTAATTGAATTTACTATGTTCATAATTATGTTGACTGTTAAAGTGGCAAGCTCGACCAGAAAATAAGTTTTTGTTAAAAAAAACCTGCAAGCATTTATTTGCTAACTGTACTTGCATTGTCGTGCATTCTACATAGGTGTACCAAAATTCAAGGCAATCCGACCACTACAAGTGGGTCAAATTTGCCTTGCAAGATTTGACCCAAACTAAAACAACCAGGCCAAGTTAGCGTTTACCTAATAGTGTTTAAGAACATCCAAATCTAAACTGAGCATACGTGGGGACTACCTATATCTGAAGTTTAGTCAGGAGAAGCATTTAAAATACCCCCCCCCCCCCCCCTTGTCACAGGGTTTACTATGAAGACTGCGATTACTTTGGTCGTGTCACAAAATTCCAGCCCCCCCCCCCCCCCCCTCCGTTGACGTAGGTACTTTATGTATGGCTCCTGATGAATCTCCACATTGTTATTTTCAGTTAACCAAGACAGATAAACCAATGTTCATAACTTACCCTTGCCAGTAAGCGCAAATACAATCGATACCATAGAAAGAAACCGTCGGCCTCACAAAGAGCGTGATAAGATCACAAAGGAATAAAAACTTTATCGCTACAATACGTATAACCGTAGTGGCCAGCGTTACGACTGATAAGGCTCCCAAACATCAGGGGCTGAACGTTTTGAGGCGACAAGACGTTTTATGGCGAGTGTAAAAAAAGACAGAATACACCGATTGTTTTCTATGCTTTAATGTAATGGGCAGAGTTGGGATTGTTTGTTGTAATGCGAGGAGACACACGCTAGGCGATAACTAATTTAGTGAACGTAAGCGTTGTGAATTGTAGCTAATTGAAATAAGTACTTTAGCGCGAGACTGCTACCTTAACCTCATTTCATTTATCACTGGCATCGTTGTAATCATCAAAATTTCAAGTCCTGGAGACCATCCTGGGTGGGTCACCAGAAATCCAGTACCAGGTTATTGTATTTTCATGACACTTACTCAAATATACAAAATTTCAGCACAAACGTTTGAAGATATATGCTTCAAAATTGAGTCGCAAGATACCACCCGGACAAACATACTTATATACATCCATCTTTGCAAGTTAGTAGAAAGCTTGTAACTTGTAATGAGCATAAAATTTAATAGAATTAACTTCGTCATTATCCACAACAATATGCCTTAAACGCTTAATGCTTGAAAAAGCAATCTTAAAGAAACCCAGACGCTAAACACGAATTCTCGAAACTTAAGAGAAAGCCATAATTAAGATACATTGCCAAGATGGCGTAATGAGTAATAACCGGCAAATGCTATATTACGGCACCAACTAATTATTACAGCACGAGTTCAACTAAATGACAGTTGAGTGAACTAAATTAGTCAATTAATCAGCAGACGCAGTGGTATAGTGTTATATGTACATATTAGCAACTTACCTACTAGCAAACATGATGTTACAACGATAACTGTATGTCTACGAGTAGGTCCTAGCAGTCACTACTATGATGTTGAGGATTTAGAGAAACTACTTACAAATTATCCAGATCGTATATGTGTACCAGTAAAAGGCTTAAGCTTTTTTTGCTCGCCACCACACAAAATACCGAACGGTCAAAATTCAAACCGACAATTTTTGTACCTCTGTGCTCAGTGGTCTCTGTTCTGCAAACCAAATAAAACAAAATTGTCTTGGCAACAACTTGAAACTTGGAGTTTCTAAGGACACCTTTCAGCTGTTGACACTCGGCAGCCCTGGACAGTTACATTCTCTAGAGACTAGCTCAAAATAAGCCGTAATCAGAGCATGGCTGACCCAAATACAAAGTTCCAAACTGAGACGACAGAAAGCAAAATTACTGTGAGAAAAAAACATGACAAACGTTACGCAACAAAACATGTATTGTCTCTCAACCGTTTCTCTATTATTATGCTATGGGAAAATGGATAAACGTGGTCATGAAGATGAAATAACTAGTCGCTAGAGGAAACTGAATCTGAATATAAGCGGTGACGTTAACGTGAAATCACTTTATTACATACATGAAAAGCACAGTCTGTCTACTTGTGACTAAACTTTGACTAAACGAAGCATTTTTGTTATGATTTGAAGATTTATTTTATGTAGCTTTGACGAAGCCTGTGTGCGTAGTGGATACGATTTATATTCATAAAACTTAATCTATCTATGTATCTATCTATCTAATACCTTTAAACGAGCAATTCTCGTATATATATAATCTGACTATCGGAAACTGCTCCAACGATTTTCATGAAATTTGGTATGCAAGTTTCGGGGGCAATAAATCGATCTACCTGAGGTTTCATTATTAGAAAACGAACCAAAAAAAATATCATCCAGATCGTATAAATAAATGATGATTTGAGAATCGATGTCGACTTAAATAAGTCTAGTTTATACTTATTTTACATCATCTAAAATGTTCTTGTTCAAAGATACACTGGTAAAAGTTAAGTTGTTAAGGTTATTCCTAATGTACCGCGACACCCGGATGTAAGAACGCTTCTAATCAAGGCTGACCTGGAAACCTTTGTTCGGGGTATGAGGGTAGGCTGCACTGACTAATTGTGCGGCGGGTAACAAGCCGGCTTTGTCACTATTCGGAACATCTATTATTACGTAATCAGGCATAGAATAGTGACGTTCCTGGTTCTAGTAGCTTTAGTAACTATTATATATTACGGCAGTGCCTTTTAAACTTTCTATTTTTTTTTAAAGATGTTGTGAAATTAAATATTTTATCGCAAGAATACAGTTCACAAGTTATAGTACATACAACCTGACTGTGTTCTGCCTCATTGGCATGCAAAAATTTTGTATTATAATTATGTATTAAATAAAGTTTTGTGGAAGTTGAAGTTTTGTGGAAGTATTCCTGAACAGTGCTAAATTTAATTTGACGGAGAGATTTGATCGAATAAGGTAATATCTGGTGTCTGCTCAAACTTGCATCGAAATATGTAAATTGATACCGAATTCATAAATTGGGCCGAAACTTTTACAAATAACACGTTCAAATTTTTTCCAACAACTAAATAAATAATTCATAAAAACGCGTCACCGTGTTTGAGAGAGGCATATTTTTGGTGCGAGCTTAAAACGTCGAGGTGAAATATCGAATTGGACACTAATCCCCACCCTACAACACCGGTTGATGGGAAAATTTCCAACTGGCCAATCCTCACAAAGGCTTGGAAGGCCTATCAAGAGGTCATGAAAGGTTTATAACAACCTCGTTGTTCTGCAGGATTTAAAAAATGACGAGTCGACAATGAAAAAGTACATTTTTTTAACACTAGGACTACGGAAATCCATCAGAGCCTTGTCGGTGGTATGACACCACTATCACATTCCACACGAAGGGTTTTAGTAACAAAAACTGCTTCGATAAAATACGTATTGTGACCTGAAACCGTCGTAAATTCAGGATTAAAGGATCCCAATGAACGACCTTTAGCCATAAATCTGGAAACGAACAGTACATGGCGTTTCCGACGTGGATAAAATTTGCAAGTAGATTAGAATTGTAATGTACGAAGTGCTGCGATATTGGATCAGGAATCCAAAATTGCAGTCGTGTGCAGATTTAAATTATACAAAAGAGATACTGCGAGAGTTTTGATCAAAAATGTTTAAAAATTGGTTTGTATAATCTAATCTGCTAAGCTAGAGGTAATATCACCTAAACATTAAGTAATAAAAGCAATATTACATACCTACGTAATACATAATTCTATAAAATGAACGTCTACAAACTTCAGACATTCCATATTATTCAATATTTTAGAAGTTGTGAAATATGATCATGTTTCAGAATTTGGAATAAGGCACCATAAAATATTACGCACCAAAATTTAAGACCAACGTTCTTTTTAAAATGATTTTGAAATGCAATTTAATTTTTTTGTAATTGTGTCGTACAGACAGTACAGACACATCATTCAAACAGATGACGCTTAGCGACAAAAATTCGCACAGTAACACGTGACAAGTTGGTAACATATAGAAAAATTCGAAAGCTTACCCACCTGCTATGGGTGGTGTAGGGGTATAGCACACGTCACGGAATGACGAGGCGGATCCGATTCCCGGCCATAGCTTTACTTTTCGGATTTTTCTGTGTTCTAATTTTCAGTGTCGTTTAGAAATTTAATTTCATTTAAGTCTAAATTTACTCTCACTCTTACCTGTCTTATGATCAGAGATCGGACAAATTTGCGTCAATGCTCGCAATAATGTGGACATGACTCCAAAATTAATCAAATATGTCAAAATACACATATTAAGAACTAGCTGACCCGGCGAACTTTGTTCCGCCTTAAATTTGAAAAATTCCAGTGGTTTGAGCTGTGCTATCCCGCGGGAACTATGCAATTTTCCGGGATAAAAACTATCCTATGTCCTTTCCCGGGACTCAAACTATCTGTATACCAAATTTCAACTAAATCGGCCGAGCGGTTTAAGCGTGAAGAGGTAACAGACAGACAGACAGACAGACAGACAGACAGACAGAGTTACTTTCGCATTTATAATATTAGTAAGGATAAGTATCCACATTATTGTGAGCAATGATGCAAATTTGTCCGATCTCTGCTTATGATAAAGGGATTGTAATTCCTGTATATTCTATCAGTTCACGTTTACGTGACTTTTAAGTGAGTATAAGGGGAAAAGGTAACATAGTATTAGCATCCACAAATAGCTAACACATGTCAAGCAAATTTCTAACATACTTCGCTATACATAAAGCAGGACTTTGCGTTCTTGGTATTACTATACTCATACTCATTATTCATAACAATTATAATTATTACATGTCGTTTATATCATTATTTTATGTCATTTTTGTCAAAACAACTCATAAAATTGTATAAAAATAATAGTACTGGGCAGTTCCGACCCAAAATACATGATCGTGACTAAAATAATGCACGTGGTTAAAACGAAAAACTGGATAAAATTCGTAATTTTAATGTCCAAATTGACTTAATTCGGTCACCATACAATACAAGTAATATATGAGCCAGCTAACGATTAAGCAGTGATGTATATGAAGCCCACGGGTTTACAGCCGAACAACGCTAGAGCCTGCCAAATGAAGGTTCATTACGGGATGATATGATACCCTTGAGAGTTTGAGAGGGAAGTGCGAAAAAGAAAATATTACGAGACTGGATAAACTTGCTCCACAGATTTCTTTTGAAATTTTGCTCTTGAGATTAAGTGTACTCATATAGCTCACTTTTACTTACTCTTACATGAGTATGAGGGACTAAATTAAGGCTACACTGATACATAAATGGATAAGATTCAAGATGTTTACCCGTGGGGTAAGCCCAAAAACAGGTTTATAGTTTTCACCGTCTTATACATGTGATACGATACGTAAGCTCAGTTCTATGTTCCCTAAAGCGTTAATGGCATAAACGATTTTGGTAACAAAATGGATATCCTTACATTCGCAATGCTAGAGGCTACAGATACAGAACATTTTTTCCGGTGTCGGACCTTAGTTTTTAAACTTACTAATCGTTTTCCTGTTGCAGGACCTGTATAAGTAATTATTCACCTTCTTATTTAAAATAGTTCAGTCAACCTGTAATGCGTTTTAACTAACTGATGGAACTGAAAGAACTCTAAGCGTAGATATTTTATTTTTATATCCTTATCTACGAACTTCAAAAATTGTGAACTGGAAACATAATCTAGGCAACGTCGACTTTCCTAGCTTGCGTAACAGTATGCGACGTAACGATACATTTATTTAGGAGTTCGGCACGAAGAACCTCATCCGTTCCATTTCCTTTACAACTTTACTAGATCGACTTTTGCCGCTGCATCGTCAGCGAAATCCCTTCCGCGGACCTTTGCAATTAAGAGTCGGTTATCTTCCTCTTGTAGGGTAAGATTGATCTCGAAGCTCCACATTTGGGACGTAGGTATCTTTTTCGGTCACTGATTGTGCTCACTTTGCTAAACGACACAAGTAAAAATGAGTGTCGATTTTTTAGGTTATAACATCATTTTATGCAGAAAAACACTATATTTAAGCATAAATATATACAGCCTTAAATGTACTTGACGCAGCTGCAAAATTTATTTCTCAAGATGACCAGAGCCGATACAAACAAGAACCTCCACCCCGAGCCTGGCCTGACTAAAGCGACTTATTAGGTAACTGAAACCATTTATTAGAGGAACTTATCTCTCCGTTCCCTTACTCGACGCCTCCTCATTTGTTTCTAGGTTATCCTTTAGACAACAAGTCCCTTATCTGACTTACGCCTTAGTTTGTCCCATACAAAATGTGATTGCACGCTTTGTTCTGCGGAATCTGATATTGTTGGCGGAATTTTCAATTTATGTTTTCTGAGGTATTCACCAACTGTCAGGCAGCCCCTTGATTCATTAACGTTTATTTATTGGATAGCTCCGTAGAAACTTTGCTTTCTTGTATTAAAATTTGTAACTAACCCTGCCAGTTGTTTTTTTTTTGCAAATTTAAAGCAGATTCGTTCCAGCAGTGGGCTATTACCGAGATAGCAAGTTTGCAATTTGCAGCTAGAATTAAGCGTCTGTTCAGATTTACACGACACAATAAAAGATTACGGCTAACGCAATAAATCTCCCTAGCAGACATGTCTGGAGGCTTTGTTCGTAAATACTATTTTTTTGTAATTTAGATTTACGAAACAAAATATTTTACAGATAGGAACTAATTTGTCATGCCTTAGTGATTATTGTGATAAAGCCTAGGCTGTCGAGCCCACTTTTTTGTCCGAATTTATTATGATCAATTTTACCCTTATTGTGTTTCGTCCATGATAAATTAACACTGCATAGACTCTATAACAACCAGCAATCAATCAATCTTTATATAATAACGTGTCATCGTATTATTCCAAGCTCGGAAAGCTACTCCAGTATAAGAAAATAAATTTGATATCATCTTTGGAAATCTAGAAGTATGATGGATCTGTGACAGATTTGAATAAGCCTACCACGTTAACTGAAGCCTATTATTGTATGACCGAGCGCAACGAGAATCGCAATTCTTTCCGGCAGATTGCGCCAAGAGACTTTCTTATCTCAAGTTGTCAATGTCTCTATAGATATTACATAGGTATTTCTCACTGGCGCGCGGTAATACGTTGTACCCTCGTTCACTTGTCAATTATTACCTTTTGTGCCGTTGTTGTGTAGACTTCGTATATTGCGGGTAGAAAAGTATACACCGTGTTTATTTCCATTAACTTCGACATAATGCTCAGAACATTCACAATAACTGCCCGGTAATTTGTATGTTGTTATTATCACAAAACTCATCGTTTGTTCAGAGGAAAACTAGATCAAAGTACACGATGCCGGGATCTATCAAGTTATCTATCCTTGTTTGATATTCGACGTGCGGGATGTACCTGCACAGCAACGATTCGTACCGAATCGCGGTCGATTGCTCGAGCAAATCGCATAATTCAAACGGTTTCGCGCGTACTAGCACAAACAAAGGGGCTTTTTGTTTGTCGCCTGTACACGAATAGGGTTCAATGGTAGTTTCAGTTACGGGCTGTCTCAAGGGCCAATACGGGAAATGTTATACCAAACATCACTGATGGATTAAGTGACACTTGATACTAAAAATAATCTACATGAGTTTCATACAATTAACATAAACGTAATACATTCCGCGTGATTAATACCAATCTAACATCAAACGATCTCAAACGCTGACAATTATTATAAATCATCATAAATGAATAAACTACAGACATGAGAGGTGATGTAACTGCCATCAATGACAGGGTCAACAGATCAACTAATTCAATAGCTTAATGTTATCATCGTAAATGCCAATATTCTGACCTAACTTCCAGCAGATTAGGTCATTTCAGATATCCGGAATGTTCTCTTTTGTCATTTAACTACGCAAATATATCATGTTAAAAACGGAGGTTTGTTTCAAATTACCAGGAAACTAAATTAAAACATGAATGTTAATAAACGAGGCAGCAATTTTAAGACAAATGTATAAATTACAAAAAGGAAGCGTCTAGGTCATAAGGAAGTAAAGAGGAAGATGAACAAACTTTGCAAGGACGACGGCAGACCTTTAGCAAAGGCATGGTATTTAAAATATGTGCTATAAAAGTAGAATACCTTCATAAGGGTGTCAGATGCTCAACATTGCGATCTTTACTGAGCTTAAAAAAATATTCCGACCTACGAACCTGAACTTTTCCGTTTATAAAACACGGAAAAATAAACTCGTAAATATTTTATAAGTAATTAAGTGAAAAAAAAACAAAAATTATAGAAAAAATGTAAGACAATGGACATCATAACATGATGAGAGAGGAGGCGAAAGAGGCGTGACAGTTTCGATCAACAAC
This sequence comes from Pandemis cinnamomeana, assembly GCA_932294345.1. Classification (NCBI taxonomy): domain Eukaryota; kingdom Metazoa; phylum Arthropoda; class Insecta; order Lepidoptera; family Tortricidae; genus Pandemis; species Pandemis cinnamomeana. The sequence continues at coordinate 8,875,341 of OW028721.1, forward strand.
CATGAATCCAAAAGCCTTGTATGTATATTTATTATGTAAATAAGCCTTCCGACTGTCTCATAAGTACCTATATAACATGCATTAAATGATTTGAATTTAGATTGCTACGCGACAAAACGAAATAGAATCTTCTAGTTGACGAAACAGCCATTATTAGAAAATGAACGAAAAGTTATTAGGAATCAATTCGATTTCTTTGTGCAGGGTCAGCATTTCATTAAATAGAGTTTGTTCAATTTACAACTAACATCCCAGTATGTACATAAGACAAAATTAAATAACAATAGTGGGTCAATTAATAACTAATTAATACCTAAACTTCTTTCTATCCTCTTTGCATGTTAGAATGCTTGATTTGGTTGGTTGCAACCGTTTTCTAAAAACTTAGAACCTGTTCTCGAACGTTAGAAACTAATATCTAGAGAGGGAGCCCTATTAATTTGAAATCCAAGTCCACCATTTTCGCAACGAAGCCAAGTTTTCGTGTACATACGCAGTTTACCGAACAAACTTGTATGTTTGTGTACGTTGATGTGTCTACACTCGCACATACGCAGAGCTGCATGTGTTTCAAATATTCAGGAGCCACTCGGCCGCCAGGCCGAGGCGTGGTTGAATGAAACTAGGATTACACGAACTTGCTGATTTATAAAGGTCATGAAATGATCCCTTTAAGTTAGCAAAGTTGCTTAAGTAAAAAAAAACTTTTATTGCTACCCCTACATACAATTTGTTAAGCCGGGAGGTTGTGCCTAAAGAAATCAATAGCGTGTGAAGATTTAAAAGAAAAAATGAGAAAGTTATTACTATGACAATTTTGAGGAATAGGAAAAGTGATACTGTAGCTATATTTGAAATCCTAATACAACATACTCGTAGTTAATAAAAAAAATGTTTTAGTAATATCTTTAGCAAAATCAAGATAAGAATAATGGAAACATGGACCAGACCAAAGGCTGATCCCACCCAAGACCGAAACATGGAAAGCAAGTTTGATCTGTAATGAGTACACGGACGTTCTGTACCCGGCGACCTACCGGTCCGAAGAGAGTACCGATGCGCAAGAGCATGCCATGCGTTAGTGTTCACGTTCTTTTGCGCTTTGTTATTAAAGTATAAGTTTAAAGTATAGTTTGCTGTATAGCAAACCGTCTTAAAATCGTACCCGGTACTATCCCAATTATTACGGGCAAACTGAGCGCCTCTTGTGGGGTACATCAGCAACTGTTATCATATATCATAGTATTTGATACTAACTAACGTGAATGCATTCAAGACGTTAGTAGTTGCGACAAAAAACTTGCACTAACGGCTCTCGTGCCACATGATCTCATGAGTCAGAGCGCGTTGACCCGTCAAGAGCGCCGGACGTAGGATACAGTGACAACTTTAATGAAAGCCGTTGAATCGAAACCAATGGACGACATTGTGGTTAATGAATACAGACACGATTTTACTCACTGAACTTTGAATGTTGACTATGACAAAGTTAAAGTAGCTTTCTAACAAAACTGCCACCCGCGCCGTGCGAGTCGCTTGTCGAATAAATGTTAAGTAAGGGCTCACGTATTCATTTAAAAGTACAATTTGACAGCTGTTGGTTGGTTTAGTAAGTATTTACCCAACTTTTAATTACGTGGTATACTGCCAGCCGAATAAAACCGGTATAATATTATATCGTAATTGAGAACTGGTTTTACAACCGTCCATAAAAGTGGGATCGCTTTGATAGACAGCGCCAGTTCCAGTTACATCAACATCTGACTTGCATCCGATTAGCACAGCTCTATTAGATTAGGCCGATATTTAAACGAAACAAACAAATACATAATGCGGTTTGTGGCATTACTTCACAGTTTACTACTTACGAATGGCGCGATACAAACTTCTTAACGCGTCGTGGTCTGGCAAATATTTCAAAAACTGATGGATACTCCTACTACACAAATCTACTTATCATCACTAATGTATAAACATTACTGATGATAAGAACCATTGTCAATCATGACTAGGGTATTTCTGAAACGATGGAGGAAACTTAAAGAATCTACATTTAACTGAAAGATAACAAAACAACAAACGAGTCGTCGACGTAGGTATCTTGAAGAGTTCAATGAGAAAATTGTTTCGCTAATAAATGGCAAGAGGGGTTCCTGACTCAAATCCGGGACAAAATGTACACTGTCTGTGACAAGAATGAACGTGTTTGGACATGTTGTGAATACAAATCTGGCATTTCATTTGCAACATTAGGTGAATTCGTTGAAATAACAAACAATGGTCTTTTTATATCAATCAGGTGTTCCAAAATCTCGAGCTCAAACATACTCTCTACAGTGTAGAGTTCGGTTACACATTTTGAGCATCTTGGCAGATCCGATACGCATCTGATGTCTTGGGAGTGACCAATACGTTACACAAACGAAAAACATGTAACATTCGGGAGTATTGAAACTCGAGTGAAACAAGACACCATCTGTAAGGGAATCGTTGAAGTTGGCTCGTAAGTCCTGTAACCAGTGTCTCTTCACGGAAAACTTTTTTACGACTGAACTTTGGAGGCGACAGCGACCGAGGGAACTATTTTAAAACGACTTTTATATCACTATTAAAACTTTCCAAGGAAGTGTTGCCGGTCCGGGACCGAAGCGCGGTTTCGTGGTGCTGGTGTTTGATTAATTTGACGTCTGGTGCTTCAAACCCGCGGTTATCGAGATGCGTTTCTCGTGTAATTTCACTTACCTAATTCTTTCAACCGACTTCGCACGATCGGCATTTCCAGGATATGCATTTAGACTTTATATTGTCTAAGTTTGTATACGTAAGTGAAGTAGTATTTCAAATTTCATTAGACCGAGCTCCACAGCTTTGTATTCCCTTGTACCGCATGTGGCTTCCTTTAGGTATGCCTCTACCCTTAACATATTGTCAGCCGATACTCTTGGACAGACGAACCGTGTGCAACTAAAATCCCAAACAAACGTGTATATGTACGGACTTTAGCATAGGCCAAACTAGCTTCCATCAAAGCTAGTATGGCTGAACAAACAAATCCGTTTGACCTCGCCTGACCTCGGCTAACACCTATGACTGAATTACTCGTGGAATGCTATAGTTACGTTGCAATTTTTATAACTAGGTTAAAAATTGAAGATATCTTAGTTATAAACAAATCACCTTAGTTATGCCCTTACGGTCCGTATTTTATCACCGCTGGGATTCCAAAAAGTGTCAAAATGCGAATTTTTACCTGAAACAAAGAAGTTTGTAATTATTATACGAGCGAACAAGTCAACCATTCGGCACTTTCACTTCAGCATGAGGTAGAACATACAAATCAATTAAGTACTTGCATACCTTTTTAAAATTCTTGGTAATTAGATTAAGTCAGGTTCTCATAGGTAGATAACAACAAAACAAGAACCATTCAAGCGAAAACAGTGGCGCTCACAGACTCGTCCAAGTCGTGTTCATTCATTGCGTACGACAAAACTTTACGCGACAGTGAAAAACGAAGTTATTGAATCACGTAGCAGGGACAATACATAGTGGACATTGTGTTCATCCACATGAAATAGGTAACGCGCGAACGGGCATGAAAACAGATGGTGCAAGTTAGGAGAGGTAAAACTTCCTATTGCTCTCGGCTTGTGTTCGTGTAACCTACACGGATGTTTTATCTTGATTTCTAATATTTTATTGAACGATTGATTGTTCATATACAATCAACTTTAACTCTCAGGAAAATTATCAAGAAAGAAATAAAATCAGTAAGGAAAGTCGGAGTTTTGTGTTGTGTACAGAAATGCAGGCCAAGCCATTGCAGTGTCGGAGCGTGTGCAGTGATATGTTTCGTGACGGCGTGGCACAGTTTTTTTTTCTTTTTTTTACGACGAACTGACCAGTGATTGACCTCTATCTCACTTGGTGGAAGGTGCAGATGAGGCCAAAGGTGTAACTCACTGATTCAGTAATAGCCTATTCACTCTAGGCTTGAAGAGCCCTAGGTTGTATCTGTCCGGAAATACAGACGATGGGAGCGAATTCCATTCCCTAGCTTTTCATGTTGTTAAAGGATATATATATATCCTTGCTGAGAAGCCAGTTTTGCAGCTTGCATCTCTCCGGCAAGCTATGGACGCCATCAGAGGCTAACATCACCAGTCTACCCAACTCGTTTGCTTCCTATCATAAAAAAAGTATCGCTACCACCTTTAACCTAGGACGGCAGGCGGCGAGGTGTCGCCGTCAGGAGCTGACAACTTTATCTCGGCTCACTGTGCGGTCGGTACCAACTAGCTGAATGGAACCGCGTACAACGAACCCGCTCGCCGACGGCAGCGGCAGTGTATAACGAGCTTAATATTTAGACAATACGCGGTAAACGGTCGCAACGTACTGGTTCAGTGCAGTGCCATGAATAAGAAAGTTTCGTGTGCTCATTTAACGGACTCGACTATAATCTGGAACGTAATTAACATAATCTATGCGATAACGTTACCAAATAGTTGGACGTAAATGTTTACAATGCCTCGCTACTGCTACTCAAAGATTTCAAAGGTGCATTAGATCTCTTACGCTTAACAATCCGCATACTGATCGCACAATACAACGCAATCGTTACAACGACAGTCACTATAGTGTGTAGTGAGTTTTAGGAATAGTTAGTAACCACAAAAGTCAGCTCTAGTCAACGTGATTTAAAAATAAATGAAACTTACTTATTCAAAAGTTCAAAGGTTGTGTACGAAGAGTTGTTCAAATCATACTTTAGGCAGTTTCGATTTGCTGTCCCAAATTGCGCACTCTTTTATTTTGGATAAAAAAACAAATGCTACGTTCACTTCAAGTTAGTCTAACGTCTTCATACCCAGTCAGACTCACGCAACAAAGCGACTAGGTACAAACTACACCAATGAATCGTGCGGTCTGGCCGTCTGGCCACTGTTCCGGCGAGCACTCAGGTGGACGACGATGATAACGAGTCAATATCCTCCCAGAGCGCCGTCCTGTGAATGAACGTATACAATATAAATGACGAAGTAGATTTGTCATTCGGCTATATCATATGTACATATAAGGTACAGACGGGTAAGCCGAAGTAATTGGACCAAGTCTCAGTAGTAAGATATATAACATAAAGAGTTTGCTCAAGACACTTTCTTCATCCAGTAAACACGCTCAATAAACTTCACATCTAGGGATTCTTCACGTTATTTCAAAGCGTAAATACTCGCAGGTCGACGGTTGGAATAGTTGAACAGCTAAATTACATTCACTAAACTCGTGTTGTGAGTTATTCAGGAACTGAACGACCCATTTCATTATCCTCTAATCATTATGCAATCCCAAATATCATATGACGGGGGTCGAGCGGGTATTGGAATATTAAATACCGCATCAGGCCATATATCGCAGCCGCTGCAGCGTTGGTACCGATAGCCGTTAGTTGGGGGTGTATCCTGGATATTTCCTGACCATTTATCGCGATCCGTCGCGTCCTCCCGTGAATTTAATTACGCGGCAGCGTGTGACAATAAATCGCCTGGCGCTAGACGCCAGCTTAGTTAGGTCAATGCTCGGATATAGGGTTAAAATTCTGCGGCAGGTAAAAGTTAGAATGATGTTGTCTGTGTGTTTTTATTTGAACTCATTCATATTGCGCGCAGTCATTACTGCGCCCGCGCAACAATTTGTACGGCGATCACAATAGCGGTAATATCAGCACTTTTTTACACTTCAATCCATTGTTAACAAAACGCTTCTGATAGTCATATTCATCATAAAAACCGATTCATTATTTATCTAAACGGTGACCATAACGTACAGATCACGACTGATTATCAGTTGAGATTATACAAACTGCAAACCATAACATTGTTGTCCTAACGATGTAATAATCCGGCAAAAATGAATGCATAAAGCTGATGGTAATCAGTTAATGGCGGTTAGGATTTTGCGGGACTGGCCGGTGGGCTTTGCTTAGACAATCCTATTATGCACGATCGATTTATAGCTTTTTGCGGCTGGATCCATTTGCAAAATTGATGAATTTACCCTTTTATCATTAAAATTAAGTATTTTATTTTTAACAAACACTCCTACAATTTTTTCGGTACTTGAACCTTTCTTCACACTCTAATAAAATCAGAGCCGATCAAGTACGTATCGAACCAACTTTCACAGAAAATGTTTTCGTGACATCGCATTGCCTGAAAAGGCAAATCAATATGATACTTACTTTCGGAAGGTTCTACGGCAATTAAATGCTTCGACAATAACACAGCCATCTGTAAAATTTCACGATTGAATTAATTTTTGTAAAGCTCCCATTAAATAGTCGTTGACCCAGTTAGTTGTAAAGTTACTCAATAGTGCAGGGCCCAAGTACAAACAACAGCAATCACGAGGAAGACGAGGACAAATTAATCAAACTGACCAAATTCCTTATAGGGGCCGAAAGCAATCTAAATTCTTAACGTTATTCATATGGACGGGGCTACAGCGCTACATTATAGAAGACCCCGAGATTGGATATATGGCTGTTATAAAGCATTATTACCCTTGCTACACGGAATAGCGCTTTTGTTACGCTTATTCTTAAACCAAGATAAGTCTCTTGAAATGCAGGTGTTTCGACTTCCTGAAAAATCTGAAATTATCTCGCAGAGATCAGTTTCTTTTATGATATTTCGAAAAAAAAATGACGAAAATTTAGCTTGTAATTGGTATTTTATAGATGCTTCAAGGGGGAAAACGAGGAGGCAGGTCACAGTCGTTGCATCATGTGCTATTATTTGAAAATTGTTTCGTGTTCTGACGCGTTCGTCATATTCAATTGAGGTTTCCATTATTAAACTTTGAGGAAAATAAGTATGTACGTACTTAAAATGTAATAGCAGTTTTGTGAAACGTGTTGTTTGCACTTCGTTTGTGAACAAATTAATAAACATATCAAATTATTTCAGTCGAATACTAAAACTATTAATTATACTTATACTAGCTGTTGCCCGCAACTTCGTCTGCATAGAATTCGTTTATCGCTATCCCGCAGGAATTACGCAATTTTCGGGGATACAAAGTAGCCTATGTGTTATTTCAGACTATAATCTATCTATGTTCCAAATTTCATCCAGATCTGTCCAGCCGTTCTGGCGTGAAAGAGTAACAAACATCCAAACATACTCACAAACTTTAAAGTAGGATAAGAGGGAGAGAGAGAGAGAGAGAAACATTTATTTACACACATTCGATACACGTAGATAACGCTACTAGTCGAGTTCATCTCCCGAAATTTTCGCGTTTTTAATTCCCTTATATTTCAGTTTGACCTAGTTTTCAATTTCACAGACAGCTCATGACAGCAGGGAGTAAAAAAAACTACAAAATGTCGAGAATTCTCCCCCGACTTTGTTTTATAAAACAAAACGTACGCGATTATTTACATGACGGGCACAGTTTATGTTACGTCAAAAACAAAGGCTGCAAAATGGGACCTTTCCACTCTAGGGCCAGGCTTTCCTTGCAATTTGTCAATGATATTTCAAAGTATTTTTAGAGGTGCTGCCCGTTGACAGATACGAATGACATGTTTGTTTTGTGTAATTCGGAGTTTTCATATTACTGCATGTGACAGTGCCAGGCGCGTGACTAAGACAAGTGGATAACGCGTGTGATGCTGATGAGACTCACGAAATGACATCCATGACACATACACAAATTATACAATACATGTCGAAGTTTTTGCTTAACTGTTACTGAAAGGTATTCCTCCTCAAGCTAATGAATCAGCTTTTCCAGTCGTTTTCGACTCCTTATATTCTTTCGAAACCGTTGTAAATGTTGTAATGATAAACTTTTTTTTGTCAGTCAGACTGACAAAGAACAACGTTAAATTGTTAGATAAAGACAAACGAATGTTAATTTAACAAGCGTTTATGAATACAGTGGTTAGTACCTACCTTCAATTTATTGACTACCAAGCTCTTAGGCCGCTCGTCCACGGCGACTTTTTGTAGCGATGCCGTCGCACGTTTACGACAGCATCGCTACTAATGCGAGTTAGTCGCATTTGCAACGCGACAGCGACAGAAGCTCGACGGTATCACGTTTGCATCGCAATTGTATCTATGCGAAGGTGCGACAGCTTCGCTACTGCGTCGCTACAAAAAGTCGCCGTGGGCGAGCGGCCTTACAAGAAAGCTAGACGTTTAGCGGGCCACAAATCGTCTTTCCATTTCTATTACAAGTTCCTATTGGTAACACCAAACCGTTATTTGCCGCTATCTCAGCAGCATCCCATAATAGTGCCATTTACTGTAAAAGAGCATGATACCGAGGAACCGTACAAATACATTCTGATATATTTTTATATTAAAAAGCGCAGCAATATTTTTCCAGAGCGTGCGCCAGACAGACACCATGTTTGCTCCATCCAATCGAATTGTCTGTTGTCGTATCGTAAACACAAGTAAGGTAGGATGTTTGTGAAACTTTGTCGACGCATAAAACGGTTTTATTAGACGTGTTGCCAGGATTTGATCTAAGCCATTGCACAAAATTGCGATAAGTTTTTCATTTTTGTAATTCTTTATCTGAAGAACAACATATTAAACTGCAACAACAAGCAAGTCCATGAGATTGCCTAAGCAGACACAGTACAATTATGCGCCTTCTTTTTTGTCATTTTCAATGCATTGGATTGGTATAACTAAGTTATAACCTGAGAAACAATAAAGAAATTTGAACAATGCCTACCTTTTTATTACACAATCGATTAAGCTACATCTTAATTAGGTACCTACTCACAAAACAATGAAATCGTTAGTTATGAAACAATAACTGATTGATTCCACACATGTTTGTTTACTACAGTGGATTAAACACTGAAACGGTTTTCGAGCAAATTATAAAATCATAATGATACGTCCTTTTTACCACAAGCAAAACTATGTTGACCGAATAGCTCAAAATGATCTACACAGGACTCTATCGCCAAGGTAATAAGGCGGTGTGTAGATCATTTTGAGCTCTTCGACTGTTTGGTGTTTATCAACTTATGATGCTAATTGTACATAACAAACAAACAAACCGTTACACGTCAATTTAACAAGAACTGTCAATTATTTATTTAACTACAAAAACCGGAAAGATTTAACATACAATTTCTGAGTAAAAATGCGTTGAATCAATGTACAGTGTTGCCTCAATGCATATTGTTTATTTTATTAGTTTAGCAATTTCGCGTCTCAGAAACACGAGTAACTAAATGCTGTTTTCTATTCGCGGTGAATTGTAAATTGCCGCTATTTGGTTGTGGTTTTTGCATTTCCTTTCTCTTATCGGGTTCTGTGTGTGAAAGTTTACCAAAACGTTATTACAACGTTTACTTATTTTAATACTATTGTCAAGTTTTGATGCTTTTGCGTAGAAATAGACTGTACAGTCGCTATGAGACACATCGGCGCTGTCTGGATGCTCAAAAATATCTGAAAACGACGTATTGTTAATCGTGAGCGTTTAGATACTTTTGACCACAAAAGAGAGCTCCCATGTATCTGATGGAGACTGCACAGTTCACATACGTTTTATAGTAAAAGGGAGAAACCGAATACAGTATATACATAAATCACGTCTATATCCCTTACGGGGTGGACAGAGCCTAAGGTAACAAGACCTAAAGCACGTTTAGCATGATGGTGGGCGTATAGGTGGTAAGGGGAATCAAAATAGTGATGGGCTGCCAGCCGCATCGCCTATAAAATGATTCCTAACATTTTTGCTCACTCGATTTTCCCTTCGCAAAATAATGCTGTTCGAAAAACTCGTAAAACTCGAATATCTTGTTACACTCTATTCGAATACTAAAAATCATACAGTCGAATCGACATACACAGAAACGTAGAAATCGGAAATCGCGACATATACTTCGCTTTACGTGCAGTATACTCCTTAACGTATTATGACTAATATCAGTAAACAGATACGAATTAGTCTCAAATTGGCATCCCAGTTTAACTTAATTAGTTGATGTACTCCAATGATAAATATTTGTTGTATCGTTAACGGTTTACGGTCCGTTTCCGTTTATGCAACCGTTAAAGCCGTTACGTCGCTGTCATGTCCGACAGAACCGATAAACCTCGGCGAGAGCACGACCAAACCGCCATATAATATTTAAATTTTCACTTAACACATTTACGATAACGAGTGCTCATTCATAAATGTGCATACGAGCATGTTTGATATCGAATGGAGCGTTCGAACTTTAACTGTAACGACATTACAATAGGAACTGGTTTTGTTAATAACGTTATACATTTACGGTAGTCTATGCACACGGTAATGAGAATGAAAGTTACTGCGCGTGAATTCATTTAGCATGTTTGATTTGCAAATCAATTCAGCAATTCGTAGCTAAGGTAGAGATGAACTTAATTTCACTAGTTGAAACTTATTCCATGAGGCTATGATTGATAATGATAACCAACTGGTTATCATTATCAATCATTATCAGTCGTCAGATTTTATTTCCATTTCTGCACGTTAATTTATTTCACGTATTGAAATAAAATTACGCATGCGTGTTACGCTTGTCAAATAAGCGTAGGCTTTCTGAAAGGTTTTCTGAACATTGGAATACATATTTACGAGCTCTAAAAATAATATAGACCTTTCGCATCGGTCCGGACTTTCGAACACGGTCGCGGGTAGAAATATAAAGATCACTAAGTGGTCCTTCCTTTTATTAGACGAAGTTGTCGTCCACGTAATAAAAGGATTAGGTTAAAGATAGAGAGCATCTGTTATCAATTTCGATGAGAGAATTACCCTTGAGCGACCACGTGGGCAGCTTAGCTTATATTATTCTTGCACCAAGCAATTCCCTCGTCACGTCAAAGTGACGTTTAGTTTTCCCATCACGTTGACGGGTGTAACGAGTACGTGACGAAACTCAGGCGCTATTCACAGGCCTATATACATAACCGATGAATTCTAAGTATTTATTTACATTAAATAATTTATGAGTCTGTTTGTTGCTCAATCTCGGAGCGCGCGGATCGCAATGAATCTTAATAGGGAAAGGTCGGTTTGGAACAATAAATAAACACTGAGTAAATACGTAATTATGTTTACGATCCATCATGGTGTCATAGACGAAAACTGGGTTCAATGGCCGCGCTTATCATTTACCTGTCACACGGATACAAATACAATGGTGTTTTATATATGCTGACATTAACAACACGCCCTTATAAGCGGTTGGTGTAAAGATGGGGTAATATATGCGAACCTGAGACAATTTAATTCTGTTCGCTTCATTTTTGTTGCTGACGAACCTCTAAAACGGTGGTGCAAAAGATGTAGTAGATACTTAGACATTAACTGGAAAGAGTATTTTCCAGCAGAATGAGCTCTAACTCATTCGCCGCTCCTCTAAAAGACGTTTCAACAAATAAGACTCGGGGGTTAATTAAGTGTGAGTTATTTGAAGTTCAGCCGGCTAGTGCGTAGGACAGGGTAATGACATTTCAGTGAGGGGTGTTGTTTGAGATCCTTAGTTTAACACCCCTTTATAATATGAATAGATTTCAACGACCTTAGTATTCGAGGGTGTTAACCACTTTTATCTTTTATGTGGGCAAATTCATCGGTCTCTTTGACTTTTTTTGTGTAAAGCTATAATTAATAGTTTCAGCCACAATATGGAATATTTGAGAGAGTGTTTGTATTGTGTGACTTTGAGTTACTTATATCACTATAAATATATCTATTACAATCATATTTGGTATACATACCAGAGCTTTCGAAAATTTCATCACAATCCAGCCAACCAGCCAGTTTTGTTACAAATTTATATTTTATTAGAAATTGAAAGCTTTTGTTATTTTATGATAGTTGACTTAGCTTAGCTTAGTTGATTAGCTGACAGTGTCAGTTTATAGTTGAAAAAATCCTTTTATTATTTTATTAAATGCAATTCCTGGGTGCAATTTAATCGTTATCCTGAGGTTTAATAGATGATTTGTTTATGATAACAAACAGTATAACAAAATGCATCGTATAGATCACCACACTAAACATCGCATAGTTGCGTTAAGAGAAGAAGGTGCCTCAATTCTAGACAAATCAGACGAATTAGGCATTTCATGGAAGACCGCGAAGTTGTGGGTACAAAGGTGGGAAAATAGAGATAGAGGTCAATCACTGGTCAGTTCGTAATAAAAAAAAAAAAAAAGAGGAAGGAAGAATAGTGAATCATGTGTCCACTGGCAGACCGAGGAAAACGACCAATGCACAAGATCGTCTCCTGCTAGACGATGTTCAATATCGCCGTTTCGTCACCACTCCGAAGTATGCCACCGGCTATGGTGTATCGATACACACTGTTGGCAACACCAACAAATCCTAATTTAATAAGTAAATCCTGAGGATATTTTATATTTTAAGTTGGCAACATGGCCAGTCTCCTTGGTAAATAAACGCATGTGCGCATGTGAACTAATCTTTGAAGTGAATTTTATTACTGAGCCTGCCTACAACAATAAAGAAACCCTGCTCTCAACATGGTCCTTCGAACCGGATGTGAACCAGTGACCTATGGTTTTTATGTTATATTTGCTTAGCTTTATATCATTGTGACCAATGTATGACGTCAAGATGCTGAACTTAAATATTTAAATATTGTGGCTCCCGAGTTGAGCAATAATTTCTAGTTGTGGCCCCAGCATGTTGGCAACACCAACAAATCCTAATTTAATAAGTAAATACTAAGGATATTTTATATTTTAAGTTGGCAACATGGCCAGTCTCCTTGGTTAATAAACGCATGTGCGCATGTGAACTAATCTTTGAAGTGAATTTTATTACTGAGCCTGCCTACAACAATAAAGAAACCCTGCTCTCAACTCACACTATCCGTCGATTACATGCCGCTGGTATCCATTGTCGCATCCCGGCCAAAAAACCAAAACTGACAGAAAGACCCAAACGATTGCGTTTAAATTTTGCTCGCAGATATTTGGATTACAATTTTGAGAACGTCATTTTCATGGAAAGTCTACTTCTGCAGCAGACGGTCTTTATTTATGGAGAACAAATGGTTCACGGTACGAGCAAAGAATCATTCTTCCTGATCGCAGAAGCGGACGCGTATCAGTTGGGTACTGGGGCTGGATGTCAGCTAGCCGTCCTGGGGAACTGGCGGAAGCGTCTGGCAGAATGAATGGCGTGAATTATAAGGATATTTTCGAAAACGTGCTTCTTCCAACAGGTGCAGTAGTATTTGGTAGTGGGTCCAATAACTTTCATCCAAGATAACAGTGCTGTCCACAATTCGATTGTCGTGCAATCCTGGATAGAGAACCAAGATGGTTTGAACTTGATAAAATTACCACCGAAATCTCCTGACTTAAACCCCATAGAGAATCTATGGGGTTAATGGTGCAGGCGTGGGATCCAGCAGAAGTTAGAACAAAACATAATTTAAAAAAACATGTTCAGGACATTTGGGAGAGCTTTATTGGTAAAAACGTTTGTGAAAACATGGTCAGTTCTATGAGGAAACGTTTACAGTGTGTAATTGATCATGACGGTGGTTACACACGATTTTAAACACTTAACGCTAGGTAACCTGTAAAGACTCATTTAAACAATTCAATTGACTGTTGTTGTAACAAATAAGTGTAATTTATCTAATAAATATTCTAATTATAAAAATAAATCTTTCCTTTACTCTTGAAATAGATGTATACAATGAGAAGTCTGTACTGCTTTCATGAAACGTCAAAATCGTTAGTTTTTTATTAAATTAACCCTGTTTAAAAAGGTAAAGCATAGGTATAAAGATACCTGCTGCTAATAATATTGAAACATTTCATATTACATATTTTTGAAACGATTATCCATATATTTTACAGATATGCTTAATGTTTATATGTATAGTAATAATTTAATGCAACCGATATTTTTGAAAATAAAAAGTGATACTTGATTATTACGGGTTAGAACCTTTTTTTTATTAAGAGGGGGCAAACGAGCAGACGGGTCACCTGATGGAAAGTAATCACCATCGCCCAGGGACACTTGCAAGACTTGGGGAATCACAGGTGCGTTGCCGGCCCTTTCAAGAACAGGAAGGCTCGCTTTTTAAAGATCCCTAAATTGTACCGCAATGTTGTGAATGTTGCAGCTACCATAATATTGATTATTTTTATGGAAGCATATTATTGAAGATTTTGCGGAGATACAAATATTACACAATTTATGAATATGTTAATAATAAGGGATGTTCAATGTATATTTTTGAAACGATTTTCTCGATACTTATTTTTGCACTTGACTGTACAGTCAAGGGCATAAAGAGATAATCTATTTATTTAAACAACTAATCTAAAATTACAGCACACAAAACGTGTGGGACAATTCCCAATAAATCGTAGGCGTCTGGGCGTGTACATCTTACTACAAAATAAGACGCAATCGCTTTCAATCGGTATCGATTGAAGATTATGTTCAATTGTACATTAAAGTATGGGGACATGAGATTATTTCGCATATTTTTCCGTGAAGTTTGTCAATTTGTTAAGGCAAGGTGTACAGCGAAAGCGCCAAGTCACGGCAGAGTCGTATAAAACCAGCACTAACCCTTTATAATGGCGCAAGGTTTTACCATAATTAATTTTACTTTTTTTAAAAAGCGTGGCGGACTCCGAGTGCCATTGAGATAGTGAAAAGATTAATTTTATGAAGTAGCTGTGCTAAGAAAGAAGTGGGTACACAACAAACATTTCTGCGGTTGGGGCCGGTCGCCGGTCGCAATCTTGGTGGTAATTAAAACCTCGCCCACGGCATTTGTCCGTATCGCTTTTCTTATTGCTGCAATATAACTCCGGCTTCACATCGGTGTATCAATAGAATTTAGGACAGTAAAATGTTTCCAAAGCATTACAATACATAGACATAGGTACACAAATCACGTCTATATCCCTTACGGGGTCCGCATCGCCTATACCATGCTCTCGGACCAGCATGGAAGTACTGTTTTAAATGATTGAAAGGTAACAACATTAGGCATATTGTCTAAGGGATATAGATCACGATAATTTCCGACAACTCATAAGTGCGAGCCCGGGCTTCGAACCAACGACCCTCTGCTTGAGAGGCCACTGGTCAAACCACTAGGCTACCACGGCTTGGCGGTCTGAGTTCTCGGAATTTATGTGTAAAATTACATTTGAAATTTACCATGAACTTTTCGATAAAGGATAACATCGTAAGGAAACTTGGACACATCTGCGAAGCAATTCAAATGGCGTGCTTGAAGTTCTCAATGCGCACTGGACACTGGTACAGATCACGAGAAAATCAATATAAAATAATAATAGGCCGAAGGTTCTCTATTTATTGACTGTCGTTGTCAAAAAGTAGATAACAACATTGCATATTCCTTACCATCACTGTACCAGACCAGCATTGAGCGTGATAAGTATACTTAATAAGTTACATCGTTACATTTCGTACTAACTATTCAATGGCAACCTGTCTCAATCTGATTACTTTTACAATAGAAACAATGCGCCTTAGCCATTTGCCTATAGCTAAAAAGCTATTTGTCTTTTTAACAGCCCTTTGTATTCCATGAATAAACCTGAACCGGCAATTCCTAAACCGAGTAAGGCATCCGCTTCCTTCCCTTACCTGTAACAAAACAATATACACGTTAATGCAAACAGATCCAGAGAAGAAAACAATCTAAGTTATCTCGACCACACAAGCAAGAGCTCTTGCTGATTATGACCGTTCCTTCTTCTAAATCAGAAACAGGTGAGTGCTAGGGGTCATGTATATTGGTCATCGACAGACGGGATTGCAGGCCGAATCAAGCGTTATTAATACTAATGGCAAACACGGACTGCTTTCTCTCTGGTAGGTACCTAATGAAAATTTGTTTTGTTCCAAACAGTTGCAAAACTCCCCTATGTGAGTTCACTATTGATTCTGCTGTTAATTGGGACTTAAATAGGGCTGATGGTGTCGTGAAGAAGAGGGAAATAATGAAAATGTACAATCGTCTTAGGTCTGCCGGGTATTCGCGTCCCCAACTTCGCAAGTAATGAGTACTTATTGGAAAAAAATGCTACAGACTTATATTGAGATACTAATGTGTCATTTCCTAGAGTTATATCTATACGAAAGTGCCTTTACTGTTTATCCATCAAATGCGCATCAGATCACAGACAAAATAACGCACATACCGCGAAATCCAGAACCGGAAAATGTCTCTTGTCAGGGTGTCACAAAAATACTAAATTAGATATGTCATAGATCAGTTCGTGTTTAAAAACAATTACGACAACTTTAAAATACGGCAAACTGAAATTGCTAGTGGAGTGTGACGCGTATGAAATTGAATAAAATTCGCCGTTCTCAGTGGCCCAGTGACCTAGATCGGTTAATCTGATCGTTGACCGTCCCTATTACGAATGGTATGATCACAGTAATAGCGGTAACCACGTAACTAGCCGGTATGGAATTACTTATACAGAAGAAAGCTTTTTGTGGGTGCCGTTTACTAAGTGGCCTTATTGTTTCATTTACTTTATCGACCGTCGCATAATATGCCTTTGTGTTTTCAATGCAATTGTTCTGCATTCAAGCTAATTCAGTTAATTTTGTTATATTTACAGATACATACCTATTTTAGTATACGCAATTTCTCTGACCAATGCAGACAGAGGAACAGTTAATAAAATAAAATAAAAAAGCCTTTTATTTCCTGCTAGGTTAACATGCAAATTTCTAATATAATAAATTTAACAATTAAATAGGTTTATGTTATTCAATATCATGTCCTTAACTTAAATTATTACAATTTATTATTACTATTATTATTATTATCAATTCATTAATTCATCAATTATTCAGTTTAATTTATTATATCTTTGATTTATTCTTATAATTATTAGTCAACAGGAACCCCTTTTAGGTGAAGGCCTCCTCCATAGACTGCCACTTGGTTCGGTCTTCCACACAGTAAATACTTCGTGTCATTTATTAACCTGAGAGATATGCAGTTTTGCTCTTGTATACGACAATATTAAAATAAAACTTAGGTTAGGTACTTTACTTAAAAAATTAGGTTTCCTACAAAATCTAACAACTGTAGATTCAAATCAGACACAATAGGTCGGTTCTTAAAATCAACATAATAAAAAAAGCCTTTTTTTAAAAGAAAACAGTATCGTGCTCAGGCTAGATTCTAAGCGTGGTGTCTAAGCATCCCAAATGTAAACTAACAAAGATAGTTACAACAAACAACAACGATGCCATAAAAAGTTGTCGCGTACATTACGATGGAAGCAATCAAAACTATCGAGCGAACCAATTCCGAAATCGAGTTGTTTTCCGAGGAAAACGCCCCGAGCCTTCGATCGAGGCTGCTTGTAATTTCCGCACACTAACAACTATTGGGGCCAGCATTGTTTCACATCTCTTTTCAGGTTTGCACTTTTTGCGGACTGATGGTTTCAATTGAATTTCAATGTTCGCTTTGCACTTAAATTGCTTTTAAAGCGTAAAGAAAACAAACGTCATTAGTTGTTGGGTAACGTACTGTTTGTTAACCTATAACCTAGTGAGCTGACAAAAAGCGGAACGAGGCAAAGGCAAAGGTTATGAAGATTTCTCAAAGATTTCACAAAGTACACGGTTGGCCGATCGATCGAGTGACAAGTTGAGGTACGTTGTTATGAAACTTCAGAATGCACAGGGGGATATGATGTGGATATAATGTAGCCAGAAGATACTAAAGGAAATAGACTAAAGTAAATAGTTACGGACTTTTTAATACCAACTTTGTGAAAGTGATGAATTTCTGATGCAACACATTGTTAGCGAGGGTAACATTTGAAAAATAGATAAAATGAAAACTCAAAGGCAGCACAAGCAAATAGATAACAGACCAAAATTTTATTAAGCTCTTGTGCGCCTTAAGAGAACACGAGTAGTGACTTGAGAAACAAACATCACAATCACAATCTTAAGAAACTAATGCGTCACGTGCAGTTGTCAGTTTTATTATATAAAGTCAAGACGACACCCGCAATTATGGCTGACAGACAATGCTCAACTAATACCGAAAGTTAAATTAAGTTCTCATTTATGATCCTTCGCATTTACGGGTCATTGATAGCGTACCTCATGGCGTACCCCCACACCGCAGACTGAGCAAGGGGTTTTACGACTGATCGACCAACATATCCGCGTTCGTGACACGGGACGAGCTCGAGATGACACTGTGACCCAATTTTGAAACGGGTCACACACAACCGCATCCCTATTCCTAGTAAATGTTAAAAATTCATACAAGTACCTATTAATACCTATTCATTGGTGGGGTAAAAAAAAAACATGAATTGATTAAATGGCAAGAAGCAGCCTCTGTGTAACGGCCATGAAACACTCCAAGTGTTAATGAGAACTCGTTTTTGTTTACAAATTTTCGCAAAGCGAACGTCTTTCTCGCCGTTCACTTCGGGAAAACAGCTTTTGGTGATTGGCATTGCCGCAATGTTTGCTCATTTTATCCAAGACTTTCCTAAACATAATCACTATTGTATCCACACTAATATCATAAAATGCGCCGTGCAACCGCACCTTTAAAACCAAATTTGGTTTTGCCAGCCATTCTCGCTCTCACCTCCGGAGCCAGCAGGGTTCGCCGTTGACGGATATGTCAAGGAGGGCATGATGATGATAATATCATATACGTTTAAATCACAGGACGGATTTAGTCGCAATAGAAGATAAGTATATACTCACAGTCCCGGGAAAGGTAGTTTCTGCGGGATAGCGACAAACGAGTTCTGCGCAGACGGAGACGCGGGTAACAGCTAGTACATTACTAATGTCATAAAATAAAATAGAAACCGGTCGCCTAACTGGAATGCTCTGTCATACGAACAGGAAGCCCTAGAACCTACATTTTATCATAATTATCATATCAAAGACCTTTAACACAATTAACAATATTACGTTCATGTTTACAGACCGTCTACCGTATTAAATAGGATTCTGGAGGCCGTGTATCTTAAATAATTCCTACAATATAACTCGTAGCAATAGCGGAATAGTGTCACCTGAAGTATGAACTTGTGTCTACATTCGCAAGGGTAGTGTTAGTGCGGCAAAATAGCACCTTTACACGGTGTCACTATGAATAATGGAGAGCACTCGGATAGGAAATGAAATTGCACGGACAGCCGGAGACGTTTGGAACTGTTAGCGATAGAAGCACTTTACTGCTAAATGAGATAGCAGGGCAGATAATGTTTCAAAATTTGGAATGTAACTTTGTGTCGAGTGATACACATTTACCACTGGCTTTTGCAGTACGGGTTTTTACTATTACGTCCTTTATACTTGTGAATAGTAGAGGATCCGTAGAACGGCGACCTGTTTATATCAAAGATAACGTGTTTGTTAATATATTGCAAATCGGTTGCCTAAAAATATACGGTCAAGGCCGTACTCAAAAAGATAAATATTTCACAGACGTTCTTTCCCAAAGAATTAGATTCCAATTGAAATAATAAAGCATACTGCACACGAAACAGTAATTTGCCAACGCTTTTGTGATCTCTAGTACCATTATAATTAGGTATGAAATTTTCCGTTAAATGCTTCCAGCTGTTTCATGTCATACTTTCCATTAGAATCAGACCAGTGAAAGGTCGCATTTACGCGGAACCGTGAACCATAAAATTTTAAAATGTAACTAAGAAATCTAACTTGTGATAACGCGATGCATATCGACGCCGCAATAGGAACAAGAGATTTAATAACCTAACTGCTTCAACAGGATTAACAAATGAAGATCTAACTCAGTAGCTACCCAACTGTCTTCCTATTGCACTGGTTTCGAAGCTTCTAATGTTATAAATGGTGAAATAAAGTTTGGCCGCCGCATAACTTCCTTCGGGACCAAGGGTGTGGTCGCGCGATCTTAGCGGTTGCACACAGTCGGATGCATTGCGCAAATTACTCGGAGCAACAGCATTGTGCACTTGGGATTGTGTTTAGAGCACCTTTGCCCCAAATAGAAAACATCAAGGGTCTGCTCCATAGATATTCCGAAGAATAATACAAAATTAGTACCTACTAAATGACGATAAGCATAATGCTGGCGAGGACAGCGATGTGTCGCATCTCTCTACCTTATTCGATTGTAATAAGGACAGAGGGTGCATTCTGCATTATAATTGTTGGCGAACGTATGCGGATGGCGAGTTATTTTTTGTATAAAACTACCTTCTACTGTTTTTTGTGTTTCGCTCCCAACCGCCGGTCATAAATTTACTAAGTTTATTATGTTCTCATGTAAGTGAATATTATTGTATATATTCTTACGAGAAATAAAATTATCTTCAACCAGATAAACAAGTATTACGCTACGTATACATACTCGGCCAAGAAACCCCTTTACTACCTTAACGTTCAATGTCATTTGTATACACTTTCAACATGAAACTACCGTGAGACTTAATCATGATGACGATGAAAACGAGGGTAGTTGTGCGCCGTTGTCAGTCGCGTTCAGTAGCCGCGCGAGCAGAGCGCTGGCGTGCAGTGTTACTTTCGCTGCCGCCGGGGCGAGCGGTCCAAGAGGAAGGACTGTCGTTCACTCGACTTTTATACGTGAGTCATTTGTACGGTAGTTTATAGATTATGTAGTATATTTTATCTGTGTATCGTTTCGTGAGTCATAGACGGTTCTGGCTGAAAATCAGTGCTGCAGGTGTCTAACACCTCAGCGTAATGCTGAGCCAGCGACCGTTTCACTTTTGCGAAGACACACAACGCTGATGATCTATTTTTTATGTCGTATGTTTTTTTTTGTTTTACCTTGTTTATATTCTATAGAATTGTGTATATTATCTTATATTTGTGTGTCTTGCAAAAAGGAATAAATTTCTTCTTTCTTTCTTTCTTACGGCTTAGAATGTCAAAGACTATTGTTATTTGACAAATCAATCAGCTTTATTGCTTGTTTTATGACGTATCGAGGGAATGGGCGAAAATCTTTGGAATCATGTTATAGGCGATGTGGCTAGCAACCCATTACTATTTTGATTCCCCTTTCTATCTATACACCCACAATAACGCTAAACGTGGTCTTTAGGTACTGTTACCTTGGGCTCTGTCTACCCTGTAAGGGATAGTGACGTGATTTATGTATGTATTTATATATTTTTAACCGACTTCAAAAAAAGGATGAAGTTCTCAATTCGTCTGTATTTTTTTTAAGTTTGTTACCACCGACTCCAGACATAACAATAATTGTAACAACATTAGATAGATCGTACCTACATATTGATAAGTAGAAATAGTAAGTTGATTATTAAGTTGAAGAAGAATATGCACTGTTTTTTCTTTTTAGTGCGTATTAGTTTGTTTTGGAATAGTTTCGTTTTGTGAAGTCGGTTTTTATTTGTTAAAATTTTTGTTTATATTGAATCAGGCGTTACTTTGCGGAGGTCCATTTCAATGAACAAAAATATTTACCTTGCTACTCCGCTACTCACGTGCAAGATAAACAAGCCTGTGTAAAATATATATGTTTTTCATGCAATCCCTCCCTCCACTACTACCAATAAACACATATAAATCCCACAAACTTAATTATTCCTTACACCACACAAACACTGACGCCTTTCGATCCCTCTACGGGATCATTATCAAAGTTTAATGGGCACAACTGTTACACATGCAAACCAACGTAGTACTGATTGGAAACTGTATAAAGTGATTGGAAATAAACATAATGTACCTACATTCATATATTTTCCCAAACTACCCTTTTATTTATGATTTTTATTGTACACAAACAACTAGGTAGTACCTTCAAAAAATGTTCCGACTACAGCAAAAACAGAAAGGGAAAAATTTAACAAAATCATTTTTTCTATTCATCAAAATGGATACGCAATAAAGGGGATGAAACCAAGTTCACCTGATCGTTAATTATTGAACCACTATTATTGTACCTAATTATTTCCCATTATGTATTTATGACGTAGGAACTATCATAAAATGGTAAAGCACTGAACTTACATAGCCGCCTATACATTTGTTCCTGCATCACGTATTATGTTGATCAGTCAGGCTTAAAATTTGATTGCCCTGACAAACATCAAACAGCATCAGCGAATAATGCGGCCGGCCAGCGTAAACTGTAAACACACTAGATCAATCCACATTTTACAACAGTGATAACCTCTAACTTAAATTTGTTCGTAAATATTAACCAATTGCCTGCGTCAGTAGATTTAAACACAAACTGTTGGTGTAAATTGCAGTTGAGCATCAATCACCTGTCAAAATTGTAACGCCCATTTCACTCATTGGCCACCTTCGCACGCCAGGCTTTTAACCTTACTCAAATAAAAAGTTACCACGTACTTTTGTTATAAAAATAGCTGGATGAAAACGGAGAGGCGTGAGGTGACCCGCGTGTCGGGGATAATCATATAGTGCTTTAAATGCATGAACTGTCGCCGTTAATATAATTAAATATGAGGAAAATGGTTAAAGTGAGTCGATGGTTAATCTGGTCACTCACCTCTGGGAGTTACGAGGTACATAAAGTGAGAGCGTAAAAATAAAGCTTACGGGAGCGACGCGGGAAATTAACTCGTTCAAATAAAATAGGTTTAACCGAGTGGATGGGCTTTAGTGTAATTAACGAACAATGCCAAATATACACATACACAATAACATAGATAGCGCTGCAAGTCTGACTCAACAGGAAAAACAAATTTTATTATATTAATTAACAATAAACGATGTAGGTACTGTACGCTAAGGAGAACACAATTACATTTATCATAATCCAACTTCTGCCCACGAATTCGTTCGCGTAGAATAAGCAGTTGACATGTTTATCGTTATCCCGCGGGAACTATGCAATTTTCCGGGATAAAAAGTGACCTAGATTAGATTAGATTCATTTATTTCTATTTGTAAATTACATTATATTTTTATGTCAAAACATAAGAAAGTCACAAAAAGATCGTCAATTGTAAACAAAATAAAAACAATAAGGTACAATAAAATAATTCATACAAAAACTAGAAATCAGAAATCAATAATAATCAAGAAACAAATGTCAAATAATTAAAAATAATAAAATATTAAGATAAAATTAATATAAAACAAAGAAATTAAATTAAATTAAAACAATATGGTACAAATTACAAATGAATCATTCAATGTCAGGAAATAAACATTTCACTATACTCTTTTACAGAGTTTGTAAATTACATTATATTTTTATGTCAAAACATAAGAAAGTCACAAAAAGATCGTCAATTGTAAACAAAATAAAAACAATAAGGTACAATAAAATAATTCATACAAAAACTAGAAATCAGAAATCAATAAAATAATCAAGAAACAAATGTCAAATAATTAAAAATAATAAAATATTAAGATAAAATTAATATAAAATAAAGAAATTAAATTAAATTAAAACAATATGGTACAAAGTACAAATGAATCATTCAATGTCAGGAAATAAACATTTCACTATACTCTTTTACAGAGTATAACTTGGCCAGTGATTTTCTCAACAGATTAGTAAAGTTTGCATCAAAATCCGTTCAGTCGTTTTCACGTGATGCGCTCGCAAATATACAGACAAAAATTATAAAAACTGTTGGAACGTGTTCTGTTATCAATTCTAAGTATGCCCAGCCAATTTTTTTTTTAAATATTTCTATGTACTGACTTCCGATCCTCTTCAGCTTTATTATTATATGTATATAGGTTCAGTTCATTCGATTAACTGTAATTATTTCATTAAAATTACGTTATCAGTTTATTCAATAAAACATGCCATGTTAAGGAGGCGTTTGCTTCAAAATGCTAAATTATTTGCAGCGAAGCGATGAAAATTTAATTAATTTGGCCAACAATGTATAGAGCGAGAGTAAATATTAATCAAAAGTCCGAGAGTAAACCCTTTATACGCGGCAGACATAATAATAAATATTAGCCTACGACTGCACCCGGGGGAGGGGTGAGGGGTGAACCTGAGGGCCTAGGTCAACTAGATGAGTTGTAAGGTTTCAAACTTTATGGTTCATAGGACACCTACATTGTGAAGATCTATGTAAACTGAAAAGTTGTACAATACCTGAATTAAAACTAACAAGATAAAAAGCCGCAGGTTGACTGCTATGTGAAACACCATGCTGAGGTCTACACGTCAACGTCAGTTCAAGGTGCTCTATTGTCATTGATTCTTAAAATATCTCATGGAAAAGGTGATAGGTATCTATCTATGCGAACTTGACGAAAATAGAGATGCAAGATATGTATTCATATAAAAACGAATGACAAGTGGAGGAAAATGTTAAATAAAATATTTTTTTATAGCTTTAAGAGTTGTCTTACAAAAAAAAACAATTTATAAATTCCATTGCAATAAGGGTGAAAAAGTCCTTACACAAAGGAGTCAATTAACTTTTGTTTTAATAAAAGCCCTTGCCTGCGTACAATTTTTTGAAAACGACTCTT
Organism: Pandemis cinnamomeana; assembly: GCA_932294345.1. NCBI lineage: Eukaryota > Metazoa > Arthropoda > Insecta > Lepidoptera > Tortricidae > Pandemis > Pandemis cinnamomeana. Next base: position 8,899,920 of record OW028721.1, read on the forward strand.
AAACGATTGTGTCATGCCACACCTTAGAAAGGCTAATCATGTCGGTATCAAATCAGCGTTCTAAATTCGATATCCGTAAACGTGAGCTAAATAATGAAACATCGGTAAGAAACCGAACAATAAAAACGCCACTCACTTTCAGTGCCATGACCCATGACCTTACCTCAGTCTAGCCCACCAAAGCGAACAATGACATAGCACAAGTAAAGCGGTCATTTCGTAATTAAGCTCTATTTCTATTCTAGCTTTAGCATTAGCACTATCCATTGACGTCAGGTGATGACTAAATATGTTTGAAGGTAATGAAAAAGGAGCAACTGACGAATGTGTCAGACGGCCATCTAGCATGGCAGCGACATTGAGCGACCTTGCCGCGACCCGCTGCCAATCGATATTGCGTCACAGGCATCGTACAAGTCAAAATTAAGACTAATAAGTGATCACCTTATTTAGCCACTAACGGCTAGTTTGTGTGCTACTAAAATTGTGAATAATATAAACTTGAGAACAATAACACAAATAGTATCAACACAATAGATACTAAAAGACTCGAGAAAACTTAATCAGTCTATCATAATAGCAACCTTTAAACAATAATTATTGTGTCGGACGTTACACAGAATTTCGAAAGCCTACCGAGGCAGACGGTAAACATGAGACAAAGGGTTAGAGTTAAATCGCTCTGCAACCTGGCCTTGAAGAAAGTCATGATTTGTTTGGAATGAAATATTGTTTCAATTTAAACAGTGAACTTGCCATTATAAGATAAATTGTATTGCCTTCAGAATTTGTTGAAACAAAGACACCGGTAAGTACAGTAGGGGCTGGTGATGAAGCAATTGTGTTGAATTAAGTAAATCCTTTTCTCCTAATGGCTCTTAAGGTAAACAAGAATATGGAAAAAAATACGAAATATTTATGTCAAAATTTGACACACTGAAATTTCGGTCCGTTTTTAGCGTAAATTCTTGAAACATAATCGTTCACGGACCGCCTGTAAAATTAATTCATGACCGCACATAAACGGCCTATCTGAGATATCTCGTTAATCTTACTCGGAGTGAGAAATTCTCTTTACTGCGCCCTAAGGACGACGGAAAAAGAATGGATGGAAACGAAGCATTTCATTCTAGCGCTACTATCGCTGGGTATAAACTTCAATTAAACGAACTAAGAATACTTAAGGAAAAGTTCTACCTACTAAAAGGTACTTGAAATGGTTTAATATTAAAACAATCAGAGCTGTTCAGTGTTTTTTCAGGTGAGAGAACAGTAGCGCAAGATGTGTTGTTTTTACTACATTTTTAGGTAAAACATTATGAAGTCATTAATTTCGTACATATCACAAGAATGAAGGAAAATAATCCCAAAGATCCGTACAAGCCCACAATTTGCAGTAAACGAAGAACGCGTCGTCGTGTCTTATAAATCGATAATGGCTTTCGTAAACAAATGATTTCGGACTTATGCTTCAACGGAGTCGTGCGAGATTATTGCATACGTAACGTACACATGGTCATATCCTTTCAACTTTCTAGTATCATTAGACGGCGAGTTTTAGAAAGCAGATAACATCAAAGATTTAACGGTTTTTGAAAAATCTTACTTGCTACAGATTACAAAACCACACTTATACATATAAATGAAATAAATATCTTGGGCCAATCACACGAATCGAACCGGTCAAAGCAAAGCTTGTACTCACTGTGGATAGTTACGGGTGGTATTTAATACCTACTAATACCCTTCCTCTTATCGTTTCTGTTTCGGTTTCGGTATATCTAGATAAATATGTACTGATAATAATAATATATACATTTGAAACATCCAAGACTTAGAGTAACCACACATATTTTTCAAACATCTCTAACTGCATAGCCTAGTCTAGCTGCTCGTATAATAATTCACAACAACTTTGACCTTTGAATCAACTGTAAACGTTGTCCCTAGAGCCTACAAACACGAACAAAACAAATATGTCAGTGACCAGACAGTGATATTATTATCATACGGATGCTCAAATCAGGCGATGTACCGTGTGGTGCGAGTTTTGACAAATGAGCTGAATCTAATAAGCCCATTTTCCCATATAAGTTTGTTTGTCATTAGAGTTCTCGCTGCTTTAGAATGATAGTACAAGCTCGATATTTCGGCCTTATTTTTATGGTTGCGTAAGCAAATATAACAAATGTTAGGACATTAGTCGAAAGAATTGACAACAATTAAAAAAAAATTTACAGTGGCGCCCTTGATCAAAAAAAAATATCAGTTTCAAGATAATAGCGTACCAATTAAAGCAAAGAAATTCGTAAACATTCACGTTCAATCGTGTTGCAATAGTCAAGAAGGTATAAGAGCATGGTAGTGTGAGTAGAAGATTTTTTGAATATTTGAATAATAAGTATAATAACAGCTCAAATAAATAAGTCTAAAGGTTTTAAACTCAAACACTGAGCTCACGCGATCAGCTACGGAGGATCAACGCCCCCCGGGTCACGGGTTAAAGTCGTGGATTTAACGCACGCCTTCATTTAAAGTAATATGTGATGTAGTTTGATCCGCTGATAAGTTGGTCGACGACCATACCTGACTCATCAGGTCGCATATGAGTTCAACAGTTTTTGTTAGTCCGCCAAATACTGGCTAGGAATGCTAGAATCACAGCGGTCGCAGTTGTTTTCAAGGGTTATAAATACAGCGAATGTGATGTTTATAAAACATCATCTACGTACAGTAGCGGCCAACGTGTACAAAACACTGTGCAACAGAATCAGGTTGCGCGTTAGAGAGCTGTGCCCACATGCGGCGTGGAAAGTGGGTCTCGAGAGGATAAACAGCCTTATACTATGCTGGATGCAACTTTTTAACGCGCATGTTAGATTCATAATAACACGTAACATTATGTAGAAGCGTAAAGTGATCCATGTAGCAACACTGAAGTGTTCTTTTTAGCAACATTGACAGTTGTACATTGCCAACAACTAACTAGCTTTACTGGCCAAAGCCAATTTTAGTGTCAAGTTTGGACGGTTTTTTTACGCGACACTCATGCGACTGCTAAACTTTTGGGTACCTACCTAAAGAAATCTGTGTAATTACGCTCACAAATAATCTGTTAAGCAGTGAGCTCGAGAAAAAGTAACAAAACTTAATTATCATACACGTTAGACCCGACCGGGGGGAGTGGCAGAGGTCGAGTCACGAGACCCACGAGTCATGCGAGAGGGGATTCCGATCCGGTCCGGTACAGACGTTTGCGATTACATAATTAGTGTGATTTACATAATGTTGTGTATAAAGAACGTCAATGGTTCTCGTAATAATACAACAGATTAGGAAAAGTGTTCTACTCAGAATAAGAACTGTAGATTACAATACAGTTTGCTGTGTCTAAGAATTCTACAATTACAGCAAACTCAATTGAGAATTGGCACGCGAATTTGAACGTATGTATAATTTATCAAAAACGACGAGGGCACAATACCGAAATAAACTAACCCTGCGTACTAGATAGCACTTGGCGTAGACAGACGTAGATGACTATCTACATGCCAAACGTACGCCCCAATCTAATATAGAAGCTAATTTTATTCGCCGATTCCGGTCCACTTTTTTCAGAAGAATAAACACTGAAAAAGGAACCACTACTTGAAATAAACGTTAAACGGTGTGGCATAATGATTCACTGACTGCGTTGAACTAGTACAGTTCACGGAGGTTTGATTTATATTAAAGGCAGTGCAGCAAGCGTAATGGCATAACTTTGTGTATGCTACTACATGTTTGCAGCACGAGAACAACAAAGTTTCCAGTGCAATAGCTGAAATATACAACGAATATAATTCGAATCGGAATAGATTTTTATGATACGAGAATATCGCAAGTGTTGAAGATTGTCGACATGTGTTGGAGCATAACATTTGCAGGAACTGGCAATACTGAGTCGGTTCTTTTAGTTAGTGGGTCCACGTTTGAGTTGCCGAACAGAAGCAGCAGAAAAGTTCCAAAACAGGGGCATCAGCGTGTCTAACAATGAGTGAAAGTAGGACGCAACGTGTTCGCGGCTCAAGCACTGAGGCAGGTTTCAAAGACTTTGGTTTGTCTGAAAGAATGTAAATGCATTGCATATGCCAAAAAGGGGGGAAGTAACTTTTAGACAATCCGAGCGCGCTTTCGTGGCTTTCGATAATGTTCACGGACGTCCGGACAATACAATACTGTAAATCTAGTTATTTTAGAACAAAGTAATCGGACCGTCGATGCCTTCTAGTTTTACTGATTACACACATTGAGCGCTTTATGTTTGTGAAACAAACGGAACCGAAGGTTTTGCGGTGGCCCCGAGCATAATCTGGGCGCGGACTTGGGTTACACGAACAGACTAGATTTATACAACTCCACGGTACACGCGCGCTGATAAAACATTCAAGATTACAAAAAACTTTTTAAACACCAGTTGTAACACACGAAATGTTGTTCTTCATATTTTTCTTTTACCACGGCCATGTTACACTTCTATTATTATGTTATGTTACTGTCCTTGATACCATTTGTCACAAAATATTTTTTCTATGCTTGCTAGATAGTAAATCTAAAAATTGTGCGATAGTGCAGAAGGGTATTGCTAATCCAATTTAAAATATCCTATTATTTCTGAGTCCGTAATTAAAGCAAAGGCGGTGGCAACCAAATGAGGGTAGGGTCCGTACGGACGGACCTCGTTTCAGTATTCATGAGGCGACTCCATAGTTTGCCATTACGCTGATCTGTGCGCAAGTAGTTTCGGATTAGGTCGTGTTGGCCGCACTTAAAAATGCGTTTCTCTTTGAATTAAGCAGCTCTGTGTCCTTGTAGACAATTTGTATGGAGCCGTAGCGGTTTCAAAAGGGTTTTGTTACTTAATATGTACCTACAGTATATCTTCATTTTATAAGTATATACTGTTGGATAGATTGATTAGGTTTGGTAAATTGCCAGTTTTAGGATAATTAGGAGTCATCTCAATACGTGCTCTATTTTCGCCCCATAAGCTCTTTCCATTAAGTTTATGAAATACCTTTCGTCAAGTAGACCAAGGTAACTGTCAAATGGGACATGGGGTACCGTAAAAAATGGATGATATACCCTCAAAATAAAGAGCTATTCAAATACAGAAGGGCTTTACCAGAAACCCAATCAGCCCGCGAGTTCGCGGACGGATTACGTGATGCCCGCGAAAGTCCCATTAATATTCATGAGTCGACATCGAATCGACGATGAATAGTCGATGAGTGTCGACGCTCTGTCGATATGTCTGTGGCGCCGTAGCCGCAAATCACTAGTTCGTGGCGTTAGAAAATGGTGTTCGTGTATTTAACACATTCGGCATCGTAAATATGGACAAGAATCAGTACCTTGTCCCTTTAAAAATAATGAGCCGCAATAGACACGGTCAAAGGAGTTTAATTGACAAAGTTCTAACTTTATACGGCATTGACTGTAGCTGCAGTTACGGCATCAAGACTAGGTACCTATATTCTTTAATTAGAGCAAGGTTCTTTAAAAATATTACGAAAGCTAGTTAAAAATTGTTGTCATAGTAACCCTAATACATCTTGAAAATGTTTCGATAAATTAACATCGTCCCAGGGCGGTTTAAAAGGGTAACAGATTGTCACAAACGTCTACTGTTAGGACAGGTTTTCATTATGGAAGGCCCGCGCCGGTCTTTTGTTACATCTGTATGCAAATTTTTCATATCTACCCTCCGCCGGTGTCCAGGCCATCAATCTTGAAAGAGTTCAGGTTCGCTGGTTGCCATGGCGACCGGCCCCTTTGTCACCCCTCTCTAATGAATGAGATTCTGATCAAATAGAGTACAGTAATTGTGAAGAGATTAAAAAGTTGTTAATGAAATTAAAGCGACAAATAGGGAGCTTCAAAGGCCTTCTTTATTTGCTACTGAGCTTAAGACTTCACGTTTTAACTTGAAGAATACATACTTTTCTGAGATATTATCAATTATTATCTCTGTCATTCAGCACTGAAGTTTTTAGTAGTAAATATCGAAGTTATCCATAGATTATTTCAGTTATTTGATACTTTTCTTAAGCCTGCAGCTTTGGCAAGTCATGTGCGTGCATATCAACGGGACGACCTAAGATTTCAAAGGGTGCGTATAGGATACGCATAAAAAGTGAAAATGTTTACCCAACGATCGCTGGGCCGCTAACATAAAAGATAGCATTTTTTGAATAGTTCTGGAGATTTCACTCGAAAATTGTAATTTTAATTTCTGAAATAATTATATGCTCTTCCACGTAAAAAGTTCAGCATATCACAAACAAATTGAATTTCTAGTGGCACTATATACATAGTACCTACCTGATACATTTAAGAAATAGTTCTGCCAATTATCGCTAAAATAAACATTAATATTTGTGCCCAGCATAACACAAGAAAAATCTAGTGGCACTATACATAGTTCTATAGTTCCTGATACATTTTAGAAATAGTTCTGCTGATTTTCGCCAGAAAAAACATTAATATTTTTGTTCGTCTAACATGATAATAATATGCTAACTTCCGTGATGATACGCTGTGCTGTGGTATTGAAGATAGTTCAAAGCCCGTTTATGGTATGGTAAGGATAAAATTGCTCTACGACAAATTTTAATCGACCCAGACAACCGGACGATAGATGACCATGGACGCGTTCTGCAACCATCGAACGAAGTTTTCATAAGATTGTTCGGATCAAGAAGGACAGTGGATCGGAAATCACTCCCAAACACAACCAATGCTGTCCAATGTCAGCGTGGTTATAATTATAAAAAAATGAGTTGCTGGTCATTAATGTCGATGTCGTAATAAATAACGGATCGCAATTTCTAGAATTAAGAAAAACTTTCAACATAGCTACTCATTGCGACGTCCGAAACTACGACCGACGATTCATCAATTAACGACACTACGTATACGAGCGCTGACACAAGTGTCAGAAATATGAAAATCGTGGTATCTGTTGAAAAAAGGCACAACATTCCGTCACAGCCCACAGGAGAAGACATAACAACAGAATCTATTGGAAGTTGCGCTCAGGTTGGTTGGGGCGATATCATCGCCGAGGCGCTGTGGGTGCAGCACCATTTAGATCGCGTGTTTGTTTCAAAAAAGAATACTGTGAACTAGATTCACGGCCAAATATTTCCTGACATTCGTTGGGATATGTAAAGAGTGCGGAACAAAAATTGCGGGACGATTAAGTAAGGAGCCTGCAAAGGACGCCGACGTTGTGCTGCAGTGTCGCTTGGAAGAAGTAAACGCAAGGCTACTTTCTGGGACTAATCGTAGGGTCCACGACCTGCAGCTGTAGTGGATGTTATATATATATAATCGATAAACATAAAGACGCCGCCATGAGGGGGCGTCATAAAGGAGCTAGTATTAAGATATTTTAGACAGGTTTGTATTATCACACTTAGAAAAATTAGACTGCAAAATTAAAGCGCGCAGCAGTAAGGCTGATTTTCGCCATGACAACATAGAGTCAGAACACCACCCAATGTTTCTTCGAAAAGGACAATAAAAGAAAAGCGGAGGAGGTATTAATAAAAAAAAATGATGTTGTGGAGAAGCAACCCCTGCCAAAAAGAAAACAAACATTCTACGAGCCAGAACAACCGTCCAATGTTTGTTTGAAAATACAGGAAGTCGAACTATCTTCTAAAAACATATAGACGATAAAAGAAGTGAGGAGAAGAATAAATAAAAACAAATTAATGTTGTGGAGAAACGACCCCTTTTAAAAAGAAAAAAACAAACATTCTATGATGACTGTCCCGAATGGGATTTCGTCAAAGGCGAGTAGATCAGCATACCTGCCTATATTAATGAATGGCAGTTTGATGGGCCCGGCACGCATGGAAGATTTCGAACTGAACGTGACAGAGACCTGTGCATTTGACTCGATTTTTTCAATCTTATTAATTAAGTGATGAGGCGAGGCTCTTTGACTATTGTAACGTAGTATGTGTTCACAACCTCATTAAAAATGAAGTACTTAATCACGAAATAGATAAGTTACATAATTTGAAGGAATCTGTTAGATCACAAAATCTCCGTCAATTAGATTACTTGCCGAAATATATTCTACCAAAATGTTCCAATGTATACGGCAAACGCACATGGCAGTATATGTTACCAAGTATTCTCAATGAGTTACCATCGGAAACTCATAATGAAGTGTGTGCCAACCCCAATAGATGCAAGAGAATTGTCAAAGCATTTTACCTAAACTGTAACGCAGCACAACAATAACTCGTCTGTTTAGTATAAGGATTTAACGTGAGTAACTAGCAGCGGCAGATAAACTCTGCTGAGTTTTTGCCCGCTGTCATAAACATTTAAAATGTATATTATAATTTGTTTTCAATAAATAAAAAAAAAAAAAAAGTGGAATAGTCTCTAATAATTTATACAGGGAGCAATTAGCTGACTCCCGATAGCCTAATAATTGATTTGTCACGATATGTCTATAATAAAAATAAAATTAGTAACGAAACTTATAAACAACGTGCCGAAATTTTAAGAGAAAACTTTATATTTAAGGGGTCCATCTCCAGTTTTACTAGAAAAATAAAGCGGTTAGTAACAAAATTGTAATGCGGGACATTTTCCGCAGTCACTTCTCCAGCTGAAGCCCAGCATAACCACTACTGTGCAATGTCAGCGTGGTTATGAGAATTGTAAAAAAAAAATAGTTGCTTAATGTCGACGTCGTAATAAATAACGGATCGCGATTTCTAGAAGAAAAACTTTCAACATAGCAACTCATTGCGACGATCCAAACGAAACCGAAGTCCGAAACCACAAACAATTAACGACACTACGTATACGAGCACTGACACAAATGTCAGGAATACGAAGATCGTAATATCTGTTGAAAAAAGGCACACCATTCGGCCACAGCCCACAGCAGAAGACATACAACAACAGAATCTATTGGAAGTTGCGCTCAGGTTGGTTGGGGCGATATCATCGCCGAGGCGCTGTGGGTGCAGCACCATTTAGATCGTGTGTTTGTTTCAAAAAACAATACTGTGAACTATATATCCACGGCCAAATGTTGCCTACGTTTGTTGGGAAATGTAAAGAGTGCGGAACAAAAATTGCGGGACGATTAAGCTTAAGATTAAACGATAAAAGAAGTGGGGAAAAGAATACATAAAAACAAATTAATGTTGTGGAGAAACGACCCCTTCTAAAACAAAAAAAAACAAACATTCTACGACGACTGTCCTGAATGGGACTTCGCCAAAGGCAGCAGATCGGCATACCTGCCTATATTAATGAATGGCAGTTTGATGGGCCCGGCACGCATGGAAGATTTCGAACTGAACGTGACAGAGACCTGTGCATTTGACTCGATTTTTTCAATCTTATTAATTAAGTGGAATAGCCTCTAATAATTTGTACAGGGAGCAATTAGCTGACTTCGAGTGCCCAATAATTGTTTTGGCACGATATGTCTATAGTAAAAATAAAATTAGTAACGAGACTTATAAACAACGTGCAGAAATGTTAAGAGAAAACTTTATATTTAAGGGGTCCATCTCCAGTTTTACCAGAAAAATAAAGCGGTTTGTAACAAATTGTAACGCGGGACATTTTGCGCAGTCACTTCTCCAGCTAGAGCCCAGCATAACCACCATTGTCCAATGTCAGCGTGGTTAAGAGAATTGTAAAAAAAATAGTTGTTGGACATTAATGTCAACATCGTTATAAATAACAGATCGCAATCTCTAGAAGAAAAGCTTTTAACATAGCTACTCAATTGTTTAATTTATGTTTCGAATTGTTTTATTATTTTCTTTTGTAAAGTGATTCACAATCAAAATAGTACTTAAGTAGACCAAGTTTTCCTAACGCATGCACACCCCATCCCTCCTTTTTATTTGATTTTTTTATGATATGTTTAATTGATTTAATTGTTTCAATTTTATTTGCTCAAAATGTTTTTTTTTCTGTTTAATTGATTTAATTGTCTTAATTTTTATTGCCTAAAATGTTTTATTATTATTTATGTTTTGATTGTTTTAGTTGTTTTATTGTCTAAAATGTTTTAATTGATTAAATTGACTATTGTAAAAGAAACATCGCGATGGAAGTGGAAACGAAAAGATGGGCAGCGCTAGGAGACGAGCGGAAAAGATCTAAAACGCAAAAACCAGCGCCAAGGGTAGCCCCACCCCAAAAGATGACAGGAAATTGTCACAAAATATCGTCATGTCGTCATGTGGGGGCGTCATGAAGGAGCTAGAATTATGAAATTTTGTGGGAAGAATTCACCTAGCTTGCCCACTAATGCCATGTTACGAAAGGCGAAAGAACGGCGCTTGTTATCAAAATATGGTTTAGGATTTGTTGATACTACATTAAATTTGCGCAAAAGTTCGGAACACGGTAAATTTGTGGGATCAATTCATCACATCGTCCTCCTGAAATTTAACTGTATTTATATTGGCGACCGAAACAACCGTAAATACACGGGTCGCGCTGTCGCAGAGACCCCAACGCAGTCTTTTACAAGGATGCGACAGGGGTTATTGTCAAACAAGAAAAGACACACGATCCTCATGTATTTTTGTACCAGTGTATCCTGGTAACGGAGAAAGGCATCGTGCCAGCCTTCCAAATGCTGTCGGGAGATCATCAGTCGTCAATGGTGTCCCATTTCGTGAGGGTAATTCTTGCCGCCAACGCATCCCACCGATTGTAACTAATAGCGGTGGCAAAAATACTTGGTAAGTGCGCAAGTTTCGCAGACTATTTGCAGAAGTGCTACGAAATTATAATTGACCAGCAGTCTCTACAAAAAATACCAACAACATATATGCGGTTGGACTTTAGCCACCTCGCGGCAATGGTGTGCGGTGGAAATGTTTAAACGGAAACGCATTAGTGCGTCGTTTTTTTAAGAAATGCATCGGAAAAGCTAGCCAGATAGATAAACAGGAAGAATTGACTCATTTTCTCGAATCAGTTCTAACCTTTGTACTGAGCAACAGCGTTGGGTCAGGTCCAAACAAAGAATCATTGCCTTTCGATGACGGCATCAAATATATAAAAGAGCTAAAAAAAAAGGAATAAAAGATTACCCGGAGGACAATGATTCCGAGGGGAAAGACTATGAGGGGACTGAGAATGTGGAAAACCCGGAAAATATTGTGGATGACGCTAAGCGCTGCTGGAAGACATGGAGCGGAGATTTCTACAAAGGGCATCGTATCAATGCTTGCCAAAACCAGAAATCCACAGAAGTGATAAAAAAAATGGATGCCGTATGTACCCGTTTGGACTAACATTATGCTTCCAATTTTCGGTAGAAGCTGAATTTTGCGACACCAATGACAATAGACAGAGCTGTAAAAATTAGACGGCAAAATTAAAAGCGTGCAGCATAAAGGCTGATTTTTGCCAAGAATCAACTAACAAAATCAAGCCAGAACAACCATCAAATGTTTTTTCGAATATACCGGAAGTAGAACTGTCTGCTGAAAATATATGGACAGTAAAAGAAGAGTGGAAAGGTACAAATAAGAACAAAATATATGTTATGGAGCAGCAACCCCTGCCAAAAAAAATCAAACATTCATCGAGCCACAACAACCATTCAATGTTTCTTTAAAGATACCAGAAGTCGAAATATCTTCTGAAAACATATGGACGATAAAAGAAAAGTGGAGAGTAATTAATAAAAACCAAAGTATATGTTGCTGTAGAAGCAACCCCTTCCAAAAGAAAAAAAAAACATTCTACGATGACTGTCCCGAATGGGACTTCGTCCCCGTTTGGACTAACATTATGCTTCCAATTTTCGGCAGAGGCGCAAAAACATCAACATCGTTTGCGGTAGAAGCCGAATTTGGCAACACCAAACAAAGACAATTCAAAGGAGAGTTACCAATAAGGGTAGACAGGACGGTTTGTACTATCACACTAAGAAAAATGAGACGGCAAAATTAAAGCGCACAGCATTAAGGCTGATTTTCGCCATGACAACTTAGAGTCAGAACAACCACCCAATGTTTCTTCGAAAAGGACAATAAAGGAAAAGCGGAGGAGGTATATATAAAAAAAAATATGTTGTGGAGAAGCAACCCCTGCCAAAAAGAAAACAAACATTCTACGAGCCAGAAAAACCGTCCAATGTTTGTTTGAAAATACAGGAAGTCGAACTATCTTCTAAAAACACATAAACGATAAAAGAAGTGGGGAAAAGAATACATAAAAACAAATTAACGTTGTGGAGAAACGACCCCTTCTAAAACAAAAAAAAACAAACATTCTACGATGACTGTCCTGAATGGGACTTCGCCAAAGGCAGCAGATCGGCATACCTGCCTATATTAATGAATGGCAGTTTGATGGGCCCGGCACGCATGGAAGATTTCGAACTGAACGTGACAGACCTGTGCTGCTGCTGCTGAGTGCTGAGTTGGGACCATTTTGTGACAATTTTTTTTTTTGTGATAATTTATTTTATTTAAGTTATTTTATTTGATGTTTTGTGATTGTCATAAATAAACTTTTTTCTTTCTTTCTTTCTTTCTTTCTTTCTGTGCATTTAACTCGATTTTTTTCAATCCTATTAATTAAGTGAAATAGCCTCTAATAATTTATACAGGGAGCAATTAGCTGACTCGGAGTGCCTAATAATTGTTTTGGCACGATATGTCTATAATAAAAATAAAATTAGTAACGAAACTTATAAACAACGTGCCGAAATTTTAAGAGAAAACTTTATATTTAAGGGGTCCATCTCCAGTTTTACCAGAAAAATAAAGCGGTTTGTAACAAATTGTAACGCGGGACATTTTGCGCAGTCACTTCTCCAGCTAGAGCCCAGCATAACCACTATTGTCCAATGTCAGCGTGGTTAAGAGAATTGTAAAAAAAATAGTTGCTGGACATTACTGTCAACATCGTTATAAATAACAGATCGCAATCTCTAGAAGAAAAGCTTTTAACATAGCTACTCAATTGTTTAATTTATGTTTCGAATTGTTTTATTATTTTCTTTTGTAAAGTGATTCACAATCAAAATAGTACTTAAGTAGACCAAGTTTTCCTAACGCATGCACACCCCATCCCTCCTTTTTATTTGATTTTTTTATGATATGTTTAATTGATTTAATTGTTTCAATTTTATTTGCTCAAAATATATTTTTTTCTGTTTAATTGATTTAATTGTCTTAATTTTTATTGCCTAAAATGTTTTATTATTATTTATGTTTTGATTGTTTTAGTTGTTTTATTGTCTAAAATGTTTTAATTGATTAAATTGACTATTGTAAAAGAAACATCGCGATGGAAGTGGAAACGAAAAGATGGGCAGCGCTAGGAGACGAGCGGAAAAGATCTAAAACGCAAAAACCAGCGCCAAGGGTAGCCCCACCCCAAAAGATGACAGGAAATTGTCACAAAATATCGTCATGTCGTCATGTGGGGGCGTCATGAAGGAGCTAGAATTATGAAATTTTGTGGGAAGAATTCACCTAGCTTGCCCACTAATGCCATGTTACGAAAGGCGAAAGAACGGCGCTTGTTATCAAAATATGGTTTAGGATTTGTTGATACTACATTAAATTTGCGCAAAAGTTCGGAACACGGTAAATTTGTGGGATCAATTCATCACATCGTCCTCCTGAAATTTAACTGTATTTATATTGGCGACCGAAACAACCGTAAATACACGGGTCGCGCTGTCGCACAGACCCCAACGCAGTCTTTTACAAGGATGCGACAGGGGTTATTGTCAAACAAGAAAAGACACACGATCCTCATGTATTTTTGTACCAGTGTATCCTGGTAACGGAGAAAGGCATCGAGCCAGCCTTCCAAATGCTGTCGGGAGATCATCAGTCGTCAATGGTGTCCCATTTCGTGAGGGTAATTCTTGCCGCCAACGCATCCCACCGATTGTAACTAATAGCGGTGGCAAAAATACTTGGTAAGTGCGCAAGTTTCGCAGACTATTTGCAGAAGTGCTACGAAATTATAATTGACCAGCAGTCTCTACAAAAAATACCAACAACATATATGCGGTTGGACTTTAGCCACCTCGCGGCAATGGTGTGCGGTGGAAATGTTTAACCGGAAACGCATTATTGCGTCGTTTTTTTAAGAAATGCATCGGAAAAGCTAGCCAGATAGATAAACAGGAAGAATTGACTCATTTTCTCGAATCAGTTCTAACCTTTGTACTGAGCAACAGCGTTGGGTCAGGTCCAAACAAAGAATCATTGCCTTTCGATGACGGCATCAAATATATAAAAGAGATAACAAAAGGAATAAAAGATTACCCGGAGGACAATGATTCCGAGGGGAAAGACTATGAGGGGACTGAGAATGTGGAAAACCCGGAAAATATTGTGGATGACGCTAAGCGCTGCTGGAAGACATGGAGCGGAGATTTCTACAAAGGGCATCGTATCAATGCTTGCTAAAACCAGAACTCCACAGAAGTGATAAAAAAAATGGATGCCGTATGTACCCATTTGGACTAACATTATGCTTCCAATTTTCGGTAGAAGCTGAATTTTGCGACACCAATGACAATAGACAGAGCTGTAAAAATTAGAGGGCAAAATTAAAAGCGCGCAGCATAAAGGCTGATTTTTGCCAAGAATCAACTGAGAAAATCGAGCCACAACAACCATCCAATGTTTCTTTAAACATACCAGAAGTCGAACTATCTTCTGAAAACATATGGACGATAAAAGAAGAGTGGAGAGTAATTAATAAAAACCAAAGTAGATGTGGAAAGTAACCCCTTCCAAAAGAAAAAAAACATACATTTTACGATGACTGTCCCGAATGGGACTTCGTCCCCATTTGGACTAACATTATGCATCCAATTTTCGGCAGAGGCGCAAAAACACCAACATCGTTTGCGGTAGAAGCCGAATTTGGAGACACCAAACAAAGACAATTCAAAGGAGAGTTACCAATAAGGGTAGACAGGTTTGTACTATCACACTTAGAAAAATTAGACGGCAAAATTAAAGCGTGCAGCATTCAGGCTGATTTTTGCCATGACAACTTAGAGTCAGAACAACCACCCAATGTTTCTTCGAAATGTGATATAAAAGAAAAGCGGAGGTATATATAAAAAAAAATGATGTTGTGGAGAAGCTTACCCCTGCCAAAAAGAAAACAAACATTCTACGAGCCAGAACAACCGTCCAATGTTTGTTTGAAAATACAGGAAGTCGAACTATTTTCTAAAAACATATAAACGATAAAAGAAGTGGGGAAAAGAATACATAAAAACAAATTAAGTTTGTAGAGAAACGACCCCTTCTAAAACAAAAAAAAAACAAACATTCTACGACGACTGTCCTGAATGGGACTTCGCCAAAGGCAGCAGATCGGCATACCTGCCTATATTAATGAATGGCAGTTTGATGGGCCCGGCACGCATGGAAGATTTCGAACTGAACGTGACAGAGACCTGTGCATTTGACTCGATTTTTTCAATCTTATTAATTAAGTGGAATAGCCTCTAATAATTTGTATAGGGAGCAATTAGCTGACTCCGAGTGCCCAATAATTGTTTTGGCACAATATGTCTATAGTAAAAATAAAATTAGTAACGAGACTTATAAACAACGTGCAGAAATTTTAAGAGAAAACTTCATATTTAAGGGGTCCATCAGTTTTACCAGTAAGAGAGAACCCGGAGGACAATGATTCCGAGGGAAACGACTATGAGGGGACGGAGAATGAGGAAAACCCGGAAAATATTGTGGATGGGCACCGTATCAATGCTTGCCAAAACCAGCACTTCGCAGAAGTGATAAAAAAACATTTGATGCCGTATGTTCCCATTTGGACTAACATTATGCTTTCAATTTTCGGTAGAAGCTGAATTTTGCGACACCAAACATTCAAAGGGAGTTACCAATGAGAATAGACGGGGCTGTACTATAACACTAAAAAAAATTAGACGGGATAAATAAAGCGCGCAGCCTAAATGCGGATTTTAGCCATGAATCAACTGACAACATCGAGCCAGAACAACCATCAAATGTTGCTTCGGTCATACCGGAACTCGAACTGTCTGCTGAAAATATATGGACAATAAAAGAAGAGTGGAGAGGTATAAATAAAACAAATTAGATGTTGTGGAGAAGCAACCCCTGCCAAAAAGAAAACAAAACATTCTTCGAGCCGGACAACCATCCAATGTTTCTTTGAACGTACCGGAAGTCGAACTATCTTCTGAAAACGTATGGACGATAAATGAAGAGTGGAGAGTAATTAATAAAAATCAAAGTAGATGTTGTGGAAAAGCAACCCCTTCCAAAAGAAAAAAAAACAACATTCTAGATTCTCCCGAATGGAACTTCGTCAAAGGCATACCTGCCTATATTTATGAATGGCAGTTTGATGAGCCCGGCACTCAGTGAAGATTTCGAACTGGACGTGATAGAGACCTGTGCATTTGTCTCGATTTTTTCAACCGTATTAATTAAGTGGAATAGCCACTAATAAACTGTCCAGGGAGCAAATAGCTGACTCCGAGTGCCCAATAATTATTTTGGCACGATATGTCTATAATAAAAATAAAATTAGTAACGAGACTTATAAACAACGTGCCGAAATTTTAAGAGAAAACTTTATATTTAAGGGGTCCATCTCCAGTTTTACCAGAAAAATAAAGCGGTTTGTAACAAATTGTAACGCGGGACATTTTGCGCAGTCACTTCTCCAGCTAGAGCCCAGCATAACCACTATTGTCCAATGTCAGCGTGGTTAAGAGAATTGTAAAAAAAATAGTTGCTGGACATTAATGTCAACAACGTTATAAATAACAGATCGCAATCTCTAGAAGAAAAGCTTTTAACATAGCTACTCAATTGTTTAATTTATGTTTCGAATTGTTTTATTATTTTCTTTTGTAAAGTGATTCACAATCAAAATAGTACTTAAGTAGACCAAGTTTTCCTAACGCATGCACACCCCATCCCTCCTTTTTATTTGATTTTTTTATGATATGTTTAATTGATTTAATTGTTTCAATTTTATTTGCTCAAAATGTTTTTTTTTTCTGTTTAATTGATTTAATTGTCTTAATTTTTATTGCCTAAAATGTTTTATTATTATTTATGTTTTGATTGTTTTAGTTGTTTTATTGTCTAAAATGTTTTAATTGATTAAATTGACTATTGTAAAAGAAACATCGCGATGGAAGTGGAAACAAAAAGATGGGCAAGCGCTAGGAGACGAGCGGAAAAGATCTAAAACGCAAAAACCAGCGCCAAGGGTAGCCCCACCCCAAAAGATGACAGGAAATTGTCACAAAATATCGTCATGTCGTCATGTGGGGGCATCATGAAGGAGCTAGAATTATGAAATTTTGTGGGAAGAATTCACCTAGCTTGCCCACTAATGCCATGTTACGAAAGGCGAAAGAACGGCGCTTGTTATCAAAATATGGTTTAGGATTTGTTGATACTACATTAAATTTGCGCAAAAGTTCGGAACACGGTAAATTTGTGGGATCAATTCATCACATCATCCTCCTGAAATTTAACTACTGCATTTATATTGGCGACCGGAACAACCGCAAATATACGGGTCGCGCTGTCGCAGACTCTAACGCAGTCTTTTGCAAGGATGCGACAGGGGTAATATTCAAACGAGAAATGACACCCGATCCTCATATATTTTTATACCAGTGCATCCTGGTAACAGAGGAAGGCAGCGTGCCAGTCTTTCAAATGTTGTCGGGAGATCATCGATCGTTAATGGTGTCCCATTTCCTGAGGGTAATTCTTGCCGCCAACGCATCCCACTGATTGTTACCACTGATTTTCGTTGGTCGTTACTAATAGCGGTGGCAGAAATATTTGGCAAGTGCGCAAGTTTCGCAGACTACTTGCAGAGGTGCTACGAAATTATAATTTGACCAGTAATCTCTACGAAAACTTCCAACACCTAGCGGCAATGGTGTCGCGGTGGAAATGTTTAACCGGTAACGCATTAGAGCGTCGTTTTTTTTTTAAATGCATCGGAAAATCAAATCAGTTCTGATCGTTGCACTGAGCAACAGCGTTGGGTCAGGTCCAAACAAAGAATCCTTGCCTTTCAATGACAGCATCAAATATATAAATGAGATAACAAAGGGAATAAAAGCGGACCCGGAGGAATATGATTCCGAGGGGAAAGACTGTGAAGGGACAGAGAATGAGGAAAACCCGGAAAATATTGTGGATGACGGCAAGCGCTTCTGGAAGACATGGAGCGAAGATGTCTACAAAAGGGCACCGTATCAATGCTTGCCAAAACCAGCACTTCGCAGAAGTGATCAAAAAAATTTGATGCCGTATGTCCCCATTTGGACTACCATTGTACTTCCAATTTTCGATAGAAGCTGAATTTTGCGACACCAAACATACACAATTCAAAAGGGAGTACCAATGAGGCATTGTTGCCATGAATCAACTGACAACATCGAGCCAGAACAACCATCAAATATTTCTTCGGACATACCGGAAGTCGAACTGTCTGCTGAAAATATATGGACAGTAAAAGAAGAATGGAGAGGTATAAATAAAAACAAAATAGATGTTGAGGAAAAGCAACCCCTGCCAAAAAGAAAACTAACATTCTTCGACCCAGGACAACCATCCAATTTTTCTTTGAACAAACCGGAAGTCGATCTATCTCCTGAAAACATATGGACGATAAAAGATGAGTGGAGTAATTAATAAAAACCAAAGTAGATGTTGTGGAAAAGCAACCCCTTCCAAAAGAAAAAAAACAAACATCCTACGATGACTGTCCCGAATGGGACTTCGCCAAAGGCAGCAGATCTGCATACCTGCCTATATTAATGAATGGCAGTTTGATGGGCCCGGCACGCATGGGAGATTTCGAACTGAACGTGACAGAGACCTGTGCATTTGACTTGATTTTTTCAATCGTATTAATAAAGTGGAATAGCCACTAATAAACTATACAGGGAGCAATTAGCTAACTACGAGTGCCCAATAATTCTTTTGGAAAGATATGTCCATACTAAAAATAAAATTACACACACGCACACAAATCACGTCTTTATCCCTTACGGGGTAGACAGAGCCTAAGATAACAGGTACCTACAGGCCACATTTAGCAAGATTGTGGGCGTATAGGTGGAAAGTGGAATAAAAATAGTGATGGGTTGCTAGCCTCATCGCCTATAACATGATTCCTATTATAATCGCCCATTCCCTCGATGGGCTTTTACCATCTGCGCGGGTAGAGAAGCAACTGGTACATTCTATGTTTTTTCTTTGCTCCCAGACCAGCATGGAAGAAATAAAATTAGTAAATAAAATAAGTAGACACTTATAGTAATTATACAAGGTGCCGAAATTTCAAGAGAAAATTTTATATTTATGGGTCCATCTCCAGTTTCACCACAAAAATAAAGCGGTTTGTAACAAATTGTAATGCGGGACATTTTGCGCAGTCACTTGTCCAGCTAGAGCCCAGCATAACCGCTACTGTCCAATGTCAACGAGGTTATGAGAATTGTAAAAAAAAATAGTTGTTGGACATTAATGTCGACGTCGTAATTAATAACGGATCGCAATTTCTAGAAGAAAAGCTTTTAACATAGCTACTCAATTGTTTAATTTATGTTTCGAATTGTTTTGTTATTTTCTTTTGTAAAGTGATTCACAATCAAAATGTAGACTAAGTTTTCCTGACGCATGCACACCTCATCTCTCCTCGTTATTTTTTTTTTTTATGATATGTTTAATTGTTTTAATTTTAATTGCTCAAAACGTTTTATTAATTGATTTAATTGTTTTAATTTTTATTGCCTAAAATGTTTTTTTATTATTTATGTTTTAATTGTTTTGTTGTCTATTATATGTTTTTTTTTACGATGTTTAATTTTTTTAATTTTTATTTGCTCAAAATGTTTTATTAATTGATTTAATTTTTATTGCTTAAAATGTTTTATTATTATTTATGTTTTAATTGTTTTGTTGTCTAAAATGTTTTAATTGATTAAATTGACTATTGTAAAAGAAACATCGCGATGGAAGCGGAAACGAAAAGATGGGCAGCGCTAGGAGACGAGCAGAAAAGATCTAAAACGCAAAAACCAGCGCGAAGGGTAGCCCCACCCTAAAAGATGACAGGAAATTGTCACAAAAGGTCGACAAAAGATCGTCATGTCGTCATATGGGGGCGTCATGAAGGAGCTAGAATTATGAAACTTTGTGGGATGAATCCACCTAGCTTGCCCACTAATGCCATGTTACGAAAGGCGAAAGAACGGCGCTTGTTATCAAAATATGGTTTAGGATTTGTTGATACTACATTAAATTTGCGCAAAAGTTCGGAACACGGTAAATTTGTGGGATCAATTCATCACATCATCCTCCTGAAATTTAACTACTGCATTTATATTGGCGACCGGAACAACCGCAAATATACGGGTCGCGCTGTCGCAGAGACCCCAACGCAGTCTTTTGCAATGATGCGACAGGGGTTATTGTCAAACGAGAAAAGACACCCGATCCTCATATACTTTTATACCAGTGTATCTTGGTAACAGAGGAAGGCAGCGTGCCAGTCTTCCAAATGCTGTCGGGAGATCATCGGTCGTGAATGGTGTCCCGACCTGACCCAACGCTGTTGCTCAGTGCAACGATCAGAACTGATTTGATTTTCCGATGCATTTTAAAAAAAAACGACGCTCTAATGCGTTACCGATTAAAAATTTCCACCGCGACACCGTTGCCGCGAGCTGTTGGAAGTTTTCGTAGAGATTACTGGTCAAATTATAATTTCGTAGCACCTCTGCAAGTAGTCTGCGAAACTTGCGCACTTGCCAAATATTTCTGCCACCGCTATTAGTAACGACCAACGAAAATCAGTGGTAATTGACTATTGTAAAAGAAACATCGCGATGGAAGTGGAAACAAAAAGATGGGCAAGCGCTAGGAGACGAGCGGAAAAGATCTAAAACGCAAAAACCAGCGCCAAGGGTAGCCCCACCCCAAAAGATGACAGGAAATTGTCACAAAATATCGTCATGTCGTCATGTGGGGGCATCATGAAGGAGCTAGAATTATGAAATTTTGTGGGAAGAATTCACCTAGCTTGCCCACTAATGCCATGTTACGAAAGGCGAAAGAACGGCGCTTGTTATCAAAATATGGTTTAGGATTTGTTGATACTACATTAAATTTGCGCAAAAGTTCGGAACACGGTAAATTTGTGGGATCAATTCATCACATCATCCTCCTGAAATTTAACTACTGCATTTATATTGGCGACCGGAACAACCGCAAATATACGGGTCGCGCTGTCGCAGACTCTAACGCAGTCTTTTGCAAGGATGCGACAGGGGTAATATTCAAACGAGAAATGACACCCGATCCTCATATATTTTTATACCAGTGCATCCTGGTAACAGAGGAAGGCAGCGTGCCAGTCTTTCAAATGTTGTCGGGAGATCATCGATCGTTAATGGTGTCCCATTTCCTGAGGGTAATTCTTGCCGCCAACGCATCCCACTGATTGTTACCACTGATTTTCGTTGGTCGTTACTAATAGCGGTGGCAGAAATATTTGGCAAGTGCGCAAGTTTCGCAGACTACTTGCAGAGGTGCTACGAAATTATAATTTGACCAGTAATCTCTACGAAAACTTCCAACACCTAGCGGCAATGGTGTCGCGGTGGAAATGTTTAACCGGTAACGCATTAGAGCGTCGTTTTTTTTTTAAATGCATCGGAAAATCAAATCAGTTCTGATCGTTGCACTGAGCAACAGCGTTGGGTCAGGTCCAAACAAAGAATCCTTGCCTTTCAATGACAGCATCAAATATATAAATGAGATAACAAAGGGAATAAAAGCGGACCCGGAGGAATATGATTCCGAGGGGAAAGACTGTGAAGGGACAGAGAATGAGGAAAACCCGGAAAATATTGTGGATGACGGCAAGCGCTTCTGGAAGACATGGAGCGAAGATGTCTACAAAAGGGCACCGTATCAATGCTTGCCAAAACCAGCACTTCGCAGAAGTGATCAAAAAAATTTGATGCCGTATGTCCCCATTTGGACTACCATTGTACTTCCAATTTTCGATAGAAGCTGAATTTTGCGACACCAAACATACACAATTCAAAAGGGAGTACCAATGAGGCATTGTTGCCATGAATCAACTGACAACATCGAGCCAGAACAACCATCAAATATTTCTTCGGACATACCGGAAGTCGAACTGTCTGCTGAAAATATATGGACAGTAAAAGAAGAATGGAGAGGTATAAATAAAAACAAAATAGATGTTGAGGAAAAGCAACCCCTGCCAAAAAGAAAACTAACATTCTTCGACCCAGGACAACCATCCAATTTTTCTTTGAACAAACCGGAAGTCGATCTATCTCCTGAAAACATATGGACGATAAAAGATGAGTGGAGTAATTAATAAAAACCAAAGTAGATGTTGTGGAAAAGCAACCCCTTCCAAAAGAAAAAAAACAAACATCCTACGATGACTGTCCCGAATGGGACTTCGCCAAAGGCAGCAGATCTGCATACCTGCCTATATTAATGAATGGCAGTTTGATGGGCCCGGCACGCATGGGAGATTTCGAACTGAACGTGACAGAGACCTGTGCATTTGACTTGATTTTTTCAATCGTATTAATAAAGTGGAATAGCCACTAATAAACTATACAGGGAGCAATTAGCTAACTACGAGTGCCCAATAATTCTTTTGGAAAGATATGTCCATACTAAAAATAAAATTACACACACGCACACAAATCACGTCTTTATCCCTTACGGGGTAGACAGAGCCTAAGATAACAGGTACCTACAGGCCACATTTAGCAAGATTGTGGGCGTATAGGTGGAAAGTGGAATAAAAATAGTGATGGGTTGCTAGCCTCATCGCCTATAACATGATTCCTATTATAATCGCCCATTCCCTCGATGGGCTTTTACCATCTGCGCGGGTAGAGAAGCAACTGGTACATTCTATGTTTTTTCTTTGCTCCCAGACCAGCATGGAAGAAATAAAATTAGTAAATAAAATAAGTAGACACTTATAGTAATTATACAAGGTGCCGAAATTTCAAGAGAAAATTTTATATTTATGGGTCCATCTCCAGTTTCACCACAAAAATAAAGCGGTTTGTAACAAATTGTAATGCGGGACATTTTGCGCAGTCACTTCTCCAGCTAGAGCCCAGCATAACCGCTACTGTCCAATGTCAACGAGGTTATGAGAATTGTAAAAAAAAATAGTTGTTGGACATTAATGTCGACGTCGTAATTAATAACGGATCGCAATTTCTAGAAGAAAAGCTTTTAACATAGCTACTCAATTGTTTAATTTATGTTTCGAATTGTTTTGTTATTTTCTTTTGTAAAGTGATTCACAATCAAAATGTAGACTAAGTTTTCCTGACGCATGCACACCTCATCTCTCCTCGTTATTTTTTTTTTTTATGATATGTTTAATTGTTTTAATTTTAATTGCTCAAAACGTTTTATTAATTGATTTAATTGTTTTAATTTTTATTGCCTAAAATGTTTTTTTATTATTTATGTTTTAATTGTTTTGTTGTCTATTATATGTTTTTTTTTACGATGTTTAATTTTTTTAATTTTTATTTGCTCAAAATGTTTTATTAATTGATTTAATTTTTATTGCTTAAAATGTTTTATTATTATTTATGTTTTAATTGTTTTGTTGTCTAAAATGTTTTAATTGATTAAATTGACTATTGTAAAAGAAACATCGCGATGGAAGCGGAAACGAAAAGATGGGCAGCGCTAGGAGACGAGCAGAAAAGATCTAAAACGCAAAAACCAGCGCGAAGGGTAGCCCCACCCTAAAAGATGACAGGAAATTGTCACAAAAGGTCGACAAAAGATCGTCATGTCGTCATATGGGGGCGTCATGAAGGAGCTAGAATTATGAAACTTTGTGGGATGAATCCACCTAGCTTGCCCACTAATGCCATGTTACGAAAGGCGAAAGAACGGCGCTTGTTATCAAAATATGGTTTAGGATTTGTTGATACTACATTAAATTTGCGCAAAAGTTCGGAACACGGTAAATTTGTGGGATCAATTCATCACATCATCCTCCTGAAATTTAACTACTGCATTTATATTGGCGACCGGAACAACCGCAAATATACGGGTCGCGCTGTCGCAGAGACCCCAACGCAGTCTTTTGCAATGATGCGACAGGGGTTATTGTCAAACGAGAAAAGACACCCGATCCTCATATACTTTTATACCAGTGTATCTTGGTAACAGAGGAAGGCAGCGTGCCAGTCTTCCAAATGCTGTCGGGAGATCATCGGTCGTGAATGGTGTCCCATTTCCTGAGGGTAATTCTTGCCGCCAACGCATCCCACCGATTGTTACCACTGATTTTGGTTGGTCGTTACTAATAGCGGTGGCAGAAATATTTGGCAAGTGCGCAAGTTTCGCAGACTACTTGCAGAGGTGCTACGAAATAATATTTGACCAGTAATCTCTACGAAAACTTCCAACACCTCGCGACAATGGTGTCGCGGTGGAAATGTTTAACCGGTAACGCATTAGAGCGTCGTTTTTTTTAAAAATGCGTCGGAAAATCAAATCAGTTCTGATCGTTGCACTGAGCAACAGCGTTGGGTCAGGTCCAAACAAAGAATCCTTGCCTTTCGATGACAGCATCAAATATATAAATGAAATAACAAAGGGAATAAAAGCGGACCCGGAGGAATATGATTCCGAGGGGAAAGACTGTGAGGGGTCAGAGAATGAGGAAAACCCGGAAAATATTGTAGATGACGGCAAGCGCTTCTGGAAGACATGGAGCGAAGATGTCTATAAAAGGGCACCGTATCAATGCTTGCCAAAACCATCACTTCGCAGAAGTGATCAAAAAAAATTTGATGCCGTATGTCCCCATTTGGACTACTAGACTAAGTTTTCCTGACGCATGCACACCTCATCTCTCCTCGTTATTTAATTTTTTTATGATATGTTTAATTGTTTTAATTTTAATTGCTGAAAACGTTTTATTAATTGATTTAATTTGACGGTTCTGGCTGAAAATCAGTGCTGCAGGTGTCTAACGCCTCAGCGTAATGCTGAGCCAGCGACCGTTTCACTTTTGCGAAGACACACACAACGGTGATGATCTATTTTACGTCTATGTTTTTTATTGTTATACCTTGTTTATTTTCTATAAAATTGTGTATATTGTCTTATATTTGTGTGTCTTGCAAAAAGGAATAAATGTCTTGTTTCTTCTTTCTTTCTTTCTTTCTTTAATTGTTTTAATTTTTATTGCCTAAAATGTTTAATTATTATTTATGTTTTAATTGTTTTGTTGTCTATTATATGTTATTTTTTTACGATGTTTAATTTTTTTTATTTTTATTTGCTCAAAATGTTTTATTAATTGATTTAATTTTTATTGCCTAAAATGTTTTATTATTATTTATGTTTTAATTGTTTTGTTGTCTAAAATGTTTTAATTGATTAAATTGACTATTGTAAAAGAAACATCGCGATGGAAGCGGAAACGAAAAGATGGGCAGCGCTAGGAGACGAGCAGAAAAGATCTAAAACGCAAAAACCAGCGCGAAGGGTAGCCCCACCCTAAAAGATGACAGGAAATTGTCACAAAAGGTCGACAAAAGATCGTCATGTCGTCATATGGGGGCGTCATGAAGGAGCTAGAATTATGAAATTTTGTGGGATGAATCCACCTAGCTTGCCCACTAATGCCATGTTACGAAAGGCGAAAGAACGGCGCTTGTTATCAAAATATGGTTTAGGATTTGTTGATACTACATTAAATTTGCGCAAAAGTTCGGAACACGGTAAATTTGTGGGATCAATTCATCACATCATCCTCCTGAAATTTAACTACTGCATTTATATTGGCGACCGGAACAACCGCAAATATACGGGTCGCGCTGTCGCAGAGACCCCAACGCAGTCTTTTGCACGGATGCGACAGGGGTTATTGTCAAACGAGAAAAAAACACCCGATCCTCATATATTTTTATACCAGTGTATCCTGGTAACAGAGAAAGGCAGCGTGCCAGCCTTCCAAATGCTGTCGGGAGATCATCGGTCGTTAATGGTGTCCCAGTTCCTGAGGGTAATTCTTGCCGCCAACGCATCCCACCGATTGTTACCACTGATTTTCGTTGGTCGTTACTAATAGCGGTGGCAGAAATATTTGGCAAGTGCGCAAGTTTCGCAGACTAAAAGAAAGAAAGAAAGAAAGAAAACATTTATTCGTGATATATGTATAAATGTATAAATAAAAAAAACAAAAAAATCAGTACATACAGAGTACTACTTACAGAGGTGCTACGAAATTATAATTTGACCAGTAATCTCTACGAAAACTTCCAACAACATATAATATATCCGGAGCTGTTTATCACAAAAGTAAGGAAATTTAAAAATGAAAATTTAAAAAGTGGCATCCAATTACAGACATCAGAAAAAAAGCGAGTCTTACTACATGTTCCAGGATTCAGAGTCCTCTGCAACCAGTGAGGTGGAAGTGCCAATACCAATACTACAATAGACCTGGAAACCCAACTATATTTAAAGGATGACTGCACAAGTCTGGAGATGCTAAACACTTATCCTACAATAAAAAAAGTATTTTTAAAATACAACACATCCTTACCAAGTTCAGCACCAGTAGAAAGACTTTTTTCGTACGGTGGGATGATTATGAGACCTTACAGAAGAAAAATGGGTGATGATGTATTCGAACAACTGGTATTGTTAAAAAGCGTAATAAATATATATATTTTTTTTTCTTTTGGAAGGGGTTGCTTTTCCACAACATCTACTTTGGTTTTTATTCATTACTCTCCACTCATCTTTTATCGTCCATATGTTTTCAAAAGATAGATCGACTTCCGGTGGTATGTCCGAAGAAATATTTGATGGTTGTTCTGGCTCGATGTTGTCAGTTGATTCATGGCAACAATCAGGATTTATGCTGCGTGCTTTATTTTTGTCGTCTAATTTTTCTTAGTGTTATAGTACAGCCCTGTCTAGTCTCATTGATAACTCCCTTTTGAATTGTGTATGTTTGGTGTCGCAAAATTTAGCTTCTATCGAAAATTGGAAGTACAATGGTAGTCCAAATGGGGACATGCGGCATCAAATTTTTTTTGATAATTTCTGCGAAGTGCTGGTTTGGCAAGCATTGATACGGTGCCCTTTTGTAGACATCTTCGCTCCATGTCTTCCAGAAGCGCTTGCCGTCATCCACAATATTTTCCGGGTTTTCCTCATTCTCTGTCCCCTCACAGTCTTTCCCCTCGGAATCATTGTCCTCCGGGTCCGCTTTTATTCCCTTTGTTATCTCATTTATATATTTGATGCTGTCATTGAAAGGCAAGGATTCTTGGTTTCGACCTGACCCAACGCTGTTGCTCAGTGCAACGATCAGAACTGATTTGATTTTCCGATGCATTTTAAAAAAAAACGACGCTCTAATGCGTTACCGATTAAAAATTTCCACCGCGACACCGTTGCCGCGAGCTGTTGGAAGTTTTCGTAGAGATTACTGGTCAAATTATAATTTCGTAGCACCTCTGCAAGTAGTCTGCGAAACTTGCGCACTTGCCAAATATTTCTGCCACCGCTATTAGTAACGACCAACGAAAATCAGTGGTAACAATCAGTGGGATGCGTTGGCGGCAAGAATTACCCTCAGGAAATGGGACATCATTAACGATAGATGATCTCCCGACAGCATTGGAAGGCTGGCACGGTGCCTTCCTCTGTTACCAGGATACACTGGTATAAAAATATATGAGGATCGAGTGTCTCTTCTCGTTTGACAATAACCCCTGTCGCATCCTTGCAAAAGACTGCGTGGGGGTCTCTGCGACAGCGCGACCCGTATATTTGCGGTTGTTCCGGTCGCCAATATAAATTCAGTTAAATTTCAGGAGGACGATGTGATGAATTGATCCCACAAATTTACCGTGTTCCGAACTTTTGCGCAAATTTAATGTAGTATCAACAAATCCTAAACCATATTTTGATAGCAAGCGCCGTTCTTTCGCCTTTCGTAACATGACATTAGTGGGCAAGCTAGGTGGATTCTTCCCACAAAATTTCATATTTCTAGCTCCTTCATGACGCCCCCACATGACGACATGATATGGAACCGCTCTGCGTACAGGAGCATATGGCATGACACGAGGGCCTGGGGCAGAACGCGCCAGACGCCCGGAAGCGGCGTGTCTTCGTGCTTGCTCTCGAGTCGAGAGCTCAACATTTCCTAATAGCAATTTGAGAACTTTTCACGCTCAGTCGTGAAGCCTCCGAACGCGCGCTTACACACACGCCTTCAGGACGTAAGAAAAATTACCCACCGCTGCCACCATGTTGTGAATGAAACGCAGGTCGAATCGAGACTGGTTTTTATTTACAAAATCTACCCACCATAATATGTTTTTATCAAAACATGCAACATGAATCACTTTACAAAAGAAAATAATAAAACAATTCGAAACATAAATTAAACAATTGAGTAGCTATGTTAAAAGCTTTTCTTCTAGAAATTGCGATCCGTTATTTATTACGACGTCGACATTAATGTCCAGCAACTATCTTTTTTTGCAATTCTCATAATCATAACCACGTTGACATTGGACAGTAGTGGTTATGCTGGGCTCTAGCTGGAGAAGTGACTGCGGAAAATGTCTCGTGTTACAATTTGTTACAAACCGCTTTATTTTTCTGGTGAAACTGGAGATCGACCCCTTAAATATAAAGTTTTCTCTTCAAATTTCGGTACATTGTTTATAAGTGTCTTCTTCTTTTATTTACTATTTTTATTTTTATTATAGACGTATCGTTCCTAAACAATTATTGGGCACTCGGAGTTAGCTAATTGCTCCCTGTATAGTTTATTAGTGGCTATTCCACTTTATTAATACGATTGAAAAAATCGAGTCAAGTGCACAGGTCTCTGTCACGTTCAGTTCGAAATCACCCATAAACTATACAGGGAGCAATTAGCTAACTCCGATTGCCCAATAACTGTTTTGGAAAGATATGTCCATACTAAAAATAAAATTAGTAAATAAAATTAGGCGACACTTATAAACAAGGTGCCGAAATTTCAAGAGAAAATTTTATATTTATGGGTATCTCCAGTTTCACCACAAAAATAAAGCGGTTTGTAACAAATTGTAATGCGGGACATTTTATGCAGTCACTTCTCCAGCTAGAGCCCAGCATAACCACTACCGTCCAATGTCAACGAGGTTATGAGAATTGTAAAAAAAAAAAAATTGCGGGACATTAATGTCGACGTCGTAATTAATAACGGATCGCAATTTCTAGAAGAAAAGCTTTTAACATAGCTACTCAATTGTTTAATTTAGGTTTCGAATTGTTTTGTTATTTTCTTTTGTAAAGTGATTCACAATCAAAATAGTACTTAAGTAGACTAAGTTTTCCTGACGCATGCACACCTCATCTCTCCTCGTTATTTAATTTTTTTATGATATATGTTTAATCGATTTAATTGTTTTAATTTTATTTGCTCAAAATGTTTCGTTATTTTTTATGTTTAATTGATTTAATTGTTTTAATTTTTATTGCCTAAAATGTTTTATTATTATTTATGTTTTAATTGTTTTGTTGTCTAAAATGTTTTAATTGATTGAATTGACTATTGTAAAAGAAACATCGCGATGGAAGCGGAAACGAAAAGATGGGCAGCGCTAGGAGACGAGCGGAAAAGATCTAAAACGCAAAAACCAGCGCGAAAGGTAGCCCCACCCTAAAAGATGACAGGAAATTGTCACAAAAGGTCGACAAAAGATCGTCATGTCGTCATGTAGGGGCGTCATGAAGGAGCTAGAATTATGTAATTTTGTGGGAAGAATCCACCTAGCTTGCCCACTAATGTCATGTTACGAATGGCGAAAGAACGGCGCTTACTAACAAAATATGGTTTAGGATTTGTTGATACAACATTAAATTTTCGCAAAAGTTCGGAACACGGTAAATTTGTGGGATCAATTCATCACATGAATCACATCGTCCTCCTGAAATTTAACTGCATTTATATTGGCGACCGGAACAACCGCAAATATACGGGTCGCGCTGTCGCAGAGACCCCAACGCAGTCTTTTGCAAGGATGCGACAGGGGTTATTGTCAAACGAGAAAAGACACCCGATTCTCATATATTTTTATACCAGTGTATCCTGGTAACAGAGGAAGGCAGCATGTCAGCCTTCCAAATGCTGTCGAGAGATCATCGGTCGTTTATGGTGTCCCATTTCCTGAGGGTAATTCTTGCCGCCAACGCATCCCACCGATTGTTACCACTGATTTTCGTTGGTCGTTACTAATAGCGGTGGCAGAAATATTTGGCAAGTGCGCAAGTTTCGCAGACTACTTGCAGAGGTGCTACGAAATTATAATTTGACCAGTAATCTCTACGAAAACTTACAACAACATATATCCCGTTGAACTTTAGCCACCTCGCCGTATGTGCCCATTTGGACTAACATTGTACATCCAGTTTTCGGTAGAGGTGCAAAAACTTCAACATCGTTTGCGGTAGAAGCCGAATTTTGCGACACCAAACAAAGACAATTCAAAGGGGAGTTATCAATGGGGGTAGACAAGTTTGTGCTATCACACTTGGAAAAATTAGACGGCAAAATTAAAGCGCGCAGCATTAAGGCTGATTTTCGCCATGAATCGACTAACAACATCGAGTCAGAACAACCATCGGACGTCGAGCTATCTTCTGAAAATATATGGACGATAAAAAAAGAGAGGAGAGGCTGCATGCGAACAGAACTTCATTTGTTTTTTGATATGCTGGTACTGGTACCAGTACCAGCTGGTCTGGACCAGAAAGACAACCAGAAATACTGGCAAGCAGACAGACAGATAGGACGAACTAAAATGACCCCGTTTTTGCCATTTCGGCTATAGACCCCTAAAAACCAAATTCATATAAGATAGCTAAATAAATGTGCATAAATTAAATAAATAATAAATAATTATCATGGGACAAATTACACCAATTGACCCAGTCCCAAACTAAGCAATGCTTGTGCTATGGGTACCGGATAAATATACATACATTTATGTATATTGGAGATAAATACATACAACATCCATGACTAAATATAAATTCAACAAATTTCACAGTAGCATTATTTTCATTGTGGAAACTTAATAAAAGCCAACAGTCATAGGTTTAAGGTAGCATTAAAATGGCTTTATTTTAATACCCCACAATCAAGCTTAAGCCATAACGCCTGCTGTGAAAAAAAAAAACATTTGTTTTGCAATTTGAATAGCCTCACACGCTCGATGCGGACGGAAATGCCATTGGGGCAAAAAACGGGCCGCAGATGTGACCAGCGCATGCCAGGGCGATTAAATAAAACCTGACAAGTTTAAATTTACGTCCAGCGATGGTTCTGTGCAAACGACGGGATGCCGCAACTAAAGTATGGACGATCTCGGTCAAGATAGACCGATAACAGGCGGATAATGGCTTTTTCTCGTCAAGTACATTTTTGACAGTGATAGTAATGTGATATTGAGCCAGAGCCAGAGCATGTAAAATAATGCCCTGTTACAAGAAAATAAATCAGGCAGAATCGGCTTCAGAATTATCGTTAAACATTTCCTTCAACTTAATTACGATCATATATATGGCTCAAAATTTCCTTGGACTTTACACGCTTTTTAAACCAATAACTACTACTTATATAAAAATATTAGTTGTTAAAGTTTTTTAACTACTTCTCTACCCTTCCGACAGAACTCTAAAACACTCAGTTAATTAGCCGACCACTTATAAAACTCGTCAAATCCAGGAACAGATTACTCAGGCCCAAAATAGGCGTTCGGAACGGACAGGAGACGTTCAAGACTAATTTGACCTGCTTTTAAACGCTCATAAATATGGAATTTCCGTCCCGATTTTGATTAGAACGTAAGCGAAATTACGTCCAGATTTTACAGGTAAAATTTGCTAATATCGGCGGCATGAATTTGGGAGGTAAACGAAACTGGGACGAGATGACGCGTTGCGCATAATAAAAAAGCGTTGCATAAAGAAAACAATATTGTTGATGAATAAAGCACCTTTCACAAATACGAATTAAATTTTGGAAGCAAAGCCGTTCGTCGTAATTCTACATTCTCAAAAACCGTACCAGGTTTATTTGTCTTCTGAGAAAAAGAATTATGTAGTTACAATAATCATATAGCTGTGTAAACGGTAGTAATATCAATCATACAATTAACTGAGTCTGGTTCTTTGGGCCGAAAGAGAACTCCTGATCTATCAACGTCGACACCATTCTCAGAATATAAAGATTGGTCTGTACTCAATTACAAGTAAACAAATAAACACGCTTATGAATGGCAGGGGATTTGAAAATGTACGTCTTGTTAATAAAATACGATCAACATTTTTTAAACAAAGCCTCTCGGATGGCTTCCTCTTCACGTCGTAAAAGGGAAAACACTTAAGATCAAGAAGCTTTTTAAGAAGGTGTAGGTAGCCGACTGTTTGTTTTAATTTACTTTCAGGATCTTAAAAAAACTATCGTGTAGAAAGGTCGTAGAAAGTTCAAAGTGAAGGCGGAACAGTGGCGTAAAAAATTGACCAGCGGTGAAACAAAACGATTTCTACAAACGTAGCCAACCGTGTACAACAACTATAAACAGAGCATAATAGAAATACGGTACCGATTTATGGTGTTCGTAGAAAGTCTCTTGAGCGAATAAATAACAAACTTTTAACCTAATCTATGTAAGAGAGTAATCACTATTAACCAATTTGAATCCAGTAGGGTTATTGTCTAACTTGCTCGCAATCGCTACAATCAGTAGGCAAACATTCAATTAGAGCACAAATTATATTACCCTTCGAGTATCGCATCTTCGTAGTAAATTTCACCCCCCTTTTCACATCCTTAAAGGATTATTTTCTAAAGACATCTGCTTAAGGGCAAGTGGCAATTGATTCTCAGGCAAATTTAAATATGTAGCCCATTTAATGTCACCCCGCTGGACACATCCCTAAAGGATGATTCCTGCAATCATCTGTGTTTCAGGATTCTAATTCTGTTTCAATATTTTTTAAAGAAATCAGCCAAAGGGCAAGTGGCAATTGATTCCGATTAATTTCTGGCTGACAATTGCCATCGGAATCAATTCGCTGCCACATTCATACAAGAACTGTCATTTCAATACGATGCAGTGTCAAATAGTTACACAATTACCCTGCTGGCCCACCATAACCTTACCATGGTAAAAATTTTCGCGCTATATTCGTCAGGCGTTTCCACTGACCCGTGGCGCGCTCTACTAAAATTCTGGAACAGATTCGAAACCGTCGGAAGAATATCCGATATATTTACTGCGAGTTTACCCAGACGTACTTAAAAGCACGTGATTATATCCTGTTTACATATAAGGGTAAAGGTGGCAAATGTTCGGTAGACAGCTACAGACTGATTACAATAGTGCCAAACATGACTCCGACTTAAAAAAACTTCTGTTGGATATGTCTTTGGATTTGTCTTTAACAGAGTACAGTGACATTAAACTTGACATTTGATTGTGTGTATTATGTATGATTATTATTATTTGTACCATTCTAGTACTTCATTTATTATTATTATATATATAGGTATTTTTGTTATTATGTTCTGACAATATTCTCACATTTTGTAGTTTTAAAATAGGAATTTTAATTGTATTTAGTTTTTATTTAAATTATTATTATTCTCTTTTTTAACTACTCATGACGATCTTTTTGTGGATGTACATTGACATTTCATTTAGTATTATTTTTATTTGTTTGTTGCTATTTTGTTTTTTTTTTTCTAGTTACATTGACGATCTTTTTATGAATGACCTACTTACGTTTGACTTTTAAATGTATTGTATTCCTAAAAAGAATCTATCTTTTTGTGATTTTTAATACGTGATTGAATCACGCGTGTCTTTTCACAATCTACATACAGCAGAACAACGCTATAATGTTATGCAAATAAAATTTGGAGTCATGCGTCTGGCAGACACAACTCGATGCAATGAATACCGCGCTTGACTGGACCCAGGCCTGCAAGAAACGCGAGATCTGCCCGACTCGTTGCATAATACAGATATTCAGTACCATCGAAAGTTGGACTTGTTTGTGCTTCACTGATTTAGAAAATAGTATACTGGCTACCGTTACAAGTCCTGTCAATACTGACATTATGTTGCAATGTTTTGATGAAATAACATTGAATAATGTCATGATATCAAGTGCAATAGGTAATCATTACGACTGGCCAGCTCGCAACAGTATCTCTTAGGCTGTAACTATTACAACTCACCTTACTGCTGAGCACAGACCTTCATCGGGCTTTCAATCCTCTATCAGCATTAATATCAGTCTAATATATTTCTCAACGTAAGCAAAACCGAAATACGGTAATTGCTCTCAAACACAACTTTCGAGGAATAAAGTAGTAAAGTTGTGAAGAGCACTTCAAAGGTATATTAACAAGCATAGACAGATCATAAGCAACGTTTCATTAGTTGCTATTCAAGTTCTACGTTGGCGAGATAGCAAAATTAACTCTACTTGGCGACATCATTGGACAAAAAGCATCAAGACTTGGCCGTGACTTGACGACTAAACTGTAAACCCAAACTATACAGTCCATTATCTCAATGTAAATGTATAATGAAAATCAATAAGCGGTTCACCTCAAGAACATGTTCGCGAACGTGACTCGACTGCGACGGCAATTTTTCATCATCGTCCGCTGCGGGTAATCGGCCGGAAAATGCAGAGTATCGGCCCGCATGGCAAACTCAGGCAAACCTAGGTGCTGAAACGTCGATAATATCGGAACCGACCGAGCGTTGCATTTTGCCGTTCGGCGTTCGTGTTTTGGTTGGATTTCTTTGGTATTATTCTGGTAGCAACAAAGATATTTTTATTATAGGTATTCATGATTGTTTTTTCATGGCTTTCATTAAAAGCTAATTTTTGTAGTAAATAGGTATATATATATTTTTTTCAAATAACTATAAAAATTACCGAGATATAAGCTATCAAAGACGTGTCTCCTATCATTTTATAGGAATTTTAATATGGAGTTTATATGGGCGGCGTGACAAATGGCTGACGGTATATCCGTGAACGGAGAGAAGCTGAACCTCGTTGATGACACCGTTTTTCTTGGTTTCACCTTAGATCGAAACTTACAGTAAAGCCCACATATTTCTGTTCTTGCTGGTAGATTGAGTTCTGCCGCTTATGCTGTACGAAGAATCAGACAATTCACAACCTGGAAACAGCTCGACTGGTTTATTTCAGTTACTTTCACAGCATTTTGTTTTACGGAATTCAGATTTGGGGAAGAGCAGCTGACATTCAGATTATCTTCATTCTACAGAAGAGGGCAGTTCAGTCCATCTACAACCTGAGCTCCAGAAAGTCGTTAAGAGAACGCTTTAAAGACATAGAAATTCTCATAGTAGCTTTCCAGTACATACATGATGTGATTATGTATACACAGAAATATATAAATAAATAAATGAATTCCTTTAAGAAAGTGTCAGACATCCATGATTTCAACACTCGAAATAAACACAAGCTTCTCGTTCCAAATTGTACCTACAGAAAGTAAGTAAATCTTTCCTGGGAAACTGTGACAGGTTCTACAACAAAATGCCTGTAGACGCAGGGAAATTACCATATGGTCATTCAAGAAGTAGGTACATAAAGAACACGCTCTTAAAGAAAGCATTGGATGAATATAATATGTGCGATGATAATATGACATGGCCAAGTTTGGAAAAATTACCGTAAACCGGAGAATCCAGTGTTTTTATGAGTGATCCTGTAGTGTGCGTGTGTACGTCTAGTGTCTATATACGGTCAACAATGCCCCTGTTGCTACCGTCTGCAGTTTAGACGTTCTGATCTTGATTAATTAAGATTTTAAGATTTAATTAAGATTAAGAATATATTGATTTCGATAGTAATTATTAATATAAATTGGTTGTACCTATTGTAATTAATTTTGTATTTATTTTTATTTTTATTAATATTATTATTTATTAACTATTATTGTTTACAATGACATAAATATTGCTATATTGTATATGAGTACTAAGCTAGGTATAAGGTAGCTGGTACTGTTAAGCTTATGGATTTCCGTTTACTTTTGTTATTTTATTTTTTCTTTTACTGTTAATTGCAGACTAGCAACGTCGAAGTTCCTAATACGTCCATAGTGAGTCTGTGGGGACGGAAGTACCTAATACATGCCCTTCGTACAGCTCTGCTTTGAGTGCGTGAGAGCCAACATTGGGGGCGTGAGACGTAAGCTGGCCTTCGGAATCCAAAAGCTTATCGGTTACTTACTTGACATGAAATGTATATTTCATTTTTTTTTCTTCTACATTGGATATATCTCCAATTAATTTATTTGATGGTGGAGGCGTTTTACACCTCCACCGAATTTAAATAATTTTTATTAGTATATTTTTTTTTCATATATCTATTTTGTTTTACTTTGACCAGATTTTTTTTTCTTCTACATTGGATATATCTCCAATTAATTTATTTGATGGTGGAGGCGTTTTACACCTCCACCGAATTTAAATAATTTTTATTAGTTTTTTTTTCTTTTCATATATCTATTTTGTTTTACTTTGACCAGAAGAGACGTTGTACATCTCTACTATAGACTAATACATATAATTTAAGGTACTTAACTTGGGGACCTTATACATCCGTCTTAAAAGTGTATTATAAGTTAAGTCGATTTTAAGTATTGTATTTTTGTAGTTATATTTATTTTATTTTATTTTGAAAAAATGTCTTTCTGCCAAGTTTCTTGTGGCGCATTCTTCTAGGAAATGATGGTCTTTCCAAATGCGCTGGTAGTTTAAAAAAAATGACATAATATAAAGGAGCCCTTGGCGGCCTATTTGCAAAATAAAGTCTTTAATTTTGAATTTTTTACTTTTAATTTCACTATTTGTCATCGCTTTTACGATATTTTCGTAATTATTTCATTAAGAAAGATACGTGATAATTTTTTAATGCATATTCCCTTTTGCACTTTGTCTACATCGTATTTTAAATACTACAAAACTTAAAATTTTATTTCCAGAAAATATTGAATAGTGAAACATGTAATAAAATCATTGGGATCTATCTGTACAGTGACAGTGAAGAAGCGTTTAGTAAATAGATTACCCGCGATCAAACTTGTTTCTGTATCAATTTCCGTTTTTGCAATTTCCTTAGCATATTTACTTAAAGAGGGTTTATTTTCCGTAAATATGTAAACCATTACCATCTTTAGGTAAGAAAGAGAAACATTTTGATGTTGTGTACAAAACATGTAAAGGGGGGTCGCGTCGTACAAAATATACTCCAGACCTGTCTAATCATCAACAGCCAACCCGAACTCTGTGACCTAGAAAGCTGAAATTTTGCATTGAAATTCCCAAGAGATAAAGAAACCTGAAACGAGAGCGAAGAATGACTGACTAAACGTAAGTCATTATCTTTAAAGCATTTACTAAAAATACCGTTAACTGATAGACAGAAATGGCACTGGTAGAACAAATACTACACATACGTAATTTGTGACACCGCTCTACTACACAGACACGACATCGGCAGATTTATTACAGATCAGATATCGTAGAAAATGTTATGTTAGAGTAATACGGAAACTAAAACTTTTATGAAGCTTGTGGGCGCTGACATATAAAATACAATTCGTATTGGAAACGCCTACTCTGCAAAGCATTGCAGAGTACCAATCAGTGAATATCGCGCAGTAAAACGTGTAAAGCGCTTGTTTCAAATTATAGTATGTACAGTGTAAGTGAAGAGAGTTTGATAAAAACATTAGACTTGACAAAAACTCCAATCATATTGACACAGTTGTACCATTCATAGCACATCAACAAACTACGTCAAGTGAGCGTGTAAAAACTGGTAAAACTCAAGCCGTCACGTCACCGAATAACGTTAGACTATAATAAAATAATGTTGACGTGCTTTTCTATAATTACTGCATACTTTCTGCTCCGAGTGTTTCCTTGAGTATTTCAGATATTTCGATTACTTTGAGTTTCATTACTTTGAGTTATGTACTTATCTGTGGTATTCACAGCGCGGATAACAGGGAAATATCAGATTATACATTCCAAACTACTCTTACAGATTTTCTTTGCTCACTTGACAAGTTTAGTATAAGTTATTTCCCGCACACGTGATGTTTTCTCGTTGAGCTCTTTATATTCTGTTCCACTCGTAATAAAAACAGTGAAATTCAAGTGCTCTTACATTCTACTAACCTCGCTCGTATATTTTAGAAGTGCTCTTTAATTTAAGAGGCACGCTAACAGAAATCTTTCTAGCGTATTTTTCAATATAGTTGTTCAATTTCCGGGATTCTAGCTGCCTTTGCCTACGTCTCACAAAGTAGATTGCATTTTGACTAGCTCCCAAAATAAGTTACCGTATTTTTGCATTTTACCTTCATCATAAGGCATGACGGGCTCTGCTGAGTCATTGGGTACAAGTCATTTTTCACTAACCAATCGAGGATGGTGTATCCAGAATGGTTTAAGGTTGTTTTTATTATTCCTAAAAACCTTTCGCCAATATGAGAAGTGATAATCTGATCCACGGCGCATACCTGTACAATCAAGGTCGAAAAATATGGATTCGTACAGAATTGTAGACATCAATCTTATTGCCACAAAAAACCGTGACTATATACCTGTTGTATGACAAATTGGGAGTTGGTTTCCACCGTGAAATAGAAGAAAGGCGCAATTGTAACTAGCGTTAATATACCAATTTATGTTAGCAATGCGCTTAATCATTTCGCACATATTAAAATGAACTGCAGTTATTAATTCTCATGCCGACGCAGTACGACACGTGCAAGCTCCACATGCGTGAAACCAACTTAGTAGTATGTACAGACCGTATCTTTGTTTAGGCTAAGTATGAGCACTCTCGCATAGTTGGATTGCGTGTGCCATGCCCACTAGGCCTTTCCAACTCCTTTTTCCTATTCCGTGGCTTGTATGCTCTTAACTGGCAAGTATCGCAACTCTCGTTGTCATTCAAAACGTACTCTAGTGGACAAAAGCCCCATACAATAACCGGTCTAGCCACAGTTTTGCCAGATCATTAGCCTTCTTGTGAAGGGTCATATGCTTAGTTAAGCCCAGAAAGCCGGCTACTAACCTGACCAAGCAGACTCGCGAGGCTAGCGCTTTTGGTATCGTTTTTGAATTTAAATGCGAGTCCCGACTGATTGAGCCTAGGACAGTCAAGGTTGATTAGTGAGGTGGCTCGCTCAGTCAATCAGTACCAAGCTTTTGTGCAATAAGTACATATCGCGCTCCTTGTCTTCTCATTGTGATACCCCTTGACGTCTGTATTTCAATATTCGAAAGCGATAATATTTATGATTGATTAGCGTAAAAGGTTTTTTTATAAGGGAGAGCAAACTAATTAAACTTCTTTTTTACTTGTTGGATGCAGACGAAGTTGGGGGCAGCTTTATATTCACTCACAATTGCACATAGTTTTTGTTATTGGTATATTTTTATCGCTCACCTAAACTTAATTAACAAGTTATTACAGCATGTTTAATATAATCAGTTGTTATTATTCGCTGACCTAAATAATTTATCTCGTTTTAATTTTATCTATACTCATTGCACGTGCTTTAATTACTACACGTTAATCAAATAATTCATAATCGTACATACAATGTAGTGATTAAAATTTAATCAATCACAGTGAAGTGCTTGAGACCGGTGAGTTTCTGCTCAGACAAACTATCAGTATGACACGACACTTTCATGACAATAAACGATAAGCTTAAATAACTTTATTCAACCTATTTAAAGTAGTAAAAATGTAAATCTTTGATTCACCTATTTCCTCTTTCAAAACTTACTAACAATCAGACTCAAGAAGAACAAGAATATTTGCCATTGCCGTTGGTTTGACGCACAATTCGACGTCATCAAAGACGTATACAAGAATACAAGTAACCATAGAAACAACTACTGCGTCATGGGTAAGCGTAGAACAACTTGTGTATTTCATTTGTGTCCATAACATGATCATATGTTATCCATCCTATTTCTTTACCAAAACCAGCCAGTTTCTTTTTGATTTAACTTTTAAACTTATTATTTAACTATTTGTCACTTAATGAGTTCATTATCTTGCAATCATGACGTGACTGAGAAATTCATCTACAGGACAAGATATAAGTCTTGAATGTAATTTCATTTTTGTAACATCCCTTTTGTTGAGGGGAATTTCAATTCACGCTATTGCAGAAAAATGTTGGTATGTTGCAAGTGAGCCTAATATAAGGGTGCGGGTGTTAGGAATCATCAGAATATTTATCTGAACATTGTCTTCCATTTCGACTAAATAAAAGGCTCTTATTTATAATAGTGCCACAGAAAATTCCGCAGCTTTAAATAACCCCCACTATAAAACAGGATTTGCCACAAACATGTCACAGTCTATTTTCTAATGCGCACTACGTCGAGCTCGAAAAATCAATTACTTAACACCCGGCCTCGTTACAAAGGAAAATGTATTTTATTACTCGAAAGGATAGGCCCGTAATCCAAGTAAAGAGTTTAGCTAAGAACGTAGTGATGTGAAACATCGTTAACCCTGATTGCTAAGAAGTGAAGGGGAACTCGTGATTTTGATTTACCCGCTGCGTTCAAAAATTGAATAACTGCTGGTAATGGCCCCTTGTATATAACAGGACAAGTAATGATTTTATTTCACGCACAATTTTCGTAGAAACACGAAAACGAGTCCTGAAATTCGTTAATCGAGAGTGGTTCTGAATTGGAAATAATTCTGACTGTTAATAGATTGATGAACACGATAATTATTATCATAATATTTCATCGCAAATTTGTAATTATATCAACCAAATTCATATATCCTAAAGAGCTCAAAGTTTGCTGCCGGACAGAAAAGTTTTACATTATTAGCTATATCACCTAACATGCT
This sequence comes from Pandemis cinnamomeana, assembly GCA_932294345.1. Lineage (NCBI taxonomy): Eukaryota > Metazoa > Arthropoda > Insecta > Lepidoptera > Tortricidae > Pandemis > Pandemis cinnamomeana. The sequence continues at coordinate 8,941,073 of OW028721.1, forward strand.
ACTACACTCACACAGACTATTGCATCAAAACCACAACCTTCCGTGATCTTAGAACTTTCGGTCGGATCAGTAACAGCTCCTGACATTTATATCCCAATAGTAATCGAATAGTTTATTACTTATCCCTGAAGTTAATTTAGATATTAACGCATGTATCACAATTACAACTTATTAGGCTTAGAATTGCGAAACGCCACTCGTACCAGACAACCAATAAGAGAAAGAAATAATTTGGAGACTGTTTAAGTAGTGGCGGAAACAAATACTCTAAAAAAAAAAGCGGAACACTTTAGTAATCTCCTTCAATGTCTCAAAAAGGCATTAGCAGCTACAATAATCAGAATACGATGATCTCAATATAAACGGCGACAAATTGTCTCTCATTAAGCAGTAATGAGTCCCGCAATCCGCCGGTCCCACGATGAGATTGCATATTAATCGCTATTATGTATTCATACCCCGGGTCCGGAGACGCGACATCACTAATTGGCCGTGTTCTAATGTTTAGAATGGACAGAACATCGCCCATAGGGAATCCCGGAATGTTCTCGGAATAACGCGGAACACTCCAAATATTAATTTCGCGTTCCAATTGATAAATCGCCGAGCAGACGGCAAAAATACTCGGCACGGAGAGGTTATCGATCCTATATTACAGGAAGGATGACACGGAACAGGAAAAGACAATGAAGCGACCTTCGCAGAAACTTGCAACGTTTAAACTGAGGAAGAGAGGAAAATTGCACTATAAAACCCTGAATTTTATACTTGTACAAGCAATTAAAATTCCGTTGTTTGTAAGTAGCAGCTTGTTGACGACGTCGACAACCTCGCATAATGTTACCAAAGATAAACCGTCGGGACAAACAGACAATAAAGAGGGTATCTTATATTTATAAGGTTAATATTTTTATTCAGAGCACATTTGGTGGTGCGTGGTATAAACTCTAATACATCTCTCGAGTAAGCAGAATACTTCCACGCAACGCAATATCTTAGATACTTTTGAGGTACGCGTAGGTCTAAGCTCCCCTATCGCGATATTCGCGGTACACGATTGCGCCAACGAAAATCTCACCATAAGTCACGTGCGAGCTGAAATCACTTCAGCACATTACCACGTTGTGCAAAATTGGCTCGGCTAACCTAATTTCCTTTTAATACATCAAGATGTATGCAAATGTGTGAACTATGAACATCGCTCTGTCCCCCTCGCACGTGGCGCGTATAAATATAAGCTATTTCTTTCGCGAGGTCGTCCCGGACGGTTGCCATGGTGACGCTCGGAGCTTGTGGAAATACGAGCAAAGAATATACATATTTTTATTGTTTTCTATTCTAAAATAAAATAGTTGGAAGAATTGGTATCTAATTAGGTAAATTGTCGAGTTAATCTTAAGCTTTACTTGTTTACAGTAATCCTCCTCCTGGTAGGCTATTTTATTCGCTCTCAGAGGGAGAGAAAAAACAGCGCAAACAGTAATTTTCGGGCTAATTGATTTACTAACTTCGGAAGGCCTTTTGTGGGATTTAGAGGCTGAAAGAGAGGTGGTAACTAACAAGGAAAATCGCTCGAAAAGAAAGATCTCATTTTGTAAGAAAAACAGACGGCCTTCTAAGGTTAATTATATTCTGTTCCGACGTGTACAAAATTTGATTAAACAATGTTATATTCCATACAACTTTTATATTTTTTGTATAATTACTCACTACGTTATGTATCTCACAGCTGGGCCATTAAAGAAGTTCCTACTTGTAGTCTGGCTTTCGGCAGTCCTTGATTTCAAGTAACTGAAGTATGTGTCTTTGATAATTACCTGAAACAAAGAAAGAAATAAATTGAAAAAAAAAATTACAATATCATATTTTTACAAGATTATCTACACGCTAAGGATTATTTAGACACCATCATTCTAGATTATAGCTAACGTTATCAAAATAAAATATTACCTACATTGAAAACAAACTGATACAAAGAAATATACAGAAGTGCGCCTTCGCAGGCCAAAATGTGAACTACTCTGGACATACAAAGGGAAAGTTCAGTTTGCATTCACAGTGATTATCTTAACACAAAAACTATGGACGACGAATACCTATACGTAGTAGTTACAGAGAGGATTGTTTTAACAATCGCATTGTTAAATACGCTCATTTGGACATGTTTTACTCAAACTGCCGTAAACATTTTATAATACGTAGTCTTGCCTGTTGTTAAACGCGCTTATAGGAAGCTGATAGAAAGCTATGCAGAATGCTACTGGGATTACTAGCGCGTTAGACAATAAAATTGTGGCCTCAGTTGTAGTTGGAAAATCCTCTGATTGGTGCAAATTGGTCAAAAGAGCATTCTGTTGTTTGGAGCTTTTGCCTGATTGAGGCCGTATTGGTTTTGGGACAACAGACTGTCTTAATGAACAGAATGACATGTTTCGTCAGTTTTGCTTTAGCAGTGACCAGGAGGATTTTCTTAACTCATTTGACTGTTCGTTTGACAAACATATTTTCCATATTTTTTGAAGCCACAGTTTCAAAATTATAGAGGGGATGCACAATTTATCGGACGCTTATCCATAAATCATATTTACACGGCTTGAAAATAATAGTCGAGTTTTATTGTTTTAAAAAAAAAAATTGCTTTAACTATGACTAAAAAGAGGACAACAAAGATTTAAATACGGAGTGAATGAAAAACCGGAAAAACAGGGATTGTTTAATTTCATGATTGTTTTTGTTGCCGTCGTCGACCTCTGCCACGCGAAAGATATTAAAGCTGAAAAGGAAAATAAGCAATACAGCGTTTTGAAATTATTTAAATACTCTTTTTATATTTTCCTAAAATACGAGAATAATATCAGGGTCCTTGAAACAAGTGGCTATAAACTGAGGAGACACAAAAGGCAGGTAAGAAGGAAAACTGTCGAGGACGGAAACAATATCGGAACCCAATGAAAGCTCTACTGAACGCTTCATAAACAAAGGCCGACGATTATATGTACAAAATGTCCTTCGGAAAATACACCTCCCCGCTCGAGTTCGCATCAATATTTTCAAGTCAAGACGCACGCTCAGTGGATACAAAATCAATTTTCCTGGAAAGTTTATGGAAGACGGAAATACGGCCACTATTTTGATAATCTCTTAGAAAAAAAGCATGTATACTATTGATTAAGAAATCTTGGAATAATCTAATGAACATTCCGTTGCCACTGCAGCTACGAAATTTTTAAATAGTTGAACGATGGTGAACTGATTTTGTAACATACTTAACAGTCGATGTGTCTCTTTTATTTGTAAACAGCGAAGTGGATTCCTGCGCTTGCAGTGCACAGCAATAAACATTCAACTTAATTGACCGCGGCAGGATATTATACAGCATTCTTCTACAAACGAATAGCTGTGGAGCGACACACTGCTGCCTTTGCTAGATGCTGCATTATACACTGATAATGACAACGAGTGTTGTGTAATAGTCGCCTCTAGTCAAAGAACAATATTGATTTTGTACAAAAAGCTTTGCTCATTAAGCGATTATAAACATTGCACAAGTGAATAAAGATAAAATACACACTTTAACATTAAAACTCCTCACATTTTCACATCGATGTTAATAGCGCATTGCAATATTTAACGCGCAAAGTTAGCGGGTTTGCGCAGAGCGCCAAGGTTGGTGTTGCTGCAATCCTGTCGGAGATTGAGATTTCGACCAATCTTGCCCGATCCAAGGATGTACAATGTGTTCGACTTCACACCTCTTGAACACGACTTAGCAGTTTTAAAGTTCAGAAATAATATCAGCTCGCTCTTACGAGAAAGGGTACATCACAACGGGATGTCTACTTATCTACTTAGTGAAAGAGCATCGATGCCAGCAGACACGAAATTTAAAAAGTTTGATCGTCGTTACAGTGAAGTTCATTAACTTATTATCTAAATAACTGAGCATGAAAATAATCATTCCGCGGCATGGTATCGAGTTAAACTGTAACATACTGTCTTATCGTAAAGTCTTGAAGCCAGTCTGTCTTATACGTCCCCTTGTAATGGACACATGTCAACTGGCATAACGAGCAACACATGCGACCCCCGGCATCGACCTTGGAAGAAACATGAAAATACGTCCAAAGGACTTCATTACGCGCAACTCAATTGTCCTACGTCTACATGTGTCGCATTGTCGGACAATTTGCGATAAAACTTTTCCAAAGAGAAATAAAACTAGACACAGATAATGATGCTCTTTAACCACTTAATGATAGTAATTAAAAGTTCTTGGAAGCAAAAAGAAAAGTCATTAGTGGTGAAGATACGTTATATAATAAGCGGGTTACGGTCACAGGTGCAACACACACTGCGTCGTATATTATTTAACGCAATATTATCAACACATGTTTCCCCTTATAAAAAGTCCATAAATAGGCATCCCTTGATTTTCATCGCCCATAAAACCACATGCATACTCTCTCGTCTGGCAATAGATCACGTCCACGCCGGGTAAATTATTTTTATCTAAGACATATTAAAAAAACGCTTATCATTATACAATGAATATTTGTGCTCATAGTTATTGTGGCAATGATAGAGTAGATGAATAATTCTTTAATGAATTCATAGAAACGGCGGTACATCAAAGACGTACGTAAACAGTTAATGATTATATAATTCAATTTTAATGTCATTCATATTGTTCAGTCCCGAGTACGCATATTTATCATTTCAGATTCATACACTTGGAAGGTTTTGACCGTCGGCGATGTAAGAATATCCCTCAAGCAGTGCCGACAAGATTTATAAGATGGGGTGCTTCCGCGTGGGACCTATCACGGAGATTTGTAACCGTACACCGGCAGGGAATAACTCCACTAAAAAGCTGTTTTAGTAACCTCCTCTAATTCCGGGGAATGGGCTAAATGTGTCACATATCGTTTTACTGTAAACGCCGAGTATTTTAACAACTTTTTTGTTTGGAATGCCTTGGGCGGCTGCGTGCGACGTGACCTTTTGAGCGCATTAGCTCGGTTGAGATGTGGCGTTTGGAATAAACAGCATTTCCTCACTTGTGAGTTAGAAAAACTTTTAAAAGGTCTAAGTTGTTTTTCTAGTTTGATTATGTTCAGTTTAAGTTTGAATCTAAACGTGCTTTGTTTTCGCGTAGGGATAAACAAACTTTTGATTAGCCAGAGTGGAAATCGGCACACTGAAATTTCGAATTTAATCCATTTTGATTTTATTGTAGATTGTAGACGACAAGGCTTTAGAAGTTTGTAAGTTTAGGTCTCAGCTGGAGTTAAAATTTTATTTATTCACGACTATGTAATCTTTTTAGCTACATTTGAAACAGAACTCGAGGCATTTTAAAGTTCATGCTTCTACTTACTTCTAGTAAAATGAAACTTTAGTAAAATGTGATATTTAGAAATACTAAACTTAAAAATAGAAACCAGCACTTCATCTAATATAAATAATTATTCACATTGAAATACTTCTAGAGTGGTCTGTCCCCAGCAGTGAGCCATATATAGTTACAGATTTTGATAAGGAATTTAACACATCTCACATAACCATAAAAATACAGTCCTTCGAATTAACTATGCGCCTAGAAACAGGTTTTTATGACAAACTGTTTAAATGTGTCTGTTCGAATACCAATTAACATGTCATCGGTATAATTGAAAACGACTAATACAGACATTTACGATTGTACAAAATAGTTCATTATCGAAGCAAACTAGACAACTATGTTATTGGCTATGATTGCAAATTGACTTATTCAGTTAAGTGCACATGCACATAATTGCATAACGATTAACTTAAGCAAATGCAGACTGGCTGTCTGCCTGCAGGACTACCAGTGACTCATACATATAAATACGTATAGCGAAGTCACGAGAGATATTAAATTAAGAAATATACACGTGTAATGTGAACATTCAAGCGATAAACATACTTAACGTATTAAGAAAGAATACATACAGTGTAGTTGTATTTTTGTTTCATTAAAATTTTATACACGCGATTGTGATGTTGGTTTACCTTCAAGCCTCCAGTGAAGTTAACACAAAAAACGCCTCGAACGCGTTCACGTAACAAACGTCTCAATCACTAGATATGGAAAAATTGTCAGCGCCACTAGTGGCACGAAACTGCAACAAACTTGTCTTATAGTAGTTAATACTTTAACGTCCGTTTTAGACGTTTGTTGCAACAAAAAACTAACAACAAGCGCTCCGAATATTTTGATAATAACACCTCGCCCGATCTCTTTGTACGCGATAATGTGATTGGAGCATTCTGCAGTTTTCGCTCTATTGAGCCAATACTAGTGCACCCGGTATAAGCAATAGTTTTACAAAAATAGACGACCAATAAGGTGAATGAATCAAAATCCTTCGGCAACCTCCAGACGAGCATTCAAATCTGTTACATTTATTTTCAACTGAAATAAAATCTTAATCAAAAAATCACTAGACATGCGACAACTAATTTAAACAAATTATTTTAATACATAATTAAGTAAACCCCAATTCTTCATAGACAAAAGGGCGGCCAGCAGCTTTTTTTTAAAATCTTGTTACACTACACAATGCTATTCACTTGTTCACGTAAGAAAACATGTTTTTATAGAGCGTAGCAATCAATACGGTTTTCAAGCTTCCACCTGGTCGCTATCTCCAACTAGAACTACGGAGCGCTATGTTGCGTTAGTCGGAAACATAGATTATTGGATCGGGCCGTTAGTGGATTTGCCACCGCGCTCGGCTACACGGATGACCAATAAATCGACTGCAAGTCGTAGTTCACTCTTATTTATTGCTGGACGACTTAAGAGTTCATGCTTTATACATCCTTACATCGTCACTTGTAACTATGTAAAATAACAAACAACGTAAATAAATCTTGCAACTTCATTCATTCACTTCCAGATCTGATTGGATTAGAATTTAGTACTAATTAATATAAAATTAAGTATAATGGCGTGCCGAACTTTCTGTGTAATAAAATTGATATACTTCCCATTACGAATAGTTGAACAAGTTGCAGTCTCTTGCAACCGCACGCAGAAACGTGTATTGAACATGACCCTACCTACACAGAACACAACACATTAGAATAAAAAAGAAAACTTGAGCTAGTTATATTATTAAGTGTACAGTCATCAGACGATAGTTTCCTTACCTATCAATGTTTCCGTAAGATCGACGAGTTCAACTTACTTATAGCTTCCTGGTGTCCCGCCAAGCGGATCACGGGCAAAAAGTTTAATGAATTCGCGAACAGTTCCTAACAGCTCTTTACGTAACGCAGACAACATTGTATGTGAATAATAATGGCAAAAAACCTCGAAAGGTTCGAATTAAGTGTTACGCGGAAAACTAGAATGCAGCTGAATCCTTGGACCAAATAAAAAAATCTAGAAATTCAGTCAATGGCAATATGAGGCCGAAGAAACGACGCCTTGCCGTGCGCACTTAGCTGCACGCACACAAGTGCAAGTCAACTTCGCCAGGCAAACTAGATGAGTTTAGAACTAAGTAAGGCGCAGTTTTAACTGGCTTCACTTTACCGTTAGTAGAGCTCGATCTTCACTATTTGGTCTCAGGCTAAATAAATATTCGACGGTAAGAGCAAAAATTTACTTACCAAGTTATTTACACAGGTAACACAATAGCAGGCTAGCTGAAGAAGAGCTAAACGTTTCGTGCCTCCTTACGTACCCGACTCTATCGGCATAAGATAAAGGGAGCCAATTTACCTAACATCTCTGCTTACATCGGTCCCCCAGGTCCGTGGTCCATCGAACGCCGTCAGGCTTAAAGCCTTTAAGAATAAAAGGCGGCTGATTTAAGGCCCCTTGTCGGCGATAACGAGCGAACAGGCTCGGCTACTGCCCGCTCCATAAAACTTCCTACTACCCACGTTTTATCGGCATTCACGATCAGCCCGCATCTTGGCCGCAGTTGGACGGTGTCAGCGAACACTCGGGCAGCGCCAAACGCTAGTTTACTCGCGACCATTATACTCTATCAACGGCCGGTGCAGTCGCAGGATCCCTCTTAACTTGGTCAAGGATCGGCTATATTTGAATCGTGCCGATCGCAGCGCGTCGATTATTCGGGCGCTACAATCACCATCTTTAATGTTCATTGAATGGAGCCCATAAAACCAACATTTGAAAACCAGTTCGGCAGCGTAAACGCGTCCAGATTGAACTAAGTATTCTGATGTTATAAACGTTATTATATTAAAACTTATGTAATCCTTTGACCGCGTTAAAGCGCGGAAAATAGTTTAACGGCGGCAGAGTGCTCGGAATGGAACTTAAATAAACACATTCCTCTGCCTTTAAGTTACCTATTTCTTTTACAACGCAACGCAATAATGTCACTAAAGCGTTCCGATATCGCTGTTTCGATTACATCGCCACGCAAGACGTTAGTCTCCGGCGGTGCACGATAGGGACGAATAAAACGAAATTACACAACGCCCTCTGGAGACCAAGACACGCGGCAGTCACGCTACCTATGGGGGATTATTGCCCCCGCACTTGAGAATGCACCCTCGACTTATGGGCCAAAATGGCACATATTGGAAAGAGCACTAGAAAAGGGCGACAACCCTAACGCATTAGTAGGGATTATTGGTATATCTCTTTACAACGCATTACGTTACTCGATAAGTCACTGTAATCTTAACGACGGGCTTTGAAAGAACAATAATGCTTATCGGATCGATGGTTAGTCGAACGTAAAATCTAATCACTCCCGAAAAAAAGTTTCGAATGAGTTCATAGATTACTTCCTACCTCGTTTAAAGTTTCGATATTTCTTGCAGTTTCTTTGTGTTGAATTGCGAGCGAATTCAATGCAACAGCATAAAACTTTTGTTATGGTCATCTCGCTTTCATATACGCCGCCCTCGGGTTTCCGATGAGTCACTAGAGCAGACAAATGAGCTCGCATGACGGTCACGGGACGAGGGCCCGTGTCAATTAGTTCGACTTCAGGTTTCATGTGTACTTTACTACACCACTGCAACAATTTGTCGGGGAATTTCTCCCTTGTAAATTCATTTACGTGTGATGTTATTTTATTGAATTAGGAACAGAAATGGGGATCATCAATCTTTCCTTTTTTGGGTTCATCTCTGTAATAAAGGAAGTGATTTATTTCTCTTAAACGCCTATATGTATCTATGTAAAAAAATAACACTCCATTCCAAAACGTTATTCTGATGCGTCGTAAATCTTAATGAAGGTCACTAATTGCATTCGTCGTTAACCTACTTCGTAGGTATGGATTCGAACATTTTTTGTTTGTAAATTGGATCCCATTTTCACGAAACAAAAAGAAAAAGATGTTTCAAGGAATAACCTCCCACAGTGGTATTGTGCCGAGAAATAACGAATGAACTGATTTGGTTCAAGGCTCTAGGTACACAATCGAAAAGAATAGCAACTACGTGTCTTCACTCAATGTCAGGCGGATTCAAATCGTTGATTGACGAATTATACGGCAAGCACCGCTCGTCATATCCTGTTGAAATTTAGTATAAAATATTCAGCATGGATAAAGCAGAATCGCGCGAGAATTCCGCGAGCTCTTGTTCGAGCCATTTGCGAGGTAATGGCGCGAGTGAGAGTGCCGGCAGGCTTCTAATGGAAAAACGTCTGCCTGCGATCGCACACCCATTCAGCTAGCTAGCCTTATGTCACTCCGTGTGCTTAAGCGAACGCTCTCCGCCAAATCTCATTGCTAGAGCGGTTTACATTCAGAAATAGAACTCGCCTCGGCAGCGAGAGACATTTATCTTAGTCTCAATTTCCCTCAAATATGAGGTATGACGTTAACTTATTTACAGCTTGGGCAAGATTACATGAGGGGTGGGTGTTAAACTAACAAGGGTGCACCGTCCTTATTAACGGCCTGTCAAACATTTTATCCCCAAATCCCCTTTGAATCATATCCCTTCGAATGCAACTGTATATTTATTAAAGGTTTATGCCAATGACTCAGTGACGTGAATGAAATGAACTATTGTTGCGCTCAAATCAAGCAAGAACTTCTTTAGTAACAAAACATCAAAAGACTTTCAACAGGATATCTTTGCTGCGTAACATCTACAGCGCCGAGTTCTTTACGCTGTTCTGTGGAAAGGAAAATTTTAACAATAGACTATATAAGTTTCTGAGAAGTTGTTTGAAAGTCCGAACTATTTGAAGAGCGGAACAAATAATCAAACAGTGGACATAAGAGTTGCCATGCGGTATTTTGTTTGTGTTTCCGGATACTAGAGAGAAGTTTGTAATTTAGCTCAGGGATTCATTAATGCTAGTCACTGAGCTCGTGACGTCTACATGTCATTAGGTGTCGACACAAGTATCAACTGACGGGTAAGTGACACCGCGTGGGTGAAGTGAAAGATATCAAAGCTGAGTCATAATCCCAAGACTTCGGAGAGGCTGTTCACATCGCCACGCACAAAGAATCCGTATTGTAATGGAAGCAGCTCTACGGAATGTCCATTGTCGACGGCATTTATTGTGGAATGCTAACTGAATTCAATGACGCTTGAAGGATATAAATGTCTATTTACTATTTAAGATATTCCATAGGGTGTATTTCGAATGCGTAATTTTGTACCTGCTAGATAATGATAATTCAGAGAATGTCGAATAAATAAAGCTTTTAAGTCAGAAAATTTTAAACATCACAGTAAAATACAAAATTAACTCCGGTAGCCATAATATGATATGTGATGTATTATTTTATTTTATTTAGCTATGTTTTATATTTATGTTAGTATTTTTGTTTTTATTATCCCTGCGTTTCTTCCGTCTATTTGATTTCACCACCTATTTAAACCGTCTCCGACTTATTTCTTATTATTGGTTGTCTGGTAGCGATCGCTATCAAGCGATAAGACCGCCTATTGTCTACCTTGTTCTTTGTTTCTGTATTGTTTTGTACTGGGTTAAAGAGTATTTGTATTGTATGAAAAAACGAAGACCACGCGTTGGTGACCAAAATCTTCAGTCGTGAGGGAACTAATAAGTAGTAGTTTTGAAACTGCAAGTAAGTATACAACTTCCTCAGTGGTGGAATATGTGCGTAACGCTTCGCATTCTCCATTGCTGCACGCTGCAGACATCACGCACCAACGCAATCAACGTTTTTGCCAACCAATCGGAATTTTAATTTAATTACTTACTCGTAAAACACTACCCGAACTCATTTTCTCGGTTATCTTGGGGTAGTTCGTCTTAATTTTCTCCCGGGTGGCTGGATGGACGAATTGCTTCGTGTCGTATTAAAGTGTTTGTCTGGCCGGATGTCTCGGGGGATGTACAACCCCCCTGTAAGGGAGGGATCCGCGTACCCTCCAGTGGTGCAATAAATAAATTGACCGTTGCTTTACCTGAGAACATCTTACGAGTAACTAGCGACGAACTTTCATAAAGCGAGCGAGCTAAAGTGCCTTCATTTAGGGCTGGGAGGTTTATCCCAAAGTCCTTGAGCGTCTGAAACTTGCCGATAAGCATACAAATCAAAGGATCCAAACATTCTACCGCAATAAACATGAAATTGCTTTTCTGACTTATTGTTAAAACTTTACGCAAAACAATATCAATTCGAGCCAAATTTAAACTTTTCTAATATTTCATTTCCATTACGCGGAGTTTCCTTTGCATGTGCGGTTTCATTTAAAAGTCAATCCTTAAAGAAGGAGAAATTACGACTTTATTTCGTGTTCGCCACCCGTGTTTCAAATCGGTGTACAGGTTGGTTATAGAACATAAAAAATACGTAATTAAGCAACATTAAGACGTACTTAAAACAAGGACGGACTTCTAACAGTTAATCGGCACAAGTTTGGTCCGTAGCAGAAAAAAGGAAGTTCTACTTAATTAAATATCACAAATTGAAGCGACCAGTAACAAGACAAGCGTACGTTGCATCGTCTGATAAGGAACAATATGCCTTCTAATTGCCTTTTTGTTCATAAATTCCATGTTAACTTCGCAAACAAGTACATAAAGTTGGCAAACTTCTCAAACGAATAGCAAAACTTGTTTGCGCACCGCGAACCCAATAAAGGGCTTATTAGCTCTGCTTAAGGCTCCACTATCATTACAAGGTTCGTTGGCCTTTAATAAAGCTATGAGCTGTACAATAAAAGGCAATAAGTAAGCAGTTTCGCACCTTATCGTGCAGATCACCGTATTAACCATTTATTTACCGTTAGTGACATGTCACGCATGCTTAACGGCATAAACACGCGCAGACACGCAAAAAAAATGGCACGGACATTGTCTGTTATAGTCAAGTAAAAAATAAATCACCTCAGTGTGAATCGGATTCGCGGTCTGAGGATTCCGTATAAATAAATAAAAAACTAAACTTCTGAATTTGTATGTTTTACCAAGCGCAAGACATCTGCATTTTCATAGAAATGCACAGTTATGTGTACTTTTTGATCGCTCGGACTTGAGAAACTTTATTATCAGCTGTAATAAATAATATACCATATAGTTCTAAGCATTTGGTATTAATTTCAACACAATCGAGCCTAAAACATAGTCGCTTTCCGCTGTCTGTCTGTCCCTAAAATCCCTATGTATGCTTAGATCTTTAAAACTACTAGGTTTTTATTTTAATAGATAGAGTGATTCGAGAGGGTGGTTTATATGTATAATACGCAGACGAAGTCGCGATCAGACTATTCCTATATCCGTTCCTGAACAATTAATGGTCAAGCAGACGGACAACGAAGTGACCCTTCAAAGGTTCCTTTTTTGCATTTAATGTACGGAACCCTAAAAAGACTTCTAGCCGATGTTCGACATAGACTTAATAAATACATTAAATATTTATAAATACATAGCACATTAAAGCTGCTTCCACACTTGAGTTTTATACAAGTTACAAAAAATAAAGCTGTAGTTTAAGTGTCCTAAGAAGGTAATTTTAGTAGCTACTGAAAAGTCATGACCGTACCTGAGAATGTATAAATAAAACATGTGGTAAAATCATACGAAATTTTCGTCGAAATTTATTAGGAACGGGATGATGCTACGTGATACAGACGTGAATTAGAAAAATAGTAAAATTAAACCCGCTTCCACACTTGAGTTTTATACGAGCTACGAAAAATAAAGTGTACCTACTGTTGTTTGAAACTTCCTAAGATGGAGATTTTTAAGTTGCCTATGAGAAAGCATACTTAACAAGGCATATAATGTGAAATTTATTACGAATTTAATGTTACTGAAGATCTTGTCAGATTGAGAACAATAGTACTTATGAAAACAATATTTGAATAAATCCTCACAGAAAATTTATATCTTTCATCATTTGTTTTAATCACTTACCAAAATAAAATATCTTTGGTACCTATATTAGCTATTAGTAAGTACGGTAGTCAACGGAAAACGAACTGTCGTTCCACATTAAACGCGAATAATTGTTCACAGCCAGTCACAATTCGTCCTTTCAGTTAGAATTTTTGAAAATTACGTCAACACCCAATCACAGATCGCGTAATCACAATTTCAGCCAATCGCGCGCCAAACGCAACTGCACATTAGCCAACGACCATTCATCACCGTAAACAAAACGTACCCGTTAACGATCGTCGCATACTGGCCATTATAGAACGCCATAAATTATTAGAACGCTATCGTTTTCCCATACATGCGTCAGAGCAACGTAGGCGTAACGGAGAACGCGGCGTGAGAGAACGAAATGATTATCATAATTATTGCCCAACCGATGAATCCGCGTACAGTTAGATTGAAGAGCATCTAAACAGAATTAAAATGCGTTGTAATTACTTGTATTTTTTATCGTCGCTTATTCAAGCGTCAACGATTTCAACTTCACTAGAGCCAGTCTTGACGGAGTTGGACAATTTTCGAGAGCATTCTCTTGTAACGTTTGTATACGATGTTCCATGAACAAATATGTACTTTATATTACTCAGTACACATGAATACACGAGGTAATGCCCTATTTTAACGCTTTGCGCAAGTATGACCTAACACAAGGAAAACTAGTTCCATATAAAACGTAATTCCAAAACAAAGCAACAACGCACAGCGTTTGTGCAACACCGTGTCAAATTCAAGAACCATGGCGGAACATTAACCCGGCTATAGATTAGGCGTCGCCTTGAAAAACACCATAAAGTTGCGGAAACTGGTAATAATTATTTTTCTATCTAGAGCAAGGGAACAGAGTTTAGCAACGGCAACGGCTTAGCAAGTCCATGACGAAACGACGACGCGGTTACAGTTAGCCGGCCATTGTTCAAATCCAACGCGGCGAGACTCATCTGGTCGTCGTAATTGCGGATCGTTAACCCTCCCATTTGAGGTCGCCACTGAATAATCAACCGGCGAACTTGTGACCTGGATCGAGACCGACAAATCTTTCCGAATCGATGTCGTTTTATAAATCCATATCGGATCTCGTGATTTGCTGGAATAAAATACTGAAGCTTATATATAATACAGCATGACGATCTTTTGCCGCACTCGGAGACGTGAACTAACTGTAACGGATACTTCGTACCAACTTAGAATTTTTATATGAACAACAACCGTAGGTAGGTACGTACGTAAGGTAATTTTGAGCTACTAAAATATGAATCATAAAAAATATTTTTCAAATCTCTAAGCAAGAAATTCAAACGCAGATAAAACCAAAGTTGATTAAGAGAGGATGAAACATTTTGTTTTGTGTGTTTTTAAAAAAATATTTTTATCAAAGATAATCACGTTTTGTGAAATAATTGATTTTTTGCCTGCAAGGAATGGCGGCGGTAATTAAAATAGATCCATTCCCGCCTTCGATTGAAGAACGGAGCACAAAGGCCATTGTTCCGAGCGATGCACAGCCTTACTCGGAAAAAGGGAAAAACAGCATTTCTGGCAATTTCATGCGACCGCATAGTGTACATTTTGCCATTGTCTTTCGTTTGATCCAAGCTGTAAACCGAGACAATCCCAAACAAACGTTCTTAATATGCAGGTCTGAATTCAAACGACTCATAAACATGGTGGTAGGCTGGTAAATAGGGAACACGAAGTTAAGGTTTACGATATTATGTGCTGCTGCGTCTATATTATAGGTGTATCTTTGTATACATGGATGATTTTCTTGGTAGAGTAAGAATACAATAATCAAAGCCTGTCTTCGTCTTCCAATTATCTTCGATATTTTTCTTTTCTTTTAAAGTAAGCATAGCCGACGACCAATTCCAAACGCTCAATTCATTTTTTTATGATTTAATTTATGATTAGTAATTTCAAATTAAGACACAGCACACAGCAGAGATCCCGCCTCGTAATTATCAACAGAAATTCTCGCGTAAATTTTACGGCATGGCAAAGAATCTCTGCAAATTGATTCATCCATGGTCAAGTCTACTTTTAGTGATTTGTGCCCAAATATGTGTAGTGTAGGCACCAAGGCGATTTGTGAAAATTTCCGTAAGACAACCCGGAGCAAAAAAACACCCACCTACCTTCTGCCTACCTATACTTCCATGAAGAAAGAGCGAGAGAGAGAGCAAGGTAGAGAAACTCGGTGGGAATCGAGTTGTTAGGACCACAGGCCACTAGTTGGCACTGGGTCGACGACTTTTAAACCGTTCGCATCGCGGCCAGTGTCAGGCCAACGAAACTTACAGGATTTTTCTGCAAACCTGAACTGGGTTAAGCTTGACGTTGAATCTCAAGTATGCAGTATCGCAAATTCCACAGTCTTCTAATATTTAAATAAGAAAATAATACACCGCCTGCCGCGATTATTGAAATTTCTGATGGCGTCTGCAAATCCTGCAATCCCCCCGTTGTTTCTTTTTAATCACGGCCCGCTTAAAATATTCACGTCCCCGTTTCGTAAAGAAATAAACATAAATTCACAGTGGATAGACGTTATGCAAAGCCACAGGCGGGTATTCGCTCCCAAATTGCGTACCCTCGGTTTTCAGTAAGCCGAGCGACGAAAAGACAACGTCGGTTTGACCTCCATTGTGCATGGAGAAAAAACAGCCGAGTAAATGGACTGGATTTGGAAATTTATGTCGGTATAATCTGTGCCCGTGATATCGGCCACGGCTGGTATTCAAAAGGATAATCAAAGTGAAGATAATGTACAGTTATCCTTAACCGAGTTGGTATTTCAATTCGAACACATTTTTCACCGCTAAGTATTTTATGTTAGCAAGCAAAGGACCTATGAGATTTTCGCAATTAATGTGTCATGAGCTTTATAGTGAGGTTTCCTTCGTTGCGCCTGCACACACTTGAAGCAATTCAATCCTCACCGGGCCCACGTGGAAACAGGAAACAGCCCAAGAGACGATGATATTTTATGCATTAGGTAAGTAAAATGAAACAGGGATTATTATATTAATTATTAGTAGTGATCGTAACATGTAGCGTAATTTCCCGGATACATAAATTACTTAATAAATGAGACGTTATAGCATAAATTATGGTACTAACGAAAATATGTAAGCACTAAACGCAATTTGTCAATACTGAAACTTTTATTTTAAGCCTTTGCCATAAATTCCGATTGTCACGGTGCCAATAAATATATATTAACCTTTGACAACACGAGTAGAGTAGTCCCAGGACTCCCAGGGTACATCCATATTAAGTATTGAGTTTAAGGTCGTTGGCCTCAAATTTCACTACTTACTCCGAACACTGTTAGGCACTTGCGCGGTCTACAGTAAAAACAAAGTTAAACTTAGGTTAGGGTTGATAGTTCTATACATTTTGACTGACACGACTCAACCCTGGGTTAGTAGCTAATTCACAACTATACACAGAGTTCTGCTAACTTAGCAATCGTTCGTCCTTATCCGTGAAAGGTAAATGTCAAAGTGACAGATAAGGACAAACGATTGCTAAGTTAGCAGAAGCCTACAGAGCGTTTTATGAATTAGGGGGGGGGGGGGGGAGTCCGAGGCTCCGCGGGCACTGACGATGATGAAACCCGGATAGTCTTGTCCAGCTGTTGTTAGATTCACAAGTAAAAGTTGAAATCAAATGAGGGCGTCACTTACTACGTAACTGGACCATTTTTGACGTAAAATTCCAGAGCATGGCAAATTATTTTGCATAGAAATATTTTCCCTTTTATTCGTCCACTGTTTTGTAGGAGCAAAGTTATTATTTAGTTCGGTAACTGACACATTCCCAACCCTATAAAACTTATCTTTTGTGAAACATTCAAGCCAAGCTGGATTATTCTTATGTATCTTGTTCCTAACTTCACGAGTATCCAATGACGCGTAAACATTGCAGTAATATTTCTAGCCCTGACATCTGATCTGAATCGCGTGTCAAGGCTGGCGGAGCGCTGTGGTATTAATATTAACACATTGTCTTCCTGGGTGTATCGTACCTATATATAACCTGTGATGTTTGTAGCTACCTACTTAATTTAAATAGTTAGGTAGGAAAAACCTTTCTTGCATCTTATTGACTCCGATCTTGTTATACTTACTTTTAATAATAGCCCTTTTGTGTCATCTGAACTAAGTTTAAAGCCCCGCCGAGAAAAGGAGCCAACAGGAGCCTATTACGCTCCGTTGACTGTCCATTTGTCTGTCAGAGCGTTGTATCTTATGAATATACCATATTCAGGTAGAAACATGAAATGCTTAAGGAAAATAAAATAAGAAAATAATAATGAAGGCGGAAAAAAGAGGAACTGAAAAAAAAAAACAAATGAAAAATGTTTATTGCGAAACCAAGAGATTAAAATTTGTCTAAAAGTAAAAGTTGATCCTATACTACTAGGCTGAGATGGTATCTTAGGAGCCAGAAAACTTGATGTGAAATCTGTTTTCTCTTTAGTGGTTTTGATAATCAAAAACAGTACTTACCTACCCAGTAACTGTCGTCGCGGAGCACCGTGATTCTCATGTTTATGGTGAGTTTATGTAAACCATTTTATAATGGAATGGCAACACTGCTATAGGGAGGGGGTTTTCTCCTCCCGCTAGTATTGTTGGACAGTTTTTCGTTTTGTACAGGGGAAGAGAGGCAATACAAACCTTTACGAAAACTTTGGGTATCGGAAGTGGTGATTTCGTAAACCAGTATGAACTGGGATGTGTGCCTGGCGACAGCCACCTCTGTAACTCTGTAACTGGCGTCACTGAAAATCAGCGTCACGATATTATCCTGGATCTTATCGTGACACATAGCTGAGTGGCGGCCATTTGGCTGGTTGGAATAAGTATCCATATGTAATATTCTGTTTGTGTATCTGTATCAGTCAATAAAGTTTTCTTATGAGGTCTACCTGTAGAAAGTGTGCTTGTGCGAAGAAAATGCTAAAGGACGTGATGAAGGATGATTGGGGCGAGTCCTATAATAATAATTGTAATTTGAGCCCTAACGCAATATAAGACAGTAAACAGACTTGTGTGGTCTTGATGTTGGAACAATGTGTCGTGATAGTTGTTCTTGGTTTACGAACTCCAAGGATCACGCTCGGGGAGATTTACCCCCTTATTCATAAACGCTCTGTAGGCCTCTGCTAACTTAGCAATCGTTTGTCCTTATCTGTCACTTTGACATTTACCTTTCACAGATAAGGACAAACGATTGCTAAGTTAGCAGAAGCCTATAGAGCGTTTATGAATACGGGGATTAGTGTGTTGAACAATAATGCGAGGCTTGGGAGGACTATAAGGGGAGGTTGGAGTTCCATCCGGGGGGTGTCGCCGATTACACCCCATTGAAGACTGGAAAGGGGCATGCTGTGTCTGACGAGCTTAACAAGCAGGACAAGCACCATCATAAGTGGAGTACTCTGGAGACGAGGGACCTGGCGTGTCTTGGAGCCGGAGGCGTCTATAACGGCAGTGCAAAGCGGCATGTCTCACCAGCAGCTGTTGTCAATCACACAATAGTAAAATACAATAGAGAGAATGACTCCGTCGTTGGGCACTGATCATCCATGGTCTACTAGATATTGAGTTACACATAGGTGAAAAAATTAAGTAAATGACCTGTTGTATGTAGTAGTGTACAGAACTGATATGGGAGTTCCATGTCAACATCATCTCAGACCAAAACTTACTTTGCACCTGTTTATTTTTTGTAACAGATCAAAGTAATTTTGCTTTAAATTTCTAAAATCATTACTAATATGATTATGTCGATTATTTACATTTGTCTCGGAGTCTGGCAGTCAGACATTTTAAAAATAGGGCACATTCAGTACATTTTAATTCTAGTTTACTCTATATTTAGTGGCAATGGTAGACATGACTTCAAATTTCCAAAACATCTCCTATTTGGTTTAGGAACATCCGTCTAGGCCTTCCCCTCCCAACACAACCATTCACACTCCCCATATAGATCTGTTTAAGTTAGTTTACTTACGTTTATGGTTACGTTTAGCTCTATGTGACCAAACCAACTTCTTTTTATTCTATCCTAATCACTATATCCTCTTTCACACCCGCACATTCCCTTATCACACTATTCTTTATTCTGTCCTTCAGTGACTCATGGGATCATTTAAATTCAATCTAAATTTCTACTACCATCCTATTCACTATATCTGCCACTAAACAGAAGGGTTTGCACTAGGTTGACAATGAATAGGTTACCTTTAGTGTTCTGGTGACCTACTGTTGGTTTAACTTTTACAAAAAGAAGTTTTGACAGTGACTTATATTAAATTTTACTCTTGATCAATTGAGATAAAAGTAAACAAACTAAACAGATCTATACAGGGAGGGTGAATGGTTGCGTTGGGAGGGGGAGGCTTGGACCGATGTTCCGGGACCAAATAGATGTTTTACACATGTATGAAGAGCCCAATGTATGTGGATGAAGCGAAAGAGGTATGTCAGGATCATAGCAAGTGGAACAAAGTCGTCTCTGCCTACCCCTATGGGAAAAATTCATTAAACCTAAATACCTATCAGATTTATTGTTATGGCACCATTGAAGAAAAGGGGGTAATTTTTATCAGTTTTTCTTTTTGTCCATTAATTACCTAATTTATGGATTTACAGAAAGAATATAATAAATACTACACTAGGTTCGAAGTAAATTGCAGGGAAAGTTATATGATCATGTTACTATTGGCGCAATTAGAAAGTAACAAAAATAATATCACCAAGCCGTTTGCCAGTGGTACTGAACACAGGCACCTAAACAAAATCAACAATTGAATAATTCTTTAAGTCTAACTAAACTCCTTAATTCACAGTGTTTCAGTAGTTTTTTTATTTTTGTAGATGAAGGTAATTATAAAAATAAAGGAATACACCTTATTTAAATTTTAATTGCAATTTAAACTTTAACCTCCTTATTAGTAACCATTTGATTACTACTTCGTTAGTGAACGCTCTGATAACAATGTTTTGTTTGGATTGATTTGATAACCTGTTGGCCATTTCTGTAGGTAGTTTGCTTATTTGTAAGTAACTAGAAATAACGTTTTGAATGCATCCAAACGGGAACGTTTTTTCGTGAACGCGCCACAAAGAGAAAGGCCCGTGTGGTAACATAGAAATAAACAAAAAGAAATGACCTTTACGCCCAGCTATGCGCTAGTCTGGCACAAGCGGGTCAATGTAACGACATACCTTATCTCCTGGGATGCTTTTTGCCGACATGGTGTGTCACCTTTCCGTGTTATGATCCGACGTCGTCTTGAGGACGATATATCCAGAGAAAGGATCTCACTGTTGCTGACAGCCCAGCATACGACACTAAACACTTCACTTGGCCATCATCACTGATCGAGCAATGCATTAAAACCACAAACACAACAATCGACCCATCGTTTGGCGTCGTTATCAGCAAGATTTCCCATTGATATTCATCGGTACGGATAATTTTTCACAACACAATACACAAACACAGCGACTGACAGAAGCTAACTTGAGTGAGCTTGACGGCAAATGGCGAGGGATGGTTGACGTACCTTCCGCCCGCCACCCGCGCATGCCATCGATGCTGTTTTTTGTACAGTTCTACCGTGAGGGCAGCACTTTAACAATAACAAACAAACATAGGACTAGGAAAACACTTAGTTTGTTTCAGTAAGATGGCGTTGCAAGTCCGTTTAGTTATAGTTTTATGCATTTATTCTAGATGGCGCTGCTCTATATTACCATATCAAAAAATGATAAAAAAATCGTAATGTTCCCAGCTATAATGAAAATATCATAAATAATGACAGAAAAATAAATAAATTGTTAATTACCCTAAACTTTTAATATCTAGTTACCAGGATGAAATAGAAACCGAATTTTATATACATATTTTTAAAACGAAACTAACCATTTCCGTTTGATCTTGACGTTTTGAATGTCTATGGTCTAGTATTGCCAGAACTGCGTAAAAATCCGGATTTTTTATTATTTTGAGTTCAATCAATGACACTAAAAATAAATTGCAAATTAACTGACAAAACCCAATAAATAATTAAATGCCATATTTTTTATAGTACTAACTTAAGCAGTTTAATTTTAATTCAGTTGAACAAAATACTTTTGAATTTTGCATACCTACATCATGACCATTTATTTCTTTGCCAGTTTTACAAGCTTTTTCTTATAGAAAATAGAGTAACACAAAAACAATCAAAGCATTAAACACAAAAAAGTTAAATAGGCCGGTTTACTAAGCCCCACTAGTGGCATGAATTCTAAGTCGTATTACACCCAAAGCGGGACGTATGGACACGATATACATTCATGCAAGTTATGCAAACACACATTGATATACTGCAACAATAATAGTTAAAAATATGGTTACATTTTTGTAATGAATAAATGTTCAGTTTTTAATTTTTCGTTTATTATTTTTTTACTTTTTCCTGTTGGAGCCTATCAATGTTTTGGTTTCGCTACTTTCGCTTGACTAGGGATTTCGGTTATTAGATGATCGCAGAACATATCCATACAATAATCTATGACATTATTTTTAATATAACGATAATATAGTTAGTGGCTTCTGTCTGAAAAGTTTTAATGGATTTCTATATTTTCTATTAAAAAATAATTCTAATGAAATTCTATAATGTGGCCTCAACTTCTGGTTTTTGGATATTTTATACTGGCAACATAACGGAACACCGTCCATAAACAAAATTGCTGTTCTTTCTTTCTAATAATCTGTTATCGACGAGACGACGGACGAGTCAGTCAGAATCAGTCAAGTTACGTTACTCGTTCGTTATCAAAATGGCGGACGGAGGCGTCGACATAGATTTGTACGCCGACGATATAGAATCGGATTTCAATAGACAGGTAAGCGTATTATTGCACATATAATCATGACTGTAATGGTTAGACTATGCTGAAAAACGAATCAGCTATTTCTTGGACGTTAAAAGACAGCAAAATGTATCGCAATCTTGCGGCCTCTTTCAGGATGATTTCGAAAATGTGGATCTCTACGATGATGTCATATCAGCGCCAGCACCGAAATCAGAAGAGGTGGAGGGACCACCAAACTCTGCACCGCCGCACAACTCTCACCCTCCGGAGGAGACGAACGGCAACGCTCCGTACCATAACAACGCACCAAGCCACGGGCATCATGGCGGCCGCCGGTTTCAGCTTTACGTCGGAAACTTAACTTGGGTTTGTACATGATTTTGTTTTATCTAGGTTCATAATGTAACTGTAAGACCTTGTAGGATAGGTAACCAAATGAAATTCGTATTTTGGAATGCGTTCCGCCTGGGGAACGCCTAAATAACATTATATTGAAAAATAATTACATGTGTTAATTTTGGATCCCGATTGTCTGTAACCTTCTTTACTGTTGCTAGCTTTAAAACTAGTGTGTAAAAGTTTGTATTTAATATAGTGAAAGTAAATTTTATATGTAACAATATTATTAAAAATAAGTAACGTTAGCGAATGCTCTTGATTATTTGGCTCTGAATTATTGGTTGTACTGTAATAGTGCATCATAACCATTTAAAGTTTTGATACTGTTTCATTTGGTTACTTCTCGAAACAGTGAAAATGCTTTTATACTATAATTTATCCATACACAATGAAGCATTTTCACTGTTGTTACTATGTTAAGCTATTGTGTTGATGGTTAAATATGCAGTGAACATAGTTTTATATTAAGTCAGTATTATAGCATTATTTTTACCAATATTAAACTTATAAAGTTTAACCCATTGCATGTGGCAAAAAAATAAAAATAACACAAGTCTTGTTTGTTTCAAACAATGCCAACTGCATAAAAGATGAATCACTGTTTGAAAATTACCAGAGCGGTCCCTAGTGTGTACCATACATAATATGAACCATAGATTTTACTTTAAATGTACCACTAGGGCTTAGTAACTACTATCCCCTGAGAAATTCCATGTTTATGTATGTGTACCGTTACAAACAATGACTTACTATATATTTCATAAATACATTTCTTAACATTCAACATTTCGAGGTCAACTGGATTAATTAGTAGCTGTAGTAACAAAACCTTTTTCAATTATAAAAGTATCTTTCTAATAGCAATGGTGTGAAAATGCATACTGACAGTTTATCGGTTTCAGTTTTTCATATTGGTTAAAATAATGCTATATTAATTCAATTAAGCAAAAACAAGTTCAATAGTCAACATATTTTTGTTTTATAACTTACTTACCTCATTTATTTGTCATTAACATAATAATTGTAATTTTTTGTTTTGTTTGTTGTAAAATTGTCCTGTGATATTATAATGCAATTTTGTAATGATTGGTACTTCATGGGTTTTAAATGTCTTTACAACATACTCCACTGTATTATCCAGCACATATTTAAAATTCCATATACAATTTGTATAAGGACAGGGAAAAGTATATTTTCATATAAAAACATGTAATGTCATACAAGAATCTGATCCAATTGAGGA
This sequence comes from Pandemis cinnamomeana, assembly GCA_932294345.1. Lineage (NCBI taxonomy): Eukaryota > Metazoa > Arthropoda > Insecta > Lepidoptera > Tortricidae > Pandemis > Pandemis cinnamomeana. The sequence continues at coordinate 8,964,987 of OW028721.1, forward strand.
AGTTATCCAAACTTGTTTTTGCTTAAGCAGCGAAGTTGCAATAGATTTAAAGGCTGTAAATTTTTCACTGAAGCTTTAGGTGTATCCTTTTTTCATAATAATTCTACACACTGTTTATAAATTTCTAAAATCAAATATCTAAGCGTTAATACCGGCACTATAACTTTGCGTGAGAAATTTACGAAATAAATATCTATCAGAGGATATTATATTTAGAAAACCTTTTGAAATATGCATAATATTTGGGGCATTTTATAGTGTGGTCGACCAAGTAAGTGCTTTACCATTATGGTGTCACCCACACTAAAAAAATAAAAAAATGACTGATTGTAAGTGAAAAAAATAGAATGACATTTTTGGATGTATAAATGAGAAACTTGGGTGATTCCTTGGCCAGCTATAAAAGGTTTAATAATACCCTTATGCATTTGAAATGTTTTCTTTATCTGGTATCAATTATTGGTTTTTGCTTGTACTTGGTGTGCACAAGTGGACTAACTTGTGCAAAATTTTATATTTTGAGTTACTTTTATTGGTTCTTTTGATGATTATGGAGATATTTACTTCTTTATGGGTCTTAATGTTTTTGTGGTTTCTGTGTCAGTTAGAACACACAACCATTGATAGAGCATTAGTTTAGTTTGGTGTACAATAATATCATCATTTTCATCTAAGCTATTGATTAGTGTAGTCTACGGTTTGTTATGTATGTTTAGTTGTCAATTTAATCCTATGCATTATTAGCTTTGATCAACTTATTATTTACGATATGAGAATGGATAGTTATTATAATAATAGTCTTTGATCATAATACTAAAATTGATGTCAATAAACAACATTTAAATAAAATATAACTTCATATGTACATTAGACATAGCGCTATAAATGTATCAATGGGTGGTATTTACCAGCTTTGTATAGAAATTTAAATTCAAACCATTACATAAAGTTGTAAATATCTCACAGAAAAATATTGTCATATTACCTGGTAATATTGACATTGTATGTAGATGGCAAATCTGTTTGATTTCATTCTTGAAAGGTGACGGATGATTTATTGGATTATGTATTTATTTATTTGGTTATGTAACAATGTTCCAATATTACTTGACAACATGTTAACCACATCTTGATTGGTAAGCTTGACTATGCATACACTATTATGTTAACATCACCTATATGATACTACTGCAATCCCGATCTAAATGTTCGAATAATTTCACGTCATAGTCTATAACAACTCATGCATTGAAATGTGCTCTTGCCTGCCATTGCTGCGTAATTATACTAGGTTTAAAAAAAATGCAGATTACTGTGTCACATGTATAGGCTAAATTAGTTTTATGAAATCTAGCAGTTATTTTAGAGGGGATAACGTTGATTCTGAAATAGCCGTAAAACCCAAAATAACGCAAAACGCATATTTTATTGACCTCGACTTTTCGGGAGGTGTTGCAATGTTTTTTTGTTGAGATTACGTCCGGTGCAGTGTGACCGAAACGACGGGGTACATTGAAGTTGCTTTTTGTGTGAAAGTTTCTGTCTATAAGAAAAAAAATCGCGAAGCTAGAAAAAAACTGTGAGGCGAAAAAAAAAAGTTTAGCATAGCTTATGTGCCTGAAGTCCTGCTTGTCACATGGCTAACAGAATCTTGGGCATTTAAACCTTTTTGACATAAACTTTTCAACGCCACGTCAAATACATGTCATAGCCAATTCCTTCTTTTAATTTAGAGGTCCGAAGTTGCACTTTATGTGAATGCGTGTAGGGTTGTTTTTAATGTATACGCGGGTGAATATATCTGTCGTTGGCAGCAAAACAGCGGTGATGGATGTATCCGCCTTTGACGTTGAAAAGGTTAAAATAACTGTATGCATAGAAGTGTCACTTATCTACTTATTGCCTGAAATTGTGTTATATTGTTACCATTAATATTTTCCCTTATCAGGTGTTCAACGAGGTAAGGTGTTTGCTTGTTTTATGTAGTTGACTGTCTTATTTTATACATTATAAATATATTTAATGCGTTATAATCTGTCGAGGTATACAATGATTATTAGCACTGATCTGTGTTTTCGCATTTTGCTGTACTTTCACTACTCTCTTATTATAGGACAGGTATGGACGATGAAATGAATTCATTGTCTATGATAGCACGTTGTATTTTTCAATATTATAATGTCGGAAATAGAGGATGGTAATAAGATTGCGTTAAGATTGAGTTAACTTTAGATATCAAACATTGTTCTGATATACTTTTTTTTTACTGGCAACTTGCCTACCGAAATACGTATTAATCGGGTAATTATAATATTTTAGAATTTATCTATACTTAGTTGTTCACTCAATGATAAAATATTTTTCCGCGTGTTGAAATAAACAAAATCTTGTAGTTTTTACTGTGTTGTGTACCTACTGCATATCCTCAGGTGAACGGATTTATCTAGTTTCAAAAATCATAAAATTATATTTGTAAATTTCTGTCTTCCAGCAAATATACTGTGTTTTTGAAAAGCTATAAAATTACTATAACACCCTTTTGTATTAGTGATACCGATAAAAATCGTTCCCTGTACTTTTGTCTTCTGTACAAATTTTTGTGTAAGTATATTAATTTAATTCTATGAAAAAAAGTTTCTGCAATATTAAAAATAATGATTGCTGATATAATTCACTTGAAAAGAATTGGTTTTGTAATTACGATAGTGGTCACTGTCTAGGACCTCGCGTCCTTTTTACCCATAAGTGGAGGATTCCTGATTGTCCAGTTGTGGAGGTTTTGGCAGCTGTGAACTGCTTCGCATATTATATTAGTAGCCGTGGTATACACTGTGATATGACAATAAAAGACTGGTCACAAACAAAACTGTTTCCTTTTCACCCAGCGTATCCTGATGCGAATAGAGAACCACGCTCCCGGATCATTATAGCTTTAGATGTTGATTCTCCAATAGTTAATTATTGAAAAGTTCGGGTAATTACCGCGTGATTTTAACGGCTTATACAATCCAACATCACTAGGGACTACTAGAAGAATAAACACTTCTGTGGTGTAGCATTACTCAATTCGCGTTCTTAGATAGGCTATCTTTCGTGACACAACTAAACTGCTAGCGAATAGGGCGTTTAACTGAAATATGAGGGCTCCATAAATGCACGACTTCGGTTATATTTTCATAATAATAAGGTACGTACTTGCGTATTTGTCTCGACGCCTAAACATACCGCTGAGGCATCACCACGTATGTATACTACTTTTTAACTGTATGTACGTAATTATAGCTGCGTGCCTTAGTTTTGGATACACCTTTTTTCAGTGGGCAACCGACCAAGACATAGCGAACGTGGTCGCCGATGTTGGCGTGACCGATTTCCAGGATGTGAAGTTCTTCGAAAACAGGGCCAATGGACAGTCGAAGGGCTTCTGTGTCATTTCTCTGGGCTCTGACCAGTCGCTCAGGATGGTCATGGATCGCCTGCCAAAGAAAGAAATCCACGGACAACACCCTGTTGTCACACTACCCACTAAGCAGGTATATTATAAATTACTTGATTGTAAATAAACAAAAAAAACATTAGGTACCTCCGCAAAGTAACGCCTGATTCAGTCATAACTTGGTTGTATGTAGTTTCAAGTTAAATTACATCGGAAAAAAATGTTATATATTTTCTAAGGATCTTGCTAATAATCTTATAAACCAACGGGTTTTAAATTTGAAACCACTACGTACACCAAATTTACGCTATTACTATTAGCAGGATAGAAATTCAGATTAAATTAAAAGTACTTCATTCAAAATCCATAGCAAGTGTTAGATTAAAAAATAGGTTTCCGCAACAAATTTCTATTGGTTGTTAGCAACGTTTCTCTCGTCTCGTCTCTGCGTTAGTAGAATCCATTTACTAAGATTTCAAAGAGTCACAATGTTTTGGGATCCAAGGCACAACACCAAGTATCTTAGTAGTTCGATAAAATCAGACTTAAAGAAACGCTGTAGGATACCGGTCAAACGTAACGTTATTTTCCACAGGCACTGAACCAGTTTGAGAGTCAATCGAAGACTAGGTCTACTCCGCCCGGGCCTAACAATCCCGGCATGAGGGGGCCACACCCGGGCGGCCCACCAGGACCCCATCCCGGAGGTAAGCTATACTTAAAAGACGGATATTCATATTCCTTAAAAAATCGCATCTTTGGAATGGAGTCGATTCGAACGCAAGAGCCTGAAACGCTGTTGTATGTTGGGGTTTCGAAACGTTGATCATTTATAGTTTTGTACTCAAGTAAAGATGTAGCATCAGCTGCTCGAATACGTGCTGCTAATAGATATAATTATAATAAAAACTCTTGACTCTAGAGATTGATGAACGCGGATGAAGCGAAAAAGGTGGCTAGGACTGGATAGTAGCAAGTAGAACAAAGTTGTCTCTGCTTACCCCTATGGGAAATGTACGCAAAAACTCTCCTAATTATTAGGTACTAATTAGATTCAGTCATCGAAATAAAAGAGCGTCTGGGTAGATATGAGGTCTAATCGTCATCAGATAGGTGTAATTTCATAGCAATGGTGTCAAGGTAACCTTCCTCTTTGGCCAGACTTCTTCGGGCCGGGCCCCAACGGGCCAGGACCCAACGGGCCGCGGATGATGATGCAGGGCAACCACCAGATGCGGGGCCCGCCGCCCGGGCCGCCGCACCACATGCAGCACCAGGGCCCCCCGCCGCACCACATGCAGCACCAAGGCCCTCCGCCGCACCAGGGCCCGCCGCCCCATCGCCCGCCCATGCAGGTGAGCTAGATCATCTCGATACTAACGCCATCTACCAATATTTAATCTTGTCAGAAAATTCTCAAAGGCTGGAGCCCGAGAACGATCTGATTGTGCTCTATGAATCCCAATGTGGATAAAAGGCGCGTGGCCTTGCATGGCAAATTTAAAAGCGGTCAATGCCTAATCTAATCGTTAAAAGGTATTGATTTGTTCTGGTTTTTCCGCCTTTTAATGCACTCATGAGATGTAACTGCGTCATATAATGTACTGTACTACAATACTGTACAATCAGCTGCAGCAAAACGTACAGTCAAGGACATAAATAAACTTTTGTCATAAAAATGTTGATTGGTATCGTTTTTGAGTAATTTGGCGGCTCTGAGCAAGAATTTGGCATAATTTTATGAATCCAAGGTGATATTTTGACACTTGCACAAAAATGGTAATTAGGTGTCATTTTCGGCAAATTTGGTGGCTCTGAGCCCGAATTTGGCATTATTTATGTTTTACAATAGATAGGCCCCGGTCCAACGGTGAACACCTTTCAGCTGTTGATGATGACGATGATGATGATAATTTTAAAGAAGTAGAAAAAGTAGAAAAAGTATTGTTGCATAACGTTGTGTAATTAAGTCAAAAAAGCTTGTGTCGTGTTTTCTTACGATGTGAGCGTGGCCGCTTGCCTTTTTTGACCCCTCTTATACAACCGTTGCACAAAATTACTATAACAGACGTTTTAATATGATTGTAATGAAATCCCAGCAGGGACCGCCGCCTCATCACATGCAGCACCAAGGGCAGGGCGCTCCGCCTCATAGGCCGCCTATGCAGGTTTGTACTAAATATTGTACTTGTTATACTCAAATACTGATGGAGAACTCCGTCTGTGGAAGACTGCCGATTTCATTTACTAACTTTCGGTCAGACGAAAATTGTCTACACTATCTACACTAATATTATAAAGAGGAAATATTTGTTTGTTTGCATTGAATAGGAGGATCCTGCGGAGTGCGGAAATTATTTGGTCATCTTGCACACCACTTTTGCAGTCCTTTCTTCTCGATCTGAGTATATTCTAACCCCCTTATTCATAAACCCTCTATAGGCTTCTGCTAACTTAGCAATCGTTTGTCCTTATCTGTGAAAGGTAAATGTCAAAGCGACAGATAAGGACAAACGATTGCTAAGTTAGCAGAAGCCTACAGAGCGTTTATGAATAAGGGGGTAAGAGAACATCGAAAGAACACCCATGCGTTTAGATAGGTTAAATTTATAATGTACATTGAAAGAAACTGAATCGCGTAAATAGAACCTTTTCAATGCGAATGTCGTAACGACTTACCACCTGTTAACCCTTAAAGAAATTATAACTAAATTTTACGAGAAAAGGTTCCAAAGAGGGTAGGTACGTGATTCAGCTTCGATCGTTCGCACTGAGGGATGTATCTGTCATCGGCATTGACTGGGTACTGACCGAGCTCGTATTTGCAGTTCCAAGGTCCGCCGCAGATGCAGCGCCCGCCGGGCCCGCGGCCGGGGCCCGAGTGGGGCCCGCGCGGCCCGCACCACATGCAGCCGCAGCCGCAGCCGCAGTACGGCCCGCCGCAGCACCAGATGCCGCACCAGATGCCGCCCCCGCACCAGGTCAGCACTAGCACTAATCCACTAGCCGCTCCAGGGGATTGAGGGTTTGCTAGGCTTCAAACATCAATCATTCATCATACTTGAGGTGTAACAACGGCTATAAGCGTGCTAAATGAGTTTCCAAGTCGCTTTGAGAGCGCGGAGCCTCCCAGTCTTAGAAGTGTATGGATCTATAATTTTAGAGTAAATTGGGTTTAATTAGGATAAGTACCTACTGAGTACCTACTGAAATTTTAGTGTCAGATACCTGAGCTGCCGTCTCGGTTTATTCCTTCAAAGCGAAGAGAGACGATGTCATATATGTATATCTGACACTTAGATATCAGAAACATAACAGTGGTGAAACAGGAACTTAATCAATAAATAACTCTTGCTTAGATTAGGGAAAACGATTGATCACTACGGCTCTCATTCGGATGCGCTTCCGTTAAAGGAGCGACCACACCGCTGCGTACGAGGGTCAAACTGAAAGTTCTTAGAAAATCAAAAACTGAGCAAACTAGCAAGTTATTAGTTTTATTATATCTTTTCAAAATAGTGTCCATTCACATCAATACACCGCTGCATCCGATGGAACCACTGAGAAAAGCACTTAGCCCACTCGTCCTTAGGGGTCTCTTCGACGGCCTTTTGAAACGCACCCACTGCTTCCTCGGTTGTCATAAAAAGTTTTCCTCGTAGTTTTTCTTTTATTTTCGGGAATAAATAAAAATCGCAAGGTGCGAGGTCGGGGCTATACGGCGGGTGACCCAGTAATTCCACGTCTGACGTCACTAAATAGTCGATCGTTCGCCTGGCGGTGTGCGACGAGGCGTTGTCGTGGTGAAGAAGGATCCTACTTCGAGGTCGTTTCTCCCGAACTTTTTCCAATACAAGTGGCAAACAATTGTTACTGTACCACTCGGCAGTAACTGTTTTTTGATCCTCTAAAACAATTGTCGCATAGTGACCTGTCCTTCCGAAGAACGAGGCCACCATCTTTTTTCCCACGCTTCGACCTCTCTTCACTTTAGTTGGCAACTCCTCGAAAGGAAACACCCATTGAGCAGACTGTCTCTTGGTTTCTGGATCATAACAGTAAATCCAGCTTTCATCACCCGTAAGTATGTCGAACACAGCAATTGAGTCACCTCCGTTAAATCTTTGAATCATTTCACGGCACCAATCAACCCGACGGAGTTTTTGGGCCTCGGTCAAATTATGAGGTATCCATCGGGCACAAAGCTTCCTGACCGCTAAATGTTCATGGAGGATTTTATGCACTTGACTCATACCGATGCCTAAGCTTGTCCGAATCTGCTGGTACGTCACTCTTTTGTCAGTCTCTATCATACGCCGCACAACACTGATGTTATTTTCAGTCGTCGCCGTAGAAGGCCGTCCCTCACGCAGATCATCGGTGAGATTAGTGCGACCACGTTTAAACTCACTAAACCAGTTGTAAATAGTCGCACGAGATGGGGCTTCATCATGAAAGGCCAATCGAAGTCTATCATAGCTTTCTTGTTGACTTAAATGACATCGAAAGTCATAAAAAATCATTGCACGAAAATTTTCTCGCGTTACATTCATGTTGACGTGACACAGACAATTTTCAATTTGCCGCCAAATCGTAAAACAAATGACAAATGAATGAAATATATACTCAATAATATTGGCAAAGAGTTCCATTTTCAAAATTTAAACTTACTTTTTTATTATATTGTTTAAAAATGGCCAGTTCTAAAAACTTTCAGTGTCGCCCTCGTATACGCAGTAGTGACGTCGCATGCGTCACGTTCTCTCACCGTTTCTTCATACATTTTGTTACCTAAACGCACGTCGACGGCGTGTAGAATCAACCAATCACATTTGAAAGGGAAGCGACGCGGGAAGAAGAGCTGTTTCAACTAATGTAACTGGTCGTCTCTTACGACGAATGAAACTAAGTGAAGTTAATATTGCAGCCGGGTCCGGGGCAAGGCATGCCGCCGCCGCACCACCAGCTGCCGCCGCACGCGGGCCCGCGGGCGCCCGGCCCGCAGCACCCAGGTATGAACGGCTATCCAGGTACGACCCTTTCCTTATGAGCATCGAGCATGCAACGACGCTGACTAACAGCTTGGGTATGCTGGGGACTGGAACAAATGCACGGCTAGGACGAGAGCGCGCGAGAGCTGTCGCACGCGAGATGAACTATCCGACTTTTTCTTACCGTACGTTCTGGAATGTGACGGCCGAGGGGTAGTTTTTCTCGCGCGCTCTAGTACTAGCCATGCAAATGTTAGTTATAAGCGAAACTCATAAAATGATGGGCAAACGAACAAGGGGTCACTTGATGGAAAGCAATCACCGCTGCCTTAGACACTCACAACACAGTTGGTGCCGCTAGCTGATTCCAGAGTTTAAACGGTTGTGGACTGCCAACTGTACACGTGGTGCGAGTGAAATGAAAGTCGGTTACGAGTGGTACGATAAAAACTTAGCAGCAGACAATTCACCGAATAATTCTTCGGGGCGCTCATGATAAGTGCATAGAGACGCAATATCCCTCCGCAAATACACCTGGTCCAGCCGGCCAAAGAGTCTCCGGTCATTGACAATTCGAGCGGCTCTTCTTTGAATGCGGTCTAATGGAAGGAGTTGATATTGAGGCGCTCTAGACCAGAGCTGGTAGCAGTGTTCCACATGAGGCCTGATTTGAGCTTTGTAAAGCTGCGGGAGGCAGTTAAAAAGTTGATTCCATTAAAAAAGAAATCATTTTTAAAGAATTTTGCCCACAAATTATTGCCAGTGAGCCAAAAAATCTTTTAGAAGACAGTATTTACCAATTTCATATTTCATTAATGCATGACTTGCACGGTAACAGTAAAACTAAAAAAATGCATGTAAAACTAACCAATACTTTGAATTTGTTATTATTTTAAAGTTTGATGTTATTAGATCTTAGAAATAATGGTGTGAAAAAATACCTTAAAAGTATTTTATGAACTACAACGATTTACTAGAGCCCTTAAGAGACTTAGTTGTGTCACGCAATGAGCGATTCAGGGTTCGACTCCCCATCGTGTTTCTTATTGGAAATGATCACCTGATGGTGAAAAGGAAAAGCACCATCACCCACAATGTTAGAGTATTGCATTATCAGCTTACAGAGCTAAGATATAACACTCATGTGCCAATTATTTCAACGGCTCTTCTACTCCACGCCGGAACACAGCTCGGCGGGGGGATTAGCGAGTAACTAGTAGAAATCCGGACGGATCTTTTACAAGGTCTACCCGCGTTAGCATGTGTGATATTTGTGATAGTTGGGTCCGTGTGACATGTGTTGATTTGTGTGAAAGCGGACGATGGAGAGTTTTTGCATGAAAGACATGTGTCGTTTAGACACTCTTGCACGTAGTTTTAGCTCTCGTAAATTATTCAACATTTTTGGCGATTTTCCATACAAACATTTTAATGAAACTGGTTGAATTACTGTTAAATTAACTCAATGTTTCGGCCACGAACCGTATAGTTGAGCTAGTTCTTGATAGTAAATAACTTACTTAAGTATGCAAAATTTCAGCTCTATCGGTTGAACATATCTACTTTGAGTCGCAAGATTCCAACCGGACAAACATACGTGCAAGTTAATATAAAGCTTGTAAAAATGGTTTTACGAAAATTGTAAGTGAAAATGTATGGTTTACGTTTAGAAAAAGTTGTTTCAGCTTGAAAAGTGTCGAAACGTCAAAGTACCTTGTAGATTTGATGGACTGTAAACTGATAAAAGTCGTAGCGTGTCGTAATAGTTGTCTATACCGGTGTTCTCCGTTGTTCTAGGCGTGGGTCCGGGTGCGCCGGCGCCGCACGTCAACCCGGCCTTCTTCAGCCAACAGCCGCAGCCGGCGCCAGGAGTGCAGCCGCCTCCGCAGCAGCAGCCGCCTGGTAACAATACAATAAAAAAACTGTAGTGTCTGCAAAGTCGGTTTACGGACGATAGTTTAACGTGATAACGTCATAAAGAAACATTAATGAAAACTGCTAGCTCTGACGTCACGCGGAACGTGACAACGTGACATTTTTTCATGCGTGCAGCCGGTGTTCATCGAGTTATAAGACGTTATCACGTTAAAAACCTTTGCATTTGTCTTATGTTTAGTGCTTTTTAGAATCGTTGGTGGCAACCAGTGACGCACATATTCCGTAATATGAGCTTTTTTAAAAAAAAAACTTGCAATAAAATTATTAAAATACACGTGAAAGCAAAAAATCTAAAAAAATGGGTCACTTACATTCCCTTCTAGAGTTTTAAGAACATACAGTAGAAAACAGATGAAAATTTGACAGTTAATTTATGTACAATTGGTTACTTTTTATATATAAGACGACAAATTCAATATATTAATATAGTGACATTAGTAGGTCCCGGAGCCCCGTACGGGCACCCGCCGCACGGCGCGCCGCCGCCGGCGCAGGGCCCGCCGCCCGGCGCTAGGCAGCCCTACGGAAGACCCCCGCAGGTAAATGGATCTCCGTTAAATACAACTTGTTTTTTGACATGTTTACTGCCATGAGCATCACCAGTGGGATCAACAGAATGTAATACGATTTAGCATCACTGGTGGGATCCCTCAATTTGAATGGGGCCTGAGAGAAACACTAGTTGAAGTAACGTGTTAAATCCTCTTGAGTATAACATGAATCTCTGACAAACATTTACAGGCAAACGTGCCAAACACATGCTGCGTTTGACAAAAATAATAATTTTGTATATTACATTTGCTCATATAAATGTCTATGGTATGCGAATCTTTAACTCGATGATCTATAAGAGAGCGTAAGATTCATTACTCGTTGGATGTCGGCTTAACCAATGCGACGCGACTGGAAGAAATGTTCTTGCATTTCTAAAACTGGGCTTTGTAGAGCTGCAAAAGGAAATCATTCGAGCGTGGTTGGTTAATGTAATATTTGTGGCAGCAGAGCTACCCAGTGGCGGGCGAGGCGGGCCGCGCGGCGCACCTGGCGGGCGCGGCGCCGCACCTGCCGCCGGCCGCGGCCATCAGCGAGGCGGAGTTCGAGGAGGTCATGGGCCGCAACCGCACCGTGTCCTCGTCGGCCATCGCGCGCGCCGTCAGCGACGCCGCCGCCGGCGAGTACGCCTCCGCCATCGAGACACTCGTCACCGCAATCTCGCTCATCAAGCAGAGCAAGGTACGTGCCGAACTGTGTTGTGAGAGCCGGTCCTATTGACCGGCTTTCTAGGCAGCCGCGTCATTCACTACGGTTCTAGATATGGCTCTTAAGTGGGTTAACGAGAAACTGTAACCGACGATTTCGACATAATATTTCATATTTTATGTTTTCTGTCGAAAATCGTTGGTTATGGTTAACGTTATTGTTTAATGGGCAGACACAAATATTTGCTATTAGTTATTGCAGAACTCTGTTTGCGTTCCGCGAGAATTTTGCTTCTTTCCGGGTTAAAAACTACTCTATGTTAAGTCTGGGTTAGTGCTGCTGTCTTATTAGTCAAGATTTGTTTTCAATCTGTTCAGTAGCTTAGTCTGTCCTTTAGCTCTTAGATTACTCATAGTACACTTGCGCAATGACAACTCCGCATTCGCCTATAATCAACAGCGTGATTTATGAGTTTACTGTTAACTATTTTTGGACTTCCGCAAAGTAACGCTCGATTCGATCGATGATCTAAAGTTTTCAATGAATTTTCCCAATCCTAAAATTATGTTTTATCAGGTGGCGCACGACGACCGCTGCAAGATCCTAATCTCGTCCCTCCAAGACACCCTGCACGGTGTGGAGACCAAGTCGTACAGCAGCGGCGAGCGGCGGCGCTCGCGGTCGCGTGAGCGCGAAGCACGGGCGCACCACCGCGCGCCGCGCCGCCGGGAGCGCTCCGCCAGCCGCTACCGAGACCGCAGCCGAGATCGCGAGGACCGTGATAGGTAAAGGTCCACCCTTACCCGGTATCATACCATGACCGTAATGTGAATGTATCAGGCACTGAGTAACACGATATGGACCACTATGCCCACTAGAACGTGTCAAACTATTCTCAAGACCATCGTTGATGCTCCGTGCATGGCACGCGATGGTGTTGGATGGTACGGTCTAGTGGGCATAGTCTCACACGTTTTAAACAAAGTATTCTTTTGACAGATACATTCCTAGCAGGGTTTATGGTATGGGCATGGCATGGTACGATGTAGCGGGCAGATACCAAACAAAGCTCGAGAGGTGTTGTAGAGGTACACGGGTGACAATGCGAAGAATATTTAGGGAACCGGCGAGAATTGAGTTTGGACGACAGGCCACTCGTATGTACTAAGCGCAATGCAGATGGGTGTCCGCTTATGGACGAAACTTGACTCCGACAGAAAGAAAAAACAACAGTGAACGACAACACCGACAGTCTCAAACACGCACGCGCCGCCGTATCTTTGTTGTTGTGACAGAGAAACGATAATAAGGCGCCTTCACTCGCTGGTGGTATGCGAGGGAAAATCCACCAAAAGGATTACTTTATTTCTGATTTCCTTCTGGTGCATTTTTCCCTTGTTCACCGCCTCACTGCCTTCACTTCAGATCTCTGGTGGATACGCACTACGCAGCCTTAAGTGTCACACTTAGTAATACATTTTACCGCTATAAATTCCAAACAGCATGAAAGTTGCACATTGTTTTCTAGACTACTTATTTTACTTTAAAAAACTTAACGAAGGGCCGACACATTACTAAAATAAAGTTGCGTTAGTAATCAAACTTGATCGCTTGATTACAGGTATAGGGAAAGGTCGAGGGAGCGCGATCGCGACCGGGATGCGTAAGTGTCTTCCACCCTCCGCCCTACCTTACCTGCGCGGGTAGCACAAGCATACGCGACCTTGTTGCATAGTTTTGTTAGGAGCGTGTTTCTGTAAACAAACCTCGTCAGCATGTTCTAGTTAGGGAGCTGGCGAGCATTTCGGTATATGATTTGCACACGTTTCACGTTGAGGTGGAGTGCAGTTTAAATCATTACGAATCGATTTGGTTCAATCAATTAAGGTCCTATGTCGCTGCGTTTTCGCGTTACAGCGGATTGAAGTTGCTTAAAAAAATGGGGGTATTAAGTCATTTGCACATGTCTGCCTCTGGAGTTCATTGGTCACAATCATCTTGAAAACGAAGAAAATCGAAGAGGCAGACATTCAGGACTCTGCATTATCATGGGACGGAGTCTTAAAAGTGTAAAAAAAAAAGCTCTACTAAGTCATTTGCACACGGTTCTCATTACGCCCATTCGATTCACTATGACTCCGTGGATTCGAAAAAAAATGTGGCAGACACTTTGCTCGCTGATTTTCACCTGTGTAACTGTTTGAAATTCACGGAATTAAGGGACAGCAGGCATACAGCAAAGCTATTCGGTAAGCAGGATAGATACGGCGCGAGCGTGCGTAGGTGCTTACCTGATAATATTGCCGTGTGTACCTATTGCATGGGATTATTGTTATTTTTTAGTTTTATTTATACAATTTTGTTTAATTATTATTCTCTAAAAGCACGGTAACGACTAAACTTCTGGAGCTGAAATCTATGCAATCATATTTTTTCTCAATGCCAACCAGAAAAAAACAATTCAATTCAGAAAAAAAAAAATCAAATGGTCTGCCTTTGGAATATCAGAGGCCTAAACGTCTGCCTCATCGATTTTCTTTGTTTTCATAAGGAATTCAAACATCAGTCCAAGAGGCAGACGTGTGCGCATAATATAGCACACCTTTTTTTTTAACATTTTTGAAACGCTGTAAATTTACAACGCAGCACCACCATGATGGCAGACTATTTTTCCGTGGTTCTTCTCATTGTTTTTGATCGAACAATTCAAGTCTGCCAAGTGTGCATTTCATATACATTTTTTTAAATCATAAAAATAAATTAAAAAATTTAATACTACAAAAGTCAGAGCCCTGGATGTCTGCCTTTTCGATTTTTTGTGTTTCTAGGATGACTGTAATCATCAGGCCCAGAGGCAGACGTGTGCACATAATATAGCACACCTTTTTTTTTTACATTTTTGAAACGCTGTAAATTTACAACGCAGCGCCACCATGGTGGCAGACCGGGTCCTTGATGTTCCTTAGGGCATAAATATTACTATTAATAACGTCTGCCTTGTGTGCTAATCATATAGAAATTTTGCTCGCCAGCTCCCTAGCTATCAGCGCTGCTCTCGGCGAACAACCATAACTAGACCGGTTTACATAGGCATTTTACAGAATTGGCATTGTTCATTTTTTTTAGTATGCTCCAATTCGAAAACCATTTCGAGGAAAACCATCATTTATCCGATTTATCTTGTCCGATTTCAAAAATACTTTATGATTGCAGATATTTTTGTAAAAGTACTTTGAACCTTTGTTTGCCCGAACGACCCGGTTTTTAGACAGAATCCAGCATCGAATGTTTGCCACAAAAATGAAAAAAAAAAGTTTAGCTATGGCAACTGTCATGTGTCACTGTCAAATCGACAAAACCATAGACAAAGCCGTTTTTTTTATAGCCAGCCGAACGAAGGCGATTGGGATTCTGTCTAAATTCACGAATTATCAAACAGCGAAAAATTATTTATTATTAATTAACAAAGCTACGTAAAAGCATAATATTCAGATTAGTTGCTTGAAATAGTCCATTTTATCAAATAAAGGTGTTAAAAGCACAGCTTACGCGTGATCAACGTCGAGACATCCTTGTCCTTGTAATGTCTATGAACAAACGGGTCCAATTTAAGTTGTCTTGAGCGAAGCGCAGGGACCAGTTTGGTTTAGAGAATTACACAGCTGTAAACATAAGATTTTAACCAATGGAGTAATGAGCCATCTTATTTGTATTTTCAGCGCGTGCATTGTTTTTTTTCTACATTATACTCGCCTGTAAGATTTAAAGCTTTTTTGACATGCTCGGAAATAAATACACGAACGCTTAAAGCAAACCGTGCTGTAAAATAGTTGTTTTGTGTTTGTTTCATTTTATATGCTTATACAATTTTCGGTTTGTTTACGTCCGCCAATAATAAGTAAATCTACTTCGTCATTACAATGAAAAAGCCCAAATATAGGCTAAAAAACTTCTCTCTTGTAATCCCCTTGACATAGGTAGTGAGGTAAAATTTATAAACTTTAAAATATAAAACTAAACAAAAGCTGTCAGGGACGTAATATTGCCAAAATGAAGGAAAGCTAGGTGAAATGATTTTATTGCATGTCGCATAAGTAATATTACACTTATTGTTGAGTTTTTTTTAAAAGCGGCTCAAACGAAGCAAATTGGCTTATAGCGGTCGATTTATTTCTGACGCGTCACTAAAATCTAAATATTTTACTCGACGCATTACATCTAGCTAAATTTTAATGATTATTCTATCCCTCTAAATTTCGCTTGAACTTGTCCCTTTCCTTGAAAATGCATCATAATAAGTGTTGTGACGTAGTGTTGTCTGTTGTCGCAGGTATTACAGAGACTACCGCGAACGCGAGCGTGACCGCTCCCGCTCCCGCGACCGCGAGCGCGCGGACCATTACAACAGAGGACACAGTCGGGAGGAGAGGTGAGTGGCAATTAGCCACTGTCAACACAATTATCAGCTGAATAACAACAGCATAGTCGTTTAAAATGTTTATAATTCAATAATTAGAAGTTATAACAATAAAAGTGAACAAGAAAGCGCTAAGTGGAGGAAACAGTGAGTTACAACAACAACCAATTACATCCCCCGTCAATCGAACGTAATTGGCCGAAACAAATTTAAGTACACATGACGTCTACAGCGCACGTTTCGATATCTGTTAGTATATAATAGGCACTTAAACAATTAATTAACAAAACGATTGGTTATTTAATTCTTCTATGGTAATCAGAGTTGACGCATTAAGTTTACGCTGCATCAAATTACTTTAACATTAACTGTAACCATAATTTTTGCCATAAAACGGTAGAAATATTAAGTCAAATTCGTCGGTTATGGTTAAAATTATTGTTCAAATAACTTGGTGCAACTCACACTAGCGGTCGCGGCTGACTGCATGTCTACCCGAAGTTGCGAAACTTTTCACAATACACCGATTTTCTAATGCACTTTGTTCTCCAGGCCTCGCAAGTCCCCCGCAGAGCCGGCAGCGGAGAGCGGCGCGGGCGACGCGAGCGGCAGCAAGCGTAGCAGCGCGGCGCCGTACTACGAGGAGCGCTACCGCGAGCGCCGCGACCGCGAAGCGCCGCCCGCAGAACGCGAGCGCGAGAGAGAACGGGACCACCGCGACCGCACACGACACTAACGCACACATTGACACGCACTCAGTGGCACGTTTAGCGGCAGACAACTATACACACCTATTTAGCGAAACTAGTCACATTAAAAAACAGTTAACAGTAATAATGAACGATCTTAATTTTTTTTGCTCCGCTAAATATGCCGTGTGTATCTGATGTACGGATGGTGTTCTAAAGCCACAAAAATAATATTGTACAACGATGCGTGTCAAGAGAAAAGCCATCAAGATATGGTGAATACCGCCTCGTCACTACGTGTTTGTGCCTGGACATTACTGAACATACAGAAAGTGTAATCTTGCCTCTGAGCGTGCCGTCTCTGATGTGGATTCGGCATAACATTAGACACTACCCAAATATTATTCTGTCGCTCTGACCGGTAATTTGCATAGGCGTGGTTCTAGCGTTGGATTCTATCTCTACATTTTGAACCGTGTGACAGATATTCATTGGACTAATCCGTTTGACAGAAAGTGTGCTTGCGACAGGAAACGTATTGTTTAATCAATTTAAGAGTTTTTTTACATTTGTATTTGTCCAACCCTAGACTAACATCTCATTAATGCTCTTGTCATTTCATTCGGACTGGTAGTTTATTTGAATTATAAGTAATAACGAATATTCAAATAAATAATAGTTGAATAACAGTACAACGCGGTACAATAGGTTTGTTTTTACGTCATACCGAAGTCTTGGCAGACGATGTAATTTGTGTACACAAAAATGTAATGCTAGCAGAATGCGATCTTGGCATACAGTTGACGGAGTTTTTGGTCTGTTGTCTAAAACGTGTATAGAAGTCAATTGATGCAATATTGACGATTTAAACTGTATGTTGAATTTATTTTCTGTAACGAGCATTGTACGACCGCCCTGGTTAATGGATCCACATTCCATAATTCGACATTTTCTTCTGGAGTCTAGGATATATCGTAATCTTTGTGAGAACATTGTTAAAGAGTTGATAATCTATTTTCTTATTGCACAGGAAATGTGAATTTATTGTATTCGCAATAGGGAAATCGATTGGTACCTCATTAGGTTTTAGTCATAGAATTTAAGATTTCCTTGTATGGAATGGCCCATACGTCTAGATTATGACACTGATTTTAGGATTTACTTTGCGTTAATGAATATAAATAAAATTAATGTATTCACATTCAGAAATCTGTTATTATTTAGTCTTTCCCTTGCTATTCTGACCTACCACTAGACTAGAGAATAATAATTTTGGGTTCTAAGGTACGTGCTACATGGAGAATAAAAGATATCGGCGCATGCGCTGTTTTCCTGCTGATCACGCCATCATACTCTACTCATTTTTATAAAAAAATAAAGTAGGTCATTCTTATTTTGTAATGGGGTATTAAATTTTATAACAACACCGGTCTACGCACACATTATTAAATAACGGGACCTATTTCTGAAAAAATAAACATTAATAAGTGTGCCGAATCTGAAATACGAGAAAGAAATGCAATAGAGTTGCATAGCACCGGCCTCCTCTCAGAAGAAGATAACTTGGGCTGTGAATCCCACATAGGCCCAAAGCGGATTCGGGTCTTCGTAACGATAAAACTGTCAAAGGGAGCTGAATTCCTGCAAAAGTACCGACGTCATTAGTAGAAAACACCGTAATTATCCTTTATATTCTTAAATACTTATTAAAAAACTCGAAACTTGCTGCAATTTTTATAAAATGACCCTCCATCGCCCACCAACGTTAGTACTTCGCTGTATATTGCCAGAGTTACAACGACTTTTACTTTCAGTGTTTTGTTAGGTATTTTACGAGCACCACTGCAGAACAACACAATTCCACATTGTGTTGGTTTATGTCAAGTAAAACAATACGAGCAACAATACGATACATTGCTGAGCTTGAATGAGACATACCTATGGGTCGTGGTTTGTCCACCTGGTTTTCGATATATTTCTGGATATTTTGCCCTTCGGGCATTGTAAACATTAATAATCAGTGATTCGAAATAATGGCAGCATTTTTCCGGGTGGACCGAATTAGGTGGACCATGACCCATAGCCTTATTAGCGAAATCTGAAGCTCGGATGATTATAATTTTGTAGCTAGCTTGTTAGCTCAATCGTCAAAGGTGAAATCGAAATTTATCAACTCTCCCCCCTCCGGGATGTGAGCCCCCCCCTCCCCCACGCCAACGGAAAGTCAACAAAACGCGGTTTTTTGAATTTGTATTAGACAACAAGTACATATTATCACACCAAGTTCAATAAAAGCTAGTACCTACTAATAATCTAGGTTCCTACCTACTTAAACGGGTCCTTTATCACGATTTCACGCAGCATACGCATGGCTGCTTCTTTTGTTCAAACTGAGACAAACAGCGTTGATTTTCACGGTCCATTGGATAAAGGTTCGTGCTGCAAACGTCGCTGTGGGATACCATTTCAAAATATACTCAATGGCACGTATAATATAACACTAGAACAATTACGAATAGCATGTTTAAGGAATAGGTGTAATGTTTTTTTAACTCTTCAGTTCTGTGCGCTGGGGGGTTACCATAATGTCTTAATGCGATTCAATTCCGATTCAGTTTAGGTTCGCTCGCTGTCAAATCTACTAAAAATGAGCTAAAAAAAATGAGCTGTAATTAAAATTTTCGATTCAGTAGCGAGTATATACAGTTAACTTTAATTGACTTTTGCTTTAGTAAAAAATACGTTTTCTGATGCCGTGTTATCAATTATAATTCGCGGATTTAAATACAGATGCAGAAAATCAAGCAATGAAGACTGCAAATTAATTTTAATGACTCGTGTTAAAAGTATAAAGTGAACTTCTTTTATTAGGTACTTTTTCACACGAGATGAACTGAAACCTTTCTACTGTTCACTAGAAAACGTTTCAAAACGTTTATGATGAGCCTTTATGACTTAGGTGTGTTAATCTACTAAAGTAAACAAACTCGTTTACAAAGTATATAAAACATTTCGAATCGCTTACAAGGGTGTAAACAGAGCGAGATTAATAAAATGATTCCGACTCAAGATTAATCTCCAAACAAACTTAATTTGTACCTACCCACTAAGTTGCCAAACTCTATTACGAATTTCTTACCCGAAAATTTATCGAATCCTTTATAGAGTTCCTTGGAAAGGGTTTCCCTCATCTCGTATAATGTTGCTTGTAAGAAACTTCCCACTTAATAATTTAAGACGAATGATGACTCGGTACCTTCCTATAATAATTTGGATATATTTGTTTTCTAATTATAAATAGTAGGAGATTATGTTGCCCAGGGTGCACCAACGCAAACGCTGATAAGACCCTCGCCAAACCGCGATGCTCAAGCTCACGAAGAGGTTACCAGTCCCGCACCCAGAAAATTGACTCTTAACTTATCTACCTAATTGATTTTTTGTTAGATTACGACCATCATATTGCACTGCTCTGTTTAAGTCTACCATTAAAATTATTTAATAGCACAAGAGGTATTCATGGGCCCGTTTTAGGTGACTCTGTTTCATAAAAGAACGGTCATCAAACAAATTCGTCTACTTCGGAACCCGAAGCCTTTCCGCGGAATGTTCGCAGGTCTGTTATTTATGAACAAAATAAAAACTAATTTCGCCCAGTGGAACAGCTCATAAACGCGGAGGTGGAAGTTTGAAGTTGTTGACCTTTGCAGAGCCGGCTGAACAACTGCTCAAGTTTTGTAACAGGAATGCTTTGAAAGCTGTTGAAAAAATAAAACTAACTATAGTACCTTACCATCGTACAATGTCATATCTACAGAAAATAGCTACTGGTACTACACCTCGTGTCGCGACGAGATCTTTCCAGGAAATCAAAAGGCAACGTGAAGGGTTTCTTAGATTTCCTTTATTGAGCTTGTCAAGAAAAATAGACGTAGTTAGCATCAAAGTCGTCGAGTTCTGGAGAACCGCTATTTGCTATACCTACTAAGTTATGTAAGTTATATTAATTGTAAGTCTAAAATCCACAAACGTGAATTATAATCTTTAGATCATTACATTCGAAAGACAAGGAACAAAACCTACTCGCAGATCGCTCGATTTAATATATAAATGCGATGGGCGCAACGAAGTATGGTGGCCCCCTAATTCACTATGAGGACAATTCTAATATTGCTTAAGGATGTGTGAGCGAACAGTCTTCCGCAGTTGCCAAACAATTGACAGGCAGGAAGCGACAGAATGAGCTGTGAAGTTAAGATTGTGTCGATAAGATTACCAAGCTATCTTATATAGTTTTTTGTCAGACTACTTACTCGAAATTCACTGAATGGGGCCCTCATAGTGGCCCACTCGGACACCCAGGTTACAACATTGGTATAATGTGAACTGTTAGGGATAGAGGAGGACGAGCTACTGAGGCTTTACCATGACGTCTTAATGCGATTCAATTCCGACTCAGTTCAGGTTTTAGCTGTAATTTTTAGTATGGATCTGACAGCGAGCGAACCAAAACTGAATCGAAATTGAATCGCATTAAGACGTCACGATAACCCCCCTGGACTTACTGCCACGTGCCAGCGCCACATAAAAATATTTAAAAGCTAGCGTGGTATGCTAACAGGACTTTAGGATTACCAGTTTGATTTACTGTTGTTAAATTATCATTAACCGATGATCGTACTACCAGTCTCTAAACCGACTAAAAGTCTACAGGATTTAAGATAATAACAAAACTTTTAAAGGGTTCTGCAACTTTTGCTTTTTGATTTTATAAGATAGGCTAAGAGGCAAAAGGTGTAATGGAAAATAAATAGGTAGTAGTTAATTTAATAATTGACGAAGGTACTTACATCATAAAAGGGCAACTTTTTGTCTGTTTGGGTGTGTATGTGTTTGTGTGGGGGGGTCTGGAACCGTGAAATGGCGAAGGCCTCAATTTTGCTGTTTGCGTCCGTCAACAACTTCGCGTGTTGCGTACCGAATCAGGAACTTCCTACAAAATCTATTCCCCAGTTACATAAAATTTAATTAACTTCTTAAGGTCTTTAAAAAAAGTGTTTAAACAAATCTTTCGGGTACAAAGAAGTCTGGATAGGACCTGTTTCCTCATTCTATTTATGAAAATTCTTCTTAATAGAATTGGGACAAGGAGGTCGTCGAGAGGAAGAATTTTGCCTGATTTATTCGCAATATTTAGCGAGAGTTGCGGTTGCTCTTATCGTGCAATATTTATTGGCAGGGCAGTTTGATTAATAGCATACGATTAAAAATAAAGAGCGATAGTATTTCTTAAAATGATTTGTTGTTAGCGTTTTCTTAGATTTCATAGCCAGGGTAAGACACCTATTTCTATTTGATCATCATCATCAAGGCGTCCACTGTTAAACACAGGCCTTAGAACGCCACAATGAACGACAACTCGCCACCTGCAAATTTCCCCCAACTTTCACGATGCCGTCGGTCCACCTAGTGGGAGGCCTGCCAACACTGCGTCTTCCGGTTCGTGGTCGCCACTCGAGAACTTTTCTCCCCCAACGGTTTACCACCCCTGCTCCTCCGTTTCTATTTGATACTTCTTATGAAAGACCAGCCCAAAAGTTTGAATATAGAAAGCTTAAATTTTGCATAGATCTCTATGAATGTAAGTATGCAAAGATTTAAGACGAATTCTGTGAAATTACTTTTGGTTAGGGAGGTCTGTGTTGTAAGTGACGTCACGGGCGCAAGTTAGTCTAACAATAAATGTTTCTTTGCAGGTATATTTATAGTGGTTAACAGTGCGTCGACCTAAATATTGGTTTATACCGATAACCGGGGTGACTTTGATAATTTTAGGGCCACTTTAATCGTTTTAAAATTGCTCTAAAATCGATATTGTCCATAAACGTTGCATGTTTGGCTTGTAGACGCAAAGGCGATCGATGAAGACATCGATTGGAAACAGTAGTCATATAGTCAGTAGTCATGTAGTCATTATAGTTCATTACTTTTTAAAGTCACCTCATTGCAGTCAAAGTGATCTTCTCGTCTTAACTACCTTAAATAAAACCTAACGCAAGTTTTAGTAAATAAACAGTTACGATATTTGGATACAAATTATAATTATTTTTATATAAATTAAATAAAATTATATTTATAAATATAAACCCCTTTTGTGTGTATTTGTATTTACAGTGTGGAAGATTTCTAGAGACAACTAAAAGGCTTATATCTACAGTCGACTTATTATAATCGTAAAAGCTTTATTTAGAAGTTAAAAAACATTCAACTGATTTATTTTAATATCGCCACAATCATGCTAAACGTGGCTTGTAGGACAAATACGTGATTTACATATGTATGTATTTCAATATCAGTGATAACCCTACTACATCACAGTTGTTGTTTATGGACATTAAAAAGTGACACGCCATTTATTAACAGCCACAGTCATTTTGTATGTGCTAGGGTTCAAACATGCAGATATGTTCATGAAAATTTAACAAAGGTGTATTTCGAAACACATACAACATACTGAATAATAAAGTATTAGGGTGTAACAATTAAACGTTTGTTTAAAGATCGCTCGTTCTGTACAGAGTATTCTTAAATACTTAGATTTTCATTTATTTGTCCAATTATAAACAAAGACAACGCCATGTTATTGACATCAAAACAGATGTCGGACTCCCACGGTTTTAATTATTCTTCTCTCATTACAGGAGCTAGACGGTTTTTGTAATCAAGCCGTCCGAACTGAATATATATTTGTGCTTACAATTTACTTAGAAATTGTATTGTTTTTAACGCTTTGTTATTGTTCAGCTTATAATATCCAATTCGGAACGTTCTGTTTTGAAATGTTGTTTACCCAGTTCATGGCACGTGTGGTTGAGCGTGCGTCATCAGTTGACACAATAGACAGATTATTAGTCATCTTCAAAGTTATTTTTTGGGGTGCGAGTCGGGTTACCTCCACGTGTGGTCAAGAGCTGCGGTTTTTTGGATCCGTCCGGGGGGAAAAGCAGTGCAGTGTACCCTGGGCATCGGCTAATGATTTCCTGGCGGTGTCCGAGGGATATTGACCGTTGGCTAAGAGCCCGACAGGGGGGGGGGGGGTCTTTTGACCGTGTTCTACCGTACCGTTGCCGACATTTTTGTCACAAGATTTTTGGATACCTACTGTATTTATTACTTTGACATTCGCGAAATCATCGCATCGATCGATGGGGCCGTATAGAAAAAGAAGAAGATTAAATGACGTTTAGAAGAATGTTCAACGGATACTTTTTCATAAATTAGGTAGGTATGAATCATAATTTTGAAGAATTGTTTTGAAATACCTTTTTTGCAAAATTTCTGTCAATATCTCCGGGACGGGGAATTCCGTGAAGATTTTTGGCGCTTCTGCGTCCAAATAGTCAGCCGTGGGTGGCAACGAATGAATACTTCAGAATTTGGTACAAGTTATTTTCTGACCCTCGATCTATTTTAGATTCTTCTTACAAAGAGTTTGAGCGTTACATTGTAATTAAAAAGTTATTTTTTTGGAATATTCGAAAACGCACAATAGTGAACGTTGCATAATTAAGTCCAACCACCTGGTGTTCTCACAGACCTAAATCTAAGTGGATGGCGTAAGTGCGGTGAAATGTATGAAGACCGAGCATGTCAGTGCTTGAAAACATTATCGACACGTTTCAGACGAAAACATCTGCCTTTATATTTTATTTCGTCCCATGGCTCCCTATTTAAAATGTGTTCTTTGGGTAGGTAATAAACAGTGCCTTGTGAATCCTTTTGATTCCATTATTTCGGTTTTCGGTTTTAGATATTTGACATTTATATTTTGTCTTTAGAAACCTTACATAGAATATTATAAATCAAAGTCCTCCGCCGCGTCTGTCTCTCTGTCTCTCTGTTTGCGATAAACTCAAACTACAACACCAATAGATAGAGTGATTCACGAGGATGGTAGGTAGTACATACAAACATACATAAATCACGTCTTTATGTCTTACGAGGTAGACAGAGCTTTAGTTAACAAGACCTAAAGGCCACGTATAGCATGATTGTGGGCGTCTAGCTGGAAGGGGGAGTCAAAACAGTGATGGATTGTCAGCCGCATCGTCTATAACATGATTCCTATGATTTCCGCCCATTCCCTCGATGGGCTTTTACCATCTGCGCGGGAAGAGAAGCAACTGGTACATTCTATGTTTTATTCTTTATTCCCAGACCAGCAGGGTAGGTAGTATTAATAGGTATATAATTTGTCAAGGTTCTATGTAAATTGGTGAAAATATAACGACAATTGGCATTGTTCATTTTTTTAAGCTGTGCTTTTAACACCTTTATTTGATAAAATGGACTATTTCAAGCAACTAATTTGAATATTATGCTTTTACGTAGCTTTGTTAATTAATAATAAATATTTTTTCGCTGTTTGATAATTCGTGAATTTAGACAGAATCCCAATCGCCTTCGTTCGGTTGGCTATAAAAAAAACGGCGTTGTCTATGGTTTTGTCGATTTGACAGTGACACGTGACAGTTGCCATAGCTAAACTTTATTTTTTTATTTTTTGTGGCAAACATTCGATGCTGAATTCTGTCTAAAAACCGGGTCGTTCGGTCAAACAAAGGTTCAAAGTACTTTTACAAAAATATCTGCAATCATAAAGTATTTTTGAAATCGGACAAGATAAATCGGATAAATGATGGTTTTCCTCGAAATGGTTTTCGAATTGGAGCTTACTAAAAAAAATGAACAATGCCAATTGTTGGAAGTATCGGGAAAAGCCAAATACAAAGCCCGGGACATAAATTTTTTATCCTGCGCGGACGAAGTCGAAGGCAACAGCTACACACAAGTCGTAACTTGTGTATAAAAAAAAAACATACAGACGAATTGAGAACCTCCTCCTTTTTTTGAAGTCGGTTAAAAATAGATGTTAATCTTGTGCATTCGTTAAAAAAAACGATCGCTTTGGAAAAAAACAAAGCTCTTCGCACCTGCTGTGTTGAAAGGAGAAAAATAATAGGAATGGCCACAATGGCGAAGTTGGTCCGACGTAGCGTCGCGAACTAGCTCTGTTCATTATTGGAAACAATAACTGTTCAGACTCCGGCGTACGCGAGAACAGCGAAGGGCATGGAGGCGCTTCAAGGTGTTCAAACATATTTTTAGTCTCATCTTCATTCATGCTACATAAATCATGTCTTTATTCCTAAAGGAGTAGGCAGAGCCTTTCTTTACTCCCGGATCAGTACGGAAGATTCATGTTTATATGTCCATTTTTAATTCCCGACAAAACGAGGGTGCTATACGTTCGAGGTATAATATTGTCTATGTGCATACGTCACGTGTTTGTTTGTGGCATCATATCTTCCAAACGGGTTTTTTTGTTCTTGGAAAAGATTTCAAAGCAACTTTTTTTAAAATGGTATGGTCTTGCAAAGGGTCGATTAACAAACATTTAAAATTGTTGTATTTAGTTGAATTTGATTGAAAAAGTGATAACAGATAGCAGTTGACAGTATTGACACGATTTCCAAATTTTAATCTTTGAACAGTCTCCAGGCTTACAATCAAACTCACTGCTCACTTACCAGCAGATGACCCACTTGCTCATTTGCCTTCCTTGTCGTAGGTAAAGAAAAAAAAACACAATTTGACATTTGCAATCAGTTAGACCTAATAAAAGCTTAGATAAAAACATTTCCCGTATAGGTACATACCTTTTTTTTATGTTGTGGAAAATGCGCCTTATGCATCCGCCCGGTACGGGTTTACCGGGGGTATGTGGGGACCTCCCGCATACTCACTAAAAACCACACTGAATGAATTTATCTTACGTAAAACCACACTGATTTCCTATTCAGTCGTATGTGAGGCGTTACGGGAGCACTCGGTGTCACCGCGACGCCCCACGACCACCCCGGGATGGGGTTCTCTCTTCGCGGCACCTCTGCAATGCAGGCTTGGGAAATGTATAGGTACATATCCTATCTAGTAGAAACGCAGTGCCCTCTACGGGTCTGTTGATTCGAGCTAAACAAAATAACGACTCTATCCCATTTCTGTGCTACCTCAGTAAAAACGGATGGCCACAAATGGGAATATCGATGAGCTTACAAAACAAACAAAGCTTGCGAACAAAGATACTACTCCGACTTGATAAAGATTCCTTTTTAATGCTGCTTATAAAGGAATATTAACTGAGCACATTGTTGCGAAGGACCACATTTTAAAAGTTGAAATCACTTATTGGAAAGAGTATCTAAGTTTGAAGTCAAGGTCAGTTCGACATAGTTCGTAATAAACACACACTTCTTATGCCAGGAACCCGTGTATTGAGCGCTTCGAGACTAGGTACTGTAGAGCAGCTCTTGGAGCATTTTTTAACCTTTTCGCCGCCATGCCAAATACAAGAGACGTCACCCATACGCCAGACTTCTTTATTGCGATGCGCTAAGTGGAACCTAAACTCATTTGACCGAAGGTTGCTTTTGCATTGCAGTAGTTGACGTATATATAGGTCGTTGGCGTTGAACCTACGGTGCTGATATATGTGTCGTTGGCGTCGAAAAGGTTAAGTGCGGGGTTCGTGTTGAAAATATCCTAAAAAAACGATGGTTGCATAAAGCTTATATACTGAAATTAAAATTACACTTAAAATATTATTGTATCTTTTATTTGATCTTTAGAAAGTATTACACTTAATTAACACAGGATGCTACATCAAGCCCGATTCAAGCAGATCTGAGGTCTGCCCTCGAGTTCTAAAACAAAACACGAATAAATCGAACAGTGTTCGATTTATAAAACTTGAGCACACCCGAAAACCAGCCAGTACGCTAGGTTACTTCCTGATCAACCTGGGTGGGCGGAGTTACGAGGGCCAACACCACAATAACATGTCGTGTGTTCCTCTGTTATAAAAAAAACTGTCGTAGTCTTGTAGTTTCACCTATGACCTGTCACGCAGAGGATCGTGGGTTCGAACACCTCCGAGTTTTCTGTTTAAGTGCGAAATTCCATTTGTTTACCATGACAAGCCCTTCCTCATATTCGTTTATCTTAATCATAGAACTGAAAACCATGACAATATGTTCATAGAATCGCGGCCGCCCGTTTAGTGAAAAAAGCCCTCCCTTAGACATAAAGTAATCGTCTATTTTCCTTTCTTCTATTCACAAATAAACAAATCAATTAGAGGAAACAATTCAATAAAATCCTGAAATCTACAAAAGAAAATCACGTTTTTTGTCAATATTAGTTTGATCAGCATATGTTTGTTCGCGTAATATGACGAGTTCAGCCCACGTCGTAATCAGGTTCCTTGTGTATGTGGGCTAATAAATATGCCACATGACCGGCGGGGTGTCGCCATTACGTTCAGGCCGTTTGGAATATTTCCTATTGCGAAGGTCGACGATCCGCGACAGTTTTTTGTTTCTTTATTATTTGCTCTGCGGTGCTCGTTTGAAGATTATTGTTCCTTTCCTTGAGAACATCACATGTCTAATAAAAAAAAGACTGGGCAACGAATCAATGTGATTACAGGCTTTTAAGTTACAATGTTCGTATATATTTTTCTGCTTTGCAAAAACTGCATACGAACTGAGAACCCGACTAGCTGGTTCTCTACACTGACTGTGTTAAATATATCTCGGCTATATCATTGTGTAGTTAATTACCAAGTGAAGTTACGTTTAAGCTCTCCTTTAACGTTAGTTCTACGAATGTTATAAAAGAGTACTAAAGTCACATCCATATTTTCCTGGAATAATATATCAGTACAAAGTGCTGAGGACTGTGTTTTTGGCAGCTGGATAAGGGATAAGAAGAAATTTATTGTTTTGAAGGTGAAAAAGGTTTAATTTGCGAATAAATTCCAAAAAAGACAATTGTCAGGCGGTATAAGTACCTACCTACGCACAGTTCTGTTGTTTATAGAGTTCTCCCCCTTGTTTGTTAAAGTTCGTCAATTGTATTTGTGTACAAGAAAGTGTCTACTTTTAAAACTGCCGCAATTTTCGTACCCAGAGGGTAAAAACGGGACCCTATTTATTAAGACTCCACTGTCCGTCTGTCTGTCCGTCACCGGCTCATCTCATGAACCGTGATAGTTAACTTTTCACAGATGATGTGCATATTTACGTTGCCGCTATAACAACAAACTATAAACAGATTTTGATTTTGTGCATATTAGGTAGGTATGACACAAGGTAGCTGCATTGATTTGAGACGTTTTGCTTTACAGTCCTTTTACAAATATCATTTTTCTTCTTAGCCCTACTATATTTTTTAGGTATAATCCCACAAAGTCATTTTACGTTTTAGGCATTGTACAAACGTAATACGTTGTAAAATTAGGCTAAGTTCAATTAATGTCACAAGAGCGCGCTAGATGGCGCTGCGATCGGTTCTACATCGCGCTGGCAAGATTATTCCGCGAACGTATATAAGGCTGCCTAATATATTATCAGTTCAACTTTCTGAGAACCAATCAATTTATACATTACGAGTAAAGTAGTATCGCTACGCGTTGTTTTGTTATTTATATTCCCCAGAATCATTGAGCGGCGTGGTACAGGCGTAGTGATCATGATATTTTTTAGGTCTGTCTATGTAAGTAATCACAATAAAATAACCTTATACAGCCTAATTTTTGCTCAGAAGGTAGGACTCTGATAGCACCGGATTTTATATGCACTTGCCGAATTTGTACCCAAGCCGCGGCTTCGGAGTCCGACTCGAACTTGGCCGGTCATCTAATTTTATTTTCGTAACAACGCGGTAACTAAAACTCCGGAATTAGATAGGATGACAGCGAAGGGTAGAAAAGAGTCAAGCGCGAGCTGAGCTACGTACCGGTCGGGTCTTTTTATAATCCTACTAGCTTCTGCCCGCGACTTCGTCTGCGTAGAATTATACATAAAAACCTTCCTCTTGAATTACTCTATCTATTAAAAAAACCGCATCAAAATCCGTTGTGTAGTTTTGAAGATATAAGCATACATAGGGACATAGGGGCAGAGAAAGCGACTTTATTTTATACTATGTAGTGATAGTGATTAATAAACGCGAAAGTTTCTGAGTATGGATGTATGGATGTTTGTTGCTCTTTCACGCCAGAACGGCTGGACAGATCTGGATGAAACTTGGAACATAGATAGATTATAGTCTGGAATAACACATATAGGCTACTTTTTATCCCGGAAAGTTGCGTAATTCCTATGGAATAGCGATAAACGAATTCTATGCAGACGAAGTTGCGGGCAACAGCTAGTTATCTATATTGGGAATATAATTATAATTATTAATATTAATTATTATTAATTTGTGCATGTGTGTTGTCCTGTATTCATTTTTTCTTGTGTTTAATGCACAATAAAGAGTTATACATAAACATACATACATACAATTATTCGACACAATTTTGAAGCTAGGCAACGAGATGATTTAAGAAAAAAGGAGAACAGAGTTGTTTAACACATCTTACATTATCTAAAATGTAGGCATTTAGGATTATTTTAAGTATTGATCGGTTCTTTTACTTTTTCTGTGTGTCTACTCTTGCTTAATACTATGTCCTGTCAATCGTTCAAGAGACACCTTTTAGGGATAATATCGCTTTTTGCATTTGTGTTGTCCGGTATTCGTCTTTTTCTTGTTTTATGAACAATAAAGAGTTATACATACACACAGTAATGAACAAAAATTTTTACCTTGCTACTCCGCTACTCACGTGCAAAATAACCAAGCCTGTGTGAAATATATATGTTTTTCATGCAATCCCTCCCTCCACTGCTGCCAATAAAACACATATAAATCCCACAAACTTAATTATCCCTTACACCACACAAACACTGACGCGTTTCAATCCCTCTACGGGATCATTATCAAAGTTTACACACAACCGTTACACATGCAAACCCAAAAACATATATATTTCACACAGGCTTGGTTATTTTGCACGTGAGTAGCGGAGTAGCAAGGTAAAAATTTTTGTTCATTGAAATGGACCTCCGCAAAGTAACGCCTGATTCAATAAAATATACACACAGTACCCTAAAAACTTTTCTTATTAGCCAACAAGTCCCATCTTCATCTCAATCTTAAGACGTCACGGCCTAAATCAAAATGCTTCGTTACAACTGACGCAGTCGAAATCTATAAATACATTCAACTTGATTACAATTAAAGTTCTTCGTTTGAAGAAGTAATTGGCTCAAAAGCTAATTAAACGCGTTTGAAGTGACACGCATCGTGTGTTACATCAATTAAAGAAATGCGTACGTAATTATTTTGCAATTTAATCGAATTTTTAACAAGCAGCTCAACTGACTGACTTTTTAAGTTTTAATGTTTGAAACTAGAATATCCATGACATCTTTTTTGTACAACATTTACTGCGAATAAATATTTCATTCATTCATTCATTCAATTTTTGATCTACTTACACTTTCCACATCCTTCACAGTTCACTCTGCTAGGCTGTGGAATCGGTTACCGACCTCCATCAGGCAGTCTGCCTCCGTGTCCTTCAAGGAAGGCTTGAGGAAGATATGGCTCACACCATCTCCTTAGATATTGTATGTGTGTACTCTTATTGTATTTTGTATGTATGCATGTGTGTAATGTTATTTAGTAGTTTATTTTCTGTTTTGTTAATTATACTTAGATATGTACGCTCTATTGTGGCTTTTACTATCTGGAATTTTAAACTTACACTTTGTTGGTCCCTCGTTTAATGCTCCTCTCATTTACTCAAAGGTTAACTGGTAGAGATCCCCTATAGGGATAAGTTCGCCTTTGTGCATATACTTGTTATTTTTATTTTTTTACGAATTGTATCTGTTTCTTTATATTTGTACAATAAAGCATTTACTTACTTACTTTTTTTTGTGGAAAATATAAATAGTGAAAGAAGCGTCGTCATTACAGCATCTGTCATCATTTTAGTCTATTATAGCGTCCCACTGCTAGGCCAAGGCCTCTCCTTCTTTCTATCACGCGTCCCTGTCTGTCTAGTGTAAGGGATAAAGACGTGATTTATGTATGTATGTATGTCCCTCTCAAGGGTATGCTCCTGCCACCCCTTTCGATATGCATCCAAGTAGTCTCTATCCTCATTGGTTTGCCTCTCCATCTGGAGCCATCCCAACCCCATGGTTAGGTTAGGTTAGGAGAGTAAATGTCGTCGCCTGCCGCTAAGTAGCAGCGCTTGCACTGCTGTGTTCCGGTGTGGAGAGTAGGACAGCCGGGGAAATTACGGGCACGAGACATTTCATCTTCGTCCTCTAGGTTGGCAACGCATCTGCAATCCCTCCGGGGTTGCGGGTGTCTATGGGCAGTGCTGATCACTTACCATCAGGTGACCCACTTGCTCGTTTGCCTTCCTATTGATATAAAAAAAGTGTACAGAACTGATATGGGACTAAGATTAAGTCATTTTTCTAATTTGGAACGTCAATTTATCTCTTTCGCACACATTACTCACACATACAACGTCTTTACTTAAGTTTTTCATGTATACCTTTCAAACACCCCATTTTCTTCAAATATATTGCAACGCTGTCAATAAGGGAGTTTGTTAACTTCCAGGAAGCCTTGGATGTATGTTATACAAATAAGACCACGTAACCAAGACCTTGAATATATTGTCGACAATCGATAAAGGGGTGTCGGGAATATTACATGTTGACACGGGGAACCTTGCCTTTAGTCCTGTCCTTTTCTCGTTTTGATCAAATAATCGTTTGGTATAATTCTTCACGGGTTTCAAATTAATGTTTGATAATAAAGATAAAGATTTGTTACAGAAAATCAAATACATCATTACAATTAATTTAAGTTTTGGTGTTTACCCATCACTTTCCACTTATACGCCCACAATTATGCTAAACGTGGCCTTTAGGTCTTGTTACCTTAGGCTCTGTCTGCCTCGTAAAGGATAAAAACGTGATTTATGTATGTATGTATGTATATATGTTGGTGTTTATTAAGCTAACTACCATGTTTAGAGATGACCTTGGATAGTTATAACACACACACACAAATCCGGTCTTTATCCCTTACGGCTCTGTCTATAGCTTAAGGTAACAAACAAGACCTAAAAGCTTCGTTTAGCATGATTGCGGGCGTATTGGTGGAAAGGGGAATCAAAAATAGTGATGGGTTGCTAGCCGCATCGCCAATAACATGATTCCTATGATTTTCGCCCATTCCCTCGATGGGCTTTTACCATACATACATACATACATACATACATAAATACAAATATAAATATACAGCCGAGCTCTTCAATTTGTAAAGCAAACCGCTCAAAAATAAATGAACACACATTGATACTATTTAACTAACTGTATAATTGAAAAACGTCTTTGTGTGGACATTTCTGAACGATAGGCTGTTTAAATATTTGAGAACTCGAAAGGAGAATATTATTATTAAGTATGGATGATAATTACGAATTTTAAATTACCCTTCAATTCAAATATTCCTTGTAAAAATTTGAAAACGTAACGAAATTGATACTGATTAAAGATAATCGACGACTGTAGTGCGGCGCACAACGTACCTATCAATAACACACACACACACAAATCACGTCTTTATCCCTTACGGGGTAGACAGAGCCTAAGGTAACAAGACCTACAGGCCACTTTTAGAAAGACAATGAGGGCGTAGAGGTGGAAAGTGGAATCAAAATAGTGATGGGTTGCTAGCCGTACGCCTATAACATGATTCCTATGATTTTCGCCCATTCCCTCAATGGGTTGTTACCATTTGCGCGGGAAGAGAAGCAACTGGTACAGTACGTATCAATAATCTAATAATTAAACAATTAGGCAGTAGTATTACCGCTCAATTGATTTAATTTAGAGGCGTGTATATATTTAGTACCTATGTTCACAGTTGAGCTAACACCCAATTACCTGATGCCTAATTAAGTGAACTTAACACATAATTTCTATTAGCCTTCATAGACAGCCGAACTCGATTGTTAAATACCGTAACAGTATATTGCAAGTAAATGCTTTATTGTACAAATATATAGAAACAGATACAATTCACAAAAAAATAAAAATAACATTAATGCACAAAGGCGAACTTACCCCTATAAGGGATATCTACCAGTTAACCTTTGAGTAGATGAGAGGAGCATTAAACGAGGGACCGACAAAGTGTGAGTTTAAAATTCCAGATAGTCAAAGCCACAATAGTTGAATTCTGCACGGACGAAGACGCGGGCAACAGTTACATACATACATAAGTCACGTCTTTATCCCTTACGGGTTAGACAGAGCCTAAGGCAACAATACCTAAAGGCCACGCTTAGCTTGATTAACACACAACAGCAACAGCAGCAGCAGCAGTTGGGCAACAGTTGGTTATATATATATATTTATGTACTTTTATTTCTCAACCCTCTGACAATAACAAACAACAAAAAATAACTACTCGGTGAAATCGGTTCATTCGTTGACACCAAGACCAAGGGGAATAGGGATTCATTTTTACATTTAAAACAATGAGAAAACTAATCATAGAAATCAATAGAATAAGAAAAAAATATCAAAAATAAAAACATCTAGTTTCCATAAGGATATCGAAAAGCCATTCAGTGAGTAGAAAATATTTAATGAATGTTGAATGCAGACTCGAATTGTTTAACAGAACACGTTTCAAAAAACATCTTGGAGATAGAAATAAAAAGT
Organism: Pandemis cinnamomeana; assembly: GCA_932294345.1. Lineage (NCBI taxonomy): Eukaryota > Metazoa > Arthropoda > Insecta > Lepidoptera > Tortricidae > Pandemis > Pandemis cinnamomeana. The sequence goes on from OW028721.1 coordinate 8,999,369, forward strand.
GTGTTTGAGCGGAAAAGCGATTGCGTCCTCGGTAAATGGCGGCTGGTGGCACAAACGAGCAAATAATTTAATTTTAAAGTCACAATATTTCTGCTTTACACTGGAAGGAGTAAATGTTGCCTGCGCTAGTGAGGCAAACAAATACGGACGTGTTTTGATAAAGGAAAACTTATTCAATACGTTTTCGTAGTTGTTCATTAATAATAGATATCTGCAATGTAACACCTGATTCAATCAATGGCACTAAAGTCGGGTGCTCGTTTGTGAGTTGTAACCGTTGATGACGTTGGGTGACGCCTAACTGGGTCAGGCGGGCTGTCGATCCACTGTGGCGATCATTCAGCCCAATTCCCCTTGGTTGTAGCGCTCGCTCTCACACAGCAACTCTTCTCGAATCTTCATATTCCCCTGCCGATAAGTCTCCTCCAGTTCGTCACTCCCGAATGCTTCGCGCCGCAAAGCCGCGTACACACGGCAATATAATCAGGTAAGCACCTACGCACGCTCGCGCCGTATCTATCCTGCTTACCGAACAGCTTTGCTATGTGTACATGACGCACTGGGTGAGAACATGTTTGCTTGTCTCCTCTTTCCCACAGTGTGGGCAGGAGGGATCGTTTTTATACCTATTATGCTTAAGTGCATGTTTAGCGTGTTGTGGCCGGTGATGATGCCAGTTATTGATCTTAAGCTACTCTTACCTAGATTCAGGAGATACCTAGTTCTTCTGCGGTTTATGCCTTCCAGCATCATCTTCGACTGTCTGCATTGCGTGCAAAGGATTCTCAATCTTAAAGTGGCAGACCACAATAATATTTGGCTGATGTTCACATACAAATAAACATTAAACAAAGTTAAGTTAAATCAAACAAAGCTGATAAAAAGTCTGTACAAGCAACATCAGAATACATTACAGCATGATTCGTAACAGAATTCAAATAAAAAGCTGAAAGTACCGAACTCTCACAATCATCCATCCAGCCAGACGGTTTTAAATTTTAAACTCGGAACCCTCACAGAAATCGAATCTGAGGTTAACGGCATTTACAGGAAGACTGCAGCCAAGCAAATAATAACATTGCAAATACTCTCAAACTTTCCGCTATCCAACAGCCACGTTCCACGTTTAAAGTTTTTTGAACCTTGCATAGGGTTGCTATTTATTACATTTAATTTCCATGAGAAAAAGTGTAACTATTTTGAAGTATTTTTCTATCTGTTCCCTTATCTAACTTTCCTGCTGTTTGATTCTTGGTATAAGCATTTTTTTAATTTAGAGGACTATTCTGTTTTTAGCACAGGCAACCCTTTTTCTATTTGCCATTTTGTTCGATACGATGAAAGTGAGGCTGGAGGGATGGATTTCCTCTGCTAAGTGGTGTAAAATGGATTGTATACGAAAACTGAAGTGTTGATTTCAAAAACTTTTAAGAAATGGATGTGTAAACAGTTGTTGTTGGTTTAATGGCGGACACTGAATACATTCATATGAAATGGATTGCTATACTCACATACTCAATTGTAATACTTTTTTTTTCAGTATCATCACTACATAGTATAAAACAAAGTCGCTTTCTCTGTCCCTATGTCCCTATGTATGCTTATATCTTCAAAACTACACAACGGATTTTGATGCGTTTTTTTAATAGATACAGTGATTGAAGAGGAAGGTTTTTAGGTTGGGTTGTTTTTCCATCTTCCATGCTTGTCTGGGAGTAAAGAAAAAACATAGAATGTACCAGTTGCTTTTCTTCCTGCGCAAATGGTAAAATCCCATCGAGGTAAAGGGCGAAAATCTTAGGAATCATGTTATAGGCGATGCGGCTAGCAACCCATCACTATTTTGACTCCCCTTTCCACCTATACGCACACAATCATGCTAAACGTAGCCTTTAGGTCTTGTTACCGTAGGCTCTGTCTATCCTGTAAGGAACAAAGACGTGTTTGTGTGTGTGTGTGTTGCTTTTTTCAGAATTTTTAAAATCCAAAATGTACTTGCAAGTGCCAGCAACTAAGTACACGTGTCTGTAATATGGATATCGACCATCAGCAATATCCTATGAGGCACACCTGTAGTCGGATATAAAACTGTACGAGAGCGGCGCCGGTTTACGAGCTTTTAGCCTATTGCTAGAGTTAGATCCAATGATAGACGCTAACGTTTACAGCGACATTTTGTGTTTACCTCATCGTATATATCGCACCCTTCGTGGAAGAAAGACGTAAGTCCCATTGTAAGTCAATAGGACTTACGTCTTTCTTCCACGAAGGGTGCGATATATTCATTTCACTTTTGCATATCAAAAGGATGAAACAGCGGACGGAACCCACCAATCAAGAATGAGAGATTTAACAGGCTCCTTAATATTTATGACTCAAACTATGGCAACTGTAAAATCATTCTGTCAGGGTAGTTGCAAAGTTTGTCTTACGAGGAAACCAAAAACCTGCTGAAGATAGTTGTATAACTTAGTTATTTAACTATTTATCATTAGGTAATCCTTAGTTTAATATGTTATAAAAATTCTGATTTCTAACTTTGTACAGAAAATAATACTCCCTGTATCAATTAATATTTAACCATAGACCCTATCTTTTGCCTAAGATACAGGGTACTTTCGTATCCTAGTTTAGGCATTTAATTTAATTACTCTACGTACAGTTTATAATATACTTTCGTTGTTGTAAGCGCAGATGCACTTGTTTTATGTCGAGTCATTAGTTTAGTTCTTAATTTTGCTGTATACTTACTAATACATAGATAGACATAATATAGTGCTTACTAACCATTTATAATTTATTTGTACAATTGATTATTTGAATAAATAATTTGAATTTTGAATTTGAATTTGAATAAAAATAAATAAGCATGGTACCTAATGGTACCCTGGGGCCTTATGACGTCTTAATGCGATTCAATTCCGAACCAAACTTGGATCAGTCGCTGTCAGATGTGAGACTAGAAAAGTCAAAAATTACAGATAAAAAATCGGAATTGTAGGTATTATGTCAATCAGGGATACTCCAGCCTTCTCTTAATAAAAGAATTTTAAAATCGGCCCCGTAGTTGAATTCACTTATTTCTATCCCGCGGGAATTTGCATTTTCCTGGAGAAAAAAAACCTTAGGTCAATCAGGAATTGTGTAGCTTTCTACTGTGGAAAGATTTTTTAAGATCATCCCCGAAATCGAATTCACTTATTCTGTTCTACGAGAATTTTATATTCTCCCGGATAAAAAGTAGCATATGTCAATCAAGAATTTTGTAGCTGTCTATTAAAGTCGTCGCAAAATAAAAGGCCCGTTTTGACATTTGTCTTCGCGACGTAACTAGTGATGTAACCATACGACTCGGTACTCGATACTCACGATAAATCGATTCAAGTTTGCATGAGTACTTGATCGATTTGAATATATATTGTAAAGTGCATTGGATTAAAGTTCTGTTTAGAAAATTTAACTTCCACTGATGTTGTAGATTTTGAAATGATACAATGTTACAAGCTCATAATTTTCAGTAAAGATTACTACACAGCTGGTGAAAGTCAGTAATTAATTGATTGATGAACACTAGTATTTAATTAAATAAAACCGGCCAAGTGCGAGTCGGCCTTAAAAAAATATCTTGATCGATTTATTTTTTTCTTTAACCGATTATTATTAGTCTGTGGACAATATGAAAAAATCGTTATGCACAGCACTTAGCCGAGTGGGCGGTACCCATCAATGAAAAATATAATTACCTTCAGAACATTTCGTTCGGTAAAAAATAGAGAACTTCATAGGCGTGAACTGTCAAAACGGGCCTTTTATTTTGCGACGAGTTTAGTTAAAGAATTTTTACAATCAGCCCCGAAGTTGAATTCACTTACTTCTATCCAGCGGAAAATTTGCATTTTCCCTAAAAAAAAGTACCTTTGGCTTTCTATTAGTGAAATAATTTTTGAAATCGGCCAAGTAGTTTTAGAGATAACCTCCTAAACAAAGAAACAAACAGTCAGGATATTTCCCTATCCCGTGGGAATTTCGAAAAATCCTTAGTGCACCTCTATAATACTCTAGGTACATGTGTGCCAAATTTCAAAACTCTACCTCCAGTAGTTTAGGCTATGCGTGTTCTGTCAGTCAGTCAGTCAGTTACGGTACTGTTTTATATGTATAGAAAGATATATACGAGTATGTCGGAAGGTAGTAACGTATCAATCTTAAGGTGCCAACTGCATCAAAACCTCAAAAACCGTGGTAGCACCGAGCAAAGGGCCAAAATAATAAAATTGAATTCAATTAAACAAAAGCTCTTTTACGGTCCCGAGAACGAACTGAAAACCATTTCCAGTCATTCAGTTAAAGCTTAAACCCTTAGCAACTTTGCGGGAAGAATTGAAGTATCAAACGGTCTCAATTCTTGGCCAAGTCTACTGCACAATCTGCACATTGTGTGCTTTGTCATTTACCAGGAAATATATTAAAGTTAAGTCCCGTTTCTTTTAAGTGCTAGTAAACAGTTTTCTGGAGAGTTCTGTAATGCCGCGGTACTTACCGAAGCGAAATTTAATGCTCTATTCATGTATAATAAAGCAGTGTATAGCTAGTATTTCCTCTTTACAGCCACGTAGTCTTATTATGGGATGCAGCCTGGACCTCCGACGTTTTCGGAAGTAAGTAAGTAAATGCTTTATTGTACAAATCGTTGATTAAATACAAAACGGACGCATTCCAGAGTCATTCGCCATTGCATCTAAAAACTAAAGTCTTTCGTTATAAGGTTTCAAATGCAACAGTGTCCGATTTTGAAATGTGTCGCTTTTGAATTTAAGCAGCGAAATATAAAGAAACAGATACAATATACAATTCACAAAAAAATAAAAATTACATTAATATATACACAAAGGCAAGGGGAAGTAATGTGCGAAATTGTATTTAAAATTGAGTATTAGCTTTTCTGCAAAGAAAAACGTCTTAAGAAGCCATGAGGACAGTTCCCAATCTGCAACGGATCTGTGTGGGAACTATAGTCCTCTCTTTCTGAGAGGTCTGTGCAGTGGCAGTGGGACTTTTAAGCGTCGCGGTGTGAAAATTGATTTTTGTATCGACTGTATATTAAGTCAGTGTTTCAAGATCTGTTCACTCAAAGACGGGTTAATTTGCAGCGAGAAAAGTTTTTGTTACTTTTACTTTTATTGAATTGTCAATCGGAAATTGGCAATAGGTCAATATGATATTTAGAAGTCGATCAAATTCGTTTGTAAGGTTTCATCACACTTACTCAACTTGTAATTTGCATAACGAAATTACGCGTGTTGAGTTGAAATAGCTGAAGACTTAAGGATTCATTATTAGAAAAATAAGCTTTGCTCCCTGGCGAGAGGGATCAAAGTGCAACTTTTCTGTTCAAGGCTTTTCTAAATGATATTTTGCAAATGCAATTTTTTGAAGTTGATAATTGTAAAACCACGCCATTTTCTACGCTGGTGGCTCATAAAGTATATTTAGAAATCTTTTTTCAAGTTTTTAAATGTTCGATGTGAAAAGTTGTATGCGCCACTCGGAAGCAAAATTATTTTCATCTTGGGCGTTAACACTTGAATCCCTCACTACGCTCTGGATTCTACTTTAGAATACCTCGCTACGCTCAGGCTTATATTTTAGAATCCTTCGCTACATTCTGGATTCAAAGTAGCGCCCTCGCCGTAAACACACCATTTTGCGCCCTCGTGACACAAATAACTATTATCTCACGTCCGCGTGCACTCCTACCATGTATTAACTTCTCCACTCACCAACACCTATAACCTGTTCCATATACATCAAGCTAAATTAGTTTCCCTTTACGATCTTTTTATGTAACTCCATTGATCCAATTTTATGCGGATCAAGATGTGGGTTTTACCGCTGCTTTATGGCTGCTTTATTGTGATAAGCCGGGGGTATTTAAAACATGGAGCCGGTAAAAAGGTTTTTGTGTTGAATTAAGAACACGTGTAAGGTGTGATCTTTCTCCACGATGGTCTGGGAGCAAAGAAAATAAATAAATATATTACACCAATTGACCCAGCCCCAAACTAAGCAAGCTTGTACTATGGGTACCAGGCAACGGATAAACATACTTATATAATGTAGATAAATACATACCTAAATACGTACAACATCCATGACTCGGGCACAAACATTCGTATTCATCATACAACTATCTGCCCCTACCGGGATTCGGACCCAGGACCTCTAGCTTCATAGTCAGGGTCACTAACCACTAGGCTATGCGGTCGTCAAAAGAAACGTGAAGAAACGTCAGAAAAAACGTGGAATGTACCAGCTGCCTTTAAAAAAATAGAAAATCTTAGGAATCATGTTATAGGCGGTACGGCTAGAAACCCATCACTATTTTCAGTGGCGTAACTATAACGTCTGGGGCCCGTGGCAAATTCGGCAGATGGGGCTCCTTCCTCAATATAAAGAAGTTCATCAGCGTCCCTTCTGTGCTCTAAACCAAGCCAGTTCGGGGCCCCTGGCATTTTGCCACCCTTGCCACCCTATAGTTACGCCACTGACGATTTTGACGGTCTTTAGGTCTTGTTACTTTATATAATCTTTACGCGTTCCTGAGTAATCAAAAGTTCCAAAGTACCTGAGGTTAACTGGAAGAGATCCATTTTAGGGCTAAGTTCGCCTTTGTGCATGTGTGTTGTCCTGTATTTATCTTTTTGTCGTGTTTTATGTAACAATAAAGAGTTATACATACATACATATATAAATAATGGTTAGACGGGCATACAGACTGACAGATGGGCCAAGGAGTAATCCAATACGGATTCCTTTTTTATTTTGAGATACGGAACCCTAAAAAAATTATACTTATTTTAAAGTTGAACAAGTTAATAAGGCGTCCATATTGGACTTTGATATTGGAAACTTGATGAAAGTCAAGTTAGTGAATTCAGTAATCTCAGACTACTTCTAAGTTAATCTAACTTAATAGTTAATCTGAATAAACTTCGCACGTTCGTATTTCATTGTTAATTCGAACCAAAAAGAAATTAACGTAATTTTAAAATTCTTTTCACAATCGATATTTTTTTGACATTAAGAGAAAGAAATGTATCGCACATAAATTCCGAAAAACTCAGAGATTCGAGAGGGCTCGAACCCACGGCCCTCTGAGAGGCCACAGGTCAAACCTCTAGGCTACCACGGCTTTTGCGAGACGATTGTTGCAATAAAAACTTTCACTAAGTGATCTGAATAGACCTTTCTATATGTGCATGTACGAAAGTTAGTATAGGGTTGTACATAGGTGTATAAAGGCGCGGTTAACGAGCGACGAGGTGGTCAGCCGAGAAATGCCTCGGTCAAGTCGAGCGAGAGCACATACTTAGGACACAGCGTGTGGAGACGGCTTTATAAATTTGATCGCCTTGACGCGAGGATTCTTTCATTCACTGGATCATCACTATCACTACATAGTATAAAACAAAGTCGCTTTCTCTGTCCCTATGTATGCTTATTATCTTCAAAAGCGGTTTTTTAATAGATAGAGTGATTCAAGAGGAAGGTTTTTATGTATAATTCTACGCAGACGAAGTCGCGGGCAAAAGCTGGTATAAGTATAAAACAAAGTCGCTTTCCTGTCTGTCCTTATGTAGGTATGCTTAGATCTTTAAAACTACGCAACGGATTTTGATGCTTTTTTTTTAATAGATAGAAAGATTCAAGAGATATGAATGTTTTTTATGTGATTGCCGCGCTGTGACTCGAGACTAGGGGATATCGGAAGTATCCGACATTATCTTCAAGGATTATCCGACGACTCCGACTGCGCGGAATTGGCTTATATCTCGCGGGAACTAAAATTCCGGGATAAAAACTATCCCATGTCCTTCTCCGAGACTGAAACTATCTTTGTATCAAATTTCATGAACAAGGTTCAGTAGTTTAGGGGTGAAATCGTAACAGTTACTTTCGCATTTATAATACTAGCTTCTGCCCGCGACTACCTCCGCGTGGAATCAGTTGACATGTTTATCGCTATCCCGCGGGAACTTTGAAATTTTCTGGGATAAAAAGTAGCCTTTGTTTTGATCTAGGGTACTTGCTATCTCCGTTCCAAATTTTATTCAAATCCATCTGGTCGTTTCAGTGTGAAGAAGGAACAAACATACATACACACAAACTTTCGCATTTATGATATTAGTAGGATTAGTACTTACTTACACTTACACAAATCACGTCTTTATCCCTTACGGGGTAGACACAGCCTAAGATAACAATACCTACAGGCCACGTTTAGCAAGACACTGAGGGCGTAGAGGTGGAAAGTGGAAACAAAATAGTGATAAGTTGCTAGCCGCATCGCCTATAACATGATTTCTATGATTTTCGCCCATTAACTCGATGGGTTTTTACCATTTGCGCGGGAAGAGAAGCAACAGGTACATTCTATGTTTTTTCTAGGATTAGTAGGGATGAAATTATGCCAAATAATAGGTATCCTCTTCCATACTAAGCCGCCCGCATTGTCGGGGCGCCGGTCAGCGAAGCGCACGCTCCACTCACGCTTTTATTACGCACTCCCACGTGCCTGTTTGCCGCTATGATTCAACACAAGCTCCGAACCAACATTTTGAATGCGAAAGTAGATATTGAGGAGAGAGGTGGATGGGATAGACTCCCATTTATTACCTACTACCTGTTGCCCGCAACTTCGTCTGCATAGAATTCGTTTATCGCTATACCGCAGGAACTACGCATTTTTCCGGGATAAAAAGTACTCTATGTGTTATTCCAGGGTATATATAATCTATCTATGTTACAAATTTCATGCAGATCTGTCCAGCCGTTCTGGCGTGAAAGAGTAACAAACATCCAAACATCCATACTCACAAACTTTCACATTTATAATATTAGTAGGATGCGGAAGTAACTCTGTCTGTCTGTTACGCTTTCACGCCTAAATCACTGAAATGTTAATGAAATTTGCTATAACTATAATTTCAGTTTCAGTCCCGGGAAAGGACATGTTTTTATCCCGTGAATTAGCATAGTTCCCGCGGGATAGCGATAAGCTAGTCTGAAATATAGGGAACGTCGATGAAGTAATTCGCTTATTTTTTCTTTTTTGTGCCATTGTTTTGAGCCACAGATACTACATTAGCCTTCTCCTTTGCTTGATGGGATCCATCTTTTATACGGACGTCTCACTCGGCCTTCCTCTGCCCCTTCCTTCTATTCTATACATATAAATAAGTATAAAGTTCGTGTCTGTACATTAAATAAATTTATCAAAAAAAGAGTGCTAACGATTAGGGAAGAGTAATAAAACACAAAAAAGCAGATTTATAATTTTTATCTTCTGTATATATGTATACCTAAAGGCTACTTTTAGCATGATTGTGATTACAGAGGGAAAGGTAGGAGGAAGGAGAGGGAGATGGCTTGGGATTTTCGCCGATTCCCTCGATGGGCTTTTACCATCAGAAAGCGCGCGGGAAGAGAAACAACTGGTACATTCTATGTTTTTTCTTTGCGTCCAAACCAGCATGGAAGAACTTTTTCATTTTAGTTTTTTATTCGTTATGTAAAGCCGCCAAATACCCGCATTTAAATTCTTTAAAAGCCTATTGGTTTAAAAAGCGGTTCATCGCACTCTGTAATTGGTTGAGATGCTACTTTCGAGTTCAAACCACAATTATATAGTATCTAGAGGTTAAAGTTATGTTACAGCAGTACAGTGTAACCTTCTTCACTTAAATTAAGGTTCAGTTTTGAATGTTTTGTAAATGGTACATAGGACTGTACTATCAAGCTAGAGGTTTGTATTACCTTTGAACCGTGTTGATTCCTAGGAACGGTGGATTTGTAAAGTAGTAATTTAAACTTCAGCGGCTACTGACATAGCGCATTCACCTTAAGAATGTACGGTCAACTACATGAAAACCTGGGTCACTGTATCTTACCGCAATAAGTGATCGCATTATTATTTGTGTACGTCAGTGTCAAAGTAATCCGACTTTGGTTGTCAAATCAAATCAAATAATGTATTTGCTAACAGGTAATTGTTGATGGTACATAAATCTTGTATCACTATGCTTGCCATAAAGGCATACAAATATTAAGAGACTGCACATGCACGCAACATAGCTATTTATTCGTAATATTAGGTACACAGAATCAATTAAAAATATAATAATTTAGATATCAGTCAGTCTCAAGGTTACCACATTCAAAAAAACAAAAATATATACATGTAGGATTGGAACGTAAGATGATCGAGTGAAACGGGACGTATAGTGTGTGTGAAGGATAGAGAGAGATGTGAGAGGGACGGGGAGAACAATTTGAACGGCGAACGGAAAAGTAAGATTTGCGGTTGTAAAAATTATATTAAATAGTATTTGGAGCTTAAATAATAAAACTAGTGATCAAACGAAATTGTTTTATTGAGGCAAGATAGATTCCCACATACATATATGTATTTTTAATAGATTATACATTATAGGACCTCAAATTGTGATTTAGATATTCCTGGATAGAATAGTATGCCTTTTCGCACAGAAATTTAAAAAGCATTCCCTTAAATCCAGTTACGTCGTCCATTTCCAGTATAAACCTAGGTAAATGATTAAATGTTTTAGGGGCCCTACCAAAAATACTTTTAGCCAGCAAGGCCGTGTGTTGTGAAAAGGTTCTACAGTGACCTAGTCCGTTTGGCTGAGTATACCAACAAATATACATACTGATAGCTACTGGAAGTGGACTGTATAAAAGTGAATGGAGGATGATGGAAACACTTAGAAACGTATAATAAGTATTTAATTATTGTAGCAAAACACGGGACGTACAAATTGTGGCACAAGGCAGACTGACAGTGTGAAATATTGGCATATATCAAAAGGGTAAAAGTAGGCCGCAAACCAGCCAGTGGCCAACACATATATACACAAAATCACGTTCATATATCAAGGATAATGTAGGATTCTTATAGTGTAAGCTTTTTTAATGGGTGCATTAGTTTCGGAGCCTAGTTAATTCAAACAAACAATCAAATATTTCCTTTTTATAATATTAGTGAAGAAAAAGTGGCAAAACGTGTTGTTAAACGTTACTTTAACTTCCCTCGACCTTGACATTGGACAAACTCATTGAAAATCTAACAAATTAATGAATAACACTCCACTCAAATTTCATTGAGTGTTTTAGTTACTAACAAGATAAAACAAACTTGGCCTTTAATTTCCTGTAAGGGTATTCGCTGGTGGAGAAAAATATACGAGCCCTCTGGTTTTTACCATTCGTTGCCTCTGGTAAAGTTTTGGCAGTTAACTCTTTGGCAAAGCAAAATCGATGTACCAACAAAACTTTTTAAATAACCATAATCCTTCCATATTTTGTTGCCGTTCCATTTTTTTATATTATTGTACCGAATTCTATTCTTCCCAATTTTACACACATAATTTGTAACGGGTAAATTAGTAAAAGCTATGGCTGGGATTCGAACTCGGGTCCTCATCAATCTGTGAAGCGTGGCTCTGGACCACACAGCACCTGCTATGTTTGACGTGTACTTAATTATATTACCGTTAATTTTGAGGTTATAACCGACTTTTTCAATTCGTCGGAATCTTTTTTTTTAGTAACTCTGTCACAAATGTTTGGCCAGAATTTTTCATTTTCCCTGTCCACCACATAACTTACTTACTTCCATGCTGGTCTGGGAGCAAAGGAAAAACATAACCTACTCAAAAATAGCATGCAAATTTTACAGAAACTTACCTTATACATAGCAACCAAAACAATTAGGGCTTACTACAAAAAAAAGTTATACCTACCATCAAACGAATCAAGAATTTTTACCTCTTGATTTTTTGTTCACTTTTACGGTTTTACGGTTAGAAATTAAATTTCTAAACGACAGAAAATAAGAATACGAAAACGAATGACCACGGAATGACGAGGATCGGGGTTCAATTCCCGGCCAGTCGTTTAGAAATTTAAGCTATACCTAAACATATATTTTATCCACAATCTGATATCATCATCATTATCGTTGTCGGCATCTGGGTTTCCAATAATTGGAATACGCCCTCCTTACCGCTGTAGGTATAATAAGAGAATTGTAAAACGCAAAATTTCGTTTATCAGTAGATTGAAAACTTTCTACCAAGATAGAAAGGGCTTTATCTTATCAAGTACAGAGTAGAAACTAAAGGCCACGTTTAGCATGACTGTAGGCATATAGGTGGAAAGGGAAATCAAAATTGTGATGGGTTGCAAGCCGCATCACCTATGACAGGGTAGGCGAACCAATGGCACGCGTGCCATTGATGGCACGCACCACAATATTTTGAGCACGTCGCCGATCATTTATTTATTTATTTCAGTATTTATTATTATTTTCCAAATAATCAGAAAATCAAAATTATTTCATGGCACGTCAATGACCCCATTAAACATTTTTTAGAAAAAATGGCACGTTGATGCATAAAGGTTCGCCTGCCCTGGCCTATGACATGATTCCTAAGAATTTCGCCCATTCCCTCGATGGACTTTTACCTGCGCGGGAATAGAAGCAACTGGTATATTCTATGTTTTTTTGCTTCCAGACCAGCATGGAAGTGCCAATTCAAATCGATTATACATACATACATAACATACTATTTTATTCCGACTTCCCTAATGATGTCACAAGCAAACGAGTAAACAAATAGAAAGCTTTACACCAAGGAAGCATAACGTGTACGGCTGTCACCACGCCGGAGGTCAATACAACGCGCGACAGGGAACAGGCAGGGACAGGCGAATGCCGTCGTAGGTTCATTACTTGATTACAGTCAACGTGGAATATAACAGTTAATAAGATTATATAAAAAATTGAAAACCCGCATCAATCAAGGAATAATTCAATTTTATGCCCAAAATGCCTTACTTTTGGAAAAGAGCTGATTAGGGATTGCAAAAACCGTACAGATGAAAAAAACTGGTTTTTAATCGCATTACAGAATCAGAAAAAGGTTAGCCGGTTTTTAACCGGTTTTCATTATTTTCTTCAATTTTACTCAAAACATCATTTATTTAATATCTCGACGTTCTTGCTTCATGGAATAAAGTATTGCTTAGTTTATAAACTAAGGAAGTCAGCATTAGTTAAGGAGAAAATAAAACAAGTTTGTTTTGATCTACTGAAACTTTCAGATGTCAAGAATTTTAATAAAATGCGTTTTAAATGTTGTAAAATATGGATAGTAATATTGAACAAAACAGTTTTAGTCTCGCTGTAGTATATATGATTAAATAATCAACTTATTGTTATAGTTTTTATTTCTTTCGGTTTTAATCCGGTTTTTGCGTCCCGAAAACCGGTTTTTTGCCTTAACCAAAAAAGTCCGGTTGACCGGTTTTTTGGTTAATCAGTTAACCGGTTTGCACTCCCTAGAGCTAATACTCTTCATACTGCTGGACCGATTTTAGTCATACAAATTAGTCAAAATTAGCCATACAAATGTATGACTAATTTTCGTGTCACAATGGAAAAAGTAAATGGAAATTTTAACGCAACTTTGTCGGTGTGTAACTTTTTGGTCCTCACCCAAATCCTTACTGACACGCTTCGCAACATGGTCACGCTACGTGTGGCAAGTGTTATGCACGATGACATCACCCACTCACTTATAAACGATGTTGACTTTACACATTAGACAGCTCCGCAATGCCGACCATAAATATATACATACATACATACATAAATCACGTCTTTCTCCCTTACGGGGTAGACAAAGCCTAAGGTGACAAGACCCAAAGGCCACGCTTAGCATGATTGTGGGCGTATAGGTGGAAAGGGGAGTCAAAATAGTGATGGGTAGCTAGCCGCATCGCCTACATGATTCCTATACCATTTCCCTCGATGGACTTTTACCACCTGCGCGGGAGGAGAAGCAACTGGTATATTCTATGTTTTTCTTTACTCCCAGACCAGCATATACTATAGCATATACTATAGTAATAAATAAAGTGTAATAAATCAATGCAAGAGAGAGAACTGTACAGTTGACTTCTAAGTAGTGAACAGAAATAACTTTTTTTAAATACCTATTAGTATAAATACCTATGTATATATAAATATATGTTTATACACACAGTGTGTATGGCTACGTTTTCTTTGACTTGCGGTGACAATAAATTATAAATAAATAAATAAATATCTTGGGACAAATTACACCAATTGACCCAGCCCCAAATTAAGCAAAGCTTGTACTACCAGGCAACGGATAAACATACTTATATGATGTAAATAAATACATACAACATCCATGACTCGGGCACAAACATTCGTATTTATCATACAGCTGTCTACCCCTACCGGGATTCGAACCAGGACTTCTAGCTTCATAGTCAGGGTCACTAACAACTAGGCTATCCGGTCGTCAAATTATTAAAATTAAATATTACTTCGGTCTCGTCTCTTTTATTCCAGCACCGATCTAATCGAGCGTGGGTCACAGCTACGGCAACATACAGCGGTAAAAAGTCCCATGAACTTTGTGCAAACCATAAATTAATTATTTACTCTTCCACCATCTGACCCCCAGGGGACACAGCGCACGCACTTTCGCGTGCAGCTAATGAATATTTATTTTCTTAAGTAAAAAGTAATTATTTGCCCAAAAAACCGACTGAATTCATTGAGAAATCGCCAAGTTTCTTTACAATGAAACCTGATTTTTAATGAATAGCGTGCTACTGCAATGCTTTGCTTGATTGATAATTTATAGGCGTTAATGCTGAAAGGTTTGTTCACATTGTTTGCAATTTTTATCTAGATTAGTTTAAGATGATTGTTGATGGTTGGTCTGCCTACCCCTGTGGGAAAGAGGCGTGACGGTATGTATGTATGTATGTAGTTTAAGATGAAGCAGGTTGTATACTGTCACAAAGGTTAGGCAGTGCAGTGATGCATTTTGTGGGCGCTACCTATCCTGGTTCCACGCCACACGCCCTAGAGGATAGGGGGATAGACTTAATATTTGAAGGCAAGAGTGGACGTAGGGTGTATGTCACTCCAATACAATAAAATGCATGCCAGATAGCAAACACTGATTAACCCGTAACCCAATCTCTATTAAATTTAACACTTAACTTTATCAATAAAAGTGTGGAAGAGTACCAGCGACCCAGACACCGGGTATAGTAGGTATAGAGGAAGTAACCGAAAGAGTCGAAATTACTCTTACTCATTTATATTAACACAACCACAATGTTGTCAACTAATTCTAAAAAAGTTTTACATGGATCCCGGTGAGGTATAGCAATACAATAGATATAGTAATACATACATACACACACAAATCACGGCTTTATCGCCGGGGCAGACAGAGCCCGAGGCAACAAGACCCAAACGCCACGTTTAGCATGATTCTAGGCGTATAGGTGGAAAGCAGAATCAAAATAGTAATGGGTTGCCAGTCGCATCGCCTATAACATGATTCCTAAGATTTTCGCTCGCTCCATTTTCCCTCGATTGACTTTTACCATCTGCGCGGGACGAGAAGCAACTGGTACATTCTATGTTTTTTCTTTACTCCCAGACCAGCATGGAAGAGATGTTGTAAACCATTTATTTATGGTGTGACTACAATACAGAGATCTCTTTACAAGCAGATGTTATATAACATAGTAGTGCCTGTAACTATTAACATGGAAAAATAATCGCCAAGCCAGTGTGGCGATTGCTGCACTCTGTTTGACCAGTTGAAGGTCACCTGACTAGAGTCGGGCAAGCAGCAACCCTCTTACTTACAGTTGTAATTTTTGTTACAGTTTTAATTTCAAGAGATTATGAAAAATTTGCGATAGTATTGTATACCCTTACTCTAGTATTGTATACCCTGCGTAACTCTATCTGGTTATTTCTTGTCCGTGGGCCATAAAATGGCGTCACGTATATACTCGAGGCATAACATTTTACCGTCCGTATAGAAACAAATGTAATAGAAAAGTACGACGAAAAGCAAACACTACAATCACCAGGGCCTGATCGAATGTAAATACCGTGTACTGTTACACATTCACTAGAAATCTACGGAGAGTGCGTCTGTTTGAGATAGAATTGTAATTTAGATTAACGAGAGGGTATTGGTTTGGAGATGGCCGTATTGTCGTGTGATTCACGCATATCGCGATCCGTATCACGAAATATTGATGCGTGTCGCAGGGATACGCTTATTTTGAAATCACGATCCCAAATTGACCCAGTATCACGAGAAAACCACATTAAAAACCGTTATTTAGTTTATTGCGAACAGACAAACAAACAGGCGTGGCGGGGGACTTTTAAAACTATGTAGTACTTTAAACAAATTATCAGCTTATATCGTGCGTATTAGTAAGTTCGTATTAGAACTCCTTTTTTGTAGAAAATATGTATGTCTCTTTATTGTACACACAGCAAAGCGAATCGGTGGGCACCCTAGTTATCCACGTGTGTCATTCTATACACACATCCGCACTTATCCGCTGCCTTTTTACGCACACAACAAAATGCCCTATCTGTGCTAATTGTGTTTTCTGACTACCTTCACGCATAGTTCCGTGCATGGCGGGAAGAACTTGATAACTCCAAAATGGCAATTTTACAGGGCAGCGATTTTAAAGTTTGTCATTTTCTCCAAAATCCGTTTTTATCTCAAACTCATATCTATAGCTTGATTTATGGATAATTTTATGTAATCTTTCAAATTATGTTACGTATTCTCGTGAATTCTGCTTATTTTGTAAGATATTAGACTTATCAACATACTGCCAAGAGACTTATCAACTTATTACCCATACATTAGTGCTCAAACCAGTGAAAACATTGTTTAATTTAATTCCTAAAAATCAGCTTTTCAGTGTAATTGAAATGTCTAAATTGATCTAAGAGTAATTTTTGATGGTTTTTCAAATATGGTTATGTTTATCTTTGTTACTATCTTATTATTCATAATAATTGACTTATCAACATGTTCACCGATGACTTATCAACTTATTCACCATAGAATTGGGTATCAATAATACACATTAATCGTAATAAAACTTTAATAATTTGGGAATGCAAGCGCACTTTTTGCACTACCTAATTTGAAAAAAAAACTAAAAATTAGAACGACTTCTGTTCTCATAATTATCTCGGGAAAAGTAGTATGCGACATTATCACGTGAAACATGCGTGGAATTAATGTACTTGGGTGTCCATTAATTCTCATATACAACTATCTTCTGTATCTGGATTATCGACGTCGAGATCAGGATCCGTGGAAACACAGTTCGTGGTCTTGATGTTTGAATAGAATTCACGAAATGGCTCATCAATTAACTGTATCAAATCCAATAAATCTTTTTTCTTTTCTGCACTGATTGGCAATGGATGAGTAGATATTTGAGTCAATTTAAAAGAATCTGCAGTAATCTTCCCTCTTTTCTTAATATTGACAGATTTAAAAGGAGTTTCACGATCAAGGTTGTGTTTGAATAGTATTTTTCCGATACTGTCCTTATTATATTTTAACCATTTAATAGGTTGCCAGAGGAACGCTTCTCCTTGCTCATTTTGTTTTTTCAGAGAAAAGGGCCCTTTTTTAGTTCTTAACTCGGTAAAATCAAAGAAATCTTTTAGCGTCATAGCCACAACCTTAAATGGTTTCAGAACTTTACATGTTCTTACCAGCTGAATCCAATCATTTAAATGGTTTATTTTCATCTGGGTCCTTTTCTTTACCTTTTCTATGATGGCGTGGTCAGAATCGCATTCCATATGAGTGTGTCCACTTAACAGAAATTTATGATGTATTGTTTGTAATGTAGGGTGATTGTTAAGTAAGTACATGAACATCATAGCGACAGTGTTATTTTTATTCTGCCCGCCACACGTGTCTGAATAAAATATTATTTCTATTACATCTGATGGTAAACTCTTACAGAAATGCCACAAACAAGACGCAATTTGATTGGATCCACGAGCTCCAATGGTTTCGTCCCACATATAGCATGAAGCTTCGTTGTTTGATAAGTCATGTATAGTTAAATTAAAACTCCAAAGTTGCCGTTTGTAAAACGAAACAGAAGTTTTTAAATAAGGTGTTGGCAAGCACTGTTGAAGGTCGAATGCGAAAGCTCTAACAGAAGAGTCGCTCTTTACTGTATCTTTGTCAACACGCTTTTCAAAATAAGCTTTTTCTGCCTGAGCTTGGTGCTCAGCTAGCTCTGCAATTAATTGTATCTTATTATTCTCATCTGCAACCTTAATTTTAGCTTGGAAGACATCACAAGTATTACACGTGTCTTTAGAGGGTTGCTTAAACGATAGTTTTAATTCATGGAAGCCTCGTGAATACAGTTTAAGCGAAACTGGAGTTGATGTTGTCAGTTTATACTCTCGGTACATCTTTGCGATGGAGAGGTCAGGAGATAGATATTTCTTACCAGTACTTTTCCTACAATAGTGGCTTTCATAACTAGGAAAACTAAGAATATGATCTTTTACTAACGTCAAGTCTTCAATGCTCTTTTTATTGATAGGAGTATTCTTACCTCTCAGATCAATGTCTATAATTCCAGTGGTGGACTCTTTTTTCTTTTGTATAACCACATTAACAAATCCTACGGTTTCACCCAGTAATTTACAGAAACAGTCTTTGCAAATAGGTCTTTCTTCATTACAAATCTGTAATTTGTACACACAATAGCAGTCTCTATTTTTTGAATGGCTCGCAGTTGTTTGGGTTTTTTTCGGTAATATTGTTACAGATTTCGATACGAATGCGGCTCGTCTCTCCCTTTGCCCTAAATTCCAATAGTTTTGAAAACATTCCTTTTGCTCATCTACCGAGAACCTTTCTGCACATTTTAATCTACATGAACTCTTCAGTTCTTTGCTTTTTCTTTCAGGGATCACTAAACCTCTTACCGAGACGTAACTTTTCCCAAAATTCCTTAGTTCTTTTGATTCTTTTCTCGCTTTTCTAGTTGTTTTTTTTGTAGTTCGCTTTTCTGTTTGGTCAGTTTCGGTATTTATGCCATTTGCGTTTTGATTTTCTATCTCTGCATTCTCAATTTCAGTATCATCTGTATTTACTTCAACACTAAAATTTTGTGTTTCGTCAGCCCGAATCGAATCTTCGTTATTATCATCTGTAGTACTACGGAGAGCATTTTGTGTATTATCATATACCAAGCTCGTAACATCTTCATGTAGTTCTAAGTTGGTATTATTATTGCACGTCGTATTTTGTAAAGGTAGCTTTGATTGCGGATCTGTTTCGTTTGCGGCCGGGTCCGAGTTTGTTATTTCGGGCTCTTTAATGTTATGTATAAGGGTACTATATTCCATATTATGGGAAGAATCACTTTCAGGATCTGATTCAAATACTATGCGTTGTTTGGGTCGGGGGAGATTAAAATCTGGGTCTAACAGACTGTCATCAGTATCACTAATTTCTGAAAATTCTCTTCCTGATAGTTGGTTGTACAATGTTTGTGTTTCTGGGGACATTGGTTGTAGAGGGGATGATGCTGGATCATTGTTATTTGCTAATAGCTCTGTGTCGTCCATATCTGAAATCACAATAATAATTTAATTTATCACGCAGTAATACCCATTAGTACTAGTTTCTGTGTCATATTTTTATTTAATACAACAATTTTACAATACAACAATTTTCAATTTTATTAATATCTACTTACTCTGGGACATGGGTTTTGTTTGAACTGCCAGAGGAGTCAATGGAGAATACGGTGGTGGAGAAATAGAAGGGGCCTGAATAGAGTACGGAGTACGAGGATTAGATTCCCCTGAAAAAAGTAATAGTTTTTCTATAAGTACTTGAAAGAAAAGTGATCAATGTTCATTATTCATATGCTTTTCAATTCGAGACTATTGGTCGCTAATTAAAAACTTATTTACGTACGTACGAAAAAAACTCACTTTTAGGCCAAATAAAGACGAAAAATTATAGACACCCCTAACAGTAAAAGAGAAAGCCCTCGATCGCATATTTATGTTTAAACTTTGTCTGTAACTCGGGCTACAAGCATCTGAAATCTCGGGCTTTCTTTATTTTACAGCCCTAAATGTGTATGTGTGTGGGTCAGGCGTAGGTATAGGTACGTACCTTGTAATAGGTTTTGAACATCATTTTCACTTGTTTTGTTTGGTGCAAGTGGTAAAGTAATCAATTCTTGCTCTCGTATCGTCGGGCTCTGCTCACTGCCTTTATCTAAAATAAATAGCAGAATGTGACATTACACACCTGTCCTGGGGCGGTATTATAAAGACGGCATTTAAACGTACGGCCTCCCTCATAGTCTGTAGGTACCTATTGGCGAAGAACAATCTCAATACAATTCTCAATTTAATTACAATAGATTTATAATAATAAAATCTCACCTGTTCCTACGCCGTCTATTTGTTGGCGAGAGGATTTCAACTTAATTTCTTCTCGAAGCTCCATTAATTTGCGTTTTCTTTCAACTAACTTTGTCAACATCTCATTCTGTAATTAAAAACGCAACAGTTGAAGTAAAAACTAAATAATTAGACATATATTTTTATTATCCTAAACTTTTTCTTTGAGTTAATAGTAACTTATCATTTTGCTAGGTTATTTTCGAATATAAAACTTTTCATGAACGTAACTTACCTTTTCCTCATCATCCATTTTAGAATACAATGTCTTACACTTTCTTTCTATCAATACAAACACTTTATTATCCACAACACTCAAAATATACAATATTTTGCTAACAAAGTGCGCGAAACCGTGGCAAACTGACGAATGCTTTGTTGTTGTGAGATAGACGAGCGCTTATTGCCTATGTAAGAGAGAGACGCACACATCCGCACGTCGAGCCGCGCTTGTCGGCGGTAATGGTCTTTGAAGTGCCGACTTGTTGCCGGTTGCCGCCAAAATGCCTAATCCGTCGTACGATGATGCCTAAAGTATTATAGTGAAAACTGTTCTTAAAATTATACTATGACAAGTGTATTTATAACTACACATTTTCAATAGGGTTGATATCAATATGACCATGCTTTTATAGGTATATAGATATATCATAGTTTGAAAAAATACAGTAACTGGACAACTTTATGTGTACATTTTATTTTAAAGAATATAAAATAGGACATCTAAACATAGCAATTTTTAATGAGCCGCCTTAACTTAGAAATAACATGATATCTAGAAATAATCAAGATGAGGCAATTCCGTTGTCCCGTGAATATGTTGACAAGTCGAAATGTTTACTCAAAATATTTGGAATTCCAACAGGTTAATCAATAAAGAACATATTTTTGATTTGACCCGGTCTATAAATGTGAAATTACTAAGATAAAACGAGATATCATATTCCGTGCATAGCGTTAGTAACTTGATAAGTCGAAATATACGTTTACAGAAATTTGAATTTAGGACATAAGTCTTGTGGTTTTATTTTGTTCAGACTATACTGACGACATAAAACATATTTTTGATTTGACCCGGTCTATAAATGTGAAATTACTAAGATAAAACGAGATATCATATTCCGTGCATAGCGTGAGTAACTTGATAAGTCGAAATATACGTTTACAGAAATTTGAATTTAGGACATAAGTCTTGTGGTCTTATTTTGTTCAGACTATACTGACGACATAAAAAATTATTCACGCTATGCACGAATAGGTATCCGTTGGCAATAACTTAATATCTAATTATATCAACAAGCTGAAAAAGTATAAATTGACATATCAAGTTACGCACGTTTTTATCGGTAGTCGAGTATAAGTAGATAAAACAATATATTAATTGTTAACTTTATAGTGTAAGTATAAATTGACATATCAAGTTACGTTCGTTTTATCAGTAGTTAAATATAAGTAGATAAAACGATATATTTATTTGTTAACGTAATAGTGTGTTAGTCGTCGCTTTGATATCTGGTTTTGTCAAATTACGTACGCTAGATCGGTTTTTGAGCATAAGTTAATGTGAGGATGTATTACGTTTTTTTTTTTTTTTTTGTGACTCATCGCGTACATATCTCGTTTCGTTAAATAAAACACGCAGCGTATGGATATATTCAAATACTCACAAGGCAATATCTCTAAAAGTATCGTAGATATCGAGTTGAAAATTTTTTTCCTACAAAACCAATGCTGTAGGAAGCCATTGCGACGATAAAAAAAAAAACATGTAAGTTGAGTTATCAAGTTCTTCCCGCCATGCACGGAGTTATTCAAACCTGCTGGTATTTTGTTCAATGGAAGCATAATTTTGCGACCAGTATTATAAGCGCGGTGGCTCAGGTGTATTACCTAGGGTTATGAAACCTAAAGAACCGGGTTCGAATCCTGCACAAGTGTATCTTTTTTGTTTTCAATTTTAAATTACTAATCTCAAAATAAACTCATGTTTACCTAAAACAAGAAAAAAAGGACGTAAAAGAATAAAACAATAAAATGAAATTATTGGTTCAAATTGTTTATTGCAACATTTAATTTTTATTGTATTAGCCTCTATTTGTGTTATTATTATTATTACCAAAAGTAATTAAATTAGCTAAATAAAACTGCACACTTTTCCTTATAGAATAATATTCATAAAATAACACACACTTTAGAGGCCAGTATGATTTTATGTTTACTAAAAAGTCTTATGTCACTAACATAATAATTATCTTGCAAATTGAATACACAACCATAATAGGGCTATTTTTAAGATGACACATAATTAATATCTTAAATTCTGGTTTATTAGGTTTAAGTCTGATAAAGACGAACGAAACGTTTTATTTGCGGACGTGTAAGTCAGTGGTGAAATGAATAGACATGTTAAATGACAGCCATTAACAATAACATCATTTCACACTGGGTTATAATCTCCACTTTGAAGCGACTAAGCTACCTATCTCGATTTGGTTTGGATTTGGACACCAGGGCCCATCGATGAGATCCAACCCCATAGCCTAAAGTAACACTGCCACTCGTTCTGCACTGTAAAACATTACTGTGTTTATATATTTAATTAAGTTAATATATTTCGTCTTCATCACTAAAAATCACTACATTTGACTTTGATTGATGTAATAATCAAAGTCAAGATATTCACGAGCAAAGGTTTCTTCTATGCTGGTCCGTTAAAGCATGTTTTTTGCTGGTCTACGGCAATGCAATCCTGCAGCATGCAGATGGTTTCGCACAGGTTGCAACGTAGCATTGTGTCTTGTTGCTGTGAAATGGGTCACTAGCGGGTGCGGCAACTACATAATGTCCAAATCAAATGGCAGGAGATGAGGCTTCAGGTTTAGGCCCAGAACGAATATTTTTATCGTGTCCGAAGTCTGCGTAAGGGTGAATCCATAATGGCACAGTCTTCCGCTGCAAAATAAATGAAGTTTAAATAAAAACATTTTTCGTCAAAGAAAGTTGTTTAAAACATTACCGATAAAATAATAAGTCATTGTTTTTAACACCGTTTGTCTACTTACCCATATCAAAAAACGCCTAGCGATTCCTTATATAAATAGTTATATTGTTTTGCTCTTTTCAACAAAGATAAATTAAACAGTTCGTAAGTATAACACACGGTTCATCCCGCAGCTAATAATGGCTGCCAGCGGTGACAGTAAAGTTGTTTGTTCACAAAATCATATTATTAGAAATTTGAGGGTAGAAAACACTTTATATTGTTTAAGACGATAACGACCAAAATAGTCATCAGCTAGCAACTTTTAAACTCCAGTAAAAAGAGTCATACCTATTAATAATTATATTAAAAGAAAACACAATGCGTTTGCGTTTTTAACATATTATATAAAAGTAAAATTAAACATACAATAGACTGCAACCACCATAAAATAAATAGTTACGGAAAAAAATAAATTATAATTTCAACCTTATTTCAAAGCTCATAAAACAGCTATTTACACAAATTGCAATACAGTAGTCGCAGATTGAACATAATTCATACATTCACCATGTAACTTGCATACCTCGGTGGCCTAGCGGTCAAAGACAGGTCGAAGATTTGACTTCTGCTTTAGTGAACCGGGTTCGTATCCGAAGAAAACGGAATATAAAATAGTAATAATAAAATGACATTTTTGGATGTTATTTCGATGGCCGTGCTGGTTGTGAGGAATATTGCTTTGGAATTGGAATCTCAGACTTGTTGAGAAATAATAATATAACATCGTCGCATCAGTGAGATGGTAACTACTATTCGCTAGTAATAATAGTTCAATGCGTGGGATTGCATAAATTTGAAGATTCAAGGTCGAAGGAAGCTTCGATTCGGTTCTCTCGCTTACACTGGGGATGACAATATCCAATGTAAGATTAGGTAAAATATTTTTAGGACAGTCTAAATAAAAAAAATACTTTTACATTATTTTTGTAGAAGTAACTGAAACCGGAGATATTGCATTTTCAGCCTTTGAGTGTGACACGATACCGGCGGGGATTATTTTAATTTAATTTGTAATTATTTTTTACTTAATTTATTATAAACTAACTTAAATAGTTGTAACTTTCTTCATTGTTATTTTATAGTTAGTTGTTGTTTATTCAATAAACAGGTAATTTACAGTGACATTGCTCATTCATCTTGTTGCTAAAAAATCTGTACTTAGGGGGTAGATTTTATGATCGAACTCACTCACACATTCACATGTCATAGATTCTACTTAACGTTCATGTCGATACTCAACACGCATAGACGTGTGCGTGGCTGTGCTAACCGCATTATTTTGCTGTGTGTACATAAAACACAAGAAAACGATGAACACAGGAGAACACAAATGCACAAACACAAATGAACTTAAACCTAAAAGGGATCTCATACAGTTAACCTTTGAACAATTGACAGGACATAAGTATTAAGCAAGAGTAGACACACAGAAAAAGTAAAAGAACCGATTGAAACCTTAAATCAGTGTTTTTCAAACTTTTTTACAATACGACCCCCTAGTATGAAAAAAATATTTCGCGACCCCCCCCCCCCGTCTCTTTTTCACGTAGGTATTTTATTTATGTTACAAATATTCAATTAATACGACACATTTTATGCATTTTTTTTGATGAGATAGTTTCCGCGGCCTCGCGACCCCCTTGTCGAGGCTTTGCGACCCCCCAAGGGGTCGCGACCCACAGTTTGAAAAACACTGCCTTAAATAATCCTAAATGCCTCAATTTTTAGGGTTCCGTACCTCAAAAGGAAAAAACGGAACCCTTATAGGATCACTTTGTTGTCCGTCTGTCCGTCCGTCCGTCCGTCTGTCAAGACCCTTTTTCTCAGGAACGCGTGGAGGTATGAAGCTGAAATTTATATCAATTACTCAGGTCTACTGTCCCTTGAAGCTGTGAAAAAATCAAACTTCTAAGCCAACGCAATCAAAAGATACAGCCGTTTATGCCGCAAATTTCCGCAAATTTTCAACTCTCAAGGGAATCAAAACCTACAAGGTAGTTCCCGTGAACGCAGAATCTTGAAATTTGGTATGAAGGTAGGTCTTATAGCACAGATTAAAGAATAATTGCGAAAACCGTAAATGTGTATGTATGTCTGTATATAGCAGTGACCAATATAAAGTAACCCCACACTGCGTACATTTTGCTTTGGAACAGGGCTCTGCTTACACTGGTTTTAGATATTTATAGATAATGATACGGAACCCTCGGTGCGCGAGTCCGACTCGCACTTGACCGGTTTTTAATAATGTAAGGTATAATTACACATAAACGGATAACTCACGTATAAAAGTCGAGTGATGCTCGACATGTTTCGGACTATTTCGAAGTCCTTTTTCCAAGAGCGTTTATGTGTAATTATGATTGAGTCTCACGGTAGTTTCATGTGGAAATGTAAGGTATAATAATAAACTACACATAAAATGTAAATACGATAAACTAATACACAATAAATAAAATATACTACATAAATATAAATATATACATACACACACAAGCCAAAAATATTTTTCTTTCCGGATTTTCACACTTTATACTGCCGTCTTTAATCAAAAGGAGGCATGTCTAAAAAAACAGATTTAGTTTTTTTTTATTTTTGAACAGATTAGATATCAATTCGTTATCATTTTCTCAAAGCCTATGAAACATTTACGTGGATTACGACGGCAGTTATAAAAGGTATTTCATACTTAAAATGCGCTTACTATATCTATCTTTTTAATCTATTCCAATGTTAGCACTAAACTAACCGACGGGTAAACCCGCACAGTGTTGTAAGTGCGCACAGTAAGCTAACTCGATTACTAACGAGACGCGGCCCATTTGCTGCGAAACCATTGGCTAGATAGCATCGGGAAAAAACCGGAGGCAATATTATAAAGTGTCAGATAACTCGCTATCAGAGTGTGCGTGTAAAGGCAGGGATAGACTGGATACTTTTAGAAGTAACGATGTGTAAAATAATTTTAATTTTTATTTACACACATTCGATACACGTAGATACAAAACAAGGGGAAATACAATAATAAATGACTATTGATAAATATAAATGTACAAGACAAATTAATTAAACTAAAACTTAAAAATAACTATAAAATACCTATATTTACAAATAAAAAATCCCGTCCAATCCTACATGGTGTAAAATGAGTTACTAAAAATAATTTTCCAAATCGGTCCACAAATTACGGAGTTCTGAGGTAACAAACATTTAATAAACAACCGAATCGAGAACCTCCTTTTTGAAGTCGGTTAAAAAAAAGCTTTAAGGTGCGCGAACTAAACTACCGATGCCAGGTAGCATATACAATAAATGATTTTTTTACAAGTTTTTTATTATCTTCCACGCTGGTGTGTGAGCAAAGAAAAACATATAATGTACCAGTTGCTTCCCTTCCCGCGCAGATGGTAAAAGTCCATCGAGGGAATGAGCGAAAACTTAGGAATCATGTTTTAGGCGATGTGGCTAGCAACCCATTACTATTTTTATTCCCGTTTCCACCTAATACGCCCACAATCATGCTATACGCGGCCTTTAGGTCTTGTTACCTTAGGCTCTGTCTAACCCGTAAGAAATAATGACGTGATTTATGTATGTATGTATTTTTATTATCTCGCAATGCGGCGACTCAATTTTGAAGCAGAAATCTTCAAACGATTGAGCTGAAAATTTGCATACTTGAATAAATTGGATGACAATACAATAATCTGGTACGAGTATGTATTTTGTCAAGCACAATTGAAATATCCTAAAAAACATTTACAGGGGCGTTCATTCAAACTAATCCAACTACCTTCTGAAATGATTCGGAATCATTCTGAGAGACCTTGTATCTATGTTGTCATGGAATTTTCGGAAATGGAATTCCCTTGGAATTATTGGAAAATCCTGCTGGGATTCAGCTTAATCTCTAAACGTCAGCCAGCAGCCATAAGCTGTCGCGTAAAAGCTAGTAAGTTATAAACTAAAGAATTCACAGACGAACCAGAGAGCATAAACAAAAGACTTCACGGTTGAAACTCGAAGCACGATTTCACTACCAAAGTAACAATACTCCGAAATCAGATATTCTCCTGCTCACACTCATAGTGTTTAATAGGAGAGTGAGACGAACGGTATAATCTGAACCTCGAATTCGAACTTTGAAGTTGTTAAGGAAAAGGTGTCAAGCAACCTCGACACGAAAGCCTGTAGCTTAAGTTGCATACACGCGAAACTGTTATCCGAGACGCTTACGTTAATATCCACATTCGTGTAAACCCGGCTTTACACTATTCCACGCACACTAACAGTCCGTACTCGTAGGTGTGCGTGGAGGATGTCTGTGTGCGACGTTTGAATGTGTGTGTCGCCTGTTGCTTCGTGGTAGAGCAAAGCAGCGAGGGCAATTTTGATATGGGAATTATTTATAGGTTTGTTCTTTGGCATTGGGAATTATGATGAGGAAATGTTATATCTTAACTTATCACCTACTAATATTATATACATACATACATACATAAATCATGTCTGTAATCCTTACGGGGTACCAACACCAAAAGCCTAAGGTAACAAGACCTAAAGGCCACGTTTAGCATAATTAGCGTTTCGTATAATTGTGGGCTTCTCTTTCCGCTAATGTAAAAATGTTTAAATTTGTATATTTACGCATTTTGATGTAATTCGGTGAAAACTTTAATCAGAAAACTGTTCCGAGGCATACTAAATGATAAACCGTCTAGTCTTATATAATCTAGTCATAATAATAATCATGTGAAAGTTTGCGACGATGTAAGCATGTTTGTTACACTTTTGCGCAACAATTGCTAAACATTTTACATTTTTATGTAGAAAACTAGCTTCTGCCCGCGACTTCGTCAGCATAGAATTATACATATTATTATAAATCTTCCTTTTTCCGTTGCGTAGTTTTAAAGATCTAAGCATATATAGGGACAGACAGACAGACAGCGGAAAGCGACTTTGTTTTATACTATGTAGTGAAGTGCGAAGTACTCGCGGGACGTAGACAGCTACTTTAATAGAAAATTGTAAAAATTTGCAACAATTGAATCCTCTGTTTCTGTGTGCGCTTCGACACGCACACAGAGCCAGTTCAGGCGCTCGTCTTAATTCCCGAAAGATGTTTTTTGATTGTTACACAATTGAATAAGTGAGTTATTATTTCAGAGCCTCTAGTGTAAGTTTTCGCGTATAAAAACGTCTCGAACGCGTTCACGTAAACTTCTCAATTATTATGGAAAAAAAAGCGCCACTAGCGGATCGAAACGGCAACAAACTGTTCTCATAGTATTTGACGTTCTAACGCTCACGCGTTCGAGACGTATTTTGTGACCGAAAGCTTACAGCATACTGTATGTTTATACTCAAGAATTTAAGTGGATGTAATGTTTTACAGATTCAATAATACAGCTAGAAAGCTACCGTGAAACTCAAACATGATTATCAAAATTGCAAACATGGGTTACTCAAGGTCTTTGTGAAACGAAGGTGGCCCAAACGAACTGGCCATACTCCATTTTACATTTTTCAAAATTCGTTTCGCGAAGTTTCAATCAATCATCAACTTGAGAGTGAGGGAGACGGTATGCTACGAATTTCGAACATCGGGTTTCGGTGCAGGCAGCCGGCTCGTAAAAAAGGAACATAGATTGTTGTTATCAACAGTGATTTTGCTTTTAAGAGTTCCGTACCCAAAGGGTAAAAACGGGACCTTATTATTATCACTCCAGGCCGTCTGTCCGTCTGTCGGTCTTCCCGTCCGTCCGTCCGTCCGTCTGTCTGTCTGTCGGTCTGTCTTCCCGTCCGTCCGTCCGACCGTCCGTCCGTCCATCCGTCCGTCCGTCCGTTCTTCCGTCTGTCTGTCTGTCTGTCTGTTCGTTCGTCTGTCTGTCTGCCTGAACCAATTTAGTTTGAATTTGGTAAACAGATAGTTTCATTCCCGGGTAAGGACATAGAATAGTTTTTATCCTGGAAAAGGCAACAGCTGGTAAAGAATAGTTATAATTGGTGGTATTGTAATGTATTTCATTGTTGAACTGTAGTCCAATTAGTCTTGGCGGAGGCCACTACCGTGCCCCCAGGTATCATCAACAATTGATAAATGAAAGCTTATTGATTATTACCATTGTAAGACAATTTGACTGAAGGTCAAGTATATTGTATAGGTCAGACAGACAAAGGAACATTCCTATTTTCTTTAATAAGCCACATAAAATTTTGGTGGACTGCGTAGTTAAGACATTTCGAACCGGTGTGTATGAAGTTTCCGCATTGGGCCCGCGTGGGAACTATAGCCCAAGCCCTCTCGTTCTGAGAGGAGACCTGTGCCTGTAGATGATGATTGTGTTTTGAACGACATAGTTGAAGAACTTTTGATAACAGTCGGCGTGCTCTTAGAATACTATTCGGATTTGTCTTGCCGTCTCACTCTTATGAGTTTGATGCTTGAGTCGGCCGAGTAAGGAAGACAGCAAGATTAAAAACAAAAAAAAAACAATTGTACAAAGCTCGAGGTCCCGGTTTGGATTTTTCATTAGTTAATATACTTATATTATTTTAATGAGAACTGTTAGGTAAGAAATAGATACATACTAATTATAAATAGGTACAAAGAGCATAAAATTATGCATAGGTATGTCTATTTTTTTTCGTTCTCCAAAATAAACTGATCAAACAATTATTCCAGAATAAGTAATACAATTTCTAAATGACACTGAAAATTAGAACACAGAAAAATCCAAAAAGCAAAGCTATGGCCGGGAATCGAACCCGGATCCTCATCATTCCGTGATGCGTGCTATACCGCTATACCTATAGGTTTACTGCCATAGCTTTTTCTGTGTTCTAATTTTCAGTATCGTTTAGAAATTAAATTTCTAACTTAAATTATAAAAATCAGGAAGTAAAATTCTTGACTCACTTGATAGACAATCTATATTTAAACTTACCAACGTCTAGAAGTATATTGATTTATTCCATCTCGAAAGGCTACGGCGTAGTACTGCTACACGTTTGCTACGAGCTACGAGGGCAGTGCTACGCCACTTACACACGGTTGGCTAACGCATTGTTGATTTTACTACTGATTTATAAATGCGAAAGTTTAAGAACATCTTTGTCCGTCGATATCTTTGTTCTCTTTCATACTAAAACGTGTGGATGGAACAAAAAATTACAATCGAGGTACCCTAGAGTAGTTTGATCTGAGCTTCTCAAGCATTATAGGTAGAAAACTGAAATTTACAAAGGTCACTAGGTCCATATAATAGATCCATAGTGATTAATTTTAAATTGAATATTCTTATTGTGACGTGACGTTTCATATTTATTTATATTTGTGTTGCTTTAATATTGTTTTTTTATACTTTACGGTCTAGACAGAGCCAAAGGTAACAAAACCTTAAGGCCACATTTAGCATGACTAAGGGCGTATAGGTGAAAAGGGAAATCAAAATAGCGATGGGTTGCTAGCCGCATCGCCTAAAACATGATTCCTAAGACTTATGGTCGATTTAGACGAAGACTATTTATAGCCGCCTAAATTACGGCGCCTAAAAAAGGCACCGTATAAACCGTGTTCTATTCCGTGCCAGCGCTGGCATGCCGCGAAAAAATGGCGTTGAAAGTGTTTATACGGTGCCTTGTTAGGCGCCGCAATTTAGGCGGCTGTAAATAGTCTTCGTCTAAATCGACCTTCACGCCCATTCCCTCGCTGTGCTTTTACCATGTGCGCATTTTTTTTTAATTGTGTTTGTTTTTATTTTTCTTTGATGTTACACCAAATTTTATCTTTATCTGACTTCAAAGAGGAACAGATTCTCAATTCGACTGTATGTTTTTAGTATCAAATGCTATTAGTTAGTCATTGTAGTAATTTCAATTTGTTCTTATTATTTTTTGTTCTAAATCACAACTTGACAAAATTTTTGTGAACTGCTTTTATCTGACAAGTTTAGTAGGAATGTATAATTTTCAGAAGGAATCTATCCATCTGTCTAGATAGACATATACATAGATATTCTATGTGTAGTGTGTAAGAAGTTTCTATCTCGCCCTGACATACTCGATTTTTCTCTTTGTCTCATAAAAGACAGACGTGATTTTAATAAAAGTTTCTTAGAACAGTAAGAAGTGAAAAATTAATTAAACAAAACGACTAGTCTAGACAAGAAACATTTGACTCTACTTATAAAGCTTCTACTAGTTACAAGGCTACTTAAAAATAATTAAACCATTTAAATAATTTAATTTATTCGATACATACATACATAAATACCCTCACGCCTCTTTCCCACAGGGGTAGGCAGAGACCACTTTGTTCCACTTGCTACGATCCTGACATATTTCTTTCGCTTCATCAATCTCTTCATACATGCTCGTCGGTTTCGGGTACTCCTGACCTGACCTTTTTCCAAAACGTCTCCTATTTGGTCTCGGAACGTCCGTCTAGGCGTTCCCCTCCCAACGTAACCATTCACACTCCCCCTATAGATCTGTTTAGTTAGTCTACTTTCATCCATCCGCTCTACGTGCCCAAACCAACGAAGCATAAATTTAAAATTAATTCAATTATGCAATATAAATGCAATTTATTCGATAGAAGTTTTTAATTCTACATACATACATACACATACACAAATCACGTCATTATCCCTTACTGGGTAGACAGAGCCTAAGGTAACACGATGTACAGGCCACATTTAGCAAGACCGTGGGCGTATAGGTAGAAAATGGAATCAAAATAGTGATGGGTTCCATTCCCTCGATGAGCTTTTACGATCTGCGCGGGTAGAGAAGCAACTGGTACATTCTATGTTTTTTCTTTCCTCCCAGACCAGCGTGGAAGTTCAACAATTAAATTAACGATTGAGTATCTACCTATAAAATTAATTCGCCTTTGTGCATGTGTGTTGTTCTGTATTCATCTTTATCTTGTGTTTTATGTACAATAAAGAGTTATACATACATACATTAAGATAAAATCGTTAAATATTTTAAAGTCTCAATCTGAGTATATAAGTCACATAAAATTTTGTACAGGTGTCTTTCTTACAACGTAAAACCAGTGATACTTATGGGAAACCCCATAGATATTTTTTTCATTTTTCAAACTCCCTAGGAAGTTTATTAAAATCGCCAAATTTCGAGTGCGCGATTTAATTTCATGTAACAGAAGCTGCGAGTAAAAGATAATGACAAATTATGCTAAAACGTAAAAAAATATCCGTATTCCATTCGAGCCACTTAATGAAATTAGGCCTTAATTAACTGTTCAAGTACAAGTGAAACAAAAGCCTATTCTTGTTAAAACGATAAGGTAAACTTTAAAGTCCCACGTGCTGTCCACCCTCTGTGAAAAGTTTACGATGTGGTGACATTTTATACCTATATAAATGTAAAATGTAAGCCAAAGCCAAAATAACCTAATTAAATTCAGTCAGGTTAGCTGGAAGAGATCTGTATGTACTTATTTAGGATACTTCTGTATTTTTTAATTTTTATGTGCAAAGAGTTTACATACATACATACATAAATTTAAGCGTGTGACAAACACCACGGCCTGTCAGTTATAGTTGCCCTGGAAAGTTATTATTATCTACTGGAGGAGCTACCGGTCTTTCGATTTCATGATTATCAGCCTGGCGTTTGGCGTGTGTGAAAACTTCTGTAACAAAGTCATAGTTTACACTAGCGTCCTTGTTGCATAATGTATAGATAATAAAATAAGCAAACACCAAAATTTAAAAAAAAACTCTTTATTGTCATAGTATATACGTAGGTGTGACAATCAAAAACATTACAAAATTTTATTACAATTCCAGCGCTGGTTTTTAGCCCGGTCCCTTAGGCAAGGGCAGCCGTAACTAATAGGTACAAAAAAAAAATTAAAAAAGACACAAAAGAAATAAATAGTATGGTGTAGATATATGTTTTGTATGGGGTCAAAACTAAATAAATAAATATAGGACTTTTCTTACTTTTTACAAAATATTTATACCTACACAATATTCACAAGGTACAAATTTGCCTTTGCGTTTGCAAAAGGTGAGCTTTGACTAACTTTTTGAACGTTAACAAAGCCACTTAATGCAATACAACATAACAAATCAGTACCTACCTACAATAAGATATAACATACAAGATAGCAAATATGCGATCTCTACGAGACAGCTACATAGATAAATAAAGAAAGCAATAAACAATCAATAAATGCATCCTCTCATCGCATTATTGTTTTATCAAGGTCATTACAGCCGACTGATGTAAATAAAACGTTCTGGAAACAGACGGTCACTACACGCGAATCATTCGAAATGGAACCATCTGTACGTAGACATAACGTAATGAAACAAATGAAACAGCACCCAACCAACTAATTTATAATTTAAAATGCACCATTCCATTTCAGTGTTATCGGTCGATACAATGTCAATGTCAAAGCACATCGCACGATATCATCTGACGTAGAATGTCGGCCAGAACTGAGAAGCACCAGAAAATTCAACACTACTCGTATAACTCACCTGTCCTTGTATCCGCACCCAGCCAAACAGGCTCGACGGGATTATTGCCGACACTTTCTAACGGGTGGCGAGAAAAGGGGACAGGAAGGTTGCGTTTACGAAGGCTGGTTTGAGTAGGGTGTTGTCTGTGGCTCAGTGAGGGTGCGTTCGAAGGTTTCATTCGCGCCCAGACCGCCGGCCGCTATGGGCGTTTCGCGATACGGTAGCACCGCTGGCCCGGCGGAGCTCGAACGGGCGCGTCGACCCCACCTGTTGATCGTGGACGACTCGAGAGAAGCGCGCGCTAGCGAAGGTTAGTTTTATTAAAAAAGTGTTTTTTTTTCATGCTGGGTAGAAAAATGAGATTTTCAATTTTTTTTATTACTGGCTAGATGGAATTCTTCGAAATTTGAATTTTGAAAAGCGAGTTGAGTTGAATGAATGCGTATTTTTAAATTAACGTTCGTTTATTACACATTTTAATAACACCATTTTGAAAATTTTCTTTGAATGAGATTTAATAAATAGAATATTAATATATAGTATAAGATCTTACTTACAAATACCTATATTGCGGTGGTCGGTGCTCATAGTTAAAACACTACTGTCTTAAAAAAAAAAGTAGTACGTAGTAACTTTAAACCGTTTTATTTTATGATACGTACTACGTAAATTACAACTAAATCAGACAGGAAGCTTCATGCGATAAATAACTGTTATTTTTATGATTACGACTTCCGTTGGTTTGAGATAAAATAAAATTGCATGTCATTGTTTGAAACATCGTCTTTTGCAAACGTGTGTGTTTAATTTTAAATTCGCATTAACCCAACAAATCCTGGTAAGTAATTATCACTAGGAGACAATTTTCCAATAACTAAAGTATTTTTGAATTAACAATTTAAGTTGTAAAAAAAACGAATTTGTTAAATTTTGTGGTATAGTGTTTGTGGGTAATTGAATAATTTCAATAGTAATGTACAGCAAATTTGCGATAGTTTTCGTCGAATAAAAAAAGTGCGTTTGAATAAAATTCGCTCAACCGTGTGTTGTTTTTTCTCATGTTCACGTAAAATGCTTAAAAGACAGCATTTGCTAAATCCCTCGCGTGAAAATAAATACGAACCTCCGAGATTTGTATTACTACGTTTTACGATATATTTGATACAAGTACCTTTATATTGAACGTAGTATTCAATTTACCTTTGTGTCCTGGAATTGTGTTTTTTGTAATATTTATACTATTATTATAAATTCGAGGACATCTAGATAGATGTAGGCTGCGCTGTCTGTCTGTCTATCTAGGGCGGCGTCTGCATTTTGTAACTTTAATGTAAAGGTAAACACTGACCTTTATTTAAATAGTTTAAAGCAAAGTCGCTTCCCGCAGTCTGTATGTAGGTCCGTGTGTATGTATGTTTAGATCTTCTAAACTAAAACATATGTTAATCCTAAAAAATTGTCAATAACATTACAATTATACAGTTAAATGGCAATAAAAAACAACTTTAAAGTCGGTGGTCGAATTCGAGAACAAAAATGTAAAGTAAAATGGTTTTTTATGCGATTTTGATACATGGAGTGAATCAACAAGAAGGTATATGTAGGTAAAGTTAAACAACTTGAGCGAAGCCGGGGCGAGTCGTAGTTAATAAACTTTTTAGGACATGACATGATAACGTACCCCTTTTGTCTTTATCTGTCACTTTGACATTTGCCTTCGCTAGACGTAGATGAAACATGCATTCTCTGTAACCGGTCATAGAGATTGCACTTCGGTCTTCGGAAAGAGACAACGTCACGTAATTTAGAGCGAGACAACGCTCTACGAAGCCGAAGATAGCCGAGAAGACCGATGTGTAATCTTTATGGCCGAGTACTTTATATGGTTTGTAACTTAAAACAAAAATCTACATAGTCATGATTTTATTACATACCGCCTCGCAAGCAAAGGTTTGAATACAAGCATTTTATGTGCTAAATTGAATACAAATTTTATCAAAGGCTTTTATGGGTGGAATAGGTACTGAAACACGAATCCCATGCGAACAAACTTGCGGCCACATCTAATGTACAGTCAGCGTCAAATAGTTCGTGGCACCGACTGTACCCAAATAGTTTGCAACACGTCATTGTTACAGTGGAAATAAGGTCGTGTTGCTAACTTTTTGACCACTTTTACTCAAAGGTTAACTGGTAGAGATCCCTTATAGGGATAAGTTCGCCTTTGTGCATATATTAATGTTTTTTATTTTTTTGTGAATTGTATCTGTTTCTTTATATTTGTACAATAAAGCATTTACTTACTTACTTACTTACTTACTTTGGGTGTCACGAACTATTTAACGCTGACTGTACAGTATTATAAAGTTCACCTCAACAACAAAGTGTAACTATATTCTCGTTTCGCGTTAATTCATGCATAATTTCCCTTATAATTTCAACAAACTTTTCTCAAACAAAGGGATGTTATATAATCGATTGCTTTCATTGTCTCTCTCACGGACTGAAGATCGGCAGGCAAATCATTTATCTCACTCTATCAGTATGCTTCGTGTAGGTTTTCGGTCACAAAATACGTCTCGAATGCGTTTGCGTTTAACTATGAGGAAAGTTTGTTGCCGTTTCCATCCGCAAATGGCGCTACGAATCATTTCATAGTTTACATGAACGCATTCGAGATGTTTTTATATGCGAATACTTACACTAGAGGCTCAGTATGTTGCCGTTTCGATCCGCAAGTGGCGCTGCCAATTATTCCATAGTAATTGAGACGTTTTCGTGAACGCGTTCGAGACGTTTTCATATGCGAAAACTTGCATTAGAGGCGTTGCGCCTCTAGTGTAAGTTGCCTTAGTATTCAGTTGTAAAAATACGTTTAGAACGCCTTTGCGTAAAATTGACAAATACTAACAATACTTTACTTTGTTATCTCCGCGATATCGCTGAGATAGCAAAGTAAAGTTAGCATTTGAAACATAGGTACCAGTTACTTCCCTTCCTGCGCAGACGGTATAAGCCCATCGAGGGAATAGGCGAAAATCTTAGGAATTATGTTATAGGCGACGCGGCTAGCAACCTATCATTATTTTGACTCCCCTTTCCACCTATACGCCCACAATCATGCTAACCGTGACCTATATAGGCCTTGTTACCTTCTGTCTACCCCGTTAGGGAAAAATACGTGATTTATTTATTATTCTAGAGTATTTTTTTTTTCGATTAATATTCTGACGACTTCAGTATAAATTATCTTTAAGTACTTCATATCTCATGTATTTTTTATAAATAATCACTACATAGTATACAATAAAGTCGCTTTCTCTGTCCCTATGTCCCTATATGTATGCTTATACCTTCAAAACTACACATCGGATTTTGATGCGGTTTTTTTGAAGATAGAGTGATTCAAGAGGAAGGTAATATGTATAATTTATATTTTTTTATTGTATGTGTATTTTTGTATGTGTTATATGTATAATTCTACGCAGATGAAGTCGCGCGCAGAAGCTAGTGAATGAATATTGAACTAAACAGTTTGTTGTCGTTCCGCTAGTGGCGCTGCCAATTTTCCATAGTAGTCGAGCAGTCAACCCGACCGCGTTCGATACGTTTTCTATCTTTTTCTCTCAACTTGTTAAAAGTGAAACGTGTTCTGTGAACTAAGTTCGTCCACGGACGCAGCGTTGCGATCGTCTGAATACTAGGCCCCTATTTTTGAAAGCACATGCGTGAAAATCACTCGAAAGTGATGAAAAATTGTGCTGAATTTTAAATACGAGTAGCAGAGATACTAGGTTTAGCATGATTGTGGACGTATTGGTGGAAAAGGGAATTAAAATAGTGATGGGTTGCTAGCCGCATCGCCTATAACATGATTGCTAAGATTTTCGCCCTATTCCCTCGATGGGCTTTTATCATCTACGCGGGGAGAGAAGCAACTGAAAAATAAAACAACTAAAAAAAACAACGAATAAAAGAAATACTGATAAAATCATAATGTAACCTAATGTAAACCTAAGTACAAACAAAGTAATAATACCGTAAATACGTAATAAAAACCTTATAATTGTTTAAAACAAAAACATACTATGTACCTTGTCTTGTTTTCTTGTTTTTTATTGCCTCTTGACTCGCTGATTGGTATTTCCTTGGAATTTCGTATACTAAGTTAGCGTAGCCATAATAAGTTGTGAACTGTAATATAAGAAACACTCAGGATTTTATAGCTTTTAAAATTGCCATACCGGCCGTTAATTAATTGAATAACTTTGTTCAATTCTCGTTTGATTACTTCAGTTTTAAGAGAATGAAAAAATATTATTTTATAATCAAAGTGTTATAAACTAGTTTGCGGCAGCCATGGACTTCGTTTTCTAGAGAATGACGAAATTTAAATGGATTGTTACTTGTGAACATAATAGTGTTATTTTACGTATAAAAGCTATTAATACGCGTTGATAAGTTTAAAGCATAAACATATTTTATGAAGTCGCGCTCAAGTCGCGCGTCTAAAGCCGCGAAGACATATATCTCGCATATTGACATTTAATCGCGACGAATATGTCGCAATAAACACTGTCGTGCTAAGCTTTTTGAGAGTATCTCGCACTTGGCTGTTATTTGACAGCCATGACAAATAATCGCGACGCGACAAGCTATCTCGCTACACGTCGTGCTACCGGTTCGCGACATAGCATTATTTATTTATTTATGTCGCGCTTCTATGTCGTTCTCGCGCAAGTCGCGCCTTGTCGCGCTAGCCGTGCTGCGCGGGAATAGAAGCTGGTACTTTCTGTATTTTTTCTTTGCTCCCAGCCCGGCATGGAAGCGGGTTAAACATTCATGAGTATTATACGTTGCTTGAGTATAAACTCTTTCAATTTAACTTAACTATTTTATTGAGTCAGGCGTTACTTTGCCGAGGTCCATTTCAATGAACAAAAAATTTACCTTGCTACTCCGCTACTCACGTGCAAGATATCCCTTCCTCCACTACTGCCAATAAAACACACATAAATCCCACAAACTTAATTATCCCTTACGCCACACAAACACTGACGCGTTTCGATCCCTCTACGGGATCATTATCAAAGTTTAATGAGCGCAACTTTTACACATGCAAACCCATGCATGGGGATTGCATGAAAAACATGTATGTATTCACACACGCTTGGTTATCTTGCACGTGAGTAGCGGAGTAGCAAGGTACATTTTTAGTCCATTTTAACTTAACTAACTTGATATTCACTGTGACATCTTAAAATTAACATGACAAGACATGACACCGCCTCGGGTTCAGATGTGTTTATAGTTCGACGCTGGCATTAGCATATTTAACATTGACCTAGATAAAGCTAGTATCGCCTTATCATTATGCTGTTAGTATTCGGTTTACAGTCGAATAAGGGCTTGTGTGGCGTTATTAGGTTGACAGGGAAAAGAAACAAAAAATATTCAATTCAATTCAATTTTTAAAAATCTAGCTCCATCGATACTGTCGATGATTCTGCCAATGTCGAGGTTGAACAAGACACTACTTGTTTTTATTCAGCCGTTGTTCGGTAGCTTCAGCGTGCGGTACTCTGATGAGAATCTAAAATAGACAACACATACATAAATAACACACACATGTAACATGTGAATTGCATTAAATAAATAAATAAATACATTGTTAGACTACCTACAAATATAAAACAAAAAATAGCATTTCGTGATTATTAGTTGACGTGACGCTTGGCGACAAAAATTCGCATAGTAACAAGGTCACGTGACAGCTAGTAACAGATAGAAAAATTTTAAGGCTTACCCACCGGCTATGGGTGGTGTAGGGGTATAGCACGCATTTTTTTATTTGTTACTTAGTCAAATATCGTTCTTCACAAAGAAATATTTTTTCTTGTAGTATCATTCTGTATTTCCGCAGCTTGGCAATTATTTGTATTTATAATAAATCTTGATTGACAGTAAAAGAGGTGCTATCAAATGAATCAAGAATTTTTATTTCTTGATTTTTGTGTTTACTTTTACGGTTTTACCGTTAGAAATTAAATTTCTAAACGTCAGTGAAAATTAGAACACATAGAACAATCCGAAAAGTAAAGCCATGGCCGGGAATCGAACCCGGATCCTTGTCATACCCCTACTAACACTACTAATAAAATTTTTCAAAGCTACAAACAATTTATTATATACTAGCGACCCGCCCCGGCTTCGCACGGTATATTATGCATGTATTATACATATAAACCTTCCTCTTGAATCACTCTATCTATTAAAAAAAACCGCATCAAAATCCGTTGACTGGTTTTGAAGATATAAGCATACATACGGACACGGGCACAGAAAAAACGACTTTATTTTATAATATGTAGTGATGATGCGTTACAGCCGATATTTAAGATAAGATGGTTAAGAAATATTTGAGAACTTAAAATATTTTTCTATAATTGATATAGTAAAAGTAGACCGAGTAATTAAAATCAACAGCAAATATTAAAGTAACCATTTTCAGCGTAGCGTAAATTAATGATGTAGGTAAAACAATATAGCCATATTCGAATAGAATAACATTATTAGCGTTTCGAACACGTTTGTCGGTTTTCGCGGTCGGAGACATTAATTCGTGCACGACTCGTTTCGGTTTGATTGAATAATAAATAAGCCGACTTACATAAGGATTTACCGGTTTTTGACTTAAGCAAAATATATTTTTGAAGAGATATTGGATATTGATTCACAGTGAGTTAACCTGATCGCAATAAGAAATAAATCAATGTTTACATATCAATAAAATGGCTTTAATTTCTATATTCTTTCTACTACTTTAATATAATTTAAGGCTCGGGGATCTTATACATCCCTTTTATAAATGTATCTAATTTAAGTATTCTTACTGTATTTCATTTTGAAAAAATGACTTTCTGCCAAGTCTCTTGCGGCGCATTCTTCTTGGCAATGATGGTCTTTCCGAATGCCCTGGTAGTTTCAAAAAGACATGTAGAAGAGCCCTTGGCGGCAGATTTGCAAAAATAAAATTTTCATTTTCATTAAATTACCTAAATTCTACCAATTATACCAATCTACTGAGCTTGCGTGGGAGCTGTTCACACTGTGTGAGTGTGTTGCGATGTGTAAAGGCTGGGGATGGTTATGTGACTCACATCATGTTCATTAGTTGTTCGTGAATATTCGTAACTTTGGATTATCTATTACGAAAAGGTACATTTTGAACCATGTGTGACCTAAAAATGTGAATATAATCATAATTTTGGTTTTGCTATTCTATTGTAATAACGTCTGCATGTGTTTACCATTTTATTACATAGACGGGCGTAGATTTAGATAAGAAGAAACAATAATTGCATAAACCAAACAAATGACAATAACACACGCTTTTAATAAAGACAGAGAATTTATTACTGAAAAATTACAGAAGGGGAATTAAAAACAAATTAAACTATGATTAAATTAAAAAACCAATTAAAAACTAAACTAAAACTAATCTTAAAATAAAATAATTAAAAAAGGAGGGGCCCCCGTGACATAGTAACTCTGACGCTGGCAGCACTCCCCCCCTTTGGACAGCGATAGTAATACGCTGTCCAAGGAAGCTGCCAGCTCTGCGGTCACCCGTAGCGTCTATTAGGTAGCCTCTTCGAAATATCTTTGAATAAACCAGAAAGTGTGGAAGTTTTAAATGTTTCATATCCGTCCGTGTCTTCTTTGACTAAAATCAGGAAGCTTAGTAAGTTTTCGTAGTATTGCAAGATGTAGTTACAAATATACCATTTGTATAAACCATCTATTTGCTCTGCTGCAGAAAGGTAAATACGATGTTTGAAACTTGACAAAGGAAATTCATGGTCACCTGAGTTACCCTCTTTAGTTACTGCACAATTAGGGCTGGCAACACCCAAGGGACTATACCAAAATTCGAAATTAAAAGTTTGAGTCATACCGTCTCTTTCACCCTCCTATTAATGATTAGTGTGAGCGGCACGGCACGAAAAGAACTTCGAATTTTAAACTTCGGAATAAGCCTGCGGGCCTGTACGTGTTGGATTGGTGCATATATTATTATCACGGGCAACATTACAAGCGCCGTAGCTAGGTTTTTGTTGAACCTTCTGTAACTACACCTACGCATTTAATAGTACATTGTCAATTAAGGGCGGTGAGTAAGGAAGGCTTTGTAGAAGCCCGAAGAAGACTGAGGGCTTTTTGAGACGATGTTCGTAATTCCCGTACCGCCCGGGAAACATGCAATGTTTTCCTTACATTTGCGAGTAAATAAATAAAAAAAAATTCCATGCTGGTCTGGGAGCAAAGAAAAAACATAGAACGTACCCGTTGCTTATCTACCCGCGCGGATGGTAAAAGCCCATCGAGGGAATGGTCGAAGATCATGGGAACCATAGGCGATGAGGCTAACCCATCACTATTTTGATTCTATTTTCCTACTAAACGCCCACAATCTTGCTAAATGTGGCCTGTAGGTACCTATTACCTTAGGCTCTGTTTACCCCGTAAGGGATAAAGACGTGATTTGTGTGTGTGTTAATAAAAACCTGAACTTAGTCACGGTTTGGTTACTTCCAAGCTTTGATGGTCAGACCTGAGAGTCACTTGGCCAAAGTATAAGAAACATATGAGAAAAAAAAGGAATTGATCAGACAATAACTAAATTATAACTAGTGCTATAGTCAGTTCGTCTGTGCAGCCCTGAGGAACACTATAGTAATACGCGGGCTGTATAAATCCCCGTTAAGTTGGTCGTGGTTGGACAATTAGTGTTTGTTTACGGCCCGGGCTTGGACCAATTAGCGGCGCCGCGGGTCCGGACCATATACGTACGTATACGCATGATAGTAACTTGGTATAGAACATTCTAGAAGCTTCACTAAGACATAATGATTATTCAAAGGTTTTTTTAATATGGCGACGGTTTTTGTTTAAACTGCCGGATATTGATACATAAATATAATATGAAAAAATACAAAAGGTAAAATAAAATGTGTTACTACACTTGACACGAAAAAAAAATGCAATAAGTAAGCTTTTGACCGCGACTTCGTCTGCGTAGAATTATACACATAAACCTTCCTCTTGAATTACTCTATCTATTAAAAACCGCATCAGAATCCGTTACTATACCTATGTATGCTTAATAAAACTTCGGACAGACAGACAGACAGCGGAAAGCGATTTTGTACTATGTAGTGATGATCATGCTAAACGTGGCCTTTAGGTCTTGTTACCTTAGATTCTGTCTACCTCGTAAGGGATAAAGACGTGAATTATGTGTGTGTGTGCGTGTGTGTAGTGATGATGATACATAACAATTTAAAAACAAGTTCAACTGTAGAGCTTTTGAAATAAATGGCTAAAATAAATCAATTTATTGTTTTTACATGCTCTATATCACGCTACTTCATTTCTACTTAATAAAGCCAGATTTAGGAAATTGGTAAGAAGCTTCGCATAATTATTATCATGGGACAAGACTTCTATGTAGTCTCGCTCTATAGAAATGGCGGACGATACAATAGAAAAAATACATACGTCTGATTTTGTTTACGTAAAATATTCGCCGAAAAATACGTATTACTTCAAAGCCCTCTAGTAAATAAACGACAATTCAATAAAGTAGGTACTCAACGACAGCAAAATATAAGGTTATTTTTACCATTTAAGCTTATCAACCCTGAAATCTACACGCGCTGTATTGTATAAATTATCATCAATATAAATACTTATTACGGAAGAACTAGCGGGAACGAACAACGGTCCGAATTGATGATCGCCCGCACTCGGACCGTGGGACCGAGGCGTTCCTTTGTTTACGAATTTCCGCATCACCAAATAACTGAGCGCAATTCGGACCTAACCGAGCGGCGGTTGCGGCCA
The DNA here is from genome assembly GCA_932294345.1 of Pandemis cinnamomeana. Lineage (NCBI taxonomy): Eukaryota > Metazoa > Arthropoda > Insecta > Lepidoptera > Tortricidae > Pandemis > Pandemis cinnamomeana. Next base: position 9,043,254 of record OW028721.1, read on the forward strand.
TGTTCTGTTTCAAATTCCGAATGTTACAAATTTAACGGATAATGCATTATGTTTTGTTACCTTAGGCTATGTCTACCCCGTAAGGGATTAACACATTATTTATGTGTGTATGTATAATATTCTTTTGGGACATTCATACTTTTTGACCTTGGTTAATTATGATACACGATACTACTTAACGTAATGTATTCATACAAGTGTTGAGAAAAAATACTTATCTGAAGAAGCCACTCTCACTTTTTGGCTTGCTGGTTGGAATTGTGGTTTCGCAAGCTGAGGGTTGTGGGTTCGAATCCAAGCTCGCGGCACTTGATATTTTTGAAATTTATGTGCGAAATAACATTAGGGATGTGCTCAGCTTTTCGGTGAGCGACAACTCGTGTTTTTTTTTTCAAACTGGGTCCCGAATCAAAGATCGTGACTATCAATAGCCTGGCGATACAGATTTAGATGCCAAAAATTGGAATGTGCGTGGATAATAGTTTAATTGTACGCAACTCCTTGCGTTTATTTAATGTTACAAATTTAAAATATAAACTTATAATGTAGCATTCCAACTGCGTAAATATTAAGCTTAAGGCAAGCCTGGGTTTCAGATTAGCCTAAAGATTATTTAGGTCGATGGCATAACGTATTTATGAGCGGCCAATTATCTGGGATATTTATAAATCGAAAAATAAAAGGCAAAAAATTAAAAGCAGCCTTTATTTTTATAAAAACGAAGAATCCGGTCAAGTACGAGTCAGACTTAAGCGCTAAGAGTAGATTTTTGACTTTGGTAGTTTGAAAGTGTTCAATAAAAACCTTTTAATAATTACAAATACGGTGTTGTTTTAAAAAACGAATTTATTTATGTAAGTGAACATGTTGCATTTGTAACATAACATTGTGTGATGATTAATTTCAAAGCGAAAATCAGAAATATTTGGTTTTCCTTAACAACTGTTGTGAGACTTTACTTTTGCCAAATTTCATGTTTCTATGTCAACGGGAAGTACCTACATCAGTATCGATTCTCAGGGTTTTTGTATGAAAATAGACTTTCAAAAGGTTGTATTTTCTGATTACGTGAACTTCAAAACAATTGTTGGCACGTTCCTGGCAAAATATTCTTTGCAAAATAAATACATTCTATTCTATAAGGGACCAGACTGAAAACCAGCGCTGGGTTCATGTAACCCAGCACACGCTGAGACTGGTACCCGTTGCCGGAACATAGCGCGCCTAGTGTGTCTCTTGTTTTTTTTTCTTTCTTCTTTAGTCTTGAATCTGTTGTCAACATAACTTCTATCTGCTTATGTTTTGGTAATAAATGTTTTTATTTTTTTTATTTTTTATTCTATTCTAATTTCTTAAATACGTTTTTAACCGGGAATCTTTTATGTCCGTATCATTTTGACTTGTATTGTACGGAATTCATTTTTGAGTCAAACTGTGGCCAAGCTTTAAGATTTCTTGGGATAATATAAAGATTTCATTTATTTTCGACGTCAAGGCAACATTTGCTTTAATCACTGGGAAAGAAAAAGCTTGTTCATTAGCAAGAAGTTCCTACAAAAGCTCTCAACATAATGAGATACGTCCTCCATTGGAGATGTCTTGGCTTTACAATTGCATGGAACTATGGTTTTCTGACATATTTTTGACTACAGATAGTCAATGGCATTTTTTCTTCAAATGAAATTTTTAATATAATCTTTTTGCTGACTGTACATGCATAGTCATACATCCTACAAAAATGTATACCACATTCCAAGTCAACCCAACCCCAATTCATACATACATACATAAATCACGTCTTTATCCCTTACGGGGTAGACAGAGCCTAAACTAACAGGACCTAAAGACCACGTTTAGCATGATTGTGGGCGTATGGATGGAAAGGGGAATCAAAACAGTCATGAGTTGCTAGCCACATCGCCTATATAACATGATGCCTAAGATTTTCGCCCAATTCCTCGATGGCTTTTACCATCTGCGCGGGAAGAGAAGCAACTGATACATTCTATGTTTTTTCTTTGCTCCCAGACCGGCTGAGAAGGACCTAAAACTCTTACTTGATAAATACTTGTCAAATTCAAGGAATTATTGACATCGGTCGGTTTCAATTCCTCTTTGGATTCGGAACTGAAGACTTTTTCTTATTTGATTTTGAATTTCAAGCTTTTAGCTTTCATTTACTTAACATTTTTCTTCACAAGTGTCATTAGGGAGGCAACAGACGACCCTCGCGCGGGCAGCTTCCTCGCACAAAGACTCGCAATTGCGATACAACGCGGGAATGCTGGCTGCGTGATACCCTACCTGGTCTAAATTTATTTTAATTTTTAACCTAAGTTTCATTTTACTAAGTTATTTTAAGGTAGCCTTAGTTTAATAAAAATGACGATGAAAACGAGGGTAGTTGTGCGCCGCTGTCAGTTGCGTCGAACAGCCGCGCGAGCAGAGCGCTGGCGCGCAGTGATCGTGTCGCTGCCGCCGGCCGGGGCGAGCGCTCTTGGAAAAAGGACTACGGATTAGTCCGAAACATGTCGAGCATCACTCGACTTTTTATACGTGAGTTATCCGTTTATGTGTAATTATAGCCTTAGTTTATATTTTAATTAATACTTTTGTAATCTGCATTTACAAAATAAATAAACAGTTTATTAGGTTCTTGTAAAACTGACAAATACAATTAAAAGAAAAACAAAAAGATGATGTTAAAGTATGTTGAGTATAATCAACACTGTGAAAACATCCACTGCACGCCATAGATGTTGTTTTTTCATCATTAATTAATCAGGAAATCTTGTAAAAGACTTAGAAATTTCACATTTATTCTAATTTGCAATGCCACTTTACTAGTCTTCCATGCTGGTCTGGGAATAAATAAAAAACATAGAACTTACCAGTTGCTTCCTCTTCCCGCGCAAACGGTAAAGCCTATTGAAGGAATGGGCGAAGTTCTTAGGAATCATGTTATAGGCGATGCGGCTAGCTACCCATCACTATTTTGATTACCCTTTCCACCTATACGCGTTTAATAATGCTAAACGTGGCCTTAAGGTTTTGTTACCTTAGGCTCTGTGTACCTCGTAAGGGATAAAGACGTGATATGTATGGATTTTAAGAGTACTACCGTACCACCGTACCATTTTACCGTACCACCGTACCACCGTACCGTACCACTTCACCGTACCGTTTCACTTTTGCGAAGACACACAACGCTGATGATCTATTTTTCATCTCTATGTTTTTTATTGTTATACTTTGTTTATTTTCTATAAAATTGTGTATTGGGACCGAGCGCGACGACAGCGCCACGTGATAATCGGCCATTATGGACAATATTGTCACCGCTGTCAAACAAGAAGTAAGTAAATATTGTGAAAAATATTAATGAAATCTTGTGTTATTTTACTATATTACACAATTTTGGACAACGGTAGTCAGTAACATTATTGCCAATAATATTAAAATTGTTGTTTTCAGTGAAATTTTAGAGGTTAGGTAACTTACTTTTTTTTTCTTACGGCAAATATCCACTTATTTCTTTGGTCTCGTTTCCACCATGGTCTTGGAAATTGGTAAAATTTACAGTCACTATTCTTCTTGGTGTTATTACAATTCACAACAACACATCTTACCAGGACCATATTTTTATCTCAAAAACGATTAGAAAATGTTTACTGCAATATGGATTTGACAGCTCAAGTCAGCGACAAAAATGACAATTTTAGCCGTAGCGAGCGCTGTGATCGTTTAGGCTACCCCCTCCACCCGCTTTGCACTCTCCCAATACTGTCTAATATTTGCGTGTCTTGCAAAAAGGAATAAATGTCTTCTTTCTTTCTATCTTTCTTTCTTTACTTTTTGAGTGACGTTGAACAACACGGAAACTTAACAAACAAAAAGCAAAAGCAAGCCTCTGTTTCGAACACAACATAAAATAAGTGTTTTCCTCAACATCCTCTAGAGCACCTAAATGTGTAACAAATCACAATCCAAACAGACATAATATGAAAGCGAAGTAACTTGGCAACGCTTCGGCAAGGAAACGCCCTTGAAATGCAACCGGGCCAAGTTTAAAATATCCAGGCCAAGTTTACCAGGATAACGAGGGCCAAGTTCGCCCGGGCCGGGAGCAGGAGCTACTCCGATATCAGAAATTCGTTTCATACCGTCCCTCTTACTCTCTTATCAATTACTGTAAGTGTGAGGGGATGGCACGATAAGAATTTCAGATGTCGGAGTACTTATAAGGCCAGGTGCCGATTTTTTAAAAAACATGTGTGAAAATACCGGGTTTTTTGCGGGTGGTAGGGCCTTGTGCACGGTCCGTCCGGATCGCTACCACCATCTTACTCGCTAATCCTGCCGCTAAGTAGCAGTTCTTGCACTGCTGTGTTCCGGTGTGGAGAGTAAGACAGCCGGGGAAATTACGGGCACAAGAGGCATTTCATCTTAGTCCTCTAGGTCGGCAACGCATCTGCAATCCCTCCGGGGTTGCGGGTGTCTATGGTCAGTGGTGATCACTACCATCAGGTGACCCACTTGCTCGTTTGCCTTCCTATTCATATAAAAAAAAAAACCATTCGAAGGTGGTGAAAAATTGCGCTGAACTTGAAATACGAGTAGCATAGAAGACAATCACAGCTCTCATTAATCTTGTGAACTAGTCAAAACTTTGATTAGAGCTGTAGTTTTGGAGATATAGGCTGATTTATACCACTTTCGGGCGGTACTTTCGAGTGATGTGCTTTCAAAAATCAGGGCCCAGGCTCGTTTATAAAAGCCAACGCGAGTTCGAACACAAAACCGTTTGATACAATCGTGGTTTACATCTGACCCCTATTTCAAAAACCGACAATCGTCGGTGACATGCGACAATTCCGTTTCCATTCCAAAATCGACGAGAATCTATGCCGTTCGTCTTCATATTGTATACGCAATGCATTTCGAATTGTCACTGGTCACAGGCAATTATCGAGTTTTTGAAATAGGAAGCTGAATTGCCGTTTTTCGATGGGCATTTGTTTTTATTGAATGACCCTCTCGACAATAATGGACAAATGTCAGTCGACCAAGTTGATACCCGCGATACAATGACAGCTTATCATAATGAAAAATGCCGATGTCTAGGTATACCTTGATGTTCAGTTCCGTGGTCATTTGAGAGAGAGAGAGAGAGAGAGAGAAACATTTATTTACACACATTCGATACACGTACAATTATAATAGGAAGCAAAGCTAAATTAGCTTCTAAAAAATTGGGGGGTGCTTAATAGAGCGGGACAGTACTTCTCGCCAGCCCATCGCCTTCAACTGGCAACGCACTTGTGGTTCCCAAGGTCTTGCAGGTGTCCCTGGGCGACGGTGATTGCTTTCCATCAGGTGACCCGTCTGCTCGTTTGCCCCCTCTTATATATATTAAAAAAAACTTACTAGACGCATTGGATGCCGAAAGCGTCATTATGACCTTGAGTTTAGGAATCAAACTGGTTGACCGTCTCATGTGCCTGTAATTTTAGCAGTTACTGGGTATCGGGAGCGCAAACACTGCTGCTTGGCGAAGAATTAGCTAGTAAAATGGTGGCATTGATTTGGACAGACCTGCACACAGTCAAAGATCCGCAAAACCATTTCGGTTTGCCTCGCGACATGAAAATAAACAAATAGATAGGTAAACACTAGCGTACGGCAACAATTTTGATGGATGACTGTAACCATCCATTATTTCTGGCAAGTCATCCTTCAAGCAAATTAACATGCGACTGAAAATATACAGGTGCGGTAATATTTCGGTATGAAACAGTGCGCATTTGTAAAGATTATTATTTGAAGGTAACTGTAACAGATTGGCACGTTTTTTCATCAAGGTAAACAAATGACCTTTTCGTTATTGCCTTTTTGCTTTCAAAAAAGGGCCATGGGAAGCGATTTTCCGCCGTTTGATTACATACACCATACTGAAAAATATAATTCTGTTTTATTAATTTGGTACGCCGCAATGTTCGAAATTAGAACGGAGATCGTTTCACGCTTATCGGATGTTTACTTATAAAATTGCCGCGAAAACTAAGCGGCTACTGGCCAGTTGCAAAAAAAATCAAGTTCTTTGAATTTGAAGACTGCAGCTTAGCTGCTAGACAAAGAAAGTTCCTTTGACCCATTGGGTACGGAAGATTAAAATAGCAGTTCTATAGACTACCAATATGCAAGCGAAATAAGAGAAAAACACGCAACTCCATTTTTACACCCTACCAAGAGCCAACTTCGACCCGTTTCGATTCCCGGCCATAGCTTTACTTTTCGGGTTTTTTATGTGTTTTGTTTTCAGTATCGGTTACGTCTCGTATTTTATTATTATTTTATTCATTCGTTTCTTCGGGACACCAACAGAGCACATACATAACATTATTCCATTTCAATAATTATTACAGATATTTCGTTTAGAAGTTTATTTAATTTATTTAGTCATTTTGAACATTACACCTTGTACTTGTACTTAGACCCCCCTTTTCACCTATGCTACTGTAACTGTATTTATCAAGTAAGAGTTTTGAGTCATTTTAAGCTGGTCTGGGAGCAAAAAAAAAACATAGTATGCAAAAAAACATAGAGATGCGACTAGCCATCACTATTTTCATTCCCCTTTTCACCTATACGCCTATACTTAGGTGGTTGTGGCCTTTAGGCCTTGTTACCTTAGGTTTTGTCTACCCCTTGTTAGTTATACTATAGTCAGGGGGGTCCCCCGCTGTCTAGCTGTCAATTATCGGTTATTTACCCAATAATGAATCGGAGTAAAAACCCGCTATTTCCTGGAATTTTGCGAGCACCGTAAGCATGATGTTAACAAAATATTTATCCTACATACATTCGTGGGCGTTTGTTGTACAAATGGACGTGGGAGTGGCTGGTGTGCCGGGGAAGCCCGTGTTTTGATACGTTTGTATTTTTCATTAAAACAATAGTACATTACTGTCTAGGCCAGGAAGTAGGCAATTGCTGGCTGAGTATTGGTTTGAACGGACGAGCTTGCGAGTCCGTTTAATAATACGAAGCCAGCAATGCTATTCTGGCCGAGGCAAGTATAGTGCTTCTCAAAAATCGAAAATACAACAATAACAAAAATAAATGAAAATAAAATAGTGAAAATTGGTTTTGCTTTGCCGCCTTTTTCTATCAATGGCATTTGAAGAGTGTATTTTTCTACCCAGAACACCTAAAGCTATTTCAGACACAGATAAACACGTTGTCGTACTAGCTTTTTTTTAATTTGATGTTTTAAGTCTTGTGCCTTTATTTTATAATGGTGATTTGCATTTTTAAAAAGTTAATAACTAGACAGTAATGGAATTTGTATGCAACATTTTTTTAAAAAAAAATTTGGACTGACCGGCAACAATTAACTTCCTGTAATGATATGTAGTTAACAATGACGACTTTATCGGACACTTTTGAGAAAAGATACAAAGTCAGCCGCTCCGAAGTGTACCGGTGTAATAGCTCACTGTGAGAGCTTTTTACGAGACTTGCGTGACTACTAAATCCTAATACCGGACTTCACAATTATCTACAATATTGTTAACAGGTATATTCCGTTCTTAACTCCTGTGTGTGCTGTTTGGTCACGTAGAGCGGATGGATGGAAGTAGACTAACTAAACAGATCTATATGGGAGTGTGAATGGTTGCGTTGGGAGGGAAGGCCTAGACGGACGTCCCGGGACTAAATAGGAGACGTTTTGGAAAAGGGTCCGGTCAGGAGTATCCGAAACGCGGCATGTATGAAGAGATTGATGAATGTGGATGAAAGAGGTATGTCAGGAACGTAGCAAGTGGACCAAAGTAGTCTCCTGCTTAACCCAACGGGAAAGAGGCGTGACGGTATGTATGTACTCCTGTGTCAGTAAATACAGATAAATCATTAACTTGCTTCCTGGTCTGGGAGCAAAAAAAAAAACAAGTAGAATGTACCAGTTGCGTTGCTTCCCGCGCTGATGGTAAAAAACCATCGAAGGAATAAACGAAAATCATAGGAATCAATAGGCGATGCGGCTAGCAACCCAAGAATATTTTGATTCCCTTGGGTCTTGTTATCTTAGGCTCTGTCTACCCCGTAGGGAATAAAGACATCTTGTGACTGACGAAGAAAAATGTTTCGAAAACTCCAGATTCTTTTCACTCGACATTTAACTACATATTTTTCATTCGATAAGTTATCCAAATACCATCCTACGCATTCGTACTCGTAGTACTACTACACTTCTAGTGTACTATATTTAGTTCCCGTTACTCAGTTTCCCGCCCACATGTATGCTGGACTATGCTATTCACAGAGTTGCATTCCTGGAACTATTTGAAGGATCACTTTATGAATAGGACGGAAACCCTATTTGAAAAATAGTTTTGAACGAAAATAGTCGACAGTTAAATCACTACATAGTATAAAATAAAGTCGCTTTTTCTGTGCCCGTGTCCGTATGTATGCTTATATCTTCAAAACCAGTCAACGGATTTTGATGCGGTTTTTTTAATAGATAGAGTGATTCAAGAGGAAGGTTTATATGTATAATACATGCATAATATACCGTGCGAAGCCGGGGCGGGTCGCTAGTAATAAATAAATAAATATTAGGGAACAATTCACTCAAGTTGACCTAGTCCCAAAGTAAGCGCTAGTAGGCTTGTGTTATGGGTACTAGACAACGATATACATACTTATATAGAGAAATACATACTTAAATAGATAGAAACATCCATGACTCAGGAACAAATATTCGTGCTCATCACACAAATATATGCCCTTCGGATTCGAACCCGGGACGCTTGCTTCGCGGATCACTACCAACTAGGCCAACCGCGTTAATGTTACTGTTAGCTACAGTTAATGTTAGCTACTGGCTTTAACTTTGACAGAATCGTGTACCATAGGCTCTGTCTACCCCGTAAGGGATAAAGACGTGATTTATGTATGTATGTGTACCGGTCACCTAAAGTATCGTCTATACCTAAGCTACTGATGTAAGGGCAGCATTCCATATAATTTAGTAGTATATACAACGAAGTTTAAAGTAAATCTATCGCAGCTAGGTTGGCTTTGCAGTTTAACGACTACTAGTGGACCGACTTACAAAATGTACTTGAAACCGTGAACTATGCTCATAGTAGGTATACATACATACATGCATATATCACGTCTTCTTCCCTTCCGGGGTAGACAGAGCCTAAGGTAACAAAACCTAAGGCCACGTTTAGCATAATTAAGGGCGTATAGCTGGAAAGGGAAATCAAAATAGTGATGGGTTGCTAGCCACATCGCCTATAACATGATTCCTAAGACTCTCATACTAGTAGGTACTGCTCCTAGTATTACCGAATAAAAATGAAAACTAATACTTATGTTCACAACATCCACATGTGTATTGTGACAGGAAACAACGCAACCCTACTCTGCGCGTCGCCCGACACGCTCTTGACCGGTTCTGAAATGCAGCTTGTTAAGATAAGGTTAATTATCTGAAGCAAAATTTACAAAAGCCCTTGACCCAAATGCTTCATTTAGGAAGCTGTGTTGCGCTTAAGTAACCATCTGTCACCTGCAATAACACCGTCCAATTCGCCCAAGATGAGCTCCTAAAGAGGACCATTGCGTCAGACCCGGAGGAGGTAGGGGCAAGGTCGGAGGCTGCGCGTGACCTGGCCCACATCGGGTCAAGATCAACAGGGAAGGCAGTACGCCTGCGCCCGCCACATTCATATCGACTCTGAATGGAATCGAAGCGTGAAGGATATTGGTAGTTTGTACTGATTTAGCGATGTAACCAAGGTCTATTTCGGGGCTGGCGGTATTCTTTCATATTTAACGAGATAGCAGGCAAATAAAGACAAAAATGCAGTGTCTTAAAAAGGTTTTAAGTTGACCGCTTTTAAGTTATGTTTTGATATATTTTAACTACTTATATTATACAGATTATAATAAAAATAAAATTAATTAAGTGGCAAATAAAGGGATTAAATGAGGATGAAGAGTAAAAGGATGAGAAAGGGATTAAAAGTTGTCGTAAACAGTTGGTGCTATTTTAAGATTTATAATTAACAGACTTCAAAGAAGGACGTTCTATCGACCGGATACTTTGCGCTCTCATTTAGTTTGTAGTCTCTATTGTCACATGCTATTATGTTGTTTTTTTTATTTATCCTGATTTAATGAATTCTAGGTCTATTGTCATTCGAAACTCTCTTTCATTAATAAGGTGTAGATAAAGGTATATAGGCTTTCAATAGGACTCAAATGTTTCAAACGAATATAACAAGAAAGCAAAAAGAGAGACAGGTTAAGTAAATAGTTAGGTATATACACAAATCACGTCGATATCCCTTACGGAGTAGACAGGGCCTGAGATAACAAGACCACGTTTAGCAAAGTTCACGTTTAGCATGATTGTAGGCGTATAGGTGGAAAAAGGAATCAAAATAGTGATGGGTTGCCAGTCGCATCGCCTATAACATGATTCCAAGAATTTCATCGTATTTCCATCTGCGCGGGACGAGAAGCAACTGGTACATTCTATGTTTTTTTTTGCTCCCAGACCAGCATGGAAGTAGGTACAACTAACAAACTGTTTCTTCTGTCTCGTTCTTGTGATGGCGTCATTCGTTGCTCGTTATATGGTTTTAACATACAAAGCTTTATCAAAACAAAGACTGTTGAATGTTTTGTCGCTTGTTCAGCTGCGGCGGCGGGAAGCAACAGTTTGTTGCTGATATTTGCGGTCGCTAGAGACCGAGATATAATTGGGGTAGGTCGCGCCCCAAGAACAAAGGGTTGCTCTTACAAAAGTGAGTGTGGCTCTTTCTAGAGGTTTCAAAGCTAATGTGACGAAATGATGAGGTACATGGGTTTGCAAATGAACGACGGAGAACGGAAACTATAAGAAAAAACCAGTCGCGAGTAATATTGAACTGTAGTTTTGATAAAAACCGGCCCGAAATATAGTCGGAATGGTGATTTCTCACAGAACTGTCACTGAAATACATATTTTTGTTATGTCATTTACGTAACCTACCTATGATTATGTTATGAAAATATAGATTAAATTTATCTCAGTGACGGATAATAGATAAGGGGTGCGAGTCGGGTTACCTCCACTTGTGGTCAAGAGCTGCGGTTCCTTTTTGGATCCGTCCGAGGGGAAGAGCAGTGCTTGATCCGGTGCACCCTGGGCATCGGCTAATGATTTCCTGGCAGTTTCTGAGGGATATCATTGACCGTCGGCTAACAGCCCGACAGGGGGGGAGGGGGTCTTTAACCATTACCGTACAACGTTGCCGACATTTTGTCACAAGATTTGTTAATCATATTTTTGTTACTTTGACATTGGCGAAGTTGTCATCGCTATAACGACTTGAAACGCCACAAATAAGAAAAAGAAGATAATAGATAAGAGAAATCTTCTTCTTCTTAGCCGTTAGCCGTTGCCCAGGGTGCACCGGACCAAGCACTGCTCTTCCCCCCGGACGGATCCGAAAACGAACCGCAGCTCTTGTTCACACGTGGAGGTAACCCGACTCGCACCCCGATAAGCGAAATCGAAAAAATATTTAGTTTTTTTTTATTTGTCATTATGATTGTTTACTGTACGAACTTAAGCACTGTACCTACTCCAGAATCCATCGCAATGGCAAACAAATTGTACAAAGGGCGTCCTAATCATAAACCTCCTAACAGGCTTTCAAAAATTCTCTTTTCATCCTGTTTCAATAACGTTTTCCTTATCTCTCTCAAGGTCGGCTATAAGCTAGTTGGAAGGGTAATCTCGATTTGGGGATCCGTAAGAGTACATAATGAAGGAAAAAGGTATAGGTATGACCTTAGCAAGCGCGTCTCATGGCGACGGGAGGGAAATCGCGATAAATAACGTTAATTACGTCATTTACTCCTTAATTATGAGACTAATTATGTTCAGTGTCTGTGACAATGATAATGATAATATGCCATTTTCTGGTTCGCTGTTCTGTGGTGCGTGTCACGCCTTATTTAGTAGACGAGCTATTTTGTTTACGAGAACGGTCGACAAGTAAATACTTAGATTTGTACCTCGTCATTTTAAATCTACGTGACGTCTACCAACTGTAAAAAAAAACGAGATTAGAAGATACAACCTTTTGAAAATGTATTTTTAAAACTGTACGAATCAAAAACTATAACTTAGTTAGGCCCAGCGACACGTAAAAAGTCCTAAAACAATGTACTCGATCTCGAACTGAACCGCTGTTCATTTGTTTGAGCAACTCGCTAATTGATATTCTATAAAATTTGGAGAATCATCTTCTTAGACATCATCCAAAGACCGTCTTGGAAGATTACCAATTCAGACCTATAATTGTCGCGTCACAAGACTTTATGACCTATAAACATTAAAAAAGATCAATTTCAACCTCCAACCGTAAGCCAATAACAGTGGAGGGCCACTAGGGACTCAAACATAGCAATTAAATTTGTTTGTTAAGTCTATATTGTAGCTCCATCGGGTAATTTGCTATCGATTATAAATTAATTGTACGCAGTATTTAAAGCCGTTTTAAGATACGTCATTAATTACCTATTTTATTGTTTCGTGTTTTCATTGTGCTCTGTTCATTATTATTGACGTGCTCAATTCGTCTCGTGTGCTTAATTAACTATACAATACACAATTTAATAGTGTTACTGAACAAAGTGGTTTTAAACGATTCACGGTTATTTACACAATCCCTTACGAGGTAGGCAGCAGTAGCAGCAGAGGAGTAGCAGTGGTTGCACTGCTGTGTTCCGGTGTGGAGAGTAAGACAGCCGGGGAAATTACGGGCACAAGAGGCATTTCATCTTAGTCCTCTAGGTTGGCAACGCATCTGCAATTCCTCCGGGGTTGTGGGTGTCTATGGGCAGTGGTGATCACTTACCATCAGGTGACCCACTTGCTCGTTTGCCTTCCTATTCATATAAAAAAATAAAATAAAAATAAAGACAGAGCCTAAGGAAACAAGACCTAAAGGCCACGTTTAGCGCGATTGTGGGCGTATAGGTGGAAAGGTGAATGAAAATAGTGATGGGTTGCTAGTCGCATCGTCTATAACATGGTTCCTAAGATTTTTGCCTATTCCCTCGATGGACTTTTACCATATGCCCGGGAAGAGAGAAGCAACTGGTACCGTGGAAGGAACGGTTGCTTAATAATACATGAGACGTGTTTTCTACACGATGTAGACCGCGATTACCGCAAACAAGTTTTTGATATTTCGATGCAGTTGCATGCATCGTAGTTCAACTGCATATTATATGCGGTTACATGCTATTAAAACCGTAACAAGTCAGCCAAAAGGTTGATTTGGCAATTACAGTGAATTAAATTGGCTTGACATTAATGAGAATTGTAAAATGGTGCCATAGTACGGTCAAGTGCAAAAATAAGTATTGATAGGAACTTCTCAAAAATATGTCCCACGACGTTATTACGCCGGTGTAAGAGCGTATCGTATGGTACTTATTTTTGAATCTTTGGCTAAATACATATTATTACACTTGACTGTATTTACATTACAAGTAAAAGCACTTAAAGTTACACTAGGTAACCCACCTTACTCACGGCGACACACGAACACATTGCTTGTTATTATAAAATGTTTTATTAATTTGTTTCTCAGAATATTTTACTGAATTTAGTCCATATTTTGTGAATTTTAATAAAAATCGCTTCACGTCTCATATCTCGTTGACAAAAGGAAAAATATGTAAAAAGCGACCTTCTTCGAGTGAACTCGCTAAATGGAGACATAACGGAATAAATTTTCTTTCAAACAACGCAGTGCGCGACTTAAGTAATTCTTTCATATTGCACGAAAATTTCAAATTGATATTCATGGCCTTTGGAGGTTTAAGGGTTTATCATCTTCATATTCATCATCATATCAGTATTAATGTTAGTGATTGTATGGACATTAATTCCTTTGCCTTACTCGGATGAAAAAAAAAAATCGCTCTTCGTTCAATACTTTTTGTTCTAAGATTTCAATATTATTTAATCCCAAATGTCTAAACAAATTGTTTTATTTAAAGAAAAATATCGAACTCGCGAACTTTGTCCCGCACCAACCAGCGTCATTCAGGACGCTGTGCTGCCAAATCTTCCCAGTTTTTGAACATCATTGTATCTGAAGAGTTGCCCGCTCTGTTTCCACTTGCCTTCCTCGAGCTCAGAGAAAAAGACGCGTTTAATAACAGAATGTATGTATGTATGTATGTAAACTCTTTATTGTGCAAAATAAACAAGACAAAATACAATTGACAAACACTGAGATACATGCACAAAGGCGGACTTATCCCTTTAAGGGATCTCTTCCAGTCAACCTTCAATGTTGAACCTTCAATGTTCAATGTTTTGAATGTTGAACGTTCATGACTTCACGAGAATCACTCGCTATCTCTGGCACTACCAACCAAATTCAGCCAACTTATAAAGTGGTAACGTCTTGAATTTTCCTGCGTGAAATGAACAAAAAAACAGTCGCTCGACGATTATCTCTCCACAAAGGCATATGAACCTGAATAATCCTTGGAATTCAAAGTACCCTATTGTTAGCATTCTAAGCTGAATTTAAAAGGAAGATTACGAGGCATTCTATTGCAGTAGAGCCTTTATGAGTTGACAAGAGAGCGTAACTAAAGATGTTTATATTTTTAACAAACGGCGCGAGGAAACCGTTGTATAAATATTACAAAATTCTTAAATATTTACGTTATCCAAAAAATTGCTATGAAACCTAGTCATTATGTTAAGACCTATCTATGGTGTATCGCATCACTCTACGGTATTGGATCTGTGCATGACAGTAGTGTCATCTCGCAAACGCAACTTTAAGGGAGTTTGCCAAATAGTGAATAAAACTGCTTATTATTACTACAAAGTATAAAACAAAGTCGCTTTCCGCTGTCTGTCCGTCCCTATGTATGCTTAGATCTTTAAAAGTACGCAACAGATTTTGATTCGTTTTTTTTAATAGATAGTGTGATTCAAGACGAAGGTTTATGTATAATTCTACGCAGACGAAGTCGCAGGCAGAAGCTAGTGATATATTAAATAAAGTAAATAAATAATATTTATGACAAACTGACCGAACCACAGACTATGTCCAAACTATAAGGCTGCGTTTCCACCAGAGATGTGCGAGGATCGTTGCGAGGAATGTGTTTTCATAAACCAACTAGCTGTTGCCCGCGTCTCCGTCCGCGCAGAATTCGCTTATCGCCATCCCGCGGGAACTATGCCGTTTTCCTGAATTTTCTTTGCTGTAAACCTCACGGAGCCCGAGACCTTTCCAACGAATGCAAAACCGTGGAAATCGGTTCGTGCGTTCTGGAGTTATAGCGTCAGGAAGGAAAACCCGACTTATTTTTATATAGTAGATAGAAGCGCTTGATTTACCTAACTGTCCTCGCTCAGCGCGGCTCTGGTGGAAACAGCTCAGCGGAGCGAGGATAGATAAATCAAGCGTTTCTATTGATACATACATACATACATACATAAATCACGTCTTTATCCCTTACGGGGTTGGCCACGTTTAGCATGATTGTGGGCGTAAAGGTGGAAAGGGGAATCAGAATAGTGATGGGTTGCTAGCCGCATCGCCTCTAACATGATTTAGAAGACTTTCGCCCATTCTCTCGATGGCCTTTAAGCATCTGCGCGGGAAGAGAAGCAACTGGTACATTCTATGTTTTTTCTTAGCTCACAGACCAGCATGGAAGAAATTTCTGGAAATGGAAGAAGTTTCTATTGATTCATGAAAGAAAACACACTCCTCGCAATGCATCCTCGCACATCGACGACCGGATAGCCTAGTGGTTAGTGACCCTGACTATGAAGCTAGAGGTCCTAGGTTCGAATCCCGGTAGGGGCAGACAGTTGTATGATGAATACGAATGTTTGTCCCCGAGTCATGGATGTTGTATGTATTTAAGTATGTATTTATCTACATTATATAAGTATGTTTATCCGTTGCCTGGTACCCATAGTAAAAGATTTGCTTAGTTTGGGGCTGGGACAATTGGTGTAATTTGTCCCAAGATATTTATTTATTTATTTATCTCTGGTGGAAACGGACCCTAAGTGTGATGTTTTTGCCCCTAAAAATATAACAAAGATATGTACCAAAATGCAGAGTATTTTAAATGTTATTCAAGTATATCGTTGGTACTTCATTTGCAGGCAAAATTTTATTACAAAACTCGCGTTTAATATTTCCATATTTGACGAAGATGATTTATTACCTCTAATTACCTCGCTCGTAAAAACCAATATTGAATCATATTAAATGAAACCCAACCCAATGCCCTGAAGAATTTATGTTAAGGTTAAATAATTTTCTTACTCGTACATATTTGGATAGAATGCACACTTGAACTGAGACGTAATTTTACCAAAGTTTGCATTGCAGACGAAACCTTCACTTAAATTTAACCCTTGCTTAAATTAAACGATTGCTGGTTCACAAAACTCTTCAATTCAAGATTAAATTTGTTCTTTGAATACTGCAAATCAATTTATTGAATGTTAACAGGTTTTATAAAATTTGTCTTTCATGTTACTCAACTAGGTATCTATTATCGTTTCTTTGCTCACCAGTTGGCGCTACTGTTGACTAAGGTCCAGAGGTATAGCTGTCAAAGGTGAATTTATAATATCGGCGCCGAAACAGTTCAAAATCTTGAATCTCATTAAGTTTATTAATAATAAATAACTATCTTGAATTTTTACTTTGAGGCCGCTTATTTTTGCGCCTCTTTTTATAATTCCGTTCAAAGCGTTCACATTCATCGCCAAATACTAAACAAATTTGTTGATAACTAAATTTTAAATTTGTACAATGTTTACAAAATTGGTTGAGCCATGGAAGGTTTTAAATCAGTTTAAGGTCTAATAGACATCTAATCTGCATAATTGTTTCTGTCTCAACTTAATTGTTACTCCGATTGGCTCGTCTAGATCTTAAGAGCAAACTTAGGCAGTTAGAAAGAGCTATCGTAACTTAGTTTCAAGTTTAAAGACCACTTGTAATAGAACATTAAACCATTTTTTTGGTTTCATTTTGTACTCTGTAATGACTGCGAAAAATTGTGGCTGGAAAAGATACTAAGTATCAGATCTCTTATGGGATAGACAGAGCCTAAGGTACCAAGAGTTAAAGGCCACGTTTAGCATGATTGTGGGCCTATAGCATGATTCCTAAGATTTTCACTCATTTCCTCGATGGACTTTCACCATGTGCACGGGAAGAAAATCAACTGGTACATTCTGTGTTTTTTCCTTGCTCCCAGACCAGCATGCAAGGAAGGAAGGTGTATAGTTATAGCTTTTGATATGTAAATTTTAGATAGATTTCGATATTTGAGACGAATTTTGTCGAAATTTACACTAAGCATATACTGATATCTGTGGGATAGCTATAACAAGCATTACGTCTACTAAGTATACACGTAGTAGCAGATGCTTCATTATTATCAGAAGTCTAATCACGAAGGCAGTGGATCGAAAAGCTTGGGGCTTATTGTGTTTATCAACTTAACTCAGGGCCGATACTCGTTGGATTAGTTATTTTCTGTATAATTATCTGTTTTGTTCGTCCCTGACAAGGGCACTATTGCCATTTCGGTACGCGTTAACATTTTACGTCCACGTTACTAAAAACAGTCTCAATAAATATCTATATACAGGGTGACATTTTGAACGTGATACAAAGTCGATGTTTTCGATACATCTCTGAAGGACTAAAAGGCTCTGCTAAGTCTTGAGTTACCAAAGTAATTAATTAGAACTTAATGAACGATTATATTTATCCCATTTTTTATTGGCATGTGCGGTTACCCCACCCTTTAAATGATAGAGCAAAAAGTTTAAATTTGTTTTATAATAGGATAGGCACTCGCCTCTTTGGTTCACTTTGACATAAAAATAAAATAATACTGCTAATTCGTGACGTGCGTTGTCATAACAAATATCTCTAGGTTTATTAAAATTTTACTGAAATAAACATAAACATGAATTTATTCTATTTGCTTTCATGCTGATTTGGGAGTATAGAAAAAAAATAAAGTGTACCAGTTGCTTCTCTTCCCGCCGGTATGATAAAATCCCATCGAGGGAATGGGCATAAGAATCATGACTTAAGGCGATGCGGCTAGCCCATCACTATTTTGATTCCCCATTCCACCTGTACGCCTGCAGTCACGCTAAACGTGGCCTTTAGGTCTTGTTACCTTAGGCTCTGTCTACCCCGTAAGGGATAAAGACGTGATTTATGTATGTATGTATGTAGATTTTTAAAACTACGCAACGGATTTTGATGCCGTTTTTTAATAGATAGAGTTTATTTTTGCACCTACATTTAAGCTTTGAACTGACGTCTTTCAGAGAAGAATTTGTATAATCTGTGGTCGAGCACTTTTTTAGAAGTCCGAATTGACCATACGCAGATAAAAAGTGCACTTCACTGAGCACTCACTTGCAAGCAAGAATCGTAACTATTACACGGCTTTACTAAGCTTGTTTTAAAGAGAGAGAGACAGAGAGAGGGAGAAACATTTAAAGTGAAAGAAATCCAGGAAACAGCTCTGTAGAAAGTAACTAATTATGTAGTAATTAATTAGATCTTCAAATTAAGCTGGAATTAAAATTTCCTCTTCTCAAGTGTTACTCAGTTATTTATCAATCGTCGAACTAATAAACCAGCGTCGGTTCAGGTTATCATTGGATGTTATAAATGTATTAGAGTCGGACCGACCATTTCTCACCGCGGACGTTGATAAATAAGGTTCTGCCCAACAATGGCTTCGATTCCTCGCTGCGGGGGGGGGGGGGGGGGGGGGGGCACAAAACGCTGGCTGCGTCTGATGGTTGGAAATTAGGGGGTTTTGTTGGAACGCTTGGATAATACTTATTTTCCGTATTCGATAGATTTGCTTACACCGCGAATAGAGTGGCGGAAAAAGATATTCCAGATGAGGAATAAGGTAATTTGACACGAGAGAACGAATAGGGCATGCTAATTGTAACCTTGTCATTTTTATTTTTAACGATATTAGTTACGGTGTGTTTGAAGTTTTCAATCCGCACTGGGCCCGCGTGGGAACTTTAGCCTAAGCTCTCTCATTGTAAGAGGGTGCCTGCCAAGCTACGTTATAGTTACAAAGTGCGCAAAGTTGTGGACAATGGATATGGCTTATGAGATAATTCGATGGCTTTCGTCTTACGATAATGATGAAGAAATAATGATCGTCTTGGTCTCTCTCTCTTAATTTTATTTGATTTTAACAATAAAATGTTAATGGGTGAAGACCAATAACGTGATTTTTCCATGCTGGTCTGTAAGCAAAGGAAAACATAGAATGTACGAGTTGTTTCTCTTCCCGCGCAGATGGTAGGCCATCGAGGGAACGGGCGAAAGTCCTAGAACAACCCGTCACTATTTGGATTCCCCTTTTCACCTATACACCCACAATTATGCTAAACGTGGCCTAGAGATCTTGCTACCTTAGCCTAAGTCTACCCTGAAAGGGATATAGACGTGATATGTATATAAATGTTAATAGTACATTAGCAGAGAAACTTCAATACACACACTTTTTCCCGCTTATTTCATGTAGCTTAGATCTGATGACGTTTTCTTCGAAGAAATTTAAGCAGCCCTTATTTTCCATGACAATTTAAATTTGTCCAAATTTTCGTTGGCATCTGAATCCGACATTATCTGGATTTGCGAATCATCGCAGCTTTCAATTTCCGTTGTCATAATTTTTTATCTTCGAATAAGATTTGTTTGATAATTTTCTTGCTTTTCGTCGATTAAAAAAATGATATTGAGAAGTGGGCGTTTAGTGATTGTAGCCTTAAGATTTATCTTTACATTTTGTTTCACTTCCTTTTTGCAATTTAAGATTTCATCGTTATCATATTCATCCAAGTCTGCGAGTTGTTTTGCACGATTTTATTTTTTATTTTTTTATATAAATAGGAAGGCAAACGAGCAAGTGGGTCACCTGATGGTAAGTGATCACCACTGCCCATAGACACCCGCAACCCCGGACGGATTGCAGATGCGTTGCCAACCTAGAGGACTAAGATGAAATGCCTTTGTGCCCGTAATTTCCCCGGCTGTCTTACTCTCCACACCGGAACACAGCAGTGCAAGCACTGCTACTTAGCGGCAGGATTAGCGAGTAAGATAGTGGTAGCGATCCGGATGGACCTTGCACAAGGCCCTACCCTAAATCGAGTTTTTTTTCTTTTTTCATTGACAAATGTGCCCTGTCCTCTCCACTAAGGTTCTCTAATGACGCCCACATCTGTTGCCGAGGGCGTAGGTACCCTACTTTATATCTCTGGGTTTTTGGAGCACAATCAGACTGGCTGTAGGCGACGCACTTATTTAGGCAGCTAACTTTTTATAATACTGTTCTATTTTGACACTGGCCACAAATAAAATTAATCGCACGCAGCGCTGAAAAGGAAACCAAAACAAAAGAAAGTCGTGCCTTTGCTCCTGTCAGCGCTGAGTGTTGAATTTTTAAATTTAATTTAAATTGTTTAATTTTACTAGTTTCTACAGTCTACACTGGCTAATCTACTATTAACCTAACTACTCAGAAAACAATTTCAAACTTAAAAAAAAATCGGAAAAATTTAACGGAGCTCTAATTAAACTGGTCCAAGACTTGTGGTCCAAGGAAGGGTTGAGCCAGGCTACGAGGAAGATCGCCTATGAGGTGATCTGACCAGATAAAAGCGGCAGTAAATGGCTCGTCATCACTACATGAATGCACGAGGAAGGCGGCCATCAGAGAAGAGTGGCGGCGTGTTGTGATGCCACCAATCCCTGAAGTGATGACCACGACCACTCTGTCAAGAGTGATACCGACAAGGAAGAGGATTAAACTGGACAATTATACATAATAACCTTTTTCTGTTGTAGCATTTCTATAAATTCTATATCTATACAATTTTAAATTGACGAATGTGGATCCAACGAAAGAGGTATGTCAGGATAGTAGCAAGAGGAACAAAGTAGTCTGCTCACCCCTGTGGGAAAGAGGCGTGACGATAATAAAATAAGAGACCTTTTATTATAACCATCCGGAAGAACCACGAACAAGGTCCTATCAGCCGCAGAAACGTCTGCAATCCACAGTTTTGATAGCAATAAATGTCAAGTTGTTTATCCCAGTTTCAGAAGACACCTTCATTTACCAACACTTTGCTTTAAGTTAAAAGCTTAATTTAATCCTTAATTAGAGTTCTTAATACTAATATATTATCCAATGGTGCCAGTTAACGAGCCGAGTAGCGGCTAGTGCCAGTTAAAGTTAATTTGTGGCCCAGTTAAGTTAAATAGTGCAGTTAAAACCGGGCAGGGGTGAACATAAACATAATATTCACTCTGATCACTATACATACATACATACACAAATCACGTCTATATTCCTTACGGGGTAGACAGAGCCTAAGGTAACAAGACATACATGTT
Organism: Pandemis cinnamomeana; assembly: GCA_932294345.1. NCBI lineage: Eukaryota > Metazoa > Arthropoda > Insecta > Lepidoptera > Tortricidae > Pandemis > Pandemis cinnamomeana. Next base: position 9,064,799 of record OW028721.1, read on the forward strand.
TAGCAAGATTGTGGGCGAAGGTGGAAAAAGAAATCAAAATAGTGATGGGTTGCTAGCCGCATCGCCTATAGCATAATTCCTAAGAATTACGCCCATTCCCTCGATGGGCTTTTACCATCTGCGCGGGACGAGAAGCAACTAGTACATTCTATGTTTTTCCTTTGCTCCCAGACCAGCATGGAAGTTTGATCATTATAAGAAATAATAACTATTATTATGTAGGTATGTACGGTCAAGTGCAAAAATAAGTATCGATAGGAACTTCTCAAAAATATGTCCCACGACCTTAATTACTCTGGCGTAAGAGCGTATGGTACTTATTTTTGAAACTTTGTTTAGATACATATTATTACACTTGACTGTACTTTGTTTTTATTAACAGCTAAGTTTTTCATACAGGATGTCAGTGGTTTTCAACCTAAAGGTCGCGAGTCAGTGAGCGTTTTCCAAAAAAAAGTCAACATGAACATTCTTTCCAGAATTTAAATATTTTGGGTTTTTCTTTACCCTATCGATTCTTACAAGAAAAATCGTGTCTTAGATATAACTATGGAATTTATTTTCCTGTTCGTCACGTTCCATACTTACCTATATTAAAAGAAGTGACGAACTGGAATGAAAATTTTGGGACACATTTTTTCTTGTATAAGGATCGATATTGTAAACGATTCTAGTAAGAAAAAGCCAAAATAGTTAAATTATAGAAAATATGTTCATGTGGATTTTTTTTTGGAAAACGCTCCAGTACGTTTCAACTGAATAAATACCTATTATACTCGTACACTTTCTGAGAATGACAATTTTATTTTAGCCGTTTAAAATCAAAAGCAGAACTAAGGACCGTCTACAACTTACGACTGTTGACTACTTACCTTGACCTATGGAATTTAGTGCAATTTCCCGGAATACTCGACATTTTCCGCTTATTATAACGACAGAAATAACCGCGTATTGTGGTATATTTTAATAAAAACCCACCTTTCACTCGTAAACTTAAAATGTTTGAAGCCAAGGTCTTCAACGAGATCGTAAAGAGCTATGGTAATGCGGTTTAATAGCGCCATAACAATGTTGCTTTGATAACGAAGATTCTAGATGTTTTAATTGCGACATTTCTAAACCCGCGGCTGTGTTTGAGCTATCTATGGTCTCTTAATCAGTATGCGTAGTGTAAAATACTATCAACTGTTTTTGCCGCCTCGATGGCGTTGCCAATTTTTTCATGATAATTAAGACGTGACGTTTTCGGTGAAGGAACCGTGAGGAAACCGGCATACACCTGCGAAGCAATTCAATGGTGTGTGTGAAGTTCCCAATCCGCATTGGGCCCGCGTGGGCGTGGGCGTATGTAGGCTGAAGATGATGATGAGTTAAGACATGTACCGTCAACCGGGGTGACTTTGGTGATTTCAGGGCTACTTTGATTGTTTTAAAATGGTTATATAGTCGATATTATCCATATTTGGTGAATTTTTGGCTTGTAGACGCAAAGGCGATTGATGAAGACATCGATTGGAAGCAGTAAACGCAAATTAAAATTAATGGTTTCGTCATTATAACTACTTTTTAAAGTCACTCCGCAAATCCAACTCACCCGGTAGATGGTTCTTGAACGGGTTCGATTGGTCTTTTGGGTGAGGTCTAAATTGGATCATTTTAGTTTTTTTATTATTGATTTCCATATTTGTACCTACGCAATTTTTTGCCAGTTGTCCTCAGTGTTAGGGCATTTAGATAATAGGGAAACATCGTTAGCAAATAAATATACATAAACACACACACACAAATCACGTCTTTATCCCTTACGGGATAGATCTATACACTACACACCACTACACTATTTTGATTCCTTTTTCCACCTATACGCCTCCTACAATCATGCTAAACGTGGCCTTTAGGTTTTGTTACCTCAGGCTTTGTCTAACCCGTAAGGGATATAGACGTGATTTGTGTATGTATGTGTATGTATACTCGGTAGTGGTTTTGGTGAGAACCTCCGAACATCATTTAACACAAGCAATGCTACAGTAAACAGGTCGGAATTCAGCTCACTGTATAAAGTCTCATATCGCGTTTTATTTCCCACTTGTGGCTGCGGCTGCCCATGATAATGCGGCTAAGTGGCAGGGTCGCCATGTGTCGAAGAATCCCTCGGAATTTCCCATTTGACTTCGTGGGGTATATTGAAATAAATAAGTCTGAAATACACAAGGGTAAAAATACACAGGTAGAATGTACCAGTTGCTTCTCTTCCCGCGCAGATGGTAAAAGCCCATCGAGGGAATGGGCGAAAATATTAGGAATCATAGTATAGGCGATGCGGCTAGCAACCCATTGCTATTTTGATTCCCGTTCCACCTATACGCCCACAGTCATGCTAAACGTGGCCTTCAGGTCTTGTTACCTTTAGGCGCTGTCTACCCCGTAAGGGATAAAGACGTTATAAATGTATGTATGTAAAAATACACAATGGTTCAATATAATGTAAGTAATGCAATTTTCAAGAATTGTTATAAAGTAAACCTAACCTAAACCGATCTGTAGAGGGGAGTTACAGGAGTGTTCAACTTACGCAATCACCTGCTAAAATGTTTCAAAATAATTCTAAGACAAACATTCATACGTCATACATAAATCACGTCTTTATCTTTATATCCTTACGGGGTAGACAGAGCCTAAGGTAACAACACCTAAAGGCCACGTTTAGTATGATAGTAGGCGTATAGGTGGAAAGGGGAATCAAAATAGTGACGGGTTGCGAGCCGCATCGCCTATAACACGATTCCTAAGATTTTCGTCAATTCCCTCGTTGGGTTTTTACAACTGGTACATTCTGTTTTTTCTTCGCTCCCAGACCAGCATGGAAGCTTGACTTTGTATATTAATTTTGACCAATTACAAATTGTAAGCCATGTATTCTGGACGGCCTCCGTGTTCGTGTCAGTATTTAGTGTCGAGGCTGTTTAAGTTTCGATCAGTATTCGCCAAGGCGCCTCAAAAGTTCGATGGCTTTTCATTTGTTTTCTTTACCTAATTAACCCTGGCATTTGTTTTGACATCGTCAAGTTCTGCAACTAATTACCTTGCTCTAGGGCCAACTTACCTCGTACTATGAAACCGATAAATTTGTTTCGGTTGATTAATATTGCCCGGTCAGTCTTTGCAGCTAGTAAGACTATTGGACGATAATTAATCAGAGTACTACGAGTACCTCATTATAAATTTGTCATGCAAAATTGGTTGGGAATGATTCCGTTTAAATCTTTGAATAAGTGTGAATATTCAAGTTGAGGAATTTAGACGTATTAATCCCAAAAATTCTTCATTAGTTTGACGAATCATTCTATCCCCAAACCAAACGGTTTGGTTTGGGCATGTAGAGCGGATGGATGAAAGTAGACTAACTAAACAGATCTATATGGGGAGTGTGAATGGTTACGTTGGGAGGGGAAGGCCTAGACGGACGTTCCGAGACCAAATAGGAGACGTCTTGCAAAAAGGTCAGGTCAGGAGTACCCGAAACCGACGAGCATGTATGAAGAGATTGATGACTGTGGATGAAGCGAAAGAAATATGTCAGGATCGTAGCAAGTGGAACAAAGTAGTCTCTGCCTACCCCTATGGGAAAGAGGCGTGACGGTATGTATGTATGGATGTATTCTATCCCATTCTGATCGCGGTTCAGTAATACGAGGTCTCGGAGCTCCCCGATGTGGTGACCCTAGCAAGTGGTCCCGGTTATAGCCACGTAAAACTCGCCGACCGCGAAATGGCGTCCGGACAAGAATGCCCAATTTATCGGGGTCACTTACACCATACCTACAGTTGGTTGGATATGAAAGTGATTGGCGTAGGGGACAAAGTGACATTACGAGGGATGTTACGGAATGAAAATAATCGAATTACTCAGTCGATTATTTTTGTTTTTGCAGAACATTAATTTTATAAACGTCTCGCGATATTATGTGCGATGAATTTTTTGTCGCTGTCACGCGGGTGCTATGTAACTGTCTGACATAAAAAGTATCCAATTGTTATCTAGGTTCATAATCTAAAATAGGTGTACCAAATTTTATTCAAATCTGCTCGGCAGTTTTTTTGTGGAGCAAAAAACATATTAGGTAAGTATATCATTTCATCATCAACTCTTGCGTTTAAAATGAGAGTAAGATGTTTAGCCAGCAAACTTATTATGCCGTACCACGCTCTAACAATAAAGTAAAGCTCTAAAACATAAGCAACATGAAAGTTTGAAAGGCAATATAAAGTGGTTATTGATTATGTTCAACTGTGCTGACGAGCAAAATAACGGGTCATATTTCATACAAATTTGTATTAAAAATAAATTAATCGACAGTACATAGGCCTTCGTTTAATGTAAGCGTTGTAAGCTTTTATGTAACTAAGTAAATAATTAATCGTCCATTGCTTTTCTTGCAATTTTAGCTTCCTTCTTCCAGAGGTAAAATTTGCTTGAAATGGCTTGATTTGGTACACGGTTCTAGACTGCAGACAAAATGTGCGTGAAATAGCACGTCTTTCAATACCATTCTAATTTTAAAATGCTTTAAGGCTTTTGTTTCTAAAATGTTGCCATGAAAAGCGTTACAAATTTATTGGCCGAAAAATGCTACTGGCCAGTCACAAACCGTTGTGAAAGCTATCAGTTTTCCCGGTTGGGCGAACCGAAACAACGACGGCTGGACGTCATAGACGATTTAACGTTCGCATGACACGTCGGGACATGTCTGGGACCGGAACGTGATCGTGCGCCCCGTTGGAACTGATGTTTCGGGAGCACAAATTCGAGAAGTAAATTAAAAGCACAGTGATAAGTACTCGTACCTACTAATAGAGGATGTACCGGAAATACTATATTCTTAAAAATGCTATGAAATGTCGCCTTTACATTAGTGAAAAGGAGCCAGAAGGTTGACCATCCTGGATGACTAGAGACATTTTGAATTTCGAATCAGTTTTGTTTTTTTGTTATTAATGAAAGAGGTTATGCGGACGTGTGCGGGTTTCAAAATAAGTATAATTAGTTTCAAAACTGTTTTACTTAAACTGCATATTTGCAAGGCCAAAAAAATTTAATACTTTTATACAATTTTATTAGTTTTGTATTTAGAGAGTCACATTTTAATTGAAGAGCAAACATTATTTTTTTAAGTTTGGCATAATGAATCAAAATTCATTTATTTTAATATACTTTTACTTTACTAAATATTCTCGTTTCATTTTTAAGATAAGCACTATACTTGCTTCGACCGTATACGATACGCTATAGCGTACTTTACAGTTCACTTTGCCGTACAGGACTCCGCCTGGATTATTTATTTCGTGTATAATGTAAATGTAGGGTACGCAAAAAACTAGTCGAATTACTTGGGCTTTTGACTTAATAATTACAAAGTTAATGTAAAATGTCACTTTGTCCCCTACGCCAATCATTTTCATACCCAAGCAAAATTATGTATGTATTCTTTATACGTGCTCTAAATATTAATGTTGGGATAATTTCTCTGCAAAAGTTGGAAAATGCGGGCATCTCATTTAAAAGTTTCGTATTAAGTTCGTGTTAATGCGAAGTAGTGATTAATAAAACAAACTGTAGCGACGCAATTAGATTAAAGGCATATTTACGTTTGAAGTTTAAAACTTCTTCCATGCTGGTCTAGGAGTAAAGAAAAAACATAGAATTTACCAGTTGCTTCTCTCCCCGCGCAGATAGTAAAAGCCCATCGAGGGAATGGGCGAAAGCCTTAGGAATCAAGTTATAGGCTAGCCAGCCATCCATCACTATTTCGATTTCACTTTCCACCTATACGCCCTTAATCATGCTCAACGTGTCCTTAAGGTTTTGTTGTCTTATGCTCTATCTACCCCGTAAGGGATAAAGACGTTATATATGTATGTATGTATGCATGAACTCAATACATACACTTCTGGAATATCTCAGCAGGTAGTATGTATGTATGTATCACTCTTTATTGTGCAAAATAAACATGAAACAATTGACAAACACTGAGATACAGTTGAGTTAGTGACTTAATAGCCCTGGGGCTTTACCATGATGTCTTAATGCGACTCAATTCCGACGCAGTTCAGGTTTTAGTACAAAAATATTTTAATCACAAAAAGATCCGTGAAACGTCACACTACGGGAATTCTAATGTCTTCGGATTTTGATGGAGTATTTTACTAAGAAGAAATGCGAATTTTTTACAGTCTCTTGAGTTATTACTGCCTTTACAATTGAAATAAATTACCTGCGTTGAGAATTTTACCGTGAGACATTTCGACCAAGAGCCGAGATAAGTTTAACTCTTAGAATATAAACTTTAATTGGCCTTTTAAACACGTTTTTATAGCTAATTTATTATTATTAGAGGCGCCTAATTCTAGTAGCATAATAATATCCATGGACTCTCAACAGAGGATCGTGGGTTCGAACCTCAGATCTCACCCGGTTTTAGAAATTTTGTGTGCCACATAATATTTATGATTTATCATAAGGTTTTAAGTGAAAAACGGCCTAACCACCATCATATAACTATGAAGCAGACACACATACACAAATCAAGTCTTTATCCCTTACACGTAGACAGCAAGATTATGGGCGTATAGGTGGAAAATGAAATCAAAATAGTGATGGGTTGCTAGCCTCATCCCCTATAACATGATTCCGATGATTTTTGCCCATTCCCTCGATTTGCCATCAGCGCGGGTAGAGAAGCAACTGGTACATTCTATGTTTTTTCTTTGCTCCCAGACCAGCATGGAAGAATTTCCCAAGTCTAAGACTTATCTTTGTGAAAAAAAGGAATAAAATAAAATAATTTGACTAATAACTGATATGAAGGTTAACTGGAAGAGATCCCTTTTAGGGATAAGTTCGCCTTTGTGCATGTGTGTTATCCTATATTCATCTTTTTCTTGTGTTTTATGTACAATAAAGAGTTATACATACATACATACATACATACATGATCAGTCGCTCCAATTTGTATCAGCAAGTTGTAGCAAAATATCACATTTAGGTAACATAAATTTGCAATTAAAAATTATTTTTGGCGTTCATTAGTTATTACCTTTAAAATAAAACAGTAAACACATCGTGGACTTAAACCTATCATCTTAATTACAAGCTTTCTTCGTTTTAGTTTTTCAACTTTTAATTTCCAGTTAAAAAATATTTTTATTGCAATGTTTTCCATGTCATTAGCGGCCACTCTACTTGTCGACAGAATTAACGTCTCAACGTGAATTAAGTATCTAATCTGCTCTGACATACTGTATCATCTTTTGGTAGGTATTCTTAATTTTAAACATGATAAAGAATATTATATTATTAATTAAGCATTTTTTTACGAAGCTTAAGGTTTTTAGTTTACATTACTACAGTACATTGTAAATATTTATTTATTTTAGTTCACAGTACTTACAAGTACTTAGTTGTTATATTAGTAGTTTGATATTATAACTGTTGTCATTTTTATTTTGAACTGACAATTTTGATAATAATATAAATTCTTTGACATTAACTTTTAAGTGATGATTGAATGATCAAATAAACACAAAAAAATGTAGGAGCCAGTACGAAAGGCAACGCGTATAGGTTGTGAGAAATACCAACCAAGTATTTTTTCAGTTCAAAATCATTTACATACAAACATACATACATAAATCACGTCTTTTTCCCTTACGGGGTAGACAGAGCCTAAAGCAACAAGATCTAAAGGCCACGTTTAGCATGCTTGTGAGCGTAATAGGGGGAGTCAAAATAGTGATGGGTTGCTACCCGCATCGCCTATAACATGGTTCCTAAGATTTTCGCCCATTCCCTCGATGGGCTTTTACTATCTGCGCGGGAAGAGACATAACTGATACATTCCATGTCTTTTCTTTACTCCCAGACAAGCATGGAAGATTTAATTTAATCATTGACACTAAATTATGTCTTTACACACACACACAAATCACGTCTTTATCCCTTACGGGGTAGAAGGTAACAAGACCTTTAGGTCACGTTTAGCATGATTTTAGGCGTATAGGTGGAAAATGGAACCAAAATAGTGATGGGTTGCTAGCCGCATCGTATGTCTTCAAACTGCGTAAATTGCTGTAAAGACAACACATCTTAATCATCGTTTAATCCGGCACACATCCTGTGCCCATTAAGGCTCAACTCTTGAGCCAACCGCTATCTTTCACTTAACAAGCTTCCAGAAGTTTCCGAGTTCAACGCCCTCTTTGAACCCTCGTATTTGTGATTTACCGACATTTTACAAACCGCAGAAAAGGTAAATATTTTATAAGCCGCGTCTGGTTGGGACACCAAGCGCTGCGCAAGTACGTCGGCTTCCGCGTGAAATACGTTAGGTACATAAAATTAGTAGGTAATTTCTACTCACGTTATTTGGAAAGTGTAAGGTTGGCGACGAGAATGGAAAATAAATTTCTAAATGTCGGTGAAAATTAGAACACATAGAAAAATCCGAAAAGTAAAGCTATGGCCGGGAATCGAACCCGGATCCTCGTCATTCCGTGACGCGTGCTATAATACCCCTACACCACCCATAGCAGGTGGGCAGTCTCCGAATTTTTCTACCTATTAGAACACAGAAAAATCCGAAAAATTCCGAATTCGGATTTTTCTATGTGTTCTAATTTTCACCGACATTTAGAAATTTAATTTCTAACGGGAAAACCGAAAAAGTAAAAATAAAAATCAAGAAATAAAAATTCTTGATTCATTTGATAGTACTGAGAATGGAAAAGTTTTTTTAGTGTTCTTTAACTTATAATAATATAGCCTTTTTTAATCTGTTTCGCTATCAATTTCAGTAGGTACATTGTGTAGTTTTTTTTAATTATCGCTTAATTCGGCGTGCCTTATGGCCTAGGCCTCCTCCATTTATTGGAGGTTTTAACTATTTGTAATTGTGTCGTACAGGCACATCATTCAAACAGATGACGCGTGGCGACAAAAATTCGCTTAGTAACAAGGTCACGTGACAGCTAGTACCTGAAAAATTCGAAGGCTTACCCACCTATTCTGGTGGTGTAGGGGTATAGCACGCGTCACGGAACGACGAGGATTCGGGTTCGATTCCCGGCCAGAGCTTTACTTTTCAGATTTTTCTATGTGTTATAATTTTCAGTGCCGTTAAGAAATTTAGTTTTTTAATGCATTTGTGGGCAAAGTACAAGTGAAAAGTAATAGTGATGGGTTTCGCATCGCCAGTAACATGATTCCTAAGATGTCCGCCCGTTCCCTCGATGGACTTTTACCATCTGCGCGGGATGAGAAGCAACTGGTACATTCTAAGTTTTCCTTTGCTCCCAGACCAGAAAAATCCTAATAAAGAATAAAGTAAGCATATAAGTTTACAAAGCCATTTGTTCGCCATTTTAAAGTCTAGACTAGTCGGTAACGTCGACGGTTTCCTAAGTGCAAACAAATTTCTTCAGCAAACACGTCTAATACCGCAAAGTTGTGAAGTTTGGTTCGTTCCGAGGATAGATAAAGTTTTTACCGAGTTGTGGGAGATTGTTGGTTTTAGTAACCCTGACTTTGTAGTTCTGTTTATTTCATCTGAAGAATAGAACCTTTTAGATCGTGTATTGTTACTTTAGAAATTCTCGCGTTTCGAGTTCTTCAATAAATGAAGATGCCTCGGCTGGATCTTCCTTTTATTTTGCAAAAAATTTTAAATTAGTTACCTTCTTTTATTATCACCAAATCGACTTTTGGTGTACTTATTTCAAAAGCTATAAAAAGAGGAAAATTCTTAGCACTTAAAAATAGTTTCTTATTCTGTTTCTGTATAACCGGGCTGGGTCAGTCTGATGAATACGTTTGAATACGTTCTGAAATGAATCGCCACTCCTTCTTAAAGTTTGACAGCACACATTCTCAAGAAATATAGAGCGTTTAACAAACACCCCGTGTGATAATTCACTAGCGTACATAGACAGCCACAAGCTTCGCCATCATAAAAAAGTAAAAAAAAAACAGATTTATTAAAAAAAATCTAAAGGTTGTGCACCTCTGAATATTTTGATTTCATTTTTCATCTATACGCTCACAATCTTGCTAAATGTGGCCTGTAGGTATTTGTTACCTTAGGCTCTGTCTACCCCGTAAGGGATAAAATGTGATTTGTGTATGTATGTAAGTAGCTATTTAGTAACTTTTTTTATTCAAATTGGTAGTATACTTAAAATTTTGAATAACGATATTTTGGCAATGCATGATGTATATTTTTTATTTATTTTTTGGCTTCTATGGCTATGGTTATACACCCCAGTGAATTAACGCACGGGTGTTTAACACCCTGTATATCCCTTCAAAAATAAAGTACCTACCCATGCTTTATTTCTTATTATCCAAGGCTAGGTACATGGGCGCTAAGTGAGCGATAACCTCTGGGTTTGAGATGAATTTGCTGCCGGCAGCCACACAAGTTTATTTACGCAAACATTTTTCTTATTAGAAACATTCCATAGTTGTTTTGCATCGAAAAAAAAACAATAAAAAAAATCAAACTTATCAAAATTAAGTAATTCAATAAAAAAAAACTAAACTAACACAGGAGCTCCTTGGTTATGACCCCAATGATGCTGGTAGCACATCATTTTTTTTAAAATTTGAATGCCGCGGTGGAGTGCGTTTTTAGATTTATTTTAGTTTTAATTCAATCAATTTATCTTGTAGTAGGTACATTTATATTTTTCTGTGTTTGTTGAGCTGTAAATTTGTAACGAAATAAATATACATAACAGTAATAATAAAATGCCTTCTAGAAAATATTTATAAAACTGGATGACAATCTAGAAAAATGTACATAGAACTGGATTCGCTGCCGGCAACGCAAAGAATTCTCGCGGCTTTCGCTCAGAACCACTGTCACAATATCGCTGCCATTATAACCCACATAATACAGTTTTAAAGTAGCCTTTTTCCTGGTGGCGTATCAATAATATGTTTAACCATACAACCCCATAAGTAGTTGCGGCCAGATAACATTTTTTTCGTTTGTATGATCCACCTAACTCGACACTACTTTAATAATACCGGTACTGTCAGGTTAATTCATTCCCGCTAAGCCTGGTTTAGGCGTCGAGGTACGACATTCACGTAAAATGATTATTTTGGATCAAGCCCGGATTTTGGAGACAGGGTATATAGGCCATGTCTGGAGGAACTAACTTAATTTCTTGTATACATACATGTAGGAACAAATTGATTCCTGGCCCATTATGGAATCCTTCTTAGACAGAGCCTGAGGTAACAGGTACCTACAGGCCACATTTAGCAAGATTGTGGGCGTATAGAAAAATGAAATCAAAATAGTGATGGGTTGCTAGCCTATGATTTTCGACCATTTCCTCGATAGTCATTTACCATCTGCGCGGGTAGAGAAGCAACTGGTATATTCTATGTTTTTTCTTTGCTCCCAGACCAGCATGAAAGACATTGAAGCTGACAAAAAGGCATGTGGTTTACTTGATGTTAAGTGAGCACCGCCGCTCATTGACACTACTTGGTGCGTCGCCGGTCTTGAAGTGGTACACTCGCCTTCGTAGGCTCCCTTGTCATCAAGTTGGGAAAACCTCAACCGCCAGGCCAGCCACCATCTCGACAATAGTCGGAGACAAAATACATACATACATACTTACATAAATCACGTCTTTATAATTTATATTTTAATATCCTAATATCTAAAGTATAACTTGATATTGTAGCTCTTTACCGCTGTGAGTCTGTGGCTATAATTATTTGAAATTAGTTACATGTTATACCCACGGCAGAAGATGCAAAAGTAACCAGTGAATCAAGGGCAACGATCTTTCCCTTGTCTTTCATCAAGATCGTTTGCCAGATTGTGTCACAAGCCTATGGAATCACAATCCTCATCAATGACATATTGACAGGGGAATCCATCAAAGCCTGGGCCACGGCTTACCGACGTCTCGTGATGACAAGTAGGATTTATTGCTCCTTGATTTGATTAAAACCGTTCAATCTATTTCTCAGAACAATGTCAATGACCCACGGCCATAAGATAAACGAGAAAACAAAGACACATTGCTCTCCTACGACTTTTCTCTCGGGAATAGAATCTTGTTTCTTCTTTTCTTCTTTAGTCCATCGTACAAACTTGTCTATGCGGGAATATCAATATCGTTTCATTGACAAACATTTGATTAAATAAATCGTTTGACAACACTTTATCTTCATACGTTGTTATAGGCGCTTGGAGGTGTAACTGAGTTTAAACTGGCGATACGCAGTACCTTTTGTTAATTTCCAAAGGCCGTGCCAGGATAAGCTTGCATGCATGACATAGTAAATACTGGCCATTCACAATTCCATAGGTTTAAAAAAACAAATTAAGAAACGACGATTCGCAGCGGATTGAACCTAACGAATTGTAAGTGGCCAGTATGCGTTTCTCTAAAGAGGTTTGAATCATTCCTTTTTATATTATAGCGGTTCTAGGAAATGTATGTAAAGATATCTCCATGTTCTCCCACTGTTATAATTTCGAAAAAAATACATTATTATGGGTCATTGATGGGTGTATTATTGGTGAAAAAATAGAGCGATCGCTAACGTGGAAGTAAGTAAAAAAAAACTGAAAACTTAAACAGCATTTTTTAACTTTTTTATGATATAATGTTTTTATATCTTTAGTACGTGTACAATATATGTTTGTTCTCCCGCGGACTGGCTATAGAGAGAATAAAACCAGCGAGCAACTAAATATAAAACGATACCTAATAATACTTTTTAATTTATTAACATGGACATCCGCAGAGTAATGCCTAATTCGATCAATTATATTTTTTTTAGTTTCGCTAACTATGGCCGTTGATTGTGTGTATTTGCTGACGTACCTAATCATAAAAAAATATAACGACGTCGTCTAAAAATAAAAGTTTGGACGGCCGTCCCATTAGCATGGAGAGGTTTTTAGCCCTGCTCAAGAGAGCTCGGTTTTTCCTTCATTAGTCCAGTAACAAATACTTTTTGTTCCGATTCTTCCTATTGTTTTGTTGCCATGAATAATTGGGCCAATGTTTTTGTAAGAAAGTTTGAAAGTTACAGGAGTTTCACTTGGTTTTGTAAACGCTACGAAAACTTGGAGAATTAAATGTTATTTCGAGGTTACAAAAAGGATGGTACAATTTTTTGTGTCGTGATACCTATCATGTTACATTGGAATACCAATAAAAACATAAAGTCAAAATATAAAGTGAAGGAAAACATCGTGAGCAAACCTACACCCGCAGTGTGTGACGTTTCCAATCCGCACTGGGCCCGCGTGGGAACTATAGCCAAAGAACTCTCATTCGGAGAGGAGGCTTGTGCCCAACAATGGTACGTTATAGGCTGTAGATGATGATGATGATGAATTTATATTTCAAGTCAAGAACAGGCATCTAGTCCAAATCCTTTCATTATTTTTAAATACCTAAAATTTATCTACTTTAAAACGGAGTGTTCCTCCAATGCGTTTAAAGTGATATGCAAACATATTTTAAGCTGACTGTTAAAAAGGAAAAGTTTTTACTTTCGTCATTTATAGTTAATGTTATTGTTATGTATTTTCAGTACTTAGTATATTCATAAATTCTAAATCGGACCACCTGCTCAGATCTGTTCTCTCCTCCAGTCCATTATGGATGCTTGGTAGAGATTTATCTGTAGCGATAAGGCCGCCTATTGTTACCTAGTAATATTCTGTATACCTTTTTTCTGTTTTGTTTGTTATATGTGGTGTTCAATAAAGAGTTATTGTATTGTATTGTATTGTTATAGTAGCTTGCTACAACTCACATTAAACCTACCTTATCTTAGAGGTCTCACAATGTGATCCTACTTACACAATATTGCGTCAGCTGGATTTCAACACCTTCCAAATTCCAAATGACTTTCTGCCAAGTTGCTTGGCAATGATGGTCTTTCCGAATGTGCTGGTAGTTTCAAAAAGACATGTAAAAGAGCCCTTGGCGGCCAATTTGCAAAAATAAATTTTCATTTTCATTTTCATTTTTCATTTTCCATAGTTTTAACACCCGTGTTCTTTCCAGTGGCCTGGCAGCCCGAGGGTCTCGAAGACCAATCGGGGCTCCGCGGTAGTTCAGTAGACTACGCGGCTGCGTTGCTCCTGGCAGCAATGGCGGCCGTCCTGCTGGCTGCCGTCGGCTACCACTGCGCAGCGACTTGGCGATGGATCGTGGGGAGGTGTGTACGGTAATACCCCATCCTTTAGAAACATTTCGTTGTTGTTTTTCGATGTTTTGTTTGTCCTGTAGATGTTTTGTTAACTGTGGAAAATATTCAAGTTGATACCGTCTGTTAACGCGTTTCCCCGGCGATGTAACGGGCGGTGGTGTGTACGGTAATACCCCGCACTTCATAAGCTTTTGTTGTTGGTTTTCAATGTTTTGTTTGTCATATTGACATTTTAACAACTGTAAAAAGCATCCTGTTGGCTACTACTGCGCTGCAACCTGACAATGGATCGTGGGAAGGTGCGTACGGTATTACCCCACCATTTCAAAAAAAATGTATGGGAGGTGAAATAACCAGAGTAGTTTAGAAGCACAAGAGACAGTTTAGAAGAAATGCTCATCTTGATTCTCAATGTATGTGCCCGCCAGAACTGTGCAGGGTAGCTAAGCGATGTGCCAGGAAAAATCCACCAATAGGCTTACTTCATTTTCCTAGTCTAGCTCAGAGCAGATTTACTAATGGAAGATCTTTCCTCGCACATTGTGATGTACCAGCTTAACATTTTGAAAGCTTTTAATCAGCTTCATTTGATACTTTTTTTGTATGCTTCATAGCTTACAGATTAATTTGGACCTATTGTAGTGCAAATCAAGCACTGGCAGCAGACACTTGTGTTAAAAAAGGAAACAAAAAACGATAATTTAAAATTTTAAAACCCCCCACGTAAAAAAGTTCAAGAGTTTAAGAAACAACCTTTAATTTTGGCTTTCGAATGAAAAAATCCTTTTGAAAGCCACGATGCTGCAGACAGACACACACACAAACAGACAAACTTATACAACGACCCTCTTTCACGTCGGGGGTTAAAAAGGTTTCTATTGTTGCCAGGAGCCGTCGTGCCTCTGAAGAGAGCAACTGCGACTCTCTGTCCCGCCAGGCTGCCATCCGCATCAGCCACTCGCTACCTGATCTCCAGACCGAACCCTTGAAGCAAGAATACGTGCAGGAGCATAAGGAACCTGGAAACAAGAAGGTTAGTATCAAAGCAATTATTTTAAAAGTTAATTGTATGTATGTATGTATAACTCTTTATCGTACATAAAACACAAGAAAAACATGAATACAGGACAACACACATGCACAAAGGCGAACTTATTCCTAAAAGGGATCTCTTCCAGTTAACCTTTGAATGATTGACAGGACATAAGTATTAATCCTAAATGCAGAACAGAAAAAGAACACAGAAAAAGTAAAAGAACCGACCGAAACCTAAAATAATCCTAAATGTCTAAATTTTAAATACCTAATGTAAGATATAATAATAAACTACACATAATGGATAAATACGATCAACTAATACAAAATAAATAAAATGCGGCTAATAACCCATCATTATTTTGATTCCCCTTTCCACCTGTACGCCCACAATCATGCTAAACGTGGCCTTTGGGTTTTGTTACCTTAGACTCTGTCTACCCAGTAATAAACGGGATAAATATGTGATTAGTGTATGTATGTGAAAATCATTTTTCTTCCATGAACGCAAAGTGGGAATCAAGTACTCATGGATTACAAGGAATTTTAACCCCAAAAACGAAATGCCAATCTCTAATTTAACGCATCCCTCTTTCTTTTGTGTCCAATGGATGAAAAACTTAATGGGCCATACGTGAAAATAGATGACAGACGTAAAATATCTGCTAGGACTCGTTTATTACCCACAGTGTGCTCATCTGTGAAGCGTTTCGGGGACTGCTTTTTGTACAGCTATTGCAGACGTAGCCAAACTTTTTATCAGACATCATCGAGCTAAAAGGATGGACGCGTTAAAGGTAGATTGCAGTGTTGCCAACTCATCCAAATTTTACCCCCAAGTATAATTTCCAAATTTTTTTTATGCAGTTAAAATTTTAGCGTACTGGTGTGACTTATGGTCTCTCAGCTCGTGATCGGGAGGGGATCGTGAGTTCGAATCCTGGGCTTACACTTCTGAGTTTTTGGGTTTTTCTTTTGCGAAATTACATTCGAAATTTACCATCAGCTTTTCGGTGAAGGAAAACATGGTGTGTGTGAAGTTCCCTATCCGCACTGGCCTCCGTTAAAAGTAAAACCAAAGCCCTTTCATTCTGAGAGGAGTCCTGTGCCCAGCAATGGAACGAATTTTGACTGGAGCTAATGCGCTCTAATTACAGCCTAGCCGATTTTTTACCGTAAAAAACAAGATTAAGCAATCAGTAAAAGGGTTTCTTTCAGAAAAATAACTAGCAAAATTCCAACGTTCCACCGTTTATCAGCATTTAGTAATTAATTAAAACTTTCTTTGCGTTGAGTTTAATTATTCGCGGCTCACCGCTATCCTATTGACTTAATCCGATTCGGTTGGATTAATATATATAACGGTTATTGACCTTTGGATGTGGAGCCTAAATAAACATGGCACTTGAGTATTAAATATGACGGTATAACAGAACAAAAGGGCATGGAGCCAGCAGAATTAACGGTATTTCGAATTATTCGTTTGTGTATTCTTTAAATGATAAATTCTTTTTTTCTTCGTTTGAACTGCTGAACAATAAAAGTGAATTTAGTGAAGAATGCATCGTGCATTCCTCACTAAATTCACTTTTCAGTGCGCGAAATTCACTTTTAAAGCGCTATTTCAGTCAGCGACGCGCGATCTTTCTTGTAAATTCTAGTAGTCAAATTACGATAGATGCAATGTTTCCGAAAGTTAAAAGCGATCTTGTCCATAACACATAAGGATTGTATTGAAATACATACGGGGTAGACCGAGCCTAAGTTAAAACCTTAAGGCCACGTTTAGCATAATAGGGCGTATAGGTGGAAAGGGAAATCAAAATAGTGATGGGTAGCTGCATCGCCTGTAACATGATTCCTATGATTTTCGCTCATTTCCTCGGTGGGCTTTTACCATCTGCGCGGGAAGAGAAGCAACTGGCACATTCTATGATTTTTCTTTGCTCCCAGACCAGCATATACACATTCCTCTTGAATCAAGGCAAGCAAGACTATGTTATGTTCTCGTACAAATGTAGTTTAAAGTTTTTTTTTTGTTTATATATTTTTTTGTAACTTGTCGGTACCTATTTATTGTCTTTTCAGCAAGAGTTGGCATACTGTTAGGTTATGGGCAACGTTATACTGTGCTTAATATTGTTGCCTTTACGAGTTTCATGCAGCTTATCTTTACTCCATACTTAACCTGAATTAAAGAATTGTGCTTAACATAAAACAAAGATGAATGAAATTACTTTCTTAATATTTCTACGTCTGTAATAACGTCTTCCAAGCTCTTAATTACACTTCCAGCTGCTCTTACAACGGCTTGAAATTAAAAACCTCGGGCGCGCCATTTTTAAAAGTGTAAGCAGATTTTGTAGAGATTCATTTGCTACAGACTTGTTAAAGTTATACAGGTATTGATTACTGTGGGGTAGCCAAGAAATTGATTCTGTTATAATTCGAACGATGGAGCAAAAATTATTAAGTTCATAGAGTTCTAATTTTTTTTCTTATGCCTTTTTTTTGTTACGGACCAAAAAGACCAATAATTAAAAAAATCGTGTAAAAAACGAATACAAAATAATACAAAATGAAGTCATTAGTGGCGACTCTATTGTTAAAAGAATTCCAACTGACATACAGACGACGCATTTACATTGAAACACTCATAATATAACGTTCCTCATGATCTGAATTTCCCATCTGACGGGGCGCCTATGTTTTTACAATACCAACCCTTAATACCCTGAAAGCTTTATGATGTCACCCCCTACCTCACCTGGGGCTGTTTTCGTTGTATCTTGCCTAAAATATAAGGGAATATGTTATATTTCTCGTAATAACAACGGTACATAAGAGCACCATATTAATAATTTTATTCCGAGCAGAACCATGTCGGCAGCCATCCTGAATAAAACAATGCTAGGAAGCGAGTATTTGAGAATTAATTTTTGTAAGCTTAGAAAAAATAATTGGATTCCGGGTTTTTCTAGTAATTGGTAGCTTAAACTTCTTATTATTGCTGTGCGGCTAATACTGCGGCCATCGGAAGGAGGGTTGTGGTTATGTAGATTATTTTAGTGACAAATTTATTTTCGAACCAGATATATTATAGAGTTAATCCTTGGATATATTACGTACTTATTGCAGAACTAAAGCTTTAGTACAGCATAGCAAAGGATCAAAATAACGCGATTTTGTCGGTAGTCCTTACTCTCCACGCTGAAAGATCTGGGCGGACCTAGCACAAGGTCCTAAGTACTACCCAAAATAAACCGTTTCAGTGTGGGACTGACCCATCTTTTCTTGTGGGTGTTGTAAAATGGATGGATTATGTTAGATAACGAACGAAAACGAACGAAACGACTGGATAGTTTAGGTTCGCTCGCTGTCAGATCTATATTAAAAAAATCACAGGTAAAACCTAAACCGAGTCGTAATTGAATCGCGTTAAGAAGTCATGGTAAGGCTCCAGTACTCTTAATTGCCAACTATGAAATCCGAACTCCAGTATGGTTACTGCAAATTTTAGGTTACCGAATACGCTTCAAATGAGTTTGCGTTCAAATGACTATCACCGTGAGAACAGTTTGTTGCCATGCCAGTTAGGAGAGTAGCTGCGAAGTAAATATTTGTATTTGGGACAACTCGTAATACTTTTTACGGCACAGACATATCGCCCCAGCACTTTCATTTGAAGGTCATAATACAAAGAGTGAGTTTGAAATAGAATTTCTTTTCGTATCAAGTTTGAAGCACAATATGGCTGGGTAATTGAATTACAACGACCGAAGGGTAAAGTTTTGACGTAAGTTTAACAAAACATTATTACAAAATGAATGATTTACGTTATAAGTTTTTATATTTTTATTACTACTAGGATATTAAATTCTAGAAAATAGGCCATCGGTTTAACAATTCATGGTGTAACTTTGATCATGAATTTTTGATGAGGAGTTGCTTGCGCTGCTGTGTCCTAGCATGTAGCAAACTTACTTATATACCTAGATAAATACATAATTCGAGTAGGTACAACCATTCGCATTAATCATACGAGTGCCTGCCCCTACCGGGATTTGAACCCGGGATCTCTAGCTTCATAGTCAGGGTAACCACGAACTATCCGAAAAAATACCAATAAAGCTGATTTCTTGATGATTATCTGACAATTAGCTTTTGACCGTTTTTAATTGCATTTCTGTCATAGTTCTTACCGTACTGCAATGGTTTTGCGATGACCTGTCCCAGCTATGTACATAAACTTTTAAGTGAGAATTATTGATGTTTAATCAGTTTTAAGGCCATTGAACGTAATTTATTGCTCGACTATACAAAGGCAACACATTACTCGATTACCTCGGTTGAAACACGAGAAACACTTTAATGAATCTCAGTATTTGCAAACCATAGCTAACATCAGAGAGAATCTTCAACAAGATCGCGTGTAAATTTGCATAGTCCATTGAACTCTTAGAAAGTATTTTCAATTGTTTATCTCTGATTCACGCAATAGCAAACAAAAACAATTGAATACGTATTGAAGCGAGGGATCACTACGACGCTGCGCTGTCCCAAGGGTGTTCAGTAAACAGAGTTTTTGTAATCGAGAACCTTTTATTCTCACATTTAAACATAAAATAAAAATAATGGAGTAGTCGGGCACCTTTCACTAGATATGTAGACTGTAGAAACTAGTAAATAAAACAATTTAAATTTCAGTAAAAATTCAACACGCAGCGCTGACCAGAGCAATGTCACGACTGTCTTTTGTTTTTGTTTTCTTTTAGCGCTGCGTGGAATTAACTTTATTTGTGGCCAGTGCCAAAATATAACAGTTTCATAAAAAAAGGTGGCTGCCTAAATAGGTGCGTCGCCTACAAGATATATATAACAAGAAATAATATTTTTGGGCAATACGATTTTCAAAGAATACGTACGAAAAGTGTAAAGAAGTTGTTATATGACGCAGGAAATTATTTAAATGAGAAAAAAAGAAATTTAGTGCAGTCGTTCTCAACTTATGGCGTGACCAAGGGATATTTTTTATAATATGTAACGACCCGGTGTTGTGTCCCCTGAAAAACAAAATCACTACATAGTATATAACAAAGTCGCTTTCCGCTGTTCGTCTGTCCCTATGTACGTATGCTTAGATTTTTAAAAATACGCAACGGATTTTGATGTTTTTTAAAAAAAGATAGCGTGATTCAAGATAATGGTTTATATGTATAATACATCTAAATATATATAACTCAAAGGTGACTGACTGACTGACTGACTGACATATTGATCTATCAACGCACAGCCCAAACCACTGGACGGATCGGGCTGAAATTTGGCATGCAGGTAGATGTTATGACGTAGGCATCCGCTAAGGAAGGATTTTGATCAATTCTACCCCCAAGGGGATAAAATAGGGGATGAAAGTTTGTATGAAACTTTGTCAATTTTAAACCGATCGGGCTGAGACTTTGCATGCATAAAGCTACTATGACGTAGGCATCCTCTAAGAACGGATTGCGTAATTTCTGCAGGATAGCGATAAACGAATTCTATGCAGACGAAGTTGCGGGCAACAGCTAGTGCATAATATAGTAGAGAAACACTGATTGCACCCGTGCGAAGCAAAGCGAAGTCTGTTATCATATAATTTTAAGTTGACTGTACGTATCGTGTGCGGGGTTGCCGCATGGGGCAAGTTCCCCCTTTATCCAACTTTTCTCTGGGTGCGGGTCAAAATACATAAGGTTTCAAACGCATAATGGGTCAAGATACATATTGGTTCAAAATATGTATGTAATGCAATTTTCGGTTAAACTATTAGCTAGACATCACTTTATAACAATCCTGTTAAGTTACTATTTTTGCGAAACTTGCATTGTAAACTTTGAACTATTATGTATTATGACCCATTTCAAACTTTATGTATTCTAATATGTATCGCTTTCCTCTGTGGTCAGCTATCTTGTCAGAATGTTCTGCAAGGAATAATCCAAAACTGACGCTTACATGATAATAATATAACACTATGTTATTTGACGTGTAAGATACTGGAAAAGCCTTTTACATTCCGCATGTTACTTGCGAATATAAGAATTGAGATCACACGTACCTGGTTTATATTCAATTGGCGTGTCAATGAACCTTGCGCGAGTTGAGGTTTTTACGAAACTACAGAAATTGATAGAGGGTTAGTTTTACGTTATACCTACTTATACATAAATACATACATACATAAATCACGTCTTTGTCACTTAGGTACGGATAGACAGAGCCAAAGGTAACAAGACCTGAAGGCCACAGTGATGGGGTGCTAGCCACGTCGCATATAACATGATTTTCGCCGATTTCCTCGATGGGCTTTTACCAGTTTTACCATCTGCGCGGGAAGAGAAGCAACTAGCACATTCTATGTTTTATCTTTGCTTGCAGACCAGCTTGGAAGTTCTATTCGTAAACAGGGTTGAAAAAAACGAACACTACAAAATATTGTAAAAATTGCTCTCCATAGAAAGGCATTCTTTTATTTTTTGAAAACAAAATATATTGCATATTCATAATTTTTTGTTTGTCTCGCAAAACTCTAAAAGCGATAAGGATATTTTTTTCGTTCGTCATTAAGACGAGGTTTTAAACAAACAATATTTGAAAAGGAAAGAAAAAACTGTAACTCGTTTTTAAATGAATTGTTGTCCGTTGTTGCTCAGGGTGCACCGTCTCAAACGCTTTTTTTCCTGTAGATCATACAACGCTGAAGCACACTGTAGGCTATCCGACTCACACCATTAACGTTAACTTAAACTTAAACATTTGTTGGTTTGTCAGTCTTTGCGTAACAGACATTCTGCTATACACGTTTGTAACTGCTTGCGAAGGGAGTCGCGGATAATACTAGTTCATGATAATTCCTTTGATGCTTTAAGTTAAAATCGCCGGGGGGTATCCGAATTTGTTCTAAAGGACCTTCTGAGTTTGTAAATTGCGCCTCCTCGGCTGCTTTAAAGATTCCTTGGGCTATATTAATAAAATTAATAATTAAAATGAACTTGTAATTCTTGTTTATTTAACTTTGCTTCGGGTTTTATTTTGCTGAAAGGACATGTCTCGTTTTGTTATGGCGGCTTGCTTTCAGACTGTGTCTAACTTTTTAAAATACAACGTCGCGCAAATGTTCGAGTATTTTGAAGGTATTTATGAAGGGAAATGACGTCACAGGCGATCTGTTTTTGGCATACTATTTTTGTGACGTAATAATAAAATGAAAATGTTTTAAGTGTAACTGATATGTACAGTCAAGCGCATAAATATAATTGGGAATGGATGATTATTTTAAAAGTGCTCTGTGATCTTTTATTGATTAGAAATAACCATCCTTAGCTACAGAAAAATGTTACAGATTTTCCCGTAAGCCATACACAGGAACAATTTTCACATAACTAAAACTTTCTTCAAATAAACCGCCCTCGTCATGAGTGGAGTAAATTTTCAGCAACTGTGTAACTTTTCCGCAATAAATTTCATTGGAGAGCAGGCTTGGTACGACTTTTATTGAGAAAAGGGTCTAAAGTGGCTCAACATTTCATTTAGCGTGGCTGGAATATGGTCTCTGAAAGGAAAAATCACAAACAATTCAAAAATACGAAGTAACAGAAAATTGTTTTCATCGTAAAGCTTCATAAAAAGTGGTATGTAGTTCTAGAATGCTTTTTCAATTGTTTATATTTTAATTTATCTACTTTATCATGAGTGCAACTGGTAATTTTAATGTATAAATATATTTCTACACACGCTTTTTGTCTCAATACACTGTTTTTTTAATCAGAAACTTATACGTTTACATTTTCAATTTTATTTTTCCACTCGTACACACCATGTCTTTAACTATTAAGCCACTGTGGACGCTGTCTTATTAACATTGCCAGTCCTTTTCAAAGTGCTTATAGAGACTAAAAAGCAATTGTTTCTCTATTATAGCAATCCATATAATGCTCAACGATCAAAGTCCTCGAGTGCATGCATGGCTGACGGCGATTTTCCACTGACACATTTATTTCCCTGATCACGTCTGAGCTTGATAAAAAACACATTAACTCACTCTTGGTGTGGACTCGTTTAAAATGTTAGTACCCTGAGACATGCGACGGGTGAATGTGTCCGTTCATTTCAGTTTAAATTCTATAGCACCATTGGTTTTCATTGCTTAATATTTATTATATTAGCAACACAAAGAAACTAAGGCGTTGATTGTGTCGTTATTAAACTTTTTACGTACCTAGTATTGTGAAAGACACAGAAACCAGTTGAAGCGGGTACGTATTAAAATACATAAAGTTTGAGATGCTCAATGGGTAATATATATAATGGTTCAAAATGTATAATGCGTTTTAGGAAATTTATCAGAAGGCGAATTAACAGAATTCTTATATAATAAACTCAACCTAAGACAATCCGTGGATTACGCTATCAAAAAAGTTCGACTAGATAATAGTTTAATTATTTGTTGTGTTACTTTTTTTTTTATTGTCAATGTTTACAAAAGTATTGAAACAAAATATACAAAGACTAATCCTAAAAACCTACATATCTATGCTAAAAATAACTATAAAAACCTATAGTTTCATTGAAAATTTGCATTATAATTTTTGTCCATTATGTATTTCGACCATTATGCATTTCAAACTTTATGTCTTTTGCCTCGCAGCCATTGAAACACTAGTATAAATACTCATAAACTTGAAGAGTATTTATTTTAACAATATACAGGGTGTCAGAAAACCCTTTAACTTCCTTTTACAGAATTGTCAGGTAAGTCTATCTGAACACCCTGGCAAAGTTTGACGCTCGTGGTTAATTAATTAACCCTTTAATTAACGAATCTTAAGATGCATTTTAGGACTATGCTCTCAGTGTACCTTTTCTTTCATAAGTTACGTGAGTAGCGCTACTCGAAACCTTATTGTTTGTAACTAAAACTTCACTAGCACTTGCTTTCAAACTAACTACCATAAAACTTTGATCGGATTTCCTTAATGATAAATGATCATTTTAAATTATTCTAGATTCGTTTCAGAAAATCCACAGTACGACCTGGCAAACGTTAACGTGCGTGTGAAGTGAATTGCTAAAATAATTGTAATCTAATTACAATTCTTTGTATGCTTTAAAAAAGTACCTAGAGATGATTTTAAAAGGATTATGTGTTAGGAGATGGAATAAAATGGATATCTGTAATTGTGGCTTATGATTATACTTACATTATTCTGTATCAATACGAAATCACGTAATACACTTAAAGCCACAATTATTAAACACTCTCTCACACACACACATTAATTGTTGAGCGGATATCGGCAAAGAATCACAGTTTTATTTAGATTATTTCTCTTTTTTACATAAAATAAACTAAAATTGAATTCTACATCGAAAATTACAAACACGATGTTTTGACAAATGTTTTTTGACTGTTCATATTTGAGTGAATACCGCGTGATCGCCCGCGCCCTCTGTAAGAGGTTGGTGGCTGTTTGTTTATGGTAGCTTCACTCTCTACTTGTGGCACGTGAACACTTAAGCATGAATGTGAGTGTGGGATGGGTTTTGAGTCTCTTATTTATTTATTTATTTATTCATACCCATTTTCACGCCTCAATTTCTGATTCATGAAGTCATCACTGCGCTTGGCAGACAATGTGTCTTGCTTGTTATCGGGCGTGTGGCACCCGAAAGAATCAAATCATTATTGTATACCAATAAGCTCATTTATCCGTTCACTCATAATCATGAGTCTCGTTTAGAGAATCACATAGTTGTCCTTTACGCCCAGTCAGTTTTGGGCGTCTACATCAAATGGTCGCTCGCCGGTTGCGAACCGTTATCACTATGTAATATTATGCGCGCTGTCCACTATGTCCTTTACTGTCGATTTATGTTCCAGGGTTTAGTAGTAGTAGTAGTAGTAAATAGTAAATGCTTTATTGTACAAAAATAATGAAACAAAAACAACTGTCAAAGAAAGATAAGATAGGTACATCAACAAAGACAAACTTATCTCTGTTAAAGGATCTCTACCAGCTTACCTTTTAGTGGGTGCAAGCAGGCGATCGATTATAGACAAGCGAGAATACTGCTGAATTAGAAAAATGATCATATTGAAAATAGTTAGTCTTGTTACACAGACGACAATTAAGAATTGCGAATTAATATGGATACCGAAACAATACATACTGCGTGGACCTTAAATTTGACTTCGTCTTCGTCATGTCTTATCAATTTTCACAATAAAGGCGACACCCCACAGCAGCGCACGATCACGCTATGTAATCTCATAACACCCCTCTATTTGGGTTGGGGGTTAAAAATAGTTTGAAATAACTTGAAAAATGTTGAATTTGGCAATTAGGGAAGGCATGAAGAGCTGGTTAGGATACGACTAGTAAGTAGTGTCAGGGCTGTGACAGGATTTGACAAAAACACTATTACATCAGGCATGGCTGTCGGGCTTTGATCCCTTTGCCTTTCCTTAGTGGTAAAGATTATAAAACCAAATAAAACTGACGGCCGTCAGTTGATATTGAGTGGCAATTTTTATAATTTTTTGTAATTATTTTAAATATTTGTATTAAAATAGTAAAGCGAAATGATGTTTGAGTGTGTACTGTGTGTGATTACGGGGTACTTCACGTTGAGTGGTAATGTGATTTTACATGTGAGTGACTAAAACGGACACAATAACTGAAGGTCTGTAATCAATGCCTAAGTAGGTACCTACTTCATAAGATTAGCAAGAAATAGGTACAAAATATGCGAATGCTCACAACTTTAGGTTTTTGGCTTGTACTTCTAAATATTCACAGCAAAAGTTTAATTTTCCCGGTATAAAACTAGTTACGCTACCGGACATTGTGTGTCGCTTATGTTGCGAAAGCTTGATAGCTGATTGGTTGATTTTGAACTAATTCATTTAGGCTGATTGGCTGATTTACGAAACTTCCGTATGCCGAAGTAGTCACCAACAATAGTTTGACGTGTAGAACTATGAGTAGGCATGTGAGTAGCTTAAGCCTGTGGCACACTGAGCAAAGCTATTAAATTATTTTTTATAATTTTTTTTTTTAGTTGTAATTAAGGTCTCATACTTTGCAGGGGTGTTCAAACCAATATAGCGAACAAGCTCGTGAATTATCGTTAAAGGGTTTTCTGACACCCTGTATTTACATAAACACACATTTATTTATGTTACACAAACTTGTTTGGGTCACAGAAATGCATGTGCGCACTAAATCGGTTCACTCGATTATTGACTGTTCCGAATCATTGTGTTACAATAAGTACTCACCAACTCACTCTTGACCGGTTTTTCACATCACAGGCCACAGACTGCTATACATGTCCAGAAACCGTTAGAAGACTTTCTTTCGCAGTAAATTCTTACAAATCCTGACTTATGCCACAGATAAAAGAAGCGTGTTAATGCACTTTCCCCTAAGATCCTTCCTAAATTTAAGTTAAAAGTTAATTCTGTTAAGGATAAACCTCTGTAATGGCAATAAGCCGTCTTAGGTAATTGGTGGGAGAGCTAGCCCCATTACTCGGAGTTAAGAACGAGTGCAGACTCGCGATTATGTGCAAGTATTTTGCAGCGTTAACGTCGGTCTTCAGCAGTATTTGCGGCGGGGAACTTAAAGAAATGAAGCCCTTTTTCCTTGTGTACAGGGTTAAACAAGCTATTGCTTATGCTAAACGGAATGGACGATCTCGTACACACAGTCAGATCACCAACTCGCTCTTTTCCTGTTTTTGTTTTTAAATTATCTGTATTATATAAAAGGCAACCGTGACTGACTGAACGTACAACCACTGAAGGGATTGCGCCGAAATGTGGCACGCAAATAGTTATTTTGACATAGGCATCCGCTAAGAATTTGGCGACAGGGCCGGACTAAGGTGGTTTCTGAAACTCCACTACATTTTTTTAATTCTGCGCGGACAAATTCGTTGTCAACTGCTAGTTAGTCTCATAAAGTGTCACTGTGCCCCGCCATCCAATTTTTGGTGTGCCTCGTCGCCTCTGTGTTGGTGTCGCAAGTGGCTGAGTGAGTCCACCTCTATGGTAGCAGGCGGTAGATATATACAGCTCAGTCTCATAAGCTAAAGCAGTCTTTGGCTTTACGTTTTAAGCATTTATTTATCTGTATCGTATTGTTCCAGGTGCTTCGTCAGACGACGCTACCGATAGTGCCGACTCGTCTGCAGACCTTCCAGCGTCAGCTGTCTTACCGCCTGGACCTACCTTCCATCCAGTTCAGCATCTGCAGCCTTGAACGAGCTGACTCCTCCATTGGACTCATCAAGGTAAGGCAGGCGTCAACATCCGTGGATTATGAGCAGGGATGTTACGGATCTATCATTTCGGATCCGGATATGGATATGGATATTGGTAAAATAAAATATCGGTTTCGGTTACGGTTATGGATATTAAATTATTTCGGATTATCCGATAGTTTCGGTTACGGATATTAAATTTTTAAGGAACTACAACACGACTATACGCTCAAGCGGCTGGTCTGCCGGCCGGGCAAAAACAAAAACTTGTCACGAGTTGTCATATTTACTAAGTAGTATTTAGTTAGACTCCGCCCTATCCGAAACTATCCAAAACTTTTATATCGGATTCGGTTACGGTTACGGATATTTTTTATTTCGGATATCCGATAGTTTCGGTTACGGATATGGATATCCATAACAGCACTGATTAAGAGTATGGCCAGTGTGGCAAGCCAAAGTCGCTTTCGGCTATCGAAATTGATTACCAAGACAATGGAATGAAATGTATGGGTTTGACACAAGCTTACGAAGAAACTACGTGGTCTATTGGAGCGAATACTACTCGCAAGCGTCTGTCGGCATCGATACGGTTCGGAGCGTAGGTATGTCATTTGTCTACCCGCAAGAATTAGCTTGTTAGGTACGTACCAACATGAAATGCAAAGACTAAATTGTTTTTTTTTTTATTCAGTTGGTTGTGAAATGTCCGACTATGACTGTATGCAGTGGCGTAGCTAGGTAACCAAGGGCCCTGGTGCAAAAAATGAGGCTCCACTACTATCTAAACTGGTTTCGTTTTAATAATAATAGGTCGATCGAGATTTTCTGGTAAGGATTCGAGGGCCCTCTGAGCTTGAGGGCCCCGGGGCACTGCCCCGCCTAGTCCCTTGGTAACTACGCCACTGACTGTATGCATATTATTACGTCGAAGCGTAATTTTTTCGGCTTCGATCATATGGACAAATAATACCAAATAATAATAGAATGTTAGACGTTTACTGATATCAATTAGGTCTTCGCTTGAAAATCTTGAGATTATTTTGTATTTTGTACGAGATTAATATTTTTCTTTTTTCACCGATATTTTATATGACAGCCAATACAGCCCGAATATTCACTGCCTACAATATCTACCCTCTATTATTTTAACTAGGAGAGAATCTTATTCTCGCAAAAAATATCTTTGGGCTGGTAAGGAATATTTGTCAAAGCATTTTCTTTCTAATATATAACTTAAGGTGTTTTTATTAAGCATTCTTTTTACGTAACAATGTTCTTATGAAGTTTTCTGCTTACTTTTTGTAACGCGGCAGATTTTTCTTATAAATTAGCCGCTTCTTTGTCAAATGTCCATTTTTAAAGCCAACAGCATTTTAATTTCCACTTTATAAACCTACATCCGAGTTTTATATGGCTAATAATTACAAAACTTTCGCCGAGCCGGTCTCTAATTAGGCTGCCTTTGCCTTTGTTTGTACAGGCTTTCGGTAGTTTTTTTAGGGTACCGTATCAAAAGGTTGCAGGACCCAATTACTGAGGTTCCACTGTCTTTCCATCCGTATTTGCAACGATGTCAAATAGTGATGGGTAGAGCCGCATCGCCTATTATGATTCCTATGCCCATTCCCTCGATGGACGTTAGCTGGAGATAATGATGGAACCCTTCGAGTGCGGGCTCGAATTACACTTGACCAGCTTTTTAAGCTTTAGTTTTGTCATAATGAAAGCTTTGTCTCGTAGCGTTTTGCTTTTGGTACCATGTAATAAGTCTGTATGGTTCTGGTTCTTTGTTGCTTTTCCAAAATTGTTCAAGTTTTTTTATTATTTTGTCCTAGGTAATATTTGTTATAAAAGTGATGATAGGGTATTAGTGCTCGGAGGCCAAGCTATTTTTTAAAGGCGTGGGACGCTGGTTACGACATCGTAGTCTGGATTCCCGTTCGGGATCATTCCTGGTGCAGAGATTGTCTATGGCCATTCAACGCGGCAACGCGGCGAGCGTGACCACCTTTGCGCCCGGAATGATGCGGGGTGGGTTTTTTAGTTAGGTAGATAATGTAAGGTAGTTGATAGGTAATTTAGAATGTTGATTGTATTTTTTTTTTAATTTAACTTTGTCTGTTTATACGACCGAATAGCCTAGTGGTTAGTGACCCTGACTATGAAGCTAGAGGTCCTGGGTTCGAATCCCGTTAGGGGCAGATAGTTGTATGATGAATACGAATGCTTGTGCCCGAGTCATGGATGTTGTACCTATGTATTTAAGTATGTATTTATCTACATTATATAAGTATGTTTATCCGTTGCCTAGTACCCATAGTACAAGCTTTGCTTAGTTTGGGGCTGGGTCAATTGGTGTAATTTGTCCCAAGATATTTATTTATTTATTTTATTTATTTATTATTTTATTTAAATAAACCTCGATTAAGTTCTAAATTGGAATAAATGTAAGGGATTTATTTAGATTCAATAGCATTGCCTGAAATGGAGAGATTCATTTCGACTTATAGTACCAAAGCAGGGATAGGTAAAGTCTTTTGTTAAAACCGGCCAAGTGCGTATTGGGCCACGCGCAGTGTAGGGTTCTGTAGTTGCCTGTCACAATAGGCGGATATAACGAAAATGATTACCTATATATGTGGAATGGAACGTAAGTGTGAATGTGACGGACGATATTATGAGCGAGACGATGAATATTCGATTTGAAGAATGAGATGACGTATGTAAGATGTTTAGGATTTTGTTGCAATGAGTCTGCGGTACGATTTCACCATGTAAATATCAAAAGAATGAAATATATAGTTGAACGGTGACTAAATTGGCATCTTTTATTAATTTAGTCCCACATATATGAACAAAGTTTACGGTTTCAAGTACATTCTATAAGTTGGTAAACTAATACTCGTTAAATTGTAAAGCCATCCTAGCTGTAATAGTTATTGTTCCATATTTAAAGTTGTAAGTTCATTGAGCAATTCTAATTCATGTAGCACATTCGGCAGTTATTCTTACTTAATTTGTTCTTCATAAAGTACGCGAAGAAACCCGAAGCATTGGCTGAACGAAAATGTGTATGTGGTTTTATATGATATCACTGTCTGGCCGCCAGTCTACCTTGATAGTAATTTCCGAAACGCCCCGAGTGACAGGCAGTTGTCAGCGCGACCTATATCAAGACAACCGGGAAACTACTGCGAAATAAACGAGGATTTATGGTACCTATGTATTTATTAGTCAACTGTTGCACAACATATATATGACGAGCTGTTGCCTGCAACTTTGTCTGCATAGAATTCCTTTATCGCTATCCCGCAGAAATTACGCAATCCGTTCTTAGAGGATGCCTACGTCATAGTAGCTTTATGCATGCAAAGTCTCAGCCCAATCGGTTTAAAATTGACAAAGTTTCATACAAACTTTCATTCCCTATTGTATCCCCTTGGGGGTAGAATTGATCAAAATCCTTTCTTAGCGGATGCCTACGTCATAACATCTAACTGTATGCCAAATTTCAGCCCGATCCGTCCAGTGGTTTGGGCTGTGCGTTGATAGATCACTATGTCAGTCAGTCAGTCAGTCAGTCACCTTTGAGTTATATATATTTAGACGGGGGAGGGTCGGGGTGCTCCTGGTCTCCTATCTTCAAAATCGAAAATAAACTCGCTTTCTGGCTCAGACGATGTTTATTCTTGATGTCCAATTACAAAAATCACGAAATAGTATTCGATGGTCGTGATGCACGCGGATTAATTTCGGGTACGCAGCGAGATCGTTACGGGCTGGCTATCCAAGTTGATTGAGACGCTCCTCGATGCCAGGTGAGTCTCTTTCGCCTGAAACTATTCTTCTTCTTCTTCTCATTTGTGGCGTTTCAAGTCGTTATAGCGACGACAACTACGCCAATGTCAAAGTAACAAAAATATGATTAAAAAATCTTGTGACAAAATGTCGGCAACGTTGTACGGTAATGGTCAAAGACCCCCCTCCCCTCCTGTCGGGCTCTTAGCCAACGGATAATGATATCCCTCGGAGACCGCCAGGAAATCATTAACCGGTGCCCAGGGTACACCGAAACAAGCACTGCACTTCCCCTCGGACGGATCCAAAAACGAACCGCAGCTCTTGATCACACGCGGAGGTAACCCGACTCGCACCCCAAAGCTAACTTTATTTTTTGTTATGTTGGGTAACCTGAGACAACCAGTGCTACCAACCCAAGCAATGTCAAAATCAGTGTTGCCAGCCCAGTAGCGAGCTCACCCAAGTGATTCACCTGACTATTTCCGAACGAAGCTCTATGTTTAAATTTCAAAACAGAGTGACAGCTGTCATTGTGTGTTTACGGCTTTGAACATAATCAAACGGCGCCACCCGCCTCTCGCTCCGACATATACATACATACATACCGTCACGCCTCTTTCCCACAGGGGTAGGCACTACTTTGTTCCACTTGCTACGATCCTGACATACTTCTTTCGCTTCATCCACACTCATCAATCTCTTTATACATGCTCGTCGGTTTCGGGTATTGACCTGACCTTTTTCCAAAACGTCTAATACTTGGTCTAGGAACGTCCGTCTAGGCCTTCCCCTCCCAACGTAACCATTCAAACTCCCCCTATAAATCTGTTTAGTTAGTCTACTTTTATCCATCCGCTCTACGTGACCAAAGCATACTTTTTTCTATCCTAGTCACTACATCCTCTTTCACACCAGCACATTCCCTTATCACACTATTCCTTATTCTATCTTCCAGTGATACACCTTCCACACTTCTTAACGTTCTCATTTCTACTGCATTTATGTTGTACAAATAATTTTTAAAGTAAAAATCGGGTATTCGTGAATCCACAGGTGACCATAGAGCTGGCTCTTTCCTCGGGTAACGCATAGGTATTGCTATCCAACGAGGAAACGTAGCCAGCATTATGGGCAGATTGCCGAATGGAAACGATCTGGGCGATGTTTGTAAATATAGATATTTAGGATTAGATTAAGGTCTTCCATGCTGGTCTGGGAGAAAAGAAAAAGAAAAATTTCATTCGAGACTCAAGGAAAATCGTGTATGATCGTAATCATGCTAAACGTGGCTTTTAGGTCTTAGCCATAAGCTATGTCTACACCGTAATGGATAAAGATGTGATTTATGTATGTATGTGTGTATGTATAACATTTTTGAGCTTCATGAACTAAACCAAAAATCCAATATCGACCTTCAATTTCTAAATGTCTATGAAAATTAGAACACATAGAAAAATCCGAAAAGTAAAGCTATGGCCGGGAATCGAACCCGGATCCTCGTCATTCCGTGACGCGTGCTATACCCCTACACCACCCATAGCAGGTGGGTAGTCTCCGAATTTTTCTACCTGTTACTAACTGTCACGTGACCTTTGTTACTATGCGAATTTTTTGTCGCTAAGCGTCATCTGTTTGAATGATGTGTCTGTACGACACAATTACAAACTCCCGTGGAACATCTACTGCTCACCAGGGACGAGAATATCGACCTTCATCATATGAGAAACGGCCGAAAAATAAGCGAAGTATCCAGGGCATCCATCTTGATAATAGAAGATTGATGGTAAAGGTAATCTATTTTGTGTAGGTTATTGTCGTCTTTTGTGCGCATGCAAAGGGATCTTTCATTCTCACATTTTACCCCATAAATTGCAACTAAGTACAGGTGCTTTTAAAATAGTCTTTATTGAACACCACAAATCGGTACAAAATAATACAGAAACAAAGAACGTGGTAGACAATAAATTAATAGCGATCTTTAACAGACAACCGATAAAAAAAAGAAATAAGTCGGAACAGTCTTCGTGAACTAAATAGATAGAAGCTCAGTTCCTTGATAATTATAAGTGTCCCGTGTAATTTTGTGTTTCCATCATCCTCCATTCACGTTTATACAGTCCACCACTAGTAGCCATCAGTGGCCTTTAGGTCTTATTACCTGTGTCTACCCCGTAAGGGATAAAAACGTGATTTATGTATTTGTGTAAATTTCAAGGACCCACAAGGGTTACTTAGTAAACCACTGCCTCTGATACTACGACGTAAATCAAAAGCCACATTCACTAAGTTTAAAAGTTCCTGGATAGATAGGAAGTGTGGCTGGTAATAGGATTTAAACTTTTCGACGCTCGCAAACTCTTGGGATCTTGGAGCTTATACGGGAAGGGCACCGACCCAATTTTACAAAGAAAATGTTCCACGTTTTTCAAAAGTCTCATACACTTACAAGGTCTTTTAAAATTATCTCGATATATTTTAGCAAGTTATTATTTATTTACACACATACCTACATATATCACGCCTTTTTCCCTTACGGGGTGGACAGAGCCTAAGGTAACAAAACCTTAAGGCCACGTGCGGCGCATTCTTCTTGGCAATGATGGTCTTTCCGAATGCGCTGGTAGTTTCAAAAAGACATGTAAAAGAGCCCTTGGCGGCAAATTTGCAAAAATATATTTACATTTTCATTTTCATTTAGCATGATTAAGGGCGTATAGGTGGAAAGGGAAATCAAAACAGTGATGGGTTGCTATTGCTAGCCGCATCGCCTATAACATGATTCCTAAGACTTTCGCCCATTCCCTCGATGGCCTTTTACCATGTGCGCGGGAAGCAACTGGTAATTTCTCTGTTTTTTCTTACTCCCATACCAGCGTGGAAAAACAAAATGAATAACAACTAGCCGTTGCCCGCAACTTCGTCTGCATTCGTTTATCGCTATCCCGCAGGAATCACGCAATTTTCCGGGATAACAAGTAGCCTATGTGTTATTCCAGACTATAATCTATCTATGTTTCAAATTTCATCCAGATCTGTCCACCCGTTCTGGTGTGAAAGAGTAACAAACATCCAAACATCCATATTCACAAACTTTCACATTTATCATATTAGTACTTCCATATTGGTCTGGGAGAAAAAGAAAAACATAGAATGTACCAGTTGCCTCTCGTCCCGCGCAGATGGTAAAAGCCCATCGAGGGAATGGGCGAGTCTTAGGAGTCATATTATAGGCGATGCGGCTAGCAACCCATCACTATTTTGATTCCTCTTTCCACCTATACGCCTACAATCATGCTAAATGTGGCCCTTAGGTCTTGATACCTCAAGCTCTGTCTACCCCGTATGGGATATAGACGTGATTTCTGTGTGTGTGTGTGTTTGTAGGATTAGTGCTTTACGTCATTTTAAATGTTCCAAGTTCAATTCAATTGTTTCGAATTAAGTGGCGACGATCTCGCCAACGCTGGCATCCATAAATGGCTAATATCGGAGTTTGACCCAGATTGGATAATTCGGATACCCTTGAAAATTTATGCTCCAAATACCGAAGATTATGAAATAGCGTAAATTGTTTGATATTGTTACAATAAAACAAAGCCTAAGGCTCAGTCCGGGATCTGTGGGATAGGAATCTCTTGAGCTCTGTTTAAATATTCCTCTCTGGTTTATTGTATGCCAATTCAAGGTGAAATTTATTGGCAAAGTAAATGTTTGTTTCAACATTTTCGGTTCTTTCAGTATACCTACTTATAAACATATATCGTTTGTTCTTCACTACATAGTATAAAACAAAGTCGCTTTCTCTGTCCCTATGTCCCTATGTATGCTTATATCTTCAAAAATACAGATCGGATTTTGATGCGGTTTTTTGAATAGATAGAGTGATTGAAGAGGAAGGTTTTTATGTATAACTAGCTGACCCGGCGAACTTTGTTCCGCCTTAAATTTGAAAAATTCCAGTGGTTTGGGCTGTGCTATCCCGCGGGAACTATGAAATTTTCCGGGATAAAAACTATCCTATGTCCTTTCCCGGGACTCAAACTATCTGTATACCAAATTTCAACTAAATCGGCCCAGCGGTTTAAGCGTGAAAAGGTAACAGACAGACAGAAAGACAGACAGACAGACAGACAGACAGAGTTACTTTCGCATTTATAATATTATATAAATTATATAAATATATAAATATATAAATATATAATATATATAATATAAGTCGCAGTCGCTCGTGGACAATCGTATCGTTCCCACGAGATAGCGAGAAGCGAAATAATTAAAATATGTGTTGTAGAATTTACATACATACATACATATCACGTCTTTATCCCTTGCGGGGTAGACAGAGCCTAAGGTAACAAAACCTTAAGGCCACGTTTAGCATGATTAAAGGCGTATAGATGGAAAGGGAAATCAAAATAGTGATGGGTTGCTAGCCGCATCGCCTATAACATGATTCCTGAGACTTTTGCCCATTCCCTCGATGGGCTTTCACCATCTGCACGGGAAGAGAAGCAACTGGTAAATTCTATGTTTTTTCTTCACTCCCAGACCAGCATGGAAGAAATCGGTAATTGAAAATTGATTGATTGGAGATTGTAGGATTTGGTAGCTTGTATTATCATTCTTATTGGTATTCGAAGGAATGGCCGAAAATCTTAAGAATCCATAGGCGATGCAACCCATCACTATTTTGATTCCCTTTTCCACCTATACGCCCACATCATGCTAAACATGGCCTTTAGGTTTTGTTACTTTAGGCCCTGTCTACCTCGTAAGGTATAAAGACGTGATTTATGTATGTAAGTATGTATTGGTTCTATTCGTCTACCGCTAATAACTATATAGCTCGGACAAGGGCTCTATTGCGGCTTTCACTATATGGATATTTTAAACTCACTCTTTGTCGGTCCCTCGCTTATTGCGCCTCTCATCTATTCAAAGGGTAACTGGTAGAGATCCCTTATAGGGATAAGTTCGCTGTTGTGCATATATTTACTGTCTTTTTTTATGAAATGTTTCTTTATGTACAATAAAGCATTTACTTACTTACATACTTACTTACAAGCCATCGCAAACACAGATACGGACATAGAGCATGTACACACAGCAAAGCTATTCGGTAAGCAGGATAGATACGGCGCGTGCGTGCGTAGGTGCTTACCTGATTATATTGCCGTGTGTACCTACACATGATTCAATAGAGTCGTAATAGCATAACGGACATTTTGATTACCTATTCAGTTTATTATCGCAATTAACTTGACTTCTTTTAGTGGCTGTCATTTATTGTTCAGTTAACGTCTTAATGCGATTCAATTCAGACTCAGTTCAGGTTTAACCTGTCATTTTTAGTATGGATCTGACAGCGAGCTAAACTGCATCGGAATTGAATCTCATTAAGACGTCATGGTAAGACCCGATTACCGTGTTGCAATTCTTTTGCAATGACTTTTCTGGGCTATGCTAAAATAGCGTGTCCTATCAAAACTATTCAAATAAGGAACAGTTTGAGAACAACGCAGACATCGGATATACGCATTATAAAATAATTGCTCGTTTATTTTTACGCGTCTCGGTGCGTAACATACAAGTAATCAGGCACATGGCAACACTTTAATTTTGCATATGTTAATTAATTTCCTCGGTATCAGCTCGCGGGGCGTTCTCAATTTTCATGGCGGGGCGTCTGTATGTTTTCAATTAATTGTTGCCAGGGGCGATAAACTTTATTAAAAAAAACTAGAAAGGATGTGGTTAGAAAGGTGTACAAGGTGAAACATTAAACTCTCGTAAGTGCGTCGACGTTAACGTACGCATTCACCGTTCAATCATAGTATGTACATACATACATACATATCACGTAATTACACATAAACGGATAACTCACGACGGGTAATAAAAATGACGATGAAAACGAGGGTAGTTGTGTGCCGCTGTCAGTTGCGTCGAACAGCCGCGCGAGCAGAGCGCTGGCGCGCAGTGTTCGTGTCGCTGCCGCCGGGGCGAGCGCTCTTGGAAAAAGGACTACGAAATAGTCCGAAACATGTCGAGCATCACTCGACTTTTTATACGTCAGTTATCCGTTTATGTGTAATTATGATTGAGTCTCACGGTAGTTTCATGTTGAAAGTACATATCCCGTCTTTATCCCTTACGGGGTAGACAGAGCCTAAGGTAAGCTTACAGGCCACGTTCAGCAAGACTGTGGGCGTACGTGGAAAGGGGAATCAGAGGTTGCTAGCCGCATCGCCTATAACATGATTCCTATGATTTTCGCTCATTACTTTGACGGGCTTTTACCGTCTGCGCGGGAAGAGAAGCAACTGGTACATCCTATGTTTTTCTTTGCTCCCAGACCACACGTAACCCCCAGGTCCCGCGGTCCCGGACTACGTCGGCTCTCTCCACCGCAACACCGTTGAAATTACAGAAAAATATCTTTGAACAACAAAATACAATATACAATATATTGGGTATATTTTTAAGCGGATTGTAATTTAAACAAAGCTTTGTTGTTTATCCTCGGGCATAGGTTCAAAGCCCTCGCTTGTAAATAGTCCATTTGTTTTTTAATGGAAAATTATGTAGTTGACCAAGTAGGTATGCATTTTAACTATTGTTTATGACGGTACCTCGTGCTTTTAAACCGTACTTTTATGAATACTTTTATAATACGTATCAAAATGAGTACAGAATTAAGAATTAATACATTGCATTGATGACCAAGTTGATTCTTGACCTTGTACAACGTTCTCACAGTAACACCCTACGAATAATAATAAGACGAGAAGCGTAACTAAGCCAGTAAAATCATTCCACGCGAAGTGGACCGCAAGGGGCGGGGCTTAAAATATGTACCGCGCGGCGAATTAGTTTGGGCCGGGACGCTCGAGCCGTGCAGTCGCTCCACAGATTACAAGATTAGTAGCAAGCTATAGTAGCAAGCTACAGATAAGACAGTGACTTTGCCGGCTTAGTTCCATGTAGTCCGCTTTGGCGCTACAATTGGAATTACGCTTCTTGACTTATTATTATTCGTAGGTAACACCACTTGATTTTCCTTGTCAATTCAATGTAACGTCACTATGAAAAAAAAACTGATGATTTTGACGTATATTTAGAAGAAAACCTAGGAAATGTATGTCAAAATCGTTATAGGATGTTTCTGTGTTCTAATTTTCAGTGTCGTTCAAAAAAATAAATTGTAACGGTTAAAACCGTAAAAATTAATACAAAAAATCAAGAAGTGAAATTGATGATTCTTTTGAAAGTATCTCGTTTTGTTTTCAGTCTGGGTAGTACGTATCAAATTCATGCATGACAAACAGATGTGCGGATGAACAAAACAATTCCACAACGCAATTGATTGAGTCCCTATTGGAATTTACATGTCCATTGTTGTCTGGTCCCTTTTACCTGACTACGAAGCTAAGGTAAGGTTGTGTTGCAGGCGTTAGAGTCAGGTTAACGAAATTTGTGACTCGAATCGCGCGACTAAAAATTCTACGAACGATCAATACAGTACTACACATACAAAAATCAGGTCCTAATCCCTTACGGGGTAGGTAGAGTAAAAGCCACGTTTTGCATGATTGCGTGCATAAAAGTGGAAAAGGGAATCAAAATAGTGATGAGTTGGTAGCCCGCGTTTAACGGGATTCCTAAGATTTTCGCGCAATATTATAGGACACACAGAATTTTTAAATTTACCGCGCGATTTCAGTATTGAATTCCGTAAGCCAGGCTCTTTAAATGTGTTTTTTTGTCTATTATGTGTAATTTATTATTATATCTTACATTATTTAAAAATTAGGCATTTAGGATTATTTTAGGTTTCGATCGGTTCTTTTATTTTTTCTGTGTGTCTACCTCTTGCTTAATACTTAAGTCCTGTCAATCGTTCAAAGGTTAGGGAAGAGATCCCTTTTAGGGATAAGTTCGCCTTTGTGCATGTGTGTTGTCCTGTATTTATCTTATGCTTGTGTTTTATGTACACTAAAGAGTTATACATACATACATACATACATACATACATACATACATAGGGGCAGACAGTTGTATGATGAATACGAATGTTTGTGCGGGCACAAACATTCGTATTCATCATACAACTGTCTGCCCCTATGTATGTATGTATGTATGTATAACTCTTTAGTGTACATAAAACACACTCGGGACTCGGGAGTCATGGATGTTGTATGTATTTAAGTATGTATTTATCTACATTATATAAGTATGTTTATCCGTTGCCTGGTACCCATAGTACAAGTCTGCTTAGTTTGGGGCTGGGTCAATTGGTGTAATTTGTCCGAAGATATTTATTTATTTATACATACATACATACCTACAGAACAAGCATTCAGCGATGTTCTCAAAGTTTAATATTCACAATGTTCGATCAATAACCAACAAAATTCAGGTTAGGGGATTAAAAAGGTTGCATTTGAATAAATTTACAACTTTCGATGCCTTCTTTGGCATTCAATAACTTTGACAAAAGCGTCTCTGAGCCTCTTTGCTGAGTTATGAATATAAAATTAAATTTGCTTCGATTGTCGCGAAAGGACACAAACAGTTTACAAACAGGAAACGAGTATTTTTTACCGATTATTTGAGCCATTTTTTTCCATGCTGGTCTGAGAGCAAAGGAAAAACATAGAATGTGACAGCTGCCTCTGTTCCCACGCAGATGGTAAAAGCCAATCGAGGGCATGAGCGAAAATGTTGGGGATCATGTTATAGCCGATGCGGCTAGCAACCCATCATTATTTTGATTCCACTTTCCATCTATACGCTCACAATCATACTCAACGTGACCTTGTTACCTTAGGTTCTGTCTACTCCGTAAGGGAAAATTACGTGATTGATGTGTTTGTATTTTTCAACAGTTTTGTGTTGGGTACAGCTGTAATAACGGGTATCTGGACACTAAAGTATTTTATTGAATCAGGCGTTACTTATACGGGCGTTATGAATAAAGGAACTATGAATTACTAACTAGCTGTTGCCCGCAACTTCGTCGGCATAGAATTCGTTTATCGCATCCATACTTACAAACTTTTGCGTTTATAATATTAGTAGGAAGTACATACATACATAAATCACGTCTTTATCCCTTACGGGGTAGACAGAGCCTAAGGTAACAAGACCTAAAGACCACGTTTAGCATGACTTTGGGAGTATGGATGGAAAGGGGAGGCAAAACAGTGATGGGTTGCTAGCCACATCGCCTATATAACATGATTCCTAAGATTTTCGCCCAATCCTTCGATGGGCTTTTACCATCTGCACGGGAAGAGAAGCAACTGGTACATTCTATGTTTTTTCTTTGCTCCCAGACCTGCATGGAAGAAGTAGGAAGTAGGATGACGTAAAAGTTTGTACGCGCTGCCTGCTGCCCACTGCCACACGATACAAACGAAGCGTAAAATAACAATTTAGGTACATCCAATAAAACGTATAATGTGGGTGTAGTAGTAAAATGTACGAAAAGAATCAGATGCCCCAAAAATAGGTTGACACAGTTCTATTTATAGGAATACGGAACACCAAATAAATAAGCCATTTGTTTGCTAGTCAGCTCGACGTAGGTGTAACGAGGTTTTGCCGGGCGTTATCTAATTTTCACTGTTCCAATTCAGGATAAAAATAGAAAAGAAAATATTTTTCTATGAAAGTTTTTCATTCGTACAGCGAATAAAAAAACAGATGCAATAGCACTTGTAATGCGCGACCGATTATCGTACAGTTATGGGTATGAATATAATGTACGTTACCAAAATGTCAAAAACATCTATAAGTACCTACACTTTTATGGCACAAAATCAATATTTAGCCCTCGACTGTACAAGGAATGAAATGATTCGTGAATATTTTAGTAGCAAATGGGGCAACACATTTTCTTTCATAAAAATCGGATGGCGGAAAGAAAAGATTAATTAATTAATTAGTTTAATTTAAAATTATCTTCCAATTTTGGCACTTTCGTAGTGAAGTCCATCCAAATAAGCAAAGGGCGCTAAACCTATACAACGTATGTTTAATGTATGTGTTGTTCTATACAATTATTTTGAATTACTTTCTAGAAAATACTCTTTGTCCAACAAATCACAAAATGCATTTTTTAAATAAATCTGTCAATCGTTGCTGCCTAGGGTGCACCGGCCTTACTACTATCTTCCCCCCTTAGAACTGTAACACTTAACCATATGCGAAGGGTATCCAACTGGCACCCATCGTGTCGACTGGCAGGCAGATGCTGGATGCGTCAAGCTAAAGACAGGGCGCCATGGCGCTCATTAGGGGAGGCCTATGTCCAGCAGTGGACTAACATAGGCTGATGATGATGATGATGACCCATCGTGTTCCTATTTGTTTACCCCCTTATTCATAAACGCTCTGTAGGCTTCTGTTAACTTAGCAATCGTTTGTCCTTATCTGTGAAAGGTAAATATCAAAATGACAGATAAGGACAAACGATTGCTAAGTTAACAGAAACCTACAGAGCGTTTATGAATAAGGGGGTTAGTCTGTATCTTTGCCGAGGCAAATGTCAACGTGACAGATAAAAGAAAACGATGATTTTACATAAACTTAACAAGCGTTTAAAAGTTAAAGGTAAGCCCGCTTTCTAAGCGCTTATTTTTCTCCTTAAGAAGTCTTAGGGAAGGTTTTTTGCTACTTGAAGGTTGAGTGAATTAATTAATAAATGCATTTTCATCGGCTTGTCTGAGGGTCGGAAGCCCCAGGCTAATGGCTAAGGTCGTTAGGAGTTGCTAATTGATGTAAGTGATTAATAAACCTTGACTTGAAGACTCGGGCAGAAGACTATGTGAACAAAAATCGCCATTTCCACCTAGTCTAAGGGCGTCCTGCACTGCGCTTGCCTATCCGCGGTCTCCACTAAAGAACTCCTTTACCCCACCGGTTGTCGGTTCTAAGGTGACTCAGACGAGGTGGAGTGATGATCTCCCCAAGGCAGCTGGCGAGTGCTGGATAGTAGCTGAGGATCGTGCACAATGACTTGTAGTCGGAGAGGCCTATGTCCAGTAGTGGTCTAGTGTAGGCTGATGATCAGTGTCGTAGCTATAGGGTGGCAGGGGTGGCAAAATGCCACGGGGCCCTAGGTCTACGGGGCCCCGAATTGGCTTGATTTAGAGCACAGAAGGGACGCTGATGCACTTCTTTATATTGAGGAAGGAGCCCCATCTGACGAATTTGCCACGCGCCCCAGACGTTATAGTTACGCCGCTGATGATGATGATGAATCGGAATTTCAACCTTTTGATTTAAGTAACAGTTATGTCTCAGAGTATGGCATCAAAATAACTCCGCAGGTTACGTGAAAAGCGGATTTTTATTACATAACGTAACGAGACATAAAATATCACGTTTATCGTAGTTGTGGGCGTATAGGAAAGGGGAATCTAAATAGCGCATCGCCTATATTTTTAACATACATACATATATCACGTCACTATCCCTTACGGGGTAGACAGATCCTAAGGTAACAAAACCTTAAGGCCACGTTTAGGGTCTTTGGTCTTAGCTTTTTAGTATGCCTACTCTCTATACTCTGGTTTCTGTTGTTATGTCAATCGTTCGAAGGTTAGCTGGAAGAGATCCCTTTAAGGGATAAGTTCGTATTTGTACATCTGTTTTTCTCATAACCTGTAAAATTGATTGTGTCTTGCGTACAATAAAGAGTTAAACATACATACATACATACATACTTTAACTAACATAAACTAAGGTACACAAAGAATTGGTTAACGATACAACTTTTATTGGAGCTTATTGGGCCTCTGGGCGTTGTTCGATGAAGTTTGTTTGAAAGGTATTACTTAGGTATTGAGTTACTTATACGGAATAAGTTACACTTGTTTGGGAAAACATCATTCGAACTTAAAGCTGTATAAGTTAGTAACATAACATTGAATTTATACATAGTCCTAAAATTAACCCTGAATACTTTAGCATTTGGTTAGGTTCCTTCGACTAAACATCGTTATAAATTTCTAAACGACACTGAAAATTAGAACACATAGAAAAAAAGAATTTAAAAACAAAACAATACAAATAATTGTCAAAAATTCGCATAGTAACAGGCTCACGTGACAGCTAGAAAAATTCAAAGACTTACCCACCTGCTATGGGTGGTGTAGGGGTATAGCACGCGTCACGGAATGACGAGGATCCGCCCGGCCATAGCTTTACTTTTCGAATTTTTCCATGGGTTCTAATTTTCAGTCGCTTAGAAATTTAATTTCTAACGGCAAAACCGTAAAAGTAAACAAAAATCAAGAAGTATTTTTTTTTTTGGTTTCGTTTGTCCTTTCGGACAGGCTAAGGTCTGAGACCATACCGCCTCGTCATCAGTGTTTTTGATTTCCGAGTCGTAGATTCATTGAAACTTCTTCAGTATTTTCTTTCTATGTTATTACATCTATACATATAAAATTCAAAGTCCTGACTGACTGACTGACTGACTGACTTAACTATATATCAACGCACAGCCCAAACCACTGGACTTAGAGACTTGAAATTTTGCACATAGATACCTTATACAATGTAGGCATCCACTAAGGAAGGATTTTTGGAAACTCCCACGGGATAAGGAAAAAAACGGGAATTA
Source organism: Pandemis cinnamomeana (assembly GCA_932294345.1). Classification (NCBI taxonomy): domain Eukaryota; kingdom Metazoa; phylum Arthropoda; class Insecta; order Lepidoptera; family Tortricidae; genus Pandemis; species Pandemis cinnamomeana. The sequence continues at coordinate 9,108,832 of OW028721.1, forward strand.
TATATTCGATTCTTTGTAATGGCTGAGATGATGATGATGATGATGATGATATATTCGATTCCGAGTGACGCTATCTCAGTAACTATAATAACTAGACTCTTCAAATTTGATACAAAAGTAGGTGATTACAAAACTAAGAAACTAATTTCAGGATTTTTGGAAATTTCCACGGGATAAGGAATAAAACGGGATTTATATATTCAGTTCTACGGGATCGATTTTTCGTTTTACTGGTCGTATAAAACTGAAATTTGGCCTTCAAGTTCCCTTGGGGAGTGTAGGGGAGCACTACAAAAGGATTTCCCGAAATTCCCACGAGAACGGAAACACCGGGACTTTTCGTTTTACTGGTTGCAGAAGCTGAAATTCGGCATGTAGGTTGCTTCGAGAATGTAGAGGAGCATTAAGAGAGTACTTTCCAAAATTCCCACGGAAACGGGAAAAAAACAGGATTTTTCGTTTTACTGGTCGTAGAAAGCTGAAATTTTGCAAGTGGGTTCCTTGGGGAGTGTAGGGGAGCATTATGAGATAATTTCCCAAAATTCTTCTTCTTTGTTCCCGTAAGAATTTCGGGAAATGCTCTATTTGGCGAAATTCTTACGGGAACGGGAAAAACGGGAAGCGGGGGAAAGTTGAAATTTGTCACGTAGGTTTATTCGGGAGTGTAGGGGAACACTAAGAAAGGATTTTCCGAAACGCCCACAGGGACGGGAAAAAACGGGATTTTACGTTTCCAGACGAAACAGCGGAAGAAAGAGACTTAACATTTTTAACGTGTGTTTCTTTAAAGGCTTTAAGTGTACTACGAAAGCACTCCCCAAAATTTCCATGGGAACGGGAAAAAACTTAATTTTTCGTTTTACATCTTAGCGCTTACGAAGTCGCGGGAAAAAGCTATTTAGGGTATATTTTAGGACAACCCTATAGGTTAGGTTAGGTTTGTTTTATAAAAATCCTGCAATATTTACAGTTTCAGAAAAATCAAGGTAGCGGGGCAATGCGGGGGCTTGCTTGCATGCTTGCTTGAGTCCTTGCTTTGCATGCTTGATTGCATACTTGCTTTTATGCATGCTTGCATGCATGCTTGCGTGCTTACTTGCATGCATGCTTGCTTGCACGCTTGCTTGCATGCCTGCTTGCATGCCTGCTTGCATGCCTGCTTGCATGCCTGCTTGCATGCCTGCTTGCATGCCTGCTTGCATGCCAGCTTGCATGCCTGCTTGCATAGGTACTTACATGCTTGCATGCATGCTTTAAAGCTTGCAGGTTTGATTGTTCGCTTGCTTGATTGCTAGCTTCTTTGAAATACTCATGGTTCACGCGTGCGAAGCCGCGGGCAAAAGCTAGTCCATTATAACTTCTTCAGTATTTTCTTTCTAGGTTGTCACATCCGATAAAACTTCTTCAGTATTTTCTTTCTATGTTATTACATCCGTTAAAACTTCTTCAGTATTTTCTTTCTAGGTTGTCACATCCGATAAAAAACTTCTTCACTATTGTTTTTCTATTTTGTCGTATACAGTTTTTTATCAAGAAGTAAAATTCTTGATTCATTTGTGTTCGATTTATAAAACTTGAGCACAAACACGAACCAGCCAGTCCGTAAACCAGCCAGTCCGTAGACCTATAATACTTATCCTAACAATATATTCTGTCTATGGTACACAGTCAGTGCCGTACAAATTCGATGAATACAGACGCTATCGCTCCCGCTCATCTTCCTGTGTGCTCGCTCCATAAAGCCACATAATTCAACGCGACGCAAATTCATTTGGTATTTTATCGCCGCTCGTTCAGCTTTTACAACCAATGTGATATTCATCAATGCGAATAACTCCGCCCGGGATTGTTACACAAATTTCAATTTCAAGTGTACATTGTTACGGGTGTTGTGGCCGTTAATCGTTTGGAAGGTTATAGTTATCTTGGAAAGTCACTTGTTTATCTTTGACGATCGCCTAGTGGTTAGAGAACCTGACTATGAAGCTTGAGGTTTCAATCCCCGGTCGGGGCAGATAACTTGTATGAAAAATACGATGTTTGTTCTTTATATTTATCTATTTATGATTAGATTAGATTTATTTATCACCCTTTTAAAAGTACAATTAAATGTCAAACATAAGTAATTCACAAAGGGATCGTTAATTGAAATTAAATAGTAATAATAATAATAATAATAGTCGTTTCGGCAAACGGTTTAATAGCGAAGAGCCTTGACCATCACCTTAAAAGGCTCTCGCTAGGTGGTTGGGTCAAGGGCTAGATACAGAAGGCGGTACTCCTGGACACGGCTCGGATAGTCAGGAGGTTCCTTTCTCTGTCGCCCTGACCACCGGTAGCTTAGGCCTTGCCTCGCTGCCGGCGGCACCCTAGGTTAGGTTTTTATAATGTTTTTATATTTTGTATTAATATTGTTTTATTACTTTTTATATGAATATTGTAAAAACCTAACTTAAGATAAAAATAAATATACAGAATAAAAATAATACTTAACTGAAATCAAGTTAAAACAAAATTGCAACAAACAAAAATAAAGCTTAATGAAATATGTCAATGTAGATTCACAAAAGAATCGTCATGGGTACATAAAAATGAGAAAATAATAATAATTAAAATAAAACCTATTTTAAAATCAATTTAAAATGTCATATTTGTTGTATGTTTATTTGCTGTATTGTATCCATAGTATAAGCTTTGGTTAGTTTGAAACTAGATCAGTTGGTGTCAATTGTCCCAAGATACTTATTTATGTGAAGTGTGATTGGATAGACTAATCCAGCCCGTACCTGTACTATACCGTGGTTATAGAATAGGACCCATCTCTTGAAGTCGGGCGATAACGACCGCTCGCCAATATTTACGAACACAGCACGTAGACCCCGTGGATAACCGATACAAGAAGCGGAGAGAGGCCATAAGGTTAAGTTCAGATGACCGCGCGGCTCAGCGCGGTTGGCTCGGCGCGCGGTTCAAGATTGTAACAAAATCTATGTTGCCGCGCGGGACAAGAACTTGCGCGCGGTGCACGGCGGCGCGCGCGGTCCCGCGCGGCACCGCGTGCTCATGTACACAGCAACATAGATTTGTTACAATCTTGAACCGCGCGCCGAGCCAACCGCGCCGAGCCGCGCGGTCATCTGCACTTAGCCTAATACAAGAGATTCTTATGCAGGCGGTTCTCCACCGTGACTTGTACTTATCTAATTATTTTACTGTTTTTTTGTTGCAGCCGGAGTTGTATAAAAACGAGCTGGTGCGTCAGTCGTCAACCGACAGCGCAGAGTTAGAGTTCTGCGGGAAGCTGCACTTCGCGATACGATATGACACTGAAGTTGAAGCGCTTGTTGGGAAGGTACGTACACACAGTTATTTGAATGATTAGGAGGAATTAAAAGAAGTAGCAAAAATTGTTAAAGCAAACAATAAGAAAATAAGCTATCCTGATTAGCACCTTCTCTCGTCCCTGGTGAGCAGTAGATGTTCCACGGGAGTTTGTAATTGTGTCGTACAGGCACATCGTTCAAACTAAAACTCAAACTTTTATTTGCTTTGATACAAGATACAATATACAAGACACAGATGACGCTTGGCGACAAAAAATTGGCATGGTAACAAAGTTACGTGACAGCTAGTAATATATAGAAAAATTCGAAGGCTTACCCACCGGCTATGGGTGGTGTAGGGGTATAGCACGCGTCACGGAATGACGGGGATTCGGGTCCGATTCCCGGCCATAGCGTTACTTTTCGGATTTTTCTATGTGTTCTAATTTTCAGTCTCGTTTAGGAATTTTATCCTGATTATTATATAGGTAGGTGGCATTCATTTGTAACGAATCCTACTAATATTATAAATGGGATAGTTTGTGACGATGTGAGTGAGTGTGTGTGTGTTTGTTCCTTCATCACGCTGAAACGACTCGACGTATTTGGATCAAATTTGGCACAGGGATAGCTGGTACCCTAGACCAAGATATAGGGTACTTTTATCCCGGAAAATTTTAAAGTTCCTGCAGGATAGTGATAAACATCTCAATTGCTTATTCTACGCAGATGAAGCCGCGGACATAAGCTACTGTTAATTAAAAAAAAAAACACACACGACACGCCTTGATAAAGTCCAAATTTGCGGTGCGTACGTCTGTCAGCAGGGAATGCATTTACTACAAAATGTACTGTGGGACCTTTTCTCATACAATTTTGATATAATTTCTTTGGAAAGCGTATGGTCAGTCATTACGACATTCAGTTTGTTTCACTGTACAATTATTATTAAAAACTTGTCAGTAAGTAAGTATTAAGTACATATTAAAGCTATTCTTAACCTTGATCACATAGCTCATTATATCGACGTCAAATATGTTTTACCTACCTACTCGTTATTTTTGACATTGATGCCCCAATTGAGCGACCTAAAAGATCATTTTACGCCCTAAAGTTCACCTTTTACCTTGTTAAGTATTTGGCGTTGTGAGATAATAACATGGTATGACAATAAAGGTTTCACAAAAAAAAAAGTTGGAAATTCTTTCAAATTATCTGGGGCCTTACCATGACGTCTTAGTGCGATTCAATTCCGACCCAGTTGAGGTTTTAGCTGTCGTTTTTAGTATGGATTTGATAGCGAGCGAACCTAAACTGAATAATCGCATTAAGACGTTATGGTAAGGTCAGAAATGCAAAGTGCTCCAAATTAAAAAGATACGGCACAGTCGTGCCATAGGTATGTATGATAGGGAGCGAACCTAAACTGAATCGAAATTGAATCGCATTAAGACGTCATGGCAAGGCCCCTGTAAGCTGATTTGCAGCTTGGCAAAGGCGTTTAAAAAACAATATTTTATACTAGCTGTTGCCCGCAACTCCGTCTTCATAGAATTCGTTTATCACTATCCCGCAGGTATTACGCAATTTTCCGGGATAATAGTAGCCTATGTGTTATTTCAGACTATAATCTATCTATGCTCCAAATTTCATCTAGATCCGTCCAGCCGTTCTGGCGTGAAAGAGTAACAAACATCCAAACATTCTTACTCACAAACTTTCACATTTATAATATTAGTAGGTTATTACGGAGCAATCCTGTTGATAGGTTTGTATCAAAGATATTTAACCTCTTTAACCCCGAGGGGTTCGAAGATAATTTATTATTCGTGTAGAGCGTCTACGGCGTAGCACGCCGCTGCGTAGTATCTACGAACTTTGACAGCGAACACACTACCATGTAAACAAATCGCACCCTTCGTGGAAGAAAGACATAAGTTCTGTTAAGGCTTAATAGGACTTACGTATTTCTTCCACGAAGGGTGCGAAATATTATTAACTTAGCATAGTAACAAGCGTTTAAACCTTCAAATTTTTACCCTAGACTGGCTACTCCGTATGGGATAAAGACGTGGTTAATATGTTTGTATGTATGTAACAATTGGAGAGCGTGACAAAAACAAAATGACGACTGGGCATTTTCAAAAAAACATGTACCCTTTTTTTCCAAAATGATGACATTTTGGGTTTTTCTGAATCAGCAGGCTTATTACGTAACTCGCTCGCGATCGTATTCATCGTTGAAGACGATTGTGATTACGATTCGACCGCCTTGAAACATTGGTATTACGTAAAAAAATGATTCCAATTATGCGAGAGAATCGCTTTCAAAAACGAAACCAATTGAATGGACCAAAAAGTTTTGTTTTTGCAAACAACTTTAGCGACGAATGATTTTTATTAAATCAATTGACCCTAATTCTAGCGTTGTTATTTACTTAAATAACTAAATTAAATACGTTGTTTTGGTTCATTGAAATATTAAGATCCGAATAACAAAAAATATCATTTATAACCAAAAATACAAAATGCAGTGTGAACGAAACTAAACGCAAACTTAATTAAAAAAAGAAACATCTTGACAGTGTCTTCCCGACAAATCCAACAATCAAAGAACTAAGTAAGTTTGGTTTACATTTTTTACTCAGTTTAATTGCTTTACTGTGCGTTTTATAGCTAAATTGATAGAATAGGTACAATAATAAATTAACCCTGGAGTGATTACAGTTCCGTAAGCATTATACTCACGAAAATAGATTAGTATAGAACACATCGTGTCGGAAATGTTTGTTCGAAATAAACGTTTGTTTTTAAACTCATATACGATTGGCGATTCTCTCTTTTAGTGTATAAACATCCAGTGCATTTGATATACGATGTGTAGTGCTTCCAGTGGTTTATTAAAGCACCCAGTGCAGCGGTATGAGAAGTACCGAAAAGTTTCCAAACTTGTTTGTTGTACCATAAAATCATTTTCTATCACGAATTATAATTAGTCCCATACTTATTATAATACAACAAAAACAGCGGTCGACATTTCGATAGCAACAGCCATTCACCTCAAGCCTACGAATGAACTATGAATATCGAATTTCGGTGTATAAGAATTTTTAACATTTTAGGAGCCGTCGTGGACATGGCCAGCAGCTCTGTGGACCCCGGCTACGGGGATACGGAGTGACCACAGCGCAGACGTGCAGCAGCTGCATGCCGCATTTAAAATTAATGCGAAAACATCGAATTCGTACATACATACATAAACCACCTTTATCACTTACAGGAAGGACAAATACTAAGGTAACAAGACCATACACAATATTACATAATATAACGCGTAAGAGCGCTTGTAGACGTCCGTTTTTTTCACCGGATAACGGACCGTGTTTTTTTGCCGGATTCACGGTGGTGTATGAATTATAATGAATGTGTGTACATGCACCGGACATCGGTCCGGCGAACAATTTACGCCGGATGCACCACCGCTTCTCCTCGGCGCGACGGACACCGGTCCGGTGTAAGAAAAAAACGGATGTTTTTGTGATTACTTCAAAATGTTCAAAAATTACGCCTCAGAAGTAGAACACTTTAATACTTTATGGCAATAACTAAGTGAGTGTCTTATGTTATAATTTTATGTATTATTTTCAGAGTGCAGAATTACAGTCGGCTCACCAGCTTGGCAGCTTGGCAGAGGCAGGCGCTGGCCGCGCGCTCGGCTAAATTACTTGCCTGTGCCTAAATTACCTTGAACAGCGTTTTTGACAGCCTTTACTAGGCTATAGAATGTTTGTGACAGTGTGAGGATCTCAGTGAGTGAGTGAGTGTGTATGTTTGTTCTTTCTTCACACTGAAACGACTGATAATATAATATTAATATAGCGATAAACGTGTCAATTGCTAATTCTATGCAGAGGAAGTTGCAGGCAGAAACTAGTAATAAATAACTAGAAAATGATATACGTTTTTTTGTTAACTACCTTTTTTAAATCCATTATTCCAGCAATACAGATTTTGTTATAAGTACTTGTTTTTATTAATTAAAAATATATATTTTTTTATGTTAGAGAGGCCAGACAAACGAACTAGTGGGTCACCTGATGTTAAATGATCACCACTGTCCATAAACACCCGCAGCGCTTTACGCGATGCCAGTGCGTTGTCGGCCCTACTAGTGACATGTAATAAAGCCTCGATAAAGTTAATTTATTAGTATTATTTGTGGAATTAGTACATGACTTCTTATTTCTGGGGCATTGTTTATCTTGCTGGAACAGCCAAGCCATGGAGATCGCTAGACGAATCACTCGGATGGGCCGCCTTCAAAAACTTGCAATGTAAGACAGAGTTCCAACAATACCTTAAAACCAAAGTAATCGACCAATGTGGTAATGTAAACGAAGAGGCCTTTACCCAGCAGTGGGTGTGTGACGCTGCATTATGCGCGCGCACAGCACACCACTACAAGCTACGCCCTGCCGGCGCTGACGCCGCGGACCGCCCGCTGTTGCTGAGACTACGCCTGCGCCGATCGCCCAATATACTAACTCGCTCGCTACGCCTATTAAAATCTATTTTTCCGATTCAATTCTTTTCACAATGAATAACAAACTGTTGAACCTTCTTTTCTCTTTAACGATTAAACCTTTCTTCATAACCAAAATCTTGTCAATTAAATCTTAACATTCTCAATCTAAGTAATAGTAACTAATTGGTGGATGTGGACTGATTTGATACATAGATTAGTAACTCTCAAGCAGAGGTTTATGGGTTCGAACGCAGGCTCGCACATCCAAGTTTTACGGAATTTTTGACAGTTGATTCCGAGCGAGATTGGTTTCAAAATGAAAACAATCGTTCTAAAAACTCGGTCGGCTTCGCATCGCAGTCGAAAGCGGTTGTGAGCCATATTTTAAACCAATTGAACGAATGGTTTGCCACAAATTCGTTCCACGTAACTAAAATGACAGCTTAGAATTGTTTTGAAGCACAAGGCAAGCTGTCAATCCAAAGCGAGAGCTAAATTGTCCCCGTCTTGAAATAATGGAAGTAACTTGAGTTGGATTTTTTTGATAGTTTATAATTTATCAATATAATAATTGACTTACAAAGGCACCTTGCTAATTGCTAGGTAAAATTGAGTATTTTTTGTGATGTTTTCCTTTGAATGTCGATCAAAAAGATAAAAATGGCAAGAAGTAAAGTAAGATAAGCCCGCCTTTGTACAGACCTATACATATATGTATCTTAATTTTAGTCAATTGTCTTTGTACCTATATTTTAATTTTGTACATTCAATAAAGTGTTAACTTAGATACAAGTACATAAACTAAAATAATCATCAAGGGGAGTTGTATTCGAAACGGAATAATATCGTCGCCGGCTGCGCTCCGGCAGGGCATAGCTTGCAGCGATGTGCTGTGCACACCCACTGCTGGGTAAAGACCTCTTTCTTTATTAACACGCCGCTTTGCCCGGTCCTGTGCCAGTCTCATCCACAGCTCTCCACCAGACTGCCAAATGTTATCTGACTAACGGGTGACCGCCTTCGAACATATACGTAGCCATGTAGTAATAATTCCACAAATAATACTAATAAATCAACTTTATTGAGGCTTTATCAGAGGCGTCTCAACCTATGGTGCAGAGTGTGCGGCGCACACGGGCGCCGGGTCTAAGGGGGCGCCGAGCGCCCTCTAATCTCTAATGCGACACCTCCAAAGATGCGTCGCTCGCGGCGCCGGCGCTCTCAAAGACCCTGCGCCCGTGTTATGGCCGACGCCGGGGGCGGCGCGGTAGCAAAGAAAGGCTACTCTATTTAAATTTACACAATGACTTTTGTTTCAACGTGAAATCAGCCTTAAAACAGATAATTGAAGATTAAATTGCGCCTACTAGACTAGGTAGTAGTAGTTAGTTGGTTTGGGCATGTAGAGCGGATGGATGAAAGTAGACTAACTAAACAGATATATATGGGGAGTGTGAATGGTTTCGTTGGGAGGGGAAGGCCTAGACGGACGTTCCGAGACCAAATAGGAGACGTTTTGGAAAAAGGTCAGGTCAGGAGTACCCGAAACCGACGAGCATGTATGAAGAGACTGATGACTGTGGATGAAGCGAAAGAAATATGTCAGGATCGTAGCAAGTGGAATAAAGTAGTCTCTGCCTACCCCTGTGGGAAAGAGGCGTGACGGTATGTATGTATGTATGTATGTATGTACTAGACTAGAGGGCGCCAGGGTACCTACTGGTTGCACACGGGCGCCACAAGGGCTAGAGACGCCTCTGGGCTTTATTACATTATTATGAATAATAAAAACAAGTACTTATAACAAAATCTGTATTGCTGGAATAATACGTACACATACACCTACACGAATCACGTCTTTATCCCTTACGGGGTAGACAGAGCCAAAGGTGCCTAAAAGGTACCTACAGGCCACATTTAGCAAGATTGTGAGCGTATAGGTGGAAAATGGAATCAAAATAGTGATGGGTTGCTAGCCTCATCGCCTATAACATGATTCCTAATATTTTCGCCCATTCCCTCGATGGGCTTTTACCATCTGCGCGGGTAAAGAAGCAACTGGTACATTCTAAGTTTTTTCTTTGCTCCCAGACCAGCACGGAAAGTTGCTGGAATAATGGATTTAAAAAAGGTAGTTAACAAAAAAACGTATATCATTTTTTAGTTATTTATTACTAGTTTCTGCCTGCAACTTCCTCTGCATGCATGCATGCAGCTGCTGGCCATGTCCACGACGGCTCCTAAAATGTTAATAATTCTTATACACCAAAATTCGATATTCGTAGTTCGTTCGTAGGCTTGAGGGGAAAGCCTGTTGCTATCGAATTGTCTACCGCTGTTTTTGTTGTATAATAATAAGTGTGGGACATATTATAGTTCGTTAGGGAAAATGATTTTATGGTAAATAATAATAAATAAATGTCTTGGGACAAATTACACCAATTGACCCAGTACAACAAACAAGTTTGGAAACTTTTCTTAACTTCTCGTACCAGATGTAATCACTCCAGGGTTAATTTATTATTGTATTCTATCAATTTAGCTATAATACCTTGATTAAAATACACAGTAAAGCAATTAAACAAAGTTAAAAATGTAAACCGAACTTACTTAGTTTGTTGATTGTTGGGTTGGGAAGACACTGACAACTGACCACCGATTAGAGAGATACACTGACAAGATGTTTTTTTTTTAATTAAGTTTGCGTTTATTTTCGTTCACACTGTATTTAGAGTTTTTGATTATAAATGATATGTTTTGTTATTTGGATATTAATATTTCAATTAACCAAGACCAAGTATCTAATTTAGTTATCTAAGTGAATGAAAACGCTAGAATTAGGGTCAATTAATTTAATAAAAATCATTCGTCACTAAAGATGTTTGCAAAAACAAAACTTTTTGGTCCATTCAATTGCTTTCGCTTTTCAAAGCGATTGCGAGGGTAATCGGAATATTTTTTTTACATAATACCAATGTTTCAAGGCGGTCGGAGTCGGAATCATAATCACAATCAACTTGGACGACGAATACGATCGCGATTCGCGATATGATTGGCTGGATAATGACGATTAGTGTCGTACTTATTAGTATTGTTAAGAATTAGCTACTTATTAGGAAATTTCTAGTTATTTTTTAAATTAAAAAGAATACAACATTACAAATGCGAAGTTTATTTTCATTTTATTCCTTTTCGAATACAACTCCCCTTGATGATTATTTTTGTTTATTTACTTGCATCTAAGTAAACATTTTATTGAATGTACAGAATTAAAATATACAAACACAATTGACAGAAATTAAGATACATATAGGTACAAAGGCGGGCTTATTTTACTTTACTTCTTGCCATTTTTATCGTTTTGATCGACATTCAAAGGAAAACATCACAACAAAATATTAAATTTTACCTAGCAATTGGGAATGGATGATTATTTTAAAAGTGCTCGATGATTTTTCTATTGATAGGAATAACCATCCTTAGCTACAGAAAAAAGTTACAGATTTTTCCATCGAACGATATAATTTTATAAAAATAAAAACGTTTTACTCAGTCATTCGGCGGCCCCTATATACGGCTGATAAGCAGTAGGTCATAACATAACAAATAAAAAAAAAGGCTGCTTGAATCTGTGGTACACAATGACATAAGTAGCTAAAAAAGCAACGGCTAAGAAGTGGCGCCGTCTGTGAATTGTTGGTGTTACTAAACCATACACGGGGAATTTCATTAAACATTAACATTAATTTTCAACACAGTTGCTCGTAATTTGAGTCTTATTGCACCGCATTTAAACTCATAATTCAGCTTATTACGCACAAGTGCTGTAATATATTACCGCACGAGTGCGGTAATATAAACTTTTTTTAAAATCTCAGCAAACGGTTCAGTATCTATAGGAACAAGGAATATTTTCGTGAATATTAAACTATTTTAGGTTAAAGATAAATAAACATTTAAGTTCGACAAATTATTCATTTTTATCTAAAGAGTGACCATAATGTGCAAATTTAAGACATTGATTAATTATTTTATTATAATTTTAATTTTAGGCTCTTTAGCAGTCTGTTGTCAGTGCCTTCGTCGTGCGCGTGCTAAGTGCACAGCGCGCATGCGCGAGTGCTGCGTGCGGATTGGAACGGAGAAATAATATTTGCCGCCATTTTTCACTGATATTGTTGATTCAGACTTTGTTATTTTATTACTTTAAAAATTACGAGTTCAAGTAATAAAGAAATGTAGTGTCCGTCGCTTGAAATACTAAAATATGTTCGGACAATGTTCGGACAGTTATATCAGTAAGAAATCCAAGGTGTTAATTACATCGCGCGTACAATACGCCTCGTGTGTAATTACCAACATAGCACACTTGTATCATAATGTACTATTCTCATACAACATTCAGTAGTGTTGTTGATTCTGAGTAGAAATAAGCCCAATAATTTCCAAAATCTGGGAAAAAATATATATAGTCATTTTTATTGAAATTCCCCATGTATGGTTGAGTAACACCAACAATTCACAGACGGCGCCACTTAGCCGATGCTTTTTTTTAGCTACTTATGTCATTGTGTACCACAGATTCATGCAGCCTATTTTTTATTTTGACGTACTGCTTATCAGGCAGGACTTTTTGGCAAATCATTCGTTCAATTGCTTTCAAAAATGGCTCGCAATCACTTTCGAAAGCGATGCCAAGCCGATCGAGTTACGTGGAACGATTGTTTTCATTTTGAAACCAATCTCGGAATCAGCTGTCAAAAATGAAGACGATGCTGATTGCGAGCGAGTTACGTAATAAGCCTGCAGAATTGTTAGTACTATTTATTTTTGTACAAAAAAGTGTCCATTGGTTTTTTTGTCAGTTTTGTGCCACTATTTTCATACGATTTATATGGGGCGTCACAAAACTGACACGAAAAAGTTGTGTGGGAAATTAAGGTAATCTTGTTGGAAAAAGGGTCCACGTTTTTTTGAAAATGCCCGCCTAGTTAATGAAGCGCAGCTACTCAGAAACACGAAGCGGTAAATTTAAATAAAATAAAATAGCGACGGCTTTTTATTAACAACTAGGGTCTGTCAGACCCAATCAGGCATGCGAAGGGTATTGATTGATTTGTTACAAGTCTTTACGAATACTCTTTTAATCCGCTTTCAGTATTTTATAGAATCACTTTAAAATATCTCTTCCATGCTGGTCTGGGAGCAAAGAAAAAACATAGAATGTACCAATTGCTTCTCTACCCGCGCAGATGGTAAAAGCCGAGAGAACAGGCGAAAATCATAGGAATCATGTTATAGGCGACGAGGCTAGCAACCCATCACCATTTTGATTCCTCTTTCCACCTATACGCCACAATCATGCTAAACGTGGCCTTTAGGTCTTGTTACCTTAGGCTCTGTCTACCCCGTAAGGGATAAAGACGTGATTTATGTATGTATGTATGTTTATGTATGTAATATTTAACGATTCAGTTTTAGCCTGCTCTGTCTTTTCCAATCTGGTACAGATTTGCAGGTATGTTACACTCTCGTTTAAGCGAAGATATATTAAGGGAGATGAGATCTGAATGACGGTAGCAAGCAGGTATTACTTTGACTCAAGCAGGGGAACATAGTCCTTGTGGAATCGGCGTAAAGTTAAATTTAGCTTAGGCTGAGGGTCTCTTGTGTAAATGGATTTTTAAGTCAAATCTGGGACGTCTACGCGTTAATGTTCCTGGGGTCAATGACACATTGTACAACAAGGGCAATTCACGCACGTAAAACCCTATCGCAATAAGATAAGGTGACCTATCACTCGAGTTTGAGTGAAGGTGGCCTGTCAATTGCGACAGGGTTCTACGTGGTACGTTAATATATTTTCCTCACTGTATATATTACAAGGGAGGAAGTAACGGATTCCAGGGTGGCGAAATCAGCATTTATTATTTTATTTTTGATTTTAACGAATAATAGGTACTGCTTTCATAGATTTTAAAAAATATGTCTTCCTTATTTGGGAATAGAACATGACATAGAAGGCAACTGTGTTTCTTTGATTATAAATTTAGATTTATTTATTTACTCAACAAAAATACATTATACATATACAAACATGCATGTCACAAATATAAGTATTTCTGTTGATATCGTCCAAATTAATAATAACAAGAACATGATAATGAAACAAAAACAAAATAAAATTGACAAAAATAATAAGTGTAGAAAAATATTTTCCAATGTCAATTTTATAATTTTATAATTCTAAAAATATCACAGAATATTAGAATACATTATAGAATATGTGTGAATAAATTATGATTTTGTCTAAGAACATCACAAACCTAACGTTTTCCCACCTTTCCCAAATTTACAAGCGAATTAAAAAAACAGTGTTTAATTTATTATGGCCGTGAATATCTCAGAACAAAAAAAAACTATTGTTCTTGTGTTTTAATATTTGGGGAGATTTTTTGTTAGAAACTTCATGCTACCAAAGTTAAATGGCGTTCACCTATAAAACTTTCCGAAACGAATTTAAATTTCGTCGCAAAATTTCCGGCAAAATGCGAACCGTCATAAATTTAAGGTACGTAATAAGGTCCTTAGGCGGTGCTTACACCGAACATAATTGCCTGCAGAACATTCGGCAGTTTACCAATAAAAAAATCCATAATCTGAGGCCTAGCTGTTGTATAGACTGACCGACTAAAGATAATGATGATGATGATATTCATACCATAGTCTACCAAAGTTATGGCGTTCAACAATGTTACGAGGTTGAAGTACTCGTAAGAAATAAGTCGGTCAAAGAAAATTATAAAATTTTAAATACATTTTTATACGGAATGTTATAGAGAAGAAATAGTTCAATTTAATAATACTCAGAACATTCTGGTTATTATACAATCAATGAATTCAATGATAGCGTTTTCAAATCATTGTAATGTGTGTCTTACATTTTAATTAACGTTGTAAATACAATTACGTTTATTAATATTCAAACCATTAAAAACTAAACAATAGTAAGGATCACTAAAACTACGAAAGTGAATTCAAAGTTACGTTACGTTATTACGTTTAATGTTCGTTCCTCTTTCACACATTTTTTACTTTTCATTTTTAAATAATACAAGATAAATAAAAAAACGGGTCAATTTCCATCCAAACTTGTACAAAAATGGTCCTGTTATTGCTTGTCACATTTCCCCCTCTAGTCGCTCTTTTTAACAATGAACTCGTTCGGCGGTTGAACGCACGTTCGGTGTGAGATCCGGCCCCACGGAAGTTCACCGTCCCCTCTATGGGTTTGTGCCCAATTCCGTACCCCGGTGTGGCTGAGAAAATGCGATATCCGATGGCAACTTCCTTACTTTAAGATAAAGCTGTTCCGATAAGGAATTACGTGGATTGGGCCCCGACGCCTATTGAATTTGGAGAGTGCCTACGACGTTATTTACGGGGGCGAGATAATTTTTTGAATAATTTTCGTAATTGTTTTTTTTGCTTTATGATTAACTAGCTTCTGCCCGCGACTTCGTCTGCATAGAATTATACATAAAAACCTTCCTCTTGAATTGAAAATCCGTTTTGTAGTTTTGAAGATATAAGCATGCATAGGGACATAGGGACATAGGGACAGAGAAAGCGACTTACTACTACGTACTATGTAGTGAAAAATAGAAGGTGTTTTAAAAAAAATTAGGGGTGTTCAGTCAAACTCCACCTGTTACCATATGAAAATGAAAATGAAAATGAAAATTTATTTTTGCAAATTGGCCGTCAAGGGCTCTTTTACATGTCTTTTTGAAACTACCAGCATATTCCGATATACTGGTATAGAAATAACGGGTTGTAACTATTGTTGGCGACTGGCTGGGTTAGAGCCTCCTTTTAGTGCATAGTTTGTATATTAACTACTTCAATAGTGTATATTCCAATTTTAAAATACCTTTCTTTTGTGTTGATATCAACTTACAAGCGTTGCTCTATCTTCTGGTTGGTAGCAACAGCTGTTCTGTGTTTAGGCTTCTAGTTAATTTGTTTGTGTGTTAGTCTGTATTATTAAACCATAGCGGGAACGTTTTTAAATTCTGCCGTCAACAACTACTGAGGCGTCAGTACCCACGTAAAAAAAATTACGCTTTATTTTCGAAACCGCGGGCAGAACCTAGTTACATGTGATATCACAATATCTCATCTGTTTCTTCTCCAACAGATCTTCGAGGCCCGTGACCTGCCGATAAAGGATGTGACCGGCAGCAGCGACCCGTACATCAAGGTGTTCCTGCTCCCCGATCGCAAGAAGAAGTTCCAGACCAAAGTCCACCGAAAGAACTTGAACCCTGTGTTTAACGAGACCTTCCTATTCAGGTGAGGCTAAATGATCATCTTTTTTTTATAGCAGAGAACGCCAACGAGCTCGTGGGTCACCTGGTAACAAGTGAGCACCACAAGTACCTAAACCCATAGATACCCATATCGTAGTACAGGAAAGCAGTCAGTACCTACAGCAGTTGTCAATGTTTGGTCTGCCATTTTGTGAACAAGTTCTTTTGTATTTGGAATGCGTTCGAAGCGATATATATTTAAAAATGTTCTAAACCCTCGAGCGTGTTCTTTTTCCTAATTATAGGACTTTGGTTTAAACGTTATTATTAATAATATTTTTTTCCTTATTTTGCCCTAGTTACTTCAACATACTGTGTGGAATTTGATGTTACATGTTTTATTTTAATGAGAAGTTGCTTAAATCGTGAAAATATGGCGATCCGCTTACAAAGACCTTACGACATAACATCTCAATTTTTAATGAGTAGCGTCTCATTTTACAAGACAAAGGTGAATGACCTGCGCCGTTCAAGTTTTAAAACATTGTCTGCCAGTCTAAAGTGAGAAAGTCTTTACTTATTAATTCCGACCGTTGGTGTCTTTGTTCAAACACATGAATACATTATGTGCATTACATCATCATCATGTCAGTCGAAAGACCACTGCTGAACATAGGCCTCCCCCGCGGCTCGCCAAACAGATCGGCCCTGCGCCATCCGCATCCAATGCGTTCCCGCTACCCTCACCAGGTCGTATGTGCATTAAGATCAAGATAACTGCATGGGTATTTAAGCAATAATAACTTTACTTGATTCATGTTAAATAAATACGACCACAGATATTATAGCAAGAAGTGTTAATCCAAGCGTGGCACAAGAGGCACACAGCACCGTGCCTTTTAGTCAAATTTCCATTCACTCCGGATTTGAAGACGACCATTTGATAGCATCATCATACAACACCATAAATCATCATCATCTGAGCACAGAAATAAGAGGAACAAAAGGGAACTTCACTCAGATCATTGGATTGTATTTCACTCGTATACAGATTTCCTCAAGATGTTTTCGTCATGGTACATTTCAAATGTTATTCCGCACATACATTTCGAAAAACTCATAAATGCGAGCCCGGGTTCGAACCTACGGCGCTCTGCTTGAGTGCCATGGTCCAATTCAAACCAGTAGGCTACCCCGGCTATATAAATGTGGAAATGATGCCAACATATACCCTTTTTTCCCTAGCGTGCCGTATGAGGAGCTCCGTCAGCGCTATTTACAGTTCTCGGTGTATGACTTCGACCGGTTCTCGCGCCATGACCTGATCGGTCACGTGGTCCTCAAGGGCCTTCTGGAATCTGCAGACCTTCACCAGGAGATCGAGTACACCATGAACATACTTGCGGCTCCACAGGTAATACGTGCAATAAGAATGAGAATGAGAATAAGAATGAGAACAAGAATGAGAATAAGAATGAGAATGGGAATAAGAATGAGAATTAGAATGAATATGTTAATATTAATAATGGCTTTTTGGAGACCCGTCCGACTCGCACATGACGGCTTTTTTACCTTTAGGCAATTTTTGCTTTACTTAGTTAATACTTGTCGGAATTTCCTTAACAGCTTCATAAAATTTTGCGAGCCAAATTACGTGAATATCATGGAAAAATAAATGGGCGAAAATGGGTGTTATGAAACTGTGTTAGAGGTGTAACTTGCATGAAGTGTGATTTTATTCGGTTCTATAATGTCAACAGCGTACTTCGACGAGCACGTGTGGCTATGCCTATTATTTTAGAGGCCCTTATGTCACCAACCCAACGATTGCCAGAGACATGTGGCAATCCGAAATGTAATCCGTAGCCAATATGAACCCAACCGGTTTAAACCCTTGTCGAGTTAATAAATTAGAACTGTCTCTTATCCCCGACAATTGTCGCGTTAGTGGAATAGGGGCCAGGTGGCTTCACTTTCATACATTTCATTCGTTTTGCCTGCAAAGAATTAAAAAAAAATTAGAATATTATCTTTAAATACAGGTATAAAAGGCGCGGGGACATCGTTCGTTGCCTGGCAACGGCGAGCCAAGGTCACACTATACGCCGTTTTTCGGTTTAAAAATCGCGCGTTTGACGAATAAATAAATACACGTGATATCTTACTATACCCCCCGCCCCTCTTGTGAGATTTCGTGATTTTTGCCGAACCTCTCCCCCCCTTTCGGAGCCTCACGTGATTAATGGACCCTTATGACAAGTTATAGTCCAATATTCTGCTTAAGATAACTCTGGATCAATACACTCAGCGGCACAACATTTTTGCTACCTCTGCTTTTTTCCCTCTTTATGAGTGCGCTCATGACAAAGTTTGGTTCGCATAAGGTCGCGTTTTATTGGGCACTTTACATCTTAAGGCTCCTACGTCATTAATCAACCAAAACTTCCAATACTGCCCATTGTTGGGAAGTTTTATTGAGGTTCAGCTAAAAAGCCTGAGCTTTCATTTATAGGGGGGAGGTAAAGAAGGATTTTAATAAAGAAAGATCAGCGATACGTTTGAACCAAGTGAACTTTACTTTACTTTGCGAACCATAAAACAAAAAAAGAGTAATTCCTACTACTTCAGTAGGATGACCGGACCAGTAATGGACACAGGACCAAATGATGCGCAATAAATTATTGAAAATAAACGTAGGAATAGTGATTTATACAACAGATATTTTATAACCATATTTAACTTCAAATTAAGAAGGAAGTGTCCATTACTGGTGCTTGTCAGCTTAAAGTGTCCAACACTGGTACCATCACTCTCTATAGCGGAGTAACTTGCTACATGTAAGGTGGAACGAAACGTAATGCGTGAAAGAGACAGAATGAGAAATAGACTGATCGATGAGCGTGATGCAAGATTGTTTAGTTTAAAAGATGAATGCCAAGGGATAGAAATAGGGTTTTAGTATGTAAGAACGAGACAGAAATAAAGACATTATAGCGGAATCTGACTTTAATTACTTACATGGCGCTGCGGACAGGAGGAGTGGATTCATTTTTGTGTTACTTTTTTTACTGTCCATTATCTTTGTCAGCTATCCTACTCTAGCATATTTAAAACGAATCACTTTTTGTCTAACAGGAAAAGAAGGACCTCGGGGAGTTGATGCTCTCCCTCTGTTACCTGCCTACAGCTGGGCGGCTGACTGTCACCGTCATCAAAGGAAGGAACCTCAAGGCTATGGACATAAGCGGATCATCAGGTAAAGATTATGCCGTACCCTGTTTTAGAATAGAACAGACCCATTCTCTTCCCGTGGTTGCCGTCAAATGCGACTAAGGGGCTATGTGAGAGTAGGCATCAGCGCTTTCTATTGCTAACTACTAACCCCCCCTATTCATAAACGCTCTCATTCATTCATTCTTTGTATTTATGGCAACCGATCACGTAACAGCAACGTTGTACGGTAATGGTCAATGACCCCCCCCCCCCCCTCCCCTGTCGGGCTCTTAGCCAACGGATAACGATATCCCTCGGAGACCGCCAGGAAATCATTAACCGGTGCCCAGGGTGCACCGGAACAAGCACTGCACTTTCCCTCGGACGGATCCGAAAACGAACCGCAGCTCTTGATAACACGCGGAAGTAACCCGACTCGCACCCCCTCTCTAGGCTTCTGCTAACTTCGCAATCGTTTGTCCTTATCTGTCACTTTGGCATTTACCTTTCACAGATGAGGACAAATGATTGCTAAATTATGAATAAGGGGGTTTCTCTGTAGTCGAGCGTGGTGGTAAGAAAAGCACGCGCCCCTGTGCCGCGTGGGCGAGGACTCATTTATGCGGTCGGTCTATTGGTTTAGACTTGTCTTGTCTTGACTTGACTTGAAATGTTACTTGTAGCTTCGAAAAACGGACCGCAGATTCCATGCAGAACTTTTAACATACATACTTACATAAATCACGTCTTTATCTAAAAAAAATCTAAATGTCACTGAAAATTAGAACACATTATAGAAAAATCCGAAATGTAAAGCTATGGCCGGGAATCGCACCCGGATCCTCGTCATTCCGCGTCACGTGATATACCTCTACACCACGCATAGCAAAAACCGTAAAAGTAAACATTAAAAAATCAAGAAATAGAAATTCTTGATTCATTTGATAGTACACGTCTTTATCTCTTACGGGGTAGACAAAGCTTAAGTTTACAATAGCTAAAGGCCACGTTTATCATGATTATGGGCGTACAGGTAAAAATGGAAATCAAAATGGCTACCCGCATCGCCTGTAACGTGATTCCAAAGATTCACCCTTTACATAACGACGTTTTGTAACCTCTATCAGCACTTCATAACAGCGCTACTCCAGCCTAAAGCTTTAAAGCGGTATTATCCGATGCCTAAATTCATCCTATGTCCTAATTGGCGTTGGCAGATTCATTAGTGCAGCCGATAACCACAGGTCCGTAATAGCATTGCCTGAGACTTTTGGGTCATGAAATTGGAACTGGTAGGGGAATGTCGACAGGATTTGAGGGATTCACGTTCCGTTAATTTGAGGGTCATAATTATGTGGGAGCTGCCTTTGTGCTGTGGTTCATTAGTGGTTTTTTTGGTGGCCAGTGATGGGTTGAGTTTGTCGATGTTTTTTGCGATCGCTCCCGTTTATTACTCTTTTACATCTTCTTGCATAAGGGGTTAAGGCGCTACATTTAAAAGATTATTAACCTTCATTACACATAAACGGATAACTCACGTATAAAAAGTCGAGTGATGCTCGACATGTTTCATGTTTCGTTTATGTGTAATGATGATTAAGTCTCAAGGTAGTTTCATGTTGAAATTATTAACGTTCCTTTGAGTAGGTTAGTTTTTGATAAAAAAATATTTTTTTATATCTTAGAAGTGGGTTAAATGAAATGAAATAGAATGACATGTTTAATTGCAAGAATACACAAGTTGACTTGTAAAATTCTGGAACATTAAGTCCTCCCCGTAGAGTAGATTTGGAATATCGACCAATGTATGGAAACATATTTTGTCAGCCAAGTTAAAACAATCTTGCATGTTATTAACAAGGCTGTTTAGTATAATTAAACCAACTACTCGGGAGCAAAGTAACTGGGTTATTTTTCATAAAACTTTCTACGGGAAATGACCCGGTTTCTTTGCTCTCGAGTACGAGTAGAGCTGTAGAAATATTCAGGAATAATTCTAAGACATACATATATACATACACATACACAAACCAGGTCTCTATCCCTTACGGGGTACACAGAGCCTAAGGTGGCAAGACCTACAGGCCACGTTTAGCAAGATTGTGGGCGTAAAGGTGGAAAAAGGAATCAAAATAGTGATTGGGTTGCTAGCCACATCGCCTATGACATGATTCCTATGATTTTCGCCGAATCCCTCAATAGGCTTTTACCATTTGCGCGGGAAGAGAAGCAACTGGTACATTCTGCTTTTTCTTGGCTCCCAGACCAGCATAGAAGAATTCTAAGACATACTGTAGTATTTCAATGTTTCACCGAAGGGTGAGTACTATTTTCACTCTTGTCTTTTGTTAACGCTTTTGAAACCATCGAAATCATTGATTTCTTTTATTAAAATATCTTCAATTTTCCCGTCGAGATAACAAAAGCAATGAATGTCAGACGTGGCAAGTTGGATAGGCACTTACAAGTCATCCGCAGGATTAAGGTTTCAAAGCTTTGATCTGTGGAGCGTGGGCTCGTTGCAGTGAGACGCGCAATCAGGGAGCGTGACGAGTCGCACTATCTTTGTAGGTATGTGTGTGTGTGTGTATGTGTGTGTGTTTTTTTTTGTTCTCTTTATTAAAGAGCTTGGTCGCCGAGGCTACCATGTCGCTCCATTATTTACAACACGCATATCTTACAGATTAACTTTTCTATTAACAATAGCCTGCCGCGCTAAGGCAAATAGTGCCCTTGCCGTATCCGACAGGGGGTACGCAAGAACACTATTGCATGCGCCGACGTTACAATGTGTGTGTTTTACTAGTACAGTTTAAAGGGTAAAAACGGGGCTCCACTGTCCGTCTGTCTGTCTGTCTATCTGTCAGGCTGTAAGTAAGTAAGTAAGTAAATGCTTTTTTGTACAAATATAATGAAACAGAGACAAATCACAAAAAATACCTTAAATATATGCACAAAGGAACAACGCAGAACAACGTTGAAAATCATAAATAAGAGGGTAGTTTGAGATAACATATGAATGTAGGTAGGTACGTTATGTATATTTATACGTTTTCGAATCAGTACGACGTTGGTCTGCATGTGTAACAGTTGTGCTCATTAAACTTTGATAATTATCCCGTAGAGGGATAGAAAGGCGCCAGTGTTTGTGTGGTGTAAGGGATAAGTAAGTTTGTGGGATTTATATGTGTTTTATTGACAGTAGTGGAGGGAGGGATTCAGTACATTTTTTCTTTACACAAATGTCTCTCTACCAGGAATCGATGCCGCGATCTGTAACTTCCTTCAAAACTTGATGGATACAATGAGATAATAATTAAAGGATACTCTTAAAAAATACCACCTGATCCAGTCAAAATAAGCTATCGTACACACTCTATCTAAGAGTTGATGGATTGCCTTACCTAATTGGTTACACCAATTACCCAAGGCCGAAATGCTAAACTGCCAAGGACCGCACTAAATCAAACTTCGCCGGTATAACGATGACTTGCAACTTAACTCGTAACTAAAGTTGTTTACTTGCCATAGCTCAAACGGGCCTCCAAAGTTTGCAGAGGTTAGTGTCAGCGATCCCGAGCACTACAAACCAGTATATTATAGTCAACAAACGATCCCAATTTGCACTTGAATAACTATGCGTAGTTCGTAAGACAGTTAAATTAACGAAAACCGTATCATCAAAACCTTTCCTTTCATAATTAATCGATGAACATTGTATAAAATACTAGCTACTAGCGACCCCACCTCGGCTTCGCACGGTATATTATGCATGTATTGTACATTTAAACCTTCCTCTTGAATCATCTGTAGCGTAGTTTTAAGATCTAAGCATACATAAGGACAGATAGAGGAAAGCGACTTTGTTTTATACTATGAAGTGATGATTATGAACTAGAATCTAAAATAAATAAATAAATATTCCGGATAATTGACACCAATTGACCTAGTCCCAAACCAAGCAAAGCTTGTACTGTGGCTAGAAACGGATAAACATATTAAAATACCAATATATTAAACATCGAATACTCGATGACAAACATTCGTATTTCCATAGTCCGTTGTTCTAACCACTAGACTATCCGGTCGTCAAAGTAAAATTTAATGCAATTCTTTAACTAGACACAATGTTACCGAACGTACGTACAGCGTATTCAATGTTATCACCAGAGATCGGACAAATTTGCGTCATTGCTCGCAATAATGTGGACATGATTACGTGGACAAAATTAATCAAATATGTCAAAATACATATATTAAGAATAAGTAGGTATATCCACGGAGGTTTTATACCTATAGAACTAGAAAACTGTTTTGTTAGAAATAATAATCATATCTAGCAGGATCGTGATTTCTTTATTATATAAAAACACAACTGCCTTTTTAATTAACATTTTGCTAATAATTTTATGCATGTGTAAATTTTTTTCTCCGGGAGTTCAAATTTTATTTCGAGAAATTAATTAAATGATTAATTATTTGGTTAATTTTTGAGTCATGTCCACTTTATTGCGAACGATGACGCAAATCTGTCCGATCTCTGGTTATCACAGAATGTTTGAATCCATTTTGGAATAATGCAAATACCGCGCTGTTTAAAGATAGTTTACTGAAATGATAGCAAGGTTACACTGTGGTGACAAAGCCCGGAGTTTACCTATCTGAAGATTACGGTGAAAAATGTACCTGATATGTTTGCGAAAGGATTTCAATGCCTTACATAAATCTCAATGGATCCTAGTGTGCCTCAGGATTCTAAAGAATCTCTTTGTTACATACATTATACATACGATATAAACATTTAAGGGGTAGACGAAGCTTACGCTGTAGGGTAGGACCTTAAAAAGACCATGTTTAACGTGATGAGCGTATAGTTTGAAAAGGAGAATCTAAATTTATAGATGATAATGATGGGTTGTTAGCCATTGTTTGTTACATAATTCCTAAGATTTTCGCCCATTCTCTCGATGGGCTTTTACCATGTGCGCGGGAAGAGAAGGAACATACAATTCTATGTAACTCATGAAACAGTCGAAAAGCAATCGCAGATAGCTTATGTGTAGCATAGCTGTATGTGTGCATATCTACTTTTTGACGTGTCTATAACCAACTAACTGGGTGACGTGGCTTGGGCAAACAGTTTTAGGCGAAACAAACGCTTTGAGCTGGGCTACAAATACAAATATGTTGTAGCAACCTTGCCTTGATATCTGAATAAACTGGAGTTATGCTGCAAACTACGAGTGCTTACTTAATATAGTGCATGTTGATATTGGAACCCACAAAAATTGCATTAAAATTTCAAGATACCCCACAGAAGAAATAAAACCTGTGTCGTCTCGTCGTAAAGGAAATAACCAAATAAAATGGTAATAGCATACACATACATACATACACAAATCACCTCTTTATCCCTTACGGGGTAGAAAGAGCCTTTTTTATGTTGGGGACAATGCGTCTTATGCATCCGCCCGGTACGGGGTTACCGGGGGTATGTGGGGCTCTCCCGCGATGGCAGGCATACCTACTAAAAACCACACGGATTCCCTATTCGGTCGTATGTGAGGCGTTGCGGGAGCACTCGGTGTCACCGCGTCGCCCCACGAACATCCCGGGATGGGGTTCCCTCTTCGCAGGCACCTGTGCAATGCAGGTTTGGGAATTCCCGCCCTCCGGATAGACAGAGCCTAAGGTAACAAGACCTACAGGCCACGTTTAGCAAGACACTGTGGTAATAAGGGCTATCCAATTACACAACAACGCATCAGTGTTACCAACACTATTTTTTGCAATTGTTTCCTCTGTGTCCTACATGAAACAAAGCCATTTAAGTAATTCGAATTTTTAAAACACATTTACTCATTTCTAACTTTCCCCGTCAGTTTAGCGTATGGTATAACCCAGTAGCAAATTTTTAATCGCTTCCTATATTTTTGTCCAGATCCGTACGTGAAGATCTGCCTCATCTGCCAAGGGAAAAGAATAAAGAAGAAGAAAACTACCGTCAAGAAGAACACCCTGAACCCCGTTTACAACGAAGCCTTGGTCTTCGATCTGCCCTCAGAAAATGTTTTCGATATCACGCTGCTAGTTAAGGTCATTGACTATGACAGGTAAGACATGACATTGATGATTTGCCATCATTGTCCATCCTGTCTCCCTCAGGTCTCCCTGAGAGCTTTCATTCACATATTTTTCTGCCATTGTTTTGAGTTCCTAATACGACACTACAGTAAGTTTCTCTTTTACTTAACCCTCTGCAACTGTGGTGTCTTTTTTGGAACTATTCCACTGATGTGGTGTCTATCAGACCTCATTTTTGATAATTCATTAAAATTTAACTATATTGAAAATGTTAACTATTGTTGTATAAAACGATTATTGCTTTTATAATAGATTATATCAATTAAAAAAAGTCGGTCGGAAATAAAACAAACGAGAAATATATGCTCAACTTTAATGAGATCACAAATTCAGTCCTTTTGTACTTAGGTACCCTTAAAAATAAAAAATAAAAAAACAATCAACAACTTCGATAAACTTAAGTAACATTTCTTCTTTTAAACATATTATGTTTACTTATGAAAAATATCTATTAAATCTAAAGGTACATTATGGCAGAAATTAGTCTTTGAGTTAACGCTTATTTTAGAGATCTATTTTACAATCTAGGTGTATATGGTCAGAGCATTGAAGGCAAATGGCTCTGTTACAACCCCTCAAGTGAATTTTGTTATTCTCTTCAATCTAGCAGGGCATATGGTGCATGTTTTGCGTCCAGTCGGACCTGGTGCTGGTTGAAGGGGAGATGCAGGCAAATCGTTTCCCAAACTCTTCTATTAAGTTAATCGCAGCTCTCTTGGTAGTCGTTATATACACGCTGACGCAACCTCGGCAGGACTAATTCTCGTGCCAAAGATTTTAAAAATTCGCCTCTACGTAAGTTGGCACCTAAACATCCCTTATACAGCACATATGCGTTAGTACCAGCTAGATCTAAAATCCAGTAAAATATATTCATGGGCCAACGACGTGTCTTCAGACTGCTCGAATATATCGAACATTTTTTATCAATTTCGTCCGCATCACCCTTAGTGTGTAGTCCATGATCATAGTACTGTCATTTTCACTTGTAATAGAGTCATCACTTACTTCTTGAATCCTCTGCCCGCTACCTGGTTCAGCTGTATCAACCACGAAGTCAGGATCTTCGTCTGAGTCGTCTACGTCACTAAACTCAACTTCACGTTTAGTTCTTCCAGCCATTGACGTATTTGATGATCACTAGCGATCACTGGAAACCCGCTGTGATTTCGTTTTGATGATCTAGACTCCCAGCTGTCGTGATTAGCCATCTAAAATATAATTATTTATGTGGTTAGGTCTCTTAGACACTACATGAACATTAATATTTTAGTGAGCTGAAGTCTGACAGACACTATAGAAACATTAATATTTTTATGAAGTGAGGTCTGGCAGACACTAGAAATATTAATATTTTTATAGGGTGAGGTCTGTCAGACTCAGGACTTGTTGCTGTACTCACGTCTGTGGGACACCTGCAGCTCGTACTTCCCAGCATTTGCATCGCGTTGCCGCTCGGGCATCACTGATCGACGCCGCGAGTCATTCGCGGAAGGTACTGAGCGAGACAGAGCTATATCGCGCCACACCATGAAATGGCAACATGAACTTTATTCGGTAGGGTCTGATAGACCGCACATCAGTCGCAGAGGGTTAATCCATAAACTTACGTCTCAGCCTTCCTGTCTCTTTTATCCTTCTATTGTCTCTTTTATCAAAGTTTATAATATTTTTTAGATGTACAATGTCCAGCGGCCTTAGCGTGACCTCTTAATGCGATTGAATTCTAACTCAGTTCAGGTTTTAGCTGTCGTTTTTGGTATTGATCTGACAGCGAGCGAACCTAAACTGAATAATCGCATTAAGACGTTATGGTAAGGTCAGAAATGAGTCCTCCATATTATTATGCAAAGTGCTCCAAATTAAAAAGATACGGCACAGTCATGCCATATTATGATTTGTAAGGGAAAACACTTGTTCACAAGTTTCGAATCTTTCAGTGAACTTGCTACCTTTTTTACTTGTGTATTGCCAAGATCTGTCTAGTTTTTTTTGCCCTACACCACATTATACAACGAATTCAGGATTTCTATCTGTTACTTTAATGTGCAAATGACATTTACTACCCACTTACTACGATATAATTTCAACCTGTTTCATCAATGCCTTGGGGTCTTGTTCTTCTACAAATGCTTCCGTCTCTTTGTCAACTTGTTCTGTAACACTATGTTTTCCTTCAGGATTGGTTCCAACGAGTTGATTGGCTGCACAGCCATCGGCTCTGCACTTATTGGCATGGGTCGCGAACACTGGTTGGAGATGCTGGACAACCCTCGTAAACCAGTGGCCCAATGGTACCCGCTCAACAAGAGCCCACCATCCAACATCACCCTGCCGACTAATGAACAGCAACATGGACTTAGCTGCTTGAATGGAAGGTAAATTTGTGAATGAAGATAACCTAATTACACCATATCGGTACTATTCCTAAGTATATTGTATTTCTTCCTATTATTTATCTACGTGTATCGAATGTGTGTAAATAAATCTCTCTCTCTCTCTCTCTCTCTCTCTCTCTCTCTCTCTCTCTCTCTCTCTCTCTCTCTCTCTCTCTCTCTCTCTCTCTCTCTCTCTCACTCTCTCTCTAATTCCAATTATAAGCTCGAGACGTAGGCATATTTGAGTAAGTACTGGCCACCAGTACCAAAAGTAGTAGTCTACAAAGTAGACTAGTGGTTTGAACTATGGCCTTCCAACCAGAGGGTCGTGGAATCGAAGCCCGGTACCTCCGAGTTTTTCGGAATTTATGTGTGAAATTACGATTCATCGTGAGCTTTTCAGCTGTGAGGTAATTCAATGGTGTGTATGAAGTTCCCAATCTGTACTGGGCTCGCATGGGAACTATAGCCCAAGTTGTCGCATTCTAAGATGAGGCATGTGCCCAGCAATGGAATGTATATAGACTGGAGATGATGATGAGGCATGTGATTTTTCGGTCAGATATCTACGACCGTAAAGCTGTACCGAAAGTTAGTGGCTGTTACATTTAATTTCTTATGTGTGAAAGAAATATGACTAGGTAAAGGATTCGATAAATAAAACTTTGGCTAATTTTTTGTCCCAGAGTTGGTATCAGTTCTCTAGGTATTTTTGAAATAAGAAGTTTGATCATTTATTTTATACTTTTACGAGTTTACCATATCATAATTAAAATAATAATCTATCTAGCATTACAAAGAAAACCAAGTCAAGAATTTCTAAATAACTACTATAAGGTATATCTACATTTTCCTGCCTTCACAGACTGCAGATTTCATTCTGCATTTCTCATTTTGCATGTTAACAAAGGCTTTTTGTTACAGATGAAGAGACGATTGCGACCGTACGCGCTACCATCACAAGATGGCCGCCAAACGACACAAAATGGCGGCTCGTCCCCAAGAACCCCGCCATTAAAGAACCGGGGAAACGTGCTTGAATTCTCACGATGCCAAATGTATAGGTATATGTGACTAGAATAACAGGTTGTATGTCCATTTACTGTAGAGATGATTCAATGTTCGGTGATATCGAGTAGAGAGTTAGACTAGGTAATAATAGATCGTTTGTTACAGTAGACACATGAATTTAACCCTTAGTGATCAGTTGTAATTAGTTGTAGCTGTAGATTATGTATACCCGTATAATTTATAGGCAAATAAAGCATATCCAGTAGATGGAATAATGTCATATCTGTATCGCGATCATTGAAATTTAGTTACATATTTTTTTAATCTTATGTCATAAGTTTTTTTTTACCCTTTTCTCTCTTGTATTTATACACTATTATCTTTGTAAAGATATTTGATATACATACGCACACTTCTTCAAGACTTAATCGCGTCATGTAGAAATAAATAAAAGTACCTAAGTGATTCAATGTTGTATAGTTGTTGTCATTTGTAAGCTAAGTATAAAGGGCTGGACAGACTTGGAAGGGGTGATATTAACTGGTAACTTTGATAAGCTCGTATCTCACTCAATTTTCTAAACACTAATGCGACTTTTTCCGAGCAACAATGCTTTTAGAAAATTTTCATAAAAGTTGTTACCAGTAAGAAAGTTATCGTAAATTGTTTTAATTAATATCAATGCGGCTAAGTATGTCTAGTTTCTCATTGTATTTGAACCACAATTATTGACATAAAGTTCTTTGGTAATACTTTAGTAAGTGCACCAAATGTTACGATTTTTCAAAATCTTGCGAATGTTTCAAACATTCTTTCAGTGTCGGACAATAATGTAGGAAATGTTGCAGAAATTCTTGTTTTGTTTTCTCTGTGCACGATATTTATAATAAATATAATATGTATAATGTTCTTAATGTATGTTACAGTCTTTTTAAGATAAAATCGAAGCTTTAAATCGTGTTAAATAAATTTTAAGAATATATATCGAATTGAAGCAAAGATTAAATGAATTATTTAAAATTATTTATGATACAGTCAAACTGTCTTAAACTTTTGAACGATCTCAAGAAGCCAAAACAAGAAAAAACTAAAAACAAACAAAAATAATCCACGTTTACGTATTTTTGTAGATTCAGTTATGTATCCCGTCTTTCGTAATTAACAGTAAAACAAATAAAAATTATATAAAATTAAACGTAACGTAGAGTTGAAAACTAACGATTAAGGAAATAAATGATAAGACTATTAAAATGGTTATTAACTAATGATCAGAATCTCTTGAATACGAATTTCAATTTTAACTGCCTTTGAATCTTACTGGTGTGTCTAAAAATGTAAACAAGTATAAATAGGTACAAATATTAACTATTACCAATGAAAAATATCACTAGATATCGTTTCCGATAGTAAATTACCTACTTTTCAAGTGAAGTTTCAGTACTATACAGAATCAATAACACAATCAGAAAATTGAAACTAACCAGTTTTTGTATAAAATATGTAGTATTTTTGCTTTCCAAATAAGTATTACAATTTCGCCCTATTAATAGCAATCAGACTTCCTTTGAAATTGATATTTTATTCAAACAATACAGCCATATCATCTATTCTGACACTTTGACTGTTGATGTCGTCTTAAACGGAAATTTAATTAAAACGTTCACCGATAATAGAAGATACCGTAAAACTTTGTTTGTACAGATACAGGTGGAGACAGTTACATTAAGTATTATTCTACATTACCAAATACACTAACTTATTCTCATAAGTATAAACAAAACTGGCGGCTTGCTCTTGCTTGGTTTAAAATGTTTAAATGTTCATAATAAACCTAGAAGATCTGTATTCTGCTGTAGTGAAAGGAAAAATATTATCAACCAAACAGTGTGTTTTCGATAGTTCACCGTTATTTCAAACGCATTAATAGTTTTTGCTAAAGCTTAAGAGTCTGCCAGAAGAAGCAAAGCTAGCTGAAGAATTTCACCTAAATAGGCACTTAAATGGAGTTTAAGAATTTAAATATTCTTAATAGTATAAGCAGTTTAGAATGAAATGAAATTACCCGAAAGAAGATTGAGATTAAATGAGACTCAAATCTGGGACGGCACAAAAATACATTTACATTGCTTTTGAAGTAGTTACAATCACCTTCTTAATGTGAAGGAGGAACGTGAGAAATAGTTATGTAAATTTCCTGCAGATTTTAAAAACACAGAGATCCTATTTCACCGTAAACTGTTTCTATTGCTGTAAAATATTAAGAGATTATATTATTATAAATTTGTATCAAGCTTTTGTGATACAAGATGTAAGATTACTATAAATATATAATATGTTCTATAGCGTATTGAACATACTTGTTTACACATTTTCAAGTAGTTCTACTGTTGTTACGCGTAGGTATTGACTTTTTAGTTTTATTTTGAAATGGGGAAGCTTGTTCTGTAAGTATTTATTTGGGGAATGGTGAGCGTACTCTTATAGGATCATATCACATTAATTTGACACAACTTTACAAAATTTAAATCATTCGTGTAAAGTTGAATTTAGCCCATGTTTTGGACTAATTCATTTTGTCTGTCTCACGAAAATGAGAATACTCGCATCTTTTGAAATTTGAAATTATTATTGCATTTTTATTATGTATACGACTTGAAAACTCTGGATAAATACTCTTACTTATCATAAGTCTTTTTCCATTTGTGTGGAATCATTTTAAAGGATAAAAAAACACCCTCCGAAAATTTCGAATAACAATTGGGAATGGCAGTACAAGGGGATTATATGAGAGGTCATATTTTTTTATCAACCTAGGCTACTTGACGTCACGTCTTTGTACTGTAATGTTATATTTAAGTGAATGTAAGTACTTATACCCTACTGATTTATGAATAAAATGTTGACTTTTTCATCACTTTTTCAATTTTAACGATACCTACCCCACATAACCTATTATGTAACCTATTGGTTATGACATAAATCAGAAAACGACAAAGTCGTAGTTATAGTTATTTATTCTTTATCTTTAGACAGGGCGCTATGGCGCTCATTAGGGGAGGCCTATGTCCAGCAGTGGACTAATATAGGCTGATGATGATGATGATTCTTTATCATAATACTAGCTTCTGCGCGCGCCTTCGTCTGCGTAGAATTATGCATATAAACCTTCCTCTTGCTTGAATCACTCTATTTATTTAAAAAAACCGCATTAAAATCCGTTGCATATTTTTAAAGATCAAGACAGACAGCGGAAAGCGACTGTTTTATACTAAAAAATAATCCGCGAAAACCTTAGGAATCATATTATAGGCGATGCGGCTAGCAACCCATCACTACTTTGATTCCCCTTTCCACTTATACGCCCACAATCATGCTAAACGTGGCGTGGTTCTTGTTACCTTGGGCTCTGTCTACCCGGTAAGGAATAAAGACGTGATTTATGTATGTATGTAATAATAACTATAAACACTTAAATAAATACTTGCCTTAGATGTATAATCTTACCAAACTATATACTACAAAAAAGGAAGACAAATATACCAAAATCTTATCGGTTTTAATGTTAAAGTCGCTGAATATACACTATATACAGCCAGGGACAAATGTCTGAAAAGACCTGGAACCAACTTCCTGCTGCAACATTCCCTGAGCGGTACAATTTAGGGATCTTTACCTTTTCGCCGCCACGTCAACTACAAGAGACGGCACCCATACGCCAGACTTCTTTATTGCGATGCCTTAAGTTGAACCTAAACTCAATTGAACCAAGGTTGCTTTTGCGTTGAAGTAATGGACGTATTATATAGGTCGTTGGCGTTGAACCTGCGGTGCTGATACATGTGTCTTTGGCGTCGAAAAGGTTAAAAAACGCTTACCTGTTCTTGAAAGGGCCGGCAGCGCACCTGTGATTCCCCAAGTCTTGCAGGTGTACCTGGGCGATGGTGATTACTTTCCATCAGGTGACTCGTCTGCTCGTTTGCCCCCTCTTATACATATATATAAAAAAAAAAATGTCCTACGACAGCTGGTGTCGCCAGCGCCGCACGGGTCGCGCGATGTCGCTAGCTATGCCAGGTGAAGGTTCGCGACGTCGCACGACATCGCTTGACGTCGCTATTTACCTAATACCCTAACCTCGTGGGACATTTGTACCCGTGTATCCCTGGCTTACAAATATAAATTCACATTAAATGGCATTTCATGCTAAAAGCCATGTCTAATTCCCGTTCCGTACAGATTGCATCTCATTTCAAAGAGAAGTAATTAACGTGACTCCATGTTGACAAGTTGCAAGATTGCGGTTTCAAATGAAGGACGTCTGAAGTCAAGGTACTATGTACACATAGCCTAACAACCTTCTATTTGGACCTCGCCGCGGTGCGGATTTTTGGTGGTACTAATTTATTTCACTGGCAACGACTACTGTACGTCTAGCACGAAAGCGTCCAAAAGTCGCGTCGCGCGCGAGTCAGATTGCCCGTCTTTTTCTTACTATTCGTTTTAGAAAGAGATGGGTAAACTATATCGCGCGCGACGCGACTTTCGTATGCTTTCGTGCTAGGCATACTGGCGACGTGGAAAGTCGCGTGAAGCCGATGTAAACAAGCACTAGTAGATTGTACATCGAGGGGATAAAGCACTGTATTATGTCACGGGCGCGACATTGAATCCTGAGCGCAGCGAAGGACTCTAGATTTAACTCCCGAGCGTAGCGAGGGGGTTTTACTTCATTCCTGAGCGTAGCGAGGGAAGTAATATTGAGTCCTGAGTGCCGCGAAGCACTTAAACGCACCCAAGACATAAACAGTTTTATCTCCGAGGGGTATACTCTACCTTTCTCACCTTTTGCGAGACAATAAAAAACAAGGTATCTAGAAAAAATAATTTGGCTAAAACAACAGTAAAACAAAATTAAAAGTAAAAATTTATGTCCAGTTGTGTTATACAGCAATATTTTTATTTAAAATCTTAGCAGTTCTAATGCGTATAATGTTACAGCGTCAAAAAACACTGGCGGCTTTTATTTGAAATTTGTTTCATTCGTTCGAAATTCAAACGCCGCTTACCGTGGCGTGGCCATCTCGATTTTTGGAGCCATGCGATTTTTACGAAATTGGACTTTAACAATAAGAACTATGAGAAGTGAGAATCGTATTCATATTACTAACTTGCGAGTTATAATGAAATTGAAATTGAAATTGAAATTCAGTACAATATTACTACCCGGCTAAAGCCAAGGGCTATAACGAGTTACTTTGAGTAAGGTTTACATAATATATAATTAGCTATTGTTGAGCAGGTGGTGTGAAAATAATAATTACGCAATTTAAAATATTCAACCACGAAAATGCCAAATAAGATTCGCAAAGTTGCAAGGAGAAATATTTAGGATGCAATAAAGTAAAATTCTTGATTCATTTGATAGTTGTATCCTATAGTAATTATAGCTTAAACCCTCCAATAAAGGGAGAAGGCCTATGCCATGACGCACGCCTAATAACGCGATAATTTATTAAAAAAAAATCCTTTAGTACTTTATAGAGTGACGCGGCGGAGAACTTTCTAATTGTAGAGATTATTTTAAATTTAAAAAATAATACTCAACATTTAGGTAAATCAAAATTGCTGTAAATATCAAGGAATATTAACTTAATTACGTTACCTTCGCAAATTATTCCAAGGTTCTGTAAACAAACAAGGTCTTGTAATTATCTCTTTGAACTATTTATTAGTAAGATACTTGATGTTAGCCGCAGTAATTATATAAGAAGGCCAGGTTGTCTGTTAGGCTTAGAAAAACAAAAATAAGTGAGTGAAATTTATCTAAAAAAAATAGAAACAAAATCGGCCAAGTTTTCGACGGACGCGCGTGTGGCATTGAAGCCATATCCGACAGAAATACTGTTGTTGCCCAGGGTGCACCCGTCCAAATGCTACCCTTTCCCGAAACCGTGACGCTGTTTACGCACAAAGAGGTTATGCGACGCACAGTGCACACCCCTCATACTCAAATATTATAAATAAGTTTTTGATAAAAGTACCATTTTTAAAACAATTCTTGCTGACGGTTCTTTTGTTGTTGACTTCATATTCGGCACTAGGTATGTACTCAATTTCAAATCAATCAGATCAACCGTTATAAAGTTCCCTCCTGACCGAACCACCAAAATTTCCAATTTCAATTTAATCGGTCGAAGATTTATTTCAAAATTGAGTTACACCAATTGTTAATTCTTACCTACATTGCAAGTTAAATAAAAGCTCTTTAAAAGCGGGTAGGTCTCTTGAAGTCTTTCGTTACGTTTCCAACCGCGCAAATTGTTTGCTCAAGCACCATATTACAATCAAGTGCCTTGCCCGAACGTCAACAACGTTCATCAAGATCTTTTGTAACACCGTAAAGTAGGGTCAGTCGATCACTGACGTTGTCTATAAGCTCAATGGCAAAAGCAACTGGAAAAACTCTAGTTGTGACTCTAGTTTCCGAAATGCGCCATGGCCTTTTACGGAGTATTTTAAGCCGACAATCGTAGGCACCAATCTAACCAAAAATTCTGTTGGCGTGGCGTTCTGCTCGCAACAGGCTCGCTCTTTATTATTAAAATATTTCATTGATTAAATACAAAACGGACGTGTTCCAAAATCATTTGCCATTGCATCTAAAAACAAAAGTCGGTAGTTATAAGGTTTCAAATGCAACAGTGTCTGATTTTGAAATGTGTCGCTTTTGTATTTAATCAGCGATTTACATGAAACTTTTATTTAAGTGACTTTTATTTTACAAAATAAAAGTCACTTAAATAAAAATTCATACATACATATGTGGGAGATAGGGTAATTTTAACGATATCTGTTTGAATTTTAACGGTATCAATCGAGTTCGTAAACAAGTTAGTCGCTTACCCGCTCCCACGGGCTGTGACGTCATTTGTTTGTGTAAGCTAATAAAAAGGCACTGCTGCCTATCGATGGGCCAGAAGCTGTTCAGTTGCGAGCACGGTACGATCTGTGCTCTGAGCTGTCTACGAATCCCAGGTGACGCTATTTTTATAAGCTACCATTGTTACTGTGCCTATTATGCTGTGTTTATTTAACTGTGTTTATTTAACTATGTGATTAAAGTATGTTACCTCTGTCTATAATAGTAAGATCTCTGTAAATTAACGCCAATATGATTTATTCTGCCTTGCCTACTTCCTATGCTTAATTACAAGGCTATTTATATTTGTTCATTGTGCTTTCCACGCAGCTTTGCCTGTGATTGTTTACCTGATATTTTCCCTTTATCTCCCACACATATATCACATCTTTATCCCTTACGGGGTAGAAGAGCCTGAGGTAACAAAACCTTAAGGCCACGTTTAGCATGATTGTGAGTGTATGTGAAATGGGGATTCAAAATAGTGATGGGTTGCCAGCCGCATTTATCATATACTTTCTATGTTTTTCCTTTACACCCAGACCAGCATGGAAGAAAAAAATTACAATAAAAGTTACCAGAACGGCACAGATCTGGATGAAATTTGGAATATAGATAGATTATAGTCTGGAATAACACATAGGCTACTTTTTATCCCGGGAAATTGCGCAATTCCTGCGGGATAGTGATAAACCAATTAAAAATAAAATAAAGCATAAGTTTTATTACTGAAAAAGGTTTTCAGGTGGCGTTTAAATATGTCGCCTATTTAAAAAACTGTGTATGTCAGGGATGTCCCAAGCGGGGCCAAAGTCTAGACAAAGCAGTAAATCCCTCCAATCGGAGACAGCGACCTTCCAATTAACACCTGACACCCTTGGATAGTTCTTTCCGTCACCCATTTTTTACTAACAAGGAACGTGTAGCTTAAATGTCTTCAGATATTACACTTGACAAAGAATCTTCGTTGCTCAAGTATTGCAACTGAGTTTTGATAAACAAAAAATACGTCGCTACTCCGCTAATACCAGCTGACGCAAGTTTAATGTTTTTGCTCATTGATTGGACCTCCGCAAAATAATGTCTGATGAAATAAATTACTTATATCTCCCTATCTTTATCTTTTCCACAGGGCTAGGTAGAGACTACATTGTTCCACTTGCTGCGATCCTGTCATACCTCTTTCGCTTCATCCACATTCATCAATCTCTTCATACATGCTCGTCGGTTTCGGGTACTCCGGACCAGACCTTTTTCCAAAACGTCTCCTATTTGGTCACGGAACGTCCGTTTAGGAATGTCCTCCCAACGCAACCATTCACACTCCTAAATCTGTAAATTACTTTGGTCGCATGTATTTAGAAGGTTTATTCATGTAAAGCGCTTTTATATATCTAACATAGGGAAGCTCATAAGTTAGAAAATAATAAAATTAAAAGAATTGAAATATACCGAAACAAAATAAAGTAATAAAAGGATTTAGCTCTTTGAATCTAAACGAAGAGACTTTACAGATGCAATCGAAATCATAGCATAGTATAAAAGAGCTAAGGAACAACTTGGAGAAAGAAGCATTAGTACTGTAGAGCTGCCTTGATGAGGCACTTAGAACTGTACGGGAAATCGTGTTAAAAGTGTTTCTAAACAAACTGATGTAGCATAAGGCCCAAGCTACTAAGAGTTAAAACACATACTTTGATTACACTTTTGGTTTATTTGGACACCGAACATATTTTACATGAAATATCAAAAATTAGCCCAATTACAGTCCATTCTCGGTCCAAGCTGATCTGAGCGCCGTCCGAAATTCCAAACAAAATATTTTAAAATATCGAACGAGTGTTCGATATACAGAACTTGAACTAAGCCTCAAAGCAGCCAGCAACAGAGAAACCTGCCAGTATAAAACTAGCAGAACCTATTCCTACAGTAGCAAGTGCCTTCGCTGTAACATTCTACAGCTTACTGTAGCCTATTCTAGTAATGAACACTTTTGACACAGGAGAGGGATCGTAACGAGCCTGTAACGTGATATTCCTAGCATAGTGAAGCAGACATGTTCAAAGAGAGGGTTCTTTATTGAACTTTACTTGATATGTCTAGAACAAGCTGGTTGACTTTGGTGTATAATTTCATTCCGCCTCTATCTTTTATTTTGAAAAAAAGGCTTTCTGCCAAGTTTCTTGTAGCGCATTCTTCTTGGCAATGATGGTCTTTCCGAATGCGCTGGTAGGTTCAATAAACACATGTAAAAGAGCCCTTGGCGGCCAATTTGCAAAAAACAAATTATGTTTTTTTTTTAATTTGAATATACATTGAACAAAGTACTACTGGAACTAGAGGCCTGATTGTCCAACGAACTGTTGCTTTAATACTTTTCTGTCCAATGGTTAAGACTGAGGGCAGAGAGAGATCCCGAGCGCCTGCGCGTTAGACAATAAAGCATCTGAAGCCCGATTTTTTAAAGCACATCGAAAGTACCACTCGAAAATGACAAAAATCTGTTTCTTCTTCTTTAGTCGTTTAGTCTCAGCGTTCGGTCACGTCGCTCTGCCTCAGCTCCCGCGCTAACACAAGCAGTAAGTGTCGAGAATATCTCCACACCAGTATCGTCCACGTCTCCACTTTTTGGACACACTTTTTGGAAAAAACTGATACTTTTCTAATTGCGGAACCGATTTGTACCATACATGGCTAAGAATCACCGCAAGGAAACTGGATTTCGAATGAAAAAAACCACAACCAAATCGTTGGGTTTGAGAGCTACGATGCCACAGAGACACTCATACACACACAGACGTCAACCTACAATGTACCTGCTTCAACTAATTCCGGACGAACCCTAAAATAGTCCACGACCATCACGTGCTTAGTGTACGGTGATTTTGGAGTCACGTGGCTACTCTTCCAGGAAAAACACTCCTATTTACGCGACACGTTCATGCTTATGTTTTCGATATAAACCTCTTTGCAAAAAAACTTCCATGCTGGTCTGGGAGCAAAAGAAAAACATAGAATGTACCAGTAGCTTCTCGTCCCGCGCAGATGGTAAAAGCCCATCGAGGGAATAGGCGAAATTCTTAGGAATCAAGTTATAGGCGATGCGGTTAGCAACCCATCACTATTTTGATTCCTTTTTCCACCTATACGCCTACAATCATGCTAAACGTGGCCTTTAGGTTTTGCTACCTCAGGCTCTGTCTACCCCGTAAGGGATATAGACGTGATTTGTGTGTGTGTGCAAAAAAACGGGTCGTTTTGTTTAATTTCGATTTCTAGGTAATTACTCATGCAAGACGTGCAAAATAACCAAGTCTGTGCGAAATATATTTATGTTTTTCATACGATCCCTCCCACCACTACTGCCACATAAAACACACATAAATCCCACAAACTTAATTATCCCTTAAACCACGTTTTGATTCGTAAACAATTCTAAGAGACCTTTTTTTTTCTAAAACGCTTGTTTGTTTACAGTTTATCCAAATAAAGTCGGTATTAAAATTTGCCGTAAGCAGCAGTCTTAGCTTAAAGCGGAAAGTTATAAGATATCCTTTACAAAATTACGGACATGATATCAAGTTTTCCAGACTAATGGAGCTTAAAGGCACATTAATGGACCTGTATTCCTTAATAATTTAAACCATAGAGGGAATAACCAATGAGAGTGGTGATAAGAGCTATCCGATGTGGCAACACATCAGTCTTTTCGACTAATTGTACTTATGTCCCATTGCTGGGCAAAGGCTCCCCTCTCTACCTTCACATCTCCTCTAGAGCTATATTCGGTCACTCGGTTAGTTCCGCGTTCATGTCATCTCGCCATCTCCATATTAACACAAAGTTTCCCCGATTGTTTTTCTTTCATCTAACAAACCCATATAAGTAATTAAGATTTTGATTATATAATTCACTGGTTCATTCATTCTGGTTTTTATTAAAATTAAAAGAATAAGAATAAGATAACTTTATTAGCTGATACAGAAACAGAAATTAATACAGTTTTGTTCACTATGCCGCACATCGACTAAACATTAACTATGCATTATCGATTATAACAGCTGCTTGCTTAATTCTATTTACCCTTTTTACCTTCGGCTAGCTAATCAGAGTGTATCAGTAGTCGCCATTTCTCGCTTGGTGTAATTTTATTTCATGTGTGTCTTGCAAAAAGGAATAAATGTCTTCTTTCTTTTTTTCTTTCTTTCTTTATAGGAATTGTATGATGTTTCCGCTCTGTTAGGTTGTGTGCTCTATGATTTAAACCGACTTAAATCTCAGAAGGGACTTTGACATATTCGGGATAACTACATGGAGATGAAAGGTATATTATTATAAAACCTACAGCACACATTATTAGGGTTACTTTGAACAACATGAGGCTTTGAGGAAAGTTAATCGCGAGAAACCGTTTGGTTTTCAGCCAATGAGAAAGTGAATATTAAATTAAACCGGTTTAAACCGGTTTTAACTAGATTGGCGTCTAGACCGACATTTTGTGGCCAACATTCGGACGGCTTGACAAGGTCAAGTCAATAGTACCCTTTTTTATGGTGTGGAAAATACGCCTTATGCATCCGCCCGGTACATGTTTACCGGGGGTATGTGGGGCTCTCCCACAACTTCCCTATACGGTCGTATGTGAGATGTTCCCACGGGATAGCGATAAACATGGCAATTGCTAATTCTACGCGGGCGAAGTCGCGGGCAGAAGCTAGTTTTTTATAATATACTAGCTTCTGCCCGCGACTTCGTCTGCGTAAAAATATACATTAAAACCTTCCTCTTGAATCACTAGGTATCTATTAAAAAAACAGCATCAAAATCCGTTGCGTAGTTTTGAAGATATAAGCATACATAGGGACAAAGGGACATAGGGACAGAGAAAGCGACTTTATTTTATACTATGTAGTGATATTTAAATAATAACCAGTACAAACTGAACTAAGCTTTTCTTAGTACATTACCCTGGATCTAAACCTTTTTCCAAACGCCTGAACATAATCCGTTAGTAACATAACAATTAAAAGCGCTAAAATAATTCCAATAAAATTGTGTCAAATTTCCAATAAAAAAATACTATCACCAAAAGGTCAAGAGGTCGTTGTGAGGGCGTCTTTTATTCGGTATTAAAAGCTTTATTAACACTTAGACCTATTTTTATCCCGCTTCGCCAAAAATAGAAAGGGCAGGTGACTTTGCTCTGTTTTAATCAAGAAAGTAAAGAACAAAATCAATGGCATTGAGAAAGAGCAATAATACGAACACCTACGCGCCTGACCCAAAGAGGCCTTCAACGAGGAAACTGGCTTTAATAAATTAGTTTGTAGTTCGTTGCCACAGAGGAATTAACCTATAGAATTGTAAATTTCTAAATGTCGGTGAAAATTAGAACACATAGAAAAATCCGAAAAGTAAAGCTATGGCCGGGAATCGAACCTGGACCCTCGCCATTCCGTGACGCGTGCTATACCCCTACACCACCCATAGCAGGTGGGTAGTCTCCCCGGCCATAGCTTTACTTTTCGGATTTTTCTATGTGTTCTAATTTTCACCAACATTTAGAAATTTAATTTCTAACGGTAAAACCGAAACAGTAAAAAATAAAAATTCTTGGCTCATTTGATAGTATAGAATTGTATGAGCTCCAGTTCTCCAACAAACTAGTTTTCACAAATATTTATTTTACTAGCTGTGGACGGCGTTTAGACCTTGTCCGGTTTCATTATTACTTTTTTTGTCAAAATTTTGTTTGATACGATAGATAAAAATCTTGACAGTATACTAAAATAACTATCAAATTTGGTGCAGTTGTTCGGATGGTACAGCACGATACAACCGCCGACTCATTATTGAACATCGTACTCGGTAAATAGAGAAAATTACAAGATAACCTTATCGATTCAGAGCGATCTTTTCCAGGCAACCATACGCATATGGTAGATCTACTGCAGCGATTTTTATTCCCCTACATGGAACAAAACTATTTCGGGCATTATGATTCCATAATTCATTTAATCCATAGTTAATACTATCAATTCCCCGCAACTCCGTCTGGGCAGAATTCGCTTATCGCTATCCTACGGGAACTAAGCGATTTTCCGCGATAAAAACTATCCTATATCCTTCCCCTATCTCTGTAACAATTTTTTTTAATCGGTTCCGTGGCTTAGGCGTGAAAGCACAACCGTCAGACAGACAGAGTTACTTTGGCATTTATAAAATGAGTACCGTTTAAAAATGCGAAAGTGTGTCTTGTCTGTTAACTCTTCACTCTTGAATCGCTGAACTGATTTCGTTGGAATTTAATATGATGATATTTTCAGTCTCGGGGAAGGAAATGGAAATAGTTTTATCCCGGCAAACCGCACAGTTAGCCGCGGCTAATAATTCCTATGTGACTCGCACTCTATTGGTTAATTTCTCTACGTTTACTGTTGACGTTGCAATATAGCTAGAAAAGGTACAACCACAGACTTGTAGGAATTTAAGAGAGGGCACAGTGGCAATCCAATACCGAAGTAAGTGCACTGACGAGCACAAATAGTGAGCCACTTTCAATACGAAGCTGTAAATGGTAGTTTACAAATAAAGTTAAGGTAGCCTAGTGGTTTGACCCACGGCCTCTCAAGCAGAGGGTCGTGGGTTCGAATCCGGGCACGAACTTTTAGGTTTTTCGTTTATGTGCGAATTTTGAAATTTACCATTAGCTTTTCGGTGAAGGAAAACATCGCGAGAAAAGTATGCACACCCTAGCTATTTAGAATTTTTGATATTCTTTCTCATATTAAACGAAGCTTCAAGCTGGTCTGGGAGGGGCAGACAGTATGTTGTATGATGAATACGAATGTTTGTGCCCGAGTCATGGATGTTGTATGTATTTAAGTAAGTATTTATCTACATTATATTAAGTATGGTTATCCGTTGCCTGGTAGCAGCTCTTTGCGCTGATACGTGTATATCTATCAATGCACTTGTGTTCTCTGACTTTTTAAATGAATGTCTAGTCTATTTTTAAAACTGTTCACTGAAGGTACACTTATCACAAGTTTGGGGAGTGCGTTCCACGAGTTCACAACACGGTTAGGTAGGAAATGTTTTCTGGGGTTGCTTGCGCTTGGTTGCTATGATGTACACACGGCAATATAATCAGGTAAGCACCTACGCACGCTCGCGCCGTATCTATCTTGCTTACCGAATAGCTTTGCTGTGTGTACATGTCACTACATAGTATAAAATAAAGTCGCTTTCTCTGTCCCCATGTCCGTATGTCCCTACGTATGCTTATATCTTCAAAACTACACAACGGATTTTGATGTGTTTTTTTTAATAGATATAGTGATTCAAGAGGAAGGTTTTTATGTGTAATGTATAATGTACATGACACAGTAACATTTGAATTACAAAAAAAATTTAACTATGATAAAATCTAAAAGTTAACTAAATATACAAAACTTAAAACTAAACACCATAAAAAGAAAACACCATCTAAAAGACCCTCCTGCGCCATAGACCCCTAAAACACTGGCGGCATTACCTCTCTGTACAGCCAGAGAAATTCGCTGGGAGAGGTAAGCGCCAGCTCTGGGGTCTCCTGAGGTCTCTATTAGCCGGGACGACAAGGCTCTCATGAAGGCCCTCATGTCAGCCGACCATTGTCAATGTACATTGTATTATATAAATTTCTTCGTCGAATATACGAAAATTCTAATAATACCATTGCTCATTCTCATAATACGTGGTCCTAAAAATAGATGAATATTGAGAAACAACCTTCACACCGGCCGGAAGTAGGGCAGCCGGATGCTGCCTTGCATCTTAATGTAAAGTCGTGTGAGCAATAACGGAATTCCGGCCTCGCTGTTATATGAAAGTCGATTTTCAATATTGGAACAAGCGTTGTTTACCGCAAAACCTAAAATTCACTAGGATTTTTTTTAATTTTACATACATACATACATAAATAAATAAATGTCTTGGGACAAATTACACCAATTGACCCAGCCCCAAACTAAGCAAAGCTTGTACTATGGGTACTAGGCAACGGATAAAAATACTTATATAATGTAGATAAATACATACTTAAATACATACAACATCCATGACTCGGGCACAAACATTCGTATTCATCATACAACTGTCTGCCCCTACCGGGATTCGAACCCAGGACCTCCATCACGCAGTCTGCCTCCGTGGCGTTGTTCAAGGAAGGCTTGAGGAAGATGTGGTTCACACCATCTCCTTAGATATTGTATATTTATGTGTACTCTCATTGTATTTTGTATGTATGAATGTTAGTAATCGGTTACCGACCTCCATCAGGCAGTCTGCCTCCGTGGCGTTGTTCAAGGAAGGCTTGAGGAAGATGTGGTTCACACCATCTCCTTAGATATTGTATATTTATGTGTACTCTCATTGTATTTTGTATATATGAATGTTAGTAATCGGTTACCGACCTCCATCAGGCAGTCTGCCTCCGTGGCGTCGTTCAGGGAGGGCTTGAGGAAGATGTGGTTCACACCATCTCCTTAGATATTGTATATGTGTACTCTTATTGTATTTTGTATGTATGTACGAATGTGTGATATGTAATAGTTTATTTTGTGATTTGTTTATTGTATTTAGATGTGTACGCTCTATTGTGGCTTTCACTATCTCGAATTTTAAACTCACACTTCTTCCAGCTGGTCTGGGAGCAAAGAAAAAACATAGAATGTACCAGTTGCTTCTCTGCCCGCGCAGATGGTAAAATCCCATCGAGGGGATTGGGCTAAACTCTTAGGATCATGTTTAGGCGATGCGACTAGCAACCCATCACTATTTTGA
Source organism: Pandemis cinnamomeana (assembly GCA_932294345.1). Lineage (NCBI taxonomy): Eukaryota > Metazoa > Arthropoda > Insecta > Lepidoptera > Tortricidae > Pandemis > Pandemis cinnamomeana. The sequence continues at coordinate 9,153,483 of OW028721.1, forward strand.
TTCCATTTTCTACCTTCACGCCCACAATATTGCTAAATGTGGCCTATAGGTACCTGTTACCTCAGCCTCTGTCTACCCCGTCTTTGTCAGTCCCTCCTTTAATGCTCCTCTCATCTACTCTAAGGTTAACTGGTAGAGATCCCTTATAGGGATAAGTTCGCCTTTGTGCATAATATTAATGTTTTTTTTTGTGAACTGTATCCGTGTCTTTATATTTGTAAAATAAAGCATTTACTTACTTACTTACTTACATATACACCAGTGGCGAGTCGACCTAACAACTCGATTCCTATCAAGTTTCTGTATCAAACTTCGCTCCCTCATTCTTTCTTCATGGGATAGAGTAGGAAGAAGATAGCTAAATAGGTGTTTTTCTGTCTCCGGTTGTCTAACAAAACTTTCACGTAACAGGTTTTAAAACAGTTTACGGTCTAATAGACATCTAATCAGCATAATTGTTTCTGTCTCAACTTAATTGTTACCCGTCTAGATCTTAAGAGCGAACTTAGGCAGTTAGAAAGAGCTATCGTAACTTAGTTTCGAGTTTAAAGACCACTTGTAATTAAATCATTTTTATATGACTTCATTTTGTACTCTTAATCCATGACTGCGAAAAATTGAATTGGAAATGATACTAAGTACCTATCAGATTTATATATACGAGTCCATATATCAGTTTTATGCTGCCTGCGTGATGGGGACCCTACCTAAGGGTCCAAATTTATTTTAATTTTTAACCTAAGTTTTATTATACTAAGCTATATTAAGGTAGCCTTAGTTTATAATCCAACTAATATTATAAATGCGAAAGTTTGTGAGTATGGATGTTTGGATGTTTGTTACTCTTTCGCGCCATAACGGCTGGACACATCTGGATGAAATTTGGCACATAGGTAGATTATAGTCATGGGCTAATTTTTATCCCGGAAATTTGCGTAACGAATAAAATTCTATACAGACGAAGTTGCGGGCAACAGCTAGTTTGTAAATAATGTATTACATACACAGATCACATCTTTATCCCTTCTTAGTTTTTAAATATAAACAAAATTGGAATTACTTCCATACTGGTCTGGGAGCAAAGAATAACATAGAATGTACCAGTTGCTTCTCTGCCCGCGCAGATGGTAAAATCCCATCGAGGGGATTGGCCTAAACTTAGGAATCATGTTATAGGCGATGCGGCTAGCAACCCGTCACTATTATGATTCCACTTTCCGCCTATATGCTCACAATTATGCTAACCATGGCCTTTAGGTCTTGTTGCCATAAGCTCTGTCAACCCCGTAAGGGATATAGACGTGATATGTGTGTGTGTGTACCAAAATTGGAAGATAAGTAAAACATAGAAGCACAGCGCTATGGCGCTCATTAGGGGAGGCCTATGTCCAGCAGTGGACTAATATAGGCTGATGATGATGATTATGATGAGAAGCATAGCGAAGGTAAGTAAATAGTGGGGTAAAAACTATTAATTCTAATGGGATTATCCAGGTAGGAAACAGAGGCCTGGACAGCCAAAGCTTTGGCTAGGTGTAGGCGTGAAACCCGAGTGGGTGGTCTTTGATTGCCCCATCAAGCAATCAACCGTACACTTAAAAAAAAAAAAAAAGTTAGACCACATTTTATAATCAACTAGCGACCCGGCTCAGCTTCGCACGGTATATTATGCAGGTATTATACATATAAACCTTTCTCTTGAATCACTCTATCTATTAATAAAAACCGCATCAAAATCCGTTGCGTACTCGTAGTTTTAAAGATTTAAGCATACATAGGGATACAGGGACAGAAAGCGACTTTGTTTTATACTATGTAGTGATGATGTAATTAATCGTTATTGAATTAATTTAATTATAATTTCATGACACTAACCTGAAGATTAAGTAAGTGCCGGCTTTGCGGCAATAATGCGAAGTAGATGTGCCTCCCTGCTACACCGACTCCGCGGTAGCCCCAACCGCATCATGAACGTCATGACAGACCGCTGGGACTCCCCTATTCTCGCCCGTTGCATAAGACTGCATAAAGTCAAGTAGCAGCGGGCGGCATACTTGCTTACTTGTTTATGTATTCATTTGTTTGTTTTGTCAATTTACTACTAACCTCTTAGTTTTATAAGATTTAATGTACTACTAACCATTTTATGGACTCAGTCTGAAATAAATCATTATTATTATTATTATTAAGTAAGTATAATGTGTCTTGTCAAATTCATTCATTTTTTACTTTTTATTTCTACTGGGGTGCGAGTCGGGTTACCTCCACGTGTGGTCAAGAGCTGCGGTTCGTTTTTGGATCTGTCCGAGGGGAAGAGCAGTACTTGGTCCGGTGCACCCTGGGCATAGGTTAATGATTTCCTGGTAGATTCTGAGGGATGGAGGGGGAGGAGGGGTCTTTTGACCATGTTCTACCGTACCACGTTGCCGACATTTTTGTCACAAGATTTTTGAATACTTTATTTATTACTTCGATGGGGCCATATTAAAAAAGAAGAAGTATTTCTATTGTCTCTGAGGTGGTTATCTATATCTTTTTAATATTTTTGCTATGGATAAACTTTCTCTTCGTTAATAAGTACATTATTATTTGACTTATTATTTTTGAATGTGAATATAATTTAAAGATTCTTTAGTACCTATGTTGCAGTTTATTTAAGAAAAAACACAGCATAAATTTCTTATTTGTATTGCCTATTTAAATTCATTTTCTACGGCTGGAGAAAAATGCTTTATAATTATTTAATACATTTACTAATTAATGCTCAAACATATACATATACTCAGCGGCAAAAAAAATTGCCCACATATGTTTATATAAGTAATTTTATATGGAGACTGGGCCAAATTTTGTGCTGCTGAGAATATACAATACAATACAATACAATAACTCTTTATTGAACACCACATATAACAACCAAAACAGAAAAAAGGTATATAGAAAATACATAGGTATAACAAATTATAATCACATATAATAATGTATCCTAACCCCCTTATTCATAAACGCTCTAGGCTTCTTCTAACTTAGCAATCGTTTGTCCTTATCTGTGAAAGGTAAATGTCAAAGTGACAGATAAGGACAACCGATTAACTGACGCGGTTCACTTTAAACATTGATCAATGTATGAAAACATTTTGTCATCTATGATTAAAAATGACATACATACACATATATCACGTCTTTATCCCTCACGGGTAGACTGAGCCTAAGGTAACAAAATGTTAAGGCCACGTTTAGCATGATTAAGGGCGTATAGCTAAATAGTGATGGGTTGCTAGCCGCATCACCTATAACGTGATTCGTAAGACTTTTCGCCCATTCCCTCTACGGGATTTTACGATCCGCGCTGGAAGAAGCAACTGGTAAATTCTGTTTTTTCTTTACTCCCAGACCAGCATAAAATATATTAAAAATGAAATCTGCTACAATAATCCGGTTCTATTTTAAGACACTCTGTATACCTATATCATAATGCCATTATTTATCCGTTACCTGTAAAAAAAATGCGACACGACCACCGAGGATTATTAGAGAAGTACATATTCTCGTATTGTCCTGACGTATCGGTCATGCTGCCATCGGGTTCGTACATTCGCACATTCAAATTGACTGATATTGGTCGGTAAGGACGATCTGAATAAACGTCGTAGTTTAGAGCCATTTGCCATTCAACGTAGCGACCTGGGACGGCTCTTAGAAAACGGGCGATCTCTTGTTCTAGAAAGTACCATCTGGAGCCTCTTCCGCGGTTAAAAGACCTTGGCTGAGGAAAGAAGTTGTATGGTTCCATTTGTCCACCTAAAACTGACGCCAAGAGGTGCGCCCTCTCATCATTGTTCCCATCCGGTCTGTTCTGATAAGGATTCAACCTTTGTAAATTCCTGGTGACTGTAGAAGGGATGTTCCCTCTTGCCCCCGCAGGTAGCAGATGGGCCTGTGTTATAACTGCCCTTATAGCAAGAGGAATAATAGTGTCGTCACTACCAGGATTTGCTATTGGAAGGACCGTATAGGACTGCACCGAACCTCCGTCGTGTAGATTTATAGTTGGAAATCCAGATTCATACTCCGCTACTAAGTCTCGAACACTTGTTATAAACGGCCATTGGGAATTAATGGCTCGTTTTCTCTTATTACTGAATGAAGAGTCTGAACACACCTCGTAGCCAGACTCAGATAATTCTCCATAGTATTGGATAGCTTTAAAAATAGCTTGTCCGAACTTGAATATGATCAAGCTCTTGTCTGGGTTCAGATAGCATGTAACCCATTTCCCTTTTTGATCGTAACATTTACGTTCACCACTGTATAACACACACGGAGTTACACACACATCATTATTATTCTCCGTTGGATAGTTGAACACGAGAACCCAGTGTTCCGGGTCACAATATTGCCAATTATTATAAGTATTGCAGTAGAAATACGAGGAGCTGCGTTTGGCGCATTCGTCTTTACATGTGTACAGATAGTCGTTCGTTTGAATTTGCTTTGTTGCCGAAAATGCTCCGTTTTTCACGCATTTTTCCCATGATAAGGATTCGTCTACTAACGTGGCACACCAGAGGTACGATTCATCGTCGTACTTGCCGCAATTACTGTAGCAGTCTTTGTTCTTGACTGTTTTGTAGACGGGAGCTGCGACGGCACTTTCGTGGCAGGTGTCTTGGTCACCACTCCAGTCGTACACACACTTATCGTTGATGCAATCTCCGAAGCAAGTTAACCCGTTTATACGAGCAGAGCTATATGTAAAATGGTACAGACTGTTCTTTGTACCAATTACGTCGTGTATCGCAATTGTTAATATCAGCAGCGTTACGAACATGATGCCGAATTAATTTAAACTGATTAATGCTCGCTCGCGCCTGTTTTATACTATGCGTGTATCTACTCTTAGATTGGGTTTTTTATAACGTAATTGGTGTCCAGATGGCTATTGACTATTGACCTTTTTGTGATAACAGAAACGATCTTATCAATTGCAAAACAGCGCGTCTGCATGCCGTAATAAGATTCTAACGCTGTGAGGAATTCCCAACGTAAACATTAATATTTACATTGTATAATTTGGTGGTTATGGTCGAACATCATTTAATAATAAATATCTTGGGACAATTGACACCAATTGACCTAGTCCCAAACTAAGCAAAGCTTTTAATATTAGTGGAGGCAAAATAAGCGAAATTTCACTTAAGACAGGAAATAATTCTAAGAACTGATAAAAACAATTGTTTTTGAATTGTATGGGTTAGAACTGGAACCTAATACAGCACTTGATAGATTCACCCCCCCCCCCCCCCCCGAAAAGGGGTGGAATTGGTTGAAAACGGTGTCATAACTAAGAAGAGAAAATAGGTGTTGTCTGTGCAACCAAACAAAAGAGTTCCTTCAGTTTCTCCAAGATCTCGTCATCAGATCCTGATTTGATGTTAATGGGACCAAAGTGGAAGTATTCCCTTTCCAACAAAAAAATATTTTCCAAATCGGTCCTCAACTGACAGAGTTCTAAGGTTCATTAATAAAATATATAAAAACCAACCGAATTGAGAAACTCCTCCTTTTTTTGAAGTAGGTTAAAAATAATTACATATATTGAATACTTCAGAAAATTTAAGGTACCCAATTAACATGGCTTCATGGGTTCATTTATTTCGATTAGTCGTATCGAAACGAAACTTGTTCTGTGTGTATAAATTGCGTTACAATACAATACCTAATTTGGTACTATCAAGATGATCCGATGATGTGGTCATCTAAAAAGAAAAAGAACATTGACAACGCCTGCTAGAAACAAATATTATTTACTAGCTGTTGCCCGCAACTTCATCTGCATAGAATTCGTTTATCGCTATCCCGCAGGAATTTCGCAATTTTCCGGGATAAAAAGTAGCCTATGTGTTATTCCAGACTATAATCTATGCATGTTCCAAATTTAAATCCAGATCTGTCCAGCCGTTCTGGCGTAAAAGAGTAACAAACATCCAAACCTTCACTTCTTCACTTACATTCGAATGAAAATATAAATAAATAAAATCAGAGTCATTATTTATCCTTTAGTAAAAATAATACGCGACACGACCACTGAGGATTATTAGAGAAGTACATATTCTCGTATCGCCCTGACGTATCGGTCACGCTGCCATCGGGTTCGTGCATTCGCACATCCAAACTGACTGATATTGGTCGGTAAGGACTATCTGACGAAAAAAAGTCGTAGTGTAGAGCTATTTGCCATTCAACGTAGCGACCTGGGACGGCTCTTAGAAAACGGGCGATCTCTTGTTCTAGAAAGTACCATCTGGAGCCGCTTCCGCGGTTGAAAGACCTTGGCTGAGGAAAGAAGTTGTATGGTTCCATTTGTCCACCTAAAACTGACGCCAGGAGGTGCCCCCTCTCATCATTGTTCCCATCCGGTCTGTTCTGATTAGGATTCAACCTTTGAAAATTCCTGGTAACTGTAGTAGGGATGGCCCCTCTTGCCCCTGTAGGTAGCAGATGGGCTGGTCTTATAACTGCCCTTATAGCAAGAGGAACAATAGTGTCGTCACCATCGGAATTCACTATTGGAAGGACTGTATAGGACTGCACCGGACCTCCGTCGTATAGAGTAATAGTTGGAAATTCAGTTTCATACCCCAGTACTAAGTCTCGAGCATTTTGTATAAACGGCCATTGGGAATTAATAGCTCGTTTACTCTTTTTACCGAATGAAGAGTCTGAACACACCTCGTAGCCAGACTCAGATAAATCTCCATAGTATTTGATAGCATTATGAATAGCTCCTCCGAACTTGAATATGATCAAGCTCTTGTCTGGGTTCAGATAGCATGAAACCCACTTCTCTTTTTTATTGTAACATTTACGTTCACCACTGTATAACACACACGGGGTTACACATACGTCGTTTTTATTCTCCGTTGGATAGTTGAACACTAGAACCCAGTGTTCCGGGTCACAATATTGCCAATTATTATAAGTATTGCAGTAGAAATAGGAGGAGCTGCGTTTGGCGCATTCGTCTTTACATGTGTACAGATAGTCGTTTGTTTGAATTTGCTTTGTTGCCGAAAATGCTCTGGATTTCACGCATTTTTCCCATGATATGGATTCGTCTTCTAACGTGGCACACCAGAGGTACGATTCATCGTCGTAGTGGCCGCAATTACTGTAGCAGTCTTTGTTCTTGACTGTTTTGTAGACAGGAGCTGCGACGTCGCTTTCGCGGCAGGTGTCTCGGGCACCACTCCAGTCGTACACACACTCATCGTAGATGCAATCTCCGAAGCAAGATAAGCCGTTTTTACGAGAAGAGCTATATGTGAAATGGAACAGGTTCTTCGTACCAATTACGTCGTGTATCGCAATTGTTAATATCAGCAGTGTTACGAACATGATGACACCGAAGTAATTTAAACGGATTTATGCTCGCTCACTCCTGTTTTATACTATTCTCAGATTGGGTTTTTCATAACGCGATTGGCCTCTAGATGGCTATTGACCATCGACCTTTTTGTGATAACGGAACTGTTCTTATCAATTGCAAAACAGCGGGTGTGCAACATACATTATATGAGTCTCAAGTAGGTATAGTTATTTACTATACCTACTTGAGATTTAATTTTGGATTTGGTGGTTATGGTCGTAGGACTTGAGTGACAGAACATCAAAATACAGAACTATTTAATAATAAAAATCTTGGGACAATTGACACCAATTGACCTACTCCCAAACTAAGCAAAGCTTGGAATATGGGTACTAGGCAACGGATAAACATACCTATGCAGATAAATACGTACTCAAATAAATACGTATGAAACATCCAATACTGCGTACTTTGTATTTTTCATACAAATATCTGCACCGACCGCGATCGAACCCGGGACCTCAAGCTTCATAGCCAGGTTCTTTAACCACAACGAGTAGGCCATCCGATAGTCATTTGCAGACTACGTACTGTAGAGTTAGATGTATATGTTTTCGGACTGGCTAGTAAGAAAATTTCTAAATGTCAGTGAAAATTAGAACACACACACACACACACACACACACACAGATCACGTCTTTATCCCTTACGAGCAAAATTAGAATACATAGAAAAATCCGAAAAGTAAAGCTATGGCCGGGAATCGAACCCGGATCCTCGTCATCCGTGACGCGTGCTATCCCCCACACCACCCATAGCAGGTGGGTGGTCTCCGAATTTTTCTACCTGTTACTAACTGTCACGTGACTTTTTGTTACTGTGCGAATTTTTGTCGCTAAGCGTCATCTGTCATCTGTCTGTGGCTAGTAAGAGGCTACGTTCGAGATTTATAAACCACAAGTGAGTATGGAGTTAGACCACAATTGAGAAATCTTTATTTCTTCTTTTCTTTGATCCCAGACCAGCAAGGCAGTCTTCAATTGTGAAAAAGGACATGTTTGCGGAAATTTTAGCAAAAACCAGTTATGGAATTTCCTTTTCTTCATTCGATCTCTTAAGTTACGAAAAATTGGAATCCAACGTGTTCCACAAAGCGTTTTGCGAAACAAAAGCCTCCCACGCGCGCCCACGGACAAACCTCGTAACCTAACTTTGTAATTGTTTCAGATTTTTGTATAAGTCCACAAAAGGGTACTCTTGTGAACATAGGAGAAGTACGCATTGTTTTAGCATTAGAAAATTGTTAGAGCTCTTGGAAGGTTTGTACCATGATTGGGCAGTTATTGGGACGTGTTTTAAGACGTACACACGGCAATATAAACAGGTAAGCACCTACGCACGCTCGCGCCGTATATATCCTGCTTACCGAATAGCTTTGCTGTGTGTACATATTCACAAGTAACTCTTGCATTAGTCAGTATACATTATGTAAGCAGAAAAAAGCTCGGAAAATTTTGATGCGGCCACTTTGATACTTGTACTTACATACGGACAACTTGATTCCTGGTAGGGTTGCTAGATCGAATGACACTATTGACGGGAGAAAAAAAAATGTGTGAGTTTTGGGACTTTGGTCGGGAGAAACAAAAATGAAATAAAATTAGTAAATATATGAAAAACAACAAAATTTATTTTTAAGTACTGTCACATCGCCCGTTGCCGACAAAAATGTCTAGGTACGTAAGTTAACCAATGTTAACAAAAAAAAAACAGAAAATGGTTTTCATAATGATTTATGTAAATTAATTTTTTGACAAATAATTTTAAAGTTTAAAATCTGCACGGCAGAATTGTCGTAATTGTACTGAAATCCCTTTGATTTTCAAATAATAGAAAGAGTCGTACCAAAAGGTTGTAAGTATGTGCAAAGTCTTAAACACAATTAAACCAACATCCTGTTGAAAACGAAAGTGTTCCCCCTTTTCGGTGGCATTATTACAAAATTCAGAAGCAGATTGTCAGACAACGCAATTTAATTGCTTAAAAGTGAATCATGTGTATAAATCGCTGATTAAATACGAAAGCGACACATTTCAAAATCGGACACTGTTGCATTTGAAACCTTATAACTGCCGACTTTTGTTTTTAGATGCAATGGCGAATGATTTTGGAATGCGTCCGTTTTGTAATTAATCAACGAAATATTGATTTTTACAAAAAAAAACTATTTAATTTGTAATGTTTATTCTTAAACGCCTCGAAATCCCGGAGCGTCTTTTATCTCAGGCTGTCTCGTGTCCCAGGATTTTCAAATCCTACTAATATTATAAATGTGAAAGTTTGTGAGTTTGGATGTTTGTTACTCTTTCACGCGAGAACGGTTGGACAGATCTGGATGAAATTTGGAACATTGATAGATTATAGTCGGGAATAACACATAGGCTACTTTTTATCCCGGAAAATTGCGTAATTCCCGCGATATAGCGATAAACGAATTATATGCAGACGAAGTTGCGGGCAACAGCTAGTTATCAATAACTCCCAAACCTTAGTTAGCATGCTCTCGTTTTACAAGGTTCTGTATGTAGACTAGTTACTAGTTTCCAGTTAATAGAAAAGCAATAGAATCCCGGGGGAGTGAGCTTTCGGAGCTTTCGATCGTTCAATTGAACAGCGAAGGCTAAACGAAGTCACTTAGCGCGGTATGACGACCAGCCGAGCTTAAGAACATGATAGAACTGACGAGAATTATGTGAGCTTGTAAAATTTTGTTCTTATGCATGGGCAAACAGAGGTGCGTATTATCTAATGCAGTTGAAATCAGAATCGATTTAATTTTTATCAAAAAATTTATAACAAATCTGTAGTTTACAAACGCAAAGGTTGGAACTTTCAATTAAGCATGTGGAATGTGTGTATCGGAATGTTCTCTTTCTTAACTTGGTGGTTAACAAAAATCAAGTGGAGTTAATCACTACATAGTATAAAATAAAGTCGCTTTTTCTGTCCCTATGTCCCTATGTATGCTTATATCTTCAAAACTACACAACGGATTTTGATGCGGTTTTTTTAATAGATAGAGTGATTCAAGAGGAAGGTTTATATGTATAATACATGCATAATATTACCGTGCGAAGCCGGGGCGGGTCGCTAGTAATTATATAATATTAGGGTGTGTATATACGTCCGTATGTATAATGTATAAATGAGTATATGTGTATACGAGTATACCTATCTAAACATTAACCCGATGCAGCTATATAACTGTAAGAAAGTACCTAATCACTAGGTGGATACTTACCTCATAGTATGAAGAAACAAAAGAGGGACAAATTTGTGATAGCTTAATTATGTTCGTATAGTTGAATATTATAATAGATTAATTTTTAGTTTTAGTTTTAGCTCTTAAAGCCAATCTTCTGGTATAATATTAGTGTCTCGAAGCAATTCGTGACATAGTGCTGAGACAGCTTCCCTTTATGTCAATTTTGCTCCATTTAGTACTGGTTAAGTATATGACCAAATAAATATATTTTCTTTCTTTCTTTCTTTATCTTATGTCGGTGATTTTTCTAGTTACTTATTAAAAAAAAAATTTTTTTTAACCTAATTGAGTATCCCTATGCTTCTGCAAAAGCCACCCCTTTTTTCCGCCACTCGTCCCGGTGGAGAGCGTACTCCGGGCACTCTGCTTGATATGCGTCCAAGTCACTCCGCCATCTTCTTCTGGGTCTGCCTGCCAACGCTCGATGGCCACCTTGCGATATTTTTTTAAATTATTTCCTATATTTCCTTTTATCACGGCCGATTCTATCGACTCCTAACTCTTTAGACCTTAGCGATTGATTTCGCACACGCCTCTTGATTTCCTCTGTGTATCGCCCACATACGTTAATAACACCATTTATGTGACTCGTAATACTTGTATATTGCCATTTGCCACCCACACAACCCTTTAATAACATAGTGGAAGTAAAATCGTAACTATATTGCTTTTTTTATGAAACTGCGAAAATAAAGGGTATAAAAGGTCTCTTATGTTACCTGGAAAGGTTGGGGAATAAAGGGTTTTTGAATAGAAACGTATGAGCTTCGCTTTTACTGATGTATGATAGTAGGGGAGACTGGGGTTGTGACAGGGGTAAGTTGTTACATCGGTTACTGTAGCCAAACCGATAATGCTGTGACGTCACATAGCAATAAATGGTCACGCCACTATCGGCCGGCATACCGCGTGAGTCAGTGGCGCTAGTATTCTTGTAAGAGGAGCCCGGGCAAGCAGCCGCCAAAAACATACACACACATTTGTAACATTTTTATTTTTTAGTAATTTTGGTCTAGAACTTATTATCGAGAGAAACAGAGAAAGATATATTGTGGTATATATTCTAAAACTCTTTCTGTTAGTAATGCATTTACTTTTTTTGGCTTAAAAATAGTTGAATGTTACTGTTTGATTTTAAGAGGTTAATTTTGGTGTTGGGGCTAAAAGTGACATTTTCTCGGGGCAGGTTGTGACAAATTAGTTTAAAGATTTAATAGTTCTTGTTAGGTAACTAGTTATATTTATTTGAAAGAGAGCTATAACTTTATAGGCAGAGAAACCAAAAAAAAATTATGCCTAAGGTTTAATTTAAAGAAGACTATAATTTTATTTTATTTTGTTTTTTTGTTAATAAGGCGGAGAGATAAAAAAATGCCTAAGGTTTTATTTAATTAAGACTATTATTTTATTCCTATTTTCTATTAATAAGGCAGAAATACCTAAAAAAGCCGTACTTGTGAGTTTTATTCAAAATAGAACAATAATTTTATTTAAAATTAAAAAATACTATATTATATTATTTTGACAATTAAACTTGTTTTGTGATCCGTTATAAACAATGATATTTAATTTTTGTTAAAGTCAAAACTGACTGTTGATAATAAAAACCCAGACTAAATTATTTTTTTTTTGTAACAATTTACCCCTTATAATGTAACAACCAGCCCCGAGTATGGGGTAAGAAGTGACAGGACATTTTTTTAGAATTCATTAATTTATCTAATTAATAGTGGGCGGTTTAATTAAGTTACGGTAAAAGTCCATCGAGGGAATGGATGAAAATAGGAATCATGCTATAGGCGATGCGGCTAGCAACCCATCACTATTTTGATTACCTTTTCCACCTATGCGCCCACAATCGTGCTAATCGTGGCCTTTCTTGTTACCTTGGGTATTGTCTACCCCGTAATGGATAAAGACGTGATTTATGCATGTAATATTTTATTATATTCAAAATATCTTGCAACTTTGATAATCTTTTTTGGCCTTTTGTGATAAAATCTATTATAATTGCGAGATCTTCTGAGCTTGTTTACATCGGTGACATTCAACTTCTGTTATCAATAAGTGTGTTTTTTAATTATAAACTGACTAGCAATTGACCTCTCCCACCTAATGGTAAGAGCAGATAAGGCCGAAGATGTAGCTCACTGGTTCATTAACATACTTAGTTATAAAATAAATAAAATAAATAAATAAATATCTTGGGACAAATTACACCAACTGACCCAGCCCCAAACTAAGCAAAGCTTGTACCTACTATGGGTACCAGGCAACGGATAAACATACTTATATAATGTAGATAAATACATACTTAAATACATACAACATCCATGACTCGGGCACAAACATTCGTACTCGATTGGATCCCAGGACCTCTAGCTTCATAATCAGGTTCACTAACCACTAGGCTATCCGGTCGTCTCTCGGTATACTTACCCAGAAAAACAGACGATGGAAGCGTACTTTATTCCTTAGCAGTCCGCAATATAAAAGACGAAGCGAAGCGATAAATTAGTACCACTGAAAATCCGCAATATGGCGAACGCCAAATAGAAAGTTGTTAGCATTTACTTTCAAAGATCGGTTTTTTACCGTTCTATGTAATTTATAGTCTAAGGAAAAGGTACTTTAACTTATTAATTTCTGTTTGTGACATGTCTGCATTGTATTGTCAATTCCCTTTAGGGCATTACCTTTTGAAATTGGTCTTTGTTTTGTTAGTAACCAAGTAAGTAAGTAAATGCTTTATTGTACAAATATAAAGAAACGGATACAATTCACAAAAATATAAAATTACATTAATATATGCACAAAGGCGAACTTATCCCTATAAGGGATCTCTACCAGTTAACCTTTGAGCAGATGAGAGGAGCATTAAACGAGGGACCGACAAAGTGAAAGTTTAAAATTCCAGACCCAATAGAAAGTAGATAATCTAAGTATAATAAACAAAAAGTAAAAAACTACCAAATATCATTACACACATGCATACATGCAAAATACAATAAGAGTACACACACACACACACACACACACACACACACACATTTGACGACCAGATAGCCCAGTGGTTAGAGAACCTGACTATGAAGCTTGAGGTCCCGGGTTCGATCCCCGGTTGGGGCAGATATTTGTATGAAAAATACGAATGTTTGTTCTCGAGTCTTGGATGTTTAATATGTACTACAAACCGAAAAAAACAGCAAAAGTGTATGAAACCCCTTTAAGTCACATACAAACACTGTTTAGAGTAATATCGCCTTTGAAGATCTGACCTCCATACAAAAACACATTGCGACTACATCATAAGTCTTCTGTTTGTAAGGAAGATTTAACCAATAGAGTGTAAATGTCGTAGTTTGTCTGAAAATATATTTTGAAAACCACCCCTATTGACGTAGGTAAGCACACACGCACACAGAAATCACGTCAATATCCCTTACGGGGTAGACAGAGCTTAAGGTATCAAGACCTAAGGGCCACATTTAGCATGATTGTAGAAGTATAGGTGGAAAGAGGAATCAAAATAGTGATGGGTTGTTAGCCTCATCGCCTATAATATGATTCCTAACATTTTCGCCCATTCCCTCGATGGGCTTTTACCATCTGCGCGGGTAGAGAAGCAACTGGTACATTCTATGTTTTTTCTTTGCTCCCAGACCAACATGAAAGACAAAGCATACATACCTTGAACTAAAACCATAAAATATATTTCGGCTTCCTGCCAACCAACAGAGTGTAATCTAAATAACTATTCCTTCAATCCCACCACTTCTCAGCTCATTTTGTTAGTGCATAAGTTCATCTGTAGGTACCTGTTACCTTAGGCTCTGTCTACCCCGTAAGGGATAAAGATGTGATTTGTGTATGTATGTATAAGTTCACCTCCAGCCACCAGGATCCATTCGTTCGGGTGACTTGGTCCAGTATACGCAGTAAACCTTACTTTGTACAGTCTTTATGCATTAAAGTCTAAAAGTATAAAGCAAACTCTTTTATTCGACCATTAAAACCTCTACGTGCTACGTTTTACAAGAGACTTGCTATGAGACATCGAGCGTCGTACAACAGCGTGCCTCCTTTCTACAAAACGAACGATTCAATTTCGATTCAGTTTAGGTTTGCTCGCTGTCAGATCCATAGTAAAAATGACAGCTAAGACTTGAACTTAGTCGGAATTGCATCGCATTAAGACGTCATTGTAAGGCTCGTGGTCGAAACCATCGCTGAAACTGTCTCTACGAAAGCCAGCAGCGGGTCCAGACCATTTCTACCACTTTGCCTTTAGTATCATTTGACGACCGGATAGCCTAGTGGTTAGTGACCCTGACTATGAAGCTAGAGGTCCTGGGTTCGAATCCCGGTAGGGGCAGACAGTTATGCTGACGCCGAGACCTTTTGTCACAAACTGTCTGAATATTTTTTACTTAATTTGTAGTTGTTGTAAATCTGTTTTTGTTTCAATAAATTGTTCTTTCTTTCTTTTGGCCGTATTACCATACAACGTTGCCGACATTTTGTCACAAGATTTTTGAATTATATTTTATTAGTTTGACATTGTCGAACTTGTCGTCTCTAACGACTTGATACGCCACAAATTTAATAAGAAAAAGAAGAACACTCTATCGTTAGTTCCTCTATGTCTTTGTGACCGAACACTAATTGCTTTGTGGTGGCTTGGTTCCCATTTTAATGAAATAAGTTTTGTATGGCTGCATTTTTGCTTAGTTTTGTGCGGTTACTCTACTTATTTTATTGAATCAGGCGTTACTTTGCAGAGTTCCATTTCAATGAACAAAAATATCCATGAACCTTGCTTCACCGCTGCACACGTGCAAGATAACCAAGCCTGCGCGAAATGTATATTTTTTTCATGCAATTCCTCCCTTTACCCACATAAAACACATATAAATCCCACAAACTTAATTATCCCTTACACCACACAAACACTGACGTAGATAGTTTAAAAAAAATCTTAGCACTCGAGTGACCTTCGTCGTCTCACCCCTCGCCCCTCACGGACGAGGACTCATTTAAGCGGTTGGTTTATTTTCGATGTGTTGAACAGAAATAAGATACTAACAACAAGAATCTTCTATCGTTTATTAAAGTAGCAAAAAATCCATCTATTTCGTTACTCAAGACTCTCCTCTTGAGGGTAGAGGTTAATGGACAATGACGGATTTTTCCGAAAAATCTACGACCCTTTTCTATATTAGTACGTGTGAAGACATCCGGGTGCGCCGTTGTACAAGGCTCGTCGTATGTCAAATATGCGTTTTGTCAAGTTTTAACAAATGGTTTTTAAATAATTGTGGCAGCTTTAAGTAATTGGCATTGTTCATTTTTTTTAGTATGCTTCAATTCGAAAACCATTTCGAGGAAAACCATCATTTATCCGATTTATGTTGTCCGATTTCAAAAATACTTTATGATTGCAGATATTTTTGTAAAAGTACTTTGAACCTTTGTTTGATCGAACGACCAGGTTTTTAGACAGAATCCAGCATCGAATGTTTGCCACAAAAATAAAAAAAAAAGTTTAGTAATGGCAACTGTCACGTGTCACTGTCAAATCGAAAAAACCATAGACAAAGCCGTTTTTTTTATAGCCAGCCGAACGAAGGCGATTGGGATTCAGTCTAAATTCACGAATTATCAAACAGCGAAAAAATATTTATTATTAATTAACAAAGCTACGTAAAAGCATAATATTCAAATTAGTTGCTTGAAATAGTCCATTTTATCAAATAAAGGTGTTAAAAGCACAGCTTAAAAAAATGAACAATGCCAATTGCAAACAAACTAAATAAACATTTTAACATAAAAAATCATCACTGAACTAGGTAAATAAACAAAAAAACGCGGCGCGCCAAAGAGTATCGAAACAGCCCTCCATGGTAGACCGCCACATCAGCCCCCCTCTAGACCTTCAAAGTTTATATTTTTATATGAATAGGAAGGCAAACGAGCAAGTGGGTCACCTGATGGTAAGTGATCACCACTGCCCATAGACACCCGCAACCCCGGAGGGATTGCAGATGCGTTGCCAACCTAGAGGACTAAGATGAAATGCCTCTTGTGCCCGTAATTTTCCCGGCTGTCTTACTCTCCACACCGGAACACAGCAGTGCAAGCACTGCTACTTAGCGGCAGGATTAGCGAGTAAGATGGTGCTAGCGATCCGGACGGACCTTGCACAAGGCGCTACGCACCCGCTAAGTTGATTATAATTGCGAAAATGCACAGAAAGGTTTGTGTAGTTGGATGTCGGGAGGTTTGCATTATTTTTGGGATACTTACTATTGGCGCTGCCCCTCGACCTTCGCACCAAAGAAGTGCACCTTTTCATTCATTTTGATCTTTTTTTTATGAACATAAAACATTAACTTGCTACTCCGCTACTCACGTGCAGGACATCCAAGCTAGAGCGAAATACGTTATGTTTTTACTTGCAAGGGTGCTCCTCTGCTGTCACATAAAACAATGCATAAATACCACAAACCTACGTATCCCCTACACCACACAAAGCATACTAATCATCAGTGGCGTAACTACAACGTCTGAGGCCCGTGGCAAATTTGTCAGATGGGGCTCCTTCCTCAGTATAAAGAAGTGCATCAGCGTCCCTTCTGTGCTCTAAACCAAGCCAGTTCGGGGCCCCGTAGAGCTAGGGGCCCCTGGCATTTTGCCACCCCTGCCACCCTATAGTTACGCCACTGCTAATCATAATAATAATATTCTTTGTTGAAATAGACCTCCGCATAGTAACCCCTGATTCAATAAATGCTTTTAAATTTGTATGTTTTGTGTGAGTATGAATTAACATTCATAAAGATGGAAATACATTGTTCCTCCTCATTTTGTCTGTTAACTTCTTACTAGAGTGAGACTCATAATATATGTGTAGAAAACAATAGTATGACATACATAAGAAAACTAAATTAAAATGAGTAACCTTTTCGCCGCCACGTCATTTACAAGAGACGTCACATTCTTTATTGCAATGCCTTAAGTTGAACCTAAATGCAAACGAAGGTTGCTTTAGCATTGAAGTAATGGACGTATATAATAGGTAGTTGGCGTTGGACCTGCGGTGTTGATATATGTGTCGTTGGCATCGAAAAGGTTAATCAAGGTCCGGATGGCTTATGTAAATAAACCTGCAATAATTTACCCCTTACTTATTTTCTAAAAGCATTTTTCAATAAAGTAAAAATAAAAATAAAATAAATATCTTGGGACAAATTACACCAATTGACCCAGCCCCAAACTAAGCAAAGCTTGTACTATGGGTACCGGGCAACGGATAAACGTACTTATATAATGTAGATAAATACATACTTAAATACATACAACATCCCTGACTCGGGCACAAACATTCGTATTCATCATACAACTGTCTGCCCCTACCGGGATTTGAACCCAGGACCTCTAGCTTCATAGTCAGGGTCACTAACCACTAGGCTATCCGGTCGTCAAGTAAAATTAGTTTCTTTCTAATTTTTGCACAATTAAAGTCTAATTCCTTCTGAAATGTTAATTCTCCAATCTCACCTGTTACTATGGCTTTTTTCACTTTGTTAGAGAATTAAAACGGCGACGAATCGAAGCCATCAATCGGGAGCACACCAAGGCCAAGGGTCGTCGCTTCGCAAACCTTGAAGAAGCACGTGACCCGACCAGCTAGTCCACTGAGTGAGCATTTACATACCCTTGAGAGAACTGAAGCATGCTTCTACAGATTCGACAAGACTAGAAAATGTATAAAAAATAAAAAGGGTGACATTTTTTTTTTAATAAGGCAAACACGCCAGTAATCTGATAAGGACGATACACGATAGTATTTTTTACATTTTTTACGGAGACGACTGTAAGCGACGCATTTAAGCGCATCTAAAAAGGTTTGGTGTATATTTCTGGCCGAAAATAAATATCAAATGCTCGGAGTGAGAAAATAAAAACCGTTAAAAATCAGTAGTTGCTCTTCTCCGCACAGCGTGCTATTCTTTTTGCATATAAAAAAAAATAACTGCTAAAAAGTGAAAAATAACGGGAACGATAAAAAGGATCTAAGAATTTGTATATCTCGTTTAAGAAGAAAATAAAAGTCCATCACGATTAGTTATTGCGTGGGACACATTAATACACTAAAAACGAAGAACACAATAGACGCACAAATCAGACTTTCATTAAATTTCTGTGGAATAATTGTAAAAAACACAAAAAATACGACGTTGGCTCAGTAGCAATAAACCCTCTTAATAGCTTTACAACGACTAGTATAAGATAAAAGAAATAAGAAGCTTGGGCTGGGGATCAAACGCAGTTCATCTTCATTCGCAATCCCGAGCAATTAGGATTTCAGTACACGCCAAAATGTCTGCGTGGGAGAATCAGTAGGCAGGTTTTTTTTAAATCGCTTTGCGAATCTCGTAGCAAGCGCCATCTGCATGACGCTTTCTGAAGGTAATGAAATTAAATTCTATTTAGAGCGTATCCTGCTTAGTCAAGCCAGAAGATGGCGCTAACGTCAATCAATAAATCTCATCGAATTTTCCGATATTTCGTAATAATAAAAAATATCGGAGAGTACTTAAATTCGCCGTCAGCAATTTTCGTATTACTTTATCCGTTACTTTGTCAATCAGTGGTCGTGGCAATAGAAAAAAAATAGAAATCCTTGACACCGAGACGAGGATTCCCTATCGGCAACCTAGAGTGGTCTCAGACTCTGGCTCCTCTGTTCATTTAGGCTGTGCTACCCTTTCGACCCGACAAGGCCCTAAATGCAAATCCAGATCCTGAATTATTAACAAGCCTTAGGAGAATGCGTGCGCGGCAATCTTCAGGACTTTTCAATAAATCTATGATGTACATCATCGGGTCTTATGTATCAAATAAAAAAGATGTTTTTACCGAATAACTTGTTTCGTTTATCATTTGATTTGTATCTGTTACCTAATTCTTTTTATATCCTCTGTGGAAAATGTGGACCTCATATATGTAATTTCGTTCACTAAAAAACTAAAAAACGTAAAAAGTAAGAAATAAAGAAGACATTTATTCCTTTTTGCAAGACACACAAATATAAGATAATATACACAATTTTATAGAAAATAAGATAAGAAGGTAGCCTCAGCACTAGACTCAAGGCCTGTGTCGCGGAGACTAGAGACAGTTATAACAATAAGAGACTAACATAGAAATCCGAAATATTTTGTGTGCGTGTGTGTGTGCGTGTGTATGTGCGTGTGTGTGTAGTATGTGAGTGTTAGTGTTTTAATTACAGGCTGTAAGAATATTTTCGGTTTCGTCCTGATTTCACGTAGTAGCAGAATATAAATCTTACTTAAAAAAGATTCAACGGCCAACTTATGCTATTTCTCATTTTCACTAAAGTCATTGATCCCGAGCGTGGGCCAAACTAATTCCCCTCTGAAGCATCTAGTATTTAAAAGCTATCCCTTAAAAATATATTAAATGCTAATCAGGATTACTAACTTTGAAGTTCGTCAAAGATCGAAGAACCAGAAATATGGCAGTCATTAGGGAAGCCTATCAATATTCATGAACGCTTAATGCAGACCCAGCAGCTACGGATAGCTTCTGTCTTCGTTTATTCGCCAACATTTTTGACATTGGCTGTCTATTTAATTATATCGAACGTATTCGAAATACAAATTATAAAAATAATTTCAGTAAAAAATATCAATCGCTACAAAGATAGACCATCCGATAACGCGTTTAAAGTAAAGTTTTGATCATACCGGCAAGGAGTACTTCAATAAACCTACATAAACTGTACTCATGTAGAATTTGTGGACAATGAGCTGCCGCCATTTTGAAACTGTCTTCGATTTAGTTACGACAGGAAATAATAAAGCTAAAAAAATAATTATGGATTCGATGTTTACTCGCTACAATTACTGCAGCGCTGCAAACCATAAAGTGTAAAAAAATAAGTACATAAACACTTTATGTGCGACTCTGACTCGAAAATATTTTTGACCAATAAAAAAGTCTTATATATAAGCAAGACAAATATAGCCTACGTCCATCAGGAATAATGTAGGATTTTTTGAGTGAATGATTCTTCTATGCTGGTCTGGGAGCAAAGAAAAAACATAGAATGTTCTCTTCCCGCGCAGATGGTAAAACCCCATCGAGGGAATGGCGAAAATCAAAGGAATCATGTTATATAGGCGATGTGGCTAGCAACCCATCACTGTTTTGATTCCCCTTACCACCTATACGCCCACAATCATGCTAAACGTGGCCTTTAGGTTCTGTTACTTAGGCTCTGTCTGCCCCGTAAGGGCTAAAGACGTGATTTTCTAATCGGTCCATTAGTTTCGGATCCTATTCAATACAGACAAACAATCAAATCTTTCGTCTACAAGGATGGCAGGCAAAGGAGTTCAACGATATAATATTTCCTGTAACGCTTCATCTTTACCGAACTGACAGAATAGTTATAGATGATGTAGAAGTATACCTTCCTATAAGTCTACCCATTCATGCTGTTCAATACGCGCACAGAAAACGTGCCCCTGTCGCGGACAAAGCCAACTCGACACTGACTTCCCTGAAATTGACATTGAAAACGTCATTCGACACGAGATAGCCCACGTTTTCCCATTGCGGCATTCAATTTTGGAACCTTATCGCATTCACCTAAGACTGAAGAGATAACCAATTGAACAGCGTGACGGATCGTCCATTTTAAATTGGTCTGTGCGATGAGTAAATTGAGCTTTAAGTGGGGGAGTGTAAGAGTTACGTGTCGTTTGAAATGCTACATGTTGGTTACTATTTATTTTTAGGATTAAACCGTTGTGTTTTATTTTTAGCTAGCAATATGGTTTCGTAAGACTTGATATGAATTCTTCCATACTGGTCTGGGAGCAAAGAGAAAACATAGAATGTACCAGTGGCTTCTCTTCCCGCGCAGATGGTAAAAGCCCATCGAGTTTATTAGTGTTTTGATTCCCCTTTTCACCCATACGCCCACAATCATGCTAAACGTGGTCTTAGGTCTTGTCACCTTAGGCTCTGTCTACCCCGTAAGGGATAAAGACGTGATATGTGTAGGTATGTATCTAAAATATCAGATTGAGTAGTAGAAAACAACAGCTCTAAATAATTTTAGGAAAAACCAAAAAATATTTCGAGTAGAAGTGGTTTTGCAACAATAGACAGATTTTTATTATTTTCGAATGATAGGCTTATTATCTAACTCGTTCGCAATCGCCATCGTGTTCATTTTGACAGTTCATGTATGGGCTGACAATTGGCATCGGAATCAGCTAGCTGTCACATTCATACAAGAAATGTCAAAATAAACTAAACTGAATCGGAGATGAATCGCATTAAGACGTCATAGTATGCCTGGGGCCATATCATGACGTCGTAATTCA
Organism: Pandemis cinnamomeana; assembly: GCA_932294345.1. NCBI lineage: Eukaryota > Metazoa > Arthropoda > Insecta > Lepidoptera > Tortricidae > Pandemis > Pandemis cinnamomeana. The sequence continues at coordinate 9,175,600 of OW028721.1, forward strand.
AAATTCAAAAAATATTTTTGCAAATTGGCGGCCAAGGGCTCTTTTACATGTCTCTTTTGAAACTACCGGCGCATTCGGAAAGAACATCATTGCCAAGAAGAATGCGCCGCAAGAAACTTGACAGAAAGTGAACCTTAACTGAATCGGAATTGAATCGCATTAAGATGTCATGGTAAGGCCCGTTTGTTTTTTGTTAGGGTCAAATATTGTATGTTGGACCTGTGTAGCAGGAAGCACTGCAAGTAAGACGATAATGCAAGTAGGTACAGTCTTCAAAAATCAGGTCCCTGGATTTCATTCGGGAAAGTCCAAGTTACGTTATTTCCGATATTTAATATTATTACTCGTTCATTAGGCTAGCTTCACACGGCGACTATTCGATTCGATACATTCTAGCATACGGTTTTACCGTATGCGAAACGGCCGGTCACACGGTGCGAGGTCCATTCGGTTTTTTCACGAATGCGTCTCGCCCTGCGCGCATCTCGTATACGAAATACCATTTTGTCCGTGTGAACGAAATAACGTAAACACAAGCGCTACTGAACATCGCAATCAATAAAATCGTTCCACGAATCTTGCATTCCCGGTGGCAAGACCCTACGGTATACGGTAAAAAATATGTCTATGCCTGATTTTCTCGCATAAATGCTGTATGAGCGATTTTCAAAGTTGCCATTCAAATGTTGTTGTCACCACGATATTCGATAAAATTTCGTGTACGGTATGGTATACATACGGGAAAAATTGCGCCGTGTGACACTAGCCTTACTGTCTATAACTAAAACGTTACATGATTTAGGTGGGTGGATAAAAAATGTACCACTTATTTTTGAGTTGCGTAGCTTGTTATTTATTTTTATCCTAGTTAGTGAGACACAAGCTTTTGTTACAGAAATGTCAATTAACCAGGGACTTTTTGGCAGTATGGCCAGATATTTTCGATGACTGTTTCAGATGCTTTATAATAGGTGTTCTATTTTAAAATATGAAGCCAATAGTAGGTAGAAAATCTCATTTCCTGTCCAAGGCAATACGTAAAACTTTATACAAACCATGGGCGGCAATTCGTAAAGCCGCAGATCGCATATTTATGGCCCTCACCTTCGGTTCGGGCCATGAACACCTGCGATCTGGGACAGTTACGAATTCACCTCCCTAGGTCTGTTATCTACTATTACGTCTCCCCGGGCCGTAAGTAGCAATTTACCGCCCGCTACGCTACGGCAATGGGATTTATTTCTCCTCTTGACCAGTTTAAAAAATGATAGCTGACAGAAAAATAAAGTACTCGAAGATGAAAAAAATTTATAAACAATACGTCAAATAAAAAATAAAAACATCAAAAAGTATTGGCAGCGGTGGGATTCGAACCCACGCCTCCGAAGAGACTGGTGCCTTAAACCAGCGCCTTAGACCGCTCGGCCACGCTACCACGTCTGCTGATGGCAAAATTGCAGTTCAAATGCAAAAGAGTATTCACAGAAACAACGTCTGCGTACCCGCCTAAGAATACGCTACACGTAATGTTTATTTTTGTCAAAGCATAGCTAAATTGCAAAATATTTCGTTCTGACACTAACGAAGAAAATTTTAACTTCTATTAATTATTTACAGCTCGATACGTACTGGTATTGTGTGTTTACTGGCATTCTATAATTGAATTTTCGCATAAAACGAGGTTTGATTTTTATAGTTTTCTAATCCTGCTTTTCCCTAAGAAGGGAACCGCAAAACTCTAACATACGAGGAGGTTATCCAGCTCACCCCAACGCTTCACTTAAAAAGCACTGGAAATAAAACATTCAGCCCTCAAGCGAGATCAAAGCCGAGAGTCACTCCACGCGATTCCGAATAGCCATTGATTGGTCAATTGACTATTTCACCACAGAGAGTATAAAGAAGTAGAGGTGAAACAAAACGTCTCTATTGTATACCGCTAACTTATAGAAAAAAATGACGGACTTAAGAAGGGAGGAGTTTCTGTGATCGTCTGTGAATATTATTTTTTGAAACAGAAACATTCATCGAATTCAAAATTATAATAAAATTGCTCTTGTTTTTAGCTGCATAGACAAAAATGTTTCAATAGTTAATACTTAACACTGGAAATCCACCCATACCGCCCATTTATACGTACATAAATCACGTCTTTATCCCTTACGGGATAGACAGAGCCCTTTATAAACCTATTTTACTACACTAGTCACTCGAAAACAGTTACATAAAATAGTAGAGTCCCAAATTAATAAGTTTGGCTAAGAAAACTGACTAGAACTAGAGTCAATAACTGTGAACATAACAACACACACAAGTACAATGGTACTTGTTATATTCAGTTATTGACTCTAGTTTTTAGATGTTTGATGATAAATAGATTTATGTCAAGTAAAATGGAATGGCAATTTGAGTATAATGACGAGTCATTCTTGTTCCTTTTGACGTCTGTATTTACGCAATGTAGTGTCGAATCTGTAACAATGATGACAATAAAAAATTCTGATTTTGATTCTGACTCTGATTCTAAACATTGTTCGTCTACGTTCCTCATATTTTAATGCATCGTATCTTAAATGCATCTCCATGTTATCCATACTCCGTGTCTGCGATCCATTCAGCTGCACACAAAATGTCGTCTTTTGTTACAAACGCGGCCATTTTGTGAGAGTTTCAATTTCAGAATAAAAAGATTTGAGTCGTGTGAATTGAACACGTGCATTTGTCAAGGGTTGATCATCATTAGCCAAACGACGTCTGCTCCTGGGCATAGGCCTACCCCAAAGAGCGCCATCTAAACTGGTCTCGCAGCCCTCATTCAGCGGACTCGTGCGACATTTGCCAGGCCACCAGTCAATCTTGATCTTACATACATTCATACATACATAAATCACGTCTTTGTCCCTTACGGGGTAGACAGAGTCTAAGGTAACAGGAGCTAAAGACCACGTTTAGCATGATTGTGGGCGTATGGATGGAAAGGGGAATCAAAATAGTGATAGGTTGCTAGCCGCATCGCCTATAATTGATTCCTATGATTTTCGCCCATTCCCTCGATGGGTTTTTACCATTTGCGCGGGAAGAGAAGCAACTGGTACATTCTATGTTTTTTCTTTACTCCCAGACCAGCATGGAAGTTCAATCTTGATCTTATGACAGGAAAAAAGAAAAAAACACACAATAAACATAATTTAAGTTCAGTGGAGGTGTTACACGGAGGACGGATGACCGATGGGGTCGAAAGTTCCTTGAGTGGAGACCACGCACCAGCGCAGCGTGGGACGTCCACCCACAAGGTGGACCGATGACCTCATTAAGATCGGAGGATCGCGCTGGATGCAAGCCGCTTCCAACCGGTCTTATTGGAGATCTAAAGGAGAGGCCTATGTCTGATGATGATGATGATGGGGGTGTAAAAAGCGAAAGCCTGCGGCCAGATTTTATTATCTTCAAAACAGCTCTACTCAATTTTTTTACTAGTTCACAAGAGTAATGAGAGCTGTTATCAGTGGCGTAACTATAACGTCTGGGGCCCGCGGCAAATTCCTCAGTATTCCTTCCTCAATATAAAGAAGTGCATCAGCGTTCCTTCAGTTCTCTAAACCAAGCCAGTTCGGGGCCCCGTAGAGCTAGGGGCCCGTGGCATTTTGCCACTGCTGCCACCCTATAGTTATACCACTGGCTGTTATTGTCTTCTAAGAAGCCACTTGTACCTATTTCAAATTCAGCAAGATTTTTCACCACTTTTAGTATTTCCAGTGGTATTTTCACAAATGTGCTTTCAAAAATCGGACCCCAAACCCCCAGCGGCCTTGTAACTCCCGGCTACGGTTTTGATGAAACTTGGTACCCTGATAGTGTTTATCCCGGAAAATTTTCGAGTTACATACATACATAAATCACAGACAGAACCTAAGGTAACAAGACCTAAAGGCCACGTTTAGCATGATTGTGAGCGTATAGCTGAAAAGAGGAATCATAATGGTGATGGGTTGCTAGCCGCATCGCCTATAGCATCATTCCTAAAATCGTCGCCCATTCCCTCGACGGGATTTTACCATCGAGAACCAGAAGAGAAGCAACTGGTACATTCTATGTTTTAGGCGGGGCAAATTTTATCAATTTGCAACATTTCATATAACAGTACTTTACTTGGCACTTGGCAACAGGGCTTGGATCCAGTGCCGAAAGTACCGGTTAAAAATCGGTATTTATAGGTTTTCTTCGTTTCGGTTCCAGAAAACCGGTAGAAAAAATCTGTATGTACTAGAACCCAAAAACGTTCTTACACGTGTATGCAATGCTGTTGTTGGGTGCCTATTTACAAGTGAGCTTCGGGCGGCGGGGAAAATTTACCGCTTCCCAAGATACCGGAACCTTATAAAATACCGGTTCTCATAATACCGGTTCCTAAGCTTGGTAAGGGATCCGAGAAACCGGTTTCTGTGAAATACCAGTTCCTGGTTCAAGGCCACGGAACTGGTATCGAAAAATACCGGTATTTCAAGCCCTACTAGGCAGCATATGGCACCGCTGGGGCAACACCTAAGAAGTTGTCAAGTCGGGCTCAGTCTTTTAATTACTTACGAAGCGAGGAAGATTGATTTCAAATTTTCACTTCCTGAAGTTCTCGAAGTTATCAAGGGAAACGGCCTAGCATGATACCTATGTATGTATGTATGTAAACTCTTTATTGCACATAAAAATTAAAAAAATACAGAAGTACACAGAAAATAGTACAAAGGCGAACTTATCCTTAAGAAGGGATGTCTTCCAGTTAACCTGACACAGAAAGGAAATAGTTTACAAAGAAAGGCAAGCAGTCATTGTTATGCGCAAATAGGTAGTCTTATTACTTAACAAATTAACAACTAAACCTATACCTCACCGGTATTATCGGAAAAATATAAAAAATAAGAATAAAATTGTTGTAGCGAAATTAAAATTAAAATCAAAAACTTTGATTTTGCAAATAGGCCGTCAAGGTCTGTTATACTTATCTTTTTTCGATTACCAGCGGATTTTCTAAAACCACCGGCGGATGCTCGCGTTAGCTCATTGAAGAAGTCCCGTTAGATGGCGCTGTAATCAATTATGTGTGTTTTTTGTAGTTTTTAGAAGATTCTATTATAACACTTATAAATTATTAATTGATTTGCGCACACAGTTTAATACGGCCGATTTTTTGAGACTACACTCAGAGGGTAATAATGCACCAATTCGGAGAATAGCTGCACAAACGCTGGTGTCACTAACGGCCCTATACAGATACTAGGTCTTACACACACATGAAAATAGGAGGCGCCAACTAGTGGAAAAATATTGCAACACCTTGCTAAGCTGTAAGCGTAATTTTTCACGTTATATTTACGTTTTTATATCAACTTTACTTTTACCAGAAATTTTACAAATCTATACGTACAAAACTAAGTCGTGTTATTTAAACCATTTATAACTTTGGAATGGCTGCACGGATTTTTATGATTTTTGATTTGTTAGCTTTCTCTCTTCCTCGAATAGAATTCTCCTCTTCCAAATATCTAATTATAAATATGAAAAATGCACAAAAAAATCTTTAATTTTTCGTATGCAGCGCCATCTGTGACAAAAACTGACTTTAACGCGGAATATTTTTTTGCGAGCTCGGCTAGTTACAAACACATAATAATATTATATATGAGTCTAGCAGATGCAAATATGTGAATCAATGCCACCTTCAACCCTTTTTGAATTATAGGGAGTAATTTTAAGAGGGCTATCGTATTTGTACTCACTAGTTGGCGCCACTGTAGGATTTCTTTTAATTTATCATCATCATCATTTATTAGCCACAGTGTTGCACAGTCCCGTTTATCCTCTAAATTAGCTGGCATTTTATTTGCCTTCTTAGTCTGGCTCCTACTTTTCATAGCTTCTCTTTTAACATTTTAATAAACCTGTCGTATGTCTGCGAAAATATTCGGAAACAATGTAATGTAAAGCCGGAATATGCAACTTGTAGGTAGTACTAATTTTACGTTCCTTTAGCGCCTCTAGCGGCGAATTCATATGCCGTCATTGCTAGTATCTTGAAATGTCTTTGAGTATTTAGTATGTAGGAACCCGCGATTCATATCTGATATTCGCTCACACGTAGAGACATCATCATCACCATCGTCTGACAGTTTATTAATACTCCTATGCATTGCATTACAAACGTTTCGTCTGAGGCATCTAAACAACTAGCGCCGTACTATAGGTATTGTCGTTTCGCGTCATAGGCTTTCGTAAACAGGTAACTTGAGAATCAGCCTGCTTACAGCAATGAGACGAAGTCACTCGTGCTAGCCATTCGGATCCTTTCCTTTCACCAAAATGCATTGGAGTATAGGTATAGGATCACAAAGGAAATTACCTAAATAATAACGCATAGCGCGTAGGGACTACGTCTGAATGCTTCTTGGCTAGGGATTTTGGTAGTCATCGGACGTGGGCCACTTGCCTAGTTCACCTGGTTGGACCACGAGCACATTTTCTTGCCGATGTTCCACCTCAGAACACCTAGGTGAACCACGGGCAAATGTCTATGGGCCATGGACCAAAAAGTGCCCATGGTTCACGTAGGTGTACGGAGGTGGACCACTGGCAAGAAAAATTGCCCATGGTCCACCCAGGTGAACTAGACAGGTGGTTTTCGGTTAGATATTTGTTCCAGAGTTGCGACCTGCCTTTTTATGTTATGTCATCATAATTCATATTACTAATTCATGGTATAGCGCATGAAAGGAAAAATTATATTAGATAAAATATTATGATGACTTTGCAATAGGTAGGTACGACAAATAAATAATGACAACTCCAAAACAAATCGAATCCATCTGAACTCACTTTTACTTACTGATACTTACTTCCGCAAAAGTCGAACTTCATCCATCGATGGTTTTGAGTAGCGTTACCAACAGTGGGATAAAGCAGATTCTCACGGTGTCTAGTCCACACGCGAGAAATCAAAACTACAGCTCGACGCGAATTACATCAACTCATTCCTCATGGACCAACTATATGCATAACTGGTTGTGCCAATAGGAATTTCGGGCTTATAAAAATAAACATTCACATTAGAGATAGTAAAATTAGGTTAGGTTCATTAGGCATCTTCAAATGCCCGAAGGGCAAACTGAATAGAAATAGGAACCCCGCCGTCAACCTTACGGTGGAGTGAAATTCCTAATGGCACAACTGGTTGTCCATAATATAGAGTAGGCCCACAAGAAAAGCGTCATACATTTAGGCACAAATCGTGTGCATAAAAATGAGATAGAATTTAGCTAGCGTCGTGCAGCAATGACGCCTGTACTATACGCGTGTCGACCAGTGAAACAGGGAACAGAGGCGTGCTAAACTACGAAACTCTAGATATTTTTTTCGGTCTGTAACCGTGATCCACCTGCAGTTTGGCCACCTGGTTTTTGACAGAGCTCCGCTCCTGGGCGGAGCTCCTTTTTCTGGATATTGGAACCTCAGTGGTTTTCTGGGTGGAAAAATTAGGTGGGCTACGGGTAGACTGTGGGTTAATGTTATTTTTATTTTTTTGTGAATTGTATCTGTTTCTTTATATTTGTACAATAAAGCACAACAGTCGACCATCTAGTTTATTATAGGCGTTAGATAAGATCCCACAATAGCTAGGCCAATACGCCACGCTACACGTGGTATGCGCACATAAGGCTTGATTTATCAAAGCGCTGGTAGTTTAAAAAAAGACCTCGATATTTTTAAATAAAACTTAATACTTTTTAAATGAAAACTCTTTTATGATTAGATACATCATATTTCCAAAATTCAGGCCATTATTATCAGGGTATTCAAAAGGAAACAAACATTGACGTAACTATACACTTCAAAGTCAAGAACATATTATATTATACCTAATGATTAGATGTTTTCTATACCAGGCGTCAGGCTCCAAATGAAAGAGATGAGACCATCACTGACAAGTTGGTACTCTTCTCGGTGATTGTCAACGTCAACAAGAGATGAGCTTAGCTAGAATCAAAAACACGTCAGGCGATATTGAATCTTATGGCGTGTTTATTTATTTTTCACGAGATTAAATCTTATTCATTTTAAAATAAAGCTCAGTTTTCTAGTGTGCTCCATACTTTTGGATACTTTGGCTGCTACGCTACCAGTGGCGGTTTGGAAGTTACGGTACAAATGTCGGCTTGAATATTACTAAGTATTTGGCGATGTGCGTGCTCCGGTATATTTGTGCACGATGGATGTCCCGAACAATTTGACCGCTTTGGTTGAGTCACTGTTAATGACCATTTTGGGTGTTTCCAAGTAGCTAAATGATGGTCTTGACTGCTACTTACTATATAACGCTGACTGTACATACACACATAAAACACGTCTTTATTCCTTGTGTAGTATACCTACAGTGTAATTATCACCTAAGAAAATAAGACGAAAAATACAAGTCTTTCCAAAAACACGAGTATCTCGATACGAAACTCAAAATATTTATTAAGGATGTCACGAAATTGTAGTTTGTAGATCACGCAACATATTCAATACATAAAATATAACATACCTAACTGAATTGCATGTAATGGAAATTCGCCACTTATTATTTATTGTTCACAAAAAATATTTTTTTACATGCATACAAGAACAATCATAACTTATTTTCCTGCTTAGAATTATATAGGCTGATTTTTTATCACCGTCGAAAGCACCAACACGACGAATACAAACATTATTTTTAAGTTTGGTGTTAAAATATTGCAAATGGTATCATTGAATGATACCTGTCATCATTATCATCCTCGTCATATCAGGTGTAGGACGTCCACTGTTCGATATAGGCCTTCAGATACCGCCCATAGAACTCCAGTTGCCTCGGTTGGAAGTAGCTTGTATCCACCATGAACCCGCGACTTACGGTACCTATACGGTTGCATAATTATGATACCTACCAAGGTAAACCAAAAACTTGGACGGTGATATTAATATCACCCTGTATCATACATTTTCCTTTTCCTTCTTTCTACCGATCATAGGTAATGGGAACATGAAAGACGGACTGAAAGTCTTCAGGTCTTCAGAACAGGGTTGACAAATCTCCGCTGTTGGACATCTGGCAATTCACGGTCTTGATAATTTCCCTAGTAACATAGAGTAATTAACCAATTAGAGTGGTAATAGGGGTTACAAAATTTTGCAACGCCGCACTATTGATACATACATACAAACATGAAACCACCGTGAGACTCAATCATAATTACACATAAACGGATAACTCACGTATAAAAGTCGAGTGATGCTCGACATGTTTCGGACTATTTCGAAGTCCTTTTTCCAACACATCACTCGACTTTTATACGTGAGTTATCCGTTTATGTGTAATTACATACATACAAACATAAATCACGTCTTTATCCTTTACGGGGTAGACAGAGCCTAAGGTAACAAGACCTGAAGGCCACATTTAGCGTGATTTTGGGCGTATAGATGGAAGAGAGGAATCAAAATAGTGATGGATTGTTAGCCACATCGCCTCTAACATGATTCCTAAGATTTTCGCCCATTCCCTCGATGGGCTTTTACCATCTGTACGGGAAGAGAAGCAACCGGTACATTCTAAGCTTTCTTTACTCCCAGACCAGCATGTAAGAACATATATTGATAGTTTGGATGAAACAAAAACAGACCATATCGATTAAATCGAGAATTTTACTTCCCAATACTGTAATTAAGACTTTTTTAGGTTTTTCTATGACAGTTTTTGGGTCTCCTGTGACATATACATATGTATACATACATACTCAGTACCTAAAGCATAACGAGGGTTTTACCTCGTAACGTTATTAAAAATTACATCAATAAAAATCTGTGTTTTAGACCCAACCAATTTTTTTGTCATCACACCAGCAGTAAAGTTCTTGCTCTTCTTGCACAATAATACCAAGTAAAATCTCGCGTCCAGTGGATGATTCACTTATTTCCTGTTAATGCACAAAAATGACCTGCCGAATCCAATGTGAATCTGAAAAATTAACGTACCTACAGTCAGTACAACAAAAGAATAAATAGATATTACACACACAAACAGATGGACAAATGGATAGTAAGACGAACGGACGGACGGATGGTCGGACGCACAGACAGACAGATGGACGGACGAACGGATGGTCTGACGCACAGACACTCAGACTGACATTCAGACAGACGGACGGAGGCACGGACAGACGGATAAACACAAAGAGAAACGGACGGACAGTCGGTCGGACGCACAGACAAACAGACAAATGGACAGACAGATGGTCAAATAGACCGCCGGATGGATGGTTGAACGAACAGACAAGCAGACAGACCGACGTAAATATAGACAGACAGACATACATACATACAGGCAGGTAGTCAGACTCGACGGACGGATGGACTGCCGAATGGATGGTCGGCCGCACAGACAAACAGACAGACAGACAGGCAGACAGAAAGAAATAAAGAAAAAGTTTATTTATAACAATCACAAAAGTAGTTAAAAAACAAAAGTATATAAACATGAAAAAGCTAAAAATATAAAAATTACAGATTAATAAATTGTCACAAAATGGTCCAGAAGAATGGATAGACGGAATAAAAGACCGGCAAACGGACGGACCGACAAAATATGTGCTTCTACAATGGTTCCTTTTTTCTATTTGACGTAAGAAACCCTAAAAAAATCAGACAATACAGTCATGTGTGTTTATTTTACCTCTCTTATACTTTTCTATATACATACGTAGGTATAGTTTTTAATTATCATTATGACGGCAAATTCGGTATTCGGACACCGCTCGGATACTCTGTAAAATATACATACATTATACACAAATCAGGTCTATATCCCTTACGGGGTAGACAGAGCCTAAGGTAACAAGACCTTGTGGCCACCAAGAACAAGCATGATCCTGGGCGTATAAGTGGAAAGCGGAATCAAAATAGTGATGGATTGCCGTATCACCTATAACACGATTCTCAAATTGTTTGCATTTACCATCAACGCCGGAAGAGAAGCAACTGGTAGATTCTATATTTTTTCTTTACTTCCAGACCAGCATGAAAGGGAGTAGAATATAGCTACCTAAATTGGGTAAAAAAGCTATAGTTAGACAGATGGACAGATAGACAGACATAGACGGACGGATTTGAACAATGTGGCCATAAAATAAACCACACAGCATGAACTTGGTAATAGATAAGCTCCTTTGTGTTCCGAACACCAAAACCTGGCCAAGTGCGAGTCGGACTCTCGTACCGATGGTTTCGTCCAAATTCGGCAAGTAAATATAAAATCCAGTGTTAGCAGAGCCCTGCCAACTAAGCAAATTGTAGGCTGTGTGAGGTCATTTTATATCGGTTACTTACATACTTAGACAGACCAAAATATTCTGTTTTTAGTATTTGATGTTAGAACGGCAACAGAGAAACGTCATTTATGAACTGTCGCCAGACAATCATGATAGCTGATAGCCATATCACGGTTCATAAGATACAGCTTAGTGACGGACAGACAGACGGACAGTGGCTCCTAAATGAAAAAATATAGCTACGTAATATGGGTAAAAAAGCTATAAAGTTAGGACAGACGGACAGATAGACAGACATAGACGGACGGATTTGAACAATGTGGCCATAAAATAAACCACCATACAGCGTGAACTTAGTAATACATAAGCTCCTCCATTGGTTACTTACATAGACAGATTGACAAAAATATTATTTTTTAGTAGGTATCTGTTGTTATGGCGGCCACAGAAATACATCATCTGTGAAAATTTCCTTTATCACGGTTCACGAGATACAGCTTGGTGACAGACAGACGGACAGACAAACATATACACATACAGACGGACAGTGGAATCTTAGTAATAGAGTCCCGTTTTCACCATTTGGGTACGGAACCCTAAAAAAGCTGGTCAATAGCAAGTTCGATTCGAGCACTAAAGATTCCTTTAAGTTCTAAGAGTTATAATTAGATGTAAGCGTAATATATGGATAGTTGTTACTCTTTCTGTTGATGAGTGTCCAACATCGGATGCGACCCTGGCTGGGTCACCAGAATTTCACTTCAAGATTACTGTATTGTCATCAGACTTGTGCCAGATTTCACGTCAAACTGATCAATTAGAAATGGGTCAAAATTCACTTGCAAGATTTGATTACATGCAGACACCGGGAGCGGGACTGAGCACTTCAATTACGTTTACAAAAATAATTTGTACCAATCACACAAACGTTGAAATGTTGTAGGTATCTTACAAAAAATTATTATGATAAATTGATAAGTACATACCTGTACATGTACATACGTACAAATAAATGTCTACGCTGCGTCCAATATCGTAGCTTGTAACGTCTTTTACTTTCTTCCTTTGACTTCAATTAATTCCGAATAAAATGAATATATTATTTTTATTATAAGACACCACGTTCTGTCAACCATTAGTTTATGACAATTCATATCATTGTTTTTTTAATTACCTGTCTAGCCAGCCAGGTTTTTGACTCGCATGTTTTTTTTAATTGTTCTGCAATTGAGAAAACCTATTTACTCGGCCTATTTTGTATTTAGCGCTTGTCGGATTTCACGAATCATTGCCGTGGTATAATGTCCGTGATTTGATGTAGAGGGTTAGGGTTCGATTCTCGTGAGAAGCATTAGTACAAAATTAACTGGAAGCCTTTTTTATTTTTAACTTTCTGTGGTCGAGTACTTTTTTTTAATATATAAGGCAAAACGTGATTTTAAGGTGGCAATATGACTGCGGGGCGCCACCATCTATGCCAAATTAATAAGCACGTGTGGTCCTAATACCTACTAGAGAACTTACTAGTCATGAAAGCTTTGCCAAGTTTCGGACTGGCAATGCCACCCGCTAAACCATTCAAATTGGCGATGCCTCACTGCTACAAGGCTATATAAAAAAAATATGAAGGACCTGACGATGGATTAAACGTAGGTACGGATGAAACTATGTGTTTGCTTTAAAAAGATCCTGGCTAGAATAAATTTACCACCACAAGTATATATTTTATTTTCAAGTAATTGATGGTATAGACCATTTATCGTAAACAGTAAAATCTAATTAGGGTAAGCTTGTGGTTGTTCAAAAACCACTTAGTACTTACTTTTTTTGTTTTGATTTGACAAGAAAAATATTGAATTTACCTTAAAGTTTTCTACATCTCATCGGGATAGTATTACTAAGTAAGTAAGTTATTAAAAACAATGTTTAGAAAATTAAAAAAGAATCGTTCATACGTCGGGGTTTGAACTTGGTCACTCACTATTCAGTCCTTTAAGTCACGACCACTGAGCCAGATTGGAGGTCATGTGACAGCTCGAAATATACGATTGCTTTTTACAACTTTTTTTATTTGACACTAGCTACTCACACTATTGTAAAATGCATCGAAATTTACTGCATCATACTGCAATTTAGGTATGATAAATGCACTCTGTTTTGTAATTTGCGCAGACAATATATCCATAGCTAACTATCCTCAAAAAACCGCATTAAAATTAAGCCTGTGGACGAAATGCAGCTGCACGGAAGGTTTGTATGGAAGAGCAACCGCCTTAATCCGGTTCTGTCGCCAAATCCTTCCTTAGCGGATGTCTATATCATAACAACCAATAGTTTGAGATTGCCTATATAATCCTTGTATGGCCATTAAAAAAAAAAACTAATAGTGCCACATAACAGCGCAATCCAAAGTAGTGGTAACCTAGTGGTTTGACCTGTGGCCTCTCAAGCAGAGGGTCGTGGGTTCGAATCCTGGGTTCGCACCGCTGAGTTTTTCGGAATTTATGTGCTTGCGGAATAAGTTTGACATCAATTAACTAAATCTTCCTTTTTAGACGCAATACAACCTAAACAACCTAGACATAACAGTGCAAAAACTGCTGCTTGTCTGCAGGATTAACCCAGCACAAGGTCTTACCACTAGCAAGAATAAATAATGCAAAATATAAATGATAGTCCTACGTAAGAAGTCATGCTAAACGTGACCTTGTTACCGTAGGCTCTGTTTACCCCGTAAGGGATAAAGACGTGATTTATGTATGTGTATGTATGAAGTTCCCAATCTGCTTTATAATTTCTGTTCGTCGTGCTAGTCGTGCTATAATGCTTTATTAAGTCATAAATCAAACAGAGATGGTGCCTTCGGTCTAGCAATAAACCAATGACAGTTTATTTTTATGATATCATGCGTAATGCTTTTTATTATATTTTATATACCTACATGAGCGCTTTCCAAAAAAAAAATCACATACACACACACACAAATCACGTCTTCATCCCTTACGGGGTAGACAGAGCCTAAGGTAACAAGATCTAACCTACAAGCCACGAAAATGACAACGTTTATGAATAGTCTAAGAGTTTAATGAAAAGGTAGTTTGTTTATAAAATAGTGATGGGTTGCTAGCCGCACCACCTATAACATGATTCCTATAATTTTCGTCAATTCCCTCGATGGGCTTTTACTATCATTGTACATTCTATGTTTTTTCTTTGTTCCAGACCAAAATGGAAGTCGAAAATAAAAGAATGCCCATAAATCCCGAAAAACAAAGCTGTGCTAGCCCGGGCCCTGACCTTTTGCTTGAGAGGCCACAGGTCAAACCACTGGTCTACGACTTTAACTGTGGTATTACCAGATTATTAATTTTCCAGTGACATTCCATTCCATTCGATACAGATAAATTATATCCATTGTGAAAAGGGTGTTAAGTGGATAACGATTCTACCTTCGGAAGCGGCAGACGTCTGGACTAAGTACAACCGAGGTCAAAAGCTAACAAGTAAGATAATGAATATTTCATGGTCAAATAAAAAAAAACTACCGTGAAACTCAATCATAATTACACCAACGGATAACTCATCCATCTCTTCCATGCTGGTCTGGGAGTAAAGAAAAAACATAGAATCCACCAGTTGCTTCTCTTCCCGCGCAGATGGTAAAAGCCCATCGAGGGAATGGGCAAAGTCTTAGGAATCATGTTATAGGCAATGCGGCTAGCAACCCATCACTATTTTGATTTCAATTTCCACCTATAGGTACGCCCTTAATCATCCTAAACGTGGCCTTAAGGTTTTGTTACCTCAGGCTCTGTCTATCCCGTAAGGGATAAAGACGTGATATATGTATGTATCGACACCTCCTAAGTATACTGAGGCAAGTGACCATTTTGACATTTTCGGTTTTTTACATAATTTTCACTTAAATACTAATATCTACCTGCCACAAAACTTTCGTGGTAAAATTCCTGTTTGTTTCGAAAATAAAGTGACGTATATAAATGTATACAACACAATTTTGTAAATCAGTACGTTGTATACTGAGGCAAGTCGCTTGCACCACTGTACGCGGCACAGATATTGTGGAGGGGCGGCACAAGTGTGGTGTAACCTGACGTTGCCTCAGTATACGCGATAGACCAACGACGCGGCGGACGTCGAATTTACCTTTTACGATAGAAATTAAATTATTTTGTCCAAGATACAACCACTTATTTTCTAATGCACTGTGATTTCCGTAAAATTAATGATTATTATACTTGTAACCTTGCAAAATGAAGCTTTTCTTGACAAGTTATTCAACTGACCTTAAAAAATTGATACAAATAAAAAAAACTGTCTAAATCGTTTCTCTCTTAATTATAATGGCACTAGAATATTTATCATTTAATATAAAAATCACAATTTTGAGTAAAAACCTTTATTCCGAATTGACAAGGTACTATTATTTTTCTTTAGTCATTGTTTTTTGTGACCAACCTGTTGTAAAATTCAGTGTGATGAGATGGTATTATACCACTTCGACAAAGATCATTAATGATCTTAAGATCTTTAAATTTTTGTTTGCCAATTAATAAGCTACTTTAATGTTTCTTAAGCCAATTATGAGGTCATTTTGGCGACTCGTTAAATTTTTACTCGAAGAACATTCAATTGATTTATGATTGTCGTCGTCAAAAGTATTTTTGTAATTTATTTTGAACTAGCTTCTGCCCGCGACTTCGTCTGCGTAGAATTATACATCTAATCCTTCCTCTTGAATCACTATCTATTAAAAAAAACCGCATCAAAATCCATTGTGTAGTTTTGAAGATATAAGCATACATAGGGACACAGGGACAGAGAAAGCGACTTTATTTTATACTATGTAGTGATGATAGTGATGGGTCTTCGCGTGATACATGTATTTCACATATTTGATTCCACATTACGGTTTCTCCATTAGTAGCCTTTTTCCGGTTTTGAAACAGAGGCAAGCAAGCTTTAAAGTCAAATATCAATTCTTGGGATACTTCTGTGACTTCATAGGGTTTGTCAGTTTTTGCCATACGAATAGCCATGTCCCACTGTTCAGGCGTGTATATATATTAAATTTTTCGTTATTTTTTCAATTAGAGCATGCATGCTATCACCTTCGTTTTGGGTGTGTCCAACTACTAAAAAACGATGTGAAATTGTTATATACTTCCAACAAGCGTACATGTACATGAGAAATACAATCCGGTTACGGTTTTGCCCTCCACAATAATTGTGGTATAACACCGTCGCAACACACTGAATTTTACAACAGGTTGGTCACAAAAAACGATGACTAAAGAAAATAGTACCTTGTCAATTCGGAATAAAGGCTTTTACTCGTAATTGTGATTTTGATATTGAGTGATAAATATTCTAGTGCCATTATAATTAAGAGAGTAAACGATTAAGACAGTTTTTTTTTAATTTATATCAATTTGTTAAGGTCAGTTGAATAACTTGTCAAGAAAAGTTTATAAATATTAAGTTTTTTTTTGTAAAGAGGAACCAGTAGTGATCTCATAATAATATTCTAATTTTTAAATAAGTAATTTTTAATTTTGGAAGTTAAGAATAAAAGTGCAATGATAAATCCTACCAAGGCGTTAAAAATAAGGAATGAATCCTTGCTAATGATAAATCGAATCTTTAGAAGAAGCGAGTTAAGTTTATATATTTTTTATAAGTACTTAATAGTACAGTCTCAATAATTAAGAAAAGAAGACTATTTTGGATAGAATGGAATTATTTTTAAGTTTTTTCTTTGATGTGTTATAAAAAACAAATTTTATTACCATGTGCAATTCAATAAATAATAAGTAACAGTCTTGAATTTTATTGAATTTTGTTCTTCCAAATTGACCTTACTTTTAATGACACAAAATTGTTTCTTATGAAAAACGACTTAAACCACATTTGGTCAAACAGTTTGCTATGTTACATAATACAAAAATGACCTGATTCGCATTAAGTCAAATAAGCAGCAAAAAGTTCAATCATAAAGTGACCTTATAATGGCTTGATTTAAAAAAAGTTTTTTTTTTAGTACTAAATTTACAAATATACACAATTTCTCATGTGAACTAATAAGTTCAATAATTAAACTATACTTTGCAATTTAAAATTGCTCCGTATCTTATTTGGTCCTGGCAATAAAGGTAGTTAAACATTACACTTACGGTATTTCAAAACTTTAGACACGTTTTCCCAAAAAGTTACGTTTTTGGTTTAGGTCGGTTTCGTTCTAAAGGTGCGAGATATTTTAAACTAAAACGAATATTGCTCAAACTGTGGTTGTTGAATAAGTTACTTTTAAGAATGTGAAACTATGATTAAAAGATTTACAAACATAATAAAAGCAGTTTTTATTAAAAAAAACTTTTTTCTATTATTATTAATAAAAATATATAATATAATTTCTCGTTTTAAACAGCAAAACATTAAATATTTTTAACAGTATACAGGTGTAAGCGAACTTAATTTAAGCGTATACTGGTGCAAGTGACTAATATGTCGACCAAATAATGATAAAGGGCATTTGAGCATGAGCTACGTATTTATTTTTAAACAGTATGGATTTATGTAACATATTTATCTAATTATTAAATGAAAAATAGAAAGAAATAACAATTAACTTAGTACGGTGTATACTGGATCAAGGGGTAGTTGCCTCAGTATACCACAAATCAGAACACGTAAAATGCGCGTACACTAGTGTATTTACCATTTTCTCAAAAACTATCATTAATTTCAGAATTCCATATATGTAGTCTGAAAAGAGGTACTTTAGTTCGAGCGAATCCAAAGTTTTATTGAATGGACTTAAAAGATAAAAAAGTTACAAATGATTTTACCTTTGCACGGCTCTCCTGTAAAATCATGATTTTGCAGTTGCCTCAGTATACTTAGGAGGTGTCGGTATGATAACTCACGTATAAAATTCGAATCTAAGAACTAGTCCGAAACATGTCGAGCAACATTTTAAAAGGTTAGTCGTCAAAATAAAATCAGTCGTTCTAAAGTGATGTGACCAACAAACAAATTTTTATTTGCATTGATTTTATTTTAAATACTTACCAATTCTAATTTAATTTCATTAATAAATGAACAATTGAATTATCCATCTAACTTTTAAACTCCAAAAGAACCACTTTTAAACGTGACTGTACCTTTGCACCTGATGTAAACGCCAGACGACTAGACGGGCAGACATATGGCTAGAAGTGATACTGGGAACTGGGAACATTGCGTCGATATTCGTTAAATTTAAGAACTGGTGAAGTTCGAGTCGGATTATCGAAGCACGACATTGCTTTTACAAGAGATGCACTAAACAACCAACTACAGCGCTTCTATTTTCTGAATCTCTCAGCAATCTTTGTTTTTCAAGTGACTGACATCTGTACTAAAGAAAACCGAGAGACATTAAGACACCAGAAGCCCTTTATGAATATATTTCAAGTTTAAGTCCATTACAGCTGAAAAATATCATTAAATTAAAAAAAAAACTGCCCACCCCACGCATTAATTATTAATGCATTAATGCTCCTCTCATTGACTCAAAGGTTAACTGGTAGAGATAGAGATCCCTTATAGAGATAACGCCTTTGTGCATAATATATTATATTTATGGTCTTTTTTGTGATTTGTCCCTGTTTCTTTATATTTGTACAATAAAGCATTTACTTACTTACTTAATCTAAATACGTAAATAAATAATTCAATTTTATGACTTAATGCCTTACATTTTTTTACCAAACATAGCTAAGAACCACTGCAATAAAACAGGCTTTCGAAAGCAAAAAGTCGCACCGAAATCGATCCATTTGTTTGAGAGCTAGGACTCCACAGACACACACACACACACACACACACACGTACCTACATTGACATCAAACTTATATTAGCCCTCTTTTGCGTAACTTACGAGACAGACGACATAAATCGCAGGAGATTATGATAATATGATCCATTTTTAAGTACCTATCATATAAAACATATTGTTGTCCCGCACAAAGAGTAACAAACACATAACGAGAAAGCAATTTTCGTCGGTCACGCTCACCCATTACACAAAAGACAGAGACCGACGCTTAACTCCATTTTTGATCCGTTTTTAATCTGGACCCTGCACTTCATTAACAAGGTTGACATTTGAAACGAAGGTAGTGCAAATACGTCGTTTGGAAAATGCCTTCGGTTTTGAGTGGGGTAGCAGCTGTGACGTGTCGACGGCTTTTAGTTAGGACTTAGTCTTGCATCCGTAGGGGTTAAATAGGTTCGTGCGTCAAAAACTGATTAAGCCTATCACCTCACACTAATAGAAATCAATACGAGCGTGAAAGGGACATCGTGAGACGAACTTTGGAGAAACCTACGGGGTTGTGATTCTCTCCCGCGCTTCTTGTACATACTAAATTACCCAGTGGGACAAGTCTTCAACCAGTGTGTGTTGCCAGTTATGACCATAGCTCGGACAAGTCGTCGCTAAACCATCATAACACGGTAACAAGTAGAAAACTATGACAGAAATTCAAGCAAAAAATGCCAAACCCTTTGCCCAGCGTCAGCTTAGCTTGGTCACCTTCTTGTACGTGGAACCTCGCCGCAACCAGTATCTGATTCTGCAATACCTTGTCCGAGCTATGGTTATAAACCTTTGGCTCTGAAACGTGGTCCTTGACTGCTACTTTTGGAGAGGCTCAGGCTCAGCCATGGAGAGAACTGCTCAGAATTTCTTTGTGCAATAAAATCCGGAATACGAAAATTTTACGAAGGACTAAAGTCAGCGATTAAACTCAATAGACCTCTCCCCCTGTCGGGTTCTTAGCTAACGGTCACTGATACCCTCAGAATCTGCCAGAACATCATTAGCCGATGCCCAGGGTGCACCGGAAAAAACACTACTCTTCATTCAGAAACGAAGCTCTTGACCAATACGCGGAGGTAACCCGATTTACACCCATACGCTTGTTAAATTAAAAGCTAATTTTTACCTTATCTGACACTAACTGCCTATGCTAGACAAAAAAAACATACATTTTGTTACAAAAGGTTTGTCAGATCGTAATAAAGAAGGAGTATATCTCTATGTATCTAAAAGACATTACAGGTCACAAGAAAAACTGAAACATTGCTGCTTTAATAGCTACATATCATTTACTTTTTTTAGTAGCGTTCGGAAATAGATACCCTTTTAGTAGCAAATCGTGGTACGTGATTGTTTTACCGAATAAAAATCTAGATTTTGTCTCTTATTTACATACAAAAGATATTGAACGTCGCGTATCTTACACAAACTTATATTACACACGTACTTTGAAATGCTGATAGAAAATAAATGAGGTTTATTTTAATTTTATTTTTTAAGATTGCGGTAAACGACCGAATGAGTTGTCAGATGGTAAGTGGTGATTGTGGATGCAGAGATTGAGATAATATCTTTCGTGGGGGTGCGAGTCGGGTTACCTCCACGTGTGGTCAACAGTTGCGGTTCGTTTTTGAACCTGTCCGGGGGGAAGAGCAATGCTTGGGCCGGTGCACCTTGGGCATCGGCTAATGATTTCCTGGCAGTTTCGGATCGGGGTAGAGGGGGGTCTTTGACCATTATCGTACAACGTTGCCGACATTTTGCCACAAGACTTTTTAATTATATTTTTGTTAATTTCACATCGGCGAAGTTATCGTCGCTCTAACGACTTGATACGCCACAAATAAGAAGAAGAATATCTTTCGTGTTAAAGCAGTAGAACTTGAATGTTTTTATTCAGTCATTTCTGACACCACATGTTTACTAGGAGTTAGTTAGACAAGTAAATATTACTACTTATCACATCATACTAATAATATAAAGGCGAAAGTTTGGGAGTGTGTGTGTACGTTTTTTACTTCTTCACGCGCAAACGGCTTGACAGATATTGATAAAATTTGGAACGGCGATAGCTGGTAGACTAGATTAACACAAAGGATACTTTTATCCTGGAAAATTAGATAGTTCCCGCGGGATAGTGATAAAAATGTGAAAGGCCTAGACATGCAACGTAAATAATTGTTGCAAAATAAAACTATCAACGTTGACGAAGTCGCCGGCAGAAGTTAGTTTAGTTAAAAAGCGATATACCATCTAAACACCTACAGCCGTATATGTTAAAAATCGCTTACATTTATTTGCATCTGGTCTTTTATAGTTTAGTATAGTATGGTAACTCTTTATTGCACATAACAAAATAGAAATAAATACAATAATAACAGATAATAGCATAAAGGCGAATTTATCCCGGAAACAAATCACCTCCAGTTAAACTGATTTAAGAGAGGAAAACTTAACAAAGATAGACCAACAGGCGTAACAGTTACGAATTTGAATTACCTAGTTTTTTTTTACGAAATAGTCGAGTCAAGTCAAAGAAAATTGATAAAAACACCTAGAACTATAATCATCATTTAATATGATACGATATCACAAGTCAAAAATTCAAAATTCAAAAGTTTATTACCCAAATAGGCCGCCAAGGGCTCTTCTACATGTAAAAATGGCTTTTGTTTATTTTTTAGAAGCAAACACTGCACGTGAAAAGCAAATGTGTGCCACGGTCGTTCCACAATACATATTTACAAGCGACCTACTTATCTAAACCACGAGACGCCTATTTTCCCCAAACTCCCTTCACACTTACACGATGACAGCTCTTCGTAAAAAACACTCAGGCATACCTTATTCGCTATCGTAAAAGCAACCTCAATTCTTTGTAATAAGAGCCACGACTAGCACATCTGTCATGTCGCGGCGTGCGTGGAAATTGTCACGTTCATCTTTACGTTGGAAGCGAAAGTGATTACCACTTACTTCAGTTTTAGTGGGAAAAACGGGATTTTTACCGCGTTTGTCACTTTAACAGATTATTTGAAGGGTTACATTTTGTGTGCTTGTGTGGATCTATCTATGCAAACACATACATACAGAAATCACGTCTCTATCCCTTACATGATCCCACAAACTTGGTAAATGTGGCCTGTAGGTCTCGTCACCTTGGGCTCTGTCTACCCCGTTAGGGATAAAGACGTGATTTGTGTGTGATACACACGATACAACACGGGATTATTGCCTAAATAAACAATTTATGTATTTATGACGGTTATAGCTTGTAGATGAGCGGCTTTAAACAAACATATTAAAGCGAACACTTTACAATTCCACAGTCTCATAAGCTTTCGACAATGCCTTTTTTGCCAACCCCGTGAAACCTTTCCGCGTGACTGTCTTCTCTTATGCTCGTCCTGCTTACACTAACAGGGTTTATTAGGAGAGTGAAAGAGATGGTATGACACGAGGTTCAAATTCAAAATTGGTAGAACCTAATTCCTTACCGACAAAAAGCCCTGATGTGGTTCCACTAAATACCCACTCGGTTACAGTCTAGGTCCCTTGTTTTGCTCGTGTCTTGTTTTTATAGAATACTAGCTTCTGCCCGCGACTTCGTCTGCGTAGAATTATACATAAAAACCTTTCTCTTGAATCACTCTATCTATTAAAAAAACCGCATCAAAATCCGTTGTGTAGTTTTGAAGATATAAGCATACATAGGGACATAGGGACACAGGGAGAGAGAAAGCGACTTTATTTTATACTATGTAGTGAGTAGTGATGATGATAAAACATTTAATTTAATTTCAATGCCTTTCTTCAACCTTAAGCGTTTATTAGATATTCTAAGCTTCGCTTTTTACATCCACATATTATAATATAAACGTATCGTAACTGACTGACTGACAGACAACGAACAGCCTTAACCACTGGAGCTAGGGATTTGAAGAGACAAGATTTTATTCCCACAGGACTAATTTTTGTTCTGTATTTGTTTCTATGCCTTTTCCAATGTCGACTCCACTACTCTCACTCACACATCACTACATACAAATAATAGTAATAATAATATAGCCTTTTTATTCCGAGTCCGCTACAATTTCAGTAAGTATGTTGTAGTTGTTCTTTTTTTTTATATTTTTAAATTGTCACGTAATTCGGCGTGCCTCATGGCATAGGCCTCCTCCGTGTATTGGAGGGTTTGGGCTATAGTTCCCACGCGCGCCCAGTGCGAATTGGGAACTTAACACATTATTTCTTCGCAGATGTGTGCAGGTTTCCTCACGATGTTTTCCTTCACCGAAGAGCTCATGGCAAATTTCAAATGTAATTTTCGCACATAAATTCCGAAAAACTCAGAGGTGCGCGCCCGGGATTTGAACCCACGACACTCTGCTTGAGAGGCCACAGGTCAAACCACTAGGCTACCACGGCTTTTTTTACTACCTACATACAAATATTATTGTAAAATAATATTCTTCGCCGCGTCTGTTCACGATAAACCCAAAAATTGCTGGACGGATTTTCTTGGAGTTTTCACCAATAGATAAGATGATTAATGACGATGCTTTAGGTATATAATTCGTCAAGTTTTTTTTGTAAATTGGTTGAAATATTAACGATCTTTGTTGGACTTGTTGGTAAGAGTTGGCGGGATACAAATTTTAATGTAGCGCGGACGCAGTCGCGGGCAACATCTAGTTATTGTGACAAAATATGTATTTAAGTTCTAATTTTTTCTTTAACACACATAAACATAATTGTATTCAAGGGATGAGCGCGCTTGTAGCGCTTGACTATAACATCATCTACAGCTAGTAGGACAAATTGGCTATATACGCTTATAGAGCAAGAAAGTGTCAACAAACGCTCTTATAAGACGAACAGTTTTAGTGTAGTACTTTATAGGACGTTTACTCGACTGTTTTTGCTACATAACTCCAAGTTATAGGGCCAAAATGTTACTAGGGCGGTACCGTATCACATGCTTTCTTAAGCCTAAAAGGGTAAATAATAGCAAAGTAAAGGGTAAATTGTTGTGTTATAATTTTTTGAAAATAAATCAATTTTAATTTTTTCAAAGTGGAATCAATGGTGATTTTATAAACGCCTCAGACATTCAAAATAAAACGACTGGAATAAAAACATCCGTTATGATTTCAAAGAAGCTCAATAAACGAAATAGCATTTGCATAATATCAACATTGAAGTACCTTTACTTCGGTTTTTTAGCATGAGAAAAGGAAAGCAATCTTGACAAGTAGTAAGTATTTTTATTGAAAAACATTTTTTAAAAATCGGTAACTGGAAAACATAAAACCATAACAAAAAAAAACAATCACAATATTCATGGGATTTTAACTTGTACATACATACATACATACACAAATCACGTCTTTATTCCTTTCGGGGTAAAGTAACAAGACCTACAGGCCACGTTTATTGTAAGCGTATAGATGGAGAATGGTAGTGATGGATTGCTAGCCGCATCGCCTATAATATGATTCCTATGATTTTCGCCCATTCCCTCGATGGGCTTTTACCATCTGCGCGGGAAGCGAAGCAACTGGTACAGCATGGATTTTAAATTGTAATTTGCTGTTAATTATTTTTTAAAACGGCTTTTCAATAAAAATACATAGGTACGGTCAAGTGCAAAAATAAGTATCGATAGGAACTTCTCAAAAATATGTCCCACAACCTTATTACGCTGGCGTAAGAGCGTATGATACTTATTTTTGAAACTTTGTCTACATACATATTATTACACTTGACTGTACATATCAAGAATGTTTATCTTTTTTTCTCATGCTAAAAAACCATTACATGCATTATTCATCTGAATGAAACTGGACCCCAATATTTCCGCGTAATTTCAACAAACAACAGACGAACTCCCTCAGGGAAATCTACCTGGTAATTTTTGAATTCGATTGCTCAAAATTCTTGCCTGGAAAATGAATGATAATAAAATGAAACTCCTTTTGTTCTGCGGATAGATAATGTGAAATTTTAATAAATTTCCTGTTGATACGTAGCTTTGTCTATGAAAACAAAGGTGGCCGGTCCGTACAGACAGACCTCTATAGACATTTTCTAGAACAATTTGTAAAAGTGATACATCATGTGTCAGTACGATAAAGAATGCGTTAAAAATGTTTACTCACATTTTGTACTTGTTTTTTTTACGATTTCAGAAAAACAGTTCTTTATTTGAGTAATATATCTTGAAAAAACTGGTATCAGACGATTTCTTTAGACCGACCGCTTAAATGAGTCCACGCCCTCGCAGCACAGGGGACCGTGAGAGGTGCGGGCGGGTAGTGCGCCTGCCGCCTGCACCTCTCTTGGCCCCCGCGGTCGTCCCACCCCGCGCCCCTGCACCGCGCGGGCGATGACTCCTTTGAGCAGTGTGTCTATACCTTAATTATGATTTTATTAGTTGTTGTTCGCAACTTTCCCTAAGAGTTTAATTCTAAAAGTACCCCTTAGAATTACTTATAGTTGAAATCAGTTAATGTTAAGCTTTGTTTTGTCTTTAATTATTGTCATCGATATTATTCCGTAATTACCTCATACGTATAATAAATAGATTAGATAAACGTATAAACGTACTTATAGGTAACTATTTGTTTAAATATGCAGAGTAATTTTCGTTTCACCCTCATTTCACTAAAACCAAATCAGAAGCGCGTCGTGTTAATTCTGGGAGTACACTGGATGCGAGTTATTTCTCGGCTAAAAGTAAAATATACTTATAACGTTTTGCTATCGTAGAGAGTAATAAGCTATGGCCAGCCACCGAACAACGGTTAAATAAATAACGACACTGTCTTCTTCAACCTCCACATTGGCGGAATCATCGACAGTATCGATGGGGCTATTTCTTTTTAAAAATTGAATTGAATTGAAGCTATGGCCGGGAATCGAACCCAGAACCTCGTCATTCCGTGACGCGTGCTATACCCTACACCACCCATAGGTACCTGCTACCTTTACTTTTCGGATTTTTCTATGTGTTCTCATTTTCAGTGACATTTAGAAATTTGTGTATGTGTAAATGAGTAAATAATACAATCTATTAGCTGTTTTATTTGGCCAGGATGTGATATATGTAGTAGAGCCCAACATTAGGTACTGACCTTGATAACTATTAATACACCCTTTCGAAGGACTCGACCAAGGGCGAAACAACGGTAATAATAACGCGACTTTATGGAGGTATATGAATAATGTAATGTATCACAACTGTAGAAAATAAACAGCAGAATGTCACCTTAACTCAAGTGTAGCAAGGTTCGCGATTCAATGGCGGGTTTCGTCATTTGCGCTTTTGTTATTGTGGATATGTTTTTATGTGTATATCATTGACTCCCATAGCATTATTAAAGGAGCTTCCTGGTCTGGGAGTGAAGAAGAAAGAACATAGAATGTACCAGTTGCTTCTCTTCCCGCACATATGGTAAAAGCCCATCGAAGGAACGCACGCGCACACAACATACACACACACACACACACACATCCACACACACATAGACAGCCTAAAGTAACTAGATCTAAAGGCCACGTTTAGCATTATTAGAGGCGTATAGGTAAAAAGGGGAATCAAAATAGTGATGGTTTGCTAGCCGCATCACCTATGACATGATTTCTAAGATTTTCGCCCAATTCCCTCGATGGGTTTTTACCATCTGCGCGGGCAGAGAAGCAGCTGGTACATTCTATGTTACTTCTTTGCTCCCAGACCAGCATGGAAGTATTTATGTGCAACTAGCTGTTGCCCGCGGCTTCGCACGCGTGAACCATGAGCATTTCAAAGAAGCAAGCAATCAAGCAAGCAAGCAAGCGAAACTGCAAGCTTTCAAGCAAGCATGCAAGCATGTAAGTGCAAGCAGGCATGCAAGCAGGCATGCAAGCAAGCATGCAAGCATGTAAGTATGCAAGCAGGCATGCAAGCAGGCATGCAAGCAGGCATGAAAGCAGGCAAAGCAAGCATGCAAGCAAGCATGCAAGCAAGCGTGCAAGCAAGCACTCAGCGAGAATGCATGAAAGCATGACATGCAAGCGTGCAAGCAAGCACGCAGTGAGCATGCAAGTAAGCATGCCAAGCAAGCGTGCAAGCAAGCATGCATGCAAGTAAGCAAGCGAACCATGAGCATTTCAAAGAAGCAAGCAATCGAGCAAGCATGTAAGTATGCAAGCAGGCATGCAAGCAGGCATGCAAGCAAGCATGCAAGCATCTAAATATGCAAGCAGGCATGCAGGCAAGCAAGCAAGCAAACCTGCAAGCTTTCAAGCAAGCATGCAAGCATGTAAGTATGCAAGCAGGCATGCCAACAGGCATGCAAGCATGTAAGTATGCAAGCAAGCATGCAAGCAGGCATGCAAGCAGGCATGAAAGCAGGCAAAGCAAGCATGCAAGCAAGCATGCAAGCAAGCGTGCAAGCAAGCACGCAGTGAGCATGCAAGTAAGCATGCCAAGCAAGCTTGCAAGCAAGCATGCATGCAAGTAAGCTCGCAAGCAAGCATGCATGAAAGCAAGTATGCAATCAAGCATGCAAAGCAAGGACTCAAGCAAGCATGCAAGCATTGCCCCGCTGCCTTAATTTTTCTGAAACTGTAAATATTGCAGGATTTTTATAAAACAAACCTAACCTAACCTATAGGGCTGTCCTAAAATATATCCTAAATAGCTTTTGCCCACGACTTCGTACGCGCTAAGATGTAAAACGAAAAAATAAGTTTTTCCCGTTCCCGTGGAAATTTTGGGGAGTGCTTTCGGAGTTCACTTAAAGCCTTTAAAGAAACACACGTTATAAATGTTAAGTCTCTTTCTTCCGCTGTTTCGTCTCGAAACGTAAAATCCCGTTTTTTCTCGTCCCTGTGGGCGTTTCGGAAAATCCTTTCTTAGTGTTCCCTTACACTCCCGAATAAACCTACGTGACAAATTTCAACTTTCTGCTGTTCCCGTTTTTCCCGTTCCCGTAAGAACTGAATATATAAATCCCGATTTTTCCTTATCCCGTGGGAATCTCCAAACATCCTGAAATTAGTTTCTTAGTTTTGTAATCACTTACTTTTGTATCAAATTTGAAGAGTCTAGTTATTATAGTTACTGAGATAGCGTCACTCGGAATCGAATATAATAATTCCCGTTTTTTCCTTATCAGTGCGTCCTACCCCTCATGACCTACGGAGCTGAGACGTGGACACTCACGGTAGGGTTGGTCCACCAGTTCAAAGTCGCTCAGCGAGCTATGGAAAGAGCTATGCTCGGAGTCTCTCTGAAGGACAGGATTCGTAACGAATACATCCGACAGAGAACCAGAGTTACCGACATAGCTCAAAGAATTAGTAAGCTGAAGTGGCAGTGGGCCGGCCATATCTCGCGAAGAACCGACAACCGCTGGGGGAAACGTGTTCTTGAGTGGAGACCGCGACTTGGCAAACGTAGTGTAGGACGCCCTCCGGCCAGGTGGGATGACGATCTGCGAAAGACTGCAGGCAGATGCTGGATGCTTCAAGCTAAAGACAGGGCGCTGTGGCGCTCATTAGGGAAGGCCTATGTCCAGCAGTGGACTAACATAGGCTGATGATGATGATGATGATGATGAGATATACCCACACATTTATAAAAAAATAATTTTCCCGTAGGAAAAGGTATTTTCCCGCGGTAAAAAGTAGCCTATGTCACTCAGTGATAATGTAGCTTTCTAACGGCAAAAGAATTTTTGAAATCGGTCCAGTAGTTTCGGAGCCTATTCAATTCAAACAAACAAACAATCAAATCTTTCCTCTTTATAATATTAGTATAGTATAGATTACATGTGTAACGGTTTTGGCAGCGCACGCCAGAATAGCTCGCAGATGGTTGATTTACTTTTTATCCCGGAAAAATGAACGGTTCCCGAGGGATATATTTGTTTTTGTTTTTTTCGCTATTTACTATTACTATAATTACTATTACTACATCGCGACGTAATAGTAGTAATAGTACCCACTTAGTAGTAATATATTCATCACCATCATCATCATCATATATCCCTCGGGAACCGTTCATTTTTCCGGGATAAAAACTATCCTATGTCCTTTCCCGGGACTCAAACTATCTGTATACCAAATTTCAACTAAATCGGCCCAGCGGTTTAAGCGTGAAAAGGTAACAGACAGACAGACAGACAGACAGACAGACAGAGTTACTTTCGCATTTATAATATTAGTAAGGATTAAAAATCATTACACGTAAGACCGGCGTGCATAACAGGATGTGTAGCATCCATCAGTGGCTGTAAAAGGGAAGCAAACAAAAGCATTAATTGGTTGAATCTGGCGTAAGTTTGTGGAAGTCCACATCCGTGACACGAACTGAAACCAATTAATTCTTGAAACCACTTAAACTTGCTACTCCGCGACACACACACACACACACACATACATACATACACACAGCGAGAATAGTTGGCAGTTACGTATCGGTTTCGATAAAATTTGCAATATAGGACTTAGGGGGTCATCAATCAAGTAAGGTCACCGAGAATAAGAATATAAATATTTAAATTGTAATGCGTGGCGCCATCTTTCGATACTTTTCAGGTAGTAAAATAACCGTGGTGTGCTACTAGCTTTATATACGAAAACGTACAGGAAAATGAGGAGCACATTATGTATCCGTAATTTATGAATATTTAATAATCTGAATCATATCATATTTCCTGGCAAGGTAGATATAAACGGGAAATGAGTTGTTTAGCAAAGTTATTTGGGGTGCGAGTCGGGTTACCTCCGCGTGTGGTCAAGAGCTGCGGTTCGTTTTTGGATCCGTCCGGGGGGAAGAGCAGTGTTTGGTCCGGTGCACCATTATCCGTTGGCTAAGAGTTGGGGGGAGGGGTCTTTTGACCGTGTTCTACTGTACAAATTTGGCGACATTTTTGTTACAAGATATATTACTTTGACATTGGCGAAATCATCGCATCGATCGATGGGGCCAAATTAGAACACAGGCCACATTTAGTAAGATTATGGGCGTATAGGTGAAAAATGAAATCAAAATAGTGATGGGTTGCTAGCCTCATCGCCTATAACATGATTCCTATGATTTTCGCCCATTCCCTCGAAGGGCTTGTTTGATAGTTATCATTTTACTTAATCTAATTCATTTATTGCACTTTGTGATCAAAGTCCTATGTGCAGCATAAAAATAAAAATTCTTTCTCCTTTCTTTCGATGGGCTTTTACCGTCTGAGCGGGAAGACAAGCAACTGGTACATATTATGTTTTTCCTTTGCACTCATACCAGCATGGAAGTCACATAGCTAAAACATAGCCAGAAAAAATTAAGAAGAAACGAAACGAACTAAAAAATAACTTCGCCAAACTTCTGTCTCATCGAGGCAAAAATTCAAGGAGGCATTTATTGGATTTCTTATCGAAACTTCAATTAAATAGTATTTTACTTCTCAAAGTTACCCTCAAATTACTTAGTAAGACGCGTAAAATAAATAACCTCAAAACTTGTTAAAGGCTTATACCCGTTAGTGGCAGTAATAAAAAAAAGGCTGTTAAAACTAGGTAAAGGCAAACTTCCCGTTATTTTGAAAGAGCAGTTTAAGCGTAACGTGATATCGCTGAAAGCGTGTACACACCCCTTGTTCACTCACACAGACGCAGTCGGCCTGCCTGCATGGTGTTGCCTGTTTATTGTAGAGTTAGTTATTCTATTATTTTTGCTGACGTTATGTTTGTTTGTACTTAAAGTGAATGAGTTCTGTTGACTACTTTTCTGTTCGGACGAGTTTTTAATAGCCTATTTAGTTACCGAACTGTTTGAGAAAGGTCTCTCAAGATCGCTTTCTCCTGGAGCGTATACTGGACCATTCAGTAGTATAATTATACATTTACATACTTACATAATGTCCGTATCATTCTGCTTTGTAGAAATCGGCAATTTTTCTAAGTTGTCCCGAATCAAATACAAATTAATCCGAAAAAATGTTTACTAAAATTTAGGTAAACCTAAAAATCATTACTTAAATGTAAACAACAATAATTTTAACAAAATAAACCATCAGACGTCATTCCGGGTGCAAGGGTGCCTCACACGCTTGCCGCATTGCCGCGTTGAACAGCGATGGGCAACCAATAACAATACAATGACTCTTTATTGAACACCAAATAATAAACAACATACGAACAGGTACATAGAGAAAATTACTAGGTAAGCAAAAGGCGGCCTTAGCGCTACAGTGCGATCTCTTCCAGGCTACCTTAATAACAGAATGTAGTAAAGCTTAAAGCGGGCGGAACGGTTAGGAGCGAGCAAGAGTCAAATCTATTAATTTGGATTTAACTTTTGCTTAATTAAATATCCACGCTGAAGGATGACCAGAGGCCAATGACCAGAAATGATTTGGTTGTTGAATTATCTTCTACATCAGATTTAGGATATATTTTAGTGTATTTTTTTTTTGCCTTGCACATATTACGTAGTTATTTAAGAGTTTTGAATGAAATTCAAACAAAATTGAACGTCAAACGACATCAAAATATAATTGTTCTTTAAATTGGATTTTATGAAACAAGTTGTTAAAAGTCTGTTTTAATAATTAGTAAAAGTTAAAGATTTTGTTAAATATTCTGATGCAAATTTGACTGAAATAGAACATTACTTAGTAACAATAATTAGGTAGGTATAAAAGTAACAAACAAACAAAACAAAGTTATTATAATATTTTTTTATGTTTTTCCAAATGATTTCTTTATATCTTTAATGAAGCTTAAAAAAAATAACATCCAACTCTAATTTGTAATATTTATCCATATTTTCCGTTGTAACGTTTTCCTTTAAATGAACTGGCAACCCCACTTGCACTCCCCGGCCGAGACAGGCCGGCTGGGCGCCCAACAAAAGAGACAAACCATACCCCTTTTCCTAAGTAAGAAGAGTACAAACAAGGTGATATTGACCTTGCGCGCAATGACGTCATTTGCGACCTAGCTGCAGCTTCCCTTGTGGCTTGCCTGTGTGTGTGAACCAGACCCTGAAACTGCGGCAGTGTGCGTGTTATCGTTTCCTCCGCCGTAGCTGTGTGTGCTTTCTGTATCTGTGTGTCGTGTACGCGTGAAAGTTTTGCGTGTGTACAGTCGTATCATGTGCAACAGGTTGCGTGTGTTAGTGACATTGATTTCCCGTACGGTGTACGGGAGCAACAGGCGAATTACTTTGTCCACGGTGTATTTAGCTTTTGTTACAGTATGAAATGTTAATATTGTTTTCGGCTGTGGTCGTCTTCGTTGTTTTGTTTGCTTATTGATGTTTTGGGGTCAGAATTGCTAACTAGGTTAGTTATTCGACTGGTTAAACTTCTGTTTGAGGGATGGAACGTTCCGGGTAACTTGATCTAATCCAGTGACATTTCACGTTAGTAATTGCGCCGCAGTGGTATTAGGATACATATACTAGCGACCCGCCTCGGCTTCGCACGGTATATTATATCATGTAAACCTTCCTTTTGAATCACTCCATCTATTTAAAAAAACCGCATCAAAATCCGTTGCGTAGTTTTAAAGATCTAAGCATACTTATAGGGACAGATTGCGGAAAGCGACTTTGTATACTATGAAGTGATATATTTTTTCCGAACGCGCTAGTAGTTTCAAAACATTCATGTAAAAGAGCCCTTGGCGGCCTATTTGCAAAGTTTTTTTTATATTTTTATACACACCTACTTAAATCGAACCGTGTAATCATGTTAAATGTGGACTTAAGGCTTTGTTACCTTAGGCTCTGTCTACCCCGTAAGGGATGAAGACGTGATTCATGTATGTATGTATTTACACGGCTTTAATGATTTTGATGAAATTTGCGATAAATCAGTTTTTAGGGGGCATAAAATGTAGCTACTTTTGAATTTCTTCTGAGTCTTAAGCACTACATTTGTTAAAAAACGGGTCTTAGGATGTTATAGACCAGCAGCTTAAATGAGTCATCGCCCGCGCGGCACAGAGGCGCGTGGTAGGCGACAAAGGGGGCCGAGAGAGGTGCGGGTGGCAGACACTACCCGCCTACACCGCTCTCGGTCCCCTTTGTCGTCCCACCCCACGCCCTGTTGTTAACCTGTTGGTCAATAGCTACTCAACTCTCACTGTCTCATTTTTATACCTCAGTTTTGAAATGTTTCAGATGGTGTCAAAGACAATCAAACAATAGTTGTATCTGCCATCATTTATTAAAACAAAATTATTTACAAAATGCCCATCGCAATGGATAGCAGGGCGCACATTACATGCATTACATGACAAAAATAAACGTTACAAAAATAGATGCAGTCCCGTAGCTCTTAAAATGCCTCTCCTTCCCTCAGCCGATTGTAGTATCAAACCCATAACTATAAGTTTTCACACAAGAAAACGTATCGAACGCGTTTGCGTCAACATCTCAGTTATAGACCGACCGCTTAAATGAGTTCTCGCCCACGGGCGCGGGGTAGGATGACCGCGGGGGCCGAGAGAGGTGCGGGCGGCAAGCGCACTACCCGCCCGCACCTCTATCGGTCCCCTTTGTCGTCCCACCCCGCGCCCCTGTGCCGCGCGGGCGAGGACGGTCTATAGACGTGCTAGTAGAGATCGCGGGAAGCCATTGCCTGCAGCAGGCTAGCACAAAAACACGAGAGCAGTGTCCCCCGCGAGTTAGACTACCAGTCTCTTTCTAGAACGAGCAGAAAGAAGAAGACGAACGACACCGCTCTCGCGCTCCCTTGTGCTCGTGGAGATACTTAGGGAACTTCCTTGATGATCCCTTGACAACAGCAGATCGGTAGATGTAAAATCTATCACACGCCGTTTGAGTGTTATCGACCGATTAAGGAAACGTGGAATCAGTACTGTATTCCCACATTGGTAAACCATGCGTCCCTTTCTTAGCAATAGAGTAAAAGCGAACCACAAGCAAACGAACCTAAAACGTGGTAGCCGTAAAAGTGCTTGTCGCTCAATGTTTTTATTGATTGCCAGAGCTTCACATGGTATTATTTCTATTCTAAGGTCTGTTATATAAGGGTTGCCAGTATCTTAAAATTATTCATGGGAGGTTGATAGGATTGAATAGAACATTTGAACTGGCGACACTGAACAGACGTATCGCTTAAACTTGTTAACGTTACTCATGCCAATTTTAAATTAAAATGAATTAAAATAAAATGAAATGCAAAAAAACTTTTATAGGACAGTAAAGTTACGCTGAGAAAGTTTCAAATCGCCGCTTTTTACACGATCCGAAGTTAGAAGCGATAAAACTGCAATCTTAAACCTACATTATTACTGCCCGGAATGTTTCCTACGTCTTTTCCTGAACTGAGAATAGCCAGCGTAGCGGGTGGTAAATTCTGCTTGCAGCCCCACGTGACGTAAAGTTACATTATTCGCTCGAATCAGCTTAAAAATAAAGGTACCAAGTATATTACTTTATAAATTCATTTTAAACTATAGTTACACGTTCTTACGTGTTATTGACATAATTAGGTATGTAATAACTAATTTATGGCATAATATTCTATTATAATAACCGCTTAATATGATATTAAGAACATACTATATCTAACAATTTTGTAAGTAAAAAATGTCTGATATACAATTTTATTTGTTCATATTCATAATAATATACTTAAAGTATTGCCATGATTTTTTAAGAATAAAAAACACTGACTCAATTTATCCAAACAATAGTAAATTTTATCATGGTTTGACAGTGTATCTATGTAACATATATAAATGAAAATGCTAAATGTTTGTTTTAATATAATCAATAACCGCAAATAACATCGTTTTTTGATCTTACATCTACCCGTTATTCAATAATGATAGGAAAAAAGTACAATCGAAAATGACGTTAAAGACAGGCAACGATAAATTGGATATCTATAGGTAATTCTAATATTATAATGAATTATAAAGTTATGATGTTCTACAATGTGGAAATATAAATTTGAATAATATTGAAATTGAAATTGTGTTGTACGAAATTAACAACACCCACCGCTACAGACCGACCGCTTAAAAGAGTCCTCACCCACGCGCTATAGGGGCACGGGGTAGGACGACAAAGGGGACTGAGAGAGGTTCGGACGGGTAGTGCGCCTCTCTCGGCCCCCTTTGTCGTCCTACCTCGCGCCCCTGCAACGCGCCGGCGAGGACTCATTTAAGCGCTCGGCCTATAGTACTATTAAATTTAAATGTTATATAGATAGGGTCTCCCATATTTGTTCTAGTATATTTCAGGTGGTGGTTAGGTTAGTTATGACTAAATAGCCTTGTAAATGTTTTCAGGTCAATTTGAAATACACTCGCAAATAAAGATAACAATAAGACCAAAAATGACAGAATTAAAAATTACGATGAAATTATTTACAACATGCATGCACTTTTCTCCCGCTAACTGCATCTTTTTCACATCAATGTAGTTTGAAATACGACAATACTGCCAATCGAAGTCGAATAATGTAAAAAGTGGCCAGATTAAAAAAAACCGCAAAAATAGCCATTTGCTTGTATTTTATAAATCACTGCTACTTAATTTTAGTTTGAAAAATTTCAAAATGTAACTTGGCCGCACTGGCCAGTAACACTTATACATAGAAATAACCTTTATAACTACTGCTGATTTCTCAGCCCCACTCTTTGTGGCCAGTTTTTTTTCGACACTTTTTCTTTCCTCAGCTCAAGAGCACACCTCACACCGTACCAGGCCGACCTCGTCGCAGTTCATACACTTGAGCGCGACGAACTCGGCGGTGAAGTGGTTACGGTGTAAGCTCTTTTTGGACCCATTGCAGATCCGGCAGGGAAGGAGGCGGAATCCACCGCACATCTGACACGTGTTGCAGGCGTCGGGACTCTGGAAACAAGAGTGACACGTTTTAGCTTTTTTTGAATGACGGCTGCGTAAAAAAAAAGAAAAAAAAAGTTGTGTTCCAAAGGTAAGTAGGTACCTACAAGCAAAGGTTGGTAGTTGTCCCTTCAAATGTCAGGTATTTTTTGTCAAATAACCTTTACCAATTAAAAAACTTTCAACTCTAAAAAGAGACTTAAGAGAGTAAAAATAGACTTGAAGGCCGAAAAACAAAATTATAATTACAAGGCAAAACTGCCTCAGGCTTAAATTTGAGCATGTCGCTTTGATAAGACGAGATGAGTATTACATAAAAGGTTTTTTATTAGCCCTCGCATTTCATTTTATCTTTAGCTATTTTTACTCAGCGCTATAATTTTCTACTTATAATGTATGACTCCCGAAAAACTCATCAGATCATATTGTTTATTGGAATTTTAAAAATACTTTAAATAACGAACTTGATATTTGGACTAGAGATGCCACGAATTATATGGCCGAATACCGAATACCAAATATTCGGCGAGGCTCTTGGCGACAGTGCCGAATATTCGGCTCTACTTAGTACTTTCCGCGGGTTACATTCACAATTCTCAATTTGAGATACGTAATAGTTTCTGGAATTGCTTTGAGGAAGTCGCTCCAGAAAATGTACGTTCAGATGAAGGTCGGGAACAAATAGTCCAAATTTTGGACATACACAAAAGATTTAAGTAATTTTCTGGTTCCAACATTATTTTTACTTGAGCTAACCCTTCAAATGCTAGCTTGAAACCTA
Source organism: Pandemis cinnamomeana (assembly GCA_932294345.1). Lineage (NCBI taxonomy): Eukaryota > Metazoa > Arthropoda > Insecta > Lepidoptera > Tortricidae > Pandemis > Pandemis cinnamomeana. The sequence goes on from OW028721.1 coordinate 9,212,475, forward strand.
TCGCAGGGTCAAGGAGTAGTTCAAGGAGTAGTTTTCTGTGAGAAATATTTTCATTAGTCCTAGAATAAATTCAAAAACTGGGTACCGAAATTAAATTAAGTACCTATATACTTTTAACGCGCGTAATAAAATACAACATTTAAAGTTAGCAAATCTTGCTTAGTTTCAAGGCAAGGTATTCAAATAACAAAATCGCACGCATCCTGCGCTATTTCAGAGAACGAAGGAAATCACGGAAGTCTATTAGGCCTTAAAACAAAGAAGATACATTTTTCAATGTTGTCTTCGATTTAAAATGCGTACACAGGTATTTAATTGGCAGGCCTCCCACTAGGTGGATCGACGACATCGTGAAAGTAGCGGAAAACCGGTGCATGCAGGTGGCGAGTTGTCGTTCATTATGGTGTGCTAAGGGGGAGGCCTCTGTTCAACAGTGGACGTCTTCTGGCTGATGATGAGGTATTTAATAAAATGGCCATTAAAATTCTCATCTTACAAGACTTAGTACACAGTTATATAACCCTTCAAATGCTGCGAAACCTATCACAGCCAGACGGAGTAGTACTGCACGAAAAATAATATAATTAGTCGCGCAATAAGTCCGAGGATCGGCTTTATTACGTCGCCGCAGACTTATGTTACGTCCCAGGATTACCGCATCTCTAGGAATATTCGGCCATTTTGTCTGGTACATTTTAGTGTTAATGTTCGAAGGGGTGAAACGCGTTGTTTTGTCTGAGACTTTTAAGTAGTTTTTTTCTGTATTGTGATGTTTGGGGTACAATTTTTCATTACAACATTTTCGAAATGAATCGCTTTAAAAATACAATAAAATTGCGTTAATTTCCATGCTTTTGTGCTGTGTTATATTTATTACTAGCGACCCGCCCGGCTTCGCACGGTATATTATGCATGTATTATACATAGTGTCCGACCGAAGTTTCGGTTTCGGTTTCGGTTTCGGCCAATTTCGGCCAAAAAAGTGATTTCGGCCGAAGTTTCGGTTTCGGCCAGAATCCGGCCGAAACCTTCGGCCGGGCCGAAATTACTTCGCGGCCTTATGCATCGGGAGCACTCGGCTTAATTCGGGCGCGCTCGGCCGGGTAGTTATAGTCTAATTATATCTATTTTCATTAAAAATAATCGATTTTTATTTTCAACATGAAACTACCGTGAGACTTAGGTAATCATAATTACACGTAAACGGATAACTCACGTATAAAAAGTCGACTGCGAAATAGTCCGAAACATGTCGAACATCACTCGACTTTTTATACGTGAGTTATCCGTTTGTGTAATTATGGTTTTTATTTTTTTTAACAAAAAAGAAACTGTTCTCATATAAGAAATCCTTGTAATAACCTTTTCCTTACGATTTGTATAGTAATTTTGAATATTTTGATAGGTCTTTAAAGTTTCGGTTTCGGTTTCGGTTTCGGCTAAAAATCGTGTTTCGGTCGGACACTAATTATACATAAAAACCTTCCTCTTGAATCACTCTATCTATTAAAAAACCGCATCAAAATCCGTTAGGTAGTTTTGAAGATATAAGCATACAAAGGGACATAGGGACAGATAAAGCGACTTTATTTTATACTATGTAGTGATAGTGATTTGTACCTGCAGAGTTTTTATTGGAATCTATGTGACATTTTCATTTTTTTTTGTTTTTCCAAACTCTTCCAAACCTTCCTAAGCCCAATCGATCTCGAGTTTTTCACATTTATTAGGCTTTTTACTTTTTACATCTTGTGTAAAGTCAGGTGCAGACATAAGAACTCAAAACATTATTCTTGAAAAAAGAAAAACGAAAACTCCATCGTAATAAAATTACGTGGACTCCAGAAATGATGGATGCCTTAAAAGTATTACCCTGCTTACAGAAAACTTCAAGGTTCATTGAATTACATTTTCTTCCCAGTCTGCATCGTGCCCAAACTATTAAACAGATTAAACTGCCATTACCGATAAGATCATCTCAGAAGTCTATTCGAAATCCGAACTAAAGTATCGAAAATCCAAGTAATAACATTTAAAGGTCTTAGAGCATGAAACCAAGGACTTGTCAAGCAACCGTTAGGTGCTAAAAACAGCCCACATTCAACAGCAGCAAACAGTACTAAATTGTCAAAGTATATCTCAACTTCACCCTCTCTTGAAACTATTGTGCCCCCTGACCATATTTTTGTCAAAGCAGGCGTTGGTGACTTCTCCGGCTGGTTTCGTGCCCTAAGATGGAGAGGATCAATCCTGTAAACGAGGTACCATGTGCCGCCCATAGTAAACATGTCGCCCCTTAATTGTGATGGATTGGGCCCCAATGCTGTTGCTAACCGTACAATACGATTATATCAGTGTTAGATACGGTACTGGCCACAAAGAAGATCATACATACATATATCACGTCTTTATCCCTTGCGGGGTAGACAGAGCCCAAAATAACAAGACCTATAGGCCACGTTTAGCATGATTGTGGGCGTATAGGTCGAAAGGGAAATCAAAATAGTGATGGGTTGCTAGCCGCATCGCCTATAACATGATTCCTAAGATTTTCGCCATTTCCTTGTTGGGCTTTTACCATCTGCGCGGGAAGAGAAGCAACTGGTAAATTCTTTGTTTTTTCTTTGCTCTCAGACCAGCATGGGAGTAAAAAAGTATACATAGTATAATTTTTTTTTTTTTAAACTTTTGTTTTTAATTGAATTTATAATGGACAGTACCGAATCTACGAACTTTACCATGTTCCAATGGAAGTTTCCACGCACAAAAGTTGGTGAAAATAAGCTTTACGGAATACCGAACAGATCAAACAATAAAGCGTTGGAAAATTATTATGTGAACAATGTAATATTTGCACGAAGCCGTTGCTAATAATTCAGTGCTGTGCTTAGCAACAGTCGAAATAATTTCAGCGAGCTTCTTTTGTTTCGGCGAGGAATTCTACAGGTCTTTGTTTTTGACAGAATCTTAAATCGACGGATTTATCCATCCGTGTGCTTGAGCTTTTCGGGTACCTACAATGATGGGGACATGGGAAAATGATTAGGCACTGAAAGAAAGTGACAGGTATAAATTACAGGTTAAAATAAAGAGGATGGATAAAAGTAGACCAACTAAACAGATCTATATGGGGAGTGTGAATGGTTGCGTTGGGAGGGAAGGCTTAGACGGACGTTCCGGGACCAAATAGGAGACGTTTGAAAGGACAGGTCAGGAGTACCCGAAACCGGCGAGCATGTATGAAGAGATGAATGTGGATGAAGCGAAAGAGGTACTATGTCAGGATCGTAGCTAGTGGAACAAAGTAATCTCTAATGGGAAAGAGGCGTGACTGTATGTATGTATGTGTGTATAAATTACACTCTTTGTACACATCTGTATACAGGCTCTTCTAAAATTGTTCTGGGATTTCAGCAGTTGCTTGAATTAGCTTGGCTAAGTAGCCTTATATTTTTTTTTCAGGATTTTTTAATATAGTTGTTCTTCCATGCTGGTCTGGGAGTAAAGAAAAAACATAGAAATTACCATTTGCTTCTCTTCCCGCGCAGATGGTAAAAGCCCATCGAGGGAACGGGCGAAATTCTTAGGAATCATGTTATAGGCGATGCGGCTAGCAACCCATCACTATTTTGATTTCCCTTTCCAGCTATACGCCCTTAAACATGCTAAACGTGGCCTTAAGGTTTTGTTACTTCAGGCTCTGTCTACCCGATCTTATTTCCACTCATAACTACTAACGTAACGTCATTAAATTCGTCTTGGTATGCGAGTATCACTAGGTACCTAAATAAATTGGGTTGTGAACCAAAAGCCCGTTTATCGGCTCTTAATAAAAGACACCTGACCCAATATAAAGTCTAGGAGCTAACGAATCAAGTTATGGTAGTCAGTCTGCAATTTTCAGACTGGGTTCGTTTAGAGCAGTGGTTCCTAACCTTTTCAGTTCCGTTACTCTTACGCCCTAACTAAGGTCACAGATTTTACCCCTCACAGACGAGCTTATTCGTTGTTAAGGCAAGGAAATCATCGAGCGAACCAGCTCATGACCCCCGCGAAAAACCGATTTTACCTCCGAGGGGGTAATTACCCCCAGGTTAGGAACCCAGGGTTTAGAGAAAACACCCCGGATAATGAAAAGTGAAAAGACAAAAACCAAATAGCAAATTCGTTACCTTGTATGGTTTGAGCATTTTTCTCAGTTCCCCGTTCTCGTTAAGTTTCTCCACCGTGTCTGCGTCCTGAAAAGAACAAAAAAAGATATTAGTAAGTAACTAGGTTTTAATATGACAAAGAAGGCAAACGAGCAACGAGGTCGTCTGGTAAGTGAGCACAATAAAACATCATCAAAAGATCTTAAAAAATTATCATTAAAGATTTTCTTAAGTTTCCTTATTAAGTTATGTACATTGTTTCCTCTAGGAACACTCTGTGACAGACGGAATGGAAAACAGAGACAATGGCGTGGAAAAGTTGTCACTTTCACTACCATCATCGGAAAGAGGAAATGTATCGTTTTACTTTATGTGAAGTGAAGCGGTTTGCTCTTCACATAAAGTGTTGTTTCATACGAATTACGAACGACAAGCATGCGATTCCTGAGAAGTAGGTACTTTTTGAACGAAGATGCTTAAATTGTCTCGCACATTTTTGATAGACACATACATGCAGGTTAGCTGGAAGAGATCCCTTCTTAGGGATAAGTTCGCCTTTGTAAATTTTTCTCTGTAGTTTCTGTATTTTTAAAATTTTTATGTGCAATAAAGAGTTTACATACATACATGCATACATAAACCACGTTTTTATCACGTCGGTAGACAGAGACTAGGGTAACAAGACCTAAAGGCCACGTTTAGCATAATTGTAGGCGTATTAAAGAAAGAGGAACCAAAATAGTGATGGGTTGTTGCGCGTCGCCTATAAAGAAAGAAAGAAAGAAGACATTTATTCCTTTTTGCAAGACACAAATATAAGCGAATACACATTTTATAGAAAAAAAACACAGACATGAAAAATGGATCATCAGTGTTGTGGGTGTCATCGCAAAAGTGAAACGGTCGCTGGCTCAGCATTACTCTGAGGTGTTAGACACCTGCAGCACTGATTTTCAGCCAGAACCGTCTGTGGCTCACGAATCGAAACACAGATAGCATATACTACATAATTGATAATCTTTTACGTAAATAAAATAATAAATAGACAGAACCCGACTTACGTCTAACCAAATAAAAAATACCTACATAAATAAATCACAAATAACATGATTCCTGTTCGCTCATTCCCTCGATGGGCGATTACCATCGCGGGAAGAGAAGCAACTGTTATCGCGAACTACATACTTTTGATACCTATTTTTTATATTGTTTCTAATACATTCAGTTGTTAAATAGCATAAGATAAGCAGATGGGGGTTTTCTTTAATATCTATTTTTTTTTACATTGTCCGTATTATCATACCTACAGTCCTCATGTTCATCATGTTATAGGCGATGCGGCTAGCAACCCATCACTATTTTGATTTCCCTTTCCACCTATACGCCCTCAATCATGCTAAACTTGGCCTTAAGGTTTTGTTACCTTCAGCTCTGTCTACCCCGTAAGGGATAAAGACGTAATATATTATTATGTATGTACGTATGTGGGATTGAGCGGAATAACCATAGAATGAATGACTGAGATGGAAGAATGAGAGAGTGAATGTGAGAGAAAAGATTATGTCAGGAGGACGGACGGCGGCCATGAGAGCGCTGATTTGTGTTTATATCCAATACAGTGCTTCAAGAGTTTAATGAATCTTTTATTATGACCCGTCCTACATGTATTGTACAGTCCTCATATCGTACGCTTCAACTGATGCATTCTACATTCTACGCTCCCAAACTAGCATGGAAATATCGGCGCAGGAAGAGTAGTTACTGAAAACAAAGCCTTCCTAAAAGCTAGCCATACAAATTAACTTCGCAACAGATGGATGGGTAAATAATAGTTTTATTATGCTGCCTATTCATGCAAAAAGTCCCACGGTTTTCTCACGTTACGGGGTCTATTGTTGAGATATATTCGGAAATTTTCCGATTGCCCTTAGGATTGGGACACACAAAAGATAAAGTTGAAGAGAAAGAGGGGGTATTTTATGTAGATCTTATGATACGATGGTTTTAGGAATCAATATAATTATTTATAACTAGCTGTTGCCCGCAACTTCGTCTGCATAGAATTTTAACACAATTTTCCGGGATAAAAAGTAGCCTATGTCTCTGTTATTCTAGACCATTTATCTATGTTCCACATTTCATCCGGATCTATTGAGCCGTTCTGGCGTGAAAGAGTAACAAACATCCATCCATACTTACAAACTTTCACGTTTATAATATTAGTAGAATAAAGTAATTATTTTATCAGGACTGCATGCAACGGATACCCGAGCAGAGGGAAACCAAAAAGGAGATGGCGGGGCGATATGGAGTTGTTTGAACCGGACGGGTGAAAACAGAAAAATGGGGGCACCAAAACAGGCTTTCTTAAAATATATATTGCTTATTATCACAAAAGCCTAAACATATTCTTTATTTATTTATTGAGACGTGGATTTAACACCGCTGTAGATTAACAATGTTAATAATTTCAATTATAATTATTATGAATAATTAGTGGCGCCATCTGGACCATTAAATTGACTATTGTAATCAACGCCATCTAGTAGTTGTAGCTGAAAAGTCAGCGTGACCCACTCTAAACGAAAACGTCTTTTTTCCATAGGGGTTCAAACAACATTGATTCAAGTACTACCTCTAATGATCGCACTTTCTTGAGCTTTTCTTTTATCTCTAGCAATTTCCACCGGCAGTTTGTGATTTCCTATCCAGCCTCATTACATAAAAACTGGTCAACTAACGACAGACTTTCAAGTCCCGAGAATCAGTTGAAAGTTATCGTTTGTCGCAGTAGGCCATTTAGAAGATTAATATATGACTTCTATACTACTAATATTATAAATGTGAAAGTTTGTTCGTTTGTTTTTTACATTTTCACTTCAAATAACATTTTCCTCTGGCTCTTTGGCTTATTTTTTTACAGTTGATAATTATAGAGGTAGCTAATAAAATACCATGAGTGTGTACCAGCTTTATAGCCCAGTCTCAATCAGCGAACTATTGTTTCGAACGGGAAAAAATGCTAGAAAACAATATCTTGTGATTCTCAGAAGCGATACAATATATTTTTAACCACTTATTGCTCGTCTGGGAATGCTTGCATGCTGGTCTGGGAGTAAAGAAAATAAGAAAAGACCTAAAACCACATTTAGCATGATTGTAGCGTACTGGAAAGAGGAAACAAAATAGTGACAGGTTGCTAACCGCATCGGCTATAACATGGTTCCTAAGATTTTTGCCCATTCCCTCTGACTTTTACCATCTGCGCGGGAAGAGAAGCAACTAACCACTCACTAACTCAGTTTTAACCGGTCTCATTTAGTTGTTCGAAGGATACTGTCTTAACTTGTTTTTTTTTTGTCTGATTTTTATGATGTGTTTTAGTTTGTCGTAGTTAATTCAGCCACGTTTGTGCATTGACAAACGGGTTATAAAAACAATCAATATTGTATAAAATAATTTAATCACACAAACTTATTTATTGAACATTTCCAACGAACTTCTTAGTAAAGCAACAGGTAAATAATATTCGTATTAAGCAAATTTCAACTCTACGTCTTGAAAATATGGCTGAAACAAGAAATAATTTGAATTTTCTTTGCCATAACTTTTCTCTGTGAAAGATGAGAGCATTCAAGGAAATCCTATTATGAAATTATAATTTCGATGCTTGCATTATTTTCAACTTTGATGTTGTACAATAAGGTGTATTATTCTTTGTGAATATTGTAAAAGCTGGCGCTGGAAAGTAAACTTAACATTGCTTAGTTTTTATACTCTTTATTAGATAATGTTTTTTTTTTACTTTGTGCCATTGAAAGTAGCCTCTGTGTTAATGTAAGGTACCAGCTATCTCCGTTTCAAACTTTAAACCTACCTAGTTCTGTCGTTTCAGCAAGAAGGAACAAACATACACACTCACATCGTCACATCCATATCCATCCATCCATCCTCAGAAACTTTCACATTTATAATATTAGTAGATTTAGACAGACGTAGATGTCTTACGTTACGCGTGTGGTTGCGGAGTAGCAAGGTATTTTTTTATCATTATTACACCTCCGCAAAGCCCTTCCTGGTCTGGGAGCAAAGTAAAAACATAGAATGTACCAGTTACTTCTCTTCCCGCGCTGGCAAAAGCCCAACGAGGGAATGGACGAAAATAGGAATGTTATAGGCGATGCGGCTAGCAACCCATCACTAATTTGATTCCCTTTTCCACATATACGCCTAAATCATGCTAAACGTGACCTTTGGGTCTTGTTACCTCAGGCTCTGTCTACCACGTAAGGGATAAAGACGTGATTTAAGTGTGTAAAGTAATGCCCGATTCAATCGATTCTTTGACATTATCTAAAGTTTGTTTAGATTGATTACTGACTTGTTAATGTATCAGAAAGTACTAAACGAAGGTGTTCCGATAACACAGTCATATACCTGTTGTGTTTACTTGGATCGGATTGCTTATGGAGTGCAATGTTATGCAATATAGAACAATTTAAAAACTTATTTATTTTATTTTAATGAAACTCTGATTAGGCACTTCCGTATAAAGCGACCGAGCTAAGTTTGCACCTCGATGGAATGCGGAATGTGGTGTCCTGCCCGCTTCCCCGCTTACCTTCCCGCGATCGCCCTGTCAGGTCAGTACGGTTAGGTTAGGTTGGGTTATACACCTATGTTTATAGGTTAGGTTATTATCTTTGTCGCCGATACGCGTCTTGATTACAAATTTTCGTCGCCTATTTGTTGAATTTTCAATTTACAAACTGCTCTTGTTAAGACGCGAGGTGCAAACTTTAGCTCGGTCGAGTTGTGTCGACAAGAAACAGTAGAAAACATTTAAAAATGTACTAAAATTTTCAGAACAAAATACACTTTAATCAAATTGATACCAGTTAATACCGAATAGAAGGGAAATTAGTCGGTTTTTTAATTGAAAACTACTGCTCAGACATTAATACACTAAACTTGCTAACTCACGTTTACAGATACCAGTTAACTTCATAAACTTAACCATTACGGGGCGTAGCGCAACGAACAGTGTAACAGAACTAGTTACATTTGCGTTAACTACTTTTTTACTTCTAAAAGGGACTGTTTATACATACACATACACAAATCACGTCTTCATCCCTTACGGGGTAGACGGAGCCTAAGGTAACAAGACCTACAGGCCACGTTTAGCAAGACACTGAGGGTGTAGAGGTGGAAAGTGGAATCAAAATTTGCGTTAACTACTTTTTTACTTCTAAAAGGGACTGTTTATACATACACATACACAAATCACGTCTTCATCCCTTACGGGGTAGACGGAGCCTAAGGTAACAAGACCTACAGGCCACGTTTAGCAAGACACTGAGGGTGTAGAGGTGGAAAGTGGAATCAAAATAGTGATGGGTTGCTAACCGCATCGCCTCGCCTATAATTCCTATGATTTTCGCCCATTCCCTCGATGGGTTTACTATTTGCGCGGGAAGAGAAGCAACTGGTACATTCTATGTTTTCTTTGCTCTCAGACTAGTATTTACTGACATTTATTGACTGTTTGTTTATTGATTCAAATAACCTACAAACATAATTACAAATACATTCAAGGCTCAAGCATCTATTTTTCTATTTAAAAAACATTTGGCACAGTCTCGTTCATTTGGGGTTTGAACCTTCGACATTCAGCATGCGAAGCGACACGCCGAACCACTCAGCCACCAGGGCTTCTTATTGTGCTCACGAAAAATCCAATTAAGTTCTAAATGGTTCCCTATTGGAGTATCAAGGCACCGTCAGAACACGTGCGAGACGCCCTTGGCCGGCGACTCGTGCTAGGCCCGTGTTTCTATTTACCCTACTACTTTGAAGGGATGGGCAGTTTTCACCATACTTGATACATTACCTTGGTAAGGATAAAATCTTGTTACTGCGAAAAGTGGGACGTGTATTATGTATGACGTCTCAATTTCTGCTGTCTATAATATAAAAATGAATCGCTGAATGTGTTGCTAAGCGCAAATCTCGAGAGCAGCTGAAACGATTTCGCTAATTATTTTTTAGAATATACCTTGAAGTACGAGGAGGGTTCTTACGGGGGGGAAAAATTAAAAAAAAGAATCGACTGTTAGGCGGTACGTAGTTCGCCGGGTCAGCTAGTGTAGGATAAACCTAATCTACACATTTTTTTTTACCAACTGTTTTTGCTGACTAACTTTTCTAGACTATACTTATATTACAGGTTCACTAACTTATTTACTACGCGTTCCCTTTTAAGGCCTGCCACATACATACGGAATTTTCATACGGTTTCCGTACGTAGGTGGCAGGCTTTAAAAAAAGCCGCGCCCCCTATACGGTTACTTTTGGGATAAATTGAAACGCGAATCAAAACATTCTATTCATTATTTTAGAATCATAGGACTTAGTAGAGGGGTTTAGACCAGATAAACACATAATAAATACATACGCAAATATTATTCATGTCGATATATCCTATGTATAGTGTCGGTATCAAGACCTAAAGGCTACGTTTAGTGTGATTGTTTTGTTTAGATCAGACCAAACATGATGTGAGTAAAACATTGTTTTTTATTACCAACTAGCTTCTGCCCGCGACTTCGTCTGCGTAGAATTATACATATACAATTTCCTCTCCTCATGTACTCTATGTATTCAAAAAAACCGCATCAAAATCCGTTGCGTAGTTTTAAAGATATAGGCATGCATAGGGACAGACAGACAGACAGACAAACAGCGGAAAGCTTTTTTGTACTATGTAGTGATTTGTAGTCAGCCTGTACATAATGTTCGATACCTTGGGGCTCAATTGTCGTATAAGCCGAACGTCGAATAAGCGTAAGTGTCGTATAAGCCAAAAATAATAAATAACTTTTTTGTTTTAACTGATATAAAGAAGATACGTAGGACGAAAATTCTTAAAATTATGACCATAAATGTAGTATGTAGTATTTTTTTTTAATTAAAAGAATATTTACAATGTAGGTAATAAATTTGGTGTCACAACGTTTACCAAAAACATTTAATACAATGCGTATGAAAAATAATTAATATCAGAAACAAAGCAACCCATACTTTGGGGAGTTTCCACGTTCTCATCACTATTACCTACTGATAGCGAGGACTACTATAACCTGACCCCGCTCTTTACTCTGCTTAACCTCAGTTGTTCGTGTTTTACCACAGTAACAAAATCGCAAGGGTCCAGTGAAGCTGGTTGGGAGATTAAAATGATTTGTTTGTTGTAACGGGCGTGCTTTGTTTTACTGATATTAATGGGTTTTGTTCGGAGCTTCGGAATTCTGAAATTCAAATCGACAGTGGTATAGGTACGAAAAATATAACTATAATTATTATCCTACCTGATCATAAACAATAGAGAATGTGTATGATTTTTGAAATTGCTTTAATAAAAGCTTACTTATGTCACAAACAATAAAAAGATCAAATAACTATAAAAATAACCGAGATGTAAGCTAACAAATATTTGTCTGTCTCTTTCTAGAAAACAGAATTCTGTATAGTTTATATTATTATGGGCGTAGTGTTTTTTTTACATCACAATTTTGTTATAAATTACTATCTAATTATTAGTTTCAAAAATTGTATATTTTCCGTATTTCTTGACCGATATTACTTTGAATTTAACTTTTTGCTTTCTCCTTTATGATATTTTAATGTTTTCTTTGGTAAGAAACGTGATTATAAAAAATCATGCATAATTACTTTTCTTTCTGGCCTAAATTAAATAATGTCAAAGAATCAATTATAATAACTGTTGCACTTATATGGCGTTATAAACTTAATGTGTAATTACTTAAATATACAAATATAAATTAATTAAATGAAAACTAAAATAAATCTAAAAACGTAGGTACTTCCCCGTGGCATTGAGCCAAGCATTTCCCCGCTGTATTGCAATTCTAATATGCCGATTGACGTACGTATGTAGTATAGCTACGTATTTTTTTGTATAGACTGCATACAAAAAAATACGTAGCTATACTAAATTCCCGAAGGAAACTAAATAACATCATGAACATGGAAATACACTTAAATTACGAGCAAAAATAACGGGTCGCTTTTCATAAGTTAATGTTTGTATGAAGTAAAATTGGCCCGCATTTTCTCTTAAATTTAAAACTTTACCACCAACCCAAGTCTGTGTAAATATGCATCTTTAAATACGTTCGTGTGCGTAAGTTGAGATTGTCTGTGTAAGATAATTGGACGATCGAAAGAATAGGAGTCGATATTTGAAATATTTTCAGCCACAGCTTGTGATTAAATATTTGTACACTGTGTCGCTTCTTAATTTCAATATACTTGTACTTGGTTATTGAACGAATAATAATGAAACCGCTGATATTCCGCTGGTTTCAAAACAAATTATTATTTTAATTATACAGCACTGTGACAGAAACAGACGACAATAATAAATATATATAGACACACGAAAGCCCTGTTTAATGGCAAATGGGAAAAAACTAGGTACGTCTCTACAGCTTGGAGCGTAAACGAGACAAAAAAACCATACCATTTTCCCAAAAACGTCATAGCCCATGTAACACAAAATGTTATTTGCTCACTTTTGGTGTTTTCAGGAACTATACGCTTATAGCTGTATATTTTATATACCTATACATATACATATATTTATAAAGCGTCTCCACGGATTCCGTTTTAAACATGTGTGCTGTTAGCTCGGCTAGGGGCTCAACAGGCGGTATCGACCCAGGCCATCGCGCCGGACAAAAGGACACAATTTTCACTGCATTTCCTTAGTTAACCTAGTTACACCTAGTATCGTATGACCCAGGTAATCTTTTTCACTACATAGTATAAAACAAAGTCGCTTTCTCTGTCCCTATATCCCTATGTATGCTTAAATCTTGAAAACTACGCAACGGATTTTGATGCGGTTTTTTTTAATAGATAGAGTGATTCAAGAGGAAGGTTTATATGTATAATACATACATACATACATACCGTCACGCCTCTTTCCCACAGGGAATATGTATAATACTTGCATAATATACCGTGCGAAGCCGGGGCGGGTCGCTAGTTATATATAAAAATGAATCCCTATTTCCCTTGGTCGCGGCATCACGCGTGAACGGCTGGACCGACATCGCTGATTCTTTTTTTATTGTGTTTGTTATTGTCAGGAGAAGGTTCTTATGTAAAAATATTTGAAATAAACTGGTACGGGGGCGAAGCCACGGGTAACAGCCAGTTTGTAATAAATATAGCCTATGCTATAAGCTGGCGTATAGAGGTGAAAAACTTAAGTGGCATGTTGTATGTAGTAGTGGAAACTGATATGGGACTTATGTCATTTTTCTAATTTGGAAAATTTTACCTTACTACTCCGCTACTCACGTGCACGATAATCAAGCCTGTGTGAAATATATTTATGCTTTTCATGCACTACTGCCAATAAAACACACATAAATCCCACAAACTTAATTATCCCTTACACCACACAAACACTGACACGTTTCGATCCCTCTACGGGATCATTATCAAAGTTTAATGAGCACAACTGTCACACATGCAAACCAACGTCGTACTGATTCAAAACCGTATAAATAAGCATAATGTACCTACATTCGTAATTTTCCCAAACTACCCTTTTATATATCGCTGCTTATAAACTGAAGGGCCACAAATCAAAATTTTCCAAAATCACTTTTATTTAAAAAATGTGGCCAAAATCAACCTTATTTTCATATGTCACAAAGACACCGGTCAAAATCGGTCTCTAAATCGCAGTTTTATGCATGCGCCCTTTTGGCATTTTTACGCATTGACGGTTAAGTTCAGAGCAAAGCGGCCATTATTTGAGTTGCGACCCGACCAGTCGGCGCGAGCGCACCTCAGCTTGTGAATTTTATGGGTAACAGGGCCACATTTGGGAATGCAACCGTTTCGCCTATAAAAAACAAGTAAGTACTCAATTATTTATAAGACTAAGGTGCCACGTTTTGAAAAGTGTTTGTCTCGCTTATAAAAACAAAGAAGGACATGATCATTTTTTAAGCAAAGGTGCCATGTTTCGGAAAGTGTCCGCTTAGTAATAAAAAAATCCAATAATATTATTATTGTTATAACTTTTTTTGTAAAATGTCTGTTTTGCTCAAAACATTGTTGTATTTGCGATGTTTTCTTTCAAGACAAAAAAGGTTTTGATACAATTTTGAATTGCTGTTTGGCAAAGGAATCCTTTATTTTATGATATGGTATTTTATGTTGTGCAATAAAAATAGCACACATTTACTATTTATCTATATTTTAACTAACTATTCTTATAAGCGCAAATTTCTATTTCTTTTATACCATTCAAATTAACGAGGTTTGTGACGCTCCTGAATCAACGGCACTATGCTACTCGCTTTATTATTAATTTCTGCGTTGTTCTTTCATCTTTCACCCTTCCTTCCATGTTAAAACCAACGCAACACACTTGTATCGATTCTAGCCTTGTCTTTTTCTGCCTACCTCTATCTATAGTCTGTGTAAGTATTTATTTTCACTTGCAGAATGAGTACCAAATCACACAAAATTTTGAACATGGTTCTACCTAAAATCAATAATTCCGTTCATCAACAAATACAAGCGCCCGATCAAGATTTACCTGTACCTACCAAAGAAAAGAAAAAAAAAACGCTCATCAATTTACAGAAGCATGATTCTCAGTCTTTACTTAAGTTATCAAAGATTCTGATGATGACTCTAGCTCAAATTCTGATAGTGATTCTGGCAAATCTACGAGCTCAGATGGTACAGAAGATTGTTAAATATATTAAAAATTAAAGATTTGATTGTTTCTTTGTTTGTTAGCGTTGAATAGGCTCCGAAACTACTGGGCCGATTTGAAAAATTCTTTCACCTTAAGAATCCTACATTATCCCTGATGAACATAGGTTATATTTGATTAGTCCCGGCCGAAGTTGCGGGCAACAGCTTGCTAGTCTATATAAATAAGAATGAATCCGCTTAACTTCCGGACGACTGCGCCAAATTTAATAATATTTTTTTTGTTGTGTTCTTTAGTGCCAGGACATGGTTTGTAAATAGTAAAATTATGAAAAAAAAATCTAGTGGGGACGAAGCCCCAGGCAATAGCTAGTAATAAATAATTGAGAAGTTATTTAGTAATTATTACTTAGAAATCGCATAACTATAAAAATATATTATACCATAAGTGAAAATTTTGATCTCTTGTTTGAACTAGTAAGGTACGATATTATTACAATTGCATAAGAAGCTATAATTATGGTGTTACCTATGCTTATTTATGCCTGTTGAGGTTCTAGAAGCATTTATTGTTGTTAAATACTTATTTTGAATGGTGCCAAAATACTTTTTATATAATTAAAATTTTAGTTTTTGATTTATATCAAAAATAGCAATTTGCAAAGGTAAGTTTTTTTTCATGCTTTTTTTTAATTATAATATTGTCTTTATTAAGCTTGGTTGTGATAAAAAAATTAAAGAAAACATTTTTATTTTTTCGACTTGTGGCCTTTTATTCAAATTATTTATTTACTTTTGAAGAAAATTTTATATGCTAAACGGACTTATGTGCTGCTAGTCGTCTTTGGGTTATAGTTACCTCAATGTTAAAATAAACAATAGGTAGAGAATTAAAATACGCATCGACGGTATTATGACACAAAAGCATTGGACGTAGGAGTGCAAAAAAACAAATAAAAAATGAAATGAAAATTTTCATTCTGCTCTCCCCAAAAAAACTTGATTTTGATTTGTGGCACTTCTGTTTATAAGCAGCGATATGATTTTTATTGAACCACTATTATTGTACCTAATTATTTCCAACTGCTCCAATACATCTAACTACTACTTAATTTTATCTGAACTACTATTTTCATGCTTAATAATCACGCAATTATCTAATACGCTCACGTTACACAAGACTGTTCTATGCGTAGAATAATAACCACACAGTTCTCTTGTTCTTAGTATGAAAATCGGTGTATATAGTACAGACTTTCTGGGAATTAATCAAGTTAACTTAGAGGGGCTCGAGTTGCCAACTTAATCTAGTAAGTTAGACGAGTAGTCTAGAGCAAGGTAGATAAGAACAAACCCTTTACACGTAGAAAAAATAACCTAACCTAAAAATTACATTTTAGATACAAGTTTTTTGGTGACTACTTTTTGTTGACTGTACTTGCATTGTCATCCGTCAACTCAATTTTGAAGCAGATATCTTCAACCGATTAGGCTGAAATTTTGCATACTTGTGGAAGTCGGATGACAATACAATAATCTGGTACTAGAATTCTGGTGACCCGGTCAGGACCGTCTCCGCAGGGGGAACTCTTCAAATGTTGGTCTGACTGACTTGAAATTTGGTACACATATGTAGGACGGATGGCAATGCAAGCGCAGTCAACAAAAAGTAAACTTTTAGGTTAGAAAGAAAGAAAGAAAAAGTTTATTTATGACAAACACAATTGGTTAAGAAACAAAAACAATAAAAAATCTACAGATAAACAGATCGTCACAAAATGGTCCCATCTCAGCATTTTGCTAGCCACAGCCAGTTGCTTCTCTTCCCGCGCAGATGGTAAAAGCCCATTAAAGGAATGGGCGAAAATTTTAGGAATCACGTCATAGGCGATGCGGCTAGCAACCCACCACTATTCTGATTCCCCTTTCTACCTACACGGCCACAACCATGCTAAACGTGGCCTTAAGGTTTTGTTACCTTAGGCTTTGTCCATCCCGTAAGGGATAAAGACGTGATATATGTATGTACAGCCAGTGCTGTTCTTGGTTAAGTTATTCTTTGGAGGTGGAATCCTAAAAAATGCGAACTGCTAGGGAATGGAATTCGCTCCCATCGTCTGTATTTCCGGACAGATACAACCTAGGGCTCTTCAAGGCTAGAGTGAATAGGCTATTACTGAACCAGTGAGTTACACCTTTGGCCTCATCTGCACCTTCCACCAAGTGAGATAGAGGTCAATCACTGGTCAGTTTGTAGTAAAAAAAAAAAATGCAAGTTACTCACCCCAACGTAATGCCCGTCCACGAAGAGTTGAGGTATTCTGATCTGGTCGCTCTTCATCCTGTCCCGTATTTCATCCTGGTACTCGGTGCTCATGAAGACGTCCCGTTCCTCGTACTTGACCAGCAGGTTCCGGAGGATCTTCTTCACGAGGTTGCAGCGCTGGTAAGTACTGCGAACGATGCCCATCGTAGTGGTGTAAAGAACCACTTTCCCGGCGTCTTTTTCTTTGTAACTCTGTAAAAGGAGGAGAGGTAACTTTAATACATTGTTGTAGAGGCTGGAAAGTGAGCAATAGATGGACGGGTGAGTTCGAGGGCCGAGCCGCAGGTGAGGCCCTCGAAGAGAGACGAGTCCATCTATTGCACTTTTGGCCGAGACATTACATAGTGCTTTTCACGACTACTGCGAGGAAATAAAAAACATTACGCCAGACGTGGCTGTATGGACCTAGTTTCCTTTGCCTCTCCCTGATGGGATAAACTTTAAAAAAAAATTATATGAAGCACACGACGTGTTCTGATTGGTCGATTTTGTGTAATAGCATCACAAATTGTGTTCTGATTGGTGGAATCAGGGATCAGCATGCCGATGTGATTGGAGGTCTTTGAAACTGTCCAACAATGTTATTGTTGGCCTGTTTGAATTCATAGTTGACCTGTTCATTCAACCCACAACTATACTTTGTTTTGGGGCCCCATTACTGACCATCTTTTGCCACATTTCCGAGCAGTGGCGTGAAAAATAAATTTATTGAATCAGGCATTACTTTGCGCAGGTAGGTAAATCCAGTGTTAGCAGGGCCTGCCTCTTAAGCAAAATGTAGGCAGTGCGAGGTCATTTTATATTGGTTACTTACATAGACAGACAAAAATTATGCTATTTTTAGTATTTAATGTTACAGCGGCGAGAATGGGCGAATCTTAGGAATCATGTTATAGGCGATGCGGTTAGCAGCCCATTACTATTTTTATTCCTCTTTCCACCTATACGCCCATAATCATGCTAAACGTGGCCTTTAGGTCTTGCTGTCTATAAAGGATCTGTCTACCCCGTAATAACTTCTAAAAATGTACTGGTAAACTCTAGCTCCTAAACTTAATTAATGAAACTACGTATTAATTACTAAAGTTTCTATATTAGAAAATATTAAAACTATCGCAACACAATAGATACCTATTTGAGTGAACAATGAATCATTCATTAATTCTGATTTATTGGGAAACTTTAAGTTTTCGCAGCTGTTAAAGTATGTTTAGTAATGATAACGTACATTAACAATAATGTTGAACTTCATCTTGTCTTGGCCGTGTCCAACTACAGCGACTGGTTCCTAACGCTGAGAGCCTTACCCATAGCAGGTGGGTAAGCCTTCGAATTTTTCTATCAGTTACTAGCTGTCACGTGACCTTGTTACTACGCGATTTTTGTCGCCAAGCGTCATATGTATGCTTAGTGTAAGTTTTCGGTCACAAAATACTTCTCGAACGCGTTTGCGTTAAAATGTCAAATACTATGCGCTGTCAATTTTCCCATAATAATTGAGACGTTCGAGAACGCGGTCGAGACGTACCTACTCGTATTTTGTGACCGAAAAGTTACACTAAGCATACAGTTTGATGCAGTTTCGATCCGCAAGTGGCGCTGCCAATTATTCCATAGTAATTGAGACGTTTACGTGAACGCGTCCGAGACGTTTTTATAATTATGCAAAATTTATACTAGAGGCTCAGGTGGCTGACGCAGAATTGTGCTGAATTTGAAATACGAGTAGCATAGAAGATAATCACTCCTCTCATTAATCTTCTGAACTAGGCAAAACTTTGATTAGAGCTGTAGTTTTGGAGATATAAGCTTCCGTTTTGTTCCGAAAAAAACATCCGCTTTCTAAGCGTTCACATTCATCGCGAAATAATCCATATTTGCGATAATTTCACAAAGGAGATCACTTATCAACAGGTAAATGAAAGAAAATTATAATTTATGTCACGAAGCCCGCTAAAACCAGTGAAAAGTGAATGTTATTGGACCTCACGCGACACTAGCGCCTCTAGTGGCAAATTCACACGCGATAGCCCCCATTGTCTCTCTATGGTTTACTATTGACGTTGTCTTAATGAAAATATTAAAAGCTTTAAATACTAATATTACGAAATATGAAGTTATTTCAGTGCTGAATTTGAAATACGAGTAGCATAGAAGATAATCACTGCTCTCATTAATCTTGTAAACTAGTCAAAACTTTGATTAGAGCTGTAGTTTTGGAGATATAAGCTTCCGTTTTGTTCCGAAAAAAAAATCCGCTTTTAAAGCGTTCACATTCATCGCGAAATAATCCATATTTGCGATAATTTCACAAAGGAGATCACTTATCAACAGGTAAATGAAAGAAAATTATAATTTATGTCACGAAGCCCGCTAAAACTAGTGAAAAGTGAATGTTATTGGACCTCACGCGACACTAGCGCCTCTAGTGGCAAATGCACACGCCATTGAATGTTTGCCACAAAACTTTTTTGTTGGCTTTCAACTAGAAAATGTGAAATGAAATGTGTTCGTTTCGCTGCCGCTGGGGCGAGTGCTCCAAGAGGAAGGACTACAATTTAGTCCGAAACAAGTCTAGCATCACTCGACTTTAATGCACGTGAGTAATCCGTTTGCGTAACTATGATTTTTTGTAGGCGTTGAACGTAAGCTAGGTACTCAAAATATTTACTCCACGCAGACGAAGTCCCGCGTGCAAAAGCTAGTTTAAAACATATAAAAGAAAGCGCGGCCTGGATTTTAAAAATCCATTTCATGTTCGCGAGTTCATTTAGTTTTAAATTACAGGATTTCATTTTCAAAAGAGATTAGAATTCACTTAGGGGCATAAGTGCATTCAAATGGATTATCGTACCTAACATCAAAGCAGCTTAGGAGCACAGCACCGTAACATTTTGAAAACAGCGGCATCTAGCGTCGAGTAGAGTAACTATCTACATTCTTAGTGAGCGAGTGGTACCGATGATAAGTTTTGGTAGGTAGTGACTAATATTACTCATAGATGGCGTTGAAAGAACGAAACCTTTTTTTAGCTTGCGTTGCACAAAGTTCCTTAACAATAACTGTCAATAACGTTAACCATAACCAACGATTTTTAACAGAAAACCCATAAAATATTTTGTTAAAATCGTTGGTTATCGTTTATGTAACTTGGTGCAATTTACGCTTAAGTACCTACGTACCTCATTGGAGCACTCAAACAGTTCAACAGGTCAACTATGAATTATTTGTATTTTTTGTATTCGGCCTCATGAACCTCAAACCAAACAAATAAAAACAAAGACATAATAACATTCAATGAATTACCTACAAAGCGAGGCTATTTTAACTACGCCTTGCCTTATGCGCGTCTGCTTAGCTAGTAGGTAGTACTTATGCTAGACGAAATTCAGTTTCATTCGTGTGCGCGTTCATACACAGTGTAGTTACAACTGTATGCACACAGTAAAGCGTAGTTTCAACCAGCCTCACACACCCGCTTGCCGAACTTCGTTCTGCATTTGATTTTGGTCGAAGCTATAACCTTCCACAGCGTAGCTTGCTTTTTTCCTAGTTATATAACCCTTGCCTTTCATTTCATGCGACATCAATGCAAAGTAGGTATGTAGGTGGTATTTGCCGACAGGTGTTAACAAAATTACACATGTCAGTGTACAACGAAATGCAGGATGTACAAATATTCGTCATGTTTGGCATGTCAATGCAAATGTACCGTACAGTCAGAGCCTATTTACCAAGTAATTTATTTATAAAGAGCATAAAAACGGATTAATCGAGTAATCAAAAGTAAATTAAAAAGAAATATATGCCAAAAAAGCCTTACATTAGTTTGGAAAAGAGATGTTCCACTTTATCGAAGGAATGGGCGAAAATCATAGGAATCATGTTATAGGCGTAGCGGCTGGCAACCCATCACTATTTCCAACCCATCACTATATCCCTTAGGTACGGGGTAGACAGAGCCTAAGGTGACAAGACCTACAGGCCACGTTTAGCAAGATTATGGGCGTATAGATGGAAAATGGAATCAAAATAGTGATAGGTTGCTAGTCACATCGCCTATAACATGATTCCTATGAGTTTCGCCTTTTCTCTCGATGGGCTTTTACCATCTGCGCGGGAAGCAACTGGTACATTCTATGTTTTTTTTGCTCCCAAACCAGCATGGAAGATCAGATGGTGGTAAGTTAAGTAGATCTTTATACAAGTAGACAAAAAAATCGTTAGTCTATAATTCATAGTATTTAATTGATGTAACTTTACGACATTAAATATAAAACTATAGTTCATTTTAACGGCACCTACTTACAAGAAGCGCCGCTAGTCATCATTTCATAATTAGACAAAATACAATCATGATTCCTAACATCATTAACAGATAATCAATTACTGACCAATTCACAGACTCTAATTACTCAATTACATATCTGACTGTACATTTGATTAGGGCTGCCAACTACTAAGCAAACTGATTTTTTCTTTAAAAAGTTAAGTAACAGTTAAGTATTGCATAAATTATTACGCTTAAAAAAAATTAAGAGACGAGACAAAAATATTTTTTAAATATTAAATTAATTCTGCAAAATGGCAAAGGATGCCAAATGAGCCAGCGCCTCACCATTTCACCTGATATGGTGCCTAAGTGAGCACCACAACCCAAAGACATATGGGGCCGATTATTGAAAGCACATGTGTGAAAATACCACTCGAAATTGGTGAAAAATTGTGCTGAATTTGAAATACGAGTAGCTTAGAAGATACTTACGGCTTTCATTTATCTTGTGACCTAGTCAAAAATTTTGAGTTTTGGAGATATAAACAGATTTATACCACTCTCGAGTGGTGCTTTCACACATGTGCTTTCAAAAATCGGGCCCCTGGATCAGAGGGTTGAGGATGCATTGCCATTTGACGACGCGTTTGGCCTAGTTGGTAGTGACCCTGCCTTTGAAGCAAGCGTCCCGGGTTCGTATCCTGCTAAGGGCATATATTTGTGTGATGAACTGAGTCAGTGGATGTTTCTATCTATTTAAGTATGTATTTCTCTAAATAAGTATGAGTAGAGCATGGAAGAACCGATATTACTTTTAATTTCACTTTTGTCATCACTTTTACGATATTTTCAACACACACACACACACACACACACACACACACAAATCACGTCTTCATCCCTTACGGGGTAGACAGAGCCTAAGGTAACAGGTACCTACAGGCCACATTTAGCAAGATTATGGGCGTATAGGTGGAAAATTGAATCAAAATAGTGATGGGTTGCTAGCCTCATCGCCTATAACATGATTCCTATTATAATCGCCCAATCCCTCGATGGGCTTTTACCATCTGCGCGGGTAGAGAAGCAACTGGTACATTCTATGTTTTTTCTTTGCTCCCAGACCAGCATGGGAGATGATATTTTCAATGTATTCAAAAAATATATAAATACCCTACTTCACCGAAGATTATGTAGTCAACCCTACACGCGGTCCGTCTTTATTGCCATTGCACAAGCGGGCACCTGTACTTGTTGACGGGTTATGTCATCGTCTGTGTTCGATTGTACCTCATTGATTGGCTAGTGACCACTCGCGATGTGACAGCTGATTGCTAAATGAATTCTAGGGTTCCGTTGTATAATTACACAAACGGATAACTCACGTATAAAAGTGCTCGACAGTTACTTAGCTTATAGTTCTTCCTCTTTGAGCGCTCACCCCGGCGGCAGCGAAACGAATAGTAGGTATGTATGTAAACCCTTTATTGCAGAATAGAAGGTAGTAAAGCTAATTTAAAATTTTGCTTATTTAATTTACTTAAATTTTTAATGCTTCACAAATAAAGCATTTTTATTGCACAAAACACAATTAACAAACGTTGAGATACGTGCACAAAGCCGGACTTATCCCTTTAAGGGATCTCTTAACCTTTGAAGGACGAGAGGAGTATTATATATCTCTGCTATTTGTAGGTACTGTATTATTTTGTTAAAGTAACTTGACCGGTGGCCCGTTTGTCGAAGTTGCAAGTTACAATTTTACAAGTGTAAACTAACAACACTGGCCCGTTTGTTACCCTGGGCTCTGTCTACCCCAGCAGATAAAGACGGGAATAATATAAAATCATTCAAAAACTGAACCCACTTATAAAAACAGTTTACAAAAGGCGTGGTTGCAGTAAAGGTCAGCAAGATTTCATGAAGCATTACATCACTTGGCCCATAACCTGAGGGCACAATATCTTCAGATTGATGTTGAGAACTATTGTAAGATTTTTTTACGAAAAAGAATTTTAAACTACCCATAAAAAAAACGAAAAGTAAAGCTATGGCCGGGAATCAAACCCGGATCCTAATCATTCCGTGATGCGTGCTTTACTGCTACACCACCCATAGCAGGTGAGTAAGCTTTCGAATTTTTCTATCCTTATCCTCATCATTCCGTGATTGTTATTGTTATTTTTCTATCTGTACCAGCTGTCACGTGACCTTGTTACACTACATCACTACGACACTATCACAAACTCCCGTGGAACATCTACCGCTCACCAGGGACGAGAGAAGGCGCTGTTTTTCAAATGTGCGGTACTATCAAATGAATCACGAATTTGTTGTGTACTTCTTGATTTTTTATATCTACATTTAAGGTTTTACCCGTTTAGAAATTAAATTATAAACGACACTGAATATTAGAGTACATAATAGAAAAACCCGAAAAGCAAAGCTATAGCCAAGATTCGAACCCGGATCGTCAGCATTCCGTGATGCGTGCTACTGCTACTCCACCTATAGCAGGTCAGGTAGATTCGCAGCCATCGTCAGGAAAAGCGGTCTATCAGCACTGGAAGTACCTACAGGAACGCTTCCGCCATGGCTAGCAGAAGAGCGCAAAAGATAGACTACCCGTCTCTTTCTAGAAAGAACTGTTAGAAAAAGACGGGTGTCTATCTCGTGCTGCGATTGTTTTCGGATAGTGAGACTCTCGTCTGCTAAGGTGAATGCTTCTTACCGCATTCTCATTTATCGTGTTTGTTTTGTTTTACTAAGTAAAGGAGTTAGACCAAACGAGCGAATGCTTTCTATCCCCACTACGCCAAATTTATTCTGTGGAGCAAAAATAACAGGTCGTTTATCATACCGTCCAGTTGCGTATCTTCGCCTGGATTTTGACACTTTTTCCAAAATATCTTTCATATTTGAAAGAATTTTAGTCCATTGTCGCAAAAAAACCTTTTTTAGTACTCCTGGCTATCAGTATAAATCACTAAAGCTTTGAATTTCACTCGTTAACTTGGTAATAAATGGCCCCAAAGGCAATAGGCGAAGTATGGGTACTTTTCCCTATCTTCGCCTATGGCATGCCTTACCGCTAATACTAAACTTTTCCATGACTCACACATGTTAAGTCTTATCTACTTGGACTGTGTTAATACAATATGAAGCTTAACTACACCGGACTAGGCATATTTTAAAGAAAATGTGTGGTAGGCGAAGATTGGCTGCAGTTTGAAGTTGTTTCATACATTTTCTAAAACGATGCTAGGGCTGCCAAAAATTACCCAACATGCCAAACAAAGGGGAGTAATGGTTTACAATAAAAAAAATATTTTCAAACTTTTTTTTATTACTTAAACAAAACGTATGTTTTTCTGCTATAATATGTTTTTAATTGAAATCCAATCAACCTATGCCTATAAAATATTTATATAATTTAATCTACTTATTAACTTTCCTCCAAATCGTTAAAGCCATTTCCGTAAAACAAAACAAAAGAAAATATTTAAATTGGCAAACAAGTAATATCATCCACTAATTAATGTGCTACAATAAATTTGACAACCCTAGGGGCAGGCGAAATTTGGCAACAAGTTGAACGATAAATACCCTCCCCAACGTTTTATCCAATTGTGATTTCTAGACGTAAGTTAGCCATTAAATACTAGTGTCACATGAAAAAGAAATAGTTATACGATATAATCATGTAAAAAGTTTAACATTATCTGGTCTATATCACTGTTTAAAACCAAAGTTAAAACGCTTGTAAAAAAAAACACGTGGTCGGCGTCGCGAAAAAATCTCACTGAACATCAATTGTGAGAAGTTAGTCGCAGATCGTTCGAAGAATGTTGACCGCCATGAAAAATACTTTGTATTTAGCAGTTTTATGTAAGGCTAGCACTAAAAACATTTCGGTAGTGTTAACTTATGTCAAATTGGGCGAAGATAGGTAGCACAGGCGAAGATACGCAACTGGACGGTACAAATTTGTATGGAGAAAGACCCGTTATTTTTGCTGTACATAATAAGTTTGAAGAATGAAAATTCGCCCGCTTGGTAACTGCACCTTAATACTAGTGCCTAAGAACTCTGTAACTGATTCAAATAAATAAATGATCGCGTTTGCAGCGCGACTATAACTTGACCTGTTCTCTCGTAAATATTATACGGAGTCACGTGTCTGGTCGACTGGTCAACGCACGACCAGCAACGTAAGACCTTTGACTTCGATTATTCCCTGCCAGAGAATGGATCAAGTAATGATTGCGTGCTAAGCAGAGTGAGAATCACACCCCAGCGGATTGCAAATACATTGCCAGCCTATGAGGTCAAGATAAGCTTAGGTTAAGCAAGGTCTTGGAGAGTAGATACTCGTAAGACAGCCGGTGAAGTTATGCTCCACGTATTACGCCTCTGGCAACACTCGATAGTATTATCGATGGTAATAACCTATGTATGAAGTAATAAGAGCCTATGAAGCCTCTCATTACATCAGACCTGGCAGTGTTGCTAGACCAAAGAAAAAAGCTAAAGATTTTGTGAAATCCATTTATAGAGAACATTTATTTTAAACAGAACAGAACAACAAAAATATCTTGTAAGCTGAATTATTGTATGTGATAATGAAGAATTTTTCGATATTCCCGCGGGATAGGATTTTTACACGGACGCCAAACTACGGTCAGTTTTTAAATAACTTCCGTAGTAAATATGTTTCGGTGGCTTAAAAGAATCTGGGTAGGTACTAAAGTAAAAAATATGTTTTTTAAGTTTGCTTAATCAATCAAAATTCTACGTAATAACATCCGCATAGCACTTGAGTTTTTTTATTATTTTTTGTCCACGATAGGTACGGTATTACGGTATCAGTCCTTCTTATAAAAAAAACTAACATGGCAACACTAACCGCCTGCCCTGCGCCCGCGCCGCAGTCCGACCTTCCCAGGTCACGGTTCACTTCGTCACTTTCCCATTTAGCCATACACACAATTTAGCTAATGACACGCCACAGCTTCCGAGTCTTTGTTTGACTTAATTATAAGTTTGCAAACAGAATGTTGAGAAGTATTTAAGTGCAGTTTCTTTAATTAAAGCTGGAACGCATTTCGCGCTGTGATGGTTTACTTTACATAATACTTAAATATGGAGATTATTTATTGTTTCAACACACATTTATTCTTAATTGCGGCTGTGTTTGATTTTTCCCTACGTCGTTCTTTAAATGCATTGCTTTACTCTTAGATTTTCTCCCTTATTCATAAACGCTCTATATGCTTCTGCTAACTTAACAATCGTTTGTCTTTATCTGTGAATTCACAGATAAGGACAAACGATTGCTAAGTTAGCAGAAGCTTATAGAGCGTTTAGGAATAAGGGGGTTAAATTGGTTAATTTCAAAAAAGTTTGTTGTTGCATATTATGTAATTATGCTTCTAAAAAGCTAAAACTATGACTTACTGTAGTAAGCGTCTCCTTCTAACAAGATCAAAGTAAATGAGACGCAGCAAAGAGAAAATACTGAGCGTGTTCAATTTCCGTAGACTAGAAGCACTCGATACAACAAATTAGGTCGTACCTGTAAACCGCTTGGACAAGTGGCGATTAAGACTTCACCGTTAACCGTTGCGTCACCAACGCACTCTCGCGGTCAGCTAATGCACTAACAAGTGCAGTTCTAGAGTTAAAAGTGCTTTTAGAGATAATGGCGTTGGCCAATCGGGATAGTTACGAAACGGAACGAGACTATTTGAATTTAGGTGACATTAAGTACTATTTTTTTGACATTCGTTAGGTACAAAACGTTGCTAAAAGTACTCTATAATTTTTACATGTTTATCAATTATCTCTTCATGAGATCAAAGCAAACCTTTTTATTTTACTAAAGAATTATTTCCGTAAGCCACGGCACTGATCGGGAACTTGAGTTCGTTTGCTTTTAATTAGCCGGTAGACCATCAATTAAATTCCAGCAGCAGAGATACACACACACATGCAGACACACACACATTTGTATGTAATCGATGATAATAGACAATTATTACGAAACGACACCGTGACGGTAGTATCACACTTTAATCATGTCGATGCGATTTCCGTTACATTTCTTAATTATACTCTTATACATACCTACATACACATATACACAAATCACGTCTTTATCCCTTACGGGGTAGACAGAGCCTAAGGTAACAAGACCTACAGGCCACGTTTAGCAAGACACGGGGGCGTAGAGGTGGAAATTGGAATCAAAATAGTGATGGGTTGCTAGCCGCATCGCCTGTAACAAGATTCTTATGATATGCTCTTATGTATGAAAGAAAATGCTTGATCAATGCAAACTATCGGATTCCTTTAGGGTCAACATATCAGTTATCGCTCGGCATGTTTCGGAGCTATCGAACCTTCATCACGGAAAGCGTCGCTGGTCCCTTTTCCCTTTGAAATACGGAACCCAAAAAGTGCAATGATTTTAAGCTTCTCTAGTTCAATACACCAGTCTCTTTAATTGGCAACCGAACCATCTAATCAAACTCTGAAATACCACAAAATCCAGCTTGATTCTTACACAACTTTAACCCTTATACGGTTACGATAAAGGTTTTTATCCCATTGCAATGTCTGCGTTTTTTCTCGTTGCACTTTGAAAACCATTAAAGAGATGTAGATGAGGTTTTAATGGTACGAATGAATATTCAATTCCTTAATTACAAGGTTAACGACGTTTTAAGTTTTATGTGAAATCGTTTTGCAATGGAACTCTTGAGACGAACTCACGATTGCGGATTAAAAAGTTTGTGGTTAAACGCACCTGTATCAAATGAGCTGGCCAGTAGTTTTTGCCTCTGGCTGAATAAGCTAAATGTTTTTTTTCTAAATTCAAGTGCCGAAAAGCAGCTGGCAGCATAGAATGCGAGTGTTTT
Organism: Pandemis cinnamomeana; assembly: GCA_932294345.1. NCBI lineage: Eukaryota > Metazoa > Arthropoda > Insecta > Lepidoptera > Tortricidae > Pandemis > Pandemis cinnamomeana. Next base: position 9,240,912 of record OW028721.1, read on the forward strand.
GAAATATTTTCTTTTTTAAGAAGCAAGGTGTTCGTTTTCATTTAAGTATTTTTTAATTCACTTATATTAGCTGATGATCAGAATGTTCAAACGCAACTGTATCAAATAAACTGGCCAGTAGTTTTTGCCACTGGCTGAATAGGCGAAATGTTTTTTCTTTATTCGAATGCCAAAAAAAGCTGGCAGCATAGAACGCTCGAATGTTTTGAAATATTTTGTTTTTTAAGAAACGGGGTTTCGATTTATTTTTCTTAAAGAGGTTTTAATACCTCTCGGTATGTTTACATTTGCGAGTACCTAATACTTAAACTTTTCAAGTATATTCATAGCATTTAACACATTTTGTTTGGAAACCTCTAGGAATGTTCTCGAAGGCTCCTGGGGTCTCAGAACCGGTATGCACCGCTACCTCACCCGTTCGCCTAGCAAGGTCGAGCAGCCGGTTTAATGGTACAGATAGGATCCATGTTAAGGGTATTGCTTCCTTGGGTAACTATGCCATTGATTAAGTACCGGTGATGGCAGCAGGGCTAACTAGTTTTGTTGAAAGCTGTTAGAGTTAAAATCGCTACCAATATTATAAATGCGAAAGTAACTCTGTCTGTTACACTTTCATGCCTAAACCACTGAACCGATTTTAATCACCGCGACACAGGCCCTGAGTCTAGTGCGGATGCTGTTAAACAAACACATTGTAACCTTTTGCATAATTATAAATAAAGACTTTTTACTTTTACTTTTTTTAATGGTACAGAGATAGTTTTAGTCCCGGGGAAGGACATAGGATAGTTTTATCCCAGAAAATCCTACAGTTCCCGCGGGATAGTGATAAGCGAATCCTGTGCAGACGGAGACGCGGGAAATAGCTAGTATATAATCATTAAATAATTATTAGGGAACAATTCACACAATTTGATATAGTTCCAAAGTAAACGCTAGTAAGGCTTGTGTTATGGGTACTAGACAACGAAATACATACTTATATAGAGAAATACGTCATTACATGTAAATAGATAGAATCGACGGTCGGAGAAAAAGTAGTTAATAAATAATTAAATCAATATAAATTAACCTAACTGCCGCAATTAACAAATTTTACTTAAAACTTGTTACGTCCGAGAAAGCTGCCGGTTAAACCATAAAATGAATGACATCAATTTTTCTTTCTAATTTTTAAAAGAATTCGTTTTATGCTAATTAAATTGCGTAATCCACCGATCGTCTCCTTAAAATAACATTCAGTTTAATCATTTGAATTAAGCAAACCTCCATATACCACAAATCAAACGTTTAATTAGTAGCTTTAACTTAACGAACCGTTATGTAACTAAATAAGAACGCGGTTATAATTCATTACTATTCAATAAATCACTCGTGTTTACTCTCAAAAGTAACTGTTAACGAATTGATTACAAAATACATTGAAAAACAGCGCCTTCTCTCGTGCCTGGTGAGCAGTAGATGTTCCACGGGAGTTTGTAATTGTGTCGCGTATTTAGTGTAAGTTTTCGCATATTAAAACGTCTCAATTACTATGGAAAAATTGGCAGCGCCACTTGTGGACCGAAACGGCAACAAACTCGGCGCTCGCCCCAACCACTAAACTAACACAACTAGTTCGAAACATGTCGAGCATTCTACTTTTACTCGTGAGTTATCCGTTTGTTTTGGTAAACAACTATGATTGAGTTTCGCGGATGTTCCATGTTGGAAGTGAATAAATATCTATTGGGGCTAGCTTTTCTGTAGATTGCTTAAAAAGTATCGAACGAGGCACTAGTGAAATCATCATCAGCCCCAGCCTATGACGTCCCGTCTCAGGATGGGAGAATGGGGGGCTATAGCTCCCACGCGGGCCCAGTGAAGATTGAGAACTTCACACACACCATTGAATTACTTTGCAGAGGGGCAAGGTTTCCTCACGATATTTTCCTTCACCGAAAAGCTCATGGTACATTTCAAAAATAATATCGCACATAAATTCCCACTAGTCAATTACTCGTTACAAATCCCTACTAACTTTTATGTTTGTATGTGTGTACGAGTATAACTCTTTATTGTAGGTACATAAAACACATTCAATTTTACAGGTAATGAGAAAAACAGATGTACAAAGGCGAACTTATCCCTTAAAGGGATCTCTTCTAGCTAACCTTCGAACGATTGACAGGACAACAGAAACCAGAGTATAGAGAGTAGACATACACTAATAAGCTAAGACCCAAACAAAGCGTATGTAGGCTTCTTAAACGAGCAAAACATGTTAAGTTAGCAAGCAACTTAAGAAATGAACTGCCTTTAACGACTTGTCCTCAATTGACAATGCATTTCAAGGCCACTTATCACGGAAAAATTGTCCAGCATTTCAATCATTGTGCATGAAACAATGGCCGATCTTCCCACGCTTTCGACTCATACAAGCATCGCATGCGTGCCACACATACCATAAATTGCAGGATTGCATGATAATCCGCATATTTCAAATTTATGCGGAATATTTTATGCGTGCAGCGAATTCGAAGCGTTGTTTATGTTTTTGTTTTTATGCAGGAGTTCGAGCATGACAGTTCTGAACTGTCACCGTCATCGGTTTCGTGCTTCGCAGGCAATGGCTTCGCGCGATCTTTTCCTTAGGCTTATTATCTAACTCGCTCGCAATCGCCATTGTTTTGACAGTTCGTGTATGGGCTGACAATTGGCATCGGAATCAGCTAGCTGTCACACTCATACAAGAACTGTCAATATGAACACGATGGCGATTGCGAGCGAGTTAAAGAATAAGCCTATAGATTGTCCGTCCTTGCGGGAGGCTTACCAACATTTTGCCTTCCTTCTAGAATTTTACAGTCCCAACAGCCATTGGTTCTACGACCAATGTGCTCCGCCCACTGCTACTTACGGCGTTCAGAACTGTAGCTGAAGTTTATTACTGGTACAGGCACCGAGGAATCTCAGAAAACAGCAGTTAACAGTTGCTAGTAAACAGGTTAAAAGTTGACTAGATTTAAGCATCGTCAAGCCCAAAGAGAAGAAAAACAAGCGCTGAAACTATCTTTTGAATAAAGATCTGTAGAAGCTTCTTGTAATATTGTCCCCGTCTGATGGAACTGTCATGTAATGTTTGTTGATGAAACTAATTTATTCGGTATAGACTTTTGAATACAAGAATAGGAACAAGATTAATGGCTACCAAAAGAACAGTCATGTGAAAAAGAAAGATCCCGTAGGAGATGCGCGCCAGGAACTTCCACAGCCATTAGTGAAAGGAACCAGTTGAGGGGACCACTGTGACAACTTAATCTTAACTAGCTTCTGCCCGCGACTTCGTTTGCGTAGAATTGTACATAAAAACCTTCCTCTTGAATCACTCTATCTATTAAAAAAAAACCGCACCAAAATCCGTTGTGTAGTTTTGAAGATATGAGCATACATAGGGACATAGGGACATATAGACATAAGGACAGAGAAAGCGACTTTATTTTATACTATGTAGTGAAGTGGAACTGTTAAAGTATTTTATTCTAATACTAGCTTCTGCCCACGACTTCGTCTGCGTAGAATTATACATAAAAACCTTCCTCTTGAATCACTCTATCTATTAAAAAAAAACTGCACCAAAATCCGTTGTGTAGTTTTGAAGATATAAACATACAATACATAGGGACATAAGGACAGAGAAAGCGACTTTATTTTATACTATGTAGTGAAGTTTATTGTCAACCTTGTTTTATTGCTAACAAACTGCTTTTTCAAATCATTATCATGATTACAATCTTATTCTTGATCGATAATCAAGGAACAGTTCGACCATTCAATATCACAGTCATCGCAGTGGCTCTTCTAAAATGTTTACCCACTCGATCACTCGATGACTTTGGCGTACAGTATACTTATATATACTGACTGGTACTAAGCAATATAGAATAGCCAAAACGGTATCCGATAATACTGTACGAGTAACGGGTCCAAAACATAGCAAACATGAAGCGACAAAAAACAGCCTCAAATTAATCATCCGTCAGTACTGATACGGTTAGATAAAATGCGCGCAGTCAAAGGAGTGGTTGCAAAAAAAAACAAATATTTTATGGAGAAATGTGGGATGTTATACTGTAAAAAAGAATTGAAAAGCAACAGATTGAGTCGGACACTGAAGTGGAATAAAAATAATACATACATACATACATACATACCGTCACGCCTCTTTCCCACAGGGGGTAGGCAGAGACTACTTTGTTCCACTTGCCACGATCCTGACATACTTCTTTCGCTTGATCCACAGTCATCAATCTCTTCATACATGCACGTCGGTTTCGGGTACTCTTGACATGACCTTTTTCCAAAACGTCTCCTATTTGGTTTCGAAACGTCCTTCTAGGCCTTCCCCTCCCAACGTTACCATTCACACTCCCCATATAGATCTGTTTAGTTAGTCTACTTTCATCCATCCGCTCTACGTGACCAAACCAACTAAGCATACTTTTTTCTATCCTAGTCACTATATCCTCTTTCACACCAGCACGTTCCCTTATCACTATTCCTTATTCTATCTTTCAGTGATACAAATAATGACATAAATTAGTCGCATTTATTCAGATAAAGTCAGGCGTCGCTGTTTATTCGAGTATTACATACTGGAAATATATCGCCTTAAATCTAACATACATACATACACAAATCACGTCTTTATCCCTAACGGGGTAGACAGCCTAAGGTAACAGTAGGTACCTACAGGCCACATTTAGCAAGATTGTGGGTGTATTGGTGGAAAATGGAATCAAAATAGTGATGGGTTGCTAGCCTCATCGCCTATAACATGATAAATCTAAAGATATGAATAATAATCTTGACTGACTCAAAGCTGAAATTTAACATAAAAGCTATCGTACAAGAATAAAACATAAATTTTGCGAAATTCCTACGACATAGAAATTTCTGAAAGGTGACAATTTTTTTTTTTTTTATGTTAGAGAGGCCAAGACAAACGAACTAGTGGGTCACCTGATGGTAAATGATCACCACTGTCCATAGACACCCGCAGCGCTTTACGCGATGCCAGTGCGTTGTCGGCCCTAAAACCTAAATTGGAAGCTAGAGCTAGTAATCTACTTATCTACGTAAATAGATACAATCGCATATTTATGAAGATGGCGAAATAGAATTATCTAGACTACTATTTCCAACTGATGCATTAATATCATTATATTTTTTTTCCATGCTAAATAGCATAAGTCAAGAAGAAACATAGAATTTACCAGTTGCTTCTCTTCCCGCGCAGATAGCAAAAGCCAAAAGGAATGGGCGAAAGTCTTAGGAATCATGTTATAGGTATAGGCGATGCGGCTAGCAACCCATCACTATTTTGATTTCCCTTTCCACCTAAACGCCCTTAATAACGCTAAACGTGGCCTTAAGGTTTTGTTACCTTAGTCTCTGTCTACCCCGTAAGGGTCTACGTGATATATGTATGTATGTGTATATTTTTTACCAATATTATTGCCCAACCATGAACTTTTAATCCGAACTAGGTCTCTTACGGACGTCTAATTATCAAGCATTATCTAAGATGTCGTCATATGGAATCCATTCAATGATAAGTAGTTGTCAAGTTTGATCTTGAAATGCTCTTAATTGTCGAACATGTAGTAATTAACTGCTATTATGCTGTCATTTATACGGCGGTAAGTTGTTTGGAAAAATATAATTAGTTATAGTTGGTGGCGGTTTCTTGCCGGTTAATCATGTAGGTTTTTTTTACAAGTTATTACAAGCTTTATTGCATGCTTGTGCAAGTCAGATGACAATACAATAATCTGGTAGTAGAATTTTAGGGGCCCTGTCAGGACCGTCTAATCAGGAGGGAACTCTTCAACGGTTGGTCTGATTGATTCCAAATTTGGTTCACATAGTAGGACGGATGACAGTGCAAGTACAGTCAACAAAAAACTTGTATCTAAAATGTAATTTTAGGTTAGTTTTTTTTTATTGTTATAAAGATTGAAAATTATTTTGTGAATTAAAATGCTTTTATACTTAAACATAGCCATGTTAGTAATAATGAGTTATAATAAAACATTAACTGCGCTACTCATAAAGTTACGGATGTGGTGTAGCAAAATGCATTGCTCATAGCTAATGTCAAAGTGACAGATATAAGATAGATAAAAAACTTGTAGGTAAGCATAAAATAATTTATGCAACAAAAACTTGCTAACCTATCTTTAAATGCAGCATGGGCGCGCTACATGAATCAAAATATTCTACACTATTCATATTGAAAAAAAAATATGTCAGAAAATGAACAACTGACATTTTTTTCTTCTTAATAATAAATAGTCCTTATTTTGTTTCTGTAAGTAATGACACACTTTTTTCGGAAAACGCTCAAATATAGCTATTAATGTCAGCGTTTGCCCAAACATTTGACCGCGGACCGCGACATATCAACGGAAATTTACCTTATTTCTACCAAGAAAGTTTGCTAAGTGGGAAAAGAAAACAAGTTTTGGAGGCATTCGTGAAAGTTCATTCAAGTGAAGTGTAAGGGCACAGCTAAATCGTGAGGTATTTTATAACTCGACGACTTTAAAATATTGGTACCTTAACTAACTTTTACCCGCAGCTTTGCACGCGTGAATCTTTAGATGTAGCGATTGAAAGCCAGGATTTTTAATACCAATAATGTCGTAGAAATACCCAAAAATTACATCGTAGCGGATCTGCGGCTAAGTTACCTACGCAAAATGTCATGTCTCTCTTAGCCGTCGAAATATAATCCTGACTGTGTGACTGACTCGCTCATCAACACTCTCAGCCCCTGGACGTAGAAAGAAATAAGAACGAATTTTGAGAAACTCCCGTAACGGTTTGCCGGACTCCTCACAGATTATCACTATCACTACATAGTATAACAAAGCCGCTTTCCGCTGTCTGTCCCTATGTATGCTTAGATCTTTAAAACTAGGCAACGGATTTTGATGCCGTTTTTTTTATAGATAGAGTGATTCAAGAGGAAGGGTTAAAATATATGTATAATACATACGTGCGAAGCCGGGGCGCTATAAAATATATAAAACGTGGCTGTCAACTTGAAATTTCGACTTTATCGACATTTTTATTTATTAGTAAAGACTAACGTAGACCGTTTATTTGTCCAACCGTACCAATCCATTGAATCTTAATAACCGGTAAAGCCCGACATTTCAGTTACGAATCGCATCGTATCCGTCTCGTATAGTCTAAACGTAAGTTAAAATTATCGTTATGCAGATGAGCTGACCGCTGTTGAGCTGAATAACTCGATTTGTGAACACCTGTTACACTTTGAGCATTGTGTTTGGAATGTTATAGATACGCCTTATTAACTGCGATCTCGATTATTAATGTAGTCCGTGCATTTAACAAGGTTGGTATGCAGCGCAATTGTAATTTAATTGACAAAAGTGCTTTTACAGCTCACGATGCCCGAGTATGGGATCATTACAGCTTATTGTAAGTTGCACAAGTTACTGTATGTAACAATAACAAATGAAGTTGTAAAATCCCACGTTAAGTGCATTTTCGTCATTTTAACTGAAACAAACTATATAATATTTATTCTATGCTTTTACTTTGTTCCTAAATCAGCAAGAAAGTATTTAGTGTCATCATGTGATTTATTTATTAAACTTTACATACAGTAAAAATAAACATTTCATTTAACTTCTCTACGCACAGTTTATAATATACTTTCGTTGTAAGCGCAGGCGCACTTGTTTTATGTCGAGTCATTAGTTTAGTTCTTAACTTTGTTGTGTACTTACTAACACATAGATAGACATAATATAGTGCTTACTAACCATTTATAATTTATTTGTACAATTGATTATTTTAATAAATAATTTGAATTTGAAACATTTTTGTAGAGCTGAAAATGAAAAGATACAAATCTATATCCCATTCAATTAATACCTATTACTGTTTTAGGTAGTAATTAGCTATGGGCCCATAGATCTTTAACTGTGGGTGCCTCGTGGGAGGGACCAAGGCAGGCCAGGCTTGTAACTTATGTATGGTTTCATAACTCCCATTTAATGGGATGGAATGTATAAATTGGATCATCGGAATATTACATTGTAAGGTCACTATAGGTACAGAGCTCTTAGAATGTTATTCATGTTTATCTTGCCGTCTCACTTTATCTTGCTACTTGAATCGGCCAAGTGAGGGAGACAGCAAGACAATCCCAAATGGTACTCTAAGAGCTTTTTTTGACTTTTTTTCTTCAATTAGTTCCAATACGCGCTACTGACGGCGCCGCAAGCGTTTTCCTCATACATTGCGTGTGCTGCCAGACAACTACTGTATAGCCTGCATCTCGGCCGCGCAATGAACAGTTAAAACGAAAAAAAAACGCACAGAGTCGTGGCCAGACCCACGTTTTGTAATAACTGGAGATAAAACCTTAACCAACCAAGACGCAGAGTTACTAGGCCTTCCGCATTCCTACTTACGTCAGTTACGCTACTGTCTTGGCTAGGTCTTGGCGTGAAATGTAATACAAACTATTAAAGTTAATTCCCTTCTATCCGAAAGATACCTTTCTCATGACTGTGCAATCTCAAATACGAGTTTATTGGAAAAGAAAAACAAATCATAATAAAACAGTCACAACTTAAAAATAACGCAGAGATACTAAAACTAAAACTACTACTAATTATAAAACAAATTGTTATAAAGCTATAAATAAAAAATTGGAATTGAACAATTTGTGCGAATATACCGAGTTACCTAAGTTTAGAATGACCCATAGGCAAGAAAGAAAGAAGACATTCATTCTTTTTTGCAAGCCACACAAATATCATGGGATCTTACTTGCGCAGTACTCGTGTGCAAGTATTTCAAAATCGTCTTTGATATCATACATACATACATACATCTATCACGTCTCCATCCCTTACGGGGTAGACAGAGCCTAAGGTAACAGCCTAGGTACCTACAGGCCACATTTAGCAAGATTGTGGGCGTATAGATGGAAAATGGAATCAAAATAGTGATCGGTTGCTAGCCTCATCGCCTAAAACATGATTCCTATGATTTTCGCCCATTCCCTCGATGGGCTTTTACCATCTGCGCGGGTAGACAAGCAACTGGTACATTCTATGTTTTTTCCTTGCTCCCAGAGCAGCATGGAAGTTGATATCATAGACTGTAAATTCTCATTCGTGCTACTTCATCATAACGCTAAATCTATTTCAATTTTAATCTTCCATGCTGGTCTGGGAGCAAAGAAAAAACAGACTGTACCAGTTGCTTCTCTTCCCGCGCAGATGGTAAAGGCCCATCAAGGGAATGTCCGAAAATCATAGGAATCATGTTATAGGCAATGCGGCTAGCAATCCATCTATAGGCCCACAATCTGTAGGTCTTGTTACCTTAGGTTCTGAGTACCCCGTAAGGGATAAAGTCGTGATTTCTGTTTCTATCTCAATGTTCAATTTGTTTTGTTTTGTTTTGTTTGTTTGTTGTTGTTGTTTCAATGTTCATAGAAACGCAGCCGTCACCTCGCGGGGACTATTCGCAACCGATGTTAAATGAAAAAGGTGCATAGCATGTTTGATCTGGATTACTTCTGTACAAAAGCCGTGGTAGCCTAGAGGTTTGACCTGTGGCCTCGCAAGCAGAGGGTCGTGGGTTCTAGTCCCGGAATCGCACCTATGAGTTTTCTTCCTTCGCACCTATTAACCATGACTTTTTCGGTAAAGGGAACCTGCACACATTTGTGAAGCAATTCAATGGTGTGTGTGAAGTTCTCAATCCGCACTGGGCCCGCGTGGGAACTATAGCCTAATCCCTCAAGGCTGGAAATGCTGATGATGGTGACTTCTTTAACGATACCAGATTTCCAACTTATTGTTGGCGACTGGCTGGTTTGGCCTTTCAGTACATAGTTTGTGTTAATTAAAATTAACAGTTGTCAGTATACTAAGTAAAGTCTTTAATACATTCAAAACGCAGCGCTACTGAACGATGCCATAGTGTAAGCAGGACAATACATGTATCTTTTCTCTCTTTCGGTCTCAGACGAAAAATATTATAACTAAAGAACGTATCAACTCTTCTTTCTGTATCAAATTAATTGTAATAAAATAAATGTGATTGATCAATATAATCAGCGAAAACTCAAGAGTAGTTCATTATTCAAGATCCTTCAGCACTTCAGACTTCAGAACCCACACCAAGTTGGTTAAAATCAAAGTGGCACGATTCGAACCAGCGCCCACTATTAGCCAATAGTTTGTATATTAATTACCTACTTAAGTTCCAATTTTAAAATACCTTTCTTTTGTGCTGACATCAATTTTTTTTTTTTTTTAATATGAATAGGAAGGCAAACGAGCAAGTGGACTTTCAAGACAGTTGCTCTGTCAGGTTGCTAGTATAAACAGCTGTTCCGTATTAGGCTCCTAGTTACTTTGTTTGTGTGTTAGTTTGTGTTATTACCATTTAAACCACAGCGGAAACTTTTTTTAAATTCCGTCGTCAACACTTATAATTACGAAACGTGTTACCGATTATGTTATCAACCATTTTGTAATTTCGCTTTTCTGATACCAAACAGCATCCAACGCTGTCAATTTGCTGTCAAATTAATTAACACTTACCAGTATCTGGTTGCGTGAGAAAATTCATCTCGCTTACAAAGATATCTTCAGTTAGCAACAACAATTTCACACGTGAGAGAATAAAACCGGCCAAGTGAGAAAAGGACTCGCGCACTGAGGGTTCCACATAAATTCGTCATCACTACATAGTATAAAATAAAGTCGCTTTCTCTGTCCCTATGTTCCTATGTATGCTTATATCTTCAAAACTACACAACGGATTTTGATGCGGTTTTTTTAATAGGTAGTGATTCAAGAGGAAGGTTTTTATGTATAATTCTACGCAGACGAAGTCGCGGGCAGAAGCTAGTTCTATTATAAAATCCAGTCTTAGCAAGGCCCCGTTCTTAAGCAAAATGTACTTCTGCGAGGTCATTTGTTGTTATAACGGCAACAGAAATACATGATCTGTGACTATCACGGTGCATGAGATACAGCCTGACGACAGACGGACGGAAGGACAGACAGACAGACAGCGGGCAGTGAACTCTTAGTAAAAGGGTCCGGGACCATTACTCGACCTTTATTCGTGGGTTATCTGTTTTGTAACTACGTGGGTATAATTATTATGTACATTCTTAGCCCATCGCGGGAATGGGCGAAAATCTTAGCAAGCGTGTTATAGGCGATGCGGCTAGCAACCCATCACTATTTTGATTCCCCTTTCCACCTCCCCGCAATCATGCTCAACGTAGCATTTAGGTCTTGTTGCCTTGGGCTGTGTTTCCCGTAAGGGATAACGACGTGATTTATGTATGTATGTGTGTATGTATTCTTAGACCGCATTTGATTGAACTGGAATTGAGAACCTCCTTTTTGAAGTCGGTAAACGCAACGGAGAACGTTAAAGTCGATTCAAACGCATATTAACTTCATCTCACCCAAAACATTCACGAAAACACGTAAGAATTAAGCGAATTCACTTTCACTTACCATATTTGCTTTCTTTAAGTAATACTAGAATATTTTAAGTAAATTACGGAATAAAACCAAACGGCGTAAGCGATCCTTTCAAGATTCCGCCAAATGTTAAAGATTGCTTAGATCTAGGAGTTGTTAGTACTATTTTAATTTAAGATACCGACGGTAAGATAAAAATAATTACAGAATTTACATAAACTGTTTTTTTTTTTTCATTTTAGAAACAATCTTCGCTTGAGTTTAAAAACGTTACCATCTCGTCTCCAGCCTATATACGTCCCGCTGCTGGGTCCAGCCCTCCTCTCAGAACTAGAGGGCTTGGACTATAGTTCCCACGCGGGTCCAGTGCTGATTGGGAACTTCACACACACCATTGAATAGCAAGTTCCCTCACGTTTTCCTTCACCTAAAGGCTCACGGTAAATTTCAAAATGTGATACATACATACATACATACACAAATCACGTCTTTATCCCTTGCGGGGTAGACAGAGCCTAAGGTAACAGATACCTACAGGCCACATTTAGCAAGATTGTGGGCGTATAGGTGAAAAATTAAATCAAAATAGTGATGGGTTGCTAGCCTCATCGCCTATAACATGATTCCTATGATTTTCGCCCATTCCCTCGATGGGCTTTTACCATCTGCGCGGGTAGAGAAGCAACTGGTATATTCTATGTTCTTTCTTTGCTCCCAGACCAGCATGGAAGAATTCTTTGCTCCCAGACCAAAATGTGATTCTGTAAATAAATTCCGAAAAATTCAGCGGTGCAAGCCACGAGCTTCTCCTTGAGAGGCCATAGGTCAAACCTAGCTACCACGGCTTTTTTAGCCGTTATACCATGTTTGAACTACAAACAAGATACACAAAATAATAAAGCAATTTACAACCAAGCGGTACTAACAAATCCCGTTCTCGAAATCTGTATAAGCAGGATCCATCCAAAATCATGATGCAAAGTTATCCGCCGTGGCACGAAATCTAATAAATATTGCGGTAAAAACTATGCCATTTCACCACACAACTATCACGGTAACAGTAAACAACATCCACTCAATTCCGGAGCCCGTAATCAAGACAGAGATAGATTTATTTACCACAATCGGTACCAAAAGTCAATTCTGTAAAACATTAAACACCAGACGCGTGAGTTGGTTATTTCCATGCGAAGTTCTTCGACAATTTCCGCCGTACCAAGAAAGATGCAAAATATATTGGTCTAGCTTGGGAGAATTATCTAGTTTTATTAAGACATAATTTACTGTAATCAAAAAAAAAATCTTCGTTTTGCTAAGCAGCTAGGTAGGAGTATAGAAGTTTTCTAAAATGCCCATAGACATTTTGTTTACAAATTTCACAAATACTATAAACAATGCAAACCTAGTTCAACGATTTGTGAATTAATGTCTTTTGTACGTGAAGTTTACATTTGAATGACGCAATCATCGAGACCTCAAATTTTGCCTGATTTATGCACAACGCTTAGCAGAAGCTGCGGACGCTGCGGTTGTCCTTGTCACACATCCAATTATTAAGGGCGGGGTCAGGCTAAGATTCTGCCAAGATTCAAATCCCTACTTCTCACTGGTTTCGGCGCAAGCATCCTCTCTTAAGCCCTGTAACAGATTGCGTGATACTTTCCTTGAGAAACTACCGTTCATGTGGTATAACCTCAAAACCACCACAGATGTTAAATTGTCAATTTTATTGGAAAGCAACACCGCGGTTTGAAGGAAACTTTCCAATATTGACAATCGGCAAATAAATCAACAGTTAGAAATGCATTAGAATAAATAAGTGTGAAGTAGGACATGGGAACTTGGGAGCTAGCGTCAAAACAACTGCATTGGGTGTTAACCAATTTCGCTACCGTGATTGAGGGATTCGCCGAGCTGCCGGCTTTGACATAGTAGATGGCGCTATGATCGCTCCGAATTTTCGACTTTTGACGAAACGATTTCTTTTAATTTTAAAACAAAATGGCCTACTGAAGAACGTAGAGCTCTAAATATTCATCGAAACCGTGCAAAATAAATTACTGTATGGAGTGTTACAAGATTACTATGCAATGTAACAGTAATAATCACTACACTCGAACTTGTAACACTATACAATGTTCCAATGTATCCGAGAATTTCCTATCGATAAATTATAGATGACATTATAATTCTCGGAAGCGTGGAAACGCTTGTAGTTCCTATGACAGCAAAAAGTATCCCCTGTTATTAGATTACACAGTCTACCGAGTCGCACACGCCACTGTCCCCGATTTGATTGTTATCTGTGTTAATGTGAAGTATATCCGAGTATCGAGGAAGTGAGAGACACGAACGTTTCAGCGAATTTTCCTGTTAAACAAAAGTTTTTTAAACTTTTTGTACGATTCATGTAGACAGCAAGGAAAAATGTGCGATAGGAGACAATTATGGAAACACAGATGCTTGATATTGATACTGGCATCGGTAATAAAAAAGGTAATAATACAAATACACAAGTCACGTCTATGTTCCTTACAGAATACTAAGACAGAGCCTAAGGTGACAAGTCCTAAAGGCCACGTTTAGCATGATTGTGGGCGTATAGGTGGAAAGGGAAATCAAAATGGTGATGTTTTGCTAGCCACATCGTCTATAACTCCTAAGATTTTCGCTCATTCCCTCGATGGGATTTTGCTATTTGGGCGCGAAGAGAAGCAACTGGTACATTCAGTGTTTTTTCTTTGCTCAAACTCTCAGGATAAAAAATCAGTCGCAACTTATAACCTTAACAGTGTATTTAATAGTATTGCTGCTGTTTTTTTTACAGACTTATCTTTATTGTCAACTAGCTTCTGCACGTGACTTCGTCTGCGTAGTATTGTACATACAAACTTTCCTCTTGAATCACCCTATCGTTAAAAAAAACCGCATCAAAATCCGTTGCGTAGTTTTAAAGATCTAAGCATACATAAGGACAGACAGACAGCGGAAAGTGACTTTGTTTTATAGTAAGTAGTGATTGCATAGTTACAGAAAACAGTTTGTGTACAGCTTTGGATCAACAATAATTTTAAATGAATCACACAGTACTACGAGTATGGAAATACCTTCTATGATGACCGTGTGAAAATTATATTGCCTTAACAATACTCCTTTCCATGAGCCCCGAGAGACCTAATAAACACACAAACGACAAAACGGACAATTATTTTTATGCAATCTGATGGATGCCAATGCAGCAGAGTTGTTTTGTAGCAACGATGAACCAAAACTCCTCACAAGGTGGAAAACTAGTCAACACGTAGTGTTAAAGGCGATGAGAATGCAAATGGACTGGTCACTGTCCTCACTGTTAAAGACCTTGGCATTTATCCAGAATTCGTCTTCGATAAAGATAATGGAAATACTATCGAAGCATCCTTTACGGTGACAACAATGAGTGGAAACGATGTGCCGAAAGTCAAGACGAGGAGAGATTTGAAGACTGCTATGAATTTTGAAGTATCTTTGAAGGAAACATCGCTTGTTAAATTTATATTGTAATTCATATATCAAGGCTCAATAAATAATTGAGATACAATCAGTTTAAGATGCATTTGAGCGGACATAGCGGTCGAATATACGTATCTCAACGCGCTCTACTGCCCTTGACAATAGATTCCGTTCCGCATATTTTTGAGTACACTGCCGGTATTTATATATAGACTCGGAACAAGTTCTAGTCAAAATCAAATACATGTTTGGGACTTAATGCAGAAATTTTGTGCGCGTCAAATGTTTTTAATGAGCCTCTACATGCAGGGCTCGTTTTTGAAAGCGTATCACTCGAAAGTATTCATTCAGTAAAAAGTGTGTATTGCTACAAAATGAAAGTCCGAATTTAATTTTCTTCTATTATCTATTATACCTAATATTTCCTAATATTTTCGCCCAATCCCTCGATGGGCTTTTACCATCTGCGCGGGTAGAGAAGCAACTGGTACATTCTAAGTTTTTTCTTTGCTCCCAGACCAGCACGGAAAATATTAGGAATCATGTTATAGGCGATGAGGCTAGCAACCCATCACTATTTTGATTCCATTTTCCACCTATACGCCCACAATCTTGCTAAATGTGGCCTGTAGGTACCTGTTAGGTACCTTAGGCTCTGTCTACCCCGTAAGGGATAAAGACGTGATTTGTGTATGTGTATGTATGTGTATCTATTATACTCATATATCAAACTCAGCACAATTTTTCACGTCTTTTGAGTGGCACTTTCGGGCCCTTGGCAAATTTTTAGCCCTCTCAGGCGAAACGTAAGTTTAGTGACTGCAAATGCTTAATTGAAGAAGAACACATTTCTAGCTTTGATACAGTAGGTACTTAAACCGATTGATAACTAGTCTAAAATTTAAGATCTAAATCTATATCAATACTCTTACTTGATACATTATTATCATCATCAGAATAGTTCATTACAAAATATCTGGTAAAGATAGTGGGGAACCATTGGCCGGGGGTAGCCCAAAACAAATCGTCGTCGAGATTCTTGACGATGTCCTGTGTCCAGCAGTAGACTCTCCCGACTGACATGACGATGATGAATAACAACAAATAACATTGACACCAATCCAAACATACATACATACATACCGTCAGGCCTCTCTCCCATGGGGGTAGGCAGATACTACTTTGTTCTACTTGCTACGATGATCCGGAAATACCTCATTCGTTTCATCCACATTCATCAATCTCTTCATATGCTCACCAGGGTCGGGTGCTCCTGACCTGACCTTTTTCAGAACGTCTCCTATTTGGTCCTATTTTATTAAAACACTTAAGGACATTAAGCATTGGAATTCTCATTTTTTGCTAGCTACTTTATAGCATCAAAGGCTATAAACTAGTCTTCATGCGTCGCACGTAATATACATGCAAATCGGTTTTTTTGCAGACGCAGACGAATGAAAGTGTTGAGCGTGCGCAAAAGTCAAGGCGACGTTTGAATGTCAACAATTTAATTTCCGAACGTATAACGTTCTGTATTTTGTTAGTGGCCTGATTTATGAGTTTTTACGCATAGAGGAGACGTAGGACATGGACGCGTCACGGGCGCGGCGGACCTTTAATTTTTTTTTGTACAAAATGTGTAGAAACGTTGCGATGCAAAACTGACAGAAGAGACGGAACGAGGACGCGTGCTGGGACCTTTTACCATGACGTCTTAATGCGATTCAATTCCGATTCAGTTTAGATTCGCTTGCTGTCAGATCAGAATGATGAGTCGTTGATGGTTCTTTTATTAACGAAACGAAATGTTTCGTTAATAAAAAAACTCCGTAAGAGATAAAGACGTGATATATGTAAGCATGTATGTATGTATAAATTGTTTTTTTTTAGAGATAAGTAAAATTTATTTATTAATATATACAAACCATTAAAAACTAAACAATAGTAAGGATCACTAAAACTACGAAAGTTGATTCAAAGTAAGTTATGTTAAAAATTATTAAAAATTAACCTAAAAAATGTCCCCCTGTTTCGTGCCTGGTTCAAAGGTTCCCATTATGCTGGCCGCGTTGCCTCTTTGTACTGCAATGGCAACCCTTTGAACCAGCCACGAACCAAAGCCTTTAACCCTACACCACTCGTAACAGGTATGGAAATCCCATAAGGCCTAGAATTGTTGAAAGAAACTTACTTAGTCGCGTGCCTTATTTATTTAATTTAGCATAATATAAGCCGTTTTATAATATTTTTACATAATTACGCCTGTCATTGTTAAAGTCAAGGTTAACAGATTTGTTCGAGTCGACTTTACCTAGATTTTAGGCAAAGTATAAACAGAAAAGTGGGCGGCGAATCAATCTTTGTTTTTATCATAGTTCAATGTTTACTTCAAACAACAAAGTTTTTTACTGGTTTTCGATTTTGTATTTTTGCGGCATTTAAATATTTTAAACAGACATGGCATGTTAGATCGAGCCAACAATGCAAAAACCCTAATAATAAAATGTAGGTACGTATTTCTCTTATCGGGCATAATTATTAACTATCAGAAATTTGTAACATATAAATTCGCGAAAAGAAAGAATAATGTTCGAGCGTGACTTCCAAAGTATTACCCCGAATTGTTTTCTTTTTGTTGTTTATAATACTTATATTGTAATGTACCTATTGTCATGTAGAAGATTGGTATGAAACAAAATTGCGAAAAAAAAATACTGGAAAGCGAAGCCTCGGTTAACAGCTGGTGTCATTGACAAATTTGGCGAGAATTTTACAGTTCCTTCCATTTGATCGGACTATTGTTAAGGATGCTTGAGCATTAGAAGGTAAAAACATATTAACCATAATATATTTTTTATAGTAATTACGCTTGAAACTATGTCACCATTATCATAAGCACAAGGCAGTATGCAAGGTTAAAATAGCAGAACGCGGAACAGCAATTGAAGGGAGCAAATAAAGTAATTAATTAGTAAACGAATCAATACATACACACGTATCACGCCTATATCCCTTATAGGGTAGACGTAGACAAAGCCTAAGGTAACAAGACCTACAGGCCGCATTTAGCAATATTGTGGGCGTATAGGTGGAAAATGGAATTAAACCAGTGACAATTGCAGCCGCATCGCCTATAACAATGATTCCTAAAATTATCCCCCAACACTCTCGATGGTCTTTTACCATCTGAAGCAACAGGTACATTCTGTGTTATTTCTTCGCTCCCATGTCAGTATGGAAGTACGTATATACTTATCAATGTAGGTAATTATTACTTTAGAGTAAGTTTTCGCAAGAAATCGGGGTTCACGGTGGATGCAAGCTGCCGCTTCTGCAAGCAACTGGAGTGGACTTCTTGTGGCTGATCTGATGATGATGATGATGATGATGAACTAGCTTTTATTTTACTACAACAGCAGGGACATTTTTGACGTCCAACATATTACAGTAGAAACGAAAGATCGTGAATCGATAAAGTACCACGGTCCAATAGGCTACAAGTATGCTGCGACGAACAAAGCGATATTTTTTACGAAAAACGCGAAGGGTTCTGTACCTTGACTTTTTTTTCGGCACAACACAAACCGAATGCAAGCAAAATCTGCTTAAAAATAATTGCCATCACCTTATATCAGTCAACTAAACATGGTGTTGAATGATCTTCCCGCGCAGATGGTAAAAGCCCATCGAATGGGAAAAAATCGTAGGGATCATGTTATAGGCGATGCAGCTAGCAACCCATCACTATTTTGAATCCCCTTTCCATCTATACGCCCAAAAATCCGCTTGTTCAACGAACATAACTATTTTACGTTACCGGGACATAAAAAAAGAAAGACTATTTCTAAATTAAAACGTCACCTTTGTTACCTTAGGCTCTGTGTAAGGGATCAAGACGCGATTGATTTATGTATACGTATGTAAGTATGTATGAAAGCGTCGATTTTCAGGAATTCTGGATATGATATCAGAATGGAATAGGTACGTTAGAAATCCGTGCGGAACCCTGAAATCCCCGTCGTTATAAATATGCATTTGTTGTCATTGAATATTTCTAGTTTGTATTCACGTCCACTATGTCACGCCACGGAATAATTAAAAAAGTTAGTTAATATCTAATAGTTTCATGTCACGCAGTAACTATAAATTCGTACCTAACTGCTAAAAACTTTACTTAGGTAACAAGACTAACAGGCCACGTTTAGCAAGATTGTAGGCGTATAGGTGGAGAGTGGAATCAAAATAGTGATGGGTTGCTAGCGGCATCGCTTAGAACATGATTCTTATGATTTTCACCCATTTCCTCGATGGGTTTTTACCGTCTGCGCGGGAAGAAAAGGAACTGGTACATTCTGTGTTTTTTCTTTGCTCCCAGACCAGCATGTAAGTAATCTAAGCATCTTATTCTTAATCTAAGAAAATTGCGGTCTTTACTAACTTTTACGCGCAGCATACAATACCTACATAATCTTCGACTAAATTTGATAAAAAAAATTACAAATTGTATACCTACGTAAAAAAGTTTTTTTGCAATATTTTTTTTCATCTTTTTATATTTACTTTGTGGGTAATTCAATATACATACCTCGTAAATTATGAAAGTATATATACAAAGTGCGCAACCCTTAGTGCGTGAGTTAAACTCTGATTAACACGGTTTTAAAGTTTTAAATCAGAGTTTTCTTGACATGAAAATCTTGATGTCTCATGTTCATGTTCGTGACATTCTACTACAACACAGAAAAATGTAAAGTAAAGCGAAATGCCACATAAAAACTAACCAAGCGTAAACGCTTCCTTACAAAAACTTACGAATAATTACCTAGAAACCTTAGTCTACGATTTTCACAATGTTTTCTAACAATCGAAGACATTAAACTACTTTTTCCCGATCCACTCTCACAGTTCTTTACTTAGAGAACTGGATGATTGTAAAACTTCCGACGCACTTAGCGCATACTTTGCGAAAGGAAATACCAATTTTACTTGGTTAAGTGTCTGTTGGAAAAAAGGAAGGCAATTGCGCCAAGTAATTAAGATTTCTCTGAGACACTATTAAATTTCATTTCATTTAAATCCGTTTTTAAGCTTCTATCCTAAAAGGCGCCAGTAGTACCCTATACTCCGTTATTCTATACGTCTGGCTAAAGGCAGTAAGAACTCTTTGAACCATCAGATAAGGTTTTTTTCCAATAAATGAATACCTATTGTAAAACTAAAACTGGAAAACATCACAAAACTATTCTGTATGGAGTTATTAACGCAAAAATAACATCTATATAAACAAGAACGGCAAACGAATATGTTAATGATAGAACAACAGCCTTAATACTACGACAACAATCGGCATTGTTGCTGTGTTGCCAGCACATGACTTACGGCATACGTCCGTTCATAATTTCTGAATTGTTAATCAACCTGTGTCAATTGTTTTACATCACCTGTTCCTTGCCCATTATTCCGGACAACGCACCGTGAAGGCTCAATATTCAATACCACTCGACAAAATGTCGATCTCGCCCATTAAAATGAGAATTTTAATAAACGCCTGTCTACGTGCCCGCGTACACTTTCGAATACATTTAACTGCGACCTCTAAAATCAAGTACGTGTATAACGAGCCGGCAGTTGACACAAAAAGCAACCGGCAGATATTAAAAAGTGAGACAATAAAGCTAGAATTACCTTAGTGGTGCTCTGGATTTGGAGGAATGTGGCGATTCCGGCGCGTACCCGGTTTTTCACGCCTCGTATCGTTCCTTTAGAACTCCTGATGGTGGAAGGAGCTTCTTCGCTCTTGTAATCCTTGATACCCGCGAAGTATTCCAACTCGGATAAAGAACTACTTTCACTGTTAACACTCACACCACTAACACTTTTAAGGGACTTCACATCGTCAAACTGTTTCTCGTTCAGATGGAAATCGTAGTACTTGTCCGTATCGAAATAATTGCTACTGTAACACATTTGCTCTTGCTTTATTTTATCCTGTTTCTTGCGCTCCTCGTAAGTGCTTTCGCTAATTAAAGGCGTTTTGGAGCTCTGTAATGACTCCGCGTCTGAATTTGTCTTGGCTTCACTATTACACTGCGAAACTAGACGGAACGACGTCAGTTGCGCGCTTTCTTTCGGTAGATTAGCATTTTCATTAATATTCTGGTTCGCTTCCCGTTGCTCGAGCTCACTTTCGGTTTCAACGGTACTGAGTTTAACGGAGCGGTCTCTTATATCTTGCAGGAGGCCCTGCGGTAGAAAGCTGCTGTCTTTGTTGCTCGTGTTGGACTCGGAGTCGAACGCCGGCATCTGTGGCGCGGCAGGTGGCTCTGCACTTTGCTTCTTTTCGTTTTTGCTTGGATCTTCGCCGTGACTTTCGTCAGCGTGCACGCTTCCGTTTAACTCGCTGCTGTTAAGCGAATCGCACGATATATTAGAATCGTTGTCTTCATAGTCGACATCATGGCTGGCATTCGTTGAACTAATTAGCGTTACCGATACAGCTTTCTTCGTGGATTTGGTTAGTTTCTTTTTGGGAAGCGGAGGCGGTGTGCCATCAAGGTCACTGCATGTTCCGGAATCTAAGGTATCGCTCGGCGAGCACTGCCCGCTAGACATTACCATATTAGTCATGGAGTTCATATACGAGCTGCAGTAGATGAACGGCGGTTTGTCAGTTTTGAGCTCCTCGTCTAGGATCTTGGGTGGATTTTCTTCAACATTGATCCTGACCAGACTATTATTTTTCTTGTATATGTCGTTTATCTTGAACGTATCGAATTCAGTGTCACTTTTGAGGTGAACGCTTGATATTTTTGGCGCTTTGGGTTTGTCGGAGTCTGTGTTTATTCGGATGGTGACCACATGTGG
Source organism: Pandemis cinnamomeana (assembly GCA_932294345.1). Taxonomy (NCBI): domain Eukaryota; kingdom Metazoa; phylum Arthropoda; class Insecta; order Lepidoptera; family Tortricidae; genus Pandemis; species Pandemis cinnamomeana. The sequence continues at coordinate 9,262,811 of OW028721.1, forward strand.
GCCGTTCTGTGCGTCCGTGCTAGACGTGCTCGGGGGCCGTTCTGGCTGAGTTGCCGCTATGAATACCGTTGCAGATGGAGTCTTAGAATTAAGGACGAGCGAGTGCATCGAACCTAGCGAGTCCATGTTCGTCCGTTCCATTCTGTTCATGTTAGAATCATCGTTGGTAATTTGTGTGAATGTGGTTGAGCCAGTCTTTTGTTTTACTTTTGGTGGTAGCGAAGGGATGTACTCCACGCTAGGGCGGGGCGAGACCTCTTCCATCATGGTTGGTGCTATTAGAATGGCATAATTAGCTAACGGTGTTTTCCGGTTGCGATGCAAGTCAGGTCCGCTGCTTTAGATAGTGATGGATATGTAAGGCATAATGGTTCCGGTGACCGCCCGAGACTGGGTCAATATTCCGCTGACCGGTTTTTCTAGTGCGCTGTTTATTCAGACCTGCAAAGAAGAAATACCACTTTAGAATTTTTGTTTTGAATTATTGTCTGCCATAGGCTGATTTAATTGACGGACAAGTATGACATACTCAGAGAGACCTATTGCTGAGACTTGAAGCATTATTTGAAGGGAAACCGAATGCAAAAGTTACAATCTCAAGGCGTTGTTGTTGATCTCATTCAATCTTCATAAACATAATTTATATTCAAATATATTCAAAGTCGTTTGCATTAAACCAGAAGTTTTCCTTGGAGGTAAGCCTCTTATCTCTAAATACCTAACAATGTGCGTGCGACTATTAGATTCCTCCATAATTTCACATAGTTTATCATTGTTAACCTTTCGCAACTACTCTCTGAGATTGAGACATAAGAAATAATTCAAATAATGTTTCAATTATACGGTCACTAAGTCAATAGTGAATTTCCAAACATCAATACCTACCTACGTACATTACATAACATGTAAATCGAATATGTGGAGCAATTTATATAAATGTCTTGTCATTATTTTTCTACGTGTCACCGCCCACGGTAACTGTTACACTTGAAATAAAAAATTGGCATCTTTATGTTCTGCGTAGTAGAAACTATGTTACGCTGTCTGTATTTTGTCGAGTGTCGTAAGTAAGTTGGTGATAGGGTGTAATAAAATTTTCAAGGCACACCCACGCGATGGGCAAATAGTTTCTGTTGTAAGTTCGAATGTGAAATTGTTACGGTTTTTCTTGGACGAAATGATGGACAATTTTGCAACACGGTTCAGTTCGCGTTACAATGAATGACCCGTGGTTTGTCACGGTTACGTAAAATGTAACTTATTAACTGTGAAAGTTATTTGTCAAGTGTTTAGTGATTAATAAAAGTTATGTTAAAAAAAACGGAAATAAACATGGTAGGTACTTCGTAGAAGAAGTTGATCGCGGTTTTTTACTATTCTCCGTTCCAATCAATTTTAACATCTTTGTAAACAAACCAATTTAATCTAAATTCCTACACAATCACTCATTGTACAGTCAAGTGTAATAATATGTATTTAGACAAAGATTCAAAAATAAGTACCATGCGCTCTTACACCGGCGTAATAAGGTCGTGGGACATATTTTTGAGAAGTTCATATCAATACTTATTTTTGCACTTGACCGTACATACGCAATTAGCATCACATCCACGGGAAAGAGGTATGTCAGGATCGTAGCAAGTGGAACAAAGTAGTCTCTGCCTACCTATGGGAAAGAGGCGTGTTGGTATGTATGTATGTATCCACGGGAATGTAGAAGGATCATACTTGATATTTTACGATATTTTATAACAATTATATTATGGTTAATATTTTAATTTTTATATGAGTTGTGACTGTTTTCAAAAGCGTTAACATAGATTGGTATTGACGAGGTATTTCAAATGACTAGCTCCATTGGCTTAGGCAGTAGGGTGACTGATAATCACGCTACTCTTTGACAGTTCTTATAGATAATTCTCATTATCTATTTAGATCATAATTATAATTAAGCTGAAAAGGGTCGAAAGCCTGTACATGGAAGATACTATATTCAATAAAAATTGACTGGAGATAATTAGAATCGATAACTGAACAAGTTCCAACAGTTTTTAGAATTTTTGCGTAGCTGAACGGATTTTGATGCAAACTTTACTAATATATTCTGCATATAGGCTACATTTTATCCCGGAAAATTGTATAGTTGTATAAACATGTCAAATGCTAATTCTACGCGGACGAAGTCGCGGGCAGGAGCTAGTAGTGAATAAAGGTGCAACAACAATGTATGTAATTAAGTCCCACAGAAAACACAGTCGACTGCAACCATAAATTGAATCTCCATTGATATTGAAAGCGATCAAGTCGATGCAAAATCGAGTCAAAAAACACTTTCGCCGACTAAATGTCGGATCGAATCGAATTTTCTAATGAATTCTGTCCGAGCATCGGTTATTTTTACAGATTATAAACGGTTATTACGTGTCGCGATGGAAATTGGGATAAGCATGAACTTTATGGCAATTTTAATTTCGCCATCAGTAGAAACTAAAGTATTTTTGTCTCTGATAAAGTTCGTCTCCAGTATAGACGGACGGACAGTTGGACAGACGGACAAATGGACAGATAGTAAAAAATAGAGTCCCGTAGGCACACTTTACTTACGGGACCTTAAAAACCATAGAACCGATCATAGAACAATAATCATTTACCGCTAAAACATCAGATAGCATGGTACGGTCTTGTCAGGTTTGTCTTGCTGCCAGCACTCGGCCGATAGAAGTATCAAACCCATAAGAGTGAGTGAGACAGCGATATCAACCCGAATAGCATTCTAAGATCTCACGGAGCGTAACAACGGACAAATACAAATACAAATGCAAATACAAATAAAATACTGATTCAATAAATTATTTAAAACGCGATGTAGGAAATAATAAAACTTTGGTGAATTTTGTTTTAAAAATGGTCACACAAAATTATCTGATTGAGTTTGATACTAAGTCTACACAATTACATAATGTTACATTGAGAGATAAAAGGCCGTGTTAAAGGTTAATGTACGTACCATTAAATTGATTAAATCTAAGTTAATTAAACTAATTTGCAGACATTAACCGCCTTAGTCATAAAAATAAAAAGATTTTGCAACGTGTATGTGTTGTGTTTGCTTCGCAAAGGCATATAATGTCTCAATGGAACTAACTAAATGCCTGGTAAAGGGTTTACAAAAATGAAGAATGCTGGTCTGGCAGCAAAGAAAAAACATAGAATGTACCAGTTGCTTCTCTACCCGGGCAGATGGTAAAAGTCCATCAAGGGATTGGGCGAAAATCTTAGGGATCATGTTATAGGCGATGAGGCTAGCAACCCATCACTATTTTGATTCCATTTTCCACCTGTACTGTACGCCCACAATCTTGCTAAATGTGGCCTGTAGGTACCTGTTACCTTAGGCTCTGTCTACCCCGTAAGGGATAAAGACGTGATTTGTATGTATGTATGTATGTAAGAAAGAAAAAATAAGTAAGTTACTACAACACCAAGCGGTTATTTAATAGTGACTCCACTTCACAAAACTAGAGTTATATTTTTTTTCAATATCAGTCAAAAGAAATGTACTTATTAAATCAGGCATTAAGTACTTTGTGCTATCATTTGAAAAACAGCGCCTTCTCTCGTCCCTGCTGTGCAGTAGATGTTCCACGGGAGTTTGCAATTGTGTCGCACAGACACATCATTCAAACAGATGACGCTTAGCGACTAAAAATTCCCATAGTGACAAGGTCACGCGACAGCTAGTAACAGATAGAAAAATTTGAAGGCTTACCCACCTGCTATGGGTGGTGTCCCTACACGGGGAATAGCACGCGTCACGGAATGACGAGGATCCGGGTTCGATTCCCGGCCGTAGCTTTACTTTTCGGATTTTTCTGTATTCTAATTTTCATTGTCGTTTAAAAATTTACTTTGTGGAAGTCCGGTACCCCATTGCATTGTGACATAGTAACATTAGTATAATACCTACTTAATGAATTAACAAAATATTTCTATAGCACACGATATAAAGATGTTAAAAGTATCAATTACTAAAATTACAACCGTCTAGTCAAACACCTCAATTAACAAGTTGAAAACATACATCAAAAACAAATGACTCGATTTGAAATAGAAAGTGGATGGCAAGTTTTATTAACATCGCGATACATAATTGGTCAGAATATGTTCCAGTGAGTGGCCGTCACAGTATACAGATTTATAATATGTTCATGCAAATTGTTAAATTTTATTAAAATGTGTGTAAATGTTTCGACGTTGGGTACAACAAGAAGTTCTGAACTAGATAATAATTAAGTTATTATCCACACCTAAGATATAAGGGAACAAAAAAATTACGAAGCGCTTCGAGAAAAGGCAGGTTGCGCTAACCTTGGCATATTTCGCATTACCGGGCCCCCAAATATATCTCAGTGATATTTTTACTGCAACATGGGTAAGAAGACAGGCGCAAAATATTTTTGTTCGCGTTTTGTTTTAAATCAAAATAAGTTCCTAAAGTGTTACATATTATGACTGTTTCCTCTGTTTAGGTTTAGATTACTGGGCCGTATACCAAAAAATATTTTTATTATCGCACCTACTGTTTAAAACTGTCTACTAGGTATCGCGGTACAAGTCAATAAATCAAAGATCCAACTTTACGTACAGCCAGTGAAATTGAAATATATGTGATCGAGTGCGAACATATACGTAATTTATTCATGTAACTTGTCAAATCAAAATTAATTAAAAACAAGAATGTAAAGTGTCATCATTAATAATAAATCAATACTTACCGAAGCGAAAATTTCTTTATCAATATTTAAGATGTAAATATTATGCGTTTTGATTAATAACTTTCATGTAATAATGAAAACGGTTCTCTTCCATGCTGGTCTGGTCAGTTGCTTCTCTTCCCGCGCAGATGGTAAAAGCCCATCGAGGGAATGGGCGAAAGTCTTAGGAATCATGTTATAGGCGATGCGGCTAGCAACCCATCACGATTTTGATTTCCTATTTCTATATTAGGCCCTTATAATCGTGTTAAACGTGGCCTTAAGGTTTTGTTACCTTAGGCTCTGTCTACCCCGTAAGGGATAATAATAATATATCTTGGGACAATTGACACCAATTGACCTAGTCCCAAACTAAGCAAAGCTTGTAATATGGGCACTAGACAACGGACAAACATACTTATATAGATAAATACATACTTAAATACATATTAAACATCCAAGACTCGAGAACAAACATTCGTTTCATACAAATATCTGCCCCGACCGGGGATCGAACCCGGGACCTCAAGCTTCATAGTCAGGTTCTCTAACCACTGGGCCATCCGGTCGTCAAGACGTGATATATGTATAAAAACGGTTAAAATCAGCTCGTTATTTGTTAACAGTGACATAATCACTTATTTTTGTTTCGCTTTGGAATTGTTGCCAAACAAAGAGACAGGGTGTTATTATTTTGATTGCTAATAACTTTAAGTTGTATAGAATTACGCGATACGCACGGGGAGACGCGAGCAAAAGATATCGGTTGCGTTACTAATGGAACGCGAAGATATATAAAAAAGTATAAATTTATTACAACCACCTGTAGAGCGAGTCACGATTCTCAACAAACACACAGTTGCTTCTAGTCCCGCGCAGACAGATAGAGCAGTGGTTCCTAACCTGGGGGTAATTACCCCCGCAGGGGTAAAACGGAGATTCTAGGGGGTAACACGGGATGGCACGAAATAGTATTAAAATAGCAATAAACAAAATAATATTTTCAACCATCACACTAGTTAACTCCGAGATTTATATATTACTTTACTTACTAGCTAGCTAAACATGCAATTTCTTACATAATAAATATATTTTCGTTCGAGTTTGTGTGGTTTTTAATTATTTTAAATTAGCTAGGGGTAAACTCAATTCCCATACTTGTTCACAGGGGTAGTGACATTGAAAAGGTTAGGAACCACTGCCATAGAGGGAATGGGTGAAATTCTTAGGAATCACTAGCTTGATTCCTTTTCTACCTATACGCCTACAATCATGCTAAACGTGGCCTTTAGGTATTGTTACCTCAGGCTCTGTCTACCCCGTAGGAGATATAGTCATGATTTGTGTGTATGTAAGTGTGTACGAGTACACTTTAAAGAAGAAATGAGCAAAGTGAAAAAGGTAAGCCTGCTTTACTACTCTGAATATCCTCCAATTAGTAAACGCATTAGTAAAATTGAAACAATTTAAACAAATACAATTAACAAACAATACGTTTGTAATAAAAATTGAGTTTATTACTTACGAAAAGCAACCATCTTTCGCACACGCTTCCTAACTTCTGGAAACGGATATACCTACCTTGTGCTTTTTATCGATGACTAGCTGATGCCCGCGACTTCGTCCGCGCGGTATTAAACATAGCCTATAACACTCACAAATAATGTGGCTTTCTATTAGTAAAATAATTTTCAAAATCGGTCCAGTAGATCCAGAAATACCCTACAACTTCAAAAACTTTGCCTCTCTACTTTATAAATATGAACATAGATAAACATCGGTGTACGAAGCTATACAGCGACCGCTTAAATGAGTCTTCGCCCGCGCGACACGGGCGCGGGGTAGGACGACAAAGGGGTCCGAGAGAGGTTTGGGTGGGTGCGCCTGCCGCCCGCACCTTTCGTCCCCCGCGGTCTTCCCACCCCGCGCCCCTTCAAATTTACCTCTGTTCTATGCAGTCTTCAATAAACACTGACTTGAAAGTTTTCAAACTCGATGCCAAGTGTCGAGACCAATCGAGTTCCAGAGGTACTGCTCCACGAATGGTATCAAATTATTGTCAACCAAAGAATATTTTACCGGTTACATAACACCATTCAGCCAATGGTGAACTGCTGATTGGTACACTTTCACTGCCAGATGTTTTTACGGTTAGACTTAAATGTGGTAATCGCCGGTTTATTGTTGAAAGTCAAGGCTAGAAGGTTCTGCCGATATGTAATTGGTTCATACCGGATCTTGGTAATTGATAGTTCGTCTATTTCATTTTTGGGTTCTGCAGTAAAGCTCTGGTTGGGTTCCAGCTGATCTGGGAAAAAACGTAGAATGTACTGGTTGCAGTCTTCCCGCGCAGATGGTCAGGGAATGGGCAAAAATCTTAGGAATCATGTTATAGGCGATGCAGCTAGCAACCCATCACTATTTTGATTCCACTCTCCACCTATACGCCTACAATCTTGCTAAACGTGGCCCTCAGGTCTTGTTACCTTAGGCTCTGTCTATCCCGTAAGGGATAAAGACGTGATTTGTGTGTATTGTGTGTGTATAAGTAACTAATGGGTTTCTCATTCTGACAGGAGCCTATGCCCAGCAGTGGGACGTAAAGGCTGAAGATGATGATAATTAACTCGAAGCAGTTACATAAAGCTACGCAACAATAATCTCAACCAAATCGAATCACCGAATTTTTTGCTTCGCTAATGTCAACCCTGATTTGACAATTATATCCAGCTACGGTTATTAAGTTCATTGACCCGTGTCCGGTAGAAAAATCACAAATTCACAAACAGCCCACTGAACCGTACCGTTACTTAACCACTTTTTGCAGGAAATTATGTAAAAAAACGTAATCAAATAGACGCACGCGTCGATACTTTCATAATGATTTGCTAGTTATGACTTAAAGTGTACCAACACTGTAACAGACACTGTAAAGTTGGGTCATACGGAATTTCAGAACTGTTTTCTCTCTGGGAACAGAACTTGCTCTCATCCCCAATATAGGTATTATACTCTTTCATTCATATTTATTTGAAACACGGCAAATATTTTATTGAATCAGGCGTTACTATGCGGAGGTCCATTTTCATTGACACGGCAAATGTTAAACACATTAACATATTAGAAGCACTGTAATCAGTTAATTCAGTTTTTGGTGTGCGCTTACTTCAGGAAATAACTGTCTCAACTTTAACGGCTTTCGCTTACTCTCTCAGTAGGCTTAGAGGAAAAACTAATTGACATATCAACTAGTTTTTGAACTAGTCGAAGTTTTACGTTATCGTTTCGTTTCGTTGATTTAAAAACCGTTAACGACTCACCAGTAATACGTAGGAAAGTCTAATCACGCATTGATTTAAAAGACTTGATACAAATAAGATGTTTTAAAGATTCCAAATCCTGTTACTGTGTATTTTGTAATCGTCTGAGAAGTTACTTGTGGACTGCAAACGAGCCAATTACGTTAAATTATTCTGAACTAGTATGTTTGTGCATTTTAATGGTAAGTTAATTTTTCGTTTTCGTGCTCAGAAAATTATTTAAAAGTTGTTTTTCTGAGAAAAACGTAATGCACCATTCAGAGTATTTTTCTTTGCGGATGAAGCAAATTTGTCGCTCGCATTTTTTGATTTTTTTGTAAATGTAAGTCCATGTTTAAAAAAGAATAATATATAAATAAAAATATTATTGCTAATCCACTCCAGACTAAAAATACAAAAGGAACTAACTTAGCCGTTAGGAGGATGAAATAGAGGAAGGCAAAAGTGTTACCTATTTAAAAAAATGCAATGTCGGGGTAACAGTAGGCTAACTAAGCTAGATTTTTTAAAAGCAGACGCACATGCAGCCAGATTTATGCCCACTGTTTTTGTCTAATTATCTAGTCATTACCGCGAGGAAATCCTAAATTTGTTTCATAATTTCTGGTCCAGCCTTTCCAGTCTATTAATTTCAAAATAAATGCATTAGAAACGGACACATTCTCTCAAAAATTCAGTTTTAATTAACACACTGACTTGATTAAGGCATTGTATGTTTCACTTTCATTTAAATGCAGTTTTGAGAGTGTTAGAGGTATTTTGATAATTGTACAAAACATTTTTCATAATCACTATTATTACTTCGTATAGGCTAATGGAAATCTATATAGCATTCAACAAACTTAATCGTCATAAAACTTAACAATTTATCTTTAACTTAGAGGGTAAACGCCAATCGAGTGAATATAATATTATAGACGATGCGGCTCAACCCATCACTATTTTGATTCTCCTTTCCACCTATACGTCTAATCATGCTAAACATGGCCTTTAGGTCTTGTTGCCTTGGGCTCTGGTTACCCCGTGAGGGATGAAGATGTGATTTGTTAATTAACAGGAAGCTCCCCAAAGTAATACCTGATTAGAAACAGAATATTTAAACAAGGTTTGTGTCACAAAATAAAAAATATATTTGATTAATTTGCGACATAGTTAATCTACAGAAGGCGTGGACACGATTTTTGCCACTACATGTTATATCTACCTTGAAATTCTAGCTAATGTATTAGCGACGTGATGCAATTGGCGATTAGAAATAGGATAACATACTAGTATAGCCATGACTCATGATCATGAGTTAGACATATATGTGTAGAGACACATAATAATGTTAAGTGCTTGCTAGTAATTATTGAAAACCTTAAGAAGCAAGAAACAAGCGCGAGTAGGATTAACACGATGGGTTCTGAACTACCATGAATTTTTATTTTTTTGTATCAGGATTTAAAAAAGCGGCCATACGCAAGAAAAAACAAAGAATGTACAAGTTGCTTCTCTTCCCGTGCTGATGGTAAAAGATGAGATAATTTTAATGATGTTTTTAAGTGATTTAGTCTCGGAAATTAACTGTAAATGAAATGTAAATATAAAAGGAAATTTTGTCACCTACTCTTTCGCCTTATTACCACTATTGTATATGCGAAAGTGTGGGTGGATGGATGTTTGTTTAACCACCTAAGAATAGCTGAAAAGCTCTGGATGAAGTTCGGCACAAAATATCTGGAACACACAGGCTACATTTATCCCGGGAATTGCATAATTCCCGCGGGATAGCGAATGAATTTTTCGCAGACGAAGCCGTGGGCAATAGCTAGTGTATTATATAGTTATGCCAGATGCCATGTTAATTTGTCGGAATGTACGATCTTCGTATGATCACTAGTATGAGACTTTAATGGCGGCCTCTGGCGTCCCGACATTTACAAAAGTCACGCTGTCAAGGCCACGGATGCGTCTGCGCAGATTGCTAATTTAGGCCAAGTTAGACTCTTTAACTATAGCCAGAGGGGTGTGTACGAGCGCATTGAAATCGTGGTTATGCGTTGGTATTTTAACCATAGCAATATTACTAATTAGACCGAATTGAACTCTATGATCAGGGCCGTAAGCGTGTTTGAGTTGTTTTTTTTGGTATGATGCGTTCTTCTGAAGATGATTACTAGAATAGATACTTAATATTAAATTATTGGTAATGATCATATTTTTATTTGATCTTATTTGAAAAAATATCGTTTCAATGGGTTTTAGGAAGCACCAGTACCTACCTACTTTTTGCGAAATATACATATTTATGGGAATAAATATTTGTGCACTATACGCATTGGGGTAAATTCGAAAATGGGGGGAATTTCGAAACTCGTGGATATCCACTAAACGGGGAACAATTATATAATCTCGCGACGTCTCTGGCTTCTAGGTAAGTGTTGCCAGATTATGGAATTGTTCCCCGTTTAGTGGATATTCACGATTTTCGAAATTACCCCAGTGCACCTTACCAAACGTCAAGTTCGCCAGGTGACCTTAATATGACATTGCTAAGTTAAAGTAATAAAGACATCAACGCGCTACATTTGACATACGTTCGAGAATTGAGTCATAGAGGTATTTAAATAAATTAACACGTTAAGTGCGAAGCGAGGCCTAAATCACCCCTGATGCAACTTCCCTGTGGTGCGGCAAGCAAAAAAGTGAATTTCTCTGTCGTGCGAATGGCATAGCTTTGGTTTGGTCCAGTGTAGGAAAGAGATAAATATATATTTGAGATCACTAATGGTTCCGGACTCGGTGGTGTACCTACCTTGGTACCGGATGTCTTAGGCCTCGTGCCGCACTGAATTAATATAATTTTAATGCAGTGCGGAACGAGGCTAAAACGTCCCATATCCCCCCTGACCTCGTACCGCACTCAACGCGAGCTTCCCGCGACCAGTGTTGTGCATCACGTCGATTGTAAACCGTAATCCATTATTTTCCAATAATAAGTCTGTAATAGGTGCCTCTTAATGGTATAGAATGGAACGCTTCGTGCGCGAGTCCGACTCGCACTTGGCCGGTTTTTTTTTCTTTATGGCGCCTTCAAGCACAATTTAGATTATTTAAAAAAAAATGTATCCTTTGATAGCTTTGTGTTGTTTTGCCAGGTTTTGCCCTTAAAACGATCTAATGAGATATAATTGATCAAAATCGGTCAAGTCGTTGCGTAGTTAAGACAGTTTAAAAACGTCGATATTATTTTTCCCATCACTAATCGCAGCGAAAATTTGCCCTATTTCAGTGCGTTACGAGGTGTATAAGATCCCATATTTTGTTTTGCTAATAATTCCTAAACTAGCCATCAGATCCCGGGGCGACGGTGGATTAGGGTTCATCAATTCACTGTCTATATCAATAAGGACCAAAATTCTCATTTATCTTTGATTTCGCGCCAGAAAATGGATTTTAGTCTGTAAAAGGAGGTGGGGTCTAATAGACCGCGTGTCGCCCTAACGTCTGGTCACGGTACGGGCCGATTATACCTCGTGCCGCAGGAACGGAAAGTATGCAAAAATTGGTGCCGCAGCTAACGTGTTAAGAATTTAATTAAGTGTAATTTTACTAATAAAATGCTAATAAATAATAAAATTTGATTCATTAAAATTTACAATCAATAATTTAATGTCACAAAAATGATTTTTATTTTGTGAACTTTTAATTCGTTCTTTTGCAAAGGCGTCAAATTAGTCTGCCACAAATGTACAACACATTAAAAAAAGATGTTTTTAACGTGTTCACTTCTTCATAGGGGTGCGAGTCGGGTTACCTCCGCGTGTTGTCAAGTGCTGCGGCTCGTTTTCGGATCCGTCCGGAGAGAAGAGCAGTGTTTGGTCCGGTGCACCCTGGGCATTGGTTAATGATTTCCTGGCAGTGTCTGGATATCATTGACCGTTGGCCAAGAACCCGACAGGGGGATAGGGATCTTTTGACCGTATTACCGTACAACGTTGCCGACATTTTGTCAGAAGATCTTTGAATTATATTTTTATGACTTTGCTATAACGACTTGATACGCCACAAATAAGAAGAAGAAGAAGACACTTCGTCATATAAGTTAAAACAAACTTGTGTCTCACATATGTTTAAGAGATAACAGATAAGTCACCAATATCTTATTGACTCACAAAATTTACGTAAGATTTATTCTTATCCAAATATTCAAGATTAGGTATCTCACGCGAGCCAATAATGGTTGTCCATTAGTTTTGGTAGAACTTACGACTCGAAACTTGTTTATTAGAGCTGTTTTAAAAGCTTTCCTTAGTTTTATTGGCTTGTTTATTTATGTTTTAACTTAACGGGCTTAGGTTGAGTGTTTGATTTTTTAAAAGTGCCAACTCCCAACAGACAGTAGTTTCAAGGATATTTTGGATTTCAAACTTTAACTACAGCACGGCTAGAATAAAAGTGCGTGAGTTAGACTACTGTCTTTTTCTTACTGTTCATTCTAGAAAGAGACGGGTGAGAATTTAATACATTTTATAGACATGTTCAGTGATATATTATAATACAATGCTACAATAGATATTGCATCCGGTTGAAATTACATCTACAGGGTGCTTCAATATTCACTAGTTTGAGACTCAGGTAAAAAGCGTCATTTTGGAAGTGAGATGAAAAAGTTGGATCGTGAATCACTGCAGAAACTTTTTACAGTAAAGACTAGGTATATCTCTACTCTCTACTCTTGAGGTAAGGCGTAACTACGCTCACCTGACTATGGCCTGCGGTGTCTTGCGTGAAGACTCTGACAGTGTCGATCTGGTGGCACAGCTAGCTTGCCTGCGCGTTCCACTTCAAACTAAATTTAGTTTTAGACCACATAACCAACATCTGACGGCGGTGCCCTCAGCGCGTACTGTTGCTCGCAGCCAATCGCCGCTAGTTCGCGCGTTGCGCTAACGTGGACCATCGTTGATAAAACTGATAAGAAACCAGTCACGTCAAAGTGGATTTTCAAAATTAAGAAGAACAAAGATGGTAAAATAGAAAAATATAAGGCACGACTATGCGCTAGAGGTTTCAGTCAAGTTAAAGACGTGGATTATGTAGAAACGTTTGCACCGACAACTAGGTACGATTCAATCAGAATCTTGTTGAGCTTGGCTGCCAAATATAATTACGAAATAATACAGTTTGATGTCAAGACGGCGTTCTTGTATGGTGACCTTGACGAAGATATTGTGATGGAGGTGCCAAAGGGAGTAGTTGCTGATGATGGTAAAGTATGCAAACTTAACAAGTCTCTGTACGGACTCAAACAAGCGCCTCGGTGTTGGAACATTAAGTTTACAGGTTTTTTGAAATCGTTTGGGTTTGTGCAGTTAGATTCTGATAGTTGTGTATTTAGCAGTCATCTTAATAATGAGAGGGTTTTGTTAATACTGTATGTTGATGATGGACTTATATTTGCGTCAAATCGTGATACCCTCGATGTGGTTATTAACGCACTTAAAACAACTTTTGAAATAAAAGTTTTAGACTTGAACTGTTATGTAGGGCTAGAGATAAGAAAAACGGACAAGTCTATCTTTGTTAGTCAAACTAATTATGTCGATCAGATTATAAAAAAGTTCAACATGTCTGATGCCAGTGCCTGCTCTACACCAATAGATTGCAATGTTGTGTTGACAAGTTCGGCTGGGGAAGAGGAAGAGTCTGTCAGTTTTCCCTATAGGGAGGCGGTTGGTTCTTTGTTGTTTTTGGCTTTAGTATCGCGGCCGGATATCTCGTTTGCCGTGAATTTAGTCTGTCGGTATGTTAACAACCCCAACTCTAACCATGTTAAAGCAGTAAAGCACATAGTTAAATATCTTATTGGAACGAGGCATTTTGGCATAGAATATAAAGATAGTGCTATTGCGCTACATTAATGCCCTTCTCGCATCAGCTCCAGAGTGTGATGCATTTGCTGGACGATGGCGGAGTGTGTGCGAGGAATGTTTGAGGTTTTGTGAGGTGATGGATGCTCGTCCGTCCTCTTGTATATAATTTTTCCATTATTTTTTTAATTTTTGTGTTTTTGCTATTTTGTCTTACTTAGTGCCATAGTCATTCCCTACTTTGTAAATTTTTGTTAATAGATAAAAAATAATAATAAATACATATCATCGCCTTTATACTCGACAAGGGAAATATTATGTAATTTACTGTGAGACGGCTTCAAAACTCAAATAACAACACTGTTTCGCGGGTATCTAATAGGACTAGTTGATTTAATAAAATCGAATAATTATTAACTTCCATGCTGGTCTGGGAGCAAAGAAAAAATAGAATGTGCCAGTTGCTTCTCTTCCCGCGCAGATGGTAAAAGCCCATCGAGGGAATGAGCGAAAATCATAGGAATCATGTTATAGGCGATGCGGATAGCCTACATACGCCTACAACCATCCTAATCGTGGCCTAGGTCTTGCCACTTTAGGTTCTGTCTACCCTGTAAGGAATAAAGACTTGATTTGTGTATGTATGTATGAATAATTATTTATAACTTATCAGTTCTGTATACACAATACTATTGACTGAGGCATTGCAAGCAGAGATCAGCACAAAGATATCAACAAGTTTTAAAGTCATTACACATAAACGGATAACTCACGTATAAAAAGTCGAGTGACGCTCGTTTCGCTGCCGCTGGGGCGAGCACTCTAGGAGGAAGGACTACGAAATAGTCCGAAACAGTCGAGCATCACTCGACTTTTTATACGTGAGTTATCCGTTTATGTGTAATGATGATTAAGTCTCACGGTAGTTTCATGTTGAAAACGTTTTAAAGTATTTATCCTTACGTAAATTAACGTATTCAAATAGAAACATAACATCTCCGCCGTAAATGCCCATCCAATAAATCGTGACACGTTATCCAACAGCAGTTAATCTCAATTAACTATTAGCTTATAAAGTAGTCGTGTTCACCTTCAAGCTTTCCAGTGATCCACATAGCCTTAGCGGACGATCACCATACTTGGCGGCCATTGCAGTTCTGTGTACAGGATGATCTGAGTCACTAGACCGGAGACTATCGTTTGACGCACTCAGAATTCTTTTCATCAAACGGTGTTGGACGAGGGTAGAAAGAGAGCGAATGATCACACAGAATCGTGATCGCATGTCAAATTGAAATACAGTTCAATTTATGTCTTTTTAATAATAAAAATTAGACACAATCACTGTCAAGTCAGTTTAAATAATCTTTGCCAGATATACTCGGTTGCTTGCTGGGAAACTAATTGGTTGTAAAACATTGTTTAACATGTAAAACAAGAAATATTATATCATTTCCATTTAAGTAAGACTATCAAGTAATATCTAAACCAAAATGAACCCAAAAAGATAAATTACACTAACACATTTTCTGATATTCCCATTAGCAATGAAATGTGATCATGCTGTATGGGACGAAACTGGAATTGTACCAGATTAATACATATTTATAAAGCACATTTTTTTACCGTCGACCTTTGAATTCAGCTTTTTTACTTATAACACGAATTTCAAGCCTGTTTATTATACGTTAGATTTAGTAAAACTCTTGCATAACTATTAGAAAGTTAGGAATTTCTCGGTGAAAACTATTTTTAGAGTTCCGTATTTTATTCTATTCGGCGTCATTTCAAGTTCATGAATATATACAATTGTGTGTTTCTTTTAAATAACATAGAAAAAAATGTTCCGCACCCCAGTCACATACATACATACATATATCACGTCTTTATGCCTTACGGGGTAGACAGACTAGAGCCTAAGGTAACAAAACCTCAAGGCCACGTTTAGCATGATTAAGGACGTACCTATAGCTGTAAAGGGAAATCAAAATAGTGCGATGGGCTTTTACAATCTGCGCGGGACGAGAAGCAACTGGTAAATTCTATGTTTTTTCTTCACTCCCAGACCCCAGTCACAGATCGAATAAAAAGCAAAGAAGGAATTCTAGTAACTATCGTATATACATATATCACGTCTATATCCTTTACAAGGTAACAAGACCTAAAGGCCACGTAACTATGGTATCGAAACAAAAATTTGGTAGTTATTTAAGGACTCAACGATAACTCACTAAAATATGTCGCAGCGTTAAGCTGTTATCAGCTGTTACAAGCTGAAGTTTGATAATCGCATGCCAGGCAACAGGCGTATTCCGGCCTCATGGCAAAAACAATATTACCCAACATTAATTTACTTTTTAATTTATCTTTGTGGTATTAATACTCGATACCAAAGCTCTTAATAATTAAGACTATGACCATTAAAATAGCTGCAGTCCATGCGCTCTGAGAATGCTCGGATCTTTGTTGCTCTCTCACTCAGCCGATTCGAATATGTCAATTGAAACCCATGAGAATGAGTGAGTATTAACGCCTTGGAAATCTGGTGTTGTGGGAAACTGCTTAATGTCTCCTGGACACAGCACCGCACTAATATCTCCATCTTGTAGGAGCTTAACATCGCCGAGACACTGTCAACGATGGTGCACTCCCGAATACTCCAGTTCTCTGGACATGTAGCGCGGGGGACTCCGTGGAGCGGCTCGTGCAGGGCAGGGTAAATGGCAGCAGATCGCGAGGGCGTTCACCTTTGCGATGGAAGGACCAAAACAAGTCGATGACAAACACATCCCTCAATGACTGCGCAGGACAGGCTTCAGCTGGGGACAAATGGCGCGGTGGTGAAGCGCTGCCTGGCGTATTGCGTGACCACGACTGCTCTGTCAAGAGCATCCGACTGAGAAGAGAAGGAGTGAGACAGCAAGACATACCATTGGCATTTAAGACTCACGGATTGTAGCTTTCTGTTAGCCGGCTACAAGCCGAATTCTTCGAATATTATGGGTGTCTATGGCCGTTGGTGATTGCTTACCATCGTCTCTGTCCAAGAACTTGATGAAATGAAATTAACTTACTTTCCGCGGAACCCAATCGTTCTGTCAGCTTACGCTTCCAATAGTTTTCTTTGGCGTAGGCGTTTTATTAAATGGGTGTCATAGCTCGTTGTCACATCGGACGTAATAAGAGGTATTTTATCGAAGCGGGGTCATTGACTCGTATTAACAATAATTATGTGCATTATTCGATTTTGTATCTACCTGTATCGTAAAGCTGGTCGAAATGAGTACGTACATTTTTGTAAAATTAAGTTTCTACGTAAATACACTTACTAATGGTTTCTGAATTTATTCGTTAAAAACAAAAATACAAATTTTGCGATCGGCGATAGAGCTAATCACTATTTTGATTCCCTTTTCCACCTAACTATACGCTCACACCACAATCTGTCTGTCTACCCCGTAAGAGATAAAGACGTGATTCATGTACCTATGTATGTGCAAGAGTATCACAGTAAATATTAGTATAAAAATGCAGACTATACTATTTTACCAATAGTATATATATGTATGTATGTAGACTCTTTATTGTCACAACACTAAGATACATGCACAAAGGCAGACTTATCCATTTAAGGGATCTCTTCCAGTCAACCTTTGAGTGGATGAGTAATAGCGTTATTTTTTTTTTACTACTAGGGCTTGATTATTAGTATTTCAGACCATGAGAGGCCGGGGCCGACCACCAGAATGATGGGTGAGTGATATAAAGAAACACGGCGCTACCTAGATGAAAGTGGTAGAGAACAGAATGTTATGGGGACAAAGACCGATCAAAACAACTGTGATGATGATGATGCTGATTAGTATTTTACTATGATTCCACATTTGCTCCAAACTACCCAATTCTCTGTAACGCACTGTCGTGTTGTTCGTGTGCAATGCGCATGCGCACCTCGTTTCGGACCGCGCCAACAGCCAATTTGACAAATTGATTGGCAATTAAGTGTAATATGAGAGCTGATTTCGGTCCGAGATGGAGTCACGACTCTTGTACGCTGTTTGGAGGGCCTTGGCTGGGTTTACATGGACCTAGCCAAAACAAAAAAACTACTAACCCTTTAAAAAACAAAAAAACTACGGGTTGCACTCCGGGAGTGACGGCAGAAGTGAAAAATACACGCACACTCGCGCAAGCGCCCAGCGCCGCTTAAACGACCCAGCAGCAACTCTCCCTCCGTCTTACGAATTTTCGATCAGGTCACGTGACCTGACGCGAGTTTAACATTTTTTTACCCATCCCAACAAGTACACAACGCCGCTAAAGAAGTTTTCACTTCACAAACATTTACCTTGCTACTCCGCTACTCATGAGCCGTACTACTCATTGTGGAGACTCATAATCATTGAGTAGCGGAGTAGCAGTAGCAAGGTACAGGTGAAAAATTTAAGCAAATAATCTGTTGTATGTAGTGGTGTACAGAACTTATGTGGGACATAAGTATTTTGTCTGATTTGGAACGTCAATTTGTCTATTCGCACACATTACTTACACATACATTTACTTAAGTTTTCGCCTATAAATGTTTTTTGTTCATTGAAATGAACCTCCACAAAGTAACACCTACTTCAATAAAACTTTGAATAGGTTTATTTGTTTTATTGAATCAGACGTTACTTGCCGGAGGTCCATTTCAATGAACAAAAAATATTTACCTTGCTACTCCGCTACTCACCCGTACGTTCGTTATCTTGCACGTGAGTAGCGGAGTAGCAAGGTAAATATTTTTTGTTAATTTTCAGGTTTATTTGTATTTATTTGAACGGTCATAAAAACAGCAAACAATTTAAAGAAAATTTGTCTTTTACTAATGCAATTAAAACGAACTTTTGTATTACACACGATTAAGTGCTGGTCTATTTATTTAAAATAATAATTATTACTAGTCACAAGTATGTCCCTACAGTTTTAATAAACATTCTGTCCCTAAGAAATAAACCTCATCAATAATTTGTTAAATCTATAAACTTAGTATCCGTAATACTCATCTCACCATCATTTGTATACTTTGAACGCCTACGTGCCAAATAAACTGGAGTTATGCCACACGCAAACATTCCGAACAATTGCATTGATTTGCAAAGTTCAAAGTCCAAGTTTATTGCTGACTTAAACAAACATTGGGTCAACATCTTGTTATACTAACTTGACCTTTGCTTGGTTATGCCGTGTCAGCATAACAACTGTTTTGATGACATTTATTTGTATAGGCCGCCATTGAAATAATAATTAAAAGTTAAGCGTTCAATCTATCTATATATACCTCTTTTATAAATTAAAATACATACATACATATATAAATCACATCTTTATCCCTACGAGGTAGACAGAGGCTAAGGTATCAAGACCTAAAGGCCACGTTTAGCATGATTGTGGGCGTATAGGTGGAAAGAGGAACCAAAATAGTGGTGGGTTGCTAGCCGCATCGTCTATAACATGATTCCTAAGATTTTTGCCCATTCCCTCGATGGCCTTTTATCATCTGTGCGGGAAGAGACGCAACTGGTACATTCTATGTTTTTTCTTTACTCCCAGACCAGCATGGAAGATGATAATAAAAAAATGGTTTAATTTGTTGCTAATCGCTTAACTTGAGAACGGCTGGATACATTCGGTTTTAAAAAAAAACGTCGAGTTCCGAAGAATATAGTTAAACAAGAGAAATTAGTCAAACAGAAAAACACTTAAAAGTCGGGTCAGTAAGATTCCAATAGTTCTTCTCTTATGTTTAATTTTACACTCACTACACACGGAACAACAAAATAAATCAAACACTAAAGTGATTTTAGTTTCTTTATGTAGTATTTGACAGTTTCGACAAACACGAATGAAAATGTACATTATTGGGGATGAGAACGAGTAGTTTGGACAGAGATGCTCGATGCAGCTGTTACACTCGCTCTCGATCTTCACAACATTTTTCATTCATGTTTATTCAGAACACGGCAACTGTCAAATACATCCCATCAAAAACATTCTGTAAAAAACTAGCCAAGTCTCGATGGAGCTGCTAGTTTATGAAATGAATGCTAAAAAGTAATGAAATCTAGATAAAGTCGTTCCAAGTCTAAGGTTGCTTACTGCGATTTCTTTATTATTATAGTTAAAGTTCTAAATGACCTACACTACAGACTTGAAATTTTGGATTTTTAGTATGTGATTATAGCGTACTGGATGACGAAAACTTCTGCGTTCTGGTCTTATCCAGAGGTTCTCAAATAGGGACCTGGAAATGCGGCGAAATGGTTCCTGTAAAGGATGGTGGCAGTGTTGGCTTCGCGCTCGACTTGGCGGGGGTACTGCCGTGCCCCCAGATTATGAAACTAGAAGCACTGTACTGACATTTGATAACTGTCCAATAGGGTGCGGCTCCACTGAGGCGGAGACGAGCGGAGCGGAGAGGAGACGTGTGGGGATCGACCAATCATATTACATGAAATCCACATCGCGTCACAGAGCGGAGACGCGATGTGGATTTCATGTAATATGATTGGTCGATCCCACACGTCTCCTCTCCGCTCCGCTCGTCTCCGCCTCAGTGGAGCCGCACCCTTATAGTCTAGTATAATTTTGTTAGCATGTAAACCGACCACACGTGCTTTGTTCTAGCAACAAATGACTGCCGCGTCGCCCTTGACACGAAGATGTTACCGACATTAGGCAATTGTTTTGTTAACATTCCACTATTGTGGCTTTACAAGAGTGAATATGTATTGTATTAGAATGGCGTAGGGTTCACGGAATAGTTCCCATCACATGCTGGTCCTTGATTTGATAGGTTTATTTATTCATCAAAGAAACCATGTCCACAGGTAGAAATTTTATATTATGCGTGTGCATGAGACAACTTATGTTGAATAGTTTATGCTCGCAGAACAGAGTACTAATGCTGCTAGGCCCATTTTATGCGGAGTAGGGCCCATTTTACACCATATAGGTACTATTTCTAAGTATATTGTATTTCTTCCTATTATAATTCTACGTGTATCGAATGTGTGTAAATAAATGTTTCTCTCTCTCTCTCTCTCTCTGTAATAAATTTCTAAACGACACTGAAAATTAGAACACAGAAAAATGCGAAAAGTAAAGCTATGCCCGGGAATCGAACCCGGATCCTCCAGATACAATTAATCGCGTCTTTACCCTTAATCGGGGTAGACAGAGCCAACATCACGTTTAGCTTGATTGTGGTAGATGAGAAGAGGATTCAAAATAGTGATTGGTTGCTAGCCGTATCCATGATGCCTAAGATTGTCGCCAATTCTCTCGATGTGCTTTTACGATCTGCTCGGGAAGAGAAGCAAATGACACATTCTATAAAAACAGGAAAGATAAAATATTGCTTTTATTAACTTTGGGTTAAAAACCTTTTAAAGGAAGCTAATACCGGTCCCTAGTTACTTTGTGGTCATGCAACTTGATACTAAAAAATGTATACCTGACCGATAACTATTATATTTCTCGACAAAGCCACTTGGCATGCGCGGGCGCAGGTAGCCGCTGTTTCCGGTCCGTTACTCACGGGCCAGCGGACTAGCACAAAGTGCGACGATTGGAACATTGCAAAAAAGTTTTTTTTTTAATTTATGAAAACTTACTCAGTATAACAGACATACTAAAAAGCTGAGACCAAAGACCCTAATTTAACCTAAACAAATAAAGCATTAAAATAACAATAATAAGAATACACCTACACAACAATACATATACACCCTACATACATACACACATACACAAATCACGTCTTTATCCCTTAAGGGGTAGACAGAGCCTAAGGTAGCAGGTACCCTCGGCCACATTTAGCAAGATTGTGGGCGTATAGGTGGAAAATTGAATCAAAATAGTGATGGGTTGCTAGCCTCATCGGCTATAACATGATTCCTATGATTTTCGCCTGTTCCCTCGATGGGCTTTTACCATCTGCGCGGGTAGAGAAGCAACTGGTACATTCTGTGTTTTTTCTTTGCTCCCAGACCAGCCCGGAACACCCTAATACATATAAAAATACGAATTATTATTATATTATAGCAGTAATAATTGCACTTTTATATTTGTCATTTTTAAAATCTACGGATGCGGAAGCCTTTTATGACATAGTTTAGTATTATTTACTTTAAATATTGACACTATTAAACAGTTTTAGCGCGGTTCTTTTGTTTTATTTATTATTATAATAAATTTAAATTAAGAATATTACCCTACTTATTCTATCAATCTTTCTTTGCGCCACAACTTTCTTACCGATGCGAGTTATGCTAGCCCTAAAGGATATAAAAATAGAATTAGAAAAAGCAACCAAGAATACGGCAGATGGTTTCCAAACGTTTTTATAAAGGTTCAAGCATTATGTTAACGAATGCAGTTTTAATAATACTATTTTAAGCCAGCTGATCGATTTAACATCATAAAAAGTAACGGATAAATGCACTTGTTCCTACCCACAGTAATGAAATTCCTATATTATCTTCCAAGGAACTGTAGTGTTCCGAAGACGGCTATAGTAACTTAAATTTCTAAACGTCACTGAAAATGAGAAAGAAAGAAAGAAAGAAAATAGTTTATTTATGACAATCACAAAAATACATACACATACACATACACAAATCACGTCTTTATCCCTAACGGGGTAGACAGAGCCTAAGGTAACAGGTACCTACAGGCCACATTTAGCAAGATTGATCACAAAAATCAAATAAAATAAATTAAACACACTTAAAACAATACAGAAAAGTTGTCACAAAATCGTCCCAACTCAGCATTTTGCTGGCCTTACAGCGAGCGCTGGTCTTCCGTTGGGACCCAGGGTGATTACATTGAATAACAGTAAGAAATAGACACTAAACATAATAAAATATAATGAGAACACATAGATAAGTCCGAAAAGTAAAGCTATGGCTGGAATCGAACATGGATCCTCGTAATTCCGTGACGCGTGCTATACCCCTACACCATCCATAGCAGGTACTAACTTAGTTTATTTTATGTTTTGTTTAATGTATTTAGATATGTACGCTCTATCGTGGCTTATGTCTGGAATTTTAAACTCACACTTTGTCGGTCTCTCGTTTGATGCTCCTTTCATCTACTCAAAGGTTAAATGGTAGAGCTCCCTTATAGAGATAAGTTCGCCTTTGTGCATATATAATAACCTTTGTGCTATTTTTTTTTGGAATTGTATCTGTTTCTTTATATTCAAAGCGTTATGTTTGTGTGAATGTTGTGTTGGATGGTTGTGTGGGAGCGTGTTTCTTCTTGGTTGTTATGATATATCGGTAGGGATGTTGGGTAAAATTATTGACTTTTGTAGGTTTATGAGGGTGTTGTCTTGGAGGTCTAAAAAAAGAGCAATAGTAGATACTACTCGCTCCAAACTGGCCCTTTATTTTTGCTCGTCAATGTATATTATGTACATAAGCTCTCTTCATTGACGTGTTCAGAGAAGCATACACACATATATCTCGCCTTTATCCCTTACGAGGTAGACGGAGCCTAAGGTAACAACACCTTAAGGCCTCGTTTAGCGTGATTAAGGGCGTATAAGTGGAAAGGGAAATCAAAATAGTGATGGGTTGCTAGTCGCATCGCCTATAACATGATTCCTAAGACTCGCCCATTCCCTCGATGGGATTTTTCCATATGCGCGGGAAGAGAAGCAACTGGTAAATTCTTTTTTTCTTTACTCCCAGACCAGCATGGAAGAATCTAGAAGCAATAATTTAATAATTATTTGGTCAACGCGTTAGTTTTCCAACAAACATGTTAGCAAAACTAAACCAGTGAAATAACATCGTGTTACGAATAACAAACAAAAACATCAGGAATCAATCAATCACTTATTATGTGTACAAAAAACAACAATGCCCCCAACTTTGATTGCAAAAAATATTTGATCATTCCCGTGGGAATGTTTGAAGCCTTCGAGGTTTTTGCTGACGTTTTTGAGGATAGACGGAAGTGTTACCTTTCGTTACAAAGGTCGGATTAATCAATTGATTTGTAGCATCATCAAAACATGTGTTTGTTTTTTATAACACAAACTATTATTTTGCGCGGTTAAAGTTTATGTTTCTTCTGCTGGTCTGGCAGCAAAAACCATAGAATGTACCGAACATCAAACACAAGATTTTGACAAATTACATACCTAAACCTTCTTCGTAAATCACTCTGTCTATTCGTGACAACCTAATGAAAATCGGTGCAATACAGACAGATTGACGTAGCGGAACTCTATTTTATAAAAATGGAAGTAAATACGTATTTCACGAGACAGCTAGTAACAGATAGAAATTCGAAGGCTTACCCACCTGCTATCACGCGTCACGGAATGACGAGGATCCCGGTTCGATTCCCGGCCATAGCTTTACTTTTCGGATTTTTTGTGATCTAATTTTCAGTGTCGTTTAGAAAGTAAATAAGTTTAAGAAATTTCCTAGCTTAAATCATGCTGAGGGCTAGTGACAAGTACTTGTGAAACTTACACTGGCCGCACGACCGTGAATTGCTCATAAGCCAACAAATAGAGCAAGTTAATCTAATGACACGTGGCCTTGATGTCAACACCGAGATTGCCGTAATTATGAAAAGTTTGCGTTCACTTGTGAAACGAAAGAACGAGATTAAATGTTACCAAAGTAAGTAAGTAAATGCTTTATTGTACAAATACATATAAAGAAGCAGAGACAAATCACAAAAAAATACCTTAAATATATGGCACAAAGGCGAACTTATCCCTATTTGTTTACGTGAAAGTTTATAGATTATGTAGTATATTTTATTGTGTATCGTTTCGTGAGTCATAGACGGTTCTGGCTGAAAATCAGTGCTGCAGGTGTCTAACACCTCAGCGTAATGCTGAGCCAGCGACCGTTTCACTTTTGCGAAGACACAACGCTGATGATAAATTTTTTATGTCTATGTTTTTTTGTTTTACCTTGTTTATTTTCTATAAAATTGTGTATATTATCTTATATTTGTATGAAAAATATTGTGTTTGTATGAAAAATACGAATGTTTGTTCTCGAGTCTTGGATGTTTAATATGTATTTAAGTATGTATTTATCTATATAAGTACGTTTATCCGTTGTCTAGTGCCCATGTCACAAGCTTTGCTTAGTTTGGGGCTAGGTCAATTGGTGTCAATTGTCCCAAGATATTATTATTATTATTATTATTATTATTTGTGTGTCTTGCAAAAAGGAATAAATTTCTTCTTTCTTTCTTTATAAGGGATCTCTACCAGTTAACCTTTGAGTAAATGAGAGGAGCATTAAGCGAGAGACCGACAAAGAGTGAGTTTTAAATATCCATATTTTATAGTGAGAGCTACAAACTTAAGGTATCTAACTAAAGTTAAGGTATCAGAAAATTTTGTAAAAGTAATTTTTCATAATAGTAATACGATAGTTTTTCATTGCATTGTCAGAACTCTGCGAGTACTAAATTCTAAGCAAGTTGTACCACATAAAGTAAAACTAAAGCTTGTAGGTTTGTTGCTATTTTTTTTTAAGTCGACAACATGAATAGTTTTTCTGTTTTAAAGAATTATAGCGTAGTTACTTTTTAAAATTCATAGTTTATAACAGTTAGTGTAATAGTTTGTACCAGTTGCTTCTCTTCCCGCGCTCGAAGGAATGGGCATAGGAATCATGACTTTTAAAGGCGATGTGGCTAGCAACCCATCACTACTTTCAATTCTCCTTTCCACACGCCCGCAATCATGCTAAACGTGGCCTTTACGTCTTGTTTCCTTAGGCGCTGTCTCTCCCGTAGGGGATAAAGACGCGATTTGTGTATGTGACATTCTATAATTAAATTAAGAAGACGGACTTCTATAAAATTGTTTCTCAGTTTTTTGTAACCTGCCAACCATTTACACTTCGAACCAAGCACCAATTTCCAACTGCTTTATCTATGCCACGAACCAATCAATCTTTTTTATTATTTGTGATCACAAAATGGGAGAACTGGCGTATTTGGGCATCATTGCGTGCTCCGTATCCATTTATGAATCAGATCACATAACACTTGTCAATACTTTCTCCTTATAATCGAGCGAAGTTCGGACGCGATTTCATAAGGTCATCTCATGACTGTTACGACAGGGCGCAGTTCGTATTTGGATATAAAATAAGTTCCAAGTGTAAAATGTCTAGTGTAGTCTTGAGAGAGTTTATTCCTACTGGGCTGGCAACGTCGCATTTTTGCTGTTTTTTTACGATTATTTCACTGAAATTGAATGAAAGTTTGTTTTAGTCATTAATTTGAGAGTGAAAGAGACAGGGCGATGCTAACTTCGAGAATCGAATTTCGGTGTAGCCAGGATGTAAAAATTAACATCAGGATTACGAAACCTTTGTTATGCATTGAAAATAGTTAATTAATAAATAATTAAAAAATACTAATAATCGGGAATCGATCATGTTAAATACGCCATGCTGTATTCTATGATACAGATCAAAAAGTATATTGATAATGATAATTATGATACCAATGACTTTTTACTAAACTTTTTTTTAATTTTGAAAGTATGTATACAATAATGCTAATCCTGCCGCTAAGTAGCAGTGCTTGCACTGCTGTGTTCCGGTGTGGAGAGTAAGACAGCCGGGGAAATTACGGGCACAAGAGGCATTTCATCTTAGTCCTCTAGGTAGGCAACGCATCTGCAATCCCTCCGGGGGTGCGGGTGTCTATGGGCAGTGGTGATCACTTACCATCAGGTCGCCTGCCGAATGCAATAAGGGCACAAGTCAAAAAACCAATATTTCGAGAAACGGCCAGTTAAAGTTTTGAGAAACAGGTGTATGATCACCAAATTGGCTATATTTTTATTTTATTTTAGAAAAACGTATCTGTTCATGAGATTTTCTTTTTCTTTATCATGGATAGCTTCGGATGAATACGTTAATTTCATTTATAATAATATACATTTGAAATTGTTAGGGCCTAAACATGGGTACTTAGTGTTGTGCCTTTGTTGCAGAAAGTATTTTATGCAATTTCGTGATGTGCCGGAAGTCATGCTAATTATCATATGCATAATCAATAATACAAATGCAATAAATTAATGTCAAATTAAAGAAAATGCTAATAATATAAAATAAAATCAAAATCCCACTTTCAAAAGACCGGTTCCTAACCAAATAGGTTAGGATTGGTATCAATTGTTTTCTACACATGTTTTTATAATATCAGTATTAATTTCGTCGTACCCTACAGATTTCGTATTATTTTAATGACATCCTATTCATTTATTTTTCTGACACTGGTGTTATGAAGATGCTATTATTTCGTGCATTACCATGTATGTGCATTTGGGGTGTTTGAGGTTGTTTAACTGAACCTGCTAGTTCTGTGCAGTAAGTATTAAAATTTGATGCTATTTCAAAGGGGTCCGTTATCATTTTATTTTTTATTACCAGTTTATTAATTATGTATATTGCGGTGTGTTTATAGTACTATTAGTTTAATTTTTTATTATTTGCCACGAGACTGCATTTATTTTTAATGTTGATCAAATATTTGCTATTATTTAATCTTTGCGCAGTGTCTATGCATTTTTTTAATAATTTAGTGTATCTGTAATATTCATGTTTATTTTGTTCGGTTCTTTGTTTTTTATAATATTGAAAACGAAGTAATCTTTTCTTTTGCAGCTAATTTTTACTCCTGTTGTCATCCATTTTGGAGAATTATGATTTGTATTGTTTATTTTTTCCGCATAACTAGAAAACATAGCTTATATACTTGACAAACATTTCTGAAATTTATTTATATTTTGTGCTGTGTCATGGTCAGAAATGCCGAGAAGAAAAATGGCAGCATAGGCCATTTTTATTTTTACATTGCTCAATATATTGTCTATGCAGGTTTTATCCCTTGTTGGTTCTTTTAAATGATTTGTTAAATTATAATTATTTTTTATATAAATAGGAAGGCAAACGAGCAAGTGGGTCACTTGATGGTAAGTGATCAACACTGCCCATGGACACCTGCAACCCCGGAGGGATTGCAGATGCGTTGGCAACCTAGAGGACTAAGATTGAAATGCCTATTAGTCTGTTACAGTCGTTACTAATTGCTAGTGTATTAATATTGAAGTCACCACCTACGATTATTTTTTTAAATTTAGATTTAGTGTTCAATTCGTGTAGTAAAATATCTAGCTTGTCAAGAAATAAGTTAGCGGATGAATTTGGAATTCTGTACAAACAAATGACTACAGCATTATGTTTGGGTACCTCAATACCACAGCACTCAAAGATCCTCGATACTGACATTTTCTGCAAAAAATCGAGTTCCTTAAAAGTTACCTCTGGCTTTGCCAAGATACAGACTGCGCCTCTATTTTGGTCTTGGGAATAGCTGCTGGCCAATGCGTAATTATTGTGAACTTTTATATTTGTTTCATTTCCAGATTTAATTAAAGTTTCTGTGAGACATATAATATCTGGCTCATTGTTTTTCTTGTATATTTTCGTGAATTCATTATGCACAATCAATGTTCATAAGTGTCATATAAATATAATATCACAAGACACAACTTAAAATTCAACTCAAATGATTGTGCAATAAGGGCACAACTAAGAAATGCCTTTATCGCATAAACAAGGTAGGCCATTTCGTCACATGTAAAAAGGGCATTTATACCCTCTATATTCCGTTAGAGTTAACTTTTGAAAATAGTCTTTAATGTATACGGTAAAACGATCAAATTAGGACACGATTCCGGGATAAACTCAAAAACCGAAAATTTTGATTTCGGCCCTTTTTGCATTCAGCAGGCGAGGTGACCCACTTGCTCGTTTGCCTTCCTATTCATATAAAAAAAAAAAAAAAACAAACTTTCCTCCTTCAAAACTAAGAAATATTTATTACTACCTAATTTAAATTTTAACATACGAAAATAATATAGTATTGTTTCAAAGCAAGTAACAATAACCGATTGTTTACCTGGTCAAAAAACTTAATCACAATAATGTTAGTCAATCATCCGTACCAGACATGTCTCATAGTAATATCAGTCTGTCAGTCTGTCTGTTCCCCGTCACTACAGAAACACGACTCCGCCAAGGCCGGACAATGAGCGTGAACATTTGGAAAAAATGGTCAAGCGTGAGCTGCATGACAAATACATGCATAAGACATTTATTTATTTATTTATTTATCAACGGGATTTAGATGGCGATTGCGGTCCGTCAGCTCTAAGAATGCGCGGGTTTGTATTCCTGTCTCACTCACTCTTATAGGTTTAATACTTGAATTGGCCGATAGCACCCGAAATCCGAATGGCAATTTAAAGCCCATGTAACTGTGCCTGGATCATGATCAAGGGTAGATATTTCGGGTAGAATTTGTTTTGTTATTAAGAGGGCTTATTCCTACTGACCTGGCAACGTCGCATTTTTGGTATATTTTTACGATTATTTCACAGAAATGTAATGAAAGTTTGAAATGTGCATCTGTTGTGTTCTTTGTTTTTAGTGTGTTAATGTGTCTAATGCAATAATTAATCGTGATGGGCTTTAATTTTCTTATTAAACGAGATGTATTATTTTATCCTTTTAGGGTGACGACACCATTATTGGACATGGATACACACAATAATGCACAATAACTCTTATTTAAAAGACACTACGGCATAGCCATTTATTTTACAACAGTCAAATTTAAACCGTATCATCTTTAAATTAAGAACGAAGTGTTCATTACTGGCGCTTGTCAGCTTAAAGTGTCCAACACTGGTGCCGTCACCCTAACAAGAAAATAAAAGTTCATCGCGATTAATAGCAGCAATGCAATAGCATTGAACACAGATACACTAAAAACGAAGACAAGTTCTTAGACCACATTTCAAACTTTCATTCAATTTCTGTGAAATAATCGTAAAAAACATCAAAAATGCGATGTTGCCAGCTCATCAGGGGTAAACTCTCTTAACCGTGAATCTTTGAAACTTATACACACATAACTAGTGCAAAAACTACAGCCATCACACGGAACCCTATAAAAATGATTGCTACTTCACTTATCGAAAAACATTGACGTTTCACGACCTTTCACACGTATTAGAACTATTTCGGATTTCCTGCGCCTAACCTTTTGTAAATTGCCGCGACCAATCGGTTGATTTGGTCTAATAGTATCAAACAGTTATTTTTGGTTACGTTTTTCTGGTTTTGTTAAGGATTTTAAGTAGCTGTTTCAACTGTGGTTGCGAAAAAGGATTCCAAATTAAAATATTGTAGTGGAATTCTTCATAGGAATTTTTTGAAGTCTCTCTTTGACATATAAAGGACCGACGACATCGTGAAAGTTGCGGGAAACCATTACGGTGTGCTGAGGGTTCCAAACAACACAAGACAAACAGACAGGAAGACAGGGCGCTATAATAATAATAATAATAATATCTTGGGACAATTGACACCAATTGACCTAGCCCCAAACTAAGCAAAGCTTGTGATATGGGTACTAGACAACGGATAAACATACTTATATAGATAGATACATACTTAAATACATATTAAACATCCAAGACTCGAGAACAAACATTCGTATTTTTTATACAAATATCTGCCCCGACCGGGGATCGAACCCGGGACCTCAAGCTTCATAGTCAGGTTCTCTAACCACTGGGCCATCCGGTCGTCAGAGCGCTATGGCGCTCATTAGGGGAGGGTTATGTCCAGCAGTGGACTAATATAGGCTGATGATGATGATGATGATGAGGGTTCCAAGCCTTTGTTCAACAGCGGACGTCTTCAGGCTGATGACGATGACTCCAACTCGCAGCTTCTGTGCAATCATAGTGAGCCGCAAGATGAAAGTAAGCATAAAATTAATTACAAAACTACAAGGCAATCATAAAAATAAATGACCCGTGGCAAATTCTTGTTAACACAAACCCGAACTTTTTTAGCAACTCGCTTTCTATTGATAGATAATCAATTAGTTTTATAAAATTCCATCTAATATTCTCCTAAAAGGGTCAACGAACTAGCGATTCCGAATTCAGAAGAAAGCAGACATTCGGTATTGCTTCGGAATAGTATTCGCTCAATCGGTCCACACGTCAATAACCATTCGTTCTCGGGTCATTCACTTGTGACGTCATCAAAAGTGAAACACCTGTAGTAAAAATATCGCCATAATTTAAAACAATTTGCATCACAATATTAGTGTGGTCGGTTCAAGTCTTTAACTGGTCTAGTTGGTAAATGGACTTGTAGACTTAATAGGAGTCGGTAACAGCAATGCTATTAGTTTTGAAAGTAGGGTTAGCACAAATATGATGTTAACCCTTAGAGGGTAACCTCGTTGCCCATCTATCTATCTGTCAAGACTTTTTTTTTTAGGAACGGAGGGGAGGAGGAGGTTTGTAATATGATCTTTCAACTCTGTATTTTCAAACGATAACCGCAGGAAGGTGACAATCCACGTTTCATTTTTACATTTGGCAAGAAGTAACGCCTCACAAGATAAGCAAGGAAAAAGTTAGAAAATTACTGATTTCCTCATCAAATAAGAGAAATAATGCTGCCAGTGATAAGAGTACCTCAATTCATAGACTATTACAAATCCCCACTACTTTTTAATATTCCTAGACTCGCAGTTACCCCGCGAAGGTCTCTAGTCCGGGTATGAGGAATGTCATCTAATCTAAGTTAAGAAAGTTTCTATCGGTTTCGCCAAGGCCTTAATTTACACGGTCATAAGCCTGCAGCTGTGGTTACGTCAATCGATGGGTCGATGACTTAATTTCACTGAACTGCGATGATTTCCAAAATTAATTGCGTCAACTGAATCATCAGCTGATTCATCTGTATTTGTTCTGGTAAACTGTATTGCAACAGCAGGAACTAAATGGTCGAAATAAGTACAGAAGTACGTAGGTTGTTTGTTTGTTGGTATTGTCTTTAGTAAAATGATGGTTTTTGGTTTCAGTTGTCAATGAAGGACCATTTCTGTCGATATAGGACACACTTTAATTGATAAGTGTTGGTCATGGATGAGTTTAACTTTATCCAGTTTTAGTTTCGTAGTTAGTTAAGTATGTACGACGTTGGTTTGCATGTGTAACAGGTTGTGCTCACTAAATTTTGATAATGATCCCGTAGAGGGATCGAAACGCGTCAATGTTTGTGTGGTGTAAGGGATAATTAAGTTTGTGGGATTTATAATGTGTTTTATGTGGCAGTAGTCGAGGGAGGAATGCATGTAAAACATATATATTTCGCACAGGCTTAGTCTTGCACGTGAGTAGCGGAGTATCTGTTGGTTTGTGTATTTTTTTTATTTGCTAAGTCTAATAAAACAACTTAGGGTTTAGTTTATCAAAAACTAGCGACCCGCCCCGGCTTTGCACGGTATATTATGCATGTATTATACATATAAACCTTCCTCTTGAATCACTCTATCTATTAAAAAAAACCGCATCAAAATCCGTTGTATAGTTTTGAAGATATAAGCATACATAGGGTCATAGGGACACAGGGACAGAGAAAGCGACTTTATTTTATACTATGTAGTGATAGTGAAGCTAAAGGTAAACGGCGTAAAAAGCCTTAAAGTAATAAGGTTGTATCCGCACATTTTGCAATATAGAACCTTAAAAACATTATAAAGAAACTCTGAACATCAAGCGTAACAGGATAGCTGTACTCTTTAAAAAAAGGTATTCAAACGTCCATTTGTCACTTTAGTAAACAAGGCACGTAAACAAACTTTAAAATGACAAACGGTACACTTTCACTGAACGAATGAATGAATGAATAATAAAAGAAAAGTTTTACTCCGCCGGTGCGTAACGACCATTAGTAGACGTCGAACAAATTGAAGCGAGAAAGATAGAGCTATTGTTCTTTTTTAATTAGGAGCATGGTTTTGATTTCTTAATGTTCATTACAAAATTGGATTGCGAATGAGTTGCGTTATGATATTTTGTTAATTGTCTTTTTCAATTATTTTTGTGGTGATATACATTTAAAGAAGAATTGTCGTCTTACTATTGACTCATGGTAAAATTAATTTACTACAAATGGGGTGCGAGTGGGGTTACGCGTGTGGTCAAGAGCTGCGGTTCGTTTTCGGATCCGTCCGAGGGGAAGAGCAGTGCTTGGTCCGGTGCACCCTGGGCATCGGTTAATGATTTCCTGGCAGATTCTGAGGGATATTATTATCCGTTGGCTAAGAGCCCGACAGGGGCGGAGGGGTCTTTTGACCGTGTTCGACCGTAGGTTGCCGACATTTTTGTCACAAGAGTTTTGAATAATGTATACATTGGCGAAATCATCGCATCGATCGATAGGGCCACATTAAAAAAGAAGAAGAATAAGAACTATACAAATTCTCAATAACAATAGATTAGACGTTCATTTAAAGGACCAAAGAACACAAGTGCAGTGATATACACGCATCAGCTCAAAGAGCTGCTAGTGTATAATTTATAATAATAATAATAATACCATCGCAAAAACATACATCTAAAACATTTCTTCTACAGAAATTGAACGCGAAAGTAACACGGCAATGTTTAACTTTGTACACAGAGGCAGCCACCGCATCAAAATCATTAACATTAAATTCAGCTCAAGAACGATCCAAATAAGACCGTTGCCCATATAGTTCTTAATGCTACTTGTTTTGAAATCTCAAGGTGACCTTCCGTACCTTCACTGCATGATTAACAGCTCGTTTTTGCGGAACACATCGGCAATCCGTGACGAGCGATGGCTGTGTCGTTGAACCCTGAACAATTAGCAAAGAAAGCTACCAGGAAGGTTGTTCCGATGAAAATGCTATAAGGAAATTGTTGTTGACGATAAACACACTAACGGGCAAAAGTAATGGATCACTTTCATAGGAGGCGTCCTACAAAGATATCCTTTATTTTAGCTAGTCAGTGTATGCAGCATGTTAGCAGAGAGGTATTGAGGTAGGTGAAATGAAAGTCCGTGAAGTTACTTGGAAATCCATGAATCATATTGGTTCCAAAAGGGGACTGACTACGTAATACTCTCCAACGGTTTTTTTTGCGACATCAGGGCAAATTAAATAGTCATTTGTATTGAACAGTCGTTTTTTTATAATTGTTCAACTAAAACTATTTTTTAACAAACGAATGTAGCGGTAGAATTTGGTTTACAGCGTAGTTTGAAATATCAACTTTGAACTAATTAGCTGAGATACATCCACTGCTGGACATAATAAGATCGAGTCGGTCGATCTTGCAGATATACAATACAGTACACTACAATACAATACAATGCAATCAGTACCATAAGAGCAGTACAAAAATAAAAAGGCAAAGGAGACAATATGCCAGACAACCTTTTACACACAGCAATCGATGTACAAACAATTGAATTTGAATTTAGCAGTGTTGAAAAAGAACAATGCAAATTATGAAAAGACGACAAATTTGTTATGTCACAATAAAAATGTAGTAAATGCCATACCTATTAAGCATAACGCTCCAATAGTCATACAAAATAATGGCAGAAACCATGGTGTTCCAAACCATGACGGAGCAGATAACTGTTACTTAATTCAATCCTATAATTAAAACGGAACATTACGGTGGTGGAAAACAGTTGATGGCGCAATCGAAAACCATAAACACTTTCAAGAGATGGATAATTTGTAGAGAAATGCATTTTCCGATAGTATCGTATGTATGTAAACTCTTTACTGTGCAAAAAACATTAAACGTCATGTTAAAAGAACACGCACACACACACACACACACACACACACACACACACACACACACACACACACACACACACACACACATAAAATTGATTTTAAATAAAACATACTATTTTTCACAATTGAATGCATCAATGCAAGAACGATTGCTTATCTAAGAAAGGTGCTTCAAAAGACAGGCTGTTAATGAGATCGGGACTCTTGCAAAGATTCCAACTATACCAATATGCAAAAGATAGAAACTCGCAGTAAAGTGACTCTGACTTATGTTTATGTCAGAACTATAGTCCAGTGATCGAGCATTACTTTGAAAGTCGAAGATTAAAGACTCATGTTATTGGTTAGTAGGTTTAACTGTACATTGACCGGGTTTTGTGGTTCAAGTTTATATTTAATGAACAAAACATTTTTCAATATCTCACGTTGACTTGAATAATGAGTGTGTAGTGACCTCTGATTAAGTGAGGATTCTGTAACCATAGCTAACGGAATTATTAAGCTTCCGCAGTCTAACAGTCTGTTAACTTTTGTCTTGTTATTTTCTGTTATGTTTGTGCTATTATCATCAAACTAAGTTTTTTTTTTTTTATATGAATAGGAAGGCAAACGAGCAAGTGAGTCACCTGATGGTAAGTGATCGCCACTGCCCATAGACACCCGCAACCCCGGAGGAATTGCAGATGCGGTGCCAACCTAGAGGACTAAGATGAAATGCCTCTTGTGCCCGTAATTTCCCCGGCTGTCTTACTCTCCACACCGGAACACAGCAGTGCAAGCACTGCTAATTAGCGGCAGGATTAGCGAATAAGATGGTGGTAGCGATCCGGACGGACCTTGCACAAGGCCCTTCCACCCGTAAAAAGAAACGAGTTACGAAGAAAAACGTTTAAGTTCAAAACTAAATCAATCGCGTTTTTTTTTGGTCGATTTCAGTAATTTAACAAACCCTTTGAGGGTCCTAAAGAAAAAGAACACGATATAAATTTCTCGGAAAGTAACCCAGCCTTTTTAATGATTATGTTAAAGCTTTTGTGGTAGCCAGTGGCCGTGGGAGCGACAGGTTCCAGGGTCGTTGAACCGAGGGCTGGAGGACTTTTGGTCCTGCGAGCCAGATGGGTGAGAATACAGAATTTTGTGATTCCATTTAAGGTATGAAAATAATGTTATCGTAACGCAAGCATGTGTTTTCAGTTGAGCTTAAAAAACGTACATAAAAAAGATATTTTTCAAAAAGACCTAATTTGTATTGCCGTAATGTAAAACTACTTTTATTTTAATTCAAAGCTAAAGAAACCACACCAATTATTTGTAGGAGCATTTCCCTTTTGTAGTTTTTCAAATGTGCAAAATTCTCAAAGTGTTTATTGACAAGCAAAATGTGACAAACGAAATAAAACAATAATGACCAACATTGCCAGTTACTTCTTATTTCGAGGAAGACATATCCACAATTTCGTATGTTTCTCTGAGTTGCGGCACTAGTTTTATAACACAGTTTTATAACCGCATATAAACGGAATCATGATCCGAAACTTTTATTACAAAACGTTACGTTTAAAATAACAATGTGTACAATTTCACCGGATCCCGTCGATGGAGCGTGCAATTGTACAATATTGTACATTTTGGTGGCGGTCACACCCCGCCATTGTGGCTGGTTGACCATTGTTACTCTTGCGCAGGCTGGGTAAGACAATGTTGATGGGAAGCTTAGCCAAGTTTTTTAGTATAAATTGCCTTGACTTGTTGTACCCGTGAAACACAAACCAAGTAAAAGTCAAGACTAAGTTCTGGTGGGAATTTGAGATAGGGTTTCAAATTTTCTACCAGTTTGCTTGGCTAAGTTTTGTGGCGCTTATGTGCATATAACTGTGCGCATGCCAAGGCATAGTGTAAACAGTAGGCTTATTACCTAACTCGCTCGCAATCGCCATCGTGTTCAATTTGACAGTTCTTATATTAATGTGACAGCTAGCTGATTCCAATGCCAATTGTCAGCCCTTACATGAACTGTCAAAATGAACACGATGGCAATTGCGAGCGAGTTAGTTAATAAGCCTACAGGTAACACTTCGCCGTTCGTGGGACTCTGTTTAAAAGCGTTTGGTGGATGGTTTAAAAGTTTAAATAAAGTATTTAAGTAACTTCTTTGTTAATTAAAAAACTTTTTATTTTTATTTTGACTTACAATTATTAAAGAAGCCGTGTATTTTATCGATAAGAAGTTTAACTCGAAACAAATTTATATGCTTGCGGCTTCCACCTTAAACCTCCAGAGCGTTACTTCTTAATAAATAAAATGCCTTCTCAACACATGATTCCAAGAAACGTCCAGAACACTTACGATACAAAACCCTTTGTCCTTTCCAACAAACAGGTTTCTGCAGCCATAACTTCCAGTATCGATGCATAAGCCAGCCTTGAAGATGTGCGAACGAGATACTTGGATACCCTAAGTTCATTAATAATTCGAAAGCCATAAAGAGAAATGAATCTGGAATCTTGGGGCGTGTTTATGATAGCAACATTAAATCTTCTAAAGGCAATGAGGAAGGTAGAGGAGCAATATTATACTACATATTATAAAACAAAAGACGCTTTTCGGTCGCTCTGTCTGTCCCTATGTAGGTATGCTTAGAAGTTTAAAAATACGCAACGGATTTTGATGCGGTTTTTTATAATAGATAGAGTGAATCAAGAGGAAGGTTTATGTGTATAATTCTACGCGGACGAACTCCCGGGCAGAAGCTAGTACTATAATAAAAAAAGTCGGGTTATTTACACCGTTTACAACTGGAGAACGGTTGCACCGATTTTTTATGTTCGTTGGTTTGTTAGATGTGTCTCCAACCCGAATAACAGTAGGTATAACTAACAAAGAATAAGAAGCATTGTCGAAAAAAAGAAACTATAACTAT
This sequence comes from Pandemis cinnamomeana, assembly GCA_932294345.1. Lineage (NCBI taxonomy): Eukaryota > Metazoa > Arthropoda > Insecta > Lepidoptera > Tortricidae > Pandemis > Pandemis cinnamomeana. The sequence goes on from OW028721.1 coordinate 9,300,424, forward strand.
TGAAATATAAGCGGGGTAAAGGATCTAGTGGTTCCTTGCAAATGGTTAAATGGTTACTGAAAAAATACTAGAAAACGATGATGATAAAGATGGAGTGTTGTTATGCTTTCAGTATAAACTAAATTAGAAGAGGCTCGTATTGACCGTAACTGAAAGTTAATTATAATTTAGAATCAATTGCTACTTACGTAGAAATCATATTAAAGGAATTAACGAAAACAAACAGGCGATGCAATTATTGGATCTTTTCGAAACGCGTAGTTTTTTTATATCCAACTTGTTACTATAACTTTGATACTGGCAACCTCAAATGGACACACGATGCAGTTCATATATCATTATGTATTAAAAACGAAAAACCTTCAAAATCTTCCACTGCATCTTAACGACCACAGCATGATGTCATACCTAATTCTCCTTACATCCCTCCTACATCTCAGCGCAGAGTCCCGTCATTTTTTCAACCAAGCTCAAAAATAAAAGGTTTATTATAACCCGCCTTGCACGGAGGCATGCCTCTCAAATTATAGAGTTTTAATACCGCCAAAGAAATAAATTCACCTGTCCGTTTGATACATCGTGTTATTAAAAGTTTTGTTTTAATTGAGTTTATTTTCTTTATAATCTGAAGCTTAGTGCTATGTATGGATGGTTATTGATGAAAAAAGCTACTGAATATTAATTAGTATTTAAAAAAACTGCTAATGTTGAGTAAAAGGCAATTTTAAAGCATATCGACCGTTGTGAGTGAGTGAAAACTCTTCAAAGATATTTCGAAGAGGCTAATAGACGCTAGGGGTGACCGCAGAGCTGGCAGCTTCCTTGGACAGCGTATTAGTATCGTTGTCCAAAGGGGGAATGCTCCCAGTGTCTGTGGTACTATGCCACTGGAGCTCCTCCTTTTTTAATTATTTTATTTTAAGATAAGATTTGGTTTAGTTTTTAATTTAATCATAGTTTAATTTATTTTAGTAACCCTTTCGTATTTTTTTTCATTAATAAAAACAATAACGAAAATAGTGGGTAAGGCAATGATCGAAATCAGAAGAGATATCAATATATCTCTCAAAAAGGAATGAAGTTGAGTAGATTTTATAAATGGTGAAATGTTTAGTTACATATTCAATGAAAGCAAAAGCGATAGACATAAATACATAAAAGACGATACACGATACAACATGAAGAGCAAAGTGCCTACCTAATTAAAGAAACTTAAGCATCTTAATCCCTGACATTTTCTCAGCATTCAATACCGTGGTTATTAACTCAAATGACCAAAAGTGAAGCAAAAACTAGCCTTCACAAGCTGTTCAGAGATCGTAATCACGTCACATTACTCTATTGATCCACTGCCTGCTTTCATGTGTACGTTACTCGGCAAAAAAACATGTTTTGTATACTCAATTCCAGATAACATTGGACATGATCATGCTGCATTTTTTTAAACTATTTTTAAATTTATTTAAACTCTTTGTTCAGGCAACTACATAGTCCGTGTGTTAGTATCAATAATAATTTTCTAAGGCCTTTCGTTTATGACACACTAGCTGTTGCCCGCAACTTCGTCAGCATAGAATTCATTTATCGCTATCCCGCGGGAATTACGCAATTTTCCAGGATAAAAAGCAGCCTATGTGTTATTCCAGACTAAAATCTATATATGTTTCAAATTTCACCACGATCTGTCAAGCCGTTCTGGCGTGAAAGAGTAACAAACATCCAAACATCCATGCTCACAAACTTTCACATTGATAATATTAGTAGGATGATTCAAGTATAAAATCAGCGGCAATTCGGTAGCTGAACGATCAACTCATGTTAATAAAGTGTGTCCTGACATTAAAAGGGTAACAGCTATCAATACCACATGACCGGCATGGTTGTCAATAAAGCTTTATTTAAAAAATAAAGATTTCGTAGTCTACTATCTAATGCTTCTTCAATGTCTTCTTCAACATTTAGTCAAGGAGTGATCTTAACTATTATTTTGACACTCGGCATCCGATTGAAATGACAGTTCTTATATGAATGTGACAGCTAGCTGATTCCGATGTCAATTGTCAGCCCATACATGAACTGTCAAAATGAACACGTAAGACACGAGTTAGACAATAAGCCTACTGATCGTGTTTTTGGTGACAGAATTCCTGCTTTGTAGTTAAATTAGTTTAAAGATAGGTATTGTCTGAATGCGTTATTAAGTGGGTATTAAGACTCACTTCAAAGTGACGTAGTCAACTCGTAACATCAAAGTCTTAAACGCAATAACTTCACATCCGAGTACCGCATGCCGAAGTTACCGAACAATGGCTGATTTAACAAGTACCGTCTTCTTCAACCTCGACATTGGCGGAATCATCGACAGTATCGATGGAGCTGTATCTTTAAAAATTTAATTGAACTGAATCGAATTGAAACACAACAACACTAGCAAGCTAGTGAAAATTTTGTCTATCGTTATAAGCAATGAAGTATGAAGGTTGTGAAGCTCACGATGAAATAGGACTATTAACTATGATCGATAACATGAACATTAGAAATGGTACACCTGATGTTATCGGCGACGCATCACACCACGATTCTCAACACTATGACTTTAGAATAAGTGTTAATTTTGAATGGAAATAATTGTATTGTTCAATGTAAACTTGAAGATTCTCGGAGATAGTTTAGAGCTCGTTAAGGATCGGTTTAAAATTTTAGTTACTTTTGATAGCAGTTTAGTGTTGAGAAGAAATTTTATTATTTTTTATATGCTATTTGATTCTAAGACAGGCCACGTTTAGCATGGTTGTGGGCGTGTTGAAAGGGGTATCAAAATAGAGATGGGTTGTTAGCCGCATCACCTATAACAGTGTTCCTAAAATTCCATTATTCCTTTTTATTAAAAAGGATGTTTTAAGCAAGGACATAGCGGAAAATGCCTCATTCTTTCATGATAATCTTTCTAATGTTTTGATTACTTTTGATTCCCCTTTCGATCCATCTAGCTTAGGCTATGTCTACCCCGTAAGAGATAAAGACGTGATTTATATATGTAATTACTCTCGAGACCAAAGCGGAACTAATACTACTAAATATTCTGCCCATATCAATCTCGCTTCGGAAACTTAATTAGAAATATCATTAAACTTTCAATTTTAACTTGTCATCAAACAGTATTATTATCCTGTAAGTTTAACTATTCAATTGCATAAATGTTCACTTTATTTTAATAGAGCCTGCTGTAATTCTATTAAAATCATATGATACGGTTTCCTGCGTTGTTAGATTTGTTATGCAAAGCGTATTACTTAGATTATGATAAATTAGGTATGTAACATAAATTAGATCATGTCAGAACTGACACGCGTTACTTCATGTCTAATGTTTGTTATGTTTACGTTTAATACATGTTCATTATCAACTAGTAATAGTGTCTAATACTAATCTCCTTTTAGCCTGTCCTTTTTCATCTTCCAAAACTTACTCCAAATCCTTCACAGTTCACTCTGCTAAGCTGTGGAATCGGTTACCGACCTCCATCAGGTGACCCTGACGCCTTTAACCTTTTTGTTATTTCCTAGAAAAGTCCTAGAGTGTTAGGACCCCACGGACCGAAACCAAATGAGACGTAGTAACCCTGTATTTCAGAACTTTAGGTTTTTCAGCCACTTCAGATACTGCACCAGCTTTGTTATTGTTGAAAATAAATAAGCACGTTTAGATTTTTATTAGTAAAAACCACTATGAGTGTCACCCTGCGTGCAAGTTTCATTAGCATTTTACAACGTTACAAAACATTGTTGTTTTTATGTATAACTATAAAAATAACTTTGTTTAGGTATAAATTGAATTAATACTTTATGAATTTAATTGAAATTAAAGACGAACCAAAATACCCGTAACACTATTTAAGCATATTTTTTCTTGTAAGAACACATGATTAGAATTTTCTGCCATGCGGTTGATGTGGTATAACAAAGCAGTTCTATAAACAGCCAAGTGGTATAACAAATACCCTGCACATTATGAAGATTTTAAAATACCGGCACATAGCTCAAAACCTTTCCATTTTCACAAAAAACCAGATGAAACACGATAAAAACTTGTCATCTCATTTTTACGCAAAGTTATCTTCACACCGGTGAAAACATCAAACGTGCCGGTTTCACTTGAGACCGCGGCCATAGCTGGCGAGCAACGCATGCGCAGTGGAAAGCGGCATAGCGACGCGATGTCTCGAAGATGCACCCTTCGTGGAAGAAAGACGTAAGTCCTATTAAGCCTTAATAGGACTTACGTCTTTCTTCCACGAAGGGTGCGTTATTTTAAAGTTCTATTGGTCTGGGAGCAAAAAAAAACATGGAATGTAGCTGCTTCTCGCACAGATCGTAAACCGTCGAGGTTATGGGCGTAAATTTTAGGAACCATGTTACAGGCGATGCGGCGAGAAACCCATCACTCCATGCTCCTCTTATTTACTCAAAGGTTAACTGCTAGAGATCCCTTATAGGGATAAGTTCGCCTTTGTGCATATGTTTAAGTTCTTTTTTGTGATTTGTCTCTGCTTCTTTATATTTGTACAATAAAGCATTTACTTATTTACTTACTATTCTGATTCCCCTTTCCACCTACATGCCCACAGTCGCGCTAAACGTGCTATTTAGGTCTTGTTACCCTAGGGTCTGTCTAACCTATAAGGGTCAAAGACGTGATTTATGTATTTATGTGTAATTCGGTTATTTTTCAACTTCGCGGATCTTGTTCAACGCGCCATCTATTATTTTTGTAAAATAAAGAAAAAATATCGGAAAAAGCTTCAATTTATGCAAATTACGTCTTTACCCCTTACGAGGTAGACAGAGCCTAAGGTAACAAAACCTTAAGGCCACGTTTAGCATGATTAAGGTCGTATAGGTGGAAATGTAGGCTGAAATGTGGTTGCTAGCCGCATCGCCTATAACATGATTCCAAAGACTTTCGCCCATTCCCTCGATGGACTTTTTGGATCTGCGCGGGAAGAGAAGCAACTGGTAAATTCTATGTTTTTTTTCCAGACTAGCATTAAGGAAGAATTAAGGAATTTAAATATTTCCAAGCCGCATTTGACATAAAACTCAAAAGTTAAGTTATTTTCTCTGCGTTAAATATCAAGATCATTCGTATCAAGAAAAATATCAACCTGTTTAACTTCTGATTTTAATCAATAATCGCAATATTCAAACCGAAAGTTGCCGAGGTCAACCGAGAGGCTAGAGTGGCAAAACATAAAAATGTTAACCAACTGGTCTGGTGTAGGTTGATTTTAAAATCAGTTTACGTAAAAACAGTCTTTATGCCCATCAGCCATACATCTACTGAGCAGTGGCGACTAAACAGTTGAGATAAGCCCACCTTATCTTCATCTTCATCATCATCATCATCCAAAAGCCTCCCTCTTAGCACACCTCAAATTTGACAAAATTTATGTCTTACCATGGACCACCTACCACCTAGTGATTACATAATAATATCTAACGTATATTGATATACGAATTGCATCTTCACGCGTTGTCTGGTTGTCACTTATCTAATCATTTATTAGATTGGCCCTGTGGACCACTTTGTATGTCTCCAGGGACCACCAGTGGTCCGCGGACCACCGGTTAAGAACCACTGACCTAGTGGGAGGCCTGCCAACACTGCGTCTTCCGGTGCGTGGTCGCCACTCGAGAACTTTTCTCCCCCAACGTTTGTCATCTTATATCTAGCGGTACCTCCGGATGCACTTCCACCCATGCGTGGCTCTTTTGTGTAATTACCCCTCCTTCGCACTATTCCATCGCTTTTACCAGCTTATTTATAAATTGTCTTCCAAGCTGGTCTGGGAGCAAAGAAAAAACATAGAATGTACCAGTTGCGTCTCTTCCCGCGCAGAAAAGCCCGTCGAGGGCTTTCCCAACGAACATCTAAGGAATCATGTTATCAGTATTTTGACTCCCTTTTGTACGCTCATAATCGTGCTAAACGTGCCCTTTAGGCTGCCGTGCAGATTTTAAAACGCAGTAAGTGGCATTTTGAGTGATTTCTGTTTATTAGTGATTCAGAATCAGTGCATCGAAACGCACACATGTATGTAATCGGTTTTTTGGTCCGGAGCCTCCTTCGAAGCCTCTACGAGCAGTATGTCAAAGTGCTCAGTAAATAATGCACCGTAGCACTAACCAAAATGCAGTAAGAAACAACTTACTTTATTGGAACTGTAAAGATACAATTTACGCGTATCTGTAAGGACCATTTAAAATGCAGTGATTAGGCAACTTACTCTTAGTTAGTCAGTAATTATTGAAAAATAAAAATAATATTTTCTATTTAAATCGCAGTATGCGTCAAATTTACTGCGTATTACTTTGTAAATGAAAGTTTTTTTTTACTTTGTACTGCGATTTTCACGGCGGATAAAAGTTTAACTGCTCTTTGATCGGTATTTGCTAATCGTACGAATATAAAAGTCTACAATCTAAATCGCAGTATACGTTCAAAATCAATATTTTTTAATTTTTATATTGCGTTTCTGGCCTTACTTACTGCATATTATTCAGTAATTCTGCCGTGCAGATTTAAAACGCAGTAGGTTCAAAAATGCTGTTCCGAGATAAACGCAAAAAACTACTTCAAACTTCGTTTTTTTCGTTATTTCGAAGAATTTTGCTAAATTTACACTAACTATAGCGTAAATGTTACAAGGATTATTTAAAAAAAAAGAACATCCTCAGACTTATATTACGCATGAAAGGAGGTTTTTAAGAAAATCTGAGCTAGGTGCATTGTTTTATTTACTTATATGTATAAAAAAAAAAAACAAAACAATTGTGACCCAAATAAAACAAGGAACTTAGTTCTGAGATCAGACTTAATATTATTCATTCTTTTAAAATCTTAAAAAATATATGTACTGTAATGTATGTTTATATTAATGCGGGTATGCCGCTGTTTTACGGTAGATGTAAAAACCTTGTGACAGCTGTCAATAAATCAGTCTTGAACAACCTTGTGTTTGTGTAACCCTTAATTTCCCACAGTGGCGAACGATTTGGTGTTAAAATTACAATGCCCATCGGTAAATTGCACGAATTTAACCTCGCGGGAGGTACGCACTGGCCCGCGTACGTGAGACTCGTTCGGCAGTACATACTGTTGAACGATATAAAGGCAGAGTTGCACGTGGCCACGTTGGTGACTCATGTGGGCGCGCCTACATACCAGCTCATGTGCGACCTGTGCGCGCCTGCCAACCCCGAGGATAAGACCTTCGACGAGCTAATTAAACTCGTAACGGATCACCTAGAACCCATGCGATCAGAAATTGCGGAGCGTTACACTTTTCGTCAACGACTGCAAGCAGAAGGCGAGTCAATAGGAACATTCTTACAGAACCTCAAGCATCTGGCCACCTACTGCAAATTCGGAGCGAACTTGGAGGAAAACATCAGAGATCAGTTCGTGTCCGGATTGCGGAGTGAGGATATCAGATCGCGGCTGTTTGCAGTAAAGACGTTGGACTACAAGAGAGCGGTTGAGCTGGCACTCGCGCTGGAGGCGGCGGAGCGTCACGCGGCGGAGGCCGCGGGGCGGCGCGCCGCGCTGTCGGCGGGCGCCAGCGCAGGACTCGGGCAGGGCGAGGCCACGGACGGGCTGCATCGCGTGGGCGCCGGCGCCGGCGCGCCATCGGGCGGTCGCCGCCGTCGTGGCACCGCTTGCTGGAGATGCGGGAAAGGAGCCCACACTCCCAACAAGTGTAGATATAAGTCTTACGTGTGCGATAAGTGCAGTGAGAAAGGACATCTTTCGGTGGTGTGTCCCAAGGAAAAGGAAGTCGGCAGGTCCAGGTACCAAAATTGTATTTATAACGGTCCCGATTCTCTTAGTGACTCGAGTGACGGCTTATACCAAGTTATTTGCGTCAAAAATAACAAAGACAGTCCCTATTATTGCCAGTTAATGCTAGAAAATATCAGTGTTACATTTGAAATAGATACGGGCAGCAAAATCTCAGCAGTTAATAAAACCTTTTATGATGCGCATCTTTCTCATTTACCTATTATTACTGATAAGATAAAACTGCATTCATACACGGGAGATGCTATTGTTCCGCTCGGGCGGGTCAGTGCTAATGTGCAGTGCGGCAACATCGCCGCGCTGTTGCCGCTTTTTGTCATCGACAACGGCGGCCCGCCTCTGCTAGGCCGCCGCTGGCTACGCGAATTACAGCTAAAATCGATTAATTTATTTCATTTATCAGATAAAGGTGCACCCATTGTAAATAAATTAAAGGCTGAATTTCCCGATGTATTCAATTCTGCTATAGGCACATTTAAATCCAAAATAAAACTTTATTTAAAGGATAATACGCCAGTGTTTTGTAAGGCCCGCCCCCTGCCCCTTGCTTTGCGCGCGTCAGTCGAAAAGGAGCTCGCGCGCTTGCAGCGCGAGCAAGTTATTTACAAAGTTGAAAGATCCGATTACGGAACACCAATTGTTCCGATTGTTAAGAGAGATGGTACGATTAGAATTTGCGGAGATTATAAAATAACCATTAATAAAATGTTGAAAGACTTTCACTATCCATTGCCGCGAATCGAACAGCTGTTCGCAGCATTGAGCGGGGGCGAGCAATTCACGAAGCTTGATTTGAAAAATGCTTATTTGCAATGTAACCTAGATGAAGAGTCGCAACCCCTAACTGCTATTACGACGCATTTGGGTACGTTTGTTTACAGACGCGCACCTTTCGGTTTAAAATGTTTGCCTGAGATGTTCCAAAAATTAATAGAGGAAACTTTGAGCGGATTAAAGGGCGTTGTGGCTTTTCAAGATGACATTTGCGTCACTGGTTGTGACAAAACCGAGCACTTGGCAAACTTAAGGTCGGTACTGCAACGGTTGCAGGAAGCTGGTCTTAGACTTAAGTTTGAGAAGTGTGAATTCTTCAAAAGCGAAGTTTGCTATCTTGGATATCGAATTAATAAAGAGGGTTTGCACACCGACAGAAGTAAAGTAGAAGCTATAGCTAGGGCACCGGTACCTCAAAACGTATCGCAGTTGAGGGCCGCCCTCGGTCTAATTAATTACTACGCTCGTTTTATACCTAATATGAGTGCCACTTTGCAGCCACTTTACTCTTTGCTCAAGAAGGGTCAAAAATGGAAATGGTCTCCAGAATGCGATGCGGCGTTCGTAGCCATTAAAAACACATTGACTCATGCGCCCATCCTAGCTCACTACGACCCTTCGTTGCCTTTGGTGCTGTCCGTCGACAGCAGCTCCTACGGGCTAGGCGCCGTGTTGTCGCACAGGTACCCGGACAGCAGCGAGCGCGTCGTCTGCTGCGCGTCGCGCACGCTCAATGACGCCGAGCGCCGCTACAGCCAGGTAGACAAAGAGGCCTTAGCCATTGTATTTGGCGTCACGCGACACCATCAGTACCTCTATGGCCGTCGCTTCACCCTTAAGAGTGATCACAAGGCGCTGAGCTACATTTTTGGGCACGCAAAGGGTATTCCTCAGACTGCAGCCAGTCGCCTGCAAAGGTATGCTGTACGACTTGCTGCGTACAATTTCGATATTCAATTTGTATCAACAGAGCGCAACGGGAACGCGGATGCCTTATCGCGCCTGCCACTTAAGCACAAGGATTCGGAAGCCGCACACGACGACGCGACTTATCTGAATTTTGTAGAAGACAGTTTTCCGCTTAGCTATAGGGACATAGCTAGAGAAACAAAAAAGGACCCCACACTATGCAGAATCTACGGATACGTTCTAAGCGGTTGGCCTACCGACTTAGAAGTAGAAGGTGAGAAACCTTATTATCATAGGAAGGAAAGCTTATTAGTCGACCACGGTTGTATTGTTTACGGCTATAGAGTGGTAGTTCCAGCTTCTCTACAAAAAGCCGTGTTGCAAGAGATTCATGCTGGACACATGGGCGTAGTGCGCATGAAACAAATAGCGCGCAACTATGTGTGGTGGCCGCAACTCGATGCTCACATCGAAGCCCTCGCTAGCGGTTGCGCACCGTGTACAGCCGTGCGCAGCGCGCCGCCGCACGCGCCACCAGTTCCCTACGTCTGGCCCTCGGAGCCTTGGACTAGAATCCACGTGGATTTTCTTCAATTTGGAGGTAAATACTACTTTGTTATAGTAGATTCACATTCCAAGTGGATTGAAGTATTCCCTATGAACAACGGCACGTCGGCAAGTTCGGTGAATTCTCGATTAAGAGAGTGCTTTGCTAGGTTTGGTCTCCCCAAACAGCTTGTTTCTGATGGCGGGCCACCGTTCACCTCGGAGGAGTTTAAAAGCTTTTTGCGGCACAACGGTGTTCAACATGTTTTGACTGCTCCGCATCACCCATCCAGCAATGGCGCTGCAGAAAATGCTGTCAAAACTATAAAAAGAACATTTAAAAAGGCCGCATCAGAAAACGAAGATATCGGTAAGGCTCTCTCTAAATTTTTATTTCAATATAGAAACAGCACACACAGTACTACAGAAAAGGAACCGGCGGTGGCGCTATTGGGACGGAGGCTGCGGTCGCGCTTGGACATGCTGCGATGCAGCACGGCCGACCGAGTCGGCGCCGCGCAGCGCGCGCAGTTGCGCCACGCCGGCGGCACTGCGCGCGACATACAAGTAGGTGACCAAGTACTCGCAAGAGACTTCTCTAAAAACGCAGAAAGCAAGTGGAAGCAGGGAGTGGTCACGGAGAAAACCGGAGCAGTCACCTACAATGTACAAACCGAAGACGGTTCGTCGCATCGACATGCTGACCAGATAATAACGTCGCGGAAAAGTCGTCGCTTTTCTAATGTGCATGTGAGTAACGACGATGATACTCCGGATTTGAGCAAGGAGGCAGAGGCAGTCGAATTAGGTCTTAGCATTTCACGGCAGTCTATGTTGGACGGAACTACGAAGCCTCATTCTAATTCCGGCCAAAATACGCCCCCATCTGCTTCCGACCAAAATACGCCCCCACCTGCTATCCAACAACAGTATTCTTACAAGGATAGACTGCGTCCGCGTACACGTAAAGAGTAATGACTTTACACTGCAGTGTGCAAAACATCACGCTTTTGTAAGATAACTAAACATGTTTTGTTGTTGCCTTTATCACTACCTACTTGACTGAAAACTTAAACTTATTTAACTTTAGTTTATTATTCATTTGTAAACATATTTTTATGAACGCTCCGAGTAGGTACTTACTTATTTCACTGTGTCAAAGAATATTACAGATTGTTTGATCTCGCTTATAAATAGCATTATTGTTTATATTTACAGGAGGAATGTAATGTATGTTTATATTAATGCGGGTATGCCGCTGTTTTACGGTAGATGTAAAAACCTTGTGACAGCTGTCAATAAATCAGTCTTGAACAACCTTGTGTTTGTGTAACCCTTAATTTCCCACATGTACCATGAGATCAAAAATCTAAATCTACGAAATATAATCAACTGTCACCACATAGCACGACGTGCAGCCGGAGTCCCGGTCACAATTTTTTTTATGAGAATGTTTTTTATTTGATTTTATATGTGAAGTTTTAATAAGCTAAAGCTTAATTTTTCTAATTGTGATGTTTGTTTTTACAAGATCATGTAGATTTTTTTGTATCTTTTAGAATGATAGGTAAAAAACTTAAGTAATTAATGATGTACCCTTTCGAAATTCTGCATTTGATTTGCTGTAAATTCCTTTTTTATATCACAACTATTTGCAAGTGGAACTTTACTTAAGTTTTTTTTACCTATACTTCTAAAAGAAATATATAGATAGATAGATAGATTTATTTATCACCCTTTTGAAAATACAATTAAAAGACTAACATAAGTAATTCACAAAAGGATATAATTATAATAACTTAAATTAAATAAAAAACAAAATAACAACAAACAAAAATAAAGCTTAATGAAATGCCAATGTAAATTCACAAAAAGATCACACACAAAGAGAAAATAATAATAATTTAAAATGTCAAATAATAAAAATATAAAACCACGAAATGTGGAAATATTATCACAATATTATAGGTATGGTACATATATTAAAAAAAACAAATATGAATGAATAATTATGTTATTAATTAAGTCTGATCTCAGAACTAAGTTCCTTGTTTTATTTAGGTCACAATTGTTTTGTTTTTTTTTTATGTAAGTAAGCACTATTATTTTAAACCAATGTACCTGTCATTGATCTCAGTAAGGCAGGTTTAATTATACGTAAATAAAAAGTTATAGAAACAATGCAACGTTATGTATTATTTTGACTTTATTCTCAATTAAGACTGAAAGTAATTTAAAGTTTTTAATGGTAATCATTCATTATTAGCCACAAATAAAATGTTATACAATTAGTTGTATTATTACATAATGATGGTGACTAATGATACCGATAAATAAATATTATAGAATGCGAAATTAACTCAGTCATTTTATACATTTTTACGTTCAATTTTCTTACAATAAGCAGTAAAATAACTCGTAGCATTTCAAACGAGTGCTACATTCTAACAAAAATGCAGTAAACATGATGACCATACTGTACTTTACTCTGCAAACACGATTCAACTATTGCAGTATCAAGCTTTTATACTGCATATTATTTGGTATTCTAAAAGATTTTTAGTAAAAATATGTCTGCAGTAACAGCTCAGATTTTCTTAAAAACCTCCTCTCATGCGTAATATAAGTCTCAGGATGTTCTTTTTTTTTGTAAATAATCCTTGTAACATTTACGCTATAGTTAAAGTGGAAATTTAGCAAAATTCTTCGAAATAACGAAAAAATCGAAGTTTGAAGTAGTTTTTTGCGTTTATCTCGAAACAGCATTTTTGCTCTTACTGCGTTTTAAAATCTGCACGGCAGTAGGTGTATCCTAAGTTACCCTAAGGTAACCCTAAGCCTTGTCTACGCCGAAACGAATAATACTTGATTTACGCGTGTGTGTTTTAATAAAAACACTCCCTGAGATTAATTTGATGGTGTGTCTCCTTTCCTGTTACTGACTGTACACAGAGATGTCTTGTAGTGGTCATAACAAAGATGACCTTAGCCAGATATTTCCACTATTCACAGCAGCATGCGAAGAACAAACGATGCCGGATATTATTTTTCCTTGCCTTTAGATATATCTCAACGTACAATGTTTATTATCTACTTATGATTGTCTGATTAATCTTGGCCTACTGCTGATTGGTTAACACGGAAGACGTTAATTATTCTACATACATACATACCGTCACGCCTCTTTCCCACAGGGGTAGGCAGAGACTACTTTGTTCCAAGTGCTACGATCCTGACATACTTCTTTCGCTTCATCCACATTCATCAATCTCTTCATACGTCGGTTTCGGGTACTCCTGGCCTGACCTTACGGAAGGCGTTTATTATTCTAAAGGCTGTATATTAGCACATTACTACTAAAATATTTAAATACATTACGTAAATATATACATATACAAATCACGCCTTCATCCCTTACGGGGTAGACAGAGCCTAAGATAACAGGCACCAATATACAGGCCACATTAAGCAAGATTGTGGCCGTATAGGTGGAAAATGGAATCAAAATAGTGATGGGTTACTAGCCTCATCGCCTATAACATGATTCCTATTATAATCGCCCATTCCCTCGATGGGCTTTTACCATCTGCGCGGGTAGAGAAGCAACTGGTACATTCTATCTTTTTTCTTTGCTCCCAGACCAGCATTGAAGACTTACGTAAATATATTGTTTTTATTAATATACAAACTATTAAGAACTAAATAACAATAAAGCGCACTAAGACTAGGAAAGTTGATTTAAAGTAAAGTTAAAAAAAAAAATTAACCTAAAAATTCCCACCATTTCGTGCCTGGTTCAAAGGTTCCCATTACGCTGGCCGCGTTGCCTCTTTGAACTGCAATGGCAACCCTTTGAAACAACCACGAACCAGAGCGGGGATCGCAGCCATTATTATATAAATTAAATATGACTGGTCATCATCTTAGTAATTTCTTCGATTTTGGTAACACAGAAGATAGATACGGCGCATGCGGTGGTAGAAGCGGTATGCCGTCTTCAACAAGTCACGCGCAATTGAATTGAAAACAATTATGAGCAGGGGCTGCCGTGGTCAGAAAGGAAAAGTAAAAGAAAAGTACTGACTAGTTAAAAAAATCTATATTAGCTATTAACTTATTTTCTTATTTAGTTGCAGTCTTGTTTGTGTCTCGCTGAGTTTGGTATACTGTCTCGCTTTTTAAAAGCCGAGGTGAGAATTGTTCCCAATCAGACAAATCAAATATTTACTTGCCACAGTTGTTGGGTGAAATGATCAAGCAAGCTCACATCTTTTCTTGGTAATATAAGGTAATTAAAATTCATCATTTTGATTAAGACATTGTCTAAGAAAGCAAAGTACTTACGTATGTTAATTTACGAGCAGGTGGTGTATTTTGTTTAATTGTTTTCATTTTTGACTGCTTTGCAGAGAATTCAATTTTGAGGGTAGATTAAAAGTAAAGAACAGCTGTTGCGTCTGTGGACAGCAGTGAGGCCGGTTCAACTACGCCTCGCCTCGTGTAAGTATGTAACTATAAATCAATTAACTTGTCCGACGAATGGTTGCAGTTGTTTGCGTGCAAGGTGTTGTTACCTTAGGCTCTGTCTACCCCGTAAGGGATAAAGATCGTTTTTATTTTTTGTTTAATGTGAAATATTAACCTGGCAAATTTAAGCTGATATTATAATAGCAAATAACCTGAGAAGTGTTGAATATCCTCAAGATCTTAATTAACATTCAATAAATGTTAGTACCTATCCCGGTATTCCTCTAATTAATTTAATCGATAGTACAAATTAACTTGCATCACACGCAATCTCAGCGTGTGCTAAACGTTTCTAAACGTTTATTGTTGTCAATTAAAAAGACATCTCTTTAAAGATATAATAAATGCATTTTGCTTGTAATAGCTTATCCAAACCGCAAATTATTTCTCATAAGTGGGTACAACAAAAGATTTAGTGGCTAGCGCAATGTTTCTGCAATAACCTTTAGAAATAAGATGTCAGCAACTGACACATAAAACTCCGTTACACTAAAATTATAAACAAAAGATATGACTAATTAACATCAAAAAAATTACAAAACATACCGTAACGTGAGAAAATCCGACCTTACAGTGTTGTCAGCCACTAACACAGTTCCAATGTCACATAAACAACCTCCTTTTAGTACTCTACAAACACTGGCCACTAAGTTAACGGACACCGTATGCAAAAAGCGCTCGCGAAAAAGAAATCAAACTTCAGATCGAACGCGATTGGCTGGTCGATTGGAGTGTTCGAGATTCGGATTGGCCAAAAGCGTACGCATGCGTGCTGCGACAACAAGTGCTTGACGCGGACTGAGGTGGTTTCTCAAAATCTCAAATGACTGGTAGTCGATGAGCCTCCATTCACACTGTCAAGTTAATTCTTTAGTTACCGTTATACAACTAACCTTACGTTACTAAAATTAAAAATCAGTTTCGGTTTGTTGCATCCTGGTGCTTATGACGTTTTGTCAGTGTAAAGAATGCGTCGCCACCTCGGTCGCCTTCACATGCGCACGAGTCTTTTTTGCGGCGACGTGTTTTAATTTCTAGGTTTATTTTCATCGGTTTAAATTCCTAAATGATAACGTAAGTTATTTTGAACCGTTTAGATCTGTATTTAAAAAATAGCAAATAATTTAGAAGATAACTTTGTTTTAGTTTTTTTTTAACGAAAACAAACATATTTTTTGATAAATATTTTAAATATGGAATGTATTATTTCAATTATTTCAATTCTGAGTAAGTTAGATAGGAATAGGGACGTTTTTGACATATATTTTAATACTTCTTTTATAAAAAAAAAAATGTCGTACCTAATAAAAAAAGAGTGACTAAATATATTTATTAAGTACAAAGATTAAGACGAATAATTTACGTTGAACAATAAAATTGAGCTTGTAGTATCATGGGAATCGTTCATGCACAGACAAACTCATTCCCATCTTTCATCTACCACACTAATTGTAAACTAATTGATTGAATCAGGCGTTGTTTTGAAAGAAAGAAAGAAAAACGTTTATTGACACAAAACGACACATAGAGCAAATTAAAAAAAAAAACTAAGTACTTATGTGCCGAAAGTGCCAAAAGGGCCACACTCAGCATGTTTGCATGTTTCCCGGAGGTCCATTATTATTTATTGTTATCCCTACCATAGCGGAGTAGCTAAGAACATGTTTTATGTTCCTCATCATCAGCCTAATTAAAGACGTCCACTGTTGTGAAAAGGTCTCCTCCTTACCACAGCATAATGAACGACAACTCGCCACCTGCGTCCACCGGTTTCCCGCAACTTTCACGATGTTGTCGGTCCACCTAGTGGGAGGCCTGCCAACACTGCGTCTTCCGGTTCGTGGTCGCCACTCGAGAACTTTTGTTCTTTTGTTTTGTGTTCAATAAGAATGACATGTAGGTATTTTTCTTATTTTTAGTGCACCGATTTTAATTTCATTTTATCTGTGAACTAGCGACCCGCCCTGGCTTCGCACAGTATATTGTGCATGTACTATACATATAAACCTTCCTCTTGAATCACTCTATCTATTAAAAAAAATCGCATCAAAATCCGTTGTGTAGTTTTGAAGATATAAGCATACATCGGGACATGGGGACAGAAAAAGCGACTTTGTTTTATACTATGTAGTGATGATAGTGATAGTGATAGTGATAGTGATAATCAAATACCTAACTAGCTAGCGGTTCCTTTTTGGATCCGTCCGGGGGGAAGAGCAGTGCTTGATCCGGTGTACCCTGGGCAACGGCTAATGATTTCCTGGCAGTTTCTGAGGGATATCATTGACCGTTGGCTAAGAGCCCGACAGGGGGGGAGGGGGGTCTTTGACCATTACCATTACCGTACAACGTTGCCGACATTTTGTCACAAGATTTTTAATCATATTTTTGTTACTTTGACATTGGCGAAGTTGTCGTCGCTATAACGACTTGAAACGCCACAAATAAGAAATATAAAGAAAAAGAAGAAAGTATCTGAAAACGTCAATAAACGGGATTGTCTTTAGCCATCTAACTACAATTTTAGTAAGTACCTGTCTTTATAAATTCAGTACCCATAGCCAGCTATGTAAGTAAAAAATTATAAAAGCCCTCTGATAGTACATAATCTGACAACAGCATTTTTACAGCCTTCATCCGAGTGGGCAATGACCTTAATTCCCAAACAGAAAGTCCTCAAAAGGCCGTGTCAGTACATGAACACAAACATAAGAACACACCCTTTGTAAACATATAGGTGGTAAGTTAAATATGTTTCCAAATGCAATGATGTCATCTCAAAACATCGAGCTAAGCAGTGGACGACACCATAACGTGCAACGACTAGATCGCTAGCTCTTCCACGTGAAACATTGCGGGGTTGCAGTAGATCATCCACATACATTTCTTTAATGAGCATGTAATGTATATCAATTTTGATTGCGTGTCGCTTTGTTCTGTGTCTTTGGGTGCAGGGTAATGGGCACGCGTCCCGCAGAATCCGTTAGCAATATCTTAAGTATAGGTATGTTCGACAAAAAAACCTTTGAAAAAGCGGTCGTGCAAGATTTGGCGAAACATCCTTTTGTGAACGTACCTGGGCTCGTGTTGTCTTTTTAGCAGGAGCCTGTATTTAGAGGTCGTTGATGTTTGCGTCTCAAAGAATATGGAGAAACCTCGCTTCTGAGCTTCTTGTCCACATAGACTTTTGACCTATTTAGGTACCTACTTATTATTATTTTGTCTTTATCTGACTAAAACTCTAACTTTATTCGGACAGCAAAATTCTATGAATCTATATTAATAAAAATTAATCGTCGAAATGTATGTACGCGCATAACTTCCAAACGACTGCACCGAATTGGATAATTCTTTTTTTGTTTTTCTTTATTGCCAGAACAATATTTGTGTTAAGTAAAATTCGGAAAAAAATTGCTGTGGGGGCGAAGCCCCGGGAAACAGCTATAGTAAGAAATAATTCCTACCAAAATTTCAAAGTCAAAAAGGCAACCGAATAGGAATTTCCTCCTTTTTTCAAGAATGTTACAGGTGAAAGTCTTAGGAATCATGTTATACTCGATGCTAGCAAGCCATCACTATTTTGATTTCATTTTCCACCTATACGCCCTTAATCATGCTAAACGTGGTCTTAAGGTTTTGTTACCTTAGGCTGTGTCTACCCCGTAAGGGATAAAGACGTGATATATGTATGTGTGGAGATCGCTCTGTAGCGATAAGGCCGCCTATTGTTACCTTGTAATATTCTGTATACCTTTTTTCTGTTTTGGTTGTTATATGTGGTGTTCAATAAAGAGTTATTGTATTGTATTGTATTGTATTGTATGTTATAGGTGAAAAACTTAAACAAATGACCTGTTGTATGTAGTAGTGTAAGTACAGAATTGATGACTTAAGTAATTTTTCTAATTTGGAACGTCAATTTGTCTAATTTGCACACATTACTCCCACATGTATACTACAGATCATTACTTAATTTTTTTACCTATAACACAAACACATTAACATCAGCAAATGCACGCAAGTCGTTAGAAACATCCGGTCGTCTAAAAAAAACTAAAAAATACGATTACAGGTGATCAAAGGTCTATCAAAAGCATCTTGGCAATCGCCGCACAGGCCCAAGCTTGTGCCTAAAATAATCAACGTAAGGAATGCCGCCGAGCGACCTCCGCCATCCGGTCGCGTGGCGTTTTGGCGTGTCACAATCGACGACTGCGTTACGATACCGATATGCGGATACGATGAGACGGACGGAGATTCGTAGTTTTTTCTGGCATTTGTGATACAGTAATGTATACACAGTCATGTATAAAAAACTACGTTTTCACTATATTTTGACGTGTTAAAGCTATAAACTCAGACGAGAGACAAGAAAACAATTCCATGCTGGTCTGGGAGCAAAGAAAAACCTAGAATGTACCATTTGGTTCTCTTCCCGCGCAGATGATAAAAGCCCATCGAGGGAATGGGCGAAAATCTGACGCGCAAAATTAACGGGACACTTCTTATAAAGTTGTTTGAAAAATGTCTGTGATTGTTCGTCAGTATATTTATTATAACTTATTTGATACAAAGCCAGCAGCGCCATTGTCTCATAGATAAAATCTCGTCGACGTTTTGGTATATCACACGTTTTAATACCCACCAGTAACCCCGATTATAATGTTTTATGATATAAAACAACTATGTGAAACACGGTTTATGGGAAACTTGCAAACTTTGAAAGTATTTGTAGGAACATTATTATACAAACGACATATATATTATATTTAAAAAAATCATGTACAAGAGGAATTAAAACAAATTAAACTATTAAATTAAAAACGAATTAAGAACTAAACTAAAACTAATAAATAATAAACTAATTGTATTTGTCTTGTTTATTTTGCACAATAAAGAGTTTACATACATACATACATACTAATCTTAATAATAAAATAATTAAAAAAGGAGGGGCCCCCGTGGCATAGTTCCACAGACGCTGGCAGCATTCCCCCTTTGGACAGCGATACTAATACGCTGTCCAAGGAAACTGTCAGCTCTGCGGTCACCCGTAACGTCTATTATACAAATTAAGTTTGCGACGTATTGATTAAGCGACATCTATGGGTTGATTTTGAAAACACTCAGTTAAGCGACTTAACATCAGGGTCATGAAGGAAAAAATCAACCTTATTCATAGCCATTTATTGAAAAGGATACAATTTCATTGAACACAATAATAAAAGTGGAATTTTCTACACATTCTTTAGTGTTTACATTATACACTCTACGTTTTCTTAGGTATTATTAAAATATCAATCAATGTAACGAATAGACAAAACATTTAAAGCTCTCAAAATACTCTGACGAGCAAAAACTAGTTTCGCTCGTCAGTATAGTATTAAATTAATGACTAGAATCTTTAATAACTAAGTAAAACATGTGTGGAATAAGAGTACCTACGCTACAAAAACAGTTTTAACAAAATACTAACGAGGGTAAATAAATTAATTGCTATTGCATTACAACATCAAATTCTCATACATTAAACCTAAATACTTTACAAAAAAAACAACAGTAGGGTGCATTGGGGTAAATTCGACATTGAGGGAATTTAAAAAATCATGGATATCCACTAAACGGGGAACAATTCCATAATCTGGCAACGCTTATCTAGAAGCCAAAGACATTGGAGTTTCTAGGTAAGCTTTGCTAGATTATGTAATTATTCCCCGTTTAGTGGATATCCACGAGTTTCGAAATTCCCCCAATTTCGAATTTACCCCAATGCACTATAATAGGCATGATGTGATGATGATGATGTGTTATGATTATGAGTACGATTTGATGAATCAAGAGCGCTACCAACCCTTTTAATAATTGCTAACATTTAAACTTACCTAAATGTAATAATCCTTTGGTATATCTTTGGTTTCCCATCCAGTTAAGTCTAATTATGTTCTTCAATAGAACAAAGACAGAGAAAACTGTTGAAATATAAATGCAATGTGCATTGTTCGAATGTTTTTATAAAGTTTATCTCTATATTGTTTGAGTAAGATTTGGTCTAGTTATAATAGGGGTGTGAGTAGGATTCCGTCCCTTTAGTAGAGAGAACAAATATGTTTAATTTTGCTAACGATAGATGTCGCTCTCAGATGACGTCATCATTCTTGAATCACGCCAACGGTATGTTGACTTAGATTCCTTTAATAATTTCGGATCATGTAGAAAAAATTACATATCGCTTCGTAGTGGCCGCAGGGATTAATCATCAAATGAAACGTGACGTAGTCCCGAGAGGTAGTTGTTATTATAGAAATATAAGTCCTCTTAAAGATTCTCCTTACAATATCAAAGGAGAGCAGGAAAGCACGAAACCTCAGAAAATAACCAATCGCGTTGTTAGTCCTACATGTAGAAGGTGGCGAGAGAACGCAAGACCGCTCTTAAGTCTCTTAGGACCCCGGCCAGCAGTGGTCTTTTGGATGAGACGCTTCTTAGATCTTCTTCCTCTCTAAGAACCAGGTCTGCATGGCTTCGGCTTTGCCCTTCATAGTGACGTGCCCGCGATAAGTCAACTTGAACTGCTCGTCGAAGTTGTCTTCACGCATCAAGTAACTGGAAATAATAAAATAAGTAAGTTTAGTTTTTTACCGAGCCTTCCATGCTGGTAGTCGGAGTAAAGAAAACTGCTTAGCTTAGAGCCCTGTCTCACCAGGACACCATGGTGACGTCCCCAGCTACGTATCCTATACATACAACTACCCACGGATACACGCGAGAGGATTACAGATACCTCATGTCCCAGTTATTGCACCGGCTGGCTTAAAGCCCTGCCTCACCGGGACGCCGTGGCGACGTCCCCAGCTACGTATCCTATACAACTACCCATGGATACACGCGAGAGCATTACAGATACCTCATGTCCCAGTTATTGCACAGTTTTCTCTTGCTGCGCAGATGGTAAAATCCCAGGCTAGCAACCCATCATTCTTTTGATTCCCCGTTCCATCTATGCGCTCACAATCATGCTAAACTTGGGGTTTTGGTCTTTTACGTTATCTTAGGCTCTGTTTACTCCGTAAGATATAAAGACGTGATTTTATGTGTGTATGTACAAATTGTTTTAGGCTGGCAGCGCAACTGCAATCCTCTAGTGTTCCGGGTGCCCGGTGTTGCTCGCTTACCATCAGATGACCCATTTATAAATATGCATAGCCTTTTTATGATTCTTCTTTGTTACCGCAAAATAGAGTATTATATCTACCTATTTTTCGGGACGGCTACACTTCAAAAAATGCATTTACAACCAAGATATACTTATGATAAATCTAGCTGCTGCCTGCGAACCACAATTTTCTGGGATCAAAACTATATTTTGTCCTTCCCAGGATCTCAAACTTCCTCCTTGCCAAATTTTATCACGATCGGCTGAGAATACGCGTGAAACCGTGACAAGCTAAACCAACTTCGCATTTACAATATTAGTTTGTATTATGGATAGTATCATGGTCAATCTATGATGTGGACAAAGTCGTACATGTAGACGACGTACATCAAAAACTTTATAAGCCCTTGAAGGGTTTCCCATGCGCTACCGAGGTAAGGAGATTATCGCTTCTATGGTTTCACAAACTATGGGTGGACTGATTTCCGACCATTGAGTTCCTTACTATCGCGTTGAAAACACCTTTGAATTAACCGTGACAGGTTCTGTCAACATCAGTGTCAAGTTTAGTCATAATTTGTTGTCTGTTTGTTATCGTTATTCTAAATTTTCCGTATGGATTCGTTCATGGAATATTATTTTGAGGAAGTGTTTTGTAATTTGGGAAGAGACAGCCTAAATGAGAGATATAAGAGAAGGGAGCTGGTGGAGTATTTTAATACTGTTATCGCTGGATGTGCCAAAGGTTTGGTAATGTTATTATTTTTGGGTTCAGAAAACAAAGCCAGACAATTTTTTTCTTGTTAATCCTTAGTGTTGATCAATTTAACTTTAATGAATACCAATGATCATCAATAGTTGTGATTATTTACATTTTGCTTTATCAAAAGTTTTTAGGTACTTTTTTTTTACTTGATTTTCTTTGATAGGGTATAAAGTACCAACTAAGCGGACACTACAACTGATTCTTTCATTAATTGTGGTTTTTTTTCACTACAGGACAAAATCACTCCGATGGCATAACTTGCAAGAACTTCATCCTCTCTGCTCTGAGGTACCATAATGGGTGCAAATCGAAGAACGGTGACGTGTGCCTCATGGGGAAGTACCACAACATTCTGTACATAGCCATGAAACTGTCCTTTGATTGGAACGTCCAGGACAATGGGGTGGTTTCTGCGTTGTTGGACGAGTTGTACGCTTGTGAGAAGACCTTTGAAAGGATATTTTTAGGTAAGGTTAGCACATTTAAAGACAACTCTAAGAAGTTTATGATGAAGTACCTCCCTACCCAGAAATTCTTGTAGGATAGTAGGCTTTTTCGATGTATTACTAATGAGGAACCTTAATGTAATTAACAAATTTGAACTAAATTTATTATCTTGTATGTAATTGATTGAGTCTCAAAATAACTACCAAGTGAATAATATGTAGTCTTTAAAGTAGCAGATTTGAACTTGAAAAAACTTGTAAAAATTGAATTTGAAAAAATTTGAACTTATCAAATCTCCTGTTTCAATAAAATCCATTTAAATGCATTATCTTTGCAGGAGCCATTTTTGGTACATCAGCTCCATACTTCCTTGCTGGATGGAAATCAGACTTCATGGATAAAGAAGAAAACGTACATGCTCTTGTCTTCTTCCTAGATCACGCAACAAATTCAAACTTAGAGTACGAAGAAGATGGACAAGTTTATCGATTCATCGATGTACCTTTGGAAAGCTGTGGAAAAGCATCTCCTGTAAGAGTGGTAATACAAATGGGGTCTTCAGAAATGCTCATGATACTACTAAGATTTGGAGCCAGAATTTCCTCAGACAATGCTGCGACGGACTCTGTTGAATCAATATTAGATAGACTCAAAGATTATAATAGAGTTTATCCGTATGAGCTGGTAGGGTGCTTGAAATTGGTTCTAAGAGTGATACCTAAAATCAATTTCACGATTGATAAGAAAGCGTTTAAACATTTGGAATTGCCTGATGATTATAATTATGGAAGAAAGGTTGCTTTAGAGAAATATGGTGAAATACTTGAAGATCATTTAATTCCAAGTTCCAGGTGTGGCTTAAGGCCTGTAGAGTTAAAGCATTTATGCAGATGTGTGGTCCGAAATAGACTGTGGAAGAATTTTGAATTGCCTTTTGGTATACCAAAATTAGGAGTGCCGGTTTCTTTGCAAAAATATTTGGATTTGTTTGAAGATTAAATCGTTTTCATAATTGTTGTTTATTTAATTTAGTACTATTTTACCACAATACAAATAATACCTACCCTCAACAAAATTGTGGATTTTCTCAAAACATTTCGACCAAAAGAAGAGAGCATTAGGTATTACAATGTTCGTTTGCAGACAAACTTATCAAAAAATTGCCAAACTTATTTCACCGGTTAAATTTTAGTGTAATTGAAATCGAAATCTCCTAATCCTACGAGTATTCAAGCAGCTATAAAGTCTACTTCAGCTAAGCGCAATTGGCGCGTCTACTAAAGACTTACTTGTTCATTGCATAGACGCAATGTGTAAGATTTTTTTTTATGAGACGCGGTCGCAAATGAGCAAGTGCACACTACCACCCATGGACACCCCAATTTTATGTTCATACATTTTGATGAAATTTACTGACCTGTAAGTATCTTCGCTGACGTTGATAGTGCCGGGGACGCCAGTGGTCTCGCATCGACTGGTCAAGTTGACAGTGTTGCCAAAGAGACAGTAGCGCGGCATGCGGTGTCCTATCACACCAGTCACCACTTCGCCTGAGTGGATGCCGATGGTGATGCCCTTGAAAATTTTACCAAAAAATAGTTCTACTTTGCAACAATTAATGATCTCTGAACAGTACAACAAGAGTCCGTCATCGATTTTACTTCCTATATTTGCTGAGTTATAGTAACATTGTCTATTCTGCTACACAATAATTATTTTTAATTTTACTTACAACGGGTTCTCCATCAACTGTGATTTCCTTCGAATTATCCATCATTTCAAGAGCCAGTAGCGAGATGTGCTTAGCGTGAGCAACTTCGTACTCAGGCAATCCCGAGACCGCCATATACTTGTCACCTACTGTCTCCACCTGTTAAACAGCAAACTTCTCGTTAGGTACTCAAAGAAGTTGTACTAAATAATGACAAAATAAGTTGAAAAATAATTTGTTCCTCAAACTTTTGAGCTGGTTTATGTTCATGAGATTCTCGTGTTGAAACTTACTGAAAGTAACTACCTTATAAACATTAGGGTTCCTCTTTTGATCAGTCAGCACGTCAAACGTAGTGTACAGAGCGTTGAGCATCCTGACAATCTTCATAGCGCCCTTGTGGTCAGTGTTTCGAGCGCAATAGTTGGCAAACCCAACTATGCCACTGAAGAGAAGAGTGACGGGGTCATAGCGACGAGCGGGCACTGGGCGACGGTGGCGGAGTTCTGTTGCTACGCTGCGCGGGAGCACGGAGTAGAGGAGTCTGGAAAGTTAATGAAGAAAATTACAGTTTACTATATCAGAGTGACAGACAGGTAGGACCACAAACGGGTAAATGGATGCTTGAGTAGACCTAGAGTGGTACACCGTAATGTAGGAAGGCAACCAATGAGGTGGACCGATGACCTTACTAGAATGGCAGGGAGGAAATGGATGCGAAAGGCGAGCTCGGAAGAAATGGCGTGCATTAGAAGTTACCTGTACCTACTCTACTCAGCATTGAAAAAGAGAGAAAAGAGAGAAGAGATGACAGAATGACGGTCTTCAATGAAGACCAACCCCGGTTGCAAGGCCAGCGTATGTTCCTATCATAATTCTTTCAGTGTGACTTTCATGGTTTGCTTGCCAATGCTTAGTTAGTTAGCAATAGAGAGTACTACTGTCCACTCTCACAATCTTAGTCGTCTTTCACAACAACCACGGGAAGACATGGGTTCGTCTTACTCAAAAACCGGGCACATCCCAGACATATATTAAAGTACATGTACTTTAGAGAAGAAGAGTATCACTAAATCAGGAAACATAGTGGCTAAAAGCAAATTTCTGTGACCTGCAGCCTTTACCTATCCGTTTTCTGCTTCTCCGAGTCCAGTTCCCGGAAAGTCTGCTGCAGCTTGTCAGTGAGCACCTCCAGGTTCTGGGTCAACTTGTAGTCCGCTTCAAACTGCTCGGACATCAGCACCAGGTCGCGAGTTGCATCATGGAGTGGGATATCAGCGATACAGAGGCCACGGCTGGAATTACAATAAAGGAAAAAATGGTTAAATCAGGCATTGCTTTGCGCAAAAAACAGTTACTGCGTTTTCATTTACTTGCAACTTGCAACGTCGGGAAAGTACGTACCGTGTTAAATCATCGAGGTTAGTAACACTGGGGTAGCATTGAAATACGACCACATCAGACTCTGGAATGTACAGCATTTGACCCTGAAAAATAAAATCATTAGTCTTTCGACCATCTTTCGAATGTAACTAAACATTTGAGACACCTCTGCCATTAGTTCTTCTAGTGGTTCTCTCAACTGTTTAGACTTTTCTTACCAATTACGGAATATTGTGAACAATCTCAATTGCTGTATTTTATTTACCTTCAACCTTAGAGGAGCAATCCCCTCGTGAGGATCAGTAACATTCATTTCTTCGGGTTTTGTCTTCAGCACGTACACAGTGTTAATGTGAGCCAGCACATTTTCGAATTTCATTTCCAAATGCGGCCGAATCTGAACCATAATAAAACAAAATTAAGTATATTACTAATTCCGACACAAAACTTCCACAACTTCAACCAATTTTGATATTGTTTTGTTTGTAAAACTTTCTTACCGTGTCCAGAACGTCAGTAATCTTGCACCCTGGCCTTGTGACTCTGGGAAGAAGACGGGAGACAGTTCTGCCAGCTTGCACGATGTTCAACTCGCGATCAAACATCAGATGGAATGGGAACACTCGGCAGAACGTAGCTGGACTGACCTTTGGTTCTGGTAAACAAAATTGCACATTTTAAATTTGAGATTGGTGTATAAACGATATAACTAGGTGTAGAAAGTGATGGAAGGTAAAATAAATTCGTCTTACCCAGTGATAACGTTTCAATCTCGGCAATCTCGGGAGCCGAAACACGACCCGAGTTAGAAGTTTCCGTGATAAGGAACTGCACGTGGTCGCATTCCTCTTTGGTCTTCAAGACTTCAACCTTGACTTCGGTGTTGTGAAGCTTACTGGCCACTGTCTGTAATTGAAGATATTCGTCACTACAACTTCCAAAAAGAAGATACTATGTAAATTATTTTTGAGTAGTCTTCCAAACGCGTCCTGCCACCAGAGCAGAGGCAGTCCAAAAAAGAGATAGCAGGACAATATCAACTGTTTTGAGCCAGACTGACGAACAATAACAAAATACCGCGAAGGAACCTGTATTCACCTGTGAAGAATGTACCTAAATGAAATTTTCAATGCAAACTACGGTTGCATGGGAAACACATCTTGCCCTCTCATTTGAGAGGAGACATGTCTTCAGCAATGAGAACGATACATAAGCTGGAGTAGATGATGATTAAAACTCAAACTTATCCTTTGAATGACAGGACACTATAGCTGCAATGCTGCGAAGCTGCAAGCAAAGTCCAATTGCCATAAAATGTTATAAAAATTGGTCACAGTACCTTGACAATACCAATGACAATGTGCTCCAAGCCAGGTCTGTCAGAGTAATAGTGGAGGACCAGGGCGCCATCTTCAGGTCTCTCTGTGCATCGGAAGGACGGTGACCGCATCCCAGGGTACAGGGTTCCAAGGTGATCGTGGAGGGCATCAAGGTTCTGGAAAGTACAAAATTACACTTATAACAAACTCGTTTTGTCTTTGCTTACGAAGAATCTCTTGTGATCCAATTTCTGGGGTAACAAGTACGAGTATCACTGAGTTAATCCAGATTGTAAATAAATAATCTATGTAGCATTCATTATTTTTGATCCGTAGTATTTTGTGCGATTCATCCGCACAATCTTTTTGTACGCGAAACACCAACTACGCATCAGAACATTATTTTCTCTCTGTAACTTTTTACAAAATAAGGGGTTTAAAGTAACCTGTAAGAAGTCACGTGGTGTGGCACCCAGGACTTGTAAGATCTTGTCATATCCAGAATCCTGGCAGAACTCGAAGAAGGTCTTCCCAAACAGTTCCAAGATGGCATCAGCGGGTATTTCTGTAAAAAAAAATATGCTGGTCTGGTAGCAAAGAAAAAATAGAGTGTTCCAGATGCTTTTCTTCCCATGCAGAACCTAAAAGCTCATTGAGGGAATGGGCAAACATTTTAGGAATTATATTATATGACATGCGGCTAGCAACCCATTAATGTTTTGATTCACCTTTCCATTTACGGCCACAATGATACTAAAGTGGCCTTTAGGTCTTGTTGCCCTAGGCTCGGTCTAGCTTCTACCTCGTAAGGGATAAAGACGTGTTTAATTATGTAAGTATTAATTTTTTAAATAAAACTTACGCAAAATCTCAACAGCAGCTGTGATGAGGTTGTATGTTATCTCGTCATCGTATATCTGCCGTACCAGGAAGCTGCCTTCCATGGCAACATCTGCTTTTCTCCTGGAATAAAACAATATAATGGGAATTAGGCACGCAATAACGCCAATTCATGCATTCCATGCTGCTCTGGGAGTATAGAAAAGACATAGGATTTACCAGTTGCTTCTCTTCCCGCGCAGATGGTAAAAGGCCATCGAGAGAATGGGCGAAAGTCTTAGGAATCATGTCATAGGCGATGCGGCTGGCATCAGTAGCAGCCCCACTATTTTGATTCCCCTTTCCACCTATACGCCTACAATCATGCTAAAAGTGGCCTAGGTCTGGTTACCTCAGGCTCTTTCTACCCCGCATTACCTATTTGCATTGCACGGACTCATCGTCTAAGGGAAGACAGGCAGCGTACGGGCTCTTCCCATCGTGGCGCGGTCCTGGCGGAAGCCGGGGCCACCGGGGGGCGTTTGTGGTGGCATCTCTCTGCGTCCCCATCACACCGGATTGAGGCAACGCCGGAGAGCTTTTAGTTTGGGTATACCCCTTTGGGGGGGAGTGTATGTGTATGTGTGTGTATGTATGTTTTTATAATGAAGATAACCATAAAGCCTTACTTGATTTCTTCCCATGTTGCTTGACCGAAGGTTTTCATGACCAACAGCTCGAGTGCATAGTTTACGAATCCGTACTGCAAACCAAGTATATAACATTATTTTATTAGATATTATTATAAATCAATTGAAGAGGTTTTATTAGTGGTCTATTCTATATCTACCCATGAACTTGCTACCTGCTATGGGTGGTGTAGGGGTATAGCACGCGTCACGGAATGACGAGGTTCCGGGTTCGATTCCCGGCCATGTATTGAATTTTCAGTGTCGTTTAGATTTTTTATTTTTTTCTATAAATGAACTTAAAATCATTTTTTATGATAAACTAAATGGAACTTTTCGTTACTTTGCGAAATAGTCAAGTCATGCAAAACAGCCAATTCCGAGTTGAACATTCCGTTTAGTTTATAAAAAAAATAGATACGTCGTAGTTGCCTTTACGCGTTAAGTCTCTATTGTTACATCATTAATTTGCATCTAAGTGTTATTATTATTCTAATTATGAGCCTATTGTGTCCCACTGCTGAGCAAAGGCCTCCCAACGCTTCCACTGCTCTCGGTCTGCTGCGGTAAGTGTCCAGTCCCTTAAGGTGTCCAACTCGTCCCGCCATCGCCGTCTAGGTCTGCCGGGCCGCTTTGAGTTAGTAGGACTCCAATTAGTGGTTGTCCTGGCCCATAACTCATCTGCTTACGCCAATGTTTTGCAAAGTGATTAAAATTTTTTACTCACCATTTTGGCTTCGTCGGTTTAATCTGTAACAAAAAATACACTATAAACACAATCTGAGTAGTATTAGTCGACTAATAAACCAAATTTAATATCAATCCGACCGCAGAAAGTTTGTAAAATACGAACTGTATTTGACGTAAACATGCATACATTCATACGTATTAATCACGTCTCCATCCCTTACGGGGTAGACAGAGCCCAGTAACTAGACCCAAAGGTCACGTTTAGCGTGATTGTAGGCGTATAGGATGGAAAGGGGAATTATAATAGTGACAGGTTGCTAGTCGCATCGCTTATGATATGTCTTCGCTCATTCTTTTGAGGAGTTTTAATGATCTGTACTGGAAGAGAAAAACCTTTCGAACCTTTTTTAGGTAGTTACAGTCAAGTGTAATAATATGTATCTAGACAAAGTTTCAAAAATAAGTACCATACGCTCTTACGCCAGCGTAATAAGGTCGTGGGACATATTTTTGAGAAGTTCCTATTGATATTTATTTTTGCACTTGACCGTACCTAAAGTAAACTACATTTTTATGTTTATATAAAATCTTGTAATTAAAGTAAACTAATTAAAGCAATTATTCGTCTAAAGCTACGTTATTTCAAATAACGCAGAAGAAAAAAGTGAGTTCCCGTTTTTATTAAATAGACAGTTTACTTTTGTGACCTCGTATCAAATCCAATACCGCTATTTTAAAAGCAATCTCGTGGATTGACAATAAGGTCTGAAATTAAAGGAGGGAGGTAACTTTTTATGGATTTGTGAGAGAAATATTAGGCTTGTTGGCTTGTTTTCTACGGAGCGGAAAAACTCATTTCCCCCGAAGTAATATTGCGACCGCTTTGAAGACAAAGGCGTGTTTTTATTTTAATTTGTCTCAAAGTGTACGCGGTTGATCAAATGTATTTGTTTTACAAAAGGAAAAAGATATTATATCGGCTGAATTAACCGTAGTCTATGTTGGATTTAGGCATAATTTCTTATATCTTATATCTTATATGAATAGGAAGGCAAATGAGCAAGTGAGTCACCTGATGGTAAGTGATCACCACTGCCCATAGACACCCGCAACCCCGGAGGGATTGTAGATGCGGTGCCAACCTAGAGGACTAAGATGAAATGCCTCTTGTGCCCGTAATTTCCCCGGCTGTCTTACTCTCCACACCGGAACACAGCAGTGCAAGCACTGCTACTTAGCGGCAACTTTGAGTAAGTACCTTGATTCTGATGCTTCCATGCTGGGGCCCGATTTTTGAAAGCATTATGTGTGAAAATACCACTCGAAAGTGGTGAATTTTAAATACGAGTAGCTTAGAATATACGGCTCTCATTAATCTTGTGATCTAAAAAATTTGATTAGAGCTGTAGTTTTGAAGATATAAACTGATTTATACCACTTTCGAGTGGTACTTTCGAGTGATGTGCTTTCTTAAAGGAGTAAAGAAAAAACATAGAATGTAAGTTGCTTCTCTTCCCGCGCAGATGGTAACAGCCCATCGAGGGAATGGGCATAGGAATAATGTTATAGGCGATGCGGCTACCCATCACTATTTTGATTCCACTTTCCACCTATACGCCCACAATCATGCTAAACGTGGCATTTAGGTCTGATACCTTAGGCTCTGTCTACTCTGTAAGAGATAAGAAGTTTTTTTTTTTAATATGAATAGGAAGGCAAACGAGCAAGTACCTACCTACCTTTGTAGCGCAGGCACTACTGTATGGCGGCAGGATTAGAGTGTATGTTTTAGCCATTTTTAAGGTTTCGTGCCTCAAGAGGAAAAAGGAACCTGCCTGACATTGATTTATTTACTTATTTATTTATTTCAAAGCTCAACCTTCAATATAAAGAATAAAGCCTCACAAGGCAAGCAAAGGAATAAATGTGATAATTAATCACTTCTAATTATAATTGAGATCAAGATTTTGTGAAATAATGGACTAACTAAAATCGCACACAATCGCAATCGGTTGAGTGTTGAGTCTGGAATTACAATGAGTCAGGCTTAGGGCGCCACCTGTTGCAAACAGTTATAGATTCGCTTTCAGCCACTCACCGCTAGATGGCACTGGCGGTATAGTTTTAGGAGATACACCAGTAGATGGCAGCAAGAGTTTAATTAAATAAAGGGTTGTTATTTTTTTCGGGGAAAAATAAAAACATTATACATTTTAGACATATTGCAGATATATCGCTTTGTGTTAATATTGTTAACATGGTGAACTTTGATTTTACAGCTATTTTTGTAAGTAATTTGATACTTATTCCTTAATTTGGAGTTGCAAAAAACAATAAGTAATTACCTTCACAAGTAATACTTACCGTTATTATTTAGACAATACTTCATGCAAGTATAATTTATGATTATATAAAATCACTATCTAAACAAGATCACAAATTGACTTACCTTTCCTAGTCCACAAAATTTCGACAGCGATCCAGTTTTACCGCAACGGTGTCATATAAGACAAACGGCACTCGTATACGTATTATTTTGAAAAAAAAGACGTGGCAGAACCCTCAAACGACACCACACGCCGAGTGGTCGGCGCGAACTGAGGGGTAACTGCGAACCACAACACAGGCACAGACAATACTAACACGAAAACATCCAATCCTCAAGCTTAACCTCGTATTTTCTATTAAAAAAATAGTGAAGTAGTTATACAACTTAATTCGCAATGAATGACGGCGATTTAAAGTTGTTTTACTTTACAATATTTACGGTTTCCCAATTTTGGTAAGCAGCGACACCAAGCGGAACTATCTGTAACTGATCGGTTCTCAAAGTAATTCTACTTGACAATAGGTGGCGCTAGTAGTCCTGTAGCGCAGAATAGATTCGGCGTAATTATAAAAAATTAAAATGCCGTCTTGAATTTTGTTATGTTACCTACTTTAATCTTTAGAGTGGTTGCCATTTTCAATTTAAATTTAAGTGCTCTTAATGTTTACTTCAGTTAGCGATTTCGGAATGGTTTAAGATACTTACGAAATAATGTTTTTAGTAGTGCTTTTCTTTTCTTTATTTATTGAAGTTCTTTATTTACTCGAAGAAAATTTGGCTTAGCGTCGTTTACTATGAATATTGTACATTTGAATGAATCGAATATTTCAATATCGGCCCGTTCCCAATGAAAGCAAATGGTATAGATTCGTAAATTATTAAGTCGGGTTTGACCTTTCCAGTTTAATGAGATTTCGGTGTCCCAATATTTTTTCACAAAAGCTGTCAATCGAGTACTGAAATGATAATACGATTCGGAGCCTACACTTTTTCAGGACAGCCTAAACCCATTTAGCCTCGGCTCAAAATAAAACTAAATTAGGCACCCCAGTGTTTCTTAAACTTTTTGCTGTCACCATTCTTCCATGCTGGTCTGGGAGCAAAGAAAAAACATAGAATGTACCCGTTGCTTCTCTTCCCGTGCAGATGGTAAATCAAAATCTTAGGAATCATGCTGTGCGATGTGGCTAGCAACCCATCACCATTTTGATTCCCCTTTCCATCCATACGCCCACAATCATGCTAATCGTGGTCTTTGGGTCTTCTTGCCTTGGGCTCTGTCTACCCCGTAAGGGATAAAGACGTGATGTATGTATGTATGTATGTATTTGTTGTCACGGACCACTTTCAGAATTTCTAAAAGTCCATGCGACCACTATCTCAGCTTAATATAGCGAAATAAAATATAGCCTATTGTTAAAAAATATATTCCAAGTATCCTACATAGCTAAAAAGGTAGGGGCGAGTGGAGAAAATGAGGGAGGTCTATTCATTTTTATTGTATTACAATCATGTCGTACATTAAGGTCTTACGAATATAAATATTATACATATTACCTACATATTAATTGGCGCCCCATTTCTGAAAGCACATATTGTGTGAACATACCACTCGAAAGTGGTGAAAAATTGTGCTGAATTTGAAATGAAAGTAGCTTAGAAGATACTTACGGCTCTCATTAATGTTGCAAACTAGTCAAAAATTTGATTAGAACTGTAGTTTTGAAGATATAAACAGGTACATTCGAGTGATGTGCTTTCAAAAATCGGTCCCATGGTAGGGCACAGCAATTTTCTATTTACACTTAAATAACTATGATATAAGAGATAACATCATTAATATTACAAGTGGCCTGTAGGTCTTGTTACCCTGGCTCAGCTGTCCACCCCATAAGGGATATAGACGTGATTTGTGAATGTGAATGAATAATTATGTTAAAGAACGGAGACAACTAAGTAGAGGTCTATAGCCTCGTAAGTCCTCGCGTACTTCCTGAAGTAGGTACAAATTAATAGCAAGAATAACTGCCGGTTGTACAAATTATTGAAATGAAAAAAGGACTTTGAACAATTGAAATAAAACTTCAAATCACAAAACTGGGACTCGGTGGCTCGGTCTTAAGTACTACGCGATTTAAAAATCGAGACTTACGACTACCTATCTACGGCTGATATGATGATGACAATGATGATTTGTCACTAAGGGGTCCATGGACCACATCTTAAGAAACCCTGGCATAGCCTTTTTACTGAAATATTATGTTGTGACATCAGCGTGCTTTGAATTTTGAGCTTTAAATTATTTATGTCGCTTAAAATTAGTTATTTATGAAATATATTTTTTTGTACAGAGTTGCGATTTTATTCCCTTCTGTCTTGGTTATTACGGGGTAGTATGATTCTTCAACGTCTTTTGATTTTTAAACTCGGGGACAATGTGGGATTCTAATAGTGAAAGAATGTTTCAAGTCGGTCCAGTACTTTCAGAGTCTATTCAATGCAAACAAACAAACAATAAAATCTTTCCTCTTTCTAATATTAGTTAAATACCAGCTAATAATTTAAAATTATTTTATAACTTGCAATTGTATGAATTCGGTTCCATTTGCTGAGGTAATATTTAATTTTAATTTTCACAAAAAAATAATAAGCTGAAAGTAATTCAAAACAAATAAAAGAAAATATTTAAAAACAGACTAATACTAAAACTAAAACTACTGCGAATTATAAAACTATAAAGTAAACATCTCGTCAAAATATTTCGCCACAGGCATCGACCCCAAGACTCTGGCCGCATTGCCTCGGAACTGCTATTCCTAACCTCTGAGAGAGGCAAGCGCCAAGAGAGGTCACCTGTGGCCAGCACTAAACGTGTCGAAAACTCTTTTACTTTTTTTTTGTGTCCGCCGACCAAGGTCCCATTGTCTCGAAAGCAGTTTTAGGGTGGTAGGGCCTTGTGCAAAGTCCGTCCGGATCGCTACCACCATCTTACTCGCTAATCCTGCCGCTAAGTAGCAGTGCTTGCACTGCTGTGTTCCGGTGTGGAGAGTAAGACAGCCGGGGAAATTACGGGCACAAGATGCGTTTGATCTTGGTCCTCTAGGTTGGCAACGCATCTGCAATCCCTCCGGGGTTGCGGGTGTCTATGGGCAGTGGTGATCACTTACCATCAGGTGACCGCAAGCACATGGTAATTTCGTCAGTGCAGAATATTTGCAACGCTTGCTTGTTTGCTTGGCTTATTACAACTCTATAATTTGGTAATACATATACATAGGTCTTTCGAATATGGAAACAACGTTCCACAGCATTAAATCTAAAAACAACCAAGGCCTGATTTGCACGATAGGACAGGCGCGCCACGGTATATAATTACACAAATGTGCAGGGTTCGGCGTAATAACCATGAAAGCTGTTGATTTTTACAAATGGAAATGAATTTTAGCACTCCACTATATTGGATTAAACCGTGTTAATACTAATTATTATAAGTAGCGTGTGTGCTTTGGGACGCGGCTTGTATAATGTTCGGATGTACAACGCAAATAAACACCTAATGAAGTGGATGATCTAAGTGCGATGAATCACTATCATCACTATCACTTCACTATCACTTCACTTCACTATCACTTCACTTCACTATCACTTCACTTCACTATCACTTCACTTCGCTATCACTTTACTTCACTATCACTTCACTTCGCTATCACTTCACTTCACTATCATCATCACTACATAGTATAAAACAAAGTCGCTTTCTCTGTCCCTATGTATGCTTAAATCTTTAAAACTACGTAACGGATTTTGATGCGGTTTTTTTAATAGTTAGAACGATTCAAGAGGAAGGTTTATATGTATAGTACATGCATAATATACCGTGCGAAGCCGGTGCGGGTCGCTAGTAAATAACAAAGCGGGCAAAGCAACCGACAGTCTGAAACGGGACTAGCGGTCACGTCTGCCGAATGCACTTGGGGCCCGATTTTTGAAAGCACATCACTCGAAAGTACTACTCGAAAGTGGTATATCGGTTTATATCTGCAAAACTACAGCTCTAATCAAATTTTTGACTAGTTCACAAGATTAGTGAGAGACGCCTAAGATTTTCGCCCATTATTTTTGAATGAAGAAAGGAATATTTATTTGTATATAAATATTACCTGTAATTAAACCCACTTGAGATTTCCTAATCCTCGTGTATTAAGTTTATAATAATATACAGAGCTGTAATACCTCTGAAACAGTCTGAAATTCGTGACTTAGAGCTATTAATTGCATGGCTGTTTTGAGGGGAAGTAAATTGCGATAATTATTACACAGTTCAAGTCGTGAAGTTGGCGAAGGAACAACATTACCGGTTGCCAGTACTGTCATGAATAAAAATGAGTTAATTGTTGATTACCATATTTGTTTGATGTTAAGTGGATTCGGGTGTCGTACCTTAACTTTTATTGGATCTTTTCGTTGTTTATCTGTCGCGCACGCTACCAGAGGTAACTAAATAACAGGGGCCTAACCATATTAATTTATATTTTTTGTATTACGTTTACGTAAAAATTGATTGAGAAATTGGGTGAAAGTATTTTAATATTCAAAATTTTATTTTGCATTGAGCTTGGAGACTCTAACTCAGAAAATGTATTTCTTAAGTTTAGTGCCATTAAAAAATAGATACTGTTTTTCCTTCTGTCTAAAGGTGCGACCATACCGGTGCAAACAAAAAGAGTATGAAAAAACGGTGAGAAAACGAGACGCCTACGACACGTCACTGCGTATACGCGGCGGTGTGGTCACTCCTTAATTATATCCTGAATGGAGCATAGCAATAAGTAAAATAGAAATCATGCGCATACAAATTTGCAGAACTAGAAACTTTGAATTCATTTCAAATCGATTCCATTCGGTATTTTACAACTAAGCACTTCCTGAATGTTATTCCTGAATATTAAAGCGCAAAGGTTTTAACGATCTTCGAGGTTCAGAAGAAATAGAACTCTATACTAGTTCACATAAAACTGAAGTTACGACTGCGAAAAACATTACGTTTAGGGTTTTATTCTCAATGGTTTCATAAAATCGAAACCTATATTTGCAGGTAACATTGTCTTCAAGTGGAAGTGATGTGTAGAAGTTGGGCGATGATTTATATTTTAATTACATACACACACATATACAAATCACGTCTTTATCGTATACGGGGTAGACAGAGCCTGAGGTAACAAGACCTGGCCACGGTTATCATGATTGGTGGCGTGTATTATATTGGCTTATTAGCCGCATCTTCTATAACGTGATTCCTAAGAATTTCACCCAGTCCCTCAATGGGCTTTTACCATCTGCGCGGGACGTTCTCACCAACGGGTACATTCTATGTTTTTCCTTAGCTCAAAGACCAGCATGGAAGTTTCATATTTTAATAAACTTTTGCCAATCTTCTATGCTGGTCGCTGCCAAACCGAAGGAAATCATAGAATGTACCAGTTGCTTATCTTCCAGCGCAGATGGTAAAAACCCATCGAGGGAATGGACGAAACTAGGAATCATGTTATAGGCGATGCGGCTAGCAACCCATCACTGTTTTGATTCCCCTTTGCACCTATACGTCCACAAGCATGTTAAACGTGGCCTTTTTGTCTTGTTACCTTAGGCTCTGTCTACGCCGTAAGGGTTAAAGACGTGATTTATGTATGTATTTTCTCTCCTTTGTTGTCTTACGAGCACGTTTAATGGGTTATTAAAAGTCAATCTTCTTTTGTTATAGATCCTTCCCATTGACGAGTAATTATAATTTTAATTCTTATCGATAGTCAAACGACTTCCGCCTTCAATCGCTATGAGTACATCCTTAGTCCTCGTACGTAATTGAATGCAAATCAAAGAATGAATGGTTTGAACGGTTCCAATGAATGAACTCTTAACGTAGCTCTCGCACTTAAACCACTCGTATATTTACTCTTTTCAAGTCCTTATTTCATTTACGACTTTTTTTTAAACTTCCATCGCTTTCAGAAATACCATCATTGCCCAGAATAATTCGCCGAAAGAAGCTTTTTTTACACACTCTAATTCTTCATACATACATAAATCACGTCGGGGTAGACAGAGCCTGAGGTAACAAGACCTAAAGGCCACCTTTCGCCTTTCACCTTTCGCCTTTGTGCATATATTTAAGGTCTTTTTTTGTGATTTGTCTCTACTTCTCTATATTTGTACAATAAAGCATTTACTTACTTACTTACTTACTTACCTTTATCATGAATGTAGGCGTATAGGTGGAAAATGGAATCAAAATAGAGATGGGAGGCCGCATCGCCTATAACATGATTGCTAAGATGGCTTTTACCATCTGCGCGGGACGAGAAGCAACTGGTACATTCAATGTTTTTCCTTTGCTCCCAGACCAGCATGGAAGGATATAAATTTTAACCTTTAGTTCCCGTGGCACTACTGTCCAAAGATTTATATTTCAAAACCAAGTTTAACAAAGTAGACGGAGCTCCGCTGCCGCGAAGCTCCTACTACTGTGTACTTTTGGCCCTTCGGGCCTGCATACCCTAAACCTACCTCCCATTTATGATATTTATTTTGGTCAGTAGTGCCACGTAGTAGTGCCATGGTTAACATACTAATTTTAATGTAGGTATAAGTCAATGTATGAGTACATTGAAAATAGTCGTTGCGTTTTAATTGGCACACCATTTGAATAATAAAACCGATTACTGCGTTGCCGGATTATTGAATTACTTCGACATGGTCCGTTGACAATCATTTAAATGTTTTACATCTCTAATATAAAACGGTTCAGTTGTCTGTATTTTAAAAAATGTAATACTATCAGTGAATCGAGAATTTTGCTTCCCGATTTTTGTTGTGTTTATTTTACAGTTAACCGATTCGATCAAATGTAGTAATTGATATTTGACTCCCTTCCAGAATGAATGAATGAAATATTTATTCGCCGTAAATGTCCTACATAAATGATGTTATTGTTATTCTAGTTTCAAACATTTAAACGTAAAAAGTCATGCAAATATAAAGGTAATTTAGTGTTAGATAAAATTATCGTCAAAATTTAAATTACACAGGTAATTTTTCATTCTTTTCTCCTTAATGGCGGCCGTAAGGCCACAGTATAAAATTTATTTACTGTGGTAAGGCTTGGGCCAGTGTCAGTGTAAAATGACAAGTGTGCGGTAAAAAATATAATTCAAAAATCTTGTGACAAAATGTTGGCAACGTTGTGCGGTGATACGGTCAAAGACCCCCTCGCCTGTCGGGCTCTTAGCCAGCGGTCAATGAATTCTCATGAAGTATAATTAGAAATTGATATAAATTGTCAGATAGCCAGTGGTCGGATTAACGTGAAATTTGGCACAATGTTGCAAATCCAGTGACAAAATAATCTTGTAATGAAAAGGTGACCCAGCCAGGACCGTCTCCGCAGAAGGAAACTCTTCAACGGTTTGTCCGATTGACTTGAAATTTGGTATGCATGGAAATTTCATACGGACATGGTTGCGGGATAAACCTAGTTACCTATTTAATTGCATTTGCGGACGCTGCGCTCAGTTAAATTTCGCATTTTAAGCACCATTCAGCTATTAACATAAATTCAGTGATCGTATAGCGCAATACTTTGCGTTCTGGGGCCCGATTTTTGAAAGCACATATGTGAAAATACCACTCGAAAGCGATGAAAAATTGCGCTGAATTTGTAATACGAGTAGCTAAGATACTTACGGCTCTCATTAATCCTGTTAACTAGTCAAAAATTGGATTAGAACTGTAGTTTTTAAGATATAAACAGATTTATACCACTTTCGAGTGGTACTTTCGTGTGATGTGCTTTCTAAAATTGGGCCCTGGTTTATATCGCACTGCGTTTTAAACTCAGCAATGCATTTAAGCCAAGCAGATTGGGGGCTTTCATTTGCATTGAAGTTCAATGAAACGTTTATATTTGTATTAGAATTATGTAGATACACTAGCTCAGAGATGGGGAAACGGGGGCCCGCGGCAAGATTTAATTCGGACCGCTATAACCTTGTATTTGATTATTCGCTCTAAGAACAGTCACAATTTAAAGAAAGAAAACATTTATTCCGTTTTGCAAGACACACAAATATAAGAGAATATACACAATTTTAAAGAAAAAAAACAAGAAAAAAAACACAGACATGAAAAATAGATCATCAGCGTTGTGTATCTTCGCAAAAGTGAAACGGTCGCTGGCTCAGCATTACGTATTATTTCATCTTTCACTGTGACTTTTATACTGACCGCTTTCAGAATTTCAAAATGTCTATGGACATCTGTCTAAGCTAATTGAGCAATTCGCAAAAAAAATCCTCAATTTTTTTGTATTTACGAATTGCATTCTGTTTCCACCCAGAATCACGAGCTCTTTCCATCCTTGTAGGAGAGAAAAATATCCCGAATTTGTCGTTCATTTTTTATGTTCTTCCTTTTCGTTTCTTCATACAAAGTGTATGTAAAATAGTAACAAATTAGGAAAAATACTTAGGGACATTCTTTTTGTCCTCTTAAGATTGAAAGACCTCTTGATTCTGAGAAAAAACAACATAAAATTGTTAGAGAATATAATAAAAATATTAACGGTGTTGATTACAGTACCCTGACACACATTATTCGGACCCGAAGGGATCCATGGACCCCACTTTAAGACACCCTGCACTAGAGGCTGTGGTGAAAAAACAGTCTTCTTCAATCATCAGTGCTAGTTGCTTTTTAGGGCAGAGTTTCGGACCATAGCGATTTCCTGTCGTCTATCCCACTTTTTACTATTTTGTATAGATTGATAGATAGATGAAAACTTTATTCTTTACGAACAAAACATGACTCTTATGACAAAAACAAAAGAAAGAGAATTACAAAAGTGAACATTTTAAAATAACAATCGAAACAAGAAAATAAAAAGTTACACACAATACAAACAATAAAAACACCTTTGTGACAGGGAGTCATGTGAAGTAGCAAAGAATAGGCGCTGACTCAGCGTAATCCTATATTCTGCCAGTACCCATGCAGAGTAAGGACACCGGCGAGTATGTTAGCGCTATAACTAATTTTGCTAATTAAAATAAATGTCTTAAAAGACTGATAAACTGCAACGGAGACCAAAGAGTTGGCTGCTCTTCGTACAGCGAATTAGAATTGCAATACAGCGGGGAAATGTTGCCAGCATCTTTGGCTCAATGCCGCGGGAGTACGTTTTCAGATTTAGTTCAATTAATTTATCTTGTAATACATTAATATTTTTCATTTGTTTCAATTAATTGTGTGTTTATGAATAAAGTAAGTAATTTTGCAAATAATGTAATAAATAAAGATTTTATAAAGTCAAAGTTATTTATTGCCAGAACATAGTGTGAATAACAAAAATCTTATGAGTAGTGGAATAGGATGTGCTTATGTTCTACCTGCACTAAGCATGCAATATTTTAGTTAATGCACTTCTTGTCACAATTAATTGATTTCAATTTATATTCAAACAATCAATAATTAATAATAATATTAACACTATAACAATAATAATAATTCGGCAAACGGTTTAATAGCGAAGAGCCTTGACCATCACCTTAAAAGGCTCTCGCTAGGTGATTGGGTCAAGGGCCAGATACAGAAGGCGGTACTCCTGGACACGGCTCGGATAGTCAGGAGGTTCCTTTCTCTGTCGACCTGACCACCGGTAGCTTAGGCCTTGCTTCGCTGCCGGCGGCACCCTAGGTTAGGTTTTTATAATGTTTTTATATTTTGTATTAATATTGTTTTATTACTTTTTATATTAATATTGTAAAAACCTAACTTAAGATAAAAATAAATATACAGATAATAATTATAATCATCATCATCAATTTCTTGGGGTAATTTGCAACTTACTTTAATAATTTTCCTAACATTCTGTTTTCATCTGCTTTCATATCTATACTAATAATATTATAAAGAGGAAAAGTTTGATTGTTTGTTTGTTTGTTTGAATTGAATAGGCTCCGAAACTACTGGACGGATTTCAAAAATTCTTTTGCCGTTGGAAAGCTACATTATCACTGAGTGACATAGGCTACTTTTTACCGCGGGAAAATACCTTTTCCTATGGGAAAATTTTAAAATTTATCGCGGGCGAAGCTGCGGACGGAAGGCTAGTCTAGTATAATTTGTCAAGATTCTACAGTCGACATAAAATAATACTTAACACTTATGATGTCACAATAAAATCGTGCTAAATAATTTACGTAGGAAAGTGTGCTTGTAAAAGTGAGTGTATAAATAATGTATTTATAATACGTGACGCCCGCAAATGCACTATGTAACTCCTTTTAAGCCAAGTAAACACTGTTCCGACAGTAAAACGCCTCCAGAATGACCATTTGTCGCATTGTCGCGTAACCTTCGCGATTTTACAACCTTGCTTTCTTTCCATACTTTTTATACAATATGTTGAGAAGGTTTATGACCAGTAAAAGGGTGTAATGGGCGAGGCCGTGTCAAAGTTGTGAGAGGTCATAAAATGGGCAATTGAAAGTTGCATGTTCAGGGAAACGCTGAACGTGGCTTGTTAGGTCTTGTTACCAGGCTCTCTTACCGCGCAGATGGTAAAAGTCCATCGAGGGAAAATCGAGTGAGCGAAAATCTTAGGGCGATACGGCTGGGAGCCTAAGGTAACAAGATCTAAAGGCCAAGCTTAGCATGATTGTGGGCGTATAGGTGGAAAGGGGAATAAAAATAGTGATGGGTAGCTAGCCACATCGCCTATATATGATCCCTAAGATTTTCACCCAATCCCTCGATAGGCTTATACCATCTGCGCGGGAAGAGAAGCAACTGGTACATTCTATGTTTTTTCTTTGCTCCCAGACCAGCATGGAAGTGGCCTTTTACACCTATAATAAAAATAGTGATGGGTAGCTAGCCATAAATATCGTCTAAAACATGATTCCTAAGATTTTCGCTCATTCCCTCGATAGACTTTTACATCTGCGCGGGAAGAGAAGCAACTGTAACAAGTGGTAAGTGTTCAACCAGTACCTAACTCATAAAGTATTCCGTTGTTCCACAACTACGCTAAGTGGCTCACCATTGAAAATGCAGGAGAATTTCCCGGAACCAAAGTCCGTGCTGTTTAAACTTAGTTTGGGACAATAGGGTTTTAATGGCCGCCATGACAGTTTGTTTTCGTACGTGACGCGGCAAATACCGTCGGTCGATTCTATGCAAATTGGGCCTGGACTATTTGTTAATTGTATGATGTAAATATAAGGTCATTCATAATTATGTATTCACGAATATTACATCAGGTTCATTATCATCATCAGCCTGAACGTCTTCAGTCTCCACTGTTGAACAAAGGCCTCCTTCATTACACATAAACGGATAACTTACGTATAAAAAGTCGAGTGATGCTCGACATGTTTCGGACTATTTCGTAGTCCTTCTTCCTGGAGCGCTCGCCCCGGCGGCAGCGAAACGAACACTGCGCGCCAGCGCTCTGTTCGCGCGGTTGTTACGCAACTGACAGCGGCGCACAACTACCCTCGTTTTCATCGTCATTTCCATTAACAGAGCGCTGGCGCGCAGTGTTCGTTTCACTGCCTGGGCGAGCGCTCCAGGAAGAAGGACTACGAAATAGTCCGAAACACGTCGAGCATCACTCGACTTTTTATACGTGAGTTATCCGTTTATGTGTAATGATGATTAAGTCGCTCGGTAGTTTCATGTTGAAAAAGGCCCCCCTCTTAGCACACCACAATCGCCACCTCCATCCACCAGTTTCCCACAACTTTCACGATGTCGGTCCACCTAGTGGGAGGGCTGCCAACACTGCGTCTTCTGGTTCGTGGTCGCCACTCGAGAACTTTTCTTCCTAACGGTTATCTGTTCTACGAGCGATGTGCCCTGCCCATTGCCACTTCAACACATATACTTCTCAAGCTATGTCGGTTCAGGTTGAGTTAGTTTCACTGAACGGCTGTGTAACTGTTTTTCAGAATTATTCAATTGTGCTTGACAATTGTTTCCTGTCATGATTTAGCAGTTATTCCAACACATTGTTCGAAATTATCCACCTAAAGAAATCTCATGCATGATATCCAGAAGTATGAACAGTGGCGTGGCGTCAAGTATATCAGAAGGCAAGCCGAAGGGATTTAGCCAGCCTTTTTCTCTAATTCTGCAAAATAAAAGTGCCCAACGGCCTTAAAATAGGCAAGCCGGCGGGAATCGAGTTCTATGGACGCCACACCACTTGTAGGTAATCAAGTATTGTAATTAAACCCTGGGTACGGCGATAAGCGGCTCGTAGTTCATTAAAAGCGAAGAGCTCGAATAAAATATTCTCTACTTCTTTGAAACAAGGAATCGGTTCAAATTTAATTAATACTTCAAAGCCTTCCCGCTGATTTTCACACCAGGATACTAATTAGGCGTAT
This sequence comes from Pandemis cinnamomeana, assembly GCA_932294345.1. Lineage (NCBI taxonomy): Eukaryota > Metazoa > Arthropoda > Insecta > Lepidoptera > Tortricidae > Pandemis > Pandemis cinnamomeana. The sequence continues at coordinate 9,344,792 of OW028721.1, forward strand.
TCTCGAGGAGCGCGATGGTTTGTATTTTATTTCAATATAGGTACACTCGAATTGGGAGCTTATTGCGTTTTATTGTTTAAGGAAATTTTATATTGTTAGTCAAAATATCAAGGAAACAAGCGGGGTTAAAAAAAGAGTACCTACCTAATAAGAATGAACAAAAAAATTACCTTAAATTGTTTTTAACTTTACAGATTTCTTGGAGTTTTTTAGTTTTTTAGAGCTTGTAAAATAAATTATTACGCCTATTTAAATCGTAAGATACAATACGTGGAAGAGCGATGTTCTTAGCACGAGTATCTCGTGTACTTAACAAGAGGCGCCAGCACAGATACTGCTGTTCTAATTTAAGTTACTGAATAAAATATTTTTCATTTTTCATTTTTTCATTTTTCATTTTCATTTTTACTCCGTTACTCACGCTAGCTAGCGGCAAGGGAATTTTTTTGTTCATTGAAACAGATCTCCGCAAAGTAACGCCTGATTCAATAAAATACTTAATAAGAAACACGTTTTAATTATAAATACGTTTTAATTAGCACTTAGGATATTGAAGTAATGAAGAGTCTTTGAGATACTTCAAATCAAGGGTCAATGGGCTAGGCAAGCACCGTCTTTGATCGTACTTCTTCAAACACATATTTAAAAGAAGTAAAAGAAATGAAAAGAAGTAAAAAAGTTGACGACCGGATGGCCTAGTGGTTAGAACCTGACTATTAAGCTTGAGGTTCCGGGTTCGATCCCCGGTCGGGGCAGATATTTGTATGAAAAATACGAATGTTCGTTCTCGAGTCTCGGATGTTTAATATGTATTTAAGTATTTATTTATCTCTGTAAGTATGTTTATCCGTTGTCTAGTGCCCATATTACAAGCTTTGCTTAGTTTGGGACTAGGTCAATTGGTGTCAATTGTGCCAAGATATTTATTTAGGTATTTATTTATTTAAATGTGAGCCCAACTTTATCCTAATATTATAAATGCGAATCCACGAACTAATCAACCGATCGTGTTAAAATTATGTATGAAGATAATTTGAGGATGATGGTATAAATCTGTTTATATCTTCAAAACTACAGCTCTAATCAAATTTTTGACTAATTGACAAGATTAATGAGAGCAGTATCTATCTTCTAAGGTACTCGTATTAGCACAATTTTTCACCACTTTCGAGTGGTATTTTCATACATGTGCTTTCAAAAATCAGCCCCCTGAACACATTTTAGAGCACTAATGATATAAATGTGCATAGATAAATAATAAAATATGGAACATATTTTAAAGCAAAGCGATTAGTAAGTTCCCCACTTTATGTTTTAGGCCGTAAAACCTTATTCCGTGCCGTAAAATGCATTTCTTGCAAGAGTGATAAAATTTTAATTATCCATCAGAGAGGTAATTAATTATTTTACGGCGGTGTGGTAAATTGCGTTTGCTGATATAAATGTGGGCGATTTAATGAAAACGGAGCACAACAGCGCTCAGAATCTTCGATCAAGTCCTCTGTCTGTCTGTTTGTCTGTTCGCGGTAAACTTAAAAACTACTGAACTGGAACTGGATTTTCTTGCGCTTTTCCCGAGTGTATTGTCAAGGTTTTGTGTAAATTGGTTGAAACATAAAGATAATTGTTAGAAATGTCGGGAATGTCTATGTTTTTTCTTTGCTCCCAGACCAGCATGGAAGAAATGTTTATTGTTGCATAAAATACATTTCCGGTGGACCCCAAACTAGGCGGAGCCTGTATCTTGTAATATACCCGTGTGTGTGGCAAAGAAAATTATTCGTTATAATAGTCAAAAGATATCCGGCTAAAGAGAGCAAAAGAGACTATGATAATTTAGGGCGTAGGTAAGGCTTAATCTCGGAGCAACAGGAAATACCGAAGAAATTTATATAGGAGGCGCCAGGCACTCCCGCTGACAAACGAATGATGTGTTTTAAAATAAACAAAGTAATAACTTAAATTTGTTTAATTAAGCTTTAAAGTAAAACAAACGCTTACGTCTAAGTTCTAACTTAAGAACTAAGTGAGCTCAACAACAAAAGATGGACCGACGATATCGGCACCCTAATAATAGAAACGTGTCCAGTCTGTGGTACAGATGTTGAAAATACCCACATGGAAAAGATAAAATTAAATCCTGGAAACACGATGTCAAATATCGGGTCTCGATATCGGGTCGAAAGTAGTTACAAACAGTCTTATATATTTAAAATTAGAGTATGCCTATCCAGTACTAATAGTAAGCGACATGGAATACACTTTGGTCAAATATCGGGTGTGAATATCGGCTACAAAAGGATTCACACGTTGTGTTTAAACATGGTTAAATCATTAGAAACACAGTACCGATAGTTTAAAGTAGTTAAAATTAGTTAAGATGGTCGATATTTATAATAAGTACGGTAGCCGTAAATATGAGAGTAACGGTAGTATGAGAGACGATAGAATGAGAGACACGGTAGAATGGAAGGAACGGTAGAATGGAAGGAACGGTAGAACGATTTAAGCGTACAAGAATTAAGTATAAAACGCAAGCGGTGGGACGGCCGTGCGCCCTTACCGAAAAAGACTACGTTACACTAAAAAACAGGTCTTCAGACGAAGGACGCCTGGACTGGATGTAAGTTTAAAAAAAAACCCTGTGAACAAAATATTCACAGTTAATATTTTTGGTTACTAAAGTAAGATGAGGGTACACTCGCGATCACTTATTAAAGGAGAAAAACTTACCCAGTTAAGGGGTTTTAACAGCAGCAGAACGGCGAGGCACGTAGTTTTAAAGGATATTCGCAAGCATAAGACACCCAGGAGAAAGGCGAAGAAAGTATTGTCGCATAGTCGCGAAAGCAGCGGATTAGCGGCTGGAATGGACAAGCATTGAAACCATTAAAAACACATAACGAATCTGCGCAAAGAAACGACGCAAATTATAAGATATTGAAGTGTCTTACAACGTTTAACACGAATAAAATATAACTCACCAAGGAATGAAGGTGTGTCGAGAAAAAAACTTTACATGGCGCCGGTCGGCGCGACGACGAAGTTAAGTTTACAAAGGCATGGTGCTAGGCACTAGAAAGAACGAAATAACGAATTAGGACACAGCACAATACTCAAAATAAAATGAAGCTTGAGCAAGGAATGCTTACCCGACCCGAATCTGGTATCTCAGGAGTATTTAAGTGTTCGCGTCTACATCGCTTAACGTTCGCTGGAATACGAAGATCCACCAAATCGACAAGTCGAAACGAGCCCAGTCATGATCGTTCGGAAACCTTACGATATACTCGCTGGTTCGATATGACGGCGAGGAAAAGAAAGAAATGTGGAAAAATTGAAATAATATCAATTTCACAGTATGAAATGACAACGACCATTCTATTAACAAAATAAACCACTTTCCTCAATTTAAGAAACACTTGGGAACAAGAAACTAATTTGTAAAGAAATTCGTGACGTCAGATTTAATCTAAGATAACATAAACAGAATATGTTCCTGAACGTTCCGGTCCGAGATCGGTTTCACTCACGTGACGTATCAAGATATCACGCTAAAGGAACAACGTATGAAGGAAATATGAGTTTAGAAAATTTGACACTAACTGAAAACAACACTATCTTACCTGAAAAATAATATTATCAGTGTGGCAGAGGAATTTGTAAATACTTACGCTAATCAAAACAAATACCGGCCACGTTACGAGCGTATGGCGCGTAACGGAACGCAAGATTTAAAAAAAGAAACATCTCGGCAGCTGTCAACCAAAACATATACGGAAAGACCGCCCAGTAACAAAACAATTAGTTTAATTATGAGTTTACGTACTAATTACGCTATTAAAGGGGCGTTTATAAGTAGAAATGGAGAAAGCAAGTGTCAAGGCACCTCTCCTAGTGTTGACAACAACGAAATCACGGTGAAAGTATGATATTTTAGTGAATGTAAATGACAAGTTTGTCTTCACAGTTCTAAGTGGAAATAATTGATAAAGGTAAGCTAAACCTCTACAGTGTAAAGTGTTACAGTTCATCTTTAGTTGGGTTAAAAAAAATATTTAAAAATTCTAAATTTTTAAATATTTTTTTTGATAAAAGATTTACCAAAAAAAAATGTGTCGAAAAGATATTTCTCCACTAATCGAAGTAAGGAAGAGAACAAATGGAAGTAGCATTCAGAACTTACAAAATAAGACAACGGCTCAGCTCACTTAGACAACATAAAACCAACTTAAACTAAATGAATGGAATGGAAATTATCCACTAGTTACCTAACTAATAATATCTGACTCATACGGCCAACTTAAACTAAGTGAGTGCACTCGCTAACCTAGGGTCATTATATTTAAACGAAAAACTACGGCACATCGATAGATGTTCTATTAATGGAATGAGCATGCAACTTATCGCTACCTCGGGGCTCAATTGTCGTATAAGCCATTTTGACGAAAATGAGATTTGAATGCAGTCTTGCTCAGTTTTTTTTTCTCTATCGATCTGTGTATTTAAAATTCTCCAAAACCCAAAAAAATATCGAATACAACCTCCATTTTCTGTAACTCTAAACAGGAAATTTAAAAAAAACGAGCTATAAAAGCCAGCTACTCAGAGTGTGAAAAAGGCAAAGGTATTATTGACCCTAAATCAAGATTTATAATTGGCATAAAGGACATTGCTTATCAAACTTGGCGTATACGACCTTAACGATTTCTGAAAATTGAACAAAGTTTATTATACAACGTGCCATTACGTTTCATTTTTAAGATGTATAAGCCACCACTAAACCAATTTGGTGAATACGACCTGAATTATTTCCAATAACAGAATAAAGTTTGGTGTACGGCCTGCAGTAGCATTTCATTTCATGGCAATAAACGCCAACAAAAAATAAATTTGGAGTAAAAACGGCGTTAAACACATAACTTTTATAAAAAAAGATTGTTTTTAATTGAAAGAGATTAGAAGTATTAAATGCTATATTCTTGTTGCTACTTTTCATTTTTATCGTTTTATGTGGTACTTGAACAATCTTTTTAATAATAACAACGTAATTTGTGTTTTTTTTCGCTGGCATTGATGTTTTACCTTCAGCAATATATATTTTTTCTATACGAATTTTTTCTTACTTACCAAACCCTCAAACCTTTTTAATATGAATGGACTTTGAAAGTTAAATACGATTCTCAAACCAACTGATTTGGTTTATACCTACCATATCATCATTATCCCAGTAAAGTAGTTTAGGCTGTATATACATGATTTATTTTTTTACAGTAAAGTACCTAACCAAAAAAAGAAAACCGGTGACTAATACCTTTGATTTTTTCAAAAATCGTAATAGATGACTTATACGTCCTAAGTAGCATTTACAGCAACTATTATTTTGGGTCATAAACGTCATTCTGTTTGCTTTTAAGAAGCGTATAAGCCATCTATTTTCTTTGTTTTGGGTTCTATCTTAAATATTATGAATTCATATTATTCTACTCATAATTTTAAGAACTTTCATCCTACGAAGCTTCTTTATAACAGTTAAAACAAAAGTTACAATTTTTTTTTGTTTTTCTTTTTAGTTTTTTGGCTCTCCTGAAAAATCGACTTTTGGCTCATACGACAATTGAGCCCCGAAGTAGCGTTATGACCTATCGCTACTGACTAAAGGATAACTTAGAACTAAATCCAATCAAATTGATATCACTGGAAATATTCTTAGAAGAAATAGTTCCTAAGTGAGTAGTCAACTTATGTTTCCTGTAACTATGGATTGTACTACATCTAAGGGTTTATGAAGTTTTACTATTTGATAAATAGCAAAACACCAAGATCTATTTACAAAGAAAATAAACCTACGAAAGGTTCAGGCTGGAAAGTAAGCTTTATTTAAAGAGACAGATGCTTCTTTCAGCTTATACTAGACCAAAGAATCTAGCTTATTAGAGGAAATTAAGAAGAATAAGGTTAGTCTTAGGCCATTGACATAACCTATATATAAGAGAAACAAACCATTGGGGACTATCCAATGGTTAAATGTTCTGTAAAGTATGAGTAAAAGATTGACTAGCGGAACGAAACTACACACCACTACGAGGGAGGTGGAGCTTCACCCGGTCGAACAATATCTTTGATATGGAAGTCGCCTAGTAGCTTTCCATTCAAGGATTTCAAAGTGTAAACAAGAGGTCCGCGCTCCTTATGAATTATACATTTTTCATAGCGGGGAGACAATTTAGCAGAAAAATGCTTAGCAGCATTAGACAAAGGAAAACATCTCTTATAGACAATCTGTCCCTCTTTCAGTTGAAGGGGGCGGTTCCTCATGTTGTAATATTTAGCATTACGAGCATGGGAGGCTAATAGAGATTGACGCACCTTTTGAAATATAGTTTTTAACTCTTTGAGGCTATCTGAAAAAGCAAAACTATTATCTAGAGATAAGGTGTTTTCGTCGATTGGGTAGTCGATATTATAAAGAGAACCATCAATGATCATTTCACGACCATGGGTTAAGAAATACGGAGTGAACTTAGTTCCTTCGTGGACAGCAGTGTTTAGGGCACATTGAATTTCGTGTACGTTCTGGTCCCAAGTTCGGTGGTCAGAACGCACGTAAGAAGCGATTGTGCGCACAAGTTCGCGATTCACGCGTTCAGTCTGATTTGTTTGTGCATGATAACGTGGGTTGTAGAATACATGCGGAACATTATATTTAGACATCAGGTCTCTGAATTCCTTAGATATAAATTGAGGACCATTATCGACATAAACATATTTAGGAGTTCCATGTACAAGGAATATACTTTTCTCTAAGCACTTAACTATGTTCTTTGCGGTCACGGTACGCAAGGGAAACAAGGTAACATATTTGCTAAAGTAATCAGAGGTGACGAAAAGGTACTGGTTCCTTAGATAAGAAGGAGGGAACGGTCCTAAAATATCGCAAGATATAGCTTCACCAGGAACGGAGATCCGCCTGGGATTTCCCATCAAACCAGGTCGAGCAAGATTAACAGGTTTATAAGTTTTGCAGATTTCACAAGAATCCACCTAGTCTTTGACATCTTGAAAGAGAGTAGGCCAAAAATATAGATTAGCAATCCTAAGATGTGTTTTAGCTACACCAAAGTGTCCAGCAGTAGCATCGTCATGAAACTGGTTCAAGATAGAATTCCTGTCCTCATAGGGAACAACCAACTTCCAGTCAAATTGAGCTGTCAGGCGATATTTGTTCTTAGAAAGACGGAAAAGTTTACCATTTTCAATTTTAAAATTAGGAAAGAGAGTAGGATTATCAGACACTTTTTTGTAGATATCTATATACCAAGGATCTTGAGTGGAAAGTACATCAATAGCATTAATTCGAATACGAGAAAGGCAATCGGTATTATATGTTCTTTACCCTTTCGATGAATTAGTTCAAAATTAAACTGGCTTAGCCTACAGGCCCATCGATTGAGACGACCAGTAGGGTTTTTGAGATTAGAAAACCATTTAAGAGAAGCATGGTCAGTCACAATATAGCATTTCCTACCTTCTACGTAAGCACGATATTGTTCAAGAGCATAGATCACAGCTAACAGTTCTCTTTCGGTAGCCGAGTAATTAGATTCAGGAGTGTTCAGTGTACGACTGCAATACGCAATAGGATGATCGCAATTATCTATACGTTGAGTAAGGACAGCACCGATGGCGTACGAAGAGGCGTCGGTGTGTATATAAAAAGGTTCGTCAAAATTAGGGCACCTTAATATAGGAGCAGATACAAGAGCAGATTTGAGCGCATTAAAGGAATCATTAGCTTCGTCGGACCAAGAAAATTTGATCTTCTTGCTAGTTAAACGAGATAGAGGACGAGCTATTTGAGAAAAGTTCTTAATGAAACGGCGATACCAGCCAGCCATACCAAGGAAACGTTTGATGCCTTTTGCATCTTGAGGAATAGGAAAATTTAGGATTACTTCGACCTTAGAGGGATCGGTTCTCAAACCGTATCGGTCGACTACGTAGCCTAGGTATTTAAGTTCACTTCTACAGAATAAAGATTTCTTCATGTTAATAGTAAGATTAGCAGCTTTTAATTTTTCTAGGACAGCCTTCAACAAGCGTAAATGCTCATCAAAGTCGGATGTGCAGATAATAATATCATCAATATAACAGAAGACCTTGTTGTCAAATTCAGCTGTAAATAGATTATCCATTAGACGCTGCATCGTTGCTGAGGCACCAACTAAACCAAAACACATTCGGTTGTAGTGATATAAACCACGACCGGGTACAGTAAAAGCTGTTTTTTCTTTGGAGTCAGTACTCAAAGGAATTTGATGATAAGCAGCGCTTAGGTCGAGTGAAGAAAGGTACTTAGCATCACGTAAGTTATCTAGAATATAATTCACATACGGCAAAGGATATGCATCAGATTTGGAAACAGAATTCACTTTCCTACTATCTAAGCAAAGTCTTAGGTCACCGTTGGATTTTTCCACCATGACTACAGGAGAATTCCAGGGAGAATATGAAGGTTCCACAATTCCAATTTCTAACATACGATCAAGTTCTTTTTCCAAAGCAAACTGTTTATCAGGACTAAGACGATAATATTTCTGCTTTATAGGGTTACAGTTACCAGTATTAATCACATGTTCAAGGAGGTGAGTTTTTCCCAGACCGACTTTGTCAGTATTTATTTGGTCATATAATAATTTTATCTTGTCTAATTCAGCTTTTTGCTCCAAGGTTAAAGAGTCAAAAGTATTTAAACCGGCTTCAACAGGAATATCAGACATACTAGCAATATTTTCATCAGACAGCAAACTAGAAATAATTTCCGGAGCCAATTTGAAAGTTTTCCAGAAGTTTAAACCAAATATAATAGGAGTAGTGATTTTAGATTGGATGTTGAAATTTACCACTTGAATAGTACCGTTGTAGTGAACAGGTAAAGACATAAATTCGGTACAGAGAAGCTCTTGGCCATTAGCCACAGAAAGTTTCAATGGGACAGAATGAGAAAGAATAGGAATGCCGAGAGCAGCAAACACAAGGTGGCTATCGCTACCTAATATGGAGCAACTTGCACCACAGTCAAGCAAACCCTTAACCTTTAAATTTAATACATCAACAGCAATGTAAAGTCGAGTATCTCCCTTAGGAGGTTCAAAGTAAGTGGCCTTTTCTACGCGCAAGGGAGTAGAATTAAAGTAAGTTGATTTATTAGAGAAGACCACGCTATTCAGTTTTTTGAGATAGGGTTACAGTTGAGACAGTCCGGAGTACGGACTCCTTTATTACCACACTTAAAGCAAACTATCTCTCGAGATTTCAAACATTTACCAGTAGGATGGTTTGACAGACCACATCGAAAACATGGTTGTCTAGAAGTAGACTGAGTGACGGCAGCTACATGTGTTTTAGGTTTAAAAGGATGAGTGTTTTTAAAGTTTTTCCGGGCGTATGTTCCCGTTACGATAGTCGTATCACTTGAAGAAATAGGCTTGTTAAAAGTAGCAGTGTTGGGTTCACGAAATTCACTTGCTCTTACCTGAGCTAGTTCAATACGTTTACACAAAGTCTTAAGTTGTTTTATGGAAGTAATGTCTTGTAATGCAAGATCCTTACTATACTCAGGACGCATATTACGAGTAAGAATATCAAGTTTTTCAGATTCAGGAATCGCCTTTTCCAGGCGCTCAAACATACCTAGAACAGTGGACACGAAAAAGACTATGGTTTCATTTTTAGCTTGTGTCCTTGCACGAATTTCCTTTAGAAGTTTATGATCAAGATCAGGAATGTCAAAATCTTCCTTCAGAGCCTTTACCACATCTTTATAAGTAAGCAATTCAGTCCGGTTGGCTCTGAACCACGAAAGAGCAGGTCCATCAAAAATTTCAGGAAATCCACAGTAAATAAGTTGCTCAGGAATTTTTCTAGCAACACGAAGCTCTTCTAATCTAGTTAAGAAAATACGTGCACATGTGTCACCTTTATATTTCAGATTTAAAGAGTTGATGTTAAAAGTTTTCTCAGATTTATAAACTACTTTTTTGATGACTTGAGTGTGGTCGTCCGACTGACTTCCATCACTATCAGGATCTGAAGAAGACGATTTGTCATTATGTAAGCGTTCCATAATAGTAGTTAAGGTAGCACGAAGCAACTGAGCTTCCTCAAAGTCTTGAGGCAATCTAGAAAGACGGCAAAGTAAATATTTACATCTAGAGTTCAATCTATCAATGGCAGCACTAGAAAGATTATCCGAAAGTTCTGCTTCAATCTCTTCAGCTTTACGCTGGCAAACTTCCAGTTCAGTAGTAGGATCGAGCTCAGTCAAGGAATTAAATTTTAAACTTCCTCTGCGGGCTAATTGAGCAGTTTGCTTCAAAGCCTGTTGCAAGCTATGACGACGAGAGAGTGGATTGACCGCCAGTTTACGTATAGAAAGCTCATGTGTTATTTCGTCTTTATGTAAGTAAGTTATTTTACAGCCAGCTTTAAGAAAATCCATGTTTGAAACAATAAGAGTGTGTAAGTGAGTGAAAGATAAAGACTCCTCCTGGCCTTTACTTGTTTAAAAAGAAAAAGGACACACGTGACTTATCAAAAGTAAGAAAATTTTTCAGAAAACAGTAAAGTATTGTGGGATAGACAAGTCCACATTCAATTCAGTATAAGTAACGAAATAGTATCAGTGTGTAAGTGTAGCTTCAGAAACAAGCTTAAGTTCAGTTTAGTGTTTTTGCGTTAAAGCTTCAGTATAAGCAACGAAACAGTATCAGTGTGTAAGTGCAGCTTCAGAAATAAGTTTAAGTTCAGTTTAGTATTATTCAGTTAAAGCTTCAGTATAAGTAACGAAACAGTATCAGTGTGTAAGTTCAGCTTCAGAAATAAGTTTAAGTTCAGTTTAGTATTATTGAGTTAAAGCTCAAATAAATAGTTTAGGTTTAGTCACAGTTTACTAAAAGTAGGTTAAGTACAACTTAAAGTATAAGTTTTTATGAATATTAAAGTCACACAGTAAATATCAGTACAGAAAACTTAATTTCTATTATTAAATAAAAGTTACACCTTCAAAACCTTATCCGCTTAGGCTAAAAGTAAGTACGCGTTCTACCGTTCTCATTCAATAAACAATAAGTGAGAGACAACCACTTAAAACTTAAACAAGTAAATATGTCAATTTAAACACATCATTCTCCGGGCCAAACGTTGGGATCGCCACTGTAATATACCCGTGTGTGTGGCAAAGAAAATTATTCGTTATAATAGTCAAAAGATATCCGGCTAAAGAGAGCAAAAGAGACTATGATAATTTAGGGCGTAGGTAAGGCTTAATCTCGGAGCAACAGGAAATACCGAAGAAATTTATATAGGAGGCGCCAGGCACTCCCGCTGACAAACGAATGATGTGTTTTAAAATAAACAAAGTAATAACTTAAATTTGTTTAATTAAGCTTTAAAGTAAAACAAACGCTTACGTCTAAGTTCTAACTTAAGAACTAAGTGAGCTCAACAACAAAAGATGGACCGACGATATCGGCACCCTAATAATAGAAACGTGTCCAGTCTGTGGTACAGATGTTGAAAATACCCACATGGAAAAGATAAAATTAAATCCTGGAAACACGATGTCAAATATCGGGTCTCGATATCGGGTCGAAAGTAGTTACAAACAGTCTTATATATTTAAAATTAGAGTATGCCTATCCAGTACTAATAGTAAGCGACATGGAATACACTTTGGTCAAATATCGGGTGTGAATATCGGCTACAAAAGGATTCACACGTTGTGTTTAAACATGGTTAAATCATTAGAAACACAGTACCGATAGTTTAAAGTAGTTAAAATTAGTTAAGATGGTCGATATTTATAATAAGTACGGTAGCCGTAAATATGAGAGTAACGGTAGTATGAGAGACGATAGAATGAGAGACACGGTAGAATGGAAGGAACGGTAGAATGGAAGGAACGGTAGAACGATTTAAGCGTACAAGAATTAAGTATAAAACGCAAGCGGTGGGACGGCCGTGCGCCCTTACCGAAAAAGACTACGTTACACTAAAAAACAGGTCTTCAGACGAAGGACGCCTGGACTGGATGTAAGTTTAAAAAAAAACCCTGTGAACAAAATATTCACAGTTAATATTTTTGGTTACTAAAGTAAGATGAGGGTACACTCGCGATCACTTATTAAAGGAGAAAAACTTACCCAGTTAAGGGGTTTTAACAGCAGCAGAACGGCGAGGCACGTAGTTTTAAAGGATATTCGCAAGCATAAGACACCCAGGAGAAAGGCGAAGAAAGTATTGTCGCATAGTCGCGAAAGCAGCGGATTAGCGGCTGGAATGGACAAGCATTGAAACCATTAAAAACACATAACGAATCTGCGCAAAGAAACGACGCAAATTATAAGATATTGAAGTGTCTTACAACGTTTAACACGAATAAAATATAACTCACCAAGGAATGAAGGTGTGTCGAGAAAAAAACTTTACATGGCGCCGGTCGGCGCGACGACGAAGTTAAGTTTACAAAGGCATGGTGCTAGGCACTAGAAAGAACGAAATAACGAATTAGGACACAGCACAATACTCAAAATAAAATGAAGCTTGAGCAAGGAATGCTTACCCGACCCGAATCTGGTATCTCAGGAGTATTTAAGTGTTCGCGTCTACATCGCTTAACGTTCGCTGGAATACGAAGATCCACCAAATCGACAAGTCGAAACGAGCCCAGTCATGATCGTTCGGAAACCTTACGATATACTCGCTGGTTCGATATCGACACCTCCTAAGTATACTGAGGCAACTGCAAAATCATGATTTTACAGGAGAGCCGTGCAAAGGTAAAATCATTTGTAACTTTTTTATCTTTTAAGTCCATTCAATAAAACTTTGGATTCGCTCGAACTAAAGTACCTCTTTTCAGACTACATATATGGAATTCTGAAATTAATGATAGTTTTTGAGAAAATGGTAAATACACTAGTGTACGCGCATTTTACGTGTTCTGATTTGTGGTATACTGAGGCAACTACCCCTTGATCCAGTATACACCGTACTAAGTTAATTGTTATTTCTTTCTATTTTTCATTTAATAATTAGATAAATATGTTACATAAATCCATACTGTTTAAAAATAAATACGTAGCTCATGCTCAAATGCCCTTTATCATTATTTGGTCGACATATTAGTCACTTGCACCAGTATACGCTTAAATTAAGTTCGCTTACACCTGTATACTGTTAAAAATATTTAATGTTTTGCTGTTTAAAACGAGAAATTATATTATATATTTTTATTAATAATAATAGAAAAAAGTTTTTTTTAATAAACAAACGTAAATTTCAAATAAAAACTGCTTTTATTATGTTTGTAAATCTTTTAATCATAGTTTCACATTCTTAAAAGTAACTTATTCAACAACCACAGTTTGAGCAATATTCGTTTTAGTTTAAAATATCTCGCACCTTTAGAACGAAACCGACCTAAACCAAAAACGTAACTTTTTGGGAAAACGTGTCTAAAGTTTTGAAATACCGTAAGTGTAATGTTTAACTACCTTTATTGCCAGGACCAAATAAGATACGGAGCAATTTTAAATTGCAAAGTATAGTTTAATTATTGAACTTATTAGTTCACATGACAAATTGTGTATATTTGTAAATTTAGTACTAAAAAAAAAACTTTTTTTAAATCAAGCCATTATAAGGTCACTTTATGATTGAACTTTTTGCTGCTTATTTGACTTAATGCGAATCAGGTCATTTTTGTATTATGTAACATAGCAAACTGTTTGACCAAATGTGGTTTAAGTCGTTTTTCATAAGAAACAATTTTGTGTCATTAAAAGTAAGGTCAATTTGGAAGAACAAAATTCAATAAAATTCAAGACTGTTACTTATTATTTATTGAATTGCACATGGTAATAAAATTTGTTTTTTATAACACATCAAAGAAAAAACTTAAAAATAATTCCATTCTATCCAAAATAGTCTTCTTTTCTTAATTATTGAGACTGTACTATTAAGTACTTATAAAAAATATATAAACTTAACTCGCTTCTTCTAAAGATTCGATTTATCATTAGCAAGGATTCATTCCTTATTTTTAACGCCTTGGTAGGATTTATCATTGCACTTTTATTCTTAACTTCCAAAATTAAAAATTACTTATTTAAAAATTAGAATATTATTATGAGATCACTACTGGTTCCTCTTTACAAAAAAAAACTTAATATTTATAAACTTTTCTTGACAAGTTATTCAACTGACCTTAACAAATTGATATAAATTAAAAAAAAACTGTCTTAATCGTTTACTCTCTTAATTATAATGGCACTAGAATATTTATCACTCAATATCAAAATCACAATTACAAGTAAAAGCCTTTATTCCGAATTGACAAGGTACTATTTTCTTTAGTCATCGTTTTTTGTGACCAACCTGTTGTAAAATTCAGTGTGTTGCGACGGTGTTATACCACAATTATTGTGGAGGGCAAAACCGTAACCGGATTGTATTTCTCATGTACATGTACGCTTGTTGGAAGTATATAACAATTTCACATCGTTTTTTAGTAGTTGGACACACCCAAAACGAAGGTGATAGCATGCATGCTCTAATTGAAAAAAGAACGAAAAATTTAATATATATACACGCCTGAACAGTGGGACATGGCTATTCGTATGGCAAAAACTGACAAACCCTATGAAGTCACAGAAGTATCCCAAGAATTGATATTTGACTTTAAAGCTTGCTTGCCTCTGTTTCAAAACCGGAAAAAGGCTACTAATGGAGAAACCGTAATGTGGAATCAAATATGTGAAATACATGTATCACGCGAAGACCCATCACTATCATCACTACATAGTATAAAATAAAGTCGCTTTCTCTGTCCCTGTGTCCCTATGTATGCTTATATCTTCAAAACTACACAATGGATTTTGATGCGGTTTTTTTTAATAGATAGTGATTCAAGAGGAAGGATTAGATGTATAATTCTACGCAGACGAAGTCGCGGGCAGAAGCTAGTTCAAAATAAATTACAAAAATACTTTTGACGACGACAATCATAAATCAATTGAATGTTCTTCGAGTAAAAATTTAACGAGTCGCCAAAATGACCTCATAATTGGCTTAAGAAACATTAAAGTAGCTTATTAATTGGCAAACAAAAATTTAAAGATCTTAAGATCATTAATGATCTTTGTCGAAGTGGTATAATACCATCTCATCACACTGAATTTTACAACAGGTTGGTCACAAAAAACAATGACTAAAGAAAAATAATAGTACCTTGTCAATTCGGAATAAAGGTTTTTACTCAAAATTGTGATTTTTATATTAAATGATAAATATTCTAGTGCCATTATAATTAAGAGAGAAACGATTTAGACAGTTTTTTTTATTTGTATCAATTTTTTAAGGTCAGTTGAATAACTTGTCAAGAAAAGCTTCATTTTGCAAGGTTACAAGTATAATAATCATTAATTTTACGGAAATCACAGTGCATTAGAAAATAAGTGGTTGTATCTTGGACAAAATAATTTAATTTCTATCGTAAAAGGTAAATTCGACGTCCGCCGCGTCGTTGGTCTATCGCGTATACTGAGGCAACGTCAGGTTACACCACACTTGTGCCGCCCCTCCACAATATCTGTGCCGCGTACAGTGGTGCAAGCGACTTGCCTCAGTATACAACGTACTGATTTACAAAATTGTGTTGTATACATTTATATACGTCACTTTATTTTCGAAACAAACAGGAATTTTACCACGAAAGTTTTGTGGCAGGTAGATATTAGTATTTAAGTGAAAATTATGTAAAAAACCGAAAATGTCAAAATGGTCACTTGCCTCAGTATACTTAGGAGGTGTCGATATGACGGCGAGGAAAAGAAAGAAATGTGGAAAAATTGAAATAATATCAATTTCACAGTATGAAATGACAACGACCATTCTATTAACAAAATAAACCACTTTCCTCAATTTAAGAAACACTTGGGAACAAGAAACTAATTTGTAAAGAAATTCGTGACGTCAGATTTAATCTAAGATAACATAAACAGAATATGTTCCTGAACGTTCCGGTCCGAGATCGGTTTCACTCACGTGACGTATCAAGATATCACGCTAAAGGAACAACGTATGAAGGAAATATGAGTTTAGAAAATTTGACACTAACTGAAAACAACACTATCTTACCTGAAAAATAATATTATCAGTGTGGCAGAGGAATTTGTAAATACTTACGCTAATCAAAACAAATACCGGCCACGTTACGAGCGTATGGCGCGTAACGGAACGCAAGATTTAAAAAAAGAAACATCTCGGCAGCTGTCAACCAAAACATATACGGAAAGACCGCCCAGTAACACAACAATTAGTTTAATTATGAGTTTACGTACTAATTACGCTATTAAAGGGGCGTTTATAAGTAGAAATGGAGAAAGCAAGTGTCAAGGCACCTCTCCTAGTGTTGACAACAACGAAATCACGGTGAAAGTATGATATTTTAGTGAATGTAAATGACAAGTTTGTCTTCACAGTTCTAAGTGGAAATAATTGATAAAGGTAAGCTAAACCTCTACAGTGTAAAGTGTTACAATCTTAAGTTCCGAAAATAAATATAATCTAAAACCTTCATCAAAAAATCACTCGGCCACCCAATGTAAAGCAAACATAACAGCATTGTGATGAATTGTAACTTCTACTGCTACTATAACTGTTACAAGCCAGCCGCCAGCGTAATGGTATTACGCTGGCAAACCATATGTGATGTATCAAAACCTTGTTCGAACACATACGACTGCCAGTCACGGCGCGAGTCGGGTTGCCTTCGCGTATGCTCAAGAGCTGCGGTTCGTTTTTGGATCCGTCCGAGAGGAAGAGCAGTGCTTGTTCCGGTGCAACCTGGGCATCGGTTGATGATTTCCTGGCAAATTCTGAGGGATGTCATTATCCGTTGGCTAAGAACCCGACAAGAAGTGGGTCTTTTGACCGTGTTCTACCGTACAACGTTGCCGAGATTTTTGTCATAAGAATTTTGAATATTGTAATTTTTATTTTGACATTGGCGAAATCATCGCATCGATCGATGGGGTCATATTAAAAAAAGAAGAAGACTGCCAGACGCGACAGGAAGTCAGGGCCAATATTGTTTATGTTTATGTTTATTTGTTCATTCAATATAAAATTACATCATCACTTAAAATTAAATGTCAAGGAATTTATATTGAAATCGTCAGCTTAAAATAAAAATGTCAACAATTAAAAGTTAAATACAATTCAATTTAAATACAAATTAAAAATATGTCATAAAATGGTAAATACAACAGTCTACTTCAATAATGTTACTGAATTAGTGCGAACGAATTTAGTCAGTCAACAGTCGCATTTGTTCGAACAGGGCTTAATAGAACATAGGTTGTAAAACAGGAGTTGTGGAAGTTTGAGCTGATGTAATTATGAGCTCGTTCAACGTAGTGGATATCGTCCGTATAAACCCTAAGTTCATCAGTAAACACATTCTATTTTGATTCTTGCTACTTGCATCTAAAGTTTATAATATAACTAGCTTCAGTGGTACTTACATCGTTTCACCTTAATATTTGTAAAATAAGTTATAGTTACAATTTTGATCGAGTGTGCAATTTTTGATCGATGAGGTAGCAGTTAATTTAAGTATTATAATTATTTAAAATAGCTGACCCGGCGAACTTTGTTCCGCCTTAAATTTGAAAAATTCCAATGGTTTGGGCTGTGCTATCCCGCGGGAACTATGCAATTTTCCGGGATAAAACTATCCTATGTCCTTTCCCGGGACTCAAACTATCTGTATACAAAATTTCAACTAAATCGGCCCAGCGGTTTAAGCGTGAAAAGGTAACAGACAGACAGACAGACAGACAGAGTTACTTTCGCATTTATAATATTAGTAAGGATTCAGTAAATTAAGTATTTTTGATGCGCCATGTTTACCTTGCAGACTTACTAGCACGGCTAGTACAAATGTCCGTGATATCTGTGTCGCGCGTTCTTGTGAACTCTTTGATTTTTTTTTTTAAATCCGCAAGTGGCGCTGCTATTTTTTATAATAAGGGTCTGTTTCACCACTCTTTTTTCTCGTTAAGTTTCTTATATTTCAAGTGTCAGAAAGCTATGGTACTATCTCTATCTATCTATAGAACAGACAATGACGTCATCCTTATAAGCATAAAACAGGTGACTTTCGCTTATTTCCTCGATGGGCTTTTACCATCTGCGCGGGAAGAGAAGCAACTGGTAAATTCTATGTTTTATCAAAAATCCATATGAATCATAATAGCTGCTTGCTTAATTTTAGTGACCTGTGTAACCTTCAGCTGGCCAATCAGAATGTGGTAATCGCCAATTTCGGCTTGGCGTAATTTTTTTATATTAATTACATTTCCTCCCTACTAAGTTATTTGCTCTATGGTCAAAGCACGAGATTAGTTTGTTGCCTCCACATGCCGCAAGTGGCGCTGCGAATTTTACCATAAAAATTGAGACGTTGACACGACGTGCTCGTGACTTTTTCGCCTCTACATTTACATACTACGTAGAGGCTCCTTTCCGTACGTTTTATCTCGAAGGTACAAATTGTCACGCCCTGCGATGCGAGCACGATTATACCGTAGTACGTGTGAATACGACTTTAGAGGTTTTATGATTATGAAGTGTGAAGGTGGCTTAATGAGGTTTGCAGTGAAGTGGGTTGAGGTTTTGGGGGAATAGGTGTGTTCGTGTTTGATTGTTTGTTGTTCGCTTTGTTTTTGTTTGAATATTGTTTTCGTAGTTCTTACAAAATGTTAGTTAAGTAGAGTTTTAGTCGTTTAAGTATATACCTTAGAGTATTAGAATAAGAAGCGGAAACGGATAGTAGTGGCAATTGAATTATTGAAAAAAAAACTTATAAGAAAAAAAAACGAAAACATTTACACAATAAATCTTTTGTCATCTTTTGAAAGACTATTCTACGAGGTAAAATTCTTTAAACGAATTTTCTTTAAAATATGTTTCATTTAAATGAAGAGTATTTTAAATGAAAATATTAGATTTAATATTTAAATAGTTCTTACCCCTGTTGTTCTTGTATGTTAGGGATAAGTTCGCCTTTTTGCATTTGTGTTGTCCTGTATTTATCTTTTTCTTGTGTTTTATAAACAATAAAAAGACATAGGTACCTACACATTCTTTGAAAAATATTCTATGAAATGAAATTATGTGAAAAGTCTGTCTACAAAACAAGGGGACACCTTATAGAAGCTACCTTTCCGTCAAGAAATAGTACGATGAAAATAAGTATTTATTCGTTAGTATTATTTATAATATGAAGAATTTCCATAATAATTATTGTTATACCTGTACAAGTTCCAGAGGAACAGAACGCAAATGTCGTAGGTCAAATCTCTTACAAACACCACGTAATTCTGCACAAATATTTTACCGGTTTGCACAACAACAATTGCAAGCAAAATGGGCCCATTTAATATTTCAAAGGCTTGTATAAAACGTGAGTGAAGCGAAACTGTGCAAAGTGAAACAATCTAGAGCCTTTTGACTCTGGTTGGAGTTGGCTGTAGGGATGGGGCGAGACCGCACTCAAATTTATTTAAAATTCTACAAACTGACCGCTTAAAAGAATCCACGCCCGCGCGCCACAGGGGCGCGGGGTATGACGACAAAGGGGGCCGAGAGACGTGCGGGCGGGTAGTCTCTCGGCCCCTTTGTCGTCCCACCCCGCGCCCCTGCACCGCGCGGGCGAGGACTCATCTAAGCAGTCGGTCTATAATTTATTCCCGTGCCTGCACTCCTGCCAAAGAATAAAATTTACGATGGACACGAAGGTTTCTCAGACTTTACCGAAAACATTAAAAAAATATCCAACTGGTTCTGACTTTTTGCATATTTATTATGTACGTACTTGCTAATGGCCGGGGCTTCGTCGCCATTCTTTCTTTTTAAATATTCTTTTTTAAAGGAGTTTTGCGTTTAGCAGCACATTTAACGATTCTTATTTTTGGAGATTTTTTACAAAAATGTTCTGTTTTAGATTGCTAACTGAAAATAATTAAGTTACACACAAACGGATAACTCACGTATAAAAAGTCGAGTGATGCTCGACATGTTTCGGACTATTTCATAGTCCTTTCTCTCGGAGCGTTCGCCCCGGCGGCACCGAAACGAACACCAGTTATCCGTTATCCATTTATGTGTAATTATGATTAAGTCTCACGGTAGTTCCAAGTTGAAAATAATTAAGTTGTAGGCTACATACTTAAAGATGCAGAACTAACGATTATATAAAACGTCCATTGTGCAAACGAGAATCCAATTGCAAGGGCCAAGGGCTCCTCGAAAATCAATTCCGATTATGCAAATCGACTGAAAGAGAATTGCGATTAAATCTCATAAAACGATTAAGGTACGCTCATCACTATGCCGCATTCTAATCTAAGCAAACGTGTTTATGGGCTATTGTTTTGTTTGAATTACTTTGTTGTTTGAAGAGTTATGAAATTTGTTACGTTACGCTTTGAAATAATATTGTTTAATTATTAAAATTACTAGCTTCTGCCCGCGACTTCTTCCGCGTAGAATTAGAAATGGCCGTGTTTAGCGCTGTCTCGCGGGAACTATGCAATTTTCCGGGTTGAAAAGGAGCCTGGTCGGAGATTTTCTTGACAGATTAGTAAGATAGAAAGAAAGAAGACATTTATGAAGACACACACAGTCTTCATCCCTTACGGGGTAGACGGAGCCTAAGGTAACAGGTACATTTACCAAGATTGTGGGCGAATAGGTGGAAAAATGGAATCATAAAATGAGTTATTACATGATTCCTATTATAAACGCCCATTTCCCTCGATGGGCTTTTACCATCAGCGTGGGTAGAGAAGGAACTGGTACATTCTATGTTTTTTCTTTGCTCCCAGACCAGCATGGAAGCAATGATCGGTATGAACTGCACAAATCAAAATCAAAATTTTATTTTTGCAAATTGGCCGCCAACGGATCATCCATAAAGTACGTCACATACTTAGGGAGGGGGGGGGGGGGCTGAAAGTAAACCGTGTAAGAAGGGGGGGGGCTCTAGAAATCGTAGAAACTGGTGTGACGTACTTTATATGGACGGCCCCCAAAAGCTCTTTTACATGTCTTTTTCAAAACTACCAGCGCAGTCGGAAAAACCATCATTGCCAAGAAGAATGCGCCGCAAGAAACTTGACAGAAACTCATTTTTCCAAAATAAAATACAGTAAGAATACTTAAATCAAATACATTTATAAAAGGGATGTATAAGGTCGCTGAGCCTTAAATTATATTAGTGTATAGTAGAGATGTATAAAGTCTCTACTAATCAATATTAAACCACCCAAATCTACATTTGAAGCTTGACGTTTAGCTGATTTAAGGCTTGCTATGCAGCCTGCATATGCGGGTATTACCTAAACGTTGCCAGTGACAGCCTAGAGCGACGGGCCCAATAACCTGCCCGTCATGCTGACAGATTTATCGTTAAGACTAATGTAATAGTTTCTAGTAGCAGATAAGAAACGGTTCTAAATTTGTTGAGAAAAACAAGTGAAGTGCATGCTTTTAAATAATTACACAAGATGTAAGAAAGGTCACGTAACAGCTAAATAACAGGTAGAAACATTCGAAGACTGCCCACCTGCTATGGGTGGTGTAGGGGAATAGCACGCGTCACGGAGTGACGAGGTCCGGGTTCGATTCCCGGTCATAGCTTTACTTTTCGGATTTTTCTGTGTTCCAATTTTCACTGACATTTAGAAATTTAAGATGTATTAAATGTACTCTGAAGTCTTTCTTAGGTGATGCGGCTAGCAACCCATCAGTATTTTGATTCACTTTTCTATTTTTATGCCTAAAATCACGCTCAACGTGGCTTTTAGGTTTTACCTTCATCATTATCATCTCCAGCCTATGTACGTCCTGCTGCTGGGCACAGGCCTCCTCTCAGAATGAGAGGGCTTGGGCTATAGTTCCCACGCGGGCCCAGTGCGGATTGGGATCTTCACACACACCATTGAATCGATTCGCAGATGTGTGTTTCCTAACGATGTTTTGCCTTCACCGAAAAGCGCATGGTAATTTCGCACATCAATTCCAAAAAACTCAGAGGTGTCCGGGATTCGAACCCACGAACATCTACATAAGAGGCTACCGGTCAAACCACTAGGCTACCACGGCTTACCTTTAGGTTTTACCCTAGACTCTATCTCCAATACCGTCTTCACTAAGCACACGGGGCCCGTTCCCAGGGCCCCCATTCTCAGGGGGCTCCAAAGGACCCACAGTTTCTATAAGGGTTAAAGACGTGATTTATGTACGTATGTATTTCCATAGAAGATGCCCAGAAGATGCTCTGAAAATGCATACAAGCGATGTTCTGGTACGACGTCGCGACGGACCGAAACGCAACGCACCAAAAAGAAGAAAAATTCAGTAAGAAGTTTAATTCGCAACTTAAATACCATCCGTAAACTAGCTAGTTCAGAATAATTCCCCAACGCTTCTAAAGCCTTTACCCCATTGTGCAGAGGCGCCTGAATTGGGGCCACAATACCCTATTGTTGTATTGTGGGAAAGTGGACATACCTTTCGATATTTTGCTTCGTTATTCCATTCATTGTAATGCTTGAATGCTTAATTTGAAACGTTATGCTTACGCCTGATATTTTACGTGGAATCTCCAGCTTATATTACCAGCTGTTAAACGCAACTTGGTCTGCATATTCGTTTATCGCTATCCCGCAGGAATTACGCAATTTTTCGGAATAAAAAGTAGCATGTGTTATTCCAGACTATAATCTATTTATGTTCCACATTTGATCCAGATCTGTCCAGCTGTTCTGGCGTGAAAGTGTAACAAACATCCATCCATCCATAATTACAAACTTTCGCGTTTATAATATTAGTCTCTCCTTAGTCGTGCACTCTTGACAGAGTGGTCGTGGTCATGTTTCAGTCGATCCCTGCGCCACCGCTGCATATTTTAGTAGCAATAATATTAGTAGGATATTCTTATTTCTGATACATTTTGACGTCTTCGTAAACCATGTTATAGGCCAGGGGTCGGCAACCTTTTGAGTCGGAAGAGCCAAAAATTACTATTTACAAAATTTCAAGTTTTTAAAGAGCCACAAAATTTTTTCTCGCCAACAATAAATAGCCTCAATACTCATACTCAACAGTATAAGTAGCTGAGAGATAGAAATAATGCCTAAACCTCGTTAATCGTTTCAGAACATTTTTTTTTTTTAATAAATAATATTTGCGAATGGAACTAAAGAGCCGCAGCCTCACATCCAAAGAGCCGCATGTGGCTCGCGAGCCGCAGGTTGCCGACCCCTGTTATAGGCGATGCGGGTAGCAACCCATCACTATTTTGATTCCATTTTCCATCTGCCCATAATCTTGCTAAACGTGGCCTGTAAGGTCTTGTCACCTTAGGCTCTGTCTACCGCGTAAGGTATAAAGACGTGATTTGTGGATGTAAGTATTGTATCAAAACACTTGCCAAACATTTTTTTCAAATGTGCACCATTTGGAAAAAAACTTCGTCCGCATTTTTTACTTTTTCAAAAAATTACGTGTTTTAAATTATGTTTTAAGGTTTGTCGAATAATGAGTTAGTTAAATAATAAATTTGTTAATAAAACATAATAAAACTAGCTTCTGCCTGCGACTTCGTACGCGTCGGTTTAAATATAACATTTCGACACTCACAATCAACGTGGCTTTCAATTGGTAAAAGAATCGGTTCCGTGGATTACCCCACACAAGCTCACAAACTTTACTTTTCTTTAATATTAGTATATACACAAATATAGATAGTTTCCCGAAGTCAATAATTATGGTCATCTAACGCATATTAACATGTCCCGACTTGCAGCGGGAAACAGAAAACAATTATAAATTGTTTCACAATAATGTAAAATGAAATTGGTATCATAACTTTCCGTTTGCAAACAAGACGGAATACAAGCAACAAATCGTAGGTACGAGCTGTATCCACGTTAACGCATTTCGTAGGAAAAACAAATATGTACATAGCTTTATGCGGGGAAACAAAAAAGGGAAGATCCGGCCGTTGTTATATGCAAATCTAACGTTTTCCTGAAGCACCACCCGCATAAGTATATCTGTACTATTAGGAACGCTAATATTAATCAATTAAACATTTTAAAACACCCACGCAACTATAGGGCAATAAATATAATCATATTTAAATAAACAAAATACTAATACTCTCTATTGCTCGCTCTATTGTGGCTTTCACTATATGGATATTTTAAACTCACTCTTTGTCGGTCTCTCGCTTAATGCTCCTCTCATTTACCTACTCAAAGGTAGAGAGATACCTGGTAGAGATCCCTTATAGAGATAAGTTCGCCTTTGTGCATATATTTAAGGTATTTTTTGTGATTTGTCTCTGCTTCTCTATATTTGTACAATAAAGTATTTACTTACTTACTTACTAATTCCACGGAGATGAAACGGGACGGTTTGGAGTCTTTTGAGACGGACTGGGGAAGTTTTGCAACATACAGGGACAAGAACTTCATTATTATACAAATTAAAACTCTCTAACGGACTAGACACGGTGAACAACGCGTCTATAAGTATTTTTTATAAAATTGTTATCTTAACCGTCTGGTAAACTTGTAATAAAATGAAAATGAAATGAAATTTATTCTTAGTAACATGAATTACAGGTCGTTTAAGTTTATTTCTATTCATTCTGCGAGTGGCAAATCAAAAAATTCACCGTAATCATGAAAAACGTTACCAAGAAGCCACTTTTTCAGTCGGCTTTTAAAAATCATGATGGAAGCTGCATTACTGGCATCATTTCATTATTTTACGTAGGTACATTTTTAAAGAGAACTTAGGAAGAAAGTTAAGCTCAAAAGAATCTCTTCCACATCTATGTTAATACTGAAATCTGGCACAAATATTAATAAGTACATTAGCAATCCTGTCGAAGCAGAGTATCCTTGCGCAGTGTTTGTCAAATTAAAGCGGTATAAGCGTGATCTAACTTAGTCTCAGTTGTTTACATTCTTAAATGTGCCCATCTTCATACATTCTGGAATGATCCTTTACCTATAGGTACACACAGCAAAGCTATTCGGTAAGCAGGATAGATACGGCGCGAGCGTGCGTAGGTGCTTACCTGATTATTATTGCCGTGTGTACATGGTCATTGTAAAACGTTCAAAGCCAAAAAAATTAGGGCCTGTTTCATCACTCGCAGTTACTTATTTTAAGTGTAGGTTATCTATGATGTTGTCTCTGTCGGTTTCGTAGTAAGAAATGAAGAGGGATCAGGAACTTTACAGATTGGTAAGACAGGATCTTAGTCTAAGATGTGTGAAAGAATAACAAATATCCATCCATTCCAATATACCATCCTCACAGACTTTTGGGTTTCGTTCAGTAGGATTTTACAAGACAGAACGATACCTTAAACAAATAACAAGCACACAGACAAAATCTTAAATTTTTTAACACTTAAATCATTCCACTTTTAAATGTAACTTAATTTATTAAATTTCCGTGTCCCGAATATTTTCGAATAAGGACGCGGGAGTTAACAATCTGTCGTTAATTGGCGAGATTACCTTGCGGCAGCCTAATTCTGAGAGTGCTTAGTGGCGCTTACTTGTCTTACATCTCTGAGACAAAGAGATTGGCGGAAAATCAGCGGAGAGGAAATTTGTGAGCAGGAAATTTTACTAAGTAGGGTATTTGGAGGTATTGACAGACAATAGATGTTTGGGAATTGGGGGTTGGTTTGGTACTTGTTTTGTACAACGTTTTGATGCTTTTGATGTTGTTCGCAATCGAAACAATGGCTGGAATTTTTTTATATATAAGAGGGGGCAAACGAGCAGACCTGATGGAAAGTAATCATCATCGCCCAGGGACACCTGTAAGACTTGGGGAATCACAGGTGCGTTGCCGGCCCTTTCAAGAACAGGAAGGCTCGCTTTTTAAAGGTCCCTAAATTGTACCGCTCAGGGAATGTTGCAGCAGGAAGTTGGTATTCATGTAGGAATTGTTTTTTTATGTAGATGCAGTTAGATGACGTTAAATAGACTTAACTCATACAAAAATCAAATTTCTAAAGGCACTGGAAATTATGACACAGAAAAATCCGAAAGTGAAGCTATGTCCGGAAATCGAACCCGGATCCTCATCATTCCGGGATGCGTGACCACTACACCACCCATAGCAGGTGGGTAAGCCTTCGACTTTTTCTTGTACCAGCTATCACGTGACCTTGACTATGCGAAATGTTGTCGCCAAGCGTCATCTGTTTGATTGATGTGTCTGTGCGACGCAATTACAAACTCCCGTGGAACATCTACTGCTCACAAGACGAGAGAAGGCGCTGTTCTTCAAATGACGGGAGTGTACCTGTTTTCCATGACTTAACTTCACTATATCGCGGACATAGCAAAGTAAAGTTATTTAAGTGGGGGCATAGGTACATTATTTAGGCATTTAATATTATTTTAGGTTTCGGTCGGTTTTTATACTTATTCTGTGTTTAATCTGTATGGCCTGTCAATCGTTTTAAGGTTAACTGGCCTTTAAGGGACATGATTGCCTTTGTGCATTTGTTTTTATATGTTTTATGTACAATAAAGAGTATTTAACTTTATTTTGCAAATGATTACAAAAGTATTGATTAAAAAATATACTAAGGGCTTATACCTTAAAAATAACTTAATAAAAATAAAACTTAGGCTAAAAAGGCTACCCTTAGATAGGCTCCCCATCACGCAGGGAGCATTCCCGCGTTGTATCGCAATTGCGAGTCTTTGTGAGCATAAAGAGTTATACATACACTCAAAAACAATGAACTTAATCTACATCTTCGACGTATAACAAGTTTTACTTCGATGTAAAACAATCGCGCATCGCATACTCGTAAAATAATTTATTCAAACAACAACATACTCGTATCCTGTAAAATTATTTCGGCGTGCAACTCCAAAGTTGATTGTTTTTGACGTTAACTCCAACTTCGGAGCGAGGCGGAAACGTGATCGCGTCACGTCATGGCGTAACTTATTTTTTGCTGAATCCCAAAAGTTTGTGATCCTTCCCCTACCAAGGAATTAACCAATAGAGAGAAATATGTCTACTATGCCTGGGAAGCAAGAAAAAACAACGATGCAAATGGGCGAAAACTTAGGAATCATGTTACAGGCGATTACTTCCATGGTCTGGGAGTAAAGAAAAAACAAAATTTACCAGTTGCTACTCTTCCCGCGCAGATGGTAAAAGCCCATCGAGGGAATGGGATTCTTAGGAATCGTGTTATAGGCGATGCGGCTTGCGACCCATCACTATTTTGATTCCCCTTTCCATCTACACGCCTACAATCGTGCTAAATGGCTCGTCTGTCTACCGTAAGGGATACAGACGTGATTTGTGTATGTATGTATGTATGTACTACCTACTTTGATTTCCTTTTTCAACTATTATATACGCACATATTGACGTTAAACGTGGCCTTTTGGCTCTGTTTACTCCGTAAGCAGTAAGGTATAAAGTCGTGTTTAACCTTTTCGCCGCCACGTCAAATACAAGAGACGTCACCCATACGCCAGACTTCACTATTGCGATGCCTTAAATTGAACCTAAACCCAATCGAATGAAGGTTGCTTTTGCATTGAAGTAATGGAAGTAAATATAGGTCATTGGCATTCAACCTGCGGTGCCGAGATATGTGTCGTTGGCGTCGAAAAGGTTAATGATCATGTACGTATAGTGAAAATATTACGCATAGCTAACAGCTATTATATTGTCATAAAATACCTACGGTCAGCAAAAAAACTCTTACTAAAAATAAAAAACTGATTTAAAACTTAATTAACTTGCTTTGTTCGTATGTATGTTGTCCGCTTTTATAACATAACAAACATACATATTGGGTCTTTATCCCTTGGTAGACAGAGCGGTAACAAGACCTTAAAGGCCATGTTTAATTAGCATGATTGCGGGCGTATAGGTGGAAAGGGGAATCAAAATAGTGATGGGTTGCTAGTCGCATCACCTATAATAATTATGATTCCTATGATTTTCGCCCATTCCCTCAATGTTTTTTATTATACATAAAACATATGAAAATGATGAATACAGGAAGACACAATTTTTCCAGTTAACCTTCAAAAAAGGATTTCTTTCAGTTAAAATATCAAACGAATATTACTTAACTACTTACTTACTAGTTAGAAGCGGGAAGTGGGTGATATGCCTAGCAAGATTTGAACGAAACCAACCAACTAACGTTTTAAGTTAAATAAAAAGTAAAAATACGTACGCAACTAGCATCTTAATTTGGTCGTTTTTCACTATACCGATCCATCAATATCGGAAGCAGCCGTCATAGCATTTTTTGTGATATTTTTGGGGTTCTGTAGACTAAAAATGCCAAGGTTTATTTATTCAGCCTACGGCCGATGACGATCTAACCCTTCGAAGATTTTTGGGCGTTTTTTTTTCGCTACAATGGAAAAAAAATTGATGACATATAAACAAATGTAAAAGTCAATCTGTATTTACACGCACCATAACATAAACCACTAGTTGGTAAAAAAAAGGCACACAGTGTATGTTATTCGTCCTTACTAATATTAGAAATGCGAAAGTGCTGTTAACCGTTTTAACAAAAATTGTATCTATGTAATCTCTTATAATGGCCAGTAACATTTTTTCTTAAATTTCTCGAGCAGCAATGTAATGAAAACATTTATTCGATGTTTCAGAGAGGAAGTGCTAGTTTCATTTTGTTTAAGTACCAATTGACCCTCACATTGATGAGTTAAAGTGTGAAGATAAATAGGTGTCATGGTTTCACTAATAGCGAGGTTTCAACGTAATCAAACGTCAACCGTTTCATTGCATGCCGAATTAAGGAGCGACTACACCGCTGCGTAATACGCAGTGGCGTGTCGCACGCGTCACGTTCTCTCACCGTTTCTTCATATATTTAGTTGCGTAAACGCAACGTCGATATCTTTTACGCACTGTTGTGGCCAGACCCTTAATTTTTGGAAAAAAAAAAATTTTTTTTAACTAAAATCACCAATTTAAGTTCATTAGGGCTTATACTTGCAGCCCTTCACATTATGTTCTTATGAAACTGTAAATTTCATACTAAAACCAAACAGTAAATACAGTGCACAAGAATAGATAGAGGGAATCCTCGGCGCGGAATGCCGACTCGCGCTTGGCCGGTTGTTTTTTATACGGTTTTTCTAAATCGAAGCGATCGTGCCAACCCCAGATGTTTATCGCCGTGGCCGGCGGGCCGGATAATCAAGCGGCATTTGTCAATTTGGAAATCGGAACGGATTGATTTGATTATTTATACGTATAGATAAATTCTCTTAAGTGATTTATACGGATATAAACGAGGCGGGCCTCCCACAGCGAATGTTCATTGTAGCGTTTTCCAACCGATGATGACGATGACGATTAAAGTTGTCATTTGCCGTCATCTAAGCTTTTGTATTAAAAAAATGTTATCTGAAACCGAGGATAATATGACCATAAGAAAACTATCACATTTGTAGACTGAATTCCTCCAATGGCGCCCAACATGGGTCTAGAAAAAATAAGATTTTTCAGCCTTTGCACTAAGCCTTTTCTCTTATTGTATTAACAATCTTTCGATTTAAATAGAATTCTTTAAAATCTCAGTGTATAGAAAATCAAAGACGACCACTTTAACGTTTTATGACTCTTAAATTTAAAACCAGGACCATTGTGTATTCAGGCCATGGGCACTTCAAGAACAACAAACACTTAATCACAACAACACAAATTGACACGACAGACAGCATACGGTTCTGATTACGCGCAAAAGAGATTTATGAATCGATGCAATCGGCTCCACGATCGTACAGTAACAACCCTTTCATACTTCACACAAAATGTAGTTATTGAACTCACAAAACTCAAAACCTGCTCCTTACTGACAATAGATAAGACTCATTTTCTATATTGCATCGTGAAACCACAGGAACATGTTAATTGGATTGTCACAACGTTTTTAATTTGTCAAAGCGACTTAATTCATTTCCTCTGAACAGCGATTTCGTAATTGACTGTTTGTTTTCCATTTATGTAGATATGAAAGTGATCGAATGGTTTTTCTGATTGGATTGTTTTAGGGTTTGGTCATTCTCTATCTCTTTTAATTGTAGTATTAACTTTTTAATGTCGTCTTCTTTATGTACGTCAAGTGTAATAATATGTATCAAGTCAACGTTTCAAAAATAAGTATCATACGCTCTTACACCGGCGTAATAAGGTCGTGGGACATATTTTTGAGAAGTTCATATCGATACTTTTGCACTTGACCGTTCGTGTTTTGATACCATTAAACATGGATAAAGATTTGGCTTTATATCAGCAAAAAACTAATAAAGGTATTCTTCCAAAAATAGATATATGACATCATGAACTCAAAATGGCGATTTTCCGAATAACATGAGATAAAATTTGATCTAAAAAATAAGCTTAGTATCACTACTTAGTATAAAACAAAGTCGCTTTCCGCTGTCTGTCTGTATGCCCCTACGTATGCTTAGATCTTTAAAACTACGAAACGAATTTTGATACCGTTTTTTAATAGATAGAGTGATTCAAGAGGAAGGTATGTATTTGTATGAAGAAGGTATGTATGTAAGTTGTAACATAAAAAGTCACACTCAATGTATAGTCAAGGAATTTAATTCCTTACCCACCATGAAACCTTTTTATAGTAAGCGTCTTAACGATTTTCCTTGTAAGTAATGCGATGTCACTATAACGTTTTAAGTGAAAGGGTTCCTCGATGGGTCAGGAATTAATTTTCTTGACTGTACGTCTAAATGAGCAAATAGATACGAGTTTAGATTTTGATGTATTATATTTGTTTTCACGCAACCATTCCAAAAAAATCCTGATCGTCGATCGTGATTCAAATCGTGATTCATAAAAATAGCTGATTATATTTGAGGACAATTTCGACGCAAAAGTATATCGTCAATTATTAATATTGAAGAATATACTATGTCAAGAGAGTAAATGTCTAAATTTCCGTTATTCAAATACGTTAACAAAAAAAAATTTTATTTTTATTTCACTAACTACAAAGTTTCCTCGGAAACCAAAGAAGCTACAAAAAAACGTTAAATGTACACCGTTTTAACTTCAAAGTAAAAATAAGCTCGACATTTTTGATTTCAATGAGCCTGATAAAGGTCAATCACACCAAACCTTTCCTAACGCAGAGCTTACGCAAACTAATTTAAACTTTTCTTCGTAATGATTAAGCTCATTTTGCTTTGTATTCAGGAATGCTCTACTAGTTAGACATATTAGAATATTATTTTTTGTTTTTTATACCCATTTGTTCTTTGTCAACATATTTATTTAATTTATAGACTATGATCGTGAATGCCGCTGTTCAAATAACGGGTTTTGGCTACTGGTTGGTTTGCTGCCTATTTTACCTTTTTATACGTGTCAATGTATATATTATGTATACCTTGAGTCAGTCTGCCTTGTGCCACCATTGTGTTTGAATTAGTGTCATTTACTTTTGCCTTTAAATATTTAGATATTATTACATGTAGAAGGTGTTTCCATCATCCTCCGTTTACTCTCTATACGGTCCATTACCAGTATCTATCAACAGGATTTTATTAAATTTGATTACTATTAATTCAAATATTACAGCCGCTAACGCTTTTTTTATATAAGGATTTTAAGGGTATTAAGGGATTTTAAATAAGAAACAAAAAAAGACTAACTATGCGTTATTTTAGAGATCTACATACTTATCTTATCTTATTATGTTAATATGAAATGCCATGCCTTATCCGCCCAGAAATTTTATCTCAAAAAAGTAACAAACATAAAGAAAGCCATGCACACATTTTTTTAGTTTCATTGTAATATTAGTAAAATTTATGTCCCGAAAATTTTAAGTGGCGCCCAAAGTGTGACTCTTTAGTCACATAATAAGTAACACGGTAATTTTTTGATTAAACTGTAAGACAATTAGCCCGCGTGGGAACTAATAGCCCTAGCAATTTGAGAGAACACCTGTGCCCATCTGTGGGGTGTATATAAGCTGAAGATGATGATGGTGATGAAGATAATTATTTTATTTAAGAGTTATTGATGATCATGACTAAATCCTTCAATAGTAAAAAACCTGAAACGAACCTCATATTCCGTTTTATGAAGGTACATTTACTTCCTTATATAGATACCTCAAGATATAGATTAAGTAAATAACATTTCGAGATGCGTCTCTTTCCAGATCACGTAGCAATTTTATTGTCTACCCACAATATAATTTAGGCTTGCAAGGACACTGGACTTTTCTCTTTATATTGGTGTATGGATGGTCTAATGTCGATATGGTTGGAATAAATAACTACTAATGTCGCATTACTACAATCTCGACGTATATGAGAGTTTTCTGGATATAAATTCACATACTTTATTGAGTGTTAGTTGATCTTTTTGAAAAGGTACGCTCAACGGTAAAATTGTTTATCCGATTCTATTTCTACTATTTAGGATTCATAACGTACTGTTTAGTTTTAAGAAAATTTCGAAGGTCTTTTAAAAGTGTTCCGTAATGTTTCAGCAGGTGGTTCAGTTAATTTGACCGAAAATTCCCACAAAGATTTTTAGTTTTTTAAATTTAAATTTTTGATTGAATATATCCCGAAAAACAATCTAAAAAAAAACAAAAACTTTATTTTGCAAATATGCCGCCAAGGGCTCTTTTACGTGTCTCTTTTTAAACTACCAGCGCATTCGGAAAGACTTGGCAGAAAGTAATTTTATCAAAATAAAATAAATTTACAATACTTATAAATTCTTATAATACATTTATAAAACGGATGTATAGGGCTGTACAGGGCTGTCAAGTCAAAGTAATCCAATAACCGCTGAAATTTTGACCTAACGTCACATGACATGACGCGAGTTTAACATTTTTTACCCATTACAAAAAAGTGCACAACGCCGCTAAAGAAGTTTTCACTTCAACAAAATAAAATAAACGTTTAAGATAATGGTCCGGAACCCTTCGTGCGCGAGTCCGACTCGCGCTTAGCCGGTTTTTTGTTCTAGAAAGATACATGTAATCTATCTCGCGTCCTAGCCGTGTAGGTGGGAGATATTGATCATCTTTAATTAAACGTGAGATTTAACGAAGTAATTTTGTGTAAAATGAAATCTTTCAAGTGTGAAAATTAATTACATAGAAGCAAATTATTGAGGTTAGACTAGGTGTCGAAATAAGTTTTTTAAATATAATTATGCATATCGCAGACTGTTTTATTATACATAAATAACGTCTTTATCCCTCATGAGATAGACAGAGCCTAAGGTAACAAGACCTAAACACGTTTAGCAGGATTGAGGGCGCATAGATGGAAAAAGGAATCAATATAGAGATGGGTTACTAGCTGCATCGCCTACAACATGATTCCTAAGATTTTCGCCTGTTCCCTCGATGGGCTTTAACCATCTGCGCGGGAAGAGACGCAACTGGTACTTTCTGTTTTTTCTTTGCTCCCAGACCAGCATGGAAGTATTCTATAAAAGTATGAAATCAAGTACCACCTTGACCCGCGGCTTATACGACTATACGTAGTATACGCAGTGCTATGTCATATAAGTAATTTGTTTATGTACAAGTGTACTAAGAGGGGAACAATTTAATTTCACTGTGAAAAATACGGGGTCAGTATGTAATTTATTTAAAATATATTAAGTAACAAGAGATAAGCGGAATTCATAATTACATATTAAATTATACATTATAGTAGTTTAATGTATAATGATTATACATTAAACTGTTTCTCTATGCCTACATGCATTGACTTAAAACCCAAACACGCTAAAGACAGAAATAATAAATAAAATTTGAAATTTGTATTTGAATCTATCTACATATAGCTAATAACATGCGACTAAATATATAAAAGAGTATATCGTTGCAATAAGATGATTGCTACTCAGTTACTTATACTATTGTACTGGTTTTTACCGCCCTTGGGTTTCATATGGGGCATTACGGCCAAGTTACTGTTGTATGTTTTGATACGTATGGTTTGATACTGTTTACGTGCAAGTGTAAATCCTTTTAGGGTAGTCTCGTCTCATCACACACCCACCACTGCAAGCGATACGTAGGTAAATCAAATACTAAAATTAATCCGTCTGTTTCTAATTTACTAACCAGCACCAACTTAATAAACCAAAACTGGGATTAGCTGAGGATAGTACCAACTAAACCTGGCTTACAAACGGTTGTTATTAAACGCAACAAAGCTGACAAAGACTAAAAGGTTCCGTTTTATCACAAAAGAAGGTAATCGTGGCTTTGCAACTAAAAGCTAGGATTACAATGTCAGCTCATACTTATTATTTGTAGAGCCCAAGTTGACACTGAAATTATAAACAAAAAAAATATTGTACGACAAATGGGCTAAAATCTTAGGAATACATACATGTAGGATTTATTACTTTGATGTGGCAACACTATGATTATCTAATGTTCTCTTCGGCTGAAAGGCTATGAACCCAGCGCCAGAAATAAATTTTAAAAAAAACTAACGTTCTCTCTCTGTGCGAATGACGGACGATACAGTAGATGTTTTTTGTGATTTATAAAAATAAACTCTTAATTGTATAAGTGAATGTTTTACTTCCAAGCCCTCCGACCCACATACATGCATACAATATAAAAATCACGTCTTTTTCCTTACGGGATCCGAAGTGGCGCTGCCATATTTTCCATAGTACTTGAGACGTTTACTTGAACGCATTTTAGACGTTTTTATATGCGAACACTTACACTAGAGGCTCAGTTTGTTGCCGTTTCGATCCGCAAGTGGCGCTGCCAATTTTTCCATAGTACTTGAGACGTTTACGTGAACGCGTTTTAGGCGTTTTTATATGCGAATACTTACACTAGAGGCTCAGTTTGTTGCCGTTTCGATCCGCAAGTGGCGCTGCCAATTTTTCCATAGTACTTGAGACGTTTACGTGAACGCGTTTTAGGCGTTTTTATATGCGAATACTTACACTAGAGGCTCAGTTTGTTGCCGTTACGATCCGCAAGTGGCGCTGCCAATTTTTCCATAGTACTTGAGACGTTTCCATGAACGCGTTCGAGACTTTATATGCGAAAACGTAAGTAGAGGCTCAGGTGGCGAGTTGTCGTTCAATGTGGCTTTTTAAGGGGGAGGTTTTTGTTCAACAGTGGAAGTCTTCTGGCTGATGTTGATGATATGGGTGTTAAATGAAATCGTTCTATTTTCATTGCTTTGACCAAACGCCGCGGGATGTCTGCAGCGCGTTTTATTGCCACCCTGACCTTTCTATACAATTATATGCATATTTCACATTCTCATGAACCTTGCTCGCTTAACATACGTATGTTAGAATGCTGTAAGTGAATATTCGCGATAAGAAAGTTAAGTTACCGTAAAGACGGCTGTTAAAAAGGCGCCGGTTCGTCGTCTCGACTAAACAAGTTAAAAGTATAGTAATAAGTTGATTTTCGAAGTTCGTATCACACCGTTCTTCTCACTCTGAAATAAATGACCGTTGGTGTGAGCGAGACGGCACTGAACGAGCTTTGAAAATCGAAGATAAGGCTCTTATATCGGATTAAATAATGGCTTCGCCGTCGTTGCCATCGACTTTTAATATCTTATGTATGAAATGACGCGAGCATTTAAGCTGTCGCTTTAACTTGAACTCGCTTGGTGTATTTTCCAAGTTGAAAATAGACTTTTGCTTCGTTCTGAAAATCATAATCTAGGTCAGTGTTTTTCGAACTGTGGATCGCGACCCCCTGGGGGGTCGCAACGCCGACAGGGGGGTCGCTACCTCATTAAAAAAAACGTTGCTAACTATGCAAAAGCATGAATGCGTATTGATTGAATATTTGTAAAAAGAAAGGGTCGCGTAATATTTTCATACGAGGGGGTCATATCATGAAAAAGTTTGAAAAACACTGGCCTATATGATTCCTATGCCCATTCCCTCGGTGGGCTTTTACCATCTGCGCGGGAGAAGCAACTGGTACATTCTATGTTTTTTCTTTACTCCCAGACCAGCATGGAAGCAATGGTAAGGCTGGATACTGTTATCGAAGGTATGTTTCGTTAAGTATTATGCAATAGATTAACTTACAAATTGAAAATAAATTCGCGTAAATAATATCCAATCTCGAATATCTGCAGTGTTGACGTCGAATCATTCAATTATTTTTCCGGACCTTGGCCATATTTGCCTTTCTCGCAACCGTTGCCGATGGCACTGAAACATAGAGTAAATAACCAAAATAGAGTGGCAAAAAGGGCTATCCAAATATGGCAACACATTAGTTTAATTCCACTTACACCATAGTAGCACTAATTTATCGCTATTCTTATTAATGTATCTCCTGTGTATTGCTTTTTATAAAAAAATAATCGAGTTTTGTTGACTATCTACGCCACACAACGACTTTTCATCAGCTTTAGTGATCTGCTTGACCTTCGGCTGGCCAATTTGAGTGCAGTAAGTAATAGCCAATTTCAGCTTGGCTTAATTTGGTTTCAAATAAGGTGAATCACTTTAGCTGTTTTAAAAGTATCGCTGTCGCGGATTCACATTATTCAGGATTTTTTTTTATTATTTTTATAGCTAGTTATTTATTATCCTTAGTGTTGCGCAGTCCATTTTATCTTCTGGATTAGTTGCCGTTCCATGGCCCATTTTCGCCACCTATTTTCTTAACTCTTCTTTGAGTGTTTTATTAATATATCGCATGTCTGCCACAACCATCGGGAACAGTCTTTGAACGTTAAATCTGTAATACAAAGGAGCGACCACACCGCCGCGTATACGCACTGACGAGTCGTAGGCGTCACGTTTTCTCACCGCTTTTTCATTTTGTTACGTAAACGGCGTCAACGTCTTTTACGCACCGGTGTGGTCGCACGTTCAAACCGGGATATGTAATTTTTACTAGCTCCTCTAGCGGCGAGTAAATGTACGCGATGCCACTTATTATAATGCCATTTCCAGTCTATTAGGTTTGCTCTATGTTTGACCGATGCCGATGGCACTGAATACACACGCCCCAATTTCTGGCCAAGTATTTGTTTCAGTCAACAAGTGCTTCCAATTTGATCAATTTGTCAAGTGTTTGTGTTAAGGATTGTTGGCTTCATGTAATCTGCTTTTAACCGGATACTAACTAGACTTTTGATAGCGGGATAAATGTTTCTTCAAATTAAATTAACATGATTGTTGAATACGCCCACAATCGAGCTAAGCGTGGCCTTTAGGTCTTTAACTTGGGCTCTGTCTACCCCGTGGTGAGTGGTGGCGTGACTTGTGTGTGTGTGAAATTGTTGAAAATTCGAATATGAACCACCAGATTGGTCGAAATTAAGGGGTATTATAAAATCTCCATGGGTGTTTACGAAAAAACCTTGGAAATTCCAGAAAATCTCGATACATAAAATTGGTCTGGGAGCAAAGAAGAAACATAGAATGTACCAGTTGCTTCTTCCCGCGCAGATGGTAAAAGCCCATAGAGGGAATGGGCGAAAATCTTAGGAATCAGGTTATAGGCGATGTGGCTAGCAAACCATTGCTATTGTGATTCCTCTTTCCACCCGCCCACAATCTTGCTAAACGTGGTCTTTAGGTCTTGTTACCTCAGGCTCTGTCTACTTCGTAAGGGATATAGACGTGATATGTGTATGTGTATCAAAATTTGTGTTGTGAAACTATAAGGAAAGATGCAATAAACAAACCCTACCTATCTAGTGTAAAAATGAACGCCAGAGAGCCCTTTCGAGTTCGTGCACTCAGTCAAGCAAAACACGACACGATAATGCAAATGGCGGCTCAAGCTGCTGAGAATCATACATTTGTTCAATCGTCTCACTGTTTGAATATGTTACAGACGAGGAATAACAGACAGTGCGGTGGATACAAATTTTAATGGCACTTCTGTCATTCATCATCATAACCCGTGTTATTCCAAAGCTATAGGCCTCTCCCATGGCAAGCCACTAAAGTCGATCTTCAACTCTCCTCCTGCCCACTGCCTTACGAATATCATCCACCCACTTATTTATTTAACTATGTTTATCCGTTGCTAAGTACGAATACTCATCACTACATAGTATAAAATAAAGTCGCTTTCTCTGTCCCTAGGTCCCTATGTCCCTAGGTCCCTATGTCCCTATGTCCCTATGTATGCGTATATCTTCAAAACTACACAACGGATTTTGATGCGGTTTTTTTTAATAGATAGAGTGATTCAAGAGGAAGGTTTTTATGTATAATTCTACGCAGGCGAAGTCGCGGGCAGAAGCTAGTACATTATATACTTAGAAAACGTCTTTATCCCCTACGGAGACAGAGCACAGACGCGCAGATGGTAAAAGCTCAAAAGGGATTGGTCGAAAATCTTACGAAGCATGTTATAGGCGATGCGGCTAGCAACCCATCACTATTATGATCCCTCTTTCCACCTATATGCCCACAATTATGCTAACCGCCTTTAAGTCTTGTCACCATAGGCTATGTCTATCCCGTAAGGGATATAGACGTGATGTGTGTATGTGTATGTAAAGTCACCCCGGTTTAGGCATAAAGTGAATTTTGTCGAGTGACCACTCTGTTTTTGTCGCCACGTCAATTCGGTCAAAGCGGAAACTCTGGATCAATGGACGCGCGCGCTGAACATGTAAAATATATATCCCTTTCACAAAATACGGGAACGTCTTCATAATGTTGTGTATTTTGCGCCGCTGTTTATTTTGGAGGGCCGCGCGCTTCGGTTTTGCGATGTAATGAAGGGCTTTTGAAAATGACGAAGTATATCGTTAAAATTCTATGATCATTTTTTTTTGACTGTAAGTATACTATAAATTTATATAAAATTTCAAGCCTATTCGAATACTGGAAGTAGTGTAGTTTATTTTATTAATTGTTTATTGTATTAAGATATCAGTACATAGTAAAAAATAAAGTCGCTTTCTCTGTCAATGAACAAAAAATTTTACCTTGCTACTCCGCTACTCACGTGCAAGATAACCAAGCCTGTGTGAAATACAGGGTGTCCCAGAAAGTACAGTCAAGCGAAAGTCCTGACGTAGAGCAACTCAAGGGGCATCCGAATCACCCCCATGTATGTTCCGCGATTTTTCGTAGTTTAGGAGTTATGGCCTTTTTTCACATTTTCTATTAATCTACGACCACGGAGACAGTTTTGCTCACTCTGACTGCAATAATTGAGATAATTGGCTGCTTGTTTTTTTAACGAGTAGCTGAATAGTACGTGCATGTATTTCAATTAAAAACAAAACAACATCGTTGACCGTTTGGGCAAAAAAAAATATCGAATCACAAAAAGTAACTAAATTTTGACTGTAGTTCAGACTTTGAAGGCCAATTACAAAAAAAACTAGCATAACTTTTTTTTTTCAAACCATGTTTAAAAACTGCCTTATTTTATTGACTTTCTACCCTATTAATTTTATTGATCTATCATTAAGGGATCATGCCAAAAAAAAATATCAAAACGTACTTCATCCGTAATTTTCACTTTTTCTAGTAAGGCCAAGTACAAATCTGAAATTAGGTTTGTGCTCCGGATTTAGCATGAAAAACTTCTTGGTGCAAAACAATAATACTGACCACTGATTTTCCGAGGCTATTAAATGAAAATTAAAAAATGTTTCAGATTTGTACTTGGCCTTACTAGAAAAAGTGAAAATTACGGATGAAGTACGTTTTGATATTTTTTTTTGGCATGATCCCTTAATGATAGACCAATAAAATTAATAGGGTAGAAAGTCAATAAAATAAGGCAGTTTTTAAACATGGTTTGAAAAAAAAAAGTTATGCTAGTTTTTTTGTAATCGGCCTTCAAAGTCTGAACTACAGTCAAAATTTACTCACTTTTTGTGACTCGATATTTTTTTTTGCCCAAACGGTCAACGATGTTGTTTTGTTTTTAATTGAAATACATGCACGTACTATTCAACTACTCGTCAAAAAAACAAGCAGCCAATTATCTCAATTATTGCAGTCAGAGTGAGCAAAACTGTCTCCGTGGTCGTAGATTAATAGAAAATGTGAAAAAAGGCCATAACTCCTAAACTACGAAAAATCGCGGAACATACATGGGGATGATTCGGATGCCCCTTGAGTTGCCCTACGTCAGGAGTTTCGCTTGACTGTACTTTCTGGGACACCCTGTATATATGTTTTTCATGCAATCCTCCCTCCACTGCTACCAATACAACACATAAATCCCACAAACTTAATTATCCCTTACACCACACAAAATCTTGGCACGTAAAACTATTTTTTTTTTATAATTACCAGCACAAAATTACGCTGCCATATTTATTCAAATTGCGGTTCCGTATGCCAAGAACCACAAATAAGCCGACAGCTGCGACTGAAGTGCCACTAGCATTAAGCTTGACCGCGAGAAAAACATCAGCCATCCCTATCTGACACGTACTGTTAGAGAGAGAGGGACAAACAACAAGTCCTACGTAATTCTTTATGCTAGAGTTCCCTCCGCATAAATGAGTTTCCCCGGCGCTTTATTACTTGCCTTTTCATAATGAAATCTTAATACTTACAATAACCCTAATTTATTATAATTTCTGGCTTAATCGTGTGAAACATTTACAAGCCACTTCTAAAAAAAATTGTTATCCTTTTTTTTCGTAATGGTTTCTGGTAGAGATCGCTTTGAAACGAGATACCGTGTATTATCTACCTTTTATTTTATTGTAATTCAGCGCTTTCCAAAAAAAGTACATTATTTCCAGATTTAAAATATTTTGGGTTTTTCTTACTCAGAATTGTTTACCCTATCGATTCTCATACAAAAAAAAGTGTCTCCGATTTTACTATGGTTTTTTTTCCTATTCGTCACGTTCCATACATACCAATACGAAAAAAAGTATAAATTGTATAAGGATCGATAGGGCAAACGATTCCGAGTAAGAAAAACTCAAAATAGTTAGATTCTGGAAAAATTGATTATGAGGACTTTTTTTTTTGGAAAACGCTCAATTCCATTGTAATGATTTGTATATACCCATACATACGTACATAAATGACGTCTTTATCCCTTACAGTAGACAAAGTCTAGGATAACATGAGCTAAAAGCCACGTTTAGCATGATTGTGGGCGTATATGAAAAAGGCATGAATTCCTGGCAGTTTCTGAGGGATATCATCGACCGTTGGCTAAGACTCCGACGAGTTTTTGAATAATATTTATAATATTTTGATATTATTGCCAAAATCATCGCATCGATCGATTGAGCCATATTATCGTAAAAATTGAATTGAATTTAACATTGGACATTAACCAAGAATGAACGGCCTAGGCACGATTATAAGGGTGGAACTATACGGTGAAAACCAGCAGGTTTGCCGAGTCTCCTCTCTTTATCTAATCACTGCACTAAATTGTATTTCGTGTAAAAAAAATATAACAACGTTTTTCAAGGCAACATCAATTCAAACTCTATCTAAATTGTAGATCTAACGTTTAAAATCAGCACAAATAGACTTAATGAGGTCTCCATGTTGATTTTGATTCAATTAAGTATTTTCGGCATCAGTATTTATTTGCTCCAACAAAATCCAAAGTCTTCGTTATTAAGAACAAACTGAAATAACAATTATCTGTTCAAATTTAATTCTAAGAATTTTATGCTACTCTTTGGAGTTATTAATAACAAACAGGGGCTGAAATGACTGACTTCTATGCTGGTCTGGGAGCGAAGAAAAAACATACCCCCTTATTCATAAACGCTCTGTAGGCTTCTGCTAACTTAGCAATCGTTTGATCTTATCTGTCACTTTGACATTTACCTTTCACAGATAAGGACAAACGATTGCTAAGTTAGCAGAAGCCTCGGTAGGCTTTTACTATATGCGCGGGAAGAGAAGTGTAAGGTTCCGGTTATTTTTAATAGTCTGGTTAAGGGTAATTTGAATTAATGGGTCACACCAAAGGACAAAAAGGGGGGGTAGACGTTAAACCTGACACTTGGCAAACCGGGGCATTCGAGTTACGGGAGTTGAATTGGTTGGTTGTGTGACTTGTTTGTAAAAAGATTGGTCTTGGTTATTTGATGGTCGTTTGTTAACTGATTTAAAAGGAAATATAAGTTTTGAAACTGGTTTATTGAGTTGGTTATTTCAGTACCACGATAACAGATGGTGTTAATGTGCTGTGTAGTTTACATCTCAGAAGTGCGAAACCTATAAAAAAGAAAAACGTAAGTACACGCCTACTTTTGCTATATTTTATGCTTCACTGTGTTTGTGTTTCTAATCTCCAATTCAAGGCTGCTAATGATGTGGTTACGTGCCACGGGTCGAAGTTTAAATATGTGTAACGGTTACATGCCACGGGTCGAAGTTTAAATGTGTAACGGTTACGTGCCACGGGTCGAAGTTTAAATGTGTAACGGTTACGTGCCACGGGTCGAAGTTTAAATGTGTAACGGTTACGCGCCACGTGCTATCGTCTGAAAAGTGTAACAGTTACGTGCCAAATACGACCCTATAAATGGTGAAACGATTACGTAACACTTACACCGCCACAACCGTTACTATGCTGCGCGACTCTGTGTTAAGAGTAAAATTTTGGGCGGATTTTTGTATACATTTTGGGCGGATTTAGTGTTTATGAATCTACAGAATAAGGGAATCTCATACAGGGGGGTATTGAAGGGGGCCGAAAATTTTGTCCCTTTTAGCGTAGGACGTCCCGTTTTTGAGATATTGCACTTTTCAAAAAAAAAAAAATATATATATATATATATATATATATATATTATTGTTATAAAATTTGCACATGTAGTAATATACCTAATAGCAAATATTTTTCTGTTCGGGTTGAGTTTTAGAGAATGAACGAAGAAGATGAATCTCGCCGGAGCCTGGAGACTCCCCCACGGAGCCGGGCCCCTTCCCGCCACAGCCGGGCTGGTGGACGCCGAAGGAGCCTCAGCGGCAGCCGCAGCCGCAGCCGAAGCCACCGCCTGATGGAGCGTGAGCGCGCGCTGAAGCTGGAGCAGGAACGCGTTCGAAGGATGGAAGAGGAGCTACAAAAGGAACGCGACGACGAGCGACACCGGCGACTGAGCGAGCGGCCGGGTGCGCCGGGGCCGAGCCGCGGAGACCGCAGCCGCAGCAGGCACCGTAGTCGGCGCGACCGCAGCCATCGAGATCCTGCGAGCACGGATCATCGCAGAAAAAGGTCACGTAGCCCTACTTTTTCCTCTAAAGATGTGATAGATATAATTAAAACTATTAAGGATGTCTTACCAACGCAGCCGTCTAACCAGAGCACAATAGCTATCAGTAGGAATGTGGATCATAAGAACATAATTCCCGAATTCAATCCTACGGGAAAGAACCAACGTATGGACGTATGGCTTAAAAAGGTTAACGAATGTGCAATGGTATACGGCTGGGATGAAAAGACTGTGGTTCATTTTGCTATGCAGAAACTAACGGGTCTAGCTAAGACCTGGTACGAGAGCCTTAGTACTATACTGTTCTCTTGGGCAGAGTGGCAGACAAAGTTGACAAATGCGTTCCCCTCTGAACAAAATTACGGTCAACTGCTCGAGGACATGATTAGGCGAAGGAGTAGGCCTAATGAATCTATCGAAATATATTATTACGAAAAGATTGCGTTGCTAAATCAGTGTGAGATCAAAGGTAGGTGGGCCGTGGATTGCGTCATTCACGGAATTAGTGACAGAACGATGAAATCTAGTGCACTGGCTGTGCGTTGCGAAGAACCTGATCAACTTTTGAAATTCCTATTGAGCAACAATAAAGAATTCCCTTCTCAATTACATTCATTTAGGGATAGAAATACGAGTGTTACAACAGACGACAAACAAAATTATAAAACTGTTACAAAGACAAATCCAAATCTATTTTGTTACAACTGCAAAGAAAAAGGACACCCTTTTTCTAGATGCACTAAGCCTTTGATTAAGTGCAGCCACTGCAACAAAGTAGGACACTTATCTGAAGCATGTAGACTAAAGCAGAATACAGGGTCAACAAAGACTGACACAGTGGCTAAAACCATGCGCATATCG
The DNA here is from genome assembly GCA_932294345.1 of Pandemis cinnamomeana. Classification (NCBI taxonomy): domain Eukaryota; kingdom Metazoa; phylum Arthropoda; class Insecta; order Lepidoptera; family Tortricidae; genus Pandemis; species Pandemis cinnamomeana. The sequence goes on from OW028721.1 coordinate 9,389,047, forward strand.
GGTTCTACTAATCCATGTGATAAATTTATAAAAACGGTGAGCGTTAATGGTAAGCCCTTGGAAGCGTTTGTTGATCTTGGTAGTGAGGTTACACTTATTAAGAAGTTGAACTGTACCGATCTCGGAATTAGCCATGATGAGGTTCCGTCTACTATGAAGGGTTTTGGGAATAACCTCGTGCAATCTATGGGGAATGCCAGGTTAGCTTTATCCATTGATGGGGTAGCGGCTACGGTTGCGTGTAGGGTTGTGGATGACCACCTTTTAGAAAAACCGATGCTCATTGGACAGACTTTTTCTGAACAACCGCATGTAGTTGTTTACAAAGACTCTAAGAAGCTACAGTTCTTGCACGTTGAGACCGAGCTCCCTAACCTCTGTGAGGACGATCAACGATTAGAGAGAGTTAGGCTAGCAACTTCTAACAAAATCTACGGCGCTGCCAGTGTCAAAGCCGCGACGGAAACAACATTTACGGGTAGCGCGATATTAGACACTAAAGTCGTTGGGAAGCCGAATGAACAGTATGTAGTATGTGGGGGCGTTTACGAAGTTAAACATGGTTCACTCTTCGTTACAATAACACCTTGTGCGGTGCCATGTAGCCTTCAGGAAGGCTTCATATTTGCTAGGGCTGAAAGATTACAGTTTGTGTATAGACTCAGGGATACACAGGCACGCGTGGTGTCAGGCCATCAAATCGATATGTCAGCAGTCAAGCAACTTGATGAAAGTCAGATACGCTTAGGAGATACGGTACCTGAAAGTGATAGGACAAAGCTTCTAGAACTTCTTAGACGGCACAGCAATTGTTTTGCTCACGACTTGGCGAGTGTAGGTTGCACGTCTACTACCGAGATGAAAATTGAGTTAAATAACCAACGACCTGTTGTCTATAGGCCCTACCGATTATCTCATCATGAACGTGAAAAAGTCCGAGCTATGGTAGATGAAATGTTACAGGCAGGTATTATCAGGGAATCTACATCCGACTACGCTAGTCCGATTATACTTGTGCGGAAAAAGGACGGTGGAGTTCGCTTATGCGTAGACTATAGGATGCTAAATTCGATCACGGTCAAAGAGAGATACCCGATACCTGTAATAGAAGACGAGATAGCTAGGTTATCCGGACAGGCATGGTTCATCACTCTAGATCTGATGTCTGGTTACTACCAGGTACCCATTTCTGAAGAAAGCAAGCATCTGACGGCGTTTGTCACGCCGGACGGCCAGTATGAGTATAATCGTATGCCGTTCGGCCTGGCAAACGCACCGGCTGTATTTCAGCGAATGATGAACCATGTCCTGGGTCCAGCTCGGTTTGACAAAGCCACTGTATATTTAGATGACCTATTGATTTTCGGTAAGAGCCCGTCCGAATGCATTGATAGATTGGAGGAAGTCCTTATTTTATTAGAGAAGGCGAACCTCAAGCTAAATTTATCAAAGTGTAGTTTTTTGCAAAACGTTATTAGTTATCTAGGTTTCGAAATCAGTCATCAAGGCATGCGGCCGGGCAAAACAAAGATTCAGAGTGTTATCGATTTTCCGCGCCCCGAAAATGTGCATGGTGCGCGCCAGTTTCTAGGGCTCGTTAGCTACTTTAGGAGGTTTATACAAGGATTTGCACAACTAGCGCACCCCATTACTAAACTCCTGAAAAAGAATTCCGCCTGGGAATGGACGTCCGACCAGGACGAGTCATTTACTTCTCTAAAGGCTAAACTCACAGAAAGACCTGTTCTAGCTATCTACGACCCTTCAGCGGAGACTGAACTCCACACGGATGCTAGCAGAATAGGTTTGGGTGGAATACTATTACAGCGTCCTCAGGGGAGTGAAGGTTCTTATCATCCGGTAGCGTACTATAGCCGCCAAACTACACCGGAGGAGAAGAACTTTCACTCCTACGAGTTGGAGACTTTGGCAGTGGTTTGCGCTCTCAAGAAGTTTAGGGTGTATCTCTTAGGCAAGCCGTTCAAAATAGTGACAGACTGTTGCGCTCTTCGTTCCACTTTCGCTAAGCGCGACCTTATACCTAGGATTGCTCGGTGGTGGTTAGCGCTGCAGGAATACGATTGTTCCGTAGAATATAGAGCAGGTACGAAGATGGCACATGTTGACGCTTTATCCAGGAATCCGATTAATGACGACGAGACTAAGAATCCAGAGCAATATCCGTCAGTGATGGTCATTAGTGACGATGATTGGTTACTTACGTTACAACTAGGAGACCAGGAATTGTGTAGGATTCGCGACATTTTAAGTAACGACCTTGATCCCAAAGGGCTAGAGTACATAAAAAACAATTACGTCATAAAAAACAACAAGCTATTTAGATGCGAGGATGGGGGTAAAGAAAATTTGAGGTGGGTCGTACCAAAGGGGGCTAGGTGGCAGTTGTGCAAGAGAAACCACGATGATATTGGTCACGTAGGTTTTGAAAAGACCCTGGACCGCATCAAAAGAAGTTACTGGTTTGCGAAAATGAAACGATTTGTTAAAAAGTATGTAGAGGCATGCATCGAATGTGCGTACGCCAAAAAGGGCGTGAACTCGCGCGAAGGTTTATTACATCCCATAGAGAAGGTCGAAAGGCCTTTTCACACATTACACGTGGACCACCTAGGTCCATTCGTGCGGTCTAAAAGGGGACAGACTCACATATTGACCGTGGTGGACTCGTTCACTAAGTTCTTGTTCATAAAACCGGTCCGGAATACAAGCGCTCAAAATGTGATAAAAGTGTTGCAGGACATTTTTGACACATTTAGAGCACCCGACCGACTTGTGAGTGACAGAGGTTCCTGTTTCACTTCTCATACATTTAGAAGATTCTGTCTGGATAGGGGGATAAGGCATATACTTAACGCTGTCGCGAGTCCGAGGTCCAACGGTCAGGTCGAACGCTACAATAGGACTGTCCTTGATTCACTGACTGCACAGAATCTAGGCGAGAATGATAAAGATTGGGATAACAAATTAGGCAGAATCCAATGGGGTTTAAACAATACACTACAGAAGACTATAGGTAGGTCACCCTCGGAAGTCATGTTCGGTATAGAGATGAGTAGTGAATTTAATCCATCTTTGAATAGGGTAGCCGAAGAGTCTCGTGAGAATCGTGAGACCCCATCTCTGTCAGCTATTCGTAGTGAAGTAAAACTTAGAATTGATGAAGCTCAGGATGCTCAAAAGCGATATTATGATCAGGGTAGGCGACCTGCACGAACTTACAAAATTGGTGACTTGGTTAAAATTAAAAAAGTTGCCTTCCATAATGAGGGCAAAAGCACAAAGCTTATGCCCTCATACGAGGGTCCCTTTAAAGTCGTGAAGGTTATAGGTAACGATAGGTACAAAATAGCTCCAATAGCAGGGTTCGAAGGGATGAAAAACAAGCGAAAGACCACCGTTGCATCAGATCGCATGCGACCTTGGATTCATGTAGCGTCTCTAGAAATCGATTACGATACGGATGACGATGTCAGTAACGCTACAAATGACAATAGTTAGTCAGCACAATTAACGATTCTTAGAAATATTATTGATTATTGATATTTATAATTTGTCTACATGCTTGTTGTTGTCTCGTTTCAGGTCGGGTAGAAGCGTGGAAGGATTCACGTGACGACCTGAAGCGACACAGCATATGGTTGATCCGTGAACTGGCAGAGTCCTTAGGAAAGGATCAGTTCACAGGGTCTGGTTTGATTAATTGGTTCGATAAATGGATTTTGGTTCGATAAATGGATACATTTTGGTTCGATAAACGGATATATTTTGGTTCGATAAATGGATATACTTTGGTTTAATAAATGAAATATATTTTGGTTTGATAAATGGATAAATTTTGGTTAAATTAATGGTAAAACATACTATCTGAAGTATAGCATGGCCATTTGGTTAAAATATGATAATGTTGGATGGTTTTATGTTGGTTATTTGGTTATGTAATTTATCTATGTATTGTGGATTATAGTAGTTATTTCAAGGATTAATTATTGCTGTGAGTTACCTAAATGACCTTATATAATAACTGTTTTACAATATTTAAACTTGTCAATGAAGTATGTATTTAAATTTGATTAATTTAAGGATACGAAATATAAACGGAGCATTGGTCGTTAAAATAGTTAAAATGGTATATTTGAAATATCTTTCTATGCTACTATTAATGTTATCATTGTTAGTACCTTTACTTTGTACTTAAAAAGTGTACCTACCGTTTTGCCGAGTGTAAGGTTTCACCAGAATCGTGTATGAGGACATACACGTCGTCAGGATGGACGAGTGTAAGGTTCCGGTTATTTTTAATAGTCTGGTTAAGGGTAATTTGAATTAATGGGTCACACCAAAGGACAAAAAGGGGGGGTAGACGTTAAACCTGACACTTGGCAAACCGGGGCATTCGAGTTACGGGAGTTGAATTGGTTGGTTGTGTGACTTGTTTGTAAAAAGATTGGTCTTGGTTATTTGATGGTCGTTTGTTAACTGATTTAAAAGGAAATATAAGTTTTGAAACTGGTTTATTGAGTTGGTTATTTCAGTACCACGATAACAGATGGTGTTAATGTGCTGTGTAGTTTACAGAAGCAACTGGAACATTCTATGTTTTTTTGCTCCCAGACCAGCATGTAAGAACACTTAACAGATACTTAGTTGGATGGAAAGTGATAGACGACTTATTTGGCCGACGTACCTTTTTTTTTATTATGATTTATTTTATTTGAAAAGGAAGGTAAACGAGCAAGTGGGTCACCTGATGGTAAGTGATCACCACTGCCCATAGACACCCGCAACCCCGGAGGGATTGCAGATGCGCTGCCAACCTAGAGGACTAAGATGAAATGCCTCTTGTGCCCGTAATTTCCCCGGCTGTCTTACCTACTTGAAAGCTGTAAATTGACAATCACGAAAAGTGGGTAGGGACAACAAAATATTTACTTCAAAATTTGGAAGTAAAAACTCAGCTTTATTTATCCTTTTATAAGCAATAAAGAATTTGCATAATAGAAACTGAAAGCGATCCGCACCGCGGAACCCATAAATATTCATGCTGCCTAATTTGTGATTAGACCTTTATTCCAGAATCGTTATTTACGTTAAAAAGCGGTTACGTGGCCATTATTTTGATTGTAGAGTAATCACCATCTCAATTAAGGACGTCAACTGTCGGTTTCATCCCCACATACATACATACAAACCGTCACGCCTCTTTCCCACAGGGGTAGGCAGAGACTACTTTGTTCCACTTGCTACGATCCATCCACATTCATCAATGTCTTCATACATGCTCGTCGGTTTCGGGTACTCTTGACTGGACCTTTTTCCAAAACGTCTCTTATTTGTTCTCGGAACGTCAGTCTAAGCCTTCCCCTCCCAACGCAACCATTCACACTCCCCATATAGATCTGTTTAGTTCGTCTACTTTCATCCATCCTCTCTACGTGACCAAACCAATTTAGCATACTTTTTTCTATCCTAGTCACTATGTCCTCACACTTTGCTTACTCTATTCCATTTCCAGCCCAGCATATTTCCCACTGTTGGGCACAAGTCGCTCATGATGAGGGGGCGACGGCGAAGACCTTTGTTAAAGGCGAAAGTTTGTAACTTTGGATGTTTGTTACTGTTTCATGGCGAAACATCTGAACCGATTTTATTGAAATTTTGTATAGTGATAGCTACAAACTCGGGAAATGACATAGGGTAATTTTTATCCCGGAATATCGCATAGTTCCCGCGGGATAGCGATAAGCGAATTCATCGCAGACGGAGTCGCGGGCAACAGCTAGTAATGCATATATGCGTCACAATTTAGCTGTCATTCGAACGCATTATGTTCGTTTCTGTCATTTTAAAGACGTCCCGCATTTGACAGCTGCCAGTAAATGCGTTAAAACATTATCTTTGTTTGCTTTAAAGCTACGATAGTGAAACAACAAAAATCAGGCATTTAAAACCCGAAACTGCGGAAACCCTATCAGATTACCATTTCCATTACAAACTGCCTCGCATTACAACCCCAAAACCTCATTTGTCGTTACAATCTAATTACTTCCGCACCACTCGAAAACACCTTCAAGTTTTACTAATCCCGAAACGTCAAGGTTTGTAACCTCTGGAACAAAGGAGTGACAGCCGTGCTATAACTACACACGGCGAGCGACGCTGCGATCGATTTAGCAATACATTACGCATTTTGCTGGTTAACTACAGTGAGGTTAGAGTCCCGGATGCGCAATGAACACAGGGCGCGTTCACTATGCCGCCAGTGGCACGAAGTCGTGGTAAGGCCGCTACAAACAGCTGCTTCGTTGTATTAATGCAGCGATTTAATCGCGACGGATAGTTTGACTTACTCCTACAGCACTACTTGTTACTATTATTGCGAGAAAATTGTTGTGAGGAAAGTGCACGACCCATGTGCAAGAGGTTGCCAACATTTGGTTTGAGATTTAAAATGTTATTTGTAAATATTGTTGGTGTAAGGATTTTAACTAATTTTCAGCGAGCAGATTTGTAATTACACAAACTGATGACTCACGTATTAAAGTCGATTGGCCGGGAGGAAGGACTACGAACTAGCCCGAAACAATGTCGAGCAACATTCGACTGTTATTCGTTTTTGTAATTATGATTGAGTCTCACGGTAGTATCATGAATCAGATTTGTTTTTAGATTTATCTAATCAGCCCACTTCCACCCACTGCTGAGTAAGCCTCTTCATTTTCCCGCCACTTTGCCCGGTCCTGTGCCAGTCCCATCCACAGTTTTCCAGCCGAATGACAGTCATGTAACTACACTACATATATGCATATACTACTACTACTGCTGCTGCATATATGTCTACGTGTATCGAATATGTGTAAATAAATGTTTCTCTCTCTCTCTCATGTAACCAACGGGCTGATGGTCTGCCCACTGACCTTAGTGATAATAGGAAAGCGAGATAGTAATAAAAAAATAGCTGAATAGATAATTTTTATTTATTCTTGGCGACATGATTTTCTTTACGACGCTATGTTTTAGTGTCTATTAATCCGTTGGTTCGTAAGGTATAAACCAAACACTAAAATGCTCTCAAGCAAACTCATGAAAATTCCTTCCGTTTTCCAATCTATGAAAGTGTTGGCTGAAAATAAACTCATGCAATTTGTTCAAAGGAAAATGCAGTTGTAAAACAAATGACGGCGCCAAGAAGACGGATAAGAGGTTCACTTCAATGCCAAAAGAAACTAGTTCAGCGACTGTAAAAACGATTGAATTTGTTACACGCTTCGTCCCTTTCTTAAAATATTTGAATGAAAGAGACATTGAATAAGATTTAGAGACGTAACGAATAGGTTGTGAAAACACACACTAGTTGTGACAGCAAGTGAAAAAAGGGCATTTATTTCATTACAATTTCAACTTATATCATCAACAATCATTATCAGCACGCAATGTACAGCAAAGTAGCGTTGCTTGTTGAACTGCCTGTCTACAAACTTACCGCATCAAAACGCTATAAAACCTTCCTTATTACACCAAACTTTAAACCTAAGCATAACGAGCCAAAGTACATTTTTAAAAATCAATTTTCGTGATCATTTGGTCGTTCTAATATATCATTTAAAAATGTTTTATTCATACACCTTGGCCATGCGAAGAAACAAAATACGATCACTTCAGACTTAACAAAAGAAATTAGCATTTATTTTAGATTTATGTATCTCCTGATTTAGCAAAGGATATCATATTTTTAACCCTCGACGCAAAAACGTGTATGTGTGTGTGTGTGTGTGTGTGTGTGTGTCTGTGGCATCATAGCTCTCAAACTGATAAATCGATTTCGATACGGTTTTTTTTTTCGAAAGCCAGTTTCTGCGTGGTGGTTCTGAGCCAAATTTGGTAAAATTGTAATCACCGCTTTTCTAAACTGTCCCGCGGGAACTATACAATTTCCTAGGACAAAAACTGTTTCTGTGCCAAATTTTATTAAAATCGGTTCATTGGTTTAGGCGTGAATGCGTGACAGACAGACAGAGTTACTTTTGCATTTATAATATTAGTAGGGATTTGAAAATTTTAAATATCTACAGGGTGATCCATTAGTATTTTTAACTAACAATATAAAAAAATGTTGTAATTTTATGAACATAATTTCTTCATACACTTAACTGTTCTTTCTATAGGTACCTAAGTAGAATTTTAAGGAGAAAACATTCCTTTTTTTTATCTTACAATGCTAAATTATCCCTGTGTAACAGTCTCTATTTATCGGAGGAGGCCTATATCCAGCACTGGACGTCTTTCGCCTGACATGATGATAAACAGAGGATAGAGGTCAATCACTGGTCAGTTTGCAGTAAAAAAAAAAAAAAAACAGTACTAATTTCGGCGTGAACAAAGACAGTAAAAAAAAAACAGTCTGTACTAATTTCGGCGTGAACAAAAACGCGGGCGACAGCTAGTTTACCGTAAATACCTTTAAAATTTCATAATAAAAACATTAAAAACCCAATCTAAAACCAGGGTTGGATCGAAACGTAGGGTTGGCAAGTTTGCGGGCTAGCTCCATTTGCTAATTACGGTGTCCCCCGCCCCGCGGTCGCCGCAACCCTATAACACTTTGCTCTTTGCTCTTTGACTTGACTAATTAATCTCCTGTTTTTGCTTATCTTGGTTTTGTAATGTATTAGCTTTTATGCCCGTATAAGTGGCTTTGCAGTTGTCATTTGTTTTAATTTTCTAACAGGATTGCAAACGGTCAAGTACCCATTTTGAGAGTATAGACATTTGTATGAAAACACCGTTTCTAATGACTGTTACTGTCATTTGATTGAATTGACTTTTTCAGAGCCTATTTAGTATTAATTTTAACTTGTTCGTTTATTTATAATAATCTTATTTATAATTACCTTAGTCCGTCTGTTTATGTAAGTAGCCAACATAAAATGACCTCATACTGCATACATTTTGCTTACTCGCACTTGTTTTTTTTTCCTTTTGAGGCACGGAACTAAAAAAAAACACCTTGTATAAGAAAACATGATATCAACAAAAGTAAACACCATATCAACTGGTACAAACAACAAGTGCACAAGCCTAATAAAACGTCAGCTTTTAAAGTCAATGACATGCCGACTAAATTTCCCGCACTCGCCCAGCAGACGGCAGTGTATCACTGTCGCTACATCATCATCACTACATAGTATAAAACAAAGTCGCTTTCTCTGTCCCTATGTCCCTATGTATGCTTATATCTTCAAAACTACACATTGGATTTTGATGCAGTTTTTTTAATGGATAGAGTGATTCAAGAGGAAGGTTTTTATGTATAATTCTACGCAGACGAAGTCGCGGGCAGAAGCTAGTACTAAATACACGAGAAAATAATATAGCTCGCGTAACATATGCAGGCGTTGTGTAAATATGCCCTCGGTACATTTATCGGGGGTATAGTTCATTGGGGTAAATTCGAAACAGGGAATTTCGAAACTCGTGGATATCCACTAAACGGGGAACAATTACATAATCTAGCAACATTTACATAGAAGCTTCAATGTAAAGGCTTCTAGATAAGCATTGCCAGATTATAGAATTGTTCCCGTTTACATTATCCACGATTTTCGGAATTGCCCCAATTTCGAATTTACCCCAATGCACCTTAAAGTATCTTTTGATTTTTATTATTATTATTATTTAAAATAATACACTAGCAGCTCTTTAAATAAATATCTAGTCTATTTTTAAAACAGTTCAGTGAAGGTGCACTTATCACAAGTTCGGGGAGTGCGTTCCACGAGTTCACAACACGGTTAGGTAGGAAATGTTTTCTGGGGTTGCTTGCGCTTGGCTGCTTGATCAGTTTTAAGATGCCCTCTCAAACGTTTTAGTAACAAATTTTTTACCTGATCGACATTTGACTGTTCCTCCATCAGAAAAAAAGCAATAAAGCTGATTGTCACATTTACTTGTGAGTGAAATTAGGCTTTGATGTTGCCGTACAAATGACATTGAACCTAAGGATAAAGGGTGGTAAAGGGCTTTCTTGGTCGACTATACAGACTAGCGAACAACGGGTGGCTTTTCATAATAACTTTGGCTGTAGCTCGCAGCTTCGCCCCTGCACGGTTACCTACTCGAGAGCGGGCAAGAGCAGTGTCGCGTGCGAGATAGACTACTTGTCTTTTTCTTACTGTTTGTTCTAGAGAGAGACGGGTAGTCTGTCTTGCGCGTCTAGTCGTGCCGCACTATTTTTTTTCATATCCGTCTTCCAATTTTTTTTGCTTCAATAGGCCTCGTCCTGTAATTTACTCGTAGATCTATACAGCGTGTTGCTAGTATTGCTTAAAGCTGAAGATAATAAGTTCCATTACCACTTTCAAGTATAGTTAAGTAAAAAATTACTAAAGATCACAATTTAACTTCAGTGACTCCTACAGTTTTCAACGTAACGATATATTTGCAGTGTAAGTATCGTAATCAGTATCGCTATAGCTTAGTGTAAGGCAGACATTAGTATGGAAATGAACCTAGTTACGAGACTGAGGTTTGTTGGGAAAGTCCTGGCAGGATGAATTTTGTAAAATTGTATTTTGATGTTGACATTTTCAATAGCCAAAGCGTCAAAGCAGTTCAAACGCCCGGTAGATGTACAGGGCCAGCTAAATGCATTATTCATGTGTTGCCCTCCTTCTGAAGTTCAAAAAGTAATTATCTTCAAGCTTTAAAAATATAAAAACGTGCGAACCGTTTTCACTTTGTGCCCAAAATAGGAATGCTATGGAAAAAATGTTAATGCTTGTCAAATAATGTACACTTCTGGAGTTATGCATGTAATGTTTGTTTTATACAAAGTGTTCCAACTTATTATGTGGTTATCTGTTAGACATTGGAGATTAATCAGCGTTTTAGTATAAATAAAAAATAGAATAAAATAACTTTTATCAAAAGTGTTTTAATGGTCATCAGAAAATGCATTTTCTTGATGTTGGTATTACATAACCTAAAAAACATTTTTTCTCAAACATGCTCGGAAATGTATGCGTTAATGTCCCGATATGAGGACATGAAGTTTCTCGTTTATGGCTCCCTACATTACTTCTTGGCTTAGGCCACAAAAGTTAGTATGAAAATCCATTTTTGTCCGCTGCTCTAATTTTTTAAATTTCTATACTAAAATTAAATTGGCAAAGGAAAAAATTACATACAGCCAACCACCACCACAATCTGTACCTAAGCATAATTGCGACATAAAAAAAAATCTATGGTACTATATTTATGTGCGGTTAAACATGGTACTCAAATAGCTGGATCAAATTAGTACATTTAAAAAATAAAAAAGGTGGCAAATCGAAAATCTTTTTTAATTTTAATATTTCCTCACATTGTTTGAGAAAAGCACTATACAAGCTTTGGCCGGAACAGGGATTGCAGGACTCGTTCTATCTGGCCTCGTCTTCGACTCGGCCACCTACCCCAAACTCGTCCAGCAATCCCTTACTTCACGGCCTCTGCAGTAATGTACTATTAATAGAAGCTTTTTTTACTATTATTAAATGTATACCAATTTTCAAGCCCATCGGACCAATCGTCGAAGAGTTCCGTGCGGAGATGATCTTGGCCGGGCCACCGGAATCTGACTTCAAGAATTATTCACGACAATTCGATCACTGAAAGTAGGTAAAAAAAAAATTAGAAAGTCAAAAAGAGAGGATATAATTTTGATTCAGACAGAGTTTAAAGAAATAATCTCGTGTCTTTTTCAAAAACAAGGTTCAAGTTTAAAGTTTTTCACGAAAACGGCTGATTTCTTTTTAAATACCAACCTAATAATTTTGAAACGTAATATAAACTTACAGTACAAAATAAACCCTTATCAAAATTAATGATGAAAATTTTAAGTAGCTCGTTTCAATTAACTTGAACAAAGATATCTTTCACAACAAAATATGGCACTTATTACATTTTCATTTATCAGAAATCATCTACGCCGGAAAACAAAACAAATTAGAAACGCGTACGTTTGTTTGCAAGCATTTATTATTCCATCTCTCCGCGAACCGAGACAAAAAGGTACGGAAATGAAAATTAATTTATCGTAAGAGCTGTGTAATGTAATTTTTTTTTATTACGAGTGACTCATCTGGTATCAAATGCTACGAGGTAATATTATTAATGCGCAGTATTGTAGTCAGTAGTGTTCCGAGGGGATCGGGACCCCACCTAAAACTAGAATGGAATAGGTAGGGAATGAAATGGAATTAAATTAAATGGAATGAAATTATATAGTTAAGAATTATTAGAATTATTATTATTTATTAGAATTGGCGCACAGTAAATAAAAAAACGATCAACATATAAATAACAAATATAAAACCGAAATAAAGTATGTTTATTGTAAAAATAGGTAAAATTCACGTCATTGGAACATAACCTTCGACACCAACACGAGTCTTTGAATTTAATCCACATATTCCACATTCATTCCAGGTTATTGACCCTAAATTGCACCACAGTCCTTGAGTTAGCCATCTGTGTTTGTATTGTTGTCTCACTTACTCGTATGGGTTTGATACTTTAATCAGCCGAGCGAAGGAGACAGAATTGACAGAATTGTACAAAGCACGAATTGTACCTGCTCCAATCACATTAATGACATAGTTTCTCACCATGAATTTGTTTCACTAGTCGTTTTCTCCAACTGAGAATATTCGCATCGAAGATATTATTATGTAATGGAAATTCAAGATCCGTAAAATGAGAAATAACACGACTGGAGATGCGAAAATGTCATCGAACATTTCGTGTCAACGCGGAACATTTCCAATCACGAAGTTTATTGGTTATTCGAACTACCTTCCTTGGTAAGAAAAAGTTATTTATGTTAGTAGATTCAACATTATTTAATCATCTTTAAACTGTTTTAATGTAAAAGTATTATTGAAAACTAATATGTTTGTAACATAACGGTATACTTAATGGAATTATTGTAAAATTGATTTGACGTTATTATTTAATTTATTGTTATTATTACTTTTTGGTTTATTTTACTCTTTCTGCTAAATAATAATAATTATTATTAAAACAAAGTTTTAAAATGATTAAAATTCATCATCAATATTCTTTAAAAAAAACACATTGATTCAATTTAAATGAGATTCACGTTTGCGAAGAAGATTAATGTCTGCCTTTAGCCGTCCTAAGCCATTATTAATGACGTTATACTCTTGCAAATCTGGAAACCTTAACGGTAGATCTAATGTCCCTATTCGAACGCTAAATACGAGATACCCACGTGACAGGAAGGAGCGGGCGACTTGGTTCCGTTGATAACCATACGGTTTCCATTACTTGAGTCACAGCCAGAACATGTCTTAACCTGACTAAACATTGATCAAATCGCAACCACTGATTGGTTGATTGGGCCAATGTTGCTAGTTTAGACTTGTATAAATGTAAATTTAATTTTTTTAAACAAAAAATACTAATAGTTTAAGAAACAACCCTTAATAATTTAACTAAGAAACGGCGTTCACATGAAAAAAATCCAGAGCCAGACGCGCACGCGCAGACACAGCCATCAAACTAATAACACCCCTCTTTTGGTGTCGAGAAAAAAGCTTACACACTGAAAAATAAAAATTTACGAAAAGAAAATTTGAACATCTGAAAAATGACAAATTAAAAAAAAACACTTTAAATTATTATACAGGTAAATATGAAAAAAAAGTAAAGAAAATTCATGTCAAAATTTATAAATACTAGATTTTATAGTCAACCATTAAAATTACCTACTCATTTCATTAACTCTGAACCTCAATTAACAACACAAAAGTCTTACTCAAGATAAGGCTCTTTCAAGGTAAGTTCTGAATCCAAAGTGAAAAACGCCTTTCCATTCAGCGACGAAGAAAATTATTAAAGAAAAATCGCTTATCAGAAAGAACTCAGGTGCTTTTTGCGAGCTTCGAAGTGTGGGCTGAGCTTAGGGGCTCAGGCGATTCAAAGGTGAAGGTCGGTGACCTTAGAACTTGCGGGAATGCCTATTAAATGTTTTTATAATTATAATGCAGAAGCTTTACGCAAGCTTGATGACTAATCAGGGTTGCCAATCTACAGGGAATTCCCCAAACAGCGGGGAAATCGAAGCTAATTGGAGAATGTGAGGGGAAAATACAGGGGATTTTAATTATGAACACAAATATCAAATTTCTGCTAGTCTTGATTCATATATACAACTCATTACTCGAAAAACGAATTTATATTCATAGATAGCCCGATTCCTAAATAGACGTGGGAAATTCCGACAATGCTTAGGGATTTTACCATATTACTGTAGGCAACCCTACTAATTGTGTTTTTTAAAAAGCTATGCAGCACGCGTTTTCTTGTGCTTGATAAAACAATTTACACTACCGTTCTAATTACTTTAGGTTTGCCGAGCACGTAATAAGTAAAAACAAAATAAAGGGGAAACGCGCGAACGGATCCACTGTGGGTGTCAACTGTAGAAAAGCGTTTCTTTTTGTTTACTTAACGCCGGCTTTGCCTTTCTTTTCGAAATGGACGTAACAAGCTGGCAGAGAAAGAGATAACGCAGAAAATTTCAAAATGCAGACCGAATAAAATGTAAACTCCCACCCATTCGCTCCCATCGTCTGTATTTCCGGACAGATACAACCTAGGGCTCTTCAAGGCTAGAGTGAATAGGCTATTACTGAACCAGTGAGTTACACCTTTGGCCTCATCTGCACCTTCCACCAAGTGAGATAGAGGTCAATCACTGGTCAGTTTGTAGTAAAAAAAAAAAAAAAACTGCTGTAATACAACTTTTGTATCCTCCTCCAACATTGCCTAACCTAGTTGAGGTACCAGGCCAAATTACACGAAAAGATAAAATTTTAGAACTGCTTTACTAAAGCTGATATATTGTCCTCAAACAGGCTTAAGCAATTTTGGGGCAAGACGGCAAAGTTGAAGCAGTACACGGTAATAACAATACAAGCATCAAGAAGTTACAAGCAGAATGTGGTAGATAGGACGAAGTTAACTGTAGAGCTGTCCCTGGTATTGCCTATTGTACCTACTTAATGTACCTATGTATTTTTGACTTTTTACTATACTTACGTAACTAAAAAATGGAAATTGTGCCTTTTTTTCTGAAATGAAGAAATTGTTGGATTTTTCTGAATTAGAGTCACCAGCACTAGGACACATTTTTTAAGAAAATAATGTCCACAATTTTCCATACGACTTTTTATGCCCGTTTTGTGATGATCCATACAAATCGTATGAAAAATGTTACAAGAATAACAAAAATTAATCAAATAGGTACTGTCTATTCTGACTCAGAAAACCCAAAAATTACTTCATTTTGAAAAAATAAGGGATTCAGTTTTTTTAAAAGGTTCAATTAATAGTTACATACACATACACAAACCACGTCTTTATCCCTAACGGGGTAGACAGAGCCTAAGGTAACAGGTAATAGTTAATTATGACAAAACCGATACACGTATTCCAACAAGTGAAACAAGAGTAGCCACACAAAGTACATAAAAAAATATGTCTCAGAAAAAAACATGCCCTTATTTGTGGGATTGTTGCACTTAAGGAGCTACTAGATAATTGCGTAAACCTTAAATCACTACCTACATAGTATAAAACAAAGTCGCTTTTTCTGTCCCTATATCCCTATGTATGCTTAAATCTTTAAAACTACGCAACGGATTTTGATGCGGTTTTTTTAATAGATAGAGTGATTCAAGAGGAAGGTTTTTATGTATAATACATGCATAATATACCGTGCGAAGCCGGGGCGGGTCGCTAGTTATAAATAAAACACACATGCATAAAATTCTCTACTTTTACTACTTTTACGCTTCTCTATTTTTATACTTCTTATAAGTTTTTCAGATACGTCCTTTTATACCGCTGTCAGGCGTTAAAAAACAAATAAAAAGGGCCGAGCGATAATGGGACTCTCATTAACCCGAGGATTTACTTCGCTCTATGACAGTGAATAGAACAAAACGCTTTTGCATTGTCGGTTTCATAATAACTGAATAAAAGCTCCCGTCCATTGTATAGGTACTTGACACGGTATTCATGAACTTTAAGGCACAATGAAGCTAGTTTTAATCACTATAGACACCTTGGTGTATTGTCTAAGTTTGGGTTGAATTTTCTTTAACACAAAAAAATCCACTCAAAACTAGTGAACAATTATTGTGCTGAATTTGAAATAGGTACGAGTAGATTAGAAGAAAATTATCTAAATAAGTTTCTAAATCAAACTGATAAGTAATGTTAATAATATAATAATATAGCCCTTTTTATTCCGTTTCGCTACAATTTCAGTACATTGTGTAGTCTTTTTTTTTTATAAATTATCGCGTAATTCGGCGTGCCTTATGGCATAGGCCTCCTTAATTTATTGGAGGGTTTGGGCTATAGTTCCCATGCGGGCCCAGTGCGGATTGGGAACTTCACACATATCATTGAATTGCTTCGCAGGTTTCCTCACGATTTATTTCACCGAAAAGCTCATGGCAAATTTCAAATGTGATTTCGCACATAAATTCTGAAAAACTCAGAGGTGCGAACCCAGGGTTCGAACCCACGACCCTCTGCTTGAGAGGCCACAGGTCAATCCACTAGGCTACCACGGCTTTTGAAATAATGTAAATATCTCTGAGTAAAATAACTAAGGGAATTTTATTTCAATTAAAATAGAATGAATGCAACAAAATTTAAGTAACCAAGCAAATCAAAATTACAATCACGATATAAATAGTTGTACTAGCTTGTATTTTTATTAAATACATTCCACAATTCAAACGAAATGATATTGCAGTAGTTCCAGGACTGCATTTAATTTTCTTTTCAGTTAAATGTTTTTGCAGCCCGGCTTTTTGTTCGTTAAACTTGCTCCGAGACGCGTATCTTTAAAACCACTTCAAACCGCTATTCTTCAAGG
Source organism: Pandemis cinnamomeana (assembly GCA_932294345.1). Taxonomy (NCBI): domain Eukaryota; kingdom Metazoa; phylum Arthropoda; class Insecta; order Lepidoptera; family Tortricidae; genus Pandemis; species Pandemis cinnamomeana. The sequence continues at coordinate 9,406,022 of OW028721.1, forward strand.
TATTATTTTAATTTTATAACGCTAGACCAATCTCCTTAGCATAATTTACTACTCGTTACTCGCAAATGCACGTCTTGCAGAATATTAAACAGACTGCTTGTTATTCTCCTTCCATAGTTTTATGACAACGCTAACTTTCCGGGTGGTGAAAAAACTGTTGATTTATGGATGAAAAACTGTTACAGCGAAATAGCATTACACAAAGAGGTATTCCGAAGTCTTTTTTATAAAATGGGCAGATGGATACCATTCCATTGGCACATTTTGGTTGATGTGGAACCAAAGAAATTGTATATTTAGTAGCACTTGGTATTTTTTTACTTAGGCGAGAAATTAATAAATAATAATTAATAATTAGCATGAATGTAGAATAAATGCAGTAGGAATGAGAGCGTTAAGAAGTATGAAAGGTGTATCACTGAAAGATAGAATAAGGAACAGTGTGATAAGGGAACGTGCTGGTGTGAAAGAGTATAGTTGTCCAAGCTGATCTGAGAGCCGTCCGAAGTCCCAAACAAAATATTTTAAAAATATCGAACGAGTGTTCGATATACGGAATTTGAACTAAGTCTCAATGCAGCCAGCAACAGAAACCTGCCAGTATAAAACTAGCAGAACCTATTCCTACAGTACCTAGTACTCGGAAGTAAAACTGATCTAGAGATAGTTTTCATAAAATGGTATAATATTTGACTGTGGCATGTACCTCGTTTGCTGTTCAACATCTTGGGGCGGGTAAAATTGAGATACTTTTGTATATTATTTGGATTGGACGTCCCTAAATATGGGTCCGACGGACGTCGGCCCTTTGAAGCCAGCGGATTTTCAATCACGTTTGGGCTCTATTTTGGCCACTTCCGGACCGCTTTTAGGCAAATTTCCCAAACGCCATAATGTTCATGAATATTGATGATAATGCTACATAGTTTGTTTTTCAAATTTAATCGTCTTTGGATCATGCACCTACTGAAACTGTCTCCAACTTATTTCTCTGTCTTATTGGTTGTCTGGTAGGGCTATTAAACGATAAGACCGCCTATTTTTTACCTTGTTCTTTGTTTCTGTATTGTATTTGTACCTTTGCTCCATGATTTTTTATCGGAAACTGTATGTTTTTTTGGGAAAAGCTTTAGTGGGATCGTTTTGAAAATGAGCATTTTTCAAAAGATGCCTTTTCTTTTAAACGCACACTTGCCCAGATAGTACGTTTTCTCAAAAATAATAATATTACATTTTCTCGATCATTGTTTTATATAATTAAGTGTTCATATACATAGGTATCTATGCATACTATCAGAATTGGCGGTAAAAATTATGGAATGTTATTAAATCCCAAGTAACTAAATTCGCTGTCTTTTATCGTGTGTTGAATTGTGAAAATAAATATCTTTCTTTCTCTCTCTGTCGAAGTAATTCTGTTTTACGTTAGTGAACATAAGTAATTTTTTTTTGTAATTCAAGTACCTACATTTCATCTTAATTGTAATTTATTAAAAAAATCACTTTAAAATCTCGTATAAAATTTTTGCAACGTCGCTGCCATCAAAATCTTTCAATTTTCCACTCGTTCAAGCAGATTTTAAATCAATGCGGCAGAATATTTGATGATTCAGCGAATTAGGGTTACACCCTTGAAAGTTACACGCAATTTGATAACAAAACTATTCGGAACCCTTTCAATGAATAACTTTACAGCCAATCAAGTGTAGATAAGCTCATTGAAATTCATCAACGAATATTTTTGGACCAATGGTTTGAAAGGATTAAATTATGATTTATGAAATTGAATTGAAAATTAGATGTGTGTAAAGTAAATGTTAGCACAGATACATCTAACTTTTACTGACTGTCTGTTTGTATTTACATTTTTTAACAGATACATACGGGGTAGACGGAGCCTAAGGTAACAAAACCTTAAGGCCACGTTTAGCTTGATTAAGGACGTATAGGTGGAAAGGGAAAACAAAATAGTGATGGGTTGCCAGCCGCATTGCCTATAACGTGATTCCTAAGACTTTCGCCTATTCCCTCGATGGGCTTTTACCATCTGCGCGGGACTGGTAAATTCTATGTTTTTTCTTAACTCCCAGACCAGTAGGTAGTTATTACCGGTATTTTTTTTTATTTTTTGAGATTTTGTATCAGTTGATTGAGTTGGCCTAGAGGGTTGATTCGCAGCTGCAAAGGATCGCGGACCTAAGCATTTACAATTAATTTCAAATTTATACCTTTAGGCGTCTTGCGAAAAAGGATTCTGATTCTGACAAACGGGCAGACGGGCGGACAGACAACAAAGTCATCATCACTACATAGTATAAAACAAAGTCGCTTTCTCTGTCCCTAGGTCCCTATGTCCCTATGTATGCTTATATCTTCGAAACTACACAATGGATTTTGACTTTTTTTTTTAATAGATAGAGTGATTCAAGAGGAACGTTTTCATGTATAACTCTACGCAGACGAAGTCGCGGGCAGAAGCTAGTAATATATATTATAAGGGACCTTTTTTTCTTTTTGGGTACGGAATCCCAAAAACACAAAAACTTTGAAGTCGGTTCAAAATTACTTGAGCATTGCATAATTTGCAAATATTGTGGCTGCTGTTACTGTCATAATGGCCGCTCCCGTTAAAATCTCCGCAATTTTGCCGAGTAGTGTTGTGTAGTCCACTATCGATAGTGTTTCGATAGGCTATCGATAGCTTAAGCAAATTAAATAGTATCGATATTTTTGGTAGACTACAATACTATAGGGTGTGGGTCGTGGTCAACCCGGAAAAATGCTGACATTATTTCGAATCACTGATTATTATTTGAATACAAAAATAGGTAGGTTAGGTTAGTCAGGTATCTTCAGTTGCACGAATGGCAAAATACATAGAAAAAGGGGCTTCGTCGAAAACCAAGTGGATAAACTGTAGGTGGACCACGAGCCATAGCCGAATACTATCCATAGATTTGATCCTTCACGTCGAATGAATTATCGATAGTATGATTAGAATCGATACAAATGCTTTTCAATACTACAAAAACAATTGATACTAGCGATGGTATCGATTCTGCCAAATGTTTTGAACAATCCATTGCTACTTTTATTTCTATGATATCGATAATATCGATAGTAAGTAAGTAAATGCTTTGTTGTGCAAGTATGAAGAAACAGAGACAAATCACAAAAAAATACCTTAAATATATGCACAAAGGCGAACTTATCCCTATAAGGGATATCTACTAGTTAACCTTTGAGTAAATGAGAGGAGCATTAAGCGAGAGACCGACAAAGAGTGAGTTTAAAATATCCAATTCCAATTGAATGTTTATAGTATCAATAGTGCTCGTAATTTTCTGTACAATACTATCGATACCATGGTATTGAGCATAAAATTACGAGCACTAATTGATAGCATCGATAGGCCAGTCGATATTATGGCATTTTTTGATAAACTATCGATAGAGAAACTATGGATTTTGCGCCAACGCTATTCCCGAGAATTCGTGCAGATTCTGTTTCATAATTCACCACCATTTTGATTTTAATTGATTTATAACTTTTTGTTTATATGAAACCGCTGTGCAGTGCTGACCTAAATTTTCTAACTTAGTTACTGTATATTCTCATAGTTTTGTTCGCTAATCTGGTTTCGTTCGGGTCAAACCGGATTCACAAAAATAATTTAATTTAAAATGCAATGAAATGTTTTTATTGCGAGTAGGGTTTGCGATCCGGATATCCGGATATCCGTATTATCCGGATATCCGCCCTATTTTTGGATCCGTAATATCCGGATCTGACAACCTCAAGGATTCGGATAATTTGAATCTTTCGGGTAGTGTTAATAAAGTAAAATTTAATTTAATTGTATTAATTTTGCTTCGCATAATGTGTATAATATAATGTTTATAAAAATAATTGTGTATTTTTTGCTATGTATGGCCGTTATAGTTGAGAAGTTGACCAATTTGCACTAATGCAATAAGCTGATAAAAAGTACAAACTACGCATGTTGTCAATCGAGCCTCTCGCTCGCTCGCACTTAGCAGCTTTATTGCATTGCACTGATATTTTTATGGCCCCAGAGCCGAGCCGAGCAGAGATATGGTAACAATGATTGCTACCATCTGCATTTAAATTTTACCGTTACAATTAAACAAAAGATTAGTCCTGATCCCAGTATTCCCAACGTGAACTGTGTTTAGTCTTATGTAGAATTTGTAAGTCAGTCAGTCAGTTCAGTTGGTTGCTTGATCGTGTGAATCGCGTCGTGTAATTCGTGTATGGTGTTGTGAGGGGCGATTCCGCAGACTGGCAGTTGAAAATAAATTAGTGATTAGAACAAGGCATAATTGTAAGTATTTCCTTAATTTCATACTATCTATTATATTTCTAAATAAATTCAATCACTTCACTTTGTACTTAACCTATTCTGATATTTTCTAGGTTCCTGCTCCTGCATCCTGCTCTCGTCCACTTACATGGACTGTTACGAGTAGTTTAACATAGAATGTGACAATGGACAAAGAAAGCGAATTCAAGGACTTACGAAAGAAAGATATAATTATTTTATTTACAAATAGTTTATTGCACAAGTAATTAACGACAACGATTACGATTTAATTTAGCACAATTTTAAATTTTTAGTGCTATTTTTTTTACCGTGCTTCTGTTTTCTGTTTTGTAAAATTTTAAAAGCTATAATGATAAGTTACAGTTATTGTAAATCCCACTAGCATAATTATAAATCGATGTGAAATCAAGAGAGTTTATTGAGTATTAAGAAGATGATTATTTTTATATGATTATTGTTTTCTGTTTTTATTAGAAAAAAAGTTCATTTGTCCTAAAATGAATAATTTTAATGCCGTGTTAGAACATTATTTGTTAATGATTTGATTACAAACATGTTGATTTACCGCTTCTTTAAATTATACTATTTAAAATGATGACTTTGTTTTTTTTTGTAAAATATCCGTATTATCCGAAATATCCGGATATCCGGATTTCACAAACTGACCTATCCAAATTATCCGGATCCTGAAAATGTCCGGATCTTGCAAACCCTAATTGCGAGAATATAGTTAAAAAGTATAGTACCTATATTATAGGCGATGCAACTATTTTGATTCCCATTTTCACCTATAAGCTCACAATCATGCTAAACGTGGCCTTTAGGTCTTGTTACTTAAGGCTCTGTCTATCCCGTAAGGGATAAAGCCGTGATATATGTATGTATGTACGACCTTTCACTAACCTTAACATTCAAAAGGTTGCATTCGTCAAAGGTTTCAAACGTCAGGAGTACCCGAAACCAACGAGTATGTATGAAGAGATTGATGAATGTGGATGAAGTGAAAGAAGTATATCAGGATCGTAGCAAGTGGAACAAAGCCTGTCTGCCTACCCCTGTGGGAAAGAGGCGTGACGGTATGTATGAACGTAACGTTCAAACCTTAGTAAGCCCACATATTAACATACCAGTAATTAACGATCATAAATTACTGGCAACTGACGGAGATGTTAATATCCCGTGATATGTAACTTCATACCCTTGCTAGGCTCTTCTATTAGGGTTGGTACTAAATAATATAATTAGGTATGTTGTATTCGCTTGCCTAATTTGCACGGAAACCTCCCACTTGGTCGGTTTTTTTCCAAAAATCTATTACACAATAATAAATCAGTAGAAAGGTCGTGTACCTACATTAAATAAATTCATCAAAAATAGAGTGACTTAAATACATTTGACAAACACTGAGATACAGGCACAAAGGCAGACTTATCCCTTCTTAAACATCTAAATTCACTGGAGATGTAAAATGCCTCCATCGTCCAATTTTTTTTTTATAAAATCATAATCATGGTAAAATACTTTCTTGATCGAATATGCCTAGGCACCATGAAAAGAGTAAACCCCTACCCGATCCAACTCAAACGACGAATTCATTTCTAAATCGTCACAATGGCATTTTTCTCATTTAAAATCAGAGTCTGTTCACAAGTAAATAAATTGCTGCGGAAACCTTTCAAATTTAAATGTCCACATAAAAATTCAAAATTATTCCCAAAAGGGACAGACGCAAATGTTTGCCTGTTGACTTATTAACATAATTCCTGGCCTCCATCATTGCTGATTAATGTCGTCATTACCTTAATAAATCATTATTGCCGTGAATTATTTTATAACTGTTGGCAACACCAACAAAACATAAGAGCGGCAACACTAACTTTGTACACGTTCCAATTAAAAATAATGTTTACGTCTAAAAAGCCTTTTCATTGATAGACAAATAATCAGTGCAATAAATCTAGACAGTCTATAACTACTGATTAGTTTAATTTTACTAGTTTATTCAAAAACTTTGTTAGAAAAGCCGCAAGCATTTGCAAAGATTGAATGGTATGCGTGATTCCTAATTCGAAAGGAACGAAGTGGAAGTCAGCTGAAACCCACCAATCATATTTATTAAAAACTAATCAGCCCACATCCACCCACTGCTGAGTAACCACCTCTTCATTTTCACGCTTTTGCCCGGTCCCGTGCCAGTCTCATCCACAGTTTTCCAGCCGAATGACAGATGCCATCTGACCAACGGGCTGGATGGTCAGCCCACTGACCTTCGACTCAGTCTTGGCCACACTCTGTGACCACCTTCGACCATCGCCATCGTTCCGTCTTGCCAAGTGCCCCGCCCATCGCCACTTGAGCTGTGTTATCCTAGTTCCGACATCCACAGCTTTAGTCCGTTTCCGAATTTCGGGATTGGGGATGCGGTCGAGAAGTGAAATGCCCAACATAGCTCGCTCCATGGCTCTTTGTGCGACTTTCATTTGGTGCATGTTTGACTTCGTGTGCGTCCATATTTCGCACCTTTAGGATGAAAACGCCTCAACTCAAAAAAGCAACTTTTTGGGAAATTGAAATAAAAGAATGGACATTGTGGCACCATTGTACTTCATCGTGATTATTTTTTTTACTATTGAAGTGACAGCTAAATTTTGGGCATAAAATTGTAAAGGATTAATTTACCTATAAATCAGTTTAAAAAAACGGAATAAATTGTGAGTAATATGTGGATAAATAAAGGTTTTTATCTCATCAGTCACATAGTACGCCAGATAGATGTTTTTATTTAATAATTAAATGACACTATTAAAAATAAGTCCTTAAACTCGTTGAGTAGTCTTTTTTTCTCGATCTACCTTCAAATAGTTAACAGTGTTGGAATTTGCAGCTCATCTTAATTAATGTTTAAATATAGTAAAAGTGGCTAAAGTTTGTGCTATATACGTGAACATACTAAGAACTGAGTGACTTTGTTGTGTAAACTGCAGTTTTTGTGTAATAATCGCCTTTATAGACAAAAGTTGAAAGTGAGTATTTCTATATTAAAACGACACAAATCTGAATAATTCGTCAAATTATATAAATTATACCAGAAATAAATGGTCACAAATAGTCACAATAATAAATACGTCGGTTTCAAATTAAAAATTAAAGTGAAATATACCGTTTCCATCAGAATGAAAACGACTCAATAGGTTTTCCGTCACTACTGTTCTGTCCATGTGACGTATATCTGACAGGTGCTTCGACAGAACACTGAATGCGCCCCTCTCGCACCGTCATGAGCACGGAATTCCCCGCGCAAGAAAGAGACCGATATTGCAGCTTTGTCCCATTCCAGCCTGAATGTGGCGTTTTATTATTTATGGAACGATAGATATGACCGTATAAAGTCTTTTTACGACCCTAACACAAAAACCGTGTTTTTTGAGATGTGTCGTTTTCGTCCTAAAGGTGCGATTTCTGCTCCGTAGGAGAGGACAGATTAATAATTTATTTTTATTTTTATGTTTTTCTTTTCACACAAAAAGAAGTTGCCAAATCGGCCGAGCCGTTCCCGCGTTTTGCGCTTAGCAACATTCATTTTTATTTATTTAGACTAGCTTCGCTTGCACGAACTCGGGAAGATCAAGGAAATGCATGGTGTCTCGTTCATACACTACACCATTATAAAAAGACGAGACTGGGTGCGTATAATTCATTAAATAATAAGTGCCAGTAGCTTAATGCCATATAGCCCATCAAGGCAGCAAAAATAACTGTTTGGTATTTAAATGTCATTATTTTATCCTCAAAGGGTGCTGAAGGGTACTAATAAAGAACCTTTCTTCTTTTGTTTTCGTTGTGGCCGCTTTCCTTAACAAAGCCATAAAATAACCGTAATACTCAAAGCGAAAATATTCTACTCGTCTTACGAGTACGTAAGACTTCATTTACTTTCGAAATTCGATACTCCGTTCCCGTTTTATTCGGAAGTGGAATTTGGTTATGAAAAATTAACTAATTAACCGAGAATCACGTCAAACGAAACGTAAATACAAAACCTATAGTCCTATTAGCAAAAACAACAAGCAATCAAGCGGGTAAAATAGATTTTACAGAATTTTTTACGAGTTAAAAGCGAATCATTTATTTTATAACGTTCTTATTCTTGTTAGTACGATAACATCGTCTTATTTTCTTAAAAGGTGATTGTGCTTGGTGTGTAGATTTTAGAATGAGCTCTTAAAGAGTTTCAAATACGTGTTTAGTGTTGTGTTGGAGACAGTCGCGTCTGTGAGACATAAAATATTGATTTATGCGAAAGCGGAGGAAAGTATTTTTGTATAAAGATAGAAATATACATACGTACACGGATTACCATTATTTGCTGAACATCATTTCAAAATACTAAACCACTTGATCAGACAACGATTTATTTCTACAAACTATTCATTTAACCAATCTGCCATTCCTGCAAGGTATCGGCAATTTCAATTATTTCATACCTCGATTAAGGAATTTTGTGGACGTAAATAAACAAAATAATGTGTTAAACACGCAGGCAATCACCCGGAAGCCGTGGTTGCGGTTGCTGCGGTTTAAGCTTGATATGATACTAAAATGGCGACGCAATAATTAAATTTAGTAAACTTTTTGTTAAGGCTTGTATTCTGATGAGCGTCTCGTCTCGCCTGAGGTTCGCACAGGGGGGCTATTCCGAAATTCCATCGTGCCGTACCATCTCGCTCATTCTCAAATTAATAACTATTAGTATGAGCGGCACGGCACCGCGGCAATTCGCCCGACCACGTGTTGTGGTTCTGGTGTGATTGCGGTACGTGTGAAACAACCTTTTTTTTTAATGGAGAGGAAATCTTTATGGATGCTCTAGGCACGGGGATGCCTAGAGTTATGTGGGACTCGCCCCGAAGGGGTATACCCAAAGTAAAAACTCTCCGGCATTGCCTCAATCCGGTGTGATGGGGACGCAGTGGGATGCCAGTAGGGATTCACCACAGATGCCCCCCCGGTGGCCCCGACTTCCGCCAGGAGGGCCCGTACGCTGGATCCGTCTTCCCTTAGACAATGAGACCGTGCAATGCAGGTAGGTAATGCCCCGTCGTTCCCGTTGGCTTCAAGGGATCGGGCGAGTGGTGCAAGCACCGAGTTCGTCTTTACCCCTCGTCTGCGCAAGGGGCGGTTGCACGTTGAAACGAGGTCAACGGGAGTCCGCGCACGTGTGAAACAACCTTAAGTGTTACCTCATTACATTACATAAATCAGCCGGGAGACATTTACTTATGGACACAGGCATAGAAATATTAATGGAGGAGAAGTCGCGTCGTACGTAATTTCAAAGAGCACCAGTGTCGCCCAATTTCTCCTACTACAGCTCCCACACACACATTGATCTGCGTAAAAACAAAAGAACAGGAGGAGCCTAAGAGTCTACGACAACACGCAAACGGGTGTTGTGATTAGCTTAAGGACACTTCACGCACACTTTAAAAAAAGCAATTTATTTTTGACCTATACGCTAGTGAGAGAACAAAGATAAAATAGGATTGATAAGATATCGATATCTCAAATCTTTCGTGGCATTGAGACGTATATCATGTAACAGTGAGGCTCTGGAGAAATTTCTATCCCATAAATTATTTTTTTCAATAGACATAAAGTAGTGAAATGTCGTACGGAGTCAAGTTGAGTATTTTTTAATTTCTTTAAATGTCGTAGGTACGGAGCCAAGTTGAGCATTTTTGAATTTATTTATTTAGCTGGCCAATAAAGGGGAGATTAAAAGTATTTCGACGAACAGAGAACTGTTACAAGGTAAAAAAATATTAGGCGCGCGAGTTGAATACCGAGCATGGAAATGTTAGGAATGAGTAAGCGTACAATAGATGACAAGGACAAGATGAGAGGCGAGGCGTGTGGACGGCGCGGGAAGATGCTTCAGTTCAGTTCATCATATTAGGCTCCTTGTAACTTAAATTAAATCTACATGAAAATTATACATACATACAATACATACACAAATCACGTCTCTATCCCTGTATACCAATTCAAATTCACTCTGTACAATAATTTTATATTAGTCACGTAATGCAAATAACAACATAGGTTAAATAATAAAAATAGATACCTCGCTATTACTTGGGCATATCTAAGCTTATTTATCGATAATATCTCAACCGCAATAAACACTAGCACTGCACTAATTCGTGAACTGTGCATGCGGCCGTACCATGTTTTTTCACGCAGCAGTGGAAATCGATGATAACGGAATACATTGCGGTATCATATGATGTGACATTATGTGGTTGCTGTACTAAGCCATCAATGTATACCATGTCTAAATAAACATCAAAATCAAGTTCGGTATTATGGTAACTCATTCGGCACTGAATTTATTTGTTAAATTGTTACGTTTTTTGTTACTTTTAAGCAAAAAAACAATGAAATTCTAATACTTACATATGGTAAGTGACTCCATTATTCTTGTAGTTTTTCGTTTCACTTCTGTTTTTGCACGTAACCACACAACAATTCGGCATTTTGGTAAAACATCGGAGAACATTACCGTCGTACGTCCGAACTGTGTCTAAAGAGTGGCGCGGCTTGTTTCGCGAGCGATGTTCGTTTCTGACCATGTCGCGGAGTCACGCGCCACGCCTTCGTTACATATCTAGTCCTTTCTCTGATCTGAGGACACAGGCCTTTCCTAAGGATCTCCTTGTTCGAGGAGAATTGGTGTGGAGCGCTCCTGGGACAGTAACCGACGGCTCCAACCAAGGGGAACTGGGCTATATGATCGCCAAAAGATCGACAGCCCGCCTGACCCAGCTAGGCGTCCCAAAATCATCAAGGATCTCCTCGACGGTTTGGTGCTCAGCCAATGGCTTCCCGCGATCTTTACCAGGTCATTCGACCTTGAGGGAGGAACGGCATGGAAAGGCACGCGCTCGCCACTCTAGAACCTTCGGCCCCAACGGACATTGCGAGGGCTGCGTGGTCAAACCCGATAAGTCGACTTAACATTCCACAGGAATTTTGAAACTATAGAACGTTAACATAGTGTTCTTTTTTCAACTGTCAAATTATTTCAACTTATTGGGTTTGACCACTCAGCCCTCGAATTTTGGTTCTAAGAACAATGTGCCCCGCCCACGTGTATGTTACCTTTTTTTTAAATCCAAATGAGTTTTGTTCGACGCGCCGTGAAGTAATATCGAGTTTCAATTTCGATTGCCCTTTGTAAATAACTTAGTTGAAGCTGACTGTTTGCGAGTCGATGTGGAAAGGTGAACTTTTGAGTTTATAAGCTGATTGTGTGCCAGTGTTTGAAGAGCGTTTAATTGAACAAATTTAAAACGCGTTTTTTTCTTTTAAATTAGGTTGTAGCGCACGAAAGCGGTCGACGTTGGACACAGAGTCGCCAAGCTAAAATGGGGGTATGCCGACGACACGACGAACGGAGCATGCTCTTTCTGGACTGGAGACCCCGGCTTGGCAGAAGAAGTGTAGACCACCTGCCCGATGGTCCGATGACATAAAGGAGACAGCAGGACCAGTCTGGAAGAGGGAAACGGGCGGTTGCTCGGGATGGAGATGGATTGGAGAGGCTTATGCCCAACGGTGGGCGTTTACACGCTGAAGAAGAAGGAAGAAGAGGTAATATCATGACTAGTCTTTCACACCATCTTACTCACTAAGCCGCCAAGCATTAGTGTTCCGGCAAGGAGAGTAAGACAGCCAAAGAAATTATTGGCACGTATGAGGTATTCCGTCCTAGCTCTCTAGGCTAGCAACACACCTGGAATGTGATCAATACATCTGGGTGGTGGTGACCACGTATCATCAGTTACTTACGCGTTTGCAACCCTAAATTTATCCCTTACCTTCTTTATAATATTACTTTAAAAAGCACGGATAAAAAGCAGTGTTTGCTGGAAAAAGCAGTGCATTTAAGTCTATTTATATTTCGTTTAACGCAGGCTGCCTCAGATAGAATTAAGAGGCTTAAATTGAATCTGCCTGCAATTTGTTAATTAATTCAAATTTGTATTGCGCTGCGCCGACCTAGTTTTTGCTGGATTTAGATGCTAGCTTTTTGGCTCTGTTCATAGCGGCAGCATTATGCCTACGAAGTTTTTATTTTACTTGCCATGTATGTATGTTTGTCCGTTCTAGTTTGACTCTCGAAAAACCAATTAAAATTTACATGCATAAATCACGTCTTTATCCCTTACCGGATAGACTACAAAACCACGGCCATGTTTCGGATGACTGTGGGCGTATAGGTGCAAAAGGGAACCAAAATAGTGATGGGTTGCTAGCCGCATCTTTTACCACCTGCGCGGGAAGAAAAGCAACTGCAACGTTCTATATTGTTTTGTTGCTCCCAGACCAGCATGCCACAACAAACTAAAAAAAATAATTGAAAAACTGAAGGAAAATTCATTCGCAACGCCATCTTTTTTTTTTTTTTTTTTTATATGAATAGGAAGGCAAACGAGCAAGTGGGTCACCTGATGGTAAGTGATCACCACTGCCCATAGACACCCGCAACCCCGGAGGGATTGCAGATGCGTTGCCAACCTAGAGGACTAAGATGCAATGCCTCTTGTGCCCGTAATTTCCCCGGCTGTCTTACTCTCCACACCGGAACACAGCAGTGCAAGCACTGCTACTTAGCGGCAGGATTAGCGAGTAAGATGGTGGTAGCGATCCGGACGGACCTTGCACAAGGCCCTACATCTCTGGCGGCTTTACAGAAACTAATTCTACGGCGAAACGAAGATAGGCAGGGGACCGATTTTCGAAAGCACGTCACTCGAAAGTGCTATAAATCAGCTTATATCTTCTAAACTAAATAAATAAATATCTTGGGACAAATTACACCAATTGACCCAGCCCCAAACTAAGCAAAGCTTGTACTATGGGTACCAGGCAACGGATAAACATACTTATATAATGTAGATAAATACATACTTAAATACGTACAACATCCATGACTCGGGCACAAACATTCGTATTCATCATACAACTGTCTGCCCCTACCGGGATTCGAACCCAGGACCTCTAGCTTCATAGTCAGGGTCACTAACCACTAGGCTATCCAGTCGTCAAACTACAGCTCTTATCAAAGTTTTGACTAGTTCACAAGATTAATGAGAGCTGTAAGTGTCTTCTAAGCTACTCGTATTTCATATCCAGCACATTTTTCACCACTTTCGAGTGGTATTTTCACATAGGTATGTGCTTTCAAAAATCGGGCCCCTGGTCGTAGATTTTTATAAATGAAGGGTTAAATCTCTTTATAAATTACAGCCTTTTGTTAATGGAATAATTTATTGTCCGTATTAAGTCTTCACTATTGAGGGTGATATGTTCCCTCATCTGATTATAAGCCTCCGAACCCTTATAATGCCGCAGCGTTAATTTACGGCCTACACCCACTTTAATAACGTTAATAATACGTCTGTTACATCGGAAATAGTTTAAGGAACATTCCGGAATGGGCATACCATCATTTAACCGACAAACGTTTGGCAAAAATATCGTCTGGCAAAAGTATCGTTTGTCAAACAATTCATTTGGCATTTTCATATTGTTTTTGCGTCCTTTCAGTCTTTCGTTTGTTGTCTGGAATACATCCCTTTTAAGCAACAAGGCCGCTTATTGATTACCCTGTTAAAATATTTTTTAAACTAATCTATAAGATGCAAAAATCTTAGGAAACATGTTGTCTATTCTAAATTGCACCACCTGCTCAGATCTGTTCTGTTCTCCAGACCATTATGGTTGCCTGGAAGAGATCGCTCTGTAGCGATAAGGCCGCCTATTGTTACCTTGTAATATTCTGTATAGTAAGTACCTTTTTTCTGTTTTGGTTGTTATATGTGGTGTTCAATAAAGAGTTATTGTATTGTATTGTATTGTATTGTATCCCATCATTATTTTGATTCCCTTGTCACCATCACCAAGCTGATCTCCCAAACTACTCAAGTAACGTTTCATGTTAGGCACCGGATTTAAATCCAGACAAAACGTTAGAGCTTGGATATTATAGAAAAGAAAACAAAACTATTCGTAACAAAGGATCCTATAGAGTATGCCTCCATTTTGCGATTCAATTCGCTATCAGCAAGAAAAGCAGAATAGTTATGATTCTTCGCTTCAAAATTAATTTAATATTTAATTTTACGGCGCGGGTTGCGAACGTCTGCAGCTGCCATTACGAGATACAACATGATTTAAAATTTAATATTGCACTAGAATTTAATTAAAAAATGAGATGTTTTAGTATGAAACATTGAGTTCCTTTTTTTGGTTTCTATAGGTAGTACGAATGTTCGAATGAATAATATCTGCACTTTTTTAAGTTTTGTGCTCTGTGATATTTTGCTCCATCAAGACGAATATATAACGTAGGTATCACTTATCAAAACCGATTGAGCCGTTGAAAAGTTACTAGCGGTCATAGGAGCGAACATACAGAAAATTTCTAAACGACACTGAAAATTAAAACACGTAGAAAAATCTGAAAAGTAAAGCTGTGGCCGGGAATCGAATCCGGGATCCGGGTTCGATCTGGGCTTCGTCCGTTCCAAGATCCGGTTTTGATTCCCGGCCATGGCTTTACTTTTCGGATTTTTCTGTATTCTAATTTTCAGTGTCGTTTAGAAATTTAATTTCTAACGGTAAAACCGTAAAAGTAAACATAAAAAATCAAGAAGTAAAAATTTTTTGATACATTTTGATAGTAGGTACCTATACATACAGAAACCGTTATTGTCTAACGCATTTGGAATCACAATTGTTTTCACCATTCCTTTCTGTCAATAGATGAGGGTAGAAAGAGAAAATGCATGCGATTGTCAGCGCAACACCATAAGGCCAAAGGTCAAACACATAACCCTCTTTTCGGGCTTCGGCGCAGTCGCAAACCGTTATAACTCAAATTAGCCTAACCACTCATTTGCTTTCGGTAACTAGAGCTACCAACTTTGACAACCTCCAAACTGCTTCTAGTAATCAGAGCTACCAGACGACCTTTATACAATTTTTGATTTTTAATCTGTGAAGGATAGTTTCGAAGCGGTTTAAACTATGTCCAAAACATATCCAAATAAGATGGCAACACCGAAAAAAATTGGCAGCCAACATGATAGAACTAAAAATGACAGCCGAAAGTTGCTGACCTATTTCTTAGACCTCTTCGGTCTATTTTTCAGCTACAATTTTAATACCTATTCTAACTCTTATGAACTAAATGAGCTCGCTCCGAGCTGTCAGTTCTGAACGCTGGGTGTTCCATTATTCAGGCTCGGCCCGGTGCTCGAGAATGCAAATTGTCGTTAGGGTTCATTTTTCTTCGGCGTTCAACGTTTTGTGCCCACCTGTCTTGTAACAATAAAGGTTTGATAGAAAAATATATTGCGCGACCGTGTAAAATAATGTTTCGTGCGAGATTGTATGCATAGGTTCTTATTATGCTAAGGTTTTCATTTGACTTCAAACAAGGGTATTTTTTCTGTGAATACGTTTTTATTCTGTTATATATTTAATTTATATCTGTAAAATAAAGTCGGGCTATTTACACTTCACGTGCAGATGGTAAAAGCCCATCGAGGGAATGGGTGGGTGACAATTTTAGGAATCGTGTCATAGGCGATGCAGTTAGCAACCCATTTCTATTTTGATTCCATTTTTCACATGTACGCTCACAATCTTGCTAAACGTGGCCTGTAGGTCTTGTTACCTTAGGCTCTGTCTACCCCGTAAGGGATAAAAACGTGATTTGTGTATGTATGTTTAAAATAAAGTCGGGTTATTTACACCATTTATCTCAAGAACGGCTGTGCCGATGTTTAATGATTTTTTCACTTCTCATGCTCTAAAAGTAGGTCAATATAGCCTTACGAGGCGGGGCTAAAGTGAGTACTTAGTCCCTAGGGAGTAAAAGTAATATTTTTTTTTATTTACTTTGAGTGACTTAGATAAACTCAAACAGCCAGTACTTGCTTAGTTTTTGGCATAAAGTAAATTTTCAATAAGTGAAGGAATTTCATTACCACTCTTTAAACCACATTTAAAAATTATCACACGAAACGATGATACAAATAATTTAACAATCACAATAAATAAACTTACAGATCGTTGTAATGCGGAAACAAAATAAAAAAAGTATGCTTGTGTGTGGACCATTTTCATGACGGAAATGTTACGTTCTTAGTCTACGTGGACTTAGTTCTATGCTTTTTCCGCATAGAAGGTGGCGCCATTCTATTTTTTTCAGTTTGTGTATGGACCATTTCGCCGATGCGATTTTGTTATATCTGTGTCTGGTTGGAAAAAAAAATACCGCGAAAACTTTGGAATTGTTGTAGAGCGTAAATCGTAAACGATTAAAATAAATTGATTACTCTCACAATGTCGTCAAGTGATAGTGAAAATTATGATGTCGAGCAAAGAACAAAAGACATAATTGATAATTTATTTTTTATTAAATCTTTTTGTACTAAACTGACTATTTTTTCTCGCAATTGAAGTGAAAAATAGAGTTTTCACCTCGAGACTAAAAGCCAATATAAACCCTCGGATAAATAGACACCCTCGCTGACGCTCGGGTGGCTAACCACCTCGGGTATATCCGTGCATGGCGGGAAGAACTTGATAACTCCAAAATGGCAATTTTACAGGGCAGCGATTTTAAAGTTTGTCATTTTCTCCAAAATCCGTTTTTATCTCGAACTCATCTCTATAGCTTGATTTATGGATAATTTTATGTAATCTTTCAAATTATGTTACGTGTTCTCGTAAATTCTGCTTATTTTGTAAGATATTAGACTTATCAACATACTACCCAGAGACTTATCAACTTATTACCCATACATTAGTGCTCAAACCAGTGAAAACATTATTTAATTTAATTCCTAAAAATCAGTTTTTCAGTGTAATTGAAATGTCTAAATTGATTTAAGAGTAATTTTAGATGGTTTTTCAAATATGGTTATGTTCATCTTTCTTACTATCTTATTATTCATAATAATTGACTTATCAACATGTTCACCGATGACTTATCAACTTATTCACCATAGAATTGGGTATCAATAATACACATTAATCGTTTGTAATAAAAAAAATGTAATAAAAATGTTCGTAATAACATTTCAATAATTTGGGAATGCAAGCGCACTTTTTGCACTACCTAATTTGAAAAAAAAATGAAAAATTAGAACGACTTCTGGGCTACGTTCAGTAACTAAAGTCGGATGAAAATCGTCCGATCATGAACACACTTACCGAACGAGTTGGGACGTTCTTCTGTCAAAAGTGTCAATTCAAAATAAATATAAAATAAATATTTGCTCCGAGACCTGAATAGAAATTCATTTTATATTTATTTTGATATTATATTTCTGATATCTTTGATATTATATTATTATATTTCTGTCCCTTTTCATCTTGAATCATTAACGTCTTCATTGAATCTCCCATTTTAAATTAAATTCACATTAAATTTAAATGTCGATGGTATGCGATTTCGTATTCGTAATAATAAGTTTATATCCCCAGCGTTCGAATTATAAATTTTGCCGCTTTTCAACTGTCAAAGTGACGTCTGGGCTTTTTTTACCCATCTATTTTATGGGGTGACCGGTGTGATCGTCCGATGATCGCACTGACTTACTGAACGGGCCAGTGCGTTGCGTAGTCGGGCGTCGTCGGGTGATCAAACTGAACGCACCCCTGTTCTCATATATCTCGGGAAAAGTAGTATGCGACATCAGTATGAGACATGACACAATGTGACAAGTTATTCAATAAAGAACATATTTTTGATTTGACCCGGTCTATAAATGAGAAACTACTAAGATAACACGAGATATCATATTCCGTGCATAGCGTGAGTAACTTGATAAGTCGAAATATAACGTCAATATATTAATTGTTAACTTTATAGTGTAAGTATAAATTGACATATCAAGTTACCAGTAGTTGAATATAAGTAGATAAAACGATATATTTATTTGTTAACGTAATAGTGTGTTAGTCGTCGCTTTGATATCTTGTTTTGTCAATTTACGTACGCTAGATCGGTTTTTGAGCATAAGTTGATGTAAGGATATATTACGATATTATATATTTTTTTGTGACTCATCGCGTATATATCTCGTTTCGTTAAATAAAATACGCAGCGTATGGATATATTCAAATACTCACGAGGCAATATCTCTAAAAGTATCGTAGATATCGAGTTGTCAATTTTTTTCCTACAAAACCAATGCTGTAGGAAGCCATTGCGACGATAAAAAAAAAATCGTGTAAGTGGAGTTATCAAGTTCTTCCCGCCATGCACGGATATATTGGCTTAGTTTAGTCCCTCGATAAAAAATATACTATTTGAATTTGTCTCAACTCCGAATTGCAGAATAACTAATGTTAAACGTGAAAATTTTATGATATGAAATGAAATATTATGTACGCAATACCATCTCTGGTGGCATGACAGAAAATGATGCTAAAGCGGAACGAAGTTTGCTACAAAAAAAAATTGCTAGTCTATTATTTTATCTCGTTTTTTGTACAAAAATAGTGATGTACCACCATTATCAAAAGTTAACAATAAATTAAATTTAGTACAGATTTTTGTAAGTTAGGTTATCCAATAAAATGTGTTAATATTAATTTTAAACTTAGTAAGATACCTAATACAAAATGTAATTTGTAAAATTATTAAATTAAATTTTTTGGTAGGTTAATTTAAAATAGATTTATGGTTAGCATATAACTTAGTGTAATAAACTAATAAACCCTTAAATTTGCTTGATATAATAATCACATATTTTTTCTTAAAACATTTTACCATGGCCAAACAACTTGTATCCAGGCCACAAACATTATCCACAGTTGCGAGAACACCACTAAACAATAAAAGCTGGTATCATTATTTGGCAACTTGACATTTGCTCTCATCAATTTAGTATCCGAGATAAAAGAAAAGACTTTTATTTAATGAAAAAAAAGTTTCATTAGTTACCTGTATCGTTGTTACTAGAATATTAACTTGTCAACCATTTCCTCGCTCCAAAGGTTTAGCAAAACAATATTCACGTTATTAAAAAACAAAATGGCAACACAACGTTATTGTTTTATAGCAAGGCTTTCAATGTACCTACCTCTATTTTTACCGTTTATTACTTCTTCGTATTTCATTTGGTAAAGAAAATTGGTTCTTTTCGCTGTTACTGTTATTAATGCTCTGATTACAAAATATTTGCATACTAAGAACTGTAATAATAATCTTTCACAAACACACAAGCACCAAACCTGGCACACCTAGAAGTAAAACGTTTGGACAGTGTCGAGAGTATTGCTACATTATAAAGCATCAACTATCGATATTTCTTATCGATATAACGGCTCGGCTACGACATCGGGCGGCGGCGACAGCGGCGCGCCCATAGGAGAGAACGAGATAAAACGCTCGGACCTTTTGTTCTCACCTATGGGCGCCGCTCGCCGCTGACGATGCCTCCCGATGTCGTGGCCGAGCCGTTAGTGTTGATGTCGATATTGTCGATACTATCGATAACTACCAATACTATTGTTTTTGCTGAAAATATCGAAAGACTCGATTTATGTGATGATATCGCCAATGTCACAGTAATAAATACAATATCTATTCAAAAATCTTGTGACAGAAATGTCGGCAACGTTGTACGTTAGAACATGGTCAAAAGACCCCTCCCCCTGTCGGACTCTTAGCCAACGGATAACGATATCCCTCAGAATCTGCCAAGAAATCATTAACCGATGCCCAGGGTGCACCGGACCAAGCACTGCTCTTCCCCTCAGACGGATCCAAAAACGAGCCGCACCTTTTGACCACACGCGGAGATAATCCGACTCACCCCATCGTGGAAGTTAAGTTAAGTTAAAACGATATAACTTGAGAGATTTCGAAGTGGTATTATTGCTTCCTGAGCAGGTATTGTAACAATATCTGTTTCACCACAAATACCTATTCCGTTTTGCCCTGAGGATATTGAGGCAGCTTAGACGCTTTATTGTACTTTGAAACTTAATTTAATGGAGTTTTCTGCAGTATATTGCTTAGTGTTCAAGTATGTTTTGTGATGTTATTTTACGCTAAGCTGTCTACAATGTGAATATTTTGACTTATGCTGTCTGGTGTTATGATACACGACTTGGTACAAAAACCACGTCTTGTTAAAATATAATCCAAATAAAATATAGTCATTAATATAAGTCTCATTTGTATAATGATCTTCCTCAAATAAAGTAAGCCGATCAATCATAACGAATACAAAAACGAATATATTTAATGAAGGTTGTCTAACTCAGATCAGAGAAAGGACTAGATATGTAACGAAGGCGTGGCGCGTGACTCCGCGACATGGTCAGAAACGAACATCGCTCGCGAAACAAGCCGCGCCACTCTTTAGACACAGTTCAGACGTACGACGGTAATGTTCTCCGATGTTTTACCAAAATGCCGAATTGTTGTGTGGTTACGTGCAAAAACAGAAGTGAAACGAAAAACTACAAGAATAATGGAGTCACTTACCATATGTAAGTATTAGAATTTCATTGTTTTTTTGCTTAAAAGTAACAAAAAACGTAACAATTTAACAAATAAATTCAGTGCCGAATGAGTTACCATAATACCGAACTTGATTTTGATGTTTATTTAGACATGGTATACATTGATGGCTTAGTACAGCAACCACATAATGTCACATCATATGATACCGCAATGTATTCCGTTATCATCGATTTCCACTGCTGCGTGAAAAAACATGGTACGGCCGCATGCACAGTTCACGAATTAGTGCAGTGCTAGTGTTTATTGCGGTTGAGATATTATCGATAAATAAGCTTAGATATGCTCAAGTAATAGGTATCTATTTTTATTATTTAACCTATGTTGTTATTTGCATTACGTGACTAATATTAAATTATTGTACAGAGTGAATTTGAATTGGTATACAGGAACCGATGTTACTACCTACAGACCTAACCAAATAAACGTTAATTACGTCTTTGTGTACTCGTAGTAGTAATTAATTAAGAATGATTTAATGAATCTTAAAAGTTAAATAACAATCAATTGACTGTACGGTTTTTATACAACTGTTTTTTTTTTTTACATTTCGGGGGTAGGTGAAAAAAATACGTTTGTCTCCTTCCAGTTTTCCGAAGATTCCGAATATAAAAGAAAAATGGATAGATGCCATAGGCAGAGGTCCTAACTGGTTTCCTGTCCAAAGAAGCGTGATATGTTCGGATCATTTTCAGGAAAAATGTTTCCAACCTCATAATAAAAGCCGTAGACTTTTTGAATGGGCGATACCAACTTTAAAGATTTTTCATATTGTCTCATCGGTAAGTTCATCATCTATTGTAGTACTGATCAATGGCCCAGAGAATCCACATACCTATAGGTGATAACTAGCCAGCGTATTCTGTACCTACAAATAGGCATGAAAGTTATAACTTGAAGTGAATTAGCACTTTTGATATTATTAAAGTTGAAATTTAGACATAATACAGTGTACACTGTTAACAACGACACTCGATTTAACAACAAACTATATGGCAATACTTTTAATCTCCCCTTTATTGGCCAGCTAAATAAATAAATTCAAAAATGCTCAACTTGGCTCCGTACGACATTTAAAGAAATTAAAAAATACTCAACTTGACTCCGTACGGCATTTCACTACTTTATGTCTATTGAAAAAAATAATTTATGGGATAGAAATTTCTCCAGAACCTCACTGTTACATGATATACGTCTCAATGCCACGAAAGATTTGAGATATCGATATCTTATCAATCCTATTTCATCTTTGTTCTCTCACTAGCGTATAGGTGAAAAATAAATTGCTTTTTTTAAAGTGTGTGTGAAGTGTCCTTAAGCTAATCACAACACCCGTATGCGTGTTGTCGTAGACTCTTAGGCTCCTCCTGTTCTTTTGTTTTTACGCAGATCAATGTGTGTGTGGGAGCTGTAGTAGGAGAAATTTGGCGACACTGGTGCTCTTTGAAATTACGTACGACGCGACTTCTCCTCCATTAATATTTCTATGTTGTCTAAGCTTTAAATTTTATGTTGAGATATAGACAAGTAAGTGGCAAAGATTACAAAATTCAGCAAAAAGATTAATATTTTTTAAAATCTTCAATAAATTTTAACTAGCCTAGCGAGTTATTTAAACATAGTAATTTCTACCATTACCATTTCCTTTAAAATATTTTAATTATTCTTTATTGTATCGATATTTTTTATATAACTTCTCCTAACACCATGATAAAGGTCATCATGAATAATATAAATAATGTAATAGTGAATGGTTCGCGTAAATATACACGCGGTAGCGTCGCCAGTTCCTTTTACCTCGAACTTGGCTGACACGCTCCCGAGTGTCTAGATAAATTGGTTTCTGTTATTAAGTCCTGAAGAATACAGGGACAAGTTTCGAAGCTCTTTTAAGTTGGTGACCTCCATTCAGTGCACGTAATATAACATCGACTGGAAAACCCCTAAAATAAAAGAGCACGTCAACTCAGTTACGGTAACCCCCCTAATGTGTTCCGGGATCAGGAAAGCCGTGCCCAAAACAGTCCGGTACGCGTTGCGGTTACACTGACATAGAGATTGCAAGTAGAAAAAGATATCCAGTACAGTAAAAACGTTAATCAATTTTGAAATGAAATATTGTTGTCAATTTTAGTTATGTGCGAAAAAAGAGCTTGTTCCCCGTACATAACCAAGTTACGTAACCGGCACTAGTAAAACCAATGTTGGATGATTAATTTGGATTAATTTAGGTTTAGGTGCGGCGGGAGTGGCCCTTTGGCAACTCCTAAGCCCGGGACAAGTTTGTTTTAATTTAGAAATAGTCTTTATTTTACGTTAGAATGCCCTGGTTATGTAAAATAGTTATGTACGGGGAACAAGCGGAAAAAGGTAGGACGTCTTTTTGTTTTTCGACGTGACGTGATAACTAGCTTGGATTGTTGAGGAAAAAAATAGCACGGTGATCAAAGTTAGACTGTGTGGCTAGAATTGTCTCTTTCTAATATGGATAACGCTAAGAGAATTTAATGAAATTGTATAAGATGATTACGGAAATGCGTTTGAGACGTTTACAATTACGAAAGGTTACTTTATGGGCTCTGAGCGGGGTACAAATGATGCGTCATAACAATTAGTAGGTACAAACGCGTACAAACCCGTAATTGCAGACAGAAAATGTTGCATCTGTGCCGAGATGATAACCGGCCCTAATACGATATCTACGGACCTACGAGTACAGTGCTTCTAGTTTCTTAATGTATTTGACAGTTGCCGTGTTTTGAATAAATAGTCCAAGATCCCAGAGCGATCAGACATACTTATTTTCTGACGAATGAAACCTTAAGTTTTCAGTAGCGTCTCGTGTGCCTTGAATACCTACGCGCTTGTGAAAACTTGCCGAGTGACACCTGGGCAGGTACACACAGCAAAGCTATTCGGTAAGCAGGATAGATACGGCGCGAGCGTGCGTAGGTGCTTACCTGATTATTTTGCCGTGTGTACATGTCTGATTTTTGAATATGTTATTGAAATATTTATTTAAAACTTATATTCAATCAGTCAGACAAATCAGAGTGACCAAACATCCCCTAAGACAAAAATTATTCAGCCAGAAGTATACATAGTGCTCTCGCCCTCATACTTCTGACTGAATATTTTTTGTCTTAGGGGATGTTTGGTCACTCTGATTTGTCTGACTGATTGAATATAAGTTTTAAATAAATATTTCAATAACATATTCAAAAATCAGACATGTACACACGGCAAAATAATCAGGTAAGCACCTACGCACGCTCGCGCCGTATCTATCCTGCTTACCGAATAGCTTTGCTGTGTGTACCTGCCCAGGTGTCACTCGGCAAGTTTTCACAAGCGCGTAGGTATTCAAGGCACACGAGACGCTACTGAAAACTTAAGATTTCATTCGTCATAAAATAAGTTATGTCTGATCGCTCTGGGATCTTACTCTAAAACATGAATGACAAAGTAGGTCATTGGGGATGAGAGGGAGTAGTTTGGACAGAGATGCTCGATGCAGCTGTTACACTCGCTCTCGATCAAAACAACATTTTTCATTCATGTTTATTCAGAACACGGCAACCGTCGAATACATTAAGAAACTAGAAGCACTGTATAGATCAGGAGTTCCCAACCAGTGGGGCGCGCCCCCCTTGGGGGGCGTAGGGTAATCTAACGGGGGGCGCGACGCTCTTAGGTATTTATTAATTTATTAATAAAGTGCAAGCACAATGTTCTCGCTAATCATTAATAGTATGTTGTAGATCGTTTGTTTCATTTCCATCGTACTTGAGTTGGGACAAGGGGGGCGTAGTATTTTAGCATAAACTTGAGGGAGGCGCATAGGGTAATAGGTTGGGAACCCCTGGTATAGATGGATACATAGACAAGAAAATTTAATTTAATAAAAGATATTAAATTTTAGTTCTCGAGTTCGGAGCTACTGTAATTTCCTCTTTTATCCCATACTGGGATTCGTTACCATTTTAGAGCTTTCCATTTGAACAGTCGCTCTGAGACGTAACTTTGAGAAACATCGATCTAGTTTACATTGTCTAATAAGAGCTCAGCGAAATATTTGAGAGCTGTTATCCGTAAAATCAGACCTTAAAAGTGGATACTACGAGACGCTTGCAATAAGTGGCGACATAACATTATATTATTTTTCTGTATGTTGTGCCCTATAACCATGTGCCCAAACCCAGTATTGATTGTTTATTATGTTGGGGTGCGAGTCGGGTTACCTCCGCGTGTGATCAAGAGCTGCGGTTCGTTTTTGGATCCGTCCGGGGGAAAGAGCAGTGCTTGGTCCGATGCACCCTAGGCAACGGCTAATGATTTCCTAACAGTTTCTAAGGGATATAATTGACCGTTGGCTAAGAGCCCGACAGGGGGGAGGGGGGTCTTTGACCATTACCGTAAAACGTTGCCGACATTTTGTCACAAGTTTTGGTAGATAATTATTATTTATGTTACTTTGACATTGGCGAAGTTGTCGTCGCTATAACGACTTGTTACGCCACAAATAAAAAGAAGAAGAAGTTTTTTATGTTCTCAACAAGAATATCTATATTTTATTGAATCAGGCGTTACTTTGCGGAGGTCCATTTCAATGAACAAAAAAAAAAAAAAAAAATTATTGTAAAAATTTATTGTTCATTAAGAATATCTATTCTATTTATAACGTATCAATACAATATTAGCGCACAAAAATATAGGTCACAACAAATAATTTTTACATATGCCGCGCGATTGCAGTCTCAATTTGTTCCTATTCTCATCAGTACGGTGACAGTACCATAGTTTTTCCGCCTTTAGAAAAAACGGGATATTCTAAGAACAATCTAGTTCTAAAATAAGGAGTTTGGAAGCCTCTAGGAACACCGAGACGGTAATTTTTAATTTAGCGCTCCAACTCAAAGTAGGCGTTATTGGCTTCCCCACAATTTCCTGGGGGGATATTATTATGGTGAGTAAAGAGGTTATTACGAAAACAGGGTTTCTCGCATCACTTGCCGCGAGTCGCTTCTCGGTATCATATTTAAATTTCTAGTTTATTGGGTTCTTTTATAGTTCAATTAGACGTCGCAATTTAGAAGAGGATATTGCGTTTAGATACCACCATCATTCGGCTCTTGGATGTTTTATTTTCTTTGACGAAGAAATTTTATCTATATCTGTAATAACAAGCAAACATAACAGGTCGCTTTACATACTTTTAATGTTATTTTTGCTCGTCATTGTGTGACATGAACAAATCAACGCGGTGAAGTCAAAGGACTGTAACATCTTAGAATTAAAATCGTTTTGATATGCCATTTAAATTTAAGGTCCAAACGTATTATTATTAGGCAAAAGACATTAATAAAGTTTCTTTAAAAAAACCCAAGGTAACAAGACCTAAGGGCCACGTTTAGCATGATTGTGGGCGTATAGGTGGAAAGGGGAATTAAAATAGTGACGGGTTGCCGCATCGCCTATAACATGACTCCTATTTTCGTCCATTCCCTAAAACAATACAACAATAATTTAATAATATTTTTTTATATCTTATCAAAATAGTATAAACCTTTATTAATGCCCTTTGCCCAATGCTTTTAAGCTACATAAAAGGAACAACCGCCACGCAAGACTTAAACTACCTACACAAATAAGGGTTGAAATGAGGGTACTTCTGTACAAGGGAACTCCGGAAATAAAACCAATAGCTCCGGTTTTAAAAGTTATCGAGCATTTTATTGAAAACGACGTCTGGACTATTATAATCAATCTCTTCTTCTTCTTTCTTTTTTAATATGGCTCCATCGATCGATGCGATGATTTCGCCAATGTAATAAATACAGTATTCAAAAATCTTGTGACAAAAATGTCGGCAACGTTGTACGGTAGAACAAGAAGACTGTCAAAAAACCTCTCCCCCTGTCGGGCTCTTAGCCAACGGATAACGATATCCCTCAGAATTTGCCAGGAAATAACTTAATAAGAGTAAAACTTAGGCTAAAAAATTAACAATTCAAATAAATTTGGACCCTTATGTAGGGTCCCCATCACGCGGGCAGCATTCCCGCGTTGTATCGCAATTGCGAGTCTCAACAGTGCAGTTAGGTTCGTCTGTACCTCCACAAATTGTTTTCTTATTGCTAACATTCCCACCTCGTTAAAATTAATCAAAGGGAATTTAGTATACACTGACTAAGCTAAAACATATCAAAGATTAAAATAAAGTAAGAGTAGACAGTTTATAGAAGTACGTATAGGCTATGGGTATCGGTAATGCTTCCAAAAATTTACGAATTCGTCTTAATTCTTACATAATAATACTAGCTTCTGCCCGCGACTTCGTAAAATTATACATAAAAACCTTCCTCTTGAATCACTCTATGAATTAAAAAAAACCGCATCAAAATCCGTTGTGTAGTTTTGAAGATATAAGCATACATAGGGGCATAGGGACAGAGAAAGCGACTTTATTTTGTACTATGTAGTGATATGTACCGGACCATTACTCTACGACATGTGTAATTATAATATTTTTTGTAGCCCAAGGTACCAGAGAAGTTTCCCTTTAACCACTCGAATTCGCTCGAACGCCACTGGAAAGTACGAACGGTAGTGAAACGTTTCATGGCCTTACCATTAAGTTCTATGGCTTGTCTTTCGCAAACAAATATACTGTTGTTTAAGTCATCATCATTTACCATCAGGTGACCCACTAGTTCGTTAGTCTGGAATCTCTAACATTAAAAAAAAAAACTTCAATCACTCATACAATTGGTGAGTGCCGGAGAGTGGCCAGCGACGACGAGGCAGACCAAGTAAATGGTAGGATGATTTGGAGACTTGGCCTGACAATGTTCTGGACCGGGAGTTGTGTAGGTCGAAAGCTAATAATAAGAGGAAACCCGACTGCGCTAGTACTTAAAAGCCGGTGTAGACGTACCGGTATCATCTACCCGACGGATAGACTTTATAAAATCTGTAATCTAAGCATCTGAGGTGTCGCAGTGAGTAGCAAACATCGCAAGAGAGGCGGCGGTACGAAGCAAACATAGCAATCCTACATGTAAATTTGAACTGTCATTTTTTCATCTAACAACCACGATCGCTCTGACAAGTATGTACGACTAAGAAACCCGGGACCTTACTTAAGCTTACTGGAAGTGGTAGTACTTGTTCGCGTCTGTCTATTCGGTATTCTTTGCCGCTTTTAATGAATGTGGCCGGCCTGTTATTCCGCTAACTCGGCAGTTAGAAAACTGCGTTGCTGTCATGAAACTTGTTTCCACATATCCGTTTCCCGTTTTGTAAAGTAGAATTATGTAAGTGACATTTTATTTTATTATTTTAACTAGCGACCCGCCCCGACTTCGCACGGAATATTATGCATGAATTACACATATAAACCTTCCTCTTGAATCACTCTATCTATTAAAAAAAACCGCATCAAAATCCGTTGCGTAGTTTTAAAGATTTAAGCATACATAGGGACATAGGGACAGAGAAAGCGACTTAGTTTTATACTATCTATATGTAGTGATTGTAGCCGTAGAGTATACAAATACAAATACAAATACTCTTTATTGAACACCACAAATCAGTACAAAACAATACAGAAACAAAGAACAAAGTAGACAATAGGCGGTCTTATCGCTTAATAGCGATCTCTACCACACAACCGATAAAAGAAATAAGTTATACATTTTAAAGTTAAGAGTAAATGATGCAATAAGACCGCGCTTTTACTACCCTGTTAAAATTATTTGTTAACTTACTTGTACCTGCTGTTATTGTGGCGTTCAACAAGTATTTTATTAAATCAAAATCGGTAAGCACTTGGTCACACTTCTAATCCCTTACGGATTAGACAGAGCCCTTAGGCTCTTACCTTAGTAACAAGACCTATAGGCCACGTTTAGCATGATTGTGGGCGTATAAGTGGAAAGGGGAATAAAAATAGTGTTGGGTTGCTAGCCACATGCCTATAACATGATTCCTAAGATTTTCGCTGATCCCCTGATGGACTTTTACCATATGCGCTGGAAGAGAAGCAATATATTGTTGTATTTTATTAAATATAAATCAATAAGCACTTGGTCACACTTCTATATACCTATATAAAAAAAACAAAGTCGGATTATTCACACCTCAAGAACAAGAACGATTACACTGATTTTTATGATTTGTTGCATTTCTCTCCACCCCGGATAGCAGAACTAACAAAACACATAAAATACGGTATGAAAACAGTCCAAATACCGTTCCATTCAGGTAACTATCAAATACTGTAACCTTCCATTCACAGCGACGTTGCTCATTCAGGTATCGCTTTATCCGCAACTCTAATACACGTAGTGGTCATATTCTCTTTGCGCAAATCCTGATACACTGTTCTAGCCTGCCAGTGCGAAATAGCAGTTTACACGAACCATCCTTTGCACAAAGGCTGAACTGTGAACAGGAGTTTATCTGTAGCAGCTCGCTATTTCAAATTAATTTGGACCCGCAATAGACCCCTTGGCTAGTCGTAAATGAAAACACCATTCGTAATACAGCTGGGGGTTATTTTGGTATCTTCGACGTTGCTGAAAGGATGAACCGAGTGTTCGAATGTAGTTTGAATTCAGTGGTAGTAATACTTTTATCCGATGTGTACGCTACGGCATGTGTTTGGGAAACGGAACGCATCAAAACATAAAAAACAGGGCTTGCAACGAGGTGCAAAAAATTGAGAGGTCTCATCAACTGAGTTATTATAATCATTTTGTCTTAAAAAAATTCTCAATTCAAGCATTTTTTTTTAAATTTTATCGATCACACTATTTCTCGGAGTTACTATTGCATGTATCATAATTATAGTTAGGTATATTTTCTTAACATGCTCAACGTTCTCCTTGTCATTTGAAATGAAAAGTCTTCATCTTCTTTTTTTAATATGGCCCCATCGATCGACGCGATGATTTCGCCGAAGTCAAAGTAATAAATACAGTATCCAAAAATCTTATGACAAAAATGTCGGCAACGTTGTACGTTAGAACGCGGTCAAGATAGCCAACGGTCAATGATATCCCTCGGAGACCGCTGGGAAATCGTTAGCCGATGCCCAGGGTGCACCGGACCAAGCACAGCTCATCCCCCCGGATGAATTCAAAAACGAACCGCAGCTCTTGATCACGCACGGAGGTAACCCGACTGGCACCCCAATTGAAAAGTCATTTGTAGTACCACTAAGACTTTCTGAGTTGCGAGCTAAGCCACGGACAGACGGACAAACAACCTGACGAAACCATAAGGGCTTCTTTTTTGCCGACTATAGAACCCTAAAACCGGTACATATAAAAACAAAACACAACACGTTATACAAAACTATAAGTGCATTGAACCTGATCTTATAGCGCCCGAATGTCCTGTCTAGGAATGCGATAGCAATTTTATATTTTTAGGGTTAGGTGCCAATGTACGGAACCCTGAAAATACCACTTTGTTGTCCATCCATACGTCTGTCAAAAGCATGGAAGAAATCTGTGTCTAGTATGTATATAACCATTATAAATTGACTGCTTAGACTGGCTAATTTTATATGCGGCACTATGTACACACAGCAAAGCCATTCGGTAAGCAGGATAGATACGGCGCGAGCGTGCGTAGGTGCATACCTGATTATATTGCCGTGTGTACATGCCATCAAATTCTTCCATACTGGTCTGGGAGCAACGAAAAACATAGAATGCACCAGTTGCTTCTCTTCCCGTGCAGATAGTAAAAGCCCGTCGAGGGATTGGGTGAAAATCTTAGGGGTCATGTTATATAGGCGATGTGGCTAGCAACCCATCACTGTTTTCATTCCCCTTTCCATCCATACTCCCACAATCATGCTAAACGTGGTCTTTAGGTCTTGTTACCTTAGGCTCTGTCTACCCCGTAAGGGATAAAGACGTGATTTATGTTTGTATGTAGGTATGTATCAAATTTGTACGGGATTTTCGGTGCTGCGAGTCCGACTCGCACTTGGCCGGTTTTTATTTTTATGTGACCATAAACAATGTCCCTAGCGGCGAGTAGCCGCAACTTAACGTTCTCGTATAAATTGAAATAAAAAAGCAATTTGTCTCGCAAGATAATTTACACTCGGGAACGATTTACAAACATTACTAAAATTGCTGCTAATACACCCTAGAGCCTCGTATCTTCTACAACAGCTACTAAAGCTAGACATTTGGAAGAGATCCCTTTAAGCACAACACTGACACACAACGCTGATGATCTATTTTTCATGTTTTACCTTGTTTATTTTCTATAAAATTGTGTATATTATCTTATATTTGTGTGTCTTGCAAAAAGGAATAAATGTCTTCTTTCTTTCTTTCTTCTTTCTTTAAGGGATAAGTTCGATTTTTCAGAGTGAGAGAAACAATGTCCACATTTCCATCTATACACCCACAATCATGCTAAACGTGGCCATTAGGCCTCGCTACCGTACGCTCTATCTCCCGTAAGGGATTAATAAAGACGTGATTTATGTGCATGTGAGAAACTAGCATTCATTGTTCTGATTGTTAATATGCTTATCTTTAATAGGTCAGAGTAGTGTGACGATACGGGATGAGCTCTGGTTTAAACAGTCTCTCGAGATCGGTCACCAGTGCCACGCGTGCACACTGAGTTGCATGTCTGACTTTAAGGACGGGATGCGAGTCGGACTACCTCCACGTGTGGTCAAGAGCTGCGGTTCCTTTTTGGATCCGTCCGGGGGGAAGAGCAGTGCTTGATCCGGTGCACCCTGGGCTTCGGCTAATGATTTCCTGGCAGTTTCTGAGGGATATCATTGACCGTTGGCTAAGAGCCCGACAGCGGGGGAGGGGGGTCTTTGACCATTACCGTACAACGTTGCCGACATTTTGTCACAAGATTTTTTAATCATATTTTTGTTACTTTGACATTGGCGAAGTTGTCGTCGCTATAACGATTTGAAACGCCAGAAATAAGGAGAAGAAGAAGAAGACTTTAAAGACATTACTTTGCATTCAAAACTAGATATATCCCTGTGCCAAATTTCAACATTTCTCTCAGCATTACTGGCGTGATTGAGACAAACATCCAACCGTCCAAACCAAACATTCGCATTTATATTTGACTGGCGACCGCCCCGGCTTCGCACGGGTCCAATCAGTATTTTTCTACTATATTATGCATGTACTCGTATTGGTCTTCCATATTGGTCTGGGAGAGGAAGAAAAACATAGAATGTACCTGTTGCCTCTCGTCCCGCGCAGATGGTAAAAGCCCATCGAGGGAACGGGCGAGTCTTAGAAGTCATGTTATAGGCGATGCGGCTAGCAACCCATCACTATTTGGATTCCTCTTTCCACCTATACGCCTACAATCATGCTAAATAGCCCTTAGGTCTTGTTACCTCAGGCTCTGTCTACCCCGTAAGGGATATGGACGTGATTTGTGTGTGATGTGTGTGTATTATATAAAACCTTTCTTTTGAATCACGTTGGGTAGGTTTAAGATCTAAGCATACATAGGGACAGACAGCGTAAAGCGACTTTGTTTTTATACGATGTAGTGATATAGGTAGTTATTTTTTGCTGTTTATGCAAAGGCTATCCAAACGAAATTTTGAAGTGTTCGTGTGATCTAATCCACCTTAACCCTTGCTTCAACACGCTCGCCTTAATCTGTTCTATCTCATTAATATTCAAAGCAACACGCAACGCTAAGAAAGCCGCACGTCACTGTTCAAATTTACTTAGCGTGAACGGTAACGTAATTCACGTGCCCCATTGTTATGATCTGAAGTCGTTTGTGAAGCCACAGGGGATATAAGAAAGCAGAATTTTAAGTCGGGACTTAATAGTTATTTATGGGGCCGGTGCATAATTTAATTATGTAAAGTCGCGTACATAACTTGAAAGATTAATATCAAAGTTTCCTACAATAAACGTTTTCACATCAAAATACGTAGGTAACATTATTCTCTGTTCTTCGAAAGCTCGAAACGGACGAATTGACTGACATTTATATTTTTTTCTTAAATTCTAAACCAATAGACATAGAGATTTTGTTTTCTAAGATGTTCGAAGTTTGAATGTAATTAAAGTATCGATATTGATACTCTAAAGTAAACATTATACCACAGATACAGGTTTCGTAATGTAAGCAATTTGCTGATCTTTCCTGATCATATTGTAGAGAAGTAAATGATACAAAAATAAATAATTAAGAAGTAGTTACCTGTTGTTGAGCAGAACGCTAGCTGGAATGTTTGCCAAGCCGAGTGCTTGCTGGGAATGCTCTTTTCTATGCCTTTGCCCCGTAAGTCTGTCAACCGACTCGGCACAAAAGTCAATACTTACGATGACAATACTGCATTCATCTTTACTGTGTTACGACAAGCAAAGAACCACGTATCACATTTATTCTCAGTATTTGCGGTACGATGTTTTTGAACGAGAATTTAATGTCCTTCGTCTAGAAGTTCTTGACACAAATGGTGTGTGAACAGAACGTTCTGAATAACGTAACAAATTAAAAAATAATTCGTCCAGAAGAATTTGATAATCATAAAAGTTATGTTTATGTTATTTTAGAGAATGGAGTATATTTTAGGCCGGCACCTCACCAGCAGTCCTGATGGTTTTGTAGGTGTATATGAAAGGCGGTGATCACTTAACATCATGTGGACCGCATGGCCGTTTGTAGACTTTCATATTTTAAAAAAATGTTCAGACCCATTCTTACGCTATCTTTTTCTAAAGAGGACTTATGGGGACTTTTGTTGTACCCATGACCATGTGAATTGTATTAAATAAATAAATTAGTAAAATGGTTATTAAATATTTAAGTAAGTAATACATATTTAAGTTAGTAAGTAATAGTTATTCCAAAAGAATGGCGAACCACTGTGATGACTGTGGCAAGTTTATTGACTTGCCCAAGGTCAAGTAGAGCACTAAAGTTTGATTAGCAGATATTGTGATCGATGTCGATAATCAATTATGTAAATAAAACTCACTTGTTTTTTGTATAAAAAAATAAATGATAACAAAAGCAAAATTTCATCCCTCGTGTCTTTCCCGGACATCTCCGTTTTGTTATAAACTACGACGGTTTAAAAAAAATACAAGTAAAGTCATCGACCTTATATGGCATAAAATAAAAAAGTAAAATCCGAATTAATACATACCTACAGTACATACTACATTCACAAATCCCTTACATTGACATTTCATTAAGCTTTATTCTTGTTATTTTGTTTTATTTAATTTCAGTTATTATTTCTGTATATTTATTTTTATCTCAAGTTAGGTTTTTACAATATTCATATAAAAAGTAATAAAACAATATTAATACAAAATATAAAAACATTATAAAAACCTAACCTAGGGTGCCGCCGGCAGCGAGGCACGGCCTAAGCTACCGGTGGTCAGGGCGACAGAGACAGGAACCTCCTGACTATCCGAGCCGTGTCCAGGAGTACCGCCTTCTGTATCTGGCCCTTGACCCAACCACCTAGCGAGAGCCTTTTAAGGTGATGGTCAAGGCTCTTCGCTATTAAACCGTTTGCCGAAACGACTATCGGGACAGTGATCGTGGAATCAACAGGCCACATGGCGGTAACCTCGTGAGCCAAGTCAAGGTACTTGCTGACTTTGTCCTTCTCGGCCTTCACGAGGTTCACGTCATGGGGAATCGTGATGTCTACGAGCACTGCCTGGCGCTTCGATCGATCTATCAGCACGATATCAGGTTTATTGGCGACAATAGTCCTGTCCGTGATGATAGATCGATCCCAATAGAGCGTGACACGACCATTTTCAAGAACTGTTGCAGGTATGTACTTATAGTAGGGCACTTCGAAGTCCACAAGACCGAATAAAAGAGCAAGTTGCTGGTGAATAATCCTGGCTACAAGGTTATGTCTGTGCAAGTACTCGCCGTTAGCAAGACTAGAACAACCAGAAATAATATGCCTGAGTGACTCTCCAGGACGGCGGCATGCCCGACAAATGTCGACCGTACCGTCCTTCAGGATATATCTCCGGTAGTTATTAGTCATGATAACTTCGTCCGCTATTGCACAGGCAAAACCTTCGGTTTCCCCGAAGAGATCCCCGAAGCGTAGCCAGTTCACCGACGCGAGCAGGTCTACATCGGGCCCCATGAGGGCCTTATAGAACCGCCCGTGTAGCTCCTTACTCTGCCATTCAGTCTTGCGATCCTCGGTGCTCCATACCTTAGGTCTACGCCAGTTCTCTTTTGCCAAGGTGAGAGGGGTGAAGGATTTGTCCACCGCCACCACATCACGATGCATTCCACACTCGTTGTTCAGGAAATATTCCCTAAGACTGTACACCTCACGGTTGTGGAGGTCCTGGGCATTTAAGAAGCCACGGCCTCCACATTTCCGTGGGATGTACAGTCTCATAACAGACGAGCGTGGGTGTAGCATGCGACGCGTAGTGAGCAATGAACGAACCCTTCGATCCAGGGCATTCAGCTCAGTCTGATTCCACCTTAGTATGCCAAAGGAGTATATGAGCAGGGGCATCACCCAGTTATTATTATTATTATTACAATTTTATTGCAATTGGCGATCCTTTTGTGAATTACTTATGTTTGACATTTAATTGTACTTTTAAAAGGGTGATAAATAAATCTAATCTAATCTAATCTTAGGAGTAGACAGATCCGAATTAAATAAATATTAAATCTCAAATCATTATAGTCTGCTACAGTTTAAGCATTCCACATCACCGCCTCGTTTGACTGTCAAATAAACATTAGCCTAATGTCGACGATTCGCCTAATACCGATCTAAATTTAGCATTCCACTGACTACTACCGCTGTCGAACTATGGGCCGACATTTACTACGCTCGGGTACTCGTGCTGTATTCCAATACTCGGGTCTTCTTCTTCTTCCTATTTCTGGCGGATCAAGTCGTTATAGCGACGACAACTCTGCCAATGTCAACGTTATCCTACTAATATTATAAACGCGAAAGTTTGTAAGTATGGATAGATGGTTGGATCTTTCATGCAAAGGAAAAGCATAATGTACCAGTTGCTTCTCGTCCCGCGCAGATGGTGAAGTCCCATCGAGGGTATGGGCGAAATTCTCAGAAATCATGTTATAGGCGATGCTGCTAGCAAGCCATCTGTATTTTGATTCCTTTTTCCACCTATACGCGAATCATGCTAAACGTGGCCTTTAGGTTTTGTCCACCCCGTAAGGGATATAGACCAGATTTGTGCATGTGTGTATAATATGTCATAATGTCACTAGGACCACAGCAATACAATACAATGACGTTTTGTTGAACACCACATATTAAACAACAACAACAGGTACATAGAGAAAATTGTGCAATTTAGAAATAGGCGCAGATAGTAAAAGAGTCGTTTTAAAAAAAAATGTACATAGTTAAAAGGTTAATCACAACAAAAATTAATTGATTCCTTTGTGTTACGGCTGTTTCACCCTTATTCCATTGCAATAAGTGTGAAAATGTCGTAACACAAAGGAATCAATAACTTTTGTTTTAATTAAGGCCTTTAACTATGTACATGTGTTTTGAAAACGACTCAAAAATAAATTCGTATTATCGCGATTATAATCGCGGTCTTTCCCCTTGGTCTTTACGTAACTAAAAAGTTTGTTAAAAACAATGAACAGTTTAATAATGACGCAGCAATGTTGAGTTTGTTTTGAATCCTGAAATAACTTCATGCTTGTTTTCCTGTATGTCACGGGCAGCCGCGATCAAAGCGGTGTCCGGGGAAATATAGTGCGTGTCGGCACCGTCCGGGGCTTAGTATAGTTCGCTGTAAAAGGAACATGCATTTAAAATATTATATACTAGCCTTCCGTCCGCA
Organism: Pandemis cinnamomeana; assembly: GCA_932294345.1. Classification (NCBI taxonomy): domain Eukaryota; kingdom Metazoa; phylum Arthropoda; class Insecta; order Lepidoptera; family Tortricidae; genus Pandemis; species Pandemis cinnamomeana. Next base: position 9,442,860 of record OW028721.1, read on the forward strand.
GCTTCGCCTGCGATAAATTAATTTTCCCGTAGGAAAAGGTATTTTCCCGCGGTAAAAGGTAGCCTATGTCACTCAGTGATAATGTAGCTTTCTAATGGCAAAAGAATTTTTGAAATCGGTCCAGTAGTTTCGGAGCCTATTCAATGCAAACAAACAAACAAACAATCAAAGTTTTGCTCTTTATAATATTAGTATAGACTAGCTTCTTCTCGCGACTTTGTCCGCGTAGAATTAGCAATTCCTTTGCAAAATTATTTACGCTGCGACTCTAGGCAGCTACGACCTTTGACATGTTTATCACTATTCCGCGGGAACTATGCAATTTTCCGGGATAAAAATTAGCCTATGTGTTAATCTAGGGTACCAGCTATGTCCGTTCCAAATTTTATCCAAACCCGACTAGCCGTTTGCGCGTGAAGAAGTAACAAACATACACACACTCACAAATTTTCGTCTTTATGACTCTAGGTCTCGTGATCGCATTTTATAAACGCAAATATCGTCAAATAAATGACAAAAAGTGAAATCAAAAATAATATAGGTCGAGATACGGAAAATATAAGTATTTTAAACTACTTATAAGACAGCGATAAGAAAGCGTTTCGATATGACATGTGACGTCATAAAACACTTCGCCCAAAATAAACTCCATTTGAATATTCTGTTTTTCTAGAAAGAGATACAGACAAATCTTTGACAGCATCCTTGCTATTTTCATATCGTAATAAAAAATACATTGTATGTTTCACAAACGGGATTTCATGACAGCAAGAAAAAAAAACATAAATATTTCCTATTATAATCAAAATTTATATTACGAGTAAATGCAAGGAGAATGAGAGGATCATCATGCTAGGTGATTTTAACGGATGGGTAGGTATAAAGCGTGACGGATATGAAAGAGTGCTTGGTGCGTTTGGTGATGAACGAGTGAATGAAAACGGGAAAAGTGTGCTTGAGGTGTGTTTGGAGTGGAATCTTTGCGTGACAAACACAATGTTTGCACACAAAAAGATCCATATGTACACAAGGGAAGAAGGAAGTGCGAAGAGTATGATTGATTTTGTGATAGTGGATGAAAGATTGAGAAATAAAGTCAGGGACACTCGTGCATACCGCGGAGTCGGCATCCACACAGACCACCACCTGGTGATATGCCGTATTAGTGGTCTGTTTAAACGATGGCGGCACCGGGTCAAAGAAACCACTAGTGTCCTTGAGCGAATAAAAGTGGAGAATTTGCAAGACGAGAATGTAAGAGAAAAGTACAAGGATGTGTTAAAGGATCGACTTTGCGACTTAGGTGAAGTATGTGAGATAGAAAAGGTGTGGACGGCATTTAAGGAAGGAGTTGTGAATGTTGCTACTGAGGTGTGTGGGGTGTGCAAAAGGGGAAAAGGGAGAAAGAAAAGGAACGTATGGATGGATGGTGAAGTTCAACAGGTGGTACGAGAAAAGAAGAAGGCATGGTTGGATTGGTTAGCGAAAAAGGCTAATCGAAGAATGCAAAAGGTGACGGATGAAGATGTACGTAAAGCGAAAGATGAATACAAAAGAGTGAAAGGATTAGTAAAACAGACTTGTGACAGAAAGAGGGAAGAACGTAAAGATGATTTTGATAGGAGACTTTCTGATGACTTCCGGACAAATATTAAAATGTTCTGGAAGTCTATAAAGACAGCCCGTGGCAAAAACACTGCTTCGGAGCTGAGTGAAATCAGAAGCCTGGATGGGAGTGTTATAAAAGGAGAAGAGTGTGTGTTAAAAAGATGGAAGGAATATTTTGAATGCTTGTTTGAAAGAGCAGAAGAATCAGTGCACGTACCGGCTCATTTCGGTGAGATGAATGAAAGTAGTCAGGAAAATGAGATAGGCATGGATGAAATTGTGAACGCCATGAAAAGAATGAAGTTAGGAAAGTCTGCGGGATATGATAGAGTGTCGGTCGAAATGCTGAGAGCCGGTGAAGGCGTGGTAGCCAGTCAGTTGTGCCACCTTTTCAATTTGTGTTGGACGAACGGTCGGGTACCGGAGGATTGGTGCAAGGCCGTGATTGTGCCGCTGTACAAAGGAAAGGGGTCACAACTAGACTGCAAAAACTACCGCGGAATAAGCCTTCTCAGCGTCGTCGGCAAACTGTATGCAAAGGTACTGATTGAAAGAGTTATGAAAGAGACCGATGAGAAAATATGGGATGTACAAGCGGGTTTTAGAAAGGGAATGGGATGCACGGATCAAGTCTTCTCCTTGCGATGTATAACCGAAAAGTATATGGCCAAGGGCCAGAAAATATACTGCTTATTCGTGGACTTGGAGAAGGCTTATGACAGAGTGATGAGGAATGAGTTGTGGTCAGCATTATCCATGCATGGGGTGAACAGTAATCTGATACGAGCACTAAAATCTCTCTATGAGGATTCTAGTGCTTGTGTGAGGATAAACGGGGCGTACACTGAATGGTTTAGCATTGAGAAAGGTGTTAGACAAGGATGTGTTGCGTCACCGTGGCTGTTCAACCTATTCATGGATACATGCCTGAGTGATTTGAAAGGGAATGACTGTGGACTAAGAATGAGTGGGGTAACCATCAAATGCCTCCTATACGCCGACGACCAAGTGTTGTTGGCACCGTCGGAGGAGGAGTTGCAGATGATGACTAATATTTTATGTAGTGCATTGGAAACGAAAGGTATGAATGTTAATGTAAGCAAGACGAAAGTTATGGTGTTTGAAAAAGACGATAGTATGACTGAATGTGAGATTGTGATTGCGGGTAAGAAAGTCGAACAGGTAAAAGAGTTTGTATATCTGGGATCGGCGTTTACGAAAGATGGGAAGTGTGAAAGTGATATTGAAAGAAGAGTGAATGCAGGAAATATGGTCAATGGGGCGCTGCGCGCCTTTGTGGGCAGTGAGAAGGTGTCGAAGAAGGCGCGTCGGGCTGTCCACAGAGGGGTGCTCGTTCCAACATTAATGTACGGTAGCGAAACTTGGGTATGGCAAAAGAAGCATGAAAGTAGAATAAATGCAGTAGAAATGAGAGCGTTAAGGAGTATGGAAGGTGTATCACTGAAAGATAGAATAAGGAACAGTGTGATAAGGGAACGTGCTGGTGTGAAAGAGGATATAGTGACTAGGATAGAAAAAAGTATGCTTAGTTGGTTTGGGCATGTAGAGCGGATGGATGAAAGTAGACTAACTAAACAGATCTATATGGGGAGTGTGAATGGTTACGTTGGGAGGGGAAGGCCTAGACGGACGTTCCGAGACCAAATAGGAGACGTTTTGGAAAAAGGTCAGGTCAGGAGTACCCGAAACCGACGAGCATGTATGAAGAGACTGATGACTGTGGATGAAGCGAAAGAAATATGTCAGGATCGTAGCAAGTGGAATAAAGTAGTCTCTGCCTACCCCTGTGGGAAAGAGGCGTGACGGTATGTATGTATGTATGTATAATCAAAACATTTCATTTCATTTCATTTCATTTATTATTATTGTTTTAACATGTCAATTTTGCGGGTTGTAAGACCTAAAATCCTCTCGACAAGCAGTGCTTACGCTGTGTTCCGGGTAGAGAGTAAGACCGCCGATGAAATTATGGGGTGGTAGCTCACAAATATTTGAAGGTAAGGTAAATTGAAATAACACACACACAGAGAGAAAGAAAAGACGGACACATACTAACGCGTAACACGTTATAAACATGCAGAATTGTGTGAAAAGGGCAACATTTTAATATGATGCTTCGGCAAACCGCGCGTTGCTTTTTAATGTGATTGACTCTTTAAATTTATTAATTAAGTAACCAATTTTAATTAACTCTATTGTCGCACACGAATTTTGATAAACATTTCATTTCATTTCATTTATTCATTATTTATGTCATGTACATATAGTTATAGATGTTATAAAGTATTCATGTTGGTCCATGACGCCCTGTAAGGGCACATAATGGTACTTAAGATTAGATTAAAATTAACACATGTTTCCAATTAAAATAAGATATGATTACATTAAAATTACAGCCATCAATTAATATTATTTTTTGTGATTATTATGTTAAGGAGTTATTAAAAAAATGTCATGTTTAGAATTATATTGGAATCCCATCCCGATTATCAATTTTAAATTGACAATGTTAAAATTATGAATACAAAATATATTAAACTTATTAATGTCATTTTTCAATTTCATCATTCAAGAACTCGTCAACAGAATAATAACATTTATTGGTTAGGTATGTCTTAAGATTGTTTTTGAAAATATTAAATCTGGTCTCCTGTCTCATTGATTCTGGGATTTTATTATATATGTGTATACATTTACATTGGGGGCCATTTTTGAATAATTTTAAGTTCGATTTCGGTAGGAGTAGCTTATTTCTATATTGTGTTCTGGTTGTATTTATGTCTATCTTTATCCTAAATAAATCAGGATGTTTGCGCACAAACAAAGCCGATTCCAATACGTAGATTGAGGGTAGCGTTAACAACTTATGTTTTATAAAGTGCTGACGGCAGCTTTCTGGGATTCGTATATTGGCTAGAATTCGTATGCACTTTTTTTGCATGATGAATAGTTGTTGGGCATCAGTGCTGCCCCCCCACAGTACCACGCCATACCGGAGCCAGGCGAACGCGTATGCGTAATAAGCGGATAATGCACATTCAAAATCTGTGTTTACTTTTAATACGCTTAGTGCATACACGAATTTGGACAGTTTCGTTTTAATATTTTGGATATGTGCTCTCCAATTAACACCTGAATCTATCGTTATGCCTAACAATTTAAATTCGGATACCTCTTCTACGTGTGTATCGTTAACTTTTAATTCTAATTCTAACGGTATTTTTTGTATCGGTTTAAATTGTATAATTTTAGTTTTCTTCAGGTTTATGTCTAGATTATTATTACCAAGCCATTCTGTCACTTTATTTAGTGTATAGGTAAGCTTTAAGTTACATTCAGTGCTATTTGTGCCGTTAATCAGCAGTGACACATCATCGGCAAACATGACGCAGTCTGTCTCTGAGTCTAGTACCCTTGATAGGTCATTGATGTAGACCAGAAACAAGAAACAAGCACAGACACTTCCCTGTGGAATGGAGCATGTTATTTGGCGCATTTCAGAGGAGACCGTCGTTACTTCATGGGTGTATTTGTCATAGTAATCGATCTGAACGTATTGCTTACGATTTTTAAGGTAAGATTTGAACCATTCGTGTGCCGTTCCGCGTATCCCCATACTGTGTAATTTAGTTAGCAGGATATCGTGGGTTACTCTGTCGTATGCCTTTGTCATGTCTAAGAGCAACCCAACGCTATATTTCTTTAGGTTAATGTGTTCTAAAGTTTTTTGTATGTATCTATATACTACTATATGTATCTAACAAAAGCCAAATGCTAGCCAACGTATTTAGTCTTTTGTTTTTTGCTTTACAGTCTAAAATATTAGATCGACTGTACCCAAGCCTTTGTCTAACAAGGAAAGAGGATAATTGAAAAGAGAAAATAAATCAGCCAGCAGTTATTCTCGTCGAGATATCGTATGAAGTTTGAACAAATAAACTGACCTACTGAAGAAATAGTGATTTCATGTCTGTACAGTACAGTCAAGCTAAAAACTTTTATCGCAGTAACAGCAGCTTTAGGGCAGTTTTGTATGTTACTGCAAGTATGTTTTAGCTTAAATTATGCGGTGACATTCCTTCTATTCTATGCTAATCTGGGAGTAAAAAAAAAACATAGAATGTACCCGCTGCTTCTCTTCCCACGCAGATGGTAAAAATGCCATCAGGTGATTGGATGTTTGAATTAGGTACATGTTTTCACGGTTTTTGAATCAAAATATAATTGGTTTATTGGAATAAACATAAATCAAATTAAAAACTAATGTTAAAATGTAGGTAAAACAATTAACAAAGGAGAGGCCCCGTGGCATAGCACCAAGTACCATAGATGGCAGCATTCCCCTTTTGGACAGCGATACTAATACATTGTCCAAAGAAGCAGTCAGCTCTGCGGTCACCCTCTATTAGCCTCTTCGAAATATCTTTGAAGAGGCTACTAACGCTAGAACCCCACGGAACGAGGGTCTCAACACCGAAAGGAACAAATCGCTGATTAAATACAAAAGCGACACATTTCAAAATCGGACACTGTTGCATTTTAAACCTTATAATGACCGACTTTTGTTTTTAGATGCAATGGCGAATGATTTTGGAATGCGTCCGTTTTGTATTTAATCAAATGTTTCCACGTTGATACGAATAATAAATAATACAGCAATATTCTGCCATCGTTGGTAAAGTAACATGTAATAATTTTCCTTTCGTGATTTTCCGTGATCCCAGGCTAAAATCACGTCGATTTAGCTGTCTGTCTCACAGTTGACAAGATGATTCCATGTTATTCCTACGAAATATAGCTTTTGTACGGTTCAGTGATTGGTATTCAATATTTCATGCGATGTGATGGCTTGAGACTGTTAAAGTGAAAGTGACTGTATGTACAAACATACATACATACATAAATCACGTCTTTTTCCCATACGGGGTAGACAGACCCAAGGTAAGAAGACCCAAAGACCACGTTTAGCATGAGTGTGTGTAAGGATGGAAAGGGGAATCAAAATAGTGATGGGTTGCTAGCCACATCGTCTATAACATGATTTTTAAGATTTTGGCCCAGTCACTCGATGGGATTTTACCATCTGCGCGGGAAGAGAAGCCACTGATACATTCTATGTTTTTTCTTTGCTCCCAGACCAGCATGGAAGGAATATGGATGCACTGTATGTATGTATACATATAATAAATCAGTAGAAAGTTCGTGTGCTAACGATTAGGGAAGAGTAGTAAAACACAAAAAAGTAGATTTTATAATTTTTGTCTGTCTGTATGTACCTAGGTATTTTATGGATATGTATGTTTATGTACCTATGTCTGTGTTCGCTAATCTCCAAAACTGTTGGACCGATTTAAATGAAATTTTGCCTGGTGGTACCTTATATCACTGGTCAATATTTTAGATACATTTAATCCCGAAAATTAAAGAATTCCCGTGGGATAGCTAAAAAACTATAATAACTTATGCAACTTAGTACACAATAACTGAAGCATCTAATTAAGTAAAATCAGAGTGCTGACACCTTATATTGCTGCGGTTACATTAAATATACATTCATAATTAGTTGAAATTTGGTATACAGTTAGTTTTAGTCCCAGGGACGGACAAAGGATAGTTTTTATTCCAGAAAACAGCATAGTTCCCGCGGGATAGCGATAATCCAATTCTGTGCGGACGGATTCGCAGACAACAGCTAGTTTAGTAAATATTTTATCATCCGTCTTCGGACTTCTAATATCTATTAGGTAGGGATAAGTATATTATAAGATGTTTGTTACTTTTTCAAGCCAGAACGGCTGAACATATCTAAATGAAATTGGCCACAAAAATAAGTACCTAATAGTCTGGAACACAGGCTACTATTTATCCCGGAAAATTGCCTAGTTTTCGCTTTCCGTGGGATAATTATAAACAAATCCTATGTGGGCCAAGCCGCGGACAACAACTGGTCGTTATTTAATGATTAAATTATATTTTTCTATAATTTATTTATTAATTTTGGGGATCTCGAAAATAGTTCTAACGATTTAGATGACATTTACTATGTAGAGATTTTCTGCAAAGGTGTAACAAATTTTAACGTAAGCTGTACAGCTTGGAGTAAATTGGCTCTGATAGACAGAAAGACAAACAATCAGACACTCAAGCTTACAATGGTTCCAATTTTTCTTTTGATGTTTGAAATTCCAAAATCATGCCTAAATAAAAATCACCCCTAAAATCTAAAGCAACCAATCACAATAAGTGTCCGTTGCCTTCCATAATTACAGTGAGTGCCAACAAAACAGGGCTAAAGGCGCTAATGTATGTCCCCATTGTTTCTAAGAGCTTTGTAAACCACCGCGCGCCCAAATGATGGGCGTGTCGGAAATAGGCCATTTTTTCGCGCACTGACTTGTACAAAGAAGCTGAGTCTTTCAGGAATTGTGACAAAGTGTGTTGCGTTTTTGGTGAGAATATTGTTATTCTCAAAGACTCTACTAAGGGGCTATAATTTTTCACGGAATTTTCGTGGTTGTCGTTGAAGATTTGTATGCTTAATAGAAGTTTTTGCTCACTAAATACGTCACGAACGATATAGATAGTTTAAAAAGAAGGGATATTAATAAACCGTCTTTCTTTATAGATGAGTTTTCGGTTAAAGCAATGTTTTTAAAAATAAATGAAAATAATGGATGGCGATGCGGCTAGCAAAGCAACCCATCAGTATTTACCCGACCGCGCCAGAAGGAGGGTTATGTTTACGTGTGTGTATGTATGTATTTTTTTAGAACGTTTTAAATGGCTGGTCGGTTTTGAACTTGAGATGTATCATTAGATTCGTCTTAGTCTTGAGGGTGACACTGGGTACATCAAAATTATAAAAAAAAAATATTGACGCGGTCGGTTTTTTTTTATAAATAATTAATGCTTGTTTGATCCCTCTTTCCACCTATACGCCCACAAACATGCTAAACATGGCTGTGGTCTTGCTACCTCAGGCTCTGTTTACCCCGTGCGGGATAAGGATAATGATTTATGTAATGTATAAATGTAAAATTTTAAAGTTCAATATACTCCTAATTATCAGTTCTAAGATCTTACTTCCCTAGCATCTTTGCCTTGTTTTTATCATGCCTCCCAAAAACCAATTTAATTAACTCAAAAGGGATTCACAGAACGAATCGAACTGTTCCATTAATTTCTCCATTGATTGTATTCTGAAATTTGATATTACTTCCTTGATTGGAACTTAATGATGCCCGATCTTCCTACTTCATTTGTAATGATTTTTTACATCTGTTGTCTGTACTGTCTCGAAAACACTGATGCCTCTTAGTTTGTCCCGCTGTGTTTGAAACGGCTTCGTCCGGACCGCTACCACAATCTTACTCGCTAATCCTGCCGCTAAGTAGCAGTGCTTGCACTGCTGTGTTCCGGTGTGGAGAGTAAGACAGCCGGGGAAATTACGGGCACAAGAGGCATTTCATCTTAGTCCTCTAGGTTGGCAACGCAATTGTAATCCCTCCGGGGTTGCGGGTGTCTATGGGCAGTGGTGATCACTTACCATCAGGTGACCCACTTGCTCGTTTGCCTTCCTATTGATATAAAAAAAAAACGATTCAACTGGAAAGGAACACCTAATTTTTTTTTCTTTTCTTTGCGTGATGTCATTTCCTGGTATAATTTTTATTTAGAAGCGACGTCAGGAGCCCGTCCCTAACTTTGACATATAGGGCCCTAGCTTCATCTATGTAAATTTTAGTTTGATTCCATTCATTCATAAATCACGTCTTTATCCCTTACGGAGTAGACAGGGTCTAAGGTAACAAGACCTAAAGGCCACGCTTAGCATAATTAAGGGCGTTAAGTGGAAAAGGGAAAGGGAATGGGTTGCCAACCGCATCGCCTGTAACATGATTCCTAGATTTTTGCACATTCCCCCGATTTACGATCTGCGCGGGAAGAGAAGCAGCTTGTACATTCTATGTTTTTTCTTTCCTCCCAGGACCAGCATGGAAGCATTAGTTTATTCGTCGAAAGAAAATATATGGTGCTAATAATTTTTGACATTCTCACTAAATATAATTTTGTTTTATTCCCCAGCCATTATCGGTATCTCAAAGACTCAAGGCTAAATTAAGGTCAGCTTTCATCACTATTGATGGGTTACTCTCTAGCCGGGTGTTTTTGGCGTAAGCGCCACAAATTTGCCAGGATCTTAGGTTAGTGAGGTAACCAGATATACCACTTCGTTCACTGCCTGGGCCTTTTAAGACTTACATTTTCAGTAAATTGTAAGATAGGTGTGTATTTTGATGAAATTTAACAAAAAAGGCCGTTACAGTAACCGTTGTCAATTAAAACATTAATTCTAATAAACGTAAGCGTCTATTTAGCTATTTTTTTAAATTAAATATGTGTCTGATATTACTAAAATTATGTATTTCTATTTGCCTGTTTGAATAAGTCACCAAACAATCAAAGAACCAGACAAACTATTTGGATCATTCCCGACTTATAGTCGTGATTTACCTGTATAATTTGTAGTTAATTAGGATCTGCATATAATTTGTTCGTCCTACACAAAAACTGCTGAAAAGATTAGACATAGGATTTTTAACCTGAAAAATTGGACACTTCCTGCAGTATCATAAACGAATTTTTCACAGACGAAGTCGGGGGCAACAGTTAGTAATGCCAAAATATAAATTAAGAGAGCACTTTTACTTCTGAAAATTAGTTTCATTACAAATTATTTTCGCAAAACAGAAAATAAGTCATAAAAAAAATACGAAACTCTTCCTGTCACATTAAAACATTTCGCCCGTAAAATAACAGTCCGGAGGAAACAACATTTTTTTGCCGTGTCAAATAAAATTAAGTCACGCTTTGTAATTTTCCCATTCCAGAGTGGACTCGCAAATCTGGAAACCTCTAATCAGATTAAGTCGGTCGTATTTACCGTGCGACTAGGATGTGAGAACAAAAACTTATAGACAGCAAACTCCGACCAATGGTTGGACACCTCTGAACAAATACAGGCTCTTATTGTTCTTATGACCTAAGAACAAAACTCTGAATAAAAATACGCTTTTGTTGTTCTTATAACGTAAGAACCAAACTTATAGACACACAAACTTTGACCAATAGCCGGACACCTCTTAAATAAATATATGCTTTCAGTTTTCATAATAATATGAAGTAATAACAAACTTCCATACTGGTTGCCTCAGCTGGAAGAGCAATTGCTGGATTCGTAACTTTAAAAAACACTCGCTTGCGGTTCGTGTTTTTAAACAAGTTACTCATCCAGCAATGGCTACTTACCAGGCCTCGGCATTAATGTACTAAAAATTAGCAATCATCAGTGGCTCGCCATAAATATGAACCGATTTGTACCGACTGTTAAAAATGTTGAGCAGATTTGGTTTAGACTGTCGCTTCTAAAAATATTAATACTTACGCCCATGGAAAAAGTAACAAGCCGCTTACTGTCAATTAGACGTCATATCTACTAAAATTGACACAGTTCAAAAAGCCATGAGGAAATTGGATAAAAGAAACAAACGAATAACGTAGCACCTCAGCATAATAAATGAAAGAAGATGATGTTTTGGATCGGCAGCGTGTTTAATGGTCATAAGTTCTTCGGTGTACCACTTGCTTCTCTTCCAGTGCAGACGGTAAAAGTCCATCAAGGGAACGGGCGAAAATCTTAGAAATCATGTTATCTATAGACGATGTGGTTAGCAACCCGTCACTATTTTGATTTCCTTTTCCACTTACACCCACAATCATGTTAATCGTGGCCTTTAGGTCTTGTTACCTTACTTTGTCTACTCCGTAAGGAGATGTGATTTAAGTATGAGTAGGTATTGTATGTAAATTCGTAGACACCGTTTCAGTGACGGCATTCGAAGTATTTTAGATACTGTAACACCCGACCACGGGAATCACTGTTAAATAGTATGTATGTATGTATGTAAACTCTTTATTGCACATAAAAAATTTAAAAATACAGAAATACAGAGAAAATAGTACAAAGACGAACTTATCCCTAAGAAGGGATCTCTTCCAGCTAACCTCATACAGAAAGGAAAAGTTACAACAAAAAGGCAAGCAGTCATTATTATGCGCAAATAAAGTAGTATTAATATTTAATAAATTAATAAATTAATAGTACCTACCGCCTTCTCTTCCTGTGATAAGTTTCTTGAATTAACATTCAATTAAAATTTCCAAAAATCCGTCAGGCTTTAATCGGGTAATAATAGAGAATCATACACATATAAAAATGCCCAAAATGCCTTAAACATCATTTGGCAAAGAACTCTTCAAACTGCTGGACCGATTTTAATCGAACATGACTAAGAACCACCCCAAGGATACTGGCTTCCAAATGAAAGAAACCGAATCTAAATCGGTCTATCCGCTTCAGAGCTATGAAGCCACAGCTAGACACGGATATTAACATCAAACTTATAACACACTAGCGACCCGCCCCGGCTTCGCACGGTATATTATGCATGTATTATACATAAAAACCTTCCTCTTAAATCACTCTATCTATTAAAAAAAACCGCATCAAAATCCGTTGTGTAGTTTTGAAGATATAAGCATACATAGGGGTAATAGGGGTATAGGGACAGAGAAAGCGACGTTTCGTTCACTTCCTTAAATCACCTCAGCCCGTCAAACGATCAATGCGACACCTCCTAAGTATACTGAGGCAAGTGACCATTTTGACATTTTCGGTTTTTTACATAATGTTGACTAAAATACTAATATCTACCTGCCACAAAAATTTCGTGCTAAAATTCCTGTTTGTTTCGAAAATAAAGTGACGTATATAAATGTATACAACACAACTTTGTAAATCAGTACGTTGTATACTGAGGCAAGTCGCTTGCGCCACTGTACGCGGCACAGATATTGTGGAGGGGCGGCACAAGTGTGGTGTAACTTGACGTTGCCTCAGTATACGCGATAGACCAACGACGCGGCGTACGTCGAATTTACCTTTTACGACAGAAATTAAATTATTTTGTCCAAGATACAACCACTTATTTTCTAATGCGCTGTGATTTCCGTAAAATTAATGATTATTATACTTGTCACCTTGCAAAATGAAGCTTTTCTTGACAAGTTATTCAAACTGACCTTAATAAATTGATACAAATTAAAAAAAAACTGTCTAAATCGTTTCTCTCTTAATTATAATGGCACTAGAATATTTACCATTTAATATAAAAATCACAATTATGAGTAAAAACCTTTATTCCGAATTGACAAGGTACTGTTATTTTTCTTTAGTCATTGTTTTTTGTGACCAACCTGTTGTAAAATTCAGTGTGTTGCAATGGTATTATACCACTTCGACAAAGATCATTAATGATCTTAAGATCTTTAAATTTTTGTTTGTCAATTGGCAAACGTTCGTAGTACGCTACTTTAATGTTCCTTAAGCCAATTATGAGGTCATTTTGGCGACTCCTTAAATTTTTACTGGAAGAACATTCAATTGATTTATGATTGTCGTCTTCAAAAGTATTTTTGTAATTTATTTTGAACTAGCTGCTGCCCGCGACTTCGTCTGCGTAGAATTATACATCTAAACCTTCCTCTTAAATCACTCTATCTATTAAAAAAACCGCATCAAAATCCATTGTGTAGTTTTGAAGATATAAGCATACATAGGGACATAGGGACAGAGAAAGCGACTTTATTTTATACTACGTAGTGATGATGATAGTGATGGGTCTTCGCGTGATACATGTATTTCACATATTTGATTCCATATTACGGTTTCTCCATTAGTACCCTTTTTCCAGTTTTGAAACAGAGGCAAGCAAGCTTTAAAGTCAAATATCAATTCTTGGGATACTTCTGTGACTTCATAGGGTTTGTCAGTTTTTGCCATACGAATAGCCATGTACCACTGTTCAGGCGTGTACATATATTAAATTTTTCGTTATTTTTTCAATTAGAGCATGCATGCTATCACCTTCGTTTTGGGTGTGTCCACTACTAAAAAACGATGTGAAATTGTTATATACTTCCAACAAGCGTACATGTACATGAGAAATACAATCCGGTTACGGTTTTGCCCTCCACAAATTGTGGTATAATACCGTCGCAACACACTGAATTTTACAACAGGTTGGTCACAAAAAACGATGACTAAAGAAAATAGTACCTTGTCAATTCGGAATAAAGGCTTTTACTCGTAATTGTGATTTTGATATTAAGTGATAAATATTCTAGTGCCATTATAATTAAGAGAGTAGGTAAACGATTAAGACAGTTTTTTTTAATTTGTATCAATTTGTTAAGGTCAGTTGAATAACTTGTCAAGAAAAGTTTATAAATATTAAGTTTTTTTTTTGTAAAGAGGAACAAGTAGTGATCTCATAATAATATTGTAATTTTTAATTTTAGAAGTTAAGAATAAAGGTGCAAAGATAAATCCTACTAAGGCGTTAAAAATAAGGAATGAATCCTTGCTAATGATAAATCGAACCTTTAGAAGAAGCCAGTTAAGTTTATAGATTTTTTTAAGTACTTAATAGTACAGTCTCAATAATTAAGAAAAGAAGACTATTTTGGATAGATTTTTTAAACTAGAACGAATATTGCTCAAACTGTGGCTGTTGAATAAGTTACTTTTAAGAATGTGAAACTATGATTAAAAGATTAACAAACATAATAAAAGCAGTTTTTATTTGAAATTTACGTTTGATTATTAAACATTTTTTTTTCTATTATTATTAATAAAAATATCTAATATAATTTCTCGTTTTAAAAAGCAAAACATTAAATATTTTTAACAGTATACAGGTGTAAGCGAACTTAATTTAAGCGTATACTGGTGCAAGTGACTAATATGTCGACCAAATAATGATAAAGGGCATTTGAGCATGAGTTACGTATTTATTTTTAAACAGTATGGATTTATGTAACATATTTATCTAATTATTAAATGAAAAATAGAATAAAATAACAATTAACTTAGTACGGTGTATACTGGATCAAGGGGTAGTTGCCTCAGTATACAACAAATCAGAACACGTAAAATACGCGTACACTAGTGTATTTACCATTTTCTCAAAAACTAACATTAATTTCAGAATTCCATATATGTAGACTGAAAAGAGGTACTTTTGTTCCAGCGAATCCAAAGTTTTATGGAATGGACTTTACAGATAAAAAAGTTACAAATGATTTTACCTTTGCACGGCTCTCCTGTAAAATCAAGATTTTGCACTTGCCTCAGTATACTTAGGAGGTGTCGAATGTAAAGCAAACCCATGCATCGCATCGTGTAGACAGTTAATAAAAAAATAATAAATAAAATGTTTTTATTTCAGATTTGTTACATGGCAGCGCCATCTACCATCTTCAGGTAGATACCAGCTGTCAAATCAATGACAAACCTAACGTCCTTGCCTGAGTAAGACGTAGGCGGGCGTGTTAGTTTGCGCGCAATCACTCAGATGGCGCTTTCCTTAATAAACATTATAATAACATTAATAGAAATTAGTAGGTCACTTTGATAATTTGGGAATTACTGGGCGGTAAACTGCGTTTTGGGCATCCCAGGCCTATAAGACCAGCTGCACTGGGTTGGAACTCATTCCACCAGCTCCAGCTACGAGTCAACTGCTCCTAAGTAAATATTAAATCATTTTTAAAAAGTGTTAGCCTACGAAATTCTAAGTGGTAAGTTGAGGTGTTTTCTAACTTATTCTTTCAAAGGTGTATTTCTTGTGTGATTGTAATTTAAATGTGTTTGTTCTATGTCTTGCGACAAAGACTTCTGTGCGCAGCTGGCCACTGTAAGCAGAGTCCTCTGTCAAGGGACATGAAACATAAGTTTCCCATAAATCCCGGGTGTCGCCGTAATCGCTACAATTAAATATTTATTTAAGCTCTTGTGCGAGCGCCGGGAATGATTATACTTTAATTCTTCTTAATAAAATTAGCTACATTAATTTGTTAACAAACATTAGACTAAAAATATAGATTCAATTTAGATTAAAATATTCCTTACTTATTTTATTTTTTTATTGTACAACGAGTTCATTTTCTAAATTATAATTATAGCTGTATTAGCTGGGTGGATAGCTTTCGAAAAAACTGTTTAACGTCCAGAACGTTCCATCCGATAATCTTGTACTACCGTCGTAACACCCACATCACAATCCAAGCGCTCCCTATGGAACTTTCCTCACGATGGGTGTGCTACGAACGGTCGGATTGTGGATGGACGGTTTGGACATCGGCCTGAAGGAAATATTTTTCAGGGCTGCTACCTACGGGCTAGGAAGGTTGCCTCTACGTCCCCTTTACGACGAGCACCAAACCTACTCAATCTCCTGGGTCGGTCTTCTCCCTCGCCCCTAAGTGCGAGTACCGAGCCCCTACGAGCATCGCAGCTTCCAGCGACGGAGCGTCACCAGCACCACTGAAGTCCTAAAAACACCAGCGAGACCTCCGCGGGCCTCCGGACCGTTCCTATCGGCGGCGACGTGTCAACCATCATATTCAGGGGAGTCGCGTAGAAACGACCCTCTATTTCGAAATCCGTTTTGAAGAGAACCCAGAGTGACTCTTCCGAACCCCTTCTGGGATTCTCGCTCTACCAGTAACGTTAGCCCTAAGGATTCTTTGAATTGCGGAATTTAATTAAATATTGTAAAACCTTGTACTATTGTTTGATTCCAAAATCCTCCTAAGGCTCTCTTTTTGTACCGTATCCCACCGCTCAGGGGGATACGTGATAAATTGGCGCCCGTGGTTCATTCTGGAATCAATCCTTCAGCCGGATTTCGAAGTTAAGGGTTTTTCTAAAGATTGTGGTGTGTGGTGTAGAATTTATGTTACTTGTGATTTTCTGTGCGGGTATCTCTCAAGTAAGTTCGGCCATTTTAATTTTTACTATATTATCCCCGAGAGTTTTACGGGTTATAATATAAAACTCCGCTATCGCCTTTGCGTTCCGTGAAATCCGGATAATAAGTTGTTTTTACCGAGTAATAGTGGTTCCCCTTCAGTTAATTTAATTTTTTTTTTTCTTTCTCTCAAATTTTCTTGCAAAATTTTACACTAGGCTAGCCGCGCTTAGTGGCAACGCTAGTCACCGCGCGCTCTTATCACGCGCCGTTATCAAGGAAACAATCCAAATACGTTGACGCTGTGAAATTAACTCGGACGCTCTTTGACCCCTAACTCACCGCCCGTGTTAAATACTAGCTATCTCTTTTTATAGTTCACATCGTTCAACCACTGTAATTTGCATTGTTCCCTATTAATTCCGAAGCGAAAATTCAAAAAAAACTATACCGAAATTTCGATTCGAATTAAAATAGTTAACTTTCTTAACATCAATTTTTTTTAATCGTAAAGACGGGTATTTTTCCATTTTAACGGATTTTTTTTTATTAAGGATAAAACAGTGAATTACTACAATTCTAACTAGTTTAAACCTATTCCTTTGATTGCTTATGGCTTTAATTTCATTTTTTATCTAAAAATCTTTAAAACCACTTAACGATCTTTCCATCAAAAATCAGTTAATTTAAACTCGGTAAATTCAGGGTAGTTTCAATTTAGCTTCATTTCTTCCAAATTTACTTTTACTATTACAATTTAACTTAAAACCTTTTATTAACTTCACTTTTAAAACAATTTACAAAGAGATACGCGCACACCATTTTATGTAATTGTGTTTTTTCATACTGTGTATTATATTGTACTTGGGTCTAGGCTGGAAAGCACTTCAATCTCCCGTTTAGTACAAACCTAGTATCACTATCATACTAATTGGTTAACTTGTTAGCGAGCGCCTCCGATACGTCTACAGCGGTCAGCTGTGATTAATAACTACTTAAGTTGCTAGGCGTAGCGCCACGAACTTACTTTTCATACTCAGTCTATTATAAACCATATACTTATGGGATAGTAATCATATTACAGTACACGTCAGACGTAAAGGAAAAATAGTTTTACAACTTTCTGCATAAAAACAATTACGGGTACTTAAGTATCTCGGACAGTAATAATTTTAAAATCACCTCGCCAAACTTAAAATAAAAACGGTTGACTACTTGTTAGGTACTTACATTAGGAACAAGTATTGGGCATCCGTATTTCAAGCGCATAACGATCACTTTCAAACGAGCACATAACCATTTTTCAATATTTTTATCACACTTCAACGATCACTTGCAGATCACTAATTTTGAGCATCGAACAGTTGCGAACAGTACAGTTGCGTGAGCCGAACATTAATCATTAACGATGGAACACCATAAAGTAAAATACTTAACACTTCAGAAAAATGAACTTATGTATGAGGTAGCTATCCGTGGTTCGACGCCCGCAGAGACTGTGTCTGTCTTGCGTAAGCAAATTGTTAAACTGTCCGCATCCCTTCCCGCTCACGATATTCTGGAATCAGGTTTTACGGTAGGGACGATATTAAAGGCGCGACACACAGTCTGCTAAAGGCGCAGTCACACGTTGTCACTCTAATACAGGATACTAACTGCTTGTTTATTTATAGCTTACCAACAGCTGATTGTATTCAGAATATTATAAATACTTGTAAAGTTACTGGTAGATTTTTTTAAACTGATAGATTTTAACTTGTATCTTCAGTACTTGATTATAAACTAACGCGTCGTAGTAACAGTGCCGTTATCGAATGTTTACACTTTTATTAAATTGCTTTGTTCTTTAAGCCCTATGGCCAGTGCGGATATCCAACACTTAAAATAAGCCCTTGGAACTAGTGGAATTACGTGACCCGAGCGGAAATAGCAAAACTCGTTAAAATAAGCCCTTTTGCTACGTAATTCTGCACCTTTGTTGAATCGGATGGCAAATTCAATGCCAAAGCAATTTAATGATAGTACTTTTCGCGACAACCGGCTCCATCTGCCTTACCTATAGCATCAGGTCAGCAAACCTCCCCTGAATTGTTGCCCTGTTCTGAACGATGACGTATGAGTGAGAAGTATGACTGATGAGGTTTGAAAGTGCATTGTTATAGAGTGGCTTGTAGGCGAAATTTGAATGGAAGTTTCAAATTTCTTTCACCGGCCGACGGGACACTATGTTACATGGCAGCGCCATCTACCATCTTCAGGTAGATACCAGCTGTCAAATCAATGACAAACCTAACGTCCTTGCCTGAGTAAGACGTAGGCGGGCGTGTTAGTTTGCGCGCAATCACTCAGATGGCGCTTTCCTTAATAAACATTATAATAACATTAATAGAAATTAGTAGGTCACTTTGATAATTTGGGAATTACTGGGCGGTAAACTGCGTTTTGGGCATCCCAGGCCTATAAGACCAGCTGCACTGGGTTGGAACTCATTCCACCAGCTCCAGCTACGAGTCAACTGCTCCTAAGTAAATATTAAATCATTTTTAAAAAGTGTTAGCCTACGAAATTCTAAGTGGTAAGTTGAGGTGTTTTCTAACTTATTCTTTCAAAGGTGTATTTCTTGTGTGATTGTAATTTAAATGTGTTTGTTCTATGTCTTGCGACAAAGACTTCTGTGCGCAGCTGGCCACTGTAAGCAGAGTCCTCTGTCAAGGGACATGAAACATAAGTTTCCCATAAATCCCGGGTGTCGCCGTAATCGCTACAATTAAATATTTATTTAAGCTCTTGTGCGAGCGCCGGGAATGATTATACTTTAATTCTTCTTAATAAAATTAGCTACATTAATTTGTTAACAAACATTAGACTAAAAATATAGATTCAATTTAGATTAAAATATTCCTTACTTATTTTATTTTTTTATTGTACAACGAGTTCATTTTCTAAATTATAATTATAGCTGTATTAGCTGGGTGGATAGCTTTCGAAAAAACTGTTTAACGTCCAGAACGTTCCATCCGATAATCTTGTACTACCGTCGTAACACCCACATCACAATCCAAGCGCTCCCTATGGAACTTTCCTCACGATGGGTGTGCTACGAACGGTCGGATTGTGGATGGACGGTTTGGACATCGGCCTGAAGGAAATATTTTTCAGGGCTGCTACCTACGGGCTAGGAAGGTTGCCTCTACGTCCCCTTTACGACGAGCACCAAACCTACTCAATCTCCTGGGTCGGTCTTCTCCCTCGCCCCTAAGTGCGAGTACCGAGCCCCTACGAGCATCGCAGCTTCCAGCGACGGAGCGTCACCAGCACCACTGAAGTCCTAAAAACACCAGCGAGACCTCCGCGGGCCTCCGGACCGTTCCTATCGGCGGCGACGTGTCAACCATCATATTCAGGGGAGTCGCGTAGAAACGACCCTCTATTTCGAAATCCGTTTTGAAGAGAACCCAGAGTGACTCTTCCGAACCCCTTCTGGGATTCTCGCTCTACCAGTAACGTTAGCCCTAAGGATTCTTTGAATTGCGGAATTTAATTAAATATTGTAAAACCTTGTACTATTGTTTGATTCCAAAATCCTCCTAAGGCTCTCTTTTTGTACCGTATCCCACCGCTCAGGGGGATACGTGATAGATTATAAATCCATATTATTTTAGTATCAGTGCTTACAAAACTAGTGTTAGTCAACATTAATAAATAACTAAGCGGGCTAGTCACTGACCCAGAGTGCAGTCAAGTATAGGTGGCCATAATTGCGTGCACCCCGGTCCAGTGCAAGATGAGCCGGCTGTCAAGTCTGTCAGCTATAACGGCTAGGAGGCTGTGCTGTATAGAAAGAAAAGAAAGAAAGAAAGAAAACATTTATTCATGATATATGTATAGTGACTGGGTTACAAAAACAAAAAGAATGAAAAAAAAACAAAAAAATCAGTACATACATCACGAAATGGTCCCATCTCAGCATAATGCTGGCCTTGCAGCCAGCGCTGGTCTTCCGATGGGACCATCAAGTGCTAACTAAGCACATATTAAAAAAATATGTATATGTGTATGTGAATACTTTCCTAACGATTCCTCTGCATTGCGGTGCTCAGTGCTCATCTATATTTCAGTGCTGTACAAACAGACGAACAAACAGTTTTATGGCAGTCCGGGGCCGACGGTATTAAAATATGCAAAGCTGGAGCTTCAGAATACAATAAAGACTAATTAAATTTTAATAAAAGAATCTGTTTGTTCCGAGACGTGGCGGGTTTGTTGGTAAGTAACCCGCAAGCATTTAATACTTGTGGTTGTAAAAGGTATTTAAGAAAATCTTTGAAAAGCTTCAGCGGCTATTGGCCTGATAAAATAATATATCATGTACACACAGCAAAGCTATTCGGTAAGCAGGATAGATAAGGCGCGAGCGTGCGTAGGTGCTTACCTGATTATATAGCCGTGTGTACCTACAGTTATAAAACATATTGTTTTCATTTCATCACGGTTTACCTAGTAACCTGACATTTGAAACAAAATGCTATGAGGTTTTAGTGAATTTTATCGTGTTTTAACATTACATCTCTGTCTACCTCGTAAGGGATAAAGACGTGATTTATATATGTGTATATTTATTACTCCATAGGACACCACAGAAACTTGTTAAAATTGATTCTACGAGAATTACCTAGTTATTGTTAAGTTCTCCCGTTGCTAAGTAAAATACAAACGAACCTTACCCCTCAATCGAATTGTATTCCAAATAAATTAAACATTGTTGCCCTGGGTGCACCAGCTTACGAAAAAACTATAAGGGTTCTTCGATTACATAACTCTAAAACGAAGCAGGTGGCGCCTCCGTATTCCCAGTTAGTTTTTTCTGGCTAGTTTTTTTTTTATGAATATTGGCCGAAACACCGATGAGCAGTTGGCGGTATGCCAGTGTGCCACAAATGGAAAGTATTTTTGAGGCCAGGTTTTCCTTTTCATATTTAGATTTCTACGGGTTATTAGTTGCTAGAAATAAGTATTACATCATAGTTCTGCTTCTTTATAGAATACAAAAAATATATTTGCAAAGCTTTTGCCAACACCGTGTTCCGCGGGATACCTATTAGCAAAGTTTAGTTTTTAAAATACTCTTCTAACTGTATTTTAGTTGGCTGCATGGCACTGCCGTCCTTACGTATACCAAATTAATTTCCAAATCGATCTAACCTTTAGAATTGGGTCGGACTATAATATAATAATAATGAAAATGATTTATTGTACAATCAAAACACAAGCAAGTTACAGTACCTACTTAGGGACTATCAAAATGTACCGAGAAGTCACATGAAGTGTCAAAAATTCCGACCCCCGCACTAGGTAAAAACCTGTGTCTTGGGGGACTGGGTTTGAGTGTCTCCGACTTCGGCGAACTACATAAAGGCGCAGTGAACAACGGATAATACTCGCTTAGCAAGAGAACAGATTATACATAAAAAAAAAGATTAATCATGCAACAAGAGTCAAAATAAAGAACCCAAAAAACATACATTGCCGGTTAAACACTCGATGACATTAATTGTTAAGCTCTGTGGAACGCTGTCGTACCTATTGCCATTGTAAACTCTTTACATGTTTATAAACACTAAAAAGCAATTGTTTCACTATGATACCGGTCCATGTATGCTCTACAATTAGGAACGGGGAACCTTGTCCCAGTATATGACATAGTGATGTTCCATTGAATTGACAAGGAAAACCATTGTGACGTTTATAGTGAGAACGATTAGGTATCAATTGGTTCGATAGTACATAATTCTCTTCACAAAATGTAGTTCTGCAAAACTCTATCCGCAAACATACAAAATTTCTGAATCGTTAACTTGTAAAGCGCATTTCGAAATACTTCAGCATCGAGCAACCTGCCCGCGCTCCAATTTGGCTAGACCGGGTAGGTGCAGGCTAGTGTTGTGGCTTGATAAAATGTTATCGATAGATTTACAGTCGACTAAGCTAGGTTAAAGATTGTGGGTGGAACCTGACCCGTGCATTCCACTCAACACATGACCAAAGAGTAAAAGATGATCATAATAATGTGGTCGCATTATCGGCAATGAGGGAACGAGAAAGAAGAAGCTAGGATAGACGTGTTTGCAAAAATAAAGTCCTGTGTTAAGATAAGGAAATACTCGAGTTTGAATCGCAACTTTCAATTACTTAAATTTTGGTTTTGACTGGATGCTTGTAATACAATTAAAATATTTGTAAGTTTTGTTTTTAATGTTGGTAGAATTTATGTAGCCCCAACACAACACGCCCATCAAGATAATAATACCTATCAATAAATCCCTGATGTTTCATCATATACTTAGATAGCAAGTTTTAAAAATCGGGTAGGTAAATGATTTTCCGTAAAAAATATTCAAGCTGATGTCATTATAAGTTCAAAACCATTAATTACTATAATTCTACTATCTAAATATTATGCTTGGTGAGCTAAAATCCATCGCATCCTTTATTCTGTAACCACCATAAAGTTAGCAATTACTGGAACTGGTTTCATTAAAATGTACGATTGATTTTACAGTGAATTATCGACTGCAAAGCCCTCTCATTCTGAAAGGACCCCACTTTCCAGTGGGACGTATATAGGCTTGATTATATTACTGCTATGGGTGGTGTAGGGGTATAGCACGCGTCACGGATGACGAGGATCCGGGTTCGATTCCCGGCCATAGCTTTACTTTTCGGATTTTTCTATGTGTTCTAATTTTCATAGACATTTAGAAATTTGATTATATTACATTATGTTCGATCGCTCTGTAGCGATAAAGCCTATTGTTACCTTGTAATATTCTGTATACCTTTTTTCTGTTTTGGTTATTGTATTGTATTGTATTGTGTTTGTTTACCGACAGCGCCTTCATCGATACTCCACCATCACTACTGCACGCCCGAAATATCTTACTATCGATTTTAGGAGCGTGTCATCTGGAGAAGGAAAAATGGCGAAGACAGCGAATGACAGCGACACGGTTTCTTAATTAAGTGTCCTTTAGATTTAAGGCTTTATTCGTACACTAGCGACCCGCCCCGGCTTCGCACGGGTGCAGTCAGTGTTTCTCTACTATTGTAGGCATATATTATACATATAAACCTTCCTCTACAATCACTCTATGAAAAAAACCTGCAGGCTTATTAGCTAACTCGCTCGCAATCGCCATCGTGTTCATTTTGACAGTTCATGTATGGGTTGACAATTGGCATCGGAATCAGCTAGCTGTCACATTCATACAAGAACTGTCAAAATGAACACGATGGCGATTGCGAGCGAGTTAGGTAATAAGCCTACTGATCAAAATCCGTTGCGTAGTTTTAAAGATCTAAGCATACATAGGGACAGACAGCGGAAAGCGGTTTTGTTTTATACTATGTAGTCATGATAAGTGCGCTTTTATGTTTGGTAATCAAAATTAATATGGGTAGTCCAAGAGATAGTAAAGTTATTAGGTTCACAAACATAATAGCGCACTTATGTACGAATAAAGGCACGTAAAGAATATGTAATTAAGAAACCGGGTCGCTGTCATCTGGGCCCTATAAGAGGAACAAAAAATTTAAACACACGTTCTGCTACTCAAATTGAACTACTTTAGTTCAGCAACTTCCAAAAATTGAGTAATTTCATCATTATGTTTATTCCAAACAAATGAAATGGTATCTACTATCAAATCAATCAAGAAATTTACGCCTTGATTTTTTATGTTTACTTTTATAGTTCAAAAAGATCCCTAATATAATACTCCTTTCATCCACTCAAAGGTTGACTGGAAGAGATCCCTTAAAGGGATAAGTCCGCATTTGTGCATGTATTTCAGTGTTTGTCAATTGTATATATTTCTTTCGTTTATTTTGCACAATAAAGAGTTTACATACATACATACATAACACTTTTAAAATTCACAAGGTTACGTGACAGCTAGTAACAGATAGGAAAATTCGAATGCTTACTCTCCTGCTATGGGTGGTGTAGGGGTGCACGCGTCACGGAATGATGAGGATCCGGATTCAATTCCCGGCCATAGCTTTACTTTTCGGATTTTTCTGTGTTCTAATTTTCAGTGCATTCCTTGTCCAATTAAACTTTATAACGTAAAAATCGCAGTACAGGTTAATTTTTAAAGTTGTAGAACGAAGTCAATATATACCGGTAGCTGCTGTTTAATTTCTTGCTTCTGTTACAGGGCCCGCCCTGTGAAGGGTATCGGAGGGGTACCATCTTGTTACACTTCAATGTCATCACCAAAACATTTTATCGTCAGCTTTAAGCTTGGGGTGCGAGTCGGGTTACCTCCACGTGTGGTCAAGAGCTGCGGTTCCTTTTTGGATCCGTCCGGGGGGAAGAGCAGTGCTTGATCCGGTGCACCCTGGGCTTCGGCTAATGATTTCCTGGCAGTTTCTGAGGGATATCATTGACCGTTGGCTAAGAGCCCGACGGGGGGGGGGAGGTCTTTGACCATTACCGTACAACGTTGCCAACATTTTGTCACAAGATTTTTTAATCATATTTTTGTTACTTTGACATTGGCGAAGTTGTCGTGGCTACAACGACTTGAAACGCCACAAATAAGAAGAAGAAGAAGAAATGCCCGCATGCCGCGGTTTCACACACACACACACACAGTGACTGTTGTGCATCTCTAATCAAAAGTTAAATACTTATTGTTGTAAAAAAACCCTTTCAGCGAAGCATAACCGACATTTTCCTGTTAGCCCCGGACCTATCTCTAACAAAAATCAAGACCTTTTAACGAGAAATCTCTCTTTATAGCATCGTCATAGTATACCGTTATAGTAATTAAAATGTAACAAGGTTTTTAACTAACCCAATAACCTTTTATTTTGAGAGTTCTGAACGTCCAAAGTATAAAAAGGATCTCGTATAAAACCACTTTCGTTACACGTCTGTCTTTCTGTCTAGACAATTATTAACAAGTAAATTAATTGGCTTCCATGCTGGTCTGGGAGCAAAGAAGAAACAGTTGCTTCTCCTCCCGCGCATATGGTAAGACCCCATCGAGAGAATGGGCGAAAATCATTAGGAATCATGTTATAGGGGATGCGGTAACCCATCATTATTTTGATTCCGTTTTTCATTTGCGGATTTTTCTTAAAGATAGAGTGATTCAAGGGAAAGGTTTGTATGTATAAAACATGCATATTATGGTAGAGAGGAGAAGGCGGGTCGCTAGTAGGTACCTACTCGTATATTTCATGGCATTTTAGTCATCCAATTTAATAGAGATCCGTAAGAACTGACGGGTGGTAGGCCTTGTGCTAGGTCCGTCCGGATCGCTACCACCATCTTACTCGCTAATCCTGCCGCTAAGTAGCAGTGCTTGCACTGCTGTGTTCCGGTGTGGAGGGTAAGACAGCCGGGGAAATTACGGGCACAAGAGGCATTGCATCTTAGTCCTCTAGGTTGGCAACGCATCTGCAATCCCTCCGGGGTTGCGGGTGTCTATGGGCAGTGGTGATCACTTACCATCAGGTGACCCACTTGCTCGTTTGCCTTCCTATTCATATAAAAAAAAAAAAAAAAAAACTGACGCTAGCTTCTGCGTCTAGACATATTACTTTGTTTTCACGCCACACAGCTTATTCGAATAGCAGCGTAAATCGAAAGCATCGAATACATACTAAACCGTAGCCCGATACAAAACCAGTGGATTACAGAACGCAGTTCACACCATTTGGCAAGCCGTATAAACTGGTACAAAGTAAAGTTATACGTAAATGTATGAGACGGTCTTTCACGATGCGATTTATGAGCGATTTAGCGGATGAAAATGGTTAACGTTGCCTAATAAGTCGAGGTCAGTGTCAGACGTCAAGGATATGATCGATAGTTTTTTTTTTTAAACTAGATATACTCGTACCTTCTAACGTCTACCTCTAAGAGTGTCGTACTAATTTGAAAGCCAGCAAGAATGTTTGTACAGTCAAGTGTAATAATTATGTATCTAGTCAAAGTTTCAAAAATAAGTACCATACACTCTTACACCGGCGTAATAAGGTCGTGGGACATATTTTTGAGAAGTTCGTATCGATACTTATTTTTGCACTTGACTGTAGGTACATATTTCATAGTGTTTCTATGAAAAGCTAAAATATTTTTTGCGTATTAGTGGTTTTGGACTTTTCTCTTTACCTGTGTTGTGTTGTGGTTACAGTTTTTATTAAACTTCATAATTCTTTGTCAAAGACAAGTATGTACCAAAAAACAACTTCAAAAGTTGCAATTTTGACCGTGTAAATTTCATTTTTACTTTAAGAGACCATAGCTCTTTTAAGACAAACAGGCGAACGACAAAGTTTTGATTCTACAAAGGTTCCCATTACATACACAAACTTTTAACTGGCCATATTAGCTGCTCTATTTTAACATACATACATACATAAATCACGCCTTTATCCCTTACGGGGTAGACAGAACCTAAGGTAACAAGAACTAAAGGCCACGTTTAGCATGATTATGGGCGTATAGGTGGAAAGGGAAATCAAAATATTGATGGGTTGCTAGCCGCATCGCCTATAACATGATTCCTAAGTCTTTCGCCCATTCCCTCAATGGGCTTTTACCATCTGCGCGGGAAGAGAAGCAACTGGCACATTCTATGTTTTTCCTTTGCTCCCAGACAAGCATGGAAGATCTATCTCTATTTTAAAGTGGTCCTTAAACCATAATCGCAACGCAATGCGACTTTAAAAATCGCAGCACCTCTTTAGTCGTTACTTGAATGGCCAGGGATCCATTACACACACGATCGACCTCCTTTTGTGCCCTTCTTTATGGTCCCTATCAATTGTCCCTTTCACCGGCTAGGGGCGTGAAGGTTTTTTATGGGACACTTTATGGCACTTTTTGTGGTGTTGTAAAGACGATCGAGTTACAATTTGTTCGGTCGAAAGTGGAACATACTATTACAATAATATGATATTTGATGCAATTGGGTAACATCCTACCAATCCTATCCCACTACTTATAAATGCGAAAGTGTAGGTATGTGAGGATGTATGTATGGATATTTGTTACTCTCTCCCACCAAAACGGCTGAACAGATCCGAATGAAATGTGGAATAGGATTATAGTTTAAAATAACATATACTCGAAATTGATAATTTCACGACTTACGTAAAATTTAATAGTACTAATTTACAATCATGTACCCGCTTTCCCGTTTACCGAATTTAAAATATCCAATATTAGAACGACAGTGATTTGAATAGGCGTCTGAAGATAAGCCTTTGCTTTGAAATAAGTCTTATCCGTATTGGCTTAAGGATTAAATATTTGCGGTCTTAAAGTTTCGAATTTGATATTTCGAATTCGAACCATCTCTGACAATCCTGGCTTACGAACAATGGATTAAAGATTCAACATTTTGAATAAGAATTGAATTTAATCGGTTTTTAATCCATTTATACAGGAATGCTTTATAATGCGCAGGAATTTAAACTCTAGTTATATTGATGACTTGTTGTATTTCGTAAATCGAGGACACGAAATTGATAAACTACTTACGCGGCCCAACACGGTATACTAAGTACATTGATAGTAGGTATTAAGTTCGGCCCACACCATTGCGTAAAAAGCGTTGACGGTGCGTTTACGCAACAAAATGTATGAAGAAACGGTGAGAGAACGCGACGCATGCGACACGTCACTGCGTATACGCAATACGCAGCGGTGTGGTCGCTCCTTAATTTGTTAAGTCGTTGCGTGGCATTGTGAATAAAATTCGTTTGTTTTTGTTAGAAGAAATTAATCCAAAAATTCGTGAAAAACAAACGGGAAATTCTTCCATTCTGGTCTGGGAGCAAAAGAAAAAACATAGAATGTAACAGCTGCTTCTCTTCCTGCGCAGATGGTAAAAGCCCATCAAGGAAATGGGCGAAAATCTTAGGAATATTGTTACAGACGACGCGGCTGGCAACCCATCACTTTTCCACCTTAACGCCCACCATCGCGCTAATCGTGCCCTTTCGGTCTTGTTACCCTAGGTTTTGTCTACACTTTCCCAAACCTGCATTGGACAGGTGCCGCGAAGAGGGAACCCCATCCCGGGGTGGTCGTGGGGCGTCGCGGTGACACCGAGTGCTCCCGTAACGCCTCACATACGAGTACGACTGAATACGGAATCCGTGTGGTTTTTAGTAGATATGCCTGCCGTCGCGGGAGAGCGCCACATACCCCGGTAAATCCGTACCGTGCGGATGCATAAGGCGCATTTTCCACGCCGTAAAAAATAAGATATCGTCTACACCGTAAGGTATAAAAACGTGTTTTATGTACGTAAGTTTAGTAAACGCGAAAAACCAGCAATAGTGTAAGTGACATCGTCGCTATTTTGTTGTGGAATTGGATGACAAGTATTTCCACTTTAGCAGTTAATCCCTGAATGGTAGCGACAGTATAAATCAAGTTACTTAACCTCTGCCCCCTTTCAAATAAGGTCGGTGATTACATCGGACAGCACGCTATAACTATCAACAGTACGTTTCTACTGCTAACTTTCGCAAGCTCGCTTCTCCGAGTGAATTAACTTGACAATTTAAACGTTGCATGCCTTACCCAAGGCTGTTTTTCCTTTATTAGCAGGGAGTAGAACGGTATGTTTATTAACTAACATTACCAAATTTACCGACGGCATGGCTGTGATTAGGGCAAAGCAGATACAACACGACAGGTAACCTATAATAAATTAAAGGCCACTAATCTGTTTTCGTATCGGCGGAGTACTGAAATATGGTCTAATTAATTTAACATTCTATGTTGTTCTCCGTGTCCTGGAGTTGTATAGCCTCGAGAGTTACAAGCCGGTTCACTTTAATTAATGGAATAAATAAGGAAGTCATGTTATCAGATTTATACGGTTGATTGATGGCGTATCATATACAGGGTGGGAAGGAGTATGCCGACAGATTGAAACCAATGATTCTACTGCCTATTTGGACAAAAGAAAGTAATACAAATATGGCTCGGTAAAGCCTAATTTTCGAGATATTAAATTATTTAAGTAATTCACAAGTTGAAAAATCTCAAGGGTAACACGCCTTTATAATATGACGTAATCACACACACAAGTACAACCGCTATCAATTTTAACAACGAATAAGTTTTTATTAAAAGTTGAGATTAAACAGCAAAAAGTTTTCATTGTATTGGGATAAATGGAATAAAAATTAAATTTGGCACACTTCTGTGTCTGGACATACCAGGGGTAAAATCATGTGTCATACGGACGTCATACTCCACCACTCGTCGTTTATCGTATTTTGTCGGAGTCATTCGTGAAGTGTGAAATTTTCTTTTTCACTCTATTGACTAAGGCTTTGTTCACAAGGTAGTACTATCGATAATATTTTTTTTTGTTCCAGAAATTAACTAAGTTAATAAGGCAGTTTTGGACCCATGTTGATATAACATTATTTACTCGTTACACCACCAGGAATCCATGGTTAAAATCTGTCGGTATACTCCTTCCCACCCTGTATGCATATATGTATCATATTGCGGGTGGTAGGGCCTTGTGCAAGGTCCGCCAGATCGCTACCACCGTCTTACTCGTTAATCCTGCCACTAAGTAGCAGTGCTTGCACTGCTGTATTCCGGTGTGGAGAGTAAGACCGCCGGGGAAATTACGGGCACAAAAGGCATTTCATCTTAGTCCTCTAGGTTGGCAACGCATCTGCAATTCCTCCGGGGTTGCGGGTGTCTATGGGCAGTGGTGATCACTTACCATCAGGTGACCCACTTGCTAGTTTGCCTTCCTATTCATAAAAAAAAATATTAACAGGAGTTGAGAGGACGCCTGTTCCCAACAGTGGGACATGTAGAGGCTGGAAATGATGATGATGAGGAGTGTTCATTCAAACTATCTTGATCACCTGCTGATATATTCCAAAATTTCTTAAGACTTTTATTTTTCATAAAATTATGACCTCTGACCTAATATACAAAGAGAAATTGTAGAGAATGTGTCCCAACTAAATTGTATCAAATATTTGCTTATACGACTGCGCCAGTCTATTCGTCTAAAATGCGAGTTCTTTGTAAGAATATCTCTATATTTTTAGAGATATTTATGAACCTTCCAAGCTGGTCTGGGAGCAAAGAAAAAACAGAACGTACCAGTTGGTAGATTATGAGGAAAATAAAATAAACCAGGATTGGGTTCACAATAATGGTTTTATTGTAAGGAAAAAATTATGCACAGCCATTGCAATAGGTGTTAGGCGACCGAGAGAGAAAGTCAGCATAGACCACCCTCTGTGGCGAATAAATAAACTAATAACAAACGACTTCTTAAACTGTTTGGTTTACAATAAATGTTGACACATTTCTAACACCCAGTTGCTTCTCTTCCCGCGCAGATGGTAAAAGCCCATCGTGGAAATTGGCGAGAATCTTGGGAATCATATTATAGGCGGCTAGCAACCCATCTCTATTTTGATTCCCCTTTTCATCTATAATGCCCATAATCAAAACGTGGCCTTCTAGTTAAGGAACACTTCTAAACTGCAGGGCTCTGTTAACTGGATTTGTAGATACTTATAACCGTAATAAAATACTTGCAGAACTGTTTAGAATTTCTACGGAATCCTCTGTAAGAATATCCCACTCGCACTTTCCCGGTTTTTTCAAATACATGGCGATTGACGAAGAAACCACTTACCAAATTTAAATAAGTGTTACGTTATGAGACCGCATTAAAAAAAACTGCTTTCTATCTATACTGGTATCGGTGTTGTAGGAGTAGGTAGTATAGCACGCATTACCAGACGATGAGGACTGGGTTTGATTCCCGGCCATAGCTTTACTTTAAGCATTGTTCTATGTGTTCTAGTTTTCAATATAGATTAGTGAAATATCAAGCTATTCAATTCGTAGTCTTCTTTGGTACCCTTTCACAATGAGCGGGTAACTTTCTTGGCAGACATTGGTCTGTCGTTGGAGATCTAAATGGGACAAGGTTCCATAGTTGGTCACAGTTCGAATTTTATTTGGTACTGAAAAGTCTAATAAAAGTGAGATAAATGCCTTTGAAGTAGCCTTCACGGCAACCTAGCAATTTATCAGAGTTAAGCAGTGGCTTATAGGTAGGTACTTAGTTTTAGGGGTCCCGAAGTCAAATTAGCAAAACCGGAACCCTTATATTTTCATTTTACCCTCCTGTCTTGTTTCTGTCCGGTATGTGATTGACGTGTAACTCGGAAACTATAACCCCAGGTGCCCGATTTTTGAAAGCACACGTGTGAAAATACCACTCGAAAGTGGTGAAAAATTGCGCTGAATTTGAAATACGAGTAGCATAGAAGACAATCACAGATCTCATTAATCTTGTGAACTAGTCAAAACTTTGATTAGAGCTGTAGTTTTTAAGATATAAATAGATTTAGACCACTTTCGGGTGATGTGCTTTCAAAAATTGGGCCCCAGGTGCCTGATTTTTGAAAGCACATGTGTGAAAATACCACTCGAAAGCGGTGAAAAACTGCGCTGAGTTTGAAATACGAGTAGCATAGAAGACAATCACAGATCTCATTAATCTTGTGAACTAGTCAAAACTATGATTAGAGCTGTCGTTTTGGAGCTGTTTATACCACTTTTAAGTGGTATTTTTAAACATGTGCTTTCAAAAATCGGGCCTGTTAAAATAATTCGGAACAATTTCAAGAGGCCCTCTCTTGTTTCGCGACGTTTAGTAAGGATCTTACAATTTGTCAGTAAATCAGTAATTTCCGAAATCCATTTCGCCACTACTTCTTCACCAAGAAAGCACTATGAAGCGAAGCATTAAACCCTGACAAACGCTCCTTATTAGGGATCCGTAGACAGTGATAAAGTAACCATTATCAATTCAGATGGCGAGGGGAACCCATAAAATGGGGTTTGGTACAATAACTATAAATAACAGCACGCCTTTATTAAGGCACTCTGAACACGCGTATTTATGAAAATTTCCTTATTTAAGAACATTTAAGACGCGACCATATTTATTGTCGCTTAGGAATGTTATAAATAAATAAGTTGTCTCAGAATTGTCCGACAATATTTCAGCTGATGGTTGTAAATAAGAAATAAGAAAATAAGAAACGTTTATTGTATAAAACCGTGTACAATTGTGATAACATGATTTTTATAAGTTTCAACAGTTTATCCATTTCGGACGTACAATATTTAGGTTTATTATAATTAGTACATTACTGCAGAGGCCGTGAAGCAAGGGATTGCTGGACGAGTTTGGGGTAGGTGGCCGAGTCGAAGACGAGGCCAGATAGAACGAGTCCTGCAATCCCTGTTCCGGCCAAAGCTTGTATAGTGCTTTTCTCAAACAATGTGAGGAAATATTAAAATTAAAATAACTACTAGACAATCAAGTAAATCTCTTTACTTTTTTCCGGTAGCATATTTTGCATAGCTAAATTTGCCTCCTCTTTTAAATGAGGCGGAGTACAGTTCATAAGTTCCCCGTCACTTTCATCACTAGAAGTCATTTTTATTTCTGTTAAATTATAATAACAATCACTACGAAATACGCATAAGCAGAAAAAAAGATTTTCGATTTGCCACCTTTTTTATTTTTTAAATGTACTAATTTGATCCAGCTATTTGAGCACCATGTTTAACCGCACATAAATATAGTACCATAGATTTTTTTTTTATGTCGCAATTATGCTTAGGTACAGATTGTGGTGGTGGTTGGCTGTATGTAATTTTTTCCTTTGCCAATTTAATTTTAGTATAGAAATTTAAAAAATTAGAGCAGCGGACAAAAATGGATTTTCATACTAACTTTTGTGGCCTAAGCCAAGAAGTAATGTAGGGAGCCATAAACGAGAAACTTCATGTCCTCATATCGGGACATTAACGCATACATTTCCGAGCATGTTTGAGAAAAAATTATTAGGTAATATCTTTATTTAAAAAATTTGTACTGAAGTATTCATCTAAGTTATAAAAGCACATTGAAAGTAAAAAATCCTTTAGTATTGTATTAGTTTGACTTAACGTTCCCGTGAATGTTTTTCAAGATTTTTGAATTACATACATACATACGCTAAGTAGCAGTGCTTGCACTGCTGTGTTCCGGTGTGGAGAGTAAGACAGCCGGGGAAATTACGGGCACAAGAGGCATTTCATCTTAGTCCTCTAGGTTGGCAACGCATCTGCAATCCCTCCGGGGTTGCGGGTGTCTATGGGCAGTGGTGATCACTTACCATCAGGTGACCCACTTGCTCGTTTGCCTTCCTATTCATATATATATAAAAAAAAAACATACATAATATATCACATCTTTATCCCTTACGGAGTAGAGATCCTAAGGTAACAAAACCTTTAAGGCCGCCTTTAGCATGATTAAGGGCGTACAGGTGGAAAGGGAAAGCAAAATAATGATGGGTTGCTATCTGCATCGCCAATAACATGGTTCCTAAGACTTTCGCCCATTCCCTCGATGGGCTTTTACCATCTGCGCGGAAAGAGAAGCATCTGGTAAATTCTATGTTTTTTCTTTACTCCCAGACTAGCGTGGAAGAGAAAATTAGATATTCTTACGGTAAACGTCGTTTCCTATTTTCCTCTACAAAAGCACGACTCTGAGTCATAGACGGTTCTGGCTGAAAATCAGTGCTGCAGGTCTGGTGTCTAACGCCTCAGCGTAATGCTGAGCCAGCGACCGTTTCACTTTTGCGAAGACACACAACGCTAATGTTTTTTTTTTCATCTCTATGTTTTTAGGGTTCCGTACCTCAAAAGGAAAAAACGGAACCCTTATAGGATCACTTTGTTGTCCGTCTGTCCGTCCGTCCGTCCGTCCGTCTGTCAAGACCCTTTTTCTCAGGAACGCGTGGAGGTATGAAGCTGAAATTTATATCAATTACTCAGGTCTACTGTCCCTTGAAGCTGTGAAAAAATCAAACTTCTAAGCCAACGCAATCAAAAGATACAGCCGTTTATGCCGCAAATTTCCGCAAATTTTCAACTCTCAAGGGAATCAAAACCTACAAGGTAGTTCCCGTGAACGCAGAATCTTGAAATTTGGTATGAAGGTAGGTCTTATAGCACAGATTAAAGAATAATTGCGAAAACCGTAAATGTGTATGTATGTCTGTATATAGCAGTGACCAATATAAAGTAACCCCACACTGCGTACATTTTGCTTTGGAACAGGGCTCTGCTTACACTGGTTTTAGATATTTATAGATAATGATACGGAACCCTCGGTGCGCGAGTCCGACTCGCACTTGACCGGTTTTTTTTATTGTTATCCCTTGTTTATTTTCTATAAAATTGTGTACATTATCTTATATTTGTGTGTCTTGCAAAAAGGAATAAATGTCTTCTTTTTTTCTTTCTTTCTTTAATAATAATATCAACACGTAACATAAAAGCAAAGCAAAGAAGCGGTTAAGATTCGGGTCAAGATCAAACTCATTAATTATAAAATATACTCTACTGACTAAGTTATTAAAAGATCTAAACCGATGTTTAATTTATCATGATCCTAACCAAATGTTTGTATTGAGCTCATAACATTTGCTCCTAAAAATGAATGTAAACAAACAATTTTACTAAATAAATCACGCCTGGGGCGATTTCGTTCACCGCTTCGATAATTTTGCGTTCGTTTTAAACACGGACCTACTACAATGTAGAAGACATACATATATACATACATACATACATAAATCACGTCTTTATCCCTTACTGGGTAGACAGAGCCTAAGGTGACAAGACCTAAAGACCACGTTTAGCATGATCGTGGGCGTATGGATGGATAGGGGAATCAAAACAGTGATGGGTTGCTAGCTATAACAAACATGATCCCTAAGATTTTCACCCGTAAAACATAAAAGACAGAAGACATAAGTACGGTTAAATGTAAGAACGGACGTGTAAATTTGTCACGTCATCAGCAAATTTTAAAATTTGTATACATTCTATCGACCGCCTGTATTTAAATAACTGTTTCGCACAATTCCTTATTTTCTCTTCAGTTAAACGTAATTGTTGCGTGCCAATATGCGGGACTGGACTGATTTAGATAATCGATTGGTTCAGACGCCCCTTCGCAGAGGTTTATATTATATCATTGAACAAAACTACTTCGCAAATACTACGCAGAACGGTTGCTGAGTAACTTTGTAACTGTTTGTTCTGTGTCTGTTTTGGAAAACTGAACTTTGAATAATTGGGATGCTTTAATGACACGCAAGTTCGGTTAATTTGCGTGATCTACCGTAAAGTAAAGTTCGTGGTTTTATTGGCTAAAAAATCTGCTAGCGTTTAAACGTAACGCATATTTTACGCTTTTTTATGGCATGGTTTTTGTATCCGGTGATTGATGTTAGAAATGTACTATAGAAGTTGATTTCGGACGCACCAATAGAACGATCTCACAGTAAACGTCACACTTGATTTTCCTTGTCAATTCAATGTAACGTCACTATGGTATTTACTGTAAAAGGGTACCACAGGTCTGGTATAATTTTGTTTGATAGTACTGACATTGGTTTGACCTACATAACCTCTCATGCAGAAGGTCAATCCCTGTTTTTTTTTCGGAATATATTTATGAGCGAAATTTCGATTGACCAACGTGGGAACTATAGTCCAAGCCTTCCTATTCTGAGACGAGGATGATGTCGAAGAAATGATGATGATTAATCACAAACCAAAGGTTAACTGATAGAGATCGCTTATTGTTGGGATAAGTTAGCATTTATACTACATCTTATTTATTTTTTCAATTGTGTTGCTTTTTTATTGTTGTACAGTAAAGCATTTACTACTTAGTAGTACTAGTAACTAGTTAGTAGTTTACTACTACTACAAACCTTACGGTAGATGTTCTGTAATATGATATCACTATTATCTGAGCTGTAACATGGTGAACCTCTGCTAGGCGCCAAGCGCGCACTGGCCGCTAACAAAAAAAACTAAATTCTAAATTCACGATTGGCTTTTGTTTTCGCTCGACTATTCGGCAAGGCACAAGCCGCATTTTGGTGTTTTATTTGAACTTTATAAAACTGTAAATTGCTGCTGTAACTTGTACATAATTATAAAAAAATTAGCTTTACTGTTTCTAGTGTTTATTACCTTGTATAAATTTTGTGTAACCTAATCCAAGTCTCGTTTAGTTTTTCCTCGCTGGCCTAGGCTACATCGAAACGAGGCTTGGACAGGCTTTACGAGCCGCTATTAAGAAGGGTATTTGCAGCCATTCCTTTCCCGAATACTAGCTACTACCTCTACTCTTCCGCTTCTCTTGTATCCTGCTTCAATTCGCTCTACTGCCTCAGCAGTACGAGGCCACCTCGATACCCTGCCCTGTCTCCCTTACTGCTTATCCGAAGTCTCAGTCGAGTGTTTATTAATTTTCAAGAGCAGTGCTGACTGAAACCACTTCGTTTTTTTCTTTTTAATTATATTTTTGCAACCTACGCCTTGTTTCTTTTCTCATCTCCGACTACAAGCTGCTACGAGCTGGTAACAGAGTCAAGTCCACAAAATTAGCTTTCCAGACCTCGAGTCTTTTACTACACTCGTACAAGCACGCCTGAAAGTAATTTACTTTAATATTTAAGTGCTGCAATTCGTATAAACTTAGTCGGTCTCCCAAAGGGCTTATTCTAGGACCGTGCGCTCCAAATAAGTGGAAGTTATCTATTCCCTTAAGGGCTGTGAAGAACCCACCCGTCTGTCAACTCTTGATTAATCTACTGACTTTCAAGATAAGTGTATCGTCTGGTTAACCTTGTTCACATGTAAGTATTAAATTTGTTTCACCATCATCATCAGTTTGTAGCACACCACTGCTGAATAGAGGCTTTCCTCGGGGGTCTCCAGAACGATCGGTTTTGTGCTACCGGCAGGCAATGGTTCACCTACCGTAGTTTTTACCAGATCATCCGTCCACCTTGGTGTTATGTACTCAAAAGATTAAGTAATTGGCTAAAGTTTACAGTAATTAATTCTGGATTTGTTTACTTCCTTTAACGCTTTTAGCGCCGGCACATATATCAGCACCGCAGGTTCATTGCCAACGACGTATATATACGTCCATTACTTCAATGTAGAAGCTACCTTCGCTCAATTAGATTTAGGTTTAATTTAAGGCATCGTATTAACTTCCACGCTGGTCTGGGAGCAAATAAAAAACAGAATGTACCAGTTGCTTCTCTTCCCGTGCAGATGGTAGAAACTCATCGAGGGAATGGCCGAAAATCTTGGGAATCGTACTGTAGGCGATGCGGCTAGCAACCCATCACTATTTTGTTCCTCCTTTCCAGCTTTACGCCCACAACCATGCTAAACGTGACCTTTGTTTGACGTGAGGTCTTGCGTTACCTTGGGCTCTGTCTACA
This sequence comes from Pandemis cinnamomeana, assembly GCA_932294345.1. Classification (NCBI taxonomy): domain Eukaryota; kingdom Metazoa; phylum Arthropoda; class Insecta; order Lepidoptera; family Tortricidae; genus Pandemis; species Pandemis cinnamomeana. The sequence continues at coordinate 9,480,770 of OW028721.1, forward strand.
CCGAGTATTTATGTATCGTAATAAAGAAGTCTGGCTGGATGACGTCTCTTGTATTTGACGTGGCGGCGAAATGGTTAAAGAAAGCATTTTTGTTCTTACCTAATTTAATCACTGGACCATCCGATCGTCAATATAAAGCTACATCATCATTTTTATACAGGCCAATATAAGTCGCACAAATTCAATAAGCTGCACAGGCAATAAACTTGTGGCCTCATATTTCAGTATTTAAGTGCATATACGTTGAATTTACGATATAATACGGCGTTTAAGAGTTATTAAACGTTCCGAATGAATGCAAATACGTTTATGTATATCAAATGAGGCGTAAACGTGTTTGCTGCTTTTATGGCTGGAAAAATGGCTTAGTATTGACGGATTTGTACGTTTACGGCTATTAAGCGAGATTGGGTTAGCGATACTGAAGTTAAGCAGGGAATGAAGTATAAGTACTTTGCAGACTCGATTGAAATACACAAGTGTTAGGTTATTAAAAAATGAGTGATTCAGGAAACTCGGCAATCAATATAGAGCTATGTCATGGACATAGGAAACTGAGGAGTAAAAAAAAATGACGAGAGTGCTTTGGTTTTATACAATCTCGACGATCACTTTTTCTTATAAGATGATAAACAATAGTCTTACAAAAATGTAATATTGGGCAAGTTATTATAATGTTTAGGATGATTTATCTTTTGTAACTTGTGGTTTCTTCTTTTGATCTTAGAATCATGTCTATTACTTTTACGCCAGAACGGCTAAATATCTTCATAAAATTTAACACAAAGTTAGATAGTGTATTTGACTAGATTTCTGAAAATGATTTTTACTAAAAAAGAAAGAAACTTACTAAAAAAGTTATTGATTCTCTATCATTTATAGTTCTAAATTTACTGTAAAATGTGTACAATTTTTTTATAACGCTCAGGGTCTGAGGAGGTTGGGTCAGAAAAACAACTTTATTATGAAAGAAACGTTTTATTTCCATAGTATTTCACTAACAGTGCATTCGCTTCGACGGCAAGGAACTTATCAAACTATACGACAGCGTGATACAACAGCTCACAATCAGTGAATAGATAGGCTCGATACATCTCTATATAATAAGATTTTTGACTATCACATACATATAATATAATAGAAGGCCGTGGTCTTAGGCAATATTCAAAAGACAACTAAGATTCGTATCATTAACTGCCTTTTAAACTCGACTGACAGTTTTGTACACAATTCAATGCATGACTGGTGTAAGGTGGAATCTAAGAGGCAACTAATAATATTTCTTCCAAATACATGATTTCCTTAACCAAGGTTTATTTGCTAAGCTTTTGTCGACAGCAAATTTCTCATCGATAGAAGTAATACGAGTCAGTTCATTTTAAAGAAGCAATTTTAGAGTCATCTTAAAACATTTTCATGTCCTTAAATGGTCTTAAATGTGATTAATATCTCGATGAACCATTAAGTTATAATTAAGACTGTACAGCCTAATTTTTGCTGCATATGTCACTAAGAACAGTCAAAATTTGAGTGCTAAATTTACATATACACACTTAGAGTTATGTAACTTCGAAGTAACAATACATAGATCGTACATTATGTACAATTTTATCATTATTTTAATAATATATATTATATTAGCCTAATAAACTAATAGAGAGGGTTTCGTGACAAATTCGAATAAAAGCTATTTTTTTGTCCTAATTGTGCTTAGTTTTGAAGTTGAAGTTCATTACGAAAACATAAGGCGATCTATTTCAAAGAAAAATAAAAAGTGTAATTATATTACGTAACCTAAATTATTCAGGTATTGTTTTAGTAGCTATATTATATACATTCAAACCTTCAAAGTGAACTAACCCACCTTCATCTGACGATTGATTTGTCATACGGTATAATTAAATGTTTAAAGTTCAAATAAACTAAAGTAGGTACCTAAAATAGTGCGTGTTATATATTTTTTGAAATCGCCAGTGTTATCGCTTTGAAATCAGTTTTCTTTTGTTTTTTTTTAAGTAGATCCCATTAAAATATCGATATACTTAATATAAAACTTAATAAAATGTAAAATATACAAATCACATAATAACCCTTTTCTTCAATCTACTGGAAATGACTAGTGTAAATATTATACAGTAAAAGTAAATTTTCACTAATATTTCAGTATTTTTTTTTCTGTTTTCATTGTTTTTCGGCTAGTTTAGTAATTTGTCTAGCCAAGTACTTTATTACATTTTTTATTGTCTATTAAAATAGTTAGTAGCAAGTTGCTTAGTGTAATTTTACGACTAGGAAGCTGGTCCTAATACAAGATTTTTCCAAAATCAATAATAACAGCAAAAATGCTACTTATTAACTGAAAAAGTGCTTAAGCTACATACATTACATTATATAATTGGAAAAATCTGATCTAGGACTATCTTATTTTCTTATTATTATAAAATGACTAGATGACTCCTAATCCTAACCTAAGCGATATGTGCTGTAAACGCTTTAAAATATAGCATTGAACCTTATTCTAATAACAATAGGCATGATAACTCTAAATCACAACACAGCAAAACTTCAAAGGAGTATTTTTGGAATGTCATGTACATTATTTTTTAACATTTAATTAATTTAAAAAGACAAAAACATGAGTATTTTAAACATTTTGCTATTAAAAAAAAAAGAGAGATCAAAAAAATCGCAAAGAAGCTGATCAACTGCAACTGAGACCAAAGAGCTGGCAGCTTCCTCGGACAGCGAATTAGTATTGGAAATTACTAATTATTCATTATTTTTTTAAGTGTCATGTTATAAAAATAATAGGTGTACATAAAATAAAAAAATAAATTTCATAAAAAACCATTTTGAAAAATTACCTATTATTTAATTTCCAAGAATCCAGCAAACGGAACCCTATTACTAAAAGTACTGTTGTCTGCTTAAACTATACCTACTGCTATATTTTTTCTATTTTTTGTCTCTACTATAGCTGTTGCACTGTTAAAAAAAGGAAGAAATTAAGGGTAAAACCCCCACACAAAAATCTCTTTTTTTAATGACGCAATCAATTCTATATTTTCTCGAAAATAATACAACGGTTTATGATGAGTAGGCAAAACCTACTATAAAAAGAAAAACTCTAAACTACTAGAAAAATTAAACCGTTCCGTTTATGATTTACAGTATTATCTACTATAAAATAAATCACAGATTTTTCCAGATTTTGCAACAAAGAAAAGTCAAACGTCGCATTTAATTAACAAAAAACATTTACCTTGCAACTCCGCTACTCACATGCAAGATAGCCAAATCAAGTGAGTGTACAGAGAGGAAAATGATGAAATGTACATCCGCAAATTAACGCCTGATTCAATAAAGTATTCGTATTTAATGCACATAGTATCAGTTTTTCTATTATACTACATACTTGTGACTATCCAAAATTTGCCGAAAGCGTATTTAACTATTTTAGAACATACGCTTCTTCATAAATAACTACAGAGTCCTTATGAATAATTATCATGTAGCGCTTAACATACTTTTATGGATATGCAGTGAGTGTCAATTAAGTTAAGTAGTGAAGGAATGTCTTCTAACTGGCATAATCTGAGACGTTGATTAGCAAAGAAATCGTTAATTACTGTGTTACAGTCAGTTAAAATAATAACGTCACTTACGAATTTTAGGTCGCTTTTCATTTGTAAGATTTACTCTCGTAAGTAGCTTATAGAAAATGTAAACACTATTTATAAGTCACAAATTTACCGAAAGTTTTTTAAGTAAGTTAGCCTCATCATCAGCCATAGGACATCCACTGTTGGACAAAGGCCTACCATAGACCTTCAGTGGTCTCGGTTGGAAGCGGCTTGCATCCATCGTGAACCCGCGACGATTCAAGTCCTCTACCTCATTGGTGGACGTCCTAGGCTGCGCTTGCAGATCCGTAAGTTAGCCTACGTGAGCAAAACTTACAAGTCAAATGAAAAGTGTCGTTCTTATGACTAACATACGTATTTTGACAAAAAGAAAAGTGCACGTTGTCTGCTCAAAGTAAGCGGATAAAAAAGTCAAATTAGGCCTGCCAATAATATCGATCGTTGTTCTAATTTGATTAAAGCACTACAATTTACAAAAAATCACATTGCAACAGATTGTATTACGAATACTTCTAACTTTAAAATTACCCTAAATTAATAACCGCCAATAAATGTGCAGAATCTACCCCAGCGCTGAAAGAAACCAACAAAGACCAAATACAAATTTGGACAGGCTATTACAGAAAGGGTTAAAAATAAGGGCGAAAGGGTTTTATGTGATAAAAGGGACGATTAGCCAAGTGCCAGTGTTTATTTACTGAAAAAGCTCTTACTAAGTGATCGACGTTCAAAAGGGAAAGAAAGACTTGGATCTATTTTTAGCCTTAAATACTTCTTTAATGGGGTTAATTCTAAGCACATTAAACGCCTAAGTTTTACTAAAACTACGATGAATTGCATTAAAACTATGTAAGTCGTATTATCCCAGGTTCATTTGTATGTACATTTATATACTAACGAGAATGTAAAGCTTCACACAGATCACTATATTGAAATACATTATTATTTTTATACATTTTGGTACGTTTATAAAAAGATTTTACAATCGAATACCGAAGCCTATAATAAGCTAGGAGTTATAAATAGGGTTCTAGAGGGCATACCTTTAGGTTTTAAGTCTTGTTAAGCTTCATTATATAAATTTATCTTTGTAGAATAGATTTTCAGTAGGTGTAAGCAAATTCATCTGTTTTGAAAATACGATAATGTGAATTATATTTTCAATGCAAGGCAGCTAGTTATTTATAGTTTATCTGTTAAACCTCAATTACTAAGGTCTAAATGGTCCATAGAAGTCAGTGTAGAAACTAAACAAATTCTAATGAAATTCAATTAGAAATGTATACACTAACTTTGTTTATTACCTACAATACCACATTGAAGATAGAAATGAAGCCGACAGTTATTCCATATACTTACGTCAAATTGTATTATGAAATAACATATCTTTCAATCTTATTCTCATTATGGTTTAGTGAGACGTCGAATGTTGGCAAGGCAACTCAAGACGATTAGTTTTGTGCTACACACAGCCACGCTTCCCACAATCATAACCGCGGCATATGCCCACAATAACCTTCTTGTACGTGGTCGCCATTCCAATATCATACCTCCAGAATGTCCATCAGTCCTTAAAGCTATGCCCACAATATATTTCTGAAATAATAGCAAAAGTAAGCTAGAACTTACCAAACCAAATCTTGTATTATGTTTTCCATTCTTAAAGCAGCCATTTTTAAAAAAGCAACCAATTCTTTTCTGCCATCTCAAATCCTTTAATTGTCTCGTACATTATTCATCATTGCGACAATCGACAACTCCACGAAAACACGAATCCGCGATTTAACAAGCAAAATCTTCAACAATTCGGACAAAAGGGGGACTAATATCGTACTTTGAAGATTTATAAGTCGAAACGCTTGAGAAAATTCCAACATTTACACTGTTTACGTTTACAGGGTCGAAGATATTCGAATAATTCGGAAACTTTGTCTGAAGTATCGTGCATTTGAATGTACATTTCTTTTGATGTTAATTTTTCGAATGCTTGACTTAATCCAAGGCTTAAGAAATTTCGTTGGATTTAGCAGTGGTGGAAAACATTGGTTGACTGTTAATTGTGTTTTCATCATTCAAAAGTCACATTGGCAAAGTAAAATTTACAATTTGAATTTGATGAAATATCATAAAAAGTAAAAAAAAACACATTTAAACATACAATAGGCATTTCATTAAGTGCCTACATACCCTTTACATAACTATAGTGTAGAGATGGCTGCTAGTACAAATGGGAAGTGACTTTAACCTAGAACCTATTATCATATCGATATCACATTAAAATTTAAGAAGCCACCTATTTAGAAATAATTCCTTTAAAACCTACTCAGGTTTGCTTAGTCTAAATAATGTCAAAGTTACCTAGAGCAAAATTATTCTTAGCAAAATGTCACCGTTGATTACGCTAAAAATTTCACATTACCGCAACTAAGTTGGTTCTTCTGTGTCACCGGACTTCGTTTGTCCTATACCGAAATCTCTCAAGGCATCCTCTATATGTTTGACCTGTCAAAAAAAATAAACGAATTCACTTGCAAACTCACAAAGAATAATTTAAACTTCGATGCTCAAGGGAAGTGCCCGAGGTTTTAAGGAATACGAATTTGGGGGTGATTTAGTTTGGGACATTATGGCGGACAATTGTGAAAAACTTGAATGGTACCAATTTACGACAGAGCCTAAGGTAACAATACCTAAAGGCCACGTTTAGCGTGATTGTGGGCGTATAAGTGCAAAGACCAGCATGGAAAATCGAGAAAGGAAGTTTACTGTTCGAAATATTACTGTGAGGTCGGTCCCATCGTTACCACAGAAGGTAGGGGGTAAATTTGATGTTCTGACAAAGGAGATTGAAAATAATATCATGGACCACTTCATGAGTCGATATCGACATTTGAATCGAGCGTTTAAGACCCTCAAATATCCACAGACGTCTGTTAAGTCGTAAAAGTGTCTGATATTGGCAAATCATGTCCATGGATTAAAAGCAATTAACTACAAAGACGACCACATCTGTGGTGAAGTAGAGAGATACTTAATTAGTTTTAGAGAACAAAATCACAGGTTTCAGTAATATAAAGAAAAGGTAGTACAAGGGGAATTAAAAAAAATTAGGTTACTAGATATTATTCCTCAGATTTTGAAAATTTTGGATTATTTCTACCCAAAATCAACAACGCTACTGTTCACTGATCTTATATGAGAGAAAATGTTATGCCCCCAGATCAGTTTTGTTACATTACATACCTACATGTAAAATTGAGGACACTTTTGTATGTATGTATGTAATAACTCTTTATTGTATATAAAACACATTAATTTTACAGGTAATGAGATAAACAGATGCACAAAGGCGAACTTATCCCTTAAAGGGATCTATTCCAGTTAACCTTCAAACAATTGACAGGACAACAGAGACTGTCTAGTCTGTAGACCCTGACAAGTAGAAATAACCCAAAATGTCCAAAATCCGAGTTTTTTTTTAAATAAAGGGCACAAATTTGAAGCCATGTTGACACAAGTCGTGGATCATACCTGAGGTGCGTCCGTGTCCGTGCCAGGATGCGAGTACTTGTGTAGAAAATAACACGTGCCCGGGATGTCCTTGGGGAACGAGTTCGGGAGGCACGAGCGGTCCCGTGGCTCCATCTCGAATCCCGGGAATTTTATTAGCCACCTGCGAGAAACTTTCGTTACGTCTCGAAATTGATTCGTTCACATGGTATATTGTGGAACGCTTTGAAGTGAAACTAATAAAGGAGATAACGAATCTAAGTATGTTGGAGTTAAATCGAACTTTTTCGAGGGCCCGGAGTCAATCGACGGTGCGCAATTTACTCGAGTTTCTTTTGGGGATATGTTTTTTGTGAGTATTTTTTTGTCTGTTACGCTCGGGTTTAGAGGGCCGTGTAAAAACGAACAAAAGCCAGTATGATACAAGGAGCTTAAACATACTTTGACATGTTTAAAATGTCATGAAATCAATCAAACGCCATGGTGAATTTTTGTTGAAGTTAGACACTTTTCACAACAATAAAGTAAAACCATAATTTCCTAGTTCAAATTAAAATGAAAACCCCTCACAAATTACTCCAGTAATATGTACGTAAATAAAAAAAAAAAACATTTTTTTTTTAAATTTTATGCCAAAAATGTCTTTCAAATTTTTGGAAAACATCTGGTACTCTTCAAACTACTAAACCGATTCATACCAAACGCGACCAAAACCACTGCAAGGAATGACTGTCGAATGAAAAAAACTGCATCGAAATAGTCCTATCCGTTTGAAAGCTACAATGCTGCAGACCTCAAACATATAACACCCTCCTTTTTGCATGGGGGGTTAAAAAGGATCTGCATTTCTATGTGGCCAGTACCTAACTAAATTTTTCCTAATTCGCTCCTTCTACAGTCTTCATCCGAATGATCAAAGATTACCCAATGCATGAAATCAATTCAGACACGCTTCTGAACAATTGCAATGGTGCTTTTGCACTAATTAAACTAGAGTGCCGAGACACCTCGCCACTTCTCAGTGCTCAAGTCTGAGTGCTGTAGAAATTTCCAGTTAGTTTGTCCATCGAGAAATTAACCTATAGCGGTAATACAGGTCAACCGATTCCGAAATCACTAACCATTCGTCAGTGACATAGCACTAGTTTTTCACAGAACTAATAATAAGAGGAATGGAAATGTCATCGTTTGTACCGAAAAACATCTTTGAGTGTCAATTTGGTTGAATAATGCTGGTTATTTCCCTACTGCTTCTGAACCCATCTTAGAGTACTAATGACTTGTGTGTAATAAAGTAATGTATGCAACTGTACATAATTAGGCTTTAAAACATTTCTGTGTTCTTATTTTGAAACTCGCCAAGGCTCGTTTCAATAAACCACACTAGTGTTTAAGGACCCTAATGAATTAATATGTGGTGAAGCGCTTACTAGAGACTTCGTTGAACTATGTTATGACTACTGTAGGGAAATTCTTTCCCAATGGACTTCTACGATACTTAAGGAATGCATCTGCCAAATTTAAAATTTACATTTATAGCTTTAGTAGTTCGCGTGATATTTGTATTCTATCTATCATTACTTCGGTGGTTTTTAAAATAAACCGTTTTATTACATTTATAACCTTTGCACCTTGGGAGTGCACTTGGCTCAGTGGTCTGGGAATTTAATGAGATTTCCACTCTACTGGTTTCATGCTGGATGGGCTTGCCTATCTGCAACTTTAACACGCTCATCGCTTTCATGCCCCTCTCAGTATTTGCCTTTTGCACCAGGTTGGTTAGACAAGGACGGAATCAACAGCTACCGCGAATATACCGCAAGTGCTAGCTGTTCTAAATGACATAGTACTGAAGTGTACAGATGTAACTATTTGTAGAAACTATTAATGCAATGCATGTTGTAGTCACCTGTTTCCTCCTTAGATAATCATAATTATTAGAACGATATTTTTTTACCGCACGATGTTTTTTTTTCCAATTTTGACTATTTGAAAACTAGACCTTCGAGATCATAAAAGTTGCTGAATTTCGATCCCATATTCAGATGATCATAAATTTTTTAACGAATAAAATTAACAAAGTAACATAATGACGTAAATAAAATAAACAATCACAGGTCGGTCGAAGCATGTGTACAAATAACACCAGGTGAGTGACGAATTTTTAAATTAAATAATTATGTTTAAGTCTCGGTAGTTTTATAACAATGAAGTACAACGAAAAGAAGTAAAGAGATATTTAAATCGAAATAATTATATCTCAGTATTCCAGTCGGCATGAGACCTGTCAATGTTAATTAAATTTACGCAATTACCCCGTTTAAATTAGTTTTGTTCCAAAGTGGATTATGGTACGATTGCGAACATTTTACAAGATATTTTGTTCGAATGTTTTCGAGATTATTCGAATTAATGTGAATAAAATAATGTTGCTGGTAAATTATAAACTGGGATTGGCAATTTAGGTAACTGACTGATGTCTATTAGGTTGGAACCATGTCTTATTACATACCACCATGTACCATAGAACAAATTGATTCCCAAACATTGAATTAAGAAGGAAAATCATTGTGACGTTTACTATGAGAACGTTCTACGTGGGCCAGGAATCAAATGATTCAACTGTGCAGCCAAGTTCTTTAATATCTACAAGTATACAGCCGATACCGGTCAAAAATATCTACACATAGACCTTATTTTCAGGGGTTTGTATCAGATGGTCGTAAACGCAACTAGTCTACGCCATCACATCCTATAATCATCTCAACGAAAATGCAACTATACAGAAGAAGCATGTTTGAATATTTTTAAATGCTGGCGGCATGGATATTAAGAACTAGGTACGGTTCAGGCGTTAGGTCAGCGCTTGGCGTAAGTTTTGGCGCAAGTTTGGAGTTCGGTTTGAGTTTGAGAACACTGAATATGGGATTTTTCCGTTACACCCGTTCAGTTGCGCTACCTATTTATCCATAGAAATCGGGATGTTTACGTGAACGCGATCGGTATAGGCGAAATACTTAAGTAAATTACCTGTTGTAGGTAGTAATCTAGTAATGTACTGGGGTACCATGACGTCTTATTGCGATTCAATACCGATTCGGTTTAGGTTCGCTTGCTGTCAGACCCATACTAAAAATGATAGCTAAACCTGAACTGAGTCAGGATTGGGTATTAAGACATGGTAAGACTGCAGAACTGATATGGGACTTAAGTCATTTTTATAATTTGGAACGTCAATTTGTCTATTCGCACACATTACTCACACATACAACAGGTCATTTGCCGCCAAGCAGCGTTGCTTACTGCTGTGTACCGGCGTGGAGAGTAAGACAGCAGGTGAAATTACTGGCACAAGAGGTATTCTATTAGCCCTCTAGGCAACCCACTAGTTGTGGGTGTCCATGGATGGTGGTGCTCGCTTACCATCAGCGATAACTTGCTCGTTTGCCTTCCTTGTCATAGAGATGATACTTACTCATAAGTGGTCGGACTGACGTTGATCTTGAGTGGTTCTGAGCCGGACTCGAACTTGTTGGCGAGAGTCACGTTGTGGCCGAACAGGCAGTACTTGAGCATTGTGCGGCCTACCACCCCAGCCAGCACCGTGCCCGTGTGGAGGCCTATACGCATCTGAAACAATAATAACATTGTAGCGACATAGGATGGGCATTCATCATCACCAGGCTGAACACGTCCACTGTTTAAAGGCCCCTTAGTACACCATAATGAACGACAACTCGCCACCTGCGTCCACCGGTTTCCCGAAATATTCACGATGCCGTCGGTCCACCTAGTGGGAGGCCTGCCAACACTGCGTCTTCCGGTTCGTGGTCGCCACTCGAGAACTTTTCGTCCCCACCGGTTGTCTGTTCAACCAGCGATGTGGCCTGGTTATTGCCACTTCAACGTACCTACTCTTCGAGCTGTCTGTGACTCTTAGTTCTTCGGGGAATCTCCGTATTCCGCATGCAATATTTAAAAGTAAAAAAATGTGCTTCTCTTCCTTTGCAGATAGTAAAAGCCTATCGAGGGATTTGGAAAAAATCTTTGGGATCGTCTAATAGGCAATGCGGCTAGCAACTCATCACCATTTTAATCCCCGTTTCCACATTTGCCTAAAACCACTATGTCTTGCTACCTTAGGCTCTTTCTACCTTGTTAAAGTAAATGGTAAATTCGGAAAGTGGATATTAAATCCAGTGCTACCAGAGCCCTGCCTCGTAACACAAATGTAGGTAGTGAGAGGTCGTTTTATACTGGTCTACTTACATGAAAAACAGACATAAAATATTGTTTATAGTATTTGTGGTTACAACGGCATCAGAAATTTTTAACTGGCTATCTATCACGGTTTCTAAGACACATCCTGGTGACAGACAAACAGGCAGATAAACAGTGGAGTTTAATGATAAGATCCCGTTTTTACTCTTTGGGTACGGAACGTAACCCTGAAAACGTGATTAATTGTTGCTAAACGTGGCCTTTAGGTTTGTTACCTTAGGCTCTATCTACCCTGCAAGGAACACAGACGTGATTTATGTATGTATCTTGATATCATCAGTCACAATACCTTTATGGGATGCCCCTCGTGCGTAAAGTGCTGCGCGCAAGTTTCCACCATGCGCATTGCCATCCACGCGATCTGCGGCGCATGCGTGTCGATCTTCCTGTGCAGACCGCTCGCGACGCAATACGCGTCGCCTATCGTTTCCACCTGCGCAAGATTCAGTTGTATACTACAACGCTGTTAAGCAGATTTTGAAACAGATATCATTCTGATATGTGACGACACAACACATCAATTTTGTCCGGCCGTTATCAAACCGGTTTGTCTTGCTGTCTCACTTACTCTTATGAGTTTGATACTTGAGTCTGATAAGAGCTTAGGGACTGTAGGTATGAATTTGGCTTTAAAAATAAAAACAGTTGAACTGGATTACCGGGGGATTACCGGGTGGTACCTTGTGCAAAGTCCTTCCGAATCGCTATTATCGTCTAACTCGCCAATCCTGCTGCTAAGCAGTAGTGCTTGCGTTACTGTGTGCCAGCGAGGAGAGTAAGACAACTGCTGAAATTACTGGCGCATGAGGTATTTCATCTTAGAACTCTAGGCTAGCACAACATCCGCAATTCTCCTGTAATCCTGGTCTTAATAGATGATGCTCACTTACCATTAGGTGACTCACTTGTATAATGCTGTATGCATAAAATTAATAACCTAACCTAATTTCACAAATGATTTGCACCAAATTTCATGTCAATCGGACAAAGCGTTAAAGAGTTCCCTTCTGCGGAGACTGGCCGCGCTGGGTCAATCAGATGTTCACTTCAAGATTGTATTGTCACCAGACTTGCATAAGTATGCCAAATTTCACGTCCAGTCGACCACTCGAAGTGGGACAAAATCCATTTGCAAGATTTAATTAGAGGCATTGGGAAAGGTGAAACTAAATAAAAGCTAGAAAGGATAATTTGGGGGGGAGGGGGTGGCGTAAAACGTTACGATGCGTTACAGGGGCGGGAGAGGGTCTTTCCTACAACACGTTACGTAACATTGTTTCGTTTTTTTAATATAAAATTAGGGAATTAAAACTGCTAATATAAAATACATGCGTACTGTGGGTTAAACATAACTATAACTAGGATATTATAGCGACTTTCTTGTACTTTGCGCAACATAGCTTTTGCAACTTTTGGGTAAAAATGGTCACCTGAGTGTTACGCAACGTTTAGAGCCTGGAGGATGGTACAGAAAAACGTTACGGTGCGTTACAAGGGGGGGGGGGGGGGGGGGGGCAAAGTCAAAAAACTTCAAAAATTTCGTTACGTTTACCTTATAAACGTCCAGCTCCTCACAGAACACGTCAAACACAGTGTACAAGTCTTCAAGCATGTCTATGACCATCATGGGTGTTGCGGTCGCGCAGATAGACGTGAAGCCAACTATGTCACTGAACAGCATGGTGACGTCATCATGACTCTTCGCTTCAATCTTCTCTCCTGAGGAAGGAAATATTGACGTTTAATCATTGTATGACATTGCGTGACCGATTTTCTTGTTAAAGCAAAATCATTAAACGATTTTCACAACCGTTTTATGAGACTACCAGTGAGTTGATTTAAGTTCACAGGCAGTTAAGATAGTAAAATATCTTTTCAAAGAGTTAAAATGTTAGCAGTTCATATAGGTTTGCCAAACGCCGAGTTGGTAAAATGATGCATCTGTAAAATGTTTTTTTTTTTTGTGAAACAAAACAGTGACTTAAGGACAGTTAAATAAAGAAACAAAATAATTGAAGAAGGACAATTACAATTTTATGTTTCTGTTTGTATACATTGATGACCGTTTTCTTTGGTACGTTTTGTAAAAATGAAACCTAGCTAGATCGATTTAACGTCCCCGAAACCCCCTGTATACTAAATTCCATGAAAAACTTTGGAGCTGTTTCTGAGGTTCAGATTATATAACATCTTTACCATATCTATCTACATAGTAAATATATCAGAATTGGTTATTTAAAGGTATTAGATTGATTTAATTAATAAATTCCAATTAACAAATGAATGATGACCATAATTTTATTAATCTAGACAATGCGTTCCTAAAATAACTTATCAGTAAATAACTGGGTCGAATATATTTAACCTCATACCGCAGGGGCCCAACTTAAACTCGGGGCTAAACTTACGGAACCAATTTATATTAGTTAAGTTATTAAATTCACAAGCGGAAAGTTAACGTAATTGGTGCCTTGGGAAGTACACGTCATATGCTGGTGGAATACTGTGACAGTTTATTAAGCCTTAACTTAATAAGGTAAACTTTGTAGACTCTGATTTTCATGTTAAAGCAAAACTGAATCAGAAACACCACCTGCCAGTGACTGGAATTGGTTATTTTGGGATGAAAACTGCAAAACTAAACTTGTTCACCGTATATAACTATTTTACATAACCAGGACATTCTAATGTAAAATAAAGACATACATGTTCTAAATCTAAATTAATCCAAATTATCACCCTACATTGGTTTTACCAGTGCCGGTTATGTAACTTGGTTACGTAAGAGGAACAAGCTCAAAACTAATGTCAGAATGAGGAGTGCGATTGCGGACGTAACGAAGCATTTCGATAACTATATTGCTTGCACAAAAAAAGTCGCACAATTTGGCAAATAAACAAAAAACAACGGAGAGTTCTGTTAACCCTCAAAAACTTTTCTCGTATCACAAAAATCAACCCCAAATCATTATAACGCAGTCACCATCATAATCTTTAATCTATATACTCGTTTATGTTCCACTGATAGGCAAGAAGAGACTTTCTTAGAATGAGGAAATTTAGGCGTAAACTGGAGATGCGAGCCTAAGTTCTCACTTATGATTTTGTTAAGAGGTCAAACCAGGATACCACAGCTTTCTTAACCCTCTTTGCTCGCACGGAACAAAGTTCGTAAAAGTTACAACATAATTAAGTAACAACAAAACTTTCTTTGAAACAGCACAAAATTATCTCCTAATGCAAATATTAACTCCAAATCTTTATTGCTTCATGCATACTTCTCATTAATTACGAAGGGTTAATAAAACATCATTAGGTAAATTATGCTGTGGCCTCAGTCACGTCAGGGGTAGTAAAGTTTATGACACAATCAGAAAGTACACCACACCTGTGATACTGGCAAGGCTAATAAGGCTGTGGAGTGAGGTGGAGCGGACGGAGCAATCACAGTATAAAAGTTGAGCGGAATAAGAAGTTGACTTCAACTGATGCGACTTCCATAGTCCCTACTCTTGACAGGTGGCTTGGATTTTTCATTTTTTATTTATTTATTTCATTAAATTTGTGTATCTAACTACCGTGAGACTCAATCATAGTTACTCAAACCGATAACTCACGTTTAAAAGTCGATGTTTCGGACTAGTTTGTAGTAAATTACGAAAACGAGGGTAGTTGTGCGTCGCTGTCAGTTGCGTCGAGTACCCGCAAGCAGGCCCCCATTTCGGTGACAAGTAACAATTCTGTTTAAATTTCAAACTCGAGGAGAATCTACGCCGGTTGGCATCATACTGACCACGCGTTGCAATTCTTATTTATTATTTGTTACATTGTGACAGAAAGGGACAACGCAACTGAGCGACCAGTTTGGGACAGTCTGAGTCGCCACGCAAAATGCTACCGGCTACAGCTTATAATCTCGCTTCACCTCTGACTAGTGAGTTAGACAGTCACTGTAAGGCTAGTGATGTACACAAAAGACGCTACTGCCCGGCTAAATTCGATTTTCGAAGTTCTTGTCGCGCCGTCCCACTCGCTCTCAAATTAATTACTATTAGTATGAGTGGAAAGGCACCAAAAGAACCGCAAAACACAGTTTTCCCTAGTCGCCTCCAACGACACCCATCGAGACGAAAACAGGTTCTATTCGTATCCGAACACCTCACGGAAAACGGCGTTTTATAAAACAGTCAAGGGCGAATTAAACAGGTCGACTGTCATAGAGACTTATCTAGAACCCGATACGTATTATCATTACTCTCTAGGGCGTATGTAAAGGACAATTTCCACTCACCGGAAGGGTAGCAAACTCACGGAAACAGGCCTGTTCACAAGGCTATAAATGTACCCATACAACATACTATCATAACACGCCGACGCATCTTGAAACGGAAGATAGCTATTGTAGCCGGAATATGGGCGAGATGAATTAATTTACACAAATCATACTCTGGTCAGTCAGCTATTGTTTTTACGGCAATTTTACGATAACGTTTCTGGTGGGTCATATCTGACTTACACAATGCCTCTATTTACTTTGTTAGAGTAAACAGAGACGGTAGATACTTTTGACCCACTTGCTCGTTTGCCTTCCTATTCATATAAAAAAAAAAAGACGTTAATAAAAAGATGTTAAAAATTAACTTACCTAACCACAGCCTTTTGGCGATGTGTGGCGGGAATATCAGATGCAGGAGACTGACATTCTTTTCTCTTTCTTTGTCCACAGCTTTGCTTGCTTCTTCTATTCTGTTCTTTAATTTATCCATTCGTCTTCGGAGGCCATCCTGAAATAAACTTTTGATTAGTAGACGTAATGCTTTAACGAAAATTTTTGTTTTATTTTCAGACTATTAAAACAGAAAATTGAACGGAAAACTACAAAAAAATGTATCTACTTCGCTTTATCACTATTTCCTACATAAGACAAAACGATTCATTGATAAAACGAGACAATACACGTGAATAGTATTGATCGGTGCTTAAAAATAGCATGACAAGTGAAAATATTTTTGTCCGACACACAGTCAAGTTCTTCATCCGTTCTGTGTTGAATAAATTAACGAAGCTTTTTATATTAGGTGATTTCTCTTCATTGATCAAAATGTTGTTGGTTATAAGATCGAATAAATGATGGAACTTCCAACAATTAAGTTCCGCGTTGCATGAACATCGAGAGCTCTCGGTATCAACAAGCAAACTCGAGAAAAGGCGCTTCGACAACTCTAAGAGAAAATTTATTTAAACTGAATCCCGTTGCAGGAACTTTATAATCACTTTGCATTTCAGTTTACATTCAGTCCAAATGGTACCTACACATTAGAGTGCATGTCTTTCGCAAAGCACTCGAGAAATCAAGGTGATCGGATTATAATAACACAAAGGAACTTCTGCATCACTGCCGGCGCTGGTAGCCTTAATAACACAAAGAAATAAGCTCTGTATCACTGTCGGTGCTAGTAGACTAATATTTTCTTTGTTACTTCTACGCATTACTTTCTATTTAATGTTTCATTCATTGCCTAACTATACAACGTAAAAACATGTGCAACAGCAACATTAGTTGAATTTTATTTTTCTACTAATTCTTCTTATTTGTGGCGTATCAAGTCGTTATAGCGAAGACAATTTACTTCGCCAATGTCAAAGTAATAAAAATTTATGAAAAAATTGGCACCGTCGGTAATACGGTCAATAGACCCCCTTCCTGTCGGGCTCTTAGCCAACGGTCAATGATAACCCTTAGATACTGCCAGGAAATCATTAGCCGATGCCCAGGGTGCACCGGACCAAGCACTGCTCTTCCCCCCGGACGCTTCCGAAAACGAACCGCAGCTCTTGACCACAACCCGACTTACACCCGTTCTTACTAATTAATTAAGCAAGCAATGTATCACACAATGCGTCGATTAAATTCAACGTATCCACCTACATAAACGTTATATCTCATGACAATTATGTCAAATTAAATTGTAAGTGTTACCTACATTGCTCCTAAGACCAACTTTAATAATAGAAGTTACTAACAAAATATCATTCTAACATGATAAAAAAAGATCATTAACTATTACATCTGGATAAAATATATGCTTGTGTGAAATTTACACACTGTATTATTTAGATTGTTTTCTTAACTCGAAGCCTTCACATTTGTAATTCTTCATAAATAGTATTCATTCTGATCAAAGATTGTATTTTAATAGGAATTTGGTCTGTTCTATGTTTAAAGTGAGTCTTATTTTACTGAAAAGCATCGTTGAATCTTGGCGTTGTTTTACTAAAACAAACCGAATTGAAGCCTATAAATAAGCTTGATAAATAAATAGTTACAATCTTTATTTTGACATCAGTTGCAAACAAAGTGGTCTCTGCCTACCCCTAGCACCCATAATATGGGAAAAAGGTATGTTTGTATTGCAAAAAGTAATGACTGAAATACAAATCACTTTTACTAAAACAGATGTAATACCTACTGTAGATGATATTCATCAAGTTGTTGACTTAAATAAAACAAAGAAAATCTTGACCCAAATCTCTAAAACTTTTCTGGAACTCATTAAATGTGATAATAATATTTTCTAAGATGCTTCGTCCGTGCCATTAAAATCTTCTGAACGAGTAGTCGCCAGCTATTACGAAGGCAGCCGAGCGTCATAAAGCAACGAACTAAATCAGATTTGTTTGGATGGACTTCTAGTACTCTATCTTAATGAACCAACGGCAGCAATGTGCACTGTGCATAATATAATCCAATTAAACTATGTTCTTCTAGAACATTCAACTAGGTGAAATGTATGAAAGACAATTATCAAAACAGATAAATATGGAGAGTGTGAATGGGTACGTTGGAAGGAGCTCCGTGGACAAATTGAAGACGTTTCGTCAAGAGGTCAGGTCAAGAGTACGCTAAACCGGCGAGCATGTATGAAGAAATTGATGAATGTGGTGACGAAAGAGGTTTTTCAGGATCGTAGCAAGTGGAACAAAGTAGCTGCTGCTTACCCTATCGGTAAAGATTGAGGGTAGAAAGAGATGGCGAATGTGGTTTCCAGCTTCCGCGCGTTCGACAATAAGGCCACAGGTGGCCTTTTCTTCGTTAGCTTCTTTGCTTCAGAAAGAGGATGAAAGATGTCTTAGGCTGTTGGGTTGGCAGAACTTACCTGGGCTCTGGCTTGTTCTCCCACCAAGATAACGTCCCTTGTGGCGTCGTGCAGCGGTATATCAGAGATGAAGAGACCACGGCCCGTCAGACCTTCAAGTCCGTCGAGAAATGGGGAGCCGACGAAGAGTAAAGAGTCTGACTCTGAACAGAACACCATCTGGCCTTTTATTTCCAAGCCCTGTTGAAGAAACAATGTTTCATTAAAAAAAATTGTAGCATACAAGTATTTATTGTCTATGGAAAAAAGACATGGAGTCTACGCGACGCACGCTTTCCACGTCAGGCTGACAACCGTAGTTCAGACGTTATGGGAATTAATTTGACACCAAACTACATTTTGATTGGTTGTCTCTAGGCCAAGCATGACACTAGAGTTAGCCAAGCATATTTTACTATTGAAGTCCATAGAAAATTTTAGACATTGCGTGGCATAGTCGTAGGTATTGCAGAATCGAATATCTCTTAGTTAATAAATTCATCTACGAGGTCCTTATGAAGATCTTATTTTCCGAAATAACAAGGCTCTAAAATCACGCTGAAAATGTATATATTGTTATTATAATATTATAATTTTCGTCAGACATGAACTTTACTGTTTAATTCACGATCGCTCCACGGTCACTTACGTAAACTCACTCACCGTTAATACGTTTACTGCGTAGTGTTAAAAAAAACAAATTTACAAATATCTTCTTGTATCGCTTTGGCAAACTTTTGTACACACTTAGAATCATCTTTGCAATTCCAAACACAGATAACGCGAAATACGTATCGGTTGTACCCTCTAAAAGCATTTTGTAGGAGCGGAACAAATAATCCAGGAAAGAAAGTCAAAGTCGGTAAGAATACGGATCTTAGGTGGGGCCATAAAAACTTGGCTTTTGCTCTTACATCACCTTATGCGAGTCGGAATGCGGAGAGCAAACTGAAGATTTACGCTGGGATCCGGAGGAAACTTGAAGCAAACATTGAAGGGGTTTCGCGAAGTCGGAAGTTTCAGTTTCTTACTAATATCATAAATGCGTAAGTTTGTATGCCCATATGTTTACCAAAACATACCTATTGCCGCCTATTGTCTACTTTGTTCTTTGATTTTGTATTGTTTTGTACTGATTTGTGGTGTTCAATAAAGAGTAATTTGTATTGTATTGTTTGTTATTTCACACTAAAAATAAAGGTATGTAAATACCGGGATCCCTGGAATAAAACATTGGCTACCTACCTGCTGTTTATTCCGATTTTCCGCGTATAAAATCCTTTTTCTAGCGGTGCATTAATCTTAACAGTGATGGTCTTTCCAAAAGCGTTGCTAGTCTAGTACCGACAAGACAAAAAGGCACCTTGCGGCTTGTAAATTAACAAAGATAATTTTGTTCTTTTAATTTTGAACAATACAATACCATGACTCTTTACTGAATACCGCTTAATCAACAATACAGAAAACGGGTACATAGAGAAAGCTTTAGAGCACTCTAGAGCAATCACAGGAACAAAATGAAGAAAGGAATAGATTAAAGAGCAAGTGGTGCAAATAGCATTATATACAAACCAACAAAAGTACATACAATTGACACAAAGCACCAGTAACCCAATTTCCTCTTATAATTAAGCTTTGGTTAATTTGTTACTCTATAATTTAACATAAATAATATATGACATAAGTGGCGGTTCGGTATCAATTATACTCGCTCAAATATGTACATTGATTAGGACTTTGATGAATTCACGTGCATACTACACTAATTGATTTATCAAACAAATTGCTAAAGTAAAAAGTAAAGTAAAACGGTTTATTGACAAAGATGAAGAGAAAACAAACAGAAAATATCTGGCGAACCCCTAAAGGCTAGGCCCGTATCTTGGGGTCCAGAAGGTGAAACAAAATAGTAATTTCAACTAACAAAGTAATTGTGAGTGACCGTTACGAAGCTAAAACATATATTTTTTACAAAAATAGAGAACGTAGTTGCAATTTATTTCACATATCGAAACACAATAGCTGCACGGTACAGTACAGTACGGCAGCTCGACATATAAGTAAGTTAAAGTAGAAATGGGCAGGCTAAGTTGCTAGTAGAACAGATACCCGTCCGGATTTTTTGTCGCTAAGCGTCATCGACACAATTACGAACTCCCGTGGGACATTTACTGCTCACCAAGAACGAGAGAAGACGCTGTTTTTCAAATGATAGGTACGTAACTATGAATCAAGAATTTTTACTTCTTGATTTTCTGTGTTAACTTTACGGTTTACTTACTTCTAAAAAATAAATTTCTAAACGACACTGAAAATTAGAAGACGAAAAAATCCGTTGCCTGGTACCGATAGTACAAGCTTAGCTTAGTTTGGGACTGGGTCAACTGGTATAATTTGTATTCTTATTAATATAAATATGGCGGAACAAAATTCTGGTAGACCTTGTATATTTAAACAAAAACTTGCATAGAAGAAAAACAGGCGCTACAAAATTTATTTGCGCTCTTTCCACTTTAAGCGCCGTGAATATTCCATCGTCTTTCCTTCGCACGCCGAACTACGCTATTATTTCAGACAATATTCCCTCAACCAACAAGCAGTTCCTAAGTGCTCAGCACATATATCAATATAGCCATACATAATACATGGGCTAACTACATCGTGTTCTGATAATTAGATCTATACTGTCGGTCGGTTTACACACCTGGGGTACTAAGCAGAAGAGTTAACAACTTGAGCATTTTCGGGAAGGTTCAGGCAATAACTGGAACTAAAAGCCGTGGTAGCCTAGTGGTTTGACCTGTAGCCTCTTAAGCAGAGGGTCGTGGGTTCGAATCCTGGGTTCGCACCTCAGAGTTCTTCGGAATTTATGTGTGAAATTACATTTGAAATTTGCCATGAGCTTTTCGGTGAAGAAAACACATCTGCGAAGCAATTCAATGGTTTGTGTGAAGTTCCCGATCCGCACTGGGCCCGCGTGGGAACTATAGCCCAAACACTCCTATAAATGGAGGAGGCCTATGTCACGAGGCACGCCGAATTACGCGACAATTTATAAAAAAAAACTACACGTTGACAAAAAGAAGGCAATTACTAGAGTGTTTTAGTGCATCATGTGCATAAAATTCTTAAAAAAATTAAAATGTGGATTGTGTGCAAGCAAACCACACTCGTAATTTGCTGCTTGCGTAAGATACTCGGCGGCAGGAGGCGCCAACTCAAACTGTTATAACTAAATTATTGAAAAACAAAAAGGCGACTATGAAAGCGAAGAATACAAGACACACAAAAAATGTCCCCGCATGCTGACGCGCTGTACGCGTTGTGCCGCGTGAATTAAAATTCAAAGAAAATTCTGTCGCCGAAATTGAATTAGAGCTGTAATTATATTATAATCTACTCGTACCTATTACAAATACATTACATTATGTGTTTTCAAATATATTATCGAAAGGCTACCACGACTTTTTCAGCTCATATCAAAGATAAATACTTGGTTAACGTTGTGAAACTAAAACAAAGTCGAGCTTATCTAAGTAATCCATATCTATTGCCAAGGACTAGCGTGCTCTAGGCATAGAGCAATAATCCAACAGACCGTTCATACATACATAAATAAATAGTAAATAGTATAGTGAAGGCGGTAAGCGCGACATGTTACTTTGACAGCGAAATCTCGATCCTGCGCGTATAGGCTCGATTGTTTTAGGTTAAGTGATAGGTTAAGATTTAATTTAATTTAATTTTATTTGTAATGATATGGGTTCAATTAATGCCTAAATAAATAAATACATTATTATTATGATTATTATTATTATTAGGGATGAAGCAATATTTTTCTTTATCTGTCAGGTAGATTACCAAAAAGTATTGGACACGTATTTATTTTCTTACATAATCAAAAGACTACGGAGCTCACGAGCTCTTAGAATTCCATTCGGCTTTCGGATACGATCACCCGATTCAAGTATCAAACCCATAGGAGTGACAGCAAGACAAACCCTAATGGCATTCTAAGAACTCACAGACTGTTATTGTTAGTTCCCATAATAAGTACTCCATTGGTTAATTCATCTATTCTGCTAAACTACTTACTTTAGGAGCACGGAGCTCCGGAGCAGGGATTAGTACGCACGACTTGGTCAAAGGCCGTCTTTTGCGCGGCGCTTTTTGGCTTAAGAATTTGAAAAGGGTTAATCTAGACCAACCGTTAAAGCGGCTTGCTTTTGCCATAAAGTAAAAATTATCAAATTCCCGAATAAAACCAAGAATAGTTACAATTATTTTGGTTTCAGTAAGAGCCTATATGTACTCGCTCAGGCGTTTGCAGAACTTTCTGCCTATCCAAACAAAAATTGCAGTGCTTGCACTGCTGTGTTCCGGTGTGGAGAGTAAGACAGCCGGGGAAATTACGGGCACAAGAGAAATTGCATCTTAGTCCTCTAAGTTGGCAACGCATCTGCAATCCCTCCGGGGTTGCGGGTGTCTATGGGCAGTGGTGATCACTTACCATCAGGTGACCCACTTGCTCGTTTGCCTTCCAATTCATATAATAAAAAAAAAAAAAAAAAATTACACTAGCTCAATCTCTTTTGCTCCCACTACTTTATTACGGCGATATTACGTATCTGGCGTTTGACGGAACAGTTATTCCTTTTATTCAAAAATAGAACATGGACACTTTCTTTACCCTCACTAACTTTTGTAGTGAGCGTCTAGAACCCACTCGTAGCATGAAGGCTTTGTACGGGCCGTTGTTTTCATAACAATGCTTCGTCAATGAACATTGGAGGGTTTTGCACGATCTCAGAAAGACGTAGAGTTTTCACGCGTAAATAATAATAAAAGTACATAAGAGTTGTTTTATTTCCCTTGGTCTGACAGCATTGCATGAGATGACGGAAAAAAAAAACTACTCTTATTTTATGTTATATCTTTAGTTATTTTTAGGTGTTACAGATGAAATGATTTGGTAGGTAAGTTTAAGTAGTAATTCCAATTACTGACACCTAAGTTTTTAATGATATTCGTCGTCTGGCCTTAATAAAATAAAGCTGAAAATTATTCTAACTTCAATAATAACTTGGCTACATTCGTGCGAACACGACGTTATTCCATAATGTAACTGGCCACAAAAAAGTAACTTTACTTCTTTCTTCGAATGATCGACTAAATGATTAAAACCATAACGTTCTAAATTCAAAACACACGCCTAAGCTGCCAGTCACTTCTCTGAACAGAATTCATGTCATGTTCTTTTCTACAGATAATGCTAAGGGTATGGGGTAAGGGGATCAGCTCGTTACACAGGATTTGTTGGCGAATGTAAATAAATAGTCAGACCCGTAATATTTGCCAGTCTCTTAACTATGTTTGGCGAAGGCATTGAGCTCCGGGCAAAAAGGTTGCCCATTGGATTAGGTTAAGCAGAATGTAGTTACGGGTGAGTAGGTAAATAGTTTTCGGTAACGTATTTTAACTATACGGATAAGTCGGTAAACATGTTGGCTGTTTGACTGTGAAAGTACGTAGGAAGAATAACAAAGTCGTGTTTCCAGTATTTATTGTTCATGTTGATACGGTACCTATGTATTGATACACATCAGTCAAGTTCAAGTGGGATCTACACTGTGTCTTATCACTAAATAGTATAAAACAAAGTCGCTTTCTCTGTCCCTATATCTCTATGTCCCTATGTATGCTTATATCTTCAAAACTACACAACGGATTTTGATGCGGTTTTTTTTAATAGATAGAGTGATTCAAGAGGAAGGTTTATATGCTTAATACGCAGACGAAGTCGCGGGCAGAAGCTAGTAGTAAATATAAAATACTTCAACACACGGTTGGGTTAGGCTAGTTACATGATGGACGAACTTTTAAAATAGGTTTTATTTAAATTATTATTATTTTCTCTTTTTATGTACCTACCCATGACAATCTTTTTGTGAATTTACATTGACATTTCATTAAGCTTTATTTTTGTTTGTTGTTATTTTGTTTTTTTTTTTTCATTTCAGTTATTATTATTATTATTACTATTTTATTACAATTGACTATCTATCCTTTTTGTGAACTACTTAAATGTTTGACATTTAATAGTACTTTTAAAAGGGTAATAAATAAATCTAATCTAATCTAATCTATTTGCACTCTCGTACACATTTGCATTAATTTTAACGGAGAGCGATATGTCGATAATTTTATGTCACTATCCACTAATTCTGGAACCGCACGCGAAATTTAACCATCCATTTTCTGTGAAAGCCAAATCGTCACCATAATACAATTTGGATATATTAAATACGCTATTTAATCAGCTATTTTGCAAAGCGCCTAAATAGCACATTGTTTTATTAGAAAGCTGGTTGCTCCATTTGCGCAGAATTCGCTTCCCGCAGGAGCTATGCGATTTTCCTGGATAAAAACTATTGTCCTTTTTTGGGACTGAAACTATCTCTGAACTATATTTCATTAAAATCTTTTCAGTGGTTTAAATATGACAGTGTAACAGACAGACAGGCAGATAGAGTTACTTTCGCATTTATAATATCAGTAGGGCAGCAGGGATTGCGACGTACAATTTGTTATATATCCTTTCATTATCAATGTTGTTAAAAAACTATTAATACTATTTGTGTACTTTGAATCGTACCGTAGCGTCTGTGATAATAAAGATGATAAACTATGTAAATAAAAGTAACTTCTATTGTAAGATTTTCCAAAAATATTAGACACGTATTTACAAAAAAAAATAACTAAAAATGGCAAAGATAATACGCGTCAAAGTTCGGGATTGGGGGCTCGCGACGTCACAGCTAAGTAAATCACGCGCCAAGAGGTGACATAATGCGAAATTTCAACTCAATATTTCTCACTAATATTTTGGTTACGCAAAAAAAACGTGACCAATACTTTTTGATAATTTAGCTAATAGACAAAGAAAAAAAAAACATCTTTAATGGAGGTGGGGAATACTTGAAGTGTCGACCGCGGCTACTCGGGCAAGAGTAAAACAAAGAAAAAGAAGAGTTTGAATCATGAAAATACTACCCCTTTTCAACCAATGCCAGACCAGACCCTCTGCCTATGTTGTTGAATCTTTAATACAATATTGTACTTAACATTTTTGTGTCGCAATGTTTCGAGTTTACCACCATTTGATCTTAATCGTTTCAAACAACACGACTCTATTGTTGAAATGAAATCATAATACTCCGACATAACAGACCGCGAATTATCTTCATCTTCGTTAATTAATGGATCTTCAAGGCATCAGTATTTAATCTCGCCACAATAACTCAGCTAAATCGGGACCGGCTCCCAAGTTGCAAGCACTCGTCTTTATTGCTTCGGTGGGATTTCTTTGCCGGATTAACAGGGATTATTCTACTTTTATACGACATTTTGGCTATTTTCGAGACCCTAGTTGACTTTGACGGGTGAAAAGATTATGATTCGGAATTAAAGAAGCGAATTACGTTTTGAATGCAAACTTCTTTTGCTGCTAATAGGCATCCCTACAGTCAAGGGGATAAATATATCTACGTTACCAAGACGTCAAAAACATCTACACCTTTTTTATGCCACAAACAATAAGGTCCGTGACACATAT
The DNA here is from genome assembly GCA_932294345.1 of Pandemis cinnamomeana. Taxonomy (NCBI): domain Eukaryota; kingdom Metazoa; phylum Arthropoda; class Insecta; order Lepidoptera; family Tortricidae; genus Pandemis; species Pandemis cinnamomeana. Next base: position 9,506,956 of record OW028721.1, read on the forward strand.
TTGACATGAAGGCTGTATCGATATTTATGCCCTCGACTGCACATTTTTTTTTAAATAGGTCTTATAGTCTCAGATCAATTACTAAAGCCTAGATACCGCCCTAATATCAAAACAATGTTACATATAGCTTGACCGTTTACTCATACGACGTTTGATAATGGGAGAAAAGGTAGTCTATATATTTCTTAGGTACTCAAAACTACAAGGTTGTACACTGTTCCTCCACTGTTCAAAATCCATAGAGATGTAGCAAAAAGTTTTATCGAAAGATTATTATCGATATTTTGAGATTGTGTATGGTCTTCTGGTGTGGATGGATTTTCGGTATGGAGCATAACGCGGTAAAAAGGCGATGCCTCCTTATGACTATTTAAATGATCGCGGGGTTCTAGTCAGAATAATGTATGGCTAGGGTGGTAGCAGAATACCCCGTACCCCGGCTTTAAATGAAATTTCGAGAAATCCCTGGATATCAAACAGCGGTTTCAAATAAATAATTTAATCGTTCAGAGATTTTTTTTCAAGTCAGTAAAAAGTATCTGTAATTGAATAGACTGTAAGAGAGAAGGTTGTTATTGTAAATTGTACCACCGTCTACCCATTTTCTTACCTTGGTATTTGTACACCCTATACGAGTTTAAAACGTAGATTCTTGATGTGGTGTCGCCAAAGCTGCGACCGCCACCGACAAAGCGTCGCTGTCCACTAAGATAATGGATAGACTTTATTTAGCATAAAATAAATTGCTTTGGTATTTAGAGGATATTCAGAGGCTCAGACTTACGCTCAAAATTGCAATTAGTATGGCCTTAATCTGAGGTTTGCCCTTCAATTTTTAAATTCGGCATGGAATAAAAAAACAAAAATCTGGACATGTTCACATAATATATTAAATTTACATTTTCAGTTAAAATCAATAACATCTTAGCATTACCTACACATCGAAATGTTTTTTAAATGGCATTATTTACATTATTATCCTATTTACTTTTAGATCAGTCATATCGTACAAAAAAAGACGCTTAAATTACAATAATTGCGGTAAACTTGCATTTTTGATATGTTGTTTGGGTACACCTAGATAAGTAATATTCCAGATTTGCAGTTAGTAATACTGTACAGTTTTAAGAATACGTCTTTTTGAAACCTTCTTCACTCTGTCCAAATCTTGTTCCAGCTGACTGACCCGCTTCCTTAATTCTGGACAACATGTAGAACTTGTCGTGGGATATTCAATCTCAACCTCCATCGGCGCAGGAATTATACTGAAAAAAAAAACTACTGATGACTATCATGTATTTACACATAATTAGGGCCGCCGTCCGGGTTTCACGGGATTTGTCCTAGCTTGGAGAGCATCGTTATATTATATCATTACGTACACCGATAAGTAAGCCTACTAGGTAGACTCCTGAATTAAAAAAAAAACATTATTTAAACTAGCGAGCACCTTTTTTAAATTAAAGTAAAATGGGAATACAATACCTCTCCAAGCCTTGAATCAGATGTTAAAATATGTGTCGTGCTTGTGGTAGCTTGGCATTCATCGACTTCCATAGCGACGGTTGGAATCTAAAAACAGCAAAATGAATAAACGCGTTCAATCAAAATATGTAGCTTTAAGCATTCATTTGAATATAATAATAACACATCTTGATAATAGTCTGTTCCTGCACCTGTCCGATCCTGGAATTAGTTAAAACATGTCTCGTGTTTGTGGTGGTTTGTTTCCCTTGCGGAATAATTTGGCACCACTTAATTTTTAATTTTATTGTTCGTCCATAGGAAATCTGTAATTGTCATTATTACGTCATTATTTATATAAATAATTTAGTCCACAATACAAAGTTTAGGAAAGTAATTCGATATCGATGAAACTGGCAATGAACAGGAACATCACTATCACCCATACCTCATAACCTCTAAGCTATTACAAATTACCTAATTATCTCGAAGATTCATCGCCCTTATTGAGTCCAAAATGTTTATTTGTTACAATAATCAAAGTTTTAGGTTTATAAATTTTAATTCAGCTCAAATTGGTTAGCATATAATATTGAAAACACGTAAAAATGTACTCACCGATGGAAGCTTATATATTCCCGTTCATTTTCTTTGCGAGACGAATGAGATTTACATCCCAAAACAATACAAGCCATTTATACGACCCTTAGGCACACAATACCACTTTCACCTTATTTTAAAACTTTACTGTTAGGTAGAGGTTTATGAAAATCAATCACTGGTCGACTTGCAAATATTTACCTGTCATAACCATTTCAAATACAACTTAATACAGATGACCTGCTGTTCTCAACGGGAAATATGATTTAAAACACTTTTTAATTTAGTAGCGTAAAACTAGACCAAAGAGACCACTTGACATTTCAGGTGTGTACGGCCTGTACAGGCAGACTAGATAATGCTACATTTATCTCTTTCCAGCTTGTTGATTTCTTCATGTGAATTAAGAGATGTACATATTGATGTCACTAGTTAAATTTTAACGCGGTATCTAGGCTTTAGTAATTGATCTGAGCTTATAGTCAAGGAAACTGAATTGCGTACAACTGTGGAACTCTGTCTGTGCAAGTGTCATATTGACAAGCCATACATAGCCCTCACATAGAAAGGTAGGTATGCCAAAGAAACAAAAAATGAGGTGCCGTTATACGCGCCAAACGTCCTACCAACTAAGCCACAGGGACTCCCGACCACCGAAAAACTTGACCGCTTGTATACGCAATTTTGTGTGGCGGACTTGCAGACAAGTTACGATAGATGGCAGCACACGCCACTTAAAATTGCTTATATAAGCGATTAAGCGGTGAGTTGGCCGGGAGTGCCAGTAGTTCAGTTGGATACTAGACGCCTAGAATCTCGAGTTCAAATCCCCGTCCGACACACTGAAAACCTTGATCGTTCGTAATAAAACACAGAACTGATGGTCGTTGGGACCGAAAAAGTCAGAAGTGAACACCGCATACCGACGCAGTTGCTCATGGTCACCATTGGGCACAGACACCACAAAATCGTCCGTGTAGTGATTTTAAAGGTACAGCAACGCGCATGCTAGTTTCCTGGACTTGCAAGCGCCCATAGGCTATTATACGGTAGCTGCTTTTCATCAGGCGAGCTGTACGCTTTTGCCTCCGACGTGTTAAAAAAACCTTCGTGGTCAAATGGTACAGACAGACCGCTAAGCCCGCGGGCTGAGCTTCCTACTTCGGATTTCGATACGTATGACATACGTTAATTATCCAATACGCCTTAAGACTATTTTGGTTAGTGTGCGGCGGGGGTGGCTCCCGAGTCGCCCCCAAGAAGCAAACATATTCTCGTTACCTGCACAGCTTATTGTCCGTGTTACAGAAGCTAGACATTCACAAAAGAGGCCCGCAGGCTCAGCTAACAGATTAAGTGAGTCACGTCACCCACCAGTAGCGTAACTATGACGTCTGGGGCCCGCGGCAATTTCGTCAGATGGGGCTCCTTCCTCAATATAAGGAAGTGCATCAGCGTCCCTTCTGTGCTCTAAACCAAGCCAGTTCGGGGCCGTTAGAGCTAGGGACACCCTCGCATTTTGCCACACCTGCCGCCCTATAGTTACGCCACTGTCACCCACAGAAATATGTTCAAGGTCAGCTCAGACCGCGGGCTACATGCTTTGTTGAAAAAACACTGTTACAGTCTACGACTCCGGCTGAAGTGATGAGGAGTGAAGAATCTTACCTCAGCGGCGGTCACGTCTCCCGGTATCTTGACAGCGAACATGAACGGCGTGTTCACCCGTTTAAGTATCTCCCGAAACTCAATGGTGACGCCTCGGGGTCGAATCAGTCTGAAGTACGTGTTCAAACTCGAGCCACGACTTGCCAGGTGAGTGCCGAAGAGTCGCATGAACCCTGAACCTGTGGACAAGGTTTTTAATAATTTAATGGACAATGTACACGTCAGGGTTTCGGTTACCATTGGTTCAAGTATCAAATACATGAGACTGAGTGAGACAGCAAGACAAACACGAAGGCCATTCGAAGATTTTACGGACTGTGCAAGGCTATCCCTTGCATCATTGTTCTTGATCATTTGTGCTATTCTCTTAGTTTTCCATACGGAAAAGGGTGCCCTTTGTAGATATGTGAAATATTTCGTAATAGTATTTTATGCAACCGTTACATAATGAGGGTCCTTAAAACACGATGTACAGTTGCATACATTACTTTATCTACACGCATGTATCATAAATACTCTAAGATGGGTTCAGAACCAGCAGGGAAATGACCAACGTTATTACAACCAATTATACTAGATTCTGTCTACCCCGTAAGGGATAAAGACGTGATTCGTGTAAGTACTTTCTTGTCTGTGGTAGTTGGTAAAATCTGTACTTTAATGTTATTACAGTATAGTAGCAAAGAAAAACATAGAATGTACCAGTTGCTTCTCTTCCCGCGTAGATGGTACAAACCTCGAAGGAATGTGCGAAAATCATAGGAATCATGCTATAGGCGATGCGGGTCACTCATCACTATTTTGATTCCACTTTCCACCTATCTTGCTGAACGTGGCCTATATAGCTCTTGCTACCTTAGGCTCTGTCTAGCCCGTAAGGGATAAAGACGTGATTTGTGCATTTATGTGCATCATTAAACAAAAATAATTAATGCCGAAAGAAAGCCTTTTTGCTGTGTCTGTTTTATTCTTAGTGAAATATTTTTTCTTCTTTTTTTTAATAAATAATACCGAATCTTCCGTACGTACGAGTGATTATGATAAATCCTTATCGGGAATTCGAGTATCCGTTTCAGCTGACAAAAATAACTCGACATTTACAGTAAAATTGATAAAACATTTCCCATTTTTCTGCGTTGCCATGGCGTTAAGCCGCGATATATTATTAAGTTGTATTTTCATGGCTTTAACAGCAAAAATGTTTGTTCTGAAAATCATGAATTGTAACTACTGCTCCTGATTCCAGTCAACGTCAATCGGTATTTTCAAAACTGAAATATTTTGAGGGTTTCTTACTCAGAAGCGTTTACCCTATCGATCCTTGTACAAGAAAAAATGTGTCCCAAAACTTTCGTTCCAGTGCGTCACTTTTTCGTTTTTGCTTTTTTTATTTGTATGGGACGTGACGAACGGGAAAAAAATGTACACAAAAATCTGGGACACATTTTTAGAAAAAAATATTCAGTTACCTACACGTTTTTTTTTTCGAAAAACTCAAAATAAAATATATTATTATTCTTCTTCTTATTTGTGGCGTACCAAGTCGTTATAGCGACGACAACTTCGCCAATGTCAAAGTAACAAAAATATAATGACAAAATTCGGCAACGTTGTTGTCAAAGACCCCCTCCCCCCCTGTTGGGCTCTTAGCCAACGGTCAATTAAATTCCTCAGAAATTGTCAGGAAATCATTAGCCGATGCCCTGGGTGCACCGGACCGAGCACTGCTCTTCCCCCCGGACGGATCCAAAAACGAATCTCAGCTCTTGACCCACGCGGTAGTAACCCAACTCGCACCCCTATATTATTATTAAAATTATCTCAACGTTCCTGCCACATTACAGCACCCATGGTCACGAAAAGACTAAAGTTCTGACTGAAAATCAGTGCTGTAGGTGTCTAACACCTCAGCGTCATGCTGAGCCAGCGACCGTTCACTTATGCGAAGACACACACAACGCTCATGGTCTATTTTTCATGTCTTGATTATTTTCTATAAAATTGTGTATATTCTCTTATAATTGTGTGTCTCGCAAAAGGGAATAAATGTTTTCTTTCTTTCTTTCTAAAGTAGGGTGCCTATTACATTTTTTAGTTGTGGTAGACAAATCTGTCACATTCTCCCACTCAGTGGCTTTGCATGCTCTATCCGTGGGTGCAAGCGATATGCCCGTTTTGTGACGTCCAACGCAGTGCCGTTTTAGCTCCCGTCATTTGTCAAACGTCGGCTATCCGTAGCAATGATTAATACGAACGAGTAGAGGACGGAGGGTTACTGTTTTAATGGCGACATTCCCGTTTTGGAAATCAAAGATAGACAGTGATGCAGCTTATGACTTGATGTCAAACAGTGCATGACTTGACAAAAAATTTACTTTGCTGTTCATCTGTATGTAATCTCGTCGTCGCACTATATTAATAAAATGGAATACATACATAGATACATAAATCACGTCTTTATTCCTTACGGGGTAGACAGAATCTAAGGTAACACCTAAAGACCACGTTTAGCATGATTGTGGGCGTATGGATGGAAAAGGAAATAAAAACAGTGATGGTCACTAGCCACATCGCCTTATAACATGATACCTAAGATTTTCGCCAAATCACGCGATAGGTTTATACCATCTGCGCGGGAAGAGAAGCAACTGGTGCATTCTGTTTTTTCTTTGTTCCCGGATTAGCATGGAAAACATTTTGATTAATTAATAAAATGAAATATTTAATAAATAAAAAAAAGTGAACTGCATAATGATAATGACTTGTCAAAATTATGTAAGTTGGTGTAATTTAAAGTAGTTTCTCTTGATAACATTGAAAAAAGGATACAAAAAAATGGAATTAAAACAAATGAAAGTATTGAATTAAAAAGGAATTCAAAACTTAACTAAAACTAATCTTAAATTCATTAGAATATAACACATAATTTGTAATGGTTAAAAATAAGCAACTAAAACGACCATCATCATCGAGACCATTATCTTAAATATCAGTAATTGGGAATGGATGATTATTTTAAAAGTGCTTGGTGATTTTTCTATTGATAGGAATAACCATCCTTAGCCACGGAAAAAAGTTTCAGATTTTTCCATCAAGCCATATATTTTATAAAAATAAAAACATTTTACTCAGTCACTCGGCGGCCCCTATACGGAAGTAAGCAGTACGCCAATGACATAATCAAATTTAAAAAAAAATGCTGCTTGAATCTGTGGTACACAATGACATTTGTCACTGACATTGATTGATAGCACCGCACTCGGAAGCTAAAACAAGCAAAAGAAACGGCTAAGTGGCGCCGTCTGTAGATTGTTGTTGGTACTAAACCACTTATTTGGGATTTCATTAAAATTACCATACATTTCTCATATAACTTTCAGTAGTGTTTTTGATTCGGAGTAGAAATAACCCAATAATTCCAAAATCTGAGAAAAAAATGTATATTATGGTCATTTTTATTGAAATTCCCCATGTTTGGTTAGTAACACGAACAATCTACAGACGGCGCCACTTAGCCGTTGCTTTTCTTAGCTACAAATGCCATCGTGTACCACAGATTCAAGCGGCATTTTTTTTTTAAATTTGGTTATGTCATTGGCGTACTCCTTTCTTCCGTATAGGGGCCGCCGAGTGACTGAGTAAAATGTTTTTATTTTTATAAAATATATGGCTCGACGGAAAAATCTGAAACTTTTTTCCGTAGCTAAGGATGGTTATTCCTATCAATAGAAAAATCACCAAGCACTTTCAAAATAATCATCCATTCCCAATTACTGGTAGGTATCGATAATTTTATCGGTAGGTACTTTTTTATTTTTTTATAATTTATTTTAACTTTTACAAATTTAGCCACTATTGAAAACCTCAGAGATTTATGTAATAAGTGGCGAGATCGCGCGGTTCGACCCAATACCAATACCTATAACCAAGTACCAATTACCAATTTACCAGGAAACAGACAGTATGGCTTTGTCAAATCGAATATTGCAGCCCACAATCTAATCTAAGAATTTATGGAATTACTGTAGGGAACCCTGGAAGAGCGAATTTACCTTGCACTTGGCCAGTTTGTAAAAACAACTTAACGAAATGAAAAACTTAGACCTTTCACCGGGCAAAAGTTACATAAACCGATCCCTTTGTTCAAAATTCACATAATTAACTCTATTTAATTTGAAACCTTTTAACCTGACCTTTTCTGAATAAAAGAAGCAACGAACTGCCACCGGGCTCGTGGGTGTTAGTCGAATAAAAATAAAACATCTTAACAATACGAAGTTTACCGTATATTCTCTTTTCCTTGTAATTCGTTCCGAGCCCGGTATCTTCAAATTAAAAATGTATGCCATTTTTTATTGCCTACAAATAGTATTGGCTGTATAGGATTGGATAATAAATTTGTAACGCACATTCATGTTTTAGTAACGCAGGTAATCTATAGTCTGTTATTTTACATACATACTGAAATACATTTACATACATAAATGAATCACGTCTTTATCCCTTACGGGGTAGACAGAGCATAAGGTAACAAGACCTATAGACCACGTTTAGCATCATTGTGGGCGCATAGGTGTAAAGGGGAATCAAAATAGTGATGGATTGCTAGCCGCATCGCCTAGCTATAACATGATTCCTATGATTTTCGCCCACCTATCTATCTATTCAATTCTATTTCAATTGACAAAAATAGTACATTACTGTCTAGGCAAGGAAGTAGGCAATTGCTGGCTGAGTATTGGTTTGAACGGACGAGCTTGCGAGTCCGTTTAAAATTACGAAGCCAGCAATGCTATTCTGGCCGAGGCAAGTATAGTGTTTTCTCAAAAATCGAAAATAAAACAACAACAAAAATAAATGAAAACAAAATAGTAAAAAGGCATTTGAAGAGAGTATTTTTCTACCCAAAACACCTAAAGCTATTTCAGACACAGATAAATACGTTGTCGTACTACCTTTTTTTTTAATTTGGTATTTTAAGTCTTGTGCCTTTATCTTACAATGGTGATTTGCATTTTTTTTAAATTGATAATTAGACAGTAATGGAATTTGTATGCAACATTACTGGAGAGTTTAGCGCTACAGTAATGTTTTTTTTTTAATTTTGGACTGACCGGCAACAATTAACTTCCTGTTCTGATATGTAGTTAACAATGACGACTTTAACGGACATTTTTGAGAAAAACACTTACCCTGGTACCACGCCACTCATGTGCGTGTTTTCGTCTTACACGTGAGTAGTGGAGTGTCATTTTTTTAATCACATCAGCAGCGCTTCTAAAAACGCCGAGCGTCACAACGAATTCATAATTAAAGCTCATAACTGTAAGGTTTGAGCAATCCCCTAGAGCCATAAATAATTATTGCACCCCGTAAAACGGGCCGTAAACTCGATGAGGCTCGAGATGGGGTAATGCGTAAACTGGATGGCATTAATAATCTAAAATGTATGGGGAATAGATAAAATTAATTGGCATAAGCCTGTGCTGTCCGGGAACAATTTTACCCACAACTTACGACTAAGTGGAGCAATATCCGGCTTTAATATTGAATAACGTAACTAATTAATGATGAGGCTTTGATCATTTGAGTTAAGCTATTCCAGTTGGCTTTGGTGTGATTTGTGTGAGTTAAAATGGTTAAAAATGTTTTAATCGGTTAACGCTTCTAACCGCCAAAATGGACAGTGATTTCAACACGTTGGTTGCGGTTACTAAATTTGTGGTTACAATGAAATGACTTTTCCATGCTGATCTGGGAGCAAAGAAAAAGCATAGAATGTAGCAGTTGCTTCTCTTCCCGCGCAGATAAAGATAAATGGTGAAGGCCATCGAGGGATTGGGCGAAAATCTTCCCACCGGCTTGCCTATTTTAAGGCAGTTAGGCACTTTTATTGCGCAGAATTAGAGGAAAAGGCTAGTTAAATGCCCTTCGGCTTGCCTTCTGAATACTTTCGCCACGCCACTGGTAGGTATGTACATCAACTTGATGAATACGTAAAATTAATATAGAATTAAGAAATAATGCTCGTCTCTTCACACCAAGGTTATTAGAGTAAGACTACGAGAAACCACACCGTCTGTTAATCTTTACAAAAGTTAAATCACTAAAGTTCCAGATGCTCAAGATTGATCAATTTAAAGTTTAACAAGTGTTCACAGCAATACGACTGTAATGACTTTGAAAATATTTTAACTTGGTTTCAGTGGCATGCGCGAATTTATTCGGTGACAGTGCAAATAGATCAAATTAGTACATACATACATCCCGTCACGCCTCTTTCCCATAGGGGTAGGTAAATACTACTTTGTTTTACTTGCTACGATCCTGACATACTTCCTTCGCTTCATCCGCATTCACCAATCTCTTCATACATGCTCGTCGGTTTCGGGTACTCCTGACCTGACCTAATTTTGTATAAAATCTCTTAGTTTTCATTTCACGTCTTTACTCTTTTACATCGGACTTCCAAGACAAGACTTATACAAGACGGCAGTTCCATACAGACGTATTGGCGCAAACAGAATCATAAATAAGATGTCGATGCCTCTGTAGTTTTGGTTCGCTTCACTAGTTGGTATTTAATGGTCTATAACAATCCAGGGCTATATTCAACCGAGATCTAGGTCAGTTCGACTGCAGTGTCGAGACGGCGAGACTGAAATTTAGACTAACTTGATTAGACTACTAATATATATATATATTTTTTAATCTAATATTTTTACGAGGCTTAAGTGCACTTGTACTAATATTATAAACGCGAAAGTTACTCTTTCACGCCAATACAGCTACACGGATCTGGATGAAATTTGGAACAAAGATAGATTATGGTCTGGAGTAACACATAGGTAGGAAAAGAAAGAAAGAAAGAAAGAAAGACATTTATTCCTTTTTGCAAGACACACAAATATAAGAGAATTTACACAATTTTATAGAAAATAATCAAGACATGAAAAAATTGATCATCAGCGTTGTGTGTCTTCGCAAAAGTGAAACGGTCTCTGGCTCAGCATTACGCTGAGGTGTTAGACACCGGCAGCGCTGACATAGGCTACTTTTTACCCTGGAAAGTTGCCTAGTTCCCGCGGGATAGCGACAAATGATTTCTTTGCAGACGAAGTCACGGGCAACAGCTAGTACATACATAATTACTTAGCACCGGGATGACCTAGCTTTGCTCGGTATTTTATGGTACGTTTTCTAAAAATTAAACCTAGCTAGATCGAGTTATCGCCCCCGAAACCCCCTGCATACCAAATTTTATAAAAATCTTTGGCGCCGTTTCCGAGATTCAGATTATAAATACAAGAATTGCTCGTTTAAAGGTATTAGATAGATTAGTCACGTCTTTATCCCTTATGTACGGTATAGACAGAGCCTAGCGTAACAAGTAAAGGTCACGCTTAGCATGATTGTGGGCGTACAGATGGGCGTACATAATTCCTAGATTTTCCCGGTAGGGGCAGACAGTTGAATGACGAATACGAGTGTTTGTGCTCGAGTCATGCTTGTTGTATGTATTTAAGTATGTAAAAATATATAAATAGCTATCCGGAAAATTTCTTAGACTAATAAACATTCCAAACAAAAACAAACAAGAAAGGTCTTACAACAGTATTCCACGTATTTCACTTAATACCCACAAACGCGGGTCTACCACTAGAACTAATGAACACAGCTTTGTGCGCTGCAAATGCATGGCTTGAAGTTAGCCACGGTTACACAGAAACTGCAATCATTTTAAGTTACTCATACCTACAATAATTAAGTTAAAATACAGATTAAACGTAGCCCGTTGTAGTGGCCTCTCGAGCAGTTCGAACTCTGTTTTCGGAATTTGTGTGCGCAATTACATTTGAAATTACCATGAGCTATTCGATGAAGGAAAACACCGTAAGGGAACCTGCAAACATTTGCAAAGCAATTCAATGGTGTGTATGAAGTTCTCAATCTGCACTGGGCGTGAGAACTATAGCCCAACCCCTCTCATTCTGAGGCTGCCTTTGTGTAGCAGTGAGACGTAATAGGATGTGTTATGATGATAGGTTAAACGGCTTAAGACGCGGTTAGAAGTCCAAATTTGGATGCAATGCACGACAGTCCTTGACTAGACGATAATGAAGTTGTCGTAAATGTCGTCATTGTATTCTTAGTAACAAAACGCGAAGGGCCTTGTTGACGGCCGAATTTCATTGCAGGCGCGATTTAAGACCATAAATGGGATTGCTGGACTGTTTTACATTTGTTTTTAACTTTTTAATAGCTCCGTCTGCGTGAATTCGCTTATCGGTATCATAGTTCATACGATTTTCCGGGATAAAAACTATATTGTATCCTTCTATTATTGTACTGCATTGCATTAAAACCGGTTCAGCGTAACAGACAGATAGACAGACAGTCAGACAGATTAATCCTGAGCAGATCCATGCAAAAATTTCCAAAATCAATGCGCAAAGAGAACATAATTGTACCCATTTTCTGAAATTCCCCCGAAACTTGAAACTTGAAATCCTTGTAGATGTGTTCAACCAAACTGACCCAAGCCCCTGCCAAAATATTCTGGAAGTTTTAAGAGACCTAATTAAGTGTAATGGTTTCTTTTACTTACCTAGTTGCACAAGCTCGAGCCTTCTGTCCGTCACAAAATGCCAAGGGAAGGCTTTGCAGAAACTGGCAACCCCGATCCGGAGGTCAGTCACCTTGCTGGAGGAGGCCACAGCACCCGCCTCGTTCACCGCCTCGCAATTGTCTTCCTTCGACTTCTGGCGTAATGGTACTGCGTTAATTTCATACCTGAAATTTCGATACTTATTTAACTAACTCGTGTATAAAAATGATAACAATTTAATATACGTAGAAGCAGCTTGTACATTCTACAAAAACATTAGGTACATGTAAAAAGTTTCTGTCGAAAATGTAACATATTGTACGCATCCAACATGAAACTACCGTGAGACTTAATCATAATCCTTACTTAATATTTTAAATGCGAAAGTAACTCTGTCTGTCTGTCTGTCTGTTACCTTTTCACGCTTAAACCGCTGGGCCGATTTAGTTGAAATTTGGTATACAGATAGTTTGAGTCGCGGGAAAGGACATAGGATAGTTTTATCCCGGAAAATTGCATAGTTCCCGCGGGATAGCACAGCCCAAACCACTGGATTTTTTCAAATTTAAGGCGGAACAAAGTTCGCTGGGTCAGCTAGTTACACATAAACGGATAACTTACGTCTAAAAAGTCGAGTGATTCTCGACATGTTTCGGACTATTTCGTAGTTCTTCTTTCTGGAGCGCTCGCCCGCGGCAGCGAAACGAACACTGCGCGCCAGCGCTCTGTTCGCGCGGCTGCTCGACGCAACTGACAGAATAATCCGAAACATGTCGAGCATCACTCGACTTTTTATAAGTGAGTCTATCCGTTTATATGTAATTACGATATTGTAGAGTATCATACCAGCATCAATTGGTATCACTACTTACCTAAATCTTCTAGGATCATTAGTATAACTCATCAGTCTTATGTCCGTCTGCGTCTCGTACAGCCTTCTAGCTATTGTTCTTAGACTGCCAACCAGCAGGTAGGCCACTGGCTCGCTCTCAGTTGTGAGATGGAGCTCTATCTTGTCTTCTTTAGATGTCGTACAGACGAATGCTGCTTCGTATTCTATTGATTCGTCTTTTTGCGCGTCATCCTGTTTGAAATTTACAAAATGAGAATCAGAATTTTGTGACATACGAGTACAGTCCGTAAGCTCTTAGTTTTTTTTTTATATGAATAGGAAGGCAAACGAGCAAGTGGGTCACCTGATGGTAAGTGATCACCACTGCCCATAGACACCCGCAACCCCGGAGGGATTGCAGATGCGTTGCCAACCTAGAGGACTAAGATGAAATGCCTCTTGTGCCCGTAATTTCCCCGGCTGTCTTACTCTCCACACCGGAACACAGTAGTGCAAGCACTGCTACTTAGCGGCAGAACTGTTACTCGCTACATTAGCGAGTAAGATGGTGGTAGCGATCCGGACGGACCTTGCACAAGGCCCTACCACCCGCAGTATAGGTAGGTACCATTCGGGTTTATCTCGCTGTCTCGGTCAGTTATGGGTTTGATATTTGAATCGCCGATGGTACTCAAAACGCAAATAGCGAGTTAAATGTAAAAAACAACGACTCAAAAACATAATTCATTCATTTGTATTTGTTTATTTATTTAGCAGAAAAAGTGCAGTTAAAAACTAGACAGAGGTACTTCTTTACTCAACTTTGGATATTATAAATAAGAGTAAGATTTATAGTCCACAAAAAAAATATGTGCGCAATCCCCCTTCGGCAAAAAAACTATAAGCTAAAAGCACCGAGCTGCGTTCAGTTCGCTAACTTTTTAAAAGCCTGCAAGCGAATAACTCTAGTTCGGAGCTAGTTTTCTTTTCATGAGAAAAATTCAAACGCTAGATTCCATTTAACTTTATGAAAAACAATATAGAAAGAGGATTAAGGGCTTTTGCGTTTTTTAGAAGCTTCTAGAGTTTACTGTGTGGCTTGGGATTCTGTTTAACGTAACAAACGCGTGGCGACGTTGCCACAAGGCGCAATGACACGTGCTGACTAACTGGTTGTAGCAAACTCAACTTTGCCACAAGCAATTTTAATTTCCATTGGCGTCGGGGGACGTATTCCTGTTAATTAACCCTAGATTAAAAGTTAGTGACCCCTTATTAAAAAATTGACGTGGTTTTTTTATGCTGAAATGACTGGACGGATATAGATAAAATTCGGAACTACGATATCTGGTACCCTAGACTAAAACATAAGCCACTTGTATTCCCGGAAAATTTCATAGTTCCCGCGGGATAGCGATAAACATGTCAAAGATCGTAGCTGCTTAGAGTCGCAATGTAAATAATTATTACAGAATTCTTAAGTCTAATTCTACGTGGACAAAGTCGCGGGCAGAAGCTAGTTTGAGATAAATATGACATAACTAACCTGGTCATGTAAAACGTCATGAACACTGTCGAGTGTGTGGAGAAATTCGATCAAATTGGTGCCTAGACATTTGTACGCCCTTTCTATCCGGCAGTTGTGCGAGAATGCCGTGAGTATTAAATATTCGCCTAATTTTGCCATAAAGTCCTCCGTGCACACACCTGTAACAAAATGATAATTTTTAATATCATAATTATTTTAGGCATTAAAAAAATACGTGTAGGTACCCTTTTTACAACAAAATTACCCCAATTTCCGATATAATTTTTTCGTGTCGTTTTTTTGACCCGTATAAATCGTATGAAGAAATGTCGCAAAACTGACAAAAAGACTAGACACTTTTTTCTTTTACATAAATGAAAAATATAATGCTGGTGATTTTTGATGCAGAAAAGCCCAAAATTTCTTTATGTAGCGCAATATTGAGGTCAAAATCAAGTAAAATAGTGTTCGCGCCAAATCTTTTTTAACCAATTCGTATGTGAAAATGAAAAAAAAAACTGCGTTCTAGTCTCATTTGTCTCAAATAATACCAATCTTACTGATAACTATTAAAATACAAAAAGATAGCCTTCAATTTGATACCTGCTGATCCTTATCATACACATACTAGAGATTAAACATGTTCCGTCTACTTCAGAAAATGAAATAGTGAACGCGAATGAAACTAAAACCACCACCTCTACCTAGGATACGTCTTTCACGGGACCATAAAGATATATAAAATAAAATGTCTACTCTTTAATACTTTGTCGGTAAATTCATTGAGTTAAAGAACTAATACAAAATTATATTCATGAACGAAAACGTGAACGCGTTACTTTAAGAAACAGTTCAAGTTTTTCCAATGATTAGAATGGTTCCTAAAATAAAACTACAATGTCACAAAAATAACCAAAAGGGCGGCACGGGTACAGTAAAGTTCTCGAATGAACTTTTCCCTTTCTTCGTGAACAAAGTAGACGGTGAACAAATTGACAATGAACTTTGGTGACAGTAATTATCTTTGCAAAAGACATTAATAAAACAAGGAAGATTAATTTTGGAATTTATTTTTAAAATAGCACTTGCAAGCGACATCTTTTGTGTAAAATTGGTAACTGTTTCAGGGGTTTGAACAAGATAACCTCCTTTTTTAAATTTGGTTAGGTTAGACTATAATTGTGAAACCATCGATAATAACAATGAAGATTTTAAAAAGAAAATTATTGTCTAACCATTGACGACATTATAATTACTTTGGCCATGATATATTTACATTTTGTGGCTTAGAGCGTGTTACGAATAGGATAACAAATCTCGGAACGGCTTTGATAAATCTCAATTTAGAACATTCTAAACACGTAAACTAGGTCAACAGTAATCTAGATAAAACAACATAAGTGCTTGCGAACGGTTAAAGTTTAATCCATATTAATCTAGATAAAATCTAACGCGTCTGACCCATCCCATATAGCGTTAAATTTGATTAGATTGCAATAGTATAAAGGACCTAGTGTTGTTAGCGGTAGATGGTAAAGTTCAAATCCATCCAGTTTTGAAAAAATGACTTTCTGACAAGTTAATTTCTTGCGGCGCATTCTTCTTGGCAACGATGTTCTTTCCGAATGCGCTGGTAGTTTCAAAAATACATGTAAAAGAGCCCTTGGCGTCCAATTTGCAAAATTTAATTTACACTTTTCATTTTTCATTTTTCATTCATTGGCATGTCAATAGGATCGTGGATTTTTAAACAATCGGTCTCGCTGTGATACAGATCAATATTTGGTGAAATTTATAGCGATACGCGTGGATCACACGATAATTTTAAGAACTATATGAACAGAAGATAATTATTATCTTGGCGGGGGCACGCGTGCCCCAGATTTAGAGTTTTTAAGCTTGTTCCCGTACATACATAACGCACATTACTTTGTTATATTATCGTTTACTTACTGTCAGTTGCTCGTACCGCGTCGTATATTTCTTGGAGATACGCGTAATTTCTGCAACTTCTGACGTCATCTGGTAATCTTCTTCTGCGAAAAAAAAAACTATGTTACCTGTTGCTTTCAGTTTGACTTTTTCCTATAATAGATTATAGTCTGGAATAACACATGGCTACTTTTCATCCCGGAAAATTGTGTAATTCCTGCGGGATAGCGAACGAATTCTATGCAGACTAGGTTGCGGGCAACAGCTAGTATATAATAAAGATAAATATTCGGAAAAGTAGAAGTAGAGAAAAGTAAGTGCTAAGAATATCAAAACTGTGCCAGGCCATTAGAAGTTAGTTGGCAACAGAGCGTTGCGGGGACATAGAGTATCTTTTGAAAAGTACGCAAACTACTTAACTTATAAACTTTAGAACAAATTTTATAGCTCAAAGTTGAACTTAGACAAGTTGTTCTTAACTGAAACGGGTTCCTTCGTAGCTTTAATTTATCAAACCAGATTTTGTTTATACAGACATATAAAGTCGTTTTTATATGTATGTTAATAGGCAATATCTACTTAATTTTGGGCGGACAAAATTACGGGCAAAAGCTACTTTTCAATAAAGTTATGTATAGTTAAATAGCCGAGGTTTAACCTAAGGCCTCTCAAGGGTCGTGGGCTCGAATCCCGGGCTTGCATTTCCAAGTTTTAAAGTATTTTTTTTACATAAAATAGGCTTACATTAACTTCAATCTCGCTTGATGGAAGGCGAAGATGAGGCCTTTTTTTTACGGAGAGGAAATCTTTATGGATGCCCTAGTCACGGGCATGCCTAGGGATATGTGGGACTCCCCCCCGAAGGGGTATACCCGAACTAAAAACTCTCCGGCGTTGCCTCAATCCGGTGTGACGGGGACGCAGTGGGATGCCACTAGGGTTTCACCACAAACGCCCCCCCCCCCCCCCCCCCGGTGGCCCCGGCTTCCGCCAGGACCGCGCCAAGAAGGGGAGGGCCCGTACGCTGGGCCCGTCTTCCCTTAGAAAATGAGACCGTGCAATGCAGGTAGGTAATGAGGCGAAGATGAGGCCTAAGATGGTACATGTTAGCCTAGAAGGTGTCTGTTCACTTTGGCCTTAAAGATGTCCAGACCATAGCGTTCCGGAAAAACTGACCTCGGCAGATAAGATGTAATAATAATATAGATACAGTGATGTATTGTAAAAAGCCGTGATAGCCTAGTGGTTTGACTTGTGGCCTCTCAAGCAGAGGGTCATGGGTTCGAGCCTGGGCTGCGCACCTCTGGGTTTTTCGGAATTTATGTGCGAAATTATATTTGAAATCTACCATGAGGTTTTCGGCGAAGAAAAATATGACGAGGAAACCTGCACAGCACAGCCAATTTAACGGTGTATGTAAAGCTCCGAATCCGCACTATCTATTCTGAGAGGAGGCCTGTGCCCAGCAGTAGAACTTATATAGGCTGGAGATGATAATGATGATGATTATTTTGCAAGTGTCTTTGCATTTAAAAGTGTAATCATTTTTTGCCAACAACAAACAGAACATCATATAACTTTTTCATTAAAATCTTAATGAACCTTTTAGATTACATTTTAGCTACTCAGAGACGTCTATGTCTTGCTTTATTAGTAACAAGTGGAAACAACTTTAATGAATTCCTTTTAATGCCACTTTTATTTATCTCTAGTTTTTAAATCCTCCGAGTAAGATTTTTTAAATATCTTACATTTAGTAATAAAAACGTGGGACAATTTACACTAATTGACCTACCTCCTTATTCATAAACGCTCTGTAGGCTTCTGTAAACTTAGCAATCGTTTGTCCTTATCTGTCACTTTGACATTTACCTTTCACAAATAAAGACAAACGATTACTAAGTTAGCAGAAGCCTACAGAGCGTTTATGAATAAGGGGGCTAGTTTCAAACTCAGCAAAGCTTCTTTTCAAAGTATTATTTAAGACAACGGATCAATATATTTTATACAGAAATTTATTGAATTTGTAAGGAAGTCCGATTCGCACTTGACAGTTGTTTTTTTTAATTATAAACTTTTTGCACGGTACGAGAATAATATGTTAGCAGAAAACAAAGGTCTGTCAAATTAATTGGTTGCCAAAAGATACAATGTTAGTCGAACGTCTGTCGGTCATTGAACCCATTATTTCACTGTGACACAGTACCATAACAAGCTTTCCAATTAAACAACGGCATACTTACAAGCAGTTGTATTTGTCATAGTGTTCCGCTTGATTTTTTGTTAACGCCGTCACGGCTGCGTGAAGGGAGTCGTTCTGTGGACAAAGAAAATGCTATTTTAATCACGTGAATGCACGGTCTATTTCAGCTCGCAATGTGTGACCTAGTTTAATGAATGGTGTGCACAAATTAAGCAAGTCCTTTGCGAACGAGTAATTATGACACTTTTGTTTTTAGTTGCTAGTTTTAATAAAGAAGTAGGTTTTCATTTGCTAACGTTTAGAGTACGGGATAAAGAGGAATGTGTTTAAATAAAAACACGTTTTCGAGTGATTCACTAAGAAATGAGAAACTTTGTTATTTAAAACCCACGCGATAACATTTACAGCTTGAAAACACACACATACACACACACACACACACAATTACTATTACAATGTATGGAAGAGCGTAGCTTCCCAATACAGGCATTATTTGCTTACTGGGTGTCTCCATCCTTTATTATTATCACAAATCTATAAGTAAGTACTGGTTACGAAGCTTCTGCCCTTATAACAGATTTCAAACTATAAAATACCACACAGTTTCTTTTTAAATACCATCAAAATTCTAGGCTATGTTTTTTTAGTCATTTCAAAATGAAAGGAAACTATTAAAATGTGTTTAACAGAAGAATTAAAACAAAATGTGTATAAAGATACAGGGGGCCGATTTTTGAAAGCATGTGTGAAAATACCACTCGAAAATGGTGAAAAATTGTGCTGAACTTTAAATACGAGTAGCTTAAAAGATAAGGCTCTCATTAATCTTGTGACTTAGTCAAAAATCTGATTAGAGCTGTAGTGTTGAAGATATAAACAGATTTATACCACTTTCGAGTGAGTGCTTTCAAAAATCGGGCTCCTGGTCTTTCAATCCTATTCCGATCGCGCTAAGGCGACGCCACACTGCAGCGCACGGTCACGTATACTTATGCACGTGGGTACATATACACTCCGTATCAAAATGTAAGCGGTCGTTTCCTCTGCAGTGCACGCACATCGCACACGAAGCGACCAATGGCAATGGTAACGTGGATGACACGTATAGCGTGTTCATGCACAGCGTGCGCAGCAGTGGGGCGTCGCCTTTATACAACTCGGTGTTGACATTATTGAAAATATTCACAGTTTGCTGCCTTTTAAGTTGTCGCTGTCGACTCAAAGGCTCACGACAAAGTTTGAAAAAGTTCACAAAGAAAATGCGAAACGAAAACCAAATTCAAACTTGAACACGGAAAACACTTCAACGTTTGTGTGGCTTCAAATTTCGGTGCCAAAAATTACAATGTCACATCAGATAAACAAAGGAAAGAACAGCTAGTCAAAGATGTTGAGGAAAATCGTGAAGTAATTCGTAAGTTTATTTTTGTTTTCTCGTGGATTCGACGTTCTGAGCGGACCTTTTTTTTGCTGAAATGTAATAACGAACATTTATTAAATTTCCGTCGTCCAATTAGCTATAACATCGCGAGCAGTACCTATGTTATGTATGTTATAAGTGTTGAGCCACAAAATACGTCTCGACCGCGTTTACGTCAAAATAGTCACGATGTCAAATAATAATTATAGTTATGAAGACTGTTTGGGGTGCGAGTCGGGTTACCTCCGCGTGTGATCGGGAGCTGCGGTTCGTTTTTGGATCTGTCCGAGGGGAAGTGCAGTGCTTGTTCCGGTGCACCCTGGGCACCGGTTAATGATTTCCTGGCGGTCTCCGAGGGATATCATTATCCGTTGGCTAAGAGCCCGACAGGGGAGGGGGGGGGGGGGGGTGTCTTATGACCATGTTCTACTGTACAACGTTGCCGACATTTTTGTCACAAGATTTTTGAATACTGTATTTTATTACTTTGACATTGGCGAAATCATCGCATCGATCGATGGGGTCATATTAAAAAAGAAGAAGAAGAAGACCCTTACCATCCCAAAAAACAACGAACATTTAAGAAACCGATGATATTAATACGGCTGAACCGATTGTAAAAAAACATGTATAATAAATGCCGCTAGGAAACCAGCTTGCGAAAAACCCACCGAAATCAGTCCTCTCTTTTAAATTCTACGAAGCCTCAGACAGACACCATTATTAGACTTACGGTAAGCATGGGTTAAAAATAGAACAAACAATCATTACCAAAAACCACCTGTGTCACTATACTACACTTTTCAAGCGCGCATTTGTCTCAATTGATTTATGATTTATGAAAATGGTGTGATTGATTATCTGCGTGTGAACAATGGGGCCTGATTGATGGTGCTATAGTCATTTATCACGCGCTATTGATTTAGGAATCGTAGACCGTTTTGGAACTTTGGGTATCGCGCTCACGCTGATCTATTTTGAGTGTCTAAAATGGTGGCGTTTTAAAATTGTGTCGTTTTTCAAGAGTGTTTGCATTTTGACTGGCGTACTATGTAAAAATATGTTGGTTTAGGTGTGGGACTAAATTACTAAAAATACCAATTTAGTCACCGTTAAGTTAATTATTTAATGTTCTTTTAGATATTTACGTATTGAAATACCGCAGACTCATTATAACTAAATCCTAAACATCTTACACGTCATCTCATTCCTCAAATCGAATATTCATCGTCTCGCTCATAATATCGTCCGTCACCTTCACACCCTCTTCCACTTCGACATAGGTGAAAAACTTAAGTAAATGACCTGTTGCATGTGTGAGTAATGTGTGCGAATAGACAAATTGAAGTTACAAATTAGATAAATGACTTAAGTCCCGTATCAGTTCTGTACACTATTACATACAACAGGTCATTTACTTAAATTCTCCACCTATAATCGCTTTTTTAATAGAGACCACTCTTTGTATGCAATTCGTTTCTTTCATCAAATAGCAATGTATGCTTTTTTAATCAGATCTTCCAAGTCAAATTTCTCCCTCTTCTTATAGTCCTATAACTTGTTTGCTACACATACATACATGTCTATGTAGAATGTATGTCAATGTTACACTGTACTATTTGTTATTTCGACACAGAATACCGGACGAACTCAAGCCCCTAAGACACAGGTTTTACACCTAGTTTAGGGGTAGAAAGCTTCGACCGCAATTTCATCTGACCTATTGTACAACTGAATAATGTTATACATACATACATACATACACAAATCACGTCTTTATCCCTTGCGGGGTAGACAGAGCCCAATGCGACAAGGCTTAAAGGCCATGTTTAGCAAGATTGTAGGCGTATAGATGAAAAATGGAATCAAAATAGTGATGATAACAAAATAATGGTAAATAATGTTTCTCTCTTTGTAACGCACTAATGTATGCATGTACAAAAATAAATAAGTTATTATTATTTATTACTAGCTGACCCGGCGAACTTTGTTTCGCCTTAAATTTGAAAAATTCCAGTGGTTCGGGCTGTGCTATCCCGCGGGAACTATGCAATTTTCCGGGATAAAAACTATCCTATGTCCTTTCCCGGGACTCAAACTATCTGTATACGAAATTTCAACTAAATCGGCCCAGCGGTTTAAGCGTGAAAAGGTAACAGACAGACAGACAGACAGACAGAGTTACTTTCGCATTTATAATATTATATATATAATATATATATATAGTAAGGATTAATGTAAATATAGTCAGAAACACAGGTTGTATTAAAAATGCGAAAATTAATTACACAAGAAATATTCAGCAGCGCTCGCTCACTATTTGAGAGCAAGGCAGCCTTACATTACGTAAGCAGACTAAGCGTATGAAGGTTACAGAAACCTTATGATAGTACAAGGCTGCAGTGTCATCTTCAATATTGATCACACGTACTTCGCATGGAAATTTCAAAGCATTAACCCGGTTAAAGTATGAACCAGATGGATTGCGAATTAAGTTAGAAGAATTATTAGCGTACTAAGCGTGACGGGTCTATATTGGATGGTCGAATAATTTTATTGTATAATCTAAACTGAATTTATTAATTTGTTTTGTTCTCCAGTCCATTATGGTTGCCTGGTGGAGATTGCTCTGCAGCGATGAGGTCTAATTGTTACGTTATAATATTCTGTATACCTTCTCTTTCCGCGCAGATGGTAAAAGCCCATCGAGGGAATAGACGAAAATAGGAATCATGTTATAGGCGATGCGGCTAGCAACCCATCACTATTTTGATTCCTCTTTCCACCTATACGCCCACAATCATGCTAAACGTGGCCTGTAGGTATTGTTGCCTTAGGCTCTGTCTACCCCGTAAGGGATAAAGACGTGATGTATTTATTTATGTATCTATGTGGTGTTCAATAAAGAGTTATTGTATTGTATTGTATTGTATACGAGCCATCGGCTTTGCAGCAAAATCACAAAATAAATCTAACCAAACCTAGGTACCCTAATCCACAAAGTGTACGGGTATGAGAAATATTTAGAGTTTTTAGAGCAAACGATCATTAGATCAATTACATTAGGGCTAGCAGCCCATCACCATTTTGATTCCCGTTACCATACGCCCACAATCGTGCTAAACGAACCTTTAAATCTTGACCTTAGGCTCTGTCCACCCGGTAAGGGATAAAGATGTCGTGACTTTTGTCGTGACTTTTTTGACCATACAATGCCCGTTTTTGACATAGGACGGACACAACTCTGCCCGAGCGTGTCGTAAACGTGACCAAAGCAAACGCTCAAAGTTGTTCAGCTATTCATCCAGAGATGTCGCCTCAAATTAAATTTTAAACATCGATTTGCTGCCTCAAATGCGGATTTCAAAGTTCATTTCATTTAATCAACTCGACTCATTGTAAGTCATATATTTTTTAAGTAAAATGTTTAAATGCGGGTACTATTTTAAATACAGAGTTTTATTCGCTTTCTATTACATTAATTGTCATATTCCACCATCCAAGATGTTTCGGTTATTCCGTTGTATCTTTAATATATTTTTGTCATATATTTTTTAAGTAAAATGTTTAAATGCGGGTACTATTTTAAATACAGAGTTTTATTCGCTTTCTATTACATTAATTGTCATATTCCACCATCCAAGATGTTTCGGTTATTCCGTTGTATCTTTAATATATTTTTCGCTCTGTCTCAGGTTTCAGTACACTTGACAGAAAATGGAGAGCTCTTGACCCTATATCAAGGACTTCATTGTACTCCCCTACATTTCAGAGGCGCAATTTAGTAATTCTAAACGAAGTATCAGTAATCGTGAAATAAATAGAGCACAAAATGAATTTCAACATGAAACTACCATGAGACTTAATCATCATTTATCAAACGGATAACTCACGTATAAAAAGTCGAGTGATGCTCGACATGTTTCGGACTATTTCGTAGTCCTTCTTCCTAGAGCGCTCGCCCCGGCGGCAGCGAAACGAACACTGCGCGCCAGCGCTCTGCTCGCGCGGCTGTTCGACGCAACTGACAGCGGCGCACAACTACCCTCGTTTTCATCGTCATTTTTATTATTGACAAATGTCGGGCAGCACACAACACTGATCACGTCACTCCGTAAAGGTTCGCTCACACTCACCGTTTGGTCAATATTCAAAATGACGATGAATACGAGGGTAGTTGTGCGCCGGTGTCAGTTGCGTCTAACAGCCGCGCGAGCAGAGCGCTGGCGCGCAGTGTACGTTTCGCTGCCGCCGGGGCGAGCGCTCTAGGAAGAAGGACTACGAAATAGTCCGAAACATGTCGAGCATCACTCGACTTTTTATACGTGAGTTATCCGTTTATGTGTAATGATCACAAAATGAATTACTTAATAGCTGTAATTTTTCCACCTACAGGCCTACAATAATGCTAAATGTGGCCTTAAGGTCTTGTTACCTTAGGCTTTGTCTACCTCCTATGGGATAAAGACGTGATTTGTGCGTGCGTATGTAATTTTTTAAACAGAACACATTTGGGTAACTTACGATTTTGTAGCCGAAATAAGCCCAACATGTTTTGATTCCATACGTTGCTTATTCTCAAAGTAAGCTCGAGTACTACTAACTAAAAAAAACTATTTATTTCAAAATAATATACAAAAGATAAAAAATAATAAATATTACATACATACATGCATACATAGACAATTCACGTCCTTATCCCTAGGGGTAGGTTGTATATATTGTCACACTTAAATGTTTCTTTCTTACTATTTTCTTTAGTTGGTCGTGAAAATATAACCTACATCACTTCTTCAGATTTACCCCCCGACATGCGAGCATTGCAAGCTAAACATAAGCTTGCAGAACAACGCTAAACGGTCTTCAAACGCTTAAAACCGTCGTAACAGACACCTTAAGTGAACTGACGTCAGAGCAAACGGCCAAAACGCGGTGTTGGGTGTCTAATGGACGAGCTGTGTTATTGTTTGCTCGCAGCCAATAGAAATATTTACAAGATAGCCTGTTAGTTAGAACAGATTGACAATAAAAGTGGCTTCTGGCTCAACGGCTAATGTTTGAGTTTTAGCGGCCATCTATTTTTAACCGTTGCTTTTCACACTTGGTTCCATATGACATTAGTTATTACTATTTTCAGAACCCAAGCGTAAAGATGTACTTTCAAAGAAGTTATTGTAGATACTAAATTGACTACATTCATGATTCTACACAGGCGTTATTATAACACAATCTGGATTACGTGATCATTCCTCTTCTATCTCTATCTTTATCTGTATTTATCCTTACGGTAGACCAAACCTAGGGTAACAAGAACAATACATACATACATACATACCGTCACGTCTCTTTCCCACAGGGGTTGGCAGAGACTACTTTGTTCCACTTGCTACGATCCTGACATATTTCTTTCGCTTCATCCACAGTCATCAATCTCTTCATACATGCTCGCCGGTTTCGGGTACTACTGACCTGACCTTTTTCCAAAACGTCTCCTATTTGGTCTCGGAACGTCCGTCTAGGCCTTCCCCTCCCAACGTAACCATTCACACTCCCCATATAGATCTGTTTAGTTAGTCTACATTCATCCATCCACTCTACATGCCCAAACCAACTAAGCATACTTTTTTCTATCCTAGTCACTATATCCTCTTTCACACCAGCACGTTCTCTTATCACACTGTTCCTTATTCTATCTTTCAGTGATACACCTTCCATACTCCTAAGCGCTCTCATTTCTACTGTATTTATTCTACTTTCATGCTTCTTTTGCCATACCCAAGTTTCGCTACCGTACATCAATGTTGGAACAAGCACCCCTCTGTAGACAGCCAGACGCGCCTTCTTCGACACCTTCTCACTGCTCACAAAGGCGCGCAGCGCCCCATTGACCATATTTCCTGCATTCACTTTTCTTTCAATATCACTTTCACACTTCCCATCTTTCGTAAACGCCGATCCCAGACCTACAAACTCTTTTACTTGTTCGACTTTCTTACCAGCAATCACAATCTCACATTCAGTCATACTATCGTCTTTTTCAAGAACAATAAAGACCACGTTTAGCGTGATTGTGGAAAATGAAATCAAATGGGGATGATGAACTATAGATACTAACCCTAAAGTTTCAACAAAACCAACTGCAACTCAAACATTATCAAGAAACCATCCATGGTTCTGTAGAAGCTAGCACTGGCAGTGTTTCCTCCTTGAATATCTAAACTTACATAACACTACACCAGCCAAACATGTTTAACCTCTATATATATATACATTCATTTGCTAGCTTTAGACTGCTTTAGCACTAGTTAGGCGATGCCAGACCAAGATAGGAGCGAAATTTGTAAGCTGAATTCAACACTGTGCTGCAAGTTTCGTGTGCTCAGGCTATTTTGGTACACGGAAATATATTTCAGCTTTATTTCAGATAAGATTTCTTTTAGAGTGTTGGCGATTGGCTGCAGTGTGGCCTTTTTTATGATCTTTTTGTCACGTTTATTCCTCTATATCTTGTTTTAAGGTTTTAATTTTCTTCTTCTTATGGTGCCTCTCCAACTAGTGAAGGTTGGCAGTCAGCTCCGCATACTTTACACGGTCCCTGGCCAGGTTGAAAAGCTCCGCTGCACTTGTGATTCCAGTCCATTCCCGGATATTTCGCAGCCAAGATTTCTTCCTGCGCCCAACAGCTCTTTTTCCAGCCACTTTGCCCATGATTATAAGCTGTAAAAGCTCGTATCTTGTGTGCCTAAGCTCATGTCCCAGATAAGCATCCTTTCTTCTTTTGATGGTCTGCATCAGTTCACACTCCTTTCCAACCCGACGCAGCGTTTGTAAGGTTTTAATGTCAGTTGTCAAGTTGTGCTGATCCTGTCGTATCGCTTTATTGTGAACTAGTTATTAAACCCGTGTTTCTACTAACATTTTAGCCTTTCATTTCATTTTAGAGGTTGTAATAATAGATTGTCTTACTCTTCACGCCGGAACGCGTGCAAGGACAGGAATAGCAAATGAGATGGTGGTAGCGTATAGCGACCAAAATGGATTTTGCACGAGGGCCTACCTACCAGCATTTGAGATTGAATAATAAAATGGGATTTTAATTTAGGGGATCGTGTTTCTTTCAACGCTGGTCAGGGAGTAAAGAAAAAACATGGAATTTACCAGTTGCTTCTCTTCCCGCGCAGATGGTAAAAGCCCATCGAGGGAATGGGCGAAAGTCTTAGGAACCATGTTACAGGCGATGCGGCTAGAAACCCATCACTGTTTTGATTCCCCTTTCCATCCATACGCCCACAATCATGCTAAAGTAGTCTTTAGGTATTGTCACCTTAGGCTCTGTCTACCCCGTAAGGGATAAAGACGTGATTGATATATGTATGTATGTAATCTGGTTAGAAGAGAACTGTGATTTAAGGCAGGCCTTAACCCATTGTTCCGCTAAATTTGTACCAATGTTTGATCAAATCAATCCAAACACGGGCACATCTGGCCAATTCCGGACAACAATTATCGGTATGGGATAACCCTAAACCAGCGTGTTTGCGTTACCTGAGACGTAATCTGCTAATATTGTGTTAGTTAATGAGATTAGAGAGTCCCGGCCCGTACCGATTCACTATCGACGCTTTGGCCAGAAATGGTTTCAATAGGTACGAAAGTTTCATCTTCAAGGTCTATTAGAATTTCTGGAAACATTTCAGCAAGAGGTTGGTACATGAACACTCGTTTAAAAAAACATCGTAATTCAATTAAGATACGGCCCCATCGATCGATTCGATGATTTCGCCCATGTCAAAGTATCCTACTAATATTATAAACGCGAAAGTTTGTAAGTATGGATGGATGGATGTTTGTTACTCTTTCACGCCAGAACAGCTAAACATTAAAACACAAGTTGTTGCCCGCAACTTCGTCTGCATAGAATTCGTTTATCGCTAACCCGCAAAAATTACGCAATTTTCCGGGATAAAAAGTAGCCTATGTGCCAGACTATAATCTATATTTGTTCCGAATTTCATCCAGATCTGTACAGCCATTCTGGCGTGAAAGAGTCACAAACATCCATCCATCCACACTTACAAACTTTCGCGTTTATAATATTAGTAGGATAATTATCACACATAGAGTTAGTTGGTTTTTTAATGTTAAAAACGAGCTCAATACTAGTCTAAATCTATCAAAAATCAGAGCCAACGTACCGTTAAAAATAAATACTGCCATTTCAATAAGTGAAGACAGTATTTTAGACATTAACAGAACAATTTAAATGAGACGAACGAGTCATCAACCAGTCTTAAGATCCCAATTAGAAGCGCAATTATTTTTATGTTCCCCGCTTTAGACTCCTAAATGAGATTACCTGCGAATGGCGAAAACAAAGGAAATTGAGAGACCTACTACACGTAAAGCCAATTATTTGTACGAGTATTTGGAAGTTCTTAAAAAAATATTGTATCTCTGAAAGATAGAATAAGGAACAGTGTGATAAGAGATCGTGCTGGTGTGAAAGAGGATATAGTGACTAGGATAGAAAAAAGTATGCTTAGTTAGTTTGAGCATGTAGAGCGGATGGATGAAAGTAGACTAACTAAACAGATCTATATGGGGAGTGTGAATGGTTACGTTGGGAGGGGAAGGCCTAGATGGACGTTCCGAGACCAAATAGGAGACGTTTTGGAAAAAGGTCAGGTCAGGAGTACCCGAAACCGACGAGCATGTATGAAGTGATTGATGACTGTGGATGAAGCGAAAGAAATATGTCAGGATCGTAGCAAGTGGAACAAAGCAGTCTCTGCCTACCCCTATGGGAAAGAGGCGTGACGGTATGTATGTATGTAAAAAAATAGAAGGTTCTTTGATAGTATTATCATATACTGGCTTTTGCCGCGACTTCGCTGCGTATAATTATACATATACCCCCTTATTAATAAACTCTCTGTATGCTTCTGCTAACTTAGCAACCGTTTGTCTTTATCTGTAACTTTGACATTTACCTCCCACAGATAAAGAAAAACGATTGCTAAGTTAGCAGAAGCCTACAGAGTTTATGAATAAGAAGGATAAACCTTCCTTTTGAATCGATCTATCGATTTAAAAATCGCATCAAAATCCGTTGCGTTGTTTTAAAGATCTAAGCATAGAGACAGACAGCGGAAAGCGACTTTGTTTTATACTACGTATAGTGATATTCTCGCGAGTCATATCGAAACTAGTCGGTAGCAAAATATGGGATATATTTAATGCCAAAAACATAACATACGTACAAGTCACGTCTTTATCCCTTACGGGGCATGCAGAGCCCAAGGTAACAAAACCTAAAAGCCACGTATAGCGTGATTATGGGCGTAAAGGTGGACAGAGGAATCAATATCGATAGGTTGTCTACAACAAGATTCCTAGGAATAAGAGAACTAACATTTGTGACAAAACGGCACCACAACTCTAGTTTTCATAGATTTTTTAATGTCCAATATCAAATTTACTCTTCTTTTCAATCTCAATCTATATTATAGGTATTTAAATGCTACGAAATCCATTTCCACTTAAGATTCTAAAAGGCTCCCAAAGCAGCGCATCTTGTTTCATCCCGAAAAACCGCTCCGAAAAACAAGTTGCTTTCCATTTTATTCCCAGAAGGAAAACGGCAAATACTGGAAAGTTTTTTTTAAATATTCAAATGATATCTCATTAAGGCTTGTTAGGGGTGCGCTGCAAAATCTCTAATATTCCTGATTCCCTTGTAAAGCTGGTGGGTGTCTTGAATCACAATTTTTGCAGGACTCGACTGATTGCCAATGACTGCGGTAATCTTGAATGGAATAATAACCTTATAAATATGTAATTGCTCGGGGCCGAATATTCTTCTATCCTCTTTAATCTTGCTGCATCACCTTGCTTTGGTAGGACCAAAATGTTAATCACGAGCCCTGAAGCGACGATAATACCCTGTACCCGTCAATAAGGAAAACAATACTAAAATCTGAGGCCATATTGTCTGACACACTTGGAATCACAAATGCATTCATTTCTTTCTGTCGATATATGGGGTAGAAAGAGACGGAAAAAGCGAATTTTAGACATTGTAGCTAATGGATGTTTACAGGCGGCTATTTCACCAATAAAATTGTCGGTGACACGTGACAATTCTGTTTACATTGCAAACCCGACCAGAATCTACGCCAGTTGGCTTCGTATTAACTAAGCCTTGATTTCGAATTGTAACATGTCGTCGACGTATATCAAGTTGGTGAAATAGGGTCTTGGTCTTGTCTCTCTCTACGCTTCACGCATTTGTCTCACATTTTAAGAGTAGGTACCTATTCCAATGCTCTCGGTTAAGAGTGTGTTTGACATGAATTATATTTTTAAGTTTACGAATTAATAAGTATGAAAGGTTTGTCAACGCCACCATCAACGCGTTGTATTATCCAACTTCAATGCTTTCACTGTACGACAGTTTGTGTTTAAGGAAATAAATATTTTTGTAGATATAAGAAATGTCAAGTTAAAATCAAGAAACCACTACCGTATATGCATATTACTGTTTCTAAATTTGTACAAACATAATCAACGAATTCTTTTACTTTTGCTGAGAACTACGATATTTCAGCTATTGCATCATATCGACGTGTATGTAACAATGGTTTCCGAAACTTTGTGCCAGTTTAATACCTAAAATAAAGGTGATTTATGATTATAATTAATTACGATAGGGAGCTACACAATTATAGAGTTCGTTCGGAAGATTACGGCCGGATTCCGGCCACAATCGGTTTGGGGGAATGAGTTATGTTGATCTGAATGGTAGGCGTATTCCAAAGAGTTCCCGGCAACTGTGAAAGTCGTGTTTTCCCATTAAAAATTGTATTATGAGGACGGTTTGATTTATATGACGGAAGAAAGTAGACTTATTGTTTGTTACGCGCGAGTTGGTAATCGCATTCCATTTTTATATACGACGAAGAAGGAAAACGAGCAAGTGTCAATTGATGGCAAGTGAACACCACCACCCAACACATGAAGCCTGTAAAACAAGATTACAAGTTGCCAGCCTATAGGGCTAAGATAACATACCTATCTACCTACTCTCCACGCATGCCGTGGAGCGACCTTGTTTTATACTGGTAAAGATTTTCCAGTTTAACCATTTACTCAACCCGCCTTGGCTACACTGTCTTTTTTATTTACCTCATAAATCTGGGCTTTTACAATATTAACAATGGGCAGGCCACATCGCTCGTAGAACAGACAACCGTCGGGGAGAAAAGTTCTCGAGTGGCGACCACGCACTAGAAGACGCAGAGTTGGCAGGCCTCCCACTAGGTGGACCGACGACACCGTGAAAGTTGCGGGTAACCGATGAATGTAAGTGACATGTTGTCGTTCATTGTGGCGTTCTATGGTGAAGCCTTGGGCCTTTGTTCAACAATGGACGTCTTTAGGCTGATGATGATGATGATTGTGTTATTAAATTCAACTGCCTGAGAAAACAGTCTTATTTAAATATTAGTCGTACCAATTGACATTTCATTGAAACACAGAGGAAAAGACCATATTAAAACGGAAATAATAATAATATCCTGGGACAATTGACACCAATTGACCTAGCCCCAAACTAAGCAAAGCTTGTAATATGGGCACTAGACAACGGATAAACATACTTATATAGATAAATACATACTTAAATACATATTAAACATCCAAAACTCGAGAACAAACATTCGTATTTTCATACAAATATCTGCCCCGACCGGGGATCGAACCCGGGACCTCAAGCTTCATAGTCAGGTTCTCTAACCACTGGGCCATTCGGTCGTCAATACCAGATTAATAGATAATTACGATTGTTTACATCTGATTCTAACTATGACGACGAATATTTGGTTTCAAATATCTTCTTACCTTACCAGGATATTGACGTCCCAGTACACCCAAATGCTTATTGTCAAATATTTGAATCCGACATGGAAATTGCCAACCGAAAAATCGCCGGCCAATTAATCTTGTTGAACACCGGTTGAGTTATAACGTTGTTCGGGCGATATTTCGACTGTCGCCGTCGCAATATCAGATAATGCCCGCAGAATTATTTATTAGATCTTGAATTAATATCCTTTTATTAATTTTCGCAACAGCTTTTTCGATTATTTTTGTACAACGAAATTTTTCAGTCGGATACGTTTAAGGAAACGTTGCGTTGTTAAGATGTTGTATCCATGGCTTGAGCCATATTATAAAAAACAAGACTTTTTGTGAATTGTATCTGTTTCTTTATATTTCTACAATAAAGCATTTACTTACTTACTTACTTACTTTTTTCATTTTGTGTGTTCTAGGACTTCTTCTTTGATTAGCGTGTTGCATGGCCGACATACAATGATAGGGTTTATATGAAGTTAATTTGAATCCTTTCTTATTTTTTAAAGCTTATTGTATTGTGTAATGTGGATTGGATGTCTCTTTGTCGCTTCGTAAAACTTATCGATATTCGATAAAATTCAACGTTCTAACTCTATTGACGTTTGACTTTTGCCATGAACATTCCGCTCTGGCTGCTGTATTAATACACTAATAAATAAATATCAGGGGACAATTCACACAAATTGACCTAGTCCGACTTTTATTTATTTATTTAGACATGCTAATAGTACATAAACAAAAGATTAATATTCACAAAATAACAAGTTATAATCCATGTGCATGGAGCAATAATAGGCATACTCGTACAACAGTATTTTATCATGTTTAGGGACTTACACTACAAGTAGAACTAACTAACAGAAAACAAACAGGATTAAGCAAGTGAGTGAGCATCCTGCTTATGACAAAACTAAGATTAGGCAAAAAAGAGGGTTAATTTTGAGGGATGTGAGATGTAACCAGCACTTCACGCCGTATTGAATCTTGAAAGATGTCGAATTGGAATTGATTTGCTAGGTCTACGTCGTCAAATGACTTTTGAATACGATAAAGTGGAAGGGCCTTTCCGAATTTTGTCCTGGTTCTAGCTGGGCGAAATGTAATTCGTCGACAGCGCCTTTGGCCTTAGGCACCGTGAAGTTAATTTTCCGTAACAGGTGACTGTCAGAAACTGTCTCATTTACAATTTTTTGTAAAAGTGCAATGTCGAGAAAGGAGCGTCTCTCCAAAAGATAATTAATTTGAAAGAACTCGAGTATTTCCTCGTAACTGGCACGACGATGTATGCTATTACCTTGGGCCTTAAATACTAGGAATTTGGTGAATGAGCGCTGGACTCTCTCCAAGTGATCTATGTGCACTTGATACAAAGGACTCCAAAACTGACTTGATTGACTTGTTCTCTCCAGTTATAAATCTGTTTTACTACGAACAATATTTGATTTCATCTGATTTGTTTAATCAAACTTGAGTTTGGATTAAGGCTTCGTTAATTCAGTGCGATCATAAAGTTAAATTGCGATTTAATTTAATTGCTATTGGGAAATGATTTCATTGTTTATTGATGGATTGAGATGAGGATATTCATTAATTTATAATTTTATAAACGAACCGCGATGTACAAGAGTATCTCTGAAGGTACCTACTCAAGAAACTGTTTTTTGTATAAACATAAATACATACATACATACGTAAATCACATCTCCCTTACGGGGTAGACAGACGGGCCTTCTATTCCCGCGCAGGTGGTAAAAGCCGATCGAGGCAATAGGCGAAAATATTAGGAATCAAATTATAGGCGATGCGGCTTGCAACCCATCACTATTTTGATTCCCCTTTCCACCTACACGCCCCTTAATCATGCCGAACGTGGCCTTTAGGTCTTATTATTTACTACATAGTATAAAATAAAGTCGCTTTCTCTGTCCCTATGTCCCTATGACCCTATGTATGCTTATATCTTCAAAACTACACAACGGATTTTCATGCGGTTTTTTTTAATAGATAGAGTGATTCAAGAGGAAGGTCTTTATGTATAATTCTACGCAGACGAAGTTGCGGGCAGAAGCTAGTTATTTATAAAATACGTATATATCTATGTATGTAAAATATGTGAAAGCATGAGGCGTCAACCGTCGTAGATTATAAACTCCTTTCACTAAAACATTTAGCAGTTCAAGGGGCCGGGGACTTGGCAAAGTTCCGGAACTTTCTATTGAAATAGTTGGGCATGCGGGATTTCCAGAATTCCGCGCCGTTATTTCAGGTGTGGCGCTTTGAATTTTATTGCTGTTGAACGTTTTCGCATAATTATGCGGTTCGAAGTTCTGTGCATTTTAATCACCCTGTATATAGAACGGACTGACTGACTATAGACTGATGGTCTGATACATAACCTAAGCCCATAGACCTCGCCAGCAGAAATTTTGCACATGCGATCCTTTTATGATTTTTTAATATAATAAAAAATAATTTTAGGAAATTTATACTGTAAGGGGGGAATGGGGGTGAAATTTGTATGTTAATCTTTCGAAGAATGGGTATTTTGTTAAAAAAATATATCTTTAGGGGTTAAATGGCGTAAAGGTCAATGAATGAATATGTGAATCCATACAAATGTTATAAATGTGCCAGAGCATCTGTCTGTTACCTCTCCAGGCTTAAACCCCTGAACCGATTTAAACGATTGGTGTGTATATAGTTATCATCCCGGGAAGGGCATTGAATAGTTTATGAATGCAAAAATCATCATTTAGCGATGTGAAAAGGGGAGCTAAATTTACTACGAATATACGATACCCTAGGAGTATGAGTTTTGTTCTAATTTTATGTTTGCCACTAAAAGCTACCTACCCAAAATACTAATTCCACGCAGACGAAGTTCTGGGCAAAAGCTAGTTAGTCATTGTTATAAAATGTCATGTGATATCAATAATATGATCCTTTATCATTCCGGTGGACATGATGCTAATTGCATACAATTGGTTTAAATGTAATAAAGGGGAATTAGATTAGATTATTATTATACAGTTTTAACATAGAAGTTACATTTGTTTTTTTTTCGAAATTCAGATTCCAGTTTCAGAGTTTTAGTAAAGTTAATTCATATTATTACAATAAAATAGCAATTAGTTATGTTATTTTAAATTAAGAAACGTCCAACGTAATTAATCCATTAACTAGCGCAGCTCCATTAATATTCGATTAACAAACAAGAAGGCCAATTTAACGTTCCTATACCAAAGGTAAACTGATGGTAATTGAGCAAGTCCCTTTGAATTTCTCCAGTAAAATCTTAATTACAGCGAAATTTCCTTTGAAATGAGAAAGAAAAGTAATTCTGGGAAGAAACGGACGCGGAATAAAGAATGTGTTACGTACATTTTATATAGATCTTTGATCATGGATGTACACATTTTTTGGACTGTTGTGCATGTGTATTCAGTTCCGTCCACAAAAAATAGAAAATTCCTCGAGCCTTTATCCGGATTGGTACCACCTTACTCGCTAATTCTGCAGCGCCATACAGAAGTTCTTCTGCGTGATCCAGCATGGAGAGTAAGAATCGGTGAAGGGTAAAGTACAATACAATAACACTTTATTGAACACCACATATAACAACCAAAACAGAAAAAATGTATACAGAATATTACAAGGTAACAATAGGCCACCGCCCGATCCGAGTGCAGATGGGGTATAAGGCGGTGGGTAAGACGAAGTATAACAACAGCGAAGACCAACAATTCAAATGCCGACAACACTCTAATCTGACGAAAAAAATGACGATGAAAACGAGGGTAGTTGTGCGCCGCTGTCAGTTGCGTCGAATAGCCGTGCGAGCAGAGCGTTGGCGCGCAGTGTTCGTGTCGCTGCCGCCGGGGCGAGCGCTCTTGGAAAAAGGACTTCGAAATAGTCCGAAACATGTCGAGCATCACTCGACTTTTTATACGTGAGTTATCCGTTTATGTGTAATTAACACTCTAATCGCTCGCGTACTATGACCTTACCATGACGTCTCAATGGGATTCAATTCCGGTTCAACTGAAACTGTGTTCTAGTGTATCCATGGGTGGCGGCGCCTACTTCATTATGGTTAGCCACCATACCATATTTTTATTATGTATATGTATATCTATCTAATCAGCCCACTTCTATACACTGCTAGGTAAGGCCTGTTCATTTTCACAATTATTTGCCAACTAGCCGTTGCCCGCAACTTCGTCTGCATAGAATTCGTTTATTGCTATCCCGCAAGAATTACGCAATTTTCCGGGATAAAAAGTAGCCTATGTGTTATTCCAGACTATATAATCTAGCTATGTTCCAAGTTTCATCCAGACCTGTCCAACCGTTCTCGCGTGAAAGAGTAACAAACATCCAAACATCCATACTCACAAACTTTCACATTTATAATACTAGCTGTTGCCCGCGACTTCGTCTGCGCAGAATTCGCTTATCGCTATCCCACGGGAACTATGCAATTTTCCGGGACAGAAACTATCCTATGTCCTTCCTTGGGACTCAAACTATCTATATACCAAATTTCAACTAAATCGGTCGAACGATTTAAGCGTGAAAAGGTAACAGACAGACAGACAGAGTTACTTTCACATTTATAATATTAGTAGGGATTAGTAGGATATGACCACAGCTTTCCAGCCAACTGCCAGATGGTACAAGTAATTTATTAAAATTCCTCATAAAAGTAAATTATCCAGTCCTGAATATTATACGTCCATGTTTCAGAGCTATCGTTTGAGCACGCTTGCGTGTAATCAAATCTTTGAGATAATTTTCGTAAAAGATAATAAAAGAACTTATTTTTTTATTCGCACAAAACGCAAACATTCTTCGTGTAAAAGCTTTTATTTGTGCGTTGTGTTTTGTTCGGCAAGGTTTTAAATATTAGGTATGGATTCTATATTTAAAGAAATTCTATTTTCATAATGTCTATTGGCAGTCAGCGGACTTCAAATGTTTTCTTTTTGTCGCTGAACTGGTAAAGCTAGCTTATAATTTTCCAAAAAAAATATTGTTTTGTCAAAAGATAAATTGAGGAGAACATTTTGGAAAATGATAGGTACTTTGAGGATTTTTTCGCCGAAACGACCATAATACCCTTCCCTTGTCACAAGTATAGATACACAAAATATGTAAAAATCAAAATGTAATTTTCTCATTAAATGCAGAACAAATTTCTTCAGCAAGAAACGTATAATCATCTGTAGCCAGGATCCCAACGTGCCCTGAATAGCGCCTCATACAAAGAGCGGAAAATTCATATGATACGACAATATGACGACTGCAGTCTTTAGGGACGGAGTAGTTCATCGATAAATCTATCGATTAACGTATAAATGAGAGAGAGAGAGAGAGAGAGAGAAACATTTATTTACACACATTCGATACACGTTGATATATAATAGGAAGAAACACAAAACACTTAGCAATAGTACCGATATGGTGTAAAATGGGCCCCACTCAGCATAATGTTGCGGCAAGCCGCAACGCTGTTTTTCAGTAGGACCCAGATAAAATTAAAAAACTAAACATATAAAATACACATTCACTGTGGCGACACGAACGCCGGTGGAAAAAACTATACAAACAAGCTGACAAATATGCGGAAGTATGTATGGCAACACTCGATCAGTTCAATCGCATTAAACCAATTAAACCGAAACAAGTCAAACCAAACGTTGATTTGGATATTGTAGTGAGATAATTATCAATTTCAATCATTTTGATATTGTAATCCATCACATTAACCCTCGATAAACCATAATTACAAACTAAAAGTTACAAAACATTTCTATGGCTAAGTAGTCGGGTGGGAACACAGCCCGGCCCATAAGTACCGCCATTTCTTATTAAGAAAAAAAAGTTTAAAATGAACGGTCGGAGCGTCGGCCTCACCTGCGTTCATTACACGTTTTGCCTTTGAGTGTTATCAGTGCCAGGGGCCTCACTGGAGCAAGGTAAGCAGAAACACGGTTTATAAAAAACTATACAATACTTAATGCTAGAAAGTGACTTTTACAATTTATTTTAAAATTATGCTTTGACCTTAGCGCACGGATTGGCGGAGGCAGATCGTTCCAGCATTTCGTTGCCGCGTAGCGGAAGCTACCACGAAATGCAGCAGAGCGGTGCGGAGGGAATGTAAGCTGAAGAAACCTCTCCGGTCGGACTTCCGCAGACCTGGCGTTGCGCGACCAAGTCAGTTTACTGTACAGGTACGAGGGCTGCTGTTGGTTAACGATGCCAAACATAAGGGTGGCGATATGCAGTTTTCGGCGCGCTGACATACTTAAGATGCGATTTTGGTTTATATACGGAGACACGTGAGCGCGGGGCGGGATGTGATAACAAAAACGCGCGCAGGCGTTTTGCACGCGTTGTATAAGCCGCTGTGTGCGTGCCAGGAGGCGCGGGCCGTATACGATATCTCCGTAATTCAACCTCGACAGGACCAATGCATCACAAAGTCTCACCCTCAGCTCGACATCCAGATATTCGCGAATTCTATACAAAACCTTAAGCCTGTAAAAACAATTGCGAACAGTGTTTGAAAGGTGGCTTTCAAATCGTAGCTCACCGTCCATGAGCAAACCCAGGTTACGAGCCTCAAACACTC
Source organism: Pandemis cinnamomeana (assembly GCA_932294345.1). Taxonomy (NCBI): domain Eukaryota; kingdom Metazoa; phylum Arthropoda; class Insecta; order Lepidoptera; family Tortricidae; genus Pandemis; species Pandemis cinnamomeana. Next base: position 9,545,764 of record OW028721.1, read on the forward strand.
GCTCTAGTGGCTCATTATCAATATGTACTGTAAAATGATTACCAGACAAACCATCAATTTGTTGCCTAGACCCAAGGATTAAATATTTTGATTTGCTCGGGTTTATGGCTAGGGAGTTACTGTCTGACCAATTGCTAATACGCTTAAGGTCCTCATTAAGCATATCCACCCTTGAGTGTACTTTACTGGCATTGCAAGATACATACAACTGCAAATCATCTGCATAGATGTGATATTTACAATTCTGTATCGCGTCGATTATGTCTGCGGTATAAATTATAAATAAAATTGGACCCAATATTGAACCCTGTGGGACGCCCCTGTACACTTCGCACTGCTCAGATTTTATATGCTTGCCGTTTGAACCAGAAATGTCAACCATTTGGCGACGATTAGAAAGGTAGCTTGCTATCCAATTGACAGTCCCCGTGTCAAATCCATAATACGATAATTTCGATAGTAGCAGTGAGGTATTTATAGTGTCAAATGCCCTAGAGAAATCAAGCAATGCAAGCACAGTTCCCTCTCCCTTATCCTGAGCAGCCAATATGTCATCAGTGACGTCTAGTAACGCAGTTGTGGTACTTCGGTGTTTGCGAAATCCGGATTGTACCGGTGGCAAAATATCATTTGATTCTAAGTAATCAGAAATTTGATTACAAACAATTTTCTCTAAAAATTTTGACAAGCAGGGCAGAAGACTAATTGGCCGAAGATCCTTTGTAGTTAGAGGGTTAGGTACTTTTGGGATTGGGCGCACCAAAGCTATCTTCCAGGGGTCAGGAAAAAGGTGTGATTTAATCGACGCATTTACAATGGCTGTAATGACTCCCAAAGTTCGTGGCAGCGTTAACAGCAACATGTCGAGAGAAATTCCATCACACCCCTGTGCATTTGATTTAAAAGTTTTAATCGCTTTGTAAACTTGACCCTCACTAACGGGTTCAAGCCTAAACACAGCCGAGCCGCGACGGTGAAATTCGAAATAAGTAAGGTCACTAATAGACACACGGTTTTCACCAGGCAAATCTAGAAAAAATTTATTAATTTTATCGGGATCGTTAAAATGTGCAGGTAACTCATTGTCCGTATGTTTATTAATAACGTCTCTCTTAAGATGCTTCCATAAGACCCCTGAATCTTTTAAATTACAATTAATATTTTGGCTAAAATAAGCGCGTTTTTCAGTATAAATGGCAGACTTAACGACATGTTTGAGCTCCCTGTAATATTGCTCATGGACGGGTAGCTTCGTACGTCGGTACCTCGCATGCGCTTTGTCACGAAGTCGCATCATCTGTTTCACAGTATATGTGATCCAGGGACAACTGGGTGATCTAGTGTAAATAGTTTTAAAAGGGGCGTGAGCGTCGTAAAGAGCATTGAGGTAGGCATTAAAAACATTGACCATTTCATTGACGTTCGTTAACTCTAAAATACTTTCCCATGGTGTGGCATTTAGATCCTTACTAAATTCAACCAAATCTATATCCTTAATCGGTCTATAGGTGATGCATTGCGGCCTGGGCTTATCTAGCTTTATGTTAATTTGACATGTAATGAAGGCATGCGAGCTTAAGTCCGGGATATAATTTACGCTCGTACGACAAACCGGCGCATCGGTGCAAATGACATCAATTAGCGTACTACTGTGATCCGTAAAATGCGTTGGATCTTTAACATGCTGTGTTAAATTAAAACATTTAAAAAAATCTAATATTTTCTTGGTCTTGGTGTCTTCAGTACAAAGCAAGTTAATATTAAAATCACCCAACAGCACAATATAGTCGCATTTCGCAAAGGAGCTCACAGATAGGCTCAGGGCATCGACAAAAGTCTCGACATCGAGCCAGGGCGGGCGATATGCGGTTCCAATAGCGACCTTCGCACCGTTCACTTTAAGGTTGAGCCACAATTGTTCAACCGGCGGGGTAGCGGGGTGCGAGCATACTCGCGCATTAATACCGCGCTTAACATAAAATCCCACCCCGCCGCCGCGCGAGCGCACATCGGCCGGTCGCGGCACGTGACGCAGTCTGTAGCCGGCCAGTGACGGCGCACGGTCGTCTTGTCCCTGTGTCAACCATGTTTCGTTAATAGCCATTATGTCAACAGAAAATGACTCCATAGCCGCGATAAACTCGTCATGCTTAGTGCCGAGAGAGCAAGGGTTCAGCAAACCAACCAATAGCTTTTGCTTACGGTTCATTGGTATGGCAGTGTGGCATGTAAATAATGTTATTTTGGATATCTGTTATTAAAAATATTATGGTTGGGGCAGGAACAAGGCGACTTAAGCTATCGATACTTAGGAACACATAAACATGGGTAATAGACTTCTTAAAAGTGGTTGCGATTTGACATTCAAGAAATAAGTTTGTTATAATATAATTTACTAATATTAAAATGAATTTTATAGGGCGTAAATTAATTTTAAATTTGAGTGTATGGGTGTAAAATGAGTATGGGTTCATACTAATAAATATTATAAAGGGGGTAAAGTTTTAAAAATTATTTTACCAATAGAAAGCGACATTATTAATTCTGCGCGGACAAAGTTGCGGGGAACAGCAAGTCAGTTATAATTACGGAAAACAGTACATATTTTTCTGACCCCGGAAAGAAATCAGGAAAGTGTGTTTAAATGGCACTTTTCTTGCTTTCAAAAACCTTACCTGGAATGATTGATGTAATTTATTTGTGAATTTTATACAAATAACCTTGTAGATTGTGACATTGTTCTTGTAGTCTTAGACATTTTACAAACAAAAAAACTGATTTAAGACATGAAAATATCATTTGAAAGTGATGAAAAACAAATTCAAACAAATTCAATTTCCCGTAATTTTCCTTCACAAATCAATTTTGACAAAAGTTTCTTTTACGTTACGTCTCAACTCATGTCAAAATTGGCTACGTCACTACAAGTTAACATCAAAACAAAACCAATACACAAAACAAACTAACTAAGAGAAGGAAAGGTTAAGATCACCTATAACATGACGACAAAAAATTATTTCCATCGATTGTCGATAAATTTTAAGTACATCACTAGCGGCGACAAAATTCATAGTGAACGTCACTCGGCTGCCATATGACGTCTGAATGTAAGCTGACTCGATAGAGAAGCGGTACTTCTCTGTAAAATGAATTAGGTACCTATTATGAACCTTTTATTGAAAACTAGCTTTTGCCCGCGACTTCGTGCGCGCAGATAACGCCAACGTCACATAGATAGAGTGACATACCACCTTCATACTCTAGTTTCTTTAAATATTAGTAACCTATCCTGTCGTTTTATCTCGTGGAAATTTTGCAAAATCCCGTCTGAGTGTTGCTATTGGATCTTCAAGGAATATGTCTGCCAAAACCAAGGATCTGTATTAAATAGCAAATGATTCTTTTTATTTCTTACTAGCTGTTGCCCGCGACTTCGTCTGCGCAGAATTCGCTTATCGCTATCCCGCGGGAACTATGCAATTTTCCGGGACAGAAACTATCCTATGTCCTTCCTCGCGAAACGAATGGTTACTTGACATAAAATGTATGTTTCATATTTTTTTTTTCTCTTCGACATTGGAGACATCTCCTATTATCTATGTACTAATATGATTTAAGGCTCGAGGACTTTATACATCCCTTTTATAAATGTAGTTATTTAATTTAAGTAGAATTTAAGTACCTACCCTTACTGTATTTTATTTTGAAAAATGACTTTCTGCCAAGTTTCTTGCGGCGCATTCTTCTTGACAATGATGGTATTTCCGAATGCGCTGGTAGTTTCAAAAAATACACTTAAAGAGCCCTAAAATAAAATTTTGTTTTTTTTTTGTTTTTGAGTTGAACACGGTGTTTACATGTTGAAAGAAGGTAATTTTATGTCATTAAATTAATTACACGCAAAACCAACTTGTCTATCATAACACACGTTATAATAATACATACAGCGTCTCGTAGTTATGCGAAACCGTTACCAACCCTCAGATGTACAACAACTAGGGTAATCATAGCTCATAAGCTCAAAACTTTCACTTTGATGTTACTGTAATCATTTTGATGTACTTTAAGCTCGTTAATTACAGATGGTGTAACATAGAATTAAGTTACGTCGGTCTTGTCTGTTATTGTTTAATATTCAGTAACTTTACAAGCTAATTTCGTGGGATGTTAACGTTAACAGTCGTGTGAAGAGGGTTTTGTAAAGTTTTGGTTAGTTTAAAGGTGGTCTAATGTTTTAGGTCAATGTTTGAGAGAGTAGAAAAATCGCCTTCCTTTGTAGATGTACCTACTGCATAGGTATATCAGTGAGATACGACCTTTAGTAAATGAAAAAGCCATTTTATCATATACATTTATAGATTATGCTCACAAACTTTGGTAATTGTTTAAGTTTTTTTTTTACAATTTACTTATTTACAAAATAGAATTATACACTAAACCTAAAAACCTACATAATCTATGATGGACATTACATTCCGAGTTCTCGCATGCACGAAATCTTTTACTTCTCCACAATGCTTCCCCGTATTTTTTTAAACAACTTTCAAACAAAAAGTGGACTTTTTCAATTCGACGAGTAGCATTTTTACTACTCTTTAACTCAATAGGCGGAGTTTTACGGCTTCATGTCAGTCCACTAAAGATTATCGGCACGCGAAAAGGAAATAACAATGAATGAAACTGCCTTTTTGTTTGGTTTAATTCGCTTATTCGATATAATGGTGGGCAATAAAGAAGATTTGGCTATTCGGGGAACAAATGGCTCATTTAGTTTGTTTGCCTTTTACAGCTAATCATAGACTATTACCAACTATGTACGTATATAGAAATCAATTGGATAGATCAGATTATCTAATAATAGCTTAGCCGTAGGGTGGTTGCGAGTTGATTATATTTAATTAGTTTGCTTACCAAATTAATTACTATAGGTAGTAATTTCCTCCCATCTCAATAATACGTGTAGTAGTAGTAGTATGTATGTGTATTCTTCTTCTTTTTATTTGTGGTGTATCAAGTCGTTATAGCGACGACAACTTCGCCAATGTCAAAGTAACAAAAATATAATTTAAAAATCTTGTGACAAAATCTCAGCAACGTTTACGGTAATGGTCAAAGACTTCCATACTTCTTAACGCTCTCATCTCTACTGCATTTATTCTACTTTCATGCTTCTTTTGCCAGACCCAAGTTTCGCTAACGTACATTAATGTTGGAACAAGCACCCCTTTGTGGACAGCCAGACGCGCCTTCTTCGACACCTTCTCACTGCTCACGAAGGCGCAAATTTTAATAATTACAGTTTGAATTCTATTGAGAGAACTAATAGCTCCTATCTTACATCTATCCAAAATTACAAGATAGGTCGTGTTGATTCTTCGCCGTCGCTATATAACTGTAAATTCAATCAACTGTACCACTATGTAAATGATCTACTGTCAGCGAATGATTTATGATGCAAGTTTTCGTTTCCTAGCGGAGTGAACCATTAGTGTTGGGTAACTTGAGATAGATTTTAACGTAGGTACTGAAAACTGGATGACACACGATAGCATATATGATTACTTTAATGTTGTCATTCTTATGACCACTTTGAAAGAAAGAGAAGAAAGCATTTTGTGATGAGATTTCTGTGTCGGACGCCGATACAGCATACGCCGCAGACAAAATGTATCGGATCCGATATCCGACAACAACTGATCGGACATTATGAAAGGCAGGTATTTAGGTGCTCAAAAGTATCCAAACACGTGCTCAGACATTTTTGAACGCATATATCACGTCGATGTATCTGATGATTTGAAATGATTTGAATTTATACATTTTAAAACATTAACACAGGAGTTTTCAGTAACCCAACCAACTGCAGAAGTATTCTGGATAAATTTATACATTTTAAAACATTAACACAGGGGTTTTCAGCAACCCAACCACGTGCTGGATTATTCCGGATACATTTTGGGACACGGTGTAGAATCAATAGTATTGCTATTGTTATTCAACAACACTACTAGTTCACTTAACAAAATGAACTCGCAATTCGCTGGAGCAAATTGGCATGCCCCGCTCGCACGGCAGACGGTCCGACATTTATCACTTGTTCTCGCGAGCTCTCTTGGCATAAATAATAAATTCTGGCGTGCCCTCAGCATACGTCCTTCCAGATCGCGTGTAAACGTGGACGGCTGGTTGATTTACGAAAGGCAGTTAAAACGCTTAGGGGATTGGGAAGTTTGGAAACTTTTGCATTACGCATACTTTTCGTGTGACGAAGAGATTTGGTAACCAATTAAGTTCAATGTCATTTGGCATTTGTTTGTAGTTGCGTAAATTTGCTTAAATTTGCGTTTATACGCGCGTAATTGATTTTCACTAACAAAATAATATGGACCAAACATGAAATGATATAAACGTTTTTTCTTTTCAAATAAATTTAAAAATGATAATTTAAATGGAACACTTGATCAAGAATTACCGCAATGCGATATTAAAAATCATTGCTATCGTACGTTGCTCAATCAATTTAATTTTCACTCCCTTTTAAGCCAAAATTGCCCATTTCGGTAATTTATGAACGCTTTTAAAATTAACAGCCGTGGACTTAATATCCGCCATTATTTTTATTTGGTTGCATTTGGATGATTGTTCTGTAAAATTTAGCTTTGCGTTCATTTATAGAGCCCTGCTATTTCACAAATTACGGTATTTAAAATGAGTTTTTTTTACAGTTTTTACATAATTTTGCCATTCATATCAAGTCCATTAAGGGTTTTAAGCGTTATTCGATTATGTAACTATTGTAGCGGAAAAATTAAATAATTTTGTGTATCCTTATAAAACTGAAGAAAAAAATTGTGAAGTATTGAAAAATGATTCCGTTATTATGTCGACAGTAATTGCCTACCCTGTTTTTCATTTTAGTTATCTCATCATAATGATTTGTGATATTGGTTTACTGAACGCAGACATTTTGATCGATTACAGATAGATTACTAAGGAATCGGGCTTTAAAGCCTAAACATATCTTGAAACACCTGAAACCGAATCGAATCATCCGAAGTGTAGATGAAAGAAAGCAGACATTTATTCTCTTTTGAAAGATACACAAATAGAGCATACACACAATTTTACAAAAATTAAACATTAAACACAGACATGAAAATATAATAGTCAGTATATTTAATGAGCGTGTATTCGCAAAAGTGAAACGGTCGCTGGCTCAGCACTATGCTGAGGCGTTAAACAATAAACTTGCAGCCTAATTTTTTGCCAGAACCGTCTGTGACTAACGGAATGATACACAGATGAAAAAATATAAATATATAGTGTCGGCAGCCAACCTCTTTCAAAGGCGGCTGGCTGGTAGACGGTCTGACGTGGCGCTAGCTGCCATGTGTCAGACGACTCCTGCCAGCCTACGGCTCTGCATATAATCCGTTATTTGTTCCATTTTCTGTTAAATTGTACTAATACCACTCATAAATTGTACTTATATGCGTTGAATGATCTCAAGTCTTTCATTAGGAACCAGAGGTTCCTTATTATAGCTATATTTATTTTTATCAGTGTATGATGAAACGAAAGAGTTATGTCAGGATCGTAGTAAGTGAAACAATGTAGTACCTGCCTTTCTCTATGGGAAAGAGGCGTGCCGGTATGTTAGTATCTTTTACGTCGACCATATGGGAAGGCTAAATATAAACTGACAGCTACCTTGAAATTAAACAATGACAATGTCCTACCTCCGTAACCCGTGAGTCATAAAAGGCTGTTTTAAAAGGGATGACCTCACCGCTTTCCACGTAAAAGCTTCCGTCGTCAAATTGTCTTGACACCGTCGTAAAGGTTAGTAGAGATTCCACTGACTCAAAAGAATGAATGATAGACTTAAAAATACATTATACAATCATATTTAGGTACCGATACAATTCAAACCAATAGTATCATTAAGCTAAGTAGGTACTAAACAAATTTGCAATTGTTGTTTATGAATTGGGTTTACTTTGAGAATTTTATAATTCTTTGTAATAGTTTAAAATGTACTTACCTATATACAAAAATGATGAAAATGAGAATAGGCTCAGATGTAAATAAAAAGTAATACTTAAAGAAAATTGTTGGCTTGAAGTATTACAGAATTTATTTGGACTTATTTCGACTCCTAGTATCTTAATAAACCGATTTTGGTAAGTTTTTTATTTTACTACCGCAAGAATCTGGTCCTATTTTTTTCCTAAGTAGAAAACCAACAGTTTAAGATATACTTCTTTAACATTGACAATACCTACTCAATAAAACAAAGAACGTCGTATCACAACAGGAACTAAGAGTTAGAGAGAAACAAAAACACATTTACATACCCCGGTCACGTCTATGTTGATGACCTTATTATATTTTGAGCATTCATTCAAACTACTACCCAACTTGATAAGGGTACTTAACAATAGATCGTTAATGACATAAAGTTAAATTGTCTATGCATATAGTTCACAGGTTGTTTAATCACCTGATGATGATGTACTCCATCGTATCCGTTGATGGAGAACCCTTCAATGACCGCACGAGAGGCAGCCCAGACAGCGATAAGCGAGTAGAGTAACTAAGAACGAGCGGCGAGCAATGAGAAGCGAGTGTGTATAGACCGACCGCTTAAATGAGGCATCGCCCGCTCGGTTCTGTAGAATGGAAAAGGGAACCGAGAGACGCGTAGTGCGGGTAGTAAGCCTGCCGCTCGCACCTCTCTCGGCCTCCTTTGTCGTCTCACCCAGCGCCCCACCACCGCGAGCCAGGACTCATTAAACCTGCCTGTCTTTACTTTCGATAGTTTTGACGCTGGGCTATAAAGTGAGTGAGAGAGCGCGATGGGAGATTATTCGTACTGTAATGGCCGCTGGTTGGTATCTCGGCGAGTGATCTGACCCCGCGTCTGACCGAGTAATAGTGCCTGGCCAGGCAGTATTACTCGAGTAGTGACTCGAGATTAGCACGCGAGCAATAATACCGAGCATTAGCAGAGCCTAAGCGATGGTCGACGTTAATTTGCTATTTTACGTCGCTGACATTGACAGTTTGCCGAGCAGAAGCGATGAGAACGCGATGACTTCCTAATAAGCTAAGTATTCTGGACCTTACGTCAATGTGGTAGGGGAAATGTCAACAGCTATCTAAGTTTTATAGAAAAAAAGGTATGATAATCGCATTTCCTGTAAAATTTATAACTAGGTATCAAATAATCACTTTCGCACAAAGCCTAAGTCAAGTAACATCTAACTAATCAAAATTTAAGTCATATTGAAGAAAAACTATAAACCCCCGAATCCCCATGGAATCCGCCTTTACGAGGATTGCCTTTGGTTTAACAGAGTAATTGTAAAGCGTTTGCAGAACGGTTGCAGAGCGTTAGCTTTGGTCAGATTGGCAGCCAATTTTTGACAGTTCAATCCGCACCGGGCGTGCATGACAACTACAGCTCAAGCCATCTCATTCTGAGAGAAGGCCTAAAGATCATTAAGATAAAAAAGTGACTAACATCCAGTTGTGTAATTAAAAAAATACATTGATGACATTGTCTTTGGAACAGATATTTAGCAACGAAGGAAAGGCTATTGTCAAGAACAGTAAACGAAACAAAAATATACCGTTCCGTGCAATCTTCTACTTACCCGCTTAAAAGAATACTTTGCATGATAAAGATACGTCTTTCACTGCGTAGGTAAATCATAATACGTGTTTACAACGATGAGAAATGTTTCAATTTAGAATTTCCAAGAAAAAATCTTTCGGAAAATAACGGTATATTTTACGGTTTTTAGGGTTCCTTATCTAACCCTGGTTTTTTCGTCATAAGTGTCACGATTAGTTACTTTAAAGACAGAACTCCAGTGTTATTAGATGGATCAAATGGAGTATCCCATTTTGTGTCAAAAATATTGACGTTTTGTCAATTTTGCTCCTACAAGTACCGGTCGTGGACACACAGCAAAGCTATTCGGTAAGCAGGATAGATATGGCGCGAGCGTGCGTAGGTACCTGATTATATTGCCGTGTGTACATAATGTGACCAAATAAATACGTATATTTTCTTTCTTGCTTTATTTACGAACAAGCTGAACTCACCGATGGAGCAGTCAGGAGTTGAAGCGCCTCACTCAAGTGCTTCAGGGTCAAGGTATTCGTTTCTTCCTCATCGTCATTCGCCGGATGATGTATCGATGACTGTCTTGACCTGAACTCCGGCTTTTTCCCGCCAGAGCCCCCTCCGTTCGCGAATTGATGCTGCGACGAGGCCCGTCGAAACGAGCACGCCATTTTGTTTTTTTAAATTTGGAACGGTTGAAATGTCAACTCATAGTAGGTCACTGGTGTTTTATCTGGAAAAATGGAAAGGGTTCGTTAGTGCAAATGTACTGTACCGTACCTTAGGTACTGACATAAGAGTGCCTTTACGCTTGCGCGGCAGCAGCGCGACAATGCCTTCTTAATATCAAAGAACTTAGCTGACCCAGCACCATTTCTTGCAATATTTACACCCCATTGCAAACTAAACGGTTTGTATTTTATGTGCATTAAAGCTTACTTTCTAAGGCTTAATTCCTAAAAGTCTGAAAAACCATAGGCGCCCGATTTATTTGCAAGGGGGTGTATAACTCACGAACAGCTGCATCGATTTTTAACCGACTTCAAAAAAGGAGGTTCTTAATTCGGTTGTTTCTTTTAACGTTTTTTACCTTAGAACTCCGTCATTTGCGGACCGATTTGGAAAATATTTTTTTTGTGTGAAAGAGAATACTTTCAGTTTGGTCCCATTAACACCAAATCAGGAGATGATGACGAGATCTTTGTTACAAACAAAAGCAGGAGCAAGAGCTGTTAATTGGAATTAAGTGGGCTACCCTAATCGAAACTAGTTGCGCGTCTGTAGTTGGAATAAGAAGGCATCCTGCTGCTCTCGCGCTGCTACCGCGCTAGTGTAAAGGCGTCCTAAATGTTTTTTATACCTATATTATGACACAGTTAATTAAAAAACCCCTTACAATTTGACGTTAACGTGCCCTGTAAAAATAAAGTTTTGTAAGTTATATTTATTTTGATGACCCACTTTTTTTTTGATAAGTAGTATATATTTTATCTCTTAAGTAATTGGATGTGTTTGAGCAAAGTACATTCCCTCGCGTTTGTTTCCGAATCAAATGAGAGGAAAAACCGTAACCCCTAAGGGCTAAAATAAATTTCTTTTATACGCTTTGTACTTTGTTGGTTGGTTTCAAATGAACTGAGCCGTCAAAAAATTAAACAAGGCTTTATTTCGCTTTTAGAAGTACTTATATCATACATAGTAAATTTTCCTTTGTGATGTTGCGCTAGAGACACACTCGACTAGTGCCGTGGGCATTAACGAGGCAATAAGGCAGAGACAGTGTTGCTATACGCTACTCGTTACTACTCATAACTACTCGACATGCTACTCATACTACTTATCATGATTGTAGAATATGTGGCCAAGAGGTTGAAACAATGGAACACATTATGTGCGGATGTGATGCCCTCGCCAGACTAAGAATGAAACTCCTCGGCATCGGATACCCTAAACCAGGAGATTTCAAGGCACTACCCTGCGCCCAATCACTCAATTCATGAATGAGGTGGTAAAAGCGATGGAATAGTGCGAAGGAGGGGTAATTACACAAAATATTCACTAATGGGTCGAAGTGTGTCCGTATAGGGACCCCTAGACTAAGATAAGATAAGACTTATCATGCTTCTCCCCAACAAAACCAATCATTTGCTTAATTTTCTCTCTCTCTCTCTCTCTCTTTCTCTCTCTCCATGTAAATAATTATTATACCTACACGATTATTTAGAAAAATGTGGCTGATAAAATAAATGTTTTCATACATTCTTCGATGTTCAAAGAGTACGGCGCGGCGTAAAAGGAGAACGTAATCTTGAATATGATAAAAATTTCTGAATAAATATTCATTACAATAATCCGAACGCTTAAGTACGTTCAATGAATGTTTGTCAAAATGGTATACGGTTTTTAACATTAAACATTCCTTATCGCTCCTCTTTTTTGGGCGAGCTTTTGGAACGAGATGTGCAATCTTCATAACAACACATTCATACGACCAATTGCGGCGATAAACACGAATATAGAATACCTTTTTAACAAAAAGTGGTACGCCATGTCACCACTTTCCATAATTATGATAAAGGTGGAATTCACACAAGCCTATAGACCGACCGTTGAAATGAGTTCTCGCCCGCGCGGCACAGGGACGCAGGCGCACTACCCGCCCGCACCCTCTTTCGGCCGCTTTTGTCGTCCTACATGGCGACCCTGCACCGCGCGGGCGAGGACTCATTTAAGCGGTTTATAGTACGACATAAGGACACCTTTTGGGTGCATTCTAACATTTCAGCCGCTCTCATTTTCCTGTTACATAATATTGAAGAAAAGAGCATATATTTTTTTTAAATATTGTACTACAGGCATGCATCGTTTCATAAAGTACGTAGCTACGTTAAATGTGGTTCATCTTATAGGTGTGCGACAGGGGAATATTATAATACGCTTATGTCAAATTTAGCTATAGTCTGTAAGTAAATGGCATGCTTTTTGGTATAGCGTATGTATAGCTACAAACCAGCTAAACAACGCAATTTGCCTCCAATTCCGTGGATGAAGAGCAAACGGCTCACAGTTAAGCAAATGTTTGACAACACAAACACGCTAAACGTTCATTAAGTTGTTGAATTAAGCAGAATAAATTCACACGACTACAGTTGCGCTTAATCAGATAATGCTGGAGTTTTAGATAGTAACTAGGTTAATTTGTTTGCGTAGGTTTTGTAAGCTTTTTGATTACGCTTGGTTGGATTTCGTTTTTCACCACTTATTTTTCAATGTATTAGAAAATTTCCTGAGCTCTGTAAGCATTAATTAGATACTAATATTAAGTGACCTACTGCCCCAATATGTATTCCGTGTCAACTTGCTTACATCAAAGAGCAATCCCAACACATACTGTACGTACACAATTGTCTTTTAAAAGTGAAACTTTATGTTTTTTTGCGTTTGCGAGAGCGATAATGTTATCGGTTAAGCTCGTAAGTCGTAATAGTTGACTTTACGCGTATCTGTGTTACTTGTTCAGTTTCATAAATTTTAAAATGAAAGAAATAAAATGTTTATTCGTAACCAACACACGTTGAAAGGGACACAAAGAAGTTATGAAATTGGGTGAAAAACATTAGTTGGATAATTCTCCAATATGCACCATGGAAGTATTTTGAAAATGATAACGTAACCAGCGGCGATATAGACCTATGAGAGCGCGCGTACCAATTTTTGTATTCGTCATCGGTACATTGCAGTCGAAAATATTTATGTACGTTCTGTCGGCCGCTTGTGTATTAATTATTCAGACACTCAACTCACCACTGTCGTTTTTGTTACATGAAACTGTCACGTGGCAACATACGAGATAAAACGTTTTTGGAACACATAGGTCGTCTGGTGACATTTGCTCAAGTAAATGCATGATAAGCAACATTTATTTTACTTGCTCGCTACAGAACTGGCGCTTATCACTTGTTAAGAAACTTTTTACAAATACCTCATATCATAAACTAGCTATTTCATAAACCTTTAATCTGCTAATTCGTAAAATTTAAAAATCTAGTAATTCATTGAATCAGGCGTTACTTTGCGAAGGTCCATCCCAATAAACGAAAAACATTTACCTTGCTACTCCGCTACTAACTAGTGAGTGGTGAGTAGTGGAGTAGCAAGGTAAATAAATTATTTTTGTTCATTAATACTCTAGTATTCGAGAGGTAGTATTTGGAGTGTACCTGTTTTCCACGACTTGACTATATCGCGGAGATATCAAAGTAAAGTTAGCTTAAGTTAAATTTATAACTTACTCAACCAATAAAGATTTGTCGAATGACGAGTTTGTGAAATGATATATTTTATTGAATCAGGCGTTACTTTCTGGAAGTCCTACTTAAGAAGCGCAGAAGCACCGTACCTAAATGTTTTTTTATTCATTGAAAAGATACAAGTGTAAAAACATTTTTAGCACATGACGATAAACCGTACAGAGCAGGTTGAGCAACATAATTTTATTAATATTAGCGGTATTCGTTTAATCGTGAAATGCTGCACGGTTCAGTGTATAGGAAAGCCATTAAGGCGAGGCACGGGTTCTCTTGGAATTTATATTGTTGTGCTCCTATACCTAGGTATGCCAAGCATAGTGCCTGAATTCTACAACGTCCCGAGAATTCATTATAATAATAAGGTAATAAAGGTAAAAATCTTATGAATCATGTTATAGGCGATGCTACCCAACCCATTACTATTTCGACTCCCCTCGGGATCACCCACGCGAGGGGGATTTTGCGAACATGTAAGACGAGTTTCGAAATTGCGACTATGATTACTATAATAAGTCACTTAATTTGGTAGAATTTGCGCTAAGTCCATATAGATTGGGCGCATTACCTTACTCGCTAAGTCTGCCATCTAGTAGCAGTGCTTATGTTGCTGTGTTCCTCCTGCCTGCACTGTGGGAAGGAGGAGACGAGCAAACATGCTCTCACCGAGTGCGTCATGTACGCGGTAGCACGGCGTGTTTCATTCGGGAGTGACGAACTGAAGGAGGACGAGTTAAGGGATGTCGAACTTTAAGATGTCCTTAATGTTCGGGAGGAGAATAAGATGATTCGAGGAGCGTTGCTGCGTGGGAGCGCTGCTGGGACAGTAACCGGCGGCTCCAACTAAGGGGAACTGGACTGAATGATCGCCAAAAGGATCGACAGCCCGCCTGACCCAGCTAGGCGTCCCCACCCAACATCATCAACATCATCATGTGTTCCAGAGTAGAAAGAAGGATACCCGGGACATCACTGACATGTGAGGTGTTCCATCTTGCCTCTAATAACCCTCTGGTGTGGCTGGTGTCCATAAATCATCAGCTTAGTTACTTAGGTGATTAAAAAAAGCTAATTTTGTATTTTTGAATAAAATATCTGAAAGAGGTAAAATGGACACCCCATTACTACAGAGCTGGTTTTTCTGGAATTACTAGAACAATGGCCAAAGCAAAATTAAAAAAAAAGAAAAACATTTATGTTCTTTCCCTGTTCAATGTTTTTAATTGGCGGCAACCTCCTTTTGTTTTCGTTCGTTATCTCCTGCCAATGTAAATGGGCGTCGGCTTATCAAACCTGGCGCGCTGGCAAAATACTGTCATTACTATAAACTGTGGCCCGAACAGCGTCGTTTAGGTTTGTTCCGGACGCCGCTGCGCTTGTCCGGAAACTCCAAGTGTTAGGGCTGGAGTACATTTAGTGATACTAACCGTTTCCCGCCACTTCGTCTGCAAAGAACTATGCCATTTTTGGGGTTAAAAAGTAGCCTGTTATTCCATATTTTGGATTAAAAAGTAGCCTGTGACTTCTTTGAAATTTTTTGATACGAAAACTGTCCTTATATGACTGGCGTAAAGAAGAAGGGAAGGCCTTAGCAGTGGGACACTACACCGGATTTACCGTGAAGAGGTAGCTAACACACGACCAGAGACAGGGAAACAGAGTTCCCTTCATAATTATAGTAGGAAAGTGAGGGCTATGATGTTTTTGTTTATGGTTTTTTTTTTTTTTTTTTTTTTTTTTTTTTTCTCTTTATTTAAAGAGCTTGGTCGCCGAGGCTTCCATGTCGCTCCATTATTTACAACACGCATATCTTACAGATTAATTTTTCTATTAACAATAGCCTGCCGCGCTAAGGCAAATAGTGCCCTTGCCGTATCCGACAGGGGGTACGCAAGAACACTATTGCATGCGCCGACGTTACAAAAAAAAACAAAATTAGTGAAGTACAGTTGTCTCCTATGGGACTCGTTTCGGACACACTCCATGATAATATGGTACACGTCTTCGGGGGCATCACAATCATCACAATTAGGGGAAGGTACTTTGCGCATCATAAAACCAAATTTATTTAATGGAATGTGTCCGGACCGCAGTCGCATAGCTAATAGAATTTCTTGCCTACTTAAGGAACAATCAATCCAAGGGGTATTTAACGGTTCTGGTTGGATCGTTCGGTACCATATGCCCTTTTCCTTTGATCTGCCATCGAAATATTCCTTCCAAATCAAGTGGCTGTGCCTTTTAGCCATGATGATATAATCCAAATAAAAGGGTAAGATGTTGCATTGGATCCCGTTATAGCATGCTTGTTTGGCCAAAATATCCACCTTTTCATTACCGGCTAAACCTACGTGTGATGGTATCCACTGGAGAATTAGAGTCTTACCGTCTGAGCGTATTTGCTCGATAAGTTTCAAAATAGAATAGGCAATCGGGAGACCTCGAAAGCTCGAGGTGCAGCGAGCCACATGTTGAAGCGCACTCTTGGAGTCCGTCAGAATAATGTACTTATCGCATGTTAGTGTGTTTATGTAGGATAAAGCTTCGGCAATAGCTACCAGCTCAATGTGCATGATGGACGTTTCATAGTTTATCTTAAGTTCAATTGATGTATTTGTCTGAGGGTCATAGAAGGCAGCACCCGCTGTATTTTTATCTTTGGAGCCATCTGTAAATATAGCATAGAATCTAGCATAATTGATTTGGAGATATTTTAGTACAATTGATTTTATTTTTCCTGAATTGTATTTACGTTTAGCTTTATTTATATCCTCAATTTTAGTTTTAATCATTTTAGTCAGGTCAATATTACTAATCCAACGTTTTAATGTAAACATTTCTAGTATATGGCTCGAATGTATCGGGACTGATTTAAAATACTCGTGAGACTGCAGAAGCAGTGGCTTTTTCTTTCTTAGAGTGCTATAATTGAGATTGAAGTTATTTAATTCATCTAAAAGCTTTATAGTGATATTGTTATCAAATGATTTAGATTTGAGCCAAAACTTCGCCGCAAGGAAATTTCGACGTACGTGCAAAGGTTGAATGCAAAGCTCACACTCCATTACGTGAATAGGAGTTGATTTTATGAAACCACCAATAATCCTCAATGCCTGACTTTGCACTTTTTCCAATTTATATAGATGTGATTGACTACTAGTGTCATAGAGAAAGCTTGCGTAATCAATTCTACTACGTATTATAGCAATATATAACCGTCTTAAATGTTTTGGGTGCACACCCCAACCTGGGCCTACTAACACTTTAAATATGTTTAAAAATTTCTGATTTTTTTGTGTTAGCTCATTGATATGTTTTCCCCATCTAAGGGACCGATCCAACCATACCCCCAAATACTTAACAGTATCTACTAACTCTAAACATCGATCATTAACAACAATATGCACAGGACTCCTATTAACACCCTTTTTAAAGACGCAGAGTTTTGTTTTAGCAATAGACACATTTAAACCGAGATTACTTATACAGTCATTAAATATGTTTAGAGAATTTTGTAAACAAGTTTCGGCGTCTTTAATAGTTTTCTTTGTAACATATAAAATAAAATCATCTGCGTATTGGGAAATGAATACGTCCTGGATGTGTGTCTGGATGTCTATAGTGGCGACATTAAAAAGAAGTGGGGATAAGGGGTCCCCCTGAGCCAAGCCGCGACCAGTAGATCTTCTGATACACAAACCATTAGCGAGGATAGCAAGATGTCTTTCCCTCAGAAAATTCCACAGATATCTACAAATATTTGAGCCAACACCCAAGCGATCCAGCACTGCCAACAGACTGGTTACGTCTATGTTATTGTATGCGTTATCAATATCTATGAAGCAGCCCAAAGTTATCATGTTCTTAATGAATCCGGACTGAATTCTGGTAATTAAGCGAGTAAGACTATCCAAGCATGATCTAGCCTTCCTGAAGCCTACGGTTTCTTCCGAGAACCATCCATTGCTTTCAAGATACCATTCTAATCTCTTATTAATAATAGCGTGAAATATTTTACATAAACAAGATATTAAAGAAATTGGGCGCAGTGCTGCATCAGACAGTGGGTCTCTCCCAGGCTTCGGGATAGGGATT
The DNA here is from genome assembly GCA_932294345.1 of Pandemis cinnamomeana. Classification (NCBI taxonomy): domain Eukaryota; kingdom Metazoa; phylum Arthropoda; class Insecta; order Lepidoptera; family Tortricidae; genus Pandemis; species Pandemis cinnamomeana. The sequence goes on from OW028721.1 coordinate 9,563,800, forward strand.
ATGCTTATTTCTCTCCACTGTTCGGGAACAAATCCCAAGAAGTAAAACTTGTTATACAACGATAATAATACTACTTTGGCCTTGACTGGCAGGTTCTTAATCATTGAAAAGGAAATACAATCAGAGCCTGGTGCTGTGTCTTTAGCTTTTATACACGACTCCAACTCTGGCATAGTGATTTGCTCGTCCAGAACTGGGTTACAAGATCTGAAAAGCGGTATCGGAGGGGATGCATAATCTGGAGTTAAAGATTGCAGTAATTCATTAGCTTTCTCGGCATCAACATATAGCCTAGGCGACCTGCTGCACCCCTTCAACCATCCCATCCGAGACCACACATCAGACGCTGATGAGGACTCACTTATAGAGCTACAAAATTGCTGCCAGCCTTCGTTCTTACTCTTTCGGATAAGCTTCTGTGCTATTCTTATCTTATTCTGAAGATCATCAAGATTTTGAGGCGTGGGATTTCGTCTAAAAGTTGCTAGTGCGAGGCGTCTTTCTGCCACTGCTTTGGACAAGGTTTGATTCCAATACGGTTTTGGTTTGAATGTACTAGATGGATTGTTACTAATTTTATAGAATGGAATATTATCATTTGCAGCTTTATTTACCGTTTCTATAAATACATTATACGAATCTTGAGGATCCTCAGGCAACAACAAGTCGCTAAACTTATTTTCCAGGTCCCTTCTGTACGTATCCCACTGTGCCCTTTTGAAATTTCTTTTTCGGATTGGCCTTAAGCCTGGTTGGATATACGTAGAGATTTTGATGACCAGATGGTCACTACCTAATGACTCTTTCGTAACTTTCCAATCAAATGATAACGACAGATCAGGTGATACAATGGATATATCTGGAGATGATTCCTGTAACACACCTCTAACGAGGCGTATCCGAGTGTGATTGTTATCATTAAGAGTGACTAAGTTATTGTCCACAAGAGAGTCAAAAATTTGATTACCTCGTACGTCCGCCTTATACGACCAGTTTGGATGATGACCGTTGAAATCTCCAAGTATAACTACTTTGCGATGAAACATTTCAAAAATAAAATCCCAATCCCTTTGAAGTGTGGTTACTGACGAAGGGCAGTAAACCGCTACGATGTTTTCGATCTGATCGCAGTTATATAGTTTAACATGGAGGATTTCTATACCTGGATTCGGGCTGCGCATAGCACACTTTTTTGACTTGATAGAATTATGAGTCAGAATAGCAACGCCACCATAACCATCCAATCTGTCTGAACGATATATACTGTAATTGTTAACTTTAAATGCACTATCTGGCTTCAACCAAGTTTCACTTATAGCCGCGATGTGAATCCTCTCCTGTAGCAATAAATTTTCAAATGAAACCAATTTTGGACTAACGCTTTGAGCATTCCATTGCAAAATGTTGAGTCTACAGTTTATTACTTTACTAGCCATCTGGGGCAGTAAAAAATGATTTTAAAACAGACAAATCGAAAATATTATTTACAAAGTAAGACTTGAGCCATTCTAATACTGTTTTAAATACAAGTTCGATCTTGTCAGTCATAGATATATTCTTCATAAATATTATCTCTTTAATCTTGTTTAGTAGTGCTCTGAACGATATATTAGTTTTCTTTCGCTTCTCTGACTGGTCCTTATTTTTTGATGTATTCATTTCTTCCGAATCCCCACTTACTGAGCTACCGTCTGTCATGTATACAAACTCAGTAAAACACGTGTGCGTTGAACCAGCCTTGTTGTTTTTGTGGAGACGTTTCTTTTTACGCGTAGATGGTGATGCCTTGTCCTGGGTTGTATTATTATTATTATTATGTACTTGGGCAGTTGTCTTAATCACTGCAGCGTATGGTGTCTGTGTGTGTGGCAGCATTGTCGCTCCCGCTTCCTCTTCCGCTTGAACATGTGTTGGGTGGCAGAACGGGGGGAGGTCTTTAGCGTACGATGTCTGAATGTGTGGTGGCGATGACACTCCTTCGCCCGCTTGAGTTTGTTTTGGATTATGAATCGGTGGGAAGTTCTTATTATTCAATGGTGGCGGGGAGGGAGGCACGTACATATCTAAAGCCTTCCTATATGTGCAATTGAACTCAGCCATTAATTCTCGAATTTTTCTTTCTTTTAGGTATTCTGGACAAGATTTATCTAGTGCCATGTGATTCCCCGAACAGTTACGACACGTATAAGTTGTAATCTCACAGTTTGGATGGGAACCTCCGCACTTAGGGCAAACGATTTTCTTGGGACAGGTTTTCTTAGAATGGCCGAACCTCCAGCAATTAGAACACTGCGATACTGGAAATATATACGGCTCCACCTTGACTCGCATGTCACATATAGAAACGTATGATGGTAATTTTGAACCTTTAAAACAGACCCGTATTTTTTCACTCTCTGTCCAGCCCGGTTCCTCGGTAGTCCTACGATTTAGTCTTTTTATTGATACTATTTCTATATCGCTGGATATATTTTCCATGATATCCTTTTCCTGTAAACCCAAATCCATGTCTCTAATTATACCATATGATAAACCGACCTCATACGTTTTTTGACTACGCCACCCCATCTCGTTATTGAACTCTGCAAATGTGCGAAGTTTTTCAGCACTTGTCTCATTGTCAAAAGTTACCAGTACTTTGTACGGATTGATATATTTCACTCTAGTGACATCCGATATGTCATGTTCTTTGAACAACTTAGCTAACGTAAATTGCTTCGGCAATTTTTCTTTGCAAGTTATGCTAATCTCGGTGCTAATTGAAATGTTCAAATTATCACGATTGTGGGGTCTTTTAGACTTTCTGGCCACTTCTATCCAACGTTCGGTCTCATCTTCGATTCGGCTTCTTTTACTTCTATTGTTGCTCTCATCCAAAATCATCGTCGTGCTTATATAATTTGCCTCGACTTGTGTTGTGTCTTCTATTCCATCATATACGTACACCTCAGAATTGTTATCACTCATTATTACTCGATCCATCACTGCATCCTGATTTGTATCTTCAGCCATAGTCAATAAGTAGCATTTTAGGGCGAAGCTGAACTTTAACTAGCCGACCCGCTCTCGAAGCGCAACGCCGCGCTGCAAGGCGAAACCGGTTTCGAACAGATGCTGGTAAAAACACTCGATACAAGTAAACAAAATATTTTCTGCACGATTAGCGCGTCCTAGTCGTACGACGTACCCGGCAAAACTGTTTGTTTATGGTTAAAACTAGACTTTTATCCCTATGTACTTCGGTTTACCCGTCCTCTTAACACCTTAATTTATTTGCATTTTAATCAGCTAAACAATTCAATATAATCAACCTTTAATTCCTACAAGGAATCTTGGCCATTCCACCAGGAGTAAGTAAAGGGAATTCCACTAAGCGATCCTAAATACTCGAATAATCAAGCCGGCTTCGGTTCCCGTTGTAATTAAAATAATTCCCACTGGTCACGTCCTAGTGAGCACTCGCCTTTATCCAGCGTGAAATTATTCCTATCTCTCTTACGCATTGCGGATTAAGTCAAATCCTGTTGAATAATAATGTACTTCACTCAACTTTGTATAACGTTGGCATTCAATAGGCCGTTCTGCTCGCATGATTTGTTTCGAAACCGAGCCACGTTTTTGTTCGTTTATTTTAACATTTTGATGTTGTTGACGTTATATTGAAGCAAGTTTAAACACGTTGACGGGTGGACGTGTAAGAACGTCATATTAATTGAAAAACCGTCTCGAATGTGGCTATTGAACCAAATATTTAATTTATAGCGGAATTTATTCGTTTCTTCCATGCTGGTCCGGGATAAAAGAAAAAACATAGAATGTACCAGTTGCTTCTCTACCCGTGGAGATGGTAAAAGCCCATCGAGGGAATGGGCGAAAATCTTAGAAATCATGTTATAAGCGATGCGCCTCGCAACCTATCACTATTTTGATTCCCTCATTCAATCGTGCTAAATTTGGCTTTTAGGTCTTGTTACCTTAAGCTCTGTCTAGCCCGTAAGGGATAAAGACGCGATTTATGTATGTATGTATGTATGCAACGGATCTTAAAGCTAAAGTTCTAGCGTTTTGTATGTGATAGGAGGCAAACGAGCATCCGGATCGCCTGAAGGAAAGCCATCGCCACCCATGGCCCATGATCCCTAAATTGTAACTGTCCGGAAAAACTGGTGCCGCCAACGGTTAAAAGTTCCGCGAGAAACGAACGGTTCTGGACTGCTAACTAGCTGCTTCTAGTTTAGGCACCTAATTATCAAGTTAAGATTTATCAACGAATTATTTTTAATACTACGTTCGCCAAAATGTGGACCGCAAATAATTAATAATTCGGTCGGCCTAACAAGGTCTGTCACTTTTCATCCAACTTTCTATCAAACAAATGTGTCGCTAAAGTCAAATTTTCAAGTCATATCTTATCGACATTCTACCTTTGTGTGGCAGACTATTATATTAGAAGAATAAAGCGCACTGGTCGTGTTCATGTCATGGCAAAATTTAACTAATAACGTTTTCAAACCCAATGAAAACTGGCTTGGGGAGTATAGATCCACGCCATTTAGGTAGAAGCCGAATTTCCACAAACGAGGAATAAAATACTGCAGAAAACCTCCGATTCACGCTCATTGGAATGATTTAAAGCGACCGTTTTAATGTCGGATTTATATTTACTGGCAACTCAATTGCGCCTCTTATCGAAAATGTTTGCTTTTTTTCTCCTGGCAATAGCGCTTCGATTGCTGTTTGAGCGAAGTTAGAGTTTTTACTGAAATTGCTGCTTATTAAAGTAAGTATCGTTATGATCAATTAAAACGGTTTTATATTGTGTATTTACAAGGTAAAAAATCGTGTCTTCCGCTCAAGGAAAGACACAGGAGGGCCATTTGTTTTGAAGTTGTACACTCGACTTTTTCTGAGATTTTGTTTATTTTCTCTGTCTTCTACTCAAAATCAATTGATTCTGATAGGAGAAAAAAAACGTCCCAAAATTGGCTTCGTCTCTTCATTCTAAAATATGGAAAAAACTAAACCCCAAAAGTTTAGTGCTCATTTAAAGAAAAAATGTCCCAGGAATATATGTCTATAAGGCAGGTCTACTGTATCTAATATCAAGCTCTATATTAAACAAGACCAAGTTTGGTTTTTAGTAGACAAAGGCAATATGGAGTCCAGTCAATATTAACTAAAAGTTTCCAACTTAGGAATGAATCCTTAGAAATTCTCAAATTACACCGATGTTCGGGTCTTGTCTTAGGCTACGATGCTTTAATGTCATGAAAGAGCCCAACTGATAAAGAGCCTAAATAGACAAAGCCTGTGCAAATGTTTAATTTCAGAAACCCTTAATAGTTTCCGATTTGTGCCTCAAAGTTCGCGAGCTGCTTACGATGGATAAATTTTCCCTATTATCGCTCGTATTGTAAACCTAATCTGTTTAAAATTTGTATTAATACAGTTCGAAATCTTCATGTTAAACGATGGTAAATATTTATATAGCAATCTATTTTTAATGTAACTGCCAAGACTGCCAGTGCTTGTTCAAAAAACTTGTCTTATTTACCAAATAAATGGAAATTAAATCGAATTTTGATTACTATTCTAAAAGCTTTGCTAGGCTTCCATTTTATTCAATAGTTTACCAAATAATGTTTTAATGAACTAAACAAGCTTAAATTACTCATTAGATGGTAATTTTATGTATTCTTTATCCTTCTCATCACACTTTATCTCTTTTTATCTCAAGTAACCAAAAAATATGAAAACAATTGGAAGCAACGCGGCTTGTAATGAGACTTCGCGGATGAAAAACGACCAACAAAGCATTTTAAATGCTTCTCATGCTAATATAGTAGAACGATACAATAAGAACCTTGTGACGGGCGAGGTTGAATTTTTTCGCGCAAAGCAAAGCGAATAAGACTTTCGGAAAGTTACTTTGGTGTTTTCCCTTGTTCTTATTATCGTAAATAGCAGCGACGACAGTGGGGACCCTTGGGATCAAATTTAAGGGTCGTAGGGATAGAACCAGGTCGCGAGGTCGCAATTCAATAAATCTCTAAAAAGGGCAAGTTACGACCTCATGGTGTTCTAGCTTGATGTGATAATTATCTAGTTCCTTAGTTACTTTATTAGGGATTCACAAGTAATTGACTGTGTTTCAAATTAAAATAAATCTGATAGGTATTTAACTTTTTTTAAAAACAGTGACGTTACCGGTAAATAGTAGTGGTTGGACGTACCTTCCTGCGGGGTTCATGTCTATGAGTAGAGATGCTGACTTTACCACGGGGAGACTAACAGGCTCGTTTGTCTTCCTTGTCATGTTAAAAAAAGAACAGAGATAGTAGTTTTAGTTTCGAATAACGATAAAGCTAGAAAGATTAAAGATGGATATTCTGTCAAGAAATCTCACTATTTTCCGGTACGCTGAACTAGACTCATTCGTTGCATTCTTTAAATCAGTTTTCCAATAATATAACAGGATACTCGTATTTCTTTGTGAAATAACCCGAGTAAGTCTAATCTTAAACCGAGTTTCTGCTTTACTTCCATTTTTCTTCTAACATTGAGTAAACTCTTTATTGACGAACACTGAGATACATTTTGTATTTTATAATCATTACAGTCATGCCGTAATGTAATGCATTCAACAAAGTTAAATCTCTCTTTACAAGTTACTAGTTAACCCAGGTTAACTAAGAAGATTTACATAGCCAATGCCAATAGGTGTGTTGGAAGAGGAAGGTCTAGATGGACGTTCAGTGACCAAATTGCGGACGTTTTGACAGTATTGACAAAAGGTCAAGTCAAGAGTACCCTAAACCAACAAGAATGTATGAAGAGATTTATGAATGTGGATGCAGCGAAAGAGGTATGTCAGAATCGTAGCAAGTGGAACAAAGTAGTTTTTGCCTAAAGAAGCGTAGTGGTATGTACTTATATTGTAATAACATGTATTGAAGTTACTATGTACTGTAATGGTCAAGACGGTATGGTATTTATAATATGGTAATTAGAATACATATTTTTGTTACATAGATGTTTTTGTTCGACATTTATACAATAACTCTGCTTTCTCACGAGAGCATAAAACCTTTCAAACCGCGAAGGTTTCACGAAACAGCAATATTCAAATGGACCATGAAATTTGCTGCCTAAGATACTTAAGATTTTGCACAAAATTTTCATGCAAAATACTCCAGAGTTCGTAACAGGAGCACGATGTTCGGATGCCTTTATTGGATTAAACTTTGCGGTTGAAATATAAATGGACTTGTTTGAATGAAACGACACTGTCCGACAGAAGCGGTTTTTGGTCGTGGAAGTTGTAAAGATCGTCTAAACTAATACGGCTATAACTTTGCGTAACACAAATGTCTGATATCAATAAGTTGAAAAACAAAATGGTTGATTATTTAAGCCAACGTGTCGTTGGTGTCACTAAAATTTACGAATATGACAAAAGATACTTTTGTTTTTTTTTTCATAAATCGTCTTTATGCAGTAATTTCTTGAACTTGACTTTTTTTTTATCCATAGTAATTTATACTATCCAATCATCTTAACACCATATCAGCGTTTTTTTTACAGGTTCTTATTATTTAGACTTGTTTCAATACATTTATGTTTGTTCTAGTGAAATCTAGAAGTCTAATTTAACTTCAAATTTAATGTGCTATTCAATTATGTATTAATAGATGACAAGACAATAACAGTCAACAAAATGTATAATTACAAAATGACTCATGATGAAAATCAAATAATAACTAAAACTTAAAAGCATTGTGAATGTTATCATCAAATCATTTTTCATGACAAACAAAATATGGATTTGTAACGGTGCTTTTTATGAGCAAAACGGGCATGATACTAAAAACTACGTCCAAAACATGCGATAGGCACATAACATTTTATTACACAGGTAAACAACATTTTTATGACTGCTTCAGTAAATAAAATTCGCAGATATAATACACCCTGAAAGTGTATTAACGGAACTATCTTCTTTTATGCTGCCATTGGGGGATTTTTATAAATTTCGACCGCATACTCGTATTAACCGTCATATGAAATTTAAGCCAACGTCAATTTAACAGTATGTATGTATGTAAACTCTTTATTGTGCAAAATAAACAAGACAAATACACACACATAACAGTCTTCGTGTTCTTAGTATTTCGGCTTGAAGAAGCTGACAATTAGCCATTAAACGGTGAGAAAACGTGACGCCTGCGACAGATCACTGCGTATACATACGCAGAGGTGTGGTCGAACCTTTATTCTGCAAAAACCAAATGTAATCAAATCACACATCTCACGCTGCTTATTTCCTTATTTAAAAAGTTGGAAGCCAATAAAAACAGCACTGGCTAGTAAAGCATCGCAATATTTGCCCTCATCTAAATTTCTAAATAAACGTAACATGGTCGGAACCCCAACGAATTTTGTGAATAGGGAATATCCGAATTCTCGCAAAATAAATATTTCCGAGGCGTAAATATCGTAAAGTTGGTAGCCTTGGCTTTACGGTGTGCAATATTTTATGCGAATTCTATGAACGATGAAAACGATGGATGGATACTTGGAAATATTCAAGGTCTGATAAATTTAAATTCAGTCATCCGGGATTCTCTGGTTTATATGAAATAGTCTCATATTTCAAAACTACAAGGCTCTGGAGGGAATATTTAAAATAAATTTCCGAAACATGTCGAGCTTCACTCGACTTTTTATACATGAGTTATCCGTTTATGTGTAATTATATATTTTTACTACTACGAACTAGTGCTCCATGCAAATTAAAATGAGAATTAAAAGCAATACATATCTTTAACAGTGACGTTTACTGTCTATTTGTTTCTTTCTTTATTTCTTCCTAACAAAAGTAAAGGCGATGCCATAACTTTAATGATAATGATTTCAAACGCTGGAAGAAAGAACAGCAAACTTTAATCTGTAACAAAACATTTGTACAGTATTTTCTTAAAAGGGAATTCAATTTCAAAACGATTGATATGTACTCGGATAGGCGTTCGATCAAATAAAGTCCTCTATAGAGCTGCGCCAGTTCAGTTGTTTTGTTTATCGTTTAGGAAAAGTATCGACTACTGTATTTAAACAATGTTGAAGGTTTGGCAAGTGGAATGGTAAAAGCCCATCGAGGGTTTGGGCGAAAATCTTAGGGATCATGTTAATATAGGCGATGTGCCTAGCAACCCATCACTGTTTTGATTCCCCTTTCCATCCATACGCCCACCATCATGCCTGGACGTGGTCTTTAGGTCTTGTCACCTTAGGCTCTGTCTATCCCGTAAGGGATAAAGACGTGATTTATGTGTGTGTGTGTGTGTGAAGGTTTTGAGTGTATCGATAATTTTTTTTTGCCAAAAAGGCCAGAAAAGCCAGGAAGGACTAAACGCCATTCCGTGACCAAATTCGGGACCTTTTGACAAAAGGCCAGTTCAAGAGTACCCGAAACCGACGAGCATGTATGATGAGATTCATTAATGTGGATGAAACGAAAGAGATATTTCAGGATCGTATCAAGTGGAACTAAGTAGTTTGGCCTACCCCTGTGAGAAAGAGGCGTGACGTGATGTATGTACCTATGTATATAACGTAACCACTTGTACAAAAAAATCCTTCACTACAAAACTCATAAAGCGCTATCGATATACGGGCCAACCCTACTTACAACTGGGACAGATTACTTACCCAATGTAGGGTGACGTCGTAAAAGCTGTTACTACGAATACAGTTAATTGAGTTTAGGAGTTGTCCGTCCTTTTCCATCACAGCCACGTATATCAGCCAGAGAGGGAGGGGTTGATTGTTTCCGAAAGAATGTTCACGTAATTGTCGCGCTTGGTTTGTGGGACGCAATTAGAGATGCCACTTAAAGAGGAGGTGAGGGAGACATTAAATGTTTATGTTCGATGTAAAATCAGTACGGCGTGAGAAAGTGAGTTAGGGGTGTTGATGTAATTAAAGGAATAATTGAATTGCATCCGTTAGGAAGCGTGGATCTGAAGAGGTTAATTGAATTTTTTTACACAGAAACTGGTTGGACGCCTCGCTAGGTCCGCCATGATTACCACTTGAACCGATTATCCTCGCGCCACAGCCGCGTGGCACAGGGGAGCGGGGTAGGACGACAAAGGGGACAGAGAGAGGTGCGGGCGGGTAGTGCACCTGCCGCCCGTACCTCTCTCGGCCCCCGCGGTCGTCCCACCCTGCGCCCCGGCACCGCGCGGTTGAGGATTCATTTAAGCGATCCTCTATAGTTCGACAGCCGGTAAAATTACTGGCACATGACATGAGGCATTCTATATTGTCCTCTAGACTAGCATCGCATCTGCAGTTCTCTAGTGTTGCGGGTACATAGGTGCTTGGGTTGTGGTGCTCACTTACCATCAGATGATGCACTTCCTCGTTTGTCTTCCTTGTCTCAGAAAAAAGATAATTTGTCTAAGCTCTCGAGAGACTAATTTATTTAGCTTAACGCTTGACAATAAGAAGACAGTCCCAAGTTTCGGTTTTTTCGAAAGACCTTCTTCAGAGTGAGTTACCTGACGTTCCTACATTGTTAAAATATTCTGAAAACTGAGCAGAAAAAGATACGCGGCCTACTACATGCCCATAGCTATAGGTACTAGAGATGTGAATAAACCTAAACCATTCTTGTAACCTCTTTCTATTAAAAGGCGTGATATCATGCTAAAGAAGCTATTACAATATTATCCTCATCATTATCACGTAAGGATTGTACATCTATTATAGATGAGACAAACATTGCCATAACCGTTGTGATGACTATAATCAAGCCAATTTGAGAACGACACGTTCGACCGCACAGCATGCAAGAATGAGACGGAAGTAAAGAACTGCCCGTGCGCAATATCCGAGGACTCTTAAGCAGCAAATCAACAATATCGCTGACGAATAGGTTAAACATTTACAAGTATCCATAAGCGTGGTCTTGAGTCAAGCCAAATACTCGCATTGGGCTAACGCGGGGTATGAAGCGACGTAGGGGCGCGGCGCACACTCCCCGCTTCCCCAGCCCCCTCTTCAAAACTCGCCCGTCTATTGTAGGCTTTGAGTATTGACATGTTTAAGACCCTAATTCTTAGTTTTTCAATCATAGTAGGCAGTTCTGTTTTGATAGAACAGTTACCTATTAGGCTACTTTAAAATCACAAACCAAACAAGAGAAGGTGGGACAATTCGGAGCATTTAGAACCGGAGCGAGGAAGCAAAAGACTGAAACGGGTGATAAAGAAATGGGGGGGGGGGGGGGGGCTTTGCTTAGCAGTGGGACACTAAATAGGCTACATGAAAAAAAGCGAAGAGTGCGACTGTCACTAAAATATTCTTCTTCTTCTTATTTGTGGCGTATCAAGTTGTTATAGAGACGACAACTTCGCCAATGTCAAAGTAATAAAAATATAATTAAAAAACCTTGTGCCAAAATGTCGGCAACGTTGTACGGTTCTGGTCAAAGACTCCCCTCTCTCCCTGTCGGGCTCTTAGCCAACGGTCAATGATATCCCCCAGAAACAGCCAGGAAATCATTAGCCTAAGCCCAGGGTGCACCGGACCAAGCACTGCTCTTCCCCCTGGACGGGCCCAAAAACGAATCGCAGCTCTTGACCACACGTAGAGGTAACTCGACTCGCACTTTCACTTAAATATTCAAAACAGTTAAACGGACACACCTATAACATTTCATTTGTTGTTTCTCTCCATTGATTTTCGTTCATAAAGAAAAGCTTTAGTGTTACCTTCAGATATAATAACGGAGTATTTACTTACACTGAAATTTAGGTGTTTGTGCTGGCATGTTGCCACCCCACACCATTCCCATATAATGTGGGTATATCGTTTCCATATCAGGAAAAGCCAAATAAAAATGCTCACATGGCAATAAGAAGATTCCATTGAAAAGGAATACCTTTCTTGTAGAATAAGTTAGTCGAATGAATGCGGGAATATCACTAAAAGATGAGATGAATGAATATAGCTACAGAGATATGGGAGCTCGTAAAAGTTAATATAACTTATTTCATATTTTTCTTTGATCACTTAAGGTAAGTATACTTGCTAGGTAAGGATGTGAGTAAGCATCGATCATTTATACCTACTAAACATTATAACATCAGCTTTTCGAAAGTGTACCGCCAAAAACATTATCATATTTAGTTGCTTTGAGAGTTTTATGGTCGGTACTAGCGGGGCATATTGACGTCACAACCTGCGTAAAAGAGATTAGACTTCATTCACCTTGCAAAATTAAGTCAGTGAGTGCAAAAATTACTTTGAAAAATTCTTAAGCAACCAAGTAGAACCTTTCCTCGGAAAAACGAACCGACCTTATTACAACATCCTTTCCTTACCCTAAAACCGGAGCTCAATAATTCAGGGAAAAAAGAGGTAAAAATAAAAGCTCAGTTATTTTTACATTAAACACTGTGATCTCAGGAAAATTATCCGTGAATCTTTACTGGCGCGTATTTCCAAAACACTCTGGTGAGACCTCTTCATTCGTGAGCTCAATTCAATCAGCTCGATAAATTTTTGCGTCCTTCTTCTTCAAGCGATGAAACGACAAAATCGAATAGCGACCGATTTTGTGTTCGAACGGATGCGTAACTCCAAAATACGTTTTGGCGTAACGAATAGCTTTGATGTATCCGTCTTGTCATATAACTCGTTTATCAATTGTGTGTGTTTCGTGTAACTAGATTGTAATCGACGATTTGAACCTTTATCTCCTCTATAAAGTTTACTCTCAGAACAGACTTTTAGGCAGCGAACGGCTTTTAGGGCTTGATGCGTGAGATGTCAATCACCTATCAAATTACAAGCATAAGGCACTTGTCCCACCAAGAGCGAGTAAGCGATTAGCTATCGGCGATTTTCTCGCCCAAGAAACGAACAAAAGATAAGGATCCCGTGTTAGTAAAAGAGGCACGTATACTAATCGTTCATCGCTGGCTGTTCACACTGCCGGCGAGAACACTCGCTCTACTAGTTTGTCGCCGCGATAAGAGCGATAAGATAAAACTAGCTCAGCGATACTCGCTCGGCGATACTCGCTTGGTAGTTAGAATAGAGTAATAGCCCGTCGCACTCGAACACTCGCCTATAGCCGAGCGACAAAACTATTGGAGCTAACACTCGCTTCTCGCCGCTCGCCCACTCGTTTCTAGTTTATCGTTCTACTCGTTTATCGCTCATCGTCGGCGGTGGGACAAGTGCCTAAGACGAGGAAATTTTTATTTGATAGTTGAAAAGGATCGAAAAGACGTCATTTCTTACAGACAAAGGTTAAGTGGCTGGAGTAAATACTCTTTACGACCCCTAAACTTTGGCATTCCCGTCGCATCAATAATGTAAATCCGGGATGTCACTCAGTCGTGGTTAGGCTAACGAAATCTCATCAAAAACAAATATGGTTTTAGGAAGAACAAGGCTCAGTTTCTGTTAATTCGAGTTGTTATATTGGGAAATTACTTTGTTAGAAATCCATTCAGTGATTATTGGCAATTTTAAGTAATGTTTGACGGGTAAACGAAGTAGTCATAAAAATTCACCGTCAAATTATTTGTTACTGACTCGTCATATTCCTTATTGGACATTTTCCTAACTGATTCGTCATATATTACAATTTTATTATTTAATTACAATAACCATAGTATAAAGTATAACTTCGCTAATCGTCTCAAACGTGGACACAAGAAGTGGAACAAATGAAGAACAAAACCCAATATCATTCGGAGAACTAAAGCAATACTCTTTAGAAATAACAAAACATAATAGCTCTGTTCGCAAGATTAAACAACGATGATCTTGCTTTTACGAAAAATAAATAAAATTACATCTTCCAACTGCAATCCCGAAAGGACGTCAATAATTGTATTTCTTTCAACCTAGGGGCTCAAAGGAGGGTTTTATCAAATTATTTATATTGGTCTGTCACTTCCTTCGGTCCTAAGAGGGTTTGTATTTATGCGAGGCCGGATATGGAGGCTTAACCTGATAGAGAGAGCGATCTTAGCCGCAGAGCCGGTCGGAAAAATGGCCTATATCCGGCCCGGTTTCTTTCAAGCTTGAACCACAGTCAAAAAAGAAGCAGTACTTTACCGTATAAAACATTTAAAGAAAGAAAGAAAGAAAGAAAACATTTATTGACACAAAACGACACATAAAGAAAATTGAAAAAAATAACAAATAATAATAATAATAAAACTAGGTACTTATGTGCCGAAAGTGCCAAAAGGGCCACACTCAGCATGTTGCTGCGGCAGGCCGCAGCGCTGATTTTCAGTGTGACCCTTTTGCCTAAAACTAAGCCTAAAAACTAAAATTACATGAACGACACGGACGTCAGAGACAGTGGTTAAATGCAGTGGTTAAGTGGTTAAGGCATTTTTGTCACTGACCCCAAAAAAAAAACAAAAATACTTTACTTAATTGAAAGAGTTACACTTTACACAGAAGAAACAGTGATTCCCACACTAGGCAAAGCCCCCACAGACATTCCCACACAGCTAATTACCAGACGAAGTGCGACCTATGAAGATAATAACTGTGTAGGTAGGTAGATTAACTAATATTATTTAGAATTGGATTACAATACAACATATTTAAATTGCATGTGAAGCTGACCTGACTGATTATTTATCCTCATTACTTATCAGCATCACAAGGTTAGAGCTGGGTTTTGATAATCAGATAGTCAATTTTACCTACCTAAGTACTAACCCCCTTATTCATAAACTCTCTATAGGCTTCTGCTAACTTAGCAATCGTTTGTCCCTATCTGTGGGGTTTGAAACCTAACTAGGTACAGAAATATTTAAATCTCATTTCATTGTCATCTTAATATCAGCGGTGTAAACGTCAGCACAATCAGCGTAAAACGAAACGTACATTTAAAAAAAAAACACATTTTGGTGGGAAAATAAAAAAACACTAATCTTTTGTTCATTGTTGATTTTGATAAATTTTAAATATGAGTTCCGACGAAAATAGTGACAGAGAAATGTATCAAATGTAAACAGGGTAGGTCTCAGTCGTCACAATTGACAAGTGACGTTTTTTTTTTAATTATTGTAATTATACAGCATTGACTACAATGCCATGAAATTTTGTTTTACTAGTTTAGATTTTAGTTGCCTTACAAATAAATACTGTTTTTTTGAAGTTTTTTATTTATTTCATTGCATGTTTGAGAAAAGCACTATACAAGCCTCGGCCGGGACAGGGGTTGCTGGCCTCGTACCATGCCGGCCTCGTGTACCACTCGGCCGTCAAACTTATTCGGCCTGCAACCCCTTACTTCCCGGCCTTTGCAGTAATGTACTATTCTTATTCTACAACCACATTCATAATGCTATTGCTATATTGGGCTGCACTGCCGTTCGTACAACATCAAGTGTCGCCGACTTCAAAAGGTTCAACTAAGAAAGTTTAGGAATAAGAACAGTCATTAAATCTCAAAATGATGTGCTTGTAACTACCGTCTGCTATTCTATTACTAAGGGTCTAACCGTAAAAATAGGTCGAAAATCAGTTAGTATAATATTAAATTTATATTCGTTTGGTTAGATTAAGTTTTACCTAAGTTATCGTATCTATCTTCTTTACTGACCGTACTACAGTCATCTCCAGCTAATTACGATGTACGGGTAGTTAGATACAACACCGGTGACGTCACCCGTGTTCCGCATCACGCTATCAAAGTTTCCTAACGCAAAAGCATACATACACACGAGTTCAACTCCTAGCTCCCTTCCTCAGGATATCCGTTCACATCTGCTCTTTGTGACTGTCTCCACGCCTAGAATTATTACAATCTTATTTTAAAGCATGCTATGGATCTTTAATGCTGGTCTGGGAGCAAAGAAAAAACATAGAATAAACCAATTGCTTCTCTACTCGTGCAGATGGTAAAAGCCCATCGAGAGAATGGGCGAAAATTATTAGAATCATGTTATAGGCGATGAGGCTAGCAACCCATCACTATTTTGATTCCATTTTCCGCCTATACGCCCACAATCTTGCTAAATGTGGCCTGTAGGTACCTGTTACCTTAGGCTCTGTCTACCCCGTAAGGGATAAAGACGTGATTTGTGTGTGTGTGTAATGGATATTTGTACATTAGCATACCGTTTATCCTTCGACTATGGCCCTTCCACGCCCACGACCGTATTGTTTTTTTCTTAGTTTTTGCGGCGTGGGTAATGGACCGGCATCTGCGACACGATTGGGTTTCTCCTAGTTTATTGCTATTATCCATTGATCTGATTATATATGGATTCGATACCATTTGGCAGGCTTTAACAGAGATCCGTGTATGCTGGTTTTATTTAGGTCTTGTTCATAAACACTCGCTTAGCCTACATTACTTGAAACATAGTCTTTTGTTATGTGACATTTTGTAGCCCAATATATTTATTTTCTGTAAAATATAACAATACTGAGAGATATTCAAAATCGTATACGTATTATTTTTTTATTTGACCTATAACTTGTTCTTTTTATTTACTGTACAAAAACTACTCAATGCAGCCCGTTCTGCGTCAAAATACCTACAAATACACAGATGAATACAGTCAGACAGACGTACTCACAAACTTTGTAATTTTTTATCATTTAGTAGTATACTGACACTATATTTAAAAAACAGTCAAAAGTTGGCGTGTATATTTGCAGATATGAAATTGAAATGAATTCAATAATTGTTTTTAAAACAGAAACTAACAAAAAATAAAAATACATGGCATCATTAAACACAATGCAAATTAAAAAACAAAATACATTAAATCAATTTAAAAATCCTGAAAACTAAAACAGAACAAACAAAACCAGCTTTGCACAGTCATCTGTTAGCGTACCTAATAATCTCCATTCGCCGCATCTCTGAGTAAAACTTTCTCTGTATTTTCCGTACACAACCAATTTCATTAGACTCCAAGCACTAGGGTCTCAGGAGTACGTACAAAGGCTTGACAAGTTGCCTGTCGGGTTCTTAGCGTTTTTAATTTCATTGTTCTACGGACCATTTTATTTTCTAACAGCAAAATCCTAGTTGGCGGGTGCTGTGAACAGAGCAACGAAGAAACGTTACATTAGGCTGAAACCGGGTGTTAATGACTTTGTTTTTAACCCCCTTATTCATAAACGCTCTGTAGGCCTAACTTAGCAATCGTTTGTCCTTATCTGTCACTTTGACATTTACCGTTCACAGATAAAGACAAACGATCGCTAAGTTAGCGGAAGCCTATAGAGCGTTTTTATGAATAAGAGGGTTAGTATTTACTAAGGTATAATAACACTGCTAAAGTACTGTCCGTGAGCTCTTAGAATGTTTGTCTTGCTGTCTCACTTACTTTTATGGGTTTGATGGCTACTTGGACTGAGTGAGGAAGACACAAGACAAACTCGAATGCCATTCGAAGAGCTCAGGGACTGTAACTAATTTTATACTTGAACTAGCGACCCGCCCTGGCATACACGGATACAATGTGGACACTAGCACGACGCTGCCATAAATTCGTTGTCATATTTCTACCAATTAACAAAAAAACAACAGGTAGCACTCAGGGAGTGCCTACAGAAGTAAAAACTATACACACGCACACTCACGCAAACGCCCAGCGCCGCAGCCCAGCAGCAACTCCCTCCGTCTTACGATAATGTGACCCTGACGCCTGACTGACGCGAGTTTAACATTTTTTACTCACATTTAGAAATTTAATTTCTAACGGTAAAACCGAAAAGTACCTATAACATAAAAATCAAGAAATAAAATTTCTTGATTCATTTGATAGTACCTATCATTTGAAAAACAGCGCCTTCTCTCGTCCCTGGTGAGCAGTAGATTTTCCATGTGAGTTTGTAATTGTGTCGTACATACACATCATTCACACAGATGACGCTTAGCGACAAAAAATCGCATAGTAACAAAAGATTACGTGACAGTTAGTAACAGGTAGAAAAATTCGGAGACTACCCACCTGCTATGGGTGGTGTAGGGGTATAGCACGCGTCACGGAATGACGAGGATCCGGGTTCGATTCCCGGCCATACCTTTACTTTTCGGATTTTTCTGTGTTCTAATTTTCAGTGACATTTAGAAATTTTATTTTTTACTCATCCCAAAAAAGTGCACAACGCCGCTAAAGAAGTTTTCACTTCAAAAGACAAATTGCATACCAAAACCTTCCTCCTGAATCACTTCATAAAAAGCAGTTTTTGGGTTAATTCCGAATACAGATAGAAAGGTGTAGGTAGGCCTCCAACAAGATGGAGCGACGACCTGGTGAGGGTAGTGGGAACGCATTGGATGCGGATGGCGCAGGGCCGATCTGTTTGGCGAGCCGCGGGGGAGGCCTATGTTCAGCAGTGGACGTCTTTCGGTTGACATGATGATGATAATGATGACAGATAGAAAAAATAGACGGACGCGGCAGAGGAATTTGTATTATGTTGTGGATTTTACATCCCAACTTTTTACATCTACTCATTTGCGTTATTACTAAAAAATACAATTTCGTTTGTTGTAGGTTGTTGTACAGTAAATTGACACTTTGTACTAACTTAAACACTCAAAACAAAATGCCGTTCCATAAATCAATTACTAATTAAAACGGAACGCAATCAGTAAAATTATGCGCCCATACAACTAACAACTAGAACTATTGCGCACTCAAATTAATATTTCCGGGTATCGGATTAAATACAAAAGGTTTTTGTTGAAACCTAACGATTATAACATTCGTAATTGCTGTTGTTTTAAAATGGTTTTTGTTTATACAACATCATTAAATTGCTTCCATGCTGGTCTGGGACTAAGAAAAACGTACCAGTTGCTTCTCTTCCCGCGCAGATGGTAAAAGCACATCCAGGGAATGATGGGCATAAAAATAATGTTATAGGCGATGCGGCTACAAAACCCATCACTATTTTGATTCCCCTTTCCACCTACATGCCCTTAGGTCTTATTACCTTAGGCTCTGTCTACCCCCTAATGGATAGAGACGTGGTTTATGTGTGTGTGTGTGTGTGTGTGCAAATCACTAAATTTCACGTCAATACGCCCACTGGGATTGAGTCAAAATTTACTTGCAAGATTTGATCGCATACAGACAGACAACAAACAAGTGAAACTAAAAAGCTTGTAATAAAAAGGCCACTAAATTTCCCATTCCAATATCAAAATTAAAATACCGTTCTATCACACACGACTCCCCTTTTCATGCTCGCTCGTTTAATTGAAACCCCAAAAAATAAGCCAGCTAAATATCAGTTTCCAGGCATTGTACCAATTCAGCGGAATTCAGGTTTATAGTTTTTATTTCATAACATCCTTTTATGTCCCGGAATAAACGGCTGGAATACACGAGGCTTTTTTAAGCACGGATAGCAAGCTAGCAAGGTAATTGCAATTAAAAAAACCCTCTACGCATCAACGTTATGCCAAAAATGCCTCATTTTGGAAAAAAAGCCGATACTCTTCGAGCTGTTGCAAACCACCTTGAAGGAATCTGGCTTTCGAATGAAAAACCGCATACAAATTGGTCCACCCGCTTGAGAGCTACAATTACACAGACAGATTCACACACACACATACGGTTAACGTCAAACTTATAACAAACATCTTTTCGCGACAAGGGTTAAAAACTTTTTTTTTCTTTTTTTATATAAGAGGGGGCAAACGAGCGGACGGATCACCTGATGGAAAGCAATCACCGTCGCCCAGGGACACCTGTAACACCTGGGGAATCACAAGTGCGTTGCCGGCCCTTTGAGAAACAGGAAGGCTCGCTTTTTAAAGATCCCTAAATTGTACCGCTCAGGGAATGTTGCAGCAGGAAGTTGGTTCCAGAACTTTACCGTACGAGGAAAGAAATTGCGTTTAAAACGCACGGTACTTGACTGCCAACCATCAAGATGCTTATTTTCAGATTAGTAAGGTAGTGCTGAAGTCGGGACAGTGTTTGCTAGCTTGCCGTTCTCTTCTCTCTTCTTCTTCAACCTCTTTTTACCCAATGCTGAGTAAAGGTCTCTTCCATAGCCCTCCAGCGGTCTTGGGTTTTCCGCATCCAGTCTCTCCCCGCTATTTGAATGAGGCCCATCGGCAGGCATCGGCCCATCTTCTAGGCTGTCTCCCCACGTTTCTGCGCCCAGTCCTTGTCCTTGGCCTCCACTCCACTTGCCGTAGTATATGAGAGCTATTTAGTTGTGTCTCAGATGATTTCGCTTGCAGTGACGTGGCGTCAAGTATATCAGAAGGCAAGCCGAAATTAAACTAGCTTTCTAATTCTGTGCAATAAAGTGCCCAACTGCGTTAAAATAGGCAAGCCAGTGGGAATCGAGTTTTATGGAAGTTGAAAAACTAGCCTCGTATATTCCGGGCATAAATAGGTACATATGTAAAACAGCAATTTGGTTATCGCCCGTAAGCTATGCGATGATACACGAATAAAACCGAACGTTTACGAGTTTTACAACTAATTTAAACTAACCGAAACACTTTGGTCGTACCCATAATTCATAATTAAAGTTTTAATGTTAAGCACTCGTTAACGTAGACTGTTTTGCAGTACCGGCTGCTTCGGGCAGTACAAGTTACACATTTTATTACACACTTCGTCCGCGCAGACAACGTCAGAGTGACGACATACTTCATACATCCACTCATGCCTCCAAGTATAGGGTTTTTGTTTCCTATCCCGTGGGAAATACGGAAAATGCCTTCTTAGAGCACCTAAGTGATCCTCTAGGAATATTATCTACTAATTATAGTCTTAATTATTTACCTCGTATTTTTATCCCGTGGGAAATTTGAAAAATTCCTAGTAGTGCACCTTTACTTAATCAAGGATTATTATGTAGGTATGCCAAATGTATTGTAGCTTTATTGGTACAACATTTCGGGATTTTCCAATCCCGCGGGATTTTTTACGGAAGAAATAGAATTTAAATCTTAGAGCTTTTCATAGATTTGCATAAAACATACATACATGTATAAATCACGTCTTTATCCCTCATGGGGTAGACAGAGCTTAAGGTAAAAAGTCTTAAAGGCTATGTATAGCATGTCCCCGCTGTATTGCAATACTAAATCACTGTGCGAGGAAGCTGTCAGCTCTTTGGTCTCCGTTGCAGTCGATCATCCTTTTAGATATTTCATTAATTAATTTAAAGACGTGATTTGTGTATGTATGTATGTATGTATTAATTAATTGATGAATTGATATGCGCGCCGGGACCTCACGGAAGTCTCAACCCCGAATGGCAGGAAGTAATATTCGGAGCCGAGATCTTTATATTTATTTACCTTTAATTTGTCGGCCGCCTCTGCTGCCGCATCTGCTTTATTAGCGGTTCCGTGGACGTGGGAAAAAGGAATTGTTAATTTGATTTTCATAATCAATAGCAAGTTATCCAAACTGAATACAGAATTTAATCAATTAACAATGAATTAATTGTTTTCCATCGCGATGGTAAATACATCATCAATCAAGTCGATATGAATCGCGTAACGGATATTACACGTTTTCTGTTCGTCATCAATCTACTTTTGATTAAACTGCGCGTTTATTTTCATAGCGTATTTGCACATTCGCGATATTTCCTTACTATTTGAGACTCGTTTAACAATATTGAACAAATAAATTAAACCCCCCCCCCCCCCACGCATTTATGTCATACGTAAACAAAAAAAAAATTGTATTTTATATCAAAATGCCTTGCATAATTTAGGCTAACAGCTAATATTCTAAGCAGCTAAGAACCACCGCAAGGAAACTGGGTTTCGAATGAAAAAAACCGCACACCACAATTATTATAGTTTAATTTCATATTTCTACGTCCATTAGGGCCGTTAAAAATTTTTTTAAAGTAGTGGCTCGTTTGTTTTCTGTGTCGTATAAAAAAACGTGAACGTCGTAGAAAAATATCGCATGTACGCTGTCCAATAAGCGTCCACAACCATTTATTAAATCTTTTTTATTTCAAATACTGCCCGTACACTGCTGTCACAGTAGATTCCTCTTCACTTTATTTTACTTTGATGCCCAGTTGCAGCGAGCACCATCGAGTCGGTAAACAGTTAGTTTTCGTTCACCACTCGTGTGCTTTGACTCGCGTTTGAAAAATTCCCCCCAACAAGTACAGGGGTTACGGGGCGAATCGAGGCAAATAGCGAGTCGTCGTTTGCATAAGCGAGAGCTACGATCCTTTGGAAGTGGGCCGAAAATACTGACATCGCCTTTCCGCGCCGCGATCCATTGTGCACTAGAAATTCTAGCATCATACGCCTGCATTGAACCATTGTGGCCCATTGTGAGACTATACTGGGGCATTATTATTAACGATTTGCGATCACGGCGACTAATTCATCTTCCAGGCTACACAAATCAGCCTTCAGTGTAAGTTATCACAGAAAAAACGTCTCGAACGCCGTTTAATTACTATGGATATATTTACAGCGTCATTTGCTGATTAAAACGGCAGCACACTGCTCTCGTAGAGTTTGTCATTTTAAGGCAAACGAACGCGTTCGAGACGTGTTTTGTGACCGAAAACTTACACTAAGCATACAGTTTTCACTGGGCCGAAAAAACAGACACCGCTAATTCGTGACATGATCCACTGTTCACTGCATATTTATTAATTGTGGACCATAGTGGTCATTGTGTACTGAGGCCATGAGCCATGACATATGGACATAATTATTGACCGTCTGTGGTAACGGCGACTTAATCATCCTCGAAGTACTTAACACAAACTAGATACAACTTTCAGGTGGTTAATTATTTTTTTATACAAAGAACTATTTTTGACATGAAATATTTGTACACTTATTTCCATAAAGGTCGATAAAGTTATCAACTTATAGGTACTTAACTAATGAGTATCCAGTGAGGAAACAGGCATAAAGTTTGCATAGCATTAAATATGTTTTTTTTAATGCTGGTCTGGAAGCAAAGAAAAACATAGAATGTAACAATTGCTTCTCTTCCCGCGCAGATGGTAAAAGCCGATCGAGGGATTGGGCGAAAATCTTAGTGTTCATGTTATATAGGCGATGTGGCTAGCAACCCATCACTATTTTAATTCACCATTCCACCTATACGCCGTGCTAAACGTGGCCTTTAGGTCTTGTTACCTTAGCCTCTGTCTAGTAAGGGTAAGACGTGATTTATGTATGAACTAGCTGTTGCCCGCAACTTCGTCTGCATAAAATTCGTTTATCGCTGTCCCGCAGGAATGTCGCAATTTTCCGGAATAAAAAGTAGTCTATGTGTTATTCCAAACTATAATCTATCTATGTTCCAAATTTCATCCAGATCTGTCCAGCCATTCTGGCGTGAAAGAGTAACAAACATCCAAACATACTCACAAACTTTCACATTTATAATATTAGTAGGATATTAGTAGGATGTTTTTTTAATAGACGAAACAATTTTTTGATAATTAAGAACGAACCACTTTGTACAATTTGCTACGAAGAATTTAGCGGGCTTCCATGCTTACCAATGAAAATTTATAAAATATTCATTTCGTTTTCACAATAAGAGAAAATTCAGGCATCTGAATAATAATGAAGGACTCGTTAGTATTAATTGAGATAATGGACCGGCAAAAAGAAAGTTTCCAGAGGAAATAAGTAATAAATAACAGTGAATTATTAATCTTTTTCTTTTAATGCCGTGAATAATGAACACATTTGTCACGTTTTTCTTATGATGAATGATGGTGGGCGCGAAGTAAATGGTTTTTGCTTATGTCATGGTAAGTAATATTTGTTTCGGATATATAATATTCATGTCGCCCGTATTTATTCGTTTGATACAATTCTTAAGTCTGCAATATTCATGTTTATTTTCTTTTCTTTTCTTTATTAGAAAAAAAACAGATACAGACACAATTTAAATAAAATGCTAAGAACTTAGTGCAGTAAACATGGCCTTCGCCCTAAACCAATTTCACTAAGAGTTTGTGGTAGACGTGGCAATGGGTCAGAAACAATGGGCAGCAACATGGTACCCAAAACCCAAACCAAAATAGCCTCAAAAATAGCATGCGAATTTAACAAAAACTTATAATTATTATAAACTAGCTTCTGCCCGCGACTTCGTCTGCGTAGAATTATACATAAAAACCTTCCTCTTGAATCACTCTATCTATTAAAAAAAACCGCATCAAAATCAGTTGTGTAGTTTTGAAGATATAAGCATACATAGAGACATAGGGACAGAGAAAGCGACTTTATTTTATACTATGTAGTGATAGTGAAGTGATAGCAACCAAAAAACAGCTCACTACTAAAAAACATTTATTTATACTGTGGGGTGAGCACAATACAGAGATCTCTCTATAGATGTTTATGTTAAACTATCTATAGATAAAAGTTTGTAAAAAGCATGGAAAAAAGGCTGCCTTAAGACTAGGACGCTACTGGTGATTTATAAAACAGTATTCGCGTTTCCGTCTGCGCAGAATTTGCTTATCGCTATCCCGCGGGAACTATTTCATTTTCCGAGATAAAAACTATCCTACGTTACTTCCCTACCTATCTATAGACGGGCGTGTCACTGGACACGCACCATACAAGACCAAACACCATACATATCAACCTCTTGCTGAATGTCCCAAAGAGACAGATCGCAAGTTAATGTAAAATAAAAAAAAAAAAAAAAAAAAAAAAGTTACTTCCCCGGGACTGAAACTACCTCCGTACCAAATTTCATTAAGAAAGTTCTGTGGTTTAGGCGTGGAAGCGTAACAGACAGACAGAGTTACTTTCACATTTATAATATTGTAGGGATTTATGTCACATTCATTTAACGCCTGATTTAGCTTAGCTAACGTCATATGAATAAAACTTACCATACAATTATTAGTCATAAAACGTACTTGCACAAAAACTGTAATTATAAAAACAATATTTCGTGCAAATAATGTGCAAAATATCAAGTCGCTGGCACGCGATCCAGTCACGTCACTACGGGGTTTTTAAGTTACGATTATAACTGCTAAAATATACTTAGGTAATTGTTGCCATTTATTAATTACAAACATTCAAACTAACAGTGTGTATTGCATTACAAAGTAATAAAAAAACCGGTCAAGTGCGAGTCGGACTCGCGCACCGAGGGTTCCGTATCATTATCTATAAATATCTAAAACCAGTGTAAGCAGAGCCCTGTTCCAAAGCAAAATGTACGCAGTGTGGGGTTACTTTATATTGGTCACTGCTATATACAGACATACATACACATTTACGGTTTTCGCAATTATTCTTTAATCTGTGCTATAAGACCTACCTTCATACCAAATTTCAAGATTCTGCGTTCACGGGAACTACCTTGTAGGTTTTGATTCCCTTGAGAGTATCTAAAACCAGTGTAAGCAGAGCCCTGTTCCAAAGCAAAATGTACGCAGTGTGGGGTTACTTTATATTGGTCACTGCTATATACAGACATACATACACATTTACGGTTTTCGCAATTATTCTTTAATCTGTGCTATAAGACCTACCTTCATACCAAATTTCAAGATTCTGCGTTCACGGGAACTACCTTGTAGGTTTTGATTCCCTTGAGAGTTGAAAATTTGCGGAAATTTGCGGCATAAACGGCTGTATCTTTTGATTGCGTTGGCTTAGAAGTTTGATTTTTTCACAGCTTCAAGGGACAGTAGACCTGAGTAATTGATATAAATTTCAGCTTCATACCTCCACGCGTTACTGAGAAAAAGGGTCGTGACAGACGGACAACAAAGTGATCCTATAAGGGTTCCGTTTTTTCCTTTTGAGGTACGGAACCCTAAAAAGAAGAAATAAAACTTAAAATGTGCATTTATTCTGTGCATAAGAAAGCAACAAAGCGCAGTTACAGTCTGTGCGTTCCTAGAACGACATTCGGGTGTATCGTGCTGTCTCACTCACACTCATGGCTTTCATATAATCGACCGATAGTACCCGAAACCCCAATGTCTTTATAAAGAAGTTTCGGACATTTTTATAGCATTAAATACAAAGAAGGAAAATATTTAAAATGTTGTTGACCGACTTCAAAAAGGATTGCAGGATTGAACGTACGTTGTTCTTAATTGAAATTTTAACAGATATAGCCACAAATAAATGTAGCAATTTCTCTTCTTATCGGTCTACCTCTGTTTCGATAGATACCCATTTTGTGCACATCATTCGAATAAATACCGTACCGTAGTTTTAAATTTAATAAAGCGAAAACAATTAGTAAAACTGTCGGCAGGTGAAAACGAAGCAGTAGCCACCTATGCTACTGGAATAAACGAAGACTTATCTTGATAATAAACAGTATAGTTTCAAATATTTTATTGAATCAGGCGTTACTTTGCGGAGGTCCATTTCAATGAACAAAAAATTCACCTTGCTACCCGCTACTCCCATAGTGCTCCCGCAACGCCCACAGTTCATGGCCAGGAGGGAACGTGTGTTTTTAGACGGTAGGCCTCTCCCCTCCTTCCATAGGGAAGGCAGCGGCGAGTTGGAGAGCCCGTCATACCGTTGCTGCCCCGAGCGCGGGAATGCAAAAGGCGCATTTTCCACACGTTAAAAAAAAAAGGTGAGTAGCGGAGTAGCAAGGTAAATTTTTTGTTCATTTTAGTATACAATACAATACAATACAAATACTCTTTATTGAACACCACAAATCAGTACAAAACAATACAGAAACAAAGAACAAAGTAGACAATAGGCGGTCTTATCGCTTAATAGCGATCTCTTCCAGAAAACCAATACAAGAAATAAGTTGGAGACAGTTTAAGTAGGTGGCGGAAAGAAATAGACAGGATAAACGCAGGATAATAAAAACAACAATATCAACATAAATATAATACATAGCTAAATAAATAAAATAAAATAATACATACATATACACATAACATAATATTTAAGATAAAATAAATGTGAGAAGCAATGAAAAATAAGAAGGACATACAACAGAAAAGGATTTGATCAGAAGCAAAGAGAATATGAGGATTAAATTAGTGATAAATAGTGAGATTTGAGTTGGTTTTTAAAAATAGGTAGAGTTTTAGCTCGTCGTAGGTCTACAGGAAGGGAATTCCACAGGCGGATAGAGGTCATAGTATGCCATCAAAGTTATTCCAATACAAACCACTTCAACCGAACAAATCGAGAATCAAATTTCCTCAGGCTTTACGGTTCAGCGTGACAGAATTGACAGTCACCTGTCAAGTGTATTTGACAGTCACCTGTCAAGTATGCCACCGAGACAACTAGGTCAGTGGAGCTGTGTAAAAATAAAATGAACAATTTTTGACGCCCACGCCCAAGAGACCAAGTTAGGTCTGAACGTTAATTTGTCACGACATTTTCATCATTTTTAAGCTTCCATAGCTAAAGGCAGAGTTCGAAACCCAAGGTCCATCCATTCGGAATCCAAAAGCTTATTGGTTACTTACTTGACATAAAATGTATATTTCATAATTTTGTTTTACATTTTTTTTTCCTGCGACATTGGAGACGTCTCCACTCCAATTAATTTATTTGACGGTGGAGGCGTTTTACACCTCCACTGAACTTATTATTTTATTTTGACTAGTAGAGACTTTATACATCTCTACTATTTATAGATTAATATAATTTAAGGCTCGGGGACCTTATACATCCCTTTTATAAATGTATTTAATGTAAGTAGAATTTAAGTATTCTTACTGTATTTTATTTTGAAAAAATGACTTTCTGCCAAGTTTCTTGCGGCGCATTCTTCTTGGCAATGATGGTCTTTCCAAATGTGCTGGTAGTTTCAAAAAGACATGTAAAAGAGCCCTTGGCGGCCAATTTGCAAAAATAAATTTTCATTTACATTTCATTTTCATTTTAATCTCGGAGTCTGTAGCAGCCATGTGAATGAAAAAATTAAAGGTAAGAGTGTCGTTCATAAAGTGCTATATTTATGCACTCGATAGTAACAAGATTCTGTACTGTTCGCAATAGACTCGAAACTACTAAACGGGTTTTCATGCGGTATTCACCAGTAGATAGAATGATTCATGATTATGGTTGTATTTTTTTTTATTTAAGTTTGTTTATTATTTTGTTTGAATAAAAAGGTTTCATCTTATTTTAAAGAAACATGAGGAAGGTTTAATTATATTATTTGGCAAGGTTTTTTTTTATAATTTGGATAAAATATGACGATAATTGTGGCAACGTCGTGTTAGTATCTACACTGCCAAAAAAACATAATGGATCCCTTTTCATACTAGTTTGTATGGATAGCGACCCTTTATTTTTGCTCGTCACTAGTTTTGTAATAAAATAACGCAACATCGTATTTTGATTATGTTAGAAGCTATATTTATTTTTCTTGGATTACCTTAAAAATTGTGCTACAGATTTTACGAAATAAAAACTGCTTGTAACTGAGAAAACTGGATAATCGGGAATCGTGCGTTACTGTAAAACTGGCCTGCCGCTGTCTGTGTGTCCCAATGAATGCTTAGTTAGATCTTTAACGCAACGGATTAAGAACAGTGATTCAAGATGGTTTACACAAACTAATTGCCTAAGTTGCTACCAGTGGCGTGGCATCCATAGAACTCGATTCCCACCGGCTTGCCTAATTTAAGGCAGTTGGCCACTATTATTACGCAGAATTTGAGTAAAAGGCCAGTTAAATGTCCTTCGGCTTGCCTTCTGATGTACTTGACGACACGCCACTGCTTGCTATCTACATTATAGTAGCATTTACGGAGTGCAAGCCATTCCTTTGAATACCCAAAGATAAGGCAAAAATTACAAAAAAATGGTTTTATAACGGGCTCGTTAGGTACAACAATTCTGGCGCCGCCCGAGACCGTTGAGGAATTCTGATGAGCACGTTTGACATTGACCGAAAAGAATCCAACCGACAAGAAAAAGTAAAAATGGCCGACGACACAAAGCCTGCAAAGTGAAATAATAGGTTAAAGGCTAAGAATTTATTATTCACGTGGACATTACTTCAGGCAAGACTTTGTGGAATATTTGACTAAATATTGTCTACTATAAAATAGACTAATATAATTTAAGGCTCGGGGACCTTATACATCCTCTTTTATAAATGTAAAACTTAAGTAGAATTTAGGCATCGTAGTAGCTTAATGTATTTTATTTAAAAAAAAAACATTTCTGCCAAGTTTTTTGCGGAGCGTTCTTTTTGGCAATGATGGTCTTTCCGAATGCGCTAGTAGTTTCAAAAAAGACACGTAAAAGAGCCCTTGGCGGCTAATTTGCAAAAATAAATTTTCAATCTTAAATTTTTAATCTTTTTAATAAATAAAACGTATTTCTTGTTTTTACGTTTATTTGGTATTATATTTGAAGGACGTAAACTTTATTGAACTGCTTTGAAGGCGTGTTGTTTTACTGTTGCGTGATAAATTTCAAATGAAGTATGGTAATTTGAGAAATACAAATAACTGAATTAATCAATGAAAAATCACGCTTTTTTTGTTTTAAATGTCGCTGTATTTTTTTGGCTGTCCTTCTTCTGTTTATACTGTTTGAGCAAAACGAAAAATTGTAGAGAACTTTTTTTGAAGTCTTCGCTGATATTTTTTGTGTCATTAAAATAAGGTAAGGTAGGTAAACCTATACAATACATTTCTTGGGACAATTGACACCAATTGACCTAGTCCCAAACTAAGCAAAGCTTATAATATGGGTACTAGACAATACATACATAAATATATATTAAGTAAACATCCAAGACTCGAGAACAAACATTCGTATTTTTCATACAAATATCTGCCCTGGGATCGAACCCGGGACCTCAAGCTTCATGGTCAGGTTCCCTAACCACTAGGTCATGCGTCAAATAATAGTAATGTCATTCGAAATATCTTTAATTTTACTACGCGCTTTTTGATTTACATTTTATAAAAAAAACTAAAAATATTCACCGTCATATTTTCCCGCGAACTTTAATAAAGCTGTAAAAAAAAACTTTTTCAATATACGCCTGCCGGAAACTTCCGCTTTCAATATGGGGCCGTGATAGAGTAGCGTGCCAACGTGGGGCCGAATAATGAGATTTGTGCCTCTTGCCAAAAAAAAAAAACTAGACCGCCATATTTTTTAATTAAATAGGTCAGGGTTGACACAAGAATCAGTCACTAAGTCGAACTAGTAGACTAGTTTTTTCTAAATTGACTTTGCTTTTCGGAAGTGAGTCACCAACGTATTTTTGTAATGCGTGTCGTTTAAAAAAGGACGCATACTTATTATTGTTTATGTTTTTATTTTAATTTAGGTTCACCAATGATTTCGAATTATATTAATTCATTTTCGTTTTTTTTTCAACACCGTTTCTGCATCATTACACATAAACGTACAATTTCATGTTGAAACCGTTTCTGCATTTATATTTTGATTCACATTCTACTTCTGATAGAGCTTGGTTTATAACGAAAAGTAGACTAAATTTAAAACAAGATTTTTAATCAAAACTAGTAATAAAACTAAAACTTTCAATCCTACACGAGCCATTTTATAAAACTTGTTTCCCAATAATGCTTAACTCATAAAAATGCGCCTCGTCAATAAACAAAACACAAATATTTAAAGTTTAATTAAAAACTTAATTAAAGGCACAACTCATCGCCCTTTCACGTTCTAAAAATACCCACTAATACGGTATGCAACGATCAAACTAATTCAATTAACAAACTAAAAACCTCACCTCAGAAGCCTCACAATATTCACACAGTCTTTCAACACAAGCAATTTAGAGTCGCACAGAATTTTATTTCACAAGCGTTACACGGTTACACAGTACGATCGGGATCCGTAGCAGAGCGACGTAGCGCCTGTTCGAGAGTCTACGCGGTACTGAGTGCTACGACGCGCGCACGATTGCAAAGACTAGAAGAGACTTTTTAAATGTTTTCTTTTTTTGCGTCGTGTTTGTGTGCCAGTATTTTTGGAATAAAAAAAATAGGTTTCAGTCTTGACTGCCAATGTCTAAAGCTTTAGCATGTAGGTCGCTACTGTTTTGCGGCTTGCCTTATTTATTAGATACGATTTCTATCAACCATTAGCTCATTAGGCTTATTACCTAACTCGCTCGCAATCGCCATCGTGTTCATTTTGACAGTTCATGTATTATATGGGCTGACA
Organism: Pandemis cinnamomeana; assembly: GCA_932294345.1. NCBI lineage: Eukaryota > Metazoa > Arthropoda > Insecta > Lepidoptera > Tortricidae > Pandemis > Pandemis cinnamomeana. Next base: position 9,594,983 of record OW028721.1, read on the forward strand.
ATTGGCCTCGGAATCAGCTAGCTGTCACATTCATACAAGAACTGTCAAAATGAACACGAAATTCCGGAATTCCACTAAACTCTGTTGAGATTTCGAAAAAATAACATTGGAATTCTCGATCATTGCCAAAACCATATTTCATCCAAGCCAAATTAAACCAATTCGTTGATGGACTTGGAATGACAAACTGTACAGTATGGTAGGTGAGTATGACTTTCATTCAGCGACTAAAGAACACTCTAAACTCCAATACTTAATCATTAACGAACTAAAGGAATGCCAATAGTAGTTTCTTTCATAGACACCTTTCAACGTTCCTAAAAAAATGAAAAAATCTTATTAAAGGCCACATACAAGCTTTCATGGGAATTTTACCAGCGTCCATCTTCCTACTGTAACTAACATAAATCAAGCAACGAATTCCTTTATGCTTATCGCTGATTCATGCAACGTATTTCTCCTTAGATAATAATTTAATATTAGCCGTGACTCATAACTCATTAGTTGGTAGATAAAGTTCCTGATGAATGTAGGTCAGTGTTATAAACAGGGAATGTTTTAATGTTTTCTTCCATTCTGGTCTGGGAGTAGAGAAAAAATAATAATATACCATTTGCTTCTCTTCCCGCGCAGATGGTAAAAACCTATAGAAGAAATAGGCGAAAATCTTAGGAATACTGTTATAGGCGATGCGGCTCGCAACTCTTCACTATTTTGATTCCCCTTTCCACCTATACGTCCACAATCATACTACACGTGGCCTTTAGGTCTTGTTACCTTAGGCCCTGTCTACCCCGTGTTATTCATTTTTTCAACTTGGTGTGGGTTAATAAAACGAGACCAATTCTTGTTCTTGTCAGTTTCGTGACAGTAATTTATTCACTTCATTTATAATTAAATCACGTCTATATCCCTTACGGGGTAGATAGAGCCTAAGTTAACGAGACCTAAAGGCGTAATTGTGCGCGTAAAATTGGAAAGGGGAATCAAAATAGTGATGGGTTGCTAGCCGCATCGCCTATAACATGCTTCCTAATCATTTCACCCATTCCCTTGCTGGGCTTTTACCAAGAGAAGCAACTGGTATGTTCTATGTATTTATACTTAATTTATTTTAATAATGGATTGCATATCCACGTCATGACAGCCAGATCTGTGCGAGACATTTATGTTTTTTTGCAAAAAATCCTCTCCGTTCCATGTGAAGAAATAAACATTGCCTCACTTTATAGCGCCAGTTTTTCGCGATAGTTTTTCCTTTGTCCCCTATATGAAACGAAGCCATTAAAGTTATTATAATTATGATTATACCGGGTGTTGCAAAAACCATTTGATTAATGATGTTCGACGTACACTTGAGGACAGTCTATCTGAACACCTTTACCAATTTTCATAGTCTAGTTGTACAGACACTCATACATACATAAATCGCGTCTGGGTAGACAGAGCTTAAGGTAACAAGACCTTAAGGCCACATTTAGCATGATATTTTATGATAATTTATCTGTAATTTAGCTGGCGATGTAGGTGAAAAAATTTACATCACGGAATGACGAGTATCAGGGTTCGACTCCCGGACATAGCATTGCTTTTCGAATTTTTCTATGTGTAGTTTTCAGTATCGATACATACATACATACATACATATACATATACCGTCACGCCTCTTTCCCACAGGGGTAGGCAGAGACTACTTTGTTCCACTTGCCACGATCCTGACATATTTCTTTCGCTTCATCCACAGTCATCAATCTCTCCATACATGCTCGTCGTTTTCAGGTACTCCTGACCTGACCTTTTTCCAAAACGTCTCCTATTTGATCTCGGAACGTCCGTCTAGGCCTTCCCCTCCCAACGTAACCATTCACACTCCCCATGTAGATCTGTTTAGTTAGTCTACTTTCATCCATCCGCTCTACATGCCCAAACCAACTAAGCACACTTTCAGAATCGATTGTTTTCAGTATCGATTAGAAAATTAATTTAAATTAGTAGCCTAGTGGTTTGACTTGTGGCCTCTCAAACAGAGCACGCCCCTCCGGGCTCGTACCTCTGAATTTTTCTGTATTTATGTGCGATATTACATTTCATAATGCCATGAGCTTTTCGGTGAAGGAAAACATCTGCGAAGCAAGTCGATGTGTGTGTGAAGTTCCCAATCCGCACTGAGCCCGCGTGGAAGCTATAGCCCAAGCCGTCTTATTCTGAGGAGAGAAAAAGAGAAGAAAAGGGTATTTAAACGGCGAACAAACGATGTAGCTAGGTTCGGCTCAGAAAACGTGATTTTCCCAGTTTTGCACACATCGAGAATTGCTTGGTCACCCCACTGCTAGCAGTACAAGGCGCGCCTTGCGCGAGAGCGTCATAGAAGCGCGAGATATTGTAAGTCTTTTATTGTAAGTCTAGTTTCACATACATAGTACTTAGTTTTATTATTATTGTTATCTGTATATTTATTTTCATCTCGAGTTAGGTTTTTACAATATTCATGTAGGAATGAATGTGTTTACAGAATGATAGACTGATGGAAGGACTGATGAGTGTAGAGATGAATGGAACGAATGAAGGAATGAGAGGGAGGACCGAATGAAATGGACTGGGACGAAGACGTTGATATTAAAACTAGAGAGATCGCTTACTGTAAAAATAATTGTAATAAAACTGTTATACTTGGTTGTGGGTAAATAAAAGCATATTTCAAAAGAAGAAATTGTTTAATTGAAGAGGACACTACAGAATTTGGGGGCTCGGCCGTGATAGAAGAGATTTCTTCAGATTGGATTCGGTGACGACGACGCAAGCAAACCAAGTTATACGGTTACGACGTGTAAGTGCTACAGAAGACGAGTTTAAACAGTTAACGACGAAGACGACAAATATCACGACGACATGGGCAAAGACGCAAGACGGGCAAGTCGACAGGCTGATTACGAAGACGCTGAGGCGGGTTCATCTGCACGGAGCGGCGGCGCCATGTTGCACCTAACGGAAGATCTCATTCCGATATTCACGGGACAGGATAAGACGTACCCTGTTACCAGGTGGATAGAACACGTCGAAGATAATACCGAGGTGTTCTCGTGGAGCCCTACGCAGCAGCTACTTTTGGCGAGGCGGTCATTATCTGGCACTGCGGCGCTCTGGTTACGATCAGAAAAAACCTACAAGTCGTGGGAAGAATTAAAGACGGCAATCTACAGAGAATTCCCTGATACAGTCGATATAAAAACTATACACGAACTCATGAGCTCAAGAACGAAGAAAAGTGATGAGTCATGTTTAGATTACTTGCTTACAATGAAGGAGTTAGGCAAAAGAGGTAAAATGCCTGATTACGTCGCAATAAAATACATTATAGAAGGTATTCAAGACACGCCAGTAAATAAAATGATTTTATATGGTGTTACGACGTACGCCGAGTTGAAAGAAAAGATGAAAATTTACGAGATGATCAAAGAAAAGTCAAGAAATACACATCAGCACGAAGCAAGAAACAATAAGCCGAGGCAAACAGAAAATCACGGTAGTAAGAAAAAATGTTATAACTGCGGTGAGAATAGCCACTTATCCAGCGCATGTCCACATAAGCAGAAAGGCCTAAAATGTTTCCGTTGCAATCAGTTCGGACACATTTCTACACAGTGCACATCATCATCATCATCGACGGCAGGAACGGCCAGAAATTCGACGCCATATTCGAATCAAAATCATCATGGCGGTCCGGCTAAACAAATGTGTCAAATGTGTGTTCAGAAGGAACGAATGAACGAGGAGCGCGGAAGTGAGTCGAACGTCAGCGCGAACGAACCGCGATCGAACGAGAATGACCGACCGGTTCACGACCCAAAGATGGCTGCGATGAATGTAAACAGCAATGGCGGACGGCTGCCGGTGAAATACGACAACAAACCTATGAAAGACGTTGTTTTGTTCAATAAAAGTGTTTCGTCGTTAGTCGATTCGGGAAGTGACATTAATTTATTAGCGGTTGAGTGTTACGAATCGTTAAATGCTCCGGATTACGTGCGAAAAGAGATTTGGTTGACGGGACTTGGTGCGACGCCAGTTAAATCTTTCGGATGTTTAACTACAAACATTATCATCGACGGTCAGTGCTACGAGAATGTGACGTTTAACATCGTGCCTAGAGACGCTATGCCATTTTCGTTAATTTTAGGGCAAGAGTTTTTGCGGAATGTAACGTTCGTTATGGAGGGCAATCGTGTTTTGTTATTGAAGTCTAGCGATGGTTGGCTTCGTAATATTATGTGTGGTGTGGATGTTTCTGATGTTGTAGGTTTCTTGGGGGACACGGCGCTGCAGCAAGAAGTGAAGCGGCTCGTGGAAACATACCGACCGAATAAGACGCGGGAAGCGCCGATTCAGCTGCGCATTACTTTGAAGGACGACATCCCTGTGGCGCAAAGGCCTCGACGACTGGCTGTGGCGGAGCAACGGGAAGTGGAACGACAGGTGAAGCAGTGGCTGGACGAGGGCGTAATTAGGGTGAGTTTTTCGGAGTATGCTAGTCCGTTGGTACTGGTGAAGAAGAAGGACGGCAGTACGAGAATTTGCGTGGATTACCGGTTAATTAACAAGAAGATGGTAAAGGATGAGTATCCATTACCAGTGATACAGGATCACATTGATAGATTGGCGAAAGCGAGGGTATTCAGCACACTTGATTTGAAGAATGGCTATTTTCATCTGACGGTTCACGAGGATTCAATCAAGTATACATCGTTTGTGACCAATAACTCGCAGTATGAGTTCCTTAAGGCCCCTTTTGGACTCTCAGTCTGTCCGAAAGTGTTTACCCGGTTTATCAATGCAATTTTCAGGGATCTGATCGAGAAAGAATATGTTTTAATATTTATTGATGACGTAATAATTCTTGCAGAAAATGAAGTACAGGCAGTCGAACGACTCAAAGAAGTGCTGTTACGAGCGTCCCAATATGGTTTAGATGTTAACTGGAAGAAGTCCCAGTTGGTGCAACGACGAGTGGAATACCTTGGACATGTGGTTGAGAATGGTACAGTACGACCATCACCCGACAAGACGGATGCCGTGGTGAGGTTTCCACTACCTACTAATCTTAAGCAGTTACAGAGCTTTATTGGACTAACGTCGTACTTTAGAAAGTTCATTCCGAACTATGCACTCATAGCGAGACCGTTGACGGAATTAATGAAAAAGGAGACTGGTTTTGTATTTGAGGCACCTCAAAAGGCTGCATTTCATGAGTTGAAAATAAAGTTAGCTAGTATGCCTGTTTTAAAGATTTATGATCCACAGTTACACACTGAAATGCATACTGATGCCTCAATGGTAGCTTTAGCCGCTATATTACTTCAACGTTGCTCAGACGACGGTCAGCTACATCCTGTGTATTATATGAGCAAAAAGACGAGCGAACTTGAGCAAAAGTATACAAGCTACGAGTTGGAAGCCTTGGCGGTCATTGAAGGTCTAAAAAAGTTCAGGCCATATTTGATTGGGCTTAACTTTAAAATTGTTACAGACTGTCAAGCACTTGAGTTGACCCTAAGCAAGAAAGATCTGTCAACACGTGTGGCAAGATGGGCTCTAGTGTTACAGGAATATTCATACACAGTTGAGCACCGCTCCGGTTCCCGGATGAGACACGTGGACGCGTTGAGCAGGGCGCCGTATGTTGGACTTGTCTCGAGAGAGCTTCATGAAAGTATTAAAAACGCCCAAGAGCATGACGGCGGCTTGATGGCGATTAGAGAGATTTTAGGGCAACGACCCTATTTGGATTATGTAATGGAAAACAACATACTGTATAAAGGAAGCAAATTGGTAATACCTAGTGGTATGGAGATGGAAATTATAAAGAAAGTGCATGAAACAGGGCACTTTGCTAAGAAGAAAATGACTGAGATGATCACCAAAGATTACCACATTAAGGACCTATCCCGAAGAATAGATGAATTTATGGTCACCTGCATTCCCTGCTTATTAGCTACCAAGAAAGGTGGAAAGCAGGAAGGATTTCTGCACTGTATAGACAAAGGAAGTGTACCATTAGACACACTACACTGTGACCATGTTGGACCACTAACTGAGACTAAAAAACAGTATAATTATATACTTACAGTGGTTGACGCCTTCACCAAGTTTGTCTGGGTGTACCCAACGAAGGGCACGACGGCCAAGGAGACGCTGGCGAAATTGTATATACACCAGCAGACGTTTGGCAACCCAGCCAGAATAATAACTGACCGGGGAGCAGCTTTCACCAGTAACGACTTTAAAGAATACTGTGATACAGAAAATATTCAACATGTACTCGTGACGACAGGCGTCCCAAGAGGAAACGGGCAAGCGGAAAGAATGAATCGAGTAATTATCGCTATACTTACAAAGTTATGTATTTCAGAACCAGCATTGTGGTACAAGCACGTCGCGAGGGTGCAGACCGCTCTCAACAGTACCTATCAACGCAGTATTGACACTACGCCATTTGAGTTACTATTGGGTACGAAGATGCGTACTAAGGATGACCTTCAGCTGTACCAACTGTTACAACAGGAGAGTTATGACAGTTACATCGAGGAAAGAGAGCAACGGCGGAAATTGGCTCAGCAACAAATAATGAAGATTCAGCAAGAAAATCGCATGACGTACAACAAGAGACGCAAGGAAAGTAGAGTCTACCAGATTGGAGAGAGCGTGGCCATACTTCGAACGCAGTTCGGACCTTGCCTGAAGCTCAAACCGAAGTACTTCGGACCCTACAGGGTTCTGGCGAGCACAGGAAGAGATCGGTATGATGTGGAGAAGATTGACAGATCGTCGGAAGGACCGACGCGGACGACGGCGTCAGCTGATCACATGAAACCATGGCCTGTCACCTGTGAATGACCTGGGGTCAACGACCTTGTACTAGGGGTCAACGAACTTCGACACCTCACATGGTAAGACGTCTGACCTACATTTAATTTGTACCTAACTTAACCGACTGCTCTGGTAGCGACGTTACATTTGTGTCTTGCACTATTCTTGTAGTTATCATTAAGGATTATTGAACTGTTACTGAGATAGTTATGTTAAGTAATGTTTTGTCAAAGATTATGTTTATTTTAGTGGATAACTTTTAAAGAACTGTTGTCAGTAAATATTGTCAGTAAAAGTTGCCATTGATGTTTATTTTGTTTTAGTTAAAGTTGTTAACTCTTATGAAAATTGTTAAGATGAAACATGCAATCAGCTGTTTTAGGTTTAGATGATTTGTGTTGCCTGCTATTGTTATTATAGTTAAGCTGTAGCTAGTTAGGCTAGAATCAGTTGCTGTATTATGTTAGGCAGTTAGTTGCCTTCCTGGGAGGCCGTCGCCTCCTTCTGCGAGGACGTGATCTCGCAGAAGGAGGAGAGGGAGCGGGAGCGCGAGAATGACCCCCTCGCGCCCCCGCTCCGGCGCAGACGGACGGGGAGGAGGCGGCGGCAGTTTGCTGCTGCCCTCCCCTAGTGGTGCCTGCTGGCGGGGGATGGGGATCCCCTGCTAGCGCGTAGAGGCCCACGAGTCTAGGGGGGGGCCAAGTATTCCCGGCCCCCCCCTCTTGGCGCGGGAGCCCCGGCGTTTAGGCTGGGGCGGCCGGCGGGGCGTGCGTGGTGACACCATAGTTCTCCCACGGCGCCCCTCCAATGGCAGAGAGGGAATACCGGCGGTTTTTTAGTGGGTAGGCCTCCCCCGCTTCCCCCCACTCGGGGGGGGGGGCGGGGAGGAGAGTCCCACATAACTTCCGCGCCGTCCCCACGGCGCGGTCGTATGCGTAACGCATTTTTCCGCCGCAAAAAAAAAAAAAAAAAAAAGGCAGTTAGTTGCCTGAGGTCAGGCAAGTATCCAGGACGGCCGACTGTAGGAATGAATGTGTTTACAGAATGATAGACTGATGGAAGGACTGATGAGTGTAGAGATGAATGGAACGAATGAAGGAATGAGAGGGAGGACCGAATGAAATGGACTGGGACGAAGACGTTGATATTAAAACTAGAGAGATCGCTTACTGTAAAAATAATTGTAATAAAACTGTTATACTTGGTTGTGGGTAAATAAAAGCATATTTCAAAAGAAGAAATTGTTTAATTGAAGAGGACACTACATTCATATAAAAAGTAACAAAACAATATTAATACAAAATATAAAAACATTATAAAAACCTAACCTAGGGTACCGCCGGCAGCGAGGCGAGGCCTAAGCTACCGGTAGTCAGGGCGACAGAGAGAGGAACCTCCTAAATATCCGAGCCGTTATTGTTATTTTTTTTTTTTTTTTAATTTTCTCTATGGGTCGTTGTGTGTCAATAAACGTTTTCTTTCTTTCTTTCTTTCTTTCTTTCTTACATAATGTATATACAATTCATTTCTGTCATGTAACTTCAGCCTATCTCTTCCTCTCTAAAATGCTGCGCCCAACAGGGTTCCATATGTTTTATTGTGCATATTGCCATGATTTTATTGTACCTATGACATGTGAATTGCATTAAATAAATAAATAAATAAATAATGTAGAGCGGATGGATGAAAGTAGACTAACTAAACAGATCTATATGGGGAGTGTGAATGGTTACGTTGGAAGGGGAAGGCCTAGACGGACGTTCCGAGACCAAATAGGAGACGTTTTGGAAAAAGGTCAGGTCAGGAGTACCCGAAACCGACGAGCATGTATGAAGAGATTGATGACTGTGGATGAAGCGAAAGAAATATGTTAGGACCGTAGCAAGTGGAATAAAGTAGTCTCTGCCTAGCCCTGTGCGAAAGAGGTGTGACGGTATGTATGTATGTATAAATAATGCTATGTCGCGAACCGGTAGAACGACGTGTAGCGTGATAGCAGAGCTTGTCTCGTCATGTCTAGCTGTCAAATGAGTCAAATGACAGCCAAGTGCGAAATACTTTAGCATCAGGTGACCCATTGTTAAGCTTCCTTGTCGTGTAAAAAAAACTTTTTAATACTATAGGACGTAGGCGTCCAAACAGCCTAGTTTACTAACTAACTGCATTTTCTCATATTTTCAAGTTTCAACTCTAAATCGTCGCTATTTACTGAAGTTTGCAGAAAGAAACAAACCATTCTGCAAACATTAACAATCAAACTAAAACCTTATGTCCTTAACCGACGATCCAATTTTACGCAACCCCGCTCTGCAGTTAAACTTTTTCAAAAGAAAAGTCTCGTTGTTAGTTACAATTTTGTATTGTCACATCGCACTGAGATCACACGATTTTGTTGCTACAATAAACACCTTCGGCTTGTAGCTTAACGGTTGCTTTTTGACTAGCACGAGCGTCAGTACAATAATGCTTTTCTAGGAAAGCAACTGAAATTGCATCCTTTGTCATACAAGTTTATTGAAGATAGCGAGATTGTTTTTAACCTTAGTTGTCGTATAGTCCGAGAGATGTTGATTATTTTAGAGTAGGATTTTGAGCAGGGAGTAGAGGGTTTTCCAAAAAAAGTCCACATGATTTTTTTTCCAGAATTGAACTACTCGTATTTTGGGTTTTTCTTACTCAGAATCGTTTACCCTATCGATCCTTATACAAGAAAAAATGTGTCCCAAAACTTCCTTTCCAGTTCGTCACTTTTTTAATATAGGTATGTATGGAACGTGACGAACAGGATAATAAATTCCATAGTTAAATCTGGGACACACTTTTTCTTGTATGAGAATCGCTAGATTTATGCTACCTCAAATTCCTAAATACATACATGCACACATAAATCACGTCTTTATCCCTTACGGGGGTAAGTTATGCTCTGTTAGAGCATAGGTTCTGTAACAAGACCCAAAGGCCACGCTCAGGATAATTGGAAGTGGAAAAGGGAATCAAAATAGTGATGGGTTACTAGCCGCATGGCCTATACTTTAACAATTTGCGCGCGAAGAGAAGCAACTGTTACATTCTGTGTTTTTTCTTTGCTCCCAGACCAGCATGAAAGAAAACAGGACAATCCATGTTTATAACACTGACCTAGCATGAAAGTTCAAATTCCTACTTCGAAATAACAATCAGCTCTCGTACTATAAGAAAACGACGGTTTAAAACCTTTGGGGTAGACTAGATCTTAAGTGGAGACTGAAAAAGAAAGAAAGAAAGAGAAAGAGAAACATTTATTTACACACATTCGATACACAGCGTGTCGGTATAGGTATATTAATATTTGCTACAAAACTTTTTACAAAATGTATCAATTGACAAACTCATCATGATCAAACCTTTATTAAACACTAGCTTCTGCCCGTGACTTCATCCACGTACGATTAGATTTAAGACCTAACTGATAATGAGTTTAGGCAGCAAGGATCTTTGACATATTTATCACTATCCCGCGGGAACTATGCAATTTTTCGGGATAAAAAGTAGCCTATGTGTTAATCTAGAGTACGAGCTATCTACGTTCCAAATTTTATCCAAATCCGTCCAACCGTTTGCGCGTGAAGAAATACCAAACACACACTCACAAACTTTATAATATTAGACAAGTGTGATATGCTCATGAAATCTAACTTTACCTTACATAAATTAACATTGCTTTGCGCTTGGAAAAAACATTCTTGCGTAATAAGGTTTTGGCTTGCCAGGCGTGTGTTATCTATCTGATTTTAGCTAAGAATAGAAAAGCAATTATCACTTGTTGATTGATAAATCCGTGCATGGCGGGAAGAACTTGATAACTCCAAAATGGCAATTTTACAGGGCAGCGATTTTAAAGTTTGTCATTTTCTCCAAAATCCGTTTTTATCTCGAACTCATCTCTATAGCTTGATTTATGGATAATTTTATGTAATCTTTCAAATTATGTTACGTATTCTCGTAAATTCTGCTTATTTTGTAAGATATTAGACTTATCAACATACTACCCAGAGACTTATCAACTTATTACCCATACATTAGTGCTCAAACCAGTGAAAACATTATTTAATTTAATTCCTAAAAATCAGTTTTTCAGTGTAATTGAAATGTCTACATTGATTTAAGAGTAATTTTAGATGGTTTTTCAAATATGGTTATGTTTATCTTTCTTACTATCTTATTATTCATAATAATTGACTTATCAACATGTTCACCGATCATGATCACCGAACATGTTAACTTATTCACCATAGAATTGGTATAGTGTAAGTATAAATTGACATATCAAGTTACGTTCGTTTTATCAGTAGTTGAATGTAAGTAGATAAAACGATATATTTATTTGTTAACGTAATAGTGTATTAGTCGACTTTTATTTGAGATCTTGTTTTGTCAATTTACGTACGTTAGATCGGTTTTTGAGCATAAGTTGATGTAAGGATATATTACGATATTATATTTTTTATTGTGACTCATCGCGTATATATCTCATTTCGTTAAATAAAATACGCAGTGTATGGATATATTCAAATACTCACGCGGCAATATCTCTAAAAGTATCGTAGATATCGAGTTGTCAATTTTTTTCCTACAAAACCAATGCTGTAGGAAGCCATTGCGACGGTAAAAAAAAAAACATGTAAGTCTAGTTATCAAGTTCTTCCCGCCATGCACGGAAATATTGTATTAATGTGTTTATTCAGAAGCATTAAGGATAGCTTTGTATCTCATAGCAAGATGGCACTGGACGTATAATATTGAAAGCAAGTAATGTCTGACCGAAGTTTCGATTTCGATTTCGGCGAAAAACGTTTTATAATAAAAGACACTCACCTGGTTAACATCTACATTATTATATTATTCCAATACCATTATCTAGTACTCTTAATCCTAATATTCGTTTCTTATTTCTAAAACAACCTTTCATCATAATTGTTGTATTAGACTTTGTTTATTGAAGTGACACAAGTACATCAGATAGAATACAACGTATAGAAAAGAATAATAAGTTTAAAAGTTTTGGTTAGCCAGTTACATACAACATACTCCCCCGTAATCAAAACAAGATTATAAACATAAACCTATTCCTTTTATACAATTCTGATGCTTGATACGAGCTAATGGCTTAGTTAGTACATCAGCCCACATCTCTAAAGTATTAGTATATACGACATTGATAACATTTTTACATAATAAATCTCGTATAAAATGAAATCTCGTGTCGATATGTTTGGTCCTATTGTGGTGAACCGTATTCAGTGCCAACTTCTGGGCAGACTGTGAATCATTATAAATAGTAATGATACTTGACTTACCAGTAAGTTCACACATCAATCGTCTCAGAAATACAGCCTCTCTACCCGCACTGGATAAACTCATGTATTCTGCTTCGCTGGACGACAAAGCAATGGTGGTTTGCTTCTTACTCTCCCATGAAATGGCTCCCCCGGCCATAGAAAAGTAGAATCCGGTGTATGAACGACGATCCATAGGACAATTGGCCCAATCTGCATCCGCGTAGCCAATTAGGCATCCACCGTCTTTCCTGTAAGTAATGCCCAAATCCATAGTGCCTTTCAGATATTGTAATACACGTTTTGCCGCCTTCCAATGACTTTTATCATATTTAGTATTAAATTGACTTAAATATGATGTGGCAAAAGCAATGTCTGGGCGAGTATTAACGGCCAGAAAATTGAGTGAGCCTATCAATTGCTGATACGGATAGGATTCACTTACATTACTCTTCTCACTCGGCAGAAGCTTTTTATTCTCCAACGGTGTAGGCACACTCTTACAGTCCATCATGTGATATTTTTGCAGTAAATCACGAATGTAACTTTCTTGAGATATTTTAATCTCATTAGGTTTGCAATGTATGTTTAAACCTAAATAATAACTGAGTTCGCCAATCACTTTCAGACCAAAATAATTCCGCAAGTCAGATATGACAGTATTTAGCGTTTTATTATCTTTGTACAAGATGACAATGTCATCGACATGGAAAGCGAGTATTATTAACTCGTTACCAAACTTTTTAGTATAAATACATGCTTCCGAAGGAGTTTGGTTAAAACCTATGCATTGTAAAATTTCGGTCAACTTTTTATACCATGCTCGCGAAGCCTGTTTCAGCCCATAAAGCGAACGTTTCAGTAAACATACTTTATCTTCTTGACCAGGTTTTAAAAATCCTTCCGGCTGACTCATATATACTTCTTCCTCTAAAAATCCATTTAAAAATGCCGTATCAACGTCTAAATGGTGCATTTTCATTCCCTCTTCCGCAGCCAACGCGAACAACATGCGTAAAGAAGAGTTTCGGACGACTGGCGAGAAAGTTTCCAAGTAGTCAATACCATAAACTTGGTTAAATCCTTTCGCGACAAGTCTAGCTTTATATTTAATTACGTCACCATGCGCATTTTTCTTCAACTTGTAGATCCATTTGCATGGTATAACCTTCTTATCAGGTCTGTCAACGAGAACCCAAGTTTGTTTTTCAAGCAGTGACTGATATTCATCTTGCATAGCTTCATACCATTTATCTCTATCTTCTGCATTTACAGCCTGTGTGTAAGTTGTAGGTTCATCCATCAGCTGAGGGGATGAAGTTTGCATGCATACACAATTAGCAGCAGAATTAGGTTTTCTGGGTCTCAAATTGTACCTTGGTTCTACAAAATCAGAATGAGATTCTGGTGAAGACGCAATAACAGGTTCAACAGCGTTATGCCATTGCTCTACGATATTAATATCAGGCTGAACATCTTCTGATAAATTTACAATATCAGGTTGAATCTGTTCATCTTCGATGACAGCGCTTGTGACAGGTGTTCGACTATCTGAACTATTCAAAGAGTTTGCTTGCGCATTTAGCAATAGAGGTGCAACTGCTGATTCAGCTAAATCATTATCAGACTTACAAGTTGTCTTTACTTTCAAATCTTGAAAATCACATTCAAAGAAAGTAACATCTCTGCTTTTCACAAGTCTTCTGGGGTATCTAATGTCTCTGAAATAATAACTTCTGGGATCTTCTGAATATCCTACGAAAATATGTTCGGATGCTTTCATATCCAGTTTCTTTCGATTACACTCAGGAACATGAATAAATGCTCTACATCCGAAAACACGCAGATGAGAAAGATTTGGTATTTTAGCATACCATTTCTCGTACGCCGTCTTGCCTTCAAGAGCACGGTGAGGAGACCTATTTTTGAGATATACAGCCATCTCTGCAGCATCTTGCCAATAAGCCGGAGAAAGAGAGCTGTCAGAAAGCATTGATCTTACTTTCTCCATAATTGAACGATTTGTTCTTTCTGCAATAGAATTTTGCTGAGGACTGTAGGGAACTGTTGTTTGATGTTGAATTCCTTCATTTTGTAAATAACTCGAAAATTCAGCATTAACATATTCTTTTCCATTGTCGCTCTTCAATATCTTAATATTTGCTCCTGTTTCCCGCTCTACTCTGGACTGGAAAATACGAAATTTGTTCTTTACTTCCGCTTTTGAAGGAATAAAGAATACAAAAGTCATACGAGAATAGTCATCTATAAAAAATAAAATATACTTATTGCCTTGAAATGAAGTTTCAGGCAAGGGTCCACAAATATCTGAATGAATAAGTTCCAGAACAGAAGTTGATCTTTTATGTGAAATTCTCTTGAAAGGTTTCCTACTCTGCTTACCTTCAATGCAGGGGATACATGGTTCCTTATCGACTTCTGAGTAGTCCACGCCCACTGCGTGTCCCTTCCTCAGTTGATCCATTCCGATGCGACATAAATGACCTAGTCTTCTATGCCAAAGCTTGAAGCTAGAAACATCAGAGTGCGTCTCAAAAGCTGATAATTGAGTCGTTGGGTTGACCGTACAATCTAAAGAATACAGTCCACCACATATAGAACCATGTAAAATTACATCGCCTGAACAAGAAAAAACATCAGAATCATAAAAATTACAACCAGTTCTATCAAAAACTACGCTAAAACCTTTTCTTCGATTTGGATGTAGAAGGTTTGTTCTGGTTCATACGTGTACGAAGAGCAGTATCTGGGTTATCTATAGCTGGTTTATTCAGTTCATTCAATAATTTGGTCTTAATTAAATCCACTGTAATGTCTATATTGGAATTTTCCAAAGCCATTACTAAAGGTGCGTATTGAGGACTTAAACCTCCAAGAAGAATCGCAGCTATTGAAGCATCTTCTATAATTTTGCCAATGTCGGCTAAATCTTGCACAGTTGACATGATAGCATTTATGTACGTCTCTATGTTGGAATCAAAATCATCAAGACAGTACCTGTACAGTTTCCGCTCGAGGCTTATGCGTCGCCCTAAACCTCTGTCCTCGTAAGTGGACGAAAGAGCATCCCAAGCTTCCTTGGCTGTTTTGCATGACCTCACATGAGTTATCGCCATACCATCTAAAGTGAGACATATTTTCGATAACGCCTTTTGATCGTTTCGTGATTTTATCTCTGTAGGAACTTTACTACCTTCAGAATATCCGATGATCGTCTCCCATAAATCTTCATGCATAAGGTACATACGCATTTTGAATTTCCATACGGAATAACCGTCTCTGTTTATGAGTGGTTTTATACCAGTTATCGAAATATTTGACATATTTATACGCACAGCTGTTCGATGTCACAACAAAATAATATGAAAATATCTTCGTGAATTATATTAATTTTTCACAGATTTTCGTAATTCATACATGCACATACTGGAAAAAACTAGTAGATTCACTTTTTAATAAAGAATATGCAGTTTTATAAGTATTACTCAGTTAAAAATAGAGTTTCGTGCTGATAACGAATGTTGTATTAGACTTTGTTTATTGAAGTGACACAAGTACATCAGATAGAATACAACGTATAGAAAAGAATAATAAGTTTAAAAGTTTTGGTTAGCCAGTTACATACAACAATAATACTAGATCCAGAATACCCCAAGCTGTCAAAAGTATATCGGCTTTGCCGCCAAAACCCAATTAGAAAGTGTTGCAAACAGGCATAACGATTATTTGAATTGAATCTAACAGTTTTAAAAATATCAATTTAATTCAATTTTTAGAATAATAATGGCCCCATCGATGCGATGATATCGCCAATGTCAAAGTATTAAAGATATATTCAAAATCTTGTGGCAAAATGTCGGCAACGCTGTACGGTAGAACACGGTCAAAAGACTCCCCCTGTAGAGCTCTTAGCTAACGGATAATGATAGCCCTCGGAGACAGCCAGGAAATCATTAATCGATGCCCAGGGTGCACCGGACCTAGCACTACTCTTACCCCCGGACAGTGACCATACGCAGAGGAAACCCGACTCGCACCCCATCTTAAAAGTCATGCTACGGCCAAATGACTGATATTTTATTCAACGTTCTAATCTCATTTACGAAAGGTTCGATATCAGTTTCAGTTTTGGCAAAAGAAGTGTTTCGATCGGACACTAAAAGTAAGTAACCCTTTGTTTTGATGCTAACGAAACTCGTTTCTTTCAACAACAACAATTTCATCCATTACTATCATGACTGCTGTATTTATTTAGACGAACCGTCGAAATAATAAATAAGTCCTAGAATTTATTCGAGAATATTTAAACAAATACTTGGATTCGTTTGACTGAATACCCACTTCATCATGATTTTGGTTTCAAAACCAGTATGGACAAACATGGTCACAGGTGGACGAGCAGGCCACATCGCTCGTAGAACAGACAACCGTTGGGGAGGTAAAGTTCGAGAGTGGCGACCACGAACCGGAAGACGCAGGGTTGGCAGGCAGGTGGATGCAGGTGGCGAGTTGTCGTTCATTATGGTGTGCTAAGGGGGAGGCGTTTGTTCAACGTCTTCAAGCTGATAATGATGATGATGGAAAAAAACTAAAAATTCTTAAAAACTTACCTGAAGTATTCTGAGATAATTTCAAGACACACCGTGTTCGGTACTTTATACGCATTCGCGTGCAGTTGGGGATCCTCAAGGTAGGAAGTGGTAGACAGTCGTAAGGTGAGGCTACATAATTTTTACGCCCTGCCTAACCCGGTGATCTTCCAGACTTCCACTTCTTATGTCCAGTGATTTCGATTCCCTTTCAACAGACCGCAGCGCTCTTTTCCTCGCTCCAGGTGGTATGTATGACAACGCCTACTTGGCTATATGGTCACCAGTTCTCAAATGTATAGCTACTTTTTATCCCATAAAGACGCACTCGAGCGAGGCCGCGGGTCAAAGCTAGCGGACATACATAAATTAGCTCTCAGCCCTGGGCATCTAAATTATCCCTTAAAAAAACAGGATGATCCGCATAAAAATCAAATCCAACTCGGAATTTATTCAATAATCAAACCTCAAGGCGAATTTACGATTCCGGGGTAAAATTTCAATGCTGCCAACGTTTCGGAAATGACATCGCATATTTGACAACGGTTCGGTTGGCTACGTGCGGAATATAAATTTTATTTTATCATACAGGATTAACCATAGATTATAGACGAGCACGGTCACAGAACGGATTTAGGACATTGAGTTAAAAGGTAAAAGTGGAGACCAAACTGTGACTATAGCCCATTTCAATCCTTTTTAACACTTTTGTCAACAAACAAGTCCCACCAAGTGCATATACAATTTCAATATAATAACAATAGTGCGATTGTTATAAAATTTCGAGTATGATCCTTTAATATTCCATTGGATGTGAAGCTGTTTACATACAATGAGTGACTGTATATGAATTTAGATGAAATTGGTTTGTTTGCAGAGGCGTTAAATTTAATTGGAATGGTGTATACTCTATGTTGAATCTACTGTGGAAAGTGTCACAATAGAGAGATCTCTCTCCAGGCAGATGTTATGCCTGGGGACCGAAGTCCGCAGGAAGAGAGTTGAAAGTTGTATTTATACATCAGTGTTGAGAAACTTCGTTAGCGGGATGTAGAACGATGTGACAGCTGTCATTAGAACTGGCGCTAGCTACTCGTACGTCGTAGTAGTTATGTAGAGACCAACTAGGTGGCGCTAGGGTCGCTACACTACATTAATTGTTATTTGTTGTTTTTTTAGCAATGGTTCAATGACATAGGCAAGTTCCACAGTTCTTCATAGGTTTAGTCGGGTGCCCGATGGTCCAATGGTAGGCCTCTCAGTGCGTATAACCTTGATGCGCGATTCCAATTCCGTCTGGTACTCAAAATGAAAGGCAAGGGGAAATTACCACACATCCAAAAAAAAGTTGCCATAAAGATTGCTTCGCTACTAATTTTTTTTCTGCGCGTACAGTAGTCGCGGACAACAGATTGTCATTATATATTACTCGATTTCTCGTCTATACTCTATTTTCAGTTCGTATGACGTCACGTCCCAACGACCGAAAGTAAAAAAAAAAAATGCCGTGGGTGGAAAATATTTCAGCCTCTACTCCAGTGTTACATACACATACATACATACCGTCACGCCTCTTTCCCACAGGGGTAGGCAGAGACTACTTAATTCCACTTGCTACGATCCTGACATATCCTCCTCCACCATATTCTCCTGACTCCAGTGTTGCCATCCAAATATAATTCCACAGACGCAAAAACAGTGACGCGCCACGCAAAAACCTATCTCTATAATATCCAAGCATCAATTCTGCATAAAATATGTCCATCCAACCAGGCCTAAACCAGCATGTCTATTCCAAAGCTACAAATTCGATGTTCGTTTCATGCACTCCCGCTCACACTATTAGTTATTATTTGGAGAGTGAGAGTGACGCATTATACGACCTTCGAATTCCGGATTTCGGAGTAGCCCCCATTGTCCCAGTTATAACGTTTCTCTGATTTATTTCGTCCGATAACCTCCGAGATCGAACGCTTTATTCTGTTATTAGATTTTTTACTAGCTGTAGATACAAATGGTCAACATACGAGGGTTACTTTGATATAGTGGAGTAAATATTAACGAGGGACTGTGAGGGTGATTTACTGCGATAAGAACAGTTTATTTCAGATATGATCATGATTTTATAGCGTTGTTAATAAATGACATCGGACATTGACCTAAATCTTAAACTAAGCAAGGTACTATACTACGGGTAAACGTCCCATACTTACATACTTAGCGTAAGATCGGGTTGCTTTGGTCCTGAAGGGCAACTTTGGGTCTTGGGTTTACCTTGGTCCCGATTTTATTATTGCCTTTAAATTATGGCACCCATGTTTTTATGGTTTAAACCCTTCTAGGGTGGGTGTGGTTTTTAAATGGACCAAAGTTACCCTCCGATGGGTCAAAGTGACCCGACTTTACGGTACTTACGTTTATTGTGAATTTTATCCGACAGTTTAAAATATAAGCTAATCTCATTTGACATGGGTGCTTTACCTCCTTCATTACCATAAGCCTATATAGGTCCCACTGCTGGGAACTGGCCTCCTCTCTCATTGAGAGGGCTTGGGCTATAGTTCCCACGCGGGCCTAGTGCAGTTTGGGAACATCACAAGCACCATTGAATTGCTTCGCAGGTGTATGCAGGTTTGCTCAGGTTTAAGTGAGATGACGCACGTACAAAATACATTCCAAAAATCTCGATTCGTGCCCACGACCCTCTGGTTGAGAGGCCATAGGTCAAACCACTAGGCTACCAGGGCTTTTACGTCCTTCGTTGATTGGTGGATGGTCGCCAAGCGTCGACTGTTTGAATGATGTGTCTGTACGACACAATTTACAATTTAGAAAAATAAAAAGACAATAATATGGGAACAGTAAAGGATTACAAGCACCTGAACTCAAACAAAAACATCCACAGAGACACTAGTTTTCTAATCTAGAATTCCTCTCCTGATTGCAGAAGCAAATTTACGATGGGTGAATAGAAACAAATCAATATTAGAGTATTTTTCATTACAACTTTTGCACGCTCTTGTCAAACATTTGTTACCAACATATCAAGTGCGCCTGTTGCTGCCGCATTTAACTAATCAACCTTAATACTAAAATAAAATAAAATAAAAAATGTTTTTGGAAATTGCCGCCAAGGGCTCTTTTACGTGTCTTTTTAAAACTACCAGCGCATTCGGAAAGACCGTAGTTGCCAAAAAGAATACGCCGCAAGAAACTTGGCAGAAAGTCATTTTTTCAAAATAAAATACAGTCAGAATACTTAAATTAAATACATTTATAAAAGGGATGTATAAGGTCCCCGAGCCTTAAATTATATTAACCTATAGTAGAAATGTATAAAGTCTCTACTAGTCAAAGTAAAACAAAGTAGATATGGAAAAAAAGAAAGATAAAAAAACAATAAAAAATATTTAAGTTCAGTGGAGGTGTAAAATGCCTCCGACGTCTCTTCCAAAAAGTTACTGGATGATTTACGTTACTATAAAATCTTCAGTCTTCTGAGATGTAAGTACATAACTACCATCAAAGAACTTGCAGTGCTAAGTGCAACTTGCATTTAAGTTAGCTTTTTAATCGCGTCTCAACTCAGCGTAATTCGGTTGCCGCGAACATTTAACTTAATTATTC
Source organism: Pandemis cinnamomeana (assembly GCA_932294345.1). Classification (NCBI taxonomy): domain Eukaryota; kingdom Metazoa; phylum Arthropoda; class Insecta; order Lepidoptera; family Tortricidae; genus Pandemis; species Pandemis cinnamomeana. Next base: position 9,615,399 of record OW028721.1, read on the forward strand.
TAATGAACAAAAAATTTTACCTTGCTACTCCGCTACTCACGTGCAAAATAACCAAGCCTGTGTGAAATATATATGTTTTTCATGCAATCCCTCCCTCCACTGCTGCCAATAAAACACATATAAATCCCACAAACTTAATTATCCCTTACACCACACAAACACTGACGCGTTTCAATCCCTCTACGGGATCATTATCAAAGTTTACACACAACCGTTACACATGCAAACCAACGTCGTACTGAATCTAAACTGTATATATAAGCATAATGTACCTACGTTCATACGTTTTCCCAAAGTACCCTATTATTTATGATTTTTATTATCCATTAACAACTACCTTCAAAAAATTTTTCGACTACCGTAAAAATAAATAGGGTTATGTATTTTACAACAACATTTTTTATTCACCAAAATGAACACGCAATAACGGCGATGAAAGCAAGTTCACTTGTTCATTAATTATGGAACCACTATTGCTGTACCGAATTATCTCCAACTGCTCTAAAATATCCAACTGTAAACCCTTCTCACAAAAGTGTAAGATGTCGTATGACGCTGAATCCGGCAACGAATGATTTTCCTCTATTAAATGTTTTGCAAAATTTGATTTCTCCGGGTGATTGAGCCTATACGAGGCAGTATGTTCCTTATATCTGGTAACGAAACTGCGACCCGTTTGCCCCACATACACACTATTGCATTCACTACAAGTTAACTTATACACCCCCGATCTACTTCCTTTTTCCACCCTTTCCTTGTTATTACACAGTTTCGCACGCACAGAATTATTTGTCTTAAAAGCGACATTAATATTTTTTGATTTTAACAATTTATGGATTTTATCAGACAAATGACCTACATAAGTAATACTAGACCTATATTTGTCAGCAATCTGAGTGGGTACTGCGGCGTAAAGCATGCTATTCACTATCCGCCTCTGCTTCTTTCTAACTAGACCGTTAACCATTGCTACAGTATAACCATTTGAAACCGCAATTTGATAAATAGTACTTAACTCGGAATCATAATGTTCTACAGAAAGAGGAACGGTTAATAATCTATGTATATAGCAATGGAAAGCAGCCAGTTTATGCTGCCAAGGGTGAGTGGACGCAGCCGGGATAACAGCATCGGTCTCCCGGCTGCGTCCACTCACCCTTGGCAGCATAAACTGGCTGCTTTCCATTGCTATATACATAGATTATTAACCGTTCCTCTTTCTGTAGAACATTATGATTCCGAGTTAAGTACTATTTATCAAATTGCGGTTTCAAATGGTTATACTGTAGCAATGGTTAACGGTCTAGTTAGAAAGAAGCAGAGGCGGATAGTGAATAGCATGCTTTACGCCGCAGTACCCACTCAGATTGCTGACAAATATAGGTCTAGTATTACTTATGTAGGTCATTTGTCTGATAAAATCCATAAATTGTTAAAATCAAAAAATATTAATGTCGCTTTTAAGACAAATAATTCTGTGCGTGCGAAACTGTGTAATAACAAGGAAAGGGTGGAAAAAGGAAGTAGATCGGGGGTGTATAAGTTAACTTGTAGTGAATGCAATAGTGTGTATGTGGGGCAAACGGGTCGCAGTTTCGTTACCAGATATAAGGAACATACTGCCTCGTATAGGCTCAATCACCCGGAGAAATCAAATTTTGCAAAACATTTAATAGAGGAAAATCATTCGTTGCCGGATTCAGCGTCATACGACATCTTACACTTTTGTGAGAAGGGTTTACAGTTGGATATTTTAGAGCAGTTGGAGATAATTCGGTACAGCAATAGTGGTTCCATAATTAATGAACAAGTGAACTTGCTTTCATCGCCGTTATTGCGTGTTCATTTTGGTGAATAAAAAATGTTGTTGTAAAATACATAACCCTATTTATTTTTACGGTAGTCGAAAAATTTTTTGAAGGTAGTTGTTAATGGATAATAAAAATCATAAATAATAGGGTACTTTGGGAAAACGTATGAACGTAGGTACATTATGCTTATATATACAGTTTAGATTCAGTACGACGTTGGTTTGCATGTGTAACGGTTGTGTGTAAACTTTGATAATGATCCCGTAGAGGGATTGAAACGCGTCAGTGTTTGTGTGGTGTAAGGGATAATTAAGTTTGTGGGATTTATATGTGTTTTATTGGCAGCAGTGGAGGGAGGGATTGCATGAAAAACATATATATTTCACACAGGCTTGGTTATTTTGCACGTGAGTAGCGGAGTAGCAAGGTAAAATTTTTTGTTCATTGAAATGGACCTCCGCAAAGTAACGCCTGATTCAATAAAATATTTAATTATTCTACTTGAGAGCAAATCCTACTCAAGGTACTTAGTAGCTAGTAGTTCCTTAAGTAGACTTGTGATTTAAACTGTTTTAAAATGAACTAAAAATATTTGCCTTGCTAATCCGCTACTCACGTGCAAGATAACCAAGCTTGTGTGAAATATACATGTTATTCATGCATTCCTCCCTCCTTATAAATCCTACCATATATATTTCACATAGGCTTGGTTATTTTGCACGTGAGTAGCGGAGTAGCAAGGTAAATATTTTTTGTTCATTGAAATGGACCTCCGCAAAGTAACGCCTGATTCAATAAAACTGTTTTAATATTTAAAAAAGTCCACCTTTTATCAATTGCTCAAGTAAGAATGTTATTTTCGTCATAATAAACATAAGCATTCGTTTATAAGCTTAATTAAAAAGTTCCGCACAATTTTGATAATGAAATGTTTATACAAATATGTAATATATTATATATTGTTACATTAGTTTTAATGAAAAAAACACGCCTACGGTGTTACACAAAACTACCTTGCTTATGAATGTTGAAACCTTACCGTGGATTTGTAAAGCAAACTCTTAACTCCCTTTTGCACTTTATTCGAAAAAGTACAAAGGAAACTGAAACACACTACACAATCCTTCCGCGGATTCTCAATTAAAATACACCCTCTAATTCTAATTCAAACATACATTTCGCTAAGTAAAATTAATCCAGATTACACCAATTACAGCGTCGTCACACATATAATGCTTAATGACATCCCAGCCTCACTAAATGCTATCTATTAATTAATATTACGCACCATTAATCTTCATAATAGCACTCAGTAAAATCTAGCAAGGCTTGGATCTTAACCTGGATTCAAATAATCTCCAAGAGGCATGATCATAACTATTGTTGCTTAATATGAGGGTTTTTCCTGACTCTACATTACAAATGAGATTTGTAAAAAAAAATCATTTTTTATACAGGATTTTTTGCTGGCTGTACTTTATACTGACATCTTACATCAAAGGATCAAAATGTGAAAAGTGATTTAAAAATTAAACCATTACCTAGATTTGATAAGATATAATCCTCAATTCGCCAATCGAATCTAATATAGAGTTTTTAATAGAGAGCGAAGCCCTCAAAACGGTCAATACTATTAAAAAGAATTGTTAAATGTTTGAACAAAGGAACGTGTTTTGTTTTTCTGCTGTCTGTTTGTTTGCGCCACCTACACTATTTTGTTCTAATTCATTTTCGTATCTAAAAGCTCATCTGGTAGAGATACTTTTTAAGCGATAAGACTGATTGTTATCCTTTTTATTTCTCTAATTTTGGCAGATGTAATGATTTTTGGTATTCAATAAATTTATATTGTAATGTATTGACACTAAATTGTTACTTAATTGGCGACTATCTTTAGTTACACTTTTACGGTCTTCAACTAAAATTCATTGGATTTCCCACTTGTGAACCGCCACACAACATATTTATTTGAATAAGCTGAACCAACAATTGATTTATTCATTTCATTTATTTAACAAAGGCACAGTCGAGTTGGGATTACACCAGCTTGCCTCAATAAAGCTTGATTGACCAAACCCTAATTATTGAATCTTGTATTAGAACCCTATTGAGAATAAGGTTCGGAACATTGACAATATTATGCCTATCGATGTTTTTATCGATAAGTAGTGTAAAATGTTATAGCCAACTTTAGTATTAGTTGGTCATCTAATTCTTATCTAAAGATAAATAATGTGTTTATATCGGAAATAATCGTACAATTCTCGTACTAAAACTACAAATTTGGTAATATTTTCTTCAGTTGGTGCACTCATACACTCGGCCCCATCCAATAGCGGACAGCCACTGGAAATTTTAAGTTCGTTAGACAGTTTCAGGTACCTAAAAGGCAAAATAGCAGCCCCGCCGCGCGGAACTCCGTGAGCCTTGTGGGCAAAGAAGGAAATTGTAGGAATGTGAAAAACGATTTGAATGAATCCGAAAGTGTTTGAAGTCTAAAAATTACAATACAATAACTCTTTATTGAACACCACAAATAACAACCATACCAGAAAAAAGGTATACAGAATATTACAAGGTAACAATAGGAGGCCTTATCGCTACAGAGCGATCTCTTCCAGGCAACCATAATGGACTAATTACCATTTCTTAATACGTCTAGTTTTTCATTTAAGTAATAAAGACGGTTACACAATGTTGATTCTTTTCGGAAAATTGTTTTTTGAGTCGTGTATTAAAATATCGATAGGTAGGTATACGCCCAACCCTAGAAAACAGATTGGACAAGGCGTCGTGGCCTTGTTTACGTAATTCTCAAGAGCTTTGTGACAATATCAATCTACATTGTCCATAAATAACCCCTGAACTCCTTCATTATTTATCTAAAGTGGACTTTACATACACTCAGAAACAAATTGAGTTCAACTTTAATAAAAAGTATCCTAAGTTTCAGTTCGAGACACGGTCTATCCTGCAACATGCTTTCTCATTTAAAATACTTATACTCCAAAAGAAATCTGTGCTTTTTTATTTTTTTCCCTTAGGTACTTGTGTTGTAAGTTGTACTTTTTGTTAAATTGATCTCATGAATTGAAATCAAAACGAAAAGATCGTAACCCTTTGTAGGTATTTTATTATTAATTTTATCTTGTACCTCAACATGTCAGACAGAAAGCCAAAATGTATGTAACGGTTCCTCTTTCCCTTAAATTGAGATGATAAGAAACAAGAAATAAATAAGAAGATAGCAAAAAGTCAATGATACACAAAATATTCTAACGATTAAGTTTTCCCTAAATCGTATTCGTGTTATTGACAAAACTATATTTACCCGCAACCTTAAAACTTTTGCCATATTTTCACTATTTCCTCAACTACACAATCATAAACTATCAGAAAACTTTCCACATCTTTCTATGTAACGACGGAAAACTTACGCCTTATCTTTATTTGCGTATATTCGTATAACTTTTTACAACTCATCAACAGTCTGGTTTACCTTCGAAGTTATTTTATTAGACAAACTTTGTACGGCGAGAACATTTACAAAGAACAAATTTTTGGGCTATCTACTTAAGTACCGTTACTGGCTTGGCCTTTTTTAGGATTCCGTACCTTTAAATCACTAACATACCTCGAAGAATAGTTGTGTTACTCAAAGTGGCAACGGGCAGGCCACATCGCTCTTGCACGGGTCGCTCACCTTCCCGCTGTTACAGATAATGTCCGGACACGGATGTTTCGGGCGAAACCTCCACCGGATAGCCGGGAGGGAGGAGACAGCATCTTGCCACAAGTGCAGCGCCAGTGAGGATACGGCACAGCACACCCTCGAGGTATGCCCAGCCTGGTCCCACCAGCGCCGCACTCTAGTGACGGCAATCAGTGGCGACCTCTCGCCCACCGTTGTGCACGCCATGTTGACTAGCGCTGATAACCGTGGGGGAGAAAGGTTCTCGAGTGGCGACCATGAACCAGAAGAGGTAGCGTTGGTTGGCCTCCCTGATGGACCTTGCCATCGCGAGTCGCGTGACATCGGTTATCTTTTACTGTGGCGCTGTTAGGTGGAGGTCTATTTTGTTCAACAGTTAATTCTCAAGTGAAGACCGCGGACATGCACGTGCAGCGTTGGACGTCCACCAACGAGGATAGAGATGACCTGGTTAAAGTCGCGGGTTCACGGTGGATGCAAGCCGCTTCCAACCGAGGCAACTGGAGGTCTATAGGGGAGGCCTTTGTCCAACAGTGGACGTCCTATGGTCGATATGATAATGATGACATTCTACGTTTTTTCTTTGCTCCCAGACCAGCATGGAAGGGTGAATTATAGTAGTTTATTGTTTCTGTGCGAGTGTCTGACTCGGACTTGCCCAACTTTTTTCTTTTAGGTATTACAAAGCCGCCGGCAGTTTTAGGTATTACAAAACTTAAAGGAGCGTGCAAAGTTAACGTTGTATTTAATATTTTGCTTTTTATATGGCTCTAAATCATTGTTACGTACTTTATTTCACAACTAGCTGTTTCCTGCAACTTTTTCACCAAAGAATTCGTAAATGGGAATTTGGCATTTACGGAATTAAAAAGAAGGTAATCAAGCCGTTTAGGAATCATGTTATAGGCGCTGCGGCAGCAACCCATCACTATTGTGACTCCCCTTTCCACCTATAGCCCCACCGTCATGCTAAACGTGGCCTTAAGGTTTCGTCACCTTAGTCCCTGTCTACCCCGTAAGAGATAAAGACGTGGTATATGTATGAACAATTTAAAACTCCTGGAATATTGTGATTGGTTTCGTAACGGTTTTGTGTGTTCCAGTTACCGTTACCGATTTAAAACAACAACAAAGTACTACTATAGTAAGTACGTTAACGTTTGGAACGTTATGCTGGAACATACCAAATAACATGAGCTGAAATCGATGAAGCTATCTTTGCCCAATCTCTATTATCCAGCCCACAATACAGGTATGCTGCAAGAGCTCGCTATCAAGGTGGCTCGCCTCAAAGGCTGTGGTATATTTGGTATATTCGCTATACCGTGGTATATCCGACATACGGAAATTAAATGGAGGACAAGGAAGATTAAACGCATTCAACGGGAACGCTGGACTTCATCAAATACCTACATGGTAGAGAAAATACATACGTAACAGAGTGGGTATTTTTAAGATGCCCGTTTGTCGGCTTTAATATAAAAAAATGCCATACTAAAAGAAACACACATTATACACCTTTTAATCATTTATTTGAACATTTAACCTATATAAACCATATAATATATGAATGACGTGAACACATTATGTAACCATTAACTATATACGCATATACATAGTACAGTATTAATATTGTGGTACGACTTAAGACACATGAAGCACAGCAATCAAAGCACGTTATCATAAGCTACTGTATATTTTCAGAGATATTTATCACACAGGAATTATTTAACTAATTGACTTAAGCAGACCTAATCAACACCTAGGGATAGCAACCAAAGCTACAACACAATAATTATATACAATGTACACAGAGATATACATACTTAATTGATTAATACCAATCGATAAGAAGTTTCTTACTCAACCGTTCTGGACACTGGTCGGAGGCAAAGTGAGCTCCGTGTGTTCTCCCTCCTCCATCGTACCTCTGTTCCCGGCACAGAGGGCGCTGTTGGGCATTTCAGGTTAGCCAACTCCACGTAAATTAACCGGAAATACCAGGGCGACAACAATACTCATACATACATACACATACACAAATCACGTCTTGGGTAGACAGAGCCTAAGGTAACAGATACCTACAGGCCACATTTAGCAAGATTGTGGGCGTATAGGTGAAAAATAAAATCAAAATAGTGATGGGTTGCTAGCCTCATCGCCTATCTATAACATGATTCCCATGATTTTCGCCCATTCCCTCGATGGGCTTTTACCATCTGCGCGGGTAGAGAAGCAACTGGTATATTCTATGTTTTTTCTTTGCTCCCAGCACGTCTAGCACGAGAGCGCACAAAAGTCGCGCGAGATAGATTGCCCGTCTTTTTCTTAATGTTCGATCTAGAACGAGACGGAGAGTCCATCTCGCGCGCGACGCGACTCTCGCGCGCGCTCGTGCTAGCCGAGCTGACCAGCATGGAAGAAGACAGCATGGATACTCATACAATATGTACAGTCAAGTGTAATAATATGTATCTAGACAAAGTTTCAAAAATAAGTACCATACGCTCTTACGCCAGCGTAATAAGGTCGTGGGACATATTTTTGAGAAGTTCCTATCGATACTTATTTTTGCACTTGACCGTACCTATGAAAAAAAAATTGCCAAGTGTGGCGATCGTTGCACTTTTATTGGGCAACCGAAGGTCAAGCCGGTTACTAGAGTTAGATCGGCACTTAGTGTCGCCACTCACAGGCCACAAAAAACCGCCGCCACCGGCGTATTTCCTGTAGTTTTCATACATTTTATATGAACTCGCCGCACACGGTTGCCGTCGGTGGCTGCCACACGCTAGCTTCTCGTGGCGGCATTTGTGGCTGTGGCTGGTGGCCCGTGTGGGACCTTTATTATGTTGACATGGACAGTTAATATCGTCTGTATTTCCGGACAGATACAACCTAGGGATCTTCAAGGCTAGAGTGAATAGGCTATTACTGAACCAGTGAGTTACACCTTTGGCCTCATCTGCACCTTCCACCAAGTGAGATAGAGGTCAATCACTGGTCAGTTTGTTGTAAAAAATATATATATATATATATATATATATATATATATATATATATATATATATATATATATATTTAGTCGTTGCGTAGCACGCTGAATGAAACTTATAGAAATCGTTTTATGAAAGATTAAAATTCACACAGTTCACTATATACAGATTTTATTTACACACAATATATACAAATAACAATATTAAGACGGAGCAACATAGGATAACAACTACATGCTCGCAAGCCAAAATAGAAAGAGAAACACGCATGCGCGAGTTTTGTCAAACTCCCAGATGCACTGACAACGGAAACGGAAATCAACGAAACACTTACTTAAAACTATTTACAATATTATAATATGTACAAAAATAAAGCAGTCGCCACAAACTCATTCATTTTTGTATTAAAACTCTAAGTAGGTATTTAAATAGCAGGTAAAAGAAAAACAACTGCAAAAATTTGTATTAGTACGAAGTAATATACACCACCCGCATTGCTTACCGCTCTTCGGGTTTTTTTCATTACTCTCTGAATATATACCACAAATGCACATGTGTATTTGAGTGTCTGCCAAATGGAGACGGCAACACTAAATGAAAAAACAAAAGAAAGTTACGAAGTCGGACACATGTGGTGCCAACATTGAATGCATCCATAGTGAAGTAAGAGTACGGTCGAAGAAACTGATTCGCATACTTACTACCTCTGCAAAACTTTTGCACAAATATTTTTAAAGTTACCTATTTCCTTGGCAGATTTATTATGTCAATACAGAGCGTCTTCGACGGGGGCAATCGCGTGTGAATTTTCCTCTAGAGGCGCTAGTGTCGTGTCCAATAACATTCACTTTTCACTGGTTTTGGCGGGCTTCGTGACATAAATCACACTTTCAATCACAATTTCTTTCATTTACCTGTTGAAAAGTGATCTTCGTGTAATTATCACAAATATGTATTTCTAGCTGTTGCCCGCAACTTCGTCTGCATAGAATTCGTTTATCGCTAACCCGCAGAAATTACGCGATCCGTTCTTAGAGGATGCCTACGTCATAGTAGCTTTATGCATGCAAAGTCTCAGCCCGATCGGTTTAAAATTGACAAAGTTTCATACAAACTTTCATCCCCTATTTTATCCCTTTGGGGGATGAATTGACCAAAATATTTTCTTAGCGGAAGCCTACGTCATAACATCTACCTGCATGCCAAATTTCAGCCCGATCCATCCAGTGGTTTGGGCTGTGCGTTGATAGATCACTATGTCAGTCAGTCAGTCAGTCACCTTTGAGTTACATATATTTAGATTTTGGCGATGAATGTGAACGTTTTCAAAGCGTATTTTTTCTGAACAAAACGGAACTGCAGAACATTGCGGCATAGCTACTCGATATGATGATAGTTATTTAAAATTAATAAACGGTATGAGATTCATGATTTAAAACTTTGTTTCGGCGCCGATATTATAAAGTCACTTTTGACAGTTATACCCCTGGACCTTAGTCAACAGTGGCGCCAACTGGTGAGCAAAGAAACGATAGACCCCATTGATGTGGAATATTCCAACAGTTGGATAATTTAGTTTAGGAGTGCGAGTCGGGTTACCTCCACGTGTGGTCAAAAACTGCGGTTAGTTTTTGGATCCGTCCGGGGGGGGGGGGGGGGGCGGGAAGAGCAGTGCTTGGCATCGACTAATGATTTCCTGGCAGTTTCTGAGGGATATCATTGACCGTTGGCTAAGAGCCTGACAGGGCGGGAGGGGTGTCTTTGACAGTTACCGTATAACGTTGCCGACATTATGTCACAAGATTTTTGAATTAAATTTTTGTTACTTTGACATTGGTGAAGTTGTCATCGCTATAACGACTTGATACGCCACAAATAAGAAGAAGAAGAAGAAGTTAGTTTAACTCAGCACTCCTGAAAAGCTTTTTGTCTCAATTTTGGATTCATAGTTCAGTCACCTTTGATGCTTGTCAGCGAGAATTTTAATAAATGGATTGACATTTACTATTATCTTGAACTGAATCAACCTCTTGTTGAAACATTCTAGAATATTTAGAAGAAACATTACAAATGAGAACATTTTAATGTAATCAAAACATTCCTCTTATCATTGGTGTAATAATAATCGTTGTTTTCCCATAAACCAAAGGCGCATCTTTTCTTCGACAAATGTTTATTCCCTCGCAAATTGACGAGACACGAAGTGACTGATTGTTGTTTTGACAGGCCCGCACCCCCTTTTTGGTGGGGGGTGACAGGTGTTAAATTCTGTCGTTACGATGACGGATAGGTCTCGTAGGATGAGGCTTGTCGATGTGAAAGACGATTTTTCATATGATTTCTGGAACTTAATGAAAGTCTTCTTCCTAGACTTTTCGAGTTTTATTCATTTGTTTTATGTGAATAATGCTAACAAATAATATCGAGAATCACACTCATACGCTTAGTTACTTAATTTAAGGCCAACCTGCCAAAGCCGATGCGGGTAAAAATCGCAGAACGCGTAGACGTAACTGCTTCGTATACCTTGGACTGACATAAAACCAACAAGTCCATACCTACTTAAAAAGTTTAAAATAACCACGTGACTGTCCAAAATTTGTCGATTAAATGCACAGTTTCTTTGGACACATTGTGCGGTTTTCAACAAAGAAACAAATTATCTTGGGCAAATGAAATGATGCTCGGGGAACGGCACCTACTAGGTGGTCTGTAAACACACATATATCACGTCTTTATCCCTTACGGTAGGTAACAAAACCTTAAGGCCACGTGTAACATGATTAAGGGCATCTAGGTGGAAAGGCAAATCAAAATAGTGACGGGTTCCCTCGATTGGCTTTTACCATCAGCGTGGGAAGAGAAGCAACTGGTAAGTTCTAGGTTTTTCCTTACTCCCAAACCAGCATGAAACGTGGTCACGTTAAAAAAAGGCGGCGAGTAGCTTACACCGTGCCGTTCACTCCGCATAATACTCTTAATGAAGCTTAGCTAGTTAGGTACTTTAAAACAGGCCTTACTAACTAAGATTGCGCTAACTAAACAAAAAGCTTTTCAATTTTACAAAAATTAAATCGACAACCCTAACGCTCTATTGGAGCCTAGTTTCCATACTGCTATGTATTTACTGTGCCGTTGTTGAAAAGTGTTGTTACCGTTTAAAAATATATTAAATAAAACCAGAACCGTTCAAAAGCGATTGTCAGACGCAAGCAGAGGAGCATTACTATAATTAGGGTTCCCGTTAAAGCGGCGTCGTAAAGAGCTGGTGTTAATAAAACTAGGGTAATTGGCTCAGCCCTGTTTCTTTCATCACGACCCTTTGGTTTTATCTCGCTTTGCACTCGAAGATAAAGCCTGAAGAACAGTCTTTAGAAATGCATTCGTTGTGGGATAAATTGGATGGAAAATCAGCCTTAGAATACGAATTAAGTTTAGTAGCGTTTGATTTTTATGTTAAGCCCTTATTGTTATAACTGTCTCTAGACTCCGCGACACAGGCCCTGAGTCTAGTGCGGAGGCTGCCGAACAAACATGTTGTAACCTTTTGCATATTATAAATAAAGACTTTTTTACTTTTTACTTTTACTTTAGTGGCTTATGATGTTCCCTGTGTCGTATATTTATGTGTAAGCTGTTATTATTATTTGAATGCTTTATTTTTTTAGGTTAAGTTAGGGTCTTTGGGCTTAGCTTTTAGTATGTCTACTCTCTATACTTTGGATGCTGTTGTCCTGTCAAACGTTCGAAAGTTCGCCTTTGTAGATCTGTTTTTCTCATTACCTGTAGAATTGAATGTGTTTTAAGTACAACTAGCTTCTGCCCGCGACTTCGTCTGCGTAGAATTATACATAAAAACCTTCCTCTTGAATCACTCTATCTATTAAAAAAACGCATCAAAATCCGTTGTGTAGTTTTGAAGATATAAGCATACATAGGGACATAGGGACAGAGAAAGCTACTTTATTTTTTACTATGTAGTAATAGTGATAAGTAGCAAGTGGAACAAAGTTACAGTAGTCTCTGCCTACCCCTGTGGGAAAGAGGCGTGACGGTATATAGATTGTATGTATGTATATAAGTCTATATTTAGGTAATAGGCTGTAGTAGTTTGTATCGTATTTTTCGTCGTAATTTATTTTATCATACTACATGTACACATTTTCCAGCACAGAGTGTCTATTGTCTAGTACTAAAAGTGGTAGTTCTCAACAACTTTTGCTAGTAACTTCAGAATTTATTTTTATGAGTTCCAATAATAAAAGTAGAATTGCAGCGCCATTTTTACACCCCCGCGCTTTGGGGTAGTGTAACATGAAAATTATGACCAACGCTGCAGTCGCCGCAGGGTTGGCAGACCGATATACACAAAAATATAATACATACATAGGTACATAACTCACGTGTTCATCCCTTATGGGTTAGATCGAGCCTATGGTAACAAAACTACGCCACGTTTAACATGATACATACATACATAGGTACCTACATACATATATCACGTCTTTATGGGGTAGACTGAGCCTTTTTTTTTAACGTGTGGAAAATGCGCCTTATACATTCCCGCGCTTGAGGCAGCAACGGGGGTATGACGGGCTCTCCAGCTCGCCGCTGCCTTCCCTATGGAAAGAGGGGAGAGGCCTACCGTCTAAAAACACACACGTTCCCTCCTGGCCATGAACTGGGCGTTACGGGAGCACTATGGCGTCACCGCGATATGGGGTAGACTGAGCCTAAGGTAACAAAACCTTAAGGCCACATTTAGCATGATTGTGGGCGTATAAGTGGAAAGGGGAATCAAATTAGTGATGGGTTGGTCGCATCGCCTATGACACGATTCCTGAAATTTTCGCCCGTTCCCTCGATGGGCTTTTACCATCTCCGCGGGAAGAGAAGCAACTGTGTTATTTTTTCTTTACTCCCAGACCAGCATGGAAGAACATGATTCTGGGCTTATATTTAGGTGGAAAGAGGAATCTAAATAATGATGGACTGCTACCCGCATGGTCTATAGCATGATTCTTATTATCGCCTATAATAAACAACTTGGCTAACAACATTTTCCCTAAAACTCGCCAAGTTTGAAATCTGTTACAATATCTTTTCAAAATCCCGCCCGCAATCCTATGTAGTTGACATCAACGTTTATTTATTCCTTAGCAAAGTTATTTCCTGGCGGCAAAAAAATTTCCTGCTTTGAAAATTCCGACATCATTAATCAAACGTTCTTGTCTGCTGAAACAAAAACCGGAGGTCGAGTTTTAAAAAGTTCTTTTAAGGTTCCTCGACAAAGTTTGAGAAGATCCGTCCATTTCACATTTCCGCGTATTGTGACTCTGTTTCTCATCGATTTGTACCTTGACTTTCAATGCGTATAATAATTTAAGTATCTGCCATTTTTACCACCTATTAAGGCCACTAAATATAGCAAAGGCGAAATTTTCGGTAGTCGTTCTAATCATATAACCAATTAAGAAAACTACTGGATACTTTTTTTTATTGCTTATTATAAGCTACCTACCGTACGCTAGGCAAAGGCTACTCCTCCGCCATATATTGGACCGCCATCTCTTTGGTCTAACTCGTCGTCAATGGTCATTTTGTAGCACCCAAGGCTCAGATACTTATTAAAACGTTTATTCTAGCGCTTATAGCGGTATTCACCGCAATTTTTAAACCGGTTCCAAGTCTGAGTTGCACCAATCAAAGAGGCTGAATGAGCTTAGCCTAGCCCAACTTTTTTTTTATTTACGGAATCCTTTTTAAATTGCAGTCTGTAAATACTTGACTGCCAGTATTTTTCGTCGAAACTGACAACCCTATTTTCTGGGCGAACAGCACAACTCACTCAGTTATTTCGTGACATATTCCTGCGAACTCGGTGAAATGGTGGACGTGATCAGAATTAAGTTTTGTTAACTCTGTAGAATGATTAGATTGTATTTAAATACTACACTCTTTTAACATGAAACTACCGTGAGTTCAAAAGTCGAGTAATGTTACACATATTTCATGTTTGTGCGCTGGCGCGCAGTATTCGTTTCGCTGCCGCCGGAGCGCTCCAAGAGGAAGGATTACAAACTAGTCAGAAACATGTCGAGCATCACTCGACTTTTATACGTGAGTTATCCGTTTGTGTTATTATGACTAGTACACTCGAACTATTAAGTCTACAAAGCTCGGATGTTTATTATATCGTCAAATAAATAATTCAATTTAATAATCAATCCTAGAGTGGAGACCACGTTTGGGAAAGCGTAGTGTGGGAGGACGCCCTGCGACGCGTTGGACGGATGACCTTAAGAGGACAGCTGGCAGTGGCTGGATGAGGGAAGCCCAGGATCGCGAAAGTTGGCGCAATATGAAGGAGACCTACGTCCAGCAGTGGACGGACAATGGCGGTAGATAGATAGATAGAATAATCAATTCTATTAAATTGTATGTTAGGGGTTTCGGGGGCACCTCTTGCATACCAAATTTCATGAAAATCGTTGCAGCCGTTTTCGAGATTCAGATTAAAGAAGAATTGCTCGTTAAGTAAAGCGCTTGTTCCCCGTACATAGATTTTACATAACCAGGACATTCTAAGGTAAAATAAAGACTATTGCTAAATTAAAACAAACATGTTCGCAGCTTAGGAGTGGCCCTCGGACCACCCCCGCCGCACCTAAACCTAAATTGATCCAAATTAATCATCCTACATTGGTTTTACCAGTGCCGGTTATGTAACTTGGTTAAGCTGTTTAATGGTATTAGATGAGGAATTAAAAACAAATTAAACTATGATAAAGAATTACACAATAATTATGTATGCCAAACTAACTTCGAGTTTAATCCAAACGACAACTTTAGAGCACAGCGGAACAAAACTTAGGCACATGCATTTTACTTATACTAAGAAAATTGTCTCCTCCTTTAGAAACTTAGACTGTATAGTTAAGTAAGTATAAAAGCTTATACATACACGCCCAGTTGCACAAAACGACGGTCAAAACTAAGTTAACTAACGCTTTGTTTGCACAAGAGTTTGACTTAAGGATTTCAATGTTTAATTTTATGTTCGTCCCGTTACAGATTCAATTGTTTTTTATGAATAATACTCAAATTCAACACAGAAATTTCGCATGTAATGTATTCCAAACAACTTACAAGTGTGAGTCCGAATTCGAACTCATGATCTTTTTCTTGGTCTTACTTACGATATTGAAACCGGTTAGTACGTAAATATTAAAATACATAAAGTTTGATATGCATCGGGTCAAAATACGTTAATAGTTCAAATTTTACTCACGAGCAAAGATAATGGGTCACTTTGCACACAACTTTGTATGTTTGTATGTATGTAAACTCTTTATTGTGCAAAATAAACGTAAAACAAATACAATTGGACTTATCCGTTTAAGAGATCTCTTCCAGTCAAGTTCCAATCCAAGAAAACCAATCTGTAGATAACACGAACAAAATAATTTGTCTAGCTGATGGTTTCACCGAAAGTTGCACATTCTAAACCATTATGATGTATTTTATAATAATCCACTATGAATTTCAAACGTTATGTATTGTGTACAATTACCTTGTTAAATCTTAGCTAATTTCAATGACATCGTAAGAGCCGTTCCCGATATTCTGGAAATAAATCAACAAATAAATAAATCAAATAATTTCTCGTTTAAAGACATGAGATTGTTTCACTGGCCTCTAAGCAAAGTGTGGACCGTGCAGAGGCAAGTGTATATTACTTAGTGCTTCTTGGAGCGTTAGTTTTTGGAACTTGCCTCTTGTTCCCACTCCATTGGAGTTGCCAACTATCGCACTATCTGTAATAACACCCATAAAGCGCAGTACCACGCACGGTTAAACTCTGAAGCTAGCGGGACCAATTTTCCCGGATCGGTACGACTTAGGGATATTCAAAAAATGAGGCTATTCTTTTCTTAAAGGGCCGACAACACGATCTTATCGCCCTTTTTTTAACGGAGAGTAAATCTTTATGAATGCCCTAGGCACGGGGATGCCTAGGGTTATGTGGGACTCCCCCCCCCCCCCCCGAAGGGGTATACCCGAACTAAAAATTCTCCGGCGTTGCCTCAATCTGGTGTGATGGGGACGCTGTGGGATGCCACTAGGGTTTCACCACAAACGCCCCCCCGGTGGCCCCGACTTTCGCCAGGACCGCGCCAAGAAGGGGAGGGCCCGTAAGCTGGGCCCGTATACCCTTAGACAATGAGACCGTACAATGCAGGTAGGTAATGACGATCTTAACGCCCTATGTTATGTTATGAGTGTCTATTGGAAGCGGTGATTACCTTCCATCAGGTGACCCACTTGCACGTTTGCCCCCTATCATATATAAAAAAAGGGTTAATGCATTTTTGTGATTAGATGAGAGTACAGAAATGTCTTAACCAATAGAGTGACGTAATAGTGTTTGCGTAGATTTGTAATTGTGTCGTACAGACGCATCATTCAAACAAATGGCGCTTAACGACAAAAATTCGCATAATAACAAGGTCGTCGCATAATAACAGGTTAAAAGTGCTAAAAAAACATCACATGACTAATGGACGGCCCCTTGGCCCCTCGCAGACTAAGGTCTTTTATTTGCTCTGACTCCAAAACAAAGCCATCAAAAATGAACTGAACATCGACACTAATTGTATCGCTCACATCAATTTCCCCTCATAAATTTCCGACAAGCTCTCCTGTTACACCACTTAGTATTATGCCTATAAATGTCAAATTCGTTACGCTAACTTCATTTCAATGTAGGCGTATGCACACGGTGCCGCTAAAACAAATTTCCAATTTAGATTTAAGCGCTGAGTGCTTATGTACTACGGGGTTTACAAATATATGAGCAGGGTGTCTTGTTGCTTTGTCTTTTCAGCTTCACTATCACTCCATAGTATAAAATAAAGTCGCTTTCTCTGTCCCTGTGTCCCTATGTCCCTATGTATGCTTATATCTTCAAAACCACACAACGGATTTTGATGCGGTTTTTTTTAATAGATAGAGTGGTTCAAGAGGAAGGTTTATTTGTATAAATACATGCATAATATTTTTATTTTGGATTTTATTTTGGGTAATTTTCGTGATATTAATAAAAAAATTAACCGCCTTCAAATATAGCCTAAATCCGCCTTTAGATTCCATAATAAATTGTATTAATTACGGTTCTTTAGAAATGTCAAATTAAAAATATTTTTCGTTGAGTGCTACTTATTTATCTGTGTGAAGTCGGTGCTTCAGCTCAAATAGTTCCAAGCCGAATAGGTACTATGTAGGCAGATAGACTAGGTCCACTTCTGCCACGCATGCCACATAATGATGTTATGATAGGAGGGCGGTGGCGCAGGCCCCGGCACCGGCTTAAAACATAAATATAAGTAAATAGGTAGCACTCACCGAAAAATAATTTTAATTAGGCGTTTCTAAAGAAGCGTAATTAACAAAATCTATTATGGAATCTATAGGCGATTTACATGATGCATTTTCTTCCATGCTGGTCTGGGAGTAAAGAAAAAACGTACATTGTACCAGTTGCTTCTCTGAAATCTGAATGGGCGAAAATCGTAGGAATCATGTTATAGGCGATGAGGCTAGCAACCCATCACTATTTTGATTCCATTTTCCACCTATACGCCCACAATCTTGCTAAATGTGGCCTGTAGGTACCCGTTACCTTAAGCTCTGTCTCTGACTGTGTGTGTGTGTGTGTGTGTGTGTGTGTGTGTGTAGGTAGGCGAATGTAGGCTACATTTGAAGGCGGTTCTTTTTTTATTTCAAAATCTTACTGCACTAAAACGTCTAAACGATTTAGGTGTTGTCAACCTCTTAACCAGTTCAAACAAGCTTTAAAATAATTGAAACTTTGACCCCAGGCTGAAACTTCATAACCCGCCGTAACGTCTAAACCCACTCTGTTAATAAATTTAGAGGTTAGGCACTAACAAATTGCCTATTAGTATTTCAGTAGGCGCACTTGAGTTGCCTTGGAAGGTAGTTTAAACCTACAAATTGGATCCGGGCAACTTTAACCAGCACCTTCGCTTATGGCGACACATGTTGGTATTCTGTTTCGTTGATCATCATCACTACATAGTATGAAATAAAGTCGCTTTTTCTGTCCCCGTGTCCGTATGTATGCTTATATCTTCAAAACCAGTCAACGGATTTTGATGCGGTTTTTTTAAAAGATAGAGTGATTCAAGAGGAAGGTTTATATGTATAATATATGCATAATATACCGTGCGAAGCCGGGGCGGGTCGCTAGTTAAATATAAAACACACATTCCAAAATCAATCATTATGGACTCATTTCAAAATCATTGGCCATTCCATCTAAAAACAAAAGTCGTTCATTACAAGGTTTAAAATGCAACAGTGTCTGATTTTGAAATGAGTCACTTTTATATTATTATTTAATCAGTGGTTTATATTACGGTTCACAAATCCTCGATGTTTGAGTTAATGAATTTAATTAATAAATGATAATAAGTATACTTACATACATAAATCACGTCTTTATCCCTTACGAGGTAGGAGATTAAGGTAACAATACCTAAAGACTACGTTTAGCATTATTGTGGGTGTATGGATGGAAAGGGGAATCAAAATAGTGATGGGCTTTTACCATCTGCACGGGAAGAGAAGCAACTGGTACATTCTGTGTTTTTTCTTTGCTCCCAGACCAGCATGGAAGTATAGGCAAACTTTTTTGAAAACACTCATTTTTACACATTGCAAAATGTCGTACAGTCAGCGTCAAATAGTTCGTGACACCCAAGTTGGCCAAAAAGTTAGCAACACGACCTTATTTCCACTGTAACAGTGACGTGTTGCAAACTATTTGGATACTTTTGGTGTCACGAACTATTTGACGCTGACTGTACCTACACCCGACGACGACGTACGTACGGGGTACGAGGTTGGTTTGCATGTGTAACAGTTGTGCTTATTATACTTTGATAATGATCCCGTAGAGGGATCGAAACGCGTCAGTGTTCGTGAAGGGATAATTAAGTTTGTGGGATTTATTATGTGTTTTATGTGGCATTAGTGGAGGGAGGGTTGCATGAAAAACGTTAATATTTCTCACAGGCTTGGTTGCACGCGAGTAGCGGAGTAGTAAGGTGAATATTTCTTTGTTCATTTTACATATTATTATTATGTGTATGTTCTTATTTTTCATTGCTTCTCACATTTATTTTATCTTAAGTATTATGTTATGTGTATGTGTATGCATTATTTTATTTAATTTATTTAGCTATGTATTATATTTATGTTGATATTGTTGTTTTTATTATACCTGCGTTTATCCTGTCTATTTGTTTCCGCCACCTACTTAAATCTCCAACTTATTTCTAGTATTGGTTGTCTGGAAGAGATCGCTATTAAGCGATAAGACCGCCTATTGTCTACTTTGTTCTTTGTTTCTGTATTGTTTTGTACTGATTTGTGGTGTTCAATAAAGAGTATTTGTATTGTATTGTATTGTATTGCATCTCATTAGAAGCAACTTGAATTCCCCTTACAGATGCCGTAATCAGGGCAACGATACGCGTAACCATGTTAATGGCGCAAGCCATTCACGAGGCGCCCGAGAGTGATGCCCCCCATTTTTCAGGCACACCCCACTGCCTTGACGATTGCGAGGGGAATCTATGCGGTCTTCTAAAGAGTGAACGCATAAATAAGTTACTGGCTGACAATTTGTTTTACGAAGATAACACCCTTTCTTTTCTTCACCGACAAATCGATTTCTAGACCAACGTCTAAGTCTACATTTTTAGCGAAATCGTCACTGCCGTTTGCGATATAATTTTCTTTTCATCCCACTTGCTAGTAAACGGTATCAAAACAGGTTAATTTGGCCGTAAGCCCCATCTTGCCCCATGTTGCGGGTGGTAGGGCCTTGTGCAAGGTCCGTCCGGATCGCTACCACCATCTTACTCGCTAATCCTGCCGCTAAGTAGCAGTGCTTGCACTGCTGTGTTCCGGTGTGGAGAGTAAGACAGCCGGGGAAATTACGGGCACAAGAGGCATTGCATCTTAGTCCTCTAGGTTGGCAACGCATTTGCAATCCCTCCGGGGTTGCGGGTGTCTATGGGCAGTGGTGATCACTTACCATCAGGTGACCCACTTGCTCCTTTGCCTTCCTATTCATATAAAAAAAAAACAAATCGATTTCTAGACCAACATCTAAGTCTACATTTTTAGCGAAATCGTCACTGCCGTTTGCGATATAATTTTCTTTCATCCCACTTGGTAGTAAACGGTATCAAAACAGGTTAATTTGGCCGTAAGCCCCATCTAAACCTTCGGGCTTTTGTCTTGTCATGGCACCCTAGGGCGGTAAGTGGCGGCGGTGAGCTCGAAGGATCGAAGAAGGTCGCAAGATCAAGGGATTGCAGATGCATAGCCAGCCTAGAGGGAGACGGAATACTTCATCTGTCAGTAATTTCACTGCTTATCTTACTTTCCAAGCAATTTTAAATATTATAGGACTATCTGTTGCCTGCGACTTCGTCCGCGCATGATTACAATTTGTAGTAAAACTCCTTAGACCATCCTTTGGCCTTTTCGTCAAATTCGGCCCGTCATAATTAAGTTTTTCAAAAAAAATTATAGGTACATGATTTTTTTTTCCAGAATTTGACTATTATAGGTTTTTCTTTCTCAGAATCGATGCTTATACAAGAAAAGATATTATTATGTCCCAAAATGTCCATTCCAGTTCGTCACTTACATGGAACGTCACAAACAGGAAACGAAATTCTATGGTTAAATCAGGACACACTTTTTTTTGTATGAGAATCGATAGGTACACGATTCTGAGTAAGAAAAACCCAAAATATTTAAATTCTGGAAAAAAAATCATGTCGACTTTTTTTTGGAAAACCCTCAATTACTATCTGCGAGCCGAATTTCCACGCAATCCGTTCAGTGGTTTGAGTCAGTCAAAGTTGCTTTTTATCCATATTGTAAGATAAAATATTGTAAGACATACGATAAAAATAGACTAGACTTACAAGATACTAAGCTCCTACGTATCCTTATTTTGCATAAAATATGTATGTAGACACACGTACGCCAAAAACGATATTTATTACAGCACATATTAAAATATTCATACATACACCCCCCTCTTTAATAATAGCTGACACGGATGACGTCACCAAAATGGCGTGGGTAGACGCCATTTTGTCGACACCAAGTAACAACTTTACAATATTCATACGGTACATTCTTATGCTCTTAGTTTTAAAGTTTAGTTTGATTTGATAGTGCGTACGGTTAAGTTGGTACTTTTCCCATCGCTGTGTCATTGACGGATATCTCAAATTTTTCGTTGAATGCTTTTAAAATGCTCACTTTGCGTGAGACCAGCGACGACTTGTAAATTCTTTGGGCGTGATGGTAAATGAGGTGAACCTTTTCTTATTATACGGTGCGGAAAATAATACGTGTCGTGTTACATTGACGTTGTAGACAGAACATCTATCAATCCGTAGTCCCGTGCCGCAGCAATGTAAAGTAATCACACGTTTTTTATCGCTACTTGTAAGTAACGCTTTAATTGTAATATAATATTATAGTAGTTGGTTTCCATGGTGGTCTGGGAGTAAAGAAAAAACATAGAATAAACCAGTTGCTAGTAATGTTAGTTACTTAATAAGAACTGCGTGTGTCTTAGTTAACTGACCATACAATTTGTATGCTCGTTTTATACGCCGTAAGGATCAACATACATACAAATACAGCTACAAAATATTTTCAAGACCTCATGTACCTACCTGTGTTGCACAAGTAAACGATTTTGATTTGATTTTGATTTGATCTGCTTCCCTTCTCACGCAGATGGCAAAATCCCATCGAGGAAATGGGCATAGGAATCATGTTATAGGCGATGCGGCTAACAACCCATCACTAAGACGTCATTGTGCGTGTGTGTGTGTGTGTGTGTGTATATATAGAGTATAAAAGGTCTCTTAAAATTGTTCCCAAATGTTTCAGCAGCTAGTAAGTATGACTACAAAGAGCTCTAGATTTGTCACAAATTGAATCCACTTCCTATCTTTAATCCCTTTCTTTTCTGTTTTGCTTCTGATCAAATCCTTTTCTGTTATATTTTTCGTTAGGTACCTATTACATTCTCATGTATATTTTGTAGAAGTATTTTAAGTATAATACTTATACAATAATAATAGGTGTGTATGTGTTATTTTATTTTATTTATTTAGCTGTGCATTATATTTATTCACACCAACAGCTTGGCAATAGCTCTTAGCGAACCACTACAGCTAAGACAAACGTCTTCATTTATGGGTCCTGACCTCATGATAATGAAAATGTGTTGGAAAGAAGCAAATTCCTCGATGGAGGAACAGTCTTCGCAAGTCACATCTCTCCTCTTAAAATATCTGTTTATGGCTCGAAAGCCGATCGCATAATGAAATTAAAAAAAAAGTATCGTTCGTTGTTTTTATTATCCCTGCGTTTTTCCTGTCTATTTGTTTCCACCACCTACTTAAACTGTCTTCAACTTCTTTCTTTTTCTTATTGGTTGTCTAGTAGAGATCGCTATTCAGCGATAAGATCGCCTATAGTCTACCTTATTCTTTGTTTCTGTATTGTTTTGTACTGATTTGTGGTATTCAATAAAGGGTACTTGTATTGTATTGAATTGTGAAGATATTTCATTTAAATTTTAACCGACTTCAAAAAAAGAGGAAGTTCTCAATTCAGTTGTATTTTTTTTAATTTTTGTTACCTCAGAACTCCGTCAATTGTGGACCGATTTGGAAAAATATTTTTTTGTTGGAAATAGAGTACTTTTCGTTCATTTTGAGCATTGACTAATGTATGGAAATATTTATAGGGCTATTAAATCAAATTGAACCAGCTGATATATTCTGAAACAGTTAAAAGATACCTACTTTGTGTACCGTTTTGGAAAAAGGTCAGGTCAGGAGTACCCGAAACCGACGAACATGTATGAAGAGATTGATGAATGTGGATGAAGCGAAAGAAGTATGCCAGGATCGTAGCAAGTGGAACAAAGTAGTCTCTGCCTACCCCTGTGGGAAAGAGGCGTGACGGTATGTATGTATGTACTTTGTATAAGTAGTTGATATGTGATATGTTTCAATTCGCTACACTCAAGGCAACCCTGTCTAATTGTCCTACAGCTGTCTGAATATGTCTGCCTGTCGTTGCTGAGATGTATTAACATTTCAAATTTCCTGTCATCTATGTTGAACTAACACATGCTTTGACGTGCACAACAAGATACCCGACTCCGTACAATGTCTATAAGCGAAAGGGTCAAGTTATATGGTCATGAGGTTCATTTAGATAATCATAACATAAGATAGTATCGTATAGTGTTACTCAATTCATGGGTCATCGGATAATATGGTAATTCGTGTTAACGCATGTGTTACATTGTAATACAATTTACTGAAACAGTAGGCTTATTACCTAACTCGCTCGCAATCGCCATCGTGTTCATTTTGACAGTTCTTGTATGCATGTGACAGCTAGCTGATTCCGATGCCAATTGTTAGCCCATACATGAACTGTCAAAATGAACACGATGACGATTGCGAGCGAGTTAGATAATAAGCCTAATGATTAGAAAAGTGTTGCAAGCAATTAAGTTGCAATAATAATTATTTGATAATATTATTCCTGTATTGAACCTAACAGTACGAAGAGCTTAGTTAAGAGTTCAGAGGCTTAGCTACAATTGGATTGAGAAATTGTTTTATTATTTACAATTGAACACTACTCTTAGACATAGTTTCTACGAGACGTAGATCGCGATGAGTTCTAGTAATGCACCACGATCACGATTAAACCAGAATTTTTGTTTAGCCATAAAACACGTTTTCTCAAAACGCACACTTATCAAAAAATGCACTTTCTAATCGACGCACTTTCCCAGAAAGTACGCTATTCGAAAAAGCAGTTTCATATCAATTTTTTCAAAGCAATATAAAAATCCTCGACATTTAATTATGTATCTTAACTTTTTTCATCAATCACTCTATCTATTTGTGTAAACCTCAAGAAAATCCGTCCATAACTTTTTTATTTTACCTGCTTTTTTGGTAGAATTTGATTTTTGTTATGGGGTTGCAGTTCTAACTTAACCTAATCTACTTTTCTGGTAGCATTTCGTTTTTGATGTGGTCGTTATACTAATTTAACCTAACCTACTTTTACCAAGTATTATACTCTTCTCCTTGTCCGAGACGATTTACATGTAGTAACGCTGATTGTACAGCGCTTCAGGTCACTATCTTTAAAGCTAAAAAAAAAAAACAAAAGAAGCTCTCTTTTTGACAGATGTGACAATGTCATTACGCTTTGAGTGCGCGCCAAGGTCGCTTTATAATCTCTCATTAATAATAAAAATACAGCAGTTTTATTGATAGTTCACTATATTAACTATATTCACTGGCATCGCGTAAAGTGCTGCGGGTGTCTATGGACAGTGGTGATCATTTACCATCAGGTGACCCACTAGTTCGTTTGTCTGGCCTCTCTAACATAAAAAAAAAAAAAAAAAAATTCAACATAATTACGGGTTTACAGTGATGTTTGGTGTTAAATCAGCGGAATTGAGGATGGTTGAAAACTTCATAGATTCCTGTAGATTTTTTCGAATACCTACCTAAGGTTTGTTTGGATAATTCGTAAGGTATGTATGCGGCAATATTATTCAAATAGAATAAGTACAAGTGCCTAGAGAATTCTCATTGAACAGGTATTGAGGTAATGTGCTTTCGCTAATAGGCGGTACTAAATTGCGTCGCAATTTACTATTTTATTATTATCTTATCACTGACTACAGAAAGGTAGGTTCAAATTCAACGTCTACGTTCTGTAGTTTACATATATGCGGTTAAAATATACAATCTGGTGCGGAAAACTTGTTTATTTTATTCGTTCCGTGACCGACGTTCCGATTTCGCGGTCGTAGATCAACTCGTGTTAATGTGAATTTAAGAAGAATTAGGAGGATACAATCAAGAATAAAGACATTCAACTCAGCCCTCATTGTGGGCACTTGGATGAAGATTCAGAAAAGATGCAATAACACAGGATGAAGACATACTGGAGAAGTTAGATATGTTCCTAAGTATAACTAGTTGAACTAAAATAAGTAAATATAATATTCAATCCTCAAAATATGTCATAAATGCTACGGTATTCCTAATGAATCCGGAGATACATACAGAGCACTGTTTCAGACAGTAATGTGTAACATTTTATTGATAAATAAAGAAATAAATAATCAGAACTGTAAGTGAATTTCTAGAGATCAATAAGTAAAAAATTAACTTGAATAGTAAGTAAAACAAACTCTTTACTGTGCAAAATAAACTCCCTCCCACCAGCTTAAACTGGGCTGCAGCAAGGCTTTTGTCAGCATGACTTATTTGGGGCGAGATAGCCTATTATCAGCAGTCGATGTAATGTTACCACAAACTCAGTTACCACAGTAGTCTACCGGGAACTGGTTGATTATTAACATTATTTAAGATTTTCTGTATGCCCTTATGTTGACCTATATCAGGAATCAATAAGTATTCTAAAAGTAAAGACTAAAGGGTTGTTACTCGGTTTTATCAAGGAAGTGGACGTCAGCAAAGTAACGTCTGTCGATAACGAATTCTAAAGAAGTTTCTAATCATTTTTTTTTTGAGTAGAGTTCAATTATATGACTCTTAAGGGATTTATATTCAGGTGATAAACCTCTATTGCTGTACTTAACAGATATTTGCCCTTTACTTTATAAAAAATTATATGATGTAAACAACATAAAATTATCATCTTTTATAATATCTTGATTGAACATTTAAAATCTTAAAGTGGAAGTGGTTGATGATGATATAATGAGAAATAAAGAGGATTAGGTATAGCATTTATACCTAACATACCATAGTAATCAAGAAAGAGTCGACGGAGCCCCGTTTCACGGGGCCCCTATTTTCTAGTTATGATTACAAGATAACCTAACCTAACCTATAACCTAAGAATCCAGTTCTTTTAATGTCTGTGTGGTGTTTTGTTATGGCGGGGGCTGCGCCCCCGAGCCCCCCATGTGGGGGGCTCTGCCCCCCACGCCCCCCTTTTCTCCTTCGTGGCTTACGACATTTGCTCGACATTATAAAAAGCTGTTATCAGAGATACATCAACTTTCTGTGATGGCACATCACATGCCTTAGTGCAGTAATTTATCATCACTTAAGTAACGATAGTTTATGGTAATCTAGTATACTATGATGTTTAGTACATCACTATTATTGTTTTTATTAATATTGTTGAAAGGAGGGCTAAGCTGTAAAAAGAGATATTTTCCATTTCTATCGATAAGGTTACTTTCTGTCTAACCTGAGGTTGTAATAAATCATGTTTATTTTAAACCCATATTATTATTATTCACAACCCTGCCTTTAAACATCTACATGTAAATCGTCTCGGACAAGGAGAAGAGTATAATTGTATGATTAAACGAACTTACCTGAAGTGAAGTTCTATCATAATTATACGTAGCTCCTTGTCCGAGACGACGGTCCCAACCCTTCCCACTAATACTAAAGCATTATCCCAATTATAGGGTTGTTCATACCATACATCTTCAAACGAAATGACATTGTCACATCTGTCAAAAAGAGAGCTTCTTTTGTTTTTTTTTTTTAGCTTTAAAGATAGTGACCTGAAGCGCTGTACAATCAGCGTTACTACATGTAAATCGTCTCGGACAAGGAGCTACGTATAATTATGATAGAACTTCACTTCAGGTAAGTTCGTTTAATCATACAATTATTTTATTGGCAGAGTGCAAAGCGGGTGGAGGGGGTAGCCTAAACGATCACAGCGCTCGCTACGGCTAAAATTGTCATTTTTGTCGCTGACTTGAGCTGTCAAATCCATATTGCAGTAAACATTTTCTAATAATCGTTTTTGAGATAAAAATATGGTCCTGGTAAGATGTGTTGTTGTGAATTGTAATAAGACCAAGAAGAATAGCGACTGTAAATTTTACCAATTTCCAAGACCATGGTGGAAACGAGACCAAAGAAATAAGTAGATATTTGCCGTAAGAAAAAAAAGTAAGTTACCTAACCTCTAAAATTTCACTGAAAACAACATACATACATACATACATACCGTCACGCCTCTTTCCCACAGGGGTAGGCAGAGACTACTTTATTCCACTTGCTACGATCCTGACATATTTCTTTCGCTTCCTCCACAGTCATCAGTCTCTTCATACATGCTCGTCGGTTTCGGGTACTCCTGACCTGACCTTTTTCCAAAACGTCTCCTATTTGGTCTCGGAACGTCCGTCTAGGCCTTCCCCTCCCAACGAAACCATTCACACTCCCCATATATATCTGTTTAGTTAGTCTACTTTCATCCATCCGCTCTACATGCCCAAACCAACTAAGCATACTTTTTTCTATCCTAGTCACTATATCCTCTTTCACACCAGCACGTTCCCTTATCACACTGTTCCTTATTCTATCTTTCAGTGATACACCTTCCATACTCCTTAACGCTCTCATTTCTACTGCATTTATTCTACTTTCATGCTTCTTTTGCCATACCCAAGTTTCGCTACCGTACATTAATGTTGGAACGAGCACCCCTCTGTGGACAGCCAGACGCGCCTTCTTTGACACCTTCTCACTGCTCACAAAGGCGCGCAGCGCCCCATTGACCATATTTCCTGCATTCACTCTTCTTTCAATATCACTTTCACACTTCCCATCTTTCGTAAACGCCGATCCCAGATATACAAACTCTTTTACCTGTTCGACTTTCTTACCCGCAATCAAAATCTCACATTCAGTCATACTATCGTCTTTTTCAAACACCATAACTTTCGTCTTGCTTACATTAACATTCATACCTTTCGTTTCCAATGCACCACATAAAATGTTAGTCATCATCTGCAACTCCTCCTCCGACGATGCCAACAACACTTGGTCGTCGGCGTATAGGAGGCATTTGATGGTTAACCCACTCATCCTTAGTCCACAGTCATTCCCTTTCAAATCACTCAGGCATGTATCCATGAATAGGTTGAACAGCCACGGTGACGCAACACATCCTTGTCTAACACCTTTCTCAATGCTAAACCATTCAGTGTACGCCCCGTTTATCCTGACACAAGCACTAGAATCCTCATAGAGAGATTTTAGTGCTCGTATCAGATTACTGTTCACCCCATGCATGGATAATGCTGACCACAACTCATTCCTCATCACTCTGTCATAAGCCTTCTCCAAGTCCACGAATAAGCAGTATATTTTCTGGCCCTTGGCCATATACTTTTCGGTTATACACCGCAAGGAGAAGACTTGATCCGTGCATCCCATTCCCTTTCTAAAACCCGCTTGTACATCCCATATTTTCTCATCGGTCTCTTTCATAACTCTTTCAATCAGTACCTTTGCATACAGTTTGCCGACGACGCTGAGAAGGCTTATTCCGCGGTAGTTTTTGCAGTCTAGTTGTGACCCCTTTCCTTTGTACAGCGGCACAATCACGGCCTTGCACCAATCCTCCGGTACCCGACCGTTCGTCCAACACAAGTTGAAAAGGTGGCACAACTTACTGGCTACCACGCCTTCACCGGCTCTCAGCATTTCGACCGACACTCTATCATATCCCGCAGACTTTCCTAACTTCATTCTTTTCATGGCGTTCACAATTTCACTCATGCCTATCTCATTTTCCTGACTACTTTCATTCATCTCTCCGGCATGAGCCGGTACGTTCACTGATTCTTCTGCAACAACAATTGACTGAAAACAACAATTTTAATATTATTGGCAATAATGTTACTGACTACCATTGTCCAAAATTATGTAATATAGTAAAATAATACAAGATTTCATTAATATTTTTCACAATATTTACTTACTTCTTGTTTGACAGCGGTGACAATATTGTCCATAATGGCCGCCTATCACGTGGCGCTGTCGTCGCGCTCGGTCCCAATATTAGTATATTTCGTTGAAATGAAGAGTATTGGATTTGATATTTTGATAGTTGTATTTTCTATGAAATTAAATTATGTGAAAGTTATGTCTACAAAACAAAGGGTCAAACAAAGGTCAAACAAAGGTCTTAAAAACTTATCAAAATTTATCTACAAGGCTATAAAATTATAGAACCAAGCCATCCGCCACTCCGGTCGAGAGTAACATCAACAACTAGTCGGCGAAACGCTAATTGCTCCCATTCCGTACAATGTAAGATCACTCGAACTAAGCACAGCTCTTGCCAAAACGCATTTAGGACACAATCGCAGTGAGATTTGTCCTAATTACGTCCGTTTGGCTTAATTGCCTTAATTAATCCAATCCGCTAAATATGATGGGTAATGATGCTGCCGCCGTGATTTATATGACAATGGAATGGCTTTGAGGCCTTTTTTGAGTACTGTCGAAATTGAGAAAAGTAATTGCTGTGTCGATTGTGAGGTCCTTTGTTTGGTCGAATAATTTTTTGGTTAAAGATCGTTTGGTACATAGGTAGGCTATATAGAATAGGTTGGGTTAGGTTTATTTTATAACTATCTTTTGCCCGTGACTTTGTCCGCGTAGAATTAGCAGTTCGTTTACAATCTGTCTATTCTGTTAAGTGGGCTTATTGTGACAATAAACTAAAATTTTCAACGTAAGTTGGCAAGGTAAATACGAGTGAATAACGTTACATTTACTTCATTTTTGTGAGCTGGTTGTGTGTATGCTGAGACAGATTCTTTGACAAAAAAAACGACAAGCGTCGAGTATTGACTCGATTTCGATGAAATTTTTATGAGGTAATTGTGTGTTTGCCAAATGTGATCAAATCAAATCAAAGTCATAGATATAAAATGAAGTGTTTATTCTTTTATATCTCTGAGTGCGGCAGGGATGATAAGTTCAAACCTGAACTTGTTCCGTGAACACGGTAAAATAGTTTTGAACTTCCTCTGACAGTCAATACAACCGACAGGGCAATTAAAGTTAACTTTCACACTTAGAGACGTCGAGTAAGTACTAATAATCATACACACACTTTCAACTTTTATAATATTCTGCAATAATTATTTACGTTGCGGCTTTAGGCAGCTCCGACCTTTGACATTATTATCGCTATCCTGCAGGAACTATGCAATTTTTCGGGATAAAAAGTGCCCTTTCTTTTAATTTAGGGTACCAGCTATCTCGGTGCCAAATTTGATCCAAATTCATTGAGTCGTTTTAGCGAGAAGGAGGCACAAACATACATACTCACATCCTCAAACTTTCGCATTTATAATATTAGTAGGAATAGGATTAGTGTCTAATAATGCATAACAAGACTGAAACTAACGATGTTTGTAGCCGGTGCTCGGACATTAAAAGAATAGCCAGTATCTATCGTTCATTCAACTGAACTGGTTCATTCGTTCAGTTCGCTCAGCTTAGTTGACCCAATGAGCTACAGAACAACTGATCGAAATGTTATCCGGTACTGATAGCGACCAGCCTTTTTTGTTTAGTCCGCTTCCTTCCAATCTCGCTTCGGTCTCATTCGGCTATTTTCGATTTTTTTGTCAAAATGTCCGGTGAAATTAAAGCCGGGGCCCCACTGCTGTGTGTGTGTGTGTGTGTGTAGGTGTACAATGTATGTAGTGGTCATTCTATAGTTTCACCAGTAAGCGACATGCACGGTTCGCCTCGCGTGCTGGGGTTAGGTGATGGAATTAATGGGTTCACGGCTTAATAGCTGCGGGCATAAACATTGTCAAGCATTCTTTTTCTTCATTGCCTTCCTTAAAGTTAAGGCTGTGTAAAATATTCATTTTAGTAAATTATTTTTAGAAATAAATGAATCACGTCACAGGGTAGACAGAGCCTTTTTTATGGTGTAGAAAATGCGCCTTATGCATCCGCTCGATCCTAGCATCGAAACCTAAGTATTTCAGTTATCTATGATAATAGTATCTCAGGACTGTGGGGACTACCACAATAGAGAGATCTCTCTCCAGGCAGATGCTATGCCTGGGGACCGAAGTCCGAAGGAAGAGAGTTGAAAGTTGAATTTATGCAACCGCATTGAGAAACTTCGTTAGCGGGATGTAGAACGATGTGACAGCTGTCATTAGAACTGGCGCTAGCTGATCGCGCGTCGTAGTAGTTATGTAGAGGCCAACTAGGTGGCGCTAGGGTCGCTACAAGACTGAAATTGTATTGATACTAATTAAACAACGGTAGTGCATGTCTTTTTGTTTTTATTTTATGGCATTGTGTGTGATTTCGAAAAGGTTCTAAAGCGGGGAATCTAATAATGCATAACAAGAGTGAAACTAAGCTTATAGCCGGTGCTCGGACATTAAAATAATAGCCAGTATCTAACGTTCATTCAACTGAACTGGTTCATTCGTTCAGTTCACTCAGCTTAGTTGACCCAATGACCTACAGAACAACTGATCGAAATGTTATCGCGTACGGATAGCGACCAGGCAACCTTTTTTGTTTACTTCAATCGTAGCGCTTCCTTCCAATCTCGCTTCGGTCTCGTTCGGCTTTTTTCGGATTTTTTCGTCAAAAGGTCCGGTGAAATTAAAGCCGAGACCCCACTGCTGCGCAAGCTGCGCACGAACACACTGTAGGTAGTAGGTACACGTCACGTGGGTCCATTAGTCTGAAGTCTTAGAAACGATAATTTAAATAGTTAGTGCTAGATTAGTGTTAGGTTAGTGCTTCCACGCTGGTCTGGGAGTAAAGAAAAACAGAATGTACCAGTTGCTTCTTTTTCCGCGCCGATGGTAAAAGCCCATCTAGGGAATTGCCATAAGAATCATGACTTTTATAAACGACTAGCTTCTGCCCGCGACTTCGTCTGCGTAGAATTATACATAAAAACCTTCCTCTTGAATCACTCTATCTATTAAAAAAACCGCGTCAAAATCCGTTGTGTAGTTTTGAAGATATAAGCATACATAGGGACATAGGGACATAGGGACAGAGAAAGCGACTTTATTTTATACTATTTATGTAGTGATGAAGTGATAGTGATAGTGTTGCGGCTAGCCCATCACTATTTTGATTCTTCTTTTTACCTACGCCCTGCTCATGCTAAACGTGGCCTTTAGGTCTTGTTACCTTAGGCTCTGTCTACCCCGTAAGGGATAAAGACGTGATTTGTGTGTGTCTGTGTGCTAGATTAATAAAGGTTATGGGATAGTTCACCTAAGGCAAGGTGATTGATTAACCAAAGCCACGTTAACGTTAGTTTGCTGTTGTTTGACATCCAATAACTAACTTTGCAAGGCGATGTTGTGTACTTGCACTGTAAACTAACAGAGTCTTCCAAGTTGCCAAAGTTCCATAAAGCTGGCGTCCCACTACTGCGCACGGTCGAGCTACGCACGTTACAAATTCGCTTCGCATCAAAACAGTAGACAGTTACTCAGTTACACACAGAAGAAATAGCCTAATAGAATGGAACAATATCAACATAAATCACGTCTTTATCCCTAACGGGGTAGACAGAGTTTAAGGTAACAAAACCTTTAGGCCACGTTTAGTATGATTGTGGGCGTATATGGTGGAAAAGGGATTCAAAATAGTGATGGGTTGTAAGCCGCATCGCCTGTAACATGATTCCTAAGATTTTCGCCCATTCACTCGATAGGCTTTTACCATTTGCGCGGGAAGAGAAACAACTGGTACATTCTACGTGTTTCTTTACTCCCAGACCAGCATGGAAGAGATTCAGTTCATTCAGTTTTTCTGGTGCTTTCAAGAAGTGAAAAGTGTTAGTATATTCGTTGTTAATTGTTGTAAAGAAAAATGTTCAATATTTTACTTTCATCATGTTCATGATTACACAATGATGACAAAAAAAAGGTTTAAAACATTTGCGTGTCTCGTTGGTTGTTTTTTTACACTGTTGGCCGACCAGAGGCAACCCTTAAAACTATTTCCTATAACAACACTCCATATAAGTAGGCAAAGGCATCCGACTCAGGGGTGTGCCAACATTTTTCTTCCGTCAACCTACTTTGCACAAGTAATGGCGCAAGTTGGCCCATTAAATGATTTAACTGCCGCACACTAAATCGCCGTTTTTATATACCACTTAACTTTTTACTTAAATTTATGACGGTCTTAGTAAAGTTTTGCGTTGCTAAGATGTAGATAGCTATATCTGTTGATATCTACAGTTAAAACAAACTATTTAAAATGCTGTCTCTTTGTCTACCCCGTAAAGGATAAAGACGTGATTATAATTAATTTTCTTCCATGCTAATCTGGGAGTAAAGAAAAACATAGAATTTACCAGTTGCTTCTCTTCCCGGGCATATGGGAAAAGCCCATCGAGGGAATAGGCGAAAGTCTTAGGATTATGTTATAGGCGATGCGGCTGGCAACCCATCACTATTTTGATTCCCCTTCCGCATATACGCCCTTAATCATGCTAACCGTGGCTTTAAGGTTTTGTTACCTGAGGCTGTGTCTACCCCGTAAGGGATAAAGACGTAATATAATGTACGTATTTAAGTCTTCTGTGAAGTCCGATAATTCAGATGATAGTTATAAAACTAATACCCCAGTCTCGAGACGAAATAAAAATCAAAGAAAAAAGAGCAAGCCCGTATCCTCATTTGTAGAGAAAACGTTATCACGATTGCAGAATGCGGCGGGCTTAGACCAAATGAGAAGTTAAGACGGAGTTTTGCGGACAGCAAAGTGAGACTGATTTAAAACACGCCTTGCCTCCGTCAGTTTGTTTGCAGAAGTCTAATTACAAATGTGGGCGTCTTTAGGTCGTCTTACCTTAGGCTCTATCTACCCCGTAAAGGATAAAGACGTGATTTATGTATGTTATATGTATGTATGTGGGCGTGCTACTGCATACACACGGCAAGGCGTAATTTAAAGCGGCCTCACAACCGTTCGCCGAACTTTATCTTTCCATTTGTTTGGTTTGGTCCTTCATTTGTTTCTAACAGAACACTCGAACTATCGCAATAAATAAATACGAAAACTCATATTCCACAGATGACACGGCTTAAACGTCTATTACAGACAATACACCAAAACAATGGATCGCGTAATAGTGGGTATACATCCAGCTGAATTGCAACAGACTGTACACAGGGGAAGCAATAATATTGTGAGCTTACGTTGGTACCGAGTTAGTTCAAGCATCGTTCTATCTTAAGTACCTATTTATGTTGGTTATAATATAATAATATAGCCCCTTTTATTCCGTTTCGCTACAATTTCAGTATGTTGTGTAGTTTTTTTTTAATTATCGCATAATTCGCCGTGCCTCATGGTATAGGCCTCCTTTATTTATTGGATGGTTTGGGCTATAATTCCCACGCAGGCCCAGTGCGGATTGGGAACTTCACACACACCATTGAATTGCCTCGGAGATGTGTGCAGGTTTCCTCACGATGTTTTCCTTCACCGAAAAGCTCATGGCAAATTTTAAACGTAATAACCGCCTAACGCATAACCGCCAGTACCGCTCAGAAATGACGGCATAGCGATCAGAGTTATTTTATGATATAGTAACAGCCTTGTAAGCGTTATTCACGCTGGTTCATTTCACAGGTTATTTTTTCCATGAGCTTGTAGTCTAATAGTGTAACGGGTGTCCATTGACGTCCATTGAGTTGTCACGCCATTTCATTATAATTCCGTTGCCTTATTCGTTGTATAAAAAAAGTTCAAGCCGTCTTTGATCCTTGGGGCACTCTTGTAAAGCACTTATGTACAACACTCCGTTCCCACTAAAACTCATTTCAAATTCGGAATCACCGCGCGCTTACCAGCGTCTTTGGCGGCAATAATTCTGGTTAAACGTCAGGAAATAAGCTGGAACCGTAAACAACGCCTCTGTTAGTGCTATGGCACCTTTAGTGCTCTATAGCACCTTTAGTGCCCCCCGCGTCGCTTAAACTTTCCGACTTAAGATTTATAGCATACGTATTATGCTAAATTGAAAGGAAAATTGATTTCCAACAGAAAATTTGGGGGAACCAATGTTGTAGAAAGCTGTACAGGTATTTTGTTTGTGCGATAGACAATATGAGTTTTAGAGGAGATTGAAGCTGTGTGCGTAAAAGTAAGGTAAACGAGCAAGTGGGTCACCTAATGAAAAGTAATCACATGGCCCGCAGAGGATTTGCCAAACAAAGATGGCCGCCAACGTTGCATGATTTTGTTTACCCCGATATGAGTCTGCCGTAAAAAAATCTCGTTATCCGAGATAGGTGAAAATCACAAGGAATATAAATCGTATCTGTACACATTTATCTTTGGTGAATGTCTCAATTTCCCTGGATGAGGCAAAAATTGGAAAGCGAACGGGAATTTGGGCTGCGTCCAAAATAAACTAAACATCGCGGCGCCTCAAGCAAAATTGCTGTTTCGGACGAAACATTTGGAAAATAAATTTATTCGGGCATAAAAAATATTTTGGAGCACAAAATGATGGCATAAACCTTGGGACAGATAGACCCGTTACATTTAACTTGGTCGTATACATACATACATAAATCACGTCTCAATCCCTTATGGGGTAGACAGAGCTTAAGCTAACAAGACCTATTTGTGGGCGGTTGGATGGAAAGGGGAATCAAAACAGTGATGTGTTACTAGCCACATTGCCTATAACATGATCCCTAAGTCGTCTGAAACAAATATTTCTCAGTAAATTTTATAAAAGGGTAGTATTTATATTATCTTTCTTCAGTTAAGAACCTCGCTCTTGTCCGTGGAATTGTCGCCAGCCATTTCTGTCCTCCGACAACTGCTTCATTTTTAGTTGGCTGAGTGTAACTCCATGTTGGTCTTCCGCTCCCTTCCCTTCCTTCTATCATTTTCTCTACAATATTCTTGTGACGTAGTACGTAAGGTGTATATAATAGAGTTGTAAACCTCATAGCAGTCAGTAATAAATCATTGTTCAAAGTATCTAGTCTTCTTATTCGAACCTCACATGGCGATCCTGCCAGTTCGGGTAACCGCGTCGCGCCAAATCGGGTGTTCCATCGTAACCCCTCTTCTTTTTTTTAATGGACACCAGTAAACTCTTTTCTTCATTTATTCTGTCCGGCACTTCCTCATTATGTTTATCTGTAAAGCTATGGCCGGAAATCGAACCCGGATCCTCATCATTTTGTGATGCGTGCTACCCCTACTCCACCCATAGCAGGTACCTGCTTTACCTTTCGGATTTATCTGTTCTAATTTTCAGTGTCGTTTAGAAATTTAATTACTAACGGTAAAACAGTCAAAGTAAACATAAAAACCAAGACGTAAAATTCTTCATTAATTTGATAGTGAATAGGCTATTACTGAACCAGTGAGTTACACCTTTGGCCTCATCTGCACCTTCCACCAAGTGAGATAGAGGTCAATCACTGGTCAGTTTGAAGTAAAAAAAAAAAATAGTACCTATGACAATTTGCTCTATTTATTTAATG
This sequence comes from Pandemis cinnamomeana, assembly GCA_932294345.1. Lineage (NCBI taxonomy): Eukaryota > Metazoa > Arthropoda > Insecta > Lepidoptera > Tortricidae > Pandemis > Pandemis cinnamomeana. The sequence goes on from OW028721.1 coordinate 9,652,419, forward strand.
ATCCAGTAAGTACCTAAGTAACTAAAATAATGTGGTGGTAACTATCATAAAAGATATTATTATGATATGACTAACTGTCGTCTCCCGACTCAACCGTACTTAGCTACGAGTAGTATTCATAATTAATATCACGTCTATCTTAATAAGCTTACTATGGTCCAATTTCAAGTGCCTATACCTACAGCGTCATGTCGTATGCAACGTCAGGATACTCAGAAGTCAATAGTTTTATGGTGTTGATCGTGTTTGAGCAGTTGACCCGTGAGTCCATGTTATAGTTACGAGAGAATGGATTGATATGATAGTTCAACGAACTACAGACCGATCGCTTAAATAAGTTTTCGTTAGCACGGCACAGGGTCGCGGGGTGGGACGACAAAGGGGACCCCTCTTAGTCCCCATTGTCGTCCTACCCCGCGCCCCTGTGCCGCGCGGGCGAGGACTCATTTTAGCGATCGTTCTATAGTTCGTTGAACTATCTTATCAAGTGGATGTTTGCTAAATTATCAACAAAAACAGCAAAGACTTTCTTTATACTTTTATCGTGATTTACCTCTGCTACTTACGCCCCCTGGCACAGTAAACTGTCGTAACAACGCAACAGATTCCAAAGAAATTACGTCAAAAAGGTACAGCGACAAAGTAATAAAATGTGTAGGTTTGTGACTTAAACCCCGCCTCGGGCCTGTAAGATAAGCACCTTCTTGTCATCGAGATCTCGCTCTGAAAGCCTCCCGGAGTTTTCCTTTTTCATCCATTTGCTAAAGGAAACCGAGCAAAACATTACTACAGTCAACGGTTTTTATTTATAGTTCTTTCTGGAACGATTCCACTTTTTGCGTGACGTATTTTCGTACTTTGATTTGCAGCGTCGGAACTTGAATCACTGATGTTCTTTGTGCGAGTCGGTTGTTGGTCGTCACTTTGACGTTGTTTGTCGCGGCGAACATCGCAAACGCGTTTGCTAAAGCGCCAAATTACTTTAGTTTTAACAAGCTTTTATTTAACTTGGAATGTATGTAGATATCTTTATTTTCAACAAGAAACTACCGTGAGACACAATCATAATTACACAAACGGAGAACTCACGTATAAAGATGAAAACGAGGGTAGTTGTGCGCCGCTGTCAGTTGCGTCGAGTAGCCACGCAGTGTTCGTATCGCTGCCGCCGGGGCGAGCGCTCCAAGAGGATGGACTACAAACTAGTCCGAAACATGTCGAGCATCACTCGACTTTTAAAATTATAATCTGGTAGTAGACTTCTGGTGTGGGGTGCGAGTCGAGTTACCTCCGCGTGTGGCCAAGAGCTGCGGTTCGTTTTCGGATCTGTCCGGGGGGAAGAGCAGTGCTTGGTCCGGTGCACCCTGGGCGTCGGCTAATGATTTCCTGGCAGTTTCTGAGGGATATCATTGACCGGTGGCTAATTTTTGAGTTATATTTTTATTACTTTGACATTGGCGAAGTTGTCGTCGCTATAACGACTTGATACGCCACAAATAAGAAGAAGAAGACTTCTGGTGGTCACGTTGCTCGCAGAATTCGGTCCTTACCTTTTATTTGGTCTTAATCTGGAACATGATTAGCCATGGTATACAATGTAGTTGTTTCGAAGCCAAACGAACCGGACGTAGCACGGGTCGTTAATTATTGCTGATGTCACGAGCACGACTTGCACTCCTAGCATTATTTAGCTTATGGTACGCTTACATAGCCCTCGGAACAATATTAAAATTACTAGGTTTTTTGTTTTTAATTTATTTCCGGCCAGAGCCAAAATAGGTGAATTTAACAAAAAGATTGTAACACACACTGAAATATACGTGAAATTAAATGTGAGAGTAATGTGTGCGAATAGACAAATTGACGTTCCAAATTAGAAAAATGACTTAAGTCCCAGGGGTTCGAGTCGGTTACCTACGCGTATGTTCAAAAGCTGCGGTTCGTTTTTGGTTCCGTCCGAGGAGAAGAGCAGTGTTTGGTCCGGTGCACCCTGGGCATCGCTTAACGATTCCCTGGCAGATTCTGAGGGATATCGTTACCCGTTGGCTAAGATCCCGACAGGGGGACGGGTCTTTTTACCGTGTTCTACCCGTACAACGCGCAACGTTGCCAACATTTTTGTCACAAGATTTTTGAATACTGTATTATTACTTTGACATTGGCGAAATCATCGTATCGATAGGGCCATATTTAAAAAAAGAAATTGCCGCTTCGATCCGCATGTGGCGCTGCCAATTTTTCAATAGTAATTGACACGTTTACGTGAACGCGTTAGACACGTATTACAGTACAACGTTGCCGACATTTTCGTCACAAGATTTTTGAATCATAATAATATATATTTATTATTTTGACATTAAGTCCCATATCAGTTCTGTACACTACTACATACAACAGGTCATTTACTTAAGTTTTTCACCTATGGCGCGTCATCCACAATAATAATGAGCTATCATCATTGACGTACAATAAACAACTAGGTAGACTCCCAATCACGCTCAAAAACTGTCCGAAGCAAAAGTCTGAACGACGCGTCTATTGTTCAGAGTTTTGGTTCAGTTGTGTTTCGACCGCGCTTTGATAACAATGTATATGTCTCTTTCGCACCGTAATCTAACTATTGAGAACAAAAGAGACAGGCAGGTTTCCAGCGCGTGGCGTCGTGTCATTACTTCTCACGATCCTACGCCATTGATATTAAACATTACTGCCACGAAATAAGGTGTCAATTTGAACGAATATATTAATGTTATCTGTCTAAGTCGATGTGTTGACATTGACACACACAACACACAGACAAAGCAACTCGGACGTTTCTTGAGGAACCTTTGTTAGCGACTGAGAGTCTAGTTGTTTATTGTAAGTCAATGGCTATCATTAAGTAAACTGTTACAGTGTAAGGGCATGTAATAAACAGACTTCCCGCTTTCGGCGTGGCCCGGCCCGGATTCGCCTTATCGGCTTGCGCTGTGCTTAGCAAAAACCTTTTCCAACTCTTAATGCGATTAAAACTATTTTGAAAATGTGATGCCGGACCGGTAATATAGGTCTTATAACTTGCACGTTTGTATGTAAGTAAATGTAGGGATGCTGTCGAGATGGATCTGGATACGTTGGTCGCTGTGGGTTACTAGGTTGACGATGGGAGACGAGCTGAAGTAATACACTGAATGTACTGAACTGTTGTATCATCATCACTATCACTACTCACTACATAGTATAAAATAAAGTCGCTTTCTTAGAGTAGTTTAGTAGAGCTTAGGCCTCGCATCGGTGCCGGCGGCACCCTAGGTTAGGTTTTTACATTTTGCATAAATATTGTTTTATTACTTTTATATATGAATATTGTAAGAACCTAACTTACGTAAGATAAAATGAATATAGGTACAGACTATAATAAGTAATAATGCGCACTACCCCGCCCGCATCTTTCTCGGTCCCCTTTGTCGTCCTACCCCGCGCCCCTGTGCCGCGCGGGCGAAGACTCATTTAAGCATTCGGTCTATACACTTTAGACCGCCGTGACATCATATTTAAATTATTCATATAAACGAAATTGTGTTAACAATCTCAAGAATCATTGAAAGCATAATTAAGAATACCTACCTATTTCATTTATTTTATTTATTTTATTTTATTTTGTAAATTCGATTATGGATGTAAGTCTGGAATAAAAACATTTCTTTTCATTTCATTTCATTTCATTTCATTTCAGCACAAATAAATGCAATACCACGAAATGTTAGAAAATGAAACTAAGCAATTAAGCTGTTTCTAGTATAGGTATCGAATTAAAACTTACTTCAAAGATATGTTCACTGGAGTAATATGCCAGACGCTATTCAAATTAGGTATTCGTGTAAGTCAAATAAAAGTTTCTATTGTGTCACTTAATTAGCAAAGAACGAATTAAGATAAATTGCTGCTTTTGAAAATTTAAATCCTCACAATTTTCAAGTACCTAGAAATAAAATGCAAATTAAATCCAAGTATTTATTACAATACCTGTTACTCGAGTCATAGTTTGTGACAGGAGAGAGAAAAACAACAGTCTTATTTTGTTTGGTGGTTTGTTTTGTTTTAGTTTATTCTATTATAGAAAATTCTGAATCGCACTGTTAAGATTTTTCCTAGCAAGTATAAAAATAGTTTTCTAATACAATACAAATACTCTTTATTGAACATCACAAATCAGTACAAAACAATACAAAAACAAAGAACAAAGTAGACGTCACATTTGATTTAATGGTCAACATTGCCATTAAACAAACTTAAAACCCTCTTATAAACATTATGAAATGTTTTATTTTACTGCTATGATATCTAACCGGCTACGACACCATGACATATACTTTCTTTTACATATAGTTTTTCGAATTTGTTTCACGAATCCTTCTTAGCAATGCTGGTCTTTCCGAAAACATCGTTATTTTAAAAACTCAAACGCTTACCAAACATACAAAACATGCTGTAGACTTTCACAACGCTTCACAAATAAGAGGGCAAGACTCCACAAAACGTTTAATAGACCATCAGCACTTAAACAAAGCCCCAATTCCGAGCGAGAGCCTTAATTCTAGGGTCCTAACAGCGTCATATAATACGTGCCTAGCGAATTAACCGTGAAACAGGGCCCTAATGAAATGACCGCGTCAGCAATCGCACTAGTCGATAATGAGATCCTTTGTGCCCGTTTGTCAGTTCTAATTAAAACAACCCTTAAAAGCCACGTGTGATTAAGGCATAAAGAATTTAACATTGTAATACAGCTTATCCAATTAAGACAGCATTGGCAATTTATGGATTTTATCTGACTCATTTTTTCTGAATTAATAAACGTTTACGATCGATGACGATAGTAATATGAGAGCTAGTCTAAGTTTTCGCATAAAAAAACGTCTCGAACGCGTTCATGTAAACATCTCAATTACTATGGTAAAAATTAGCAGCGCCACTTGCGGATCGAAACGGCAACAAACAGTTCTCATAGTATTTGACATTTTAACGCAAACGCGTTCGAGACGTCTTTTGTGACCGAAAACCTACACTAAGCATACTGCTTGACCAATTTCAACGTCCAATTCTCAAGAAGACAAATGCGGCGGAAGAATTTATTTTACAATAATAATATATATAGATGTATTGGCACATTTTTATCGAACTGCTAGTAACCGAATTGCGTACTACTGTTGATCCTTTACATACATGACATAATAATGACTTACCATACAAGGGCGAAATTGTATGAGAAATCCTACTAATATTATAAACGCGAAAGTTTGTAAGTATGGATGGATGGATGGATGGATGTTTGTTACTATTTCACGCCAGAACGGTAGGACAGATCTAGATGAAATTGGGAACATAAATAGATTATAATCTACAATAACACATAGGCTACTTTTTATCCCGGGAAATTCCGTAATTCCGTCGGGATAGCGATACACGAATTATATGCTAACGAAGTTGCGGGCAACAACTAGTGGTTTCATGTAAGTGATTCAGTTTGTTGGACCGGGAAAAAGAGTAATAAAACTAACAAAATAAAACTCTATTCATTTTGCGTATGTTCCAAATTAGATTGGTGTATTATTTTGAGTGGATACTCTTTTGTACTGTAGCAGTGATACACCTACATTTGTATCTTTTAACGAACAGCGATCTGGTTCCCTGGATAATAATGTACACAAGGCCATTACCCGGACTCTACCCCGGACGCATTACGCCTTTTGTCCGGGTGAAACCAGCTGACATAATTAGGGTACGCTCAACGCTCGGATTGTGATAAAATTTAGGACAAATTGTGCACTAATTAGCTGCGATACTGCACAGAAATAAGTGTGTGCAATGGATATGCGAAAAAAACTAGAACAACTGGAATCATCCTATTTTTTGGGAGCACGGCAATTTGTATGGAAACACGGTTTAATTTTGTATTGACTGTATCTTTTGATTGAGTTGCTTCTTCTTTTTTAATGATGGCCCCATCGATCGATGCGCTGATTTCGCCAATGTCAAAGTAATAAATAAAGTATTCAAAAATTTTGTGACAAAAATGTCAGCAACGTTGTACGGTAGAACACGGTCAAAAGACCCCTCCCCGTGTCGGTCTTTTAGCCAACGGATAACGATATCCCTCTGAATCTGCCAGGAAATCATTTAACGATGCCCAGGGTGCACCGGACCAAGCACTGCTCTTCCCCTCGGACGGATCCAAAAACGAACCGTAGCTCTTGACCACACGCGGAGGTAACCCGACTCGCACCCCTTGATTGAGTTGATTTAGAGGGTTGATTATTTTACAGCTCCAAGGGACCACAGCATTAGGTATCAATTTCAACTTCATACCTTTACGCATTTCTGAGAAAAAAGGTCGTGACGAGACCGACAGACAGGGTGGACCGAGAATACATACATACATACATGTATTACGTCTTTATCCCTTACGGGGTAGACAGAGCCTAAGGTAACAAAACCTTAAGGTCGTATAATCTAATAATAATCGTGAATCTAAATCTATAATATATCGTGGGCGTATAGGTGGGGGAATCAAAATAGTGATGGGTTGCTAGCCGCATCGCCTATAACATGATTCCTAAGACCTTCACCTATTCCCTCAATGGGCTTTTACCATCCGCGTGGGAAGAGAAGCAACTGGTAAATTCTATGCTTTTTCTTTACTCCTAGACCAGCATTTGGACAGAGAAGTGATACCAAAAATACTATTCTCTAGAAAAATGCCTGAGTGACTTGCCGTTTGACTTTACCATTAATTTTCAACCCCCAACTGTTGTTTGCAAACCAATATATTTAAGACGTGTAAACACGAATTGTTAATTTGCTTCAATTCTTACTTTACATTTGGTGTTTTCGTTGTTAGGTAAATACGTACAGCGATCCGAAGCGTTAAATACATTTAATTTCAAGAACAAATAACGCAAACACTGTGTTTTGAAATGTCTGTTACAATATTTTCTGGTGCCGTAATAAGGCTTTTGTTGGAGGCTTTTTCATTCCACACATACCAGAAATCTTTGCATAAGTAATGAGAATAAGTTTCTGCCAAAGATTTCATTTTTAATATAAGTGTACCAAATTTCAAGTCAATCGGATCAACCATTGAAGAGTTCCTCCTGCGGAAACGATCCAGGCTGTACTGTAAGCGCTATCCGTCTGGCGCCACCTTTAACTGTCACTGTCACCATCCGTACCTGGCTACCTAGCTAGCGGTAGGGTAGGCGAGCGCACACACAGTCATCGCCTGGCCTGCATTGACATCGTGGCGCTTGCGGCAGACGGACGTCTCCAGAATCTTTCTTTATCAAGGTCACGTGAGCCATATTTAATCTTTTGCCTATTGTGATTGATGGTAGAAAAATAAGTAATCGCTGTAATAGTTAATTATGATCCTTACAGTATTGTCATCTGACTTACTACTAGGCACCAGCCACAAAATAACTATTATACAGCACAGTTTGCCCTCGCTTTTGTTTTTCGACACCGCATTCCCCGTCTCTTTCCATCCTTATCTTTTACCGTTTGACAGAAAGGAACGGTTACTTTAAGGTAGGAACGCTTTAAATAGAGTTTCAATAAAACTGCTAGCCGGGCCGATATTTTACGTTACAGGCTGCGACCGCAGATTCCATGCCATCGGCCATCACAAAGGTCTGGGATATTGATGGCCCGGCCCCAGAATTTATAGTTCAATAGGACAGCACTTGCCGGAATCTGTTTTCCCTCCATTTTATTATTTTATCAGACACAAGCACGCTACTTTGACTTGGATTCCAGTGCGAATCAAAATAAAATCAAAACGTTATTACAGTGTACTTAGTTAGTGTAAGTTTTCGAATAAAAAAACGTCTCGAACGAGTTTACGTAAACGTCTCAATTACTATGGAAAAATTGGCAGCGCCACTTGCGGATGGAAACGGCAACAAACTGTTCTCATAGTATTTGACATTTTAATGCAAACGCGTTCGAGTTCTACAGTCTATATAAACAACTAGCCTTCCGTCCGCAGCTTCTCCCGCGATAAATTAATTTTCCCGTAGGAAAAGGTATTTTCCCGCTGTAAAAAGTAGCCTATGTCACTCAGTGATAATGTAGCTTTCTAACGGCAAAAGAATTTTTGAAATTGGTCCAGTAGTTTCGGAGCCTATTCAATGCAAACAAACAAACAAACAATTATTATTATTAGTATAGACAAGACAGGAGAAGCTTGACAATAGAGCTCCGTTAGCACCCCTAAGGTGGCTTAGGGCCTGTTTCACCCATTGTTAAATTCCAATTATATTAAGTGTCAGTTATCCATGATTCCGTCTCTATTTATTACTACGAAACAGACAGAGACGTCATCATATATAACTGACACTTAGGATAACTGGAACTTAACAGAGAGTGATGAAACAGGCCCTTAAAATCGCACACCTATAAATTTCTAAATGTCTGTGAAAATTAAAACACATAGAAAAATCCGAAAAGTAAAGCTATGGCCGGGAATCGAACCCGGATGCTCGTCATTCCGCGACGCGTGCTATACCCCTACACCAGCCATAGCAGGTAGTCTCCGAATTTTTCTACCTGTTACTAACTGTCAGGTGACCTTTTTTGTTACTATGCGAATTTTTTGTCGCTAAGCGTCATCTGTTTGAATGATGTATACGACACAATTACAAAATTTTGCGAGGATCCGGGTTCGCTTCCCGGCCATAGCTTTACTTTTCAGATTTTTCTATGTGTTCTATTTTTCACAGACATTTAGAAATTAAATTTCTAACGGTAAAACCGTAAAAGTAAACATAAAAATCAAGAAATAAAAATTTCTTGATTCATTTGATAGTATCGTACACCCCTATTTTTGACGTTTGCGTTTGCAACGCATGCGCAGAACAAACTGTTATCTTGCACTCTGCAACTACAACTGTCGCCGCTATCAGCTGAACTTTCCCGTTGCCGTGTTGCTGGCACTTAGTGACGGTTTGACTTTAACAGAAATGTCTAGATATTAAAAGACTTATTGTTAAAGTCTTCCATGCTGGTGTGGGAGCAAAGAAAAAACATGGAATGTACCAGTTGCTTCTCTACCCGCGCAGATGGTAAAAGGCCATCGAGGAAATGGGCGTTTTAGGCCATGCGGCTAGCAACCCATCACTATTTTGATTTCCCTTTCCACCTATACGCCCTTAATCATGCCAAATGTGGCCTTAAGGTTTTGTTACCTTAGGCTCTGTCTCCCTCGTAAGGGATAAATACGAGATGTATGTAATATAGTTAGACACGGCTGCAAACAGGATGGCCACTTTACATAGTCACAATATCATTCCTAAACAAATCAAATTAAACAATTCAACACAATTAATTTACACATGTAACTAAAATGTCAAATATAATCAAAATTTCTAATTGAAAATCATCAAACTTTTATTAGATGAACACGTAAATTCTAACAAACTCATCCCAACTCCGTCAAAGTAACGTTCATCTCGGTTTGTCCCAAGTTTCTTTGTACGTAAGCCTATTAAACAATACTTAAATCCAACAACATGTTGTGTTCATCTTGAAAATTGTTTCAACTTATTTTCTTACGAAGTTTGTTCAGTAACCTCATAATGTTCGGAGATTATGTAAACTAGCATACTTTTTAATGGAGCGACCACACCGCTGCGTGTACGTTCGCTCACCGCTTCTTCATACATTTTGTTGTGTAAACGCACTGGTGTGGCCGGACCTTAAAACATTAAAAATCCGGATCAGAAAACAAATATGCTTTATGTCACCCTTGGCCTTAATTGAATCTCACTACCTGGCCAAGGCAAGACGTAAAACTTTATACAAACCACGGGCGGTAATTCTTAAAGCCCCAGATCGCATATTTATGGCCCTCACCTTCGGTTCGAGCCACAAAACACCTGCGATCTGGGACAATTACGAATTCACCGCCCTAGTTCTGTAATGTACTATTAAACTCTACCATTATGCAACACCTTACTTACTAATCATAGCAAGCAGTTGCGCATGGCTACCGTATGATACATAAAAAAAACATAAAACACGCCGCTATCCCTTACGGGCTAGACAGAACCTAACGAGACCTAAAGACCGCGTTTAGCATGATTGTGGGCGTATAAGTGGAAAGGGGAATAAAAACAGTGATGGGTTGCTACATCGCCCATAACATGATTCCTAAGATTTTCACTCATTCCCCCGATGGACTTTTACCATCTTCGCTGGAAGAGCAGCAACTGGCACATTCTATGTTTTTTCTTTGCTCCCGGACCAGCATGGAAGCAGTATGGTATTATATCTTGATCATCATTACACATAAACGGATAACTCACACGTATAAAACATACATACATACATACATAAATCACGTCTTTCTCCCTTACGGGGTAGACAGAGCAGGTGACAAGACCCAAAGGCCACGCTTAGCATGATTGTGGGCGTATAGGTGGAAAGGGGAATCAAAATAGTGATGGGTAGCTAGCCGCATCGCCTGTATGATTCCTATGCCCACGTATAAAAAGTGTAGTAAAAGTGTGTACGAAATAGTCCATCATGTTTCGGAAAACATGTCGAGCATCACTCGACTTTTTATACGTGAGTTATCCGTTTATGTGTAATGATGATTAAGTCTCACGGTAGTTTCATTTTGAAAGTATACCTTGATCGTCTACGCTGGCAACGTATCTGGTATCTTTTGATATTGCGGGTGTCCTTGAGTGGTACTTTCCCATTAGTATAAAAAAATGCATCATCAAACTGAGATTAAGAACAAGCTGGTACTACTGAACAAGAAAAATATAGAAAAAGGACTATGGACCGACAAACACCGTAATATTTCAAACGGAATAAACACAACGAAATAAACCGACAAACCTTAACTAGGAATGTTCGTTTGTACACTCATGTCACTTTATCTTTCAGACGGTAAAACACTACGTTGGAAATAAATATTACGGCAAAATAACAAAAGAACCTGGTTTTTCAACTGTCAGCAGCACGCCACTGTGAGTAAGTTCAAATATTTGCTACATAGTGTAAGTTTCTTTTTACAGCTTCAGTTTCCGCTTGATATAACTGGCTTTGTTTTAGACTTTTTATGAATTTCAACTGTTTTTAAGACGCCTTTTATTACACAATGTAAGAAATGAAGAGTCAATCGAATTAGCTCGTTGAAGTGGCAATGGAAAGGCCATTATAGCACAGATAACGAAATAAATGAACGTTAGTGTCGAAAGGTTCTTGAGTGGAGACCTTGGATCGGCAAGCGCGTAGAACGTCCACCAATGAGGTGGAGGGATGAACTGTAGGCTTATTATTTAACTCGCTTGCAATCGCCATCGTATTCATTTTGACAGTTCATGTATGGCCTGACATTGGGAATCAGCTAGCTGTCACATTCATACAAGAACTGTCAAAATGAACACGATGGCGACTGCGAGCGAGTTAGGTAATAAGCCTCCTGGTTAAAGTCGCGGGTTCACTGTGGAAACATGCCGCTTCCAACCGAGGAAACTGGAGGTCTATGTCTAACAGTTGACGTCCTATGTAAACAAATCTTCGAAGCTAATTTGAACTTGCTTCTAAATGTAATAATTTCAGTATAAAACTTTAAATGCTCGTGTAGTTTCGATCACAGTACAATACTATGGCGTCATGAAGCTGGTCTATAATGATAGAGACAGGAGGTGGAATAGACAAAATAGATTTAAAAACACTAATTTCATCAACCGTTCTAACAATCCCCTATCTACCTATACGCCCTTAATGATGCTAAACGTGGCCTTAAGGTTTTGTTACATTATGCTCTGTCTACAAAGGAATTTTTCAAATTTAAGGCGGAACAAAGTTCGCCGGGTCAGCTAGTAATTGATAAAAAAATCTAATACTGGAGTCCCGTCGGTCCATTGATTAAAATAAAAACAACACACGGCTAATCAGCGTGATGTTTTTCCTCAAAGGCAAATGGGACTCAAAGTCGAGATCAACAGGGAATTATCGAGACCAATCCAATTAAGCGGAGTTTTAATTAAAACACGATATCCGGAATCCCTTTGATAATATAAATCAAGTTGTTTAACCGTGTGGGGTTCAACTGCTGCATTCGGACAGTTCAATTTGTAAGGATTTGCAGTAAATTAAATATACACCCACACCCACACACACCCACACACACAGAGAGAGAGAGAGAGACACACACACACAGACACACACACACCCATACACACAGACACACATAGACACACACAGACACGCACAGACACACACAGACACACACAGAAACACACACACACACAGACACAAACACACACAGACACAGACACACACACACACACACACAGAGACACAGACACACACAGACACAGACACACACAGACACAGACACACACAGACACAGACAGACACACACACACAGACACAGACACACACAGACACACACAAATCACGTCTTTATCCCTTACGGTGTAGACAGGGCCTAAGGTACACCTACAGGCCACGTTTAGCAGGATTGTGGGGCTAGGTATAGATGGAAAATGGAATCAAAATAGTAATGGGTCGCTAGCCGCATCGCCTATAACATGATTCCTATGATTTTCGCCATTCCCTCGACGGGGTTTTACCATGTGCCCGGGAAGAGACGCAACTGGTACATTCGATGTTTTTTCTTTGCTCCCAGACCAGCGTGGAAATAACGCTTCTTATGTAACACAAACATAGACATGGTGTAGATATTTTTGAACGGTTAGCTGTATGAAAAAGGAATGGATTAAAGGGCCTGTTGAAGAGATTCGTTTAATAATACGAAGCCACCAATGCTATTTTGGCCGAGGCAAGTACCTATATAGTGCTTTTCTCAAAAATCGAAAAAGAAAACAACAACAAAAATAAATGAAAATGTAATTGACATAAATTATTAATTATTTTTGCTTTGCCGCCTTTTTCTATCAATGGCATTTGAAGAGAGTATTTTTCTACCCAGAACATCTAAAGCTATTTCAGACACAGATAAACACGTTCTCGTACTAGCTTTTTTTTTAATTTGGTGTATTAAGTCTTATGCCTTTATTTTTTATAATGGTGATTTGCATTTTTAAAAAGTTAATAACTAGACAGTAATGGAATTTGTATGCACACAATTACTGGAGTTTAGCGCTACAGTAATTTTTTTTTTTTTAATTTTGACTAACCGGCAACAATTAACTTCCTGTTCTGATAATGTAGTTAAAAATGACGACTTTAACGGACATTTTTGAGTTTTTTTTTTATAGAAACCTACTGTTACCGGTTAGTTATTTCAATCTTCGCCAGGTCGAACATAAGAAATCATGCAACATTGCAATTAGCTATGAACGAAATATCTGGCGTGATCGCGTGTTCCTTTACATTTTATTCGTTTCAAATTATTCCACTATAATTAAGACTATGAAAGGAAGGATTTGAGCAATTTCCCATTTACTAGGCTAATCTGAAATGTACATCGACAGACTTTTTTTTAAGTCTAACTTTGTAATTATCTATAATCATCGTAAATAAGTTGTACAGAGACAAAATAGCGTCCGCTATTTTGAAAACCAAGCTCTGTACTTACAAAATAGTCGCTGAATGCGTATAATTTGTTAAATAACATTGATTTTGCTATTAAAACGATAAGATCTGTTTTTTTCACCAGTCCATTATGGTTGCCTGGTAGAGATCGCTCTGTAGCGATAAGGCTGCCTATTGTTATTGTAATATTCTGTATACCTTTTTTCTGTTTTGGTTGTTATGTGTGTTGTTCAATAAAGAGTTATTGTATTGTAGTCACTATTTTCCAAATACAGGAATTAAATTTTTAAATTACGATCATATTTTGAAACCATGCGATAGTAATAAAACTATAATACGTGCGTATAATTCCGAGGCTGAGTCTTTAAAAACCAAACTAAAAAAAAGTTATTTTTACGACAGTAAAAAAACTAAAATGTTTTTTAGTATCTACAGCTGAATATCCAGTAAATAATCGCACGGGGTGTGTAGTAAAAACCGCGCAGAGTACCTACAGAAATGCCAGGGGAGATTGTCACCCACTCGTAAAATAGCCGAACAAGATTTAAGAGTGTAAGCAAGCAATCTTGTCACTGAACAATAACCCTTTTATGGTTTATAAAAAGCTTTTTTGCCTTACAAGACAAACATGGACTAACTTCAAATTTTAGTAAAAGTATGATCAAGGTTTATTAATTTACAAACCATTAAAAACTAAATAATAATAAGGATCACTAAAATTACGAAAGTTGATTCAAAGTCAATTATGTTAAAAATTATTAAAAATTAACCTAAAAAATGTCCCCCTGTTTCGTGCCTGGTTCAAAGATTCCCATTATGCTGGCCGCGTTGCCTCTTTGAACTGCAATGGCAACCCTTTGAACCAGCCACGAACCAGAGCGGGGATCGCAGCCCCTGTCTCTCAGTCTGCGGCCCAGCTCCCTGAAGCTCCTTTGCCTTATGATCAAAGTAATTTTAATATTTTATAAATTAAAACAAAAAATAGCGTCGATGATATCGATGAAGAGTAAGAGGGAGAGAATGATGGGTTGAACGTAAAATCTAAGGAGATAGAACGAACATGCAAGAGGAATAAAAAAAAGGAACAAAATTAAAAAAAAAATTGAAAAATTGAAAAAATATTTCTACAAATTTGCCGCCAAGAGCCCTTTTACATGTCTTTTTTGAAACTACCAGCGCATTCGGCATTGCCAAGGCAACAGAAATACATCATCTGTGAAAATTCCAACTGTCTAGCTATCACGGTTCATGAGATACAGCTTGGTGACAGACCGACGGACAGCGAAGTCCCTTTGGGTACTACGGAACCCTAATAACCTCTTTAAGTCTATAAAAATATTGCCTTAAATTTCAAGCATTGCCGACTTTCCCAAGGTAAAGACAATAAAACGTTCAAAATGTGGGACAATTGTAATCTCGCCTCGGGAGGACAAAACTTGGCACATACAAAATTATCTTGCCGGCTTTATGGATTATAGAAGTGTAAAGTTAATGCCGTTTTGTCACAGTTGTTTATAACTAGCAGTACGTAAACTTCTTATCTTTAAATATTTATGGGTTTACTTTCTTAAGCAATGCGTTCTAGCTAATTATAACTGACTATAGATGTGTTTTATGTCGACCGGATGGCCCAGTGGTTAGAGAACCTGACTATGAACCTTGAGGTCCCGGGTTCGATCCCCGGTCGAGGCAGATATTTGTATGAACAATACGAATGTTTGTTCTCGAGTCTTGGATGTTTAATATGTATTTAAGTATGTATATATTTATATAAGTATGTTTATCCGTTGTCTAGTGCCCATATTACAAGATTTGCTTAGTTTGGGGCCAAGACATTATATTATTATTATATTATTATTGCCGATTACATTGTTTTTTGTTTTGAAACGATTTTTTTTTAATAAGTATTTCTACCAAGTTTTTTGAAACACATTCTTGGCGATGAATGATCGAAAATCGACACGAGATATTTGAAAGAGTCTCGTGCCGTCCATAAAGTGGCGTAGCTAGGTAACCACCCTGGTGCAAATAAAAAAAATGGGGCCCCACTACTATCTAAACTACACTTACGTTTTAATAATAATAGTTCGATCGAAATTTTCTGGTAAGGACTCTAGGGCCCTCTGAGCTTGAGGGCCCCGGGGCACTGCCCCGCCTAGTCCCTAGGTAGTTACGCCACTGCGTCTATAAGCCCGTCTGTAAGTAGAATGAACATTTTGATCATGAATTTCATTAGATAAGTATCATTTCATTGTTCACAGAACAAGTTTTTTAATGGGGAAACAAAACTCGTATTTCATTTCGCGTTTTACTTGCGTCTGGAGATTATGGAATTACGCAACTTTTAATTAAATTAATTATTTCAGTGTTTATCTTGGTAATTTAAACTTTTGATGTGTCTCGCCGTAACTAAAGCCACGGGTTACGGAAAGCTTTTCTTGAAGCAATTTTTCGCTAAGTAGCTGCTATAAATTAACACCTTTAGTAGTAAGAGTTCTGTTATTCCAAATTATCACCAAAATAAGACATTTTAATTGAATTTACTTTACTTCTAAAAGCTTTTTGAGACTAATTGAACTTCATACTTCAATAGCAAAAACAAGTAGCGGAGTAGCAAGGTAAATATTTTTTGTTAATTTTTGACAAAATAAAGTAAAAATATATTGTTAATCTAAAGTTAATTAGTCGAACAGCAGGTAACATTACCAAATATTTAACTTTAAACACACGAGACTACTCTTTTCTTAAACGCAACGCATACATATGTTATATGTGTGCCCGTATGTTATGTGTGTCCATGGGCGTCTTGCTTTCCATCAGGCGACCCGGATACTCTTTTTCCCCCTACATAAAAACAAAATGACTATTAAATGAACAAAAAACATTTACGTTGTTACTTAACTTAAGTAGCGAAGTAGTAAGGTACACCCCGAGGATGATGAAATAAAGAATGTCTCGGATCGCAGGAACTTATTGCACGAGCCAAAAGCGAGGGCGATAAACATGCGACCTAAGGCTTTCTTTCTCACACAACACTACTATAGTTGTGTGTACAGAACTTCACGTCTTTCCCTGGCTACGAAGTGGAAATTTGCGCTCGCGTAGCGGGCGGTAAATTGCTACTTATAGCCCAGGCGACGAAAATGTTTTTTATTCATTGAAATGGACCTCTGCAAAGTAACGCCTGATTCAATCCCACCTAATATTATAAATGTGAAAATAACCTTTTCACGCTTAAACGGCTAGATCGATTTTGTTGAAATTTGGTGCACAGATAGTTTGAGTCCCGGGACATAGGGTAGTTTGTATGCCGGAAAATTGCATGCAGCATTCTTCCATGCTGGTCTGGGAGCAAAGAAAAAACATAGAATATACCAGTTGCTTCTCTACCCGCGCAGCTGATGATAAAAGCCCATCGAGGGAATGGGCAAAAATCATAGGAATCATGTTATAGGCGATGAGGCTAGCCACCCTTCACTACTTTGATTTCATTTTTCACCTATACGCCCACAATCTTGCTAAATGTGGTCTGTGGGTATCTGATACCTTAGGCTCTGTCTACCCCGTAAGGGATAAAGACGTGATTTATGTATGTGTATGTATGTAAAATTGCATAGTTTCCGCGGGATTGCGATTCTGCGCAAACAGAGTCGCTAGCAAAACATGATTACCTACTGTTCTTTTTAGCGATACTGCGGCCACAGCGCGGAGGTAATTTGGCATCCATTCCACATCCGATTCGAGAATTTCACGTCAATCACACGATCCCATGGGCGCGGTTACGTAATTGCCAAGAATTAGCCACCGCCTTATTTGCGACTAGGGTTGCCATACTTGAAGATTTGTGAAGATTTTTAAAATTTGGGAAATGTGGGGGAATTTTAAAATTGTCTGAATTTTTCATTGACTCAATTTTTTTTCAACTTAGGCCGCCTTTACACCTGTAAGTTTTACTTACGGAAGTCACTTACGTAAGCGACTTACGATAATTTTTCAAGTGTAAATAGTTTTTGTAAGTGACTTATTGTAATTTCTCACAGCTTACGTAAGTTGGAAAATTACAGGTCTAAACACGTTCGAGTTTGTTTACGGAAGCGACTCACAGCTTATCGAACTAAATTGATAAGTTGAGAAATTACGCTACAATGTCCGGTTCAAAACAAAAACAAAATAAAAGCTGGTCACCTGACGAGGTGGAAACTTTCATTACTGCTCTTGAGGCACGTCCCATACTATGGGACTACAAAAATAAGGAGTACAAAAACCGCGTAAAAACAAATTTGTTACATATTGAACTTAGTGAGATAGCACCACTCCAGAGGAAATAATTAGAAAATTGCATAATTTGAAAGCACAATTTAGCCAAGAAGTGACAAAATTAAAGAAAAAGAAGAGCGGAAGCGGTACTAATTAAATTTTTATTTAGAAGGCATTTTTATTACTGATTTGGGAAGCATGTAAATGGGCGTGTAATAATTTCTCCAAGTTTAAACTTACACAACTTACGTAAGCATTATTTACGTAAGTATTTATTGCAAGTGTAAATGCAACTGTAAGTAAATTATGTAAATATTACGCAAGTAACTTACAGGTGTAAAGGCGGCCTTAGAGAAATAAACGAATGGATCATCCTGTAGTAAATTATGCTTTACTCCTTAACACTCAAAGCACGCATCAGATTGAAACTCCAAAATTTTTTCGAAAAGAAAAAAACATTTATATTTACCCTTTATTCTGATGTAAGTGTATGTGAAAAAAGAAACGAAATGAAACAGTGCACTTTGAAAGACTTTCGTCACCTAATAATTAGCACAATTTTTTAAATCAACACTACTCTTGATTTACTAGATTTACTCATAATACGAAATTTCGAAATCCTAAAAAAATCGGACGTGACATTTATGAAATGCTCTATTTGCGCTTTTTGACGGTTAATTTATTTTTGCGACTAGTAACCCTGTGCACGACGCGTCTTGGCTTAATTCTTGATACTTGGCATGTTTAAAACAAACTTTTGACAGCGGTATTCTCGGGGGCCCCATAATTCTTTATTAAGTAGTTGGCGGCTTAAGGCGTGTTAAATTTGATAGTTGATTGGATTTAATGAAAAAAGAAACGAAATGAAACAGTGCACTTTGAAAGACTTTCGTCACCTAATAATTAGCACAATTTTTTAAATCAACACTACTCTTGATTTACTAGATTTACTCATAATACGAAATTTCGAAATCCTAAAAAAATCGGACGTGACATTTATGAAATGCTCTATTTGCGCTTTTTGACGGTTAATTTATTTTTGCGACTAGTAACCCTGTGCACGACGCGTCTTGGCTTAATTCTTGATACTTGGCATGTTTAAAACAAACTTTTGACAGCGGTATTCTCGGGGGCCCCATAATTCTTTATTAAGTAGTTGGCGGCTTAAGGCGTGTTAAATTTGATAGTTGATTGGATTTAAACTCGTAATAATAACAGGCAGCCGGGATGAAGTTACGTAAACTTTAAATTATTTAGTGTGTGAAATATTAATTATCGCATTAATACTCCGCGTGCAGTATTGGCAGAGTGGAAAGAGGGTGGAGGGGGTAGCCTAAACGATCACAGCGCTCGCTACGGCTAAAATTGTCATTTTTGTCGCTGACTTGAGCTGTCAAATCCATATTGCAGTATACATTTTCTAATCGTTTTTGGGACAAAAATATGGTCCTGGTAAGATGTGTTGTTGTGAATTGTATAATAACACCAAGAAGAATAGCGACTGTAAATTTTACCAATTTCCAAGACCATGGTGGAAACGAGACCAAAGAAATAAGTGGATATTTGCCGTAAGAAAAAAAAAGTAAGTTACCTAAGAACCTCTAAAATTTCACTGAAAACAACAATTTTAATATTATTGGCAATAATGTTACTGACTACCATTGTCCAAAATTGTGTAATATAGTAAAATAACACAAGATTTCATTAATATTTTTCACAATATTTACTTACTTCTTGTTTGACAGCGGTGACAATATTGTCCATAATGGCCGCCTGTCACGTGGCGCTGTCGTCGCGCTCGGTCCCAATAACAACGCTTCTAGAATGTTGTTGGGGCTACCTAGCCGGTGCAGCGCCTCTGGCATGTTCGCTGAAGCCCGGACGGACGGTTTCCATGCCATTATGCGGAAAAAGATTGTCTCGCTGCTGGGACGAGCAAGGTCAAGTCACAACAGCATTCTACAAGTGATAGCCGGCGGATTCGATTGCCCGATCCTTAAATATTGGAATGGTATGATAAAAAGTGCGGCTCAGTTTGCTGTTAAATAGTACCTACTTAAGTTTTCATAATGCTGTCTTTTTAACGTAAATTAATAACAATTTCTATGGATAATTATTGGTCCGAAATAAAGATTTATTATTATTTTATTATTATTAAAAAAGAAGAAGAAGCACTGTACATTTGTCTGTAAGTACTCAGATACCACTTAAAGTCAGATCCTTGTGACTTACAATGAACCCACGTGAAGTTATAACAATGAAGTTTTATTAACCTTTTAATCAACAAAGTAAGTGCAATAAGAGCGGTCACGCAAAGGCAAGTTAATTGCGCCTTTAGAACTTAATTTACTGAAATGACCAGTTTTATGAGCGAAGTTTAAAAAGGCAGGTTAAGTCGCTTTTCTGTTTTAAATTGCGACACTTTGGCTATTCGCTTTGAATGATTCATGCGTAATTAGACACTTACATTAGACATTTACTTTTTTTTTATTGAAAACAAATTAATAATACAATTTAAAAGAGTTTATCTGCCGCTGCTGGTTACTCAAATTAAATACTTAGACTAAACAGATGAGTTATGGTTGTGCTTTCCACCTATTTATACCACAATATGCTAAATGTAGCTCTTGTTACTTTATGCTCCGTTTATCCCGTAAGGGATAAAGACGTGATTTATGTATGTATGTATTATAACCAGAGATCGGACAGATTTGCGTCATCGTTCGCAATAAAGTGGACAGGACTCAAAAATTAATCAAATAACTAATCATTTAATTAATTTCTCGAAATAAAATTTTAACTCCCGGAGATAAAAAATTACACATGCATAAAATTATTAGCAAAACGTTAATTAAAGTGGCAGTTGTCGTTCTCGTAAATATTTTTATATAATAAAGAAATCACAATCCTGCTAGATATGATTATTATTTCTGACAAAAAAGTTTTCTAGTTCTATAGGTATAAGACCTCCGTGGATATACTTATTCTTAATATATGTATATTGGCATATTTGATTAATTTTGGAGTCATGTCCACATTATTGCGAGCAATAACGCAAATTTGTCCGATCTCTGATTATAACACAGCAAACTTTAGTTTGGTGATACATTGCTTTCTCTCGGAGGCGTTTTCAAACGGAAAAGAAATAAATAAAAGCAAGTCACGTTAGACATCCAGTCTAGTAACTTAAGTAACTTTATTAAGACATATCAAATGAATAAAATACTATATCATGATATTTCCAACTATAATCGACGTTGCGAAAATAGTAGCAAAAAGTAAAAGTTTTATTGTCTATGATAAAAGTAATAAATTCGTAACTCTCGGATAAGAGTAATAAATAATTGTGGTTGGAATGGTTAAAAGAGGTGAGACGCCTTTTTATACCTACAACCATGCAGCCTCTGTGAGCGTAAAATATTTATATAGAGCTAGAGGAACATAATGAACAAAGTTTAGTCAAACTCGCTTATCTTATCACCAAGCAGCAGCAGTAATTGTACGTGTTCCAACAGAGGAAGAGGTAGACATTGTGGAGATAATACTGGCACATGAGGTATTCAATCTTGCCAAATAGGCTGGCAACGCATCTAAAATTCCTCCGTTATTGCAAGTTTCTTATGGCACTTTCTTCTTGGCAATAAAGCGCTGATAGTATCAAAAAACTTGCTTACTGACTTTGTGACTAACTTGATATAATCCCACTTTGTTTGTGAAAAAACAGATGGACGCCTTCTTGAGGGACTGGCCACTTATGGCAGCGCAGACCGAGGGCTGTGGAAGCGTTGGGGGGAGGCCTTTGCTCAGCAGTGTGACACTGCTTGTAATTATAATAAAGATAGTTAAAAAAGGCATTATTTTTACTGTATTGTCCCTCTAAATATAGCATCTGTGCATTTTTCTTAACGGAATAAATAATCCAACACCTACTCACATCTTATCCTGTTACGATTATTCATAAAGCAGTGTCGCATCTCCGTCTATCAACTCTCGCGACCAGAGCATAAGCACTGACATTATCTGTGGCAATATAAAACTTTTATATTTATATCCACTATTAATGCTTTGTTTATGATGGACCGTTATACTGGCAGACAGGAACCATGTTTATTGGTGTCTTTCAAATAAATATAAATGGTGAATAATAAAAAAATATCTCGGGGCAAGGGCACTATGTAAGTTTTATGCTTAGGGACACCTAGCTTGAATACCTACTTATACAATTCAGAAAAAACATATAATTTACCAGTTGCTTTGCTTCCCGCGGAAATGGTAAAAGCCCATCGAGGGAATGGGCAAGTCTTTGGAATCATGTTATAGGCGATGCCGCTAGCAACCCATCACTATTTTGATTTCCCTTTCCACCTATACGCCCTTATGCTAAACGTGGCCTTAAGGTTTTGTTACCGTAAGGGATATAGACAAGATATATGTATGTATGTATGTATTTGACAGATTACAAATTGACCATGCTAACATTATTATTATGTTTCCGAACTTTTTTTAGGCTGCTGAACATGGTCTTCTCCGAGGATCTCCACGGCGATCGGTCTTCTGCTACCTGTAACCAACAGCCTCCCGCGATCTTAAGCTTCCTATCCTTCTAATTCTTATGATGAGGTTCTTTCGGTCAAATGTATGTCAACTAACTTTTATTTTAAAAAAATTTTAATTTTTTGCCAATGATATTTAAAAAGGTAGTTTTGTAAAAAAAAAATTATTAGTTACCCGTTGTTGCCTAGGGTGCACCGGCCCAAACGCCCCTCTTTTGCCAGAGGTTTTGCCAGAGTTTGTTTTGTAATGGCAAGTAGTCATTTTGAGATGTGTTACAGCGATAAACATATTTTTACCGCACATTTTGCCATCTATATGTGTCGCTATTGATTTTTTTCACCAAAATAACTTTCTGCTTTCCTCTGAGGTTCCGGCCTTTTGACGTTTCTCTGGATTTTTTGTAAGCCCCCAAAGCCCCCTGCAGCAACGTGTCGGATTCCCACGATTTTTCCTTGAACAGAAATTGCTTTTCTTCTGTTCGTAACTACAAATAATTGAGAGGGAACGCCTGTCACATCAAAATGTGTACGGTCGTATTTGGCACAGTCAATAGTGAAATGTTAAGTTGGATAACTTCCTCGTGTGCTCTAAGCGTTACTGTTCCCCTTTGGCAAAAGAGTGGCGTTTGGCCCGGTGCACCCTAGGCAACAACGGGTAACTAATTTTTTTTTTTTTACAAAACTACCTTTTTAAATATCATTGGCAAAAAATTAACATTTTTTTTAAATAAAAGTAAGTTGACATACATTTGACCGAAAGAACCTCATCATAAGAGTTAGAAGGATAGGAAGCTTAAGATCGCGGGAAGCTATTGGTTGCGGGTAGCAGAAGACCGATCGCCGTGGAGATCCTCAGAGAGGGCCATGTTCAGCAGCCTAAAAAAATTCGGAAACAATAATAATATAATGTTAGCATGGTCAATTTGTAATCTGTCAAATACATACATATATCATTTATATATCCCTTACGGGGTAGACAGAGCCTAAGGTAACAAACCCTTCAGGCCACGTTTAGCATAAGGGCGTATAGGTGGAAAGGGAAATCAGAATAGTGATGTTGCACAAGTTGCTATTATTTAAAATATAATTTAACTAGCTGACCCGGCGAACTTTGTTACGCCTTAAATTTGAAAAATTCCAGCGGTTTGGGCTGTGCTATCCCGCGGGAACTATGCAATTTTCCGGGATAAAAACTATCCTATGTCCTTTCCCGGGACTTAAACTATCTGTATACCAAATTTCAACTAAATCGGCCCAGCGGTTTAAGCGTGAAAAGGTAACAGACAGACAGACAGACAGACAGAGTTACTTTCGTATTTATAATATTAGTAAGGAAGTAAGGATAAGGAAGTAAGTATTATAAAATTTTGCATGCCAATGTATGGTGAATTGTGTTGGTCCACATTGATTTATGCCTAACAGCTTTGTACCATGATTCGAGCAAATAAAAACTTTGACTTTGCAAATTGTTACTTTTCGTTTATCTAAAATCTTACTAGGCCGAGTGTCCACTCACCCGGGCTACTCTCGGCTGAGTACCAATTTGCTGTCTCGCCACTGTACTCGGTACGTGTGAAGGCATTAGTGCAGGGATCGCGAACCAATGGCACGCGTGCCACTGTTGGCACGCTTCTAAATAATTTGGGCACGCCAACAATAAAAAAGGTTTATTTTTGTCCATTAAATCACCAACTTAAGATTATTTTATTATTAAATAGGGCGGAAAACGGGCAATGTGGTCATATGATGGTAACATAACACACTCTTAAGACAACAGGGTCTTTGACGACCGGATGGCCCAGTGGTTAGAGAACCTGACTATGAAGCTTGAGGTCCCGGGTTCTATATACGCGATCCCCGGTCGGGGCAGATATTTGTATGATAAATACGAATGTTTGTTCTCGAGTCTTGGATGTTTAATATGTATTTAAGCATGTATTTATCTATATAAGTATGTTTATCCGTTGTCTAGTGCCCATGTTACAAGCTTTGCTTAGTTTGGGGCTAGGTCAATTGGTGTCAATTGTCCCAAGATATTATTATTATTATTATTATAGGTCAGAGCCAAATATTACTTTATTTGTGAAAAAATGGCACGTCCACCAAAAAAGGTTCGCCACCCCTGCATTAGTGTGTGTACGAGATAGCAACAATAAGATTGAAGTACTATACAGTTCTATAATATGGGATGGTAAGGGTCACCCAATCTTCCTCCAATCAGCGAACGTCATCACCTTCCGATGCGTCGCAACCTCACAATATCCCGGCTCGTCTCTCATCCATCAAAGTCGCCCGCAGAGGGAATTATACCCACTTAGCGATCTGATGTGAGAGATGGGTGTCCTTACAGAGGCTGTGCGGAGACAGTCCACTTTGATGAATAAAAGTTTTTAAATACTGTTTAGATTCATCATCACTTCACTACATAGTATAAAACAAAGTCGCTTTCCGCTGTTTGTCCCTATTTATGCTTAGATCTTTAAAACTACGAAACGTTTTTTTAATAGATAAAGGAGCGACCACACCGCCGCATATACGCAGTGACGTGTCGTAGGCGTCACGTTTTCTCACTGTTTTTCATACATTTTGTTGCGTAAACGCACAGTCAACGTCTTTTACGCACCGGTGTGGTCGCACCTTAAAGTAAGTAAGTAAGTAAGTAAATGCTTTATTGTACCAAATATAATGAAACAGATACAATTCACAAAAAATAAAAATAACATTAATATAAACACAAAGGCGAACTTATCCTTATTATTATATTATAAGGGATCTCTACCAGTTAACCTTTGAGTAGATGAGAGGAGCATTAAACGAGGGACCTACAAAGTGTAAGCTTAAAATTCCAGATAGTGAAAGCCACAATAGAACGTACATATCTAAGTACAATAAACATAACATAAAATAAAATACTAAATATCATTACACACGCATACATACAAAATACAATAAGAGTACAAAGTAATTCAAGAGGAAGGTTTATAGAATTCTACGCACGCGAAGTCGCGGGCGGAAGCTAATAAATAAATAAAATTACACCTTTAAATAAATATTGACACACAATTGACAATTAACACCAATTGACCTAGCCCCAAACTAAGCAAAGCTTGTACTTTGGGTACTAGACGACAAATAAACATTATACTTGCATGGATACATACTTAAACACATCAAACATCAATTTAGTAGTGTCAAGGTTTATGCAACTATGAACTTTTGAAACCAGATTTAACAACTAAATGAAAATTTAATTTGTCATGCAAAACAGCCTTCTTTCTACTAATATTATAAACGCGAAAATTTGTAAGTATGGATGGATGGATGGATGGATGTTTGTAACTCTTTCACGCCAGAACGGCTGGACAGATCTGAATGAAATTTGGAACATAGATAGACTATTAGTCTAGAATAACACAGGCTACTTTTTATCCCGGAAAATTGCGTAATTCCTGCGGGATAGCGATAAACGAATTCTATGCAGACGAAGTTGCGGGCAACAGCAGCTACTGTTTACTAAATGAGTGATTTTTTCATACGAATGATCTTTTTTAATGTAATCTTTGGTCATATTACACGTTAACGTATAATTAACAGTGGTAGGCGGCAACTAATTAGATATACGCGTTTATGGTTATTTTTAGGGCTTCTAGTGATGAATTAAGTATATTACACGCGACTAAATACGTGTTTTTTGATATACTAGTATATATAGTTGATCCTAGACCAGCGTCGAAGTATTGAAAACATTTTTTTTAATAAATTATTACTGAATACTGAGTTCTCAAACCGCTGGCATCAAGTTACAACGCGATACCCCGTAATTAGATCCACGTAATGATTCTCAATTATCTATAATGACTCTAATTCTCCCCCGCACCGATTCTCGTGCCTTCTAAACAACTAAGTAAAAGTAATCTACATAATTTGCGACATCGAAGATGGTTACCGCTCTTTCGCATCCTAAAGTCCTAAGTACAGACTTACCGTGACGGAAATTACAACTTTACAGAGTACCAGCTAAGGTGGCCAGTTGATTGAAGGTAGGGGACTTCTTAAAGGTGCCACGGGCTCCTTAGAAGTAATTTTACACCAAAAGGGATGTTTTTGGCCTAATTAGACGTATCAAGTCCTTATTGTGAGACTGTTACGCGGGTAAGTGTGCAAATAAATATAATTAAGTGATGCTTTGGTTAAAATAATTGTGATATTTTAGGAAAAATGCTAAACGTATTCGTTCCGACCTATTAAAATGAAGAGCGGAGTAAATACTTGCTAGAGAAGTTAAACAAAGTTGAACTAAGATTTGTATAAGCCTTTTGCTGCCACGTTTTTCTTATCTCGTCATAATATATTAGATTAGATTAATTTATTTCTATTTGTAAATTACATTATATTTTTATGTCAAAACATAAGAAAGTCACAAAAATATCGTCAATTGTATCAAAATAAAAACAATAAGGTACAGTCAAAGAAATTCATTCAAAAATATAAAAATCAAAAATGCAATAATATAATCCAGAAATAAACGTCAAATTCAAAGTGATTAAGAATCAAAATAAAATTAAAAGTATAGTAAAATTTTGCAATAAAATGCGAAAAAATGTGAAACAATACAAATAATTTTTTTTTAAAACAATAGGGTACAAAGTACAACTGAAACATTCAATATCGAGGAAAAATCATTTCAATGCTCTTTTACAGAGTACAATGATACATAAATTATAAAGGATTTAAGACAATATTCACAGATTTTTTTATACACACTATGATATTTGTTATTCACACTAAGTTTTGGCAATAAATAACTTTGACTTTTTTTGACTTTTGACTTTACGATGAGGAAAGCAAACGTGCCAGCGGATCACCTGAATCTAAGCCATAAGTACATGTTAAAATACATAAAGTATGCAATGCCTAATAAATAGTTCAAATATTATAGGTAATACGATTTTCTCAGAAAATGCCCAATTAATAGGATTGTTATAAAATAAACCTAACCTTATTTTATCAAAAACCTTCTGTAGCTAATAGTTTCACAGAAAATAACATTATATATTATAAACCATTATACATTTTACATACAAGAAGAAGAAGACCCAATAGTTTATTTTTGCCAAAAAACGCCAACTGAAATAAATTACTCGTGCGTTTTATTCAAAACGGTCCTGCAACGGGAGCAAAACTCCATTCCAATTTGATTTGGAGCCAGCTACGCTAACGTATATCAAAACAACAGAACACACAATTTGCTTCCCGCTCCGGAATTTTGTAGAAGTAGCGAGGCTAAATTCGTTGGTTGCTGGATGGAGCTCAGACGTGACATCTGTAGGGATGGGCGTGATATCGATACTATTTTCGATGTAAATATTTTTATATTAAAAAAAAATACACACACAACTCACGTCTTTATCCCTTACGGGGTAGACAGAGCCTAAGGTAACAAGACCTACAGGCCATGTTTAGCAATCGAAATAGTGATGGGTTGCTGGCCGCATCGCCTACATGATTCCTATGATTTCACCCATTCCCTCGATGGGCTTTTCCATCTGCGCGGGAAGAGAAGCAACTGGTACGTTCTATGTTTTTTCTTTGCTCCCAGATCAGCATGGAAGTTTAAAAAAATCCTGTCACAAAACTTTAAAATCCGTACATACTTACATGAATACATAAATCACCTCTTTATCGCTTACGGGGTAGAAAGAGCCTAACATTATCAAGAACTTTTGGAATATTTGAAAAAAATCTAACATTATATAAGTATAGGATACTTAGGACAGGGTTTTTCAAAGTGGGGTCTATGGACTCTTTAGGGGTCCGTAACATATGTGCCAGGGGTCCGCAGCGGCTCAGTTAACCCTTAACACATGTACTTGAAGTGATTTCTTAATATTAACTAGGTTGTGTTTACTTTTTCTGTAATAAGCTTTGACAGAGGTCGATGGACATTTTGAAATTTTGAAAGAGGTCCGTGACCACAGAAAGTTAAATCACTAAGTTAGGTAAAAACAAAAATGAAATTTTTAGGTTAGGTTATGTGTTAATAATTTCGTATTTATCTACAAATCATTTCACCTAAGTGTAGACTGTAAAAACTAATAAAATAAAACAATTTAAATTATACTGAAACACGCAGCACAGACAAGAGCAAAAACACGACTACTTTTTTTGTTTTTCTTTCTTTCAGCGCTGCGTGCAATTAAGTTTATTTGCGGCCAGGGCCAAAATATAAAAAGGTTGTAGGTGCCTAAATTTAATAGGCGCGTCGCCTCCACTTAGTATCGATAATGTATCGACACACCCATCCCTATCAGCAAGTTGCAGCAGTGACCACGAGGGATAGAATTAGATTTGTAAGCTATCACCCGATGCCAGCTACGCCATTATGGGGACATTCACTCAATGCTCTAGCTAAGCTTCGTAAATGCCTAGGCAGTTTCAATCCTTTACATCGCAAACGGGATATCTAGAATAGCACCCCTTTAGTTCCCATCTAGCTATTCGTGTTCACTAAACAATGGCTGAGCGAGCCTCTAGACTCTAGAAGCTGCATATGCTAGATATTTATTTATGTCTGCGAGTGTGTGAAAATTACCAAACATTTATTTCAAGTGTATGCCAAATTACTCCATCTCAGAATGTATTTTTTTTACTCTTCAAAACTCATAATGGATTTAATACAAATTTATTACTAGGTATTATTTATGTCTAAACGAAATCTCTACGAGCTTGGCTACGTGATCGAGTCGTAGCGCTACGCCGTAGCGTGGTAGCACCACCGAACCAATAAAACCACTACTATAACTTATGCTAATCTATTTTAATTCTTTTGTACACAAGCAAGTCTTGCCCCGACCATAGACTGTTTCAGTGGTGAAAAAACAATCAATTGCAGCCAATTAGAATAATTCGATTTTGATTAATTGAATTTAAAGTTTTTTTAATTGATGCTGTAAATGGTTGCCTATTTGTTGTAGTTGTAATATTTGGTGTACATATTGCCAATTTTTTTAATTCAAGATAACGAATATCGCTTATTTTAATTTTCAACTGTATTTTATTTACACATTTTCTATAAACTGTCCATAGAAAAACACATTAGAAAGTAATAACAAATAAAAATGGAAGTTATTTATATGGAAATTAATCAACTATGAAATAATTGTCAAGTCAGTCTGTCAGTCGGAGTGCGCACAGCACCATCATCAAAGCCAAACAGCTTCGCTGCTGGCTTCCATTTATGACGGTGCCTCGGATGCACATGCTAGTCACTCTAAATATGGAAGTTATTATACGAGCTCTCAACCAGCCCAAGAACCAAGACAAAGATCGGTCCCAGCGACATGAAAGTGCTTCCCCGAGGTGTTTCACAAAGGTGGCCATTTGTGGTGCAAAGACTCCATCCACGGAGGTGACGAGGGGTATAAATGTGGCATGGCGCAGCTCGCAGGCATTGGCATATTTGTTTAGCTTTTCTGATTCGGCAGATTTTAAGACAGAAGCAACAGGGCGTGAGATGTAAGAAGGAGCGTCGGTGTCTACGACATTACGCAAGAAAACAATACATGTAATATTTTAATATGTATTTAATCACTACATCATCATCACTACATAGTATAAAATAAAGTCGCTTTCTCTGTCCCTTTGTCCCTATGTATGCTTTGCTTATATCTTCAAAAATACACAACGCATTTTGATGCGATTTTAGTAGATAGAGTGATTCAAGAGGAAGGTTTGTATGTATAATACATGCATAATATAGGGTCGCTAGTATTTTTATAAAATGTGAGATATCCTTCAACATTCAGATGGATGTGTTGCTAACTGCATACTATGTGTGATTTTGCGGGAATTCAGATGAAGTCGGCGTGTTTACAAACGCGTCAAAATGGATTGGAACAAGGTAAGAATGAGCTCTTCTACGCTGACAATGCTCGTCCACTCGCGGATGCTCTAAGCCAGGACTTGTTCTTCCGTCCAGTGCACCGTTTGCTCTCGATTTTGCCCATTATAATAAGTTGGAGAAGCTCTTATCGTTCATGTTGAACTACGTGACCTAGATACGCAATTTTTCTGTCTACAGCTGAATTTCAAAGTTAGAAACCGGCTGGGTCCAGATAATTGTGTAGTGTTAACAAAAAAGGTTTGTCATTTAAGAAAAATACGCTGCGCTCGCGCTCGCTCGTTTGCTCGATAATTGTTTTGCGAGGACTCGTGGCACGCCAGCTATAAAGTGTGCAGTCATCCATAAAATCCGAAGCCACTGAGGGCTAGTTCTATTATACTGGTACGTTTTACTGCCCTGGTGCGAGTACACAGAGCCTGGATTGACCCAATTACTATACACACATACATAGTCAAACTCCAGTTTTTAATGCAGTATTTAATTTAATTTAATTTGTAATTCAATTTGTATTGCTATAGGTTCAATTAATGCCTTATAAAAACTGCCGCCGGCAGCGAGGCGAGGCCGAAGCTACCGGTGGTCAGGACGACAGAGAGAGGAACCTCCTGACTATCCGAGCCGTGTCCAGGAGTACCGCCTTCTGTATCTGGCCCTTGACCCAACCACCTAGCGAGAGCCTTTTAAGGTGATGGTCAAGGCTCTTCGCTATTAAACCGTTTGCCGAAACGACTATCGGGATTATTATTATTATTATTAATGTATCTTGTCTTTTTCATTAACTTTAAATAAACATTCTTCGGGTCCACCACCCATCGTCATACGTCCCACTGAACAGTTGTATGCTTAAGTATAATTAAGTCAAAAAAAAGCTCGTGGCGTCTTTTCTTCCCCACACCACTCGCCTTTTTTGACCCCTCTTATACAACTGTTGCATAAAATAGTCTCTCTCTCTCTCTCTCTCTCTCTCTCTCTCCGTGCGTGTGTGTGTGAGCACAGATGTCCTCTCAGAATGTGAGACATGACAAGACTGAGCGCTGCGGGGGTGTGCTTCGGTTTCCTCACGATGTTTTCTTTAAGACGGAGGTCTCTGGGAAGCTGCGATCCTCTGCTTGAGAGGCCATAGATCTACCACTAGGCTACTGTGGCTTTTTATTTGCAGTTACTACCTACCTACAGTACTTGTAGCCAAAACAGACGAACAGAGATGTCGGTTTAGGAGTAAGGTGTATACAGAGCCATAAAATCGTGACACGTCCAAAAAACAACCGACCTTTAGGGCTTATAAAGTTAAAGTGTCCCTTAGAGTTCTAAATTAATCCCCCTACCAGACCTTGACAACATAAATTTCCCTGTGAATGAAACTTTTTTAATAATGAAAATTCGTATAAAATTAATGGGCAGACTCCAGTGAAAAGCAAGGGAACGTGAGTGGCAGACAGTTCTGGCGCCAAAAAGGGGTTTTTACATTTCCCTAAGGGTGAAGCGAGTAATTTTTGATGATTTGGCCTGCCATTGTGTCTGTTTATGAGCGCCTAAAGTGAATTAACTTTAATAATTAAATTAATTTGTAAATTAAGAATGAATCGTTTCGTTCAAACACATTTCTAATTTCTATAGATGTTTTTTTTCTTTTTATGAATAGGAAGGCAAACGAGCAAGTGGGTCACCTGATGGTAAGTGATCACCACTGCCCATAGACACCCGCAGCCCCGGAGGGATTGCAGATGCGTTGCCAACCTAGAGGACTAAGATAAAATGCCTCTTGTGCCCGTAATTTCCCCGGCTGTCTTACTCTCCACACCGGAACACAGCAGTGCAAGCACTGCTACTTAGCGGCAAGATTAGCGAGTAAGATGGTGGTAGCGATCCGGACGGACCTTGCACACGGCCCTACCACCCGCTAATAAATAATTACGCTTTATGAATAATTACGAAATATTAACAAAAACAAACTAAAGCTACCTTAAAAATAAAACCTAGCTACCTAGGGGCTAGCTAGGGATCCCTTCCAGCTAACCTTCGAATGATTAACAGGACAACAGAGACCAGAGTATAGAGAGTAGACATACTAAAAAGTTAAGACCAACAACCCTAACTTAACTAAACAAATAAAGCAAATAAAGCTGTACAACGCGAAGCAATTCAATGGTGTGTGTGAAGTTCCCAATTTGCACTGAGCCCAAGCCAGTGGCGTAGCTACCAAGGGACTAGGCGGGGCAGTGCCCCGGGGCCCTCAACTCAGAGGACCCTCGAATCCTTACCAGAAAATCTCGATAGAACCATTATTTTTATTAAAACGTTTTAGGGCCGACAACGCACTGGCATTGCGTAAAGCGCTGCGGGTGTCTATGGACAGTGGTGATCATTTACCATCAGGTGACCCACTAGTTCGTTTGTCTGGCCTATCTAACGTAAAAATCAAACGTAACCAGTTTAGTTAGTAGTGGGGCCCCATTTTTTATTTGCACCAGGGCCCTTGGTTACCTAGCTACGCCACTGGCCCAAGCCCTCTCATTCTGGATGGAGGCCTGTGCCCAGCGGGACGTTTATAGGCTGGAGAATATGTTAGTGAAGAACTTCACAGTGCTGATTCGCTACTAAAAGAAGAAGAAGTGCTGATTCGGTTTGTGTTTGATTCCCGGCCATAGCTTTACTTTTCGGATTTTTCTATGTGTTCTAATTTTCATAGACATTTAGAAATTGAATTTCTAACGGCAAAACCGTAAAAGTAAACATAAAAATCAAGAAATAAAAAAAAAAAAAAAAAAAAAAATCTTGATTCATTTGATAGTACTAAACATTTGGCCTAAATAAAGTAGTCAGTGAACTGATGTTGAACCTCTGTTCGATTACAATCGTACCCTTATCAAACAAATTGGATTATTTGCGACAATTTCAGCAGATGGATTAACCCTTGTCACAGTAAGAAAGTAATAAAAAGTGCCCACAGCATGAGGTGATGTAATACAGAGTAATAGCGGTACGGTGGTATCTAGTTGGTACACTAAAATTAAAGATTACGTTTAATTAAAAATTGAAAAATAACTTCCATGCCTGGGAGCAAGGAAAAAACATAGAATGTACCAGTTGCTTGTCTACCCGCGCAGATGGTAAAAGCCCATCATGAATCATGTTTTAGGCGATGAGGCTAGCAACCGATCACTATTTTGATTCCATTTTCCACTTATACGCCCGCAATCTTGCTAAATGTGGCCTGTAGGTACCTGTTACCTTAGGCTCTGTCTACCCCGTAAGGGATAAAGACGTGATCTGTGTATGTGTATGTATGTAAAAAATAACCCATACATTAATCGGGTAATCATACAATTTTATGCCAAAAAAGCCTTAAATCTTTCTAGAAAAGAGCTGATACTCTTCAAATTACTGGACCGATTTATACCACCGCAAGGAAACTGGCAAATCGGTTGATCCGTTTAAAAACTACGATACTACAAACAGATACACACAGACATCATCGAATCAAGTTATAACACTCTTCTTTTTGCCTCTTTGTGCGTTGAAAAAACGGCATCAAAATATGTAATACAAAAACGATAGCTTTTCGACATTAAATTAGCAGATTTCGTACTAACGCCGAAAGGAAAGCTCAAAAAGCCGCGAGACTAAAGAAAATTAAATTTTCCGTCCAAACTAAGTGCCCTTTCAGCATTTCACATTTTATCCATTAATTAACAACAGCCTGTATTTTCACAAAAATGTACCCCTGCTGTTTTAGTCCAACCGCCATTCTCGGATCGGAAAATAAAAAGCGGAGGCTGTGAAAAGAAAAACGGCGAACGGCAACATGAGGCCGGTAAAAGTACGCCTCGCGTCCATCAAATTTGGCCAAGTAAACTGAGCGAAGTAAGCGAAGGAAAACGAGCAAGTAACACCAGTGGATTTGAGATACGGATGCGTCGTCAGCCTAGAAGGCTAAGATAGAATACCCAATGTGCCAGTAATTTCACCGGCCTCTCCATGCCGGAGAACAACAGCGCAAGCATTGCTGCTTGGCGACAGGATTAGCGAGTAAGACGGTGCCAGAGCCGGGCGAACATTGCACGGGGTGGGCTTGATAGTAAGCAAGCACCACCACCCATGGACACCCGCAACACTAAAGGATTGCAGATGCGTTGCCAGCTTAAAAGGCTAGGATAGAATACCTCTTGTGTCAGTAATTTCACCGGCTGTCTGACTCTACGCCGGACACAGCAGTGCTCTGCTTGGCGGCAGGAATAGCGAGTAAGACGATGATAGCGATCCGGGCGGGCCTTGCACGAGGTCCTACTACCCGCAAAAGCAATTTTTTTTTGTCGCAACGGACGTCTCGAACGCCCATTAGTTTGTTTTCAAGTCGCTAGTGGCGCTGTCAATTTTCCATAATAATTGAGATGGTTTACGCGAACGCATTCGAGATGTTTTACCGCGTAAGTTTCCGCGTCCAAAAATTCTTGAAAGCATCTTAATTACTATGGAAAAATTGGCAGTGCCACTAGCGGATCAGAGAAGAAAACTTCTCATAATAATATTTGATATTCGAACGCGCTCGAGATTGTTTTTGTAACCGAAAACTTATACTAAGCCTACTGGTTTAGCTACACACTCGCGCCTAAGGCGAAACGTGCCTACCTTTACTCTACTTTTTATCTGATCAGAGCCGCTATTAAAATAAAACAGATAAGCCATACGCAGTAGAAAAGCTTTTGAAGTCTGCAATATGGAAAATAGCTGACGTATTTCTATAAGAACGTCCAGTAACACAAGAACCGCAGTGATTCATGTCTCTGGAACATTGTATCTATCTAGCCACGCGAAGCGGGGTCATAGGAAAATGGATTTGCAATAAATCAAAGAGTTTCTTTGAATGAAAAGAATGGGGCCCAAGGGATTTTTGTTTCTCCGACTGAGGCTCGGGTTTTAGGTAGTACCGTTCAAGATTCCGTAGGAATTCTTTTAGGGGCCTCTGATTTAGTGTGTTGGGGTTAATCGTGTCGAACGGTTTGATAAAAGTGTTCCTTTTGCGTGTCTCAATTATATTATCAGTTTAATAGATAAATATATAATACATGCAGATACTAAAACTACTACTAAGAAAGAATTCTTTGATGATTTATGACGAAAGAAGACATTTATTCCTTTTTGCAAGACACACAAATATAAGAGAATATACATAATTTAAAAACTACTAATTATAAAACAAATTGTCATAAAACTATACATAAAAAAGTTGCCCTAAATCAATCACGTCCATATCTCTTACGGGGTAGACAGGCCTAAGGTAAGAAGACCCACGTTTAGCACGACTGTGGGCGCATAGGAGAAAAGGGTAATACAAATAATGATGGGTCCGCATCGCATATAACATGATTCCTATGCCTTCCCTCGACGGGCTTTTACCATCTGCGCGGGAAGAGAAGCAACTGGTACATTCTACGTTTTTTCTTTTAAAATGTTTGGAATAGATGTGTATTAGTTTATCGTATAATTTATCTATTGTGTGAAGTTTATTATTATATCTAAAAAAAAACTTACATTATTTAAAATTTAGCCATTTAGGATTATTTCAGGTTTCGATCGGTTCTTTTACTTTTTCTGTGTGTCTACTCTTGCTTAATACTTATATCCTGTGAATCGTTCTAAGGTTAACTGGAAGAGATCGCTTTTAGGTATAAGTTCGCTTTGAGCATGTGTGTCCTGTATTCATCTTTTTCTTGTGTTTTACGTACAATAAAGAGTTATACATACATACATACATACATAAATGTATATGCAATATTTTTAAGTACGGAACCTGTACTTATATTTTTATTGCACTTAAGCGGGTAGTAGCGCGTCAACTCGGAGTAATATATCTTCTACAACGTCCATAAATTTAAGTTTGTGTTACGTTTAGTTTGCGTAAAAGATCTACTACACTAGAGGTGAGTTCGGTGTAACTCAGCAGAAACTTAGCTTTCACAGACTAGAACGTTTCTATTGCCTGTCAATACATACAGAGTGGCGTAACTATAGGGTGCCAGGGGTGGCAAAATGCCAGGGGCCCTAGCTCTACGGGGCCCCGAACTGGCTTGGTTAAGCGCACAGAAAGGACGCTGGGTGCGAGTCGGGTTACCTCCACGTGTGGTCAAGGGCTGCGGTTCGTTTTCGGATCCTTCTGGGGCGAAGAGCAGTGCTTGGTCCGGTGCACTCTGGGCATCGGTTAATGATTTTCTGGCAGACTCTAAGGGATACAGTTATCCGTTGGCTAAGAGCCTGACAGGGGGGAAGGGGGTCTTTGACCATTACCATACAACGTTGCCGACGTTTTGTCACAAGATTTTTTAATTATAATTTTTGTTACTTTGACATTGGCGAAGTTGTCGTCGCTCTAACGACTTGATACGCCACAAATAAGAAGAAGAAGAAGATATTGTTCAAACAACTACCGTCCGTGAGCCCCTGGATGAACACTCAGCTTTCCGGTACCATCGGCCGACTCAAGTATCAAACCCATAAAATTGTGTGAGACAGCAAGACGAAAGTTAACAGGCATAAGACATTAATCTAGCATAGCACATTGGTTACTTAATCATCCCCGAAAATTGAGAAGTTTTTTTTATACAAATAAGGTAAACGAGCAAGTGTACCTGATAGTAAGCAAGCACCACCATCCATGGACACCCGCAAAACTAGAGGGATGCAGATCCATTGCCAGCTTACAAGGCTAGGATAGGCCTCTTGTGTCAGTAATTTCACCGGCTGTCTGACTCTACGCCGGAACACAGCAGTGCTCTGCTTGGCGGCAGGATTAGCGAGTAAGACGATGGTAGCGATCCGGGCGGTCCTTGCACGAGGTCCTACCGCCCGCAAAATAATCCTTTTCCGTGGTATAGTAATAAATGAATCCTTTGCAGACGAAACCGCTGGATACAGCTAGTGAAGCATAGCGTAACGAGATTTCAAAACAAACCGTCCAACTTCTTTATGTTTTAAAACAACCCAGACACGTATGTACATCACCACGGATGTATATTCCACATAGATAGTGCCTTTTTTCATTAAATATTATAATTGTGTAATGATAAATAAGCAATCACTATTTTGATTCCCCTTTCCGCCTATATGCCCACAATCATGCTAAACGTTACGTTACGTTGCGTTACGTTACGCTTAGGTTCTGTAGACAGACCCCGCGGTAGACTCCGTAAGGTATAAAGACATGATGTGTGTGTGTGTGTGTGTGTGTGTGTGTGTGTGTGTGTGTCTATGTGAAAAAGCGTTTTTAATTGATTTATCTACGCACATTATCATTAGCGCTCTAAAATGCGTTCAGAAACCGTAGAAAATGACCAACATTATTACACCATTAAAAATCCATAATAACATTAAGTACCAATTTTACCTACCTACTACAACAGACAAAAAAATACTTACATAAATCACGTTTATCCTTTACGGGGTAGACAAAACCTAGTATAATTGTTCGTAATAATGCTGGTCATTCCCCTACTGCTTCTGAACCCATCTCAGAGTACTTATGATATGTGTGTAGATAAACTTTACATAATTAGCCCTCGTGTGATCTTATTTTAAAACTCGCCAAGACTCGTTTCAAAAAACCACAGTCGTGTTTTAAGGACCCTCATTATATAACGGTTGCATGAAATACTATTAATCTGTGTAAGTGGGTGGCTTAACGGGGGGCCCACCAGTAATTTCACCTTCGACTCTACGACTAATGTGCCCCGCCCACTGCCACTTACGGTGTTTAATTTGCTGCGACGGTTGCTTTGATTCTTCTACGGATCTCTCATTTTCTGAAATGTATACAAACGTTCACTGCATAGGTTCCATCCCTCATAAGTAATCAAGGCCAAACTCGACTTAGACTACAAGCCCATAGAAAAAAAAACATGTGAAATGAACCAGCGTGAATGAAGCTTAGAAGGCTGTTACTATATCTATAGGTACTAATATTAAAAATAGGAATTTTTTTATTGTTTGTTTGTTTGAATTGAATAGGCTCCGAAACTACTGGACGGATTTCAAAAATTCTTTTGGCGTTAGAAAGCTACATTATCACTGAGTTACATAGGCTATTTTTACTGCGGGAAAATACCTTTTCCTACGGGAAAATTAATTTATCGCGGGCGAAGCTGCGGATGGAAGGCTAGTGATAAAATAACTCTGATCGCTATGCCGTCATTTCTGAGCGGTACAGATTTTTTCTCATACATTGAAATAAAAATGCACTAACTTCCGGTACCACTTTAAAGCGGCACTAGGTTTTTTGACATTTATTTTAAATCATCTATAAGCTATAAAAACGCCGTAATAATTAGTCGTAATTCCTCACTTGTACCAGAGAAATTCCATAAATGTACCGCTCAGAAATGACGGCATAGCGCTCAGAGTTATTTTATGATACCTTCTGCGAACTCTTTGCCGTTATGTCATTTATGTATTTTTCTAATGCTATGCTTGTCGGTATTATATCAAGTCTTGAGCTGAGGAACTGCATTTTCATTCAGATACATTTTTAACTACAGTCCACTTACTTTTATCCGCTTCACCTTCTAAGCCTCATTCACGCTCGTTCATTTCACTTTTTTTTTCCATGGGCTTGTAGTCTATTATGCTTTAAAAGGGCACTTCCAGACCAGCAGTGTCCACAGTTTTCACATCAAAAACAGCGAGGAAAGCCGCCGGAGGCTCACAAATGGTCCTACCCACAGGCGCTTTGGAAGGCTTTAGTGAAACCGTTTCCTTGTTTACGGGTGCTGCCGTCGCGTTTCCGACCTTTAGGGAGGATGTAGAGTAGGTAATGTGAGGCCAAGGTAGGTGTGCTTTTAGAGGTACGTTATTCTTGGTCCGGTTTTTATTTAGGCGGTAATTAATTGATATGGGTTAATGTGGTTGTTAGGTTGACTTGTGTCTTCTTAATTTATTATTGAAACGTATTTTGTTTCTTTATATTTACTTTGTGGTGGCTTCATACAGGAGTTTAAGTAGTAATTCAAGAATGTAAATTACATAATTGAACCTTCCAGGTGAATCACTCTATCTACCTATTGGTGAAAACGGTATGAAAATCCTTTCAGTAGTTTTGAGTCAGGAACAGACAAACATACTGATGCGGTTGAATACTCTATTTTATAATATATCCCTATGTTTCGAAACATGGCAACTGTCAAACACATTTAGAAACTAGAAGCACTATTTCATTATTTATATCAGCAATAGCGCGGTCGTCAACAATAACTAAAATAGCTATCCCGAATTCCCTTTGGCAGAGGAAAAACATAATTTCATCCCAATTCTGCACATTTATCAAGAACATCATGAAATACTTTCCTTTGTACATAAAAAGGCAAGGAAAGCTAGCATTTTTTTTCCCTGTCGAACACAGGTTGTTTGTGACCTGACAAATAGATTTTTTTTACCATAACGCTTACGGCTACAAGAGGAATGGCCAATAAATGTCAAGACTTGAATTTACTGCATGTAGGGAAAAATACCTGATGACAAAGGTCACGGCACAAATAGAATATATTTTCGTATTAGGGTACTGTTGGAGCGGCTGAAAAATTTGCAATACAACTACTTATCTACTAGGGCAATAATGAAATAATCCCGATAAAGTACGAACAAATACCCCCTTATTCATAAACACTCCGTAGGCTTCTGCTAACTTAGCAACCGTTTGTCCTTATCTGTCACTTTGACATTTACCTTTCACAGAAGGACAAACGATTGCTAAGTTAGCTGAAGCATAGAGCGGTTATGAATAAGGGGGTTATTATGAAGGTAAATAACTTTCGATTTGTTCACAAACAAAATTGACTTTTTAACCATCAACGCAAATTCATTCCATTCCAGTCCATTCTATGTTTTTTCTTTGATAATGATTACTAATAATGTGTGTTGAAGTAAGATGAAGTAAGTATACTGACGAGCAAAATAACAGGTCACTTTTCGTGAAATTTCGTACAGTGTCGTTTCAGGTAACTTTATTCAGCAGGTAAAAGGATACTTGTCGAGTCATCAGCTTTAATTGGCTATTTTGCTTTTATACCATGCTAATACTAATAATATTAAAAATGGGAAAGTTTGTGAGTATGGATGTTTGTTACGTTTTCACTTCAAAACGACAGAACAGATCTGGCTGAAATTTGGCACAAGGATATACTATAGCCTAGAATAATACGTAGGCTACTTTTTATCCAGTAAATTGCGTAGTTCCTACGGTATAGCGAAAAATTGTTTTGCAGACGAAATCGCAGGCCACAGCTGGTATTACCTACTTAAAATGTTCAATGTTTAACCTTAAGTCGAGGATTGTCTAACACGCCAATATAAGATAGGTAATAAAAGTGAAGTTTCTTCCATGATGGTCTGGGAGCAAAGAAAAAAACATAGAATATACCACTTGCTTCTCTACCCACGCAGATGGTAAAAGCCCATCGAGGGAATGGGCGAAAATCATAGGAATCATGTTATAGGCGATGAGGCTAGCCACCCATCACTATTTTAATTTCATTTTTCACCTATACGCCCATAATCTTGCTAAATGTGGCCTGTAGGTATCTGTTACCTTAGGTTCTGTCTACCCCGTAAGGGATAAAGACATGATTTGTGTATGTATGTATGTAATAAAAGTGGATGTGGGTGGATCAACT
Source organism: Pandemis cinnamomeana (assembly GCA_932294345.1). NCBI lineage: Eukaryota > Metazoa > Arthropoda > Insecta > Lepidoptera > Tortricidae > Pandemis > Pandemis cinnamomeana. Next base: position 9,693,344 of record OW028721.1, read on the forward strand.
TTTTCTCGTCACTCGTTGCTATGGTAACGTTCCCCTCGCTCACACTTGACAACAAAAGTTTACAATACAATACAAAAACTCTTTATTGAACACCACATATAACAACCAAAACAGAAAAAGGTATACAGAATATTACAAGGTAACAATAGGCGGTCTTATCGCTATAGAGCGATCTCTACCAGGCACCCATAATGGGCTGGAAACAGAACAGATCTGAGCAGGTGGTGCAATTTAGAATATATATTAAAATACTAAGTACTGAAAATACATATTATATTACGCATTCACACGTATCTAAAAAAGCCAGCTACAAGATTCATGCACAAGATGATAGATAGTGCTCCTTCAACATAGATTTAAATATGGGTAAAGATTACAGGTTTAAAATTTGCCAAACATGTATAATATTTTTCGGCACATTTAAGCCTCTTTCATGATTGGTCATCTATTAAGCATTTTAGTATAATAAGCCACAACATTTCTTCTAACAATTTGTACTACTTTTGTCCCCGCGTTGATGGGACAGAATAACAAGAAATTGTTGATACACCCATTTGCAAAACACCCAAACGTTCAAGAGTTGCGTAAAAACGCCCTAAATAGAGCTGCCGACAAGAAAAATAATCTTGCTCTTAAGTAAAACTAAGAAATAAAACCGTTTTTGAGTCTAAAACATAAGACGCGATCATACTAACATAAGTATATGTACGGTCAAGTGCAAAAATAAGTATCGATAGGAACTTCTCAAAAATATGTCCCACGACCTTATAACGCCGTAAGAGCGTATGATACTTATTTTTGAAACTTTGTCTAGATGCATAATTATTACACTTGACTGTACATACTACATACATATTAATTACCTACGTCTTTATCCCAATCTACCCCGGTCTTTATGACGATGAAAACGAGGGTAGTTGTGCGCCGCTGTCAGTTGCGTCGAACAGCCGCGCGAACAGAGCGCTGGCGCGCAGTGTTCGTTGCGCTGCCGCCGGGGCGAGCGCTCCAGGAAGAAGGACTACGAAATAGTCCGAAACATGTCGAGCATCACTCGACTTTTCATACGTGAGTTATCTGTTTATGTGTAATTACGTCGTTATCCCTTCAGGGTAGACAGAGCCTAGGATTAACAAGATCTAAAGGCCACGCTTAGCGTGATTGGGTTACCCGCATCGCCTATAACGTGTGTTCTAAGATTTTCGATGTACTTTTACGATCTACGCGGGAAGAGAAGCAGCTAGTACATTCGATTTTTTTTGCTCTCATACTATACTCACGAGCAAAATAACGGGTCACTTTCATTCAACTTTCTATGGGAAGTTACCCGTTATTTTTGCACGTTCGTGTAGAATAGAATAAATCAAACTGTTTACAACGCAATTGATTTATTACTGGAGGTCCTTAGAGGTTTGACCTTGCACTTTTTCAACCAAGGAAGCCACTTCGCCCAGGGGTACCTATAGGTAAACTGAGTCGATTCTGACCTGGAGCCACGAGGAGCCATCGTGCAGGGGGGCGCGGGAGGGGGGGGAAGTGTGGCTCCGCCGCGCTCCACTCTAAGCTCAATATCTTCGTTAATAAAGTAACTGCATCGTGTTTGGTATCATTTTCGGATAATTTAAGGATGCTGAATTCATTTTTGATATGATAATTATACCTTCTCATATAAAAAAAACGAGATTTTTGAAAAAATATGAAAATATGGATTCTCATTTTTTTCAAAAACCTTGTATAATACAAAAACTGCTAGTTAAAACTCTATGAAAAAAATAAGTATGGATAGCCTGTTTATTCAGGATTATAAAAATATATACTTTATTGGTATTATGGTATACAAAATACTTTTAAAAAAATATTTATCGCCGCGCGGCAGACAGATTTGCTAGAGGCACTTTTCGTTCTGAGCTTGTTATTTGCAAAAGTTAGGCAAATACATCAACTTATATCTAATTATTAGAAAATTTTAAGACGCTGGCTTTATTTATAGTAAATAAATAGTAATTTTTCATACAAAAAAATTTTTTTTTGCAAAAAATAAATTAAACTCGTCTATATTTTTTGACTAAATCCTTATGAAATACAAAACGTGACGGTGTATACACTTAAAAAAAATACTATAAAATAGCCTACTCATTCACAAGTTCAAAAATATATACTTTAATGTTATTATTATCTACCAAAACCATGTAAGAAAATATTTATTGCCGCGCGACAAACATGTGCAGGAGTACTTTGCGCTCTGAACTTGATAATTGCTTACATTGAAAATGAAATTAATACTTTAGAAAGGGTAAAAAGGATTTCTTTGAATAAATACGTCAATTTGGAAAAAAAATATCGGTAAATAAATAAACATTCAGTTCAGTAATGTACTTCATACCTTATAAAAAAATGGAATTTGTTTACTAAAGAAATGATAATAAGCAAATAGTAGGTAGTAACAAATGCCAAATTAAAAAGAACATAGTTATTTTATTGCATTTAAAACCTCAGCAATTTCCTCCGCAGCCACAGAATTCCGTGCATTTTAATTTGAGTTATAAGCAGATGCACCTTCCTGCACACCTCTGCTTGCATCTGCATTTAATTCATTCTAAACAAGCCGTTGCTGCAGCCAGCAAAGTTGTCCAAATAGGCTGCTCTAGTCCAACCCAAGTCAGCAGGACTTGGTAGTTCTGGCATGGGTGTTGAAATTTAGATCCATACATGACCACCCTGATACACTGCCCGTTTAAAGTGTTGAAGTAATGCGTCTTTAGTTCGGGGCATGTTCTCCAACTGCCTATCTTTTTTTGTAAAGAGAAACTTTCTACATTAATTTACGGATTCATACGTCCCAGACCTAAAATTGTAAAGTGAAAATTAAATTAATTATCAATACAAATACAAATGGAACTTGCAACTTTAAAGCCAGAAAATATTCTTCATAATTTAGACTTACTTGTTGTCGTATATAAAGACTAAAAAGGTATCTAAAACGGACTGTGCTCTCTCTAGATCGCCTTGTATACCTTGTATCGTAGTCCTGCTGTCGCATCTGGATATACACCAGTGTCACCACATGCTACGGCAAGCACAACAACATCGGTATCAACCGTACGTATAATGATTTAAGTATATCTCTGAGCTACAGTATCAGCAACATGAACCATCATGCGAGTGTCAGCTTCTTCGTGGTTACATGGCGACAAATCGTGGTCGTATTTGCTGTTGGTGAGGACTGTCATATCCATCTGTCACAAAGAAGTGTTTGCCGTCGGTAAATTCGGCCTGGTGACTAGCATGTGTGTCACAATTGCCACAATTAGCCGAATTATGGGTGCATATTGGAACTGGAAAAAATCACCAGTTCCTTTCATGTCACGCTATTGCAAATTCATTGGGTAAGCGCATAAAAGTTCTATCGTATATGAACTATAGGATATCGTCTTGATTACAGTAGGTATTATACGTAAATGCTTTTCTAGTTTGTTTTCAGGGGCACAAAGGGCGCAAGTACTGTCTCTGTTTCATGCATTTACTGGATGTGACACTGTTTTGTTTTTCGGAGGAAAAGGAAAAAAAAAGAGTGCCTCCGATGCTTGGAGTGTATATCCAGATGCGACAGCAGGACTACGATACAAGGTATATAAGGCGATCTAGAGAGAGCACAGTCCGTTTTAGATACCTTTTTAGTCTTTATGTACGACAAGTAAGTGTAAATTATGAAGAATAGTTTCTGACTTTAAAGTTGCAAGTTCCATTTGTATTTATATAAATACTTAATTTAATTTTCGCTTTACGATTTTAGGCCTGGGACGTGTGAATCCGTAAATGAGTGTAGAAGTTTCTCTTTACAAAAAAAACTAGGCAGCTGGAGAACATGACCCCAACTAAAGACGCATTACTTCAACATCTAAAACAGGCAGTGTATAAGGGTGGTCGTGTATGGACAAAAATTTAACACCCACGCAAGAACTACCTAATGCACGGAACTCTGTGGCTGCGGAGGAAATTTCTGAGATTTCAAATGCAATAAAATAAATATGTTCTTTTTAATTTGGCATTTGTTACTACCTACTATTTGCTTATTATCATTTCTTTAGTAAACAAATTCCATTTTTTATAAGGTATGAAGTACATTACTGAACTGAATGTTTATTTATTTACCGATATTTATTGGCCAAATTGACGTATTTATTCAAAGAAATCCTTTTTACCCTTTCTAAAGTATTAATTTCATTTTCAATGTAAGCAATTATCAAGTTCAGAGCGCAAAGTACTCCTGCACATGTTTGTCGCGCGGCAATAAATATTTTCTTACAAGGTTTTGGTAGATAATAATAACATTAAAGTATATATTTTTGAACTTGTGAATGAGTAGGCTATTTTATAGTATTTTTTTTAAGTGTATACACCGTCACGTTTTGTATTTCATAAGGATTTAGTCAAAAAATATAGACGAGTTTAATTTATTTTTTGCAAAAAAAAAATTTTTTGTATGAAAAATTACTATTTATTTACTAGAAATAAAGCCAGCGTCTTAAAATTTTCTAATAATTAGATATAAGTTGATGTATTTGCCTAACTTTTGCAAATAACAAGCTCAGAACGAAAAGTGCCTCTAGCAAATCTGTCTGCCGCGCGGCGATAAATATTTTTTTTAAAGTATTTTGTATACCATAATACCAATAAAGTATATATTTTTATAATCCTGAATAAAAAGGCTATCCATACTTATTTTTTTCATAGAGTTTTAACTAGCAGTTTTTGTATTATACAAGGTTTTTGAAAAAAATGAGAATCCGTATTTTCATATTTTTTCAAAAATCTCGTTTTTTTTATATGAGAAGGTATAATTATCATATCAAAAATGAATTCAGCATCCTTAAATTATCCGAAAATGATACCAAACTTGATGCAGTTACTTTATTAACGAAGATATTGAGCTTAGAGTGGAGCGCGGCGGAGCCACACTTCCCCCCCCTCCCGCGCCCCCCTGCACGATGGCTCCTCGTGGCTCCAGGTCAGAATCGACTCAGTTTACCTATAGGTACCCCTGGGCGAAGTGGCTTCTTTGGTTGAAAAAGTGCAAGGTTTGGCCCAAAATCGGCTCTAAGAACCTCCAGTATATGGCATACCATAAATATGGATTTATAGTACCTATATTTATAGTATATTCTGCAATAAGTATTAACAGCGCGACTCAGTAACGACCTCTCACATGTTTATCGCTATCCCGTGGGAACTATGCAATTTTCCGGGATAAAAAGTAGCCTATGTCTTAATCTAGGGTACCAGCTATTCGCGTTCCAATTTTTATCCAAATCCGGGTAGACAGAGTCTAAGGTAACAAAACCTTACGGCCACGTTTTGCATGATTAATGATGCATGATGATGATAGGTGGAAAGGGAAATCGAAATAATGATGGGTTGCTAGCCGCATCGCCTATAATATTATTTCTAAGACTCTCGCCCATTCCCTCCGTGGGCTTTTACCATCTGCGCGGGAAGAGAAGCAAGTACATTCTATGTTTTTTCTTTACTCCCAGACTAGCATGGAAGTCAGTAGTAGGATAACAGTTACACCTAATTGAAAACAGTGCCTCTACAACTGCTAATTACAATTCCAATAAGCCAACTGGCTCAGTTACTCGCCTCTCTTGCTTATCGACTCGACTCGGCTAACTAAACGCGGCTCCCCAGAATCTGCGAGTCACCTCACGTAACACGATCGAGTCTGGAAACTGCGCAGTAATGATGCGAACAACACACTCGGCGTATCATCATGTGCGTACTGGATTAAATATAACGGCAGCTAAACTCGATAGAAGTTACATAAGTAACACACGCACACACGCACACACACACACACTATCTAATTATTCTTGGAGTCAGTGTACGACTTTGTACCGGTCGCCGTCGATACAGCGGGTCCTTGGAGCCAAAGGAGCTATTCAGGGAGCTGGGCCGCAGACTGAGAGATAGGGGCTGCGATCCCCGCTCTGGTTCGTGGCTGGTTCAAAGGGTTGCCATTGCATTTCAAAAATGACGACCGGATAGCCTAGTGGTTAGTGACCCTGACTATGAAGCTAGAGGTTTCGGGTTCGAATCCCGGTAGGGGCAGACAGTTGTATGATGAATACGAATGTTTGTGCCCGAGTCATGGATGTTGTATGTATTTATCTACATTATATAAGTATGTTTATCCGTTGCCTGGTGCCCATAGTACAAGCTTTGCTTAGTTTGGGGCTAGGTCAATTAGTGTAATTTGTCCCAAGAAAAAGAAAAAGTAAAAGAATGAAAAAGAAGAGGCAACGCGATCAGCACAATGGGAACCTTTGAACCAGGCACGAAACAGGGGGACATTTTTTAGGTTCATTTTTTATCATTTTTAACATACTTTACTTTAAATCAACTTTCCTAGTTTTAGTGTTCTATATTGTTATTTAGTTTTTAATAGCCCAGATCCAGAGTCTAGTGCGAAGGCCGCTGTTTCACTTGCCGCATAAAATGTCACCTACCTATCTCTATGTAACAATTTGTCCTTGTTATGCACTTTGTAACTTCTGTGGTGAAATAAAGTTTTTCTAAAACAATGATATCTTGGCGCGCCTTATATAGGCCTCCCGTGACCAGAGGGCTGGCCAATATTTCGTCAGCGAATAAGCATTGCCATACAACATGGCAATGCTGCCAGCCTTCTGGGCACCCTCCCCAAAGAGAATATAATCACTACGTACCCTCCCCATGACGACGATTTGGGAGATTTTTTTTATCTTTGATTCAATAATAGTTTTAGCTAGGTTTAATTTATTTTAAAGTTTTGACTGTTTTTTATTGTGATTTGTTTTTCTTTTCCAATAAAAAAACACAGTAAACCGGTTGACGTGACCCTTGGGTTACAAGGACAATCATCATTAACCAAAAGACGTCTGCTGAACAAGAACATAGGCCCCAAAAAGCGCAAAGACCAGTCTGTGGACTTCATCCAAAGGACTCCTTCACCAGGCCACCAGCCCATATCGTGGAGGCCTTCCCTACGCTACGTCTTCCAGTAAGTGGTCACCACTCAAGAACCTTCCGGATCCATCGGCCTTCGGTCTTGCAAGCCACGTGACTTCTCAATGTCACGCCATATCTCAAGTTCTCATGACCTCGTGTCCTATTCTGAGAGCAGTTCCTTACATACCGAGGGCGTGATCACTCCAATCATGTATGTATGTATAATTCTTTATTGTACATAAAACACATGAAAAAGCTGAATAGAAAAAGCTCAGTAGACATAAGTATTCAACAAGAGTAGACACACAGAAAAAGTAAAACAACTCATCGAAACCTTTTCTCATTTCACACTACCTTTCCTAAATAAATGAAATAACAGTTGTCCAGAATGCACTGGCCTTCTTCGTCTCATGAGGCAAAATACCTCTTATGCTTCTAATAGAAAGGGCATGAAACAAGCTATCCAATATAATCAAAATTCAAAGCTACTAAAGTACCCAATATCAAGGAAAGGAAATCGTTATAACGCCGCAAAGGAGCTCCGAAACATCCTCTATACGGCTCTCATAGCAGATTAATATTACTTAAAGGACATTTGAATGTACCATTAACTTTATTAGATTTGAGGTAGCTACTTTACTCCTGTGAATATTTGATACTAACGTTTCGATTAAGGTAAATGTCGAAAAGGATCCCATTTTTATTCACTATCGGGGTAAGGGAATGGCGGCTTATTTCGGATTGAATTGGCGCTACCTAATAAATAATGAACAATATTCAAAAATGGTGTCGCTGTGTGGGTTGTTGTGTGTTACCTTAGGCTCCGTCTACGTAACATTACCTACCTGCATTGCACGGTCTCATTGGCTAAAGGACGACCTAGCGTACGGGCCCTCCCCTTCTTGGCGTGGTCTTGGCGAAAGCCGGGGCCACCGGGGGGGCGTCTGTGGTGAAACCCTAGTGGCATCCCACTGCGTCCCCATTACTCCGGATTGAGGCAACGCCGGAGAGTTTTTGGTTCGGGTATATCCCTTCGGGGGGGAGTCCCACAAAACCCTAGGCTTCTCCGTACCTAGGGCATCCAAAAAGATTTCCTCTCGTTAAAATAAAGGCTATGTATGTACGTTATGTTTCCACTTAACCTGTTTCAACTTATTATTACTGGAACTTAACATTAAGTCTCGTGAGTGAAAGTTTCTGGAAAATTCTGAGAATATTTTTGCTTCTTGGAAACGTTCTGCAACTTGTACATTGTTATAATATAATGCTACTGAGTAGCAAATGCTTATAACGAGCATGTTCATCCGTACCCTTATCGACGCCCCGGAGTTCAATTTATAGCTTTACCAAGGCTATCAAGAAAGAATTGCGCCGATCAAAATTCAAATTTACCGCCACCGGGTAGGTAATATTGACAAACAGCTAATTTAAGACCACAGGGAAACTAACCAATAGAGTGAAAATGGCATAAATTTGCACAGAAAAAAAATCACTCATTGGCCGGTCCTAGGCCAAGCAGAGGTTATGTTTGGTCATTGCGAAGTATTGTGGATAAAAACCTTTAAAAAATAGATATTTCACGAGCAGAAGCTCGCAGGCAGAAGCCTGCGACTTCGTCTGCAAAGAATAATACAATACCTTCCTCTTGAATCACTCTATCTAGTACAAAAACCGCATCAAAATTCTTTGCGTAGTTTTAAAGATCTAAACGTACATAGGGACAGACAGGCATCGGAAAGCGACTTTGTTTTTATACTATGTAGTGATGAAAGAAATAAATGCATCATTGTAAATGTTACTTGAAACTAAGTTTTTGTTTTAAGCGGTAATGGTTATCGGGTGTGCCTGGCGGGATTTGAACTTGAGAGAGAGAGAGAGAGAGAGAGAGAGAGACACATTTATTTACACATAAAGGCTAGGCTAGGCTACACGTGCCAAATATCCCAACTGGACCACCAGGACCTGGGTGTGATAGGACACACCCGATTTTTTTTACATACATTACCACATTTTTATCCCTTACGGAACCAACAGAGCCTAGGGTAACAAGACCTAAAGGCCACGTTTAGCTTGATTGTTGGCGTATTCGCAGAAAAGAGGGTCAAAAACATTTCGTTAAAAAACTGACCTTATTTCTAAGAATTAAAATGGCTTTTTTCTATGTTGAGGATAATTTAAAAACTATTGCAACTGGTATTTGGATACCCCGTATTACTTACCACTCTTTTGGTTAATCCATCTATGTTAAAGGCGTTCTAACGAGGGCACCCTCATAAACTTGAGATTAAAACTGTATTACAATATGAAAACGGAAAATTGGCGCCCAAATTCGGGAAAACGAAATTGGGAGGGGAGTTTAATTGCAATGTTACGTAGTGGGAGGAAATTGCACCGACTCGGAACTGTTTCGTTATGAATATTAAACGGTTTTGGTTCTAAATACCGTAGTTTGATTTCTCGCTTGAAAATTTTCGCTCACCACTTCAGCTTGAAATATTCCACAAGTTATGTTGTTAACTTTTTTATTCAACAAGGAAAGCAACGAGCAAGTGGATCATATGACGGTAAGAGAGCACCACCACACATGGACACATGCAACACTAGAAGGCTAAGATAGAATACCTAATGCGCCAGTAATTTCCTCAGTTGCCTTACTCTCCACGCCGGAACACAGCAGCGTACGCGCTGCTGCCCCGCGGCAGGATCAGCAAGTAAGACGGTGATAGCGATCCAGACTTTAGACAGTATATTTGAATTTTTCGTTCACTCAATTTTTTCGGCAAATTTCTGTATTCCGCATTACATCGCATAAGGAATCTCCGAGCATAGCTCTCTCCATAGCTCGTTGCGTGACTCGAGGTCTCTTCAAAATGCCAACTGTCAAGGGCCATAACTATAGTAAATAGTTGTACCATAAGGCCGCACCTAGTACGGCAGTTATGCAAGAACAATTTCTACCTATGTTTATGCGGACTTAGTCACATTCCACACAATACAGGCGTTCGAAACGCGAGGGAGGATCAAAGTGACCCCGAAATCGTGTAAGTATCTCTATCACGTGAGTCACCGATGCAAAAAGGATAAGCAGGACTCATAGTAATCTAATGTCATGACACACTTACTTTTATAATTTACTAGCTTCTCCCCGCGACTTCGTCTGCATAGAATTATACATAAAAACTTTCCTCTTGAATCACTCTATCTATTAAAAAAAAACCATCAAAATCCGATGTGTAGTTTTGAAGATATAAGCATACATAGGGACATAGGGACATAGGGACATAGGGACAGAGAAAGCGTCTTTGTTTAATACTATGTAGTGATGATAGTAGGATTTAATGAATACTAAACTAAATATTAAATCTTTGTTTGTAGCCGATGGAAAATAAAAAAATCCCTTCTTTGTACACCAATATATCTGCTAAATTTCATGTAGCTTTAGTGGTTTAGGCTATGCTTTGTGTGTCAGTAAATACCCAGATAGACAGGCGAGTAAGTTCGCGTGCTTACGGCTCGACGACTTTATTCGCCTGTATGTCAGTACGCGTATTTTTAGAGTAAAGTACACGCGATTAAGTCGTCGAGCCGTACGCGAACTTACTCGCCCGTCTGTCTAAGTCTTAAGTCTGTTACGTAATTATTTTATAGTTAAAGATGTAGCGGTAAAAAAACCCGTTAGCAAATGCCATCGCGTCAGCCAATCCCGAAGCACACGCACCCCCATTACGCGGATTACGTCGACCGGCGAAATCTCTTTTGAATGGGATACAAGATAAGCCGTAATTTATTGCATCGTAAAGCTGAAGATAAATTATATTTCGCGTCGACACAGCCTAAATCAGTTTTTGCTATTATCGGCGACTGCATTAGAGCGTGGGAATTGGAGCACAAGGTATGTTTGCTCTTGATCGCTTTGTCATAGATGATGCTGGCTGAAAATCAGTGTTGCAGTTGTCTAACACCTCAGCGTAATGCTGAGCCAGCGACCGTTTCACTTTTGCGAAGACACACACAACGTTGATGATCTATTTTTCATGTCCGTGTTTATTTTTCCACATTACACATTAACTGATAACTCACGTATAAAAAGTCGAGTGATGCTCGACATGTTTCGGACTATTTCGTAGTCCTTCTTCCTGGAGCGCTCGCCCCGGCGGCAGCGAAACGAACACTGCGCGCCAGCGCTCTGCTCGCGCGGCTGTTCGACGCAACTGACAGCGGCGCACAAGTACCCTCGTTTTCATCGTCATCTCGACTTTTTATACGTGAGTTATCCGTTTATGTGTAATGATGATTAAGTCTCACGGTAGTTTCATGTTTATTTTCTATAAATGTGTGTATATTCTCTTATATTTGTGTGTCTTGCAAAAAGGAATAAATGTCTTCTTTCTTTCTTCTTTGTTTTAGAATTCAAATGCCGACTTCCTTTTTCTGTAGGTTCGTTTTGATCATTGCCAGTGACAAGTGACAATTCTGTTTACATTACATACTCGACGAGAATCTACGCTGCTTGGCTTCAAATTGAATACGCATTGGTTTCGAATTACCAATGACCATAGACTATAGTCGAGTTGATGAAACAGGGGTCAGTAGGCTTATTGTCGAACTCGCTCGCAATCGCCATCGTGTTCGCTTTGACAGTTCATGTATGGGCTGACAATTGGCATCGTAATCAGCTAGCTGTCACATTCATACAAGAACTGTCAAAATGAACACGATTGCGATTGCGAGCGAGTTAGGTAATAAGCCTACTGATTGTCACGCTGAAACTTACACGGATTGAAAATGTACATACATCACGTCTATATCCCTTACGGGGTAGACAGAGACTAAAGTAACAAGACTTAAAGACCACGTTTACCATGATTGTAGGCGTATAGGTGGAAAGGGGAATCAAAATAGTGATAGGTTGCTAGCCGCATCGCCTATAACATGATTCCTAAGAATTCCCCCATTCCCTTGATGGGCTTTTACTGAGATTGAGAAGCAACTGGTACATTCTATGTTTTTCCTTTGCTCCCAGACCAGCATGGAAGTAGAGAATGCGATGAAGATGTGAATAGAAAATGTGAACTATAATTAACCCTAAATGGGGGAGCTAAAAAAAGCACTGCAATCTAGTCTCACTTGTTTTAATACGCACACAATGCTGATTTGCGCATTGAAGAAAAAAAGCATTAAAAATCACGCCAGCGAAAATTTTAACGGGTAATACACACAAAAAAAACTTGAATTGAGAACTTCGTCTTTTGAACTCGGTTATAAAGCCAAACAATTCTACACAAATACACCTCGGATTTGCGGACGGTGGACCAAACTTTACCCAAAGAGGCGGTCACTGAGAGCATCTTCCCCGCCTCTTACTGGTTGGGAAGATATTGGCCAGACAGCCTTTCACGTCGACCGAGTTTAATCAATTTTGCAACCCTTTCAAATTTTTCTTCCATGCTGCTCTGGTTGAAAAGAAAAACATAGAATTTACCAGTTGCTTTTGTTCCCGCGCATATGTTAAAAGCCCATCGAGGGAATGGGCGAAAATCTTACGAATCATGTCATAGGCGATGATCCATCACTATTTTGATTCCTCTTTCCACCTATATGACCATAATCGTGCTAAATGTGGCCTTTAGGTCCTCATCCTTGGGCTTTGTCTACCTCGTAAGGGATAAAGACGTGATTTATGTATGTATGTATAATATCGTAAGCATACGTGATGTGTTATTCTATCTTTTTTCTAATGAACACTGAAACTGTGGAGACTCAGAATCGCCCTAGGGAAATTTCCATAATAATGGATAGCGTTCCGACCAGACAAAATAAAAACACATTTTCACTCCACGGTAATTTGTCCACGAAAATACTTTGGCGATAATGGTTTTATACAATTTTCTATTAAAATTGGAATTAAGATAACTCGCTAGTGAACGTATACTTCAATATTTTTTTTTATTATCTCCGGCCTATATTCGTCCCACTACTGGGCACAGACCTCCCCTCCGAACGAGAGGGCTTGGGCTATGGTTCCCACGCCAAGTCTCGATGGAGCTGCTTGATTATCTCTAAAAAGTAATGAAATCTAGACAAAGTCGTGCCAAGTCTAAGGCACCTTACTGCGATTTCTTTGTTATTATAGTTAATGTTGTGTGACTTGGCCGTTGAAGGGTATACAAGGGTACAAAACCAGGTGCTCCATGACACCATTGCTCCGATCTGTCGCCAGAACCGCTACCCATAAAATTAATTTGGACCCTTTATGACTTTTGATTACATACTTACTTCTTGGTTTTTATTAATATTAATCGAATTTCATTCATTATACCGAACAACGACGAATAGAAATAAGCTTTAGTAACCTGTAACGCGTTACCAAGAATAAATTTCATTTCATTTCATTTCTTAGCCGTTGCTTCGTTTAGCTTCCGAGAGAGCTGTGCTATCAAATCAACGTCAGTGACAAATGTCATTGTGTACATCAAATTCTAGCAGCCATTTTTTTTTAATTGTGATTTTATGGACGTGGCGTTCTTCTTATCAGCCGTTATAGGTCCGACAAGAGACCGCGTAAAACGTTTTTATTTTTATAAAATATATGGGTCAACTGAAAAATCTGTAACTTTTTTCAGTAGCTAAGGATGGTTATTCCTATCAATAGAAAAATCATCAAGCACTTTTAAAATAATCATCCATTACCTACCAATTCTTCATAGCACGAAAAGTATTGTGTGCCCGTTTTTTGCAAACGGGTTTATTGTGAACCATTGCATTTCAACTTAGTGTAATACGCCCCCTTCGAACCCGATTTAAATATTAACAAAATACCTTCATTGTTTTGCTTAATCTTCATTCATTCTATTATCCAAAGGATAGTACATGGAGCCGCTATACCCACTCAACAGAAAGAGGGTTCGAGCATTATTTGGTCATAAGGCGGAGGATTGCATTCGACCAGAATACAAATCGCCTGCTTTCCGCAGAATCTTTAACTGCGAATCTTCTTGATTTATTACTACTTGGTGTTTATTATTATGCCATTATTGCTTCCACGAGATTCTAGTTTGTACGTTTATCTAAATGGAATATCGGGCAGTATTAAAAGGGCAATACTCACTTAAGCGAAAACTCGTATCAGCGTTAGGTAGAGAGGTATTATATCCTAGCCCTTTAGGTTGGCAATGCGTTTGCAATTCTCTAGTGTCCATGGGTGGTGTTCGCTTACCATCAGGTGACCTACTTGCTCGTTTTCCTTCCTTGTCGTATAAAAAAGGTAGGACTTTGTGCAAAGACTATCCAGATCGCTACCACTTACCCACTTATCCTGCCGCCAAGACGCAGTGCTTGCGCTGTCGTGGTCATGCGAGGAGAGTAAGACGGCCGGTGAAATTGCTGACACTTTTACTCGAACATTCTTCATACAGCATAGAGCACGACTTCTGACCTGTGAAATCTAGCTTAAATGAAGCAAGCGAAAGCCTGGGTATGTCAGAGATCTAATGATTAAAGGAAGCAAAGTCGCGGATGATGACCAAGATTATAATAATATACAGAGCCGTAGTAACCAAGTAGACCTATGGCCTATCAGGCAGTGTGGTGGGTTCGAGAACTTTAAGTTTTTCGAAATATATGTGTGAAAATCTCATATGAAGTGTATCATGAAAGAAAAGAAATTCAATGGTGTGTGTGAAGTTAGCCAAGCTCTCTCATTATGAGAGGCCTGTGCTCAGTAGAATGTATTGGGCTAGAGAGGATGATGATAATTATAAATAATCTTTTACCACGTACCTGGACGTAGAAACAGCGTAAAATGTCCATCTGGTGACAGGGCTCTATAAAATTGAACGACCTGACTTTATGTGCTACACCGGCAATGGCGAAGCCAAAATTAAGTTTATAAATAACTGGGACGGTTGGCAGTATTTCGAATGGACATTTTGTTCATCCAATAGGGCTATAAAACCGGGTATTCTGCGAGCTATAACCGTAACTGCTGTACGATACTGTAACTAAAAACTCCAGTGTGGAAGTAGCTCGCGATCGTGCCGCGAGCGAAACGCCACGTCACACTATAGTATCCGCAAAACCAAGTGGCGAGTCAGGCCGTTAGTCACCGGATTTATGCTATCTCTTTCGCATCTGCACTGACTTTTGGAGCGGGCCGTGCAACAATAGTGCAGTTAGCGTCAGGCATAATAATTATGATCATAAGGTATCGATATGTTACCACCCCTACGAAGTCCTAGCAGGGTCGCCATGTAATATTAAGGATCTTTCAGGGAGACGGGCAGCGTAAGTGATGGGTTAAGAGTGAACCCGTAGTCATGGTTGAGGTATCATGAAGACCATTTATTAATAAAATCTTAGCTTATTATACTGTAGTAATGATGTTTATACACGCAACTAGCTTTTGCCCGCGGCTTCGCACGCGTGAACCATGAGCATTTCAAAGAAGCTAGCAATCAAGCAAGCGAACAACCAAACCTGCAAGCTTTCAAGCATGCAAGCAAGCGTGCAAGCAAGCATGCATGCAAGTAAGCACGCAAGCATGCATGCATGCAAGCAAGCATGCAAGCATGCAAGAAAGCAAGTATGCAATCAAGCATGCAAAGCAAGGACTCAAGCAAGCATGCAAGCAAGCCCCCGCATTGCTCCGCTACCTTGATTTTTCTGAAACTGTAAATATTGCAGGATTTTTATAAAACAAACCTAACCTAACCTATAGGGCTGTCCTAAAATTATATATAGCTTTTGCCCGCGACTTCGTACGCGCTAAGATGTAAAACGAAAAAATAAGTTTTTTCCCGTTCCCGTGGAAATTTTGGGGAGTGCTTTCGGAGTACACTTAAAGCCTTTAAAGAAACACACACTATAAATGCTAAGTCTCTTTCTTCCGCTATTTCGTCTGGAAACATAAAATCCCGTTTTTTCCCGTCCCTGTGAGCGTTTCGGAAAATCCTTTCTTAGTGTTCCCCTACACTCCCGAATAAACCTACGTGACAAATTTCAACTTTCCCCCGCTTCCCGTTTTGCCCGTTCCCGTAAGAATTTCGACAAATAGAGAATTTCCCGAAATTCTTACGGGAACAAAGAAGAAGAATTTTGGGAAATTATCTCATAATGCTCCCCTACACTCCCCAAGGAACCCACTTGCAAAATTTCAGCTTTCTGCAACCAGTAAAACGAAAAGTCCCGTTTTTCCCGTTCCCGTGGGAATTTCGGGAGATCCTTTTGTAGTGCTCCCCTACACTCCCCAAGGAACCCACTTGCCAAATTTCAGCTTTCTACGACCAGTAAAACGAAAAATCCTGTTTTTTTCCCGTTCCCGTGGGAATTTTGGAAAGTACTCTCTTAATGCTCCTCTACACTCCCGAAGCAACCTACATGCCGAATTTCAGCTTTCTGCAACCAGTAAAACGAAAAGTCCCGGTGTTTCCGTTCCCGTGCGAATTTCGGGAAATCCTTTTGTAGTGCTCCCCTACACTCCCCAAGGGAACTTGAAGGCCAAATTTCAGTTTTATACGACCAGTAGAACGAAAAATCGATCCCGTAGAACTAAATATATAAATCCCGTTTTTTTCCTTATCCCGTGGAAATTTCCAAAAATCCTGAAATTAGTTTCTTAGTTTTGTAATCACCTACTTTTGTATCAAATTTGAAGAGTCTAGTTATTATAGTTACTGAGATAGCGTCACTCGAAATCGAATATATAATTCCCGTTTTTCCTTATCCCGTGGGAGTTTCCAAAAATCCTTCCTTAGTGGATGCCTACATTGTATAAGGTATATATGTGCAAAATTTCAAGTCTCTAAGTCCAGTGGTTTGGGCTGTGCGTTGATATATAGTTAAGTCAGTCAGTCAGTCAGGACTTTGAATTTTATATGTATAGATATGCGTTTATGTCACAGTAAACGATTGCATTACTGCTAAACACTGAAAGTGGCCCATTGCCATACTACATGTTCTACATTGACATATTTCACTAAGCTTTATTTTTGTTTGTTGCAATTTTGTTTTAATTTGATTTCAGTTATTATTATTATTATTATTATTACTATTTTATTTCAATTGACGATCCCTTTGTGAATTACTTATGTTTGACATTTAATTGTACTTTTAAAAGGGTGATAAATAAATCTAATCTAATCTAATCTAATCATGACGTTTATGCCATGCACATGGTTTTGCGGATATTATAGGGTTTTTGATTACAGTATAGCGCAACAGTAAATTTTGGGTTATTTCTACCCAGGATCAAGAATACCATCGTTTGTTGTACAAAAAAAGGCCCCCAATTTCGCTGTCAGTTTCGTTACTTCCATGTAAGCAAAGTAACTAAACTGACCAAGCAGAAATAATTCAATCTATCTATCTATCTTTGTATGTATATACATATTTATAATCTGAATCTCGGAAACGGTTCCAACGATTGTCATGCAATTTAGCATGCACGAAGTTACGGGGGCGATAAATTGGGCTATATCTAGGTCTCATTTATAGAAGAGGTCCCAAAAAAATACCGAGCATAGCCGCCATCCAAGTACTTATCAAAACATAAGAAAAAAAAATGATTTCGTGGTTTTGAATTTTATAAAGAGTCGCGGGTAACAGTTAATTTTAGATAAAAATCCAAGCTCGTTCGAGTTCGTACGATCGAAACGCAATAAATTCTTGTATCACGAAAGATTTCGTTTCCCGCATTACACGAAACCTCAAAGCGATGTTTGCTGTGACGCAGCCTGCGTACAATTTCAATTTTACGCAACAACCGTGTCGAATTGAATTCTTTATCATTCCATGGATGTTGTTTGGATAAACGATGGCTGTGTAAAAAACTCGGTGTGGAAGGCAGTGTTGTCAATGTTGCGACTTTTGGGTCCTAACTAGTTTTTCTGGCGACTTTTGGGGTCTTTTATTAGATGAGTAAATGTGCTGTGCCCAGCAATGGAATGTACGTAGGAATTTAGAAAAAAAACAACTACAGGCGAATAAAAACACCAGGTCACTTCCCTTACAAAGTTGTATGAATAGTGACCCGTTATTAAAGCCGTGGTAGCCTAGTGGTTTGACCTGTGGCCTCTCAAGCAGAGCGTCGTGGGTTCAAGTCCCGGGCGCGCACCTCTGAGTTTTTCGGAATTTATGTGCGCAAATTACATTTGCAATTTGCCATGAGCTTTTCGGTGAAGGAAAACATCGTGAGGAAACCTGCACACATCTGCGAAGAAATTCAATGGTGTGTGTTAAGTTTCCAATCCGCACTGGGCGCGCGTGGGAACTATAGCCCAAACCCTCCAATACACGGAGGAGGCCTATGCCATGAGGCACGCCGAATTACGCGACAATTTAATAATAATAATAAAAAAAAACAACAACAACAACATACTGAAATTGTAGCGAATTCGGAATAAAAAGGCTATAATAATAAATTATTGCTCGTGAGTGTATATTATGTGTATTCAAACACTAACTATTAAACAAATTAATTGCAACGATATCTTTTCTTCCCCTATCCGATGCCCTATTTCTTATCATTTTCCGGCCCCACGTTAATACCTACAACAAGAATGTTGTACAATTATGGAATGGGTTCCGTTGCCCATTTTATAATATTTTAGAGGAAATACTTCCATGCTGGTCTGGGAGCAAAGAAAAAACATAGAATGTACCAGTTGGTTCTCTTTCCGCGCAAATGGTAAAAACCCATCGAGGGAATGGGCGAACAATCAAAATAGTTCGCTCATCTATACCAAATTTTATCCAAATCCAATTCAACCTTTTCAGCGATAAAGTTAGAACTTTCGCATTAGTAATACTAGGGTTAGATCGAAGCTTTCTTCTTCGATAAGAATGAAAGCTTGGCTCTATTACAGCGGAACCCAAAAAGGAAACTATCTATCCGGCATTTAAATGTAACGCGGCTAATGATATATATCTCTGCCACACGCAAACATTTCTCACTGTGAATAACTATTTGCTATTGTATTAGTTTATATAAGAGGTTTTAGACCAAGACTCAGGCCATCAATTACTCACGAGTACCTACCGGATCAAAAATCGAAATTTTATTTTATAATAAGCTTCTTTTAAATATAATGTAATTTCGAAACTACCAGCGCTTTTGACTTGAATGTATGTACAATTTTAATTTACTGTTACAAACGATTAATTCACATTTTTATGATTTGAAAAAGTTACAGTAACGCTTAAAATTAAACGGATCGGTTAACAGCGCCATCTAGCGAGATCTTATTAAACCAAAGAAGTTTAAAGTAGACTTTTTGTCACCGAACGGATAGATACGCCTAATAGCATTATTTTTCTGAACTGTCCATGCACTTTTGCAGTCCGCTGTACATGTATAACAGAAATTAGTGAGTTCGGGAGCCCCGATGATCGAATTGATAGGACGCTTGGCGCGTATATCCCTGAAGAGTGGGTTCAAATCTCGTCCGACACTCGAAAACAGAAACGTTTTTAATGCAAAGTCATGTAACTTTGCCGATATAATACTTATAAAACCTACCGGACAATAAACTACTGTATACTACCAATGAAATAAACACATAAAATAAATAAAGAGCACAATAAACAAAGGAATATCTACAATTAACTTAAGAAGATGGTGCGAGCCACATCTTCTTTAAACCTTCCCTGAACGGCACTGGGGAGGGAGATTGCCTGGAAGTTAGTAAGCGATTCCACAGCCTAGCAGAGTGCGTAAAGGATTTGGAATAGTTATTGGAAGAGGATGAAGAACAAGCCAAAAGGAGATTAGACTTGGATCGCAATCGATGTTGGCTGCCAACAGACAAGTAACTGAATCGTTCGGAAAGTTAGATCGGAATTGAAGCATTAACGAGAGTATTGAAAAGCAATGACAGAACGTCTACTGGACTCAAACTAGCTTCCTAAAGTTTAATGTGACTCTAAAAAATAATAGAAACCCAGATATATTCTCGTTACGCGCCATGATGGGAACGTTTCGGATGTTTCGCGTGAACATCGGGTATCATAAATTTCGTTTATCTAAATTGATTTTTCTCCGGGCCCCTGATAACGATCATTATGACACTGCTCATCGTTTTGGAACGAAATAGGAAGTTTTCATTCCCTTTGTAAAAAACTTCGTTTCGCTTAAGTGTTATTCCACCCTTATGAGTGCGACATAGAATTCTCGTTTGGAATTTTCATTTTTACTTTTGCTAATATTTTAATTTGGCTTAAAGTCCCAAAATCCTGGGCGAATTAGGAATCATGTTATAGGCGATGCGGCTAGTAACTCATCACTATTTTGACTCCCCGTTCCACTTATACGCCCACAATCATGCTAAACGTGGCCTTTAGATCTTGTTGAGCGATAAAACCGCCTATTGTCTACCCTGTTCTTTGTTTCTGTATTGTTTTGTACTGATTTGTGGTGATCAAAAAGAGTATTGTATTGTATTGTTACCCTAGATTATGTCTACCCCGTACCTAAGGGTAAAGACATGATAAATAAATATGTTTGTATGTATGGTGTGATGTTAGTGTGAAATTTTACCCTAGCCAAAGACAGCAATAAGCAAAACATGTTATTGTTACTCGGTTAATAAAATGAATTTCAGCGAGACGGATAAATGGCATTAATTAAATTAAAACTTCATCGCTGTTATCATTTCATATTGATTAATTATACTGCGACTTTACTAATTATAGTTATAGTTTGTAGTATATTACTCCGACTTAATTTATTAATTACCGTATCATTAAACATGTTTAGAGAACAGAGCTTTCCTTATAACGCAATTGGAAATTGAAACGTTCGCATGAAAATGAAACCTGTCTTTATTCGTGCAGCGCCTTTTTATTTTAAAGACAGGCATGACTGTCTGATGGCTGTCATTATGCTCGACCCTCGGAATCCCTTTTGAAGACTTTATCATTTCCTTAATGAAACGAATTAAGAAAGTTCTGGAACTTTATATTACTTGAGCCTCACCGATTTTGTTGGCCTCACTTTAATTATTGATTCATCGAAATCCATAAATGTTCGTGGTAGTCGAAATTTGTTAGTTACGAATCAGTGCGTTCGTTGAAACCGTAAATATTCAAATTCGTTTTGTATAAAATAAATCTCAACTAATGACTAATGAACAAAATAAAGGCTGTGCCAGGATAAGCCGAGTGATTCTGCCCCCTCGAGTTTGGGCTTGTAATTTTTATGGACGGTGTGGCTCTATATCAGTAATTAATGTGCAAAATATGAGCACCCTAAACTTTATAGATTTTGATAAACGGAGGAATTGCAGATGCTAGTGACCGTTATATCTCATTAAAAATATTCATCCATTACACCGTATTTATAATATGACCGTTAATTATAGTTCTTTATTTAAAAAAAAAACGAAATATAATTTTTCTTCGGTATTTTTTTTGTAGCCAACCGATTTTAGTGTACTTCACATATATTGTACACATACTAAAGATGATTATAAGACATGAATTATATTTTTATTATGTCATAGGAAATAAGTTAATAAAAGCTGACTAAAGGGTCTAATACTTTTCGACACTATCGGTCAAAGTATGATACGTTGCAGTGGGCATTAATAAGTTGTTGGCAACCGCTCGCTTAAAATAACCTCAAAATAGTCCCCGCAAATCTGACTCCGCATTTCCTCGCTCAGCCTATTTGCGGAAGCTTGCATCAGTCAGCACCAACCCCAATTACTCGAATACAAAATAGAAGCATCGTTGCGGGTAAAATATGCAGGATCTACAAAATATAAGCTTGGGACCACCAGACATAAGGTATCGTCACTACTGCCTGAATAATGTAGTAAACTGCTGAAACGTCCTGTAGCGATAGCATGACATATCTGATTAGTTCTTGCAAATTCTAAAAATTTAATACGTCAAGGGTTTACTCAAAAAACTTTTGTTTTTTTAACGATTTAATATTGTGTGCAAGTATGAACCTGTTACAGCTTAATGAATACAAATCTGTGACAGACGGAAGGATGGTTAAGACAGACTGACAGAGAGGCGCAGGCTTAGGCATAAGGTCCTGTGGGGCACTCTTGGAACCCAAAGTTTTTTTAGGCCCTAAGATTACAATAGGTTACTTAGACTACTTACAGTAGTTCGATGGCTGGATAGCCTAGTGTTTAGAAAACCTGCCCGCGAAGTTTGAACAAGAATTATTTATTTTTTAGAATACAGTATCAGTAACGTGTTATTATCTTCTTGTCCCTTGTATCCAGCCTGCAAGCAGGCGTGTAAATTGTGAACATTATTATACTAAAAAAAAACATTTATTACCGGTTTTATTATTGAGGTCCCGGCTTCAATCTCTGGTCGGCGTCTGCCACATTTTGTTAGAAAAATGCGCAAGTTTATTCTCAACGAAAAGACAGGTCCAAAATTAAACATTCCAAATGCCGTTGCCGTTCTGCTGACACAGGACCTCTGGCGCCGACAAGAGTGAGAAATATTTAGTGATTAATTTATTCTGCTCGCGGCAGATGACCAATGTGTTAGTTAGACTTGTCAGGGTAAGACCGCACTGATAGGACTCCACGAATGTACAAGAGTTACAGCACGGGAGGAATAGCGATGTATTGCGAAGCTTGCCTAGTAGCCTAGTGCCTAGGGGGTAGTCCCCCTGATATGAGGAGCATGACTCTGCCAAGAGTGACGACGAAGAAGAATTTATTCCGACTTTAACACTTTTTTTGCCACCACTACGACCATACCGAGGCGCGAGGCGTATATAAGAATGTCGGGCGTTGTTTGTCGCCAAAATTATTTCCACAGCCATCCATTCGGACCGAGTGCCGAATCGAGAATTTGCTGCTTTAATGGAATAGTGCCCTTACTGAGGCAGGACTGAAAATAAACATCCCAAGGGACACGTAAATACATAAAATATACTCAGCGGCAAAAAATTATACTCTCATAACATAGTATGCAACATAGGTAATTTTGTAAGGACACTGACTGGGCCAAATTTTGTGTCGTGTGTGTATATATAGTGTTTATATTCTCACTACACAGTATTAAACGAGTATCGTGTATGTATTTAACTCATACTTGTTTAATAACATAGTATGTTAATAGTTTCTTCCATGGTGGTCTGGGAGCAAAGAAAAAACATAGAATGTACCAGTTGCTTCTCTTCTCGCGCAGATGGTAAAAGCCCATCGAGGGATTGGGCGAAAATTTTAGGGATCATGTTGTATAGGCGATGTGGCTAGCAACCCATCACTGTTCTGATTCCCCTTTCCATCCATACGCCCACAATCATGCAAAACGTGGTCTTTAGGTCTTGTCACCTTAGGCTCTGTCTACCACGTAAGGGATAAAGACGTGATTTATGTATGTATGTATGTTAATAGTTTATGATATTATACGGAATATTAAACACCAAGATAACCAAGAATATCGAGTTCCATAGCCGCAATAAGCATATCAGGCCTATCAAAGGCTATTGTCAGTCGTAATTACACAAGGGGTATTCCCGTATCATAGAGGAATCAACCAGTAGAGTGGTAATACGGACCTTCTAATTCTAAAATTATTACAATAAGCTTTATATTAACTTGCACTTGTTCGGGTGAAATCTTACGTCTCAATTTTGATGATATCTTTATCCGATTGAGCTGAAGATGACAATACAATAATCTGGTATTAGAATTCTGGTGGGCCAGCCAGGACCTTCTCCCTGGAGGGAGCTCTTCAACGGTTTCAAAGTACAGTCAGCTAAAAGTATGTATCTAAAATGAAATTTTAAGGTTAGGTTATTTTGACATACAAAGCCAGTGAGCGTCATTTATGCCACGGAATGATAATAATTAGTCGACTTACTCAAATCTAGTGTCATGTTTGTCCTTGAGCCTGTTAATCAGAGCGCAACTAATAATTTAAATGACATTTCAACTCTATTGGTTACACACTCAATGTCTCGTACTTAGCAATAACAGGATATCTTGCCATTGCTCGTATTAATATAATAATACGAACTGAAACTGGTATAGTCTTAAAGTGCTTTTATAATTCCTTGCATGGTATTGGATTTCATTCCAGTTCTTCGAAAGTTCGATACAGTTGAAACCACTGACATTAATAAAATGGAAGACTCTAAAATGAACATTATAATACAACCACAGATACAGGTTTCTTAATTCTTAATGAAAATTTTAAACAATATTATACTAGCTGTTGCCCGCAATTTCGTCTGCATAGAACTCGTTTATCGCTATCCCGCAGGAATTACGCAATTTTCCGGGATAAAAAGTAGCCTGTTTTATTCTATGTTCCCAATTTCATCCAGATCTGTCCAGCCGTTCTGGCGTGAAAGAGTAACAAACATCCAAACATCCATACTCACAAACTTTCACATTTATAATATTAGTAGGATAGCTTGTTCGAGTCACTTTTTGTCAAGCACGTTTGTTACAACTTGGGAATAACGCAATAATTTTACAAGCAATATTCTGAAATGGTATTTATTAAAAAAAAAACTACGACGCGCTTGTGGAATCTAAACCAACTTTCCAATACTCCAGAGGCCAGCCTAAAAGGTAACCAATCTATAATCTCCCTATCTAGTCTTTGAGTATACTGGAGCTCGCATACTTGTGTGAATGAAATTACGATATCTCCTTGAACACGTGTGGTCTTGAATCATAATCGAGAGGCCTGCGTGCGCAGAAATCGGAGCAGGACTCCTATATGACACCTATTGAATATCGTCGATACGTTCGTCTCCTTCGCACTAGGGAAGTTAGAAAAGTTAGGATAGAGAAAACTTGTGTGATTCGTATACCGGTGGCTCAAAGGCGTTAACTAAAGATGTTATTGAAAACAAACCTATCATGACTGTATCGTGAATTTCAACGCTATTAATTCAGAGGTTCATATGTATGATGGATGGCCCAGTGGTTAGAGAACCTGACTATGAAGCTTGAGGTCCCGGGTTCGATCTCCGGTCGGGGCAGATATTTGTATGAAAAATAAGAATGTTTGTTCTCGAGTCTTGGATGTTTAATATGTATTTATCTATATAAGTATGTTTATCCGTTGTCTAGGTGCCCATATTACAAGCTTTGTTTAGTTTGGGGCTAGGTCAATTGGTGTCAATTGTCCCAATATATTATTATTATTATTTTATTCGCTTGACTCGTCACTATTTTTAAGTATTCCCCTTTCCACCTATACGCCCATAATCATGCTAAACGTGGCCTTTAGCTCTTGTTACCATAGGCCCTGTCTACCCCGTAAGGGATAAAGACGTGATTTATGTATGTATGTTATAACCCCTTAAGATTAGGTCGTCCTTCTCATGCCGTACACTTTGAATATCGACTGATATATGAAAACAATTTGGCAACAATAATTCAACACTCAACAATTTGGTACACTGTCCTAGACCTCTACGCTGGCAATGCATCAGCAATCCTCTAGTGTTGCGGGTGTCCAGTGGTGGTGCTCGCTTACCATCAGGTGGCCCACTTGCTCGACTAAGTAAGCAAGTAAGTAAATGCTTTATTGTACAAATATAAAGAAGCAGACCGAAGCAGAGGCAGGTAGAAGTCATTGATTTTCTACTTTATTTAGTAAAAGTTACAAACAATAAAATAATAAAAATCGAGTGCGGCCTCCTCTGGTTAAAATAACCGCTGCAATTCTTTGAGGCATGAAATAAAAAGTTATGAGTGCCCGTTTTTTTGTAATGAGTTTATTAGATACTAGCTTCTTCCCGCGACTTCTTCTGCATATAATTATACATACTATAAACCTTCTTCCTCTTGAATCACTCTATCTATTAAAAAAACCGTATCAAAAACCGTTAAGTAGTTTTAAAGATCTAAGCATACATAGGGACAGACAGACAGCGGAAAGTGACTTCGTTTTATACTATGTAAAGAAAAGAAAGAAAGAAGACATTCATTCCTTTTTTGCAAGACAAGATGATAAGATGATAAGAGTATACACAATTTTATTTAAAAAGAAACAAGAAAAAAAACACAGACATGAATAATAGATCATCAGCGTTGGATTGTCTTCGCGAAAGTGAAACGGTTGCTAGCTCAGCGTTACGCTGAGGTGTTAGACACCTGCAGCACTGATTTTCAGCCCGAACCCCACTTATGTGTAACTAAAAAAATACATAAATTAATAAATTTACAATAAACAAAAAATAAAAAAGGAGGGAAACTAAATTTTTGACAGCGGAAAGCTATTTTGTTTTATACTGATTACCTACCTAATGTAGAAAAAATATTCGGGCCAATAGCTTTATTGACCAGTGTACAAAGCAGAACGTTACCCCCGGGACGGAATATAATTTTGAAACAATGCAAAAGCCTGCGGTAAAATATACAATCCAATTCCCTCTGTCATATATTCGCGATGCAATTGGGTTGAATGGAAAACAGAATCAGGTTTAAAAATATCGTTAGTTTCCAAATAAAAATTATTCGTTTTTTTGTTTGTCAGTTTATGGTTTCGTACGCAAAATGGTGAAAACGGGACCTATTACTAAGTCTTCGCTGTCCGTCCTTTTGTCACCAGCTGTATCTCATGAACCGTGATAGCTAGCGTGATAGCTTCTGCCCGCGACTTCGTCTGCGTAGAATTATACATAATAACCTTCCTCTTGAATCACTCTATCTATTAAAAAAACCGCATCAAAATCCGTTGCGTAGTTTTAAAGATTTAAGCATACATAGGGATATAGGGACAGAGAAAGCGACTTTGTTTTATACTATGTAGTGATGATAAACGAATGGAATTATCTAAGGAATAATGTGATATAAATATAAATGATTCCACTTTCCACCTATACACCCACAATCATACTAAAAGTGACCTTTTAGGTCTTGTTACTTTAGTCTACCTAGCTCGTAAGGAATAAAGACGTGATTTATGCATCAAAAACCTATAAGATTGTGGTCTTCAAAACATTAGAATGTCGCAACATTCTCCTTTCAATAAGAATCGCTCGATGCGAGTTTTTTTAGTGAATTTATACTAGGACAGGAGAAAGGGCAAACTTAAAAAACCTTCCAATTTATGAGTCGAGGGACAAAGAAAAGAAATCACACAGAACCACCATTAAGATAAAGGTTGACACGATTTACCGGAGCTTGGTCAAGGGGACAAAAGGATTACAGAGGCTGCGATAGAGCCAGCCGCTTCTATCTCCAAGGGATAGGAGATAGCGGGTATAACTTGAGAGTACAAGTGCAGTGACGGACTCAAAACTATGTGTCACTAGCTGATGCCCGCAACTTCGTCTGCATATCATTCGTTTATCGCTATCCCGCGGGAATCGCGCAAGTTTCCGGGATAAAAAGTAGCCTATGTGTTATTCCCGACTATAATCTATCTATGTTCCAAATTGCATCCAGATCTGTCTAGCCGTTCTGGCGTGAAAGAGTAACAAACATCCAAACATACTCACAAACTTTCACATCATCACTATCATCACTACATAGTCACTATCACTATCACTACATAGTATAAAACAAAGTCGCTTTCTCTGTCCCTATGTCCCTATGTATGCTTATATCTTCAAAACTACACAACGGATTTTGATGCGGTTTTTTTTAATAGATAGAGTGATTCAAGAGAAAGGTTTTTATGTATAATTCTACGCAAACAAAGTCGCGGGCAGAAGCTAGTTAGCAGGATAAAATGCCAATTAACCCTTTGCCTGTGATTTAAACCACACATCACACGATGTACCGAATAGATCGCGCGATACACAGCGTCTGCAAGTTGTGCACTATCGGATATAATCTCAATACAGACCGGTGAGCCAGACTTAACTCCCAAACTCGATTCCGTATCGTGTCGTCTCACTCACACTAATATTGTTCAACACTAGAGTGAGAAAGACAGTGTGATATGAACTTCGACTTTCGTCGGGAATATAGACCGGGGTTGTGAATGTGTGAACAAATTGTGATAACGCGGGAAAAATTGCGAGACTGAAATGCTGTCGTGAATTTAAAGATGTCTACAATGTTAGAGTACGTGCTAAATTTAATGTGCCAAAAGGAACTTGCACCAGTAGCGTGGAATGGGGGATCAACAGGGTAGGTAGTGGGAAGGTGACGCACCTTATGAGGTAGACAGACCCTGAGGCAACAAGACCTAAAAGGCCACGTTTAGCATGATTGTAGGCGTATAGGTGGAAAGGAGAATCAAAATAGTGTTGGGTTGCTAGCCGCATCGCCTAGGACATGATTCCTAAAAATTTCGCTCATTCCCTCGATGGGTAGTGTTTTATGACGCCAAATGTCATGTCGGATCTCTCTTTCTATTGCTATTGATATCGCTGTTTAATGAGTAGTTTAAAATTCTTATATTTTGTATGTATGTATTTATAACTCTTTATTGTACATAAAAAATATTAATTTTACAGGTAATGAGATAAACAAATGTACAAAAGCGAACTTATCTCTTAACGGGATCTCTTCCAGTTAACCTTCGTAGTTTCTGTATTTCTTGACAAATATTACTTTTAATTTCACTTTTTGACATCACTTTTACGGGTGACCGCAGAGCTGGTAGCTTCCTTGGACAGCGTATTAGTATCGCTGTCCAAAGGGGGAATGCTGCCAGCGACTGTGGAACTATGTCACGGGGGCCCCTCCTTTTTTAATTATTTTATTTTAAGATTAGTTTTAGTTTACTTTTTAATTTCCCTTTTGTATATTTTTCATCATTAAATCCTTTTACGATATTTTAATATTTTGGAAATATGTTTTTTTTATGTATACTTCCTGTTAGTATGTGCTGCCTACCAGCCGACCCCACACTACACGGTCTAGGCTAGGAGGCTAGCACAATATAAATTTCTCGGGCCGTGAAAATACTCGTTACATCTTAATCACCGGTACTGACGAGGGTCACAGAAACTGCACCGCCAGAAACCATTCAAGATTTTATACTCTCGGCAATATACATTTAGTACAAGATCCCACCGTAAAATTCTGCGCTTAAAAAAGTGTTATTTGAACGAAATGTATTAAGGCTTTTAAAGGAATCATACAAACGTAGCGCCCAGAAATTACTTCAATTTTCGTTTTAAATTACAGGTTTCATAAATGTTTAAAACTGTACAATAATTATGAAAAAAGTAAGAAAAGGTAGGTAGTGCCTTGCCTTTTTTTCGTCTTGAACAAAAACTTATTATACCTTGCTACTCCGCTGCTTAAAATAAGTAGCAAGGTAATGTTTTTTGTTTATTGAAATGAACTTCCGTAAGGTAAGATAGATAGATAAAAAGTTAAACACCACAAAACATACATGTCTTCTTCTTCTTATTTGTCGCGTATCAAGTCGTTATAGTGACAACAACTTCGCCAATGTCAAAGTAACAAAAATATAATTAAAAAAACTTGTGACAAAATGTCAATGATATCCCTCAGAAACTGCCAGGAAATCATTAGCCGATTCCCAGAGTGAACCGGATCACGCACTGCTCTTCGACGAACCGCAGCTCTTGACCACACGTGGAGGTAACCCGACTCGCACCCCAAGATACATTAAAAAATAACATGCAACACGGTTCCAAAAGCTATCTAAAATTAACAATAAATATAACTTTTAATTTATGAAAGCCATGTGATGTTGTGGAGAATAGGCGCTGACTCAGCAGTAACGCCTTCGCTACATAGTCACTATCACTACATAGTATAAAATAAAGTCGCTTTCTCTGTCCCTATGTCCCTATGTCCCTATGTATGCTTATATCTTCAAAACTATACAACGGATTTTGATGCGGTTTTTTTTAATAGATAAAGTGATTCAAGAGGAAGGTTTTTATGTATAATTCTACGCAGACGAAGTCGCGGGCAGAAGCGAGTATAAAATAAAGTCGCTTTCTCTGTCCCTATGTATGCTTATATCTTCAAAACTACACGACGGATTTTAATGCGGTTTTTTTTAATAGATAGAGTGATTCAAGAGGAAGGTTTTTATGTACAATTCTACGCACACGAAGTCGCGGGCAGAAGCTAGTATTAAATAAAATAATGAAAAAAGTACGTGGGCAAGATTTCATTAGGCAACTCTTTAGACATTGTATAAACCCACAGATATATTTAGACAACCTTTCATTCAAGTAATATTTCGATAAAATGTGGGTACACACGGTAGGACCAAAGCGTAATGCTTGCTCTGAATAACGCCTCAAAGTGTTAAGAATAGACATATTGATGGAGCCCCCGAACTGCTTTCATATGCTAATGTTGGCAACAGTTCGCGTTTGTGGCAAAGAGGTTCCGAATTTAGTTTCATCTATACGAGTAGTAATAGTAACGTCTAAGGGTACGTAGCCAATTGGACGTAGTTTTGTGTATTCAATTGGCCATTTTGATCAAATAGTGTTGCCACTCGATAGATCACATCGCCGTTTGTTTAGATGTGTTTAGTTAATTACCAAATCTTTTCAAGTGTAGCGTAGCGTAAAAATGAATAGTGTGGTTTTATGAAAACTTTTTTAGTTAAATAACTGAACATATTCGGAAAAATATTCTATTTTTTTTCTAATTTATTCTATTTTGAATTTTAAACTTGCGTTCTTAATCCTAACTAATAATTGGAAAATGGGAATGATAATGGGAAATCAATAGTAAAAAAGATAAGCAAACCATTAATTTTTAATTATACAGGGTGTTTCATAGCTAGGTGCAAAGCTTTAAGGGGGTGATAGCCTAAGTATTTTTGAACATGTATGTCTTAGCCGAAATTTGATAATTAAATGCATTCCAAGATTTGTGGTACTACTACAGCTTGTGTTTGATTTAATTCTCCCTTGAGAAGGTCGTGTGCAACTGCAGTGTACACATTGCCCCGTTCCATTGGTCGCTCTCAAATTTTTAGCCGTGCGACCAAGCATTGTGATTTAAATAGCACGATTTTCTCGCGTCATATCAAGACTTGTTAATGGGTGAATTGATAGCATAGTACACCTCGCATCCCCACTTTTTGAAAGTAGCGACGGACCGCACGCACAGTATCCAATTTAAACTTTACAACCCCGAAACCCGGCCAAATGAATGTGATCATAATGAAAAATCAGCACCGTCTCACTTCTTGTGAAGAAAACTTTTTTCTTAAAGCTAATTTACGAGGCGCATTTTCGCCCGGGAAAATCCTCGGTTTTCTTACATTGGTGCTATGCTAACAAATTGATGTTTTACTGGTATGAATTCAGAATCCTGAGCTTAAGGAAATGGATGCCAGTCTCAGGCGGAATAAATCAGTGTTCTTTGCGTAGATCAAAAAAGTTGTAATGTTGAGCACTTCCGGACTTGTAGGCATTTTGTGAAACTGATTGCTAAGGTCATGTTCATATTTTTTTACCGTCGTAACTCCTATCGTAAAAAGATGCCGCATGCTATCATACGATTACCATGACTTAAGTTTGAAGCTTCTCTTTATTTTCTACTGGTTGCAGGCCATGATCGTCTTTTGTTTCTGCTTTCTTTGTATTTTCCCTGTATATTCAGAAAAAAATAGTCTAATTTCTGTCAACCGTGAACCGTCAAAAAGTGTTCTCTTTTTTACCGAGTTCATTTCTAAGTTTCGGAAAGAGTATATGTATAATATATAAATGTTTGAACACCTTAATTGAATATTTCAATTGATGTGATGTCATTGAATTTTAGTAGGTACTTTTTTCTAAATTCTTCCTTACACGTCTGCGTCACTAATTGAAAAGTTTAAATATTATTTTCAGATTCTGCTCCTGCATTTTTCCTCCAATGCAAAAATTTTGTAAGTAAGCCCGTTAATAATAAACATCTTAAACTTCTTCAAAGTATCGTTTAAGCGACATTATCTTATCCCATCCGTCTGTATTAAATTAAAAAACATCCGCATTTCCCAAGCCAAAGAAAGTCCAAATAAAATTACAATGCACCTCCATAAAAATACCTTCCGGGAACAAACTTTATGAGCAAACGGAATGCTCTGCTGCTTCCGTTATAAAATATTTCACGAGACAGGTAAGCAAGAATGTAATGTATTTAAGGTTAGTACAGGCTGAAAATTATTAATGAAGCATTCTTGGCAAGGCAATGTCAGAGTTTTTTTAAGAAAAACGCGACGAATTTACGTGACAGCGCGTTACGCGTACTTACGAAATACTTACGCCATATACGGGATTGCGTGGGTGCTTAAAATCTGCCTAACACAACGTTGAAGATACGTGTTGGAACCATTGACTTACAATAAACAACTAGACTCTCAGTCGCTAACAAAGGTTTCTCAAGAAACGTCCGAGTTGCTTTGTCTATGTGTTGTGTGTGTCAACACATCGACTTAGACAGGATAACATTAACATATTCGTTCAAATTGACACCTTATTTCGGGGTAGTTAATCTTAATACAATGGCTTAGGATCGTGAGAAGTAATGACACGACGCCACGCGCTGGAAACCTGCCTGTCTCTTTTGTTCTCAATAGTAAGATTACGGTGCGAAAGAGACATATACATTGTTATCAAAGCGCGGTCGAAACACAACTGAACAAAAACTCTGCACAATAGACGCGTCATGCAGACTTTTGCTTCGGACAGTTTTTGAGCGTGATTGGGAGTCTAGTTGTTTATTGTACGTCAATGGTTAGAACCAAATAAAAAGTCAAGACGGAGCGCTGCGAACGGCACTGTGAAGCCGGTTTAAACGTTTAAACTACGCCTGTGTGCATACGATTACGCACACAAGCGCAACTTCTCGTCAAGTAACATTATTTTTGACGTGAAAATGTCTACTAATGTGTAATACTTTTCTCAAAAATGTCCGTTAAAGTCAGAACAGGGAGTTAATTGTTGCCGGTCAGTCCAAAATTAAAAAAAAAACAATACCTACTGTAGCGCTAAAACTCTCCAGTAATGTTGCATACAAATTCCATTACTGTCTAGTTATTAACTTTTTAAAAATGCAAATCACTATTACAAAATAAAGGCACAAGACTTAAAACACCAAATAAAAAAAAAGCTAGTACGACAACGTGTTTAGGTATCTATGTCTGAAATAGCTTTAGGTGTTCTGGGTAGAAAAATACCCTTTAGGCGTGCCAGGACAGATTCGTATTAAATAAATTGAGTTTTAGGCCAGAATCTGAGTAAGTACGACTCTGTTCAGGTCAGATTTGCCATCGGTCTGTTTCTGAATAAAACAGATTCGACATACGACTTATGATATGGTAGTCACTTTCTATTTAAACCAATTTCTGAGTAGGTCAGATTCTTATAAGGTCCCGTGTCATGACAGTACTATGTCGGATTGGTAATAAGTTGGATTCGGACTTATGCAGTTTCTTATCTCATGTGATTAGCAACGATTCGATTAAGAAACTGAACAGATTCTTTTAATGATGAATTCTGGAAATAACGTTTTCTTATTAGGTCAGATTCTATGTATATTTTATTCCAAAAAGGCCAGGTACAATTAGCAAGTAAAAAATAGTACGAATTATTATATTGTAAATACTCTTTATAAATCTGTACAGATATCTGAGATACTGGCCACTATAAGATTAAACATGATATAATAATGAATAGTAGGAGCTTAATAGTAGGGGAGCCCACGTAGCTAAATCGGGATTTACTCGAACGTCATAGAGACCTATTGGATTGCGAAGCGTAGATGATAAGAAGAAAAATATATACCTTTTCATCGGTGGGGGGAGCGGCTATAGATTTTCAAAAGTGTAAAAAAAACTGTTGCATGGACATATACCTACTCGAGCGCGTCAGATATTGATAGCATCCATGTCCTATGTATTTTTGAAAATATACATATGTTAATCTGATTGTTTCCATGATGGGGGTGGTCGTACGTAAGGGATGAAAATGAAAAAAAAAAAAAAACGAGCCCATCAGATTTTCTAAAGGGGTTGTTAAGTGGACCTAAAAAAAGCTCTTATATAATAATCTGACGATTTGGATGTGACGCAAATTTACGGCCGTTATTAGAACGTGCAAAAAAAATAGCCATTTTGAAATACTCGAGCGCGTCAGATTAAGATATATATGGTTCATCTTAATGCCCTAGACGTGCCGTCTAATAATCTGACGATTATCTAGAGGGATTAGCCTAATCTGACAATTAAAAAAGATTTTATTGAATAAGGCGTTACTTTGCGGAGGTCCATTGAGGAGGTGAGTAGCGGAGTAGCAAGGTAAATTTTTTGTTCATTAAAAAAAAAAAAATTTTTAATAGATATAACATATATTTTATTTTCCCTTTGACTGTACATTCGCCTGATGTACCCAGAAATTGACTGACATATTATCTGACCTTCTCAGAATAAAGACTAAACAGAATCCAATCAACTTCGAGTCGGTCGTACTCGGAATTACACATACTAAGATTCTGGATATGTGATTTTCTGACCTACTCAGAATCCGGCATTATGAGAATCTGAAGAGCTAGGAACTTGATATCTGAATAACCTGACATCTTAGGAACTTGGATAACTTAAAAAATGCCCTATTCATAATCGAACCTTCTCAGAATCTGAGTTAAATTGAAACTGGCAACATTAGAGTCGTACTTACTCAGATGCTGGCCTAAAACTCAACTGATTTTATACGAGTCTGTCCTGGCACGCCTAAAGGAAAAATACTCTCTTCAAATGCAATTGACAGAAAAAGGCGGCAAAGCAAAAATAATTAATAATTTATGTCAATTACATTTTCATTTATTTTTGTTGTGGTTTTCTTTTCGATTTTTGAGAAAAGCACTATACTTACCTCGGCCAGAATAGAATTGCTAGCTTCGTATTCTCGCAAGGTCGTCCGTTCAAACCAATACTCAGCCAGCAATTCCCTATTTCCTGGCCTAGACAGTAATGTACTATTGTCTGTTAGAAAACCCTCATTATGGAAAACCAGCCGTGTGCAATATGCTTAGCCACTAAGTTCACGGATAACTTCATTAGCCAGAGATTACGCGTTTCATCATCTCCGCCTGGAAGAGGCTTACTTCGCCTTGTTATGAAAAATGTTGTTTACTGCCCCTTGCCTTTTCCTCTTTGTAATTAGAGCTGTAAACAAAAGTAAGAAACATTTTAATTAGAGAAGTACTGGTGTTTAGTTACTGGTAAACAAGTTTTGTTTTTGGTACGGTTTTATGGGTTTAAAAAAACTATATTGGGAAAATGGTGACCCGTTCCATGCCGGTCTGTAAGCAAAGATAAAACATAGAACGTACGAGCTGTTTCTCTTCCTGCGCAGATCGTAAAAGCCCATCGAGGGAATGGGCGAAAATCTATCGAATCGTGTTACAGGCGATGCAGCTAACTATTTTATTCCCCTTATTATTATTTCTTAGAATCTGCAAGAAAATCATTAACCGATGCCCAGGGTGCACCGGACCAAGCTCTGCTCTTACCCTCGGACGGATCCAAAAACGAACCTCAGCTCTTGACCACACGCGGAGGTAACCCGACTAGCACCCCAAAAGGACATTTTACCTACTTACTTACTTTTGAGCTCTAGACATTTCGATGGAGTACAAGATCATGATCAAAGGTAGGCTGAAGAAATTGTTGGTAGATGTTAATACTGAGTAGGTAGATCGAGATCTGTTTACCCTCATTCTTCCCCAAATATCGTGAGCTTCAAAGGTAATCGCATGGTCTGTATCTCATAGAAAACATGTCTTGAACACGACGCATAATAATATTTTCATTGGAAATTGGTTTTTATTCAGAAATATATAACATTATCTTTCAGTTTTATTTGAAAATTTCCCCGCAATATTCATTCAAATGATGTTTAAAAAATAAGCACTTCGTTACGTAGCCAAATAAAATGGCTAACTTGACACAAACAGCAAAGGACATCCAACCTATTTTACGAACGAGTAAAGTCGACATTGGCTCGTTCAGAGAATTCTTTTGAATTATTGGATATAGATTTATCCTCTTTTCAGATGTTTTCATGAAACATTGATTGATGATTATCCCCTGTATCTCCGAGACATTGAAGGATTTTTTTCAATTGATCAGACTACAAGTGTAACGTTGAGATGTTTTTCGATATTTGGTGGTGACTCACGTTAGATTATATTTGTGACTGTGGTGTATAATAAAATTTCAATCATTATAATGTAGTTACAGTCAAGTGTAGTAATATGTATAGATACATACAAAGGACAAAGTTTCAAAAATAAGTACCATACGCTCTTACACCAGCGTAATAAGGTCGTGGGACATATTTTTGAGAAGTTCCTATCGATACTTATTTTTGCACTTCACCGTACTTAAATCTTGAACTTGTTAAATTAAAGTTTTTGTATTTCAATTTCTTGAATTTCAGTTATTTTATGAATACATTACGTGTATTATCACACATACATTTTGTTGTTGAGAATAACGTGCTTATTGGTTTGCTTTAGAGTTGTATTTTCCCACACAAATAGGTAATAAGACAAATATGAGTTAGGCGAGCGATACTTTTTAACATGACTGTATTTATCAATCATCAAAACACGAGAATGAAGCGAGATGCCTTTGCCTTCCTATTCATAAAAAAAAAAAGATGTATCAACTGTCACAATTTTTTCTCCGTTAAGAGCTAGTCGTGTCGTAACATGTCGAATAGACAAAAGAATAAGTATTTTTTTTCTGAATCGAATAGTGTAAGAAATAGCTTCAACTGGAGTTGTATTAGTATTCACTGGAGGCACAATGGTCCCTAATAGTTACCTTTTGTTAAATAACTCTTATGTAACCACGAGAAATGGGTAAGAAGAAAAGGCAGCAAATAAGATTTTTCTGAAAATAAAACAACGTTTTTATTCGACTGCCGACATATGCGTACATTTTGCTAGTGTTGTACACATCGATAATAATTTCGGTATCGATAAACTTTATGATACTGCGGGTGTATTTTTGTCCCAGAAAATTGAAGTTCCGAATCGGTTTGCCAATATTTTCGTTTGTCATGAAGCGTTTTATTACTGAAACAATACGTATTTTTTTAATTGATAGAAAACTACTCAAACTTAACCTTGGTAGGTACCGTCAAACACTCCAACTTTGCCACCAGGGTATACTTTGCCCAAAACACAATTTCTAAGGAAATCTACTAATAATAAAAAAAGTTACAGAATTATGGCAACATTCATGACATTGATAGATAATAAACTATACCTGTGGCAACACAGAGTAGCGCGTGCGCTCCTGACTTCATCCAGTAACCTGTTGGCGCTTGTCGAGTACGGAGTATATTTTTGCGGGCCAATTACTGACGAAATTTATTAGTCAATTGTGCGTCATGGGGAATGCACAAGTCAATTTTATCGATTGTTTGTAATGCAAAACGATGTGCCGAGTATTTTGATGATTGTTTCGTTACTGTAACTCGTATATAACAAAAGTTATCATGATGGGCAAAATTACCCAGTGAAGTTTAGCTGTATGTTTGTCAACATTGCCCGCCAGCAAAAAACGCTTAGGGTTGGCACCTTTTCTTTTTTTTTAACCGACTTCAAAAAAAGGAGGAGGTTCTCAAGACAAAGTATGTTTCTTTTTTAAGTTTCAAGTAGGTAGATTGGTAAGTAGAAAAAAATATTTTATCCCGAGAAAAATGTGAAGTTTCCTAGCAAAAGGGACCTTATGCCTGGTTCACATTAGTCCAGTAAAATTGTTCCAGTAGCATTACATCGCGAGGCTAACGATGTCAACTGATCCACCGCACGCCGCAATGTAATAAACAAATTTGCGTCTTAGAAACTGTTTTAATACTTACCTACTTACCGACTTTGTGCTAATTAATTTTATTTTTTTTAAATCCAAATTTGACAACCCTAATACTTTTAAATCGTTACATGCCGTTTGTATGGAGAAGAGGAAAAATGACAGGCTAACATTGCCCACACATTTTATTAGGAAAGTATGAATGATATTGAATTATTTTTTAGGTCGATCGCCTTCATTGCCAAAATACTTTCATTGGTGTTGATGTCATCTGTATAAGGTCCATAATTCGCTAAAAATCTACGTGGGCAATGTTGGCTAAAAGTCCAGATTATTTTGCCCGCCCTCTTGATTGGTGATATGATAAAGAGAACTTCTACTAATTTTAGATTTTGATAAATCAGTGCATACACACGATCTCAGAGTTGCCACAGATACAGAAATGTGTCCGGGGTTTCATACAAAAAACATGAAAAAAATCAGTTTTTGTCTAAAAAGTGGGCAAAGTTGGAGTGTTTGACGGTACTATTTTCTAATGATTTTTACAAAATTCCTGAAAAATGCACGATTTCATGTGTTATGGCCAAAAATAACGAGTATTATGACCAGTGAAAGTTAACATACATACATATATACATAAATCACATATTTATCCCTTACGGGATAGACAGAGCCTCAGATAACAAGACCTAAAAGCCACGTTTAGCATTATTGTGGGAGTATAGGTGGAAAGGGGAATCAAAATAGTGATGGGATGCTAGCCGCATCGCCTATAGCATGATTCCTATGATTTTCACCCATTCCCTTGATGGGTTTTTACCATTTGCGCGCAAAAACGCTTTTTTCTCGTTGTTTGGTAATTTTGGGTTTAAATACCTATCTATCGATTTTTATGCGAACAAAAGTAGGTAGGTACCTATCCCAAATAAATTGCAATTCTAGCTGTCGGTTTTTTATCTCCAATGCAATAATATAAGTGAATTGCGGATAATTTACAAATAAAATAAACAAAACCGGCCAATTTGCCTCTTCAAAAGACCCCTATAGCGCAAACTTTTTACTTATGAACAGGTACATTATCTCTCTAAACATTGCACGACACTTCAAGAATATCCAACGGAAACAAGTGCATAACAAACCTATATCTTATATCGTTATTTATTATTAATGGCTATAAAACCACCGATAACATTAAAAGAAACGACCCTGAAACACTAGCCGCCATCTTTGCCCGTCGAGACTCCTCTGTTTACCTCAACGAAACGTTTGGCATTTCTCCAAACAAAACTGTTACATAACAAACTTCGTATTACCACCCACAAAATTTGTTCTCTTCAAAATTCGCCTCAAAACCAACTGGGATCGAGCGAAAAATATAAATTTGTAACTCCAGACAGACGTCGGTATAGTTGTTCTACTTCCAAGTTAAATGTGACATTCAGTTCAAGTTTTGGTTCGGAGCCGTGGAGGAATGACATGCGATCCAGGTTTGATGTTTTGCCAATACGAATTAAATTTCATTGCCGACTTTTGTTCTGTTAAAACGTTTCCACTTTGCAACATGTTACGTACAAAGTTGGCTTGTTTTGTTAGCACAGGTTGAGTGACAGAATCATTTGGAACAAACATGTTTACGCTGTGGGAGACATCGTTATACAAGCATGACCTTGAAATCAAAACAAGATTCAAACGTGAACTAGAATCAAGACAACATTTAAACTACACATCATCATTGTCGCCATATCAGCCAGGAGACATCCATAGCTGGACATAGGTCTTCCCCAAGGATCCACGACGATCGGTATTGTGCTACTCTCAGCCAAAGGCTTCCCGCGATATTTTCCAGGCCGTCCGTCCGACCGTCCGTAGGCAAGGGCCTACCAACATTTCGCGTTCCGATACACGCTCGCCACTCTAGAACCTAACTTAAAGGTTACTATGTTTTACCGTATGAAAATAAACGCTAGGACACAAACGCAATAAACTTCGACAAACGAAATATACTCGGGAGCAAGGAAACCGGGCCAGTGACAACCGGATAGCCTAGTGGTTAGTGACCCTGACTATGAAGCAGAGATTCTGGGTTCGAATCCCGGTAGGGGCAGACAGTTGTATGATGAATACGAATGTTTGTGCCCGAGTCACGGATGTTGTATGTATTTAAGTATGTATTTATCTACATTATATAAGTATGTTTATCCGTTGCCTGGTACCCATAGCACAAGCTTTGCTTAGTTCGGGGCTTGGTCAATTGGTGTAATTTGTCCCAAGATATTTATTTATTTAGTTTCCGGGAAACTCGTATGAAAAGTGACCCGGATTCTTTGCTGCCGAGTATAGTTCAGCTTTCAGTCTTTACTTTTATATGATCTAAGAACATTAGAAGTATGATTTATTAAAGTGATATAAGAGTTATCAAGGTGAGCGCTGCCATTCACATCACAGAAAGAATCACGGATTGGTTCGAAACATAAGGCTATATACACCTCGACTGTGTGTCTTGGAATTGTGATGAAATATTTCAGCACAAGGTAAGATTTGTTTGGCTAAAATATGCATACATACATACATAAATCACGTCTTTATCCCTTACGGTTTACTTTTATAAGTGAAATCAAAATAGTGATGACTAGCCGCATCACATATACCTAACATGATTCTTAAGATTTTCGCTCATTCTCTCAATGGGCTTTTACCATCTGCGCGGGAAGAGAAGCAACTGGTACATTCTGTGTTTCTTCTTTGCTCCTAGACCAGCTTGGAAGGAAAATGCCAGCAAATATTTGTCATCGTAATGTTGGATTCAAAACAAAAAATATTTGCGAGGGTGTTCAATCAATCTAATTCAACCACCAACTGCAATATTTCGAATAAATTTTTGTATACATGAGTGACTCGTATACATTTTGGTGTCGCCTTCTTTATATAAAAGTAGCAACACAATGGCTTCTGTACTACCATACTAATACCCGCATTTAAGGACGGTCCTAGTTTGATGTCAACCAACATTACCCATGTTACCGTTTGAGTGACCACAAATTCTGTGAGCCTTCATCTGACGTTTCTGTGTGACACGTCCTTTGTAGAACGCGGTCACAGTGTGGTTTAAGTTACAAGTGATGAGTTAATGAGATTTTATTTAATTTTAGCGTTTGTCACAGTGGTTTTGAATATTGGTGATTTTATGCGGAAGCGTTTTTGCGGGTAAAGGTCCACGGGATTCGCATCTTTTGCTGGCCCACACGTTTGGCAAACATCGGCCAAGACAGGACGAGAGTATAGGACTAGAGTGGAGCAGAGTTATTCCTGCCTTATTCATTCAAATGACTGCGTTTTGATGACGTTTTACTAATCGTGTGGAGCCGGCATTAAATGTATGATGGTATTAAAAGTAATTATTAGTACATAATTAAAATATTATATTAGTAAAGAGTGTAGTGTCACTCTGCGGGACAGGCCTAGCCTAGTGCAGGTGACACGGGAAAACAAACGCTAGAAATCCATCGCAGTGCTATATGTAATACAAAGTTTAAATTAATTCATAAAATGTAAACTAATCAACTGTATCAATAAATGTATTTGTATTGAAAGAAAGAAAGAAAGAAAAAAAGTTTATTTATGACAATCACAAAACATCAATTAAAATAACTTAAATAAAATAAATTATCACAAAAAAATAAATTGTCACAAAATAGCTATTGTATTGATTCTATCGATAGTTTATTCATCGTCAAGCATCAAGACTATCGATGTTGTAGTTTAACAATGGTATTGACAATATCGATAACTATCGGCAGTCTATCGGAAGTCTATCCATAGTGGACTATCGAACGGTAACACTAACAAACTTTTTTTAGCTTCATTAGACAAGCAGTGGTGATCACTTACCATCAGGTGACCCACTTGCTCGTTTGCCTTTCTATTCATATAAAAAATAAAAAGATAAAAAGCAAAAATAACAGGTAACTTTTCATATGTAGATCCAATGAGAATCGT
The DNA here is from genome assembly GCA_932294345.1 of Pandemis cinnamomeana. Lineage (NCBI taxonomy): Eukaryota > Metazoa > Arthropoda > Insecta > Lepidoptera > Tortricidae > Pandemis > Pandemis cinnamomeana. Next base: position 9,735,023 of record OW028721.1, read on the forward strand.
CAATATTAAACTAAACCTTATTAGTTTTTACCCGCTACCACTTTCGCCTTGCGCTGCACATTACGATTCCTACATCTAATGAATGGCCGACACTAAATAGCACTCTGTCTTTATAAATCAACCCTCTTATTTACTTCCACTATTTCAGATTAAGTGCCTGCGTAAAGCAAAGCGGAATGTTACTGTTGGATGAGCCGTATTTATTACATCGTGTCACGAGACTTTACGTACTTTTGTGGGGGTTTTAGGTAGTATAATGTTGCTCCCACACAGGAGTTACAAAGTTTTGTACAAAGTTGTAAAACACGATAAATATATGTACTGTGCTGTGTCACACCCAGTAAGGTTCTAACCGACACTGAAAATTAGAACACAGAAAAATCTGAAAAGTAAAGCTATGGCCGGGAATCGAACCCAAATCCTCGTTATTCCGTGACGCGTGCTATATCCCTAGACCACCCATAGCAGGTGGGTAAGCCTTCGAGTTTTTCTATCTGTTACTAGCAGCAGCTGTCACGTGACTTTTGTAACTATGCGATTTTTTGTCGCTAAACGTCATCTGTTTGAATGATGTGTCTGTACGACACAATTACAAACTCCCGTGGAACATCTACCCGGCTATAGCCCTACTTTTTGGATTTTTCTGTGTTCTAATTTTCAGTGTCGTTTAAAAATTTATTTAGTAGTTATGAAAAATACGTAGATACTGTGAACCCAAAGATGAGGGAGACCCAAAACTTTGAAACCTTTTTACCTATTCCATTTAAACCTTTTTCCTGGTCAGAAGCCCTTTAAACTTGTCTTATTTATATCCCTTTTGAAGACAAAAAGCATTGTTTTTAAGTTAAAGGTCACAGTTTCCGAACAATTGAAATCTAAGCATTTCAATCTTTTATTTTGAAACGATGAGCTTTAACATACTTTGTAACCTTTTATTGGGGTTCCGTACCCGAAAACCTCGTTGGCATCTACGGGGCCATAGTTATTGATAAACCTCTCTTTTGTCCGTCAGTCCGTCTACCACAGGACTACATCTTTTGAATTGAAATAAAGAGATACTCAAAATTTCCACTGATTTCTTATTTGGTACTATTGCCGCACAAAAATTACAAAATTACAATAATGTATTCTCGACACAACAAGACGCTTTTTCGGCGTTTTGGCTTGATTTGGTTAATGTTTAAATTAAACTAACATACACAAATCACGTTTTTATCCCTTACGGGGTAGACAGAGCCTAAGGTGACAAGACCTACAGGCCATGTTTAGCAAGACACTGAGGGCATATAGGTGGAAAGGCATATGTTGCTAGCCGCATCGCCTATGACATGATTCCTATGATTTTCGCCCATTCCCTCGGTGGGATTTTACCATCTGTGCGGGAAGAGAAGCAACTGGTACATTCTATGTTTTTTCTTTGGTCCTAGACCAGCATGGAAGTAAATTTAACTTAATTTTGTTTAATTTAATTTATATATTTAACTAATTGGCTGTATGGTAGAGACCGCTTAAACGAAATGGTCGCCTATTGTCTACCTCGACTTCTAATTTCTGTAATGTGATTGTATTGATTTGTGGAGTTCAATATAGATTATTTGTACCTACCTATTGTGTGTTTGTATTGTTGCACTTAGATGTTCTCTCAGAGAGTGTGTTAATTTCTGTACCTGTACTTTAAAAACAATCAATAATGTTGTTTACCATTCTGGGATTTATAAAAAATCAAAATTAGTCAGATCATTCCCGACCTGTAATCAGACAAATACCAAAAATAACCAAATTCAAAAATTATACGGGCCTCCATACAAAGCCTCGATCATTGGCGTATGGGTTAAAAACCTAAGAAAATGACCTGTTGTACAGTCAAGTGTAATAATTATGTATCCAGACAAAGTTTAAAAAATAAGTACCATACGCTCTTACACCAGCGTAATAAGGTCGTGGGACATATTTTTGAGAAGTTCCTATCGATACTTATTTTTGCACTTGACCGTACGTAGTAGTGTACAGAACTGATATGAGACTTAAGTCATTTTTCTAATTTGGAACGTCAATTTGTCTATTCGCACACACTACTCACACATACAGGTCATTTATTTAAGTTTTTCACTTATATCGAAGAAACAACGTTTGCTTGAAAGAGGAACCCTTCGCTTGCGGGTCCGACTCTCACTTGACCAGTTTTCATAGCAAATTACCGAAGCCAATATTGGAAACATCCATTTTGATCTCAATTTACGCCGTACCTATTTCCATTTATAAAAACTTTTATACGTTAAGACATCAAACGATCGTACCAGAAAAGCCGATCTCAAGTTATTGACTCCTTATAACATGGAATCCAGCGACACCAATTAAATGAATCAAACTCCGGCAAATGGAAGATTCCAGCACATTTTCATTTTAACGTTCTCTTTTCTGCTGTTGCCGTTTTTACCGTGCTTTATCAATTATTTTTGTTGTATCCTCATATCTTATGTCGTAGAAGCAAATTGGAAAAGGTGAACTTGTTTATTAGGTACCTATAATTGTACTTTTTACGGCTCCATAGCCAAGAAACAAGAATGAAATCATTATAGTATCGTACTGTCCCTTTGTTTCATAGACATAGTTAAAATATGAAAAAATATTTTGGGGAGGTTAGATTTTTGATGATATGTCGATAAAAAACTGTCCTCGCACAACGTAACTGCTATTATTTTCTTATTTATCTAGATTATTTTTGGCATCTATATTAACTATCTTCACGTTAAATGTTATATTCTCCAAACCTTAAAAATCTCAGCGTTAAAAGTTTGGAGCATACTTTGTTAACGAAACAAAGTTATTCTGCCGATCACTTTTTCTCCATTTTATTCATTCAATATAACCTAAAAAGACAATTTCGGGGTTCAATAGGTCCACTTTATTTGTTTAGAACTTAAATTGAATTTTAACTTGCTTTTATTGTAAAAGTTTTCCGTTTCCCATTTGGATAAAATAATGTCGTGTATTAAAAAAGTTTTGAAGTAGATAATTTATCTTTAAAAGCATCATAAAAATTGAACTACGGTCTAAATAGTTAATCTAGGGACTAAGTATAAAAAAGACTAACAAACGACGAGCATGTATGAAGAGACTGATGACTGTGGATGAAGCGAAAGAAATATGTCAGGATCGTAGCAAGTGGAATAAAGTAGTCTCTGCCTACCCCTGTGGGAAAGAGGCGTGACGGTATGTATGTATGTATGTAACAAATTCATTAAACACTGAGCTGTGTCTGTCTATCTAAAGCTAAAGTTTTTCGACCTGTTGGTCATGACCCCTGGGGGTCACAGCAGCTCTTGAAGGAGGTTTAGCATGATTGTCAGCGTATAGGTGGAAAGGCTTGCATACTGGTAAGTAAGTAAGTAAATGCTTTATTGTACAAATATAAAGAAGCAGAGACAAATCACAAAAAAGACCTTAAATATATGCACAAATGCAAACTTATCCCTATAAGGGATCTCTACTGGTCTGGGAGGAAAGAAAAAACATTACCAGTTGCTTCTCTACCCTCTCAGATGGTAAAAGCCCATCGAGGGATAGAAGAAACTCATATTTATGTTTATTTAATCAATCAATATAAAATTACATTATCTCTTAAAATTAAATTTCAAAGAATTTACAATACAATACAATACAAATACTCTTTATTGAACACCACAAATCAGTACAAAACAATACAGAAACAAAGAACAAAGTAGACAATAGGTGGTCTTATCGCTTAATAGCGATCTCTACCAGACAACCAATAAAAGAAATAAGTTGGAGACAGTTATTTATTATTGAAATAGTCAGTTTCTAACCCAAACCATCACTATTTTGATACCCCTTTCCACCTACACGCCCACAATCATGCTAAGCGTGGCCTTTAGTTCTTGCCACCTCAGGCTCCGTCTACCCCGTAAGGGAAGACGTGATTTGTGTATGTATGTGTGTATGTAACCAATAAACAATATCATGAGATACCTAAATGTAAGCTAGGTATCTGTTATATTCCCATCAACATCTTAAACATTATGGTCACGTAGCTCGGAGTTAGCAAGTGCGATTTGTGTTATTATTTCATTATAACCGGGGTAATGAACGAAGTTGTAAGATACGACCGGATAGCCCGGGATTAACCGGATATAACTGGATAAAATAACTTTTAATTAAGAAAGAGAAATCTTACGCAGTTCTTCGGCAAGGAGCGGTTTACACGGCACAAGGGTTGTGGAATTCAGAATTTGGAAATACAATACAAACCCAATCTGTCAATCGTTCAAAGGTTAACTGGAAGAGATCCCTTTTAGGGATACGTTCGCCTTTGTGCATGTGTGTTGTCCTGTATTCATCTTTTTCTTGTGTTTTATGTACAACAAAGAGTTATACATACATACATACATACATACAACCGGGTGTCACCTGAAGCACTATGGTCATCTCCAGCCTATATACGTCCCACTACTGGGCACAGGCCTCCTCTCAGAATGAGAGGGCTTGGGCTATAGTTCCCACGCGGGCCCAGTGCGGATCGGGAACTTCACACACACCATTGAATTGCTTCGCAGATGTGTGCATGATTCCTAAGATTGTCGCCCATTCCTCTGGCTTTTACCATCTGCAAGGGAAGAGAAGCAACTGGTACATTCTGTTTCTTCTTTACTTCCAGAACAGCATGGAAGAATATTTATTTATTATTTACTAGCTTTTGCCCGCGACTTCGTCTGCGTAGAATTATACATAAAAACCTTCCTCTTGAATCACTTTATCTATTAAAAAAAACCGCATCAAAATCCGTTGTATAGTTTTGAAGATATAAGCATACATAGGGACATAGGGACATAGGGACAGAGAAAGCTACTTTATTTTATACTATGTAGTGATTTGTTATTTATTTTCTTTATGAAATAAATGGCAGAAACTGCAAAAGGTATTTTCACCGACTGAAGTCTCTGTAATGTAATGATAGGTACATAGCGCACCGTTCGCTTTTAACCTAATTAATACTTTTCCTTTAACATCAACAAATCGACGCCAGAGCGACAGGGTCCGGGGGTCTACTCTGAAATTCGAAGTTCTAAGTTCGTGTCAGACCGTCCTTGTCGCTCTTATATTGATGACTATAAGTCTGAGCGGGTCAAGAGAAACCCGACGAGAAGCCTGTGGAATATTATCCGTCAAAGAAAATTGGGATATCTAGAACATATGCTGAGACATGAAATACAAGGTTACTGAGGAAATAATACTCCGAAATAGAATTAGTTAACGGTTTAATGCAAGGAAAAACGAATACAATCATGACAAGCAGAAGTTGAATCTAAAAACCATAAGGTGGCGCCTCGGGTGCGCAAACTTGGAACTAAAAATGGCATATAAGTTCAAAAACGTAACGATTATGTTTACAATCTTCCAACAGTTTCTTAAAATTGTTGCAGGTATTTCTTACATGCTGGTCTGGAAGCAAAGAAAATCATAGAATGTACCAGTTGCTTCTCTTCCCGCGCAGATGGTATAAGCCCATCGAGGGATTGGGTAAAAATCTTAGGGATCATGTTATATAGCAACCCATCACTGTTTTGATTCCCCTTTCCATCCATACGCCCACAATCATGCTAAACGTGGTCTTTAGGTCTTGTCACCTTAGGCTCTGTCTACCCCGTAAGAGATCAAGACGTGATTTATGTATGTATGTAATGTATGTTGCAGGTTGGGTTAGTTTCACTAAACAGCCCTAAAAATGTATTTCAGGTTTCTTGAATCATATTTTAAAATAAATATAATACCTAACAATAATAACAAAAAAATAGATACAAGCTTTTTTGCTGACTGTACTTGCATTGTCATCCATCCTACATTACGCCTGCCGCCGGGATCCCCCTGCCGCCCGCACCTCTCTCGGCCCCTTTGTCGTCCCACCCCGCGCCCCTGCACCGCGCGGGCGAGGACTCATTTAAGCGGGAGTATAACTGGAGTGCGACATCCTTTTGTGCGAAGTGTCATTTGTGCGACAAATGTTTAGGCGATGCACAACTTTGCGACATGCCATTTGTGCGAAGTGTCATTTGTGCGACAAATGTTTAGGCGATGCACAACTTTGCGACATGCCATTTGTGCGAAGTGTCATTTGTGCGACAAATGTTTAGGCGATGCACGACTTTGCGACATGCCATTTGTGCGAAGTGTCATTTGTGCGACAAATGTTTAGGCGATGCACGACTTTGCGACATGCCATTTGTGCGAAGTGTCATTTGTGCGACAAATGTTTAGGCGATGCACAACTTTGCGACATGCCATTTGTGCGAAGTGTCATTTGTGCGACATATGTTTAGGCGATGCACAACTTTGCGACATGCCATTTGTGCGAAACATCGTTCATGCGAAGTCCGATTAGGACTTTTACGGAATATTTTTTGCCAGCTCGGCTACTTACAAATACATAATAATATTATTGAGTCTAGCAGATTGCAAATATTCACATATTCATAATCACATATCAATGCCACCTTCAACCCTTTTTGAATATTAGGGAGTAATTTTTTGTACTTTGTTAGATAGAGGGCTATCGTATTTGTACTCACTAGTTGGCGCCACTGTAGAGTAAGGTATATCATATCAGATTATTCAGGACTTCTTTTAATTTATCTTTAATAGCAAGCTATTTATTACCCAGTGTTGCACAGTCCCGTTTATCCTCTAAATTAGCTGCCATTTTATTTGCCTTCTTAGTTTGGCTCCTACTTTTCATAGCTTTACTTTTAACATTTTAATAAACCTGTCGTATGTCTGCTAAAATATTCGGAAACAATGTAAAGTAAAGCCGGAATATGCAACTTGTAGGTAGTACTAATTTTACGTTTATTTATAATACCTCAAGTTACAATAGCGCCTCTAGCGGCGAATTCATATGCCGTCATTGCTAGTATCTTGAAATGTCTTTGAGTATTTAGTATGTAGGAACCTGCGATTCATAATAATATCTGATATTCGCTCACACGTAGAGACATCATCATATCACCATCGTCTGACATTTTATTAATACTCCTATGCATTGCATTACAAATGTTTCGTCTGGGGCGTCTAAACAACTAGCGCTAAACTATAGATTTTCGTTTCGCGTCATAGGCTTTCGTAAACAGGTAACTTGACAATCAGCCTGCTTACAGCAATGAGACGAAGTCACTCGTGCTAGCCATTCGGATCCTTTCCTTTCACCAAAATGCATTGGAGTATAGGTATAGGATCACATAAAGGAAATTAAATAATAACGCATAGCGCCTACGGACTACGTCTGAATGCTTCTTGGCTAGGTTTTTGGTAGTCATCGGTCGTGGGCCACCTGCCTAGTTCACCTTGGTGGACCACGGGCACATTTTCTTGCCGATGTTCCACCTCAGAACACCTAGGTGAACCACGGGCAAATGACTGTGGGTTATGGTCCAAAAAGTGCCCATGGTTCACCTAGGTGTACTGAAGTGGACCATTGGCAAGAAAAATTGCCCGTGGTCCACCCAGGTGAGCTAGGCAGGTGGTTTTCGGTTAGATATTTGTTCCAGAGTTGCGACCTGCCTTTTTATGTTATGTCATCATAATTCATATTACTAATTCATGGTACAGCGCATAAAAGGAAAAATAATATTAGATAATAATTATGACTTTGCAATAGGTAGGTACAACAAAATAAATAACGACAACTCCAAAACAAATTGAATCCATCTGAACTCACTTTTACTTACTGATACTTACTTCCACAAAAGTCGAACTTCATCCATCGATGGTTTTGAGTAGCGTTACCACGTGTAAAATTGCAGCTCGACGCGAATTATATCAGCGCATCCCTCATGGACCAACTCTATATGCACAACTGGTTGTGCCAATAGATTTCGGGCTTATAGAAATAAAAATTCTCATTAGAGATAGTAAAATTAGGTTAGGTACATTAGGCCCGAAGGGCAAACTTACGGTGGAGTGAAATTCTTAATGGCACAACTAGTTGTCCATAATATAGAGTAGGCCCAGGAGAAAAGCGTCATACATTTAGGCACAAATCGTGTGCATAAAAATGGAGATAGAATTTAGCTAGCGCCATGCAGCTATAGCGCCTGTACTATACGCGTGTCTACCAGTGAAATAGGGAACAGAGACGTGCTAAACTACGAAACTCTAGATATTTTTTCCGGTCTGTCAACGTGATCCACCTGCAGTTTGTCCACCTGGTTTTTGACAGAGCTCCGCTCCTGGGCGGAGCTCCTTTTTCTGGGTATTGGAACCTTAGTGGTTTTCTGGGTGGACAAATTAGGTGGGCTACGGCTAGACTGCACAGTCGATTTGCAGCTAGCTTGCAGTTCAAATGCTGACCGTCTAGTTAATTATAGGGGTTAGATAAGATCCTACAATAGCTAGGCCAATACGCCACGCAATACGTGGTATGCGCACATAAGGCTTGATTTATCAAAGCACTGCTAGTTTAGAAAAAGACCTCGATATTTTTTAAATAAAACTTAATACTTTTTAAATGAAAACTCTTTTATGATGTATGTAATCAATTAAATATTATTGGAAAAATCCAGGCCATTATTATCAGGGAATTTAAAAGGAAACATTGACATAACTACACACTTCAAAGTCAAGAACATATATTGTAATGATTAGATGTTTTCTATACCAGGCGTCAGGCTCCAAATGAAAGAGATGAGATGATCACTGACAAGTTGGTACTCTTCTCGGTGATTGTCAACGTCAACAAGAGATGAGCTTCGCTAGAATCAAAAACACGTCAGGCAATATTGAATCTTATGACGTATTTTTATTTATTTTTCACTCGACACGAGATTAAATCTTATACCATTTAAAATAAAGCTCAGTTTTCTAGTGTGTTCCATACTTTTGGATACTTTGGTTACTGCGCTACCAGTGGCGGTTTGGAAGTTACGGTACTAATGTTGACTTGAATGTTACTAAGTATTTGGCGATGTGCGTGCTCCGGTATATTTGTGCACGATGGATGTCCCGAACAATTTGACCGCTTTGGTTGAGTCACTGCTAATGACCATTTTGGGTGTTTCCAAGTAAATGAAGGACTTGACTTCTACTTACTATATAACGCTGACTGTACATACACACATAAAACACGTCTTTATTCCTTGTGTAGTATACAGTGTAGCTATCACCTAAGAAAATAAGACGAAAGATACAAGCCTTTCCAAATACACGAGTATCTCGATACGAAACTCAAAATATTTATTAACTTATCAAAGGATGTCACGAAATTGTAGTTTGTAGATCACGCAACATATTCAATACATAAAATATTACATAACTGAATTGCATGTAATGGAAATTTGTCACTTATTATTTATTTATTGTTCACAAAAAATATTTTTTTACATGCATACAAGAACAATCATAACTTATTTTCCTACTTAGAATTATATAGGCAGACTTTTTATCACCGTCAAAAGAAAGAACACGACGAATACAAGCATTATTTTTAAGTTTGGTGTTAAAATATTGCAAATGGTATCATTAAATGATACCTGTCATCATTATCATCCTTATATCAGGTGTGGGACGTCCACTGTTGGATATAGGCCTTCAGATACCGCCCATAGAACTCCAGTTGCCTCGGTTGGAAGTGGCTTGCATCCACCATGAACCCGCGACTTACGGTACCTATACGGTTGCATATGATACCTAGGTCAACCTAAAACTTGGACGGTGATATTAATATCACCCTGTATCCTGTGTTCCTTCTTTCTACCGATCATAGGTAATGGGAACATGAAAGACGGACTAAAAGTCTTCAAGTCTTCAGAACAGGGGTGACAAATCTCCGCTGTTGGACATCTGGAAATTCACGGTCTTGATAATTTCCCGAGTAACATAAAGTAATTAACCAATTAGAGTGGTGATAGGGGTTATAAAATTTCGCAACACCGCACTATGGATTCATACATACATTCAAACATAAATCACGTCTTTATCCTTTACGGGGTAGACAGAGCCTAAGGTAACAAGACCTAAAGGCCACATTTAGCGTGATTTTGGGTGTATAGATGGAAGAGAGGAATCAAAGTAGTGATGGGTTGTTAGCCACATCGCCTATAACATGATTCCTAAGATTTTCGCCCATTCCCTCGATGGGCTTTTACCATCTGCGCGGGAAGAGAAGCAACTGGTACATTCTATGTTTTTTCTTTACTCCCAGACCAGCGTGGAAGAACCACTCGAAAATGGTATATAAATCAGCTTATATCTCCAAAACTACAGCTCTAATCAAAGTTTTTTCTTTACTCCCAGACCAGCATGTAACAACATATATTAATAGTTTGTATGAAACAAAAACAGACCATATCGATTAAATCGAGAATTTTACTTCCCAATACTGTAATTAAGACTTTCTTTGGTTTTTCTATGACAGTTTTTGGGTCTCCTACATACGTATACATACATACTCAGTAAAGCATAAAGAGGTTTTTACCTCGTAACATTATTACAAATTACATCAATAAAAATCAGTGTTTTTAAACCCAACCAATTTTTTTTGTCATCACACCAGCAGTAAAGTTCTTGCTCTTCTTGCACAATAACAGCAAGTAAAATCTCGCGTCCAGTGGATGTATGATTCACATATTTCCTGTTACTGCACAAAAATTACCTTCCGAATCCAATGTGAATCTGAAAAATTAACGTACAGTCAGTACAACAAAAGGATAAATAGATATTTTTTAGGCCTGCATACTATGACAATTACAATTTCACTAAGAATTAAACTCAATTCAAACGTTTTCTGGATACAAAAATACTTGTTTTGCACATTTATACTAGTTAAGCTGATTAACATAGACCAATTGAATGCTATCTCACTCGCAAAATACAAATTCTTTTTTTATTTTTTTATTTATGAATAGGTAGGCAAACGAGCAAGTGGGTCACCTGATGGTAAGTGATCACCACTGCCCATAGACACCCGCAACCCCGGAGGGATTGCAGAAATAAAACAATTGAAATAAAAATCAGTTCACAACATAGGAAACCAACAAACATACATACTGGCACTCACAAACATAAACTTCCATACATACCGCAAGTTAAATTCAAAGATTATACAAATTTATCCCCACTTTATAAATAGAGAATTATCTTTACGCTACAGAATTATCTTTATTTATTTTATTTAAACAAATCATTAGTTAGCATTAAAAAAACTCATAAAAACCAATTTATTTGTGAATTTTTCGAAAGGTTGTGCGCTTCTTGAAATCAAGACTTAGATTATGTAAATATAGTAGTAAATACTACCCAGTTTTAGTATTTAGTGGCCTATGGACGGTAACTTAATCCTAACCTACCTGCTATTTAGTAACCTTTTTTCGTTACAGTTTGTTTTTGACTTATAATTTCATAATCAAGGTTACAAAAAACCTTTACAATTTATTAACCAAGACCTTCCTAATTATATTTATATATAATAACATTATATTTATTGTTGAAAACCGCATCATACTATTAGCGACAGACAGACGGACAAACAGAAAGACAAACGGACGGATGATTGGACGTACAGACTAACAAGCAGACGGACGGACGGACACATAACACCTTAAAGCCACCAAGAACAAGCATGATTGTGGGCGTATAGGTGGAAAGCGGAATCAAAATAGTGATGGACGCGTATAACTTGATTCCTAATATTTTTGCATTTACCATCAACGCGGGAAGAGAAGCAACTGTTACATTCTATGTTTTTTCTTTACTTCCAGGCCAGCATGAAAGGGAGTAGAATATAGCTACCTAATATGGGTAAAAAAGATATAGTTAGACAGACGGACAGATAGACAGACATAGACGGACGGATTTGAACAATGTGGCCATAAAAAAAAACACGATACAGCGTGAACTTGGTAATAGATAAGCTGCTCCTCCGTTGGATACTTACATAGACAGATTGTCAAAAATATTCTGTTTTAGTACCTATCTGTTGTTATACTTGTTATAGCGGCCACCGAAATACATCATCTGTGAAAATTTCCTTTATCACGGTTCCCGAGATACAGCTTGGTGACAGACAGACGGACAGACAACCATATAGACATACTGTACAGACGGACAGTGGAATCTTAGTAATAGAGTCCCGTTTTCACCCTTTGGGTACGGAACCCAAAAAAAGCTGGTCAATAGCAAGTTCGATTCGAGCACTAAAGATTCCTCTAAGTTCTAAGAGTTATAATTAGATGTAAGCGTAATGTATGGTTAGTTGTTACTCTTTCTGTTGATGAGTTTCCAACTGCGGAAGCGACCCTGGCTGGGTCACCAGAATTTCACTTTAAGATTACTATATTGTCATCAGACTTACGCCAGATTTCACGTCAATCTGATCAATTAGAAATGGATCAAAATTCACTTGCAAGATTACATACCTGTACGTGTACATACAAATAAATGTCTACGCTGCGTCCAATATCGTAGCTTGTAACGTATTTTACATACTTCCTTTGAATTTAATTAATTCCGAATAAAATTAATAGATTATTTTTATTTTAAGACACCATGTTCTGTCAATCATTAGTTTATGACAATTCATATCATTGTTTTTTAATTACCTGTCTAGCCAGCCAGGTTTTTGACTCGCATGTTTTTTTAATTGTTTTTTAGAATAAGTTTACCATCACAAGTGAATATTTTATTTTCAACTAATTGATGGTATAGACCATTTATCGTAAACAGTTTGTTTAGTTTTAGTTTAGTTTATTTATTCTCTCAGCACAAAATTACTGTATAAACGAGTTTGATACAATGGTTTATGTTGATATCGTCAATGTCGAATACAAAACAATACTTAATCTATTTAATTAATAAACTCAGAGGAAATGAAAATTGAAATAAAATTACAAATATTTTCAGTCGTCAGAAGCAAAAAATAATACAATTAAGGTTGTCAATGTTATAAAGATGCTGAAATAAATTAGAAATGAATTATATAATGAATATGAAATAAATTAGATTAGTTTTACATAAAAATACTGTAGAATGTCAAGTAAAAATGTGCGAATATTCATCAACCGAGTATAATGGGTTTTCCAACAAAAGGCTTTTCACTCACCAGTAAAATCAAATTAGGGTAAGCTTGTGGTTTTTTAAAAACCACTTAGGGAGTACTTTCTAAAATGTCTTAAAAATGCTATGAAATGTCGCCTTTACATTAGTGGAAAGGATGACTAGAGTCATTTTGAATTTGGAATCAAAAACTGTCCAGTAAAGTTGTATGAAAATCCATAACATATAGACTAACAGGCCCATGGACCAGTGAACGAATATAACTATGGAAGCAGTCTCTTCATACAACCTGCCGTTCATTATTAGCCCAAAAATTCACACAGATAGGTTCAAGGTACGTACACACACACAAGTAAAGTAAATAAAAATTATCAATGCATTTAAGAAAATAGGTTATTGCTAATGAATCTAGGTCGGTATTAGAATGTGCTTCGCTAGTTGCGACTTTTTGAAAATTACCATCTATACATCACTACATAGTATAAAACAAAGTCGCTTTTTCTGTCCCCAAATCCGTATGTATGCTTATATCTTCAAAACTACACAACGGATTTTGATGCGGTTTTTTTAATAGATAGAGTGATTCAAGAGGAAGGTTTATAATGTATAATACATGCATGATATACCGTGCGAAGCCGGGGCGGGTCGCTAGTAATATATAAAATTCAAAGTCCTGACTGACTGACTGACTGACTTAACTATATATCAACGCACAGCCCAAATCACTGGACTTAGAGACTTGAAATTTTGCACATAGATACCTTATACAATGTAGGCATCCACTAAGGAAGTATTTTTGGAAATTTCCACGGGATAAGTAAAAAAACGGGATTTTAATGCCAGTTTCCTTGCGGTGGTTTTTAGTCATGTTTGATAAAAATCGATCCAGCGATTTGAAGAGTATCAGCTCATTTTCAAAATCATGTAAGGCATTTTTGCATAAATCTGAATATTTGTTTATTTACGTATGATTATTAGGTTTTTTTAATTTTCTTTGTTTAGTGTTATTGTTATTATTTTCAGCAGTGGGACACAATATTAATTAATTAATTAATTAATATTGTTATTGTTAAAATTACTCGTGCGAAGTCGGGGCGGGCCGCTATCCGGTTATAATTTTATTAGGCTATGCATCGAGTACCTACCTAGTTATTTTATTTCGATATGAAACTCTTGTCCATTGTTATTAGATTTTTATAGGTACCATTTAGAAATGTTAATACAACTTCTTTTAAATTGTATGAATACTGGCCTTGTGCTACTTGAATATTTTTCAATGAGTCATCAGTTGTCACCGGGTGTCAATATAGATTTATGTAAGTATTTCTATGTACGCGAGCTCAAAATGGCACAACTAAGATTTGCTGAAATTCTTAGATCGCAGCGCGGTAAAGACCTTGTTTACTTGGACGGATATTTATATTCTTTGAACAAAAAACGACAAGACGTGCACTACTGGAGTTGTTTAAAAAAAAACTCGTATAAATGTCCTAGTGCACTTAAAACGAAATTACAAGATGACAGACATTTAATAGAGAATCAAAATTCTAAAGGCCATAATCATGCAAGTGATCCAGAAAACCTGATTAGAATGAAACTAAATCATTCTATCAAGTGCAGAGCAAAAGGTTCGTTGGAAGCACCGGTACAGATTATACAGGCATGCACGAGCTCTCTTCCTCCAACCAGTGGCCCGTTTCTTCAGAGTAAGGAAGCCATGAGGCAGATTATACATAGAGCTAGAGCCAAGGACCAACCCAGAATTCCTCAGTCCTTAGATGACGTGGTAATTGCTGAAGATAAGTGCAGAGTTGACAACAGGCCATTTTTGATGGCTGATTTTTCTGAGGGTGGTGAAAGGGTCATCATTTTCTCAACTGCTGAAAATATATTATTGTTGACCAAATCACCATTTGTAATAATGGACGGAACTTTTAAATGTTGCCCAAAACCGTTCCGGCAAATTTACTCAATTCACGGACAGGTAGGCAATATTACCGCCCCTTTAGTATATGGCCTGTTGTCGCACAAAACGGAAAGCAGTTACTATTACTTGCTTGAGCTAGTGCTCAGGCAAGCCGTTAATCAAGGGGTTAACTTTTCTCCGCCCGTGATTATCACGGACTTTGAGAAAGCTGCTATCAATGCTAGCAAAAAAATTTTCCCTGAGAGCCAACATAAAGGGTGTTACTTTCACTTGTGCCAAAATGTGTGGAAGCATGTACAGTCAGCAGGGTTAGTAAAAAAATACACAGATGACATCGATTTCGCTGTCCGGATTAGGCACCTTCTCGCTTTACCTTTCCTTCCTGCCGACGAAATACCCATCGCTTTTGAAATGGTTCGAACATCAATTCTACCCCGGGAATCTGGTGCAGTGACAGAGTGGTTCTACAAGTACTACATAACCGGAAGATTTCCCCCCGAAATGTGGTCAGTGTGGCCCTCGGAGTGTAGTACACCCACACCCAGAACACAAAACGCTCTGGAGGCTTGGCATAGACGGTGGAATGCCCTCTTAAGTCGCAGAAGGCAAAATATTTACATAACCATCGAAGAATTTATCAAAGAACAAAAAAATACCGAAAAGGCATTACAGCGACAGTTAGCAGGAATATGTGAGCAAAGTAAAAATAAAAAATCTATTAGTGAAAGTTATGAAAAAAAGCTACAGCAGCATATGTCAAAAAAAAATGAGATGCATTTATATGCATATTTACTCGGACTGGCCTACATGACTAATTTTAATTGTGTTGCTTAATTTGGTTATAACAACAACCTGGGGCTCGATTTTTGTCATGTCATGTGCTTTCAAAAATCGAGCCCCAGGTTGGTGTTATAACCAAATTAAGCAACAAAATTAAAATTAGTCATGCATGTCAGTCGGCGTAAATATGCATATAAATGCATCTCATTTTTTTTTTGACATAAGCTGCTGTAGCTTTATTTCATAACTTTCACTAATAGATTTTTTATTTTTACTTTGCTCACATATTCCTGCTAACTGTCGCTGTAAAGCCTTTTCGGTATTTTTTTGTTCTTTGATAAATTCTTCGATGATTTTGTAAATATTTTGCCTTCTGCGACTTAACAGGGTACATGTCATGTGCTTTCAAAAATCGAGTCCCAGGTTGGTGTTATAACCAAATTAAGCAACAAAATTGAAATTAGCCACTGTGTGAAAATACCATTCAATAGTGGTATAAATCAGCTTTTTTCTTCTGTTACGTGATTGGTTAGTAATTGAAGTAATTGGCTAATCAGAAACAGTCTTATAACGACGTCTCATTAGTTCTTTTTTGTGCTACGAAAATTTAAAAGTTTTGTTTGTTATTTGACGCGAAATCGATGGTGTTAAATAAATAATCCCTAATTCGAATTAAACATGAGTGACAGTGACGAGATTAGTTTCGCCGCTACTCCAGAGGAGATAACTACTATTAATTGATAAGTGGAAGGTACAATTTTCAAACTTAACCCAATGTACTTTACAAAAGGTTATGTATGTACCTCGGTAGACGATGATGATGATGACTCGTAGAAAAAGTATTGAATACAATAGTTACAAAATTAGCTCTTAAAATCTCGTACCTTACCTGTCTCCAACTTACTTTTCTTACTGGTTGTCTGGTCGAGATCGCTATCAAGCGATAAGACCGCCTATAGTCTACTTTGTTCTTTGTTTCTGTATTGTTTTGTACTGATCTGTGGTGTTCAATAAAGAGTATTTGTATTGTATTGTATTGTATTGTATTGTATTGTACTCGACTTTAAGAGCCTTGTATAAAATACTATTTAAGATTTATGAGAGCTGTGACTGTCTTCTATGCTACTCGTATTTCAAATTCAGCACAATTTTACTTTCGAGTGGTATTTTCACCCATGTGCTTTTAAAAATCGGGCCCCTGTCCTGTCTGTGTTGAGTTTTTTTTTTTGGTGTTTTGTTGATAATGAAGTCATAATTATGTTAAGTTCTGAAATAAATATTTTGTTAGTTTACTTTGTTATGTTAGTTTATTTAGTTAGTTTCATAAATATTTAGTTATGAAATGAATACACATAAATACTCAACTTTTTAACAAGTTTTATTTATCTTGCGATGTTTGTTAGTAAACCACTACCTAATAAAAAAAACATTAAAGGGATAAGTCCGCCTTTGTGCATGTATCTCAGTGTTTGTCAATTGTATTTGTCTTGTTTATTTTGCACAATAAAGAGTTTAAATACATACATACATACCTAATTAAGGATAAAAATAATGCCTACTTTTTGAGATATTTTACCCATCCGATCTTATTCCGGTTCAATCTTACTATGGGACCGAGCGCGACGACAGCGCCACGTGATAGGCGGCCATTATGGCCAATATTGTCACCGCTGTCAAACAAGAAGTAAGTAAATATTGTGAAGAATATTAATGAAATCTTGTGTTATTTTACTATATTACACAATTTTGGACAATGGTAGTCAGTAACATTATTGCCAATAATATTAAAATTGTTGTTTTCAGTGACATTTTAGTAGTCTTTGCCTACCCCTGTGGGAAAGAGGCGTGACGGTATGTATGTATGTATGTATGTATGTATGTATGTAAATTTTAGAGGTTAGGTAACTTACTTTTTTTTTCTTACGGCAAATGTCCACTTATTTCTTTGGTCTCGTTTCCACCATGGTCTTGGAAATTGGTAAAATTTACAGTCGCTATTCTTCTTGGTGTTATTACAATTCACAACAACACATCTTACCAGGACCATATTTTTATCTCAAAAACGATTAGAAAATGTTTACTGCAATATGGATTTGACAGCTCAAGTCAGCGACAAAAATGACAATTTTAGCCGTAGCGAGCGCTGTGATCGTTTAGGCTACCCCCTCCACCCGCTTTGCACTATGCTGTATGATGATATTGATGACTGCAGTTACGGGAATGAAAAAGAGGAAATAACGTAACAACACAACAATAATTGCGACCAACATACCCAGGCAGAATCACACAATTTAACCGCGTATGTACAAGTGTACCAACTGTCAAACACTAGTGTCGTACAGTACCTGTTGTACAATTTGAATTCGCACATACGTAAGTACCTACTTCGTACATTGCACAAGCACAAGCTTTGCTTAGTTTGGGACTGGGTCGATTGGTGTAATTTGTCCGAAGATATTTATTTTTTATTTTATTTATTTTTTATTGGTATTGTCGTACAGTAAGATGTCGTACAATTAAACTTCGCACATAGATAATGTCGTACATTTGTTTTGTCGAATAGTGATACGTCGCACACTAATACTTCGCATAATTGCACTGTCGTTTAATACGAATATCGCTCAGTCGTACATCGCACATTCGGTGTCGCACTCCAGTTATACTCGCCCACTAGTATTGTCGTACAGTAAGATGTCGTACTATTAAACTTCGCACATAGATAATGTCGTACATTTGTTTTGTCGAATAGTGATACGTCGCACAATAATACTTCGCATAATTTCACTGTCGTTTAATAAGAATGTCGCACAAATGACACTTCGCACATTCGGTGTCGCACTCCAGTTATACTCCCCATTTAAGCGGTCGGTCTATAGCACTTGACCGTTCGTCTCCAGCGTCAATACTCGAATGCCCCCGGTTACGCTCGGACGACGGCAGCAAATTCTGAGAAACTTTGTAATCTCTTGCAGATCGTAATGATGGGCAAAGTCGCTGGCAGAAGACATGTCGGAAAAAGCCTTGGCTTTTAACAACCTTGCTTTAATTAGAACGAGCCTATTATTTTCTTAAAGGGCCGGCAACGCACTCTTAATTAACCCTTATGTTATGTTATGTGTCCTTGGGCGGTTGCTTTCCATTAGTTTGCACCCTATCACAAAAAAAGGGCAGCTGAAGCACGATCGGATTTCCCCGAAGGCACTAATGTATTGAAGTAACCCGGACGTTCGGGCGGATTTTTTTGTTCTTTACTTCAGAATGGACAATGCCCAGGGAGACTGAACCGTTGACAATCGCTGTGAGCGTTAACGCTATTTGTACTACAGCGGAAGCACGTAAGGAGCGCAATCAACCGGATATTGGAGCAACGTGCACAAGAGAAATAAAGGAGCAGTAAAACGTCGCCAAGGAACTTCTTACTGCCCACGGTTTCTCTGGAATTACCGGTGGATGCAGGTGGCGAGTTGTCGTTCATTATGGTGTGCTAACGGGGAGGCTTTTTTCAACAGTGGACGTGTTCAGGCTGATGATGATGATGATGATGACTAATTTTTCCGGACCGGTACAACTTAGGGGTCTTCAAAAACCGAGCCGTCTTCTCTTAAAGGGTCGGCAACGCACTATTAATGCTCTTACGTTATGGTATGGGCGGCGGTGATTGTTTTCCGTCAAGTGTACATGCCCCCTATCATAAAAAAGTGGTTTTATCTCTAGCCTGTACGTCCCACTGCTGGGCTGTTCCTAATGAGATGGCTTGAGATTCCACGCACAACATAGAAGAACATTATTTTTCACCTCACTTGCTCGAAAACGCTGTCTTTCTCCTTCAAAATCTACGTAGAAAAGTGCTTTTACAAAAACATTTATTTTAAAATCCGTTAATTCCTAAATTATTTTCAATGTTTTCCAACGTTCGTTGTCAAATGAAAAAACTGATTTACTATTAGTTCAACTGTTTTACTTCCATCCACCATGTAGTGAGATGAAAAATTATGTGTTTCGCGGCAGCAAAGTTGTATAGTCTCATGTCTTGTAACCCTCTCTTCGCTCAGGACGGCACTCGCGGCAAACAAAAACTTTGCAGCTTTGCATAACAAGTAACTATTAATTTGAGCTGCAGTTTTGTAGCAATACACAAATATTCACTTTCGAACGATGTGATTTCCAAAATACATCAAAATTCGATTTTCGAAGTAAGTTTCGTGCTGTCCCGCTCATACTAATCACTAATTTGAAAGTGAGAGGAACAATAATAGCAACTTCGAAATCGAACTCCGGAGTAGCCTGGTTCTCATTAGAACAGTATCTCGCCCCATTCTCATTTTGAGTGAAACTTTAAACTACTGCGTTTTAATCATATAGCTGTGCATTCGTCCTGTCCAACGGAAATTGGTCGTTACTTGTATTTGACCCTCCTGACATAGCCTTTGTGCACCAGCCATTCACTAGAAACATTCAAGTGATCAGAACCTCTTTTTTTGAAAATAGAATACCCGACATTATACTTCGAAATTAGATAGAATTTCGCGTGCCGTCCCACTCGCACTAATACTGTTTGAATAGAAAAGTGAATTTTTAAACTCGTCCAGTTCAGGGGCGCGGGGTGGGACGACCGCGGGGGCCGACAGAGGTGCGGGCGGCAGACGTACTTCCCGCCCGCACCTCTCTCGGTCCCCTTTGTCGTTCTACCCCGCGCCCCTGTGCCGCGCGGGCGAGCACGCGGTCGGTCTATATTTACTTGCTGATTTGCCTTCAGTGATAGATAGGTATAAATAACGGTAGCAAATGATTAACTTACGAACGAACTGCGTTTTCATCGTGATATATTGAGGATTCAAGGTTCTGCTATTTTCTGTGGGTAATGCAAGGTTTTCTATTACCAAAATTACTTCAATCGATCCAAGGCGACAGACATACTATCTATAGACTTAGTAAGTGCATAAAACCGTTGGAATCCACATCAGCGTGAAATTAAAAGTGCATTCCAAGTAGCTTCAGATGCGATAGATACATCACTACATAGTATAAAACAAAGTCGCATTCCGCTCTCTGCCTGTCCCTATGTAAGCTTAGATCTTTAAAGTTACGCAATGGATTATGATGCGGTTTTTTTAATAGGTAGAGTGATTCAAGAAGAAGGTTTATATGTATAATACATGCATAATATAATAGAGAAACGCTGATTGCACCCGTCAAAAGCCGGGGGTGGTCGCTAGTATTACATTAATCACGTCTTTATCCTTTATGGGGTAGACAGAGGCTTGGGTAACAACATGTAAAGGTTAGCGTGTTAGTGGGCGTGAGTGGAAAAGCGATACAAAATAATGATGGGTAGCTAACCACATCGCTTATAACATGATTCCTAAGATTTTCGCCCATTCCCTCGAACTACAATTATGCTAAACGTGGCCTTTAGGTCTTGTTGCCTAAGGTTCTGCCTACCCCGTAAGGCATAAAGACTATTTCAAATTCAACACAATTTTTTACCACTCTCGAATAGTTATTTTGAGTGATATGGCGGATAATGCATTATCTATATCATTAGTATGTCTGTGGTCAGGACAATGGAACAGGGTGGTAATTACCGTACAACTACAACCTTGACTCTTGACAGTTTCCCAAATGACAGTCGTCACGACTTTTATTGTGAAAAGATAGAAATTAATGAATTCCATTCATTTCGTAGTTCATTACAACCCATTTACAAACTTAAAGTGAAAATAATGATGATGGACACAAACAATTTTACGGTAAAAGCTGTTTGGGAACATTAGAAACTCATTTGTCTTAGGTTTCATTGGTTTTGATGCGGTAATATGAACTAAAAAAAAAAACATACAGACGAATTGAGAACCTCCTCCTTTTTTTGAAGTCGGTTAAAAAGAACCAATGTGGCCGCTAGGTCCACACCGTTAACGAATAACCTGTCAAAAAGGGATTATGTCGACGGCTGTCGATAGAATACAAATACTGTATTCAATATAATAAAGCGGGTTACCTCCGCATGTGATCAAGAGCTGCGGTTCATTTTTGGATTCGTCCGAGGGGAAGTGCAGTGCTTGTTCCGGTGCACCCTGGGCACCGGTTAATGATTTCCTGGCGGTCTCCGAGGGATATCATTATCCGTTCGCTAAGAGCCCGACAGGGGGGGTGGGGAGGGGTCTTATGACCATGTTCTACCGTACAACGTTGCCGGCATTTTTGTCACAAGATTTTTGAATACTGTATTTATTACCTTGACATTGGCGAAATCATCGCATGGTTCGATGGGGCCATATTAGAAAAGAAGAAGAGAAGAAGAAGAATATAATAAAGCCATATCTCCAAGCCAAGTAATTTAGACATCTACTTCTGAATTTATCTGGCTTTTTAGTTACACTAGCTATACTTCTGAGAAAATTCATGAATATTTTGTTCCCAACAAAGGTACGATTGATTTTCTTTATCAAAGTTGCCGAAGGATACTTTTGAACTTAGCTAGGGTTATCTCGTCAATACCTATAAAAGATTAACTTGACTGACTGACAGTCAACGCAGAACCTAAACCACTAAAGCTGCAGACTTCAAATTTCATACTGGTCAATGGATATGGGTAAACATTCTACTTCCTACTAATATTATAAACGCGAAAGTTTGTAAGTATGGATGGATGGATGTTTGTTACTCTTTCACGCCAGAACGGCTGGACAGATCTGGATGAAATTTGGAACATAGATAGATTATAGTCATCAGACATCCGCAATTAGTTTTAACATAGTTGTTTATTTTTCTTTAAATCACCTTCGTTCTTGTGTTGTTGGAATAGCATGCTGTTTTGTCATTTTCCATCTAAGTATGTGGTTTCAATACATTATGTTATGTACCTGTGTGGTGAGTAAATAAAGTTTTTATCTGTCTATCCTAGCCCTCTAGACTGACAACGCATCTGCAATCCTCTAGTGTTGCGGGTGTCCAGAGTATCCACAGGTGGTGGTGCTCACATACATTCAGGCGAGTCACTTGCTCGTCTGCCTTAATTTTCGTAACTAGAGGGCGCTACGTTAGATTTAGTGACTTTCATATAGCCAGCAGACGATCAAGACGCTTAACGATACCTCATTTGTCCAGTTCCGATAAGTAGCTTAGGAGTTATTATGGAACAGATGAACATACATGCATATATCTCTATCTTAGGAATCTAGTTATAGGCGATGCGGCTAGCAATCCATCACAATTTTGATTCCCCTTTCCACCTATACGCCCACAATCATGCTAAACGTGGCCTTAATGTTTTGTTCCCTTAGGCTCTGCCTACTCCGTAAGGGATAAAGACGTGATATATGTATGTATGCATACATATATAGCCTGTCAAAATCATAACCCTCCTTTGGCTTTGCCGTAGTCAGGTAAAAATAATAAACATTCGTATTCATCATACAGTCAGCGTCAAATAGTTTGTGACACCCAAAGTAGCCAAATACTTTGCAACACGTCGTTGTTACAGTTGAAATAAGGTCGTGTTGCTAACTTTTTGGCCACTTTGGGTGTCACGAACTATTTGACGCTGACTGTACAAGTGCTTCTTGGATTTTTATTGTAATACCTAAACACTTAACAGTACCGTACACCTGGCAACCCTGAGGCGAGTACAGTTGCAGAATAATCTAGAATATTCCAACTCAAACCCGTTCGTGAGAAACCACAGATGTTCAGTTATCGAGCCACAGAGGTAATAGTACAGAGGCATCTTTAAGATTTTAATATATTTTTCAGCACACTTGCTCGTAAACGGTATCAAAACATACTAGTTAACTTGGCCGTAACGCTCCATATAAAACCCTCGGGCTTTTTTCTTGCCATGAAACCCTAGGGCGGTAAGTAGCCGCCCGCGCAGCAGCTAGGGGGGGGGGGGAAGCCGGGGCATAGGCCCCGGGTGGCTAGTTCAGAGGGCGGTCAAATGATGGTATCTGCGAAAGCACTGGATAAAAGAAGGCTTGTCGGTCTATTGGCAAAATAAATATTTTTGATTTTTTTATAGAACTTGCTCTATGCTTACTTAGTGTAAATTTTCGGTCGCAAAATACGTGTCGATCGCGATTGCATTGTCAAATACTGTGAAAACCGTTTGTTGTCATTTCACACAATCATAGTAATGTCGGCTTTAACGCGAATGCGTTCAAGACATTTTTCAAAAAACAAAAGGAGTTTAAAAATGAAAAAAACGAGGTCTAAAAATTACGAAACAAGAAAATAATTCAGAAATACATAGGAAGAAAAATAGTCAAGGTACGGCCGTGATCGCACCCACCCACTGTATACCTACTTCTGTTCTTAGCAACCACATAATCAATAGTAGGCATATAGCAGGTGAGACCACGGCTTTTATGTTTATAATTATAGTGGACCATCTTTCGTTTTACTATCTGCGTAAATCTGAACAAACTTCCAACGAATTAGATCACAATCATTGTCTCGATTTTTATTGAGTTCAATTTACGATTTCTAGATTAGATTTTAAGTGCTGACATTTTTTATTTTAAATTGTTCGATTTCAATATAAATACTTTGACATTTAATTTCATGTCATCAGTGTGTTAGTGTGTCATTTTATATTGAATGATCAAATGAACATAAAATTACTAAACATAAACAATGAACTAAAGTTGCGTTATGTTCGGTAATTGTTTTGAAGTTGGCGTACATGTACTAGCTTGTGTTTTTGTCAAAAATCACCCCAATAAATTAGAAAAAAGAGTAGATATTTCTGTTAGAATTAGAACACAGAGAACTTTTATATTTACCTCTCTGTCGTACCCAATATAAACAGGAAAAAATGCTATTATTATTGTGTATCGTCTTGTAAAACAAGCTTCCGGAGGAGTTGAAATTGCAGAGTAATATCTTCAAGTCCAAAATTACTACATGGTTACTTGAGAAATGTTTTACAGCGTTAGAGAATTTTTAGACTCCTAATGTAATAACGTTTGTTTCTTTAAATTGTACATGCTATCGGACGACCGGATAGCCTAGTGGTTAGTGACCCTGACTATGAAGCTAGAGGTCCTGGGTTCGAATCCCGGTAGGGGCAGACAGTTGTATGATGAATACGAATGTTTGTGCCCGAGTCATGGATGTTGTATGTATTTAAGTATGTATTTATCTACATTATATAAGTATGTTTATCCGTTTCCTGGTACCCATAGCACAAGCTTTGCTTAGTTTGGGGCTGGGTCAATTGGTGTAATTTGTCCCAAGATATTTATTTATTTATTCATCGAATTGGACACGTTTAGTGCTGGCCACAGGTGACCCTACGCTTACCTCTTTCAAAGGTTAGGAATAGCAGTTCAGAGAGGCAAGGCGGTCAGTGTCTTGGGGTCGATGCCCGAGGCGAAATATTTTCACGACATATTTCCTTTGTAGTTTTATAATTAACTAGCTTCTGCCCGCGACTTCGTCTGCGTAGAATTATACATAAAAACCTTCCTCTTGGATCACTCTATCTATTAAAAAAAACCGCATCAAAATCCGTTGTGTAGTTTTGAAGATATAATCATACATAGGGATATAGGGACATAGGGACAGAGAAAGCGACTTTATTTTATACTATGTAGTGATGATAGTGACTGTAGTGATGATAGTAGTTCAAGTTTTAGTACTAGTCTGTTTTTAAATAATTATTGCACATAATAAAGATTGCACATCGGTCTTCTCGGTAAATTTCGGCTTCGTAGAGCGTTGTCCCGCTCTAACTTACGAGACGCTAATTGTTTCTTTCCAAAGACCGAAGTGGTATTTATGGCCGGCGATTGTATTTCAAATCACAATGCTCGAATATGGCTCGTTATTCGCTTATTTCCTTTTCTTCGACAGTATTAAAATTCAACTGGTGTTTTTGAACAATTTTCCGCATTGCCTCAAGCCATCTTAATTTCGTAGCATCCTCTAAATCGTGTTTTAATCTAACAATGAGATATCGCATTTACATTAAGCCTAATTCCGTCTCGCTCCCTCCTAGCTTCCGGCAATAAATCTGTCTCAGCTGACATAGTGACTTGCTGTCACTCCGAAGAATAGACAACTTCACTATCCGGAAATATTTCGACTGATAATTTTCTTTGGATTGTTGTTTCTGATCCTCTAGTCCCTGGGTTAGTAACCTGGGGGTAATTACCCCCTCGGGGGTAACATTGTTTTTTTGCAGGGATCATGAGATGTTTGGCTTACATCTTTAAAACTACGCAACGGATTATGACGCGGTTTTTTTTAATAGATAGAGTGATTTAAGAGGAACGTTTGTATGTTTGTATGTATACCGTGCAAAGCTGTGTGCTCCATCTAGTATTTTGAACATAATAAAATATTTATTTAAGTACATCAAGAAAAGGACGAAGGATTGCGTAAAATCCCGACAAATAATGTGTTGAAATTGGACTTTTACAGGACGGTAGATACTGACATTTTATTGTGCTATATGAAGTACACATTACTGCCATATGCAAGCTGTTTGCAGCGACACAATTCTAGGGCCAATTAGATTGCCAAGCTTTACATGGCAGCATGGCATGGTCGTCTTCAAAATGTATGTATTCGATACATTTTTGGACTCCGAAAGTATGACCACGTGTCTCACTTCCGCGCGCAGCTTGGGTGGTTGCCTGTCAGAGATCGCAGGAATATCCATGTTCTGTCATTACTTTTCAACATTCTTTTTAATCCTTCTGCTCCTATGTATCTTTTCGAGCGATTCAGCTATTTGGCTGCCGGTAGCCAGCATCGGCTACGGTCGAATGCTAATCTCCTTTTGTCCTGTCCTCCTTCATCTTCCAAAACTTACTCCAAATCCTTCACAGTTCACTCTGCTAGGCTGTGGAATCGGTTACCGACCTCCATCAGGCAGTCTGCCTCCGTGGCGTCGTTCAAGGAAGGCTTGAGGAAGATATGGCTCACACCATCTCCTTAGATATTGTGTGTACTCTTATTGTATTTTGTATGTATGCATGTGTGTAATGATATTTAGTAGTTTTTTATGTTTTTTATGTTTTGTTTATTGTGCTTAGATAAGTAC
Source organism: Pandemis cinnamomeana (assembly GCA_932294345.1). NCBI lineage: Eukaryota > Metazoa > Arthropoda > Insecta > Lepidoptera > Tortricidae > Pandemis > Pandemis cinnamomeana. Next base: position 9,761,836 of record OW028721.1, read on the forward strand.
GCTCTATTGTGGATTTCACTATCTGGAATTTTAAACCTTCACTTTGTCGGTCCCTCGTTTAATGCTCCTCTCATCTACTCAAAGGTTAACTGGTAGAGATCCCTTATAGGGATAAGTTCGCCTTTGTGCATATATTAATGTTTTTTATTTTTTTGTGAATTGTATCTGTTTCTTTATATTTGTACAATAAAGCATTTACTTACTTACTTTACTTACTTAATAAAAGTCTTGTAAAAAAACAAATTGAAATTTTGAGTCACCCTATTCATAACACACTTACACGTGGCGGTCCTAAACACTCCACAAGGCGTGCCAAATGCAAGAAATGTGCGCTTATCTTACCCAGAGTAGGGTGATCATCCGTCAGGATTTCCTCGGACATCCGTAATCCGGTTTTAAATATGGCTGCTTTAATTTATCCATATTTTCAGTCAGGGGAAAACTGAATGAACATTTTATTTATAGCCAATTACTGAAGAAAGTAATATTTTAACTTAGTCGTTATAAACCAGGTTTAAGTTCGACAGTTCCATACCTTTTGACGCTGCTAAACTGATTTTACACGAAATATCACAAACTTTACTAAGTCTGCTATAGAGTTTTGAGAGTCGTTTCTGACAAAATGATCTGGATATTTTAGAATAATAAATATCGCGGAACTATTCACACTCAATCGACCTGGTCCCAAACTAAACAAATTAGGCTACATATATATCACGTCTTTATCCCTCACGGGGTAGGCAGAGCCTAAGGTAACAAAATCTTAAGGCCACGTTTAGCATGATTAAGGCCGTAAGAAAAGGGAAATCAAAATAGTGATGGGTTACTAGCCGCATCGCATATAACATGATTCCTAAGACTTTCGCCCAATGCCTCGATGGCATTTTACCATCTGCGCGGGAAGAGAAGCGACTGGTAAATTCTATGTTTTTTCTTTACTCCCAGACCAGCATGGAAGAAATTAGGCTAAGGACAAACAAATCTACTTTAATAGATACACATACTTAAATACCTACTTTATTAAGCATCCACTTTCCACCTATACGGTCGCAATCACATTTAAGGTGGCATTTAGGTCATGTTACAATTGTGATAAAGGTATGATTAATATGGTGTTAATCATCCAAGACTCAAAAACAAACATTCGTATTTTCATACATAATAATCTACCCCGAGGATCGAACCCGGGAATCTTTTAGTCAGGTTCTAGGCTAGGTCGCCGACTCCCGAGGTCGTTGATTATCGGCTTGATTTGAATGTCCTGCTTCCTAATTCCTAAATGGTTACCCTACACCGAAAACCGGGTAGAATGCAAATAAGCCGGTTTTATCATTCCATTTATATCCGGGCAATATTGTACGGAAGACTGGATGTTTTTGCTCACGTTTAGATATTGTAAGAAAATGTACCCAAGTGCCTATTTTGTTGTACATATAAGTACTAAGACAATTTATTTTACCGTTTGCTTTGTTTTAATTTTGTACTATGGTTATTGCATGTAAATATTAGATTTGACTTCTATACTGCTGATATTACCATGCTGGTCTGGGAGCAAAGAAAAAACATAGGATGTACTAGTTGCTTCTCGTCCTACGCAGATGGTAAAAGCCCATCGCGGGAATGGGCGAAAGTCGAGTTATAGGCGATGCGCGTACAATCAAGCTAAACGTGGCTTTTAGGTCTTGATACCATAGGCCTTGTCTACCCCGTAAAAGATAAAGATGTGATGTATGTATGTATTATGTTTGTTTTCATTTTAAACTGCGGGTTATTTAAATATTAGATTTGAATTGTTGAAAAGTCGGTTTGTGTGTAAAGGAATGATCAAGTGACCATTGTATTCAGTATCGCTATCAAACATTGAAATAAATAAATAATTGGGTTTACTACAAAATTTGGGCATAGCAATCATGACTTTTATAGGCGATGCGGCTAGCAACCCATTACTATTTTGATTCCCCTTTCCACCTATACGCCCACAAACATGCTAAACGTGGCCTTTAGGTCTTGTTACCTTAAGCTTTGTCTACCCCGTAAGGGATAAAGACGTGATTTGTGTGTTACAAAATTTGGCATTAGAATATCGAAATTAAAAATGAGAATTTTTCGTGCCGTGTTTTTTTGTTTCTTATCTATAAAATTGTGTGTATGCAAAAATGAATAAATGTCTGTCTGCTTTCTTTTTTCTTTCTTTAAATATTCTCATCCATTCACACAAAGTTGTATGAAAAGCAACCCGCTATTTCCTCATGACTGTATTTTCCTGAAATCCTCTGTGACAAGATCACTGATCTTCGATAAACGCAATGTTATTTGTATATACACCTTGGTACCCTGTCACACTAACCTGGCTGTCACTTTGCTTAACAGCGCACACGTCATGTTGAAGCGACAAGGTAAAACGTGTTCGTATCTCGGGAGACAACGCTGTAGGCAGGTGCCTGGCTGCATTAAATCTTACGTCATTGTAATCTGAAATTTGAATTTCATTGCTCTTTTAGCTTCTTTTTACCCGACTGCGCCAGAAGGAGAGTCGTTTTTTGAGTGGATGTATGTAAAATTTTTTACTCATTTATTTTATTATCAAAACCATGCATGTATGTATTCTTTAGCACGCTCGAGAGCCTAGGAGAGAGAGAGAGAGAGAGAGATCTTTTCAGTTCTTCATTCAATTCAGTAGGCAGATATTGACCCAGTCGGGTTTTTTTTATATGAATAATTGATAGAGTGCTGTATATCTTCTCTGAATTCTGTTGTTCTAATCGTTTCTGTTAACTGGAAGAAATTTATTTTTGCAACTAAACATCATGGTTCACGAGACTGAAGCCGCGGGTAAAAGCTAGTAATATGTTTTTTTATGAAATAGGGGGCAAATCAGCATGCGGGTTACCTGATGGACAGCACCGCCGTCCTTGGACACCCATAACGTTGCCGGCCCTTTCAGAAAAGATTAGACTCGTTTTTTTGAAGATCCATAAGTAACAAGCAAGCAAGTAGGTAGTAAGCAGTAAGTTATTAGTCATTCTATCTATCTATCTATCTGCAGCCATTGCCCATCTGCTGGACGTAGGCCTCCTTCATATTGCGCCTTCCTTCATATTAGTAGCAATTATGTAGTTTTAGAAGTAACGTGGTAAGAAAAAACTCGGCGGGATCCTACACTACATTTCTCAAATGAATATTCGAGGCTCCTTGAATTCCCGCATTATAACCGGATGAGCCGGATCGTTCTTCATTCATAATTCATCGGGACAACTCCAGTACTTGATGAAATTAAAACTAATTCCGCTAAAATTTATTCCATCGTCCCGATGCAGAAATAATTGATCACGCTCCTACAGGCTCCGGCACAATTTGGATGTTTAATAGAAAAGTGAAACGGAGTAAAAGCTGGTAAGCGGTGTAGTCCAGTCAAAAAAGATATTTTTAAAGGAGACCCTGCCAATAATTCAATACCGCTTGTTTTATGTTTGGACTGACGCTGTTTTGTTGTTGTCACACTAGAAACTGAGCCATAACATAATAAATATTTAATAAACTAAATATAAAAAAGACTTAACGTAAAGCCTGTTTTCATTTAGAGCTAAAGTTAAGGTTAATCCGACTCTAAAAATATTTTTTCTATATTTATTTCAAATACAAACGTATACAGTACAATGCTAACGAAAATTGTCTTAATATGAGTACCGAAACAATTTGAAATAAACATTAGTTATCCTCAATTTTAATTACGTGAGTTATTTTGTTATACATTTTAACAGTGTGTCATAGCTCCTTAAAATATGCTCTTTTGGTTTAATATCACATCAATACTAGTTGACGTCTCTGAGCCTGATAATGACTAGAAATAACTGACCTTAAATAATAATTATAATCAATAAAATAAATTAAATATATAATTTGTTGCCCCTTTTCACATTTACGCCCACAATCAAGCTGAACGTGGCCTTTAGGTCTTGTTACCCTGTAAGGGATAAAAACGTGATTAATGTGAATATACATAAGTCTATTTATTGAGATACAAAGTTTTCTTACAAGTAAAATTATTTTAAGAGTTGCTATAGAAAATTACCGAAATTGCCTAGACTAAGTATACCAATAGAGCTGAAAGTTAGGCTTTTGCATAATCAATCTCGGTTCTACCCTCTTCTTATTCAAATAGTTGTTTCCAATTTTTACTTAAGTTTAGGCTGGAATTGGAATAAAGTCCAAATTGATGAATAAAACGCTCCAAATTTTAATATTTTGAGATTTATCTAAAAACCAATGTTTCTACAATTGCGTGGAACAGTTTCAGTATGTTGAGACTTTTATCCTACTGACATCTATCCTTTTATCTCCAGTTTATAAGCGTCCCACAGGTCTATACCTATGCCTCCTTTCAGAGTCAGAATCAGAGAGCTTGGGCCATTGTTCACATGAGGGCCCAGCGGATTGGTAAGAAAACTGACCCCTTTATTTTGACACGGCAGTGTAGATCATTATACTCTCAAATACACAAATCACGTCTATATCCCATACGGGGCGTATAGGTGAAAAGGGGAACCAAAATAGTGATGGGCTGTGTAGACTGTAGAAACTAGTAAAATTAAACAATTTAAATTATAGTAAAAATTCAACACGCAGCGCTGACAAGAGCAATGACACGACTCTCTTTTGTTTTTGTTTTCTTATAGCGCTGCGTGCAATTAACTTTATTTGTGGCCAGTGCCTAAATATAATGGTTTGATAAAAAGGTAGCTGTCTAAAGAGGTGCGTCGCCTACAGGTTGCTAGCTACAACGCCTATAACATGATTCCTAAGATTTTCGCCCGTTCCCTCGATGTGCTTCTACCATCTGCGCTTGAAGAGAAGCAACTGTTTTTCTTTGCTCCCAGACCAGCACAGAAACACCGAAGCGGCATCAAAAACACAAATCCTCTTACGTTGTAATCAAAAACCGAAATAGATTATAAGAATTCAATATCCGTCTCTCAATATGTCAGACCGGCGATCGGCAATATCTCTTTCATGTTTTTCTACGCTTAAATGCCTCAAATTTCTATTGCGACACTTCAGGATTCCGCAGAATACAAGCTTTTGTAAGAAGCTTACTTCAGTCAGTACGTTTACTGTATGTACGTATGTAAAGAGTTATCTTTATTTGTACACTAGCGACCCGCCCCCGCTTTGCACGGGTGCAATCAGTGTTTCACACACACACACAAATCACGTCTTTATCCCTAACGGGGCAGACAGAGTCTAAGGTAACAGGTACCTACAGGCCACAATTAGCAAGATTGAGGGTGTATAGGTGGAAAATGGAATCAAAATAGTGATGGGTTGCTAGCCTCATCGCCTATAACATGATTCCTATAAGTTTCGCCCATTCCCTCGATGGTCTTTTACCATCTGCGCGGGTAGAGAAGCAACTGGTACATTCTATGTTTTTTCTTTGCTCCCAGACCTGGTATATCTAAAATATTTCTGTCACCGTCTCTTTATTTTGAGACTGCATCACACACAAATAAGAGAGTGAACTAGCAGAGACACAGTTCACCCCCAAGTACGTACAAACAAGCAGGTAGACAGACTCACTCACACACTTTCACGTGTAAAATATAAGTAGGATATAAGTGCACAAAATCTACAATTGAGAAATTCAATCATGTCCACTACAAAGTCGTTTTAAGTGCGGTATCCATTCGCCATTTTACTTCACGTGTACTCCCCAAAATAATTTCGTCTCATTTTTATGTTCGCTCTTCTTTGATGGTCTTAAATTCAATTATTATTTTATGGAGCTCTCGTGACTTTTGGTGTGAATTGTTACTTTATTACTTTATCTAATTATTTATCTCGGTTGGCGTGTGGAAGATGCAATCTCAGAATCTCCAGTAAATTATTGACACGAAAAACGTTATGTACATACAGTCAAGTGTAATAATATGTACCTGATCAAAGTTTCAAAAATAAGTACCATACGCTCTTACACATACACACACATACACGAATCACATCTTTATCCCTTACGGGGTAGACAGAGCCTAAGATAACAAGACCTACAGGCCACGTTTAGCAAGATTGTGGGCGTATAAGTGGAAAAAGGAATCAAAATAGTGATGGGTTGCTAGCCGCATCGCCTATAACATAATTTCTAAGAATTACGCACTTTCCCTAGATGGGCTTTTACCATCTGCGCGGGACGAGAATCAACTGGTACATTCTATGTTTTTCCTTTGCTCCCAGACCAGCATGGAAGTACGTTCTTAAACCGGCGTAATAAGGTAGTGGAAAGTATTTTTGAGAAGTCCGTATCGATATTTATTTTTGCACTTGACCGTACCTACGAGTTTGCGTAAACGTCTATTAGGTACGTAGAGGGGCCCGATTTTTGAAAGCACATATGTGAAAATACTACTCGAAAGTGGTGAAAAATTGTGCTGAATAGGAGTAGCTTAGAAGATACTTACAGCTCTCATTAATCTTGTGAACTAGTCAAAACTTTGATAAGAGCTGTAGTTTAGACGACATAAGCTGATTTATACCACTTTCGAGTGGTATTTTCACATATGTGCTTTCAAAAATCGGGCCACTATACTTGAAAGTTATTCTCTTTATTCTATCCCCACCTCGTCAACAGCAAAATACATAACGAACATTAAATCAAAAATTAATTTGCCAATTCAACGCTGTAATACAAATCCCGAACGTGCTACAAAGCCAAGTAAACTAACAACCTACTTCTGACGGGTTCTATTTTCGAAATCACGAGTGGCCATTACTACGAGCGACTTCGAGTTAGAGGTTAATTGAAGCATGCAGCATGCCATACTTGTGCATGCTTCAAGTTGCATGCTTGGCGTGTAGTGCGGGATTATGGGATTCACTAATCGCACGAAATGTAAGGCTTGCCTGAAATATTTGAGCAACGCTTTGCCTTGGCCTGTGAAATGCTCAGACCATAGGGATGGAAACGGATTCCTATCATTTGACCTAATTTCATATGCCATGATGATCATTTGGCATAATTCTTTTTTCTTTTTAAACTGTTTATTATTCTAGATTATTACGAAGCTAACTTAACCTAGAGTTCATGATGACCATTTCAAAGCTCCTAAGAAAACTTAAATAAATTATGACAAACATTACATTATGGCATATTTATTTCGGGCTAAAAAAGGATTCTAACAGTAAATATGGAGAGTTGCGAGCGGCAAAGTGAGCCTCGCAAAACTACGCCTCATAACAACGCACACATGTGCATCCAAACTTCGCCAAGGAAACTGGTTGACGTACGCATAGTACGCGCAGGAGGCGAGGCGTAGTTTGTACCGGCTTCAACTCGCTGTTCGTAACGAAGGCAGTGAAATATATATATTTAAGCAAGCCATCTGCATTTTATTTGAAACACATTAGGTATAGGTATTTTATATGAAATTCCAGACAAGCTTTTATAGACTGTGGTTTGACCTTTGTCCTTTGGCCTCTCAAATGGAGGATTGTAGGAGCTAACCCAGGTACACACAATCATTTTTGCAAGATTTGATTACAAACAGACTGAAAAAAGACAGGTGAAAGTAAAAAAAAAACTTTTTCTCAAACATTGTCGTAAATGTCGTTATTGTATTCTAAGTAACAGAACGCGAAGGGCCTTGTTGACGGCCGAATTACATTGCAGGCGCGATTTTTTGACCATAAATTGGATTGATAGACTGTTTTTAACTTTTTAAAAATTCAAAGAGACCATGGAATAATGAACAAAAATGTCATACAGTCAAGTCGATGGCCGAGGAATGCGGGTTTTGTTCCAGTGTAACGTTTTTATCAAAGTCTCAAATAGCTTACCGTGACAGATGACATAAAAAAACTTAAGAAAAAAGGCGGCAACGTGAAAACCAATTAAGTTGCGAGGAAGTTTAGCGCAAAATTTATTTTCATTTTCTTCTCAATGTTTGAGAAAAACATTATATCTGCCTCAGCTGGAAGAGCAATTGCCTACTTCCCAGGCCTCGGCATTAATCTACTATCAAAAAAGTGAACAAAAATAGTGAACTTCTTCCTTATTTTAAGTCCGTTAAAAAACATTGCTTCTTATCTGGAGGCACGGCAGTGCTCCCGCTAAGACGAAAAAAAAGAAGGCGAGGCCTACCTTTTCTCAAACCGTTTCGCCGTATTTTTAAATTTCTTTATTCCTTTTCTGTTGTGTTTATTATATTGCGGTTAACGTTTTTGTCCCGAACAAATCGAGGTGTGACCGTAATTAGTAACCTAATCCACTCGCTAATCAAAGGGACAACTTTTAAGCAATTATATGTTCAGGATTTACTACCTTTTCATAAGGCAGGTTTAAATTACTGCCGGCTTTTAAACTTACGGATTAAATTAGTATAAGCTTCCGCTTAACATTCTGGTTATTTATTATGATGGCAGATAACATCAAGATGAAAATCTTACATCATTACACTAGTATTTATAAAATTACTCACCATCATCATTATCTCCAGCCTACATACGCCCCACTGCCGGGCACAGGCCTCCGCTTAGAATGAGAGGGCTTGGGCTATAGTTTCCACGAGGGCCCAGTGCGGATTGGGAACTTCACACACACCATCGAATTGCTTCGCAGAAGTGTCGGTTCAAATGTAATATCGCACATAAATTCCGAAAAACTCAGATGCGAGCCCGGGCTCGAACCCGCGACCCTCTACAAACCACTGGACTTTTTTTTTTTTTTTTTAACGTGTGGAAAATGCGCCTTATGCATCTCCGCGCTCGGGGCAGCACGAACGGAGGTATGACGGGTTCTCCATCCCGCCGCTGCCTTCCCTATGGAAGGAGGGGAGAGGCCTACCGTCTAAAAACACACACGTTCCCTCCAGGCCTTGAACTGCGGGCGTTGCGGGCGAACACCGTGACCACCGCAACGTCCACTGGCCGCCCCGGGATGGGGCAGGTGGCGACGGCACCGTTGAATGCGGGTTCCGGATTCCCCGCCCTCCCCCGCCGGTGACCGTCTGTTTTTTTAAAGAGGTTGACTCCTCGTAGCCCCCTCAGCGGCCCACGTTCCCAGCGCCAGCGGGCCGGGGTTACGTGACGGCCGACATGACCGAGATCACGCCGCCCTGTTGATTTTTATAGAGGTTTACTCCTCGCGGCCCCCCTATCTTGAAAAAGACGAGGCGGTCCACGGTCCCGGCCCTGTGGACCGGGTTTGCGTGTCGTCCGACCGTGACCGAGGTCACGTCATCCTCTGGATTATTATAGAGGTTTACTCCTCGCGGCCCCCTTATCTTGAAAAAGACGAGGCGGCCCACGGTCCCGGCCCTACGGACCAGGTTTACGTGCCGTCCGACCGTGACCGAGGTCACGTCGCCCTCTGGATTTTTATAGAGGTTTACTCCTCGCGGCCCCCTTATCTTGAAAAAGACGAGGCGGCCCACGGTCCCGGCCCTGCGGACCAGGTTACGTGCCGACCGGAAATGACCGAGGTCATTCCGCTCCGCGATCGCATCCCTTGCGGGACGCACCGCTTCGACGGCAGGCTTTGCCTGAGGAGGCTCGCCCTTCCGTTCCCCGCCCGGGGCGAACAGCAGGTACAAGGTTGGACTCGCCCCCGTCCCTCCCCGTACGAGGCGTTTGGCGCCTCCAGGTTTGGTGCAGAGCTACGGTCAACGCACCACTCGTCCCCGCCCTAGAGCGGGCACCAGTGGTGGCCGCAGATGCAGAGCAGCTCCCCGGCAGCTACCGCACACCCCGTCCCCCCCTAGGCTTCCCCCCCTCAGAGAACGCAGGGCCTGCCGGTAACCGCAAAGCGTCACCTACCTTTCGCCAGCTCCAGGCCGAGTGAGCAGTTCGGCGGGAGGGGGCCCTCTACAAACCACTGGACTACCATGGCTTTTTTTAACCATTTATTTATACTGTAGTGTGACCAGAATACAGAGATCTCTCACAAAAATTACTAACACAGACCAAATAAAAAGTCAACACGGAGTTTAAACCACACTTGGGGTCTTACCACGACGTCTTAATGCGATCCAATTAAAACTCAGTTCAGGTTTTAGCTGTCACTTTTAGTATGGTTTTGACAGCGAGCGAACCTGAACTGAATCAGAATTGAATCGCTTTAAGACGTCATGGTAAGGCCCCTGCATACATTTACACAATAAGCAAAACCAATTTTTTTCCGAACAAACTGGCTGAGGCACGCACAGACACGCACAGGCGCAGTTAAAAGCTTACCCCCTTATTCATAAACGCTCTATAGGCTTCTGCTAACTTAGCAATCGTTTGTCCTTATCTCTCACTTTGACATTTACCTTTCACAGATAAGGACAAACGATTGCTAAGTTAGCAGAAGCCTATAGAGCGTATATGAATAAGGGGGTTAAACTTTACACCGGTCTCACTTTGCCAGTCGCAGAACCCCGTCTTGACATTTTATTTGATCTGAAAAATTCTTTTGAAAGCAATGCAAGATTTTCACATTTTGCATGTAAACATTTCTTTGCATCGAAACTTCGACAGAGCTCCTGTAACCAAAAGATTAGGTAGAAAATATTCTCGAGAATTCGATTTTAAAATATCCGAAGGCGCTCTAATGGAACTCGGTTCCATCTTTTACTGGTATTCAATATTGTATCCGAGCTACGTGCAAGAGAAATTCAACTTTAACTCGTTACTTTTCCAGCTGATAATGTTGTGGAATCGGAAAGTCTATTTTGCTTCCCATTTAACAGACGTAACTAAATTCGAGTGTTTTCGGAAAACTGTGAAGTAAATTTTAATATGGAAGCAGGGAAGTTGCCTGCGATATTGTGAATGGCTGTAATGAATTGCCTCTGGGGTCCATTTAATTAACTGATATTATGTGGTGCAGCACGCGCGCGATCAGAGTAGGTACAGTCGGTGTATGAGGCGAGCGGCAATGCGAGGTGCGTCGACACTACACTCCCCCACAGCACTCATCGCGCGCGTGCGCGTACTATACCTACATAAAACCATAATCATAATCATTACGTATTACGTCTACATTAATTGATTACTTGGCAATTAAGGGGGTTGCTCTTCCATACAAATCTTCCGTGCAGCTGCATTTCGTCCACAGGCTTAATTTCAATGCGGTTTTTTGAGGATAGTTACTAATGAATATATTGTGTGCGCAAATTACAAAACGGAGTGCATTTATCATACCTAAAATGCAGTATGATGCAGTTCATTTTGATGCATTTTACAATGTGTGAGTAGCTAGTGTCAAATAAAACATGTTGTAAAAACCAATAGAATAGAATAGAATAGAATAGAATAGAATAGAAGAAATTTTTATTCACCAACACAAAAAAAAAAAAATTACAAAAATTCAAAAATCGGCGATTTCGAGCAGTCACGTGACCACTAATTTGGCTTAGTAATCGTTCACTGAAAGATGTGTGTCAGGGTCTTTACCATGACGTTTTAATGCGATTCAATTCCGATTCAGTTTAGGTTCGCTCGCTGTCAGTATGCTTAGTGTAGGTTTCGGTCTCAAAATACGTCTCGAAAGCGTTTGCGTTAAAATGCTAGCACTAAAAAGCTAGCACTAAGAGAAGAGTTTGTTGTCGTGGCGCTGCCAATTATTCCATAGTAATTGAGACCGATACGTGAAGGTAAGGCCGGGAATCGAACCCGGATTCTCATCATTCCATGATGCGTGCTATATCTACCGCTACACCAGCTATAGCAGGTGAGCCTTCGAATTTTACTATCTGTTACTAGCTATCACGTGACCTTGTTACTATGCAAATTTTTGTCGCCAAGCGCCACCCGTCTGTACCACAAAACAAACTCCCTTGGAACATCTCCTGCTCACCAAGGACGAGAGAAGGCGCTGTTTAAACTATGTAACGTAGTTGGCTAACATTACACTCCTGTAAACACCACTGAAGATAACCAATCTGAATCACAAATAGTCATATCGGTGATCTCAAAAGCCGAACAAAGCAAGCAGTCATGCAACGAATCGGTTCTATTAAGCGGCGCCGAGTGGACTCAGGAAATTGAAGTGTTCTGGCCATTGAGTCGAGTACGGCTCGCCTGGATTGATTCCCGCCATAATGAACGATGCCCATCTAGATTAGGAACTGGAGAAACTACTGAAGCGAGCAGTTTGCTGAGAATAGTATGTTAAAACTGTGATTGCAGCATTTGTCCGTATTAAGTGTCCTTTTGAATCTGGAAAAAGGAAGTGAAGGATTTGAGGGTTTTTAGGCTCTTAATTTTAGGTACAGCACAAATTAGTATTACCAAATATTTACATAGATACATTCATACATATATACACAAATCACGTCTTTATCCCTTACGGGATAGACGGAGTCTAAGGCAACAAGACCTAAAGACCACGCTTAGCATGATTGTGGGCGTATGAATGGAAAGGGGAATCAAAACAGTGATGGGTTGCTAGCCACATCGCCTTTATAGGTCTGGGAGCAAAGGAAAAACATTGAATGTACCAGTTGCTTCTCGTCCCGCGCAGATGATAAAAGCCCATCGAGGGAATTGGTGAAATTCTTAGGAATCATGTTATAGGCGATTCGGCTAGCAACCCATCTCTATTTTGATTCCTTTTTCCACCTATACGCCTACAATCATACTAAACGTGGCCTTTGGCTCTTGTTACCTCAGGCTCTGTCTACCCCGTAAGGGATATAGACGTGATTTGTATATGTGTATGTGTATGTAGACAAGGACGAATTTACCTAACTACCAGACGAAAATTTTCTTGAACTATCGAAAACTTTCTACTGACACTTTGTTCTCTTTGTTATAAGTATCTTACGGTAACTTTTAAACCCTGTTTGCTTGCAGTATTCTGTATAAAAATTACTACACGTGAAGCACGAAATCCGAACAACTTTGTTGCGGTGCAATGAAATATCACACGGTATGAACGACAAAGTAACCTAAGAATATCATTTCAGACATATTTTACCGACTGCTACAGCACGGCGACATTAAACAGTAGGATAACTCGCGGTCACACTGATCTGGCGCACGCTTTTACTAACAAATAACACAGAAAAAAGATTTGCCACGTATCTTTTTTTTTTAATATAAACCTTCTGATTCACTTAATCACTTCAGTATAGATAAATCTAACCCAGTAAAATGTAGACACATGCAAATTGTGGATAGCACTTCGCAGACATAACCCGAGGGCTCGTGAACGCATCGTATGACAATTCTATTTGAAAAAATTTAGTTCCTCTGACATCCGTTTTTTACACTCATCATGTCAGCCGAAAGACGTCCACTGCTGAACATAGGCCTCCCCCGCGGCTCGCAAACAGATCGGCCCTGCGCCATCCGCATCCAATGCGTTCCCGCTACCCTCACCAGGTCGTCGCTCCATCTTGTTGGAGGCCTACCTACACTGTTGTTTTCTACACTGTGTGCACTTTTCTACACTGTGTGTGTCTGTGTCTGTAGCATCGTAGTTCTCATATCTGTAAGCCCAGCAGTTTTTGCGACGTTTTATAATTTATAGCTATGATTTCTTACTGAGTAAAACACTGTCGCCTGTGTCCTAACGCAGTCAGGTTGCACTCAGCGCCGCGCAATTCGCTTGCGGAATGTTTTATATTCAAAGCCGCCTGTTTGAATTTATAAAGGATATTATTGTAACCGATGACAATATTAAGGGGCTTTACATTGTTTTGAAATTCCAAATATCACGTATCATCGGAGATACATAAAGCTGAAATTGTCTGTAGTTGACTCGTGGAAGATGTAACTGGTACATACACGTAATAGTGAGACTTTATGAGCTAGAGCAACAATTAGAATTTGTTTCATGAACTATATTTACAATTATGCAACCGAAGTCTATGGAAATGGGCAGGTCAATAACTTTTTTGCGGTGTGTACCTACTTGTTTCTGGGAAGTCATCGAAAAATTTATTGAAAATTTTGAAGTGGTATCTTACATACTAAAAGGGCAAGTTTGTTAGACTCATTGTTATTTATTATCTGTTGTGTGGTGTCATGATATCTTACTGTAGAATGTGTAGACTGTAAACTATGTTCATCTAATTCATATATCTTATCATATTGTACCTATGTCGGTTAGTTAGCGTTCGACACGTATGTTGTGCCCGAAAACCTACACTAAGCATACAGCGCCATCGATATATAGCGGAACTGTTATGTTAACTCTACAACTTGTATACAGTTTTAAAAACAACTGCTACGTCACACGTTACTTTGTCCACTGATTTATTGACATCAAGTAAACCACAATAGCGAGTGGCTGCGTCCGTTACTTACATTATGGGTCACACCACACTTCCTAATGTCAATATTATTTTAGGACACCTCCCCCTCACACCTGCTAAGTGTTTTTACTATCGCGATCAGGGTTTGCCTTTTACGGGTATTTTGGTAGGCAATTTTACAGTTCGAAATTATTCAAAAATATGATGAGTTTTTAGTCGACAATTCCCTCTTTTCTTTATCCTATATCCGGCTCTTCGGTCTCATATGACGTCAACAAATTGTCAGCAGACGTTATCGTTCAAAAACTAATATTGAGCAATCGATAGCAAATACCAAACCAAGCATCGACATAACTACAGGATATTTTACTAAGGGCCGATTTTTCAATTGTCAGATAGGCCCTTTTAGACGAATAACTTTATAGGCGTCTGTCAGATAAATGCACATCTGAGGACTGAAAGATCGGCCCTAAATAAGCTAATACATTCTTATTAAGCGCGGCCTTATAGGGTGGACAGAAACCAGGGTAACTAGACCTTAAGGCCACGTTTAGCGTGTTTGTGGGCATATAGTTGGAAAGGGGAATCATAATCATGATTCCTAAGATGCTCACCCATTCCCTCGAAGGGCTTTTATGACCTGCGCAGGCAGAAAAGCAGCTGGTAGGTACACTGTTTTTCTTTGTGGGAACAAGACCAGCATGGACGACATGGTAGCATGGAAGAGAAAAACTAATTCTGTAAGAAACTAGCCAAGTCTCGATGGAGCTGCTTGTTTATCTCTAAAAAGTAATGAAATATAGACAAAGTCGCGCCAAGTTCAAGGTTCCTTACTGCGATTTCTTTATTATTATAGTTAATGTTGTGTGCCTTGGCCGTTGAAGGGTACACAAGGGTACAAAACCAGGTGCTCCATGACACCATTGCACCAATCTGTCGCCAGAACCGCTACTCATTGACGATTGCAGATAAATTAAATGAAAACAAGGAAGTACAGTTTGTACTATTTTTATTTACATCCATCATGTTTGAACGAGCTCTTCGATTATTATGACGTGTTCAAATAGAAGCCATTGGTGTTCATCGCTGTATTTTAAGTCACAAAGGTCATGCGCATTTTGGGTCAAGCTTTGGACTCTGGTAACAATTTAGACTGAGTTGTAACCAGCAATACCCTGCGAGATGAGGGGGAACTTGTCGCCGCATAGCCCTTGGAAGTCATCTAGGTCTACAGCCCAGTACATGACGCCTCCCAAGCCCATGGTCTTCGCGTATTGGGCCTGTAAAACAGAGAAATGGAATTAACATGGTCTATGTCAGTAGTTATACAAGCACAGTCAGGATGTCGATAGACCTTGGTCTTTACAACATCGCTGACAATTTTAAAAAGGCAAAATAGATTGTGGTCTTCATTTTTTAGGTTTCCGTAGCCAAACGGTAAAAACTACCTGTAACTAAGGCTCCACTAGCTGTTTGTCTATCACCAGGCTGTATCTCAGTGACTGTGATAGCTAGACAGTTGAAATTTTCACAGATGGTGAATTTTTGTTGCCGCTATAACAACAAATACTAAAAATCTAACTTTTTTATGTATGTCTGTCTATGTAAGTAATCAATACAAACTGACTAACACTGGATATTATATTCACTAGCCGAATTTGTAAAGAACCCTCAGTGCGCGAGTGCGCACACTTGGCCGGTTTTCTAATCAACTTACCTTAGCATAAATAGTGTTGGGGTTGTCATATCCAACCCACAACAAGTCCTTGTTGGCGTAGACGTAGTTTCCAGTCACCTCAGTGATATTCCATGCTGAGGTATTGTTCTTCTGGTCTTCGCAGATCTGAAAGACAATTATTATTATCCCAATGGAAAGGTTTATAGAGAAAAGCTTCAGACGAACACAACGCCTAACTCGATTTGTTTTGGACATCGGTCTTCTGGTCTTTGTAGAGCGTTGTCTCGCTCTAACTTATGTGACGCCAATTGTCTCTTTCCAAAGACCGAAGTGCCATCTTTATGGCCCGGTACTGAATAGTATAGGCAGTACACAATGGGCGACTACAGGTCATCGCTAAATAAGAGGGTGATGGGGCATCATAGTTCATAGCGAACAAGTCAAGTCTACAATGAATCAGTACGCAAAATGATAATGTAAGAAGGACGTGCATGGCTAATTGTGTACCTATGTGTACAAATGACGATCCTCTCTGTGCCGCAGTTTCCGTGGACATCGTGCGGCATGTCATTACCTCATAGTAAGCCAGGATGCCAGCTTCCTCGGTGTAGGATCCGGCTGCACCTGCGCCTGTGAAGGGTGCACCGGTAGAAGTGTTGTTCAGACTGGTCAGAGTGAAGGATTTGCCGTAGCCTCCAAGACCCATCAGCAACTTGGAGGCATTCGCCCCGTTGTCAAGCCAAACGTGCACCGAGTAATTCTAGAACATATAGGTCCTGTTTCATCACTCTCGTTAAGTTCTAAGCTTAAGTGCCAGAAATATATGGCAGCGTCTCTATTTTTTACTACGAAATAAACAGAGATAGCAACATATCCATCTGACACTTAAGGTATTTGGAACTCAACAGAGTAATGGAACAGCCGCTAAATATTAAAAGGAATTCATTTTAAGATTCTTCAATGTTGGGCATGTTGAGTAACACCTTGGTCATCATTTCCAGCCTATATACGTCCCGTTTCTGGACCTCCTGGCAGAATGAGAGGGTCTATAGTTCCCACGCGGGCCCAGTGCGGATCGGAAACTTCACGCACATAATCGATTATGGCTTGCAGGCGTGTGCTATGCACTAGTAGTGGCCATACTATTGTCTAACTTGCGTTTGCATTATGCATCTCTTTCTTTCATGTGAAATCAATTGGGTTAAACAATAATGTGGCCTTTCAATCAGTCTTTCTTCAGATCCATGGTCTTCGTATAATAGGTACGTCGCGCAAGAGGAAAAATAGCAACGTGTTTTTTTACGAGCGCGCCAGAAGAATGGTTATCAAGCTATATTGACCGCTTTAACGTTGAATATGAAGAAACTTACACCATTCAAGTTCAGACTGGCATCGTCAGTCAGTTGAGGATAGAGAGGTGCATTGACGCCGGTCTCCGTATCCCAGGTGCCATGGAAGTCGTACATCATCAAGTTCAAATAGTCCAGGTATCTAGAAAATGTCATGACTTAATATTTGAGCTCTATAGGTATAACCCATCACTATTTTCATTCCCCTATCCAACTATACGCCCACAATAATGCTACACGTGGCCTTAAGGTCTTGTTACCTTAGGCTCAGTCTACCCGTATATAGACGTAATTTGGGTATGTAAAGGTATAAATGCTAACCAAATGTGTTATTGTCAAGAAGAAGAATAAAAATAGAGCAAATTAAATTTCTTCCATGAATGTATTTAAAAAGACCTTCGGGTACGTTGTGCTATCTCACTCACTCTGATGGGTTTGATACTTGAAATGAATGTCGTTTCAGGAGCTCAAGGACAGTTGTTGCTTGCATTCCAGATTATCTTTGTCCAGCTAGCACCTGTTGCTTCTAAATCTAGTCTCCTTTTAAATTTACCTTTGTATAAATAATACTTACTGCGTAAGCGCAGGCACGTCGTACGACAAATCAATGTTAGCCTGCGTGACCGCGACGGCGGATGTCAACAAGTAGCCCTTAGCTTCGAACGCTGATTTCAATTCCTTGACTAAAGTGACGAACATTTCCTGAAAAACCAAATAGTTTATTTTATGAGTTGTGTTGTATTTAAAGACTAGCTGTTGACCGCGGCTTCATCCGCACAGAATTAAAAATAGCATGTGACACTCACAAATAATGTGGCTTACTATTGGTAAAAGATTTTTTACAATCGGTTCAGTAGATCCAGAGATCACCCCTACAAACTCATGAACTCACAGACTTTACCTCTTTTATACTTATTCTTATATCGGCCCCTATTTTAATACTACTTTCATCTACTCAAAGGTTAACTGGTAGAGATCCGGATGACGTCCGGATAGCCTAGTGGTTAGTGACCCTGACTATGAAGCTAGAGGTCCTGGGTTCGAATCCCGGTAGGGGCAGACAGTCGTATGATGAATACGAATGCTTGTGCCCGAGTCATGGATGTTGTATGTATTTATCTACATTATACATTATATAAGTATAAGTATCTTTATCCGTTGCCTAGTACCCATAGTACAAGCTTTGCTTAGTTTGGGGCTGGGTCAATTGGTGTAATTTGTCCCAAGATATTTATTATTATTTATTATTATTATCCCTTACAGCGATAAGTTCACCTTTGTGCATATATCTAATCTTTTTTGACAATTACATACTACATTGAATACACTGACAAGCAAAAATAACTGGTCACTTTTCGTACAAAGCTAAACGGAAAACGGCCCGTTATTTTTGCTCGTGATTTTTTTCATCTACCTTGTCAGATTCTATCCCTCCTCGCTGTGCTGGGTATTCCCAGTCCAGATCCAAGCCATCAAAACCATTGCTGTCGACGTAGTTGTAGAGGTTGCTGACAAAAGCGGCCCGCAATGTGTCATTGTTCACCACCTGATCAGAAATAACAGAAACTATTACAAGTAAAACAAAAAGTGTTTATACAAATTTACGATCGTGATTGTGTATGATAAAACTTTTAGAATGCTTGGTCTTAGTTGAGATTTTTTGCAATTGCATGACATAGGACACAGTGGATCATGATCCATTTGGTAACTATAGTGCAAAGGTGAGTTGTTTGGAAATGATTTACTGGGTTTATCCTACTACTTGACATATTTATGTTTTCTTTTTAATAGTTTCATACCGTTGAGAAATCTTCTGATCCTTCACTCCATCCACCAATGGCTGGCAATATCTTTAGATTTGAGTTCGATTGCTTCAGCGCGACTAGATCAGCAACAGAATCTAAAAAATGTAAAGTTAATGAGAGATAACTCCAACGATTGTCACACAGACAGGCAAACAATGTATGAAATTTTGCTTTTTTTGATTATTTGTTCTTCTCTGTACTGTACCGAATTTGTATAAATAAAATGTTTCTCTCTCTCTCTTAAAAATAACACTAACTGCTTTTGCCTTCCAGCGTCTCTTCAGTGGGATAAGTAAGGTCTCCAGTGGCGTTGAGACCAAGGAAAGAGTAAACGATATGAGTGCATAGGTCCAGAGGGAGGTCACTGACACCGAAGCGACCTACTCCCGGCCTTTCGTTAGCCCACGAGCCATAGTAACAAAATACTGCGCCGCTTGACGATCCTGTAACAAAAGAAAAAGTTAGGTACTTAGCTTTTTTTATTTTGATCCCAATGAATAAGAAGTTGGAGATTTTTAAAGGCACTGATGAAGTGACATCTAATAAAAATTAAATGTATGTCTAATTAAGTAAAATTTAGAGACGGCAAAACCAAACACCGAAGCCCATCCATCTCGCCGTCTTTCAAAATGTCTTCGTATTTGAGCGTTTTCCAAAAAAAGGTTCACATGATCATTGAATGAATTCGACTATTGTGGGTTTTTCTTACTCGGAATCCTTTACCCTATCGATCCTCATACAAGAAAAAATGTGTCCCAAAATTTCCAATCTTCGTTACTTTTTTAAACATACCTAGGTCATTGGATCGTGTCGTGACGAACAGGAAAAAAGTCTGTCTGCAAATTTTTTCTTGTATGAGAATCGATAGGGGAAACGATTCTAAGTAAAAAAAAACTAAAATATTGAAATTCTGGATAAAATAAATGTGGGTGTTTTTTTGGAAAACGCTCATTTTCAAAATGTATGGAACGAACCTCGACGCTTAAGTGGGGTTCGGGCACGCGAAGTAGATGCGTTATCTAAAAAAAAGTCTTTATCATCATCACCATCACTTCACTATCACTATCATCACTATCACTACATATTATAAAACAAAGTCACTTTTTCTGTCCTCATGTCCCGATGTATGCTTATATCTTCAAAACTACACAGCGGATTTTGATGCGGTTTTTTTTAGTAGATAGAGTGATTCAAGAGGAAGGTTTATATGTATAGTACATGCACAATATACCGTGCGAAGCTGGGGCGGGTCGCTAGTTTATAATATGCAAAATGTTACAACATGTTTGTTCGGCAGCCGCCGCACTAGACTCAGGGCCTGTGTCGCGGAGATTACTTCCTAGTCATATCCGATACCTGTGTCCGATGCAAGGAATAGTTTGACTTTTAAAAGCACTTACCTTTAACAGCCTTTGCCAAGCTCCCGCCGATGCACAGCAACACACTCACAAAGAATACAACCTTCATAGTGAAAGAACTATTACTAAGTGATAAGATTATTCGCTTTGCCGTTTTTATTCGCTTACATAGATTTTATCTGAACTGTAGCGTACAGGGTTTCACTTTATATTACCGAAATACCGCCTTAAGAAGCGTCCACACGGATGCTTGGAACACACCGCTAAGTTGTAAGTAAGTAGTTAAGTAAATGCTTTATTGTACAAATATAAAGAAACAGATACAATTCACAAAAAAAATAACATTCAATATATGCACAAAGGCGAACTTTTCCCTATAAGGGATATCTACCAGTTAACCTTTGAGTAGATGAGAGGAGCATTAAACGAGGGATCGACAAAGTGTGAGTTTAAAATTCCAGATAGTAAAAGCCACAATAGAGCGTACATATTTATCTAAGTAGGTACAATACACAAAACATAAAAATAAACTACTAAATATCATTACACACATGCATACATACAAAATACAATAAGAGTACACACATACAATATCTAAGGAGATGGTGTGGTGTGAGCCATATCTTCCTCAAGCCACAGACGCCGCTGTTGTGACAAGTTATTGCGTCCGTTTTTGACGCAAAAATACGACAACGGATGCGATTTTCTGAAAGTTATCGCTGCGCGGGCTTGTAACCTGACCGGGGGGTAACCATGACGTCTTAATGCGATTCAGTTTAGGTTCGCTCTCTGTCAGATCCGTACTAAACATGACAGCTAAAACCTGAACAAAGTTTATTTAATAGTTTGTGGAATTAAAACAAACTAAACTATTAAATTAAAAACGAATTAAAAACTAAACCAACACTAATCTTAAAATGAAATAATTAAAAAAGGAGGGGCCCCCGTGGTATAGTTCCGCAGACGCTGGTAGCGTTCCCCCTTTGGACAGCGATACTAATACGCTGTCCAAGGAAGCTGCCAGCTCTGCGGTCACCCGTGGCGTCTATTAGCCTCTTCGAAATATCTTTGAAGAGGCTAATAAACGCTACGGGCAACAGGCAAACCTGAACTGAGTCGCTAGCAAACGTACGTAGTCTGGTGTCAGACGTACATCGTGTGTTGACTTTAATAACACGACACGTAACTCTGTTTAACGCATATAGGCGAAAGTTTCAAGTTATGATTGTCTTGGAGTGCAGCGGTCGCTACTCGGACCAATTTCATAAGCGTAGAGAATCATAGAGCTGAGAGAATGTAAACTGAATAATCAAGAAAAAAATGGTAATATTAAAGCACGAGCTGTTGCCCGCGTCTTCGTCTGCTAAGAATTCATTTATAGCTATCCTGCGGGAACTACGCAATTTTCCGGGATAAAAAGTAGCTCACGTGTTATTCCAGACTATAATCTATCTCTGTGCCAAATATAATCCAGTTTATTTCCAGCCGTTTTGGCGTAAAAAAGTAAGAAACATCCATACATCCGTACTTACAAACTTTCGCATTTACATAATATAGTATTAAATAGTAGGATTTAGCTTCAAAAATGTGCGAGGGGCTTTACCATGACGTTTTAATGTGATTCGATTCTGATTCAGTTTAGGTTTGCTCGCTGTCAGATCCATACTAAAAATGACAGCTAAAACATTTACTGAGTCGAAATTAAATCGCAGTAAGGCCCCCGGCACAAACGTGACGAATACCTTCTCCATACATACTCGTACAGTCAGCGTCAAATAGTTCGTGACACCCAAAGTGGCCAGAAAGTTAGCAACACCTTATTTCAACTGTAATAAAGACGTGTTGCGAACTATTTGGCTACTTTGTGTGTCACGAACTATTCGACGCTGACTGTACATACGTGTCGCTGCGTTGATTGTGCGTCAGGGATTTAAAGCGTTTAGTGTGGTTGACTCTTTATTCAAAGTGTATAATTAATTTCCATAAGCAAGCGTCATTGTTTTAATAAAATAGCGACATTTTTTGTGAATTTAATAACCGAAACTAATGTAAATGAAAGAGAATTTAGCATGACTATAATGATGTGTAGACAGCTGCTACGATTGTGCCTCATTTTAATTACAATGTGTTTAAACAATGGAGATTAAGAACTGTAAAAAAATGTTGTATCGAATCGGTTTCGTTTTTTTCTACGCCGTTTCGTTTTTCAGTTGGGGAGCACGTGCTATCTATAATAAGCAGAAGCCAAATTGTCTCTGTACCTTCCAGTGGCGTGGCGTCAAGTATATCAGAAGGCAAGCCGAAGGGAATTTCACTAGCCTTTTCCTCTAATTCTCCAGAATAAAGTGCCCAACTGCCTTAAAATAGGCAAGCCGGTGGGAATCGAGTTCTATGTACGCCACGCCACTCCGTACATTCTTATGATATTGTTATACCTACAATTTTTTTCCAAATAATTCTATTCTATTCAAAAGTAACGAGTTACTTTTCAAACAAATTTCTATGGCAAGTGACCTGTTAATTATAAGGCGTTAATTATATGGAACCCTGTAGTGCGCGTGCTCAGTTTTTATGAAAGGGGCCGTCCATTAATCATGTGATGTTTTTTAGCACTTTTAACCCCCCCCCCTTGGCGGAAAGCTGGTGTAGTTTAAAACCACCCCCCCCCCCCCCATCCAAAATCACGTGTAGGTAGGTGATATATTACCTCCCGCCCCTTTTGTGATATTTCGTGATTTTTGCCGAACCCCTCCCCCCCCCTTCCGGAGCCTCACGTGATTAATGGACGGCCCCAAAGAAAGAACTTTAATAACGCGTAATAGATCGGAAACAGATTTTCCTATAAACATTTATCATAGAAAGGTGTTGGTAATAATTTGTTTCTGTGTGAAAACCCTACACTTAGAAACTAGCTAAAATAATTTGATATGATCTTCAAGATACAATTACTGTTATCGGATTGTTATCATTCATTGGGTAATGTGTGTACCTATAGGTAACTAATCAAACACTGCCGCTTTTTCCTAGTTTTGTCGACATAATATCTGATTGATAAAAGTATCCGGGTTCATTAACGGTCAATATATAACTAAATAACCAAAAGTTATTTTTTTTTTTGGTATTCCAGTTTTTTGGTCCAAGGTCAGGTCAAGAGTACCTGCAAACGACGGGCATGAATGTAGATTGATGAATGTGGATGAAGAGGAAGAGGTATGTCAGGATCGTAGCAAGTGGAACAGAGGTGCGGGATAGAGGCGGGACGGTATGTATGTACCTATGTATGTTTTGATGGACAGAGTTAAGCAAACGAGTAGACGGGTCACTTGTTACCCATATTTGGGACCCATGGGAATCGACCACCCTATTAGTCTCCGGTACGGCAACGTGGCCTTCATGGGAATTAAGTCTGTAAATCATTGACGTACAATAAACAACTAGACTCGGAATCACGCTCAAAAACTGTCCGAAGCAAAAGTCTGAACGACGCGTCTATTGTTCAGAGTTTTGGTTCAGTTGTGTTTCGACCGCGCTTTGATAACAATGTATATGTCTCTTTCTCACCGTAATCTTACTATTGAGAACAAAAGAGACAGGCAGGTTCCCAGCGCGTGGCGTCGTGTCATTACTTCTCACGATCCTACGCCATTGATATTAAACATTACTGCTACGAAATAAGGTGTCAATTTGAACGAATATGATAATGTTATCTGTCTAAGTCGATGTGTTGACACACACAACACATAGACAAAGCAACTCGGACGTTTCTTGAGGAACCTTTGTTAGCGACTGAGAGTCTAGTTGTTTATTGTAAGTCAATGCTGTAAATTAAAAAAAACCGGCTACGTGCATGTCGGACTCGTCCACCGAGAGTTCCGGACAAATTCAGCAAGTTGATATAAATCAGTGTTAGCCCTGCTCCTAAGCAAGATGTAGACAGTGTGGGGTCACTTTATATTAAGACCGACAGACACATGAAAAATAGAATTTTAGACATAATTCATTAGTTGTGCATAAGAGTTACTTACATGCCAAATTTTAAATTTTAAATTTCTAGGACAACTGGAAGTATTCTCAATTTTTTTAGAGCACGGCAATTTGTATGGAAAAACCTTAATTACACATAAAGGGATAACTCACGTATAAAAAAAGTCGAGTGATGCTCGACATCATCATCGAAATGAGTGTGTACATTTTGACAGTAATAAAAATGACGATGAAAACGAGGGTAGTTGTGCGCCGCTGTCAGTTGCGTCGAGCAGCCGCGCGAACAGAGCGCTGGCGCTGCCGCCGGGGCGAGCGCTCCAGGAAGAAGGACTACGAAATAGTCCGAAACAAGTCGAGCATCACTCGACTTTTTATACGTGAGTTATCCGTTTATGTGTAATTATGATTGAGTCTCACGGTAGTTTCATGTTGAAAGAAAAACCTTAACTTTAATATTTTGATTGATTTAACTTTGAGGGTTGATTTCTGTCACAGCTCTAAAGGGTAGTATTTGGTATTAATTTCACTTTTATACCTCTACGCGTTCCTTGGGTCTTGAATGACGAACGGACGGACAATAAAGTGATCCTATAAGGTTTCGTGATCCTATGAGGAGATCCGTAGAAGAACCAAGGTTACCGACATATGGGGTCGAAAGGTCCTCGAGTGCAGACCACGCACCGGCAAGAGGAGCGTGGGACGTCCACCCACAAGGTGGACCGATGACCTCATTAAGATCGGAGGATCGCGCTGGATGCAAGCCGCTTCCAACCGATCTTATTGGAAATCTAAAGGAGAGGCCTAAGTCCAGCAGTGGACTTGTAACGGCTGAGATGATGATGATGATAAGGTTTCGTTATTAAGGCACGGAACCCTCAAAAATAGTGATCGAACTATTACAATATGAATTTCTTTATCCAATATATAATAAAAGCAAGCGCCCGCGTCACCACGACGTAATAAACATAACACTTAAAGACATATCACGGTGTTAACCCTTGTAATGACAATATTCATTCAATTCTAATAAAAAGTTGAAGACCGTACCCGTTAAGGAAATTATGTGGGTAATTTTGTGGGGTAATTTTACCCCTTTATTGAGCCTTCAGCGGTGTCGGGGTAAGTAGGGTTTCCCGTAAGAAAACATTATGATATAAGTAAATTCTTTTACCCAAATTTTGGTTATGCTATGAAAAGTGTACTTTATTGAATGTTTTCTCATTCTTGGGAATTGTTTAGGGGGATCTTGAAGAGCATTTACCAGTTTGAGTTTATAAGTGGGTTTGTCTATAACAAAGAATTTATATTTATGCACTGGCTGTTGCCTGCGGCTTGACCCCGTTCCGCATTTTTTTTTTAATTTTTTCTCACCGTTAGAACCTTCCCTGGACCTTCACAAATATTTTAAGACACAAGTTAGCCAAATATTCTCGAGTTTTAGCCAGACAAAATGAACCGAAGTATACCAAGCTTTAATCAAGTACAAAAACTTCTTACCACAGACCTTAGACCTTTCAAACGAAGACAGCATTGTATACCCGATTTAACCCCTAAAAGGGAACGTTAGAACAATACGGATGACGGGGAATCGTACGAACGGAATCAGCGTAGACAAAGCTTACAATTCAAAGAATACCTGGAGTAAAGTCTGTTGTCTACTGCTCTAGCTAGTAGGCTTTGGGTGTTGTTTAATTTGGCCATACGCTTGGACTTGAGAATAATACGAAGTGTAAAGCTACTGTTACACATGCTCTAAAATAGCATGCTAAAAAGCATGCTATTGAGTATGCTCAATATGAGCATGCTTATGAGCAGTTTACATTTGCTAGTAATAGGCATGCTAGTTTTAAGTATGCTCCTGAATAAGCAATGCGCATGCTCATTATTAGCAATGTTTCGACACACATACTACCATGGGCGTACGCAGGGTGGGGCAGGGGGGGGCAGCTGCCCCCCCCTGGATAATGTTGACGTCCCTACTAATTATGTATCTTATCTAGTACTTTTATTGTACACACAGCAAAATAATGCGGTTAGCACAGCCACGCACACGTCTATGCGTGTTGAGTATCGACATGAACGTTAAGTAGAATCTATGACATGTGAATGTGTGAGTGAGTTCGATCATAAAATCTACCCCCTAAGTACAGATTTTTTAGCAACAAGATGAATGAGCAATGTCACTGTAAATTACCTGTTTATTGAATAAACAACAACTAACTATAAAATAACAATGAAGAAAGTTACAACTATTTAAGTTAGTTTATAATAAATTAAGTAAAAAATAATTACAAATTAAATGAAAATAATCCCCGCCGGTATCGTGTCACACTCAAAGGCTGAAAATGCAATATCTCCGGTTTCAGTTACTTCTACAAAAATAATGTAAAAGTATTTTTTTTATTTAGACTGTCCTAAAAATATTTTACCTAATCTTACATTGGATATTGTCATCCCCAGTGTAAGCGAGAGAACCGAATCGAAGCTTCCTTCGACCTTGAATCTTCAAATTTATGCAATCCCACGCATTGAACTATTATTACTAGCGAAGAGTAGTTACCATCTCACTGATGGACGATGTTATATTATTATTTCTCAACAAGTCTGAGATTCCAATTCCAAAGCAATATTCCTCACAACCAGCACGGCCATCGAAATAACATCCAAAAATGTCATTTTATTATTACTATTTTATATTCCGTTTTCTTCGGATACGAACCCGGTTCACTATAGCAGAAGTCAAATCTTCGACCTGTCTTTGACCGCTAGGCCACCGAGGTATGCAAGTTACATGGTGAATGTATGAATTATGTTCAATCTGCGACTACTGTATTGCAATTTGTGTAAATAGCTGTTTTATGAGCTTTGAAATAAGGTTGAAATTATAATTTATTTTTTTCCGTAACTATTTAATTTTATGGTGGTTGCAGTCTATTGTATGTTTAATTTTACTCTTATATAATATGTTAAAAACGCAAACGCATTGTGTTTTCTTTTAATATAATTATTAATAGGTATGACTCTTTTTACTGGAGTTTAAAAGTTGCTAGCTGATGGCTATTTTGGTCGTTATCGTCTTAAACAATATAAAGTGTTTTCTACCCTCAAATTTCTAATAATATGATTTTGTGAACAAACAACAACTGTCACCGCTGGCAGCCATTATTAGCTGCGGGATGAACCGTGTGTTATACTTACGAACTGTTTAATTTTGCCTTTCGAATACCTTGTGATTTGCAAAACATGAGCATTTGCATTTCATTTATCTTTGTTGAAAAGAGCAAAACAATATAACTATTTATATAAGGAATCGCTAGGCATTTTTTGATATGGGTAAGTAGACAAACGGTGTTAAAAACAATGACTTATTATTTTATCGGTAATGTTTTAAACAACTTTCTTTGACGAAAAATGTTTTTATTTAAACTTCATTTATTTTGCAGCGGAAGACTGTGCCATTATGGATTCACCCTTACGCAGACTTCGGACACGATAAAAATATTCGTTCTGGGCCTAAACCTGAAGCCTCATCTCCTGCCATTTGATTTGGACATTATGTAGTTGCCGCACCCGCTAGTGACCCATTTCACAGCAACAAGACACAATGCTACGTTGCAACCTGTGCGAAACCATCTGCATGCTGCAGGATTGCATTGCCGTAGACCAGCAAAAAACATGCCTTAACGGACCAGCATAGAAGAAACCTTTGCTCGTGAATATCTTGACTTTGATTATTACATCAATCAAAGTCAAATGTAGTGATTTTTAGTGATGAAGACGAAATATATTAACTTAATTAAATATATAAACACAGTAATGTTTTACAGTGCAGAACGAGTGGCAGTGTTACTTTAGGCTATGGGGTTGGATCTCATCGATGGGCCCTGGTGTCCAAATCCAAACCAAATCGAGATAGGTAGCTTAGTCGCTTCAAAGTGGAGATTATAACCCAGTGTGAAATGATGTTATTGTTAATGGCTGTCATTTAACATGTCTATTCATTTCACCACTGACTTACACGTCCGCAAATAAAACGTTTCGTTCATCTTTATCAGACTTAAACCTAATAAACCAGAATTTAAGATATTAATTATGTGTCATCTTAAAAATAGCCCTATTATGGTTGTGTATTCAATTTGCAAGATAATTATTATGTTAGTGACATAAGACTTTTTAGTAAACATAAAATCATACTGGCCTCTAAAGTGTGTGTTATTTTATGAATATTATTCTATAAGGAAAAGTGTGCAGTTTTATTTAGCTAATTTAATTACTTTTGGTAATAATAATAATAACACAAATAGAGGCTAATACAATAAAAATTAAATGTTGCAATAAACAATTTGAACCAATAATTGCATTTTATTGTTTTATTCTTTTACGTCCTTTTTTTCTTGTTTTAGGTAAACATGAGTTTATTTTGAGATTAGTAATTTAAAATTGAAAACAAAAAAGATACACTTGTGCAGGATTCGAACCCGGTTCTTTAGGTTTCATAACCCTAGGTCAATACACCTGAGCCACCACGCTTATAATACTGGTGGCAAAATTATGCTTCCATTGAACAAAATACCAGCAGGTTTGAATAACTATGCGTGAAGGTAGTCAGAAAACACAATTAGCACAGATAGGGCATTTTGTTGTGTGCGTAATAAGGCAGCGGATAAGTGCGGATGTGTGTATAGAATGACACACATGGATAACTAGGGTGCTCACCGATTCGCTTTGCTGTGTGTACATAAATATTAATAAACGCATTTTATCTATTTTAATTAAATTTTTTTTAAGCACCTAGCTTATAAAAAATCTGATTAGCCCCCCCCTGGCCCAGAACCTGGGTACGCCCATGCATACTACTAAGTAGCAATTGCTCAATAGTGGCATGCTTTCGTGCTAGTAATCAGCATGTGTAACTGTAGCTTTATAGAATCTGGAAAATTCAGGAGGTGCTAGGTTAAGTTGGATTGAACACTCCACTAAAGATGTTTCATAGAAATTGTTATATCAAAATGAGGTCAACCTTAGACGTCATGCGCTTTGAACATCGACTGATGTATAATGTTTCCGAGGGATGGCGATAAAAAGAGTTGTCTAAACTAACATGGTCAAGTATACCTATATGTTTGAAACACACACAAATCACGTCTTTATCCCTTACGGGGTAAACGGAGCCTATGGTAACAGGTACCTATAGGCCACATTTAGCAAGATTGTAGCCGTATGGGTGGAAAATGGAATCAAAATACTGATGGGTTGCTAGCCTCCTCGCCTGCATATATCGCACCCTTAGTGGAAGAAAGACGTAAGTCCCATGTTAAGTCAATAGGACTTACGTCTTTCTTCCACTAAGGGTGCGATATGTTTTATATATTGGAAGTTGTGACTATATTGGAAGAGATTATATTGTGTAGTCTCGATAGTTCAAGTTGTCTCTATAAACGAATTACAGACGATATTTTAAAAAGATAAAATCAGCTATTAGTTTTTATCTGTTCCTACATTATATAATTACATTACATTATTTGATTACTGACTTGCTATTGATAAATTAAACGATAGGTTCTTAATTAACTAAGATTACAAACAACTGCTGTTATGTAATACCAAATTATCATCATTCATTCTATCATTTGAAAAACAGCGCCTCTCTCGTCCCTGGTGAGCAGTAGATGTTCCACGGGAGTTTGTAATTGTGTCGTACAGACACATCATTCAAATAGATGACGCTTAGCGACAAAAAATCGCATAGTAACAAGGTCACGTGACAGCTAGTAACAGATAGAAAAAATCGAAGGCTTACCCCCCTGCTATGGGTGGTGTAGGTGTATAGCACGCGTCACGGAAAGACGAGGATCCAGGTTCGATTCCCGGCCATAGCTTTACTTTTCGGATTTTTCTGTGTTCTAATTTTCAGTGTCGTTTAGAAATTTAATGCCAAATTATTTCGATGTCATTCAGATTGACTAAAGGCATTCGACACCTATCTGCAAGACAAGACTCAATGCCTGGAATCGAGCATATAACAATAGAGGGCAAAAATAATTTTTGTTTGAATAAATCGCTGCTTTAATTTGCCGGCCCCGAATCAAACTGATATTATTTTCATTATTGACATGGAACCACCATGGAACCTTGTGGGAACGCTATTTTAAACTACAAAAATTGCATGGACATTGACACATTTAAAAACATGTCCAAATGACAGCGTTACTTCAATTCACGTCAATTTTATTCATTTGAAATCAATATCCGTGTCAATTTTTGATAATATTTTCATCAACAGATAACTATGCCTAAGATTCTATCAGGTTATTCAAAATGTTCTATCAGGTTACTATCTAACAAACTACGCATTCAATTGTACCTGCGACGAGGTAACAAACAGTCCTGTGGGAAACCAAAAGCCCAAAAAGGTAAAAGCGACTCCAAGGAAGCTGACAACAAACCTCCAGACCCCAAGACCTTTAAAGTTTACCGTTTCGCCGGGATACACACAAACGAACCACCAAAAATGGAGAGC
Source organism: Pandemis cinnamomeana (assembly GCA_932294345.1). Taxonomy (NCBI): domain Eukaryota; kingdom Metazoa; phylum Arthropoda; class Insecta; order Lepidoptera; family Tortricidae; genus Pandemis; species Pandemis cinnamomeana. Next base: position 9,792,761 of record OW028721.1, read on the forward strand.
TTTAACATTGACGTCTCGAAAATTGGAGGTATGGTCCTAGACGCGCTCCTCAAAATGAAGGACATAGATCCAACCCTCGCTTTCAGGAGATCATGCCGCGAAGGTATTTGTGGCTCCTGCGCCATTTGCCTCCAAGGCCGGAACTGTCTCGCCTGCATAACGGCCATACCTCCCGATAAAACAATCACCATAATGCCTTTGCCACATATGTATGTACAAAGAGACTTGGTGGTAGACATGGGGCATTTCTTCAGAGGGTATAACAGCATACGACCGTATTTGCAGCGGAAAAATATGATTCCTTTGGGTACGGGCCAGTATGCACAGAGTCTTGAAGACAATAAGAAGATGATTGGTCTTTACGAGTGTATTCTCTGTGCATGCTGTTCTACCTCTTGCCCTAGCTACTGGTGGAATGGCCGCAGGTTTTTGGGCCCAGCTAGCTTGTTGCACGCTTACAGATGGGTTATAGATTCACGGGATGGCGACACGGAGCGAAGACTTGAAGATTTGAAGGATGATTTCAGACTTTACCGCTGCCATACTATTATGAACTGCTCTTTAGTTTGCCCGAAAGGGTTGAATCCTGCCATACATATAGCGAAACTAAAGCGGCTCGTAGCAAAGTTGGATAAAAAGCCTGATCCAGATATGGACCCTATGAAATTGGCTGATCAAGGTGTGAATGCGCCAGGAGGTAGCAGCAAGAAGAAGTGTTAAATCTGTTTACAAATCCAATGATTCAGGATATTTTTATGGCTTTTGAATTTTTGTTTTAGTTTTGGATAGTATGATCTCGACTATAAACAGTACTATGGTTAAATTTGTACTTATTCATTGCTGTGGTATTTTTTTACAAAGATAAAGTGTGTTAAATATTTTTTAATAAATACGTTTCAGCTATTCTCCTTTATTCTATGGTTTACTATTTTGTTATGACAACTTAGTAAATATTGGTACAGCCAAGAGCAGGCAAGGCATGCGTAAAGTATCAATTAAATGGGTTTGTGGCTGTTGATGGCAGACTGCCTTGGACTTAGACGAAGATTTTGCTTTATGCACTAGAGCATAAAAAGTCATTATGCAGCCTACGTCCAGCAAAAACATGAACTTTATAAGAACGATAAAAAAATTATTTTGTAGGGTGCCGTACCCAAAGGGTAAAAACAAGACGGCGTATTACCCATGGCACTACTATGTGGCACTACAGACCAAAATAAATATCATAAATGGCTACCTCGGTTTAGGTTATGTTCAGCAGGCGCGAAGGCCCAAAAATACCCAGAAATAGGATCCGCCTTCGAGGGATAAAGACGTGATATATGTATGTATGTATGTAAGTGACCAATATAAAATAACCCCACACTGCCTACATTTTGCTTAGGAGACAGGCTCTGCTAGCTCTGGATTTTATAATCCCTTGCCGAATTTGTTCGGGACCCTCGGTGCGCGAGTCCGACTCGCCTTCGGCCGGTTTTTTAACACCAAGCGGATGACTCATGAGAATCTCGTGGACTTGGCCTTGGGGTAGCTATCGGCTATCACTATGTTGCGAGCCAAACCAATCCACACCTTACCCACAACATATACAGTCTGCTATCCCATGGCAACTTTACCGGCGTCCCGCCGAATAATCAATCATATTTACTGATGAATTGAATCTACGTGATGCTACAAACTTTATGCTGCTCTCATATTGAATATTGTATTAAGGTTACCGCTGAAATTTGGGTCTAAGTATGTTAGTAAAAGGTTGAATTTGGGTTGTTTGCCGAGATAAGCCAATTTGGTGAGCGCCAAAGCGAAATAATGTCGGGAGGGACGGATTAAGGAGAAACAAATGTAGCATACTTTGCTTACATGATGGTGTTTTACGGGCGTCTTTGGGAAAGTTTATCAGAAACATGTCTGTGAATATCGCTCGCACGTGTGGAATGAGTGTTTCTAAAAAAAGTTTGTTCATTCATTCGTGATTTGGAAAATATCCCTCAGAAACTGCCAGGAAATCATAAGCCGTTGCCCAGGGTGCACCGGACCAAGCACTGCTTTTTTCCCCTCGGACGGATCCAAAAACGAACCGCAGCTCTTGACCACACGTGGATGTAACCCGACTCGCACCCCAACTACTAATTATAAAACAAATTTTCATAAAACTATGAATAAAAAAGTTGCCCTAAATCACTGCCGGATGGCATGGTGCCCAGAAGGCTGGCAGCATTGTCGCGTTGTATGGCAAAGGTTTCTTCACACTTTGTTAAGTGCAAGTAGATCTCAGCGATATGTGACCTTAAAATTGACCAGAGCAATCAATTCGCATTGATCTAATTTTGACTAATTATAAATTAAAATCACCGTTTCTTCAATGCTGCTCTGGAAGTAAAGGAAAAACATAGAATTTACCAATTGCTTCTCTTCCCGCGCAGATGCTAAAAGCCCATCGAGGGAATGGGCGAAAGTCTTAGGAATAATGTTATAGGCGATGCGGCTAGCCACCCATCACTATTTTGATTTCCCTTTCCAGCTATACGCCCTTAATCATGCTAAACGTTGCCTTAAGTTTTGGTTACCTCAGGCTATATCTACCCCGTGCCGCGAAGAGGGAACCCCATCCCAGGGTGGTCGTGGGGCGTCGCGGTGACACTGAGTGCTCCCGTAACGCCTCACATACGACTGAATAGGGAATCCGTGTGGTTTTTAGTGGGTATGCCTGCCGTCACGGGAGAGCCCCACATACCCCCGGTAAACCCGTAGCGGGCGGATGCATAAGGCGCATTTTCCACACCATAAAAAAGGCTATATCTACCCCGTAAAGGATAAAGCCGTAATATGTATGTATTGAATTAAAAACCTTTATTTTGTTTATACTGTACAACAAAAAAGCACCTTAAAGCGCCGGCAACACGCTCTTAACGCCTTGTGTCAACGCGACAATAGTCGCTGACAACTGACAATTCTGATTACATTGCAAACTCGAAAAGAATCTACGCCGGTTGGCTCCATATTAACGAAGCCTTGCATTTCGAATTGTCACATGTCATCGACTATTGTCGAAATACGTACATACAAGCCAGCTCTCTTAGTGAAAAAAATGCAGTTTAATTAAAATGAACAAAAAATTTACCTTGCTACTCCGCTACTCACGTGCAAGATAACCAAGCCTGTGTGAAATATATTTGTTTTTCATGCAATCCCTCCCTCCACTGCTGCCAATAAAACACATACAAATCCCACAAACTTAATTATCCCTTACACCACACAAACACTGACGCGTTTCGATCCCTCTACGGGATCATTATCAAAGTTTAATGAACACAACTGTTACAGTCACATGCAAACCAACGTCGTACTGATTCGAAACCGTATATATAAGCATAATGTACCTACATTCACATATTTTCCCATACTACCCTATTATTTATGATTTTTATTATACACTAACAACTACCTTCAAAAAAAATTCCGACTACAGTAAAAACGAATAGGGTTATGTATTTAACAAAAACACATTTTAATCATCAAAATGAACACGCAATAAAGGCAATGAAACCAAGTTCACCAAGTTTAATTAAAGGAATAAATAGTGTATTGTGCCAGCAGCTACATCATCCCGTCGTAGAGTAAGTGGCTCTTTAATGCAGCTCTACAGTATCTACAGGAAAAAAGTATCGCAGTCGACATCTCGGTGAAAGCCTTGTGTTAAAGTTTCAAAAATAGTTTTCCTTTGGTTTGTTTGGTTTGTAATTAATCATTTCGGTAACATACATGAAATGGGAAGGGATGAAATAAAATGGAGAGTATCAAATCAAATTAAATTAATAGTTTATTCGCAGAATATACACCAGTACAAACAGGTCTCACATGTTTATAACGAGGCAGACCAAGATTAATTCAATCACAAATAGTGCGTTGACAACTTTTTAATTTAGATAAATTATCTAGATGAAGATAACCGACCTCGTTTGTTATTGAAGTAAGCTTATAATAATAAATGTATACCTACAGAATGTCACGTCCGGTCAAACCGCCACACTGACATTCATCTTTTATGTAAAATCCCAACTAATTTATCTAGATAAAAAAAACGGATCGAGATAAATTCAAAATAACAAATGACGGATTATTTAGTTACTTCAAATAATAGATGATTTAGTTATCTTCCCGGTTTTTCGTAAATTGATAATTTTTGCCCTACTCTGGGCGCAGGGAGTTGTGGAGGTTGAGAGGAGATGCGTCTACCCAACTTTTGGGGCACAACAATTGGCTAATTTAAAAAAAATGGTAAAGGTAAATAACTTCTTCACGTTCCGGATATCGTGGTAGTGTTTACGCATGTTCCCTCCACGTGACCTGCATTATACATTCAGATAGGTTTCCCTTAGTGGGTCTATCAATAAATCTGTGTGCCCACTGTTGCGTGTAACTGGTCCCACGTCAAACGTCACCCTTTAGGGTTCCGTACATTTAAAGGAAAAAACGAAACCTTGGAAGACCACTTGAATTCGAAGGCTTACCCACCTGCTATGGGTGGTGTAGGGGTGCACGCGTCACGGATTGACGAGGATCCGGGTTCGATTCCCGGCCATAGCTTTACTTTCCGGATTTTTCTGTGTTCTAATTTTCAGTGTCGTTTTTAAATTTTATTTCTAATGGTAAAACCGTAAAAGTGAACATAAAAAATAAAGAAATAAAAATTCTTGATTAATTTGATAGTACCTATCATTTGAAAAACAGCGCCTTCTCTCGTCCCTGGTGAGCAGTGGGTAGCAGTGTCGTACAGACACATCATTCAAATAGATGACGCTTGGCGACAAAAATTCGCATAGTAACAAGGTCACGTGACAGTTGGTTACAGTTTGAGTAGCGGAGTAGCAAGGTAAATTTGTTAATTGAGAGAAAAATTGCTCGGAAAACGTACTTAAATAAATTACGAGTAGTTAACCGTTTATCAAATCATAGACCCCATTACATGTTTTAAAACTGAATTGTGCTTGTGTAATTTGCAAAAATGTCCCCCAAAAGGAAAGAAACTTATCTAATTTCCGTATCTCGCTTAATAGCAGTGAGACTCGTAATTCAAAGTTCGTATGACCGTTCTCACCCTCCTATCAGTGACTATGAATAAGAGCGGAACGAGACGATACAAACAAAATCTCTAACACATAGTAGGCCTAAGTGTCAACTCAAAATTATACTTATCTTTGCCCACAGCACTTCTGGTGCTAGTAAGCTTGCCGAGTGTTTCATATTATCTGGCACGCAGCAGGAGGCTTTATTTTAGAGATGTACTCAAAAATTACCCCACTTATACAGGGTTGCCAGCCGTCCTGTTTTCCGGCATGGCCTGCGTTTTAGCGTGGCCTAGAACGTCCTAAGAGTCCTGGGTGTTTGATGCGCCTTGATAAGGTTATGTTCAGTCACCACCCGTAAATGTTGAGCCACTCGCTACTTGTCACCGTCACCGCTGCCATTAGACACTCATGACATAGGCGTTAAGCGTGTCGCCGGCCCTTTACGAAAAAAATAGGCTTGTTTTCCCTATGTCGTACCGGTCCGGGAAAATTGGCGCCGCTAGCTGATCCCAGAGTTTAACCGGGCGTGGTAAGAAGTTCCACGAAAAACGAACGGTCGCGGACTGTCAACTGTTGAGGTGGTGCGGGTTAAATGAAAGTCGGCTGCGAGTAGTACGATACAAATACTTAGCAGCAGGCAATGGACCGAACAATTCTTCGGAGCGCTCCCCATGATAAATGTGGTACAAGACGGATAGAGACGCAATATCCCTCCGCAAAGACAGCGGGTCCAGCCGGCCAGAGAGTCTCCGGTCATTGACAATTCGATTCGTTATAATGCATACATACATACATACAAATATCACGTGGTAGACAAAACCTTAAGGTCACGTAGGTATAGCATGATCAAGGGCGTATAGGTGGAAAGGGAAATCAAAATAGTGATGGGTTGCCAGCCGCACCGCCTATAACATGATTCCTAAGACTTTCGCCCAACCCTCGATGGCCTTTTACCATCTGCGCGGGTAAAGAAGCAACTGGTAAATTCTGTTTTTTCATTACTCCCAGACCAGCATGGAAGAATGCAGCTGAATCCAGCTAAATTAAGACACAGCATTCCCGGGTGGTGACTCTATGCTTACAACTGGCATAGAAGGAACGAATTGTCTTGATTTTTCAACTTCGAATCCAAATTTTTACAAGTTATGGTTGGCATCCCTACACTTACGCACGCTCAGGTGTTCATGACAATAATTGTACATAAACCTTCCTCGTAAAAACCATAAAAAGACCCATCCATTAGGTAAAGCCTTGCTCAGAGATGTTTTGCGCCATCGCGATGACAGCAGGGAAAGGACTTAAGCTCTGTTTATGGTGCTAGAGGAAACCAGATAGTGACTGAAGAGAATAGGGTCAAATGAAGGACTGTATAATAAAGACCAATAGTTTAAATACGATTACTGTTGCGGTATAGCGTTAAACGAAACATGTATGCATCGTCTGTTGCCAGTAAAAGGGACGCAACTGTACGGTTTCAATTTACATCCACAATTGAGGCGTTTACATAAAAGATAAAACTAGGAAAAGTCACACATTGTATATTCATTGGTCCCGCCAAAACGAAAACCACTAACGTTGTGACTGACCCGACTGGCGCATCGTTAAAATAGAAAATAGTATGTATAACTCTTTATTGTACATAAAATACATTCAATTTTACAGGTAATGAGAAACACAGATGTACAAAGGCGGATGTATCCCTTAAAGGATCTCTTCCAACTAACCTTCGAACTGTTGACAGGACAACAGAATTGTCACCGTTATCGTTAAAATGTTCACTTAATTTTTCTCAGCAATTAGTATAAGTAAATTTAGTTGCAAACCCATCACTAATTTGATTCCCCTTTCCACCTATACGCCCGCAATCATTCTAAACTTGGTATTTAGGTCTTATTATTTCAGGCTATGTCTACCCGTAAGGGATAAAGAAGTCGAACAAGAAAGTGTTTTATCATTTTTTTTCAGTTCCACCATCAGTACGCGTTTTGAGGTTCGAATTTTGTTTACCAAATATTACAATTAGGAATGAAAAGACTTTAAGTAATATATTGCAATTAAGCATTCTATAAAGCTAAGCTTCTATAAAGTCTACAGAATGTGGAAACAAGTAACCAACTAGGTTACTCTTTCCCATGACTCGTTCCGCAAAGCATTCGCTTATCGCTATCTCGCTGGAACTATGCAATATTCCGTGATTAAAAGTAGCCTATTAAAATTCTCCGTGTTCAAACTATCTCCTTGCCTTTAATTTGATCTCTAAATATTTTATGGCGTATCAAAATACAAACACCATGCTTAGAATTTATGCGATTCAATTGACTAGGTGCAGTTAGACTAAACGAGCGAATGCTCACTCTACCAAATCTATTGTGTGTTATTTTTGTTCGACACAATAAATTTAGCAGAGCGGGGATAGAATAAGCATTCGCTTGTTTGGTCTAACTCCACTTTTAGTAAAACCGCGATATTCAAATAGGAACAAAAATAACAGCTCCTTTTGTAACGGACGATGCAGTGATCCGTTATTTTTGCACGTCAGTGTAGATACTTTATCGAACATGTGCGTGTAAACCATCGCGAGAATTTCACGTGAATAATAGATTCGGAACAGAAAGTATTGCCTCATTTAATCAACTAGAAAGCCTTATTCCAAGCACACATTTAAATGATAATGATATTTTCGGATACGCAATGCTAAAAGGTACCTATTACTTTGTATTATTTTCTGCTGGACCTACGTTCTAGAGAATAAACAAATACAGTGCCAGTGGCGTAACTATAGGGTGGCAGGGGTGGCAAGATGCCAGGGGCCTCTAGCTCTACGGGGCCCCGAACTGGCTTGGTTTAGAGCACAGAAGGGACGCTGATGCACTTCTTTATATTGAGGAGCCCCATGTGACGAATTTGCCGCGGGCCCCAGACGTTATAGTTACGCCGCTGAACAAATATAAAATTGTATTAGTGTAGGTAGATAGACACCTTCCTCGTGCTTGAATCATTCTATCCATTGGTGAAAACAGCATGAAAATCCGTACAGTCTCCTTATCTTTGAAAGGTAAATGTCAAAGTGACAGATACGGACAAACGATTGCTAAGTTAGCAGAGAGGCCTACAGAGCGTTTATAAATAAGGGGGTATGAGTTTATTGCGAACAGAGAGACGCGGCGGAGGATGTTTTATAATCGGTAACTATGTAGTGAAAATAGCCTGGCGCTTTATAAATTATGCAAAAAAGAATCTGCTGACTGCGAAGATAGTTTTAATGAGAGAATCTAATTGTTCAGGATTGCTCTGCTAATGGCCGCTGCGGAACGGCAGCCCGCGGCGGCCCTCGAGCGATGAAATAAATGTTTCACTAACTATATTAAAGGCAAATAGGTAGTTTTGTACAATTAGCGTCATACCCCATGCATAAACGCTCTGCAGGCTTTTGCTAACTTAGCAATCGTTTGTCGTTTGTTTTCAAAGATAGTTGAAATTTGGTATACAGATAGTTTTAATCCCGGGGAAGGACTGAGAATTTTTATCCCGGAAAGTCACACAGTGCTCGAGCTAAAATGAAAATAAAATATAATACTTAAACAGTTTTTTTCTCTTCTTTAAGCCTTTATAAATAAAGACGCGATCAAAGTTATAATTAAGAATGGGTTTAATTTGAAACCACAACTTTTTTAAATCCGCTAAACTGCCTATAAAAAATAAAATACAAACCGCCATCAAATGTACCCTAAATCGGTCTATACATTTCATAATAAATTGTTATTTTACTCTACTTTAAAAATGTTAAATTAAAATTATTTTTCGGCGAGTGCTTACTTATAGGCCTGTGCCTCACCTCAAATAGTTGATCGGGTAGCTGCCGCCGTCTTACTTGTTAATAGAGCTAAGACAGTTTTATTACATTTTTTTTTATTCGTTTTCTGCTAAGCCTCATTCCTTCCAAGCGCTATCTTATTTCATTCATCAAAACCTGGAACCTTGAGCATTGCCGTGAAGAATATCCTGAGCCCGCGCCATAAAGTAATTCACCTATAGAGTGGAGAAGTTATACAATTTAACTGAAAGAAAAAATCCTCTCTGTCTAAGTAAATGTCAAGCAATTAGATTTGAGTTGAACGATCAATTACATTATTATTATGACCGATATCGATGCTAAATGTTAAATCGTTGCTTGGCATAGTAAACAAAACTCTCGTCTTTTATATGAAAATCAATAAAGTACCTATTATTAACAATCCAGATAACATCAACGGTTTTGTTCCGTGTGGCATAAAAAAAACTATCGTAACATTATTGTGCTAGTACGTACGACATACGCTTTATTAATTTATATTTTAAATACAGCAACGCCCACAATTTTGTTATTTTAAAACATTTCGAGACATCATTCCGCACTGGTGGTAGGTACGCATTTCGCTAAAACCAGCTCTTAAAGTGACTTCGGGAACTGCTTCGCCGAAACTCTTTCGAGGCGCTGATTTTATCTTAAAAATGGTCGATGGGTAACAACTCAAATAATGGGTGCCTCACCCACATGTTGCAAAAACACCTACTCATGATTATCACTACAAGTATACAGTGTATTGGCTAATTACTCCATGGCCCACGTAAACGATGACGAATAGATTGTCGTTTGTCTTGGAGTGATGAAGCTAGAGACAAGCATACTTCGCAATGTCGTCGCTTTATGACCGCCATGTGTCTTGCCTAGTGATGTCACACAATCCGGGGTCATTTTATGTTGCATAAGAAGTAAGATAGGCTGAAAAATTAAGTAGAAAGATGTGTCAAAAGATAAGTCTGTATAACTCGGCTTAAGTAATCCTGGGGTCCGATTTTTGAAAGCACATCACTCGAAAGAGGTAAATATGTTCATATCTTCAAATCTACAGCTCAAATACGATTGTTAACAAGTTCACAGGATCAATTTCTTTCAAAGCTACTTGTATTTCAAATTCAGCACTATTTTTCACCACTTGAGTGATATTTTCACAAAATGTGATCGATTTAAGAAAAAGTGTATAATAAAGTAAACACATACATACATGTAATATTGATCTATATCACAGCCTTGCAAATCGTATTATTAAGAAGTTCAATATCTTACAAATTTAAAGCCAAGACCTCTCCCTGTTGAAACTTCCAACAGCGTATGGCTTGTTAACTTAAACCTTAATTAGGTATGCTTCGTCACAGTTCTAGGTAAACGTTAGTTGGAAGAAAGTTCCATCGATAATAAGTCGAACTTCACTGTTTGTCTCCATTAACATCAAGTTTGTTAAATATTACTCAAAACTTTTTAAACTTATTTAAACCTAAGATTAAGTCTTGTGATTTGAGTTAATCGGAGCTGAAAAAAATTAATCTAATTTGAGATTATGACCGAGACTTGCTTCTCTTGAATGTATTAGCTTCAAGGCATTAAATGTTTGATCATTTTATGCTCTATAAAAGCACCAAAAGTTGATAAATAATCGAAGAGAACTGTAAAATTGTAATCATAATTCTTTTATAAGGTATGGGTATCGGAAGTGGTGATTTCGCAAACCAGTATGAACTGGGATGTGTGCCTGGTGACAGCCTCTGTAACTCTGTAACTGGCGTCACTGAAAATCAGCGTCACGATATTATCCTGGATATTATCGTGACACATAGCTGAGTGGCGGCCATTTGGCTGGTTGGTATAAGTATCCATATGTAATATTCTGTGTGTATCTGTATCAGTCAATAAAGTTTCATATTCTTATAAGAGCTCAAAATAATTTACACACGACTCTATCTCCGAATACCTAAGAAGAAGGTGTGTAGATAATTTTCAGTCATTGCCCGTGTTCCACCCACAGTTTGTCCACCTGGTTTTCGACGGATCTTTTCCCTTTTCCTGGGTATGCCCTTCGGGCAACCAGTGATTCGAGATAATGACAGCATTTTTTCCGGGTGGACCAAATTACGTGGATCACAAACAATGCCATATCATTTTGAGCCCTTTCAACTGTTTATCGACTTCTGATGTTGTCTTTACTGATTTAAACACGCTTCACGGTCTTACCCGTTACCACTCTAGCAGGTAATTAATCTACGATACCTTTGTGTTCAGTAGGTCACGGCGTCAATGTAGCGATTTATCACCTCGCCTGTCGTCCGTCTACAAATTGCAAGGATACGTGACGTGAAAGTTTGCTAGGTAAAGCGGCATGCGCACTGGTTCAGAGGCACTCAGAATTTGAATACACGGCGTCCATAAATCACATAGTTACCTATTTTTTTGGCTTTTTTGGAATTCCTTTAGGCAAAAAGGGTTTTGGCGGGCAACAACGTAATCATCTTTAAGAGTTCCCACTGAAGAACAGCGTTGCCGCAACATTATGCTGAGTGGGGCCCATTTTACACCATATCGGTACTATTTATAAGCTGTATGGGAAACAAATTTTAATTCTGCACGGACGAAGTCGCGGGCACCAGCTAGTTACATTATATTTTTAGTCCCCAAGTAAACCCCTACACTAACTCGAATTAGGCTAAATTCAAACAAAAACTTAGCAAGTCACCGCGGTCACAAACTCATCGCATAAGCCCACGTAATCCGATTATTTCCCCAACATGTCGGGAATTCGGGGTATTTCCCGCGGTTGGACAAAGAAAAGCTTTTTTCCGTGATCGACGGGACCATCTATCTTCATTGTCGCACCCTCAATTATACGCGGAAATTAATACGAGCGTGTTAGGTTGCCTCATAAATGAGCGGGAAACCTATTATGATTATGATTGGATAGGTATTTGGGATATCGTATGGCATTTGGGCTGGTGAACAGAATAGGTAAGTGGACAGCGAATGACAAATAGGGGAATGATAAGTAGTACAAACATACATACATAAACCACGTCTTTATCCCGGACAGGGTAGACAGAGCCTAAGATAACAATATCTAAAGACCACGTCGAGCATGATTGTGGTAGAACGAGGAATCAAAAGATTTTAGCCCATTCCCTCGATGGGCTTACCATCTGTGCGGAGAGAAGCAACTGGTACATTCTATGTTTTTTCTTTACTCCCAGACCAGCTATAAAGAAAGATAAGTTAGGATAGGTACTAATTACTATTAATTGTAGAAAAAAGCGAGATTATTCAAAAAATATGCAAGTACAGATGTGTGTGTTAGAAATTGTTATGAAATTTGTTTTGTTGTGTTGACAACCTACTGGTTGTGTATAAAACGAAGAACAAGCGGCAAAAAAAAAACTTTTCGTATTTTTGTGCTCTAATTTTCAGCGTCCTTTAATAATTGGTTTGTTAAAAAAAATACATTGATCCTTCATATCCTCCTGCCAAGAAGCTATCCTTGCTTTTCTGGAAGCCATTGATTATGTTTACAGTCAGGTTAACTGGAAGAAATCCCTTCTTAGGGATAAGTTCGCCTTTGTACTATTTTCTGTGTATTTTTGTATTTTTTAATTTTTATGTGCAATAAAGAGTTTACATACATACATACATACAGTATTTCAAATCAGCCAATGCAAGATTTGTCCCGACGACACGTAAAACCTACGAGACGAGTTTTGCTAACAAAAATACACAACAACGCTTAATATGTATGAGGTGCAGGAGCGCAGGGATTTTTAGCACATCACTCGAACGAAAGCACCACTCGAAAATAGTGAACATTCTTGCTGAATTTGTTGTCAACATACCATGGGGCCCGCACGAGACTTCCTTCCTAATGCGAACTGCTAGGGAATGGAATTCGCTCCCATCGTCTGTATTTCCGGACAGATACAATCTAGGGCTCTTCAAGGCTAGAGTGAATGGCTATTACTGAGCCAGTGAGTTACACCTTTGGCCTCATCTGCGCCTTCCACCAAGTGAGATAGAGTTCAATCACTGGTCAGTTCGTAGAAAAAAAAATTAAAAAAAATACCTACGAGTACGAATGGAGTAGAAGAAAATCTTAATCTTACTAACTAGTCACGATTTTTGTGCAGTAGATTTTAACTACTTTCAGTGACTGCCATGCAAGTAAATGTTACTTTCAAACAGATATTAAAATGAGTACCTACCTAGGTAGAGATTATCCCAATTCAAAGAACCAAAAAAATCTAAATTGTATCCATAAATTAGACGAGCGAACTGAGAAACTTCTGATTATTGCCGATTAAAGTATAAACTTTGCCAAGAGTGATTTGGCTACTAAATTAGCTTTCTGTCAAATTTCCCACTCCAGTTACAAAACTTCGTAGGTATTTGCCTATTTTAATGAAACTCGTTACAGTATTCGTGTAGGAGTGAAAGCTGACTCTTGCGAAAATTTGAGAACTTAGTTGTAATTAGGCATTAATTAAACGAAGCCGTAGACAGTCTCAAACCAAATAAAAAGTGAAGACGGAACATTGCGATACAAACTGACGCCACTTTAAACTACGCCTTGAAGCGTGCGCTAGTGCTTATCTCAACCAAATTGTAATTTTTACACAAAAAACGTCACTAACGCGTTCGCGTCAACGTCTCAATTTCTATGTGCAAATTAACAGCGCCACTAGCGGAACGAATCGGCAACAACCAATTCTCACAACCAGTTCTTTAAATGTGCCACTCTATACAAAGTTCTAATTAAATACTCAAAGTTCTAAACCAAGTTTCTTGCGGCGCATTCTTCTTGGCTATGATGGTCTTTCCGAATGCGCTGGTAGTTTAAAAAAAGACATGTAAAAGAGCCTTTGTCGGTCAAATTGCAAAACGAAATTTTTGATTTTTTGAAATGAATTTGTTACATGAAGAAGATAAAGGAAAAACAATCGAGAATAACTTTACTGATATAGGTTCTTCTTCCTCGCTCCCTCACTGCTGAGGATCGCGACTACATACGATCAGCTTCCTTTCTCTGTGGTCATTATGCTGAGTGGACTGCACGGTGCAGGCTTCCACCCACTGTCTTCTTTATTGCGTCAGAACTCAGACCTTGTAGGTGCCCTTTCCCGCGTACGTGTGTCATCTATTTTGCCCAAAATAATCTGCTTCTCCAATGTTCTGTAAACCGCATGTGTCCGAAAAAGGGGTCCTTTGACTACAAATTGTGGAGTCTCAATGTGATTTAGTTCTTTCAGTATGGACTCGTTGGTTCTTATGGCAGTCCAAGGTATAACCAGGTAGTGTAGCATAATTTGATGGACCTTATTACTATTTGGTTATATCCTCTACTAGTGACTTCATCCGCGTAGAATTATACATAACTAGCTGTTGCCCGCAACTTCATCTGCATATAATTCGTTTATCGCTATCCCGCAGGAATTACGCAATTTTCCGGGATAAAAAGTATCCTATGTATTATTCCAGACTGTATCTATCTATGTTCCAAATTTCATGGAGATCTGTCCAGCCGTTCTGGCGTGAAAGAGTAACAAACATCCAAACATCCATACTCACAAACTTTCACATTTATAATATTAGTTGGACAACGTTCCTCTTGAATCACCCTATTATTTAAAAAACCCGCATCAAAATCCAAAATAGTTTTAAAGAGCTAAGCCAGAACAGCCAGCGGAAAGCGACTCTTTTACACTATGTAGTGATTATTTAGACTATCTCTAAGGAACGTTCACTCGCAAACATCAATAGACGTATACAAATCCTGCTCCAGGCAAATGATAAATTATGAAAGCTAACCCCAATTAACCGTCGACCTGCCCCGGGCACTGCGATTACCCTCCCCGGCTAGTACTGAATATATTTAATTACTCTTCCGGTATTGGCTTTGCAAAAATGCCGTTTTTACGAGGCGACGGATAATTCTATTCAATTTGCTAATGGAAATGTCTAACTAGGCAGCAGTTGCTCGCGACTCTACGAAGTATTTGGGGATTCCGCAATTTATCTTCAATCGTTCAATCTATCTTGAATTTGTTTTAACTATAATATTGAGTCCACGCACCGGCAAGCGCAGCGTGGGCCGTCCACCCACGAGGTGGACCGATGACCTCATTAAGATCGAAGGATCGCGCTGGATTCAAGCCGCTTCCAACCGGTCTTATTGGAGATCTAAAGGAGAGGCTTATGTCCAGCAGTGGACTTGTAATGGCTGAGATGATGATGATGATGATGATGATGATAATATTGAGACTTCGTAACTGTACTACAGTTTTACAGTACAAATTATCTTTATTGAACACCACAAATACTACAGTGCGTTAAAAAAAGATCTCTCTTCCAGACAAACAATTTAAGACACTAAAAAAAATCAACAGACTAGTCTAGTAGATGGCGGCACAAAACTGATAACAATAAATCGATAGTATTAAAATATATAAATATATAAAATACTTATATACTTATAAAATACATAACTCATACAAAACATCAGTGTAAAATACGAAAGTTGTAAATAAGGACCTACATTGTTTTTTTTGTTTCTATTTCATAACATTTATTAACCATCGCTTCTACCCACTATCTCCAGGGATTGCGAACACGTGGAAGCTTACCTTCGAAAAAGATCGCACCAATAAATTATTGTTATTTTATTACAGGCTCAAAATGCGTGGGAAGGTTATAAAAATAAACTGTTAAATTTTATTGATGTTTGAAGTATGGCTGTAAAGAATGAACGATGTTCGGATATTACGAAAAGTTAAGATGTCACGTTACTTTATACTCTTAGTTAAATTGATGCATTTTTAAAAGAATAAAAGTTTCGGACTTTAAAAACCTTTCAATTCGCCAAGTTCCATACCATTTCTCATCTTTCCTCTAGTTTTTATTAGTTTTTGCAATGTCGCAATGTTTGCTGCTACGACGCCTACGATGTAAGGCGTAGCACTTCTACAATATAACAGGTGTAGCAGTGCTACGAGCTGAGTGACGTTACACACAAATTGATTTCCAGTTAGCAGAAAAAACTTTACTGCATCTGGCCTTATACCTACTCCACAATAATAAATTCAAATTTCGATAGAGAGAGAGAGAGAAAGAGATAGGAAGAAATACATAGATAGATATAGATAGGTGTCTCTTGAACATTAAATTTGTTTAGGTACTCATCTTATGTTGCCTGTCTAACAAAAAGTAATAAATAGAACTAACGTAACTGCGTAGAACAGTGGTTCCTAACCTTTTCAATGTCACTACCCCTGTGAACAAGTATGGGAATTGAGTTTACCCCTAGCTAATTTAAAATAATTAAAACCACACAAATTCGAACGAAAATATTTTTATTATGTAAGAAATTGCACGTTTAGGTAACTTAACTAGTAAGTAAAGTAAGAAAAGCCGCGCGCATGAGAGCGCCGTGCTACCGTTTACCGTAGCTATTATTTTGTTTATTGCTATTTTAATACTATCCCGTGTTACCCCCTAGAATCTCCGTTTTACCCCTGCGGGGGTAATTACCCCCAGGTTAGGAACCAATGGCGTAGAACAAGAAAATCAAGTTTTTGAGAGCGAAAAATAGACCTAGTCTTTGATACTTCACAAGCGTTTATGAATTAAGGTGTTGGTGCTCCAAAATAACCTAACTCTGTATTCAATATTTGTTCATTTCTTACAGTATTTCGAGAATTATACAGGCTATGGGTCGTGGTCCATCCGGAAAAAATGCTGCTATTATTTCGTATCACTGATTATATTATTTTAATACAAAAAAGCTAGGTTAGGTTAGTTAGGTATCTTCATTTGCCCGAAGGGTAAAACACACAGAACAAGGGGCTCCGACCATGGGCGGAGCTCCGTCGAAAACCACGACTCATAGCCGATGTTGGCGTTGTGAATAGTTCTTTTATATTTCTGTTATTGTCTTTTATTCTTTTATTTGAAGTTGCTTTTTTAATACGTTTTTTTCTTAATAATAATAATAATAATAATAATAATATTTATTTATTTCGAGCAACTACATGACTCATACATTATTTTACATTATTGTGTTAGTACGTGGCTTATTCTATGAATGTTAGTCTTATTATATAAAATATACATTTTAATCAATTCTACAGAAAAAAGTTACCAGGCGCTTTTGGTAACATGCACTTTGGTCCAGTGGTGCAGTATCGGACACGACATATCCTCCGATATTACACGTAGGAGGCTGTTACTGCTGCCCCTCATCCTATCCATGGCTGACGATATTCGTTTGCGTATCACAGCTCCAAAACTATCTGTACGCGCTTCCGCAAACATGCCGGATGCGCTGCAGAAACGGGGCAGCCGCAGCAGCATCCTAAAAGTATTGTTGTACTGGACTTTTAGAGCATTGAAGGACTTCTGCGTAAAGCGAACCCACAGGCTGCAGGTGTAGAGAGTCTGGCAAAAGGCTTTAAAGAGAGTTATTTTGACCTCATTCGTACACCGTGCAAACCTGCGGGCAAGCATATTGCATCTGACAGTCAATGCCCTGCGCTCTCGATCCATGTCCAAATCATCATTGAGCGTATCGGTGACCCAGTGACCAAGGTACTTAAAAACTTTCACCTGTTTGAGTGGAGCACCGTTCAGGACGACAGATGGAACAGTCTCGTATGTTTTCGCGCCTGCTTTAAAAAGTAACAACTCACTCTTCTTTGTGTTATATCTAAGTCCATGGACCACCGCATACCGCTCACAGATTTTTATTAATTTCCTCAGTCCGTTAATTGAGGGGCTCAACAAGACCATATCATCAGCATAGCTGATATTGTTGATGATACGGCCACCAATTGAGCACCCAACCATTGTACTGCTTAGCTCCTTAATAAGTCCATCTATGTACAGATTGAATAACTTAGGTGACGTCAAACCGCCCTGTCTCACCCCGTTACTCAACCTGTACACATCAGAGAAGCTATTCCCCCACTTCACAACGTTCGTCTGGTTCCCATACCAATGCTTTAAAAGCAAGAGATTTTCTGCTGGCAAAGTGGTTTCTAAACGTATTTTCTTCCAAAGCATATCATAGGAGACCATATCGAACGCCTTGGAGAGGTCCAAAAAGCATGCATATATTGGTGTCTGTCTATCGGTGTAGTAGCGGATGGTATGCTTGAGACAGTATACTGCAGATTCAGTGGACAAACCAGGATTGAAACCGAACTGAGCGTCATGAAGTTTCATATTACAATATAATCGTTTATCAAGCACACCATCCAAAACTTTAGCCGTTATTGTGGCTAATGAAATAGGTCTGTAGTTATCTTTATCCGACACATCCCCCGTTTTGTTTTTGATAATAGGCACTACTACTGTTCTCATTAACATTTCGGGCATGTATGAATGTGCTATACAAAAATTAAACAGAAGCGCTAATACTCTCGGGAGGTGTGCGCCGCCGTTCTGGAAATGCTCCACACTGAGGCCGTCATGTCCAGGTGACTTACCGCGAGTCGTGTTCTTAATAATTTCGGTAATCTCCTTAACAGTAACAGGTGCGAAGGAGTCACCTGGACCGACCCCCGTGGGGAGCACGTCCATGGGGGGCCCGAGAGGAGATTGGACCTGGAAATGGTTCATGAACAAATCCGCTATTCGAGTAGGCTCACTGACACCATTGACACTCACAGGAATTCCGGGTTTAGGACTGAGCTTGCTTGTTGCTTTCCAAAAGTGGGAAAAATTCTTTGTAGTATGATGAGAAGCTATGATATTCATTCTAATTTGTTCTTGGTTTTTTTGACACCACTTGAGCTTAGCTTTAAACATACTTCTAGACTTACACATATTTGTAAAACTAGTACCCTGTCTAGGTCGCCCCTGCAAACACCATAACTGAAAATACAATTGGGCCTCCCTGTGAGCGTCCTTGATATGTTTGTTCCAACCGACAACACATTTACGCTTCCTATGAACAACGCAGTCTGCTTTACTTGCAATCGAGGCGCTTATTAAGCTTTCAATAATGTCATTATACAATCCATCTATAATGCGCCTATGACCGTCACTAATACATATTTTATCGGCACAATTTCTTAACTCTGGAGGGAAGTCAATATCTCTAAGGAAACAATTGCACAATTCAGTATATTTATCTATTTGTATAGCATCCCTCTGCCCCCATACAACGCTGGAATTATTATTATTAGTCACATTAATATTTGACTTTGGCTTTATTACATTGAAATTACAATCCACTTCCAACGGGAAATGATCAGACCATGTCACATTATACAATACTCTTATATTTAAAATAGTTTTTTTGGCTGCCTCGGTCAAAGTCTTAAGTCACTGTCTGTTGGTCTGTCTTAATACATTTGCCACGTCAGCTGCTTTGGTTTTACTTCTGCTCCTTTTCTGCTAAATAGCTATCGAATCCTTTATAGCTGAATTATATCCTGTTAGGGCTTAGCAATTAATAATTTAACACACAGGTAAGTAGACAGACTGTGACAAACAAAAACAATCCCGTAGGTACAGCTAGTAAATAAACAAAAATACAGCCACAAAATACGCAAACGGAAGGATTAAGAGTTATTTCAACAAACAGGATGCGGTCGAAAGTTCGGACGCGGATCGGTTAAAACCGGAATTTAAAACGTCATTATGTATACCGGTTGGGAAAGTTTACGAGTTACGGGGCCCACGCTCCACTGTTTCGTTTGCCCACTTTGTAAATTTACGGCGTAGAACTGTTTGAATGATACAGACAATTTTTTTCAACAGTATTTGGGATTTTTCTCATTTTTAACGCATCCTTTTCGCTGACAATAGGCAAGTAATCAGTGGCGTAGCTACCTAGGGACTAGGCGGGGCAGTGCCCCGGGGCCCTCAAGCTCAGAGGGCCCTCGAATCCTTACCAGAAAATCTCGATCGAACTATTATTACTAAAACGTAACCAGTTTAGATAGTAGTGGTTTTTTTATTTGCACCAGGGCCCTTGGTTAAAACGTAGCTCGAAACTTGGTAGCTGTTTTTTAAAAGTTATTTGAAGCAAAATTTAATTTTAAACCCCCGTCCGCCGCTGAGACGTACCCCATATCTCATTTGGTTCTGACAGTTATTAAAATCAGAAGTCAAGAATAAATTCATTCGAGGCAGAGACGAAAGAATAATAATCATAATTTGAGTGAAATTAAGTGTGCTTCTTTTACCTACGTGGATAAAAATAACTTTTGGAATGACTTACGTGAACCCACACAGGAATTTCGGCCGCATCACGGAGTGATCAGGAGCTGGGTTCGATTCCCGGCCATGGCTTTAGGTACTTTTCGGATTTTATGTGTTCTGGTTTTCAGTATTATTTAGAAATAATCATCGAAGTAGTTCCTAAAAAAGGATTCTGTCCAATCAAAACCAACATATGTCATGTTATAATCATTTATTTTCAACTAAGTTATTCTTCATTTACATCTTAAACGCTATCCATGTCATCACACGTAAAATACTTAAAACTAAATTTACTCTTATTCTTCTAAAACAATACTCATCATTATTTTACACAATATTTGAATTATATTATTAGTACGTAGATCTTTCAGCTGCTATGTCCGTTTAATTATATTTCTATTCATGGCTTAATTAAATACTATTTATTATTATGTAGAAACAGTGACAATAAAAAAAATTATCGCGTCTGCAACGTGGCTTGGCAAATAGATGAATATAAAGTTTTGTTTTCAATAGAACGTAAGAAAAACCGTTTCGATGATGCCTCTAAGTTTCATATCCAGGGGCCCGATTTTTGAAAACACATGTGTGAAAATACTACTCGAAATTGGTGAAAAATTGTGCTCAATTTTAGCGAGTAGCTTAGAAGATACTTAGGGGTCTTAATCTTGTGACCTAGTCAAAAATTTGATTAGAGCTGTAGTTTTGAAAATATAAACAGATTTATACCACTTTCGAGTGGTACTTTCACACATGTGCTTTCAAAAATCGGGCCCCAGTATTTTTTTAAAGAGTTATGGCAGTGAAATTATTAGTTTCTTACATTTATCATCGCTGGCATTTTCTTTACAACTAGCTTCAAACTAAACTTGTACTTTGCACGGTTTGAAAAGAGATTCTTTAGCTTGTTAGTACGGCTTAAAAGTCCACTTTTCTTATTTAAATTAGACTCTTGTAAGTCACATGATTGATAAGAAGCGGATATTACGGCCTCAGACATTACACTATGCGTAGCCACTTGTGCATACAAATAAAAAATCCTGCAAACATGAGACAAAAAACACATGACAGACATTTAATTAGGACACAATGTGTAAATACATTACAAAAGGACACCAACACAACGTCGCCCTGGGCCGTTAGTACCATTTACCGTCCGCTACAAGAGCGAAAATTTCCACTTCCTAGCCAGGGGAAGACGTAATGTGCACACACCTGGGTGATAAAGAAAGCCTCAGGTCGCATGTTTAACGTCCTCGCCTTTGGCTCGTGCTACAATTACCTGCGATCTGAGGCATTCTTTATTTCACCACCGTCGGCGTGTAATATACAGTCAGCGTCAAATTTGTGACACCCAAAGTACCCAAATAGTTTGCAACACGTCATTGTTACAGTTGAAATAAGGTCGTGTTGCTAACTTTTTGGCCATTTTGGGTGTCACGAACTATTTGACGCTGATTGCACTATTCCGTCATTAACAAACAATACTACAGGGAATACGCATTCTTTTTTATCGCATTTGTTAACAAAATGTGAAAGTATTGTAAGAGTCGGCATAAAGTGAAATTAAAAGTCATATCCGTCCAGAAATACGGAAAATATAAGAATTTTAAACTGCTAAAGCCATTAGAAAGATAGATTCGACAGTATGTCCGGTGACATCAAACAACACGCCCATATAAACTCCTTATTAAAGCGTCGTTTTTATTGTTATTTGAAACATGTTTTTATTTTGGTTATTACATAAATGAGCTTCAACTAAAGCAATAAAAAGACATGAATATTCCCTATTCCACAAGGTTTTTTCATATCTTTTAACATAACGGCGCCTTTTGAGATTGCTGAAATTTATCAAGTCTTACAGGCAGGGCTGTCGCCCCGTTACATTTCTCAAATGTTGTTCATATCGTAGAGTACTTGAGCGATGGTACGCGAGGCCTCCACGCTGCTTAGAGCGATCGTCGCTAAGTGAGCCTCATAGGACCGGAGTTGACTGTAATAAATAATAAACCTTTTTAATGCGGGTGGTAGGGCCTTGTGCAAGGTCCGTCCGGATCGCTAAAACCATCTTACTCGCTAATCCTGCTGCTAAGTAGCAGTGCTTGCTCTGTTCCGGTGTGGAGAGTAAGACAGCCGGGGAAATTACGGGCACAAGAGGCATTGCATCTTAGTCCTCTAGGTTGGCAACGCATCTGCAATCCCTCCGGGGTTGCGGGTGTCTATATATCACTTACCATCAGGTGACCCACTTGCTCGTTTGCCTTCCTATTCATATAAGAAAAAAAATAAAAATGGCCGCTTGTTTTGCTGACTGTACTCTTTCACTGCACTTGCATAGTCCGTGCTACACAGCGGTTCGAATTTGACAAAAACAAACAGGGCAAGTGACATACATACATACATACAAATCAAGTCTTTATCCCTTACGGGATACAGAGGCTAAGGTAACAAGATCTACAGGCCACGTTTAGCAAGTCAGCGACATCTGGTAAAATGGTACATAGAAATCGAAACTCCTTACAAACGAGTGGTTTTACTTCTACAAAAACATTACATTAGCTGAGAATAATAAAATGTCTTAGCTTTATGTTAGGTTTGAGGTTAGAAGGAGCCGGTAATGACAACACAAGCACGGTTTGTTGCTTGAGAGTACATACATGTAGATATGCATATATACAACCGCCGTGCGCCATAGCTTTAGCTATGCGCCTATTAAACCTAACAGTCCCCCCACACCAAGTCAGAAAATATCCCCAAAATTAAAGACCCTTCTTGGTCTAGTGTTCACATTTGAGAAACCCGGGTCTGCGTCTTTTTCATCATCAGAAGGCACTTCTTCAGCGGTCGGTTGATCCGCTAGTATTACGAATTGAAAGTAATCTCCAAACTAAATCACTACATAGTATAAAACAAAGTCGCTTTCCGCTGTCTATCTGTATGCTTAGATCTTTAAAACTACGCAACGGATTTTGATGCGGTTTTTTTAATAGATAGAGTGATTCAAGAGGAAGGTTTATAAATATGTATAGTACTATGCATAATATATTAGAGAAACACTGATTGAGCCCTTGCGAAGCCGGGGCGGGTCGCTAGTTCGAATAATAAAAAAATCTGAATTGTATATTCGAATTGAAGTTAAGCGACTCAATTGTTAATCTAACAAGCAAATAAATATACTCTTCTCGTTAAAAAGTTTCTCATCAGAAAGAAAACTTATTTCTCCGATGTATCAGACGGAGATCCGGTTATTTGCGCAAGAAAAAACATAGAATGTACCAGTTGCCTCACTTCCCGCGCTGATGGTAAAAGCCTATCGAGGGAACGGGCGAAAATCATAGGAATCATGTTATAGGCAATGTGGCTAGCAACCCATCACTATTGATTTCATTTTCCACCTATACGCCCCTTGCATCCCCGGTGGGTTCAAAAACTTATTCTTCGGGATATTAAAGCTCGTGGCACCTCAGGGCAATGCTTTGAGTATCATCGGTGGGATCTCTAAATTTGTATGGGGCGTGGGAGCAACACTAAGATGAACCACATAGACTACAAGCCAATGGAAAAAAAACATGTGAAATGAACCAGCGTGAATGAAGCTTAGAAGGCTGTTACTTCATAATACAACTCTGAGCGCTATGCCGTCATTTCTGAGCGGTACAGATTTTTTTTCTTACATAGAAAAAAAAATGCACTAACTTCCGGCACCACCACTTTAAAGCGGCACTAGGTTTTCCGACATTTATTTTTAATCATCTATAAGCTATAAAACCGCCTTAAATTAATAATTAGTCGTAATTCCTCACTTGTACCTGAGAAATTCCATAAATGTACCGCTCAGAAATGACGGCATAGCGCTCAGTTATTTTATGATATAGTAACAGCCTTCTAAGCTTCATTCACGCTGGTTCATTACACGTGTTTTTTTCCATGGGCTTTTAGTCTAACAGTGGGCAGCCAAGGTGTTAAGATATCAGGAACTTAGCGAACAATGGTCAAACAGGCCCTTATCACTATCACTATCACTACATAATATAAAATAAAGTCACTTTCTCTGTCCCTATGCCCCTATGTATGCTTATATCTTCAAAACTACACAACGGATTTTGATGAGGTTTTTTTTAATAGATAGAGTGATTCAAGAGGAAGGTTTTATGTATAATTCTACGCAGACGAAGTCGCGGGCAGAAGCTAGTTAGTTATAATTCAGCTTACCGTCTCCCGGTGTTCGAGTAGATGACAATGTTCCTCAATATAAGAGCAGCCGTCAGCCGAATGCTTTTCGTGACAGGGCCCTCGTTCTCGTCCTGTCAAACAGTGACACTTGTCAAAATAAACTTATATAACTTTGCAGCGGTTCGGGCAACTTTTGGTTATTAGCGTGCAATACAAACAACACAAAGCCGACAGCACACTAACCACTGCTCTCAGAGACGTCAACTAATTGCAGTTTGTCCACAACTACGCTTATAATGGGTGCAACTGAAACTGAGAGGTAGATACTTCAGTAATAAAGTGTTTGGCTTGGTTTATAGTTTCTCCATCATAATACAATACAATACAATACTACTCTTTATTGAACACCACACATAACAACCAAAACAGAAAAAAGGTATACAGAATATTACAAGGTAATAGGCGGCCTTATCGCTACAGAGCGATCTCTACCAGGCAACCATAATGGACTGGAGAACACAACAGATCTGAGCCGGTGGTGCAATTTAGAATATAATTACATGATCCCTAGCGGAGAATTAATTTAATTGTTCCTTATTGTTTCATTATTATTATTGTTCATGTCATGTTTTTGATTTTGACATTTTTGTAATATTCAATTGATCTGTATTATTTAATTTAATTTAATTTACTCTTGACGATTTCAATCTAAATTCTTCAAAATTGACAATGTACAATATGATGTAATTTTTATTGAATGAATAAATAATCTAATCTAATCTAATCTAATCTATGCGTTGTTTTTATTTCTTTAAATTTCTATTTGCACTACCTGCTTTTATCTATTCTTTAATATATTATATTATAAAGGCTGCCTCGAAGAGATCGCTCTGTAGCGCTAAGGCAGCCTATTGCTTACCTGGTCATTTTCTCTATATACCTGTTTCTATGTTTTCCATGTTGTTTATTTATGTGGTGTTTAATTAAGACTCTTGTATACATAAATCACTGGTCTGGGAGTAGAGAAAAACATAGAATGTACCAATTGCTTCTCTTCCCGCGCAGATGGCAAAAGCCCATCGAGGGAACGATCGAAAATCTTATGCATCTTGTTTTAGGCGATGCGGCTAGCAACACATCACTATTTTCATTCCCCCTTCCACATATACCGCTACAATCAAACGTGGCCAGGTCTTGTTACCTCAAGCTCTGTTTACTCCGTAAGGGATAAAGCGTGATTTATGTATGTATGTATTTGATACAAAACTCAGTCACTCCTTTTACCCCATGTCCTTCAAATCGAGCAATATATAGAAATCAAACCACAATTAAAATTGTCTGAAAAATATTTACTGGGGTGTTCAAACCAAGCCAACCACCCCCTATTTCATAAACTTAACAGGCGACAAGTGACAATGACAATTCCGAATATATTGCCGCCTTGAGAAGGTCCGTGATGAACACATTCAGTGCCGAGAACTCCTAGGAGTTCTCTGTTCGTAGGCAGTTTTCGCTGCAAAGCGGATAAACGCTGCTACCGGCTACAAGCGTAGCGCGTAGCAATACGTAGCAGCGAATGCGGAACGAGTTTCACATCGGCTACGAAATGTATATCGAAATGTCAATATCAGCTGTCATCTGTCACGTTTATGAAATAGGGATCTGCTGAAGTATTCCAGATTATTTTAAGAAAGTGTACATTTTTACACAGAAGTTATTAGCAGCTAGTCGAAAACGAATTATCCGCCTAGAATAAAGTAAAACATTGACGTCTATGAGTATGGCAGTAAGTAACATCTAGGTAATACTTTCAGGGGCCATCTCTTTATTTTAGACTATTGGATTACTTGATTAGTTGTGCACAATATCGTCCACATAAAATCCTGTTATCCCGTGAGAACTAATTAGACGAGAAATAAGGTCCTTTTTTCCTTTCGAGGAAATCTTCAGTCCTTTCCCAAGGCCCCAACTCTAAATACCACAATTCGTAAAAAATAATTCCGCAGTTTAGACATGAAATCGTAACAGAGCTACTTTTACATTCATAACAATTTTTAAAAACAAATCGAAGTTTCTTTTTAATATTGGTTGTCCTTTATAAATCGTTACACAAACAAATAAATGGCCCCTAAATGATCGAGACAAATAAAACAGCAATAAAAACCATGAACATAATGATGATGACTCATTGGACGAGCAAACAATGGGTGAGGGCGAGGACACACAAAAGAAACAAAAAAATAATGACAGTTCTACATATACAAACGTCAAACTATCTGATGAAACTTAGGTACTAATAAAGTTCTGTGAGAGAACGAAACAATAAAGGCAAAATAAAAAGTATAATCCGTTCAGAACAGACTTGCACGAAAGGTCATTGGCATTGCGTTACTAGTGTATATGGGTCAGTTAACAAAAGCTAGTGCGAAAGTGTTGAATGAGTAAATGGGTGTCCTCATCTATATTTGTCACAAAATGGGTAGGTTCATAGAATAATCGTGTTTTTTAGAAAAACCTGTCATGTCACTGCGTTTACCTATTCACAAATACTACACAAAAAGCGCAATAATGTGAATATTAGATGTAATTCGTACCTATTAGATACTAAATCAAGAGAACAAACATTCGTATTTTTCGTACATATCTGCCACGACCGGAGATCGAACCTCAAGCTTCGTAATCAGGTTCTCTAACCACTAGACTATCCGGTCGTCAAAGTACTAGGTTAGCTGTAGTTGCGGGAGTGTCATTGACCTTTCATGCAAAAAAAATGGGACGGTGTATAATCCTAATGCAAGGTGATAGTGACAAACGGACAAACACAAACGCACAAGTGTTAATGTGAGTGCTCACCAGTTGCTCCGGCGTGCGACTGACCGCTCGGTGCTGGACGGAAACGGACAAGTTACGGTTACGTTAGTGACGTCACGAGGCGGACAGGGCCGCAGCCAACGGGTAAATGAACTTTTAAAACAATCGAAGACTCGACTGCAATTGAATGAAAAATAATATCCGAAATAATGTGCCAATTCGTCATAACTTTCGTCACATAGTCAACTCTCCATACTAAAACGAAAGTTATGACGTTAACCTTTTCAACGCCAACGACACATATATCAGCACCGCAGGTTCAACGCCAACGACCTATATATACGTCCATTACTTCAATGCAAAAGCAGCCTTCGTTCAATCGGGTTTAGGTTCAATTTAACGCATCGCAATAAAGACGTCTGGCGTATGGGTGACGTCTCTTGTATTTGACGTGGCACCGAAAAGGTTAACGACTATGACGAGCGTGGATTATTTTCTATAAAACTCCTTAAAACCAATTAGAGCAAAGCGCTTGTCCAATACACAAGGTGTACTCGAATTATTTTGGATTATTTTTTTATCTGGGATCATTCTTTTCTGGTGTGAAAGTCTAAAATAGCTATGTAGAAATACAGACTTATACCCCTTTCCACTAGTACCATATATATGAATTTGCGTGTTTTGATTCATGTAATTCTTGGCTGCGACCTTGTCAACTCATCCGATTCATGTCATGACATAAGCATAATCTATTATTAGTTGCTATAACTGTTCACTATGGCGCATAAGCAGTGCAGCTTGGACGGTACAAAGACTAAAGCATTATTTATAATTTTCGTTTTGACTTCGTATCTGTATGTAATGTATCATAATGTGACATATCCATTTTACTAGAATAAAAACTTCCTCGTTGGTTTTATTTTGCTCCTCGAAACGCGTAATTAAGTAAATTAACCAAAACCTTGCTACTCCGCAACCAAATGTGAGTGTACGTTTGTGAAACATAATCGTCAGAGGGCGGAATTTTCATGGCAAAAATAAAAAGCCAATAAAGTTGGAACGTTAAAGTTCATCGACTTTTCCAGGTATCGATAACTTTAATCCCCTTTATTGCCGACTTTTAAAATTAACTGAAACATTTGACCTCTTTGATTAGCAGGTCGCTTGGCATTAACCGACATATTATATCTATCTATCTAATGAGCCCACATCCACCCACTGCTGAGTAAAGGCCTCTTTATTTTCACGCCACTTTGCCCGGTCCCGTGCCAGTCTCATCCACAGTCCGAATGACAGATGCCATCTGACCAACGGGCCGATGGTCCCACTGACCTTCGACCCAGTCTTGGCCACCACTCAGTGGCCGCCTTCAACCATTTGTTGTCATTCCATCTAGCCAAGTGCCCCGCCCATCGCCACTTCAGCTGTGTTAACCGACATACAACGATATACAATTAACGATAAGTTCAGGTGAAGTTATTTTTTTTTCTCTGACTTTATTGTATCGTTATCAATTTTTGCTTAGATGTAATTTCCTTGTAAATTTGTTAGTAAAAAAATGAAGATACGCTCCGTATCTCCGTCGATAAATTTCAACGTTGCAACTCTATTGACTTTTGATTTTTGCCATGAAAATTCCGCCCTCTGATAATCATCATGCAAAAATCCATCCTCCTCTTACTAACACCACATAAGACACTAACGAGTTTCAAACTCTAATTAACCTAAAGTAAAATTTATTTATATTGCTGGGGCTCAATTTTTAAAGCACATGTGTGAAAATACCACTCGAAAGTGGTGAAAAATTTCGTGTGGCATAGAAGACAATCACCGCTCTCATTAATCTTGTAAACTAGTCAGAACTTTGATTAGAGCTGTAGTTTTGGAGATATACGCTGATTTATACCACTTTCGAGTGGTACTTTCGAGTGATGTGCTTTCAAAAATCGGGCCCCTGGTTTAATTTAACATCATTGATTTATAATGTAGTAATAAATTAGCAGCGCAAGAGAAAGAGCGATAAGGGCGAGCTAGACAGACGATTCCCTTATGCTGGATCTGAATGGACTTAGTGACACTCTTCAACAAAAGAAATAAAGAATTAGGTACGCTGACAGTTTTAATTCTGTGTCTCGTCTCGTAGTAATTTCCATAGAAAAAAGAAAACGTAGAAGTGGCATGTGATTCACATGATGTGAACGATACACGCGTGCCACCTTTATGCGCAAATCGCATGTATAACGTCAGTCAGTTCGAGTAGCAGAATGATTCTGAATGTTCCGCTGTCATCAGTTAGGATTACAATCACTGAGCAGAGTCCATTTTGCAACGCACTTATTTTAACGACATCTAGTGTGCAACGGCAAAACTATCATTTAGATAACTTTTCAGTCAGACTCTTATATTTTGGCTACTCCATGCTAGATGGTGTTTATATGCATGTAAAATGGACCTTTAGCAATATGTCGAGGATGGAGAGTTCAAATTACATTACCGATTCAGAACTTATTTTATTTTTATAATTGCAAAAGCTACGATTTCAAAGCGAATGTGCCTTATCGCACTTCTACTTTTTCTTTGTTCTGTGGTAATTTCACAGCCGGTGATCTAAGGTAATGTATTCTAAGCACGTATGTTTATCGTCACCAAAAGCGACAGCAATACCTAGACACGATACTGCCGATCTCCCGTGTACTTAAAAACTATATTATACGTATAAACCAGTACTTCCAAGGGCGTCGCCAAGGGGGGCAGGGAGGGGCAGCTGCCCCCCCCCCTACATTCTAAAAAAGTTGCCAAATATAATGCAACCAAAGTTCTAGACTAGTCATAGAGAATGAGAAAAGTATGAATTGTAGTAGGTAAAGTCAACTTGCCCCCCCCTGCGCCATCGGCTGGCGACGCCCTTGAGTAGTTCCCAGGTCACTGTTAGTTTTTTTTTCTTGTACATCTTGCTCCCTGCTAGCAAAAACCAACCATAGACGAAGACTTGCGTGACTGGCGCCATGTCTTTCCTGTCTTTGAGGTCTTACCATGAGCTCTCGAGGGTTGAACATGTCAGCAGCGTGCTTGTTGAGTGCCGCGAGCGCCGCGTTCGGAGGGTAGCCGAGCACCACTGGCTTACTGGCTTCAGACTCCGCAGCGACGTGACGGCGGGAATTGAACAACGCTTTGAGAGCCTGCGGAAGGTTTTTTAAGGGATTTTTTTTTTAAATTCTGAATTGTTCTGGTTTATTAAAGAAACAAGCCTATTTTTTTCTTAAAAGGCCAGCAATGCTAATTGGCATTGTTCATTTTTTTTAAGCTGTGCTTTTAACACCTTTATTAGATAAAATGGACTATTTAAAGCAACTAATTTCAATAATATGCTTTTACGTAGCTTTGTTTATTAATAACTAGCGACCCGCCCCGGCTTCGCACGGTATATTATGCATGTATTATACATATAAACCTTCCTCTTGAATCACTCTATCTATTAAAAAAACCTCATCAAAATCGTTGACTGGTTTTGAAGATATAAGCATACATACGGACACGGGGACAGAAAAAGCGACTTTATTTTATACTATGTAGTGATAGTGAAGTGATAAATATTTTTTCACTGTTTGATAATTTGATAACTTGGGCTTGTCCCAATCGCAT
The DNA here is from genome assembly GCA_932294345.1 of Pandemis cinnamomeana. NCBI lineage: Eukaryota > Metazoa > Arthropoda > Insecta > Lepidoptera > Tortricidae > Pandemis > Pandemis cinnamomeana. The sequence continues at coordinate 9,823,511 of OW028721.1, forward strand.
TCGTTCAGCAATTAAAAAAAACGGTTTTGTCTATACGTCAACGTCATAGATCTGTGAATGTGTGTGTCAAGTCAATGTCAGTCAACTTTCATGTGTCTGAATCGTTCCGTCCGTTGTTGTTATTGTTTTACGCACTGTTTTTGATTTTCTCGTTTGACCGCAGAACAAAGCGTTTGGATCCCTGTACATCTTTCCCGACTCCTACTTACATTAAAGTGAACAATGCCAATTGTATAGTCACCCTGTATTTCTAGAGGTGCATACTTCAGTTAAGTTAAGACGAAGAATGTTTTACGAACTTCCAAGTCTTCCAACTAAAATGTAATTGCTATCGATGCAAGCACCTCCGGCGCGTTCTAGAACGTTCTACGCAGGCCAACGATGCCCTCTTACTTGTGGCGAGCAGTGCTTGTCGGTGAGATGGTTGAGCAACGCGAAGGTCCGGCGCGGAACGCGATCGCAGTCCTGCCAGAGGCACGGCGTCTCGCCGCCGGCGCCGCCGGTCGCGTGCGCGTGCGCAGCGTGCGTGAACACCTCCGACGCGTTCTGGAACGATCTACGACACGCAGGCCACTAGTACATTACTACGGCCAGGAAAAAATATAATAGACGGCCGCGAGCGTGAGCGAGACGGGACGTTTGCGGCTAGCAACCGTTTCCCGCCTCGGTATGTATAGTGCTCAAACAATGGGGAAAATTTTGTGTTAATATGGTGTAAGTCAAAAAAGACTAATGTGTTGCCACAGTTGGATAGCGCTTATTATGTCTAATTGGTTACTTTTCTATGGTTTATGGAAACAAAGCTTGTAAAAATAATACTGACTCTCTAAACGACTCTGAAAATTAGAACACAGAAAAATCCGAAAAGTAAAGCTATGGCCGGGAATAGCTTTACTTTACCTGCTATGGATGGTGTAGGGGTATAGTACGCGTCACGTAATGACGAGGATCCGGGGTCGATTCCCGGTCATAGCTTTACTTTTCGGATTTTTCTGAGTTCTAATTTTCAGTGCCGTTTAGAAATTGATTTTCTAACGGCAAAATCGTAAAAGTAAACATATAAAATCAAGAAGTACAAAATTCCTGATTCATCTGATAGTAATACTGACTTGCCACATCCTCGCCAGTGGCATATCCAAGGCGTGTCGTCTTGCGCGGGCTGCGCCTGCGACGAGCTCTGTAAGGGTGGCGGCGTCGCGGACGGTTTAGGCGTCGGCGTCGATGGTTTCTGCAACAGACACGACGGAAAGGATTATAAGAATCAGTGGTACCTACTCCTAATCTAAACATATTTTTACTATTGCAAACTGCTGCTCACCAAGGACGAGAGATGGCGCTGTTTTCAATGATACTTAGGTGCTATCAATGAAACAAGAATTTAACTCCTCGATTTTTGTATTAATTTTATTTTTACGGTTTACCCATTAGAAATTTCATTTTTAAACGACACTGAAAACTAGATCACAGACAGAAATCCGATCCAATCCAATGGCCGGGAATAGTATTGTTTGGAAATATAATTTCTAACGCATCAACCGTAAAAATAAATACAAAAATCGGGAAATAAAATTCACGATTAATTTTGTAGAACTAAACGCAAGCGAGTGATAGAGAGAGATAGTGTGCGAGAGGGAAGGAAGATAGAATGGCGGTTAACCACGATCTGTGCGGTGTGCTCGTAGACTATTATATTAGAAATAAATAAGTATTAAGGCCAATCTGAGTTTCCTTTCTTTGTCAACATCCCACAATTTTATACTAAGAATCAGTGGATCGAATTTTGAAAGCACATCGAAAAAGAATTTTGGACCTTTGAAAGCGGTAAGATTACCATATTAACTTAACAAAGTTAAAGGGCAATTGCAAACAGTGACCCTAATAAAATTGATTATGTATACACAAAAATTTTTGGTATGCAATAATAATAATGGTTTTTAAGAAACATTTAGACACCATAATTCCTCAGGTGTCTCATTAAAATTCTAACCAACTTACTGTATTTCAACATTTCAAAATAATCATTTAGAAATATAAAATATTCTTTACCTCAGGCGTCACAGGCTGGTTGACCACCATTTCGCGATCACCTATCTTGGTGTTCCCCACCATCACCGGTTGCCGCGTGATCACTTGCCTCATTTGCGGTTGCTGCGCTGGCTTCGGCACATTCGCCACATTCGATTTAATCACACTCGTCTTGCTATCATCTTGCGCTTGCACATTGGTAACACTCTGGTTGACAGGCCTCTGCTGTTGCACCACCCTATGCACCCCCTGCACCGCCTGTTTTATGGGCGTGTTCATCAGAATCTGCTGATTGGTCGACACGGCTATTATCTGCTGGTTGCCCTGTATTATCTGCGGCCCGCCCACTATCTGGCTATTGGCTGACGTGCTTATAAGGGCTGGCGGTTGCTTTTGCGTGACCACCATTGGTTGATTGACTATTTGCGCTTTGTGCGGTTGTGGTTGGGTCGTTATGATTGGTTGCTGGCTTGCCGTCAGTTGAGGGACGTTCTGTAAGGTTTGTTCATGTTAGTAAGAACCGCTTGAGAATATACCCCACAGAGCTCTTCACACTAATGCGTTAGTGTAAAGCCTATGTGGACGCTCGAGTTGGGCGTGTGGCGGGCATGTTAAACAAATGAAGCTCATACTGGTGTCTCGGATCGACGCTTGCACAGAACCCGCCACCGCTTTCCGCCACGCTGCACGCTCCGCCGAACGCTCCGCTTCGAGCGTCCACTCAGGCTTTACGCTTACACGAACGTTTTGTATAGTCAACCAAGCTACCTTTATGTTTGATGTTTCAAACCGTTAATGTTATTCAATCTTAGAGTGGAAAAGGGATTCCTTGATAGACTACACGTGGCGTCCAGTGCGAAAGTTTGAAACGTATTTGTTGGTAAATCTTACGGTGCAGTCTGAAAATGGTCAACGCTTTTTTTTTATTATATGCATACGAATGAACGTCAAAAACTTGGAACTAAATAATCTAGATCCGTTTTTTACTTAATATCAATTTAAAATAAACTTTCGCACTATACACATTGCTAGCATAACATAACAACTACTAATAGTGAGCTTACTCGACCGTTTAAACACCTACGCGATTGGCGCGAGGCAGGGAGGGGCTAGGGAAAGTCCGGTCCGTCCTACCTTCAGGGCACTTCGGGCCGCCGGTATTCGGTACTATTATTAGTGCCAAGACACCTCACTATTTGATATTATTACGTTATAGTACGTGTCCTGCTATGAAGCTTTAGTCTCTGTGGAGTATTTATTTAGATACTAAGAAATACAAAGCAACTAACGGTAATGAAATAACCATTGCCTCATGGTATGTGTTCTAAACATATGATTTATAGCTGTTGTGTCATGCAGCTACTATTGTCTTAGGTACTTGTTATTCCTTACAGAAATATACGCATTACTATACAGATTTCTTTTTTCAATATAACTTTTTTTTTTGTTTTCCAACAAAAACTTTAACACAAGCTACTTTTAGAATTTCCAACACCAAAAATATCCGTTTAATATAAAAGCTTTTCTTGCCTACCAATTCACTAATTAGGCTGTATTTTTTTATAAGCAGACCTGAAAATCTATTCATTCTGATCTTGTTCTGATTCCATGCAGTTTGCAATAAAAACTGAAAACGGCTGGTATACACATTAAGTTTTCGTTGTGAGAAAAGAAAACATGCCAGTATTTGTACAAACAACCATTTTCTAATTCGAAACTAGCTATAGTCTACCAGAAAGATCACTGCAGAAAAATGACACATTCAAAAGTCATTTTACGAAATAATGTTACCACATTTATTTCACTAGTGCTCGACTAAGATCACGTAGTGAATGATTTGATTATAGAACGAACAAAATATTCTATGAATGTCAGATTCTTAGTTTAGTATATTTTAAATAGCGCCTATCCCATCCCATCCTCGTCGCCACTGTTATGTTAGAGGTCAGGGAGGCAAAAAGAAACTCGCGTCCCTCTGTGGACTTTTACCATCTGCGCGAGAAGAGAAGCTAACCACATAGTAGATAAAATGTGCGATGAGTTTGTAATAGACTTATGCAACTGAATTGACATGCTTCCGCAGATTCCCTAATCGCTTCCACTACTACTAACTAGAAAACATAAAAATCAAGAAAAATCTTGTGAAACAAATCATTTTATTAAATTCTATATAAATGACGGAAATTAATATCATGACATCGTTCATTCTTTCATTCACTCGCTATGTAAGTCACATCACTATTTAATATTCGCCAAAAACTGACAACACTGAACGTGTCATTTTACTGCAGTGTTCTACCTGCCAGACTATAGCAGCAAGCAAAAAAAAGTATAAACTTTTGTAGGTAGTCTACCAAAATACTTCTACTATAGACATTTCAGACCATAATAATTTTAATTTCTACAACAACCAGCCAAGCAGTGCTTAATATGTACATTATAAACCTGCGCTAAAGCGGTCTTTACGACCGTGATAGGCTGTGAAGTGCTCACTAGCGTAGGCTGACTGACTATCACCCTCTGTGTAGACTGTATCACTCCTGAGTTCTGCACAATAACACTTTTAGGTTAAAGCCAGATTCACATTGTCTGACGTAGCCGCACTACGCGTTATAATTTATAATACGCTATGACAGGGGTCACCAATTAGTTTCGCTCGGGGTCCGTTTTAAGAAACGAAATGACCATCGCGGGCCGAACAACACTTTATAGAAAAAAGTGCAAGTTCTTGTGTTCTCGCGGTCCGCCAGTTGACGACCCCTGCGATATGTCTGATTGCTTATTATAAGGCCAGAGTTCACACTCATCTGTAGTGACCGTTTCAATTAGTTAGTCTAAAGCGCGAAATTTTGACAACAGATCAGTGTGAATCAGGCTTTAGGGGTTGGGTGAGGGCAGCGTCAGAAGTAGCTGTAATACGCTACGGTAGTAGTACCAGGCCGTTAGTCGGTTATTTTTTAAACAAGTAAGACCGTTAACCGAAGTTTTAGCAATTAGAGACCTCAACACAAATGTTGCTTGGTTGTACAGGATATGGTCGGAAATCAAGTCACCCTGCACATCTTGTGGGCGGAACCAAGCAATTCTAATTTAAAATTCATATTATAGTTTAGAACATGTGGGTCCCAGTAATAGACGTTACGTGAAAAAACAAGACAGATCGCGAGGTACTAGAACGCTATAGTGTATAGATACTTTTGATGCTGAAAGTACGACTTACCTTTTTTATTCTAACAATGATTGTTTGTAATTATCTGTGGCCAAGCACGCACGAGCTCGACACAAAGTGTTACACGAGTTAGTAACTGGCAACGTTTTATTTCTTTACAGTCATCCCAAAAGGCAAGAATTAGGAGTATTAATTACGTAATAAAATTATTTACAAAATTACACGCTTCCGTTTTAGGTCAGTTAACAACATCAACCCAGTAAAACTATACTGCCGAATAAAGGCAAAGGGTCATTTTGTATAGTTACAAACAAAATAACACCTTTTTTTTGCTCGTCAAAATTCTCGAGCGGAACTATAGAACCATAGAAAAATAAACATTACCAATTGAAAGCGATGATATGTTACAAATGACAAATATCACCGGCACGGCTAATACTGCCTGTCTCAAGTCCCTTTCTAAATCATATTAAAAGTAAGGGACAGAGGATCATTACTATAAAGTGGTGGCGAGTTGAGCCGTGCAGTGATAAATAATGTGAGACGAAACCCAAGCAACGAAATAGAGGCGAATGATATGGACGAATTAAAAAATGAGTGTGTACCAAAATTAAAACATTTTGCGGTTGAATGCAGAATTAATGAGTTATTATTGTATGGGTGGTTCATTACATCCTATACTCAGCTCAGAGCTATTTGCCAGTAAATAAATTATAATATTTTTTACCGAATTTAGCAGTAATATTTGTACAAAAATATGCCTTAATGATGACACGGGTGATTTATAATTACAAGGTCACCTGCTATGGGTGGTGTAGGGGTATAGCACGCGTCACGGAATGACGAGGATCCGGGTTCGATTCCCGGCCATAGCTTTACTTTTCGGATTTTTCTGTTCTAATTTTCAGTGTCGTTTAGAAATTTGATTTATTATTGTAAGTAGATAAAAGTGTTCTCATTTAAAAAAAAACAGAACTTCATCCTACATATAGTACAGTCTTTGAACTTCAAAGCCGTGCAAGAAAATGACATTGAACTATATCATAAATAAATGAACCATCCCATACAACAGAACGACAGCCAAACAAATGAAGATGACAAAGAAACGACGATATCAATGGTTAAATGAAAAAAGCTAGATCTCATAGGCGTTGTAACCTGAATGATTTGCTGTTGCGTTATCGCCTCTGTGGCCTGGGTAATAAGGCTGTTTAACGTCGCCTCGTCCAATCCGCCTGGGTTGTTAACCTTATGCGCAAAGTTTAAATTAAAACTGCGATATTTTGTAAACAGTTTGAAAAAGGGTCGTATTTATTTTCAAGTCAATATGTAAAATGAAGTTTGAGGTTATCCACAGTATATGAAAAACTTCAATTACTATCAAAACCGTCGTCCTCGTCGCTGTTCGCCATAACACATACATCCACATACACAAGTCACATCTTTATCCCTTACAGGGTAAACAGAGCCTAAGGTGGCAAGACCTACAGGCCACATTTAGCAAGATTGTGGGCGTATAGATGGCAAAAAATAGAATCAAAATAGTAATTTATAAAAATCAAAATATTTTTTCGCCCATTCCCTCGATGGGCTTTTACCATCTGCGCGGGAAGAGAAGCAACTGGTACATTCTATGTTTTTTCTTTGCTTCCAGACGAGTATGGAAGTGGAAGTTCGCCGTAAGCAAGACGCAAAACGCGGCGGATGAGAATGACCACTCCCGAACATTTACGAACACATCATATAGACGCCGAGGACGACTGTTTGGAGTGATCGAAGCGCACCTACTTTCAATTGTTTTTCACATTCCGTGGATAACTTCAAAGTTTAGTTTTAGACCTTTTTTCGAAATGACGATAAGTTAAAGTGAAAAGTTCAAGTTATTTTTTAATAATTTAAAAACGATTGGTCCAAGTGATACGAATGAGATAATTAAATTAAATAAATGCATCTAGGTGTAAGAAACACTGGAGACAACAGTCATTTACCTAAATCCGAGCAATGATATAATAGAAAGTTTATAATACTAATGTGCGTGATAGAGATAGCAATATTAATTAGACGACGTAGCGACGCTCTCAAGTGTTCAAATGGGCAAGTCGTCTCTTGTTTTTAGGGTTCCGTGCAAAGCGTGCCCACTAAGCCTTTGTTATGTCAGTTCGTCTGTCCGCTTATCACAAAGCTGTAACTTTCGAAACTGTAATTGATACACACTTGGAATCATGACAGTATGTTAGGTACAGTCAAGTGTAATAATATGTATCTACTCAAAGTTTCAAAAATAAAAGTACCATACGCTCTTACACCTGCGTAATAAGGTCGTGGGACATATTTCTGAGAAGTTCGTATCGATACTTATTTTTGCACTTGACCGTACATGCCGCTATGACTAATAATAAATAAATAAAAATTAAGTTTTATCACAATTTATTGTATTCAGGTATATTACTAACATAGACTTAAGGGACGTATTATGTGACTAACCAAAATTCTCACTTTAGAAACTAATAAAAAGAAATAATAAATTATATAGGTACGAATAAAATAAAGACTTACGATTCACACTCGACCGTTTTATTGGTATTGTGAAAGAAATTACTTGTTATGTAATTTTTCGTAATGTCTTCGTGTTTCTTACACCGAGATATTTTCCACGCGTGAGATTACGATCAATTGGACCAGTGGCTGACAACATTTGGATTCTATTATTATCGTAAAGATTTTTCATTAAAGATTGTGGAAAACATACCGTCAGAGTGAGAGGACCACCTCCCGTGGCCCCCTGAACTATTATAATAGTTTTCTGCATCATATTACCGGGTATATTTTGAGTTATGTAGCTAAGACCTGTAAAAATAATAATTAATTATTACAAGTTGTTGCTAATGAAGAATCCGTTAATAAAGAGTGACAGGCATTCATACTAGCATACTTTCGCATGAATAGCTTAGAATTAGACTTAAAACTGATGCTAATAGTATATTCTGCAATAATCTAGACTCTATAGACCAACCGTTTAAATGAGGCCTCGCGGGCGCGGGGTGGGTGCTCTGTGCGGGCGGCAGGCGCACTACCCGCCCGCACCGAGTTCCCACCCCGCGGTCATCCCGCCCCGCGCCCCCCAGCCGCGCGGGCGAGCACTCATTCAAGCGGGCGCTCTATACATAGCTACCACCTTTGACATGTTTATCTCTCTCCCACGGGAACTATGCAATTTTCCGGGATAAAAAGTAGCCTATTTTAATCTAGGGTACCAGCTATCTCCGCTCCAAACTTAATCCAAATCCGTCCTGTAGTTTCAGAATGAAGAAGGAACAAACATACACACTCACTCACAAACTTTCGCATTTATAATATTAGTAGGTACTATTCACCTTGCGATGTACCAGGAGTGGCAATGATTTGCATGGGCTGTTGAACAAACTGCGTGGGTTGCGACGTCATCGTTTTTTCTGCAAAAAAAAGTACAATTATTACGAAATTCTATCCCCCCTTATTCATAAACGCTCTATAGCAGGGGTTTCCAACCAGTGGGGGCGCGCCCCACTTGGAGGACGATCCAAGGGGGGGTACGACGAGCGGCTTAGGTACACACGGCAATATAATCAGGTAAGCATCTACGCACGCTCGCGCCGTATCTATCCTGCTTACCGAATAGCTTTGCTGTGTGTACTTATTAAAATTCATCAATTGGTTAATAAAGTGCAAGCACAATGATCCTAGTCACTGTATCACCTTTCACACCCGCACGTTCCCTTATCACACTAATCCTTATTCTATCTTTCCTACTTACACCTTCCATACTTCTTAACGCTCTCATTTCTACTGCATTTATTTTCATTTCATACTACTTTTGCCATACCCAAGTTTCGCTACCGTACATTAATGTTCTCTGAAAATAAAGGAATCTTGTATGTTTGTTGTACGGGAAAACCGTAAAAGTAAACATAACAATCAAGGAATAAAAATGTCTTGATTCATTTGATAGTGCCTATCATTTGAAAAACAACGCCTTCTCTCGTCCCTGGTGACCAGTAGGTGTTCCACGGGAGTTTGTAATTGTGTCGTACAGACACATCATTCAAACAGATGACGCTTAGCGACAAAAAATTCGCATAGTAACAAAGGTCACGTGACAGTTAGTAACAGGTAGAAAAATTCGGAGACTACCCACCTGCTATGGGTGGTGTAGAGGTATAGCACGCGTCACGGAATGACGAGGATCCGGGTTCGATTCCCGGCCATAGCTTTACTTTTCGGATTTTTTTATGTGTTCTAATTTTCATAGACATTTAGAAATTGAATCTTGTATATGTATAAAGTTTACCTTGGAGAATGAGTTGTCCGGATTGTGATGCCAAAATATTCTGAACATCCATAGGCTGTACTTGCAACATTGGCTGTTGCATTTGCAAAGTAGACTGCTGCATCTGCACAAACGAATATCATCTCGTCAATTATTTTACAACCAGTAGGCTTATTACCTAACTCGCTCGCAATCGCCATCGTGTTCATTTTGACAGTTCCTGTATGGGCTGACAATTGGCATCGGAATCAGGTAGCTGTCACATTCATACAAGAACTGTCAAATGCGAGCGAGTTAAGTAATAAACCTACAGAAGTCTCATCATGAATGGCTTTCCGCGATCTTTATCAGATCATCCGTTCACCTTGCGGGAAGCCTGTTAACAGTTAAAAATCAATCATAAATCAAAATCAAAACGTTTATTCACCTATACGGCCAGTCTTGTTAAACGCACTTTGCGTGTTCTATAAGATCTACAACGGGGAATGCTCTGAGGAACTCTTTGACCTCGTTCCAGCTGCGGGGTTCCATTGCAAATCCACCCGTCGTAAGCGTTCATTCCATCGACATCATGTTGATGAATGGCAGTCTTCGACGGTGCGGTTTAATCGGTCTTTTTTGCCACGAACTTGCAAAATCTGGAACGAGCTTCCCGCTGAGGTCTTCCCATCGAGTTGCGACCTGGGTGCCTTTAAGAGGCGAGTGTACAATTTTCTGCAGGGCCGACAACGCACTGGCATCGCGTAAAGCGCTGCGGGTGTCTATGGACAGTGGTGATCATTTACCATCAGGTGACCCACTAGTTCGTTTGTCTGGCCTATCTAACATAAAAAAAACGTGGCCTGTAGGTCTTGCCACCTTAGGCTGTCTGTCTACCCCATAAGGGTATAGTAATAAGGGTAGGTATTTATTTGTTGCTTTTTTTATATGTTTTTGTTTCTTAACTACTCGTGTTTGTCACAAATAAACCTTTTCTTTCGTTCTTTCTTTATTTAAAAACTATGTTTTCACTGAGCACGTGCATTGCTATAAAAAACAAGTAATCCACTGAGCTAAGTCATTAACTTCAGCTTTTTTGCGAAGAGATCTAATCACAATCTAATATTAACAAATGAAACAAGCCGCTGTCAGTTATGACTAGTTTAAACCCTAGATGTGATAACAGAACATTACCTGCAACGTCTGAGCTTGCATTTGGATCGTCGGTTGCTGAACTTGAAGAGTAGGTTGTTGCACTTGCATCGTTGGCTGTTGCACCTGAACCAAATAATAAAAAATAAAAAATAAGATAATTATGCACTCGGTGTTGAGACCCTTGGTCCGTGGGGTCCTGGCGCTATTAGCCTCCAAAGATATTTCGAAGAGGCTAATAGACGCTACGGGTGACCGCAGAGCTGGCAGCTTCCTTGGACAGCGTATTAGTATCGCTGTCCAAAGGGGAACCCAGCCAGCGCCTGTGGTACTATGCCACGGGAGCGCTCCTTTTTTATTTATTTTATTTTAGTTTTAGTTTTTAATTTGTTTTCAATTTAATCAGTTTAATTTGTTTTTAATTCCCCTTTTGTATTATGTACTTAGTTCAAAACAAAGGATTCAGATTCACCATATTTCATACTGGGCTATTTAGGACACTAGCTTCTGCCCGCGACTTCCTCCGCCTAGAGTTATCAATTAAAATGTTTATCGCTATCCCGCGGGAACTATGCAATTTTCCTGGATAAAAAGTAGGCTATGTTTTAATCTAGGGTACCAACTATCTTCGTAAATTCTATCCAAATCCGTCTAGTCGTTTCAGCGTGAAGGAACAAACGTACACACTCGCTCTCTCACATCGTCACAAACTTTCGCATTTATAATATTAGTAAGACATTTGGAAGCAAAGAACCCGGGTCACTTTTCACTTTTCATACAACTGTCTACGGCAAGTGACCCGGTTTCATCGCTTCCGAGTATAATATACTTACTTGTAAAATAGGCTCCTGTATGATAACAGACGCGTTATCATTTCCAGATCCAACTAACATTGGTTGTTGTATCACATCAACCGGTTCTTGTTTGGGGGGCACCTGTACGTAATAATCGATTAAAGTATATTGAGAGCCTATCAAAATGCATCGTATAAAGTTGTCGCAGTCTCTGTCTCGAAGAACATGCTGGAACTCGACATAGCACAAGAACAATTAGTGAGATAACTCAGGCAACTACTGGCAAAAGATTTACTTATTTACCAGTGTCTCCGACTGGATGGATTGAAACTTAGAGGTTTCATAAAAAATATGTCGTTACTTAGGTAAGCAAAAGGGGATAAGTTGCTTACTTTTGCTAACAAGAAGAGGGTGTGAAAAAATCTTAAAATCCATCCAATCATGTGTTTGATGAAATAGAAGTAGTTTGTAACTCCTCTATCTCTAAATTTCAAATATAATAAACACCAACATGCAATTTAACTAACATGCTGTCACACAAATAGAAACATCGAATGCGAACACTGTTCGCGGAAGGATAATAAATCGAAAATTAATATTATTTTATTCGAATACATTTCTCAGTCTAGCGGCATCGGATCGGTATCGCAGTCAACCAGGCGTCAAACAAACACAAGCACGTAAAGTAACTCACTAACTAGTGTAAACGCGGTTACGGCCGATGACACCGCGCTTACGGCGACACGACGAATAGCTGACGGCTAGCGCTCAATGCCAACGATCGTAATAATTTAAAAGCCGTCCCCGCGCCAACGGCGAGACGCAACCGCGTCGGCAGGCTGACAACTTGCTTACCTTTGAGTTATGCTACGTTAATACCGAGGTTCAGGCAATACCGATCCGGAACCGAGTTGACAGTTACATGTTTAATAGCCATAGAACATATTAACCAGAGAATAAAGTTTCCACAACAGCCATTGAGCAACAGTAAATCAAAGTAATGAGAGCATTCGAAGACAGAAATTACGTTTCAGTAGCTGATTTTAAGAAACGATTTTATTCTCAGGTCGGGATTTGACGGCTCGATAAACTTGATTGACAGAAACACCTTAGTGCGCAGGGATCCAGCTAAAATAATTCCTCGGTGCCGGTGCTATGTACAGACATGGAACAAATCAGCGGCGCACAATTAGACGGGCACCTTAATCCTCATCGTTAACATCGTTAACGTTTATAGATAAAAAAAATGTTCATAAAGTTAGTGACCACTTCTGATAGTGACTCCGTGCGGTGCCTCTGAACTTTGCAGTGCTACCCGACAACGGCAGTAAAAGCGAGTAAAAATCGAGGGTAATGTTTTTACGCCAGCATTTTGTCAGTTACCAACTTACCAAGTCGTCCTCATCTTCTAAAGCGGAGGCTGCCAACGCCGCATATAAGTTTGCCGCTGTCTTGGATACACTTTCTTGGGGTGGATTCTGAAAAATATGTCACCTTACAAGAAACTTCGAGTGCGCTTATCGCGAATGAACTGGCGGAAAAACATTTAACCTTCCATTTTTATTTTACGTTTAGTATTTATTCTAAGAGACATCGATACACAAATATATAGAATATACAATAAGTTACATGTATCATGCAATAATTTGTATGCAGCATAAGTAAAGTTATTATTGTTTCAAGGTGGTATTCACCGAATTTAGAATTTTATGTCCTTTGTCATTTTAAAAACTGCCAATTTGTAACTTATGCTCGTACTTATGTGGAAATTGGACTTACCTACAAAAATAATAAAACCAAAAGAATAATAAAACCATAATAGATAAAGTCATCATTCATTAAGAAATATTTACGGTAAAAAATCAAATGTTTTGGTAGAATTAACAAATGGCTAAAGGGTTGAAATTCGTTGCCCGCGTGCGGACTTATCTACACAACGAGATACTAACTACACACCGATTACAAAGCATCACCCACCGTTGTACTGACCTCTCTTTTCTCTTCGACTTTCATCCTCTTTGCAGGCGGGTCGGTGTACGTGTGTTCTGGCGGCTCCTCCTTTTCGACCTTCCCTTGTTGGTGTTGGATCACACTCTGAATGAGTTGACCAGCCTGGATGACCTGAGACATTGCAATTGGTTTTTCTACATGAGCAGGGGGCTGCATTAAGCAGTGTAGACAACTAGGCCTTGGGGCCCAGCAATCATATGGGGACCCGAGAAAAAAAACGGTCTTTTTTTGTTCAAATTTTTGTTTATTTTTTGATTTTTAGTGAATCTGAAGTACACTAACATTTTTTTCTGAATATGGGTAGACCTACTAAACGTGCTGCTCATATGACAGCGCCGTTTAAATGAAACGGACGATTTGTCGCACACATACTTAACGCTAATTTCAGACTTATTATGGTTTTCTCATGGGTGCCATTGTCAGAACTGGACCAAATTGAAATGGGAGCACACGGGAAGCACCAGCTTTCAAATAAAAAAAGAATCATTAAAATCGCTTCGCCCAGTCGAAAGTTATGAGGTAACAAACATAAAAAAAAAAAAAAAAAATACAGACGAATTGAGAACCTCCTCCTTTTTTTGAAGTCGGTTAAAAACAAGTAAAATTTGATCTGAAGATTTGTATTGTGACAATTTGAGTGTTAGCTCAAGCGCGTGAGTTGAGTGCGTGAGCGCAAGAACCCGTACTCTCCGCATAAACCCAGAAGTCTCTGAAATAAGTCAGTGTAGACCTGGCTACAACCCTCTGAGCCCTACACTGTAGGGCCTACAGTATCGTGTCAATTTTATGTTACATAGAGTAATGTTACAAATGAGTATAAAAGTAATCAATGCCAACAAAAAATAGAACGGGAAACAGTAGTCCTGCGATTTGCATAGCCTTCGGTTTTCAATGTTTAAATCCGGCTCTGTACGGTCAAGTGCAAAAATAAGTATCGATACGAACTTCTCAAAAATATGTCCCACAACCTTATTACGCCGGTGTAAGAGTGTCTGGTACTTATTTTTGAAACTTTGACTAGATACATATTATTACACTTGACTGTACATGGGATCGTTTCCATCTCACTCAATAAAAATGAATGAATGAACGGTACCTGATTTTGGTCCTTGAATTGTATCAAAGGATTCTGCAGCTGATCAGTTTTCAATTGAATAATCTGGCCTTGCTCGTTCTTAATCTGAATCAACTGGCCCTGTTCATTCTTAATCTGGAAGTACTGGCCGCCTTGCGTGACTATGCCTTCGTTGAACTGAATGCACGGGTTGTTATCTGGTTTGACTTGGACGATTTGCCCTGTTTCAGTTATTTGTATGGTGGGAGCGTTCATTTGAGGCCCCATTTGGACGACTTGGACGGGAGGATTGGATTTCTTTTCCAGCAGATCCGCGAGCATCTTGTTTTGTGCTGTTTTCTGTGAAATACAGGCGAGGCTTTTATGGTGAACTAGCGACCCGCCCCGGCTTCGCACGGGTGCAATCAGTGTTTCTACGTGCCTATATTATGCACGCATTATACATATTTATAAACCCTCCTCTTGAATCACTCTATCTATTAAAGTAAACCGCATCAAAATCCGTTGCGTAGTTTAGAGATCTAAGCATACATAGGGGAAGAGAAACAACGGAAAGCGACTTTGTTTTATACTATGCAGTGACTTAATGTTACTCGCCCTTTTTGAACTTTATAGCCTTGTGTCTTGTGTAAATATGTAAACAATGTTTTTAAAATTACACTAGACAGCAGTGGCGTGGCGTCCATAGAACTCGATTCCCACCGGCTTGCCTATTTTAAGGCAGTTGGGCACGAGGAAACAGTTGGTTAAATTCCCATCGGCTTGCCTTCTAATATACTTGACGCCACGCCACTTCTAGACAGTGCACTTGGGTTACATTTACAATACACTCCCCGAAGTGAAAGATATCTATATCATATTATATTGTCAAGGTAGCGACACTCGAGTATCAAAACGGATAAAACGTTTACTTACGATTGTGAGCTGTGTTTGTTCATCCATTTGAATTTGTATCGGTTCCTCTTTTACAACTGAAAATTAACAGTACATTTATTCTATACATACATACATACATAAATTACGTTATTATCCCTTACAGGTTAGACAGAGCTTAAGGTAACAAGACCTAAAAGCCACGTTTAGCATGATTGTGGGCGTATAGGTGGAAAAGGGAATAAGGAAATTTATTCTATACAGTATAACTTATTTTATAACTTGAATGTCAAATACACTAATAACATACTTAAACAAATTATTACCTGTGTCCTCAGTTTTGAGTATAACCTGCAAAATGAAATTTGTTTTAAGACTCAATTCATTCATTCTTTTAGCAATACAAACTTTCATACTAAAACTCGAAACCTTTTTAATTTTTTTCTACTATGACACGATTTTCGGCATCTACCTGCGGCAAAATATTTCCAAACGGATAGACCGATATTAATTTAAAAAATAACTCACTTTTCTGGCCAGTACTTAGCCATGGTTAGTCTAAAAAGTTTTATTCAAAGTATGGAATAATATTTTTTTTAAATATTTTTTTACCTTGTCACCCTGGATAGTGGGAGTGCTGCTGGCAACACCGCCCGAAGTTATCGTCGTACACTTAATAAGGGCTTCAGGATCGACATCCATTACCTACAGGAAGTCAGAAAATAGTATACAAAGTACTAGCCAAGGTTCACAAGAAATATTTACCGGGACAAAATAAAAAATACTAGTTTTTATACTATTGGCTAAAGCATGTTGGAAGACCTCCCGTGCTCGAGTTGTACGCTTCAGCAGTAAGGGGGGAAAGAGTTGCGTTCAGGCCGGTGCACCCTGGGCAACAACCGTTAGCAAATTTATTTCAAAATTGGTTAGCCGGTGGCTAATATCCCAGTTAGTTAGTTAAGTTTTTTTACCGAACAATGACAGACATTTTAATCGTATTTAAAAAAACAGCTTATTTGGACAAACATCTATCTAACCTTACCACCAGGCCCCTAGTTCACCAATTCGACAATTGTCAGTGACAAGTGACAATTCGAATTGAAATCCGTGGTCAATATGAAGCCAACTGGCGTAGATTCTCGTCGAATTTGTAATATAAACAGAATTGTCTTCATATTGAACTATGCATTACATTTGAATTGTCACTTGTCCAGTAACAAAACAGAGACAGCAAATATTACTGTCGGTGCAACTATTTTTTTGTCCCTGTTCTGTAATTATAGTATCCGCGAAACCAAGCGGCGAGTCAGGCAATGAACGCCAGTTCCATTCCTTTTTATGCCTAACGCTAACTGTTGCATTCTTGGATCCTTGAGGGTATCGAAGGTAGGCAAACTCTGTTCTTTTTCAGCTTGGGCCATTTTAGAAAACAGTCCCAAAATAACGCCATCTATTAGCGCTTTGCCAAAGTATTTACAACCTATCGACCCTCTAAGCGAGATACGCAGTTGCGACAACAAGCCAAAGATGTCGCTATCAGCGACAAACTGTGTTATTGTTGCACGGCCCGCTCCATAAGGAAGTGCTTTATATATTAACTAGCTTCTGTCCGCGACTTCGTCTGCGTAGAATTATACATAAAAACCTTCCTCTTGAATCACTCTATCTATTAAAAAAAACCGCATCAAAATCCGTTGTGTAGTTTTGAAGATATAAGCATACATAGGGGCATAGGGACTGAGAAAGCGACTTTGTTTTATACTATGTAGTGATAGTGATGATGGCCTGACTCGCCACTTGGTTTTGCGGATACCTACTTATAGCAAGCAAAGAACCTTCTGCGGGGCTAGCACGACAAGGCGACTTGCCGGAGAGCGACATAGAAGCGTGAAATACATAATGCTATGTCGCGAACCGGCGGCACGACGTGAAGCGAAATAGCCTGATAGTTCATACTCACAGATTGGTTTGATTGCACTACAACTCCGCTGGACGATGGAGCTATCACTCTCTGTTGATTCTGCTGCCTTTGCGCCACCTATACGTACATTTAATTACAAATGACATGCACAATACAACCTTCCACATTTATGAAAGGCTACAATGGTCACAAAGTGGCACACAAGCATTATAACACTTCTATATTCCATTTATACAGCATGAAGCTTTATAGCCTCTGTTTATGAGCGTCCTGGTGTTATTGTTGATGTTTAATTTGTATTTAAGTATGTATCTATCCATCAGTATCTCTATTCGTTATCGAGTGCACATAGTGTAAGTTTAGCTTAGTTAGGGACTAGGTCAATAGGTGTTTAAATTTGAAGAGATGTTTATTTAATGCGATTATACAGGGGATATCAAGCTTTAGGCTGTATAAGTGTTACATTTAAAGTATTTACTTGTGTGCTACCTTTTAAATTTAGTTTTTACGTAAATGGCACTTTTCTAACGTAAACGTTTGAATATGGCAACAATTTAGTATGAAAACATTATTTTCTCTTTCACCCGGTTTTTACTCTTTTATGTCAGAATCTACAATGTCCCACTGCTAGGCCAAGGTCTCTTGAAATTACATTTTGAAATTGACTATTACCGAAAAGTTAAAGGAAAGCATCAAGAGGAAACGTGCATACATCTGTGAAGCAGTTCAAAGGTGTACGTGTACTTACAGTCCACAAACCCTTTCATTCTGAGAGGAAGCCTGTGCCCAGCTTTGGGGACGGAATATAGAGGCTGGCATTGAAAGTGATAATGATTAATTTTTCTATTCAATCTACACCTGACAAGATCTAACAATACCAATTTATTTTATTATTAAATCATTAATCAATCTAGAAAAATACAACTTGGAATCAACTTCCCACTTCTTTTCTATTACTTCTTGTAGCATGCTCACAAAATAAACCCACTCTGCATGCCAACATATTATGTTATGTAATTCCAATTGTTAGTCTACCGACAATTATTTATTTGGCATGCTTATCAACGCCACTAATACAACATAACAACATCTACAACAAATCTAGAAGCACGTAACAAAATCTTAATTCCGTCTGTTTAATTGTTTACTCGAATGTTTAAGTTAAAAAACATATTATGAAAAATATAAATATGAAATTATTTATAAACCCAAAAGGTATATACTTTGTTTTCTTTCCAGATTTGTGCGTACCCTCTAATTAAAAACGCATCGCTCAAGTGGAAAAAGCGATGCCTTTTTAAGCGGAACGAACAAATCCGGACACTGTCAGACTTTTAAATTATATGCGATGTTTCTACTTCCGCCAGCCATTTATCTGTGCTACGTACTCGTACTCAACAAATAAAGTAATTTAATAACTATTTTTAAATTCTCTTCACAACTTTTAGTTCCAA
The DNA here is from genome assembly GCA_932294345.1 of Pandemis cinnamomeana. Classification (NCBI taxonomy): domain Eukaryota; kingdom Metazoa; phylum Arthropoda; class Insecta; order Lepidoptera; family Tortricidae; genus Pandemis; species Pandemis cinnamomeana. Next base: position 9,842,269 of record OW028721.1, read on the forward strand.
AGGAGAATCAAAATTTCTACATATAATACCTACTGTCGAATAAGATACCGTGCAAATCAAACCTCCAAACTATTCAATTTCTACAATCTTTATAATATATGAATAGTTTCTCATAACTTACAACGATATATTTAAAACCATGCAATTTCATAACAGGCCGTGTCAGTCTGTAAACTTTGACAACCTTTTTACCAGTGTTTCCAACTGTCTTCAATTTTCCTCTCTAAAATAATAATCGAAAACAAACTGAAAAACAAACGGCCCAAATAAAAGAATACAGAAATCATAATGGAACACAGTGATACAGCAAAACGTAATTAAATAAATAATAATAAAAAATTGAAAAATGCAAGAAAAACACACGAAAGAATATCTCCAGTTATAGCTAAAAACTTTATTATATACTCAGCAAGAAAACTTGGTACGACCATTCCATTTTAAAACAGAGATATTCTTTCACTTATCGTTTCGAAACCACGCATACTTACGTTCATGCAATATTTTAGATAACTAAGACAAGATTTTTTGGTCGATTCAGAAAGCCGATCTTTTCAAATAGTTCGTATCACCCAGAGTGGCCATAAAGTTAGCAACACGACCTTATTTCAACTTTAACAATGACGTGTTGCGAACCATTTGACACTGACTGTACCTGATGGGCAGCGATTGCTCTCTATTTCCAAATACGAATTCTGGAGTCCAGCACAGCGGTGTGGAATATAAGACAATAACTAGCACACTATTCTTCCAAGAAAGTAACTCCATAACTTATTCATCACACGCCCCCCTTTAGCACAGATAGTTAAATTTACGTTACTACCAAATTATAGCCGCGTGGGAACTAATATCCCTAGCCTTCTCACTATAAGAGGAGGCCCTGCCCACCGGTGGGATATAGGGTAAAGAGTTTAACATTTAGGTTCATCATTGAAACCGGTATATCTGATTACTAGAATAGATATACTATGTTACCAAGTTTTTTATCCCTGCAAATAAGGTTGTTGACCGTAATAGTGGCCCACGCCCCCTTTGCAGGTATCTGTGCCCCCCATGGGTGGCGGCGCCCCCCGCTTTTAATATCACTGGTCTAAAGTGTAGCGTACGTAGAAGTTAAGAGTAACCCGTTTCTGCGTGGTTTCAAAACTTCCCAAACAAGACACGTGTTAGTATTGTTAATGTCAACTTACTTGCGGTTGCGTTTGTAGTGCGGGGCTTACTTTATTGGCGAGCAGGTGTTTGATAAGAGTAGTGTTGGTCGCGTTCGACTCGAGCGCGTGAGAGAGGTGCGGGTGAGACGGCTGCGCCTGCTGGGGCTGGGAAACAGAGACAGAAGTATTTTTAGAAGTTCCGTATTCAAAGGGTGCTCATTGTCCGCTATTTTGTCTGTTGTCTGATACAGGGATGTATCTTTTAAAGCGTAATAGATAGATAGACACTTGATGTTTTGATGTTTTATTTTGTAATAAGTAAGTTAAAATATTAAAAGGGGTATCCATACTGATATGTGATTGGGCTGAACATCAGAACGGAAACTTATATAAGCTTAATATCGAAATCGAAACATTTTTCTGTAGTCTTCTAGGATTCTTTTTTTTAATCAAGCTTTAGCGGCAAGAAACAGGACAGAAAATATTTTTTAAACACAACGACTGATGAATAAAAAAAACAATGTGAATGGTATACAGCGAAGTGTAGGGTAAAATAAACTTATAGACATGTATCGTTAAAAATAGCGTCCAACCGAAAAATGTTCTTTAGCCGAAGCCGAAACCGAACCTTATATAAATGTGATTAAACCGTCGAACAAAATAACAGTAAGCCGTTCCTTCCATATATTTGAATAATTAAACTTAGGTCCCACACTACTTAAAAACCATACGCTTTTAAAATAATCTAAATAAAAAATCTTATCTTCAGTGGAGGAGTACAAACACAATGGAATGAAGATTGTATACCGACTAGACTTACAATATAAAAAAACACTGTAGAAGGCCTTAATCAAATTCATACAATGTTTTTTTTAAACTTACCTGTGCTTGTGAAACTACAGTTTTAACTTCAACTGTTGGCGTTTTGTTCGTCAGTTGCGCTTTCAATATTGGCGACGCTGGTCCTGCAAGTGAAACACCTTTTACCGCCGTACTCAGAGACATTTAAGTGACCCGTTAACATCGTATCGATGACGGTTAAATTGTCACTCAAATGCCTCTGGGTACGGCAGTTAACCACATTACATGCATACATACATAAATCAAGCATTTATCCCTTACGGGGTTGACAGAGCCTAAAGTAACAAGATTTCGCCACGTTTAGCATAATTGTGGGCGTATAGGTGGAAAAGAGTAATCAAAATTGTGATGGGGTGTTAACCACATAGCAATTAAAAAAACTCGAAGGTGAAGAGAAGATTCCGTTTCTTAAAATAATGGGTTCTACATTCACAACAATTAATTAACTTAAACCACTTTGCAACAAAAAAAAAATATCCAGTTTAGTGATGTTGCGAATGCGAATGTTACCACTGATATTCGCGTATTCTAATGCGAATGTTGCTTGAAAAATCCAATATTCACTACAACACACTAATCCACATCATTCAATAGTCTTGCGCAGGAGTGATTTTTACTTTTCTCATTTAAATAAATATCTCATTCAAAAAAATGCATTGAAAAAATAATAATTACGAAATAAAAATTAAACTGTTCAACTCACTATTATAAGCCGGGAACGGTCCGACTAGAATAATATTAAAATATAATGTATATTTCAATATCTATCGATACTATTGTCTTTGCTCAAACTATCAATAGTCTATTGAAAAACTATCGATAGTGGACTATCACGCAGCAACACTACAGCACCCGGCCATAAAGATTGCACATCCCTCTTCTCGGTAGAGCGTTGTCTCGCTCTCACTTACATGACGCCAACTGCCTCTTTCCAAATACCGAAGTGCAACCTTTATGGCCGCGTACTGTAAACGGCACACACACTAGGTTGTTTGATGGTTACGCCTGCGCAAGGAGTCATGTCATAGACACGTTCACTTATGCCTGAACAAATGAACTGTCGCAAACACTAGCGATCTTTTTTATAATTTGATTTTAAATTTAGAATTGTATATTTTTAATATTTTTATTATTGTATTTGACAGTAGGATTAAAAGTGAGTTTAAAGAACAAACATTGTTTTCCTCACATGAACTATGCAGGCATAGCAATCGGTTATGATCTAGCTAGAGATGTGTCAATTGCGAGTGAAAGATTCAAATGAACTATATATTTTCGTTCCATTCAGTCGTTCAGTCGCTCAGTCGTTCACTGATAAAGCAACTCACTATATCAGTATATCTTTCGTTCGGATTACGTACTGATGTGGTCAGTCGTTGCATGCATGGTTGCGCTTTTCGCACGTACAAATCTATCATATAAACCTGACTCCCTTACACTAGCTTACAGTATAGACAGGAGCAGATATAAATGTGTGTCGCTCTTTTCGTTTATTTGAGCTGGTGTGAGAGGACTACTCATTTGCTGCGTTCCGTTTCATGTCTTTCTCTTTGAACGACACTTTCAAAACAAAAAATAAACATTGATAAAGTATGATGACTATCTAACCATTTTCAGCGAAACTTTATGGCGTCCATCCCATTTTGTGTGCCTACTGAATACATCGTACTGATATAATGATATGAAAGAGCAGTTTGAGTCAATAAATCCACTGAGCGAACTGAACGAAATGAACGAAAATAATGATATATATTTTTAAGAGCTAAAGACGAATAATGCTTCTCTCTTTTACTCAAAGATAGAGATCCCTTATAGTGACAAGTTTGCCTTTGTGCAAATATTTAATGTGTTTTTTGTGATTTGTCTCTGTTTCTTTATATTTGTATAATAAAGCATTTACTTACTTACATGAATCAATCTTTACACTTCAGTGACATGTTTTGCGCGTCTCTAAATCTAGCGTGTGTGGCCGTCTTTAGCTGAGTCAGTAGCTCTACTTGCCTGCTGGTGAGTTGACCCTGTTCTGTGGATTCTTCGCCCTGATGCCTATGTAGACTTGCTGCGTCTCTCCTGACGCGAGAGTGATCGTGTTTGGACCCACCGTGCCTCCAAACACCGTTCTAAAATCATTAATAAAAAAACCTACATACGCAAATTACGTATGTATCCCTTACGGGGAAGACAGAGCCTATGGTAACCTAAAGGCCACCTTTAGCATGATTGTGGGAGTGTAGGTGGATGGGGGACTCAGCATTGTGATGGGTTGCTAGCCGCATCGCCTATAACATGGTTCCTAAGAATTGCGCCCATTCCGATGCAATTTTGCCATCTGCGCGGGAAGAATAGACATTTCTACATACATACATAAATCACGTCTTTTTCCCTTACGGGGTAGACAGACCCTAAGGTGACAAGACCTAAAGACCACGTTTAGCATGATTGTGGACGTATCGATGGAAAGGGGAATCAAAACAGTGATGGGTTGCTAGCCACATTGCCTTTGACATTTCTACGCCTCTTATTAATAGTTCCTTTGCGGACACTGACCTGACAAGTCGTGACAAGTTAGCGGAGGCAATGACCCCCTTCCTGCCAAGCTTGGCACAACAAGCCAAGTACTGTCTATGCAACTCATGCGCATCGCAAGCGCTGTTGTCCCCCACCGGCAGCGCCTCGTAGGACGAACGCAGCCACGCCTGCGCGAAGTGTTCATTCTCCTGCAAGCACAAGTTCAAAATGGCCGGCGATCGAATAAGATTGGCATGGATTACACGTAGGGTTGCCAACATTTTTTCAGCAAAATACTGTATTTTTAAATTCTAAACTTCACTTCTAAAAATATAGTATTTTATGGCAAAATTTAAAAATAGACAAATATATATTTGTTAGTTGTTTATTTTTATAAAAAATAGATATGTTTTTCAGATTTCGTTCGGTGTAGAAAATATAGTATTTTGGCGTACTATATATTTCTTCAACAGTATATAGTACGCAGACTCGAAGAATAGTACAATACTATATATTATAGTACGGTTGGCAACCCTAATTACACGGTCAATATAATAGAGTAGAATATAACCTGTGGTGGTAGTGGTGAGCCGTGGTAGCCTATTGGTTTGACCTGTGGCCTCTCAAGCAGAGGGTCGTGGGTTCTAATCCCATGTGCGAAATTACAATTGAAATTTGCTAAGAGCATTTATTTTAGTAGGTGTTCGTTGTGACGCCTGAACTCGTAACGGTGGTCACAACGAAAACCTACTAAAATAAATTAAAGTATGTGAAAACAATGCATTTTATTCATTTTAGCCATTTACTGCTTTAGACCTACACAATCGATATCTAAATAGAAAGTGTAAGTTTATTTTTTCAAAACAACCGGGTTCGATTCCCGGGCTGAGTACAGGTTTTTTTTAAATGTATGAATGCAGTTTTTCTTGTTATTAAAATCGATGACATGGTTCCTAAGAACAGATCTTCGTATGTCTTATAGTTTCAGACTTTCCCATACTGACCGATTTGAATGAGACACCCTAGGCAGGGCTGGTAATGCAACCAACCTGCACAGTCCTCTGCTGCATGTGCGAGTGCTGTATGTTGGTGACGGGCGTGGCGGGCGGCGCGGGCTGCTGTATAGGCAGGGCTGGTGATGCAACCAACCTGCACAGTCCTCTGCTGCATGTGCGAGTGCTGTATGTTGGTGACGGGCGTGGCGGGCGGCGCGGGCTGCTGTATAGGCAGGGCTGGTAATGCAACCAACCTGCACAGTCCTCTGCTGCATGTGCGAGTGCTGTATGTTGGTGACGGGCGTGGCGGGCGGCGCGGGCTGCTGTATAGGCAGGGCTGGTGATGCAACCAACCTGCACAGTCCTCTGCTGCATGTGCGAGTGCTGTATGTTGGTGACGGGCGTGGCGGGCGGCGCGGGCTGCTGTATAGGCAGGGCTGGTGATGCAACCAACCTGCACAGTCCTCTGCTGCATGTGCGAGTGCTGTATGTTGGTGACGGGCGTGGCGGGCGGCGCGGGCTGCTGTATAGGCAGGGCTGGTGATGCAACCAACCTGCACAGTCCTCTGCTGCATGTGCGAGTGCTGTATGTTGGTGACGGGCGTGGCGGGCGGCGCGGGCTGCTGTATAGGCAGGGCTGGTGATGCAACCAACCTGCACAGTCCTCTGCTGCATGTGCGAGTGCTGTATGTTGGTGACGGGCGTGGCGGGCGGCGCGGGCTGCTGTATAGGCAGGGCTGGTGATGCAACCAACCTGCACAGTCCTCTGCTGCATGTGCGAGTGCTGTATGTTGGTGACGGGCGTGGCGGGCGGCGCGGGCTGCTGTATAGGCAGGGCTGGTGATGCAACCAACCTGCACAGTCCTCTGCTGCATGTGCGAGTGCTGTATGTTGGTGACGGGCGTGGCGGGCGGCGCGGGCTGCTGTATAGGCAGGGCTGGTGATGCAACCAACCTGCACAGTCCTCTGCTGCATGTGCGAGTGCTGTATGTTGGTGACGGGCGTGGCGGGCGGCGCGGGCTGCTGTATAGGCAGGGCTGGTGATGCAACCAACCTGCACAGTCCTCTGCTGCATGTGCGAGTGCTGTATGTTGGTGACGGGCGTGGCGGGCGGCGCGGGCTGCTGTATAGGCAGGGCTGGTGATGCAACCAACCTGCACAGTCCTCTGCTGCATGTGCGAGTGCTGTATGTTGGTGACGGGCGTGGCGGGCGGCGCGGGCTGCTGTATAGGCAGGGCTGGTAATGCAACCAACCTGCACAGTCCTCTGCTGCATGTGCGAGTGCTGTATGTTGGTGACGGGCGTGGCGGGCGGCGCGGGCTGCTGTATAGGCAGGGCTGGTGATGCAACCAACCTGCACAGTCCTCTGCTGCATGTGCGAGTGCTGTATGTTGGTGACGGGCGTGGCGGGCGGCGCGGGCTGCTGTATAGGCAGGGCTGGTAATGCAACCAACCTGCACAGTCCTCTGCTGCATGTGCGAGTGCTGTATGTTGGTGACGGGCGTGGCGGGCGGCGCGGGCTGCTGTATAGGCAGGGCTGGTGATGCAACCAACCTGCACAGTCCTCTGCTGCATGTGCGAGTGCTGTATGTTGGTGACGGGCGTGGCGGGCGGCGCGGGCTGCTGTATAGGCAGGGCTGGTGATGCAACCAACCTGCACAGTCCTCTGCTGCATGTGCGAGTGCTGTATGTTGGTGACGGGCGTGGCGGGCGGCGCGGGCTGCTGTATAGGCAGGGCTGGTAATGCAACCAACCTGCACAGTCCTCTGCTGCATGTGCGAGTGCTGTATGTTGGTGACGGGCGTGGCGGGCGGCGCGGGCTGCTGTATAGGCAGGGCTGGTGATGCAACCAACCTGCACAGTCCTCTGCTGCATGTGCGAGTGCTGTATGTTGGTGACGGGCGTGGCGGGCGGCGCGGGCTGCTGTATAGGCAGGGCTGGTGATGCAACCAACCTGCACAGTCCTCTGCTGCATGTGCGAGTGCTGTATGTTGGTGACGGGCGTGGCGGGCGGCGCGGGCTGCTGTATAGGCAGGGCTGGTGATGCAACCAACCTGCACAGTCCTCTGCTGCATGTGCGAGTGCTGTATGTTGGTGACGGGCGTGGCGGGCGGCGCGGGCTGCTGTATAGGCAGGGCTGGTGATGCAACCAACCTGCACAGTCCTCTGCTGCATGTGCGAGTGCTGTATGTTGGTGACGGGCGTGGCGGGCGGCGCGGGCGGCGGCGCGGGCGCAGGCTCTGGCTGCGGCTTCGGCGCCGGCGCAGCTTGCTGCTAAACGTCAACCATTATAAATATCACACACACACACACACATTTGCAGCTATCTATTTATTACTAGCTGACCCGGCGAACTTTGTTCCGCCTTAAATTTGAAAAATTCCTTTGTAAGTGTATCTTTATACTACTCAAGGAATAATGTGTAGGCATGCTAAATCTAATGTCTGTAGCTTTATTAGTACAACATTTCGGAATTTTCCATTCCCGTGGGGAAATCGGGATAAAAAGTATCCTATGTCCGTCTCCTGGTTCTAACCTACTAGACTACAGGCCCACATACAAAAAATGTGGGTCATATGAACCACCAGGTGACGTATATAGGACGATATAAGAGCATAAAATAATAAGATTCAGCACTATGCCGTCACTTGTAAGCTGTCCAACTGGGTGCTGGTGAGAATTCAAAAGTGCAACCCTCGATTTTTTCCCCTTGTCGCATGATTTTTGTACGGCGTTGCGGAATAATGAATTAGAAGCTGTATTGAAACAGTATGAAACTGATGCCGTACAAATGGTGCCCCACAAAGTCGGTAATTTTTTTTTGATTTTCTGACCATTTCCAGGGTAAATTTGGTCATTTGATTCTGTACGGCATCAGTTTCATACTGTTTCAATACAGCTTTTAATCCATTATTCCGCAACGCCGTACAAAAATCATGCGACAAGGGGAAAAAATCGAGGATTGCACTTTTGAATTCTCACCAGCACCCAGTTGGACAGCTTACAAGTGACGGCATAGTGCTGAATCTTATTATTTTATGCTCTTATATCGTCCTATATACGTCACCTGGTGGTTCATATGACCCACATTTTTTGTACGTGGGCCTGTAGTCTATACCTCCCTACCAATTTTCAGCCAAATCGGTTCAGCCGTTCTCGAGTTATAAATAGTATAACTAACACGACTTTCTTTTATATATATAGATATATAATATATAGATTACTATGTTTTAATTTCTAGTTAGTATTTGGGTTCCCATCTGTAAATTATTGTTATAATTTTATTTTTACTTTTTTTGTTATTCTGATCCCTTCATAATTGATGGTATCCGTTTTTTTTATATATTTCTTGGCTGCCACGATACAGGCTGTGCCTAGTGTGGAGTCATTGAGCTTCCTATTATTGTATTTCGTTTCTATTTTGGAAAATAAATTTTACTTTACTTTACTTTACTTTATATCATGGGATTATTCTGATCCCAGCCAATCCCAAGGCCGGATAGTTACCGGATATCCGTACATACATACATACACAGATCACGTCTATATCCCTTCCGGGGTAGACAGAGCCTAGGGTAACAAGACCTAAAAGCTACATTTAGCATGATTGTAAGCGTATAGATGGAAAAGGAAATCAAAATAGTGATGGGTTGCTAGCCGCATCGCCTATAACATGACTTGCATTCATACCTTTCGTTTCCAATGCACCACATAAAATGTTAACCATCCTCTGCAACTCCTCTTCCGACGATGCCAACAACACTCGGTCGTCGGCGTATAGGACGCAATTACAAGACTAAGTGCGGGTGGTAGGGCCTTGTGCAAGGTCCGTCCGGATCGCTACCACCATCTTACTCGCTAATCCTGCCGCTAAGTAGCAGTGCCTGCACTGCTGTGTTCCGGTATGGAGAGTAAGACAGCCGCGGAAATTACGGGCACAAGAGGCATTTCATCTTAGTCCTCTAGGTTGGCAACGCATCTGCAATCCCTCCGGGGTCGCGGGTGTCTATGGGCAGTGGTGATCACTTACCATCAGGTGACCCACTTGCTCGTTTGCCTTCCTATTCATATAAAAAAAAAAAAAAGACTAAAGAAACAGTTTCTTTTTTTTTGAGCTGATCAACTTAGCTAAATACCTGTGGGTGCGGCTGGATCTTCTCCTGTTGAGTCTCTGCCACGGCCGCCACGGCGCTCGGGCCGCTCACCGTCTCCACAACCCTCATCAGGATGCAGGCGCGAGGACCGTAACTTTGGGCCTGGAACATTCCAGATCACGTAACTATCGGGTCAACAACATCATCATTGCAGTCACAGGACGTCCACTGTTGGACATAGGCCTCCCCCATAGACCTCCAGTGGCCTCGGTTGGAAGCGGCTTGCATCCACCGTGAACCCGCGACTTTAACCAGGTCATATGTCCATCTCGTTGGTGGACGTCCTACGCTGCGCTTGCCGATCCACGGTCTCCACTCGAGAACCTGTCGACCCCAACATGTTCTCCGTGCTGTATGGCCTGCCTATTGCCACTTCAACGAGCCAATTCGGTGACCCTTGTTCTTCTACATATCTCCTCATTTCTGAATCGATCCCGTAGAGAAACCCCAAACATAGCTATAAGTTAACATAGGAGCTCAAAAATAAAGCTGAGGTTGTTAATCGAACTCAGACCATCGCCAAATGATGTCAGTGCGTACACACACTAGTGTGCACACTAACACCACTATGTTACCGAGTGTTACCTCGACAGTGACGAGCGAGACCAGCGTGGCGACGAGGCCGGGCAGGCGCGCCACGCACTCGCCGGCGCGGTCGCCCAGCGACGTCAGTGCGTACACACACTAGTGTGCACACTAACACCACTATGTTACCGAGTGTTACCTCGACAGTGACGAGCGAGACCAGCGTGGCGACGAGGCCGGGCAGGCGCGCCACGCACTCGCCGGCGCGGTCGCCCAGCGACGTCAGTGCGTACACACACTAGTGTGCACACTAACACCACTATGTTACCGAGTGTTACCTCGACAGTGACGAGCGAGACCAGCGTGGCGACGAGGCCGGGCAGGCGCGCCACGCACTCGCCGGCGCGGTCGCCCAGCGACGTCAGTGCGTACACACACTAGTGTGCACACTAACACCACTATGTTACCGAGTGTTACCTCGACAGTGACGAGCGAGACCAGCGTGGCGACGAGGCCGGGCAGGCGCGCCACGCACTCGCCGGCGCGGTCGCCCAGCGACGTCAGTGCGTACACACACTAGTGTGCACACTAACACCACTATGTTACCGAGTGTTACCTCGACAGTGACGAGCGAGACCAGCGTGGCGACGAGGCCGGGCAGGCGCGCCACGCACTCGCCGGCGCGGTCGCCCAGCGACGTCAGTGCGTACACACACTAGTGTGCACACTAACACCACTATGTTACCGAGTGTTACCTCGACAGTGACGAGCGAGACCAGCGTGGCGACGAGGCCGGGCAGGCGCGCCACGCACTCGCCGGCGCGGTCGCCCAGCGACGTCAGTGCGTACACACACTAGTGTGCACACTAACACCACTATGTTACCGAGTGTTACCTCGACAGTGACGAGCGAGACCAGCGTGGCGACGAGGCCGGGCAGGCGCGCCACGCACTCGCCGGCGCGGTCGCCCAGCGACGTCAGTGCGTACACACACTAGTGTGCACACTAACACCACTATGTTACCGAGTGTTACCTCGACAGTGACGAGCGAGACCAGCGTGGCGACGAGGCCGGGCAGGCGCGCCACGCACTCGCCGGCGCGGTCGCCCAGCGACGTCAGTGCGTACACACACTAGTGTGCACACTAACACCACTATGTTACCGAGTGTTACCTCGACAGTGACGAGCGAGACCAGCGTGGCGACGAGGCCGGGCAGGCGCGCCACGCACTCGCCGGCGCGGTCGCCCAGCGACGTCAGTGCGTACACACACTAGTGTGCACACTAACACCACTATGTTACCGAGTGTTACCTCGACAGTGACGAGCGAGACCAGCGTGGCGACGAGGCCGGGCAGGCGCGCCACGCACTCGCCGGCGCGGTCGCCCAGCGACGTCAGTGCGTACACACACTAGTGTGCACACTAACACCACTATGTTACCGAGTGTTACCTCGACAGTGACGAGCGAGACCAGCGTGGCGACGAGGCCGGGCAGGCGCGCCACGCACTCGCCGGCGCGGTCGCCCAGCGACGTCAGTGCGTACACACACTAGTGTGCACACTAACACCACTATGTTACCGAGTGTTACCTCGACAGTGACGAGCGAGACCAGCGTGGCGACGAGGCCGGGCAGGCGCGCCACGCACTCGCCGGCGCGGTCGCCCAGCGACGTCAGTGCGTACACACACTAGTGTGCACACTAACACCACTATGTTACCGAGTGTTACCTCGACAGTGACGAGCGAGACCAGCGTGGCGACGAGGCCGGGCAGGCGCGCCACGCACTCGCCGGCGCGGTCGCCCAGCGACGTCAGTGCGTACACACACTAGTGTGCACACTAACACCACTATGTTACCGAGTGTTACCTCGACAGTGACGAGCGAGACCAGCGTGGCGACGAGGCCGGGCAGGCGCGCCACGCACTCGCCGGCGCGGTCGCCCAGCGACGTCAGTGCGTACACACACTAGTGTGCACACTAACACCACTATGTTACCGAGTGTTACCTCGACAGTGACGAGCGAGACCAGCGTGGCGACGAGGCCGGGCAGGCGCGCCACGCACTCGCCGGCGCGGTCGCCCAGCGACGTCAGTGCGTACACACACTAGTGTGCACACTAACACCACTATGTTACCGAGTGTTACCTCGACAGTGACGAGCGAGACCAGCGTGGCGACGAGGCCGGGCAGGCGCGCCACGCACTCGCCGGCGCGGTCGCCCAGCGACGTCAGTGCGTACACACACTCTAGTGTGCACACTAACACCATTATATCGCGGAGTGTGAGCAGCGCACACACATCACTGTACACCTAAAAAAAAAACAAATATTAATTCATTTTTAATGTCACGTAACGTCCCTAAGCCGTCAGTAGGATTTGCACCGCGTAAATCACTACATAGTATAAAATAAAGTCGCTTTCTCTGTCCCCGTGTCCGTACGTATGCTTATATCTTCAAAACCAGTCAACGGATTTTGATGCGGTTTTTTTTAATAGATAGAGTGATTCAAGAGGAAGGTTTATAATGTATAATACATGCATGATATACCGTGCGAAGCCGGGGCGGGTCGCTAGTAAATTATAAAACACATGCCGAAGACAACGTTTAGTCAATAATGAGTCACTGCCACGGTCGTCAAATCTCACCTTAGCCTCCAAGACCTTCAGCAAGGTCTCCTCGTTGGCCTCGTTCTGCGCCAGTTTGTTGAGCAGCTCCAACGCGGCCAGCACTCTGGCGCGGTCGTTGGAGACGAGCGCAGACTGGATCGTTGAAAGGATGTGCCGGGATATCAGGCAGGTCGCGGGGTCCTGCCGCCAAACACGCGAAATATTGTGAGTATGGATGCATGGATGTTTGTTACTATTTAACGTCAGAACAGTTGAACAGACTTGGCTGATATTTGGGACAAGGATAGACTAAACCCTGGAAGACCAAATAGGCTATGTTTTATCCCGGAAAATTTAATAGGTCCTTCGGGATACCCATAAAAGAATTATTTGCGGATAACAGAAAATAAAAATTGGCACTGCAAAGAATTTGGATGGTCCGCGGGGACTATGAATTTACCGAGATAAGTAATAGCCTTTAATATTCCTTATTGTTTGATTATATTTATATGAAACAGAGCTTCGCATTTTTAATAAGTAGAGTAAAACTCTGACAAGACGATTCTGAAAGAACCGAATAAAAAACGTGTCGCATTGCGTTCCGTGGAATATCGAAATTGAGATACATAATGCAAAGAACAGATACAGTTTAATTGGCAACAGTTCCAAAAATTCAAACGTACCTTAATAATAAGTTCCGTCGATATATTCCCAAGGGCATCCAACCCAGACTGTCGCAAACTACCGACCCAGCAATTAGCACACAGCAGCAGAAACCGTATGAGGGTCGTGTTCTTAGACAGATACTGCACATTCTCTTCATGGAACGAAAGAGACCGCACTATAGACGCGATCTGGAGCACTCGTTGTGTGTATACACACGATGCCCCGCCCGGCAGTTCTGGTGCAAACAGCTGTTCGTCCTCAGAAGGCTCTGTAACCCAGTCTTCATTTGCTTCCTGGAAAGATGTTAAAAAATTTAGACAACCGGATAGGCTAGTGGTTACTGACCCTGACTATGAAGCTAGAGGTCCCGGGTTCGAATCCCAGTAGGGGCAGACAGTTGTATGATGAATACGAATGTTTGTGCCCGAGTCATGGATGTTGTATGTATTTAAGTATGTATCTATCTATATAAGTATGTTTATCCGTTGCCTGGTACCCATAGTACAAGCTTTGCTTAGTTTGGGGCTGGGTCAATTGGTGTAATTTGTCCCAAGATATTTATATTTATTATTATAAATTCTAATGATTCATAGCTAATTACATTGGATGTTTTATAACAATACATTTTTGATGAGATCTCGATATTCTCACACTGTTGCGTGCATCATGACCGTCGTGTAGGTATTCGCCTAAAGTCATAGGTAACCTAGGTCTATATCCCATAGAAAACGTTGAAAATTATTAGTTTATGCACATACAACATGTTATATATTCTAACCAGCGTGGGAGCGTTAAAAACTTCTAAGATACAGTTACTGTATGTTATCGTTTTTACATAACACCATGAAACATCTCATAGCTTCTACTGAACACCACATAACCTTACCTCTTCCAGAATCTTCTCAACCAATTCCTCCCCTCCGCACTCGTTCATCAAACAGTCCGTCAGCGTGTTATGAGCGGCCAGGGCCTGCACCATCAGCTCTGGCTGGTCACCGCTCAGCTGCGAGAACTTGGTCTCATCAGCTAGCTCCTTGGCGCCGCCGCCGCCGGCTCGGAGCTGCCAGAACTCGTGCGGGTAGCGGCCGCGAGCCTCGAAGTACGAACGGCCAATTGTGTCTCGAAGACTCACTGGGAAAATGGTATAGATTTTTTTATACTCTTTTAAGACAGTCCAAGCAGTAAGTCCCGGACTTATGGCCGACCCGACATAAAAAATAGTAATCGAAAACGCATGTAAATAATATCCATAGGAGTAGGTATTGGTATAAGTTCCAAAATAAATAAACACTGCTGTGAAATGAAAACACAAAAAGACTCAATCATAACCCTAAGTCCTAACTTCCCCGACTGCCTTCAGCGCCCTCTGGAGGGTGATAGAGACAACTTTGGCAACCTATATCTAAGTGCATGTGATCTTTTCTTGATTGGCTTTAGGTTTCAAATTTATGATCTAAAGCTCTACTGAACACTCCTAAGTAGGTATTTAAAACCAATTTAAAATATTACAACTGGTTTTTGTTGTTATTGTCCTATAACAAAGAAGACAAAAATTGTGCATTCTCTTAGAAGGACTGTTATGCCACATTAGACTAGACATTTAGTATCAAATTGTGGAAAGGCTTTAAGGCCTAGTTTTAAACTACCACAAAAACGCATGCAAATTTGAATCCTATAGATCTACGATTTTAAGCGTAACGTTGGAGAACGCAATTACAGCAACAAGTGTCAGGCAAATTTGATCCACCATTGACATCATATTATGAAAATGAAAATGAAAATTTATTTTTGCAAATTGGCCGCCAAGGGCTCTTTTACGTGTCTTTTTGAAACTACCAGCACATTCGGAAACACCATCATTGCCAAGAAGAGTGCGCCGCAAGAAACTTGGCAGAAATTTGACGACCGGATGGCCCAGTGGTTAGAGAACCTGACTATGAAGCTTGAGGTCCCGGGTACGATCACCGGTCGTGGACAGATATTTGTATGAAAAATACGAATGTTTGTTCTCGAGTCTTGGATGTTTAATATGTATTTAAGTATGTATTTATCTATATAAGTATGTTTATCCGTTGTCTAGTGCCCATATTACAAGCTTTGCTTAGTTTGGGGCTAGGTCAATTGGTGTCAATTGTCCCAAGATAAAAAAAAATAATAATAATAATTAATCATACTTACTGTGATTATACACTCCAGCATGTGCTAACAGAAAATCTAGTATATGCGGTGTGGTTCCCAGAGGCATCCTATTGGAGTGATCAGCGGCCAGCACCGTGCAGACATTGACAGCAAAGTCTTGTTCATTCGGCATTGGCGATAGGAGGGAGAGAGCCAGACGTTCAGAAGGCCCCGCCACTCTGGTCTGAACTGCCCGGAGAGGCTCTCCTGATGCTAAAAAAAAGAATAGAACCGTTTAAATCTTCCCGAAAATCAGACAGCAAAAAATCATTGAATGACCTATTAAGGTGGACCAATGGTAGGCCAGTAATATTGGTAGATGAGAATGAATGAAAGAAAATAATAGAGAGGAGTGGAAAAAATGGAGTTCTTCACCTAAAAAGGGATTCACAAATACCCATAAGCACAAGAGGGGATTTGCAAGAATAAACAGGATGTCACTTCACTAGAAGACGTAGACAGTCTAAATTTACATACATACATACATACATATATCACGTCTTTATCCCTTACAGGGTAGACAGAGCCTAAGATAACAAAAGCTTAAGGCCACGTTTAGCATGATTAAGGGCATATAGGTGGAAAGGGAAATCAAAATAGTGGTGGGTTGGTAACCGCATCGCATACAACATGATTCCTAAGACTTTCGCCCATTCCCTCGATGGGCTTTTACCATCTGCGCGGGAAGAGAAGCAAGTGGTCAATTCTATGTTTTTTCTTTACTCCCAGACTAGCATGAAAGAATCTAAATAGTCTAAATTTAACTTGTAAAAAATTAAAGAAATATGAATGGAAGGAACATACTAAGAATGCATATACACATTTATTACTACGAAGGTCCATAATTAAACCTATGGTACAAAAATCAAACTTTGAAGGGACATTTACACCTATCCTAACAGGTATTTTAGGATACCCAGTATAAAAAACTAGATACAAGAAATTACCAGTATAGTATGTGCCCCCGCCATAAGGTGTCCTGGGAATGTTACTGCCACGGCCACGAGTTGATCTCAAGTCCAGCTCATCCATGTCATTGTCATCGTCCCGGCTGGGAGGACCCTTAGCCTTCTCGTACCTGGACAAAAAAACAAAGAGGCTTTTTAGCAAATAGGCCGGCAAGAGCTCTTTTTTTTCGGAAAAACTATCAATGCCAAGAAAAATGCGCCGCAAGAAACTTGGTGACAGAGAATCAATGCATAGTATAAAATAAAGTTGCTGCCCCGTTTGTCTGTCCCTATGTATGCTTAAATCTTTAAAATTACAGGTAGGCATTTTGCATATTTTTGCTAGAACTAACTTCACTACATGGTATAACATAAAGTCGCTTTCTCTGTCCCTATGTCCCTATGTATGCTTATATCTTCAAAACCACACAACGGATTATGATGCGGTTTTTTTTAATAGATAGAGTGATTCAAGAGGAAAGTTTATATGTATGTATAATACATGCATAATATACCGTGCGAAGCCGGGGCGGGTCGCTAGTATATAAATAAAAATTAATAGGTCCATAGGACTGCACCAAATTGGATAATTCTTTTATAGTTGTGTTTGTTATTGCTTGGACAAGGTAAGGTACATATAAAAAAATTTTGGAACGGGGCAAACAGATAGTCACTAAGAATAAAGTAGCATGACCAGTTATTCTTACTTTTCCAAATACGTCCCATATATTCTTCTAAGCAGCGTTGATCCATTGATGCAGGGATGAGGCAACCGAAGGGGACGCAAAAAAGAATCCCAGACATCATAGAAGTTTACCTGCATAGAAAATTTCATTTTAGCAATTTATAGTTCTGACACAGTATTGTAAGATATTAAAATGTATAATAAAGAATAATACGTAAATCAAGTCTTTATCCCTTAAAGGGTAGACAGAACTTAAGGTAACAAGATCTAAAGGCCACATTCAGCATGATTGTGGGCGTAAAGACGGAAAGGGGAATCAAACAGTGATGGGTTGCTAACTGCATCAACTATAACACGATTCATCTCAATGGGCTTTTACCATCTGTGCGGAAAGAAAAGCAACTGGTACATTGCCTTGTCACGGATCCGGCCCAAGATTAAAAGCTATCTTTATGTAATTTTTTTAATTTCTGGAAATGGTATTACTTGAGACAAATGAAACTAGAATGCAGGTTATTTTTCTGGTAAGGTTAATTTCTTACAGGTAGGTACACTTAATATATGGCTAATATACAGTAGTTTGAATGACTTCACATAATTTTAGTTAAACTTTTTGACCATCAAATAGCAGCCTGAGAGTTAGCATAATTAAGTGTTGAAGTAAAATTAATAATAATTAATAAATAATTACCTTACTGATGCCCCCCCTCTGTTGTACTAACGTATAAAACAGATATAAATCTATATCAATGCAATTCACTGATGGAATCTTGAATGGTATTCTGAAAGTAAGCAATTTAAGGTTATTATATTTAAAAAGACGTAAATAACGGAAGAATAGCTTTCAAAAGACAAACAGGTCATTTTAATAAAAAACACTGATAATATTATGACTTGATTGTGTCTTATTGGCACAAAAACTACAAAAGCATCACAACAAACGCAAACATAAATAAATAAAGTTGGTCAGATTCATTTTTACCCTTTACTCTCGTTGAACTGCTTTAGGTCCTTTAGAAATGCTTCTTTATCTTTAATATACGTGCCAGATTTCGTATTTATGTGTGGTTTAGACATTTTTAATCTGATAATAGCGGTATTTGAAACACACGAATTTCATACAGTTGCACTTCATTCACGGCTAAGTATATAGTAAAGTAAATCTGAACGCATCACATATTAACTAAATGTATCCAAATTTGTAAGAAAGTAATTCAAAACACAAGAAAACTACAGTCTCAAATTGGCCAAAATCTTATGCCCGTTTGCTTGCCCACAGCAGCACAGCAAGCAAAGCGAATGTTTGACAGACAGTTAGGGTGCGCGTACACGGGCAGCGACTTCGTTCAAAGGCTTCATTTCCTACTTTTGACAGGCTCTCAAATGCCAATTTCTTAGCCATCTCGTTTCATCGGTTCACAATACATATTTCAAGTGAATATTTAGAATCTTCAAAGTAGAATAACAAACAATCAGCCTTCTTTACGAACCAATTAATATAATTGGAATTAATTTATATTATATTTTATAGTAACTAGCATATAGATAGATAGATTATAGATAGATTTATTTATCAACTTTTTAAAAGCACAATTAATTGTCAAACATAAGTATCACAAAAGGATATATATATTTTTATTATTAAAATTATTATTTTATTGAATAGGCGTTACTTTGCGGAGGTCCATTTCAATGAACAAAAAATTTTACTTTGCTACTCCGCTACACACGTGCAAGATAACCAAGCCTGTGTGAAATATATGTTTTTTTTTGTACGGAAACGCGTCAGTTTTTGTGTGGTGTAAGGGATAATTAAGTTTGTGGAATTTATTATGTGTTTTATTGGCAGCAGAGGAGGAAGGATTGCATGAAAAACATATATATTTCACACAGGCTTGGTTAAATCTTGCACATGAGTAGCGGTAGCAAGGTAAAATTTTTTGTTCATAAAAATTATTATTATTATGTTATACATTTTATTTGCTACAGGGAACAGTTGGTATATGCATAAAACTAAATTAACTATACTCTACACCACACAACACTTACACGTTTCCATCCCCATAAGGGATCATCCTCAAAGTTACTCTGAGTACACCGAGGACAACTGTTTAACATGCAAACGACGATGTACTAATTCGAAAACATTCAAAGTAAACATATATGTACCTACATTAATACATTTTCCAAATTATTCTTTAAAACGTGAATAGCGGTGTGGCAAAGTAAAAAGTTCTTCGTTCATTGAAATGAACTTCCGTAAAGTAACGCCTAAATCAATTAAATAAGATATTTGAATGTCATCCTTAGATTTGAAGTTTTTTTTATTTTATGCTCACTTTATGATCTATGATGATTTACATACAATTGATAAGTACACAGCTATTAGCAGTAGGTAGCGGGAGAAGATGACTCAAAGACTTAAATTAAAAATAATAGTACTTAAAACTGGTTATTAAAAATAGAGTCCTCAAAAATGAACAAAAAGCATTGCCACCAAATTGTATTAGATATTGGCCGCCGCATAATAAATCCGTCATCAAATGTAAAAAATATGATGCTGAATAAAAGTTAAATAACCACTGAAAACTCAGCGATAGATTATTATTTAAATTAAAATAGAATAAATTAAATTAAATCTATTGAAGCAGGCGAGAAATAATAAAAACTACAGATTACAAAACAGATAATTTATTCCACGTTCAAACTATCGCGATATACGGCCAGTCACGGCGGAGGACTTCACTATCACTAACTACATAGTATAAAACAAAGTCGCTTTCCGATGTCTGTCTGTCTGTCTCTATGTATGTTTAGATTTTTAAAACTACGCAACGGATTTTGATGCGGTTTTTTATTAAATAGATAGAGTGATTCAAGAGGAAGGTTTACATGTATAATTCCACACAGACGAAGTCACGGGCAGAAGCTAGTATAGTGATAATTGCAAAGGTTGCGTGGTGTGTACATGACCTAATTTCATAATTGCCATATGAAATATTCATTGTGTTTAATTTTTTTTTATCGTGCGGTACAATTTAAAAATTTGTTTTGTTTAGGAGTGGTTGAAAATCAATTAGAAATATACATTTTCAATTATTTTATTGAAACAAATTGATCTATTGTTTTGAATAATCAGCCAATGTAACGAAACTCAACAACTGTCACGCATCCGGTTTATTTTGAGGTTATTTAAACGTCATGCGTGGTAGTAGTATGAGGATTTAGGTTAGATTCGAACGTTGTTTTGTTTATTATCGGAAAATAATTTGCTGAAAATGGTTAAAAAGAAGATTGATAACCGTATTAGGGTTATGATAGAAAATGGAGTGAAGCTTGGACACCGTACTATGTTCTTACTTGTCGGAGACAAGAGCAGAGACCAAGTGAGTTAATATTTCAAATACTTTTTTAAACTTTTTTGGTTTGATTAAACGCATTTTAGGCTTCTTTTAGTTTCAGTAGCTGAAGCCACTTGTATTATGTCTTATTATATTTACGTTCAAAGAATAAGAAAAGCCTCTCCAGCAAAATCCTGGTATAATTTCATAACAAATGTACCACAACACACTTAATAATTTTATATTGATTACTTTCTCGGTGATAATGTTTACTATTATAGCTTATGGTCGCTTAAAATTATTTTATTGGGTTTTAGGTGCCAATTCTATATGATATTCTGGTCAAATCAACTGTCAAATCACGACCAACAGTTCTCTGGTGCTACAAAAACAAAGATGAAGCTATAAGCAAGTAAGTAAACCCATACACATTCATTTTTTTTTTTCATTCATATCTTGGGAACAAAACCTTTCAGCAAAATCTTTTTATAAGTTGGTATCTACTCCGAACAGATCATTTTCATCTTAGGGGTGCAAGTCCGGTTACCTCCACATGTGGTCAGGAGCTGCAATTAGTTTCTGGATCCGTCCGGGGGGACGAGCAGTGCTTGGTCCGGTGCACCCTGGGCATCAACTAATGATTTCCTGGCAGTTTCTGAGGGATATCACTGACCGTTGGCTAAGAGCCCGAAAGTTGACATTTTCACAAGATTTTTGAATTTGTTAATACTTTGACATTGGCAGTTGTTGTTGCTACAACGACTTGATACACCACAAATAAGAAGGAAACTGTATAATTTATTTCAACTTTTTCAAGTCATGGCCGAAAGCGGGCTAAGAAAATAGCAGCGGGAAAGCTGGAGGTGTCAGAAGAATCTCTGTTTGATGCATTCAGAGTGGCCACTACTATACACGGGCGGTATTACTCTGAGAGTCATGCTATGCTTGGTCAGACTTATGGAGTGTGTGTGCTACAGGTAACATTCATTATAATCATTTCTAAAGTTTTGAAGGTTTTAATTATAGACATATTATTATTTATGCTGACCATTATTGTGTATTGACGCTTCAACTATGTTGGAAGCTTTAATTTAATAGAACTTGTTGCAAGTTGCCCTAAAAGATGTAAATAATAACATACAGAAGTTGATACACTGTTGAAGAAGAAAAAAAATTATAACTACAATACAATACATTATCCGTTATATCTTATTGTTTTCTTTTGCTATTAATAAATAAATTATCTCAGTAGTAGGAATAATCATACATTATCCTTAATATCTAATAATGATTTAATATAAAATATTGCTCTTTTCTTCTTTACCTTTTGTTAAAAAACAAACAAATATTATGGGACAAATGACATAGATAATCAAACTTTTATTCAGGATTTTGAGGCTCTCACACCCAATTTGATGGCTCGCACAATAGAGACAGTGGAGGGCGGTGGACTCATCATTTTTCTGCTTAAAACCATGGATTCTCTGCGACAACTGCATTCCATAACCATGGATGTTCATTCAAGGTACCATTTTGTTTATTTGTAATTGTGTTGTATAAATATTTTTTAAATAAGTGCAATTGTGTATTGCTATATTTTAGGAGTTCAGGTTTCTATAATCTATCTATGGCCTCTTGAGCACCTCTTAGTTTTATAAAAATTTTATAATTTATTTAAAACCCACAACTCTTTCCATGTGGTCTATGTAGAATTCGCTTATCACCATCCTGTGGGAATTATTGTTTTATCGGGATAAAAACTATTCTTTGCCCCTGGGACTGGAACTATTTCTACACCAAATTCACCAGTAAAAGGCAACAGATAGACAGTCACACTTTCACTTTTATAATATTAGTATGGATTAAACGTGGCCTCCTCGGGGAAGGGAAACATCAAGACGAGACCTACACTTGCCTTGTGTGACGTTCGCAATACATTGGGCTTATGTGTCAACTACAGCCCAAGCCCTCTCATTCTGACAGGACACCTGTGTCCCACGGTGGATATTGCTTTGTCCTAGACCTGCCCTTAAAAATATAATTTGAATTTACAGATTTAAAACGGAAGCCCACGATACAGTAGTGAACAGATTCAACGAGCGTTTCCTCCTGTCCCTGGCTGATAACCCTCGCTGTTTGATCCTCGATGACGCTCTGACGGTGCTCCCTATATCCTCAAGAACCGCGCAAGTGGAACCTGCCAATGAAACATCAGAGGTAAGAGCTAAAACTAACTTACAATACAATACAATACAAATACTCTTTATTGAACACCACAAATCAGTACAAAACAATACAGAAACAAAGAACAAAGTAGACAATAGGCGGTCTTATCGCTTAATAGCGATCTCTTCCAGACAACCAATAACTAACTAACTTAATGTCTTTTTACCTGACTGCGCCAGAAGGGTTATGTTTTTGGGGTTGCTTATAAATTACTACCTTCTGCCCGCGACTTCGTTTGCGAAAAAGTTGATCCATCCAACTAAACAATCAATCACTACATAGTATAAAACAAAGTCGCTTTCCGCTGTTTGTCTGTCCCTATGTATGCTTAGATTTTTATAACTACGCAACGGATTTTGATGCGGTGTTTTTTAATAAATAGAGTGATGCAAGAGAACGGTGTATAATACTACGCAGTCGAAGTCGGGGGCAGAAGCTAGTGTAGTGATAATAATGCCAAGCGTCCTACCAATAAGACCACCTAGAGTCCCAAGCAAAAAACTTAACATTTCTTTTTCAGCGCGTCAACCCGAAGCTGACAGAGCTAGTGTCGTCCCTCTCTGACTCGCCACCCGCCGGGCCGCTCGTTGCTCTCTGTCGCACATACGACCAAGCCACGGCGCTTATAGCTATTATAGACACACTTGCTTCCAAAACATCGAGGTAGGTAAATTAATATAAAGAAATAGTTTAATATGTATGTGTAGGTGAAAAACTTGAAAAAGGACCTGTTGTATGTAGTATACAGAACTGATATGGAAATTAAGTAAGTAATATTTCTAATTTTGAACGTCAATTTGTCTAATCACACAACAGGTCATTTTCTTAAGTTTATTGCCTTTACTAGCTTTTACATAGACATCTTCCATGCTGGTCTGGGAGCAAAGAAAAAACATAGAATGTACCAGTTGCTTCTCTACCCGCGCAGATGGTAAAAGACCACCGAGGGAATGGGTGAAACTTATAGGAATCATGTTATAGGCGATGAGGCTATCCCCATCCCTATCCATCACTATTTTGATTCCATTTTCCACCTATACACTCTCAATCTTGCTAATTGTGGCCTGTAGGTACCTGTTACCTTAGGCTCTGTCTACCCCGTAAGGGATAAAGACGTGATTTGTGTGTGTATGTATGTATGTATGTATGGACAGCTAGGACATACAAGAAATACTGTTTCTTCCCAGGCCTCCTCACTGCCTCACAGCCGCTAGAGGCAGAGGCAAGTCGGCGTGCTTGGGCCTCGCGGTCTCAGCAGCGGTCGCCCTTGGCTACGTCAACATCTACGTCACCTCGCCCCACCCAGAGAACTTGATTACGTTCTTCGAATTCGTCCTCAAAGGCCTAGACGTGTGCTTGTACCAAGAGCATATAGATTATAACATTTTGAGGTCAACGAACCCGGATTTCAAGAAGGCAATTGTGGGTATCAATATTGCCAGGAATTCGAGGCAGACTGTACAGGTTAGTGGTGTATATTATCCCATCTTACTTGTTAGTCCTAGTGTTTGCGCTGCTGTGCTCTGGCGCAGAGAATAGGACAGCCGGTGAAATTCTTGGCACATGAGGTGTTTTGTCTCACCCTTAGCGCTTTACGCTGGCAATGTATTTGCAATCGTCTAGTCTAAATGTTTCTATTGCAAAATTGTGAAAAACAATGTGTGTCGCGGAGTGAGTATTCCATTTGTAATCTTGTGATGTACTGTTTCGCATGATACGTCGTTTTTAGTGCGCTTTACCTCGTTTAAGTTAAGCTTTATCATTATCTGTGAAATGCCATAATTGGTTCTGTGTAGCTATTTTAATTTCCCATATTGTGTTGTAAGCTGTTGCTTCTCCTTAAGTAAATAAATAAATAAATGGTCTCGCAGATGCCCATGGGCAGTGGTGACTTATTATCAGCCAACTGACTGCATGGACAGTGCCTTTGCCTTTCACTAGAGGAATAAATAATATGTAACACATACTAATCGTTACGACACTTACTATAAAAAGGGTTCCATGGTGGGTAAAGAATTAAATTCCTTGACTATACCAGCTGCTCTTTTCGCTCAGATCGTAAAATCCCATCGAGGGAAGAGGTGAATATCAGTCAATCATGTAGATCAGCGGTTCTTAACCTTTCTGACATGAGGGACCATTTAACAAAATTTCTGTCTTTCCATGGACCATCTAGTAACTACATAATATCTAACGTATGGCTTTGATCGGCCGAAATTGCAACTTTACGCATTGTGTCGACTAGTTGTCATGTCACCTATCTAATTATATTTATTAGATTAGCCCCGCGACCACTTTGGATGCTTGCAAGGACCACCAGTGGTCCGCGGACCACCGGTTAAGAACCACCGATGTAGATGATGCGCGCGATGCGAGTAGCTACCCTATTTTGATTACTCTTTCCACCTATTCGTTCACGATCACGCTAAACTTTAGGTCTTGTTACCCTAGGCTCTGTCTAGACCGTAAAGGATAAAGACGTGATTAATATTTATGTTTTCTTTCAGTACATAACTCCCGACGATCACTCCCTCCTGAGCGCGGCAGACCTCGTGCTAGTAGACGAGGCAGCCGCCATCCCCATAGCGCACGTTTCGGCGGCCGCTACCAAGGCGCCGCTCGCGCTGCTCTCGTCCACGGTCTCGGGGTACGAGGGCACGGGCCGCGCGCTCTCGCTCAAGCTGTTCGCTATGCTACAGACCAAGCACGACGCGCCGGCGCCGGTGAGCTTCTAGAACCTTCTATACCCTGTACCACTGTAGAGAAAATGTTGGCTGTTTGAAGTAAATAAATAAAAATAAATATCTTCGGACAAATTACACCAATTGACCCAGCCCCAAACTAAGCAAAGCTTGTACTATGGGTACCAGGCAACGGATAAACATACTTCTATAATGTAAATAAATACATACTTAAATACATACAACATCCATGACTCGGGCACAAACATTCGTATTCATCATACAACTGTCTGCCCCTACCGGGATTCGAACCCAGGACCTCTAGCTTCATAGTCAGGGTCACTAACCACTAGGCTATCCGGTCGTCTGTGACGGCATAATTTGCTAGTAGTTAACTTCCAGCAGGAGATGATAGAGATGAAGGTTAAGTAGACAGCAGATTCAAGACTAATGAAGGAAACACGAGATAAGCTAGGCGAAAACCTGCAAGTAATTTCAAAAGACTGATTTTTTTAATCTATCTGTAAGTTTTCGGTGTAGATAAGTATTAACTTGAGCGAGATTCCTTAATTATCGGCGGGGTGGGGGCAAATTTTGTAAAAACAAGTAGGTATGTATAAGTAAGTATGTACTCGTATGTATGTGTCGCAACTAGTTTTCTGCAATTCAAAATGGATTTGCAAACAGTAATTTAAAAAGTTACCATGATATAAAGCTGAAATGATATAAAGAAATATTATAAAGCATGTTTCTCAGAAAATGGCAACGTATCAAGATTGTTATAAAATAAACCTAACCTTAACCTAAACCAGTTTAGATTACGCGATCCAAAAATGTTGTCTAACGTTTTTCGTCGTCACCGCAAATTACATTATATATTTTGAATCATTATGTATTTTGACTCGCATCCCACACACATGGGCGTAGTGAGGTACGGTCAGGGGGGCATTGCCCCCCTAGAAGAGCGGTCAGTCGATGGTAAACTGAAGTCTGGTAGTTAATTTTGACTGTTGTGTGACAAAATTCTCTACCTTGTCCGTATATAGAATCCTGGCTACACCCTTGTCCATTTAGATCTGGCTTAGGTATCATTGCCTATAGCGTAAATTGACCCCACATGCGGCTAGCAACCCATCACTATTTTGATTCCCCTTTCCACCTATACTGGTTGTTATTTAGGCTTAGATTGGATTAGTTTATAGTATGGGGATAGTTGACAAATAGTAGTATAGTCTACCTCATAAGGTATAAAGATGTAATTTATGTATGCTCTACTTCCATGCTGGTCTGGGAGCAAAGAAAAAACATAGAATATACCAGTTGCTTCTCTACCCGCGCAAATGGTAAAAACCCATCGAGCGAATATGCGAAAATCATAGGAATCATGTTATAGGCGATGCGGCTAGCAACCCATCACTATTTTGATTCCACTTTCCACCTCTACGCCCTCAGTGTCTTGCTAACCGTGGCCTGTAGGTCTTGTTACCTTAGGCTCTGTCTACCCCGTAAGGGTAAAGACGTGATTTATGTATGTATTATCTCCAGATAAAACTGGACGAGCCTATCCGCTACCGCTCCGGCGACCCCATAGAGGGCTGGCTGAACTCCTTGCTGTGCCTGGAGTCGCCGGCGCCCTCGGTCGGCGCGGGCTCCCCCTCGCCGCACGCCTGCGAGCTGTACCGCGTCAACAGGGACGCGCTGTTCTGCTACCACAAGGCGGCCGAGGCGTTCCTGCATCGCCTGGTCGCTATATACGTCGCCAGCCATTACAAGGTTAGTCTTACTGGACGAGCCTATTGGCTACCGCTCCGGGGACCCCATAGAGGGCTGGCTGAACTCCTTGCTGTGCCTGGAGTCGCCGGCGCCCTCGGTCGGCGCGGGCTCCCCCTCGCCGCACGCCTGCGAGCTGTACCGCGTCAACAGGGACGCGCTGTTCTGCTACCACAAGGCGGCCGAGGCGTTCCTGCATCGCCTGGTCGCTATATACGTCGCTAGTCATTACAAGGTTAGTCTTATTGGACGAGCCTATTGGCTACCGCTCCGGCGACCCCATAGAGGGCTGGCTGAACTCCTTGCTGTGCCTGGAGTCGCCGGCGCCCTCGGTCGGCGCGGGCTCCCCCTCGCCGCACGCCTGCGAGCTGTACCGCGTCAACAGGGACGCGCTGTTCTGCTACCACAAGGCGGCCGAGGCGTTCCTGCATCGCCTGGTCGCTATATACGTCGCTAGTCATTACAAGGTTAGTCTTATTGGACGAGCCTATCCGCTACCGCTCCGGGGACCCCATAGAGGGCTGGCTGAACTCCTTGCTGTGCCTGGAGTCGCCAGCGCCCTCGGTCGGCGCGGGCTCCCCCTCGCCGCACGCCTGCGAGCTGTACCGCGTCAACAGGGACGCGCTGTTCTGCTACCACAAGGCGGCCGAGGCGTTCCTGCATCGCCTGGTCGCTATATACGTCGCTAGTCATTACAAGGTTAGTCTTATTGGACGAGCCTATTGGCTACCGCTCCGGCGACCCCATAGAGGGCTGGCTGAACTCCTTGCTGTGCCTGGAGTCGCCGGCGCCCTCGGTCGGCGCGGGCTCCCCCTCGCCGCACGCCTGCGAGCTGTACCGCGTCAACAGGGACGCGCTGTTCTGCTACCACAAGGCGGCCGAGGCGTTCCTGCATCGCCTGGTCGCTATATACGTCGCTAGTCATTACAAGGTTAGTCTTATTGGACGAGCCTATTGGCTACCGCTCCGGCGACCCCATAGAGGGCTGGCTGAACTCCTTGCTGTGCCTGGAGTCGCCGGCGCCCTCGGTCGGCGCGGGCTCGCCCTCGCCGCACGCCTGCGAGCTGTACCGCGTCAACAGGGACGCGCTGTTCTGCTACCACAAGGCGGCCGAGGCGTTCCTGCATCGGCTGGTCGCTATATACGTCGCCAGCCATTACAAGGTTAGTCTTACTGGACGAGCCTATTGGCTACCGCTCCGGGGACCCCATAGAGGGCTGGCTGAACTCCTTGCTGTGCCTGGAGTCGCCGGCGCCCTCGGTCGGCGCGGGCTCCCCCTCGCCGCACGCCTGCGAGCTGTACCGCGTCAACAGGGACGCGCTGTTCTGCTACCACAAGGCGGCCGAGGCGTTCCTGCATCGGCTGGTCGCTATATACGTCGCCAGCCATTACAAGGTTAGTCTTACTGGACGAGCCTATCCGCTACCGCTCCGGCGACCCCATAGAGGGCTGGCTGAACTCCTTGCTGTGCCTGGAGTCGCCGGCGCCCTCGGTCGGCGCGGGCTCCCCCTCGCCGCACGCCTGCGAGCTGTACCGCGTCAACAGGGACGCGCTGTTCTGCTACCACAAGGCGGCCGAGGCGTTCCTGCATCGCCTGGTCGCTATATACGTCGCCAGCCATTACAAGGTTAGTCTTATTGGACGAGCCTATTGGCTACCGCTCCGGGGACCCCATAGAGGGCTGGCTGAACTCCTTGCTGTGCCTGGAGTCGCCGGCGCCCTCGGTCGGCGCGGGCTCCCCCTCGCCGCACGCCTGCGAGCTGTACCGCGTCAACAGGGACGCGCTGTTCTGCTACCACAAGGCGGCCGAGGCGTTCCTGCATCGGCTGGTCGCTATATACGTCGCTAGCCATTACAAGGTTAGTCTTACTGGACGAGCCTATTGGCTACCGCTCCGGGGACCCCATAGAGGGCTGGCTGAACTCCTTGCTGTGCCTGGAGTCGCCGGCGCCCTCGGTCGGCGCGGGCTCCCCCTCGCCGCACGCCTGCGAGCTGTACCGCGTCAACAGGGACGCGCTGTTCTGCTACCACAAGGCGGCCGAGGCGTTCCTGCATCGGCTGGTCGCTATATACGTCGCTAGCCATTACAAGGTTAGTGTTACTGGACGAGCCTATTGGCTACCGCTCCGGGGACCCCATAGAGGGCTGGCTGAACTCCTTGCTGTGCCTGGAGTCGCCGGCGCCCTCGGTCGGCGCGGGCTCCCCCTCGCCGCACGCCTGCGAGCTGTACCGCGTCAACAGGGACGCGCTGTTCTGCTACCACAAGGCGGCCGAGGCGTTCCTGCATCGCCTGGTCGCTATATACGTCGCTAGTCATTACAAGGTTAGTCTTATTGGACGAGCCTATCCGCTACCGCTCCGGGGACCCCATAGAGGGCTGGCTGAACTCCTTGCTGTGCCTGGAGTCGCCAGCGCCCTCGGTCGGCGCGGGCTCCCCCTCGCCGCACGCCTGCGAGCTGTACCGCGTCAACAGGGACGCGCTGTTCTGCTACCACAAGGCGGCCGAGGCGTTCCTGCATCGCCTGGTCGCTATATACGTCGCTAGTCATTACAAGGTTAGTCTTATTGGACGAGCCTATTGGCTACCGCTCCGGCGACCCCATAGAGGGCTGGCTGAACTCCTTGCTGTGCCTGGAGTCGCCGGCGCCCTCGGTCGGCGCGGGCTCCCCCTCGCCGCACGCCTGCGAGCTGTACCGCGTCAACAGGGACGCGCTGTTCTGCTACCACAAGGCGGCCGAGGCGTTCCTGCATCGCCTGGTCGCTATATACGTCGCTAGTCATTACAAGGTTAGTCTTATTGGACGAGCCTATTGGCTACCGCTCCGGCGACCCCATAGAGGGCTGGCTGAACTCCTTGCTGTGCCTGGAGTCGCCGGCGCCCTCGGTCGGCGCGGGCTCGCCCTCGCCGCACGCCTGCGAGCTGTACCGCGTCAACAGGGACGCGCTGTTCTGCTACCACAAGGCGGCCGAGGCGTTCCTGCATCGGCTGGTCGCTATATACGTCGCCAGCCATTACAAGGTTAGTCTTACTGGACGAGCCTATTGGCTACCGCTCCGGGGACCCCATAGAGGGCTGGCTGAACTCCTTGCTGTGCCTGGAGTCGCCGGCGCCCTCGGTCGGCGCGGGCTCCCCCTCGCCGCACGCCTGCGAGCTGTACCGCGTCAACAGGGACGCGCTGTTCTGCTACCACAAGGCGGCCGAGGCGTTCCTGCATCGGCTGGTCGCTATATACGTCGCCAGCCATTACAAGGTTAGTCTTACTGGACGAGCCTATCCGCTACCGCTCCGGCGACCCCATAGAGGGCTGGCTGAACTCCTTGCTGTGCCTGGAGTCGCCGGCGCCCTCGGTCGGCGCGGGCTCCCCCTCGCCGCACGCCTGCGAGCTGTACCGCGTCAACAGGGACGCGCTGTTCTGCTACCACAAGGCGGCCGAGGCGTTCCTGCATCGCCTGGTCGCTATATACGTCGCCAGCCATTACAAGGTTAGTCTTATTGGACGAGCCTATTGGCTACCGCTCCGGGGACCCCATAGAGGGCTGGCTGAACTCCTTGCTGTGCCTGGAGTCGCCGGCGCCCTCGGTCGGCGCGGGCTCCCCCTCGCCGCACGCCTGCGAGCTGTACCGCGTCAACAGGGACGCGCTGTTCTGCTACCACAAGGCGGCCGAGGCGTTCCTGCATCGGCTGGTCGCTATATACGTCGCTAGCCATTACAAGGTTAGTCTTACTGGACGAGCCTATTGGCTACCGCTCCGGGGACCCCATAGAGGGCTGGCTGAACTCCTTGCTGTGCCTGGAGTCGCCGGCGCCCTCGGTCGGCGCGGGCTCCCCCTCGCCGCACGCCTGCGAGCTGTACCGCGTCAACAGGGACGCGCTGTTCTGCTACCACAAGGCGGCCGAGGCGTTCCTGCATCGGCTGGTCGCTATATACGTCGCTAGCCATTACAAGGTTAGTGTTACTGGACGAGCCTATTGGCTACCGCTCCGGGGACCCCATAGAGGGCTGGCTGAACTCCTTGCTGTGCCTGGAGTCGCCGGCGCCCTCGGTCGGCGCGGGCTCCCCCTCGCCGCACGCCTGCGAGCTGTACCGCGTCAACAGGGACGCGCTGTTCTGCTACCACAAGGCGGCCGAGGCGTTCCTGCATCGGCTGGTCGCTATATACGTCGCTAGTCATTACAAGGTTAGTCTTACTGGACGAGCCTATTGGCTACCGCTCCGGGGACCCCATAGAGGGCTGGCTGAACTCCTTGCTGTGCCTGGAGTCGCCGGCGCCCTCGGTCGGCGCGGGCTCCCCCTCGCCGCACGCCTGCGAGCTGTACCGCGTCAACAGGGACGCGCTGTTCTGCTACCACAAGGCGGCCGAGGCGTTCCTGCATCGGCTGGTCGCTATATACGTCGCTAGCCATTACAAGGTTAGTCTTACTGGACGTGCCTATCCGCTACCGCTCCGGGGACCCCATAGAGGGCTGGCTGAACTCCTTGCTGTGCCTGGAGTCGCCGGCGCCCTCGGTCGGCGCGGGCTCCCCCTCGCCGCACGCCTGCGAGCTGTACCGCGTCAACAGGGACGCGCTGTTCTGCTACCACAAGGCGGCCGAGGCGTTCCTGCATCGCCTGGTCGCTATATACGTCGCCAGCCATTACAAGGTTAGTCTTACTGGACGTGCCTATCCGCTACCGCTCCGGGGACCCCATAGAGGGCTGGCTGAACTCCTTGCTGTGCCTGGAGTCGCCGGCGCCCTCGGTCGGCGCGGGCTCCCCCTCGCCGCACGCCTGCGAGCTGTACCGCGTCAACAGGGACGCGCTGTTCTGCTACCACAAGGCGGCCGAGGCGTTCCTGCATCGGCTGGTCGCTATATACGTCGCCAGCCATTACAAGGTTAGTCTTACTGGACGAGCCTATTGGCTACCGCTCCGGCGACCCCATAGAGGGCTGGCTGAACTCCTTGCTGTGCCTGGAGTCGCCGGCGCCCTCGGTCGGCGCGGGCTCCCCCTCGCCGCACGCCTGCGAGCTGTACCGCGTCAACAGGGACGCGCTGTTCTGCTACCACAAGGCGGCCGAGGCGTTCCTGCATCGGCTGGTCGCTATATACGTCGCCAGCCATTACAAGGTTAGTCTTACTGGACGAGCCTATTGGCTACCGCTCCGGGGACCCCATAGAGGGCTGGCTGAACTCCTTGCTGTGCCTGGAG
Organism: Pandemis cinnamomeana; assembly: GCA_932294345.1. Lineage (NCBI taxonomy): Eukaryota > Metazoa > Arthropoda > Insecta > Lepidoptera > Tortricidae > Pandemis > Pandemis cinnamomeana. Next base: position 9,874,750 of record OW028721.1, read on the forward strand.
TCGCCGGCGCCCTCGGTCGGCGCGGGCTCCCCCTCGCCGCACGCCTGCGAGCTGTACCGCGTCAACAGGGACGCGCTGTTCTGCTACCACAAGGCGGCCGAGGCGTTCCTGCATCGGCTGGTCGCTATATACGTCGCCAGCCATTACAAGGTTAGTCTTACTGGACGAGCCTATCCGCTACCGCTCCGGCGACCCCATAGAGGGCTGGCTGAACTCCTTGCTGTGCCTGGAGTCGCCGGCGCCCTCGGTCGGCGCGGGCTCCCCCTCGCCGCACGCCTGCGAGCTGTACCGCGTCAACAGGGACGCGCTGTTCTGCTACCACAAGGCGGCCGAGGCGTTCCTGCATCGCCTGGTCGCTATATACGTCGCCAGCCATTACAAGGTTAGTCTTATTGGACGAGCCTATTGGCTACCGCTCCGGGGACCCCATAGAGGGCTGGCTGAACTCCTTGCTGTGCCTGGAGTCGCCGGCGCCCTCGGTCGGCGCGGGCTCCCCCTCGCCGCACGCCTGCGAGCTGTACCGCGTCAACAGGGACGCGCTGTTCTGCTACCACAAGGCGGCCGAGGCGTTCCTGCATCGGCTGGTCGCTATATACGTCGCTAGCCATTACAAGGTTAGTCTTACTGGACGAGCCTATTGGCTACCGCTCCGGGGACCCCATAGAGGGCTGGCTGAACTCCTTGCTGTGCCTGGAGTCGCCGGCGCCCTCGGTCGGCGCGGGCTCCCCCTCGCCGCACGCCTGCGAGCTGTACCGCGTCAACAGGGACGCGCTGTTCTGCTACCACAAGGCGGCCGAGGCGTTCCTGCATCGGCTGGTCGCTATATACGTCGCTAGCCATTACAAGGTTAGTGTTACTGGACGAGCCTATTGGCTACCGCTCCGGGGACCCCATAGAGGGCTGGCTGAACTCCTTGCTGTGCCTGGAGTCGCCGGCGCCCTCGGTCGGCGCGGGCTCCCCCTCGCCGCACGCCTGCGAGCTGTACCGCGTCAACAGGGACGCGCTGTTCTGCTACCACAAGGCGGCCGAGGCGTTCCTGCATCGGCTGGTCGCTATATACGTCGCTAGTCATTACAAGGTTAGTGTTACTGGACGAGCCTATTGGCTACCGCTCCGGGGACCCCATAGAGGGCTGGCTGAACTCCTTGCTGTGCCTGGAGTCGCCGGCGCCCTCGGTCGGCGCGGGCTCCCCCTCGCCGCACGCCTGCGAGCTGTACCGCGTCAACAGGGACGCGCTGTTCTGCTACCACAAGGCGGCCGAGGCGTTCCTGCATCGGCTGGTCGCTATATACGTCGCTAGCCATTACAAGGTTAGTCTTACTGGACGTGCCTATCCGCTACCGCTCCGGGGACCCCATAGAGGGCTGGCTGAACTCCTTGCTGTGCCTGGAGTCGCCGGCGCCCTCGGTCGGCGCGGGCTCCCCCTCGCCGCACGCCTGCGAGCTGTACCGCGTCAACAGGGACGCGCTGTTCTGCTACCACAAGGCGGCCGAGGCGTTCCTGCATCGCCTGGTCGCTATATACGTCGCCAGCCATTACAAGGTTAGTCTTACTGGACGTGCCTATCCGCTACCGCTCCGGGGACCCCATAGAGGGCTGGCTGAACTCCTTGCTGTGCCTGGAGTCGCCGGCGCCCTCGGTCGGCGCGGGCTCCCCCTCGCCGCACGCCTGCGAGCTGTACCGCGTCAACAGGGACGCGCTGTTCTGCTACCACAAGGCGGCCGAGGCGTTCCTGCATCGGCTGGTCGCTATATACGTCGCCAGCCATTACAAGGTTAGTCTTACTGGACGAGCCTATTGGCTACCGCTCCGGCGACCCCATAGAGGGCTGGCTGAACTCCTTGCTGTGCCTGGAGTCGCCGGCGCCCTCGGTCGGCGCGGGCTCCCCCTCGCCGCACGCCTGCGAGCTGTACCGCGTCAACAGGGACGCGCTGTTCTGCTACCACAAGGCGGCCGAGGCGTTCCTGCATCGCCTGGTCGCTATATACGTCGCCAGCCATTACAAGGTTAGTCTTACTGGACGAGCCTATTGGCTACCGCTCCGGGGACCCCATAGAGGGCTGGCTGAACTCCTTGCTGTGCCTGGAGTCGCCGGCGCCCTCGGTCGGCGCGGGCTCCCCCTCGCCGCACGCCTGCGAGCTGTACCGCGTCAACAGGGACGCGCTGTTCTGCTACCACAAGGCGGCCGAGGCGTTCCTGCATCGCCTGGTCGCTATATACGTCGCCAGCCATTACAAGGTTAGTCTTATTGGACGAGCCTATTGGCTACCGCTCCGGCGACCCCATAGAGGGCTGGCTGAACTCCTTACTGTGCCTGGAGTCGCCGGCGCCCTCGGTCGGCGCGGGCTCCCCCTCGCCGCACGCCTGCGAGCTGTACCGCGTCAACAGGGACGCGCTGTTCTGCTACCACAAGGCGGCCGAGGCGTTCCTGCATCGCCTGGTCGCTATATACGTCGCCAGCCATTACAAGGTTAGTCTTATTGGACGAGCCTATTGGCTACCGCTCCGGCGACCCCATAGAGGGCTGGCTGAACTCCTTGCTGTGCCTGGAGTCGCCGGCGCCCTCGGTCGGCGCGGGCTCCCCCTCGCCGCACGCCTGCGAGCTGTACCGCGTCAACAGGGACGCGCTGTTCTGCTACCACAAGGCGGCCGAGGCGTTCCTGCATCGCCTGGTCGCTATATACGTCGCTAGCCATTACAAGGTTAGTGTTACTGGACGAGCCTATTCGCTACCGCTCCGGCGACCCCATAGAGGGCTGGCTGAACTCCTTGCTGTGCCTGGAGTCGCCGGCGCCCTCGGTCGGCGCGGGCTCCCCCTCGCCGCACGCCTGCGAGCTGTACCGCGTCAACAGGGACGCGCTGTTCTGCTACCACAAGGCGGCCGAGGCGTTCCTGCATCGCCTGGTCGCTATATACGTCGCTAGCCATTACAAGGTTAGTCTTACTGGACGAGCCTATTGGCTACCGCTCCGGGGACCCCATAGAGGGCTGGCTGAACTCCTTGCTGTGCCTGGAGTCGCCGGCGCCCTCGGTCGGCGCGGGCTCCCCCTCGCCGCACGCCTGCGAGCTGTACCGCGTCAACAGGGACGCGCTGTTCTGCTACCACAAGGCGGCCGAGGCGTTCCTGCATCGGCTGGTCGCTATATACGTCGCTAGTCATTACAAGGTTAGTCTTACAGCGTTTACAGATTATTTATTACTAGCTGTTGCCCGCAACTTCGTCTGCGTAGAATTCGTTTATCGCTATCCCGCGGGAATTACGCAATTTTCCGGGATAAAAAGTAGCCTATGTGTTATTCCAGACTATAATCTACCTATGTGCCAAATTTCATCCAGATCTGTGTAGCCGTTCTGGCGTGAAAGAGTGATGATGATGATGATGTGCTCCCGGCCGTTTCCGACCATGGTGACCGCCTCAACTCCTTCCTAGAGTACGACCGTGTGCTCGCATGTGGCTTATGTAGCCAATCTTTTTTACAAAAGTTCGCGCGCATTGCGGACATGTGAGCACCCCATCAACATAGTTATAATTGATTGCCGCAGGTGGTCGAGCTTTCAATTCATCGCGCTTGGTATCCAACTCAGAGCAACGACGGGTTTCAAAAACTTGGACTTTGTTTGCCACCAAAGTTCTCCATTCCGGCCGCTTTGAGGCGCGCTGTTCCCATTGCGTAGGCTCAATATTGCACCTTTTCATATGCCGCTTTAGCACATCCTTATACCTGAGGAGTTGTCCGCCATGCTTTCGCTTGCCCTCCTCAAGTTCGCTGTAGAAGATGCGCTTTGCCACTCGCACGTCCTCCATCCGCGACACATGTCCACAAGCAGTCAGATGCGCAGGAGATATTAAGGTGCACAGGCGTACGCGCAAACGCAGGTGCACACACTCGTCCTTCCCTTTCCTGGTTCAGTGGAACGGAAAACCGCTACGACTGGGGAAAGGGTCAGATGATGTGTCGTGAAAGAGTAACAAATAATCAAACATCCATACTCACAAACTTTCGCATTTATAATATTAGTAGGAAGTAGGATTATTACAGACTAGCTGTTGCCCGCAACTTCGGCCGCGCAGAATTAAATATAGCCTAAGACAGTGATTCTAAACCTTTATCAGTCACGGACCCCTAGTAAATCAAGCACAATTTCCATGGAGCCCACAATAAAAAAGAAATCGAAGAGTTAGCATTCACTCACTTACTTATATTGTCCAATGGTCCACTGCTGAGACTGCGGAACCTCATACTACACTCACAGATCACGGGTTAAAAAACACTGGCCCATGACGCTCAAACTGTGGCTTTCTATTGGTAAAATAATTTTCTAAAACTGTTCAGTAGATCCAGAGATTACCTCATACCGCCTCCTAAACTCACAAACTCTACCTCTTTATAATTATAGTATAGATATCGGTGTCGGACGATGATAGCCGATATTTGTTCCGAATCAAAATGGCCGCCGAACGTCCGATGGTACCGGCAAAATATCGGTGTCGGATCTTTGCGGCATACAGTTTATGTTTTTGGTTTTAGAACAGTCCCAACGACCTTCAGTTGCTGGCAGACGCGCCTGCGCACTGCCTATTTGTGCTGTTGGCGCCCTCGCCTCCCAACGCCACGTCTATGCCAGAAGTGCTGTGCGTCCTTCAGATGTGCCTAGAAGGAAACATATCTGACAGGTGAGGCTTCATCTCCAGCCATATGATCCACTGCTGGGCACAGGCCTCTTCTTAGGATGAGAGGGCTTGGGCTATAGTTCCCACGCGGCCCCGTGTGGATTGGGAACATGTACAGAATTACACTTCTTCTAACTGATGATCATACCCCGGAATTTACGCGGCAAAACAAGATGATATCTAGCCAAAATAAAATTTTAAAAGTTACGTGAGGTTTGTATGTATATAATTAATAGAAACAGATGCAATTACCATACTACCAAAGAAAAAATACATACATACATACGTCTTTATCCCTTACGGGGTAGGCGGAGCTTAAGTTAACAAAACCTTAAGGCCACGTTTAGTATGATTAAGGGCGTATAGATGAGAGGGAAATCAAAATAGTGAGGGTTGCTAGCCGCATCGCCTATAACTATGACTTTCGCCCATTCTCTCAATGGGCTTTTACCATATGCGCGGGAAGAGAAGCAACTGGTAAATTCTGTTTTTTCTATACACCCAGACCAGCATGAAATAACCTACCAAAGAATGTTGAGAAATTAATGATCATCTACTATCACCATCATGAACTGAATAAAATGTCATGAGCTGCTGTGTATTGACGCGTATTTTGAAGAAGAAATTGCATCGGTTTCTACATGTGTATATCACTACATAGTATAAAATAAAGTCGCTTTCTCTGTCCCTGTGTCCCTATGTCCCTATGTATGCTTATATCTTCAAAACTATACAACGGATTTTGATGCGGTTTTTTTTAATAGATAGAGTGATTCAAGAGGAAGGTTTATATGTATAATACATGCATAATATACCGTGCGAAGCCGGGGCGGGTCGCTAGTAATTTTATAAATAAATAAATTTTATACTAACCTGCCTGCCTGCTGCTATATTTTATGCTTTTGTTTTTTTCTTGGTGGACCGTTTTTTGTAATGGAACTCGATATCGGTAAATAAATGTTTTTAACACTAGCTAGATTGCGACAGCGTTTTGTTTTGCCGCAAAAACTCCGGGCTCTGGTGATGCTAAAACGGCGCTGGACACTTCCAGGTCGGTTCGCGACAACCTCGGGCGCGGCCGGAAGGCGGCCGGCGACCTCATACCCTGGAACATCTGCGAGCAGTTCGGGGACAAGGACTTCCCCAAACTCTCCGGAGCTAGGATAGTGAGGATAGCCACGCATCCTTCTTACCAGCGGGTATGTGTCGCTCTAAGAAAATGTTAAGGGGCCCAATTATGCATAATAAGTCTTATTTAAAAGAAACGAAGGGATAGTAATTTATTTTACATACATACATGCGTAAATCACTTCTTTATCCCTTACACTAGACAAGAGCCTACGTGTTTCTTCGTGAAAGAGTGGCGGAGTCGGGAAGGAAAAAGACTTCTGGTTTCAGTGGTGGCTTTATTGAAGCGTGTTTTTGAAACAATAAGAACTTGCTTATATTAACTAGAATAACGCCATCTGTCGCATAGATCTAAAACTAACTCGGCAGACGTCTAGCAACATGATATAATTATACTAAGTAATTCGTGTCCTTAATCAGGTGGAAGTTAAAGCGATGTACAATAGATGGCGCTGTCGTAGACACTACGGTAACAAGATCTAAAGGTCACGTTTAGCATGATTGTGGGCGTATAGGTGGAAAGGGGAAGCAAAACAGTGATGGGTTGCTAGCCACATCGCCTATACCATGATTTCTAAGATTTTCATCTATTCCCTCGATGGGCTTTTACCATATGCGCGGGAAGAAAAGGAACTGTTACATTCTATGTTTTTTCTTTGTTCCCAGACCAGCATGATGATGGAATTTATTTTACAACCATATTATCTTTAAATTAAGAATGAAGCGTCCATTACTGGTGCATGTCTGCTTAAAGTGTCCAACACTGGTGCCATCACCCTAAATGCCAATGCCAAACTTCACATAAAATTTTGAGGCAAATTATTCATACCTACGTGGGTGAATAGTCAAACTTTTCGAAGACAACACAACACAATAGAAAAAAACAACACCATAGTAATAAATGTAAACTATTTAAATAGCGGAGTAGCAAGGTAAATATTTTTTGTTCATTGAAACGGACCTCCGCAATGCAACGCCATCAATAAAACACCATAGATGTTTTAAATCCTGCCGCTAAGTAGCAGTGCTTGCACGGCTGTGTTCCGGTGTGGAGAGTAAGACAGCCGGGGAAATTACGGGCACAAGAGGCATTTTATCTTAGTCCTCTAGGTTGGCAACGCATCTGTAATCCCTCCGGGGTTGCGGGTGTCTATGGGCAGTGGTGATCACTTACCATCAGGTGACCCACTTGCTCATTTGCCTTCCTATTCATATAAAAAAAAAAAAAAAAAAGAAATTCAATAGTTAGCAAAATACTTATTAGTTCTATGGCAACAGATGGGCTACGGCAAACGCGCGTTGCAACAGCTAGCGGCGTACTATTCGGGTGAGATACCGTGCCTCGACGACCCCCACTCAGACAGTGACGACACAGCCGACAAGCGCGGGGACACCCTGCACACTGAGACCATTGTGCCTAGGTAAGAATTATTGATACTGAGACCATTGTGCCTAGGTAAGAATTATTGATACTGAGACTGTTGTGCCTCAGTAAGAATTATTGATACCTATACTGAGACTGTTGTGTCTAGGTAAGAATTATTGATACTGAGACTGTTGTGCCTCAGTAAGAATTATTGATACCTATACTGAGACTGTTGTGTCTAGGTAAGAATTATTGATACTGAGACTGTTGTGCCCCAGTAAGAATTATTGTACTGAGACTGTTGTGCCTCAGTAAGAATTATTGATACTGAGACTGTTGTGCCCCAGTAAGAATTATTGATACTGAGACTGTTGTGCCTCAGTAAGAATTATTGATACTGAGACCATTGTGCCTAGGTAAGAATTATTGATACTGAGACTGTTGTGCCTCAGTAAGAATTATTGATACTGAGACCATTGTGCCTAGGTAAGAATTATTGATACTGAGACTGTTGTGCCTCAGTAAGAATTTTTGATACTGAGACTGTTGTGCCTCAGTAAGAATTATTGATACTGAGACTGTTGTGCCTCAGTAAGAATTATTGATACTGAGACCATTGTGTCTTAGTAAGAATTATTGATACTGAGACTGTTGTGCCTCAGTAAGAATTATTGATACTGAGACTGTTGTGCCTCAGTAAGAATTATTGATACTGAGACTGTTGTGCCTCAGTAAGAATTATTGATACTGAGACTGTTGTGCCTCAGTAAGAATTTTTGATACTGAGACTGTTGTGCCTCAGTAAGAATTATTGATACTGAGACTGTTGTGCCTCAGTAAGAATTATTGATACTGAGACCATTGAGTCTAGATAAGAATTATTGATACTGAGACTGTTGTGCCTCAGTAAGAATTATTGATGCTGAGACTGTTGTGCCTCAGTAAGAATTATTGATGCTGAGACTGTTGTGCCTTAGTAAGAATTAATGATACTGAGACTGTTGTGCCTCAGTAATAATTATTGATACTGAGACTGTTGTGCCTCAGTAAGAATTATTGATACTGAGACCATTGTGCCTAGGTAAGAATTATACGTACTGAGACCATTGTGTCTAGGTAAGAATTATTGATGCTGAGACCATTGTGCCTCAGTAAGAATTATTGATACTGAGACTGTTGTGCCTCAGTAAGAATTATAGATACCTGCTACTCAAACCATTGTGCCTAGGCAAGAATTATTGATAGTGAGACCCAATGTGCTTGTGTAAGAATTATTTGTACTGAGACCATTGTGCCTCGGTAAGAATGATTCATATTGAGATGTCATTAATTTGATGGTTGTTCATACAGAGCGAAACCGCCAACTCTTCTGAAGCGCCTGCCAGAAGTACAGGCCGAGCACTTGGACTACCTCGGGACTAGTTTCGGTCTCACTGAGGACTTGCTCAAATTCTGGAAGTCTCAGAAATACGTGCCCGTTTATGTGAGGTGAGTAAAAGACCAGCAAGTTTTTTTACTAGCCCTTAATAGTGTCCTACATTAGTCAACGGACTTACATACTGGTAAGTATGCCATATATCTTGGCAATCTGACCATAGAAAGTGAGCCGTAATTCAAAATAGTTTTGTTAAATAATATAACAATAGAAGCTTGTAAAAGAAAAGTAACTTGTATCTCCAGCCTAGTCCCACTGCTGGGAGAGTTTGGGCAACTATTATATAATGGGAAATACCGAATAGCTCATTGTAAAGTTCAATTTTCCTAAAACAGGTCTCGGATTCAAACCCACGATTTAATAGGCTACAGTTCAAACCACTAAGTTTAAAATATGTTTCGGTGTGTGTTAACTACTGATCTGCTTGAAGTCGGTGCCTCAGCTTTAATAGTGCCACGCACCGAAATATATTTTGATACGATTTTTTTCCGGTTATTTAATTAGCGGTTCTATTTTTTTTTATTTAGTCTACTTTTTTTATTTGTAGTCAAAAAGCGAACGAGCTGACGGGTGAGCACTCTTGCATAATGCTGCGATCTTTGTCGGAGGGGGCGTGGCTGGCCGCGTATAGCGCAGACTTCCGGCGGCGGTTCGCGCGGCTGCTCGCGCGCACGCTGAGGGCTCTGCCTGCCTCGCTGGCGCTGCCTACCCTGGTCAACGACAACGTCGCTGTTAAGAAACATGGTGAGTCAATACACAAAAGTAAGTTGTGTTAGTTACATTTACAACCCAAGAAATCTTTGATTTCTTTAGATTTCTTCCCGAATAGCAAATTAACTGAATAAAAATCTGAATAAATTAGTAATCTTTTCTCATTCATTTCTATGCGGAGACATATCTAATGACATAACATAACAAAAACTGGTTCTAATGCGGACTAAAGTTCGCTGGGTCAGCTCTGTATGCCTACTTTGTTACTTTGTTTTTTTTCTCTTTACTAAAAAGGTAAATCTTGACCAGTCTTTTTATTGAGAAAATATTTTACAAAATAAATAGTAGCAAGTTACAATTTAAAACTCCTGGAATATAGTGATTTGTTTTGTTTTGGTTTTGTACTTTCCAATTACTGGTTTTTAAACTTCCATGCTGGTCTGGGAGCGAAGACAAAACATAAAATGTACCAGCTACTTTTCTTCCCGCGCAGACGGTAAAAGCCTATAGAGGGAATTTTGATTCCTTTTTCCAATACGCCCACAATCATGCTAAACGTGGCCTTAGGTCTTGTCACATTAGGAAAATGAAAATGAAAATGAACGAAAATGAAAATTTTATTTTTGAAAATTGGACCCCAAGGGCTCTTTTACATGTCTTTTTGAAACTACCGCGCTGCGCGGATGAGCTGCGAGAATGCGCTGCAAGAAACTTGGCAGAAAGTATTTTTTTTTTTCAAAATAAAATACAGTAAGAATACTTAATTGAATACATTTATAAAAGAGATGTATAAGGTCCCCGATCCTTAAATTATATTAATCTATAGTAGAGGTGTAGGCTCGGTCTACCCCGTAAAACTATCCTATCTATATCTTTCTTGGGTTTGCGTGTAAAAAAATATGTTTTCCGCACGGTGAAGGTTCTTTGTTCATCTCTATCTATAAATCATAGATGTGTTGTTGTACCGCAGCGCTGACAAAGGAGCTGATATCGCAACAGCTGACAAGTCACGACCTGTCCCGGCTGGAGGCGTACTGCCGCCAGCAGGCCGACTACAGGCTCATAACCGACCTGCTCGCGCCCGTAGCCAGCATCGTCTTCCAGACTAAAGCCGCCAAGCTGGACGCTATACAGCAGGTAATATTAACCTTTACGCCGCCATTGACTTGATATGAAGACAGTACACACAGCAAAGCTATTCGGTAAGCAGGATAGATACGGCGCGAGCGTGCGTAGGTGCTTACCTGATTATATTGCCGTGTGTACATGCAGTGTAAAATGCACCTTCATTCGACACGATATACTCTTCTTATTCTTTTTCTAATATGGCCCCATCGATCGATGCGATGATTTCGCCAATGTCAAAGTAATAAATATAGTATTCAAAAATCTTGTGACAAAAATGTCGGCAACGTTACGTTAACGGATAGTGCAATGCCGCGTAACTAGCACTGGTAAATACTGCGTATCTACACAACACCCAACTATATACTGGTTTGAACTGGTATATTGTAATGAGGATTTTACATTCGTTGGCGGGAAATCTTAATTTAGCTACTTTTTTTAGATACACAGTATTAACCAAAATCAAAAATCAATATCAAAATAATTTATTGCAAATCACATTACAGGCATAAGATGGAATATTTTGATTAGGTCTACATGTGACACCCTGCAAGGGAACGGCTATATCAGTAACCAATAACCAACGCCAGTTACGCGGATTTTCCCTATGGGTGTTGTGCAGATACGCAGTATTTACCAGTGATAGTTACGCGGAATTACACTATCCCCGATGATATGATATGAATGTACATCTACAGGCGTTTATGTCCAACGGGGTAAAGGGACATTACATTTCAGATTTTCACACATCTCAAACTCTTATAATCATTTACAGGTCATATTCGTAGCAATGGGATTCCAAATGAAAGAGCCAGACGACATAGCGTCCGAACTAGGCCTGCCCGGTTCGCAGATCCTAGCCAAGTTCTATGAGGCATGCAAGAAGATCAATGCTAGCTTCAACGCTGTTCTAGAAGAATCCGCGGCTAAGGACATCGGTATTGAGGATATGTCAGCGGACGTGGAAACCAATGGACCTGTCAGACAGAGTCTGAATGAGGAGCTGTCGAAGGCGGCAAAGGTAATTTTTGGTGTTGTTGTATGTTTTGGTGTATGGTGGTTGAGGAATAAATGATGGTTTTTGAAAGTTTTCTTTATTTGGGATCCTTTGAGCTTTTGTAGTAAGTGAATGGTAAAGGCGATCATGAGGGGATTGTACAGCCGCAAATCGGGATTGTTGATCCACTTACCAATGTTCGTAACTTGGCTGTGTAACGCAAATCAAGCTAAGTTAGTCGGTAACATCGGGCATTGGTTAGCGCGTTCACTGCCACCGACGCATAAATGCGTTTTCGCGACTTTCGGCCAGTCGCAGTCATAGTTTTACAGGCATTTGAACGCACACGTGCGACTGTGGCACCTGAAGACGACACGGGTTTGACAGCCGGCAACGAATACGGTCAAATTGCGAACAAAAGCCAACCAATCCCAGTTCGAGCCAGTACGCCGCAATAGTAATCATGAACTTTACAAATTGAAATGGTTTTTTTTCGTTGTTTTTTTTTGGCCAATTTTTGGTTTTATTTTTACGGTGTTCCATTTAGAATAGTAAAACACTGCGGTTGCAATGCAAAGGAAAACCAGATAAGTAAAGCTGGGCGTTGAAACCAGGGGGTTACAATTTTACAATTCTAAACTGGCAACATTGGTCAAATCCTAACAAGTGGTTGGTTGATTGGGTCAGTGTTGCTAGTTTAACTTATAATAGTAATTTGTAGCTTCGAGAAACAGGGCACTCGGGTAGCAATTATTCCGTGATACGTAGGTAGGTACGTAAATTGAGCGACACGCCGAAATTTTTCGATTTGTTCTCAACAATTATTTCAGATTTGGTACTTTGTGTTTTTTTATAAAATTTCATCTGGATCTTTTAATTAGTAAGTAGAGACGTGAACTTAGTTATTACATTTGTAAGCCGCCGATTTAGTTGCTCAATCTAATTTATAGGGTGATAGATTGGCCTTTAAACTCACTCTTTGTCGGTCTCTCGCTTAATGCTCCTCTCATTTACTAAAAGCTTAACTGGTAGAGATGACGTATAGGGATAAGTTCGCCTTTGTGCATATATTTAAGGTCTTTTTTGTGATTTGTCTCTGTTTCTTTATGTTTGTACCATAAAGCATTTACTTACTTACTTTACATTACACGCTAATTCTCTCAGTGAGGACCTTTAGAGACTTGTAAATAAGTAGGCAAATTTATCTCAATACCTTTATACTTTAACTCAGGTTTTTAATCCAACCTCTTCCGTTTTCAGGAGTTGGAGCGGAAGCAACGGAAGGAGCTCTCCAAGCTGATGGGCGAAGACTTGGCGCAGTACCGCATCAAGGGTTCCGACCAGGACTGGGGGCAGGCGCTCGGCTCTACCAAGGCCAAAGCGCTGGTCTCCGTGAAGAGGTAAGCATTGCGCGGCATGGATTACACGACCAGCATTACCGTATGGCCCTTGCGTATCGCGATCCATGTCACGAAATATTGATGCGTCAAAAAAAATGTATTGCAGCGAATCCGGATTTTTAGAAATCCACGATCCTGTATTGACATACTCATAGAAGAAAGAGAAATCTAGAAGTGGCATGTGAACGAGAGACGCGTGCGGTGGACGTAGCTTTTCTATTATAAAAATGTAATAAGTTCTGTATCGGTATTATAATTTGAACTTTCCACCCACAGAATATTGCTTAAATTGCACTGTACAGGTATATAAACACAACCTAGCATGAACAAGCCAAATGATAACAGTTTGAAAATGTCAGTTGTCGAAATAATAGTTCTGCCATTGCGCAACAGGTGTCGTTAAAATTACTGCGTTGCAGAATGAACCCTACTGGATGCTATACGAACTGTCAAATTCAATTTGACGTTTATGCATGCAATTTTCCGCATAAACGTTTAAGATTTCAAGGTGGGAGTAAACTGTCGATGCCAGAGTTTGGCGACCTCGGTTTCCCTAGCTAAGTAATGTGCCTTATCGCACTTCTATTGTCTCTTTGTTCTGTGGACATACCAGTATTATTTATATAGACCGTCTAATTCTCTATTCATGCCATTGACAAATATGCGGTTGGTGAGACTCCGCAGGGTCCGTTCGGATCGCTATCACCATCTTACTTGCTAATTCTGCCGCCAAGCATTTACGCTGCTGTGTTCCGACGTGTAAAGTATTTGATTGAATGAGGTGTTTTTTACTAGTTATGAAACTTAACCTTTTCGACGCCAACGACACATATCAGCATCGCAGGTTCAACGCCAACGACCTGTATGTACGTCAATGCAATCTTCGTTCAATTGAGTTTAGGTTAAATTTAAGGCATCGCAATAAAGACGTCTGGCGAGACGTGGCTTGTGTTTGACGTGGCGGCGAAAAGGTTAAATGTCTTTCAAGTAATTAAGGGCTGTTTCATGCTATTATTTTTAACTATCTGTTGCACGTGACTTTGTCCGCGCAGAATTAATATTTGTAGCTCCTGCAAGCATTTTAATCAGGCCCTTTCTTAGCTGATGCCTACGGCATAGTAGCTGCCTACATGTCAAATTTCGGCACAATCCCTTCAGTGGTTTGAGCTGTGCATTGATCTATCGGATATTACAGATTTTAGAAGTATAATTTGTTGCTTTCAGTGGCGAAAAGCGACTTGGGGACGACAGCAAAGAATTGGACGAACTGTTGGAGCGAGACAACACCAAGAAAAAGAAGAGGAAGCACAACCGCAAAGACGTGTAAATAAACGATACGTTAGTAACGCTTGTTTATTATTTATTTACTTTACACATCACCGTTTTGATTCCCCTTTCCACCTATACGGCCACAATTATGCTAAACGTGGCCTTTAGATCTTTACCTTAGGTTCTGTCTACTCCGTAGGGGATATAGACGTAATTTGATGTAAATAAGTTTACGGATCCATGCTGGTCTGGGAGCAAAGAAAAAACATAGAATGTACCAGTTGCTTCTGTACCCGCGCAGATGGTAAAAGCCCATCGAGGAATGGGCGAAAATCATAGGAATCATGTTATAGGCGATGAGGCTAGCAACCCATCACTATTTTGATTCCATTTTCCACTTATAAGCCCACAATCTTGCTAAATGTGGCCTGCAGGTATCTGTTACCTTAAGCTCTGTCTACCCCGTAAGGGATAAAGACGTGATTTGTGTATGTGTGTATGTAAGTATAAGGATTATAGAACGACATCATCTGAAGATGCCTATTATAAATTCAATACTCTGTGCCGAGTCTAATTTTATTTTTTACTAGCTTCTGCTCACGACTTCATCCGCGTAGAATTAGCGATTGACATGTTTATCGCTATCCCGCGGGAACTATGCAATTTTCTAGGATAAAAAGTAACCTATAACCTGGCCGGGGATTTTCTTGACAGATGCTGGAACGTGTTCTGTTATTAATTCCAAGTATCCCCAGCCAATTTTTTTCGAATATCTACCATGAACAGACTTTCGAACCTCTTCAGCTTTAATAGGTATATGTATAGATTCATAAGTTGAAAAATATGTAGGTACTTACTTATCAGCACCGTTGCGATTACTTCAGCACCAGGAATCTCTTAAATTATCTAGTTCTTGGGGGCATAACGGGACGCACAAAGTAAACAACGTGTTCAATAATAATTTCTATAATTATTATAATATAAAAAAGTGTTGGTAGTTATTCAACCCTTGGAATAGACAATAGATATTTCCTCTTAAACATAACAAATATGTGTTGCTGCGGCGCGCGCGAGCCCGGCTCGTAAAAAAATAACTTTTTAAGCCCCCGCCGCGCCGGCGCGCGCCCGCCGCACGCGCATATTTCTATACTTTACCATTTTATTACAATATAATGATCTAAGAAAAATAATATTTCCGTCTAACGCCCATCGGGCGTTTGGTAAACAATTTTATACTAGAATTTGTTTGTCCCTTAATTTTAGTACACGCGTCTACTTGATAATGTAATGTTGCCAGCGTAGAAAACGTCGCGTCGCTTATGCGCGCGCGCCTGCCGAGAGGACCTCGCGGCCTCTGCCGTCGCACGATACTTTAACTCTATTCAATAAAACATCCACTACAAAACATAAATTTAGAATATTATTTAACTTTAGCTGTTATTATTGCTAGTTATGTTACGCGTTTCGTTTTTATACACTTTTCTCACTTTTTATTGACGGTATGTTTTTATTTATTTTTCACATTGTTAATTTGAAGAATAATTAAAAATATCCCGCGAGCAAATAACTTTGGCTAAGCGAGTAGCCGTTCGTGACGCCCGACCGAGGTCGAGACACCCGAACGACAAATAAACTAACTATAAATAAAACGGTACATAGGTACAGTAATTGAGAAGGAATTGCACTTAGGAAAGAAGAATTCGCGACTCTTGGCACTTCATCTTACTCTAATAATTTATTACTTTTGACTCGAGAAGTCAAATTAAAATTGGTCTGAATTTAATTAGTAGGTACGGTACGTAAAGCTCAGAGAAACGAATGGGTGTCGATAGATTGAAACAATTGCATTACTCCACGCATATATAGACCGTTGCGAGAGTCAAGCGAGAGGCATCAACGCATCTGTACATCCGTCACCACCCGACTAGTGGTATAAAATATATGTTATTGGAAAACTTCGACAATTTGAACTTATTGTACGTACATGGGAAGCAGTGTACAGCCAGATCGGGTCATATAGTATAAAGCAAATGCACTAGACCTTATTGCCACACTTAAATTATTGCTACGACATATACTGATCTACGTTCCTTACATAAATGTAAATATAATCAATTACAACATCCAATAGAACGAAATATCGTTAACATTATTGCGTTAGTTCATCTATCAACTGAGTAGGGGTTTTTAATCAAACAATTGTATAATCTCTTTTATATACGTGCGTAGTTTACAGTGCTAGAGGAATACTGGAGTTTACACACCCGAATCGGGACGAATAACTATTGAATGAAATTTCGACTGCGTTAAAAGAAACGTTTTAAATCACAATCCAATAAACACCAAAAGTCCCTAATATAACGAAAATAATTTTGATATCGATTACGAAACTTAGTTTAAGTAAGTTCGCTTTTACTTAAGCTAGATAAGATCGCAATCGGAATTCCATGCAAACTTCGCGACGCTAAGTTCGAGTCCAAACGAAATTGGAGGCTAAACCATTTCTCACTAAGGCACAATTTAACTATTCACTTTGAACTTTATTTAAATCTAAAATAAACAAATGAAATCCCTCTCAAACGGCTAAATATGACGTCATGAGGTCGTGCGCAATGTAACCTACTAAGAAACAACACAAATAACGACTACAAATGGCAACACTCAAAAGTTTAAAATAACAAGGTTGTAACTGTAACCTGTAAAAGAATCGCGCCCTCGAAGTCTTGACGTCCAATCATAACTTGACCCGTTGCTCATAGATATTATATGGAGTCATGTGTCTGGTTCAGTGGTCAATCCACGACCAACAACATAAGACCTCTGACTCCGTATTATGCCTATTACAGAACGGATCAATTTAGTACTATTGCAACTCAAGCGTAGCGATAATCTTGCGCCTTTGGCCTTATTGTCTAATGCGCGGGCGCTCTCACATTCGCCGTCTCTTTCCAACTTCATCCTTTTTCGTTTTGACAGAAAGGAATGGTGAATACAATTGTGACTCCATGCCTTAGACAGTAAAGCCAATGGTCGTCTTTTTGTTGTCTCAAATTAATATTAGGCTAAAATGACCAACTTTCTTTCAAGTTGTCACTATTGAGTAATACCAAAATGTACATTATCTACAGAGGACATTTAACAAGCATTGTAAAAATATTTACTTATTGCGATGTAGGTACTCTATTGTTCATTATGTAAGCGATATCTATTTAGAATTTGAATTGCGACATATTTAGAATTTCATTTTATTATTTTTATGTACAAATATAATTATTTGGAATCGCTCCCTTTATTTTAACACAATACGAGTAAAGAAGTAAATTCATAGTTGCTTTTTTAACTGTAATCGATATATCATCGATTGCCTCAGGAAACAAGGAAACATTCATAATAAACAATGAGATTGAACAAGTGTTCTCGGAAAGACATAGGACCTTCCACGGTATCCGATTGACCAACAAACGTTTGACAAACAATTCATTCGCCAACACTATTATTTTCTTATCCCGTTTATACGTTAACAGAAAATAAAGGGTTGTCAAGTGAAGTGCTTGTGAAACGGTACATTTGATTAAACGTTTTTCAGTGAAAAAATAATGAACCAACAGACAAAAGATTAGAAATGAAGTCAAGGCGCTGCTTTGACATAAACGCTGGAATATGGCAACAAACCTATGGAATTATTTAGATGGTTCATTTTTCATCCGTTTTTCTATTCTTTTATGTGTGTCTGTTCGCATAGCCTGAACTGTAAAGAAAGGTAGGCCATTGTCCCATCTCAAATGTTGTCTTTGTATGAAATAGTTAATGGTCTGTTATAATTATGCTAAATACAATTTTCCTGAAATCAGATATGATGCTCATACTAGTTTTGCGTCTTAAGGAAGATTTATTCTTAAGTACGTTTAAGTTGTTCTGATAATCTGATTGTTCTTGTGACTTTTAGAAAAGTCACTCAGTTGTTCAAAAAATACCGTTAAAATGGTATTGTGAGCATCAAACATATTATACAATTTGTCAAACATTGTTTAGATAACATTGTTTGTGTATATTTAATTAGTTACATTTGGTGTTATTGGAATTACAGATGCTGTAGTCAATAAAAAAAATGCTTTTGATCAAATTAATTACTTTGTAAATGTGTCTCAATTTTCTGACATATTGTATATTGTATATTTACGCGACAAATTAACCTCGTAATTCTACTAATCGTATACAAAAGCGCTTTTCTAGAATTAAGGCTGTTAAACACGAGCTCGTACAATCGAGCCGTGTGCGGCCTAACGAGCTTGCAGCGGCCCTAAACTGGCGAATGCGACGTTAAAAATGTATAATAATTGATTTAAATTGCGTTCTGGTGTCAGTAAGTTGCGGATTCTGCACTGATTAATTGAGATTTACAGAGTAACTTGGCAGTGACTGTTTTATAAGGCTTTGAATGATAGCTTCCATCGAGGGCTTAGGACTCCTTTAATCTTGTGCGGACGGCTTTGCACTTCGTAATAAGAAAGTATCATGGGGCAATTGACAATCCCAAATCTTGTGTTAAGTCTCGACAAACAAACATTTATACTTTCACCGTCCGACTAAGAATAAAAGGGATTTTATCTTACCGCACCCTTCAAACATTGATATGGCTTTGACATGACCTCTCTGTTCTAAATAAATCTCATCTAGAGGTAATTATGTACTATAATTTTATAAAGGTAGGTACTTATACCTTCCTTTTGTAAAACATCTTTATTTTGAAACAGAGTGGTCAACTTACTTTAGTCAAGAACAAACTTACCAAAATGACATCATTCTTATCTTTTCTTTCGACTATTCCCTAACCAGTGCAGAATCCGCAATATTTTCAGTGTTCCTAGATTAAATTCTAAATGGCATCTGTAAAAGACACTTGCTATAAGGCAACTGGCGATATCATCTACGAATATCTTATTGCAAAAGCATTGAAGGTGCTGATCCTTACACAGATGGGCGATGGAAAATCGGGGTAGCTATAGACGAAAATTGACGTAGGCGAGTTAAACGCAATTTAATATTAGATATAGCCGTAGATAGGTAGGATGCAACCTTGACGTCACACTTTAAGTACTCGAAACCATAAATATTGAAGTTGCGAATGTATACTTTGATTATAGTTTTCGTAAGTCATAAAGTATTTTAGTTCTGAAATGGTATTTTTTTGATTTGATAGTAAACTGACCTAACCTACTGGATTCTGATGTTCACGTATTCATTTCATGTATTATAAAAAAATTACTAGCGAATAATAATGACCAATGAAAATTGTGGGATATTCCAACTATCGGTTTAGACTCCTTAAGGCTCCTAATTGACCAACTCCAAGGAGCAGGTTCTATGTTCCACTGTATTTTAATAGTAATGACGTGAAAGACATGTATAACAGTCGAACAGATCATACCTTTGATGTGCCTATCATCGCGAGTCTATCATTCGGTCGGGGTTTCAATGCGAATCTGAATTACATTTTGTTGTAATAATACAGTATAGTCGAGGTTTGACAGTGGTACTGAACTGTAAGTTATTTTAGTCATTACTTAAGGAGCGGCCACACCGCCGTGTACACGCAGTGACGTGTCGTAGGCATCACGTTTCCTCACCGTTTCTTCATACATTTTGTTTCGAAAAACCTTTACACGTGCTTTTCAGCGCTTTATGAACCCCATTTTCGAATATTCCAACACAACAACACAACTGCTGATATTAAAAAAAAGCCAAACCAAAAGGAAAATTAAAAAAAACAAAAACAAAATAATTCATACATAAAAATTAATGTATTCTATCATCAATAACATAAGGTACAGTTACACAAAATAATAAAATTAAGAGAAAACAAATTTATACATATTCTTAACGCGAATATAAAAAAAAACAAATTATACATGCTATCAACACATTTGTTACAATAATTAGAAAACAGTATGTTACAATTTTCTAGCAACAAGCGCTCACGCGGCGCCTCTTGTTCATCAACTTATACAATAAAGAAAGACAATTTGGCGTCAATTTTAGGATTCAGTGTGATTTTTTTTTAGCAAAATTTAATGTTCATGGACGTCAAATTGCGCCGCACGCGCCTACGTGCAATTTAAAGGCATCTTATTGCATAAACGGTCTGTAAATAGGAAACGGCTGATATGAGTCTTACTTATTCTTAAATATTCATCAAAATCTGAACAGGCACCTCTCTGGTACAGTTTTACAGTAATTAACAATTACCAAGTGGACTGAGTAGGTGGATTGTTTCAAGTGTAATGGGAAACGGACTTATATATTAAAATTGCTTTCGCCCAGTGATGTGTACCACTGTTGATACAGGACGGCTAGCGTGGGTTGCCGCGACTAGTTTTGTCACTGTTTAAACTCTGCACGTAAGGGGAGTGGCTTTAAGTGACAAGCGAGAAAGTGGCAAGCCACGCCACCCATCTTAATCAGTTTAATCTCTTTGACTATAGTTAAAAGTTATCTGTAATGTGATGACTATATGCGATGGTGTGATGTGCGCTAGTCATTCAATACGTCGCGCTACGTGACACAAATCAATGTGTGAGAACTATGCAGTGAATTGGGAGTCTATAGAGAACATAATGCCTTGGCACGCACCTCAAACATGACAGCCTCACAAAAATTTGACAAGTTCAAATCCAATGCAACGTCATTTTATAAGCTCTAAATAGAATCTAACTACGTCTGAAAATGCGTAACAGAGCTTCGAACACAGCACATTTTGTCAATAACTTATTGCTCAATTGCAAAGAGAAAGCTCCTATCGACCTAAAATTAAATAAGCAACATAAAAAAAAACAATAAAAAAAGAAATATACACCGCGTTAACGCAAATTTTAGAACTAAGAACGACAACAAAAAAAAAAAAAACAAGTACATAGATGCGAGTTTCCGATCGAGATGCATTTTGTGATTCCGTACGAGTACTCCGTCTCGCTCCCGCCTAGTGCCGGCCTACGGGGCAGAGAGAGGCGAACACACGCGACGCGATCACGCCGGGTACCGAAAAGCCGCAGCTCCGCAAGGCACTTCAACGCTTCAGATTGCTTAAAGTTATATTGCCTCTGAACAGATTATTGCGATTAAGTAAACTTCGCTTAGAGTGCAACAAAATTAACTATACAACGCCACAATAAATAAATATTAAACTAAAATTTATAAATATTTGTGCGGTTAGTAAGTACCGATTGTCGGGTAGGGGTCTAGTGGGCCGAGGGGAGGGGGGGGGGGGGGGTAACAGGCGCGGCCGCGGGTAGCAGCGCGGGCCGCGCTTAACCTAACTACTATCGACTAACGAACGCTGCAAGCTCCTACATACATTTACAATATACACTTTTTAAAAATATACAAATTGTCTTATTAAAAAAACACCGCTCATGCACGCATCCGAACCACGCTCATAATATAGTCCTAAACTTTATTATGTTAAATATCTCCTTGTCCGCTTAAATATAAATATAGTTACATATAAATTAAAACAAATGAAAACTACGTATTACTTACAATAAACTATGTACAAGGCATCGTCTTGTCATACACTCGCGCGGGGCCCAGCGGGCGCCGCTCCCGCTCGCCGCAAAACCTCATACAAAACCTATCTGGCACTAACATGTATATCCATTACAAAATGTATAATAATAGTTATTATTATATATGTACATCACAACATAAATTTGATAAACAACCGAGAGAAATATAATCATTGGTGTTACGGTTTCTGTTTTAAAGTAACTTCACTGTTTCGTGACGGTTCTAACATATCAAGACCGAGTTCCGAACCAATTAGCTCATTCTGTCGTCGTAAAACGTTTTATTCCGTTCAAAAGTTATGTTTAAAAATATATTTTAATTTATTTTATGTATCGAATGGTTATCTTCTACGGTTGTTGCGCGCCGCGACCGTACGAGCGCTTGCTGCGCGCCAGATGGATCAATATTTTCGAAATTTACTCTATCTCCCTAAGAGGAGTATTATTGTCGCCCCAAACATATGCATTGCTATGACCCATGTTCTCGCTACAATAACCAATAAACACATACCGATACATTCGCCTGATTGTCACCGTACTACATGATATGTATACACGAAAATACGATCCATTACTTAACGTGAGAAGCTACATTTTTGCTCAACATATTGTTCTGCGACTGCTCAAAATATAAGAACATGTTCACGCATGATTTCTTTCAGGATTGTTCGCTGCAACATAGCGGGTGCTCATGCAAACGGATACCTTATATTTATTATGCGATAAAATCGATTATTTATGTTTTAGGAACACCGTTTTGATCAAGTTTCACATAGTGATTCATGCGAGTAGATTTTATATAATATTTTATTGCATTCCAATTATTTAAGCAACCATCCGTCGGTTACGGTATAAAAAATTAGTTTCTCTAAATTTTGTCATCAGGTTCGATTTGATTAATTTTTAAAGTGACCAAATAAATCACCAATACAAAATGTTGCGCCTGCCGTTCCACGATCAACCCGAACCGAATCGCTTAAATTACGAATTAGTTTAAAGCTCTCGTACTAACACGCTCACCGAGTAAGAAGCAAAAGTATACGACACGATTTGAAATCAGTAAATTATTGCGAAAAACTACAAGACAAGTGTTCCCATTATGAGATAATAATATACTCGATTGGCCCACACTCGAAATATTTTCGTATAACTTCCGAACTAAACGAATTCGTCTTGTGTGCCCGAAGGCGCACTATTCTGATAGGGAAGATACTACAACGAAAAACACTTACGATATGATTACTCTATCACTTAGATTAACGTTTGGGTTTGGAACCGGGGGTGGTTGCTAGGCAACCGCGTTGTCGTCTGTACATAGTTATAACGCTTTGCTCATCATCATAGTTAGAGATGCGAATAGTTCTTAAAGTCATAATCTTATGGGGTTTACAGCGTTGAAGGAATCTATGGAAACACATCAACACCGTCTTTAGTGGTTTAAAAATAAATACATGCAGTCATCGTGATTGAAGTATATTGTTCGTTTTCAGTTCTGTCCTCTCCATTAGCACTTTAAGGCTTAAAACAACCTTTTCATAACTATACAGATTTATTTAGCTGATTTAATTTTTAAATAAATAATAATAATTTAAAATAAATTACAATTCAACTAGATTTTTAGAGTAAAATAATTAATCTACACAATAAATATGATTGCTTCAAAATTGATTGTCTAGCTACAAATAATTATCACTTTTAGAAAAGACATCACTGCGTAACGATTTGATGACGACACTTAAAAAAAATGTAAAAGTCAAAAGAACCAGGACGATACAGACAAAAAACATTGGTGTTCTCGATACAAGATTGTTTACAAACTTTAACATGGTTGACCATCATTAAAACAAAAAAGAAATCGTGTTCTAGAGCCATTTTTGGCCATCCACGCCAACATGCAATACGTTTACCAAAATGTCATGTTTTTGTAGCTCTAGTCCACGATATCTTCGCTACCTGTCTTTTGGAGGTAATGTTACACTACAGACGGTGTCCCACAGATAATATACCCCATAGTATAAAAGTTGTATACAACCGAAACTATGCTTACAACTATAGGGCGCATAGGTGTGTGCGTGACCTCGCACTGAGCAGTTTGAACCGGTTTAAACCGCTTCAGCCAGTGGACACTCGGACACACCGACGCGCCTTGCAGTAGCAATTCTATGTTAACACGGTTGTGACAGGATAAATACTATTAGAAACAAAATCATAAGGAGAGGTAAATAAACCTTAGAGGTGTTCTGTGACACTTGTCAAACGAATGCTTCTAACAATGTTTATCCTTTTACATATGAAGTTTTCTGTACGGTATGTTATTTACACTAGATCCATGCGTTTTTGATCAGTGCGCCGGGGCAGGGCGGGCCACGCGGGCCGGCGGCGGCCGGGTCACTCGCGCGGCGCGTTCTTGAGCAGGGAGATCGCGTGCCGCACGTACTGCACCAGGTGCCGGAACGTCGAGAACAGCGTCAGAGGCCCGCATTTACGGTCCACGGCTATGAACAAATCTGGAACAAGAAAAACTTATTAATATACATACATGCATACCGTCACCGTTTCCTATAGGCGAAGGCAGACTGATTTGTTCCACTTGCTACGATCCTGACGTACGTCTCTCGCTTCATCTACATTCATCAATGTCTTCTTACATGCTCGTCTGTTTCGGGTTCTCCCTGACCTGATTATTATGATACTAGTAAAATCAAATACCTATTATATTAGGATAGTGCGAATACCGTTAGCACTATCGTGAAATTATGAAAAAAGGATGATCATTTACTAACTATGACATATAATTATTTACATCATCAACTCCCATGGGAATGCCAGTTTGAAAAAAATCGAAAAAGCAACCAACAAAAAATCCACACAACTATCGAAAAACTCCTCATAAAATTTCACGAAAAACGCTTGAGAAATGCGATTTGTATTCCCTATTCCCCATATATTCACACAGATCATCCTTTCCACCTATACGCCTACAATCACGATAAGCATGACCTAGATATTTATTATTATTAAATTAATTAATACGTAATTATGATCTCATTAAGATCGGATGATCGCGCTGGATGCAAGCCGCTTCCAACCGGTCTTATTAGAGATCTAAAGGCCTATGTCCAGCAGTGGACTTGTAATGGCTGAGTTGATGATGATGATGATGATGATGATGATGATGATGATGATGATGATGATGATGAGGATGATGAATGAATACATACCCTGGTTGGCTCGCAGCCGGCAGAGGCTGTCGGCCTGCTCCCACAGGTCGTGCGCCACGTACAGGAACGTGTAGTACTTGGTGAGCTGCAGCAGCGCGTTGTGCGCCTGCGCGGGCACCGAGTGCGCCAGCGAGCAGTAGCCGCTGGAGGCCGACGCCGAGCCGGAGCCCACGGAGCCCACGGAGCCGCCCGGCGACGGCGTGGGCGACAGCGGGGACACCGACTCCGCGCACGCCGGCTGGCACAAACATACAATATGTTACTAAACTTCACTCGCACACTAGATCCTAAGTTTATGGACAATGTAACTTCTATTTAATAGGTACGAATTATTTTGGAATAAATTATTATTAATATGATTTGATATATTTGTTTTCTGACAGAGGGAAACAATTGGGAATGGATGATTATTTTAAAAGTGCTTGGTGATTTTTCTATTGATAAGAATAACCATTCTTAGCTACGGAAAAAAGTTTCAGATTTTTTCCGTCGAGCCATATATTTTATAAAAATAAAAACATTTTACTCAGTCACTTGGCAATAACCATCCATTCCCAATTATTAGGTATTACTATTATTAGTAACAAATTAAAATGATATTACATTGTATTAGTTTATGATTGTATCATAATAATAATGCGATTTTATTATGAAACTCGCCTTAGTTCGTTTCGTAAACTCACACTCGTATTTCGATGGCTTGCTTTCTACACATGCTTATTATATTATACGCCCTCTATTCATCAAATCCAAAAATGGTTGATTGCATCAGGAGTTGCTTTGCGGACTTGTAACTAACAAAACAGAACACGTATTTTGTCTGTGTGTAAGTATATATTTTTTGTTCATTTTATTCCAAAAAGTCAACCTTAGTAGGTTATCATATCAGCCAACCTAAATCGGCACAGAGTTTGACAAAATGGCACTAAATATGTCAATGATTACTGTTCTTGTCATGACTGAAATTTTAGGTAAGAATGTTAACATACTTTCTTGTTTGCTCTTTAACTTTCTTCGGCATTAACCTAACCTATAAAGAAAGAAAGATTTAAATTACCTTTTGTTGGTATTCCTGCACGATTTTGTAATATTCTTTCACTTCCCGATTGTACATCTTGAACATGCGCAAGTACAGCAACGCTTGCACGCGTAAGCTGCAAACGGACAAACATATTTTTGTTAATATCACACTTTTGCGAGAAAACAACACCAAAATTTAGTTCATAGTTTTTTACAAAAAAAGGAGACATTATTGCTGAACAATTGGAATTCTAGTGAAAAGGGGGATTGTTCTGAATTTACTACAAAAAATATTTTAAATTTAACAGTTAACTTTAAGTAGATGAGAGGAGCATTAAACTAGCTGCTACTACTAACTCAAGCGATAAGACCGCCTATTCTCTACTTTGTTCTTTGTTTCTGTATTGTTTTTGTACTGATTTGTGGTGTTCCATCCTACTTCCTACTAATCCTACTAATATTATAAATGTGAAAGTTTGTGAGTATGTTTGGATGTTTGTTACTCTTTCACGGCAGAATTGCTGGACAAATCTGGATGAAATTTGGAACATAGATAGATTATAGTCGGGAATAACACATAGGCTACTTTTTATCCTGGAAAATTGCGTAATTCCCGCAGGATAGCGATAAACGAATTATATGCAGACGAAGTTGCGGGCAACAGCTAGTAAAGAATATTTGTATTGTATTGTATTGTAACTCACCTCAGGATGTCAAGCTTGTTGAAGGTAGAATGGGGCGACGCGCGGAACCTCTGCGGCATGGAGTGTATGCTCTTGATATACTCTATGGTCTCGCGGTAGATGGTGAACGCGCGCTTGGTGTCCAGCTCTAGTTCGAGCACGCGCCCCGTCAGCACGAAGCACAGCACGGACTCCAGGTACAGCATCACGCGCGGCAGGGGCTGCTGCTCGCGCTCGGCCGCCGTGCGCAGGCGCTTGGCCTCGCCCAGGTAGTACCTGAGGTGGAAGGGGACTGTCAGGATACTACCGATAAAGCCCAGGTAAGTACCTGGCGAGGTTTAACATTTTTATCATAGAAAGCTGTATGAAAAGTGCCCCGGCCACTTTACACCAGAGTATAGATACATAGTATAGAGTATAAATACTTGCTGGAGAAATCCTACTAACACCCTTCAGGAATTTTTTGATGATAAGCAGACATGTTTTAGAAATTAAGAAAACTTGTTTACAGTTAAAATTTATAATGTAATGTACTACTATTTGTAAAAAAATGTAATATTTGCAGTGCCCCTACAGGGTTTGATCTTGTATATTGTATCTTGTATCAAAGCAAATAAAAGTTTGAGTTTGATACTAGCACGACGCTGTCGCAATAATAGTCATATTTCAACCAATTTACAAACCATGACAAACTATGTAATTAAACCTTCGTCATGAATCCCTCTTTCTCTTGGTGAAAACCGCATGAAAATTCGTTTAGCAGTTTTTGGGGTTATCGCGAGCAGACAAGACAGCGCGGCACAAGAACTTTGTTTTATAATATGTAATGATATCCACACGTTAGCGGAAAATTTTCAGTGAGTAGGCCACAGGGAGTTCCGGCGGTCCAGTAATTATGATAGGTAACTATTTCTTAGCAGATGCCCACGTCGTCATAATAACTATCAGCGTGCATTTTGAGCTGTGCGTTAGTCGATAAGTCAGTCAGGGTTGCCTTGTATGTATAAGCAGGACAAAACAGTGGTATATTTGTTATCAATGCCAAGGTAACTTGTGATTAGATCTTACTTGTGGTCCCGCTCTTCGTCGGAAAGCGCGTCGGCGGGCAGCCGTTCGAAGTACGAGTAGTAGATGGGCGTCTGGCCCGCCGTCCGCTCGTGGTTGGTCGCCGCCACCTCTCCCGCCTGACAACAACGCATACTTACAGTCAACGTTCAAAGTCTTTGATTAAATAACACTAGCATTTTTGTTGATTGCTCTTGTATTGTCATTCAATAAATTATGTCATATTTCATGTCGATCCGACTACTCGTAGTTGTAAGTCGAACAGGGTTTGTAATTTTTCAAGCGGAAGTGTAAGTAGGTGTATTGTATATGTAGCTGTATAGTTTATGTAGGTGTATTGCGTATATTGGTGTAATGTGTATTGTGTATGTAGGTGTATGTGTATGTAGGTGTAATGTGTATGTAGGTGTATTGTGTATGTTGGTGTAATGTGTATGTAGGTGTATTGTGTATATAGGTGTATTGTGTATGTTGGTGTAATGTGTATGTAGGTGTATTGTGTATGTTGGTGTAATGTGTATGTTGGTGTAATGTGTATGTTGGTGTAATGTGTATGTAGGTGTATTGTGTATGGTGTATGTGATGTACAGCGCGTGTAGGTGTGCCGTGTACGGTGGTTGTACCTGGTGCGGCGGCGGCGTGGCGGGGCGCTTGGCGGCGCGGCGCGGCGGCGCGGCGTGCAGCGCGCGCACGGTGTCGGCGCGCAGCCGCGCCAGCGGGACGCGCACCGGCAGCCGGGCGCGCGCGCGGCCCGCAGACACTGCGGGGGGAGGGGGGGAGGCGTTACACACACGCTTTACCATTTATTAAACAATAGACCGTTTGATGCTAAATGACCACCACCATCTATAGAAACCCGCAAAGCAGATACGAGCACGTCGTTACCGGAGCTCTCTATACTCTCTTACTATAGAATACTACATGTGCCAGTGATTTCACCGGTTATCTTACTCTCCACGGATCACAGCACGGTAAACCCTGGCACTCGACAGCAGGATTATCGAGCAGAATGGTGGTAGCGTAGCGATCCGAACGGACCTTACACGAGGTGAATTGATTAAGAAAATGTTAAAATACAGCTAAATAAGCAAATTACGAATTAAGGGGAGGCGGAATAGTGCTGAAGTGCTCACCATTGGAGGAAGCCTCCTCGAGCCTCTCGGAGCCCTGGCCCTTGACGCCGGAGCCGACGTCGGCCTCGGCGCGCACGTAGCGCTCCGGCCGCTTGTCCGGCGGCTCCAGCTTGTCCGACAGCTTGTCCATCGACAACCGATCCAGCGGCGTCTTGCCCCCCGACAGGCGGTCTAACGAAGTCTTATCAGTCATTTTCTCGGATCTCTCTGACGATATCCGCTCTCTAGAATGCCGGCTGGGGGTCAGGCGGTCGGAAGAGAGACGGTCCGTGCTGTACCGATCTGGCAGCCGGTCGGAGGATAACCGGTCGTTGCTCCGGTCGCTCGTCCGGTCCGGTATCCTTTCGGGTGGTATCCTGTCGGAGGGTATTCTGTCGGAGGGTATCCTGTCGGAGGGTATGGAGGGCAGACGCTCGGGTATCCGATCGTTGGAGGTCCGCTCAGCGCGCTCGGCCCGCTCAGCAGCCACGCGCTCCTGGAGTCGCTCGCTGGCCGCTCTCTCCGCTTCCCTTTTCCTCGTCAAAGATTCCGGCTCCCTGGGAGGGGAGACGCGTGCCAAGGCCTCCTCGTTCCGTCTCTCGGCGGAGCGCTCCCGATGTCTCCTCTCGTCATCGTCGGCGCCCGACTCTGCGGCTACCTCGATTATGGTCACTTGACCCTTTCCTTTGCCGCCTTTGCCCTTGCCACCTTTACCTCCCTTGCCGCCGCATTCATCACCCTTCTTGGGCGTGAAAACCTGGAAGACACAACGTTGGTCAGTACGAAGTACTTTGTTTAGAAGAAAAAAGTTTTATCGTGAGGACACCCGGTAAAACGTAAACTCATATTCGAGTCCCCAATACTAAGAAAGAAAGAAAAGAAAGAAAGAAGACATTTCTTCGAACTACTTCGCTCCTCCGTCCGTCCGTAAAGTGTGTTTGACTAACCTTGCGGAAGATAAAGGTCTTGGTGTCGGGCAGCGCCTGCGCGGGCGGCGCGGGCTTGGCGGGCGCTTCATGGTCGCTCTCAGGGTTTTGGGCGGGCGGCGATGCGGGGCGCTGCTTGGGCGGGCGGCCGCGCTTCTTCTTGGGCGGTCGCTCCTCGGGCCGCGCCTTGGGCGGCCGCCCGCGCTTCACCGCGCCCGACGCCTGCACGCGCGGGGACGGCTGAAACAAACACCATTGCGTTACGAACGAGTAACCCGAGTTTCGCCGCCGAGAGGAGCCCTTCGACATTTCCACCGCTCGGGGTACGTAGTGGCCGAACTTTGACGGGACGAAATTGTTTTCTAATTAAAAACCGTATAAGATGGATGTTCTAACCTAACAGAAGTAGAAGGTGCTCCGCTTCACTTTGTAGCTAGCTGATGTGTTCTGTGAGTTGTCACGCTTTTGACACATTAGGGAAACGCTATATAAGTTTAACGTAACGAAGGTTTGATCTCTCATGGAGTAGCTAAAACCATGAGAGTGACTTATACAGTTTCCAAGATTCCTTTACAGCAGACCGTGTGAATGTTGCTAGTGTACTTACCGTATTCTGGGGCCTTGACGACTCCTCGTCGCTGGACACTGCCGACGTCCGTTTGGCCAGCGACCGCCGCCGTCTGGCTACGCCCGGCGATGGCGATGAAGCCTCAGAGTCTGACAGCTCTGAGATGGGACTCTGCAACAAAGAACACATTTTGATTAAAAGACGCTCTGTTTTCTACGCTTCGTTAAAAAACTTGGATCAACCGCTCTCAGGTCTGCGTAGGCTTATAAGAGATCTTTGATGTTCATCACCGCATGAAAGGAAAAGAAACTCTTGATCACTTGTTTCATCCGCGGTATACTAATAAGCGAGGCGTCGTTCAGGCAACGGTAAAATGAGGGCTTCCCATGAAACCTCTTGCTCAGCTTCTTCGTAGAATGTTACTCCAATACCAAGTCATTAATACCTCAAGATCAATTGGCACGGTCATGTTCCCGTGCATAGCTCCGACAGCCTGCCACAGCATATCTTTCAACGTGTAAAACTCTTTCAAAACAGTCTCGCGTTCTTCCCAGGGCCAGTGGAACGCTAGATTCCGTTCAAAGTTAAAGAGCCAGCGTCGCAGATTGATTTTCAAAATGGCAAGATTTATCCATCTCTGCTGGAAGTGTTGTTCGTTCATATTTAACGTTACACTTTTAATTATAAAACAATTATTATTGTGAAAACGAGAAAGATAAAGAGGCAACGTTCTTCCCTGGCGTCCAGGAACAACCTAAGCGACCGCGTTGTTTTATAAGTTATAGACAAAGCCTGAGTCAGCATCCATGTTCGGAGAAGTGTTTATCTGAAAGCGGACACCTGGGAAAGGCAGTAATCCGGCATAACAAGGCTGAGAGCATGATAAATGATCAGGTTGCAGTGTTTACGGCACGAAAGTACGTGTCAAGGTTTTCTATAGTTACTGGGTGGCCTCTGGTATTTGGATAAAAAACATGAAGACTTCTTAAAATATACAAAACAATACGAGTAATTGGCTTTGCAAACGACTGACTACGCACGAAAGCTTGTTCTGGATTTGAAATGACTTTCTCTGACAACTAAACTACTATGTTGTCTATGCTAACCTGACAGTCTGCGCTGTAGCTCCGTTTTAATGGACATCCTGTATCAAACTGAAGTTTTCTCATTCACTTAAGGTATGAAACTCACCGGTTTCCCTTTAACGTCGGCAAGAGCATGCCTCAGCTCCTTCCCCGAGTCGTAGGGTTCCGGTATCTGCGCGCTGGGCGGCGCGAAGTTGGACAGCGACCAGGACGACCGCTTCGGGTCCGGCGGCAGCGCCGGCGCAGTGGGCGCCGGCGCGGGCCCGCTCGACTCCGCAGATGAAGACTCCGATTCGGAATCGGATGACTCGCTGGCGGAAGACGGACTGCCACCGGAGCCGAGTGGAGAGATTTTACTGGAATTAAAAAAGATGAACGTTTCAATTGACATTTTTAAAAATATGCTGGATGCTTAGTGCCTATACGTAAATACTCATATTTAGGCTCGGAAGATTCGCTATTTCTTAGCGTTAAACATCTTGTAAGCTGAGTAAAGAGAATAGTAATAGTCTCGAGCTGATGTTAACTAGGTAGGTACATTAGAAGCGCATTGTAAGTAGATTTCTGGTTGCATTTAGCAGTCGGGAACGAGAGAGTCCATGGATTTCGAAGGGGTTGAGACTAAGAACAAAATCATCACGAGTGTCTTGCTAAACCAAAACGGAAAGGTCATAAAGTGATTCTTCTTTTGAGGGGAATTTTCAATAAAGACGAGGGAACATAAAGTAAATCGGAGGCAAGTATACTTACGGTTCTAGCCTGGTGTTGGCGGCGGCGACTTCATCGTCGCTCTCCGACAAACGGAGATCCTTGTTTACCAACACGTCACTGGAAATACAAAGGACACCATTTACACACCCTATCTCATTCACTTACTTCAAGTATTTGTATCTGGCTAATAAAAATAAAGTGAGAAGCTTGATTTTGGGTAGATATTACGCGCGAAACAGCTGGTCTTTATTAAAGCGAAGTTAGTCTATTTAGCAGGCATGATTCAATCAAAAAAGTCGCTGGAAGTCAAGTTACTAGTAGTACACCAGTTACTAGTACCGAGGATTCCCGTTTTCGTTCTTACCCACCTCAGTTTAGGATAGTGTAACCAACAATAGTAGCTACATAAATTTAATAGTGTCTTAAATTTATGTAGCTACTATGTTGGTTATAGTTGGATATCTGTTAATATACAGAAGTGACGATTGTAAAATAAAGCAAGTATTTAATAAAAAAACTTACGGTGGCGTCACACTTCTTGCGTGTGGTATCCGGGTGTCTAGACCTGTAACCAAAGAAATACATGGATTAAGACATAGTTCTCTTCTCTCTCTCATAACTTCACCCTACTAGCTCGAATACGATCATACGATGGTAGAGATCGCTCAGTAGCGACAAGGCCGCCTGTTGTTACCTTGTATATTCTGTATACCTGTGTTCTGTTTTGGTTGTTACATGTGGTGTTCAATAAAGAGTTATTGTATTGTATTGTATGCTGTCTTTTACATTTAATATGTATTCTTCTATCTACCATTTCCCTCGCTGTAGTGAGGTGAAAAATCGCGTCTCACTCAGCTCCAAAATTGTCTAACGCTTTGAAATCCATGCTACATTTCACCAGCCAATATACAGGCCTCCTCACAGAATAAACCCTAGTCCTTTAGTTGCTTCGGGTTCTACTACCGTACTAAACAAGCACTCGCCTTTAAACAGCAACTTTGCAGCCTAACAAAATAAATAACTATTCTGGTCGCAACGTTACAGGAGAAAGATCGCATTGTAAATTCATAGACTTGATTGAAAAGAGCCCAGTCTCGCAGCGGCAGCCCGCCGAGGTGATATTTCGTTTTAGAGTACGTTCGGTTAAAGTGAAATATTGACATAAATCGTGGGCGTCAAAGGAAATTATTTATCGTTGCGCGCAATACCGACATTATTCACGCAGATACCTATTGTGTTATATTCTGCGACAAAAGAGTAGATTTAAAAGAATATATCGCTGGTGTGGATTTTTTTACGGGTTACACGCAATTTATAACCCGCCTTAAATTACTTTTTTATATCAGACAAAATAAATCCCTTAACTCGCCGACATACACTAGGTACATATATTAACCCTTTTACCGCCGTGGTCTTAGATATAAGACAAAATATCCAGCTCATTTCGCCGTAGTCTTATAAACAAGACAATATATATGACATATATTTTTTCACACTCGGCGGTACTGGCATGTTCGGTATTAATCTTGTCGGTGGC
This sequence comes from Pandemis cinnamomeana, assembly GCA_932294345.1. Taxonomy (NCBI): domain Eukaryota; kingdom Metazoa; phylum Arthropoda; class Insecta; order Lepidoptera; family Tortricidae; genus Pandemis; species Pandemis cinnamomeana. The sequence goes on from OW028721.1 coordinate 9,908,343, forward strand.
TAAAACGTTTCGTTACAGACAACCAACTTCGTAGTAAAATTTATAATGTATTTTTATCTTATTCCATTTATCGAAAAAGCGAACGTTCACGATAAATTTCTGCTATTTTTTGTACTAACAATGCTAACCTAGCAGTCTAGACTAAACGCAAGATGAAGCTACATTATACATAAAAATTATGATACACGTAACATCCAGTGGACCGTATACCGTCATACAGCACTTAAAGACTCGAATCGTTTTATTATACATAGCCAAAGAACCATATTGTATTAGCCAGTACATTAATTTGTGTGAGACACATTAATTTACTCGTTCCCTCGTAACCTCTGCTCAGTATGCTTAGTGTAGGTTTTCGGTCACAAAATACGTCTCGAATGCGTTTGCGTAAAAATGTCAAATACTATGAAAACAGTTTGTTGCCGTATCGATCCGCAAGTGGCGCTACCAATTTTTTCATAGTAATTGAGACGTTTACGTGAACGCGTTCGAGACGTTTTTATATGCGAAAACTTACACTAGAGGCTTAGAATTCGTAGTAATAATGGTACTAAACGTCAATTAGGATATACCCAAGTGTTAAGGTAACCGATACTAAGTCTACTTCGCCAACAATGGTTGATAAATAACAATTTAGACCATTTTTAGCGATTTCCACAGGAACTGTTCATTTATTCGCAAAATTTCATTCCATTCTTTAAACCAACTACCTTTGACTTTAGTAATAACCAGTAAGATGAGCTACTAGCTTTATATATAGGAGTATACTCATACCTACTTTATATAAGACAACTCTGAAAGAGCGAACGAAAGTTCGAACGTTCGGAATTTTCCGCTCCTTAAAAAAACCATAAACGCATAGTTCACATTCATACGTCTGTCTATACAGTTCTAATAAGTTCATGAATAATAAAGCGAAGTGTACACAGTGTATTAGTAGTTAATTTATAGGTGCTTGGGAAAGGGCCATGTTTGCATAGGCGAGCGGCAGCGTCGAGTCAACATACCTATATTGTGTACTAGCTTTATGTTATGCTATGGTCGGTTCACGCCCTTAATGTTTTTCTTTGTGGTTGGTAACATAGTGTGAGTTTTTTTTAAATTAAATAAGGCATTGGGTACGTAGCCATCAGCCAAAAGTAGAAAAGACACTAAACTTGATCATTTGAGGTTTGTCATTTTGGCTGTAGTCAAATGCGATCAATATTGGATGTTCGATGCATCCACGTTGTGCTGTCTTGCTTTTTAAACATCAATATTATATTATCACAATCCAAGCTTTTAAAAAAATCCTACTTTTATTTTATTACTTTAACACACAATGTTTCAATAACTAGAAATGTCGTCGCTTTCAACGCTCTACTGAACACTCGAGAGATGTTTTTTCACAAAGCAAACCAATTTGCCCTTTAAAAAAATATTAGAAAAACTATTTCAATTAGAACGAGGGGGCGGTAAGTTTCGCAGGTTTTTCGTTACGGTCGTAGCGTCACGTAGTAAACAGAGTTCAGGCGTTTGACCGGCGGGCCCTGGGGTCACTGGCCCCGTGTTGGACGGTCGGCGGTCGGCAATCGGGCCGTAGGGCTGCCGAAGGCGTGGCTTACACAGACAACAGTTTTATTAATGAACTAGAAATCACCTTGCTACTCCGCGACCGCACGTGCTAGGTAACAACGTCTCTGCGACACGTTTATTTGCAGGATGTTTTATTTTCGTGCGGTCAAGTTTAATTTTAAAGGAGACTGGGGTCGTAATTACCCGCTTCAGCGGGATGTAAATTATTAATTACGGTAAGCAATGCTTTTTGGGCTTATCCTTCCTCCTTGTGCGAACTGCTAATTTAACACTTTATTACAGATACATTAGTTATATGTCTATCTATAGCTTGTAAGTGAAGTACGCTTAAACATAAGAGCTCGATATAGAATTACATTTCAGTCTGATGAACAAAACGGATTTATTTATTTATTTATTTGCCTGGAAGTCTCTGCCGATATTATAGCATTATTTGTAAATGTAATGTTTTACTAACGCAACGATACGTTTTGCACTACAGCATTCTATAGTGATTATCGAATGAACAAATAAAATACGGTCTACGAAGTATCAAGAATAGGTAGCATCAGATTTAATATGCACAATCACAATAAATCAACGTCGACCACCAGGGCCGTGACCAATATCAGTTGATAATTCATCTGTCACTAATTCCTAATAACTAAGTAGTACACAAAGAGTCATTTATAAATTACACATTACGCGTCCATATTCGGAAGGTATAAAAAGCTAAGCGTTGCGAGCGCACGCGCCGCTGCGATGTCGAAGCCACCCAACTGGACTTGCCTATAGGTTGGCGACGTAACTGATGTGCTGTATTGATAAGTACAATCACACCGTCAACTTGATACTAGGCAGAGATACTTGAACATACAGAACGTGTTAATTGTTACACCTGTGACGCACTAAACAGATCTGGTCCACTTGGTGACATAAAGTGATGTTAACACTATTCGTGTCATAGGACAAACGATGATATTCGAATATATTTAAGTCTAAACAAATTAGCAGGCTAGTGTAAAGAGGACCGAAAGTTCCAAATTATACCACCACTTTGTATCCGTTCAAAAAGTACATTTTGAAAAGACCTTCAGAGGTTTGTGAAACTCCATAGATAAAAATATAAATGTTAGTACGTACCCGTCATAAATTTTAATGTTAACATTATTTATTGCCGTGACGTAATCTGTACCGTTGTAACGAGGCACCACAAGTACGTAGCGCCCCACCGCCGGAGCGCGGCGCGCGGCCGCCCCGCGCAGCACCATTCCGTATATAAGGCGAGCTCGAGGGAGCTCCAGAGGCAGTCTTGTGTCGCAGACGAAACCGACTAGTTGGACGCGCAGTTCTGGCAAGTCCGAGCCGCGACTAACTAGATCGGTGTAGGCACACAAGGTTGTCCTAAGACCTAACCCTTCCTTCCCCCTATATCCTGCTTTCTCGTCCCAAGCGGCTCATACCCGATTCGGACGCAAAAGCTCCTTAATGGAAGCGTGAGCAAGGCAAGCCCGGCCCGCACCATTAAGGACCCTCAGGACTCTCGAGGCAACGGTCTGTGGTTCCCGGATCGATCCCGAGAGCCCTATCCCATCTGAGTCTGACGCAACCCCCCTTAACCGTGTGCGCGAGCAAGGCAAGCCCGGCCCGCACTATTAAGGATCCTCAGGACTCTCGAGGCAACGGTCTGTGGTTCCCGGATCGATCCCGAGACCCCTATCCTCCCCGTAGGAACTTTCCCGACGCCCCCCGAGGCGTACCCGCAACCACGCGCGCAGCCCCGAGCGCTGCCCGCGTCCCGTAGAGTCGTAGAGCCCGTAGAGCTCCCGAGCCCTGGACCCCTCCGGTCCAGACTGCCGCCGCAGGCAACCGATAACCGAGCTATCCCGTCGATAGCATATGCTTATATCGAATCACGCGTATCCCAGTCGTATTAGCACGACACCCGTGTAAGCACCATTGCTATGATAATAAATAAGGCGTTATAGATAATAACCCGTTGTCTGCATTTAACCTCCCCTAGACCAAACCTTTGAGCTAGTAGACTTTCACCCAGCCAGGTTCGAATCCCGGCGGTGATATTTGTGGACGGACCCCCGGGCAACCGTCACACCGTTACCGACAAACACATTCGGATATTTTGTAGCACAATGTGGCAATGTGGACAATGTGGTCAGTGCGCCATGTCGCGTTGTGATACTTGTGATGCAGGCACAAAAGCTTGGTGAGATGACGTTTGAAGGGCCATCGAATGCAGGGCCGGAGTCGCCGGTGCGCGGTGCGCTGCGTCTTCTAGTTAATTGTGGGAACGTGAGGTTGCATCACGAACGCGCCGCGTAACGCTCGACGGGCCTCAACAGACACCGAAACGGGTCAAGCGTTTTCTTTTCTTTTGTACTCACTACTAAACATTTAAGCCCTTTTGTCTTTTATTGAACACGAAAATTATGTCGTTCTTAGAAATTGTACCGTGTTGTGCAAAAGGGTTGAAAGTTGGACGGGCTTTATTCTAATTTCTTTGTTTGCTTTTAACAATTAAGCTGGCGGGCAGGACAGAATAATTTCCAAGGGAAACGTTCACATTGTGTGTGGCATAAATAAATGTGACATTGAACTTATTTCTACGCGTCAGTGGAACTCCAGTACAAATAATGCGACCGCACAGCCAAACAAAAGTGATGTTCATGAAATATTAAATAGCAATTTAATAAAATAGACTAAAGGTACGTAGCAGCTAAGGCGAGTTAACGATGGACTTAAGTAAAACAGATTTCACGTCATTTAATGGGACCACTCTAAAGCAAATCCTCCAATAAAAAAAGTAACAACCCGGCTTGATTACAACGGATGTAGTAATTTTTTGTACGCTAGCAACAAAGAGGGGCCAAACAGCAAGCACATGGTGCAAGCGGAAGTCTTATTGAATGCAGGCAAAAATAAAGGCGGCATACGGAGAAATAAAACTGAGAACAATAGTGTTTTACCTACAGCAGTATTGTACAGCAGAAATTGTGTGGAATGCCAGAAGATATCAAGTGCGATGTGTAATTAATACTGCAGAGTAAACACGCATGCGTTTGGGGAACGGGCACGAGACCTAAACTAAACACGGCGTATTATCAAACATCATAGCTACATACATGCTCCTTCCGTTCTTCTATGGGCAGGCATAGTGCCTATTACATTCTTAGCATCACTCTACTTTAGCATGTAGCATGTGTTTTCAAACCTCACGTACACGAAAACGATTTCCATGGCAATAAACATTTAAGTTTTCTGTAATGTCACATTTGCATTAACAAATAACAGTGGCTCGTTATTCTTGATTACGGATGGTATTAGAAACAAAACATCAATCTCCAGCCTATATACGTCCCACTGCTGAGCACAGGCCTCCTCTCAGAACGAGAGGGCAAAATAGAACATCATCGATGTATAAAAGCGAGCAGATGATTGAGTTACGACGAATGCACCAAAGCGAATGAGGAATGCGCCTGCGGCGTTGGCTTGGTGTGTGACAGTTTTTTTTTTCTCTCACACTCGAGATTGTTGTCACAATCTCGTGTTAATGTAAGTCAGATAAAGTGTCGCGAGCCTCATTAATAACCCGAGACGGAATAAACAGGAGAATGCGTGACACGACTAGCTTTATAGAACGTGTGGTAAAGTTTAAATATTGCTTAGTCAAAACACTTTTTAGACAAGTAACATACAAGTAGCATAGCTATTATTAAATTAACTGTTGAAGTTGTACAATATGTTTAGATTTTGGACTTTAATTCCTGCGGACGCCTTACGTGGAAAACTTTAATTTTTCCATAAGCAAATTCTACGCAGACTGAGGCGCGGACAAATAGCTAGTACACAATAAACAAGTAATTTGAAATGACAGTACTTTATAAGTGTAATCGATTTTGCCATGGTTTCGATAGCGCTTAGACAAAATCGTTAACGGTTATGGTCGCGTGTGAATAAAGCAAGGTGAATACCGATCACAGACATGACATAAATAGATAACGCAAGTGCACCTGCAGCTACTCCTCTCCCTCACTCTACGAAAACAGAAAACCTAAGACACATCGCTAATCCCGGTCATAAGTAAGACATCAGAAGACAACATAGTATGTAGTACTACGTAGTTGCATTGAGACATTTAAATCAGATGAAAATACCAAAAAAAGACTACAACTCGACACAGCATTATAAGTGTGAATAGTGTTCAAAAGTGGTTCTCATTTTATCGTTAGCTAGAAAACTATCTGCATTAACCCGAGCACTTTCTACGTCTAACACTTATTAAAAAAAAGAGAAAATTATAGTCAAGTTAATTAGGCGTTTTGTACAGGTGACGACTCGGTATGTTAGTCTTACTCAGTCAATTAACAATTAACACTGGCCGTGGCAGGAGTTTTTCATGCAATAACCCTTTTGAGAAACGAGTGTTGCATTATTGATAAGATGCCGTGTAATCATAATCACCAATCACCACTCATTGTAACGCTATTACCACTCTGCGGCATTTAAGTTTTTTGCCTTACAATTACATTGCTTAACGTGTACTAAATATGATTAAAAAACACAGAATATCAATCAATTCAACACATTTACGCGTGTGTTGTCTATTCAATTGGTACTGTCTGTGTGCAAAATTAAAGGTTGATTGGATAACAGGAAGCGACAGAAAATCAATCAATTAATTAGTTGATTGTGACCTACGTGTTAATAAAAAATCTAAAACAAAGTTACGGATACTTATGAACAAATAGAGTTGTAATACATTTTTTTAAATTTATGTTCGTTTTGTGTGTTCAATAAAGAGGGTTTTGCTTAGTTTCCATGTTATAGCAAGTGCAAGGTTATTCCTTGTAACAGAGGCGAAATTTGCTTTCCTAAACCACCACAATATTAGAAGCTGGAGTCGGTATATTCTTTCTTAATTAAACCATCTTGATAAATCTATCATGTTGCTTAATAATATATTGGAAATGATCCACGAGGAACGCAAAGATTTTATAAAACGACTCAGCGTTCTTGCGGCACAATTTCGACTAGTTAAATTATATTGCGTCTTCAATATTATAAATGCCATTGACAATGTATATAATATTTTGTAGCTACTCATCAAGAAGTGCCGAGTCTAGAATAATCCTGTGGCATTTATTAGTATCTGAGCGCGTTATTCTTCAACAGGTGCACGGCATACAATCGTTGGCTTAAGTTACACAATTACATGTATTAGTGTATGTATAATGTCAATATCTATATATGTCAAACACCGGACAAATAATTACTCACTTCGAATGTAACTTGGTGAGATTTAACCTGTAATATAACAAAGTTTTCATGATAAACAATATTTTAGTACCTATCATAGTAAGATTTCGTATACCAACGTTTGTTTCGTCTATAAATATAGCATCTAATTTTGTAATGGAATCTTCCTTCGGTCGTAAAATTGAGCCGACTACGTTCCTTTTGGGACGGTTCCGTAACTATTTTGATCGATCATTCAGGCTTGAAATTGTACAGAATGAATACGGAATGTAAGTTATCAGGAGATTACGCGTTTCAATTGCTGACGCATCATTGAGTCATTTGTGATTCTCATCGCGGTTTTATCTAGCTACAATACGGCCGCCGTATTACTCTAAACTTTAGAGTCTAAAGTAATTTTCGTAAATCTACGGATTTCAAACGTACCATAGACAAACTCGGGTCCGAGCAACACGTCTCCACACTCGATCAGCTGTTGCAACAGCGTCAAACGGTTCTGGTAACCGAAATCCGAGGTGAGCAATCCCAACATTGTTTCACTTTATAAACATCACAACACAAAACATATCGCAAACGTCCACACAACACTGAATCAATCCGTACACTGAGCGTTCAGGTTCAAACATTTTTAATTTAGAACATGTCCCGATGTTCACATGTTCCGTTTTTGGCGCGAAACGAACGGCAGATGCGTCGCCGCGCGTGCGACTGGGTCTTCCTATAGCTATTACTACGGACAGGTGGTGACATGGAGTTCTTCCTTGCCCCTCTATCCGAGTCGGGCGACTAGTCGGCCAATCGATCGGGCGCAAAGTGCATGCTGCAGTCACGTAGTCGGTTTTAGAGGGGTGCGTAGAGCAAGTGCGACGCTCGATTCGATTGTATACTCTTTGACTGGTTAATTATTAAAGTCAATTAAATTTCAGTATAGATCCAAAAGCTGAATTTATACAGGCTGCTATATTCAGTCTTACGGGCTTAATAACGTTAATATTGAACTAGGTAGCTAATTGCTAGCATAATGAAGTCCCAAATTGTTTTCATTTTGTATTAACCTGAGCACAGGCAACTAATGTAACTGGATGGGGTGTCTATTACGAGTATCTTATTTAAGTCAACGAAGTATCAAGAAAGGGTGCGTTTCACCGATATAACGTGTGACAAAATTATAATGTTTAGCAAATTGTCATAACAGTCTTACATAATATGACAATCATCGTGGAATAGGAGCTCCGCGAAGCGTCTCTCCATCCTATTTTCATAAACCTCCTTTTAACAGTTATCGCATCATTGCAATTGAAAATACTTATTCCAAATGTACTAAAATATCTTATTTTATTTCGTAGCTACGTTACAATGATTGAAGTTAAACCTGTTACTGTTATGCCAACTTAAAATACATCATTTGTTGTTACATCCTTCGTTATACGACCCGTAAAAACAATACAAGTAAATCAATTCCAAGAATATGTATTCATGTATGTAGGCAGCGAATAGATGAGAGGGTCCGCCCGTTATTATTACCCTCCACTACAGACGTCGGGGGTGAATCGGGGTTTGATTATGCACGCATCAAAGTGTTCGCCTTGCATCGATTTCGGCGAGACTGCCGTGTCGGCCGGACGCGCCGTGTAAAAACATCAACACACTACTGTGATACCATTCGTATGGCACTGGCTGTAATATAACTCGAGAACGTTCTAAAAAAAGGTCTTTTGTTATTGTTTTTGTTGTGCACGTGGGCCGTATTAGCGCGTGGGAGCGACTGCGGCGTCGCGTCGCGGCGGACGACGCGGTGGTACTGAGCTGACCCGTGCGTTGCATTGCGTAGAGACGCTCGGTGCACCGCTAGCATAGCGAGGACGGGCCTCATTGGAAATTATTCTTATTGGAAATGGTGGTAACAATTAAAAGCTTTTTTTTTAATATCACAAGGAAAATTAGTTTCCAAAGGTTCCATGCCTCAAAGGAAAAAACGAAACATTTGTTGGATCAGTTAACGAAGAACAACGGTTCTGTAGGGCGTTTGTGGGTCAATTTTCTCCGGAACGGGTAGAGGTACTAAGTTGAAATTAAAATCAAATATTGATGGGTTCATTTATAAGGCATATTCTCCCAAAACGCAAGCCAGAGCTTTGAAAAACTTCTCTATAAGCTAAAGTTTACTTACTGCAACTAAACGAGAATCAAATACTAAATCTTAATATCAACATTTGTATTCACACGCGATACACTAGTGATGCTCATTCTTTATATTCTCAATTTCATATTATGTATGTTATGTATTTTATATGTGCTTCCGAAGTCTATGGAGTAAACAACAAGATTTATTACAAACGCGCACAGCACGTGTCAAGGTAACATAATATACTGTATGTAACTAACTATACCGGTTTCTTTTCTTACAATGATTTCTATTATAAGGTAACTTTGTTATTGTAAAGCGCCGGTAAACATAACATAACAAGCTAATGTACGATCGTAGACATATATATATATATACGTATATGCTTGTGCCACGCGTAACAACAGAGTGACAATGAACGCACCAATAATCGTCACTTTCAGATGCAAACTTAAACCAAACCCGATAACTATCTACATACAGTGCTTCTATTTTCTAAATGACTCTCAGCAAACTTCATTTTTCGTATGAATGACATCTGAACTACAGAAAAACGAACATTGCCGAAAGAAAATGGAAATAAGCTGCACTTAAGAAGTAATGTTACTGATTCTCTCATTTATTACACAAAACAAAAACCGATCACGACGAAAGACAATAAAAGCAAGGTCAAAGATACTAAACAACGCCATAATAAACAACTTGAAACTATATATAGCCACTGTATGTGTGTACGTTTAATTTTGTAGAATCCTAATATTGTTAAGTGAAATGGGGCCCCAGTATCGAATAGGCTCGAGTTCGTAGAAAACCATACATCTCCTACACGGCTAACATCAAGGAGTGTTGATTTAATTTCGTCGCTATGTGCGTCCTGTTCCAACTAGACCGGTACGACAGAGACGCGACGCACGAAAACTTATACATTCAGCTAGTTCTAACAAGTAGCTATCATGATTTCAGCGAACCCATTACAAATAAGCCAATATTTGTACGGCTTTTCACTGTAGCTCATGAATGACCAGAAGTAATTCTCGAATCTACCTCGGCATAAATTACGAGGAACCTACGAAATTCCTAGTAGTGGCGTGACTTGAAATATGATTTAATTCATGCAGCATGTGAGTACTACATCTAAGTTAACTACGCGTGTTTTTATTGCGTGGGTTGATCTGTAGAACGATATTAGGCGCAAAGTTATTCGGCCGCATTACAAACCTTTCTTTTCTTACGATACAGCAAGAGGATACCATGAAATTAATGCGATTGAACAGCTGTAAGAGTCCACAAGTCCACGTTGTTAACAGGATTAAAAAACATTGATCTCTGATAATACTGACACAAAATACTACATCTCAACAATATACCAGGTAATTTAAGACAATGAATAATCATTCTATACTAATGTTTAAAGAATGAACGCACAGTGGAAGCTCAAATGGATTAGGAGGACGGATTTCGCAAAATTCCCATGAGATAGAAAGTTCTACAACGGCGAAACCGATGGCATAGGCTAGTACAAAATAAGCTAGCAAATTAAAAAGTCAATCTAAACAGTCATTAACTTGTTGAAATCATTAATGAAATGACAGCATTTAACGAGAAGGCGGAACAATTTTGATGAATGATGACGTTAATCCTTTTAAGACAGACCTTTTTTTGAGATATCAGTAAGAGTAAAATAAAATAAAATAAATTTTGTGAGATACATACAATGATTTTTAGCTCTTATAACTTTGGCCACGCACTTTATCTAGTTAAATTTGAATGAGTATAAAATGTTCCTGGATCAATTCGGTACCAGAAAGGTTATAGCTGAGGTAATACGAATTAGATGAGCTATAAACCCCCAATACGATATTAAATAAAGGTAGTGAGTGTCCTGTCTTTGTTTATCTCGGATTAAATTATGCTTTTACGCAGTAATATTCCAGCCAGCACTCGCGGGTTATAGAACGTTCTTTCCACAGCACAGAACTAATTTCTAAGGCCTCTGTTTACACAGAGCCGCGAAGTTTTCCGCAGTAAACACATTACGGCGCAGGATCGTATTAATTGTGAGAATTTCAAGCAACTAAGAATGGATGCCCGCCCACTCGACGGGTAGAGGGAAACGACCGAAAGCCACGGTTTCAGTAAATTGGTTGATTTTATTTTGAATCATTTAAAAACGTCGAATTTTCCGTGATACCAAATGGACAGTTATTTTGGAATGTACGCGTATCTATTTGCGGAATAAATACTACAATAGGCCGCGCGTTCACGAAAATTTTTGTTACATATTTTTAGTCTGAATTTCAGGTTTCAACCGTCATTGAGGAATCAAGGCGCGGATTTTTGTGGTTACAAAAAAAAGGCTTTACGATGTTCATGCAATTTTCTGGAACACAAACGAAATTATGAAAATTCAAATTTTCATATTTTTACTATCAGCATCGAAACTCAAACGTGTATGATATAAATATTTCAGCCTCCTTACTCGGCATCTCTCCTTCGATTAAAATAGCGAAGTCCTTAGGCGGGGGTGGGTCGCAAGCCACCATTACTAACAAACGCCAAATTTAGATCAAAACAATCTTAAATTAATTGAGTAACATAATTACAATATAACATAGACGAGGTTAATTTTATATTTAAATTTGATGTAACAACAACTTTCAAAGATAACTAACACTATTCGAATCTAAAAACCTTGATTGCCAATCGCTCTGGATTGTTCTCAGGGATCAACGAAACTGTCTTGATGATGAGAAATTTTAAGTCAAAACCGTAATTATTGTACCACTTTTATCTAATTACTGCCACCGATGGACACGGGCCCCCAGGGAGAGATACAAAGTTGCTTTAGTCGCCACGCTTGGGCGTTGGTGACCACACTACGATCACCTCGAGAGAAGGTCGCTGCTGCTCATCCTCTGATATGAATCTCTTGGTCATATTTTACGACACCCAAGGATAACAATTTACTGGCGCACTGCTATTGTTTTATTGAACGGTGTACAATTGGCCACACTGGTCTAATCAAATACGTATCGGAGTTCAAACATTTTATTTTATTGAACAAAGTATTGCTCCAAAATTGAGCAATTCTGAAGCAATTTATGAAAATGAAATTGCTCCACCGACAAGAGCCTAGCTCTCAAGTTTAAGAACAACAAAGTATGCGAACTAATGTACGTTGCCACAACTTAAGTTAGACGAAGCAGAATTGTAGACGTAGTAAGCTAAGAGGAGTAAATAAGGTGTTACGTCGGATATTTTCAACAAGTTCAGATGGGATACAAACTCGCTCGGTCTAGCTAGTTGGGAACCAATTAGACTTTATCAATTAAACACAGTAGCTACACGCTTCTAGTTACTTACTGAATAGTACATATAAATAAATTATTCTAATTAATGCGAAGAAGTTTCATGTCTATCTTTGAGATCAAGAACAAACTACGCAAGTAAACATGTTTCATTAAAAAAAATGTGAGGACTTGTTCAATTAAAAAAAACTTTGAATGGCACTAGTGTTTAAGTATAGTTTTTTCATTCTAAGTGTAGGTTTCTCTTTTAAACTGGGGGGAACTTATTAGCCAGTCAATGTTAGTGTAGTTTTATATGCATTTAACTACTTTGCTAGACGTTATAAACACTTTAAACATGATTATTTAGTATTCGAGAATCTTAAGTGCCAGCTAGTGATGGAAGAACTATTTCTTAATTGGGTTACCATTAAACTTCACGAAAGCTCGCTGTTTACATTTGAAGTGTTGCTCTGGTGTGATAAAAGCGCGTTATCAAATTAAACAAGCGTACACGTTGCATTTCAACTGGTGTTAAACTTTATCTAACACAATGTTTTAATTTCAACCGATACCAAATAACTTATGACCATTTTTTTTCTACTAAATATTAACATGAACACGACTAAGCGCTCGCCTTTTGACATAAGAGGTCAGATTATCCAAACATCAGAGTTGCAAAACTTTTTAATAAAAGTATTTATTTTTAATATCCACGTTATAATCAACGGTCTGTCTATAAAATAAGGGGGTCCGGTCTAACGCCAGCGCGGCAACAAATCGCCACCCCAAAATTTAATATCACACAGCAAAATTAAACGGGCAGCTCGTGCTACCGTCACTCTTAAATACAACTTGCATTTCTAACTCACCACTATGTCGCTGGCTATTCCGCCCTTTCATTGTAACGTTTATAACCCTGCGAAGTGCGATAGTAAGTTAGAATACGAAGAGGTCGATTGGTTAGTAGCTTTGTTCGTTTTGGCCGGTTAAAATGGCACCCCTCAATAGGCTAATGTGCAACACGTTTGCGGAAGACTAAAGCTGTTTTGTTTGTTTGTTTATTATTTTGATCGATACTGATGTTTACTCGAGCCGAATTTGTTTAATTGGTAAAAAAAACCGAGTAATCATATTTCAATTTAGATGATCGACTCCAAGGCTTCTGTTGTGATAAGTTAAAAACAAATAAATTGTTCCGTCGCCTTCTCAAGATTGATTGACGTACCGAACAACGCTCTAGTTCACTATAATCAGACAGCAATATTCTTTCCCACCTAAACCGGTTTAAAAATTACCGTAGTCACGTTAAACTGAAACCTATCCTTAACTAAGCTAATTGAGGCTATGCGGAATTCACCTTGAAATGGAATGAAATGAAATTGCCCCCTCATTCACGAGGGGATGACAAGGTCAATAGAAACTTGGTAGAATTGAAACATAATTTATTAGAACTAGGGGGTACGGCGTGAGAAACCGGGTACCGGGGTTAATCGATATGCATACAGCTTGTACCAGAGCTCGTTTTGACCGTCGTGTCGTAGCTACTCGGATATATTTAATTCAAGTATGGCGGTTTAACTTCGTATATTATATGCTAAGCAGACAATTGGATCAGTGTCAAATAATTTTATTATTAAGTTGGTACAGCAGAAAGAAAAGATCTGAAAATATATTACACTCTGAGAAAAGCAAATCCCGTAGGTACACATTTCGACTGTTTCGAATTTCTGTCCGATTATTTTTGTTCACCATGATCTTGTAAACTTTGAAAGGATTACGCGCCGTCTTATGTAGATATTGTAACGAAATAATCGGATATCGGGATAAAAGTGTATCATCAGTAAATACCTTAAAAACCAATTTATAATTCGTCTCTAGGTATCGTAAAAGTTAAATCCAGGTAATGAAGTCGCCAACGCCAGCTAGTAGGTAACTAATTCTGTAATTTTAAAGTGATCTGATTCAGTTGTGGTGCCGATGTCAGGTGTCTATAACTGACTGAATAATGAATTAGCCTACTTTCGGCAACTGCCAACCTGATGAAATTTATCTCGTTTCCGAATTGTACAAAGCGTCCCAACTAACTTTAGCTCACGAAAAACGACTCATTTGACTTAAATAAGGTTAAAAACTAAAACAAAGCGGATGGAAAATTCGAGACAGCGGCCCGCAACCTTCGGATCGGGTAATAAATCACTCGAACATCAGTAAACAAAACTCCTATACCAACGGATTTTCCTTATTACAATATACATAGCCCTGATATTTACAAATACAAATACATTTTGCACAACAATGCACTTTTATTGTTATGGTTTCATTTTAAATGGCTTTTATACAAGGGTAGACGCAGATTAACAGATTTTAATTAGAAAGCCGAAAGCGTGAATAAAAAGAGTAATCAAAACTGAACATTTTAAATCCCCGTTACAGTCAAAGGCAGTCTTTTATAACCACGATTAAAGCCACTAAATCCGCGTCAAAAAAAAGGGAAGGCCGACTAACTTCGGAGTTAATAAAAAAACTAGTTCAACTCGGACGCTTTCAACCTTTCAGCCGCCATTACGTACTTCCAATATTGATGCGAAGCATTTCCCGCCAAAGCTTACGTCTATCAAAAGGTATATGATCCCCAAAACAATAACGTAGAATTCATTTTCCGACACAATTTAAATAACATTTAATTTTCCGATTGAAGGACGAGATTCTTGTTAGTGAAATATCATTTTTAAACCCGAAGCGACAGAGTCTTATCCTGTTTACCTAAAGGAGGACTTGAGACTTTCTGCTATCCGAGTCGAGGTTGATAGGCGTCCTTGTGGGCGACTCTTCTTTCATATTGGGGCTTAGAGAGATTAAAAAAAGAAGTGCATGCATGTGGATACATAAGATGAGTTACATCTTGGCTAAGCCAACATTTGCGGACAATACTGGAGAAAAAATATTTTTAAATAAATTGATAATCCTGGTTTACATTTCTATAAATTGTATAAAAAAAACTGAGTTTTATAATTCGATGTGCGACACATTTAAGAATGGATCTTTGCAAATTTCAGAAAATATTTTATTATAGTTCTAATACAGAAACACCCAGTAAAACGCAAAGAGATATTGAAAATGGGCCTCTACTTAGCATGCATTCCTACACATAACTGCAGCAATGCCGGGTTCCCTAAATTTAAGCTGTATTACAGCAAGCTAGAGAGAAAACCTTTAGGAATTGCTCTGCTCCAGTTTAGAGTAGAGATTGTTTTTCTCATTTAAGCACTCAACGTTAATATCAGTCAAAATAATTATGCAACATTATGCCGTACGCCAATTTCGGCTACTACGCGGCGACTACTCCTCCTGCGTCCTAATTACTGGAGCTCGGATAAAATACTCTAATGCAGCTAATATACGTAATCACTACATAGTATAAAGCAAAGTCGCTTTCCGCTGTCTGTCTCTATGCATGCTTAGATCTTTAAAACAACCCAACGATCTTTAAGATGAAGGTTTATATGTATAATTCTACGTAAACGAAGTCGCGGGCAGTGGGTGCGTAACGATGTATATAAAAATTTTTGGTATAATATTAGTAGCAATAACGCTCATTTGATATAATTATTAAATCATATAACAACACTTAATATATTTACATATGACATAATTATCATTTCTTATAATGATCATTTGATATAATATCATTTAATATAACATTCTTTAAGTATAATGCTTATTTCCTATAATGAACTTATGGTATAACGTTATTTTTATATAAAATACAACAATTGGCATAACCATTATTGATATAATGTATTAGAGACATAATCACAAAACGAACTGCTATCAAAAAGTAGGTTAGGTTAGGTTTAAACTGCGTCCCCCAACAAAAACGAACTGCTATAAAAAATATTTTTGTATATAAAATGAGCGTTATACCATATAATCGTTATAAGAAATAAGCGTTATACCGAACGATAAATATACGAAATAAATTTATATATTTTAAAATTATACCAAACGTTTATTATACACAATGAGTGATTATACCCTTTGAAATTATATCAAATGTTGATATATCGATAGAAAATATATTAAATATTTTTATATCAATCATTACACACCCCGCGGGCAGTAGCTAGCGCATGCAAATAACTTATGCAACTTACTATGTATAGAACATATACAGAAATCACCCTATAAGAACCATTTTATCCCCCCCGCGGTGCCAGAGCTTGTTTCTTGTCTGTTATTTCATCAATACTGTAATTCAGGGGCTCATCTACATTCGACACGAATCAAAAGTTGAAATCTTCGCCGTAAAAAAGAGTCGCCGGCGCGAATCGGTCGTTCGCGCGAACATTCGGGCGCGACGCGAGCGGCGGGCGGGGGCGGCGCGTGCGCTGCATTTTAATACGCCCCGCATCCTGATCACGACACCCCTACTACGAGACCTCAAGATTTTATAACGTTGTGGCTATTTTTTTTTTCTTTGTACGCTGCATGTTTTATTCGCACATACTTCGTTTGTGCACTGCGGTAAGTATCGTGTGTGTCACAATATGAGATGCATATCGTGTAAAACAGGAACTTATGTGAATTATATAAGTCAAACATAATGGTATTAAGAATAACAAAAGACAGAATTGCCTAAAACCGTAATTCTAATTTAATCAGTTATTCCAACTAGGTACGTTTAATTTAATTTTTATTACTTTAGTTCAAATGCGTATTTCTTGCTAATCTTTGCCGTTATTATGTTATTCAAACCAAATAGTAATAATAATAGTATTTCGAACCTGTTGTTTAGAAGGAGTTCAGTGCGATAAAAACTCACGAAGACTTACTAATAAAATAAACCTTTAAATAATTCCCAACAAAGAAAAATCCATTAAATAAATAAATAATACGTAATCCATAATCGCGAACCAATAGTTGGCCACCCCACCCACGTCGCGATACACAAGACGTAGGGGTATCGTATGTAGGTGCGCGTTTTATCACTGTTCGCCTACCTATAAAAGTATAAGGCCAGTGCCACACGACACCCTGTATAAGTACGCTTGGTTGAAATGATAAAAAAAAATATCACGAGATCTAATTTTACGTAACAGTAAAAAAAGTTTTTACAATTCTCTAACTTTTGTTGACGGTAAAATTTTATTTCTATAGGCGTGATTTTATATCAAAATACAACTTCATAATATGCAGGCGGTTGTGAAAGAAAAGAAAGAAAACAAATAATTTATGTAAAATATGTTATAACAAACAATCAGACTCATTAATAAGTCCGAAATAAAACAATTCAAACATGAATCTTCGGAAAAAATGAGCAAAATATAAACCCGCCTAGTAAGTAGAGCTTACTCCCGTCCCGTTACGCCGCGCACCTCGCAAGGAAACGATCTCCCACTCCGTCCCCTTTCCTTTGTTCCGGGGATTTGACGAAAAATGCGCAATAACCGCCATCTACCGGCCGCTCATTATTTCCAATTGCGAGCCGGACCGTCCCAATGTTCGCTTTAATGTATTTATTGTACTTTTGCAAGCCTAATGTAAACAAAGCAAAAGACAAAAGAAAATTTTGCTACCCGGAAAACAAAACAGTTTTGTGCGGCGAATGTAAATAAACAAAGATACTCATACGCGACGTGCTAGGGAAAGGGCAATAACATTGACTTAATGCATATCGCCTTGAACGTTTGTCAATTGGCTAAATCGGTGCACGGAACGTCAATACTCGAGGTTGTAGAGCTATCGGTTGTAAACTAGCATCTCGAAATAGACGCATCTACGCTCTCGTAGTACGTAGTAGGGGGTGGCGGGCCCCCGTGGGTTGGGGTGGGAGTGCATCGGGCAGAGCAGAGGCCACCCTTTAGTGGTAAGTGTGCGGGTCGATAGATGGCGCTACGCGATTAAACTGGCATATTGAGATGCGATTCAGCCGTGACGCGAGCGGAACACTATTTCCGCAGCGAACGAGTGCCATGCTATCTGTTGAATTGCTGGCAACGAATTTATGAGACGGAGGAATAACTACCATGTCCGATTTTGAAGTCGCGCTAGGAAATTGTCGTGAGGTGCTTTAGAACTGTCTCGTTATCACATCTCAAGGCTCCTGAGCTCCTCCTTTGCAAGTTAGCGAAGATTTCCAGTCAAATGTCGAGGATTTTGTGCACTCTCGCATAGTGAAGCTTCTTGAATAATACAACGTCTCGGCGCACCTTATTTAACTGCATCAACAACTTTACGTATCATTAAAACAGATGTTACTTTTATAGTTTATTCAAATGGGTTAATTTCGAATAGGAAGTTTATATAATCAAGTAGCGTTCCACGTTCCAAGTTTGAAATAGCTCGCATTACCTAAACCAACAAACTGTCGGAAACATAACCGCACATTCGAGTAAAAGCCCATAAAAGCTCTGACATGCCGGTTTAAAAGGGGGAGTTGTAAAAAAGATAAATCAAAGTATTAAAATGATGAGATCGCCCGCCGGTTCTGTTTTTAGATAGCAGACAGATAGATCCTTCAATTTCCTACGTTCCGTCTCGCCAATCGCAGCAAAAAGGGAGGAATCGTGTCAGTAGAGATCCCACTTTTCTCTAACTTCTCAATTCTCGGCGGGGCGCGCCAACTATTTCGATTTTCCTATCCGCGCTCAGCACTTTTTGTTTATTGAAATATTGAAACTTTTTATAACAGTTTTAACACACACTCGATTACCTGAACGTTTGTGAAAGGAATATTTATTCGGCGATATGGAAAATTTTAACCTTTTAAAGTGGAAAAGCACGTTAAAGGGTAACGTTGAACTGGAATAGCGCAACACGTTTCAATTTATGTTACTTTCAGCGAAATAGATTTACTCTAAAATTGGATGGTACATCTGGTGGGGGGAGCGAGAATTTAGTTGGCAGATGATAGAATGCCCTCGGGGCTGAACGGGGTAAGACGGCACCGTTGATTTTGCGAGCGCTATAAGTTACTCATCTATTCATCTTTCACAATAAGAATGCGGCATACAAATAATCTACAACAACAACGTTGTACCGCGTAGCTTTGTGTAGATATGTGATAAGCGAAAACGAGTAGGTCTTACTACTACCCTCAATTAATGTCGAGACAATCGTGTCAAAACCCTAATTGTCAACTCAATAAAATTGATGTTTGAACGCGCTCTTTTAACTCCAGACTTATCTGCAAATGACCTTTTCACGGAGTGACAGTCGACTCCCAAATTATGAGTTGAAAGATAAAGAAAAATTTGTTATTAAATAAATACAAGTACCACTAAGAGGCTGTAGAATTAGCGCGCTGTGGCCACGGGTGAAGCGAGAGCGGAGAAGGTTCAGCGGAGCGGTGTTGTGGATAATTTATGCAGATTATGTCCCTCGGGTCGGACTTGAGAGCAAATCTAACCCTTGTATTACAAACTGCTCTTTTTAATCTAGTCACCACGATGTAAGTATAATAAGAACTAGTAAAGCGAAAGGGGTGATAACTAGGCGTCTTATGAACCAGTTTTGACCAGGTAATCTGATTCTAGTAAAAATAGTTACGCTAGCCTTTAAACACTTACAAGTCAGGATAATTGCGAAGAACTATTATTTCAGCCCTTACCAGTATTATAACATCGAAAATAATTTGTTATTTTTATGGTAGTTCGTTCAATTTTTCTCTACCCATATTGGGTAGCATAATGTTCCCAAAGTGTTATGTGTTACCGTCTTAACAACTACCTAACATAACTAATATAGACCAGTTAGTAAGACCTACCGCTTCTCGCTTATAATTAGTGCCGTAAAGTTGGTCTTTACGGGCCGGCGTCGGCCAAATGAAAAGTTCTCGATCTTCGGACACTTTTAACTTATCAAGGCGATTAACTACGTCCAACAACTTGGATCGCAATAACCTAACAGCTTTGTTGTAATTTGCTGGATTACATTTTAACTTCAATTTGTTGAAGTGAAATAAATTGTATCGGTGGCTTTATAAAATTAAGCGGGGAAAAAGAACACAAGTTTTACTGATTCTCGTTTTTGAAGATGTATTTTATAACTCATATGGGTTGGATTAATGTTTTTTAGACACTAAGTAAACGAAAAAGAAAAACACTAAAAGTTCCTAACTAGCGTAGTTATAATCCTTTATACGACTGAATTCGTATCTCTATAACTGATTAGTATTAATAATGAAATTAGAAAGTTTAAAACCTAATGAGCACAGTATGCTCAAGCAGGAATTCATTATTATTATTATTATTATTATTTTTTATATGAATAGGAAGGCAAACGAGCAAGTGGGTCACCTGATGGTAAGTGATCACCACTGCCCATAGACACCCGCAACCCCAGAGGGATTGCAGACGCGTTACCAACCTGGAGGACTAAGATGAAATGCCTCTTGTGCCCGTAATTTCCCCGGCTGTCTTACTCTCCACACCGGAACACAGCAGTGCAAGCACTGCTATTTAGCGGCAGGATTAGCGAGTAAAGTAAGTAAAATGGTGGTAGCGATCCGGACGGACCTTGCACAAGGCCCTACCACCCGCTTCGATTACGATAAAAAAATCTCGAAGGCCAGTACAAGCACATCGAACTAAAATACCTGCAGATTTGGTAACATGAATAGGCTATATTCAGCATCTGTAAATCACAGGTCAGGCATCCGTTCGTTCGACAGGAATTCCAACTGAGTATCCGTCCAATCTGAATTGTGATTCAATTCTTGATTCCACAGCAGTTAGCGCAACTTGCATTGTGAACTGAACCAGCAAAATTTAGATACAATTATGATTTCACTTCATAGAACCGTGTAAACTCTTTATATTCTACATTAGTTAGGTATACCTACTTAAATGTAAACAAGGCTACACATTAATAATTTTCAGACGAAAGAATGTCATTAAATTTGTCACTGGAACGTTAAATTTGCCCCAAGGTGAAACAGTAAAATCGGTTTAAAATTTCCCGTGACGCACTGGGCGATGAAAACGGTGAAAAAACCCAACAATCGGTTAACAGACTAGATAAATCAACTGTAGTCATTGGATAGGTTCCGAAATTAGGGTTCCCATATCCAGTGGATACCGGTATAATCCGGTTTAGAGGCCCGCAGATATTGGTAAACAACCACAAATGAAATCCGGCAACTGTATTCGGGATGCTAAATTGTTTCGGAGCGAGTTCGGGGGAAAGATATGTTTATTTTATTTCGTAAGCAACAGGACTTCTTGTTTTCGCTGTATTTGTACAAAGAACGGCATTGCCGCGATTAAAAAGTTTATACTTAAATACGGACAACAATACTTGCACACAGGTTTACTACGTAGCTTCGTACCGTACAGCTTTTATAGGAGCGATTTCATGGAATTATCTATGCTTGTTCTTTTCTACCCTTTTCTAAATTTTTAAATAAATGTGATATAAATTGACAAGTACGTCAAATACTCAACTTTGTGCTTCTTGCTATTCTTTTAGCATTAGTGTGTTTTAGTAACCAGTTCTAAGTACTGAAAAAACCCGTCAGTAGTTTGTTGGAATTAGCATAGCGTTCGTTTACAGATGGTCGTTTGTTCAAAACTCTACCTTGTAACCAGTGATAAAAATAACATAAAGCAACCAACAATCGGCACAACCTTGAAGAAGCGATAATATTTCGAATAAACGAATGACAACTTCAACAAAGTAAATATTTTACCATTTTTTTACAATATTCGATATAAATATCCAACTTGCCTAAGCAATGTTGTACCGTCGTCAGAATGATGCCTTGTTGTCGTTATTTATTTGCAGAATGACTTTACAAAAATAACGATTTATATGGATGTCGCTTCAAGGACGTGTTAGACTAATGAATAAAGCAACTTCCAAAAATAGTGAAAAAGTTGAAAACGTTCTTGAAAATGACAGCTGTCTTACTGAAGTCAAAAATAAAGTTAGTTTACTTTACTCAAAGTTATTGCCAAAAATATCACTATACTACGTGATCAAGTATTTTGTAACTAAAACTAAATATCAATTCTTGACTCGTAACGTGTTGAACTGGAGCATTTTTCCGTAGAATTTCAGCACAATAGAGTTTTCTCCGGAACTGGAGGCATCCGGCTTGCGAAACAAAAGGAGTTCACTTAAATTCTCTTATAAGTTCAGAAGGGTATCGATGAAAGTGTGTCTGGATCGCGTACGACCAGTAAATATTGAACTGACCTATCCAAATTCATTTAAGATTGAGACCACACCAATCCTGTCAAAATATTTTAGAAAGAAATAAACATGCCCATGTGATAGTCGTTAAACTAAAATTTAAAACTTTTGAAGGATGATAAAATGTGATTATTTTAACTATGCAAGCTCCCTTAAAGATGCTAACTTGTTAACGATAATTTCTGACGAACTTTGTAAAATTCTTGCAAACGACAAGTTGATTTTGCGAAAGGGCCTTTGCTTTGAGCATCGAGCTCTTAATTATTTCATAGGGAAGACGCAAAATTAAGGAATATTGTAGCATCGTGTTAATTTTGGATAGCCCATATATCTGTGTATCCGTGTTGGGTTAAGACCCCTCCTATTTGGGTTCATGCTCTCGCCAATCAGTTAAAAACATACATACATCTTTATCCCTTACGTGGTAGACAGAGCCCAAGGTAACAAGACCTTAAGGCCACGTTTAGCATCATCATGGGCGTGTGATTTAAAAACAACCTAAAGTTTTAATTTTTGCTCATATCCTAAATCAAACTCCATCAAAATATCGTATCAATTCACGGCGTATCTGAAACTAGCGCATAATCTGGCAATGGAAGCTTAGCTTAGCACCTTTTCGAGATCCTGATTTATGTATCGAGAGCTAACCTAATACATAACTCATAGAGGGGGCGCCCCCTAGCGGCCATCGACATTTACGATTCGGCCTGCGTAAAACTTGTAAACTGTAATGGAATCCTTACTTTGATAGTATCTTGGTTAATGAAGAGGCCGAAAAACGTGGCCGTAAATAAAGGATTTCAACAAGTTCTTTTGTCACATTTACTCTGGCTTCTATTCAACCGCTGGGGGTGGGTGACGACGGAGTGTCACAAGTTAATATTGAGCCTCTTATTGTCCACAAATATGTTCTCTTGTTGCATTGTTGCTTCTAAACAATTAGTTAGACTATAGACATTGTGATAGTAACGAAGGTGGAATGATTACAACACATTTGATGATGAAACAATTTTCAATAATGAGTTTTACAATGCTATTTATAATATGAAAAAACGCGTGCCTCAGCCTGTAATCGATATCCAATGGAAGTTATAAAGCAAAATATTAGCCACGAACGAAAATACACAAATATATCGGAACACTTCATTGCGAAACCCAATACTTGCTTTCTCATTAACGGGGGCCTTTGTTAAGGAATAATTAAATACCCGAAGCACAGAGGCATTTATAACTAGTAGTCGTTAAAATATTGTTTGTTCCGTAAATCGGGAAATTAGGATAACGGTTTAGTTAAATAAAGAGTGACGTGTTCTAGTTTTATTTCGGCTACCGCATCTTTTTCTACATTCTACTTTGTGGAACTTTTGTTAACATGCTCTAATATGACTAACGTAGATTTACTTTGTGTTTGCATGATAGTACAAAAGAAACAATTTATACGACAAATTATGTCTTTTGTTAACCGCAAGATTAGGTTATAAAATAAGATCCACCGCCACCCATGAAGGGTTTAACGCACAGCGATATAATGTCGTAAACACTGGGTTCATTAGAATTGCTTGTTTTTTGCAGAACCTTTTTTAAAGATATATAGACAAACCTTACTAAAACATAAACCATCAGAACTTCTTTCTGTTGGAAAATGAAATACTAAAACCCTTTGACGTGTCTTCACTGAATATGTACGGTCAACTGCAAAAATAAGTATCGATACGTAAGAGCGTATGGTACTAATTTATGAAACTTTTGACTAGGTATACCTATTACACTTGACTGTACCAGGAAAACAAACTTCAAATAGACAAGATCTCAGACCAATTACAATCTATGGCATCTATTTTATCGATAGCGGTTCTACGCGAACGTGTCACTACCAGGACTCGGCCTGTTCCGAATCATTCAACAACATTCGAATGGAAGAACTAATCTTACCATCTCCTCCCTCCATACTGCGCAAAAAAAAGATAGCAATAGTGCGGTAATGGTATTTGAATTCGGTTTAAGTTCGAATCAAACTCCGACCGAACACGGCGGATAAAAAATATAACAAGCAAACATCGGTTTAGGAAATGAAATCTGAATCGGTATCGGAATACTGGTATTTTTAGAGGCAGCGTTATTAAAATATCGTTTATCGGTTATTGCAAAAAAACACTCTGATAAAGTGGTATTTCTTTAGTTAGTTGCGCGGTGGTTTACACACATAAAATTAAAATAATATATTATACTAGCTGCTGCCCGCGACTTCGTCTGCAAAAAAATTGTTTATCGCTATCCCGCGGGAACTATGCCATTTTCCGGGATAAAAAAATTGCCTATGTGTTAATCTAGGGTATCAGCTATCTCCGTTCCAAATTTTATCCAAATCCATTCAGTAGTTTTTACGTGAAAGAGTAACAAACATCCATCCATCCATTCATCCATACTTACAAACTTTCGCGTTTATAATATTAGTAGGATATTTTGCATAAAGCATTTGTAGGGTTATTTTAGGCACATTTTCTTTCCAAATGTTTGTCCTAATGTAATGTTGTATCAAAAATGTTTCATTCTACATTTTTTGCTGATAAAACATAAATAGTTTCTTGAAAATTTTAAGTAGGTAATATCTACTGCATAATAATTATACCGTGTCAACTTTCGGTGCCTACGGTTCATATAAAGCCAGCCCCGGATTGAGATTGTAAAAAATCACAAAAGTCCCGTGTTGACTTAGGTTTTTGACCCCTGGCGACTGCAGTACTGTACCTATAGAACAATCACTGGCGCACTAGGAAATACCGTACGATTTTAATTCGCGCTTTTTGCTGTTTTATTTTTCATTCGACGTTCGATTCGCGACCCCTGACGCCAGGTGGCAGATACGTACAGTCGACAAAAGAAATGTGCCGATTGTTTTTAAATCATTGCACAATACCTTCCTAACATATTTACATAGTAATTCAAAATTATGTTCCCGGATTTACTAGTTAGTAAATCTTATAGTCGCATATTTATTTCACAGCAAAACTCAGCCATTTTTAAACTAAATTTTTAAAATAAATGTCACCTGTCACAATAAAAAATTTCAGCAACAACAAACTCGCCTCTTTTCAGCGTAAATGTAAACACAAAACGTGTAAAGCGCTTACAAAATTTCGTATGCGGACCATTAACAGTATCAAAACACGGCAACAGGCAAGACTGGGGTCCGATTCAATATTCAGCACCAACTGTACCACACACGAAGGAGCAGCGAAACAGAACGGCACCAATTAAACGAGAGCCCCGGCGCAAACACAATAAACCACTCAGCTCGCTATAATTAAAGGCTGCCGGGGTCATCTTACGCTGGCTAATAAAATTATTATGCGATTTAGCGGCGGGGGGCGATCCCGGCCGCGGCGACACCGCAGAGCGTTTTCACACAAGGACATTTCGCGCTCGATAATATATCGGTGATTGCGAGCTTTGGTAGCTGTCTGCGGCTACTAGTGTTGCCAATTCGTCGAAACCAGTGACCGAATAATAGTATATTCTGATAAATATACCAAAAGCTCTTAAATTAGGATTGGCAATAACTTCACCCGTGATGGATGCACAAAAACCGATTTTGTGTTTCATGGAAATTACAATATTGGTTTATATATCTATATTACTACAATTAAAACTGAAGTACAAAAATCTTGTAACGTATTATGACTTGATGAAATTCAGGAGTGCTTTAATGGTAATATCATAAAAACTACTTGACGTATTTGACGTATTGGTTAAAACTGTACCTACAAAAAAATAAAGATTACGGCTAAAAGTGTTCAAAAATCGGACCTATTTGGTCGAAAAGTGGCTAACATGGCAACACCGATTAATATACCGACGATAGATTCGGTCGCCGCCTGCGGCTAGCGGCGTGTCGGCCGCTTTTGTTACTCGCGTCCATTTTAATGCATATTGCGCACATTTAGGATGTACGTTACCCTCGGTTAATGTTACAATAAACAATCGTTTGTTCCGATTCGAATTGCCGAATGTGAAAGCAGTAAGCACATAATAAAAGTGTAGTACGCATATCGATCGTAACAACTTAATAGTTGCTGTAGAAAGACACGTGTCCTAATCCTAATACATACTACTATCATACGTTCGATGTTGCCAGTGATGCCCTTTTTAGAAGCAAAAAATTCAGTAACACTATCACACACCCCAACTCGCAAAGGCCAAGTGAATCGAGAAAAGGACACCCAATCGTTCAACCGATACTATTACCACGAGACGCCATGTCGTATACGTCACATGCGGGAACCCAGAGACGTGTAAAACGAATAAGAATGATGGATCGCGCCCTTCGACGCCACCTGTCACGCTCACACCCCCCACCCCTCGTATAAACGGGCGAATACATCTTAAATAATGTACCGCCTAGGCTCGGAGAGAATGAACCTCATTGTCTGAATACAAATGACTTCAGCCTAGATTTTTTGCGGCGAACCTAGTGTTGCGGGCTATTCTATTATAGAGGGTTTTTGTGAGCGATCTGTTGCACGAATGGAAATGAGAGCTATCAAATTGACGCAGTATCCTTTTTATTTAAGAGTATACCTACCACCGTATTATGTTCCGTTGCTGAGAATAGGCCTCCTCTCAGAATGAGAGCACATGAGCTGAAGTGTCTACGCAGGCTCAGTGCGGATTGTAAACTTGACACACACCATTGACGTGTGTGTGTTTACTTACGATATGAACCATTTTCAATTTCAAATAATACGTTGCTAACATAACTATACACACCTTTGGCAAAATTATAAATTAAATTAACGTTACAAATAGTGTGCTAAACACGTAGTTTTGAAGTGTGCGTGTAACGGTGAAAGTTAAAGACAATTTATACATCAGTAAAGTAATTTAAGAGGTAACGTTCAAGGCGGTTAAAAAAGGTGAACCGATTTCGAATATCTGACCCTTAAATGGAAGTTGACATTTTACAACTTTCGTTCGCATGAATACGTTAATAATGCATAACCACTTAGTCCATTGATTGCTGCACCAGTAAATTATTAACCAGTGCTCTCCGTAGATGACCATACAGTGAAATAATAAAATATATCAGCCATAAGACGTCCACTGTTGGACATAGTCCTTCCCCATTGACTTCCAGTTGGCTGGGTTGGAAGCGGCTTGCATCCCCCGTGAATCCACGACTTCAACCAGATCATCCGTCCACCTCGTTGGTGGACGTCCTACAATGTGCCACGATAGATATCGCGAGTAAATTTAAAAAACCCTTCCACCCTAAGTAGGTGTACACGCTACAAAAGCAACCAACGTCAGTTAAAATGTCTGTTTTGTAGACTTAGTGTGTGTGGGAACTATAAGCCAAACACTATCATTCTGAGAGGCTTGTGCCCGGCAGTGGGACGTATATACTATAAATAGGGTAAAGATGTTAGATGGTGGATGGAAGACTTAGTAGTCAGGACAAAATATTTTATTAATATGATACAATAATGTATTGAGATCGTTTGTTTTCATTGCTTAATACTGATCGAAACGGACGGCTTTCCGTTCAGCTCCCTGATAGAAAAACAGCCATAACACGAGTGAGAATAAACATGAAAGCTTCAGTAATAAGTAGTATTAAAAATACAAATATTTGTAGACTACTTTCTACAAGAGCCTTGGAAACTTAATGTATACAAAAAGCGTCGCTTAGTTTGGGACTAGGTCAATTGGCGTCAATTGTCTCATGGTATTTATCTATTCAATCATCACAAGCAAACAATATTCACTGTCAACCCTGCACAGCACAGCTTACAAATAAAACGAGTGAGCACGGAAAATATTCGCTTGCTAACTGAATAATAATGAACGCGTCGGACCGGCCGCCGGCCAGACTCACGGGCGATCACCAGATTCGTGATAACATATCTACCCTCAATAGCGTAACTTTTTGTTCTTTCACGGGAGCAAAACCGCGGTGACAAGCCGGTATCATAATGTGGGTTACCTGACATTATGAAAATGTATCTGCTAAACAATTACTTAACAAGAATTCTTATCAATGCTGCATAGCTTGTCGGCTGTCTGACTAAGGACCTGTTTCACCACTCTTTTTTAAGTTCCTGATATCTTAAGTGTATGCTTGTATGTCTTTATTTCCCACAGTGCCGTCGTCGGTGTTCAGTTAAACGTAGCTTTTTCCGTTTACATTTCATTTTCAATCAATAATTGTCATCGATAAACACTATACAGGAGGTTTCTTTTTTGATAAACTCATCTGATCAGATTACACGGACTAGTGTCATCAAAGCACGTGTAAAGAGACAGTCTCCACTCGCTTTACCGCTTTTGACGGCGCGGTTTAGAGGCAACCTCGCTTGTATTATCGGTGCAATTGTGGTTAGCCTTTGTGTAACACGGGTTTTATAATGGTGACGTTAACGATAACGATATACTTGTTATTTTAACGTTTCAGATTTAAATAAGAATAACATGATGATGATAATCTCATAATCTTTAAACTCTTGTGAAATAAAGCAACACGAGAACAAATGACATTGTATTAAACTAATGTAAGCCATATTATTCCTTCCACGACTCTTCCATAAATCCGTCAGCAACATCTGGAGTAGGTACTCCGCAGAAACCCACGCGACCGTCAAACAATTAAAAACGTGCCGTCGCGTTTACCGTGCACCTTGCATTCGCGTCGCTATGTTTTGTTCAATTTATTTATTCACGTCCCCGCCAGGTGGCGTGTAAACTGCCCCTTAATATTTCATAACACCCTTTATTTTTGCCCGTTCGTCCGCGCATCGAACAATTTGGCGCACATATATATATTTTTTAAACAATAAATTTGTGCTGGGACGGTTAAACGAGCGTGTGTTGTTTATACGAACACTTTCTTTTATAAGCAAAGTTAATCTGTCTAGACTTTTGTGCATAGCAGCCTGTGAAAACACTTTCACTTTATATTTTATTGGATAGGTACATATAGTTCCTATAAAACCTGGCGTCTGTCGCTCATTATTCGAAAAAAAAGCGGAGTCAATGCTTCTTAGGTGCTCGTTTCATCAAGATTCATATAGATAAATCTAGAAAAAGAAATATAAAAAGCCAACACATCACTTTTTTCACAATAAAAAAAGATCTAGATTGAGAGAATGAACACATAGCCATAGTAGTAGTAGTTTACGGAAATACGTCAGATGTATCCAAAGATTAGAGGCTAAATGGCAGCCACGGACGGTATCTAGTCAATTAAACGGTTGCTATGCTGTCGGGTTTACGCCTTAATTCGGGCCCGGGTGCACAAAATGGCTTAAACGATAGTCATGGACTGGATTTTCATAAGGGCCTAGCAACGAAAAGCCACGGGCCACTTGCACGGTGCAAAAATTTTAATCGTTAAGCTCGGATTAGGGATGGCAGTTAACATCGTTCAGTCAATTTAATTTGATAAAAGCCACAAATAAGAAAACAAATAGGACGATGTAGATTGAGAGTGAATCATAAAGTGTCACTATACCAGTAGTCTACGGCTAATGCTGAATATCAAATGACCAGACCCTTTTGCAAAACAAACATCGCAAGAAGTGCCTGGCGCGCTCAACTATATTTAATTAATCTTAGTACGAGTAGTATATCCATAAGCATTGTCAACTAAGTAGTAAATAAGTAGATACCTTTCAAAATATATCAACAAAAAAACTAACGAATATGAAAAAGTTCATTTGGATTTTATGCAGTTGCAAACAACATAAAGCCCCCCCCCTTTGTCTATAAACAAATCAACAAATATGTAATTTAATTTATCTAAATCAAACGACGAATCGTTCCACCGGCCTACGGGAACGCTAACGAGGATACGTCCATTTCACGGATTTAAAACAGGGTGCCAAAAATTGGGTCAAGGGTGATTCATATTTTGATGATATAAATAGCTCGTTTGACAGATGCTCAGTCAATTATTTTTGCGAGTAATCAGTCGTCGTCGCAGAAAACTAACTACGTTTCCAAGGTTTTCGGTCGGGTAATTCTTTGTGCGAACCGCAGCGTTGTGGTGTTAAATATTTAGAGCATCATGGCTACAACCACAACTATAATTGGGACTCTTAATCGATCTAAGACCTGAGGTCACGTCGTATAACGCGCAGCGCGTTCCCCATCTTTTTATCCTCATCCTATACAGTTTGACAGAAAGTCTAGTCACATTTTGTTAACTGTGCTATTTAACATTTTCATCCATCCTACACGACATGTAAGTATACCGAGTTCCAAGTCATTTGAAGCACAAGTAGCAAGTCAAATTTGACTTACAAATTTTGAAGACTACTACAAAATGTCCTTTAACATTCGCAAGATAATTGATAATAACCTAACCAACAAATCTTATTGATACGACCAGAAATGTAGTCATTAATTTAAACTGTAATTTGATTTATGTAATGTGTATATTCACGTGAATAGAAATTGTAATAACTTACCGGGTTTAGGAAGAGTAGGTTTGAGATCGTTGCTAATGAGCTGGGGGTTCTCTTGCACCTAGAAAATAAAACGTACGATCAAATAATTATCTAAAGCAAATAGGTAGTCAACTATCTCGATCCCTCGTAGCATCAAAAAGAGAGACTGTCATTCCTGTTTCCGATTGGCAAGATTTCAAAATAATTTCATTTTCTAAAGGCTAGATTCTACTCTACTAACTATTGTTTACAGCACTTATAAATCAACAAAAGTTAAGCTAATAGTTTCAAGTCGTTCGTGAAACGTTAAACCAATTAAGTGTTAACTATTAGTGTCCGACCGAAACACGATTTTTAGCCGAAACCGAAACCGAAACCGAATATTCGGTTTTTTTCTGATTTCGGCCGAAACCGAAACCGAAACCGAAATTTTTGAAGACGTATCAAAATATTCAAAATTACTGTACAAATCGTAAGGAAAAGGTTATTGCAAGGATTTCTTATTTGAGAACGTTTCTTTTTTTGTTAAACAAAATAAAAAACGTTTATTTTTAATGAAAATAGATATAGGTACATGAAACTACCGTGAGACTAATCATAATTACACAAACGGATAACTCACGTATAAAAAGTCGAGTGATGCTCGACATGTTTCGGACTATTTTGTAGTCCTTCTTCCTGGAGCTTAGAGTACATATTTCAATTTGTACTTTTACTTTACGCGCCCGAATTAAGCCGAATGCTCCCGATGCGAGAGCCGCGAGAGGCCGCGAAGTAATTTCGGCCCGGCCGAAGGTTTCGGCCGGATTCTGGCCGAAACCGAAACTTCGGCCGAAATCACTTTTTTGGCCGAAATTGGCCGAAACCGAAACCGAAACCGAAACTTCGGTCGGACACTATTAACTATACGGCGCGAATATAAAAAGTAATTTTCGACGGAGTTTTAAATTATTGTAATTCAGTGTTACAATGGGATCGCGTGGGTTTCATTGTTACAGATTTGACCAACACATTAATTAAACACAGACAATAAAGTGATTTAAGCTACTTAATATCCTACACGTTACGTTTCTTAAAGTATTAGTGTTCTTGTTCAATAGATTTCACTCCTTTAACACGCATTGTTTAGTGGTACAAACATATCTACACTACGCCTACCGAGAGAAATTTAGAATTAATTATATAACGCATCGAAAATTTTCATTAGTTTCTATTTTCATCAAATAACTTTCGTTACGCTCTACTCAGCTTGGTTTTTGTCAGCAATTAATTAATTAAATTAAGTACTTTCCCCTGTTTTATATATATCATGAAACCCTTTGAGCATGAAGGTGAAACTTCAACGGCATCCTCCCTCAACCAATCAACTTCTGACAGTTTTTTTTAACATAATAATTAACTGGCAATACTGAGAGTTGCTGCTAACATTTATGATTATTTCTTTTGAAATCTTATCTCAGTACTGAACTTTCGTCATACGGACTAGGTGCTAAATGTTACGAAGTTTTTATTATAATTTGCAAAAAATTGTGCAATCACGCCGCTTGTGATGCAAACAAGGTGTCAACAGACGTGATGTACCCGAGTCTTTGTATATCCTTTTTTCCTTGCCAAAAAATCAACGCTACTCAAACTGCCCAAAGGCCAATTGCCAGATAAATAAATCACGATTTAGTATCACGTTCAGTACTTTCAGCTTTAACGACTAACTAGATTTATCTTTTCCTACAAGCCAACCAAAGTATTTGAGGTTAATAATTTGAAAACTCGCTCATTGCATCAAAAAATATCAAAGTCAACGTACGTGACCGAATGACGGATTCGCATTCATATGAAACTGAACGCAACGTCATCAAATCAAGCGGACGTCACGTCATATCACGTCTCACGTTTAAATTGCGGTCAACTTATAAACCGATCACTTTGTCAATAAGACGTTATTAAAAAAAAAATTACACCAAATAAAGCTGCTATGCTAGAGGTTTTACCAATTTCTTTCTCCTTCTCTTTCTAACTTACTCAATTTTACATGGACAATATAGGTCCCTCTTTCAGCTGATATCTATTGTCTATTAGCTGACTTAGAAGCAATATACCATGTTAGTGCAAGTGGTGCGCTTGTACAGAGTCTATATGTTTGAGCGTCTACGCCACAAAGCTTGAGAAGAATGCTTGTGCAAACACTTTGAGGTTGTATGCGATTTAGTTAGCTCGCTGAGCTATTTGTTCAGTAAATTGTTCGTTCTGATCATTACCTTATTGGTGTAGGGATTAAATATAAACTTGTTGTCGAGCTCTTTGCGTGGTGTCGCCGCTATGACTGACAACGGCTGCGGTAGAGATTTCATCTCCTGCAAAAAAAAAAAAAACATTAGTCAAACAATATCATAGACCAGGTATGGCGACCGTTATTGGTCACACACACGAAAATTAGTCATACATTATTATGGATAACTTTCGTGTCACAATACTCACAATGGAAAAAGTTAGCGCATTTTAACTACCGTACTACCGTACCGTACTATCTTTAATGGTGTGTAACTTTCTGGTCCTCACCCAAGCCTTGACTAAGTAATTTAACAGACTAAATTGTATCATCAATCAAGTATAGATAAGTGAATTATTGGCATATAGTTTATGTCATTAGTTATGCCTTTACGAATACTCTCTCAAATTCAAAAACAGTTTAGCTTTTATATCACTTAGCCAAATAGAGGTTTATATAATGAAATATAACTCCGCACCGTAAAGCCTGATTCAATAAAACGTTTAAACAGTAATACAAATAACCTCTACGTGATCAATGATCACTAAAATATGTAATAGTATTTTACTAAACAATATCTAGAAGATGTATTACTCTTCAGTAGGCAGGCAAATTGGAATAACCATTATTATAGAAGAATCAAATTTATATGACGTTACTTTAGTGACTGAATTAACTCTGTACGAGAATTGTATCGTCTCCCGCTGTTATACTAGCCTCCACAACCGGTTGTATTAATTAATTGCTATCAATTAACAGCCAGCAATATAAACATCATAATGAAATGACACAGCGCATTATGCAATCATTAAGTATACCTATTTGCTAGCTAGGCTTGTTAGAAAAGTAATACTTAAATTTCTAAACGACACTGAAAATAAGAACACATAGAAAAATCCGAAAAGAAAAACTATGGCCGGGAATCGAACCCGGATCCTCGTCATTCCGTGACGCGTTCACACCACCCAGAGCAGGTAAACCTTATCCGGATTCGATTCCCGGCCATAGCTTTACTTTACGAAGTTTTGTATGTGTTCATTCAAATTTAATTTTAATTTAACCGTAAAAAAGTAAACATAAAAAATCAAGAAGTAAAAATTCCTGATTCATTTGATAGAAAGTAATACTGAGCAAAATCGAATTATTACTATCAATAAATAGACACCGCTTTATGTTGCTTTTTTAAACATTCAATTACCATAAATAAGACAAATACTTAAATGTATTCAAATAAAATGCTTTAATTAAACCATTAAGTTTTTGTCTGACAATTCTCGCGAACACTTTTTCATTGAAGGATCACAGATCTGTGTGAAACATATCGGGCCAAATTCATCTATAATAAATATGCAAATATGTATACCCGATCAATAAAAAATGAATTCACTTCTTTTTTCCTATTCATAAATCCGGTAGTTCAATGTAACTTACAATTTAAGTCGGACATAAAAATAAATATCTAAAACAAAACACAAATAAGTCTCAACTAATGTTCCAAAGCACAATACATAGTAACCTCTTAGTAAACTTCGGAAACGTCGCCCTAGCCGACGTCTCTAAACGTCGCCGTAACGTCACAAACGGAAAGTAGCAAGCTTACCTTTAAAATGCTTTCTATTGGAGGCTGACAGCTGTCCACTGCATTCTGGAAACAAAAATAGAACCGTTACACTATGTTAATATGATTTTATACAAAATTTCGTTGCAATGTAAATAAACGAGAGATTTTCACGTTTAAAAATGTTTGTTTTGGATCAAAAGTTAAATGGGATGATGTTTGTCCATTGACAGACTGAGCCGCAATATTATATGCCCAAATGCTTTAGCAGAAACGTTTTTTTATACATATTTTGTTGGTGATCTGAATGTTTTTCGACTGTTTTTATTATTATCTACCTAGTGTGTATGCATACATATAGGGGCCTATCCACGTGATTCCCGCCGATGGAAAACCTCGTGCGTGAACCTGCACACACCTGCAAATCATTTAACTCAATATCCTCAAAAATATTTGAACACGACCGCATTATCAATCGCTTAAGTTCGTTCAAATATTTTTGAGCACACAGGCATCACACAACTAATTATTAAAAAAAAACTGTCACCACTCCAATCAGACTTCCCGCCGCCTTTAACGAGGCGTTGATAAACAAAAGATCTCGCAAGATAAACTGCTGCTTGTTTTTATAACGACGAGCTTTCCTCGAATTTGTTCAGACGCAAATACTAAACTAGTTTTATGTGTACGCATTATGCCTCCTTAGCGGGACGGACGATTAAATTTAGGGTGCGTTTATGGCATTGCCGTATGATTTACGGCAGAACGGCAATAAAAGTATTGTATTGTTATTGTTCGAGAGAGTTTGTTAAGATTGTTACGGTCACGGAAGGAAACATGGTAAGAAATATTTAACAATTAGCTCAGACCAGATAAAAAGGAAAGACGGAGTTTAAACTACGCCTCGATTCACGCACGTGTGTGTAGATCAATAAGTGTGCTTGGCGCAAACGGCGAGGCGTACATAAAAGCGGCATCACTTTTGACGTTCGCAGAATTCCATCTTTACTTTGTATGTGGTCTAAAATTAAAAGAAAGAATTGTGGTCCCGATCCCAAATGCTAACTATCCGGACATTGCTATGCTTGATAAATAAATAATTTTAGTTACCAAAACTAAAAAATAGACATAATGCATTGCTCAATAATACTCGCTTTGCTTAATTGAAGGACTGAAAGCGTTCAAACCGTTCAATATTATACGAAAACAAACAAATTAAAGACTGGCTGAAAAATTTACTAACCCAGGCAACTATTAAAGAAAAAAAAACCTTTCGCGCTGTAGAATGGCGGTTAAAACGCTACAATGTCTCCAGTTCGGTAACTTACTTGCGGTTGGACACCGTTAGGTAATTTGAGGGGTGGCGGTCGATGCGCAGGCGGCACTGGTAGCCCGGGCGCATCGCTCTGTTGAGAGAAGAACAAATAAATAAGCTGGAAAACATTACATCACATTGAAACTAAAAATGACAATGACGATGATAATAAGGGTAGATACTCTTCGCGGTTTACCCGAGCTGGCTGTGTTTAGCTTAGCATGCCACAAATTCGTAATAATATCGGGTAAATCTCGACTTTATACCCCTGTGTCCTAAAATTAATCCAGAACAGTTCAACAGGTAGGGTAAGTGTGGCTGAACACCTGGGTAAATATATGTATTTCATTAGTTGTGGTTGACATTGTTTCCATAATGGTCGGTGGTCAAAGTGTACCTACAGTGTTAAGGTGTTAAAGGGGTGACTTAATTTATATCTTAACTCTCACTCATGCAAACACAACCACCTGCTAAAATAATCCTGAACTATTTTAAGTTATCTTTTATTTAAGTACGTGATACTATTATTTCGTTACTTTTGACAACTTTTTGCGCATCTCTTAATGCACACAAAACACTGTGTCATTTCCAAAACTGGTAATGGCTAAAAAATAATAAAAATTATGCAGTCTAAGACATTCATGTTACGTGACGCCTGTTTGCCGCGTGCTGAAAATCCTCCCTTTGTAAAGTAATGACACGTCAAGCTTCATTTGTCAGTCTTCGTTTAACCACCGTGTCCCTTAGCGGGGAAAACTTAGAAAACAGCGTTATTTTTACAACAAAAGCGTCGCTCGCGGGCTGCCGTATTTTAATTTTTTTTTTTACTCAAGTTCCAAAACCAAAACTTGCGCCAACTTTCCGAGCCGTTGGTTTAACCCGACCGGAGCTTGTTTAGCAATAACACAGAGCTTTATATATTTTATCATGAGCTTTACCTAGACGATTTTCTAATTGGATACGGTTGGAGAGTATTTCAACTCTGGCAATAACTACATAATTATTTTTGTTCTTCGTCCCCCGCACGCTGAGATTCCAATTTACTTTAAAAGGTGGTACTTATTATATCGCACTCAATTACCTAATTTTTGTATAAAACTGTACAGCTCTTAACATAATTCGAAACAGTAGTATTAAATAAATATTTTAGTACAATTATTTGACTCAAACATCTAGCGGCAAGTTTATCTTCCCATTCACAATAAACTATCTTTAAAGTTGCTCGTACAGCCACCATCGCGGATATAACGGATCTGTGGTAAGTGTTCAAAAATATCTGATCACAACCGTATCGTATTGTCAATAGTGCACGTGTTTTGATATTTGTAACCAGCTAAGCAGCTACCTGATGATAGTACTTTATAACTACTACCACTTTGGCAGACTAAAACATTACGTTTATCATTACACATACAGTCAGCGCTAAATCTCATAATACTGTTACGGGTTACGGATCCACATAAATGGTTCAGTGTGAAAGCTTCTAAAGAGGAAGTAACAAACTTCAGCTCTTTAGTGCGGCCTGCAAACAATTTTCATAACCAGGATATGTTTGTGAACTTTCGCCTTCCGTAGGTTCTAGTTTTAATGAATAAGTACTTGAACAAAACAGCGATATTGAGTGCAGTATTAAAATATCGTAGAATTTAATGTACGAGAATTCTAAATTAGTCATAAAAATATTACCTTGGCATGAACATAAGGACGGTGATGCACTCGTCCGTTGTGGTTTTGCGGCGCGTGCGACGGCTTTTTGAATTCGCTCTCGCGCCGCGATGGGGGACCTGTGGACAAATGGACGGAAGGCTTTAGTCATTGACAAGTTCGATAATCTAGCTTAACGAATAAAACATACGCCACAATATGTTACACATTAAAAATTAAACAACCTACCAACTAACGGTTATAAGTGGAGAACGATTATTCAGTTCAAATTGTGTCTCACGAGGGCTCAAATAATACTAATTTACTTGGAAAATTTACAGAAAATACTGAAATTCCGATTTATACTCAAGCGTCTCTACATGATTAGTACTATTCGACAATTTATCATATAAATTCTCTTTCCCCTGTTCAACCTTTGCAAAACCTCACAAAGGAACGCATCATTAGCGAAAGGATGTTAACCTATATTCAACTTAAATCATGAGTACTCACAGGCGACTTTGATGCTCCCCTAATACCTTATGCCTTTAGGCTAGACTACGGTCAATTAGCAAACAAACAGTATACAAATCTCTATTGGTGTACCTATTAATAAAAAAACAAACGACAATCATCTAGCCGAGTGGGCGAAGTCGCGAAATCATAGGGCACTTTAACTCCCGCATATCTAAAGAGGGGGGGGACGTATTGGGCGTCGCCCCCACCCACCCCCTCGCCTGGGTCCCAGTGGGGAAACAGGGGAATCTCGGCTAGGTGTTTAGCTGGTTTATGGAGATTGCGATCGGGACAAAGGAGTCCGAGTTACGATGCCTAGATTGCTCGGTGATCCGCGAGCAACCCGCTTGAATTATTGTGTTTTATGCAAATGGAATAGACAGGTTTCTGAATACGTTATTAATTTTTATTAAGCTCCAAGGGTGGCGCGAATTCACCTAAAATTATGATATATTAAGACACTGTCTTATTTAAAATTAAGAAGTTAAAAAAGCACCATTACATTATAAGGCATATTCAATTTTTTGCGAGATGAGCGAAAATATG
Organism: Pandemis cinnamomeana; assembly: GCA_932294345.1. Classification (NCBI taxonomy): domain Eukaryota; kingdom Metazoa; phylum Arthropoda; class Insecta; order Lepidoptera; family Tortricidae; genus Pandemis; species Pandemis cinnamomeana. The sequence continues at coordinate 9,947,069 of OW028721.1, forward strand.
TAAACAATTAATAATTTATGCAAGTACATAAATACTTCAACATTTTACACTTGTCTGAACATGAACTACACTCTTCGCGGAAGCCGACAAATCCGACAAATGTGACGAAGCTAATCAGATAGAACAGAATATTTTTACAGCATCAATAAGTTAATAAAATCACTAATGGCGTGTCCGAACGTTAAATCACGACCATAACCGCCGCACGCCCGATTGCCCACATGAGATTGGTCAATTACTATTTCACATTACCTGGTTCGCTTACTAGTCTTACCGCACACCACACAGTATACGACAGTAGAGCAATACAATTTACAATACGTATTGAAAACTGACAAGATCGTCTGTCCACTAGTTTGTGTGGAAGAAGCGAATTAGGAAACTTGACATTTACTTTGACGACAGTGGGTCATTTAATTTTCAATTATTTTTTGTTACTGCAACCAAGTTGAAACGTAGATATTTAAATATAGGTACATACATACATACATACATACATACCGTCACGCCTCTTTCCCACAGGGGTAGACAGAGACTACTTTGTTCCACTTGCTACGATCCTGACATACTTCTTTCGCTTCATCCACATTCATCAATCTCTTCAAAAATATAGGTATAGGTAAAAATATAGGTAGGTAGGTAGGCATTGAGAATTCCCGTTTTGTATGTATTAACAGCTTTGCATGTATCAATGATTTATTTCTTGAATAGTTTCCTCTTCTTTGCAAGACTGGGAGAGAAAAATCACAAAACAGTTGTTCTTACATTTTTTAACAAGGTAAGAAGTACTGCAAATCTGTTTACTGTTGTAAATTCCATCTAACAAGATGCGAAGCAATGCGCAAAACGCATTCAATGTTCACATCAAGTGGATAGCGAATCGTGATTTTAGTTTCAATAAAACTATTGCGGCGTTTCAGGATATTGATTTGAAGGTATACGAGTAATAAATAAGTCTCGTATCAGGTTTTAATAAAGTAGATTTTTTCCTAATCTATTACAAGGGATCCTTCGTGTAAAAAGGGGGCCGCAGAAGGGCTCTTTATCATGTCTTTTCTTGATACTTCCTTACTGAAGGACCATCATTCCCAAGAAGTTGCAATAAACTTGGCATTTTACATTCTACCACTAACAGAAGTAAAACAAACTAGTAAAACTAAACTTGAAATATCTTTCGACTGCACTTTTCGTAAGCAATGAGTTTAACCGTCAGTAACATACACCAAGATAAGGCGAACGCATAAAAATCGTTAGAAACAAAGAACCCGAGCACTACACAATCATTTTAAAGTGGTTTTGAAACTCCTAGTCCGCAGAAAGTAGCGTTCAAGCTTCATTTTACCAAGTTAGCTTGAACTATGAAGGAACCTTCTTTAACTTCTCGCAAGGTCTTCTAGCTAAGAGTTATTTTCTAAGTGAATAAATCAACATAGAAGGAGATTGAGGACTCCCATCTCGGTGACACTGGAGCATTAGTGCCTAAGTGTTTGTATTGATTTACGGTAGCTACGTTAAGAGAAAGAACGTTGAAGACAAAACGGTCGCACATGTTACTCGAAACTAGGGAATATGATTAGCATTACTGTAAGAGTTCTAGAAGCGTCCTTAGACATGCTAACTGAGATGAAGTGCCGTTCCATCCGCTTACCCCCTTGTCTGTCCAGTGAAGCTGTAAATAACACCATCTGAGGCTAGCAGACTGTCTACCGTGCGACTAGAATTTGCAAACGGCTCTATCATAAATGTGTCGGTTAGGATTAAATAAATTTATTTTTTTCAATGATAACTAATATATTATATGTGGTTAGCTGTCATTGCTAAACATATAGCAAATATCATTGATTTACAGCTTCGCATTCGTTGGCACTGTTTAAAACGAACGCTTAACTTCAAACGTAGATTGAGACGCCTATCTTGTCCTTATCTATGGTCACACGTTGATGATGTTAACACAGCAGCGCAAGCACTGATGCTTGGAAATATTAGCAGTAAGACGTTGGTAGCGACCCGGATAGACCTTGCACGAGATCCTTCTATCCCTAGATTACTCCATTATGATTATGATCATATTGTTTCTCGCTTAATGTTGCACAGTCTGACCTCGCACCAGACAATCTCAATAGTCTAAGCGAAAATGATCAAAATATTTATCTACCCGGTGAATTAAAGTGATCTGACAGTTTATCATTACTTGTATCCGTTTATCGGTCGCTATCAACTATTAGTGGACGGCATAGTAGCAGTTCCGCTCGTCAGTTATCACTCGACGTGACGCGATCGCTGAATAACGAGGCATCTGTTTTATATGCGTATTTTAATCATAAAGGATGGCCACATAACGGATCGTATTTAGTTGGCTGGTGAGATAGACATACCTGCTACATTTTTATTAAAAAAAAACCGTCAATGCCTTTTTTTTGTCTTGTTATATAAGTAGGTACGTTGAAATCAAATTCATCATATTCGTAAACCTAACCTAAGAGTAGACGCGTAAACGTTCCAATTTTCATTCTCCACTTTACTTTATTGTCGTTGCAATATGATCAGATTATTTGCGTTGCGCTGGAGACATTCATTCATTCACTCTTTTGCCGTGCCGGTAATGTTCAAGAGGCGTGTGTAATACGGCGTACATTAATTAAAATGGTGTTGCGGCAGAAATAATAACGAGTTTTATACCGTTGCAGTCGCATTGCAGGACGGTTTATCTTTTATCTACAGACTTCTTACTTAGCGGGGAGTTATTGTGTTTTTCTACACCGAAGGGGTTGTGATTTACATTCGCATTTCATTTCTGACGCTTGTAAAGGTGGTATTACTGTGAAAGGTATAGCCGCTCAGCTCATATTAACTGCCTAGTTTGTTGTAACAACAGTTTAGGTAATCTATAATGCTTGGGATACACGATGACAATAGACGGCGAAACACTGTATCTAGTGTGTTGGGGTAACCCGAAAATAAGAGGAAGAAAAATCATATACTGCCCTAAGTAAGCGAGCGAGTATAACCATCACTCAACCGTGCAAACAAGAATTTCCTTTCTAACACACAACCTGTGCGAATTACTACGGTGTCCCGCAAAATACAGTGAATCCGAGTTAAAAATGTCACGTAATCCCCCGGCATTCGAGGAAAAAAGGTTCCACTCGAAATTCACCATCAGCTCTCTTATGGCGTTGGGTAAAGTTCGCGAGATCCGTGTATATACCCCCACACCAACTTACTTCTTGCCTGCAGTTTCCAAAATTGAAAACAAAAGTTTATTTTGCAAATAGGTCGCAACATACGTTTTTACACGTGTTTTTTTGATACCATCAGACTACTGTAGCTTTTGGAAAACTCATCAATGTCAAGAAGAATATGCTACTAGAAACTTGGCAGAACCTATTTTTATACATTCACGTAGGTATTTATCCCTTACGGGGTAACAAGACCTAAATAGTATAAGTGGAGAGCGGAATCAAAATAGTTACTAGCCGCATCGCCTATAAAATGATTCCTAAGATTTTCGCCCATTCCCTCGATGGGCTTTTACCATCTGCGCGGGGAGACAATCAATGTTTTTTCTTTACTCCCGGACCGCGTCTATTTTTATGAAACAGACTAAATATACAAAATAATTAAGAAATAAATGATTGATGGAACTTACTTGACATTGAATTGTACTCTTGATTTAATTTTTTATTTTTACTGAACTTTGTTATTTTAATTATTTTAAGTATTTTGACATTCAATTAATTTTTCAATTTTTATTTTTTATTTTATATGTGTAATTTTTGACGATTTTAATATAAATTCTCGTAACTTGACATTGTACAAATTGTGATGTAATTTTATATTGAATGAATAAATAATCTAATCTAATCTAATCTTACTGACTACGATACCGATTATAATCTAAGTAGTTAGATTAAACAAATTGCGTGTATGAGGGTAGTTACCCATGTCTCCGATTAAAATGCTTATAGACCCTTTGAGATGTTTCATCGGGTACTTGATGCTGTTATACACATTCGTTAATTCGTCCCACAACTGAAGGGAGAAGTAACTTTAATTAATTATCAAGCATCGCCACACGCTGGTGCAAACTTTGCGAATTAAAGTTTCGTTTGTTTAATATTTAATCTTTCTTTATTCAACATTGTTGCGGTGTCGACGCATAATCAGTTACTGTTATCGCCGAACCGAAAACATTATAATTTAACAAATTTCACATTACGGTACATTTACCAGGTCATTCAAATACTATAAAAATCAAAGAAAGAGTCGCAATATAAGGGCGCCACTGTTTACGAAATTGCCACATTTTTTATGTCAAATGCTTAAACTTGTTACCAATTTTTTGTGCAATTCTTTCATTCGTTTTCTGCACTTTTTTGTAACCTATGAATTTCTATCCCTACAATTTAGCATTTTAAAAGACGATTAGAACGATAAGATTAGATGCAAATTTCTAAACGACACTGAAAATTAGAACACATAGACAAATCCGAAAATTAGAAAAATCGAACCCGGTTCCTCGTCATTCCGCGACGCGTACTATACCACTACACCACCCATAGCCGGTAACCCATGGTAGGTGTAAGATTAGACGCAGCAAGTCGCTAATGTTAAACGTGTCTAAATATTGTCGACTAAGTTTAATTCTTAATTGCTATGCAGGCAAGAAATTTACTGAGTTTAAATACGCTTGTAGCTCGAGGTGACAGTTAATTGAGTAACAATATGCTCCACGTATAAGTAAGCACGTATATTATCATGTTGTCTATGAAGCAGTTAGATTAGGCAGCTTAAACTCGAAGACCTAAGTCAAAGCCCGTCTGCGAGCTCACGGATGCTCTATACAAGTACCGTAAGGATGTATAAATAGTTTAGGTAAAGTAGTATCTATAAATATTTGCACGTTATTTTACACTTTACAGCGTCTTGAATATGAAACTTTTTCTGCGAAGGAAAGCAAATGCAAGTAGATATCTACGCCGTTTTTAAGGTAGGGTTAGCTACTAAGGTTCTGTTGTCTGTCCGTCCGTCGGGCTGTATCTTTTGAACCGTAATAAGACGACTCATGAAATTGTAATTTCGTAATATAATATTTACGAATATTTCCTTATTTTTTTTTCGAATCAATGTTTTTGAAGGACAACAAAGACCTTTAATTCAATATCCTGTTGAATTTAAGGAAATAAGGGTCAATGCAGATATAAACTCGCAGACATCCACTTACAAAGTGCAACATACGATTTACAAGATGTCCACGATATAACAGGTAAAAAAAAACAACTAGGCTCTGTTGACTCTCTTAATTGTTACTTAAGAGCAATTAAATCAATTAAGTGGCAGCCCTATCATAATGACAGGGTTGCATTTCCGCAGGGCGTGCGCGGGTAGGCGTGGGGGGAGGGGGTAACAATGGCCGCCGCCGGCCAATGACGCCCGAGCACCTGCGGCCGTTGACACGTGCGCGCGCGCAAAATGCGCGGTGCATTTTGACGTTAATTAGCGCAGCTTAATACCCAACCTTATATGTATACGTGTATACGACTGCGCACACTTCTTTATGCCTAAATCTCAGATCAAATAAAAACTCAAGATGGAACAGTAAAGTGAGGCCGGTTTAAACTACGCACGCACACACGCACATGGCAAGGCGTAGTTTAAACTAGCGCCTCACTTTGCCGTTCGCAGGCAGCTTCAGTTTTTATCCTATCTGATAATTTAATGAACAGCAGAGTTTAACTTATCAAGTCATTTTAGACATGTCTTTAGCGGTAAAGCCTACAGCGATTCTTAATGAAAGCCTACGCAATTTTGACGGCAAACAAATCCACAATGGTTCGATTGCACATGGGGTTTTATAAGGCACCTACAAGTTAAGTATTTTTAGTAACATCATCAAGGTTTTATTCAAATTTGCTATAGGGTAAAAGTATTCGAGGTGTAACAGGTAATCGCAACCCGAAACATTGCCAACACATTAACATAAACCAAAATACATATAATCGAATCGATGATGTGTCACGCATTTTTTCCACGTATCTACCTTACGTAGTACCTACGTGCCCGAAGATGCGATGAAAAGAATTCTTGGCACGCGCTCACTGCCTTGTACTCTTTAATAGTACTCAGATTTATAAAGTTTCAGAGAACAAACGAAATCGGATTTGTTTTATTTTTAAAATACTTTTAAGTCGTACCGCATTTGTTTACTTTTCGTATCATCCGTTGAAGTTTGCAAACTGCAAAAGTGCTTATCTATGGAATACATACGAGAGCCATAAACAAAATCACAGACAACAATTATCATTTAGTAGACGGATTGACTATAATAAAGACCGAAGATGCAATAATTAAGATTACCGTTAGAAAAACATCTTGTGTTAAAATTATAACTGTCAGCGTTTTCTATTCTTACCCATCTATTCATAAAAAGTTACGAACTTGCCATAGCAAATTATACGTTTTGTCTGCGTCTGTTAACTTAACACACGCTTAAATAGCATTAACGACTAAGGGTACCGATTAAACGTCAATCTAAAATAAACAACCAACTTAGAAATGACCCAATTCACGGTTCGAATGTACACAAGTACGGGAAACACGTCGAAAACAATCAAAATGCACATGAACTTAAACATTATACAGCCCAAGGTCAGGGATCGGCATATATTGGACAGTCAATGTTTACAACGTCGTGTCGTGCTCGTGCGGTATTATGTGTCGTAAGTTTTATGCTGATTCCAATTCTGTGCAGACGTCGAGGTCACATACGAGGCCGAAGGATGTTTTCCACACGGGAGAGTACGAGAAACGTTTCATGTTATGCCTTAAGCGTTTTTAATGTCCATTACCGCGCGCACGAAGGGCGCGGAGATATATATTTACTTATCACTAGCTGTTGCACGCGACTTCGCCCCATTCCTATACTCTCACCGTTTAAACCTTCCCTGAACTTGCACAAAAGTTTCAAAACCAATATTATTCTAATCGGTTCTGCCATTCTAGAGTTTTAGCGAGACAAACGAATAGGAATTCATTTATAGCTAATGCACCATGAGTTATTACTAGTAAGCAAGCAAAGTAACCTCAAGTTAATTATATTTTTATATTATATTTTACAAGATTTAATTTAATTTGCAATGTCCGCGTGTATGATTTGCGAGTTTGTCGACTTTACAACGAACTGGCAAACGGGCACGTTATCTCCTTACGCCTTGTGATTAGATTTTAACGTGTTTTGAGAGTGGTGCTTTTGTAACGCTTGTTACTTGTCACGTCCATGCGCTGGCAACTCCAGTAATACCTACTCCTAGTATATTTATTATTTGAAAGCATCCTTCATATGTCCATTTCACATAACTTATTTAATAATTCCGATTAGTGCCTGGCCCACCGTGAGGTGTATGTAACAATTAAAATTAATAAAACTATCATCGACACTGATCATATCCATTAATTATTCATAATTGAACAAACAACAGAGCAATCAATTTGAATTAATATGTAAACCAGGTCAATTAATTTAACATAAATCAGCAGACTTAATAAAAAAACGAGAAAAAAAATATAAAATCTTACAATCAGTGAATGCAACCGGGTATATTAAATAATGCACGCAGAAGAAATTCGTTTAAGTTGCCCGCTGTAAAGTGCATTCTGGGCGGCTGCATCCACGTATTTTGTATGCAGACCGCCGACTGCATAAACAGAGCCGTACGCCGTGTAAAGAGAGTACACACGACACAATCACATTTTACTGAAGTACCCGCAAAAATCTAGGAAGAGTATCTTATAAGCAACTTAATCTTGGAAATATTTATAAGATTTGGGTCGCATTTTGGTACGGAGAAATTTGACAAAAAATTAATGAAATAACGGATCTAATCGTATGGATTGAATTACAACTAAAAGAGTCGTATGTCAACATGCACAAAGACCATTCGGAACACAATTTATTCATGTAGGTACCTACTCGTATCTATCTTATTCCGCGAGAGTTATCTTCGACCTATCACTCTGATCAGTTGTACACGAATATTGCGTATCTGAGTGTATCTCTACTCAGGCTCCTTTCCATTCAATTTAGGTTCTTCGCTCATTAAACAAAGTCTTAAATCTTCGACGGAACAAAATGGCAAACTCAAGGCCGCGAGTTTACGGCGTACCGTTGTAAAATAAAGTGCGTATCTGTTACCACCTACAGAAACAAATAATCCATTTTCATAAAGATAACGTGACTCAAGAATTAAAAACAATACCATTAAAAGAAAGCACTCTTAACTAGAACTGTTACTTTTTCCTATTCAAAGCACATCAATCTCATTATCATAACGATATCGAGCGTCAGATTCGATTTCATTAATTTTTCATCACGTACTACATTTTTTATTATTCTCGAAGCTCACGTACATTATTAAGCAGCACTTTATGACTGTGTAATTCTTACTATATTAAATTTAACCGTGTAAGTCTAGCGGCCGTCTGCATACAAATCCATCGACTCGAGAGCGCGTTACTCATACAATAAACCCATGTTGACGGCTATATGCAAAATTATTTTCATCGGAAAATAGCTTGGTAATATTTCTAGAAAATTCTTGTCGGTTAAACGCGAGCGTCAACAGTTTTCACATCAAATTTGGAAGGTTGAGTTACTACACGATGAATTTTATTAATCTTAATACATAAATCATATCTTTACCGTTACGGGCTAGATAGAGCCTAAGGTAACAATAACTAAACGCCACGTTTAGCAAGATTGGGAGCGTATAGTACCTACCTATATTATGGAAATCAAAATAGTACCTAGCTAAGCTTACATTATCAAAATGCCGCCCCTATATATTTCTCATCAATATTGGTTCGAAGTATGTAATAGTTTCATTAAAGAATAAATTTTACCATAGTTTTGAAAGAAAATATTAGCGTTGGCACCAACACAGCCAATTCATCATAGTATAATGAAAATGACTGCCAACAAAAAACAAAAATAACTTAATCCTCATTCAACCAATGAAGTGTAAAAACGATTAACGAAACATTTTATACACAAGGGCAGTATACAAATCATAATAGGTACGCTATACGTTATACCTCAAGGCATCATATTCGGCGACACTAGTTTACCTCCCAACAACACAGCTTTTAATGGGCTAGTAACAATACCGCCATGAATAGCAAGAAGGCTGAATTTTGCTCCTAACCTAAAACTCTTCGCAATACTTAAGGCGTTTTAGATTGGAGAGCATTAGAACGAGAGGGGGAGGCTCTAAAACATTAATTCTAACAAGCTTCACCACGTTTCACGACGCATATCAGGTGTTTGAATTTCGGTTTGTAATTTCGGATTTTCCAAATTCTTCGAAATTGAATTTTAACGAGAACGGCACGCGTTTGAAATGTTAGTTAAAAAGTTTACGCGTCGTGAAATTCATGGTGTTGAATGAAGAAAAACAAAACTGAAAAAGAAAACTGACTTTCAATCACGAAAGAAGAACAAAACGAGCTAGTACAATATTAAAACAACATCTTTTCAGGTTCTGTTACAATTTAGAATATAATTCAGGAAGGTAATAAAAATTGTCTACTAACGATTACTCTAAAGGTTTAATGTCGAACAATGACTCAGTTGACATAGTTTTATTTTTAATTAAAAAGCCCTATCCAGCACCCATTACTCTAAATTAACAATCAATGCATTTCTTACACCAACTCATCCCCCATCTTGTGTGACGCCACCGTCTCCCCTTCGAAAGCAATCCCTCACCACCGCACAAATAAGGACACAGCAAATTTTGACATCATTCAAATCTGAACCCTAGGTGGAATTTCGGAGGGTCCTAATTCGAAGTCACCAGATACGTAGCATAGGCCTTTGATATAATGAGCCAGCGAAATGTTTATCGCACCATTATGACTATCGTGATCGTTAAAATGGTAAGAAAATGTTTGTGTGTAAACAATTGATTTGCCAGTTTTGTACTAACAGTTTTGTAACTTTCCCGTTTGTTGTTTGCAGTGCGATTATCAGCTTCGACGCCCATAACGGTTCTTATAGTTCTGACTACGTTCTAAAAACACAATTACGAGTATTAGTTAGAATAAAACAATGGAATACTCGGGATAGCGAAATATTAGGAGCTTGAATCAGAATGATTATGTTCCGCGATCAAAAGAACCCTTGTGTGGGTGTTCTTTGTAACAAGACCTTAAAGGCCACGTTTAGCATGATTCTAGGTGAAAAGGGGAATCCAAATAGTGATGGCTCGCTAGCCGCATCGCCTAACGTGATTCCTAAGATTTACGCCCATTCCCTTGATGGGTTTTTACCATCTGCGCGGGAAGAGAAGCAACTGGTACATTATATGTTTTTTTTTTGCTCCCAGACCAGTAGCCTAGTAGTCTCGCTCGCAATCTCCATCGTGTTCATTTTGACAGTTCATGTATGGCCTGACAATTGGCATAGGAATCAGCTAGCTGTCACATTCATGCAAGAACTGTCAAAATGAACACGACGGCGATTGCGAGCGAGTTAGGTAATAAGCCTACTGTATGGAAAGATAATGTTTCTACCTACCAGCTTACTAAAAGAATATTATTTAGTCCGTGTTAACGTCTTTTAATGATTTAATAGAAGTAGGTGCCTAAGAAAGGGATAGCAACTTAATCTAGACATTGGTCCCAACCTCTACATTTTCTCAATTACCAATTTGATCATAGGCATAAAGGTTATGTACCCTCACCCACCGATGAGCGAAATGTTCTCGAAACTAGTTTATCGAGTCCATATTACGCATATACCAGAGTAAACATTATCCAGATGGTTATAGAAGGAGATTTATCCGGTAACGATCGGCTTAACAATGAAGCCAGGCCTTTGTCACCGTGACAGGGGGTAGCCTAACGACGTCTCTCGAACGTTTTACACGCTCAGCCAAATTACTCCTAAATGGCTTTCGGAAAACTTTAATTGGATTTTTAAAATTCTAATTAACATTTTTTTTACGAATTGCCGCAGTCTTTTTTTAAACTTAATGGCACATAACACGAAACGAATTAAAAAGAGTTACTTATCTTGGTTTGGTCCCCGAATTGAACACGGAGTGCAAACTTCATAAATTAAACGAGTGACATAACATAACATGCCTAATATCAACCTTGTTCTTTGTTTCTGTATTGTTTTGTACTAATTTGTGGTGTTCGATAAAGAGTATTTGTATTGTATTGTGTTTTTCCAAGACATGATATATAGATTTAAATGAATTTACACGTTGTATTAACACCGTCACAGTCCAGTGCCCCATATATGTGTCACGACAAACTACGTAGCACCACAAGTTTGTGCCCCACATAAGCGTTACTAAGAAATTGCCTGGTACAGTCAAGGAGATAAATATATGTACGTTACCAAGACGTCAAAAACATCTATACAACTTTATGCCACAAACAATAAGATCGGTGAAACATATATTTGATATGTGATGGCTGTATCGATATTTATGCCCTCGGCTGTACGCAGATTATTAGACATAGGACGTAAAGTTTTAAAGTAATTTGCTACATTCATGAGAAAATTGAAACATTTTGTAAGGGGAGTGTTAACGTGTTAACGCAACGTAATTTGCAGTAGCACAAGGTAGCGATTTTTCTATCGACCTGTGTTTGTGTGCATTCCTTATGTGTCAACACGAAGAGATCAGGGGTCAAAGCGAGAGCCTGTTTCGCGGCATTCAGCAAATGGCGAATGGAAGGATACAAATATTATTTGTATGTGTTTTACTTAAGACCATAATATACTTTCGCTTTTCCTTCGCAATACCCCAATCATTTATTCCTTTTTTTTAAATTGCTCCTTCATTGTATTGTTATTGTAACAAATAAACTTATTTTTTCTTTCTTTTAATAGTCGTAATAGCAAAGAGTCAATTTGTAATAACGTAGTAACCAGAGTAAATTAAACAACATAAGAACGTCTTAGTTAAAATTTCGAACTTAGTTAGAATTTCATATTATTATAATGTTGGCTATATCCGTGGTGCTTGATCTGCAAAGCCTACGTGGAATGACATAACACGAGTTACACACGTAATACTTCCTATTTCTACTGCATAGCGTGAGTGGAGAAAGCCCTTGCTTCATATATCATCAAATGCAAGTATAATTTCGCCATTACCTGATGTTCTTATGCTATAGTGCTATTTAATCTACACAAAAAGCACGGCAAAAATATACAACAGAAAAATTGGTACAGTTCCAAGTATTATTGAACCACAGAGTATCAAATATTAAAAAAAACAACTACTTTATTTAACATTGTTTCAGAAGCTATCCCTCTTTCTTTTATGATTGAATGCTAGTGAATAAACATCTTAGTTTACATAAAAGACCTTGTGTTATCTTGAAACGATACAAATCTATAAAATCTTTTCTTTTCCTATCGTATCACTACTAAGTCACGAACTGCGGCGACCGACACCGGCTCTTAATTCTCAATTCCCACGACTCTCGGCACTAAAATAAAAATAACCGCGGCCAATATAAAGTTCATAAAGGATCGTTTACGGAAAATACCAGGCCGCTATATCCTGTACCCCGTGTAAGATTAATCTCCAGAGAAAACTATCTCAGTTTACAGCCTGCACGTGGGTAATCTAAACACGTGTCTAAGCAGCGGTGTACGTGGATAACAGCATCTCTCCACCTTGGCTTTTCAATTTAAAAATATGTCAATGCAATAAAAAGTAGGTAGTACACAAGACAACTGACCGACTTTGTACATACGGATGATGACGGAACCGCCTCTACTTCTCGATTGTTACTTCGGCGTCACTTACACTCACAGAACGATAGTTTTACACAGCACTGTTATTGTAAATAACACTATAATTTTGACTCTACCGTATTACTATCAAATGAATCAAGAATTTTTACTTCTTGATTTTTTTTATGTAATTAAATTTCTAATGCGTGCTATATATACCCTTTAACCACCCATAGCAAGTGGGTAAGCCTTCGAATGTTTCTATCTGTTACTAGCTGTCACGTGACCTTGTTACTATGCAATTTTTTGTCGCTAAGCGTCATCTGTTTGTCTCTAGCGTATTGCAAAGAATTTTACATTTCAAACACTTAAAATGCATCAACGTGGCGACTATTTCACCTAAAAGCCATTTTGTTACTTGATAATTCGTAGCTTATGCCGACATTAATATCTGACACTTTTACGTACTCGACAGAATTAATACCGAGCACTAAAAACGACCGCCCAGAACTTTTATACGAGTTTTAAAACTATGTTAAATACCCACATCGCCGGGCTTGGAAGATGTGTAAACATTATAGTGTACCGGCTTATACTGATGTTTTCAATATCAAATACATGAGTACGAGCAAAAACAAATGGTCACTTTTGATACAAATTTGTTTGAAAAGTAATTAACACCCTTTTATTACATAAATCTAAGTCACAAAATATTAAGGGCAGTTCTAAATCCTACTATTGCAACGTGAATAGTTCGTAGAAAAATGAAAAAGTGGATTAAATTTTTAGAAAATTTCATCACGTCGTTTCCAAACAAATGTCACCACAAACACAAATCGATATTCCTTTTCGCAACTAAACTCCTAGTAATTTATGCGTCAGAAACATTAACCTAAATCATCGAAACCGAGCCGTTTGACACACTGTTTGGAACCATTAAAGCGGCAACTTATCAAACTGGAGAGCCAACAAAACGATATTTATAACGATAAAGGAAACTGCAAATCTATGCAGTAATTTATGAAGGTCGCGTATAAATCTGTCATGTGACCATTACGTGACTTGTATGAGACTTTGAAAGCCTGTGGTAACATGAGGAACACGCGTATCATACATGTATACATGGTATTAAAAAAACGTGTTTTTCTATACGCTAACTTGATTAGACATTAATATTAAACTTCTACCCATAGCATATGCATACAATTTATTTATTAAAACAATTCCAGACGACGAACGAAAAATAATGAGTACAGCCTTTTAACCTTCTACGGGCGTAGCACTCGTAGCATTCCCTACAACGCGTAGAGAAAAAGCGTAGCAGTAATGTACAACCGTACGTCTGAAAAAAGCATCACACTTTTTTTTATTAGCGAAGTCTCGAGTGTGTTTTAGACTAAAATTTGGCAGAAACGACTCACTGAAAATGGTATTTTATACGCCTGAGAGCAAAATTACACATTTTTATCTAGCGCATTACACAATATCACAGTGTAAGCAGAAGCATTTTTTTAACGACAACGCGTACGTACTAAGCCGACCTCAAAAATTCTATTCACAAAAATCTTTCATAAGTAATTGCTTTCGTTTTGCGCCGTCTTCCATCAACGGCCGTGAATAAGCTGATTCTGGAGATAATCTAATAAGTAATAGACATTATAGGCCATAATCTTCTATAATTGACGGTTGAGGTGTACAATTAATTTGTTAAGCGATGTTTAATTATAGTCATACTTTAAGCGAAAACCAACATATCTGATAACAATCCTACATTTTGGTACATTTAATATCAGGAGATACGATCGCATTATCTGATGTAAAAGCTACACTACGGAACGATGCAACGTAGATGAAAAAGCGTATGCGTCATTTTAGAACGGTGTTTAAAAATTGCATCGAGACCATCGCTTTTTACCGCAAATGGATTTGTTTTAACGCATTACGTTTTTTTCTTTTTTAATCCTAATGCGTTTACATTATGCAACAGCCATTGTTCGAAAGCCTAGCCTAATTGAAACTAATAGACCTATTCGAAATGAGTGGCAATGCATTGTTTTCAATGATTGTTGCAGCGGAAATGATCAGCTCGAGCGTGAGCGTTGTACCAATATTTGATCAATATATTAGTCTCCGATTAATTTGAATTTCAAATAGGCAACACAGTGCACGGCATCGGATATCTAGTAGTGTCTAGCTTTAATGTAGAATGAGATTAATTCTCCAATAATGATATGAGACAAGTACCTAATGGTCTAACATTCTTATGACAGCCGCACATTAAAATACATGCCTTGTTTCTGATAAACGACAATTAAGATAATATAACTTTAACAAGCGTTTACGAACACCAAGCTAGCCTTGATACTGAGGATCTTTCTACTGTTAAATGCTCCTTATTCATTAATAAATAAATAAACTATTCTATGCATTGAATAGCAATTTTGAAGTATATAATAATCTGATGTTCGGCCCGTATGGCTATTCAACATTTGCCATGAGAATTCCACCCACTGCCGATACCAATTATCCATATTATTGCTAACATTCCGTTTAACGCACTATATACTTATATGGCATCGAATAATCATACTTAGTTCTAAGATTTTATAGAATTTGTTCCTAACGATTAATTTTACTGTCACCTGTGAAAAAGTACACTGAAATAAATTGATGTCGACACCTTAATTTGTTTCTATTGTTTTATTTGCGAGGCCTTTCCTTAGTTGTTCACAATAGTTTTTATTTTATGGCATTCTCACATTCAGTGATTAATATTCATCGATTGTCAATTAATTTTTAATTTTAATTCTGCCGTATTTTAATTTTTAATTTGATGATCCTTTTGTGAATCTGAGCATATAAGCTAAATCTATACTCTTGTGTTATTATATCATCATGTTTGTCATGTTTTTATGCTCTGTACACGATCAAACATTAAGTACGTACCTACCTCAATCTAATACGAACTGCCTAAATATTTAGGGGTTCATTTTAAGCTTAAGGCATTCACTTTTTCTAGAAAAGACATGCGTTTATTCAACGGCAACTATTTTGCGATAAGCTCAAGCGACATTTTTAGCTTCCATTTATCTGAAGATGTAATTTAATCAAGTCTAGATAACCTGTACTTTGAAGCAAATTTAATGTTATATCTCTAGAGTCAACGACTTGGCGGTAGACCGAGCTAGGAGTCTCGATAAGGGTAATCCCTTCTTTTGAAGTTTTTTTACTAGCCTTAGCTGTTGGTAAACCATTCCTTTTGTGGTTGATACACTATTCCTTCACCTTTACGGCTTTCTACCAGTTATTTGATAGAGTGATACGGTTTTCTACGGATTCAGTCTAAAAGCGTAAATACATTTATGTTCAAATTCCTATGCGTAACCTTTTCATGTACGTAGTTAAATTCAATGTTTATTAGCTCCTTTGAACGGTTTAGTTATGGTTTAAGAGTTGATAGCATAACCTAGATCTTACACATTTGTTTATAATACAGGGATTACGTTCAAGATCTAATATTTATGTCCAGATGTAACATCACACAGTGTTTTGATGTCATGAGCTCAGTAACATCAGAACTAGCAACATATTGGCAAGGTTGCATTTTCGTCAGGGTTAACCAGCTAATTCAACAGAAATTTTTGTGCATTACTTGCACTCTATTATCTTAAGAGCATTCTCAATCAAATGAAGACATTTACTTTCCTTATATGAGGAGATAATTTGCTTATAGGGCTCTAATAACACGACAGGTCAATTTGTAAACCTGATGTCCGCCATAATTAATCATTCAGGAGCAAGTATCGGAATGCAATGCACATGATCGCCAATCGTGTTAAGCATGCAAAGAGTTCAGAACGAATGGTGAGGTATTCTCGTACTTTTACAAATTTCGGATGTGTAGCAAGCGAGTCGACAGTAATAGTTCGTTTTAATTAATGAAATTTTCAATTGTAAATTACTGGCCATTCACAGGTTCAAAAAAAAACAAAAGAGAATCTAAAGTACTAAGTGACTATACGCGAGTAGCAAATAGAAATGGCGCTCGGTTTCCAGCAAACAAATGCATCACTAAGTGGCGACTCTGGTAACGTCTACGTCATACGTCTCTGCGTGCACTTTTACGTTCACAACTCCACGTTTCGTGTGACAAAGTGGCGTGAAGGAGGCGAAGCCATTCGCTTACGTGATAAGGCAGTCCGGTTACGGTTAGTACGAATCGACTTCTCAAAAACACGCCTCACTAAATCCGAACGGGATAATGGATCTTATTTCATATTGTTCTACGTGGTACATTCCGATACTGCGAATTGGTTGTAGTTACTTTATAGTTAGAGTTGTGGAAGCGGGTCGACTGTTTGAATTATTTAAGCGGCCACCCATTGTTCGTTGGTTATCGTTGTTTACGTACACCTAGCTTGCACGGGTGTGGTGTGGATTAGAGTCGGTCTTATTTTTTTGCGACATTTTACTTTTGCTTTATTAATGAGCAATGGCGGTGTGACGTAACAAAGTGGTTGAAGGCGCTTAATTATGACCCGGCTTGTGGGAACGGGAACTTACAATCCAAACCAAGAGATAAAGCTTACACAAATTGAGAGAGGTTTAAGAAGACACGTCGGATGTAATCAGTCAAACGCTACTTAGAAAGATCAAACATAATAGTTAATATAGAAATAAAGGCAGCGTTTGCTCTTTCGAGCAATTGTTTGCCTTTTAATAGTCATCCGCAAACCCTATTTCCAAGGCTCGGGGAGACTACGCCTCATTTCTCCGAGCCCAACGACACGTAAAGCCTTATGTTCTACAGTAAAAGCGCGAACCAATGTCACGATGACTAGCCCTTTCCTAACCTTTTATAACATATATTAATATGTCTGGACACAAGCAATGACGAATAGTTCGTGAGCAAGAATTGTATCAACTGTAGGTACAAGCTGTTATTTTCCACCCGTATATGAAATTTCAAATTTGTGCCTGTTAAATAAGGCTCAAGTTACGGACGTCGATTTTGTGGAAATACGTCTTTGCGGAATGCCGGTCCACGAATGACCGGCCACTACACGGGCTGTCGTCACGCGAGGGCCGTCATTCGCGACGCTTGAACCATTTATCAAGGGTCAGACATTTGTTTTGTATTATAATGTCCATTCATGTAAACAATACCACCAATTTAATAATCGAAAATAATCTCTTTCGTAACTTATAACTACTACGAGTAGGTATACGTTAAAACATGGAATTTATGTTTACGTTTGTTTTTGTAAAAAATCAAGAAGTAAAAATTCATGATTCATTTAATAGTACCTGTCATTTGAAAAACAGCGCCTTTTTCTAGTCCCTGGTAAGCAGTAGATGTTCCACGGGAGTTTGTGATTGTGTCGTACAGACAGATCATTCAAACAGATGACGCTTGGCGACAAAAATTCGCACAGCAACAATGTGACAGCTAGTAACAGATAGAAACTTTTGGAGGCTCACTCACCCGGCCATAGCTTCACATTTAGGATTTTTCTATGTGTTCTAATTTTCAGTGTCGTTTAGAAATTTATGTTTACGACTTCGATAGTAAACAGTTTTAATCAACCTTAAAGTTAGCAAACACTGGATAATTATCATAAGTCATTACTGTATATCGTTAATACGTAGGTATAGCTACATATTCCAGACGGCACTTTTTGATTCCACATTTTTCATAGTTTGATGTCATTTTTCTGGGCGACCATTGAAATCCAGTGGTTCAGCTGGTCGCAAAATAACCGTCGAATTTTGGCCTATGTAAAGGTTGACGGGTAGACCATCAGTCAAGTTAGCGATGACATTTAGCACTCGGCTGAAGGTCCCAGCCTGATTGGCAAAGGACTAGGCAAGGCGTCGAAATGAAGACACGTTTAAAAAGCAGTGGGCGGACGTGGGCTGATATGATTAATGACGTGACACAGTAAATTCTTCTATAAGGGAATTAAAATATAATTCAGAACTGGCATTCGGCAAACCTCTATAAGCTAGTTCCAAGTTCCATCTGTCTCTGTTAAGTTCTTGATATCTATTTATAGTGCTGTCTCTATTTATTACTATCAAACAGACAGAAGTGGCTTCATAGATATCTGATATATAAATCACGTCTTTATCCCTTACAGAGCGGTTTACAGAGCCTGTGGTAACCAGAATTAAAGGCCTCGTTGAGCATGATTGTGGGCGTATGGATGGAAAGGGAATCAAAATAGTGTTGGGTTGCTAGCCACAATATAACAATGATTCCTATGATTTTCGCCCATTCCCTCGTTGGGCTTTTAACATCAGCGCGGGAAGAGAAGCAACTGGTCCAGTCTATGTTTTTACTTTACTCCCAGACCAGCATGGAGGAATTGAACAGTGTTGAAATAGGCCCTAACAGTAGGTATAACTATTATGTTACGAGTATACTAATTTTAAAGACGCACTCTAACTATTGAGGTGGATATTGCATACAGATCTTTATAACGTCACAGCACGTATAGCATGCACATGTCAAATATGTTTATCGTTATCTGAAATGATATATAGTCCCGGAGCATTCTTGTATTACTTATCCGATGTTTACTACGTCGGCTATACGACCGGTTTCGCTCCAGAACTGGGTCATCGTTCGTTCAGGCGCCGCTAAGCCGATGCGACGCGACTACCTCGCTGGATCCATCTGCTCTATCAGAATACCAGGCAAGGTCATCTAGTGCAATCGGATACATAGTTGCCTGCCCGTACTAATGCCTTTTTTAATTGATGGTTGTTTTTATAACGTTAATAAAATGCTTGTTACAATAGCACTTGTTAAGTCCGTGCATATTGCGCCTGTTAAAGCGACAGTAATTTTTATTTAAGAATCTTGCAGAAATAAAAAAATTCTAACCATTTACGTGGTTGATTGAATCGTTACCCAAAAATGCTATGTTACGCGGCATGTATTTATGTCTTTAAGGAAAAAAAATGACACACAGATTGAACTGTCACAAAACCACACAAGTTACTATGGAATTTAAAACGCGTTAGTGGTGACAGCAAGGCTCTGTGTAAACATAAATTGATTTGTGTACGAAGTACGCAGGTTTCTGTATGAAGACATATGTGTCGCGCAAACGTGGCTGTATTGTACGCGCGGATGCGGAGTAACAAGGCATCTGTTTTCGGTTCATTAACCCATTACGTGCCACGATAAACGTTCTGATACTCGAGTGCGAACAATCACCGTCTTCCAAAGTTATACCGCGTTGGGGCGATAAATATAAGATAAACAATCTCTTAAAGGTTGTCCAAACGATAATCGCGTGGTAGCATGATCTTTTTAAAGCGTCTCCGGCCGAGTATCAGGGGTGCAGTTGGGCGAGGGCGTAACGCGACCCTAGTGCCCAGCGGTGGGCGGGAAAGGGCTCGCGAAGCTGTGTATTTCGACGGCAATTTGTTGTTTAGCTCAAACAGAGCGACCAATTTGTTTTGTGGAATAATCGCTTTTATGGTAACAACTAATATATTGACTATTTGTGTCTTTCGCGTGGGAGGCGCGGTTGCGTGATAAAGGACAATACTCTTTGTCTAATGACAGGCATTGCTATCTTTGGACATTCGAGACGTTTAATGTTCGTTTATAATCAAGTCGATAATTTGAAGATCTATACTACAACGCATTTTGTAGATGTCTGTGGGTACGTCACGAGATTGAGGCATTAGCATATTACATTACACGATATTAGATATTTGAATGTGAACAGTCGAGCACGTAAATATCGATACAGCGATCATGTAAAATATGGGTCGCCGACCTTATTGCTTGTAGCATAAAGGTGTATAGATATTTTTGACGTGGTGGCAACGTACATATATTTATGCCCTTAACTGTACATAGCCGCAGGTGCCGAGTTGTCTGTATTGATGTAACCCGGACACCGATATTAGATGTTTCCTTTCGATAAACCTCGGATTATGTCGGCCGGAGCGTTTTTAATAAGCTTAAGTAAACTATAATATTTGAACCTGTGCTTCTAGTTTAAATAAGGTTTAGCGTTTTTAATAAGGTCACCGGTCGGATGCCAGCCCTATGCAACGCGCGCAACGTTACCCACACATAGGCAAGTACCTACATCTTGATCGCTTTCTCTAAACACACCACAGTCGGACATGGTTGGCATATGTAATTTGCATCGCATCATAGGACTAAAGTTACATTGTTTCGACCGTCTTAATTAAGCGTAACGGAGTCTAGTTGCCCAATTATCGTTAAATTTGAACGCTGCACGGACAGAGTTTTACGCGGTGTCCTACAATTATTTACTTCTGCAGGGGATATCATTACCAGGGTTTTTATGGGGGTGAAGTTTTTACGGCGGCGCCGCTCTTGAGTGAGCCGTTGCTTTTAGATTAATACGCTCTGCGAGGCAGCTTGATCAGTATCCCGCTATCCGGTTTCATGTGACTTGAATGGGGGATTTTACGTTTATATAGAACGTGTTACTTTAAGGTTAAAGCGAAAGCGTATAAGCGGATAATCTTAAGTATTAGCAGTAAAGTGTAGGTGAAGACTCAACAAGACAGCCTTTCAATTGCGGAGGTCATAAGTCGATTAGCCGCGAATAGCGAAGGTCGCGAGCGCACGTAACAAAAGGCGGCAGAGAGCTAATGATGCGGCCGATATTTCGTCACTATGTCGGTCGGGTGGCGTGTCGTCACAGTGACGGCGTGGCCGGCCCGACCCGACCGCCCGACCGCCCGACCGCCCGACCGCCCGACGGGCGGGCGTTCCGGGAGACGCACTGAATCATTTATTATCTATCACGCCGCCGCGCCACGCAAACCCTGACAATTTCCAAGCACATAACAATATTTTACGAGTTATTATTATTCAGTAAGAAGCGCCTGTAGAGGTTAAACCGCTGTGCGAGTTGTGTAAACGTAAGATCAGACATGCTAATCAGGCCAGTACTTTAACGTAATGGGAGTGGATACGTTCCTGCGATGAATTCATATTAATAAAGATTAACATAATAATGGAGCGAATCATAATTCTATGCAAATTCTGTCGGTTTTGAAGGATAGACGATCTTTATCGTACCACAGAATTAGTCAGTTTGGAACTCTCATCCGTCTGGCTTCGGCAATGCTTAAAGTTGTTACAGTTTTCAATGATAACATTAGATTTTTTCAACAAGATATTAATTGCGACTATCTATTAGTAGTAGTACAAATTAAGCCAACTATAGGATCTCACAACTAGAGGTCAATGTTGAGCTACCGACATTGCCACGCAGTTATAAACGGATCCATCCTTGGTCATGATACATGGAAATATCGCGAGCTCAACATAAAATATGTAAGTTAATCGCGGTCAATACCCCCTAGTATACAAGTCTAATGCTAACGTAGACTATCGATACAATAATTACATACCGCATGCAATGGCTATTTCTGAAATAAACGTTACACACCAACGACATTGACACAGATAAAAACCTTCCTTTAACGTTACGCCGACCTATGATAAAAGACAGCGTACAGAACGATATTAGCAAGTTTCTCAATCAAATATCATAGCAGTGTTTCGAAAGCGCTCCACTGCGTACCGCCAAAACAAGCCTATTGTGCATGTATGAACGTGGACAGGTATACAAATTGACCTAAATAAGCTATTATGCAAATATATCTGAGGGCTGATCCGAAAAAATATCGGATATCTCTTCTGGCTTCACCTGAAAAATTGAAGATTCCGCAAAGTGGAACCGAGCGGCGGCGCGGTCGCGTATCAAATAACTTATACTTTTGTTATGGTAATATCTTCTCAAAATTATCTACCGTGTGGAATCTTGCTAAAGAACTCCGAAAGAAACATGACGTGACTTTTCTTTATTTCCAACGGATATCATCTCGTTCACGGCGCGTAAATTTATTAGTTTCTTTTTTACATTCCTCTTTCCGTAAACACAAAGTGAGTGTGTACAGACATATTGATTCCGATTATCGGCGTTTGAAGTTTGAAGTTGAACAAACCAAGAGGGCTTATCATGTGCAGAACTATCGCGGTATTCCTTAGTCGCTGCCGCAAGGAAATCGGCACGAAATTAAATCGAATTTCTGCTCGAACAGGCTGCGTATCGTTGAACCCTTTGAAGGCGATATGTCCGTTGTGATCAAACGAGCACCAACTACAGACCTTTGCCGCTAAATTACTAAACAAATGAGACCCGAGCAGCAATCGTGTTGTGCGGAGAAAGTCTTTTGTTCAATGACGTTTAAAAATAATCTAAACCATAGTTTAGAAACGGCAAGACCAATAAAAAGGGTAAATTAAACATACACGTTTAACAAGTAGCCGGCCCAAAATGTCGGCTTTCAAAGTTGAGGACTTAAGATTATAGAGATCAACATAAACATCATGAAATAGGTCTCCCTGGAGAAACTGCAAAGTACCATAAACAATGGGGACCAAGTCCCTAATATTCTCGGGCCTACAAACGTACAACTGGCGTCTACATATTTTAACAAGCAGCGCTGACTCGGTAACTACTTGTTGTACTTTCACTATTTATAGCTTTGATCTTATCAGCCGCCAGAAACATATTTTGGACTTCAAAGAAGTAAATTTACGAACTAACGGTATGTAAGTAAAGAAATCTTATTCATTGATTTCAATCCAAAAACCGTTGATAGTAAAAATATGTAATATGATAACATTTATAACTAAGGAATGCGTTTCACCTCTTCGTCTTTTTTAAACCAGACACATGTTTGAATCCAATAAAATAGTTCAACACTTACATGGTGCCGGGCTTGGTGGTTCCGCGCAGATGCCGATGGACTTGCTGGGGTCGTCGATGAGGGCCTGTGCAATCTGATAGTCGCCGAGCTTCGTCTGGATTTGTTGACTTTGCCGATCTTTACTACCGGTAACCTGATAAACAAGGACAGTACATTAGCTAGAGTCTTTTTGTAATTATTGGCCTCTAAGTCGATTACAGGCGATTTATACTTAGAGAGTTATGTTGGCCTCTTTTGACGGCTATATATCCCGTTGCCGAGTTGGAAGAGTGATCTCTCTATATCACGTTTTTTATTATATCATAATCAGTTAGTTTTATTTTTTTCTGTTTCTATAATTACACATAGAACATGTAAGCTTTTTAAGAAAAATACTAAACAAAGAAACAAGCATGTTTTGTTTTCTTGAAGTGGCAGCAGTTGTTTTAAAACTAATACAATAACAATGAAGTAGAGCGTTTCTAATGGAACTACTAACTACAAAAACGTTGACTATCATACATACATAAATCACGTCTTTATCCCTTATGGGGTAGACAGAGCCTGACGTGACAAGACTTAAAGGCCACGTTCAGCATGATTGCAAGGGGAATCAAAATAGTGATGGGTTGCTAGCCGCATCGCATATAACATGATTTCTACGATGTTGGCCGATTCCTTCGATGGGCTTTTATCATCTGCGCGGGAAGAGATGCAACTGGTACATTCTGCGTGGAAGTAGGTATTTACACACTGCACTACACTGACTACAGTGATATCAAATGACCATCATACATGCACTAGATATAAACAAATATCATTGAGTTAATAAAGCTTAAGAAGGTTCTAAATCTGCTCCTAATATATCATAAACAATACACGCCTTAATCTTAACTTTTTACCTACACATACGCCCCGGTCTGTCATTCATAAAACTGGTTGCCTACCAGGAAGACTAAGAGCCTATATGCCATCTGCCCCGCAGCCTAACTACCTAGCAGCTTGTCAAAATACAATTTGTTAGTCGTCACAGTGAATTGCATTGCGTCCGGGCTCTCGGCCGGCGCGTCCTAAATATTGTGGCTCAACGTCATTCGCGTGAGCTCACACTGCTGCAAGCTCAGCGAGGTTCAAAGCTAACATATTTAACTAGTTTAGTCTGATAAAAATGCCCTTCCGTGTTGGTCTGAGAGCAAATAAAAAACATTATAATGTACCAGTTGCTTCTATTACAGCGCAAATGGTGAAAGCCCATCGAGGAAACGGGCGAAAATTTTAGCAACCTGTCGCTATTTCGATTCCACCTATACGTCCACAATCATGCTAAACGTGGCCTTTAGGTCTTGTTATCTTACTCCTACCTATCTATTTCCTACCTCTGTGTACCCTGCAACGGATAAAGATGTGATTTGTGTGTGTAAAAATGACATCTTAGTGCACCTATGTTTGTCGAATTTGAAATTATGCTCCAATGGATTAAGCTATCTGCAACTCTGATCCTTTGCAGGTATTACTAGAGTTTCATAAAGTTGAAACAGAAGCAGAAGTTCGCTATAGCTAAGGTAATAAGTGTGTAGATCATTCTGAGCTCTTCGAATGTTCATCAACTTCTTGTGCTGACTGTACAAAGAGAGAGAACGCGCTAGTAGCGGCTGCTAATCCTTGTCAATTGTTTTTAATTAGCGGGTGCGTGATATACTTTCTAATAAATGATGATATTTAAAAAAAACATTCCTACGTTTCATGTTTTATTACCTGTCAAACGCATCGTAAAATTCGTTAAATTGTTAATGACGTAATTAATGGATTCCCACAAAGCACAGTATTTAATGCAGCCGTAATGAATAATAAAATAAAAATCAATTTATTGTGATCCTTGTACAATAAAGAGTTATACATAATGTACATTAATAAGATTAAGATATAAACGGTCTGCCTGTTTAACTCTCTAACACTCCTTTTTTGAGTCAGAGATAAAAAAAATGGCATTTCAAGCAAAGTTTCCTAACACGTAAAGTTCACGGGTTACTTCACACTTCAGTCTTATCATAAGTTCAGCTTACTCGTATCAATGTTTCACAAATATCGGCACTTGTATACGTAAGAGAAGATATTACTGTGAATTATGCGGTTGCAGTGTGAGCGCACTCTCATCTGGTCTCGACACAGTGATTCATCTCGATATCATCGCTTGCCGTCGCGGCGAGATATGCAAATAACATTTCTATGTTTGGTCACGCTTTATTGGGTGCTGAACCGAGCACGACAACCCGTCACCCAAGCTAGTTAATAAAAGACGATATCAAACGGAACCTTAATAATAAAATGGCAATTATAGGGAATAAACTTACAGTAGTCGCTAGGGGCGAGTGTGCACCTGCGCTCGCCGCGAAGGGTCACAAAAAACTATTCCCACACAATCCGATGTACAACAATGTACCGTCTCGGGAACGTGAGACCAAAAAGAATCGTGAACGTTTCAGGACAAACTAATTTAGGGCCACTCAAATCAGACAACAAAAGAGAGATGTCGGAAAAAGCTTACAGACGTCAGGAGTGTTTGAAGAAGAGCAATACAGAGGCGAGTAAACAAACTGAATTGTCAGAGTGCCAACCTTGACACCTTTTAAAATCTCAGATCTTTCAGCGTTATACAGTAATCAACGTTCGCGCTCTCGATATAAATCTCTCTATTAACGTGATCAAGTGTGTTTCGGCACATATAGCACGTATCTCCCGCGTTAATAAATCCTGTACGTGCGCGAGAAAAGTGGCCGCTCCATCCAGACATTTTCCAGAAAATAACTTTATCGTTTCAACGCTCTGTCTCGTTCGCACAATTGAAATTGTTTGTGTGTTTGCGAAGGATAGCGCTAGTGGAGGCGCAACAGACGTCCGAATGACTGTAGATCGGTAGGCCGGTATCGAAGAGTCAACGCCCTGCGCGATTCTGGGGCAAACCCGTGGCGCCGACCGAAAGGACGTACTTCAGAGAGGGCATCTGTAATTGTCTAACTCGCACTAGTGTAGCCAATGGACGGTATCGAAAGGCAACACGAGACAGACCGGAGATATTCTAAGTGCGATGAATTTGAATAACAAAGGAACGAAAATAATTGAGCTAGAAATAGATTGTTGCTGTAACTAAGGTCAGGTTCATTGCTTGACCGGAATAAGAGTTGCGCGCGAAAAATATCTTAAAGCGCCGTTTTTAATGCGACGGTCATTGTAATCATTAACTAAGGAAGAGGTCATCGATGACGCGAAGTCAATGCACCCGAGCATTTGCAAACTTATTTCATTAAGGCGATAAGTTTTGTTCCCCGTAACGATTTGTCACCGAGAGACGTTGTTCGAATATTGCGGAGTGCAGTACGTCGACCCGACGACTTAGGCGGGACGCGAGGGCGACCTAGGTGACTCCCCAGCTCCCTACGACTTTCCAGGTGCAATCCGAGTTCAATGTGATCTTTGAATCTAGGTTAGTCCAGTTATTTGGTGCGAACGCACTGCTTTAGTGTCATAGATTCTGTACTTTACTAATACTTCAAATTTATACTAGATATAGTTGTTACTTACTAACACCACTTGTTATTATTTTTTTCTGTAACTAACCTCTTGTATTCTGTCCAAAATAAATGATTTCTATTTACTTTATTTATTTCTTGATCAGAAACGATTATAAGCCAATTTAAAGAACTGCACTCACTTACAGTTTGCATTGCCTCATTCGCAATTTTTAAGCCACCCCTATACTTTTTTCATCTTATTACCGTAGATGCCGCAATTTAAATTGTCCAAGAGACATCATGAGCAGTACAGTTGATAATTTAATTATAGCTTGAATAAAGCACAGTCCCCGTCCTTGTTTAACTTCTCCGTGGCCTCGGCACAACTTCGTTGCAGGACACCAACCTGTAGTGTTTATTTATTTCAGGATTCTGAGAAGCACTTCTCGTTAACTAACTTGTATCTTTATCAACGAGGTTAGCGATACGTCTCCTTACTACAACTTTCAGCTCAACTAGGGTAGGGTCAGTTTCTACTTGCTTAGTTTATGCAAGTTCTTAGCACGTTTGAAAATTCGCGGCAGGTTCCGATGTTAAGTTTCCAAATTTCATCTAACCGTCTTTGGGCGGGCCTTGGATGTCTTCGGTCCCAAATGGACATAATACAATTTTCTTGCTTTTAATTCATCTCTGAGTTTATTCTTACTCATCTTTATCAAATCACAATTATTAAAGTCAAATAAACCTCATCGAGCACTACTTGAAGCCCATGCAAATCTCGTAATTAATCTCCTAACGTTTCATTGTGAACGTATAACATCCATCAGATTAGCGTAATATTTCTATTAGACTCGGTTGTACGTGGTATAAACGAGGTACGAGCGGACTAGGGGGGGCGGTGGGGGATAGTAATGAGGCCGTCTAGACGCCGCCTGTGCCGCGGCAATACTATGTATTTGTATTGTACTCCCATTGTACCATCCGCAGTGGCTTTTTAGCTTATATTTTACACAGTGATGAATGAACTTGGTGCATGGTAATAATAGAATGATAAAGACTCGAAGGCTGCGACGTAGTTCGCTGGTACCTTGACCCAGTTGTTTCAAACATTAGCACTGAAGGCCTGAGCGGTTGAATTACACACCAATCTCTTCTAAAGAACTTTAATGGAAAACTATCAGATCAGACGCGGTACTGGTAACATGCCGGTTTGTTTAAGAGTATCCGTTTAGACAAAAAAGAATAAACTTTAACGTGCCCACGACGTCGTCGCGACGCGAACTTTAGCATCAATCTTGTATGTATTTAGTATGCTAAAGAGTATAGAATCTGTTCTCGTCGATCTAATTTAATGAGTGAATATTTGGATTAAACTATATGTACGCATGCTTTTCGATTCACGTCGACTGGAAGTCTTGGATCGCAAATAAAGCCAAATATCACGGACTTAAAAAACTTTTTTCTTGGCAATGATGGTCTTTCAGAAAGCGCTGATAGAAAAAAATACATATCTTTTGCGACCTATTTACAGAATAAGTATTTTGGTTCAATTGATTTTCAGTTGTTAATAATGATTTCAAAACGACTCAGTCAGTGACTTGCGTAATATCTTCCAGGCTTTCCATTTTATCTATAATAATCTAAAATACGTTACATATAACAAATTAGCTTATTATGTTATCTTTACGATATCTGTTTAATGTATGACGTCATAGTTAACACTATCAATTTGTACATTCAATTTTCGCGCAAAAATTTAAAAGCGGCACGCTACGCTGAATTGAATAACATCACATCACCGCTGTGAATAAATCTTAAATACGTAAGAAAGATGGGAGCGCCTTTGAAGGGCTATTACTCCGAAAGTAATCTTTATTTCTATGCGTAGGGGATGAAATATTACATGTGATATAAAAAGGAGTAGTTCAGTAGTCCGCGCTGCACCTGAATTTATACACTTATGAGAGTGTAAGACATAGTTAAGTATACGTGGGATGTTAGCGTGTCATTCTTACGCATAAATGGATATTTGCATTTGCAAAAAAGAAATGATAATAAATCAAAATAGAAATTGTACTTTGAAATAGTACATTAACCATTTAAAAGGGATTGCTTGGCATACGTTAATATATACTGCCGTAAAGCTGCTAATATAGTAATACCTAAATAATTTTATTCATACAGCTGGGGACAACAATGTCTCTGTCTGTTACGTGTTAATAAATAGAGACGAAAACACAGGCCTACTCGAACTTAACAGAGAGTGGTGAAATATGCCTTTAGTTTATTTTTTGATTATGCAATTGCCAATATTCATAAATATTAAGCAGCGACCTTGGACACTTGTGCATTTTCGAGTAGAATGACTCTGACGTACCTATTACTATCCAGCAATAGCGTCTGTACCTAAGTATTATGAATTTACTCTACTGTGTTGTCAAACGTCTAAAGCAGTAAATTACAACTCGTTTCTCAATCTTGTGCGACCGTGCTAGCGACTGTAAAACGACAAGGTACAAAGCTGTTACATCAAAAACTTCTTTCAATGTAGAACTGTCACTTAGAACCTTTATACATTTAACCATACCACGTTCAAGAGGAACATATGGAAAACGAGTAGAAACGAATGGGGTACCACGGCATTAGCTGGTGATGGTGTGGTATGTAGCAGCGTTCCACTATAAACACTTTCACGTCTCTTATAGTTACGTAGTAAAATGGTCTCCCACTCCATTCATTGTTATTACAAAATGGCTAACTAATTGAAAGTAAGAAACCAGGTCATTGGTTATTCCACGTACTCATAGCCTATTTGCTACACGTAGTGTTTACAATTAATAACAACCATTGAGTACTGTATGTTATTTATTATTATAGAGAATTGCACAACTATGAGTCATGGGACAGTTAACGTTGCACAAGACTAAATTTCCGACTATTTTCTCAAAATAAAATTATGTTTCAAAGTCTTCTAACTATAATATGCATACGCGTGTATCAAAGATGTCTATTTGCAAATATAAAAAGCACTGCACATTTGTACAACGTATACTCAAGGTATAGGATCAGCCAATCGAATGTTTATATTTATAGTACGACGTTATATTCAGGATAAGTTTGCCTGTCTACTACTCTCTGGCGACTAGTTTATTTCTTATTATTTGGTTATGCGCAATAAAGAGTTACACTACATCTTCGATGTAAAACGACGTCACAAAATTTTTAAAAATCATAAAATCATAGGCTATGTAATGACAACAAATTTTAACTGTGCAGCAGTAAGCGAAGAATACGCTGTGCTTTCTTTTTATTCTCTAAACAGACGACACTAGTGACCATTTCTTTAATTTTTTAAATGTCCGTTGGAAACATTGATGAGACACTCTTATTACTTGACAACTGGTCCGGGCTCGCGTCCAAGCGCACTCGTGCTGCTCTGTGAGTCACAAAGTGGGTCGCGCCCGACCGCTCCTGATAAGCCGATTGCTTTACAACTGTTATTATAACGTTTTCATACGTTTACCAGTGTATTTGAACTCACTGTTGCAACATTTGTCTCAGGTTGGAAAAGATTTGGCAGCGAGTGTAGGTTTGATTTTAGATGCGATCTTACAGCGTTGTGTGATATGTATTTCGCTCAAACGCAACGATATGAAACAGGACGTTTCTCAGGTCATTTGTGGTATAACTCTAGATCTAAAGCTCTCCACTGACGCCATTCAGGTTGGTTTTAACCTACTTGTTGCTGTAACGTTTTTTTTTTATTTAAAGGATTGACATCACAAACAGCGGCTTAGCTTGAAGGCCCATTTCGATACATGCAAGAATTGTATGCCATTATATTATAGTTACATTGCGAAGTTTGAAAGATCGGTTGAATTCGGTTTACCCCGGCAACCCGCAATGCAATGAAACTTGCATGTGTCTAAATGGGCCTTAACAGTCAATATTAAACAGGCCTGACAGCTCGTTACCCATATTTCTAGTACGCGCTAAACAAGTATATCATTTGGCAGCAATTTCGTCGGAAGCAGCGAAACGTAAGCGTAATTACGTTAGCCGACGCGTAAACAAGCGGTGGCCTCGAACTCTCTTGACATTGCCGATAGGGGCCAGCCTAGCTTGGCCTCCGTCGAACTGACGAATAGATAATGAGCGTCGATGCGCCCGCGTTATCAGCGACCATGTTATAATGGGCGGCTCGTCAAGCATCTGTTGTGGCGCTCCGTTCTAGACTTTTGTTTTTCATTGTGCTCGAAGTTTTTCACTAACAGTTACGTCGTGCACAGATTCCGAAGCGTAGCACTATTTGTTCTGTTACATAATTAATAAGTTTCCACTTTGAATCGTTACTCACACCAATATGCCGTATTTAGATTTGTCATAAACTTCCTCGAACGAACCACTAAGATAAGGTACCACTAATACAGTCAGTTTCGTATAACTCAATCTCTCTTCATATAACGATACAATCCTCGAAACTTTCTAAATAAATACGAGTACCTAGATCGTTATACAGATAACTGCATTGCTATAGCACGTACAAATTTTCCAATTTCACCACAACAATTACCAACAAATAACCATACATGGCCTGCACGAAACACGTCAAATTGAGAGTGCATATTGTAGCAGTATCGCTGAATATCATCCACGTGCCACAATCGTGAGCATACTTCACTCTTACTGCACTACGGCACGCGACGCTACGTACACGGTAAATCCGATGGTTTTACTTCCATTGCTCACTGTTCATTATCAAGTTGTGCGAGTTGATATATTGCATAAGACAGTCACGCTATCGAAGTCACTGCATCTTGATACTAGAGACGTGGCATATTTTACACACGATCTTTCGTTAAAGAAGAAACTGCGTGTTTTAGATGATTAGAATTGAGTATGACGTGTTGATTTAAGCGTTTCGGTTTTGAGAATCACGGACCAAAGAGATCACAGGTGCACAAAGTCATCCAGAGAACTATTCAGTATTCATCACTTGAGATAATAAATCGATAGCAAAACGGTACGGCTATTGGAATTTTCCAAAGCTCAATTTCATGAAGCGACTGCAGGTTATTGCCAAGCTTCACCAGCTGTGCAAAAACGCTTGATTGATACCCCTGTAGTTAAATTTAATAACGTCTTAGAAGCGCATCGATGAGCGAAAAATATTGTGAGGGATTCGAAAACATCTGCAAGCCATGCGGTGCGGAATTAAAAAGGCTCGCGCCCCAAACCGAGTACTACCAAAATGCATGTCGTCAAAACCTAATAAAAGCGCAACTAATCAAAAGTAATAAAAATATATATAAGTTTCGCTGTAATTCCTTTTACTTTTAGTAGGTCAAATGAAGCATATTGTATCAATTATTCTTTCAGTCGCAACTACCGGCACATTGGAGTAAATAATACTTTTTCCTGGTCGTACTTGCTGGTGGCACAATGGCACATGGAAGGTAATAACAATTAATTGTCACAATATTGAACAAAGCAATCGGTTCAACAGCCTTGTCGCGTTGGTAAACAGCGCCCAGTGAACACTTGTGAACTGTCACGTCACCTTTTGTAACTATCTGCCTTCCGCCCTTTTTATCCAGACTACGGCAAAGCCAAAAGGATGGACTATACATACTATACATACATACACCACGTACATATCCTATACGGCATAGACAGGGCTTATGGTAACAAGACCTAAAGGCCACGTTTAACATGATTGTGGGCGTATAGGTGGAAAGGGGAATCAAATGATGGGTTGCTAGCCGCATCGCCTATGGCATGATTCTTAAGATTTTCGCTCTATGGGCTTTAACCATCTGCGTGGACAGAGAAGTTACTGGTGCATTCTGGAAGGACTACGGTGTTAGCTTTCAATTTAAGCGTATGTTTGAGTTTATGTGTTGCCCTTAACCATATTTTAAATTTGGGGTATTGGGGGTACCCTGCTTTTAAGTGTGTCACTGTATGTATGAGTGATCAATTGGACCGCAGAGTCACCGTCACAACTAGAGGAATACTTATATAAGTACTTCAACTTGGCAGTGGGTAGGTACCTCAAATACCGGCAGAGGAGAAAAATTCCCGCCCGACCACGAATCGGAAGACGCAGTGTTGGCAGGCCTCCCACTAGGTGGACAGACATCGCGAGAGCTGTGAGCAATCTACACGCAGGTGGCAAGTTGTCGCTTTTAATGGTATTCTAAGTGGGAGGCCTTTCTTCAACAGTGATCGTCTTCCGTTTGATGATGGGCTCTCTTAGACGCAAGCCAAACAGAAGAGACATGGGTACTATTGGGTACTCGCCCCATCGTGTCTGTTTTGCATTGCGACGCTTATTTATATTTGCACGAAAATTCATTTAAGATGCGGGTGGTAGGGCCTTGTGCAAGGTCCGTCCGGATCGCTACCACCATCTTACTCGCTAATCCTGCCGCTAAGTAGCAGTGCTTGCACTGCTGTGTTCCGGTGTGGAGAGTAAGACAGCCGGGGAAATTACGGGCACAAGAGGCATTGCATCTTAGTCCTCTAGGTTGGCAACGCATCTGCAATCCCTCCGGGGTTGCGGGTGTCTATGGGCAGTGGTGATCACTTACCATCAGGTGACCCACTTGCTCGTTTGCCTTCCTATTCATATAAAAAAAAAAAAAAAAAAACCTCTTTCGCGACGCTTCCTCGTCCTTCTTGTTTGGCTCGCGTAAGTTACAGTAGAATGGATACTCACTCTCGACGGTGCTTGGAAAAGCGATGCGGTGGCGTCCGGCTCGGCAGCGTGGGACTGCGACATCTGGTGCGCGCGCGCCTGCCGCTCGCGCTCCCGGTCGCGCTCGCGGTCGCGCCCCGCCCACGCGGCGGGCGCGGCGCCGGCGCCACCGCCGCCGCGGTCCCGGTCGCGGTCCCACTTATCGTACCTGAAAGAAGGAGCAACAACACTTTAGAAGACATTCACAGGTTCAGGGTTAAAATAAAATGTACCAAAGAATTGACGATCATGATTATTTGTACTGGTATTGATCTGCTGCCGTGTACATTACTCCGAAGAGGATGAAGATAATATATGCACGAATCTTTCTACTTTTAATCTATTGGGATGAGTTTAGAGAGTACTCGTATACTATTGGCGCATCTTTGTCATCGAACTTAGCGGGTGGCAGTTAAGTTGTGAATGTTTTTTTTTAAAACTACCCTCTTGTCTTTTGTTTTTCGATCTCGAATCAACAACTAATCATCCGTGTACGTGTAATTATACGTGTGGACATAACGAAACGATTGAGAAATGCACTAAATATTAAGTAAAGTTAAACACAGAACACGGGTCAACTTGACACCAATTGACCTAGGCCTGAACTAAACAGAACTTGTATTACGGGTACCTACTAAATATGCTACAGATATACATACTTTAAAAACACATGCCCTGTTAAAATTCAATAATATTGACAACCTGACATGTTGAGATAAACATAAAGAAACCGGCTAGTTTCAATATTAAAATATGATAACATTAAAACCAGTCTAAAAGCCGAGACTTACATGTATGGGAAGCGAATCATAGTTTTATCACTGTTGGGGACCACCGTACTATCTATATCTAAGTATAGTATCGATCGCAATCGAAGGGAGCACACACCATAGTTTAATTATTTTAATAACTTTATAATTATAAACACAACCGTATCTAATCGAGTCCAAAGGCTCGCTCGCCGTATTTGCTATTGGCAGACGTATTGGCGATATTTATCGCCCTTACATATTATTATCTTAAGATAAACTTGACTTTTCTTCGAATAGATAACGGACGTAATTTTTCTGTTGGAACTGATTTCATACTAGAAAAAGCTCGGATTTCAGTTGTTTTAGTTTTAAATCCAACTATTTACTATATCATGGGAATTCATTCGTTGTGCTGTTGAAGTATATTCATATCAATGTAAAGCAGGGTGAAAGAGAGCATCTTCGTAACATTTTACATCTCGGCACGATACGAAGTCAAAACAAATATATTAAATGAGCAACGGAGAGCTGCTAAATGATTATATATTATTTTATAGGCCCCCCCGCCGGAGCTCATAACACGTGCCGTTTATTAAAAGCGATACATAAGTTATCTATTGCATTACGGTTGGTTAAACAATAAAACAACAGTTGGCCGGTACTGCGCGAGACTCGTAAAACGTTCTCGTTAGAATAGACGCTTCCAACGATGCACTAGTTCTATCGATAATTGCCTTCGGCAACCATAAAACGCAATGGACATTTAACAGTTAAGTTGCAAGCTAGTTGCGGCGCGGTGTGTTATTACAAGCCGTTTAAAACGTCATAATAAAGGAAAGTCTTTTATGAAAGGCGAGTACTTAAATGGGTGTTGCTAAGAATTAACTGAGCAGTTATTTTTTTCTTAAGTTCTTTATCGCTTTAGCGCAGTTAGGAAGCTGCTTTAATGTATTTATTCGCTTGGGAAAATTGAATTAGGTATGCATATACTTAAACAAGAAAATAGCTTAGGTATTTTAGTGTGGTAAATACGCTGGGCGAGTAGGTACAAAGGCGATGAATAGGTTACTATTATCTTTTATGGGCACGTGTTTCCAACAACACATACAATAACAATACTGCAATAAAAATTGATTTTTGAAAAGCAGATTACGTTTAGGCTACGCTCCCAACCTTAATAGGTATACCTGCGAGTTAATACGTTTTTCTGTGAATATAGCTAATCCGAAAGTAACTCTATCTCTGTCTCTCTATCAGTTTGCTACCTCTTCACGGCAACACCACCGTACTGATATTAGTGAAATCTAGAAAGTAGATAGTTCTAACACTGAGAATAATAAGTTTTTATGAAAAATTTACCCTTACACCCTTTTTAGACGGCACTTGATTATTGCAGTTTCAAGTCAAAATGTGATTACATTATTCGATACTTAGATAAAAGTGAAATTAATGTCTCATTTTTTAAAATAACGAATTTCCCGCAGAATAGCAATTTTACGAAGACAAAGTCGCCGGCAACACATATTAATACAAATACGGAACAAGTGAAACTTGTGCAGTCTTTGCATGTGTGTAATGCACTACACACAGTCAGTGGCATGCGTACCAGCGACACATGGGTACCTATTATGTACAGATCCTTATTATACCTATCGGTCGACTTGTTTGCGCCTTATGTGCGTCCTTGGCGGATGTGTGAAGGCGCGTGAGTCGATACACCATCGGAATGATACATTATGGACAACCGTTTTGTTTTTGTTTTGATTACACGTTACATTGTTCTTTGGCCAAGCGGTTCCGAGATTAACTGACGCTAATTACTATTCATTTGTGTGCATAGAATTTGTAAATACATGCTGAAGCTAGACGAACGGTCACGAACAGTTTCGTTTGAAATTGCATCAAAGATATCGCTTATTCCTCGTCCTTTTTATGTGTATAAGAAGGACGAGGAATATGTTTATACGATTTGTCAGTTTACTTCGAAATAAAGAAAAGAAATGTTTACCTATTCGTGACAATAAAACATTCTATCAAATCTATTTTTGTATTTTGTGTTTACCCGTTTACCCGTTAGAAATTATATTTCTAAACAATAATAACTAGAACACAGAAAATTCCAAAAAGTAAAACTATGGCCGGGAATCGAACCCGGTTTAATTTAAAGCAAATTGAAAAAAGAAACTAATTCATATTTAATCTATGTATGGAAAGTAGCAGATAACACAATCTAGTTAAAAATTGCATACTGATAGGTAATCTTAAGGCCAATCTGATACGCGCGCTATTTTCTATGACAAATAAGATAAAACGAGTAACGTAGAGTTTTCGTTTGACAACGATAACATGGCATTGAAAGCTTTGTTCAGTAGCACATAGTATAAAACAAAGTAGCTTTCCGTTGTGTCTGTCCCTAATCCCTATGTATGCTTAGAACTTTAAAACTACGCAACGGATTTTGATACAAATTTTTCTAATAGATAAAGTGATTCAAGAGGAAGGTTTCTATGTATAATTCTACGCAGACGAAGTCGCGGGTAGAAGCTAGTTATTGATAAGAGAAACATATAGAGACAATAACCGATTGGTTAATGCTTTTATGAGGAATAACACAGAAAAAAAATACAAGTGGTAAGGGAACGTGTGTGGTATGCCACAAGCTATTTATTTTAGGGGGAAACCTAACCGCTCAGTAGGTGCATTACTTTTTAAGGTCATGAACTTAAGCAGAAAAATGGAACCCTTATAGGACCACTCGTATCTTTCTGTCTGTCTGTATGTCTGTCAAAGCATATTGTAGACATTTTATACACACTTGCATTAACATAGTATTTGACAAGTAAGAAAAATGAGTTTGAGAAACTCAACCGCGTGACATCAAATTAAATCTTATTGGGAATGTCTCCTATTTATAATATACTAGCTTCTGCCCGCGACTTCGTCTGCGTAGAATTATACATAAAAACTTTCCTCTTGAACCACTCTATCTATTAAAAAAACCGCATCAAAATCCGTTGTGTAGTTTTGAAGATATAAGCATACATAGAGACAAAGGGACAGAGAAAGCGACTTTATTTTATACTATGTAGTGAATTGTTACAATTTTAAAATGGTTTTAGACTTTTTTAAGATTATAGATGTAAATTAAAAAAACCCTTCCCTTCCTTTATCCCTGAAAGTTTAAATCCTTAACTAACATCAAAAACTACGCTTTTTACGTTACGGGACAACAATTTAAAGCACAATTTAAAATAGTAAAATTCTTACCAGTTCAGCATTTTTAACTCCATACTTCACTTCACCACAAAAAACGGAAACAAACTGACTTTTTAAACCCACGGTTCGATTTAATCCGACGTCTGTATCTCACTGCAAAATTAGCACAAGTGACGACTTTAGAGGCGCCAGACTAACCTGGTCAATATCAAACTATTACTAACATTTCATAATGTCTGCCCTAAAAGTCGTTAAATCTTAATTAAGTAGCTACGTGTTATTGCAAAAAACAAATGGCTACCTGACAATTTCGCTTTCACTGACGTCAACAAGCGGATGTATTATTATTATTTAATTGTTCACGCCATTAGCGTTGTAAATGCACTTAGTCGTTATTTGTGGAAGAAACTAAATTTAATAGGCATAAAAAAAAAGTTTCCCTTCGAACAATGTTAAAATGGTAAACATCAAAACATGTTTGTTCTTATTGATGTTTGATAAATAGAACTTTTGAATATGTGTAAACAACTCAATTACATTTTCAAGTAGGTACTTGCTTTTTTAGAGAATACTATCAAGCCGATACCCGGTCTTAGTGAAACTCAGACTGAATAAAAGTAAAGACAGTTGTCAATAGCAAAATGAGGCTGGTTTAAACTACACCTCGTCTTGTCGTGTGCGTAGGCTAAATAATTGGCTTGGCCAAATTTGATACCACATTTATACTTTACCGTTAGCAGAACTCCGTCTTTAATTTGGTCTGAGAATTGAAATCGGCTATTCGGATAATAATGCTTATTGATAACACACAAATTTGTTTTTGTTCCAGCGGCGCAGCCTGAAATAAGCACCCTAAGATATCAGATATCAGACTGGGAATCCTGAAAACGAAGCCTAACTAGTTATCAAATTAGTAGACACAATTAAATTACTAATCTTAGAAGATTTACTAAATTAATATGCGTCCCCTTAAAAATATATACTTATATCAATATCGGTATCACATAGGTTGGTCCAAAATCGGTAGGACTACTGATTTCATCATTTATTTAGTGACTACAGGAAGTGAAAACATACGCTACGGTACATTGCTTACGTCTAACTTGAAATTGACTAAATTTACAAACAAGCACTTTATTGTGTTGTACTAATGCTAAAACTTTCACCATGCAAATTGCATATTCATGACACTGTGCAATGATAAATGGCAGCTAAAATTATTTTTACATCACCCGGGCTGTAAGTAGCAATTTACCGCCCGCTACGTGAGCCAGACATAGCAAGACATAAAATTTTGTATGGGGGCGGTGATAAAGAAAGCCTCAGGTCGCATGTTTAACGCCCTCGCCTTAGCACGAGCCTACAAGTTCCTGCGATCTACTAACTGTTTTAGATTTTGTCATCTTTGTAATATTCGATTGATTTCTATTATTTAGTTATATTAAATCTTGGCGATTTCAATCTAAATTCTCCTAGCTTGACAACAGTGGCGCGTGTCCATAGAAATCGATTCCCACCGGCTTGCCGATTTTAAGACAGTTGGGCACTTTTATTGTGTAGAATTAGAGGATAAATCTTGTTAAATTCCCTTCGGCTTGCCTTCTGATATACTCTACGCCACGCCACTGCTTGACAATGTACAATTTATGATGTATTTTTTTATTGAAAGAATAAATACCTAATCTAAATTTAAATCTAACCCTTTCTTTATTTCACCACCCGCGGAATTTAATATACTATTGAATGCTTACGTACTATCTCAAATTTGACTATTACTGACACTAAACTACATTGGCGCAGGCGCAGGTGTCATAATGTTACAAAGAAGCATAACAAGACAACAGAACGTCACTGCTCATAGAAATTATCCTTTGAAAATTACTTACCTAATCCAATACAGCTTGTGGTTGTAGAACAAACAAAACGTTCATAATTTACCTTGAAAGACGAGAATACTACAACAATTTTATCTTGTCATACCCGTCTCGTGCTTTTAAAAAGTTCTCTGTGAGGCTAGGATAATGAATTTGCACAGACTTTGTTTATGTCTATCCCGGGGTAACTAAATTCAAGGAATCTCTGTACGAACTAGGCAATATCAACTTAAAAGTACTTAAACAGAACTCGAAATTACACAAAAGAGCCCCATGATAGCAAAAGGGGGTGGTAGGGCCTTGTGCAAGGTCCGTCCGGATCGCTACCACCATCTTACTCGCTAATCCTGCCGCTAAGTAGCAGTGCTTGCACTGCTGTGTTCCGGTGTGGAGAGTAAGACAGCCGGGGAAATTACGGGCACAAGAGCCATTTCATCTTAGTCCTCTAGGTTGGCAACGCATCTGCAATCCCTCCGGGGTTGCGGGTGTCTATGGGCAGTGGTGATCACTTACCATCAGGTGACCCACTTGCTCGTTTGCCTTCCTATTCATATAAAAAAAAAAAAAAAAAAAAAAAAAAAAGGTACCTTAATTTACATAAGCACATTACTTTAAAATTTCGTGGAGATGTCCTTGACATCAATTTTATTATTGTAATAAAATAGGTCTTGTTTGTCATATTGAAGTTGAATAGTTGGATTAATATAATTTATCTAATCTTAGCAATCATGTTATAGGCGATGCGGCTAGCAAACACACTGTTTTGATTCCCCTTTCCACCTATACGCCCACAATCATGCTAAACAATCATGCTATAATCATTTGCCCGAATATATAAAATCTTTAGATGGTAATAAATTTAAAAAAAAACTAAAGGATTTTTTACTTTCAATGTGTTTTTATAATTTAAATGAATATTTCTGTACAAATTTTTAAAATAAAGATATCACCTAATAATTTATAATACCTAATAAATCTAAATATTGTACGTCCGAAATGGATAAACTGTTGAAACTTATAAAAATCATGTTATCACAATTGTACACGGTTTTAAACAATAAACGTTTCTTATTCTTATTCTTAAACGAGGTCTTGTTACTAAGACTGCCTACCCCGTAAGGGACAAAGACGTGATTTATGTATGTATGTAATCCAGTGCGATGTATCTAGACACCGTTTTACATGAAAACGATATGTAGCAGATAGACATCGATGTTCTATAATCGGGAGCAAAGAAACCGGGTCATTTTTCATACAACTTTCTACGGGAAGTGACCCAGTTTCTTTGCTCCCTAGTAGTACAATCAAATTTGGCGTGGACTATAGATATATAATACTAGCTTGTGCCCGCGACTTCGTCTGCGTAAAATTATATATAGAAACCTTCCTCTTGAATCATTCTATCTATTAAAAAAACCCGCATCAAAATCCTTTGCTTTGTTTTATACTATGTGGTGATAGTGATAAAATTAGCGTTAGTGTGGTATAAGTGGAAAAAGACTGATGTGTTGCTACAATTGTATAGCCCTTGTTAATCTAATTAGTTATTTCGTCTATGAATCAAACCAACCCTTACAATTGCTAAAATATTGTGGAATAATTCTAAGACACCTTGAAGAGTAGAGAACGGATGAAAAATACACTAAATTTTTGCGTATAAAACTGTTATGTTAAAAACGTAACATCGAAGAAAATGGCGACCTCATTAAAAATTTTACTTAATGACCTTGTCCAGTGTCAACTGCTAAATATCGTCTAAATGCACTTGTACTAAGCGTAATTATGAAATTAAACCCCTAATTGATGCATTTAGAGGATCGAGGACGTTGTGATGGTAAAATAAATGAGTAAATGAGTAATGCGCGGAAGGAAACTGGTCGCAAGTGATTCAAATAGTTACGACATAACAACAACTGAATTAAATTTTAAAATGCGCCTAAACAAATGCCGCTTTCGAGCGACAAAGTGACATTATTATTTTACATCATTTATTCAAAAGAAATGCTAACGAACCGGCATGACTACTAAATATACCTCGATGTGAACTTTACACACGCATGTCTTTGTTTTCATTACACCGTGTGTCCATTACGGACAGATGCAATACGCGCGCACAAATAACGCGTAATGGATTGAGAAACGGTTTATTACACGGGAATCAAATAACATAACAGCATTTACTTTTGTTTATGCAAATAAAAATTATCTTATCTTATCTTATCTTATCTTATCACGGTTACGATGCTTCGCAAGCTTCATGCCAACCCACGTCCTCGTCATTTTAATTTGTACCATTTCTCGTTTAATATGTAAATAGGGTAAAACATTCGCGGATGCATTTACGGTGCTTTTCAAATTGAGACTGAAACAAGTGAGCGTTACAAACATGCTTTTGCCGGTCTTGGTTGATCCTAGGAGACAAAACTTGGCTTGCAACGCAATAGTGGTTTTAAACAATCTCTTTACCTACTTGCACAGATGTCGTTAGTTAAGTTAAGTTACATTAACAATAATTTTAAGCATAACAGAAGAATTTGACGTAAATCTGATAAGGAAAAATATAATCCCGTTTGATAACCGAGTTGGGTACAAATAATTATTTTTCCTAGTAGAATGCCAGTTATCAAACTCGGTTAGCTACGAGGAGCAAAGGGTGCTTTCCTGCGGCAATATTTGCTAACATGAAAATAGTAGCGAGTTGTTGTTCTATTGTATTACGTAGGCGGTTCCATAAAAAAAAAGATAACGTAGAAGTTTTCCTGTTTAAAACGATGCATATAAATGATGAATTTTAATGCTTTCCATGTGACAGCAGACTTTTGCGGTCGTCTATCGCGACTGTAATACAGACAGGCAGGTTGCCTTGCCCGCAAGGTTAACGTTGATATTAAAAAGCCGGTTTTTTTTGGATAACTCTTAACAACATCGGAATGCAAATGTACAACCAAAACTCCCTCAATACCAAGTTAAAGCACTTTGCAATACTTTGCATTTAAAATGAGCGCGTCACACCATTTTATTCGCAGACTCTTTTCAGACATATACAAAGTTTTTTTTAAATTATAAAATAATTTTGATACGTTTTGATTGTACAGCGGCTTCAACGAATTCGAAATAAGTGTTGTAGGTTTATTGATTGTATTTCTAAACGATGCTGAAAACGAACACATGGAAAAATCCGAAAAGTAAAGCTATGGCCGGGAATCGAACCCGGTTTTTTTTCGACACAACGGTATAGAACCCTTATTGTGTGAATCCGACCTATACGAGTACATGACCGGTATTTTTTTATAAAAAAATGCCACCACTTCATACGATATTGTACATTAATTTATTGAAACTAACTCTGTCGGCGTTTCTTTGACCCCGCTTTGTAACATTTGACACCTACGCTTAAATCTATTGTGGCAATCATAAAACCCGAACATAAACAAAAGGCAATAAATTAATAAGTATCTGAGGAATCCCAACAGAACACCTGACCAGAGTCAAAACTTAATTCGATACATATTGTCCAAAGACCTAACCTCGGGTGGACAAAGGGAGGGTTCAATTAGATAATACGCTTTTGGGTCAACATTGTGCGAATCATAAATGCCTTCAACAACTTTACGTACATTCGTACAGTTGGCAGCAACAAAAACGGGTCATACAAAAAATAAGAAGAAGTTGTATTACACGCGGACATAAGATTAACGACACGGAGTCATCGGACTTGTGTTTCCTTTGAACCGGCAGAGTTACACCAAAATTTATATTTGTTACAGCAAAATTTGCCTGTAAACTTTCATCTTTTATGTCCACGGCCACGGGAAAGACGCGAACAGATTTCATGGTAAGTACAAGGATGTCAAAATCCTTTTCTGTCAAGAGGGTATGCGAATTTTGTTTGTGTTAATCTTATAAAGCTTTTTGTTCACGTTGAGATACGTGTTTCTGACAGTCGATAGAAATATGTATGTTAAAACAGGAACAAAGAACAATCAGACATATACGTACTTATTCACAAATATATCCTAGAATGTCCTGAATGTTCAAATGCTAATATTTTGATCCTTGAGTTAATTAATGCTTTTATTAAATAACTAGCGACCCGCCCCGGCTTCGCACGGTATATTATGCATGTTTTATACATATAAACCTTCCTCTTGAATCACTCTATCTATTAAAAAAAACCGCATCAAAATCCGTTGCGTAGTTTTAAAGATTTAAGCATACATCGGGACATGAGGACAGAAAAAGCGACTTTATTTTATACTATGTAGTGATTACTAACACAAAATTGTATGTTATTGTTTCTTAGAGTCATATTTAAGAACATTTATTATTTTGACCGTTTCATATTAGCCATGAACTTTATTTAGGTGACAGAAAATGCATTTTTTTTTTCAAATACAAGATATCTCGGACAGATACTTCTCACAGTTGTTTATTTCACTCGTCGAGTGGTTAAAAATATATTACCAACACTGTTCAGTAGGTATACGTGGGAAATTCCATATACTAGTTAAAACAAGACTTTAACGACGGCGCACACATCTTTTATGGTCGTATTTATCCAGTAAAAGCTAGTGGCTTTTATGGCTACTAAAGATAGGTAAAACAGACACGCTGCTGAAAACTCCAGGTCACACGGATGAAACAACGCAATGAGCTGTAAAATTCAAACTCAAAGTCACTCTTTATTGTACAGAATACGCTGTCAAAATAAATCCCGTTATTCTATCACCAATATCTTCAATGTATCAAGACTTTCACTACGAGTAGTAGATTAATCCTGACCATGCGGTCATAGCATCACTACCGAAACTAAGATTTTTTTTTCAAGATTTTAAGTAAGCAAGTATTTGCTTTACTGTACAAAATTAAATAAACAAACACAGCTCACAACAAGTACAACGGCGAACTATGACTTAACATATAATACAAACAAAAGTATCTAGTACTAACTAGCTCTTAGTTACAGTAACTCGATAATGCTTGAAGACTAAGCTTACCCTTGATAGCTAAATATCATAGTTGAAACACACTAATCGGTAACGGATTGAGGGGCTTCGATAATACGCGACCTTTAATCATTATCAGAGCCTAACGAGACCGCAATAATGAATTTAT
This sequence comes from Pandemis cinnamomeana, assembly GCA_932294345.1. Taxonomy (NCBI): domain Eukaryota; kingdom Metazoa; phylum Arthropoda; class Insecta; order Lepidoptera; family Tortricidae; genus Pandemis; species Pandemis cinnamomeana. The sequence continues at coordinate 9,991,792 of OW028721.1, forward strand.
CATCAATGGCGCTACATAAGATGGGCTTCGCAATAGCTCAATCGGCATGATTAACTGAGGCCGATTAAACTACGCCTCGCTTCGTGCGTATGTGCGTAACCCAACCAGTTTGTTTGGCAAAGTTTCGTTGAATCTGTGTGCGTACAACTGCCTGCACACGGCGAGGCGTATTTTAAACCAATCTTACTTTGGCATTCGAACGCAGAACTGTCTTTTTGTTTCGTCTGAGATTGTTTATATCCTTTTTCCTGTGACTAGGAAGTAATGTGACGTCCTCGCTAATATTCCTCCATTGCATTGACCTTCAATTACTTGGGTCATATGTTAATTTCATTGGCACGAGGAAAACACGGGCGATGAATGCTGATTTGTTGCAATACGCCGCTCAGAAAATCTTTAAAGTACTTGTCGAAACAATAGATAATAGATAAGACCCATACAATCACTAGGGGAAATAAATAGTCTAAAAAGAGCAAAGGCTATTCCTTTTCCGCAATTTAAATCAGCCCTTTTAAAGAGCAGCTATTAACGATAGAATAAAACATAAGCAATCCGGCGAAAAACTGGCAAAGTGGTAACGTCAGAAAGTTTCCGATAAGGTGGCCAGGTGAAAACCGAACTAGAAACTCCCCGACCCTCCGCCCGCTGCCTACTTAATTAAACCGACCGTCTGCTCCAGCAAAACGCTCATTTCTCTCAGACTTACGCCAAATAAATTCAAATACCTATTCAATTATTCACCAGGGTGCAATAGGTTTCGGAGTTGTATTTAATTTTAATATCCGGTAAAGAGATTGTTTAACTTGCTAATAAACTAAATATATACCGCTTAGAAACGTTTGCTGTTCTTGATTCAAAAGAATAAAGTGTAAAAATTCCGAACTTTACGCATGGCATGACCGGTTGGTATAGGATTAGAGCCATGTTAACACCTTAAGTGGCAGACCCGGGAGCATTTCTACCTAAGACAAAGCGGTACACGATAGGCTAACTAATTATACAGTTTCCTAGAGCCGAGACACTGCCTACAGCCCTAGTGATTAGTAGATTACCCTGTTAAACGAGGAAAACTGCACGATGATATGATTTAGTAGCTCCTGCTGCCGTAATGATAAAGATGTTGTTGTAATAACAATCCGTTATAGCAAAATTGAAAGTGAAGCCAAGTAAATGTATACTTTATCCGAATAGCACAGTTTTAGTTGCATTAAACAACAATTAGGCAATTTTCACAAACACAGGGGTAATGTGTGAGCAAATGCTATGCTACATAATGTCAACAGCAGTGTTAAGTGGTTCCGTACAATAATAAACGACTGAAACTGGCGTTGCGTAATAACCCGACGACAAAGAGCAGAGCAGTAAAACGGTTACTGCGGCACAAAGCACGAAAACATATTACACGTACAAACATAATTAAGATTAGAAATGGATCCCGAGCTTATTAGAAAGATCAAAAAGTATGTGTTGAACGTAGAAATCGGGTGATGAAGTGAAGTCTGGTGGCTCGCTTTAGATCACCCTCACCTACTCGTAGTTTATGTTGGGAATGAGAATTCAGCAATACAATTTTCAAAGAGACATCTTCAATTCTTCATCCAACATTTTCTAAGGAAATAATACATCGGAATAATAGTCGGAAGTGGATTACGGGACGATTTTTCAACCCTTAGGTAGGCATTTATCTGACTGATACCCATAGAGTTATTCGTTGAATATGACGATTGCGAATCGGCTTTAACTAAGCTATATACTATCCCTTTCAGCAAATCTCAGATTCAAATAATAATGAGTTGTTGGACATATAGAAACTTTTAACTTTTTTTCTATACTTGCATTGTGATACATAATGATATATGCACCAAATTGACATTTCTAAACGATACTGAAAACTAGAAACAATAGAAAAATCCGAAAAGTAAAGCTGAGGCCGGAAATCGAACCCGAATTCTCATCATTCCGTGATACGTGTGTTGCGACCCTAGCGCCACCTAGACGTTGACTACATAACTACTACGACGTACAAGCACGAGTAGCTAGCGCCAGTAATGTTATACTGTTCTACATCACGCCAACGAAGTTTCTCAACGCGGATGCGCGGCCGTCTCTGTCTGTTTCATAGAAATAAATAGAGACGGAATTATTGATAACTAACACTTAAGATACCTAACTGGAACATAACAGACAGTGGTGAAACAGGCCCTTAACCAACGCTATTTGTCTATAAATTAAATTTGCCAAGAAGTAGTCGTGAACATGAAATTTATATAGATTCAGGCCCTATTTCACTTCATTTAGTTTGACACCTTTTTTTATCACACGACCTTAACCTATTCTCCATAAAGTGACGAACATAAACGTACTTTCCTAAAAATCCAGCCAAACAAACAGTTTGCTCAAAAGACAATTCACATCGTAACCAAAGTAAATTTCTGGAATTTTATTAGTCCAGCGTAATTAACAATCAGCATGACCCACGAGGTCAACTGATAGTAAATTCCTTCAAACTCCACATTTTACGATTCCGTGTACACTGCGTATAAAACACGTTTACATGGATAGTTTAGTCTTCTAGCTCGTGTTACGAGCCTGCAGTAGTGTGTGTAACTAAGCAGGTTAATTCGAGCCACTTCCAATTCAGCTTATTGGATTACTGTGAGCTTGCACAGCTACTCATTGGGTTGTAGCTCTGACAAAGCCGCGTGGTGCATACGTACGTCACTTTGCCGGTAATCTGTACGGTTATGAACATACGCTTAGAGCTTAGACTAAGTCGAATCATGGTATGACGAGAGCGTCAATGGCCTAACAATAATTTCAAATTGTCAACTCCCGCATGCTGACACATATCGTCCCAGCGAAATGTCACTTTGACGTATCCTAGTAGTATCCTCAATGCAAAATATGCCGAGGACTGTTACTAAAATCATCGAATTGACAAATAAAACTATAGGGCCACATAGGTATCAGTAATTTCAACGGCTACCTAAGACCGATTCATAGCGGCTGGGGTAAGCGTAATGTGTAAGATGGTGGTGGAATCAATCCTGACGGACAAAAGTTACTCGAAAACCATGTTTATGAGCTAATGAAGATCGACAATTAACATTATTCATCACATCAGTCGAACCGCAACAATTACATTAAATGTACTAAAACAACATAAGGGCCGAATTGTTTCTTAATTTACTTTACAGCGTTAAGAGTTCTCAAAAGACGAAAATCTCAGTGGAAATTTGCCGCGAAATAATAAAGTTCAGAATTCGGAAACGACAATTGGAAATTCTGGCTACGTTTTCGACTTAACTTTTGCCCATAAACTTCAATGTTCCGTTACTGATAGGGATCCGTATAAACTGGCCGTTGAAATTGAATAACCAAATTGCTGTAGTTAAGTTGGCAACATAACTATAATGTTACAATCAACAAATACCACTGCTGATTAGTGGAGATATCGCTAATAAACAAGTTGCTGTTAATCCATTTGTTACGTTCAGACGGAAAGTGTAAATGCTGATTGAATTTGTGAGGCTGATAAATTAGTTAATAGCGATGGAAAGAGCAACGCAATGGACGGAATAACGAATATATTGATAACAAAACAAATCAACAGCGTTGTTGCATTAAGCAACGAGTTACAAGAAGATATAAATTTAAATTCTTACCCAACTGCACCGTTCAGGGCGGAGACCAGGCCGGGCCTCTCATAGCACATACGCATGCCAGCTATTTCGACGGTAACGTATTGTCAAACAATATCTCAATTATTAACCACACAGAAACCACTTCCGCACACTGTACACTTCACTTAAACAATATTCAAATTAGTTAGCGAGTTTCAATCAACTCCACGAACGAACATTTTCGACGAGGATAAAGTTCTGCCAATCGTCAATATTCGCAGTAACAAGCAGGTACTGTGGAACAAACAGATAAGTTAAGAACGAAAGGATTCGATGTTACTCATGTCACGTTCCACTTGATTGATGCAACAAACGAATTAGCATTCAAGTTCTATACAAAGGAAAACAAAAAGTTACCGTGTGGACGCTGGGTACGAAATCATTATACATTTGAATAATTTGCAAAAACTAATTTCATGTTTACAGTTTATATCAGGATAAACCAAATGCAAATGTCCATTTCCTCGACTTTATCCCACATATTAATAAGGAAAATTGAGTTATAAGTTGGGGTAAGAAGGAAAATACACGAGCACAGACGGCTAAGGCTCGTTTGCGACGTGACGTGACGAGGATAAAGCCACGGCGAATTGTCGTCATTCGCCGGCAAGTACTACAACTGGAGTGAATTTAACAAAACATGCATATGCAAACAAGGACAGAGAAACCCTAACCTTCGAACTGAAGGTTTATTCAAACGTTGAAAATGTTTGAGTAACGACATCCACAGATTTGACCTCGACACGTTTAAGTAAAACCCTAAACAGACGGGTGTAATCTTAATTGAAGAACTGATTACTTGCGAAATTTCGGGACGGGCCGATGATTAATTGCGAATCGGCCTCGCGGATACATTTTGCCTTATTTAGCACCGAACCGGGTAAATAGGATGTGGCGGATTTTTTCTTAGGGTCATGAGGAGCCATTACTCGGATGTTTTCCCCTGTGATTGATCGGTGTAGCGCGCCTATCCGCCGCCCGGCAGAACGACCTGGTAAAAGTGCACGGTCTTTATATTAGTTTATATCCACGCCGTGCCGTACGACGTGCTGAGCCGTTGCCGGCTTTTCAATTCGATTAATGGAGTACCGCAGTCTGACGCTTTAGTAAATTACTTATTGACAAAATTCCAAAATAAAGATAAGCATACATAAACAAAGCTTGAGAAGAAAGGTAGAGCTGAATAAAGGCCTAATGAAGCTATTGAGTTAACGGAATCCTGATATTTGTCAATTTTGTGATAATGCTTCACTAAGGGCTGAATACACAAACTATAAAAGCTTAAGCAAAAATTTTGCACTCCATAAGTCTAACCCAGGTACCCGTGCACGTCAATGCGAGTGTAAATAATGTACTTACTTATCGGAAGCATAACTATCAAGGTTAGCAATCGAATCTCAACGTCATAAATCTCTTGCTTTTTTATTATGAGTCAAATCCTTACTGTTCCACATCTCAGATACATTAACCTAGTTTTAAACCGAGGTCGAACTCAAAGTACTTTTGTCACTGAGATCCGCTGAAAAGCAACAACCACCACTCATCTTGTATATTATGTATCTAATTGTGAGAGGTACATACTTGTAAACAAAGAAAATAGACAGAAATTTATTTTGACGGTAATTCCAATTTACTTTTATTTATGAAATCCGAATCGCGTATGAATAAAAATGACTGTTGAGATCTCAGGTTTCGTGAGTTGGGACCCTTTTCGGCATAATACAATAGGGTCGATATTATAAGGGTAAACAGGAGAGTAATGCCAGACAGGGCTCCCACAATTTGTGGAATCCTCGGCTTTTACAAGTCCATTGAAGATAACCCTTAAGCTTGTGAAGCTCTTGCGTGGGAATATAATCGTAACACTAGAGACGCGAGGGCTCCTCAAGTGACCACCTTATTTACATTGGCCTTATTTACAATTATCATACCGAAATGTTTTTTAAAGACGGTTTGAAAGATTTAAGGGAATTATTCCACGACCAGATCCAACTTCTCGATTACCATAACTTTGCATTAATACTCATGCAGGCGTAAGCTTAAATGCTGCCACAGACATTTTTAACAAAAACACGAGGCAGCCACAAAGTTTAAATGTGAAATTCCCAGACAGTGGAGTGAGTAATAGAACACAACAGCGACATGTTGTAGAAACAAGAAACAAAAGCAATGATTGCAGTGTTCCACTAGTCGACAGAAAGGGATCAGGTAATGATTTGCCGTTTTCGAGCGAGCTTTAAGCTTTGTGATCGAAAGTGCGCTCGTCCCTATTTGAAGGAATGTGATTTGTTATTTCTAACCCAGGTAGCCGCTCAGGTAATTTGCTGTGTCCTAAATTAACTATACGTTAAGAAATTGCTGTAGTTATATTTATTACCGCCAGTAAAAATAAACCAGTTAATGATACATCATACATAAATAAACCCAACGAAACCAATGAAGTTCTCATTGTACATTAACCAAATACGATACAAACATTCTTCCACGGAGCCGATAAAAATAACTGCAGCCATTTAATTGGTCTCATCTCTGTCCTAATTTAATGTTTTCATTTTATCTACGTTTTGCAATGCAGCAGGCGAAGCGCTTGAAACATAAATCGTCGCATTATTAACCCCAGGTGTCAACAAGTAACTTTTTGTGTGCAATGTCGTATCGAATTGTAAATTAAGGTCGGTAGCATCAAGAAAAATAATTCCCAGTTCCAGCGATCAAGTGCGTCACGGATGAGTCAACATCATGGACATAACATCCGTCGAAGTGGGCGATTCTTACAAAAAGCCGCGAAGGCGACTCCGTCCGATTCCGATCCTATAATCCAACACTGCAATCCAAGTAATCACTGAGAGTTCACGCCACGGATTTCAATGTGTCGGCGCGGCAACGCATGCAACGGCTCGCGTCGGCAGCACGTGCGCATTCCGTGAGGGTATGCAGAGCGCATCACGTCCGAAAACCCGCCAAAATCGAGTTCCCCGCGCACCCTCAGTGAGCTTGCTGCACGAGCATGCGCAGAACGAGCACACGACCACACGGCGAGCGACAAGGCGCGCGACTGCCGCGAGAGGCGGGGCGGGAGCGACGAACGCACTACGCTCGCAGGTTATCGTCACTCGGCTACACAGATAATGATGTCAAAAGTGGATCGGACTAATGTTCTCTATTATGTTGTAAACGTTACCAATACTCGGACGGTGCCCGATGTTGCACCGTCAGCCTCGCTTCCTCGCTATACCCACGGTGTAACTGATCAACCGAATTGTTGAGATGTGCCCAATCATCTCCAGAGCCGAAGAAAGCTTTGTTATGATAATGATCGATTCAATTATGTTCATTTCCTTTCAATTAAGTTGAAGGACAGTCTCCCATCAAGGCGGCTTCTTTTTTAATTATATAATACATTTAAAATGCAATCCATTCAATTCTCGGTTTCTCATTAATACTAATGTCACCATAATTACTTTAAGAGATAGGCATAGCATAGCATAGATCAAGCATTGTGCATTTGAACGTCCACTAAACCCTAGTTATTATTTATGAGGATCGGCGACCCGCCGATGTATTTCCCCGTCCGATCGTAAATACAATACAATCTAATCCATGCATTTGTGTACTAAAAGAATTTAGAAGCGGACGAAGAGCGCGCGCCGCAAAACACCGGCCGTAATTTTTATCGTTCCTCGCTTTTTCCGGCTGAAAACAAATATCATACTTAACGCCACGCCCCACGGTTGTAAATCGTTTACCTTTACAATAAACTCGCACACTCCATAAAGTCAAATCGAATATTGTTGTCTTTTCGCGCTCCGAGCGATCCATCGAATATGCACCGTATCGTGATCGCGTTGAGTCGTTAGCGGATCGCAAGCGTTAATACGAAAGTCACTTATACTGAGATAGAGGTATAATTCGGGGTTCCAAGACTGCTGGAAAAAAGACTTAACGAGACCAGCGGTAAGGTAGGTTTTATTTTATGTGTCAGGCGGTGGAGGATTTCCATTTAGCAAGGCGTAATAAATGCACAGTGGTGGTATATTTCGGTTGTATTAAGAAGCGAGTTTCGTTTGATGGATACAGTTCGTTGAGGTTTTTGCGGTAGATTTCGTGAGAGAGACGTAACGTTTACAGGCTTTGGAGCGTTGACGTATGTTTTTACGCTTATTAATTCTCATAATTTGTGGGAATGATGCAAATTGTGGTACGAATGCAAGAAAATCGTGACGGTTAGAGAAACACTGAAGCTTCTCTAGCTAGCTTTCTAAACGTTGCATCGAAATTGTTCGACACTTTATTACGAGTTCGAAGAAATCTAAGTTTTCAAAATAAGGACATAGATTAGTCAAAGACAAGCGACTGAAGATGACGACTCGGTCTCGGGTTCGAACCCCGATCGAGCTGATATGATGAGCACAAATGTTTGTTTTTGAGCTTGGGATGTTAAATATTGTCTAGTACCCACAAGTAGTATGCACAAGCTTAGGTTAGTTTAGGATTATGTAGATCAATTAGTGTCAATTAATCAGTATGTACAACATAATGTAATGTCTGTATAAGCCAAAGAAACCGAGTACCTACCTAGCTAAATATATCGAACAGTAGAAACCAGCTACCATTGATAGGACAACACTGTCGTTAAAATACGTAATGACAGTTTAAATGACGCAAAACAAGATAATGTATATACACATAATCTCGTCATTAAACACTCAAATATACACACGGCACGGCACTTATCTCTCCATAAACAAGAAAACCTTGAAGTGTGAGAAATTAAGAAGACACAACACATCATAGCTGAAATACATACATACGAAGAACATGTCCAAAAGGAATGTGAATATAATAGTCGACAAAGTGATTTATGTTTTTTTTAACTTATAAAAAAGCTTGAAAAAAATCTACTCCTGTACCTGTATCTGTGATTTATGTAATTACGAGCACCACTATAAGAACACTCATAATAAGACTTAGGATAAGTCTACATTGTCTAAACACTCTAAAAGCACTAGTTGCCTTATGTCGCTCTAAAAGTGATCCATCGTTACATAGGTAAAAGCTTTACTGCCAATGAGTTTTTTTTTATTTGTCCATTCAGACAGGCTATGGTCAGAAACCATCCAGTTGTTCAGGACCAAGTACTTATTTAGAAAGCAAACCAGATAAAATATTTCAGTATATTCAATATTCCAGTATATTCCTATTTGATAATTAATGTTTAGGATCCAAGATGGTGGACATAATTTGACACTTGAAACGAAAATGGTGATGGGTGTCGTTTTCGAGTAATTTGGTGGCTCTGAGCCCGAATTTGTCATAACTTATGTTTTATTTACAGTACATAGGCCCCGGTCCAACTGTGAACACCTTTCAGCTATTGATGATGACGATGATGATGATAATTTAAAAGAAGTCGTAGAAAAAGTATCGTACGCAACGTTGTCTAATTAAGTCAAAAAAAAGCTCGTGGCGTCTTTTCTTTTGACCCCTCTTGTAAAACTGTTGCACAAAATACTATTTTAAAAGACCTTGACATATCATGATTAACCTCCTTATTCATAAACGCTCTGTGGGCTTCTGCTAACTTAGCAATCGTTTGTCCTAAAACTAAAACTAAACTTGCTAAGTTAGCAGAAGCCTATAGAGCGATTATGAATAAGGGGGTAAGTCTCGTTTGATAGTGTTGAAACTCTGAAACTCTTACAATTGCCACAATGGCACCAACTACAGCCCAGCTAGCACGAGATAGACTACCTGTCTCTTTTTAGAACTAACAGTAAGAAAAAGACGGACAATGAATCTCGCGCGCCACGCGACTCTAGTGCGCTCTCGTGCGACATGCAGGAATAACACATAACTGAAATACAAAAAAAGTTAATCTTACTTTTCTTTGACTAACGATGATCGAGCCATGGTGGTTTATCCATCTACTGGACAACTTATATAGTACCCAATTACAGCAACACGTTACATAAACTCTCGGAATTGTACCCCAAAAGAGTAATAGAGCACTTTCGAGGTTTCGTCCAAATTCGTGGAGCCCTTTAAGGACAAGTAGGTAAACATTCTCAATATTCTCATTATAGAATAGGATAAGTTCCATTATGTAATCCAATTTCACAGTTCAAACGTCAAAGCTGGCAATTAACATAATATTTGTTGGAACGAATTCGCATATCGCTTTACACTTTATAGAATATGGACCAAAATAAACTGCTATTTAGTTTAACGCGGCCGGTTAGTGCGTGCGATTCTCGGTTGAAACTTTTCCGATGCCACGGCCGCTGTGGCTTTAGACACATCCGAATTTATGTGGCAGCAGACGCTGAAAGGTTTTTTTTTTATTGGATAATATACGTGTATTTGAAAGAACAAAATCTAACTATAGGACTTTGGGTTATTCAAGAAGTTTACCGAACTCTGGCTGTGCTTAAAATAGCATAATCATCCACGATGGCATGCTTTCTCGCATGATAACTTGCTTCTTGCTCGCATGCTTCTTTGCTTGCTTACTTGCTTCCTTGTATGGTTATTTAATTGCTCGCTTTTTCAAAATATTCATGGTTCACGCAGTGGAAATCGCGGTGAAAAAGCTTATTGTATACTTACATATTATAATTTGCCATTTTTTCTGTGCTGGTCTGGGATTAAAGAAAAAACATAGAATGTACAGCTGGAAAAGCCCATCGAGGGAATGGGCGAAAATCTTAGGAAACATGTTATAGGCGATGCGGCTAGCAACCCCTATTTTGATTCCCCTTTCCACCTATACGCCCACAATCATGCTAAACGTGGCCTTTAGGTCTTGTTACCTTAATAGGCTTTGTCTACCCTGTAAGGGATAAAGTCGTGATTTAAGTATGTATGTATGTATAATTTACCCTACTGCTCGCGTCAAATAATTAAAAATAGGCTAATTCCCCATCTCGTGGGAACTTCAAAAAGTCCGTTCTTAAATAGAACCAACGCGTTTCATAAATTATTCAGTCTATACCTACTTCAGCTCTTAAGTGTTAGCTGTTTGTTCATAGAACAGACATGACAAACGGTTTTACACAACAGAAATAAAGATAGGTATAGATAGAGATGATAGAGCTTAATGTATTGCTTGATACCGAAATTTAATCCTCTACACTACACCGTACCTAGTCCCTGCCAAATTTACCTACCATCTGTATCCGAACAACCGTAGCTTTCTTCATCGATGCTATCGCATTCAATTCAGTTTAAATTCAGAGCCTAAACAGTGTAATCTACTGCGACTGTGACCCAAATTTGTAACGACAAAGTGGAGCGGCAGCGCCGCGATCCGTAGTCGAGTCGAGGCGGTATCGGGACTCCCTGGGGAACTGTGCGGAAATTTAGGACCGCGGTGTAGCCAGAACCATACTACGTGGGCTGGGACATGTCAGCTTTGCCCCTGGACAGTAAGCATTTTTTATGTCGCAAGTGATTTTGGATGTTCATTTGTCAGGTTCAATTGTTTCCGGCCGTGCTTTGACGATCCCACGATGCTGTCAGTTGAGTTCGTTGTATTGTCGATTTGGTGGTCATTTATTTTAGAGGTTCATTATTTTGTTAAAATTTATTCAGCTTCATGTTATACGCGCGAAAGTTGGTGAGGGTGTTTCAAGGAAAAACTACTCATCGGATTTTGACGACATTTGTCACACATATAGTTTATAACATTGCATTAACACACAAAATTCTATAGTTCCCGAGGGATAACGAATCTACAAATTCTTCATACACGAAGTCGGAGGCAATACCTAATGAAGAAAATGTAGTTCCCTATCCTGAATTTCGGAAAACTCATCATTACAACTCTTACCCCCTTATTCATAAACGCTCTGTAGACCTCTGCTAACTTAGCAATCGTTTGTCCTTATCTGTCACTTCGACATTTACCTTTCACAGATAAGGATAAACGATTGCTAAGCTAGCAGAAGCCTATAGAGCGTTTATGAATAAGGGGCTTATACAATACAAACGGAGCCTTCGGGTCAAATTTAAAGCTATCTAGACTGTGCATACGTTGATAGATTCAGTCAGAACAAACGATTATACATAGAAGTAAGAAGAGATCAAGTTATTTTCTAAAGCACTCCGAAGAACCTTGAAGTAGACATCTCACCTACAAATAATGAATCCAATACAGACTGTTGTATTCAGCTATCATAAATTTGACCCACGCACGAACTGGGTCAAGGACTGCGGATGTATATTTGTCAGTGCCAACCTTACGGTCAACAAGACGGGGAAATAAATGCACGGCGAGTATCTCCATGGTCATACCATGACTCCACGTAGACCATTAGATACGACAAGCCCCGGTACCCGTAACGTCAAAATCCGTTTGGAAATTAATGTGACAATGAATGAGCTGAACGCCAAAGAATATAGATGTTTTTGACCAGTAACGAACGAATTATGTAGAATGTTGTAGTTTTTTGTGAAATAAGTAATTCCTCTAAGGCATGCCGAATAGCGAAAGTTTGTGAATGTTTTGTTGCTATTTTACGCGAAAACGGCGTTTTATGCTTCTTATACCTGCTGAAAAATGCTTTTTATACCTGTATGGGGCTTACGCCTGTAAAATTTTAAAACCGCAATCGTCTGAAGTGTTGAGACATGTCGTTTTACACCAGTGGCCTTCGTGCAACTTAACAAAGATCTGGTATTTTTTGGGAATTCCCTTAGAATTTTCCAACCAGGTACAAAAACTAGTAAATAATATTATGAGAGATATTTCAAACTAAACAGATATTTAACTAAGGTGCCGAAACGAAGACATTTTACGGTGAATAGATGGTGGCAGAGTCTGGCGATTGCATGGTTTTAAGTATTGAGGTTCAGTGTGATGTAATCCACGGATTAGATAATCAGGCTGGAACCGAACAAGGGTACAAAATACGTCTGCCAATACCTGAGTTCTTCGTATCAACTAAAAAGGAGGCATTTCAAAATGATATCAACTCGGTACCATATCGGATCCAGATTCATTCATCAGACATGCCCTTGAGTTTAGTAGTATTCATCCCCACATCAACAATTCCGTGTTCCGGAGCGTAAGTCATTTCTCATTCTATCACTCAAAACTTAAGTTAAGTTACTACAAAGCAAAGAGAAAGGGGAGGTATAAATTTGACAAGCAGTGGGACATCAATTAGTCTATATAAAGAATCGCTTCTATATCTAGCTTGTCAATAATGATTTCTTTCATTCAAACGCTAAAACTAAAGGATAACCTAACCTTACTTTGCTACTCCGCAAAATAGTGAGGTCAAGTCATGCGAAATGGCCGCGCTCGTGTTGAGTTCTTTTATTCATGCAGTTAAACCACCATTCCTCCGCTTTAGACAAGGAAATACGCAAAGTAAACGCAACCAAAAGTACCAAAACACATCTTTTTTGTAAGCATCCTAAAGTGCATGAATTAAGACATTGAACTATTAGGCTATTTTGTATGACCTGCCTATTTCGCGGAGTAGCAAAAGTTATCCATTTATTATAACGCGGTCCTCCGTAAAGTAACGCCCGAATCTATAAAGTTGAAACAATGCTAATCAATTGCAAATTGCAATCAAGTGTGGGAAAGTAAAGTTGTCGTCGGCTGAGTGGCGACAAATTCGGCACGTAATGGAATCGTGCCTCGCTGGAGATTAGGCAAGGCCGCTTTAAAACAATTAAGCTAAAGAAGGGAATTAATTTTGCTCTAACAGATACTATACAGCGTATGAGTTCAGCAACCATGTAATTTGACTGCTTTGCTTTTGGCATTCGAAAAAATGCGATGATGTTTAAATTGAGTCTAAGGGCCTGTTTCACCACTCTCTGTTAAGTTACAGTTATATTAAGTGACAACTGTATATGATTCCGTCTCTATTTATTACAACGAAACAGACAGAGACGTCATCATAGATAAACGTGAATAAATAGTTACTAAAACTGTGATGGCCATTTATAAGATATAGTCTAGTCATCCAAAAGGTCTGTAAGATAACAACAGTAACTCGGCTTGCTTGACAAAGCAATTCGAGAAGCCCGTAAAATTTTCAAGAACTAGAAATCGTTAACAAAACTGATAAAGCAGTTTCTTAGTACAGCTTACAACAACAAACAAAGCGTATGTTTTAGGTTTAGGCCTACGAATATGTTTAGTTTCAACCAGAGCGGGCGAGTATGGTTAAATATGCATTGGAACGGCCTGCCCGGGATTGGCATCGTACTAATAAGGTTCGCTCCAGGAAATGCGCTTACGTAATTAAGGTAAGTTTACCTGTTACTAGAAACCGAACTAGAAGGGGGAGAGTTCATGAAAATCTTTCGCCACATACGAAGGTAAACCTTGTTTTAAACTCTGAACTTGCGGTCTTTAGAAATCCATCACAACGATTTTTACTTCACGAAAAGTATAATTAGGTAAGTACCACATACACAGGTCATAGCCACACGCCGCACCCACGTCTCACTCTATTGATTGAGGGTAACAAAACCTATAGACCACGTTTAGCGTGTTTGTGGGCGTATAGGTGGAAAATGGAATCAAAATAGTGATGGGTTGCCAGCCACATCGCCTATAGCATGACTCCTAATATTTACACTCATTCCCCCGATGAGCTTTTACGATCTACGCGGGATGAGAAGCAGCCGTTTTTTCTTTGCTTCCAGACGAGCATGGAACAATAATTATGGTAAAAATTATTAAAGTAGTGGTAGCCTTGTGATCTGTAGGCTTATTACCTAACTCGCTCGCAATCGCAATCGTGTTCATTTTGACAGTTCTTGTATGAATGTGACAGCTGGCTGATTCCGATGCCAATTGTCAGCCCATACATGAACTGTCAAAATGAACACGATGGCGATTGCGAGCGAGTTAGGAAATAAGCCTACTGATCAGTGGCTTCCCAAGCACAGGGAAGCGGGTTCTAACACATTGCTCATCACATAGCCTGATCATTACGAAATTTACGTATGAAATTACATTTGTAATTTACTGTGACCTTTTCGATCGGTAAAAACACCGTTTTGAACAGTGTGACGTATAAAGACGTTTTAATTCAACTAAAAATGTACAGACATCGGCAAAGTGAAGCACTTATACTGAGTTATAGAGACTCATCGTACTCTAGACAATAATTGTGTTCGTAAGCCTGCCTGCACTCATCACCTCGTTAAACGCTGCACTTAGCTGCAGTTTTATAAAGGTCCGTGGGATCCTAGTGACTTAGTTAAAGTGGGTACTGATCTGCCGCGTGGGCTGTCCAAGTGTTGCTAGCTGATACTTAATCGCTTGCTAGTCTTTTTGAACAGCTTGTTAATTTGCCGCCGTGAGCTAAATTAACTCTTAATTGAAAGAATAACATCGCAAAAAATCCACCACAGTGTTGAAGCCATTTAATAGTCCTTATGAAGTTCCCGGTCCGCTCTGGACTCACTTAAATACTACAGCCTCAGCCCTCAGATCACATAAGAATGCCAGTGCCAAGCGGTGGGCTGTCATTAGTCTTAAACTACAACTATGACAAAGGATAACTGCTTTAAAGACACGTCTTAATAGACACTATGGGGACAGCAATGGATCTATTCCATAGTCTAATACTTCTTTTTGTAATTTTGCTTTGTTCCCTTCCTAAGAGAAATTGGAAGGGATCCCTTCTAGGGATAAGTTCGCCGTTGTACGAATCTGTCATTATTGTGTTTGTTTTTACTTGTTTATGTGCCATAAAAAGTTACTTTACTATAGGTACTATACTAAGTCTGTCCCTCAATTAGTGCATAAGTAACCGAAATAGGCTTTAAATTACTCAACTGAAGAACCTAAAGGGTTCAGTTAGCCTTTCTTCGTAGTAGGCCTGAGTCTGTGTGACCTAAATGTGCACTGCGCATAGAACCATAACACACGAGCCACACTTTAATACAGTTGACGTATGAAATCGTCTTCTAAAAGCATAGGCATCATGTTCAAGAAAATTAAAATTAAGTTTTAATACGCTCACATTTACCAACACATATCAAGACGAAGTTCAACCAAACTATTTGAGACTGCTTTGGACTCAATGTAACCAGCTGACAAATTAAATTAAATTAAACGACAGGTTCTAAACAATTTTTTTTATAAGACAGTAAACTTATCAAAGCATGAAACAACTTCGACCTTACCTACTAATTTGGCTTCCATTTCAATTTCAACGATAAAAACCTTTATGCAAAACATAAACATTTAACTATGAAGTAGCAATAACTAAAGAAACTTAACGCTTAATTAATTTATCTGAAGAACACCAGGCGATCTAAAAGGCACGGCAGGCGGCAGACTATATCAGAGCATTATCAGAGACAATAATAACACCGATACCGCTAAGTCCGAGGGCGAAGACAAAGCGTTTGTCCCTTTTATCCTAACCAGTAACATTAAGCTAGTTACGAAGAACAATAACAACGAACTACCTAAAATTCTTTCTCTGTTTACTTCACGTGCATTGAAAAACATGGTTTTATTAACACGTGGTTCGAGACTTGTTTAATGACTAATTCCGTTAAAAGACTATTAAGATAAGGAAAGTTTCTCGAAACAAGTATAGGCAAGAATCAAACACAAAGATGCTACTTTTATTGAATTGGAATTATTCTTCGGAATACGAAAGAAAATTAATTTTTCTCAACTTAAATGTACTCTCATAATCTCGCATTGGTGAAGCTACGCAAGGCATCTTAACTGAGGTGATGCACTCAAGCGCACAAATTTATGTACATACATAGGTATATATCTATGCATGGAAACATTACAACCGAAATAAAATCCAACCAAGCGTATCCGTTCAAAAGCAACGTATCTTTTATAGATACGTCATGAACAAAATCTGCATCGTTGCCTGCATTTATTGAAAGCAGAGAACTTCCACCCCATCCAGTGAGACGCAAAATGAAAAATACGACGTCGTTTCGAACCGATTGTTTCTCTATTCCGGACGCGAACGAAACGCAAAGTAGGTAGGTATGAAATAATTATAGCTTGAGAGAGCGCGACACGCTTACCCCCTCCCCCCTTTTCTCACCCTTCCCTTGTACCCATGGGACTCTTGTAACGACAGAATGACAGAATGTGGTGAAGCGAAGACTTGTTGCTTTAACAATGTTACATCAAAAGTTTTTTTTTTACATAAGAGGGGGAAAACGAGCAGGCGGGTCACCTGATGGAAAGCGATCGCCATCGCCCAGGGACACCTGCAAGATGTGGGGAATTACAGGTGCGTTGCCGGCCCTTTCAGGAACAGGTAGGCTCGCTTTTTAAAGATCCCTAAGTTGTACCGCTCGGGGAATATTGCAGCAGGAAGTTGGTTCCAGATCTTCGTCGTACGAGGAAAGAAATTCCGTTTAAAATGCACACTTGTCTATGTGGGTATGGGACTTGGATATTGTATTTTGTAGACTTTCTTTTTCGCACTGTCATCGTTCATCTGCTGCTATCTCTCATATTTCGATATTAAGAATTTATTTAACCTATAATGCCAGGACAGCGCCACATTAAAAAAAGAACAAAAAACAATATTTTGTACAACAAATGAAAATAATGACTAACGTATTTGTTACGTGTCTGTGGTTAGCCAATTAGATCATACCTAAAAATTTTATTTATTTATTCAAATAACGTATAATAATAGTTCACAGTTTTAGATTCCGAAATCCCCCCCAACTCATCTCAAGTCAAGTCTTGGTTTTATTCAAGGGGATGAATTAATCTTTCGTCATTTCCGAATTTTCACGGCAGATATATATTTTAATTAAACATGTCCCATAGATTCCGCGAAGAAAATATCGCAACATTTCCAGGAAAAAAAGGAAAATATTTAATTTTTCCAGAGGGCACTCATGTTTGAGAGCGCTTGTCACAGTGCTTTGTGTTCATAGTACGACTACAATGTAGAAAATAAGCTAAAACACAAGTGGGTACTAAGAGTAGTGGTCTCGGATTTGTGTTTTTATATGATGGGACGTTTTTTTAATTCACAACCCTATTGTACTGTTGAAAGCGAAGTGGCGCATAAAATGTTAGCGTATGGAAAAATACGGGAGTCGTTAATCATACCTATATATTTATTAAATTGCCCATAAAGGACAGACTATGTTGAAAGTGGCGATATATTTAATACGCAGTTTTCTGTAAACATAGCTTCATAGTGAAATTAACGCTGCTGGTATAAAATGAGAGCGGTATCTAAATATGACTCGCACAGAACACAGATGACTGTCACACCTACCTATAAGTATTTGTTGACAAGGTTTGCCCAACATGTTTCGAACCAATCCATGGTTCATTTTCAAGCTGATCTATCCTATTTTAATAAATAGGTATTTTCTTAACGCGCATCTATAGTTGTCAAGCGGAAGTTTTGAAATTGTAATGCGAGTCAACGACCCGATCAAAGCCTGACGTCAATCATGTTGATCTTGTATATTGTTTTTCTAGAGCGCAAACGATTAGAAATACAGCAACAGATCATCTTTTGCATGACTTGGTTATCATTATCAACATCTGCCTTAAACGTGTTAGTATTACTATGAAGCCGACTTGAAGGTCCACCTGACTAAGGCGAACCTAATCTGAATTCCATATTAGCGGGACCTTGCTTGTGGTCAATCTGGGTCTTTGAATATTCTGTGCTAATACTTAGAACGATTACTAGTAGTTTACCTAAACCATGATTCACAACTTAGTTTAGTTAGCATTTGCCTATTTATGACCTTGAAAATGTTATCTACATTTTGATTGAATCAGGCTTTATTTTGCGAATCCCTTCTTAGCCATGACCTACGGGTTACTTTTCTACTTTGCAACAACACCAGTCAAAGGTTTTTGTTTGCTATATGCAATTTTTAAAATGCCAATCAAAAATGGCGGCTAGGCAAGCTGAGGTGGAGATGGCGAGAGAACGTGGACGCAAAACTGACTGAGGAGTGGATAGGGAGACGTGGAGGTAAGCTCAATACTTCCCGTAGAAAATTGTATGAAAGGAGACCCGGTTTCTTTGCTCCCGAGTATATTATAATAATATCAAATCAAGAATAAGTATTTAACCATAGGAATGACCGTTAACTTCACTATTTAAATGACTATCAACCTGATGTGGTTAGCGCATCTGGGCGTCACAAATTCATCTTTCACTAACATTTACAAACAACGAAATCATCGAGCTAAAAAATTAACCCTCCCATCTGTCGGTAGGCTTCAAGACCGCACTAAAGCGCAGTAAAGATCTGCAAGAAAAATTCTTCAAGTCGCATTAAACTGGGTCAACGACCTCTACATAAGTACCCCATTCATATACGGTTTGACAATGCATGTAATAAAAATTTGGAAGATTTTCCTTGCTAGTCTAAATTGGGCTTCAGATATTACTAAGGCTAAGTAGAGATTAATCAACTTAAACAAACAGGGGAACACGTCAAAGCCAAGAAGTTAGCGTCTTAGGGGCAACCTGTTGATATCTCGGTGATTCTAACAATGTTCATTGGAAATACAAGCACTCGAGAATGTTGACGTTCGATATTGCTGAGCAAACATCCTTATAAGGAATTAGTGGTGCAAGATAATAACACCCTTTGAAATTGAGTAGGAAATAGGAAGTAAGACACGAGTACCTATATAAGTAATTAAGTAACGGTTAAAAAAAAAAAAAAATTATGTGTCGGCTTCGCTCTATTAAGTTGTGCGAGGTGGGAGCCATTTGTATATATATTTAACTAGCTTCTGCCCGCGACTTCGTCTGCGTAGAATTATACATAAAAACCTTCCTCTTGAATCACTCTATCTATTAAAAAAAACCGCATCAAAATCCGTTGTGTAGTTTTGAAGATATAAGCATACATAGGGACATAGGGATAGAGAAAGCGACTTCATTTTATACTATGTAGTGATAGTGAAGTGATAGTGATGAAGTGATAGTCGAATATACTTTTTAGTTTTTTGTATTGCTTACGGGGCCACATAAGGTTGATGTTTACATATTTTTATGTATACCTTTGTGTATTTGGTGCCCTTGACTGTGGATTCTAGTTTCGAACGGACACTACTCACCACTTTACAAGGGGAGCGGGGCGAGCCTTGGATTTTAACTAACGTGATTGGTTAGTTTCTACAGGCCTACTCTGAAGTTAAAATCGAAGTAAGTTTCGTACCGTTCACACTAATAGTCTATAACAGAAGAGTGAGAAAGACGGCATACGAACTATGAGTTTCGGAGTAGCATCATCTCCGCTCCGCTTCGTCACAATTGAAACGCATCCCTAGCACTGTATTACATCACTTAAATTGCCAGGTAAATAGCAAACAAATTTAATGAACAGTATAAAGGCTCGTAAAACGCAACATAAAAACTATTTTTACCATGGTGACCAAACCAGTGGAGAATTTTAGTGTGTGATGCATACTTGATGCACAGGACATAATGGGACATTAAAAATAAAAAGACTAAGTAGAAATTGAGGGCACAACGTTGAATGTGTGATAAACGATTCAAAGCTTGTCCAAATTCTATTTCATATCTAGATTAGCTAGTTGTAAATTAGGGATTTTATGTATGTATTTGGTAAATACAAATATTTTATTGGAATAAAAATGTATTAAACAGTACCTAAATGCACAAATTACCCCAGTGGCCGGTCGTAATGTAATATTCATTTCATTCACGCTGAATAGCGTTAAAAATAAGGAACCGAGTTTATGAAAATTCATACGTGATTTTTCCAATACACAATTTTAATGTATGTTTACACAGGAGGTATGTATTTAACCATTCTATTCTAAGCAGTTGGTCCACACTCACACACTAAATGCTGGCCATAAAAAAGTTAATGCAAAGTAATAGCGTCAAAGTCTGTTATGTAACTAGAATCGGTGTTGTGGAGGTGACATCATCGCTAAACTACGTTAGCACTCGGTTGAAATATTGCCGCGTCACAGTGATAAACTTGTCGGCTGTACAGAACGGTAACAAGAACTCCCTCTTCCGGCGAACTCGTTCCCTGATCTGTTAGAAATTTGGTTGACAACAAAAACAACATCGATATAGGAAAGGAAGGGAAACATTAAGACGTACCTACCAATTTGTTCAACGTGTGTTATTGTAATCACATTAGGTCATCCCACAAACTAGCGCACTGATTTATAAGACTCTTTCCTACTGGTACGCTTTTTTATCGAAACTAGGTATAGGTACACAAAAGGCGTAGTTACACAACTAAAGCCAGCCGAATTACGAAAACGTCATCTCACTGGATGTTGAATATGAAATGTGATATTTGACTGACATGGCGGGATGCCAAAACGAAGAGGAACCATTCGAATGCAGTGAATTTGTGAAACTTCTTTATAACAGTAAATATTATGATGGACATACTGCGCCTAAAAATAAATCATCAATGTACAAACAATAGTTAGGTCCAGAATAAAAGTTGACTTGAAATGAAATGTTAATTTATAAAAAAGAACTTTTAAAGTTACACAGTAACTACTCCAAGGGAAACAATAGAAATTTACAGAACCGACGCCCCCCGTAGCAACTCGTGCCTAACAATACCACGTTTCATACATTGTATGTAATGTATAACCACCATACATCATGGAGACACGATTGCCTTGACCGCGACCGCGGGCGGAGATCACTCCAGCCAATCAAACTTTTTGCACCGCCTCATCTGTTTCGCATAATATTTTACATCTCATTTGTACTCGCTTTTATTACGTTCGACAATAGGAAAACTTAATTTGATTTCTCAATGCTGCAGGGAAATCATAAACCTGTTGCGCGATAAATTTTTACTTGACACTTCGATGCGATTATTATAGTTTTAACTACTGTGTAATTATACACTAGTAAATAGATTATAACAGGTTAATAGAGGTATAAATAAGATGTCTAGCCGTTCAATTCAGTTCGATGTTTGAGATTCACGTTCAAGAAAACAGAGACATCGTATTGGTCATCACAGCAAAATGTTTTCAATGTTCGCGACCTGTTTTTGACGTTTTTCTTTTAAATATCTTTTCGAAGCACCAACTTGCTTTCGAAAAGTGTTTAAACTTATGTAGCGATTCTAAAAACATAACGAAATATAAAACACCAAGCCCATTAATAAATATCAATTCCTTGAGGCAATAGGCTAAAACATTTAGATGATAAACCGGTTAAACAACATTGCACCGAGTTATCTAACATCCGTGCTTGATGGACGGCTCACTTACAATGCTAATTAATAATTAACAAAACAATAAAGAAGTTAGGTATATTATTATAACACACACTAACCAACGATCATCTAGTTAATGTTATAACGAGCATAATAGGAAACCAGAACGCACTAGACCAAACTGCACGACTTTAGTTGCAAGTCAAGTCAGCAAGAAGCATTGCGTGACCTATTTCCGAGTTTCATTTCATTTCTAAAGACCTAACGACCTGCTGGGTATAAATTAATGCCGACAAAACGACGATTCCTAATCTCTTCGAGAGTCGGAATACAATTTATCTCATTACCTCAATGTCATTCGATTCCATTGACGGCGGCGAAAATAAAACGATTAATCTTTTTAGAAATCATTACAGAAGAATTTTAATGCCCTCGTTCGGATGGCTCAAATCTAAGATGACGTATGGGAAACATCGTTCAAGTCGTGAGATGACACGGGCTCCTTAATAGCTATTAAAATGTGAAGTATCTGCGTTGGACGCACACGATTACTAATACAAATTATCATTTTACTAACGTGGTGTTTCATTGTTTCTTTGACACAAGCACGGCGCGCGACATAAGCTCTCATTGAATTAGGGTAGCGGCGCGAGGCGACCGTAAAGTTAAATAGAGCAAGATATAATTTCAAGAGAAAATTAGAACTAAAGTTATTCAAAACTAATTGTTTCTATGAATAAATAACACAAAGTTGGTTAATGCGTTGTGACAAGTATGAGATTAGCGTATATACAATACTACCAGCTGAGCGAAATCGGAAAACCGTATAAAAATTCCTTCTCACGGACGCAACGGTATCGACGCGCGCGCACGTTGCGAAGGTCACCGCGACAAGATTTGCATCTCTGTTAGTACAGGCTTTTTTTGTTGGGCGCGAGGGAGACGGATAGCTATGCAAATGAGCTATGGTAAAAAACGATCGTTTGAGTTACTGCGGCGCGAAGCGAAGTGATTAGAGGTCCGTTCTGAAGCCACGCGTTGCATAGGCGTGCATCTCATGTTATACCGGCTCAGATTCCAATAGACATCCAGTCTGCTGGTAGATCACGAATTGACGACCATAAACCCGCGACTGACATTATGAGATCGTTAGACTACCATGAATAGGTTTCTCTAAACGCCAATAAAACAAAAGCTACAAAATCCGAGGCACCAACCTCGAAAACAGCTCAAAGGACGCTCTCACACAATGCCTTCGAGTTTAGATATTCTGAAAATTATATTTGACAAATGACTTTTCCGACGACCAATTAAAACTTTCTCCGACTTTTAAAACAAACAAAAGCGAGCTATTGGTAACCTAATCCATTTTAATTAGGAGTCAAATTGTTGCCCTTGCATGCGTCCGCTAAGATAAATAGATGCACCTTTTTGTGTACGACGAGGCTTTACGTGGAATCCGTTTGGTTGGCGGCGTCTCCCCATTGTTTGTCGTTTCGACATAGCTTTACGGCGGGCGCAGGCGCGCGGAGCTGTCGGCCGATTAGTTTTATAATCGGACGAATGTCGACGATCCGTGTCTCGGTGGTCGCTATGGAATGGTATATATCAACAGAAATATTCCAATTCAATCAATTAACACGATTCGCGAGCTCATTAAACAATTAAACAAAATTGAGTTTTGTCCGATTTAACATATAATACATATATAAATCACGTCTTTATCTTACGGGGTAGACAGGTAACAATACCTAAAGGCTGCGTTGAGCATGATTGTGTACGTATAGGTGGAAGGGGGAATCAAAATAGTCTTGGGTGGCTAGCCGCATCGCATAACATAAACAGGTCCGATTCAATGTTAATTAAAAGGTAATATCTGAATGC
The DNA here is from genome assembly GCA_932294345.1 of Pandemis cinnamomeana. Lineage (NCBI taxonomy): Eukaryota > Metazoa > Arthropoda > Insecta > Lepidoptera > Tortricidae > Pandemis > Pandemis cinnamomeana. Next base: position 10,015,545 of record OW028721.1, read on the forward strand.
GGCTAAGTTGAAGCACTAAGAATTTTTATTGGGATTGAAGTAGGCAGTGCAAGCGTACCATCAGTTCACAATTACGAGTCCCTGCGCCGTAAAGTAAAATAGATCGTAAACCCTCGCTGAGTCATCATAACGGATTCCTGGCCGATGATAAACCCGGCACAGAATATTTCTACACTTTACTAAAAGGTAATTGAACTTCTATACATACATTTTTGCTTTTTCATATGCTAGCGTTCGTTGATTATGAGTACCCGTCTCTTTCTAGAACAAACAGTAAAAAAAAGACGGGCCGTGCTGCACTAATAAAATTAAGTTTCTTGTACCAATGTGAAGTCGGTAGAAGTACGCCTCGCCGTGTGTATACAGTGAAACCGAAGTCGTTGAAGTGTTTTATAAATAAATAACAAATACAAATATTGTGCTTCATAAATAAATAAGTACAAAGTTAACATTACCTACTAATATTACAATCATTAAAAAAGGTCGTACAGTACCTGTTATCGACTGGCTGCGGATCCATACTTAACCTTTTTTATTTTTTTTATTTTTGATTTTGTCTTGTCTTTCATTGCTGTTGCTGTCATTCGCTACCACTAAAGACGAGGCTAAAAAGGCTTTACAACTTCAAATTTGAAGACTTCACTGACTTAAGACTTCGCCTTGGCCTTATAAAAAAATTACTATGAAGTGAAATATAATAATGAAGACTTGGCTGTATGATGCAAAACCTTCGCCTATTTCCTTGCGGAATGAATTTTAAAAATAACAAACGTAACTAAGGCCTATGTAAAAACTAAATTATATTTTATTGCTACAAAACACAGTGTTTTCATCACCGCCACGCATCTTAAAGTCCTACAGTCCACCGCTCCGTAACAGTAACTCTACCCGTAACTATGTAACTATTAGGTAACCACGATATGTTTCAATTCTAATCCGATTCTCATTTGTTATTCCATCCATGCAAACGATTTGCTTATAATACTAAACAAAGTAGGCAACAGAATGATAAATAAATTACACTTTTATTATACCCTTTGTCGTGTCCGCGGTTCGCGGAGGCTCTCACCAAACTTGTTGTCTCGCTCTGCCCCGTGGCCAAACTTGCTGGGTGGTTATGCGTCTCCCTCTGACACGGTGATTTATAGCCCTACAAAGTTAACATACTCTACGTAGCTACTTACTATTTAGTACAGGAGGTAGAGTCCGTCCTCTATCTTGATTATGGTTATAGTGGTATAAAATTGTTATTTTATCTCTTACGTAAAAACGGCTGGCGTGTTTTGATATGAAATATTAATTAATTTTAATAACATTTTTAAACGCATCTATGCAATCTTTCGTCCGCGCAGATGGTAAAAGGCCATCGAGGGAATTTGGCGAAAACCTTAGGAATCATGTTATAGGCGATGCGGCTAGGAACCCATCATTATTATGATCCCCCTTTCCACTTTACCCATACCCACAGTTATGCTAAGCGCGGCCTTCCGGTCTTGTTACCATAGGCTCTGTCGACCCCGTAATGGATGTAAACGTGATTTTTGTATGTGTGTATGTATGCAATCGTTAAACGTAAGCAAGGATTGACGATAAGGGTTATAATTTATTCATAATTACTTTATAACATATAAATTATTGGTATCACGGCCTCATGTTAAATACAAAATGTCAATGGCTATAAAAAATAATAAATAAATTTGTTTATTACAGGTAATTATTACACCTGATATGACACGACGAATACATTAAGATCATAATTGAAGGAAAGGTTGAAGGGAAGCGGAAGACAGGAAGGCCAAGAAGAACATTTATGGACCAGGTGAAAGAGAGAGTAGAAGTCCTGTCGTATCAGGTAGTCAAAGAAAAGGCCCTGGAAAGGACCACGTGGAAATTGCTCCACCGACAACTATTTAAGTTTAAGAAGAAGATCATCCACATACAATGCATTATTAGGGTACAAATAAAATAATATTTACTAAACTTATGCTGAGCCAGCGACCGTTTCACTTTTGCGAAGACACACAACGGTGATGATCTATTTTACATCTCTATGTTTTTTATTGTTATACCTTGTTTATTTTCTATAAAATTGTGTATATTGTCTTATATTTGTGTGTCTTGCAAAAAGGAATAAATGTTTTCTTTCTTTCTTTAAACTAAGCTATTTTATGACTTTTAATTATGTGAGTGCTATTTTACGAAATCAAATCCGAAACACGAATATTGCTTATACTCGTATTTAGCGGTTTAACAGAAGTACAGTACACCAATCGGCCGAATGTGTGGTACATATCGCATACATACTTAGCGTACAGCCTCCTTATTACTATATAAATATAGTTATGTGTACAGCGGGCCAAACCCCTAAAATTTCATTAGGTACATGATACAAACACGTAACAGATACATTTGACCCGGTAGGGGCGGTATCACGTGCCTTAGTAACAATACGATATTATATAGGAGAAACTAGTGCCTACTTAGGTCCGACAATAAAGAGTGGAAATATGCGACATTTTTGATCCGCAGTGCATGAACATGGCTACCATTTTGTATCAATATTTTTAGTTCCTTTTTCATACGCATTTGTGGTGTTTTTCCTCTTTTTCAAAGTTTTAAATCGGGAACACATGTCATGCTACTAATATTCAAAGAGTGCTAAGAGAATCCTATAACTTAGTCTCCATCGTCTGTCTATCTGTTTTAGCGTCGTATCTTTTAAACAATAACAGGTGTAGGCGCTAGAAATTTTCAGTCAGTAGGTACAGTAATACGGCTATTCTAACGCCAAAGAATGAGAATTAAATGCGGTCCATTATGGTACTTCCTAAGTGTGCGATTCGCACTTGGCCCGTGTTTGCTTGTGTCCATGGACCTTGTAAAATCGAGCAACCAATTATTCCTTTACCCATGTGAGGTTAGATCATTTGTATAATACTTAAAATCAGACTTGGCTGTATAAGCTTAGATCCCTTTACCAGTCTCTCTTTTCTGTGTTATTTGGAAACAGTCACAAAAATAATTAAGCACATTTGATCGAGAATTCTGAGTTTATGACAATTTATACATAGTAAAAATTACATTACACTCTTCCATGTTGGCCTGGAGGAGTAAAGAAAAAAAATAGAATTTACTAGTTGCTTCTCTTCCCGCGCAGATGGTAAAAAGCTCATCGAAGGAATGGGCTCAAGTCTTAGGAATCGTGTTATAGGCGATGCGGCTAGCAACCCATCACTATTTTGATTTCCCTTTCCCGATATACGCCCTTAATCATGCTAAACGTTGCCTTAAAGTTTTGTTACCTAAGGCTCTGATATATATATGCAAATATTACAAGTTACCAGCTTTTGCATTCTCAGATTTTGCCATACTTAAGTATACATAGACTGACCTGCTTTTACGGGTATGACATGACAGCACTGTTCAAATATACAAATGGATTCCAACAAAGGTAACTTGAATATAATAAAGCAAGTAATAAAAGTTTGGTTAGGTTACTCGCAGCAAGCGACTTACAAAAGACAATAGATAGACTTTGTACCTATAAAAAACGAGGTTTTTTACCTGAGCTCAACATTTTACCTACCTACCCGTATTAGCTTTAGTTAAAAAGTATTAGTTTGCACGTGTTGTTTTGTGGACTGTTTTGTTCGAAAAATTTAAACAATTATTAATTAACAGTAAGTTGGTGCGAAGATTAACGAAGCACTACAGTGGTCAAAGCGTTTATTCATTTATTTATTTTATTCTTTGCAAATTCACGTTAATGCCAGTTACAAATGATATCACGCAACACAAACAAATATTTCTAAACCTAACTTGTGATTGTCTAACCCAAGAGGGTTACAGAGACGCCGTGTCTTGTTCAACTACATTGATTGTAATATTTAACTCCGTAATATAGTGCTAGTCGGCTATAAAGGAGCGACCACACCGCTGCGTATTCGCAGTGACGTGTCGCATGCGTCACGTTCTCTCACCGTTTCTTGGTCGGTGCGTTTACTTGATCATCGTAATTGACGTACGTATAAGAAGAAAATCGGTCAAATTCGAGTATACTCAAACAGATTTCTTGTCATGATTTTTATTTTAAACTTTTTTCTATTAAATTTGTTGTTTCAAGCGTCTACCTAAAACGGTAAAAAAGTTACTGCTCTTAAGACTGAAGAACGAACGGATGGACAGTGTAAGCTTAGTATTATATAAAGACGAGCAAAAAAAGGGTTACTTTTCATACAACCTTGTACGGGAAGTTACCCGTTATTTTTGCTCGTCAGCGTAGTCCTGATGGCAACACTTTAGTGCGAACCCTACAAAATCTCAAGCGGGTGACAGACGGGCGAGTAAGTTCGCGTACTCACGGCGCGACGACTTTACTCGCCTGTGTGTCAGTCTAAGTACGCATTCTTTTAGACTTACTCGCCCGTCTGTCACCCTTTTTACAGAATACATATTTCAAAATTCACTCACCGGCTCGACTCCAACATCATTTTGTGTGGCCTGCAAAGAAAAAGAATACCATTATATTTAAGAAACATACACAAATCACGTATTAAGCTTAAGATAACAAGACCTAAAGGCCACGTTTAGCATGATTGTGGGCGTATAGATGGAAAGGGGAATCAAAAACCAATAAATACCATAGAATAAATCACAAACCAAGACGATTAAGTTGAAGTTCTATTAAACAAACATTAAGCTATTAAACCCCCTCGAGGACAGTGCGACGACCTACGAACGCAAAGCCAACCAATTTCTCAGAGAGGTTATAGACGTTCAAGCCTCACCGGCGTTTAAACCTACAACCCAGCGGCGGTCGTTGCTACATTTTATTTTTAAATCTAAATATAGCATGTATTTTCAGACAAGAAATAGTCGAAAAAGAAATAAGTTTCATTTAATACCGAAATAAACAGATGCCTGATTGTATATTCGTTTCTTTTGTCATTGTGCCGGCTTCGTCATGTGTTAATAAATTTTCTAACACCTACAATCCCGTATCAGGCAGAGTTTAAAAATGTATTCTACGAATATATTCATTTTTGAATGTAAAGTAATTGTCAGATTCAGTGGGGAACAAAGCGGCATTTTTTTTATATAGCTCCGACGGTTTCCTCTCTGGACCGTTTTAAGAAATTTTTAATACAATTAATTCACCCAATACGCTTCTATTTATGTTCTTCCATATTTGATACCTAGTTTTTTCTAAAAAGCTATTTCAAAAACGTTGAATATCTAATATCCGGTTATAATTATTAATTTTATCTCCAAAACAAACGTGTACAAAATTAACAAATCAATATTAGCTTTATAAATAACTAAATGACATCTAATACTATTCAATAATTAACCACTATAAAAATCGAAAACAATTGTCAAGTCCAAAGTTTATTTATAATCTGTTAAAATCCAACATCTACCAGTTTCATGTATACTTTGCAAACGTTATAAGTAAAGCATCAGACAGCGAAGCCAGAATCTCGCTCGTTAATTCGTTCACAGTAAATTTAACTGATTAAAACATTGCAAACAAGAGTAACGACCTATACGGAATTACGGATTGTCGAGAACCTCTCAGATTAGCACTCGGCACAGAAGCGTCCTTATTACCATTTGCAGGATTCTCAACTACAATTAATCCAAATGAACAAATTCATTGCCGGCCATATTTAATTAATGATAAGTTATGTTTTACAAAGGCGTAATTAAAATTTTTATCAATGTAACCAGGAAATGATAGCGCTAAAATAAAATTGCTTTTAACCCGTTACATACATTACGCAGTATTAAGGATAAAGTGATTTTTGAGTAAATGACACACATACATAAATCACGTCTTCATCCCTCACGGGGTAGACAGAGCCTGAGGTAACAAGACCTAAATGCCACGTTTAGCATGGTTGTGGGCGTATAGGTGGAAAGGGGAATCAAAATAATGATTGGTTACTGGCCGCATCGCCTATAAGATCGCCCATTCCCTCGATGGGCTTAATTACTTGGGCTTTTTAATTACTCCCAGACCAGCATGGAAGTATTTCCGATCCACACTATCGAACATTATCAAAGTGTCAATTGATAATGTTGACGAATAAACATCATTAAAAGTGTATTGTTATAATCAGGGAGACACCAGGGAGCCGCATCATACGTGGATGAAAGACTAAAGTAATAATAACTTACGTCCTTATTCCGCGACTAATGCTTATTTTAGTCTATATTTTTGTTTCTGAGCTAGATACTATAAAATGAACCGATGTTTAAATACAAATATTTCTTAAACTAATCATTTGTCTTCTAAAATCGTTTATACAAATGGGCAATAAAACGCAAACTCAGTCATAAGCAGTCAAGTAATAACTAATAAATTTGTATCGAAATTAAATGTCCCACCGATACCGACGATCCATTTTTCAGTCAGTTCTTTTCATTGCCAACAACTCGATATAATAGTATATTGTATTACGTAATAACCATACAATAAATCAAATCGGCGACAGTTCAACGGTCTGAAGCCTGTGGAATTGATCAAAAAACGTTTCGTTACTAAACTGGATATTTTATCATCACTATATAAAAGGAAGACTACTAAATGAAGAAGTTTTAAGATTAGTTGGGGAGAAAACTGAAGGATATTAGAATGACAAGAGGAAGAATGATTTTACCTTTTTTAGTGTATTTTACTATTACTATTTATTTATTTATTATTTATTTAAACTAACTAGCGCCATTATGCCAAACTAAGAGCGGTGGATGCAAAATTATCTTGACAAGTTGAACAGAGACAGCATTATTTTGATTCTTTACTCTACTGTTCCTAGAACGTCGTCAATAAAAGTTTTATTTAACAACAAAGCCACCAAGTTATATCGCTTGTAAATTTAAGACAAACTGATAATTTGTCGGATTAACACTTATAATTAGGAGCGGCGTAATACTTTCCCGTACTATGTAGTACGTTTACAGCGACAATAACACTAATGAATAAAGAAAATACTAAGACAAAGATAAGAAAATAACAAAGCTTTGCCGGAAATGCTAGAAATGTTTCATATGACTATAATGAACTAAGAAAAACACAACAGATTGGCAAAGAAATAGCAAATTAACTGTATTGTACTCTTAATTTGTCTTGCAAATATCTGATCAAGTGGATTTATTTACTAATAATTTTAAATTTAGTTTAGCATCGATAAATCGTTTCCTTGCTTTATCCATATGCGTGGTAAATAATAAGATGTTTCAGAATCGATTATGGGCACAACTTCAAAAGCACGGAATTATAATGCAGCGTTGTGGCAGTGTGACATTTTAATGGACTTTTTTGCGAGTAACCTTTACTAATGGATCTCGCTTCTATACAAGTAAAAAGGTAAACAGAACAGCTGGCTTGCATACCATTTTGTCATTTGTCAGTCATTCCAGTATAACTCTACCATACTGGTTAAATAAGAAAAGGACGCCAAGAGACCAAACAAGTGTCAAATTCTCGTGTCAGCAGTCCAAGAAAGAAAGAAAAACAGTTCGAACAGTTTTATGGTATAGTGTTCAAAGAACTGATAGCGGTGCACTGGTTCAATCCAAGTCAGCTGCATATGAAATGGACATTTGTTTGAAAATTGTCAATTCCGCAATTTACGATTTGCTCTCTGGCAAACGGAATTTATGTCACGATATCTTGCCGTCTCCGTGTTTCTGGAAGATTAGATTTTACACAAGGACAAGTTTTGTGACTGGGTTAAGGATTTTATCGAAGTGTATTCTGTCAGGATCTATACTTATTATAAGGGGACATCTAGAGACGTATGAACGCACTATGAGCAAGAATTAGAATGCTCTTAATTGCACACCATATTGTTAATTGCTAAGATTGCGTCGAAAAGAAACTATGCACAGCAACACTCTCAGCTGACCTTTCGTCCGATCACATAACAAGCACAACAACGTAACATACTTCACGAATGCTCAATTAAAAGGTCGGGTAAGCATTTGAGTGTTACCATAATCCTAGATACACACAGTCAGAAATATTTAAGTAAATAAATCTAATTTTTGCAAATGATAATGTACTATTTTTAGCATTGAAATAGCTGCTTAAACCAATAAATCTTCGATAATCTTAATCGATAACCGATTAGAATCGATAGTTTAGATTTCTAAAAAAAATATGACCCAAACCTCTTCCATATTCCTTCATATATCTACCAACTGCTACATCAGCATTATTATAATACTCAGGTGATACTGATATCCCCATAGGGGTACTCATGATGGGTACCATCTCCAGCCTATATACACGTTCCAGAATGAGGGTTTGGGCTACAGTTCCCATGCGGGCCCAGTGCGGATTGTATTTTAAGGTTAGTTTCCATAAAAAAGTTGTATCATTTTCCGCTTACCATAGTTGACTGAATAGCTGACCAAGGCTGTCGAGGTCGTCGAGTTCATCGCCCTCGGGATAAAGCCATCGTTTGCTCCTCCAGCCCATTGCCACCTCTTATCACTCCTTATCGAGCCATATCACACCTTATCAGCTAACGATTCGTAGCTCGATACAACACCTCTTTTATCAGGTATTGTTTCCGTTTATTTAATTGACAAGAAGTTTCTAGAAACGAGATAAGACTGAAGTCATCGAGCGATTAAGTAAACGCCCTCTACTAAATTTAATTTATTTCGGAATACTCAAAAATTCAGGGTTAAATTTACGGCAACTCAATAAATAAAGGAAGGCTTTCAACATTAAATGCCAATTACCAAAGTCCGCCAAAGATAAGGGATTTTTTTTAAACAAATTGAGTTTATCAGGAATTAACATCAGGTATAATAAAACTGAGCATATTTCTTAATGTAGTCATCGGATCGGCCTCAAGGATATGTAGGGTTCAACGACCTGATTGACGTAGAAAAATAATAAAGTAACTGATCTTACTAATCTATTATGTAGTTCCAAAAAGAGTTCGATCAACACGCCAACAGGAAACACTGGACGATATGAACCGAGTTGTCCCATAATAATAGTAACTAGTACTGTAATTTGATATTGGGAAAAACATCAAGACTATCAGAAACAAAGCTTCACCACATCCTGCGTACTGGTTCTGTGGTAACTATTCCGTGATTAGAAAAAACCGGTCAGGTCGGACTCGCGCGCCGAGGATTCCGTACACATTCATAAGTTTCTACTTATTTACAAACTTTTTCCTTTACTTGTGTTGCGAGAACTAATTTCTTGTCTAAATTTCATAATTCTATGTCAACGGGAAGCACCCCATAATTTTTGATTACCATGATTTTGGGTAAAAACTTTTGAAGGTTCAAAAGAATGTATCTTTTACATACATACATTATATCACGTCTTTATCACTTACGGGGTAGACAGAGCCTAAAGTAACAAAACCTTAAGGCCACGTTTAGCATGATTAACGGCGTATAGGTGGAAAGGGAAATCAAAATAGTGATGGGTTGCTACCCGCATCGTCTATAACATGATTCCTAAGACTTTCGCCCATTCCCTCGATCGGCTATTACGATTAGATTAGATAGATTAGATTCTATGTCTCTATCTTTACTCCCAGACCAGCATGGAAGAAATCTATCCAAATAATAATGTATCTTTTGGCTCCATGAATTTACATTCTTCGTTTTTTACAGTTGCAACAATGCAACAGACTGTAGCCCTAAGAGTTTAATGATAATTTAGACTCGACACCTCCACAAAGTATTGACAGATGGACAGACGGACACTGAAGTGATCCTATAAGGGTTCCTTTTCTTCTTTTAAGGCACGCAACCCCAAAAAACGAAGCACATCCGCCTATAAAATGTGTAGCGCACGTGTACCAAATTGCAGAACAACAAAGTTATAAATAGGTAAACTCCATATGACTGACGGTTCCGCACATATGAAATCTGCTACGCTCGTGTTCGCGGCACAATCTACAGTCCATTACTTCACCGATAACTTGATAAGATAAACATCCGATGGCCCACAGTCACAACGTTTGCATTGCTAAACGGGTCAACACTGTAATAACTAATAGCAGCATAGAGAACACAAATAATCACTTGCACTCATAGAAACACATTTACAAGTGTTACGTCCCAGGACAACCGCTGCCTATAACTGGCATCATATCCACAGAGCAGGTAAATCTGCAATTCGTCGTGGCATAAAAAAAGGATTAAAGCATTCTGAACCTTATTGGTTAAACGTAAACGCAAGTTTTTTTGTATCACAAATTGAAATGTTTCCACGGAGCAATTTTGTGTTCTAACCACGGGGAAGAGGGTGTCCGTTCGATTGGAAATAATTGTGATTATTGGTGTTCTACAGCGAAGATTGGAAAGAAAAAGTTTTTGAATGGACAGCTATAAAAGCAAAGAGGCGCCGCCGTATTTTTTTTAACAGGATTCGCTCTACAAGTGGAATGCTGGCTGTCCGTAACGGTTATATTTGAATGGGAGATAGGTATTTAAAAACACGAAATAACCGGAAGAATTTCGTTATTGTCAGTGAGAAATCGAGTACAATATGAAAACGGCGTGTTTTATTTTAAAAAGGTCACACTTGTGCTCAGTTAATTATCTCGATAGTTACTAGAAATGTCATAGTTGTAGTTAGTATGGCAGAAACGGAAACGGTAATTGTGGAAGGCAACTCTGGCTTCCTCACAATTCCCCGCTGGACATGATCAAATGCTTTTCAAAAGACAAATCCTAAGAAAAACGGGCGGATGTCAGTTCTTGCGAACATAATTGCAGTGCTACGTGGAAGCTGTGCAGAAGTAGGTTTATTGGAGAAAAAATAGTAAATATAACATTAATTAATAATATTTTTATAGGGTTACAAATTATATGTTCGACAGTACAATACAATGGAAAGTGTAATTTGCTAACAATAAAAGTCTGATGGGTTTGTTAAATAAAAGTTAGAGAAAAGAAAAGGGCAGCTACGCTACGCGTCAAATATAAACCTATGCATTTCTAAACACATTCTTCCATTTCATTTGTTATAATGAATAAATTTTACGCCGTCCGTTCAATTAATGTCATCACCAGTAATCGGAACGTCCATGCTTTTGGTAACATCGTTTATCTATCGTACCAATATCGAGTCAGATGCACAAGATGACGTGGAACGATAAAATAATATTGTTAAAACAAAAACAAATGCTTCTTTTTCACTTTTTTTTCAACTCCAAAAACCCCATGTCATGCACCAACATCGACCATTTACGCTACGCGGTTCCGCGGACTACTTCGGCAGTAAGCCCTGTAATTTGCTTTTGATGAATTAGCTAAGCGACCGGTTAATAATGATCGAGGGCTCGGTCGGACCTCGGCAGGGCGTTTGCTTTCCAGAGTTACGTTTTCAAAGGGCCCCGACTAGAGTTTGTTCCCGGGAATTCTCGTCCCGGGAATTCCCGGGAAATCGGTCGGTCTCGTACCCGGGAAATTCAGCTCGAGAAAAGTCGAGACATCGAGAAGTTTAAATAAACATTTTTACGCTTAGCTTTCTTTGTAAATGCGAGGCGGCAGCGGCATCCTTTGACAGCACGGTGAGATTAGTGAGATTATAGTTCTTCCAATCATTAAGTTTCTCGATGACAGCTCCCGTAGAATGTAACTGCGCTTTTTACGCAAAAAATAACTTTTAAATGCGAGGTATAAAAAATATGACAACTGCCTAATTTTGTTCCTTGATCTCATGTAATATTCATCTAAGACAAATTGAGTCCATATATGCAGTGATATTTTTTTAAAGTGCGATAAACAATAAACGTTTTCATAAAGTTACATTCTATGGGATTACAATTACAATGATTAATCCCATAGAATGTAACTTTATGAAAATGTTTATTGTTTATCGCACTTTAAAAAAATATCACTGCATATATGGACTCAATTTGTCTTAGATGAATATTATATGAGATCAAGGAACAAAATTAGGCAGTTGTCATATTTTTTATACCTCGCATTTAAAAGTTAATTTTTGCGTAAAAAGCGCAGTTACATTCTACGGGAGCTGTCATCGAGAAACTTAATGATTGGAAGAACTATAGTGAGTGATCTTATACGTGATATAGTGAGATTAGTGAGTGATCTTTAGTTATGATGAGAAAAATTATGATTGTTTTTAGTTAAGATGTTTGTTTTAAGCTGATTGTTAACAGAGATTTTGTTTTTTATTACAGATTAGTGAGATGAGAATTGAGATTAGTTATGATAAGGAGAAGAAGTATGATTGTTTTTAGTTAGCAATTTTGTTTTGAGCTGATTTTTTATTGAGAACTTGTTTTTTTTTGTTAAAAATTATGTTGATTTTTTTCATGTAAAATAAACACAGTTAAATTAAAGACTCTTTTTATTAATTGAACAAAAATTTAGACGTATTTTATTTTTTCTCGACAACCCGAGAAGACCCGAGAAATCAGGCTCGAGAAGTCTCGACACCCGAGAACTAAAAAACCTCGAGAAATCGGAAACCCTAGCCCCGACTCGACCAAGTCAAAAGGGTATCATTGAAAGATCAGCAAAAGAAGCATATTATAATCTCAAATCTTATGGCACATAACGGTCACAAAATAATATTTACCACTAACGGCATGTCACCACTCTCAGTTAAGACCCTGATATTTTAAGTGTCGGTTATCAATAGTGTCGTCTCTGTCTGTTTCTTAGTAAGAAATAGTGAGGGAATTATAGACAACTGCCACTTAAGATATTAGGATCTTTACAGAGTGGTGTGACAGGCCCTAAATCTAGCATGTTAAAATCTATCTAGTGATCTTCTCTATTAGTTATTTCCTGCACGAACTAATCGAGTTCATCTGTATTGAAAAGGATCGCAATCATAATCTAAGGGTAATAAGTACTTTATACAGTGAAGAGATAAACTTTATTTCTCTGTTTCTATGTAGTGGTAATCTATGAAGAAACTGAAACGAACGAGCTACACTATCCCTCTTTAACATGCGGCTACTTTTTATTCTAGGAAAGAACAAACATCTCGAAGAACTCGGACAAAGTTAGAGTACTAACTTACCCCCTTATTCATAAAAGCTCTGTAGGCTTCTGCTAACTTAGCAATCGTTTGTCCTTGTCTGTGAAAGGTAAATGTCAAAGTGACAGATAAGGACAAACGATTGCTAAGTTAGCAGAAGCCTATAGAGCGTTTATGAATAAGGGGGTTAACGTTTAGTAATAGTTGTGGTACGGAACCTTCTAACAAAGAATCGAGCTCTAATTAAGCCGTTTATTCACAGGATGCGAATGCGCCGAAAAAAATTGCTTATAAAATATTTATACCACGAAAAAGGAGTTCGGTGTTTGAACGAAATAATTGTGTAGAGATAGGACTGTTTAGTCGAGTGTCCAAAGGTTGACGTTTGTGGTGGATGTTCGAGTAATTCACAGAAAAAAAGGATAATAGGATGGGTTAATTTAAAATGAACGCAGTAATATGGTTCAGTCAGGGATGGTTGCAAGAGATGAACTGGATGATGAAGTGATTGCATACGCAAGGGCGTTCTCATATTTTGCTATTCCGTAAGTGTTTCAATGTTGGGCAAAGGCAGTATTGATTCAGTAGTACAACAGCTTATCCCCCAAAGTCTGCCCCTGAAAAGCAGTTAAGGAGTAAGACTATTTCACAACAAAAATAAACAACTTCAACTAAGAAAGATTTAATAAAACTACGGATATTAAAAGCAAATTGTTGCCTGTGTCTGGTTGCTACCTTCTTACATACAATATTTATTTTCGTGACCGTGAACTTAGCAGTTTGCTGTATTTTTAGAATAACGCACGATAAAATAATACTCCTTTTCCAGCGCGACTTATTTAAGGACTGCGCTATTTATAATTTGGGCACTCTGTTTTTAGACATCTTAATAGTTAAACATAACGTTTATTTTGCCACAGCTGATTGTTATTTTTGTGAACCGATAAACGTACAATAATACAACGTAAACAAAGATGTTTACCTTCTAACCTATACTGGTTTCTTGACCTGTCTTTTTATCGACACCCTTATTACAAAATACATAAAAGTAAATTTGCTACGAAATAATTACAAAATATTCTCATTTTAGACTTGTTACATAATTTTCCCGAAACAAAATTTCCATTCGCATTTTTCCCACTATAGTTTTTTATTTATACTCGCGACCTGTCTTTTTGTTGACACCCCTTTTAAAGAATAAGTTAACTTAAAGTTGCTATACAATAATTCCAAAATACGTACGTTAAGTAAATTACGACTTGCTGATTTTTGTAAACCATTCGTTCATTCATTGTATGTTAGTTTATGTACTCCACGTGAATTATGCGTAGTTTTAAAGTAAATTACATTGCTAATTAAGCAATTCCAATGATAAAATGATATATCATCCCGATTAAATTATCTTGAGGCACTATAGTCTAGTACAATGAGGTACCAGTTGGCGTTAATTCTCTTCGTTTAATTAATGTACCAATTTGCAATAATTTTCACTAGCTATTAGTCGCGACTTCGTCTACGTATTTCTACTTTCTATCATCTATCACACTTCTGTCAAAAAATTAACATACGAATAATCCGCATAAATAGCTTGTTTAAGGACCGCCAATGAAATATAGCCTTCATTTTGCAATGTCGCGATCGGCGTCGGAACGAGACGGCTATATTTTTACAGCGGCCGCCCACGCTAACTATTTCAGTTATTTAACTTTTTTTTTATACGACAAGGAAGGCAAACGAGCAAGTGGGTCCTGATGGTAACCAAACACCACCACCCATGGACACCCGCAACACTAGATTCCAGACTAGAGGGCTAGGATAGAATACCTCTTGTGCCAGTAATTTCACCGGCTGTCTTACTCTCCACGCCGAAGCACTGCTGCTTGGCGGAAGGATTAGCGAGTAAGACGGTGGTAGCGAACTGGACGGACCTTGCACGAGGTCGTACCACCCGCAACTATGTATATCAGGTTCTGGTCTGGTAGTTCTGTATCAGGTTAACTGGAAGAAATCCCTTCTTAGGGATAAGTTCGCCTTTGTACTATTTTCTGTGTATTTCTGTATTTTTTTAAATTTTTATGTGCAATAAAGAGTTTACATACATACATACATATATCAGGGTTACAAAATTTTGGATAATATTTCTCACATTAACCAAACCCGGCTTTGTCTTGTTTAGTTATGTTACAATTATGAACAACTAGCTTCTGCCCGCGACTTCGTCTGCGTAGAATTATACATAAAAACCTTCCTCTTGAATCACTTTATCTATAAAAAAAAACCGCATCAAAATCCGTTGTGTAGTTTTGAAGATATAAGCATACATAGGGACATAGGGACAGAGAAAGCGACTTTATTTTATACTATGTAGTGAGTAGTGAAGATACCCTGACAAACCGTTTAGAAAAAAAGCTTACCGTGACTAAGTAAATTCACATAGCAAACAAAACAAACCCGACACCTTATTCGCGACCGCAGACAATTATTTTCAAGAAATGTCACTACATTAATTGCGCGATAAAAATCGAGGTCAATGACAACGGCCGGGAGTGGGAATAGCTGCGAATTGTGCCCGTGGCTCGAGCGCTCATTAGGGGGGCGAGCGAGGCGGTTAATGCGACGGAGTGAACTAGCTTCCACACTACTGCTTTATTGGCGTGCTTTTGGATTCAACGCTATATTTGAAATGTTGACGGGGTACCAATAGGTCGGCTTGCACATTGGATGCCGGTGTTCATACATACATACACATACACATATCCCTTACGGGGTAGACAGAGCCTATGGTAACAAGACCTAAAGGCCACGGTTTGAATAACTGTGGGCATATAGGTGGAAAGGGGCATCATAATAGTGATGGGTTGTTAGCCGCATCGCCTATATTATAGGCCCTATAACATGATTCCTAAGAGTTTAGCCCAATCCCCTCGATGGGCTTTTACCATCTGCACGGGCAGAGATACAACTGGAACATTCTATGATTTTCTTTGCTCCCAGACCAGTATGGGAGTAATGGTGTTCATACAATTGAAAAAAAAACAAATAGCTATTTGCGACTTTAACTGAGGAAAATGGAAAACGATAAAACGTCTAAATACCTAAGCAATACTTTGTAATCCTAGTAGTCGTCGACAGTTTGTTTTTTTTTTTTCATTCAGTCTGTAACCTTTGGTCTCGTTGTGACACAAATTAAAAAAAAACGGTAAATAGGGACCCGCGAATAGTACTAGGAGTCAGTGTCTCTCTACTATATTATGCATTATTATGCATGTATTATACATATGAACTTTCCTCTTGAATTACTCTATCTATTAAAAAAACCTCTAAGCATATATAGGGACAGACAGCGGAAAGCAACTTTGTTTTATACTATGTAGAAGAGTTGTAGAAACCATCCACCAAATCTAAATAAACTGCATCAGTGTACGAATGCTAAATCTTAATTAAAGTAGATCGAAATCGTTTTACAGTCCCCTTACAAATTAAAATTTAATTGACTTTAGCTCGTTATGCGCCTTTTATTACCGGTTTAAACAGTCAGAGTACATTTGTCATAACAAAGGAACATGTTTTTGTTAAGTACCTAGATGTTTGATTCCGATGCGTTCGTTTGACTATAACTACTGCTTTAACGATAGCTATAACCATAACCAGAGATTCTGACAATTATTTCATAGATTTTCAGTCTGGTCATAGGTATCGTTAAGCTTGGTGCAACTGTAAGTGTGAGTATATAAGACAGAATACCTATGAATTACAAGACAAAATCGTCGGTTATGGTTAACTAGCTTCTGCCCGCAACTTCGTCTCATCGAATCAAAATCCGTTGCGTAGTTTTAAAGATCTATCCATACATAAGGAGACAGCCAGACAGCGGAAAGCGACTTTGTTTTATACTATGTAGTGATAATGATGTTATTGTCAGAATGAGTTGCACCAAGTTACTTTGATGATGATGATGATGATGATGTGGGGACGCCTGGCTGGATCAGGCGGGCTGTCGATCCTCTATGGCGATCATTCAGCCCAGTTCCCCTTGGCTGAGGCCGCCGGTTACTGTCCCAGCAGCGCTCCCACCAAGTTACTTTAGTCAGTTACCGTTTTTGCTATTGTTATGGTAACATGGTACAACTCATACTTATTGAACCAAAAGCCACGAACGATGGTGTTGAACGGTGCCACGGCAATCTCGGTGTGCGAGTCCGTCTCGGACTCAACCGGTCTTTTATATTCTTTCTTTCTTTTACTAGCTGACCCGGCGAACTTTGTTCCGCCTTAAATTTGAAAAATTCCAGTGGTTTGGGCTGTGCTATCCCGCGGGAACTATGGAATTTTCCGGGATAAAAACTATCCTATGTCCTTTCCCGGGACTTAAACTATCTGTATACCAAATTTCAACTAAATCGGCCCAGCGGTTTAAGCGTGAAAAGGTAACAGACAGACAGAGTTACTTTCGCATTTATAATATTAGTAAGGAAGAGATAAAGTTTGTGAGTTTGTAAGGTCCTAGGGGGTAATTTCTGGATCTACTGAACCGATGTTGAAAATTCTTTTACCAATAGAAAGCCACATCATTTGTGAATGACATAGGTTATGTATATATGTCACTGCGGGAACGAAGTAGCGGGTAACAGCTTATGTATAAGAATAGAAAACAATTACTTATTCCTCATTTAGTCTTCAACGCGTTGCTTGTCTCTGGCTCGAGCCGTCAACTCAGCGAAGCGCACTAATCTGGAGAATGACATTTCAAGACGGAAACGCATTTCCCCAGTATTTCCCACGTACCGTCAGGTCTCCGTGTAATATTATCCTCCCTGCAAGATTTATTTGCTACGCGAACTTTGCTGGCGCGCTATCGAAGCGAAAATTTCTATATTTTATTTCAGATGACAATACACAAGTGTGACAAGAGCGTACTGTGCTGCTAGTACTGCATCCCAGGTCACACATCACTTACCACTCGACAACTTAATAAAGTACAGATGCAGAAGACATACTCCTATAAAAAGTGTGGTTATGAGCATGCTCTATATATATATATGGTTCTGAATCCATTTGTTTACGAAAAGTATACAATATTTAGGTACCTTTTGGCGTATCCTTGCATTTAGGATGTCCACCTGTAACTTCATGTTCGTGTTAAGTTTACCTAATGCCGTTTGGAACGGAGTATAGTAAGTACAGAAGTTCAGCGATCGCAACATCTTATCTTCTGAAATCACTGAGTATTGTAAAATATTTTGTGACGTTTGTAGTTTTGCAATCTCTTTGTGAGGCGGTTTTATTTTGTTTCTGTTGTATTAAGACGCTTCTCTTGTACTAATATTAAGTTTCTAAGCAAAATAGTCATTTGCAAAATACAATAGTTCACTTACTGGTTTAACTCAAAATATCCTTTTCATTGGACGTTCGTTGTTGTCATTATACTTCTGATCTTCTCGTCTTTCGACATCTAAATTTTGTAATTTATTTGGGTTTATGTATTGTATTCAAAATAAAGTAAGTATTGTGGCTTTAAGTATTTGTAATTTCAAACTCACTCGTCAGTCCCTAATCTAATGCTCCTCTCATCCACACGAATGTGGACTAGAAGAGATCCCGTAATAGGATAAGTTAGCGTTTGTACACGGATTTCAATGTTAGTCAATTACGTTCGTTTTTTTATTATTCTTACCCACGACGGACGGAAGGGAACGGAGACGATATATAAGTTTGGGGTTAGAGGTTGTGCTTGTTGTACAATAAAGTGTTTACAAGTATACGTAGGTAGGTACATACATACCTATATAACGCACTAGCTTATGCCCGCGACTTCGTCCGCGTAGAATTAGAAATTGACATGTTTATCGCTATGCAATTTTCCGGGGTAAAAAGTGTCCCATGTTTTAATCTAGGCTACTAGCTGTCTCCGTTCCAAATTTGATCCAAATCCGGTCGTTTCAGCGTAAAAAAGGAACAAACATACTCACAAACTTTCGCATTTATAATGTTAGCCAGATATGTACTATGCATCTCTGTTGCCATGTCTAGCAAAGTAGTTATCGGTAAGGAATACGTGATTTTGATTACTTTGAAAATCAAAGAGGCACAAACCGTTTGATGTTACAATCCAAGTCCATGGTGTTTGATATTGTTAACCCAGTACCACCGTGGCCGCCCCGGGCGAATTCTGTGAGCCAATTTTGAGACCTCGTTTGAGTTTTTAACACAGAGTTTTGAGCATTAAAAAGGAGTTTAGGATAGGCTATCCGGTATTAGGCAACTGTTACTGAGAATCAAGTCTGTGTTTAGACAATTTTAAATCGTCTAACACTTTTTAATCCGTGTTTGTAGCACCTACGTAGTATTCGCAAAGCTTTACGAAAATTTCGTCACCTAGAAAAATATGTATACGATAAAACAACTCATTAACAACAATCTCTACATGTACCGTTATCTAATCTATATAAAAATTGGATTATAATTTTGGAAAAACCTTACGAGATAAATTTATAACACAACACACAGGATTAAAACTTAAACACAATCTGTATCAATAATCTTCTATTTCATATTCGTCATGTCTTCTTATCTTAACATCTGTTTGCTAAGTTTCGCCGTGCAGACAGTTCCACATTCTATTAAGGAGCTTAGATGGAAGTCACTAATTCCTATTTTGCTAATTTTCCAAGTGTGGATCACCTTTTGCTGTATTTAACCTTTTCAACGCCAACGACATATATATCAGCACCGCAGGTTCAACGCCAACGACCTATATACACGTCCATTATTTCAAAGCGAAAGCAACCTTCGTTCAATTGGGTTTAGGCTCAACTTAAGCTATCGCAATAAAGAAGTCTGGCGTATGGGTGACGTCTCTTGTATTTGACGTGGCGGCGAAAAGGTTAACACTTCTGCAATCGATCGTATAGCTCTCTTCTACTACCCGCCTTTTCATTACTATTCGTTCTAGAAAGAGATGGGTAGTCTACCTCGCGCGCTCTCATCAACCGTGCAGAAACCGTTGCATGACGTGAATAAAATTATATCCTACCTATGTCAAAGACAAGCAAGCCATGACACAGTAGAAACGCCATGCGATAGAATATCGCTTGCGTCTATAAACGATTACGCTACGCTAGTAAGCGCGTTTGGTTAAGCTTGGGTCTATAATGTTGGTAGGTGCAGTCGAGGGCATAAATATCGATCGATATAGCCATCAAGTTAAAAAACCGACCTTGTTGTTTGTGGCATAAAGGTGTATAGATATTTTTGACGTCTTGGTCCATTGACTGTAGGTACCTACTACTATTAATCAAAGATGCCACCCATGACCTCCCAATCTGACCTCCACTGTAAACGTGTCAAGTATAGGTGATCTGGATAGCTAGCACGAGTGACAGCCACATCGTTAAGTGCATCCTTTTCTGTTTCAGAAGACAAGGGGCATCGTAAGCGACTCACTAGGCTGGTTATAGTTAGCCACGCATAAAAAAAGAAAAAACGCGCCTACTATAAACATATGGCCAGAAGCGACACCCGGCCCGACTGGTCCCGCCGACCTTGCCTACGCTTTCGATTCTGCAGTATAGCCGATTTGTTACCATTCCAGTTTTACGTAAGCGTGGGCCAAGATGGACGAAACACTTTCGCTTAATGACGTGAGCTTTAAGACATTGTATGTTTTTGAATAACAGGGTTTTAATTATATCTTATTTTATACATGAAATCTGTAAACACACAAACGTATATTTCAACGTGAAAAATGCGCGAGTTACGTAAAAGGTAGCACCGTTTTTAGAGAGAGTATTTCATAAACATAAGTGAGGCCAAGAGGGTTAGGTTAAGTTAGATACTATAGGCTAAATAAAAACCTCGACATTACAATCATCGTTATTTTAGTTAGTACTAGCTTCTGCCCGCGACTTCGTCTGCGTTGAATTATACGTATAAACCTTCCTCTTGAATCACTCTATCTATTAAAAAAACCGGATCCAAATCCGCTGCGTAGTTTTAAAGATATAAGCATACATAGGGACGGACAGACAACGGAAAGCGACTCTGTTTTATACTATGTAGTGATTTGGCGAAGCTAATCAAAGTCGCTTAATTAACCAGTCCACACAAGTACAGGTTTTAAGAATAATAGAATTTCCAATCAAAATGTAAATTAAAACCGATCCAAGTCCAGCCGTCTGTGTCTGCCTGCAGTCAGGCTTTCAGGCACTGAGTAGTTCTTGTTCATTGCGTCACCTACTTCATTCCATTAATTTTCATTCCGTATAAGGTTAAGCCTGGCAGCCTAACCTTAGGCTTAGTCTAAAAAAAAGGTATACGCTTCACTTATGTTATGTTTATGTCCTCTCAAGCAGAAGACCGTGGGCTCGCACCTGTGATTTTTTGCAATTAATATGCGAAAATTCACTTGAAATTTAACATGAGCCTTTCAGCGTTCGGCGAAAAAAAAAACATCGTAAGGGAACCTGTAATCGTAAAGGAATCAGTTTGAGCTATAGGCTACCTAGAACACGAGCATGCTGGTATCTTTTTCTACCGTTACGGGGAATGTAATAAACCTATTCCAGTGCCCAAGACTAGGCCCTAAAGCTTTCGAACCGCGTTAATTAATACTTCTTAAGTCGGTACTTACTGACTAGGTAATGAGCGGTAAACAGGTAGTTTGAGGTTAACGTAAGCTTCTGATTTTCGACGTGCGTGAAACCTTTGTTTTGTGGACCGTAACTTAATAAAATACATAATACTGTAAACAAATAACCAGATGTATTTTAAGCACTCGTAACATGTTTTAATATAAAGCTAGGTATACCAATGGCTAAGGCTGTGCTTCTAGAGTTGTGCTACATTTAAAAAACAGGCCAAGTGCGAGTCGGACTCACGCACCGAGGCTTCCGCACAAATTCGCCATGTTATTATAAAATCCAGTGTTAGCAGAACCCTATTCTGAAACAAAATGTAGGCAGTGTGAGGTAATTTTACATTGGTTAATTACATAGACAAACAGACATTAAAAAACAGATTTTTAGACTTATTTCATTAGTTGTGCCATAAGAGCTAGACGTGGGTCGTTACGTCATTTTCAAGAAACGTAACGAAACCAGTGACTTGGTCGGCGTCACCTGTTTCAAAAGTAGTGATTTTTGTAACTAGTTATTTATATTCAGCTACTGTGATTGTTTACATAAATACCTCCACCAACTATACAGTTACACACGAAACGAAATAGTACATTACTGCAAAGGCCGGGAAGTAATGGGTTGCAGGCCGAGTAAGTTTGACGGCCGAGTGGTACACGAGGCCGGCATGGTACGAGGCCGGCAACCCCTGTCCCGGCCGAGGCTTGTATAGTGCTTTTCTCAAACATGCAATGAAATAAATAAAAAACTTCAAAAAAACAGTATTTATTTGTAAGGCAACTAAAATCTAAACTAGTAAAACAAAATTTCATGGCATTGTAGTCAATGCTTTATAATTACAATAATTAAAAAAAAAACGTCACTTGTCAATTGTGACGACTGAGACCTACCCTGTTTACATTTGATACATTTCTCTGTCACTATTTTCGTCGGAACTCATAATTAAAATTTATCAAAATCAACAATGAACAAAAGATTTGTGTTTTTTTATTTTCCCACCAAAATGTGTTTTTTTTTTTAAATGTACGTTTCGTTTTACGCTGATTGTGCTGACGTTTACACCGCTGATATTAAGATGACAATGAAATGAGATTTAAATATTTCTGTACCTAGTTAGGTTTCAATTTAAAATTAATCTTATATGTTAATTATGTATCGTTTTTTATGTAATTTTTGATTTTATGTAATTAAAATTGCAAAGAAAGCAAATATTGCTTATGTTTTTTTAAAGCTGAATATCATGATGCCATTGACCTATAAAGGCTTGGCTGTATGGACCCTGTTTCCTTTGCCTACCCCAAAAGGGATGAATAATAATAAAAATGACCTATAAACTAAACGTCATGATGCTGTGGCACATGAAACAATAGACGATCGCTTTGCAGGCCTAGGCCTGCCATTTTGTATGAAAATCCATTACATACCACTTGTCTAACCGCGCCCGCGACGTGATACGTCCCGGCCTATTATTTGGAACGTAAGGTTAACATTTCATTGCATCTTTGAGAAAATAAAATTTAATCACTATCTAGGTAGTAATAGTTTGTAGCTATCAATATAACTTTCCTTCATACTTTATTCAGGCTTAGGACTGACTGCATTAAATGTTTTTATGATTGATAAGTTTTTGTTTACTATGAAGTAGTCAAAATTATGCAACAACAATAACTAAAACAAACTGAACTATTTTTTAAATTCAATCAAAGTGACGCTCGCTTCCCGGAATCGCGAGATTCGCGAGCCGTTTAAATTATTTACAAACAGAGATCACTCTATTCTTTGTCTATGTCTATATACTTACGTATGAAAATTAAGCATGTACACTAACACTGTTACGCTGTTTTGTTTTTGTTGTATGACACGGCATGTGAGCGTTCGGATTACTTCGGATTTATTCGTGTCACCCGCTCTTGCTTACTCGAAAATTTTGGATCTGCCATCTCGCTCGGTCGCCCGGCGGCCGGTAAGCGCGATGCGAAAGAAATGTAACGCTGCGCTGTGCGCTCGACCGACCGACAGTCGACTCTCGCTCGCACGGCCGCTCGACTACTCATACTCACTCACATCACTGTCACCAGTTCACCACAGTCACACCCAACAATCGTCAATCACAGATAACAGTAATAAATAACGCATTTACAAAAATCACTACTTGTAATTTGACTCGAAACTAGTGATTCGGTTACTTACCGCGTAGCTAGTTATTGTATCTAGTGACGTGAAATAACGCCCACGTCTAATAAGAGCTACCCTCATACCAAATTTCAAATTTCTAGGACAACTGGAAGTGCCTCATAGGTTTTTCGAGCTCGGCCATTTGTATTGAAACACATTTTCTAATGACTGGTATCTTTTGATTTAGTTAACTCAGAGGGTTAATTGTTTCACAGCCCTAAGGGACAGCAGACCTCAGTATTTGGTATCAATTTCAATTTTATATCTCTACGCGTTCCTGAGAAAAAGGGTCTTGACGTACAGACAGACAATACGGACAACGAAGTGAACTTATAAGTAAAGGGTTCCTTTTTTCCTTTAGAGGTACGGAACCCTAATAAACAATAGGATTACTTTATTTCCCTAATCTCACTCGCCGCAGTTTTCCTACTAGTTTTCTTTGATTGACATAAAAAAGTATGTAGTTAAATAATAAGTTAAATTATGAATAACTCATATACATCTCGTTCTCTCTAACCGGCAACTACAAGTAATTCATTTCATAAACAAACTTACATCTGACAATCAACATACTCATAAAATTACTACATTTGACAGAGCATTTCACTGTCACTCTTCCACTTCCTGCTTAGCTCACATCAGTTCCTCAATACATCTGATCACTGTATCCTAGAGGAAGTAGCAACTGATCGCGCATCACTATGCAAATCCGTCTTGAAGGCGACGTTCATTTGTCGCATCTCAGACTCCGGCGCAGGCGACGACGTTTCGCTTCCTTCATTATCGTACTGGCAGGTAAGAAACAGACGCAGCATTGGCTTTTATTGTAAAAGTTTAAACACAAAACAATATACTAATTTTAATTTCGGTTAAAGATCTGTTCAGTCAGGAAAGCGATCTACTAAACAATATAATTTATACGTTGGTACCGTCTGTCACGAAGATATCTTCTAAGCACGAGCTTTGCAGTACTATTAGACATCAATAGTTTGCGTCGGAGGTGAGTGCCTTCGTGAGTAAACAGAGCCTTTAGAAGTTTTTGACACGAGTCTCGTATAAACGTCTCAATTTACTATTGATAAAAACACAACGCCAGTAGCGAAACGAAGTGGCAACAAACAGTTCAATATGCTTAGTGTAAGTTTTCGGGCTAAAATACGTCTCTATCGCGTTTGCGTTAAAATGTCAAATAATATGAGAACAGTTAGTTGCCGTTTCGATCCGCAAGTGGCGCTGCCAATTTTTCCATAGTAATTGAGACGTTTACGTCACCTTACGTGAACGCATTAGAGACGTTTTTATATGCGAAAACTTACATTAGCATACTGATATGTATTGTTAGTGACCTGTGCCCGGTAAAAGCTAGAGATAATACATGATGACGCCGGGGAGTAAATCAGTTCAGTAAATATTGTCTGTCTAGCTTTTTGACTAAGTGTCGATGTCACCGCATGCTACTCAGGAAAATATAGGGACAAAACCAATTTGGAAGATCTGTTCTACTATGCATCTTTTGTGAATTGCTAGCTACAGTCCATTCCATTTTAACGCTTTTGTATACAAACCCAAGTTCGCAAAAAAATATAGTAGTATAGTTGTTATAAAATGTCGTGAGATATCAAGTACGATTGGATGTGATGCTAATTATATACAATGAGTGGATTATGTGGAAAATTAAATGAAATTGGTTTGTTTACAAAGTTGTCGACATGGATTGGAAAGAGAATACCTACTTATCATGAATGAAAGCCGCCTTTTTTCCGTCATTTCAGGTCCAAATTCAATCCAGCCTACTCTATCTCGAATCTGGCAGCTGGCAAGAGTTGATTGATAAATTTGAACAGATAATTCTTCCCTGTGATAAGACAGTAAAGTTACCAATGTTAGTATTTATTGTAAGTGCACCAACTGTCCTTAGTTATCAGTATCCAAGCCATTCTTCATGTTCCGTCTCGCTTTAACGCCGTGAGTGTGAGAGAGAAAAGTCCGCAGTAAACCGACCGACGCCGATAGGCTGTCAGATAAGTCATAATGTTTGCCTTCCTCATGGATAGAGCGATACTATTGTTCTTTAGACCAGTTTATTGATTGCCATAATTAATAGGAGACACATGAATATTTTGCCTGTGAGAACATAAAGGTGTTATGTGATTAATAGATTTTTAAAGACTATTTTCCTGTTTAATTAACACTCACTAGCTGTTCCCCGCGACTTTATCAGCGCACAATTAAATATAGCCTGTTACTCAGGGATGATGAAGCATTCTAATGGTGAAAGAATTTTTGAAATTGGTCGAGTAGTTTGAGTTTATTCTTTACGAACGTACAAAGTACAAATCTTTCTTCTTCGTTGTGTTATTTGGTGT
The DNA here is from genome assembly GCA_932294345.1 of Pandemis cinnamomeana. Classification (NCBI taxonomy): domain Eukaryota; kingdom Metazoa; phylum Arthropoda; class Insecta; order Lepidoptera; family Tortricidae; genus Pandemis; species Pandemis cinnamomeana. The sequence goes on from OW028721.1 coordinate 10,041,722, forward strand.
AGATCAAGTGCGCGTTGGACTCGCGCACTGAGGATTCCGCATATACCGAAAAGCTGACGGTTTTAAGGATTATACACGTAAATAGTTCAAAATTCAGGCCACCCCGCCCCGATCCAGCCTTGTATTAGTACAGTAACAGCTAATTTTAGTGTGAAGGTGTTGAATTATCATGACATAAAGCGGCCTATAACACACACGGACTCAATCAATCAGTTTCGTCCCTGGCAATAACCGAGTTTATAAAGCAAATTGAAGATTAGTAACGCTTTTGGAATCGAGTATCGAGCGCTGGAATAGCGCCAACCTTGCGATTCTGTATCAACCACAATTTAAAACTTCAACAATGTTGTAAGTCTCCCTGACATCTCGAATTTTATACCTTACTAACAACAACATAAGGTATGGAGTACAGCAGATTGGAAAATGACTTACGACAGTCTTTTCAGCAGTATTCAATGTCAAGCACATACCTCCTTAGAAAATGCTACGAGTATAAGCAGGACAGCAGTAGCACGAAAACGTGTGGTACGAAATTGAAGTGCAAGTTTAACTTCGACTTAAATGCACTCCTAACTATTTTACAAGCTCTTCAATACAAACATATGTAAGTTCCGTGGATTGTGTATAAAGTTTCAAATGTGATCAAAGGGCCTTCAAGTTAAATCCAGTTAGTTACAATGTTGTCAAATATGCGACTGTTTTGATAATATCTTCGCGACTACATGTCAATAAGTAAGCCAGCGTTAACAATTCGGCAAATATAGATATTTACATAAATTCAACAGTTTATTTGTATACGATGCGTACATGCACCTGATTTTGTGTAATCAGTGAATTTTCAATAATTGTAATATAGGTCAATTCATACATACAATGTCGTAGACACTTAATATTTTACTTGTTTATTTTCTTACAGCTAAAGATAGGTACTCAATTTAATAATACGACTGAGTTTGTTTCAGTTAGCCATCAGTTTATTTACAGCCCGTTTAAAAACCATTATGCTGACATTCAGAGCATTTCGAATGTTTCAATCATACTAATCCTTACCAGTGTTGTACTTGTCACCAATATTTTTTTGCAAAACTGCTAAATGCCTCGTGCAGGAATGCACGGTTCATAAAAAAAACTGGGATGCTTCGCTCCCAGGAAACAATGCCCTATTCCATGTTTAGATTAGATAAGAATGCCCGCCACTATATGAGTCATTTTCAAAACACATGTAGGTACATAGTTAGGGGCCTTAATTAAAACAAAAGTTAATTGATTCCTTTGTGTTACGACTTCTTCACCCTTATTGCAAATAAATGTTAAACGGTCGTAACAAAAAGGAATCAATTAATTTGAAAACGACTCATATTTACTAAAAAGTCAACACAATTAAGCATTCTATAATAAACGAAAATATAAAGGATCAAGGTCCGAATGCACGCTACCCCGCCCCAGATAACCTGGCAGAGACATGATCCGTGAACCATATTTTCAAAGGGAATATTTAAGCATACATCCTTTTAAAACTCAAGAGGATATGCCCTAGTTCGCAAGAGGGCGCTTGTAAAACGAAACAGGAAGATTGGAAACCGCTAGTGTGATGTGACTTTATCCGCGTCACTGTATGTAAATGTGTGTGTGAATGTAGACAGGTGATGTATGAACGCGATGGCCGCTTGAGTTGTTAACGTACGTCATCCCGACCGCGAGTCAAGCCTGCAATATAAAACAGTAAAATTACCATAAAACCAGGGCAGAGCGACCACTAACTCGGTAATTATTGTACCGATTCCGAGTGCGCTGCAAACTGGCTCTCTCGCACGATAACATGTTACGTAGATATATTATTCTCATTAGAGACTAATAATAGTAATACAAGGGAACATCCACAGTTAGATTCATACTGGTTTTCTTGGTCCTGGTTCAGATAACACATTCAGTTTTCAGGTTAGTTTATTTACAAATCAGTCAATATTTTTCAACTCCACGTCTATTGTTGAAAACGCGATCACACGAAATTAAATTTCAAGATTAATCGACGCGCAATTTCGACGAAAATAATCTCTCAGATATTTCATTGTCCCCTGACAAGTACCCTATATTTGTAAAATCATTGAGATCCATCACAAAAGTGACTTAGCTTGTTTAACTAATGACGGTTAAACGAAATTAATGGGCAGGAGCAGTAACAATTTTCCACGGCGGCACTTCGGTCGCGAGTCGTGCTGTCAGCGGCGATATTTCAAGATAAGCTACTCCGCTGAACGCCCCGCTTCTGTGTTGTTCCCACGCGGCCGTCCAACAAAACGAACACACACACGCTGCTACGCCACTGTTATCGAGCCATTTCGTGTAATGAACCTCTTCAATTTGATTCCACAGATTTCGTATTCGATGCGCTGCTGTAAAATGATTGTCATCTCGCACCGTTTGTGTTTATTATCATGAGAATGGCAAGTTCACACGCTGTTTTAAAACCATTTGATATAAGAATAATCTAATTCCGAGCGTGATGTTCTAATAATTCCCGCTTGAGTAGCGAGCGCCTTATGCGGACAATATGGGCCATATAAAGTTTTTTTAACAATGCAAGCGCTAGTCGAGTACCAGGGGGATATGGACCGGGAAGAGTAACGGGACCTACCCCAAGCGCGGCGGACGGTGTGGCGGCTGGCGGTCGTCGACCCGCGCGACAACGGCGCGGTGTGAACCGCCTTGACCTGCGAACTCCTGCCAGCCTCCTATAGCCTTCTGCCTGCCTGGTACTCGAGCACGATAGTTGCCGAACCGAAATCCGAATGTCCGGCCCGAACGCGATTCAAATAAAACGTGATTATTCACCAAAATATTCATAACACATAGTGATATAACAATGTTTGTGTAGCATAAGTTTTTCGTTAACGTTATTTGATCTTGAGTTACGATGTTATGAAACATAAATCCACACGTTCGCACAATACAATGGCAGACGTTTCAAATGTTAGAAACGGAGTCAACTTAGCGTACGATATAACAATGCAAGTTGTAGTAAATTAAACAAGCTGATTTATCACAGCGTTGCTTCAAATCTCGATTGACTTGTGAAACAATACTGGATTCATAAACGAGACTAATCGTTAACAAATCTTTTAGAAGTCCATTACAATTTTTAATCCTGTGGTTCATACAAGACTAGATATGAAACAATGATTTACATTATATGACGTCAGCGGGCACGTAAGATAGACGCGAGTTGGCCACGCGATCGCATAACGGTAAGTGTGGCCTTATGGCAACACTCGCGCAGGATGTGACAATGCACTAAACATGCAGTAGGTCGATGCAAGAATATAACGGACACTGAAACTTTGTTGATAAATAAAAGCTTCAATACTCAAATGCTACATTTAATTTTTCAGTTATCCTTTTACGTTTTCATTTCGAAAGGGTCCAAATAAAAACTTGATAAAGCACTCGTATAAATGAACAGTGTACTCATGCTAGCATGGAATAGTGTACCCATCTCTGGGATGGGTCTGCTATATGCCTTGGACTCGTTGGAGCGCCGAGCGAAGATCATGGGCAGAGACTCACTCGTGGAGGCAAATCTTCTGAGCCGCGAACACCATAGACGAGTGGCCCGCCTCTCGGTTTTTCATTGGTTACATTTCGTTGAGTGTGCAGAGGCTTTGCATAACCTGATACCCCCTTCTCCTTTCCGTGACCGAACGACTAGGCGCGACAAGCAGTTTCACCCTTATGTTGTAGACATTCCTCCATTAAGCACGAAGCACTTTGCCTCTTCTTTCACTATGCGGACGGCTAAAGAGTAGAACTCTCTGCCGAGTTCAGTTTTTCTGGAGCGCTATAATCTGCACATATTTTGGGCCAAAGTGAACAGACACCTAGGCAAACGTGTACCATCTTAGGCCTCATCTTAGCCTTCCATCAAGCGAGATTAAAGTCAAACGTAAGGCTATTTTATGTGAAAAAAAAAACAAACAGTTTAGCAAGCCTCATTTTGCTTTATTCTTTGCACGCTCTCCAACTTTAGAGACACCCATATCACAGGAACGTTAAGAGAGCGCTGCCGACCCTATAAATGCCTTATATGTTAGATGCCTTTTATTCTAAAGCGTTAAAATAAACAAGAATAATATCAAGTAAAATTGGACTGCGAGTATATTTTTTTACGATGGCGTGCCTTCTTGCTGTTAAAGTTTGAACTATAGCGCACTGTATTGTCTCCGATGTACGAGCGCGCCGCGACATCCGGTTACCTCGACGCGTGGACAAACGACATCAATCAACAAGTTTTAAAACAAATGCTTTGAGGGAAGTGGGTTTATATGAGCATGTAGACTCCGTATACTTCGTTCGGTCGAACAGATTGCATCATCGGCCACTATAGTTTTCAGCCCCGATATAGACACGACATAATCGTCACCTTTTAATATGGGAAACTAAACTATCCTACGCCCTTTTTTTAATGGTGTGGAAAATGCGCCTTACGCATCCGCCCGGTACGGGTTTACCGGGGGTACGTGGGGCTCTCCCGCGACGGCAGGCATACCCACTAAAAACCACACGGATTCCCTACGTATTCAGTCGTATGTGCGGCGTTACGGGAGCACTCGGTGTCACCGCGACGCCCCACGACCACCCCGGTATGGGGTTCCCTCTTCGCGGCACCTGTGCAATGCAGGTTAGGGATATCCCGCAATCCCCCGCTGGTGCCTCTTGGATTTTTTATAGAGGTTGTCTCCTCGTAAACTATCCTATGCCCTGCTGCCTGCGACTTCTGTGAAGAATTCGTTTGGTAACTAGCAACTTCTAGGGCAAAAAATATCCTACGTTGTCAATGCCCAGGTTATATATATTTCAACCGTTCAATTTACACAAAACTTTGACAAATTATATACCAAAAACCAAAAACTTCCACGTGAACTATCTATTAGTGCAAACCGTATGAAAATTTAGGAGTCTTTGAGTTTAACGCGCACAGACAGACGCGATGGAGAACTTTGTTTTATAATACTAGAGTCTAAACTAATCCACGGTGTCAATGTCTAATAAAAAATCCTCATGACTTTTTCTCCAGGTTTAGTATTTAGCAATTATTTAATGAATGATTTGACTCGTGCTACACATCGGTCAGAGGCAGAGAACGAACGTGTTATTGTGGCACTCAGCGATAAGCCGCACAGATGTTTGGTATTTTTTTCCTGTTAGCACACTTTTGTATTGTTTAATAAAGGGAAAAACTTATTACGACTACTTCAACTAGCAAAAGAGTTTAATATTAATTTAATATACACATCACAAAGTAATTGACAATACCACGATCAATAATGCTATTAATTAATACGTGGTTGACTGAGCACATCGATTTTACATCTCCAAAACCCTTAAATGACACATATCATCGATATTAGAGACGTTTCCGAGATCCCCCAAAAAATACGCAGTGTTGTTCAAAGATAAAAAAATTAGATAGGTAGGTATTTCGTAGTAATAAATAGAGACGGAATCATATATAATTGACACTTAAGATAACATGAACTTGAACAGATAAGAAATTCTGATTTTAAGTAAACTTCGTGACCAATCCATTGGTCATTCTGTGCGGTTGCAACGCATAAGAAATGTTGAGAGGTCTATGATCTTACGATGCTTAAAAGTCATTAAAGACAATACTGCCATTTAGGAACTCTGGTCGAGAGAAAGAAGCCCCGTACCGAATCAATTCCGTGCGTCATTTCCGTTTTGACATTCACTTTTTACAAAATTAATTCCCACGATTCACAATTACGCCGCGTCTTTTTGTTGCACTCAGAAACGACAATTAACATTGATTTCATTATTATAAATGGCAAAGCGCCTTTTCGAATCGCAACAATTTCAAGTTTAGTTAACAACTTTAGTCTTTTGTTTTCCCCATTTTTCCCGCAACGTCGTAATGTGACGTATGTAGATATCAACTTATGTAATTGGTCGATTGCATACGGTACGTCTCCGATCCGCTTCAATGAAAGTACTCACAGTAGTAACTCTTATTGAATGTTCACGTATAGGCCTCTTAACTGACACGACACGGTTCAAGTAACCATCATAATATTTAGTAAGATGTTGTTCACTATCATGCGAGTGAAAAACACGGAAAGTTTTAAACATTACGTGGGATGTAATTTAAATTGATCAAAAATTTCCCATCTGTCTCGATCTTGTAGAGTAGAGGCGGATGCAGGCAATAAAGCGTAAACAAACATAACATTCATCATAGAAATTAACAAGTTATTTTTTATTTTAAACTGCCATAACTACGAATGCATTGTTATTATTATTCAACAATCAACCATTCGTACTTGAATAAATGATAAAACGGAAGTTATTAGGTGATGCAACGACAGGCCTTGGAATAAATTTCTAATAGATACGCTTGCATTTTGCACATGCGCAAGTGATACATACTGATAGGCATTTTGTTGAATAATTGAATGAATACTACGGCAACCTATTCGACCGTAAAAAAAAACGAAGTAGCCTTGGCTTGTGGTTTGACCTGTGGCCTCTCAAGCAGAGGATCGTGGGTTCGTAGTTCGAACGTGAGCTCAAATCTCTTTTTTTTATTTGTATAATGCGAAATTATATTAGAAATTTCAATGTTGTTTTGAAGTGAAAAAAAACTAAACTTAAAAATAGTTAATCAACAAATCCCGCTTTCCAACATTCAAAAATAACATTAGTAAACTATTAATACTAGATTAAATTTAGCTATGTATACCTACTAAATCCAAATCCCTAACCTACAATACTAGGATGTTACGAATTTCACGGTGCTATAATTATCATCTATAACATAATGTTACTAATGTGATAGCAACGTACCTAGTCTAACTAAAGTTCTATCAGATCTGTGACTATTCAAGTATCAAACAAACTCGAAACTTCCCAGACTTACCCAGACGCTATATTTATTTATGTAAAACTGAAAAGAATAACATCAAGAATCAAGAAGTTCCACCTTTGTCGTTTTAACTAACCCGATGTTTACCGAACGAGATCCCGAGATATATCGCTAACGCCAGCATACTTAAGCCTTTCCGAGAACTTTGCGACGGTGGATTTCTTTTAATAATCGTGAAGTACGAGTTTAACGTTCCTTTGTTGATTCAGTCTTGTTGGCATATGAGGAAATCTCTGTGAGAATGCATACCTATATGTTTACTTATAATAAGTTCCCGAAACTTAGTTTTAGTATTGTTTTCGTAGGTGATATCAAATCAACTTAATTATCCATACCAATAAAATATTTAAGTGATTGTCTTGTTCACCTAACATAGCTCGAGGGCTGCTTATGCAGTTGGTACTTACAAAAAAAGACAAACTGAAAGACAACGTGCAATCTAAACCACTGGAGCTGCAGGCTTGTTTACCAGACAAATTCATTGAAGGATCATAGAGTTGCACTAAGAAGGGATTTTCGAAGTCACCACGGGGCAAACAAATAGCCTTATTTTATTCTTCCATCGATGCTGCTGGTTTTTCGTAGCATATATACTCAAACGACTGTCGATTGTTTAAACACTTTTCCACCACTTATCACATAAAAAAAGGATAATTCGCGAGATAACGCTGCTGGCTATATCAAGTCCAAGACTTCTTCGAATCGCTAAGACGCGGTCAAATAGCAGCAAATTATGTTACGATTATGACAGTGAATGCGTTAAATGAGCTTTACCTACCTAGTGCTATAATAGTATTTAACAAATTAAGTATAAGTATCGTCGTGTTTATTCATAACGTGGTGTCCAAGCGTGGTGGTAATATACCTGAATATGATGCTGTAACATTTAAGCTTCCAAAATAAAGCTATTTTCGACGCTATTTCCCCTAAATATTTTGTCCGTTACGTATTTTTCTTTTGGCATACAGGGGCTTCTGTTATTTTCATTCCCTTAGCAAACTTCACAGTCAGGACGATCGTAACATTGTTGCTGTTCATATTTTTAGGCGTTATAAAGTAATAAAACGTTTACTTCATTGTTACCTCGAGTTATGTTTGTGTAATTTAATCTAACGAAAGAAATTCTGTGAAAGTTTGAATCGTTGAGACTTTTTCTCACACTTGCTCGTAAATTGTGTTATTACACGCAGGCGTATAGAGCTGTAGTAGCTGTTTTACCTCCCGCGGGAATTTTAAATATTTTACTCGCGAGGGAATTATTTTTGTAGGTATGGATTATCAGAATTCACTCGGGAGGAAAAGTTTAGCTTTAAAATTAAGAACTTGTACATCAGATTAAGGAAGATTAAAATCAGCCAGGTTTAGTTAATATCTTCAAAAAATGGGTACGAATCAATATTATACAATTTTTAATTAGACATTTGACTGTTTAGTACCTATCTAAGATGACACTAAAAATGTAGATTTGTGCCGTTTTCGAGTAATTTGATGGTTTTGAGTTTGAGCCCGATTTTGGCATTATTTCTTGGATCCAAGATGTCGGGTGACATTTTGTCACTATTGACACTAAAATTGTTGGTGGGTGTCATTTTCGAGTATTTTTATGGTTCTGAGCTTGTTTTTTTACTATTTTTTTTTATTTCCTCGCAAACGTGATGAAAAACATTGTGTGTACCGCGGGCAGTAATGGGATTACAAACTCGAGTAATAAAAAGCCCTCCGCCTTCGGCGTCGTGCTTCTAGTAGACTATCGTTCAAAATGCCTTTCTTGCCGCCCTTGTTGCACAATGTACTATAAGTTAGTTGCACGTAAACACCCTTTCCCGTATATATGTTAATATAAATGATGTTGTCATTACAATTAGTAATAGTACTTACACTTTTGAAGGATTTTGGAGAATGTAGTTCGTAAGCTAATTTTCTTCCTGGTCGCTCCGCTCTGTTTCTTTCCTACAAACGCATTTTCGAGTAAAAAATGGTCAAGACTTTTATAAAACTCATCTAGAAATTGAATTGGTACGTCACGTACCTCACGTGTAGAATTTATTTTAAAAACGTGTTGTTGTTGAGAATGGGATGTAATGTAAGTGACAATCAGTATGTCCAACATGGCGCCTCTCCGAGCAGAAATAAACACATACACGCGTGGCCTGTCTACAACAGAATTTTTGCTTCGTAAGTATTTATAAAAAAAAAAGTAAGCTTAGTTCACGATGTATATGTATCTTAGGTCCATCGGAACAACTGATTCCTGATCCACGGAGGAACCTTTCGCAGTAAATATCATAGTTACGTTATATTGAACTGATTTGGAAAACCATTGTGACGTTTACTATGAGAACGTTCTAAGGTGGGTCTGCAATCAAATTCTTCGATAGTACATACCTAAGTACTTATTATCAAATGTTTCTATAGTTTTTTTGTTTAATTTCAGAAATGGGAAAGTTTGTCTTGCGGGCAGTAGGTCTTTATGAAGATCCATCGGGAACGCTACCGCCATCTTGTTCGATAATCCTGTATTAAAGTGCTTGCGCTGCTTTGCTCCTGCGTGGAAAGTAAGACAACCGATGAAATTGCTAGCAGATGCGGCATTCCGTCTTAGCTCTCTATAGGCTGGCAACGCATCTACTATCCTTTGTTATGGCGATTGTTACTCATTTACATCATCAGATGATCCACTTGCTTGCTACCCTATTTCATAAATAAACGCTTTTTCTCCACGTGTAACGAGTAACTTTGAACCAGCAACTTGTTTACTTTGTATAACTTGGTAGCTGTCAAGTTGTCAACAGCGTAAAAATATCATTCTACAAAAAGAAATATCAGAAATGAAATCATATAAATAGCTCCTTATTTACTTCAGTTACCATGAAAATGAAATGCGCCACTTGTGCATGAAACTTGGACTAGACATATCCAACGATCCAGCCTAAAGGGGGGGATATTAAAGTGCGGAGTGGGTCCGGAGTGGGGGGTGCATATTGCACCCCAAGCCCCCACCGCCTACGGCAACTAATTTCCTACGGAACTGTAGTCTTTAGTGGATTAGTGTTTTAGTAATCATAATACACGTTTATAGCGGTTCATGTAAGACAAACTGGAGGCCTTAAACTTTGTTGAATTCCGATAGAAAATTACAAGCTTGGCCATTGGCCATAATATACCAATTTCAGTGCTTTTACAAATATGTATGTATGTATAACTCTTTATTGTACATAAAACACATTAATTTACCAGGTAATGAGATAAACAGATGTACAATGGCGAACTTATCCCTTAAAGGAATTTCTTCCAGTTAACCTTCGAACGGTTGACAGGACAAATTAATCCTGATGGTAAACTTGGGAAAAGGCATGAATAAATTAGGTAGACTATGTAAGTGTAAATATTTCAACGATATTCATTTATTTCATTTATTTAACACGAATGATCCGTTAACAAGTACTCAAAGTGCTAATCGACAATAGTATTCTGCAAAGGGCGCCATAAAGATAAGTCAGAGGCACTATAGTTAATATAAAAAGCATTGCTGTCACACTACTAACGCCATTAGTTACGACTGTCGCATCCATTATGCCCCCTTTTGCGCTTTATTTTCCAAGCAATGAATTCAAGCGCTGCTCTTCGCACAGACCAGACACAAACACGCCAAAATAAATAAATACGTCTTAGGCGTGGCGGTGATCGATACATACGATACAAACTTATATAAATCACGTCTTTATCCCTTACGGGGTAGAGAGCTTAGCGTAACAAGACCTAAAGGCTACGTTCACCATGATTGTGGGCGTATAGGTGGTAGAGGAATCAAAATAGTGATGGGTTGCTAACCGCACCGCTTATAACATGATTCATAAGATTGGTGATTGGTTATTATGCTATGAGCAAATAACTAAAGATTTGAATGGCTAACAGACACAATAACCATTGAGTTACTATGTACGTATGTAGTATTATTACTACATACGTACCTCAATGACCATAACTGAACTCTAATCACTTAACTCACAACCACGCAGGTAGGCTGCCAATGTTTTATCATCCTACCAATATTATAAACGCGAAAGTTTGTAAGTATATGGATGGATGGATGGATGGATATTAGTGAACTCTTTCACGCCAGAACGGCTGGACAGATCTGAATGAAATTTGGAACACAGATATAGGCTGGAATAACATAGGCTACTTTTTATCCCGGAAAATTGCGTAATTCCTGCGGGATAGCGATAAACGAATTCTATGCAGACGAAGTTGCTGGCAAAAGCAAGTACTGACATAAATTTATGATAAACTGGTGTACTTTTGTAATAACTGACTTTACGAGAAGATACCACACAACTTTTTTCGGTCGAGCGATAGTTGTTTTTTTTTTCAACATTCCATGTTTTTAAAGAAATTATACTTACACAGGTCTTTGACAGCCATAAGCACAATGACCGTGCCGTGCCATTTAACCATGTTTTATCACTAGATTAATCTCATAGTGAATTCCAAACGATGAAGCACAGTCGTTTCGCTGAACACATGCTCGTTAACGTACGTACCTGTAACAAAATATATACGTTAATACCTTGATAATAATCTAAGACAAAACATAGATTGTACCAGTTGCTTCTCCTCCCGCGCGGTAGATAAAAGCCCATCGAGGGAATGGGCATAGGAATCATGTTATAGGCGATGCGGTGAGACTAAACGCGAACTATTTTCATTCCCCTTTCCACCTATACGCCCACAATCATGCTAAACGTGGCCTTTAGGTTTTGTTACCTTTGGCTCCGTCTACCCCGTAAGGGATGAAGATGTGGTTTATGTATGTATGTATGTATGTATAATCTAGGTTCACAATAAAGTGCATAGTAGTCGCGTTAAGGGTATTCTGTATTCGGCACCGGCACTTTAGAAACTGCTTTAGCGACTAATTGGCCGAAAGAAGTTCGTTAAAGAGAAAACTTTTAATGAGAAGTTTGGCATTCTGGTTGAAATATTGGATGGCTAGCAATATGCCGCATAAAAACTATAGTGTGTGTTTGATTTAAAAAGTAGTAGTTCCATTAAGATTAGAAAGAATGCAATAAAAATTGCATTTTATGCCGTATCCAGAAGAATCAAGAATAACGTGACAAAGTATCAGGCGTAAAAAAAACTACAAACATCTCACATGACTAATACTTAAAGGCGCGACCATACCGGTGCGTAAAAGACCTATGATATGATGTATGAAAAAACAGTGAGAGAACGTGACGGTTACGACACGTCACTGCGCCATACGCGGCGGTGTGGTCGCTCCTTTATGGGCCAAAGTTATAAAAATAACACAAATTCAATCATTATTATTTTAAATCTACAACACGATAATGCTTCGATGACGTCAGAAATCATATTAATTATATACTAAACTCAATTCGTGTGTTTCACTTCTATCAAAAGGATGTCTTACGACCGTCTGTACAGTTACCAAGTGTAATGGAGACCTCTCAAATTCAGGTAAACTTGAATCTTTAGAGACATGAGAAACTATTAAACTTGTAAGTTTTGTTTTCGTAGTTTGTAATTGAATTATTTATAACAGCTTTGAACCTGTAGAGCTTTACCGCGTTTAAGTTTAAGCATCTAATATACTTATATGGATTAGTCGTATTTTACATGTCAATTGTCTTAATTGAAATTAGTTTAATGTCGATGACATTTCTAATTGTAATTATGTTACAAACCCATCAAGGGTAAATATTTACATGAACGAAATACAGTTTGATTTTTTCATATAAAGCTAATTCAGAAATGAAAATTGAAACCAATACAAATCAACATCTTAATCTGTCTCAAAATAATAATAACTTTACTGACTTACTTAACGTTTGTTACTAAACATAAAATTTCACAAATTGAGTATTAATAAAGCAAAAAGCCAATTCGAATACTCCAATTTCGGGCGAAAAGCTGACAGACGTTTAATCGCAATTTAATACCGTCTTCAGCCGTACCAACCGGCGATAACTTCCTTTCCGATACCGGCCTTGCTTGTTTGACCTTTTTGTTTTAGCCTACAATGGTTACTTCAACTGCTATGAAACCGGCTATTTTCAACTTACCTACTGTTTTAATTAAGTCTTTTTAATACGAATAGAAAATCAGAATTAGAAGACTGGATTACGCTGTCTGAATTTAGCTTGCCTGGGGAAGAGTAACTGGATCAGTAGCAAACATTTCTCGATTGTCATAGACTTTTACCCCCTTATTCATAAACGCTCTGTAAGCGTCTGCTAACTTAGAAATCGTTCGTCCTTATCTCTCGTTCTGTCACAGATAAGGACGAACGATTTCTAAGTTAGCAGACGCCTACAGAGCGTTTATGAATAAGGGGGTTAATCTTCAAGGGTGTTAGTCAAATTCAAAACAAAATATGTATATAATGATAGGTAAAAGTATAATGTAAAAGAGTTCTGCAAAATAATACTTGCCTTCCACATGTCCATACCGTAAAATGGTGCTTTTGCGAGCGATATCAAGACAAGCCCTTTATTTTAAGCGTTTTTAAATAAAAATAATAATCCCAAGTATCTAAACAAAGGACAACATATTATTCCAATGAACATACGTCCTTCTTACAGTCAATCAGCGATAAAAGACTGCCTTTTGAACCAAACACTGGTATTCTAAACGTCTAACCAGCGTCTATCAAAAATGCCATTGTCAGTTGTTTCATTCCAGTCTGAGCATTTAAATACGTTTTTAATAAATCTAATACGATACCGATAAACGCCTACATGATGCCACGTGATCGACGAACTGATTTATAGGCATTTAAAGATAAAACACCCGTTTTACAAACGTTTTGCCTAATAGTTGGTCACGTGCTAACTATTTCGGCTGTGAGTCACGATCGCGATTCTTTTATTTAATCAGGTGGTTCCCAATGGTTACCGGCGATATAGGATATATGTTGCAAAAATGTTATCATTCCAAAAGTGAATTGATACTTAGGTAATAGAGGTTTCGCAATATAATATTTAAGATGGGGTCTGAACCTATCAGTCTTATCACCATTCCATGAATACCGTTTGATCATTTGCACCAAATGACTCAGTTCCAGTTTGGTGTAAAAATATGTTTGCCGTATAAGAAAAAAACAGCTCGCATTCTTTTTTTTAAAGTGTAGATTCTAGCAGTAATTTTGTACTTTTTAGGAATACACGAATTTACACTATTTCGGGATAGTGGGGTCCCAGTAGTCAATTGAGTATCAGCTTTTTCTCTGACTTCAACTTCATGCTCTAGTTCTTAAATATCCTCGTTTTATCTACCTGGGTTATACTCGAACCTTTTAGTTCTTATCCAATATCATCGTAAAATTAGATCTATGACACAAAGGGAAAGTCTGTTGAATCCAAGTATTGCAACCGCTTCATTTGTTTAACACTTGAGTTACGCCTAAGCATATTTAACACACCGTTTCCAAGCTTATCATCTTAATTGTAGAACATCTTCCTTAGGACCCTGAGAAAGTTGTATTGGAACTAAACACGACCGCGCGGGGAGCATATTACTATCATTAGCTACACAGATGTGTCAGCTATTACTTGCCGATTTATATGCTATTCGCACTTGTTCGCTTTCTAGAGGCGTGTCCCCGTCTATAACTCAAGCTATAACTCTTGGATCACGCCATAACAACTCTAGCTCCGTTCCCTGAGGTCCAAACAACATATTTCTTAGGGATATAGATTTTATGCGTAATACGTACGTATGGACATGGGTAGTACTAACTATGAAATATTGCAAGTACGTGGGTAAACCTTGTGTAAAGGCAAGTAGCAATAAATTCGTAGTTATTCATCACAGGCCCAAGTGGGCGGGGCGCGGTCGGTTCCCATAGCTTTTGGGCTACAAAGTATTATAATAAGCCGTAGAAATAGGTATTAACGGCAGACCGTCCTCGAGCTCTTTGTGACACTTAATGTTACGAGTTGTGAAAATACTCGACCACCTAATGTAGTTTAGAATTGGATTTTATGCGATGTTTGCTTTTGTTTTTCTAGTTTCTTTGTACAAAACAAAAGATAGTACAGTATGTATGAACAATAACGTGTAACTTCACAAAGGTGAACATAATCTAAAAGTGTTGTAGTCAGCTAAGTTGAAGATTCACATCATAACTCATATTCCCTATTGGCCAACAGCCAACTTCAGCCATTCCCAATTCGATATGATGCTAGTTTTTGTGGCGCTATTATGACAAATTGACATGATTGTTTCCTTATATTTTAGCGTTCATCTAAGTGGAACATTAGGCATAGTTTCTAAAATAATTGCTTAAGAGGCAGGTCAATAAATTAAGACATCAACGATTGCAAAGTGTGATTATTTCGCTATTGGTAAGGGTTGATCAAAGCATAGTGGTTATGGTAACTATTATAAGCGGCAAGATGTTACCAAAATACGAATTTCAGTAGGTTGCAAAACGGTTTTTTTTTTATCATTTCAAATTTAATTGAGTTACGTGGATGAATATTGAATAGGTGTGTCACAAGAAACAAAATAAGTATCCAAAACAAACAAGAAAGATTAATCACAAAAACCAGACGGCACAAATTAACAATTCTAATTAAATAAGTCAGTTATGCTGGGCGATGTATGTCGAACAGTGGGACGAAAGTGATATTTATACGCACAAGAACAGGGGAAAATACAAAATATAATCAAGAGCATCCTAATAACTCAAAGCAATTAACTTAGCCTCCTCACCTTTAAAGGCCAATCATTGTGATACCTGACGGCGTGTGGGTGGTTATTCCACTGAAACTGTTGAAGATACCACGCGTTGAATTAATTTAACGTTAAGTCGATAAAGTTAAGCCTTCATTAGATTAGTATCGGTGTCATTTAGTTAAGTTACCTCGCTATGGTTTACGTTAAACGCTACGGGAAGTCTAGTTCGCTATATTTTCTATTAAAACTAACCAAGTCTAAGAACAGTGACTTAAGTAGGTTAATTAGGTACATAAAGATACTGTATACTAGATACTTGCTTAGATACAAGAGAGAAATGAAAAGAATCAATGATAGTAAAGGCGTTTAACATTTTCACAATGAATTTACGGCAGGAAACACTTCATTCAAAGTTAACGTTTCAAATGAATCACGTAACTGAATTGACCACGTTTCACGTGTTTGGAAAGCCTTTTAAAAACAAATGGCACACGAGCGGTACGCGTAATTACAAATCAAATCAGTGTACCGACAAAGCCTGCCTTTGACAAAGCTGCGTAAATCGTACTCAGAGGATATTCATAAAATCCTAATGCATTACAAATGTACAGGATACGTTTCGGGAGTGACTTGAATAAAAATGTCCTGAAATCAGATCAGACCGCGCCGATTCCGGTGATAAAACTGAAAGAGAACTTCAATAAATACGAATTCTTATAACGGGATGAGCAGGGGATTATTTTTTTGTACGACAAAGACACAGCTCTGTTAAAGTTTGTCAAACGGAATCGTATCGCAGGGAATGATAAAATTGAATTGAATTGCCAGAGAATTGAGCTTTTTTACATGTGGAGTAAATAATAACATGACCGGTCAAGCAACTTATTAATCTACGTTATTTCACTATTCACGCCACGGTGCAACCTTAGTTTGTTTTGTTCTTTTGTTTTCTGGTAGAACTTAAGTATATCAAAAAATGGTACCTATTTAATGTCAAGGAGGTACGTTTGACATCTGCTACTTCCGCAAACGGGTTGTAAATTTTGAGCCACTTGCAAACTTGGCAGATATTGACTTCAAACGATATTCGATTCCCGAAAAGGCTTATAATATATAACACTAATAACAGCTCAGGTAATACCTTGACTGCCAGCCAACTCATATTGACATGAACTGTCGTAATGTTGCAGCGTTTCTTCAGAACCGATATTTAGTAATTTTCCGAAGCGCTAGTACATATGAAAACAATCATCAGGCATCAAAAAGGATGGCAAACGGGTAAATGGGTCAGCTGATGGTAAAAGACACCCCCCGCAATACAGAAAGATTGCAGATGCGTGGCCTTGCCAGCCTAGAGGGCTAAGATAGAATATCTCATGTGCCAGTAATTTCACCAGCACAAGCACTAACCAGGCAGCAGGATTAGCCAGTAAGATGGTGGTAGCGATCCGGACGGAAGTTTTATCTACCATCAGCAAGTAAGCGAGAATAAACAACCAACCAAATCTACTGTGAACCAAACTAGTGACTTGGTTTCTTCTAAATGCTGAGTCGTCATTACTAAGTTTCTGGAGAACAATTCAGTATAACTTTTATCCTGCAGGAAAGCTATTTAAGTTGCGGTAAAAAGTAACATAACCGATAAACTGTGTATTGTTCAGTTAATAAATCTCTTAAGTTATAGCTCTACTAAAGGCATTGTTGCTTATTTAACAATGTAAGTTATCTACTTGGGCGTTTTACGACAGTTCAAACATAATACGTTCCTAAATCAATTGGACTTTTATTTAATGTCTAACAATGTTACAACTGTGATTAAGTCATTAAAACTACAAACCTTTCAGCTACGGGCCCTAGGACGAAAAGTCTTAAATTCGTAAGGCATTAATATATACCTACCTACCTACTGGGTTATTTTGTCGCTATTTGACTGTTGTGTCTTTTACCAGCGCATCTAGTTATAGAGCGAGAGAGAGAGACATACGACGCTAGGGGCCTTACCATGACGTCTTAATGCGATTCAATTCCGACTCAGTTCAGGTTTTAGCCGTCATTTTTAATAAGGATCTGGCACCGAGCGAACCTAAACTGAATCGGAAGTGAATTGCATTAACACGTCATAGTAAGGCCCTAGTACCACTTATTATCTTATTATTATACAGGTCTTACAATTGAAGCTCTTAATTAGTGCATCCGTAGCAATCATAGAGCTTAAACTGTAAGGTAATAAATCGACAAGTAACTCCACAAAGTACGGCGACCAGGCACCGCTATCATGGTTAATCACCTAATTAAAAACGCAGACGAACATTCCACCTACGATATAAAACTAAAATGTGGCCTAAAATATCTGTCAGTCTGCGAATCCAAAGTCAAGGCAACAAAAAATAATCACCGATTCCGAAGTATGGCAGAAATTTGCGCCGACACGCACGCCCAAGTGAGCGGCCCCTTTATTTGACAGCAAATTAATAATCACAAACGAAACCGGAACGACTTAACGCGCGCCACCAACAATGCAACATCGACTTTATAACACGAACGATAAAGTCCCAAATAAACATTAGAGACGAAGTAAATGCTCTTATGCAATTTTAATCCTTACGCTTGGCGACATTAAAGCGTAAATCGAGCACCGGAACGAAGTTAATAGGATGTAATTTATCCGGGTTAAAACGCTACGTTGCCGTTCCGGGTGAGGTGCGACGGAGATGACCGACAGTTTTCACGTTGCGAGAGAGGGACGGCGCTGTGTTTGTTGTTTCGCGCAGTAGTCATTAGTCGTCGGGTAAGTCGCGGGCGCGCCACCGTCGCCGTATCGTAGAAGCGAGGTGCGATCGCAAACGTCGTAAGCGGCATTTTCTCATTAATTTTGAGGAAGACATGAAATTCCCTCTCATTGCTCACCGGTCGGTAAATAGCTTTCAGCTTGTTTAACACTTCACGAACGTACCATGCCCACGTTTTGACAACATAATGAGCGACTAGCCATTATATGTAAATGAGCAATTCCGCATTTTAATCACATACTATTTTTGACAAATAATCGGGTTCACATTAAATTTCCATTGTATTACCTAATTTAAACTGTACCTACTTTTTAGTATCAACAGGCAAAGAGAATGCTAATAATAATTAAATGGAAACGATAACGACAGCAAAATACAGCTGTTGAATGTAGGTAAAAGTCACAATCATAACACAGACCTATCATACACCTGATGTTTAAAAACTGCAATATTGTGCACAGTAAGTATAATAAATATCATAACCGAAACAGATATTATATAATTGAACGTTCGGAGCGATTTTTCTTAAACGAGACAAAAACTGAGTTTCATTAGTAAACGTCCTCATTCCAATTTGTGGTATTTCATTATGAACACTGCGGAATGCGGCGTAAGGTCGATAGTGTAAAGTGTGTTTTTTGGTGTGTGAGACTTTTTTGGACGGGCTCGGGTGATAACCCAGGCGGGTCACGCACGCATCGGACGATTTGCATCCAAACAGCCTTCTGACTACCTAGCGCGGACTGATGACTCTACATTACGTTGCAAATCGTACATTCCGGAGATATATTAAATAATATACATGCCATGTTGTATAATAAATAAGAGAGTTTGATATCGGGGCATGTTTTATCTCGTTTTTGTGCGTGATCTGGTGTAATAAAATGCTTTATCTTATTATAATAATGAAAACACGAGACAGACTTTTATTAAAAAAAATATAAGTACCTAAAGTATTTATTCAAAATAATATAGCTTTCTTATCGGAGCTGTATATAGTAAATGAAATGCAATTTCACTCGTTTATCTCTTCAATTAATAATTGCAAGAAAATTTCCTCAGTAAATACTCGTATTAGTATAGTATTTGTTACTTTTAATCAGATACGATTTGTTATTTATTTTCATTAGGTACCTACTTACTTATTCAAATTAAGTAGGTAAACATTGTTGTAATCTTTATTATAATATTATTGATTGTATTTGTTTACCTTTTGATAATTTGTTAGTCTCTATGTTACCTCTTCTAGCCTGTCACACGTTACATCATAATCAAACACTTATATTACAAACAGTGATGCTGAAAACAGAGAAACGAGTAGCTAAATGATAAATTAATGTCAGAACAAACTGTCACACTAAAACGTTGGCTTCATACACAACGATTAACCAAAGAAAACAGTGAGCCAACAGCGATAAATAAAACTAACAACAAACTAACACAAGTAGAATATCATAAGCCCGAGACAGCAAATTACAAAAGCAACATTGTCCTTTTAATGTATTCAGAGGCACCAAGTCATAACACCCTAAAATATACGATCTAATGAAGAACTTTGCCACTTCATTATGCATTATACACAAGGGCGAACACAAACAATACGGCGTTGTAAAACGACGTTAACTTTATCGCTAACCCACATGCGTATGCCCTAGATCACTGTGCGCCGGCGATTTACTCTTTAATTATTATTCCGATGACCCAGTTGCCTACGCGTCGTTGTATACGACGGTCCCCAACGGAATGTAATAACCTTACTTTCCACATAAACCAACTCCCTCACTATTTTTTGCGAGCTCCGTCGTCTACAAAAAGTAATGACCTGAAAATTGGTTAAGATACTATATCAGGTGAAACAATTTGTGGAGATAGCATTTGTTTGAAACTAGCGCAGAAAGACTAGATTGATGGTATCGCTATGTTGGGATAAGAACAAAGGAAAATGTCCATAGTTTTTTGATGTCTGTAATTGAAATACCTTTATTCACTACGATAAAAATCAATCAAACTAATACCTAAGCGTAATAGTTTTTGATAGGTAAGTGAAATATTTGAAAAGCCTATATATGAAAAGTTATCTTAATACAGAAACGTAACGTCTTTTTGTTGGCTTTTGACAACACTAATTATCGGCACACACTGATTTCACTTTCCAATGACCATTATCTGTTTTAGTCGTATCACACAAATTGATAATATTGATATGTTTTCGACACAAGATAGTGTGGTTATGACAATGATAACAGCACACGGGTACATTCAGTATCAATAGGCTATAGATAACTAGATAATAAGTAGATAGGTACATAAGTTCAATAACAGATGTCACGGTCGAATAGGCAGACGGACAGACCGTTTCCTGTGCAAGGTTATGTACACCTATTGTTTCGTGTGGCAACTTCCATTTCGTTTGCCATTTTATTTAATGGTATTCAGGCAATTCTGTAACCGATTTTTAACGTGCGAAGAATTGTTAATAGCAATGTCTATACAGACACCGTAACTTAAGCTCATTAAATAATGAGAATATCTATAATTAATAATGATGATTATACCAATGTCAATTTCCATTCGCTCAATTTTTAAATGCAGAAGACTACTTTACGTGCACAATGTCAAATTATTTATACACAATCATTACTCCAACCAAACACGTACGTACAAGTATAATGATATTAATGATTGACGTGGAACCTAATTGTTACGCAGATAAGATACCCGTGAATCTGTGTCACTATTTTAAGTTATACGTTTTGAATGGATTACTCCCAAAGGCCACCCAAGTTGGGCAAGAGATGGGGGGGCATTTCACACCGAACAGTAACGACGTCACGACATCCTATTCCATCCGTGGTGATTTCAAAAGCTTCAACGCAGTTATATATTTAGATTAAAGTGTAGGAAGACGGCCAGTTATAATTGAGATCCAACTATTTCCGGGTCATTTCACGATAGTGTGACACTTGATTGTGGTTCGATTAGCGATACATAATGCTTATTACTAGTGGTAAATGCTATAAAATAGGCTAAATAGAAATACCTTTTTGTTTAAAAAAACATTTTAAGGCGTACACGTAAGTATACAAAATTTCAATTCAATACGATTATTGGAAGCGATCGAAATACTGATTGTTTTTTATGGCAACTTTAAGTACGAATACCAACTTAAATAAAATAGAAAGTTTTCAAATATCACTTGGATCATCTTCTGTTTACCTTAATAGTAGTGGATCCTATTTATAAATCAACTGAAAACAACAACATAACGTAAAATGCAAATTTTCTGCACGGTCCGACCCCTTTGGGAGCAGTCAGTTTAAAGCATTTAAATGTAAGTGTAAGGGCGAAATTTATAATCGACCGTTGACCAGAACCGTTTTAGGTGACGTGTTCTTAATTGATTCTCTAAAAACGAACCAAGCTGACCCACCCATGAATCATAACACTATTCCAAACAAAGGCAGAATTTCCAAACAAAGGACAGAAGATAGTGAAACAAAATCTGTATTGCTGTAAAGAACACAAAAAATTTCTTATCTTTTACATACTTAAGTGGGTTGGATTTTGGATTAGTAATTTTTTTTCAAGATTTAATTGTGTTTGACACAATTGTTTCTATACATTGCTCGATGTTCAAAGCGCATGACTTTAAACGGGTTACTAACACGAGTGTTTTATTTATGAACCTAACACCATCTGCTGAAATATTCCATAATATTTATGTCATCCTAAGCCTAAGACACCTTATATTGGTGCTTAGAAAGAAACGTCTCAATAGGTTACAAGTTTTAATAATCGTCGAACAATGTTGCTCTACAACGCTAGTGCAGCTTACAGTTTTCGCGAGTTACAGTCTCGTTATCGTATAGTATAAACACTTGGCTACGAACAGTAAAGCATACGCGGTCACGTTTGCGCATTCACAATGCAGCGGGATGCACTCGGCCGCTTCCGACAAGCGGGGACCTCCTCCCACGCCGACGTGGAGGGAAAATGAGTTTCCAGGGTTACTCTTGTAGAGGAAACGTTTGCAACGTAAATAATTTCAAGGGATTATCGTATAAATATTATGTATGCGAAATTTTGTGCGCCTAATAAAACATACGCTACATTATGAAATCCCGAAATCTCAACAGCTTGCTAAAGACATGATTTGAAAAACGAAGACGACGACGGCATTTCTACTCCTGCAATTGGGCAAAATATCGAAATTTCACCTGGCAAATCCAGTGGTTCACGTGAACAAAACCGTGGCTTGAAGGTGGTAGCAAAATAATTTTGTTGCGTAGGTGTAGTTTTTTGGGTACAAGCAAAGCTATTGAGGATCTTATCGCGCCTCGTTGATGCGTAAAATATTTGTGCCGTAATCTTGCCTAATGTATTTATTAATTAAAATATCACGGTTTGAAAATGACCCTGATCCAATTTACAAGAATCGTAACATCGCATAGATTGTTTCGCAACTGAAGTGTTCAGCTGCGTCATTTTCCAAACCAATCTCAGGCCCACAACAGTCTTGTGTTAACACCGATGTAAATATAGCGTAAAATTAAACAATAACATTAATTATGCCAAACCAGATTTGATATTCAAAGTCAATTAAACAGATGCAATGACCCTGCCTGCTTAAGACTTCAGCCGAGTATGAATAACAAGTTATTAATAGAATATCACCCACTTATTTGCGAGGATACCAGGCATCGTGGGAAATTCTTCAACGGTATGGAAAAGTGGCCTGAGAAACTATGGAGCGTGAAACTAACCGCATAACTTTCAATTTATCATTATGAAATCTGTTGAATATGGGTAATTTGTTCATCCAAGGCTTTGCTTTTGAAATGAGATGGTTTGAGTGAAATCGCGAGCTTTGTCTGCAATGTTGCAAATCTGCCAAGACTTTAAAGCAGGAAACAGCATTGAGTTCCGTACGTCATCAAAACACGTACAATACCTACTTATTTCTTCGTGATCAAATTGTTTCTTCATTAGTGCTTTACTTAAGAAGAAAGTAGTAATTTACTTATTCAATAATGCCTAACTGTTAAAGTTGCTCGTTAGAGCAAACTTTGTAATCTAAATAATTTAATACTTATTCTCAGAGACAGCGTCAAAAACTGATAGTCTACACAACTATTTTTTACGCTATGCAAAGTAGCCATTCGTGATTTACTACGTGTAATTAATACGTATATCATGTAACTCTAAAATTAAGTCCAAAGCTATAAATTGAGGGTAATTAGAGCCAGTAAGTAACCTCGCAAACAATTAGGGAATACATTTTAAAAATTCGACACATTACACACAATCATCGATATAAAAAGGGAAGTGTCTTTTGTTCTCGCTGCAACCTTTTCAAAACAAAAGTTAGTCGTTTTTAACAAACGCCTCCGTCCGTCGGGACGAAACTTTTATTTACTAATGCATTGGACATAGTTTGGTGAGTGACATAGGCCTGTGCTGAAACGGGTTAGAACTCTTGGGACGCGGTCAAGTCATTTGGAGCACACAAAGTAATTTGAGTCTCCGACTTGAGTTACTGGCGAAGCGAGCATGAAAAGTGGAATGCATCAATCTTTTAGGCTTCAACTACGGCTAGCAGACTTGAACAAGCCACTATAACTCTGTTTTCCGGTGTGTTGTTAGAACTAATCACATTATTACGTAGCTAACTTGCTTTTCGGGCACTTATGTACCTCAACTCGCTTGTCATCGACACCCTAGTTTGACCTGTTTGCAACTAGATGGATCAAAGTTTGTCTGACATGTCTGTATTCCTGACCGAGCATAACGCAGTTAGCTATAGCCTACATGTCTAGTAGGCAACTCCAGTGGCAGTAAGAGCTACTCGAAGCCTCTTTCTGAGAACTTTTTTAAGGAGTAGTGGAGTAGGTGTTAATTCAGAAGTGGATTGTTTTACGCGCGGTTCATTAACATTGGGCGCTGCAAGGTCGGGCGTGGGTGCGTCTCCGTGACTGTCATGTTAACACAAATCTCTGTGCGGGCCGGGCATGCTGCTAATAGACTATCGCTTTTGTGAAGCTACACTACTATACTATTCAGCTTAGCAATTAACAGCATTTAAGTTTCAACATGAAACTACCATGAGACTCAATCATAATCCTTACTAATCCTTACTTAATATTATAAATGCGAAAGTAACTCTGTCTGTCTGTCTGTCTGTCTGTTACCTTTTCACGCTTAAACCGCTGGGCCGATTTAGTTGAAATTTGGTATACAGATAGTTTGAGTCCCGGGAAAGGACATAGGATAGTTTTTATCCTGGAAAATTGCATAGTTCCCGCGGGATAGCACAGCCCAAACCGCTGGAATTTTTCAAATTTAAGGCGGAACAAAGTTCGCCGGGTCAGCTAGTTACACATAAACGGATAACTCACGTATAAAAAGTCGAGTGATGCTCGACATGTTTCGGACTATTTCGTAGTCCTTTTTCCAAGAGCGCTCGCCCCGGCCGGCGGCAGCGACACGAACACCGCGCGCCGGCGCTCTGCTCGCGCGGCTGTTCGACGCAACTGACAGCGGCGCACAACTACCCTCGTTCGTGTCTCTGCCGCCGGGGCGAGCGCTCTTGGAAAAAGGACTACGAAATAGTCTGAAACATGTCGAGCATCACTCGACTTTTTATACGTGAGTTATCCGTTTATGTGTACTTGGCATTTAAGTTTTTTTTTTCAATGGAAAACTGAGAACACAACATTTACGTAAAATTATAGAAATTGTAAAGGTATTTCAACATATTTTTTCCACTTTGAACATCCATGTATGGAAACATTTGTCAACAACAATTTAAAAATCCTTCTAAACTTTCACAGGGCTGTACAGTTCAATTAACCTAACCACCTTCTGAAGTTTTCTGGATTGATTTGACGACACAGCGTGTATGACATAAATATAGATAGACATATTGTATAGCGTATACATAGCAGGTAGTAGCTGACTAAACTAATAACAGATTATTGCAGTTGGACTGAGGTATTTTTTGTTAAACTTTACCAGTTAAACGTATTCGGCATATCATCGCCCAGACACAGGTTTATTTTTTCTAACAGACGTCTAGACGGTGTCGATATAACAAAGCAGACTGTACGTTTCGAGTTTGGGCGATGTGCTTCATTTGTATACGTAATCATTCATAATTATTGTACGTGTTAAAACTGATTAAAACTGAAATTTTGCAAGAAGTAGAGGTGAGATGGGCAATTTTAAGACATCTTATCTTGTATATATGAAACTACCGTGAGACTCGATCATAGTTACACAAACGGGTGTTCGTTCCGCTGCAGCGGGGGCGAGCGCTCCCAGAGGAAGGACTAAGAACTAGTCTGAAACATGTCGAGCATCACTCGACTTTTATACCTACGTGAGTTATCCGTTTGAGTAACTATCTCGTATATATGTACAAATATGGCCCGTAGAAGTATTTAGTAACTTTTGATTTACGCCCACAACCATGCTAAGCGTGCCCTCTAGGTCTTTTTACCCTAGGCTCTATCTACCCCGTAAGGGATAAAGACGTAAAGACTTAGACATCAAGCGTGAGTTAATATACTAACATTAACTATTTCTTAAAGATAATTGGCCACTCAAGAGTCAATACCATTTAATTAATAAATGGCCGTAATAAATAAAATTACGACAAGATTACGCTATCGATCCACTTCGTATTAATAAATTAATAATCTAATTTAAATCGTTTATCATATTATTAAAAAGATAAAGTCAAAAAGCCTTTTACCAACTGGCTGAAAACGATAAAGCACATCTTGTGTTGATAAGTTATGTTCTATTCGCGTTATCAGCTGATACCCAGGGGCAACACTATCTTTCTGATAACAATATTTCACTACCTACTTGAGAAAGGTAAGTGTTATCTCGTAAGGATAAGTTTTGTATTTTGTTTCATGAATATGTATGTAACTAATGCATTACAATACAATAATCAAGCCCAAAACATTGCAAATATAGGAACGTTTAACAAAATAAAAACGATAAATTAACAAATAAAGAAAACCAAAATACATGACAATAAAAACTAAACAACGCGACACTAACCTTTAAAACTATTCGAATAATTATAATACATTCCATTGTTTTTTTATCAAACAAGCCGGTTCCGATTCCACTTTGATTTGTTTACACATTCGAACACGTCTAATCAAAACAAACAAGGTATGTAATCATGCAGGATTGTGTGAAGTGAGAAAAAGGAAAATTGGAGGGTCGGGTCCATAGCAAACAAAAAACTTATGATTCGTTGGCGATTTTAAGAAGCAACAGGCGAAGAACGAATTACTCATAGAAGTGACCCTTCCGATTTCTGCGAAAATAATGCCAGCCGCATACGATTCTTGACACTGGCGCAGTGGCGGACTAACAGGGGGGCGGAAGGGGCGGCCCGCCCCGGGCCTCCGGTCTTTGGGGGGCCCCAAATGCCTCCGCGTTCTCATGGTCAAATCCTAAACAAGACAAGTGTGTGTATGTGTATGTGTACGGACAAAACTACATATTTTTTTGAGCTGGGGGGCCTCATTTAGTTTTGTCGCCCCGGGCCTCTGACGGGCTTAGTCCGCCACTGCACTGGCGTGCAAGTTTGCCATTGGATTTCGATGCGGCGCGTTATAGCATTGGTCTGTTTAGGGTTCCGTACAAAAAGAGGATCTTATAGGATCACTTTGTTAATCCGCCCGTCCGTCCGTTTATCTGGAGATTACTATTTACTACTGCTTTGTTTATCCAGTTCCAGTTCAGTATTGGTTCTGTAGGTGTTACGTTTAAAGCGGGCTTCAATTCAATGAGCTGTTCTTAAGATGCTCTCTGATCAATGTATATTCCGCTTTATGGATGGTAAAATAGACAGCAGGAATAGGTTCAGAGGAGTAAAATAATTAGAATTGTACTAACGTTGGACTCTGTCTATTTAGTAACCGTTCTCGGCTTTTCGATAACTAGCTTATCAAAACGAATAGTTACTTTTGATTATCATCTGTCCACTTCCATGCTAGCCTGGGAGTAAAGTAAAAAACATAGAATGTACTAGTTGCTTCTCCTCCCGCGTAAATAATAAAAGCCCATCGAGGGAATACGCATAGGAATCATGCTATAGGCGATGCGGCTAGCAACCCATCACTATTTTGATTCCCCTTTTTCCACCTATACGTCTTGTTACCTTAGGCTCTGTCTACCCCGTAAGGGATAAAGACGTGATTTTTGTGTGTGTGTGTGTGTACGAAATAGTGGCAAACATGCAAACTTACACCTTCATCTAAAACATGTAAACTCTTCCCTTTCTTTTTTATCAAACTACACCGTTAATTGCAAATGCTAATAACCGACCGTGAGTAAACCAATTACGTCGCGAAAATGACACACGTGACGATCTAACAAGGTCGAATGAATGCGTAATTGGGAAATATTATGATAATGGAGTCTTGTACAACTCTAAAGACCGAGGGGGTGTTAATCTTAGTCGGTGTTTGGTGCTTAGGGAATAAAAGTAATGTTTCCACGGCAAAATGTGTACTTTAAGAAATTCTGTTTGTATTTTTCTTCGTAAAATAAAATGTAGGGTAGATTTACGGACGATTAACACAGTGCTGGAAACACTTTGGTTTATGAATTTGGGAAGACTAAGAATGAGACCAGACCCTCAAAATACCCTCAATGTGGGCGGCGGAAGCAGGTACCGATGAGCGTTATGCCATCTTTACGCAATCCTATAGCAAGGAGCAAAAATAATAGGTCATTTTCCATACCTAATCAGTTATTTTTACTTGTCAGTGTTTTAGGAACTAGGAACTCTAATTTCGTGATAACGTAAGAATTTAGAACACTTCTGCGCATAGGCACGACGACACAAAACTCGGTGTATTCGGCTAGAATTAGACTCAATTAGAATCGGTTACATAGTTTTACGACCTTGCGAGCAATGTCTGGCCGCGGTCAATTAGTGATCGGAATTGACTAAGTATTTTAGATTATGCGCACACTCAAGCGCAGGCGATACCTATTTATCTTTTTTTAATTGGTAATTAATGAACATTCCATTATGGTATCGATAGTAAAGTTTTTAAGGTGATATATCATACAAAACATTTACCTGAGCCATCAATCAAGTTTTATCACACCAGTATCTAAATAAAATAAACCAACTAAAGCGAGCCACTTTTTTTAAGACA
Source organism: Pandemis cinnamomeana (assembly GCA_932294345.1). Lineage (NCBI taxonomy): Eukaryota > Metazoa > Arthropoda > Insecta > Lepidoptera > Tortricidae > Pandemis > Pandemis cinnamomeana. The sequence continues at coordinate 10,070,347 of OW028721.1, forward strand.
GGTAAATTTCAATTTGATTCAATGAGTTCTACTAAAGATTTATCGATACCACTAGCGCCATCTAGTTTACACACAGTTAACTATTGGAAGGCAAACGAACGAACTTGAAACGTTCGGAATCGCAAGCGTTTGATTATGTTAACGCTATCCAAGTTGGATATTTTTACAGAAGAAACAGAAAATATGAATAATACATATGTACATACATACATAAATCAGGTCTTTATCCCTTGCAAGGTAGACAGAGCCTAAGGTAACAAGACCTAAAGGCCACGTAAATAACCAATCATCAAATTAATTCATCTGAGCATATCTAGCGGGTTGAAAAGTAAGTTCTAGCCTAATTTTCGGAATTCAATTTGTTACTATTGCTGATTTAGGTGGGTTAGTAAAACAAAACAGTGAAAAAGATATTTGAAAGAACTGAACTTTGTTCCATTAAATAGATGCCGATATATATGCAGGAGGATAGGAGAAAAAAAGCTTCACAGTTGCCTTTTCCATTTCGTTACTTCATTCATACAAATTCGTATTACGGTAACGGAAAAATTCAGGTTACAAAACGTAAGGCAATTTTGGTGCGCCTTTTTCTTTTATCAGGATCGATAGTGCTCGCGAATCTGCGTAGAAAACAAAAAAAAAACAAAATCTCAGAAATATTTTTTTAGTGTGTCAGGACTTTTTAAAAAATGGCCCAAGTACGCATAAATACAAATGACTGATATTGTTACATATTAAATTAAGTATTATTAAACAAGTTGACCAATACAAGAATGATAAGGCACTGTCTGTAGCTAGTGCATGTGTTAACATATTTACATATATTTTAAGATAACGCGAACATTAAGATAATGAGCTGCCACAATTCAGTTGTTATAATAACATTCCAGCAAAACGAGTTACCTGAATAAACAAGGCAACTTGTTATAATCCTTATCGACTTCCTAGCTACCAGTAATGCTATAATGAATAAGAAATACATAAATACACATAAATCTTAGCAAGTCGATTTTATGTCAAACGATTGTGTTTTATGTCATTATAATGGGTCAGAATACATAAAGTTTAAAATGTATAATGTAATTCTCTATGACTCTAGAAGCTAGATAAACTTTTTTGATAGCGTAATTAGGTTTATTTTATAACAATCCCCTCAAGTTACCATTTTCTGAGAAAATTTCAAGTGCATTTCAAACTTTAAGTAATTTAATACGTACCCCATTATAATTTCTGTAAAACATGTTTCATTATAAAAAATATGGAGACAAATACGGAACCTGCTCAAAGATAGTGTCAAAATACTAAAAGGGACTAAATATCTATTACAAACTTTTTATTTCTTAATTAATTTCAACAACGAGTTACCAAGTAAACTGGTCCTGACAGACAGACCGTTAACGAAGTGATCCTATAAGGGTTCCTATTATCTTATCTAGATACGGAACTCTAAAAAATAATAAAATACTACTAGTAACATTTATTTCGCACCATCACACCACATAGTTACTACGCAGCCATCGTAAGTACATAGCTATCTACCTTAGTCACTAGAGCTACGGATGCAAACCAACTCGACCTCTCACTTTCACTCGGGCCGTCCAAAGGTTTTTGCTATGTCAAAATCATATTCAATTATTCCTATTGCTGATTTATCTATTACAAAAGTCACGTACGAAGAAAGTTGCAGTGCAAGTATGTATATGCTAGCTTTTGCTAAAAATAATAAATTATTTTCACTCCATCGGAATAAAACAAAGAATAAAAAAAAATATATAATAACCTTCCGTGCTGGTCTGGGAGCAAAGAAAAAACTTAGAATGTACCAGTAGCTTCTCTACCCGCGCAGATGGTAAAAGCCCATCGAGGGAATGGGCGAAAATATTAGGAATCATGTTATAGGCGATGAGGCTAGCAACCCATCACTATTTTGATTCCATTTTCCACCTATACGCCCACAATCTTGCTAAATGTGGCCTGTAGGTACCTGTTAGGTACCTTAGGCTCTGTCTACCCCGTAAGGGATAAATACGTGATTTGTGTATGTGTGTATGTGTATATGTATAAAAAATATAAAGGAAGTTACCTAACTTTTTCACCATTAAAAAATTGTACAAGGATTAACATTGGATATTCAATAGCAGTAGATGTCAGCGCCATATGAGAAAAGGCACCGTAAAACTATATAACTGTCTAAAACCTCCATAGTTATATGGTCCAAATCTGACTCAAATATTTTTGTTTAGGTGTGATTTTTGTTAGAACGAGGAAGTTCAATGGTTAAATATGTTCATTAAAAGAAGGAAAAACTTGGACAAAACCAAAAATAATATTGGTATGGATACTTAGTCATCTTGAAGTTATAGACCATAGTTATAGTAGCTACTGAACTATAGTTGGGTAGTTTTCCGACATAGACTGCTGAGAAAACATTTTTCCAAATTATTTATTTGTGTCAATGAAATTTCGGATCATTTTATTATTCTTTATTCATAAGGGCGTCCCCAATTATGGTGTCAGACTTTTTTTATCTGTGGGCCTTAGAGAGCGTTGAATATCTACCAGCTGCTCCTAACGACAAGAAAGAAAAGAAAAGAAAGAGAAACATTTATTTACACACGTTTGGTAGGGCCTTGTGCAAGGTCCGTCCGGATCGTTACCACCATCTTACTCGCTAATCCTGCCGCTAAGTAGCAGTGCTTGCACTGCTGTGTTCCGGTGTGGAGAGTAAGACAGCCGGGGAAATAACGGGCACAAGAGGCATTTCATCTTAGTCCTCTAGGTTGGCAACGCATCTGCAATCCCTCCGGGGTTGCGGGTGTCTATGGGCAGTGGTGATCTGATCACTTACCATCAGGTGACCCATTTGCTCGTTTGCCTTCCTATTCATATAAAAAAAAAAAACATTCGATACACCACTCTAAGAATCTATGCTTTAGATTGACCAATACAGAATCTTTGGGCCCAATTCTTCGTGATGGGCCAAATAGCCGAAAAACGACGGGTCGGAAAATGTAAAATGTCGAAGCTCCGTAACATCAGCATCGGCATCAAGACTGTGGAGCAACTATTTAGAAAGAAAGAAAGAAAGAAAACATTTATTCGAGACATAGATAATCAAATTACAAAAACAAAAAAAGAAGTAAAAAAACATAAGGACATACATCACGAAATGGTCCCATCTCAGCATAATGCTGGCCTTGCAGCGAGCGCTGGTCTTCCGATGGGACCATTTAGACTGGCTATGAACAGGACTAGATTCGAGAAGCTGACTGCCAATCAAATCAACGACGAAGCGGCACTAAGAGAAAGAAGAATTCGCCGTTTCCTCATACCTTCCGGTGAAATGGTCCTGTACAAATCAAACGTCGCCAAAGCGTCGCAAAGTCGCCATGGGGGGCACCCGGCGAGGTAGGCCTCTAAACTTCTTTGTTGCAAAATACATCTAAATAAACACGATCGCTGGTCGACCTCTAAACTATTTTTGTAGTAAATTTCTGTTCATAGTATAAGGCAGAATGTTATATTATACTGTGCTAACTTTCCCTTGAACGTTATTAAACTATCAAGCGATTATCGCAGAGAAAGTTAAGAATTTACTGGTAACTTTACCTGTGCATGACATAAAATATGAAATGCATCACACTGATCACATACAGAGTTACAGACCGCTGAATTACAACAACATAGTTGAGCTTGTCCATAACAATATCCATACTATTAATTGAGTGCCAATTTTCCTCTTGTAGTGACAAAATGTCATAATAATTGCGACTAACATTTGTTTATCTGAACTAGACCATATTGCTATCACTTTATTCGACGCTAGTAAGTAACTTATTTATATCAATACTTACAAACATTATTAATTTAGTAGTTGCTAGGCTACGTCACCTTTATTCTGCCCACTGTTGGATACAGACTTCCTCTCCTGTCGAGGACTCGTATTGAATTGTACTTCAACAGACCCTCCTCAAAGGTTTACGTATAGCGAAAAATCTGAACTCTGATATTGATTATGACGCCGTAGATACTAGTGCGTGGTTGCGTAATTTTCTTATAAAATTTACGACATTTCGGTCTTACAAATGTCCAAGGTTAGGTCCAGGTTCTTTTAGCCCTTGCGTCCCGGGAGATTCGGACCTTCGTCTGCTATAGACGTTTTCTAGACCACTATTAGATATTTTGTGACATAGGTGTCTTTTCAGTGGCTCGTGAACTTAAATGTTACAACAAGTTTCAAATGGACATATTATTATAATATTTGTAACTTATTAATTAGGTAAACATGTTATGTTTACATAATACAATATAATACGAGTTACATCGGTGATTTTGTAAATATTTCTGTACCCTGACTTTGGCACATCATAATAACATTGCCGAGGAGTAACTTCGAAGCTAAACCACAAACATAACTAAACAAAAATAAAAATACACTAATGCCACCACAAGTCTTCCAACGGCACTGCATCAATTAAAACCTGACGAAAGACTATTTCTTCACAACGATATTAAATCACGCTACTAAAGTTCAATATAATTTGTGCGTAGCTCGTTTCCCGTCAGAGGCCAAAGGGCGAATCGAATGGAAGTCGTACTTTTTGTAATACAATTGGAGAAACTTCACTTGTAAAGGTACGTCGAGACAATAAGCGGTCGGTTACAACCTTGACAGAAAAAAAATGTACTTCGTTCTAAATATCTTTCACATTTACTACTAAGTATCGTATGAGACAAGCATCAAGCACCAATTAGACAAAGGGTTTCTGGTTTCGATTTCAACGAACAAATGTTTTTGCTCGAGGCTTCGACAGTGTAATTTTTCCTTAATAATATTTTATTTTTCTCCGCCAGTCCCGTATTATTTCTCATGTAGGATGAGATTCCATCATGACACGGTATCTAATAATAGTAATAGAGCAAAAAGAAATATATTTATCGTCAGTCTCCCACCACCCCTTACTTCCGACCGCAATTTTTCAATTTTCGCTGGGTATCTTAATATTTAAACAGAGTAAAAGCATCCTACGTGTTCATAGGCACGCAGAGTATTATTTTACAGGAATGTTAACGAAACATCTTAGCCTAACCCGTGATTGAAGTGATTCAAAATTAAAATACAAAGTTTGGACCTTTAACGAGCTTTTTATTCTCTTCTCTTCTCCTTCTTCTTCAACCTTTTTCTACCCAATGCTGAGTAAAGGTCTCTTCCATAGCCCTCCAATTGCTGCGGTCTTGGGTTTTCCGCATCCAGTCCTTCCCCGCTATTTGAATGAGGTCATCGGCCCATCTTCTGGGCTGTCTCCCCACGTTTCTGCGCCCAGTCCTTGGCCTCCACTCCAGCACTTTCCTACCCCATCTTCCATCAGATCTGCGGCATATGTGGCCAGCCCACTTCCACTTCCTTTGGGCTATGATTTCCGCTTTTTATTCACTTCACAGCAAACAAATATTCCTGTAAGTGAATTTTGACTCACTTTCTGTAACCGAATTGACCTAAAATTTGGCACATGTATACACTAGTGTTCTGATGACAAAGCAACAATAAAGATATTTTTAACAAAAACCATAGTAACGTAATATGATGAGTATTAATAAAAAAACCGTTTCGTCAAGAACAATAACGCACACAATGTATCGAGGCCTCCGGGTCGCAGCGGAGGGTCCAAATCGTCGGTAAGAATTTACTTTCACTGCAACTGGACGAGATAATACAATACGAAGCGACAAGAAACCATAACATTGCGTTGCGTTGCTTGGACCGACACGGGCATGGCCTAGTTATAAATGCCTATTCCGATAAAAAACTGTTATGGAACTTTAACGCTATCGCTGCGATAGCGCCAAGTACTTAGTTCCTCAACAAAGGTAACACGCTGACTTACGCCTACCTATCTTAAGTGAATTTGTGTTTCAATTCTTCAATCCAAATGAAGTGCCATCATGTCACCAATTCTGTAAAAGACAATGTTACAGGATTCGAAGAAATCAGCCATGAGGAATTGCTGTTAGAGTTATGCAAAGTTTGGATGATTCAACGTGGACAACCTTCGCCGTTAACAGTTCCAAGATATTCTTGATTTACTTGATCATCGGCATTATTTGACATGAATGGAGTACACGGCGTTAAAGACACGCTCTAAACGTAGTGGTGAACTAAAATAGCAAGTAAATGTAACACGAAAGCCGCTAAACTTTTATATCAAACTAATTTCACCCTGTGACACCTAATTACGCCTCGGGTATCCTTATATCGGCCCTAATCTAACATTACAAGTAACAAGCTAGTTCCGAACACAAATAACGAAACTTCTTTCCCTGCCTTTGTTCCCAACTTGCCTGGATTATTAATTAAATTACGCGGCATCGAGTCTAATCAAGCGTTCTTGTAAAGACTTTACTAGAACAAGTAGGTAGGTACCCAAAAGTCTATAAAATATTCAATGGAATTCTATTTGCAAATGTATTATTCTAGTATTTGTGGTAATAATACAGGTTTATAGTTTGTAATGGAAACACGTTACAGCACATACATCATGTTACACACAATTATGTGAAAAATTAATTGTTGCTCGCGAACTCTTCCGCGTAGAATTAAAACATGTATCCCACCCTTTGACTTTTCCCGACACTTCCATCCATTATCATTATATTTCAACCAATTTACACAAAACCTTGACAAATTATATACGAAAACCTTCCTCGGGAATCACTCTATGTACTGAACAAAAGTGCATGAAAATCCACTGAGTAGTTCTCGAGTATATCGCGAATAGACCGACAAACAGACGCGTCGATGACTTTGTTGTATAATATGCAGTGATGAGTGAAGATACAGCCATTTAAAGGTTGTCTTCCGCTTGTCCGGAAAAGCTCGTCAAATTCTACAGAGAAAGATTAAACAGCAAGCTACCAATTAAGTCAGATAAACGTAAACACAAACAATCTTCCCAGCGGATCCGTTTAAATTTTGAAATGTGACCTTACTGACAAATATGAACACGCGCGAACATTACCCCCAGTTTAATGTTGAGGGGACATCAAGGTAACGAGTTCTATGAATAGAATGCAATCAGTCTAGGAATAACGCACAATCCTGCCCCGTCCTTTATTTAGCTGAGGAAGCAAATGTCACCTTTTCAATCACTTCCCAGTGAGGGGGTTCAGCATCTCCCCTAAGCCACGCGTAACGCGAAGGCACCTTATTTTCCGAAACAAACCATCAATCGAGGGCACAAAAATAGAACACAATATCACCCCTATGAGCTCTTAAATAGGGTTGTTTGGTATCCGGATAGGGACATATTTTTCCTACTTAAGCCAGGGGTGAAGGATCTTGAAGTAAAAAGATCAATGACATTGAATGAAAACGTCCTAATTGCCGGTCTGAGATGTTATTAAGTGGTGAAATAGGCTAATGAAGATAAGCGGTGTAGTTCAGCAAATGAATATAACTAACGAACACGTGTGTGTATCTAGGTCCTGGGTATCCTAGTAACCAACTTTGATGTGATTATTACAAAAAGACATTTAAAAATCTATAAAAAAGGTAAAAACTCCCAAAGGTTTTGCAGTCTTGCAAAGTGGTATTGTCATTCTGGATTTACTGGCATTATTAGAATCACTTCAGATAACTCCAATAGCCTTGTTTTGTTGAAAAAAATACATGGTGTGTGAAAAGTGATGGGAATAGTTTAAAATTGCAGCGCTCTATCAATCGCTTGTAAGAGTAGTAACTCATTACCTACCATTTTATGTTGCTCGTATGATATTATTCTTCTGCACGGGTAGCACGACAGCTCCAAAGCTGTGTCGCACGCGAGATAGACTATCCGTCCTTTTCTCACTATTCGTTCTAGAAAAAGTCTGGAAGTCCAGCTTACGCGCGGCACACCTCTCGCTCGCTCTTGTGATTTGTTCAAGAAATTGCACCTCATGTTCTGCCCGCGATAGTTTCTTTACCATATGCATTACAAAAATAACTACACAAAAATAGCACACAAGACAACAATTCTACGTTTCATTAATAGCGAATGCTTCCTTTATAATTGGACCGTTATAAACAGAGTCGTTTCCTATTTAGAATCGTTTGCGTCTAGACACCACTGTATTACAAACATCTGTTGTTTCTCATGGACAATATGGACATTATAGACTACGTTTATGCAGGGGTGTTTTGAAGGTATTCAGGTCGTGTAGTGTAGAAGTCACGCCACTGCTGGGGCATAGCAAGCCGTGAATACTCAACTGCTCTGATTATTTTTGTGTTATTCTATTTTCTATAGGAAAAAAACTTGTAAAACACATAAACTTTTATTTATTATATATTTCCGCAGATGTCCCGCTCTGGCAAAAAAAAATGGTCACGTTAACTATGGCATGGCATTATATTGTACTAGGCAAAGATAACATACCTAAATAAATTTAAAGTTTCTTGCGGCGCTTCTTCTTGGCAATGATGGCCTTTCAAAGAGCCATTGGCGGTCAATTTGCAAAAATAAATTTTTAATTTTGAAAATTTTACATTTTGTACAGCAAAAGTAAGTGATCATTTTTATTCCATTGTGACAAGCCAAAAAGGTGATCACTTACTTTTGTTCTTGGCTGTACTTAATCCGTATTCGCTAATAATTAAAATTATTAGATGCATCTACTGAAGCGTAATTCTTTAAGTTAATAAACGTTCCATTATTAGTTTTATTCCTCTTACTATTCGGCGCCCGCGACGGCATTCACTCGGGAAGGATCGGAAGCAATCAAAACGTAATGGAATCTGCCCGCTTAAGGCGACTGCCACAACGCTGTGCACAAATACTTATCACTACATAGTGGCGGCCATAGAACTCAATTTCCACCGGCTTGCCTATTTTAAGGCAGTTCATCATCATCATCATCAGCCTATGTTAGTCCACTGCTGGACATAGGCCTCCCCTAATGAGCGCCATAGCGCCCTGTCTTCAGCTTGACGCATCCAGCATCTGCCTGCAGTCTTCCGCAGATCGTCATCCCACCTGGCCACCTGGATTTAAGGCAGTTGGCCAGTTTTATTGTGCAGAATTAGAGGAAAAGAGTAGTGTATTTCCCTTCGGCTTGCCTTCTGATGCTTGACGCCACGCCACTGATCAGTACATAGTATAAAAGCCGTGGTAGCTTAGTGGTGTGACCTGTGGCCTTTCAAACAGAGGGTCGTGGGTTCGAGCTCGAGCTCACACCTTTGAGTTTTTCGGAATTTATGTGCGTTACATTTGAAATTTACCATGAGCTTTACGGTGAAGGAAAAAATGAAGTTCCCAATCCGCACGGGGCCCGCGTGGGAACTATAGCCCAAGCCCTCTCATTCTGAGAGGCTGCCTGTGCCCAGCAGTGGGACGTATAGGTATAAGCTGGAGATGATGATGATGATTTACGCTGTCTGTGTCTCCCTGTGTATGCTTAGATATGCCTAGATGTATGTATGTATGTATGTTACTATTCCCTATTATTAACCGACTTCAATTATTTTTTTTAAATATTTTGCAGTGGAAGCAAAACATGGCACAAAAAGATAGCAGATTCACGTTAAACTTGCAACTGCTGCTTTAATTGGGATTTTAAAAAATTATCATCTACTGATTTGAAAGAGAATGATTTAGCCTTATTGATTTACGCGCGTATTCATATAATGTCAAATGAATGACGGTAGAAAGAGATTTTGAATATCGCTATCAATAATGGTGAGCAAGGTAAATTCAGTAATACGGATCTCCGCAAAGTAGCGACTGATTCAATCAATTGTCCACTTTTCCATTTCTTTAAAAAAAAAACATCTTTCTCTCCAAATCGACGGGTGACCATGACCGTTTAAATATGATGCAAACATCGAAGTAAGCAGAAGCGAGTGTATTACGTATTCCTTTATTTATTAACATTCAAATACATGAAGTTGAATAAAACAAACGAATTTTATTCTTTATGAAATCGTGGAAATATCTTCCGCCTTAATACTAGGACCCGGAGGTGTCATAAAATACGTGACGCCGTATGTTTCGATATAAGGCTATGTGTTGTAAGTACCTATGTACCGTTCTCGAAGGATATGACATTCCCATTTTACAGGGTACTTACCTCAAAAGGAAAGAAACACCAATATCGGATAGCCTTCTTATCAGTCTGTCTGTTTGTCAATACCGTTTTAATCAGTAGCACTTTGAAGTATCAGGTTGGAATTGAAACTAGCTACTATAAGAGTATGGTCTCTTCCAATTGTAAAAAATGAAGATTCTATGTACCTATATACGATCAAAAGATACAACCATTTCAAAGTGTATTTCTAGACAAAAACCTTGGGAATCAAAATCTATAGGACCCTTCCCGTTTGGCTAGAAGAAAGGCCTCAAAAAGCAAGTAAAGGGAAAAATTAGAAAATCAACCATTATTATACATTAATACGCGTGCTCGGATAAGCCTTAGTTAACCAGGATTAAAGTAACTTGACTAGTGAAAATTGTAAACTGATTCAGTAGCTCCAGAGATTACATGCTACATACAAAAACAGGAACAAAGTTTTACTTTCACCGCAATAAATTAGCAAATCGAAGCGAAACCAGCACATGATAAAACTATCAAACAAATACGCAATCAGTTCTAATAATTACAGTCGTAATGAGTCTGTGCAGTGAGACCACAAAAACGACAGTGAAGGATTAATAGTTTATAACGGAACCATAAAAATGTTCACAGTCCATAAAACACCGCTAGTGTGTTCCAATAGAGGTTTAACATGCTCGCCGCAGCTGGCTGGCTCTATCGCTTTGAATCTTTCGTAATAAAATTAAAAAAAAAACTTTGGCGTGCTTCCCACAGCCGGGAACAAGCCTTCTCTCACACTAAGAGGCTTTACGCTTCCCATACTACAGGGATTTTAAAAATTAAATAACAAAATAAAAATAAAAAAACATCTTAAAAATTATAATAAAATAACACACGTCAAATTTGGCAACCCTATAATCTGCCGCTATGTTGTCGTTTGCCGTAGCCACAAGGTACACAACCGAGCGTAATATTAAGTACACGCGCACTCAACATCCGAATGCAAATTGTATTGCCAAACCGAGATGTTAGCGGTGTACGAATCGCAGGATCCTCCAAGGGTTCATACTCGTAGTTGCAACGATTAACCGTGTTGTGTATGCATGGGCGACTCGCCAAATCTTCTTAGTCTGTTTTGAGGATTTATAATGATCGTTTGCGAATTTGTGAGCCTTGTCATTAATGATGCGCCGAATTTTTTGGTGATACGAAGCGGAGAGGAATAAATAAACAAAGCGGAAATCTCACATTTGTATTGAGAAAAGAACACGGAACCATTGCGATTGATGAACTCTTGGCAGGCTCTAAACTTCATTTATTTTAGGATGAGAAACCACAACAAAATTACATTGCGTCTGGTCAACTATTTCTTACCTAGCCAATAGTACAGTGCAATAGTCGGGGAGCCGCAAAATAAAATTGTTTTAATGCCACTTTATTTTCGTGTCGTTTACAATTTACTCTAGCACAAATTGCAAAGAGAGCACACTTCACGAGCCGCAATATAATGTTGTTGTGGTTTCTCATCCTAAATTAAATGAAGTATAGATCAAACAGGACATTAGAGTCGAGGAAGCAGATATTGTGACAGTAAATGTTTAGTAACTGCGTGGCATAATAATAAATACGTCTCACTTGTATAATGTAAAAAAAACATACCTAAGGGAAAAAGGAAAACTGTCGCGAAAAACCAGCGCTAAGTGACAGTGACAATCTATAATGTGTTGCGGAATTGATATCCCATATTACCAAGTTTATTGGTTCGATGGTGGAGTAAAGTATTACACATTGATCTATTTATACGTGACAATAACATAATATGTTGAAATGATTTCAGTTATTTTATGACTAATATTAAATAAACCGTTGGATAGTTGAATGAAGGATGAGCGCTTCGATTTTTCCTCGACATTTTAATAAGTAATCGTATTGTAAAATGTTTTCATGCTGGTCTGGGAGTAAAGAAAAAACGTATAATTTACCAGTTGCTTCTCTTCCCGCGCAGATGGTAAAAGCCCACTGAAGCAATGGGCAAAAATCTTAGGAATCATGCATAGGCGTTGCGGCTAGCAACCCATCACTATCTTGATTTCCCTTTCCACCTATACGCCCTTAATCATGCTACACATGGCTTTGAGGTTTTGTTACCTTAGGCTCTGTCTACCTAGGGATAAAGACGTGATATATGTATGTATGTATATATTGTCATTTCGAAGTGCGGCAATAGGAGTTTCAAATGCACGGTTATTATATTAGGCGTTTTTTTGTACGGGAATCAGATCGCAATTATCTTTCAGTGTACTACAAATGATCACGAGAGTCATGATGCATGTAGCCGTGTCGAAATATCGGTAGGTCGTTAAAGGTCATCGCAGTCAATATCCGGTACAATATATACTTGTCAAATTCTACAGTATTTCACCATGTATTCACAAAAGCTTGCTCAGTTTATGTCAACTTGACTTTTCCGTCACTTTAAGGCAGTGGTTCCTAACCTTTTCAATGTCACTACCCCTGTGAACAAGTATGGGAATTGAGTTTACCCCTAGCTAATTTAAAATAATTAAAACCACACAAATTCGAACGAAAATATGTTTATTCTGTAAGAAATTGCACGTTTAGGCAACTAGTAAGTAAAGTAAGATAAGCCGTGCTACCGTTTACCGTACTATTATTTTGTTTATTGCTATTTTAATACTATTTCGTGCCATCCCGTGTTACCCCCCTAGAATCTCCGTTTTACCCCTGCGGGGGTAATTACCCCAGGTTAGGAACCATTGCTTTAAGGATATACGCCGCGGATACGCAGTGACGTGTCGTAAGCGTCACGTTTTCTCACCGTTTTTCATACATTTTGTTGCGTAAAAGCACCGTCAACATCTTTTACGCACCTGTGTTTGTGCACCTTTAGCATTGCCGCGAGACTCAAAAAAAAACATACAATATGTGGTTCGCAACTTTTTATGCATAAGATAAGACTTTAACGACTAAATAAGCCACTTGACGCTTTCAAGTGACCTCAATAGCTACATACGTTCAAAAGGTCGACCAGGGTCACCAAAAGAAACATCCCAAGCCCCTGTGAAGAGTAAACGTGTTTGAAGTGTTAAGTGCAACACCAGACAAATCAGGGACCGTAGGCAACCACTGGACTTCCCCTCTGACGCCGTTTAAAGTATGGCTAGAGGGGGACAGGGTGAAGCGATAGAGTAGCTTGTTGAAAAGAAAAATAAACAAAACTGGGTGGTCTGATGTCCGCTACTGATTTTCCCTTTTACCAACTGTAGGAGCTGATCGGGATATGGTAAACTGTGCTGTTTTAAGTTGAAACTATTGTCATTAAAAATTAGTTTGCTATGTAATAAAATTATGTTTTCTATTCATAGTTAGTTGCCTCTGAAGCTATAAGGCCGCCTTGTTATTCTCTGTATTGTTCAATAAATAGTCATTATACATACACAAATAACGTCTTTTATCCCTTACGGGGCAGACAGAGCCTAAGGTGGCAAGGCCTACAGGCTACGTTTAACGTAAATCAAAATAATGACGGGTTGCTAGCGGCATCGCCTATAATACGATTCCTGCGGTTTTCGCCCATTCCCTCGATGGGCTTTTACCATCTGCGCGGGAAGAGAAGCAACTGGTACATTCTATGTTTTTTCTTTGCTCCCAGACCAGCATGTTAGTCACTATGTTGTATTGTGATATTAAGTCAGTTACGGACATTGACTCACTATGTACTTGTTTGTAAGGTTCAACTTCTAGAACTACTGAGGTGTGGATTTTCTAAAAGAAACTGCTAATCGTTTAGCCTGCAATTATAATTTGACCCGTTTTCTCATAGGTATTATACGGACTAATGTGTCTTATCAACTGGCCAACGCACGACCAACAAAAAAAGACTTCTGACTCCGTATAATACTTGCCAAGGAAGGTATCAAGTTATAATTGTATAACTGATTCCAAAAAATATTTCACTAATAGAAAGCTACAACACCCTAGGACAGCTAGCACAAGTGCGCGCGAGAAAGTCTACCTGTCTCTTTCTAGAATGAACAGTGAGAAAAAGACGGGCAGGGCTACATTTTATCGGGAAAAAATAAAATCCGGTAAAAAGCAGGCAAAGTCGCTGGCCAGTTCGTTTATATAAATAGACATCAAGAGTGTTACCCATGAACCTTTCTCTGAAAGCTTCAACTACAGTGCAAAGATTTCCTTTTCTCGAATAAAAACATAGCAATCAAGTTTTCTCTGTGTAAACGTGATCGATATATGCGCGTGCGTTCATAATTGTTCCCCATTGACTATCGACGCAACATATAGTTAGCTTAGTTTTGATTAAAGCAATTAACGTGCACTGGAAACGATCGTTATGGATCAACAGTTATTTAACCGATTGCGAAAGAAAAAATGTTTTATATATGTACGAGCAGCGTTAGATCTAAATAGTGGGAAAAAATACGTTGAACCATTTCTTTCTACGTGATACATACGTGGGCGGAGTCTTAGGAATCATGTTATAGGCGATGCGGCTAGCAACACATCACTATTTAGATTCCTTTTTCCACCTAATCGCCTACAATCATGCTAAACGTGGCCTTTAGGTCTTGTTACCTTAGGCTCTGTCTATCTATCAATGATTTCACTCTTTATCATATCAACCAACAAAAAAAATACATGCTAAATTGTTATCAAGCATTTCATTTGCAGAGTCACATTCTGTCTGGCTATATATATATATACTAAACATAATCAAATAATTACAGAGAAAACACAATTACCAATATGAATAACAATTTAAATAAGCTACACATGAACGGCGCTGCATATTTAAGTGGTCTACATTATGACAGGTACGTACGGTACGCCGGTAATATATTCACAACCGGTTTATACCTATATATATAATAGAAAAATAGATCAGTAACGACCTTGCCGTGTTATCTGAAGGACACTTGCTTATATGATTAAGATGAATTACACTTCAGATAACCTTCGATGATCATTACTGTAGTGATCATCGAAGGACGGTATCTTCATATAATGATGATCGAGCATCACTTACAGGTAAGTTTGTTAGATCATCATTATATGAAGATACCGTCCTTCGATGCTCACTATAGTAATATGATCATCGAAGAACGGTATCTTCATATAATGATGAATATGATGATCGAGCATCACTTACAGGTAAGTTTGTTTGATCACTCATTACATACATACATACCGTCACGCCTCTTTCCCACAGGGGTAGGCAGAGACTACTTTGTTCCACTTGCTACGATCCTGACATATTTCTTTCGCTTCATCCACAGTCATCAATCTCTTCATACAATCTCGTCGGTTTCGGGTACTCCTGACCTGACCTGACTCATTACATACATACATAAATCACGTCTTTATCCTTTAGGTAGGCAGAGTCTAGGATAATAAGACCTAAAGGTCACGTCTAGCTTGTGGGCGTATAGGTGGAAAGGGGAATCTAAATAGTGATGAATGGGTTCCTAGTTGCTAGCCGGCGCCTTGCATGATTCCTACGATTTGCGCCCATTTTCCCTTGATGGGCTTTTACCATCTCCGCGGGAAGAGAAGGAACTGGTACATTCTATGTTTTGTCTTTACTCCTTGACCAGCACGGAAGCAAGATGAAGCGGCGGAAGATGAATTATTATGCTATTAATCAATTTCAACAGTAGAGTCAACACTATACGTCCAGTGTCTTGCTAAACGTGGCCTGTAGGTCTTGTTACCTTAGTCTCTGTCTACCCCGTAGGGATAAAAACGTGATTTGTGTATGTGTATGTGTGTGTAGTCAACAGTATTAGAACAGATCTTTGTCATGCTGTGAAGGTAAGGGTGGACTCTCCAGATCAAGAGTCAAATAAATACCTTAAGCCTTAGACCCTGATATTCTGTTTATTATATTCTATTGTATTATTAAAAAAAGCCTTAGTAGCCTTGTGGTTTAACTTACCTCTCAAGTAGAAGTTGTGGATTCGAACCGGGCTCACACCTCGTACATAAATCACGTCTTTCTACCTTACGGGGTAAATAGAGCCTAAGGTAACAAGACCCAAAGGCCACTGCAGGATTGTGGGCGTATAGCTGGAAATAAGAATCAAAATAGTGATGGGTTGCTAGCCGCATCGACTATGACATGGAGCCAAGATTTTCGCTCTCTCGGGAAGTGAAGATTGGAGCATTCTAGCATGGAACTCACAATAATTACATTAAAAAGGTGTAGTAAAAATGCATACAGAAGCATTGATTTCAATGCATACATGGCGGTACTGCACCAGTCATAAAGCCCTTGACATACCGATCCAATGGAGGTCAAGGGGGCTTACTACCAAAAATGTCGACCGAGTCACTTTACTGGTGTTATGACAAAGAATGTATGATGTAATGAATAAACATATACGCATACTGCACTTGTGATAAATACTTTTGTTGCACACTTCAACAAATTAATCTCATTATATACAAGTAAAGTCTGGTGTATTGAAATGACATGGTAAATCTCTTTCTAATCTCTCTAATTGTGCGTATGCACGGAACCCTCGGTGCAAGAGTCCGAATCGCACTTGACTAGTTTTAATCCTAAGGCTCAATCGGAATAATATCAGTGATATTATTGTGTTATCTATAACAACCTAAACCATGCTAAACATAGCCTTCATACATACATAAATCACGTCTTTATCCCTTACGGGGTAGACAGAGCCTAAGGTAACGAGACCTAAAGGTCACGTTTAGCTTGATTGTGGGAGTATGGATAAAAAGGGGAATCAAAACTTTGCACCATCATATTTTGGGAAAATTTTTAATAAAAAAGTAAAAAACTGACTAAAACGATATGTCATTTGACTGAAACTGAAACTTTTCAATCTAATAAATAAATGATAAGTGTCACTTGTTTCTTTATTTTTGTACAAAAAAGTGCTTCAATAAGTACATAATTTTTAGGCTAGGACTATAATGGTATTGTTATTATAACGGTGTATTGACATTCATTTGTATAATTACCTGGAAATGTTTATTGTTTAAAAATAATTTTAGTGTAATTTATCAATTATTGATATAAACAATATCTTACATATCCATAACTTCGGTGTTCTCTAAATCTCAAATTGCATTGCCCTTCCGGGTTTTATACATTTGTTTGCATTGCGTGACATCATTTGTACATATTTGACAATGTGAATTGCAGAAAAAAAAATGTTCTTTTTTTGCAGATGGTACTTTATTATGGCGTTGTCAATGAATCCAAAACACTGGAAGGGAATAAAAAATCATTTGCAAAATTTGAAGCAAACAAACCAACACAAAATATAGGGAGAAGTTGATAAAAACCTTGTAAATGTATGAGTGATATTCCATGCTGGTCTGGGTGTTTTCCACTTATAACATTATAACACTAACAATAACAACATGGAGGAAAAAAAGCCATTTCAATAAATACAATTTTGATTATACATTTACTAAAATTAACTATTCATATCAATTATAATAGCCCTTTGCTCAACTCTAGTGGCTTGACCTTCGGGTGGTCAATAAGAGTGCAATAATCGCCACACTGGCTTGGCGTCATTCTATTTAATATTTCCCCTTTCTACATTAGTACTTAGAAGACAAATTATGTGGTAGTTTCACTCTATCAGTGGTTTTCTCTAGGATATTTAATTACTTATGTTAATTTATTCATCAGCTGCACACTTGTTATATTAAGTAAGTAGCAAATGTTTTCAAACAATGGAGTATTCTGCAGTACCAGGTATGACACAGCTTTTTATTATTACTTTCCAAATCTTCTTACTATAAACTTGGTTGGCTTAGTTGGTAGTGACCCTGCCTGCGAAGCAAGTGTCTCGGGTCTGAATCCTGGTAAGAGCATATATTTGTGTGAACAGCACCAATATTTGTTCCTGAGTCATGAATGTTTCTATCTATTTAAGTATGTATTTCTCTATATAAGTATGTATATCGTTGTCTAGTACCCATAACACAAGCCTTACTAGTGCTTACTTTGGGACTAGGTCAATTTGTGTGAATTATTCCCTAATATTTATTTATTATTTATTTATGTAACCCTTAGGTATGGGGTAGACAGAGCTTAGGGTCACAGGGCTTAAAGGCCATAGCAAGATTGTGGGCATATGGGTGGAACATACATACATTCATAAATAAATCACATCTGTATTCCTTACGGATTAAAATAGAAATAGAAATAGTTTATTTCTCTGAATATGGTACAATTGTTGAAATTATTAAAGTCACGTTTATCGTGATTGTGGGTCTATAGGTGAAAAGGGGAATCAAAATAGTGATGAGTTGCCAGCCACATCGCCTATAACATGATACCTAAGATTTTCGCCTGAAAATAGGGATAGCATGGCATTGCATATTTATAACATAATAAAAGATAAAAAGAGGATAATTTAATATTTAATTAACAAATGCCATACCATGTTACACCATAAATGTAACAATTGAAATCTTGCTTGAACACCCTACATTTTAAGTAAAGCTTTGCACATGGGAACTACAGCCAAGCCAAAGCCCTCTCATGTTGAAGAAACCTGTGCCCAGCAGTAGGAATCCATTTAAGCTTGAAACAAAGTAACAACTAACTAACGAAGAATAACTTTACTTTGCTATCTCCGCGATATAGAGAAGTCCGGTCATGTCAATCATAATAGCTAAATAATGTAGCGGTATAATTTATATTATAGCTTTATGTTTTCATAAAAATAACATACACATTTTTGAAAAGTTCTTTTTGGGCAATGTTGTCCAACTGAGATGTCTGATAGATATACAATAAAATTAATTAAGTCTTGGACAAATTTTGTGATCTCACATCTGGTCAATATTAATAATATATTAATATAATATCTCAATATTACTTAATAATATGTCAATATTACTTAATAATATATTATAAAAAATTCGCATAGTAACAAGGTTACGTGACAGCTAGTAACAGATAGAAAAATTCAAAGGCTTACCTACCTGCTATGGGTGGTGTAGGGGTATAGCACGCGTCACGGAATGACGTAGATCCGGGTTCGATTCCCGGCCATACCTTTACTTTTCGGATTTTTCTGTGTTGTTTAGAAAATTAATTTCTAACAGTAAAATCGTAAAAGTAGACATAAAAATTCTTGATTCATTTGATAGTAGTTACCTAATAATATCAGATCAATATTGCTCAATCAGGGATATTAATTCCTGAAGAGAGAATGTTTAAAGCACTACCATGATAATGCAAGATAAGGATATCAATATCAGTCCTTTGGATAAGCATTAAACATAGTATTACATGATTGATTTTCTTTATTTCAGTATTTCCATATTCTTAATGCTTAACGGGCCCCACCAAACTACCCCAAATCAATTACAGGTTTAACCTGAGGCTGACATAGTCACCATTGGTGCACTCAGGCCTCGTTAAAATATTAGATAAAAAAAAAAATTACAGGTATTGTTAGGTATCCAGTGAGAAAATGATGCGCTTTTTGTCTGAAAATCTTAAAACAGTTAGTTCAGAATGAAGGGTACATACAATAAAGTACTCCATTTATGAAAATATTTTAGTATTTTTTTTAATTTCTTTATCTTCATTGTGCCCAGTCTAAATGTTACAAATGCAACACTTAACACACTAATATATAAATAAATACACTAATATATTTAGCATTAATACGAGGATTTAAAAATAAACACTTGACTAATATTCAGAATAAATATGGTTAGTTGGTTTTCTGAGATTTTTAGTAGATGGTGTAACTGTAACATGTAAATATAACTAACACAAATCAAATGGTTGATAAATTGTTTCTGCTTTGATAAGGAGTAAAATATCAAATAATTAATTTAACAATTTTTTTTTCTTATAGTGTTACCAGCCCTTTGAGAAAAAAGTAGGCACACTGAAGATTATTAAAGAATATATATGGTATCAGCCCAGGAACATGCTAGATATAAGAAATATATGATGATATGATGTAATATAAACTGTTATCTTATTTTTACACAGAACCCTCCGTTTTTTGTCATCTACTTGTGACCACCGTTACTATATAGTGGCTGAATCAAGGGAGTCATCCTTACTAATCCTTACTAATATTATAAATGCGAAAGTAACTCTGTCTGTCTGTCTGTTACCTTTTCACGCTTAAACCGCTGGGCCGATTTAGTTGAAATTTGGTATACAGATAGTTTAAGTCCCGGGAAAGGACATAGGATAGTTTTTATCCCGGAAAATTGCATAGTTCCCGCGGGATAGCACAGGCCAAACCACAGGAATTTTTCAAATTTAAGGTGGAACAATGTTCGCCGGGTCAGCTAGATAATTATAAATTAAATATTGAGGCTAGCTCATAACTATACAGGGTGTTTGGTAGCTAGATACAAAGCTTTAAGGGGATGATACCCGAGGTATTTTTGAACATTTTCAGCCATATATGTCTTCGCCGAAATTTGATATTTTTTTTTTAAATTGAAGACTTAGAAATTTTAGGAAAATACCCAGAATTTGATAGTCACTAGTCAATATTGCCCCAATGAGCGTTAATTTAGAAACAAAATCTTTTATTTCGGATAGTTTAATGTGTATTGGACCAAATGAAATAATTTTTAAGTGACTTTCTTGCCAGAAAAACAAAATGGAGGCATTCGAAATTACTAAAAATGTCTAAGGTTGGAACAGAGTAATTTTTCTGTGCTATAAAAAAAATTAAAAAAAAAATCCTTGAAATGTTCAAACATTTTTAGAAACATGCCTGTTTATTGTTCTTTCTTTTAAGGTATCACTCAATTCACATTGCTTGCTAAATCTGAGATAAAAAGTAAAAACCAAACTCAGGGAGCACTCGCTAAGAATGCACTAGTCTTGAAATTTTACTAGTAAATTTAGTGACATAAACAAAGACAAAATTAATGTAAAAAAAAATTGTAAAATTAATTAATTTAATATTCAAATCATAACAAACCGAAGATTAATGATTTAAGTTTAATCTTTTTTTCATGTAATTTACTAGTTAAGTACCTTTAACGTGTAATTCCAGGACTAGTACATTCTCTTAGCGAGTGCTCCCTGAGTTTGGTTTTTACTTTTTATCTCAGATTTAGCAAGCCATGTGAATGAGTGATACCTTAAAAGAAAGAACAATAAACAGGCATGTTTCTAAAAATGTTTGAACATTTCAAGGATTTCTTTTTTATTTTTTTTTATGGCACAGAAAAATGACTCTGTTCCAACCTAAGACATTTTTAGTAATTTCGAATGCCTCCATTTTGTTTTTGTGGCAAAAAAGACACTTAAAAATTATTTCATTTGGTCCAATACACATTAAACTATCCGAAATAAAAGATTTTGTTTCTAAATTAACGCTCATTGGGGCAATATTGACTAGTGACTATCAAATTCTGGGTATTTTCCTAAAATTTCTAAGTCTTCAATTTAAAAAAAAAATATCAAATTTCGGCTAAGACATATATGGCTGAAAATGTTCAAAAATACCTCGGCTATCATCCCCTTAAAGCTTTGTATCTAGCTACCAAACACCCTGTATATTTGAGGGATTGATTGACCTTTAGAAACATGAATTGTTTTTTTTTCAAATGACAAAGCGGACAAATGCGCACATGGGTCCTCTGTGGGTAAAGGAGCATCACAGCACAACACCCAACACTAGAGGACTGCAGGTGTTGACAGTGTTTCACATTTGTTGATGATAATTATTTAATCAACAATTTCACTCGAAATATTTTATGCCACTAATGTCTTAGAATATAGGAATTAATACTTGTTCAATACATAAAAAGATTAAATGATCAAACTGTATTGTTTATTTCCATATTCTGTTCTGTCATTTAAAATTCGAAGGGTATAACCTAGTTTCAAACGTATATTACTGTTCACTATTAATGTAACTGGTCAGTATTACAATCAAGTAACACATTATTAGCAATTAAAATAAAAATATCTTCAGCTAGGTCAGCATATTAATTAAATTTCTAAATCAATTCACTTGAATCATTCCATCTTGTGCAACTTTACCATAACACTATCTCAAGTATTTATCCACTACATTATCTAGAATAATGAGATAATTGAGGTAAAATGTCATGTGTGGACACTTAAATATACTGCCCAGTGAATTCTTCTAGTAGAGCATTGTCTCTCTCCAACTTGAGCATGAACCTGTCTATGCATCTCTCTCACACCATTCACTCAATGGATAAGAGAAAGTAACAAAAGAAAAATAACACATCCCAGCCACAATCCTAAATCTGATAGTGGTTTTATAGAATTAAATAGAATTTACCTGTTTTATGGACACATTATAGACCCATACCTCAGTCAGAGCCAATGAAATACTATAGTAAACAATACATACTACTACTCCTAACCTATACCTACATTTATGGGCTAATTATTGCACTACGGCATTGATGTTGTAATTATATATTAATAGCAACGATGCCACTCCTACATGCACATAAGCGCACGGCTGAAAAGTAAACATAAACAGGGAAACTAACCCTTTCTTCATGAGCCACCTTTGACGGCCCCCGTTGATAGAAGAAGTCTCCTCTCGGGAACACACTCATCCATTTTACAAGCACTCAACGGTTAACACAATCTGTGTTATTTATGTTTGCACTAGTTGTCACAATCAAACTAAAATTCCACTTTTCGCTGCGCTAAACGCAGACGTCATTGACAAACAACCGTAGTGACGAGCTATTGCACTGGATCACATAGTATAAGAAAACACAACGTATTTTGAGGGCCATCATGTTGTTATATCACAATTGTTATCACTTGAGGTTATTAGATTAATAATCACATCATTTATATCAGTTATTTATAAAAATAAAAACGTACAAAGCAAAAATTACTCGTACAGACAGCATTCGCGACGTCGCACACTCGCATAACGTAACGTGCGATTTCGCTTCACACACTACGATAGTGACAGTTGGGCGCTAGCGTCGAAAAATGTCCGAGTTAAACATAAGTGCAATAAACTATGGCAACACCGTTTCGTTCAGAAGGAAGACTAGTATCGATTGTAATATGATTTCACCTCTGCTTAAACTTACGAGTATACTTCGGACAACACGTAATAAATATTCATCAAGTGATTACTTCATTAACTCAATAGATGTCACTAATTACACATAGTAGGAAATTAATGTCTAATTACAGCTGATCTCAATGAATAGTAGACTTAATTGCAAGGCATAACAGTCGCTATTCTGCCATGTCTTACACAAATAAATGACTTCGTAGGTACATTTGCATTTGGTTTTTGTGGTGTACTGTACAGTACGGACACAGCAGGCAGGGTATTCAGTGATATAAATCTGAAATTAATGGAAATTTTTCGTTACCAAAGCCGATGTGCATGAAGAAACACCTATGTGGCCAGCATCAGATCCTTTAAACATATAACGCAGCGATAAGAAGCCAATAAGGCCAAATTGTATACCTACAAATAAATCTTTGTCCCACTGTAGATACTTTCGCTGCTATGATTTATCTGTCACTGACTATACCTACGTAATAGCTTTTTGTTTTGTTTGCGTATTGTATACCTCTCCCCTCTACCCCCTCAATTTTTTATTTTTTTGCGAAATTCGTACTGTTTCCACTCAGAATCACGAGCTCTTTATACCCGTGGGAGAGAAAAGGTGTCCCGAAATTTTCATACATTTGTTTTTTTTTATGTACGCCATGTACGGTAGTTTGGAAAATAATAACAATATTCGAAAAAAAACGGGTCATTTTTTGTGAACTTAAGATTGAAAGAGTTCGATTCTGATTAGGAACAACATAGTGTTAGAAAATAAAAAATAAATAAATGTGGCATTTTTTTTGGAGAAATGCTCACCTACCTAGTTTTAGTTATTTTTGCTCTTCCTAGGTCTAAATTATCTTCGAACCCACTTTGAAACTCGCCATGGAACTTCTCGATGAAGGAAAACAACGTGGTGAGAGCAGCACACGAACACAACAGCGAAGCAGCTCTATTTGTGTATAGTTCCCAATCAGCACTGCCCCCGCGTGGGAATCGCAGCCCAAGCCCACTTATTCAGCTGGAGACAATGACTTACTCTAAAGGAATTTCAATCAATAAAATTACCTCATAAATACATACTGTTTTATTAGAAAATGAAACAAAATTCCTTACACTACCTAAATAAGGCACGACGTGTCGAAAGGAACCGCAAAGCACAAACGAACATATCACGAAGCGATGCGGCGAGCGGCGGAAACCTTGGATTTAAAGCACAATATAAAAACATGGGTTCACAAAAACTGGGTTCCTGTACAAACATCATGGAATATTGACACAGAATAAGGTCTCAATACAGTCCACAGACACATATCGTGAAATTTACCACCAAGACGACCAGCACGAGAGCTATGTCACGCGCGGACTGACTACCCATCTCTTTCTATGACGAACAGTAAGAAAAAGACGGGTATTCTATCTCGCGCGTTTTCGTGCCAGCCGTGTAGTAATCACTAAGAAATTGATATACGTATCATTACACCAGCTAAATTTAATGCCTGCGCCTGCCTACTCGACTAAACTACGGTCGCGGAGCACGAAGAATTTCGTACAGTGACCTGTCACTCGATGTGTCGCTCACGCGTAATTATCTGCAGTCTCTCTTCTGTCCCATCGAGGGAATGGGCGAAAATTGTAGGAATCATGTTATAGGCGATGCGGCTAGCAAACCATCACTATTTTGAGTCCCCTTTTAGGCCTTGGGCTCTGTCTACCCCGAGAGGGATAGACACGTGATTTATGTATGTATGACGCCTGTGTCCGCGTCTGTGAATAAATGAAAGGTCATTGTACGAAATTCTTCGTGCTTCGTGACTGCTTTATTGGCACGGACAGTAGCGGGGAAAAGAAGCAGATATAGCGTCGCTATGTTACTCGTCATGCCCAGTGCTCTCTCTCTCTCTCCAGTATGCTTAGTGTAGGTTTTCGGTCACAAAATACGTCTCGAACGCGTTTGCTTTAAAATATCAAATACTATGAGAACAGTTTGTTGCCGTTTCGACCCGCAAGTGGCGCTACCAATTTTTTCATAGTAAATGAGACGTTTACGTGAACGCGTTCGCAACGTTTTTATATGCGAAAACTTACACTAGAAGCTCAAGTCCGGCTCAGAGACAGAAGAGTGAATGAGAGGGCTGAGTGCGGTTATCAATCTGCGTCTTGTTTCTGCGTTAATATTCAAAGTTCTCATTTAAATTTTACAATATTATTTGAAGGCGAAACAGTTTGCTTTAGTTTTAATGATTGCCAGCTCCCAAAATACTTTTATTTAACATGGCCGGAGGAATCGATGTAAGTAATAAATATACAAACAAATTAATAGCATCTAAATATATTACATTAGATTAGAATAAATAGTCCTAAGATAGATAGGAAGCTTTGTAATATGGCAAAAGTTGAGTAAATTAGGAGCTACGTACATCAAGATATGTGAAATATTTAAAGTATTTAAATATATAAATAATGTATATTAATATTTTGCTAGATGAAACTTTACATAATGTACAAGAAACATTTTAAAAACAATATTTTACAATTACTGTGTGCATCATCAAAACAATTTAAAACTTTAAAAATAGTATTCGGGCGTAACTAAAATTGTTTTAAAACAGTTTTTAAAAAATATATGTCGTGTGCTTTTGTGCAGGTTACATCACATTATTTATAAGTCGATATTTCTGTTGTTTTATTTTACAAAGTTAGCATCAGTATAAAACATTATTTATGAAATTTTACATCTAAAGCAAAACAGGTTTTAATTAATAATTACACGTCCCTAAATGATTACAATCTCTAAACAAAATGCAAAACGACATACTGTCCAATAAATAACTAACGCAGTATTAATGATTAATTTCTTTAATACTATACTAAATTTGTAAATAATAATAGGAATTATAATATCTTAATTTGTATGTCTTTGTACCAAAAATGTATGGTAAGAATATCGAAATTAAGAGCTCTATCGCCTGAGAGAACGAGTGAAAGAGAGCAATTGTCTAAGTCTTGAAATCTGAAACTTTTCCGTCAACGAAAAGGGGATTTCCGACCTCTATTTTTAAGCATTAGACATTTTTTTACAAGAAAAAAATCAAATGCCGATGTTAAATCCAATATTTGTTTAACTAATGAGATGTTTTTATCAGTCTACGGTTTCCAATCAATACCTGAATGTATGAAATGTTCTACAATGAATTATTGTCACTGCGTAGCTAGATTGTTACAAACTACGCAACTTAATGTCCCATGATTGCTTCGAACAATTTGATATATTTTTATCTTATTACATATTTTTTGCCATTTAAACTTGTCTCAATTTCTCACTAAGCTTCAATGGGCTAACTATATTTTGATTATTAACTTAAGATATATTTTAAATCACAGATTTAGTTAGCCCTGTGATACAAAAATGACTAAAAAAAGATACTACAGTCAAATCACGGAAAAAATGTCTCGTCGTGAATAGAGATGACAAATATGACGAATGACAATGTTATCAAATAACCCCTATTCATAAACGCTCTAGGCTTCTGCTAACTTACCAATCGTTTGTCCTTATCTGTGAAAGGTAAACGTCAAAGTCACAGATAAGCTTACAGTGTTTATGAATAAGGGGGTAATCTCTAACCACAACGCGCTATCTTTTCGTGAGTTTCGTGTAACTTCATTATTTAAACACGGTCATGGTACTCGTTACACAGCATTTCTAAGTTTAAAATTCGTCGAAAACGACCTACAGGGTTTTAAAAAATTTAGAAAAATTATATAAAATAAGAGCATCTCATCGCTACTTGGTTCTCAAAGACACGAGTTTCTGATCAGTCATGCGTGTGGGTTAAGGTAACGCCCGGCCAGAACGAGACATTCAATTCATTGCGTGTTGCCAGTTAACTGCCGTGTAAGGAGTGTTACCGCGTAATGAACAGCGAATTTGTCATGGCCGAGACGTTGCCTGTTTAGGTTAAAGTTACGCTATATTTAAGGGCCCGCGGGTTGGCACGTGGGTCAGTAATGATCGATGTCAGCGGTCGGCGCGACCGAGTATACTGACGGTGGTCTGCAACAAAAAATGAAAAGTCCAGTGTTAGTGGAGCCCTGCTCTTAATTAAAATACCTTACCTTTGCTTAGCTAGATTTTAAGCTAATTTTTAATCAGGTTGGAGACTGAAAACCAGCATGTATGTCGCTTATGCTTTGATAATGTATTTTTTTTTTCGTGTATTGGTAAACAAAAATTTATTTTATTTATTTATTATTATTTATTAAAATATAGGCAATGCAAGTTCGTTTTATATTGACTGTTTACATAGACGGGCACGTGAAAGCGACGGAATTCGAAGAGACGACTACACCTACACTCGCTAGAACGTGCGCTTGATGTCCACCTGCTAGAAGCCTTCACCACTTCTTTTTCCTACTAGATCCTCTCAGTGCTGGAGGTTGAATGTGGCCATGTCTCTTTTGGCGCAGTCCTTGAAGCGAAGTCGCAGTGACACACACACACGCACAAACACACACACACGTATATACCTGAGTGCGCGGCGCGGCGCGGGCAGGCGGGAGGGGCGCGGCAGGCCCGAGGCGCGCGGCTCCGCGCTGCTCACCGGACGAGGCTCTGGCGCCGGCGCTGCCGAGACACACACATCTACACATCTTTAAATATCGAAACAGTAGACCCTACATTATTGCAGACGGCACGTAACCTATTGCCGGACGAGTATGTGGCAAGGCCGAGCATACACGAGGCCTTCTATTATACTTATCATTATCATGTATGAGATTGTTGTTCATTATTTCATAGTCTCTTTGACTTTAAAAGATGTTAAAAACAAATGAAAAACTCGGCCGTCAACAAGACCCTTCGTGTTCTGTTACTTAGAATACAATGACGAAATTTACGACAGTATTTGAGAAAAATAAAATTACCTGGCGTCGGTTTGAGTGTGGGCCCGGAAGCAGGCCGCGACACGCGGAGCTGCGACGCCCCCGCTATCGAATACGGCCGCGTCGGCGGTGGCTGTTGCAAACACAATACAATACAATTTATTAAACACCACAAATCAGTACAAAACAATACAGAAACAAAGAACAAGGTAGACAGTAGGCAGTCTTACAAGTAGCGGTCTCCACAGACAACCAATAAAAGAAAGAAATAAAAGAGCGACCACACCGCCGCGTATACGCAGTGAGGTATCGTAGGCGTCACGTTCTCTCACCGTTTTTTCATACATTTTGTTGCGTAAACGCACCGTTGTGGTCGCACCTTAAGTCGGAGACAGTTAAGTAGGTGGCGGAAATAAAAAGACAGGAGAAACGCAAGGATAATAAAAACAACAGTACTAATTTAAATATAATATATAGCTTAAAAATAAAATAAAATAATACACAATCGACTTTACTATTAAACATATACACTTCCTTCTATCCACGCTAATAATTTACACAAGCAACCTATTGCTTGAGATTGCTGTATTTTTCATGGGAACCGTGTACGAAAATTATTCATGTAAAAGTCGACCAAGAAAGTACATTATCGTGTAAAAAAATGTAAAATCTTTGCAGCCACCGCACCAGTAATGGACACGAACCCAATAACGCACAATAATTCTTACTCAAAAGACACTAAGGCATAGTCATTTTACAACAGTCAATTTAAAACCATATCATCTTCAAATTAAGAATGTAGTGTCTATTACTGGTGCTTGTCAGCTTAAAATGTCCAACACTGGTGCCGTCACCCTAGGGGTGTTCAGTCAAACTATCCCAACCTGCTAAAATACTCCGGAAAAAAATCTGAGATACCTTGTATTCTATTTTATGTACCTATAGGTACTATCAAAATGAATCGGGAATTTTTATTTCTTGATTGTTATGTTTACTTTTACGGTTTTACCGTTAGCAATTAAATTTCTAAATGTCACTGAAAATTAGAACACATAGAAAAATCCGAAAAGTAAAGCTATGGCCGGGAATTGAACCCGGATCCTCGTCATTCCGTGACGCGAACTATACCCCTACACCACCCATAGCAGCATTTTTATAGCATTTTTTTTTATTGTATGTATTACTAGCTGTTGCCCGCGACTTCGTCTGCGCAGAATTAGCTTATCGCTATTCCGCGGGAACTAGGCAATTTTCCGGGACAGAAACTATCCTATGTCCTTCCTCGGGACCCAAACTATCTATATACCAAATTTCAACTAAATCGGTCGAACAGTTTAAGCGTGAAAAGGTAACAGACAGACAGACAGAGTTACTTTCACATTTATAATATTAGTAGGGATAACAGTTTATTATTATCTTAAAAATAATGATAAGCAATGTTATTATTAGGAACTGAAAAGCTTGTAATTTTTATACCGCTGTGTGCCAGTTGTTTATGTCAATCACGCAAATATTTAAACTTGCAAAATAAACCCTACTTATATTGTTTTGTTAGTGAAACTGATCTTTAATTTTTATTAGACAAACATTTTAACTCGGTCATTATGGCACGTCACGTCATAACTTCCTTTACAAACACTGGCACAAACATATACAGCCATGAAAAAAAAAGGTGTATCAGTCTTATCAGGGGCTATACCATGACGTTTTAATGCGATTCAATTCCGAGTCAGTTCAGGTTTTAGCTGTCTTTTTTAGTATGGATTTGACAGCGAGCGAAGCTAAACTGAATCAGAATCGAATCGCAGACGTCATGGTAAGTAAAGTAGGCATTCGGGAAGCTCATGGCCGTGATTGCATGGAAAAGCGGCCCTTTCACCAAACGTTTGCTGTATTTTTTTTAATAAGAGCCCTCATGACTAATGACAAGTTTTATTTTCTGTAAGTTTTCTTCCTAGCCTCCTATCTTTAGAAGTTTTTTTTTATAAGTTTAATAAAAACCATTTTTTCTCACATTGGCTAACGCGATTCAAGTAAACTATTGAAACTAATAATTTTTAATAGTCCAAAAAAAAACTTGGACGAATGTGGCAATAAAACTTCTGTTTTTTTTTCTTGCTTTCTAGAAAAGCGACAGCTACAGTTCTTTGTTAGGGGATTGCTTAGGTATGCAACATTATATTTTTTCAAAATAAGCCAGTTTGTACATACCTACTAGAAATTGAAAAAATAAAGAATATACCCGAATAGACTACAGGCCCACGTACAAAAAATGTGGGTCATATGAACCACCAGGTGACGTTTATAGGACGATATAAGAGCATAAAATAATAAGATTCAACACTATGCCGTCACTTGTAAGCTGTCCAACTGGGTGCTGGTGAGAATTCAAAAGTGCAGGTAGAGTGAGTACATTTTGGTCATATGATTATGTACGGCATTTTTACCATCGATAGTTCCATGAAAAATAATAAGAAAGCGCGCAGTGCCGTAAAAAAATGGTGAGCCACAAAGTCGATATTTTCTTTTGATTTTCTGACAATTTCCAGGGTAAATTTGGTCATTTGATTCTGTACGGCATCAGTTTCATGCTGTTTCAATACAGCTTCTAATCCATTATTCCGCAACGCCGTACAAAAATTGTGCGACAAGGGGACAAAATCGAGGGTTGCAACCCCCTCTTTTTCCGTGGTCCGGGGGGTGATTTGAAACAGTACGGCTTCGGTTCCAAAACATTATCTAGCACTCAAAAGTACTATTACAAATAATGCCGTCAAAAAATTATTGTTCATTTGAATGATTATCTTAATTTCATGGTATACTTGATTTATAAAGCTGTAAAATCATTTGACACTGTACGGCAACTTTTTTTTTTAACATGATATTGTAAAATACAACTGTTATATAGTAGTGCCGTTCAAAAGAAACTGTTCTAAAAAAAATTATAGAGAAATACAAAAACTGAATTTGCAAAAGTTTAAATATTCATAGATTAATAGAACATAGCAATTTTCTAAATTTTTCCCTTGTTTTATATAGTATTAAGATAAATAAATTAGGAAAAAATTATGCCGTACATTTTAATGCAGACCATTTTTTTCATACATTTCGTTCTATGGGTTCGTTCCTTGAGTGTTTTTCCCTACAAACCTTTGGACCAACGAAAATGTACGGCATGTAAAAAAATATTATCTATGCATAAAATACTTCCAAAATAAATTAATTTTATGTTGTGTCAAATCACCCCCCGGACCACGGAAAGAGAGGGGGTTGCAACCCTCGATTTTGTCCCCTTGTCGCACAATTTTTGTACGGCGTTGCGGAATAATGGATTAGAAGCTGTATTGAAACAGTATGAAACTGATGCCGTACAGAATCAAATGACCAAATTTACCCTGGAAATTGTCAGAAAATCAAAAGAAAATATCGACTTTGTGGCTCACCATTTTTTTACGGCACTGCGCGCTTTCTTATTATTTTTCATGGATCTATCGATGGTAAAAATGCCGTACATAATCATATGACCAAAATGTACTCACTCTACCTGCACTTTTGAATTTTCACCAGCACCCAGTTGGACAGCTTACAAGTGACGGCATGGTGCTGAATCTTATTATTTTATGCTCTTATATCGTCCTATATACGTCACCTGGTGGTTCATATGACCCACATTTTTTGTACGTGGGCCTGTCTGTAGTCTAGAATAAGGGTATACCCGATCATAATACCTACTTGCTCAACTCTATGAACCCTATTGACTTTCGTCCAGCCAATCAGAGCGCAGTAATCGCCAATTTCAGCTTGGCACGAATTATACAACGTTTCCACTCTACCTTGTTTACTCTATGGGTATATCTATAATCTGTGGTGTCTAGGACAAAGTAGCAAGGGCGGATCCAGCTTTGGCGCCAGGAGGGGGTCACATAGTCGTGGTCAAGTCAAGAACTTATAATTTAATTTTGATAACAATAGTCCTGGAACTAGATAACAAGTCCTGGAACCACCTCAGGGGGGGGGCATGACCCCCCCCCCTGGATCCGCCCTTGCAAAGTAGGCATAAAGCAGGTACTCACCGGCGCGTAATTGTTGCGCATAGGCACCGGCACGCTGATGCCGCTCGCTCGCAGCTGACGTCACAAACACAGGTTAGGTACACTTGTTAATACATGTGGTGTGACGCAACAATAAACAACACTGAGCTCTTTGGCTGACCAACCTTTGAATTTAGAACTAGGTAGCTAAAACTAACATCGCCTTAGAATCAGTCTCTGGCATGTAATAAGAGATGGCTCCGATCTTATAGTCGCATTTGACAGCTATACCTCTGGACCTGGGCGCCAACTGGTGAGCAAAGCGCACCCTTCGTGGAAGAAAGACGTAAGTCCTATTGACTTACAATGGGACTTACGTCTTTCTTCCACGAAGGGTGCGAAAGAAACTATAGTCCCCATTCTGAGACAACTAGTATATTTACAATAAACTACCGTATAAGATTTAAAAAAAAAAGAATTCTATAAAGCAGTGTTGTTTATTATTGCCTATGGTTACGTTGGAAAGACATTACATGAAGACAATGAAGTTAGACACAAACATTTATGTATTTGACAGATGGACACATGATTATTTTATTAGTGAAATCGATGTAACGGACCCAAAACCTTGGTAACACATATGGATATTAGCACTTTTGACGTCTTAGATAGTTTTTTTTTAAATTAAGCACTAACCTTTGCATTGACAGCTCGACTAGTATCGACGTATTTAATAGACTAAAGTGTTTTGAGAATAAAGTTTGTGTGTATTAAAGTTATGTTACACTAAGCTTGCAAGCTTAGACAATACATACATATATAAATCACGTCTTTCTCCCTTACGGGTTCGACAGAACCTAGGATAACTTGATATAAACGTGGCCTTTAGGTCTTGACCTAACCTAACCTAAGGCCACGATTAGCGTGATTGTGATCGTATAGGTGGAAAGTGGAATCAAAATAGTCATGGGGTTGCTACCCGCATCGCCAATAACACGATTCCTAAGATTATATTCCCTCGATGAGCTTTTACCATCTGCTCTGGAGAAGAAGCAGCTGGTACATTCTAGGTTTTTTCCTTGCTCCCAGACCAGCGTGGAAGAAAAAACAGTCATGGAAGAGCGGACAATCGCTGAATAATTATTGTCATCAACACATGTCATTTTAGATTTTGAAGTGAAAATCGGCGTTGTGCACTTTTTGGGATGGATAAAAAATGACAAACTCGCGTCAGGTCACTTGACTGTCAGGACACGTGATCTGATCGAAAAGGCGTAAGATTTTTCAGGATAGGCAAAAAATGTGACCGTTAGCACACGTGACCATAACGAAAATGCGTAATATTTTTTGGGATATGTAAAAAATGTTAAACTCGCGTCAGAACACGTGACCTGATCGAAAATTGGTAAGACGGAGGGAGAGTTGCTACTGGGTCGTTTAAGCGGCGCAGGGCGCTTGCGCGAGTGTGCGTGTGTAGTTTTCACTTCTGCCGGCACTCCCGGAGTGCAACCCGTTGTTTTTTTCAAGACATCGATTCAGCAAAACATAGAATGAAAAACATAGAATGTACCAGTTGCTTCTCGTCCCGCGCAGATGGTAAAAGCCCATCGAGGGAATGGGCGTAATTCTTAGGAATTATGTTATAGGCGATGCGGCTAGCAACCCATTACTATTTTGATTCCTTTTCCCACCTATGCGCCCACAATCTTGCTAAACGTGGCCTGTAGGTCTTGTTATCTTAGGCTCTGTCTACCCCGTAAGGGATAAAGACGTGATTTGTGTATGTGTGTATGTGTATGTATCGATTCAGCTGTTTTCAATTTATTTTTTTGACCATGAGAGTCGTAAAGTGTGGTAATATTGGTGTGTTAGTAGTAGTATTGGTACTTACGTCTCTGGGTACCACCAGCTGGCTCTGCGGCCGGTCCCGCTTGAGCGTCTCGGTGCCCTGGCGGACGAGGGCAGGCGGCGCGGCCGGCAGCGGCGCCGCTTTAGGCCGAGGCAGCTCCAAGTCCTGAATTCCACGATTCGTTGTATAAGCGTGGGCGTTGTATGAACGAACCGTTTACATAAACTGTTTTTCGTACGTGAACGATTCAACTAGTTTATAGTTCACAGATAAACTAGTTTATTCGTCGACTGGTTACGAGTCGCGAGTCGAATCCGTTGCGTCGCGTCGTGTCGCGAGCGTCTGGCCGATACCGACCGAGTGAACCCGAACATTGCCGACGCGAGCGAGGAGTCGCGACGCCAACAGATTTGATGAAGTAGGTAGTCTTTTCGACGACGACGTAAACTAGTCGAAAATTAGACTGTTTTTGAAACTAGTTTATCGTCGACGGTAAACGGTCTCGTTCCGTCGACTGTAAAATCGTCGACGACCCACCACTAATAAGCGGACATGCTTTGTACACACGGCAATATAATCAGGTAAGCACTTACGCACGCTCGCGCCGTATCTATCCTGTTTACCGAATAGCTTTGCTGTGTACATGAAAGTACGTGAAAGATTCGGAATGGACTGGCGGCTGAGGTGTCCTCGACATGCTATAACATGGGCGTCTTTAAAAGCTGTGTGTACAGACTGTGTAGTAAGGCAAGTGTATTCACTTGCCACCGTAGAACCCTGTTGCAATTGACAGGCCGCTGTCACTCTATGTCACATTATTGCGATAGGGTTCTATGGTGGTACGTGAACACATTTCCTTCACTGTACCACTTTTTGCAAGGCTGGCAATGCACTAGCAGTCTTTGACATTAAAATAAAAATTAACGCATTAATC
Organism: Pandemis cinnamomeana; assembly: GCA_932294345.1. Classification (NCBI taxonomy): domain Eukaryota; kingdom Metazoa; phylum Arthropoda; class Insecta; order Lepidoptera; family Tortricidae; genus Pandemis; species Pandemis cinnamomeana. The sequence goes on from OW028721.1 coordinate 10,105,201, forward strand.
GAGATATGTAAATAAAAAAAAAATATTTCGTGCCAAAAGTGCTGTGTTCCGGTGTGGAGAGTAAGACAGCCGGGGAAATTACTGGCACAAGAGGCATTTCATCTTAGTCCTCTAGATTGGTAACGCATTTGCAATCCCTCCGGGGTTGCGGGTGTCTATGGGCAGTGGTGATCACTTACTATCAGGTGACCCACTTGCTCGTTTGCCTTCCTATTCATATAAAAAATAAAATCTAAAAAAAATGCCTTACATCTTAATAAGAATCACAGCAAGAAAACAGGCTTTTGAATGAAAAAATAACCCCATTGAAATCGCTCCATCCGTTATCGCGCTACAATGCCACCGACAGATAGATACCTACACACACACACAGACACCGGTTGACGTACCTGCGCGTCGTCCAGCGTGTAGGAGTCCCGGCGTATGGGCGGCGCGGGCTGCGTGGGGCTGAGCGCGGGGTTGGACGCGTACACGCCGCGCCGCGCCATGCCGCTCGCGCGCGGCGGCAGCGCGCGCACCGCCGGCGCGTTGCCGCCTGCAGGGAACGATACACCGGCTGCTTAAGGCTAAGTTCAGATGAACGCGCGGCGACGCGCGGTTGGCTCGGCGCGCGGTTCAAGATTGTAACAAAATCTATGTTGCCGCGCGGGACAAGAACTTGCGCGCGGTGCACGGCGGCGCGCGCGGTCCCGCGCGGCACCGCGCGCTCATGTACACAGCAACATAGATTTGTTACAATCTTGAACCGCGCGCCGAGCCAACCGCGCCGAGCCGCGCGGTCATCTGAACTTAGCCTAAATGTGGTGGTAAAGGTGGGGGGTAGGACGACAAAGGGGGCCGAGAGGTGCGGGCGGGTGGTGCGCCTGCCGCCCGCACAGAGAGTCGCAGTGTTCACATCTCGCGTCCCGCAGCCGCGCGGGCGAGGACTCATTTAAGCGGTCGGTCTATACATTGTGGCGACCCTAGCGCCATCTGCGCATCGGCAAGATTAATAGGAAATATTCATGTTTTTTTCATTGTTTTCAATAGAAGCTAATTTATGTAATAAACGAAAAAAAATCGTTTTCAAATAACTACAACAATAATAGAGATATGAGCTATCAAAGATTTATCTCTCTCTTTCTAGAAAAACTGAATTTTAATAATATGGAGTTTATATGGGCGTTGTGACAAATGACGTCACATGTCATATCGGATCTCTCTTTCTAATTGCTGACTAATTAGTACTTTAAAACTCTTATATTTTCCGTATTTCTTGACTTTTTGACATGTTTTTTACGATATTTTCATATTTTATTAAGAAATGTGATATTTTTATAATGCATATTCAGTATTGCTACGTTGCACGAGTAGCTAACGTCACACATGTTCTACATCGCGCCAACGAATTTTCTTACCGCGGGTGCATAAATACAACTCCCGCTTCGCTTCCTACGGGCATCCCAGACAACCTGCCCAAAGAGACTATTGTGGCCTCTCCCCTCATGTTATTGTAGAAATCGGCACGAAGCCGATCGCTGGTCGAGTAATGTTAGACGTCCGAGCACAACCGAGGCCGTCTATTATACGAACCCAGCAATCGCCGTTCCCGCCGAGCTTTTATATTGTTTTTCTCGAAATTGAAACACTTTTCCTTATTATGTCAGAGCATTATAATGTAACGAACGCTTCTGATTGGTAATTACCTGGTATCCTGCTAAGTTCTTTGTGTGAACTGTATTGTCTCAGTTTGGAAGTTGGAAGACCGGTTTTCCTGGCCACCGCTACCGGAGGTGGCATCATTCCGTACGACCCTAGAATATAATTTGAAGAAATTCAAAACCGTGAAAATATGGAGAAATAGCGGTTCGCTTATCGCTATTCCGTGGGAACTACGCGATTTTACGGGATAAAAATATCCTATGTCCTTCCTCAGGACTGCAACTATCTCTGTTCCAAATTTCATTAAAATCGATTTAATGGCTTAGGCTTAAAAGCGTAACAGACAGACAGAATTCATTTCACATTTATATTAGTAGTCTCAAGCGCATAATCCTCAGTTTAAAATGAACGAAAATATGAAATAAAATGGCTTATTGAAATGACGACTCTATTATTTACAACAAAGAATTTGATTTTAACTAAAACTTTGTTGGCAGATAATATTTTTCTAAATCGAAAGCGTCGCATAAGCACGTTTTAAGCAAAATAAATAACTTCGACTCGAGTACAAACATTCATATATTCATCATCCAAATACCTGCCACTACCGGGATTCGAACCCGAGACCTCTAAATAAATCTCCAAAGCCATTCTTTCAAATTAAATGAACAAAACATATTTACCTTGCTCTTCCACTACTGACGTGCAAGATAGCCGGAAATGCTGATTCAATAAAAAATCTTTCAATTTGACAAACATACCTGTGCTTATAGATTTAACTGGTAAGCTGGGGCCAAACATCTTCTTCTCTGGGCTGACTTTTCCCGCCAAAATGTCACGTTTCGCCTTCTTGATCATCGTCGCACTGTTTATGACCGTAGCATTCATGTCATACGTCTTGTCCATCGAAGAGTTGGTACTTGGCGCCTTCGCTACAGTATACGATTTGTCGTCAACCATGTCGTATATGGGTGATATGGTTGTGTGAATGTTTAGGAGGCCCTTGGACCCTCTGTGGAGGGCTACGAGGGGCGTGGATGAGGTTTGTGATCCTGGAAAGAGATTGGACGGTTGTGGACTGGGGTGTTTGTATGCTGAAATAGAAAAAGTGTTGCTTATATTAATTTTTATTTTTGATTTTGTTTTCTTTTTAATTAACGCGATGAGGTCCCAGATTCGAAAGGCCTCTCTTCTTGAACTCCCGGTCCGGTGCAATGTTAGGTAAGTCCTCCATAAAGGAGCGACCACACCGCTGCGTATACGCAGTGACGTGTCGCATGCGTCACGTTCTCTCTTATCTATCATAGGTAAGTATGTTTCTTCGTTGTATCTAGCTGTTGCTTACTTTGCAAATAGCTCAATTGGTGTCGAAACCAATTAACCTCAAAATTTACACCAATTTCTCATTTTCACCCATCCCTTCCAATGATTCAAGAAATAGGAACCTGCTTGTTCGAGTGATTCGATCTTGTTATACAACAACAGAGACACATTTTAGTACGACACGTGCGAAGCTCATTCGTGTGTGTGTGTGTGTGTTTGTTTGTGTGTGTGACTTACTGGGTTCGACGGTGTCGGGAACGCTCTCGGGTGGACTGGAAGAGCTGAACGTGCCCGTGTCGGTGCTCTCGCTCGAACACACCATCGCGCGCTCTTGCGAACCCCATTCCTGAAAGGTTTTACAATCATATTAAAGATGTATACATAGATGATAGGCCAGTTACGGAGTGGTGCAGACCACTGGGGCAGACCACCTGCCCGTTGGTCAGATGACATCTGGCAGTTGACCAGAAAGCCGTGGATGAGACTGGCATAGGACCGGACAAAGTGGCGTGAAAATGTAGAGGTCTTTACCCAGCAGTGGGTGGATGTAGGCTCATTAGGCATGACAGCTAGTAGATAGAAAAAATCGAAGGCTTACCTACCTACTATGGGTGGTGTAGGGGTATATAACGCGTCACGGAATGACGAGGATCCGGGCCATAGTTTTACTTTACGGATTTTTCTGTGTGTTCTAATTTTCAGTGACGTTTAGAGCTTCAGAACGTGTCAAAATAAAATTCTAAACCACATGCATTCATAAAAATTCTGACTTACCTCACGCAACGTCCTCTCCCCAGATTCAATAAGATTCGTTGTCGCCAAGTTGATATCAATCAGCTCGTTCTCATCCTTCTTGGGGTACACGACAGTGGCGTCCAAAGAGCTGGCCCGTGGTGAAACCTTAAACGTAGAATACCTCTTCGGAGTATCTCTAGTCGGCTCCTCTTTGTCCACGTTCGCGTTCATTCTCCTTCTGGACAACAATTCGGAAGCGTTCTCCATACTCTGCCGAGGCACCGTTATAGTCTGGTTAGGAAGCTGTATAGTCTTCACTGTATCAACTTGGTTAGGCAGTTTTTCAGGCTCTGGTAACGCTTTTCTTGCTAAAGAGAGCTTCTGTCGCGCTTGTATGATCTCATTTAACTCTTGCTTGTCCATGGTAACGTTTAAACTGTTTCGACCCATGTCTGGAGTTCTTGGCATGTTCATGTCTTTGTAAAAGGCGTTGTCTTTCTCGAAGGTTGAATTCAAATTCTCCTTTTCGTCCCTCCTGAATTTCATGTTAGAATAATGCAACGTGACCGTTTCTGACATCTCTTTGGGTGTTTTCGATGTGTTTTTGTCTCCGTTTTCCACTAGAATTTTGCTGGGGTCTATTTGGCAGGCTTCTTCTCTGGATTTGGTGTAGCTTTCACTGGCTTTGATGCCGGAATCGCGTTTAGTGAAATGGTTGAAGGGCTGGTGTCTAGGTCTTGCTGATAGCAGTTTTTCTGATTGATCTAGATGCGTGAATGTGGCTGAACTGAAGATATTGTTGGAGTCTGTGCTTTCTCTGGCTTTTGAGGTGTTGGAGACGACGAAGGAGGAGTTGATGGAGCTGACAAGGCTTGGCGGGAGAGAGTCCATGAGACTGTCATTGTCTGGGTACGTCGTTTGGGAGAGGAAACTTGTACTCATGTCCTTTTCTTCTAGTATACTGAGGGTCATGCTTGTCATCATTGGGTCAATGCTTTCACGGCCTGACGGTGGAACCCCTGTACACATTAATTAAATAAATAAATAAATAAATAAATATCTTGGGACAAATTACACCAATTGACCCAGCCCCAAACTAAGCTAAGCTTGTACTATGGGTACCAGGCAACGGATAAACATACTTATATAAGGTAGATAAATACATACTTAAATACATACAACATCCATGACTTGGGCACAAACATTCGTATTCATCATACAACTGTCTGCCCCTACTGGGATTCGAACCCGGGACCTCTAGCTTCATAGTCAGGGGTACTAACCACTAGGCTATCCGGTCGTCAAGAAGCTTTGAACGTTATTCAAGAACAATAATAATATATTTATCTATGAGTATAACAAAGGCTTTTTTATAAATGACACCTAAGGTAGAAAACGAGCAAGTCATCTAGATACAGTGAAAAATGTTTTGGCATCGGGTATAAAGGAATACTCACTAAATAAAAAAGTTACAACCAATTATCATATTTAGTGTTGGATACAAATATGAAACTTTATCTTCACTTAGTGATTTAACATTAACTACTAAAGTTTTATCTTAATAAATATCGGGATGTGAGAAGTTGTAGTTTTCGTATTTACACACACACACACACACACGTCTATATCCTTTACGGGGTAGACAGAGCCCGAGCACGTTTAACATGATTGTAGGCGTATAGGTGGATTAATTGTATTTACCCGATGGCAAAACATCTGTGCCAACAGTTCGGAAAAACATCTATTGTAAAGAACCGTCGAAAAACCTCAACTAGATAATGTTTCCAAAACAAAACAACTCATATTTAATTTAACAATTTCTTACGTAATGTACCTGAATCTCTATGCGATGGCAAAGATTTTCTGCTGTCCAACGACTCAGGCTGGAAGTTTCCGGAGCTCTCCATCATCAGAGACGACACTAGACTTGGAGGGGACATTCTCATCAAGGAGTCGCCACTTTGGTACATGTTGAGGCTGCCGCGCTCGTTCATTATGTTGGAGAGGCCCCTGTGAACATCACATCGAAGAATATAACATCATTACATACTGTTTAGAATAAATTAGCTAATTCATTTTAAACCTAACCTTTTTTTTTAATTTTTAACGTAACCTGCTATGGGTGTTGTAGGAGTATAGCACGCGTCACGGAATGACGAGGATCCGGGTTCGATTCCCGGCCATAGCTTTACTTTTCGGATTTTTCTATGTGTTCTAATTTTCACCGACATTTAGAAATTTAACTTATTTTTTAAAATTTTGCCGCCTTTGACTTGATACGAAATCACAACAGGCAGTGTAAAATGCAGTGGCGTAACTATAACGTCTGGGGCCCGTGGCAAATTCGTCAGATGGGGCTCCTTCCTCAATATAAAGTGCATCAGCGTCCCTTCTGTGCTCTAAACCAAGCCAGTACGGGGCCCAATAGAGCTAGGGCCCCTGGCAGTTTGCCACCCCTGCCACCCTATAGTTACGCCGCTGGTAAAATGCACCCTCATTTGACAAGATAAAGTTGACAGATACTTGTAACAAACATTGAGATACATAAACAAAGGCGGACTTATCCCTTTAAGGGATCTCTTCCAGTCAACCTTTGCGTGGATGCGAGGAGTATAATATTATATTAAATGGATATTTGGATGAGATGAAAAAAAAAATGCACCAACCAACCAGAACGGAGTTCGAGTATCATTCCCATCGTCCACAACACAAATGGAACTTACAGTTGAATAGTTTGGGAATGAAACCACTTGTACAATTTGAAAGTGGCTAACAAGAAAGGCGGATGACGGTACATTATTTTATTTCGTACGGATGCACTTTCGCTCGCTCTTTAATCAATTTGGCAAGTCATCAAATTGTCATGGAAGTAATCGATGATGTTTTTTTGCCATTCTAAGATTAAGCTTAAAATGTATTATAACAGATACAAATTACGAGAGTTACGAAACGAAACCATTTTTATTTTACTTCAGTCGGATGCAAATCGTGGCGTTTACGCTGGCGTAATGGCGCAGTGACGCTGTCTATAGCGTTTTACTCAAGACTAAAGCCTTCGTAAACGCGAAAGTTTGTGAGTATGTATATATGGACGTTACTCTTTTACGCCAAAATGGTTGAACAGATCTCGATTAAAATTGGCAAAGAAATAGTTTATAGTCTAGAATAACACATAGGCTACTTCTTATCTCGGAAAATTGCGTGATTCCCGCGGAGTCTCGGGCGACATAAAGTGCCGATATAGTTTGAATAATACTTACTTGTTAAAGGTATTGTGCAGGTTATGGGCCGGTTGGGATAGGTCTATGTTGATGGGCTTGGAAGGCAAGTTTTCGGAAGACAATCTCTCTGATCCTTCTGACACTAGCGTCATGTCTATATCTTCCAGCTGAAATTGATAATACACCAAGAGTTGAAAACATCGTTTTTATTTTCTGTTGCGGAAGTACCCGATAATGAAATTACTAGGTCTGTGATTGTGCCCAGTTGTAGGACGAACATGGAATTGATTAGAGTTCAAAAGATACAGCTCTATGATAAAAAGGCAGACAGATAGCAGAGCTTTAACAATAGGACCCAATAGCCACACTTTGGGCATACCTAAACTTTTATTTAAACATACCAAAATGTATAATATCTAAATTAAAATAATATTTTTGTTTTAAAATACGCCTTTACGATTAATTCAAAGCGATTAGATTAAATTTTACCAATGAAGTGAAGCCAAGATTTGTAATCTTTAAGGTTCTTAAAAATCTACCCTGCGCTACAGAACACAGGGTTCAACTAAAAATTCCCCAGCCCCTATTTAACAAGAACTAAATCAAGTTTCCGCATAAAATATTACACGTATCATACATAATATCAAAATTTTATAACCAAAAGCAGACTGATAACGTCTCGTAAACAAACCGTAATGCGTTTACGCAACATCTCTCTATTCACCAAACTAAATTTACACCTATGTAAACAACTACGTTGACAGTGTTGTCGAAAGGCGTGCATAAAAATCAGTAAAACGAGAGTGTTAAATTCATTTTACACGTGAACGTATAAATATTCATGAGTATGATAATAGTTATAATTACACCAGATATTAAGCCATAAAGTTTATCGTTGCGTTAGCGCACAGCACCCGCTTAGCGGATATTAGATTTCAGAGATAGCAAGATTGATATCAGTAGTTTGAAGTTGTAGAATTGAAAATTTATGAATGTATAGATAGAGGTGCGGGAAAACGGTTTGCTAACACGGGAACACATTTGAAACGCTCAACGTTACGCGGATTTTCCCTGTGAGTGTCAACGTTACGCAGTATTACTCTATCCCCGACGATATGAAGTACGAATTTCGGAGTAGCCTGCCCCCCCGCCCCCCCTGGCAGTGTAATGTACTAGCAGGATTCTCCTTCTAAACATGATTCTGTCTCACCTGTGGATCCTCTTCGGCCACCAAACTCCGTCTCTTCGTGTATTCTTTAATAACATTACTGTTATCTGTGTCAGTCTCAACATTGAACGTCTTAAGCCTCAGTATAGGGCTTAAAGGCCCTAATGGTGCCGAGTACTTGTTGTACGTCAAATACTTATTGGGCTCTGTAAGGGAAGGTGGGTTGGATTCTACGATACTCTGTATACTGGGCCGTTGGACCCGTTTCTTAGGTCTCACGTAGGTTCGCGAGTCGAATTTGTGCTTGTCTGGTGCGGCGAGGTCATCTGTGGGAAAAGAGTCAGTTTAGTGATAATGACGATGGGCCACATAATGGTGTCACAAAAAAGCAACGCTACATTTTTAAGATAAATAGTCTCTTAAAATTATACTGGAACTAGCTGTTGCCCGCAACTTCGTCTGCATAGAATTTGTTTATCGTTATCCCGCGGGAATTACGCAATTTTCCGGGATAAAAAGTAGCCTATGAGTTATTCCAGACTATAATCTATCTATGTTCCAAATTTCATCCAGATCTGTCCAGCCGTTCTGGCGTGAAAGAGTAACAAACATCCAAACATACTCACAAACTTTCACATTTATAATATTAGTAGGATAATGCAACAGGTGATTGAGTTAGGGTTATTAAACACCTGTAAAGATTTCTAATCATAATTTTGGATTCAAAATTAATTCGCCTCTGCCACCGTATTATATGCTTAGAACATCGACAAATGTATGGAAAACATTTACAACCACAGTTACAAAATCCTAAAACACATTTACAGGGGTACATGTCCTAACTAACCCACTTGTTAATTAATAATTAATTCGTCATATACAGGTAATTAATATTTGAACGGCATATTTTTCGATTGAGAATTTGGATAGAGAAGCTTAGATTTACTGTTAAAAAGTATGCTTATTCGCGTGCTATTAAGGTGGAGTTAGACCGAACGAGCAAATGCTCATTCTATTATATTTATTGTGTACAAATTTATATGAAAAGCAACCCTTTTATTTTTGCTCGACACAATCAATTTGGCAGTGGGGATAGAATGAGCATTCGCTTGCTTGGTCTAACCCCATCTTAAGAAGAACATAGTCTTTAAAAAAGATTTGATTGAAATCGGAAAGCTTAAAACATAAGTTATAGATACGCCGCGGTATCATGCTATTCGCACTATCCTACTCGCGCCGTGTAAACTGGACCTTATTGAGTCAATTTGGTTATCGTGAACTAGGTGCTAAGTTACTAACCAAACCAACATCTTCACCACTGGCAGCGACAAACGTACTAACACCTACTCAATTATTTACATGTGACGACAACTATTTGCGTATAAATAGTTGGGTAATTTGCATGATGGTCAACAAGCAGACGATATACCAGGGCGGCATAACGTCAAGTGAGTTACCATTTAAGTATATCCAATTATTTGGTGCTAAACGGTAATATATTACTAGAACGTTCTACATATTTTTGTGCTGGTCATATCTGCCGCATGAATCTAGAGCGAAGGGCCCAAATCGCTGCCCGTTGGGTTCAGCGGGACGGGTACCGAAGAGTAGGCAGACGAAGAAGGCGGAATGACTTGGACGCTTATCAAGTAGTGGGAGGAGCATGCCCTCGGCCGGGAGGGTGGGTCTTTGCCCAGTATGGTCTATAATTAGGCTTAATATAATTATCATCATCATCGGATCAGCCGAAGGACGTCCATTGCTGGACATAGGCCTCCCCAAGACTCTACTCTCAGGCGGGTCTTAATATAAAAAACCATATAATTTGTGATTGGTCGCTTCTACAAGTCCCGGCTTGCTCACCCTTAAGCTTTGATCACACGTACCGAATAAACGGGCGAAACTAAGAACAGCCTAGTTGGTAGAACGGGGTCCGACCTAGGTGCCTCGCCGATTTCGTTGGACGATTGCTCGACCAAGCACTGGGTGCAATGTTTACCCGCACCAACCAGGGTTGTTTTAAACTAGGCTGGGGCTCTTGGGCACACAAGAATTTGAGGCCCTTTCGGAAAGTAAAAAAAGCGAATTATAATAACATGTCCGACAAAAATGTTTTGAGAATAAATGTGTGAGATATTGTTGGTCCTTCGGGGTCCCCTGAGAAAGGGGCCCCTGGGCACGGGCCCCGTGTGCCCTTATGGTGAAGACGGTATTGGCACCAACTACTCCGATCGAGAGCACTGTCTCGGTACTTATGATCCAGGCTATAGTTACTAATAATACGAGTGCTAATTGCAAGTGTAATGTGTCGTATTAACATTTTGTACACAGTACAAGAAGTGGCTTGCAAAAATAACGTCATCAGATGTTGAGGCGTAATTGGACAGATAACGTATCTTTGTCTCATTATCGATCGTCATTTGTAATTTACATTTGGCATATATCATATATAAAGCCCCGTTTAGACTTGCGTTGCGGCAGTCATGCTGCATTGGGTCGTTGACTTCTTACCCGTTCGCATTACAACCTGGCAATGTACGTAATAAAATTTTCAGGTTTTTGTAAGTCTAAACCGGGCTTAACACGTCTAGCAGCTTGCTTGCCTGTACCGAGCGTATGACACATCTTCGGATACGAGTCGCGAGAACTTTGCACTATCCCGAGATAAAAAAAAACTATGTCAACCAGGCATAGTTAAGTTAGTAGTATTACTTATTCTGTGGCACACATGACAAACAAACGAAGTTTCTTAAATCACTAGTATAAAACAAAGTCGCTTTCTCTGTCCCTATGTCCCTATGTATGCTTATATTTTCAAAACTACACAACGGATTTTGATGTGTTTTTTTTTAATAGATAGAGTGATTCAAGATGAAGGTTTTTATGTATAATTCTACGCAGACGAAGTCGCGGGCAGAAGCTAGTGTTGTATAGATAATTACAAAATATTTTTTTCAATGTTTGTAAACAACATCAACCACTAAAGTAACATAACATTAAGTGCATTAAAACCATGTCCCAACGAATTCAACAGATGACCAAAGCAAAAAGTAACCTAAGACGGGTTAACAAACCCATTAAAGTCCGAGAAAGAACCGAAACCACAATAACCGCGAACCTCCAAAATGCACCTTAATTCGTTCGCATACATATCATAATGCAATCACATGCAATTGGCTAACGCATTGTCATTATAACCAGGTGTTACCTTCTGTTTAAAGGCAGCGAAATTAGGTGGTCTATAATTAATATTCACTGGGTACATTTCACCAGGATATCAATGATACTTGTCATATTGTTTTGACAGTTGGACGCGGGATACATTCAAACAGAGTTGTCTAGCTCTAGCTACAGTTCTTCTCCTTCTTTTTTTAATATGGCCCCATCGATCGATGCGATGATTTCGCCATGTCAAAGTAATAAATACAATTTTCAAAAATCTTGACACAAAAACGTCGGCAACGTTGTACGTTAGAACACGGTCTAAAGACCCCTCCCCCCTGTCGGGCTCTTAGACAAAGGATAATGATATCCCTGTGAATCTGCCAGGAAATCATTAACCGATGCCCAAGGTGCACCGGACCAAGCACTGCTCATCCCCTCGGACGGATCCAAAATCGAACCGCAGCCTCTTGACCACGCGCGGAGGTAACCCGACTCGCACCCCACTAGCTATAGTTTCTTAGAATACCTAATTGACGGGTATCTATTTATACTGAGTAAACTTTACTAATTCAAATCTTACATTAGACATTTAATCCATTAAGGCAGGGATGTCTAAAAGGAAATCTCAGCAAAAAAACTGTATCCAAAAAACGTTTTAAATAACGAAACGTCAGACATCTGCGGCACCCACGCCATCTACGGACTTAAATACAGGAAGAATTAGGTCGTGACCACAACTTTCCGAAGTCCGAAGCGCTGCGGTCGGACCGGAGGCGCCCGCGCCGCTTTCATTGAGGTCGCGACATGTGGGCTGACACTCTGTACCTATGTGCCTACTGGCTACTTGTAGGCGATGTCTGTAGCCACTGAATAGAACTTCTTAAAAAAAACTTTTGTAATAAAGTTGTTTGTAATTTAATTGTTTTATTGAAGTGGGATAATCACACTAATATTATAAAGGCGAAAATTTGTGACTGTTTGTGTCTGAGTATGTTTGTTACTTCTTCACACGCAAACGTCTGGAAGGATTTGGATAAAATTTGGAACGGACATAGCTGGTACCCTAGTTTAACACATGTCAAAGGTCGTAGCTGCCTAGAGTAGCAACGTAAATAATTATTGCAGAATATACCTGTGGAATGGAACGTAAGAGTGTGAAGGTGATGAACGATATTATGAGCGAGACGATGAATATTCGATTTGAAGAATGAGATGATGTATGGAAGATGATTAGGTTTAGTTGCAATGAGTCTGCGGTGCGATTTCACCATGTAAACACGGAATAAATATAGTTAAACGGTGACTAAATTGGTTTCCTTATTAATTTAGTCCCACAAATGGGGGCTCGACCGAGATATTAAACAATAAATTATGAAGTGAAGAATTAAGAAGAAAAAATTATACTTGACACGACGACGACGACAGGAAAAACTTGACAGAAGACGATAAAAAAAAGACGAACGACGATATTTGAAAGACGGCGAAAATAACGAATAAACTAAGAAAATGAAAAAAGGCAGCGAAAAGACGAACGAAGACGACGAGGAATACTTCAGCGAAGCCGGCGGCCGTGGAATGTTGCACATGACGGCGGACCTCGTACCAGCATTCAGCGGGCGCGACAAAGCGCAGTCGATCTCTAGATGGGTCGAAGGAGTGGAAGACAATGCGGAAATCTTCGGCTGGACCCCGCTGCAACAACTGTTGGTAGCGCGACGTGCGCTAACAGGTACGGCGGCTTTGTGGCTACGCGCGGAGCGGCCGCATAGAACATGGGCGGACCTGAAAGCGGCTCTAACCAAAGAGTTTTCCGATTCAATAGACGCGAAAGCGATCCATGAGATGATGAGTGCAAGAAAAAAAAAACACGACGAAACTTGCTTCGACTATATGCTTGTAATGAAAGAGCTTGGGAAAAGGGGGAAAATGCCCGACTACGTAGCGATTAAGTATATAGTTGAAGGCATCCAGGACAACGAAATTAACAAAATTCTACTTTACGGCGTAACTACTTACAACGAACTGAAAGAAAAACTTAAAATATATGAAGAGCTAAAAGAAAAAATTACAGCAAATTCGCCATCGTTTCAAAACAGGCAGAAGCAGAACGACAAGCGAAACAGTAACAACGGGAAGGCGCGGTGTTATAGCTGCGGGGAGCTAAACCATTCGTCGGCGGAGTGCCCGCACAAAGAAAAAGGCTTAAAGTGTTTTAAATGTAACGAGTTTGGCCACATGTCTACGAAGTGTACGAGTACGCAGGCGCAGATGCAAGCGGAAACTTCAGGTCGTTGCATGAATGACACGAATGCGGCAACAAGAAGGATGGCCGATGCGGAATTGCAACAGAATTCCAACCCGAAGTTCGTGAGCAACATCACTTCGAAGGCAGCCAATATGAACGACGCTGTAAATGACTGTGCACATGCGTACGACGGTGATTTAAAGATGGCGGAATCTGCTGAAACCGCAAAGTCTGAAATTGACACTGACAGCTACAAGAAAATAAACATCATTGAAATTTGCATCGAAAGATCTGCGAACGAATCTTTATGTACAAAGCCCACGGAGAGCGTAACAATTTGCAAGAATGCTGTTAATGTTGTGATACACACGGGCTGCGATGTGAATAAAGACGTACGACGACGCCACAAACCCAAACGAACGAAGCGACGACGAAGCGAAGACGACGTGCTGGTGGCAAAGATACCGCGGCGAAGGACCCAGCAGCGAGTAGAGCGGCAGGAAAAGTCTGATGACATCACACGGATACATTATCAGACGAGGACAACGGGAGATCCTGACGACGCGAAAGGCCGGTTTGATAATGATATGCAATACAAGAAGAAGGTAAAGATGAAGACTTGCTGAGATAAGTTTTGTAGGTATTTTATTTTATACGAGTTTTAATCCGAAGTAAGATGTTTAGTTTAATGTTTAATGATGTTACGATGTTTATTTAAAGTTGTTTTTCTTATTGTATAATATTGTAAATGAAGATGTTAGATTAAAGATGTGTATAGCTTCAGAGTGTAAGGACGGATGTTAGCCTGAGGACAGGTGTTAGAGCAGGATGGCCGAATGTGGAATGGAACGTAAGAGTGTGAAGGTGATGAACGATATTATGAGCGAGACGATGAATATTCGATTTGAAGAATGAGATGATGTATGGAAGATGATTAGGTTTAGTTGCAATGAGTCTGCGGTGCGATTTCACCATGTAAACACGGAATAAATATAGTTAAACGGTGACTAAATTGGTTTCCTTATTAATTTAGTCCCACATACCTATCAACATCAGTTCTTGAATATAATTCTACGCGGACGAAGTCGCGGGCAGAAGCTAGTAGTAGTATAAAAATGTATGTGATATGTGCCAATGAAGCTTAGCAAATTTCAAAATAATATAATATCTACTCTTGAAATTCCCACAACCACAACAAGACCTCGCATTTGAAAATGTCACACTCTACTGTTTGTATGTATGTTTAGGGCCACAGAAATGCATGTGTGTACCGAATTTCAATATATCAATTTAATCGGTTCATTTTTTTATTTGAGGTCTGGAAGTCCCAAAAACTAGGAAATAACCTTTTATCTGCCTTACCTAGTCATAAACGGCTCGTGTGCTGACTGGCAACAAAGCATTATGTAGATACTTTAAAAATAATAAAAGAGCTTTATAGTTCACCGAAAGAACTCGTCGAACATAAGAACATAACGTAACTCCAGCATCACTATTACATACATAACTACTAAGCATAGATACCAGTATAAATAAACAGACACATATATCTACTCTGCAAGAACAAGGCTAAGACACAATCGGAAGTAACTTCCCGTACTTTCACTGTACCACATCTATGACTCAATGTGACGTCATCTGTAGTCGATAAAAAACAAAAAGCAATCAAAACTGATTCAATCGCGAAACCAAATTATTGTACACCTTATTACCGTTACATACGGTATCAGTGTTACCTTTAGCGCTATAACGATGTTATAAAAGTGAAACGTAATGCTTCGAATGCTAATCGACGCGTAGGAGTGCCTTTAGGAGATGCAAATGCATTGTCTTTATAGCATAGCTACATAGGTAGCATGTATTACTTCCTGCAAGCAATATGGTTAGAACAACCATCCGAATGGTAAGCGAATAATTCGCTTCCTGAATCACAAAATACATATTTATACTTTGATTTACTTATTTTTATGAACGTAAATCAATTTGATCAACTGTACTTCTTTTGGTTTAGATTTTTGCGAACACAAAATAGTAAATGTAGAGTCTTAAGTAGAGTCATATTTAACACATTGACGCCCTTATTTTTTATTAATTAATAAGTCTATTTGTCTCAATTGAAGAAAATTACACATATAAATATTATTAACAAAAAAATGTGGAAAGCATTTGGATTATTCCAAATGCTTTCCACATTTTTTTGTTTGACATCAGAATAATAGATGGCTGACAGTCATAGTGACTTGGAAGCGGAAAGTTATCTTTTTAAGCCGTACAAAAGACATATATTGAACTAAATATACACACACATAATATCTTTATAGGTTTATTTATAACTCAATGTTTTGACAGATAAACTCAATCAGGAATTTCTTGGTCGACTATTCATTAAATGTTATTCGATAGGCTAGACTAATTTTTATGTAGTTCACTGTAATGTGACCGTATGTAAGTCACTTACCGCAGAGCGAAATTGTTGACAGGAATGTACCCATATCCGATCGACAGCACACAATATCAAACAATTTGTTTGGAATTAAACACCAATCACGAAAACACGCTTTCATAAACAAAAAAAGTGTCTAAATGCCTTTTCATTGTTTTGGATATGATTTAGAATGACCAAGGTTCAGTGACTCACTTACGCCCAGACTTAGGCTTGAGAACCTTGAGAAATATAATTTAAAATAAAAATCATAATAATCCAGTTTCATGTTTTACGACTTTCATCCGCCCGATACCTGATTTATTCGTAAATATAAAGTATAGTTGACCAAATGTTTTACCATTTTTTTTTAAAGTTCCAGTTGTGACTCTCAGTCGTGACTCACTGAGGAAGTTTTTCACATTAATTGTCATAATAACAACGCCTGCCAAGGAAATTGATTACGACACTGTGGGAACATCCTACTGTGGGATACGATACAAACGGTGCGGGTGTGAATGGAGTATTGACATATTTTAATAAAAATAATAATGCATTATTCTATTTTTTATCTTACATCTTCTTTAGGTAGGTACCTACGTTATTTCTTAAATGAATCATGTTATAGCAGTATATGATCTACATCACCAGCTTATAAGTTCCACTGCTGGGCACAGATCTCTCAGAATGAGAGGGCTTGGGCTATAGTTCCCACGCGGGCCCAGTACCGATTGTAAGCTTCAGGCACTTCAGTTCAGAGGTTTATTTCCTTCACTGAAAGACTCATAGTAAATCGCAAATGTAATTCCGCAAATGAATTCCGAAAGGCGAGCCCGAGATTCGAGCCCACGACCACTGCTTGAAAGGCTATAGGTCAAACCACTAGGCTACCACGTCTTTCGCCACCTGATCAGTTGTTCAAAGGTTAACTGGAAGAAATCCATTTTAGGGATAAGTTCGCCTGTATGCATTTGTATTGTCCTGTATTCATTTTTTTCATGTGTTTTATGTACAATAAAGGTCCGGCCACACCAGTGCGTAAAAGACGTCGACGGTGCGTTTACGCAACAAAATGTATGAAGAAACTGTGAGAGAACGTAACGCATGCGACACGTCACTGCGTATACGCAGCGGTGTGGTCGCTCCTTTATAATGTGTTTTATGTACAATAATAAGGTAAATAAAGAGTTATACATACACATTGACGTATTCAACTCTAGGGCCAGTTGAATGGAGATCGTTATATATAAATCACTGTTACAACTACCCGGTCGATAGTAATCGATAATTATGGATGTGTGGTCGATAAGAGTACCTACATCGATTGGCAATACCATAATAATTACTTTAATACTGCAATCGATAACACTTAATCACAGAACATAACTTTCTTACAGTGCTTCTGTCCATCGGCAATCGTTGCACTTCCAAATGTTCCGGTAGAAAGATTATAATCATAGATATAGGTATAGATTAAAATCGTTACATTCTAAATCTATGGTGACAATGTCAATCGTAAAACGGTATGACCTTTTTGGGGTTCCGTACCCAACACAATACCCAACACACACAAGGAAAAACATAGAATGTACCAGTTGCTTCTCGTCCCGCGCAGATGGTAAAAGCCCATCGAGGGAATGGGCGTAATTCTTAGGAATTATGTTATAGGCGATGCGGATAGCAACCCATTACTATTTTGATTCCTATTTCCACCTATACGCCCACAATCTTGCTAAACGTGGCCTGTAGGTCTTGTTATCTTAGGCTCTGTCTACCCCAAAGGGATAAAGACGTGATTTGTGTATGTGTATGTATGTACCCAAAGACCCATACAACAGACAACAGATATGATTTTTTTGCCCGAGTCCGACTCGCACTTGGCCGGTTTTTTTTTAACTGACTAATGCTGTTAGCCTCTAATAGCTTTTACAGGTTACCAGAGAGAGAGAGAGCTATTAGATGGGCTGCTCAGCAACGGTAAGTAATGTTATGTGTGTATGTATGTATTATTTTATTTTATTTATTTAGCTATGTATTATATTTATGTTGGTATTGTTGTTTTTATTATCCCCGCGTTTATCCTGTCTATTTGTTTCCGCCACCTACTTAAACTGTCTCCAACTAATTTCTTTTATTGGTTGTCTGGTAGAGATCGCTATTAAGCGATAAGACCGCCTATTGTCTACTTTGCTCTTTGTTTCTGTATTGTTTTGTACTGATTTGTGGTGTTCAATAAAGAGTATTTGTATTGTATTGTAAGTTTACTTAGCATGCCAAAGGGAGCTCATATTGAGCTGACTTCGAACTTTAGACGCTAAGGAGATATGCTACAAGCAATCGGATCATAGAATGGTATGGGCATGCTGGTCTTGGAGAAAAGATAAAACATACATACGAGCTGCTTCTCTTCCCGCGCAATGACAAACGCACATCCAGTGGCGTAGCTAGGTAACCAAGGGCCCTGGTGCAAATAAAAAAATGGGGCCCCACTACTATACTGAGCTGAGTGCTATGCTGAGTGGGGTCCACTTTACACCATATCGGTACTATTCCTTAGTATATTGTATTTCTCCTTGTTTTATATCTACGTGTATCGAATGTGTGTAAATCAATGTTTCTCTTTCTTTCTTTCTCTTTCTTTACTATCTAAACTGGTTACGTTTTAATAATAATAGTTCGATCGAGATTTTCTGGTGAGGATTCGAGGGCCCTCTGAGCTCGAGGGCCCCGGGGCACTGCCCCGCCTAGTCCCTTGGTAGCTAGGCCACTGCGCACACCGAAGGAATGGGCGAAAATCTTAGGAATCATGTTATAGGCAATGCGGCTAGGTCATCACTATTTTGATTACTCTTTCTATCTATACGCCCACAATTTCGCTAAACGTGGCCTTAAGGTCTTTAGGTATTTGGAGCCTAGGCTCTGTCTACTCCGTATCTTCAGAGTCAAAGACGTGATATATATTGTTACCTTGTAATATTCTGTATACCTTTTTTCTATTTTGGTTGTCATATGTGGTGTTCAATAAAGAGTTATTGTATTGTATATATAAATATACAATACATAGGTATGGATGGACATGTTCTTCGATTATATAGGCAATAGCAACCATACAGCCGATCGAGACCCCGGCAACAGTCCAAACACAGAAATCGACGAGACAAAAAGAAAATACAAGCACTGTACTCGTAAGTAAGATAAAGGCGTGTCAACATCATTATATAGTTCTAGTTAACCTTTTTTCAATAGCGCAATTCGAAATAATAACACCACCAAGTTCTTTTCTCTATGTCACAATGTGCGGCCGTTGCTGTGAAGGTTGAATAAGAGACCATTGTAACATACAGTGAATAAATGAATCGCGTACCACTGCGGAACCTTTTCACTGTAAATGATAAAATGACCTACCATATACGTGTCAAATAAATTATTGCAAAATTGTATAAGAAAAGGTTGCACAGAGGTCGTGATTCAGTCTCTTCGACCGTACATAAGCAATGCAGTTAATTCCTTGTTCAGACTTAGAAAACTTCGCATAACCGAACTTCACCGATTATAAGCATGTTTCCTCAAGATGTTTTCCTTAACCGAAAAACTCATGGTAATTCTAAATGTAATTTCACACACGAATTCCAAAAAACTCAGGTGAGAGCCCGGATTTTCTCGACGCTTTATTTCGTCGAATCTACCACGGCAATAAATATTTTCTACTGTACCTTAATAAATTCCAATTTACTATGTGGTTTTATTCCACGTCCACCGCAAGAACTATCGCATCGATTCGCACTACGACACAGTATCGAGTGGCGGATGGTTTCTATTCGTATCATTTCACATTACAAAACGATAGGCTAGTAACCAAGAGAACGCCTACGACTCGAGATTGACAACTAGTGCCATAACCAGTATATAAGGCCAGGCCAAACTAATTACGGAAACATCTTCTATAAGTACAGGTAGATAAATTCGAAGACTACCCACCTGCTATGGGTGGTATAGGGGTTTAGCAAGCGTCACGGCATGACGAGGATCCGGGTTCCGGGTTTTCGATGTGTTCTAATTTTCAGTGACATGTAGAAATCTTCTATAAGTATAAGAAACATCCGCCTTCGATCGTACTACTCGAATGTTTGTTACCATATTGTTTTCTCCATTTTGAGAATGTGGAAAGTGACTCATGGAGGGCACAGTTTTTTTTATTGCGATTTCTCGCTTATCGCATACAATATCGTGCGAATAGTTCTAGCGTCAGACTTCTCATAAGACCTCAACTAGACTTGCAGATAGCAGACACGGTACGCATTGAATAGGTGCATTGAGGACGTTTCTATTACTCGTATGGGAAAACGGTGAACGGAGTTCCTGTTTACTTCCTTCGATCGTACCGAGTACCGGCGTTAATTGAACGATTATCTTTGTTGAGCTAATAAGGTGAAATGATAAAATGTCTAGACCAATCTCGAAGGTTCTTTGACGTGAAAATAAGTCGCGTATCTTTGTAAAACTCTCATACATCGAAATAAATAAGTTACTTAGCTATCTCCGCGACATAGTGAAGTCAAGTCATGGAAAAACAGGTTCACAGGATTTCTACCTTTTGCTTGACTACTAATCCTTTTAAACAGATTTTGATGAAATTCAATACGAAGAGGGTTTGCACAAGGTGAAAATACTATTTTTTTTATCACCAAAAACAGTCAAACATTTGAGGATTTACAATGAAAACTCCGAAATCGAATTTATTGGTTACTTACAGTAGTTTATATTTAAATGTTCAGTCAATCTTAAATGACTAAATTCACGTTACGATGCATAAATAGCAACTCAATATTTTCCTGCAATTAAATTGTCACGATACCAAAATAAATGTCAAGACGCACGAACATATTTCGTATAGCTTTACATCAATTGCGATTGGATAATGACCGGCTGGCATTGAAGCGATTGTGAGCTATCATGAATGGACCACGTTGAGACAGACTACAGTTGCGTACAACGCTGTACGGATCCAGGAGTCATTATCATTATACACTTTGTCTTTAAATTATTCCAAAACTAGCTTCTGCCCGCGACTTCGTCTGGGTAGAATTATGCACAAAAACCTTCCTCTTGAATCACTCTATAAAAAAACCGCATCAAAATCCGTTGTGTAGTGTTGAAGATATAAGCATACATAAGCATACATAGGGACATAGGGACAGAGAAAGCGACTTTATTTTATACTATGTAGTGACTATGTAGTGACTTCAATAGGTAGTTGGGATAACTTGACTGAACACCAGGTCCTCTATAAATGCAGCCCGGCTAGCAAGAGAGATATACTACCCGTCTCTTTCTATAATGAACAGTAAGAAAAAGACGCATGACGCGACGCGACTCTTGCGCGCTCTCGTAGACGTGCTGTTCAGGGTCTTAATTGTGGTTGACGAAATGTTTTCGTAAATAAGTTGATGTCAATGGGGTGATTGTGAATTAAAAATTTCGATAAAAAAAATTAACAGGAATTTCCATTCAACTAATATATAATAAGTGTGAAATTTACAAGGCCTGTCATAAAACTGTTTTAGAAAATAGCCTCCCCCACTTGAGTCAACAAAAAATGCTACCTTATTCACTTTTTTTTTTGTCAATCGTAATTATTTAATCAGTCACTTCTGTCGTCGACTGCCTATAAAGTGCGTGGAAATCGGATCTTTGTTCGTAGCTTATGAGGCGCATCGAGTGTCGCGGATCAGCTGCCAATCCCGGCCTATTCGTTTGCTTAGTCATTAATAATTCACTTTTAATTAGCTTTTTGTTTAGGCTAAATGGTAGGTTTTGACTGTTTAGATTCTGCACCAAATAAGATTTTATTCTTGCATAGAATGAAAAGGCGTTTGATAACAATTACACCTGACGGCAAGTGAAGATGTGGCTTAAGATTGACCAAGCTTGTCTAGGAGACGAGTCGTTTTCAAAACACATGTATATAGTTAAGGGCCTTAATTAAAACAAAAGTTAATTGATTGCTTTGTTACGACTTTTTCACCCTTATTGCAACAGAATAAAGGTGAAACGGTCGTAATACAAAGGAATCAATCAATTTTTGTTGTGATTAAGCCCTTAACTATGTATTTTTTTTTATAACAACTCAGATACCTTTGAATTAAAGACAAAGTTTTATGTGAAATGTTTTGTATTTTTTAATAAATCATGGCTAAATAAAGCTTTAACCAGTTATTTAAAAAAAGAGCTAAGGCAACCATTTTAAGCTAAATCAAAAGGTTTCTTTTGGAAATAGTTTTAGAACCGTCATTGGCCAAGAAACTTGGCAGAAGTTTTTTTTACAAATGAAACCAAATTAATGGTGGGCCATCCAATATCCCATAAATTTATCAAGCACAAAAAAGCTTGCTTGCTTGATTTTCATACAGATTTTTCCCCTGTCTAGCATTTGAGCTAACTCGAAAAACATTGTAAAACAAAACAAGAAAGTACTCACTCTTAAGCAAATTATCAAGCAATGAATACAATTCCGTTTCAGTTTTGAGGTAGTCATCATCCTCGGTAAACGGCCAATCGAAGGAGAGTTGCCAGTCAACAATGTCTAGGTTCTCGCCGGCATCCCCATGAGCAGTATACAACCTGCAAAAAGTAAAAAATTGTTACTATATAGTTCCCAGAAGGGTCAAGAGAGACACTTAATCAAAGGGTTCCGTAAAAGAAGAGTATATTTAAATATACATAAACAAATCCGCGGCAACAATTTTGACACATTCTTTAGCACACATTGCTCCGTGCTATGTCTGTAACCGGTAGCAGCATTGATAGATTTATAGCAAAAAATGCCTACAAACAGAAAACCAGACTGTCAGGTTCTTGATGCTGAATGTGTTAAAAAGCTGGTAAAGGCTCCTTAATGCAATGAACATAATTAAGAAAGAAATTTATTAAGAGAAAAGGTAGAATGATTAGGCAAACCTTTTATAGTTTGGAAATGCATTATGTGGATAAGATTAATTTTGGGTTCAACATTAGCTAGCACAATTATAGGTCTTCGAATGAGACTTGATTGCATTTTTTTTCATTTCCTGCACATTTTAGGGGTTAATAATAGGGTAATGTTAGCATACTTTGGGGACAGGATCCTACAGAGCATCCTATGTGCTACATTTGCCGACATGCATACATTTTCCTAATTACCAGTTATCAAGAATCTTATCTTTTTTGGCATCAAACTTATTTGGGTGCAACCAGGTACCTAACACAACGAAACTGTTATCTAATCTAAGATAGCAAACACTATTCATAAATAAAGAACTACTTTAAGACATAATTGATAATTTATCCAAAAGCCTCTCGAAAAAAATAAACATTTTTCAATAATGTTTTAACATGATTTTGTCAACATGAGTAACCGAATATCCCTACCCAGGTAGGCATACATAGACAGGTAGACATAGCCTAAATTAACAAGTACTAATTAGCAGATTGCTTATAGTACAATCAAAATTACTTGTTACAAATTCAGATTAAGTGTGTTTTGTTACTATGAAATCATGGTTACATTATGAAAACATTACATGAAAAACATGCAACTGTTTTGTCTCAAGGTTACACTTTCTGTTTACAAAGCAATTAGGTAATTACAGAATAATTTTGTAATTAGATCTGTCTTAAACGTTTTCTAGCCACTCTAGTAAGCTCAGAAAAGATAGAACTTTAATAAAACTAACTACTACCCACTATTCTTATTGGAATGTTTACATAATTTTATGATGATAAGATTTATAAATAAAAAAACATGGCTTTACATCATCCGACTCATCAACTACAATTAATACAGGTTTTTAAAAGGAGTCTCACTGGTTATACTGGATAACGTATCGAATGCGACAGACCAAATTTGTACCAGTAGGAAGTCAAAATGTCAAATGGGCAATGCATGCACGACCCACAAAAACATATGTTGCGCACCAGGACCGAACATTTTTTTCATGGGAACAGTGAATATATAATCTTACCATGTCTGGTCATCGGAAAAATCCAAAGATTCCACGTCGATCAGATCACAATCGATCATATCTTTGTTTATATTTTGATCACCCTGATTCATAATACCAATAACGTCGAGACATCAATTTGGCACTTAATACAAAATCACATACAAATTTTGCGAATGAACTACATTTACTAAACCGAATACTGTAAATATAATAAAGAAAAAGATTTAATATAATAGGAACCAACACGAAATGTCCCAGACAAGTTTAGTTCGGAATTTGACATATCACCATAATGCCAAAAAAAAATAGAAACAACGGTAAAATCCATAGACAATTTTCAGTAAAAAAAAATGACGAAGTACAGTGCACTTAAACTGATTTATTCGACATTAGTTTAAAAATCAACTGTAGCAAAAAAAATTATGCAACTGAATTTGTTTGAAATAAAGTCAAAAACGTCATAGTTAAAATCAAGGTTTGAACGTTCGTTGTTAGTATTAATATATGGCAAGCCTTACTTGTCTATGAATAAGGTTGCCAGCTTATTTAACAGTCCTTTCTTAGAGGGTACAAACAGTTTACGCCAGTCTGATAATCTCTCTCTGTGGTAAATAGTTTAATGAACGTTAATAATAATATTATTATATTATTTTTATTTATTTTTTTGTTCCATGAATACACTTTATTTCATGTAAGTATAAAAAAAACAGATAATTAAAATGTTAATACAAAACTAAAACTACTATTAAATGAAAATAACGAAATAAACTTTAAAATTAATTGTAAAAGAGAAGTGGGCCTCTTGGCAGGGTGCCCATCACGCAGGCAGCATTCCCGCGCTGAACTGCGATTGCGATTCTTTGTGCGAGATGGCTGCCGGCGCGAGGGTTGCTTGTTGCCTCTCTCGGTCTTTTACTGAGCTCTATGTGAAGCTCTAGGGCACCCTTACCCCAAGGACCTAGTGCCTCGACGCCGAAAGCAAAAAAAAATATATTGGGCGCCGAGACAGCTGTATTTTGTGACCTTGAGGCGTTCCCGAGCGTCCACCGCCGCCCCCGCACGTTTGGCAGTTGCGGGTAGGTAAGACGTAATAATTGATTGTTGGCATAAGTCAACCTAATCAGTGTCAATACTTAAATACGAGTAGCCACAACGATCTTACTACGCTCTATATACAATACAATACAATACAATAACTCTTTATTGAACATCACATATAACAACCAAAACAGAAAAAAGGTATACAGAATATTACAAGGTAACAATAGGCGACCTTATCACTACACAACGATCTCTACCAGGCAACCATAATAGACTAGAGAACAGAACAGATCTGAGCAGGTGGTGCAATTTAGAATATTATTAATACATAATATATTATATGCAATACAATAACGCCTTTAGGGAGTGATTTGAATTTTTACAATTTTGCAGTGTATACAGAACGTTGGTGAATTCACGTAACAAACAAATGCCTAGTAAGTTATTTCACTGTGAACTCTACCCCTATCAAAAAACTTGTTCTCGAAGTGGCTCAACAACTTAGTCGATGGGGTTTGCTGATATGGCCAGGCAAATAGAAAATAACATTGTTTCTTATGTTTCTGAGGCCTAATATTAGTACATTTAGCCAATGCATACTACTGTTTTTGTAAGTGACAAATGCTAACAAAGCGCTACAAAAAAACATCGATAGTTAATCATAATTTCATAATTATGACTGTCAAAAACTACGTGGAAAATGTAATATTAAATGTCAACGCTGATAGGCACTAGTCCCACCGCCTACGATGAGCGAGAAGCTAGTATAACGAGTTTTTGCTGACTCTTACTAACAGGGAGAAATAGTTAGTCGGGAGAAAGTCTTCGTTAGAGGTGAGAACGGCCACCGATCAACTATAAACATATCTGTCTCTTTTATCGACAAGGGGTCTATATCTTCTGTTCGTTTGTTGAGCGAGAAAATAGTCGAAATCTAATCGCTTCCTCGCCCTCGGTGGGATCAGTGCCATAGGTTGTCATAACTTTTATTGGCATCCTCCGTACACAAAAGAACGATGAAAATTATGAAACGAGAACATAAAATATAACACCATACAACAGACAAAACCTAAAAAAAATACAACAGATAAAACCATAGAAATTCATCTAAGTTCATTTACTTTATCATTTTAGTGCAAAAAAGTTAAAAACGTTTACACAGGCACATCTACGTACTTTTGAGTTTATTGTTCGATTCTTTTATTATTTACACACATAAATCATGTTTTTATCCCTTACGGGGTAGATAGGGTCTAAGGTTTATTATTTATGTTTTAAAATATGAGTTTTTGATTATTATACTTTTGTTTTAACCTGAGACCAGTGCCTTATCATTTACTTTCTTTAATATTGCTATGAAATAAATGTGGAAATGAATAAATAAAATAAAATTAAATTAAATTAAACAGAATTGAATTAGTTGGATACCGGAAGGGTAAAAGCAATTGTTGCAATGGCAACATTACGTTTGACAGCTTCGTTAACCATAAACAATCAGCTTCTTCTCTTCCTTTTGTCTACGGACACGTCGCGAGCACGTTGCTTCTGTAGCTAGTTTTTACGATAAAACTAGAAAAATGTCGTCTCATCTCAACTGGATGATCATCCGCAACAACAGCGCCTTCATCGTGAAGAAGCGCAACATCAAGAAGCCGTTCAGCAAGGAGCCCAACAATGTGACTAACCTCAACTCCTTCAGATACAATGGTCTGATCCACAAGAAAGTCGTCGGCGTGGTTGAGAACCCGGACAGGAAGGGATTCACAGTGGTGACCAAGAAGGTTAAGTCTGCGAACAAGCCCGTCAAGACCCTGGTACGACGGTCATTCAAAGCTGGTGCGAGGCGATCCCTCTTCAAGGTAAAGAAACTTCTAAAAGCCAACCACTACCGCACCGACTTATCTAAGGCCACACTCCGTCGCGCCTCTGCCATCCTCAGATCCCAGAGGCCCATCAAGGCGAAGAAACCCAAAGCCGCGGCCGCTAAGACCGAATAAGTTTTATATGTAAGCTGACAATAAAAAAAATTTAAAACCACTTGTCATTTTAATTAATACCTAGTTTCTCAGTTAAATTAGTGTACATACTTTGTGATGTGAATATATCACAAAGTATCAGTATCTTTAGTAGAATATCTCAATGGTCTTGTTCACTGTCATGCTTTTTTTTTTTACATATAGATTTCCACTCTATGTTGATCACATCATTTTCCCCGTAATCAGTATGATTGATGAACTAGAGCATCTGTTTGATCATTAAAAGAAAAAGCTAAATATTTATTTTTATCAATACTGAACTACTCAGAACCACTTACATAAATGCGTTCAGTAACTTGAATTTTGTCTGATGAAGGGTAAATTACCTTTTAATTTGATTCAGATAAACATGCACATCCAGGGTAAATGCTTGGAGAAGCAATATCAGTCTACTACCCAAATAATTCCATCAAGCCATACATGAAGTCCTACTGAAAATCCCTACTAATCCCTACTAATATTATAAGTGTGAAAGTAACTGTCGGTCTGTCTGTTACCTTTTCACGCTTAAACCGTTCGGTTTAGTTGAAATTTGGTACATAGATAGTTTGAGTCCCGAGGAAGGACAGGATAGTTTCTGTCCCGGAAAATTGCATAGTTCCCGTGGGATAGCGATAAGCGAATTCTGCGCAGACGAAGTCGCGGGCAACAGCTAGTAATCATATAAAAGTTTCGAATTTACACTGAGCACAATTAAAACAGCAAATAATTGTATCAATCCATTTATATTTATACAAACCATGATTCTCATATCACAAAAAGGAATGCTATTAAATAGAAAATAATATTCACATCAGAACTATCTACAACGGGTATAAACTACATTTCAATAAGCCTCAAAATTCCTAATAAGGCTAGGTCTTGTACATCCAATACTTCCTAAGCATTTTATGTGTACATTTAATAGCAATAATGTTATTAATGAGTGGAAAATGGATATTATATTTAATAAAATTTTATTTTCTACTCATTACTAATCTAATTATTACCAGCTCTATATGCAGCCTTGTACATACATATAAAATGCTTGAGGTACTATCCCATTCTTAGTAAAACTCATTCCAAGTATTACGACAAACACGACTTTCTTCACCATAACGCAGTGGAATGTCTGTCTGTCCTATACATACTGTACACAATTACTGACACCCAAGGACAATAGACCAGCCGGTAAGCCTCACAACTCCATTAACAGGTACAATCAATTCATCAAATTGAAATGAAATATTCATATTGGACGATATTACATTAATAAATGCAATTGGGAATGGATGATTATTTTAAAAGTGCTTGGTGATTTTTCTATTGATAGGAATAACCATCCTTAGCTACGGAAAAAAGTTTCAGATTTTTCCGTCGAGCCATATATTTTATAAAAATAAAAACATTTTACTCAGTCACTCGGCGGCCCCTATACGGAAGTAAGCAGTACGCCAATGACATAATCAAATTTAAAAAAAAAAATGCTGCTTGAATCTGTGGTACACAATGACATTTGTCACTGACATTGATTGATAGCACCGCACTCAGAAGCTAAAACAAGCAAAAGAAACGGCTAAGTGGCGCCGTCTGTAGATTGTTGTTGATACTAAACCACCTATTTGGGATTTCATTAAAATTACCATACATTTCTCATATAACTTTCAGTAGTGTTTTTGATTCGGACTAGAAATAACCCAATAATTCCAAGATCTGAGAAAAAAATGTATATTATGGTCATTTTTATTGAAATTCCCCATGTTTGGTTAGTAACACGAACAATCTACAGACGGCGCCACTTAGCCGTTGCTTTTCTTAGCTACAAATGCCATCGTGTACCACAGATTCAAGCAGCATTTTTTTTTTTAAATTTGATTATGTCATTGGCGTACTGCTTACTTCCGTATAGGGCTCGCCGAGTGACTGAGTAAAATGTTTTTATTTTTATAAAATATATGGCTCGACGGAAAAATCTGAAACTTTTTTCCGTAGCTAAGGATGGTTATTCCTATCAATAGAAAAATCACCAAGCACTTTCAAAATAATCATCCATTCCCAATTGTACGATTCAAAGCTTAACATTACCTGGTAAACATTATGTATGCATATTATTTACATTAGATATCACAAATAGGGACTTGTTTGAATCAGAAAATAGTTCAAGATTATTTCAGACAGATTGTATTACGGAACAATGTTTACTATGATTTAATTCCAAGGCATATTAAATACAGTTCTTTTGTTAAGTTCAAGATGCCGATAAATTTCAGCATGCCCTTGCAACAGGCATTCATATTTCAAATTAGCCGAATTTTAAACAAACAAGCATAGAGCCTTGGTGTTACAATTTTCGCAATCATTCAAGAGCCACAATAGCACGGAATTGGCAGCGCCGATACTAGCTCCTTCAACAATTTCAACAGTTTTCGAAGTTCGTATGGTACCGTCCTTCTCGCTCTCAAATTAATTCTTATTAGTATGAGCGGAACGGCACCAAATGAAAATAGAAAATTAAATTTCGCAGTATGAGGCCAGAATTAATTGGCTGGACAAAAAGCTTGAAGTACTTGTTTAGATTTTTAATCGACACTGAAAATTAGAACACCTAGAAAAATCCGAAAAGTAAAGCTATGCTATGGCCGGGAATCGAACCCGGATCCTCGTCATTCTGCGACGCGTGCTATACCCCTACACCACCCATAGCAGGTAGGTAAGCCTTCGAATTTTTTACTAGCTGTCACGTGACCTAGTTTAGCTTGCTCATTAAGGGCCGATTTTTCAATCCTCACATAAGCACTTAACTGACCGATACCCATAGAGTTGTTCGTCGAATAGGTCCTATCTGACGATTGAAAAATCGACCCTTAATGAATTAGTAAATGCTCAAGTTTATCAGCATCTTATGTACGGTGAATGCATTTGTGCAAAAAAGAATGTGCTTACACCTCAATTGTGCATATTTTTATGAGTTTGTAAATACGCTGTCTTACCTATAGACGGCAAACATTTATCTACCCTACCACATTACTAATATAATACTAAACACGCGAGCTTCGCCAAGAAGCTTCTAAAGGGTTCTAAATTGGTTCTAAGAATATGTTGCATCAGGTACAAAATACAAAGTAGAAATGAAAACAAAAGGCACAAACATTTAGATGGGTTTCCTCAATCGATTTTTCTTCCTTCCCCTTAATTGCCATGGGCTCAATGAGAGTAAAATACAACCATACATTGCGGGACTGCCATGGTTTCTGTTGTCATAGCAACGTGTTAACTCGTCAATGTATCACTAAGTGTAACTATGGTCACACAGCAATCTAAGTAATGAAAGGTACTTCATGAAAATCGATTGTGAAATCCTGCCTTAACCTATAATTACATTACCAAAGGCACAATACCCTCAAAATTCATAATTTGTGTGAAAGTAGTCATGATTGTTAAGTGCTGACATATTCACATTGGTTCAGCGAAATGACAAAAAAATGCTATAATATTATTCATTGTTCAATTTTATATGTAGGTACGATTGTAATTGTTTTTTTTGATAGTTACCATAGAGATGGAAGGTTATGTAGCAATATTTCTAAAATCAAATAGGTATCCTAAGTACGAAATTCCTAAAGACAGAACATCAAAAATCAAAATGTCTAATGCACGAAATTCCTAAAGATGCATGTCTTACGGTTAATTAACCTATTTTTTAAATGTCTAAATTACAAT
This sequence comes from Pandemis cinnamomeana, assembly GCA_932294345.1. Taxonomy (NCBI): domain Eukaryota; kingdom Metazoa; phylum Arthropoda; class Insecta; order Lepidoptera; family Tortricidae; genus Pandemis; species Pandemis cinnamomeana. The sequence goes on from OW028721.1 coordinate 10,135,879, forward strand.
ACTGCTAGTGTACGAAAATACTAACGGCATTTTTCCTACATTTAAAGTTCTAAGTTTAAAATGTATAAATTGCGAAATTTCGAACGACATTTGTACTACGTTTAGCTGACTACTCGTTTTATAAAAATCCTGAAATATTTAATTTCAGAAAAAAAAAGCCAAATGATTACATTCTGAAACGTTATTTTCGCTCCCGACCCGTTGTCCAACTAACCAACCTAGTCACCTATTTATGTATTAAAATGTTATTGCCTGATTCAAAATAATGGCATATTTTTTTTCCGGATTGGACAAATTAGTTGGACCACGGGTCGGTAGCGGCTTTTTTATGAAATATTGTAAACCTCTTCGAACAATTGTCATTAGGCTTTTTGAACGTAGCTATTTTGAGCATTAGACATATTGACTTTCAAAGTATTGTCATTAGGCATTTTGTACAAAGGAATATTCATTTGTGAAAATGAGATCGTTCGAGTAAAAGTGTATTAGGACATGCATCTTTAGGAATTTCGTACTTAAGATATTTGATTTTAGAAATAATGCTACATAACCAGATGGAACTATTAGAACAATTAAATGAAATTCTGAACTGAACCAATGTGATTATGTTTAACACAACACATTATGACATAAGTAAACTTAGATTCCGATACATGTGTATATCAATATCAGGACAAGAATACAATACAGTTAAACATGATTTTATATTATTATCATATTTATCATACATTCGTAATGTTAATGCAATTTATACTTTACGAGCCCACCTTGTACAGTCCATTTAATCTTGAAGTGAGACAAATTTACATATGAGAGATAGAGACATATACGACCCTATTATTACAAGTCTCTCTAAGAAAATAAAGAACTGTGTGGTGAGCTCTGCACATATAACTATAAATAACTAATTCAAAATAGTGTGTAATCGAATTATAAGACAAACCTGTTCAGTGAAAAGATTTTCCACAATAAATACTTGCATTACTATATCTAACATACACATCTACACAAAAGCTCATATTTTATATTGACGCGTTGAGTTTAGTTATTTAATTTTATTTATAATACAAAACATTTTATTTTTTCATTTTTAGCTATCTAGACACATATCCTATTATAGGCACACATTTATTAAGTTTCTATTTGATATTATTTACTACATGTGTAAAAAAACAAACAGTCGAAAACATGAATTGCGGCAGTGGATTGATCTTGACACAACATAACTGTAAATATGAGAGTAAGCTCTTAGAAATTATCGTGAATTTGAAAGGAGAACTGAGTGAAATAGGCTTAGGTAATAAAATTTCAAATAAGTGTATGAATCAGTTAATTTTGTTCATATCAGTGATCAAAAACACTACTTCGCACCCAAATGTAACTGCAGAGGAAACACTAATGTTGTCTCTAGCGCGAGCGACAGAGATGCCAATTGGGATTGTCTATTTTTTTACAATGTATAGTAAATCGAAAACCATTTCGAGATAAATGCTTTTTAAATCGTTTTCTGTGTATACTTTATTTTATTTTGCAATAATGAATTTATTACATGAAAAATAAGCAATGACCTTCATTTGACATTCCCAGACATGGCGTAGACGGTCCAAAATGTACTTTATTTGCAAAGGTTACAAATTCTATGCTATTTACGCGTGTATTATGCTACGGAGTTCAATTTGGACCCGCAATCTGACATTTCATTCATCTTATGACAGATGACAAGCAAATGGGCAATCTTGTTACTGTCATTCTTGTTTTTTCCACCGTTTACTTTCATATTGTTGTATTATAGTTTAGATTTAGAAGCACTTTCGGTAAATAATTAGGCAAGAGTGTAACCACACAGCGATGTGCTTTGCTCACATGAAAGATTTTACGCTAAATATTTTAATGGAGAGCGAAAATATTACGTTTTTCGGTTTACTTTCGCCTACTGAGTTTACTGTCTTATTTCCGGGTCCTGTTTTGTCTCGATCATACCTGGTATGTGTTTATGGACCTTACTGCTTCGCGCAGAATGTTATGGTATGTATAACGATTGTGAAAATATAAAATTCATAGGAGAAGATCGCGTAAATCTTCCTGTGTTATTGTTGAATCATGTTGACATTGATACTAATGACAGTTTGCCAACTTCACCACAGATAGAAAAGACGTTGATGGCGGAGGTTCACATACGTTTTATGATCAATTTATCCAATAAGCAGATGTGAGACACCGGCAATGGAAACTCTGACGTCATCAACCAAAATACTTTCAATAATTAATAGTGAAAAAAATACCGAGTTATATGAGAAAATATTGAAATTGGTTTCTTATAATTGACTATTCTGCACAAAAAAAATATAAAAAGGATAGGTATTTTTTTTTAGACAATCCCAATTGCGCAACGGAACTTAGGGCCCAATAGTAAGGGAATGAAATCAGCGCTAGGGGCCATGCCATACAACAAGGATGCAAGGATTTAGTACATTGGCTTTGAAAATTTACTAAATTACCACTTTAAATGACGCAAATTATAATTCATTCTTTCATTCATTCCCCTAAGTTTGCCACAAAGTAAAGGAATAATTCTTGCGTACCTAGTACATAAAAAGTTCAATATACAATGGCACCGAAAGGTGTTTTCAAATCCATTCTTACTTTAAAGCAGAAAACAATAAAATCTAATATTTTAAAACTATTCAAATACTGTCAAAGTTTGTGCGTGTCTCTTTACACTTAGTTGTCTGATCAGCAAGATCCAATGGAAATACCAACATCAGAATTTATAAGAACAAAACATTGACGTACAATAGACAACTATACACCCAATCGCAAACAAAAGTTCCTCAAGAAACGTCCGAGCGGCGTTGTCTATGCGTTGTGTGTCAACACATCAACTTATAGAGACAACATTAACATATTCGTTCAAATTAACACCTTATTTCATGGCAGTAATGTTTAATGTCAATTGCATACGATCGTGAGATCGCGCTGGAAACCTGTCCGTCTCTTTTGTTCTCAAGAGTATGAGATTACGGTATATTGTTACTAAAGCGCGGTCGAATCACAACTGAACCAAAACTCTGCAGAATAGACGCGTCGTGCAGAATTTTGCTTCCGACAGATTTTAAATGTGATTTGAAGTCTAGTTATTTATTGTACGTCAATGGTACAAAATCAAATTTCCAAGCAGTGATATTGAGGGGTTGGGAAAAAACTTGTCTGAATATCGAGAAACTCGACGATTGTAACTAACCATTTGATTTTGCCCCTAAAATTAGGGTATTTACTACAACTACCATCCACTTTGAACTTTGTGACATCAAGATGATTTTTTTAAATAAATTACACGTTTAACTGTTATACAGTGCATATTAAATATAGAACAAATTTCACAGATACTAAATGCACATTCAATAATATATTCAACTTATCATAAACTATTATAAATGACTAGGACAGGCTTTGAACTTGTCATGATTTTATAAAGTCATACGCGAATCGTATTCTTTACCACATAATGAAAACAGCGGGCACACTATTCATAATTTTCACAAAAAATACGAGTGTAGGTAAGTAAATCGTATTCTTACAAAGCGATAAATTTAGCACCACAAACCCAAACTTGGTAAAACCTTCTTTTTTAACTTTGTTAAGATGACGGATAACGATCAAAGTGGTAAAGCGGGTGAAGAAGAGCGGTGTGCTTAGAAAAATCCACCAATGGCAAATCATCGCTGAGCGCTAGATAAATGAAGGAATCCGATTGGTGTATTTTTTTACCACATCGCTTTGCTGTCTCTTTCATCTCAGACGGGTGCGGATTTTAAAAATGGTCATCATGCAACATCGTAAGCAGGTACCAAGCGTATTTTTGTATAATGGTTAACTGCAAAGATTGTTGTTCAAAAAGGATTATTTGCAAGACAAAACAATGTGTGCGCATTAATAGCAGGACTAAAATATGGCGACATCGATTCTGAAAGGAAACACAAACGATGACATTTCCATATGCCTCTTATTTTATTTATTAGCTCTGTGTTACTAACATAAAATAAATTATATTAGGTATAGGTTTTTAAATGTGTGTGTGATACTAATTAAAAAATCGAATTATACTTCGTAACTTAATAAAAAAGTAAGCAATCAGCATTTTTAGCCTCAATTTGCACTAGGTTAAAAAAATGCACTAGAATAGAATACCTATACATAAAATTTTGAGATGGGCCGACTACTAACAGGCTAGTCGGAGATATCCATTATTTGGCATTATTTGTAGTCAGCGAAAAATTACGACTAGTCGGTTGTTATTAAAAAAAAGGGTGCATAAACTAAACCATGATGACTAAATCAAATGTCTTCTAAAGCAATGATTGTAAGCAAGGTAAAAAATTACTTAGAAAAATTTGCAAAAACATGGTAAGTTAGAATCAAATGTAGCAAAATGAGTTACATTCGACCCATAAAGTATGCGTGAGTGCTGTCAATTAGTAGAAGGCGGACAATTTTATCGGAACGGCTGCAGGAAAACATTTTTGGAACTAGTCAGTCGGGTAGGCGGCAAAAGCCGTAGTCGGCCCATCACTAATAAAATTACATAATAAATAATAGATACTAAATTTGTTATTTTTTCAACACGATTTATAGTAATTCACAAGGTTTTAGTTAGTACAGAATCGAGCCGTATGCTTAGAATAAAAACATTGGAGATCATAATTTCACAACTTACAATAAAAAATAAATTCGAATGACCATTTGAAGAAAAAACTTTTTTTTCTTTATAATAGCGTCTCACACATTCTTCCCATTATTATGGTAATTTAATATACTTCCAGTAAAGTACAATATTTTATCAGTCACCATCCAAGCATCTGGTCGTTCATGGAATGCAAAAGGGCCACATTCCAAAATCAACTGCTACCTATTGCATTTCAAATCTTATACGAACGAGCAGTGGCGTGCACAGTTTTGAGGCGGGTCAGACAAAAAAAAATACCTAACTTACCAAAAATGCTACTTGTTGATTTTGTTGTCAAGTCAATTACTCACTCACGTCAATTGTGACGTAAGTGATTCACCTCAAATATCCGAAAACAGATAGCAATTACAGCAGGATATACTAGGGTAACGGTACCAGTAATGGCATGGCACCCCTTTAAATTAAAACTGAAGTGTCCATTACTGGTTCTTGTCAACTTAATGTGTCCAACACTGGTGCCGCCACCCTGTCTTTTTGTTTATGAAGTGCACGCAACTGCGAACGAGTTTTGTTATTAGACGCAAAAACGACAGCTTCCGAAATGTAGTTTTCTATTCAATAAGCGTGGTGTTGCCATGTGTTATGAACAAAATATATTTTTAAATAGGTACTAACATATGACTATTTCGTAGTTACGCTTATGCTGGCGTTACATCATCCGTTCGAACTAGTTTTGTGCGAAAGAGACGAATGTTGCAAGCCCAATTAACCTGTTTGAGACAATACTAACACAACCGACATCACAAAAAGCACCAAAACTAATTAGTGTTTACTTAATTTCATACTTAAAATGCCATCCACACCAAAATAAAAATATATTTTCTATTCAAGGGGATATTTCGTGTTGCTATTTTTTAAAATAAATATTTTATCTACATCGATGTGGACGCATTATAATCTTCGATCAGTTATACACAAGATATCAACATTTTGGTACAAATGTTTTAAATACACAATGGTTCAAAATGCCTCATTATCAAAATGTAGAAAAGTCAACAAGTACATATTATTGTCAGGCCGACAACAAAATTAGTCAAATAGGTAGCATTTTGAACATTTTGACTCCAGAGTATTCTGTCCAGAAAACTTCCAGACACGAGGACATCTAGACCGTAGTGAAAGCAGCCTAGGAATGATTTGGAATTAAAGTGCATGTTGCACATGCATATTCAGACAAATGGACCTGGTACAAACATTCAATGCTTATTGACAGTTTTACATTTAAAACATAATGCATTTTGGCATTTGTACCAAAATGATCTGTTACTATTAAAGCACTTAATTTTGATAGCTGTTTTTGCGTTGCAAGCATTGATCGACGCGAAACTGTCTCAAAAACTGCAAAAATACTCCAATAGTAGGCTCATTGTAAAGTCACCCTTACATGAATGCTGAGCCACCTGTCACCTGTTATGATTTAGCAGTATATGCAAATCAGGCTTATCGGGCGTTCTTCTGGCGCACGACTGATAAACTATTTGCCATAGAGCAAACTGCCTAATTGATTATTTTTATTTCCTCTATGCCATGCCTTAGAGAAGATCGCCTATGAGGTGGACTGACCAGATAAAAGCGGCAGTAAATGGCTCGTCATCACTACATGAATGCACGAGGAAGGCGGCCATCAGAGAAGAGCGCCGGCGTGTTGTGAAGCTTGCCACTAATCCCTGAAGTGATGACCACGACCACTCCGTCAAGAGTGATACCGAAAAGGAAGCCTTATATGGCTAAATTAAGAGAAGTGGCAAGAGACTCAACATTCCCGTGAGGTCGTACCTACAGTATAAATGATCGAGGATTTCCAGTGTTGCTATTTAAAAGTGTAAAAAATATTAAAAATAAAATTCATTGCGGAATGTAAAGTAAAATAAAATACATTACTAATCTAATCGAATGGCAATAAAAGCACTTATACATAAAAAATACTAGTCGGCTATTAAACTTCGTTTTTTTTAATGCGAATCTCAACCGTCAAATTCGCACGCGCTTTTAACGTAAACAAGCCATTGTAAAATTATCAATATTTTCTTTCAAAAGATATTAAACGCCTGTAAATTGTATAACTCCACTCCCTTTGTTCGGGCTACATTTAAAAACGCGTGCGGCATGACAGCCAAAAACCTTCACCTCACCCAATTAAATTTAAAAACAAAACTACTCGCACGCCAACTTGCTGTCAAACGAACTGAGCGCGATACCGAACGCCTGCAAAGCGCACAGCGGATATCTGTAGTCCATAGTGAATATATCTTCCGATATCCGCCCAAACTGCATGACCACATAATCAGGTTCCGAGTCGTGTACTATTTGAAAATTTTTCACACTTGCCTGCGTAACACGCCCGTGGAAATTCAACACGTAGGATTGCGTCTCGTCGTTCCATACCGGCGTTTTGTTGTGGAGTACGACTATGTCGTCCAAGTTTTGCGCTTTGAGGCGTTCAAGCAGGGTTTCGCTATCGTCTTGAGGCGCTATCGTGACACGCTGACGGTCTGGCGTCATGCCTGGCAGGATCACCGTCATTTTGCGCGGACCCTTAAAGCCCAGGACATTGGTGTCCTGGAAATCAAATAATAATACATTTTTATTTATTTATTGCTTGTCTGCCTTTCGCTGGAACTTAGAGCTATTTTGCGATAAAAAATAGTCTATCTAATTAGGGTAGTGTTAGCTTTCCTTTGGCATTTTTTTTTCTAGTACAATAATTCCCCACAAGCGCAACTAAACAAATAAAGTTTGCAGCCATTTAAATGAGTTTTTTTGCAAACATGCTCGGGAATGCTCGCTTTCTATTTAGAAACAGAAATACGCGAAGTGATCCATTTTGCGGGGTGTTTTAAAATTTGTAACTATCTACTATATAAAAATAAGTCGGGTTTTCCTTCCTGACGCTATAACTCCAGAACGCACGAACCGATTTCCACGGTTTTGCATTCGTTGGAAAGGTCTCGGGCTCCGTGAGGTTTACTGCAAAGAAAATTCAGGAAACAGCATAGTTCCCGCGGGATGGCGATAAGCGAATTCTGCGCGGACGGAGTCGCGGGCAACAGCTAGTTGCACATAAAAATAATGTTACCAATTAATACAAAGAAATCACGTCTTTCCTAAGGTAACAAGAAATAAAGGCCATGTTAAAACTAACTACAGATATTAAAAAAACTCGTACATCACTGCGATGATGCGGTTGATTTAATTATTGGGAATAATTAATAAAAATCATGTTATAGGCGATGTGGCTAGGCTAGCAACCCACCACTATTTAGATTCCTTTTTCCACCTATACGCCCTTAATCATGCTAAACGTGGCCTTAAGGTTTTGTTACCTTAGGCTCCATCTACCCCGTAAGGGACATAGACGTGATATATGTATGTATGGCAAGCGCAGCGTGGGCCGTCCACCCACAAGGTGGACCGATGACCTCATTAAGATCGGAGGATCGCGCTGGATGCAAGCCGCTTCCAACCGGTCTTATTGGAGATCTAAAGGAGAGGCCTATGTCCAGCAGTGGACTTGTAATGGCTGAAATGATGATGATGATGATGACCCATCCCAAAAAAGTGCACAACGCCCTAAAGAAGTTTGCACTTCAAAAGACAAATTGCATACCAAAACCTTCCTCCTGAATCACTTCATAAAAAGCAGTTTTTGGGTTAATTCCGAATACAGATAGAAAGGTGTAGGTTAGGTAGGCCTCCAACAAGATGGAGCGACGACCTGGTGAGGGTAGCGGGAACGCATTAGATGCGGATCGCGCAGGGCCGATCTGTTTGGCGAGCCGCGGGGGCGGCCTATGTTCAGCAGTGGACTTGTAATGGCTGAGATGATTCTTGCTGAGGGTCTTCCAATTGCGTTCGCGCCACTACGTGCACTTCAGTTCCTTTGTGGTGCGCGTTCCGCGGCCGCTGCAGGAGACCATCGCGTGCGCTGACTTCTGGCCGAAGGGTGTCGTATTTCGTCGGTTCCGGGGCAATCTACCGAATCCAACACCGGAGATGACGACGCAGCGGAGCCACAACGTTTCGTCGCCTAAATAATATTTATTATGTTTTTTTGAATTTTATAGCGCATTGGTTTCGACTGTAATGCTGTAATTTATTATTGACTAAATAAATAAATAAATGATGATGATGATGATGATGATGATGATATGTATGTATGTATAAAAAAACTCACATAAACAACGGCAGCCAGCTCGTGCCTGGTCTGCGCGTGGTCGTGCTTGCGCCAGGCCTTGCCGTTGTCGTACACCGTGAACGCAGTGCCGATGAGGTTGGAGCGCAGCTTGCCGGCGAAGCTGTCCGCCGTGCGCGTCAGCTCAGTGGGATCCGTGGATATCAGGTAGTTGGATGTCGCTGATTTTTTTCGTTTGCGAGCTGTGTATAGATAAATTGAAGAGAAACTGAAGAGTACATTCATTGACGTACAATAAACAAGTAGACTCCCAATTACGCTCAAAAACTGTCCGAAGCAAAAGTCTGAACACGCGTCTATTGTTCAGAGTTTTGGTTCAGTTGTGTTTCGACCGCGCTTTGATAACAATGTATATGTCTCTTTCGCACCGTAATCTTACTATTGAGAACAAAAGAGACAGGCAGGTTTCCAGCGCGTGGCGTCGCGTCATTACTTCTCACGTTCCTACGCCATTGATATTAAACATTACTGCCACGAAATAAGGTGTCAATTTGAACGAATATGTTAATGTTATCTGTCTAAGTCGATGTGTTGACACACACAACACATAGCCAAAGCAACTCGGACGTTTCTTGAGGAACCTTTGTTAGCGACTGAGAGTCTAGTTGTTTATTGTAAGTCAATTAGTACATTACAATGTTTTTTTTTTAAACAAACCAATTGTTTAATATTATATTACATACAAGAATATACGTTTCGAGACCAAATAGGAGACGTTTTGGAAAAAGGTCAGGTCAGGAGTACCCGAAACCGACGAGCATGTATGAAGAGATTGATGAATGTGGATGAAGCGAAATAAGTATGTCAGGATCGTAGCAAGTGGAACAAAGTAGTCTCTGCCTACCCCTGTGGGAAAGAGGCGTGAAGGTATGTATGTGTATGTATGTAAGAATATAAGTATGTAAGGAGAGTAATCGCGCTTAGACGCTTTAAATCTAATGAAATCATTCATAGCTAATGTCTTTGAAAATAGGCCGCCAAAGGCTCTTTTCTCTGAAAGATCGTCATTGCCAATGTTCGCGTTTCAAATAGAGAATTTAAAATTTCGCCCCAACGCTTTAAGAACGATCATAGCGTCTATTGTCTTCTACAAGCCGTGCTATTAGGTTTGGCAACGTCGCATTTTTACGCTTAGGCTCACAAGCGACGTTGCCAAACCGCTACGACATGGCTTAGCCAGTCAGGCTGATCATGAAGATCAGAACATTTGTGGATAATATACCTTAACTTTGTAAAAAAACAGTTTCAATTACAGTGAATTATGCATGCCAGTGCCGGATTTATATTTTTTATGAGTGTAGACCACTTTTTTCCGCCGCCCCATGTACATACCATGATAAAACCAGTGAACGTGTTTGACTTTTATTGTCTGAAATCGAGTGACCGTCGTCTGAAATCTGCCGCCCCTAGGCCGTGGCGTATACGGCCTATTTATAAATCCAGGACTGATGCATGCAAACGAGTACATTATAATAGACATCTTTCATTTTGGCATGACGTATGAGCCATATTTGTATTTGTTTGAAATTCGAATCTATTTTTATATACGTAAGGTTTGCTTTCCACAAATGTTCCGATATTTATGATCAGCCTGATCTGTGCCTTCTGATATTTTTACCTTATTGAAAAGTCGCTGCTCTTATATTTATGACGAATTGCATGTTGTGATGTTATTAACCTTTATCGTGTAACGAATTTAATGAAATTCTATGTTAGACTATGTTGCTCCGAAATATTTGAGGACCTCGCCCGCTACGATATATCTTACTGTACCTGCTAATGCATATTTCTCGGGAATAATCCAACAACTAGTTTCCCTCGACAACCCCACATGAGCACTAGTCTACTCACCAGCCAGTAGAAACACCTTCTTCCCATAATCCTTCTCAAGATGAAGAAAGTAAGTGGGATAGAGTCCACGGTCCATGCCTTTCCTGTCCCTAGCTATCCTGCATTTGTAGAGGGTGCCATGCCTCGCTGGGGTCACCACAAACGTCTCCACGGCGCCTTCCACAGAACCTTCGATCTCTGCTGCCTGTAGAGGAACCAGTTAGTTTGCAGTGAGCATGAGGGTGAAGTCTAACTCATAAATCCAAGTGATTTTAAATAAATGTCAGCAAGAGCATTTGATTTTCACGTTTTCAGAGTTCCGTAAGAAAAGGGAAAACGGGACTCTATAATTTAGATTCCACTGTCCATCTGCCATGAAATTTGGTACAGAGATAGTTTCAGCCCCGGGAAAGCACATAGGACAGTTTTTATCCCGGAAAATCGCTTAGTTCACGCGGTATAGCAATAAGCTAATTCTGCTCAGACGGAGATACTAATATTATAATGAGGTAGTTTGTGAGTATGTGAGGTTGTAGGGAGTCTCTGGATCTACTGAACTGATTTTGAAAATTCTTTTGCCAATAGAAAGTCACTTTATTTGTGAGTGTCATTGGCTATATTTAACTAGTTGTTCCGTAATCGCTATCCCGCGGGAACAGCGATATTTCAGGATAAAAACTATCGTATGTCCTTTCCCGGTACTGTAACTATCACTATACCAAATTTAAATAAAATCGTTTTAGCCGTATTGCCATGAAAGAGCAACAAACATCGAAACGTCCAAACTTACAAACTTTAACCTTTATAATATTAGTAAGGTTTTGCGCGGACGCAATCGCGAGCATCAGCTAGTATAGTAGTTATATACCTATCATCATGGGTCCTACTGAAAAACAGCGTTGCGGCTTGCCGCAACATTATGCTGAGTGGGGCCCATTTTACACCATATCGGTACTATTCCTAAGTAGGTATATTGTATTTCTTCCTATTATAATTGTACCTGTATCGAATGTGTGTAAATAAATGTTTCTCTCTCTCTCTCTCATATAGACCTGTGTGGGTGAGGTGTCTCTCGCGGCGCGCGCGTGCAGCGGCGCGACGGCTGCGTCTGCGCACACGTCGTCTGCGCTGGCGTCGCGCGCCACGCTGCAGACGGGCACGCTCTCCTCCTCCTCCTCCCCTTCCCCGCTGTTGTCATCGCCGACTGTTAGCACCTCTATCTGGTTGCCCAGCTCTGTAATCAAGTTGTTCGCGGTGTTAGACCCTTTATATGTAGTCCTCTTTATATAAGCCGTTCCAAGTTTGTCATGCTGTCTCCCTCACTCGGCCGATTCAAGTACCAAACCCATAATAGTGAGTGAGACAGCAAGATAAACCCGAATAGCATTCTAACAGCTCACGGACTGCACTTCGTTTTTTTTTCACATTAGGAAGAAGGTAAACGATGTTAAAATATCTTTTTACTGACAAAAATTATTTAAAAACAAAACAAATCACTATTATTCTTAATCGCTTTCTGATAGTACATACATACATACATAAATCACGTCTTTATCCCTTACGGGGCAGACAGAGCCTAAGGTAAGAAGACCTAAAGGCCACATTTAGCATGATTGTGGGCGTATAGATGAGAAGGGGAATCAAAATGAATATAACAAAATAAAATATGGTAGTCAGGTATTTTGGAAATGTGATGTTTTAAAATGAAGATGCAAATCGTAGATCATGCTCAATGGCCCGCCTTGGGAGAGATCTTGGTCTAGCAGTGGACTGCAATAGGCTGATGATGATGACGATGATGATGAGAAGCTCTAGTTAAACGATAGCTATTAAATATTACACAACAGCTTCTCAAGTTGCAATGTGGTGATAATTAAATTACAGAGCAAAATTTAATGATATTGTAACATTACTGTTATAATGCTAACCATTTCAAACAGTAGACCAAAAGCTAGTGTATAATTTGAAAATATGTAAGTACTAGCTTCTGCCCGCGACTTCGTCTGCGTAGAATTATACGTAAAAACCTTCCTCTTGAATCACTCTATCTGTTAAAAAAAGTCGCATCAAAATCCGTTGTGTAGTTTTGAAGATATAAGCATACATAGGGACATGGGGACAGAGCAAGAGACTTTATTTTATACTATGTAGTGACCATGTAGTGATGATAGTGATTATAAAACCACATTGAGTTCATTGTTTAAATTAATTTAGTGTTACATACCTACACAATAGTCATAAACATACATCTTTGCGGTATTATCATTGTTGGTTAAATAGAGTCTATATTTAACTTTTAACTAATCACTTGATACAATAACAATGAGGATATAATAAAAATAACAAATGGCCACGTCACGACGATGATTTCGAGGGAATGGACGAAAATAGGAATCATGTTACAGGCGATGCGGCTAGCAACCCATCACTATTTTGATTCCCCTTTCCACCTATACGCCCACAATCATGCTAAACGTGGCCTTTAGGTCTTGTTACCATGCCATGTCTACCTCGTAAGAGATAAGGACGTGATTTATGTATTGTATGTATGTATGTATGTATGAAGTTATAATGAAGATAAATATTGTATGGTCATAAGATTTACATAAAGCTGTACATTTTAATGAAGATACGATCATTGCATTATATTCGCTTCCTTAGATTCCAAAACGTAATTACTTTGTTTCTATTTTGACCTAAAAAAGTGTGTTAATCAGTAAATGACCACCAAGTGAGTCAACGGTAATCCGCTTCGCGGAGCTCCTACTCCGCGTTGTTTAAAGCTATAGGCGCATGCGCATCGCGTCTACCGGCATCACTAACCTAAACCAAAAAGATAATTTTCCAAATTCAACTAGATAGTTATAGTAATGGAACATTAATTTCTTTGCCAGCATTTATCTACTATGCAAATATTGGGCATTGAAAAATATAATTCTTAGTGAGTATCAGGTGATGTACATAAACCTATAAACGTGACATGGTGATGTAAGTATGTCTATATTTCTTAAATTATTACTCCAAATAATTATCTACTTGTTTATATTATAATGCAAATACAACCATAAACCATTTGATATTTAATACTCTTTACTGTACACCACAAAACTGTAAAGTAAGTTTAACACCAAAACCAACAAGGTGGCCTTATCGCTTAAAAGCAATGTCTTCCAGAGAACCATGCCATGTATATTTCATTTTCGAGCGTTTTGTTCTTTCCGACAAAATTGGTGATGACTGTACTATGAAAAGTTCACATGATTATTTTTACTAAGACATTCCTATGTATGTATGTATGTATTCCTTTCATGTCACGAAAAATCAATACAATGACCAATAAATAGTCATAAATTGATTCATTGCAAAAAGCAAGACCGTCACAACAACCGTATTCTCATTGGTTTGACTCATAAAGTGTGAGTCAGTTAAGTCAACACTGAAGTGGGCTGTTTCTATAACAACCGCTACAAACAGTGCTTTGAGAGCTTAAAAGATAATATTTTATCGTAAATTAAGGCAATATTGTCAAGCCCACTTGGTAATGGTAATTTCACCATTTCATTTTGTCAAATGGTGTTGGTTGTGGATAGAAAGAGATGGTGAATGCAATCGCGAGCCCCTATGCATTATAGTCTTAAGTTAGATATAATGGTCTTGTGTCTCATAGAATGTTATAGTATAATCAGCTACAATTTTACAAAGATACAGGGTGCCCATTGTCACAACAGAATAAATAATTGAGAAATTCAACTGTTCACCCCATCAGGCCAATAAGTTAGGACAAAAATTAAATAATTATAGCTTCTTTGGTATTTCAATCAGGCATAGTATTTAGAATCGAATTATCTTGATGTAATAAACAGGTAGAAAGTTACTTGGAGTATTAATTCACGAAATTTATAGACATACATACACAACATGTCATGTTTAAATAGGTAGTGTTACAGTGCATAGATCTCTCAGAAGCATCAAACCAGCATTAATTTGTTAATTTGTCTAATTGTGATAGAACACAAATATTCTTAAAACAAATATCTACAGCTGATATGAATTGTACTCATTGATACTTACATATTTCGCACCCTTCGTGGAAGAAAGACGTAAGTCCCATTGTAAGTCAATAGGTCTTTCTTCCACGAAGGGTGCGATTTTTGTTTATTTCTACATAAAACAACGACTCGAAAGCATAGTTTGAAATTTAACTTATTAATTTTAAACAGAGGACATGTAACATGCAAACATTTAATAAATATATATTCTGTATAAGTACACAAACTAGCAAGCTCGACTCACCGTCATAAGTTGATATTCTATTGGTTTGCAGGGGTATAACCTGGTCTGGATTCACTGGCGACATAAGGAATTGCATCGGGCCATCATAGCCTGTTGTTAAACAAAAATATAATGCGCATAACAAAATAAATGAGGAAAATCAAACACAATCATGCAAGGAAAAATTAACACATTCAACATTCAAACAAGTAATTTTAATGAAAAAAGAATTACGGCTTCTTACCATGGAGTTCCCGGGAACGACTTCCAGATATAGGACGTTTTGCAGACCCGACTCTCAAGTCGTTAGCTTGGACCATTCCCGAATTCTGCCTTTTCTGCTTCATCTTTTGCTCCATTATTTGACGCTAAAAAGAACACACAAATGTAGTATAGCTTACTGGGAATTCTAAGTTTCTGGTATTCCTTTCAAATTTAGACTTTTCAGTGCAAAATATTTAAATAATGAACACTTACTTGCTGTTCGATCTTCTGATCGCGAACACTTATTGAAGCCATGTTTACGCACTGTTTTTGAATCTTATAATTTGATATACACTGCACAGTAATAGCTACGCACAAAATTAAGCTTTTATCTTAATATTGAATACATTAATTGGCATTTTAAGCTCATTTTTTGTTTATATATCATCCTTGCCTACCGTTGCCCAGGAATATAAATATAGTGTTGTCAGTTAAGTTAAGAATTAAATATTGATGACAGTAGTAGATTATCGTTATCGATCAGAGCTAAATTTTTTAGTCCAATTAATTTTGGTTAGTTACGTATAGGTTCACGTAGTAACTATTGAAAAGTTATCCTTTTAATAGTTAAAACAGTGCGGTTCTTAAAAGTACGCGGAAAATAATGTTGATATAGCAGAATTTTAAAATAAATGGTGGGCATCACTTCTGCAAAAAAAACAATTTAACGATAATTAACCAGATCTATCTCTTCAATTCGAAAGAAGTGTAAATATTAGGGAGATAATTACAATTATCATCTTAGATACATTGTCTCAAAAAAATTAATGATAGGATAACTACTTAATGTAAATGGGCATTTATTTCAGTGCAGCAACATACTAAAATTATTTTTGACATTTGACGTTTTGGACCTAGTTCTTTCAAAATGGCTCCCACCCGGAGTATCATCGGGTTTTTGACCCCGAAAAACTTTAGTGCAGTGTTCGGTAACAATATAACGAAGGCTCCATGCCGGTTCCTTCATAAATGTAATAAATGTCAAAATTTCCTAGGAGGGCCCGCGATTGCTATTGCATCATTAGCCCACAACAAATTTAATTGTAAGTTTGACATGCTTTTATTACATCACCGGCCTTTATTTATTTTATTTATTACTTCTCTTACGCTTTTCTTATGTGCCCGATGCCTAAATTAGCGGTGAAATGGTTAGTTATTGTGTAAAATTCATGTTCGTGTGGCTTAACATACATAACCTCTAATTCTGTCAGATAACACTGGGTCCTCTGGACCTCGGTACATTCACACCACCAACTGTTTGAACGCACGCGTGGACTACTACAAGGTTCTGGGTATCTCTAAAAACGCATCCGCAAAGGATGTTAAGAAGGCTTACTACCAATTGGCAAAGAAATATCATCCAGACGCAAATAAATCCGACCCTGAGGCGTCTAAGAAGTTTCAAGAAGTTTCTGAAGCCTATGAGGTATGTTATCATGATTCAGATTAAAAAAAATACATTTGTAAGTTCTTTGTTTGTATTTCATCGACGGTTTGTATCTATTTATTCTGAATTAAACTTGTAGTATTAAAATTATTACGTACCATTTTTCTTTCAGATTCTCTCAGATGATAGTAAGCGCAAACAATATGATACATTTGGCACAACCTCTGACCAAATGGGTATGGGTGGGGGACCAGGTGGTGCCGATGGGTTCACGCACCAGTGGCAGTACAAAGCTACCATAGATCCCGAAGAACTGTTCAGGAAAATATTTGGAGATGCTGGTTTTAAAAGTGAGGGATTTGCAGATTTTGCCGAAAGCCAGTTTGGTTTTGGTGCCTCTCAGGAAGTGAGTATTTATATAATAAATAAGTAGATTAACTAAACAGATCTATATGGGGAGTGTGAATGGTAACGTTAGGAGGGGAAGGCCTAGATGGACGTTTCGAGACCGAATAGGAGACATTTTGGAAAAAGGTCAGGTCAGGAGTACCCGAAACCGATGAGCATGTATGAAGAGATTGATGAATGTGGATGAAGCGAAAAAAGTATGTCAGGATCGTAGCAAGTGGAACAAAGTAGTCTCTGCCTACCCCTGTGGGAAAGAGGCGTGACGGTATGTATGTATGTATGTATGTATGTATAAATAAATCATAGTATATTGTTTGTTGTGAGGTATCAAGTAAGATCCTTCAATGTTCCAGTGGATGTGATGCAAATTGCATACAATGAGTAATTGCATTGTATTGCCAAGCACTGGGATGTATATAGGCTGGAAATGATGATGATGATGATGATGAGTGATTGTATACAAATGTGTTAAAATAGATTAGAATTAAGAATAGACAGGCAGTGGATCCTAAAGGCAGATGATAATGATTTGTTTATTTTAGTTAGTCTCCTTGAAATAACAAATGTAAATCTACAAAGTCTCTTGAAAACTGACTCAAAGCTTATGGATTCCAGATAATAGTTAATCTCCGTTTCACGGAAGCAGCAAGGGGTGTTAATAAGGATGTCAACATTAACATTGTGGACACATGCCCGAAGTGCCAAGGGTCCCGCTGCGAGCCCGGCACAAAGTCTATAAGGTGCACATACTGCAATGGTACTGGAATGGAGACGTTTTCTAGAGGTGAGGTTAAAAAAACATTGTAAAACAAAAACAGTTGTTGCAAAATGGAGCAGATGTTATTTGTCCATAACAAAATTCGAAACTGGGATGTATCTAAATCTCATTCCACTAATTAAAAATCATTAATAATGTGCAATCAAATATTAGTCCATAACTTTCAAGGGAATTCCATATACTTATGTGTAAAATACCCATTAGTACTTGTGACAATTTCATAAAAGTAAAAAAAAAAATCATAAAACACCTTTTTGAGGAGGTATATTATTAATTTTCACGAAATTACAAACTAAAAGGGTGTTAAAATCAAACCTTGTCACAAAAATATGTATAATTTGTCTTCTTGTTCTATGGTTCTGTAGATTGTTATTATTTATTGTATTTATATTGTATAAGACCCTCATTTTTGGTAATGATCTATGAAAAAGTTAAACACACTCAGTTTAAAGTAGCACCTCTATGTTGCTGGATCCTAGTATTGACATAACTTAATTGAATAGATGCTACGACATATCATTCGCAAGTATTAACAGAACAGCAGGCAGACGAGTGTTCCCTAGATGATGAAGCTGGAGGTAAAACAACATCATTCATATAACTAGTATACGTACATACATACACACATAAGTCGCCGCTTAACCCCTTACAGGGTAGACAGAGCATATGGTAACAATACATAAAGACCGCATTTAGCATGATTGTGGGCATAGGTGGAAAGGGAATCAAAGTTGTGATGCGTTGCTAGCCGTATCCTGATTACATGATTCCTACGATTTTCGTTGATTCCCTCGATGGGATTTTACCATATGCTCGGGAAGAGAGTAACTGGTACATTCCATGTTTTTACTTTGCTTCCAATGTGTAAGAGTTCACCTAGTATAACAAGAAGATATAACTAGTATTATAACATTTGTTTATGAGGCATATAAAATGTAAATAGGATGCAAAGGGCAGTATTGTTTTTATTTTGATTGTACCAGTGCTTTTGGAAATACTATTATTGTCAAGAAGAAGATTAGTTTAACAAATGACACCTATTACGCATAGGTGTAACCCACTATAGAGTTGAGAACTACTTATTATAAGCACTATCTCTGCTTTGCAGTTATTAGGTAAACACCGTTTTAGGTTTCGTTGTCCTTTTGACATGACGTGCTCAAAGCATGAGTTTTGAAAGCTGCCAGTTCATTGCTTTGCGATGTTGCTGGGAATGTGCTTAATATGTGTCAATTTTCTTTTTAATTTTAGGACCTTTCGTCATGCGGTCAACATGTCGCCACTGTCACGGTACGAGAATGCTGATAAAATTCCCCTGCGTGGAGTGCGAAGGGAAGGGACAGTCTGTAAGTTCTTCATTACTTTATTACCTAGGTCTACCAAAGTCTTGTTTTCTAAGAACTGTCTGGGTGAGGGCTGATTATGGTTCAGTATAAATGTGAAGTAAAAATCGATGAAGCTTTTTCTGAATCAAACAAAAGACGTAAGACCGGTATATCTTGTCATATCGTTATATGCAGTTAACACAACATTGAGTTTTCTGGCATCAGAAAACGCAGTACTAATATTATACAGGTTTGTGAAATACTCTTTTGCTGGCAGAGAATCTGGTAGGGGGCAGGGGAGTGTTTGATGAATCTGACCCAAGAGACATACAATGAGGCTGGCTGTAAAAATTTTAGATTAAATAAAAAAAAAACTTTACATGCAATCTGTAGCTTATTACTTCAGTATAAACGGCAGCAAAATTTGTATTGGCAACCCCAGTAGAACTAGTGATGGGCTGTCTCTTCATGTACTTCTATTGTAGACTGACCGGTCGGTCTAGTATTGCCACCATCATCATTTTACGATTTGTTTGCAGGTGCAACGCAAGAAGGTGACCGTGCCTGTACCAGCTGGAGTGGAGGATGGTCAGACTGTGCGCATGTCTGTGGGAAACTCTGAGATCTTCGTCACTTTCAAAGTAGAACGCTCTGAATACTTCCGTAGGGACGGGCCGGATGTGCATACTGATTGTACGGTAAGTTGTACGTCTAGCACGAAAGCGCATAAAAGTCGCGTCGCGCGCGAGATAGATTGCCTGTCCTTTTCTTACTATTCGTTCTAAACAGAGACGGGTAATCCATCTCGCGCGCGACGCGACTTTCGTATGCTTTCGTGCTAGGCATACTGATTGAAAAGAGTGATAGTGTATCTGTGGCTCACGAGATATTTATCACTCATTTAGTTTGGTAACTCCTGTGTGTATCCGCGGTTCATTTGAGTCATAAAATTAATTTCATTCATTCACTCACTACTTGTCTGGGAATTGAAAGTTTTAGGCAGTTCAAATAAAGTGTAGTATTATTTAATCTGATTTACTAAGTTAGTCAGTTCCTCACTAATATTATAAAGGTGAAAGTTTGTAAGTTTGGATGTTTAGATGTGTGGACGACTAAACTGGTTTTATTGAAATTTGGTATAGTGATAGTTACAGTACATAGGATAGTTTTTATTCCGGAATATCGCATAGTTGCCGCGGGATAGCTATAAGCGAATTCATCGTAGACGAAGCCGCGGGCAACAGCTAGTCTATATTAATAATTTCGTCGCGGGGTACGGTAGACTCGATCGAAACCTCACCTGAATAATAAAACATAAAAAAATAATGATTTCGAGTCGACAACATATATCCGCAAAATTCGGATTGTCCAGTATTTTGTTAAATTAAATTAAATTAAATTCTAATGGTACTGACATGACAGACAAATCGCAGTTGTCATCTTGAGTAGTTACTAAACGTTCCGTTTCATACCAGCGCACAGATACGCCTCGCCACTCAATAAGTCGCGCCAAAGAACTGTGACTCATGTGACTGTGTAAAACGAAACGTCTTGCCGTAAACCTTCTTTTAATTATCTTTGAAAACTTTTTCAAAAATGCGTCATCCATATGTCATTCGACCGCTTTTTTATTTACCTAAACCTTGATTTGTCATTCTGTCACCATTGTAGTTACCATTGTTTTATTAGTGCACGAAAACATTATTATCTGATACTGTTTACAATACGGAGGAGCAAACGACCTAACATAGGTCGTCGAAGTCGATCAAATGTGCGACGAGCTACCTCACGCTCTAACCGCACTGATGATCAGCGAGAGACTGATAATGACAACAGTCGTAGTGGTATGGCAAATGAAATTCGGAAATTCCCTCAGATGAACTCAGATAGTGATGATGGATTTGTTGAGACGAACTTCGGTTTTAACAACAGTTGTTTCACTCGATTTTTTTGTTCCTTAGCCTTATTAATTCGTATTATTCGACTCAGATTTAGATATTACAACGTAACAATAGGCGGTCTTATCGCTACAGAGCGATCTCTACAAGACAACCATAATATACTGGAGAACGGAACAGATCTGAGCAGGTGGTGCAATTTAGAATATATATTAATATACCAAGTACTGAAATACATAATATATTATACATGAAACACACATTTAATAATGAATGGAGATATAAATAGACACACACACATACTCACATACCTAAAAAAGCCAGCTACAAGATTCATGCACAAGATGACAGATAGTGCTCCTTCAACATAGATTTTAATATGGGTAAAGATTTAGCGCGCCTTATGATTATAGGCAGGGAACTCTACAACCATATAAAGCATAACCAACCAACCATATAAGTGATTTGCCCACTTTTTCCACCTCTAAAGGAGCCGATAACAACCAACCTTAAAAGTTGAAGTTGAGGTTCTTTTCGTAAAAAAATTAAAATGTAAATTTTTCAGTACCTATTGTTGTTGTTGTCGAGATAATCCCCAGCATGCTAATTTACGAGAGTTCTGACGCTGTGGTTGAGGACGACCATAATGATGTTTTAAACTATCCTGTAGAATTCCTAAATTCTATAACGCCAGCAGGACTACCACCACACATTCTAAAATTAAAAGTTGGTTGTATAGTAATGCTTTTAAGAAATTTAAACCCGACTGTTGGGTTGTGCAACGGAACCCGCCTTATTATTAGAGCGTTAGCTAACGCCATCTAACAGTCAACTGCCTTTTAAATTTAGTAGGCTTCAGTTTCCCATTCGCATAGCATTCGCAATGACGATAAATAAAAGCCAGGGAGGGACAAAGAAAGACTGAGTGCTTAAAACAGAGATGTTTACAGAAAATTAACCTTAAATTTTGAAAGTTGATTTAAAATTAAAATAAAATTATTTGTGTAACTAAAAACTTTTGCAGTTTTTATTTACTATATTTATTAATCACAATTAACGATGCTAAAAAAAACTATGCCTTGCTTTGCTTTTTATAGTCCTTGAGAACCGATAACTACAGAAATATCTACCTACATTTTGTACCTAGATATGTATTATGAGTCACATTTCACCCGAGCGGAGCCGGGTTTTCATCTAGTATACTATATTTACCGACTCGCTCACTCTCGCTAATCATCAGTTGAGTTCGAACTTGAGCGAGTGAGCTAAAAGATATATTAAAACATTTGGATCCGAAATGAACTAGTGGTCTATTAAGCTATATCAACTGACATAGTTCTCACATCTCTACTTGTAAGTCCTTTTTTTCGATCAAGTGCTCAATGACCAAATTCTAACACTTTATTAATTTCCATTTTCTTTTAGCTTGTGATGTCTCCAACTAATTAATTAATTGATTAAATTGTCTTATGTATCTAATGAGAGTTATATAATCACCCTTGTGTGCCGACTTATTCATTTTCTGTTGGAATGTGACCATAATAAAGACATCCGTAAAAGGTATCTGGATGGTATGAATTTGTGTGTGGAGGTGTTAATGTGATCCTGAGTTTCCCTTTGTCAGGTGACTCAGTACTATTGTATAGATTTGTAAGACACGTCTGGCTCCAGAGCCTCGGACTTGGGCAAGGCAGAGTTTGAATTAGGTACCTGTGGTTTCCCATGAGGCTGACATAGTCACCATTGGTGCACTCAAGCCTCGTTAAAATTTTAGATTAAAAAAAAATGTTGTCTTCACACATTTGTGAAAGACAAGTCTATCTATATTCTCTCAATGTGACATTTGTTGTTTCAGATATCAGTGTCCCAAGCATTGTTGGGTGGCACCGTGAGGGTACAGGGCTTGTATGAAGACCACACACTCCAGGTTTGTTCATACATCGCACTAATAATTATAAAGGCGAAAGTTTGTGAGTGTGCGTGTGTATGTTTGTCACTACTTCACGCGCAAACCGCCGGACGGATTTGTATAAAATTTGGAACGGAGATAGCTGGTACCCTAGACTACTAGACATAGGCTACTTTTTATCCCGGAAAATTGCGTAGTTCCTGCGGTATAGTGATGAACATGTCAAAGGTCGTAGCTGCCTATAGTCGCAACGTAAATAATTATTGAAGAATATAACTGTCAACATCGATTCTTCAATCTAATTCAACGCGGACGAAGTCGCGGGCAGAAGCTAGTACTGTTTATATATATTAATATTAATCTCGTCAATATGCCTGATGGGGTAGACAAGTCTAAGATATCAAGACCTAGCCACGTATGACATTTGACATATCGATACACCCATCATGTCAAATATAATTGTCAGCGACCTTATTGTTTGTAGCATAAAGGTGAATATACGTTTTTGACGTCTTGTTGACGTACATATATTTATGCGCTTGGCTGTACACTTCAGTTCAAAATAACAGCTCGATTATTCGACAGATTAGCAGGCACTAAGATACGTAAGTCCTTGCGCCGGCTCTGTCCAATACGAAGTTTGTTTTTGTTTTCTCTAGATACTGCCTGGCACTTCGTCGCACAGACTCATCCGGCTGTCGGGTAAAGGCATGAAGCTCGTCAGTAAACACGGTTACGGCGACCACTACGTCCATATCAAAATACAGGTTACCCTCAACATTTATTTATACAGAATCAGAGAGGTTTAATTATTTTTATTGGTCACTGTATATTCTGTATTTTAAGCATTCACATAATTAGACTAACTGCTGAAAGCTCCGAAAAATAATCGCGCAAAAAAAACAAACTTATTATTAGCTAGAATTGCTTCTGTTTTTTTTAATTAGTCTTTATCAGCAATGTTAACTATTTTTACTTTACCTTAATAATAAACACCCTTACTACGATGAGGAAAAGTCATGCTAACAAAGAGTCGAAAAAAAAAAATTTTTCAATGCATTTTTTCCAGGTTCCTAAAACGCTGTCAAGTAAGCAAAAAGCGCTTATTTACGCTTACGCGGAGCTCGAGGAAGACACGCCCGGCCAAATCCTAGGCGTGGCCTTTGACAGAGATGGTAAGAAAAAGCATAAATAATGCAAAAACTCAACCACCGCTTCTCAAGCCCACCTTAGGTGGCACGTAGCTCAGCCCAAGGCGCGTATGATCAGACCAAATTTGTTTTCCAGAAAATTCTAAATCTAGCGGTAGAGCAGGTTCAATACACGAAGCTAACCGTGATTCGGAGGACACACAACGTGAAAAAACTAAAACGTGGACGTTTCTAGAAAACCTCGCTGACACGTATCAGAGGAACAAACTGTGGTTCATTTTAGGATTCGGAATGTCTACCATTATATGCACTCT
Source organism: Pandemis cinnamomeana (assembly GCA_932294345.1). Classification (NCBI taxonomy): domain Eukaryota; kingdom Metazoa; phylum Arthropoda; class Insecta; order Lepidoptera; family Tortricidae; genus Pandemis; species Pandemis cinnamomeana. Next base: position 10,160,351 of record OW028721.1, read on the forward strand.
TGTTATGCTCAATGATCCGAAAGACAGTTTTGGAGTTGACGCGTATATGCGTCAGAAAGAGCTAGAAGAGCAGAATGAGGATAGGGCTTATAAAGGACCGTTAGGTTATCAGAATGCTCTTAGGAAAAGGCGTGAACAGAACCCTGAGTTGTATGATGCGTGAAAGATAGTTTCCTTCATGTAGTGATATTAGTATAAATATAAGCATACAATATGCTTTTTTATTATATTTAAACAGCAACCCTTGGTATAATAATTACAATCTTTTTCAATTCATGACCTTATCCGAAACAGTCACAGAAAAAAGAAATAAAACATCTGAATAAATTCATTATGATAATTTGATTTTTTGTTTCCAAAGTTCAAATAAGTCAGATGGTTGACTGGTTTTAACAAATCTGAAACTTTGGGAACGGAGGAATGCTTCAAAATACAAATAAATGAATTTTGAATAATTGTTTATTGTTATGTAATAAATATTTATTATAATTATGTAACCAAAGGGATATAGTATGATGGTCATACGATAATGTAATACAGTATTTCGAATACACGAAATTTGTGATTGAATTTGTTGTTTCATTTTGTATCCTTTTGGCGACCCTTACCATCATGCTATAGTCTCGTTGAACCTAATTAAAATATATTTTTTTTATCTTTTGTCTTACAATCTGAAGTTGAATAATCTAAAGAGAATGGGCATTTCCTAGACAAGCATGCTCCGTTTTAGATCACAATCATTACTGTATACGAGGTACAACTGTTAAAATTGAACTCAACTTACAGGGAAAACAAAAGATGTTCTTCAGGCTTTTCAAGTCTATTTTTTTCCATATATTTTTTGGGGGGAATAAACAAAGCGAAGGTTTTCGAAGACTTAATATTTATATGTAACCTATTGCTTCAGGTGACAAATTGTAAAGAAATAGATATCCGTCCTAGATAGCCACTGTGTAAGTTGCAGTTTTAATAAAAAAAAACATGCCGTAACTGTACTAGTCTAATTGTTGTAGACATTTACTATATTATCATCAAGTTTTTAATTTATTTAGTTAGTAATCACATTTCTTACATAAAAATTTTTACAGCTTGCCAGTAGCGGAGTTGGGCGTAATCAATTACTTTTGAAATTAATTACACGACTACATTACAGTAATCGTGATTCTTCAGTAATCGATTACTTGGATAATCTAAATTATTGTAATACTGTACAATGATTACATTTTGTAATCCAAATCCATTCCTTTGGAATCAGTATTGTAAACGACTACTGTAATCTTGATTCCTCGGTAATCAAGTACTTAAGTAATCTGAATTACTTAACTCCAGTTCCACACTAGATTACCTCTACGTTTTTGGTTTACATCATTACACGTCATTCTAGCATTTCACTTTCACATTAAGTTTTAGTGTTGAATCCGTTGATAAGTAATCAAGTCATTAATTCCAGTAATTTGGATTATATATTATTATAGATATTGGATTAGGTATAATATTTGTATAGATGATTACTGATTCCTTAATATGTAATCGTAATTCACCGTTTCGCTTGATTACATTACAAGTAATTTGATACCCAGTAGTGGATTACAAAGTACAATCAAGTAATCGAGTAATCAGGAATCGATTACGAAATGCCTATATCTGGCCAGTAGGTATACAGTAGGTATACACTTGGTGCTGTTTAGTCTTTTCACTTGATAGTTCTCTGTGAAACACTTTGACACTAAACATGTTATTGTTAACTTCGTAAACATCGTTACACCTAATTACTATAATTGAGTCTCGGTAGTTTCATGTTGAAAGATGAGAATCTATTTGTAGTTCCGATATTTTCGTCATTTTTATTTTTACTTCGAATTATATATTCTAGATGTCATTTCCGTTGAATATAATTATGTTATTTGTTTTGTTTTGGAAATTAATTATTTTCAAATAGGTAGGTACGGTCAAGTGCAAAAATAAGTATTGAAAGGAACTTCTCAAAAATATGTCCCACGACCTTATTACGCCGGTGTAAGAGCGTATGGTACTTATTTTTGAATCTTTGTCTAAATACATATTATTATACTTGACTGTACATATAGGTAGTTGATATTTTGCTTGATCGTGTAATATGAAATGTGTTAATAATGTCGTAATTTGGGTTATATCAGCCGTAGAACGCCCACTGTTGGACATAGGCCTCCCCCATCGTAATTTGGGTATAAGTTTCTAATTCCTGAACTAGTTGTTCTCATTCAATACGCTAAGGCGAAGTTGAGTTGAAAGGCGAGTTGTAATCATTAATCGTGGGAACCAGACTAAGAAGTAAGAATTGTAGGTAATTACAAGTATTTATCATGATGGTCTGGGAGCAAAGAAAAAACATAGAATGTACCAGTTGCTTCCCAATTATTATTTTGATTCCCCTTTCCATCTATACGGCCACAATCATGCTGAACGTGGCCTTTGGGTCATGTTTCCTTAGGCTCTGTCTTAACCTTATGTATGTATGTTGTATTTATTTTTCGTACACATTAGTTATGTTTTTCGAACCGACTTAATTCTTTAGATCCCTATATTGAAAGTTGTGATATATTTACTTAACAAAGTTGTTTCTAAAATCTAAGCTGTTCGAAAACTAGCAACTAATTTACAAAAGTAAATAATTTTAAAACTTCACAGGTAAGAAAGTATCAGTATCGGAACACCAGCACCTCGTTGACGCTGTGAACGAGGCTTTAAGAGACAAAAAGTCGCTACGGGGCGTTGTCGAAGCTGACACAGCGCCTGCTAGCGAAGCGCCCGGGAGCGAGGCGCCAGGCACTACCGAAGCGCCAGCGAGTGAAGGCAACGAGGCGTCCGATGACCTTAAACAATCCAAGAGAAGCAAAGCGTAGGGTTGCCAGGAACTGTTCTCTTGCTACGATACTTCAGCTCAAATTGATTAATGCTTTTTGTAAAATATGTTGTGACTACAATTTTTAGGTATTCAAATAAAATTTACACTGCGGTAGGTATAGAATTGTTCGGCAAAATATGTACAGATTTTGGCAGGGTGAAATCAGCTGCTAGACACGTGATTGGTCATTGTTTAAAGCAGGCTTCTGTGATTGGCCGAAAGCATGATATGGCGGGAAAGGTACAGCCAATCCGAGGTACTTCACTGTGCTGGTTATCGCTACGTTGTTTGATGCTTTCAAACTTATGTTCAAAATTGTTCGTTTTATATCGTAGCAAGATGATCATTGCTTTGGAGGCTCTGTAATAGCTTTTATTGCATCATAATGTAGAAAAAATATTCCAATTATAGTTTTTACTATTCCTCTAGATTGACTGAAATGCAGGTATTCATATGTTCCATGTTCGAATAGTTTATTTTTGGGTTTGTAATTAACTTTATGCCAAAAAATATTTTGTTATAATTTCATTGTATAACACATTTCTTTCTTTACAGTTCTGTGATACGAGTATAAATAGCAATACATTATTATTACTCTTTTATTGTTTGCTTCATTGAGTAATGTTTGTTTGATTACAAAATTACTGTTTTCGAATGTCTCAATTATCTTGACTCTATGGAGTTTGTAGCGATGAGCTATAATTAGTAATCAATGAAAGCTGTACATAGCCGTTGACTAGTTTGTAGGTTGGTAAATAAATTAACTACATGGTTTTAGATTTTTATTTATTATCATCCTTTCCTATTATGCGAACAAAGAACAGCGTTTTGCCTGCGGAATCAGTTTGGTATTACTAAAAATAAGTTTAATTCATGTAACAAGACCAGGCAAAAAATGTCCAGAGCTACGGGCCGAATCGAATGAGACACAATATTCGGATGTGCTATGGTTTATCAGACAGTAGCTGTTGCACGCGACTTCGTCTCCGGAGAATTCGTTTATCCGGCTGGCGGGAGCGATGCTATGATCCGGGATTAAAACTATCCTAAGTAGGTATGCCCTTCCCAGGGTCGCAAACTGTCTCCATACCAAAATTTAATGCGATCGTTTAAGTAAGTAGTTTACACGAGAAAGCGTACGTAACGAACAAAAAACCCACTTGATTCTGATTTTCCAAATACGCCCATAATCATGCCAAACGTGGCCTTTAGGTCTTGTTACCTTAGGCTCTGTCTACCTCGTAAGGGATAAAAAGGTTCGCATGTGTAGTTGGAGTTTAATCCATCTATACGAAAAGTCTTTAGTCTACAAGTACTTAAGTATACTAGGTATTTAGGTTTTTTAAGCCTCTGTTTGTTCTCCACACTTGTCTCTGGCAAATAGCCGATATTTCGCGGTCATGTCGTTGACGGAGTTGCCACTGTAGCGCCGCAGTGTTGCCACAGCGCAGGCCAGCACCATCATGGCTCCCTCAACGTAGAAACCGTATAGCACACGAAAGTGCCACTCCACCTGAAATTAGATAAGTCGAAGTCCGTTGTGAACAAAATTTATAGTGTTGTATGTAATTGAATTCTGGGTTGCCAGGAATTAATATAAGAAAGGCAAAGCGAAGGTGCAACAATTATGTATTAAGCTTAGATTAAGCGGCTTCATTAAACTAGAATATAAGCATTAGGATAGAATTTTTTGAGTAATTTTGCTTTTGAACGATAGGTACTTGGTTCAACGGTTTTTTTTAAGCATGGTCTTGAAATAGATGGATAGGTGCTTAATTTGTTACAGCTTCAGGATACCAACAAACCTTAATTTTATAATAATTTGAATTTAAATCTGCATCCCTAACACTTTCTTAAAAAGGTGACAAACAGACGGATAACGAAATCCTTTAACGCTCCAGATTTTTCATCAGAGGAACGAAGCCCTAAAAAATAACCTAATTTTTCTTTCTGAGTTACTACTTACTGAAGCGAGCCCGCCTCCGGTGGTGAACTGTAGAGGGAAAAGCAGTATATCCACGGGCTCTGTCTGGCGCACCAGGCCAAATATGAGCACGCCAGCCACGTAGTACAGCGTCGACGCTAGAGGCACGCAGTGACCCCAAATCAGCACGGATACCAGGCGCTAGGGATGATCAATAGATTAGGGCAACTTCACTTTATAATGAGACTCGAGAAAAGGCCGGACACTCGGAGTTTGCAAAGTACGTATCAGGATAGTCTAAGAAAAAGCAGTCAACCCCTGAACATATGCCTCGCTCGCCGTGCCATTAAGCCCGGTGGCTGCCAGCTGTCCTGCGCAGATCGTCGTTCCACCTAACCGGTTACGACTATATAATACCTTATTTTTTTAACGTGTGGAAAATGCGCCTTATGCATTCCCGCGCTCGGGGCAGCAACGGGGGTATGACGGGCTCTCTAACTCGCCGCTGCCTTCCCTACGGAAGGAGGGGAGAGGCCTACCGTCTAAAAACACACAGGTTCCCTCCTGGCCATAGACTGTGGGCGTTACGGGAGCACTAAGGTGTCACCGTGACGCCCACTGGCCGACGACTATAATATATAGATACCTACTTCCACCGAGATGCAACCCGATTTTTTTTATGACATATCTACATAAATCACGTTTTTATCCCTTACGGGGTAGACAGCTCCTAAAGTAAAATGACCTAAACTCCAGGTTTAGTATGATTGTGGGCGTACCTATAGGTAGAAGAGGGAATTAAAATAGTGATGGGTTGCTAACCGCATCGCCTATGATATGATTTCTAATATTTTCGCCCATTCCCTCGATGGGCTTTATACTATCTGCGCGGTGAGAGAAGCAAATAGTACATTTTATACCATTCTATATACATTTACATGAAACTGCATAGGTAGGTACGATCTGGATATTTAACTTATAGTCTCGGAGATATTTTCAAAGACAAAACTAGTAACTAGATACGTACCTAGGTTCCCAAGAGGGAGCGTGGGTTCGTTTCGTACCTCACACCTGGCACCATGTTTTTGATGTTTATTAATTAAATACTTTCTTAAGTTGTGTAACAATATTTAGTTCCTTCTGCGTCCTCTGACAACAGTGAGTAAATGGTAAAATGGCCGGCCCCGCTCTAGGGATGGCACCGTTGCGTAGGGCTGTACCACTACCTCAACAATAGGTACTTGTATTATATCTCAATCTCAAATCGTCCCGATACTCACACAAAACTTCCGCCGCCGCGTCGTTTTGACATCCGAATTGGTGCTGCAACTCGGGCTATCTGCCAACAAACAGGCCAATTAAATATTAAACCCGTGTTAAACGAACGAGCAGTTAGTGTCGATGAGAATCCACGGCCGCAGCGGGGTCCATAAAGGCGGTTCATTACTTAACCGTCACAGAACATTAAGCTCTATAGTACCGTTTTAATGCTGCCGTATGAAACGCCGTTTGCACGTGTTAAGTTGATTTGATTAAGCTGTACTTCTCGTGCTCTAAAAGGCTGTTAAAACAAGTAAAACATCCCTATGGAGGAAAGTGAGCTCACCATTTTACGATTTACATGTAGTTGACTATGAAGATGGTAAATTTCTATACGACACTGAAAATTAGAACATAGAAAAAACCGAAAAGTAAAGCTATGCCCGGGAATCGAACCCGGATCCTCGTCATTCTGTGACGCGTGCTATACCCTACACCACCCATAGCAGGTGGGTAAGCCTTCGATTTTTTCCATCTGTTACTATCTGTCACGTGAACTTGTGAAAATTTAATTTCTAATCATAAAAAATGAAGAAGTAAAAATTCTTGATTCATTTGATAGTACATTATGAAGATGGTGTTGATTTGAGCCATATCAAAAAATATACCTAAGTTAAAAATTACATTTATACTTTACTGTACCTACTTGCATATAATATAACCATCCTATATAATTAGGGTATATGCCAAATTTCGAGGCATCCTGACTGACTAGAAGTGGGTCAAATACGACTTATAAGATTTGATGTTAATTACAGATACCTACAAACAATGTGATTCTTTTCGTGCAGGCATTATCTTACTGTTTCTTTAATTGAATAGGTTCAAATTGACTATTATGGTTAGGTACCTACTAATTAACAGTTTTTATTAAATACCATTATTTTAAACAGCCTCGTATACAAACAAAATGCATTGTATTTACGGTATAGAACATCTGATAGCATAACGTACCAAAATTAAATGGGTGTCAGACATTACAGTAGGTACAAAACGTGTGATACCTACGAAATCGTACCGAATGGGCATAAAGATAATGATCACACTTTATGTCTTCAAGATCGTTAAGTTTACATTTACTTTGGTCGGGTTTTATGAAGATACATGGAAATGCTCTAGCAGACTAGTTGTAGTACTTAAAAGTAAATGATGGTTCCAGGAGAACTGCAATCCGAAAATGTTTTTTTTGTTTTTATCTATCTATTACGATCGCTAGCCGACTACAGGGTGTTCGTGCTCACACCTTCGAAGCAAGGCGTACTTTAATAAAACCATTCGTTCCATGCCGTTCTCGAAGTTACAAGTAACAATTTTATGAGTCTATAAGGGCCTGTCTCACCACTCTCTGTAAAGTTCCTGATATCTTAATTGTCAGTTATCTATGATGTCTCTGTCTATTTCGCAAGAAAGAAATAGAGAAATAGAAATACTCTTTCTATTTATAGATAATAGAGACATCATAGATCATAGATAACCGACACTTAAAATATCTGGTCTTAACTAAGAGAGGTGAAACAGGCCCTAAATAAACTAGCAACATTATCAGTCTAACTAGTCAATCAATCAGTGTGTTTTTTTTAAATTTTATTCCCTGGTTTCTGGACCTTTAAGCCAAATCAATCAATGTGTGTTTTTGGCCAATGTTGCTATAGTTTAGACTTGTAAAATCGTAACTTGTAGTGAAACTTTTAAGAAACGGGACACAAGCATTACCTCGACTATAAATTCATGAGTGACCCGTGTATCTATCTCATCTTAATGGCGTAGGTATCCTTTTGAATAAATCCCACCAAGACTGTTAATAGTTAGTCTGTGCTATCGCGTTTATTGAGCCGCTATGGCCACTGAAGGCGCCGTTTTCCACTTCATTACGACGCCGGTTAACGGCGCCATTTGCCATTGCTTTTCATGTTTGTTTAAAGTCGTTGAAATAAACGCTGGTTATGACCAGAGATCGGACAAATGTGTGTCATTACTCGCAATAATATCATGCCTCAAGGGATTAATTGATACTTACATACATACATAAATCACGTCTTTATCCCTTACGGGCTAGACAGACCCTAAGGTAACAAGACCTAAAGACCGCGTTTAGCATGATTGTGGGCGTATGGATGGAAAGGGGAATCAAAACAGTGATGGGTTGCTAGCCACACCGCCTATATAACATGATCCCAAAGACTTTCGATCAATTCCTCGATGGGCTTTTACCATCAGCGCGGGAAGAGAAGCAACTGGTACATTCTATGTTTTTTCTTTGCTCCCTGACCAGCTTGGAAGAACCAGACCAGCATGGAAGAAGAATTGATTCTTACCTGTAAAATAACTTGTGTACTTCGCAAGATAGTAATAATTTATTAAACAAAGACTTAGTGATAATTTATTAAAGTAAACTTTTTCGTTTATAATATAATTTACTATCATCCCTTAGCAATTTTAACTAAGTGAAGTAATGAAGGGGCAGCAGCTGCTTGCTATAATTTGATTAGTGTCCTCTTAGCTCAATGCCGGACTACATAAATGTCGCTTTTAAATAATTAAGTACAAAATAAAAGGTAACGAATAATTACGGACACTATCGGTCTTAAAATGTACTACATTAGTAGCTGTTGCCTGCGACTTCGTCTGCAAAGAATTCGTTTATCGCTATCCCGGGGGAACTACGCAATTTTCCAGAATAAAAAGTAGCCTACTATATGTTATTCCAGACTAGAGATCTGTTCAGCCGTTCTGGCGTGAAAGAGTAACAAACATCCACACATCCTCACAAACTTTCCTATCTATAATTTTAGCGTGATGTGATGTGATAGATTGAGTTGTGTAGCGTTACGTATACTTAGATATATTCTACCTAGATATAAGACACTTGCATGTGTCATTAGGTTTAGGCTTCAGTTCTAATACAACCGCTGGTCAGTGAACTCCTGTCTTTCATTTGCGCTCCAAACCATCCCACAAGATGACAACGCAAGTACAGTAAAAAATAATTGTAACTTATAAAGTTACAGTCAACAAGAAAGTACAGTCAAACAAAAAAACTCGTATCGAAAATGGAAAAGAGTTCCTAATTTCAATTTAAACGATGACAGCTGTTACTTTAGTTATTTATAAATTAATCGCTTGGCGCGTGAGAGGTCGCCCCGGCCGCAGCTTAATGACGCTTATGTTTGACACGAGGAAATTTACTCCCAAAATCAACTTTGATAACGGCTGTTTGGAGCAAAGTTGCAAAGTGTGTCAATATTGGAAGTGTGTTTCAATATGAAGGGAAATGTGTCGGATGAATTTTGCCGCGGGTTTTTTGACACGGCTTGTGCGTAGATGTCATTTGTAACTAACTAAGCATCTTATAAATAGACGGCGAAGTTGTCGTCGCTATAACGACTTGAAACGCCACAAATAAGAAGAAGAAGATAAATAGACAGTTGTTACCTAAGTACACTCACATTCCCTTTTTATACGTCCATTTCGTCCAATATGAGGTAAACAGTTTTAAAACATGTCGGCCATGTCACGGTAAAAACATAACCTAAAAGTTTAGCCATAAGTCGGATGTCGGCCATCACTAATAATTTGAAAAAGCTGTGCTAGCAGAGTCGAGCCCCTTGGCGTCTCTAAGTAGATGGTCGTGGGTTGTAACTTGGGTCCGCACCTAGTATTTCTGAATTTATATGCGAAACTAGCTGTTGCCCGCGACTTCGTCTGCGCAGAATTCGCTTATCGCTATCCCGCCGGAACTATGCAATTTTCCGGGACAGAAACTATCCTATGTCCTTCCTCGGGACTCAAACTATCTATATACCAAATTTCAACTAAATCGGTCGAACGGTTTAAGCGTGAAAAGGTAACAGACAGACAGACAGAGTTACTTTCACATTTATATTAGTAGGGATAGGGATTACATTCGATATTTATCATGAGCTTTTCAGTGGAGGAAAACATCGTTAGGAAACCTGAAGACTCCAGCGATGTAATTCAATGGTTTTGCGCAAATGGGCTGGCGTGGTGTAGTCCAACCCTTCTATTGTGAGAGGAGGCCTATGTCCAGTAGTAAGACGCATATAAGCCGGAGATGACAAAATGTTTAGTCTCATCTTTTGATATTTTACTTTAAAGCTTTGCTTGCTTTGTCCTAAAAAAATGTTTTTTCTCCACCACCAGTTTTACAACCACTTATACTAAAATATAACATCATTAACACACCCCTGTGGCAGAGACTGGTGCTCGAACTAGGGTAGATGGGGTAGATCTGTGTGGTCTCCGAACCTCAGATGTCTTTAACAACTGTGTAGGAAATATTTAGTAGATAGTACACAGTTACAACTGAGAAACATACCTTTTTTATTGATTACGCTGTCCATCTCGATAAGTTCCAGCGGTTTTCTTTTGTTTTTCTTACAATACAGGCAATATTCGATATGGGCCACCGCACACCTGCTGGCGTTCATCACTGCAAGGACAAAACAAACAACTTTGAAAGAAAGAAAAAACAATTTATCGCCACAAAAACAGATTTACAAAAACTACGAATTAAGTAAAAATACTCTAACAGTTTGTAACAAAAGGTGTCGGCGTCAGCATAAGCTGCAGTACGTCTAGCACGAAAGCGTACAAAAGTCGCGTCGCGCGCGAGATAGATTACCTGTCCTTTTCTCACTATTCGTTCTAAACAGAGACGGGTAATCCATCTCGCGCGCGACGCGACTTTCGTATGCTTTCGTGCTAGGCATACTGGTGCCGGTCCCGAGGGCGCCCGCAGCGCTGGTTTTCAGCCGACACCCTGACTTATTACTCCTACAGTCCTGCCAGGTGCGAATTAAAAATTAACGTTTTTGAATTTAACGAGGTTACAAATTGACACAAAAACTAAAAAAAAGACAAATAAAATAAAAACAGGAAAATCATTAAGTACGAAGGTATACAATAACTACTATACTAAATATAATATACCTAATACTATTCGCGGGATCCAGAACCGGGAAATTCTCGACATGGGGCCTTCATTTTTGTTTATACACGTATCAGCTTTTAAGCAGCATAATATACCTACCGCCCAATACCGAAATACAAACCGAAATTCCATTATTATATTCTTTTGTAATAACCTACATAACACACCGACGGTGAAGAAGCAAGATCTCCTATCTTGCAATTTCGGTTTAATGTAAGATTATGAGCTATTGGTTCTCTCAATAGAATTCAAACTATATATGTATTAGTATTGTAGTATTTATCTATTATGTGTAGTTTATTATTATATCTTACATTATTTAAAATTTAGGCATTTAGGATTATTATAGGTTTCGATCGGTTCTTTTACTTTTTCTGTGTGTCTACTCTTGCTTAATATCTACTTATGTCCTGTCAATCGTGCAAAGATTAATTGGAAGAGATCCCTTTTAGGTATAAGTTCGCGTTTGTGCATGTGTGTTGCCCTGTACTCATATTTTTCTTGTGTTTTATGTACAATAAAGAGTTATACATACATACATACAATTACTAAAATTTGTAAGATAGGAGATCTTGTTTCTTCCCGTCAACACAAATCATTAAATTAGGCACACAACGCATCATGATATACACAATTAATAGCACTTATATTAGGAATGTTTGGCTTTTAATTGAATTCAATTTAAACTAGCTGTTGCCCGCAACTTCGTCTACATAGAATTCGTTTATGTATGTAACCTTTATCGCTATCCCGCAGGCATTACGCGATTTTCCGGGACAAAAAGTAGCCTATATTTTATTCCAGACTATAATCTATCTAAGTTCTAAATTTCATCCAGATCTGTCCGGCCGTTCTAGCGTGAAAGAGACAAACATTAATTTAACAAACCTACCTACTGGTAGGTATCTAATTATATTCATCATTTTATAAATTCCTTTTTTCCTTCTAATATCTTAGGGGCGTTGATAAAATTCTATCTCAAAGTGGATCGGCTTAAAAAAGTTGCGAGATATTATGGCAAACTTTCGCCCAAGTAAGCATACAAATGGCCTTCTACTCTGAAGTTACAATCGAAGTTCCTCTCTCACACTGTCATTCAATAGGAGAGCGATAGGGACAGTTGTGATACCTCGAAATTTGGGAATAGTCCCTTCGAACGAAAGCGGGTTTGTTCGAGCCACTCTTAATCCGGAACAGCGTCGTTAAAGTTACACGTCTCGAATTGACGAGGAGTTTACTTATTCAGATACTTTACACGCACTTGATTTAGCATTCTTAAGGGGCTCGGGACCGGAATAACAGGCACTCTCATTTTATATTAACTGGGGAAGTGAATTCGAGGTCTCGTAAGACATGATGAAGCTGCGACAGTTGGTCGAGTGGTAGAATTTTTAAAAACTTCGGAGTGATTATGTTTATCCTGGATTCGTAGCTTTACTTATCTTATTTTGAATTTGTTTTGGTATCATAACACATTAGAAACGTAATTAAGGTTAAAGAAATCGATTTATAAACAGCTAGCGATTCGTCCCTGCGTTGCACGGGTAATGTAATCAAGGGCTTTGTGAGTCAATGATGAAGGGGGGGGGGGGGATAGAAATATAGCAACTATTGGTAGGCCAATCAAACAGTATGGTGGCACTTGAGTGTCAACAATGTCAAGAAATAAATGCTAAATTGTTCGATTCTTAACCCTTTCGCCGCCACGTCAAATACAAGAGACGTCGCCCATACGCCAGACATCTTTATTGCGATGCCTTAAGTTTAACCTAAACCAAATTAATAAAGGTTGCTTTTGCATTGAAATAATGGACGTATATACAGGTCGTTGTAGTTGAACCTGCGGTGCCGATATATGTGTCATTGGCATCGAAAAGGTTAAGGCGACGCCCGTGGCCACAATGAAGGTCATATTTCATACGGTACCAAAAACTTTGTCAAATTATACACCCAAACCTGCCCATTCTATCAATTGGTGCTATTCGCATGAAAATACGTTCTTTTTAAAAGCCGTGGACTTTTTTTTAAAAGTAGGTAGTCATTTAAAAACCAAGAAAATCATTATTAGAAAGCATGGCTACGATAAAGGGGTAAAATAGTCACAGATTGATTTACTACTAGGCTTTATTCTAAGGAAATACCTACATTTGAACAGCCAAAATTTCTTCAGCAGATAGCCTGACAATTAAATTGAAACGATTAATTCCGCTCTAAAGCCCCCTAAGACTGAATGAATGATGTAAGTTCATAAATGATTCATTCATTCATTACCTTAAATGGCTTTGGAATAAGTTTACGCGTTCGCCGTGTTCTATCGCAACTCGTACATTTTCATAACGTTCTTCCTTTAATGCTTTTGATGTCGTACATTTTTAAAATGGACATGTCTTAGGGTGTAAGTGCAATGTTCGTCTAACGCTTGGCTCTTTGAAACTATGGAATTGAAAAACAAGAAGTCTCATTCTTTAGCGAAACCGGTATAGCCAATACTCACATGCACGTCTAACTTCTATCTGTATTAAAAAGGAATTGTCGCAATGTTTGCGCATAACTTCCGAACAAATGCGTGAAATTAGTTTTTTTAATTGTGTTCGTTATCGCCAGGACAAGGCCTGCATTAATAACATTTTGAAAAAAAAAAACTGAAATGGGGGCGAAGCCTCATGCAAGCTAGTTTTGAATATACTGACAACTTGGCCATTGTTGCTCGTACAATTTTATAAATCTTCTGAACCCGTGATATGATTCGAACGACAACAACATATTTTCAATCAAGGATCAAGTACTTACTCAGATAAACATGTGTGGGGACCGCAAATACGGCATAGAGAAGCGACAGACATCTCCCGTAGACAGTCTGTGGCACAGGAGCCCCGAAACCTGGAGAATAAACAAATGAAAAACTGAATTAAGAAAACATTAAACATTAAGAAAAAAACATGCTAAAGGCATTGGCGTGGATTAGACCATCAATATTATCGTCATATTGGTACGTCAGTATAGGACGAACTGTGAACCGCTTCAATATTTCGTGATATGGTGTCTTATACATCTGGTTGAAGATAATTTTATTTCTCATAAGAATATATACAATAATTCACTTACATGAGAACAAAATAAACTTAGTAAATTTATGACCGTCGGTTGGGAGCGAAACACAAAAAACAGTAGAAGGTAGTTTTATACAAAAAAAATAGCTCGCCATCCGCATACATGCCACAGATGTTGTCGGTCATGAATGCTGTTCGATTCTACAGTCTGGAAGTTAGTCTAATCTAGAAGAGTCATGACTAGTAAAGGTGACGTGACCAGATCAGTTCAAATCTATATTTGTCTAGTACAGTCATGACGTAGACAGTGAACAAGAAGGTCCCGCCAAGGCTCTAGTATTGTCCAGGATCTAATTTGTCCCTCTTCCCCACCATCATCATCAGCTACCATCTCTTCTTTATTCTATTTGTCTAACCTAGTGCAGTCATGACGTAGACAGTGAACAAGAAGGTCCCGCCAAGGCTCCAGTACTGGCCAGGGTCTAGTTTGGCCCCCCTTCCGGCTGCTATCATGGTCTGCCGCCGCCCGTCTTCTATTCTCTTCACAATGGCCTCCCGCCACTTCGGGGAGATAGGAGTTATCTGCAACACATAATGACACGTTTATACCTTATTTAATCCGGGTTCGATTCCCGGCCCAGTGGCGTAACTATAACGTCTGGGGCCCGTGGCAAATTCGCCAGATATGGGGCTCCTTCCTCAATATAAAGTGCATCAGCGTCCCTTCTGTGCTCTAAACCAAGCCAGTTCGGGGTCCTCTAGAGCTAGGGCCCCTGGCATTTTGCCGCCCCTGCCACCCTATAGTTACGCCACTTAAGGGGTAGACAGAGCCTAAGGTAACAAGACATAAAGGCCACGTTTAGCATGATTGTGGGGGTATAGGTGGCAAGGGGAATCAAATAATAAATGATGGGTGCTAGCCGCATCGCTTATAATTCCTAAGATTGTCGCCCCTTCCCTCGATGGGTTTTTATCATCTGCGCAAGAAGAGAAGCAACTGGTACATTCTATGATTTTTCTTTATTCCCAGATCAGCATGGAAGAGTTTAATTTCAGTTACAAGTAATTCACGAATGTCAGCATCGCATTCCAAGATTAATTGTATCAAACTCTCAAGAACCTAAATAGGTACCCTAACGGCACACACGTCGACTCTAGGCCATTTAATATTGCTAATAAATCACAAATAACAGCCTTATCATGTACAGTGGAGCAACTAAATTGCTATGTGCCATTACCACAATTTAATTAGGCGCAGACCGTTTAGGGCCATAATTGAATTAAGTGCTGGTGATTTTCTAGACCAGTAGCTGATCTCGCTTCGTTAAGTAAATACAGCTAGTCTCGAAGCAGTGGCGGGCAAAAAAAAGAAAGCATTGTGTTTTTTGCTATGTAGAGACAATAATGTCAGACCTTCGAAGTCCTTTGACAACCGATATAAAATATTGCTATGTATGTATGTCTCGTTATTGTAACTAAAACACATGACTAAGATAAAAGGGTTTTCTTGCCGTTAACCTTTAAACGATTATCAGGACATTTATTAAGCAAGAGTAGACATAGATACACAGATAAAGTAAAAAATCCGATCGAAACCTGAAATAAACCTAAATACAACGCAGACTTGCTCGAATTGCGTTCTGATTGCAAATTAGCGTGGTGATAATATTAAATTTATTCCAATGATTGATGATTGATCAGCAACAATTTGCGAGTGATTGAACCTCGGCACGATCTCGACTTTGATTCAATCAAGCTCCCATCGAGTTGAGTATTCGTATTTTTGCATTTAGTGGTTATATTTTACGCAGAAATTTTCCATTTAATTTGCCATCAGATCGTGAGGAAATAGATTTAATTTAATTACATTTGAAGATCTAGAATAATTAATTCTGTTATACAGTTCTGTTTAGACAAATTAAAAGTAGCTGTATGTTTGAAGCTTGTTAGATTTGATGACAATTTCATTCGCTGCTATGTTGCCAGTTCGTAAAACTTTATGTATTTTTTTTTTAAGTTTTAGAGCGTATATAAATTTTGCATAAATACATGTTATAACTGTCATTTTTCCACCACACATAACATACAACATTTTGAGGGGAATTAAAACAACGAAATTTAGGAACAAAGTTATTGAACATTTATTTCAGAATGTTGCACATTAGCTCATAGTTGTACCTGCTATGGGTGGTGTAACGGTATATAGCACGATTCCCGGCTATAGCTTTACTTTTCGGATTTTTATCTATGTTCTAATTTTCAGTGTCGTTTAGAAATTTCATTAGCTCATCTCATTACACAGCTGGCTACTCTAAATTAATAGTGTAGCGCAGGCTTAACCACGTTTCTGAACGCAACCCGCCGACCTTCTCGCTCGCTCGGTATCTCTGGCTCTCTCGCAACCGGCATCCGACCGAGACGCACGCGCGCCGAATCGCGGTGCTCAATTTTGAAGACTTTTTAAGGGGTGCGAGTCGGGTTACCTCCACGTGTGGTCAAGAGCTGCGGTTCCTTTTTGGATCCGTCCGGGGGGAAGAGCAGTGCTTGATCCGGTGCACCCTGGGCTTCGGCTAATGATTTCCTGGCAGTTTCTGAGGGATATCATTGACCGTTGGTTAAGAGCCCGACAGGGGGGGAGGGGGGTCTTTGACCATTACCGTACAACGTTGCCGACATTTTGTCACAAGATTTTTTAATCATATTTTTGTTACTTTGACATTGGCGAAGTGGTCGTCGCTATAACGACTTGAAACGCCACAAACAAGAAGAAGAACAAGACTTTTTAGCCGTATAAAACTATATTTTTGTACCGAACCCCTTATGTAAATACTATTATGGATAACTAAACAACTTTCATCCTACACTATAGTTAGCAAGTGAAGTTGTCAGCAAATTCTTCAATGTGTCAAAACTGAGACATGCGACATTTCCTTTAATCTTACATTATTCGATCATAGCTTGGCCTCCAGTGCGTGCCGGCCCATTAGGCAGGTGTTGTCAAGTGCAGCGCGTGGGCCGCAGTTGACCTCTCATGTTAACGTCAAGCTCACGTATGCTAAAACAAACGCTTCCTGACCCGCTTGCGGTTACGTTGGCGACTCCTGGTTTACTGAGAAACAGCTATGTAATCAAATCATTTAATCTTCGAAGTATTTACACCATTGTCCCAAATCATTGCGAGTTTAGACTTATATTTCCCAAACTTTAAAAATTTGAACTTTGTCAACGATTTGGACCTGACGAAGTTCGTCAAAAGCGTTAAAATGAATTGAAATAATTTGTAAGGGGAAGGGAAAAATATTTTTACTTCTTCTAAAAGGGTATTAATATTCTATTTCGCGACACTTTGCTTTAGGTAAAAAAACCTTTTTAGCGGCATACACTAATATAATAATAATAATAATATATCTTTTGATGAAAAATTGGCCAAGTGTGAGTCGTGTCGAGAGAAAAATTAGCATATCGCGAACTCCTTAGTTTTGATACTTTTTATATTTTTTCTAATCGTTTTGTTTTTGAAGTCTTGTCATTAGTGTTAGTTGTTAAATATCAGTAAAGAAGCAGTTCATTTTCCTGGTGTTCTTATCCTTCATTTTCGCTACATTATCATGCAGTCCTCATCATATCGTACGCTTTGGAGACTACTTTTTTTTCCTAATGGGCCGGCAACGGCAATGTTATGGGCGTCCACGGATGACTCTGATTGCTTTCCATCAGACATAACCAGAGATCGGACAGATTTGCGTCATCGTTCGCAATAAAGTGGACATGACTCAAAAATTTATCAAATAATTAATCATTTAATTAATTTCTCGAAATAACATTTGAACTCCCGGAGATAAAAAATTACACATGCATAAAATTATTAGCTAAATGTTAATTGAAGTGGCAGTTGTCGTGCTCGTAAATATTTTTATATAATAAAGAAATCACGATCCTGCTAGATATGATTATTATTTCTGACAAAAAAGTTTTCTGGTTCTATAGGTATAAAACCTCCGTGGATATACTTATTCTTAATATAATGTATTTTGACATATTTGATTAATTTTGGAGTCATGTCCACATTATTGCGAGCAATGACGCAAATCTGTCCGATCTCTGGACATAACGCATGCTCCTTTGCCTGGTATCTTATAAAAAAGCAGTAAGAGCCCCGTAACCTTTACTGTGTACTGTAGTTGTCCACATGTGTAATCTGTTTTGTTAAATTTAATGAAACTTCTATACAACAATGGCCGCAGTGTTTCGAACCGTGTCCAAAGTTGTACTGCCCTCCTAGTGCAAACTAAGTTGGAAAACTTGCAAACAACCTGGTCAGTCCCTAATTAACTAAGCTTCCAGTAGTTGTGCTCGAGTAAGCGTGCAACCACTGTGGACGTAATAGAGTTATTACACGGTAGTGAAACTTGGAATAACGCAGTAATAATTATCTTAGGCTTTTACCATCGGCGCAGAAAGAGAAGCAGTGTAAATACTACATAAAAAAAGGATACAATTAACAAACAAATTTAAATTAAAATCTAAGATAAAAGTACTTTATTAAATCGAACTTATATCTAAAAAAGGCCCCCGTGGCATAGTGCCCAAAAGGTTGGCAGCATTGAATGTTTGCATTAATTTGTTTTTCAATGTGTGTATGGAGAACGTGGGGGACTGTGGCTGTAATCAGAGGGGCTACTCGGAAATTCGACTTTCGAATATCACACATATAAAGCCGCATTTAAAATGTGATGACACAATTTTTTAAGTGAATTAATTCGCGATGCAAAATAGTTTTCGGCTAGTACTTTTTACGGAACTATTTAAATTCTGGCTGCATGTCGTGGGCGTTAAGCCGTAACTTTAAAAAAGTTTTAAACAGCTTTTTGAATGCATTGCTAAACTAGTTGGCACACTAGTTTATTGAGTTTACTTTTATGAAAAGGGATATGATTTTGACTAAAAATTTGCAGTCAAAAATTTGTGAGTCACAAGTTTATTTAAAAATCCAATAAACCTCTGGTGTGATACGAATATCGATAAATATTCGAGGACAATGGATTGGTTTACTCTGTACGTGATGAAACTGAATTTGCGTTTAATTTATTGATCCCAGAATAATTCTCACAGAATACTACATTTTACTTGTACTAGATGTTATAATAAGCCTGAGAAATCCCTTACAAAAAGTTGAACAACCAGAATACAAATTTATGGTGATTACTTATAAATAGATACTTATAGTACCTGGTACTCTTTTAGTACGTTTTCTAAAAATGAAACCTAGCTAGGTCGATTTATTGCCTCTGAAATCCCGTGCATGCAAAATTGAATGAAAATCGTTGCAGCCGTTTCCGAGATCCAGATTATAATGTATATACAAGAATTGCTCTTTTATAGATATTAGATAAGATAAGATTAAGACAGAATATCATCATAACAAACAATTTCAGGAATTTCAATAATACTATACAATATAATGTCGATTCACGCGTGGCTTGATTCCAAGGAATTATCTCCCAAGGATTTATTTGTACGGCGTAGACGTTGCTACGAACACTACCATTGCGTAGCGTTGCTACGGGTTACGTAGAGCTGCTACGCTGCCAAGAGATAGCGCACGCGCCTCCCATTTTGATTGTTTGAGTGAACATTATTTGTAAGCATACAAAGTTAGCGAGAAGTGAGAAGTTCGGTCAATTTCTGTGAGAGTTAGTAGCGAATAGTTTTCAAAGAATAACTTTAATACTTTGACATTGATTATTTAATTAATTTGGCAAAATCCTAAAGTTTTCAAAATTCATATACACTGACTGTAGAAAACCCTCCCTTTCGTACACAAATTGTCCCCGAATTTATCACTAAATGCTTAACCTAAAATCACAGCACGCCTCGGGAATTCTTCGCATGCCGACGCCCCAAGCCATCTCGTCCAATATAGCTGAGACATAACCACAAGGTTCCATGTCAGAAAAGAGAGTACCCAAGATAGTATCTTGTCTCTTTACGCACAGGTTTGCATTGGGAGTACAGTGAGAGACGGATTTGGTGTGTTGTGTGGTTATGTATAATATGGTACGCCAGCTTTGTGATAAAACTTGCTCTATTACATTTTTCCTTCAGAACTAAAAGATAACTCAGACGGCGGTCCCTTGCGTCATTATTACTATCAAATATTTGGAGATTTTTTGTTTGTGTAACCCAAATATTTAGCCTGTGAGTTCCTATACTCGGGAGCAAAAAAAAGGGGTCTAGAGGGTTGTATGAAAAGTGACCGAGTTTTTTTGCTCCCTAGTATACTTGGTACTGCTTTTTCCAAGATTTTATACACTGTCTCAAAAATTATCTGAAATATTTCAGAAGGGGCCTGGGTTAGTTTTACTGAACAACCTTTTGCCCGCGACTTCGTCCGCAAAAAATCAAAATTTACGCTTAAACTTCCTCTCTCCCATCGAAAATGTACGAAAGCCAGCCAAATACGAGTTGTACTTTAGCACGAAGGGTTTCGTACACCTACCTATCTACCTCAACGAAATTAACTTAAATTAACTTTCTTGCATGGACACCCATTTCCATTATTTTTTATTCCATCCTTTTGTTATGTAGGAACGTGATCTTTAAAAACATTTTTACTAAATACAAACTCCATATTTTCTATATCATCTTTTTACCAGTCGAGTTATGAGGTAAAAAACATTAAAAAAAATACAGACGAGTTGAAAACCTGCTCCTTTTTTTGAAGTCGGTTAAAAAGAGGACAAAGATTAGTAACTTTTAATTGGCTTTGTTTGACTTCTTCTTATGATGTAACAAATCGATATTGCCAGAACAAAAAACACATTAAAAAAAACTCAATTTTATTTCAGAGTAAACAAAAAAGAATTAGCGAAACGTCAAACTTCATTTTGCTGGTTGAAAAGTGTATTACGGGAACGTCACTTTAAATTAAATGGAATAAACGGATTTCTATTTGCTACTCCGCAATAACTCAGTGAGGTTGGTTAATAAATCATCATCAAGCTGGTCATTTATCTTGTGAGGATTGCAACACCGGTGGTGATTAAATTTGATTTTCTGGTTGATATAATAATACCACCACAAGCGGAAAATTGAAGAAGGTATTCATTAATTTTTTTTGAGATATAAAAGACCAACACGATGTTCTAAAGTTTCCAGATTTTCGCTCATAATAATTACCAAACGGCCGGGACTTTAATCAAGTTATAATATTGTTTAAATTGTTTCAGCCATTTTAAATAAATAAAATAAATAAATATCTTGGGACAAATTACACCAATCTACCCAGCCCCAAACTAAGCAAAGCTTGTACTATGGGTAACATACTTACACACACACAAATCACGTCTATATCCCTTACGGGGTAGACAGAGCCTGAGGTAACAAGACCTAACCACGCCACGTTTAGCATGATTGTAGGCGTATAGGTGGAAAGGGGAATCAAAATAGTGATGGGTTGCTAGCCGCATCGCCTATAACATGATTCCTAAGACTCGCCCATTCCCTCGATGGGCATACTTATATACATACTTATATAATGTAGATAAATACATACTTAAATACATACAACATCCATGACTTGGTCACAAGCATTCGTATTCATCTTACAACTGTCTGCCCCTACCGGGATTCGAACCCAGGACCTCTAGCTTCATAGTCAGGGTCACTAACCACGTCGCTAGCGAACGTTAACTGCGCTGTGATGGAACAGGGGGGTTTCCGTTACGTCTTAATGCGATTAAATTCCGATTCAGTTTAGGTTCGCTCGCTACCAGATCCATACTAAAAATGACAGCTAAAACCAGGCCTCAGGGCAAAGATAGCAAGATAATTATCTTCGAGTTGAATTCCGAATGTTTTGCATGACACAACCGAACATGCACCAATTTACAAGGTCGAAACCTATCAGGGTGCATTCAAACTTGACTTTTGACGCTTGCATTTAAAGTTAGTTATGGTGTGTCTCGAAGTATTGACTCGGTGTTAATTTAAACGTGTTTTGGGGATTGTCATTAGCTGAGTTCGGGTCAAAAGGGGTATCCCATGGAAAGCTATATATATTAATGCGATATGCGCCAAGATAGCAATTCTCTTGACGTTTATTTTATCTTAATGATAGTAACTATTAGTGAGATAAGTTTGCTCCTATATATGCATCGTTTGGGATTTTTTTAAATCTAATCGGGCCCATATTTGATAAACGTGACAGACAACAAGTTACAATATCAAATAGAAAGAAAGAAAGAGAGAAATAAATATTTATTTCTCAACAACAACAATAATATAAGTACAGTTTGTATTTAAAAGAGCTTTACATCTAACTAGCTGTTGCCCGCAACTTCGTCTGCATAGAATTCGTTTATCGCTAACCCGCAGAAATTACGCAATCCGTTCTTAGAGGATGCCTACGTCATAGTAGCTTTATGCATGCAAAGTCTCAGCCCGATCGGTTTAAAATTGACAAAGTTTCATACAAACTTTCATCCCCTATTTTATCCCCTTGGGGGTAGAATTGATCAAAATCCTTTCTTAGCGGATGCCTACGTCATAAAATCTACCTGCATGCCAAATTTCAGCCCGATCCGTCCAGTGGTTTGGGCTGTGCGTTGATAGATCACTATGTCAGTCAGTCAGTCAGTCACCTTTGAGTTATATATATTTAGAAGATAGATAGCAAAATTGTTAGTTGTTTCAAAATAGGATTCCAACTCAGCATGTGTCGGAGCTCAGGGTGGCACCGACGCTGTTTTTCAGTGGATCCATTAAACAACACAAAACATACAATTACTTAACCTAAGCAACTCAACCCAAAAGAAGCACGAAAACAGAATACAACCAATTTTTATTCATATAGACATTTGCAATTAGAAATACATGGGTGACTTGTGAAGTTCCGTCTTGATCAAAGTTTCACACTCGCTACGAAATGTATGTCGAAATGTTACTGTCTCTCGTCATAGGTCACGTTTATGAAAAAAAGCTGGTGGTCTTTTTTTCACAGTATACTTATCTGGTATACTGATCAGTCAAAAAGAAAAATGCCACAGAATAATACCTTTTTAAGAAATCTGAAAGAGATTGTAGTGCACAAACTGCTTGGATTTTGAAAGATTGGTTGAAAGATTTTTTGAATAGATTACCACCACCTATGGACACCCGCAACACCAAAAGATTGCGGATGCATTGCCAACTTATAGAGCTGAAGATGGAATACCTCATGTGCCAGTAACTTCACCGGCTGTCTTACTCTCCTCGCCGGAACACAGTAGCACAAGCGCTGCTGCTTGGCGACAGTATAAGTGAGTACAGAGTTTTATCACCCACTAAGGGTTGTCATGTGTTGCCAGTCTGGAATACTGCATGCGCCAGTTATTTGACCGGGTTGCCAGCTGTCAAAATTATTTTTTAATTCTTCATCGTCCGTGACAACTGGGTTACACTGGATTGCGCTTGTCTGCGCTCAAAATAGGCATTCTCAGCATGACCCAGAAATTGGACGTGGTCCTACAATAACGCCCTGTAATAATCAAACGAACCTTTTTGATAAACTAAAAATAAAGTATAATATTAACGGTTGTGAAACGCCTGATTCAAAACTGTAGCCTTTCGATATGCCACTCTAACACTGTCAAATATACAAAGCGTTTTCGAATTATTCTCGAATTCCAGACTTTGCTTATAACACACTTTTAAAGGTTATCGTAATTTTATTATGCTTTCAAAATAGAGTCACTCCTTCGACACTACACACTTTGGTCATCGTCTACTGTATGAAAACATTGGGCAATTATCATTATAAAATACTGTTTTTTTTTAACGGAGTGCTCAGTGTAACTAACCCTATCATCTGCTGAAATAATCCGGAGTACACACAACACAAGCTTACAGGCTGCAAAGGCTACACAGGCCAGTCTTACTGCACCGTGCCCTTTATTTCATTCATTTGGCTGTAGCTCCACCATTCGTCTGGACAGTAACATTCCACCTGAGACCTTCTAACTATTCTAAACTATCCAATTTGGATTTTTGGCCAATATACAGAAGGTTGCAAATACAACAATGCATTTCTAACTCCTGACTGTGTTAAGGTAGTTTAGACTTAAACAACGGCAGCAAGGGTCGAGTTTTGATTGAGGCTTAAGGTTTCATTTGAAGATGGACGTTTTGTTATTCCATGCCCTTGCATGGAACAACTGTCAAAACCTTTGTTCTAGAATGTTTTGAGAGTGACATGCCCACGTAATAATAATAGCTTTTATTTCCGACTAACATGGATCATTGAGTTAGTAATAATTCAAAACTTATTCTAGTATTAGTTATCAATTAGTTAAAAAATAATAAATTCAAAATAAATGAATCTGTGAAATAAAATTAAAGCAATTGGTAATTAATAATAATCAAGTATAAATAAATAAAGTTAACATTTAAAAGTAATTTAATTATTTATTTCTGTGCCCGTGAATCGTGCTGCAGTTTTACAAGTACCAGGCCATCTAACCTATCCATACATACATACTATAGAAATAAATACATACATACATACATAAATCACGTCTTTATCCCTTACGGTGCGGGGTAGACAGAACCTGTGTATGTTGTTGCGAATTAAATAATTTCATTTCATTTCATTGCATTTATGTATGTATGTATAACGTTAGGTACATCAAACAACCTTATAACGAATTTCAAAGTAAACCTAATCATTCACCCGTATGTTACATACATACATACACAAGGCTCCCCTTTCGCAAGAAAAGATGGCAGTGCTAATGTAATCCAATTCTTCACTTATATTTAGGCCAACATGACAGGCAGTTAGCTTCAAGCATTAAACCAACCGGAGATGTCAATGAGGTGGCTTCTTCAAAAAGTATAATGAAATGACCACGAGCAGCAATTACATGAGTGTGTCAGCTATTCGTTGACACATATTGTGATCTATGGAAAGGTTCTGAATATGATTCGTTGTATTATGTGGTTCACGACAACCACAGGACTTTGTCACAACATAAACGTTAACAAAGAGTTTGATTTTGAGAAATATCGTCTAAATACTATGATTAAAAGGTTTGATTACATTGCCATAATTTTTCATCTGCGTGTAATTTATGTCTTTGTCTTTGATAATTCGACGACGACCGGATAGCCCAGTGGTTAGTGAACCTGCGAAGCTAGAGGTCTCGGGTTCGAATCCCGGTTGGGGCAGACAGTTGTATGATGAATACGAATGGATGTTGTATGTATTTATCTACATTATATAAGTATGTTTATCCGTTGCCTGGTACTCATAGTACAAGCGTTGCTTAGTTTGGGGCTGGGTCAATTGGTGTCATTTGTTCCAAGATATTTATTTATTTAATTTTGCAATGAAATGAAACGAAGAAAGTTTAAGTTGATCGAGAAATTAATTAAATAGTTTTGACAATTCGCATGCTTTTACTGCCTCGCCTCTTATTGAAAGTGAAAGATTTTTGCACAGAAAGAAGCGGGCGTCTGCTCCGGTTGGTATAACGCTCCAAGGCAAGACACGAACGTTTATATTTCAACAGCTTTGTGAGAAGATTGCCTTAAATAAAACATGAAAGATTTACACAGTAAATTAGATGAATTTAACGGGTAATCTTACAAAGCGGCACCATTAACCGTGGACGTATAAACGGTATTACACGCAAGCAACGCATATGTAGGCGAAAAGCTTAAAAATCGCCTGTTGTACGTGTGGTAGTGTACCTACAGAACTGATATGGGACTTAAGTCATTTTTCTGTTTTGGAACGTCAATTTGTTTATTTCCCTTTCCACCTATACGCCCTTAATCATGCTAAAGGTGGCCTGATTTTGTTACCTTAGGCTCTTGTTACCCCGTAAGGGAAAAATACGTGATATATGTATGTATTTAATTAAAGCCTTTATTTATTTTTACATACATACATACATACATACCGTCACGCCTCTTTCCCACAGGGGTAGGCAGAGACTACTTTATTCCACTTGCTACGATCCTGACATATTTCTTTCGCTTCCTCCACAGTCATCAGTCTCTTCATACATGCTCGTCGGTTTCGGGTACTCCTGACCTGACCTTTTTCCAAAACGTCTCCTATTTGGTCTCGGAACGTCCGTCTAGGCCTTCCCCTCCCAACGAAACCATTCACACTCCCCATATATATCTGTTTAGTTAGTCTACTTTCATCCATCCGCTCTACATGCCCAAACCAACTAAGCATACTTTTTTCTATCCTAGTCACTATATCCTCTTTCACACCAGCACGTTCCCTTATCACACTGTTCCTTATTCTATCTTTCAGTGATACACCTTCCATACTCCTTAACGCTCTCATTTCTACTGCATTTATTCTACTTTCATGCTTCTTTTGCCATACCCAAGTTTCGCTACCGTACATTAATGTTGGAACGAGCACCCCTCTGTGGACAGCCAGACGCGCCTTCTTTGACACCTTCTCACTGCTCACAAAGGCGCGCAGCGCCCCATTGACCATATTTCCTGCATTCACTCTTCTTTCAATATCACTTTCACACTTCCCATCTTTCGTAAACGCCGATCCCAGATATACAAACTCTTTTACCTGTTCGACTTTCTTACCCGCAATCAAAATATCACATTCAGTCATACTATCGTCTTTTTCAAACACCATAACTTTCGTCTTGCTTACATTAACATTCATACCTTTCGTTTCCAATGCACCACATAAAATGTTAGTCATCATCTGCAACTCCTCCTCCGACGATGCCAACAACACTTGGTCGTCGGCGTATAGGAGGCATTTGATGGTTAACCCACTCATCCTTAGTCCACAGTCATTCCCTTTCAAATCACTCAGGCATGTATCCATGAATAGGTTGAACAGCCACGGTGACGCAACACATCCTTGTCTAACACCTTTCTCAATGCTAAACCATTCAGTGTACGCCCCGTTTATCCTGACACAAGCACTAGAATCCTCATAGAGAGATTTTAGTGCTCGTATCAGATTACTGTTCACCCCATGCATGGATAATGCTGACCACAACTCATTCCTCATCACTCTGTCATAAGCCTTCTCCAAGTCCACGAATAAGCAGTATATTTTCTGGCCCTTGGCCATATACTTTTCGGTTATACACCGCAAGGAGAAGACTTGATCCGTGCATCCCATTCCCTTTCTAAAACCCGCTTGTACATCCCATATTTTCTCATCGGTCTCTTTCATAACTCTTTCAATCAGTACCTTTGCATACAGTTTGCCGACGACGCTGAGAAGGCTTATTCCGCGGTAGTTTTTGCAGTCTAGTTGTGACCCCTTTCCTTTGTACAGCGGCACAATCACGGCCTTGCACCAATCCTCCGGTACCCGACCGTTCGTCCAACACAAGTTGAAAAGTTGGCACAACTGACTGGCTACCACGCCTTCACCGGCTCTCAGCATTTCGACCGACACTCTATCATATCCCGCAGACTTTCCTAACTTCATTCTTTTCATGGCGTTCACAATTTCATCCATGCCTATCTCATTTTCCTGACTACTTTCATTCATCTCTCCGGCATGAGCCGGTACGTTCACTGATTCTTCTGCTCTTTCAAACAAGCTTTCAAAATATTCCTTCCATCTTTTTAACACGCACTCTTCTCCTTTTATAACACTTCCATCGAGGCTTCTGATTTCACTCAGCTCCGAGGCAGTGTTTTTGCCCCGGGCTGTCTTTATAGACTTCCAGAACATTTTAATATTTGTCCGGAAGTCATCAGAAAGTCTCCTATCAAAATTATCTTTACGTTCTTCCCTCTTTCTGTCACAAGTCTGTTTTACTAATCCTTTCACTCTTTTGTATTCATCTTTCGCTTTACATACATCTTCATCCGTCACCTTTTGCATTCTTCGATTAGCCTTTTTCGCTAACCAATCCAACCATGCCTTCTTCTTTTCACGTACCACTTGTTGTACTTCACCATCCATCCATACGTTCCTTTTCTTTCTCCCTTTTCCCCTTTTGCACACTCCACACACCTCAGTAGCAACATTCACAACTCCTTCCTTAAATGCCGTCCACACCTTTTCTATCTCACATACTTCATCTAAGTCGCAAAGGCGATCCTTTAACACATCCTTGTACTTTTCTCTTACACTCTCGTCTTGCAGATTCTCCACTTTTATTCGCTCAAGGACACTAGTGGTTTCTTTGACCCGGTGCCGCCATCGTTTAAACAGACCACTAATACGGCATATCACCAGGTGGTGGTCTGTGTGGATGCCGACTCCGCGGTATGCACGAGTGTCCCTGACTTTATTTCTCAATCTTTCATCCACTATCACAAAATCAATCATACTCTTCGCACTTCCTTCTTCCCTTGTGTACATATGGATCTTTTTGTGTGCAAACATTGTGTTTGTCACGCAAAGATTCCACTCCAAACACACCTCAAGCACACTTTTCCCGTTTTCATTCACTCGTTCATCACCAAACGCACCAACCACTCTTTCATATCCGTCACGCTTTATACCTACCCATCCGTTAAAATCACCTAGCATGATGATCCTCTCATTCTCCTTGCATTTACTCGTAATATCTCTCACACTATCCCAGAACTCTTCCCTTTCAGCTCTCTCTTTCATAGACCCACTCGATCCCACATCCGTCGGTGCATATACACCGAGAATGAAGATACGAGTGAGTCCAACTTTCAGCCTCACCCACACAAGCCTGGGACTCACACACTCAAACTCAATCACACACTCAGCCACTCTTGCGGAAAGTATGACACCAACTCCCTGACGGCCTTTATTGGCGCCAGACCAATATGCCACATAGGTTCCATGTTTGGTGGTGTCACACCCTTTCCGCTTGGTTTCATTCACACACAAAACATCAATATGCCTAGCATCCATCATCTGACACACTTCATCAACTTTGTCTTTCATTCCTCCTCTTACATTCAGAGTAGCGAAGCGGCTCTCCGTAGCCCACTTCTCGCCCCCGTGGTGAACGCGACGTGACGGGTTGCGAACCTCGTCGCCGCCATCCTGATCATCATTATGAAATTGTATCATGTCGTTCCCACGAGTAGCAAGGGATAAAGGTCGATCCTGGCAGAGCCCCGCATACCAGGATAAGGCTAGCCATTATCAGGGGATCGCCTGGTCCCCAAGGCGAATTGGCACGCTTAAGACTAGGCACGCCCCTAGTCACGCATCTCTCGGCACGGCAGACCTTAGATTGGCGGAAAGGGCAAGGAAAGGGAAGAGGTAGGATAGAAAGGTGGAGAGGGATGAAGAAATGAGGTAGGACAGGGTTTGAAAGGATACTACAGTAATGGGAGACTGATGAAGCAACTGTAGTAGCTAGGGGAGGCCGGGGTCGCATACCCGAATACTCAACTCCAAATACCGGACAGGCACTTGAGATGAGTACCCCCTGACCCTTTCTCATTTTTAGTTACTCACATATCGCGTTCATTCTATTTATTAATTTATTTAAGTATAGGTTATTGATATATATTTAGTATATTTACTTGTGTATCATTCCGTGAGCCTCAGACGGTTGGCAGAAAATCAGTGCTGCAGGTGTCTAACGCCTCAGCATAATGCCGAGCCAGCGACCGATATTTTATCTGTACTCTTTTGTTTATTTCTGTTATATTTGTGTGCCTTTAAAAAGCGGCTAAATGTCTTTCTTTCTCTTTCTCTATGGTAGCAAACCTCAGCCGGTACTGTCGGGGTAAAAACCAAAGTTCATAACATTAATCTCGCACTCCGATAACCCTAACGATCAGGGCGACGCTGACGGATCGCTGCGAAAAACCGTGTACACTTTATTAGCCTATTTGCATCAGTGTTAAGATTAAGGAGGTAATGTATAACAGCTCGTTGGCAGGGGTTGTAAATGTGTCAAGCTTTGCGATACTGGCGGTTGCCCGCGACTACGTCTGCGGAGAATGCGCTTATCGCTATCCCGCGGAAACTATGCCATTTTCCGAGATAAACAGTATCCTATGTCCTTTCTCGGGACTGAAACTATGTGTACCAAATTTTACTAGCATTGGTTTAGTGGTTTAAGCGTGAAAGTGTAACAGACAGTTACTTTCGCATTTATAAGATTTTATACCTACAAGGATGGCAAACGAGCATGTGGGTCACTTTATAGTAAGCAAGCAAAATTGTGGTAGCGATCCAGGTGGACTTCGCACACTGTACTGTTAGGATACCTAAGTATTATTATTTTTTTAAACATTTTTGTTTTTTTTTTGATTGTAGGTCTACGGACTGGCTGGTTTACGGACTGGCTAGTTCATATTTGTGATCAAGTTTTATAAATCGAACACTCGTTCGATTTTATTCGGCTTTTGTTTTAGATCTTGAAGGCAGACGAGTGTTCTGCTTGAACCAGGAACTAGTTTACCTGGTATATTGTAATAACGTATCATTTGATCAGAGTTGAATAAACAAAGTACAAACGTTATTCAAATGCATTTACATTTAACTAGCGACCCGCCCCGGCTTCGTACGGTATATTATGCATGTATTATACATATAAACCTTCCTCTTGAATCCCTCTATCTATTAAAAAAACCGCATCAAAATCCGTTGCGTAGTTTTAAAGATGTAAGCATACATAGGGACATAGGGACATGGGGACAGAGAAAGCGACTTTGTTTTATACTATGTAGTGATGATAGTGATGAAGTATTTAGGATTTAAGCAACTAAAGTTTGTTTGGGACGCATCGTGATCCGTACTTAATACACCGTCCGATTTAGGTAGTGCTCCAAGAGCTGCCTCACAGTACCCTGGAACTCTGTTTGTAAACTGGAAATTATAAGGTAGAGCATATTTGCGTATTTATTGTAAACGGGTTTCCTAAAAATAAAACAATTGAGGCCACAAAAAACACTGAGTACGTATTCTAAAAACTAGCACATTATTATAATACGGATGTACAAATGGATATGGCCGTTCAATTAAACCAGATGTCAATTACTACCCATCACTATTTTGATTCCATTTATCTGTGAAAGGTAAATGTCAAAGTGACAGATAAGGACAAACGATTGCTAAGTTAGCAGAGGCCTACAGATCGTTTATGAATAAGGCGTAAATCTTTTCCCGGACTATTTAACGAAAATCAAGGCGATACCATTATTTGACGAACTAATGGTTTGGACACGAAGACAAACAGAACCAGAGTTGGTAAATAGGAGATTCCCTTGAGAAAATTGGATAAGTTTAATGCGCCGGCTACTACGGGCACACACACACACACACACACACACACACACACACACGTATATGTTTGTCGAATCTGTGAAATTTGTAGGTTATATTAAAAAATCATAGAATGTTAACGTTGAGCATGTAACCAACTACTAAAGCAAAATCGTGGAACTTTGTTGTTATTAAAATAGTTTAGGGTATTTGTAATGTAAAATAGGTTCCCAGTTTGCCTAAACAAACTGGTAACAGCGCCAGTCCTGTTGTCCTAGCAGTCTAGAGCTACATAATGCGTGTAGCGTGAATAACATAGTGTGTAGGTACACATTGTGTTGACACAGCTCTCATGTTATACAGAAATGGAGAATTTGGCGGACTGTTACATTGAAAAACCGGCGAAGTCCGAGTCGGACTCACGCACCGAGGGCTGCTTACAGATAAAAATAAATAAATAAATAAATATCTTGGGACAAATTACACCAATCGACCCAGTCCCAAACTAAGCATTGCTTGTACTATGGGTACCAGGCAAAGGATAAACATTCTTATATAATGTAGATTTAAATACATACAACATCCATGACTCGGGCACAAACATTCGCATTCATCATACAACTGTCTGCCCCTACCGGGATTCGAACCCAGGACCTCTAGCTTCATAGTCAGGCTCACTAACGAATAGGCTATCCGGTCGTCAGTTAGATAGTTCAGCAAGTGAATACAATATATTCAGTGTTAGCCGAGCCCAGTTTTAAGCAAATCGTGTGACATTGGTGTTACCAAGCCGGTCTGGGATCAAAGAAAAATCATAGAATGTACCAGTTGCTTCTGTTACCGCGCAGATGGTAAAAGCTCATCGGCGTAATCGACGAAAATTGTAGGAATCATGTTAAAGACGATACAGCTAACATCCCATCACTATTTTGATTCCTATTTCCACCTATACTTCCACAATCATGCTTGCCTTTAAGTTTTGTTACCTTAGACTCTGTCTACAGCGTAAGGGATAAAGACCAGGTTTATGTATATATGTATGTGTAACCGAAATCACAATCAAAATCAACACCACTACAATCAATACGATGACAAGTCTACTCTGGTTTCTGGCATCTGTTCTGTAACTTGTAAATTTAAAAATGCTCCAGACTTTTTGAGGTATTTTTTGAGGTGGCGGCGGTTTTGTTTGTCATTTTAGTTATATTTTCGTTGACTACATTTTCAAGCATTGACTGCATGAATAGAAGATATTCAACGGGAGTGTATCTGTCGTAAACACACGCGACCTGTTTTGTAAATTGGTTTTTAAATTTAGAATTGTATTTTTATTCATGTTTTGTTACGCAAGATTTGACTTTAGGATTAAAAGTGATTTTAAACAAGATACTGTTTTCCTCACAGTCTCTGTTTTGCATGAGACAGAGACAGAGAAGCGATATCAAGGCACCTCGGTAACAACCAGCGCAAACTTCTCTTGTCTGGCTTGTGGAAGAGTATATGGCTTTCGCATTGGCATAACAACAGAAGACGTTGTCTTCGTCTGTAATAAACGCAATAGCCATTTCTCGGTAACTGCCTATTCGCAAGACTCAGGCGTCTACAGACCGAAACATACTCAGTAATTTAATTAAATCCGATTCCAGAGAATCTCGATCGTAATTCCCCGCATATTTCGTCACATTGCCTCCAGGATTGCTTTGATATCGCTTACAATCCCAGCTATGCTCGCGGTGAATATTCCCACAGATATTTGTATCAAAATGCTTAAGCATGTCTATGGTTACAATTGTGAGGCGCAGCTAGAGGTGGTTGTGATTTGTCCCTTTATGGTTTGTCGATGAACGTTGCACGGTACACAACAAATACTACTCACGAACTTGTCTCAACTTGTCTGAACATCCCTGTAAATTTTCGTAGTGAGAACGTACTACGCATGCCCATTTTTTTAATGGTAGTTCAACTTTAAAACCTTTGTTTTGGAACTCAGCGGGGGTATTAAGACCGACTTTCTGGAAAGGCAAGTGAAATATCGTTGGGTTATCGATTTTTGGGACACTCGGTATATACGTATTGAGATCTCGAAAACGTCCCATACAATTTAGGTGTTTTTTTATGGATCTTTGGAGGCTAAAAATGGACAACAAAAACTGTCTGAAAGAGAAATACTTTCAGGTATTTTGGTAGCGTCGACCAACGCTGAAAGTATTTAAAAATATTTTGAAACAACTTCGCTCGGAATTAATTTTAACCTTTTTCTACGAACTCACGTATTCTGTACAAAGGGCACTTTAAAACATTAATTAAATAATTAACTTCGCAATGCTTAATTTTATACAGAGCCCACGCCATATTTTGCTTTTTACAATATATAATTAAATAGGTACACTCCAAAAATTTGGACCCTGGAGACGAAAACGGCTTTTAAATTCCTCTTCTTTGGTAATTTATTTATAACCCTAGCAGACGTTTTTTCGACGCTATCTCAAAAGGTATATGATATTGGAATACCCATAATAAAATACTTTTCTGGGAATTTGCGGGAGCGTCGGGTTCTCCCGTGGGTCCTTGCTCCACGGCTTCCAATATTAAGGGCTATATGTACCTACTCAGTTATGTATTGGACCTGTATTCGGTAGGTACATAAAACTAGTAGTTGTCCGCAAGTTCGTCTGCATGCTAAATCACCTGCAGATAAAATACACGGTATAGATACAGTCATATGCTATCCTAACGATAGTTAAATAAACGAATCGTGTAAAAAGACGTATATGAAAGACTAGCTGCTACCCGCGATGACACTTGCAAATGTGGCTTTCAATTGATAAAAGAATTTTCAAAATTGGTTTAGTCCTACAGATTACCCCTACAAATTCAGAAACTTTATTTTTTTATTAGTATAGATGTAGATAAAATTCATTTCTGCATCATTACGCCTTCTGAAATAGCCATAAAAAACCGGCCAAGTGTGAGTCGTATACGTCACGTCATGTAAAAAGAACGCTGGAAAAAAGTAGAGGTCCCCCCTCTGCTCATAGTGTACCTACCCATGCGCAAGCACCCCCTCTCCACTTTCTTCCAGCGTTCTTTTTACATGACGCGAGCTGTACTCGTATCTCAATTTTTCTATACCTCAATAATATGTGAAAATTTCAAAAACACTTTCGATGCCTTTCTTGTGTATTCCGTTGTAATTTTTAACTTTGTTCAATTTAAAAATGGAACAAAGTTAAAAATTACAACGGAATACATTATTTCTTGCTGTAGCGGCTACAGTAACTAATACACACTTTGTGAACATTTTAAGTATCTGTCTATTAGATAGGATTCACTGATTCCTTGAGACTGACGAACGGCCGAAATAACATACGTTGAAGTGTCAAATACGTGTCGCTGGTGGCGCTGTTGCCTATAGAATCATAGGTCTATTAGACCGACCGCTAAATGAGTCTTCGCCCTTGCGGTGCAGGGGCGCATGGTACTACGACCGCGGCAGCCAAAAGAAGTGCGGGCGGCAGGCGCACTACCCGCCCGCACCTCTCTCGGTCGCCTTTGTCGTCCTACCTCGCGGACTTGTGCCGCGCGGGAGAGGACTCATTTAAGCGGTCGGTCTATAAGAACTGCTACAGTTGGTAAGCTCTTAGAACCACTTTCGGGTTTGTTTTGTTGTCTCACTCACTCTTATGGGTTTTATACTTGTACCGGCCCGTGGTGCTCGAAAACCAAATGTCACGGACTGTATTTAAAAACCTTCGCATTTATAATATTAGTAGAATTAGCGATTATAGTACAACTTCGTACACGCTTCATAGATACAGTTTTGCATCAGCCGAATAGTTTGAAGAACAAATGTACAGACGGAAAACGGAGGCTTCGTAGCAGACAAGATTTGTCCCCTAGCCACTCGAGAAATCTGCCCAGATTTCTTACGCACATTCAAATATCATTTTCGCGTTACCTGAAAATTGGTGCGTAACGTATTTTCCCTCCGTGTATTGGAGTGAATATAATCAGAATATTTTATGGGGACGAATATCTCGTTTTAATTTGACTTCAATATTGCCGCAAAATATTCAGAGAACATCCAGACGCTATTGAAATGCTTTTCGCCTTGAATAATTTCCGCTTGACTTAATAGTGGCACCCTTTCTTCCCATTTGGGTTTAAAGATTAGGAAAGGGGTTCTTTTACTAAGAACGAGTGAACGAAATACACATCGAAGGTGGCGCCGCGAGCATTATACGGATAAACTAAAAAGCTTCTATTCACGATCGTTCTCAGCCGGATACTCGCCTGTAAATTCAAATTCAAATTCAAATGGTTTATTGCAAATTATGTTGTTTTACAAGATCTTACTTAATGTATAAAAGCCCAGAAACATAAACCCTGATAGGGCACAGCAACACTCTAAAATAAATACCTACATCTACCTATAGCTATTTCGCATTTCTAAATAATTTACAAAAATTTCGCTCACTAAAGACAGTTAATAATTTAATTTTTAATTTGTAATTAACTATATAAGTATATGGGTTCATCTAATCGCATCAAACCGCAACTGTTGCGTCTGTTGCACGTTACAGTAACTAAAAGACCTACCCCCTTATTCATAAACGCTCTATAGGCTTCTGCTAACTTAGCAATGACAGATAAGGACAAACGATTGCTAAGTTAGCAGAAGCCTACAGAGCGTTTATGAATAAGAGGGCTAGTGTGGTGTGGACGTGACGTTTCGCTCACGGCAGGCACGCGAGCCATGTCCACACTAGGCTTCTAGTCGGAATTTCGAGTAGCATTAATAGTGGAGGCAAAATACGTGAAATTTCCCTTAAGTCAGGAAATAATTCTAAGAACTGATAAAAACAATTGTTTTTGATTTGTATGGGTTAGAAATGGAATTTAATACATCACTTGATATATTCACCCCCCCGGAAAGGGGTGGAATTGGTTGAAAATGGTGTAATAGTAATAACTAAGAAGAAAAAATAGGTGTAGTCTGTGCAATTTGCCATACGTTTTATTACATCTTAATCTATATTTGCACCCGTTATTTAGCTCAATTCAAGCTACGGAACATACAAAAAAAAAATCATATAACTAAAAATATACTTTTTGGCACTGCGGCCCCGGGAAAAATACAGAACGCGGTGCAAATTGAGGAAATGATGAGAATATATATCAAAACACAATACCAAATTTGCACCAGGGTGCGACACCCGGAAAGTAG
This sequence comes from Pandemis cinnamomeana, assembly GCA_932294345.1. Taxonomy (NCBI): domain Eukaryota; kingdom Metazoa; phylum Arthropoda; class Insecta; order Lepidoptera; family Tortricidae; genus Pandemis; species Pandemis cinnamomeana. Next base: position 10,196,904 of record OW028721.1, read on the forward strand.
TTTTCTATGTTTTACTGTCTTTGTACTTCGGGGGAAATTTTGGAATTAATAAAAATCGTCACAATCGTCTTAACTTGGTTTGATTTACATTCGCACCCCATAAAAAATTGACATTTCTACACGGAACATGCGGTTCTGTAATACTACCCGCTACCTAGCGTTCGCTGCTATTCCTTGCGTTTAGATAGAACTATGTTTACCAAACTTCCGGTTAAAATTTTCTTTTTTTTATTGAGTGCGAATGTAGTATCTTTTAAATATGTGTTATTTATAATTTTTCACGACTATCTTAATTTCCCCCGAAGTACAATCTACAAAAGAGTGAAAAAAAACATGTTCCATACTTTGCACGGGGGTGCAAAGTTACCTAGGTGTTTATAATACTTTGAAAAGCTTAATCTAAGTTTGCACCAACCGTCTGAATTATCCTCGAGCCGCAATCAGAAAAAAATATTTTACCAAGATTCTATACATCGTACACCTTTTTAATTAACATATATTATGTACCAAAGGGGACCCTTCACGTGGCTAAACTTGCGCCTAATACCTTTTCTCATACTCCAAAATAACGGCATTTGAAGTTTATACCTAATATTTTAAAGTGTTCCGTACATGATAGAAAGGTGCAAACCAAGGGAAACCATCTAGTCGTGCCCTCTAACGATTCCACAAAAAAACACGACTACACGAATTACTTCCATACTTTTCCGTAATTCGACTATACTATAAGCTATTATTGTACGATAGTGTGCCAGTGTTTGCATTTTGCTGCTCTGATTGCCGGGGAATTGGTTCCAAGGACTGCTCCAATGTTTTTTCCGTTCAATACCGTCAAACGGTAATCATACCTGCCCTTCGTTTCGTTGAGTATTTTTTGGTTCTTATGTAATTTTAGATCGAATGATTGCTTGGTTTTTCTTTCGTAGAAACGAAAAAATTCGGAAAGTTTTTTATGGAATCAGGCGTTACTTAGCGGAGGTCCATTTCAATGAACATAAAATATTTACCTTGCAGTAGCTAACTCCGCTGATGAACAACCAACATGTTGGTTTGCATGTGTAACAGTTGTGCTATAATGATCCCGTAGAGGGATCAAAACGCGTCAGTGTTTGTGTGGTGTAAGGGATAATTAAGTTCGAGGGATTAATATGTGTTTTATGTGGCATTAGTGGAGGGAGGGTTGCATGAAAAACATATATTTCACACAGGCTTGGTTATCTTGCACGTGAGTAGCGGAGTAGCAAGGTCTATTTTATGTTCATTCGGAAAGTCTTTTACATGGGGAGCTTGGAATATGTTAAGTGAGGACTATTTTATAGCTTTCCGTGCTAAGTCTGCAGTTTAGCATAAGGCAGTCTAAGCAATAGGTCATAAAAACATTCGATTAAAACACGCCTACGAACGCGAAAGTCTAGCCTCAATAATTTAGGCAAAACGGTTAGTGGCGCTCAGCCAAATCTTGACGTAGCTTTTGGCAATATTTCATCGTGGCTTTTAATAAAATTGTCATAAATGCATACCTTCCTTTGAAACAAAGAACGCCAATATTTGCGCACGACTCGTTCTCTTTGAGCGCTGTTGTTAGCTGAGGGTCTGCAGATTTAACGTTATTGCTCACTTTGATATGTAGATAATTGTTTCCAGTAAAAGACTTAATGTAGGGATATCGTTTGAAATAAATTTATTGAAAAATAAAAAGAAAACAATAAAGAAGAGTCAAAACTTAGAAATAACTTAAACCTAGCTAAAACTATTATTAAAGATAAAAAAAATCTCCCAAATCGCCGCCAATGGGGAGGGTGCCCAGAAGGCTGGCAGCATTGCCACGTTGTATGACAATGCTTATTCGCTGAGCGAAATATATACATGAAATAAATACATGAATATCGCAGGACAATTTGATACCTATCGCTATATTTGCTTGCAATAATTGTTAGCTTAGAGAGCTAAGATAATCCCTTATGTGCCACAGTTTTTTCACCGGTTGTCTTACTCTCCACACATACTCAGCAGCGCAAGCACTCCTACTTAGCGGCAGGATCAACGAGTGTAATAGTGGTAGCGATAAGGACAAACCTTGCATACTACATCTACACTAATCATATTATAATGAGGAAAGATTTGATGGTTTGTTTGTGTGTTTGCTTGGAATAGGTCTGCATAGAATTCGTTTATCGCTATCCCGCAGGAATTACGCAATTTTATAAATAATAGCCGGATAGGATAAAAAGTAGCCGATGTGTTATTCCAGACTATAATCTATCTATGTTCCAGATTTCATCCAGATCTGTCCAGCCGTCCTGGCGTGAAAGAGTAACAAACATCCATCCACCCATCCATTCATCAATCCATCTATACTTACAATTTTTCGCGTTTATACTATTAGTAGGTACTTCCATGCTGGTCTGGGAGTAAAAAAAAAAACAGAATGCGCTTCCCGCGCAGATGGTAAAAGCCCATCGAGGGAATGGACAAAAATCTTAAGAATCATGTGATAGGCGATGCGGCTAGCAACCCATCACTATTTTGATTCCTCCTTTCCACCTATACAAACAATAATAATCAGGTTAACTGGAAGAAATCCCTTCTTAGGGATAAGTTCGCCTTTGTACTATTTTCTGTGTATTTTTGTATTTTTTAATTTTTATGTGCAATAAAGAGTTTACATACATACATACATACATAATGCTAAACGTGGCCTTTAGGTCTTGTTACCTTGGGCACTGTCTACCCCGAAAGGGATCAAGATGTGATTTGTGTGTGTGTGTGTGTGTGTGTGTATAATATTAGTAGGATAATGATAGGATGTGCGTTATTAGATAAAATTTAAACAATAGACAAAGCAATGTATTCTTGCTATTAACCGCTAGAGTTTCGCTAAAATTACTTATTCGTCGGTCGGCAAGATATTATGCAGCGTCAGTTTAACCAAGTATGTGTACGAAACACTTGGCATAGTTGCTGAGATTGTGGGTGCGTAGTTCGCCCAACTGTTGGAATTCTAATCCACTAATGACCGACAACGTTATGCTAGGCGTTTCTGTTGCAATAGAGATGTGCTCGTGAGGGAGTGATTCATAAGATACAATAGATACACGTAAGATATTCCTAATTATATTGTATTTCTTCCTATTAAGGTCGATTTAGACCAAACGAGCGAATGCTCATTCTATCAAATTTATTGTGTACCTACAGCAAACATAACTGGTCACTCTCCATACAAATTTGTTTGAAAAGCGACCCGTTATTTTTGCTCGATACAACAAATTTGGCAGAGTGGGGATAGAATGAGCATTCGCTCGTTTGGTCTAAATCTACCTTTATATATTTACGTGTATCGAATGTGTGTAAATAAATGTTTCTCTCTCTCTCTCTCTCTCTAAGAGTATTAAGGCAAATGAGCTAGTGAGCTAAATTAAGAGCGTTTATTATCTTAAGGTAACACGTACCTACAGGCCACATTTAGCAAGATTGCGGGTGTAAAGCTGGAAAAAGGAATCAAAATAGTGATGGGTTGCTAGCCTCATCGTCTATAACATGATTCCTATTATAATCGCCGATGTCGATGGAAGTCTAAAAACAAACAACTATTATGACAAATAATTTAGCAATTCACTCGTATTGTCTTCAGGTTTTCTCTCTATGTTTCACGCCGTCGCTAATAGACATTAGACATTCTATTGTCTCATTCGATCAATCATCCATTTCACTCATTCCTACATTCGCTGCATTATTAGCTGCTGCCCGGGACTTCGCCTGCAAAAAAATAGTTTTTCGCTATCCCGCAGGAATTACGCAATTTTCCGGGATAAAAAGTAGCCTATGTGGTAATCTAGGATATCAGCTATTTCCGTTCCAAATTTTATCCGAATCCATTCAGTAGTTTTTACGTGAAAGAGTAACAAACATCCATCCATCCATACTTACAAACTTTCGCATTTATAATATTAGTAGGTGTAGACTGTAGAAACTAATAAATAAAACAATTTAAATTTATAGTAAAAACTCAACACGCAGCGCTGACCAGAGCAATGTCACGACTGTCTTTTGTTTTGGTTTTCTTTTAGCGCTGCGTGGCATTAAATTTATTTGTGGCCAGTGCCAAAATATAACAGTTTAATATGACCAAGTTAATTTCATTTAATTGCAAAAGTGTCAGTAGATCGGTTGAGTGCGTAAGGAGGCTGTGCAGGATGGCTGATCTGATAGCACTTCAGGAAACCTGGCTGCTGCCACACGACTTGTCTTTCTTGGACAGTATTGACGATCGTTTTGCTGCGTTTGGAACGTCTGCTGTCGATACATCGGTGGGTGTGCTGCGAGGCCGGCCGTACGGCGGCGTCGCGTTGTTGTGGAGAAAGGACAAATTTTCCACCGTGTCGGTTGTGCAGTGTAAGAGTGTCCGCCTAGCTGCTATAAATGTACAGTCTAATGGACGTTCTATGTTATTTTTTTCAATTTATATGCCGACTGACTGTAATGATAATTTGAGTGAATTCATTGAATGTTTAAGTGAAATTTGTGCTATTATTGAGAGTCAGAATGTTGAGTCTGTGTTTATGTTAGGCGATTTTAATGCACATCCGGGCGAACTTTTTGCGACCGAACTGTTATCCTTCTGTGAGGAGCAGACGTGGTCATGTCTAGACTTGAAAATGTTGGCTTCTAACACCTACACTTTTCTAAGTGATGCACACGGTTGTCGTAGATGGCTGGACCATCTCCTTGTAACAACGATGGCACAGCAAACGGTTCTTAGTGCATCAGTACTGTATGATACCTATTGGTCCGATCACTATCCCCTTTTGTTCGAGTGCAATTTGAGCTTAGTTAAGCCAAAAATTTTAAAACAAATTGTAAATGACAGGAAGGCTAGGTGGGGTGAACGTGATTCGGATCAGATTGAACAATATACTGAAATCTGTAATTCTAGACTAAAAAATATTAATTTTCCTTTGGAACTTAACAGTTGTTCTAGTAAAATCTGTACTGACGGGAGGCACATAGCTTTGTTAGATGAGTTGTATGAAATTATTATTTTTGCACTAACAGAGGCATCCGAGAGTAGCTATAATGTTAGGACTGGAAGACGGGGTAAACATGTCACCGGCTGGAATATGCACGTCCGAGACGCTCACACGAGAGCTAGGCTTTGTTTTCAAACATGGGTATTACAGGGTAGGCCGCCATCTGGTCTTATTTATGACAATATGTATGAATCTAGGAGAGTGTTCAAGTCAAAACTAAAATGGTGTCAAAAAAATGAACAGCAGATAAAGATGGATATTCTTGCTCAACATCATGATGGTAATGATTTTAAAAAATTTTGGAAATCTACAAATAAATTAAATCATAAGCCTGGGCTTCCGGTGAGCGTTGCGGGCGTACATGATCCGACAGAAGTAGCCAACATTTTTAAAAACCACTTTAGGGTAAAGTCACCAATGGCTACCACGGCGCAGGAGACAAGTACTGCGGATCACCTCTCTGAGCATGTTATATTTTCTGCGGAGCAAGTGTCTTCCGTGATAAAAAACATGGCCGGGGGTAAATCGCCGGGACATGACGGGCTAAGCATTGAACACCTTAGATACGCTGGTGAACACTTGCCTGGGGTGTTGGCTAAGTTTCTGACCCTTTGTATTGGCCATTCCTATTTACCTGAGGACCTTATGCATACTGTAGTTGTTCCTATTGTAAAAAACAAGACCGGAGATTCTTCGGACGTGGCCAATTACAGACCCATTTCTCTGGCCAATGTAATTGCTAAAGTGCTGGACGGATTGCTTGACTATCATTTGGATAAGCACATTAGTCTAAACGATGCCCAATTTGGGTTTCGACAGGGGCTGTCTACTGAAAGTGCTATCCTGTGCCTCAAGCAGACCGTCCAGTACTATACGTCTAGGAAAACACCGGTCTTTGCATGCTACCTAGACTTATCGAAGGCATTTGACCTTGTGTCTTATGACATAATGTGGGACAAAATACGCAGTGAGACAAATTTGCCTGATGAAATTACGTGCCTATTGAAGTACTGGTATAACAACCAGAAAAATTATGTTAGATGGGGTGGTGCTCTCTCGGATAGCTACAAACTAGAATGTGGTGTGAGACAGGGAGGAATTACTTCACCAAAGCTGTTTAATCTTTATGTCAATAAGCTTATAGATGAGCTGAGCAGTGCACGTATCGGTTGTCACATAGACGGAGTTGCCGTTAATAATATAAGTTACGCTGACGACATGGTGCTGCTCAGCCCATCGATAGGAGCCTTGAGGAGACTGTTGAAAATATGTGAGACATATGCTGTGGCTCATGGACTCAAGTACAATGTAAATAAGAGCGAACTGATGGTTTTTAAGGCCGGTAGAAAAACTTTCCCAATGGAACCACTAGTAACACTTAACGGAGCACCGCTAAAAGTTGTCACGAAATTCAAGTACTTGGGTCACTGGGTCACGGACAACTTATCTGATGATATTGACATGGAGAGGGAACGTAGGTCCCTGGCTATCAGATGCAACATGTTGGCCCGAAGGTTTGCGCTATGTACTAAGCAGGTAAAGATTACGCTTTTCAAAGCTTTTTGCCAATCTTTTTATGTATGTAGTTTGTGGACTAGCTTTAGGCAGACGACATACAATAGCCTGCGAGTCCAATATAATAACGCGTTCCGGGTGCTGATGGGGCTGCCGCGATTTTGTAGTGCCTCGGGTATGTTTGCGGAGGCGCACACAGCCGGCTTTGCGGCAATAATGCGAAGTAGATGTGCCTCCCTGCTACACCGACTCCGCGGCAGCCCCAACCGCATCATGAACGTCATGACAGACCGCTGGGACTCCCCTATTCTCGCCCGTTGGATAAGACTGCATAAAGTCAAGTAGCAGCGGGCGGCATACTTGCTTACTTGTTTATTTATTCATTTGTTTGTTTTGTCAATTTACTACTAACCTCTTAGTTTTATAAGATTTAATGTACTACTAACCATTTTATGGACTCAGTCTGAAATAAATCATTATTATTATTATTATTATTATTATTAATAAAAAAACGTGGCTGCCTAAATAGGTGCGTCGCCTACAGTAGGATTCGAAAAATGAACTTTCATCATTACAACGAGCCTGCATTATTGAGGCAATCAATCAGCGGGGTAATTTGTAGGCATATTGACAATCTTTTATATAGCTATCAATCTTCCCAAAATGGGGAAATGTTTTGCTTTGCGCGTTTGTTCCGGGTACATTATTCGGTTGACTGTTGAAAAAAGATTCAGAGCGAAGTTTCATTCGTTGTTGGGATGGTGTTTGATCCGCTGTTCAATATCATTTTGACGTTAAGTCTGACATGACTTTTACTAGCTTTTGCCGGCGACTTCGTTCGCGTTGAATCAAAATTTTTACTAAAACTTCTTTCTCTATCCCATCAAAAATGTTCAAAAATCAGCCGAATGCGAGTCGTACGAAGAATTTTTCTTCTTCTATTATTTTTCATCCTACCCTTTTGTTCTGTGGGAATTTCGAAAAGTCCCTCCTCAGTGCTCCTCTATTATATTCAACCGATATTTATTTACATTGCGACTCTAGACCGCTACGGCTACCACCTTTTACATGTACGCTATATCCCGCTAGAACTATGCAAATATCCGGGATAAAAAGTAGCCTATAACTTGGCCGGTGATTTTCTCAACAGATTAGTACAGTTTGCATCAAAATCCGGTCAACCGTTTTCACATGACGCTCGTGCAAATATACAACAAAAATTCTAAAAACGGTTGAAACGTGTTCTGTTATCCATTCCTATCCCCAGCCAATTTTTTTTTATATCTTCAATGTACTTGTAGACTATATAGATAAATAGATTTGCTGCGTTTTTAACACTCTTATAAATATTTCTTCCACTTGCAAAATTGGCTTGAAAGTGTGGAGTTTCAAAAAAGGTGTAATAAAAAAGTAGAGTAGTAGTAGTGTAAGTAGAGCAGTAGTAGAGTAGAGTGGAAAAAATCGCTAAACTTTTTAATTTTTGAGTCAGTGGGTGTAATTAAAATTACGTACAAGTTAATCATCGACCTTAGAAAGTCATTTTGATTCTTGCAATTTCTACCGATTTTAACTATACTCCGAGAGCAAAAAATGCGGTTCACTTCCCATAGAAATTTGTATGAACAGTGACCCGGTTTCTTTGCTCCCGAGTGTACGCTTTACGCTCAAGATTCATTTATATTGTTTTGTCAAAATTTAATACGAGTAGTGTTTTGTATATTTCCAACGAAAACTGTATTGTTTGAGCAGCCTACAAATTTGTATAACGCAAGCTATAAATCTTCTCTTTATCTCTGGGAACACATTAAAGTGTACGCCTAAAATAACAACGCCGTACTTTTGTATCATATTTCAGTTGAATATACCAACAAAGAGTTGTAAAACGTGGTCCTGTAAGTATAAAATCGTATTAAGCTGCTATTATTTTTTTTTAACAAGACTACCTTTAGGAGAAACAAATGCAAATATGAAACACCCGTAAAGACGCACCCACACACATAGATACACACACACACACACATAAGTATACTAAGTAGCTTAACTTCTATTTGCTTATTTTTTGGTAATAAATGTTATTTTATTTTTATTATTTAAAAGATAAAGTTGCCTTGCAATACTTTTTAAACAGAAAACTTTCGTTACCAATTTGAAAACACGCTATGGTAATATTTTTAAAGTTCTTCTGGCTTATTATGTAACTCGCTCGCAATCGCCATCGTGTTCATTTTGACAGTTCTTGTTATAAATGTGACAGCTCGCTGATTCCGATGCCAATTGGGAATGGATGATTATTTTGAAAGTGCTTGGTGGTTTTTTTATTGATAGGAATAACCATCCTTAGCTACGGAAAAAAGTTTCAGATTTTTCCGTCGAGCCATATATTTTATAAAAATAAAAACATTTTACTCAGTCACTCGGCGGCCCCTATACGGAAGAAAGCAGTACGCCAATGACATAATCAAATTAAAAAAAAAAATGCTGCTTGAATCTGTGGTACACGATGGCATTTGCAGCTAAGAAAAGCAACGGCTAAGTGGCGCCGTCTGTAGATTGTTCGTGTTACTAACCAAACATGGGGAATTTCAATAAAAAGGACCATAATATACATTTTTTTCTCAGATTTTGGAATTATTGGGTTATTTCTACTCCGAATCAAAAACACTACTGAAAGTTAATGAGAAATGTATGGTAATTTTAATGAAATCCCAAATAGGTGGTTTAGTACCAACAACAATCTACAGACGGCGCCACTTAGCCGTTTCTTTTGCTTGTTTTAGCTTCCGAGTGCGATGCTATCAATCAATGTCAGTGACAAATGTCATTGTGTACCACAGATTCAAGCAGCATTTTTTTTTTTAATTTGATTATGTCATTGGCGTACTGCTTACTTCCGTATAGGGGCCGCCGAGTGACTGAGTAAAATGTTTTTATTTTTATAAAATATATGGCTCGACGGAAAAATCTTAAACTTTTTTCCGTAGCTAAGGATGGTTATTTCTATCAATAGAAAAATCACCAAACACTTTTAAAATAATCATCCATTCCCAATTTGTCAGCCCATACATGAACTGTCATAATGAACACGATGGCGATTGCGAGCGAGTTAGGTAATAAGCCTGCTTATCACACTATCATCATCATCATCGTCAACGGCGAACCCTGTTAGCTCCGGAGGTGAGAGCGACAATGGCTGGCGAAACCAAATGGGTCAGTTGTACTATGCGCCGTATAACCGCACCTTTAAAACCAAATTTGGCTTCTTATCACACAAAATGTAGTGAAGACACTTTCAAATCCAACGCCACTTTCTTCGACAAAATTCCCATCACAATAGGTTTCTCATTAATTAATAATTTTTCCTTACAAGCTGGTCTGGGAGTACAGAAAAAACAGAACTTACCAGTTGATTCATGTTACTGGCCCAAGCGGCTAGCAACCCACTGCGTTCCCATCACATCGGATTGAGGCAACGCCGGAGAGTTTTTAGTTTGGGTATACCCCTTCGGGAGGAGTCCCACATGACCCTAGGCATCCCCGTACTTAGGACATCCATAAAGATTTCCTCTCCGTAAAAAAAAAGGCTCCCCCGTAAGGGATGACGTGATTTACGTTATGTATGAATGTAATAATTTTAAAATGCTTACCTGACGAAGCTCTGTTGCCAAGTCGATGACTAATTGGTTTTGTTCTCTTATAAAATCAAGAGTTATTTCAGTTTCGTGTGGCGCTGAAAAAAACAATGTTACTTCATTATTAATTGCATTTATAAATCGGTCAGTGAGTCACAACTTTCCTTTAGCTGTTATAGGAATTTCATATGCCCATTGGATCCGACCGATTGACTTGAAACACGTTATACCTTTGTAGAATGGATGACAATACAAATATAGGCAACAAAAGGTATAGTCTTATAGTAATAAATAATAAAATTAAATAAATATCTTGGGACAAATTACACCAATTGACCCAGCCCCAAACTAAGCAAAGCTTGTACTATGGGTACCAGGCTACGGATAAACATACTTATATAATGTAGATAAATACATACAACATCCATGACTCGGGCACAAACATTCGTATTCATCATACAACTGTCTGCCCCTACCGGGATTCGAACCCAGGACCTCTAGCTTCATAGTCAGGGTCACTAACCACTAGGCTATCCGGTCGGTACTAGCTGTTGCCCGCAACTTCGTCTGCATAGAATTCGTTTATTGCTATCCCGCAGGAATTACGCAATTTTCCGGGATAAAAAGTACCCTATGTGTTATTCCAGACGATAATCTATGTATGTTCCAAATTTCATCCAGATCTGTCTAGCCGTTCTGGCGTGAAAGAGTAACAGACATCCAAACATCTATACTCACAAACTTTCACATCCTTACTTATATACTTATATACTTATACTTATACTTATATACTTATATACTTATACTTATTACTTATATTACTTATAATATTATAAATGCGAAAGTAACTCTGTCTGTCTGTCTGTCTGTCTGTCTGTTACCTTTTCACGCTTAAACCGCTGGGCCGATTTAGTTGAAATTTGGTATACAGATAGTTTGAGTCCCGGGAAAGGACATAGGATAGTTTTTATCCCGGAAAATTGCATAGTTCCCGCGGTATAGCACAGCCCAAACCACTGGAATTTTTCAAATTTAAGGCGGAACAAAGTTCGCCGGGTCAGCTAGTTTATAATATTAGTAGGATTAGTAGGATAGTATAGTTCTACCTTCAAAGGAGTGTATAACAAACACCCACAACAAGGTCCAAAGCACGAGGAAGGCAGTCAAGCCGAGCTGGCACGTGACGCATCGGAACAAAATGGAGGCGGCCGTCTCTCCAGTCAGTGCGCGCGCTGGATACACGCGGAGCCAGGTTTCCGGAGGCTGAAACAAAACGAGGCTACATTTTAATGGCCTGGATGGTACACTGGATGGTTTCTTCCATCCTGGTCTGGGAGCAAAGAAAAAACATAGAATGTACCAGTTGCTTCTCTACCCGCGCAGGTGGTGAAAGCCCATCGAGGGAATGGGCGAAAATCGTAGGATCATGTTATAGGCGATAAGGTTAGCAACCCATCACTATTTTGATTCCATTTTCCACCTATACGCCCACAATTTTGCTAAGGGATAAAGACGTGATTTGTGTATGTATGTATGTATGGTACAGTATAGAATGGGGAGAGGCCACAATAGAAAGATCTATCAAGACATGATATTATTATGCCCGAGGACCGAATGAGGAGAGTTGGAAGTTGTAATTATGCAGCCGCATTGAGAAACTTCAAATTCAAACTCAAATATTTTGATACAAGATCAAACCCTAAAAGGGCACTGCCCTTCATCTCTTCTTATTTCATTTCATTTATTATCAATGCTTAGATCTAAACTAGTAGGTACTAAGTACCTAATTCAGTTGGTGCGATGTAGAGTGACGTCACTGGCGCTAACTACTCGTGCCTACGACGCAGTTTATGTAGGCGATGTCTAGGTGGCGCTACGGTTGCTACAAGTGACGAAATAGTTGCCGTAAGAATCCAGGGTGTAGACAGACCAAACTTTATGCATGATTTTATATCTATTATTTAGTTTCAATTTCGGGCAATTTTTCGTAGGCTATCCCGTTATACCCTTACAAACTATCTGACCCTTACTTGAATCCCATTATCAAGCAAAGAATTACCTCAATCCATTGACCATCCCTACATCAACCACAGTATTGGACGTAAGTCTTCAGAAAAGTAGCACATAAAGTTCCACATTCCATACTGCAGAGTGATGAACCAATCGAGTGGTAATTATGTTCTCCACAATTCTGCAACGCATTTCTGATTCCTCGCTTATTTATACTTATGTAGCGACCCTAGCGCCACCTAGTTGGCCTCTACATGACTACTACGACACACGACTAGCTAGCGCCAGTTCTAATGACAGCTGTCACATCGTTCTACATGCCGCTTACGAAATTTCTCAATGCGGCTGCATAAATACAATTCTATTGTGGCACTCCCCACACTTATTTTCATATGTACTTGGTGTTACCATGACGTCCTAATGAGATTCAATTTAGGTTCGCTCGCTGTCAGATCCATCCTAAAAATGACAGCTTAAACCTGAACTGAGTCGGAATTGAATCGCATTAAGACGTCAAGGTAAGGCCGCTGTTTTTTACTCTATGTGTATATTACGCTCGTGTCTCACCTACCCGTTTTCGGCTACAGTGACTTGACTTATGTGTATCGAATGTGTGTAAATAATTATGTCTCTCTATTGGTTAGTTCTCCATGTACGATATACACAAGTAAAGGCAGAACTGGAAACAAAAGCAATCCTACTGAGCTTCCTGTTAAGTAGTTTCTTCGCCAAGGGAGCGATTAGACAGACAAATTGGTCGATCATTTTAAAGATCAGTGGAATGATTGGCCCACTGGTTGTACTACACTGCATCGCAACGCAATAACACTATTTTAAAAACGTTTATGACTTTTGCTAAGAGAGTAGAATAGGTGGGTCTATGTATTTCTAGAAATGGGAAGATCCGCAGAACAAAAGTTACGACTTAGCTCGGCAAATTCCAGTGGGCGAGGAACATTGCTCGCAGAACTGGTTGCGTTGTAGCCTTTCTTTGGTTTCTGGAATGGACACAGCGCAATGGAAGGCGAAGTATTGGTAGACTCCTGCAACGACGTACAATCTAGCAAAGGTCGTAGGTCCAGACCATTTGCCATTCGTGTGGTACAAAACCAATCTTTGTGGAGATCCTTGAGGACCCAAATGTTCAGCAGTATTAAAATTGTTTATTTGATGATGATCGCAGATGTAAATCTGCCAATTGGTCTGACGGAAGCGCGGTACTAACACGTGCAATTGCAATACTATTAGATAGATTAATTTTCTTTTCTTTTATTGGTTTTCCGCCCTCTTGACGCCGTATCGTCTCGACTAGTTTTAGGCTGAGTTATTAACAGAGCCTATATGCTAGTGTTTAAGTTGTTTCGAACTGTATTTTTTTACTGTTCTCGTAGGTATTTGTCGAATTGTGTGTGAACAGTTACCACAAGTGTTTATCTCTTTCAGTTGCTCATAACTGGCTTTATTTTGATAAAAATGGAAACGCTTAGAGCTGGTTCGCACGAGTGTTTTTTCAACGGGCGTTAAAAAACGTTTAAATAAAACAAATTGTAAACCATGTATTTATTCATACGAAGGCGGTTTTAAAGCGTGGCGCTTTTTTATCGAGCACTGTTCGATTTTCGACGTTAGGCGTTGGACGTTAAATCGAATTGAGCATACGGAACTATTTAAACGTTTTTTTTACGCCCGTTGAAAAAACGCTCGTGCGAACCAGCTATTAGTGTCATGCTATCTCTTGTGTTTGAACACGTTGCAGTGTACCCATATTTTATCTGTGTCATGAGGGCAGACAGATTTCGCCGTTTCCACCGGGAACCAACCTAATATCCTTCGATTTAGGTCAAGACGTAACTCTATTTTGATTGTTTCTGTGTGCTTAGTGACGTCTTTGTAGAGTAGTTTTATTTTGAACAAAGCCTTTTCCTTGAATTAAACAGAAAAAATAAATGAATAAAGCCAATTTAATTTATGCTTACTTAACTACAGTCGACAAGGTATATGTTTGCGCAACTTCACACAATAATTTAGTAGTAATTTATTTATACAAAAAACAGAATGTACCAGTTGCTTCTCTTCCCGCGCAGACGGTAAAAGCCCATCGAGGGAATGGGCGAAAATTTCAGAAATCATGTTATAGGCGATGCGGCTGGTAACTCATCACTATTTTGATTCCCCTTTCCACCTGGACGCCCACAATCATGCTAAACGTGGCCTTAAGGTTTTGTTACCTTAGGCTCTGTCTACCCCATAAGGGATAAAGACGTGATATATGTATGTATGTATGTATTATTTATTAATTTATTATGAGCCTATTGTGTCCCACTGCTCCCGGTCTGCTACGGTAAGTGCTGGTGTGGCGTCCATAGAACTCGATTCCCACCGGCTTGCCTATTAAGCCAGTTGGGCACTTTTATTGTGCAGAATTAGAGGAAAAGGCTAATTAAATGCCCGTCGGCTTGCCTTCTGATATACTTGACGCCACGCTACTGGGTACGTGTCCAGTCAATTTTGTAGTAGGTACGTATAATGTTTGTGTTAACACAGATATCTTAAAAAATCTAATATACCTTCAAAATACTTACAATAGATTGATTCAAGCCACCCGAATTGTTACCAACAATGTTCTTGTCACCGTAGTTTTTCAAAACTTGGTCATTTTTCGTAACTGAATTATTGTCACCATTATTATCGTCAATAACGTTATTTACTTTCAACTCGTGGACCATAGTTTTGAACGTATCACTTATACCAAAATTTAAATCGTAATTGTCACAACCACCCGGCAGTATCCTTAATTCTTGCACATTTCTAAACTTCACATTGGAATACGTTTTAGTAACATTGACATCGACGTCGCCTACTCGATTTGCTCGATCAATATTAGTAAATAGTTTAGGATTTGTGCCAAATTTCACTTTGTAAAGGGGTTTTACGAAACTTCTTTTGAATTTTTCCTTGCACAGTGAATTTTTCATGGCGATAGCTCAGTAGCTGGGCTGGGAATGGTATTCCCTAAAGTTGTTTGCTGCTGGCGTGCATGAAACTTAGACCGTTCGCTTCCTGTTCGAAGTTCGCAACGGAAGCGATTCCTCATCAACTATGAAACTTGGCGAAGAAATTGGGAACTGATGTACTGCTTTCCAATGTGTTAGAGACTACGTTCCACGGCTAAATCAAAGGGAATTTGATACGAGCTTGTATCAAACTATGTACCTTACAATTATTTTGGGGCTATGGAATTTGAATTCTTCCATGCTGGTCTGGGAGCAAAGAAAAAACATAGAATGTACCAGTTGCTTCTCTTCCTGCCACAGTACTCTTCCTGTACAGTCACCATCAGATACATAATGTCTCATGACTAGTTGACAAGATTAATGAGAGGTGCGATTGTCTTCTAAGCTACTCGTATTTCAAATTAAGCACAATTTTTTACCACTATCGAGTGGTATTTTCACACGTGCGCTTTCAAAAATCGGGCCCCAGACTAATTTGAATATGTCGTCAAAGTCGAACTTTCAAGTTGACAGCCAGTCTTATATACATTGTACCCATCTTCTTCATTGTCTTATACCAATTGACCTTGTCCCAAACTAACCAAATCTTGTAATATAGCTACTATACAACGGATAAACATACTTAAACATTCAAGACTCGAGAACAAACATTCGTATTTTTCTTACAAATATCTGCCCCGACCGGGGATCGTACCCGTCTTCAAGCTTCATAGTCAGGTTCTTTAACCAATAGGGTACTCTATTCAGTCGTCAGACTAATGGGGACTGTAAGGCATACCCTCCAGCTATTCGATACCATCCAAACACGTCTGTAAAGACCTGTATTGTCTCCATTATGAACCAGCGAAGTATGCTATAGGTATAAGTATATTCTGCCTTGTTTTGTCAGTGAACAAAACATGACCACTCCTAGACGAAAATAGATCCGTCGCTCTATTGTGTCACATATGTTTGCCCTCCGATAGCCTGTTTCGAGATCAAAGTGACATCCATGTCTGAGCTAACAACAATAGAATTGTTTACTCAAAGGAACAATACGATATAAAAGTATAAGGGGTATATGAATTCTGATCAATCCTTAGAAAGCAGTCTTTGATGTCTATTGTTGTGACATGACGTCTTAAAATGCGATTCAATTCATATAAATTTAATGTTAGGTTATAGCTGTCATTTTTGACAGTTCTAGTATGGATCTGACAGCGATCGACTCAACCTTTGTTGGCAAGGCCCCAGGTCTGTTGGTTCGGGCAAAAATCAGCTTACAATTCAGTGTATACCTACTTAATCAGCAACAAAACACACTCGGCCGTGAGTTGTACGTTCTTTTTGTTTCTTTTTTTACCAAAAAGGCCACGGATAAATTACTTTCCGACCTTTGCCTGTGGAGTACCCAAAAAATGCTTACATGTTCAAAACATTTTGTTCCATTTTCTTTTGTGCAAAGAGCTGATTCGACTCCAAATTAAGTTTTAGAGAATGTTGTTAGCTGAGTTGTTGTGAAGACTGTTAAAGGAAATTCAAAAATTAGGTATGGCTGTTGAAATTTCTGTCGTTTGCTAATTTCCATTGGATCACGTGCAAAGATAAGAAGCTACATAAATAAAATCCAAACATACATACACACACAAATCGCGTTTTTATCCCTTACGGGGCAGAAAAAGCCTAAGGTAACAAGACAAATAAAATCCAGCGTCTCAAAAGTGCGCTCCAAATTACACGTGTGTAGAAAATGAAAAGAAATCTTTACACAAGCTCTCATCTTGTTATTCGCAACATAAAAACCTAGTGAAAGGTCGAAATTGAGTTCAGTCGGACTGTCACTCTACTCAAACCTCTTCAATTAGGCACTTGTCCCACCAAGAGCGAGTAAGCGATTAGCTATCGGCGATTTTCTCGCCCAAGAAACGAACAAAAGATAATGATCCTGTGTTAGTAAAAGAGACACGTATACTAATCGTTCATCGCTGGCTGTTCACACTGCCGGCGAGAACACTCGCTCTACTAGTTTGTCGCCGCGATAAGAGCGATAAGATAAAACTAGCTCAGCGATACTCGCTCGGCGATACTCGCTTGGTAGTTAGAACTCAAGCTGACGCGAGTAATAGCCCGTCGCACTCGAACACTCGCCTATAGCCGAGCGACAAAACTATTGGAGCTAACACTCGCTTCTCGCCGCTCGCCCACTCGTTTCTAGTTTATCGTTCTACTCGTTTATCGCTCATCGTCGGCGGTGGGACAAGTGCCTTACGCTGCCGCAACAATACGCGGAGATTTATATTTTTTATTCGAGGCTTACCACACTGACGAAATGGGAGCGTTTTTTCAGCGATTCTTATTTTTAATGCTACATAGTTTGACTACGAGTATGTCCATTCCAAACCAGTTAAACGCTTTTGTAAACAAACAAGTACCCTTCAGTTTATATAATAATTTAAATATAATAATCTATCCCTTCTAATATTATAAATGCTGTCTGTTTGTTACGCTTTCACGCCTATACCACTAAACCGATTTTAATGAAATTCGATAAAGGGATAGTTTCAGTCCCGGGGAAGAACATAAGATAGTTTTTATTCCGAAGAACCACATTGTTCCAGCGGGATTGCTTTAAGCAAATTCTTTGCAGACGGATTCGCGGGCAATCGCTGCTATCGCTAGTCATAGTAGGTATAATTTAACAAAATGACGCAAGATATCACGCATGATCCTTCAACATTCCGGTGGACGTGATGCTAATTGCATACTGTGAGTGATAGCGTGGGAATTTATATGCGAGTGGTGCGAGTCGGGTTACCTCCACGTGTGAACAAGAGCTGCGGTTCGTTTTCGGATTCGTCCTGGGGGAAGAGCAGCGCTGGCAGTATCTGAGGGATATCATTGACCGTTGGCTAAGAGCCCGACAGGGGGGGTAGGGGGGTCTTTGGCCGTGTTACAGTACAACGTTGCCGACATTTTGTCACAAGATTTTATAAATTTTTTTTTTTACCGACATTGGCAAAGTTGTCGGTCGCTATAACGACTATTGTAACGCCACAAACAAAAGAAGAAGAAGAAGAATTTATATGAAATTGGTTTGTTTTTAAAAGCTTTAATATGGACTGTAAAGGAGAATAGACAGAAAATGGACACGATTTTTGAAAGAAAGAAGAAGAAAGAAAGAAAGAAGACATTTATTCCTTTTTGCAAGACACACAAATATAAGATTGACAATTTTATATAAAAAACAAGAAAAAACAACAACATGAAAACTAGACCAGTAGCGTTGTGTCTTCGCAAAAGTGAAACGGTCGCTGGCTCAGCATTACGCTGAGGTGTTAGACACCTGCAGCACTGATTTTCATCCAGAACTGTCTGTAACTTACGATACGAAAACACATTCGAAAGCAACATTTTAACATGTTAAAATTCTATGTACCTATGCTTCAACAGTACAGCTCAAATTAAATTTTGAACTAGTTAACAGACAATTAGAGGTGTAAATTGACCTCTCTAGGCTGGTAACGCATCTGCAATCCTTTGCAGTGCAACCGTGGTGGCTCTCACTATCAATTAATAGTTTGCCATCCTAAAAAAAATAGAAATTCGCGGCGAATACGATGTGCACACGCGTCAATCTCGCTGCGGACAAGACATGAAACCGGAGCCGAAAATACCGATAAAATACATACATACATACACATACATATATCACGTCTTTATCCCTTACGAGGTAGACAGAGTCTAAAGTAACAAAACCTTAAGGCCACGTTTTGCATGATTAAGGGCGTATAGGTGGAAAGGGAAATCAAAATAATGATAGGTTGCTAGCCGCATCGCCTATAACATGATTCCTAAGACTTTCGCCCATTCCCTCGATGGGCTTTTACTGTCGGCACGGGAAGAGAAGCAACTGGTAAATTCTATGTTTTTTCTTTACTCCCAGACCAGCATGGAAGACCGATAAAATACTGGTAAAAATTCCGGTATTAGAACCGAAAACTACCGGTTCGTAAAGGAATCGCTGGAAGCGCCCGCAAATCGCCGATGTGGTAAGAACCTAATGTTGAAAAAGTTCCAAGAACCACTTCTAACAAGTTTCCGCCTTCTCAAGCTGCTTTATTGTTCGTTTTGTAATAACAAGTTACAGATTAATGCGACAGGGAATAATAGTGATTTGTAGCGAAAGGTCCTCTTTTGTGTTCGTCTTCATTTAACGCGGTGGAGCTTAAAATTAGGGTTAATTTTTTGGAAAAATAATGTGTAAAATATACATAGGGTTGGATTTTAGAAGCGGGTCTTCAAATATTACGGAAGTATCTACCATAGGATATCAGATACGTTGACAGTTTAAACTTAAATGGAATTAGGCACGTCCCAGTAAGATCGGGTCTTCATTTTTTCACATAAAATTATAAACTTGAAGCTAACATATAAAAGCGTAACATTCATCATTCATTTATTCTTAAGTTGATTTCCAGATAGGGTACTTATGTATAAAATTGTATTGTTTGTATAAAATGGTAGTATTATAGTACCTACTACCTGACGAGCTTCGATCTCTCTACGGGATCATTCTCAAAGTGAGCACAGCTGTTGCGACATGCAAACCAACGTCGTACTAATTCGAAAACATACTATCTGGAATTTTAAACTTTCACTTTGTCGGTCCCTCGTTTAATAATCCTCTCATCTACTCAAATGTTAACAGGTAGAGATCCCTTATAAGGATAAGTTCGCCTTTGTGCTTTGTGCTTAATGTTTTTTTTTTTTTGTGAATTGTATCTGTTTCTTTATATTTGTACAATAAAGCATTTACTTACTTACATACAATAAACATAATCTACCCACATTCATATATTTTCCAAACTACCATTTTATTTATGACTAGCTGTTGCCCGCGACTTCGTCCGCGTGTGTTTTTGTGATACTTACGGCTTTTCTCGATATCAAAATTATTATTATTATGACTATTAACTTCGTCACGTGAACCACTGAAAGTGTGCACGAAACTATACTTTTAGAATTACGTCATGAAAATAATAATATGTGACACGGAATCTTGAAAAAAAAAACAGGTGTGAACTGGTTAATGACTCATCACATTTATTTATACCTTATTTTACAAAATAGTTTAATTTATAGTTTTGTTTATAGTTTCTTTATTCAAAAAAAGCTAAGTACATTTTTAGTTACCTACATCACTATTAATTTCGCCAAACTATGACGCTTATTGGCGAATACTGCGCTCACTTTAACGATATTTGTACCCTGATTAATTTAAAAAAATAAATATATTCTAATCAAATAATAGGTACATAAATGTTTACCTGTTTTTACCTTACGACTAACAATTCATTTAGTTTTAATTAATATTTTGCGACTCAATTTTTTCTAGCAGAAGTTTTTTTATTTATTTTCTTGGTTTAAGTAGGTAGCTACAGATTATTAACACTTATTATCTTTAATTACAAATTAATCACCTACAGAGGCTTTACCATGACGTCGTAATGCGATTCAGTTAAGGTTCGCTCGCTGTCAGATTCATACTAAAAGCACAAACTTTTTTCACAATAAAATTCTGACATGTTCGTAGCGCAGACGTAAACGCGCCTTTTGATTTAGATTTTTTTAGGCAAAGATATTAAGAGCATACAGCCAAGCGTTTCACGCCGCCCTCATAATATATTAGGTTTTCAAATAAGAGTGCGTTCAAAAACCGAACGCGTTGTGAATAAATAGCACATAAATAAAAACAAAGTAACGGTATTGCATATTGAACTTTAGGTATTAGGTAAAGAACACAATTTAGGACGCCAATTTAGGTTGATTTAGGTTTGACGAAAATGTCTTCGTTGAAAAATACCTGTACAGCATGTAATTATTTTATTAATGTTTTTTCACAATTGACACAGTTTTCCGGCTTTGTCTTATGTACATTCGTATCTATCTATTTTCTCCGTAGTATTATTTTGTTTGTAATTATTACCAACTACTTATACCGAGGAAAGCTGATTTTCTTGAGTTCCGCTATTTTGTGCGCAATCACCTCAAAAATTAAATTTCAAGAAAACTGAGAAATTATATTTACCTGTATTAAATTGGAAGTATTATTTAGCAATTTTAAAAGGTTACACTTCATTGGTTTTTATTTTATAGGTGTATGAAGTTAATTAATTTTAAACACAAAACCCTCTTTTTTGCGCCTCTGGGTAAGATTAAAAAAAAATGCTAAAACAGGTATTTCCTTATTTTTATTACTAAGTATTTATTCTGAGTTTCATGATTCTAGAACAATCTAATTTTATTTTTTCATACAAACTTTAACCCCCCTTTTCACCCCCTTTTTCCAAAAAATTCCAAAATTTCTGTAGCCTATATCCTATTCTGAATTTATTGAAATAGATTTGTGAACATTTCAACAGTATCCGTTCAGTAGTTTTTACGTGATGCTCAGTCAAACAAACAAACAAACAAACAAACAAACAAAAATTTTAAAAATTGTTTTAATATGTTCAGTTACCGATTTTAAGTCACCCTGGTCGGTTTTTTTTTTTTAATCTTCAATTTACAGATTTTTTGGTCTCAACGATTTTATTATATGTATAGATTTTTATTTTACATCAACAACTATCTTCAAAAAGTTTACCGAAAACAGCACATATTTTTTAAATTTACCGTAAGCCTACTTACTAAGCGGCTATCTTTAAAGAGTTCCAGATATTTCAGCGCAGATGCATTCTTTCACCAGTGATCATATATGACTTGGTTCAGGGACCCCACTTTAAAAACCCAGTTTTAATGCAAATAAATAATAAGAATGTACCAGTTGCTTCACTTCCCGCGTACATGGTAAAAACCCATCGAGGGAATGGACGAACATTTTTGAAATCATGCTAAATGTGACCTTTATGGCTTGTAACCTTAGGCTCTGTCTATCCCGTAAGGGTTTAAGACGTGATTTATGTTATGTATGAATATAATAACTTTAAAATGCTTGTATGTATAAAGTTCAGTAATCTGAAATAGTACATTGTGTACTAAGGGCGGTAACTAAGGAATTACGATTGAGGCTCTAGTAAAAGACTGAAGGCTTTCCGAGTCGAAGTTCGTAATTCTCGTACCGCTCGTGAAACAAACAATGTTTTTCATCACATTTGCGAGTAAATCAATAAAATTATAGGGTAGTAAAAACAGCACGCGCCGGCGTTGCGGCGCGGGCGCGTGCAAAGAAAAAAGCTCAAGGGATTTATATGAGGCATTACGGCCAAGTTAACCTGTATGTTTTGATACAGTTTACGTGCAAGTGTGATGAAAAACTGGAAATACTTTTCCGGTACCAAAAGTCGACTATATCTGGGAAGCTTGATTATAGACCACTCCACGTACGAGTCTCGTTATCCCATGTCTAAATATACTTACGTTGTCTAACCATGTCGCTTTAACTCGTTTTACATAGTCCTATGGCAGCTTGCATGTTACGGTAAAGTGACAGGGGTCTATGTAAATACATGGTGGTGGGTGCTATACGTAGAGGAATAGCTAATAGAGTGGCCGGACTGGCTAACCGGTTTTTCCAAACGTTATAGGTCTCCATAGGCTGTCTTATTTTTATTAGAATAGGTATTAGGCTAATAATAACGACTGTTTTACCAAACAAATTAAGATTCCTATTGAAGCATATAGCAAGGCAAACAGTTTAGTTGCCAACGTTCTTGCGTTGCCCATAATAGCATCCATGGTTTGCAAGTACGGAATTTGCGCTTAAATACTTCTCCCTTGTACCTACCTGAGAACCAAAATAATTAGGGATCCCTGCTGCAAGAGCCAGAGAATAAATATGGACACAATTTGACAAATCGGCTGTTTATTACCATAAAACTTATCACTTCGGTTTGGATATTGTAACGAAAAAAATTACTACAAATTAAAAAAAAACTGTAACAGAGAACCAATGTTTCATCGGGCAAAGGAAACCTACCGATTGCAACATGGCGTCAATATTGATTTTAAGAGATGCGCGCGCAACATCTGTCAAAATAAATTATTCTGTCACGAAAAATACATTTTTGCGTAAAATGCCAGTGAAATGTGCAAAAACGAACTGTGATTAAGTACCTGAAGAGAAAAACAATAGAACACCGTGACTTGTGTTTATTAAAAAGCTTCGTATATTTTTTTTAAAACGTAAACAAAGCTGTCATTTGTTACGAAGACTTATAGTGCTTTAAATAGTTATTTTGTTTGTTAGGTTTGTTTATAATTATGTGAATGCTTAGCACTATTTTCAGAGAATGAATAAGTGTTTAATCAATACGATAGGTTTAGTGAAAATGAAACTATCAAAGTGTAATAATTGATGTGCAACAATGTGTCATTCGTGTTGTTAGCTAAAGTTACATTGTTCTAAAGCTAAATTTAAATAATATTTTAGTCGGCAAATGAATCTAATCAGTTGTGGCTACTTGATCAGTGGTGTTAAATAAGATTAATGATTAACTTTAGTCATATATGTAAACACAAATAGTCAAGAAAGTTAACGTGCTTACAATTCAAATGAAAATATTTTTTGTACAAGCGACCTGAATCAAAACAATGAAAGTTAAAAATGACGAGATGCCTGCGAATATTCGGGGCATACTCCTACAGGTTGACGAGACGGCACTCGACCTTGCTCCTGATAGCCTCTATCATCATCACCATCACTATCATCTTGCACCTGTACAGATACAAGCATCACCATCATCATCACAGGCCAACCAGGATCGGTGACTTTGACTATCAGCCAGGTGCGTTTTTAAGGGGCCAGCAGCCTAGTGAGAACAGAAGCTATTGCCAGTTTAACTACGGCCTCCCTGAAACCTTGAAATGGGGATCTTTCCATGTCATGCCTACTCCAGAAGTAGGCGTCAAAAGCCCGTACAGAGTCATCTATAATGCCATCAAAGGCACCGCATACGCTAATTACAGTAAACACAATGCTGTAACATACGCCACTCAAGCTACACCTGAATATATTTATCATGTCGTCGAGATAGCCAGATATTGGGAAGGTCCAATCAGTCTCTCTGTGTTTGTACCTAATTACGACTTGGACATAACGATGCAAATAATGAACCACCTTTGTCGTTGCTATTCTGGCATGTCCAAAGTGTCGCTTCATTTGTTTTATCCAAAACGGCATCCGCCAAAAATGCGGAGCAAAGAGCAACGCGTAACAACAACGGAAATACCAACAACGACATCGAATGTAACGATTGAAGAACTGCTACAAAGGAAACTGGATAATTATCGGAAACTAGACAATAAGACGAGATACGAGTACATTCAGCGGGTGAGAAAGAATAAAATTCAAAGGATGATGATGCGAATGCCGACCAAAAGGACATTTGCTACTGATTTGACATTTAACGATTGCGCTACCGTCGAATCCGGTGTATCGACGTTTAAAAAGGACAACAACTTAATTTACCATATTAATGTAGGCAGAAACGTTGCTAGGAATGCGTCGAGGACCAACTACTTTATCGTGTCTGACATAGAAATGGTGCCAAGTGATGGATTGGCGCCGAAGTTTCTGTCGATGGTCCGAAAACTTATGGGCGATAAGAAGAGGGACGACGGCTGTATATTTGCAAAAACTGTTTTCGTCGTGCCGCTTTTCGAGGTCGAGAGGGGGGAGGAAATTCCCCGTGACAAGGACACGTGAGTTGACAAATGAAGCTATTTACCTAGACAGCTGAGCGGGTCTTTTTCAAACTCTCCCACCTGTTGGATCGCTTTTGTCCTTATTTTTCTTTTGCACGATTTCCCGAGGGGCTATTTGGATAACGTCCTTTTTTCACGTGAGCAAGATACGGTATAATCATTATTATTGGTCGCTGCAGACTTCTTAGAGGTTCTTCTTTTTTATATTCGAAACGTGTAAAAGCGATTGCTCAAAAGCAACATGTAACATGGCATTAAAATGTTTTTTTTCGGTCTCGTCGTAATCTTTATTGGTATTCCATATTTATTATTTCGATTTACTGGAATCTCCATGCTTTTTACGTATTCAGTAATATAATTGGCGGAACTGCCTCCGCCGGAGCGAGCCTCATACATATTCGTGGGTGCGCGTAATATCATTAAGGGGGTCGCTCCCATACATCGTAATGCTGGTAGCATCCTCAATAAAGATTTTTCGTAAAAAGTGATTATCTTCGCAATGGTTAAGATACTCGTTTTCATAGTTACCGCTTGTAGTATTTAAAAGGGTTGTTATAAATAAATGAATGAACGAATATACAGGTCTAAGGCGCGTCGATCGCAATCGCATTCACAATCACTCAACCCTCATCGTTTACTGTTTGACAGAATGTTGGACGTGATTGTGTTTCCGAGTACGTAACACAATATAGCCTCTGATCTTGCCTTTTTTTAGCTGGCGTGACATTTCTATTCCTTTGAATAATAGTTCTGTGAAAATTGCTAAGTCTAGAAAGCTGAAATATGGACTGAACATTTTTAGAATTCCTTTAGTGATTCTTTTGGTGGTTTTGGTTGATTTGGATTCCTTTGGAGGATATACTAACCTAAGGAATGATTTACTTGCGAGTGTCAAAACTTGAGAGACTACAAAGTGATATCGGGTTCACTACTTCCTTTAGAAATACGGACCGCCTAAAAACAAATTACAATGGCAAAATTTGTACCATGGTTGAGATTAACTCGAAGCTCTTTGAGCCCCCCCACGGTTTCAATAACAGGAGTATTAAGCCGCTCTGAGAATCAGATCAAACCAATTTCTGCAAGGCTTTCACCTGGCATTGTTTGCTTTAAAAACCGGCCAAGTGCGAGTCGAATCCTACTAAGAAGGGTACGTACTACCGTATCGAAAAAACAATATGCTTAAGCTTATGCTTTTAATTTTTGGTCTTTCTTTTGTTTATTGTTAGTATTCCTGCCAGATACACACTGTGAATTTATTATGGTTAAAAGAATGCAGGCCCGTGACAGACTGAAGGATGGATAAAGGAGCCTTAGAGGGTTCTTTTATCACTTTTTCGATACAGAACCCTAAATAAATGGAACTAAACACTCCCTGGGCGTTATACTCTCAGGTTTTATTTCCTTTTGTGCCGATTTCAAAAGGTATTTAAATTGGTTTATCAAAATAATGTGTGTCTATGGGAAATGAAGGTTTTTTAGTACTTCCTACACAAAGAGCCGCGGTTCGCAGCGAAAATGTAATGTGAAAAGTAAAGTAAATAAGTACATACTTACTTTGGTCTTGTCTCGTGTTACCGTATTTCTTTTGACCCAAAAGGAAAAAGAAAAGATAAGTCAAAATACTTACCAAGCTATATTTCGTTTCGTACACTGTGTAAGTCTTGTGAAATTTGTGAAATTCAAATAAACACGAGCAAACGGTGAGAAAGTTTTCCGTCAACCGATTTTTAGCAATTTTATATTTGTTGATAATGAAAAAAAAACTGTACTTATGTGTGAAACAAAGATGATACGTACTTGTACGTACATTAACTGACAACATACCTATTATTATTTATCAAATCGGGAAAGTTTATGGGGCGGAAACCTTCCGCTGTTTGTATGAAGAGTCGTGACCACAAAATTTTATCCATAAAACCAATACATAAATACATATTGTCACGCCTCTTTCCCAGAGGGGTAGGTAGAGACTATCTTGTTCCACTTGATACGATCCTGAAACAGCTCTTTCGCTTCATCCACATTCATAAATCTCTTCATGCCAATGCCCCACATAATATGTTAGCTATCCTCTGCAACTCTTCCTCCGACAATGCTAACAACACTTGATCGTCCGCGTATAGGAGACATATGATGGATAAACTCACTCATTCTTAGTCCATAGTCACTCCCTTTCAAATTACTCAGTTCTGTATCCATGCGAATAGGTTGAACAGTCACGGTGACGCAACACATCCTTGTCTAACACCTTTTTCAGTGCTAAACCATTCAGTGTTCGCACCGTTTATTCTAAAACAAGATCAATAATGATTATATTTTACCTGTAACGATTATTATATTAATTCTTTTGTGAGATGTAATTTATAAAAACTGCAAAATAAATGGTTTAACTGCAGATTGGAAGTAAGTATATAATTAACCATTAAACAAACACAATTAACAAACACTGAGAGATACACGCACAAAGGCGGACTATCCCTTTAAGGAATTCATTAGATCGAATCTAGTTGCATTTTATCCTCAACTTATAATCGACTTGTATAATAGTTCGAGTGTTTATTTTCTAATTTTTACAGAATAAGCAATGCGTTTTTTTACACTCCACCTGGTTCATAAACAGTGAACAGATACCGATCCCTTACTCGGCCATAAAACGTTTTATACTTGGTACACTTTCCGATCGGAGGCTTTAAATTTTCATGTTAGTAGCGCATCTGCCTTAACGTTCAGCCGCAACATTTATTTTTAAGTGGCTACATAAATAGGGGGTTCATTTCGAGGTCTATTTTCGTTGTAATGTTGAATTTAAATAATAAATATGGCAGTAACATGTTGTGCTGCCGAGTATAATATTTAAGTATATCTATTCGTTGTTTAGTGCCCTTAGTAGCTTTGCTTGGTTTGGAAATAGGACAATAGGGATGTGCATAAAATATATATATATCACATTTCTTAATAAAACATGGGAATATCGTTAAAAAAAACAAAAAGTGAAATTAAAATTAAGGTCAAGAAATATGGGAAACAAGATATGACGTGATTTGTCACAACGCCATCTTAAATTCTGTTGTTCTAGAAAGAGGTAGAGACTAAATAGCTTATATCACTGTTATTTTTATAGCAATTTGTTTTTTTTATATATTGCTTATTACGTAAATGAGCTTTTAATAAAAGCCATAAAAAAAAAATCACGAATCTTCCCTATTAGTGTAAATTTTCCCATCTCAATTTTTATTATTATTCAACATACGCTAATTCTTTGCCAACAGGTTAGTGCGTATGGTCGCTGCGAATCGGGCGATGTACTTCCACCAGAAGTTCTGTTCGCACTGTCAAAGGTTTCCTGGACTTCAAACGTGGCTGTCAAGAACACCACCTGCAGTTGTCGAGGTAAGGCAAAAAAACTATGGTTTTTAGGGTTCGTTCTTCATAGGCCTTTTGTTTGTTACTAAGCTTCCGCTGTCTATCTTTCACAAGACTATGTAGTTCATAGTGTAACTAGTGGTTGCCCGCGAATCCGTCTGCGCAGAATTAGCTTATCTTGCGGGAACTACGCGATTTTCCGGGATAAAACTATCCTATATGTCTGGGGCTGAAACTATCTCCGTAACAAACTTCGTTAAAAACGGTTCATTGGTTTAGGCG
Organism: Pandemis cinnamomeana; assembly: GCA_932294345.1. Classification (NCBI taxonomy): domain Eukaryota; kingdom Metazoa; phylum Arthropoda; class Insecta; order Lepidoptera; family Tortricidae; genus Pandemis; species Pandemis cinnamomeana. The sequence continues at coordinate 10,225,431 of OW028721.1, forward strand.
TGAAAGCATAACAAACAGAATAGATAGACATATAGACAGGCAGATAGACAAAGTAGTTTTAGCATTTATAGTAGTTATTTTGTAAATTAGCTCTATCGCAACCGAACAAAAAAAATTGGAACGATTTTGAACCTCAGAAGGTTTTTTCGAAATTACATCTGTTTACCAAGTATCTATGTGAGCAAAAAGCCAGCGAAGCTGCGATGTGTGAAGTTTCTAATACACAATGAGCCAGCTTGAGAAATAAAGTTCAAGTCCCCTCCTAATGCCTGTGCCCAGCCGTGGGATGTCAGCAGTAGAACCTCCTTCCTATAATGAAGTTTTTTAAAAATACCGTTCAGTTGTGTATCAAACGACGCTAGGTTTCATACGGCGGGCGCCTGGCCTACGTCTGTCTATTTATGCTCGAGCGACTTCGAAATACGTCATTAAGCTCATTAAGTTAAGTAGTCATAATTAATATAATTCCCTTTCACTCCCTAATGGTGTAACTAACTGTATGATTAAGCAGCCAATTTGCTTTGATATTATTACTTATCTCAAATCCACCTGGCACACTAGTTGATAATCCTAATAATAATAGGTACTATAGACGGAAATGACGGAAAGGATTGCGCTTGTGGGTGTATGTTGTGTTTTGTGTGGGTTTTTGTTGTTTGTTTGCGCGTGTGTGGGTGTGTTTGACGTCCATTCCCTGCCAAAGTCCTGATATAAACCATTTATCCAATAGAGTGGAAATGACATGTTATTTAATAACAAAAACGACATTTCATTTCAGCCATCGCTGCGCCAAGGTTGGGCCCAAGCAGTGGCGTAGCTACCTAGGGACTAGGCGGGGCAGTGCCCTGGGGCCCTCAAGCTCAGAGGGCCCTCGAATCCTTACCAGAAAATTTCGATCGAACTATTATTATTAAAACATAACCAGTTTAGATAGTAGCGGGGCCCCATTTTTTTATATGCACCAGGGCCCTTGGTTACCTAGCTACGCCACTGGGCCCAAGATACTGGCCATTAGAGTTGGGCAATATCTATTAATATCGGTTGTTAATTTAGAGTCATCGTATGGTATAGTGAATAGAACTATTCGAATACATATTCGATGACCTTCTGCTGAACTGAATACTTGCTTACAGTGCCTTGTGGCTTCAGTCTGTCATCAGCTAACTTGGCTAACTTCCCCAATGCATCTAACTTGCAGCCAACTTTGCGTGTTCCAATTTCGAATGGCGATTGAATCCGCCCGCGTGTGACAGTTAAGTAGGGTTGCCATGTTTGACGTTAAAAAATGTGTAGCGTAGTTGTACAATCGTTGTTTATAAGTGAAGTATGTATATATTAGTCGCGGTTTGCAGCGAAAACGTAATTGAAAAATTTAAGGGATCTCTTCCAGTCAACCTTTGAGTGGATGAGAGGAGTATTATATTATGGACGGACAAGTGAGTTCAAAAATTACAAATACTGAGAGCCACAATAACTAACTTTACCGAATATTTATTTATTTATTGTAAATATATTTACACGGCATTACAATACATGAACATAATACTATAACATGAATATAATACATGAACTCATAAAACCTACCAGACAATAAACTACTGTATACTACCTATAGTAGGTATACAACCAATGTCTAATAGCTTGGTCGGTCTCACCCGCCACCCGCGGCGTCTAAATGCTGAGTTCGTAAATGTTCCGGAGCGATCGTTTTCGCCCGTTTCGGTTTTTACGTTGGACACGACGAGCGAAAACGAACTCCCAAATATTTACGAACACAGCATATAGACGCCACCAATAGGTATCTCTACGGATTATATAGCTTTTTCTACATGGCTGACTATAATACATTGAGCATTGCACCGCCGGCTGTGCGCGCATCCACCGTGCGGTTGCATATAGCTGTGTTTCTTGCGCCGTACGTATAGAATTCCTTCCATGCTGGTCTGGGAGCAAAAAAAAACATAGAACGTACCAGTTGCTTCTCTTCCCGCGCAGATGGTAAAATCCCATCGAGGCAATGGGCCAAAATCTTAGGAATCATGTTATATATAGGCGATGTGGCTAGCAACCCATCATTATTTTGATTCCCCTTTCCATCCATACGCCCACAAGCATGCTAAACGTGGTCTTTGGGTCTTGTTACCTTGGGCTCTGTCTACCCCGTAAGGGATAAAGACGTGATTTATGTATGTATGTACTTATAGAATTTGGAATGGACTCGCGGCTGAGGTTTTCCCCACTTGCTATAACGTGGGAGGGGGGAGCTTTAAAAGGCGAAGGCTGGGCTGGCAACGCACCAGTCCTGAGGTATAGATGTAGGTGTCTATGAGCAGCGGTGATCACTTAACATCAATTGAATCGCATCCTTTCGTTGGCTTTTATATATAAAACGAAGTTACATAGGTGTGGCCAAAAAACCTCCTATCTCTGATTTTTTCCCTTGTTCAGGCAACACTGCCGCCGTGGCCTAATGAATTTAGCCCGTCTTCCCCCTGGCTCTAATTGGTTACTAATTACGAGGGAGCGCGGCCTAACTGGGCTACTAGCGAATTATTATGCGGTTACTTTCGAAACTGTAGCTGGTCTTTTAAATTTAAGGCGGTTTCGTTTGACAAGGCGCTAATTAAACTTCGGGGGAGTTACCCGGTTATTATCTATTTAAAAAGTTGGGTTTTGTTGAGTTTATAACTTGAGTTCCGGAGGTTTTTTTGGCGAGGCGTTGAGGTTACGTTGAAGGTCATTCTAGGTTTATGCTTTTTTCGTTATGAAAAATAGAGCGCTATTTTTAACAATTTTCTGATAAGTTTTAATAATTCCTTGCTAACTCAACTACCCAAGTTACAAACTACTATTATTTAATTGAGGGAATCGGGGAAAATCGTAGGAATGTTACAGGCGATGCGGTTATAGGGATAGGGTTGCTAGCAACCCACCACTATTTTTAATCCCCTTTCCACCTATACGCCCACAATCATGCTAAACGTGGCCTTTAGGTCTTGTTACCTTAGATTCAGTCTACCCCGTAAGAAATAAAGACGTGATTTATGTATTTCTAATACCTTTTAACGAGCAATTCTTAAATAATTTGAATCTCGGAAACGGCTCCATCGATTTTCATGAAATTTAGTATGCGGGGGGTTTCGGGGGCGAAAAATCGATCTAGCTAGGTTCCATTTTTAGAAAACGTACCAAAAAAATACATCAAATACATTACATATTTGTAAAAATAAAGTTACCTACACATTCATCTCTGTCTACAAGGTTACAGTCGTAGGCGCCATTCCGCGGCAGTAAAACAAATCGCAATCAGTTACGGTATTCAAGCCTATCTGATGTGGAATTGAGTTAGGTGCCTATTTGCAAGTGACAATAGAAGACGGAATACGTCCCTGTCGTAAACGGAACGCGATTTTCTTGAAGCGTTGAAGCGTCCTTTTTATTCTTATCGAATTATTCGGACGGAATTTATCACTGTTTATTAGGAGAATACATATATGTAGGTACCAAAAGGCCTCGAAGAAAATGTTAGGTGTTTTTTACTAGCTTTGGCTCGTGCTGGCTCCAGCAAAACGTATAGTTAGTGACAGATGGCGCTTAGAAGTGACCGAAGGTCTGTGCAAAAAATCACGTCGATCGGATTCTCCAAACCACTGAACTTTGCCGATTGAGCTTTTTTAAAGTTTATGATTATAATTAGAAAAATATTAACACGTTAAGTACTTATTGGACAAATTAAATAAATACTTAGATTCTAAATTCGCGTGCTTACTTATTCTTATACATACATACATACATACATAAATCACGTCTTTATCCCTTACGGGGTAGACAGTGCCTAAGGTAACAAGACCTTAAGGCCACGTTTAGCATAGTTGTAGGCGTATCGGTGGAAAGGGGAATCAAAATAGTGATGGGTGGTTGCTAGCCGCATCGCTTATAAAATGATTCCTAAAATTTGTGCCCATTCCCTCGATGAGCTTTTACCATCTGCGCGGGAAGAGAAGCAACTGAAACATTCTATGTTTTTTCTTTGCTCCCAGACCAGCATGGAAGAACTTCTTATCATTGCTTGAAACATCTTATTGAATGTAAATTTAGAAGCGAGTTGCCGTCCATATGGTTCATGATAAACGATAAGGGTATAAAAAGCCGTTAAGAGCGAAGCAAGCGGAAACTACATTATCATATATCATACGCTGTGGTAAAATAGTTTACCATTCCCTAAACGTTATTCGCTTTTGATCATTGAAATCGTGTTAGTCACATCAAAATCTACGGTAATACCTGCCACGTTCCGTGTTGTACGAAAACACTAAAATAGGGATAAAAATGTGCAAACCGTGAAAAGCTTTTGTTCAACAATTAGATGAAGCCTCAGGCTGTGGAGGCTATTATCTCCCTCTGGCGTGGATTAGACGGCGTGTAATCCACGCATATTGCGATCCAATATCACTTAAATATTGATGCGATTGCAGCGAATCCGGTTGTTCTGAAATCCACGATCCTACATTGATATACCACTGTCACGATAAAATTGTCCGTTTAATCCCTGGGTTCCTAACCTGGGGGTAATTACCCCCTCGGGGGTAAAATCGGTTTTTCGCGGGGGTCATGAGCTGGTTGGCTGGATGATTTCCTTGCCTTAACACGGAATAAGCTCGTCTGTGAAGTTGGTAAAAACCGTTATAGTTCGGTCATAAGGAATACGGAACTGAAAAGGTTAGGAACTACTGGTCTAATCCATACCTTTAGGTACTGAACCTTAATTACACAATCCCTTAAGTTATTTAAGTGCTCCGTTTCCCAAAACTTTTCCTTGCAGAACGCACGAGCAAATGCAGCTACAAGCAATTTTAGAACGCTATTCGCTGTCTCAAACGCTTAAAATATGGGGCACTTTGCTCAAATTACTAGCGTATACGCTGGGTTAGTTTAGAATTATTTCGGGGAGAGTTGCAATAAAACTTTTTGTAAGGGCCGTGCCACTAGCGAGGTTATGTAGGGCTATTTTTTCAAAAACTAAAATTTTACACCAGATGTAAAGTACAGTTGAGGTCAGCACAGATTAAGAATAGATTGAGGATCTTGTTGCCAGATGAAAAGTACCTACCGTGCAAATTGGAATTAAAACAAATTAAATTATTAAATTAAAAACGAATTAAAAACTAATCTTAAAATAAAATGATTAAAAAAGAAGAAAGAAAGAAGAAGAAAGCCCCCCCCCCCCCCCCCATGGCATAGTTCCACAGACGCTGGCAGCATTCCCCCTTTGGGTAGCGATACTAATACGCTGTCCAAGGAAGCTGCCAGCTCTGCGGTCACCCGTAGCCTCTTCGAAATATCTTTGAATTGCTGCGTAATTTTTAGGTGACCTCTCCAGCAGATGGTCGTGGGTTTGAGCCAGGCTCTTAAGTACAGAGAGGGATAGCAAGCATACAACGTGTTCGGATTACCGCACATCATCAGTAATTCTCACATATGGGACACTGCCACAGATTAGACAAGCGAAACCAACAAAAGGAGAAGATGTAGGGTGAATTAACTGATTTTGCACTAATTCTACTATCTCAACTATACGCTGTATACATAAGGGACTTTTAAGAGGCGGAGAGGTAGTCTCAGGGAGTCCTTACGAGGCCATGGATATCGTGGTGTGTCCAAAACGTCGAAGCAATTAATAAAAAAGTTAACACGATTAAGACCCGTATAGTTAGACAGTAGAATGAAACGTAGGAAGATTTTATAGATTTGTTTAATTAAAGTAAAACTGATACAAATACTTTGTTCACAGCCCATGCTGATAGCCCGGAGGGAGTATCCATTCCACAGATGGGAGCCCCTGTACTTTGGAACACAGAAGGAGCCGTGGTATAGTGAAGGCTTGTCGTGGGAGGGCCGACAGGACAAAATGACGCAGGTAATTTCACACATTGTGCAGAAATTTCCATAGAATGAAGCATCTTCTTTTCTGGAGAAACCGATAATAGGGTGTCGAGAACTCGCATGGATTTAGCGGAATTAATTCGTCAAGTAAATACTGCTGGATCATGTGGGATTAGTAACGTATTTAGCAAATTCTATGGGCTTCTCGACGCGCCGGAATGCGAGCATTACGAGTTATTATATTATGCAAATTGCCTTGACAGATACATACATTCCGTAGGATATTTATCACTGTATACCTGGCGTATAAGTAAAGTTAGGCGACGCTGGGGAGATATACCTATAACGGTTTAATGTGTTTAGTTTTGTGACTCTGAAATCTTCTTGAGGCATATAAAAAGACCTTAGAAAATATGGGGGAAATCAAATGACATGGGGGAACATAAATTCACTTTTCTTCTAGACTAGCAATCGCACCCTTTTTAATAACCATAAGTTAGGTCGATTTTTTTTCATCCATGAATTTAGGTTTAAATAGATTGTCAAATAATAATTAGTTTGGTCTTCATTGGACATTAAAGTTCTGTTGGCAGAAACAATCAGGACATATAAAAGAGTACCATATGTGATTATCCACGGAGGGTACAGGGACGTTTTTATGGCCTCCCGTTAACCACTCGACTTCCTCTCAAGCTCTCCTCAAAGTCATATGTACCCTCAGATGCTGGAATTATGCCTGCAAGAGTACCGCCTAGTCGTGCTCGACGGCGGCTTCCTCTGCCACGCGGCGGCGCAGGCGCCGGCGCGCCACACCCGCGCGGAGCGCGCGAACACGCAACAGTATCTTAAGATCATCGGCGCTCTCAAGATCAAGTATCCCGACCGACCCAGCTGTAAAGTTATGTGGGGTTGTAACACGTAAAATGGGGGGGAAACCTTTTTTTTTAATTAGCCTATTGTGGTGTCCCAGTCTTCCGATGGCTAAAGATGCGTGTTTTCGAGTGCAGCGTGGTGCTTAGGAGGGGAGAAGTAACCAACAAAAAATAACAGAAGACGGGATGCCATTGAGACTAGTTTGAAGTTGCTATGAAAATGATTTTGTTCATTTGGCTTTCTCATGTAGATTTACGTGAATAAAAATGAGACAGTTCGTCATCGAATTACTTTTCAATATGCCCTAGGCAATTCAATTTGGGCGTTAGTTTGGAATGAAGTGTTTTTTTTTCTTGAGTACCTAATTAGAAAAGAAATAAGTTATTGGATTTTATCCATAACGATCGAAAGCCACAAATACTTATACGCGAGAAAGGTAAGGGGGTTATCAAGGGGCAAAAATGGAGTAGGGGTAATTTCAGACATGGGATGGAAACGTATATTCCATGGTGTTGTTGCGGTACGTGGCCAAAATGTTGTATAATCAGGTTTAGTGGTATTTCTTACATATAGATTTAACTCAGTGTATCATATTAGGTACCCCATTGCAGCTGTATCTTTGAAAAAAAAAACCTCCAGATTAGTATTGTGATTTAAATATTTTTAAATAAAGACCAGAGGACCCACGTAAAATTCACAATCAAGCATTTTTTTCACTTCCCTGACGCGCTCGTCGTCGGTTTTCAATAGTTTAAGGATTTTTTTTTTCTAGTAAAATTAATATTTGAGCTTGTGCAGTTAGTCCTAAAAACCGTTTCTTTAGCATTTCTAAGTAATCATAATCTTTAAATTATTAAAATATTATAATCTTTGTGAATATTTCTGTCTATTATTTCCGAAATTTTATATTTTTTAATAAATGCCCACCAAATAAAAAAAAGTTAAATAATTGAATACTTAGCTATTACTGTACAAGGCTAACAGAATCAAAACAGCCACGAATTAGAATCTTGTTAAACATCGTTTAAGAATTATAAGTACAACAATAACCAGTATACTGTCCCCACATGCGCGATTGTAATTTTATTACGAAGGTGAATAATTTCGAACGAATTTGACTCGGCGTGGCAGTGCCAAATTGCTGACATGTACAACTCACTAAAAATATTATATTAACTATTCCATCTCTATGAGCAAATAGTGTATAAAATTTTGGGGCAAAATGTAACTTTTGGTAATTGAAGTCAAATTAATGACTGGAAATAGAACAGTGCTTTTGCGATAAGAAGTGGAACTTTAAATTAGAAATTTAAGACACGTTAGATATACAGGCTATGTATGATATTGCATAATATTTTATAGCTTACTAGTCATTTTGCACTTCTGAAAGCCTATCTGTGATTATGCTGTTGTGATTTTCTCAATCCATGTTTGTCTTCTTTTGTTTCTGTAACTAGGTATGTGTTGGGGAGTGATATACACCCAAATTATTTAAAGTAATATAATAAATGGCGAAAACATAATACATGACAAAAGCAGTAGCGCACAATAAACAAGAACTACAACGTAAATACTAAACTGTAGATTTTTGGTGGGGTAAATTCGGACATGGGGCAAAATGACGAACCAATTTTGACCAATGTTAATAAATTTAATTTCTGTAGAACAGTTTTAACTTCAATATAATAATATGAATGATAGCATGTACGAAACATCTTTATGTCAAAAAATTAAGTTACATTTTTATCATAAAAGTTAAGAACTTATTGAGTAACGAATTTCATTGTACCAAACTTACAGTTTCTTGTGCAAAAATAAAAATAATAAGCGAGTCATTTTATCCTATAGGTACTATCTTCGAGTCTTCTTAGGCCATTTGGTTTAAAAATGTGAAGGAAGAATATTTTGAAAAAGTTTTTTTACGCGTAACGCTTATTCTAGTTTTAATTGATCTAGTTACTATTTATAAAACATGTAATGTGGTACACTAAAGATAAATATTGCAGGTCTCTGCTCTTAAAAATACGACTTGTGTAAATAAAGAATTTTGTCGTCTTTGTTCATAAGTTTAATTTGTAAATAATGGATTTAAACTGAGGCTTTTACTGTCTTATTATTTTTTACATTAAATAGAAATAAAAAAAAATAATAGGTATATAGTGACAAGGTTTTTGTCTAATATTATTTTGTAAATAGACTAAAATTTTGAAAGTTTGGATTGTACCGATGATGTCATAAAAGCTACGCTTACTTTAAATTAATTATGAATTTGATTCTGAGCTCACGAATAACGAAAAAAATGCTCGTCATTTTGAAAACCTTAAATCCTGTTGATAATAGAGGGGAATGAGAGAGCATTTACAAAGGGGCATTTTGATACAGTAGATTAAATATTTAAAACAAATGAACGAGTGTTGACTTTTTTGTTGTAATTCCTGGATTCCTGCCTATTTCAGTGGCAAAGCAAAAAAAAATGTACTATGCTGCCCCAACTCCCCCTACAAACTTCTGTATGATGTTATATAATAATTAAATAATTAATTGTTTGACTATAACTTACTCAAATAACACAGTCATACATAACAGTAGGTACTACTATACGAATTTTTGAAATGAAGCCCGTTTTCCCACCTTTGTAAATAAAAATTACTTTCTGAATATTTACCCCGACCATTCAATATTTAACGGGTTACGAAAAATACGATGACTTTTAGTTTTTAATAGACCTTATCGTTTAAAACACAAGGGTTAAAATTCAAGATCCTTTCCGAAAATGTAAAATCATATTTTTTACTGCGAACTCATGATATTTTGTTTCCGATAAAAGATGAATAATTTGATAAAAAATTAATTGGTTGAAAACAAAAACTTTTAAGGTATTAAAATTAATAGATTCAGGGAAGGTTTTGAAGGTGTTCTTTATTAACGAATTTAAAGAAAATTGTGAAACCACCAAGGTTTCGTATTCGCGTTCCAGCCTTATATTTGCATCTCTTTCTATCACCTGGAATACGCGAACTCGATATAGAAATCCTAAAGCTGCTGTACAGATACCTTGTATAGGCATTCAATTGGAAACAGAGCTAAATATTTACTATGTATTGCCTTGGTTTGCCTCGAGCACATTTTATATTTACATAATAAAGATTCTATCTGTTAATTACATGCCAGTGTATCATTTGATTGCCTTTCTACCGTTAACAGAACCCTCTTTTTTCAGCAGTCGTGTCCCTACTTTGTAAATCGTACAATCGTATCTATAATGGTATCTGCATAACATGTTCATGTGTAAGTAACACGAACGCGCCCTTGGTCGCTGTTGGAATCTTTAGTCACACACACTTACACATCTTGTAAGCACAAGCTTTATAGCTTTATTATACATTTATTTGCTGTGGAAAGACTCGTCGTCAGTCAAGAATTATGTCGAAAGGAGTCTACATGGGGAGACAGTCTAAACAAAAAAAACGAAATAACAAACTGAACGCTGGCTAATGAGTTTGAATGTCAAAACCGAAAATATTCTTGCGGTCTGTAATTAAATGCACTAACACTCACATACTACACACACACTTACACGTATACACACTTACACACACACACATTATTATTTATTCAAAATCCAACTTGCTTTAATGACATTTCAACGCAAAAAATCAAGTTTTTACTCTGACTTTAAAAGCCTCCACACGAAATATCCATCAGCTCTAGGACTATATAAACAGACAGACTATAGAGACATAGATGTAGCAATAAAAACCAATTACAACCCAATCGTTGCCCCTCAGCAAATAATACCAATACTAACAATTAATTAGGCGTTTAATCGACCAATAAACGACCAGCAATACACGCATTTATTCTCAACATAGCTCTATCATGATAAATCCTAAGACAAAACGGCCTTTCACAGCTGTGTCTGTGTCTCAGAAAATAACGTAATACGAATTGGAAGGAATACCGCCCACGCGGTCCGTACAAATATAATTCCCGTATGAAATGGATTAGGGATGCCATGAAGCTCTGTAATCGTAACCGAAATTATCGGATGTCCGGAATAAAAATGTCCGAAATACTTATCAAAATATGGTACTGTCAAGGTCATAAAATATTGGTAATTTGTATACACCACAAAGTAGCAAAAATACGTATAAAAACTTTTTATCGTGGCGTGGGGATGTAACATACAACTTTTTGAGCTTGACTTCGAATAATTTTGGATTTAAAAACACGGTTATTTCACTTGATGCAAATTCCAGATGAAGCTCAAAGTAGCTTACTAGTTTGTTAACAATAAGTACATTTTCTACAAAATATAATATTCATTACTGAAAAAAAGCTATCTAATAACTAAAATAATTTGCTTTCCGTCACCATATTAACTGAAACCGTTATAATTTATTCATTTATACGCATCTTTATCCCGCCCCGAGATTTTACATTTGTGACATCCCTTGTTTGTATAGGTACCTATAATATTTGTTTATTAAGTCTAGCCGCCAGACCATTTCTTATTAGGCACTAGCATTTTTTCTTTTATATTCTTTGTCGGTTAGTGACCAGATTATACCTTGTGTTTGGTGTGTATTTAAGGCAGTTATAGCATGATACAGAGTAGGTAGAAGTAAAAAGAGAGTGCTATTATCTACATAGCTACAATTTTTCCACGCTGGCTTGGGAGTAAAGAAAAACAGAATGTACCAGTTGCTTCTTTTTCCGCGCAAATCGTAAAAACTCATCGAGGGAATGGGCGAACGTCTTTTGTATGTTATATGAGATGCGGCTTCTAACCTAACACTATTCTGATTCCCCTATCATGTCCACAATCACGCTCTGTCTCTGTTTACCCTATAAGGCGAAATAAATAAGAAATAATTAAAAAATAAAAACGCGGTTATACGATTGTGCGTATGCAACCTATGATGTAAAATTAAATAGACTCAGAAGGTTCTTGGGCCCAGTATTCGAAAGTACTCGAAAACTGTAGTGAAAATTTGTGCAGATTATTGTTTTAATTTTATTTACAATTGACGATCTTTTCGTGACTTTCTTATGTTTTAATTTACAAATAGAAATCTTCTTCTTCTCTTCTTCAACCTCTTTCTACCCAATGCTGAGTAAAGGTCTCTTCCATAGCCCTCCAATTGCTGCGGTCTTGGGTTTTTCGCATCCAGTCCTTCCCCGCTATTTGAATGAGGTCATCGGCCCATCTTCTGGGCTGTCTCCCCACGTTTCTGCGTCCAGTCCTTGGCCTCCACTCCAGCACTTTCCTACCCCATCTTCCATCAGATCTGCGGCATATGTGGCCAGCCCACTTCCACTTCCTTTGAAATAAATTAATCTAATCTAATCTAATCTAATCATCTGCCTCCTGAATCAACAGCAATTTCATAAAACGGTTTGTCACTTTTAAAATTAAATTTGACCTTTATAAAGGTTAGCCAAGTATTAAGAAGCGAAACCGATATTTTTTCGTCATCTTATCCTACACAAAATTTTAAGATGTCAAGTCGTCATGTTTAATTTTAAGGGAACTTTTGACGTTAAGTTTGGGGGGTTTCTTGTGTAATTGTGTCCTTGACATTTACTTTATGATTAAATATTAATATATCACTGACGTAGGTCCAGCGGAATAGCCACGAATAGAATATCACTTGAAGGCGTTGAACTTCAGTGGCGTCACTGCAAAATATTAATTTCTAAACTATCATAAAACGGAGTTTCATAAAATTAGGTTTACTCTGATGGTTTTAAAATTACATTGTCCAGTTAAGTGTGATAATATGTATCTAGTCAAAGTTTCAAAAATAAGTAGGTATCATACGTTCTTATTTTCGCAATTGACCGTCCATACGAGCTGAGTTTTAGCGATGTAGACGAAAAAAAATGAATAATACCTGTCTCCAATAGGGATCGTCATAGCATATTAAATTACATTAAATAAATCGTAATATCTAGTCAGATGTTAACTTATTGTCTTCTTCTTATTTGTGGCGTTTCAAGTCGTTATAGCGACGACAACTTCGCCAATGTCAAAGTAACAAAAATATAATTTAAAAAAATCTTGTGACAAAATGTCGGCAACGTTGTACGGTAATGGTCATAGACCCCTCTCCCCCCCTGTCGGGCTCTTAGCCAACGGTCAATGATATACCTCAGAAACTGCCAGGAAATCATTAGCCGATGCCCAGGGTGCACCGGATCAAGCACTGCTCTTCCCCCCGGACGGATCCAAAAAGGAACCGCAGCTCTTGACCACACGTGGAGGTAACCCGACTCGCACCCCAACTTATTGTATTTCGATTGACATGTTATTCATCTAAACCCATTTGGCAGCTAGCATTTTTCAAAGTTTCGATGCAAGAAGTGGCGCGCCATCTTTGTTCCTAAGTGGTGAACTTTCGGTGTTGCGGACAAAATGCTTATTATTTTAAACAAAGCGGCATGTTGCGTTCTTATAAAATGCAGCAGTTTTCCATAACACCTATGAGTATTAGATTTTTCAGTCGTATGCAACTATTTAATAGCATGCAATATGTACGTACGCGAAGCAACCGTCACGTAGCAGTTCACTAAACGACGCCTTTGCATTCAGCCCGCTCAGCAAAGTTTCCTTTTCCCTTTCGTGTTATTATATTGAATGTACTTATTTGTTGGAGTTGTACAAGAAAATATGAGCTTATGTTTTTCCTTGTGCGGCTTAAAGAGTCACGGCACGAACGAATTGTCAAACAATGTCGACAGATCATAATAATATGTTATTAATCAAGTTCGTGTGGAAATAGCTTCAGGCTGATGTATAAGGCATATAAAATGATGAGTTGCTCTGAAAGGCGATCCCTAAGGGTGTGGAAGTTAACTCCAGATGTAATGAAAGAGATATTAAGAATTCGAAGCCTTTAGATCGCTTAATTTAATTTTAGAAATACGACCGCGTGTCGGGTTTCGTTCGGTGTAGGCATTTGGAACATTTGTACATTCAAATTTAATTAGCCACCTAAGTACCTAAAATGTAACAGAATTGCGTACAAGTGTGGTACCTTGTCATTGCAAGTGTCATATTGACATACCATACATAGCCTTCACACATATGCCAAAAAATTTATTGTGATATTGTCTAAGAAAAGAAAAGTTCCACAGAGGTACTCGATTCAGTTTCTTCGACTACCTCTAGAAAGAGAAAAGAAAGAAAGAAGACATTTATTCCTTTTTGCAAGACACACAAATATAAGACAATGACAATATACACAATTTTATAGAATATAAACAAGGTATAACAATAAAAAACATAGAGATGAAAAATAGATCATCAGCGTTGTGTGTCTTCGCAAAACCTCTCAATCGTGGTACAGAGTTATATCAAGGTATATGAGTTACGAAAGTAGCTTTTGTAGATTACACATAATAAGGTCATCCGGTTGTTTACTAAAGAACTGACAAAGCACACATGAAGTATATGTACGTATAAACATGAGCACAATTTACTCGGGCTTTGTTTGGTAAATTGATGAAGGAACGAGGAAAAATAAGGGATTTGCTCCGTTTAATAGGTGTCTGAAATGAACGTCGCTGGACTTAAGCAGAGCCTCTAATGTAAGTTTTGGACACGAAAAACGTATTGAACGCGTTTGCGTTAACGTCTCAATTACTATAATAGGTGAATTGGTAGCGTCACTAGCGGAAAGAAACGACAATAAACAGAGCCGCTAGTGTAAGTTTCAACACAAAAATGTCTTGAATGCGTTTGCGTTAACGTCTCATTTACTGTGGGTAAATTGGTGGCGTCACTAGTTGAACGAAACGACAGCAAACAGAGCCTCTATTGTAAGTTTTTGACATAGAAACGTCTTGAACGCGTTTGCTTTAACGTCTCATTACTGTGGGTAAATTGACAGCGCCACTAGCGGAACATACGTGTTCCATATTTTGTGATGAAAAACTGTTAAGTATCCGATGAAAACAACAGAAGACGATCGCGGCTTCACCATGGTGTTTACAAAATGTTGATTTAATACTGCACAATGTTCGGATTCAAATACAATTTGATTGAAAAGATTTAGAAGTCGATGCCGACAGGTATTAAGGAAATAGAGGCATTGTAAGTACGTATGTAATTAACAACGATTTATCTCAATAAAATGAAAATACCACCGACACGAAGTTGATCGTGTTAAAGTACACACTAGAGATAAATTTGCAGAAGAAAGCTGCAGGATACGTTTTCCTCTTTCGAGGGTGATCGTATTTGTTGGCTGTCCTCATTTCGGTGGGAATTTACATTCATTTATTATTTATGTGTCTCGGAAAATGGTGGGTGTATTTCTGGGTGTTATCCTGTCATTTCATTACTAGTATGTTTACCGAGATTTTTTGTCTACGAAAACAAAAAAAGAGTTACTTTAGGATTAGAAATTATAACATAATACAGTGCCTCCTGTGATCAGTGACATAACTCGACTTGTACCGTTTTGTGTGTTTTTATTTAGAAATATTCAGAAAAAAATAACGAATTTTTTGGTCTATCTCACGTGCTTCTAGGTGCAATAGTTTCGGAGATAATTTTATGAAAAGTGATAGAACTAGCAGCATTTTGGCAAAAAAATCGTGCACATTGATATATATCAAGTTGTTAACCCCCTTTATGTAATTGGTCTTTAGGCTATTTTAGTGTTTTGTGGTATAAAGTGAACATGTTTTTTTTTGTCATTTTATTTTTCGATATTTTTTTCGGAATTTTTTACACTTTTGACTAACTTTTCTAAAACCAGACCAGGGTACCACTTAACATGTACTTACCATACCAATTAGAGACCAATTTGACACATTATTTTGTCAAAAATCTATTTAGTAGTAGTTTTGTTTCACTTTAGTTCGAGCAACATTTAACTGGGCACATACAACGCTGAGTCATAGGATTTTACGAGTTCATGTATATCAGTTTACACCAAGAGATATTATGGGTGCTCCAGGGGTGCACCATGATATAACTGACCTTGTATTATCTAACACATTTAACATTATTTAAGTACTCATATTAGACATTCCGACGCTCCCGCGCAGTAAGTCGGTAAAGTTACACTATTGCCTTTTTATTGTTATGCAATATTCGGAATCTAGGAATTAGAATACATTATATATGTATACAAGGAGAAAAAAATCACTTAGGCACCAATACAATAATTTTATTCATTTTGATAATTTAGTATAATATTGGTAGGTACCAGGTTATTGACGTAAATAATAGTTGTCAAGTTATGTGGTAAGCGATAATGCTGTATTTAACTATGTGAGCTTAAAACTACTCTTTTTCTTGTTTTAGTGATATTCAGTGTTGAAAGGAGTAGTTTTCGCGTGAAAGCGTAACAAGCAAACTTACATTCGCATTTATAATATTCGTAGGAAGTAGGGTATTTTTGTCTATAAAAAAGTGCTTCGGTAAATGCTAGCCCCTTGGCTCACAAAACAATTTTTTTAAAATCTTATTTTCGCTCTCCTGTAAAATGACGAATTTGCACTTGTATCTACCAAAAAAACAGTAAAAAAAAATGATAAATAATATTTATTGTATAAAAATATAAAACTAACTTAAATTAAAACGATGATTGCCGAAGTTCTTGAGGTAAGCTGCAACAAACAATACAAATTTAAACACGTATATCATAAGTATTTAAGAAAAAGGTATTTGAAGCTTTAATAAACACAGATGAGCATTTAGATAATGTAATACAACACTGGTAGTAATACAAGATATAAAAATATTAAATTACACGTGCATATTGTAGCTTCAATGCACCAGTTAACGACCTTATATATAATATTGTACAAATTGCTATAGAAATTTATGAATGATATCACCGTAATGAAAAAATGTCTTTCGTTTAAACAGGGAGTAATTTTGATGAATTTGCTCGAAATTATTCCTTAAAAAATCAGTGAAATAATAAGTGAAGAGTAAAGAATGTGTTAAAACATGGCTGTTAAACCCATGACTTGGTTAAGTGCCATAAACGCACATGCGCGTTCAAATGGCAGTGAAATAATAGTATGATAATTATATAATTAAACTAGCTTCTGCCCGCGACTTCGTCTGCGTAGAATTATACATAAAAACCTTCCTCTTGAATCACTCTATCTATTAAAAAAAACCGCATCAAAATCCGTGGCGTAGTTTTGAAGATATATAAGCATACATAGGGACATAGGGACAGAGAAAGCGACTTTATTTTATACTATGTAGTGATAGTGATTTATAAAACTTCACTCTAGCGGCAGTAGTTAAACTGATCCACAGGTGTTATGTACACACACACACACACCCACAATAACACTCAAAAATGAGAGAAATATTTTTACAAATCTCTAATGGCCGCTTGTTCTTTTATTTTTTTCTATCAAGTGGCCTCTAGAGTCCTAACTTTTAATTGAACTTTACTTTACTGTGTTTTTTAAATTGCCAACTCATTCAAAGGCTGTTCTTTTTTTCTAATTTGCATAATATTCTACTTTTCACTGCTCCAATAGAAAAAAATAAAAACAATAAAAAAACTAACTTTAGATTAAGTCTTGCTTGAATAATAAATTTGTAGGCGACGAAATTACAACACAAGTTCTGAACTTGTTCGTCCTCGTACACCTTTCTTGAAAATTTGTATATCTGTATAATAATAAGTTTGCAGACGTATTATAATCTTCTGAAACTTAATATTATTTTATATCAAAGGTCACGATACCGTGAATTCTATTGTTTGAGGTGTTTACCAGTTAGACGTATAATAATATTTGCCTTTTGTGTTTTACGTTCATTCTTTGAATATAATATTCTCAGTGGTCTTTTGTTAAAGAAGAATACGTGTAAAGATCGAATTTTGCTTTATCTCCAGATTTTCTTACGATTATTTTTGTGATAATAATATGAATATAAACGTGATATCTGTTAAAGGTAAATATATTAACGAAATAGTAAGTGGTGCGTGGGACAACAAAGAAGACGATTAGGTTTAGACCAAATATAGGGAGATTTAGCTTGTGACCCAGTAAGTATTTGTCTTAAATCTTATGGTAAAGCCATAAGAGATGCCACCGTCAACTGTTTCCACGAATGTCGCTGACAGCTGATTAATATCTAGATGGATTAATTTCCAAAATCTTAAAAATCATTATCAACTTAGTATAAGATGGATTGGCATTTTTTACGGCATTCTAAGGAATATCCAGCAGAAATGGTAACTCGATCATGTTTTTGTTAAGATACTTACTGTAGGCAGAATAATTGGAAACGCTCAGTTGATGATAGAAAAAGAACTCCTACTACTTGTGGCACTTTCGGCACATAGTTTTATTTTTGTAATGTTTTTTTTATATTTTTTTGTTTTTTAATATCTTTATGTGTCGTTTTGTGTCAATAACGTTTTTTTTTCTTTCTTTCTACTTACAAGTTGAAAGAGAATGTATGTCATAATAACCATTCTCATTTATACAGACGTTATAGGTAAATGTGTGAATGGTTCCGTTGGGAGGGTAAGGCCTAGACGGACGTTCCGAGACCAAATAGGAGACGTTTTGGAAAAAGGTCAGGTCAGGAATACCCGAAACCGACGGGGATGTATGAAGAGATGGATGACTGTGGATGAAGCGAAAGAAATATGTCAGGACCGTAGCAAGTGGAATAAAGTAGTCTCTGCCTACGCCTGTGGGAAAGAGGCGTGACGGTACGTATGTATGTATGTATGTTATAGGTATGCAGTTAGAGGGGAGCATCTATCTCACATGCCTCAGCATCTCCTGAAGCTGGGGGAACTTCAACACTTGCTTAGCGATGGTATTGACACCAGTATAGAAAACTCATATTTAACCAACTTACTTAGGCTGTATTAGATGGAAAGGCATCTTCCTCACGGCTTCCTCAGCGATGTCCAGCGGAAAGGCAAACTCGACCATGTTCTCGTTAAGGCAGTCGTTGTAGGTCGAGGCGAGCTGGCAACGGTCAGACATGCCCTCAATACTGTCCAAGCACATTCGGGAGACGCTGTTAAGCTTGCGGACCACGCGGGAGTTCTTGCCGTTCACCAGGCTGGCTAGGTGAACGAGAAGTTCACGGTTGACCTGGAAAAATGTACGATCAGATGGGAGTTCATCGTCATCTACCTATATACGCCCCAGTGCTGGACACGCCTGCTTTTAGGATTAGAGGGCATTTACAGTTCCCACGCGAACCCAGTGCTAATTAGGAAATTAATACACACCTTGAATTGCTTCGCAGGTGTGTGCAGACTTACTCAGTCACTTTAGTGTCGAAAACGCTAAGAGAATGGAATGAATTTGTACGGGATTGACATAAACCTACGGAAAACAACGTTATCTACTTATACTAAATCAAAAGCGTATGTCGACTTTGCAACGCTTCGGAGCGTAATGTCTAATGTCACTTATAGTTACAGTCACACAGTGCAGACCTTATATAAGGTCCTACCCGCAGTCTTCTTCGTGAACCATCAGGCGTGACCAAAGGAAAGCTATGCTTAACTTACCTTCCCATGGTTGATAACGTCACTCTGTTCCAGCATGCAAGCCGCGAAGCATTGGCCCGACCGCGTCAGAGGCGCCGAGTTGGTGAAGTAGGCCCTGACGTCTTTGGGTGTCGCTCGGACCTTGATGACGCAGGACTGTGCCATCCGGACTAGAGCATCCAAGTGCCCTTGAACCTGGACAATAATAAAATACTTTAGCAACAAGGATAATTTATTTTTCTTGCCTAGGGCAACAATACATCCAACATAACAGAGAAAAGAATTTAAAGTAACCTACAAAATGAAATAAATTAATAAAAATTACAAAGTAAATGGGATGAAATTTAAAGTACGTTCGCGGAGCACGAAAAATTTAGCACAATGAACTGTCATTAATCGATTTGTCTCTGTCTCTCGCCCGTAATTATTTGCCGTCCTTTTCCTGTCTCGGTGATTCGCCTCGCAAATGTAGGTACTTTAGTATTACACTCAATTTAATAGTGTGAAGATGTATGGGACTATCAAGCTTTAAATCAGATTTAGCGACCCAGCATGTGGCTATAGATAAACTGTTAAAGCTCGAATACTCACAATGCGCCAATGCATTACTGTATTAAACATATTAATGTCCATCAATATGAAAATTAATATCCAATTTGTTAATTGACATTGAATAGGTACCTACTAAAGTTTTGTTTTAATGGTCAAATACGTCAATCCTTTATCACGATAATTGATTGACTGACACCTCGTCAGCAGTCGCTTTTCCGAGATTATCTAACGGCAAATCATTATTCAGTCTAATCCAATAAAATCATCTACATATAAGTACGAAATTACGTGAACGTTTATCATTTGTGCATTAAAAATAGCGCGGTAGTCCGTGCGTTGAAAATTATAAAATAAATTTTGAAGGATTTGCGAAAGACTCAAGTGCGCCAAATGCAATAGGTAATAGTCAGTACAAAATGTCAGGTGAAAAGAAAGCGCTGGGAAAAGTTAATCCAACCCACGCGACGAAAGGACTAAGAGCTTCGTGGAAAAGCGACGAGCGCATAGATTAATTCGTATTCGTTACATTGTGCATTGAATTTGTCAAATGAAAATGTGGTTGGGACTGAATTTACTGATAAAAGTATTGTAAACATTTTTAAATAAAATCTATACGAAAGAATTCATAATGATTTTACAAACTGAAAAAAAAAACAAGTTGGTAAGCGTTTACAATACTAGCGATTACATTCTATGATTGCGTATTTTGCAAGCTTGCTTTACAATCTTTGCTTTTAATTTCCAATGTATGTTCTAGTCCAGTTGTCTGATTGGCATAAAGTTTGGAATACTAACTAGGATCGATGATATTGTAAGCACATTTAATAAATAGCAGCCAGCAAAAAGGTGAAAAAAATAACGAAAGATATGATCATTCTGAATTTAGGAAGCAAAATTTTTAATTGGAGTTATTCAGAAGTGTCAATTATTGACCGATAAAAATACATACGTTTAGGACCCATTCTAATTCATGCCCCTTGTGTTCGAGTTGAAATTGTCTATTCATTTTTTGATATTTTGTATGTTATGCCTGTGTCAAATTTGTCTAAAATAAATACTTTTATTTCTTCTTCTTATCCCGTCACAATTCCTGTTGTGAGTGTGACCATCCTCTCTATTAAATGCTTACGCCCACTCCACTCACCACCTTCATCTTCACCAACAGAGCGAGCATTAAGTATTTCCGTCTCACTCTCACTTCAGTTGACGATGATATTGGCCATCTTGAATGGCTATAACTTAATTGGCATTGTACGTATTGGTATTATTGGCGACTTTTATACGTGAGTTATCCGTTTATGTGTAATTATGATTGAGTCTCACGGTAGTTTCATGTTGAAAGTAATTGGCATTGTTCATTTTTTTTAAGCTGTGCTTTTAATACCTTTATTTGATAAAATTGACTATTTCAAGCAACTAATTTGAATATTATGCTTTTACGTAGCTTTGTTAATTAATAATAAATATTTTTTCGCTGTTTGATAATTCGTGAATTTAGACAGAATCCCAATCGCCTTCGTTCGGCTGGCTATAAAAAAACGGATTTGTCTATGGTTTCGTCGATTTGACAGTGACACAATGACAGTTGCCATAGCTAAACTTTTTTTTTCATTTTTGTGGCAAACATTCGATGCTGGATTCTGTCTAAAAACCGGGTAGTTCGGTCAAACAAAGGTTCAAAGTACTTTTACAAAAATATCTTTTCCTCGAAATGGTTTTCGAATTGGAGCATACTAAAAAAAATGAACAATGCCAATTCTTAGTCCACGTACCTTCGGGTCACTGAAGTCCACCAGCGTGCCGGCTCCACGACGTGTCTGACCCGAGAACGCTAGCCCAGGCAGCAGACACAACAACATCCCAGTGATAAACATTATTCTGAAACATCGAAATATTTAAAAATGAGAAACACCACGATCTAACGGTGACGGTGGACTTAGTCGTGAACCTACTGTACCTTTATTATAAACACTTGTACCTAGGGGCTCTCCATTAATCATGTGATGATTTTTTAAATTAGCACTTTTAACCCCCCCTCCCCCTTGGTAATACGTGGTGAGGTTTAAAACTACCCTCCCTTCCCCAAACAAAATCACGTGTATTTTTAGTACCTACAAAGAATTTAAATTTTTTTGGAATATTATCTTTAAATACAGGTATAAAAGTATAATCTAATTTTATTCTAGAAAATTAAGGAACATGATAAAAATGTCTAGACAGACAGTCAAGGTCACACTACACGCCGCTTTTCGGTTTAAAAATCGCGCGTATAACTAAATACACGTGATATCTTACCATACCCCCCGCCCCTCTTGTAATATTTCGTGATTTTTGCCGAATCCCTCCCCCCTTTCGGAGCCTCACGTGATTAATACGTAATCATATGCAAAACCTGTGAATGTACCTACTCTGTTATAATTAATTAAAGTTTCGCAAGTGGCGCTGTCAATTTTATTTGTCCATAGTAGTTCAAACGCTTACGCGCACGCGCACGAGACGTATCAGGCAAGAACATATTCTTGCCTGATACGTGTGTGTGTGTGTGTGTGTGTGTGTGTGTGTGTGTGTGTGTGTGTGTGTGTGTGTGTGTGTGTGTGTGTGTGTGTGTTGTGTGGTGTGTGGCATCGCGTAAAGCGCTGCGGGTGTCTATGGACAGTGGTGATCATTTAACATCAGGTGACCCACTAGTTCGTTTGTCTGGCCTCTCTCACGTAAGAAAAGTGTCTATAGGTCAACATAGACAATAATCTCAATTCTGTGTACAGTCGGGCATAAATATCGATATGTCAAATATATATGTCATCGGCCATTTTGTTTGTGGCATAAAGGTGTAGATATTTTTGACGTTGGTAACGTACATATATTTATGCTCTTGTGTACGCCTCTACCGTAGTCCAAACCTTAATCCTTACTCTGTGAAAGCACTAAACTCGACGCGAATTCACTTATAGTAACGAACAAATTTCCGCCTTTTAGAAGATATAACGCAATAAATGTCTCAAATCCACTTAAGGCTTCGACGTCTCCGATTTAAATGCAGTCGCGAAGTGGCGGTGCTGAGGACACTATATAATAGACCAAAAAGGGAACAATGCGAATTGTGTTAATTCTCTCTTTTGTCTAGCGCCAGATGTGGGCCATTGGATTTTCCTTATCTCTGTTTGCCTTCTGGGTGTTTGGTTTGTTTTTTGCCGGAACTCTTTGGGATCCGTTAGGATGTGGTGTTGTATTATGAGATGCAGTCAAACAGATATTAGATTGGCATTCGGGTTTCACACACTCTTATTGGTTTGATACTTGAATTGGCCGAGTGAGGCAGACAGCAGGACAAGCCATAACGGCATTCTAGGAGCTTACGAACTGTAGAGGTCAACTAAGTAAGTGCTCTTATTTTTTCATGACAGTTCCTATACATACACGTACATACATATACATATCACGTCTATATCCCTTACGGGGTAGAGAGACACTATGGTAACAAGACCTAAAGGCCACGGTTAGCATAATTGTGGGCATATAGGTGGAAAGGGAAATCATAATAGTGATGGGTTGCTAGCCGCCTATTGTTGTAGGCGATTCTTAAGATGTTCGTCCAATTCCCTCGATGGGCTTTAACCATCTACGCGGGCAGGGAAGCAAAGAGTACATTCTATGTTATTTCTTTGCTCCCAGACCAGTGTGGAAGTAAGTACTTAAGTTCCTATAGCACAAAAAAGTGTCTGACAGAATCATTTTTGATACAAGCTTCTTTTGCTGACTGTACTTGTCATCCGCCTTACATAATGTGTACCAAATTTAAAGTCAATGAGACCAACCGTTGTAGAGTTCCCTCTTGCGGAGGTAATCCTGGCTGGGTCACCACAACTCCACTACCCGATTATTGTATTGGCATCCGATGTATACAAAATTTGAGCTCAAACGATGCTCGATGCTTCAAAATGGAGTCGCAAGATTCCACCCGGACAAAAACATACTTGCATACATGCATACTTGTAAAATAGTGTTTATTACATTTAAAGCTGTACAAATTGACATGGAACCTTTGGGCAGTAAAGGAATTTCTTGGCCGACGAATATATAGGGCATGTTACAATGCAAATGTATCTTCGAGAAATAGCGATCGTTTTCCATACCGTACGTGCACACACAACACACTACTGTCTATGTACCAACGTGTACTTATTTTGTAATTTGTTGTGCACTAAGTTACCTTCGTAATTAACATAAAGAAAACCATTAAGTACCTCTCAATTTCTTCCTATGTCGGCCGTATCCCAGTCCATTGCGGCAAAACAATTGCATCGTAACAATACGCCGAGTTTTATTCCTTTTAGGACGCCAGATGTTCGCGGCCAGTTACATAAAAGAAAAATAAAAAAAACATTCGCAAAGCGTTTATATTTTGGCATGGGAGCAAAATAAGCGCTCGTATTTTGGACTTGAGCATGCTAGATAGTCTAGACACGTTTTGGAGCGTGGCTGTTAGGTTTGTGCCGTCTTGCTTGGAATGTAGGATAATACAGCGTTGAACGATAATGTCGGAGAAGTGCCAGATATTATCGCTTAAACGTTTCACAAGTATGTTGTGACTTAAATGGCAACCGAATCGAGATATTTTGTAAGGGTCGTGGAAAGGCGTTCCTACTTTATTATTCTTCTTCTTCTTGTTCTTCTTATTTGTGGCGTTTCAAGTCGTTATAGCGACGACAACTTCGCCAATATCAAAGTAACAAAAGTATGATTAAAAAATCTTGTGACAAAATGTCGGCAACGTTGTACGGTAATGGTCAAAGACCCCCCTCCCCCCCTGTCGGGCTCTTAGCCAACGGTCAATGACATCCCTCAGAAACTGCCAGGAAATCATTAGCCGATGCCCAGGGTGCACCGGATCAAACACTGCTCTTCCCCTCGGATGGATCCAAAAAGGAACCGCAGCTCTTGACCACACGTGGAGGTAACCCGACTCGCACCCCTACTATATTATTATATAGATGCAAATGTGTCCCATTGCTGGGCAAAGGCCTCCACTTCTTTCCAGTCGTCTGGTCTGTCAAGGGCATGCTCCTACCTACCTTTTCGATATGCATCCAAGTCGTCCCACCGTCTCCTTTTTGGTCTGCCTCTGCTTCGATAGCTTTCCCGCGAGATCCAATGGTTGGTAATTTAGGCCCATCGTTGTGGGTGCATTGCAGACGTGACCAGCCCAGTTCCATGTGTTTGTTTGATTGTTTGTAACGCTTTAACGTGTAATTTAATCAACCGATCGTGTCTAGTTTGATAATCATTACTATCCTAGAGGGATAAGATGGATGCATTATCTTTATTCAAAGCGCTGATAAAGAACGAAACGTGGACTCTTACTTTAATGGCTTCCAAATTAAGAGCATTAAATTAATGCCATGATTATACCCTTAACTGGATTTTTATGTAAATTATCCTCACTTGGAGCTTAAATAAACGAAGTAAACCTTAATTGTTGAACCTGACCGCACGAAATACAAAGTGGATCTTCAAGATGTATTTTTTTATGATAATAGCGTGGTTTTTAATGCGCAAAAATACAATACTGGAAAAGATTTTGAGAGACAATGTGGCTACATGCATGCATACATATTATATCACGTCTTTATCCCTTACGGGGTAGACAGAGCCTAAGGTAACAAGACCTAAAGACCACGTTTAGCATGACTGTGGGCGTATGGATGGAAAGGGGAATCAAAACAGTGATGGGTTGCTCGCCGCATCGCCTATAACATGATTTCTTAAAATTTTCGTCCATTCCTCGATGGGCTTTTACCATGCGCGGGAAGAGAAGCAACTGATACATTCGATTTTATTTCTTTACTGCCAGACCAGCATGGAAGGAAACATGATTGAACAAGATCACTTTATACAGTCACTAGCTGTTGCCCGCGACTTCGTTTGCGCATAATCAAGTTTTGTTTGTATCCCTGGCCAATTAACTTTTCCCGATCCTTCTAACAATTATCATTATGTTTCAAACAATTTACAAAAAAAAAAAATATTTAAACTTTTCTCGATAATCACTTTACCTACTGGCGAAAACCGCATGAAAATCCGTTCAGTAGTTTTTGAGTTAATTGCGAACAGACAGACGCGGAGGACTTTGTAATAACACGTAGTGGTAAAGCTAGGGGAATGAGATTAAATTGTATGAGTTCCCAACAAATTCTCTCAAGTTCTCATTTCGCGGACTCACTTCAATATTGCTTCGCGACCAATTTAACTTTGTAGTTTTGCTTTGAACCATTTATAGTTGCTATAAGCTGTAAGTTTCGTTAACTTGGAAGCTGAACTTAATTGATCCGCCGGTTATAATTGAGTCGCCAACTTAAACGCCGCAGCCCGAATAACTTGACGAACACAACATCATGGAATTTAATCAATTTTGTTATGTAATTGTAAATTTTGAGGATTTACAACAGGAAATAATCTAAAAAAATGCCACCAAGAAAGTGCATTTTCATTTTTTATGACAGTTCCTCTGTAGACTGTAGAAACTAATAAAACAAAACAATTTAAATAATATTGAAAATTCAACACGCAGCGCTGACAAGAGCAATGACACGACTCACTTCTTTTGTTTTTCTTTCTTTCAGCGCTGCGTGCAATTAATTTTATTTGCGGCCAGTGCCAAAATAGAATAGTTTGAAAAAAAGGTGTCGCCTATATCCCCCATCAAAAAAAAAAGGAATAAGGTTGATACATAGGACATATAGGAGGATAGTTGATACATGTGATAGGTCACATTGACTTGTGAGTGAAAATAGGCTTTGATGTTTTAAGCCGTAAAAGTGACATTGAACCGTAGGTTGGTAAAGGACTTTCTTGGTCGACTATACCTTAGTATGAGTTGCACTAAGTTACTTTAACAGTAACATTAACTGTAACCGACGCTTTTGAAATTTATTTTATAGACTTTCTGTCAAATTTAAGTCCCGCTTTCGTCCTACCCTGCACCTCTGTGACTCCTGGCGGGGAATTAATAAGTCGGTCTACTTATAGACCCTTGTTCCACGCAGCTGTTTCCAAGGCAAGGATAAGTATAGCTATGATGATTGCCGACCTCTCGCCCCTATTGCATCAACGCGACATCTGTCGGTGACAAGTGTCAATTTTCTTTACATTACAAACTCGACTAGAATATACCCCGGTTGGCTTCATATCGACTACTCGTTGCATTTCGAATTGTCACAATATGTCGCTGACAATTGTCAAGTTGGTGAAATGGAGATGACACTGCAAGGAGAAGACATAATTTGTTGAACTAGTTGGATAATTAGTATTTAAATTGGAACCAAATTAAACGTTCATTTGGCTTAACACGAAGTTTGATTTTATTAGTTGTTTGGCTCAAAAGTTATGGTTAGATTAGGGCTCCCCAAATGGTGCGAACTAGAACTTCTACTAACCAAAGCTTAATCAAGGGCGAGGGGTGTCTTTGAGTAAAACGACAGAAAGCAAAATAAAATTCGGCGCGGAAAAATCGAAATAATTCGCAAATTCGCATAGTAACAAGGTCACGTGACAACTAGTAACAGATAGAAAAATTCGAAAGCTTACCCACCTGCTATGGAAGGTGTAGGGGTATAGCACGCGTCACGGAATGACGAGGAACCGGGTTCAACGGCCATAGCTTTACTTTTCGGATTTTTCTATACGTTCTAATTTTCAGTGTCG
Organism: Pandemis cinnamomeana; assembly: GCA_932294345.1. Taxonomy (NCBI): domain Eukaryota; kingdom Metazoa; phylum Arthropoda; class Insecta; order Lepidoptera; family Tortricidae; genus Pandemis; species Pandemis cinnamomeana. Next base: position 10,252,946 of record OW028721.1, read on the forward strand.
TTTAGAAATTAAAAAATCGAAATCACAAATCAAGAAATAAACGGCCGCTGCTTTTGTTAAAATCCATCAAGTCGTTAAGAAAACTATACTTACCGTAGAAAACTGTCTGCATAACGTAATTGCAACCTTTTTTTTACTCAAAAAAGACTTTAACTTTGAATATTTTCAAGGCGGATCTCAGAGTAAAAAGCTATCGACGAAGTTTAATTGAAAAACCTTGCCACGTTCCTTGCGCAAGAGCAAAGGTAATTAAACAAGCATAAAAAAAAATTGCATGGAAAGCCTCAAAATTGTCCCTCAGATTCTTCTGTTATCGAACTACTAGCATAGTATAAAGCCAGTAACCAATCTACAAACAAATCGCTCTCGATTTGTTAAAAAGCGACAAGCAAATCGCTGGAGAAGCAATATGTAAAAAAATTGTCTTCTGTGTTACTTGGCTTTTGTTTGTATTTTGTAGGTACTGTGAGGGTCGTAGCCAGGTCTACACTATTAACTGAATAGGAAACTCCTGGGTTCGAGCGTAAGTTCGGGGATCTAACGCAGCGCGTAATGAAATTCTTAAGGACTTTTAACCGTATATTCTATTTAGGAACTTGATATATTTTTTAATTTACAACAATCATCATGCCTTCGGAGGCAGCTGTCCAGGTCATGCCCTGAGAAAAACACTTTGTTTCTTCTATTCTATTAAAATTCTAAAATCAAATTTACAAATAATTGCATTACCTGCCAGCATGTAGAGTTGTTTATACAAACCTTTGTACAAACAAACTCTAGTTGTTACAGTACCTACTTAGCTACTTAGAATCATAATGTGTAGTGACGACACTGTCCCAATATTTTATACATTTTTAAACTTTAAAAAAAAAAGTGGATGAGATGGCTCACTGGTTTTAAACTGTGACCATAGCCCGGTGATTATGTAAATTGAACGCGGCGTGGGTGGCAATAATAAAAACAACATTAAACACCAGTAGGCTGTTTACCAAAAGTCTATTTGTATCCATTAACCTTTGTAAACAACCGGCGCAATTATTTGCTAAAGTTTTTATGCGAATACACGTTATTCTATTTTGGATGCATTTAAATATCAACATAGGTACGGTCGAAAAAACTAAATCACGTTCCTCTATGAAACTTTGTGTCATACAATTTCACATTAATTTCTATAGCAGGTGTATGGTAAGCCATATGGCATTTGGAGTACAAAGGTACGCAATTTAGTTTCTTTCACTTTACCTAGTAATGATGGAGTTTGCCAACGGCAAAGAGGCCGGTTAAATCTACGTCGCCCTGACCTGATCTTAGGCCCCGCCTAGCTGCCGGCGGCACCCTAGGTTAGGTTTTTATAATGTTTTTATACATAAATCACGTCTTTATCTCTTACGGGGTAGACAGCAGGTAACAAGACCTAAAGGCCACGATTAGCATGATTGTTTTTATATTTCGTATTAATATGGTTTTATTACTTTTTATATGAATATTGTAAGAGCCTAACTTAAGATAAAAATAAATATACAGATAATAATAAGAATAATGTTACTAACCGTGAATCTATTAAATCTGTTGCCTAGGATGCTGTTTTTTCAGCAAAAGCCACCTCTTCTTTCAGCTACTCCATCTTGTCAAGTGCATGCTCCTCCCACCCTATTTGATATGCATCCAAGTGGCCCCGCCATCTCTTGGGTCTACCTCTGCATTGATCGTTCTTATAAATTGTAATTAAAACTTCCAAGCGAACTTCATCTCATTTTCTAGTTACGAGAAAGCTAAAAGCCCCTTGTTTACACTAGTGCTAGAATGGCAGAAGTTATCTAAGTACACTCAATCTCAGTCTAGACCAAAGTTATACGCTAGTCTTAAAAGTTTCCAAACACAAATAACATCTTGGTAACCTTGTACAAAGTTGCTGCCGCTAGTATCAGTTTTTAGTAACAAAAACACGGTTTGAGCTGCCGCCAATTTGTGCATAGTAATTTAATTTCCAAACAGCGAAGTGAGGCCGGTTTAAACTGCGCTTCGCCGTGTGCATAAAGTAATGCGCACACAATCTTATTGTATTTTGTATGTATGCATGTGTGTAATGATATTTAGTAGTTTTTTATGTTTTTTCATGTTTTGTTTATTGTACTTAGATATGTACGCTCTACTGTGGCTTTCACTATCTGGAATTTTAAACCTTCACTTTGTCGGTCCCTCGTTTAATGCTCCTCTCATCTGCTCAAAGGTTAACTGGTAGAGATCCTTTATATTTGTACAATAAAGCATTTACTTACTTACTTACATACAAGCGCAAGCTTTTTGAAATAACGAGTCATACACCGACCTAACACTGTAACATTCTTGGATATATGGACATGCCTTAAGCAGTGAATAAATAAGTGAAATAAATGAAAATGTCACTTATAGAGACATACAAATACATACTAATCACGTCTTTATTCCTTACAGGGTAGACAGAATACAGCGGACAACAAGACTTAAAGGCCACGTTTAGCGTGATTTTGGGCGTATACGTGGAAAAGGGAATCAAAATAGTGATGGGTTGCTAGCCGAACTACCTATACCAATCCCTCGATGGGCTTTTATAATCTGCGCGGGAAGATAAGCAGCTACAATAATAGTACTTTTTACGCCATGGTTATTATATTCCAGTGTTAATGGCAAGAAATCCTCAAGATCCGTCTTAACTCTCTAGCACGATGCCTCTGCAACTCCTCTTGTGAATGTTACGCATTATGAATAGAGGAAATCACTATCGCCTTGCGATCTGTCTGCCTGCTTTCCTTTCTTCAAAACATTAACTTGTTAATCTTAAACTATAGCAGTCACAACAAACGGAAATCTAAAATTAATAACGACATCAGTTTCATATCAAACCATTTCAATTGCACCCAAATTACAATCACAAAGAACATTACGTTTCATATTTCCATATTTATTTCCGCTGTCCAGATAAACATCAAAATTGTGGTTATTATAGAGCATGTAGCTCCGTTCATTACCAATTCCATTTCCAGCAAAAGAGCACGTTTTAAAAATATTTGAAACGACTGAAACAGCAAAGAATAAAACAATTGAACACAATGAGGAAGCAGACCGTATCCAAGCTTCTTCTGCTGGGAGTCTTGACTGTTCTTCTCGTGTCTTTTGTTTCTTGTCAAGAAGAGGCAGCTGCCACAACAGTGGCTACAACGGGCAAGGAAGAAGAAGAAGAAGAGGAACCAGCCAAGAAGTCTTGCTCGATTTGGTGCTGGATTCAGAAAATCGCCATGTTTGTTATATCGCAGCTCCTCAGTGGTTAAAATGACGGTAATAAAGTTGTTTTGAAATTTCGTTTTGTAATTATTATTGGTTATATTGCGTGTTAACACTACACTGCTCTCCAAAACAAGCAATGCCGATGAGGGAGCCAAGACTGCCGATCTAAAATGGAACTGAGCTGGTCATGTTAGCCGCATAGATCCCCACAGGTGGTCTAAAATTTTCCCAGCAGTGGAACATCTATCCAGGTTAATAAATATAATATTACTAGGCTCTGCCCGCGACATCGTCTGCGTAGAGTTATACATATAAACCTTCCTCTTGACTCACTCTATCTATAACAAAAAACCGCATCAAAATGCTTTGCGTAATTTTGAAGATCTAAGCATACATAGGGACAGAGAGCGGAAAGCGACTTTGTTTTATACTAAAAACTAGCTTCTGCCCGCGACTTCGTCTGCGTAGAATTATACATAAAAACCTTCCTCTTGAATCACTCTATCTATTAAAAAAACCGCATCAAAATCCGTTGTGTAGTTTTGAAGATATAAGCATACATAGGGACATAGGGACAGAGAAAGCGACTTTATTTTAGTAGTGACTAGCTGCTGCCCGCGACTTCGTCTGCGTAGAATTATACATAAAAACCTTCCTCTTGAATCACTTTATCTATTAAAAAAACGCATCAAAATCCGATGTGTAGTTTTGACGATATAAGCATACATAGGGACATAGGGACAGAGAAAGCGACTTTATTTTAGTAGTGACTAGCTTCTGCCCGCGACTTCGTCTGCGTAGAATTATACATAAAAACCTTCCTCTTGAATCACTCTATCTATTAAAAAAAAACGCATCAAAATCCGTTGCGTAGTTTTGAAGATCTAAGCATACATAGGGACACAGGGACAGAGAAAGCGACTTTATTTTAGTAGTGATGATAGTGATGTAGTGGTATCGTTTATTTTATTTATTTTAAGGTTAATTTTAGTTATTAATTTTATCGAATAGATTTACGTATTATGGTAAATTTCTTCCAACCGATATCGAAGGTGAGTCTGGATAATCAAACATCTCATAGCTTTACTCATACGTAAACTGCTCGACCTTGGTATACGGGTAGTTCTATTAGCGTTTCAACCGCTATCAGTATCTTGACGCAAATATTGGAGAAACTAACCACAATCAAATGGGGGTAAGTCATTACAAACTAATACAGTACGCTTGCGGTACTACATTAATGTACAATGTCAATCAACGTGTCAGCTTTACTTTTCGGATTGGTCTGTATTCTAATTTTCGGTGACGTTTAGAAATTTAATTTCTAATGGTAAAACCGTAAAAGTAAACATAAAAAATCAGGAGTTAAAAGATCTTGATTCATTTGATAGCAGCTATCATTTGAAAAATAGCGTCTTCTCTCGTCCCTGGTGAGCAGTAGATGTTCCACGGGAGTTTGTAATTGTGTCGTACAGACACATTATTCAAACAGATGACGCTTAAGGACAAAACATTCGCATAGTAACAAGGCCACGACGTGACAGCTAGTAACAGATAGAAAAATTCGAAGGTTTACCCACTTGCTATGGGTGGTGTAGGGGTGTAGCACGCGTCACGGAATGACGAGGATGCGGGTTCGATTCCCGGTCATAGCTTTACTTTTCGGATTTTTCTGTGTTCTAATTAGCAGTGACGTTTAGATTTTTTTTTACATCAATGTATCAAAATTTGATGCTACTGTGGCTCGTCTTCAATATATGCTTCAGAATAGTTGTAGCGGTTGAAAGTCTTCTAGAACCACCCATGTAATTTTAGTCCAATTTTATTCTAATCTGGTTTTATGCGTCATACATAAAATATTCAGACGGCTGCTTTTAACGTTTAATGTACTTTTCATCCATAAATATTTTTACGACATATTTTATTTCAGCCAAAATCTGTGCGTTTTCATTTATTTTTAAGAGGTGCGAAATTGTATCAATAAAATAGTAGGTAAAGGATAATAGTACATTAAATAAATAGAATAGTTGTCTGTGTGAACGAGGCTTTGATAGAATAAACTCTACGAGCTGATTTTACGACGAACTCTGGTATTTATTTAACATTTACGAGTCAATAAAGTGGCACCATTAGAGGCGGAAATCAACTCAGACCGACCGTTTGACACAAATGAAGTATAAATAAACAGGGTTGGGAGAGGATTTTTATAGAGCAAGGCTGAGGTGTACGCGGGGAATTCCAGAAATAGGGTAGGTACAATTATGTTTTTTTCTCCGATTTTAGAAATTTTTGCATGCATCAATTTCTGCTCAGGATCAATCGATTACAATGGGGTAAAAAATGTCCCCAGTTTTTCCTACAAGAATTAATGTCGAATTTGTTATCTTCAAAAATTAATGTATGAAATTAACAAAATTGACCTCGGGATACTTTTTGTCTCCTATATAGAACCGACAGTGCTATATAGATTCTGAGTAGATCCATGCAAAATAAGTTCTCTATTGGTTTCTCTATGGCGGCAGTAGCTACATGGACGCAATAGTACATTACATACCGAGGATGGCGAAATAAAGAATGTCTCAGATCGCAGGAACTAGTCGCACGAGCCAAAGGCGAGGGCGATAAACATGCGACCTGAGGCTTTCTTTATCAACACCCGAGGTGTGTACAAAATTTTACATCTTGCTAAGGAGTGGAAATCCCGGGAGCGGAAAACTGCTACTAACGGCCCGGGGCGACGTAAATTAATTTCTCTCAAAGTACTGTAGAAGTAGGTTCGGCTAGTTTATGCTGGCAGGTTTTTGGTGCTGGCTGCTCTGAAATAGTTCAAGTTCCGAATATCGAACACCCGTTCGATATTTTAAAAGTGTTTTTTTTTGAACTTGGGACGGCGCTCAGAACAGCTCGAACCGAAAGCCGCATAGGCGGAAAGCATTAATATTTTGTAATGATAATTTACAATTGAAATAAAAACCAGAATTAATAAGTCTGTGTTTTAACTAGAAATAGCTTGGCCTTCTGCTACAACAGTTTGGTTAGGAACTTTATATCTCGATTCCCGTACAGTTTGAAGTGCCTCATCAGGGCAGCTCCACAGTACCTACACAGAGGTCCATACGACTATTAATATAGATTGTTGACTCTCTCGTGTTTGCTAGAAGGGTAAATATGGCCTCGGAATGCCTGGGAGCGTTGTGCAAATAGGGTATTTTCTATAATTCTCCGTTGCGGACCCTAACAGTCCTGTACACCGTGAACAATGTTAATCACGGGTGTTGTCTAACAATCAGTAGGTATATTAGTCTAGCCAACAAGTTCTACATACATACATACATACATACCGTCACGCCTCTTTCCCACAGGGGTAGGCAGAGACTACTTTGTTCCACTTGCTACCATCCTGACATACCTCTTTCGCTTCATCCACATTCATCAATCTCTTCATACATGCTCGTCGGTTTCGGGTACTCCTGACCTGACCTTTTTCCAAAACGTCTCCTATTTGGTCAACAAGTTCTAAATGGTCTAAAATAGAGATCCTGCTCTTAAAATTATGTGCGATAGCTCATTGGATCCGGAATGACGCCTAGAAATTACATGTTATCTCTACATATGTATGTATTTATAACTCTTTATTGTACATAAAAGACACAAAATTTTAAAAATTTAAAGGGATCTCTTCCATATACATAATAATAAATCAGTAGGAAGATCGTGTCTGTACATTAAATAAATTCATCAAAAATAAAGTGCTAATTATTAGGAAAGAGTAATGAAACACAACAAATGGATTTTATAATTTTTGACTGTCTGTATGTATGAATGTGTACATTTACCTATATACAGTTACTTAGTGTTCGCCATTCTCCAAAACTGTTGGACAGATTTAAATGAAATTTTGCGTGGTGGTACCTATATCCTTGGTCAATATTTTAAATACTTTTAATCCCGGAAAATTAAAGAATTCCCGTGGGATAGTTAAAAAACTATAATAACTATGCAGCTTAGTTCAGAACAACATGCTCGTTCAGCCAGCTCAACTTAATTTCGTTTTTTTATACAGTCATCATCCCTATTAATAAAAAAAAATAGATAAAGTGATTTTATGACCATCGATTTTATATTTACCTAAGGGGATACCAATTAACAGCAGGTAATTTGCACGCACATGTGCGTTTGCCGAAGCTGACAAAGTTTCGAATCTGACAGGAAACAGTGAGCGCGTTAAGAAATCACCGATACCGTAACTTAATTAAAGCCTTCCAAATTCCATAAAGTACATGATTGGGTGATTTTACTAGGCGTGATGTTGAATTGGTTGTGATTCTCTCTTTTGATGTATCGATATAATTCAGTCATCTGAGTTTTTCAGTACAGAGAGTTCCTTTTGAGACATTTTGAGGACGAATTTTCAGTACTTAGCTTTTACGCTCTGCCAGTGATTTAATTAATTAATCTTATAGATAAATCATAAAGTCGCGTTACTTCAGAGTGTATAATACTGACTGGTAACTGATATTTCTTATGAATCATAAATAAGAGTATTAAAAAGAGTTTTTTCGAAATTGCCACGGGGTATGGAAATAAAAGGGATTTTTATTTTCGCTTCAAAGTGCCATCTCCATAACTAAAAATATTAAACTTCAAACATGGTATGCAAATTCTTACGGGGTAAGTATTTAATAGAGGATCATAAAGGTGTACTAAGAAGTTTTTTTTTTCTGAAAACCGTTTTAACCGTACAAAACTATCGTTATCAATTGTAAATGAAAGTTTAGGAAAAATCAAAATCTCGTGCTGCTTTTTATTTCCTCAACAGAATCCTGTACAAATGGGTGCAGTCGTTAAACACCTTAGCCTTCCTGCAGACGTCTTGCTTGTTCTGTGTGGCCTCGGCATTCTCCACGCACGTACTGCCGAAGTCTCGCACCATGTTCACACGTTCCAACTGGTTGGCTACTTGCACTCGCTTTCTAAAAAAAATAAAATGTTTCAGACTGGTGAACTTCATTTGTTTTTATGGGATAGTTCATGGTGCCCTGCGGATGGCGCTCGAATCCGTTGCGTAGCATAGCCTTTAGGTAGCCAGGGGTCTTCACGGTGCCACCATTATGCTCCCGTGGCGCCCTCCAACGGCGGTGAGGGAATACCGGTGGGTTTTAGTGGGTATGCCTCCCCCCTCCTTTCGCTAAGAAAGGGGGCAGTAGGGAAGGAGTGTCCCACATAACTCCCATGCCGTCCCCACGGCGTGGGAGTATGCGCAAAGCATTTTCCCACCGGAAAAAAAAAAACGGTAGTCAGGGGTAGGCATCGGAAGGGTACCGGAAGGCTACCTGTATGAGTACCCAGGCGATCCCCCCACCGCATGGCCTAGTTGGAGACCCATGGCAGTCTTTTAGCATACATACATAAATCACGTCTTTATCCTTTATAGGTAGACAGACCTAAAGGTCGTTTAGCATGGTTGAGGGCGTATAGGTGGAAAGGGGAAGCCGAGTGAGCCTTAGGTTGAGAAGAAGCAGCTCTAGACGCCTCGGCCTTAAGTTCGTAGGATAACCATTTTTGTAGTTCCTGAAAAAAGGCCAATTACCACAGTTTTTTTAAATCTTGCAACAAAAAACAAACGTTATTGCTACTCAAGTCTGACCACAGAAGAGATGTAGGTATCTCGTAGGTAGGTAGGTAAGTACAGGCTATCAAACATTTCTACTTCTACTTCCTTCGAAGGTAAACTTTTATCTACATCCATCACACACTGGAGAGTGTAATATTTTCATACCCACTTTGTTAATACATTGATGAGCAATATTAAAGGTCGGCTTCCATGCAAAGTTGTGTGAAAAGTGACCCATTATTTTTGCTTGTGAGTATATTTAAGGTGCCAGACGTGGGTGTTATCTATCACGCAAATTCCTTTAATATTTAATTACTTGACCTAATCGTTTGGTGCACGAGGCATTATGTTTCATGTCAGCATTAAAAGCCCACGCGTGGACGTCGTGCTATACCAATATTTTGTTACAGAAAACAAATTTGTTAAACATAAGGGGGTTACCCCTAATACCTAATACTTACCTGTAAAAAAAACTATGTATGACAAATATCAAACTGACAGAATGTGTGTGTTATGTCCAGGCTCCAGGGTCCTAAGGTAGCCGGAAAGGTGTCCAGGGTACTTGAGAGGAGATAAAGGAAACCGCGAGCGTTCTCATTTACGTGTATTGCCAGACTGACATACATTGGTTAACGACACGCACACAAGCTTAAATCTACCCACATACATGACACCCCCCCACTAAGCTTATAACCATATTTTAGCAATAATAAAGTGTATCTTATTTCTATAACAAAATATAACTTAACAAAACAATTAAACTTAATGATCTACGTAACTATTCGGTCTCAAAACCAATCAGGCATTTTCCTAATTCGCTTTGGGGCCTCGTTTCGGGCTGGTGGCAACGCGTTTTCGGAAAGAAACGGGGGCTGACGCGCCGGCGAAGGGATCGCGGGCGGTTGTGGTGGAATGGGCTCACCTTGCACGCCCTCTATTGGTGCAGTCGATGGAACTGGACACGGTACATGAATAAACCTTTTTTTTACCTGATTGATATGTCTTTTAGTTGTACTACCGTTTTCCTTTGTTACCTCGTAATTTCTTGTTCCCTTTAATTGTGTTACTGTGCCTGGTACCCATTTCTCCCCCGAATTAAACTCCTTTATCCATACTGAATCTCCTTGTTTCACCTGCTCGCGCTGCTGGCCGCCCGCTTGTTCGATCTGTTTCCGTTGTGCTCGCTGGACCCTCTGTTCCACTACGTCAGCATTTCTCAACAAGTCCAGCCTAGAGCGGAGCTGTCGTTTCTGTAGAATCATTGCTGGTGTCTCTCCCGTCGTCGCCTGTTCACAGTTGCGATAGTTTAACAAGAAAGTTTGTAAAGCAGTGTCCAAATCCTGTTTATCTTTAACTGCTTTTTTTAAAGCTCTCTTGCAAAGCTTTACTGCAGATTCTCCAGCCCCGTTAGACGCGGGATTATATGCAGCTGTAAACATATGCTTGATACCATTATACTTACAAAAACTATCCATCTCTTGACTAGTAAAGGGTGGTCCGTTGTCGGATACAATTTCTTTAGGTAAACCAAATCTAGCGAACGTTTCCCTTAAGACTGATATGACCACGGCGGCTGTAGTACGTTGCATTAAAAAGGCTTCAATCCATTTTGAAGTTGAATCTACAATTACAAAAAAAGTTTTACCTTCATATGGACCCATGAAGTCCATGTGCAGTCTACTCCACGGTTCTTTGTGGTATGGCCATGGTTGACAAAATGTTTTAGGTGGCGCCACTGCTTCTGTTGCACAAACCACACATTCTCGACATACTTTCTCAATATCTTGATCTATTCCCGGCCACCAAACAAAACTCCTGGCGACACCTTTCATCTTGACCATACCTTGATGACTAGCATGTAATTCCTTCAAAATTGTGTTTTGTAGTGACTTAGGAACCACTACGCGGTAACCCCACATTACACAGCCACCTTCTAAGTAAAGTTCTTGTCGTCGGTCAAAGTAATTTTTAATGTCGTCATTTGAGCAATGATTAGGCCAACCACTCTTTATATCTAATGTTACTCTTCGCAAAATTGAATCACGTTCTGTCTCTATTTTCACGTCATGGCTGGTCAACGGCAAGAAATCCTGCACGAAATTCAAATAAGTAATTTCCTTCTGTGGCCGTCTCTCTTCAACTGGCTGCCCCGATAACCGAGATAGCGCGTCCGCACTATTTCGCGCGGTTGGGACATATTCGATGTCATATTGATAGCCGCCCAATATTATGGCCCATCGCTGCATGCGAGAAGCCGCCATCACCGGAATTCCCGCTTTATCGCCAAAAATCGTGACTAAAGGCTTGTGATCGGTTCTCAACGTAAATTTTCGGCCATAAAGGTATTGGTGGAACTTTCTTACTCCGTAAATGATAGCCAAAGCTTCTTTCTCGATTTGGGAGTACACTTTCTCAGCGCTGTTCAATACCCTTGAAGCGTACGCCACCGGGCGCTCCGAGCCGTCCGCCATGACGTGCGCGATGACGGCGCCCAGCCCCGCGCTGCTCGCGTCCGTCGTCAGCACCAGCGGCCGCTCTGGCGCGTAGTGCGCAAGCACCTCACTGGAACCTAGCAATTGCTTCACTGTATTAAAGGCGATTTCACAATCATTACTCCATTCAAAACGAACATCTTTCTTTAATAATCTGTACAACGGTGCTAGAATAGTACTTATATTTTTCACGAATTTTGAATAATACATAGTCATTCCGAGGAATGAACGCAGCTCCGATGTCGTCCTTGGACTTACAATTTTTAAAATATCTTCAACTTTCTTCGGACACGTGTGCAACCCTTCTTTATCTACTACATACCCTAAGTAAGTGATAGATTTTGCCAAAAACGAGCATTTTTCTTTTTTAATCTTTAGGCCATACCTTTGTAACCTTTCAAACACTGTATGCAGATTGCTTATGTGATCTTTGTTATCTTTTCCTGTAATAACTACGTCGTCCAGGAAAACTCCTACCTGTGGCAGGTCTGCAAACATTTGTTCCAAAATTCTTTGGAATATTCCTGGGCTCGAAGATAGTCCATAAATCAATCTGTTATATTTGAATAGGCCCTTATGTGTGTTTATAACGGTATATCTCGCTGTGTCGTCCAGGACTAGTTGTGCATAAGCTTGGGATAAATCAATTTTACTAAACAGTTGTCCCCCATGTAATTTAGCAAACAAATCTTCGATACGAGGTAACGGAAAACGGTCTACATCTAAATATTTATTAAGACTTATCTTATAGTCGCCGCATATTCGTAAGGTTCCATCCGACTTGACCACCGGCACGATGGGTGTGGCCCAATCCGAAGTTTCGACGGGCGTGATAATGCCCTCGCGCTGCAGCCGCGCCAGCTCCCGCTCCACCGGCTCGCGCAGCGCGTACGCCAGGGGGCGCGCGCGCAGGAATACCGGCCGCGCATCTTCGCGCACATGCAATGACACCAGCCCGCCGTTGTACCGACCCAAACCGTCCGCAAATACTTCTTTAAATCTGGAACTAAATTCCGACACATTAAATTCTTCACTCGTTTTTACATAATTTACTATACCTATTTGCTTATAAAGTTTAATTTGCAATTCAACCAGCCATTGTCTTCCTAATAAATTTGTTTTCCCATTTTTAATTACATATAAATCTAATGGTTTACATATTTCTTTATATCTCACTAGTGGTTTAATCTTTCCTAGCGTCTGTACCGTTTCTCCCGTATAGTATCTAAGTCGCAAATTACTAGGCAATAATATACTATCTTTAAAAATATTTTCATAACATTCGGAGCTAATACACGATATCGTACTTCCAGTATCGATTTCCATACACACTTGCTTGTTATTTATATTCATCAACATTGTATAAGGTTTATATTTACTAAATTTATTTTCCTTAACAAAAGAAAGGTTTACCTCCAAATCGTCTTCCTCACCCTCTGATGCACTCTGATTTACCTCTACAGCTACATAGTCGTGTCTCACATAGCTTGGTAACCGCGGACACATCCTCTTCAAATGCCCGTCTTTATTACACACACGACAAACGTAGAACTTAAACTTGCACGTGTCCGATGCATGCGCGCGCCCGCACGCTGTGCACTGCCCCATCCCTTGGCCTTGACCTACATCTGCCCGGCTCCTGTCAAAACCAGCTGTGGCTGCGCGTCCGCCATTTGCCCGTCGCAACCCGCTCGGTCCCGCTCGGACGCCTTCGTCTTTCGGCGGCGCTCGTGTGGAATCGTTGCGCGTCGACAGCGTTCGGTTGCCTCCAAAGGTCCATCTCCCTCGTTCCTTTGTTGCTGGCCTGCTCTCGCCTCGGAATGCAAAACATGACGTCGTCGGTCCGCTGTCTACCGACCTGCTGTTCCGTATTTCTACCGCCGCTGCATTAATTTCTGCTGCCTCCATCAAAAGTGCCAGCTCCTTTGCTTTCTTCAATTTTAGGTCCGTCTCAGTAAACAATCTCAGTCGCATGCTGTCACTATACAACCCACACACGAACTGATCACGAATACTCTCGTCAAGCCATGAACCAAAATCACAAAATCTGCTCAGCTTCTTTAGATCTGCCATGTACTCCGCTATCGACTCATTTTTCGATTGTTTACGTTGTCTGAATTTGAAACGTTCTGCCATCACACTCGGTTTCGGTTGTAAATGCCCTGATAGTAAATCCGTAATCTCACTGTATTTTTTTGTTGCCGGTTTTACTGGCAAACACAGCGTTACTAGCAGTTCATAGCATTCTGTCCCCATCAATGTAATTAACAACGGAACTTTCCTGTTTTCCTCGATATTATTAACTAGGAAATACTGTTCCAATCTGTCAATGTAAGTCGCCCAACTGCCGTTGTGAACGTCGAACGCCTCCATTTTACCAACCGCCATTTTCGTTTTCACTTGCTAAGGTTCGGTTCGTTGCTCGTTCGAATAGTTCTGTTCGCCTCTTGCGCTTGCGTAGATTCGATCGTAACTCGTCGCCAGTTGTTATGTCCAGGCTCCAGGGTCCTAAGGTAGCCGGAAAGGTGTCCAGGGTACTTGAGAGGAGATAAAGGAAACCGCGAGCGTTCTCATTTACGTGTATTGCCAGACTGACATACATTGGTTAACGACACGCACACAAGCTTAAATCTACCCACATACATGACAGTGTGATGGGAATGTTAAGTTACCATTAGCTTAGTTTGAGAACGGGTAGGGATGGGGAGGAGAGGTAATGCTGCAAACGAAATCTCTTGAAATTTTGGGACAATTAACACTAATTCACCTCATACTAAACAAACGTTGTACTTGGGTACTTGATCAAGGATCGAACCCGGAATCTCAAGCTACGTAGTCAGATTCTCTTAACTAGCTTAGGCTTAGGTTATAATATAATATAGGTACAAAGCAGAATGCATTCTTCCATGCTGGTCTGGGAGTAAAGAAAAAACGAATTTACCAGTTGCTTTCTTCCGCAGATGGTAAAAGCCCATCGAGGGAATGAGCGAAAATCTTAGGAATCATGTTATAGGCGACGCGGCTAGCAACCCATCGCTATTTTCATTTCCATTTCCAGCTCTGCTATACGCCTTTAATCATGCTAAACTTGGCATTAAGCGTTTTGTTATCTTAGGCTCTGTCTACCCCGTAAGGGATAAAGACGTGATATATGTGTGTATGTATGCATAATGCAATTACATTTGTCTTGTGGCGTCCATCACTTAAGTCATTCGGAAATTAAGAAACGTTTTCGTGTGATACAGTCTGTAGCCACGATTAACACTATGATACATGTTTGTGTTAGAGCAGTGGTTCTTAACTGGTGGTCCGCGGACCACTGGTGGTCCCTGGATACATCCAGAGTGGTCCCCAGGGCCAATCTAATAAATGATTAGATAAGTGACAACCAGACACAACGCGTGAAGATGCAATTCGTATATCAATATAACTGCGTTAAAATATTATGTAGTTACTAGGTGGTCCATGGCATGATAGAAATTTTGTCAAATGGTCCCTCATGTCTGAAAGGTTAAGAACCACTGTGTTAGAGCATACGTACTTATAAACATCCAAATTAAAAACGCCATTGGCGCTTATGATGCCGAATTTCTTGAGTACGCAGAATATAATGCACTGCTCGTCGGACTCTTGGAGTTCCAGTCTTTTAGTCTTCGGATACATTTCGTTGAGGCAAGCTTCGGCCACGATGTCGCTTAGTTTGTCATGCGCGTACATGACTGAGATACGTGCGTGGGAGCAGGCTACCAGCAGAAGGAAGAAGAGTAACGCTGGAACAAGGAGACCTTTTATTGAAACAGGCGTTACGTGGCGAAGGTCCATTTTAATGAACAAAAACACTTGCTTGCTACTCTGCTACTTATGTGGAAGATAGCGAAGCCTGTGCGAAATATATAAGATACTAGATAATTTGGTGCGGATTTTTTCAGGGTATGTAACTAATAACCTAAGAATCAATTAAAAACATAAATTATTTAAGTATTGTGTGGTATTTTTTTATGCAAAGATGATCATCCTTACATTAGATCCGTAGAGCCTATTGTTACCTTGTAATGTTTTCTATACCTTTTTTCTGTTTTGGTTGTTATTTATGTGGTGTTCAATAAAGAGTTATTGTTGTTGTTGTATCCGTAATTAATTAAGTCGGGTGCTAGTCGGGTTACCTTCGCGTGTGTTCAAGAGCTGCGGTTCGTTTTTGGATCAGTTCGAGGGGAAGAACAGCGCTTGGTCCGGTGGACCCTGGGCACCGCTGAATGATTTCCTGACGGTCTCCGAGGGTTATAATTATTCGTTGGCTTAGAGCCTTAGAGCCTTAGAGCCCTAGAGCCAGAGCTTAGAGCCTTTGACCGTGTTCTACCGTATGTACAACGTTGGCGACATTCTTGTCCCAAGATTTATTATTACTTTGACATTAGCGAAATCATCGCATCGATCTATGGGGCCATATTAAAAAAAAGAAGAAGAAGAATTTATTAGGTACCTATTAAACTGACTAACAACGATGCAAACAGTCGATCCTCAAAATATCCGCATCTGATTTTCTAGCAGCCTATGTATTTACCTATGATTTCAGTACCGAAGGGAGGCAAGTTGCGAGTAACAACGTACATATCGCACAGGCTTGGCTATCTTGCGCGTAAGTAGCTGAGTAGCAAGGCAAATGATATGCAATGTTCAAGGAGAGCATTAAATTGCTGCCCGTTGGATGTGGCCAACAGACAACGGAATAACAGACTTAAAAGATACACTGGTAATAACATCAGGCGTATTATCAACGGGATTGTCTTTAAGGAGCTCCCGATTAGTCCCGATATTTCGACCCGATAATATTCCCAACCGATATTCCGATATTTCAGTCTACCCGTGATCATGACGCATGCGACTTCGTCGACATATCAGAAGCGCGTTAAAAATAATCGTGGTCTACTTAATTTATATCACATAGACACTAAAGTCTGACAGACTGGTCAGAGACAGAGTTGGGGGAGAACATGGTGGCAATCGAAGGGAATACCACGGGGTTTATTGCTAACGACGGAAGCCAAAAATGAGAACCTAGTTTGTGTTTTTGCGGCATATTCTTACGTGCGATAATGTACCTAAATCTTATAGTTAAATAGAGATTAGGTTAAATAATCAGCGTGAGACGGGTCACGTACAATCATATGTTTAAGGCTCTACGACATAAGTCAATACAAGTTGCGCAAGGCAGATGCTGCAGTACATAATATATACTCACGATTAAGAATAACGGCTTTTCATAGAACTTTGTATGAAAAGTGACCCGTTATTTTTGCTCGTCAGTGTAGTTGTCATCATGTAACTTTGATCACTTATCATTATTTCTACCGTAAACGAATATTATCGTGGTAATGTGGTTTGAGAACCGCTATAAGTAGGTATAAAAAAATATAATGAAGTAAATGTCTGTATTCTAAGAATTTGCTTTCCACTTCCTGGTCAAGGAAAGACGTAAAATTGTGTACACACCTAAGGCGGTGATAAAGAAAGCCCCAGGTCTCACGTTTATCGCCCTCGCCTTTGGCTCGTGCTACAAGTTCCTTCGATCTGAGACATTCTTTGTTTGACCACCCTCGGAATGTACTATTTTCTTTATATAAATAACTCGTGATTGATTTTGTAAGCAATATACGTCTAAATGTCTAAAGATCAAAATTTGTACCAAGCCATTTGATCCTTTGGCATTTTAAGCTGTTTCTACCTGATTTACCCTCTGACAATCTCCATAAACCACCTTTTAATTAATGTGCATACGGAAAGGACTAAAAAAACTAGCTTTAATTTGTATAGACATTTTAAAACTTATGTCAATTTTACTTAAAACGTTACAAGTGTTACCACCTTGAAAATAAAATAAAAGTTACACTGACATTTTATTAAAAAAAAAGTATAAATGTACAAAAATCCCTCGTATTCAGTCATCCTCTCCAGTGGTGAACGAGATAGCATATAGCTGCGTGCAGTCGTTAAAAACCTTTGCCTTCTTACACACGTCGTGGTCCAAGTTCATCCCATTGATGTTCTGCGCACACGTCTCTCCAACGTCAGAGATTAGTATCCTTGGATCGTACCGGTGTATCGCAGCCACTCTCTTATAGTAGTTCCTTATGTTTATCACACCATCGTTTGACATTATTCTGAATTTCTTCAGAACACAATGTATTATACAGGGGACATCGTTCCTATCAACATGAAGAGGATACTTGTAGAGATTCCTGGGGTACATCTCTACTAAGCAGTCCTGAGTGGCCTTGTCACTGTTCTTATCATGAGCGTATAGTATAGACAGAGACGGTTCTGCATCAAAAGCCGATGACAAGAACTTGTAAGCCTTCGCTGTCATCGCTAATAATAATAACGCGAAGACTATTTCTGAAACGGTTTTTAGAAATTATTAAAGCGTCTAAAACACGTTTAATTATGAGATCAGCTTACAGTGACTAGTTTATAATGATTATACACAAAACACTCGTCATTATCACACCTTCCACGCAGGCCCTGTGCGGATTGATAGCTTCACACACACCATTGCACGGCTTTACAGAATTACCTGCGTCACAATACACGGTTGCGGCATAAACTACTCACTAAGAAAGTTCAAAATGAACACTCATATTTAATACGCAATGGAATGGTAATGAATTACATTGCGAATTGCCATTTAAAAAGATCAGAGCGAAGTAACATCACCCGCGAATAACGCAAATGGATTTCCCGGAATCCTGTAAAACTTTGTCATAATCTATCTACTACAAAAGAATTAATCAAGAGTTCCATTGAAACGTAAAAAGTTTCCTTTGTTGTTTCCGTGCTTCCTGGTTTGTGAGAATTCTTTTGCAATTCCGCTATTACTGCATCGTAGCGTTAAGAGCATCATTAGAAACATTTCGTATTAAACTTCTTTAATTGTAAAACTTACTTTCCATTTCGTTGAAAGTTAAATTGTCACTCGGTTTTCAGAGCATCGTTCAAGCACGGGCACAGACTGAGCTCAGAGTTTGGAAAACCAGCTCGCCCTGAAATGTGTTGTTGGGGAAACAATCGCATGTTTTATACACCAAAGGGTTTTGGATAACAATGTGGTATTGTTACCCGATAAGGCGTAGTCGTTCGGAGGATAAGAAACAAAGTAGAAGTAACACAGGTGTTGAGTTGGCGTAACTAAAGTTGCTGTTTATGTAATTACCGCTTTCTTTAGTTGGCAACATTTAGAAAGTTGTGATGAATACGGCGTTTAAAGGTCACGGGTATGGTTAATGGGGAACGAATGTAATTCGGCTTTGGTTTAGGGACTTTTTTCCATAAAATAAAAATAAAAAAAATATTTACTACTTTCACTACTCACAATTAAGCGTTGTTTGTTAAGAATACATATATCCCGTCTGTGGACGTACTGTCCATAAAAGTGATAATAATAGAGTGGGGAGAGGTCACAATAGAGAGAACTCTCTCCAGGCAGATGCTATGCCTGTGGATAAAGTAGACGATTGCAAGTTAACGTTATTCAAGCAGGGGGAATTAAAATAGAAAGACTATCGAAATTTTGGGTTATATTTACTCAGAATCAATAACACGGTGGTCCACCAGGCTGTACTATTGGGATCCCCTCCTTATAATTTTTGTATCGGGGGGATCGAACTAATGGAGCCTAGAGGATACTAGGAACAACACTACTGATTTTAGTACGAAACCAATGTGTACCCAGGTTATTTTTGTTGTTTGCACACACGCATGTTTAGAGGTAACAAATCGTTAAGTAGCGAAAGTTATGGCATATAATTGGGGACACTTTATTTGTATGAGAAACGCTAGTAATCCTTGTCTGAGCAGAAAATTTAAGTCAAATTTTCCAAAATATGACCAAACAAAATCGACGAACTTGCAAAATTCGTCAAAAGGGTTCAGGGCTAATTGGGAGTATATCGCATCAGTCCTACACTAATATAAACGCAATAGTTTGTAATTATGAATGGATGGATGTTTGTTACTCTTTCACGCCAGAACGGCTGGACAGATCTGGATGAAATTTGAAACATAGATAGTTTATATAGTCTAAAATAACACATAGGCTACTTTTTATCCCGGAAAATTGCGTAATTCCTGCGGGATAGCGATAAACGAATTCTATGCAGATGAAGTTGCTGGCACAAGTTGCTGGGTAGGAACATAAACGTATATTTTTTTAACACTTTCCCGTCACTGAATATAAAAAGAACCATTTCCTGCGAAGCGTTATAAGTGTTATAACAAGTTTGCCCTTATTTGCTACAAATGGTCTTTGAAGTGGCGTAAATAATTGTGCTCTCTCCTCACTTAACGTTGGACCTTTTTGCAAATAATTAAAGGTCTTTATTACAACATTGGTCACAGATTTACCGGTTTTTCAATTTTTTGCCATCTATACGCCCAGTCTTGCTAAACGTGGCCTGTAGGTCTTGCCACCTTAGGCCCTGTCTACTTCGTAAGGGATAAAACACGTATCAAAACGTGTTCGCTCCCATCGTCTGTATTTCCGGACAGATACAACCTAGGGCTCTTCAAGGCTAGGGTGAATAGGCTATTACTGAACCAGTGAGTTACACCTTTGGCCTCATCTGCACCTTCCACCAAGTGAGATAGAGGTCAATCACTGGTAAGTTCGTAGCAAAAAAAAAAAAGTAAAAATGTATGTATGTTTTGCGGGTGGTAGGGCCTTGTGCAAGGTCCGTCCGGATTGCTACCACCATCTTACTCGCTAATCCTGCCGCTAAATAGCAGTGCTTGCACTGCTGTGTTCCGGTGTGGAGAGTAAGACAGCCGGGGAAATTACGGGCACAAGAGGCATTTCATCTTAGTCCTCTAGGTTGGCAACGCATCTGCAATCCCTCCGGGGTTGCGGGTGTCTATGGGCAGTGGTGATCACTTACCATCAGGTGACCCACTTGCTCGTTTGCCTACCTATTCATATAAAAAAAAATGTATTACAGATAATTACGCGCAGATTTTTGCTTAGTTTCGTAACGTTTTTCCTGTTTTATTAATAATATTAGGTACACAGAATCAATTAAAAATATAATAATTAAGAATAACTATAAAAAACCTATATTTACAAATAAAAAGTGTGCTTAGTTGTACGTATGAATTATACTCGTAGTATAGTTTCTTTGGGATTGTTTTATCGTTGAAACTTTTGTTGTTGTTTGTTGGATGATCATCAAGAGTTATGTTCTAATAGTTATATCTGTAGAGTTTAATGATGGCCATCAAGGCCCATAGGCTGTTTAATTTAGATGAGATTGCCAGAGTTTTCCATGCTGGTCTGGGTGCAAAGAAAAAACTAACCCCCTTATTCATAAACGATCTATAGGCCTCTGCTAACTTAGGAATCGTTTGTCCTTGTCTGTGAAAGGTAAATGTCAAAGTGACAGATAAGGACAAACGATTGCTAAGTTAGCAGAAGCCTACAGAGCGTTTATGAATAAGGGGGTAAAAATGCACCAGCTGTTTCTCTTCCCTCGCTGATCATAAAAACCCATCATAGAATAAGCGAAAATCTTAGGAGTCATGGTATAAAAGATGCGGCTAGCAACCCATCACTAAATTCCCCTTACCACCTAGACGCCCACAATCATGCGAAACGCTTTTAGGCCTTAACCCTAGGCCCTGTCTACGAAGTAAGGGATAAAGACCTGATTCGTGTATGTTATATATTATATGTATACGCGATTACAATCCTATAGTGCTGTGGGTATTCTCGGGTGGTGGTATACACTTACCATGGTGGCTCATTTTCTCGTTTGCCTTCCTTGGTGCATAAAAATAACCTACCTACCTACCTACTCTACTACTCTACCTAGCATATCCTTTCATTGTCGCTGTAAACTAGAAGAGTTGTGTAAATCGGCAATCGATAAATTCAATGGAAAGTGGACCATTATTTTCGCTCGTCAGTGTAAAAGCTCAAGCGAGAAAGCGTCTCTATTCTGTATCTTACCCGGATTCCAACTACAGAGCAATAAATTGTGTAAGATAAATAGCCCAAAGTACACCACATTGTTGCCTAGGGCAAAGTAAAATAGGCCAGGAGATAGTAGCCAGATTATTTATACATACTTGATACAACGCCCCTTTAAATATTTTTCTTACTCCTGAGTCCTTTACCTTTCCTTTCGACCGTTCATGTTAGTTGAGTGTATTCCCCTAATGAGAACTCATTAAAACGATCTGGTTAAATCATTGTAAATAATGATAAGTAAAATAGGTAGGTAGGTAGATTTCGCGATTGCTAACTTATTAGTTTTATTATTTTTGTTACAGTGTTTCAAAAGAAGGAAAAACCGAATTATTAAACAAGCTCTTTATTTAAAAGCACAAATTATTTCATATAACGTTAGTAACAATGGCAAGTACATAAACAAAAACAAATAAAATAACGACACTATAATACATACCATAAAATAACTGAAACTGCAAAATAGAAATAGTTGTTCAACATTTTATAAATACGTAGTTTTTATCTGGTTTGCGTATGTCTTATTTGACTAGCCTAAATGAAATTAAATAGATACCAACATACTCACATTTGTTACTACAGGCAGCGTTTTGCAACATTTCTACTGAAGTTTTTAATTAATACAACATTAAATTACAGTCGACATAATATATATTAAATCACATCCCGTTTTTAATTTTAATTTCGATTTAACCAAATAATTATTATACCTGACATCTGTCAGCAGCTCTTACGCTATAATGTTACCAGACAGAGCTGTCATGTTATGCTACCCTGGCCACCAGGTGATTTATATCTACCGTCATCATTGTATTTTTATATTCGTCTCTCCATCCATGATTTATGTAAACGAAAATAACGTAAGACATCGTTATTTTTACGGTTGAGTTCAGGATATCGAGAAGAAAGGAAACAGTAATAAATCATAACATTTATCATTTACTAACAAATAATATTATTACGAAACATGTGAAGTGGTTCTACTTTAGAAGTTATATAAACGTTCTTTTAATCCTTACAAGCATTTATTTTACTTTTTTGTTAATCATCGGTGGAAATCATCTTTTTCCACCTATACGCCCACAATCTTGCTAAACGTGGCACCTCAGGCTCTGTCTACCCCGTAAGGGATATAGACGTGATTCGTGTATGTATGTATGTATGTATGTATGTATTAATCATCGGCTAAGAGCTGCTGCACGATGTACAGAACTATTCTTCTCAACTTGCACCAAATGTCACAGCCTCTTTTCTGAACTTCAATAGCTTTCTCTGTGGTGGTAGTTGTCGGATAATTTACATAACAAGCCGATGTGAACAATATAATTGATGAGATTAGGATTAGTTGCATAAAAGTAACAGGTAATAAAGTAAGTCTCGCCATCATTAGTTATTAAACTCCCTGTGATAAAGACGACTTCAATGCAAATTTTTAACTTTCTAGGTCATAGGACTCAGGCTGCGTTTAGGTGACTCAGTCAGTCAGGACAAACAATAAAAAAAAATGTTATTTGTTTGACTGCCTCTTGGACTATTAAATAATTCAACTGTTGGCTACGCCATCTATTGACACGATATGAAGTAAAGGCTAAAAATAGAGTGACTTCATCAAATAAATTTGCCTAAGATACTTCTATTTATTTTACGAGGAGCATAAAAACTTTTCCCTTCATAAAGTCTTTAGAACTCTAACAAAAACAACTCAGCATTTTCACAATCCTTAATTATAAAATAATGCTGATGAAGTTTCTAAAATTATCTTGATTTTCTTATTCATTGCCTCATTATCGGGTAAAAAAATCTTTTTCACCAATCTACTACTAGGATTAAACCATCATAAAGGTCATTAACGTTTGTTCTTTACAATCATTTTTAATTATTTCCATGCGCCTTGAATAGAAAGTATAACTGTAGTATTTTCCGCTGTGTATATGCATGTGTACAATAGATTAAGACTACACAAAACCTACTACAAATTTTACTAAATATTTCAAGAAATTCAAGTCAAACTACATTTTCAGTTGCTGAAACAACTAAATGTGTCATAACAAAAACCATTTCCACAGTCTCTTCGAAACAAATATAGTTTTCACTTCAGAGATTCAGAAATTCAAACGGGGCCGTCTGAAAATCCATTAACATCAGCTCGTTCCATTCCGAAAGACTGACTGGGCGTAAATCTGAAACAAATTACGTTGTTTTGAAATCAATTTGTCGCCTAACACTCCGCTTTAATTAAATAATAACAAACCTCTTACCGTCTTGAAGATGATTAACTTTTATTACACCCCCTCTGAGTTAGTGTACGGTCTGACGCTCGAGCGGAGCGTGCAGCGGGGCGGGATATACAGCGTTCATGTTAAACACAGGCAAACGTATGTGAGCGTTCTAATGCACACAATACAGAGCCCTTTTCCGCTGCCCGCCACGCTGCCCGCTCCGCCGAACGCTCCGCTGGACCCTCGCCACTCAGTTCTTACATTTACAATTAAGTGGTAAGTCGAGTTGCTTGATTGATTCATTTAGAGTTTACTTTACAAGTACTTCTGTTTTATTAATAGCTATCGGTAAGGATCGCATTGCCGTGAAAGAAGATTATAGTGACTAGGATAGAAAAAAGGATGCTTAGTTGGTTTGGTCACGTTGAGAGGTTGGATGAAAGAAGAACTAAACAGATTTATAAGGCGAGTTTAAAAGGGTGTGTTGGAAGAGCCAAGACCGACATTCCGTGGCCAAACAGGGGGCGTTATGACAAAAGGTCAGGTCTAAAGTAGCCTAAGCCGACGAGCTTGTATGAAGAGATTGATGAATGTGAATGAAGTGTTAGCGGTATATCAGGGTTGTAACAAGTGGAAAAATTGGTCTCTGCCTACCCTTATGGGAAAGAGGGCTGACGGTATGGATGTATTGTACAGATATATCGGTACGGTAAACTCCTGATGCGTTTGATGTTAAGCTTAGAGGCTATTCATACTGGTCATATTTTAGTGAGGACCAAACAGTTACACACCATTAAAGTTGCGTCAGTAGGTAGTTAAAATTACCACTAACTTTTTCCATTGTGACATGAAAATTATCCATACAAATGTATGACTAATTTACGTGTCATCATGATTAAAGTATAATATCAAATAGGATTCCGGTACCAAATCGAACGGCAAGCGCAGCGTAGGACGTCCACCAACGAGATGGACGGATGACCTAGTTAAAGTCGAGGGTTCACGGCGGATGCAAGCTGCTTCTAACCGAGGCAACTGGAGGTCTATGGGGGGGTGGGGGTCTATGTCCAAAAGTGGACCAACTGATATGATGATGACCAAATTGAGATTATTTGCGGGTAGTCCAAACTGTGACCATGATTACGGCTGTAATGTGCCCGAAACGTCGTCCACATAAAAAAACATTTTTTTACGTGACCAAGTGCCAATTAACTTGCTGACGTACAAAGCTCTACTTACGTAAATGCAGAAAACAGTGTTTATTAATAGGTATTTCAATTTCCGCTGTCTCGCGCCATTTTTCCGTTTCGTCTGACATTTTGATGCTGAAATGCTGCTCTATTCCGAGCGCCAAGTTAGGTAACGGTCTGTTCAGTGGCTTTTGTTTCGTCACAAATAATATAAGGTACGCTAAAATAACTTGTTGTTGCTAAACAAAAGTAGATTATGGGAGGGATGGGTGAAAATCGAACTAAACGTGGCCTTTATGTCTTGTTACCTGTGTGTTGTATATACATGTATGTTCTTCCATGCTGGTCTGGGAGCAAAGAATAAACATAGAATGTACCAGTTGCTTCTCTACCCGCGCAGATGATAAAAGTATATCGAGGGAATGGGCGAAAATCATAGGAATCATGTATCATTCAGTCATTCTATTTTCCACCTATACGCCCACAATCTTGCTAAATGTAGCCTGTAGGTACCTGTTACCTTAGGCTCTGTCTACCACGTAAGGTGATTTGTGTATGTGTATGTATGTATAAAAAAATAGAGTAAGTTTTTTATCACATACTAGTTACGCTGTCAATATTGGGATATCTCTCCATCTTTGACCCTTAATCATGCTAAACGTGGCCATAAGGTTTTGTTACCTTAGGCTCTGTCTAGCCCGTAAGTAATAAAGACGTGATATATGTATGTATGTATGTATATTTGGCTTCATTGCTTAATATCAGACGTGTATTGTGGGCAAACGCAACCTAATTTTTCAAACAAAAACTGTGATTATAGCAGACAGAGACACTACGAGTAAGTACGAGTTAGTAGGACATTACACTACGATACGAGTAATGTAGATTAACTCATTCAGTGCCCAGGGTAACCCCCTTCCCCCCTCAGCGTAAGGGACACAGTTATGCAGCCATATAGCTCTGTCTCTTACTAGTACAGTCGAATTACGGAAAAGTATGGAAGTAATTCGTGTAGTCGTGTTTTTTTGTGGAATCGTTAGAGGGCACGACTAGATGGTTTCCCTCGGTTTGCACCTTTCTATCATGTACGGAACACTTTCAAATATTAGGTATAAACTTCAAATGCCGTTATTTTGGAGTATGATAAAAGGTATTAGGCGCAAGCTTAGCCACGTGAAGGGTCCCCTTTGGTACATAATGTATGTTAATTAAAAAGGTGTTCGATGTATAGAATCTTGGTAAAATATTTTTTTCTGATTGCGGCTCGAGGATAATTCAGACGATTGGTGCAAACTTACATTAAGCTTTTCAAAGTATTATAAACACCCAGGTAACTTTGCACCCCCGTGCAAAGTATGGAACATGTTTTTTTTCACTCTTTTGTAGATTGTACTTCGGGGGAAATTAAGATAGTCGTGAAAATTTATAAATAACACATATTTAAAAGATACTACATTCGCACTCAATAAAAAAAAGAAAATTTTAACTGGAAGTTTGGTAAACATAGTTCTATCTAAACGCAAGGAATAACAGCGAACGCTAGGTAGCGGGTAGTATTACAGACCCGCATGTTCCGTGTAGAAATGTCAATTTTTTATGGGGTGCGAATGTAAATCAAACCAAGTTAAGACGATTGTGACGATTTTTATTAATTTCAAAATTTCCCCCGAAGTACAAAGACAGTAAAACATAGAAAACTACTTTCCGGGTGTCGCACCCTGGTGCAAATTTGGTATTGTGTTTTGATATATTTTCTCATCATTTCCTCAATTTGCACCGCGTTCTGTATTTTCCCCGGGGCCGCAATGCCAAAAAGTATATTTTTAGTTACATGATTTTTTTTTGTATGTTCCGTAGCTTGAATTGAGCTAAATAACGGGTGCAAATATAGATTAAGATGTAATAAAACGTATGGCAAATTGCACAGACTACACCTATTTTTTCTTCTTAGTTATTACTATTACACCATTTTCAACCAATTCCACCCCTTTCCGGGGGGGGTAAATATATCAAGTGCTGTATTAAGTTCCATTTCTAACCCATACAAATCAAAAACAATTGTTTTTATCAGTTCTTAGAATTATTTCCTGACTTAAGGGAAATTTCACGTATTTTGCCTCCACTATACGGTTAATAGAACTTGGCACGCATTAAGCAATTGTGGTAGCCTCCAGGTCAGAACAAGATAATTAATTAACGTTTCTGGGAGTGATTTTAAGTATTCCTGGTAAACCTTAAATATCGAAACGATGTAACTGCAACAAACGGAATTGCCCGTTTTCCGGTCGCATCCGGTTCAGTTCAGTTCAACTAAAATTAACATTTACCACGATATCTCATCCAAGGAATTAGGCAAAAGTTGACTCTATCTACACACAGTAAGAACTAGAAGCATGCAATATATACGTGGTTTATCAGTAATTTCAAATTCGCTCAGGCATGACATTTAAGATATACATCTGATGTTTAATAACGTTTCCGTTTGTATGTAACAAGTAATTTATATTGTTTGGAAATTGTTATTTTTATGATATTAAATAGTATTAAAAAACAATCTCTTTAAATTATATAAGTACTACTTTGTGCGTTTCATCTCGAAATTACCATGTTGCTAACCTATCAGCCATGAGTATCTAGTGTTAATTTTCAAACAAAAAAACTTCTCGAACGCGTTCACGCAAATGTCTCAATTCCTCAACATTATCATCAGCCAAAAGACGTCCACTGTTGAACAAAGGCCTCCCCCTTAGAATGCTACAATGAACGACTATTAGTAACATAAAAACTTTTTTGTTTTATTTCGAGTAAATTGTTACTGGCCACTAAATTCCCATTTTCTTTTTTTATGAATAAAAATCCTTCTGCAGTCATAAGTGAAAGCATTCACCATAGTAAAGAAAAAACATAGAATGTACCAGTTGCTTCTCTTCCCGCGCAGATGGTGAAAACCCATCGAAGGAATGGGCGACAATCTTAGGAATCACGTTAAAGGCGATGCGGCTAGCAACCCATCACTATTTTAATTCACCTTTCCACCTATACGCCCACAATCATGCTAAACGTGGCCTTTAGGTCTTGTTACCTTAGGCTCTGTCTACCCCGTAAGGGATAAACCTCAAAAAAACAAAAGTAACCCTTATAGATTTTAAGGATAACAAATGGTTCAAGACCCGGTGTCAGTTTGACAGTTCCATACATTTTAACAGTAACCGAGCTTAAAACTAGTACTAGATTTTACTTTTTCCGCCGTCTGGCTTCAGAGCGATACTAAAAATCATTAGACCGTTGTACACGTTCCGACCATTACTACTGCCACCCTACTTTGTATGCATTTTACTAAACGAAATAATGGAAAAACACTACGTTCCTCAAATGCAAAGAACGTTTCAGACATTTCTACATTGATAAATGGAAGGAAATAATTACAAAGTTAACCAACTTGTTTCATTTAGTTACTTTGCGACGACTGAGAAACGAGGAAAGCGTTAATATTTAACCATTATTCATCAGGTCAATATGCAGCGTTTCTACGAAGTTTCTTCGTCATTATCCTCTGAACAAGTACCTACTATTGATAAAAGAGGTGACGCTCAGAGTAAACATTTCATTAAAAAAAAAGGCAGAACCTAAGCTGTCTATTTTGTTTATTAAAAAAAAAATGCCAACATTCTTGCGGCGCAATGAGGGTCTTTCTGAAAGCGCTAGTAGCTTCAAAACAATATGCGCCAAGGAGACTTTTGCGGCCTAGTTTCAAAATAAACATTTATTCTGATTGATTGGAATGCAATTAAATACCTACGGGATCAAGAACTTTTCTTGAGTTTAACTCAAAAAAAAATTACACATTCAAAAGCATTTTAACATTTTTCAACTCGTCTTCATTACAACGTAGTGTAAGCGCCGAATTATTTTCATTATACGGTTACAGGGCGGCGTCTTGAATAATTCAGGAGCCTAGTTAGAGCAATGGGGACGTCAAAGTACCGGGTACCTATATATCGAGTGTTAGAGCAGAGATCGGAACATTGATTGCTTAGCCCCTCCGAGACTGAGAGGATCACATTTTAAAAAGAATTGTAAAACGTTACCCCTGTAAGAAAGAGCTCTGAGACTTTAAAAATGGTAGCTTTTGGAACTGTTTGTTCAATCGGGCTCTTCTTACTAGATATTCTTTGTTTTCTGTAGAAGTTTTTAGTTACGTACTTATACTATTTAGTGTTAAGCTAGCTGTATTATTTATTTCTGCTGTACCTATATTAAACTAGGAGAAAGTAAAATGCCCACGACTGTGTAAAATTGGAAAACTATTTCAGGAAATGTTTGTAATGCGCTTTACATACCAAGGTCAAGGCAGACCTAGAGTTATTACTAAACATTAATGTCTAGATTGATAAAGTTTTATTTTCATAATATCATAGGAGAAGATAAGGTGACTAAGATTTTATTATGCGGCAGTTATTATTTTATTAGGGATTTGCTGCTTCATTAAAGGTTAGTTTGTTTACTAAGAAATCGATAATAAACAAAAAAAATGTATTTCATTTCATTCATTTCAACTTTTATAAAAAAAACTTTTCATATTTAAATATTTTATACATTCATTAAAAGTTTTCAGAATGAACACGGTTGAATACATTGAATTATATAAAAGCAACCGTAACTTAGGTAATTTGCGTGGAGCCATATCCGATGGTCATTTCCAACGAAATAAACAAACACAAAATGTGCGTAAACATTTTACAACTCTAACGAATTATCTGCGACGCAGTAAAACTTCGCTGTCCAAAATAGTCCCAATGGCTGACTTAACTGAAGCACTGTCTGAGAAACAAGATTTATTCACGTAAACCGGCACCGCTTTACCATTCGCAGTGAGTTTATCCGACTCCGTTCCTATGGAAAAGAAGGTAAAAACAGTTTATCTCATAGCAAAAACAATATATTAGCGCGTCCAGCGTTATCCGACCCGTGACATTCTATCAGCTACACGCTAGTTCTTATGCATTCAGAGGGAGAGAGGCCAAGTTAAATTGGTAACTACTGGCACAATGAGAGTATTTTCCGAGACGCGTCAGTCACCTTATTCACGCATGGCTTTCACTTGTTTTCAGGGAAGCGCTGTAGCGTAAATATTTTTACGCCAATGCGTGTTTTACGCAAACTTTAGGTGGTCGTGTTCACAAGGTCATTGTTTTGGGAAGGTTGATTGAATAAAATGTATCGAAGCGTTTAACTCTGAGATCCGGTTAGATAAGCATTTACTTGTGTATCTTTTAAAATGCTCGGGAGCAAAAAAACAGGTCACTTCCTAGAAAGTTGTATGAAAGATGACACGGTTTTTTTGCTCCCGAGTATAGAAGGTAATTGCTTCAATGGGTTTTATTCGTTGAGAGAGAATTATTTCCTCATTGGGGATAGATTCTTGTACCTTTTGTTTCATTCGGTTAAGCATAATTTCCACCAAACGGCTCGTGACGCATTGGATCGGAAAGGATATATACGAACGGACACGCCGACAACCGATTTCTCTGTCCATTCCTTGCAGCTAAAGGGACAATTGCACGATGTTTTTGCCGTTGTGTAGCGAAAACTGCTTATAAACAGACCCAACTGTTAAGACTGTAGACATTATGAAAACAAACACAAAGTAGACAACTCATTACAAGTTCGCAAAAAACACATTTGAAAACTTTGTTACGACACTTACTCTACCTTTAATGTTAGTTATTAATACTTATAGAATAAGGACGTCATAAAAGTAACCCCGGGTTAGTGCGAAGAATAAGATGAACTATTTATCACGGTCCTCTTTGTATTCTGCGGTGGATGCTGGGATCGTCCGTAATCCCGCTTCTGGGACTCTCGTTGCGGCCATGGCATTAGACCTGTACTCTGTACGTGTATTATCAAACCGCGATTAGAAAAGGACTGGAGTGTACCGTTAACACAACAGTACTCATAAATTAATAAATATAATGCATGCAACGCGGCAATGCTGCCAGCCTTCTGGGCACCATGCCACCGGGCAGTGATTTAGGGCAACTTTTTTATTTATAATTTTATGACAATCTATATAATATAAAAGAAAGTCGTGTTAGTTACACTATTTATAACTCGAGAACGGCTGAACCGATTTGGCTGAAAATTGGTAGGGAGGTAGCTTAGAACCAGGAAACGGACATAGGATACTTTTTATCCCGATTTTCCCACGGGATTGGAACATTCCGAAATGTACTAATAAAGCTACAGACATTAAATTTAGCATGCCTACACATTATTCCTTGATTAGTATAAAGATGCACTTACAAGGGAACTTTTCTAATTTAAGGCGGAACAAAGTTCGCCGGGTCAGCTAGTTTGTTTTATAATTTTATTAGTAGTAGTTTTAGTATCTCCATGTATTATATATTATATATAAACCTTAATTATCAAATAAAATATAATCTTAAGTCGATCTATGATATCTTTATAAGTGCAGACACTTCTTGATAATAAATTTACAATGTATGCTTTATCATAATAAAAAGTACAATGTTGTCAAAGGCGAACTTGACTCATGAATAAAACACCGATTCCACAATGCAGTGTGTATTTTTAACAAAGAACTTGTTCTTACGGCTGAATACAGCTGCCGTAACAGAAAACCATAACAAGGCCCCTTTCAGACTGTAACCCTGTAACGAGATAAGAAGAAAAATTTTTCAGTTTCATCTGCTGAAATTTGATGTGTACAGGGTAGAACTAAAACGTAGTGCTAGCTGAGCTGTAATAATAATACGTAGCAGCTTGAAAAATGTCTCAATGAAACGAACAAAGTGAATATTCAATTTATATTTGAGTCTAGCAACTCATAAGCCTAGTAGATCCATTAATCAAAGCCCATTGGCTTCCAAGTGGAGTGTCGTGGACTCAAACCCGGTCTTGGACCCTCTGAGTTCTCTAGATACTTAAATGCGAAATTTCGTTTGAAATCTACCACGACTTTTTCGGTGAAGAAAAAATAAATACCGTTGCGAAAACTGAAATCACCTGTGAAGCAGTTCATTAGTCTATTACCTATCCATCAGACTGACCCGACCCTTAAAGACTCAGCAAGAAGGACAACCGCAGCTCCCGTGAATGTTGTAAATGAATCAGGAGGAATTATGTATTCAGGGTGAAATCTAAGTCGTGAAACGAAATGTTTCTTTTTACCCATACGTTACTCTACTCTGGTTTCTGTTGTCCTGTCAATCGTTCGAAGGTTAACTGGAAGAGATTCCTTTAAGGGATAAGTGTCTGTAAAATTATTGTAATTTTTATACAACGTAGAGTACATACATAAGTATTTTTTATACATTTTTTTACATGTAACTGTGGTAGTATGTGCTTTTGCGTCTCGAGCATTGCGTATGTTGTTACAGAAAACAATGAAAATTGGTACGCTACGCTAGATCATATGACATTTCGTTAGCCTACGTCAATCTCATACTCATTCTATTCTCCTAGCGTTATCGACAGTAGTACGATGACTTTATCAACTCACCTGGAGCGGAAACATCGAGAGCTCATATAAGAAAAAAAACACACCGCTAGACTCCCGGCTTGAATAGGTTATCTTTAGTTACTTATCCACTTCTCTGAGCCACGTAAAGTCCATCTGCAAAGTTTACCGTCTATATTAACCAACTCATACCTTTCTCGAATATAAACAGAAGCCACAGAGTATAACCTTGTTTGCAAATAATTTTGCTGTCTGTGACATTTTATGGATTGACAAAAGATGTCATTTTAGCCTGTGGCACCACGGGGTTCGTGGTAAGAGCACACGTAAAATTATCATATAAATTGAAAATATCTCGAGCACATGTAATCTGGATATTCCGGATAATAACAGGTTTTCGAAGATAAGGGTATTATTTAATGAATTCGGCAGGTGGCAACGACATTTGGATAAACGTTTTGCTTGTACCTGGATAAGGCCGGAGCACCGGAAAATGAAATAGAAGTGCCAATCATTTGGATACTTGAGGAAATGCCCTTCTTGGTTAGCTAAGTTAAGTAATTACGTATGTTTTTCTAGAAGTAGAGTCAGGATAAATAAAAACAGATCGGTTTTCGGTTTCGGTTTAAAGGCATGTTTAGACTTGCTTCATTACATTGGCATGCCGTGATGTGAAAGGGCTAGAAGTCATCGACCCAGTACCGAAAAGTGATGCTTTCTTGAAAGTCTAAACTGGGCTTCAGTCTGGTCATGCGCTCATGCGTAATGTGCATAAGAAATGCGTCAACATTTAGTTTTGTCGACAGGGGTGTAAAGACCGCCAAGTTGAAATTGAACTAGGTGGGGCATGTCTGCTGGATGAATCCAGCATGACCCGAATTGCCATGGATGAGTCCCTAGCGAGGGATATCAAAATACGATGACCGAAGCAGAGAAGGCGGATCAACATTGACGCCTACCAAGATGGCAAAAACATGTGTACTACAGGCAGGAGCGGAACAAAAGGGGAGATGCTACATTGCCCAGCACTGGGACACGAAATAGACTACTAAAAACTAAGTGAGAACTACCATTCACCGACACCCACTATTGTGCCCGCTAATCTATAATCATCATCATCATCAGCCCGTGTCAGTCCACTGCTGGACATAGGTCTCTCCCGTAGCATGCCATTGGGCTCGATCTTCTCCTCCTCCAACCCCTGCCCGTTGCCTTGCGAATATCATCGCCCCATATTGTTCATACCAAATCAAAAATGGATTAAATATCGTCAAAAATTCTAAACAACCCATGTTAATTCATGTTTGGATGTTTTATTCGCTTTTATTATATCAGCGGCAAGCTAGAAAATATTGCGTTATAGTTTTTCTTTTTGAGATTGGAAAATTACATATTCTTTTGCGGAAACTAATGCATTTTCAATTTCTGCCTCGTTAACGTGTATAACGCGTACGATAATTTTCTGTCTCGGCAAACTTACCCTTTGAATATTTTCCGGAAACTTGTTATCGCTGCGGCGTATTAAAATTACTAAGATGAAATAAAGTTTATAATTCTAGTTGAGTCGTTGTACGGTGTCTAACGGGTATCGTGTTTAATCTATCCCATTAAAAAGATAAATGAGAAAAAATGCCAAGTTCGCCAACAGTTTCGTTAATAAAGCAAGTGGGATCTAATTGGATATCATGTTTTTTCTAAGCTCCTTAAATTACTACTCCCGACATGCATAGCATTCTTCAATTTTTTATTTTTACCTTTAGCTCTAGTTTTTATCTACCAACTTTAATCTTTGAGTTTTAACACAATGCATGTATCTTACTAATATTATAAATGTGAAAATATGTATGTTTGTTATTGTGTGTTTAGTGTTTATTGCTCCTTCACGCTAAAACGGCTGGACGTATTTACATGAAGTTTGGTATGAAAATAGCTGGTTATCGGAATAACAAGCTACTTTTTATCCCGATTTTCCCAAGGGGATGGAAAATGTCGAAATAAGTGAGAAGGAGTCGAAGGCAACAGTAACATAATAAAAATTAAGCAATTGAAGTATTTGTAAAAGTAGCCCGAAGTCGTGCGTGTAATGTAACCCATAGCCGGCGTGTCTCCAATTTCTTTGCGAACTTGGCTGACACACTATCGTGTCTACAGTCTACCTCTTTGAAGTAAGGTAACTAGTAGCGCGCAGTAAACGCTCTTAGGATGTCAACAGGAGGCGACGAAGCGGAAAACGCTCCAAGCTACGGAAATGCAAAGTTATTTGGTGCGAATGTATGCCAATTAAATAGGACCGTGAATTGACTCGCATAATTTGACATTTTCGCTTCTATTAGACGTAACCACCGTACGGTAACATGCTGAACGGTATGCTTAGTAGTTTTTCGGTCACAAAATACGTTTCGAACGCGTTTGCGTTCAAATGTCAAACACACAAAGAACAGTATGCTTAGTGTAGGTTTCCGGTCACAAAATACGTGTCGAACGCGTTTGCGTTAAAATGTCAAATACTATGAGAACAATTTGTTGCCGTTTCAATCCGCAAGTGGCGCTGCCAATTTTTCCATAGTAATTGACACGTTTACGTGGACGCGTTCGAGACGTTTTTAAATGCGAAAACTTACACTAGGGGCTCAGTTTGTTGCCGTTTCGATCCGCAAGTGGCGCTGCCAATTATTCCATAGTAATTGAGACGTTTTTATATGCGGAAACTTACACTACAGGCTCTGGAAGACTTAGTGCCAACTTTTAATCTTCAGATATGCTTTTATCTGGCAGATATCCATAGAGTTATTCTCCGAATAGGTGTTAAGGATTGGGACCTTTATGATATACGAACTGTCGACATCTACTACCGATGACAGAGATACAGAAGAGATAGAGGTACGTGATTAAAACAGAGATTCTGGAAAGCCAGAAGAGTGTGTTGAATTTTTACATCCTTCAGAGTTTGATACATTTTAGATATTCACTTAGTTTACCAAAAATATAAACTCAAGAATCCTAATCATTAAAGATCAAGACACAATATTAAGATTAATCACTTTAACAGTAAATAATATGTTTTCTCCAACAGTTGGGAATGAAGTTTCCTTCACATTTTTTCATATATTAACTACTGAAACTATTTTAATCATGCTAAACGAGGCCTTAAGGTTTTGTTACCTTAGGCCCTGTCTACCCCGTAAGGGATATAGACGTGATATAATGTAAGTATGTATGTATTAACTACAGAAAAAAGTAGCGGTCAAAAAAGTCCTATTTTCAAAATTTCAGTACCATAGCTCTTACAATTTCCAAATATAATATCTGTGGGTGTTTTAAACACCTACAGAAAAGGACAGAGAAGACAAAACAATCAGGCTAGACAAAACTTTATTACAAGTACTAGTAGTGAATCCCTCCAAATGCATCTCCGCGAATGCTCTATGTAAATTGGAACAGCACAAACCATTATGGAAAAAGCGATCCCCTGAACTCAAGCCGCGGCACGTCTCCCCGTTTACAGTTTAAAGTTTATACGATCGCAGCTTTGCAACCATTATAATGGGTGGTAGGACCTCGTGCAAGGTTCGTCCGGATTGCTACGCCATCTTACTCACTCCTGCCGCCAGTAATTGCACTGCTGTGTTCCGCACATCACAGCGCTGAGGTATTTCTAGATACACTTACCCGTGGTCCTACATGACATGGAGGCGCGTTCCAGGGGGGCGGAGGATATTTAAGAGGCAGAGCAGCTGTCATTCTCTCTCTATTCACCGGCGGTTTCCTTGGAAGGGATAGTTAAGTGTTCAATTCCTAATAATATATCAATAAAAAAAATCTGATTTTTATTTGGTTTTAAAATGGTTTCAATACAGGTTAAAGTTAGTAAGTAAGTAAATGCTTTTGTTGTACAAATATAAAGAAACAGATACAATTCACAAAAAAATAAAAATAACATTAATATAATAATATGCACAAAGGATCTCTACCAGTAAAAAACACTATAGTTAAAAATAGTATGAAGACTTAAACCAATGTAATAATGTACATGATTTTTTAAATAAATCATGTGTATTCGCTTATACGGCCGTTTCACATTTTCAAAGTAATATTTTGACAAAATAAACGAATAGGTAGGCATTAATTACATTGTATTATAATTATCTTGATTAAGGCATTAGGCATGCGACGTGGGTAATGCATAAATTCTTATTGTTATTTTTAATTAAGTTAAGCAGATATAACTTAATTAAGTTGGTACACTATTGCATTGCGTTTCCCGTAATTATAGTGTAAAGTTTTTTCATAAATAAATAAAAAAAACATCTGTGTATGTTCCAACAAAAGACATTCGCTTCATTTAAAAACAACACTCAAACACGATATGGATCAAACAATTTCGACAACTGTGTCTTACCATCCAACTGCTAAAAGGAGTGGCTTTTCAAAAACCTCAGTGGCGGCAACTAAGTTTCGAAACTTCGGTTACAACTATTCATAACTTGGCAACTTGCTACTATTTACACTTTAACGCCCTGGCTTTGATACCCACGTCAAAACTATAAAGTTTTCAAAACGTCGTACTGGGGTGCGAGTCGGGTTACCTCCACGTGCGAACAAGAGCTGCGGCTCGTTTTCGGATCCGTCCGGAAGAGCAGTGCTTGGTCCGGTGCACCCTGGGCAACGGCTAATGATTTCCTGGCAGTATCTGAGGGATTTCATTGACCGTTGGCTAAGAGCCCGACAGGGGGGGTAGGGGGGTCTTTGACCGTGTTACCGTACAACGTCGCCGAAATTTTGTCACAAGATTTTATGATTACAATTTTTTACCGACATTGGCGAAGTTGCCGTCGCTATAACGACTTGTAACGCCACAATCAAAAGAAGAAGAAGAAGAAGAAACGTCGTACTGCTGAATTAGATAAAGGCGACCTGTTGTCATTTTTTCTAGCGTTTCGTACCTCAAAAGAAAATTGGAATCCTAATAACATCACTTAGTTGTCTGTATGCAACAGTAAATAAATCCATTCATACACAAATCACGTCTTTATCCCTTACGGGGTAAATAGAGCTTAAGGTAACAAGACCTACAGGCCACGTTTAGCAAGATTGCGAGCGTATAGGTGGAAAATGGAATCAAAATAGTGATGGGTTGCTAGCCGCATCGGCTATAACATGATTCATATGATTTTCGCCTATGCCCTCGACGGACTTTTACCATCTGCGCGGGAAGAGAAGCAACTGGTACATTCTATGCTTTTTCTTAAACAAATGTAACTGTAAATAATTGTAACTCTGAAAACCGCGTCAAAATCCCAAACGCGAGATAATCGCGAACAAACATACATAGAGCAGATTTGGTCCCTCCAAGCTCGTCTGGGGGCATAGAGAATGTAGCAGTTGCTTCTCTTCCCGCGCAGGTGGTAAAAGCCCGTTGAGGGCATGGGCGAAAATCATTTGAATCATGTTATAGGCGATGCGGCTACCAACCCATCACTATTTTGATTTCGTTTTCCACCTATACGCTCACAATCTTGCTAAACGTGGCCTGTAGATCTTGTTACCTTAGGCTCTGTCTACCCCAGTGGTTCTTAACCTTTCAGACATGAGGGACCATTTGACAAAAATGTTGTCTTGCCAAGGACCACCTAAGTACCTAACTACAAAAAATCTAACGATGGCTTCGATCGGCCCCAATGGATGGAATTGCACATTCACGCGTTGTGTCTGGTTGTCACTTATCTAATTATTTATTAGATTGGCCCCGCGGACCACTTAGGATGCTTCCAGGGACCACCGGTTAAGAACCACTGGTCTACCCCATAAGCGCTAAAGATGTGATATATGTAAGTATGTTTGTATGCAGGTTAAGCTCTGTTAAAAAGATCACCGAAAGCCATCAAAAGAGTTCGAAAATGAACAGGCTTAAGCGGCTCTTTTTGGATACCGACCGAGCGAGACACATTTTTAATTAAGATGTTTTTAAATTTGTCAAACGTAAATTCAGTTATAATTAATTTAAATGTGATCGGTACCAGATTCTGGAGAGTCCAAAGATTGTGGCATTCCTCAAAAACCCTTTGAAAACGGAATCCTTTGATCTCTCAATTAATTTATATCCACTCCAGCGCCTGATTTGAGAAGTTTTTGTGTATTCAACTAAGCCTTTCTAAGCTTTTTCTGGGTATTTTATTATATGTAATATTTCCAATAATTCTCAAGCACGGAGAGTAAGTAAGTGACTTACGGATCTTCAAAAAGCGAGCCTATTTTATTATCTTCTTAAAGGGCCGGCAACCCGCTCTTTACGCCCTATGTTATGTATGAGTGTCTATGGGCAGCGGTGATTACTTTCCACCAGGTCACCCGCTTGCTGGTTTGTCCCTATCGTATAAAAAATGCTTCATTTTACAAAAATTATAAACAAACACATGTGACAAAAAATATTAGATATTATGTATTATGCACAAATGCGAACTAATACCACTTAACACGTTAAGTGCGAAGCGAGGCCTAAATCACCCCTGATGCAACTTCCCTGTGGTGCGGCAAGCAAAAAAGTGAATTTCTCTGTCGTGCGAATGGCATAGCTTTGGTTTGGTCCAGTGTAGGAAAGAGATAAATATATATTTGAGATCACTAAATGGTTCCGGACTCGGTGGTGTACCTACCTTGGTACCGGATGTCTTAGGCCTCGTGCCGCACTGAATTAATATAATTTCAATGCAGTGCGGAACGAGGCTAAAACGTCCCATATCCCCCCTGACCTCGTACCGCACTCAACGCGAGCTTCCCGCGACCAGTGTTGTGCATCACGTCGATTGGAGAGCATAAAAAGTATATTGATACTGATTTTTTAATGTTAATTCAAGTTCTAATAATTGTATTTTTAAAGCCCGAGGCAGAATAAATAGGACAGTTTCTTTTCTACTTCTGGTTGCCTTTTTTTTCTATTCTGTGAACCGCATTAAGATTTTCATATACAAATAGAAAGATAAACCTTATGCATAAACCGTAATCCATTATTTTCCAATAATAAGTCTGTAATAGGTGCCTCTTAATGGTATAGAATGGAACGCTTCGTGCGCGAGTCCGACTCGCACTTGACCGGTTTTTTTTTCTTTATGGCGCCTTCAAGCACAATTTAGATTATTTAAAAAAAAATGTATCCTTTGATAGCTTTGTGTTGTTTTGCCAGGTTTTGCCCTTAAACCGATCTAATGAGATATAATTGATCAAAATCGGTCAAGTCGTTGCGTAGTTAAGACAGTTTAAAAACGTCGATATTATTTTTCCCATCACTAATCGCAGCGAAAATTTGCCCTATTTCAGTGCGTTACGAGGTGTATAAGATCCCATATTTTGTTTTGCTAATAATTCCTAAACTAGCCATCAGATCCCGGGGCGACGGTGGATTAGGGTTCATCAATTCACTGTCTATATCAATAAGGACCAAAATTCTCATTTATCTTTGATTTCGCGCCAGAAAATGGATTTTAGTCTGTAAAAGGAGGTGGGGTCTAATAGACCGCGTGTCGCCCTAACGTCTGGTCACGGTACGGGCCGATTATACCTCGTGCCGCAGGAACGGAAAGTATGCAAAAATTGGTGCCGCAGCTAACGTGTTAACCTTCAAGTAGATGACAGGAGCATTAAACGAGATACCGACAAGGAATAAGTTTAATATTCCAGATAGTAAAAGCCACAATACACCGTACATCTATTTAAGAGTAAGAGATCTTGGGAAACTGGGGATCTTTTCGTAGAACTTGATAATATCATGACCGTATTTTCGTTGTATTTGTTCCAAGTTATCATGTATACGCGCACAAATATTAGTAGCTTCGTTCGAATGGCCGTTGAGGGCAAAATCACTCGTAGCACAGGTCGCTTAAGCGCGGTACCCCACCGAATGGCGTTAGCGGGAAAAAACCCGCGTGTTATTGGCCCCAAATACTATAAACACCTCCCGATCTTAAAAATGAACAAAATAAAGAAACATTTGAGCGTCGACTGAAAGTCCTTTTGTTAAAAAAATCCATTTTATTCTGTAAATGAGTTTCTGGATATGATATTTTGAATTTTTTATTATATGCATTGTTTTTTTTGATTCATTATGTCATTATATTAAATTAACTCTTTTATTATTATTTCATTGTATGCAGTGACGATCCCTAGCGGAGAATTAATCTAATTGTTCCTTACTGTTTTATTATTATTGTTTTTGATTTTTTTTTAAATTTCAATTGATTTGTATTATTTAATTTTATTCTATTTACTCTTGACGATTTCAATCTAAATTCTTCTAACTTGACAATGTACAATATGATGTAATTTTTATTGAATGAATAAATAATCTAAATCTAAATCTAAATTATTGGCGCATGGGGTATTCTAAGCACTAT
Organism: Pandemis cinnamomeana; assembly: GCA_932294345.1. NCBI lineage: Eukaryota > Metazoa > Arthropoda > Insecta > Lepidoptera > Tortricidae > Pandemis > Pandemis cinnamomeana. The sequence continues at coordinate 10,293,607 of OW028721.1, forward strand.
TTTCTTGGGGCGCATTCTTCTTGGCAACGATGGTCTTTCCGAAGACGCTGGTAGTTTCAAAAAAGACTTGTTAAAAAGCCGTTGGATGCCAATTTTCACAAATAAATTTGGTTTTATTTTGAATGTACAAAAACAAACAAATTTTATTGCAAACCAAAATAAAAATCAGGTGCACTAACATTCAGAAAACTACAAGTCTTTATCTGCGAATACTCACTCAAATTACATATAGATACATAGGTAAAACGTTTATTTGCTACCGCCAACAAACAAGGCTTACATAATACTAACAAAAACTGTAATTCAAAAAGCAAACAACAAACCTCACTTATGATCCTCAAATTTCGGCTTTTTGTTACTAAAATCTTAATTATAACGGCTGTGACCCAGCTTTGTTTGGTTAGGTCCCTCGGCCTAGCGTAGGCATTAAAGAATACAGTAATCACCTAATGTGACCGCTAACGCCGGGCGGCCACGAAAGCAAGGGATAGGACTCAGGTTTTATGTAACAGACACAATCGTTGTAAGCTTGGATTTAATTTATTTATAGTACTACATAAATCACGTCTTTATCCCTTAACGGGGTCTACGGTAACAAGACTTAAAGGCTACAAGTGGAAAGGAGAATCAATAGGGTTGGAAGTCGCATCGCCTATAACATGATTTCTAAGATTTTCGCCCATTTCCATGGTCTTTTACCATTTGCGCGGGAAGAGAACCAGCTGAGCGCAGCAGCGCCTTCTATGTTTTTCTTTGCTCCCAGACCAGCATGGAGTAATATTTTGTTCTTATCACTACATAGTCACTATCATCATCACTATCACTACATCATCACTACATAGTATAAAACAAAGTCGCCTTCTCTGTCCTCGTGTCCCTATGTATGCTTATATCTTCAAAACTACACAACGGATTTTGATGCGGTTTTTTTTAATAGATAGAGTGATTCAAGAGGAAGGTTTTTATGTATAATTCTACGCAGACGAAGTCGCGGGCGGAAGTTAGTGGTCAATAAATAGAAAGCATTTAAAGCTAGATTGTATGTTCTGCGGTTTGTAGACAGCGATTACCATCAGCTCTCAATATTTGAAGCAGTTGCGTGCATTAGTATCACAGTTAGGCTGAAGAAATTGCGGATGGGTAAAACATTGTGGTGTAAAACATGGTCTACCGTCATTTTTTACAAAATATTTCTAGTGTATTAGAAGAGGTCTGTGCTCAGTATGGGACGTGTATTGGTTCGAGATGAAATGATTTGTAGTGTGAAACATGACTTAAATTCGGATCGAACGTGAAAAAAACGTGAATTAACTTACCATTTACATCTTGGTAAAATCTGTATTAAATTCAAGTATTTTTTTAATAATATAGCTCCAGCCAATGTCGAGGTTCTTCTTCTTCTTATAGCGTTATAGCGACGACCACTTCGCCAATGTCAAAGTACAAAAATATAATTCAAAAATCTTGTGACAAAATGTCGGCAACTTGTACGGTAACAAGCACGGTAAAATACCCCCCTCCGCCCCCTGTCGGGTTCTTAGCTAAAGGCCAATGATATTCCTCAGAAACTGCCAGGAAATCATTAGCTGATGCCCAAGGTGCACCGGACGACGGATCTAAAAACGAACCGCAGCTCCTGACCACACGTGGACGTGACCCGACTTGCACCTCAATGTCGAGGTTCAAGAAGACACTATTTGTTTTTAAATAGCCGTTGTTCGGTAGCTTCAATGTGCGGTACTCGAATGAGAATCTAAAAAAGACAACACATACATAAATTGTTAGACTACCTACAAATGGTTTGTTAATTTTAATAAAAATAATATCTGTATAATGTGTGTATACTTTTTAAACATTACCATTTTCATTGATTAGGTAGAAAAAGGGTAGCTTTTAGATAATTAATTACCAAATTAAATATTCTTCACTCTGGTAGATACGATAATTGACCTGCCAATACAGTGATGAAAGTAGTTTGCATATATTATTATTCAAATTAAACCAACCCACGAGGCGACCCCTTGGTTCCCATCGTTAGTCCAATAAGGGTTGATTTTAATTATAAATATTTGTTGATGCGTTTAATACGGCCTGGTTTTAAATTAAAGTTTAAGGAAAACCACCGCACCCTTCGGGGCCTTCAATGAATGGGAATAAAGGATTGTATCGTATTTTGGTTCTCATTGACTCTTCGATTTTATTGCGAAAATGGATACGCATTTATTTTTATTTAAAAATGTCGGTGCTCATTTCGAAGTGTCGGGATATTTTTTGAACTGGTGGTGACCATTGGCAATTCGAAATGAAATGCGTATTCAATATAGAGCCCACCGGCGTGGATTCTCATCGAGGATGTAAATCGAATTGTCACTTGTCACCAACAATTTTATTGTCGGTTGGTAAAATAGGGGCCTGTTGAAGTATTCCGAAAACAATCGTGGAGACCTTTCCACCTTCTTTCTGTCAAGTTAAACAGTCGGAAGGGGTGCGAGTCGGGTTACCGTCCTCCGCGTGTGAGAGCTGCGGTTCGCTTTTGGATTCGTCCGAGGGGAAGAGCAGTGCTTGGTCCGGTGCACCCTGGGCATCGGTTAATGACTTCCTGGCAGATTCTGAGGGATATCATTATCCGTTGGCCAAGAGCCCGACAGGGGGGGTTCTTTTGACCGTGTTCTACCGTACAACGTAGCCGGCATTTTTGTCACTTGATTTTTGAATACTGTATTTATTACTTTGACATTGGCGAAATCATCGCATCGATCGATGGGGCCATATTAAAAAAGAAGAATCAAGCGGATGGACCATCAATCATTCATCATCATTAGAAATGGCAAAAGAAAAATCTGAAACATTGTAAAATTGTTACTTTTTGTAAGAATCTGGGGTTATTCGGTAATATTACCATATTAAGGTGTAATGGGATGCTGAAAAAAGTAATTGTGAAAAATGTTTCTGAGATTTACGAAATTACAATTGCGCTGTAACCCTGGCTGCGGATAAATAAGGGGATTATCATTATATATAATGATAGTCATTTGGTTTTCATGTTTCGCTGTTTCTGTGGCCTTTTCTAAGTTTATTATAAAGCTTTTAGGGTAAATAATGAGTGGAAGTTACAAAAAGCTTTGCCTGACATTATTTTGCCTTACTGGGTTTAAGTTTGGAAAAATCGATACTTAATCTCCTATTTAATTACTCGTTAAATTTGTTGGCCAGTAGGGTAAAGGTAAATAAGGTTTTATTATACGTCTGGGTAAAAACAGTGTTACCATAGAAAAATTTAAGTGCGTACAGTCTTCTTTACAAATTTAAAAATTAAATTTATTGTTATAATACTTTTAGATTGGTTCGTTTTACCGTGGTCTTGCCACAAGCAAAAATAAATTTGTTAATCTTCATTTGTTTTAAAAACAAAATTATGCGTTTGTGTTAAAATATTTAGTAAAATGACGCATTATTGTCACTAAGAATGGAAATCTTTATTCATTTTGTATGGCATTTTTGTTGCCAGAATGTTGCCGGAAAGTGCCCTAAAGGTTTTAGTTCCCACTGTTTTTGTATAAAATAAGACTTAAAAGGTTGTGTCTTTTGATCAATTGACCCAGAAACTTCATTTTGTACGATTGTAAGAGGTTTTCTTATTTCCTTCCTGTTCCTAAAAAGAGTCTTGATTCACAAACGGAAAAACAGATGGACAAAGAAATCGATCTCAATAGAATTCTTAATAGCTTATTTCTTTGGTAGGTATGGCAAAAGATTATATCGAATTCCTAATTTTAGTTATAATAATATGTTTACTTTGAGGCTAAGACTATTTTTACAGTGGCGAGCATAGCGATAAAATATCGTTTAGCATCTTTTATCTACTGTTGTGGATCACTGGCACGTAACACAATTAGGAATGTAGTGTCTGTGTTGTGATTCACACACACCTAAAACACGTCTTTATCCCTTACGGGGTAGACAGGGCCCAAGGTAGCAAGCCCCAAAGGCCACGCTTAGCATTGTGATTCGGATCTTTTTAATTTAAAGATTATTTTTAGTAACAAATAGTTATGTTGGAATTAAGTATGGTTTGGTTAGATGTAATTAATAAAAAATATATTTGTTTGTGTTGTTCTTCAAAATGTAAAATAAAATGTCAATACATTATGTTGAATACTGAATCCGCTAAGAAAGGGTATGGTGACACACACACACACACACGCACACACACACAAATCACGTCTTTATCCCTCACGGGGTAGACAGAGCCTAAGGTAACAGGTACCTACAGGCCTCATTTAGCGAGATAAATAAAGAAGGAAAGAGAAACATTTATTTACACAGATAGTGGGCGTATAGGTGGAAAATGGAATCAGAAGGTGACAGGGCCGGATTAAGGTGGTTGAAGGAGGAAAGAAATTGCGGGCAACAGCGAGTCAACTATAAAATCGCTTGCCGCGAAGCATGCCACTCCCTACGCGGCCTTATCTCAAGGAAACTCGTCCCGGATATTTTTACAGCTTCCCGCGAAAATTTGTGGTTCCGCTTCCGCTTGCAGGCGCGGCAGAGGTCGGAATATGACGCCTGCTAAATCACTTCATTTAGACGACGAAATATACCCACTGGATGTTTTAGGCTTTACCTTAAAGAAATGTTTTCGTAACAACTATATAGTCAGGTTTGGTTATACAGTGTGTTTCATGGGTTATCTATGATTGGCAGAACATTTATTTAACACTTAAGTAGTCGCACCCTTATTTCAAACGCTTATAGTCGCTACCGGGTCCTGCGGACCCAGTAAATTATGTGCGGATACTCTAAGAAGTATTCAAAATTATCTTACGTAAGTTAAATATTTTTTATTAAAGGGTAATAAACCAACAGTATTTGTCCAAATCAACAGTTTAATTTAGTGAATTTCTACAAAAACAGATTAATTACAAAAAAGCCAAATGTTAGGTAACATTTGGCCTTTTTTGGATTTTTTTTTATTATTGCAAGTAATGTATTTATTTTTAATAAATTTTCTTAAACTACTATTTTATACATATTTAAAATCACAAAAACAGATCAGGTTGTATTATATAAAATTGCGTCAATAAACTCCGCAAATCAATCATCTGCAATATTCAAACAAAACATAGATAACCTGCTTTAATTTAATTAAATTTAGTTTAATTTGATTTGTTTTTCATTTTCAATAAAGTTAAAAATAATGTTTTTGATTGCGCTTAAAAAAACATAAGATTCATAAATATAATGTCCTAAATAACTATATCAAAATTGAGTACATACATAGTCGCTACTGGGTCCCAGCAGACCCATTTACAAAATTATTGTTTTCGTATATGGTCGCTACCGGGTCCAGTAGACCCATGCATTACCTTTTACGTCCGTCGGTCACAAATGCGGCGCGCAGACAGATTCTCGACTCGCAAGATATTAATTGGAAGGTAGAAAGAACGGCAACGTCGCATAGTGCAAAACGAAAAAGTTATACATTATAATCAACTGAACCGGGTCCTGTAGACCCATTAGCGACTACTCAAGTGTTAATTGAAATAAACAAAAATAGGTACTTTTTTTTTTTTTGAGTAGCGGAGTCGCAAGGTAAAATTTTATGTTCATTGAAATACCTCCGCAAAGTAACGCCTGATTCAATATAATATTTATTTAATTGTAATTGTAACATTTAACAGGCAGAAGAATGAACGTGTGTCTTGTAAAGAATAGCCTAGTATTAAAGAAGATTAATGTTAGGTTTATTATATTATGCTACATATATCACGTCTCTATCCCTTACGGGGTAGACAGAGCCTGAGGTAACAAAACCTTAAGGCCACGTTTAGCATGATTGTGGGCGTAAAAGTGGAAAGGTGAATCAAAATAGTGATGGGTTGCTAGCCGCATCGCCTATAACATGATTCCTAAGATTGTCGCCCATTACTTAGGTGGGCTTTTACCATCTGCGCGGGAAGATATTTATGTTAAGTGGTTGATATTCGCCTGATAATAATAAATACAACAACAACATTATCATCGACATAAGTTTAAACGGTCACGCGTGATGCCGTGACCAAGGGAAATAGGGGTTATTTTTTATATTTATAGATTAAATCTGCAGGAAAAACTTAAAATACAAGCACAGGCGAGGAACTCTTCAAGATCTTGAGTGAGCTAAAATGCTCAAAACCAGGCTGTTTCAAAGTTTTAAGACGAGTTAAAATTTGCTCATTTTACGCCTGTCACACGTTGAGTTAAGTAGCTCGATACGAGCACGTGTTAGTACTTTAAACCGTGTTCGCGTGGTTTTGAGTCAAAAAATAGTGTAAATAAAGCTGTCAATCACAAACTAGATTAAAAAAGTTAAGCTTCCCAAAAAAACGACATCAGAAAAATACAAAACTATCAAATAGTTTCGAAAAAAACAATATGTCATACAACGAGGCTGTTCCAACTACGTTTTGATGCTTCGACAGTTGTTAAGATCCCAGAATATTGTAATGCAAACGCGTCGAAACCATAACTTTTTGGCATTTTGCTCAGTCTTATTCGACGACAAATCGGGGGAAAGTTTTCCCATCCACCGCGAGGCTATTACAATTTGCTCATACGACGCATGTGGTGCTTGCTCGACTGAGACATGGAATTTAAATATTTATGACATCCTGTATATTCAGTAGCGCCATCTCGCAAACGCAACTTTAGGGGATTTTATCAAATAGGTAGTGAATGATAGTCCTTAATATTTTATATAAAACTAGCTTTTGCCCGCGGCTTCGCTCGCGTTAAGAAGTATAGTATGCATGCAAAGTCTCAGCCCGATCGGTTTAAAATTGACAAAGTTTCATACAAACTTTCATCCCCTATTTTATCCCCTTGGGGGTAGAATTGATCAAAATCCTTTCTTAGCGGATGCCTACGTCATAACGTCTACCTGCATGCCAAATTTCAGCCCGATCCGTCCAGTGGTTTGGGCTGTGCGTTGATAGATCACTATGTCAGTCAGTCAGTCACCTTTGAGTTATATATATTTAGATTAAGTCAATAAATATTATTTTTAGAGGCATTTGTTACAAACAGTAATAAGAAAACTTGGATGCCATTTTTCAAGGATACTTTTGTTAGGGAACATACCCTACCAAGGCCCGAGTGTCACAATTTAGTATACAACAAAGCAGTATTTTAAACAACCAATACGCACTTGAAACCGCGTGAATCAGGAGCTCCGCGTTCCCCCTCATTTGCCCCAATTCCATTACAATTACGGGCTCGTTATAATTTCTGGTAACGAGAGAAGTTTCCTTTTTATTTTCCCTTAAGAAATTTACGCCGATAAAGTACTAATGGTGTTTTGGCGCCAAGTTCCGGATACGGAGCATATTTTTATTAACATCGAAGGATTGCAGATACCTTGCCAGCCTAGGGGGCTGAGATGGAAAAGCTCATGTATTCTCCTCTATCATCACCCTTAGCGTGCCAAACACGAGGGCATCGCGCCCGTCAGGAACAAGGTCTGCGACCACTGCGGGAGGGCGTTCACGATGACACACACAAGCCCACACACGCACGCACGCACGCACGCACGTACGCACACACACACACACACTCGTAGTGGCGTGCAGTAGAAAATCGCCAGTGCATGCCTTAGCAGCCTACCATCATGTACTTTGACCGGCTGTCTTACTTTCTACTCCGGAACACAGCAGCGTTATACTTGTAATATTTAAGTGAGTTATGTTTTGTCTCAGTCTCTCGCAACACTCTCAGGAGGGGGAGTTGTGAAAGACGTACGAGTACATGTTTGTAAATTACTTATTGTGCAAATTTATTTCAACAAATATAATGAAATGGCAAACGTAGATGTGTGAGGATGAATTCACAGTTTAAAAACTTTGAGCGGATTACTGCGCGTTTTGCAGAGATGTTTTAAGATTTAACTCAAGTTAAAAGCGACGCCACTGAACTTGTATTTTTATTCAGATACAGTTTGCTTTAGCATGTATAAGCAACACATGTAGTCCGAGAAAGTACACGCTTAAGGTGGGGTAAAAACGGAACAAAACTACATCATTCGATTCGTTTTGTCAACTAATCAATAACTTGAGTTCTTTACATTATAATACAATCAATTATATCACTTTCTAATACCACTTTCGAGTGATGAGGTTTCAAAAATCGACCATCTTGTCGGAAATCCCACCCACGCTCATGATTGTTTGTTGCGTTAAAAATATACACTTGTAGTTACTTCATATTGAATTTGAACTGATTGAAACGGTGCGATCGACGATACGAATGTAAATGTCAAGGGTTCGAGTTAGATTAGTTTATGTTATTATTACTACTTGACATCTCTGAAGACTTATTTCCACGGCGGTAATACCCCCGTCCCGTAATATTGTTAAAGTTGCGTTCGTACACACTGAGAAAAATGGATTTCTGCCTTAAGGTGAATTCTGCCGTCGACGGCTAAATTATAATGACGTGAAGTGATTTTGTAACGCTTACGGTTATATTTGCTTAGCTAGGCGTTATCGTTAAGATGGTACCGTCTATTATGCTGGACACGAAACGTCGAAACACACTTACGGTAAGGTAATCTTGGATTTCAACTTCCTACTGTTATTATAATAATAATGGACTATTAAAAACGCCTTCCGCTTACGTCTCTGAATATGCGGCGAATATCACCGCAAATATGGCAATATTCATTTTATGATAAAGCGAAATAAGCTCAAATAAAAACATAACAAACGTAAACGTAAGTCTTATGACGACTTCCAAAAGAGGCGTATATCACCGTAGACATGGCAATATTCACCTTACAGTAAAGCGAAATATACTTAAATTAAAACTAAACAAACGTAAACGTAAGTCTTATAACGACTTACATAATCGGCGAATGTCACCGTAAACATGGTAATATTCGCCTTACAATAAGGCGAAAAATACTCAAGTTACAACTAATCAAACCTTAACATAAAGTCGTGTAACGACGTACACATGCGACGAATGTAACCGTAAATATGGCAATATTCACCTTACAGTAAGGCGAAATAGACTCAACTTACAACTAATCAAACTTTAACTTAAGTTTGTTATCGACTTAAATATTCGGCGAATGTCACCGTAAATATGGCTATTTTCACCTTACAATAAGGCGAAATAAACTCAAGTTACAAGTAATTAAACGTTAACATGAGTCGTGTCATGACGTACACATGCGACGAATATAACCGTAAACATGTCAATATTCACCTTACAGTAAGGCAAAATACACTCAATTTACAACTAATCAAACCTTAATATAAGTTTTAAAACGATTTACATATTCGGCGAATATCGCTGTAAATATGGCAATTTTCATCTTACGATAAGACGAAATAAACTCAAGTTACAACTAATAAAACCTTAACATAAAGTCGTGTAACGACGTACACATGCGACGAATGTAACCGTAAATATGGCAATATTCACCTTGCAGTAAGGCGAAATAGACTCAATTTACAACTAATCAAACTTTAACTTAAGTTTGTTATCGACTTAAATATTCGGCGAACGCCACCGTAAATATGGCTATTTTCACCTTACAATAAGGCGAAATAAACTCAAGTTACAAGTAATTAAACGTTAACATGAGTCCTGTCACGACGTACACATGCGACGAATATAACCGTAAATATGTCAATATTCACCTTACAGTAAGGCAAAATACACTCAATTTACAACTAATCAAACCTTAATATAAGTTTTAAAACGACTTACATATTCGGCGAATATCGCTGTAAATATGGCAATTTCCATCTTACGATAAGACGAAATAAACTCAAATTACAACTAATAAAACCTTAACATAAAGACGTGTAACGACGTACACATGCGACGAATGTAACCGTAAATATGGCAATATTCACCTTACAGTAAGGCGAAATAGACTCAATTTACAACTAATCAAACTTTAACTTAAGTTTGTTATCGACTTAAATATTCGGCGAATGTCACCGTAAATATGGCTATTTTCACCTTACAATAAGGCGAAATAAACTCAAGGGCCAACTAATAAAACGTTAATATAAGTCGTATAACGACGTACGTATTAGGCAAATATAACCATAAATATGGCAATATTCACCTTACAGTAAGGCGAAATTTACTCTAGTTGCAACTAACCAAACCTTAACATAAGTCTTTTATCGACTTACACGTGCGACAAATACAACCGTAAATATGTCAATTTTCACCTTACAGTAAGGCGAAATACACTCAATTTACAACTAATCAAACCTTAACATAAGATTTTTAACGACTTACTTATACGGCGAATATGACTGTAAATATGGCTATTTTTCACCTTACAATAAGGCGAAATAATAAACTCAAGTTACAAGTAATTAAACGTTAACATGGGTCGTGTCACGACGTACACATGCGACGAATATAACCGTAAATATGTCAATATTCAAATTAGTGTAAGGCAAAATACATTCAATTTACAACTAATCAAACCTTATTATAAGTTATAAAACGACTTACATATTCGGCGAATATCGCTGTAAATATGGCAATCTTCATCTTACGATAAGACGAAATAAAACTCAAGTTACAACTAATAAAACCTTAGTATAAGTCGTATAACGACGTACATATTCGGCAAATATAACCGTAAATATGGCAAAATTCACCTCACAGTAAGGCGAAATAAACTCCAGTTACAATGAATCAAACGTTAACATGAGTCGTGACACGACGTACACATGCGACGAATGTAACCGTAAATATGGCAATATTCACCTTACAGTAAGGCGAAATACACTCAATTTACAACTAATCAAACCTTAACCTAAGTCTTTTATCGACGTAGTTACAATATTCGGCGAATATCTCTGTAACAAACTGCTATGCAGTTTGGCAGAGGTATATAGATATAAGTAGGTATTTTGTACTTTTTTTATATTCTATTTGAGTCAAATAAATTGAAAATGAAAAAAAAATGGCAATTTTCACCTTACAATAAGGCGAAATAAACCCAAGTATTTTGCGGCAATAATAAACCGAGGAAGACGATTTTCATTAAAAATCAAAGTAATATCGAAAAATACCACATAAATAAATAAATGTCAATCAATCAATCAATCAATCATTTATTTGATAAAAGTAGGTCTGTGTTGCAAATATAGGTGACATAATAAAATAAGTTTCTCCACTTTTTGCCATTTTAGGCGTACAAATATTTAGGAGGGTAGGACAACCACAGCAGAACTACGCATGCACATTTATAGTTCTAAAAAAAAAATTGACTTCATAAGATTGACAAAATAAATTGAATTAAAATTAATACAAATAATCAAATCAAGTAGAAAAAAATAATAGTCAATCAAATACAGTTCTAAAAATATAACCAGCTTGACAGATTAAATTATCTCAAAATTAACTCAAATAAATTAATCAAATCAAATAAAAATTTAATCACATGTAGATAGTCAAATCAATAATGGATTAAGCTTCTTATTGTTGCGTCACTTGTCACATTTAAAAATTTTTGTGTGTCATAATAGCATTTTTCTTTCAACTTTCTGTCTCAGACAATTCAAATCAATTGTAGGTCTACTAGGCCCAAATTACAAGCCTATTCAAAGGCTTGTGATATGGGTACCAGAGTGCAGATAAAAATATACTTAGTACATACCTACTTATAAATAATATGTAATATAATAATAATTATTATTATTGTTATTGGGAAAAGAATACAAAGGCAAAGGCAAGGTGAACTTATCCTTTATCCTTACTTTTGCTGACCCGTTAATCGCACATTTAGGTTCTGTATCAGACGTATTGTATTGCTATGCATGTTCTACCTTTTGTTATTACAAAACTGGCTTTTGCCCGCGATTTAGTCCGCGTAAAAATCAGAATAACAATAGCTATCAGACTAACAAAGAAACAATAGGTACTTGTCTTAAACAAGTTTTAAACCAAAAAACTGATTCGTGTCTAAGTACCTACCGAAGACTGTTTCTCATTTCTTCCGCAGGCCCGCGATTTCGCCCGCGTAGATATCAGAATAACAATAGGTAACTATCAGACTAACAAATAAACAATGCTTAAACCAAAAAACTGATTCTCATTTCGCCCGCAGAAATCACAAAATTTACTGAGTAAAGCACAGACCTAAACCTACTTAACAAAGAGCTCAGCCTTCCAATAAAAAGCCCATCGAAATCAGTTCAGCTGTTCTCGAGATTAGTCTGGATACACATACAATTCTCCAGGCACCGGTTCCGTTCCGTACTGCAAGTTTCAGGTTGATAAAACGCAGGAAATCGTTTTTAGGGTTCCGTAGTCAACAATCAAGCTTAGCTCAGAGACTTGAAGCTGGAAAGCTGTAATCCCATAAAAAAACATTCCACGTAATAAAAATAGGCCAAGTCTCGTAACTCTCACTGTAAAAAGTTGTGAGATAATTACGTAGAGCCAAGTCAGGCTTTCTTATTAATATTGCTTGCTAAATGAAATTTTGTAACTTGGGAATCTCACTTTACTGCATTTATTATTTTTTGCATACCTAAAACTAAACTAGGTAGTGTTGTGTGATTGCCAAGTCACAAAATTGTATTTTGCAAGCATATAAAGAAAAGAAGATTAAAGGAATGCCTGACTTGGCTCTACGTAATATTTCACAACACTACGGTGAAAGAGTTTCGAGATTAGGCCTGTTACCAAGCCATATCCTACAAAAAAAGCGACGGGTAGCACTCCGGGAGTGCCGGCAGAAGTGAAAACAGAGCAGCTTAGATTAGATTATAATGTTGTAACCACCATGACGTTCAAAATTCGTACCGTACTGGCCGCTTACAAAAAAAACATGTACTTACTGAAATTGTAGCGAATTCGGAATGAAAAGGCTATATTATTATTATTATTTTCAAGTGCATTGCACACCACCTAACACTAACCATAAGCAGACCTAAAACTTGAAATTTTGCATAATGATATTATTATTATGCAAAATTTCATGTTTTTAGGTCTGCTAGAGTTAGAAGTACCTTAGAACTTTGATGATCAGTGATTCAGTAAGTGAGTGAGAGAATTACTTAAGTATATTAATATTTAAAAAAAATTAACTACTGGTACTATATGTAATGCCCTATATTGGTCACTGAAAATTGAGGCTTCTAGTTTATTCCACAACAATCGAGAAAAGAATGGTACGGCCGTGCCTTTTTAGCTCTTTGACTTGGCGGACCACTTCCGTGCCCCCATGTTTGCCATGGTTAAACATAATAGGTATTATTATTAGTCATGCCGCAATAAATTTTTCGATTAAGGGATCCGTTTGTTAGATATTAACATGGACAAGCATTACCTATGACATAGGTACATAGAGGCAAAGCACTGGCTGTAAAGCCAGCCTTAGGTATGCTGAAGTGGGACCATTTCGTGACAACTAGTATCTATGTCCTTATGTTTTTACTTCTTTTTGTTATTGCTGTTATGTACATAATATTGTCACGAATACTTAAATGTTTTCTCTTTCTTTAAAAAAATTCATCATACCTATCTAAATCTACCTATTCTGCCTGCGCGACGGTATTGTGGTCGAAAAGGTCTCTTTACTAATAAAACGACTTTCAGTAAGGCCCTTATAGTCGTACATGCGATAAAAAAAGCTTTCTATTAACTAATATAAGCGCCTTTACCACAGAAGAAGTAATAGTACTAAGGCGCTTGACATCATACTACGTCCGCTGCGCTGTCGTAAATCGCAGTGACTATACGAAATTCAGCAGTGTTTTGTTTCAATCCATCAGTCATGGCGTAAGGTAGCGCGTGCGCCCAATGTAATTAGAGCTGAGAGAGCCGGTGTTCTTATGTTTGTGATTTTATCAAGTATCAATACAACGCCACAAGTTTGGGTAAGTAAGTGTTTGTTTCAATTCAACATTATTGTGACTAATTTCCGTGGTATTGTGGGATTTGAAACTGGCCATTGGCGACTCCGCCATCTTTTTGTAACCAATATTTTATCAAGTTTTATTTAGTTAATTTATGTATTTTCTTTACTATTTTAGTTACTAACTGACAAACAAATCCCTGATAATACAAAAAAAACGCTCTTACTACAAACGCTGATATGCTGCAGCTGTGATTAACCATCTCGCTCGACCCACAGATTCCCTCCAATTCCGTGTCTAGGACTCTTCACAATCGCCAGTGCTGATTAGTGAAAGCTTGAACGAAATAATTAATGAATTACAAGGAAATCAGCAGTTTGAAGTTGTATCTTTCGACGTGCAAGTAGAAGATCTGCCTCAGCCTGACCGAGATAAAGTTAGTAAAAATTTCTTTATGAAACATTTGCATCAACTTACATAATTAAACAAGTTGCCAATGACCCTAACTTAATGTTTTATTGTAGGGAAGGCCCTTTCAAGCAAAAAGAAACGCATCCGGTATATTGTATAATACATACCTGAGGAAGAGGAAGAACCTTATCAGAAGAAAAGTAACAGAGCCTTTCCGGAAGCGACGCGCTGCTAGCGAATCCAGTGATCTATCCTCTGATGTAGAACCCGTCAGGCCACAGTGCCCTATTGACTTATCTGTTGAGTTATTGACGAAAGTAAGTTTTTGTTAGACCAATTAATAATTTTTTTTGTTGGAATTTACTCGTTCATATTAAATGTTAATGTATTTTTCTCTTTTCCAAAAATGATTTATTATTACAGGTGAGAGTGATCTTGTTGCGGAGGCTTTACTAGTACTTGCGATTGCCGTCGAAGGAGCTACACCATGGAAGGAAATCGATAAGTTTTGGACAATTACGGCGAAGGCGCGTCTTCAAAAGCTGTACAACGAAAAGGGCACTCTCCTGGATTGTTTAAATGAGTATCAGATACTCAAAGGCCAACGGTTACAAACTTCTCATAGCAGACTTCGATCGACTTTATCCCGCTGCGGGCGCAGATATATTGCTTTCCTCACTACACAACGTTAGTGGCAATATCATTGCTAAAGGAAAGGCATTGCTGTCCTCAACCAAAAACCAGTTCCTGAAATTGGCACTTACGGAATTACTCACCTCCAATGACGGTTAGTTTTACCTTTAAGCTTTTTACCACGTTTTTAATAAGTCAAAGTCACTATCTTGTTTACTTTTCTGTCTGTCGTTCCGTGTGGAATTTTTAATTCAATTTTCGAGCAATTATATACATCCGATGACAATGCAGTATTATTCAACTCAAATTCATTTTTTTTCTGCATTGTTTCAGATGATTCAGAAAATAATCTAACTGTATCCCTGCTGTTGCTGCCCCTACTCATGAACATTACACCTTTGAAGGGAAAGGAACTGAAAAAGACATCCGAGATAATTTTATTCTGCGAGTCCCTGCCTGTGCAAACCTAGAGGCACGTTTAGCAGAACATAGAGAAACGTTAGGAGCATGGAAGGTGACATTTCAGCCAATTGTTGTGTATATCGGTGAATCCGTCACATCTATCGAAAATCTTATGTCATTTTGGAAGATACGCGTTATGAACTACCGAGTCTTGTAGCTGTTCGTTCTCCTTTATAAAATTGTCAGTTGTTACTATATCAATATTTATATGATTTTTCAGGGTCATGTACAACTTGTGTACTTATCTAAATATAGTCTCATGTAAGTAAGTAAATGTAATAAAGATTTTCATTTATTTAACTAGATAATAATAGTTTCATTGCAATTCGACTATCTCTTTTCTACGATATAACGAAGTAACTATATAGTTGTGTAACAGAACACCCAATAATATTTAAAGGGGTCAATGTATTCATGTATACGAACATCTTTTACTATTTGACCAACTACGGAAGCGTAAAAAAGACCAGGTGTTCCATAGAAAAAATCATCTCTACCTACTAGCTAGGCTAGACCAAAATTATAGGAGCAGCAGATATTTTTTCCGCGTTTTCAAAGTTTTGCCAATAGTAAAAGTTGTACGTGTTTACACGGTTGCATTGACAAATAAAAGTATTATTGGGGTGTTCTCTTACATCCTGTATACTATTAGGTTCAGGCACCTATACCTAGTATGTTTATTTAAGGTATGATTCCGCGCATGGCTGCAGACAGTATGCTGTTATTTCTTATTGAATTGCTTTGTTAATTGTTGCTTTATTTATTGCAGAAGCTTACAAGGACAGGAGAACAGCTTTCTGAAGACAGCAGGTAACGCTGTTCACTAAAGGCATGGTTACGGCTCTGCTATCATGAAGTTCATGTGAAGGATGTTGGGCCGCTGCTCGCTCCCGCCCACCATTACGGTGGTGATGGTGGTGCTGGTGGTGCAATAATGGTGACAATGCGCGTAACATATGCATTTCCTAATAACGAACGGCATTAAGTTCTTTTCAAAATAACGAATGGAACACTTACGGGCATAGCAAATTATTTATGATCTCTACACTTTATCTTCCATTACCTCTTGGATGGACGTCTCTAACTAGTCATTTATAATTTTTTATGCTCATAAAGTGCTAGCTTTTTAGAAAAGAACCAAAGGCCATTAGTCATAACGAAAATATATCAATAGCGTACATTGTCGCCAACAGATCACGTTCCTTTAGGTGGAATGTACATCTTAACTCGCTGCAATTATGTTTTTATACATTTAACGGCCTAATCGCATTAAAAATGCGTAATTCAAATGCTATTCGGCCGTCAAGAGTACGAAGACATTATTGCGGCGCGTTTCGGTGCACGTTCACCTTTAGCGGCCCAATGCCCTTAATATGAACTATATGATAGTAAAACAAGTTCATCAGGCCTTCAGGGAACAGCGTTACCAGCCGTTAGAAGGCTATTTTCCCAGTCTTTACAAAACGTTTCTGCTCGTAAATAAAGCATCATATACCTTACCAAACGGTTTATCTAACCGTATGAAGGTAAATTTCGATTTAGTGGACATGTTATTAAGCAGTAATGAATGATTAGAAGAGCCCTAAAGTAGGACAGAAACGCTTGACGAGTAGGTTAAACCACAGTAAGGAAAGACGTAAATCGCCTTACTAGAAGTCAATTATAATAGTAAATAACGTTAAAAACGCTTAGTATATAGGTGAAACCACAGTAAGGAAAGACGTAAAACGCCTTACTAGAAGTCAATTAAGACTTACTAAATAGTTACTAACGTTAAAAACGCTTAGTGGATAGGTGAAACCACAGTAAGGAAAGACGTAAATCGCCTTACTAGGAGTCAATTATAATAGTAAATAACGTTAAAAACGCTTAGTATATAGGTGAAACCACAGTAAGGAAAGACGTAAAACGCCTTACTAGAAGTCAATTAAGACTTACTAAATAGTTACTAACGTTAAAAACGCTTAGTGGATAGGTGAAACCACAGTAAGGAAAGACGTAAATCGCCTTACTAGGAGTCAATTATGACTTACTAAATAGTAACTAACGTTTAAAACGCTTAGTGGATAGGTGAAACTGCAGTAAGGAAAGACGTAAATCGCCTTACTAGAAGTCAATTATAATAGTAAATAACGTTAAAAACGCTTAGTATATAGGTGAAACCACAGTAAGGAAAGGTTTAAATCACCTTACTAGAAGTCAATTATAATAGTAACTAACGTTAAAAACGCTTAGTGGATAGGTGAAACCACAGTAAGGAAAGACGTAAATCGCCTTACTAGAAGTCAATTATAATAGTAAATAACGTTAAAAACGCTTAGTATATAGGTGATACCACAGTAAGGAAAGACGTAAAACGCCTTACTAGAAGTCAATTATGACTTACCAAATAGTAAATTACGTTAAAAACGCTTAGTGGATAGGTGAAACCACAGTAAGGAAAGACGTAAAACGCCTTACTAGGAGTCAATTATGACTTACTAAATAGTAAATTACGTTAAAAACGCGAAACCACAGTAAGGAAAGACTTAAAACGCCTTACTAGAAGTCAATTATGACTTACTAAATAGTAAATAACGTTAAAAACGCTTAGTGGATAGGTGAAACCACAGTAAGGAAAGACGTAAAACGCCTTACTAGAAGTCAATTTTGTCTTACCAAAATGTAAATAACTATAAAAAACGCCTTAAAGTAGGTCAGAAAAGCTTCACAAGTAAATTTAAAATGCTCGGAAGATAGGTGAAACCACAGTAAGGAAAGACGTAAAACGCCTTACTAAAAGTCAATTGTGTCTTACCAAAATGTAAATAACTATAAAAAACGCCTTAAAGTAGGTCAGAAAAGCTTGACAAGTAAATTTAAAATGCTCGGAAGATAGGTGAAACCACAGTAAGGAAAGACGTAAAACGCCTTACCAGAAGTTGGAAATCATCGTCAGTCCGTCGATTTCTAACTGACTTACCACGTTTATCGCTGTTTAATTAAGGTCAATCCGTTTAATATTACGTTTAAAACATACGTTTAAGAGCCATTGTGATTGTGTTCATTGCGCCTTACGCTTAAGTCATATAACGCCTTCAACCTTGTAAGGCGTTTTTGTTCATATGACTCGTAGTCGGTATTTTGCCTTCATTACCACTAAATCGGGCGTAATTACGATGCTTTCAGCTTTACATTTTTCTCAGTGCATTGTTGTCGCGTGAGTGATCACAGTTTAAATGTTATAAAGATTACCCATTATTAAGTCATTTGTTACGCCTTTCTGATGTTACTTGGAACAGGAAGCGTGACTTGTGGTCAGTGATCATTTTTAAAGCAGAAAGTACGAGAAGCCATTGAAACCAGTCGGTATCCCAATTCCAACAATGATGACAATAAAAAATTCTGATTCTGATTCTGATTCAACCATGATAGTGGATGATCGGTGCCCCCGGGCTGGAAAACTGTTTTAAATACTGCTTAAACAGTGTGAGCGAATCTTTACGAAGTGAAGTACGTACCATTGTTGTAAGTGCCTTATATTTTAAATGAACAACACCCTCCATCTCTTGAGTTGCCTTCCTTCTCCCAACGCAACGTGACACTTTGTTCCACTTGCTACGATCCCGACATACCTCTTTCGCTTCATCCACACTCATCAACCTCTTCATGTTCCTGTTCATGTTGTGTGTATTTAAGTATGTATTTATCTACATTATATAAGTATGTTTATCCGTTGCCTGGTACCCATAGTACAAGCTTTGCTTAGTTTGGGGCTAGGTCAATTGGTGTAATTTGTCCCAAGATATTTATTATTATTTATTATTATTATTTATTTATTTCATACATGCTCGTCGGTTTCGGGTACCCTTGACCTGACCTTTATTCAAAACGTCCCTAATTTAGTCACGGAACGTTCGTCTAGGCCTTCCCCTCCCAACCTAACCATTCATTTTCCCCATATAAATCTGTTTAGTTAATCTTCTTTCATCCATCTTCTCTACGTGAACAAACCAACTAAGCATGCTTATTTTAGCCTAGTCACTATAAAGATTGTACCAGTTGCTTCTCTTACCGCGCAAATGGTAAAAGCCTATCGAGGGAATGGGCGAAAATCATATATAAGGATCATGTTATATGTGACTTTCCACTTACACGCTCACAATTACTAAGTTACCTTAGGCCCTGTCTACCATGTAAGGGATAAAGACGTGACTTGTGTATGTATGTTGTGTAGTCACTAATCCTCTTTCATACCAGCGCGTTCCCGTATCACACTTTTATGAGTGTTACAGTTAAATTGCCGTTTTTAATATATCATTCATGAGTCCGTAAACCAGTGACGCCTCAATGTACAAAGCTTTACTAGTGAATGTAAAATTTAACAAATTTCCAATCGAACAAAAAATAAGTTCAAGAGTATTATGCGCTTGAAGGGAGGATGAATTGGCAGTGTTACCAACCTCAAAAGAACCAAGTCGCTAAATTCAGTGGCAAAAGTTACTAGATAGGTAGTCGCCAAATGGAGAGCCAGTTCTGCAAAGGCGCGATTTGGGTATGAACAAACAAACTCTAAAGTTAAATATTTAACTTAGATAAATATTTAATGTCAACTTCGTAAAACACTTACTGGATTCAATTTCGATTCAGTTTAGGTTCACTCGCTGTCAGCTCCATACTAAAAATAACAGCTAAAACCTGAACTGAATCGGTACTGAATTAACTTAAGACGTCATGGTAAGGTCCCTGAGCGTATCCACTGTCTGGAACTGTAAAAATACAAAAGTTAAGTGACCTCAAAAATTTTATGTGACAATTTTGTATTATTTATGTACACATGTATAACTTTTTCTAAACTATGAAAATAATGACAGGACAAACTAAATTGACAAAGGCGAAGTTATCCCTAAAAGGGATTTCGTCCAGCTAACCTTCAACCGATTGACAGAACATTTTTTTTGCCGCCAACACTTAGCTAACATTCGCCATTTCTAGCGATTTTGTCGCTAAATTGGCAACACTGTGATTTGGGAAGCGTAATTTGATCAAATCATTACCATTTCAAAGATTTCTGAGCAGCCTTATATTTGTGAATTTTATTCCACCTCGTTAAAGTATGTAAATGCACGCTTCATTTACATGCTAGCGTTCAGAATAAAGGCTATTTGAAGCGAAGCTCCTGGGGGCTACTCTAAAATTCGAAATTTGAAATTTGTATCACGCCGTCCCTCTCGCTCCTATTAATAACTATTAGTGCGAAAGGAACGGCACGAAAACCACTTCGTTTTTTTTTAATGAGTAGACTTGCTGGAAGACAAAGACATTTACAGGCAATACAGGACACCTCGTTAATATCCTTACACAATTCTGCGTAAGACTGAGAGATAGGGACTGCGATCCCCGCTCGGGTTCGTGGCTGGTTCAAAGGGTTGCCATTGCAGTGCAAAGAGGCAACGCGGCCAGCATAATGGGAACCTTTGAACAAGGCACGAAGGGGGCATGTAGGTTAGTTTTTAATATTTTTTAACATTCTTTACTTTTCAACTCTCCTAGTTTTAGTGTTCTTTATTGTTATTTAGTTTTTAATAGTTTGTATATTAATAAATTCCATACTATCAAATGAATCAAGAATTTTTATTTCTTGATTTTTATTTTTTACTTTTTCGGTTTTACCGTTAGAAATTAAATTTCTAAATGTCTTTGAAAATTAGAACACATAGAAAAATCCGAAAAGTAAAGCTATGGCCGGGAATCGAACCCGGATCCTCGTCATTCCGTGACGCGTGCTATACCCCTACACCAATTTCTAACGGTAAAACCGAAAAAGTAAAAAATAAAAATCAAGAAATAAAAAATCTTGATTCATTTGATAGTACTTATCATTTGAAAAACAGCGCCGTCTCTCGTCCCTGGTGAGCAGTAGATGTTCCACGGGAGTTTGTAATTGTGTCGTACAGACACATCATTCAAACAGATAACGCTTAGCGACAAAAAATCGCATGGTAACAAAGGTCACGTGACAGTTAGTAACAGGTAGAAAAATTCGGAGACTACCCACCTGCTATGGGTGGTGTAGGGGTATAGCACGCGTCACGGAATGACGAGGATCCGTGTTCGATTCCCGGCCATAGCTTTACTTTTCGGATTCTTCTATGTGTTCTAATTTTCACCGACATTTAGAAATTTAATAAATTCCATATTCTAAATTCTGCGTATATTTAGATAGCTGCCACAAAAGATAGGCTTCGGGCCTGTTTCACCACTCTCTGTTAAGTGCCAGTTATTTTACACACATACATACACAAATCACGTCTATACAGAGCCCAAGGTGGCAAGACCTACAGGCCGCGTTTAGCAAGATTGTGGGCTTATAGATGGAAATGAAATCAAGAAAATCTAGTTATTTTACATACATACGTACATATATCACGTCTTTATCCCTTACGGGGCAGACAGAGCCTAAGGTAACAAAACCTTAAGGCCACGTTTAGCATGATTGTAGGTGGAAACGGAAATCAAGTATAGTGATGGGTTGCTAGCCGCATCGCCTATAACATGATTCCCAAGACTTTCGCCCATTCCCTCGATGGGCTTTTACCATCTGCGCGGGACGAGAAGCAACTGGTAAATTCTATGTTTTTTCTTTACTCCCAGACCAGCACGGAAGAATGGAATGGAAGTTATCTTAAGTGTCAGTTATCTATGATTCTGTCTCTATTTAGTCAGTATTTTAGATACTTTTAATTTCTGAAAATTAAAGAGTTCCCGTGGGATAGTTCAAAAACTATAACTTATGCAGCTTAGAACACAACAACTTAAGCATCTAATTAAATAAATTGGAGTGCTGACACCTTATACATAATTAGTTGAAATTTGGTATACAGTTAGTTCCATATAGGATAGTTTTTATCCCAGAAAACAGTATAGTTCCCGCGGGATAGCGATAAGCGAATTCTGCTCGGACGGAGTCACGGACAACAGCTAGTAAATAATCAAAAAGATTGTTACCAGAAACACAAAATGTCAACGGAAACTTTGATAAACTAAAAAAACTGCAGAGAATGGGACACGAATGAGAAGAAATTTGTAACTCGCAAAACTCAAAAGAACAGAAAAGAAAAAGAACTTAAATTGAGTACGAGATTCATTCATCCTGTCGCAGAAATAAGTTCTCATTCATAAGATCTCGTGAATTTGCCGCGGTCATTTAAATAATGGGACTGGCACTGCTTTTAATGTCATCCAAGTTTTATGTTAATCTTCATTAAAATCTGCAACGTTTCGGTAATTGTTCGGAAAATGTAATTTTCATAGTAGAAATGATCTGTATTTAAGCTACAATTTCCTACCAAACAAGTCACGGAGTACTGGGGACCTTACCATTAACGTCTTAAATTCGTCGCTTTCACGTGTGCATTGGATCTTACAAGTTAATAAATTTCCCAACTTGAAACCCTGTAGCAGGGCACTGCAACATAACTTAACCTAATAATGCGATTAATTATGATTATACTTGATTTAAACAACTTATTTTATCATGGCATTGCTTGTTTTAATCTACCTCTCGAAAATTTTAATTTACAAAATTACATTCATGCTTTGGATTAAATGCCTAATATTAAAATTTAAACTCACAAACAATATAACATTATGCTCGGGAGCAAAGAAACCGGGTCACTTTTCATACTACTTTCTACGGGAAGTGTCCCAGTTGCTCCCGAATATACTTAGTATTCAATAAAATAACTAAACATTTGTACATTCATACTGTCACGCCTCTTTCCCACAAGGGTAGCCAGAGACTACTTTGATCCACTTGCTACGATCCTGACATACAACTTTCGCTTCATCCACATTCATCAATCTCTTCATACCGACACCTCCTAAGTATACTGAGGCAAGTGACCATTTTGACATTTTCGGTTTTTTACATAATTTTGACTAAAATACTAATATCTACCTGCCACAAAAATTTCGTGGTAAAATTCCTGTTTGTTTCGAAAATAAAGTGACGTATATAAATGTATACAACACAACTTTGTAAATCAGTACGTTGTATACTGAGGCAAGTCGCTTGCACCACTGTACGCGGCACGGATATTGTGGAGGGGCGGCATAAGTGTGGTGTAACCTGACGTTGCCTCAGTATACGCGATAGACCAACGACGCGGCGTACTTCGAATTTACCTTTTACGATAGAAATTAAATTATTTTGTCCAAGATACAACCACTTATTTTCTAATGCACTGTGATTTCCGTAAAATTAATGATTATTATACTTGTAACCTTGCAAAATGAAGCTTTTCTTGACAAGTTATTCAACTGACCTTAACAAATTGATACAAATTAAAAAAAAACTGTCTAAATCGTTTCTCTCTTAATTATAATGACACTAGAATATTACGTTGTATTTACCAATAAACGTTGTATTATCGGTAGAATATTTATCATTTAATATAAAAATCACAATTATGAGTAAAAACCTTTATTCCGAATTGACAAGGTACTATTATTTTTCTTTAGTCATTGTTTTTTGTGACCAACCTGTTGTAAAATTCAGTGTTGCGATGGTATTATACCACTTCGACAAAGATCATTAATGATCTTAAGATCTTTAAATTTTTGTTTGTCAATTGGCAAACGTTGGTGGTACGCTACTTTAATGTTTCTTAAGCCAATTATGAGGTAATTTTGGCGACTCCTTAAATTTTTACTGGAAGAACCATTCAATTGATTTATGATAGTCGTCTTCAAAAGTATTTTTGTAATTTATTTTGAACTAGCTTCTGCCCGTGACTTCGTCTGCGTAGAATTATACATCTAAAACTTCCTCTTGAATCACTCTATCTATTAAAAAAACCGCATCAAAATCCATTGTATAGTTTTGAAGATATAAGCATACATAGGGACATAGGGACATAGGGACAGAGAAAGCGACTTTATTTTATACTATGTAGTGATGATAGTGATGGGTCTTCGCGTGATACATGTATTTCACATATTTGATTCCACATTACAGTTTCTCCATTAGTACCCTTTTTCCAGTTTTGAAACAGAGGCAAGCAAGCTTTAAAGTCAAATATCAATTCTTGGAATACTTCTGTGACTTCATAGGGTTTGTCAGTTTTTGCCATACGAATAGCCATGTACCACTGTTCAGGCGTGTATATATATTAAATTTTTGGTTCTTTTTTCAATTAGAGCATGCATGCTATCACCTTCGTTTTGGGTGTGTCCAACTACTAAAAAACGATGTGAAATTGTTATATACTTCCAACAAGCGTACATGTACATGAGAAATACAATCCGGTTACGGTTTTGCCCTCCACAAATTGTGGTATAATACCGTCGCAACACACTGAATTTTACAACAGGTTGGTCACAAAAAACGATGACTAAAGAAAATAGTACCTTGTCAATTCGGAATAAAGGCTTTTACTCGTAATTGTGATTTTGATATTAAGTGATAAATATTCTAGTACCATTATAATTAAGAGAGTAAACGATTAAGACAGTTTTTTTTTATTTGTATCAATTTGTTAAGGTCAGTTGAATAACTTGTCAAGAAAAGTTTATAAATATTAAGTTTTTTTTTTGTAAAGAGGAACAAGTAGTGATCTCATAATAATATTGTAATTTTTTAATAAGTAATTTTTAATTTTAGAAGAAGAAAAAAGGTGCAATGATAAATCCTACTAAGGCGTTAAAAATAAGGAATGCATCCTTGCTAATGATAAATCGAACCTTTAGAAGAAGCCAGTTAAGTTTATAGATTTTTTATAAGTACTTAATAGTACAGTCTCAATAATTAAGAAACGAAGACTATTTTGGATAGATTTTTTAAACTAAAACGAATATTGCTCAAACTGTGGTTGTTGAATAAGTTACTTTTAAGAATGTGAAACTATGATTAAAAGATTTACAAACATAATAAAAGCAGATTTTATTTGAAATTTACGTTTGTTTATTAAAAAAATGTTTTTTCTATTATTATTAATAAAAATATATAATATAATTTCTCGTTTTAAATGGCAAAACATTAAATATTTTTAACAGTATACAGGTGTAAGCGAACTTAATTTAAGCGTATACTGGTGCAAGTGACTAATATGTCGACCAAATAATGATAAAGGGCATTTGAGAATGAGCTACGTGTTTATTTTTAAACAGTATGGATTTATGTAACATATTTATCTAATTATTAAATGAAAAATAGAGCAAAATAAAAATTAACTTAGTACGGTGTATACTGGAGCAAGGGGCAGTTGCCTCAGTATACAACAAATCAGAACACGTAAAATACGCGTACACTAGTGTATTTACCATTTTCTCAAAAACCAACATTAATTTCAGAATTCCATATATGTAGACTGAAAAGAGGTACTTTTGTTCCAGCGAATCCAAAGTTTTATGAAATGGACTTTACAGATAAAAAAGTTACAAGTGATTTTACCTTTGCACGGCTCTCCTGTAAAATCAAGATTTTGCAGTTGCCTCAGTATACTTAGGAGGTGTCGATACATGTTCGTCGGTTTCGGGCACTGACCTGACCTTTTTCCAAAACGTCTCCTATTTGGTCTTGGAACGTCCGTCTAGGCCTTTCACTCCCAACGCAACCATTCACACTCCCCATATAGATCTGTTTAGTTAGTCTACTTTCATTCAAATAAACAGTTCTTTCTTTCTTTCTTTATTTCATCCGCTCTAAGTGAACAAACCATTTAAGCATACTTTTTTCACAACATTTGTTACAGAAGTTAAAAATCGAGCAGAATTTATAAACTGGCCGCTAAAACTAGACGCTATCGATTATATACATATTAAATAATAGTTTGATCCAAAAATAGCTTCACTGACCTTTGTGGGTTTGTGTGTGGGCAACACTCAATCTATTATTAATTGTAGTCCATCACAATTTAGACTACGGCAACTGTGGCCGTGGCCGTGGGAGTTATTTATTTTATTAATACAGGAATAACTGATTACTTTTGCAAATAGAACTAGTTTCTGTGAATAACTTTCGTTCACTTTCAACATGAAACTACCGTGAGACTCAATCATAATTACACATAAACGGATAACTCACGTATAAAAAGTCGAGTGATGCTCGACATGTTTCGGACTATTTCGAAGTCCTTTTTCCAAGAGCGCTCGCCCCGGCGGCAGCGACACGAACACTGCGCGCCAGCGCTCTGCTCGCGCGGCTGTTCGACGCAACTGACAGCGGCGCACAACTACCCTCGTTTTCATCGTCATTTTTATTACTGTCAAATGTGTGTTAACTTTCGTTCAGTTGCGGACTTTAATTCAGTAATTTTAAAGTCATATTGTTGATAGTTGGTTAGCATAAATCCATAGATATTCATACATACACAAATCACCTCTTTATTCCTTATAGAGTAGGCAGAGCCTAACGTAACAAGATCTATAGTCCACGATTAGCACGATTGTGGGCGTTCCTGTTGGTAAGGGGAATCAAAATACTAATGGGTTGCTAGCCACCAGGCTAACCGTATCATATGACATGATTCTGAAGATTTTTGCCCGTTCCCTCGATGCGCTTTTACCATTTGCGTGGGAACAGAAGGAACTGGTAGATTCTATGTTTTCTCTTTGCTTTCAAACCAGCATGGAAGGGATATCATGTCATTTAGCGGGTGGTAGGGCCTTGTGCAAGGTCCGTCCGGATCGCTACCACCATCTTACTCGCTAATCCTGCCGCTAAGTAGCAGTGCTTGCACTGCTGTGTTCCGGTGAGGAGAGTAAGACAGCCGGGGAAATTAAGGGCACAAGAGGAATTTCATCTTAATCCTCTGTGTTGGCAACGCATCTGCAATCCCTCCGGGGTTGCGGGTGTCTATGGGCAGTGGTGATCACTTACCATCAGGTGACCCACTTGCTCGTTTGCCTTCCTATTCATAGAAAAAAAAAAAAAGATATTGAATATAATAATAGATTGGATACGCAAGAGAAAGAGCGATAGTAATCGTGAATGTCAGGGCAAGATACTTTAACTAAAGCTTCGGTAAGTTCCGTTAGAGCTTTATGAATGGAACCATATTCCACGTAGGGTAGGGCATGTCCTTTTAAACCCTTTGTCTATTCAGTGCTCAGTACTCTAGAAATAGCACTACAATTCAATCTGCGTCATTCATTCAATAAATGGAACGCCTGCATGAAAACACTGGGATTTCCCACAAAGCCTACGTTGTACCTACAAAGGGACAGAATTAGACATTTAATTGAGTGCGCTTCACAGAGCTTTGTCTTCATTACATGCAAGCCCACGCTATGCCGTGCACTGAGTTGCCGTTCTAATGAGGCGAGAACAAAGCGTCTCAAATCTACCATTTATAGTCCAATGCAATCAGTTTTGACGCTTTTGTAAACAAACAAGTCGCCCCCAATTTCATAGAGCAATTATATGTATATAACAGTTATAGTGTGATTGTTGTAAAATATCGTAAGAAATCAAAGTATGATCCTTCAAATTCCGGTGGGGTGATGAGTGATTGTGGAAAATTTTGATGAAATTGGTTTGTTGATAAAGGCGGTGGAATGGATTGGAAACGGAGAATACATTTTGTATCTGGTCACACTACTTCAAGTTTCAAGTTTTAGATGTCAAAAAATGACGTTTGGGAGGTGAGGTGAGATAGGTGGGGGTGACTTTTTGACACTGGAAATTGATAGTGGAGGACCATCATAAGAATTTTACTTACCTAATGAAGCTCGTCATTTTGACGTAGGTATTTAACAAATAAGTTGGCGACCTACCCACAGAAAGGGAGACGGCCGAAAGTCCGGACATGTTCCGACTTAATTATCCGAAGCGTGGTAACCCTTAAGTAGGCCTTCATGCGTCCTAGTTAATAATGCATTGCCCATCATGAGAGTACGAATGCATACTGATGACACTGTTTTACATGCAGTGTTGCCAATTTGGTGACTTTGTCGCTAGAAATGGCGAATCCTGCTTAGGCCCTGGCGACAAAATTATCGAGCGACTTTTTCTGGTGTCTTTTGGAATCCGTTACTTTTATTTTTTTTACAATTTCAGGCAGCTTAAGATTACTATTTTTGATCATTTATCTATTTGAAAAAATTTAGCCCTTTTGTGGACCACATCTAGCCACTTTTAACATTGACCCTAGCGAGTTATATCTTTTGAAGTTGGCAACACTGGATATATGTTGATTAATCTACATTGAACAGGCGGCGCGGTGTGATGAAGTCATCTACAAAGATACGACAATTTCGTGCATCAAAAACTATCGTCGATTTATAAAGTTCAGTTAAATTAATTTTCTATGAAACGCCGTATATTTCTTACTATTCGGTTTGATGTCGCAATAAAATTTCATCAAGGAGTATTTTTAAATGAACTCTTGTTAAAACATTTTCGTCGTTATTATGCATCAATTAAATTCTCCCTTTGACGATTGATTATGTCAACCACAGTTGAAATTGTTTTGACTATAACGTTCAGGGATCTCAGACACAGGAATTGGGTCGATAGTTGTTTGTAACCATACGTATAATGAAGGATATGAAGCTATTATCTTCGAGCATTCAATATTTACTTACCTCTGATGAACACGAAGGCGAGCAAAGCCATATTGTCCTCGTTCCAGTTTTATATTGGGTCAGAGCAATCAATCAATCGTTACGTTGGTCGCAATGGGTAATAGTCCGGCTTTAATTATCAGAATATGGATGAAAATGAAGGGGGGTGTGGTGTTTCGTAGTAAGAAATGTTAATAAGAAATGTCTATTGTTTAAAACCATGCGAAATAAAATTATTGGCAATTTGGAACGCACAATGTTTGAATTCTAATTGTTGAATCACTTGCACAATAAAAAATAGTTTTTTTTTATTCAACAACAGTGATTTTTAAAGTAAAGGGAATTAAAGTTTACATTATTATTCAGGATGATTTACATATTTTTTTAGTTAGTAGCTAGATGTCATACTAAAACGGGGATCGCAGTTTTTTTAAATAGTTTTTTTCGTGATCGTTACGTTCTTTATTTAAACAAACAAAATTATTTTGAATCAGGCTTTTGCGGATGCGGAGGTCCATTTCAATAAACAAAAAATTTTGATTATTTATTATTAAAAACAACTATACAATACATGTTTCGGACTGTTCGTGTCGCGACCGCCCAGGCTAACGCTTCTAGAAGATGGACTTCGGAGTAGGCTGAAACATGTCGAGCAATTCTTGATCGTGATTACGGGAGTTATCCGTATATGTAAACCCTTGTTATCTATACTATAATAAAGGATTTACTGAACTGATTTTGAAAATAAATTTTACAGACATTATTTATGAGAGTTAGAATATCCTATGCCTATGAGCTACCTATACTTAACCCTGCGCAGACGAAGTCGCGGGAAACAGCTAGTTATGAACAATGTGAGTGTTAGTATTATTTACAAAAATGGTTCCCAAACGTAAGTTTTGATTTCCACTTTTCTTTGCAGTAATAACCACTACGACAAGGTTGCACATAGGCTTAACAATTCATGCTGAACATGTTTTAAACCGTAAATTATCGTAGTCAAACATTGTACAGGCCGTAAATATAGCCTGTCGTCGTGCTGCGGCGCCGTGAAATATCGTCGAACTTGGCTCATTAATTAACTAACCGTTTATTTTCTAATCAACTAACTTCAGTACACTGTATACGTAGATGATTTCACTATGCGGTTACGAGCTATCCAATTCTGTGAGCGACGCATTGTTGATTAACCAACCACGTTTTAAGCTTCCATGTTTTACATACATACATAAATCTCGTCTTTTTGCCTTACGGGGTAGATAGAGCACAAGGTAACAACTAAAAGCCACGTTTAGCATGATTGTAGGCGTATGGTGGAAAAGGTAATCAAAATAGTGATGGGTATCTAGCCGCATCGCCTATTACGTGATTCCTAAGATTTTCGCCCATTCCCTCGATGGGTTTTTACCTGCGCGGGACGAGATGCAACTGGTACATTCTATGTTTTTTCTTTGCTCCCAAACTGGCGTGGAAGTGACAGTGAGCCTAGATTTCAGGTCAGGTAAACGCAAATCAGGCACGTCAAAGCTTATAATTCTGGGTAGCTATGCCTATAGCACTCCGCGTCGACTTGGGAACTCTGCCAAACTTGGCTAATGCTATTTATAAACTGACGCTTGGAGTCTGTGCCAGTCTGTGAGGCGAGATTAGGGCACATATGACGTCAATTCAATTGTCATCATGAGTGAGACTGGAATAGTTTGTTATACATCTCTACTATAGACTAATATAGTTTAAGGCTCCGGGACCTTATACATCCCTTTTGTAAATGTATTGAATTTAAGTAGAAGTTAAGTATTGTAGTAGCTTAATGTATTTTATTATGAAAAAACCCCGTAAGGGATATAGACGTGGTTTGTGTATGTATTTATGTATTAAGTAACAGCTCGCATATGACTAGGTTAGGTATCAGTGGCGTGGCGTCAAGTATATCAGAAGGCAAGCCGAAGGGCATTTCACTAATTCCTCTAATTCTGCGCAATAAAAGTGCCCAACTGCCTTAAAATAGGCAAGCCGGTGAGAATCGAGTTCTATGGACGCCACGCCACTGTTAGGTCCCGGCTTAAATGGCAAAAATCCAAACAGATATTGTAACGTTACACCCAATATAAATAAGCGGGTAAGTGATTTATCTACACAATATTCAAATTCCCAATGCAACGCTCTTCCCGCTCCAAGTATGAATCAATATTATACCTTAAACGAATATATTTAAGATAAACGACACGTCTCTCCGATACCCTTATTAGATTCCTCGACGCGTCCCGACAATATTTCAGTATTCTGCATGTTCAATGTACAAACTGAATACATTTACTAAAGAAATGTAAAAGTGGAAGTAATATTTACCATTTAAATAATAAGAATAAGAAAACCTTATTAGCTGAAACAGAAACACAAACAGAATATTACATATGGATACTTATTCCAACCAGCCAAATGGCCGCCACTCAGCTATGTGTCACGATAAGATCCAGGATAATGTCGTGACGCTGATTTTCACGCCAGTTACAGAATTACAGAGGCTGTCACCAGGCACACATCCCAGTTCATACTGGTTTACGAAATCACCACTTCCACCCATACCTTATAATATAATAATTGTGCGTACAATTTTATCATTACAATAAAAGAACGGGGGAACGTATTATAATATGTTATAAACGTTTGAAATGCATTATAATATTAATAAGACTGGCAATTGCGATACAACGCGGGAATGTTGCCTGCGTGATGGGGACCCTACTTAAGGGTCCAAATTAATTTGAATTTTTAATTTTTAGCCTAAATTCTATTTTAAATTAAAAAATAAATTAATAAATTAATTGATTAATAAATTTTTAATTATTTTTATTTTTTAAATTATATTTTAAACTGTTGTCTCTTGAAAAAAGGCTAAGAAAAATCCTGTTGACATCGTAATATTTCCAGCGACACACTCAGTTCTTATTTCTTCTATAATAAAATACCCTCATCTTCAAACTTCGGTATTATACGTCGGAATCCAGGGTTTTGACGTAAATACTTAAGTACACCAGCCTCGGACGTCAAAGAATTACACAAGTTTCATCGGGCAAAGAGGTCTTTTATGTAAATATTCGGGAAATACGAAGACGTGACACACAAGCAAATTCAACACAGAGACAAAGCTTCATATTACCGCGCTGTGATTGCAACATTTTACAATGCTCAGCCAGTTTACGTCAAGTAAAAGAATTTCCGTGATAAACATACACCGTGTTAGTACAAAAATCGTTTAGGCATGACTGGAACGCCATTAAGATTTTTCTGGCTAACACTGTCAGAACTTTTCCCACTTAATTTGATAGTGCTTAAATGTTTATCATACGTTTATAAAGCGGCAGTAAATGGCTCGTCATCACTACATGAATGCACGAGGAAGGCGGCCATCAGAGACTGGCGGCGTGTTGTGAAGCTTGCCACCAATACCTGAAGTGATGACCACGACCACTCTGTTAAGAGTGATACCGACAAGGAAGATAAACGCGCCAAGCGTCCCACTAATAGGATCACCAACTCACCGAAAAACTGAATCGCTTAATCATAGCGATAGTTTGCCGTGCTGGTAAACATATTATATTTTCAACTTACTTGCTCGAAAAGGTTGTCTTTCTCCTTCAAAATCTACGTGGAAAAGTGCTCTTTCCCGCCTTGTGTGGAAAAGGTTTTTGAAATTCGAACGTGACGATGACCACCGTCCACCTACTTACTACACAGAAATTTGAAATTTGAACTTCGTATGTCGCCGTCCTGTTTACACGACTAGTACTTAATTAGGTGAGTGAGAACGACGGAATAATACGAACTTCAAATGTAGAACTTGTTATGAGACCCCCTAATTTTATTATTCTATTTAAAAAAATGTCACGTTCAGAAACGCGATCCATTAATCATTTATTTTAAAATTAGTTTATCAGTTCAACTTTGACTGTTTCTCTTCCATCCACCATATTTCTCGCTGTAGTGAGGTGAAAAATTGTGTTTCGCTCGGCAGCAAAGTTGTTTAGTGTCTCGCGCCTTGATACCCTCGCGACGCTCGGGATTGTTCTTTTTAAACAACTCGTTCGACGGATCAATACGGATCGGAAATTTGGCACGAATTCACGAAAGTTTCGTTGCATTGTGAAGCGGTTTGCGTAGTTGTATGAAGGTTTGTCTCTGTGTGGTGTTTCGTGACGTCAATGAAATTTATAGACGAAGCCAGCCGCCTTTTCAATCATATCTCGTTGAGGAAACTTTAGAGTTCTAATCAAAAAGTTTTTGCAAGCTGTAAAAGTGCAGGTCTTAATTTGGTCTCGGGTTTGAGTTGAGTTGAACTTTCATCATATTTGTTGTATCTTTATAGTTCTGTTTTCATTTTAGACAAGAGTGATTCATCATCATCATCTCAGCCATTACAAGTCCACTGCTGGACATAGGCCTCTCCTTTAGATCTCCAATAAGATCAGAGAGAATGATTAGTTGGCTATAATTTTTATTTTTTGACTTAATAGTCACTTTCCCCTTACCTTTTCTTTTAGTCACTAAGCCCTTTCCAGATTTATGCCCACATTTATGCGAACCGTGGCCTTTAGGTCTTGTTACCATAGACTCTGTCTACCCCGTAAGGGATAAAGACGTGATATGTGTATGTATGTGTAACAGTCACTACTAATAAAACAAAGTTCCGCCGCGTCTTTCTATCTGTTTGCGATAAACCCAATGGATTTACGTGAGGTTTTCACCAGTACATAGAGTGATTCACGAGGAAGGGTTAGGTATGTCATTTATCAAGGTTTTGTGTACTTTGGTTGAAATATAAAGTTAATTGTTGGAAGTGTTGGAAAACGTGTAACGAGGCACCACAAGTACGTAGCGCCCCACCGCCGGAGCGCGGCGCGCGGCCGCCCCGCGCAGCACCATTCCGTATATAAGGCGAGCTCGAGGGAGCTCCAGAGGCAGTCTTGTGTCGCAGACGAAACCGACTAGTTGGACGCGCAGTTCTGGCAAGTCCGAGCCGCGACTAACTAGATCGGTGTAGGCACACAAGGTTGTCCTAAGACCTAACCCTTCCTTCCCCCTATATCCTGCTTTCTCGTCCCAAGCGGCTCATACCCGATTCGGACGCAAAAGCTCCTTAATGGAAGCGTGAGCAAGGCAAGCCCGGCCCGCACCATTAAGGACCCTCGGGACTCTCGAGGCAACGGTCTGTGGTTCCCGGATCGATCCCGAGAGCCCTATCCTATCTGAGTCTGACGCAACCCCCCCTTAACCGTGTGCGCGAGCAAGGCAAGCCCGGCCCGCACTATTAAGGATCCTCAGGACTCTCGAGGCAACGGTCTGTGATTCCCGGATCGATCCCGAGAGCCCTATCCTACCCGTAGGAACTTTCCTGACGCCCCCCGAGGCGTACCCGTAACCACGCGCGCAGCCCCCGAGCGCTGCCCGCGTCCCGTAGAGTCGTAGAGCCCGTAGAGCTCCCGAGCCCTGGACCCCTCCGGTCCAGACTGCCGCCGCAGGCAACCGATAACCGAGCTATCCCGTCGATAGCATATGCTTATATCGAGTCACGCGTATCCCAGTCGTATTAGCACGACACCCGTGTAAGCACCATTGCTATGATAATAAATAAGGCGTTATAGATAATAACCCGTTGTCTGCATTTAACCTCCCCTAGACCAAACCTTTGAGCTAGTAGACTTTCACCCAGCCAGGTTCGCATCCCGGCGGTGATATTTGTGGACGGACCCCCGGGCAACCGTCACACTGGCGCCCAACGTATAAGAAAAACCCTACATATTCAGCTTCTTTTCGAGTCTTCAGTAAAAACCCCGTCGCGAAACCAAAATAAACAACCGGAACCGTCACACTGGCAACACACTGGCGCAACCGTAACGTCGCGACGACAATTACCATTACAGGCCCGCAAAAAGAATCTAATAGCTCCAGGTCAAGGGAGAGGTTTTAACAGAATAAAAATTAAATAAACCGTTTAGCAAGAGAAAAAAAAAAACTATCCATCGATAAAAATACCGCATCCTCACACCGTAAAAATATAAAAATAAAGAAACCTTATCTCAAGGTTACCGGGAAAAAAGTCACATGCCTACATCGTGGATTTACGAACTCAAGAAACCAGAACTAATCGCCGAATCAACAGAGCGAGACCTACAAACTGAAGGACTAACCGTCGAACAGTTAAGGAAAAACCTCGTAGAAGCAATCAAATCCCAAGACGAATTCCACGACTCCATAAGCGACAGAGACAAGATGACCGAACCCAAAAGCGAAAATAACTCCGAGAGAGAGATTATGAGACTCTTAAACGAGTGCAAAGTATACTTCAACGGATCATACGGAGCAATTGAATTCCTGGAACGTATAGAAGAATTAAAGGCAAGCTGCAACGCAACGCCTGACGCAATCCTAAGAGCAATGCCACAGATACTAAGAGGAAGAGCTTTACTGTGGCATAGAAATAACGCAGAGTCATGGGAAACGTGGGACGAATTTACAGAACTATTTAAACTACATTACTTCCCCGCCAACTACGAACAATCACTAACCGAAAAAATTATATCAAGGAAGCAACGATTTAGAGAAACATTCGCCGAATACCTAACAGACTTGCAAACACTCATGAGAAGACAGGGGAAAATGACAGGCACCGAAAAATTAGTTAGAATCCACGAGAACATGCTACCAAGCTACAAATTATATATTAAACAAAAAGAGTGCAAAGACACGACCGAACTACTGCAACTGGCAATCGAATTCGAAAGCATTTCGAGAGCGAAATATAGAAGAACAATGGAGAGTCGCCAGGAGGCGCAACCAGGCCCGAGCCGCCGCGAAAACACGGGAGAACCGTTTAAGAAGAAATATGAAAAGCAAAGCAAAATTCACCCTTCCTACAATTCCACCACGAGTTGCTGGAATTGTGGCAAACCCGGACATCCGTCAAACCAGTGTCGCGGGAAGAGGCAGATATTTTGTAGCACCTGTGGAAAAATGGGCAAGTTAACACGCGACTGTTGCAAAACATACAACAATAAAAGAAACAGAGAAGATATAGGATCGGCACGTGAGACACCACGCCAAGATAATAGAATCTACACACCGATAGAAATAATGGGGGAAAAATATTTCGCGCTCATGGACACAGGATCCACGAATACGTACATAAATGAACAGATTTACGAAAAATGTAAACTGAACGCCGTACCGGAACACATCAAGGCCCGCAAGGTCATAATGGCGGACGGAACCCCAGTAGAGATAAATAAAACAATCATAATACCGATAAAAATCCAGGGAACAACAATAAAACACTGCGTACGCGTGTTACCGACAGCGACGACAGTAATAATAGGCATGGACATATTGCGTCGACTAGGTCTGTCACTATCATTCCAACAACTGAACTACGAAGCTCCAAGCACGAGTGGCACGACAAACAATCCGAAAAAGGCGAAGACAGAGCCATCAACAACAACTACACTGGCACCAACCAACCAAGGCACCGAAGCACCCGAACCAGCCCCCATAACGGAAGCAGAACGGGAACAATTGAACCAGTTACTCGAGACAGAGTTCAAAAAATGCGACGCAGCCCCAAAAGGAAACAATTGGTTAGAACATAAAATTAAATTAAAACACAGCGAACCCGTCAAACAAAAATATTACCCAAAAAACCCCAAGTTGCAAGCAATTATAGACGAACAAATAAAAACAATGTTAGAACAAGGAATCATAGAACGGTCAGAAAGCCCGTACAGTTCTCCAATCGTTTTAGTCAAAAAGGACAACGGCGAATATAGGTTCTGCATTGATTTCAGGAAGATTAATGAGATATCCGAAAGAGACGCATATCCACTTCCACAGATCGATGATACATTAGAAAAATTAAGGAAAACTAAATACTTCTCGAAAATCGATTTAAAAAACGGTTACTGGAACGTCAAATTAGAAGAGAAAAGCAAACAGGCGACAGCCTTTACAGTCCCAGGGAGGGGCTTATTTCAATTCAAAAGAATGCCTTTCGGCCTCCATTCCAGTGGCGCGACGTTCCAGAGACTCCTAGATATGGTAATAGGACCGGAACTAGAGCCAAATGCATATGTGTACTTAGACGATATAATAATATGTAGTACAACGTTCCAGGAACACTTACAGCACTTAAAAGAAATATTCCGAAGAATAAGGGAAGCAGGACTTCAAATAAATAAAACAAAATGCGAATTTACAAAAACACAGGTCGAATATCTCGGTCACACAGTGACAAGCGATGGCATTAAAATGAAAGGATCAAAAATCGAAGCAATTACAAAATTACAAGCGCCTACAAATATTAAACAATTAAGAAGAATTATCGGCCTAACCTCGTGGTATAGGAAATTTATACCTAACTACGCAGACCTAACCGAACCATTAATACAACTATTAAAAAAGAACGTACAGTTTAGGTGGCAACAGAAACAGCAACAAGCATTAGAAAACATAAAAACAATAATTACAACAGATCCAGTGTTAACCAGAGCAGATTTTACGAAAGCGTTCACACTGCAAACCGATGCTAGTGATAAAGGACTAGGCGCCGTATTAATGCAAGAACATACGGACGGACTCAGACCAATAATGTACGCCAGCAGAACACTAACTCCAGCAGAGACTAGATACTCGACGACGGAAAAAGAGTGCCTCGCAGTCGTATGGGGGGTCCGGAAAATGAGAGCATTTCTGGAAGGATATTACTTCACGGTCGTTACAGATCACCAAGCACTAAAATGGTTACACAACATGAAAAATCCGTCCGGCCGACTCGCGAGATGGGCACTCGAACTGCAACAATATAACTATGACGTAGTATATCGACCAGGCAAGTTTAACCACATCGCAGACGAGCTATCCCGTAACACGATTTGCGCAGCAAAGGAATCGCACGCAGACTGGTACGGAAGAAAACGGTTAGAAGTGCAATCGAACCACAAAAACGAAACAGAATATTGTATAAAAAACGACGAACTGTACAAAAAAATTATAAACCCCAGTTACGGATCAAAAATGGTACCAGGATCAGAGTGGAGATTATGCGTACGAGAAGAAGATAAGAAACAAATTCTACAGCAAAATCACGACCACCCAACCGCGGCCCACCTAGGGATTACGAAAACATTACACAAAATAGCACAACGATATTATTGGCCGGGAATGTATAGAACGGTAATGTCATACGTAAAACAATGCAAGGCGTGCCAAACACATAAACCTTCACAACAAAAAAAACCAGGATTAATGCATATAAAAAACGCAACCAAACCATGGGAAATAGTAACGACAGACCTAATCGGACCCCTACCAAGGTCATCGAAAGGTTACTTATGGATAATAGTATTCCACGACAAGTTTACAAAATGGACCGAAATACGCCCGCTGAGAACGGCAACGGCCAACGCAATCGCTACAGCTTTTAAAGAGTGCATAGTCATGAGATACGGGTGCCCTCTAATCCTGCTCAGCGACAACGGTAAACAATACACGGGAAAAATATTCACAGAAATGTTGCGAAATTACGGAATAGAACATAGGCTAACCGCCCCCTATTCACCCCAATGTAACGCGACAGAAAAAACAAACCGAACATTAGAAACAATGATCGCGACTTACATATCAGAAAATCATAAAAAGTGGGACGAACATTTAGCGGAGTTTAACTTTGCAATAAACACCGCCGTCCAAGAATCCACAAAACACACGCCAGCATTTTTATTATTCGGCCGTGAACTAAAAATGCCAAACGATAAAAATACATTCCCAATCCCAACAATCAAAAGAATAAATACAATAACAGAAGTACATAGCAAGGTAAATAAAACCCAGCAGGAAGCATCCGAAAAACAAAAAAAATACTACGATAAACATCGCCGGTCGTGGAAACCGACAATAGGAGAACAAGTATTAAAAAAAAAATACGCGTTATCAAACGCAGACAAAAATTTCTGCGCAAAACTCGCACCGAAATACGACGGACCATATCGCATAATACAAAAAAAATCTCCAGTAATATTTCTATTAAACAACGAAATTAATCCTAAACGAATAATAACAGCACACATAAAAGACCTAAAAACATTCCACGCGTAATACAAACAACGAACCAAACAGAATAATTAATGAGATTCCCCATAAAAGCATAAGACTCAAAATCGAGCATAAAAATAGCAAACAAAACTAAAAATCACAGAAAACGGTCAGGCAACAAAAACGAATAAAAACATAAAACGAGAACCAAGAGCAACAAAGACAAAAGAAACAAAACCCAGCCCACTACGATGTAGAAAAACGGCCCCACGACATAAAAATACCCTCAAAAAAAAAAAAACCCACACCCACGGGAGGGCGACACCCGCAAAGGCCGACACTCGACGGATAACGCCCATCCGACAATGACGAACGACCAAAGCGATCTGGAGATCAAGCTAACCCGAGAGGAATGGGAGTATTTGGAGGCAGACCTCCAACTCCAAATCGACCCGACGGAGTACGCCAACTTCGTCGGGGACTGGGAAGAGGAAGAAGTGGTGGACCTCACAAAAGAAGGACAGGGAGAAACGGCCGCCAAGAAAAAAAAACAAGAAAAAGAGGAAAAGACGCACCGGCCTCAAGAGATTACGCGGCACTAAGAAAGGGGCAATAAGGATGCCCCGATACAAAAAAAAGAAAGAAGGGAAAGGAAAGCCCATATAAAAAAAAAAAAAAAAAACAACAACCACCATACGACCACAGCAAGCGCCACACCGACCCCGATAATATTTAAGTGAATAAAAAGAAAAAAGAAAAAAAAAAGAAAAAAAAATATATATGTAGATATAGAAGTTTAGTAAATTTAGTGTCACCTCGTTACACAAAGGAAGGCCACACCCACCAAACCAGGTATTATTTTATTATTTAAGTGCATATTGTAACATAGTGATTTTTACAGGTAAAAATCTCCAGAAGAGGGAGGGGAATGTAACGAGGCACCACAAGTACGTAGCGCCCCACCGCCGGAGCGCGGCGCGCGGCCGCCCCGCGCAGCACCATTCCGTATATAAGGCGAGCTCGAGGGAGCTCCAGAGGCAGTCTTGTGTCGCAGACGAAACCGACTAGTTGGACGCGCAGTTCTGGCAAGTCCGAGCCGCGACTAACTAGATCGGTGTAGGCACACAAGGTTGTCCTAAGACCTAACCCTTCCTTCCCCCTATATCCTGCTTTCTCGTCCCAAGCGGCTCATACCCGATTCGGACGCAAAAGCTCCTTAATGGAAGCGTGAGCAAGGCAAGCCCGGCCCGCACCATTAAGGACCCTCGGGACTCTCGAGGCAACGGTCTGTGGTTCCCGGATCGATCCCGAGAGCCCTATCCTATCTGAGTCTGACGCAACCCCCCCTTAACCGTGTGCGCGAGCAAGGCAAGCCCGGCCCGCACTATTAAGGATCCTCAGGACTCTCGAGGCAACGGTCTGTGATTCCCGGATCGATCCCGAGAGCCCTATCCTACCCGTAGGAACTTTCCTGACGCCCCCCGAGGCGTACCCGTAACCACGCGCGCAGCCCCCGAGCGCTGCCCGCGTCCCGTAGAGTCGTAGAGCCCGTAGAGCTCCCGAGCCCTGGACCCCTCCGGTCCAGACTGCCGCCGCAGGCAACCGATAACCGAGCTATCCCGTCGATAGCATATGCTTATATCGAGTCACGCGTATCCCAGTCGTATTAGCACGACACCCGTGTAAGCACCATTGCTATGATAATAAATAAGGCGTTATAGATAATAACCCGTTGTCTGCATTTAACCTCCCCTAGACCAAACCTTTGAGCTAGTAGACTTTCACCCAGCCAGGTTCGCATCCCGGCGGTGATATTTGTGGACGGACCCCCGGGCAACCGTCACAAACGTCAAGCTGCCAGGTAAACAAATTTTTATTCTGTACAGACAAAGTTTTTTTTTATGATAGGGGCAAACGAACATGCGGGCCACCTGCCGGGAAGCAATCACCGGCCATAGACACTCATAACAAAGGGTTAAGAGTGTGTAGCGGGCAACGCTCGTTAAATATCAAGAAAATCGACCACGCACGCCTCCTACTTGCACAAGAAGGGTTCTGTACAAAATTGCCATTACGAAGTTCCAGTTTACAGCGTCCTATATGAACAGTTGTACCTCCTTATTTGTTAACTGTTATTTATTTAATAAAAAGTCTGTTAACTGTAGCCCAAGCACTTTAATTATTAGAGGATGCCTGTGTCCAGTAGGACGCATACGCTTTTGACTAAGGCGCAACTGGTTTAAACTAGTTTTCAACTTTGAAACTCGCAGGGTAAAATTTCGACGAAGCATTTCCACCTTTCACGACCTGTCACTGAAAAAGTGTTCGCTAAAAAGTTTAAAAGCTTTCATTTTAAAATAGTTTACGAGCAGTTTTCAGTGAAAAACTGTTATGACATTGCATTTTACGCTTACTCATCAAGTCAGTACAAAACAATACAGAAACAAAGTAAACAACAGGCAGTTTAATAGCTTAATAGCGATCTGTACGTGATATTCTCAGTGTCAATAAAATAGGCATTCACAAGTATTTCTCTACTATGTTATGCATGTATTAAACATAAACCTTCCTTTTGAATTGCTCTATCTTTAAAAAGAAACCGCATCAAAATCCGTTGCGTAGTTTTAAATCTCTATGCATACATAGGGACAAGTAGCCGAAAGCGACTTTGTTTTATGCTATGTAGTGATGTATACATTATGTATGGAGACGCCCTGAGTTTGTGTCGCTAGTTACTAACCCCCTTATTCATAAACGCTCTGTAGGCTTCTGCTGACTTATCAATCATTGGCCCTTATCTGTCACTTTGACCCTTGCCCGTTTGCCCCCTATCATATACAAAAATGCGTAATGCTGAGCCAGCGACCGTTTCACTTTTGCGAAGACACACAAGGCTGATGATCTATTTTTCATGTCTATGTTTTTTTCGTTTTACCTTGTTTATTTTCTATAAAATTGTGTATATTATCTTATATTTGTGTGTCTTGCAAAAAGGAAAAAATGTCTTCTTTCTTTCTTTCTTTCTTTCTAAAAAGACCAAACCACCTGCTGAAATATCACTATCACACTATCACTACATAGTATAAAATAAAATCGCTTTCTCTGTCCCTATGTCCCTATGTATGCTTATATCTTCAAAACTACACAACGGATTTTGATGCGATTTTTTTTAATAGATAGAGTAATTCTAGAGGAAGGTTTTTTTGTATAATTCTACGCAGACGAAGTCGCGGGCAGAAGCTAGTTGTGGAATAATTGAAAGACACCTTGCCTTCGCCAGTTTCTTGCATCATTCCCTCGGGTTCCTCTGCTCGGTGAAAAAGACTGAACTCATAAAGGACCCCTCAATGGAGAGACCGCGGGCAGTGAATTGCATCGGTGGCATCGCCCTATGTATACCATGTAACTATTGCACTAGCGTTTCAACACTTTTTCTTTGTAAAAGCATTTTAACATAGTACTCGTAAAACCACAGTATGAAATCTTTAATTCTCTACAATGTATATCTCTTTCAACATGAAACTACCGTGAGACTTAATCATCATTACACATAAACGGATAACTCACGTATAAAAAGTCGAGTGATGCTCGACATGTTTCGGACTATTTCGTGTATTTAACAACTCATGCCTGAACTAGGAAATCCTGTGTTTCAGGCTATACGAGCTAAACAAAATAACTATTAAATAATTAAACAATCACAAGGAAAAAATAAGTATACACGACAAAAATGTAAAGAAATTATTAAATTAAAACTATGATTATCTTATAAAATCTTAAAAATTAAAATCAAAAATAAAAATATCGAATCTACCTTAGCGCTGAACGGACGGCTTTGCGTTTGAGTGTAAATTCGACCGTGGTCCGGGCATTACTTACTGTTTTTATACTGTGATTCCAATCTGCAAGTTATGACGCTTACGTTTTTCCAATAACATGCTAGGAGCAGATATAGGAGTGGGTGCGGTTTGACCGCATGAGAAAGTTGAATTACAACGGTTATTTCATATTTCATTTCACGCTGGCTTCGGTAACGGTTTTAGATAGCCTGTCGGTTACTGTTCACAATCTGTCTAAAGTTGTGAAATGGATATTGCTTTTGTTTTTAAGTGAAGTTTTGTAAGTGAATTACTTCCTAATCCTGCCGCTGAGGAAAGGAGGTTAGTTCGTAAAATTACTGGCACGTGAAGTATTGCAACTAAGGCAAAGTGATTTTTGTTAGTTGATATTTAACTGTATTTTAATTACTATTTTTTATTATTTGGTTTTTGTTTAAATTCTTATTTTAATTTTTGTTCAAAGATAGCTTCGTAGCCAGTGCTACGCCGTAGCTAAAATGGCGTAGCACCGCTACAGCAGCACATTCAATGGGGACTATCGTTTCTTTGCTCACCAGTTGGCGCCACTGTTGACTAAGGTCCAGATGTATAGCTGTCAAAGGCGACTTTATAAGATCGGCACCGAAACAAAGTTTTAAATCTTGAAGCTCATTAAGTTTATTAATATAAATAACGATATTTAATTTTAACTTTGAGGCCGCTTGT
Organism: Pandemis cinnamomeana; assembly: GCA_932294345.1. Classification (NCBI taxonomy): domain Eukaryota; kingdom Metazoa; phylum Arthropoda; class Insecta; order Lepidoptera; family Tortricidae; genus Pandemis; species Pandemis cinnamomeana. Next base: position 10,337,159 of record OW028721.1, read on the forward strand.
TTTTGCGCGTCTTTTTTTTAATTCCGCTTCCAAAGCGTTCACATTCATCGCCAAAGAATCCATATTTGCGATAATTTCACGAAGGAGACCACTTTTCTACAGGTAAATGAAAGAAATTATAATTTATGTCACGAAACCCGCCACAACCAGTGCAAAGTGAATGTTATTGGACCTCACGCGACACTAGCGCCTCTAGTGGCAAATTCACACGCGATAGCCCCCATTGCGTAAGTCACGGCTGTCTAGTGCTTGCGTTTCCCATCCATTTTTCGTAGTATTCTATAATATTGGATTTTCTCTTGAATTCTAACAAAAGTTTCTTTATCTATATTAATATATAATAAAAATAATCATTTTGTATTTTTGTTCCCAACGAATTGACACATAAACTAATGGACCGATTTAAAAAAATCTTTCACTCTGAGTAAAGGCTGTTTAATTTGGCGATGAAGTCACGGGCAACAACTAGCCTTTAATAAACGGTCAAGCGCGTGTCGGAGTTACACGGAAAGAGATCCCATTACAGTACCCGGCCATAAAGATTGCACGTCGATCTTTTCAGCTAATTTCGGCTTCGTTGCGTTGTCTCGCTCTAACTTACGTGACGACAATTTTGCCTTTCCAAAGACCGAAGTGCAGTCTTTGGTACTGTAAGTCCATTTGCCTTTGGTTAAGGTTATAAAATGAGCCCGTAACGTTTCCTTCGGCTTTTGTTAAATCGAACCTTTCCGCACAATGCTCGCGTAAGAATAGTTCGTAATACGCGTCAAAAGGACTATTACTCTTCACAATTTCAAGTAGAAAACGTATGTGTCAGACCCGCGTCCAAACTCGACCACGGCAATGATTCAAAGTGGACTCTAATGGACCGCGTTAAGCAATACATTACCGCTCACATTTCATTCAGTTTGGCGAAATTTAATTTTAAATGCATTTATTTCTAAATTAAAGAAACGGTGAAATTTTTGGCAGAAACACTGATAGATACTATCAAATGTAATTTTTACTAACGGAAAAGATAAAGAAAACATAATAAAAAACAGTCAAAACTTAAAAATAACTTAAACCTAGCTAAAACTGTTATTAAATTAAAATCATAAACAAATCATAGGAATCACGTTATAAATAGGCTATGAGGCTAGCAAACCATCACTATTTTGATTTCATTTTTCACCTATACGCCCACAATCTTGCTAAATGTGGCCTGTAGGTAGCTGTTACCTTATGCTCTGTATACCCCGTAAGAGATAAAGACGTGATTTGTGTATGTATGTATGTGCATTATACGTTACAATTCTAGGCAGAAAACGTCTGCGTGTCAAACCCGTGTCTGGGCTAACCCAACCACGCTAATGATTTAAAGTGGGCTCCAATGGATGACGTTATGCAAAAGTACCATCATTTTCTAATATTTATTACTCTGTGAGTTAGTAACTTCTATGCTGGTCTGGCAGCAAAGAAAAAACATAGAATGTACCAATTGCTTCTCTTCCTGCTACATGGTAAAAGCCCATCGAGGGAATGGATGAAAATCTTAGAAATCATGTTATAGGCGATGCAGCTAGCAACCCATCACTATTCTGATTCCCCTTTCCACCTATACGCCCACAATCATGCTAAACGTGGCGTTTATATCGTGTTACCTTAGGCTTTGTCTACACTTCGAAAGGGACAAAGATGTGATTCATATATATGTATAAGTTATTATGTTGAGTTATTTTGCGAGTTAGTTTTGTCCCACTATGAGGCAAATATGTTTTCTTTAATAATTATATGTTATCTTTTTAGTTATTGGACAAATTCTGACTCAAACGGCACTTTATGTTATAGTTTATGTTAAAATGACAGATTTTAAATCAGAACTTAGATTGGTATGAAGTTTCTCAGGAACCAAAACACTCGCTTCCAGAACATGTCGCTCGGAATCTGATTTTATTTTTATGGGAAAAGCTTGAAAACCCACGCAACGAAGGTTTATTATTCTAATCTAGTTTTTTTGAGTGTCGGATGCTTGACAGACAAAATATTGATTGCTACTCTTTTGCACGTTTTTGAAATAAGAACCTTGGGCTCTAAATCCAATTTAATAAAGATTCTGGTGTTGAGAGAACAAAAGACGGGAACCGCCACAAAAAACTAAAGTAATAAAACAACCATCACGTCTCTAATCCCTTAACAGTAACATTTAGGCCCTAAAGTTCGAAACTGAGTTTATGCAAAAAGTTTTTTTCTTTTGTTTAGTTACAGCGCTACAAGGAGTTGACGTACTAATTCACGTGTTGGTTCCTTACTGCATAGCTCCATTGCTCAACTCATTTGCCTTTAAAAGCGGTCGTAACCACAAGTCTGTTAGACCTTTGGGTTTCCAGGTTAAATGGAAACCCATTTCTTTTTGTGGCCACCCTTGGGCGTAAACTTTCGTTTTCTACTCCTGTACATTAATCTCAGAATAATTTTTATCACAAATTTATGAAAAAAAAACATTAGTGCTATGTTCGTGAGTTAAATTTTTCAATACAAGCTTTTTTTGCCGACTGTACTAGCATTGTCATCCGTCCTACATTATGTGTACTAAATTTCAAGTTAATCGGACCGACGGTTGAAGAGTTCCATCCGACGGCGACGATCCTTAGGTCACCAGAACTCCACTACCAGTTATTGTCACCCGACTTTCATACTTTCATACATATTATGTATGCAAAATTTCCGATCAGAACTCAGAAGATCTGTATCAAAATTGAGTCGCAAGATTCTATCCGGACAAACATACTAACATACGTTGCTAGTTAACTAAAAGCTTATAAAAAGCGAACTCCAACACATATATCTAAATTTACCGAGTAACGATGTAGAAGCTACAATAGAGTTCCTTCCAACATTTCCGTTACACGATTTTACTGTACGTACTCGTAACTACTCAAGCTTCCTGTAACAAAACGTTCCAGCGGAAAATTAACAGCGTGAACTGAAAAGGACGCAGAAAATGTATTTTATAAAAGTGACGCTTTTGATTATTACGATTAACGTTAAACTGTCAATGAACAAAGATTACCTTGCTACTCAGGTAACCAAGTCTGTGTGAAATATATATGTTTTTCAATCCCTCCCTCCACTACTGCCAAACACCTATAAATCCCAGAAACTTAATTATCCCTTACACCACACAAACACTGACGCGTTTCGATCCCTCTACGGGATCATTATCAAAGTTTAATGAGCACAACTGTTACACATGCAAACCAACGTCGTACGTACGACGTTTAGTAGTGGAGGGAGGGTTGCATGAAAGACATATATTTCACACATACTTGGTTATATTCTTCCATGCTGGTCTGGGAGCAAAGAAAAAAACATAAAATGTACCAGTTGCTTCTCTTCCCGCGCAGATGGTAAAATCCCATCGAGGGATTGGTAAATTGTATTTATAATGAAACTAGCTGACCCGGCGAACTTTGTTCCGCCTTAAATTTGAAAAAATCCAGTGGTTTGGGCTGTGCTATCCCGCGGGAACTATGCAATTTTCCGGGATAAAAACTATCCTATTTCCTTTGCCGGGACTCAAATTTCAAATAAATCGGCCCAGCGGTTTAAGCGTGAAAAGGTAACAGACAGACAGACAGACAGACAGACAGAGTTACTTTCGCATTTATAATATTATAGTATGGAAGTAAGGATTAATAAATTCTAAATGTTCAGCAGGTACATAATTATACATTTGGAATGCTAAACTTTCCAAGAACAACAACAACTGAACATAAAACAGACATTTATTTGAGTTCCAGAGCTCATTCCAACCAACTCTAAATTAGCCACGTGTTTTCTAAAAGTATCCGACGGAACTGCAATTCAGCAAAAGCGAACGGATAATTACGGATTCCATACTGGTATGGGAGCAAAGAATGCACAGAATGTACCAGTGGCTTCAAAAAGTAAAAGCCAAAAGGGAATGGGCGAAACTAGCGACCCATCACTATTTTGATTCACTTTTCCGCCTGTGCGCCCACAATCATGCTATTCATGCTAGACGTGGCCTTTGGATATTGTTATATTTTGCTCTGTCTTCCCCGTAAGGGATAAACACGTCATTTATGCATGTATGTCTGCTTATCTTGTTACCTGTACAATTATGTTTTTTGTACAATTCAGAGTTAACACACATACATACCAGTGGCGTCAAGTATATCAGAAGGCCAGCCGAAGGGAATTTAACTAGCCTTATCCTCTAATTCTGCACAATAAAAGTGTCCAACTGCCTTAAAATAGGCAAGCCAGTGGGAATCGAGTTATATGGGCGCCACGCCACTGATACATACATACTTGTATGTATATTGCAAATAAGCGGCACTCGATCATTTGTAGGGGTGTAATAAAAATGCAGCAACACAACAGCAATGTCCACTCTAACACTTCATGCTCCGCTACTTCTAGCACCAACCAAAGTTTCCAATTTATTCTGCACCCTGTAATGCCTAACTATGCAATTCGCTCGGCAATGTACTGCAATAGTTTTTCGCTTCCGTTCGAGAATTTTTCCGCGTAGCCGTGGTTCCGCAGATGGTGGCTAATAACATTTTGTTGACAACGAGCGGCGTGACAGGGACGCTAGACCGGGATTCATCTAAAGCTGATAACACCCCTCTAAATTTATAAACGACGATTTCCGGTAAGGTACCTGCTAAGGGTGGTGCAGGTACAGTACGCATCACGGAATGACGAGGATCCGGGTTCGATTCCCGGCAATAGCTTTGCTTTTCGGATTTTTCTATATGTCCTAATGTTCAGTGTCGTTTAGAAATTTAATTTCTAACGGTAAAATCGTAAAAGTAAACAAAAAAATCTTGATTCATTTGATAGCACTCAAGTTCAATCAACATTCAGTATCACTTTTGCTCATTTCATTTCATTTTGCGCAGCCCGTCAAAAAAAGGGCGGTTGTAAGTTTGATGACAATGTGTGTCAATGTGTGTGTTTGGGTGGGGGCAAGGTAACTCTCAAGCGGATAGACCGATTTGTTTTTTAATTTGAAAGCCTATTTCCTTGCGGTTGTACTTAGCTATGTTTGGTAAAAATCGATCCAGAAGTTTGAGGAGTATCAGCTCGTTTATAAAACGATGTTAGTTATTTTTGTCATAGAATACATTTTTTATTAAGCGAGAGTTATTAAAGATAGCTTTTTCGACAATTTTGTGAATTAGGTGTTACCTTGATACTTCAGGTGTGCATGGCTACTCTTGTGCAAAATACGATTATTTTGTTGTAAACTCATCCCACTTAACTGCGGTGGTCAGCAATAACACCATAACAGTTAAGTCAAACAAAACACCTAAAACAATAAATTAATAATTAATTTTATGTGTGTTGTAATTTCACATTGGTAAATAAACTACTAAATACCCAACCCCTAACACCAAATCTGATCCCCGCTACCACGTATCTATGAGTATTATAGCATTGGATTGGGGCCTTAACCGACTTGGTTGCCATGGCGACGTGGCTACCTTAACCAACCATTTAGTAACTACCCAAAGCTAACACACTTTACACACTTAGCATCGGTTTGGCAATGTCAAATTTGTATAAGATACTTAGCTGGCAACGTCGCTATGGGTCAAGAACCACCATAACCCTGGCACTACCCCTGGGGGTAGGGTGGGACTGAACCTTACCACCGTAGTGCTGTAAGCTACTTGTATTAGGTAGGTTAGGTTAGTTAAGTAGCTCCTTATGCCCGAAGGGCAAACCACCCAGGAATAAGAGAGGAGCTCCGTCGATTTTTTTTTCTATTTGTCAAATCTATGGTACTATGGTAGTATGGTTCAGTCCCAACCTACCGTCAGGGGTAGTGTCAGGGTATGACGGGTCTAAAGGGGTCGCTATAACGTCCAAATAAATTGGGGCTCCTACAGTGACTTACTTATATGAGATCAGAGCGTGTTTTTTGAACATGCCTAGCACATTCATTGAAATATTTAACCTATTGAAACATCGGTGCAAAATGCATAAAACAAAATGGTGTTACTTTTGTTGATGACGGCTCTATATTAGCTCCGCCCACCACGCTGGCGTAGGGGTTGAGGCGCCGTATAAGGACAGCGGCGCGGCGTCGGCCGTCACTCGCGCTGCCACTCGCCACCCGACCACTCGGGGCGGCTCCGCTCATCCCTGCAACCGCGCGTGTACGTATCCCCAATTCGATCAAAGTTCCAAATTTAAATTCAATTTATTTTTTGTGTTACCAGCCAGCGCAGTTCTACGTAAGTGTTAGTGTTGTGTGTGCAGGAAGCCGCGGGACCGGTAATGCCTTATTGCTTTTTGTGTTCGGACGGTATGTAAAATGTTTTCGTATCGGGAGTTTTGTGTGAATCGAGTTCGATTTGCGAACGTTTGATTCAGAAGCGATACAGTAACGACACTTATGTTGGGAGAAACGTGTTCCTGGTAGATAGATTGCGGTGTGTGCTGCTACAATAATTATAATTTAAAGGTTGATTATAAACAGAAAAAAAAACTAATAAGTTATTAGGAATTTGCGTATGTTCAATTTGAAATTTTCCATGAGCTTTTCGGTGGAGGATAGCATTATGAAGGAACCAGAATACGTTTACGAAGCAATTCCTTGATATATGAAGTTCCCGATGCGCTTTGGGCCTACGTGGGATGTGTAGCCTAACCGAACCTTGAAGCCTTTTCATTCATTTAGCCCAGCAGTGGGACGCGTCTATAGATAGGATTGAGATAGATAACTAAAATTTGAAAAAAACGACGATTTTAACCGATTTGTTTGAAAAAACTATTTTTCTCGGCCATGCACCGTAGAAGGTTCTGTCAGTTAATGTTTTTCCTTGGCAAGCGATTCACTATGATATTTTCTATAGTCACACAATTCAGTTGTTTCGGTATTTCATCGAACTCAGGTCCATTTTCGTCAGAATAAAGCGGTGTAATGCATTTTTTTTTCTATCTGGCCAGTAACATTTAATAAAGCTAGAGGCAAAGAGGTTAAAGAATGTACAGGTGGCGCAGTGGCCTGACAAAGCTGGCTGGCGTGAAATATCGTTCGAATTCAAATAGAAATAGCTGTTCAAATTCCAATTTTAAACTTAATTAAAACATTGAGCGTCAAGATAGCGGGGATTAGGGGGATTTGGGGTATCGGGGACAGACACTAATCCTTTTACGCCCTGTACATGTAGAGTAGCCTTAGTTTCATTATTGTCCGTGAAAGCTTTTGTTGGACAGCACTTTGCGGTGTTTCTCGTAAATGGTCAATTAGATTAAGAGGGATTCGTAGACTCAATTTAGGCGGTATATTTAGCAACAAGGTTGATTTTAGATAGTCGAGGCTCATCGAGAGAATGGGTGAGAATCTTAGGAATTATGTTATAGGCGATGCAGCTAGCAACCCATCACTATTTTGATTCCCCTTTCCACAATTATGCCAAATGTGGAGCTCATGTCTCGTTACCTTAGGCTCTGTCTGATAAAGACGCAATTTATGTATGTTTTAAAACCCTATTATTATATTCATAAATTCAAAAATTTGTGAAGATATATGGACGAAATTTGTCACAGATATAGATTATAGTCAAGAGCTAACATCGTTTTTGAGGTCGGATCTTTCAATAACTAATTAAATATGGGTTCAAACAATCGCAAATTAATTAAATTATTTAAAAATATTGACACTAAAATTTCCAAGAAAATATAGAACCACGGCTATTTTTAGCTAGGTTTAATGATGTATGTTTTAATTATGTCATTATTTTCAGTAATTGGACGGAATCGACTATTATTTAGGTTTAATTAAACGTAAATAATTAATGATTGCGCTTTAAACAATCGTGAGACAAAGGAAACGTCTAAACCTCTCAAACGAATACCTTAAGTCTAAGAAGAGACAATCGAATTGTTTGCTTTTCTACGAAAGTTTTAGCAATTTACCTTGACATAATTCTGGTTTTTTGTGCTTCATAGGAAAGGCATCGAGGGAATGGACGAAAATCTTAGGAATCAAATTATACGCGATGCGGCTAGCAACCCATCACTATTTTGATTCCCCTTTCCACCTATACGCCCACAATAATGCTAAACGTGGCCTTTAGGTTTTGTGACCTTAGGCCCTGTCTACCCCGTAAGGGATAAAGACATAATATACGTATGTATGTATGTAGCATAAATATTATAATAAACCTAACGTTAATCTTCTTTAATACTAGACTATACTTTACAAGACACAGGCCGCCAAGGGCTCTTTTACATGTATTTTTTTGTAACAACCAGCGGATTCGGAAATACCATCATTGCCAAGAAGAATACGCCGCAAGAAACTTGGCAGAAAGTAATTTTATCAAAATAAAATACATACTACAATATTTAAATTCCACGTAACCTATAATACGTTTATAAAAGGGGTGTTATAAGGTCCCCGAGTTAAGACCTTTTGCGTTGTTTTGCAGATCGACCAGAGGTAGACGGAGTTCACCTTTTTTTGTCAGTATCCCATTCACACAAAGCATTACCTATCGCTCGTCCGTTATTCGGACAGCTGAAACAGCCGAAAAATGGAATTCCCTGCCTGTGTACGTTTCCTAAATGATTAATTTAGCAGTCAAAATCTAATGTGAAAGAGTATTAGCTAGGCAACCGTAATACTACAACCATGTTCGTTTACCATTAAGCGTGATAGATAGTGGTCAAATAAACGTTATCTATACATATCTATACATTATAATAAATCAGTAGAAAGTTCGTGTCTGTACATTAAATAAATTCATCAAAAATAGAGCGCTAACGATTAGGGAAGAGTAATAAAACACAAAAAAGTAGATTTTCTAATTTTTGTCCGTATGTATGGATGTGTTCATTTACATATGTCTGTGTTCGCTGATCTCCAAAACTGTTTGACCGATTTAAATGAAATTTTGCATGGTGGTATCTTATATCCCTGGTCAATATTTTACTTTTAATCCCGGACAATGAAACAGTTCCCGTGGGATACTTAAAAAACTATAAATTATGACACCTTATATGCTGCGGTTACATTAAACATACATACATAATTAGTTGAAATTTGGTATACAGTCAGTTTCAGTCCCAGGGACGGACATAGGATAATTTTTATCCCAAAAAACATAGTTCCCGCGAGATGGCTATAAGCGAATTCTACGCGGACTGAGTCGCGGGCAACAGCTTAGTCTATAATAAAAACGTAATAATTTAAAGGTGCCTATACTTCAAAACTAAATTGGGGAAGTCATGATAAAAGGTTAGGCCAAAAATGGCTCAAGAGTACCTTAAACCGACGAGAATGTATGAAGCGATTGACGAATGTGGATGAAGCGAAAGATATGGCAGGATCGTTGCAAGTGGAAAAAAGTAGCGCCTACCTCTAAGGACAGAGGCATAACAGTTCATACCGTTGTGTATGTGTATTTAGCTTGTTAGAAATAGCCGTAGAAGCTTAGTGGTAGGACTATTAGCCTGTCAAGAAGAAGATAGCGGATTCGAACCTGAGTTCGGAACCCCTGCGTTTGAAATCACATTGGAAGTTTACCTATTATGTTTTAAGTTTTCGGCGAAGGAAATCATTGTAAGGGAATCTATACACACATGTGAGGATATTCAATGTGTGTGTGTGAAGTTACTAGTCTGCTTTGGGTCTTCGCAATTTTTTTTGAGGGGTATGTGAGACGTGGGACGGATGTTAGATAGAGATGGTGATGTTACTTGGCAAACACGTTGTTAACGTGACATTCTTATCTGACCTCAACGACTATATGAAGACACTTTCAGTGCTATTTTAGGGTTAAGTACAGCGTTTATGGAGCTGAGCATAAAATGTTTTCTCATATAAACCGAACCGTCTTTGCCTTTTACGGACCTAAACGCAATTCAGTTTAGTGTCTGGGTTTTGAACTCGTAATGTTATATCGTCTAAACTTTGGCGTACCGTCGAATTTTAAATATCTAAATTGATATTCAGTCTTTCTTCCACTCTGGTCTGGGAGCAAAGAAAAAACATAGAATGTACCAGTTGCTTCTCTTCCCGTGCAGATGGTAAAAGCCCATCGAGGGATTGGGCAAAAATCTTAGGAATCATGTTATATAGGCGATGTGGCTAGCAACCCATCACTGTTTTGACTCCCCTTTCCATCCGTACTCCCACAATCATGCTGAACGTGGTCATTAGGTCTTGTTACCTTAGGCGCTGTCTACCCCGTAAGGGACAAAGACGTGATTTATGTATGTATGTATGTATGTATATTCAGTCTAAGAAAACGTTCATTTACACAGATTATTTACAACTTAGTGGTACTAAAAACTTAAACTTAACTTCCCAAATCGCTGAAGTTGGCCCGGGGTGCTCATAAAAGCTGATCTGGTTACGTTTCCTCATATTGTTCACATCTTTTCTTACAATCCGGCAGCGTGATCTGTCCGTGGTCAAACAAAAAGTCTATTTCGCAGAAAAAAAGAAAAAATACAGCTAAAGGAAAAAAATGATATTGTATTTGCAAAACCTAGGAAACCGTCTCATCGTCTATACAATCGTAACTTTATATTATTTTTAACTTCAGTTTATACAAAGTTACGATCTCCGAAGATCCCTGTTATTTGAAGAGATAACAGTATCGGAATAACGGACTTCGCTTTGCTTGGTTTGGGGAGTTTGAAAATGACAAAGAAAATACAACCGTGGAATATTTGAATATTTGAAAACTTTACTGTTTTCATTCAATACCCAGGATCTCGTATTTATCCGATACCGGTGAGTAAATGTAGATGTTGTATCACAGGAAGGAGTACGAACTAAATCAGTTAGGTACCTATATACAATTATTTAGTTGCTAAGTACTGTAAGTGCAACAATATGTAGTTTTATGCCAACGCCACCAACTGATTCAACATCATTTAACATAATTTCAAATAGATGCTTGTGGCTTTAAGTCAGTAGGTATATTATAACAACCAAATAACATAAAAACGTATTCGTTTTATTTGCAACGTTGCTGTTAAAACGTATTTTTACTACTCGTATCTATCTATCTTTGAACGAGCAATTCTTGTTTATACATTTATATAACATATGAATCTCGAAAACGGCGTCAACGATTTTCATAAAATTTAGTATGCAAAGGGTTTCGGGGGAGATAAACCAATCTAGCTAGGTTTCATTTTAAAAAAAGTGTATCACAATAAAATACTGAGCAAAGCTCGGTCATCGAGGTACTATTCATTTTATAGGCAGACTACCTACGCCGAACAATATCAACAATTATGGAAATATTGGCATCAATATTCCATGCACAATTGGAATGCATTCAGGGCTATTGAGTATAGGTACTAGATTTGTATACCCAGTGACAACCCACGCTTGTTTTTACGCAACACAATATCATGTAATTGATTGGATTCAGATTTTGTTTTCATATACCTTTCATGAATTGATTTACATACTGTCATGCCTGTTTCGCTTTATCCACATTCATCTCTTCAAACATGCATCGGTTTACATTGTTCTTTCTCCGTTTACTCCATACATTGGTGTAGGGTACTCTTGACCCGACCTTTCGTTAAAACGTCACCAAATTATTTATTCCAATCAAATACTTACTGATCGGGAACATATTGTGAATGCAGACCGAATAAATTGAAACTACACCTCGCCGTGTCCACACCGCTGCGGCGTGAAATCAAATCTCAAGATGTGCTTTTAAGCTAAGCAGTTTCGTTCTCCTCCCACTAGTTCCATTATCAGTTCCATTGATGGTACTACCTGGATAATGATAATGGAACTAGCGGGAATAGAACGCAGTTTCAATCGTTCTTACCTGATATTACCTTCTTGATTGGTCTGAGATGTTTTATTGAATCAGGCGTTATTTTGCGGAGGTCCATTTCAATGAATAAAAATATTTACCTAGGTACTCCGCTACGCTACTCTAGCAGTTGTAGAGTTGCGGAGTAGCAAGCATTTCGGTGAAAGACTTTTTGGGTCCTACCACCCGTAAATGATTCAAGACATTGTGCCGAATAAGGTAGTGTGTTGTTTTTGGGAGGCGTTTGCCCAGCACGGCTTGCACGAGATCACGCGAGAGCTGACTACACTAGACTATCTGTCTCGTTCTTAAACGAACAGTAAGAAAGAGATGGGTGGTCTATCTCGCGTACGACACAGCTCTCGACCGCATTTGTAAACCGCGCAGAAGAATTTGCAATATCTGTCGCGTGGAAACCGGATCAACGAAATAATTCAAAAATCTTATCCGTCAAGTCTTAAACCTTCGGAATATTAATCTGTGATCGTACCTGACCTCCAACAATCCAATTACCTCCATCGTTATAGTGGATTGGACTGAATAAAATAATAATGCGACTGCTTTGGGCAAAATCTTAATGTAATGTCAAGTAAAACAAAAACTTCTACCGTCACAAGACCATAGAGCAAACTAAACATAAATAATATAAAAAACCTAAAACCTAAACCTCCACATCATCCCCCCCGTGTAGCGAAGCTACACAACTACAGTCTACAACCGAGCAAGCTTCCTGGCGGGCCTTCTCAGCGTGCCCCCTTTGGTAGCGACGTCAGCGACTCTCACAATGCCATCTCTGCCCGGAAATACTTCCACTATGCGCCCCATCGGCCAAACTCCTCGCGGCATATCTGGGTCAACCACCAAGACAACATCATCTACTTTAAGATTCTCGTGTTGACTCCCTGTGCTCTTCTTTGGCCTCAGACTAGGCAGATATTCCTTAAGCCACCTGCTCCAAAAATGTTCAGAAAGTCGAAGAACCTTTTGCCATTCTTTCCTCAATGAGAATGCTCCATCGTCTAATCGGGCTGGTATTTGCTGATTTGAAGACGTGCCAATCAAGAAATGGAACGGAGTTAGGCTCTGGTACTCTCCGTTTTCGGTAACATATGTCAAGGGACGAGAGTTCACTAAAGCTTCTGCTTCTAAAAGTAAGGTGTGTAGCAGCTCTTCTCTTGGGGATCGTTCTTTTAATGTAACAAGGAGGGCGGACTTAACTGTTTTTACAAGTCTTTCCCAGCAGCCTCCCATGAACGGTGCAGCAGGAGGAATAAAGCACCATTCTATGCATTTGCTGGCAGCGAAATCTTGCACGCCATCGCTATAGAACTCGCACATTTGTCTGTTAGCTCCGACGAATGACGTGCCGTTATCGGAGAGAATTTTAGTTGGAAGTCCTCGACGTGCAGCAAAACGACGTATACTCATGATGGCAGAATCGGCTGAAAGACTCGTGACAATCTCGAGGTGGACTGCTCGTGTCGTCATACAAGTGAAAAGAGCAATCCATCGCTTTTCTCTGCGTCGACCAATCGAGACCTCAACGGGACCAAAGTAATCTAGGCCAGTGTTCGTAAACGGGCGCTGATGGTGTTGCAGACGCACATCTGGCAGGTCGCCGGTTGGTGGAATATGTGGTGTTGCCTTTCTCTTAGTACAGTAGGCGCATCTTCTTGAGGCCATGCGCACTTCGCTGCGGCAACGAAAAATCCAGAAACGCTGTTTGAGCTCATTCGTGACCAATTCGTTGAATGCATGGGCAGCTTTTACGTGGTAATGGTGAACGAGAAGTCGAACAGCTGGGTGTCGGCCATCCAGAATAATGGGAGAAGTAGTGGCGTAATCGGTGTTCTTCATATGCTTAATACGGCTGTCCAGTCGGAGTCAGTCGCGTGGAAACCGGATCAACGAAATAATTCAAAAATCTTATCCGTCAAGTCTTAAACCTTCGGAATATTAATCTGTGATCGTACCTGACCTCCAACAATCCAATTACCTCCATCGTAAAACCACATTCTTAAATTGCCTTCCCGAAAATCTTCTTGCCATCGTCGCTCTCAAGTAACCTAGGCAACGCGTTAGGATTAGGCCATACCGGAGGCGGTACTAAGAGGTCACATTTTCTTCATCTATGAAGCTGGGTGCTAATCTGCAAGCTATAACCGTAACTGTTGCCAAACAAACGTACTGTAACGCGCAACTATTACGATTGCAAAGGAGTAACCTTTTTTTTAACGGAGAGGAAATCTTTATGTATGCCCTAGGCACGGGGATGCCTAGGGCTATGTGGGAGTCCCACCGAAGAGGTATGCCCAAACTAAAAACTCTCCGGTGTTGCCTCAATCCGGTGTGATGGGGACGCATTGGGATGCCACTGGGGTTTCTCCACAAACCCCGGTAGCCCCGGCTTCCGTCATGACCGCGCCAAGAAGGGGAGCCCGTACTCTTCTAGACTGCTGGACTAGATTTTACCCATGACAGAAGATAATCAGTAGGCATCGGACTTTTCATGGCACGGTAAGACGTTACGAAGCGAGCGACGGAGTCGACATTAACAGTAAAATTCAACTCGTATTCATACTCATGCACTAGCATGAGGCATTCTTTCTTCGCCCTCAAGGCTGACAACGCATCTCAATCCTCTAGTATTGCAGAGCAGGTGACCTTGCTTGCTCGTTTGCCATTCTATCTCATATAAAAAATGAATGGCTAGTTATGTAGCTACGCGCAAAAATCGAGAACGGACCTGGACTGCACCAATACTATCCGTAAAAGGTACTACTGCGAAGAAATGAATTAGAAAAATGGTCTAAAACACCCACACAAGCACCGAAAAATAGCCGCCGAAAAGCCCGGATTAAGGTAAGATAGCTACATAGAGCGACATCTGTTGGGAAAGCTAGAATAAAAAGGAAATTAAAAACCATCGAAGCGTTGCGTATTCTGCCAGTTCTGGCGCCACACCCTTAATTTCTCTTCGTCCCTATCAAGTTTATTACCAGGGTAATTTCCAGGCACATGCCACCCGAGCCAGAAAGCTACTGGAATGAAATAATTGCTCCCTACTCTTTTACAGACGGATACGAAAACACCGCAACGAGATATACAATGTTACCCTAAAACCGTTCTACCGTGTTAGGGGGTAGGGTGTTTTTTGAAATATTTAACTCTATATTTTCTTAAGCTGCGGTGAGTGAATGGTGGGGTTAACAGCTTTGAGGTTTTTCCAGATTTTGGGGGAAATCATGGGTGAGTAACGTGATTATTTAGGGGGAAAAAATTGAAGTGTTTTATAGCGACATTAAAAAAAGGCATTTGCGAATCTTGCGATCATGGATTTGTTCTAGAATATTATTTACTTCATTTCATTTACAACAAAAATCCGTTTAAATGGTAGGTACATACATATATACCTACATACATAAATCACGTCTTTATCCCTTACGGGGTAGACAGAGCCTAAGGTAACAAGACGTAAACGCCACGTCTAGCATGATTGTGGGCGTATAGGTGGAAAGGGGAATCAAAATAGTGATGGGTTGCCAACCGTATCGCCTAAGACATGACTCCGAAGATTTTCGCGTTCCCTCGATGGGCTCTTACCATCTGCGCGAAAGAGAAGCAACAGGTTAATTTCATGTTTTTTCTTTGCTCCCAGACCAGCTTGGAATGATAACGGGTTTAAAAGATAACGCCGCCATTTTGCTAAGATAGCAGTTTTAATATTAAACTTAGCTGCGCAACAGAGTGAGGTTTAAAGACCTTGAAATTAGTTTGGGACGTCCTCGAAACTTAGAGTTTAAAACTTATGGATACCAAATGGATATCGGTTAGACAAATATTTGAGTATCTGTTATCAAATCTTGGGCTCACAAGGACGATGGGACAGCCATTATAGAGAGCACACTACAATGCTCTCCGAGATATTAATGCCAGCCTTTAGATACTTACTTTGTTTACTTAATACTGAAAGGAACGTGACTAGAGAAATTCCAGCATATGGACTCGTATTGTGATTTTCTGTAGCATTTTTCTCCTGTTCATGAATTGGACCGTTTTTAACCTTTCCGCCGCCACATCAAATACAAGAGACGTCACCCATACGCCAGTCTTCTTTATTGCGATGCGCTAAGTGGAACCTAAACTCATTTGACCGAAGGTTGCTTTTGCATTGCAGTAATGGACGTATTATGGTCGTTGGCGTTGAACCTACGGTGCTGATATATGTGTCGTTGGTGTCGAAAAGATTAAATGACAGCCTGTTAAAATTTCATGTAAAAGACAGGATATCTGTGCTTACTCGGGGCACGTTCTAGGGATTTGATGTCGATAAAAAGATGTCTACATTTTAAGAAGGCCCCGTTGACGACTGTGGACGTTGAGAGAACGTTCAGTAATTTAAAGTGGATATTTTCATCTCGACAGCAATATTAATACCGATGCATATGAAAAAAATATTGATTGTATCATAAAAACTATTTTAAAATAAACATATGAATAAACGTTTTAATTTGTTTATTGTTTTTATTCTAAAATTAAGAGAAATTAGATAATATTGGCAGTAACATCAACATAATTTTTTGACCATAAAATATTTTGCTACGTCACTTTAGGACGTGCCCCGAGTTAGCACAGTATGTTTAGTGTACATTTTCAGTCACAAAATATGTCTCGAACGCGTTATCGCTAAAATAACAAATACTATCAGAACAGTTGGTTGCCGTTTCGACCCGCAAGTGGCGCCACCAATTATTCCATAGTAATTGAGACGTTTACTTGAACGCCTTCGAGACGTTTTTATATGCGAAAACTTACACTAGCGGCTCAGGTATTATACATCAGTTTAGGGGCAGTGAGTCTATTTCCTAATGCAAACTATTAAGTACTTCCAGTAACGTATCTTCTTAATTAGGGTGGCCGCACAACCAACCTAACCATTACCAAAAGATTATACAACACTTACTAATACCTTATCATACACTTATAATTCCCCTTTCCACCCATACGCCCACAATCATGCTGTCAACTG
Organism: Pandemis cinnamomeana; assembly: GCA_932294345.1. NCBI lineage: Eukaryota > Metazoa > Arthropoda > Insecta > Lepidoptera > Tortricidae > Pandemis > Pandemis cinnamomeana. The sequence continues at coordinate 10,354,007 of OW028721.1, forward strand.
TGATCTTGTTAACTTAGGCTCTGTCTACCCCGTAAGGGATATAGACCTCATTATTATACATAATGTACTAACAACCGTTTGCGTATATAACACTAGTAGGTATTCTGTGACATCGCACTGTTACAGATACGTTTAATAAAGAACCCGTTAACCCTCGTTGCCTTTTCACTGTCGAATATATTTTGCTTAACTTTGACATAGGCATAATGGCTGCCGATGCTATCAAAGGATGTTATTGTAACCAATACCGTCGCTAGGAAAGTTTTTGCTGGCAAATGTTTGCCGAGCGTTTCATGAACCCCGCCTTTTCGGGGATCAGTTTCATGGCGCTATAACTTATAATTGGTGACAAACCCGAATTATGCGAATGACGCCAGCGGACGCATACCTGGCGTATCAATTTCTTTTGAAACATAGATACACAAATCACGTCTTTATCCCCTACGGGGTAGACAGAGCCTAAGGTAACAAGACCTACAGGCCATGTTTAGCAGGACACTGAGGGCGTAGAGGTGGAAAGTGGAATCAAAATAGTGATGGGTTGCTAGCCGCATCGCCTATAACATGATTCGTATGATTTCGCCCATTCTTTCAGTGGGTTTTTACCCTTTGCGCGGGAAGAGAAGCAACTGGTACATTCTATGTTTTTTCTTTGCTCCCAGACCAGCATGAAAGTAACGAAACGTTATGTTTTTTTATTCATTTACGAACAGCCGTGGTAGCCTAGTGGTTTGACCAGAGGCCTCGTAAGCAGGGGGTCGTGGGCAGTGGCGTATCTAGGTAACCAAGGGCCCTGGTGAAAATAAAAAAATGGGGCCCCACTACTATCTAAACTGGTTACGTATTAATAATAATAGTTCGATCGAGATTTTCTGGTAAGGATTCGAGGGCCCTCTGAGCTTGCCTAGTCCCTAGGTAGCTACGCCACTGGTCATGGGTTCCAATCCTGGGCTCGGACCTCTGAGTTTTACGGAATTTATGTGCGAAATTACATTTGAAATTTCAATGGTGTGTGTGTGAAGTTTCCAATCCGCACTGAGCCCGCGTGGGAACTTATAGCTCAAGCCGTCTCGTTTTGAGAAGAGGCCTCTGCCCAGCAGTGGGACATATAATATAGGCTGAAGATGATACAAACAATACTAACAAAAATACTGAATGCTATGAAAAATTTACAATTTGCCGTAAGTATATGCGGTAACGTATACCTAAATCCATTTATGACCGTCACCGACACTGACTTTAGTATAATATAAGCAGTAGATTCCCTATAATGCGACCCTGAGATAGCGTGCCTTTGGTGTTTGCTACTTTTATTATGAAATATGCAGTGATTTAAACATTTTGACTTGAGGTAGGCGGTAGTCTGTGGATTGCATAAACTGATTGTATGGATCAAAATGAAAGAATAAATCATAGGTGCAAAGTTGTACAATGGATAAATAAATAAACAATCGTGAGTATATCGGAATCTGCAACTTTAATTTGCCTTTGACAAATCAAACATTTTGCGAAAACTCATAAAACTGGCTTGTAACTTTTTACGAATGCGGAGCGAGACATCATTAGCGGTTGGCATTTCAGTGGCTCAACTAACTTCCCTTTTCATCAACAAAGAAGTTTTTAAGATCATCTATCAAATTCTTTCCTTTCAGGTTTTTGTTAAGTTGTAAAAATACAAGTTCCTGCCGATTGCGTTAGGTAATATCTTTTTATCCCCTCGTTAAAGTCTCACAAATATTTTTTTTAGGTTTCCACGCGGGGCTTATTCATGATTTACATTACCGAGAAGTTGTACAGGATTTTACGTTCCCTTTGCATAATTATCTGAGAAAAGTTTTCTCATTTTTTGCTAAGATAACTTGTAAAATTATTTTTTAAGAGTTAAAGCACAGTTTTGATTACAGATCTCTATAAAAGGAACCATTTCCTCTTTCTTTGCTGTAAGTATGTAACTTGGATATACTCGTAACTAAGTGTCTAGACATCAAAATGTTCTTTGAGTATAGTTAGGTATATTCTGCTGCTGTATATTGCCAAAATACAAAGCTTATATTTAACTTTAGTTCACTAAGTATACATCCAAGTTCCAATACGATCTTAAACTAAAATGTTACTACAAATTTGTAAATTCGCTGTAATTTTATTACATCGCTCTAGGGTGATAAGATTAGGAGCGAATTCGTGAAATATCAAGGATAATTTGGTAACAAAAGCCTTTGATAAGGGCCCACGCCAGAGCGTCGTGTTATCAGCTACGTAATTACGGGGAAATTGTTCGAGCTCCCGGATTACAATTGCGTAAGGTTCTTTTTTTCCCAATTTGTTTCAGGATTAAGTAGACCAATTTGAAATTGTAGCTTCCACGCGTTTTCTTTGCTAATTGTGTTTTACGCTTGCTGGTACACGGTTACGCGTGGAGGACTAGGAAACAAAGGAAAATCGGTCATTACATTAATCGACATGGATACATACGAGTACAACAATACAAAAAGTAGTATACAAAATGAAGGGGCATCTAGGGACGATCTTGAAAATATTTTTAGTGGTAGGTAAATAGACTTAAAGTTATTTATGAAAAGGAAAACAATTAACAGACCGTCCTGTCCTGTCTCCGAAATCATACCATGACCACTATGGTAGATAAAAATTTTGAAAAAAAAGTTTTCGAAATAGCAAGATAAACGGTTTGAATAGATATCAAAGACTCTAGATGGAGGTCAAATAAAACGTCTGTTAAATTAATAGAATGTTTTAACACGTTTTTATGTTCCTAAATTTTATGAGTCGACAACAGTTTAAATCTAGTCACGTTTTACTTTAAAATTTAGGAGACAAACTTCAAACGTACCTAAATAGGGTAAATGTTGTTCTGGAATAAAATAGTCCCTAAAATTTTTAAAGAAAATTATATGTCGTATTTTTTCTTTTGTTTTATCTTAGGTCTGCTGTTTTAATTAGCACGATGTGCTCTAATTTGTCGTTGTGTTCCCTTCTTTTTTTACTGTCTTGGAGTTTGAATAAAGAACACGTTTAAATCTATATTTAACTAGCTTCTGCCCGCGACTTCGTCTGCGTAGAATTATACATAAAAACCTTCCTCTTGAATCACTCTATCTATTAAAAAAAACCGCATCAAAATCCGTTGTGTAGTTTTGAAGATATAAGCATACATCGGGACATGGGGACAGAAAAAGTGACTTTATTTTATAGTATGTAGTGATAGTGATATTATGTAAGCCGACATTTTTGGCGTTTAAAACGGAGATAAAGTTCTTTGCCGGATGAAGAGTTGTAGAGGATAGCTAACATTTTATGTAAGGCATTGGAAAGAAAAGGCATGAATGTTAATGTAAGCAAGACGAAAGTTTTAGTGTTTGAGAAAGACGATCATATGACAGAATGTGAGATTTTAATTGCGGATGAGAAAAGAGAACAGGTAAAAGAGTTTGTATATCTGGGCGTTTACGAAAGATGGGAAGTGTGATAGTGATATTGGCGAGGTTGGGTATGGCAAAAGAAGTATGAAAGTAGAACAAATGCAGTAGAAATGAGAGCGTTAAGAAATACGATGGAAGGGTTGATACTGAAAAACAGAATAAGGAATAATGTGGTAAGGGAACGTCCTGGTGTGAAAGAAGATATACTGACTAGGATAGAAAATGTATGCTTAGTTGGTTTGGTCTGCATGGGGGTGGTGAATGGTTGCATCGGGAAAGGAAGGCCTAGAAGGAAGTTCCGGGACCAAATGAAGACGTTTTGAAGAAAGGGCAGGTCAGGAGTACCCGAAACCGGCGAGCATGTATATGAAAATATTGATGAATGTGGATGAAGCGAAAGAGGTATGTCAGGATCGTAGCAAGTGGAACAAAGTAGTCTCTGCCTACACCTACAGGAAAGAGGCGTGACGGTATGTTTTTATGCTAAAACTCTAAAGATTTGTTGAATTTTGTAAATTTATGGACAAGTGTTCTCCTTGATAAAGTTAGGAAAATATTTAAAGAGAATGTTGAAGATTTATATTTGAGGTCTTTTAAGACTATTTTACGAGGCACGGTCCAAAAGTTTCCCTCCAAAGAACCCTTGGGCGGGTTAATGAGCGTTTGAAACGTTCAAACAAAGAATAGTACAATTTTACAGTATAAGTTCCGTAGGTTATCTACGAGGACAAATAACGCTTAGAGAGGAGGATACTAATAGGAAATGTAATAGCCGTCCTATCCCACAGAAATAATTTTGTATCAAGCTAGTAAGCGCAATATTTCGCTTTGTATCGCAGTATGTCGCTCCCTGTTTTCAATATAAAACGGTGGTAAGTTTCTGGGGCCAGAAAAAAATCCACACCTCGAAAAGTTCTTGATGTGTCTCTGAATATTTTTTAGTTAGTAGTACCTACCTATAAAAATAGCCAGTAGACATCGTACGACCAAATTGTGTATGTGTGAGTGTAAATAAATGTTGCGTTGTCAGCTGATTACCTACTGTATTTATGGTATAATTTTAGGTATTAAGGCCGCTCCTGCTTACGACCGTTGACAATTTTTTAATAAAAAAACTTACGGGAAAATAAAGTTAAAAAAACCTTCAGAAAAAAGGAGAAAAATGGAAATTGACAATTTTTACCTTATAATTTTAAACTTAAAAGCAACTTGCATAAATTAAAACATGAATAATTACTTTTTCCTCAAACCTATCATGTTTATATTATAACTAAATCTGGATACGTAATCCCGTAGGGTAGTAGATACAGCGACTTACATTTTATATCCACAGGATGATCCTAAAACTAACTTTAAAAGTGGGGACTCGGGAGCTATCTACACACAAACGTTCCATGATAGAGGTGTTTGCATCGCATGCATAATTGAACAATTCTGAACACTGAAAAACTAATAACCCAAAATAATTATAAAAATCTAATCGAAATAACTAAATCTTTGAAAGTATTGTGTCATGGTTCCAATACTCACGCCGCCTTGCTAAAATAAAGCAAGGGTGAAAGCCATTACAAATAAACTACTCCAGGTACCTACCATCAAAAACGTACTTGACTTTACTGTATACTTTTACCAATGATGATTGATGGCGACCAAAAGGTTGAAACAGATAGTAACTACAGTGTTAACAATCGGTATATAATCATCATCACATACATCCTAAAAATAATTATCTTAATTTCTCACTAAAGTCGAAAGCTTTAATCTGAACACTGCACTGTTTATTTGTGAGTTATTGAACTGAAGGGAGCTGAAAACAGGGGAAAATAATAAAGATTTGCTTGAGGTAATCGCAGCCATGTATTAATTGTTATTAACCTTATAACAGTGCAAAAGTAAATTTTGGCGAGTCCGTCCTTGCTGCGCCATTTTGCGAGAGAGAGCGAGAGAGCGCCCTGTGCGAGTGGGAGCGCAGCTTAGGCGTTTTTTACTTAAACGCATACAATGTAATAAGCACACACAGGAAGAGCAGAAGAGATATACAGTGTTGCAACAGTATTAAAACGAATTGGTGTTGCTCTTACCATTCACATTACAGTTACGATTATAGAATCTATTCTTGTGTTGTGTATCCAACATAATCTGGTAGCTCAAATGGCCCTATCTTTCCGTATTAAGCCCTCGTTTCGCTGTTGGTTTTAGCATCACCCCGTATATGCATCCCCGGAAAGTTTGAGCTTGAGGATGATTTATGGGTTTCAGATTTCAGACACGGATGGATTATGCATATTTCTGGAAAACATTATAATTTTGGCTATGGATTTACAGAATAACGGAATATTTAACATCCGAGTCATGGATGTCGTGTGTATTTAAGTAGGTATGTATTTATTTACATTATATAAGTAATGTTTATCCGTTGCCTGGTAGCCATAGTACAGTCAGCGTCAAATGTTCGTGACACCCAAAGTGGCCAAAAAGTTAGCAACACGACCTTATTTCAACTGTAACAATGACGTGTTGCAAACTATTTGGCTACTTTTTTTTTCAACAAGTTTTCGCTTTTTGACAGTCTGCAACTATTCACATTAAAATGCATAATTTATTCCTAAAACAAAACTACATGCAGGCTTTATAGGTATCCCGAATTTCGATAGTCGGAGTTCATTTCGCGCCTTTTCGCTCACACTAAAGTCATTAATTTGAGAGTGAGAGAGACCGAAAATTGTTCAGAATAGCCCCGTGTTATGAACGACAGGACTTCTTTTGTGTCAAAGCCTTTTCGCCCAAAATATTTCTAGTGTCGGCACACGATCCGCGCAACAATTCGTACGTGGCCGGGGACAAAAGGAAAGAAAAATGCAGCTTTATGACAAGTTAAAAATGGTGTCTTTGCCGCAAAGCGATGCGCCCCGGGCCGACCCATATCCCTCGTATGTTTGACCCTACAGCGAGGGTTTGGGTAAAAAGCAGCTATATTAACAATCTCAGCTGTTTTTTTTCGGAATATTTCGTTTCATTATAGTGGGTATTAGAACACGAGCGGTTTGGAGTACAAAAACATTTTTTTCTACTCGTTGATTTTAATCTGTCAATTATGTGTTTATAGACAAAATTGTAATCACATACTTTTTAATCTTGGATAGTCTATGGCACTTCGAACTCAACTATAATGATTATTATACAACGCTCTAGACGACTATAATAATTTCAAAATTAGAACTTAGTTACTTCGATTGAGCGTCGTGAGCGCTTAATGGAACGCACCCAATGTAAAGTTGGAAATATCTGGCAAATTTGCTTCCATTTGAATAAACCAACTTTTTTCTTCTGTTACGTGATTGGTTAGTAATTGAAGTAATCGCCGGCCAATCAGAAACAGTCTTATAACGACGTCTCATTAGTTCATTTTTGTGCTACGAAAATTTTAAAGTTTTGTTTGTTATTTGACGCGAAATCGATGGTGTTAAATAAATAATCCCTAATTCGAATTAAACATGAGTGACAGTGACGAGATTAGTTTCGCCGCTACTCCAGAGGAGATAACTACTATTAATTTGACGACCGGATAGCCTAGTGGTTAGTGACCCTGACTATGAAGCTAGAGGTCCTGGGTTCGAATCCCGGTAGGGGCAGACAGTTGTATGATGAATACGAATGTTTGTGCCCGAGTCACGGATGTTGTATGTATTTAAGTATGTATTTATCTACATTATATAGGTATGTTTATCCGTTGCCTGGTACCCATAGCACAAGCTTTGCTTAGTTTGGGGCTGGGTCAATTGGTGTAATTTGTCCCAAGATATTTATTTATTATTATTATTTATTATTAATTCATAAGTGGAAGGTACAATTTTCAAACTTAACCCAATGTACTTTACAAAAGGTTATGTATGTACCTCAATAGACGATGATGATGATGACTCGTAGAAAAAGTATTGTATACAATAGTTACATAATTAGCTCTTAAAATCTCGTACCTTACTTAGGCCACTCGGCAAGCCTCGTGGCCTAAACACGGTACTCGACTCTAAGAGCCTTCATTATGCAACGATTGTATAAAATACTATAAGATACCATACTTATACGTAAGTAATATTATAGTAATGTTTATTACTTTGGATGAGATAATATCTGGAACTAATCCAATGGCCGATGACGCCTACCTTGGTCTTAAATGAGGACTTAACCTCATGCACAAGAAAATATCTAAACGACACTGAAAATTAGAAGGAACACACAGAAAAATCTGAAAACTATGGCCAGGGATCGAACCCGGATCCTCGTCATTCCGTGTCGCGTGCTATACCCCATACACCACCCATAGCAGGAGGGTAAGCCTTCAAATTTTTCTATCTGTTACGTGACCTTGTTACTATGCGAATTTTTGTTGCTAAGCGTCGTCTGTTTGAATGATGTGTCTGTACTATACAATTACAAACTCCCGTGGAACATTTACTGCTCACCAGGAACGAGAGATGGCGCTGTTATTCGAATGATAAACTTATGCACAAGAGCATAATAAAGTCATTTGATGCAGACTACATAGATTTCATTAAAATGAATTTTATAAGCATGAGAAGTGACAAGTGATTTGGTATTCGGTCAATCATTTTTGTCCGGTATTACCCCACAATCGTCCTGAACGTAAAATCCCAAAATCAATCTTGCAGTATGTGCACCGCGACGCCCGGTATCGCGAAGGATAAAATTAATGACACCCATTATCGCACATGATGAATGAAATCCATATCTCTAGATAAAACCTGGCGAATCGTTACGTTTATCACCGTCTATAAATAGCCATTATTTTGATCAAGTTGCTTCTCTTCCCACGCAGATGGTAAAAGCCCATCGAGGGAATGGGCATAGGAATCATGACTTTTATAAGCGATGCGGCTAGCAACCCATCACTATTTTGATTCCCCTTTCCACCTATACGCCCACAATCATGCTAAACGTGGCTTTTAGCTGTTGTTACCTTATCTTAATCAAGGGGTCCTTACGGATACACTTCGACCCATTCGTGGATCTTTTGTGTAAGGTGTTGTTACCTTAGGCTCTGTCTACCCCGTAAGAGCTAAAGACGTAATTTGTGTGTGTGTGTGTGTATGTGTTGGGTTAGTTTGACTCAGTCTTGTAAATGTTTTGAAGGATTTTTGAATCATATTCGACAAATGTTTCCATACTTTGTTCAATGTCCAAAGTGAACCGCGACAAAGGCGAGACTAAGTTTTGAATCAAAAATTCAACTGAAAATCTTTGTAAAGTGCATTGGGGTAAATTCGAAATTGGGAGAATTTATTCGGAACAATTCCACAATCTGGCAACACTTATCTAGACGCCAAAGATATTGGAGCTTCTAAGTAAGCGTTGCTAGATTATGTAATATTGTCCCCCGCTTAGTGAATATCTACGAGTTTCGAAATTCCCCCAATTTCGAATTTACCCCAATGCACTATAAGGGTGTATGCAGAATCCTATAAATAATCCCTGGCATATTGCCCAAAAGTCTAGCAATGGGTCGATAATAGGTGATGCCTTTTTTTCTACAGTACAGAGATTTCCAGTCGCCAAGCCACGCTTATTTATTACTAGCGACCCGCCCCGGCTTCGCACGGTATATTATACATGTATTATACATATAAACCTTCCTCTTGAATCACTCTATCTATTAAAAAACCGCATCAAAATCCGTTGACTGGTTTTGAAGATATAAGCATACATACGGACACGGGGACAGAAAAAGCGACTTTATTATATACTATGTAGTGAAGAGCTGCCAGACCTTGACACGTTTCTAAATTTATTTATTTTCTAAAGTAATTGAAACTTATAAATAAAAAGCAATTTCAAGAACAAGCAATTTCTATGACTAAGTTTTAAGCACCGTTGTATTTAGAGCGGCTATAAGTCTCTGGATTCTTGTAAAACAATTTTCCTAAATAAGCTTCTAAATTAGATGTTGACATACAAACGCAAAGAGCATACGAAATCTTCCTTGTAAAGGCTGCAACTTAAGTTAAGTCATGTCTCGAAGTAATGTTATTTTATCACAAAGACGAAACATAAAGGAGAATATTTAAAAAGGAGCTATGACACGTGCCGAGAGGCGTACATGGTTGTAGTTACATAAGGGATGGCTTTTAGCAACTTCGGTTTTGGCTTGTCGTACCTACAAAGGAGAATACAGAATACAGTATATTAATATATCTTTGACATACAGTTAGCTATCGGTTAACCAATTTGCTAGGTAAGAATATTTAATGTACATTGTACTAAGTCTGTAAGGCTTGACAGAACCTGCAAAGACATCGAATTTGTTCATAACTTTTGTTGGCTGATTTTATTCGCACCCAACGCCTTTTCGAATATAAAAAAATACTAGCCTATCCTCGCTTGTGGGATTGGGGTTGATAGATGGGTTTATAGTGCACCTACGAGTGTAATGATACACTATGTATTTGACTGTCTAAGTTTCAAGACAAGCTCGAACGATTTTGGCTGTCAGTCATATATCGATACAGTTATAATAATAATAATGCTTTTGACAGGGACGAGTGGAAGACAGAAGGGGAAGCCTTTGCCCACAGTGGGACACAATATTAAAAAACGAATTAAAAAAAAATGCGTTAAGTGAAAGGATAGTTTCACTATTTAAGTCTCACTATTTGTCACTGATTTAATCCACTCCCTGTCTATAGTACCTCATATATTTTCTTTGCTTCTGATCAAATCCTTATCTGTTGTATGGCCTTCTTATTTTTCATTGCTTCTCACATCTATTTTATCTTAAGTATTATGTTATGTATATATGTATGTATTATTTTATTTTATTTACTTAGCTATGTATTATATTTATGTTGATATTGTTGTTTTTATTATCCCTGCGTTTATCCTGTCTATTTGTTTCCGCCACCTACTTAAACTGTCTCCAACTTATTTTTTGCCTTGGTTGTCTGGAAGAGATCGCTATTAAGCGATAAGACCGCCTATTGTCTACTTTGTTCTTTGTTTCTGTATTGTTTTGTACTGATTTGTGGTGTTCAATAAAGAGTATTTGTATTGTATTGTATAGTTTCTGTCAAAAAATCATTTTTAATACAAGCTTTTTCGCTGATAGTACTTTTTTCTTGAATCCGTCCTACATTATGTGTATCAAATTGCAAGTCAATCGGACTACTCGTTAAGAGTTTCCTCCCGCGGACACGATCCTGGCTATCACCAGAACTCCACTACCAGATAGAATTGTCGTCCGACTGACTCGAGTATGCAAAATTTCAGTTCAATCGGTTGAATCTGCTTCGAAATTGAGTCGCAAAATTCCATTCGGACAAACATACATTGCAAGTTAAATAAAAGCTTGAAAAAACAATATTACCTTGAGTTCATTAGATAAAATTTGCCGGAAAACTGCGAGAGATGTCCACCAAGAGATAATAATTCGTAACAGAAGACCCTTAAAAAAGAACCCCTGCCAAAACAAGTACCTATACACTGTCTAAGGACACAGCTGTCACATTGACAGTTATTGCCTTCAAGACGAATTAGAGGCAAAATGTATTTAATACAGGCTTATTTTCTTACTCACTGAAGAATTAAATTTATGCGACGCAATTTCAATTCTTGTTTCCTCAGTATTGTTCGGACTTTTTTATCTGAAGCAAAATTGCCTACGCATTTGAAGATAATTATTTATTATCATCATCATCATATCTATATACGTCCAATTGCTGGACACAGGCCTCCTCTTACAATGAGAGGGCTGAATTATTTATGATTACCGTTTTATTTGAAGATGCGAATGTCATTGAAATGGACAAAATGTATGTATGTACGCCGTGGTATAGTTACATCCTAATGTTTTGGATAATGTAAATTTTATATATGTAAATATTATAATCCAAATTTATACTGCAAGCTAGTCATGATACAAGCACTATCCCTTTAAGGGATAAGTTCGCCTCTGTACATCTGTTTATATTACCTGTAAAATTAATGTGTTTTATGTACAATAAAGAGTTATACCTACATATCTAGTAAAAAAGCTATCTCGCTCTGTTTCGCTCGTTTTAGGCTAGCGAGATAGTAGGCCTTCGCGATTTTTTTGTATTATATTTTACGTCAGGGGAAGACGTAAAATAGTGTACACGCCTCAAGCCTTAGGTCGCATGTTTATCGCCCTCGCCTTTGGCTCGTGCGACAAATTCTTGCGATCTGAAACATTTTGTATTTCACCACCCTCGGAATGTAATGTACTGTAGTAGGAAGGTATTGTATTGATAATGGTATCTTATTAGACATTTTATGAACTGGTTTTCCTACAACTTTATAAGTTGAGCCTTAGTAATAGGGTTCCGTTAATGTTTTGGGTTTGAAACTTTAAAAAAAATTGAAGGACCCAGAACGTTTAATCGGGCGTTGCTCACTTGTTAGCAGGCTACGCTCCGGTAACTTAATTAGAGCTCGTTTCTGAGGGTAAAGAAACATCTAAGTGGCCAGCCGTGCGAACCAGAACAGGACAAAAATACCTAACTTGATGTTGGTAGGTGCAAAAGTTAAGGAACTAAGTATGTTATTTTTTCGATGACAAAAAAATCGTACTTGATATCTCACGGTATTTAAAAAAAATAACTATAATAATGTATTTTTTTCATTTTCCTTCCATGCTGGTCTGGGAGCAAAGAAAACATAGAATGTACCAGTTGCTTCTCTACCCGCGCAGATGGTAAAAAAGCCCATCGAGGGAATGGGCGATTATAATAGGAATCATGTTATAGGCGATGCGGCTAGCGACCCATCACTATTTTGATTCCATTTTCCACCTATACGCTCACAATCTTGCTAAATGTGGCCTTACGGTTATGCTGCCTTAGGCTCTGTCTACCCCGTAAGGGATAAAGACGTGATGTATATATGTATGTAAAAAGTGTAAAAGCTACAAACCCACCAACTCAATTAAAGACTGAATATAATTTCGTTTTTGCTTATTAATGAACCTACATAATTGTTATAATACCTACTTAAAGGCTATTTAGGCTGAGTGGTTTTATTACCCTCTAGCGTTTCCTTTTTTTTTTAGGATAGGCGTGTATCGTTTTACGTGTAGACTAAATGAAAACTTATTTTTGGACAGTTTTTTATGCTTTAAGTAACACTTCGAAATATATCGACTAGATACATATTTTCAACATGAAACTATAGTGAGACTTAATCATTATTGCACATAAACGGATAACTCACGTATAAAAAGTCGAGAAGACCTACGAAAAAAGAAGAGTACGAGTAAGAGAAGGACTACGAAATAGTCCGAAACATGTCATAAGTCATAAGTCATAAGTCATTTATTCGTCGCTTTCATGTGTACATTGGATCTTACTAGCTAATAAATTTCCCAACATGAAACCCTGTAGCAGGGCACTGCAACATACTTAACCTAATAATGTGATTAATTATTATTATACTTGATTTAAACAACTTAATAACTTATATATAATTAACTTTAAGTAACTTTAATCTACCTCTCGAAAATTAAATTTACAAAATTACAAAATCAGCATTCGAGCATCACTCGACTTTTTATATGTGAGTTATCCATTTATGTGACATAAGATACATATTTTGTTGCGTTTCTGGCTTTGCCTTTGTCTTCAGCAGGAATAAAGTCATAGTGAAACAATAAACTGTATCTGAAGCCGATCAAAATCAAATTGACACGCATGAATAAGCAAATTCTGTTTTTTATTAGCTAACAAAAACAAATTTCAACATTCCAAAAAAGTTCAAACCGTTCCCAAACTCAAAGTTACGAAACAAAATGGAATACAAAAGGGTCTTTTGCATACGAAGTCGTTGAAAGGGTTTTTAAATTACGCATTACCCGTGACATAAAAGAGCTATGTGAAAGCAGCAAGCAAGCAGGTAGCAAATATAAAAGACATATACCTTGCTACTTCTACCTATAGTTACTACAGTTGGTAGCAGAATAGCAAGGTATGCTTCATTCCAGTCCATTTTAACATCTTTGTAAACAAACCAATTTTATCTAAATTTCCAAACAATCACTCATTGTATGCAATTAGGATTTAGGACATTTTATAAAAATTAAACTATGGTAATAAATAGCTATGGCCACGAATATCCAGGTTTGATTCCCGGCCATAGTAAAGGGTTTTACTTTTCGGATTTTTCTATGTTTTGATTTTCAGTGTCGTTTAGAAATTAAATTTCTAACGGGTAAAACCGTAGTTGTTACCATAAAAAATCAGGAAGTAAAATTCTTGATTCATTTGTTAGTAACTATTATACCAAAAATGTATATTAACTGGGAGGGACTTGCTTGTTTACAAAAGCTTTAAAATGTATTGGAATAGACTATAAATATGTTTTCCTCATTTGTATTGATATGGACCGGACTTTACAGTAACGCCTGATTCATTCCATTACCTGTTTATTATTTTGATGTAAATTTCAAATTTTTGGCATATTCTGATTTTAAAGGCAATAAAAATTGCATTTCAGTAAAACGGTTAACAATATTAGTGCAAACGCTGTTATGGCAAAATATCATTATGGCTAAAGATATTATAGATTCCATATTAACCCCGCTGAGCCCGTTGAGCTTCCCGCTGATGTCTTCCCATCGAGTTACGACCTGGGTGCCTTTAAGAGGCGAGTGTACAATTTTCTGCAGGGCCGACAACGCACTGGCATCGCGTAAAGCGCTGCGGGTGTCTATGGACAGTGGTGATCATTTACCATCAGGTGACCCACTAGTTCGTTTGTCTGGCCTCTCTAACATAAAAAAACCCCCATTGTGGCAATTCCACTCTATTAATTAATTCCTTTGCACCCATTATTAACACAGCAAATGTTCCTAAAAACCTGGCGCTTCCTTCTCCTACTTCCATTATTCTCCAGACAGCCTCCACGTTCAGGATATTTTAATTAAGTGAGAACAGGCATTGTCGGAGGACCATTAATAATTCATTTCTTTCTTTAGCGCCATATTATGAGTCCCCGTTGCTTTGAATCGGAACGAAAATATGATTACTTCCGACCCACGGGGGAGATAACTTGGGAGGTGACAATAAATCTGACGGCTGATTGATGATGATGCTATTGAGCTGTCGCGCTGACACAAAGAGCGTTAATATTATTTTGAACACTCGTCAGGTTAGTCAGTTCAATCAAATACAACAAAATTTCGTACTATAGGTTTTAGTATCTATTGCACGTCTAGCACGAGTGCGCGCCATATTACGTCTCTTTTTAGAATTTAGAATGAACGGTAAGAAAAAGACGCGTAGGCTATCTCACGCACGATACGGCGCTCGAGCGCACTCGCACTAGCGTATTTTGGCTAACTTAATGTCTACTTGCATTTCGGTATTACAATATTTATAGTGTATTCATTAAAATCAGATTTGTTAATATTTGTTGAAAATAATAGAAATTCCACGATTATCTACCCTACGATTCCTATTGAGCGATCTATAGATAGACAACAACCTAAAAAAGCCCAATCTTTATTGTTATCTGAAATCGGGCCCAAAATTATAGCTACGATGCATTCCATAGGTATCCAATTGACAGCTATCAATACTATTTAGACAAGTGCTTTGTTAGTCTTTTTATAACCTATAATCTTATTCATAATTATAACTAGCTAGTATAAATTACGCGAGAGAATCGCAAAAGCTTAAAACATTTTATTTAAACTCATTACCTTTTACACGGATTTAAACAGATAACTCACGTATAAAAAGTCGCTCGACATGTTTCGAACTATTTCGTAGGTAGTCCTTCTTCCTGGAGCGCTCGCCCCGGCGGCAGTGAAACGAACGTTTATGTGTAATTATAATTAAGTCTCACGGCAGTTTCATGTTTCTTTTCCCTAAAGCCATCATTAAACACTTACTTCTCCGCGTTATTCCATCATTGGTGAAGAATTAGGAAGCTGTTCAGCGGAATGCATGAAATTTCCGCTTTTGAAAAGATTTTCAAAGAAATTTCTTTCGTGTTACGTCAGGCTTAATGGAATAAGTTCATCAAATTATAAAATTCCGAAACTTGCCACCGAAAATTATGGAAATCGATTCATGGAACCTCAAATTGGTTTATGTTTGTTAAATTACTTTTTCAGATTATTAGGTGCCTATAAATAAAATACACTAAAATACTTCCATGCTGGTCTGGGAGCAAAGAAAAACATAGAATGTACCAGTTGCTTCTTTCCGGGCAGATGGTAAAAGCCCATCGAGGGAATGGGCAAAAATCATGTTACAGGCGATGCGGCTAGCAACCCATTACTATTTTGATTCCATTTTCCATCTATACCTAGCCCCACAATCTTGCTAAACGTGGCCTGTAGGTCTTGTCACCTTAGGCTCTGTCTACCCCGTAAGGGATAAAGACGTGATGTGTGTATTGTATTGTTATATAAATAAAATGAAAAAAAAAATGTGGGAATTTGGGAATTAGACCTTGTAGTTTAAATCTTCGTGGATGTGGTAAAGACGTCTTGTGTTGACGTCTCTTACAAGCATATATTGCTTTAGCTTATTTTAATTAATTATACAACCAGTTTCATTACCTGCCTTGCTCTTGTGAAATAGTACACGTACAATGTTGAGTAGATATTGTGTTTCGTTACAATACCTAGGCTAGATTCCTTACAATATACGTTTTAACTACAAAGACTATTTAGTGTGATTTTATGTATTTAGAAGTTTGAACATACATACATATACAACGTCTTTATCCCTTACGGGGTAGACAGAGACTCAGGTAACAAAACATTAAGGCCAATCAGCATGATTAAGTATAGCTGGAAAGGGAAATCAAAATAGTGATGGGTTGCTAGCCGCATCGCCTACAACATGATTCCTAAGACTTTCGCCCAGTCCCTCGATGGGGTGTTTACCATCTGCGCGGGGAGCAAAGCAACTGGTAAATTCTATGTTTTTTCTTTACTCACTGACCAGCATGGAAGAACAACTTTTCAATTATCTGTATTTAATAAATTTCACTTCCACTGAAACAGACTGGCGCTTGATCATTATTTTTAATCTTAAAGAATAACCTACTGCATAACAAGCTATAAAATGGCAGAATTGCTGACCAACCGTCAAAAACTTGAGAATAGATACGGTAATAAAATACCAAATAAAAAATATAATATCTCATCCACCCCACTTCTCGTCATACATAAACCTAAAAATTGAGCTCAAACGCAAAATCTCTGCTATCGACTCAAAGCGTGCAATTTACGACCAGACTCCTTATTCGGAAACGTCGAAGCGATATAAATAGGATTTGCAAACCAGACTGTAGCGCGCTGCCTTTTAGTATCCTATTTACCTGCAGAGCCAGTGCTAATTAACGGTAAGCAGGCGACAGGTGGGGTTACGAAATCAAGTAGCGAGTGTTTTTGAATATTCTCACGCCTTTTGGGGTGGCCCGAAACAAAATGACGCGACATAAAAAATATACAAACGATATTTTTCCCGTGGACATAAAGTTACCGTTAAGTTAGCGTTGACGTAATATTATAAGTTGTATTTTTTCATGTTATTTTTGGAATCCAAAGCAACGACGCGGTTTGAATCGTGCATTTATCGAGTAAAATGGGACTTGGAGTCATTTAACTTACGGTTTCTTTGAATGGGCTGAAAGTTGGCCAGTTACCAAATACAGTCAACTATTGGCGTCCCCGTAGAAAAGACGCAAGAAAACTTCCGTGTACGGACCATTATATCACACGGTATCTACTATGTATACTAACATTTTTACAAGTAATAGTATACAATGCATACAATGAGTAATTGCGTGGAAATTTAGATGAAATTGGTTTGTTTACAAAGATGTTAAAATGGACTGGAATGAAGAATACCTTGCTATTCTGCTACCAACTGTAGTAACTATAGGTAGAAATAGCAAGGTATATGTCTTTTATATTTGCTTCCTGCTTGCTTTATTTACTTCATTTTCCGATCACAAACATTCTGATTCTATATCGCTTGGACAGTGCTGAATAGAGACTTAGGTTTAGCTGTTTTAGCCCCAAGGGAACCATCGCTTTCGTCGCCACCGTTCTAAAGCTGAAGCAATGAAAATAAATTGTAATAAATTTAAATCCATTTCAGTTATTACAGGCGGGTTGTTGTTTATGTCTGCCATTTGGGAATTGTTTCGGCCTGGATTGAAATATGTTTCAGGTCAACATCATTAGCAATTATCATCATCATCATCGTAAACATTTGTATAGTCGACCATAAATATTATTTTACCACCCTAAGGCATAAAGATTTAATTTTAATTGAACGGCTTAGTGGTCTAATTTATCGCCTAAGAGCACCGATTTAACAACCGGATGAGAACTAAGTATTCTACATCAAAGGTATTTTGTACAATACACACAATACACTAATCACGTCTTTATCCCTTACGGGGTAGACAGAGCCTAATGTGAAAAGGCCTACAGGCCACGTTTAGCAAGATTGTGGGGCTAGGTATAGATGGAAAATGGCTAATAGCGCTAGGAACTCAACACAGAAGTCAAAGATAATTTTTCACATTGTTAATGGATTGTCTAAAAAGACTACCAAGCCAAAATTATCAAAATATTTTATTTATTTGCATCACCTTGCTCTCGAAATGTTTGGGATTCCAATTAAAGTATAAACATACATACATACATACACATATATTCACGTCTTTATCCCTTACGGGGTAAGAGCTAAGGTAACAAAATCTTAAGGCCACGGCCCGTATAGTGATGGGTTGCTAGCTGCATCGCCTATAACATGATTCCTAAGACTTTCGCCCATTCCCTCGATATAAAGTATAAAGCTTTCTTTCTACTAACATAAAAATAATGATATTATTGGATTTAAACACGTAGGAAACAACCGTTTTCCTTAATTCAAATTCAGTTAGTTTTCAAATAACTCGTTACAAAGGGTTACCCTCGATGAATTAAAATGTAAGTTTCATTCGGTTGGGAGTGTTCAGAAACACGCACACCTTGGATTATAATAATCCAGGAGATAAACACTATCTATTAATACAGTACAGTACAGTAAATCTAACAGGCATTTAAACCCTAGACTATAACCTTTTAGAAATAATACCGTGTATCAGCTACTCTTTAATTACAAGATGGTAGAACATTTTTTTATTTAGTTTTCAATTTGAAATTCGAATTGTATACAATATCTTAAATAACTTCACTGATACATTACACTTACAAGGTAGTGGTACAGGCATGAATCATGTTTTCATTCCTAACGGGGTAGACAGATCCCAAGGCAACAAGACCCACAAGGCCACGCCTAGCATGATCGTGGGCGCTTAGGTGGAAGTAGAAAGGGGAATTAAAATAGTGATAGGTTATAATTACACATAAACGGATAACTCACGTATAAAAAGTCGAGTGATGCTCGACATGTTTCGGACTATTTCGTAGTCCTTTTTCCAAGAGCGCTCGCCCCGGCGGAAGCGACACGAACACTGCGCGCCAGCGCTCTGCTCGCGCGGCTGTTCGACGCAACGGACAGCGGCGCACAACTACCCTCGTTTTCATCGTCATTTTTATTCTTGTCAAATGTCGGGCAACACACAACACTGATCACGTCACTCCGTAAAGGATAGTGATAGGTTGTTAACTGCATTGCCTACAACATGATTTCTAAGATTTTCGCCCATAAAGGTAGTGGTTAAATCTGTAAAGTCAAATATTAGCTACTTTCATAGCTCAGATGGATCAACTAATCTGTATAAAAAAGTTTGATTAAAAAATTACGAAAAGTAATTTAAGTTAGGTAATTTTAACACAAAATTTAACTTTAAACGAATTGTAACCATAGCGTAGGTACCGCTTTGTTAAATAAGATAAGGGTAAACAACACTAGTAACGGTATCCACTCCGCGATGCTAATAACCGTTATTGTAAAACTTAACCGTCCACAGTGGATCGACTCGCCTTACACCACACGACGATAGAATTTTATAGAGTGCTAACGTTCAGTTGCGAGCGGGTAACGGTTAATTTATTTTTGCACTAAATAACGGCCGTTAATTAACTGGAATCCCTGGATTTCTTTTACTTAAGAATTTTAATACGAGTAGTATGTTTATTACCTAATACCTTTAATCGAGTAAGTTGTTATTTCAGTGCTTGCTTGTATATAACTGTAATTTTACCCAATTTCAGCCGTCGAATTCAGAAATTGCGGTAAGTACAATAATTTAGATTGGACGACAAAGCAAGCATAAGGTAGCGACTTCACGTACTAGTTTCGTTTAGTGAGTTACACCGGAATTCTCTGTGTTAGCGTCACAATCATGGCGGCAGTTACACTTCCAAGTATACAAGTAGTGTAAAAGAAGTCGGCGTTTAATCTTGCTTTAACGACTTTACACTTTATCGTATCACCACGTCAAGAGCCGGCCCCTTCTTATTTTTAATAGAGCACATGCGCTATCTCTGCGGGTTTTTCGATCTTTGCACACATAAGCTTACATACAACTCACTCTAAGTTGACATTGTGTTTGTTTAAATAGTTTAGATACACATTTAAATCGGTCTATCATTAGGTACTTCCTTGCTGGTTGGGAGCAAAGAAAAAACGTGGAATGTACCAGTTGCTTTTTACCATTTGCGCGGGAAGAGTCCCGCGCAAATGGTAAAAACCCATCGAGGGAATGGGCGAAAATAATAGTATTTTGATTCCACTTTCCGCCTCTACGCCCTCAGTGTCTTGCTAAACGTGGCCTGTAGGTCTTGTTACCTTAGGCTCTGTCTAACCCGTAAGGGATAAAGACGTGATTTGTGTATGTGTATCATTAGGTCAATCATTTAACTTTAAAAGGCTTTACTCCTGTTGCAGAATTCTCAATCTCTTGGGGACATAACAAAGGCCCTATACAAAATTTCAGCTTACTAGATGAGTAAGTCAGTCGAGACTTTTTTCCCCATAATTAGATTACATACTGAAGTATTGCCGAATACGTAACAACTTGGGCAATATTTTACAGCTTACATTGCCAAAATGTTCCTTCAAAATGATGTATGCAGCCGATATCCGCGCTTGAATTTCAAAAATGGCTTTTTAAAGACCCAACACTGTCTCCGTGACGGGGAAGATATATTTAATGGGTTTGTGAGCCGAGTTACCGTTCCCCGGATCTCTAAGTAGCGTTACTTTCCCATATTTGCCACTTTGTTTTTTGTAGGGTCTGAATATTAACATTGGTGCCATGTGCGAGTTGTGCTGTCGTGTTTTTTTTTATAAATTAGTGGCTATTGTCTTATTTGTAAGTGATTTCAAGTGTTATATGGTGGATTTTTAATAGGTTTCACTTCATAGTTTATGTGTATTTTATTCTTCTTTTTTTTCTTTCTTTATAATGTACTAGCGACCCGCCCCGGCTTCGCACGGTATATTGTGCATGTACTATACATTATAAACCTTCCTCTTGAATCACTCTATCTATTAAAAACAACCGCATCAAAATCCGTTGTGTAGTTTTGAAGATATAAGCATACATCGGGACATGGGGACAGAAAAAGTGACTTTGTTTTATAATATGTAGTGATAGTGATGATAGTGATGATGATGATGATGATGATAGTGATTATAATATTATGTAGTGATGATAGTGATAGTGATGATGATGCTGTGTGTACGAATATCAGGGTTAGGTCTTCTAATTTTCCGTTACTAATTTCAAATTAATTATCAAAGAACTAAAAGTATGGTTGTGAAACTGAAGCTAGTTTTTGTGTGTGACGGTTAATTATTTACCGTGAAAAATCTGTTCGGGTAAATTGTTTTAAAACATAAATATAAAGTACACTTCGATGTTTGGAAAGAAACAATTGGGATTGTCTAAAAAAAAATACCTATCCTTTTTATATTTTTTTTGTGCAGAATAGTCAATTATAAGAAACCAATTTCAATGTTTTCTCATATAACTCGGTATTTTCTTCACTATTAATTATTGAAAGTATTTTGGTTGATGACGTCAGAGTTTCCATTGTGACGTCAGAGTTTCCATTGCCGGTGTCACACATCTGCTTATTGGACAAATTGATCATAAAACGTATGTGAAGCACCGCCATTAACGTCTTTTCTATCTGTGGTGAAGTTGGCAAACTGTCATTAGTATCAATGTCAACATGATTCAACAATAACACAGGAAGATTTACGCGATCTTCTCCTATGAATTTTATATTTTCACAATCGTTACACATACCATAACATTCTGCGCGAAGCAGAAAGGTCCATAAACACATACCAGGTATTATCGAGACAAAACAGGACCCGGAGATAAGACAGCAAACTCAGTAGGCGAAAGTAAACCGAAAAACGTAATATATTAAAATATTTAGCGGAAAATCTTTCATGTGAGCGAAGCACATCGCTGCGCGGTTACACTGTTGCCTAATTATCTACCGAAAGTGCTTCTAAATCTAAACTATAATACAACAATATGAAAGTGAACAGTGGAAAAAACAAGAATGACAGTAACAAGATTGCCCATTTGCTTGTCATCTGTCATAAGATGAATGAAATGTCAGATTGCGGGTCCAAATTGAACTCCGTAGTATAATACACGCGTAAATAGCATAGAATTTGTAACCTTTGCAAATAAAGTACATTTTGGACCGTCTACGTCATGTCTGGGAATATCAAATGAAAGTCATTGCTTATTTTTCATGTAATAAATTCATTTTAGCAAAATAAAATAAAGTAAATACAGAAAACGATTTAAAAAGCATTTATCTCGAAATGGTTTTCGATTTACTATACATTGTAAAAAAATAGACAATCCCAATTGGCGACGTGTAGGTTAGAGCGAGACAACGGCTCTACAAAGCCGAAATTAGCTGAGAAGACCGATGTGCAATCTTTATAGCCGGGTACAAAACTTCATCATTATCACTAGGTACTGTAAACCGGGCAAACTTTAATAGTTTTGACAAACATACATACATACATATATCACGTCAAAGAACCTAAGGTAACAAAACCTTAAGGCCACGTTTAGCATGATTAAGGGCGTATGGGTGAAAAGGGGAATCAAAGTAGTGATGGGTTGCTAGCCGCATCGCCTGTAACATGATTCCTAAGACTTTCCCCCATTCCCTCGTTATGTTTTTACCATCTACGCAGGAAGAGAAGCAACTGGTAAATTCTATGTTTTTTCTTTACACCCAGACCAGCATGGAAGAATAGTTTTGACATTGACATAAAATCAAAATTGTCTATATGCGTTGAATGTTTGGCATGTAAACAATGAAGACATCGATTGAGAGCAGTAAGGAATAAAAATGAGTGAATTCGTTATCAAATTACTGTTTATAGTAGCCCCGAAGTTCAAAGCTACCCCGGTTTACAATACCGAGGTTTAATCGTGCTTAAAAGTTGGTTGAGTTATGTGGCATAGGCAAATATTTTTTCAGATATTCCTTAATCAAATGGTTCAAAAGAGTTTTCATCTCCGGTGTCCGTATCTTTTTCGACCAAAGCCTAAAGCGGATATAGATGTCTAAAAATAGTTCCCGATGCAGATGTGAATAAAATATTAAGGTAGTCTGGCTGAGAATAGAGGCCCTATATTTGAGAGACGCCTGTCTAGCCTATCCGTACCCGAGAAGTATAAAAAGGTTTCATGTTTGTTGAGATACAAAACCAGGAAACCGTATTTAGATGATTGACACCTTGTGTGGATTTCTCAAGTTGATTTTGACTGAAACTTATCACAATGAAAAAGTTTATTTTGCTAACAGGCCGCAAATGGTTCTTTTGTGTTACTTTTTTTACTAGCAGCGCATTTGGAAAGAGCACAATTTACTACAATTAATGGGCCGTCAGAAACTTGACAAAAATAAAATATGTTTTATCTAAATAAAATCTAATTGAATCAGGCAAGATAAATAAATATAGGGGTCTCAGCACCGAATATAACTTTGTCCCTTTCGATGTTGAGACATTTGGTCCTTGGGGTCCTAGCGCTATTAGCCTCTTCAAAGATATTTCGAAGAGGCTAATAGACGCTACGGGTGGCCGCAGAGCTGGCAGCTTCCTTGGACAGCGTATTAGTATCGCTGTCCAAAGCGGGAATACTGCCAGCGTCTGCGGAACTATGCCACGGGGGCCCCTCCTTTTTTAATAATTTTATTTTAAGATTAGTTTTAGTTTACTTTTTAATTTAATAGTTTTTTTTAAATTCCATTTTGTATCATATTAAACAAACTTTTGTCACGTAACGGCTTGAGCCATTTTGAAGATGTAGGTGGCGCTATTCCACAGGAAACTTTATTACAACACCGAAGACTAGCGGGCTTTGTGTTGTGAAGGAATATTACTCGCTGTAGTAGGTATTTAATTTACCCCTGGAACCAATTTTCATACATTTTTCATAAATAATTTTAAAACAATAAAACCCTAATTATAATATTTTGATTAACTAGGTACCTACCAATACACACTAAATAAAATATGAAACAAACAAACGACAAAAATCAAAATAATTAAAGACAAATTATTTTGATTAGACCAGCTTGTTATTGAATTATTTCTGAATACATGTAGGTATGTATTTTTCCGCTTTGTCACTATCAACTTGCTTCATCGCTAGGTTAAGGGCAGGTTGACCGCAACTGACCAGTTGGCCACCCCTGCATTAAATAGGTCAATGGTTGTCAAGTCACGTCAGCTATCACGGAATTATCTGTTCGAATCGTCAAAATATATATTTACTGTAAAATATACTAAAATAAATTAAAACTTAAATAAAATTTCAATTTATAATTTAATAAAGTTAATTCCAGCTGCTTCTCTTCCCGCGCAGATGGTAAAAGCCCATCGATAGAATGGGCAAAAATCTTAGGACCATGTTTTAAGCGATGCGGCTAGCAACCCATCACTATTTTGATTCAACTTTCTACTTCCACCTATGCCCATATCATGCTAAGCGTGGCCTTTGGGTCTTGTTGCCCTGGACTCTGTCTACCCGGTTAGGGATAAAGACGTGATTTATGTATGTATGTATGTAAAGTTAATCTTAATTATTTAATTCCAATCTCTTCAAAAATGTCATCGCGATACGCAATCTTAATCATACCTACTGTTTATTCTGTATACTGTGAAGAGGCATAAAACATCAATTCCGTGGCTCGATCTTTTATATAATTCTGGAGGCCGGCAATTCTAACCGGTGTCTGGTTTTATGTAACCCCATCGTTATTTATTCAGGTGCACGATTACAGAAGCTGATGTGATGTAGGTTCGCGCTTTTCCTACATTGTGCGAATGGGGACTATCGTTTCTTTGCTCACCAGTTGGCGCCACTGTTGACTAACGTCCAGAGGTATAGCTGTCCAAGACTTACCCCCTTATTCATAAACGCTCTGTAGGCTTCTGTTAACTTCTTCTTCTTCTCTCATTAATGGCGGCCGTAAGGCTTGGGCCAATGTCAGTGTGGTAAAAATATAATTCAAAAATCTTGTGACAAAAATGTCGGCAACGTTGTACGGTAATGGTCAAAGACCCCCCTCCCCCCTGTCGGGCTCTTAGCCAACGGATAACGATATCCCTCGGAGACCGCCAGGAAATCATTAACCGGTGCCCAGGGTGCACCGGAACAAGCACTGCACTTCCCCTCGGACGGATCCAAAAACGAACCGCAGCTCTTGATCACACGCGGAGGTAACCCGACTCGGACCCCTTCTGTTAACTTAGCAATCGTTTGTCCTTATCTGTCACTTTGACATTTACCTTTCACAAATAAGGACAAACGATTACTAAGTTAGCAGAAGCCTATAGAGCGTTTATGAATGAGGGGGATACGTCCCACGTCCACTGCTGGGCACAGGCCTCTCACAACGAGGGCCTTGGGCTCTAGTTCCCACGCTATCCCAGTGTATCCACTAAACGTGTCCAGGTCTTGTCACCATAAGCTCTGTTTACCCCGTAAGGGATAACGACGTGCTTTATGTATTGAACCAGATAACGAAATACCTCGCTCAGGACTTCATAAAGAATTCCATTAGACAAGGAATTGTAATTTCCTTGTCTTTAAATCATTGTATCCCGGGTTCAATTTCCTGTGGAACAGAATTCAGGGTTTTTAAGATTTCCTTAACCAAAGATAAAATGAAAAAAATGCCTTACTAAAAACCAGTTTCTTAAGTACTTCCATGCTGGTCTGAGAGCCAAGAAATAAACATAGAACATACCAGTTGCTTCACTTCCCGCACACACACACACAAATCACGTCAATATTCCTTACGGGGTAGACAGAGCCTAAGGTAACAAGACCTAAAGGCTAAGTTTAGCAAGATTAGGCGTATAGGTGGAAAGTGGAATCTAAATAGTGATGGGTTGCTAGTCGCATCGCCTATAACATGATTCCTAATATTTTCGCCCATTCCCTCGGGATTTCACAAGAGAAACAACTGGTACATTCTATGTTTTTTCTTTCCTCCCAGACCAGCATGGAAGAACTTCCCGCGCAGATGGTACAGTCGCCATCAGATATATCGGAGCGGGCGAGGTCCTCAAATATTTCGGAGCAGCAGTAAATTTCAATAAATTCGTTACACTAGATAAGGTTAATAACATCAGAACACGCAATTCGTCATAAATATAAGAGCAGCGACTTTTCAATAAATTCGGAACGTTCAATGAGGTAAAAATATCAGGAAGCACAGATCGTCAAAAATATCGGAACATTTATGGAAAATAAACCTTACTTCTGTAATATACAGTTCCCTATCAATCTCACATTTAAAGTTGTCAAACACGATTTTGACAAGAGTAAGAGTAGGGTAAATCGTCAATTACTGGCCACCCTCCAATAACTGGCCACATTGTACAAAAATTATGAAATTAATAATTTTACAATATAATTATATTTACACGCTTCAAGTAAATCACCAGATACCTAAGGGCAGCTATCTCAAGTATTAGTCGAGTAGATATTATTCTAAATATGATAGCAAAGACTATTAAGATATAAGACCAACACCGGAGATGACGACGCAGCGGAGCCACAACGTTTCGTCGCCTAAATAACATTTATTATGTTTTTTGAATTTTATAGCGCATTGGTTTCGACTGTAATGCTGTAATTTTTTTTTATTTTTTTTATTGACTAAATAAATAAATATAAATAAATATGCTATTTCCTGAGCTTTTCAACTAATTAAGTTCAATATTTTCAAAAAATAAAAAATAAAATTAATTGTCAGATTAGACGGATCCCTCCAGATAATCGTCAGATTATGAGTCAGCTCATTTAGGGCATAAAGGTGACCCTATATATATTAATCTGACGCGCTTGAGTATGTCAAAATGGCGATTTTTTTTGCATATTCTAATAATGGCCACGAGTTTGCGTCACATCCAAATCGTCAGATTATTATATAAGAGCTTTGTTTAAGTTCACTTAACATCCCCTTAGAAAATCTGACGCGCTCGAGTAAATTTTTTTTTTTTCATTTTCAAACCTTATATACGACCACCCCCATCACTGAAACAATCAGATTAACATACGTACATATTTAAAAATACGTAGGAAATGGATGCCAGCAATATCTGACACGTTGGAGTATGTCCATGCAACAGTTATTTTTACAATTTTGAAAATCTATAGCCGCTCCCCCTCCGATGAAAAGGTATATATTATATAACATTTTTTTCTTTTTATCATCTAAGCTTCGCAACTCAATAGGTCTCTATGACGCTTGAGTAAATCCCGATTTAGCAGCGTCGGCTCCCCTACCATTATCATTTTGTAGAGGAGTAGATTCGAATTCCTAACAAAACAAAAATATGGCTAATACGTCATACAAAAATGAAAGATGTCACCTATATTTAGTACTCGTTTGCATGCATAATTCACTGTAATTTAAACTGTATATTACAGAAGTAAGGTTTATTTTCCATAAATGTTCCGATGTTAATGATCAGTCTGACTGCGTCGAAATTTTTGACGATCTGTGCTTCCTGATATTTTTACCTCATTGAACGTTCCGAATTTATTGAAAAGTCGCTGCTCTTATATTTATGACGAATTGCGTGTTCTGATGTTATTAACCTTATCTAGTGTAACGAATTTATTGAAATTTACTGCTGCTCCGAAATATTTGAGGACCTCGCCCGCTCCGATATATCTGATGGCGACTGTACAACCCACCTATGTGCTTACTACTTACTGATTGTAAATTCGAAATCTTCTTAATTTTAACGTAAACAAACGCGAGAACTGAAAACATACACAAATTCAACATTAAGAAAACAACGGATTTCAATCAAACTTCAATTTTCCTTAAACTTATGCTTTGAAGCGGATATTCGGCATCTTAATTAGAAGTCATTATTTCGTTACAACAGACGACTACGACACGATTACGATGCTTATTTAATCATTCACAACTCCTAAATACATATATTTGGTTACTTCTTTCGTATTAACTAAGGACTGTAGACTAACTCGCTCGCAATCGCCATAGCCACTCACTTGCTTCTGGTAACTGTAGCTACCAACTTTGTGCACCTCTAAATTGCTTCTGGTAGCTGTGGCTACCAAGGAGTGTATGGACGGTTTTCGATTTTTTATCTGTAAACGGTGCCACAGATATGCTATGAACCGTTTTCACAACACAGAATAACCAACATAACAACGTTTAAAAAATGTTTCATCGTATTTAATACACCGAAAATATTTTAAATCTGAATTACTTTGCAAGGTGTTTCGACAGTGAGTTCGTCAAAAAGTGCCAAGTGTTTTTCAAATGCCGTAAGTATTCAAATCTATATATTTCTATGAGTATTATACATTAAACTACTCAGTGTTTATTGGTGTATGAGATCAATTATATATTTTTGGCCTATTACGTATTGATCATCAACAAATCTCACTTTAAAAGAATAGCTAAGTAGTTTTTTGACGAGGTTTGTATTTTATTGCCCTACATTTCTAAGATTAGCACATATTTCTTGTTTAATCAATTGTTATTAAATAGTTGTAGTATTAAACTTTATTTATAAACCATAAAATGTATTAAACCACAGCTTATCACACAGGATTAGCGAACAAAACATGTGACGGTTAACTATGAGTACAACCCGGTAACTGTAGCTACCAGAAGCAATTCTGGTATACGCTTTGACAGCATGACCGGTCGTAAGGCATGGGTACACTTGTCTCATTTCATACTTATTTGTGATTTTTTTTCGTTCTTTCAATATATTTCTTATTTTGGTATTTAGCAAAAAACATTACTAATATACTAATTACTACTAATTTTAAATTTAAAAATACACTATCAGTTCAGGTTTTGGTAAATAGCGCAACGGGAGGTGATTTTAAATGTATAATTGGGAGACGGAACGCATATTACCTACCGACTGTTTTTTTTAAACTTTTTAAC
Organism: Pandemis cinnamomeana; assembly: GCA_932294345.1. Lineage (NCBI taxonomy): Eukaryota > Metazoa > Arthropoda > Insecta > Lepidoptera > Tortricidae > Pandemis > Pandemis cinnamomeana. The sequence goes on from OW028721.1 coordinate 10,382,888, forward strand.
CGACTTCAAAAAAGAGGTTTTCAATTCGTATGTTTTTTATGTTTGTTACCTCATAACTTTCGACTGGGCGAAGCGATTTAAATGATTCTTTGTGTTATTTCATTTATAGAAATCAGCAGAGAAATTAAAGCAGGAGCTTACTCAGTGGGTATTTATTGTTAGAGTGACAAAGTCAATGAGACAGAGGAACAATAATATTATTTTGAATGTATTTCGCTTATAGCCAGGATGATCTAAGATATACCGTATTCATTAAAAAGGTTCAACACCTCCCCGTAATAGAGCATCCTGTATAACGAATATATCAATTCAAAAATAGCAACATGTATATACAAATAAGGACAAGTACAATATAAATCGGTACAAAAACAACATCCTGTATATACATTTGTTGACATATAAAAGGTATAGAATTTACTAGCTACTCACTTTGAAATTAGACCTAATGAATTGGTGAATCTGTAATGCTTGATTTTTGTGAGAGGTTTGGTGAGTATGTCAGCTAGCATTTCATTTGTCGGAATGTAATGTAAATTAAAATCTGACTGTGAAAGTTCCCTAATGAAATGATGTCTTATGTCGATGTGCTTGGTACGACTGTGAAAAGTGTCATTTCGAGTGAGTTTGATGGAACTTTGATTGTCTGAATAAATGGTGATGGGCTGAATGACGTCGAAAACTTCATTAATGAGTGATCTCAAGTAGATAGCTTCCTTGCAGGCTTCTGCAAGTGCCATGTATTCAGCCTCTGTGGTAGAGAGTGCAGGTGTGCGCTGCTTGCGCGACTCCCATGATATGCACGCACCACTCATTTTGAAGGCGTACCCTGTGTATGATCGTCTGTCTACGACATTGCTGCCGTAGTCAGCGTCTACATATCCGACTGGGTAACTTTGTCCCTTTTGGAAACAGAGTTTCAGGTCCTTAGTTGCCTTGAGATACCTGAGTACCCGTTTGGCAGCTTTCCAATGCACCTCCCCGTAATGTACGTTGAACTGGCTCAGATATGACACTGTGTGTGAAATGTCAGGCCTTGTTCCGATTGCAACATACATTAGAGATCCGATAAGCTGTTGGTACGGTAGATCAGGTCTCTCGTCTTCCTTGGCAGGAATAGTGAGTTTCACACCAGCTTCCATTGGTGTGGTGATTGGAATTGCATCTGTCATTCCAAACTTTTCAATAATTCTTTCGATGTACTTAGTTTGATCGAGTGTAATATTTTCAGTGTCTTGAATGACTCGCATGCCTAAGCAGTCTTTTAAAGTACCAAGATCTTTCACAATAAAAAGGTTTTTAAGTGAGGTTTTGAAGGTCTCTTTCATACATTCATTATTACAAAGGATGAAAAAATCGTCCACGAACACCGCAATTACAAGCATGTTGTTGCCGTCTCGTCTGTAATAAATACAATGCTCGTTTGCTGCTTGTTTCATTGATAAGCTAGTCATAGCTTCACACACTTTTATATTCCACTGTCGAGGAGATTGCTTTAGACCATAAAGCGATTTTTTAAGTAAACAAACTTTTCCTTTTTTGTTGTTTTCAAAACCTGGCGGTTGTTCCATGAAAATTTCTTCTTCTAAATCGCCATTAAGAAAAGCTGTTTCTACATCGAGGTGGTCTAGCTGGACGTTAAGTTGTACGGCAAACGCAAGGAGTAGTCTGACTGACGAGAGTCGAGCTACTGGAGAAAAAGTCTCTCCGTAATCGATACCATGTACCTGAGTGAAGCCTTTTGCTACAAGTCTTGCTTTAAATTTAACAACTTCGCCGTTAGTGTTCTTTTTAATTTTATACACCCATTTATTTTTGATAATTTTTCTATCTGTGGGTCTCTCCACTAATTCCCATGTTCCGTGTTTCATTAAACAGTCATACTCATTTTTCATAGCTTTTTGCCATTCGGAACTGTGAACATCTTCTACGGCTTGTTTATATGTTTCCGGCTCGTAGTCTGACACCATAAACATTGACGGGCTGTATCTCTCAGGCGGTCGTCGCTGTCGTTGTGGATATCTGGTTTCATTGATCGCGCTGTCTGGTTCAGGAGACGTTGGTGCTGATTCACTGGATTCAGTGTCTGCAGTGAAGTACTCCTGTGAGTCCTGTGACGTTTCTGAAATTTCAGGCAGGTTATCAATATGTACAATTACTTCTGGTGTCGGTGGTTCTGATTCCGTTTGAGTATCTGGGGTGGAGGTTGGTAATAATGGCGATGGTGATGGAGTTACTGGTTGTTCAGTAATGGGTTGCGGCTGTGAAGTGTGTGACTCTATCTGTACAAGAATTTGGCCGTCAGTGAGGGTAGTATCGGCAGGCGTTGTGGATTCTGCTGCTAGAGCAGGGTTCGCCACTTTGTCTTCGATGAAGACTACATCGCGTGCGACGATGATCGCTCTCGGGTTACGAGGATCTATAAGGCGGTAGCCTTTACTCTCACTTGAATAACCTACAAAGATACAAGTCTTTGTTTTAGAGTCCAACTTGGAGCGCTTTTCCTTAGGAATTAGAGCATGCGCTTCGCAACCAAAAACACGAAGATGCGATAGATCAATCGGTTTTCCATACCACACTTCGTCAGGTATTTTATTATTTAAAGCTTGGGTTGGCGTTACATTTTTTAAATAGATAGCCGTATTAACTGCTTCGCCCCAGTAAGCTTTTGGTAGCTTGGAGTCATGAAGCATAGTCCTTGCTTTTTCAATAATGGAGCGGTTAGCTCGTTCTGAGATTCCATTCTGTTGAGGTGTGAACGGTATTGTGGTTTGATGGACAATCCCGTTTTCCTTAAAAAAAGTTGAAAACCTGTGATTAATATATTCCCGGCCGTTATCAGACCGAAACACTTTTATTTTATGACCCGTTTGGTTTTCCGCTAAATATTTAAATTCTATAAATTTACTGAAAGCTTCATCTTTTGTTTTTAAAAAGTATCCAAAAGTTTTTCGACTCAAGTCGTCAGTAAAAGTAAGTAAGTACAGGGCTCCGCCCCACGAGTGCGTACTCATGGGACCGCAAAGGTCCGAATGAATAAGTTGCAATACGCAGCTCGTCTTACTAATAGATTTCGGAAAAGGTCTTTTTGAAAGTTTGCCTTGTAAACAAGGGATGCAGGTTTCGTTTAGACTTCCTGTGTAGTCTATGCCTACTTTTTTATTTTTTAAGACGTTTAGGCTATTGACATTTACATGGCCAAGACGTCTATGCCACAACATCGCTGATAGCTTTCTGTCAGTAATCAGCTGAGCTTGAGTTTCGGATACGTCAAGTTTATACATGCCATTTTTGTTTGACGCGGTAGCAACTGTTGTACCAGAAACTTTGCATTGTTGTCTCAGAAGAATAGTAGCGCCTTTAGGTGAAAATACAACAACAAAGCCTTTTTGGACTAGGCTACTTACCGATAGTAAATTAGCAGCTAGTTTAGGTACAAAGAGAACGTTAGAAATTGAATGAACATGGTCATTTACATTTAATTGAATTGTACCCGTACCTTTGCATACCATTTTTTCATTGTTGGCTGCAGTGACATAGCTTGAGCTGTGTGTAAGGTCGCTGAACAGGCGTATGTCGTTACACATGTGAGCAGTGGCGCCAGAATCTAGATACCAGAATGTGGTGGATGAGGGATGCTGAAATGGAGGTCTAGTAAAAGATGATAAAAGTGTAACATCATTAATATTAGATATTAAATTGGTCACAGCAATCTTCTTGAACTTCCTCTTGCGGCATTCAGAGACGACGTGTCCTTTCTTCTTGCAGTATGTGCAAACTGGTGGGCGAGGGCTTGAGTTCTTCGTAGAATTCACGATCAACGCAGCATCTGGTTCTTTTGATGGCGAATGGCGTAGGTCTTCTTTCAGTAGGATTGTAGCTACGGAGTCCGAAGTTAGTTTTGTTCCCGAATTTTCGATAGCCATGACCATGGGATTAAACTTGTCGGTCAGTCCTGTCAGCATTATGAGTCCTATGAATTCGTCATCTACTGGTTCGTTCGCTTCAATGAGCTGTTGCTGTGTGGCTCGTATCTCGCTCACGTAAGCTTCCATCGTCTTAAACGAGGACAGTTTGTAATTGAATAATCTGCGCAAAAGATTAAGTCGCCGCAGTAAGCCGCTGTCTGCGTATGCAGCTTGTAGCTTCTTCCACGTTTCTTCTGCCGTCGTGGCGCTCATTACGGTAGGATATACTCGAGGAGTCAGAGCAAGGCAGATTTTTGCCGTAGCTTTGGCATCTAGACGCTTAAAGTTTTCCTCTCCTACTACTACTTTATACTGTGTAGGATTACTCACGCAGTCCCAAAGATCGCATACAATGAGCACATTCTTCATTGCGAAGCTCCACGAACAAAAATTTTTTGTTCCTTCTAATTTTTCGATCCCTTGAAAAATATTGTGTGCCGGTGCCGAAGAGGTCGCCGATGGTGACGGATTCCCGTTTGTCTCCATACCATAGCACGTATTTTGTTACTGGGCCCATAACCTGTTATTTCATTTATAGAAATCAGCAGAGAAATTAAAGCAGGAGCTTACTCAGTGGGTATTTATTGTTAGAGTGACAAAGTCAATGAGACAGAGGAACAATAATATTATTTTGAATGTATTTCGCTTATAGCCAGGATGATCTAAGATATACCGTATTCATTAAAAAGGTTCAACACTTTGTTTATTTGAAAGCTGGTGCTTCCCGTGTCAAGGAAACACTACAATATACCTAGCAATAATAATACGAGAATACTTTAATAAATATTTTTTTGGGATTTTTTTGTTTTCACTTCAAATATGCGTATGACATAAAAACGTGTTAAATTTCTTTTTTCTTTTTAGGACGTATGACGAAGAAAAAAAATTAGTCCTGAAGTGTCTTGCTGACACTAAAAGACGTGTTCGGGACTTGCCATCCGAAACGCGCCACTTGTAACTAGGTCGGCCAAAAAGGGCAAGCCAGTTGGAGCGGTTCCTTTTGCCTGATGCTTCACCTCGCAAACAGACAAGGTGATACATCTTTTTTTATTCATGTGACTATAAGCACGGAATTAAATTTAAATACAGTTGTAATATTAGTTGGAAAAATAATTGCAATCGTATTTCAGGAAACAGTCGCCAACAAAATCGCCGTGCAGTTTGGGTGATGGTACTCCAAGCACCCCACCAGCTCAAAAGCTGATGCCATGGGAAATAATGATAGTTTATCTATATTTATATGTTCTTGCATTGTTTTTATAATTATAATAATAATATTGGTGGATGATATATACGTGTCAGACATGTCAAAATAGTTTACCTCTTTTCTGATGCTAAAAAAAGAAGGATAGTGCAGTGTTTGTAATGTCTTAATGTTTAGTTTCTTGTGGCGAATTATTCTTGGCAACGAGGGTCTTTACGAAAGCGCTGGTGGTTAAAAAAGCATGTATCGATTTCCGGTTTATATTTGTATCTACCGTATGTATTGTATGTACATGTGTTTTATTTCATTTACTCATGACGATTTCAATCTAAATTCCCCTAGTTGAAAATGTATTTGATTCCATTTGCTCTTGACCAATTTAATCTAAATTCTCCTAGCTTGAAAATGTATTTTAATTCATTTACGTTTTCAATCTAAATTCTACTAACTTGACAGTACAACTCATAAATTTTTATTGAATGAATAAATAATCTAAATCTAAAAAACACTGATTTTAGTAATCTGGCTGTATTGGTTTGTGGTGTTCATTAAAGAACATTTGTACTGTCTTATGTATGAATATGAAGCAGTGCTGGCCTTCTACTAGGTGGACGGACAACATCGCAAATTTCGCACAAAATTTATTCCGAAGAACTCAGGGCCCGGGCTACCACATCTATTTAGCGGCTGTCTCTTTTACTTTTTGAATGACTTTTCGAGATTTTTAGCCCGGTTCTTTTTGAGGCGCTGTTTTTTTTTTCACGATCGATGGTGATCTTTTCGACATAGGCACCTATGAATATTTTAACTACAATATATTGTGTTTACTTCTGTTTAAATATTATTTTAATTTGTGTGAACTGTTCATTAAAAGGCATTCTACTAATATTTTGTATTTTATTCGTTAAGAACAACCTAATAAGCAATTTAAAATAAAAACAAATCACAATTGATCCTTTTTTGCCATGTCCGTAATTAGATTAACTCGATGGTACAGTCAGCGTCAAACAGTTCGTGACACCTAAAGTAGCCAAATGCTTCGCAACACTTCTTTGTTATAGTTGAAACAAATTCGTGTTGCTAACTTATTGGCCACTATGGATGTCACGAACTATTTGGCGCTGACTGTACCTATTAATATTATTATTGCGTTGTCGTTGTTTATAAATTAAACAAAATGCGTCTTATTTGGAGCCCAGCAAATGATTGAAAGTTACAGTGGAAACTTTGAATGAAAGATAGGTAGGTACACTTCATTAAAAAACGATTTATAAAAGAGTAACTGACTGACTGACAGACACCGCACAGCCTAAACCTAAATAGTTGAAATTTTATAGACATAATCCTTGAGGATCATAAAGGTGCACTAAGAAGGAATTTACAAAAGGGAACGGGATAAGGAACTAGACTTTTAATTTTTTCACGGGGGCAAAGCCGCGGGCTCAGCTCCTGTTTTAATAAAAAAACATTATTTATTCTTATTTTACACTTTTTACAACTGCAGTCTATGGATTAAACTAAGTTACAAACCTACTTTTAAAATTTTTTGCTGATATACTGGATGTTTACAAAAGTCGAATCCAAATCCAAATCGACAATAACTAACTATTTTGTATAGATTACATTTAATAATAAACATACATTAAATCACAATAGAGAATTAAATATATAATTATCATACACACCATTAACATTTTCAAATCGCTAAACCCATTTCTATTGCACACCTGTGCCGCGCCCGTTGTATCCCCGTCCTAAATAGGCAACCATTTTGAATTTTGAACTATTCCAAGGTCAGTAACGGTCAGCGCGTGCGGTGAGATGTCGCAAAAAATGGCATTTCGATTGTTTATTTACTGTGATTGAGTGTAATTATTAATATGTTAAGCACTAATATGGCTTATAATGGTTACATGGTTATAAAGTGTGTGCTGTGGTGTGTTTATTAAACGTGATATTGTGGTTACAACTTATTTCTGTTCTTAGTGATTGGCACTAACAAAACTTGGGATTTTTCTAGGTACGTAAATACTTTTTTGTTATCTTGAATTATATGGCTACAATTCCCGTGTAAATTGCACATAATATGCATTTTATTTAAAGATTATTAGTCTCTCATCCTGTTTATGACTATATTTTGGTAATTCGGGGCCTAAATGATCCAGAAAACAAATCATGAACGTAACATATTGTTTCGCGACAAATTGAGCTCTGTAAAGTTTTGAATCGAAAGTTAAACTATTTTTATTTAATATTTTTTCTAAGAAGACGAACTGGTTATTTGGTATCAAATGAAAGCTTGTTTAGTCTACTTTAAATTAATTAATAGAAAAATACATGTTATCAGCCTATATTTTTAATTAAAAATAGTTTTCGACATAAACTCGGCAATTATTTCACTATGTCAACTTTGTGCATTTTTAAAAAATATTTTTGGTATAATAACCCATAATTATAGCGCTGCTGTCTAATTCTTCTTTTATTCACCTTTATTAAATGGTAAAAATATTTGAAAATGGTTGAGTAGAAACAAAGTTATCGATTTTTGAAAATAACGTGTCACTGTGCCGTCGTATTTGTGAAATGTCAAAGCAATTTAGGCTACCTTATCTTAAAATCGAAAGCAAGTGAGTGGATAGTGTTCATTTTGACAGTTCATGTATGGGCTGACAATTGGCATCGGTATCAGCTAGCTGTCACATTCATACAAGAACTGTCAAAATGAACACGATGACGATTGCGAGCGAGTTAGTCAATAAGCCTACTGGTCAAGTATGTGGTATGAACAGATCGATGAATGCGGATGAAGCGAAAAAAGTATGTCAGGATCGTAGCAAGTGAAATTACAAATGCAATTATTTCGCAGTAGTATGTATCGCTCGGCTTTATACGTGTTAAGGTATTTTCGTGGATAGTTCCATTTTATTACAGTACTAGCTTCTGCCCGCGACTTCATCTGCGTATTATACATATTATATATCTTCCTCTCGAACCATTCTGTCTATTAAAAAAAACCGCATCAAAATCCGTTACGTAATTTTAAAGATCTAAGCTATGTATATAGGGGCAGACAGACAGACAGCGGAAAGCGAGTTTGTTTTATACTATGTAGTGATTTTCCTTTAATTTAGTTCATAAAGTTACCTACCCTTATTTGAAATTCCATTTATATAGATGTAGGTTGGTTCGTTGACAGGGGTCGAAAACCCAAGGATTTGCTAAGGATTATTAGTTTACCAGTGCCTATTTCCGAGCAACTTTTAAATCTTTAACTAACCAACCCAAAGTCTACGCGTACAAATAGATATAAATGAGACGTGCTATAAAGTTTTTTCCCTCGCTGATTGCTTTTAGGGCCCTGACAAAAGTTATATAGGGGTCAGTGACCGTAGGGCAAGTGAAAGTTAATGTCAAAGTCATTACGATATTTTGTAAGAAATGGAAGTTATACACTGATCAAGCTTAGGAAACTTTGCAGTAAGAGAAACGTTGCTTTAAGCAATAACCTAATTTGTTGTGGTTTTGGCTTCGCTACATTTTGGTGGCATCTTTTTGCCTTCGGCATTTCATGAGAAATTAAAACTTGTCGCTAGGCATTTGTTTTTGATTTTTTTCCTTTTCTGTTCAATCCGCGAGTTATAATTGCACACATAATATGACAAAGGCGGTATTTTTTATTGCTGAACCATGAGTCTATTGTCGATGGTAGTCGCTACAGAATTGAAAACTGACATTACATTTTTGCACAAACGACAAAAAAGAGTTTCAAAGAAATAGGAACGTCGTCTTTTTTCACTAATTGAAGTCTTCACATGCGTTATACAGGGTGCTCGCGAGGAACCCGCATAACTTTACCAGTGTATACCTGAGGTCGTAATGATTAAAAAACGTTATATAACATAGGTCGAAATATGATTTTTAACTTTTTTTAACTTTTCATACAAATTAAATAAATTATTTTTGGTTCACCAGTAACACAATGCCTCATAGGACGAGCTGGCAACGTTTGTTATTGTTATCTCTTTCTCTCTCTTTGCCCAAGACTTTCGACTTGACAAATTGACATTGTCAATGTTCGCAACTTGCTCGTGTAATACAAATCGGGGTCCGGACTCTTACGAGGCTGGAATAACGACTTTGGCCGAACTCTGTTGACCAATGAGGCGGGCGTTGCTACAGTTACGTTTAAACAAAAGGTTAACCAATGACGGAACGCGATTTTCCGGAAGCTGACGTTGCTATGGTTACTTAATAACAAAAACGTTCAACCAATGCATGAACGCGATTTTCCGGAAGCTGACATTGCTATGGTTACTTAATAACAAAAACGGCCAACCAATGACTGAACACGATTTTCCGGAAGCTAACGTTGCTATGGTTACTTAATAACAAAAATGGTCAACCAATGACAACGTGACATTTCCTGCTGACGTAATGTTTAATGTTTTGAATCCAGCAATGCTACCAAAAGCACGATATAAGTAAGCAGAAAAGGATCAAAAGGAGGAAGTGATTTGCTTGATTAAAAGTAATATTTTATTTCATTTTGGAAACGTGCTTCGTAAACTTTGACTTTAATTATTCAGTTTAGCAATTCGTATTTGCGTTCAAAAAGTTTATTCTTTGGTATTATTCTCGGTACTGGCCACTTGGAAATTTCCTTCGAGTGTCGAGTGTGTACTTTAAATAATGACATCAGTCACATGGATGATGGGTGACATTGTTGCTATTGATTCTAACGGTGTAGAAAATGTAATTAAGATAAAAATAATCTTTGTAATAAAACTTGAAGAAATTGCGAGTGATCAGACGGTCAACCTAACAGCTAAAAAAAATGTTGCAGAGTGTTTTCGGTCCATGGTGCAAAATATCACTCAGATCCTGAGAAACGTGGGAGTGCTATTGCGGATTTTGAGTATTCTAGCTCAGCGTCCCCGGATTTCAACGCAAGTCCCGGCTTTGCACGTAGCTGATACAGTGATTTACAATTACTCGTGTACTAGGGTATTCATGTATTGTCGTGTAATAATAAATGAACAAATTGATTAATGATTGTGTATTTTTACTTAAAAAAACAAATAACAAGACCCTTATCATAAAGTTTAATAAAACCGAATAGGTAATTACTAAGTTAACATAAATTTTCATTCACGATAGATTAAAAATCATAATTTTCCTACCTATTGCACAAATTGTGCGGTTTAACTTAGACGGTTGACGTCGATAGTCGAAAAAAGAGTAAACATAGGCTACTTTTTACCGCGGGAAAATACCTTTTCCTACGGGAAAATTAATTTATCGCGGGCGAAGCTGCGGACGGAAGGCTAGTGAATGAGATTACTCATTAAAATTCGTTTTGATTTATTTAATATTGTTATTGTACATTGAACATAACATAATTATGGGTAATAAAATATTATCATCACGAACTGTTTACTTTCATGTGTAGTTTCTCATATTTTAAGTGAATATCCAGTCCCACCCAAGGCGGGGGGCCCTTGCGATATCTAAGCATCGTTATTATATGCCATCATAAGAAATCAATCGATTTTACAAATAACACTGTGTTAAGAATTTTAATATTCTACTTCTTATTCTCTCCTTAATGGCGGCCGTATTTATTTTCAATGACACATAAACAGAAAGACAGTGACAGGAACGAACTTCTGCAGTTTACGCCAGTCAGATAATATGACGCGGTCTTGCAACGTCGCTATCATAAAGGTGCATTATACTGGTTTCTATTTAAAGCAAAAAATATTAATTACTCGCAAACTAAGCCGAATCCAGCTTACTTTATACAACATTTTATTTTCTAAACATGGTCAGGAATACGGTGGCAAAGTTATGCGGGTTCCTCGCGAGCACCCTGTATAGTGCTCCCGAAAACAATTAGTCACTGGATTTGTGTAATATTTTGGTATCCTAAAGCTGCCTGATTGGTCAAAATTAGAACCAGGCCTTGTGATTTATAAAAATCACAAGACAATAAAGTTAAGGAACTGAGAAAAATTCTGCAACAAAATTTGGAGTTTATTCATTTTATTTTTGTGTTTTTGTTTACACACGTTTCGCTACCTACCGTTAATGGTACTGGTAGTCAAAATTCAAAGGCATAGGTACCACATTTTCATTATATTCAATATTTTATCTTTATCGTTATGATATTAATAAGTAATGGCAATCCCCATGCCGATCCTTAATTATTTTTTAATCAAACATCACGCCGTACCCAATTAATCGGATTCCAATAAGTTGGTGCGTGCTACCAAGACGTTGACATTCCACGCACTTTGTCGTAATTAAGTTAGACTAATACACAGGTAAAGCTCATTAGACTCCGTTTATTAAATCCGTTTAGGAATTACCAAATGTTTCGCGCCTCTGTCAACTTTAACCTAGAATAAGGCGAGAAAACTTTTCCGTCGCAGTTTTTAACCCCCGACGCTAAAAGAGGGGAGTTATAAGTTCGACGTCGATGTGCGTGTGTCTGTGTCTCTCTCTGTGTGTGTGTGTGTGTGTGTGTGTGTGTGTGTGTGTGTGTGTGTCTGTGTGTGTGTGTGTGTGTGTGTGTGTGTGAAAGAATGAAATGACCAAATTTACCCTGGAAATTGTCAGACGATCAATTGGCCACAAAATCAAAAAAAATTACCGACTTTGTGGCGCACCATTTGTACGGCATCAGTTTCATACTGTTTCAATACAGCTTCTAATCCATTATTCCGCAACGCCGTACAAAAATCATGCGACAAGGGGAAAAAATCGAGGGTTGCACTTTTGAATTCTCACCAGCACTCAGTTGGACAGCTTACAAGTGACGGCATAGTGCTGAATCTTATTATTTTATGCTCTTATATCGTCCTATATACGTCACCTGGTTGATATGACCCACATTTTTTGGACATGGGCCTGTAGTCTATTATAGGCTGGAAGATTTCGCGAAATGCGAATTACTCAGGTTACCTACACGTTTCATCTACATGATCTCCAATACAATGGGAACAACCTTCCTATAGATTAATTACATCGGTACGTAATCCACCATCATACTTCAAGGAGAGACGTAAGATGTTATATCAGGTTTCATGAAATTGTTGCGTTATCTGTGAGATACTGAGAAACATTTGGAAACTTTGATTAATATAGTTAGAGCATAGTTAGAATAATTATACACTACACTGGAGTCAGCTATACAGCAGGGATGATGCGGATCCACTTTTTTCCACATCCGCGGATGCAGATGCGGATTTTAAGAGGCTCGGATGCGGATCTGTATAAAAAACTTAAATGTTGGGTTGGTAGAGTTAAAAAAACACAATAGCGTGAGTCAGATCTTGTCAGTTGTCACAACAAAACAGTAGCGAGCCGCGTCACCGTCACCGATTCACCGAAGTCCGAAACAAAATTACCGCTTTCCTATTGGTCAATCAGCACGCGCGGTCGACACGTGCCACTCGCCGGGCCCTCCCCTTTCTTTCATATCGCGACCTGCTACACATCCGCATCCGCTGCAGCTCCGCATCAATTTATGCGGATGCGGATGCAGATGCGGATGTCGAAATAGATGCGGATGTTCCGCATGTGCGGATGCGAATGCGAATATTCGCAACATCCCTGCTATAAGCTCTGATATACACCACAAAACAACACAGAGCTTGTTCCCCGTACATTACCAAGTTACTTAACCGGCACTGGCCAAACCAATGTAAGATGATTAATTTGGATTAATTTAGATTTAGGTGCGGCGGGGGTGGCCGCGAACATGTGTTTTAAATATTTTATTGACTCAGGCGTTACTTTGCGGAGGTCCATTTCAATGAACAAAAAAAAATTTTTTTTCTTCGCGTGACGTTAACGTGCGACGTGTGACGGCACCAGTGTTGGACACTTTAAGCTGACACGCACCAGTAATGGACACTTCATTCTTAATTTAAAGGGGACCATGTCCATTACTGGTGCCGTCACCCTAGTATATCCTGCTGTAATTGCCATCTGTTTTCGGATATTTGAGGTGGTTAATCACTTACGTCATAATTAACCGACTTGACAACAAAATCAACAAGCAGCCTTTTTGGTAAGTTAGGTAGTTTCTGTGCACGCCACTGTCCAACGTCCTGCTGCTATGTTCCGAAACAATTTTAATAAATATTGTATCTATCTTGAGTATAAATAATCGAAGCACAAACAAAGAACCAATTCAAGTTGTACAAGCTATGTGAGGTCTTTTTGCTATTTTAAAGTTAACATTCTTTCAAGAAACACTATCAACTAAAAGCCTGAAGCTGAAATTATGTGATAAAATTGTCCGCGACTAGAATTTTAAGGAGGTCCTTTAAAGTTCGTAGCTTAAATTGTAACATTTTCTGAATTCTTTTAACCGCGAACATTTAAAATTCTAGCCACGTTTTATTGAAGCTGGAATACAGTACTTCTTAAACTTATTAACCCTTTTATTCGTTTAAAAACTACTGACCTGTTTGTTATACCATAATGAAGGTTAGTCCATCTCCAGCATAAATACGTCCCAATCCACTACTGGCACCTTTCACACGCGCAGTGCGGATTAGGAACATCACATACACCATTGATTTATCTCGCAGGTGTATGCAGGATTGCAGGTTTCCTCACGAAGTTTCCCTCACTGAAAAGGTGATACATTTCATATGAGAATTCTGGAAACTTGAGAGGTGCGAGCTCGGGCCCGAACTCACGACTCTCTGCTCGAGAGGACATTAATTTTTGATACCAATAACCTCTTAATCTTAACTGCCAAGACGATTTTATATTCGCTGTCACTCTTTCTTCCATCTCATTCAATCTTTTCATTCCTACAAACATTATTCCAGAAATAAGTTGACATACGAAGCAAAATAAGTCAAAAATAAGCGTCCAAAATGTCCGTAATGGACATATCTTTCCTCAACAATTGTTGTCGTAAACAAAAGCCCAATGGGCCAAACCTATTAAGGAAAACCTCGGAAAGGAAATTCAAAATATGAAGAAACCAATAAGCAAAAAGGGCATCCAATTTTTTACCTATTATTTACCATTCGATGTTGGGCCGTGTCTCTTGTTATTCAAATACCGCTTCGGTATTATACTACGAAACACAATATTGGGCCGAAGACCGTGGTGATTTAGGTGCTCGAAAGGTCCTGAGAGAAACATTTGTTTTGTGACATTGAAAGGAGTTGATAAAGGCATGTTTAATCGTTTGAGGCAGGGAGCCAGACAAAAGCACGTCAGCTGTCGGAAGCCGTAAGTTATAATTGTATTGTGGAAGATAGATCGTATTGTGTTTTGAATAAGTTAGCAAAATCACTAGAGTATCGTCATTATTTGAGTATTTGTATTTGATTTTCATCTCGCAACAATAGTTTAAGTTAGCGAAGTTGCGTAAAGGGTAATGCAGGAAAATTCCAATCGAATTGTTAATACATAAATCACGTCTGTATCCTTTACGGAGTAGACAGAGCTTAAGGTAACAAGGCCACATTTACCATAGTTGTGGGCGTATAGGTGGAAAGGGGAAAAGTAGTGATAGGTTGGTAGCCGCATCACCGATGATACGATTCCTAAGATCAAGCATCGAAGCTAGCACAGTCAATAATTTCCCAAGAAATGTCCAAAAACAACCTGAGATCATACATCTCTATGTACAGGCAAGAAAAAACTAGTGGTTTCAAAAAATAAAACTAACGGGCAAAAACTGAAGAAGAAATGCCAAGCCGAAACATCAAAAGCTTTTGCATCACCACTTACGACATCCAATTATGAAAACCATAAATCCCACGTTGTGGAATCAAAAGACATGAAAAATAACACCTTTTAGCAATGCGAGGTGAGACAGACTAAAACACTTTAGTTGCACGCGAAGGCAGGCAATTTGTTATCGGCAGCACGGGGGCGAACGCCTGATGTAGCTTTGTGAAATTGCTGGTACGATTATCCTTCGTAGAAAGAGAAAGAGAATTATATTCTTGGTCTACGATATCCATACTGTAGTTAAATATAAATTGTGTATTTTTTTTGTAAAGTTTTTCGTAAACCGCTGGCCAATTGAAATGTGTGTGTGATTTCTGCAGGTAGCAAGACTTTGTGCAGGGTACGTCCAGTAGGCCTATTACCTAACTCGCTCGCAATCGCCATCGTGTTCATTTTGACATTTCTTGTATGAATGTGACAGATAGCTGATTCCGATGCCAATTGTCAGCCCATACATGAACTGTCAAAATGAACACGATGGCGATTGCGAGCGAGTTAGGTATTAAGCCTACTGATCGCTACCGCCGTCCTAAACGCTTATCGATTTCAAGAAGAATGTTTATTTTTCTTCTACTATTCATAAATATCTGGATTGAAACAAAACATAACCACTCAGACAGCTCACGTAGAACTAACTAGCTCAAGGGCAAACAAAGTTAACAAGTTCATTTGAAAATGGAAACACTTTAACAAATTGGATTACGGCTGCACGATATTTTGTTGCATTAACATAAACGTACATAAATTGTACTATGTTTTTTCTTTGCCCAGACCAACATGGAAGGATTGAAATGTAATGTTCCTCAAAACTCACTGCCGAAGCCTCTTGTGAAACCTGCATAGTGTTTAATAATACGGTTAATTAATCAGTTTCCCAATTAGCTCCTGTAATTAATCGCACTACCTCAATACATTATTCAGGAGATCACCTTGGCTAAAGGTTAGCCAGACCGCTAACTAATCATGTCCTTTAATTATCTTCGCTCTTACAATGTACTACTAATCATGGGGTTTTGAGACACTGCGCAACCTCATAGTTATAGTAACTTAACATTATCAACTTGATTTTGTCTGAAATATGTGGGATTATTTTAGAACGTAACATAATAATAATATAGCCTTTTTATTCGGAATTCGCTACAATGTCAATAAGTATTTTGTTGTTTTTTATTTTTTATTATTAAATTGTCGCGTAATTCGGCGTGCCTCATGGCATAGGCCTCCTCCGTGTATTGGAGGGTTTGGGCTATAGTTCCCACGCGCGCCCAGTGCGGATTGGGAACTTAACACACACCATTGAATTTCTTCGCCGAAAAGCTCATGGTAAATTTCAAATGAAATTTTCGCACATAAATTCCGAAAAACTCAAATGTGCGCGCGCCCGGGATTTGAACCCACGACGCTCTGCTTGAGAAGCCACAGGTCAAACCACTAGGCTACCACGGCTTTTAGAACGTAGTACTTAATCAAATGTTCCAGTGAAGAGAGCGCGACAGCCGGTGAATTACTGGCGCATGAGGGATTCTATTGTAGCAGCAAGATATATATATATTCATTACTCCTGGTCGCAGTCGGTTAAGCGTGTCGAAACATCTGCGACCGGCACGTGGAACTGCGCGGTCATTTGAAATGCCGAGGACCCTCATTCGCCTTCCATCCAGCGACACGGATGGTCTTGTAAACATCTCGTTGACTAAATACAAAACGGACGCATTCCAAAATCATTTGCCATTGCATTTAAAAACAAAAGTCGGTCGTTATAAGGTTTCAAATGCAACAGTGTCTGACTCTGAAATGTGTCGCTTTTGTATTTAATCAGCGATCTGTTAGCTGACCACAGTCGATCTTCATAGACACGCGCTACCATCATATCCTTTTATTACCATTTAATTATTATTAATTACCATTTTCTTTATATTTATCCAACTAATATTATAAATCTCAAAAAAAAATCGTAAAAATCTTAAGAAAAGAAAAAAAACGAAAACCTTAGGGATCATGTTATATAGGCGATGTGGCTAGCAACCCATCACCGTTTTGATTCCCACCATCATACGCCCACAATCATGCTAAACGTGGTCTTTAGGTCTTGTTGACTTAGGCTCTGTCTACCCCGTGTCGCACCCGCGGGTGCTTTTGGGGACGGAGCAATCATGCCTTCGGTACCGTTCTGCTTTCAGAGTAGTGCATGAACCCTCACACCCGTGACAGCTGACGTGAGGGTCGGCGGGCATAAGCCTGCCGTCGGAGCGGTGCGCCCCGTAAGGGACGCGATTAATTTCCTTTAGATATTCTTGTTATTTTTTTTATATAAAAGTGGGAAAACGAGCAGACAGGTTACCTGATGGAAAATAATCACCATCGCCCAGGGACACCTGCAAGACTTGGGGAATCACAGGTGCGTTGCCGGCCCTTTCAAGAACAGGAAAGCTCGTTTTTTAAAGATCCCTGAATTGTACCGCTCAGGGAATGTTGCAGTAGGAAGTTGGTTCCAGATCTTTGTCGTACGAGGAAGGAAATTGCGTTTAAAGCGCACGGTAATAGACTGCCAACCATCAAGATGTTGAGGATGGAAAGACAGACGGTTCCGCAAAGTACGGTATTGGAATTTAGCAGCAGGCAGCAATCCAAAGAGTTCATCGGAGCGCTCCCCATGATAGATTCGGTACAATATGCAGAGGGATATACGTCGTCATTCTCTCTGTTGTCAGTCTGTTGTCATTCTACGGAGCCTCATGGCCTTTACGTCTTGTTACCCTAGGTTCTGCAGCGCAAGGGATAAAGGGAAAAAGAATAAAGGGATTAATAATGCATGGATATATTGTATTGCATTGTTAAAATGTGTACTAGCGTATCTCAGACTTGTAAATTTCAGCAATATCGAGTTATCATTTTAACTTAATTTCTCAGGAGTTCCCTGTAGTAATCAAACAAATTAGATCAAAAGAGGCCCCCAGCCAAATTGGTATAGCTAAATACTTCATCAGTTTACACAGGAATTAGGCTCGGTTCAAGTTTACTGATTATCTTTTTGACTGTATTTAGAAAGGAGGAGATTGCCTATTTGTCAGGCAAAGTTTCCAAAGCGCCGGAAATATAGACATAGTATAAACTAACTATGTTAGATTAAATCGGTTAAACAGTCTCTTACAATTAATCGCAGGGCTGGGTTTAAGGGAGGGCAACCGGGGCTACAGCCCTGGGGCCTCCACAAAAGAGGGGCCTCCAAAATAGAGACTTCGAAAAAAAAGCAAATTCAGACTAGTAAACACTAGTAAACAACGTCGGAAGGAAAATAATTTCGGGCCAGGGGGCCTCCACTCCTTTGTTGCCCCGAGGCCTCCAGACTTCTAAATCCGGCATTGATTAATTGCGAATTTTTCAGCAGATAATCAGATTAGCTTGACTGAACATGCCTGTAAATGTTTTGTGGGATTGTTTAATTGTGGTTGACAAATGTATCCATGCATAGTGGATGCTCAAAGTCATCATCATCATTAGCATGAAGACGTCCACTGTTGAAAAGGCCTCCCCCTTAGCACACCATAATGAACGACAACTCGCCACCTGCATCCACCAATTTACCGCAACTTTCACGATGTCGTCGGTCCACCTAGTGGGAGGCCTACCAAAACTGTGTCTTCTGGTTCGTCGTCGCCACTCGAGAACTTTTCTCCCCCAACGTTTGTCTGTTCTACGAGTGATATTCAAAGTATACGGCATAAAAGATGAGACTTAATTTTGGATCCAAAATTACGATGAAAACTCTTTACAAGAGTCAAAGTATCAAAGTAATAGAATCACACGCTGAAATATTTCAGAATTATTCTAAGACACCTTAGTATTGAATAACCAAAAGGGGACACGTTTGTATGGAATAACGGCCACCCGATTTCCTCTTCAGGTATCATTTTGATCTAAGCAGTCGCAACCTGGCAATTGCGACCGGCCACAACACATTTACTGGTTTCGGCAGCGCCGTATGCTCGCTTGCATCTAAAAGCGTTGCATATATTCCTACAAAGCCGGTGCATCGCAAGTATAATCGCGAGCTGCCAATTAGTCTGCAGTAATCCGAATAGTGATGATCCTTCCAACCGATTTCGTCATGCCGATCTCTTTGGTTCTAGTCAGTTTGACGCCCGTTCGAAGATGACTTATGTAGCTGATCTTCGAAGCGAAAACTCTCACACAAATATAGCACGTGAGCGCAGTTTTTAGTTCATCGCGTTAGCATCGAGGTCAACTAATCATCGGTCCTTTTCCAGCACCAACTTGCACTCAAGACGTTGTTGCTGTCAAAGCTTCCTACTGAGAGGGATATCGCATCTTTTCATAAGGTGAATCCGAATATATTTGGATTGGGGATACTGTTGGCAGAAGCCACAATAGACAGACCCTTCTCTAGAAGTAAATGTTATGCCTGGACAGCGAAGTCGGAAGGAAGAAACTTGGGAGTTGTATTTATGCATCTGCGTTAAGAAACTTCGTTGGCGCTATGTAGAACATTGTGACGTGGCACCTAGCTACTCGTGCGTCGTAGCAGTTTATGTAGTGGATGCCTAGATGGCGCTAGAATCAACCGTACTACATTTGCCAACAGTTTTTTATTTTAGCATATTAGCTAATACTTAATTAGATGCAATGACGGATTTGTTAAATGTTAATTTGGTCTCGTATTAGTACCGGTTTTGTCAATGACAAGCTTATAATAGTAAACAGAATAATAAAATAGTTGTTGATATAGGCGTACCTGCTATATCGGCAACTGTTATACATGTCAAATGTCAGAACAAAACATATTATTATCAAAGGTGTCTTAAAATATTGCGTCGTCATATTTAATGAAGGAAGCAAACTTCGTAAAATCAATTGACATGTGGGCAAATGAACAATAGACCGGCCAAGTGCGAGTCGGACTCGCTCACCGAGGATTTCGTACAAATTTGGCAAGCGAATATGTAATCCAATAATATATAAAATAATATTTTTTTACATTTATTTCATTAGTTGTGATTTGTATCACTTTTCTAGCTACTTAGTATGGAAATTAGTATGGAAACGCCTTTTCTAAGAGGTAACTGTAGGTAGGTATCTTTTGATTTTGTAATTCTGGGAGTAAAGAAAAAACAGAATGTACCAGTTGCTTCTCTTCCCGCGCAGATGGTAAAAGGGCGAAAATCATAGGAATCATGTTATACTCGATGCGGCTAGCAACCCATCACTATTTTGATTCCCCTTTTCACCTTTACGCCCACAATCATGCTAAACGTGGCCCTTAAGTCTTGTTACCTCAGGCTCTCTTTATCTCGTAAGAGCTAAAGACATGATTTATGTATGTATCTTTTGATAGAGTTGACTTAGAGGGTTTATTTTTTCACAGCTCGAAGAGACTGAAGACCTGAGTATTCGGTACTAATTTTCACTTTGTATCTCTACGCGTTCTTGAGATAACTGGTCTTGAGATACAGATGGACAGAAAACAAAGTGATTCTATAAAGGTCCGGTTTACCCTAAACCACAATCTAAAATTTTAAGTCACCGATAGTTCATCTCTGGCTGTACGTCGGGAATCCAATTAAAATGACTTACATCTACGCCCTTGACCCCGATACCGAAGTTAAATTGAAATCTGTCGCGAGGTTTAACGTGTCCAAACACCCAAGTTCTAAACTCTGCGGAATTGTTCAAGTGGTTAGGGTTGGTGAAGTTTTTATAACTGGAGACAGTGTTATGCTGATTAGTTGGAAGACTTTAATCATTAGAGAATAAGAAATAGATACGTCATCGTTCGTATTTCTAGACAGGGGCCTTAATATGACGTCTTAATGCGATTTAATTTCGATTCAGTTTAGGTTCAGTTTAGGTAAAACCTGAACTGAGTCGGAACTAAATCGCATTAAGACATCATGGTAAGGCCGATGAACGGAGTCGCCGCTTTTTATACCCTCTTGACAACAACGTGTCTTCTTTTTAGGTTCCGTACCCAAAGAGTAAAAAGAACCCTATTGCTAAGTCTTCGCTGTCCATCCGTCTGTCTGTCTGTCAGTCCGTCTATTACCAGGCTGTATCTCATAAAGCGTGATATCTAGACTAGACAGTTAAAATTTTCACAGATAATGATTTTTATGCCTGTCCGTATTTTTATGTATGTCTGTCTATTGACGGTTCACGAGATACAGCCTGGTGACAGACAGACGGACAATGAACGTTTTACCCTTTGGTTACGGAAGCCTATATTTCCTGTCGAATCAAACGTCATCAAACTAAAACCCCCGAATCCCCGAGTAATCCTTTTTGGGGGTTGTCACTGCAGTAATTACTCAGCGATTCTCTCAAACCACAGGTTTCTATTCCCGATTAATTCAAGCAAAACGTTGGTCATCAGCAGCTCAAACATTGAGGCGTCAATTTGAGGTCATCACAAAAGATATCCTTGTATACTTGTTCCCGAGGGCCGTCGGGACAAAGCCGGCGTAATGAAGACCCGTTGTGGTCTACGCCGCCATTAGCTTTGTTAATATTGAAAGCAATACTGACTGACCTAACCTAATTTCATTTTAGACACAAGCTTTACTTGTACTTTTTGTTGATTGTACACACAGCAAAGCTATTCGGTAAGCAGGATAGATACGGCGCGAGCGTGCGTAGGTGCTGATTATATTGCCGTGTGTACATACTTGCATTGCCATCTGTCCTACATATCGATAGGGAACTAAGATCTCCTATCTAACAAATTTTAATAGTAGTTTGGATTCTATTGAGAGAACCAATAGCTCCTATCTTACAATAATTCGATATTACAAGATAGGAGGTCTTGGTTCTTCACCGTCGATATGTGAACCAAATTTCAAGTCAATTGGACCAACCGTTGGAGAATTCTCTCCTGGGAAGACGGTCTTGGCTGGACCACCAGAATCTTACTTCCAGATTATTGTATTGACATCCGAGTTACACAAGTATGCAAAACTTCAGCTCAATCGGATGATGATATCTGCTTCAAAATTGAGTCACAAGATTCCACCCGGACATACATACTTACATACAATACATACATGGTTACATACGTTGCAAGTTATTATAAAGATTGTACTTGTAATAATAAAAAATAGGCTAGGGAGCTCCTTACTCCGTAGGTAATTTTTAGGGTGTGGGAGCAAAAGTAAAAAGTAAAAGCCCATCGAGGGATTGAGCGAACTTAGGGATCATGTTATATAGGCGATGTGGCTAGCAACCTATCACTGTTTTGATTCCCCTGTGTATGTATGTATGTACCGTAGGAGAACCACGAGCAAATTTTTCATAAATCATAAGCAGTGAGTTAATTTGGGAAACAATGGAAATGGGACAAAGCGCACGTCCGCTCTCGAGTGCTGTCATAAATCTCACTATTGTTTTCTTAACTTAATTAATACGCACGCCATCATAGAGTATGATCAAAAGTAAGTAACTGAACCATTTGATTCCTGACTGTAGAACATTCTCACAGGTAAACGTCACATGACTTCCCCTCTCAATTTAATGTAACGTCAGTATGACATTTACTGTGACAGTGTCCCACAGTGGGTCAGGAATCAATTTGTAAGATGGTACTCATAGTACATCTGTAACAACACAAGTTAACCTTTTCGACGCCAACGACACATATCAGCACCGCAGGCACAACGCCAACGATCTATATATACGTCCATTACTTCAATGCAAAAGCAACCTTCGTTCAATTGGGTTTAGGTTGAACTTAAGGCATTCCAATAAAGAAGTCTGGCGTATGAGTGACGTCTCTTCTATTTGATGTGGTGGTGAAAAGGTTAAAGAACGAACAAAAACATTTGCCTTGCTACTCGACTACCACACGTTCAAGAGAGCCACTAACTTAACTATCCCCTGCACCACACAAAATGCTGATGCGTTTCGAACCCTTTACGTGTCTATTTTCAAAGCACAACAAATTAAGTTCAGTATGTGCTAGAATAATATGTATAGACTTCTTGAAATATCCTCCTTCTCCTCAACAGGTTGAAACCAACCACCGAAATTAAATTTCTGAACTATCTAAAAAGCTATGGCCGGGAATCGGACTCGAATTTCTATCATGCCGTGATGCGTGCTTTTACTAATTTTTGTTTTAGATTTTAGGCCAAAATTCTTCAATACAATATTCTCGTAACGGTTATTTTTAAGTACTAACTCCCCGGCCATAGGCTTTTCTTTACGGATATCTTCTGTTCTAGTTTTTACTATAGTTTAGAAATGTTTTTTTTGGTTGTTATGTATAAGACAAGTTTCTGTAAAATTCGCATGCTATTTTTGAGGTTATTTCGGTTTGGGTATTGGGTACCATGTTGCTGCCCATTGTTTCCGATTCATTGCCACATCTACCACAAACACTTAGTGGGAATTAGTTCAGGGTGCAGGCTATGTTTACAGCACTACGTTCTTAATATCTTATTTAAATTGTGTCTGTATCTGTTTTTTAAAAATAAAATAAAATGTATAATTGCTAATATGACGACAGGGCGCTATGGCGTTCATTAGGGGAGGCCTATGTCCAGCAGTGGACTAATATAGGCTGATGATGATGATGATGATGATGAAAACCACTACGGTCTGTTTCAATAAAGCTACTTACCTAATCGTTGAATAAGCAGGATGTCATAATGAAGCCTCACCTCTAAATTTGATAAAACAATGTGTTGCCGTACCTTCCTTATTGAAACACTGTAAACTGAGAGGTTGATTGGATGCTTCACTCATTCTTAACATTTTCTGGCAAAGGCTTTCCGTTCTATATCATCGAGCGTATTAATTCCGGAACGTTCTCACTTAAAACTAGCTAATTCAAAAACGGAGCGACGCAATTAAACTTTCAAATACGTCTTTGATTTGCCACCAACTTTGAGTCCTTTAACTGTAATACGCTAAGAGTTTGAGCCACTTTGATCGTGAATTCGATTCCAAGTTGGTGCGACACTCATAAACAGTCCGAGATACTCCGGGACGGTACTTTAATTACTCCTTAGGGAGTTGAACATCACGGGCCAATCGGAGATCTGAGATCAATCCGAGTAGCGAGATTCCGAAGTGATTGAGAACTATGATTGAGATCCAAGATAAAAGTTCGAACGTTATTTGAAACAAACCCATCTCTGTATTTATTCTCCTTTCCACTTGTACGCCCACAATCATGCTAAACGTGGCCTTTCGGTTACTCTAGGCCTTGCTACCCTGTAAAGGATAAAGACGTGATTTATGTATGTATGTTATTAGCTTGGCGTGTTTATTTTCAGTAAATGCAAAGATATGTGAAAACTTTTATTCTTCTTTCCACCTACACGCCCACAATAATATTAAACGAGGCCATTAGGTCTTCTTAACTTAGGCTCTGTCTAACGCGGAAGGGATAATGTCGAGATTTATATATATATACATATACATATTTATAAGAAAGAAAATGTAGTTGTATCGTGGCTTCGATCAATTGTATTTTGGATACAATATTACCTACAACTAAACACCACAAATCAGCCACCACCATTGTATTACTTACATTTTTACGCAACCCTGCGGATTGGTCGCCATAGTCGCCTGCTAAAAAACCGTTCTTAAAGTGATATCACTTTCGATTTTCCGGGTTCGCACCACCTGCTCACATCTGTTCTTTCCAGTCCATCATGATTGCCTGGTAGGTCGCTGTGGAGCGATAAGGCCGCCAATTGTTGCCTTGTAATATTCTGTATACCTTTTTCTTCAATAAAGACTTATAATATTGTATTGTAGTTTATTGTTTTAATGCAGAATTTTCTCATGTCTCTTGCTACGTACCGGTACACGGAATCTATCGCTTAATTAAGGTCTTGTGTTGCATTGCAGCCCACATCAGTTCTCGCCGTTGATTAAACGGAGACATGAGCCAAACTCGTATAGTCTCGTTCTATTTTGGCAGCTTCGCTATTCTCGTGTACACAGACTAATTTTCTCTAATAGGCACTGCACGTGTTACAGTGTTTAAGTTCTAGTGTATGGTAGCCTGGTGGTTTGACCTGTAGCCCTCAAGCAGAGGGTCGTGGGTTCGAATCCCGGGGGACCTCTGACTTTTTTAGAGCGAACCTAAACTGAATCCTAAGACGTCATGGTAAGGCCCAAAGCTTGGTTCCCGGCTTTATCGTGTAAAAGAACCAGAGCATTTGCCTCTTCGAACTCGATCGCTTTCGTAGATGCCACTCCCGTACATTTCGCACCCTTCGTGGAAGAAAGACGTAAGTCCTATTGACTTACAATGGGACTTACGTCTTTCTTCCGCGAAGGGTGCGATTTCTGTTCAGCCAGATCTGTCATAGATTTAAAGCCCCTAGATAGATATAGAAAAAAGATGTAGCTACTCTAAGATTCTATGCCTATTATTATTTTATATTGTTTGGCTGCCACGATACAGGCTGTGCTAGGCAGCCATTGAATTTCCTAATATTGTAATTAGCTTACATTTTGGAAAATAAATTTTACTTATTTTTTTGGTTTGTAATAAAAGTTGATGATGGTACCAGTGGCGTAACTATAACGTCTGGGGCCCGCGGCAAATCCCTCAGTTGGGGCTCCTTCCTCAATTTAAAGAAGTGCATCAGCGCCCCTTCTGAGCTCTAAACCAAGCCAGTTCGGGGCCCCTGGCATTTTGCCACCCCTGCCACCCTATAGTTTCGCCACTGGATGGTACCTAGAATGACGTCAGGTTTTGTTGCAGGCTGTTAGCAGCTCGTGCGTGGGCAGCATGCCGCGCGCCGGCGCACTGTTGCTTGCGCTCGCGGCGGTCGCGCTCGCTGCGGAGTGGGCGCAAGCGTCTTACATCGATCCTGGTAAGAACATCGTACGGGTGGTACCATCAGCCAAATCTCACTGCTGGCAACGCACTTGTAACCTTTTGGTGTTGCGTGTGCGATGGGAGGTGACACTTACCATCAGGGGCCTTACCATGACATCTCATTTTTAGTATGGATCTGACATCGAGCGAACCTAAACTGAATCGGAATTGAATCGCTTTGAGACGTCATGGTATCAGGGCCTTGTGTTCGTTTGTTCCTTTGGACCTCTAGGCTAGCAACGCATCTGCATTCCTCTAGTATTGCGGGTGTCCATAGGTGGTGCTCGCTTACCATCGTTTGCCTTCTTTGTCGTATATAAAAACACCTCTTTTAATTTTTAAACTGTATTACTTTAATTCATCTTTAAAATTACTGCAGCTATTACGGTGTGTAAACCGAAGGACGGATGGACTGACAGACAGCAGAGGCTTCTGGGGTTGCGTTAGCACCTTTTCTTTACGGAACTTTAAACAGCGTCAAGTAAAAAGGATATGGAAATATTACTTCATTTACTAACAGTGACCTAATGACCTCTGTTGAATTAAATGAAATGTGTCATCATCATTGTTGTTCACTCAGGTGACGAGGACGTGGAGATCAGTCTACCGGACTACGGAGAGGACCCAGCTGATCTGCAGTTGCTGCAGGATGTCGGGAAGTAAGTTCAGAAACTATTCGTTGGTGATGCTGCAATGAATCCAAACTAATATTGGAATCACACGAGCTTTCCAGAACTATTGCACATCGATCTTGCTTTGTTGTATCTACAAGTGTAACAAACACTCCGTATGATAATTCACTGATATAACCATAGCCATAAAAGCTAAAAAACGTAGGTACTTAATAAATTACCAAGACATCGTTATTAGAATTTTTAAGTATACTACAAGGGGTGCGAGTCGGGTTACCTCCGCGTATGGTCAAGAGCTGCGGTTCGTTTTTGGCTCCATTCGAGGGGAAGAGCAGTGCTTGGTCCGGCACACCCTGGGCATCGGTTAATGATTTCCTTTTGATTCTGAGGGATATCATTATCCATTGGTTAAGAGCCCGACAGGGTATTACTTTGACATTGGCGAAATCATCGCATCGATCGATGGGGGGATTAAAAAAGAAGAAGAAGTGTACTACAAACAATAACAAAAAAGTCACAAAATAGATTATTTAGACTAGTTTATGGGCATTAAACACTTAATACGTGTTGTATTCGCTAGCACAAGTAAAGTCAGACGTGCACAGGCTTTAAAAAACTTTTAAAAAAATTGTTTTTTTAAAACTTAACACTGCAAAAAATATATAGCTTGTATTGCAGTGAATTATCATTCGGTCATTTGTTACACCCTGTATTCCTAATGAACAGACCTATTGCGCATATCATTCATTTCTCTGACAGACGGTCGTACATTTATGTTGAGGGATTGGCAATCCGTATTGAATGACGTCGTTGTCGGGAATCCAAATGCAAGCCGATTACGTCACAAAGATATAATGAAGCTTGATTCGTCATCTATATACACAAATTAAGAGGCTATGGGTCGTGCTCCACCTAATTTGGTCCACCCGGAAAAAATACTGACATTATCTTTTAATTATTTTAATAGGTACACTAATATTTATAGGTAGGTTAGGTTAGTTAGGTATCTTCATTTGCCGAAGGGCAAAATACCCAGAAAAAGGGACTCCGCCCGTGCGCGGAGCTCCGTCGAAAACCAGATGAACAAACTATAGGTGGACCTTGACCAATAGCCGAAATCAAATCTATATCCCTTCCGGGGTAGACAGAACCTTACAAAATTAGACCTAAAGCGACGTATTGCCTGATTATGATTATGGTGGAAACGGGAATCAAAATAATGATGGGTTACTAGCCGCATCACCTGTAATATAATCCCTAAGATTTTAGCCCATTCTCTGGATGGGCTTTTACCATATGCGCGGGATATTTTACCATATGAAGCAACTAGTACATTCTGTTCTATGTTTTTTCTTTGCTATCAGGTTAGAAAGGTTCTATGTATCTTTGAGTTTATTACGAAAACGTCTAGAGACAGTATAAACTAACATCCAATTTGGTGTAATTCTACCCTAGACTAATTGGTCACAAAACATAATTAGCGCAACGACAATATTTGTGAAACACAATATTCTATTCATGAGCGTAAATCTTCATGTTTATGAAACGTTACGTTTAACGCAGAAAAGCCTATTTGCTGTAATAACACCGAAGGTTTTTGTTATTATTCGTAGTATTTTTCAGTAGATAAATATTAAACAATATAGTAACGGCTTTAGTAATGTCAGGTAATGAAAATTATGAGACTTCACGTTAGAGGATGTTGGCTGTCTATGATCACTGACATATATACCACGAGTACTAAGTACAAAAGAAGGTAGATGATCTTTGAAGCTATATTTTTCTTTAGTCGCATTCACATTTTTGTCATATTGACATCTTTCTTTAACAATCGTTTAAATGGGGTATGCACCAGCCATTAATGTAGGTCTTGTTACCTTAGGCTCTGTCTACCCCGTAAGGGATAAAGACGTGATTTGTGTATGTATGTATGTATAATTAACGTAATAAGACAATTTGTTTGTTACAGTTAGGTCATTCTCAAAATATATGCACTCCATCTAATTTACGCGTTTTTTTACACGTTCTTTTAGCATTTATCACATGCAGTGCACCAAATTTGGAAAATTGTCGCGGCTATTCTTCAAATTTGTCCGCTTCAACTAACAAAGTCTTAAAAACGTTTCGCTCAAATGGAAAGTATTGTGACGCGTTAATTAGATCAGGTGCACAAATCTGCAGAATGATCGAGCAGTAATAAACTCCTAAATCGAATTTCTGCTAAGGTATTCAAAAGAATGACTGATTTCTTTTAAATGCCTAAAATAGTGGTATAGTTTAGTATCCGATGGTGATTTCAGACGTTCGTCGCTGATCTACGTTTTCAGACGCGCCTGCGTGCGGCGCGGCGGCAACTGCGACCACCGCCCCGGCGACTGCTGCCACTCCTCGTCGTGCCGCTGCAACCTCTGGGGCTCCAACTGCCGCTGCCAGCGCATGGGGCTCTTCCAGAAGTGGGGGTGATCGCCCCACTACCCCCCCACGGCTCCCCTGAAGCGGCGACCAACTCCCACCAGCCGACTTGACCGCCGCTCCATCGGACGCGACAACACTTGCGTTAACACACGGACCCATTGCGTTCTTGGCTTCTTAATTTCCGTATGTTTAATTTCAAATTAGAGAGATTCGAATCGAAAACAGGGACCTAAATTTTAGTTTGGAAATATTTTTGGACCTTGTATACAAAATTTAGCGTTCTTAGCTACTTCTACAAGCGTTCTGTTAGTTGGTTTCGTTGTTAGTACTTTATAGTTTATCTGATTGAGTTGAGTGTCCGCTTACGTGGTTGGGCAATCACCCAGCCTTATTGCCCAATCAGTACGCCTCGACGCCATGCTCGGCCAATCAGATGTTCGCAACCTGCTCGGGCGCCGCGCTGCTGACCAACCATTTGAGTTCGATTTCGTTCTGGCAGCAGCTCGATCGCCCCAGCTCGGTTCAACACTTCTTAACAATGTATGTATGTAGAGTTAACTAAGCTAACAGTAGAGATCTAACGCAGTAGCTACTAAAGATTGGTGGTAAACTTATGTCAATAGGAAGTAGCAAATACTACAAAATAGAAAAAAAAATATAAATGTAACATTAGTGTTTTAGTGTTTTAAGAGACTAATGTTAAAGAAAAACTTGGTGAAAGACGCTATATTAAGCCTTTTTATGAAACAGCGCCATTTGTATTTGCGATTGGCAACTTAGACTTTTAACAATATGAATGTGTCATAATATAATTATTCATATTAATGATAAAGAATCTAGACACGCGGCAGCGTGTCGAGCCAAAGTTCTATAATGTACTATACTACTCTCGGACAGGGGGTATAATGGTATTGCAGCCTAGTAGGTACTTCTGTACGTAGCTTCTTATATCGTACGTTCCTGATTATGGAATATGATAATTGTATTATTACTAATATTGGAATATGGAAAAATATAAATTATATTAATAAATGTTTATGGACGACATTCGCATTATTATTTGACACTGCTAATCCTGCATTTGCGAAGCAATTCAATGGTGTGTGTGAAATTCCTAATTCGCACTGGACCCGCGTAGGAACTATAGCCCAAGCCGTCTTATTCTGAGGAGAGGCCTGTGCCCAGCAGTATCCCAGTGCCTAGATCTCAACTTGAAAGTTCGATTTTAGCGACATATTCATTTCATAGGAACTTGGATGAAAAGTGACAGACCAGGTTATTTGGCCGGCCGTAGTAGGTAATAGAGCGAATTGGCCATGATTCTTCCAATTTGTTCTCATATTTTTGATGATCATTAAAACTTGTTGAACAAATTAGAGAAAATATTTTCAACGTCCCTTGCCGTTAACAGCACGGCTAATAAAATAAAGAATGTTTAATTGGCAAAATCACGGCCAATGCCCTATAAATTGTTTGCACCCAACGCTTCCTTCCCGTTCTGCTGCGGCAAGTGTCCAGTCTTGACGGACGAAAAAGGGAAAAGCCGTGTAACTTGTGTTGTGTAACTAATACTATGGTAGATTTTGGATAGTTACAAGTCATTCCAGTTATAGCCATCTCATTGTGATGCATATTCACTTGTTTATTGCCGCTGGTGCCGAAGAAGTGGTTACATTGTTTGCATAGTTACTTAAACATTGTCCTTAGAACTGCACAACGCAATGTCTGGAACGAACGGCTATTGCATTGTCTATTCAAACATTACCACCAATGTATTCATCAACGACATGAATAATTATATATCTATACACATAGGCTGATAACTTAGGCACGAGTGATCAACCAATCAAGAAGAAATAAGAAGTAAGTATCAGTAAAAATCAAAGTAGAGGATATACTATTATACTACGGACTCTGGAGTTAAAGAAGAAACATCCCGGTAATAAAACTGCTGTTTAAAAAATTAGGAAGCACAACGAATGAAAATGACGAATTCAATGTGAGCTATAATATTGCCAAGCATAAAAGTAGCTGAACATTTTATCACTTTGTCGCAGCAGACAACAACATACGACAGTTTGACATGTACCCAATTACTGAAAGCGACATGGCACTAAATTATTCAGCTACTTTAGAGCTCGACTTTCCACGAACAGTTTCACAAACATTTCTTGGGCAGATGTGTGTGTGTCCTCAAAGGTAAGATTAATTTCTGAAAGTATCCAATAAGGTTTACTTGATAACGGTTAACTAAATGTCTGCTAAATAAGCCCCAATTTTAGAGTACCTACATACCTTAGGAGTATGTTGATTTAGTAAACTATCCACATGAAAGTATTCACACCAAAAGTACCTACCGTCAGCCGTGTCATTATTCTTCATTATTCTTCCTCACCGGTCAGCTTCCGTCTTCTCTCTGGGTTCCAGAAGTAAAATCTGTTGCTCTGGTACAACCGGCATACTAAAAAAACAAAAACATAATCTCAAATTTTTGGTATCATCCTATCACCCGATTAAAAAATGTATTGTGACGATAACTTACATATTTGTTAAACTCTGGAACCAGTTGGCAGCACCGGTTTTTCCGGACAGGTACAACTTATGGATCTTCATAAAACGGGTCTGCTCTTTTCTTCAACACCTGTAACCCCTTTTCTTAAACACATGTCCCCTCTATGTTATGTGTGTCCATGGGTAGCGGTGATTACTTTCCATCATGCGATTACTGCTCGCATGCTCGTTTTCCTCCTATTACAAAAAAAGAACTTGTAACATAGATTTTTCAAACTTACATAATGTGGTATCACTGACCTGGGTACCTAATTCACAAAACGTCATTAACAACTCGGCTAATGCTGAACTTTGCCGAAGTTCTGATGCGGTTCATCACTCACTGCTAATCCTTTCGCATAAATCATTTCCTTTCGAATGTTTATTAAATTTGGAACTTCGAAAATCTGACCCATTTTATCTTATCCCAAACTTTTCGGTTACGGTTCTCTTTTCGAAGTTCGTATCATACTGTCCTTTTCACTCTCAATTAAACGACTATTAGCGTGAGCGGAACAACACATATTGAACTTCGCGAATCGATTTCCGCAGTACCTATGCATAACGCCAGAGATCAAGCCTAACGCAAACATGGTGCATGTTGCAGAGAGTTTAAAAAATGTCACAATAACTTTTCTCAGATTTTGCAAAGTTAGCGTCATTTCTGATGAGGATTAAAAATACTACATTTTGTCACGCAAGAAACAGTGACCATTATTTTCGCTGTTAATTTTACATACATGTACATTTTTTTTTATGGTGTGGAAAGTGCGCCTTATGCATCCTCCCGGTACGGGTTTACCGGGGGTATGTGGGGCTCTCCCGCGACGGCAGGCATACCCACTAAAAACCACACGGATTCCCTATTCAGTCGTATGTGAGGCGTTACGGGAGCACTCGGTGTCACCGCGACGCCCCACGACCACACCAGGATGGGGTTCCCTCTTCGCGGCACCTGTGCAATGCAGGTTTGGGAAGGACATCACTGACCTGGGGACAACTGGGGGTAACCGTGACGTCTTAATGAGATTCAATTCCGATTCAGTTTAGGTTTGTTCGCTGTCAGATCCATACGAAAATCGACACCTCCTAAGTATACTGAGGCAACTGCAAAATCTTGATTTTACAGGAGAGCCGTGCAAAGGTAAAATCATTTGTAACTTTTTTATCTGTAAAGTCCATTCCATAAAACTTTGGATTCGCTGGAACAAAAGTACCTCTTTTCAGACTACATATATGGAAATCTGAAATTAATGTTAGTTTTTGAGAAAATGGTAAATACACTAGTGTACGCGTATTTTACGTGT
This sequence comes from Pandemis cinnamomeana, assembly GCA_932294345.1. NCBI lineage: Eukaryota > Metazoa > Arthropoda > Insecta > Lepidoptera > Tortricidae > Pandemis > Pandemis cinnamomeana. The sequence continues at coordinate 10,415,578 of OW028721.1, forward strand.
TCTGATTTGTGGTATACTGAGGCAACTACCCCTTGATCCAGTATACACCGTACTAAGTTAATTGTTATTTTTGTCTATTTTTCATTTAATAATTAGATAAATATGTTACATAAATCCATACTGTTTAAAAATAAATACGTAGCTCATGCTCAAATGCCCTTTATCGTTATTTGGTCGACATATTAGTCACTTGCACCAGTATACGCTTAAATTAAGTTCGCTTACACCTGTATACTGTTAAAAATATTTAATGTTTTGCTGTTTAAAACGAGAAATTATGTTATATATTTTCCCACTGAACATGAAACTTACAGGACCTTTCTAGCAAGTTGACAGACTTACCATTTGAACGTTTCTAAAGAAAGGTCATGTAAACATTGCTGTAATTTTAATTAAACATGTTCATTGAAACTTTCAAAAATGTTGCGATTGATGTTATATCAACATTACATATGAAAGTTTATTACTTAACTTTCAAGCAACATTGCTGTATTAACTTATTATAATATTCAGTTATTAAATTGCTACAATGTTATTTTATAACATTGCAGATGAAACTTTGCAGCAATCTATATTTAACAACATGCATCACGGAACATTGCTATTACGTTGCAAACTAAACTTATTGAAATGTTTCACAATATTATTGCAGCAATATACTTTTTGCAACCTATAAAATTAAAAGTACCAATAACGTCACAGTTTCAATGTTGCTGTGAAATAACATTATAGACATTGCAGTTACCTCGTAAACAGAACTTATTGTAACTTTCAATATGATTATTGCAGCAATTTACATTTTGAAATATAAGTATTTTAATGTTGCTTCAACAACATATTTTATACGTTGTTGAAACTTTCATAAAAAACATTACAGGCAATTTGCAGTCAAAGTTATCTGAAACTTATGGTGTTATTATTGCAGCAACATTCTTTTTGCAACATATAAAATTTGAGGTATCATAAACGTCACAGTTTCAATGTTGCTGTGAAATAACACTATAGACATTGCAGGTACCTTGCTAACTGAACTTATTGAAACATTCAATATCATCATTGAATTAAATTACATCTTAGAATGTATATTTTCTAAACTGAAAAATGGAACTGAGAACATCATTTTCATGAAGTCTGTTAAAATACAAAACCTTCTCCTAAATGAAACAAAGCCAGGAGTACTAAAAAACGTTTTATTGCCACAACACAATGGACTAAAATGCTTTCAAATTTGAAAGATATTTTGGAAAAAGTGTCAAAATCCAGGCGAAGATACGCAGCTGGACGGTACTTATAGATAACAATATTAATATTAGGACGGCAATTACCTACACACTACTCCGAATGAAAGCGACCCCAAGGTCACAAACTCGTCTGTTGTCAAGCGACCATTTTTCGTCAAGGTCGCGCGGGGCCTCTCAACGGGTGATAATTTACTAAATAATTATGTCGCAAAACTCGTAGGTACCTAAGGTATAGATTTGGCGCCATATCCTGCCTGATAGAGGCGTACAATATTCCTGCACACTAATTCTAACATAAAACTACTTACCTACCTACTTTCTTAAATCTAAGTTAGGTATATCTAAAAAAAGGCCCCCGTGGCATACCTAGTGCCAAATAGGGTGGCAGCATTCCCTCGTTCAATCGCTATACCTACTTGTTCGTTGGGAGAGACGTCACGCGCTTTTGTAAATCTTTGATGAGCATAGTACCTATACTATATCTCTCTAATCTGTGCATAGTATATGCGCCGGGACCCCACGGACCCAGGGTCTCAAATCTGACAGCTGTGAAATTGTACGCCGGACCGAGACCCTGATATTTCACTAACCTCTTCTTTTCGGCCACTTCCGCCACAGAATAAGAAGATTTTGATGTATTTTTTTAAAACGCTCAAAAGACAAGTCGATATTGTTTCTATATAGGTAGAGTAGAATCCAAAACGCAATTAAATATATTTAACAGTGTCATATTCTTATGCGTAATGATTACAAGATCATTACAAACTATTGTAATTGTTACGACATTCCTAAACATAAAAAATAGGTAGGTATTAACCGGCAAAACATTCAAGTAAAATACCATCAATCAAAAATAAAAACGTCAAGAAACGGCCAAGTGCGAGTTGGATTCATGTACGAAAGGGTTATTACGTACTAAAAACTAAAATATTTAGTAAAAAGTATCGACGCTTGAAAGGCGAAAGGTGATAAGCGACATTTTTTGTGATATTGAGTTATAAGTATTTATATTATTAAAATCAGCAGATTTTTCTGCCTCGAGTGGGCTAGGTTTCGTGTGCCTACGACGACTTTCGTGTCGCTTATCCCATCGGTGATTTTTAGAAACACCGATATATTTTTTTACCAAACGTTTTTTTTTAAATTTCTGTATATTGGACATTAGATAAAATGTTTTTTTAGATAATGTCATTTAGACTTTGACTTTTTACGACTTTCCTTCCCTTCGTCGGTTATATTTTTTTACCTCATCATACAGGGTGTTTGGTAGCTAGATACAAAGCTTTAAAGGGATGATAGCCGAGGTATTTTTGAACATTTTTAGCCATATATGTCTTAGCCAAAATTTTTTTTTTTTATTGAAGACAGAAATTTTAGGAAAATACCCAGAAGTTGATAGTCACGAGTCAATATTGTCCAAATGAAGTTTAATTTGGAAACAAAATCTTTTATTTAGGATAGTTTAATGTGTATTGGACCAAATGAAATAATTTTTAAGTGTCTTTCTTGCCACAAAAACAAAATGAAGGCATTCGAAATTACTAAAAATGTCTTAGGTTGGAACAGTCATTTTTCAGTGCCATATTTTTTTTTTAAATCCTTGAAATGTTCAAACATTTTTTGAAACATGCCTGTTTATTGTTCTTTCTTTTAAGGTATCACTCTTTCACATTGCTTGCTAAATCTGAGATAAAAAGTAAAAACCAAATTCAGAATGTACTAGTCTTGGAATTTCACGTTAAAGGTACTTAGCTAGTAAATTTCATGAAAAAAAGATTAAAATTAAATCATTAACCTTCGGTTTGTTGTGATTTGAATACTAAATTAATTAATTTTACAATTTATTTTACATTAATAAATCAAATGTATAAAAATTAAAAAAAAAAAACAATTTCGCATAAGACATATATGGCTAAAAATGTTCAAAAATACCTCGGCTATCATCCCCTTAAAGCTTTGTATCTAGCTACCAAACACCCTGTACAACGTAATTTTATTTTCTCAAACATGCTCGGAAATGTATGCGTTAATGTCCCGATATGAGGACATGAAGTTTCTCGTTTATGGCTCCCTACATTACTTCTTGGCTTAGGCCACAAAAGTTAGTATGAAAATCCATTTTTGTCCGCTGCTCTAATTTTTTAAATTTCTATACTAAAATTAAATTGGCAAAGGAAAAAATTACATACAGCCAACCACCACCACAATCTGTACCTAAGCATAATTGCGACATAAAAAAAAAATCTATGGTACTATATTTATGTGCGGTTAAACATGGTGCTCAAATAGCTGGATCAAATTAGTACATTTAAAAAATAAAAAAGGTGGCAAATCGAAAATCTTTTTTTCTGCTTATGCGTATTTCGTAGTGATTCTTATTATAATTTAACAGAAATAAAAATGACTTCTAGTGATGAAAGTGACGGGGAACTTATGAACTGTACTCCGCCTCATTTAAAAGAGGAGGCAAATTTAGCTATTGCAAAATATATGTCCAATATTACCTTCAACATGAATTAGTACCTATTTAAATTACTTTTTCCCTATAATAAACTATGATTTACTTGAGTCTAGTAGTTATTTTAATTTTAATATTTCCTCACATTTAGAGTAAGATCCCAGAGCGATCAGACATAACTTATTTTCAGACGAATGAAACCTTAAGTTTTCAGTAGCGTCTCGTGTGCCTTGAATACCTACGCGCTTGTGATAACTTGCCGAGTGACACCTGGGCAGGTACCAGGTGAGAAAGGTAACTAAAAATAAGAGTTATTTAACTTAAATTCAGATGGCTGATTTTTATATATATCATGTAGAATATTATTTTAAAGTAATATCATAAGTGTCAGACACTTTTGATGGACCTGAGCTTTTGTCAGACGCTTTTAAGCTAGGTACCCAAAAAATAAATGAACTTTACTTATTTTTACATGTCTGATTTTTGAATATGTTATTGAAGTATTTATTTAAAAGTTATATTCAATCAGTCAGACAAACTAGAGTGACCAAACATCCCCTAAGACAAATATTGTTCAGCCAGAAGTATGAGGGCGAGAGCACTATTGCGCATGCGCCTCAAAGTAAAAAATTTAAATGTGTTAAGAATACTTACTGTTTTCGATCTGAGATTTTTGCATCTTTGTTTCAACAAAATTAACTTTAACAGGTATACTATAAATTTCACAGAATTTTTGTTTTAGGGGATGTTTGGTCACTCTAGTTTGTCTGACTGATTGAATATAACTTTTAAATAAATACTTAAATAACATATTCAAAAATCAGACATGTAAAAATAAGTAAAGTTTATTTATTTTTTGGGTACCTAGCTTAAAAGCGTCTGACAAAAGCTCTGGTCCATCAAAAGTGTCTGACACTTATGATATTACTTTAAAATAATATTTTATATGATATATATAAAAATCAGCCATCTGAATTTAAGTTAAATAACTCTTATTTTTAGTTACCTTTCTCACCTGGTACCTGCCCAGGTGTCACTCGGCAAGTTTTCACAAGCGCGTAGGTATTCAAGGCACACGAGACGCTACTGAAAACTTAAGGTTTCATTCGTCTGAAAATAAGTTATGTCTGATCGCTCTGGGATCTTGGACTAATTGTTTGAGAAAAGCACTATACAAGCTTTGGCCGGAACAGGGATTGCAGGACTCGTTCTATCTGGCCTCGTCTTCGACTCAGCCACCTACCCCAAACTCGTCCAGCAATCCCTTACTTCACGGCCTCTGCAGTAATGTACTATTACATTATATCATTTTACCTATATCCACATAAAAACAAAACATGGCTTAGATCAAATAACCTAAAAGTAATTATCTGCACGATTATAGGTTATCACCTTTTACCTGTTATTAGTTTCGAGAGACATGTCGCTTATCCTTTTTTACTTGCAGTATTTTTTTAATACTACTGTCGCTTATTTAGTTTTTCCTGAATATAAATCTAAACTAGGCGGTTGAGTAGATCGTTTTAAAAAACATATCATTTATATTAGAGCTGGTTGTTCGATATTTTTTCCTATACATAAATGTTTCTAAAACAGAACGTATTTATATCAATAGAGCGAATTTAAAAAGTGTGTTATTACCCATCTAAAAATGTAAGTGTAGCTTACGCAACCTCCGCCGAAACATCATGCTAAAGATTTACGGTATAAATATTTGTACCAATATTTTCGTAGTGTATTAATGTAAACACTTACTTTTTGGCGAATAGTGCATAGAAAAGGGGGTATTTTGGGGTATATGGCCTTGAAAAACACTGGGATACTGCATACACGATCACGATGGAAATTAAGATTAGATTTTGTGGTATTTAGTCATTATTTCATATTTCCTATCTCGTGATAAATTAGGAAAATCCCTTCTGAATGCTTGTTCTTTCTTATCAAGGAACATGTCGACCAAGGATCTAAATCATATATCATAATGGTTCTTTTTATTTCTTATCCCAGAGGATTTTTGCAAAATATAGTATAGACATCAGTTTTCAGATACCACAACTACCTATTGGTATGCTAAGTTTAAAGATTCTAGTAATAATAGTTACGGAGATGGAACCATTTCAAAGTAAGAATATAAATCCCTTTTTACTCCCTATCCCGCCGGAATTGCGGAAAGTCCTGAAATTAGTTTTTAGCAGTTTTGATTTCTTAATTGTGCGCGAAATATCAAGACTAGTAATTATAGTTACGGAGATAGGTTGCCTTTGTGCATATCGCGAGGGAATTTCTAAAAATCGCATGAATCGCAAAATGTATGTATTCGATACATTTTTGGACTCCGAAAGTACGACCACGTGTCTCACTTCCGCGCGCAGCTTGGGTGGTTGCCTGTCAGAGATCGCAGGAATATCCATGTTCTGTCATTACTTTTCAACATTATTTTTAATCCTTCTGCTCCTATGTATCTTTTCGAGCGATTCAGCTATTTGGCTGCCGGTAGCCAGCATCGGCTACGGTCGAATGCTAATCTCCTTTTGTCCTGTCCACCTTCATCTTCCAAAACTTACTCCAAATCCTTCACAGTTCACTCTGCTAGGCTGTGGAATCGGTTACCGACCTCCATCAGGCAGTCTGCCTCCGTGGCGTCGTTCAAGGAAGGCTTGAGGAAGATATGGCTCACACCATCTCCTTAGATATTGTGTGTACTCTTATTGTATTTTGTATGTATGCATGTGTGTAATGATATTTAGTAGTTTTTTATGTTTTTTATGTTTTGTTTATTGTGCTTAGATAAGTACGCTCTATTGTGGCTTTCACTATCTGGAATTTTAAACCTTCACTTTGTCGGTCCCTCGTTTAATGCTCCTCTCATCTACTCAAAGGTTAACTGGTAGAGATCCCTTATAGGGATAAGTTCGCCTTTGTGCATATATTAATGTTTTTTATTTTTTTGTGAATTGTATCTGTTTCTTTATATTTGTACAATAAAGCAGTTACTTACTTACTTACCTTTCTAAGGTTTTCAAACTTTCAAAATGCGGTGGATACTAATATAATACAGTGACTTTCGTTCGAGACATTCCAACTTTAAAGAGTTTTGTCTTGTACCAAACTTTTAAGTATGTTCAACCTGTTTGAATAAAATCGGATTGAATTTTCAGAATAAAATGTAATTTAAATCAAAGGCACTATATAAGCAGTATTGATATCAACTTTGAAGAATATCACCCCCAAAACAACTTTCTACCCCTTTATAACCCCGTTAGTTGAATTTCAAGGAGATTTGAAACAAGCCAAGATCAATCAAGAATCAATTCAAGAATATTTATGCAAAATTTGAAGTAGATCGGGCCAAGGAATCACGCTGTGCCATACAAAGTTAACCCCCTTTTTCTCCCCCTTAGAGGTAGAATTTCGGAACATCCTTTCTTACCAGATGCCTACGTCATACAAAGAACACACCCTCCAAGTTTCAGGTCTGTACAATCAGCGATTTAGGATGTGCATTGATCCGTCAGTCAGTTAGTCAGTCATTCAGGACAAAGCATTTTATATGTAGAGATTTATTTTCGTAACAGGTGGTTAATTTGAATTTTTCATTAATGACTTGAATTGTGTTGGTGATTTATGTAGAAAATAAATAAAATGAGGGGTAAATTTAAGGTAAGGTAAATTTAAAATTGATGCTTATTGCAGTTAGATTATTTGTGTTGATTTTATTTGCGGCCCATAATGACTTTTGTATAATATGACCTTGCTATTAAATTTAAAATGTTTGCGGTAGGATAGTTTTCCTTAATAATCTTTTAAATCATTTTTCAGGCCAGATTCTTTTACTCTTAATTTTTTGTCACATGATTTGGTTAGCTAATTTTACCTCCTGCACTTTTTGGGATCGATTTGCTTAAGAGACACTAAATCCTGAAATAATACTTTTTTAGGTAATGTATTAAACACATCATATAGAGAACACCACTATGATCATTTACAAAGATGATTTTTGTAAATCAGATAACAAATTAAATTGTAATGATTCTTTTTCAAAAATTTGCGTGGTATTTTGGCTCTTCTGTAAAATTACCATTTTGTCGCTTATGACATTTCGTCTTTCAAGCGTCGGTATGAAGTCGTTGCGTTGCGGTCGGAATATTGTACCTACTAGCTTTTGCCCGCGACTTCGTCCGCGCAGAAATAAATTTTGCGTGTCAATACTTAACCACGAATAACTTTTCTACGAAAACTTTACCACGAAAAGGCTATATCACGAACAGACTTTAACACGAAGTCTCAAATAGATCGGCCGGGTACCTCCCATTTGTTCTATGGAACTGTGACGTCATAGGACTGTTAACATTTTTTTTCCCAACAGTTCCATGGTAGAACTATTGAAACAAAAAATGTGCTATTTTGTTCTACAGAACTAAGAGCACCTCAAATTTGTGATGGGAAACTTGAGGTGCTTTTAGTTCTATAGAATAAAAATAGCACATTTTTTGTGTCAATTGTTCTACCATGGAACTGCTGGGGAAGAAAAATGTTAACAGTTCTATGACGTCACAGTCCCATAGAACAAATGGGAGGTACCCGATCGGCCAACAAATAGCTCAAAAGGGGATTGCGCGTCATATTTAGTATTGTTAAGAATTTATTGGGAAATTTATAGATATTATTAAAATTAAAAAGAATAAAACATTACAAATGCGAAGTTTATTTTTATTTTATTCCTCTTCGAGTACAACACCCCCTTGATGATTATTGTTAAGTAGGGCGACTATACGACCATAATTTTAAGTGTTTTATAAAAATAACAATAGTATTTCATTCCGCCGCTTTCGCCTGCGCTGCGCCTTGGCAAACGCGGGAAAAGGGCGCGGGGCGGGAACTCGTACGAGGTGCGCGCGCATGCGCCCCTCGCCTCGACTCGACTGTTTCGACTCGCCCGCCGGCCGCCGCGGTGGCCGGCGGGCGAGGGCGAGAGATTTTGTTTTCATTGTTTTAAAGTTTTCCCTTTTTTTTGTACCTACGTGTTTTACTGAACAAACTGCGTGTTGGACGAAATGAGAATTTGAATTCTATTTGGACAAACTGCGTATTGGACGGCCAGCTAACAAATCATAATTTCATTTATTACTCAATCCCGCCCTTCCGTTACAAAACTGGTCCTTACGAGTTCGGAACGGAAAGTGAATAGACAACAATGAGTGTTAAGAGTGGTAAACAAGAACAAGAAACACGTAGTGCACCAAGAGCGAAACTAGCGAAGTCGGTCGCTACAGACTCAGGATTGGAGACATCGTCGGGCGCCGACATGTTGCAACACGTGTCACCGCGGCGCGGCAGTCCGGGCGTGCCCCCTCGGTAGGTGGTCGCATCGCACCGGCGACCACGGATTTGAATTACTGAGCGCACCGCGCGCGCGCGGAACAACGCCACCCACACGAGGTGGTTATACTCAGAAAGCCCAATTAAGAAGAAGCTCGCTCTTAACATGGCGGAGCTGAAGGCACAAGAAGAGGCACGTGCCGCGGCAAGTACGACATCCCGACGTATGAAGAGCTTCGAGAAGGCCTACCTACTGCCTACTAAAGAAGGTTCGAGATCTGCTTAAAATTACTGAAAATGACCTCGAAATACAAAAGTTTACGACTCCGGTAAGAAACTGCGTTTCGGTCTTGAAAAGTACCTATATATAGTAACTATACTCTTTGTGTATACTTAACTTAATTATAATTTAATTTACATAGCTTATTTCATAAATTTTTCGTTATTTCAGGAGTCATAGTGGGAGAGCTGAGGGAGATAAAATCATATATTCATTATGTCAGGAGGAAAGTAGAAGCGATTGAAATATCTCTTACAAAATTGAATATTCCCTCGGAACCTGAACCTTCGCTTTTGCCTTTGCTTCTCACACAAGTTCAAGCTTTAGAAGACATGCTCAGTGATGAAAACATTCGGACGGAACTGGTATGTTAATTACTTACCACCAAAGTTAGGTTTTATATGCTACTCATTCAGTCATAACAGGATAATGTATGTATGTCTGTATATATCAGTGACCAATATAAAGTGACCCCACACAGCGTACATTTTGCTTTAGGGCAGAGCTCTGCTTACACTGTTTATAGATAATGGTACGGGAACCCTTTGTCCGCGAGTCTGACTCGCACTTGGCTGGTTTTTTAAATAATAATAAATAAAAAAACGAATCGTTTCAATGATCGAAATCAGTACACTCATTTAGCTTACCCCTTCTATCACTGCTATATTTACCCCTTCTATCACTGCAAAGTGGCATGCTGATTATTGCCTGTGTACATAAATTGACCGTTCTGGCATTTTTGTTGACCTATCTTATCCACTGACATTGTCACTGACATTGGTAATTAAAATTATCAGTGCTTGATGTGGCAGAAAATAGTACATTTCTGCTGCGGCCGGGAAGAAAGGGGTTACCGGTCGAGTAGGTTAGATACGAGTCCGGCAACCCCTGTTCCCGTTCTCGCGCCTGTATCCTACTATAATATTACTATACTATTCCTAATCCTGCCGCTAAGCAGCAGACAATATTAAAAAACCGAGTTAATAATGTTAATATGTTGATAAGTATATTTTATAGTATATTGTAAGTCATACATGATAATTTTCTTGCAGTTTGACTTTCTTACATTCACTGGTGGCAGTAGAGAAAGAGATTGTGTGAATCGTAGCTTGGAATAGATTTTTTCTAATTATCTGGCACAATTTTGTTCCTGGACTGGAAAGAAACAGAACTTCAAATTGTCTACTCTGCAATTAATGGCTACATTGAAACGTAAGTTTTTTGGTGTCGTTAAATTTTCGTCACCAGACCCTTCATTGGTGACCGGCAACCCAACACACCAGATATACAGGGTGTTTGGTAGCTAGATACAAAGCTTTAAGGGGATGAATGCCGAGGTATTTTTGAACATTTTTAGCTATAATGTCTTAGCCGAAATTTGATATTTTTTTTTTAATTGAAGATTTAGAAATTTTAGGAAAATACCCAGAATTTGATAGTCACGAGTCAATATTGCCCCAATGAGCGTTAATTTGGAAACAAAATCTTTTATTTCGGATAGTTTAATGTGTATTGGACCAAATTAAATAATTTTTAAGTGTCTTTCTTGCCAGAAAAACAAAATGGAAGCATTCGAAATTACTAAAAATGTCTTAGGTTGGAACAGAGTAATTTTTCTGTGCTATAAAAAAAATTAAAAAAAAATCCTTGAAATGTTCAAACATTTTTAGAAACATGCCTGTTTATTGTCCTTTCTTTTAAGGTATCACTCATTCACATTGCTTGCTAAATCTGAGATAAAAAGTAAAAACCAAACTCAGGGAGCACTCGCTAAGAATGCACTAGTCTTGAAATTTTACTAGTAAATTTAATGACATAAACAAAGATAAAATTAATGTAAAAAAAAATTGTAAAATTAATTAATTTAATATTCAAATCACAACAAACCGAAGATTAATGATTTAAGTTTAATCTTTTTTTCATGTAATTTACTAGTTAAGTACCTTTAACGTGAAATTCTAAGACTAGTACATTCTCTTAGCGAGTGCTCCCTGAGTTTGGTTTTTACTTTTTATCTCAGATTTAGCAAGCAATGTGAATGAGTGATACCTTAAAAGAAAGAACAATAAACAGGCATGTTTCTAAAAATGTTTGAACATTTCAAGGATTTTATTTTTTATTTTTTTATAGCACAGAAAAATGACTTTGTTCCAACCTAAGACATTTTTAGTAATTTCGAATACCTCCATTTTGTTTTTGTGGCAAGAAAGACACTTAAAAATTATTTAATTTGGTCCAATACACATTAAACTATCCGAAATAAAAGATTTTGTTTCTAAATTAACGCTCATTGGGGCAATATTGACTAGTGACTATCAAATTCTGGGTATTTTCCTAAAATTTCTAAATCTTCAATTTAAAAAAAAAATATCAAATTTCGGCTAAGACATATATGGCTAAAAATGTTCAAAAATACCACGGCTATCATCCCCTTAAAGCTTTGTATCTAGCTACCAAACACCCTGTATAGATATTTGTGGCGTTACTCGGAAAACCGAAGTACAAGAAGTGCTATCTTTTATTACTCGATTCTTATCTAGGCCCCCCCCTCCCCCCCCATCCAAGTTCGTTAAAGTATGTAGGTAAACTTGTAGAATAAAAAAAAAACAATAATTTGTTATGAAGTATATCAGGTAATATTATCTGACCGATAACGCACAGTCTTAAACCACTGCAGCTAGACTTGAAATTTGCAGATATATTCCTTGAAGATTACAGAAAAGTGCATAAAGGAAGGATTTTTCTAAATTCCTATGGGATGAGTAATAAAAGGGGTTTATATTTTCCCTTGAAATTAGCCCAATCTCTGTAACTGTAGTCTTCAAATTTGGTGTCCAAGTGTAGATGATTATAACAGCTATAAATTGTTCAACGATTATTAGGAATTTCCTCAGGGTAGGAAGTAAAGAGAATTATTTTAAACCAGCTGACTAAGTGTTACAGATACTTGATATTTGGCGTATACATATATTTTCACATCACAGAGACACCAAGAAGGGATTTTCCATAATTCCCACAGGATAGGGAACTGGACTAAATTTTTACTCTTCCACGGGGGCCAAGTTGCGGGGTATAAGCTAGTTAGTTACATTACTATATTTTTATGTTATTTGTTTCAGTTGCAGTGAAAGAGAGTTTCCCCGAATATGACTGACGAAAGTTTTGAATGGCATGGCATGAGCTGGTTCCAACACGCAATACTACGCTTAAACGACACATTATATCTTTCTTTTATCTTTATATAATCCTCGTAGCCCCACTGTTATAAAACAGTCTATTTACACTCCACCAGGTCGACGGAACCCCGCTTTCCATTCCGTTTGCCCTTCGGGCATTTGAAGATACCTAACAAACCTAACCTAATTTTATTATCTCTAGTGAGGATTTTTATAACAGTGGGGCCACAAGAACTAACTTTTTTAGTCATAGAAAAATACTTCTTAGTTTAAGGTATGTGTAACACCGATGATCTCCGCAATTTTATCTTTCTGTCTGTTAGCATGTGCTGTCAAAATAGTATTTGCTTTAGATTTGAATACGGGCCTGTTCCATCACTGTCTGATAAGTTCCTAATAGCTTATTTGTTAGATATCTATGGTTCCGTCTATTTATTACTACGAAACGGACAGATACGGCTCCTTTGCTGTCTGAGACTTAAGAAGCTATCAGTAACTTATCAGACAGTGGTGGAAGAGATGTATCAACATAGAGTTTAAAAGATAGAAACCTCTTGTTTTGATGTCAATAATAATATTTGCTGTAATTTGAACATACTCTAACAACTAATATGTCTGTATATAGTATACTATGTGGGTGTTGCTAGCAATGTATATGGCTTAAGATTAAGTGATGTATCAGCATAGGCTGATAGGACGAAGAAAACTCTTACTTTTTGATGATTTTCTTAAAATACTTATTATTTAGAGATGTCCAAATAAGTTTTTCTTTTTTTTTATTAACTCCAGCTTGAACCTGCAACAGCCTATATAAATGCCTGAATCTTTTTTATCGATAGGAATAACCTTCCTTACTAAACTATATATATATTTTTAATTAATTAATGTTACTAAAAAATCGGATATTTTTTTGGTTGATAAAGAAAGTTATTGTTGTATAAAAAAAACGTTTCAAGGCCTTTGTGCATCATCATTTCATTTCAAGGCATTTAAGGTCTTTTTTTTGTGATTTGTCTTTACTTCTCTATATTTGTACAATAAAGCATTTACTTACTTACTTACTTACTTACTTTTTATCACTTGGTATTGTATTAACTAGTTAATGCAGTGTTAAACAATAGAAAATAAATACAATTTTTGATAAGATATATTTTAATTTCACTCACTTTTTAATATTAATAGTTAAAGGCTATAACTGTTTAAATGTGTGATTGTTTTATAAGTTTGAAAATGTAATTTGTTGTAAGTGGCTGTGTAGACCGTTAAAAAGTTTCTTAGTATACTGGCCACGGAGAGATTTTTAGCAGTGTGAGCAAAGATCAAAGGGTCTCAAATATCAGTTTATTTCTCACGCGTCATCTCGGTAGGAATTGGACTTAATGGACCTAAGAAAGTACTTTTTTAGGGTCAGTTTGTTGGTTTTCCATAAGTTCCAAATGCTTCCTAGTCGACGCGTAAGAAATAAATTGGTATTTGAGACCCGTGGAGCTTTGCCTACACAGCTATATATCTCTCTGTGGCCAGTATACTAAGACACTTTTTGGCGGTCTACAGCAACTTACAATAATGTTACATTACAAACTTGTATGTAAAGTTTGCACGCAAGTTGCCTTTACCGTTAATATGAAACATAACCGCAACCTTAACAAGTAATTTAAATGCAAGTTGGATATAAACATTACGTTAATGTTACAAATGTAACTGCCACAACTTATTGAATGAAAGTTTCCTGCAAGTTACATGTGCGTTATTATAGCAACATTAATTGCACAAGTTACCTTTATGTTACAAATGTAACTGCCATAACTAATTGAATGAAAGTTTCCTGCAAGTTACATGTGCGTTGTTATGGCAACATTAATTGCACAAGTTACCTTTATGTTACAAATGTAACTGCCATAACTAATTGAATGAAAGTTTCGTACAAATTACATGAGCGTTATTATAGCAACATTAATTGCACAAGTTACCTCTATGTTACAAATGTAACTTTGCCACAACTTATTGAATGAAAGTTTCCTGCAAGTTACATGTGCGTTATTATAGCAACATTAATTGTCCAAGTTACCTCTATGTTACAAATGTAACTTTGCCACAACTTATTAAATGAAAGTTTTCTGCAAGTTGCATATGTGACGTTGTAGACATATAGAAATTATAATTTATTAAAAGTTTTCGTGAAAACTTTCTTGAAAGTTACAGTTGAAACATTTGAGCAAAGTTGCATTTGAAAGTTGTGTAAAGTTCTAGTGATCAGGTCTATGAAACTTACAGGGTATATATACAGCGCGGCCGTTAGAGCTTTGCATCAATATTTCTCAAACGTTGCTAGAACGTTGCAACCTTGCAAATGAAACTTACAAGCCCCCATATGTGAGTTTCAGCAATGTTAACGCAAGTTTTGCATGTTTAACGGGTTTATTAATAATAATAGAAAAAGTTTTTTTTTAATAAACAAACGTAAATTTCAAATAAAAACTGCTTATATTATGTTTGTAAATCTTTTAATCTTAGTTTCACATTCTTAAAAGTAACTTATTCAACAACCACAGTTTGAGCAATATTCGTTTTAGTTTAAAAAATCTATCCAAAATAGTCTTCTTTTCTTAATTATTGAGACTGTACTATTAAGTACTTATAAAAAATCTATAAACTTAACTGGCTTCTTCTAAAGGTTCGATTTATCATTAGCAAGGATTCATTCCTTATTTTTAACGCCTTAGTAGGATTTATCATTGCACCTTTATTCTTAACTTCTAAAATTAAAAATCACTTATTTAAAAATTACAATATTATTATGAGATCATTACTTGTTCTTCTTTACAAAAAAAAACCTTAATATTTATAAACTTTTCTTGACAAGTTATTCAACTGACTTTAACAAATTGATACAAATTAAAAAAAACTGTCTTAATCGTTTACTCTCTTAATTATAATGGCACTAGAATATTTATCATTTAATATCAAAATCACAATTACGAGTAAAAGCCTTTATTCCGAATTGACAAGGTACTATTTTCTTTAGTCATCGTTTTTTGTGACCAACCTGTTGTAAAATTCAGTGTGTTGCGACGGTATTATACCACAATTGTGGAGGGCAAAACCGTAACCGGATTGTATTTCTCATGTACATGTACGCTTGTTGGAAGTATATAACAATTTCACATCGTTTTTTAGTAGTTGGACACACCCAAAACGAAGGTGATAGCATGAATGCTCTAATTGAAAAAAGAACGAAAAATTTAATATATATACACGCCTGAACAGTGGTACATGGCTATTCGTATGGCAAAAACTGACAAACCCTATGAAGTCACAAAAGTATCCCAAGAATTGATATTTGACTCGTTGTGTTTGTTGTAGTTGTTTTGTCAATGATGTAAACTCTTTGTGATTTGTTTATGAGCTATGTATGACTGTTTGTGTTCCTATAAATAAATAAATAAATAAATAAATAAATAAATAAAGCTTGCTTGCCTCTGTTTCAAAACTGGAAAAAGGGTACTAATGGAGAAACCGTAATGTGGAATCAAATATGTGAAATACACGTATCACGCGAAGACCCATCACTATCATCACTACATAGTATAAAATAAAGTCGCTTTCTCTGTCCCTATGTCCCTATGTATGCTTGTATCTTCAAAACTACACAATGGATTTTGATGCGGTTTTTTTTTAATAGATAGAGTGATTCAAGAGGAAGGTTTAGCTGTATAATTCTAAGCAGACGAAGTCGCGGGCAGATGCTAGTTAAAAATAAATTACAAAAATACTTTTTAAGACGACAATCATAAATCAATTGAATGTTCTTCCAGTAAAAATTTAAGGAGTCGCCAATATGACCTCATAATTGGCTTAAGAAACATTAAAGTAGCGTACCCCGAACGTTTGCCAACTGACAAACAAAAATTTAAAGATCTTAAGATCATTAAGTATAAGTATGTTTATCCGTTGCCTGGTACCCAGAGCACAAGCTTTGCTTAGTTTGGGGCTGGGTCAATTGGTGTAATTTGTCCCAAGATATTTATTTATTTATTTATTTATTAATGATGTTTGTCGAAGTGGTATAATACCATCGCAACACACTGAATTTTACAACAGGTTGGTCACAAAAAACAATGACTAAAGAAAAATAATAGTACCTACCTTGTCAATTCGGAATAAAGGTTTTTACTCATAATTGTGAATTTTATATTAAATGATAAATATTCTAGTGCCATTATAATTAAGAGAGAAACGATTTAGACAGTTTTTTTAATTTTATCAATTTGTTAAGGTCAGTTGAATAACTTGTTAAGAAAAGCTTCATTTTGGAAGGTTACAAGTACAATAATCATTAATTTTACGGAAATCACATTGCATTAGAAAATAAGTGGTTGTATCTTGGACAAAATAATTTAATTTCTATCGTAAAGGGTAAATTCGACTTACGCCGCGACGTTGGTCTATCGCGTATACTGAGGCAACTTCAGGTTACACCACACTTATGCCGCCCCTCCGCAATATCTGTGCCGCGTACACTGGTGCAAGCGACTTGCCTCAGTATACAACGTACTGATTTACAAAGTTGTGTTGTATACATTTATATACGTCACTTTATTTTCGAAACAAACAGGAATTTTACCACGAAATTTTTGTGGCAGGTAGATATTAGTATTTTAGTCAAAATTATGTAAAAAACCGAAAATGTCAAAATGGTCACTTGCCTCAGTATACTTAGGAGGTGTCGAAATGACAGCTAAAACTAGAAATAAGTCGGAATCGAATCGCATTAAGAAGTCATGGTAAGGTCCATACTGTTCCTTTATAAGCTGGCAACGGACCGGCAACCTCTCCTGGGGCTGTTAGTGCTCATGGGTGGCGGTGATCGCTTACCATCATGGCGGGGTGTGGGCTTGCTTATTTACCTCCCACATTTCACTAAAAAAAATCCCACGCTCATCGACACACATAAATAATGGAAATAAGGTAAACGCTTTCTGTGTGAAAACATTATAATGTGTCATACAGATCGTCTTGTCAGAGTCGTCTTGCACGTACGGCGGCGTAGTAGCAAGGTTTTTTGTTCACGTTTAATATCAGATATAGCACGACCTTGACTTGCCCTATGATAATGACAATGGACAAATTATCATAAACATTTATTCAAACAAAAAAAAAGATAAGCAACTGGCGGTCCTATAATACCTAGTTCGGTCAGAACAAAACAAGTTTGACAGCATATTTGACGACAGGCGTAACTGACAGATAGCGGAATGGTCTATCAAGTTGTATAAGGCCGCGTGCACACTATCCAGACGTGACGCTGCACCGCCCCCCGCACCTCACCCGTTCTGTCGCAGACCGGGATCGCTTGTGATGCGACCGACACAACATAAGCCGTCACAACACACGGCATCAGAGAAATGTGAACGCAACCGAATGTATGAAACCGATACAGTTCTGATGCGTCACAACACATCACGACAGGCAAAATGTGAATGCGGCTAAAGGCTGGCGTCTACTAGGCATGTCGGATCCCATCGCAAAAATTCGCCTTCTACAGGCAGCATGTCAATTTCATAAGGGCATATATATTACCCAGACATAATTTTCGACTGTACATTTCATTAAATAGATTATTTAATAAAGAGTAATAATTTTTTTAAAGTAACGTATACGATCTAATTTAATGTGTCAGAAAATCAAATCGAATCTCTCAGAACTTAGAGACTTAGACACATGAAGTTGTGGGGAGTGCCACAATAGAGAGATCTCTCTCCAGGCAGATGTTATGCCTGGGGACCGAAGTCCGAAGGAAGAGAGTTGGAAGTTGTATTTATGCAGCCGCATTGAGAAACTTCGTTAGCGGGATGCAGACGATGTGACAGCTGTCACTAGAGCTGGCGCTAGCTACTCGTGCGTCGTAGTAGTTGTATAGTTGACAACTAGGTGGCGCTAGGGTCGCTACAAACCAATCATTAATAGATTTGTATGTACATTGCATGCTCAATTATTTTGCATTAATAAAATAATTAATCTATTAGTTATTGAAAGCTGTGTCTACGTATTTTTAGGTCCACTGTTATCATACGCCCGTATGGAAATTATACGCTGTATACATAACTATTACATCACACTGCGTCGACTGCCGAAGAGCCACGGCGCGCAGATTTGAATCACACTGCCACTGTTTCATAGAAAATGTGTAGAAGGCGATTTATTGCGATTCGATTCGGTTCATCTCGGTGAGCCCAGTGGACGCCAGCTATTACGAATTGCATTAAAATCCGTCCCGTAGATATAATAACAATACCCCATAAATACCTACATTCCCTGTATGTGTAAGATAATGACAGTTCAGTGCACTGCTCTGCCGTGCAGATTTTAAAACGCAGTAAGTGCAAAAATGCTGTTTCGAGATAAACGCAAAAAACTACTTCAAACTTCGTTTTTTTCGTTATTTCGAAGAATTTTGCTAAATTTCCACTTTAACTATAGCGTAAATGTTACAAGGATTATTTACAAAAAAAAAGAACATCCTGAGACTTATATTACGCATCAGAGGAGGTTTTTAAGAAAATCTGAGCTGTTACTGCAGACATATTTTTACTAAAAATCTTTTAGAATACCAAATAATATGCAGTATAAAAGCTTGATACTGCAATAGTTGAATCGTGTTTGCAGAGTAAAGTACAGTATGGTCATCATGTTTACTGCATTTTTGTTAGAATGTAGCACTCGTTTGAAATGCTACGAGTTATTTTACTGCTTATTGTAAGAAAATTGAACGTAAAAATGTAAAAAATGACTGAGTAAATTTCACATTCTATAATATTAATTATCGGTATCATAAGTCACCATCATTATGTAATAATACAACTAATTGTATAACATTTTATTTGTGGCTAATAATGAATGATTACCATTACAAAATTTAAATTACTTTCAGTCTTAATTGAGAATAAAGTCAAAATAATACATAACGTTTCACTGTTTCTATAACTTTTTATTTACGTATAATTAAACCTGCCTTACTGAGATCAATGATAGGTACATTGGTTTAAAATAATAGTGCTTACTTACATAAAAAAAACAAAACAATTGTGACCTAAATAAAACAAGGAACTTAGTTCTGAGATCAGACTTAATTAATAACATAATTATTCATTCATATTTGTTTTTTTAAATATATGTACCACACCTATAATATTCTGATAATATTTCCACATTTTGTGGTTTTATATTTTTATTATTTGACATTTTAAATTATTATTATTTTCTCTTTGTATGTACCCATGACGATCTTTTTGTGAATTTACATTGGCATTTCATTAAGCTTTATTTTTGTTTGTTGTTATTTTGTTTTTAATTTAATTTAAGTTATTGTAATTATATCATTTTGTGAATTACTTATGTTTGTCATTTAATTGTATTTTTAAAAGGGTGATAAATAAATCTATCTATCTATCTATATATTTTTTTTAGAAGCATAGGTAAAAAAAAACTTAAGTAAAGTTCCACTTGCAAATGTGATATAAAAAAGGAATTTACAGCAAATCAAATGCAGAATTTCGAAAGGGTACAGCATTAATTACTTAAGTTTTTTACCTATCATTCTAAGATACAAAAAATCTACATGATCTTGTAAAAACAAACATCACAATTAGAAAAATTAAGCTTTAGCTTATTAAAACTTCACATATAAAATCAAATAAAAAAAATTATCATAAAAAAATTGTGACCGGGACTCGGGCTGCACGTCGTGCTATGTGGTGACAGTTGATTATATTTCGAAGATTTAGATTTTTGATCTCATGGTACATATATTTTTTAAGATTTTAAAAGAATGAATAATTATGTTATTAATTAAGTCTGATCTCAGAACTAAGTTCCTTGTTTAATTTGGGTCACAATTGTTTTGTTTTTTTTTTATATATAAGTAAACACTATTATTTTAAAACAGTGCACCTAGCTCAGATTTTCTTAAAAACCTCCTTTCATGCGTAATATAAGTCTGAGGATGTTCTTTTTTTGTAAATAATCCTTGTAACATTTACGCTATAGTTAGTGTAAATTTAGCAAAATTCTTCGAAATAACGAAAAAAACGAAGTTTGAAGTAGTTTTTTGCGTTTATCTCGGAACAGCATTTTTGCACCTACTGCGTTTTAAATCTGCACGGCAGAATTGCTGAATAATATGCAGTAAGTAAGGCCAGAAACGCAACATAAAAATTAAAAAATATTGATTTTGAACGTATACTGCGATTTAGATTGTAGACTTTTATATTCGTACAATTAGCAAATACCGATCAAAGAGCAGTTAAACTTTTATCCGCCGTGAAAATCGCAGTACAAAGTAAAAAAAAACTTTCATTTACAGAGTAATACGCAGTAAATTTGACGCATACTGCGATTTAAATAGAATACATTATTTTTATTTTTCAATAATTACTGACTAACTAAGAGTAAGTTGCCTAATCACTGCATTTTAAATGGTCCTTACAGATACGCGTAAATTGTATCTTTACAGTTCCAATAAAGTAAGTTGTTTCTTACTGCATTTTGGTTAGTGCTACGGTGCATTATTTACTGAGCACTTTGACATACTGCTCGTAGAGGCTTCGAAGGAGGCTCCGGACCAAAAAACCGATTACATACATGTGTGCGTTTCGATGCACTGATTCTGAATCACTAATAAACAGAAATCACTCAAAATGCCACTTACTGCGTTTTAAAATCTGCACGGCAGTGCTGTGTTCCGGTGTGGAGAGTAAGACAGCCGGGGAAATTACGGGCACAAGAGGCATTGCATCTTAGTCCTCTAGGTTGGCAACGCATCTGCAATCCCTCCGGGGTTGCGGGTGTCTATGGGCAGTGGTGATCACTTACCATCAGGTGACCCACTTGCTCGTTTGCCTTCCTATTCATTTAAAAAAAAAAAAAAAACTGACACGAGAACATAAGCTGGTGGGTCGTGTCACGTTTTATTTTTAA
The DNA here is from genome assembly GCA_932294345.1 of Pandemis cinnamomeana. Classification (NCBI taxonomy): domain Eukaryota; kingdom Metazoa; phylum Arthropoda; class Insecta; order Lepidoptera; family Tortricidae; genus Pandemis; species Pandemis cinnamomeana. The sequence continues at coordinate 10,437,028 of OW028721.1, forward strand.
ACGTGAAACACGACATAGGTACTTTTTATCGCGCAAAATTGCGCAGTTCTCACAAAACCGCGATAAACGCTCCGCACACAAAGTCGCGGGCAACAGTTCGTTATCCATTACATTCTATAGTACTTACAGAATATAATGGTAGCAAATTATATTTCAAAAACACTCATCATATTACTTAATAGCATAAACGTATACTCATCGGTATTGGGTGATTGTACGTTTAACATCCCAAACCACAGGTTTGACCTTGATGTCATTCACAAGCTATGGGTTTACCTCAGGGCGGTACAAACGCCCATAAATTACCAGGGTCCCTATCTTTGAAACCAGATCGCTCGAAAGTACCGCTCGAAGGTAGTAAAAATCTGTTCATGTCTTCAAAACTACAGCTCTAATTAAATTTAAGTAGTTCACAAGATTAATAAGCGCTGTAATTATATTCTAAGCTACTTTTATTTCTAACTCAGCACGATTTTGCTATCAAAAATTGGGCCCCACTTCTTGCATAAATCAAGAATCGGCCAGCGTTAATAAAAACTTCCTGTGTATGGTATGATCCGGTTCCAACTAGATTTAAATTTCAAGTTCAGTCAATGTTATATTTGAACTATCCTCTAAACTAAACGCGGCTTAACACTGTAAACCGTTGGATATCTGAAAATATCATCGTAGTTTTCATTTACGCTACAAAAAGAACACTCGTACAAAATTGCACTGTCTCTAGAATTAGAAATGCTGAAGAAAAAAAAAAGATATTGATAATGTATGAAGTCAAACATTCACCAGTTTACAACCAAACAAAATCGGATTGCTAAACCGTAAATAAAAGTAAAATCGAGATATTTTTTTTATGTTAGAGAGGCCAGACAAACGAATTAGTGGTCACCTGATCACGCGATGCCAGTGCGTTGTCGGCTCTAAAATCAAAAAAATCATTTTCATAATAATCAAATAATTAACTTCAAGAACCTTACATTATTATGATGATGATAATTATTGAATTATGAAATTATAATTTAATGTCTGGAATAGGTAGTTTTATTGTTTGGTTAGCTTTCAGTTGGTTGTTAGGTTGGTTTGAAGGATTTTACATGCGGAAATCCCGATATTTAGGGAATATCGAAACGAAAATTAGCCTAAGTATTTTTTGTTTCAGAGATTCGACTAGTTTGAAAACATAATCAGACATTAGTACACATTTTACATGCTACAGCATTTATTTGTAGTCGAATGATTTGAAAATGTACCTGCTGTGACCAAATCAATTCCTTTGTACATGTATAGAAATCTCTATACAAACAAACCTAACTCCTTATTTTTGAATTTGAAAATTTCTCAACCAATAAAATACATATCAATTAAATTAATAATAAAAAAACATAAGAATTTACAACTTACATTGATTGACGTTGAACATAAGAATTGACGACTTAAAAACCGTATGCAAAACGTAGTGACTTATAGATACATTTACACCTATTTATATAGGAATTGGATGATAATAAAAATAATTTAAGCAAGGATGTCTTTTTATAGAATCACCATTACCAGAGTAGACGCTGCGCGGGCTATGTTAGATAAGTAGTATTAGAGACCGGTTAAAAAAAACGACCAGAGAATAGCTAACAATATGATAACAGGTTTTTTAAGTACATAAATGTCCATCATTCGTTATTAGTTTATCAAACGACTGTGTCCGTCTTGCACAATCGGACGAATACTGATAGTCTCTAAACTTTTAAAGAATAATGTTGTGGTTTTTAATAGCTTTAGTAACCGTTGTCATTTTATTATATTTCTACGGAACAAGAACCTTTGATTACTGGAGTAAGAGAGGTGTCAAACATGACCCGCCCATCCCCTTCTTCGGCACCGCCAAGCGGCAGTTCCTGCAGCAGATCAGCTACGCAGACATCTACGACGAGATGTACTGGAAGTACCCCAAGGAGCGGTTCGTCGGCTACTACCTCACGACCACGCCTCTCCTCATCCTGAGGGACCCGGAACTCGTGAAACGTATTTTAGTGCCCGATTTTGCTTATTTCCATTCGAGATCATTGCACCCTCTCGATGAGGTACCAGAACCAATGTTGAACAACCTGTTTTCATGCGAAGGTGACCTATGGCGATTACTAAGACAAAGATTGACCCCCGCTTTCACTTCTGGGAAACTAAAGGCCATGTTCCCATTGATCGTGTCAAGAGCTGAGAAGTTACAGCTTGTTGCGGCTGATGCTGCTTCGACTAACGCAGAAGTGGATGTCAGAGATCTCATGGCACGGTATACTACTGACTTCATCGGTGCTTGCGGTTTCGGCATTGACACTGACACCCTTAGCGATGAAAACTCGATGTTCAGAAAACTGGGGCGTCGCATCTTCACACAGACTACTCGGGATGTCGTAGCTGCTATTCTGAAATACATGATCCCCAGTGTGTTCACCAGTTTAACCTTCCTGGCACCTGAGGTTAACGCAAATACCGTTTCTCTGGTGCAAACGATAATGAAGCAGAGAGATTACAAGCCGTCCGGTAGAAATGACTTCATTGACATGCTGCTTGAGTTGAAACTCAAGGGAAAAATTACAGGAGACTCTCTTGAAAAAAAGAACCCAGATGGCTCTCCGAGTATTGCCGAGTTTGAGTTTGACGATGTACTTATGGCTGCCCAAGTGTTTGTGTTCTTTGCTGCCGGGTTTGAAACGTCGTCATCTGCGACCAGCTACACTCTGCACGAGCTCGCTCACTATCCAGAAACCCAGAAAAAATGCCAAGAGGAAATTGATGAAGTCCTTTCCCGTTATGATAACAAATTGTCTTACGAAGCCTTAAAAGAGATGAAGTATTTAAATATGTGTTTCAGGTAAGATTTTTGGGCTATTGATATATTTAAAAAAATATGACTAATCGTTAGAGCGCTTAGGGGTTTTAAATGATAGTTCTAAGTAAATTATGTCCAAATTTGTTTAGATTTAGTTGCGCGTTCTGAAATGATTTTAGTAGTTTTTCTTTACGGATAGATCATCAATTAACAACTATTTTTGCTGCGTGAGCCCCATATGAACGTCGATTGTGTTAACACCTATGTTAAACACCTTATAGGTATTTATAATTTACGTTCTAACGTTAACTTTTAACGTTATTTTATTAATTTTAGCGAAGGCTTACGTGTGTTTCCCTCTCTCGGCTACCTGATGCGCAAATGCGAGAAGCCCTACACCATCCCGGATACGAACATCACGATCGACAAGGGCGTGAAGGTGATAATCCCGGTGAAGTCGCTGCACGCGGACCCGCTGTACTGGGACGAGCCGGAACAGTTCCGTCCTGAACGCTTCCATCCGGACAACGCTGCCAGAATCAACAAACATGTGTATTTGCCTTTTGGAGAGGGACCAAGAGCCTGCATCGGTGAGTTGAAGTTAATTAGACTAGACGGCGTCTTTCCAGACCAAATTTAATGGTCTTACGAATTGTGTTTTGCGTTGCAGGTGAGCGACTGGGGCACATGCAGTCGCTGGCAGGGTTGGCTGCGATCCTGAGCCAGTTCTCTGTGGCCCCAAGCAAGAATACAATCCGACGACCCATCATCGATACCAAAGTTATGGCGGTGCAAAGCGTCCTTGGAGGTTTACCACTAGCTCTGGTTGCTAGGAAGAAGACACAATGAGTAAAGTTTGAGTAACGCTCTAATTCTTATAATAAAACTCATTGAGTGAGTAATTCAGTTAAAATGCACGAATTCGCAGTAATATGGACACCTAGATTGTGTACAGAATGCATTTGTTTTTTAATACAGGATTAAAAAACAAATGCCAACGAAAACTAACAATGCACCAAAAGGAAAAAATTCAAAAATCCGTGATTAGCAAAAAATTACTTTATTTTTCATAGAAATACTTAGATGTATAAACTTGTTGTTTGCTGGCTTATATATACGAGTACTGAAACTGAACACACAGTCCGCCAGACCGACTTGCACTTGTCTAAAAAGACAATCATAAAAATGATTAGCTAAACAGTAAACAAAGTGTCAATGACCGGCGTATTTATCAAGTTAACTTTTTTTAATAAGCGACCTATCGGTTTGGTAGCATATTTGAGAGCTGATAACCTTTTCAACTGAGAGGAGAGTAAGAGCACCTGCTGGCGACCGAATTATGAAGAAAAGGAGTTGGAGGTTGTGTTTCTACATCAGCGTTAAGAAACTTCGACAGCGCGATGTAGAACAAGTGTGACGTCACCGACGCTAGCTACTCGTGCGTCGCAGCAGCTTGTATTACCGATGACTAGGTGGCGCTAGGGTGACTACAAAATCATGCTACTAACGATGTGACCAGAAATTGTAATTTGTTTGCCTGTTAGTAAAGTAAGTAGGTACCTAATAATAATGTTTCATTTCAAGTAATGTTCCAACGGGTAAAAGGTATACAACACGCCAATAATTAAAAAATCTAATTTAAGGGAGAATTTTGCCCCAAGAATTTAATTGTTTTCTTTACTAGTGAATTAGTAGTCCTTTACAAAGAAATTTGCACAATTTTTTACATCTTTTGTGTTGTATTTAATGTGGTTTACAATTATTATTTTGAACAATTTATCTAGGTACTGTTTGTAAGTTACATCATGATATTGGATATCTATCTGTGTTAATAAAATTAAATTAAATCAATTAAAAAAAACTTGTTTAATCTCAAAAAAAGATCCCTTTCAAATTCCGGGCCTCTGCAGCTTAAATAAAGATATTTTTTTTTAAATATACCACGAAGTTTTAACAAATATGGACATAAACACGACACTGTTGTGTGGACATTAAATAATATTCGATGATGTAAAACAGTAACGAATTTCAGAAATAATCCGACTTTTTATTTCTCTAAGGGCCGATTTTTCAATCGTCGGATAAGCCCTATTCGAGGAACAACTCTATGGGTTAAGTGCTTATCTGAGGATTGAAAAATCGGCCCTAACTTCGATAAATATTATAATGATATACATACATAATATCACGTATTTATCCCTTACGGGGTCAGCGCCCAAAGTAACAAATGAGGTGGAAAGGGAAATCAAAATAGTGATAGCTTGCTAGCCGCATCGCCTATAACATGATTCCTAAGACTTTCGCCCATTCCCTCGATGGGCTTTTCTCATCTGCGCGGGAAGAGAAGCAACTGGTAAATTCTGTTTTTTTTACTAGCAGACCAGCGTGGAATTTTATAATTAGGTGTATTTTTGTCGTTTTAATTTGTGTGCCATACTAAAATGTACGGCATTTAACTTCTAAAATCCACCAGAATACAATGAAATTAAATTCCCACACTAATCACCATATTGCATCGTAGACAACAAAGGTCTGTCACGATTACTTTGGAGTAATTCAGCAGGTTAAGGTTCTGTGGTTGAACACTACCGTTCAAACGTTTCATCGTAGTTTTGTATTCAAAATTAAGTCTACCCCTTTGACGCCGTACACTTTAAACATCGACAAATATATAGAAACATTAGTCACGCACAATTAAAAAGCCTGAAAAACATATACAGGGACGTTCAGTGAAACTAACCGGCTAAAAAATTCCGGAAAAACTCTGAGTGGCCTCGCATTTTAGGGTGTAAGTGGAAGAGACAATTGTAAAAGTGCTGATAACATTTCGTCTAAAAGTACAAGAACGTTTTTTTCTACTCCGGTACTAATTATCTGAGATTTATGTAACGAGCACCACTATAAGAACACTCATAATAAGACTTTGGATAAGTCTATATTGTCTGTTCCCTCTAAAAGCACTTGTTGGCTTATGGCTCTAAAAGTGCGCCGTCGTTAAGTAGGTAAAACTTTTACTGCCAATGGTCAAAAACCATTCAGTCCTTCAGGACAAAATACTTTGGTAGGTACTTATTTAGAAAGGAAACAAGATAAAGTATTTCAATTATATTCAATATTACATATTATATTTCAATTTTTTTTTTCATGAAGAAGGGGATATTCATGAACAATACAATAAAAATTACATAAATGAAATTAATACAAATTAAACTATTAAATTAAAAACTAAACTAAAACTAATCTTAAAATACAATTAATGCTTAGGATCCAAGATGGCGGGCATAATTTGACACTTGAAATGAAAATGATGATGGGTGTCGTTTTCGGGTAATTTCTTGGCTCTGAGCTAAAATTTAGCATCATTTATTGGATTCAAGATGGCGGCTGACATTTTGACAATTTTTATGACAAAATTTTGATGGGTGTCGTTTTCGAGTAATTAGGTGGCTCTGTTCACGAATTTGGGTTAATTTTTAAATCCAATATGTGGCGGATGACAATTTGACACTTTTATTACATTAAAATGTTGATGAGTATCGTTTTTGAATAATTTGGTGGCTCTGATCACGAATTTGGCATAATTTTATGAATCCAAGATGGCGGATGGCATTTTGACTCTTTAACACAAAAATAGCAATTGAGTGTCATTTGCTGGCTCTGAGCCCGAAGTTAGCATTAATTATATTTATTTGAAGTATAGGTACTAGCCGGGAGCGCAATGAAAGAGGCGTGTGTGTAGCTCGACAATTTATTCCGGACTGACGTCACATGAAACAACTTATAACTACCCGATACTTATTTAATAGAAACCTAAGTACCCACTTATACACTACATTCCTCCACCACTATTTCTTAATTACTAATTACACCTTATAGTTAACATTTTTGCTTAACCTACATTGCCTAACTACTCGGGCTCGAAGCGGCACAGGGGCTGGTGGCGGCGTTGCGAACACCTCCTCGTCACGGTCACTATCCGAGCCGTGCTCGACATGCGGCGACGGCGGAACCGAGACCTCTGACCGCTCCGACTGGTCCCCTAGTGGGGACGCATCAGCCTCCTCTGCAGCAGGATCTAGCGCTACGGGACCTGTGGGGGCAACTAGCGAACTCCTAGATCTACGTCTTAGCTGATCGACGTGACGATGTATCTTTTTACCGTTATTGTCTAGGATTTTAAAATCTCTCGTACATGCTGAATGAATGATCGTGCCCGGTAACCACTTTTCCCCCTTTAAAAACTGCCGGTACCAAACGTCATCGCCTACCATCATACCCCTTTCTGCCCCTCCTGCATCTTGGAGCTGTCTTCTTTGAGCGCTTTGTACCTTAGCTTCCATATCTGGTTTTAAAGCATCCAACTTAGTTCTTAACCGTCTACCTATGAGTAAATGGGCCGGGCTTACCCCCGTATTGCAGTGCTCAGTATTTCTGTAGTATAACAGAAATTTATTCAATGACATGTCTACATTATTGTTTGATGAAACGGCTTTTTTAATTACTCTTTTCAGTGTTTTAACGGCATTTTCCGCGGCACCATTAGATGATGGATGATATGGAGCTGTAAATATGTGCTGAATACCATCGTTCTCAATGAAATGCGCAAATTCAGAACTGGTGAATGGTGGACCATTGTCGGTAACCCCTTGCCTAGGAATGCCCCATCTACCCCATAGCTCACTTAATCTATAATCTCTTAGTACATAGGCCCTGGTCCAACGGTGAACACCTTTCAGCTGTTATTGATGACGACGATTATGATGATAATTTTAAAGATGTCGTAGAAACAGTATTATATGCAACGTTGTATAATTAAGTCAAAAAAGTTCTTGGCGTCTTTTTTTACGATTATATTGTTAAAAATTAACAAAAGATAAATAGGAATAGGTACCTACTTATCATTTTATCTTCTTCGATTAGGAGTAATAATGTACACTATTTTATCTATCCCCTTATCGGAATCAAATTTTAAGCTTCTGTCCTTAGCTAGCACTATGACGTTTACCTGGCATAAAACATTCAAAACCGTTTTGCTATGAAAACATGCAGAAAAACCTATGCTCTGCAGTTGATCGATTGTGACTATGAAATTTCAAGTTCATGGACTGTCTTATTGTTGTTTCTTCCTGGCTACGAGGGACAGTGGTATTCCGCCTAGGATGCTCTGCACAACTGGAACCGTGGTGTCAACGGGCGGATGCCGGATGGTGCTGGCGCTGGGAGCCACTGAGAACTGGCTGAGCAGCGCAGCCATACCCGCCAGCGACTGCATGTGCCCCAGTCGCTCACCTGTAACGCAAAACACAGTCTGTCATACCACCATACGAAAGGCTGTCTAGCCTCAGTAACTTTAACTCACCGATGCAAGCTCTCGGTCCCTCTCCAAACGGCAAATACGCGTGTTTATTGATTTTATCAGCATTGTTCGGATGGAAGCGTTCAGGGCGGAACTGTTCCGGCTCGTCCCAGTACAGCGGGTCTACGTGCAGCGACTTCACCGGGATTACCACCTTCACGCCCTTGTCGATCGTGATGTTCGTGTCCGGGATGGTGTAGGGCTTCTCGCATTTGCGCATCAGGTAGCCGAGAGATGGGAAGATCCGCATGCCTTCCCTAAAATAATAACAATCAATTAATGTTAGCTTCAAAATGATTCACGTCAATAGAAGAAAATTACTTAACAACAACATTTCATATATGATGTAATTTTTATTGAATAAATAAATAATCTAATCTAATCATTGCTTAAAAATGTCGAAGCATCTAGCGAGTGCTTGGTGCCAAAAAACAACAAGCAATCGCAAATAATTTGTATTGATTGGTTAAAAATAATAATACTTACTTGAAACACATGTCCAAATACTTCATTTCTTTCACAGCTTCATATGATAATTTATTTCCGTGTCGCGCTAAAACTTCGTCGATTTCTTCCTGGCATTTCCTTTGACACTCTGGGTAGTGAGCCAGCTCGTGCAGAGTGTAGCTGGTCGCAGACGACGACGTCTCGAATCCAGCAGCAAAGAACACGAGCACTTGGGCAGCCATAAGTTCATCATTAAAGTCCATCTCCATTGCACTATCTGCGCCGAACCATCTGCGTTTTTACTTACCAGCGAGTCTCCAGAGAGTTTTCCCTTTTCTTTCAATTCTAGGAGCATATCTATGAAATCATTTCTGCCTGACGGCTTATATTCCCGTTTTTCCATTATAGTTTTCACCAGTGTAATCGTGTTGCGTTCCACAGAGGGTGGTGTAAAGTGTAAGCTCGTAAAAAGACTTGGCATAAAATATTTTAGGATCGCAACTAATGCGTCGCGTTTCGTGTTAGCAAATATCCGACGGCCCAATTTTCTGAACAGTGAATTTTCGTCGCTAAGAGTATCAGTGTCGATACCGAAACCACAAGCCCCTATAAAATCCGTGGTGTAACGCGCCATGACATCTCTTATATCAACTTCTGATCCTGACGATGCCACTTCAGCAGCAACTAACTGTAGTTTCTCAGCTCTCGATACAATCAAAGGAAACATAGCTTTCAACTTCCCCGAAGTAAAAGCAGGCGTCAACCTTTGTCGCAATAGTTTCCATAAATCTCCTTCGCAAGAAAATAGGTTATTTAGCATGGGCTCTGGCACTTTATCTAATGGATGCACTGACCTACCGTAAAAGTAATAGAAATCGGACACTAAAACACGTTTCACGAGTTCCGGGTCTCTCAGTACGAGGACAGGCGTGGTCGTGAGGTAGTAGCCGACGAACCGCTCCTTGGGGTACTTCCAGTACATCTCGTCATAGATGTCCGCGTAGCTGATCTGCTGCAGGAACTGCCGCTTGGCGGTGCCGAAGAAGGGGATGGGCGGGTCATGCTTAACGCCGCGCTTGTTCCAGTAATCAAAAGTCCTGGTGCCGTAGTAGTAAACCAGAACGAAAACCGCAACCAGGCCCGCAGCTATCAACAACATGTTTTCGGCCGTACCCTACAATTAACACGACATTTGTCGAAGGCCGCTGCCCGAAAACTGACTGACTTAGAATAACGTGTTGTGATATTTAAATAGATACCTTATCTGACCCATTAGTCATCTTTAGAGAATAACACAATCATGATTGCATGTAGAAAGAACAAAAAGAGTGTCTTATTTTTCTGTACCTGCTATTTATAATACATACACATACATACATAAATCACGTCTTTATCCCTTACGGGGAAGACAGAGCCGAAGGTAACAGGATCATAAGACCATGTTTAGCATGATTGTGGGTGAATGGATGGAAAGAGGAATCAAAACAGCGATGGGTTGCTAGCCGCATCGCCTATATAACATGATCTCTCAGATGTTCCCTCAATCCCTCGATGGTCTTTTACCATCTGCGCGGGAAGAGAAGCAACTGGTACATTCTATGTTTTTTTCTTATCTCCCTGACCAGCATGGTAGATTAAAGATTTATAATCATATTGGAAATTCTAGAGAGCCACTAAGAGTAGAAAACAGATGGAAGAGGAACTAAATCTTATTCTACTAAATTGTTGCCATATTCTAGCAAAAACTGCTCAAATGTCTGAAATGTGAGACGTAGAGGAAATTGTCCCCACATTTAATTTCTACTCGTACCTACATTCTGGCACAATAACTGTACTTACAACTATTGCCCATGTTATGGATTTGAGGTACGCAAGAAAATAGCACATGTGCCAAAACTAAGTCGGGTAGGACAAAGCGTTTGTGTCAAGATTGGTGATTATTACTGACAATTTCGAAATAAATCGTGGGATGGGATGTCATTTACTCAGCTTTTTGTTACTATGAATTTTGAAATGATTACCCTGATTAAATACAAAATCAGCCACTGATGTATTTGAAACCTCATAATGTCTTTAGATGCAATGGCGGATGATTTTAGAATGCAGCCGTTTTGTATTTAATCAACTACTTGTATGTTAAATGTATTGAGTAAGGCGTTACTTTGCGGAGGTCCATTTCAATGTACAAAAAACATTTACCTAGCAACTCGGCTACCACAAGCCACTAGATACCACAGTGGTAGCTAAGTAGCTAGGTAATTTTTTTTCTTGTTGTTTTTATGCTGTTTCTGTGTCCACGACAAGTGGCCATAAAATTAAGAATATAGTAAAGTAACGTAATCTAAGTAAAGCAAGGGTAGGGCAACTCCGGTCATAATAGATCCACGTCGAGTAATAAAGTTACAAAAATTCATGATGACTTTTACAGATAAAAGTACAACCGGTTATTGACAGTCATTTAATTAGCATCACCAATATCACAGTGAATATGTTAGAATGAAAGCTTATCTGAATATCTCTCTTTACTTACCAAACCACTGCCTAATGCCGCGCTCGCGTTGATATAAAAATGTAATTGTAATGTGTAATTGCATATAATTTTAAAGGTAATATTTCCTTGCTTACATTGTTCGCGCACCTTAAACTCGCTGAATAACACCGTTGCAAATCAAGCAAATAATATTTCCCATATCAAAGAAACATAGAACTGTAGCGACACTATATACGGAACCACAGCTTTATGAGCGCGTTGACTTAGTTTCATCAGTTGCGGATTCGGTCTAATTCTATTAATATTGTCAAAATTGATAACACTTGCCTGTCTCACCACTCTGTAAGGTCCCGGTTATCTTTAGTGTCAGTTATCTATGATTATCTCTCTAATTCTCACTAGGAAACAGACAGAGACGATATCATAGATAACTGACGCTTAAGATAATCGGAACTTTACAGAGAGCGATGAAACAAGCCCTAAGTCTTTGTATTAACTAAAGTTGGATAAAAGATGTAGTTTTTGTGAAATGTTTTATGTGGACTTTGTTTGAGAGAAAAGAATGTAGGCTTTTTGGCATTTTAGCGACTACTAAGCAGTACGTACGTACATAGGTACGTCAGTCATTGGGATAAGGAACATAATTCGGTGTTTTTAGCGTGGACAGAAACACGTTAGCTTTTTATCAGGTGTTGGCGAGTTTTTGCAAGAAAATATATGTGTTATAGACGTAGGTAACTGTCTTGCACGAGGCCGCCTACTTTGGATAGCACCATCCACGAGGACGCAAGGTTTTATCAAACAAATTTAACCTTTAACAACATCGTAGTTAAAAGACCCACGGTGTTCATTATGATCAAGGTCAATAAAAATGTTTTCAATAACAAGGTAATAGTACAATTCATTTACGATTTTAGTTTAGTACCTGAAAATAGACTTGCACAAAGTAACGCAAAATTAATTGATTAATTACGAGTCAAACATTGCTTGCCCACATTTTGTAGCAAACATTGTGGTTGTGGTAAAGTGTGAAAGCTGTTTTAAGCAATGCCCTATTTTGAAGCAAACATCTATGGCAATGGCTTTGTGTCCATGTCCATGTCCATAATACTTCTTTATTCTATTCTCCCTTAATGGCGGCCGTAAGCTCTAAGTAAGTTCTTTAGCTGTTACTGTAAATTTTTAAACGTCAACGTCAATTTATTAAGAGTACATCTTGAAATCAAGAACATCAACTTGTGTTTGGCATTTTATTGATCTTTTAGAACTTAATTCTAATTTTTGTCTTTCAGTGCGTTCGTTTTTCATAGGCTTTGCTGATTCAATGTAGTTTCTTTCTAGCAACAAGAGATAGTGGTATTCCACCACGGGTGCTCTGCACAAATGTGTCCGAAGTGTTAACAGGGGGGCGCCGAACGGTGCTGGCGCTGGGAGCCACCGAGAACCGGCTGAGGAGCGCAGCCATACCCGCCAGCGACTGCATGTGCCCCAGTCGCTCGCCTGCAACGAAAAACAAGACTTTTAAACAACGGAAAACTTTATCGTTAAACCGGTTAGGGATAACAGTTTTGTACATTTCTACACTCCTAATCATGGGTTAGAAGTTACCTCGGAGTATTATTAAAGATAACTCTAGTCCGCCCTTCAATCTAAAGAACTCACCTATACACGCCCTTGGTCTCTCTCCAAAAGGCAAATACACATGTTTATTGATTCTGGCAGCATTGTCCGGATGGAAGCGGTCAGGGCGGAACTGTTCCGGCTCGTCCCAGTACAGCGGGTCTACGTGCAGCGACTTCACCGGGATTATCACCTCCACGCCCTTGTCGATCATGATGTACGTGTCCGGGATGGTGTATGGCTTCTCGCATTTGCGCATCAGGTAGCAAGTGGAAGAGGCAATTGTAAAAGTGCTGATAACATTTCGTATTAACGTACAAGAACCAGCAGCAATTCATAACGCTATTGTTGATTAATATTGAAGTACGGTCAAGTGCAAAAATAAGTATCGATAGGAACTTCTCAAAAATATGTCCCACGACCTTATTACGCTGGCGTAAGAGCATATGGTACTTATTTTTGAAACTTTGCCTAGATATATATTATTACACTTGACTGTACATACATTATAGATTAATACCTCTACTAAGTTATCAGGACAATGATTAGCGAGTGCATTTTGTTTTGACTTTGTTATACTGATTAAAATACAACGATAACGTTTTAATGCTGTAAATTAATTATCTACTATACAAGTTTTATGAAGCATCCAATGGTTATTTATTAAAAGCAGAATCAGAAGCAGGAAAACTATACTTAAAGTTTTTTATATCTTTTAATTCTTTGTCAGTTTTGTGGTTGCAGTTATTTTATTGAATGCGCTTAAGGTAGAGTTATAGTTTGAGTTTGAAACCAGAACGCAGTTAGTTCATTAATTACATGATGGAAACATAATAATTTTAGTTGAGTGTCCAAAACCTTCAGCTAACACGTTAGCATTTTGGACCTCCGCCGGTAGAAATTGATTTGGCAATGTTGTTGGACATTTTCTGGCTCTACAAGTTCTTAAATAATTACATCAAAGAGAAATTGCATAAAAAAACAAATGGCGCGTGATAATGAGAAAGTCAATTGGTCGGTTACAGAGGTTTAATGAATAAAAAAAGGACTGATTTACATGAAATGTTGCGTGAAATAAATTTTAAATAGCGAGGTGACGTGCGCGCGCGCCGAGGGATTCTTGAGACTGACGTCACGGATGGAGCGGAGCGGGCCAGCATCGAAACGCGGTGAAAACTGCATGCTAGCAGCGTGTAGGTAGGCGTTAACAGGTTGCCCCCCTTGGAATATCCTGTTCCAACATTGGTAGTGGGCAAATGCGGTTGTATGCTCTTCTTAGTGTACCAGTGGATGTTCGTACATCTGCTACTCTTGAAACAGCGTCGTGCTTGCCTCTGTAGAGGTGGGTGATTCTGCCAATCAACCATCTGTTCGGTGGCAGCCGGTCGTCTTTGATAAGAACCATCGCGCCTTCATGAAGTTCTGCATTGCTCCTGTGCCATTTTGTGCGTTTTTGTAGCTCTGAAACATACTCCTTGTAGTAACGATTCCAAAAATGAGCCTTCAATTGCTGCACTCTCTGGTATCGTGGCATAAATTGAAGTGAGTGATCTTGTACCTGAGGAGAGGGAAGCAGAGTCAACGTTCGTCCAATTAGAAAATGAGAAGGAGTAAGTGGTACTAAATCGGATGGATCAGTGGATAGGGGAGTCAGCGGCCTAGAATTAAGAATTGCCTCTATTTGCACTAACAATGTGTTCATTTCCTCGTAGGTTAGAAATGCCATAGAAAGAACTCTTTTTAAATGATGTTTTATTGATTTTACAGCACTTTCTGCCATTGAATTAAAATGTGGGCTATAAGCTGGAGAAAATTTGAAAATAATAGAATGTTGAGCAGCGTACAAACTGACATCTTCATTACATTGTTTTAAGAATTTTGCTAAATCATTACACGCGCCTACAAAATTTGTACCATTGTCCGAGAACAAGTATACAGGGCGACCTCTGCGTGCAATGAATCGGTCGAGTGCTGCTAAAAAACACTCTTTAGTCAACTCGGTGACTAATTCAATGTGTACAGCCTTTACAGTTAGACACACAAATACACAAATGTAGGCCTTCATATGCCTACACCCTCTGCCTTTTCTGTTCGCTATCAATAATGGGCCGGCATAATCAACTGCTGTGTTTACGAATGGAAACTCGCCCTGGGTGCGTTCCTTGGGCAGATCCGACATGATAGGCTGAATTGTTTTGCCTGAAAAACGTAAACACACGAGACAGTTATGAACCGTTTTCCTCGCGAGATTGCGTCCGCCTATGGCCCAATACTTATGACGCATAGATGCTAACAAAAGTTGTGGTCCAGCATGCATAAGGTTAATATGATATTGTTTAAATATAAGTTGTGTCACGTGATGTGAGGCATGGAGCAATATGGGATACTTTGTATCGTAATCATAATTGGAATTCGATAACCGACCACCTACGCGGACCAGTCTGTTATCTTCTTGAAAGAATGGATTGAATTTAATAAGTTGATTTTTAATTTTTAATTGTTTTTTGGAGGATAAAATTTTATACTCTTCGGGAAAGGATTCCATTTGCGACAATTTGCATAGTAGGTACATTGATGAATTTAATTCTATAAGTTTTAAATGATTCGTATGTTTTGAACGTGGATTACGACAGTTATGAATGAATCGTAATATGTACGCTGTAATTCGTTGTAATTTATTGATATTTGAATATTTGTGTATAAATGAGTGCAGATCATTGTTTAAACTTTGTGTTTGTGAATTGGTGTGACATTGTATTTTAAATTCAGGTAAGTCGCTTTCCTTAATTTGTGTTGGATGTGTTGGCCAACGACACTCGGTTTCTAACAAGAATGATGGACCGTGCCACCATAGTGCGCAACCCTGTAGCCTTGCAGCATCAAGCCCTCTAGAACCAATATCAGCTGGATTCATGCTGGTAGGTACATATCGCCATGAATTGGGTTCAGTGAATTCTACTATTTCGTTGATTCGGTTGAAAACGAACATCTTTAATAAATGAGTGTTGGAGCTTTTTATCCAACCGAGAACTATAGTAGAATCACACCAGTATGTAGTAGAGTCTATAGGAAGCCTAAATGATTGTGTAACCTTGCTTACAAGCCGAGCAGCTAGCAGTGCACCGCACAGCTCAAGGCGTGGCATTGTTAGTGACTTTAAGGGAGCTACTCTGCTTTTCGCCATCACTAGGTTCACTGTAACAATATTATTAGCTTCTAATGATCGTAAATAGACACAAGCACTATAGGCACTGTTTGACGCATCTGAGAAAGCATGAATTTCAATTCTAATAGGATGGTCACAAACAACATATCGAGGTATTTTAAAGTAGTTTAAAATTGGAAGTGTTCGAATAAATTTATACCACAAATTAGCCAAATCAGTAGGAATTGTTTCATCCCACGATAATTTTGAAGACCACAATTTCTGAAGTATGATTTTTGCTATTAAAATAGCTGGATTAATTAGACCTAAAGGGTCAAAAATTTGCGAAATTACTGACAATAATGTTCTTTTATTGATAACTTCAGGAATTATAATATCCTTAACTGAATATGTGAAACAATCTTCCTTACATGCCCATATTAGGCCGAGTGTTTTACATTGCTCGTCTTTGCTAAGACTGAGCAGTGAGTCTGTATTGGTGACGCCATGTAACTGTTCAAGGATTTGTGGATTATTAGAATGCCACTTACGGAGGTGAAACTGCGCACTTGATAATTTATCTATGACACCCTTACATATTCTTATTAATTCTGTTTCACTATTGTGGCCAGTAATCAGATCGTCCACATATAGGTCATTAATGAGGACCTCCTTAATGGAATTATCATCACTTAGATGGCCTAGCTCAACAATACATCGTGTCGTAATCCAAGGTGCTGATGATGTTCCGTATGTGGCAGTCAACAAAGAGTATGATTTTAACTGCTGTGTGGGTTCGAATCTCCAAAGTATTTGCTGTAAATTGTGTTGTGTTTTATTAACTAATACCTGTCTGAACATTTTTTCAATGTCAGAGGTCACTACATGTTTGTGTTGACGAAACCTTATCAATATATTAATTAGATCATTCTGTACTATCGGTCCTGTCATCTGTATATCATTAAATGACAAACCTGACGATGTAACAGCTGATGCATCAAAAACCACACGTAATTTCGTGGTTAGACTTGACTCACGTAAGACTCCATGATGTGGTAAGTAGTTGTTTATCGAATATTGATTATTGGTGGATGTATTTTCAGACATGTGTCCGAGATCAATGTATTCCTGAATAAATTGACTGTAAGCTTGTTTAAATAATGGTTCCCTTTTGAATCTGCGTTCAAGTGACAAGAACCTGGATGAGGCTTGAGTGTATGAATCGCCTAGTTTATCAGGAGATTGTTTGAGTGGAATGGTGACCACAAAACGACCGTCTGATTGACGAGTCGTGGTTTGAATAAATGATTGTTCGCATGCGTAGTGTTCTTTAGACCAGTTGTTACCCGTGCAAGTTGGCGTAACCGATTCCAGCTCAAAAAACCTACTGAGTTTATTATCAAGCTCTGTGTCTTGAATGTGGTGGCAGTGGACTGTAGTATTGCGATTTGTTTGTTGTGAATGAATGACACCAGACACTAACCAACCTAATCGTGTTTCACTAAGTGTTGGTTTTGCCTTGCCAAGTGAAATGCGTTTGCTGCCTAAAATATCCCAAAAGATGTCTGCTCCTAATAACATGTCAACCTGCGAAGGTGTGTTAAATGTAGGATCAGCCAACTCAATGTGGTTAGGTATATTTAATGATATGTATTCTATCTGTGAACTAGGCAATGATTGCGTTATATGTGGAACAATGAAGCAGCTGACTTCTGTTGTGTATGTTTGATCATAACACGATAAAATCGAGACATTACAACGTTTTGTGATTTGTGATGTCTGATGATTTAAGCCTTCAACTGACGTGCGTGTTGAAAACGTTTTTAAATTAAGTCTTTTGGATAATGTTTCTGTTATGAAACTGGATGTGCTACCATTATCAAGTAAAACCCGAACCTTTTGCGAGTTATTGTATTCACAGTTTGAAACATTAATATTAGCTGTGGATAATAACACTAAATTAGTGTTTATGGATGAAAGGGAAACGTTTTGTTCAACTATATCTGAATGATTGGATTGATTATTTTCTAAGTGGGTAGTTGACAAAACTACACTGCTAGTGCCTGGAGTAGCAATTTTCGTATCTGTGTGTGATTGTAAGTGTAGTAATGAATTATGATTACCGGAACAAATGGTACACGAGCCCAAACGACATTCCTTGCCGTTGTGATTACGTAAGCAATTTAAACAAAGATTTAATGATTTAATTTTTTCTATTCTGGTTTCAATGGGCATCGATTTGAACTTATAACACCTGAATATGGCGTGATTATGTTTGCAAATAGGACATGTTATGGGCTTGTGTCCCTGATTTGTACCTTTACTTGGTGAATTTACAATAAATGATTTGCTACGAATGACTGAACTGTCACTGTGTCTGCGTTTAATGTGCGATGTCTCTTCTACTGTCTCCAACAAATCAGCACGGCCTTTCAGAAAATTGTTAAACTCTAGTAATGTGGGTATTTTTTCATCACTGTTATTTCGTTTGACCTCCCATTCGCGACAAGTTACATGGTCTAATTTGTTGGATACAATATGAATTATAAGTACGTCCCAGTATTCTGTAGGTAACTTTAGTGTTTTTAATGCTCTTAAATTTCTGTTTACTGTATCTATGACGTTACGCAATGCTTTAGCAGATTCCTTACTAATCGGTTCTATGTTGAAAATTGATTGAATATGATTATTTATTAACAGTCTGCTGTTATCAAAACGTTCACAAAGAAGTTGCCAAGCTATTATATAATTATCAGCTGAAAAATCTAAAGATTGAATCATACAGGCTGCATTGTCTCTTAAGGCTGCGCGCAAATAATGAAACTTGTTTATATTAGGTATCGAATCGTTATCGTGTATTAACGATGTATAAGTATCGCGAAACTCTAACCATTCTTGATAGCGACCAGAAAAGTTCGGTAAGTGTATGACTGGTAACCTGAAAGTGGGCCCACCTGCAACGGCAGTACTTGAACCTGTCACCGAGGAGTTGTCAGCAGCCGTCCCTGCGACCGCCTTGCACGCAGCGGCGGCGTGCTTGTCCAGCGCGTCGCGGGCAGTGCCGATCATGCTGTAATACTGGACCTCGAAGGTTTCCCGCTCCTTGTACTGCTCATCTGGAGTTTCACAACAATTTTCTATGTCAGTTTGCACGTTATCATATTCTGAATAGAGATCTTCAAGTTTGGATAAACGAACATTCAATTCGTTAATTTGAATACCACTAAGCGAAGTGCAACAACTCAGTAATGCATCTAAGTATGTTTTAAATTGAGTAAGCTTTGTTTTATGGCTAGCTCGGCGTCTGATTAATGATTTTAAATCCATTTTAATGGAAATAAACCAATGGGTGAAAAATATGAATTTAAATAAATGAATTAATAAGCCGAGAAGAATGTAAAGTAAGCTGAAATGAAACGGCAAAGGTTAAAATTTTAAAAGGTTTGAAGATTGAAAAAGAAGAACGATACTTAAATAAAGCAGTGAATAGCAGATCTGGTGCAAAAGCCAAATTCCACGGCCACGCCACGCACGCAGTCACAGGGCGCGTGCGCCGCTCGCCCGACACAAAGAAGCTGGAATGTGCAGAAAAAAAAATACACCGATTATAATGCACAAGCAATATATGTACCTAATAGCGGCTCGAACCTAACGGGATAATTAAACACGAAAGCAGTGCAAACAGTGCAATTTTAACTCTGAAATTGGGACAGATTGGCTTTATGGATAGGTATTTTAAACAAAGATATTTTACAAATATAATGAAGAAGGAATGTTTAGTAGGTACAGGGATAATTGGAACGAACTCACGACTTGCGTTACCCTTCCTTGGTTATCACTTCTCTTGTTGTTGTTCTCGAATGCTCGATGTCGCGCGCGTTGAATATTACACCGCCGTCGTAAATGAATATCTACCGCCGTTGTTGACCGTTATTCAACCTTCTCGATGTATGATTTCAATGTTCTGAATCCGTTGAATCCGTCTCGAATGGACCAAATGATAATGAGAAAGTCAATTGGTCGGTTACAGAGGTTTAATGAATAAAAAAAGGACTGATTTACATGAAATGTTGCGTGAAATAAATTTTAAATAGCGAGGTGACGTGCGCGCGCGCCGAGGGATTCTTGAGACTGACGTCACGGATGGAGCGGAGCGGGCCAGCATCGAAACGCGGTGAAAACTGCATGCTAGCAGCGTGTAGGTAGGCGTTAACAGCGCGGGCACAGCATTTGCTGCGATTGCAAGATTCACATACACAGTTTGAATTAAAATACTTTGAAACGTCTGTTTAGTCTGTATTATAGTATAGATTTGCCATTCATTCAATTGATTGTTGGTTGGTCTATATTATTAAACATTAACAAAAGATAAATAGGTAATCATTATTTTATCTTCTTCGATTAGAAGTAATAATGTGCACTATTTATTTATCCGTTATCGCAATCAAATTTTAAGCTTCTGTTCTTATCTGGCACTATGACGTTTACCTGGCATAAAACATTTAAAACCATTTTGCTATGAAAAGATGCAGAAAAACCTATGCTCAGCAGTTGATCGATTGTGACTATGAAATTTCAAGTTCTTGGACTGTCTTATTGTTGTTTCTTCCTGGCTACCAGGGATAGCGGTATTCCGCCTTGGATGCTCTGCACAACTGGAACCGTGGTGTCAACGGGCGGATGCCGGATGGTGCTGGCGCTGGGAGCCACCGAGAACCGGCTGAGCAGCGCAGCCATACCCGCCAGCGACTGCATGTGCCCCAGTCGCTCACCTGCAACGCAAAACACAGTCCGTAATACCACTATACGTAAGGCTGTCTAGACTCAGTAACTTTAACTCACCGATGCAGGCTCTCGGTCCCTCTCCAAACGCCAAATAAACGTGCTTATTAATTTTGGCAGCATTGTCCGGATGAAAGCGGTCAGGACGGAACTGTTCCGGCTCGTCCCAGTACAGCGGGTCTACGTGCAGCGACTTCACCGGGATTACCACCTTCACGCCCTTGTCGATCGTGATGTTCGTGTCCGGGATGGTGTAGGGCTTCTCGCATTTGCGCATCAGGTAGCCGAGAGATGGGAAGATCCGCATGCCTTCCCTAAAATAATGACAGTCAAATAATGTTAGTTTCAAAATGATTCACGTCAATAGAAGAAAATTACTAAACAACAACATTTCATCGCTTAAAAATTTCCAAGCATCTTGCAAGTGATAAAGAATAACAAGGAATCGCAAATAATTTGTACAACAGAACGTGATTCAAAATAATAATTTTTACTTGAAACACATGTCCAAGTACTTCATTTCTTTCACAGCTTCGTATGACAATTTATTTCCGTGTCGCGCTAAAACTTCGTCGATTTCTTCCTGGCAGTTCTTTTGATACTCTGGGTGGTGAGCCAGCTCGTGCAGAGTGTAGCTGGTCGCAGACGACGACGTCTCGAATCCAGCAGCAAAGAACACGAGCACTTGGGCAGCCATAAGTTCATCATTGAAGTCCAACTCCACTATCCACGCCGAACCATCTGCGTTTTTACTTTCCAGCGAGTCTCCAGAGAGTTTTCCTTTTTCTTTTAGTTCTAGGAGCATATCTATGAAATCATTTCTGCCTGACGCCTTATATTCCCGTCTTTCCATTATAGTTTTCACCAGTGTAATCGTGTTGTGTTCCACAAAGGGTGGTATAAAGTGTAAGCTCGTAAAAAGACTTGGCATAAAATATTTTAGGATCGCAACTAATGCGTCGCGTTTTGTGTTAGCAAATATCCGACGGCCCAATTTTCTGAACAGTGAATTTTCGTCGCTAAGAGTATCAGTGTCGATACCGAAACCACAAGCCCCT
Organism: Pandemis cinnamomeana; assembly: GCA_932294345.1. Taxonomy (NCBI): domain Eukaryota; kingdom Metazoa; phylum Arthropoda; class Insecta; order Lepidoptera; family Tortricidae; genus Pandemis; species Pandemis cinnamomeana. The sequence continues at coordinate 10,458,748 of OW028721.1, forward strand.
ATAAAATCCGTGGTGTAACGCGCCATGACATCTCTTATATCAACTTCTGATCCTGACGATGCCGCTTCAGCAGCAACTACCTGTAGTTTCTCAGCTCTCGATACAATCAAAGGAAACATAGCTTTCAACTTTCCCGAAGTAAAAGCAGGCGTCAATCTTTGTCGCAATAGTTTCCATAAATCTCCTTCGCAAGAAAATAGGTTATTTTTAGCATCGGCTCTGGTACTTTATCTAATGGATGCACTGACCTACCGTAAAAGTAATAGAAATCGGACACTAAAACACGTTTCACGAGTTCCGGATCCCTCAGGATGAGGAGAGGCGTGGTCGTAAGGTAGTAGCCGACGAACCGCTCCTTGGGGTACTTCCAGTACATCTCGTCGTAGATGTCTGCGTAGCTGATCTGCTGCAGGAACTGCCGCTTGGCAGTGCCGAAGAAGGGGATGGGCGGGTCATGCTTGACGCCGCGCTTGCTCCAGTAATCAAAAGTCCTGGTGCCGTAGTAGTAAACCAGAACGAATACCGCAACCAGGCCCGCAGCTATCAACAACATGTTTTCGGCCGTACCCTACAATTAGCACGACATTTGTCGAAGTCCGCTGCCCAAAAACTGATTGGCTTAAAATATTGTGTTGTGATATTTTAATCGATATCTTATCTGACCCATTAATTAAAGTCACCTTTAGAGTATAACACAATCATGATGCATGTTGAAAGAACAAAAAGTGTATTCTTTGTCTGTACCTTCTATTTATAATCATGTTGAAGAATTTTAGAGAACCACAAAGAGTAGAAAACAGATGGAAGAGGAACTAAATCCTATTCTACTAAACTGTTGCCATATTCAAGCATAAACTGTTCAAATGTCTGAAATGTGAGACGTAGAGTAAATTGTCCCCGTATTTAATTTCTACATTCCGTCAGAGTAATTGTACTTAAAACTATTGCCCATGTTATGGATTTGAGGTACGCAAGAAAATAGCACATGTGCCAAAACAAAGTCTGGTAGGACAAAGCGTCTGTGGCAAGAATTGGTTATTATTACTGACAATTTCGAAATTAATCGTGGGATGGGATGTCATTTTACTCAAACTAGGGAACTTTTTGCTACTATGAACTTTGAAATGAGTTACGCTGATTAAATACGAAAGCGACACATTTCAAAATCAGCCACTGATGCATTTGACACATTATAATGAATGACTTTTGTTTTGAGATGCAATGGCGAATGATTTTGGAATGCGGCCGTTTTGTATTTAATCAACTACTTGTATGCTTAATGTATTGAGTCACGCGTCACTTTGCGGTGGTCCATTTTAATGTACAAAAAACATTTACCCAGCGACTCGGCTACCACAAGCCACTATACCACAGTGATAGCGGAGTAGCTAGGTAATTTTTTGTATCCACGATAAGTGGCCAAAAATTAAGTATACAGTAAAGTAACGTAATTTAAGTAAAGCAATGGTAAGGCAACTCCGGTTATAATAGATTCACGTCGGGTTACAAAGTTACAAAAAAGCATTATGACTTTTACAGATCAAAGTACAACCAGTTATAGACTGTCATTTAATTAACATTACCAAATCACAGTAAATCTGTTAGAATGAAAGGTTATCTGACTATCTCTTTTTATTTCCATCAGCGGCAGATAAACTCTGTAATGTTTCCTTGCTGATATTGTCCGCAGTATAAACTCGCTGAATAAAACCGTTGCAAATAAAGCAAATAATATTTCCCACATCTCATTTACATTCCACACACACACTCACACACACATTTGCAGCTATTTATTTATTTATTAATAATACAATGTTTTAATTTCTAGTTAGTATTCGAGTTCCCATCTGTAAATTATTGTTATATTTATATTTTTTTACTTTTTTGTTATTCTGACCGCTTCATAATTTATGGTAGGTAGGTAACCGTTATTTTGATATTGTTTGACTGCCACGATACAAGCTGTGCCTTGTGAGGAGTCATTGAAGTTCCTAATATTGTAATACGTTTCTATTTTGGAAAAACAAAAACTTTACTTTACTTTACATTGAAGAAACATAGAACCGTAGTTGTAAATGTTGATTTTGTTTGAGAGATAAGAATGTAGGCTTTGTGGCTTTTTAGCGACTACTAAGCAGTACGTACGTACTTAGGTAATTCAGTCATTGGGATAAGGAACAATAGAATTCGGTGTTTTTAACACGAACAGAACACGTTAGCTTTTTATCAGGTGTTGGCGAGTTTTTGGAAGAAACTATATGTGTTATAGACGTAACTGTCTTGCACGAGGCCGCAAGGTATTATAATCAAACAAATTTAACCTTTAATAACATATAGTACTTAAAAGAACCACGGTGGGCTTCGTTATGTTAAATTTCAATCAAAATGTCTTCAATGGCAGGGTAATAGTACAATTCATATACGATTTTAGTTTAGTACCTGAAAATAGACTTGCACAAAGTAACGCATAATAACGGGTACGCAAAGTAACGGGGTGGGGCGGGGAGCCGACTGTGACCTGTTGCAGGAAGACGTCGCTTCGGTTGTCAGGTGGAGTGTCGAGAACAAGCTTACTTTTAATACATCCAAGTGCTGTGTCTGTACGTTCAGTCGTGCGTCTGTCCCATTTCATGCCCGATACATGCTTGGAGTAGAGCCCATTAATCGTGTTTTCTCGGTTAAAGATCTCGGCGTAATCTTCGACACGCGCCTCACTTTTCACGAGCACATTCGGACGCTCGCGCTCAGCTCCTTTCGTCAACTGGGTTTCGTGATCCGCAACGTGAAAGACTTTCATGATCCTCGAGTCATAAAACTGGTTTATTGTGCCCTAGTGAGAAGCAAGTTGGAGGCATCCTCAATCATTTGGAATCCGTATGTATACACATACACTCTGATATTGGAGAAGGTTCAAAAGGCCTTCGTGAGGTTTTTGTTCAAAAAGAGCTTTGGGTATTACCCCTATCTATATCCGACTAAATTTTTACTTGGTTGTCTTGGTTTAAATTCCCTTGAGGTTAGGCGTAACTGCAACCTGTTAGTCACCGCTTGTAGTATTCTGCGTGGCGAGTCGGATTGCCCCGAACTGGTCAGTGAAGTTGTGAGGTTGTACGTCCCTGATGTTGGTCGTATAACTCTCCGTCCGCGGGCGCGCGTGCTTCTGGCGGTGCCAGCGGCGCGCACTGTGGCGCGCAGGAACTCGCCGCTGCCGTGGGCGCTGACGCTGCTGAACGCGCTCCTGACGGCAGCACCTGAGTGTGACCTGCTCGCTTGCCGATGGCCGACTGTGTGCTCTGAATGCTTGAGATTCTGCGAGATGATGGATGTTAGGCAATCCAGTATTTTTAAGTGATTTTAACTTTGCTATTAGTTTATAAACTGTTGTTTCTCGGTGTATTGGTTTTAACTGTAATGCCGTGTAAATATATTTACAATAAATAAATAAATAAATAAATAATTAATTGATTAATTATGAGTCAAACATTGCTTGCCCACATTTTGTAGCAAACCTTGTGGTTGTGGTAAAGTGTGAAAGCTGTTTTAAGCAATGCCCTATTTTGAAGCAAACATCTATGGCAACTTCTCCAGCTGTTACTATAATTTTTAATCGTCAACGTCAATTCATTAAAAGTACATATTGAAATAAAGAACATCAATTTGTGTTTGGCATTTTATTTGTCTATTTAAAACTTACTCCGAATTATTTGTCTTTCAGTGCGTTCGTTTTTCATGGGCTTTGCTGATTCATTGTAGTTTCTTTCTAGCAACAACAGATAGTGGTATTCCACCACGGATGCTCTGCACAATTGTGTCCGAATTGTTAACAGGGGGGCGCCGAACGGTGCTGGCGCTGGGAGCCACCGAGAATCGGCTGAGGAGCGCAGCCATACCCGCCAGCGACTGCATGTGCCCCAGTCGCTCGCCTGCAACGAAAAACAAGCCTTTTAAACAACGGACTCTGAGGGCCGCTTAAAAAATGTAATCGTTAAACCGGTTAGAGATGTCAGTTTTGTACATTTCGACACTTCTTAATCCTAGGTTAGAAGTTAACTCGGAGTATTATTACAGGTAACTCTAATCCGCGCTTTAATCTAAAGTACTTATAACTCACCTATACACGCCCGTGGTCCCTCTCCAAAAGGCAAATACACATGTTTATTGATTCTGGCAGCGTTGTCCGGATGGAAGCGTTCAGGGCGGAACTGTTCCGGCTCGTCCCAGTACAGCGGGTCTACGTGCAGCGACTTCACCGGGATTACCACCTTCACGCCCTTGTCGATCGTGATGTTCGTGTCCGGGATGGTGTAGGGCTTCTCGCATTTGCGCATCAGGTAGCCGAGTGATGGAAAAATTCGCATGCCTTCACTGAAACGTAAATCACAAGTATTTATGGATGTAGGTAAAGTTAGATTGATAGACTTAGCTAATGTGAAATAACCAACCAGCAATGACATCCTTCAACCTTTAATATCCATTGATTGAATGTCAAATCCAATAGGCAAATGACACTTAATCATGGGGTAACATCAATTTGTTTCAAATATCTCGCCGATATTATAATTTGAAGGAATTAATTTATTAGACGATAGTTACCTAAAACACATGTCTAAGTATTTCATCTCTTTGACAGCTTCATATGACAGTTTGTTCCCATGGCGGGCCAGCACCTCGTCGATCTCCTCCTGGCATTTCCTCTGACATTCCGGGTTGTAAGCGAGCTCGTGCAAAGTATAGCTGGTCGCAGATGACGACGTCTCAAACCCGGCGGCAAAGAACACGAACACTTGGGCAGCCATAAGTGCCATATCGAACTCTATCTCGGTGATACACGCCGAACCGTCAGGGTTCCTTTTTTCCAGAGAGTCTCCGATGAGTTTTCCCTTTACTTTCAGCTCGAGAAGCATGTCAATAAAGTCATTCCGACCTGATGGCTTATATTCCCGTTTTTCCATTATAGTTTTCACAAGTGTCATCGTGTTGCGTTCCACAAAGGGTGGTGTAAAGTGTAAGCTTGTAAAAAGACTTGGCATAAAATATTTTAGGATTGCAACTAATGCGTCGCGTTTTGTGTTAGCAAATATCCGCCGGCCCAATTTTCTGAAGAGTGAATTTTCGTCGCTAAGAGTATCAGTGTTGATACCGAAACCACAAGCCCCTATAAAATCCGTGGTGTAACGCGCCATGAGATCTCTTATATCAACTTCTGATCCTGACGATGCCGCTTCAGCAGCAACTAACTGTAGTTTCTCAGCTCTCGATACAATCAAAGGAAACATAGCTTTCAACTTTCCCGAAGTAAAAGCAGGCGTCAACCTTTGTCGCAATAGTTTCCATAAATCTCCTTCGCAAGAAAATAGGTTATTTTGCATCGGCTCTGGTACTTTATCTAATGGATGCACTGACCTACCGTAAAAGTAATTGAAATCGGACACTAAAATACGTTTCACGAGTTCCGGGTCCCTCAGGATGAGGAGAGGCGTGGTCGTGAGGTAGTAGCCGACGAACCGCTCCTTGGGGTACTTCCAGTACATCTCGTCGTAGATGTCGGCGTAGCTAATCTGCTGCAGGAACTGCCGCTTGGCGGTGCCGAAGAAGGGGATGGGCGGGTCATGCTTGACGCCGCGCTTGCTCCAGTAATCAAATGTCCTGGTGCCGTAGAAATAGACCAGAACAAGGATGGCAACTAGCCCCGCTGCTATTAACAACATGTTTTTAGCCGATCAGTTTACAGGACAGTAGTCTTTCCGAAGACTCAACGACTATAAATGGGTTAACGTTTATTTTATATAAACAAATAATTATCTTATCTAACACATTCGTATTTAGTCTTATCAAATACAAGACAAGACAACTGAGCATAGAATGCGTATTGAATATCATGAAATACGGGTGGGGTAGTAAAAAAAAATCGTTTTTTTTGTCAATTATGTAGGTATGTACGTATGTAAACCAAAACACAATTGAGTTGAGATTAATGCAAAAATGAAAAATATACAAAAAAAACTGTTAAAAATCCAAATGAAACTAGCGGTTTCATACGTAAGGAATTGACTGCAGCGAATTATTTAAAATTTGATACAGACATGTATTTCTGGGACCCAAATACGATTATGCTACGTAGATGAATTCATTTTGAATCTATTAAGTAACTTTGCGCAAAAAAACATTTACGTTGTTACTCCGCTACCGCACGTGAAAGACAGCTAGTTAAGCCTGTGTGATATCTGTGTGTCTACTGGCCTCACCTCAATCCTCCCACATACCCCGACCCTCTATGAAGTTTTAAACCCATAATATAAACTATACTATTAAATTAACTAGACCCCGTTATCCTGTCGCACACAATTTTTTTTTCAGTAGAGCGTGAATGTTTTTTTTATCGACTATCTAAACGTCGATACTGTACTGTATGTCACTGATAATTACAAAGAGGTGTTACCAGGTACACTTATTAGTCCATAAAATATAATAGTAAATTAAGAAATAAAAGTCTAGCGTTCGTTAGTTAGGATTTATCATATTTTTTCTACAAAAATTACAATAAACTTGATACAATTGTACATCGTCAGTGTAACTAGATGTTTTTGTATGGTTTGTATCGTTCTTTTTGGAGTGATTCGTAAATTGCACCATGTACGAAACGATTCGTTTTCTACTTATCAAATAGGTAAAATCTTTAGTGTGTATTGTTTTCAAATCTCCCATTGTAACGTAGTAATATGTACCTACTGAGCAATTTAATAAATTCCACGGCAATATTAAACAAACACTGTTCCAAAGAACTGCAGAGTATCAATGTAACGTCCAATTGCAACTAAGTAAATCATTTATCTAAGGTTATCACGCTTTATGTAAGACCACTAAGGTTAACAACTTATTTGTAAACAAAAAGTTTTCATTAAAATTGAGCATAGATTTAAAAGGCGGAAAATAAGGTGCATTATATAAACATCGATATCAAGAAAGTCGATAAAAAAATCATTCACGCTCTGCTGTAATACAATTTCTATGCGACAATACAACGGGGTCTACTAATAACGTATCGAAAGACAAGGTGGAAAAATTAATTCTGCCATTTTGTTGGCCTACGTGCCAATGCAAAGTCCAATGTCGATCAGAAAAGCGTGACGATGACTTTTGATATATATAATGGGTGATGATGCCATCGACCAAAGTGCAAATACTCGAATAGTGCAGAATCATTGATTTGGGAATAATGATGGCTTTTGATAGATATAATCACGTGAAGCGAGCGTGGCTGATTATGCCATCGACCAAAGTGCAAATACTCGAATAGTGCAGAATCATTGATTTGGGAATAATGATGGCTTTTGATAGATATAATCACGTGATGCGAGCGTGGCTGATTATGCCATCGACCAAAGTGCAAAATACTCGTATAGTGCAGAATCATTGATTTGGGAATAGTTATGACTTTTGATAGATTTAATCACGTGATGAGAGCGTGGGTGATAAGTCCATCGACCAAAGAGCAAATACTCGTATAGTGCAGAATCATTGTGATTTGGGGATAATTATGACTTTTGATAGATATAATCACGTGATACGAGCGTGGGTGATAATTCCATCGACCAAAGTGCAAATACTAGTATAGTGCAGAATCATTGTGATTTGGGGATAATTATGACTTTTGATAGATATAATCACGTGATGCGAGCGTGGGTGATAAGTCCATCGACCAAAGAGCAAATACTCGTATAGTGCAGAATCATTGTGATTTGGGGATAATTATGATTTTTGATAGATATAATCACGTGATGCGAGCGTGGGTGATAATTCCATCGACCAAAGTGCAAAATACTCGTATAGTGCAGAATCATTGATTTGGGAATAATTATGACTTTTGATAGATATAATCACGTGATGCGAGCGTGGGTGATAAGTCCATCGACCAAAGAGCAAATACTCGTATAGTGCAGAATCATTGTGATTTGGGGATAATTGTGATTTTTGATAGATATAGTCACGTGATGCGAGCGTGGGTGATAATTCCATCGACCAAAGTGCAAATACTCGTATATTGCAGAATCATTGTGATTTGGGGATAATTATGACTGTTCGGAATTCAAATAATGGCGCCAGCGCCGCCTGCGCTCGCCGACCGTTCGGGTAACGAAGCGGCGTACGGATATACGAGCGGGATGGACTGCGTGCGAGCGAGAGGGCAATCGCACGCCCCGATAGAGTGAAACGAACCCTCCGGGCGAACGGGCGACTAAAATTCATGGATAGTTGTCGAAATTGTGTTTATATTTATTGTTACGGGTTGTAGACTCCGGACGGGAAGTGCATTGACGGAATTGCACCGGGAGTTGGTACTTGTGGTATATAAAGTGTCCTGGGACTTGTGTACGGTGCGGTGTTCGCGAACGGGAGGCTGAACGGACTGGCCTTGCCAGCAGAGCTGCAGGCCAGCAGCGTCGTCGAGGAATCGCCGCCAGGTCATACTGACACACACCTTACACATACACAAACACACCCTGGCGTTGGCCGGCGAGTTGGATTTGAAGGTTAGTCAGCTAGGTGCTGTTTAGGTATTTAGACTTAAGTTAGCGGCGCGTATCGCGTCCCGTTTGTACCATCAGGTCGCCCAGATTTGTATGGCATCATCTATGGGCCCGTGGTGCCCGCGGCAGGACCTGTTATGTACAAATTTTTGGTAGCTGAACGTGGTTATATATATCCAGTGTAAAAACTTGGTAGCATTAGCGTTACATATCCACACGGTAAAATTCGCTACAGTACCTACCGTTGTTATTGTTACGTATTTATGATTACTTAGGTATTTACGGTTCGTTCCTAATATTGTGCATAACGGTAATTTAGTTGCAACTTTGTAGTCATAATTGTAACTTGGGGGTGGATCGCGATTGGACTTTGCGCTTCTACAACGTTCCATCCCGCTCGCTGCGACGTACCTACGAATGATAAGTAGGTAGTGGCGTTGCAATAGAATTGCACCTTTCGTACTTATAATTAGAGGTTAGGAATGATAACAGTAACGGTTGAGTGAAGTTTGTTTGTTTACGTTAAGTTACGGAAATAATACATTATTAAAATCGTGTTGTTTTAGGGTTCGGTCGTAAACTTTATCACTCAAGATAAACTGTTTATGTTTTGGGATAAAAATTAAGTGTGTAATTGTTAGTGTTGCTTATTCGTGTGTATTGATACTCGGGTTTCAACGGGATTTGCTGGTTTCCGTAAGTGATTTGTGTTAAATAATAACTAATAAATTTAATAAGTACAGAACCCGCGCTAAATTAGTGCGCGTGACGGTTGGTTCTCTTATTATTTGTTTTTGGTATAATATTGATTGATTTTCTTCATTGAAACCTGTAATTAAATTAATTGTGCTAATTAATAGTTATTAGTACGGAACCTATTTAAGAAAAGGTTCGCGTTTGACTTCGTGTTTGTAAACGGCAGTTATAGAAGTTATAGGTAGTTGTGTTGTTTCCCGCCGTGCATACCATTGGTAGTCTAGGTGATTGCTAATTGTGATTGAAGTTGTAATATAACTAATAATAATAATAAGTTGGTACCATGGCTCCTTCCGTAATGAAAGCGCTCGCGGCGAAAATTGAGGCGGAATTAAGATGGTTCTCGTTAGTGGTCAGTATGGTTGGTCGTACGGATCGCGAAGACGTGCTAGTGTTGCGCGCGTCGCAAGCTGATGAGAGATATGACACGGTGCTGAGAGTCCATGCAGACTATACGGCCCATATTGACGACGAGAAGTCTGACGGGGAGAATGGGGCGCAGGCGCAGGCTAGCGTGCGGCGTAGTGTTGACCAATGCGGGGAAATGCTTACGGACATTGTTCAAGCGGCAATGGAAATTAAGCGGGCGCGAAGCGGTGAAGGGCGGCCGTGTCGGTCGGCGGGCGCTGGCATTTTGGCGCCACTCCCGCCCGTGAATGTGCCCGAGTTTGGCGGTGATTATGCCGATTGGCCAAGGTTCCGCGACATATTTAATAGTGTCGTGCACTCACGTACGGATCTGTCCCCCGCTTATAAGTTGGCACAGTTAATGGGGAGGCTTAATGGTGAGCCTCATGATATTTTAACTCACTTAGAGATTACGGATGCGAGTTATGAAACTGCATGGGGCCTATTACTCGATCGATACGATAATCGGCGATTAATTATTGATGGGCTCATTGATAAAATATTTGATATACCGAAGGTATCTAACGTGCATGAAATAAGGTCGAAAATCCTAAATCCGGTCACGGTGGCGGTGAACACGTTAGATCGGCTTAAGCTCTCGTTAGGGGACAATAGGTATATTGTAGTAAATAGGGTTTTGCGCAAACTGCCGTGCGATGTGGTAGCGCGTTTTGAGCAGGCGCATGGGGGTGAGTCAGCGGACCACCTTCCCACCTTTGATAATTTGAGGGCGTTCTTGGAGGGTGAGTGTAGGCGGGCGGATTGCCAAGGGGCAACCACGTCACACCCCCCCCTGTCTCCCCGACGTACTAGCGGGTTCAAACCGGTTGAGCCCCGTCGGGGCGGACGGAAATACAACGCCCTCCAATCGGACGTGTGCCCCTTCTGTCGGGAGGGAGGACACGTGATTACGGCATGTGCGGAATTTAAGGCACAGCGAGTACATAGGCGGAGAGGGGTAGTCAAGCAGCGTAACTGGTGCTTCCGCTGCTTAGGCGCCCACTTTGTGCGTGAGTGCGGCAAGACCGCCAACTGTCAGACATGCGGGGGGGCTCACCATGAGCTCCTCTGCCTGGATGAGGATGGGGGGACGTACGGGGCCTCGTCGGGAGGTCGCCCCCCCTCTCTTCAGCTAGCTTCGGGCAGGCAGGCACCACCCCCCAGGGGGGTGGGGTCACCTAAGAAGCCGGAGTACCGCCGGATGCCGTCGTCCCCCACCCCCCGAGGGGGGGGACCGGCATTTAACTCCGGGTGGGCGTCAGGAGGCGACCCCCCGAGGGGGGGACCGGTACCGAGCTCCGGGTGGGCGTCCGGAGGTAACACGGGGAGAGGGGGAAATCGGTTATGCGGCTTACTCGACCGCGCTGGGGGGCATGATGCCGCCCCCGAGTAATCGCTTTTCCCCTCCCCTCGCAGAGCGCCCACGCTTAAATGCACACCCGCCGGTGATAAGACGGATGCCAGTGGGTTACTCCCGGCCGGGGTGCACGGTCCAGATGGGCCGAGGCATGTATTACCCGGGTTGGGACCCATATATGGGTCAGGGGCCTCCATCCCCTACTATGGGAGGGGGGGATGAAGGTCCCCGCTAGGAATTCGCAGCCTGTTCATCAGTAACGGCCCCCCAGCCAGTCACGGTATTATTACCGACGGCTAGGATTACGGTCTGGGGTACGGATGGCCAGTCAGTACAAGTGAGGGCACTTTTGGATACTGGGGCACAAGGTTGTATTGTGTCCAGTCGACTGGTGGACAGGCTGGGTCTAAGATTAGAGCCATCACGGGATGGCGCTGTAGGCATAGGTGGCAATCGAGTGCCTCACCTCAGGGGTCAGGCTACCCTACTGTTTGAGATGGGTGATTCGGCATCGATGACGCGGGTGCATGCCACGGCGATTGTTTTAGATGAAGTGGTTGGGGTCCTCCCCCAGATACAGTTACCGCAAGCGGTAAGAGGGTTAACCAAGGGGCTGGAGTTGGCTGATCCCCACTTTGCGAGTCCCGGACGGGTGGACATGTTGCTTGGGACAGACGTCCTCGGGAAGCTGCTACGGAGTGGCAAGCGGGAGCTGCAACCGAATGGATTGATGGCCATACGTACCGCTGGGGGTTACGCGTTATTGGGCCCGGTACGGGAACCGCAGGACACAATGGACTATAACCCCATATATTATGGCAGCGTTTTATCGGAGGTCCTGCAAAGGTTCTGGGCAACGGAAGAGCCACCCACAGCTCCTACGACTAACCCTTTAGATGATGAGTGCGAGACATTTTACCAATGTAACACGGTTCGCCTCTCTTCGGGCAGATTTATGACGAGGTTGCCGTTTCTATCGACTCGACCTCCGTTGGGGAGCTCCTGGAACTTAGCAGAGAAACGGATGGTGTCAATGGAGAGGCGCATGAAAAGGGACTCCAACTTCCGGCGGAAGTATGTTGAGTTCATGCGCGAATACCTGGAGTTGGGCCACATGTCGGTGTCCAGAGTGGACTGGCGCCGTGAGGAGCACTATGTTTTGCCTCATCATGCAGTCTTGAAGACGCCTGACTCCAAGATCCGGGTCGTGTTCGATGGGTCTGCGCCGACTGCTAATGGAGTTTCTCTAAATCAATGTTTGCACGCTGGTCCGAAACTGTCTAGAGACATTGCAGACATTTTAACGGACTTCCGGAGACACCAGGTTGTCTTTGTTACGGACGTGAGGATGATGTTCCGTCAAACTGAGATACATCCGGACGACCGTCGTTTCCAATTGATATTGTGGCGTGAGAGCCCGGAAGAACCGATGGTCACGTATGAGCTCAACACGAATACGTACGGATTGAAGTCCAGCCCTTATGTAGCGATGCGGACGCTACGCGAATTGGCTGACCTGGAACGGCTGCGCTTTCCACGCGCGGCTGCAGTCATTGATAGGGACGTCTATGTAGACGATATTTGTACGGGCACGGACAGTGTTGAGCAGGCGCTCATCCTAAGGGATGAACTGGTGGCGCTTATGGCCTCCGGTGGTTATGAACTCAGGAAGTGGCTGTCAAATTGCCCAGAGGTTCTGGAAGGGTTGCCAGCTGAGTACCAGCAAGACCCGCATTTGTTTGAGGACCCGGATAATCCTCATGCGTTGGCAATTTTAGGGGTCCAGTACCGACCGAGCCAGGATGTCTTCACTTACACCTGTGAGGCCGAGCTACTGTCGAAAACCTGGACCAAGCGATCAGTCCTCTCGACCATCGCACGAACGTTCGATCCAACCGGTTAGATTGCGCCAGTCACGTTCATGGCGAAATGCTTCATGCAGAAGATCTGGTTGGCCCAATTAGCTTGGGATGATCAGCTCACGGAGGAGCTGTTACGGGAGTGGACCTCATTTGTGACCACATTGCCGCATATTGCGGAGATTGAGATCCCGCGCAAGCTGCTCCCGCAGGCGGGAGCCAAGGCGACCCTTCATGGGTTTTGCGATGCGTCGGAGAAAGGATACGCAGCCGCAGTCTACCTGAGAACGGGTGAGACCTCTGGTGCGGGCCTGGTACGACTGGTCATGGCCAAGAGCAAGGTAGCGCCTGTTCGGACCCGTTGGACTATTCCGAAGATGGAATTGGCGGGTGCAGCCCTTCTAACGCGGCTCCTGAACCATGTAGTGCAGAATTTGCGTAGCACGGTGAATGTGAATGATACGGTTTACGCATGGACTGACAGTCGGATCGTGTTGTGCTGGCTGCAGACTTCGGTCCATACGCTTGAGGTATTTGTGGCCAATCGTGTGGCACAAATAAATAACTCGGAAGCTCCTCTGGTCTGGAGACATGTTCCAGGCGAGTTCAACCCGGCAGACTGCGCCTCTCGCGGCTGCCCGGCGCCTGCTCTTGTTGAGCATTCTCTTTGGTGGGGGCCTCAGTGGTTGGAACGGCCAAATTCCGAGTGGCCATTTAATGAGGGCGGCCGGCGCTTACTACCCCCGGACCAGAGTGTGCGGGTCAATGTGACCACAGTGAAGTCGGTGCCAGCAGACCACACTCTTTTGAATAGGTATAGTTCACTGGGGAAGCTACTTAGAGTCACGGGATGGATTCGGCGTTTTATCTATAATTGCCGAAACCCTATCTTGCAGCGAAACATGTCGCCTGTCCTGGGACCTGAAGAGCAACAACGGGCTCTTTTACATTGGGTGAAGATCGTCCAGGCGAATGAGTTTGAGGACGAGATTAGGGTTCTGCGGACTGGCGCAGGTAGACTGAAGGGAGGCATTGTTCGCCTTAACCCGTTCGTTGATGAGCACGGAATGCTCCGGGTGGGAGGCCGACTACGGAATGCCGACTTGCCTTACTCGGCGAGACATCCCCTTATTCTCCCCAAGAAGGGTGCTTTCGTGGAGTTGTTGGTTGGGGACCGCCACATCAGGAATTCACATGCAGGTTGCAACGCCCTTATGGCGATTTTGCAGCGTGACTTCTGGATTCTGTCAGCACGGAGAGTGATACGAAGCGTTGTGTTTCGTTGCTTGCCTTGCTACCGACTCAAGGCCGCCACAATGCAACCACAAATGGGGGATCTCCCGCCTGACCGAGTCACAGAAGCTCGGCCGTTTGCTGGCGTAGGTACGGATTTCGCAGGGCCTTTCCTGGTCAAGACATCACGCCTTCGAAATGCGAAATCGGTTAAGGCATACTTGTGCGCCTTCGTGTGTCTGGCGACCAAGGCAGTTCATTTGGAACTGGTAGCGGATCTCTCTACAGAGGCTTTTTTGGCAGCTTTGGATCGATTGGTTTCGCGAAGGGGATTACCGACACTGATTCGGTCGGACTGTGGTACTAACTTCAAAGGCGCCAACCGCTGTTTACGGGAAATTGTTGCGTTTCTAGGTCAACATGAGCGAGAGGTTGGCACGAGCCTCGCCAGTCGGGGCATTTCGTGGTATTTCAGCCCAGCTGGATGCCCCCACTGGGGTGGCATCTTCGAGGCCGCTGTCAAGTCTGCCAAGACTCACTTGTACCGGGTCATCGGCTCAACGATCCTCACGTTCGAAGAGTTGTCTACGGTGTTTTGCAAAATTGAGGCGGTCTTAAATTCGCGACCCTTGTGCCCGTTGAGCGCTGACCCGAATGACCTGGAGGCCATTACCCCAGGTCATTTCTTAATTGGCCAACCACTTAACGCCTTGCCGGAGTATCCGTACACGGAAGTGAAGTTGCATCGGTTGTCAAGGTATCAGATGTTGCAGCAAATGACTCAAAATTTTTGGAAGCGATGGTCGCTTGAGTATTTGCACATTCTGCAGCAACGCGTTAAGTGGACGGACAGGACAACCCCGCCCTGCATTGGAGACCTCGTGCTGGTTAAAGATGCAAACCTATCACCGTTGTGTTGGCGACGGGGGCGCATCGTTAACCTGATAACGGGCAAGGACGGGTCGCCACGGATCGCAGATGTAAAGGTGTGGGACTCGGTTCTTAGACGCGCTGTTTCGACCCTATCCCGCCTACCGGGATTTTGAGCGGACCGACTACGGGTCGGTCCGGGGCGGGTGATTGTTCGGAATTCAAATAATGGCGCCAGCGCCGCCTGCGCTCGCCGACCGTTCGGGTAACGAAGCGGCGTACGGATATACGAGCGGGATGGACTGCGTGCGAGCGAGAGGGCAATCGCACGCCCCGATAGAGTGAAACGAACCCTCCGGGCGAACGGGCGACTAAAATTCATGGATAGTTGTCGAAATTGTGTTTATATTTATTGTTACGGGTTGTAGACTCCGGACGGGAAGTGCATTGACGGAATTGCACCGGGAGTTGGTACTTGTGGTATATAAAGTGTCCTGGGACTTGTGTACGGTGCGGTGTTCGCGAACGGGAGGCTGAACGGACTGGCCTTGCCAGCAGAGCTGCAGGCCAGCAGCGTCGTCGAGGAATCGCCGCCAGGTCATACTGACACACACCTTACACATACACAAACACACCCTGGCGTTGGCCGGCGAGTTGGATTTGAAGGTTAGTCAGCTAGGTGCTGTTTAGGTATTTAGACTTAAGTTAGCGGCGCGTATCGCGTCCCGTTTGTACCATCAGGTCGCCCAGATTTGTATGGCATCATCTATGGGCCCGTGGTGCCCGCGGCAGGACCTGTTATGTACAATGACTTTTGATAGATATAACCACGTGATGCGAGCGTGGGTGATAAGTCCATCGACCAAAGTGCAAATACTCGTACAGTGCAGAATCATTGTGATTTGGGGATGCATGTATCTTGGGAACTGCTAAGACTGAAGCCACCTATTTATTGAATTATGTACCTATGTATGTAAAGTCTTTTTTGTGCAAAATAAACATAAAACAAATAGGTACAATTGACAAACACTGAGATACATTCACAAATGCGGACTTATCCCCTTAAGGGATCTCTTTCACTCTTATATCAGACCGTCCGGACTTTCTTATAGACGACTTACTGCTGGAAAAGATGATCATGATGATGATCAGACTTCTTAAAACAGAAGGATACATATACATATTTTCGAAGCAAAAGCGCTAAATTCCCACGGGATTCAGACGAAGTTATGGACAACAGTTAATTATTAACATTTGAAAACATTTAGGTTGCGAACTATCTCAAAGTAGTTTTACCCCGCATGTATATCTGGTCAGTAATCTACGCTTATAAAAGCATAAAATATTTTTGTTTTTAAAGCATTTATCACTATGAAAGAAAAATGAGAAGAATATTCTTATGTTGGTAACATCACTTTATCGAAGCGAAGACTTTAAAAAAATGTTTTGTAAAACGCACTTTTTGCAAGTTTCCGTTTTGAGGCTGTCCGTACCTGCAATTTTATTGCCGACCGGTGTAACTTTGGTTGAATTGATATAAAAACTTGTTAATATTGGAATGGCAGCTCTACAAATCTAGTCAGTAAAGCTGTTCCAAACATTGCAAACCAAACGAAATGCCACAAAGCTTGATATCACAATTGAAATAATACTTCCCATAACCAATGACACGTTATTTCATTGTGTGAAATAACTCGACCATTCCGCCAATATTTACGGCGTAGTAATGTCACTCCAAGTTTTGTTGTTACCAAATTGATGACTAAAGGAACAGGCGATGTTGTGAACGACCGCGTTGTAACATGAATAGGAACATTTCACTATTTTTTCCAAAGTTTTCTAAAGATATAAAGTACGTACTAGATAAGACTTTTGTCAGTGGAAAACTAATTGGTAAATTAAATAAAACCCAATAAACGGCACAGTCTGGTGGTGTAAAAACTAAAACTGTGTCCATTTTTTGAGAATAGGTAACTACAGATGCAGTTTTCCTAAACGGACGGACAATATTGGACATATAAGGAAAAAGGTAAGTTGAAAATTAAAAAAATGTCAAGCTTGCTTAGCGCGCCGTCTAGAGGATTTAGACGAAATTCCTGCTATGACAGGCAAGACAGTTCCAGTTTCCATTTAAACAGTTTATTAGCAATAATTATGGATGTATTATACCTACCTTACATTCCTCTTGAATCACTATCTATTTAAAAAAAACCGCATCAAAATCAGTTGCATAGTTTTAAAGATCTAATACATAAGGACAGGCAGACTTTGTTTTGTACTATGTAGTTATTTGGAAACACCGAATGAACCGTACCTTGTCCTTGGTGTCAGCATCTTGTGATGTTGGTGACCTGCGGTAAATTGTCTAACGTAATCGGACTCTTAATCGCATTAACTATTTATTTCTGCCTTCTGCCAAACAGCATGGGATGAGGATAGAAGTAAATGATGAATTAGTTACACACCTATTCGATACTTACTCTCTCTCACTCACACACACATTAAGAAGGACACATAAAAGAATTTGCACTTTACTCGCCATCACGTCACCCACACTTTTGCTGTCTATTTTATATTTCAAAAAATGGGCACGGTACATCCAGATTTTTACATCTCAAACTCAAATCCCAAAAGAGATGTACATCGCATTATCGGAAAACTAGAACATTGGAATGTTCGCTCACGTGCAACCCCTGTGCAAAATGTTTTGATTTTATAGCACCCGTGCCTCGAATGCTTGAGGAAGTGGTGGAAAGTTATCCGGTTTCATACAGGCGAATGGTTGAAAGTTTCGTTTCGGTTGTTTTATTAATAAAAACACCCGAAAATCAATAAAAATAAGGTTAATTTTAAGGTTTTGCCCATGGTAGCGGTAGGTACCTGACTCGTTAAAGATCCGGATAGGATATTATAAAAGAAAACGCTAATCTGAATGTATAATCAGTATAAACAATTAATATGCCAGACGCACCGCAATAAGCTGAAACGTGACAACTCCTGCGAATAACTGCTGTCCTGATATCTGTAAACGATTAACACCATTATAGTTTATTGTTTAATTAAATCGATTAATTAACTTTGTAAGTAAAGTGGTAGTTTAAAAAAACGATCATTTTTAAAAACGCTTTTAAAAATAAATTTATAATAGATTCCAAACCTAAATTCTGAAAAATAAAAAAAACTATATATTTTGAATTCAGAGGGGTCAAATTAGTAATTTAACACAGTTTCTTAAAAATCCAAGTAATTTGAGGTTTCAGTGTACTAAATGCATGTTAAGACAGTAACAGAAGGACATAATTGAATAAGTAAACATGATTGAGAAAGTGAGATAACCCGTTATTTCGATCCTGAGCTCAACAGTGAGCTCAACAGGAGAAGGAGGAGAGTAAAGTATCGTATTTAAATTCTTTTAAGTACACAACACAGTCGAACTAAGTATTTTCAATGTATAAGATAGTCGCCCTCCGTGTGGCGTTCGTTTCCTCCCTGTACGTAACTTCAGATCAAGTGAAATCGAGCAAAAAAACTTTGCTCCAGAGAATCGAACCAACTAATTTATAGACAAATAGGTACCAGGGAGCTATAAATGAGAGCCAGTAAAATAGTCGCTTGCCCGATTGGTCTCACGGGGCATCCGAGCGTGCGGCAAAGCCGGCGACCCCATTAGTTTGACGAGAGTGTAATTATTTGTGCTATCGCTGTGTGTGGAAAAAAAGGAAATATGTGTTCAATGATCCAGAATGTTTAATACATTTTCAGTTGTAATAACCTTTGGGTCGAATCATTTGGTCTAATGTAATGTTTGGTCGAACGATCGTTTTGCCTAAGCGGAATTTATATTGAAATCTATAGTAGTGCTCCACTTACCATCAGATAAACCACTTGCTCGTTGGCCTTCCTTGCGGAATACCTATAAAAATACCGTACCTAAGTATTTACTAAGAGTTCATAATTTTAGAGTTTTTCCTTCTTTTGTTAAGGTATTTTTTTAGGTAAAATAAAGATCTAACCCATAGAGAAAATTAATTTGCTGCCCTGACGTAATCGGGCGAGTGATGCTGCCGTCGGATTAGTCCGGACCCCGTGAAATAACGCCGACCGCCATAAGTGGCACTTCGTGAAGAACGTATTTATGCCTAATCGAAAACTCTAGTCATTTAATAATAAACATACCTATTTTATTCATATTTACAAGCAAGCTGCTCATCTACATAGGTACTATTTAATTTCAATACGAACCTTAACAGAATATAACTACACATAAACGGATAACTCACGTATAAAAAGTCGAGTGATGCTCGACAAAAGGAAGAAGCAGGACTACGAAATAGTCCGAAACATGTCGAGCATCACTCTACTTTTTAAACGTGAGTTATCCGTTTATGTGTAATTATGATTAAGTCTCACGGTATTTTCATGTTGAAACTTAACAGAATATGTTTTTTAGTTTGATGCTAGATTATAAAAGAAAAAAAAATGCGACAAATATAAAAGCAATAAAAAATAAAATTAAAACACTTAGAAAAAAAAATTGACACGAAAGTGTGAGTGGAAAGGCGCGAAACGAACTGTGAACATCGAATTTCGGGATATAATCTCGTAAGTCCTCGCGTGCTTCTTAAAGTACAAAATAATAGCAAGAATAAATGCCGAATGTAAGTACTACATGAAGTACAAATTGTCAAATGAAAAAATAACTTTAAATATGATGAAATTAAATCTAACATCAAACTGGGACTCGGCGGCAGGGTCTTAAGAGTTACGCGATTTATAAAAAGTCAGGACTTACGAGGTTGGCCTATGCTACTGAAGACCATGGGTTCTCCAAAAGGCATACTTTTAGGCATTCTGCGCTGAAGGATCAAGGCCACGCCTTTGCCAAGTCCCTTCATTCGTCTTGTCATTAGTGCGCCAGTGTAATCAGCTGTCAGGGCTGCCTCTGTCCCAAATACGCGGACATAATCATCCATCTCTTTCGTACATAGACAGGTTAAAAAGGGATGTGTGATTCGTATACGCAACAAAAGCGGTTAAGCTAATATGGCCATTATTACAGCGGGGCAATGCTGTCGCCGCCGCCGCCGCAGCCGTGCAAAGCTGTGGTAGCCTAGTGGTTTCAACACTATTTTTTTACAAAATAGATATTTTTTACAAAATTATACAAATACAAATACTCTTTATTGAACACCACAAAACAATACAGAAACAAAGAACAAAGTAGACAATAGGCGGTCTTATCGCTTAATAGCGATCTCTTCCAGACAATCAATACAAGAAATAAGTTGCAGACAGTTTAAGTAGGTGGCGGAAACAAATAGACAGGACAGGATAAACGCAGGGATAGTAAAAACAACAATATCAACATAAATATAATACATAGCTAAATAAATAAAATAAAATAATACATACATATACACATAACATAATACTTAAGATAAAATAAATGTGAGAAGCAATGAAAAATAAGAAGGCCATACAACAGAAAAGGATTTGAACAGAAGCAAAGAGAATATATGAGGTACTAAAGACAGGGAGTGCATTAATAATAATTATACTTCATCATCATCATCAGCCTATATTAGTCCACTGCTGGACTTACCTACCTACCTACCTACCTACTTACCTACTCGTAAATAAAAAAACCATCATACGGCCATTTTTTTATTTCAAGGCTACAGCGGAAAACAGACAAACTTGAACAATTATAAAATAATTTTCATTAATTGCCTCGGAACAATAACATTGTAATTGGCAACCCTAACCAAGAAATGTCTATTGTTTAAGCCAGAGCTAATTAGGAAAGAGCGCGAAATACAATTACGTGGGGGTGAAATGAGACGGGCGGAAAGAATACGCTTTCATTACTTTAAACGGACCACAGTTTTCTTGTCTTATTGGTTCGCGGTCGGCTGGGAAAACAATTAGTCCGACGAACGAAAAATTTATAGTAAAGTTCCGAACGACATTAGAAATACTGAAGATATGACTATTAGTAAAGATTTTTGAATTTTTAGTGCTGTGCGATAGTATTTGAAAAGACCTTCAGGTCTTCAGGTCCGTCTTGCGGTCTCACTCACTCTTATGCGTTTAATATTTGAATCAACCGATTAATTTTAAGTGATGATGTAATTTTATATCGAATACCAGCGCGAGTGCTAGCTTTTCACAATATTTTTTTCTTTATGTCCTACATGGAATAAATATCTACCACTTACGTTTTTCAAAGTACTAACATAATGATTTTATGCGTAATTTTCGTTTCTCAATAAACAAATGTCTTTTCGCTATGTCACGCAATGACTTAACATTAAGTGATATATTATTAAATTAACTGCTTGCACAAATCCAGTGGCTTGCTTGACCTTCAGCAGGTTTGGCTGCCTAATCAGATAGTCGCCGCATCCGTTTGGCGTTTAAAAAAATAATTTTGTACTCACATACATAACTCATTTCTTTATCCCCTACGAAGTAGACACAGCCCAAGGCCTAAAGACAAAGTCAAGACCTAAAGGCCACGTTTAGCATGATTTTGGGCGTATAGATGGAAAGGGGAAACAAAATAGTGATGGGTTGCTAGCCGCATCGTCTATAACATGATTCCTACTATTTTCGCCCATTCCCTCGATGGACCTTTACCATCTGCGCGGGAAGAGAAGCCACTGTACATATACATATATGTTTTTTCTTAGCTCCCAGACCAAAGGAAGGAATTAATTTAATTTTATACTTTAAGTTAATTTAGTTTTGTATTGTTATAGGTTACTTTATCTATGATTCCCCGCGCCTCCATCTGCACACAATATTTTTATCGCTTTTCCCACGGGAACTTTGCTATTTTCTATTACTATCTCTAGGTATACCAAACTCCAGCTAAATCGGTTCAGTGGTTTAAGCGTGAAAAGGTAACAGACAGGCGGACAGAATTGCGTTTGCATTTATAATATTAGTATGGATTTAAACATACTAATGTTGTCATGTGACTGACATTCAAAAATCACTAAGTCATACTTTTTGAATTAGGCACATAAAAACATCGAAAAATTACATCTTGTAGTGATATTCCATGTTGTATGACACTAATTTCATATTTATTTTTATTGTTATGTAACCCTAAGAATAACAGTTCTGTAAAAAAAGGCTCAAATTGCACAACCCCCTTGGTCTAGAGATCTTAATTTTAGCTATAAGAATAAAATGAAAGATAGGATAGTAGAGACGTATTTTGTGACATAAAACTATATACTAAGCATACAGACATTAGCCGATGTGCAAAGCGTGCGACGTCAAAGGGATGTTTTAATTTAGAATCCAAAATAAGATGAAAAACTTTAACACAAGAACGTTCAATCAAAGCAACTCACCCATTAGCAGAAATATTTCAGCATACTTTTAACACAATACATTTTGAAAACACTAAACACATTTGAAGCATTTGAACAGACGTAACACTAATGGTAACTATGTACAAGCATTTATGCAACTTACAACCATATTTATAAATATAACTTACGGCTAGGCTATGTATTATGTACAACCCTCATCCTAGGGTATAAAACACTGCAAGTTACCAGAGAATAGACGGATTGTACTTCAATCATTTAATAAATTATACGCGATTAGCGCAAGTAACAGACTCACTGCGCGCTGCGAGAAAAAAAAACAAAAGACGATCGCCTCTTCTTTTTTGGCCGGCGTCGTTCTTAGCGGCCAGTTTCAAATTAGTAAAAAAATAGGTTGAAGTGCGAATATTCCGTTGAAAATAATTAAACAAAATTTAATACAATACCTCAACTCTTATAAAACGTGTGTAAACTTGTGCTATAAATGACGTCATAAGCTATAAAAAAAATACGTCGCGTTATATTTTTACAACGCTCCTACCCCAGTTAGCGATGGAAATAAAAAATGTGCGAGACGTTGTGAATAGTGCAGGGGATGAACAGACGGCGATTTTATAAGGTGAAGAAGTTAATTAAACTTTAAGGTCACTGAAACCCATCGCTAATTGTAAGGCGCACCGAGGCTCGATTTTTAAAGCTTTTCACTTGAAAGTCACGTCCCACAGGTATGTCAGGATCGTTGCAAGTGGAACAAAGTAGTCCCTCCCCACTCCTATGGGAAAGAGGCGAGACGTTGTGTGTGTAGCTATTTAAAATACGCAATGCCTGTTTTTCACGACTGAAGCGAACAGTTCAAACAACCGCAAAATATGCAAAGAACAAATGACGAATAACAGTTCCGCAAAGCCTGTCGTTTAGGCGTGTTGCCGTCAGCCGCAGAGGGACATAAATCCGAGTGCATGTAACCGGACCGGGCTAAATTAATGTAGCAGTGGGCGTTGAGCGCAAAAACAAATTGCCTATTTGTAGAGAATTTAAAGTGATCCATGCTAATCCTCCGGAGGTTCCATGCTGGAGCTTACGAACCGGTTTTTTTCGGTTTAATCCGGTTCGATTTACAATATTTTATGTCCGGAATAAATTGACCCAGAACGTTTATTTTTTTTTTACTTTTTGGTTGGCCAGTAGTCTTTTCCAGAACAGGTATCAATTTGAATGGCGGCGATTTGTGTCTTTGTCGTCATCATCATTATCTCCACGTACGTTATGTACGTCCCACTACTGGGCACAGGACTCCTCTCAGAATAAAAGGGTTTGGATTCCCACGCCGATTGGGAATTTGGGAACTTAACACAGACCATTGAATTGCTGATTATGGTTACAATGCGATAGTATCTAATGAAAACGTGCTTCGGGTCTATCTCGCTATCTCACTCACTCTTATTGGGTTGATACTTTAATCCGCTGAATGCACGCGGAACCCGAATATTGCTCTCGGAGTTCACGGATTGTAAAAGGTGTTTTGGAACCTAATAATCACACTAATATTATAAAGGCGAAAGTTTGTGAGTGTGTGTGTGTGTTTGTTACTTCTTCACGCGCAAATGGCTAGACGAAGTCACGGGCAGAAGCTAGTTTGTAATAATTGCCAAAGGTTGCCATTCAATGGCGACAGGTATAATGTGTGTATTGTATAAACAATTATCCTGTATGCTTAGTGTAAGTTTTTGGTCACAAAATACTTCCCGAACGCGTTTGCATTAAAATGTCAAATACTATGAGAATAGTTTGTTGCCGTTTCCATCCGCAAGTGGCGCTACCAATTATTCCATAGTAATTGAAACGTTTACGTGAACGCATTCGAGATGTTTTTATATGCGAATACTTACACTAGAGGCTCTGGTTTGGTTACACGCCCATCTAAAAAAACCGGCCAAGTGAGCGTCGGACTCGCGCACGAAGGGTACATTTTATTTCATTTATTAGAATCATTAAATGACATTATTAAAATACAATATGAAGAGCATTACAAAAAATTAAAACTTAAACCTAAATTATAACCTAACCACCATACCATTATCCGTACCATTATCTATAAAACGGCAAAATAATCTTGTCTCTTGTATGGGAGCCCCTTTAAATACTTATTTTATTCTGTTTTTAGTATTTGTTGTTATAGCTGCAACAGAGATAGGCAAATACATCATCTGTAGAAATTTCAACTGTCTAGCTATCACGGTTCATGAGATATAGCCTCGTGACAAACGAACGGACGGACAGCGAAGTCTTAGTAATAGGGTTCCGTTTTTATCGTTTGGGTACGGTACCCTAAAAACGACGTGACGGTAGGTAGCATAAAAGGTAAAATGTCAACTATGAAAAAGGAACTCAAACATCCCGAAATCAAAGTCGGGACGTCCACAAAATCATCGGATATTATCCCGAAAATCGTCCCCTAAATGAGGGAATGTCGGGGTCAGTGCGTGTTCGGTGTCCGATGGAAACGGCTGAATTATACAGCAGAGAGCCGCCATTTTAGTCAGATGTCACTACGTAATGGGCCAGAATTTGCGACATTCTTTTTAACATGCCCGTAGGATTTTTATATAAGGTTAGCCTTAGATATAAATAGAATCCATAATAATCCGTACTATTACAGCGGCCAAAAATATTGCCCTCACATTGTAAGCAATATACAGTTCTTAGACTTGTCTGCTGTTAAGTTAAAAAATGCTATCGAAGTATGTCTAGCAAATATAAACTACCAAGATACTGAGGATCTCCTTACAGGAACTTACTAATGGTAAAGTGTAGCCACATACACACGCACGCACGCACACACACACGCACACACACACACACACACACACACACACACACACACACACACACACACACACACACACACACACACACACACACACACACACACACACACACATGCACACTTTCTAATTATTCTTGTGTTTTGAGTAGGTACTTCACTTGGCACAAGGAAAAAGAAAAGAAAGAAAGAGTTGCACCAAATTTAGCGGTAACTAAAAGAAATGATGAAGATGCAGAAAATACATTAAATATTATCTACGTCAAAAACTCTAGTTAGCGTTATAGTTATTTTGTGTGTAACTTACCCAAAGTGTGTTACTTCCATGCTGGTCTGGGAGCAAAGGAAAAACATAGAATGTACCAGTTGCTTCTCGTCCCGCGCAGATGGTAAAAGCCCATCGAGGGAATGGGCGAGTCTTAGGAATCATGTTATAAGCGATGCGGCTACCAACTATTTTCATTCCCCTTTCCACCTATACGCCTACAATCATGCTAAACGTGGTCTTTAGGCCTTGTTACCTCAGGCGTGATTTGTGTGTGTGTGTGTTACCAATCTCTGTATCTGTAGTATCATATATTTTTTATTCCTTAGCCTGGCCGTGTTTCTCTACGTGACGTTGACGTGTGCCGGCTCGCGCAGCGGATCTGCCTTTATTTGCCGCAGCAAAACCGAGCAAACAAGGCCAAGAGTATTGTGAAGCTAACTACGTTTGTTCACGTCTACTCGTATAGCCAGCAACGTGAGCGTGCTAATGTCAATACTTGCGAATGCTGTCCTGCTTTCGAATGAGATAAATGTAGTGTATTTTTAAATTAATCTGTAGTCTTATTACCTAACTCGCTCGCAATCGCCATCGTGTTCATTTTGACAGTTCTTGTATGAATGTGACAGCTAGCTGATTCCGATGCCAATTGTCAGCCCATACATGAACTGTCAAAATGAACACGATGGCGATTGCGAGCGAGTTAGGTACTAAGCGTACTGGTCTTTGGCTTCTCTTCCCGCGCAGAGAGCAAAAGTCCATCATAGTTAGGAATCATGTTGTAGGTGATGCTAGCAACCGATCACTTCTTCCCTTTTCCACCTATACGCCCTAAATCATGCTAAACGTGGCCTTTAGGTCTTGATACCTTGCGCTATCACTACAAAGTCGCTTTCCGCTGTCTGTCCCTATGTATGCTTAGATCTTTAAAATTACGCAACGGATTTTGATTCGGTTTTTTTTGATAGATAGATTGATTCGAGAGGAAGGTTTATTATAAAAATATGTATAATATTCAGAGTACTTCCATGCTGGTCTGGGAGCAAGAAAAAAACATAGAATGTACCAGTTGCTTAAAATTGCCAGATGGTAAAAGCCCATCGAGGGAATGGGCGAAAATCATACGAATCATGTTTTAGGCGATGAGGCCAGCAACCGATCACTATTTTGATTCCATTTTCCACCTATACGCCCACAATCTTGCTAAATGTGGCCTGTAGGTACCTGTTACCTTAGGCTCTGTCTACCCCGTAAGGGATGGAGACGTGATAGATGTATGTATGTATGTATGTAATATTCAGACGAAGTTGCGGGCAGAAGCTAGTCTGGTATATATTGCTTCTCTTCCCGTGCAGATGGCAAAAGTCGCCTCAAATGAGTCGAGGCGCGGGCGAGGACTCATTCAAGCGGTTGGTCTATAGTTCGCGTGGTCGCGCTTTAGTACGGCGGTTATCAGTCCCGCCAAATTTCGTGCGTGATATCACTTTCGGTCACATTTTTCCGAGAGATCGAGTTGCTCGTGAAATAGAGCATAGTACCAGAGATGTTTATATATATTTTTTTATTTTTTTTTATTTTTCCCTTTTCTTTTATTTTTATTTTCTTTTTTCAAAAATGTTGCTTATGTTTAATTTAAATTTAGTATTTTTTATATTTGTTTCGCGTCCTTACGCGTCCGTCACATTCAGCTAGGAGGCTGAATTACACAAATGTGCTATGTTAAATGTGAACACTGTTTTGTCGATGTTATAAACTCTTTGTGATTTGTTTATGAGCCATGTATGACTGTTTGTGTTCCTATAAATAAATAAATAAATGTGATGTATCTTAAATAAAAGTATCTAAAATACAGATACAAGATACGTAATTTTTTTTATATTGTATCTTGTATTTAGATATTTTTATGTCAACACTTGGCTAAAAAGCCACTTTTTGGCCCGGTGTGACATAAAAGTATTTTATCTTTAAAAAGTATTTGAAAGATAGGTATTTTGTATCTAGTATTTCAGATACCTTTTTAGAAAATTATTTATATCTGTATCTGAAATACTTTTTGTAAAGTATCTTGCATTTTGTATTTCAGATACTTTATTTAGGGTATCTTATACATCTCTGCATAGTACATATAGAAGTGAAATAAAAACGTGATCACGATAAACGGTTCTCACATTTCTTCATAATACAAAGCTCTGAGCTGTGCGCGCACTCTGTACTAATAAAATGACACGCGACGCTCATTGCCTCGTTCTAAGGACGGATCACTCAGAGATTCCGCTGAAACCGTATTTTATATTAGGTAACCGGAGAAATGCTTATAGACTACAAGCCCATGGAAAAAAACATGTGAAATTAACCGGCGTGAATAAAGCTTAAGGCTGTTACTATAAATATCATAAAATAACTCTGAGCGCTATGCCGTCATTTCTGAGCGGTACATTTATGGAATTTCTCAGGTACCTACAAACAAGTGAGGAATTACGACTAATTATTAATTTACGGCGTTTTTATAGCTTAAAGGTGATTAAAAGTGCATTTTTTTTAATGTATGAGAAAAAATCTGTACCGCTCAGAAATGACGGCATAGCGCTCAGAGTTATTTTAAGATATAGTAACAGCCTTCTAAGCTTCATTCACGCTGGTTCATTTGACATGTTGTTTTTTATCATTGGCTTGTAGTCTATTACCTGTAGGTATTACCAATTTCTCTGAGGCACACTCTTGTCGCAGTACTTACGGTCGTCGATAAGGAATAAAGGGGATTTCTATTTTCACAACTTAATAGATTTTAAATTTGGCATGCTAGTCGGTATTTAGACCAGATAAAAATAGTGGCATTTACCTAAATTCCAGGGGTTAAGGAATAAAGAGAACTAGTTTAGACAAACAGAGTATCTGTTATAGAAAGTTTATAATTGAGAGATATATTCGGATCATTAAATGTGACTTTTCAAAATTTCATCACAACGGAAAACTGGTCTATTTTTTGTTATTTGACAGGGGTGAAGCCACGAGCATAAACTAGTATCATAAATCTGCGCAAAATATCTCACTTAACTTTAGTTCTAATAAAAATACCGTCGAGGGAGGTGTCCAACGCAGTATTTTCCTAAGCAATAAAGTTCGAACTAGATCCTAAGGAATTTCATTTTAAAAGCTCACTATTTCAATTCAAATACTTTACGATTTAACACTAAAAAGAAGGGGGAGGGGGGTTAAAACGGCGTGCGTTTGTGCGCATTCCCCGTGTCCCCTGATGAAACAATTAACTTTATCAAATACTTAAATATCCATTTTTATGATAAGAAAGGTTAACGATTTTATTGAATCAGATAACTCTGCGGAGGTCCATTTCAATGAACAAAAAGCGATAGCGATGAGTATCGGAGTAGCAAGGTAATTTTTTTTGTTCAAGGTTAACGATCACTGAGTAGTGGGATACATATTATTATATTTATGTTATGGTATTTTTTTTTACTTTATTGTTGTGACTCATTATTGAATTTGTTTTTATTATTTTCAATTCTTTGCTAATTTTTATTCCGATTCTTGTATTTATGAACATCTGACATTTGAAATTATAATGTTTTTTCTGAGTACCTATTTATGTTTTATTTTAGTCACGAAACCCTTAAAAGGTCCTAAAAGGGCTGAATATATTACATTAAAACGTCTGGCTTTAGTATTGATTATAAAGTTTTTTTTTTCAACACAAAAACGCTTTTTAACAACCTACGTGTCTCAAAGGGATCCTATGCAAAAACAACGGATTATGATAATATTATTGTTGAATTTATATCTCAATAATTACTTTAATATTATGCTAAATGTTACTACTAGCGACATCTACTGTCCCTTATGTGATTTATTCTGAATAAGTGTTTTGTTGTCTGTGAGGATATTAAAAAAAAAAAAACAATAAAGTTTAGTTCTCGTTTGTCACGCAACAGAGTTGTTTTATTTAAGAGGTTATAGTGCCCAGAAAACGTTTATTCTCGCGAAATAACTTGCAAATTAGTGCTGTATAAGTTATCGCAGACTGAGAATACACTGTGCTAGTGAAAATGACTTCGAATTATGTTGTGAGTGTGCCTAAGTTGAAAGGCCGTGAGAACTATCAAGAGTGGGCTTTCGCCGCGGAGAATTTTCTAGTTCTGGAAGGAACTTCAGATTGCATCAAAGTTACAAATCCAGAAGAAGCCGCAGCCGCTGCAGATGCGAAAACGAAGGCCAAACTGATCTTAACGATTGACTCGTCGCTTTATGTACATATCAAAGACGTGAAGAATACGAAAGATTTATGGGATAAACTCAAACAATTATTTGATGACTCAGGTTTCACCAGGAGGATCAGCTTGTTAAGAACTTTAATTTCAATCCGTCTTGAAAATTGTACTTCTATGACGTCGTATGTCACGCAAATCATAGAAACGAGTCAAAAATTAAGTGGATCAGGCTTCAACATCAATGACGAGTGGATCGGATCGCTGCTCTTGGCCGGATTATCTGAAAAATATTCGCCCATGATTATGGCGATAGAACATTCTGGCATTCAAATAACGGCTGACGCTATAAAGACTAAGTTAATGGACTTGGAGGAAGACAGTGGCGACATCAGCGGAGCTTTTGCGAGTTACCAAAGAAAAAAGAGCGGCAACAATGGCGGAGCCAGAGACAATACTTATACGTCAACGTCAAAGTCAAAACCTAAAGTGATAAAATGCTATAAGTGTAAACAAACGGGTCATTATCGTAACCAATGCCCGAATTTGGATAAAGATCCATCGAATTCCAAATCTAGTGAACGTAAACAAAGTAACGCGTTCAGCGCAGTGTTCTTGAATGGCCATTTTTCCAAGAATGATTGGTACATTGACTCGGGGGCGAGTGTCCATTTAACTGCGAACGAACATTGGGTTACAAATGTGTCGATGGAGCAACCTGTAAAAGAAATCATTGTTGCGAACAAAGAAAAAGTTCCTGTGAAGTGCTCTGGTGACGTACAAATCACGACATTGGCGGATAACTGTGAGTACGATATTGTTGTCGAGGGAATACTTTGTGTTCCGAGTTTAACCACGAATCTCATATCAGTGAGTCAACTGATCGCAAAAGGCAACAGAGTACTGTTCACAGAAGATGGCTGTCAAATTTTTAATAAAGCTGATGAGTTGGTTGCCACAGCTTGTTTATTAAATGGAGTATACAAATTGAGAATGCCGGAAGCGTTGCTGGCTTCTGTAATGACCTCAAGTGACATTTGGCATCGCAGGCTTGGTCATGTCAACAGCAATTATTTAAACAAAATGCAGAATGCCGTGGAAGGTCTCACACTTGACAGAAAGGCAGAAATTACTAAGTCGTCATGCATAGTGTGCTGCGAAGGCAAACAAAGTCGTTTACCTTTTCCACAGAATGGCAGTAGAAGTGATGATCTTCTGCAGATAATACATACAGATGTATGTGGCCCGTTCAACAATGTTTCAATTGGTGGTTCCAGATATTTTATTTTATTTGTGGACGATTACAGCCGTATGACCTACATTTATTTTTTAAAAAATAAATGCGAAGCTTTTGGTTGTTTTCAACGTTACAAAGCAGTTGTAGAAAATCAGCTGAACAAGAAAATAAAAATACTGAGAAGTGACAATGGAAAAGAGTTTGTCAATAAAGAATTTGACAATTATCTGAGCCAAGCAGGAATAACACACCAGAAGAGCAATCCATACACACCAGAACAGAATGGATTATGCGAACGTTTTAACAGAAGTGTGGTTGAAAAGGCAAGATGCCTGTTATTCGATGCAGAGTTAGACCAAAGCTTCTGGGCTGAAGCAGCCAATACTGCTGTATATTTACAAAACAGGACAGTAGCTTCAGCTCTGAATGGAAAAACGCCCTTTGAGATGTGGACAGGAAAAAGGCCAGATATTAGCCATTTAAGAGTTTTTGGAAGTGTGGTGATGATGCACATACCAAAAGAGAAGAGGCTTAAATGGGACAAGAAGGCTGAAAAAGGTATTCTAGTTGGTTACCCAGAGGATGTAAAAGGGTATCGAATCTACAATCCAAGCACAAAAAACATCACAACTAGCCGTGATGTGATAATAATGGAAAAAACTAAGCCAATAGAAAGTGCTGTTCAGATTGAGGAAACACCACAATCACAGACTGAGTCCACTGAAGATTCAGTGGGGGATACATCAGATGATTCCAGCAGTGAAGAATTCCATGATGGTGATGAAACTTATCTCCCAGATGAAGACTCTTCTGTTAGCAGTAGTAGTGTGGAAAGTGTTGTGAAAGTTGATGAAATGTGTTATTCTCGTAGGCAGAGAAAGCAGCCGGACAGGTATGGTTTTTCTAATGTTTGTCTAGGAAGTGGTAATGCTGAAGATGTCTGTGAACTTTCACTTGTAGAGGCACTAAAAGGGCCAGAAAGAGAACAGTGGTTAGAAGCAGTGCGGGATGAGTTAAAGTGTTTTAATGATAACAATGCGTGGGAGCTTACTGATGTGCCTAAAGACAGTACCATAGTCCAATGTAGATGGGTATTGCGTAAAAAGTATGATGGTGAAAACAAAGTAAGGTATCGTGCCAGACTGGTTGCTAAGGGTTTCTCACAGAAACAAGGTGTTGATTACACGGAGACCTTTTCACCTGTTGTCAGACACACAACCTTACGGCTATTGTTTTCACTATCAGTTCAGTTAGGGCTTGAAGTTACCCATTTAGACGTTAAAACTGCATTCTTAAATGGGGACTTAGAGGAAACAATATACATGCAGAAACCAGATTGTTATGATTCCCCAGATAGCTGTAATAAAGTGTTAAAACTAAAAAAGGCCATTTATGGCTTGAAGCAGGCTTCAAGGGCCTGGAACAAAAAGGTAGATAGTTGTTTACTTAAAAATGGATATATAAAATCGAAATTAGAGCCTTGTTTATATTCAAAAACTATTGAAGGTCATAGAACAATTGTGACAGTGTATGTCGATGACTTTTTTATTTTCTCAAATGATAAAAAGGAAAGTAAACAGCTGAAGAAAATGTTGTCAAGTCAGTTTCAAATTAAAGATTTGGGACAAGTAAAACAATGTCTAGGAATGAATGTTAAATTCAACCATTTGGAAGGGTCTGTCACCTTAAGTCAAGAAAATTACATTGATACTTTGTTACAAAGATTTCACATGACAGACTGTAAAACTTTTGACACTCCAATGGAGACTAAATTAAATGTAAACATAGGTCAAAATGTAAATAATCAAGTACCTTTTCAACAGCTGATAGGTAGCTTGATGTACCTTTCTGTCTTAACTAGACCAGATGTAACCTTTGCTGTAGGTTACTTAAGTCAATTCAATAACTGTCATACAGATGAGCATTGGCATTATGCAAAGAGAGTCTTAAAATATTTAAAAAAGACTAAGTCCTTTGGTATTAAATATTGTAGGAAGGGAAATTCAGAAATTAAGGGTTTTGTTGATGCCGATTGGGCAAATAATACACTAGATAGGCGATCATACACTGGATTTTGTTTCTTACTTTCTAATGGAATAATATCTTGGGAGTGTAGGAAGCAAAAGACTGTAGCTCTTTCAAGCTGTGAAGCCGAATATATGGGTATTTCAGAAGCATGCAAAGAAGCAATCTATTTAAGAGCTTTGCAGTTTGAGATAACAGATAAGATGTATACTTTAAGATTGTTCAATGACAATCAGAGTGCACAGAAGCTGTCGACAAATCCTGTATTTCACAAGAAATCTAAACACATAGATGTGAAATATCATTTTGCTAGAGAATGTGTTTCAAATAATATAGTCAAGTTATATTATCTTCCGACAGCTGATATGCCCGCTGATTTGCTCACAAAAAGTTTATGTGCTAAGAAACATTATGCCTTTATGGATTTGTTAGGCTTGGTGCCAATTGTGTAAATTTCTAAGTGCATCAATATTTGTGATTATTAGATATAGTGGGGGTGTTGAATTTATATCTCAATAATTACTTTAATATTATGCTAAATGTTACTACTAGCGACATCTACTGTCCCTTATGTGATTTATTCTGAATAAGTGTTTTGTTGTCTGTGAGGATATTAAAAAAAAAAAACAATAAAGTTTAGTTCTCGTTTGTCACGCAACAGAGTTGTTTTATTTAAGAATTATGATACCTAAATTTAACCGCATTTCAGGCCGAACATGTTTTTCATTAAAAAGGTTGCGGGCATATGCAAAATAAGTAAAGCTAGGGAATCATATCTCAAATGAAAGACGCAGTCAATTTTCCGATCTACTTTCATATCAGCATTTTTAAATTTTGTTCAATAATTCTGGCTCACGGGATCGTTGGCGTACAATCTAATTTCTAAACGTATTAGTCACTTATAATATAAGAAACGTCTAAACAAATAAGACACGAACCTCAACATCAAATTACCTGTTTTGAGTCTTGTGATGCTGGTCTGGGAGCTAAGGCAAAACATAGTGTACCAGTTGCTTCTCGTCTCGTGCAAATGGGCGAAATTCTTAGGAATCATGTTATAGGCGATGCGGCTTGCAACTCATCACTGTTTTGATTCCCCTTTCCACCTATACGCCTGCAATCATGCTAAACGTGGCCTTTCGGTCTTGTTACCTCAGGCTCTGTCTACCCCGTAAGGGATATAGAGAGATTGAGCTTTGTTGGCTTTGTACGTCTCTCTGTCAGTATATTCACACTAATGTTGGAAATTACTAAAAGGATTACTATGGTGTAACATATAGACATCCTATCATCAAACTTAGACCTCCAATCCACTCATAAAACCGCCATCCATTCGGACCAGTTGCTTCTCTTCCCCCGCTTATAGTAAAAGCCCATCGAGGGAATGGACGAAAATCTAAGTAGTCATGGTATAGGCGATGCGGCTAACAACCCATCACTATTCACTATCACGCTAAACGTAGTTTTATCGTCTTGTTACCCCAAGCTCTGTCTACCCCGTACGTTTACGTGGTATCCTCTAGTTAGTTAAACCAATCCTACGGCAACCGACCTTACACTAATGCTCTGTGAATCTCAAGCAAATGAGCTGCAGCCTTACTCATCAATTAAACATAGTAATTATATCTCTATGGTGTTTATCGCGACATTAGACAAATTACGTCGCAGCTTGATTGCTGGCAAGTGTGACACGCTTAAAGGATAAAACGCCCTTATAATGTGGCTATTTTATTATACCAAAGTCAGGCTGCATTGTTTTACGCGCTGTTATTTCGCTAGTCACAAAATACCAATATTAGAAGCACAAATTTTACTACTTATGTACTGTCAATGTGTACAAGTGTATCATCACTGCATGGTGTAGCGTCACGTATCACGGAATGATGAGGATTCGGATTCGATTCCCGGTCACAGCTTTACTTTTCGGATTTTTCTGTGTTCTAATTTCCAGTGTCGTTTAGAAAATTAATTACACACACACACACACATACATCACGTCTTTATCCCTTACGGGGTAGACAGAGCCCAAGGTAACAAAACCTTGAGGCCACGTTTAGCATGATTAAGGGCGTATAGGTGGAAAGGGAAATCAAAATAGTGATGGGTTGCTAGCCGCATCGCCCATAACATGATTCCTAAGATTTTCACCCATTCCCTGGATGGGCTTTTACCATATGTAATAGACTACAGGCCCACGTACAAAAAATGTGGGTCATATGAACCACCAGGTGACGTATATAGGACGATATAAGAGCATAAAATAATAAGATTCAACACTATGCCGTCACTTGTAAGCTGTCCAACTGGGTGCTGGTGAGAATTCAAAAGTGCAGGTAGAGGGAGTACATTTTGGTCATATGATCATGTACGGCATTTTTACCATCGATAGATCCATGAAAAATAATAAGAAAGCGCGCAGTGCCGTAAAAAAATGGTGAGCCACAAAGTCGATATTTTCTTTTGATTTTCTGACAATTTCGAGGGTAAATTTGGTCATTTGATTCTGTACGGCATCAGTTTCATACTGTTTCAATACAGCTTCTAATCCATTATTCCGCAACGCCGTACAAAAATTGTGCGACAAGGGGACAAAATCGAGGGTTGCAACCCCCTCTTTTTCCGTGGTCCGGGGGGTGATTTGAAACAGTACGGCTTCGGTTCCAAAACATTATCTAGCACTCAAAAGTACTATTACAAATAATGCCGTCAGAAAATTATTGTTCATTTGAATGATTACCTTAATTTCATGGTATACTTGATTTATAAAGCTGTAAAATCATTTGACTCTATACGGCAACTTTTTTTTTAACATGATATTGTAAAATACAACTGTTATATAGTAGTGCCGTTCAAAAGAAACTGTTCTAAAAAAAATTATAGAGAAATACAAAAACTGAATTTGCAAAAGTTTAAATATTCATAGATTAATAGAACATAGCAATTTTCTAAATTTTTCCCTTGTTTTATATAGTATTAAGATAAATAAATTAGGAAAAAATTATGCCGTACATTTTAATGCAGACCATTTTTTTCATACATTTCGTTCTATGGGTTCGTTCCTTTAGTGTTTTTTCCCTACAAACCTTTGGACCAACGAAAATGTACGGCATGTAAAAAAATATTATCTATGCATAAAATACTTCCAAAATAAATTAATTTTATGTTGTGTCAAATCACCCCCCGGACCACGGAAAAAGAGGGGGTTGCAACCCTCGATTTTGTCCCCTTGTCGCACAATTTTTGTACGGCGTTGCGGAATAATGGATTAGAAGCTGTATTGAAACAGTATAAAACTGATGCCGTACAGAATCAAATGACCAAATTTACCCTCGAAATTGTCAGAAAATCAAAAGAAAATATCGACTTTGTGGCTCACCATTTTTTTACGGCACTGCGCGCTTTCTTATTATTTTTCATGGATCTATCGATGGTAAAAATGCCGTACATGATCATATGACCAAAATGTACTCACTCTACCTGCACTTTTGAATTCTCACCAGCACCCAGTTGGACAGCTTACAAGTGACGGCATAGTGTTGAATCTTATTATTTTATGCTCTTATATCGTCCTATATACGTCACCAGGTGGTTCATATGACCCACATTTTTTGTACGTGGGCCTGTAGTCTATAAATTCTATGATTTTTCTTTACTCCCAGACCAGTATGGAAGATTACTTACGCGTGAAACCGTAAAAAAAAATACAAAAATCAAGAAGTAAAATTCTTGATTCATTTGATAGTTTTAAGAACCTTTTAAAACTACTTTCTTTAAGAACCACAAACTATGTATAGGAAAGAGAAGGTCATTCACAGACGGAACGTTCCCGTGAGGAAACCTCCCGGATCCGTACCACACGGGAACATTTCAGTTCCAAGGTCACACAATCCTTTTGTGTTACAGTCTGGGTGTCAGTGCACTCTAACCAACAGATGGCCTACTAACTCGATTGTCTCTATACGACAGGGGTGGCCACCAGGTCTATCGCGACTGTTAGTCCAGACAAAAAATATAAATACGTAGACCAGACTGCGCAACGTAATCACCAACTGCTGATTTAAGGTTTCATGAAGTGTAATTGGTAGATCGCACAGGGTTTCGTTAGTAAACAGGAGATTTTGGGTCTAATCAACTTACAATCAAGTGATTTCTAAATGTCTATGAAAATTAGAACACATAGAAAAATCCGAAAAGTAAAGCTATGGCCGGGAATCGAACCCGGATCCTCGTCATTCCGTGACGCGTGCTATACCCCTACACCACCCATAGCAGGTGGGTAGTCTCCGAATTTTTCTACCTGTTACTAACTGTCACGTGACCTTTGTTACTATGCGAATTTTTTGTCGCTAAGCGTCATCTGTTTGAATGATGTGTCTGTACGACACAATTGCAAACTCCCGTGGAACATCTACTGCTCACCAGGGACGAGAGAAGGCGCTGTTTTTCAAATGGTATGCACTATCAAATGAATCAAGAATTTTTTATTTCTTGGTTTTTATGTTTTACTTTTTCGGTTTTACCCTTAGAAATTAAATTTCTAAATGTCAGTGAAAATTAGAACACATAGAAAAATCCGAAAAGTAAAGCTATGGCCGGGAATCGAACCCCGGATTCCTCGTCATTCCGTGACGCGTGCTATACCCCTACACCACCCATAGCAGGTGGGTAGTCTCCGAATTTTTGTATCTGTTACTAACTGTCACGTGACCTTTTTGTTACTATGCGAATTTTTGTCGCTAAGCGTCATCTGTTTGAATGATGTGTTTTCGGATTTTTCTATGTGTACTAATTTTCACTGACATTTAGAAATCTAATCAACTTGGCCACCCCTGCTATATAACAAGCACCGCCATACAAAAACCGCAGCCTTACCAGCATTATGATAATCGGCCCTCGTCAACGCAGTGCTGGAGGGCGCTCCAAAGCGTGAGAAGAATCTTAATCGTCTATTTATTCTGCGACGAAAATAACCCCCTTTACTTCGTGTTTTGTTTAGGGCGCCGGATTAAAACAGGGTTCGGCTATCAACTTTTTTAGGGGTCCGTGCCCAAAGGGTAAAAACTCCTTACTAAGACTCCGCTGTCCGCCTGTCATACATACATATATAATTTCCTATCATTTCATTTTCACGTTTAGCATGATTCTGGGCGTATAGGTGGAAAGGGAGAATTGATATAGTGATGGGTTGCTAGCCGCATCGCCTATGTATGCATGTATGTATGTATAACTCTTTATCATCACTATCACTATCACTACATAGCATAAAACAAAGTCGCTTTCTCTGTCCCTATGACCCTATGTATGCTCATATCTTCAAAACTACAACGGATTTTGATGCGGTTTTTTTTAATAGATAGAGTGATTCAAGAGGAAGGTTTTTATGTATAATACTACGCAGACAAAGTCGTGGGCTTGTGGAAGCTAGTTGTACATAAAACACAAGACAAAGATGAATACAGGACGACACACATGCACAAAGGCGAACTTATCCCTAAAAGGGATCTTTAACTTTCACACCTCACCTATGACATGATTCATAAGTTACGCCCATTCACTCGACGGGCTCCTACCATCTGCACGGGAAGAGAAGCAACTGGTGCATTCTACGTTTTTTCTTTACTCTCTTGACATTGGATGTCATCTTGTCTCATCGTTTGTCCGTCTAATTCTTAATTAGTCTACCACTGCTGTTTTATTCTTCAGGTCCATTCTTTACTATTCGAAGTGCCCATTCTTGGTCGTCTCCGTCTTTTGGTGCTAAAGGGTAGGGATCGAAAGCCTCCTGTATTCTTGTGGGTACATTTCAAGCAAGCAAAAGAGTGCTTCTGCAGATCCAGTCAGGATTATCAAGTAAGATGTAGCTACCAGATGAAACTTACCGTAAATGCAATTTTTCAAGTTTTTTCTGGCTCCGCGTAACACAAGTTGGGTTAACTGTTTGGAATGTAGTTTAACTGAAGTTGCCGAGAAGGCAACTTAATTTGGCCAAGTTGGTGCATCACGTAGAAAACTGTTTAGGACAAGCATAACTACAGTGGAACAGTAAATTGGCTATTAGGGTCTTTCCGAGAGGTTTAATTATCAATGCCTTCTATGCCCCTCTGGGAGTAAAGAAAAAACATA
Organism: Pandemis cinnamomeana; assembly: GCA_932294345.1. Taxonomy (NCBI): domain Eukaryota; kingdom Metazoa; phylum Arthropoda; class Insecta; order Lepidoptera; family Tortricidae; genus Pandemis; species Pandemis cinnamomeana. The sequence goes on from OW028721.1 coordinate 10,497,796, forward strand.
GAATGTACCAGTTGCTTCTCTTCCCGCGCAGATGGTAAAAGCCCATCGAGAATGGGCAAAAACTTAGGAATCATGTTATAAGCGATGTGGCTAGCAACCCATTACTATTTTGATTCCCCTTTCCATCTATACGCCCACAATCATGCTAAACGTGGTCATTAGGTCTTGTTACCTCAGGCTCTGTCTACCCCGTAAGGGATAAAGACGTGATTTATGTATGTATGTATGTATGTTAATTATTAAAAATGAAGAACCTCGTCAGTCTATTTACAAAATAGTTATTTTGATTTCGATTTGGATAGCAACAAGTACGGTCAAGTGTAAAAATAAGTATTGATAGGAACTTCTCAAAAATATGTCCCACGGCCTTATTACGCCGGTGTAAGAGCGTATGGTACTTATTTTTGAATCTTTGTCTAAATACATATTATTACACTTGACTGTACACTGACGAAACGGCAATATAATTATAAACGCCATCAAAACTCTCCTTTTAACAATTAAGGCGTATTGTCTTAACATAATTACGACTTTAATTATCTTCCAAGAATAAACAAGCTCCAATAATTCATCACTTTTCTGACAGGTAATCCTATACCCACTAATAATATAAAAGCAAAAGTTTGTGTGCGTGTACGTGTATTTGTCACTACTTCACGCCAAAACGGCCAGACGGATTTGCATGAAATCTGAAACAGATGTGTAGTTTATACCCCAACTTAACATATAAGCTACTTTTTATCCCTATATTCTCACGGGATCGGTATTTACGCATAAAAAGTCCAGAAAATTTAAAGAAATTTACATGACATATTGTACAATTTCATATACGTTCCATGCTGGTCTGGAAGCAAAGAAGAAACATAGAATGTACCAGTTGCTTCTCTTCCCGCGCAGATGGTAAAAGCCCAATTAGGGAATGAGCGAAAATCATAGGAATCATGTTATAGGCGATGCGGCTACCAACCCATCACTATTTTGATTCCATTACGCCCATAATCTTGCTAAACGTGGCATGTAGGTCTTGTCATGGACTCTGTGTACCCCGTAAGGGATAATGACGTGATTTGTGTATGTATGTATCATATAAGTTAACAAACTTTTTGGTTGACCGCCCACTTAGCAAGACAAAGTGCCTCTTTAATATGAATAGTAGTTCAGTAGTCCCAATATTCCTTTACTGACGTCCCGAGTTCGTCTTCATTAGATTAACCTAGTTCTTCCATTAATTTTTTCAAGAAACAATTTCTCACCTCCCTAAATCAATTACAGGAGATAAAAGGTTTGCGCAACATTATTTTGCTTTTTAATGGCTCTGCTTTTTATATCTTGGGGGGAATTGAATGATTAAAAGATAACGACTTTTGGCTGCAGATTAGGTAACAGGTGAATGGAATTCTGCCACTTAGTTATTAAAGTGACATGGGCCCTTGGATTGTTTTCTCATAAAGTATTCGCAGGAGCCAAACTTGTAAAAAAAACACACGATATTCCTTTTGCTGAAACAAAATCTTCATGTCGATAACTGTGAAAAAGTCATGAAAATCTGTTCAGAAGTTTCGAATAATATCGTGAACAAATACTTCTAGACAGACTGTTGTAGAATTTGTTAAAAATACCGTTTTAAATAACATTGTGAAACATAATTTTGAATCTTAATTAATGAAACAGCCTGTCAGCGAAGCGAGAAATCAACATTCCACCTCAAAAAGCCGTGAACAATGTTAGTGCTAAACAAACTTTCCGCGGAGCTTTCGGCAAAAAGTACGAACAATGGGGAGCTTACAAAACCGTCTATGAATGGCGCTCGAGTTACGCGGTAGCTGGTGAAGTGTGAAACGGTTTATCAGGAAAAAACTCCGCTAAATACAGGATTAAAATGACCTTTGAAAGCTTTTTAGAGTCCCGTGGCCCACTCGCATTTAAAAAATAAATTAATAAAATGGAAAATATTAAAAGCTCGACTTAGGTTTGCTTGTATTTCAATTAGGAAATTTTGACTTAACAAAAAAAACAGACAAAAAAAATAGACATAGAAGATAGGCTGTAATTACAAGGCAATCAGGACAACGGGCCGACAACGCACTGGCATCGCGTAAAGCGCTGCGGGTGTCTATGGACAGTGGTGATCATTTACCATCAGGTGACCCACTAGTTCGTTTGTCTGGCCTCTCTAACATAAAAAAAAAACAATTGACACCAATTGACCCAGAAAAAGTAAAAAAAAAAGAGTAAAATATTTATTTGATTTTAACAAGTCTTACATAGTAACACCAGCAGTACAGTACAAACTAATGCACTAGTAGTAGTTTCCCCTTTCCACTTCCACTTTCCGGCCTTAACGTCTGGTTACCTTAGGCTCTGTCTACCCCGTAAGGGATAAAGACGCGATTTATGTGCGTGTGTGTGTGAGACCTAGTCCCAAACTAGGCAAAGCTTGCACTATGTGTACCAGGCTACAGATAAACATACTAAAATATATCCGTAAGGGATAAAGGCGTGATTTGTGTATGTGTAATGTGTATGTATGTATATTAAACATTCGTATTTTTCATACATAATACCAGGGATAAAACCCTAGACTTCAAGCTTCATAGTCAGGTTCTCTAAGCCACTATCTATCCGGTCGTCAACAAATAGAAAGTCGTCAATAAACAGGTCCTATTGGTCGGCGTTTTTATCTGATACCGCACGATAATGATGATGATGTAATTTAGACCGATTCCGGTTACGGTATCTGCTGTAGCGTTCTAATTAGTAGGACTGATGACGTGCTCTAATGTGACTAATGGAACCATTATCACAGCACTGAAAACACATACACATATTATGTAGTTTTGAAAACATTAAGCCATGTATTTTACACACATCAGTACAGTATTTGAGAAATGGAACCCTTAAATATATTTTGAAACTCCACTCCTTTTCACCAAAGGCTTTTGTTATCCTAACTCAGACTCCATCAAAACTAGAATAAAGAAAAACTTTTACACAGAAACGTTTGAAAATTGCCTTGGGCACAACACTTACTAGGTCGCTAGAACAAAAACCTACGTGACAAAAGACTTTAGCACGCATAGACAAAGTTTCGAAGACTGGCAACCCATAGTCCTAGTTTAAGGCTGGAGGCAGCATGGCTTTTTACCTTTACCTATGTTGTGTACTGTGAAAGACTTTAAAAAATGTAAATGTCAAACTTCTTTGAAAGGTGGCGCCGACAATGGCTTGCGTCTTGGTCCAATGAAAGTTTTTAGGGTTACCAACTTGACAAACGACTTTAAGGACTATAAAATACATTGTAAAAGGAATTACCTATCCGATTAGAATGGGACACAACAAGAACACACTTATTGGGGACTTTGTCATCACACCGTGCCTGCATTACTTTTTGGCGATGGTTTTTAAAACAAAACCACAAAAGTTATTCGCATTTTATTACACCAGTTCATTTATATAAAAAACAAGTCAGACTTATTCGCTATGCCACGCAATGACTGACATTTACCACTGATATCAGTAATAACAATCTGCTCACCTAAAGCCGACTGGGGGGTTATCATGACGTCTTAATACGATTCAGTTTAGGTTCGCTCTCTGTCAGATCCATAATAAAAATTCCTTTATCATTAACAACCTTTATCGAGCAGCCAAAGTATTTTTTTTTTTGGAAAATACGCAGCGTACTTAAACTGTCTCCAACTTATTTCTCTGTCTTGTTGGTTGTCTGTTAGAGATCTCTATTAAGCGATAAGACCGCCTATTGTCTACTTTATTCATTGTTTCTGTATTGTTTGTGCTGATTTGTGGTGTTCAATAAAGAGTATTTGTATTGTATTGTAGTGCTATCCCTTTAATAATTGTCTTTACTCGTGGAAACTGATACTTCAAAGAATAACAAATTTCTTTAAGCATACAAAGTATAACTAAAGTATAACAGAAGTATAACTTTAAGGAGCACATATAACAAACACAGAACATAATATTTTGCAATGACTGCAATAAGAACAAAGCAGTTTTCGAAATCGATATCTTATCAAGAGCGTGTAAAAAGCTAAAAATATCGTAAAACCTTTTAGGCGCAAATCAAAGCCGAAACCGAAGGGTATTTGCGGCTTGAAACGACCTTTTCCTGCCACACAATGAGGTTCTTTAAACCCCAGATCGGACTTGCAAGAATCCTGCCTGTTTTAATACATTGCCGGACCGTGAAGCGACAGGTTACAAGTCATTGACCGAGTGCCGCAATGTAATGCGTCTTACGTATTGCTTCTTGGTGTGACTTGCATCGAGTTACTTTAACAATAACATTAACTGTAACCGAAGATTTTTTTTAGTGACGGGAAAACGAGCGTACGGGTCTGATGGAAAAGCAAACAAGGAATCAAGGCTCCGAATTTAGATTTTCCCCCAGGACGAATTTAAACAGGAACTGCAGCATACGATAAGGTAATCCAGGTGTCCCACTGCTGGGAAGGCCTCCCCTTTCTATTTCCACCCGTCTCTATCTGGCTCAAAAGATTCTAAATCACCCCGCTATCTCCTTATTGGTCTGCTTCTACTCCGATACCATTCGCATGGAATCGTGCCTGTTGTAAAACTTTTATTTTCTTCTCAAATGCGCCAGCCCTGCTTCCCAGCGCTCTCGATCGCCGCACAATGAGCCTTTATGAAGAACAGTGGTAAAAATAGGCAAAAAATTACTATACAATTACCTAGCAAATAAGTAAGAAACCTCATTTGTGCAACCTCATATTACTAAACTACGATTAGACTAGGATTGAGAGAATGGATATTTCATATCCATTCTAAAATACGCTGATAGCGGCTAGCTGCGGCTCCATACTTAACCTTTTTTATAGTTATATTTTAGATTTTGTCTTGTCGTTGACTAAATTATATTTTATTGCTACAAAATACAGGGTTTCCATCACCACCACGCATCTTAAAGTCCTACAGTCCACCGCTCCACATTATATAGAATAATTCATTCTGAGGTTTTGTTACCTACCCCGCTATGCTCTATCTACCCAGTAGGTAAGGGATAAAGACGTGATATATGTATGTATGTATGTCATTCTGAGAGGAAGCCTGTGCCCAGCAGTGGGATGTATACCTACTTGTAGGCTGGAGACGAGATAATGATATCGCTTTACGCTTAAATCGAACGAAAACCATTTTAGTTAACAGAATTACGACTAATTTTTTTTCCTAACGTACTCAAAAAGTAAAATATATACACAAAAATACATCAAACCCAATTTGTTTCTAAGACTTGATGAAAAATAAACGAATTCCTGTAGCACTATCACTTGTTTTATCACTTCACAGAAGCAATCTAAATTGTAAGGAAAGCTTGGACAATCCGTCAAATTGAAAAATAGCAGAGTGGGCGCCCGGGCAAACAGATTAAAGAGATAAAACCACATTATAGCCTTTACATCCACAACAGAAGTAATTTATTGAGAGAAAGATGTCTTATCACTTTATTTGGTCGCCGTACGTTTTAGGCCGGCGCGGCGCCGCATTTAGAAACGGTACGTGACCAAACTTTCGGTCGGGAATTGAATCATCTATCTATGCATTTTAGACGTGTCATTGTTTATCAGATCGTGTCGTCGGATTAGCGCTGCGTTCAATCGTCAACTAGGTATAACCCGGTATTCAGAAAGAAAGAAAAACGTTATTCGTAACAAGTAAAAAAAACTGCGGTGTAGGTAGACCTCCAACAAGATGGAGCGACGACCTGGTGAGGGTAGCGGGAACGCATTGGATGCGGATGGCGCAGGGCCGATCTGTTTGGCGAGCCGCGGGGGAGGCCTATGTTCAGCAGTAGACGTCTTTCGGCTGACATGATGACGATGATGATGAACCAATGACCAATGAATAGAGACAAATGATCACCAAACGGTTTCGGATTTCCATGTGATGCATAAAGGAAAAACCATCGTGAAAAATTAATGTTACTTATTAATGATATAAGTGGAAAGCATTGGTTATGTAAACAAACAAATTTCATCTAAATTCCCATACAATCACTCTTTGTATGCAATTAGCAACACATCCACAATGTTGAAGGATCATACACTATGATTATTTTATTTAAAATTTAAATGAATTTGGAGGGACTTGCTTGTTTACAAAAGCGTTAAATTGGTTTGGAACGGACTATAGTTGGACAGCCCTTATTACTATTTGGCTATTTCCTCTATCTATGCCCTTGGTACCTACTTCTATCTGTTGAATCATTGCGATATAGGTATAATACTTAAAAAAAGAATTTTAAAAAATCTTGTGACATTCTGTCAATTATATTTTTGTTACTTTGACATTGGCGAAGTTGTCGTCGCTATAACGACTTGATACGCCACAAATAAGAAGAAGAAGAAGGAGGAATTATTTTAAAATGTTGTTTCAAACTCTGGGTCAAGAAACCCTAATTACGGCTGTTCGTTAAAATTTAAATTAAGCCCTTAAATGGTAGAAAAGGTATCGAAAAGCGGTCGGGTCACGTAGTGACAACGCACCTTCATCTTGGATACTGGCGGACAAAATAATGGTAAGGTAATCAAATTAATATTTTATTCTTCTAACAGCCCATCACTATTTAGATTCCTCTGTCCACCTATACGCCCACAATCACGCTAAACGTGGCCTTTAGTTCTTGTTACCCTTGCCTCTGTCTATCCCGTACCTAAGGAATAAAGATATCATTAATATGTATGTATGTAAATGCGACATTTATTACAAATGTACAATTGTAAATTGGTCAAAATATAGATATAAAAACTAATAATATTATGTGAAATCTCTTTTAATGTCACATTTTATCACATAAACAAAAAGTGTTTCATGCGCGTAGCTGCAACACGTAGAGCGAGCTACGAAAGCAAAGTCCTCTACGGCGTAGCACTATGGTAGCTACTACATACGCAAATTGAGGTCATCGTACGGTTCTGACCGAACAAAAATAAAGTATAATAAAATTTCTAAATGTCACTGAAAATTTGAACACAGAAAAATCCGATAAGTACCCGAATCGAACCCGGATCCTCGTCATTCCGTGACGCGTGCTATACCCCTACACCACCCATAGCAGGTGGGTAGTATTCGAATTTTTCTACCTGTTACTAGCTGTCACGTGACCTTGTTACTATGCGATTTTTTGTCGCTAAGCGTCATCTGTTTGAATGATGTGTCTGTATGACACAATTACAAACTCCCGTGGAACATCTACTGCTCACCAGGGACGAGAGAATAAGGCGCTGTTTTTCAAATGATAAGTACTATCAAAAGAATCATTAATTTTTATTTCTTGACTTTTGTTTAGTTTTACGGTTTTACCGTTAGAAATTAAATTTCTAAATGTCACTGAAAATTAGAACGCAGAAAAATCCGAAAAGTAAAGCTATGGCCGGGAATCGAACCCAAAAAAAAAGTGTATCGGTTTAAGACATGACAGCAGGAGGCACTTACCCTGTAACTTTTTTTAGGATTTTTGAATCATAGTTGAAAAATGTTTGGGTGTTCATTCACACTAACCGAACCACCTGCCATATTCCGGGACAATTGTAAGAGACAGCTTGCGTGCTGCTTTAACCTTTTCGCCGCCACGTCAAATGCGGGTGGTAGGGCCTTGTGCAAGGTCCGTCCGGATCGCTACCACCATCTTACTCGCTAATCCTGCCGCTAATTAGCAGTGCTTGCACTGCTGTGTTCCGGTGTGGAGAGTAAGACAGCCGGGGAAATTACGGGCACAAGAGGCATTTCCTCTTAATCCTCTAGGTTGGCAACGCATCTGCAATCCCTCCGGGGTTACGGGTGTCTATGGGCAGTGGTGATCACTTACCATCAGGTGACCCACTTGCTCGTTTACCTTCCTATTCATATAAAAAAAAAATCAAGACGACGTCACCCATACGCCAGACATCTTTATTGCGATGCCTTAAGTTGAACCTAAACCCAATTAGTAAAGGTTGCTTTTGCATTGAAGCAATGGACGTATATATAGGTCGTTGGCGTTGAACCTTCGGTGCCGATATGTGTCGTTGGCGTCGAAAAGGTTAAAACAAAATGCTAGCCATTTTCCCGCACGCCATTGTAAACCATTGAATGACTCGTACAATCTATTGGGGCGTCATTCAAAGAAGATTTATTATGGAATGCGAGTGACGTGACCTTTTACCGCCAATGTGACACAAACACCCTATACATGGGACAAAGGGCGCAACTGATTGGCAACTCGCAAACGGTACGTAATTAAAGGGTAAAGGTGCGCGCACATGGTAAGAATAGGGCGGATAAGACACCGTATACACCGGAGATGTAATGCGCGAAGCTAAGTAGCGTCAGAGGCAAAAATGCGCTGGTAATTTTTAGCGCCGATATTTTTTTTCACGTCAAATTTTTTGGTGTATAATTTAGGCTTAGCACCTTTATTTATCTTTAAAGAAAAATAAGGAACTCTTAGAAGATCACTTCGTTGTGTGTCTGTAATTTGTCTTTTGCGCGAAGCTATCAAAAAAGGTTATAGTGTAGGTATTAAAAATACTTCCATGCTGCTCTGGGAGTAAAGAAAAAACTTGGAGTTTACCAGTTGGTTCTCTTCCCGCGCATATGGTAAAAGCCGATCGAGGGAATGGGCGAAAGTCATAGAAATCATGTTATAGGCGATGCGGCTAGCCACCCATCACTATTTTGATTACCCTTTCCATCTATACGCCCTTAATCATGCTAAACGTGGCCTTAAAGTTTTGTTACCTTAGGCTCTGTCTACCCCGTAAGGGATAAAGACGTGATGTATGTATTAAAAATGTAATCCAAGTATATCGAAAATTGCCAGCCTATTGTTACAACATGTTTTTTTTTTCTTAGACTGTTTAACTTTTTCCATATACTTGTTTACAGCTATTAGCTTATCTTGTAACAAATGCGTTTGTTACATTTCAAGGATTCCCACGTCCAAAGTTGTTGAGTGCGCCCGATTCATCGGGAGCTGCTTTAAGTAGCTTATTGGCAAAGCTTTTACGCTCCCTAGAAGCTTAAGGTGTGTGTTCGACAAAACGACTGCTACAAGTGAGTACCCGTCTTCTTCTTACTATTAGTTCTAGAAAGAGATGGATAATCTATCTCGCTTGCGTCGCAAATTACACATACATACGAATGTAAAAGTCGTGGTTTTGTGGTTAGACAGACCAACGGCCTCTCAAGCGGAGAATCTTGGACTTCTTGGACAAACCCGGGCATATGAGTAGTCAACCACCAAGTAGCTGAACTCTTTAGTACCTTGTCATTTTCACCTGTGACACTATTTCAAACTTAACAAAATTGTTGATTATTGCGACAAGGTATCTACATACTAAAGCGTTCAGCTACTTCAAGGCCTGACAAGTTTTATCATTGAGTTATTGTTATTTAGTAACGTCTGATTCGATCAATTATTTTAAATTAATTTGTTCCTATGTTGGTACTGTAGGAACAGTTCTGCTAGTTTTATACTGGCAGATTTCTGTTGCTGGCTGCTTTGAGGCTTAGTTCAAATTCCGTATATCGAACACTCGTTCGATATTTTAAAATATTTTGTTTGGAACTTCGGACGGTTCCAGCGGCGGCGACCGTTTCACTTTTGCGAAGACACACAACGCTGATGATCTGTTTTTTATGTCGTATGTTTTTTTTTTTTGTTTCACCTTGTTTATTTTCTATAAAATTGTGTATGTGTCTTGTCTTATGTTTGTGTGTCTTGCAAAAAGGAATAAATTTCTTCTTTCTTTCTTTCTATCAGCTTGGACCGGGAGCCTTGTAGGGTTAAATTTTGATATACCTTGTAAAATATGTTGCAAGCTGAATAAAAGCCAGTTTTAACTTTATTGCATTTTATCTCTTAATAGCTTGGGCCGTATGCTACATCAGTTTGAATAGGATTTCAACACGATCACCCGTACAAATCTAAGTGCCTCATCAAGGCAGCTCTACAGTACGTAAGTTAGGTAGATTAAGCAAATATCGAAGAGGCTGATCGACTGCAACGGAGACTAAAGAGCTCGCAGCTTCCTCGCACACCGAATTACTATTGCAATAAAGCGGGGAAATGCTGCCAGCATCTTTGTCTTTAGATTTATTTTAGTTTTAGTTCAATTAATTTATCTTGTCATATTTTATTGAATCAGGCGTTACTTTGCGGAGGTCCATTTCAATGAACAAATTTTTTATTTTTTTTACAAGTAAGCAGCAAGCAAGCAAAAAAAAAATTTTTTGTTCATTTTAATTTATCTTGTCATTTATATTTTTATATTTAGTTTTAGATACTTAGTTAGGACGACTTACATAGATACGCAAGTTTTCCTAGTAGTCGGATCAACTTGAAATGTTTGCTTGTTTGTATTTGACTTTTACGAAAACTTGTGTAAGCAATATGTGTGATGTTAAAGACTGAAATAACAGCTGTCCCGATGGCCTTGATAAATATTGGCCTCCTACGTCGCCTTAAGAAACATGAGAGCTGTTTACTCGCACCCAGACAACTTGACAACGCGCTGTAGATTCTATATGCACTTAAAGGTACTTAAGTTACTTTCTGTTCAGGTAACCATCATTCTCTTAGCCCTTCCAAATAGCGTGAAGTTAGGTACTTTAGAGTAAAAGGTGATGGTATAATTAAGAAGGGGCGACAGTGACGAAGATTATGAGAAGTAGGTATTGGAAAAAGAATAAATCTATACTAATATTTCTTCCATGCTGGTCTGGGAGCAAATAAAAAACAAAGAATGTACCAGTTGTTTCTCTTCCTGCGCAGATGGTACAAGCTCATCGAGGGATTGGGCGAAAATCTTAGGGATCATGTTATATAGGCGATGTGGCTAGCAACCCATCACTGTTTTGATTCCCTTTTCCATCCATACGCCCACAATCATGCTAAACGTAGTCTTTAGGTCTTGTTACCTTAGGCTATGTCTACCCCGTAAGAGATAAAGACGTGATTTATGTATGTATGTATCTATGTAATATTATAAAGAGATACAGTTTGTGAATTTGTGAAGTTGTCGGGGATACTCTGGATCTACTGAACCGATTTTGAGAATTATTTTACCAATAGAAAGCGACACTATTTGTGAATGTCATAGGCTACATACACAAACCACGTCTTTATCCCTTACGGGGTGGGTAGGTATTGTGGGCGTAGGTGGGGCTAAGCTAAGCTATACAGGTTGCTAGAAAATCAGATGCGGACATTTTGAGGATCGATTGTTTGCATCGTTGTTAGTCAGTTTAAAGCATACTTAATTAATTACAGCGTCTAATGTAAGGATGATTTTCTTTGGACGGTAATGGTAATTATTATTTTTGTATGAAACAAAAAAAAATACCACACAATCCTACTAATATTATAAATGCGAAAGTTTGTGAGGATGGATGGATGGATGGACGGATGTGACGATGTGAGTGTGTATGTTTGTTCCTTCTTCACGCTGAAACGACTGGACGGATTTGGATAAAATTGGGAACCGAGGTAGCTGGTACCCTAGATTAACACATCGGCTAATTTTTATTCCCAAAATTTGCATGGTTTCCGCGGCATAGCGATAAACATGTCAATTGCTAATTCGACGCGGACGAAGTTGCGGGCAGAAGCTAGTACTTAACTAATGTATGTTTTTAATTGATTCTCAGGTTATTAATTACATGCCCTGAAAATATCCGCACCTATTTTTCTAGCACCCCATATTTAATACTGCACGGACGAAGTCGCGGGCAACAGCTAGTAATTAATAAAGAAGTGAGAGGGACAGTACAATACGATCTTCAAATTTCTAATTTTGGATTGTGCTCTTGCAAGAAAGAGTCGTTTTCTAAACGAACCAAAGACGTTTGCACAAACGTATTAAAGCGTAATTCATCCTGTACAATTCCCTCTCGCAATTTTTCTCCTTGATTTCCCATTGGGTGTTCAATTCGCAATGCGAATAACGTACAATATAACAGAACTAAAGACAAACAAAAATATTATTCATTTTTAACCGATTGATAAAGCTTTCGTCGTGTTATTTATTGATAGGAATACATTATACATACTCCGTTTGATTCTGTCTCAATAAACCTAGGCAATCAGAGCAATGAAGTCAGAGCATTTTTTTATAGGATTCACTAATGTTTCGCCGAAAAACGTTTGATCGAATACATCGTTTGACAAACATTTCATTTGACAACCCTTTACTTTCTACTTTTTTTTAATAAATAAATATCTTAGGACAATTTGACACCAATTGACCTAGTCCCAAACTAAGCAAAGTTTGTAATAGGTACTAGACAACGAATAAACATACTTATTAAGATTTTGGAAAACTTATAAAACCAACCAATCCTAAAGCGAGACACTCGTAAAGGTTTTCGTTTTTTAAAAAGTTTCGTTTTTTGTCAAATTAATTGTTTGTCGGACAAAAAATACATACACACATACTCATAAACAAATCACGTCTAGGTATATACGTAGACAAAGTCGAACCCCCTTATTCATAAACGCTTTATATGCTTCTGCTAACTTAGCAATCGGTTGTCCTCAGCTGTGAAAGGTAAATGTCAAAGTGACAGATAGGACAAACGATTGCTAAGTTAGCAGAAGCCTAGGGAGCGTTTATAATAAGGGTAAGGTAACAAGACCTAAAAGCCACGTAAAGCATGATTGTAGGCGTACAGAGTTGGAATAGGTATAATTATGCTAAGAACTCATATATTGCCCGCACTTGTGATTCCTATAATCGTTATTGCAATAATATAGAATTGTTTAACGTTTCCTTCCATACATTTAGAGAAAGTTTGTATAAATTATTTTAAGCTTTTTTTATTTCCCTTTATTTCATTTTTATTTTCCTTTTACAAAAATTTTGCTTATATGTTTTATTTAAATTAAGTATTTTTTATACTTGTTTCGCGTCCTTACGCGTCCGTCACATTCAGCTAGGAGGCTGAATTACTCAAATGTGTCACGTTAAATGTGAACACTGTTTTGTCAATGATGTAAACTCTTTGTGATTTGTTTATGAGCTATGTATGACTGTTTGTGTTCCTATAAATAAATAAATAAATAAATAAATAGGGAATCAATACACGTAACGATAAGTAACGTATTTGCTATGTCATTTATCAAGCATAGTATCATTTAATCAGCGTGATAAACAGCATAATCATTTGATTAATAACATGAACTGACACACTGCTCCGGCTACGCGAGTGTTGTACGCGGCCCTAGTTCGGAGCATTCTCGAGACGAGTGCAGTGGTCTGGAGTCCACATGAGAAAAAATATATTCTCATGATGGAGCAAGTGCAGAAAAAGTTTCTACGTAACTTGTATAAGAAACTGCACAAATATTACCCCTTCATGTACCCAACGCGTTTCCTGCAAGGCCACCTGGGATACGATTCTCTGGAGCTGCGTAGAAATGTTGCCTTGTGTGGTTTTTTTCTCCGCATATTACGTAATAAAATTGATAGCATAACCCTTCATACAACTTTTGCCAATTTGAAAGTGCCTAACGACTACATCAACAAGCGCTGTAGAGTTAGCCTCCTGTGTGGGCCGCGCGCCCGCAGCCGCCTGCGCCAGCACTCGCCTCTCCCCCGCGCGGTCGCGCTCATCAACTCCGCGCTCGCAGCAGCCCCCCAGTGTGATCTGTTTGCGACCAAGATAGCGAGGCTGGAGATGGAATGGAAGAGAGTGCTAGAAAGGATGCAGAATGTATAGGTGATGCATGTCTTTAGTTTAGTCTTTAGTTTAGGTTTAGGTTAGCGTATTATTATCTAATATTAAGTATCTTATGTAACGCTATGGTGTCAACTGTCATGTTATATTAAAGATAAATAAATAAATAAATAAATAAATGAAAAAATGTCTATTGCATCTATAGCTACGGCATATGTATAAATACCCAATCCGAAGTGTAATACAGATGGTAATTTTTTAGTCAGTTTGTCGAATTCAGAAGCCGCTTATCCACTAGAGCAGTGGTTCCTAACCTTTTCAATGTCACTACCCCTGTGAACAAGTATGGGAATTGAGTTTACCCCTTGTGCCGAGTTTATCATTTTGAAAATCAACTTTTAATGAGTTATTCTCCCGCAGTCCGAGAAACTCTACTTTCGCTAACACATCTTCGTCCTTGAAAATATCCACGCAAGTAGAAAATGGTCTTAAAATCCAGGAGTAGTACTCACGACTGTCCATGTTCGGAAAATATTGCTGCAGTGAGTCTATCACGGCAGTTAAATGTTGAACCACGGAATTTTCAAACGTGATTTTGTCTTGTTTATTATTTACTACCTTTTATCGTACTATTATTTTGTTTATTGCTATTTTACTATTTCGTGCCATCCCGTGTTACCCCCCTAGAATCCCCGTTTTACCCCTGCGGGGGTAATTACCCCCAGGTTAGGTACCACTGCACTAGAGGCAGCTTCGGGTCGAGCGGCTGCCTCGCTCCGAGCCCGCGCAATTGGAGACGCTGCCTAAGACGTTGAGGCAGCGTTGAGGCAGCGTTGAGGCAGCGTTGAGGCAGCGTTGAGGCAGCGTTGAGGCAGCGTTGATGCAGCGCCTCCACTTGCGCGGCCTCGGAGCGAGGCAGCCGCTCGACCCGAGGCTGCCTCTAGTGGATAAGCACCTAGACAAGTTTTTTTTCAAGTGAAGGCATGCTTTAGACGGTCCATATTATCCTGAGTTCCATGCATATCACAATTTATATTATTAACTAGCTTCTGCCCGCGACTTCGTCTGCGTAGAATTATACATGAAACCTTCCTCATGAATCACTCTATCTATTAAAAAAACCGCATCAAAATCCGTTGTGTAGTTTTGAAGATATAAGCATACATAGGGACATAGGGACAGAGAAAGCGATTTTTTTTTATACTATGTAGTGATAGTGATAGTGATATCACGAAATGTGGATGCTTATCGCAGCGAATCCGGTTGTATTGAAATTGGCCGTCTCACTCATGCCATCACGATGACGTTAAACTTTTTGATGAAATTACGTGATTCCGCTTTAAATTTTATTTTAAAAAGTGCCGTTCTCACTGTCAGTGACTGTGTTTCCAGTGCTTAAAAATTACTTAAAAAAGTCTCTAATGTCAAAGGCATATTATAGGACAGAGGACTATTTAACAGACAAACATGCATGGGCTAAACCTGAAACCAAATAACTTAGTAATTAAAATAACTTAGTCATTTATTTCATGGGTTCGAGTACCATCTCATTAAGCTGTATGCACAGGACTGCAAGGTCATTTAGAGTTCCAGCGGCCGATTCCCTTGTGTCCTACTGGACACTGCTTAGTGTATTTCGGTCACAAAATAAGTCTTCGTCTGTCAATTGAACTTTCACCCTAAACCACCAAACCAGTTGAGATTGGGTAGAGATAGTTTCAGTCCCAGGGTAGGACATAGGATAGTTTTTATCCCGGAACATTGCAAAATTTCCACGGGAATGGGTTAGCGCTCCTTTTTTTGAAGTCGGTTACAAATGAATCCCTATTTTCCTTGGTCACGGAACGCCTGAACGGCTGGACCGATTTCTCTAATTCCTTTTGTGTTATGTTTGACACAATATTAAAAAAAACTGGAACGGATCGAAGCCGCGGGCGAAAGCTAATATTTCATATTTTTTGTGTATAAAGTACTGTCTTCGTAAAGGGTTAATTACTTGTAAGCCCTTTTTCACCGGTTACCTAAAATTGGTTTAATTATACGAAGACCGCCGCGGGGATTACGTTTTTTTCGAAGTAATTATAACCGCTTTGATTTTCATGGAAAAATAACACGGTATTTTTAGATTTTCAGGGCATTATTGAATTTGTATTAAAGGTTTTTCGCAGAATTTTCGGGTTAAACTTTTATTAAAATTGTGTTTCAAATATTACGCATAAATTTTTATTAATGGAAGGCTTTTAACAGGACGCGAGAGGGTGGGGGCCTAAATTCAAAGCTCGTAGGTGTATCACACTATTTTATCCCGCCGCCAAGCACGTGCGCTGTGTTCCGGCGTACAGCCGGTGAAATAATTATGTGGGAATTCAGATACAGAATCACTCAATTCAAGCCGTACAATTAATTATACTTAGTTAATATTCTTTTATTCATCCTGTCTGTGATCAAACCAACTGGGCATACTTTTTTCTAGTCACTACTTTATTCTATGTTTAAATTGCAAGAAAGTTTTCAAAGATATTTTATCCAATAATTTGGTCCATACAATGTTAGTTATACTCAGTTAAAATCCGTATTTGCTTCCGATGTGATAAATTAAAAGATTTCCCGCCTTCTATTTGCTATGGCTTTCAAACAACGGAATTGAATGTTTTCTTGCTTTTGTTCCAACTGTTCGTGGAAACGAAGCTATTGCCGTACACTTTGTACTTAAATATTAAGTATTTATTTGCCATTAAACCAAAAGACTGGCGCACTCCTATGGCTTTTATTAAACAAAAACATCAATCGACTGTTGAAATTATAATTGTGAACCGAATTTGGCAAGAAAACCTTGAAAATCTGTGAAAATACCATACATACATACACATATCACGTCCATATCACTTACGGGGTGACAGACCCTGAAAACAACCTAAAGGCCACGTTTAGCATGCTTGTGGGCGTATAAGTGGAAATGGGAATCAGATACCATTCGATAATCTATACTAATACTATTTTGTTTGAATTGAATAGGCTCCGAAACTACTGGACGGATTTCAAAAATTCTTTTGCCGTTAGAAAGCTACATTATCACTGAGTGACATAGGCTACTTTTCACCGCGGGAAAATACAACAATACAATACAATACAAATACTCTTTATTGAACACCACAAATCAGTACAAAACAATACAGAAACAAAGAACAAAGTAGACAATAGGCGGTCTTATCGCTTAATACCTTTTCCTACGGAAAAAATAATTTATCACGGGCGAAGCTGCGGACGGAAGGCTACTTTATTATAAGCGTTTTGTAACTAATATTCAATGGGTCAGAGGAATCTGAAAATGAATTACTTAAAATCAAGATCAAAATAATTTATTGCAAATCACATTACAGGCATAAGATGGAATATTTTGATTAGGTCTACATGTGCCATACAATTAATCCCCGTAAGGGATAAAGACGGACGTGATTTGTGTGTGTGTGTGTGTGTGTGTGTGTCTACATGTGACACCCTGCAAGGGCACGGCAATATCAGAGGGCTCTATTATTATTAATTTTTTTTACTTATTTTAGTTGTTTTATAATTTTGAGCAGTGGCCACAGATTTTCTAATTTAAGTTAACTTTAACACAAATATCGTTCCTGATTCCCGCAATACCAATTTTAATAGCCCAATTAGAAAGCCACTGGGCCCCCGTTTACGACGCATTGTTTGCTCCGACTATTCCTTCCGCGCCCTTTTATTGGATTGGGATGAGAAAGCGTGGTCTCGGAAACGAAAAGGGTCATGTTTTTCTACGGAACCGTCAAACAGAGAAACGTTTTTCTACATGACGTAACTTTGTTAGTGTTTGAGCATCAATACAATACAAATACTCTTTCACCATAAACCAGTACAAAACGACACAACAACAACAACAGCGACAACAGTAGCAGATAAACCGATCGCGGTTTTCGCTCGCTGTTCACACATAATGTTTTTTCTTTGTAATTGATAAATAAAAAAAAATAAAAAATAAACAATACAGAAACAAAGAACAAGGTAGACAATACGCGGTCTTATCGCTTAATAGCGATCTCTATCAGACAACCAATCAAAGAAAAAAAGTCGAAGACAGTTTAAGTAGGTTGCGGAAACAAATAGACAGGAGAAACGCTAATAAATAATAAAATAGCTAAGTAAACAAAATTAAACAATACATACACACGTAACATTATTGTATAATACTTAAGATACTTATTCAAAATGTATATTACAATGTAATGACGAAAAATAAATAAATAAATAAATAATTATTATTATTATATGTTTACGAATCTTATGTGTTCTTCCATGCTGGTCTGTGAAAGAAAAAAACAGAACGTACCGGTTGTTTCTCTTCCCGCGCAGATAAAAGCCCGTCGACAGAATGGGCGAAACTCAGGAATCATGTTATAGGCGATGCGGGTCACCCATCACTAATTTTGATTCCCACAATCATGCTAAGCGTGGCCTTAAAGCCTTGTTACCCTGGGCTCTAGGTATGCGTGAGGGGTTTTTTTTTTAAATTGAATGTTGTTTATGTGGTCTCTTTACGCCACAAAGACAAGACAAACTTGAGCATTTATTTTATTAAAGAATCAGACATTCAAATGCTTAATCATTACAAATGGCAACATTGCCGTATTATTTCTGGCGCCATAACGGGCCGGTCGTCGACGCGGACCCTTGTTTGTTTAGGCGCTTGCCTCCTAGGCAGCAAAATATTTATTTAATTTAACACTTTCGCTGCCCTCCCTCCCCCGCGAAAACGTAGTGTTGCCAGGGATACCGCAATTGTCGCGAGAAATTGTTTGCAAGTTTTTATTGGGTGTTGACACAATAACTTTAACATTAAATTTGAAGAAGAGGGTTTTTTAAAAAGTCAACGTAATTTATGTTTCATGCAGGTAACGTATCAAATGCCGATGTTTTCGATGCGTTCTTAACTTTTAATTGGTGCGCGTTTTTTTGTCTGCTTGCTTATATTTTTTTGTAATTTGTAAACTGTCCTTTCAGTCTTCGGTTAGCTGGAAGACATCCCTCTTCATGGATAAGGTAGGCGTTGAACTTCTTTCTGTTTAGTGTTGCGTTATTTATTTATTTCTGATTTTACGAGTACGTTCAATAAAGAGTTTAAATACATAAATACATAAAGCCCACAATTTTAAATTTCACCTCCCGTTCAGGCCATTAAATAAAACTTAACGACGGCATTTAAGTACACCGCCGTGCAAAACTAACGGGTCACTTGCCACACGACTTTGTATGGAAGGTGTCTTGTTATTTTTGCTCGTCTGTGTATGTGGGAGATTGGGTAATTTTAACGATATCTGTTTGAATTTTAACGGTATCAATCGAGTTCGTATACAAGTTAGTCGCTTACCCGCTCCCACCGGCTGTGACGTCATTTGTTTGTGTAAGCTAATAAAAAGGCACTGCTGCCTATCGATGGGGCAGAAGCTGTTCAGTTGCGAGCACGGTACGATCTGTGCTCTGAGCTGTCTACGAATCCCAGGTGATGCTATTTTTATAAGCTACCATTGTTACTGTGCCTATTATGCTGTGTTTATTTAACTATGTGATTAAAGTATGTTACCTCTGTCTATAATAGTAAGATCTCTGTAAATGAACGCCAATATGATTTATTCTGCCTTGCCTACTTCCTATGCTTAATTACAAGGCTAAGTAGTAGCTATTGATATTTGTTCATTGTGCTTTCCACGCAGCTTTGCCTGTGATTGTTTATTATAAAATAAACATGTGTTGATTGTAATGCTGTTTACCTGGTATTTTCCCTTTATCTCCCACATGTATATTGACACTTTGTCAATTAAGGAACCGTGCTCGCCTCGTTTTAGTACTTTAGTACCCTTGTTTGATGAAAATAAATGTCTCGATTCAAACGTTGGGGCAGGGATATAAAGTTAATTTTATTAGTTTCTCTTTACTGGACGTCACAAGCATAACGATTTCGTTTCACCAATGTTTCACAGACAAACGTTTGATCGAATGCATCGTTTGACAAGCACTTCATCAAGCCTGTATTTTCTGCTAAGGCCACAAGACTGTGGGCGAGATTGTGGGCGTAAAGTAGACGTAAGGTCATCAGTGCTGCTGGTGTTTAACGCCTCAGCATAATGCTGAGCCAGAGACCGTTTCACTTTTGTTTTATGTATCTATCATTTTTGTACAATTGTGTGTATGCTCTATTTGTGTCCTTCAAAAGACAATAAATGTTTTCTTTCTTTTTTCTTCTTTCTTCTAAGGGATAAAGACGTGATTAACATTGACTTTAAAGTTATAAAACTAACTTAACCTAAAGTCGTCGCAAAATAAAAGGCCCGTTTTGACATTTGTCTTCGCGACGTAACTAGTGATGTAACCATACGACTCGGTACTCGATACTCACGATAAATCGATTCAAGTTTGCATGAGTACTTGATCGATTTGAATATATATTGTAAAGTGCATTGGATTAAAGTTCTGTTTAGAAAATTTAACTTACACTGATGTTGTAGATTTTGAAATGATACAATGTTACAAGCTCATAATTTTCAGTAAAGATCACTACACAGCTGGTGAAAGTCAGTAATTAATTGATTGATGAACACTAGTATTTAATTAAATAAAACCGCCCAAGTGCGAGTCGGCCTTAAAAAAATATCTTGATCGATTAATTTTTTTCTTTAACCGATTATTATTAGTCTGTGGACAATATGAAAAGATCGTTATGCACAGCACTTAGCCGAGTGGGCGGTACCCATCAATGAAAAATATAATTACCTTCAGAACATTTCGTTCGGTAAAAAATAGAGAACTTCATAGGCGTGAACTGTCAAAACGGGCCTTTTATTTTGCGACGAGTTTAACCTAATGTAAGCCACGCAAGAAAGATTAAGTGTTTTAAAAAAGTTTGCGGTGTAGCAGTTAAAGGGTTGACATAATTAACTGTTTCTCAAACAATACATTTGCCGAATCCAAATATTACCTATAGAGTTTCGTATCAATACATTCACATAGGACCTTATTACTTAAGACTGTGTTTCCCGTCCGCTTTAGCGAGGCGTACACTTTTATCCAGCCTTACTTTTATGTTCGTAGAATTCTATCTCTATTTTTAATACACCTGCGATCGTAAATATACTTTCGGGAGCCAACCTCCTTCAAAAGTGGCTGGCAGGTAGACGGTCTGACGCGGCGCTAGCTGCCATGTGTCAGATGACTCCTGCCTTCCTTCAGCTCTGCATATGATTAATTATTTGGGGTGCGAGTCGGGTTACCTCCGCGTGTGGTCAAGAGCTGCAGTTTGTTTTGATCCGTCCGAGGGGAAGAGCAGTGCTTGGTCCGATGCACCCAGGGCATCGATTAATGATTTCCTGGCAGCTTCCGAGGGATATCATTATCTGTTGGCTAAGAACTAGACAGGGGGAGTCTTTTGACCGTGTTTTGCCGTACAACGTTGCCGACATCTTTGTCACAAGATTTGTGAATACTGTATTTATTACTTTGACATTGGCGAAATCACCGCACCAATCGATGGGATTAAAAGAAGAAGATTCGTTAGTTGTTCCATTTTCATGTGCCTGTATGGGTTGAATGAGTATTTCATTAGGAACCAGAGGTTCCTTATTATATACAATTTAACTCTAAACCTTTTATTTGCTGACACAATACAAAACGATCTATCGAATAAACAAGAAATTCTTTATTTGGTCAGAAAAATCAGCAGATAGAGTAAATATAGATCCTTTACCTTCGTTCATTTAAAGACGTACAGTCGCCATGAATTCTGATAGCTGGATTTTCTTCATCATCATCATCACAGCCCTTGGTTCGTCAGTCTTCGGACATAGGCATCCTCCATTGCTGGATATTAAGTCGGCTACAATTATTTTCTGCCTATATGTACAGGCAAAGAAACTAAATTGTGTACCACTATGAAACCTTGTCATTGCAAAAGCCATACGTGTTTCTGTTTCCACTACTTATCAAATTATTAATTCTACTAATGTAAATATTTTTTTAGGTATAGTTTGTTTCATTTAAAATGACGAAAAGTACTTATAACCAACATCTATTGTTTAATTGATATCTTCAAGTGGGGTTGTAAAATAATTATGCAGGTGTATCGGTAGGTACCTGTCTGTTCACGGTATACTTTGTGACTACCTGCATAATTGTTTTACAACCCCACTTGAAGATAACAATGAGACAATAGATGTTGGTTTTAAGTACTTTTCGTCATTTTTAATGAAACAAACTATAGCTTACTGCTAAAATCACACATTCCCTTCTTTAACCTTTGCCATGGTTATTAAATAACATTAAATTAAAATGAAAAAAATCCACGCATTAATAGAGTATAATCAGTCATACGTAAATAAAAAAACGCAATGCTCTTCAACTGCTGAACTAATTTGCACCAAACATGGCTAAGAACCACCGCAAGAAAATTGTCTTTCGAATTTAAAAAATCACATCGTAATCGGTTCTTCCGCTTGAGAGCTACGATGCCACAGACATTCACCTCAAACTCTGCTATGGGTGGTGTAGGGGTATAGCACGCGTCACGGAATGACGAGGATCCGGGTTCGATTCCCGGCCATAGCTTTTCTTTTCGGATTTTTCTGTATGTTCTAATTTTCACAGACATTTAGAAATTTCTCAAACTTATAAATGAAAAATGAAATGAAATGTTTTTATTCCAAACTTGCATCCATAATAGAATTTACAAAATAAAATATTAAGTGAAAAATAGTATTATTGTATTCTTGTAGTGATTATAGTATTCTTTTTTTTGCGTAGAGTTTGCGTGTATATATATATAAGAGGGGGCAAACGAGCAGACGGGTCACCTGATGGAAAGTAATCACCATCGCCCAGGGACACCTGCAAGACTTGGGGAATCACAGGTGCGTTGCCGGCCCTTTCAAGAACAGGAAGGCTCGTGTATTCATTAAAACAATTTTTTAAACAGACACTGTACCTTTCCCGTATTACTTCTGCGTGTCTGCGAGAATCTTGTACAAACACGACTGGTTCCATTTGTTTTGCCATCGAAAATAAACCTGAAATCGTAGAGCAAATGAAGAGCCTTTCGTTCCAGCTATATCGAGGAAGGTAAACAGACGATTGTTAGTAATACTAGCTGTTGCCCGCGGCTTTGTCCGCGCTGAATTAAAATTTGTATCCCAGCCAGCTTGACTTCACTTCCCTTAGAGATCCCTTATAGGTATAAGTTCGCCTTTGTGCATATTTTATTGAATCAGGCGTTACTTTGCGGAGGTCCATTTCAATGAACGAATTTGTTCATTTTAATTTTTGTGCATTATATTGATGTTATTTTTATTTTTCTGTGAATTTTATATGTTTCTTTATATTTGTACAATAAAGCATTTACTTACTTACTTTTCCCGATACTTCGGACAAGTATCGTCATATGTAAACTAATTTACATAAAACATTGACAAAATTATACACCCAAGTCTGAAATCAATCTATCTATTTGTGAAAACGGCATGAAAATCCAATCAATAATTTTTGAGTTTATCCCGAACAGTAACAGCGTAAGTTAGTATGGATCTGACACCAAGCGAACCTAAACTGAATTAGAATTGAATTCCGAACCAAAGTTGGATCGCTCGCTGTCAGAAAGTGTCAAAAGTGACAGCTAAAACGTAGAATTGAAGCGGAATTGAATCGCATTAAGACGTCATGTTAAGGCCCTTGAATGAAAGGCAGACAGACCCGGCGGAGGACTTAGTAAAGTATGTTGCGATGATTGTTAAAAAATATTAGTTTGCGTATTTTTAACACTTTTTATTTTCTTGAATCAGGCGTTACTTTGCGGAGGTCCGTTTCAATGAACAAAAAAATGTTTACCTTGCTACTCCGCTACACACGTGCAAGATAATGAAGGGCAGGCGAACCCGAATTTTTCCTGACTCATAAAACGTCCCTGTGCCTAGCCCTGGTGGAAGCAAAAACCCCCTTCCCCTTTTATACTTCATTGTTATTATATCTATTTTATTGAATCAGGCGTTACTTTGCGGAGGTCCATTTCAATGAACAATAAATTTTTACCTTGCTACTCCGCTACTCACGTGCAAAATAACCAAGCCTGTGTGAAATATATATGTTTTTCATGCAATCCCTCCCTCCACTGCTGCCAATAAAACACATATAAATCCCACAAACTTAATTATCCCTTACACCACACAAACACTGACGCGTTTCGATCCCTCTACGGGATCATTATCAAAGTTTAAACACAACCGTTACACATGCAAACCAACGTCGTACTGAATCTAAACTGTATATATAAGCATAATGTACCTACGTTCATTATGTTTTCCCAAAGTACCCTATTATTTATGATTTTTATTATCCATTAACAACTACCCTCAACATAAAAATTTTTTTCCCCGACTACAGTAAAAACAAATAGAGTTATGTATTTTACAAAAACAATTTTCATTCATCAAAATGAACACGCAATAACGGCGATGAAAGCAAGTTCACTTGTTCATTAATTAGGGAACCACTATTGCTGTACCTAATTATCTCCAACTGCTCTAAAATATCCAACTGTAAACCCTTCTCACAAAAATGTAAGATGTCGAAAGACGCTGAATCCGGCAACGCATGATTTTCCTCTAACAGATGTTTTGCAAAATTAGATTTCTCTGGGTGATTGAGCCTATACGAGGCAGTATGTTCCTTATATCTGGTAACGAAACTGCGACCCGTTTGCCCCACATACACACTATTGCATTCACTACAAGTTAACTTATACACCCCCGATCTACTTCCTTTTTCCACCCTTTCCTTGTTATTACACAGTTTCGCACGCACAGAATTATTTGTCTTAAAAGCGACATTAATATTTTTTGATTTTAACAATTTATGGATTTTATCAGACAAATGACCTACATAAGTAATACTAGACCTATATTTGTCAGCAATCTGAGTGGGTACTGCGGCGTAAAGCATGCTATTCACTATCCGCCTCTGCTTCTTTCTAACTAGACCATTAACCATTGCTACAGTATAACCATTTGAAACCGCAATTTGATAAATAGTACTTAACTCGGAATCATAATGTTCTACAGAAAGAGGAACAGTTAATAATCTATGTATATAGCAATGGAAAGCAGCCAGTTTATGCTGCCAAGGGTGAGTGGACGCAGCCGAGATAACAGCATCGGTCTGCGTAGGCTTACGATAAATTTGAAAAATATGCTTATTATTTACTCTAGATATCGTCAAATCTAAAAAATTTAATGAGTGGTTATCCTCTAATTCTCTCTTGAACTTTATCCTTGGATGCCTATCATTCAAGCCATTAACAAATGAATCTAGCTGTCTCATACTTCCCCTCCAGCAAATAATCAAATCATCAACATACCTATAATAATAAACAATATTATTATTACCAACAATGTACCGAGTTTCAAAATTATCCATAAAAATATCTGCCATTAGTGGACTAAGAGGAGAACCCATTGCTAATCCATCATTCTGTAAATAAAACCGCCCATCAAATCTAAAGTAGTTCTGCTTCATGCAAACAGTTATTAAATCTATTATTTCAACTACCTCCCCCGGATGTAAGCGCTTCCTTTCCAAATGATCTCTAAGAATATTTAAAGTTTCTGTGTAGGGTACATTAGTAAACAAACTATCCACATCCAAGGATAGTAAAATCGCATTAGGTGGCATGTTGATGTCTTTGATTTTATTTATTAAATCCAAACTATTTTTTAATGAATATTGTGGCTTAAAAGATGATTTTACCCTAACAAGTTCATTAAGTTTTTTAGCTAATTTGTATGCTGGAGCCCCTAAATATGAGACAACTGGACGAACAGGAATGTTATCCTTGTGAATTTTTGGTAGGCCATAAAGAATTGGAGCCTGCGGATTCATAGGTATAACGTACATCCTCTTTTGGTCAGTTTCAAAGGTAAACGAAGCATTTTTAACAATATTTTTTACATCTTTATGAAACCCAGCGGTAGGGTCCTTACGTAGTACCGAAAAACCATCTCCAAGAATTATATCTAAAACTTTTTGTTTATATTGATCTCTTTCCAAAATTACAACACAATTACCCTTATCGGCCTTTGAAACTACCAAATCATT
Source organism: Pandemis cinnamomeana (assembly GCA_932294345.1). Classification (NCBI taxonomy): domain Eukaryota; kingdom Metazoa; phylum Arthropoda; class Insecta; order Lepidoptera; family Tortricidae; genus Pandemis; species Pandemis cinnamomeana. Next base: position 10,523,644 of record OW028721.1, read on the forward strand.
GTCACTAACTTTTCTCTGAATAGAACGCACTGCACAAAAATCCCCCGTATCTACCACCCCCCCTGTATCACCTAAATTCTTAAGTGAATCAGCTACTAACACCTTTGTTCCAAAGTCACCACCATTACGGATAATAGCAACCTCAGAATCTACCGCTAAACCTTCTACCAACTTTTGATTAATTTTAGAGGGTAGATTGTATTTCAAACCCTTTTCCAACAAACGAACTTCTTGCTCATTAAATTCCACATTACTTAGATTTTTTACTCGAGGGTAGAAAGAATGACCGTTTGTAGATTCTCGATTATAACTATTCAATGGAGAAAAAGAATCAGCACCATATCGCATCAGCCTACGCAGCTTATTGCATTGAATTATGTACTTCTTATGGGCCTCCCGTGAAGCGAAATATCTGGCTTTTTGATCTAAACTATCAAATTCTATGTAATGTAATCTAAACGACAATTCCGATTGTAATACCCTCAAATGTATTTTCAAATTATCTCTTACCCAAAACCAATAACGGGATTCCTCACATAACCAAATACGTTTAGCCCTATTTATCGCAATTCTAGCCGCCCTACTGGTATTATTACATCGCAATTGAATATAATTCGGTACAACATTCAAACTTTTACAACGTTGATTAAACCAAATATTCTGAACATTTGAGGGTATTACAATCGGAATTGTCGTTTAGATTACATTACATAGAATTTGATAGTTTAGATCAAAAAGCCAGATATTTCGCTTCACGGGAGGCCCATAAGAAGTACATAATTCAATGCAATAAGCTGCGTAGGCTGATGCGATATGGTGCTGATTCTTTTTCTCCATTGAATAGTTATAATCGAGAATCTACAAACGGTCATTCTTTCTACCCTCGAGTAAAAAATCTAAGTAATGTGGAATTTAATGAGCAAGAAGTTCGTTTGTTGGAAAAGGGTTTGAAATACAATCTACCCTCTAAAATTAATCAAAAGTTGGTAGAAGGTTTAGCGGTAGATTCTGAGGTTGCTATTATCCGTAATGGTGGTGACTTTGGAACAAAGGTGTTAGTAGCTGATTCACTTAAGAATTTAGGTGATACAGGGGGGGTGGTAGATACGGGGGATTTTTGTGCAGTGCGTTCTATTCAGAGAAAAGTTAGTGACAATGATTTGGTAGTTTCAAAGGCCGATAAGGGTAATTGTGTTGTAATTTTGGAAAGAGATCAATATAAACAAAAAGTTTTAGATATAATTCTTGGAGATGGTTTTTCGGTACTACGTAAGGACCCTACCGCTGGGTTTCATAAAGATGTAAAAAATATTGTTAAAAATGCTTCGTTTACCTTTGAAACTGACCAAAAGAGGATGTACGTTATACCTATGAATCCGCAGGCTCCAATTCTTTATGGCCTACCAAAAATTCACAAGGATAACATTCCTGTTCGTCCAGTTGTCTCATATTTAGGGGCTCCAGCATACAAATTAGCTAAAAAACTTAATGAACTTGTTAGGGTAAAATCATCTTTTAAGCCACAATATTCATTAAAAAATAGTTTGGATTTAATAAATAAAATCAAAGACATCAACATGCCACCTAATGCGATTTTACTATCCTTGGATGTGGATAGTTTGTTTACTAATGTACCCTACACAGAAACTTTAAATATTCTTAGAGATCATTTGGAAAGGAAGCGCTTACATCCGGGGGAGGTAGTTGAAATAATAGATTTAATAACTGTTTGCATGAAGCAGAACTACTTTAGATTTGATGGGCGGTTTTATTTACAGAATGATGGATTAGCAATGGGTTCTCCTCTTAGTCCACTAATGGCAGATATTTTTATGGATAATTTTGAAACTCGGTACATTGTTGGTAATAATAATATTGTTTATTATTATAGGTATGTTGATGATTTGATTATTTGCTGGAGGGGAAGTATGAGACAGCTAGATTCATTTGTTAATGGCTTGAATGATAGGCATCCAAGGATAAAGTTCAAGAGAGAATTAGAGGATAACCACTCATTAAATTTTTTAGATTTGACGATATCTAGAGTAAATAATAAGCATATTTTTCAAATTTATCGTAAGCCTACGCAGACCGATGCTGTTATCTCGGCTGCGTCCACTCACCCTTGGCAGCATAAACTGGCTGCTTTCCATTGCTATATACATAGATTATTAACTGTTCCTCTTTCTGTAGAACATTATGATTCCGAGTTAAGTACTATTTATCAAATTGCGGTTTCAAATGGTTATACTGTAGCAATGGTTAATGGTCTAGTTAGAAAGAAGCAGAGGCGGATAGTGAATAGCATGCTTTACGCCGCAGTACCCACTCAGATTGCTGACAAATATAGGTCTAGTATTACTTATGTAGGTCATTTGTCTGATAAAATCCATAAATTGTTAAAATCAAAAAATATTAATGTCGCTTTTAAGACAAATAATTCTGTGCGTGCGAAACTGTGTAATAACAAGGAAAGGGTGGAAAAAGGAAGTAGATCGGGGGTGTATAAGTTAACTTGTAGTGAATGCAATAGTGTGTATGTGGGGCAAACGGGTCGCAGTTTCGTTACCAGATATAAGGAACATACTGCCTCGTATAGGCTCAATCACCCAGAGAAATCTAATTTTGCAAAACATCTGTTAGAGGAAAATCATGCGTTGCCGGATTCAGCGTCTTTCGACATCTTACATTTTTGTGAGAAGGGTTTACAGTTGGATATTTTAGAGCAGTTGGAGATAATTAGGTACAGCAATAGTGGTTCCCTAATTAATGAACAAGTGAACTTGCTTTCATCGCCGTTATTGCGTGTTCATTTTGATGAATGAAAATTGTTTTTGTAAAATACATAACTCTATTTGTTTTTACTGTAGTCGGGGAAAAAAATTTTTATGTTGAGGGTAGTTGTTAATGGATAATAAAAATCATAAATAATAGGGTACTTTGGGAAAACATAATGAACGTAGGTACATTATGCTTATATATACAGTTTAGATTCAGTACGACGTTGGTTTGCATGTGTAACGGTTGTGTTTAAACTTTGATAATGATCCCGTAGAGGGATCGAAACGCGTCAGTGTTTGTGTGGTGTAAGGGATAATTAAGTTTGTGGGATTTATATGTGTTTTATTGGCAGCAGTGGAGGGAGGGATTGCATGAAAAACATATATATTTCACACAGGCTTGGTTATTTTGCACGTGAGTAGCGGAGTAGCAAGGTAAAAATTTATTGTTCATCGTTATTATATCTTTGTAAAAACAAATGTTCAAAAATAAATACACGTGATATCTTCTTAAGTACCCCTCCCCCTTGTTCATTAAATAGATTGTTAACGTTAAAGTACCCATAGAAATTAAAAAACTGTTTGAATGGTTTGACTGTTTGAACATCATTGACTCTCGGTGGTTTGTGCCTATTACTTTATAATTATCGCATAAAAAAAATATGTTTTTTCGCTTTTATAACATTATAAGATAAAGAAAAACACCTTTAACGCCTCCCGGAGGACGCGAGCAAACTGTTAAGGTCCCTGAATATTTTATCACTCGGTTAGCACTTTTTCGTTTGCGCCGAAAATGTCAGGAGGCACGAAATGGAAAAAATGGGAACTGAATATGGTTCAAATGGTTCCTTTGTTTTCTAAACCTTACACGTTCATCAGGTACCTACTTCGTCCCATCCAATCTTTCTAAAAATCAACCAACTCTTTCACGTCAGAACGGCTGAACAAATTTGGCCGAAGTGTGTTTTTATCCCAAAAATTTGCGTAGTACCTCCAGGATAGCGATAAACGGATACTTTGCAGACAGACCCCCTTATTCATAAACGCTTTGTAAGCTTCTGCTAACTTAGCAATCGTTTGTCCTTATCTGTCACTTTGACATTTACCTTTCACAGATAAGGACAAACGATTGCTAAGTTAGCAGAAGCCTATAGAGCGTTTATGAATAAGGAGGAAAGTCGCGGGCCACAGCTCTGCCGTGCAGATTTTAAAACGCAGTAAGTGCAAAAATGCTGTTTCGAGATAAACGCAAAAAACCACTTCAAACTTCGTTTTTTCCGTTATTTCGAAGAATTTTGCTAAATTTCCACTTTAACTATAGCGTAAATGTTACAAGGATTATTTACAAAAAAAAAAGAACATCCTGAGACTTATATTACGCATGAGAGGAGGTTTTTAAGAAAATCTGAGCTGTTACTGCAGACATATTTTTACTAAAAATCTTTTAGAATACCAAATAATATGCAGTATAAAAGCTTGATACTGCAATAGTTGAATCGTGTTTGCAGAGTAAAGTACAGTATGGTCATCATGTTTACTGCATTTTTGTTAGAATGTAGCACTCGTTTGAAATGCTACGAGTTATTTTACAGCTTATTGTAAGAAAATTGAACGTAAAAATGTATAAAATGACTGAGTAAATTTCACATTCTATAATATTTATTTATCGGTATCATTAGTCACCATCATTATGTAATAATACAACTAATTGTATAACATTTTATTTGTGGCTAATAATGAATGATTACCATTAAAAACTTTAAATTACTTTCAGTCTTAATTGAGAATAAAGTCAAAATAATACATAACGTTTCATTGTTTCTATAACTTTTTATTTACGTATAATTAAACCTGCCTTACTGAGATCAATGATAGGTACATTGGTTTAAAATAATAGTGCTTACTTACATAAAAAAAAACAAAACAATTGTGACCTAAATAAAACAAGGAACTTAGTTCTGAGATCAGACTTAATTAATAACATAATTATTCATTCATATTTCGCACCGTTCGTGGAAGAAAGACGTAAGTCCTATTGACTTACCATGGGACTTACGTCTTTCTTCCACGAAGGGTGTGATTTGTTTTTTTAAATAATAATAATAATAATAATAATAATAATTTATTGACTTTCTCCACCACCAAGTACATTGCAAGCTATATTTAAAACAGTTTAAAAGCTTAACCAATCTATCAGACCTGTATGGAGGAGACTGGTGCCCGAACTAGGGAAGTCCTGTGTGTCAGGTCACCAGGTCTCCGACCCTCAGATGCCCGCAATTATTGGGTATGGAACCCGTGCAATATATATGTACCATACCTATAATATTCTGATAATATTTCCACATTTTGTGGTTTTATATTTTTATTATTTGACATTTTAAATTATTATTATTTTCTCTTTGTATGTACCCATGACGATCTTTTTGTGAATTTACATTGGCATTTCATTAAGCTTTATTTTTGTTTGTTGTTATTTTGTTTTTTATTTAATTTAAGTTATTATAATTATATCCTTTTGTGAATTACTTATGTTTGTCATTTAATTGTATTTTTAAAAGGGTGATAAATCTATATATCTATCTACCTATATATTTCTTTTAGAAGTATAGGTAAAAAAAACTTAAGTAAAGTTCCACTTGCAAATAGTTGTGATATAAAAAAGGAATTTACAGCAAATCAAATGCAGAATTTCGAAAGGGTACGGCATTAATTACTTAAGTTTTTTACCTATCATTCTAAAAGATACAAAAAATCTACATGATCTTGTAAAAACAAAAATCACAATTAGAAAAATTAGGCTTTAGCTTATTAAAACTTCACATATAAAATCAAATAAAAAACATTATCATAAAAAAAATTGTGACCGGGACTCCGGCATCACGTCGTGCTATGTGGTGACAGTTGATTATATTTCGTAGATTTAGATTTTTGATGTCATGGTACATATATTTTTTAAGATTTTAAAAGAATGAATAATTTTGTTATTAATTAAGTCTGATCTCAGAACTAAGTTCCTTGTTTTATTTGGGTCAGAATTGTTTTTTTTTTTTATATATAAGTAAAACAATGCACCTAGCTCAGATTTTCTTAAAAACCTCCTTTCATGCGTAATATAAGTCTGAGGATGTTCTTTTTTGTAAATAATCCTTGTAACATTTACGCTATAGTTAGTGTAAATTTAGCAAAATTCTTCGAAATAACGAAAAAAACGAAGTTTGAAGTAGTTTTTTGCGTTTATCTCGGAACAGCATTCTTGCACCTACTGCGTTTTAAATCTGCACGGCAGAATTGCTGAATAATATGCAGTAAGTAAGGCCAGAAACGCAATATAAAAATTAAAAAATATTGATTTTGAACGTATACTGCGATTTAGACTGTAGACTTTTATATTCGTACGATTAGCAAATACCGATCAAAGAGCAGTTAAACTTTTATCCGCCGTGAAAATCGCAGTACAAAGTAAAAAAAAACTTTCATTTACAAAGTAATACGCAGTAAATTTGACGCATACTGCGATTTAAATAGAATATATTATTTTTATTTTTCAATAATTACTGACTAACTAAGAGTAAGTTGCCTAATCACTGCATTTTAAATGGTCCTTACAGATACGCGTAAATTGTATATTTACAGTTCCAATAAAGTAAGTTGTTTCTTACTGCATTTTGGTTAGTGCTACGGTGCATTATTTACTGAGCACTTTGACATACTGCTCGTAGAGGCTTCGAAGGAGGCTCCGGACCAAAAAACCGATTACATACATGTGTGCGTTTCGATGCACTGATTCTGAATCACTAATAAACAGAAATCACTCAAAATGCCACTTACTGCGTTTTAAAATCTGCACGGCAGAGCTGGTATATAATAAATTTACGACATGAAACTAAATAAAGTCCCTAAATCTATAAATCTACAGACCATACCGTTTATGCAAATTGTTATAAAATTGGATCATTTAATGTCGGACATTACTGCTTTAAATTATGGTCGGCTACATAGCTTGACAAATTGATTGCAAATGACTATAGTACCTACTTAGTTACAATTGTAATGGTACATGGAATGGTTAAAATTATGCCGATATTAACTGGACACTCATTTGAGTATTTCAACGCTTAGGATTAAAGTACAGATAAGAAAAAATAGTACATAGTAGTAGTAAATAGGTACGTACGCGATGGAAAGCATACAGATAAACTTTTGTCGATTTGACATGCCATAAATCACGTCTTTATCTTACGGGGTAGACAGAACCCAAGGTAACAAGCTAAAGGCCACGCTTAGCATGATTGTGGGCGTATAGGTGGAAAGGGGAATCAAAGTAGTGATGGGTTGCTAGCCACATCGCCTATAACATGATTCCTAAGATTTTCGCCCTTTCCCTCGATGGGCTTTAACCATCTGCGCGGGAAGAGAAGCAACTGGTAGGTACATTCTTTGTTTTTTCTTTGCTCCCAGACCAGCATAAAGGGTTCAATCAAAGGCTTGTAATAAATCGTTTAAACATCGCATTTCACGCTTAAAAATTGAGCGGTCTTTTTAACTACATTTCCCAAAGCCGCTTGCCGCTAGTTCGAAAATAATTCAAAACGTTTTAAAACTTTATGTGCCATCAACAATGATCCAGGCAGGATCGTGAAGTTCTGGCATGAATTCCTGTCATTAACATGCCGAGATTTCAGAATTCTTGAGTGTCTGAACTTTCCGTCGTTTGAGACACACAAATGGGGAAGTGCCTCTAAGTTTTATGGTTCTATAAATTCGTAATAATTTGAAAGATATTGGACTTTTTGAAGGGAGTTAATAAACGTGGATATTGGTCTTTAGTGGATATTATGATGGTCATATAATTTAATTATCCCTTACACCACACGAACACTGACGCGTTTCGATCTCTCTATGGGATCATTATTATTGTCTCCGACTTATTTCTTTCTTTTATTGGTTGTCGAGTAGAAATCTCTATTAAGCGATAAGACCGCCTATTGTCTTCCTCGTGCTTTGTTTCTGTATTGTTTTGTACTGATTTGTGGTGTTCAATAAAGGATATTTGTATTGTATTGTATTGTCGCGTCGCGCGCGAGATAGACTACCTGTCTCTTTCTAGAACTAACAGTCTGTAAGAAAGAGACGGGCAATCTACCTCTCGAGCGACGCGACTCTTGTGCACTTTCATGCTAGACACTCGATCAAAGTGAGAATCAAGGAAATACTATAATAGAGGAAAAGTAGTGACAGTATTATGAGACACATACTCGTAGCACCATTATACCTCTATAGCTTAATTCCTCTTTCACACAGAATATAACCATTCAGAATCAGTAGATGGGTATATAGGAAACGTACACAACTTTTTAAAGCGCCCTATCTACCTACATCGGCCCACATAGATTTTTCTCAAACAAAATCCCAAGTTTAGAGATCGTTAAGAAAGTTCCTCCATGCCAGAGTAACATCCAAAGATCAACAAACTGAAGAAGCGGCGTGTTTTGCTTACGAAAGTACCTACCTCTCTTTTCATCCCCTCGATTTTAACCCCTCTGTTTGCCCCTTGAAACATGAGTATTTTCAGTACAAATAATAGAATGGAATGAAATTTGAAATTTAAATTATATTAAAATAAAATGTTAGAGATGGACAGAAAATTGCGGGAGGTAGGACCTCGTGCAAGTTCCGTCCAGATCGCTAGCTAATCTAATCCTGTCGCCAAGCAGCAGTGCTTCTGCTGCTTTGTTCCGGCGAGGACAATGAGACAGCTGGTGAAATTACTGACACCTGGTTATCGTAGCCATCTAGGGTGGCAACGCATCTGGAATCTTCTAGTGTTGCTGAGTTTAAACGGGTGCGCACTTGCCATCAGGTGCCCCGCTGGCTCGTTTGCCTTCTTTTACTATCACTACATTACTATGTAGCAAAACAAAGTCGCTTTCCACTGTCTGTCCCTAAGTATGATTAGATCTTTAAAACAATTAACTACGCAACGGATTCTGATGCGGTTTTTTTTAATAAATAGAGTGATTCAAGAGAAAGATTTTCTTCTACTACCGCTTAAAAGTTGAAAAAAAATAGAGACGAAAATTACAAGTTGTGTTAATTTTGAACTAGGCCACAATTTAATATGCTGCACTTTAGCTTTCTTTCTACTACCTTCGAATGGTATTTTAGAGTGATATCTTTTTTATGTGACAAGAGGCAAACGAGCACGTGGGACCCTTTATGGAAAGCGATCACCACCGCCCAAGGACACCTATAACATAGGGAGTTACGGGTATATTACCAGCCTTTTAAGAAAAGAATAGACTCTTTTCTTGAAGATCCCTAAGTTGTACCTTTCCTGAAAAACTGGTGCCTCCAACTGATTCCAGAGTTTAACCACCCTTTCAATAAAAGGGGCGTTCGAGTGGGTAGTACTAATAAAAACACCCTAGTAATAATATCTACTGCAATGGCGACAGTCACCTTCAAGGGTCTGAGCTATTTCCAGCCAATTATAAAATAAACTTTAAAATATAATTCGCGCAAAAATGTTGAGAGGAATATTACACGCGAAGTATATTAAATTCTTGCTTCATTTACCTGTTTACATTAAAATTTAATAATGTTGTTTACGTAGAAAGAGAGTTCATAAAATTAACTTCTTACTACTCTTTAAAGTCTTCTAAGGGGGCGTCAATTAACTGAAGCATTGCTGAACATTGTATTTCTGAAAATTCTTTATAAATTACGTAGTTTCTTATGCCTTTGTGATTTCGAAAAAGCACGTTTTACAAATCGAATATCATTAGAAATATTGAGTTATTGGGATATTATGTTTGCCATTATAAATACCTAATTGAAAAAAAAATGAAATCAATGTTCGTGGTTTTTCGATGCGTAGACAGGAACGCAACTTCACACAGACCATTAAATCGTCGCAGTTGTGTGCAGTATTGGAATGCTATTCATAGCAACAACAATTAAAAAGAACGCTAAAATTCAATCTCTCTCTCATACTATGTACTCCCAAGAACACACATGCACAACGAACTTGCAAGATTTGACCCACTCAAACATACAAACACGAAGTTAAATAGATGTCAAAAATAGAAAAGTTTTTCTTTTAAAACAAATTCCGGTACGAAAGAAGGCTTACCCAGTCCACCTTCAGAAGGCACATTATATATTCAACAAGCGTAATCAAGTTCCAGTTGTTACAAAGTCAATACAAGTCTCAACTCTTGAGCGGAATACATTGTAAATGAAGATGTTATTTTTAAAATAGACACCTCTTGATTCCATCATTATACGAACGTCAGAGAGGTTTCAAAAAAAGACGATAAATCAAAGCTTCAAAGAAAATAAATTCACAAGACGACACAAGAAATCGTCATCAATTAGGAGGATTGAATACAGAATACTCCAGAGAAAAGTTTTATAAATCCGTTACAGTCTGTACTATTTTGATTAGCCTTTCCACCTATACGCCCAGAATCATGCTTGACGTGGCCTTTAGGTCTTGTTACCTTAGTATGTCTACGCTTAAAGGATAAAGACGTGATTTATGTATGTAATGTAAGCTACAGTCTGCGCGCGAGCTCCGAGAAGAGGGGGCTTGGGGAAGCGGGGGGGTGCGCCGCGCCCACACGACGCTTCATACCCCGCAGTCCCCGTACTCGTTGTGATGGGAGTGTCGACACCGTAGACGTATATTGGTATACTCGTCGTCATAATTATTTCAAAAAACCAACAATGTGTTGCCATTACAATAAAACAGGTTTACACCAGTCAGTAATTTTTCAGTTTATTATAATAATATGATAGATAGTAAATGTCTAGGAATTTGAATTTTTAAAGATAAAATTAAATTAAACTACCTGGAGAAACAATCTTATTTTAATATTTAGTCGCACCAATTGGCAATGTGTCAGGGTAATTTCGTAGACATTTTTTTTTTCAATATTAGTTACATCTGGAACGTAATGCTGGCAACAATTTATGAGAGTGACATTCCGCCATCTTTGGTAACTTTTTTGCAACATAATTATGACAACGAGGTAGAGGAAGAGGATAAAACGAATTTAACGAAATTACTAAACCGCCTTTAAGTAAGTGAAAAAAGATATTGCGTAGATTATGCGGTTTTTATTTAGCATGGCGCCAACTTCAGACGTTTTTGATGAGACAATACAGAAATTCAAGCGTATAATGTTATTAAAAGACCTCATAAACTCTAGAATCAGTCGTTAAAAAAATATGAGCGCGTAAAAAATGCATTAGTCGTTTTGACATTGTGTCAGGTTAGGCCAACCTTTCCGAACTCATAAATCTTATTTGCGACCTTGGGTAAACACCATAAACGATAAGTAGTTACCCGTACCTCGTAAAAACCTCATATAGTGATCCTATAACAGTAACGTTGGGCGTAAATTTCGAATGAGCCATAACAGGAAAGTTTATTTATGCACTCCATTTATATTAGGCTGGCTTTGTAAAGGAAACGTCTGCAGGCATATTTAATTTGAATACTTTAAGACTACGTTCCGAATTTTTGCGAAATATTCTTAAATTAAGACATATTCCGGCGCCACTGTATTTACTCCACGGTGCAACCTGTTACAAGATAATTCAGTAAGCATTTATTATGTGAAAATCAGAAAGGATAAATCTGTAGGTATCATCACTATCACTACATCAGTACATAGTTATAAAATAAAGTCTCTTTCTCTGTCACTATATCCCTATGTATGCTTATATCTTCAAAACTACACAACGGATTTTGATGCGTTTTTTTTTAATAGTTAGAGTGATTGAAGAGGAAGGTTTTTATGTATATCTACCTAATTCTACGCAGACGAAGTCGCGGGCAGAAGCTAGTTTACAATATAAAGCAGTCACGAGACTAACTCATTGACTAACACACAACGCACAGCCTAAGTAACTAAAGCTAGAGTAACTTGAAATTTGTCAGATATAATATACATTTTAAGTAGGTATAATAGAAGTGCTTTAAGAAAGGGTATTGATTGAGATATTTCAACGGGTTCCAGGTAGCCATTCATACATACATACACACATACACAAATCACGTCTATATCCCTTACGGGGTAGACAGAACCTGAGGCAAAAAAACCTAAAGGTCACTTTTAGCATGATTGTAGTGTAGGCGTATAGGTGGAAAAAGGAATCAAAATAGTAATGGGTTGGAAGCAAAATAGGCACATCGCCTATAACATGATTCCTAAGATTTTCGCCCATTCCCTCGATGGGCTTTTACCATCTGCGCGGGACGAGAAGCGACTGGTACATTCTATATTTTTCCTTTGCTCCCAGACCAGAATGGGAGTAAGCAAACGTTGGGCCAATAAAAACAATCAATGGGTAATATTGTCCCTTGAGATTTCTGTCCACATTGTCTGCGGCAATTAAATTGTTTTCGAGATTGTGGCCGGCAATTGCCAGCCAGCAACGGTACATAGCTGAGCAAAACGTTAAAAACATTCAATACTAGACGCAATATTTCAGATTGGGAGTTGAAGACCTCAATCACTCCTTCTGATGGCTGCCGGACGCGCCCGTATTGGCATCGGAAATGATCAGTCCGTCTGGTACTACGAGTACGAGTACATGTCGTATAGGGACATTTGTCATAAATATTCGTTCTGTGGTACCTATGTTTACACCGTTTTAATTTGTCCGTACTCAGGAGAAAATACGGGCCACTGTATTCTTTTTTATTTACGAATCCTTTTTTTTAATTATCGGTAATTTCAACATAAGACTTCTTTTACTTATTTTTTTATGCAAATTTGCAAATTTAATTTTTACTATTTATATACACTACGGTATTTTTATTACCGATCAAATTTTGAAAAAAAAATCTATTAAATTAACCTGACACAATAGCTCGCGATTCCATCTGCACAGTATTATAGCTATCCCGCAGGAACTATGCAGGTCCTGTCACGGTCGTCATGTGAAAAAATGACGAAACGGATTGAGTTTAGAATAACGTGTATTAGCTTTTCTCCATTCCATCAAATTCTAAAAGAGATTTTTTCTAACAACCGTCGCCAACCAACTTAAGCCGAACACACATTCGCGACACTATCCTATGTTCTTTCCCAGGACTGAAACCGTCTGTAAACCAAATTTCAACTAAATCGGTCCAGCGATTTAAGCGTTATAAGGTAACAGACAGACAAGATATTGAACGAGTAACCATCTGTTATTATGAAAGCAAGTTCGTAAAGAAAACCGCTCATAAATGTCGCGACCGCATATCCGTGTGTTGCTAGCCTAAAGTAAAGTGCTTCATCAGAAACAAAGGCACGCTTGTGGCGACGTGTAGGGCCCTCCGCGCGACAAAAGCAGGCCGCAGCTTAACAACACAACCAGACATTCATTAGAAGTTATGTACTTTTTCTTCTTTTTTTAATATGGCCCCATCTATCGATGATTTCGCCAATGTCAAAGTAATAAATACCTACAGTGTTCAAAAATCTTGGGACAAAAATGTCAGCAACGTTGTACTGTAGAACACGGTCAAAATATCCCTCCCCCTGTCGGGCTCTTAGCCAACGGATAATGATATCCTTCAGAATCTGCCAGGACATCATTAACCATGTGTCGTTGGCGTCGTAAAGATTAAAATTCATACATACACATATCACGTCTATATCCCTTAAGGGGTAGACAGAGCCTATGATAACAAGACCTAAAGGCCACGGTTAGCATAACTGTGAGCATATAGGTGGAATGGGGAATCATAAGTATTAGTGATGGGTTGCCAGCCGCATCGCCTATAACATGATTCCTAAGATTTTCGCCCAATCCCCACGATGGTTATAGGGATGGTTTTTTTTTTTATATGAATAGGAAGGCAAACGAGCAAGTGGTGATGGTGAAGTTAAAATTCCCTTGTAAATAAAGTCCAATATTAAATCAGTGTAACCACTGTTAGCCACAAATACGCTGGCCCAAACCTGCGCTAAATAGGAAATTAGGTTTTTGCTTCGTAAGTAAATTGTGCTTAAATTTTCCGACGATTTTCGCAACAATAATTACGCCTTAGTCGTCGTTTAGTGTTAAAGCCAGTACATTGAAGAAGCATGACACGAGACTCGTTCCTCCTTCACTCATAAACGCTCTTTAAGCTTACTTATACACATTTGGAGGACTATTTCGGCTCCAGTCAGAAATATCGACGGCACAAGTTTTCAATAAATCAATCAATAGTTGTTGCCCAGGGTGCATCGGCCCAAGGGCTATTTTTTTCCGTAAGGTTAGCTCGATCACGAGATTATCCAATTTGCTCTGTATACTCGTATTTTAACATCATTCTGCACGTTCTAATCTAAAAGGTCCTTTGTTCCTAACAGGAGATAAACCAAAAACAATCTAAACGACACTGAAAATTAGAACACATAAAAAAATCCGAAAAGTAAAGCTATGGCCGGGAATCGAACTCGGATTCTCGTCATTCCGTGACGCGTGCTATACCCCTACACCACCCATAGCAGGTGGGTAGTCTTCAAATTTTTCTACCTGTTACTAGCTGTCAAGTGACCTTGTTACTATGCGAAGTTTTGTAGCTAAGCGTCATCCGTTTGAATGATGTGTCTGTACGACACAATTACAAACTGCCGTGGAACATCTACTGCTCACCAGGGACGAGAGAAGGGACTGTTTTTCAAATGATAGATCTATACTATCAGATGAATCAAGAATTTTTACTTCTTGATTTTTTATGTTTTACTTTTACGGTTTTACGGGAAAAAGATTTATGTCAAAAATTTAATTCCCAAAAAAACTTTTTACAACCATTGATACTAACAAATGACCGAAATTTAATTTGATTTTCTTATAATTCCTGACAACGTACTTCGAAGAATTCCTTAGCATAAATCTAAATAAATCTCAACTTTATAGACAAATTACACATTACAATAACTTTGGGAACTAATTTAAATATAATTATTAGAACAGAAATACTTTAGTGTAGGAAAAGCCACGGTTTAAGAAGAATATGGAGGTGATAAGCAGTTACAATATAGAACAGGGTGTTAGTGTTGGGAATGACGGTATACATGTATGTATGTGTTACTTGACTTGGAGGTTATGCCAATCACTATTTTGATTCCCCTTTTCACCTATACGCCCACAATCGTGCTAAACGTGGCCTTTAGGTCTTGTCACCTTAGGCTCTATCTGCTCCGTAAGGAATATTTTGCGTATATAATGTATATATAATAAGGAACCTCTGGTTCCTAATGAAAGACTTGAGATCATTCAACGCATACAAGTACAATTTATGAGTGGTATTAGTACAATTTAACAGAAAATGGAAAAAATAACGGATTATATGCAGAGCCGTAAGCTGGCAGGAGTCGTCTGACACATGGCAGCTAGCGCCACGTCAGACCGTCTACCAGCCAGCCGCCTTTGAAAGAGGTTGGCTCCCGACAATATGTTATTTTACGCATACATTCAACATACTATACCAAAAACTTTACCAATGGTATTCTCAGCTTCATTCGTTCCCCTTGAGTATCGCGCGCCGTGTTCCCCTAAGATACACATTGCTAATTGGTTGTTTTTGAGACTGCCAACACAAACATAACCAGATGAAACACCGCTGATATTACATTCCAAAGCACGGCATTGATTTATAATAAACTAGCGACCCGCCCCGGCTTCGCACGGTATATTATGCATGTATTATACATATAAACCTTCCTCTTGAATCACTCTATCTATTACAAAAAACCGCATCAAAATCCGTTGTGCGGTTTTGAAGATATAAGCATACACAGGGACATAGGGACACAGGGACAGAGAAAGCGACTTTATTTTATACTAGCAGTTGCCCGCAACTTCGTCTGCGTAGAATTCGTTTATCGCTATCCCGCGGGAATCACGCAATTTTCCGGGATAAAAAGTAGCCTATGTGTTATTCCAGACTATAATCTATCTATGTTCCAAATTTCATCCAGATCGGCCCAGTACTTTTTGAGCCTATTCATTACAAACATACAAACATACAAAAATAGGTACAAATCTTTCCTCTTTATAATATTAGTATAGACTATGTGGTGATAGTGACGTTCCCTGAGCTAGTGTAAAGTTTGACACAAGAAAACGTTCGAAAGCGTTCACGTTACAAATACAAATACGAAATAATGTTTTGCTTAAAAAGTGGTGCAAAAGGTTGTTAATAGTATTTTATGCAACAGTTGTACTAGAGGGGTTAAAAAGGCGAGTGGTGTGAGTTACGGTTGTGTTGGCAACTATGCATTTAGTTCAGAAAGTTTTCGTTCTTTAAAAAACAATATGAATGAAATAATTTGTAAAGTTGGTAGTCATACATTTTCATCGTAAATTTAATGTTGATCGTGTATGTGAGGTCTGGCAGTCTATGGCTGGCAGAGTAACGATGGGTCACTTTTAGAGACATAAGCCAACAAGAGCTTTTAGAAGGAATAGACAATATAGACTTATCCAAAGTCTTATTACGAGTGTTCTTAGAGTGGTGCTCGTGATTACATAAATCACAGATAATAAATAGTACAGGAGTAGAAAATAGTACATTACATTCCGAGCGTAGTGAATTTAATTTTGAATCGTCTCTTTCTGTTACAAGTAGCATCCGCTAAAGGGACCAGACTGAAAACCAGCGCTGGGTTCATGTAGCCCAGCATGCTGAGACTGGTGCCCGTTACCGGAACATAGCCCGCCTAGTCTATCTCATTGTTTTTTAACCGACTTCAAAAAAAGAAGGAGGTTCTCAATTCGTCTGTGTTTTTTTAAGTTAATCTGTTGAAGTATTCTCGTATTATTGTTGTGCTAGGTATATTATTGTAGTGTTTCCTTGGCTGACACCGACTCCAGAAATAACAATAATTGTAACAACATTAGATCGTACCTATATATTGATAAGTAGAAAAAGTAAGTTGATTATTAAGTTGTAGAAGAATATGCAATTATTTTTTCTTTTTAGTGCGTAGTGAAGTCGGTTTTTTTTTTTGTTAAAATTTTTGTTTATTTTCTCTAGTCTTGAATCTATTGTCAACTTAACTTCTATCTGTTTATGTTGTGATAATAAATTATTTTTATTTTTTAAATAAAGAATGTCTCGGGTACTTGTCACACGAGCCAAAGGCTAGGGCAATAAACATGCGACCTGAGGCTTTCTTTATCTATATTATATACAAAACTATGCAATCAAACTTATGTACTCACTCAGACACCAAATTTTTGTTAACAATTGCACGCGTTTAAAAATATACTTTCGAGATTGCGCACTTTGCTACGATATGTTTATACTGTGCTTTCAAATAGAAAATTATTTGTACAGCCAGTGAATCTAACTAGTTAAATCTGAACTAAATTTTTACTGAAGTTTTGCTTTTAATTTTAATAAAACACTGAAGCCTTGATATTCCATAATTAATGCAGAACCAGTTAATTAACGAAATAAGAAGCTTCACTTTTTTCTGTCTTTTTTTAATTTTGCACAACATTATAAGTTTATGCATCGAGCTTCAAACGAAACCTGTTCTGTGCACTCTTTTTCGTAGTCAACTGAAATTAATTACCTGTTTTAAAAGAAAGGATCTTTTTAAAATCAAATTGCACAATATTACCTATCTACCTAGGAAAATTTATTTATCTAGGGAAAATCTAGTGAGCGAAAATCTTAGGAATCATGTCAGAAGCGATGCTGGCAACCTTTCACTATTTTGATTCCCGTTTCCAACTATATGCCCACAATCATGCTAAACGTGGCCTTTAGGTCTTGTTACCAAAGGCTCTGTGTCCCGTAAGGGATAAAGATGTGATTTTTTTACCGCTTTCGAGTGGTATTTGTCACACATGTGCTTTAAAAAATCGGGTTCCATGGAATAAATCACATTTCTAATATCAGATATGGCCAGGGTTGCTAGCAGGTTGCATTGCCGGCTCATATCGACCCCGGATTGTAATTCCGATGTCGTATCATCGCACGCTTTACAATTGTTGTACGTGCCTACTTAATTCCGCTTATTCGTAATCCGGTTCCGCATCGAGAGAATATTATGAGGAACGACACAACAAACAAATATCCGATACAAAATCAAACTCATGTCAAAAATCAAAAATCGTTTTTTTTCTGCAAATTGGCCGCCAAGGGCTCTTTTACATGTCTTTTCGGCAACGGCAACGGCAACGGCATTCGGAAACACCATCATCGCCAAGAAGAATGCGCCGCAAGAAACTTGGCAGAAAGTCATTTTTTCAAAATAAAATAGGTACAGTAAGAATACTTAAATTAAATACATTTATAAAAGGGATGAATAAGGTCCCCGAGCCTTAAATTATATTAATCTATAGTGTAGAGATGTATGGTCTCTAATAGTCAAAGTAAAACAAAGTACATAATAGAAAGAAAAGAAAGACAAAAAAAACAATAAAAATAATTTAAGTTCAGTTAGTGTAAAACGCCTCCTGTCATTTTCAACCTCGCTTCTTTCAACTTCGTTCATGTAAAATTCGTTTTTCACTGTTTATGATTATGCAAACTACATAGTAGTTTAGGAGACCAAAATAAACACTAGTTTTTAATTGTTTTGTACTCAATACCTTGAAGACAAAGGCATTTTGCAACTTAACCGGTTAGTATTAAAAGTCTGACTGCGATCATCGTAAAACCCACACCTCTTAAGTTGAACCATTGCACACTATTGTGCAAATAAGCTTGCTGACCGACCTAGCAACTATTACTTTTGCAACTAGAATTACGCAAAACTGCCTTCATACGGCACTCTGCAGCTATTGCGGAACTATGTAACTTTGCTCAACGGTGAAATATTTCCTCGCCATTCACACTGTAAACGCCACACGGCGTTTATGGTGCGCGCACACTGGAGTTAAAGTGTTGTATAACGTTATAAAACACAATAAAATACACTAACACTTTATAATGCTTAGGTATTTTGTTTTAAGTATTGCTACTTAGTTAGGTTAAGTTAGGGTATTTGGTCTTAGCTTTTTAGTATGTCAACTCTTGATACTCTGAATAGATTCCTTTTAGGGTTAATTCGCCTATGTACATATATGTTCTTCTCGTTACCTGTAAAATTGAATGTGTTTTATGTACGGTCAAGTGCAAAAATAAGTATTCTATACGAACTTCTCAAAAATATGTCCCACGACCTTATTACGACGGTGTAAGAGTGTAGGTATGGTACTTATTTTTGAAACTTTGGCTAGATACATATTATTACACTTGACTTTACAATAAAGAGTTATACATTCATGCTACTAGCTAAGTGTAAGATTATTCGGGAAATTGTAGCAAAACGTTATAAAACGAATGTTCTATATCGATGTTTCAAATAACACACCTAATTAAAAGCGTAACGTGTCGCCCCCCATCGCGAACACACCTTGATCTCGGCCTATTGTTATTATTAACATCGCACCTAAATATCTGACAGATTAAATAATCCTTAAAAACATTTTATTAATTGAACACTTTGGCTTTCTACAGCAACGAAAAGATCACACTCTATATGGCTGTCGTTGAAGAACGCGATATAACAAGAAATAATTTCGCAAATCTTTTATTGAATCAGGCGTTACTTTGCGGAGGTCCATTTCAATGAACAAACATATAAATGGTATATGAGTAGCGGAGTAGCAAGGTACATTTTTTTTCATTTCGCAAATCTGTCTGGTTTTCGGGTAATGAGAGAATATAATAATGAAAAAAAAACGACAAGCTGAGAACAATTTTGCGCCTTGGAGAGTTTGCGTAACAGCTATTCTGTATTTAAATCGGACGTTCTGAATGTTGGACTTCCTGCGTGTTAGACATTTGGCAAATTGGGCTACGTATATGACAGTCAATATCGCTTCTCTTCCCGCGCAGATGGTAAAAGCCCATCAAGAGAACAAGCGAAAATCTTAGGAATCATGTTATAGGCGATGCGGCTAGCGACCCATCATTATTTTGATTCCCATTTCCATCATAATCATGCTAGTTATATGTGGTTTTTGTCTTGTTACCTCAGGCTCTGCTACCCTATATGGGATAAAGACGTGATTAACGTATGTAAACCACACCAAAGACAAGACAACAAAAACAAAACACCAAATAGGAGACGTTTTGGATGTATGTATGTATGTATGTATGTAAACTCTTTATTGTGCAAAATAAACAAGACAAAATACAATAAAGTATGTATGAAGAGATTAATGATGTATGAAGCGAAAGAAGTATATCAGGATCGTAGCAAGTGGGACAAAGTAGTATCTGCCTACCCCTGTGGGAAAAAGGCGTGACTTTATTTATGTATGTATCTGTGTATGTATGTATGTATAAGAAGTCCTAGAATTTTGGTGGGGTTAGTCTGAACATTACTCCTGTTAAGATTTAACATTGTAAGCCCTGTCACCCATTTGATAACTTACACCTTGAATATCGACCTAATGAATAAATTTTCTTTATAGCGACCACAGTTGAAAAATCCTGGAAAACATTGCCAGAGTTAAGGAGCGACCACACCGCTGCGTATACGCGTCACGTTCTCTCACCGTTTCTTCATACATTTTCTTCAACCGTCGACGTCTTTTACGCACTGGTGTGGCCGGGCCTTTATAAAGTCAAAATAACCTAACAACCTTGAAATAACCCGGACGACATCTTGTATGGACCAGAGATGCTGATGATGATGATGATTATGGAGCAAAGCAAAACAAAGCAGGAGAGGCACGTAATTAAAATTTGTTAACTTGTTTACGGATTCCTTAAAACAGGACGGGAATACCTAAAAATTCCTTCCGTCTATATTTAAACATGTAGGTAAGTCAATTATGTAAGATCAACTAAATTTATAATGAAAACATGTCAGGCTCTGATTTACATTTAAATTACTTCCCTTAATCTCTATACTACATTGTACCGCGACTACGTCTGCACAAAATTCTTAGTAAACACTACATAGTATAAAACAAAGTCGCTTTCCGCTGTTGTGTGTCCCTATGTATGCTTATATCTTTAAAACTACGCAACGGATTTCAACACGGTTTTTTTAATAGAGAGTTTTTCAAGTGGAAAGTTTGTATGTTTAATTCTACGCAGACGAAGTCGCGGGCAGAAACTAGAAACATATAGAGTGAACTTTCGAATTAGGTACTTACTCGACTTACTTCTTTTTTTAATATGGCCCCATCGATCGATGCGATGATTCCGCCAATGTCAAAGTAATAAATACAGTATTCAAAAATCTTGTGACAAAAATGTCAGCAATGTTGTACGGTAGAACACGGTCAAAATACTTGTAGGCGAGATTCACTCTACATGTTTCGAACTAATCCGTGGTTCGTTCTCAAGGTAAGCTTGAAGAGAAAGCAAACAAGCTTAATGTTAGTTGGATTCCGTGATTTGCGAGACTCTCTCCGGGAATATCGGGTTCAATTGGATATAATATCTCGTGTTACTGCAATTTTGGCCACCATGGGATTAACTAACGACTCGCCCCGGCTAAAAGTCAGAGTTCTGTACGCTGCCGCATCTAAGAGTAGCGTCGATAATATGTCTAAAAATACGACTGTTTGTTCTCGAGTCTCGAGTCATAGAAGTTTAATATTTATTTTAATAAGTATTTATCGAAACAAATGGAACGCTAATCCATTTAAACAGTTATACCCCCATATTTGGGACATACAATAGTTCGTGATAAGGGTTAATTGATTTTGCTATCGATTTTAAAACTGATTACATTCCACATTACAAGTTGTACGCTCCTCCAATTCCAGTAGAAACAATTTTAATTAAAACTGACAGTTTACACAGACATATAGATTACATAAATCACGTCTTTATTACAGGGTAGACAGAACATAAAAACAAGACCAAAAGGCCATGTGTAGCATGATTGCGGGCCTATAGGTGGAAACGGGAAACAAAA
Source organism: Pandemis cinnamomeana (assembly GCA_932294345.1). Classification (NCBI taxonomy): domain Eukaryota; kingdom Metazoa; phylum Arthropoda; class Insecta; order Lepidoptera; family Tortricidae; genus Pandemis; species Pandemis cinnamomeana. The sequence goes on from OW028721.1 coordinate 10,545,356, forward strand.
AAGTGTTGGGTTATGACCTGATTCCATTCTTTCGATATATTTAATTTAATTGTTTTATTATTATTGTTTTTGATTTAGATATTTTTGTAATATTCAATTGATTTGTATTATTTAATTTAATTTAATTTACTCTTGACGATTTCAATCTAAATTCTTTTAACTTTTTTTTTTAATATGAATAGGAAGGCAAACGAGCAAGTGGGTCACCTGATGGTAAGTGATCACCACTGCCCATAGATACCCGCAACCCCGGAGGGATTGCAGATGCGTTGCCAACCTAAAGGATTAAGATGAAATGCCTCTTGTGCCCGTAATTTCCCCGGCTGTCTTACTCTCCACACCGGAACACAGCAGTGCATGCACTGCTACTTAGCGGCAGGATTAACTTAACAATGTACAATTTATGATGTAATTTTTATTGAATGAACAAATAATCTAATCTAATCGAATCTATTGTTTAATAAGGGCTGACATTTAATCGTATGAAAATTTGTATTTCATTATGTTTTGAATTTCATCGTGTAAAATTAATATGAGGCAATTTAGAAACTCGATGCATTGTACGGGACTGTTTTCAAAATGAAGGAGCTACAGACTTGTATTTAATTAGATGACGCCACTCAATATACAACACAGTACACTTCCAAAAGAATTTCGTCCGGCTGAAGTCTTCCCGAGTTATGGGGTATGGGTTTCTTCACGTAAAGAGTGTTTTGAAGGATCAGTGACACCGGATTTTACGGATTCGCATGTGTCCTTGGGCTACGGTAACGGCTTACCATCGGGAGAGCTGTTGGCGCCTCTTTGCTCTTTCAAGATGTTCCGATTCAAATGCAGAAGAAGAATAACAAATGTGTCAAATGAAAACTTGTCAATGGATTTTTCTAAGATTGTTGTCGAGCTATTGTATGTGCAAAAGAATTATATATTTTTTTAATATCAAAGGTCAAGTTTGATCCAACGACACATCCAAATATTATTCAACATACTTAAGTCATCCACTTCAACAAAGGTCCGCGGACCGAAGCGTTGTTGTCAATAACAGACAAAGTTACTAAGTTTTGTCTGACAATAGCTTTTTCATGAAAGCGATGGCGTGAATGTGTATGAAAGAAACAAGTCAAATCAAAGAGAAATAAATTTTGCGAGCAGGTTTGATAAATTATTATATGTATCTAGCATCCACATGTGTCGAAATGGCGGAGCCGTGGGGGGTTGTAGTTGTAAACGTAAAATATATTAATATTAAAGCTATTTAAAAAAAGCTTCTTCCGTGCTGGTCTGGGAGTAAAGAAATAACATAGAATGTAGCAGTTGCTTCTCTTCCCGCGCAGATGGTAAAAGCCGCTCGAGGGAATGGGCGAAAATGTTAGGAATCTTGGGAATGTGGCTAGCAACCCCTCACTATTCCCCTTTCCACCTTTACGGCCACAATCATGCTAAACGTGGCTTTTAGGCTCCGTTACCCCGTATGCGATAAAGACATGATTTACGTATGTATTTTTTTTTTAATTAGACAGACTTGATGTAGCCTACAACCAACAGAGCCAGTAAGCAATGTTCATAATTCGGCATACAATACATTTTTATATTGATCTTGTTAAGAAACAACGATTCCAAATAGTCACTCTCTATTCCGGTCAAGTATTCCTACTATCCACTAACTGAATTTATACGAATCAGTATCACATGGTTCATTGCGATTCTACCGTTCCTTCATCCTTGATATTGCTTCGCTAAATCCTATCAATATAGAATAATACTTCTCATTTATAGGTTTACAGAGTTCCGTAGCCACAATACAATGAAATTCATTTTTACTTTTTTTGTGTGAATTGTTCCGTAATTTTTGTTTATTTATGTATTGAACATTGTATTTTTTGTATAGCGGCGCCATGTCTGATGATATGACAGAAACTAATAGAAAAAAAAATACATTGTTAGCTTTCCAGCTCTAGTAAAACCTGCCATCCTTGCAATCGCAATAAACATATCTCAAAACCACTTGACGAAGCAGCAAATCGAATACTGTGTCAATATCGATACTGGGGTTCGAATTCGATTTATTACACGCTTTCGTTGGAGAATGTACGGGAAAACCATTTTATTGCTAAAATGGTTTCGATCGGTGGCAGAATCGCCTCCAGCTATAAATATAATAAAACTCATAAGAAAATAGGCCACTTGAATTCCATGGGTGGAAGGGAAATAAAAATGAAAATGTGTAATCGTACCATTTCTTTTTCAAAGTAGTTATTGATACAATAAAAATGTATGTATGTAACTGTATGTGGGGCAATGGTGCAAGAAGATTGGCACCACGGTCTGAGCTGCCAAAGGTGTGCCTTTCCTGTTTCATTTACCGCATAAAATGCCGTCTACCTATCTCTATGTAAAAATGTGTTCTTGTTATGCACTTTGTAACTTCTGTGGTGAAATAAAGTTTCTTATTATTATTATTTTATCCTAGTAAAGTGCTTTAGCTTATATTAAGCCTTATGTTTCTGATTTATTTGCAACATATTGCCTGTGTTAGGCTTAGACCACAATTAATTCACGCCGGCGACCGTCCTAAATACATTAGCTGATTTAGTACGTAATAGTATATTATTGCGCGAACGAAAGTTTCCGAGTAACCCTCTGGAGGTTTGACAAATTACTTTTTCTTTCGCTCTCACAGTTTTGTGTAGTTTTATTATGTTAACCCACATAACGCAACTTATAAAGTTTTAGGGTTCAATAAGATATAGTTTTTAAGGTACCGTAAGGGATTGCAGATGCGTTGCCGGCGTGGAGAGTTCTCTTCACGCTGGTACACAGCAGAGCAAGCACTGCTGCTTGGCGCTAGTAGGTATTAGTTTAAGATGATGGTAGCTATCCGGAGTGTCCTACCAACCGCGATTTTACGTAAAAAATGTGTTAGTTACATAGAAACTAGCGCCCTCATTCAGTTTCTACTCTCAGGGACATGACATTAGCAAACGCATATATGCTGTTGCAACTTTGCCATATGGCCCAACATTGCCCAAACTGGTCAGTTCTGCACTATCAAATGAATCAAGAATTTTTATTTCTTAATTTTTATGTTTTACTTTTTCGGTTTTACCGTTTAGAAATTGAGGATCCGGGTTCGATTCCCGACCATAGCTTTACTTTTCGGATTTTTCTATGTGTTCTAATTTTCACTGACATTTAGAAATTTTGGTCAGTTCTGGTCTGAGTAAATCGCCCGAGAAGATTAAAACAAACTTGTCAAAATTAATAAATTATCCCTAAACAAGTTTAAGCAATGTTGTGGTCAATTGACAAAGTTGCAACATTATTCGGATATGTGACCAACAATTTACACCGAACCCTTGGTCGTCAACTGTGGCCCGCGGGCCACAAGCGGCCCGAGGCCGGGAATGTTGCGGCCCCCGGAACAGCAAACAATTTTAATAGTCAATGACTATTAAAACTGAGTTTGCTTAAGAAAAACTAAATAAGCGTTCTAGCATGTTCCTTAGGGAGCACGATAACCGAAATCCACGCAGGCGGAGACGCGGGCGGGTGTCTAGTATGCTTTAATCTCAAGTTCATCAGCGTGCGCCGCACAATGCTATTTCACATTGTCATAATGTGGCCTTTGAACAGGGCCCCATTTTTCAAAGCACATGTGTGAAAATACCACTCGAAAGTGGTGAAACATTGTGCTGAATATTAAATACGAGTAGCTTAGAAGACAATCACAGCTCTCATTAATCTTGTGAACTAGTCAAAGGTCTGATTAGGGCTGTAGTTTTGGAGATATAAGCTAATTTATACTTTCGAGTGACTCATACTAATTTTGTGTTTGTCCTAGGGTGACTCCACATCAGCACTCAGCCGAAAAGGGGTTTAGTTGCAAAATTATTTCCTTGCTGCTGCTCACTCGTTGACGGGGACAGAATCAACCGCACACTTGTCATTTAAACTGACATTGGCCCAAGCCTTACGGCCGCCATTAAGGGAGAATAGAATACTTTCGAGTGATATGCTTTCAAAAGTCGGGTCCCAGACATGTGACGACCACTGTACTTAACGGTATGTCTCTTGGGTATCGATACATTACCTTTAACCCCGGATAGACCAGGGGACAAATGTTGCCAGCGACGTCGGGTGAAGTGGTACGACGTTGCCGGACTTCGCCCGACATGTCTGGCAACATCGCGCGACACGTTTATCGCGTACAGTCAGCGTCAAATAGTTCGTGACACCCAAAGTGGCCAAAAAGTTAGCAACACGACCTTATTTCAACTGTAATAGTGACGTGTTGCTAACTATTTGGCTACTTTGGGTGTCACGAACTATTTGACGCTGACTGTACATATAAGTCGCGCGATGTCGCTAGATATTTCGGGCGAAGTCGGCCAGCTTCGCTAGACATGTCGCCGACACATGTCGTTGGACATTTTGTCCCCTAGTGTATCAGTGGCTAACAATGTGACACGTTTTTACACTTAAACACTTTATTGTTTTATTGAAAACAAAAAGAACTGAAGTTTTTCGATATCCCTAAGGAAAATACGTGACACTTACTAAAGCACAGGCAAAAATACCGATTCTGCGAATAAATACAAAGGAAGGCAATGGAAAACAGAATAACTTGTGTACCTACCTAATCAAAGAGAACAATGCGAAGCAACTGGTACATTCTATGTTTTTCTTTGCTCCCAGACCAGCATGGAAGTATTTTTTATTGCTAGCTATCATTACCTGTATGCTTATTACCTAACTCGCTCGCAATCGCCATCGTGTTCATTTTGACAGTTCTTGTATGAATGTGACAGCTAGCTGATTCCGATGCCAATTGTCAGCCCATACATGAACTGTCAAAATGAACACGATGGCGATTGCGTAATAAGCCTGGTCTTGGTCCAAAATCTTCTTCTAAAAATTCTTCAGTTTGAAGCAATCCTTATTGAACTTTGCCACAACTGTGTATCTCCAACTATTTAATGTCTACTCTTGTCTGTATAATTATTATGTATATACAGTGTAGTCTACTCTGCGATTCAAATAGGTAGGTACATAATATTTATTTATACTTACTAGCTTTTGCTGGGCTTCGTCCCTATCCCATTTTTTATGTTTTCTCACTGTTTAAACCTTCCCAGAAACTGCACAAATGTTTCAAAACCAAAATTGTTCAAATTGGTCCAGCCATTCTCAAGTTTTAGCGAGGCAAGTAAATAGCAAATATTTTTTTCAAATTTATAAATGTAGAAAGGCCGCAATGCTAAGTTAAAAAGTTGTGATTTTTATGGCAACAGAAAAAAATCGGCAAATAGAATTATAGCGCTAAAACTTTTTTTTGTCGCTAGGCCCTAAGCAAAAGTCGCCATTTCTAGAAACAAAGTCTCAAGATAGCAACACTGAATTTTAGAAAGTTAAAAAGGATAGAAGCTTCGATAATTGCATTGCCTACGTGCCTCGACGGGGTTAATCCGGCCTTGGTCTTACATAAAACAGGAAAATATAACCTTTTGCGTGTACTTTTATACGTATGTATACGAGCCTTTTATGTGGTTGCTATTAATCATACACGGATCAATGTAACTGGATGTTAAAACAAATTACTTTCTTTACAGAGAAAGGGACGAGTATTTTACGGAACAGGTTAAAATACTTAGTATGAAAATACTTTATTACTGAGTGCTATATTTTTTTTATTGAGCTCGATGTGGTAGGTATTCGGTAGCAATACTTAGCAGCTTTTCTTAGTACCTAAATGAATATGTTAATTTTTTTTTTAAGTATCATAACGTGCCTATGCAAAAAGATGAGTATATTAAAAAGAAAAGAGTAAAGCGCATAAATTTATATTTGTTCTAAACTTCGTCAAACAAAGAATGATATAATAACATTCAGCGGTCACCATTTCTTTATTTATTTGAGAAATAAAAAATCTTAATTCACCTCATTATGAAAAAAAAAATAGCAATTATTAACACGACTGCTACCCCCTTAATAAAAAATTACAAACTTTAAAGGCAGGCCAAACTAACCCTGCCCATTGTAGTGTACAAACCAATACAATCTACGCACTCTGAGAACATAACCTTTAAGGAGACGGTCGGGAAAATACTAGTTCCTAATATTTACTAGTACAAATACTCGTCGGCACTAAAGTCATTAATTCGTATTAAATCGCTAAGATGCCTCTGTCTCCCTCAGACACGAAGATGGATGGTGAGACACCATGGTTGTCGGGCAACTGGTAACGTGACTTAAATTACCATTACGTGTCATGCAAATAATATATTTTTTTTATTCATATTTACGCATCGCATGGATGTTTAAGGTTCATCTCTAGCGTATAAACATCCCTCTACTGGATCCAGTGTGATTGAGGGACTTTGTAGCTGCTTCTGCTTTCCTTCACCGAAGAACTCGTATTCAAATATATCCAATTCAGCACTTGTTACTTTAAATTCTGAAGAACCCGGAGGAAGGGAACTTGGGTTCAAGCCACAATCCTCTGCTTGAGAGGCCGTAGTGGTAGTAGTAACTAAAAAAAAAACACTGGTTAAAAAAAGCAGACAAAGGCAACATAGCCCATACAGCCAAGACGCAAAATAACCGTAATAATTTATCGGTTGTCTTCATAAAGAATGGGTAATTGTAAAATATTATTAGATTTGAGTCTTCCATGCTGGTCTGGGAGCAAAGGAAAAACATAGAATGTACCAGTTGCTTTTCTTCCCGCGCAGATGGTAAAAGCCCATCGAGGGAATGGACGAAAATAAGAATCATGTTATAGGCGATGCGGCTAGCAACCCATCACTATTTTGATTCCCCTTTCCACCTACATGCCCACGATCGTGCTAAACGTGGCCTTTAGGTCTTGTTACCTTAGGCTCTGTCTACCCCGTAAGGGATAAAGACGTGATTTATGTATGTATATGTATGTATGTATTATTAGATTTTAAGTTGATTCGGAAAAAGCAGACCGTGATGGTGTAAAGCAAAAAGCGGATCCATAGAAAAGGCGATAGAAGAAACGGTCAAAGCGATAGTCACCACCAAAGTCTGACCCTCTAAAAAGATCGAAAGTAGTCTTACCGTTCTCAACTATAATCGTGACTTAAACCGTTACTTTGTTTAACTTTTGCCATAGCTAAATACCAATTGTTTGGGCTAGAATATTTGTGCGGTGTCTCACACACTAAATATTATGTCACCACGTTCTCCTTTCTGCACTTTGATATTCAAATTGTAACCGCCATAACTCTCAATAACATTTTCACTATCGCTACACTGGAGGTGAATAGAAACGACCATTTACGACTGAGATTTGAATTATTTTTATTCCTTAGTAAAAATCTCCCTCTGATAATTCCCAAATCTTTGAATAAGCCCCTCGGTAGAGTGTAAACAACGTTCCGCACGCACTTCCCATCCCCCCAAAGGGAAACGTCCGAATTTACGAAGCCCTAAACAAAATCTACTAAAGCAAGGGAAACTGCGGTGGCGGCCATTTTTCTTTAATCTCAACTTAGGGCCGTAATGGACTCTATGGCCACTACATACGATTTATTTATTTAAACCTGCCTTGCTACCTTTTATTAGTAGGGTTGTCGTCAATTCGTTTTAGTGGTAGAGCACGTAGGTACGTGGCGTGATCATTAAAGTTTTACAAGTAAAGTTCAGACTGCTGACTAAGACAGTATGTATGTATGTATCAGTCAGTGGCGTGGCGTCCATAGAACTCGATTCCCACCGGCTTGCCTATTGTAAGGCAGTTGGCCACTTTATTGTGCAGAATTAGAGGAAAAGGCTAGTTAAATTCCCTTTGGCTTGCCTTCTGATATACTTGACGCCACGCCACTGGTACGTGTAACTCTGTATTGTACATAAAACACAAGAAAAACATGATTATAGAACAACACAAATGCACAAAGGCAAACTTATCACGAAAAGGGATATCTTCCCTTCAAGGGGGGGGTATGTGTTTATAGCTAGGAGTATAACGTCCACCAATGGATGTGTTAACCCTACTAATATTATAAATTACATTTGAAATTTACCATGAGCTTTTCGGTGAAGGCAAACATTGTGAGGAAACCTGCACACGTCTGCGAAGCAATTCAATGGTGTGTGTGAAGTTCCCAATCGACTGGGCCCGCGTGGGTACTATAGCCCAAGCCCTCTCATTCTGAGAGGCCTGTGCCCAGCAGTGGGACGTATATAAGCTGGTGATGATGATAATGATGATGATGATGATTAAAAATGCGGAAGTAACTCCGTCCGTCAGTTACGCTTTCACTCCCAAACCACCGAACCGATTTTAATGAATTATAGTCTAGAGATAGCTTCAGACCCGAAAAAGTACAAAATAGTTTTTATCCCGGAAAGTCGCATAGTTCCCGCGGGCTAGCGATAAGCGAATTCTACGCAGGCGGAGTCGCGGGCAACAGCTTGTAGACAAATAAACTGACTTTCGTACACCGTAACGCAGAATACTAAACTTTAATTTTTCACAGAACGTATGGAAGATAATGGCTGCTAAAATGGCGGCTGTGATTGCTTGTCATCAGTTACTTTCTTTCCTCTATCCGTAAAAAATGTTTTTCTGCCATTTTTTTCTTGATATCAATCAGTATTATTATATCTATATAGAACAGTATCTAAGGCCCTATTTTTTAAAGCTCATCATTCGTAAGTACCACTCGTACAGTGGTATAAACGAGCGACCACACCGCTGCGTATACGCAGTGACGTGTCGTAGGCGCCACGTTCTCTCACCGTTTCCTTATACATTTTGTTGCGTAAACGCACCGTCGACGTCTTATACGCACTGGTGTGGCCGGACCTTTAATCTGTGTATTTACTACAAATTTAGAGCTCAAATAAAATTTTCACCCGGCATATCAGATTAGTTGGAGATTAGTTGGAGCTGAAAGAAATTTTTCTTTTAATCCATTCGTAAATCAAATTCATCACATTGTATCATCACTTTCGAGTGGCATTTTCACATAATGTGCTTTGAAAGAATTGGCATTGTTCATTTTTTTTAAGCTGTGCTTTTAACACCTTTATTTGATAAAATGGACTATTTCAAGCAACTAATTTGAATATTATGCTTTTACGTAGCTTTGTTAATGAATAATAAATATTTTTTCGCTGTTTGATAATTCGTGAATTTAGACAGAATCCCAATAGCCTTCGTTCGGCTGGCTATAAAAAAAACGGCTTTGTCTATGGTTTTGTCGATTTGACAGTGACACGTGACAGTTGCCATAGCTAAACTTTTTTTTTTCATTTTTGTGGCAAACATTCGATGCTGGATTCTGTCTAAAAACCAGGTCGTTCGGTCAAAGGTTCGAAGTACTTTTACAAAAATATCTGCAATCATAAAGTATTTTTGAAATCGGACAAGATAAATCGGATAAAATGATGGTTTTCCTCGAAATGGTTTTCGAATTGGAGCATACTAAAAAAAATGAGCAATGCGAATTGGGCCCCTGTATTAACCAAACAACATACAGTAGTACAAAAGTCATAATTTTCCAAGCCCTACTCCCACTAGGCCTAATTTATTAGTAAAATTTCATGTTTCAAGTTTAGTTCGAAAGTCCTTCACTCCTAACTGAGCACTTCATTTAGTCGACAACCCTGAGGATACATAAGAGACACTTAGCCTTTGTACGGCGATTTACTGGACTAGGGAATAAAAGGCGAAGTGCCTCAAAGGACTTCGGACATTTGGGATTTGCCGTTTGCGATCTTTCCACGGACAAGAAAGAGTACGCAGCAAATGGACACAGTTTTATGTGAGTTGCATCAAGTTACTTTACGATGTTAACTTTATTTTGACATCCCTTTCCACCTATACGCCCACAATTATGCTAAATGCCTTTAGGTATTTTTAATAGGCTTTAACTACGCCGTAGGAGATAAAGACGCGATTTATGTATGTATACGCAGTAAAAAGCGCCTAAGCTGCGCTCCCTCTCGCACAGGGCGCTATCTCGCTCTCTATCTCAAAATGGCGCAACAATGACGGACTCGCCTCAAATCTATTACTTTTTATTAACCTTATAACAGTACAAAAGGGAAAATAAAGTTTCACCAGTGCAAATTCGGCCATTTAATTAATATAAGAACCATCTTTAAAAGGACGAATAATTCCAGAATTATTTGCTATTGCTGCGTTGCATCTAAAAAAAAGTCTAAGTCATTAGTCAAAAAAGTCATTATAGGGTTTCAAATATAGCAGTACCTATTTGATTAAGCAACGTTTTTTGCATTTAATCAACGGTATCTCAAAATAGTTCCGAAATATTCCAGCAGTAATTTTTTCAACAAAACTGGTGCCATATTCAAAGTATTTTCGCTACAAAGCTGACTGTATTTTTTACCCTTTCATCATTTTGGCGAAAAAATTCGTACAGACTTGCCCGTTTTTTATATTTTAGTTTGTGTACAGAGCCGATAGATTACACGAAATTGATATCCAAAGTGTAAGGGCCGGCAAATTGAATTTGTCGAACTTTACAATTGAGTTAACGGTTGATCGAATTTAGGAGATACCCTTGAGTTTTGTACCTGTGCCGTGAAGTTTCGATACTGGTTCGCTGGAAGTAGAATCCAAATTGATTTAATGACTTTTTGTTTACTGTAATGATTATTTACTATCGTTGGACATTTCTTCAATTTAGATCTGGGAGCAAAGAGAAAATATGGAATGTACCATAACCCAAATATGATATCTGCCTCCCTAAAATATAATGTCAATAAGAAGTGGTTATCAACTTCAAAGTTCGACTTCAGCGACAAATTCATTTGATAGAAATTAGATGACAGTGTTAGACCTTTTACTTGGCTGCTTTTGTTCTCGCGCAGGTCATAAATACCTATCGCTAATGGTCAAAAATCTTCGCAATCATGTTAAAGCGATGCAGCTAGCAACCCACCACTATCTTGATTTCTTTTTCTACCGATATACCCGCCTATAGCTGGTCAAAATTCTTCTGTATTCAGAACGAGTATCTCGAAATTTTTGATAAAATTCTTCGTTTGTTTTTAAAATGGCAACAAACCTCCACAAAATCCAGTCCTCATTAGGTATTGCGACTCGGCCTTTGATTAAAGAGATGTGGGTCATAGTAATTAAAAGTGTCGTTGGTCACAGATTGTTACGGCTGCATCACTCAGGGCGAATAGATGAACGACGATAAATCCTTTGACTAGCGGCACATAACGCCACCAAACTAATGTATCTATCTTTAATCTATTAGTTTCATTGAACGCTTCTGTATAAGTTTGCATCGAAATTTTGCATTCAAAATAAAGCCAGGTAATCATTTGCGAGCCGTATTCGTAACTGCAGCACGTAACAGTAACCAAACACCCTAGTGTAGACGTGGCTCGCGAGCCTGCTGCAAGCAGAACGCCACGCCATACTTGGGTTTTTGGTTACTGTAACGTGCAACAGTTACGCTCGCAGACGAGGACCCGGTTTTTGATACCGTATACTTTGAACATCGTTCAATGCATAGAAACATTTGTCAATCACAATTAAGTAGGCGAAAATCGTAGGAATCATGTCATAGGCGATGCTGGCAACCCATCACTATTTTGATTTCCCTTTCCACCTATACGCCCACTATCATGCTAAACGTGGCCTTTAACTCTTGTTACCATATGCTCTATCTGCCCCTGCACGGTCTCATTGTCTACACCTCCCCTTCTTGGCGCGGTCCTGGCGAAAGCCGGGGCCACCGGGGGGGCGTTTGTGGTTGAAATCCTAGTGGCATCCCACTGCGTCCCCGTCACACCGGATTGAGGCAACGCCGGAGAGTTTTTAGTTCGGATATACCCCTCCGGGGGGGAGTCCCACATAACCTAGGCATCCTAGGCACGGGCCTAGGGCATCCATAAAGATTTCATGAAGAGAAAGAAAAAAAAAGGCTCTATCTACCCCGTAAGGGATAAAGACGTGATTTATGTATGTATGTATTAAATAATCCTGGAAAATATTACTGGAGTGTTCCGTCAAAAACCAAGCATGCGCTGAAATAGTCTTGATTAATTTTAAGACATTTTTACCATGACGTCTTAACGCAATTCAATTCCGACTCAGTTCAGGTTTAAGCTGTCATTTTTAGCATGGATCTGACAGCGAGCGAACCTAAACTGAATTTAAGACGTCATGGTAACCCGGTGCAGATTCAAGGATCACACTCGTGAGCTATCTGCTAGCCTTCGACTGTGGCAACTGCAGTTTACTTACACCTGCTACAAAGGTTTATTGGCTTCGTTGCCTGAGGCAGGACTTCGTACATATTCGTCAATCGCTCACGAATTTAACGGCGCCAATAAATTTGATTGGTTACAGCACGATGTCCCAAAATGGTCCTTTGTTACGTAAGGGGTCGCAGTTGCCAAATTGTCTTTTTTCCTCGATGAGATACTTTACGTTCATACCTGATACATATTAGTACTGCGTTTTTGTTAGAATAGAATATAAAAAAGAGTAAGGTCATTTTTGGCCACACGAATAAAACACCATTTTGGGCGCCATCAAAAGTTTGTAAACAGTCCTACTAAATGATCTACACACGATTTTATTCCCAAGGGAATAAGAGGTTGTGTAGACCATTTTGAGTTCTTCGACTGTACATATATCACTTTAAAAAGTTTCACAATTAAAAAAAACAGGACTAGATTGCTTTGCTACGCAGCCATAAAATTAACCACTACAAAGAGCTGCAAGATTCGATTTTCTTCTCTCTTCCAATAATCCACCCAATGCTGAGTGCAGGGGCCTTACTATGACATCTTAATACAATTCAAATCCGAGCCAAAGTCGAATCGATTCGAAAATGACAGCTAAAGAATCGCAATTTAATCGCATTAAGACGTCATAGTAAGGCCTCTGGGGTTACTTAGCACAGTTGCTAATGCGTGCCAAGTTTAATTCATCGTAAGGGATACAGTTATGCAGCTAGATGTACGTACAGCTTTGTCCCTTATGTTGAATAGAACTTGGCACGCACTAAGCATCCTCTCTCTTCTAATGCTCGCTATTCCTTCCGATCTCAAGCCTTTAGCATCCAGTTGCTTTCCACTCTAAAAAAAACATCGGACCATCTCATTGGTGGCCTTCCGTCATTCCGGTGACAAGATTCAATTAAGTACATCATTTTGTTACTCAGTTTATTGCAAAGGTTGGTGAATAATAATAACGATGTTAAAAAATGAAAGCGTTTGGAAATTATATTCCATTTGTTTCTACATATAAAGTTACAATTGATGTCAAATTCATTCACAACCGTGGTTTGGGCAACCTCAATTTAAAGTTAGGACCGCCTGTGGGTTATTCTAATAATACGGGAGGCATCATCGCATTTTCCGATTATATGCCAAATAAATATATTATTTTATGCGGCTATTAATACGTTCAATAATCGTCTAAATGAGCTCCGCACTCGCTGTGCAAGGAACATGTTAAAGTTGTTTAAAAATATGGTTTGATCATTTTGATTCGTACCTTACAGAAAATCATGACATTGTTTTTTTGATATTTATTAATTAGACAATAATATACAGCTGTACAATGCACACGTCAGTCACGAGTTACGAGTATATACAGTTGACTTTTAATAGCTTAAGAAAAAATTACAGTTTTGTTGTTGACTTTGGTAAGAACATCAGGCCAACATGCTCTTTGCAGGCACATTTCTTTGATAAGATTAACATGCTTTCATTTGTAGCTTTACCGCTATTGGAGTGGCTGACTTTCAGAGCCCATGCAATTAATCAAGAAAAAATATTAAGGTTGTAATTTTCAGTCGGCATGAAATATCTTCTTCCAATTTAACGCTACCTACCTCCCGAACTATAATTGCTTTACATAGAGGTTAACGAGTAAACAGAAACTTTAAGCCCCGAAATAATAGTTTAGCTGTTTTTCCACACATATTAGTATAGGTCGAATATTTCAAATTGTGTTCGTTTTTGATGCGGAAAGCTTTCAACAGTTACCACTAATAAAATAATAGTTATGTTGTGATTATGACAGATTGAAATACTTTGCTCGCATCTACAAGCATAAATAAGTTACTGTGGACTCCAATCCAATGAAAATCTACGGTAAAAAAATGTTATCTTGTGCCTGAGTGATCCGTGCGTATCGCTTCCACCCTCTTACTCGCTAATGCTGTCGCGTGCTGGCGCTGCTGTGTTCCGGCGGGGAGAGCAAGACAGCTGCAGGAGAAATTACTGACAGAGAGTAGGTACGAGTACAGAGATTATTATTTAGGTACTTTTAATTAACGCTGGCAACCCCTTCTCACCACCCGATCGATGGAAGTAAAAAACAATAAAGTTGGTATAATAGCTTCTTTTCTAGCCTGACGTCTTTTCTTCGCCGTTACACTCTTGGCAGAGTTGTCTTGGTCGCCATGTCAAGAGTGGTAGCAAGATAAGTATGGTCCTTCAACGTTTAGATGGATGTTGCTAATTACATACCTACGATAAGAGCGTGGGAATTTACATGAAATTGGTTACTTACATGCTTTACGAATCCCGTGTGAACGTGGCACTTAGGGCTTACTTAGCTAATGATAGCTGTGCAAAGATGACGTCATCCGTGCCAGTAAACAAGACGAAAATAGCCGCGCAGAGTATGGCCATTACTTTGATGGATTTGTTTCGCTGTAAATTCGTTGAAAGAGACGTAAGTAATAACTCAGTCAGCGCTCTAGGACTTTTTAAGGAAGTAACAAAAATGGTAATCGACGTCACAGCGTACCGAAGAGTTGGCAGCTTCCTCGGATAAAGAATCAGCATAGCAATTCATTGAGGAAATGCTGCGAGCATCTTCGGCATCATGCCTAAGTGGACCTCTTTTAGTAATATTATATTTTAGTCGTAGTTTATTTTTATTTCGTTTACATTTAGTTTAGGTATTTTATTGAATCAGGCGTTACTTTGCGGAGGGCCATTTTTTATTCATTAAGTTTAGAATTTTAGGTTTCATGTGTTAATTTTGTGTGTATTGTAATTTTACACGTATTTAGTTGATTTAATAAAAAAAATATATAAATAATCGAGATTCTAAAAATATGTATGGCACAAGATTTTCACATTGAATGAAATTGAACAAATCGACTAATTCGATAATCAACCTAAGTTGTCTTATGTCCGAGTCCGTGTCAAATATCTGCTATAGACCGACCGCTTAAATGATAATAACTTTCATGGACAGCGTTGTCCGACAATTGGACTATAAGGAATTTTATATTCCTCTTGGTCCGGCCATTGAACCACCAAGAAATCTCAAATTCCACTTAGTCTAATCAGCAAACCACCAGGAATTCTAAAATTCCACTCATTCCAACCAGCGAACCACCAGGAAATCTAAAATTCCACTCATTCCAACCAGCGAACCACCAGGAAATCTAAAATTCCACTCATTCCAACCAGCGAACCACCAGGAAATCTAAAATTCCACTTACTCTAATCAGCAAACCACCAGGAAATCTAAAATTCCACTCATTCCAACCAGCGAACCACCAGGAAATCTAAAATTCCACTCATTCCAACCAGCGAACCACCAGGAAATCTAAAATTCCACTTACTCTAATCAGCAAACCACCAGGAAATCTAAAATTCCACTTAGTCCAAGCTTCAAACTACGAGGATTTCTTCTATTGCATGTAATTCCATTAATTAAAACACTGACACTGCCTACATTTAGCTTAGGGGAGGGCTCTGCCTACCCTGAATTTTATATTCACTTGCCGAATACGGAACCCTCGGCGTGCGAGTCCGACTCGCACTTGGCCGGTTTTTTATAGTCCCAATAGCCCACAATTAGGTAGGCAAATGGGGTATTAGAAATCACGAGCTAGTGAAGTTTTTACAGCTATTATGAATCAGGAAAACATCAAGGTTCCTTGGGTAAAATCCCTCTGACAGCTATATAAATGGACATCGTAATGCTCAAATTGCGCGTAATAAAAGTTCTATTATGCTGAACCCTTCGACGGCGGTATAATGGGTAATAAGTGCAAAATATTACGCCATAAATAATTTATTCCGACTTTTCCGGAATATTGAGGGATGAAGGAATTTGTTGCGCAGTCGAAATGTGCTCTAGCGAACTTCTTTACCCGAATTCAGGCGTGGCTATTTTATATAGGTGACTGAGAAAGTGCCTCATCATTTTTGATAATAGTTCCTACTTCTACACAAAGAGGTGATTGTTATTTCTATATTATTTCAATAAAAACTACTGTCTTTAGTATAATTAGAAACCTTTTTTTTTCACACACATAGTTTGTTACAAAATCATTTTTTAATTTCAGTGTTGCCAGAGCAAGAGTGCAACTGACAGCTGTCATATCTACAGCAGGTTTAAGTAGCACTCAAACAATTTAAATATTGCACAAGAGGGAAGTTTTTTTTTCAATCAATCAATAATTTATTGCAACTATGGTATTTACAAGATGGTCATATTATTCTAGCCAGTACAAATATGGACCGTAGGGCGTAGCAAAACTTAAAACTAAAGCTAAAACAAGTAACGTTATAAATATAATCTATAAGGCTCAGAATTGAATCGCATTAAGACGTCATGGTAAGGCCCCTGTCAACAACTAGTGAAGACTGTAACGAAACAAACCCGTCAGTAACGAGTATTAGAGCACTCCAATCTAGCACAAACAGTTCCGTGGCCTCGGCTGCATAGATCGCTTTTTTTTAACCGCGTGAAACGGAATACGATGACGGTTTAGTTTTCCAATCAGAGCGGTGGTTCGCTGTGTATTGGAAAACGCTTGTTTCCTGCTAACGACACCGGGGTAAAAAGTCCTTTGCAGTACAGCTCCACAAACTTGCACTACCTATTAGAGCCAGTACAGGCGGACTGCATTCCGACTGCAATGCAACCGCTAACTGCTGAGAGACGGTACGCGAACTTCGAAAATCGAATTTGGAAATAGCCCCGCGGAGTTGGTATAACACCAAAATTTGCCTCGTTTCTGCGAGCTCAAACCAAAACCGGCAGACATGCAAAACACTCGCGCGTGATCAAACATTTCTCATGGACATGTGGGAACGGCATATCATATTTTTTGACACGGGGCAAACCTTGCGTTGTCATTTCCTGACATAAGCGCTTGAAGGTTAAATGGATCCACAATATCGCAATCAAAAACGTTCGGCCATTTCGTTAGGCTTACCTACACGAGAGTCTAAAATTTCTCGCGGCTTCGTCTGTGGAAAATGCGGTTGTGAAGTCAGAATCTGATAATTAGCTCATTTAGTCATTACTGCAAGAGCTATTAAAACCAGAAAAAAAATCTTACAGCCTGTAATTAAATGCATTAACACTCAGATACTACCCACACGCACGCGCACACAAACACACACACACACACACACACACAGACACATGCACACAAATTATTTCGGATTTTTATGTCGTCCTTATATGTCTCTAGTCTCCGCGACACAGACCCTGGATCTAGTGCGGAGGCTGCCGAACAAACATTATGTAAAAAATAAATAAAGACTTTTTTACTTTACATAATGTACCATTTCATAACGTCTGTAAAACGATATCGTGGAGCTTATTGGCATCCAGCTTTTTGCAGCCAATTCTCGCGGCTTGAACCAAAGCGTTCCCTTTCAAATTGCAGTACCACTACAAACCGTCTCATAACTCATCGATATCTAATATCTATCGCTCGCCATCGCAATACCGAGCGGAACTAATAGCGAGCGCTGATTTATCGATCACTTCCGTGTTTTAAATTTATTTTTTGTCGAACTGTTCCCACCCTGTAAAGTATGAGGGCGTCGGGTCGGCATCCGTTTCATAAAAACTATTGGACAAATATATGAGGGTTTTATTAAATGCTTCCAGTTGGTTCTGCAATCTAGCATGCCGTACTAGCATAACTTGATACATATTGATCAAAACGTTTGTTTTTATTAATTTTATCTTTCATGCTGCTCTGGTAGTGGTAGTATAGAAAAAACATAAAATGTACCATGGTAAAAGTCTTAGGAATCATGTTATAGGCGATGCGGCTTGCAACCCGTCACTATTTTGATTCCCCGTTCCACCTATACGCCCACAATCATGCTAAACGTGGCCAGGTCTTGTTACCTCTCTCTGTCTCCCCCGTAAGGGATAAAGACTTGATTTAGGTATATATGTATAGGTACATTTTAAAATTTGAATGTTTGAATTATGATGCTATAGAAATAAAATAGTGGAATCAAATGACATTAGACATAATTTGATCAATATTTCCCTTCTTTTTATTTTTGCTTATTGTAAATTATTTATTTAATTTATTTACTTTTAGTTACTTATGTATATCGGTTCCATTTATTCTATTTATTAATTTAGTTACGTATAGAGTTGTTTATGAACTATAATATATTGTATATAATACCTGTGTATCAGTGGCATGGCGTCAGCGTCAAGTATATCAGAAGGCAAGCCGAAGGGAATTTAACTAGCCTTTTCCTCTAATTCTGTGCCCAACTGCCTTAAAATAGGCAAGCCGGTGGGAATCGAGTTCTATGGAAGCTACGCCACTGCTGTGTATCGTTTCGTGAGTCACAGACGGTTCTGGCAGAAAATCAGTGCTGCAGGTGTTTAACGCCTCAGCGTAATACTGAGCCAGCGACCGTTCCATTTTTGCGAAGACACACTCATGATCACCCTGACTGCGTCGATACCTTTGACCATTTGTGTTTCCTAATATTTTCATCTCATTTAACGTTCCTAATTTATTGAAAAGTCGCTGCTCCTATATTTATGACGAAATGCGTGTGCTTATGTTATATATATTATAAGAAATATTTGAGGACCTCGCCCGCTGCGACATATCTGAGGACGACTGTTCTACACTAAACATTCTTCTGATTCTAATTCTGGAGCAAAAATACTGCGTTTTACTGGTGTAACGCAATAAAAATGTAGGCTTTTCTCTGAGATAAGGTCAAACCACTAAAACGGAGGACTGCGCGAGGTCGAGGAAACTCGACTCTTTTACGGCAGCCGAAAACGACACGCTGTAGTTGCGGGTAGAAACAATTACTCTAAACTACAGTAAAGCAGATGTAACCTTTTCTCTGGAACATCTAGATCTAACCGAACTGTACTTAGATTACCGAGTTATTGCTCATAAGTCGTCTCGGCAGATAACGCCTCACATGCGGAGTGAGGTCTTATTTTGAACAGCTGCCGTGATAAAAATCATAAAAATTATATTTAGAAGAAATGTGACTTTTTTTCTTAGTGTTTGTTAAGATATGGAATCACATTTTGGAATCAAACATATACTAGCGGTTTCTGCGACTTTGTCCGCAGAGAATTTCAATGAACAAAAAATATTTACCTCGCTAGTCCGCTACTCACGTGCGAGATAACCAAGCCACGTGTATCGAATGTGTGTAAATAAATGTTTCTCTCTCCCAGCCTGTGTCGAAATATATATGTTTTTCATGCAAGCCCTCCGCATTTCACACAGGCTTGGTTATCTTGCACGTGAGTAGCGGAGTAGCGAGGTTAATATTTTTTGTTCATTAAAATGGACCTCCACAAAGTGACGCCTGATATAATAAAATACGCAGAGAATTTGTTTACTGCTATCCCTAAGGAACTACGCAATTTTCTGGGACAAAAGTAACCTATATGTTATTCCAGGTTATAGTCTATCCTCGTGCTAAATCTATACTCACAAACTTTCGCATTTATAATATCTAGTAGTATGTAAGTATGCGTACTCTAATTTCTTGCGTAGAATATGCATCCCACATTCCCGAATTATTGAGGCAACAAAAATCAACATTCCGCCGTGCTCGCTCGTCTGCACGTCAATTAATCTGGAGGGATCTTTAGCGTTCCCTAAAGAATAAACAGTGACAAAATTACATTTTTGAGGCACTCGAGAGGCGTCGACACAAATTGGCCATTACCGAGATGGATGTCAGTCGACGAGACACCGAAATGCTTGACTTTTTTTAACAAGGATGAAATATAAAACTGTTTCGACAAGAGCTACGGCTTCCTGACGTATTATTATCGGGTCATTGGCATCGAGCGAACAGTCTATGCTGAACGGGTGGATCAACTATTACATACAACATAAACCACGTCGGGTCGGGTAGACAGAGCCTTAGGTAACAAGACATAAAGGTAGGGTTGCTAGCAGAACTCTTAAATAGATTGTACTCTATAATCTTTCTTTTGTTGGGCGCAGGAAGAAATCTTGGCTGCGAAATATCCGGGAATGGACTGGAATCACAAGTGCAGCGGAGCTTTTCAACCTGGAAAGGGACCGTGTAAAGAATGCGGAGCTGACTGCCAACCTTCACTAGTTGGAGAGGCACCATAAGAAGAAGAATCATTTCTTTCATGCTGTTCTGGGAGTAAAGAAAAAACAGAATGTACATGCTTTGTAGTTGCTTCTCTTCCCGCGCAAATGGTTAACGGGAATCGGGATATAGACAGAGCCTAAGGTAACAAAACCTAAAGGCCACGTTTAGCATGATTGTAGGCGTATAGGTGGAGAGGGGAATCAAAATAGTGACGGGTTGCAAGCCGCGTCGCCTATAACACGATTCCTAAGAAATTGGCCCATTCTCTCGACGGGCTGTTACCATCTGCGCGGGATGAGAAGCAACTGGTACATTGTATGTTTTTTATTTGCTCCTAGACCAGTATGGAAGTAAATAAATAGTTATATAAAATAAATGATACTCTTTTTTGTAAGTCCGTGATCTATATTTACCTCCTTTGAACTCTGATATTCTCTATTACTTCTAATAAAAGTTGGCAACCCTACATAAATGTTACATTTAGCAGGATTGTGGGCATATAGGTGGAAAGAGGAATCAAAATAGTGACGTTGCTAGCCGCATGGACGATAACATGATTCGTGAGATTTTCGCCTGACTCATCAACTATTACTTGTTATTCTGTCCCATTAGCGAGGTAACAAAAGCAATACAGTTTGTTACAAGAAAGTTGTTGTAATTGTAGTTATGTTGTGTTGTATGTATTAATTTTCCATCCAGATATGTGAACTCAATACATGTTATGTAATGTACCTGTGTTGTGAGAAAATAAAGTTTTTATCTATCTATCTATCTAGAGGGAAGGCGGCGCAAGGAGTAGGTATGTAAAAGAAACTCTCGTAACGAAATTCGAATTTCGAAATACTTATGGCAAGATCAGCCAAATGCGTCACGTCGCCCACAGTCCGAAAGTTTTATTTTTTTACGGCATCCTTTCTAACTGGCCAGCAAGTTTTCGCAACGTAGGTCCCGTGGCCCGAACACGCGTTCGTTATATAAATTACGACCTGCAATCAACAGAAGCCCTCGTCCGAGGCTTCACTCATACTACGTCAAATATAGGTGCCCCGTTGTCGAGCGAATAACAACGAAGTTGGTGTTTTTCTGCGTCAATTTCAGCTTCTAATAACCATACATTAGCCATAAGCAATTATGTAACTAACAAATTGTGGGTCCCAGTTACCGGAATAAAGAAATTTATTAGTATTATAATATCCAAAAATTCCATAATCCAGTATTTCGTGTCTAACCCTTTCGCCGCCCACGACACACAAAGTGTTTCTCGATGGTCATCCTTACTTCTATATCTATACTAATATTATAAAGAGGAAAGATTTGTACCTATTTTTGTATGTTTGTATGTTTGTAATGAATAGGCTCAAAAAGTACTGGTCCGATCTGGATGAAATTTGGAACATAGATAAATTATAGTCTGGAATAACACATAGGCTACTTTTTATCCCGGAAAATTGCGTGATTCCCGCGGGATAGCGATAAACGAATTCTACGCAGACGAAGTTGCGGGCAACTGCTAGTATATTATAAATGCGAAAGTTTGTGAGTGAGTGTGTATGTTGGTTCCTTCTTCACACTGAAACGACTGAACGGATTTGAATCAAATTTGGACCGAAGATACCTGGTAACCTTGATTAAAACAGGCTACTTGTTATCCCGGAAAATTGCATAGTTCTCGCGGGATAGCGATAAACATGTCAAAGGTCGTAGCTGTCTAGAGTCACAACCTAAATAATTGCTGCAGAATATACTATCAACATCAGTTCTTAAGTCTAATTCTACGCGGACGAAGTCGCGGATAGAAGCTAGTTATGTACGTATATTTATTCCCATTCTGTAAATCTAGCTAATAATATGAACTAAGCTTAAAAAATGCGTGTTCTAAAAGTATGGTTGTTTGTTAACCTACCCGTAATATATAATTCTTGCGCGACTTCTTAACTACAGACCTGTTGAAGATTCTTTAACCTGTTTCTATTATAATTTATAATTGAACAATTTCACTTTGAAAAAGTCTTCAACGTTTAAATTAAAATTGTTCCATTTACAGGGCCTCGAAAAACATCAAAAACAAAAACATTACGGCTCTGTTAATTTTGTTTAAACGAAGTTACCATTCTGCCGGCATTCCAAAGATTACAAGGAAGCACCAATTATATGAAAAATGCTTTTGAACTGTTTTAAAAGCAATTCCTTTTTCTCTTTCTTGTTCAAGACAAGTTAACACAGTTATTTGTTACTGTTGTTGGAATCGCGTTCTGTAATGCGAGTGAGTAGGGTGACGGCACCAGTGTTGAACACTTTAAGCCGACAAGCACCAGTAATAGACACTTCATTCTTAATTGAAAAATGATATGGTTTTAAATATACTGTTGTAAAATAAATGACTATGCCTTAATGTCTTTTAAATAAGAGTTATTGTGCATTACTGGTCCACGTTCATTACTGGTGCCGTCACCTTATAATTAGTTTGTTTTTTCACATTGAAAAAAAACCCGGCCAAGTGCGAGTCAGATACGCGCACCGAGGATTCCGTAGTAATTATCGAAGTTAATATAAAATCCAGTGTTAGCAGAGCCCTGCTCCTGAGCAAAGTGTATGCAGTGTGAGCTCATTTTATATTGGTTAATTACATATAAAGGCAAACATAAGTGACGCGTTTCGATCCCTCTACGTGGAGTGGAGGGAGGGTTGCATGAAAACATATATATTTCACACAGGCTTGGTTATCTTGCACGTGAGTAGCGGAGTAGCAAGGTAAAAATTTTTTGTTCATTGAAATGGACCTCCGCAAAGTAACGCCTGTTTCAATAAAATACCTATATGGAGATCCAAAGATCTGTACGTAAGATAAATATAACAGACATAGAGTTGATTGGGAATCAAATGAAACAGCCGCGAGCTACGGAAATTGGAAATCTCGTGACGTAATAGCACTCCTTACGCTTGCACGGTGCCGCGGTCACTGTTTAAGTAACATATCGTATTTCAGCACTTAGCAGAGGGAAATCGATATGTTTCTTCTGTCTTAGTATTTTTAGACAGCATGTACTTTTCATGCTGGTCTGGGAGCAAAGGAAAAACAAATGTGCCGGTTGCTTCTCGTCTCGCGCACACGGTAAAAGCTCATCGAGGCGGGCGAAATTGTTAGGAATCATGTTACAGGCGATGAGGCTAGCGACCCATCACTATTTTGATTCCTTTTTCCACCTATACGCCTACAATCATGTTAAACATGCCTTTAGCTTTTGTTACCTTAGGCCGTAAGGGATATAGACGTGATTTGTGTATGTGTGTAGATGGCTAATTCTGTAACGTTTTTATGATTTATATCCTGCCTACTAACACAAGAAAGTTTGACTTTCACGCCATTCCATTTGATCGGAAGGTAGATGAAAAGTAATGGACCACTTATTTGTCCGATCTTACCATGGATTTGCAAAAACGAACAGAAAACGCGTTTCAGAAGTCAAAATTATGTCAGTATTTTAAACTATAGATAGGTACTTAGGTATACTTTATTTGTGTTTCAGATAACGTTCTACCCGGGCCCCTTTTCGTCCCATAATTTTCATTGGTCATATATAATCGTTGGTCATAATTTTTTTGGTCGTAACTCATGAAATTGTGCATTTTTCAGATATTTTGAAAAAGTCATCAGAATGTAGTAGGTTAGGTTAGTTTAATTAGTTTATTTTAACTAACGAAAATTACGGCAAACCGTACATTCGGAACTTCAAATTTATGGGACAAAACATAGACCCCGCTCTACTATTTATTCACATCGGTCTGAGTTGAGTATCGTCTAACTAAAGCTTTGTTGAACCACCCAACTGTATGTTTTGTTTCAAGTGAGGCCCTAGACAAGATTACAGGACAACCTTGCCTTAAACTTACTGGACGTAAACGAAAATCTATCCCTCTCCGACGCGGGCTTGCATAAGCGTTAGAGTAAGACACCTAATTTCGGTCACGTCGGCTGGCGCTTGTGCGAATTTTGTCACAGAGCTTTATTTAAAAGAACCGTGAAATTCCGGCAACGTCGGGTCCGTTCGCTTGAGCTAGGCCGAATAAAAGAAAATTGTGAAAGAGTCAGCACTAAAGTAGAAGTTGATGCGAACTAAGTGCTCGTAAATGTCGGACCATGCTCTAACTATAGTGGATAGGACTGTATTAAATAACAAAACGACTGCTTTAGGCAAAATTTGAATGTTGTCAAGTAAAAACAAAAACTTCTACCGTCACAAGACAACATAAATACTATACAAAACCTAAACTGTAAGCCTTCACACTGACGCTTGTTTAATTCTTTTTTTTCTTAGTTTTTTAAAGATGCAATGAAATAATGATATTATGTTCCTTATATTAGGCCGCGAAGTGACTCGTTTCAGGGGCCTGATTTTTGGAAAGCACATGTATGAAAATACCACTCGAAAGTGGTATAAATCTGTTTATATCTTCAAAACTACAGCTCTAATCAAATTTTTGACTAGGTCACAAGATTAATGAGAGCCCTAAGTATTTTCTAAGCTACTCGTATCTCAAATTCAGCACAATTTTTCACCACTTTCGAGTGGTGTTTTCACACATGTGCTTTCCAAAAATCAGGCCCCAGGTAGGGATTTTATACATAATTACAGGCCAATGCCGGGAATGTGCTCTTTTTTAATTTTCGTTCCACACATATTTGTGACAGCATTTTAGTATTCAGCCATAAAAAAAACCTATACATGGGAGCAAAGAAACCGGGTGACTTTCCGTAGAAAGTTGTATGAAAAGTAACCCAGTTTCATCGCTCCGGAGTATATTATAAGTGTAATATTTGATTTCTAGCATTATGACAATCTATCCATTACAAAAAAACAATAAATTGTTATATTTTGCAGCTTTATTTTGTGTAATGCTTTTAGTTTATCTATTGTGACCACTCTCATACGTCCATCAATTGTTTAAAAAAAATGTGCTAGGTATAGCGCGGGAGGAGAAGCAACTAGTCACTAGTGCATTCTATGTTGTTTCTATACTCCCAGACCAGCATGGAAGCAATTTTTTTTTATTTGTGTAATGTTATTAAAGTCGCTCGTGGCACAGAACTCAATGATATTCGGATTTTATCAATGAATGATTTTGTTGATTCATGGCTGCCATTGCGGCTGATTGGTGTTTGCACAGCAATAGACACGATTCCAGCTCGAACTGAATGAAATCAGGACCGCATCAAGCAATTTGTTTTGCGCGGCCGGTTTATTTGTAAGACTTGTTAACGAGTAATTTGATGGTAGAGATTGGGTTTGGAATGTTTTCAGTTCCAATTTCAATTTATTATATTAGTTTATTTTGACCGACCGGATAGCCTAGTGGTTAGTGACCCTGACTATGAAGCTAGAGGTCCTGGGTTCGAATCCCGGTAGGGGCAGACAGTTGTAAGATGAATACGAATGATTGTACCCGAGTCATGGATGTTGTACCTATGTATTTATGTACATTATATAATTATGTTTGCCTGGTACCCATAGTACAAGCTTTGCTTAGTTTGGGGCTGGGTCAATTGGTGCAATTTGTCCCAAAATATTTGTTCCTTATTTATTATTTATTTACGTATATACTATGATTAGGTACTTAATTAGTTTAATGCGTGGGGGTTTCATTTTTATTAATTTAATGTATATTTTAGTTTAGGCTTCAGGCGTCTAGCTGCCATGTGAAAAACGAAGATCGCCGCAAGGCACTTAGAAAATAGAAGCACTGTAATTCTATGTCAGCAGAAATCTTCAATGCCGCAAATCTATTCTTGGAAACGTATTACCAAGGTCCTTGAGAAGTATAATGTCAACGCCACAGATGAGACAAGT
Source organism: Pandemis cinnamomeana (assembly GCA_932294345.1). Classification (NCBI taxonomy): domain Eukaryota; kingdom Metazoa; phylum Arthropoda; class Insecta; order Lepidoptera; family Tortricidae; genus Pandemis; species Pandemis cinnamomeana. The sequence continues at coordinate 10,571,572 of OW028721.1, forward strand.
ATCAAATGACGTCACACTTCATATTACTTCAGGATTGCGCGACATTTCTCGACACTTCCTCGAGGCGGTGAATAAGTAATTTCCGCTGGTTGAGGGTTGAGAGCTGCAGACACTTGTGATGCCTGCTAATAGCAATTTGAGGCAAACCAGAGAATAAACAGAAGTTATGTTAAATTTATAAATGTCAGTGAAAATTAGAACACATAGAAAAATCCGAAAAGTAAAGCCATGGCCGGGAATCGAACCCGGATCCTCGTCATTCCGTGACGCGTGCTATACCCCTACACCACACATAGCAGGTGGGTAGTCTCCGTATTTTTCTACCCGTTACTAACTGTCACGTGACCTTTTTGTTACTATGCGAATTTTTGTTGCTAAGCGACATCTGTTTTGAATGATGTGTCTGTACGACACAATTACTAACTCCCATGGAACATCTACTGCTCACCAGACGAGAGAAGGCGCTGTTTTTCAAAGAAAGAAGAAGTGAGAAGTTATGTTACCGGCGATAGATTGGAATGTGCGGAATTGGATTTCGAGTCTCTCCATTTTTATTGAAAAGGATGTTCATGTGTGACTTGGCTGAAGTACCGAGGCAGTTGCCATTTCACTACTTTGTTTCTGAAAGATTTTTCTACAATCTAGCGACTTATTTTAAATATGCTAGCGACTTTTTTTTCATATTGTATACTAGCTTCTGCCTACGATTTCGTCTGCGTAGAATTATATATAAAAACCTTCCTCTTAATCACTCTATCTATTAAAAAAACCGCATCAAAATCCGTTGTGTAGTTTTGAAGATATAAGCATACATAGGGACATAGGGACAGAGAAAGCTACTTTAATTTATACTACGGAGTGATGTGTACTCTTATTGTATTTTGTATGTATGCATGTGTGATGATAATGTTATTTAGTAGTTTATTTTATGATTTATTTATTGTTATAGATATGTGCGGTCTATTTGTGGCTTTCACTATCTGGAATTTTTAACTCGTACTTTGTCCTCGGTCCCTGTCCGGAACTTCGGTTGAGAAGATTTCATCAGGATTGAAAACCTTCCACGTTCAATATGGCGGCTGAGCTGAGGAATAAAGTGGTCAAAAATAATTATAAAAGAGGTAGCTCCGCGCTCGGGGCAGCATACGAACGGAGGTATGACGGGCTCTCCAACTCGCCGCTGCCTTCCCTATGGAAGGGGGGGAGAGGCCTACCGTCTAAAACACACAGGTTCCCTCCAGGCCTTAAACTGCGGGCGTTGCGGGCGAACACGGTGACCACCGCAACGTCCACTGGCCGCCCCGGGATGGGGCAGGTGGCAACGGCACCGTTGAATGCGGGTTCCGGATTCCCCGCCCTCCCCCGCCGGTGACCGTCTGTCTCCGCCTCGAAGCCCCCTCAGCGGCCCACGTTCCCAGCGTACACAGAAGGCCTGCCTGTATTGCATGTTGACAACGAGGCAGCTGTTCGTCTAGCCGAAAATCCTGAGTTCGATAGAAGAACCAAGCATATTAGAATCCGACGCTTCTTTGTACGTGAATTGGTTACCAATGGAAATATTATTGTGAAGAGGATCAGCATTGAGTTACAGCTGGCAGATATTTTCACAAAAGCACTTCCTAGACCCCAAGCTTAATCAGCTAGGTCTACACATCGAGAGAAGGTGTTGAGGTGTAACCTCTTTTGAACGATGTGATACCATCATTATGACAAGCATTAGTTTTTTCTAATCTCATGTATTGTGTCTTGTCGGTAATGTCGAATGTCGAAATAAAATAATGTCCCAATAAATAATATTGGCGTGCTTTATTGGTTGTTTAAGATTCTTCTAATCTGCAGACTGCCTAAGACTGTTAGCAGCAGCGGCGTTAGGGCCAATGACACCCCGGGCAGTAATATTTAGGCGCCCACTTAAGGACAGTATTGAGGGTACACAGCCGGTGAGCCAGGAGGCCGAGGCCCCAGACCTCAGCGCCCCCCAAATTTGGCGCCCCGGGCCGTCACCCCATCGCGCCCCCCCCCCCCCCCCCCCTAACGCTGGCACTGACTGTTAGTAATTCTACATGTTCTAAAACAAGCCTCGAACTTTACTTGCCGCTGCGCCGAGAACGGCCTCGTTCGTGCTCGGCTCGCCTAACGTAAACGCACCTTTACGTTGTATGTAGTAGTGTACAGAATTGATACGGGACTTAAGTCATTTTTCTAATTCGGAACGTCAATTTGTCTATTCGCACACATTAGGTACTCACACATACAACAGGTCATTGACATAAGTTTTGTCAGCTCACGAAAACGTCTCAATTTCTATGGAAAAATTGGAAGTGCCACTTGTGGAACGAAACGGCTTCAAAATGTTCTCATAATTTGATTTTTTAACGCAAACGCGGACGAGACGTTTATTGAAACTGAAAACTGGAACTAAGCATATATTGTATATAATAGTTCCTTTGATTCACTCCCTCGTGAGCGACGAGTAGGTACACATCTCTCCCCATAGTTCCCTCAGACCTCAGATAACAGTCGATATCCGCACCGAAGGCTCTTTGTAATATAAAGCCGCCCGTGTTGTCTTTGCTGTTAGCGACCGTAATATTGCAGAAGCTCTTTAATACTTCCACCCATAGAGCAAACATCATGATAGAGAGGAAATTTTATGTAATTTATATGAAACTAGCTTTTGCGCGCGACTTCGTCTGCGTAGAATTAGATATACATAAAAACCTTCCTCTTGAATCACTCTATCTATTTAAAAAAACTGCATCAAAATCCGTTGTGTAGTTTTGAAGATATAAGCATACATAGGGACATAGGGACAGAGAAAGCGACTTCATTTTATACTATTGTACCTAGTGATAAAATTGAGCCAAGCCGAAATTGCTGATTGGTGACCCTGATTGGCCGAAGGTCAAGCAGGTCACTAAAGCTGATCAAGCGTGGAATAGCGAATGAAACTCGATATTTTTTTATGAAATGTAAGTAGGTAGTACTGTTGTTTTTATTATCCCTGATTTTCTCCTGTCTATTGTTTCCGCTACCTACTTAAACTGTCTCCAACTAATTTCTCTGTCTTATTGGTTTGTTTGGTAGAGATCGCTATTAAGCGATAAAACCGCCTATTGTCTACTCTGTTCTTTGTTTCTGTATTATTTTGTACTGATTTGTGGTGTTCAATAAAGAGTATTTGTATTTGTATTGATTAGCCTTTATTGCCACTCTATTTGGTCATTCTCTATGCTTCCACCACTCGCCTCTTAACCATAGAAGGATACGGTTTCTTCAGATCTAGGTAAAATGTGAAAGTTTTATGTATGTAGGTAGGTATATTCATAGCAGAAAGTTTCACTAATGAGGAGCATTTCTAAAACTGAACTAAACACGTGTTCCATTTCAGGGCCGTCGTTTTAAATATGTTCCAGGGCCCTGTGGCACAGTAAATTGGGGCCTCTACTGGCCGTGGGTTCTGGGCAAGATAGGAAATGTTTTTTTTACACCTCTCATTCAGAAAAGTAAGCTTTGCTCTCTGTCGCGAGGGATCAAAGTGCAACTTTTCTGTTCAAGGCTTTTCTAAGTGTTATTTTGCTAATGCAATCTTTTGAAGTTGATAATTATAAAACCACGCCATTTTCTATGCTGGGAGCTCTTATATCAAATTTAGAATTCTTTTTTCAAGTCTTTTAAAGTTCGGTGTGACAAGTTGTATGAGCCACTCGGGAGCAAAATTATATTCGTCTTGGGCGTTAGCACTTGAATCCCTCATTACGCTCTGGAATCTACTTTAGAATCCTTCGCTACATTCTGGATTCAATGTAGCGCCCTCGCCGTAAATACATCATTTTGCTCCCTTGGGACACAAATAACTATTGTTCATTAAGCAGCAAGCTACTTTTCTTTGACAGAGTCTATCTACAGTCGCCATCATAGCTACAGCTCTCGAAGACAACGGTTTAGTCAATGGCGTGTAAATTAAGCCTCAACATATTTTTTTTTTCACTTCAGGAAATATTGGACATAGTAATGTATACAAAAACAAACTAAGAAATCATCCTAAAGACCTAACGTAATAGAGAGAAATCTCCCACACTTATTCCAATTGACCTCGCATAACACCACAAATACCTACGACTGGAGACGACGACGCGAGCTTTCTTACTCCGGCAAAAAATATAACGGGGAATTACAACTAACAATGGTCATAAGAAATGTTTAGTTATATGCTTGGCTCGCATTTACGAAATTCTTTTTAGGGTTCCGTGCAAAGGGTAAAAACGCGACCCAATAACGAAGACTACTGTCCGTCTGTCTGTCACCAGGTTGTATATTATCTTCATGAACCGTGGTAGCCAAACAGTTTAAATGTTCACAGTTGATTTGTGTTTCTGTTGCCGCTTTAACAACAAAACATTTTTTTTTGTCTGTCTATGTAAGTTGTGTTTAGCTATTGGAAGAAGTATTCAAAGTATTGTACAGTTTAGTGCTGCCTCCAAGATCAACTCCAAAATGTCTGCCAGCTCTCTCCAGTGTAGCTAATTTAGCGACAGTCACCAGAAATGGCGACTTTTAACTCACTCTTTGTCGGTCCCTAGCTTTTAATGCTCCTCTCATTTACTCAAAGGTTGACTGGTAGAGATCCCTTATAGGATAAGTTCGCCTTTGTGGATATAGGTATTTTAATGTATTTTTGTGTGATTTGTCCCTTTTTCTTTATATTTATACAATAAAGTATTTACTTACTTACTTACTTTTGCTTAGATTCTAGCTAAAGTAGTAGGGATAAAAAAATACTAATTTTTTCGATACTTTCTCAATTTTCAATGTCAGAATAACGTAAAATCAGTATAGCAAAAATATTGGTGCTTTTCATTGAACCCTCCCCACCCCTAGACCCGCTTTTCTGGAGAGTAAGTTTCTAGCGACTTCATACATTAACCTTTTGATCTTTCGGAGTTGGTACTGGCTCTCGCAACTAACGCCAATGGCAACTCTCGTTGTAAGTGCTCCGTGCACGACACTATTGATTTGCAGTAATGAAATAGGGCATCTGTTGACATTGGCGTCACGTATACCGCAGCCGCAGCACCTCGAGATGGCTTTATCATATAATTTTCTCAAACATGCTCGGAAATGTATGCGTTAATGTCCCGATATGAGGATATGAAGTTTCTCGTTTATGGCTCCCTACATTACTTCTTGGCTTAGGCCACAAAAGTTAGTATGAAAATCCATTTTTGTCCGCTGCTCTAATTTTTTAAATTTCTATACTAAAATTAAATTGGCAAAGGAAAAAATTACATACAGCCAACCACCACCACAATCTGTACCTAAGCATAATTGCGACATAAAGAAAAAAAATCTATGGTACTATATTTATGTGCGGTTAAACATGGTGCTCAAATAGCTGGATCAAATTAGTACATTTAAAAAATAAAAAAGGTGGCAAAGCGAAAATCTTTTTTTCTGCTTATGCGTATTTCGTAGTGATTGTTATTATAATTTAACAGAAATAAAAATGATTTCTAGTGATGAAAGTGACGGGGAACTTATGAACTGTACTCCGCCTCATTTAAAAGAGGAGGCAATTTTAGCTATGCAAAATATGCTACCGGAAAAAAGTAGAGAGTTTAATTTTAATATTTCCTCACATTTTTTGAGAAAAGCACTATACAAGCTTTGGCCGGAACAGGGATTGCAGGACTCGTTCTATCTGGCCTCGTCTTCGACTCGGCCACCTACCCCAAACTCGTCCAGCAATCCCTTACTTCACGGCCTCTGCAGTAATGTACTATTTGTTGACACAGGGCTCCTCTTTTCACCATTACCACTAACCATGTTAGTGAGAGATGCTTTTGCTTTCGTTTCGTAGAAAATGTAGGTAGGTTTCAGTGGCGTTCTTGGAAATTTGAGTCAGCCGAAAAAAACTGTACCTAAATACTGTACGAAAAAAACTGTACCCCGCATAGCGAAGCTCCGTCGATTTTTCTTTCAATTTCTCAAATGCCAGCACTACTATGGTGGTATGGTTCAGTCCACGTTCAGTCCCATCCTACCCCCAGGGGTAGTGCCAGGGGTATTGTAGGTCCGAAGAAAATATAGGTACGGTAGTTACCTTCATTAAAAAAAAAAACAATTTTAAAATTTTTTGTCCGTCTGTTAGTTCCAGCTAATCTCTGAAACAGCTGGACCGATTTTGACGGGACTTTCACTGACAGCTAGCTGATGTTATAAGGAGTAACTTAGGCAACTTTTATTTTAAAAAAAGGGTTCCGTGAAAACTAAATTAACTAATGTTTGAAATACAACACAACACATAAGTGCATAAACGTACACGTTTTATTTTCAACTACTTAGAGAGTATAATATAATGCATCAGTCACGCGTTTGGCAACATGGCAGTATCATCTGTTGCCCGTGGTCCTTACTACAGTTTGTCCAACTGGTTTTCGACGGAGCTCCGCCCCCTTTTTTGATTGATTCAAAATACTGGCAGCATGTTTTCCGAGTAGGACAAATTAGTAGGACCATGGGCAATACATTGGCAGTAGGTATCACCCGACCCTAGTCCCCAAATTCGAAATTCGAAGTTCAAATCGTGCTCTCGCTCACTCTAATTGTGCTTAGTTAGGCCGACCGCGGTGCAGGGGCGCGGGGTAGGACGACAAACGGGGCAAAGAGAGGTGTTGTCGTTACCCCGCCTCTGCTGCTCGGGCGAGGTCTCATTTAAGCGGTCGTTCCGTAGCGGGAGGGGTATGATACGAGCTTCAGATTTCGCTTTTGAGAGTAGACCCCCAGAACTGAAGGAAAACAGGCCGGTTACATAGAATTGACCCGTTTTTTATTGCTCGCGAGTGTAGAGCCGTCGCTAATTGCTTATTATTCGGTTACCGGCAGAATATAAGAACAGGTCGCAGTCTTAAACAGTTGGCTCATTTTATTCCTCAAACGGTGCACTCAGAGATAGAAATCATATGCGGATTTGTGTGACAGCTTTTTATGCTGCAGCCTAGGTCCCAGCAAATGTACAACGTGTCTTCGAATTGTTCCAGAATATTTTAGAAAGTTGTGTCAATTTGATTTGATTTGATTTAAGTCACCCCCTTGAACAGTTAATAAACAAATCATTCGTCATTAGATTCAGCTTCATTCGATATTTTACAATTTTGTGAGAAGGGATTACGGCTAATAGATCTTTTGGAATAATTGGAAATAGTTAGGTACAAAAATATTAGTCCAATCGTTAATGAATAGGTGAGAACTTGGTTACGCCACCAACAATGCTGTGGGGAGTGTCATAAGACATCTCTCTAGGCAGAAGTTATGCGTGTCCAATTTAGTGAATAAAAAAATGTTTTTGTTAAATACAAAATACATTGTTGTTAATTGTTAAATACATCATTTGATTGTTGATTGGCAATAGCCGGAATTGTTTTTGAAGTTTGGATAATATATGAATGTGGGTAGATAAGTATAACCGACCAATTCAATCCAAAACTGTGACCCGTTTTTATTTCACGCCAGTAGATTAACACCTAATCTCTCGCACCATATAGTTTAGTAATAAAATAATAATATTCAATAGAGGAATATTAAAATACAATTTCTCAAAATTACTTTCAATTCTAAATAGGACTTAAATTACAAAATGTTAGAATTGTATACCTAATTAAATGAACCAATACCTAAAGACTAGGTCATGAATGTAGAAGTGACAGTAGCCAACATATGGATAGGCAGTGACTGCTGAAAACAACAACTCAAAAAGAGCAATACGTAAGAACCTAAGACCAAATAAAAAGTTAAGACAGATTTCTGCGAACAACGAAGTGAGGGCGAGCCAAACTACACCTGGTTGTTTAAGCGTAGCTTCACTAGGGTTCCAAATTTTTAAAGCACATCATTCAAAAATGTTATTGCCTCGCCTCAAACGAAGTCTACGGCTACTAACTTAGTTGACAATAATAATTAGATCAGCCAGTGAAATTACTGGCACATGAGGTACCCATTCCCATTGAAAACCTACCCCTTTATTCATAAACGCTATAGGCTTCTGCTAACTTAGCAATCCTTTGTCCTTCTCTGTTAAACGTAAATGTCAAAGTGACAGATAAGGACAAACGATTGCTTAGTTAGCAGAAGCCTACAAAGCATTTATGAATAAGGGGGCTAGTATTTCATTATATCGCCACAATGTGACTCGAAACTGGACTTTACCTACACTAAATGTTCGGTTCACTTGGCGGAATTTGGTTGCTCGTGTGTCTGACCGCATGCACTGTAGTTTTACCGGCCTTACTTCGCCCGCAGAACTCCGTCTTTTCTATTATTTGGTCTGAGACTATAGTTACAAATAGAATCATCCTCTCTACATTCACGATCGATGATTAACTGGTAATTTGGCAGTTAATATATTTTCGTATGCAATTTTTAAGGCTCAGCTGCTCCGAATCAAGTCTCTACAATCTCTCTACAATCTTCATTAAATACAAGTCATTCGTAATACGATTATAAAGTAAATTAATAGAAGAATCAACCAATAGAGTAGTAATTCATCATTAGCGTGTGTGGCTTGTCTGTAAGTGTTAATTATGAGATTAAATAAATAAATAATTAAATTAGAGGTCTGTCACTTCACTTGGTACCATACTAGAACTAGCCTTTATTCTCTACATGAAACAAAACCATTTCAGTCAATAGAAAATTATGATTGGTTTTTTTTTTGACTTTGTTCACTATGCCGGGGGGTGATGACTAAACATATACTTTCGTTATCAATCATATCTGTTTGCACTATAGTGCCCTGTTTGATCTTGAGAGGACAATCAGGATACTACCGCCACTACTATCAGGATATTACGGGATACTATCGCCAGTGTTTTGCCGATTTTCTTCGAACAACTTGCAGGCATGCCATTTCCACTTTATTGGTTAATTCCTCTATGCAATTGGACTACATCTAACATACAACCACTGAAGATTTACTGGGCCATTGTTTCATAATAATATTTATTGAATACTGACATACTAAGAACATGGCATATTTCTCTATGATTATTTTTCTATTGGAATGAAATTCTATGAGTACCTACTTAGTAAAAGCAGTAAACCCTACTTTAATTAATGAGATAATATTATATTTCGAAACCATCTTAATCTATATTGTGCGCTGCATCTTACTTATATTTATGTTAGGTACCTATGTAAAAAGGTAAATTTTGAAAAAATCCTGGCACTCGAAAATAAAACAAACAGTAAAAGCTGAATACCAAGAATTTTCAGCAGGTACATAGGTACATTTAAAAGCCTAGTAAGTTTTTAACCCCGAATGTAAATTGAATTTATCAAAACAGTTGAAACATTCATTTTCATTTTTCAAGTACAAGTATATAATATCAATAATTAGAATGAAATCAGTTCAATTAAAAGACCTTTCGTTACGCGAGATCAAATATATCACAAAATGAGCTTAAAATAAATGCTTAATAATTTTAATATTTGACTAGAGCTGTCCAACCCGAATGTTAATCATTTTAAAACATCCTTAAAATTAGAACAAATCAAAAAGCCACACTTAAAACACTATTAAACCGCACCAAGAAAATACACACACATAAACCAATGAAACTTATTAGATAAATCCATCTTTATCACATACCTCTTTTACTCAGACTAATTAAAAGCATTTATTTATTTAACCCTTAGTATAAGCTCGGTAGTAAAATAATGATTTACCTTAATTAAACAGAATAAAGCTTTGCATCTGTCTCCGTTGGTACACGTTCTCTCAACCACACCCATTCATGTATTTGTACACATATAATTTACAAGCAAAACGTTTGCAATACTAAACACGCACCCTCTCCTTCAAGTAGGCTTTTTAATTAATCTTAGCAATCCATAATATAAGTGACCCTTTTTTCTTTAAGTCTAAAGTTAATCTAGTAGATACCTACGTAAAGTAGGTACCTACATAATAAATAAAGTTATTATGATAATGTTAATTTATAATATACCTTATTTTTGCTGACAGTTGATTATTGTAATGTAAAGGAAAAGAACAGATGCATCGATAATTTCTTCAAAGTATAAGAATAGTCAGTCATATCAATTAAATGTCAGAAAGACAGCCAAATGTGTCTTTCAGTCTTCAAAAAACATTTTAGTGTAACAGGATTTGCAGTGGCTTTCAATTCACGACTATAATCATATTAAATAAACATAAATACCTTTTTTTTATCAATATGGTCATACTTATTGTGAAAGTAACTATGTCCACTTATAAGGTGACACGAAATACATGATGCGTAAATTTGTATGTCCAGTATCCCAGTATTTAGGTTTTCTACTACTAGCCTAGAAGGGTAGAGAGCTCAAAAAGTTAAGTCAAATCTTGCAAATTCTACGGTAGGGAATTTTTGGTCTCAGTATATTTTTATATTTTTGTACAATATAAGTATCTCTCTTGATTAAAACTTGTTTTTTAACATTATTTAAAGAGCTTACTACAAAACTACATATTTCAATAGATCATACTATAAGTCTGTAAATGTATTATCACTACTTTTGATTGTGACAATCTAGTTAATACGCTAACAGTATGTTAGGTAGTTATTTAAGTTCTTAATTTAGAAAACATTTCTACCACGACTTTCTGCCAAGTTTCAAAAAAGACACGTAAAAGAGCACTTGGCGGCCAATTTGCAAGAATAAAATTTTGATTTCTAATTTTTGATTTTTGACTACTTAAATAAGCATTAAATTATTTTGTTTGTGTTTGCATATACAGACTTATCTCAGAAACTAGAGAACACCTTCAAAATTCTGTCACTAATACAAAGATACACTATCCCTTTCATTTGACACTGCTTTTATCTCGAGACGCAGACAAAACAGGCAAAAGCAAGCAAATATACTTATTGCCGCCTGGTCCGAGAAAATGAAAAAAATGCACAAAAATGGAAAACATTTTCCACTTATCTACATAATTGTGACAGTACCTATTCATATTCCCTTTCAGTCCACCAACTGTAACTGGGGGCAAAACACTTAATCCTATAAATGCCTTACAAGTATACAACGCGGGTTTTACTTAGTGTGATAACCTGTGCCCAATCGTAAGTATTACAATCATAGATTCAAAACACACTACTGTCGGATAAGATCTGCTCGAAGACTTTACAGCTATTGGTATGCTAATAGGGATTACAGAAAATGGTATTGTTTACCTACCACACATTCACTTGTGCGTACCATTATCATTTGCATTCCCGATTTTTTACGTAAAATAGTTTAAATCTATGACTGTAATATGAGTAGAAGAAAACGGAAGAAACCCTTACAAAGTTTAGGTGTTCCTTCAGTTTGTTGGTTGTTTTCTTTCATTTAATTTGGCACTGCAATGTATAGTCAACTGAGTAAGCACCTTACCATTTTTCTAGACAGTGCCTACACCGGAAAAAACAATAAGACTGGCAGCCAAAACAGTCTTTGAAGTCTTAAAACCTTTCGTATGAATAAAGGTTACAACTATTCAAACCAACAGCTTGCCATCTTTGCCCAGATCCAGGACTAGGCATACAAGGTCAAGACATATGACACTGTTCCTCAAGGTGGTAAAGTAATTCCTCAGTCAACTATACAAGATGGTTATACTGAACACAGTTAGATTAAACACATACGCTGACACATAATAGCTTTAGACACCAAACATTACTGTGCCAAGCTTTCTGTGAAGCTCATAATGTATTGTATTCATAACCATTCTCATTACTACAAGCCTATACGGCATGAGATTGTTCACATCATAGCAAATGACATGTACGCAAATATGTGGTAGAGAATCAAAATGATAATCTAGAAAACAATACCAACATCGGGAATCATTACCGTACAGACTTCCCTGGTCTCCGGAGGGTCGCGATTGCGAGCATGTTTGTGGTTGTACTCCAATAAGTTCGCGTCAATCACATAACCTTTTCGGCGAGCCATTTGTAGTATGTACTTCTTCATTCTCAGGTCACTGGAATTATTGAAAGAAGGAAGTCAGTGACAAATTATTTCATAAATTTTTTGCCCTACACATAATTATTTGTTCTGCTGAACACAGAACTCCTCTCAGCATAGAAGAGCTTGGGCTATAGTTTCCATATGGGCCAAGGTGTGGATCAGAAAGATCACAACTAAATAAGCAAATACTTTGTTTTATTCTCGGACCAAATAAAAAGTCAATGATGAAGTCCTTTTAATGGTGAAGTGAGGCAGGTTTAACCTTTTCGACGCCTACGACACATATATCAGCACTGCGGGTTCAATGCCAACAACCTATATACCTATATAAGTCCATTACTTCAATGCAAAATCAACCTTCGTTCAATTCGGTTTAGGTTCAACTTAAGGCTCAAGTAAGGCATTGCGATAAAGAAGTCTGGCCTATGGGTGAAGTCTCTTGTATTTGATGTGGTGGTGAAAAGGTTAAACTATGGTTTAGCATATGCATACAGTAGTCAAAAGTCAAAGTCAAACTAACAGGTTGAGACGTGCACAGTGCCTACACAGCAAGGCTTATTTCGCAGAACTCCATCCCGACTTTTTGTTTGTTCTAAGGCAGGGGTCGGCAAGTAGTTTTAGGTGGGGTCCGGATACTGTAGGAAAAATTTAACGAGGTCCAGAAAAAAACATTATTTTAATTAATAAAGGTATACGCCTATCTATGTATTAATTGATACTTGGTATAAAATACATTACAATATTTCGCGGTCCGAGATTCGACCTTTCGCGGTCCGCAAACGGACCGCGGTCCGCCTGTTGCTGACCATTGTTCTAAGGTTTTAACTGGAACTCTTCTATTATTGTATTTAAAAAAAGACGCGCAATTTTCTATCTTAACTAAAAATGTATTATTATTACTGGAGTGTACTGGAGTATTATTTAGCTATAATAAACAATAAATAAATCTTACCTCAATCTCATACAAAAACAGCAAAGGCAGCATAGTAGTACCAAGATCATACAAGCGCCTAATGTTACTGTAGCTGCATTCAACATGACCACGTCTGTCATTCTTAATTTGCTCCAAAATCAGACCCAACTGAAAAAGTTTACGATAGATATTTTAAAATTAGAACACAAAAACAAAACACAAACACAAGCAAACGTCCAGGCCCCAGAGGCCCCTATTTCATCAACTGGACAATTGTCGATGACAAGTGACATTACTGTTTACATTACAAACTCGACTAGAATCTGCGCCGGTTGGCTTAATATTGACTACGCCGTGCATGCCGAATTGTCACATATCGCCGACATTTGTCGAATTGGTGAAATTAGGTCAGTGGGCACTGCACTAATGCACTTCGATCAATAAATCCAGGACATAGAACAAAGTACTCACGGCCAATTATCTGAACTTTAGGCTCGTACTGCTTCAATTATACCAATAACACTATTGAAACTTAAATTAAATACGATTTCCAGGATACTCCGTAAATAAACAGTAAATAAATACTCAAAACGACATAGAATGAACGGATTGTAATTGTATCGTCTCGTCTTCGTAATACTATTACTTTGACATCTAGGATTTGACAGATAGGGCACGAAGTAGGTCAAACGAAATGTCTTTCTGAGTTGCCACATGTATAAAAAAAATCACACGTTCCGTTTCAACAAACTTTATTTTAAAAACATTTAAGTAGGGAAAGACGGTGCCAGAAGGAACTCAAAAACCGGTTGTCTATAAAGTCGGTTTACATACGATAGTTTTACGTGATATGGATAAATGTATCACAAGCCGATGCTTGGGCCGATCGTGCCTCTCTATAGCTTGTTCCATAAAAAAATTCTGTCAAAAAAACTATTTAAAAAAATTTATTTAATTAATTCAAACACACAAAACACCGGCTTCTTCTACAACAACATTGCAACTCTCTGCAACTGGTTTCGTAGTAGGCTTTACAATAGGTTTTTGTAACTGAGGCTTCACCCCTACCTTCTTCGCTAGTTCTTTGACACTTTTTGTGAGTCGATAATCCCTGAAAAGAGTACAATATTGAAAAAATTTATTCTATTACGTGTACAAGGCATCATGAATTGATGGTCTAAAGGAGTAAAAATAATGTTTCTCACGTATAATTGATTCTGCAGCAATAAATACAGGCCGTGAATACGCAAATGCTAGCACATGTAATAAACAGCAGAGCTGCAACGATAATCCCTTGAAATATTTTGTCAGCTTCTGCTCGAAGTTTACCTAAATGAAAAACAAATATGTATACACTAATATTTGTTCCGTTGAAAGAAAAAGTAAAACATAACTAACTTTCTTATTTATGAACAAGTATGTACGTAAGCTCATCCATTTCTGCTACATGTTCAAATCAACATTAATTTTGGTATTAAAGTGGTGAGGAAAATGAATTTTTTCTAGTCACACGAGCGGCATTGAAACTAATTAAAGTTAAAGGTAGCGAAAGAGTAGTAGATTTCCAACTCAATGAAACCTAGTTCGTTTATTTAACGCTCACACTTGACAAAATAAAAACATCTCACGGACTCTCGTTCTAGAAAAATGATTTTTTTTATTACTTTAACAGTAAAAAATTTGGTACGGATACTAAAGCCAAGACAGGGATAAGGTACATCCAATGCAGAGAGCATATGCAACATACTTGCCAAATCGTTTTCCAATGACGTATCAAAATCTGTAAAATTAGGATTTACAAAACATAAAGGTAATATTCGTAACGTACTTATGCTTTAACGCTACTTGATAAGGCAATTAGAGTGAACTGCAGGAATAGTTTCTTACCTTCAGTATTATATTTTTCACTTAAGGATAGAATTAGAAGTTTAATATTTATCACACATTCTTGGGTTTCATTGTTGTAAAAAGTAGGTCTGAAAGAAAAAATAAATAATTTAATAAAAAAAATATACTAAATAAAGTTAAGTTATTGACTAAAAAATACCTGTCTAGAAATAAAGAATAAAAAGTAGTTTCAAACATACATTTTTTTATCACAGCCACATTTCTTATTGCAATCAGTTTCAATTGTCGGACAATCGCCCACTTCCCCGCAGGCCGTCTGGAAGTAAAACAAAACAGGGCAATGGACCATGGATATGGATACTGGCGTCCAAATTCAAAAGGACGCATGTCCAATAAAACAGATTTAGTTTTTATTACACTTTTCCTACTTCACATGGACGCATATCTTTTTCACAGGTTTTGAGAAAATAATGATAGATTGAAAATGAAAAAAAAAAACGAAATCTGTTTTATTGGAGATGCGCCCTTTTCCTTTTGAATTAGAACGGCAGCACAGCATAGGTACCATTTAAATAAGCTCATTCTTAATTCACACTTTTCTGCTGACGTTAATGTATGTATGTATGTAAACTCTTTATTGTTGTTAATATTACTAGAGCGAGTCTACATAGGCACAAACCTTCAGCTTCATGTAAAAATTACGAGTCTGTAAAATCAGATTATTATGATTGTGAGGTAAAGTAAAATACCTAGTTCAATTGAAGGTAATAAGCGCATTTTCTGAAGATTAAACACACGTTAACTAAGCCATCATATTCTTTAAAAGATGAAAGAAAAGCGGTGCAATGATGATTAAGTTTAACACTTACCACAGGTTTACCGTCCACTGATTGATCGGCATCTATAAAATGCACAATGAATTCATAAATAATAATAAAAAACACGATATATTTAAAATTAACATGGTTTTATTTCAAGTAAAATTGTACGATTTATTATACAACTTACATGATAGAACAGAGTAGACACTGATAAGAAGTAATATAGGAAACGCTTGTTTATACATCTTTGATTTATGTGCCGTTTAAATGTAAACTCTTCATTTAATTCTAAACTTTCACAGCACCGCTTTATTGTGATATAATATAATGCTACTTTATACAGAAACTTTTCACTCCACTAATATTATACGCCTTCACAACCGTCCGTTTAATACTGCTCGTCGCAAACCCTGAATTAAGTACCATTAATTTAATAATGTGTTTGCACTCCTATAATAATAGAGCAAGTTTTTTCAACACAGTGTAAGACGACTTAGACGACATTCGCGAAAATTCATGTTGGGTTGAACCTCTGAACGAGAGCAAGGATACTAAAATAGCACGGCCTCGAATCATGACGCGAGTTCTTTCCACTGTAGTTGTCTAATATAATTTTGTATCTTTTTATAAAAGTTTAATGAATATAAATATGCCTAAAAGTTTGAAAAACATTAGTTATATCTACTACATAGTTTTTCTAGACTAGAAATCAAACGGTTAAATTCGGATAAATGTTTCATATAATTTATGTTTTGAATTTGTTTTCTATCACTGTTATATTACAGTTTTGAGAAACGACCGCTAGTTTGAATATAGAATTTATGTTTTCTTAGTCATGATAAAGCAAATAAGAGCAAGCTATTTTCAGAAATGTTCCAGTTTGAGTTGTTCATTATTAGTTTATGTGTGTGCTGTGAAATTTTACTGCTGATTCGATTTTTTTTTGAAGACCAGAAAACCTAGTGATTAGAGATCCTGACTACAAATACAAAACTTGAAGTGTGTCCATGAGGATCTAAACATATTTAACTCAAAACTCAATAAGTTTACGAGCAAGTTAAAAAATGTTCTCAGTCGAGTTAGTCATATTATAATGGAGGCTTGTGTAACTTTATTGGTGTATTCGTGTTAATTTATTTTATCCTATATTTATACTTTTCTTTACATTTTAACTATATCACTCTTTTCATAATGTGTACACATCGTTTTGAATTGTAAATGATGCTTAGTCTTAATTATTTACACTACTGTATCACATGTTTACAATTTGTTTTGTGTGTCGAAATTAATAAAAATAAAATAAAATAAAATAAAATAAAAATAAGTATAAATGTTAATACACGAGTCCTAGACATTTAATTTGTTTATTTAAACAGATATTTATACATGTAACTTTGTTTGTCTATTGCCTAGTACCCCATATTTTTTTAATTTTTGTTTATTGCACAGATTTATTTGATAACACTAAATCGTTTTGCGTCATACAGCGGAAGTTGCTTCTTTCACCGTTCTGCAGGGCTCCAATTCTTCAGTTTTTTCACCTCTGAGTCTCTTTTTATTCGCAGTATGGTGTTCTTTGAACTTTTGAGCTGCGTCTTTGACGCTTTTCCTTAGTTGATGATCCCTAATGAAATAAATAATATTAAAACTTCTGTAGTAACATTAACTTTGCAAATGATTTTAATTGACTCACGTGTATCTTATCCGACAGCAGTAAAAGCATAACAAAAATACACAGATGCTTGCCCAAGTAACAACTATTATGCCAGATACCATAACTCCTTGGAAAATTCTTTCTGTGCGTTTGCGATTTCTCTCTGGAAATACGTCTTCAATTAGATTAGATTGTTGATTAATTCAATAAAAATTACAACATAAATTGTACATTGTCAAGTATTATATATTGTTAGTTATGATTATTATTCATAAAGTAACTGCTATTTATTTTACATTTCGTGATAAAACAGTTAAATACCAACCTTGCGTTTTATATTTTTCAGCCAAGGAGAGCATCAATGTTTTTAAATTCAACACACATTCTCCACTGGTAACATTGAAACGGTAAGGGCTGAAAAAATATAAGTCCACTTTACCTACGGGGTAATAAAATTTAATTACTATACTAACTATGGTTCTTTTTTTCAGAAATATTCTCATTAAAAATAAAGTTACTTGCAGTCAAATGCAAATATATATTTCTATTCATGCTGACCAGAAATATGTACAATCAAGGGCATAAATATACGTACGGTCAAGTGCAAAAATAAGTATCGATATGAACTTCTCAAAAATATGTCCCACGACCTTATTACGCCGGTGTAAGAGCTTACGATACTTATTTTTGAAACTTTGACTACATACCTACATATTATTACACTTGACTGTACGTCACCAAGACGTCAAAAAAATCTATTCACCTTTATGCTACACACAATAAGGTCGGTGACACATAGATTTGACATGATGGCTGTATCGATGTTTATGCCCTCGACTATACCACTAGCTGTTGCCTGCGACTTCGTCCGCGCTGAATTAAATTGATAATCGAGCCTATTAAACTGACCCTGTCACCAAATCCTTTCTTAGCGGATGCCTATGTCGTAATAACTATCTGGGAGAAATATCAATGCAATCCGTCCAATGGTTTGAGCTGTGAGTTGATCGATCAGTCAGTCACGGCTTTTCATACTATGTACAGAAGACGGATGATTTAATTAGGTATATTGGATAAAGACTGTATGACACATATTTTTGAAACGTTTCAAAAATTAATATTTTCATACTCGACTGTGCAATTATATTAATTATTAATAGACAAGGACGCCATAAATTGAAATTACTAAAAGGACATACATGCTTTTATCGCAACCGCATTTTTCTGTACAGGATATTGTTTCGTGGAAAGAACAATCGATTTCACCGCAAGATTGGACAACAAGCTCCTGAAAATAACAACGACGCTTATCAGTGTTGACACATGTGCATGACAGGCGTCTAAAATAAACAGTCTTAATTTATCAATTTACAGAAAACTGAGAAGTGGAGAGTACTCTCCTCCTCCTGCCACCCACCTCCCCTTCCCCCGGTTCGATTACGACCACTTCAGAGGGTAAATTTTTAAAAATTAAAAGAAAAGTATATAAATGTATACAAAATTCATTCTTACTCGCATGTTTTTCACTTCCGCAGCTGAAAAAAAACAGATTTAAAAAAGTCATAGTCTACTTAAATTCCTTAGAAAATAAGTCTAGAGTTAATTGATTTAAAAAAAATGGCGTTTACATTCAATTATGAAATTGAATACATCCCGGCAATATAAATTTAAATACTGAATGCTCTTCTTTAAGACTAAATCACTATTTTCAAGTTCGTCTACAGTTAGACAAGAAGTTCTTCTAGTAAGTATAGATTTTAATTTATTTTAAATCATAAGTTAAGATTGCAATAAATTTATTTTAAAATGACACTGTTAAGTTATTAACCAGCAAAAGTACGAATACTGAAAGTTACGTACCTGCTTCATGATTCCACATACAAATATACAAAATTATACACAAACTAAACAATGACTTTTTGCACATTATTTATGACATTAAATACTAGTATTATTTCTATTTAATTTTATTTTTGTTAATTTAAAAAGCGTACTGTCGCTTTACAATGCAGAGCACGACAGATTTCACACCTCCTACACTTCCTACTATGAATCCTACGGAGCTGCGAAGTTACGTCTAGAGAAGTTCATATTATTATTAACCAATTGAGCAGTAACTCGTAAACTAGTGTTGTATTAACTATCGATGTGTCAACTATACCTTTGCGTTTTTTAATAAGTAAATACTTTCTTTATGCCGACTGTCGTTGCTGAAAAAAAACACAAATGAAACTATTGTTTATATTTTAAAAAGCAGCAATGATGTAATTTGAATTATTTTTATGAGTACGTATTCTATACCACTATACAATAGTTTCTATAACTACAAAAATCGCACTAAAAACGATTTCTTAGCTATTTCTTAAATGGAACACAAAAAAAGAAGTAGTTTAAATATATTCAGACGCTGGATATGATATTGAGTAAGTGCTACAGCACTAACATTTAGGTAGCTATAACGGGTTGACCCCGTAAAGCTTCCTCCTGGACGCTGATTATCATTTCCTTATTCTTTTACTTGACAAATGTGGGTTTTCGTCGTTTAGAAAGTTGAAAGTTTTGTTGAGAAAGTATAATAGTCTAAATTCTCTAAGGTGTATATAATAAAATTAATGAAGGTTTTCTTTTTGGTACAAATTATTAAAAAAAAAAAAATGAAACAAGGTAAACAAGATTTTAAAACAGACTAATAATAAAACTAAAACTACTTCTAATTATAAAACTATAAAGTAAATATGTATTTATGTATTATAGTAATAATATATTGAAGGCACACATGATTAGTTTGTGTTTTTTATTTGCCACTCAATTCAATGGTTTGGCTTTTTTGAAAAAAAAACATTGAAATTAATTTCATTTTATTTTATTTCATATTTCAGTATACAAAGTTAAACTTCATTACAGAATAATGTAACCATCACATTTTTCTTATATTCCCTGTTTATGATAACCGTTCATTGATAAATTGTCATTTCGTTGTTGAAAGTTGCTGCTCAAATACGTAAAAAGTTTACGTAGGTTGGAACGTATCGAGCTCTGCCGTCTGTCATTTTAATTTATTAGCGCTAGCAACATTACACAAATCCCGATTATTAGAAAATAGAATAATTCGAACTTTTAAAATCAACTTTGTTTAATTATTTACATATAATGATAGAAGAAAAGGAAAAACAATGCGCTTTTAAATCTTTTCTTTGGTTCTTAAGTGTTCAATGTTTTTTTTATTCTTTCTATCTAGTGAGATAAAGCGAGATAGCCTATGCGTTAATGCGATGGAAAGAAGGATTGTCTGTCGTGGCAGCATGGCAACGTAGGTTTCACTTCACTCAACCAACCAACCAAACCAACTCAAAAAACCAGTTTATTTACCGACCACATCCGTGGCTTGTCGCTTGGTTTGCATACACAGTGCGCCGCGCCGAGCTTTTTCGAAAGAATTTAATTACTGCCGTCCGTGTGTTCGTACAAAAAATAGTTTTGAAGCTTTTATATTTACGCACTCGAATAAAAGTTTATCAAAGTTTAATTCATAAACTTGTTATTCATACATTTAAATGTAGTGTTATTATAGGTGTGTCGCAGTCGTAGCTTTAAATTTTGAATCGTGAGTGAATTTGTGTGCGCTCACGTGAAAATAAAGGTGTTTAGTTGCATGTGCAGTTCAAACGTGTAAAAAAGAGATGTTGATAGATTGCGGAATTCGTCCTCAGTTCAATTGTCTTGTATTGCATACTTCAGTGATCTTCGTGTGACGAATTCTTAGCGGACTATTGAAAACGTGAGTAAAAGTAACTACAATCAAATAACTGTATTTGATAGTGTACAAAGCCGTTCATTAAGAGTTTTAACTGTTTTTTGATACTGTTATGAATTCTAGTAAGATTTTTATTGGAATCCAGTGTGATTTTCCAATAGGATATTTTGACATCGGGATCTAATTGACTGATATTGTTATTGCACCTAGTGCCTTAATGTTTGTATTGGCATTTTGTAATAATTGACTATGCTAGCTTTTTAAACTACTTACCCACATGATTCTTACCTACAACAGAATAACACATATTTTATTCTATTTTAGAGTGAAGTTTCTATAATTTTTTTTTCATAATCATACTGGCCAGTGTTAAGTTTTTTACACAAATTATGAAAACAATAAAACAAAAGAAAATCAGTATGTAGAGTGGGCATTTTAAGTGAATTAAATGTGTTCTTAAATTCCTGGATTCTTAAGTTATGTCATGTATAGATTAATGAGATAGGAATTTATGTCCACACAAAATATGACAAGTCAAAGCATGGTGCGGATCCATACTGTGGTCCACCATTTCATGAACCCCTGGGATCTATCATTTTAGACAGAAAAAAGAAATATCCTGTGAAAGCATAAACATAAACATAAACAAATTAATTTTATTTGTAATGGTGACTATAGCCTAAGTCCTCACATCCTCACGTCCTGTGTCCAGGCATATATATGCTGCATATGATGATGCTCATGTGACACTGACTAATGTAACCTTTTTATCCAGAATGGTCCCTCTTGTCCACAGATGTCCGTTACTCCCGGTCACATAGCAATAAGCAATTCCTGATGTCCTCGGGACCAGAGGTTGGCTGAGATGCAGCCATGGCGTGCGGCAAGGCTATGTATTCTATAGCCGTTGTTGTCTTCGGTTTCATATGTTTCGTTGTTGGTGCCATAGCAGTTGGCATCCCGACTTGGGGCTATTATTACAGTTGTGAGTATTCTTACATCTAAGATGGAGTGTACTAGTGTTTTTTGCAGACATCTATCCTTTCATACATTTATACTGGTTAGAAAAGGATATGACATTATAAATCTGCGATACACTAGTGTGCTATGGCCATTTTATTTGAATGTTGATGATTGCCCCTTTACTAACTTCATGTAGAACTATACAAGTCTTGTGTGTGTGTGTGTGTTTTTTAATTAACTACATGAAACTACCATGAGACTCGATCATAATTACACAAACAACACTAACTACGAAGACTATGAACTAGTGTGAAACAAATGTTGAGCATCACTCGACTTTTATGTGTTATCCAGTGACTTATCCATTTGTGTAGTTATAATTAACTTCACATTAAAAAATGATAAAGTTTGTGTTAAAAATTTATTAGTTTTTTAGCAATGCACTCATAATTTGATGTTACAATTAATATTATTTTTTCTCAAGGGAGGGAGCTTAAAAACCTTCAACTCAATCATTATTCTTTAGATATAACATTGCCGACAATTTTATTAGAACAAAAATATTTACCTTGCAACTCCGCTACTCACATGCAAGATAACAGCCTGATTCAATAAAATAAAATACTATTTTAGTATCGTCGAATATTTTGACGGTTTCGCGTCAATGGTCCACACGTGACAACCGAAAACAGTTCTCAAAAGGACTTTGAGAATGGTTACACTTAGGTGCGGCTAATGTTATATCTTGAATATAAATGATTGATACATAGAACGCAATTAAAATGTTTCTTGTACATAATGTGTAGTGTATTTTTAATTTGATCACCACCTATTTAGCCGCACAACTAGTTTGACACTAATTCTTTCAGATGATTCTGGCATAGCCCTCTCAGTGCAGTCATACTCTTGTAAGTACTTCCCATTAATAAAATAGACTCTGGCAGCAAAGAGTGGAAATAAAAAAAAACAGAATTGTTGCCATGTTTAAAAACTACGTCAAAAATGAAATTTACGAAGTTACGTTTTCGTTTAATTTCTACTCTTTATTGTAGGAGTCTACAAGCATGCATTAACACATTTCTGAGGGCCCATAAAACTATGCTTAAGCATGAAAAGTCTGGCCCCTGTCACAGTTTTGAAGCAAGAAGACAAGTAAAATACTCATAACCTAGTCATTTAAGTCGCCAATTTTATAAATCTAGGTATGGATTAGCTCTTTGTTAATTTTTGAGCTAATATGCGTCATAAGAGAACTGGGGACATCATTATAACAATGTAGGTATTGGACGTTAAAAATGCACAAAACAGTACTAAAACAGTAAGAAAGTGAGGCGTTGAGATTATTCATTTTAAGCGCAGCTTCAAACTAATTCTATGTAGCAAGTTTTGTACCATCCAACAATTTAAAGGGTGAACAAAGGAAGCCTTAGAATTGACGAACAACTGTTTCGAAATTGAGCCTCGGATACCGTAAGCTAATCGCCTAATAGGTGGCTTTTTTAATCAACAAAATAACCTTAACCTCTCAAACAATACATACCTCACGTAGGTACTTGGGAACTAGTAAACAAGTTTTAAATCGGAGGCCGCGTAAGCTTCCAAGCTTAATGTGTGGGTGAAATTGCTTGTCACCTTTACCAGCCTTTACGTACTTAAAAATGTCGGTCAAATGGTTACGGTATGAGTTTCCAAGCAACGTCGTCCACATAAAAAGCATATGCGTGAAACTTCAAACTTAGATCCCACTTCTGAATGTACCATGTCATCAATATAAACGCATGTTTAGTTTCATTGGTAGTCAAGTCATGATTCTTACTGATGTTCAGCCGTTTTTCTTCTAGATTAATCAGTTTTCTCCCCTGCTTAGATAAGCTTTTTTAAGGGGCGTTCATTAATCACGTGATTCTTAAAAGAGGGAGGGTAAGGTTTCGAAAAACTCACGAAATAGTTCACAAGTAGAGGAGGGTGCGGTTGAAGTGAGGTTTCTTACTTACTTACTTACATGTTATAAACAGAATATAGACCACGTTATTGCGACGAAGTAACATGTAATAGTACCATCGCGAAAAATCAAAAGCACGTGAAAAGACGCCATATTTATTGCGGTTCTCTACATCTAGTACCTTTCGACGGTGAGGTAGACGAATCTCAAGCACACCCAAAAATTGGTAATGATCATCGAGTATTCTTTCAGTTTAACTTTAAAGCAGATTACCTGTGAACAAAGCAAACGAAACACATTGTATTTAAATAAAAAGTCTAACCTGTCTGTACCACACACAACGGAAGTTTGTGCCCTCACCACAACGTGCACAAAGTAGGGCAAACCACGCGCCGGTATATATCTACTCGGGTGTACTGTTACTAACCTTTCTAGGCCCTAAGATGAGATTAAGTGCGATTGCAATACTGAACTTCATTTGTCTTCTAGTTTACAGACGATTGTTAGAAACCGCAGTTACAAGGCAAATTACAGCAAAATACTGAACACGTTGCTCCATTTTGTAAGCTCTACTGGATCATTTGTCATTGTGGTTTTGCTTAATAGTTGAGTTCCTGATTATTCGGAATGCAGATAAGCACAATTCATGAATCTATCGGTATTTGCGATCGTGCAAGCGCATTGAATAACTAATTCGCGAAAGATAGCAGAAATAGACAAACTACTGCATTTAATTAGAATTAATTCATTAATTAATTTTAAAATTGAAATTGAGTTAAGTACGTTTTTAGGATAGATTGAATATGAATTAAAATTAAAATTGAAAATCAAAATTAGGCCCACAATTATAGAGCTTAGGCTCGGTCTACCCCGCAAGGGATAAAGATGTGATTTATGTAGGTACCTATATGTATGTATGTAAAAGGTTAACAAGTTTCTATGAAATTAAATAGTTTCTCCTCTAACTTTAAACCCTTTACAAAAAAATGTAACCACAACAAAACACTTGAACTTGTGAATCTCAAATTTAATTAACATTGTTAGAACTTGCGCCATCCGCTAATCGGACGTTTAATTAATTGAGTAATTACAGAAAAGCCAGTTATAACAATTATTGCGACATAATAAGGTTACTCGATTAAACCACCAGATAATTATCCAACAGCACGATGCATTTTTAAACGTGCCCCGCTCGCCGGGACCCGCCAAACAGGTTGTTGACCCCAGCCCAAGACCTTTGTGACAAACTTGTAGGAGATGCCCCGCCGTTTATGCCTGTTTTCGACTGTTTATTTTATAGCTATGCAAATTGCGATGTTTCGTGAAGAAAAATGTGTTTGTAAATACGCCATTGTACATTTTTTTTTTAGTTTCTATTTACAGTTACGGTCAGATCCATTAAGTTGAGGCTTATAAATGAATCTCGTACTTTTGTTGTTGTTGAATTCCAATCGGTTCTACAAACTTCGACGATTCTCAGTCGCTTCGTCTGGCGAACACGGAAGAAAAAATCAATAGCCATTGTTAATTTGTGCATTAATGGCCTTCCCTTCAGCGTAGTGACGTCTAAACTCTTTCCAACGAGCCTCTCGCAAGGAAGTGATTACTATCTATCATGGTTCCATGAGACAGTTGTTAAATAACACCTACGATAATAACGGTATCGTTTTTAATTCAAGCTTCTTTATAATTGACCTGATTTGGAACTGCTTAATGTTCATAACAAGTTTCGATTATACACTCACAACATTACTTCTTTGCTTTTATTTATTATTTATATGTTATTTTGTGGATTTCTTTATCGTAGTCGTCTCTACTTATTCTGATTTTGACAATATGTACGAAGATGTTACTTTAAACTTAAGACTTTTACCAGAACATTCTAAAGCACGTCTCATTAATTCAGTCTGGCGCACGTTAAAGCAAATATTTTTGCGTGGGTCGTACACGGGTTGAATATTATCGGGTCCTAAACATACATGAGATACTGAGGTACAATGCTCTGAACTCTGCAAAATACAAAAAACGACGATGTGCGTATCAGACACGGTATACACGTGAATCGCCGTAGCATGGTTTTTGTGTTCAATCTTATTTAAAGCTATAGGTATCATTGTTACTTGGGATTAGAGAGATTCAAAACGCTTGGCTGTGTGTATGTTGTGTACAAGTAAGGCACATGAGTTTTGGATGGATATTACAAATTGTGGTGCGAAGTTTACGGGTTTTGTTAATCGCAGAATTGTGTGAAGCAAAAAGCAAACAAAGGTTTTCTTGAAATGCAGAACCCTTTGAACTTGATGCTTCATATCGCGCGCGCATCTGCCTTCGTGTAACAAATCCACCTGGTAATGTTATCTGGCTGATCCAAAATTTTCTCTCACAGTTTTATAATAGTCTAACTGTTGTTGATGTTTGCCAACGCGTATCGAGTTCCATCAATGGTCAACATGACAATGCCATTTTTTGTGACTGACAGCCATTGACCTCGCTTCGGGATGCCAGCGCGCGATATGAAGGTCCCAAGAAAGCCTTTTTTCTCACTGGCTTTTTGTTCTGCTATTAGACGGAGTATCTTCATTGTCCATGACATTGATGCTAAATGAAGTGTCAAGTCTGGCAATTTGTTACATTTTATTAAGTACCACGGTGTAATGCACTTTTAAACTACAGCTATCTTAGCACAGATGAGACTTACCTTTAGTCTCAGACTACCCCTTCCTGTGTGATGTTAAGCAACAAACATACGCACAAGGCAAGGCGCAGTTTAAACCGGCCTCACTGTGCCATTCGCAAAACTCCGTCTTTACTTTTTATGGGTTCTGAGCATTATGTATTAAGTGGTATTGAAGATAGATTAAATAAAGAATACGAGGCTTACGCTTTGGTTTTGTCTTTTCTAAATGAACAGATTGTTGACCATCGGCGTATATAAATCATGTCATGCCTTAAAGTACGGGGGGTAAAAAAAATCAAGAAACATCACACGAGGGGGATGTGTTTCCATAAACTCAAGAGTCTCCCTTGTATTTTTTTTGGAAGGTGGAACTGAAAATTTTAATGCTCGCGACTTAACGCTTTCCATGCTTCCAAATCCAAGTGAGGTAGAGCAAAAAAGTGGCTAAAGAAACATCACGTGATTTATGGGTTGTATTAAATTAAACTAAGGTTTAGTAAAAGAAAACAATAATGCTAACCTAGTGAGAATATTATATAGGTGACTTAGGATCTGGAATATTGAAATATCTTAAGCTAGGGCATTACACTCCAACGTAACTTAACTAGGTTATCGGTGCACCAGGGTTTGCTGTACTCGTAAAAATTATCGCTAAACACTTTACGACGTATTGTTTCTGTTCCTTCAATGAATCCAGTTACGACGAAGGAGTTACGGGGCTCAAACATTGAACCATTGTCTTTTAATAAATGCATTCTGAGGGTCTGAGGGCCGGACGGACGTTCCGAGACCAAATAGGAGACGTTTAGGAAAAAGATCAGATCAGGAGTACCCGAAACCGACGAGCACGTACGAAGAGAATCTTACACGTATCTTCAAGAGATTGATGAATGTGGATGATGCGAAATAAGGAAGTCATGTTCGTAGCAAGTGGAACAAAGTAGTCTCTCCCTAATTCTGTGGGAAAGAGGCGCGACGGTATGTATGTATGTGTGTATCCTGAGGGTATTGAGTGTTAAGATGATGGGACCATATTGAGACACTGGAACGAGCTGTATTTTGTCGTGCAGTGGGCTAAAATGTGGGGCTATTATTAGGCCACGCTTAGCATGACTGGTAGTATAGATGGAAAGAGGAATCAAAATACTGATGGGTTGCTAGCCGCACCGCTTATACCATGATTCCTAAGATTTTCGCTCATCTCCTCGATGTCGATGGACTTTTAGCATCTGCGCGGGAAGAGAAACAACTGGTACATTCTAAGTTTTTTTTAATACTAAAGACAGCGTTCTGCAAACTACGCCCTGCCATGTGCGCGTGTGCGTGTCTCAAACAATTTGTTTAGCAAAGTTTGATCGCGCTTGTTCGCGTGCATGTGTACGCACACGCTACGCGTAGTTTAAACCGGCCTCACCTCGCCGTTCACAGGAACCGAGCTTCAGTTGATCTGAGAGGTCCACTGAGAATAAAACAGTCCAAACGAAATATAATATTATTATCTATATTAGTTGCGTAATAGTTTCAATTTCGTTGCATTCGATATTTAAGTAAACTAACGGGTGTGGCCCGTTATTCCACCCAACGGAACCAGGTCAGACCCAACACGATTCCATCTGACAGATGCTTGATCGTCGTATGCGCTACGGGCAATATTAAACAAAGATTAAAGCGTGCGCTATCAAAGGCGCATAGACTATAGAAAACCATAACCTTACAAACATTAATAGGAACTGAATCACGTACCTACCTCTTTGGAAACTTTTCCCATACAATATCGCAATAATTTATTTAGCAGGAGTATGATGAGTCGTTATAACATTTGCAGTGAAGAGGTCTCACAGTGGTACGCGATTCTGTTTCTTTCACTGTACACTCACTGCCCTTTGTAAAGAAGTCAGAGGTCACTGATCTGATATTCTAAAGTCATCAAAGACATCGTTTTCAAATTAAATTGCTGTTCAACCATCGGAATTTAGATTGCAAATGAAAGTTTCATTGCTTGCAAAAACTTGTCAGGTATTAGTTGGATTTACACGCAGGGGGTTCCGTTCGAATGTACAAATTGTACAATAACCATTAAAGATTGAGGAAACACACCGATAGGAATACATTCCAATGATTAACTTTGTAATATGACTATATAGTGGAGCTCCAATACCACCTTAATCCAGCCGATGCCGAATCCTTTCTTGGTGGATGCCATCGTCATAGCCACTATCTGCGTTCCGAATTTCAGCACAATCCGTTCAGTTTCTGAGCTCTGCGTTGATTGATCAGTCAATCACGGTTTTCTACGTATCATCTCAACATGTACAAGTATGCTGAAGATTATTATTTCTTGTAACAGCGACATTATTACACACACAGCAAAAATTTCAAGCGTCTCCTTTTTATGGTTCAAAAGGTATGGCCCTCACTTATTTTGGCTACGGAACTCTAAAAATTACCAGCCAATTTGGCAGAAGTGAGAGGTTTAATAACATCAGGACGGGCACGAAGTAGGCGGTCATCATGAGACTAATTGACTCATGACTTCACTGATCCTTTGGGTCATTAATGACGTATAAATGTGACGATGAAAGCCCGTTTTGACCTCACAACGGAAGTGGTGTATCATTGTGATTCTACTCAAATAAATGGACCTTTACGCTTCATTAAAAATGCTTTTTTTAAACAGTTGTTTAATACTCGTGAAATGAATCTCACTCAGTTTATCTAACATTTTCTGTTTCTAGTTTATCACTTCGGTTTCCGTTTTCCTCTCGCGACTTGACTGGGTTATTAACTTGACGATTAAATCAACACGACAAGATGTTTCCTCGACATGGAATTTTTTATTTCCTTGGTAGGTAAATGCAGTATTACCTGTTCTGCATAAACCTATGCGGCGAAGCAGTTTTCCGTTGCAAATAAACCGCGTGCCTCTGAAGTTAGACTTTCAAATTAATAGTCATTGGTAGACTGAGAGGGGTGATTCCAACTTTGAATTTCGGAGTAGACCCCCACCGTTTCAAGCGTGGAAGTGTGGAATTTTGCGTGCTAATTTCTGTACTCTGGTCTGCCAAAACATGCACGTAGGTAAACAGATGGTCGTGACTGCGAAATCTGCTCGCGCTGGATTTAAAGGTGGTAAAAGGCTTTACATGCGTTAGGCCTAGTTACACAATTAGCGAGCCATCCAATTCGCGTTATAGTACAAATTAAATTTGGACAAGGATAGGAAGTCGTGATGACTCTCCACTCTTCTCTCTTAAGGCCAATATGTGGCTTGTGTATTTATAATCCAATGTGGGTCTGTACCCACAATATCAGCAATTTGAAAAGCTACATTATTCGTTTAACGGTAGTTGTTGATAGCTGTGTCGTCACAAGAAATTTGGAACTGACTATCGTTAGAAGAATCAGGTATGACAAAGACAAAGCATGTATTGACTTAAACATTGACTGACATTGTAGTTTTATTGAGTCGCTCCGCTCAAGAGTGAAAAACAAATTTCAAGACCATAGTGTTCTTTGACTTGATGCCTATCAATTATCTAACATTAATTACTTCTCAGTGCGAACGATTCTTTTTTTTATATCCCGCCCAGTGTTCAAAATAATTTACTGACGTGCAAAAACAGCGGGTCACTCCTCATACGCATTTTTGTGGAGTAGACCCGTTATTTTTGCTCGTCAGCGTAGCACTATTGCTTATGAATAAATCTTCAACCCACGACTGCATCATAGAACCTTCGGTAAATGCCAGTCCTGATTTATCTTTCAACTTGACCTATTCGGTTGGTACGGCTGGTGGTATTTTAATGTAATTGAGACAAATGGGTAAAAGTGAGCGCTCGAAAAAAGATCATTATGATGCTTCTTGTTTATTACGCCGTAGTTCCGATGCATTATCTAATAGAGGTTTAAACATGTCATTACGGACGCAGCTTTTTTCTCTTTTACTTTTTGTTCGTAACGTCTTCATTTGTTTTTAATAAACAGAACGGGCTACAATTTAATCGCTTCCTTACTATTTGTTAATCACGGGATGCAGAAAGGAATGTGTCGTGTGTTGGATGCTTGATACACAAAAAAACATTGCGTTATTTGCGTAAATCCTAAACTAACCTTGAATATTCGAGACAGGATTTCCCTTTGCTGATAAGAATGGCGTTGTATAGTTGAATCGTGTAATAACTATCTATTCGTTACCGAAACACAGTTGCTGTGTAAGTTTTCGTTTCGATCACAAAATAAAATACGTCTCGAGCGCGCGTTAAAATGTCAAATACTATGAGAACTATTCGTTGTCTTTTCGTTCAGTGGTGATGCCAATGTACCTATATAGTAATTGAGACGGTAAACAACGCGTGCGATACGTTTTTCGTCTCAAAAACGTATACTAGAGGTTCGAAATTTAGCCGAAACAATCGATACCGAAACGATACGTAGTTACGACATAGCAAACCTAAGCTATGAGCCAACCAACAAACAGTTATGACAGCACCTTGGAAGGGTCTATTCTCAAATCAGTGACATCACTCCGTAGTAATAGTAAAGCCAGTTTGTTTACCGCCCATTTGTGATAACCTGAGGTGGCGTAACGTGACATACTAATTGGCAAGGTCGATACTTACCGAAGATGCTTTATGGGCTAATTCAACTTTACGTAATGCACCTATGACTGGTTCATGCCAAGGTAATTAACCCATAGAGTGAAAATGACATTTGTTTGCCAAAGAGTTCGTCGAACCACTGCGGCTATGTTGCACTCTGATTGGTGCGTCTACGATTAAACATCATACTTAGAATTGGATACAATTTTTTTTTTACAAAAAGGAATTTTTCCGGAATGTTTGAACACCCCTACGTCATATAAATCATTTAAATTCATTTAAATTTTTGATTAAAAATTTTGTCCCAACCTTGACAGGGGTCACTTTGTACAGTCAAGTGTTTAATAATATGTATCTAGTCAAAGTTTCAAAAATAAGTACCATACGCTCTTACATCGGCGTAATAAGGTCGTGGGACATATTTTCGAGAAGTTCGTATCCATACTTATTTTTGCACTTGACCGTACATCGACCACTTTATGGAAACATTTTAACAACTATGATTCAAAAATCCAGAAATACATTTACAGGGCAAACTAACCCGAAAATGTGCTAAAATATTCCGGGGCAGTTTTAAGATACCCTGTATATTATAATGATGTAATTGAAGGGAGATACATGATAAAACTAGTGCTAGCTAGTTACAAGTCACTTGACAAATGAGGTAGATATTGGATGGCTCGTGCTACCACTCTGATGGTTAATTACTCTTTGATTTTCCTGTACTTACTAGTAGGTATTTAGTTTGTGCTGACAACGATCGCAGATCTTTGGCCTGTTTAGCATTTAAAACTGCTTTGAGGATTGTTGAGCTTTGATTGTTTTTACCGTTGAAACTGAACTTCTTTAGGTAAGGAAAGGTCAACTAAGGGCAAATCATTACAAAAAAGGTAATTGCGTTAGAATAGATGTACGGCCGAAGAAACTGAATCACATTACCTCTGTGGAACCTTTTCTCATTCAATTTTGCAATAATTTCTTATGCAGGTGTTTGGTAAGTCATTATGAAATTTGCAGAGAAAAGATTCCACGTAGGTACGTGATTTCTTTCAGTGTAGATAGCTGTAGGTAGATAATGTTTATAAAAAGCCAATTTTAAAGTTTGGGTTACTGGCTCTTACGTGGTCTTGCTTACTAAAAATGGGTTCTTGGTAGTACCTACATACTTTTATTTACTACATTTTTTATTATAAGTACATCTGTAATATCGGCAAATCGGACTCACGGAATTGTTGAACACGCCTTATTTATTTTATTTATAAATTGTTTTAAGGAGCGACCACACCGCCGCGTATACGCAGTGACGTGTCGTAGGAGTCACATTTTCTCACCGTTTTTCCATGTATACATTTTGTTGCGTAAACGCACGTTCGACGTATTTTACGCATCGGTGTAGTCGACTTGTCCGTAGCTCAGTTGGTATGGGAAGTGCATGTATGACCGTTATAAATTTTTAAATGGTCATTGAATTTGATTTTTCTTTGTTCACAGTTGAAAATCCGAACTTCGACCAAGGCTATTTCGGACCATGGCGTATTTGCAAGAGACTGCTCTACAACAGAGAGAAATGTGGCGCCGACGTCTCCAAATTCAGACCTTCGAGTGAGTGCTCTTTTAATCTCAATCGCTTCCAGTTTTTATTAGTATACTATGCTCGACCCACCGTAGAATGTTCTCACAGTAAACGACACAAGATTTTCCTTGTCAATTCTATGTCACGTCACTATGACATTTACTGTGAGAGGGTTCCATTGTTGGTCAGGAATCAATTTGTTCAATGGTACGTACTGAGTACGCAATGGTATTTTACTGGGAGCTATAGGCTGTCTAACTCGCTCGCAATCGCCGTCGTGTTCGTTTTGACAGTTCTTGTATGAATGTGACAGCTAGCTGATTCCGATGCCAATTGACAGCCCATACATGAACTGTCAAAATGAACACGATGGCGATTGCGAGCGAGTTAGATAATAGGCCTACTAGTCCCTATTTCGGTAAACATTTCGGAGCCGATTTGAAACTTGTTTGAACACGGTAAGTTCTCAAGGCGGCAATGTATTCCGAATTGTCATAGTCACTTGTCGCCCGTCATGTTTACCAAATAGGGGCCTGGATAAAAACATTTTAAGCGTTGCCTAGTTAAATGTTTATGGTTTTGTAAAATGGGAGGTCCCATTTTAAGATGTAGTGGCGTGTAACGCTCTTCTTTGTATTACAGATATTTCATCAAGTAGGTTGAGAAATAAACTGTTATTCAAGAAGTGTAGATACTTCTTCAATAGTGGTAATTTATTTCCAAACAAACACTTCCAAATTCAATACCAGTCCTATTCAGCGCTAAGTTACGTATGTCTGAGGTCACAAGTACTTTTAAAGAACCTGAGTACACTAAAGTTTTGCGTCCCTCACTGGATCTGTTCGTCCGAGCTCACTGATGATTGAGCGATTAATATTATTTGAAACAATCTAATAAAAAAATTACGAAATATGCGTATGACTATATTCAGAAAAAGATTGTTACAATATTTTTGCTTTACACCGTTATTCAACGCCATATGTAACGTTAATATTTGCATTACACCTTCACGATACAGCTCAACCTCAATCTTTTGCGATAAAACCTAAAATGTATTACCTAACGAGGGCGCTGTCCTGGTGTTTTGCGAAAAAGAAAATTACTTAAAAATACCTCTACAATATGCTTCGTAAGTGTGAGCGTTCAAAACATTTCCTCACAAACGAACGGTCGTCAAAATTCAATGGAAGTTTAAGTATATCAAACAATATAGATGAAAGACAGAAAACCGCAAGCATAACGGAACGGTATTATTATAAACATCATAATGTATTGTGTCCGCCCTTGAGATATTCCATACCTACAACATCAAAGCCGTCTGATCTATATTAAGACGCTTCGGCATACATCTCAAATATTGGATCATGTTTGTCTCTAAAGAAATAGTAAGAATTTATGAATTTTTATTTCCTCGTTTTTCGGAGCTACAAGCTACAATTTTGAACGTCTAAAATAATCTAACAACATTGGTCATAACCCCAATCACTGCGAGTGATTTTTAATAGAGGGTGGATAAATAAATACCTGTTTATCATATCATGGCGTATAATACAGTCCGCAGCAGAAGTAGATAACTTCACTTTCTCTTATTACCTTGGCGATAAAGTCGTGTATTGAGCATTTTGAGCTGTATAACTGTTTACCTATATCGTCTACTGAACACTCGCACTTACGGAAATTGCATTAATTAAAGAACCCTAAGAAATTACAGTTACTTCCTCCCCTTACGATTTTAATCACAGGCCTTTTTACACATGACTCACTTTTTATCAAAGATTCTAGCTTTCACAATTCAATACCTTGGCATGCGATTTTACACTGAACCGAATATGTGTTTTCTAGGGATACGTATATAGAATTATCTGTATCTTGTAACTAATGCACTGATGTTTATGAAACTTTCAGTCTTCCATAACTTGAAAGATAATTAACGTTATTAAAAAAAAATCCAAACCTACATAGTTTTGAGGAATACGTGAACGAAAATTTGAGGCACTTGTTCAGAAGTCTGAATAGTTACATATACGAATATAAAATATTCTCATGCAGGTCAAAGCGACATAACAATTTTATAGAAGCTGGTTTATAATTAAACTCCCAATTATTCCAAGAAGTCCCTTTACAAATAAATTGCATTTTTCGTGTAGCAAAAGGTCCAATCCACTACAGAACCCGAAGCGTGCATCAAAAACGAACAATTCCGTGTTTTACTTTAATGAGCTCCCATCTGTCATGCCTCGGTAACATAAATCTACTTTTGACTGTACGGTAACCACTGACCTATATTACTAGACAACGCCCCCTTCACTCTCCTTTGTTGTTGTTAAGGCACCCATTTCAAGTCCACCCGTCTCTTTCACCAAATTAAAATGTTTGTATTCTTTTCCCACCAAAATCGTACGTATAACATTTACGTTAACATAGCTTTTCATTGCGTTGTAAACTACGAGCGCGCTAATCAAATATTCATAAGTGTGTAAATCATTTGTAATTCAATAACGCTTCAATAGACATACATTTCTGTCTGAAATATGGCAAGGACATCGTATAGAAAACTATTGGGAACATTATAGACGGTCTGCTGGCGGACAGCATTGATGTGTTCGAGAACCTATTGTTTTGAATAAATACTTTGTTGAAATTATTGCCGGTTTGTCTTGCCGAAGTTTGGGCTTCAATAAAAAAAACGTTTATACTGAGAATGCTATTTTACGTGTAAATTTTTCTGAATACTAAGCACTTTTGGAAAGACCGTCTTAATTTTCCAAATTTCATTGTGTACTTTTAGACCCTTTCATTTTATGCAATCCTAAATGACAATGGAGATTAGACTTAAAATATAACACTGCTGGCTTTTTCTTGACGTGTTAAGACTAACCTGCTAACTGCGTCTGTTGCGCGGGAATTTGCACTTTGTCGCGAAAAAGAAGCATATGTTAACCAGGGATGGTCATAGCTTCTATTAGTGGCAGAAATTTTAAAATCGCTTCAGTAGTTCCAGAGTTTACTCTCCTACAATTAAACAAATAAGGTTTGTCTTTTCTATATAAATATAGGTTTATCGCGTGTGGCGAACTAGTGGACTGTATATTATAAATGAAAGCGGCTTATGATGATGAACTGGTTTTTAATAAGTATAGGAGTAGAACTACATAAGACGAGTGACCTCGTGGCAGCAGCACCTCGTAAGGAACTGAATCAGTTATAAAAAATGAGATGCTGCTGTCACAAGGTTTAGCTAGCCAGCTATGAAATACATTTTGGCAGTAAAAAGGAGTTTATCCTCCACATAGCGGTTTCATTTTCTTTTGTACGAACCCTTAACACGGGGGTCGACGTAACCTATATTCATAACGCAGGGGTGTCCCGTGTCGGTTGTCAAGGAATCGATTAAAGAAACGGGAAAGGCAACTGCATTAGCATATCGCCTTGTTTCTTTGTATCGATCCCGTAGCCAACGCAAGCTTTCGCTTTTCTTTTCAAGAAGTATTTCAATGCAGAACGAATTGGGTATCTGAACACCGATATAATTATTATACCTACGTACAAGTGCGAAATTAAGAGGCTATTGTTAAACAGATTCAATTTAATATAATATGAAAGTGCGAGTTTCGCATATCCGTAATGGAAATTACCGCTATGGTTTTATTTTGTCCGATAAGAATGAAATTAGTGTACGATATTTCTTACTTCAAGATCTTGCTTTGTAAGAATGTGTGTGTAGCCGGAGTCTTGAGTGTCTATATGACTGGATAAATCAAACCCGGGATATCTAGACCCAAACTCCTGTCTACAGCATGTCTGCAGCAATAAGTATGAAAAATACAAATCCTTAGCTTAGTTTGAAACTAGGGTCTATATTTAAGTGCCAATCGTATTTGTATGTATTCATGTACTTCTAACTATGAATTGTACATAAAATACAGGAAATCTACCTACTGTTCCACGATATTATATAAAAGAAAATGACCAAGATACAGCTCTATATTCTTCCATGCTGGTCTGGGAGTAAAGAAAAAACATGAACAGAATGTACCAGTTGCTTTTCTTCCCGCGCAGATGGTAAAAGCCCATCGAGGGATCGGGCGAAAATCTTAGGGATCATGTTATTGTTATTAGGCGATGTGCCTAGCAACCCTTCACTGTTTTGTTCCCCTTTCCGTCCATACGCCCACAATCATGCTAAAAGTGGTCTTTAGGTCTTTTTACTTTAGGCTCTGTCTACCCCGTAAGGGATAAAGACGTGATTTATGTATGTATGTATGTATAGCTTTATAATTTTAAACAAGTACTATTTACTTTTTAACGTATTACTCATTCAAGTATGCCAAGTATTTCTGGTACTTACTATTTATGTGAGTAGCTGTTTAAACAAAAAAATATATCGCGCAATATCTTAGCAGGTATTGGGTAACTGAATGCGCGTATTTTCTATTGCCCAAATAAACTTAACTAATTGGATTGTCTTGATGTTTAATCTATTAACCGCACCTAGTTCTCTACCGAGTCCATCAACTTAATTTATTATGTTAAAGAACGGTAGCACCCGATGTCACATAAACTATTCACATTCAGCCAGTGCCAACATATCAGCCAGTTTTGTACGAAATAGGTCGTTTATGATAAAACTTTTGTACAGAAAAGTATTCCCATTATATATGTATTATAGCTCTTGCAATTCACGATGGCGTGTGAGCTTTATGTGTAATAAACCCGTATATACCCCAGTGAATACGTCTCAAAGTGTGCGTGTCAAAATTTACTTCTCCGTCTTTTTACCGAGTAATCCTCAACATCACGATTGTTATTCGTCGCGGTTTATTATTGGGCATCAACTGACAATGAGCGGATACTCCATACTAAATACACGCTGTTACTGTTACTGCATAAGCACGATTTGTCCACCTGCCAATGTGTGTGTGCTGCAGAGAGAACCAGACTATTTAGAGTTTCCCTCAATATATTATACTATGGTCGCCTGAGTAGGCATAGAATTTGGTGCCAGAAGGGTGCAGGTAGAGACTACTCTGCGTTTAGATATTGTGCGGTACCAGTTTAAACATGATAGTTCGAGAATCAATTCAATGTGAATCTCGGCCGACTATTTTAAGGGATATTGTCTCTTCCTCTTTAACACTCCCCACTTCCACACTTGTCTGGGAGCAAAGAAATAACAGAATGTACCCGTGGCTTCTCTGCCCGCGCTGGTGGTAAAAGCCCATCGAGGGAATTGGCGAAAATCTTATGTGTTATAGGCGATGCGGCTAGCAACCCATCACTATTTTAATTCCCATTTACCCGCCACCCCGCAGGGTAGCGATAACCAAATTCTATGCAGACGGAGTCGCAGGCAACAGTTAGTGACCCATATTTTCACAAAACCTGTTGAAATTCTCCGTAACCTTCAAAGCCCAAGCGAACGACATTAGTAATGACACTTTCATTAACTCACACCTATTTATTTGCATGTTTAATCAACCAGTTAGGCTATTTCGGAACGACCCCGCACGCCCGGTGTTTCATACATTTCATTAGCACCTGACATATCTGACGTGCATGTCCACATTCGTTTGTTAAATTAGCAAGTTAAGGGAAAGTTTCATATTTCTCATTTGCTCTTGCTTTCCGTACATACATAAATACATAAATCACGTCTTTATCCCTTACGGGCCTTTTTTTATGGTGTGGAAAATGCGCCTTATGCATCCGCCCGGTACGGGTTTACCGGGGGTATGTGGGGCTCTCCCGTGATGGCAAGCATATCCACTAAAAACCACACGAATTCCCTACTCGGTCGTATGTGAGGCGTTACGGAAGCACTCGCTGTCACCGCGACGCCCCACGACCACCCCAGGATGGGATTCCCTCATCGCGGCACTTGTGCAATGCAGGTTTGGGAAATACGGGTTAAACAGAGCCTAGGTTAACATGAACTAAAGCCCACGATTAGCTTCATTGTATAGGTGTAAAGGGGAATCAAAATAGTGGGTTGCTAGCCACATCGCTTATAACCTCTTGTCTTATGTCATCCTAGTAGGTACATCTCAATATTAAGATTTTAAATTCGGTATCATTGAGATCCATTTTGACATCGAAGTTCCATAGAGTTCGAGACGGAGAGTATTAATTACCATCATATTTGTTTGTTTATTTGTGAAATTACCGAATTAAAGGAAAGGTTAATATTTATTTGTTTGCTTTTGTTCCATTTATGGTGCAACTTCTATTTATAATAATGAAACAGACAGAGGCAGCATCATAAATGTGGAATGGAACGTAAGAGTGTGAAGGTGACGGACGATATTATGAGTGAGACGATGAATATTCGATTTGAAGAATGAGACGGACCTGATACCACCGTTCAGCGGGCGAGACAAGACGCAGTCGGTGACAAGATGGATCAAGGGAGTTGACCACAACGCGAACATCTTCGGCTGGACCCCGCTGCAACAGCTTCTGGTGGCGCGACGTGCGCTGACAGGTACGGCAGCATTGTGGATACGCACGGAGCGACTGCATAGGACGTGGGCTGACTTGAAGACTGCTCTTGCTGAAGAACTTAAAGACACTGTAGACTCGAAGACGATTTACGAAATGATGAGGGCAGAAACTCCATCACAAGACCAGCAGGAACAGAACGTTAAGCGAAGCGGAAGCCACGGAAAGACGTGATGTTATAGCTGCAGAGAGTTAAATCATTCATCAGCGGAGTGCCCGCACAAAGAGAAAAGCCTCAAATGTTTCAGGTGCAACTAGTTCGGCCATATCTCATCAAAGTGCACGAATACGCTGACGCATTTGCAAACGGGAACGACATGTGACAAGAATGAGACCAAAGATGACGTGAATAACGCGGCAGGAAGCAATGTCACCAGTGGCGGCGCGCATGTGCATGTCGACCATGCCGTAAAGACGGTCATGGAAGGAATCCCGAGGTGAAAGAAGAGGTTCTGCGGCAGATTGACAGCAACCAGCTCAAACCATGGGAGTATACGGTGGCTTTAAGAACGGGAAAGACGTGCCGGTGGCACAGAGGCCGCGGCGAAGGACCCAGCAGCGAGTGGTGGAGCGGCAGGAAAAGTATGAGAAGTCAACGGATGGCATCATGCACTCGGACGATAACAATTAGAGATTTAGACGACGCGAAAGACGGCTGGTTTGATAATGATATGATGTACAAAACGAAGGTGAAGATGAAGACTTGCTGACATAAGTTTTGTAGGGATTTTATTTTTATACGAGTTTTATTCATAAGTAAGATGTTTGATTTAATGTTTGAATGACGTTATGATCTTTATTTGAAGTTGTAATTTTGTTTTCTGTGATATTGTAAATATTTAAGATTTAAGATGTTTCCATCAGAGTGTAAGGACGAATGTTAGCCTGAGGACAGGTGTTAGAGCAGGACGGCCGAATGTGGAATGGAACGTAAGAGAGTGTAAAGGTGACGGACGATATTATGAGTGAGACGATGAATATTCGATTTGAAGAATGAGATGACGTATGTAAGATGTTTAGGATTTAATTATAATCAGTCTGCGGTGCCATTTCGATATGTAAAGAATACGAAATAAATATTTTCCGGAGACTAAATTAGTTTCTTTATTAATTTAGTCTCACATAAATATTTGATAAGTACTGAAGATATCAGGAAATGAACGAAGCGATCAATGGCAGACGATGATCTAGTTAACCTAACCTAAAAGCCTTTGTAAAAGGTACCAATAATTGGACTTCGCAACTCCAAGTTTTGGATTACTGAGATACATTCGTTCGATCCATATCACGCATTAAAATAAAACGCGTTTCAACTCGTGTACTTTCTATACACATAAACAACATAAGGTGCATTGGGGTATATTCGAAATTGGGGGAATTTCAAAAACCGTGGATATCCACTAAACGGAACAATTCCATAATCTGGCAACGCTTAAGAAGCCAAAGACATTGGAGCTTCTAGGTAAGCTATCCACGAGTTTTGTAAACAATCACAAATTTTCTAGTAAGGCACCACTGTCAAACCATTTAACCAGCTGTAATGTACGTGCTACGTTGTACTTATAACGTTGAATTTTTTTCGTAATGTGCCATCAGTAAATACAGTGCATGGCCATAATTCCATATTGGGCGCGCTATGATGTCGACAAACATTATGTCATGCTTAACATTGGAGCTCAGCGAGCGATAATATCTCAAAGACCACTACAACACAACTCGAGAAATCCGTCGTTATATGACATTGACACAATAAACAATACTTAATGCAATGGAGAATTACTCTCTAGACTAGACTATACTCGTCCTTTGCTAACCTCACTCAAAGGTAAATTTTTACATTCTTTTAAGTAATTTGTAATGTAAGTATACCTGTTTGGTTCAAATATTACGCGGCAAATTTGACCTCATGCCAGTGGGTCGGATTGGCTTGAAATTTGTTGTATTACAAAACTTTTGGTGTGATAAAAAAACCGGCCAAGTCCGAGTTGGACTCGCGCACAGATTCGGCAAGTGAATAATAAATTGGTGTTAGCAGAGCCTTTCTCCTAAACTAAATATAGTCAAGTGAGGTCATTTCATATTGGAAATTTCTAGGACAACTGGAATTATTTCATATCTATTGGTAACACGGTAATTTGTATGGAATACCTTTTGTAATTACTATCTATAACGTATCTTTTGATTGAGTTGGAGTTCATTTATAGCTAGCGATGACCA
The DNA here is from genome assembly GCA_932294345.1 of Pandemis cinnamomeana. Classification (NCBI taxonomy): domain Eukaryota; kingdom Metazoa; phylum Arthropoda; class Insecta; order Lepidoptera; family Tortricidae; genus Pandemis; species Pandemis cinnamomeana. The sequence goes on from OW028721.1 coordinate 10,613,027, forward strand.
CTAGACCATAGAAGGACGCGAAACTAAGCCTAATATTTGTACCTGCCGCATAAGGTACTAAAGCTATCCCTTAACAACTTTTAGGCTAGTCTCATTACGGACTTGCGCGGTCAGTTTTCCCACCACCTTCGCCGCTGACAGTCTAACGTGTTGAGCAATTAGTGGCTTATCTAAATGTTTCTCCGAGAATGCGATTGTTTGTGAACTCGGGACGTGGAAGTTGACGCGATCGCATTTTGTTTATCGGTTGGACGAGTTACCACGGCTCTGGTTTGTGAGGTTCGTGTGACTGTTTCAAAATCGACGGCAGTTGCTAACTAACCTAGGTTTCCTTTTGTTTTTAAACAAGTCTTATATTTGACCACAGGGGCCCGATTTTTGAATGCCACTCGAAAGTGATAAAAAATCGCGCTGAATTTGAAATACAAATTGCTTAAAAGAAAATTATTGGGGGTAACATGACGTCTTAATGCGATTCAATTCTATTCTATTATTAACTATTTAGCAACATCGGGTGCAATGTAGATACGAACTAAAACGGCGCTGCCACAATTATAGACATAGACATAACTTTATACGGCATCGAGAAATACATAGACTACAATGTTTAAAAACATACTGAGTTGATGATGCCGAGAAGGTATCGTTACATTTCAACTAATTTACAAAAAAAACTTGACAAATTATATATCTAAACCTTCTTCATAAACCACTCTATCTATCGGTGAAAACCGCATGAAGTTCCGTTCAACACTTTTCAGTTTATTGCTAACAAACAGATATACGCGGCGGATGACTTTTTTATAAGTGCTAGTCAAACCATTTGAATCGTGATCCTGTGATACCTTTTCACATTATGTCGTAAAGCCGATGACTCTTTAAGATTAACTCCAAAAGGTCACTCACGATCGAATTTATTTCTCCGCTCAATCTTCAACGCAAATTTTGTACTCTACTGAAAACTACTCTGAACAGATTCAGCCAGTTTACTTGAGTAAAGGCTAATTCAAGACGTACAGATCTTCTCAGTCTTTTATCATTTGGCCTAGTAAGAAAGTATATCGTAAAACAACATCACAGAGAGCATAATTAATTGAAACAATCCTTTTACCACGTATTTTAAAAACAAACGTGTTATTTTGAAAGTGCGACCGTGTCGAGAGTCGTATGGGATTTGTCGCACGTGCCACTTTGCACCATAATAGCACATTATTCAGTTATCCAAGAGCATGAAGATGTCAGGGGCGTTTTCGTATCACGAAGACTAATATGCTGTTGGATTCAACGTCACCGTTATAACTTCATTTTAATTACTGGCTGCAAAATTAAAATTTGTATCCGAAGCGGCTTGACTTTTTCCGACACTTCCATCAATTGTATTAAATTATTGCTCTATTGGTGAAATCCGCATGAAAATGTTCAGAAGTTTTTGAGTATCGCGAACAGAAGGACGCGGCGTAGAAGTATGTGTTATAATTATGTAGTGATAGGTGTAGTCTTACTAGGCATAAGCCATCCTCTACTTCGCAATATCTTTTTCAAATCTTTTCTGTCAATGAACAACTGACTTTGTTACAAGTACGATCCAAAAAGTTACTCTTTCGCTTGGAAAAAATACTGGGGTATTCATTGTATTTAGTTTTTGTAAGTGGTAATACTTCTGTTCGTAAGGAAGCACCTCGGTACAGAACGTCCGTATGCGCCAACGTAATGCTAAAACAATGTCATTGTAAGCATAAACCAACCAACTAGCAATGCTTTCATTGTTCCCTTTGGCATGCATCCTAAGTGTTATACATACTTAGTGTATATATGTAACTGTATAGTTGGGGATTGCGTAGCATTAAGTAAACGTAGAATTGATCAATAATGTAAAAAAAAACAATAGAATTATTTATTCCATGTTTTTTTTATTTGTATGTTTGTAAGTAGGGAAATATGTTCCCTTGGAATGCAGGTGAAGTAGGGTCCTACAGCTAGTGTAGAATGATTCATTTGTTAAGAACTTGGATTGCATGAAAAATGATAGACCATTTATTTGGCCATCAGAAAACATTCATATTATAAATGGGGTAAAATTGGTTAAGAAAAGTTCTAAAACCCCCTGGCAGTGTCACGTCAAAGTTCAATATCTCAAAATCGACCGTCACGATTGAACTAGAATTCAATAAAAAAAATAACCGTTTTGGGGTAATACGATATTATGTTACACGGAGACAGACAGAACTAAACGTTATGTTTAAAAAACTAGTCTATCGTGCGTCGGGGGTTTAAAAATAAACCAATACATACAATACAATGTCGAATGTATTTTCCTCCTCATGGAAAAGAAACTAGTGTCGTTGCAAAATTACTCTTGTGGGAAATCACAACATGCTTCGCAGTTAGTCACTCGTAGGTACATTTTCCCACTTTTATTGACTTCTCTGTAATCGTAAATTCTCTAACCTCGTTATAACCTGCGTTGTTTATAGTCTAGGCTTGCGGTGAACGCCCAACTAAAAGGAATCGATAAACACGCATCAATCTTTCTCTAGCTTTAGCTAACTATCTTTTTTGTCATAAACAAAATGCACAATGTGAATCAGTATTTCGATTAATCATTTCGACTCCCACATTAAAGAGTAGAAAACTGATGAAAATGGAAATAAATATTTCCATACCAAATTATTACCATATCCAAGCATAGTTTATGGAGTTAGAAAAATAATAAACATCAATTTGAAAACGGTGCTGTCATTCGTCGCGAAATAAGTTAAACATGGTCCATGTTCAAGCGAGATAAACATTGTTAAATTTAAGAAAAGAAGTGACCTAGTAAGCAAAATGGTTTTATATGTATTGAAATCTTTATGAAATTTAAAAGTTGCGTTCTTTCAACAACACGAAGTTATAAAATTTAAAGATTTTGGTGACTAGATAGGTACTTAAGTTTTAAAATGGTACCTATTCAAAATTATACGAAAATTTAATTTGATTTACTACACAAGGTTGAAAAAGCCCACATAAATTTCAAAAAGAAGCATAATGGAAGGACTTCGTTACGCTGGTTAAGGCCGTTTGGAAGCTTTACAGGATTATTAGGTTGAATTCTGTCAAAAGTACACGTGAAAAAACAATAGTAAGTGTCACACATGACGAAAAAAGACCTACTTCACTTAGGAGGTTTTCGACACGTTTGAAGAAAGATATTACATATACAGAGGGGATCGCAAGAACGTATTTGTAATACTAAATGACAAACATGTGGACCAGCTAGTTCACCGAGCATTAAAGCATTTTACATCTAAAATGTGCCAGTTACGAGGAAAGTGGCGCCCTCATTTAATTTCTAAACTTTTAGGTGGAAATTTTCATGGTTTTATCAAGTAACGAATCGATAAGTCTTCTACAACGTCGATTGTAGCTACACCGAGTCGTGAGCAAAGACTGAAAAGGAATAAGCGAAAATGCAAACACAAGTCGCTTTATTTACTGCAAATAGATTTATGAAGATAGATGCTGTACTATGCTGGCGGCGTAGCTCAATTGTCTACTCGTACACACAATACTAACTATCTATTTCATCGAGCTATAATTTGTTGGATCCATTTGTCTCGCTTCTTCCGACATTGACACGACGTATACAGCAACTGCAGTAAACAATGTTCGCATACTAATTTCTACAGTCGACTAAATAAACACAGGTGTACGAAAGATTACGATTCACCTCAACACAGTTCGCCATATTCGGAACAACAGTCGGTTCATATTTACTTGTCCGTGTGAACGTGGTTTAATGTTTCCCTTATGGTTCATAGGTAGATGACTTCTTTGTTTTTAGGGTTCCGTACCTCCAAGGGAAAAAAGGAACCCTTGTCGTACCCTTATCCATTTCGTTGCCTATCTGTCTGTCAAGACCATTTTTCTCAGGAACGCGTAGAGATAAATTTGAAATTAATACCAAATACTGAGGTCGGCGGCCCATCGCAATCTTTACGCAATCAAAAGAAACAGTCATTAGAAAAGATGTTTCCATACAAATTACCGTCGTCGTCGTATGAAACCTGTGGGGTTCTTCCAGTTGTCCTACAAAAACACGGGAGGAGGGGGTAGCGAAGTGTAAGCAGTGATGGTCAAAAACATCTCGTTAGTTTTAGATGCCCCTTTTACAACACTAGAGTTAAATCAGGGCATCGTCCAATATTTAATGCCCTTGGTAAGAGTATTACAATGTAAGTCTGCTCCTCAGGGCCAAATTATAAATATCCTATCCATACGTTCGAATTTACGTATTCTACTTATTATAAGACGCATTCATTAGACTTGACCTTATTTCACGACTGTATCGCAATTGTGAAGCAATCCTGGAGTGTAATACGGGTCTATATCGGATGGACGAATGTTTTTCTGGCCTAATGTAATGTCTGCTGAACTGATACCATCAACTTTTCAGTAAACTTAGAATGAAACAGTCATAAATTATTTTTGGAAATAGGTATTTGATTTGGACTTAAGTCAAATGACCAATCAACCATTAGAACAGAAAAGTATTCGGCGATAGGAGATACAACACTGATCTAATACTTACGTTATAACTTATAATTGTGTTTATTAAAAAGAGGGTAAGAAACGGTTCATTGTGATCCCCTTATTGAGTTCAAGATCCTCACCAACATTTCTACGTACTACACCTTATTCGCTTTACGCGAACCGAATACTTTTCCTGTGCCACAGTAAGTAAGTAAGTAAGTAAGTAAGTAAGTAAATGCTTTATTACATTTTTTTCTCAGTAGGTATTCAAAACGCCTAGTTCGCCTACTTTTGTGATGTTATCAGATTTCGCACTACTTTCTTCGCCAATGTCGACGTTTTATAAAATTAAACTAGTCAACTGACTCCTCCGTGTATTCGACCCGGTTGATGGTCTGATTGAGCTCCGGAATGAACTGTGCCGTGTTAATGGATCAGGGACATCAAACGTCAACGGGTAGGCCAATGAGTCACTCAGTCGGCTAATCTAATCAGATGCAGCGCACGGCTCTGACTACAGGCACCTGCATTGTGCCTAGCGAGCTGCAATATTTTTACATGGATTATTATGAAGCGACATATTAGGAATATTTTCACGCGCGTACGCTTCATGATTGAAAATTTCGATATTGTTCACTGGTCTTCCTGTAGCCATGCAACTCATACTTTCATCAAAATACTGTGTAGTTTGAAGTAAGCTTTAGCGTTAGGGTTTTCGAATACATGCTACTCAAAAACTTTGGGGACAAGAGTTATTTTCATATTATCTAAGACCCATGTTGATTGTTTACTTGGTCTTTTCCCCTATACATATAAAAAAACTCTGTCATCATGCGCCCTGCGGTAATAAATAGATGTCAATTAGGTTGCCTCGCCTGGATTATTAATTTATGATTAGCAGCAAAGCAAATTAGATTAACTAAACAGATCTATATGGGGAGTGTGAATGGATGCGTTGGGAAGGAAAGGCCTAGAAAGACGTCCCGGGACCAAATAGGAGACGTTTTTAAAAAAGGTCAGGTCAGGAGTAGGCGCCCGAAACCGATAAATAAGCATGAAGAGATTGATGAATATGAATGAAGCGAAAGAAGAAAGTCGGGATCGTAGCAAGTGGAACGAAGTAGTCTTTGCCTACCCCTGTAGGAAGAGGCGTGACGGTATGGATGATATTATCACATAAAATTTATTATTTAATATGTTCATAATTTGTGAGCTAAGATTAAGCACACAATGATCTTGCAATCTTGCAATTACAAATGATATCGAATGAAGCGTGACTCACAGCGAGACGTGCAAAAATGCCGTCTAGCATTAACAATGTTTGTATCTATAAAACTATAGCCATTTCCTACATTTATTTACAAAATGGCGCTTTAGTGATACTAGTGCAGTCGTGATAAACGTCACGACTAACGAATTACATTTTCTAGCGCTAGCTTAGCACGTTAGCTGAACTACGTACATTAACAACCGCTTTCTTGCAAAAAATCTCGACGAAAACATTAAGTGAAATGGGTACCGTTAAGACTAGATGTGTTGCTCAAACTGGGGCTATTAGAATGCAGGTACTCACTCACGGGTCTTATTAATCGCTTTCCCATATAATGTTGCTGTGTATTATAATACCTATATGCTTCATAATGTTGACAGCGGAGACAAACTTGTAACTTGGCAGACATTTATAACTTGAGTATCATCGAGGTGTACTGAGAAGGAATTTCCGCGGGATTGAAGCTGCGGGAATAAACCAGTGTCTATACGTTTATCAGTTGTGTAGTATCCGTCCATGGTACAAGTTTGCTCCAATTTTGGGACTAAAGGTCATTGACGCCAATTTTTCCCGCAATATTTATTTCTATGTTTATCTTCAGCACCAGTAGCAGTGGCTACGACTATACTAATATATATAAGGCCCATTTCCGAATCTGATTTTAAACTCTTATTCAGATGGCTCTTCACTGTATATGCCATTAATTTTAAACCCATTTAAGTATGTTTTTCTTATTCCACGCTTCTTTTTTGTCATAACAAGAAATGCAGGCGTTTTTGTTGCAATAGCACGCCTCGATAATTCAAAGGCATTCATAGAACTCGATGTTATAGCTAACAATAGCAGCAGGTTAAACTGAAACGATGACGTTCTGTGTAATTATGTACTGGCCTCTTGAAAAACCTTAGGTGCTAATTCCGTTGATTGCGATCAACTAGTTAGTGATTTCGCGCTAAGCGGAATGTTCATTACATGCCGCAAAAAATCTATAGTGGGAGCTTATTAGGCATGCTAAACTAAATGATCCTATAGGCGCCTCTGAGTAAAAAAGATGAATTGTTTATACAAAATGTTTTGTTTTTTATCACGCAAGCTAACATAAATAGAATTTGTGTAACTGCTATCTATGCGTTGTGAATATGGACAATAACCATCAGACTAATGTTTGTTACTGGTTATTTGCTGAGTGAAAAATCAATTAGGCATTGCGCCAAATTGGGAGACGCGGGATCTTAGAGAAAGGAAATTGGCCCGTAATAAATAGACTAATACAGTATACAGATTCATCTGAATTCGCTAGCAGAAGTAATATAGCGCAGATTTATCGAGTCTTGATCATTAAAATTTCGATGCGACGGCCTCTGGCGCCTTCTATGCAATGTCCGCTTTACGACAGTTTTTTTTGTTTCCTGATGATGTCGGTTCACTTTAGTTTGTGATTTAGCGGCGGCTATGATGCACGACGCATTGTCACCATCAAATCACTGTCACAAACAGGTTATTATCAATCAAGGCCTTTACTCCATACAAATTTTATGTTGTGATCTTAAGATAGATCTAAACCCCCTAGGCGCTCGTAATCTCTCTTTCTACCCTCATCTTTATATTATTCGAAAGAAAGAGATGCTGAATCTTTAATTACGAGTGTGTTAGGAGACAGAGTGGTTATCTGATATCTGTGGTTAAACACAAATGGCCACTGTATGCAGTGGTTATTTTTGGCTAGCTAGTATCAGTATTGATAAATTTGGATTTACTGACATGCCCGTGTCTTAGGCTAATGAATGATATTCGGAATGGAAGGTAAGTAGGACATTTCTGCCATTAGGCATTAAACTTTGCGGTGTAAGACTCCGTTTGTGAGGCATGCATTGTATGCAAAAATACATGAGGCTGGTTGAATAGTTTATGTGAAAGTGCCGCAAATACATCAACTTTCGTATTTTCGCATAATTTGGAATTAAAGATACAGGTAAAGAATGTACGAAAATATGGATGAGATCGCTAAACAGCTAACGATATCGATGAAATTAGCTATATACGATCTAGATAGGTCTCGTTTCTGGGGAAACGCGGGGTACATATTTGAATTGTAATGTATGATGGGTACCGCTTTTTTTGAGAGACGTCAAACAACGCTCGTGTCACAGCTAGCTTTTCATTGCAAATGCCATATTGACATCTCACACAGCCTTCACGTATGAAAAGGTTCCACAGATGTTAGAGATTCAGTTTCTTCGACCGTACCGTACTACTAGAGATCAACTTCACATTGTTTTTTGGTGTTTTAACACACAAACTAAAACAAACATTCCTTGTGTGTGAGCAACAGCAGTATAAATTACTCTTTCGTCTCTAATTTCATGCATTTTTATTGCATATACTCAGTTCATCCTGCTTATGATGAACACAATACAAGCTAAACAATAAAATTGCCATTGACGTTACGGAGCAATTGAACCAGACGTGTTTAGTAACATGCAAACATACATATAATGTATACATACTTACATAGTATACATACACAACTGGTTTATCCGCTTTGGAATCCATATTGAAACGCATCGGCTGTCGTGTAGGTAACGGTTTTGGCTATAATGGTAATTATGTTATTATGTAGCATATCTGATATATCGGCTTACAAGTCAATTGTTTCCTTTCCTTATGACAGCTTCTTATAGAGAAAATATCAAATTAAAATGAATAACATAATAATGAACCTGATATCACTAGGTCAAGTCAAGCGCATAAATATATGTACGCTACCAATACGTCAAAAAAAATGTATACGCCTTTATGGCACAAACAATAAGGTCGGTGATACATATATTTGACATGATGGCTGTATCGATATTTATTTAGGCCCTCGACTGTACAAGCAAATACTTGAATGCTTAACTAAGTTTAATGTTGTTGTGATCAAGGAAGGAATCCTCATACTCACTAACTAAAACAAAGCCTAAGATCCGCTGCATTATTTTAGACCAAAATATTTGATACGAAACCAGTTTCTGTGAAACATGACTTCGCCGTTTCGATTTAGCGGCACGCGATTAGTATTTTGGTCAAATACATACATTAAAATTCCGACTGAATTGCAACATTCGTGCTAAATGCCTTAAAAGCTAGAATTCTATAAGAAAATAGAAAGATCGTTTACAGAAAAGTATGTTAACGACTAACGGCGAAACGGCGACTTGCAGAAAAAAACAATTTCCAAAAATACGACTTCATCGAGATTATCATCATCGACACCATTTTGTCAATGTCGAGGTTCAAAAAAACCTCCGAACAAATTAATAAAACGGTTGTTGCCCAGGGTGCATCGGGCCAAAGTCTACTTTATCCCCTTAGAAGGGAACCATAACGTTCACATGTAGCACAGGATATTATAAGTTGCTAAACCTGGGTTCTTGACTGTTTCGTTTCGTAAGTTTTGACATTTTTGACACTACTGTTTTATCCCTTGAGCCTAGAATAAAAAGACCTTAAGGCGATATTTAGCGCAATTGTGAAAGTATAGATGGAAAGGGGAATTGATAAAAAACTAAGAAATAGTAGTTACGGGTCTGTATGTATTAAGACTAACATACGTTCGTGTATTGTACACCTTCTAGAACAAATTTCCATTATATATTTATCTCAGTTGTTTCATGTTTTTCCTCTGACACGGCATATCTTCAGAGATAATGGACAATTACTTTATGACTGACGTTTTCAATGTCACTGCGCCATTGTCTCTTTGACCGCTATTTTTCCGTCATGCAGAGGCATTAGCGGACCGACTTAGGGCAGTCAAGTCAATAACGCACATTTCATAAATATCTGTAGATAATAAAAGCATTTAATGTTTTGATGCAATGCTTCTTTCTTCGCATCTATTCACAACGCCACCGTAATAACCTTTTAGTTGAAAAGTCAGAGTTTTAACCCACATTAATTAATTATAGGGATCAAGAAATAACGGTCATGTTTGATTAATAGTAATAGTGTTCATAAGTCGTCAAACACTACAATAATAAATCGCATGTCCATCGAAGTAGAAACCACAAAATGTTAACTAATTAAGTGTATAGATAGAATAAAGTCGCAGAGTAGTTATAGAGCGATATAGAGGCGTTCATCATTTATCTTCAGGTCCGATTGCCTTCCATTCCATATTATAATCTGACATTTAATGCTTTATGCCAGCGGACGGCAACCCGTCGTCTCCTTGCTACCCGCTAGAGTTTTATAAATTGAGTATTGTAGATTTTAAATTTATATAGACAGATAAGATATCTATTTTCAAAATTATAGACTTTAACCGATCTCTACCTCATTGTGCCACTACGTGACATTTACCTGTCAAAAGGTTGTCGACCCCTGCCTGCGACATTTTCGGTGTTCCAGAGTAATAATTTCTTGTGCCAAATCCAATCTTCCGTTCAAGCATGTCGGTTCCCTTTCTATAGCAGATGGTGAGAAGAAAAAGACAACTACAATCTAAAGTTTAGATTCTAAACTGATAAGCAGAAACAACTGGTCAACTCGATATTTTTGGTCATCAGTGACTAATTCACATATTTTCTTTTCGATCACGAACTTGACATCTCCTTTCTATGAGCTTCCAATCCAATGTTTCTAATGTGAAACCAATATAAAGAAATGTTTAATATAATTAACCGTAATCATTTCAAATTGTTAATGATACCTGCTTTAACCATTGAAGATATTGTAGATGGCACAACTTTCAAATACTGGATCATGTCACACGGTTTTGCATACAAACACATGAAACGCGGAGATAGTGAACTCAGTGTCCATTACACGTTATGTAATTTTCATGCAAATCCAGTACGGCTAATGCTTGGTCTAAATTACCCAACATTTGTGCGCTGACAACTGTCGCAAATGACCTGAAACATAAACACTATGGGCACGAGGCAGCCTTGAAATATGACCCAAATATGTACTCGCATTATCCTCTTTCAAAACACGCTAATACTGAACTTAGGCCAAATTTTTGCTAATTATTAATATTCCTGAACGACACTGAAAATTAGAACACAGAAAAATCCGAATAGTAAAGCTGTGGCCGGGAATCGAACCCGGATCCTCGTCATTCCGTGACACGTGCTATACCCCTACACCACCCATAGCAGGTGGGTAAGCCTTCGAATTTTTCTATCTGTTACTAGCTGTCACGTGACTTTGTATGACACAATTACAAACTCCCGTAATTAAACCCGTAAATTTTATTAATATATATTTCATATATCACTATCGTATAGTACACCACCGCAATATGACTATTATTTTTTTAGGGTTGACTTCGTAGATGAACAATTACTCGAGATGACGGGTTGTCGCTCAAGTCTCGGCAAATAACTCCTCACTTGCGGGGTGAGGTGTTATTTTGAATAATTCTTGACAGCTGATATTAATATTGTTCCGCGTCGAAAGATTTTAAGAGTAAGATACTATGTTGGAAGTTTGTGACTCTTTTAAATACTAATGTTATGGTTGTTATTAGGTTTAATATAAGCGTTTGTGGAGCTGCTGTGTCGTTATATGTATGTGTAGGCATATGTTCACTCGGGGTGCATTTGCCTTTGATTTTGCATGCGAGCCGTTATCTTCAGTAATTGTTAATCACTGAACTGACTTGGATTTAAACGCTTCGTAATAAAAGATAAACCGTTCCAACTTAAGGTAGATAATTTAACTTCTTCCATACAATTTAATAGGTAGTGATCAAAAACATAACTGCTTATTAATACTGTAATACTGAGTAATTGACCTATAATTAGTTTTTAAGTTATCTTTCGACGAATGACTAATAAACATAGTTTTAAGTGACGCATAACTACCAGCCTCATCATAAGTTAAATAATGACCAAACTACGATAACAGACTGTTTTTCCTGAACAACTGGTTCTGTGCTCATTGTTTCTCATATTTTGCGTATACTTACTACACTGACGATCAAAAATAGCTCTTCAGACCCACCATACCTCTGGGACGAAACCATATGACCATAGTAGTGCTGGGATTTGAGAAATTGAAAAAAAAACCGGGGCAGGAATAGGAGTTCCTGGGTGGTTTGCCCTTCGGGCATAAGGAGCTACCTAACTGACCTAACCTACTTAATACCCGTAGCTTACAGCACTACGGTGATATGGTACAGTCTCACCCTACCCCCAGGGGTAGAGCATTTATGCCGAAAGCTGTTTTTTACATTCTGTCCAGTCAGCAGTTTAAAAGTTTGTTAATGTTGCCGTGGCCTATGTTCGTACGTTAAGTGGCCAGACTGTAACAAGCGAGTAAGGAAAGTGTCGAGCCAGTCGGGCTTTGTCACTCAGCTGTCTTGTTCGCCAATTTTAACCTTTCTTTAAATAAACAAGAGTGAAATCTGTGACGTGACTAAGTTCGAATTTGTACGTGTACTAAAGTGTAAAATATTATCTGGTCATTTTTAATGGGAAAGAGTTGCCGCTGTCTGTTGCTTGAAGCTATTATTTTGTTAGTTGTACAATTACCATTTATTTGTTTGTATTCATTTCATTTTTGAAAACAGAAATTCGTACGTCAAATTGTTTGGGAACTTGTTGGTCATTTGATGGCAGTTTTGGGAATTCTTAAGGATGTTAGTAAACACCCATGGATATTCAGTAATATCCCGCAATTCTGATTTGTGGCCCGATATTTGAAGGTACCATTAGAAAGTGGCGAAAATTATGTTGAACTAGCTGTTGCCCGCGACTCCGTCTTAGCAGGATCCGCTTCGCTATCCCACGGGAATTATACTATTTCCTGGTATAAAAACTATCCTGTCCTTCCCAGGGACTTAACTATCTGTAGGTACACCAAATTCCAATGAAATGGGCTGAGCGTTTTAAGCGTAAAAAGATAACAGAGACCCTTCACACCCACCATACCCCTGGGGGTAGCGTGGGACTGAACCATACCACCATAGTAGTGCTGGTATTTGAGAAATTGAAAAAAATAGACGGAGCCCCGCCTATTCCAATCGGTGGTTGGTCCTTCGGGCATAAGGTACCTACCAAGGATATGCGGGGCCTTAACCCCAGACAGACACGAGTTACTTCCGCATTTATAGTATTAGGGATTTGAAATATGAATACAGCAGAAAAAAAATCACAGCTCCTAATAATCTTGTTAACTATCATTTTTGCTGTACAACAATACACAGATTTTCAACACTTTCGAATGGTACTTTCGAGTGATATGCTTCAAAAATGGGGTTGCCGCCTCATGGCAATGAAGCCAGTAGTTTAATGGGTAATTTTGTCATTCCAGCGGCTGTCCACATAGCGGGAGTGGTCGGGGCGATAGGCACGTCGGTCCTCGGCGTGTTCTGCGTGCTGTCGGTGCTGCAGCTCGCCATGATCTCCTCCAAGGAGCGCGTCGGCCTCAAGTACACGCACCTCGTGATGCTCAAACTGGCGCTGGCGCTGTTAGCCGGTAAGTTAACTCGCGAACTGAACGGAATAGAATGCCAGTGTTAGCTGAACCTGTTTGGGAAAGCGTAGTGTGGGACGCCCTGCGACGCGTTGGACGGATGACCTTAGGACAGCTGGCAGTGGCTGGATGAGGGAAGCCCAGGATCGAGAAAGTTGGCGCAATATGAAGGAGGCCTACGTCCAGCAGTGGACGGACAATGGCTGTAGATAGATAGATAGATAGCTGAACCCTGCTCTGAAGCAGGCAGTGTAAGGTCATTTTATATTGGTTACCTACATGACAGACAAAAAATGTAGATTTTAGGGTTAAGACCCACCATGCCCCTGGCAGTACCCCTGGTGGTAGGGTGGGACTTGTATGTGACGTGGCGGCGAAAAGGTCAAAATTAATTCGGGACATTTCCGCAGGTGCTTGAGATGACTGAGCACGCTTGTAAATTTGTTTTCGGATTTTTTAAATCATGTCATGTATTTAAAATGACACATATGATGTTAAAGTCTAGAAAGTTGAGACGACAAGCTCACGTAATTTTACATCACAGCTTACTGGTGACTAACGTTTTGGTATTCGTGATAATATCCAACAAGAACTTCATTTTCCTTATGCCGTGAGGCAATGTTAAACTTTCTTGTCGGCACCTTTGGTTTTCTTAAACTGGATATAGGGTACAAATCAATATCCTAGAGAGGAGAGGAGATAACTAGAGGAGAAGTATTGTTCGGCAAGAGATCATTTCTGCTCGACCTTGGTGAGTCAGATGAAGGACCATCAACAAGTAAAAAGACAAAAACCATAGAAGAATCCATCTCTGATATGTGGGAGGAGCTAGGAGACCTCAATCAACGACTATGATGTGCTTCCTGAGGGGGATGATGTCTAACTATTAAGATTGTAACTTTGTGACCAATTTGAAATGTTTAAGAAAAATTGGGTTTCCTGTCGTTTACAATACATCCTACTAATATTATAATATGCCATAAATGTATTGTGTAAATGATAATTTGCCGTAACTCTTTTTCTCTTAACTGTTGATTGTTTAGGATTGCTATAAAACTAACTTGACCTAATCTATAGAGTTCTACAAGATGGCCATTTCAAAGCTCCTGAAAATTACGGTTTCAGGGAAAAAAAATATTGGCTTATAACATGATTCGCCTAAATTGTGTTGCACAGGCCGTGGTGAGGTGGTGACTGGCGTACGTGATGCATGTATAGTGGTACGCACGCACGCACACATAGACAGAAAATGAAGCAGTGTTTGATTAAATGTCTGTTGACAGATTTATAAAGATCAAAATCAAAATAATAATTATTATTAATTATTTTGGCTCTTTAAACTACCAGCACTACTGCCATTTGTCTCTAATATTATGAAAATTTAAACAGAAATTATCATGCTTTATTGCAGCGTTGCTGTCCATAGCAGCAGCCGGACTTTTCGCGGTCCAGGGCGATGACCGAGGTTTCTACGTGACGCGAGGGGAGGCTTTCTATGTCCAGGTAAGTTCACATTACTTTCTTACCGTCTATCTGTTCCTATCTAACCAACGATTACAGAAACTTCAAAATTTGAGTGTATGGGCCTTGGCTCGCGTGCTCCATCTCAGGCCTCATCTTCACTTACCATCTTACCATCAGTAACCCGTTTTTCGAAAGGTCCATCTCTGCAGGAGGGAACTTTTAAAATATAGATGAAAATTAGTGTCCGCCCGAAACGTGTTTTTTTGCCGAAACTGAAGGTTCGGTTTTGGTTTTAGTTTCGGCCGAAACAGAAGCTTTTGTAAGCGTGATTAAAACGTTGAATAAAATGTCTGTGGGTCTTTCCAGTTAGACCAGCAAGGTTCTACGATTTGTGACAACATTGTCATAGTGGCACTAGGTCTGAATTTAAATACTAGCCTTAAAAGTAAAAATGTAACATGAAAGTACAATGTTGTAAGTTTCGGCGCGGCGGTTTTTTGACCGAAACCGAAACTTTGGTCGGACACTAATGAAAATGCAAGTACAGTCGGCAAATAAACCTAGTACTAAAATTATGTTTTTGATGCATTTTCAGATAGTGTGCATAGTGATAAACTCTTTGCTGTTCATAATGTCGGTGTACGACGCGCTGTTCTCGCGGCGCGCGGGCGGCGACCCCACCGACCCGCTCGGGGACAACGCCACCACCATCAACAACCCCGGCTTCAAGGAGGGCCGCGGTACGTACACCATCATCATCATCGTCAACTCGTGTCGCCAGCTACGTCGGGTGAAGAGGCGCGACATTACCGGACTTCACACGTGTCTGACAACATCGCGTGACACGTTTCGCCAGGGCCGCACGGGTTGCGCGATGTCGCCAGATGTCAGTTGAAGTTTCGCGAAGTCGCAAGACTTCGCCCGACGTCGCTATTTACATAAGTCGCGTAATTGGCATTGTTCACTTTTTTTAGTATGCTCCTATTCGAAAACCATTTGGAGGAAAACAAAATTATACGATTTACCTTGTTCGATTTTAAAAATACTTTACGATTGCAGATATTTTTGTAAAAGTATATTTGACCTTTGTTTGACTTAACGACCCGGTTTTATGGCAGAATCGGGCATTAAATGTTTGCCACAAAAATGAAAAAAAAAGTTAAGCTCACGGTAACTATCAGGCTGTCACTGTCACATCTACATCATAACATTACATTCCTACTTAATCTACAAACGTTAGAAATAAAAGCAAATTCAAAGTATAAAACTGAAATACCCAATGGATATTTATAAAAAAACAATTGTGCCAGGGAGCATAAATGACTAAGCTCCCACGAAATCAAAGAGGATAAGTAGAAAAAGAGAAGATTTGCGGAAGGAATCGTGCACACAAGCTAATGTGGAATATTTCAAAGTTTACATGATTTATGGTTGCAAAGACCAGTTTAATGTAAGTAGGAGTCGGGAAAGATGTATAGGGATCAAACGCTTTGTTCTGTGGTCAAACAACACCAACGGACGGAACGATTCGAACACATGAAAGTTGACTGACACATTCACACATCTTTGACGTTAACATATAGACAAAACCGTTAACGCGCACATCGTTGCAAACATTTTGGCTCCCGCTCAAAATGGAAGCTGATTTTTGTGAGGATGGTGAAAGAGTAATAAGTTTCTCCACAGCAGAAAATATATTATTGTTAAGCGAATCCCCATTCGTAATAATGGATGGAACATTCAAATGTTGTCCTAAACCGTTCCGGCAAATATATTCATTCAATTCACGGTCAGGTAGGCAATGCTACGTTACCGTCACGAGGTGACACCATCATGCTCCCGCTGCTCCCCCCAAATTGCAGAGAGGGAATACCGGTGGGTTTTTAGTGGGTATGCCTCCCCCGCATCCTTCCACTCGGTAGGAGGGCCGGGGAGGAGAGTCCCTCATAACTTCTTCTGCGTAACGCATTTTCCCACCACAAAAAAAAGGCAACATTACCGTCCCTTTAGTTTTTGGACTGTTGTCACATAAAACTGAGAGTTGTTACTATTACTTGCCTGAGGTAGTTCTCAGACAAGAAGTTAATTGTGGGGTTAACTTTTCTCCACCAATTATTATTAGGTTTAGAACTAAATTATGACAAATCTGAATTATATATTTCGGACAAAGTAAATCCTTTAACTGCTTCCCAAATTGTTCAAAATTTTAACAACATTGCACCTAATATAAAAATAGTATCGAAGGACAGTCTGCACCTCCTCAGCTATTCCGCTTCTTTTAAATAAGTCAGCAACTAAATTCAGTAAGTATTCGGACCGCCTTGTTAAAATTTCACTTACTTGCTCCGCTGTTGCCCCATTTGGAACTTCCCCCTTTTGATCATATCTATTGACCGTGTCATGAAATCCCAAATTGAAAACATTTTGAACATTCACCTCAGCGAGCAGGCATGGACCCAAGCCGCTTTACCGATAAGGAACGGCGGCTTGGGAACCCGCAAAATTTCAAGTGTGGCTCTGCCGGCATTCCTGTCTTCGATTCACACGCACGCTAGATCTCACAGGTTGAATACTAAAAGCCCCAGCGGGCATTAATTATTATCACGGACTTTGAAAAAGCTGCCGATAGACGGTGGAATGCTCTGTTAAGTCGCAGAAGACAAAACGTGGTAAACCATTAAAGAATTTACTAACGAACAAAACAATACCGAAAAGGCTTTACAACGACAGTGACGGACATGTGAGCAAACGACCAGTAAAAATAAAAAATCGAGTAATGAAACTCATGAAAACAAGCTACAGCAGAATAATGTCTAAAAAATGAGATGCATTTATATGCATATTCACTGCGACTGGCATACATGACTAATTTTAATCTTATTGTTTGATTTGGTTATAACACCAACCTGTGTGTGTTGAGTTTTTTAAATGTTTTTGTGGTAATGAAGTCACGATAATATTAAGTTATGACATAAATACACATAAGTTCTCACTTTATAACAAGTTTTATTTATCTTGCGATATTTGTAAGTAAACCACTACCTAATTAAGGATTAAAAGAATGCCTACTTTTTAAGATATTTTATCTATTCGATCTTATTCCGTATTTCGGTTCAATCTTACTACATGTAAATGACCTTTTTTAAACCATTTCCAGTTTGTTTATGATGATATTGATGACTACAGTGACGGGGATGATAAAGAGGAAATAACATAACAAAATAACGACCAATATACCCAGGCAGAATCACACAATTTAACCTCACACAAGTGTACCAACTGTCAAACACTAGTGTCGTACAGTAACCTGTTGCACAATTTAAATTCGCACATAAGTACTTCGTACATTGGTATTGTCGTACAATCTAACCTCTACATATCTTTTGTCGAATAGTGATACATCAGGCGACACACACTAATACTTCGCATAATTGCACTGCTGTTTAATACGAATGTCGCACTCCAGTTTTACTCCCAAAACAAATGTGTTCGCGGAAACGAAAATAGTACAAACTACCGTCAGTTCCAAGCTTGGTTAAAAACAAAAGTTCTCCCGATTCCAGGCATATCGATGACAGACGCGTCCGGCAAGCCGTACAGCACCAACGGCCACGGCAGCGTGGCTTCCATGAACACGACGGCCACGACGCTCACAGGCATGTCCGACGCCAGCACGATCACCAGATCCCCGCTCCGCTCCTCGCTCAAGAAGCCACGCCCCAGAGAAGGCGAGCCGGGAGGCCTGGGCATACAGAACCCCGGGTACTCTGGCCATTCGCCAACCCTAAACAGGAATGGCAGCCAGAAGAAAGTCCGTATTCAGACGCACAGCACCGAGGTATAGTGCTTAGATATAGTTGGACTTAGTTCGTCGGTTCTGTGAGGTTCGAACAACGTGGTAACATTATGCTTAAATAGTTAAGCTACAATGATAATCGTCTATGGCCCGTTTCTCGAAGTAAGGTTTACCCCCCTTATTCAAAAGCGCTCTATAGGCTTCTGCTAGCTTAGCAATCGTTTGTCCTCATCTGTCACTTTGACATTTACCTTTCACAGATAAGGACAAACGATTGCTAAGTTAGCGAAGGCCTACAGAGCGTTTATGAATAAGGGGGATACAGTTTAATGTTGAGTTCGAAGAAATTAACAGTTTTAAACGTCACGTAGGCACTGAACATGGTTATGCGAACATTAATTTAAGACAAATGTGTTAAGTAGATAAATTAGAAACAAAAGGCACGTTAAAGTGACCAAAAGTGACCACATAAATAGCTAAAACTGAACTGACTATTACCATAAAAACATGTCGCTATTCGTATTAAATTAAATAATTTATAATATGAGGGTATGTATGATCTTAAGATTATTTTTGGCCAATAATGAGTCCGATAAAAGAGTGGATAACAGATGAGAGAGCAACTAAACGTTTCCATATAAAATTGTTGCCATGTTAAGCACTGTACATCAAAAATACGCCAGTTACGTAGAAAGTGGCGCCCTCAACTTTCGACTCTTTATGAATCTTTTGATGCATTTTAACCAAGAATCTCTTATAGTTCTCATTGGCTTTGGGATCAAGATACTTAGTTTTTATATCATTAAAAAATTTAATATTAAAGTAAATTAATATAAATGACATATGAATCTCACGACCGTTGACCAAATTTTAAGAACATTTCGAATTGATCTTTATCCTTGTAACTTTATACATATGTTATATGTGTATGTCTCTATTTTCAAATATGAATAGTCGACTAAGTGCTTTACGGTTTTATATAACAGAAAAAAAAACAAGGTTGATTGTCACATCTTAGAAGTGAACAAAGTGTTTTTCGAAATTTTTTAAATCACGAAATGCCTTGAGTGTTTTAAACGTATTTGATAGTGACAATCATTATTATCTTGTATATGATGAAAAATATTTGTATATGTGTCACATTTACTTACAGCAAGCAAGGCTTGAAAATATCTACGGATGTTTACAATGTCACTACTCGTCTAGCTCTAGTAACGTATTACACATTTATCGCACGATATTTGCTCATATTTATATAATATTAACTTCAGGACAAAAAACACATCAAGATGAAGTCTTGTTGGAAATAATGTTAATATGAGCATATTTCAATACACTTTTTTAGCGAAATCGATGTCAATTATGTGTCTTGGCACCTTTACATTAATTATGAGTCATTACATATCTCAGAACACTAGTAGGTACGTATAAACGTATTATTTTGAAATCGCGACAATTCCCATTGGAGTTATTAAGATTATTTAATTATTATTTTACATTTTTACAATTAAAATCACATGTATATTGTCCTTGAACCAAGTTCTATATTCATATTATTATTCTACACGTGTAAATATTATTTATAATCACCAGCACAAAGTGTTGATATGAGAGAATGTTTTATACATATAACGCTTGTTGTATATTTGTATGCAATTCATTTTATATTTACATTTTAATGTTAAGTTTAGTTGCAATATAGTAAACATGACTACTTATAAATTAGTCGTAAGTTATACGCAGTATTGTAAATATACATTCCTAAAATAAATAAACCCACCAGGCTTGTTACAAGACCATCACATTATTAATATAGGATACTAAATTTATCATTCTCTATCAAGTCGTTATAAGACTCGAAACCTTTTTAGAGCTTGGCTACGATCGTGTTATGGCAACTTTGACCATAAGGTATCGATACGTTTTGTGGCTAATATAAAGCATATGTCTTTTTCTAATCACATTTTTAGCCGGTTGCCGCGTGCAAAAGGGCTGGATGTTTTATATCTGCGTTTTGCAGTGCTGTCAAGACACCACCTGACACTACCACAATGAGTTGATTAAGTCAAATGTCGTGGCCAAGCGGTAGGTAACCAATTTCTAAAGTTTTCTATCAAAAAATGTGCCTTAGGTACCTAAAATAATGTTTGTGAAACGTGCCTTGCGTCCGTCGCCTTGTCCTCGTTATTAATTATTATCTTACATCGTATTAAGCTGGGTCCGCAAATACATTAAATTTATTATAACAAATTACTCAAACACACATTTTTGTCTACAAAATATAGGTGCCTGATTTTTGAAAGCATACCACTCGAAAGTACCATTCGACAATAGTCAAAATCTGTGTATTGCTGCTAAACTACAGGGCAATTTATATTTTCGACTGTTTGACAAGGATAGTTAGTGCTGTACTTTTCTTCTTCTTTACTTTCAAATCCAGCTCAATTTTTAATTTTTAACCACTTGCGAAACGTACTTTCGGGCGATGTGCATTCATAAACCGCCCCCCAGGCTTGGAAAGAGAGTTGTGAGTTATAAGAATGAGAGCCTATAGACTATTTTTTTATCCCGCAGACTAAAATGACAACCACAAATGTCAAACGTAAAAATAATGCGACCAGCTTAAAACAAACAGTGCAGGTCATTTTAGTCTGCGGAATAAAAAAATAGACTAGCTATGATAGTTGATGTAACACGTTTTATATAGAACATTGCGTATTTTTGTGTGTTAGTAATACGCTCGTAGTAGACCCAGATTTTTTACTGAAAAAGTAATAATGTCCCTTTTTTTCAGTAGCGTAATTTAGGTATTATGTTTTTTATCCGTCCAAACTCTGGTCTTAAGATTAGTTGATATTACTACTACAATATTATATTTAGTTTTAAGTATGAAACAAGTGGAATCAAATTGTTTATTATTGTTAAATTTGTTGTTGGAATTCATAGAATGGTTTTTTTATATGGTATGATTTCAATTTTAATGCTGTTTCTTGGTAAGAATTTACTATAGTCCGCGTGTCTACACCTACACATGAAATTGTTTTAATTTCTTACTGTATTTGTATTTCATTAATTCAAGTTTTGGTGTAAAAAGTTGGTATGATTTGACAATTAAAACTTGATCCTCCTAAATGGTTTTTTTTAAGTTCCTTTTTAATGTGTGAATAATTTATTTCAAAGCAACAAAAATGAATTTTACAGTTAAATTACCAGAAAAAAAGATAAATCGAATAACTAAATTAAAACTAAAATCGAAAATAAAATTAAATAATTTCTAGAAGCTAAATTAAATGTAAAAAAGGCCTTGGCATGCATGGTGGCTGGCAACATTACCTCGTTTGATAGCTCTATGCTAGTCACCAGTTGTGTCGAGTCGGAATATTGGCTTAACAGTGATGACTTCATCGCACAGTGGTGCGTATTCAGAAATAAACATAGAACCAACAACTACGCTGAATCGTGGCATATTAAAATAAATAATAAAAAATAGATTTATACGGCGTTTTAAAAAACCTGTACAAAGATTCGGTTGTTCATAAAAACATGAATATGGCAATTTCCCAAAAAATTAGGCACCTAAAATGAGAGAAATGCAATACATACTTAGAGACCAATTCTTACATATATTAAGATAAATATGTATGTATGTAAGTATGTAAACTCTTTATTGTGCAAAATAAACAAGACAAATACAATCGACAAACACTGAGATACATGCACAAAGGCCGACTTATCCCTAAAAATATAATTAAATAATAAATACAGATAATTTATTACAATTACATAATAAATATAGGTAAGTCGGCTGGAAGTCGGTTTGGATGGTCGGAAAATAATCCACAAGTCCCTACCAGGCGGCGAACTAGTAGGGATGAGCGGAAGAAATTCCACAAGTATCTACCAAGGCATACGGTAGTAGAGAAGGGTGGAAGAAATTCCATCTATCCCTACCGGTGGGGAAGGAAGGAGAAATATTCCACATATATCTATCTTGGGGCATATGGCGGTAGAGATAGATATGGAACTAGGGCGCTATTGCCCCATTTGCGAATGTTTAAATCATAATTTTTACTCATTTCATTATCACAAACATGGCAAGTGGAACAATGTAGCCTCTGCCTACCCCTGTGGGAAAGAGGCGTGACGGTATGTATGCAGAACCATTGTATTACAATGTTGGTAACTAATACTAAAGAAGTTTCACATGGACCCCGTGGGGTATAGCAATACAATAGGTAGGTAGTAGGCGAGGTGAATTTTGATGTTACTCTAGTGGATCTGTGAGGATTTTTGATACTAGAGGATAAAACGCGACCCCGGCTTTCGTCCCCTACTTCGAACTCTTCTCTACTTGTGATTTGGCTTTATTTTTGCGTTTTTTTGTATTATCTACTTGGTTAGGAATTGTTGAAATTAAGTAAAACATTTTGCTAACTTTTACTATTTGACCGTTAATAACTTCTATACCCGTTTGACCTATCCCCGCCAAATTTTTGCGATTAGTAGGACGGTTAACAACATGTACTTTCGGAGGTACGATTTTTTGAAAATCGCTTTGCGCCTGGACATTTCTTCATACTAGCGCCTCAGGAAATGTCTGAGCAATCTATAAAACTCTGTTTTGGTGTCAAAAGATAGGCCTGATCTTTCGCCCGTTATCTGTTTTGAGTTGTGGGGGGTATCACGGCCCTGAACCGAGATACGATTTTTTCAAAAAACGCCAGTTCGTCGTTCGGCGTAATTTTGGGCAACAAAGTCCTATGTTAGAGGAGGCGTTTGACTTAGTAATTTTGATTTTGATGTGATATTAATTTAATTTTGATGTTAATTTGTATTAATTTAATTATCGTCTTGTCCTGGAATAAATTATTTTCATTTAATTTCGATTGCCAAATTGTCAGCATCATTTGAAGGATAATTTGAAGATGTCCCACAATTATAAACATTAAAAATATAAATATAAAAGGCAGGTAAGTGACAATGCCACACTGCTTGAATTCGGAAATGCATAACTTCAAGTATAATTTTCATCAGCAAAAGTTGTAACAATAATTTTAAAATGCACAATAATACAATTCTAAATGTGAATATAAAAGGCCAACAAGGTCATAATGGCCTGAATTCTAGAACATAGATAGATGACGATGACAATGAATGAGCTAACACTCAAACACAAGACACAAACTAATAGAATCAGTTACAATTTAATAATGCACACTATCTGATTTGTGCAACTATCGGCAGACAATGGAACATCTCAACTCGAGTTTTTCTTTTTATTAGGTATAGAATTATTTAACTTCAATCAACAAACCTTGATACTGATCAAGTACCCTTGGTATTGACCTAAAGCTTAACATACCCTGAATTATTCAACAGCAATAAAGATATTAATTCTTCCTACACTAAAGTATTCCAAGGCCATTTCAATATCTTCACTCTTCCGTAAACTTTCCACCTTAAACATCACTTCATTTCCAGCATTCCAGCTATCAAGGAGTAGAGAACTTTTCACAAGACTAGAATAAACCAGTAACATTGTTTAAGAAATCCTTTTGAAATTTCTTCACTCGCCTTTCAACCCATTTCATAACTTTTGGAATACAGACTACACGATTTATACATGTTGAAAAGTTTTGCAACAAACGGTTTCATGACGTGAATGTTCAAAGAACGACAAACCATACGAGGACCTAGAATTTTCCCAACGCAGACAACAAAAACGGTAGGTATAAACAATGGTATAAATAAACATAAACGGCGACTTAACCTCACTTTTTCAGACCGACACTTATCGACGAAAACAACACGACCAATCGCAACAATTCACTCGCAATCTAAATTTGGGCTGGAAGTTTTGTAAATTATCCAACAATGAACGAAATAGTAGATTAAAATGCAACACAAGCAGAGAACAAAACCAGCAGAAGCAGAGCAAACAAATAAACAAATCAATCAACGTGAACGAACGAAACGAAACGAAACGAAATTGGATTTGAATTTTGAATGGAATGGAAACGGAAATGTACCTATACATATTTTTTTATTTTCTACTTCCACTTTGGAAAGACAAGAGGTTCAAACCCCATACAGCCATGTCCAATGAAAATAATATTTTTTTATACATAATGTGCTGTCGCAGTTGTTGTAGTCTGTCTTTTCTAGTCATCATGTACGCATCATGTTCCTTGTTCCTGTCAGCTCCTCATGTCTTCCGTAAAGCGAATAGCGATAGCGTACTCAACGCGGCGAGTTACGGCGAGGAGCAATCGGTGGGTAGGTAGGTAGGTACTTAGGGGCAATTAAACGAGGAAATCTAGTACATGTTTTCACTTGAATTCTTCGTTTACTGAGCATAATAACGTTAATTTGTATCTTTATCAACTAAGTACAAACAACGTTAAGCACAGAAACAAAAATTCAATCCAATAACACGACGATCCACGGTCGTTGCTTTCCCGCCAAGCACTCACCGCACCTCAAACCTCAACCTCACAATGACCTCACTTCACCGTCCGCAAGTCGTCCTCTTTCTACGGTAGGTACCAAAAGAAATTACTCAACGCAATTTTCTATCACCCTCTTAGAAACATAGGTAGGTACTTGTAATTACGTAGGTAATTACAGACACGACGCGGTTTCTTTTAATAGATAGGTAGAGTACCTAATTCAAGAGGAAGGTTTATAGGTATGTATAATTACATGCATAATATACCGTGCAAAGCCCGGGCGGGCCTCTAGTTAAATTTGAATGATTTAATAAAATTATCAAATAGGTACGACTTATCGCAAATACCAAGACAAAGTGATGGTAGTATTCCTGAACAATTTTAAGACACACAAACATAGGCGCTCCAATCCAAAGGACCGATTAATTTACAGTAGTATTTTAATACATGGCATTATAGAATGATACCAATACCACAGAGTAGACGACGCGTAGGTATTTTTTAAAGTGAAAAAATTTCAAAAGCTTTATAACGTAAACAGACGAAGAGTAAAGTCAAATAAAGGTCATACGTATTTTTGTTGAAGTACTTTTTTGTAGTTTTTGTAATCCTTGAAAATGTGAGCAATCCCAATGCAGTGAGTGAACTGAACAATCCGAATTGCGGATTTCCGAAATTCCACAGAAATAAATACCTGTTGGCGACGATACCGCCACCTAGTTTTGTTTTAATCATTCTAGTGAACGAAACGACAAACCCAAACTAACACTGTTGTCGCTGGGTACATGAAGGTTACACAAGATGGCGCTCTGTATCTCAAGTCAAGAATGTCGAAATGCTCTGACACTATTTCAGTATTTTTATTCAATTGCACAACTAGGTACTAACTTTATTGTACTTATTACTTATTTGGCGCTCTCGCTCTTAAAAACTAAAGTTCATCTTTAACCAGTTTCAACATTTCGTCCTCTTCCTCGCTCCACTCATCAGGGTTAGAAGACATCTGCCCCAAAGCTTCCATCCTTCTCTCCATCGTAACTCGATCCAGAATATGCTCCATTTTCATATGCATGCAGTCATTAAACACTGACGCGTACTCGCATATCTCAAAAATCCCGTCAACCACTTTCGAGCACTCCTTGATGGCCATTTTAAGACGGGCCATGACTTCGCTGTCGTCGCCGTAGACCGCTCTATTCGCATCCAAAAGGTTCCGCTCCATGATTTTGTTCTTCACTATAAAAGCGTTGCGTTTCAATATGCAAGCTACGAAGCATTTACCCTGGAAAGTCGACTGCGGTATTCTTTTGAGGAAATGCTCGATATCAGAGTTGGTGGCCTTGACATGGCGCGCGCACTCCGTCAAATTCCTCCTGAATGGTTCTACTTCTTCGTTCATTTTGTTGATTCTCTCCACGTGCTCCTCTTTGGACACTGGCTTGAATGACATCACGAGGTAAAACGTCGACACGAAGACCAGAAACAGCATCACTGTGACGAAACTGGTGAAAGCTCGCATGGTCGGGTCGCGGGTCAGATTCCGTCGTTTCGCTCTGCTTAACTTCATGCTTTTGTCCATTGTGTGTGTTTTTATTGTGTTTTTTTCGGTTAATTGGTCGTTAGGCACGAGATATGGCCGATATGACGTGTTGGCGCGAGCGTGTTACACATAGTTGCACAAGTTTGAGGTATTGGATATGGCGATAACAAATCACGCACCTAGCTGATCAACAGTAAACGAGTTAACCAATATCCTGAAGAAATGAAAGCTACTAATTTACAACAAAGCTACGACCTCTGTAGCATAGCATATTAGCTAAAGGATCTGTGTGTGTGAACGCTAAACGAGTTGACCAATGTCCTGGAGAAATGAAAGCTACTCAATTTACAACAAAAATACGACCTGTGTAGCATGGTATAGCTAAGGATCTGTGTGATCAGTAGGATAACAATAGGGTGGTTGGGCGGACAAAATATCAATTCTTAATTCTTACGGGGGCCCGCTCTGGCTACGCCTGTGACGCAAAAAAGACACGAATATGCTACGGGCCCCTGTTAAAATACTAGTTACGTATCTGCGTATGAAGACTATAGGTTGCTACCACCAATTGAGATTTTGAAAGCTTAGCTTAAGTGACTGGTTGAAACGCGTAGTTTTTAGCTCGCTTTCCGAGCGATAGGCACCTACTAGATTTGAATGCACCGACTTTATCTGGCGACTAGTAGGGTCACTTCACTTTTGTATTTTTTTTGGTGGTTCAGGCAGTGGATACTTACTTTAGTTATTTTACTCAGGTACTTCATCGATAATGTACCAATCTTCTTGCAAAAAGCCTTAAATGTATTTGTATGGCAAAAAGTATTGGTGATTGGGTCCCGCGGCATGGCGGTTTTCTGGAACTAGCGCCACATTTAATGGCATTCTAATAGCGACCTTTGATATGATATATAGTTTTCGACTTGGATCTTTTGGAGATGGCAATACTAACTGTAGCTAGCAGCCTAGCAGAAAGATTAGTGTTGAGTGATTCTTAAAAAACAAAATCCACCTCGTACTCTGAAGGCAATAATAACTTGACCCTTTGTCTGGCACGCGTGAAACGGAGTCAGGACTCAGGAGTCTTGGCGTTGGCCGTGCGTTGACCATATGACGAGACACATGATTCAGTATAAAACCAACGAGAGAACGGGTCAAGTTAATATTGGATACTTAGGTACTGCTACATTTCACTGGCGAATTTTTTTAGAGAAAAAAGATGTGGTTGTATGATGGTAAAGTAAAATAAAAAAAGTCTTCGGTACATACTTATCTATAATTGTTTGAACTATACACTAAATAATACTACTATGGGTATAAAACAATCACACATGTAAGTATCACATTGATGCTCTCTATTTTAATTAATAGAAAAACAAATGACTGCTCGTTAAGGAACATGATTACACGACGCCTGCCGTGATATAATAATTTATATTTTAATTTTTAAATCTCGTAGCAATAATTAAGACAGATCTTATTTAGCATGTTAGCATTAGGTATACAATTAAATGTTACGTCATTAAATTATACTTAGAATTGTGTTGAGTGAAGTAAATCTTTTGCACGGTCCGTCTGGATCGCTAACACCATCTTATTTCCTGATCCCGCCGTCAAGCGCTTGGCGGCCTGCTTGCGCTGTTGTCTCTAGCGTAGAGTACTCTCTACTGAACAGCCGGTGAAAATACTGGCATACCTATGAGGTATTTTATTAAAGAAAAAAAAGAAAAAAAAAAGAAAAAAAGAGAAGCCATGGCTGAATGTTTAGTGGACTTTAGTTTTTTTGGGCAACTTGGGTATTTTTGACGATAAAAAATAAAAAATAAAAAAACTGCCAATGCGATTCGGACCGTTCCGATCAAATTTGTAGGTAATTCACAAAACCTATTCGCGTTCCTCTGTTACCCATTTCGTATTTTTGAATTAAGTACCTACACAGAACAGAACTATATAAAAACTCCAGTAAGTTTAGTTCTTCCTTTGATCTTAGTTTTCTTAAATCACTTAAATCGGTATGTTGTAGGCACACAACTCAATTCAGTTTTTTCGTGAAATGTCTAAACACAAAAATCTAAATTACGAGATAAAGGGGGGTTGCCGCAATACGAGTACGTTAGTATTTTCCAAATTGTAACCCAATGTTTCCGTAATTTTGTTTTCATACGTTTTAATATTAGAAAATATTGCCACAAGTAATAACATTTAATCTTTCCATCTCATGATCTTACACACTGGCAATAGGATTAAAATAGATTTACTCAATTAAATATTGAACTTAACAGGTAGCTATGTGTATTTTACACCAGTAAAAAACAAGGTTAGCCAAGTAACTTTTGTGCTAATAACATTATTACGATTATCTGCCGGTTATGTATAATTAAGTTATATGTACCGATATGACTCGGTCATCGAATTTCTGCGCTACACATTTTTCAATTATCCTCAAGGACTGATCGTACCTATAGGCGGTTATTTATTAATACTTAGCCCTCATGTTGACATTGGAAGAATTTTGATTAAGTATACAGTTGAACAATTCAAAACGTGATCTATATCACATATTTCTAAACAGGCGAGTACACCTCCGTTAAAATTCAAATGCTACAATTAGAAAAATTCTTATTTTTATATTAACACATGTATACAATTGCTATTTTGTCATGGTGCTATTAGTAAAAACACTCATACCTTTGTATGAATCAGACAAACCCAAAATTCGAAAATTAAAATTAATCCCATACAGTCATGGGTGCCTAAGTACCTAAGAGCCAAAACTACAAAAAATTGCCTAAGCAGTCCAAATTGAAAATTAGGCTTCGTGTATATATTACTTAATTATAAACATAGTAAACGACTATAGATAATGATTGACTAAATTCTTAAGACTTTGGCAAACGTCATACGACTACAGAACAACTTGTTTCTAAATCTAAACGAAAATATTTTAATTGTAGGTATACAAAGTATCAAATTTGCCCAAAGTGTATTAAGCTCGATTGGTCGATAAACTACGATTCATTTATCCACAAAAAGAATCTACAAACGTACCTAATCAGATATAAATATTAGTTATAAGAATATTATTTCAACTCTATAGAATTGTAGCAAAATTCTTTCTTTGTTGCCAAATGTTACAAAAGGGAAATCTATTTGAACGGCCCATTGTGACCGTGCTCTGTCGCTGACTCACAGACCCGGCAGTATGTACCTGCACAGGTATATGTCATGATTACCGACTGGCACTTTCGTATGCCCGCAAAAAACGAGCTTTCACTTTTTTCAATCTCATTGCAAAACAAACATAACCTCGATCTCGCGTCTGACAAATTCGCATGTAGCGCTAAACATTATCAGTCGCGAAAACCGAAAATAATATCCATTGGATAATCGGTGTTGTCATGATGCAACTGGCACGATTTGGTCTGCTGCCGCAGCGGCATTCGAATTAGAAATTCGCAACAATCAACGCAGTTTCCTTAATCGAGTCTTCAATTGTCGTACGTCTCCTCGGCCTCCACGAGGACTGGAAGGCTAGTTTGATGTTGGCAAGTAGGCGATGGTCTCGTCGTGAACGCTGTTATCCACGAGTCTATATCTCTTTCAGCACACAGGAACTTGGCGGATATGGTGTTATCGTAGCCCTTTTGCCTTATAACTAACCCCATTTCAGATCCCGCTCGCTCGACTGATGTATTCCTCAAGTTAACCACTCCAATGGGCTTCGATATTCGTTTTCTCGGGTATATTACGGCGAAATGTTCCAAAGATGTCCTGTAAACGACAACTCGGACGTCCTGGCGTGTCCTTCCGAGTCCACTGAGCACCACAAAGCCGGACTTCACCTCGGCATCGCATGATTTTTTGCTAAAACTCTGGCCAAACCGCTCTGCGCGGCAGGAAGCTGACATAATGTCTGTCGGCATTTCACTGTTTTGAATTCAACAACTCACTATTCACATAACAATCTTGTTTGCCTTCAATATTGTCGTTAGCGGCGAGTTAAAGCGCGAGACACGTGCTCCGGCTGGCAGATTAGAACGGACTGAAGAGTTGTTTCCCGAGCGCCTCTTATTTATAACCTCAGGGAACCGACGGCTGTTCGGGGGTTTTCGCCCGAGATCGTTAGTTGCATTCACTCAACCGCTGGGAGGCTTGCCGGTTGTTGGGCAGATGATGAGGTCAAAAGTGAATTTTTATCCCTGCGACAACATAAATATGCGTTCCATATCTTCGCAGATGGTTATACTTCGTACACACAGGTATACTGACCTAGCATAACATACAAGACTTGAACTAGATTAAAAGAAAGTAATTCGGAGTTCCCAAGTCATTTTGTCCTGTAAACCTTGACATCCTTTTGAATTTGAAACAATGGCAGCCCCAGATTTAGGGGTAGACCGGGGCGGAGTGACTGTTTCGGTGAGCGCTAAAATCATAATAAAATGTTATGTATTAAGTTTTCAGAGTATTTCATTACACTATTTTCATTCATTTTGTAAGTAATAATTAGAGTTAGAAATTTTGCAGGGCTTTTCAGACCGACTAACTTGACGTAAATGTGAAATATGATTACCTGTTCATTAGTGCTTACTGTAACACCTGAAATATTTTGAGTTTTATACAATTTGACTCAAACACCGGTAAGAAAGGGTGCCGCTGTCGAATATTTAGCACCAGTTCTAAAGTAAAGTTTTCTCGGTTCCATCTTTGACAGAGATATGATATAACACATTTAAGTGCATGATAAATACTCATGTGATCATATATTTTTCATGAAAAGCCTTGGTAAAGCTACTGCTAGTGATTTGATGCGTGAATTTTACCATAAGTATTTTGGTGAAGGAAATCAATGAAAGAAAAACAGCATACACCTGCGAAGTAGTTCCAAGGTAAAATAAGCCTTGCCCAGAAGTGGGACCTAAACAGACTGAAGATGATTGAATCATGCATATGGCTTCTCAGCTAGACTGCCGATCAAATAACCAGTCATTACATTGTCAATACTAATCAAGTCTATTTACAAATACTAAACAACAAAGGAGCCATTAGTTAACACTTTCATATGCCTTCTATAATCATTGATGTCTTTCGTTGACAACAACGCTTGTCATACATCTAGCTAATCACATTGAACATGGCACGTAATATTTACCGCCGACAAAATGTCTACAATACCTTATTACTTAAACTAGCCTCTGCCCGCGACTTCGTCTGCGTAGAATTATATATAAACCTTCCTCTTGAATCACTCTATTTATTAAAAAAACCACATCAAAATCTGTTGCGTAGTTTTAAGGATCTAAGCATACATAGGGGCAGACAGACAGCGGAAAGCGACTTTGTTTTATGTAGTGAAAAAACAACAAAATGGGGGTACGTACTAGGACCTTGTGCAAAGTCAGTCCGGATCGCTACAAACGTCGCACTAATAGCCGCTAAGTAAAATCACTGACACATGAGGTATATATTCTACATTAGCCCTCTAGGCTGACATTCCATTTACAGTCTTTTAGGGTTATAGATGGTGCTAACTTACCATTAGGTGCTCGTTGGCCTTCCTTGTTGTATATAAGAAAACAGTAAGTATGGAAAAAACAAGTATCTATAATACTAACGCCGGTCGGTACCCCTTGAGTTAACTTGACAATGAAATTAGCGATTGGCGCTCTCAAAACATGTTAGAGGACAGTTTACATTACGCTAGTAACTAGTGTTTAGCGGAATGCGTAGCTAACAATAGAGTATTTAAAAAAATATGACGCGTTTCATCGACAAAGTGGATACCTACGTACATTACGATTTTTGGACAGTTCCTAAATCGCCCAAAATCAAGGCTGATTGACACATCAACAAGTGGCAAAGGTATTTGATATTTTAAGCCGTAAATATGACAGTAGATCATGGACTAACTTAACTTTCCATAAAATGAATTTGTTAGTTACTTAATTTTGTTTTTATGCTTTAGTTTTAGAACTCTATTCGGAACTAGTTTACGTCCGTAGCTTTCATTGCAGATTTTTACCGAATTTCTCATTCATAGAAACCTCGTCTTGACCATAATGGAATGTGATGATCTTTTATATAGTTACTTTCATATACCATACATACATACGTATATCACGTCTTTATCCCTTACGGGGCAGACAGAGCCTGAGGTAACAAACCTTAAGGCCACGCTTAGCATGATTGTGGGCGTATAGGTGGAAAGGGAAATCAAAATAGTGATGGGTTGCTAGCCGCATCGCCTATAACATGATTCCAAAGACTTTCGCCCATTCCCTCGATGGGCTTTTACCATCTGCGCGGGAAGAGAAGCAACTGGTAAATTGAAAGAACACATGAAAGAATACACATTGCAATAATACAGCAACATAAATATATAGAATACAAAAGGTTTAGCAAAATACTTACTATGGTTATACACTCGTCATTGTTGCTATTTCCAATCTTCTAATTCTTAGAACAATTTCAACTAAAATGATTAGGTTCCTATTCCTACGAAATATACCATTTTTGATTATATTTCCATGTCCACCAAGATTACTCTGCCTCTGCAACACTATCTTAGTGTAAACTTGGCTTTAGCGCAATCTGGGGACTACAATAGCCGGCAAACGAGCACAATGGTCTATGCCAGTCTATGGGAAAGAAACGTACCGGCGGGCCACGTGGGGCACATGGCCCTTTTGTTAAACGCTACACACGTTACTGGCAGTTGCTAGCAAAAATACACAGCGCACGTGGTGTAACAGCCGCTTGCACGACGTCAAAAATGCCGCATTCCTTTATCTTTTAATATTAAACGAGCAACATTTTTATGTATATACAGCTACACTAGCTACAGATATGAGATAGACGTCATCATCATCATCAGCCTATGTTAGTCCGCTGCCGGACATAGGCCTCCCCTAATGAGCGCCATAGCGCCCTGTCTTTAGCTTGACGCATCCAGCATCTGCCTGCAGTCTTTCGCAGATCGTCATCCCACCTGACCTGAGGGCGTCCTACTGTAAGGGCCCTAAGGGCAAGAGAGACAGCTATAGTTAAAAATAAGACTGTGTTAGAGTAAGACTGAAGATAAAGAATAAACGAGTATTCAAGATGTCTGCTTTTGATTACTACACCTTACATGGCGCTGCGACAAAACTAATTATTAAAAGTAGTAAAGTTCTATATTACTACGTTTGCCGAGTCGCGGTGTCCACTCAAGAACACGTTTACCCCAGCGGTTGTCGGTAGATAGATGTAGGTGTCACAAAAAGTATCAACGTCATCATCAGATTTCCGTCAGCGTCGTCGTCAGAGTACGAGTCTAGAGACCTTGACGTCTCGACAACGGCTCTATATTATAAACAAAACATATCTAGACGGTTTATAATAGAAAACACTGTAATAATAAACATCCAAAACATTTTCACCATGAAACTAGGTACACACAGCAAAATAATGCGGTTAGCACAGCCACGCACACGTCTATGCGTGTTGAGTATCGACATGAACGTTAAGTAGAATCTATGACATGTGAATGTGTGAGTGAGTTCGATCATAAAATCTACCCCCTAAGTACAGATTTTTTAGCAACAAGATGAATGAGCAATGTCACTGTGAATTACCTGTTTATTGAATAAACAACAACTAACTATAAAATAACAATGAAGAAAGTTACAACTATTTAAGTTAGTTTATAATAAATTAAGTAAAAAATAATTACAAATTAAATGAAAATAATCCCCGCCGGTATCGTGTCACACTCAAAGGCTGAAAATGCAATATCTCCGGTTTCAGTTACTTCTACAAAAATAATGTAAAAGTATTTTTTTTATTTAGACTGTCCTTAAAATATTTTACCTAATCTTACATTGGATATTGTCATCCCCAGTGTAAGCGAGAGAACCGAATCGAAGCTTCCTTCGACCTTGAATCTTCAAATTTATGCAATCCCACGCATTGAACTATTATTACTAGCGAAGAGTAGTTACCACCTCACTGATGCGACGATGTTATATTATTATTTCTCAACAAGTCTGAGATTCCAATTCCAAAGCAATATTCCTCACAACCAGCATGGCCATTGAAATAACATCCAAAAATGTCATTTTATTATTATTATTACTATTTTATATTCCGTTACCTTCGGATACGAACCCGGTTCACTATAGCACAAGTCAAATCTTCGACCTGTCTTTGACCGCTAGGCCACCGAGGTATGCAAGTTACATGGTGAATTTATGAATTATGTTCAATCTGCGACTACTGTATTGCAATTTGTGTAAATAGCTGTTTTATGAGCTTTGAAATAAGGTTGAAATTATAATTTATTTTTTTCCGTAACTATTTAATTTTATGGTGGTTGCAGTCTATTGTATGTTTAATTTTACTCTTATATAATATGTTAAAAACGCAAACGCATTGTGTTTTCTTTTAATATAATTATTAATAGGTATGACTCTTTTTACTGGAGTTTAAAAGTTGCTAGCTGATGGCTATTTTGGTCGTTATCGTCTTAAACAATATAAAGTGTTTTCTACCCTCAAATTTCTAATAATAATATGATTTTGTGAACAAACAACAACTGTCACCGCTGGCAGCCATTATTAGCTGCGGGATGAACCGTGTGTTATACTTACGAACTGTTTAATTTTGCCTTTGCTGCAAAACATGGATTTTCATTTATCTTTGTTGAAAAGAGCAAAACAATATAACTATTTATATAAGGAATCGCTAGGCGTTTTTTGATATGGGTAAGTAGACAAACGGTGTTAAAAACAATGACTTATTATTTTATCGGTAATGTTTTAAACAACTTTCTTTGACGAAAAATGTTTTTATTTAAACTTCATTTATTTTGCAGCGGAAGACTGTGCCATTATGGATTCACCCTTACGCAGACTTCGGACACGATAAAAATATTCGTTCTGGGCCTAAACCTGAAGCCTCATCTCCTGCCATTTGATTTGGACATTATGTAGTTGCCGCACCCGCTAGTGACCCATTTCACAGCAACAAGACACAATGCTACGTTGCAACCTGTGCGAAACCATCTGCATGCTGCAGGATTGCATTGCCGTAGACCAGCAAAAAACATGCTTTAACGGACCAGCATAGAAGAAACCTTTGCTCGTGAATATCTTGACTTTGATTATTACATCAAACAAAGTCAAATGTAGTGATTTTTAGTGATGAAGACGAAATATATTAACTTAATTAAATATATAAACACAGTAATGTTTTACAGTGCAGAACGAGTGGCAGTGTTACTTTAGGCTATGGGGTTGGATCTCATCGATGGGCCCTGGTATCCAAATCCAAACCAAATCGAGATAGGTAGCTTAGTCGCTTCAAAGTGGAGATTATAACCCAGTGTGAAATGATGTTATTGTTAATGGCTGTCATTTAACATGTCTATTCATTTCACCACTGACTTACACGTCCGCAAATAAAACGTTTCGTTCATCTTTATCAGACTTAAACCTAATAAACCAGAATTTAAGATATTAATTATGTGTCATCTTAAAAATAGCCCTATTATGGTTGTGTATTCAATTTGCAAGATAATTATTATGTTAGTGACATAAGACTTTTTAGTAAACATAAAATCATACTGGCCTCTAAAGTGTGTGTTATTTTATGAATATTATTCTATAAGGAAAAGTGTGCAGTTTTATTTAGCTAATTTAATTACTTTTGGTAATAATAATAATAACACAAATAATAATAATAACACAAATAGAGGCTAATACAATAAAAATTAAATGTTGCAATAAACAATTTGAACCAATAATTGCATTTTATTGTTTTATTCTTTTACGTCCTTTTTTTCTTGTTTTAGGTAAACATGAGTTTATTTTGAGATTAGTAATTTAAAATTGAAAACAAAAAAGATACACTTGTGCAGGATTCGAACCCGGTTATTTAGGTTTCATAACCCTAGGTCAATACACCTGAGCCACCACGCTTATAATACTGGTGGCAAAATTATGCTTCCATTGAACAAAATACCAGCAGGTTTGAATAACTATGCGTGAAGGTAGTCAGAAAACACAATTAGCACAGATAGGGCATTTTGTTGTGTGCGTAATAAGGCAGCGGATAAGTGCGGATGTGTGTATAGAATGACACACGTGGATAACTAGGGTGCTCACCGATTAGCTTTGCTGTGTGTACCGTGAGATTCAATCATAATTACACAAACGGATAACACACGTATAAAAGTCGAATGTTCTTGACATGTTTCGGACTAGTTCGTTGTCCCAGAGCACTTGCATCGGTGACAGCAAAACGAGCACTGCGGCCAACGCTCAGCTCGCACGGCTATCGACGCAACTGACAGCGGCGCACAACTACCCTCGTTTTCATCGTCATTTTTATTATTGTTAAAAGTAGGGCAGCATACAACACTGAACACGTCACTTTGTAAAGTTTCGCTCACACTCACCGTTTGGGCAATATTGTTATTGGGGTTTGGTGTGAAAATAAAACATCTGTCCCGCATGGGAATCGAACCTTCAGCTCCGTCTAGCTAGGCTAGGTCGTCAACCGTATCTCATTAACATTAAACAAGAAGTGACCTTTCCACCCCCTCTGCCAACCCCTCCATTTCTTCACATTAACCGTCGAGTTTTTATATTCACCTTTAAGCATATTGTAACAACTAGCTACTGCCCGCGACTTCGTCCGCGTGGAATTATCAATTGACATGTTAATCGCCACGCAGCGGGAATTATGCAATTTTCCGGGATAAAAAGTAGCCTAAAACCTGGCCGGTGATTGTCTCAACATATTAGCAAAGTTTGCATCAAAATCCGTCCAGCGGTTCTCACGTAATGCGCTTGCAAATATACAGACAAACAGACAAAAAATCTAAAAACTGTTGGAACGTAGTCTGTTATCGATTCTAAGTTTCCCCAGATTTTTTTTTTAAATATCTTCCATGAACAGACTTTCGACCCTCCTGCTTTATTATAATGTAAGCATAGATTAGGTACCCAAGTTTAGACTTGCATTGCAAGAAAAATCCTGGTAGGTAGTCGATTCCATTCCATTCGAAGTTTACGGTAGGAAGGTTCTTAAAATGCTTTAAAACATGACTAGTGCTATATTTATACGTGTGTATAGTAGGTAAATGTAAATCACTACATATTATAAAACAAACTCTTCTGTCTGTTGTCAATTCCAAAATATCAAAAACTATTGGACGGATTTTCTTTTCATGCGGTTTTTACCAACTGATCATCCATCGATTATTTCCTACGAGCAAAAACAAAGGCCTTTGATCTTGATCGATGTTTCTTTAACCTATATTTCTAATAATAACATATGTAAATATTTACATCCATTTCATACATACATTTTATATGTATGTAACTACGTATGTAAACTTTTTACTGTGCAAAATAAACATAGAACAAATACAATTGACAAACACTGAGATACATGCTCAAAGGCGTATTTATCCCTTTAAGGGATCACTTCCAGTCAACCTTTGAGTGGATAAGTCATTTTTAACAACAGACAAAAAACTATTTAAATGCGTACACCGACCGGACTGGAACCTTTTGAATGCTTATTGGACATTTCTTGTAAAAGATAATTTCATACTTTTACCGCAACCGTCTGAAAATAAACAAACAAAAATTACGTTACATGATATGCCGTCTAAAACAGAATATTAGGTATAATATTATCTCGTCACTTAATACCGTATACCGTAACTCGCTTAAATATTCTGACGTTCATTTTATTATGTTAAACGCGCCAAGATTCCAAGTCATTTCAGACTTGAAGGCGCCGAGAATAACGCTTGGTTTGGAATTTGGATAGATAAAATTGGGTAGTGCTCAGATTCAGCAGCTTTTTGTTTATCTACTATATAAAAATAAGTCGGGTTTTCCTTCCTGACGCTATAACTCCAGAATGCACGAACCGATTTCCACGGTTTTGCATTCGTTGGAAAGGTCTCGGGCTCCGTGAGGTTTACAGGAAAGAAAATTCAGGAAAACAGCATAGTTCCCGCGGGATGGCGATAAGCGAATTCTGCGCGGACGGAGTCGCGGGCAACAGCTAGTTTTCTATAAAATTGTGTATATTATCTTACATTTGTGTGTCTTGCAAAAAGGAATAAATGTCTTCTTTCTTTCTTTTTCGCTTCTTCAGCGTCGGGCGGTAGTATATAGACCTCAAGAGTTTGAGTCGGTTCTAATTGTTAAAATATGATATTATTTATTTACGTTACGTTATTTAGGTACGATTGCCCGAAAAAAAGCAGAATTTTTAAAAGTATTGACAAAAAACATAAAACATTGTATTTATCTAACGTACACAAAAATTCTACAAAACCGGTTGAGAAATGAGACCAGACCTGGCAGAGGCTCGTTTTTTAAAAACATCACTCGTATATTTTTCTTTTTCATTCGCAATTCGAATTCAGCGTAATTTGTCATCACTTTCGAGTGGTATTTTCACACATGTGGTTTCGAAAATCGAGCCTCTTGTTTTCGTTCTGTTCCGGTCACACTTATACGTAATCAATAGAGAGAAGACTGTGTGAAGCGAACTTCCAATTTCAAATTTCGGAGCAGCTGGCAACTTGCAATGTATTTTTGTTTGGTTCAAATCTTGCTTCCATGCTGTTCTGGGAGCAAAGAAAAAACATATAATGTACCAGTTGCTTCTCTTCCCGCGCAGATGGTAAAAGGGAATGGGCGAAAATCATAGGAATCATGTTATAGGCGATGCGGCTAGCAACCCATCACTATTTTGATTTCATTTTTCGCCATCTACACGCCCACAATCTTGCTAAACGTGGCTAAGTCTTGCCACCTTAGACTCTGTTTACCCCGTAAGGGATAAAGACGTGATTTGTGTGTATGTGTCAAATCTTGCATGTAAAATTTGCCCTTTTTTGAAAATCCGTTCAGTAGTTTTTGAGTTTATAGCAAACAGACAGACAGATAGACTGGACGGAGGACTTTGATGATGAGATGACTGAGTCAATTATATCCTGCTACACTTGACCTTCATACATAATTACAATCATCCCCCGCGGCGTTATTATGCATGTTTTGTCTCACGAACGATACTTGATTGACCTTTAGTTTAATTAACGCCGTCTCCCCCTTTAAGGCGGCGCCCCACTGCTGCCCACGGACACGCTGTACACGTCACCCACGTGGGTCCATTGGCGCGTACTGCGTAGCATGACCGTGCGCTACAGTGGGGCGTCGCCTTTAGAATATAATCGGTCACTTCACTACAATCACTACATAGTATAAAACAAAGTCGCTTTCCGCTGTCTGTCCCTATGTATGCTTAGATTTTTAAAATTGCGCAACGGATTTGGATGCGGTTTTTTTAATAGATAGAGTGATTCAAGAGGAAGGGTTTTATGTATAATTCTACGCAGATGAAGTCGCGGGTAGAAGCTAGCGTGACAGAATAATATAATATAGAAAGTAAATTCCGTTGTGTTTGTACCAGCTGAAATACTGAGAATTAAAAGTCCATTAGTGGCTGTTCTATATTTTGTGATATGATTAGTGTTACAAGGTTAATCCTTAGTCATTTTCTAATTTCGACATATCATACAGTATTGAAAAATGTTGAATTCTGTATTGTTCTATAAAATTGACAACCCACTTGCCCGTTTGTCAGGTACATACTTCCTTCCTGACATGAGCGGTCCGTGTTGATACTTATACCATTTTTACATACTTAAGTAAGGACCTAATTTTTTACCTTTATATACCTATAGGCAGCGCCTTCTCTCGTCCCTGGTGAGCAGATGTTCCGCGGGAGTTTGTAATTGTGCCGTACAGACACATCATTCAAACAGATGACGCTTGGCGACAAAATTCGCATAGTAAAATTCGAAGCCTTACCTGCTATGGGTGGTGTAGGGGTATATAGCACGCGTCACGGAATGACGAGGTACCGGGTTTGTTCGGTTCTTAACGTTTCGTTTATTTTATACTATGTCAATTATCCGCGCTCACTACAAGTATTAACAATGCACTGTCAAAACGCAACTCCGAGCGGTTAAACCTCGAAATTCCAACCAATGAGAGCGCTCGGTCAAGACCGCTGCGCATGCGCAGCACCAACCAGCGCGGACGTTAGCGCCGCCGCCAACGGAACGAGCGTTAGACTTACGAGAGCTTCGAGACGTACACCCGTGTCTCCCGGTTGGCCGGTCGACCGTTATTTTAAGTTACTACCGCTCCATCCATCGAGACCACCGTGCTGCCGACGCTGACCACCTGGGTAAGTGCTGTGCATTATCTCTTGTTGGTGGATGATCTGTTTTACCGTTCTTAACCGGCGAATCTCTATTTGAGCTCGATCCAGATGGCAATTTGACTGCATTGTTAATTTTGTTACCGTATTTTATCGTTCAATAACGTTAATTTGCTACATCTTTTTGGTGCCGAAACCAGGGAACACTCCTTTCGATTTGCATCCGGCCAGCCAAAATTACCGATTACCGATTGTACCGTTTCTTTTTTTTTACCGTGATTACCGTAACCGTGATTACCGTAATCGTATTAACCGTAATTTGTGCTTATAACCGTTTCTTATTCCGCTGTTAACGAATAAACACGTATAAAGTTCAGTTATTGGGGAATTGTTCGAGTCTTTGTTCCATTTTCCTACCTACCTACCCGATTACCGATTTAAAACAACGTACTTATTTGCTGAGTTTCGGGTGGAGAAGCTGATTTCTGGTAGTGTTTCACTAACTGCTACAATATTATTTTATCGTCATACCGTTTGCAATACCGTAATTGCATATCACACCATAATTTTGTGCAGTGAGTATTATAACTCGACTACTTTACTTCAGTCGCTCAACGCCCCGTCAATGAGAGTTGTTCAGTATACCAAATATCAAAGATTTGAATAAAATAAATCATTCCCCATCAGTTGTATTTAATACGTAAAAGCATAAAACATTTAATATATATATAATTTTTCGAATTTCCGGTGTCATTTAAATAGGTTAAACGTAGAATATACTTACGTACTGCTCTCATTCGGGCTTATAATCTTAAATATCATCCCAATATATCGTCCTATGTACTACTTGAAGGTATTAATTTCAAAAATTTAAACTTGAAGTTTCATCAAAGGCGATCTCCATGAACTCGGGGTGACGCATTGGTAGTAGTCGAGTTATACCAACTGCAGTGTTGTTTGTTGCTAACTTGTGTCGACATTATTCGGTGCCGTTTTATTTTAATAAAATAGAAGTTAAATCTTAGTGTGGCAATCATGTCTTACTTGCATAAACGGAAATCTCGACCTACCCTCAAAACGGTTAAATCTAAATCTTTCGAAACTGAACCGAATTATACTGTGGAAAATTTACCGAGT
The DNA here is from genome assembly GCA_932294345.1 of Pandemis cinnamomeana. Classification (NCBI taxonomy): domain Eukaryota; kingdom Metazoa; phylum Arthropoda; class Insecta; order Lepidoptera; family Tortricidae; genus Pandemis; species Pandemis cinnamomeana. The sequence continues at coordinate 10,654,888 of OW028721.1, forward strand.
TTGCGACGTAAGCGTACCATAGCGTATAACCGCGTTTCGAAGGCATTAGATATAGGAAATTTGGCGAACACTGATGAATCTCAGGTAGACTTATTTCTTTCATATTGTCAAGAAATTAAGGGTATCGCTACTACATTCCAAGAGGTTCATTTTATCATTCTGGACCTTGTTACCGAAAACGACGTTGATACTGAAAACAATATGCAGGAACGATTTGACGAAATGTATTATAACGTTATCGCGATACAGCGTGGGCTTCAACAGAGTTCCTCAGGAGGGACAGGGAACTCTAAGCGCGATTCATTATCTAATGCACACAATACGAACATGCGACTACCGAAAATTTCGCTTCCTATATTCTCAGGAGTGGTAAAGGAGTGGCCAGAATTTATTTCTACATATAACGCGCTCATACATGAATCTACCCTCTTGACCGATATTGAAAAATTTCATTATTTGGTATCAGTATTACGTGGTGATGCGTTATCGTTAATTCGCACATTTCCGGTCTCACGCGAGCATTATTTACATGCATACAACGCACTTCAGTCCCGGTATGAGGACACGCGCGAGTTAGCCTTCACTTGTTGGCGCGATATTCTAGATATCACTTTCAAAATAACGAACGCTCAGGACTTTCGTCGCTCGTTGGATGCGATCGACGAAAATTTAACAATTCTACGGAAATTAGGTTTACCTGTCGAACATTGGGACTTCATTCTTTGTTATAACGTCCTCGCGAAGCTTGACACTAAACTGCGACGAGAATTCGAAGAAAAACACGTCAACATTGAATTACCTGAGTATAACCACGTCAGAACATTCTTGTATTCCAAATGCGAAGCGTCAATCCGTGATACACATTTTACTGACGTCACAAAAAATGCCAATGTTCCTCGAGAGGCACCAAAGCGATATCATGCTACGAACTCGCTCGTTGCCTCTTCCGCGAATACATTCAAGCAACACGGTAATAAACAAGTGACCCAGCCTCACCGCGATGTAAAATCGTCTAACTTCGTTCGCAAGTGTTCCTTTTGCAATGACGCACATCACATATCGGCATGTAAAGCATTCTTAACTAAATCGGTGGATGAGCGTATGGCGATTGCCAGCGAAAAGAGATGGTGCTATAATTGCCTCAACACGTCTCATTCACTTCGGGATTGCTCTTCAATGTTTTCGTGTCAGAAATGTAAACGCAAACACCATACATTACTGCATCGAGATCAATCTACTCGTGACTCCACTGATCATCCTTCGACCGCTCTGGTGGCCAAAACGTCACCAGCTTCGCCTAATTCGCATTTTAACACAACTGTTCTACTGGCTACTGCTATCATTCAAATTCGTGATGTATCTGGAAAATATCACGCATTCCGCGCCTTATTCGACACTGGAAGTCAAAATAATTTCTTAACGGAAAGTGCGGCTCAACGTCTAAATCTGAAATCAAACGCACCTTGTGCTAGTATTACCGGCTTGGGAGGAGCTCCAGCGTCGGTTAGTGGCACGGTCAGATGCGAGGTTGGTGCCAACCGTGACGTCACGTTTATGCTCGACATGCTCGTAATTGCTCATATTTGCGGAGATCAACCGATAGCAAAACTAAACACGAATGGGTGGAACGAGTTCAAGACCTTACCTTTAGCAGATCCTGGTTTTGACATTCCGGGACCTATCGACGTTCTGTTAGGGGCCGACGTTTTCGCTGACTCACTGCTCGAACAACGTCTAAAGAGCAACTCGTCTCAACTACGAGCTTTCAACTCAGTCTTCGGTTGGCTGCTCCTCGGAAGGATTAGGCTCGCGTCGCCTTGCTTGTTAGGTATCACATCCTTGAACACCGATGAAAACCTAAATAATATCGTTCACCGGTTCTGGGAAATCGATAACGTTCCGCAGTCTTCTCGAATGACTCCCAAGGAGCAACTTTGCGAGGACAGCTTCACTAACGATCATTACCGTGATGAGGGTGGTAGGTACGTGGTCGCTCTTCCTTTTAAGGACGGCGCTGAACCAATTTTCCATGGCTCTCGGGAGATAGCTCTGCGACGATTCCATGCTATTGAAAGACGTTTGTCTCGTGATCCCAACTTAAAACAACAATATTCTGATTTCATGACCGACTACATCGACAGCGGTCATATGTCCGTGATTCCTGCTAAATTAATGGGTCAAGGTAAATACTATATCCCACACCATTGCGTTCTACGTCCCGACAGTGCGACAACGAAACTTCGTGCAGTATTTGACGCATCTGCTAAAGACGCTAACTCAAAATCGCTCAACGACGAGTTGCTAACGGGTCCCAAACTGCAATCCAACATTATTGAGATTCTTCTACACTACCGTGAGCACGCAATTGTTTTCATGACCGATGTGCGCCAGATGTATCGTCAAATCAACGTCATTCCTTCTCACCGCGACTACCAGCGTATTCTCTGGCGAGCTCACCCGGATGAACCTCTCCAGGAGTACGTATTAAATACCGTAACGTACGGCGTATCTTCGTCTCCGTTCCTCGCGTGTCGAACCATCCAGCAATTGGCTAACGATGAAGGTCATAAGTATCCAAGAGCTAAAACCGTTTTAACTTCCGATATTTACGTCGATGACGTAGTTACGGGTTGTGCATCGCTGGATGACGCCCGCGAAATAAAAACACAGCTCATCGCTCTCTTCGGTCTCGGTTCCTTTGAGCTCCGAAAATGGGTGAGCAACCGACCAGAACTTCTCGATGATCTCCCTCCGGAAGCGTGTCTCTCAGATGCGATAACCTTCACCGACGCCGAAGACACTACCGTCAAGGTTCTCGGCCTTAAGTGGGAACCGGGTTCGGACTCATTTGTTTTCAACGTCCAACCGTCCTCCCAACCGTGTACTAAGCGAATGATTCTCAGTGAGGTCGCTAGAATCTTTGACCCTTTGGGCTTCTTATCACCTCTGACAATAAACGCCAAGTGCTTAATCCAAAAGCTTTGGATCCTCGGCTTATCGTGGGACGAGACTCCGCCACCGGAAATCGTGGCTCAATGGAACCGCTTTTGTCAAGAACTTCCACAAGTGCGAAATCTAAAAATTCCACGTAGATTTGCAAGCGACGGCGTTCAATCGTACCAGCTGCATGGCTTCTGTGACAGCTCTGAAGTGGCCTATGGCGCTGTCCTTTTCCTGCGGGTCACTGATAGCAGCGGCTCTGTTCGCGTCTTCTTCGTCTGTGCTAGGGCTCGTGTGGCTCCGTTGAAACGGCAATCGCTGCCCCGTCTCGAACTATGTGGTGCAGTTCTGCTCGCGGACCTCGTCAAATTTGTCAGAGAGACATTACGGCTTCCCATCCATAAAACTCACCTTTGGTGTGATTCCACGGTCGTGCTAGCCTGGCTAAGGGCGCCGTCTTCTCGCTGGGTGACATTCGTCGCAAACCGAGTCAGTCATGTACAGGACATTGTACCCACCGAATGCTGGAGGCACGTTCCCTCTCCCACTAACCCCGCAGATGTTTGCTCGCGTGGTCAATTGCCGCAGGAATTGCTCAACAATGCCCTATGGTGGGCGGGCCCTGAATGGCTGTCTCAACCACAATCTAAATGGCCACCAGACGTATCCAAATGTGACCAGGAGAACATTGTACGTTCGGAACAACGTTGCACCACGGCTCTTGTCGCAGAACAAATAGACAACACTAATCATACATCAATAATCGATCGGTTGTTCGAGAGGTTCTCATCATTAGACAAAATCTGTCGTATTCTTGCATACATTCACAGGTTCTGTCATAGTGCGCGTGGCAGTGTCCTGCGTCCAGACAAACTTTTCATCTCGGAAATTGAACGTCACCACGCATTAATAATGATCGTCAAGCACTTCCAAGAACGTTACTTCTCCGACGCAATATCACAGCTGCAATCGCTCAAACAACTCCCTCCAAGTTTACGAAAACTAAACCCGTTCCTAGATCATCAGGGTGTTCTCAGGGTGGGCGGACGGCTTTGTCGCTCTGGGTTAGAATTTGATCATAAGCACCCCGCATTATTGCCAAAAACATGTGCACTCACATCAGCCGTAATAGATTCAATCCACCGTAAACATCTTCACCCTGGTCTAAACACCACCCACTATTTGATTCTGCAACAATTCTGGATCCTCGCGGCTAAACGTGCAATACGACATCATCTTTCAAGCTGCATTCGATGCTACCGCCTAAATCCAACCGCATTGCAACCGTTCATGAGCGACCTTCCCGCATTTCGTGTGAACCAAGCTAAACCATTCTCGGAGGTAGGAGTAGACTTCGGAGGGCCCTTCCGAATAAAGTTGGGACGCCATCGCGGTGCGAAAATCGACAAGGCATACCTGTGCTTGTTTGTATGTCTAAGCACAAAGGCAGTGCACCTCGAAGTGGTGTCTACTTTGTCGACTGACGGATTCATCGCGGCCTTACGTCGTTTCATCTCCCGTCGCGGTCGTTGCAACGTCATCCATTCTGATTGCGGTACCAATTTTGTCGGCGCAAGTTCGCAACTAACATCGTGCATGGAGCAAGCATCGCATGCAGAAAGAGTTACTTTTAAATTCAACCCCCCATCCGCCCCCCACTTTGGCGGGGTGTGGGAAATTCAAATAAAAGCCGCTAAATCTCATTTATATCGTATCGTTGGCAACCAAACTTTAACTTTCGAAGAGCTCACCACGCTCTTCACTCAAATCGAAGCAATTTTGAACTCTAGACCTTTATGTCCATTAAGCTCAGACCCTAATGACCTAACCGTTCTAACTCCGGGTCATTTCCTCACGCTGGAACCGCTGACAAGTATTCCAGATGATGACCACACAGCAGTCAACATTAACCGATTAAATCGTTGGCAGCTTATCCAATCATTTCAACAGCAATTCTGGAAACGTTGGAAAAATGAGTACTTACATTCGTTAACCCAGCGGGCGAAATGGACCCAAGACTCAACATCGTTAAAGATAAATTCAATCGTGCTTATTAAGGACGACAACCGACCTCCTCTTCAATGGCCACTAGGACGGGTTGTTTCTCTACATCCTGGGCCTGACGGAGTAGTTCGGGTGGCTACCGTTACAACTGGTAGAGATCATCAGATCAAAAGGCCTCTGGTCAAACTATGCCCTTTACCAATCGAATAATATTTGTAAAAAAAAAAAAAAAATTCCTTAACGTCCCTAGTCTTAAGATTAATCTCGCATATTCAACGCTAACGTAATAATAACCATTCTGACCGATTCTCTCCTTACTGTTTGAAAATCCCTTTGGTATTTTGGTGGGCGGAATGTTCGGTTCTTAACGTTTCGTTTATTTTATACTATGTCAATTATCCGCGCTCACTACAAGTATTAACAATGCACTGTCAAAACGCAACTCCGAGCGGTTAAACCTCGAAATTCCAACCAATGAGAGCGCTCGGTCAAGACCGCTGCGCATGCGCAGCACCAACCAGCGCGGACGTTAGCGCCGCCGCCAACGGAACGAGCGTTAGACTTACGAGAGCTTCGAGACGTACACCCGTGTCTCCCGGTTGGCCGGTCGACCGTTATTTTAAGTTACTACCGCTCCATCCATCGAGACCACCGTGCTGCCGACGCTGACCACCTGGGTAAGTGCTGTGCATTATCTCTTGTTGGTGGATGATCTGTTTTACCGTTCTTAACCGGCGAGTCTCTATTTGAGCTCGATCCAGATGGCAATTTGACTGCATTGTTAATTTTGTTACCGTATTTTATCGTTCAATAACGTTAATTTGCTACAGGGTTCAATTCCCGGCCATAGCTTTACTTTTCGGATTTTTCTATGTGTGTTCTAATTTTCACTGACATTTGGCCCAAAATCACGAAGGTGGCAAATTCGTGTTCGCGTGATTTAAATAATTGAATTTATTTATTTTAATTAAAATAAAGCTTCATAGATTATACTAATCAACTTATTTAATCGGCACATCAAAACGTTTTTTCTTAATTTATTGATTAAATATGTTTTTTTTCACAAAATACCCCCTCAAAATCATTCCGGGAACGTGTCCGTATTCGTTATCTGCTGACAACAACAGCTAAAATACACATTAAAAAATTATTTAATGCTTTAAAGAGTACTTTTTAACTTAGTTTATATTATAATTAAACGATATTTAGAAGTCTCTTCGGTGCAACAATATTATTTTTTCTGAAAATTTAACTTGAAGTTTGTCCGACAGTTTGTGCGTCATTTCGGGAACGCACACATTTTTTTTAAATATCCACTTTCAGCGAAATGCAATAGATAGTGCTTCTGGGTAATTATATAGAGCACTCAAATGCAAATGAATGTCTGAGGTATTTTTTATTAAAATGTGAAAACTTAAAGAGGTAAGTACAGTTTTGTTTGAAATTTTAGCACCGTACACATGTACGGTGAATACATATTCAGCGTCATTCCGGGAACGCTAACAATTGCAAGAAAAAAAAAGTAAATGGCTTTTAATACACTACTTTGTAAAGATTATTATGGCCTATTTCTATATTAACCTCAAAAAATCCTGTTTTTGTGACAATTGTTTATTTTTTACGTATTTTTATGAAGAAACGTCATTCCGGGGACGGTCATTCCGGGAACGATTCAGGATATTACGTGCGTTCCCGGAATGACGTTTGTTTAATTCATTATAGTTTTTTGTTTGTAAATGCATTATTTTTAAATATTTATTTTTGTTACAGTATTACTTTATAAAAAACAATGGAAAGCCAATCAATTTCTCAAGATAAATAACAAAACAAAGAAATAATATATTGAAACTGTCTATACTTAAGAAGAGATGACCTTAAATGTTAATTTGTTATGTAAAGCATTAAAACAAGAGAAATAGACGAGTTTAATAAATATTTAAAGGATTAATTATGACGTTATTTTTGAAAGTCATAGGATTTTAGACAAAACCGTCATTCCGGGAACACTAAATCCTTTTCGGGAACACCACTATTATTTGTTTTTTATTAGTAATGTAAAATATTTTTAAACGGATAAATTCTTACATACGAAGAGAATAAAGTTCTAGTCATGATCCTAACCAAGTTTAGTTTTCTAGTCATTCCTATTCTTTAGTATAGTAACTTTAATGCTTGAAATTTGGAACTTTATGATCATGTTGACTTTAATTATTATTTTTTTGAAATAATGGTCACATTTGTACATAAATTTCTTTTGCACTTAGTATAATATACTAAAACACTGTAAGTAGTAATAATTAAGTAATGTTTGAATGAGAGTTTTTATTTAAAATGAAATAAAAACTATCGTTCCCGATATGACGAATTTTACTGCCGAGTTTGCTTAAAATCGCTATAATAAAAAATAAAGTTAACTCTGTGCGCGCTCCTTTTAAATCTATTAAGAACAATAACGTAGCAATTATTTTATGTCTTTAATTTTGATATTCCTTTTAAGATTTTACGTGCAAATTACCAAATCGGAATTCGCTACCTTCGTGATTTTGAGCCATTTAGATTTTATTTTGTGTTCGAATATTCAGTGTCGTTTAGAAATCTATAGGCATACTTAGGGTTAGCAAAAAATGTAACAAATTATACAACGACTTTATAAGGTTTCTTATAAGTTGGTAACAACGACACAGTCTCGTAACTCTCGTAAGGGACTTAGTGCTAGTGATGTGCCCCACTTAAAAACAGTTGTCGATTAAATATTTTGATCTACAACTTTCCTTCAGGTCAGAAAAATTGCGGTAGATAGAAACGTTTGCAAGGTTAACTAAAAGCAAGACTCTTACTAATGCTGCCGCCAGCAGCAGTGCCTTCTTTCTGTCTGTTTGTTGAGTCCTCACGGGTATTTAACGGTGCTCTTTGTCGTCAGGTGACTGTCTAATTACTAAGGTTACAAATTGTAAGGTAATGTGATCAGAGTTTATGCATAAATATTTACAAAAAAGCTAGGATTATGAGGTTTGCGTAATAGGTGTGGGATCATGCAGTGAAATCATCTAAGATTAACAATTTGCTATTAATCAAACTATTAATAAAATCCTACGCAATATACATTACGTTGTGTGATAACCATATTCTTAAATTTAACGGTACGCGTAATGTGTTTTCTGTTTTCTATTATGATGTCGCATGAATTCGCGCCCACACCAACCGCATAGTTAAACGCGAAGCCTCTTCAAGATAATTTGTTTACATATTTCTAAAAACATAGAAAACATGGAAAGATCCGGAAAGTAAAGCTGTGGCCGGACAGCCAAGGCAAACTTGCTATGTAGGAATAGTAAAATAGTAGTTTTCTTGGAATTTGGCCTAGGTATTTTTTTTGGAATCGGTTCAGGAGCGAGAAGATTTTTTTCTAGACACTAAAGTTGCGTAGTCAAAATGAAGTAGTACTTATACATATACACCTATCACATGTCACGTACGTAACTTCGAATATGTATGCCTCATATTAATATAAGTACAAAACCCTATACTGCGCATTGCGCGTAACCCGATGCGCAATAGCTAGTTATAACCTTTTTTACAATTGTTTTCTGAAGTTTAAATACTTTTGGAGTTTAAGTATTTATTATTAGCCGTAAATAGTATGTGTATTTCTTGCAGATACCTCGTAATTACTTATTCTGTGATCCCGTAGCGGCATATAATGGCCGAATTCTTACGATTGCCGTACCGTGGCGGTTGGTATGTACGTAACTATAGATATTCTAGCAAGCAAGTACAAGTAATATAAGTACTTATTATTGGTAATTATTAAAGACGGGTTCCCCGATAGCGCTCGACGCAAACTGACAGTGAAAGCAGTTATTAGTGTTTTGGGAGTTAGTAATAACTTGCACTTTCTTTTTACATATAAGCTAACTAGCGAGGACATAGGAAAGATATTATGATTCACTATAAGTTTGATGCGTGGCGTCAATGTCTCAGAAATAATAGGCAAGTCAACTTTTAAATCAATTTCATCATTTAAAGCTAAATAAATTATAAGTTTTGTTTCTGGGTCAAGGTAGTATGTAACGCATGTAGAGAAATTCCACAAGTAGAGTTCCGTACTACCGTGACTATTTATTGATACCTTTCTAAACACTTATTTTGGGTATAAACCTCAAAAATGTACATACTTGTGGTACACGTGGGGGTGTACTGAAAATCAGCGCTGTGTCAGTTGGAGGCTCCTGTGAGAGCTCTAACCCGCAGCAAATGCTGAGTAGGTACATCCCCTTTGCCACATTTGTTTTATATATATCACGTTTTATGCAGTAAAAATAAGGATTAAGTTGTATATAACTGTTTTTTTTTTGTAATTGTTGTTAGTGGCAATAAATCATCTTTTATCTTTATCTTTAAAACACATAATCTATCTGTGGCCATCAAACCTGCGGCCTCAAGCTTAATCCGTTTCTTTACTAAATCGCCAGATCTAGAGACTAGGACAGGAGCCCCTACCTAGTTGTCTATACTTACATTACTTACCTTAGAACACCCCGATTTGAAGTCGAAAATGACCAAAACTGCCCCGCGGCCAGAATCGGGGCACCTGCTCTATAACAATATCGTGATTAACATTTTGTAGTAACTAAATAAATATCGATGTTTAGCCAGAGGGCTGCAGCGCAACCCTATCGTCCTTGCCGCCGACATTCACCTTGGCGGCTATCGATCCCTGCACCGACACAATGAACTCGCCCGCCGGGGTTTTGGGAACCCTCTGGCAACTTAGCGACTACTGGGTTCTATGCAGTGAAGTTGCAGGCAGTGGCGGACTAACAGGGGGGCGGAAGGGGCGGCTCGCCCCGGGCCCCCGGTTTTTGGGGGGCCCCAAATGCCTCCGCGTTCTCCTGATCAAATCCTAAACAAGACTTTAAAAATGTGCTTAGTAGTTAGTACCGACATAATGTCATCAAGATCAAAACACTTAGAGCCATCTAGAATTTTTACACAGTACTAATGTTCTTTTAACTTTGCTGAACGCGTCCAATAATACGCTTAGGGAGGGGATTCCCATCTCTGTGTACGGACAAAACTAGTACATATTTTTTTAAGTTGGGGGGCCTCATTTACTTTTGTCGCCCCGGGCCTCTGACGGGCTTAGTCCGCCACTGGTTGCAGGCTAGGAGGCCAATCAGTGTCGCCAACCCATACCCAATTTTACCCCCAAGATTTATTTCATATCCCCCTAAAACCCCTAAGTAAATATTTTTCATAATTTTCATCTTGCGCCAACGCTAATCGAGTCCCAATTTTTTTTAGACATTGAATATCTTAGTATTTTACTTGTACTGTAGCCTGGTTAAAGTTGAAACAAAAATACTACAAAAATACGTAATTTTTGGCGGTACATACATACCTCCAACTGTAAAAGCTGTGTTGTTCAAAATATTTTTTTTAAAGTATTTACTACGCACTATACAATGTCGTATCATACTCATACGTTACCATTACCATATGAATAAAAAAAAACTCTCTTGGCTCGTCGGTTTTGGAGTGGCCCCTTCCAAAAATTTGCAAAACGCAAGTTACCTATACTTAAGTTTCGTCAATTCGGTGTCATTTCGGCCTTTTATTCAGTGACTAACTTTGCGTTTTAACGGCTTCTTTTTGTATAAATATTATGAAACGAAATACTATACAATATATATATACTCGTATATATACTACTAGCTTCTGCCCGCGACTTCGTCTGCGTAGAATTATACATAAAAACCTTCCTCTTGAATCAATCTATCTATTAAAAAAAACCGCATCAAAATCTGTTGTGTAGTTTTGAAGATATAAGCAAACATAGGGACATAGGGACAGAGAAAGAGACTTTATTTTATACTATGTAGTGATAGTGAAGTGATGATAGTGACTACTACAATAAACAATAGAAAACTGATTAAAGAGAAGCCAAAAGTTTAACTTTACATAAGACATGATCGCCGTTATTTAAAATGTTACGTCATGAAATGTCTGCTCTTTTTTCTTATTATATAGTTATTAGTGTTGCTTATTGTATACAAAATATATTAAAGAAGCTGGGGGTGCGAGGGCTACCTCCACGTGTGATTAGAGCTGCGGTTCGTTTTTGGATCCGTCCGGGGGGAGCAGTGCTTGGTCCGGTGCACCCTGGGCATCGGCTAATGATTTCCTGGCAGTTTCTGAGGGATATCATTGGCTAAGAGCCCGACAGGTCGGGAGGGAAGTCTTTTGACCGTGACAACTTTTTTTTTCTTATATGAATAGGAAGGCAAACGAGCAAGTGGGTCACCTGATGGTAAGTGATCACCACTGCCCATAGACACCCGCAACCCCGGAGGGATGCGTTGCCAACCTAGAGGACTAAGATGAAATGCCTCTTGTGCCCGTAATTTCCCCGGCTGTCTTACTCTCCACACCGGAACACAGCAGTGCAAGCACTGCTACTTAGCGGCAGGATTAGCGAGTAAGATGGTGGTAGCGATCCGGACGGACCTTGCACAAGGCCCTACCACCCGCCGACATTTTGTCACAAGTTTTTTTAATTATATTTTTGTTACTTTGACATTGGCGAAGTTGTCGTCGCTATAACGACTTGATAAGCCACAAACAAGAAGAAGAAGAAAGACGCTGTCTGATTAGACCGTCCCATTCGCTAATCCTGTGGGTAAGCAGAGCTTACTTGCGCTGCGTGGCTGTGTTCCGGCGTGGAAAGTAGGTATATGGTCCATGTGATGTGGTGATATTTACAATCAGGTAGAGTAGAGTTGTTCATTGAAATCAATAGTAGTCTTTTAATAGCTTCTTTGTGGTCGATCACCCCACCTAACTTACACCGGGAAATGGCTCAGCAAGGCCAACTAAAAATATCAGTCGTCGACGCGGAAGTTTGTTACCGTTCGCATTTTATTATTCTGCTTAGTGTTGGCAGCTTCGAAAGATCCAAGTCGCTAAGATCAATGTTGAAAGTCGCTAGATGTGGCTCTAGATCCAATAAGCGCCAGTGTTAACGTTAGCTAAAGAAACCAATATTTTTGGCATAAACCAACGCTTTTAACGTATAGGTATGTACGCCTTTCATTCATTTCATGCTGGTCTCGGGCCCGATTTTTGAAAGCACATGTATGAAAATACCACTCGAAAGTGGTATAAATCTGTTTATAAATATCTTCAAAACTACAGCTACCTATAATCAAATTTTTGACTAGGTGTCTAGGTCACAAGATTAATGAGAGCCGTAAATATCTTCTAAGCTACTCGTATTTCAAATTCAGTGCAATTTTTCACCAATTTCGAGTGGTATTTTCCCACATGTGCTTTCAAAAATCACCCCCCTTGGAAGTAAAGAAAAATCGTACAATATACACAGTTGCTGTTCTATCTGTGCAGATGGTAAAAGCCCATCGAGGAAATGGGCGAAAATCTTTGGAATCATCTTATAAGCGATAAGCCTAACAACCCATCACTATTTTGATTCCTCTTTCCACTTATAAGTACGCCCACAATCATTCTTAACGTGGCCTTGGTTACTTTAGGCTCTGTCTACCCCTGTATTTAATTTAACTTATATTTGATAGAAAACCTAAACCTACGAAAGATTGGTCAAAATGGTCAATAACTTGGTGCAACTCACACTGGACTGGGTAGCTACCTAACTCATTTACGTTTCAATAGTACCTAACTAAGTTCAAATGTATCTACCTAAAATATAAAAAAATACAAAAGTAGGTACTTAATTGAACCCAAAAACTGCATTTTTTTTTGTCGCTAGGGCCTTAGACAAAGTCGCCATTTCTAGTGACAAGTCACTAAATTGGCAACACTGATTCTGCTTTTAATATTATGTACCTACCTGTATTGTAGGAATGTAGCTAGATTCTTAATTGTAATTATAAATACTGTTGTTTTCCGAAGCGAGAATCGTTATAAAGGCCATATTATGAATGCCAATGTAAAAAAGTCTACGTTTATGCAGCAACTTACCACGATTTGGAGTTTAAAATTCCTTACATACATACATATATCACGTCTAGCTTACGGGTTAGACAGAGTCTAAGATAAGAAAACCTTAAGGCCACGTTTAGCATGATTAAGGGCGTTTAGCTGGAAAGGGAAATCAAAATAGCGATGGGTTGCTAGCCGCATCGCTTATAACATGATTCCTAAGACCCAATCCCTAAGATTTTACCATCTGCGCGGGAAGAGAAGCAACTGGTAAATTCTATGTTTTTGCTTTACTCCCAGACCATGGAAGAATTAAAATTAAAATTCCTCGGTCTTTAAAAAAAATAACTTCATTGAAGATTATCGAAATGATTCAAAACTTGGTCCGGTCCTTTTACGCGGATCATTTTGAACATTGTTCAATGTATAATGTCAACTATGATTCTACCATGCTGGGGCCCGATTTTTGGAAATCATACCTATGAAAATATCGCTCGAAAATCGTTCAAATCCGTGAATTGCTATTTTTGAAAGGCGAGTAGTAGAAAATCACCGCTCGAATTGAAAACGACTGGTCTCCAGCAGTCGTTTTAGAATTCGAGTGGTGGGATGGCTTGTCAAAATTAAAAACATGGCGCATGCCTCGATGCGTTGGGCTATTTTCATCGTATTATTGAGATTTTCTGTTAATTTGTAATTCAACAAATCTAATGCCATTATCATATGACAATGGCGAGTTTCGACGAGTTAGTTTTGTTTAATTTGGAGGATTCTGAAGAATCTGAAGACGAAGTTGCCGCCACGACTGCCACGATTTCGTTGCCCCTGGTAGGGCATTTAAAATTTCCGCCACCTCGCACCACTCCTTTTGCGCCGTCTTAATAGAGAAGGTGGCCGAAAACTTCCCCGATCGGAAGTCCTTTCGTGGTTCCAACAACTCCACCAGCCTTTTTCTTTGTAAAGGCGACATATGCTTTGCCATTTTAATTTTTGTTTCGCTGTTTAAAACTTAGCAGTCGTTGCAGAAAACTTTTGACAGTAACACGATACAAAGGACGCACAGACGATAACAAAGTTTTCGTTTTACGTAATTTTTTTTGTAACAAATTCGCAATTTAAACTAGTTCTAATAAGTACTTTAGCATAAAAAATAAATAACTATTATGCAAAACTACTTTGTAATTTATGTTAAATTAATTTGAGCTGAAAATATATATTTCCAGGTGCCCAACAAAAAACCGGTAATTATCGACTTTCTGCGTGTAACGAGACGGGACTACTTTTTACACATCGACTTAGTCTTTCACTAAATTTCGAACGCGGATTTCAAAAATTGGGCATTTGAGGACCACTCGCAAATGGATGTGACTAATTTTCGCGTGTGGATTGAATTCTATTACTCGTCGTGAATTCGAGCGATATGATTTCCAAAAATCGGGCCCCTGGTCTGGGAGCATTCTTCCATGCTGGTCTCGGAGCAAAGAAAAAACATAGAATGTTTCAGTTGCTTCTCTTCCCGCGCAGATGGTAAAAACCCATCGAGGGAATGGGCACAAATTTTAGGAATCATTTTATAGGCGATGCGGCTAGCAACCCATCACTATTTTGATTCCTTTCCACCTATACGCCTGCAACTATGCTAAAAGTGGCCTTAAGGTCTTGTTACTTTAGGCTCCGTCTACCCCGTAAGGGATAAAGACGTGATTTATGTATGTATGTATGATTCGAAAATCCTTAAAAATATTAACAGACTATTTAGTCGCCTCACCCAACCGCTTTCTGAAATATTCTAGAACCTGTAGCCTTGCACGTGACGTTCCACAACCCTGTGACGCCACAACAGGCGGCACGTGCCCGCCAGCGGCAGACGCTCGCAATCGCAGGACTTGCAGCAATTGCAGGTATTCTTGATACAAGATCTATTGAAATCTTTTACAAACTGGAAAAATGGGAGCGCCCGAAATTGCGCGGAAATTGTTCGAGAAAGGTTACCTACGCTTTAAAGAAGCATTTGAGGGTCCGGTTACCGATGGTGGTAAAGTATAAGTTTTAAAATACATTTAGTTATGCGGCAAAAACATAACTCTCCTTTGGGGCTTCGCCGCAGTCAGGTGAAGATACATACTTAAGTATACCTACTTACAATACAATACAAATCAGTACAATGAGATAAAAAAAATAATTATAAAATAAATTGAAAGCCACGCAATCCCGCTTCACACGGCTGGAGCGATTTATACCAATCATGGATAAGAACCACCTCTGAATCTGGCTTTCGAATGAAAAAAACCGCATCCATATCTGTCCATCCGCTTGAGAGCTACAATCTACAATGCCGCAGACTAACACACACACAGACTTCGACGCCAAACTTATAACACCTCTCTTTTTACGTCGGGGGTTAAATAGGCATGCTACCATTTATATACAGAAATCAATTTGAAATAGACACAAACGTGCACTCCTTCATTACTTACAATTTTACTGACTTGCTAAAATAATTTGCATTTGGCATTTTGGCCTCCCCATTCACGAACAACGTAGCGTAGGATGACGAATGTGTTAATATAATTTAAGAATAATAATAGAATAAAATTCTTCACTCGACACACATTTCAAAATGCGTTGGAAAAATAACGTCGCCCGCAGTTGAAATCTGCCGCCCATGCAGTTTTAGCTTTAACAGACGCCCACGCAAACGTTCATTCAGAACATTATTTAACTTTTTACTGCAATAAATATTACTCCATTGTTAGTGGTGACGTGTGTTTGAAACATAATTAATTCTACACTATTGTTTATTCATAATTCACACGAACATGTATCGATCTCGACCGTATTTTAATCTCATGTTTATTTTCTTTTTCCACTGTTATTATGACCATGATTTTGGTTCTTGTTTTACAAGAACTAAACAAAAAAAGTCACGGTTCAAGCCTCACCGTAATTTTAGAGACCGAAAAATTATGTGTTTAAAAAAAATACAAAAAGGTATTCTTTGAACTCTTACAATGTAGTGTACATTGCCAAATTAAGGGTTAAACTAAATGGGTAACTTTACTTTGCTTCTCTACGAAATAGTGAGTTCAAGTCATGCAAAATAACCGCGCTGTTTATTCATAAAGTTTATACATAATTGTTTACTCACGCGGTTAAGTTCGGAGGCAAAGTGATGAGATACAGTTCTATTATCTACTAGCTTTTGCCGCGCGTCTGTGGGGAATTCGTATTTTGGATGGCTTATATATAGTGGTAAACGCTTTAATTAGAGCACACATTATAATATTAAGTACCCTTAGGGTATCGATCGCATGTCCGTAGTAAATTGTCATCCTCCTTTTCCGCCCTTAGAGGGTGTATTCTGCGATTATATATTGTTAAATTCCCTTCCCCACGACCATAACTATATTCATACAAAATTTCGTTTGAATCGGTCCAGCGGTTTAAGCCTGAAAAGGTGACCGACATACGCTATTTCACATTTATAATAGGTATTGTATTAGTAGGTACAATAGTATGGATTAACATACAAACTTTCACCCAATAATTACAGTGAACATAACGTAAAAATGTTTATTATTATCCATTTAAATCATAAAAGGACCCGTGCTGAATTTCTGCTTGAAAAGCTATGAATATCATGTTTATTTATATTTAATCGAAAGCCTGAAAAAAGTTTCAAGATCCTAGCTTTAAAACGAAATTCCATTATAAACTTTCATCCCCTTCGCTTCAAGACTTTTTTTTCATTAAAAAGCATCCTAAGTAGTCCTTTCTCAAGGTCTATTTTATCTCTGTACCAAACCAAACTTCATAGTATTACTATCAGTTCAGCGGTTTCGTACAATTTCGGCAAGAGATTATGATATCTAGTGTTAGCAGAGCCCTTGCTCCTAAGCGAAATGTACGCAGTGTTAGGTCAATTTATTGGCTTCTATATAGACAGACATAAACATATTTATTTTTGGGTTTATTTCATTTAAGTTGTGTTATAACAGCTACTTTCAATCCAAATTTCTAATTTCTAGGACAACGGAAGTACTACTTACCCCACATTTTTAGGAGCACGGCAGTTTGTATGGAAACAGCCCTTTCTAATCCGTATCTTGTGATTGCGTTGATTTTTTAGTTAGCGGGTTTGTTTTTCACATCTCCAAGGGACCGCCGACTTAATTATTTGGTTTAATTTCATCTTTATGCCCCTACGCGTTATTGACAGATAGGCGGACCTACGGACATACGGACAAGTAAATGATCCTTAAGGATTCCGGTTTTTTCCTTTTGAGGTATAGAGAAAATAGTTACTTCATTTAGTTAGTCCTATTTTTAAAGATATAGAATAAATTCCTTCTTTAAGCGACATCTATTAATGAGTAGCGAAACTAATTCACCCATAGCAAGATTAATTATTCTTCTGTTGCTTATAATTATTGTAACATATTTAATTACTTGTACCACATTTTTGAACTCAGAACTTGTCCCTCTTTCATTTGGTATCACAATAAATAATGTATCAAAAAATATTTCCCCCACCTCTTCTTTTATATCTAAACTTCTAGGCGGAATATCGAAAAACACGAAGATTTTAGGTTAGACCTCCTTTTATTATATGTATAGATCGTTTATTCTCGTACTTACAAACCTATTTATTTAGTACTTTCAAAACAGATTACGATTTACGTAGATTGAAATTAATTATCGACTCTATTTCCTTGGATTGGACAGTAAATTATTAATGTAGTAATTAAATAATATTTCACAACTCGTTTCGTACGAACTAATTTCATAGAAAGGAAGCCTGCGGACCAAAAAAGTAGGACTGATATTCAATTCAGCGTATATGCAGACAAAAACGGAGATGTATTGGAGCTTTTTCAACCGGACTGAGGAAGGCTTGCAAAAGACAGAAACAGATACGACCAGCAGCCGTGGGATACTAAATGATACCTACCTAAGTTTATTTTAGACGATCACATCACATGTGGATGCACGTGCATGTGAGTTGTTCAGTTGTTTGTGGTGATGTTTACCTCAAATTGCCTCAAGGATCCCCGCTCTATGCGCTATCCCCTCGAGTTTTGCAATCTACCCTCACTGGGTTCTGTTTATTTTCCTGCTACATAAACATGTTTATTAGTATCAAATGTAAACAAATGGCTCGCACGCTCCCGGCTTCTACGTTGTAGACATCACGTGTCTCTCACAAAAGGCTTGTTTACACGTACATTCGTTCACCGACCCTACCATAGAGTACTCGTACATTTAATTGAATATTATAGACCCCTACTAAAGCGTCAATTACATTGGGCTAGCAGAACAAATCACCACAGCAATTCATAAGTCATAAGTCATTTATTCGTCGCTTTCATGTGTACATTGGATCTTACTAGCTAATAAATTTCCCAACATGAAACCCTGTAGCAGGGCACTGCAACATACTTAACCTAATAATGTGATTAATTATTATTATACTTGATTTAAACAACTTAATAACTTATATCTAATTAACTTTAAATAACTTTAATCTACCTCTCGAAAATTAAATTTACAAAATTACAAAATTACATTCATGCTTTGGATTAAATGCCTAATATTGAAATTTAGACTCGCAATTGAATTTTGTTTGAATTGAATTTGAATTGAATTGAATTGAATTCTATAGTCCATTGTAGATATTTAAAAAGAACTTGGGGCTGATGGTAACCGGAGCTCGAATGTCGTTTTAGGAGCTACGGACTGTAGTTAAGTACATCACTGACTGGACTTTTAGGCCAGCTATAGACTGCTTTGAGCAGTCGAGATCAACGGCACGAGAGCAGTCGTATTGCAGTCGGAGTCGGCTTCAACCCGAGTGCTCTGAATTTGTATTGAAACTGCAGATCACCCAACCGTGACAGTTTGAAGCTGTCGGCACTGACTGCTCCAAGCATTCCGTCTAAGGCTGGAATTGTGAATGGGCCATCTCTTGCGTAAGTTTGTGACATTAAAACCTAATTCTGAGGATTTGACCCTTAGGCGTTATACGCAGGAACATGTTCTTTAATCACCGTCACCGCACGATCAATGTCAAGACACAATGACTCTGTATAATTCCTAGTTACTAAAGACCAAGCCAAGTTATGCTGGTCTATTGTGAGCAGCGATGACTCCACGCACGAATTTCGTCACTACATAGTATAAAACAAAGTAGCTTTTCGCTGTCTGTCCTTACCTATGTACCTATGCTTAGATCTTTAAAACTACGCAACTGATTTTGATGCGGTATTTTTTAATAAATAGAGTGATTTAAGAGAAAGTTTTATATGTGTAATTCTACGCAGACGAAGTCGCGGGCAGAAGCTAGTTTATTATATTTAGAACTTATTAACTGCCTGAAAGCGCAGAAATAGCCTAAGTTCATCAGGGATAATGTAGGATTCTAACGGTGAAAGAACTTTCCAAATCGGTCATTTTCGGAGCCTTTATAATATTAACTAGCTTCTGCCCGCGACTTCATCTGCGTAGAATTATAGTTACATATAAACGTTCCTCTTGAATCGGTCTATCTATAAAAAAACCGCATCAAAATCCGTTGCGTAGTTTTAAAGATCTAAGGATACATAGGGACAGACAGACAGCGGAAAGCGAGTTTTTTATACTATGTAGTGATGATGTAGATGATATTGTTGACAACTGACTTAACAACTTGCATGTTAAGTACTCGCCAGCTTTTACTGGCTTAATGTACTTGATCGCGGCGTTTACAACGAGCTCAGTATTTCGGATGTTACTTCCACTTCCAGTTCAAAGGTAATGCTCTAATGGCGTTGTTTCGGAGGCATTGTCCTTTTACGCAAGCTTGAAAGGGTAATGGCATGGATTAATGACACGTAGGTAGTAATTAGTTTATGTCTTCCTATTTTCCTGAAGGAGTGAAGATTAAAAAGGGGTGCGAGTCGGGTTACCGCCACGTGTGCTCTAGAGCTGCGGTTCGTTTCTGGATCCGTCCGGGGGGAAGAGCAGTGCTTGGTCCGGTGCACCCTGGGCAACGGCTAATGATTTCCTGGCAGTTTCTGAGGGATATTATTGACCGTTGGCTAAGAGCCCGACAGGGTACCGTACAACGTTGCCGACATTTTGTCACAAGATTTTTTATTTATATTTTTGTTAGGTACCTACTTTGACACTGGCGAAGTTGTCGTCGCCATAACGACTTGATACGCCAGAAATAAAGACGAAGAAGAAGATTAAAAAATAGACTTTAGTTTGAATCCTACTTTTATTTGATAGCTGGTTAACTTATTCACTAGGCCCTAATAGTGGTTTGGTTAGAGGTAATGCAAATATTTACAATTTGGTTTTAGAATATAAGATGACTCGGAAGAAACAAGTGTGTCTTTGTGTGATTACCTGTAGAGCTGCCTCCGAAGGCTGCTGTAACTTAGAATATGAAAAGATTAAGAGTTTGAAATAAAATACGGTTACAAATTGTCACAGATCGGCCTGAGTGCCGATAAGTGATCAGGGAGAGGAAATAAAAAATCCAAATTTTGACAACACAGTTTATTTATTCAGGAGCAAGGTACCACGGCTATGGCTCTTAAATTAAATTATATTTAATACAGTCGGAGAACTAGGTCTTTGGCGTGGGCCACTAGAAAATCTGTCTCTGAATCAGTCGCTCATAACTTAGTTTCTTCAAAAATAGGAGGCGCCACCAGCATTATTGGATACTGGACCAATGAAATTAATTAAAGAGGGGAAATATTGTACCTCGGATTATGAATTTATATCATTCATAGAAAACCTTCCGACGATGGGAAGCAACCCGCCAGCCCCGAAGCACCACGAAGGCGCGGACGGCTGAACCACGGTGTTCCTCGAGTACAACCAGGCTAATCCCGCAGGGCGAAGACGAGGGGTAGGAAAAAAAACCTCCTGTAAGGACAATAAATTGGGTGGATTAGAGACGAGGCAACAGGCTAGGTACCAGAAGGGTACGGGGCGTTCGGTTGATGTCAGAGTTCAAACAAATACTCAGGCGAAGGCTTACCGGAGAGGAAAATCAGTCGAGCTTGTGCTGGCCAGGCGCGAGGTGACCGAATGTCGACTCCCCGGAGGTTTTTCGGGTCTTCGGCGGCGGACTTTTAGGCTGTAAACGGAAGGACACGTTACTCTGGGAATTCCATGACAAAACAAGGGTCGCGAAGCGGTGAAAAGGGGTATCTTACCATGCGTCCTTAAGTGACGCGCCTGCGACGTAGGCTCAGTGCGTTCGTTGGAGAAAATTATACCAAAAAGTTCTGCAAAAAAGAAAACCCGTTGAAATACATGGCAAACTAGTCGCAAAAAGACTCAAAAGACTCGAGAGTGAATCCTTACCTGTCCCAAAAGGGTATTAAAAATCAAAAATGTAAAGACCGTTGCAAAAGCCGACGGCTGTAAAAAAATATCAAGTCCGCCAGGTCATAGCGATTGACGTTAGACAGCACAAGTTGCCATATCAAAATGTTTGTACTCGAAATGAGTCAAACCAAAAATAGGAGAATGAAGCCATTGATATTCCAATTTAAGCAAATTAGTACTTACTTTATTTATCCTGAAGGATTACCACCATTTGAAACAATAACGACGTTCAACCGATTTAAAAATAACAAAGAACTCATCGGGACATGAATTTGTAGCGGCAACACTGACAGGTTTGCTTTTAAATGAGGCGGTCGTGAGAAAGGCAAAAGGACACTCCACCATACCACCTCCGATAGAAATAACAAAACCATAGGCTACAAAACTTTTATGTCACAGTACCCCTCCCCTCGGATAAAATTTTGACGCTAGTCAAAATTTTGAGCTGGTCCCCAGCTCCTGAAACAAACAAAAACCCTCCACCAGAACATTATAATTAATGACACGATAGCGTCCAAACAGACAACATAAACATGAGAGGCACCGGCTCAATCAAACCGGCGACTCACTTCAACGTAGCATCTGAAGACCCTTATGGTCACAGCCTACGTACATCACCTAATATACGGCAAAAAAACACAGCGTAAAACGCATAACAACAATCACTAATATAAGGAAAGAAGAAAAAAAAAACATCGCCAGGAAAAAAAAATCACATCCAGCGATGAAGCAGGGTACTTAATATACTCATAAAGCCATCCTATCGAACCCACGCGCTTTACCAGTCAGTAGCTCTACCCTAACCGCTGACTGAACGACAAAAAAAAACAATACAAGTTGGGTGACCACACTAACTGGTCTAACACTGAGACCCTGGCGGTGCAGCGAGAAGCGAAATAGCAACGGGCTGCACGTCCAGCATCTACAGCGGAACATAATGCATTTAAATATGCAAAGAACGATCTCATGGATCTTTGAGGTGTTGAATATGCCACGAACCTAAGTTCTTGCCAGTCGTAACATTTTCCAGCT
The DNA here is from genome assembly GCA_932294345.1 of Pandemis cinnamomeana. Lineage (NCBI taxonomy): Eukaryota > Metazoa > Arthropoda > Insecta > Lepidoptera > Tortricidae > Pandemis > Pandemis cinnamomeana. Next base: position 10,677,205 of record OW028721.1, read on the forward strand.
CATACACGAGAGGAGAATGCTTACACAGCACACGACACTTTTCGTAACGGGGTGCGAGTTTTGCCATAAAAAATTTACCGGCATCACTCTGAGGGAATGTTTTTTTCCACACGACATCTCCCACCTCGTACTCATTCGCCCGCCGTCCCTTGTTGTAATTACGAGCATTTCGTTCGTGAGCCTTATCCAGTGCAGACAAAACCCGGTCGAAGACATCACGCAAGCCTCCCAATCTGGTAGCGTAATCTTCGCGTGAAGCGCAAGACAAATCTAACTGTGAGGTTCGTAAACTACCATAAACCTTACCACAGGAAACAGCCTCGCGACCATGCACTAGAAAGAAAGGAGTGAAACGCGTAGACTCGCTAACAGAAGTGTTCAGGGCGAATTGTACTTTTGACAATGTGGTATCCCACGAACGGTGGTCTTGCTGGACGAGGATAGACACAGCTGTCATCAGCGTACGGTGGTATCTCTCAATGCTGTTGACTTGCGGACAATGACGTGGTACCAAATGAACCTGTGGAATGTCGTATCTCCTGAACAAAGCGTTTAATTCACTTCCGGTGAACTGAGTCCCGTGGTCAGCTATAACGGTGCGCGGTATGCCGTGCTTAAGGAAAACTTCATCCTCGAGTCGCTGGGCTATAGTCTTACCCACGGCTCGACGCAAAGGAAACAGTAAAACGTACTTGGAAAAACAACAAACGACCGTAAAAATATATGTATAGCCGGCGCGAGAACGCGGCAACGGGCCCACCAAATCCATACTTATGCACTCGAAAGGACGTGAACAGGCTTTAGGATTCCCCATAAGACCTGTTGGCGGCTTCTGAGAATGCTTATACGCCGAGCATACATCGCAATTCTTGATGAAGTCCACAACATCCTGATATAAATCAGGCCAATAGTAATTCAAAGTTAAACGTTTATAAGTCTTGAACACTCCAAGATGGGAAAGATCCTCGCAATGACAAGATTTTACTAACTCTGCACGACGGTCAGAGGAAACAACTTCCTTCCAATCGAACTCACTGGGAAAATTAAATTTACTCTTGGAATATCTGAATAATTTACCGTCTTTAATAATGTAGTTTGGGCACGAAGTAGGAAACTGTTCACATTTTTGATAAAGTTTATTGTACCAATCGCAAGCACGGATTTCCAGCACAGGAACGACACGCGACAATGCGTCTGGGATTACGTGTTCCTTGCCCTTGCGATGGACGATTTCGAAATCATAAGGCGAAAGACGACAACCCCAACGAGCTAGTCTTCCAGTGGGATTGGTCAAATTAAAGAACCATTTTAAACTGGAGTGATCAGTTACAACGCGAAAACGCGGGCCACCTTCCAAATAAGGGCGAAAATGCTCCACAGAAAAGACTACCGCTAATGCTTCTCGTTCCGTGGCGGAATAGTTGCGTTCGGCTTTGTTCAAAGAACGACTTGCAAAGGCGATCGGATGTTCCAGATTATCCTCTAGTACCTGCGTCAAAGTCCCGCCAATGCCATAACCAGAAGCATCACAGTGCACAATGAACGGTTTAGAAAAGTCTGGGCAAGCCAAAATAGGAGCAGATACTAACGCAGACTTTAACTCTTGAAAAGATTTATTCGCTTCCTCAGTCCAGAGAAAGGGTGGAGCACTCTTACGAGTACTTGTTAAGGAATTTAGTGGAGCCGCGATTGTACTGAAATTTTGGATGAAGCGACGATAATAAGAAGCCGTTCCCAAAAACATCTTAACTTCTTTACGATTACTAGGAGTAGGATAATCTACAATAGCCTTTACTTTAGATGTATCGGTACGCAACCCTCGTTCGTCCACGACATAACCGAGATACTTCAACTCATTACGGAAGAAATGGGATTTTCCAAAATTAATGGTTAAGTTAGCAGAGTTCAAACGGTCCAAGACACGGTCGAGTAACGTAATATGGTCATTAAACGTCTTACTTACGATAATAATATCGTCCAAATAAACGAAAAGCCTACCATTAAATTCGGGTCCAAATAATTTATCCATTAGTCGCTGCTGCGTGGCCGGCGCACCAGTCAAACCAAAGCACATCACTTTAAATTGAAAAAGACCGCGACCGGGAACGGTAAACGCAGTACGCTCCCTGGAGGAAGGTTCAAGAGGTATTTGCCAAAAAGCACTTTTTAGGTCTATTGAAGAAAGAAACTTAGCATCTCTTAGTTGGTCCAGGATACCAGATACGTAGGGTAACGGATAAGCATCGTGCTTACTCACTGAATTCAACTTGCGACTGTCAATGCAAAAGCGAAGTTCACCATTAGACTTGGGGGTGAAAAGAGTGGGATTATTCCATGCACTGGTGCTAGCCTCAACAACATCTTGTTCCAGCATTTCGTCTAACTGCCTATTTAATTCAACTAACCTGTGAGGAGAAATGGGATAATGTCGCTGCTTTAATGGTTTACAATCGCCAGTATCAATGGTATGAGTAAGTAGATTCGTCCGTCCTAAACCTTTCTTCTCAAAGGAAATATTCTCAAATTTGTGTATCATATCTTCAGCGATTGCTCTTTGATCAGCATCGAGCCGATCAAAGGAATGTAGGCGTACTTCGGATACAAAATTAGTCCTGGGAATATCCTGATTAAGGCTAAAGTCCGTAAATAAATTTGGGGCAATACAGAAAGCCTTCCAGAAATCAACCCCTAAAATTAAAGGAGTAGTCACGTCCGGTATAATATAAAATTTAATTTCCCGTGTCAAGTCACGAACCTTGACCGGTAAAGATAGGTAGCCCTTAACCTTGGCTTGGGAATCGTTTGCGGTGGCAATGTATGTAATATCATTGCAACCGTGTAACGTAGCACCCCGAGATAAGAATAATTCAGACAAATCGGAACCCAATATTGAAATAGAGGAACCGGAATCCAATAAACCATGAAGCCGATGGTTATTTATAACAATAGTAATATAAGGTCGATCATCATCTCGATCGATAAAATTTCGCACGGCGGAAACACTCGAAGAAACAAAAGCATTAAGCTTTTTACCTGGCCGAACCCCACAATTAATACAACGAGAAGAGTTCCTATGTTCATTTCCACGAGAGCTCGAATCGCTTTTAATACAGTGGTTCGGGTTAACTAGTTTTTTGACGAGGTTGAAGCCCTAGCATCACCAGAGCCCGATGACCTAGATAAACAATCGGGACAAGAAGGACTGGTTACGCCCTTCTTCCCGCACCGAAAACAAACAACTTCTTTGGAAGGACATTGCCTAAGACTATGAGTGTCAAGCCTACACCGGGGACAGTACTGATTCGTTGTGGTAGCCTCCACCCTGTGTTTGGGTAAAGTTTTACAACACAAGTCAGTTGCAACTGCACTTGGAGACGGCTTGGGTGGCTCCACAAATGTATTTGCCCGATGCCAGCTGTCTTCAAGGACACGGCAAGTGCTTTTAAGTTCCTGAAGGGAAGATACGGAATAGATTGCTAGTGGTACTGAATACTCAGGTCTAACATTAACGGACACAATATCAAACTTTTCCTTATCCGAAATTGGCTCAGTCAATCTACTAAAATAATTCTGCATAATACTAATGTAAGTGGAGATGCTCTCATTGGGGCCTTGAGTACGGTTGCGAATTTCCTTCATAAGGCGCCGGTCATAATCGAATGGCAAAAACTCGGTCAGTAAAAGTGACTTCAGCTGATTCCAGGAAGTGCAGTCGGATTTGACACCTCTAAACCAAGGCAACGCATCAGCCTCAAACAATTCCACCGCCGACATAAACAATCTCTCGTCCGGAATGCCACGTGAACCGCAGAGCTCCTCCAATCGCTGTAAGAATGCCTTAACACATGACCGTCCATCATATTTCAAATTAAGTGAGCTAACTGTTTGCTGCTTGTTGACACCGCCAGGAACAGGATTGACGTCGGTATGATGCCCGTCCGAGATCTCATATCGCGGAGTGCTAGACTTAAAAATTCGAAACATGTTGTCCAATTTCAACAAATATTTGTTCAACCGTACCATTTGCTCATTAAATGAGTCCAACTGAGACTCCGTAGGCTGAAGACGAGTCAACCGGTGAAATATATGGTGGGCCAACGCTTGTACACGATTCAAAGTTTTCAAAGTTAGCGGCCGCAAAGATGAGGTGGTTAATTGAGACAGCTCTTCTAGTTTACCAGATATGGCGGTTAATTCTAAATTTACATCACCCTTAAAGTCTAAAATTTCATCTGAAGGGTACTCCTTCGCTAACTTCCTTATCTGATTTCGCAAAGAGTCTACATCATCCGCAGGTTCTACATTTCGCACCCTAACCTCATAAGTTAACTCGTCCTTATGAAGTAAATTAAAAACAATTGGACGTTCCTCCATTATGAATGTAACGGCAAACCACTACAAAATATTATGTTATTATATATTTTTTTTTTTAATAAAACAAAAAGGACTTAAAAGGTACCTTGCAATAAATTGCCTTCTTTAGCTGTATTGATGTAAATAGAAACAGGTCAATTAATATTCAAGAAAAAAAACTTTTTTTTTTTTTACACTAAGTACTCGTTAAATGATGAATTAATGTCCTTGAATATATCCACGAATGTAAAGAAATAGCAGGACTATGGAGACTCCTTACAAAAGCGAGGCGAAGAAAGACAAAAAAAAAATATATTTGGCTGACTGTACTAAAATATTTATAAGTATCACAGTGGCCAACCGTATCAACACTCACAATCGTTTAACAATAGAAGATAAAATTTTCCGAATAAACACAAAAAAAATAAGACGACTTGTATATAAGTAGCCGACTGTACCGCCAATGTTAACGAATATGCAGAGGATAATAGCAAAACAAGTTACAGATACACTTTGTTTTTATAGCCCGGCCATACCAATAATTCAACAATGTTAAATTAATTGTACTTTATATAAAAGTATAATATACAATTTTTTATTATTATTTTTTTTTTACGTCAAAACACTTTTGTTGGCAATATAGTGCCCACTCAGGTGGTTGCCTGTACCAAAACACAAAGATAGAAATTTAAGCTGTTGATCGTACCAAAATGACCAACAATCAACAACACTTAACGCTATAGCACAAAACAAAGTACCTAATCACAAATGCGGTTAATTGTACTCCCAGTGATACAAAGTCGACAGTAAATTAAATGGAAATCAAGTCACCAACATAATATGTAGAAAGCAATAATATGGTATAAACCAAATGAAAAAATATTGAATGTTTACAGATGAAGTATGTACTCAATTAATCCAATAACAAGGAAATTGTTGAATTTTCTCTTTATAAACCAAAATCAAAAGATTTTAAGTCGACTGTACTAATTTCATGAAATTCACTGTATCACAATTATGGTCAGGTAATTCAATTGCTTCCTAACAAGGTAGAAAACACAAGCAAAAAAAAAATTGTATGTGAATTTTATGTAGCTGATTGTACCACTCGCGCAAATACACACCAATACTATTTAATACTTCAATTATTATGAATTTTGTTTAAAGAAAGTAAAAAGTTTCTATTTTTTTTTTTAAGTCAAACACTTTTGAGTACAACTGTGCGGCCGGTAATAATTACTTAGTATCACTAAATACACAATTTATGCATCCGAGTGTACACCAATGCACAATAATATTCTATTTATAGAATGTAAATAACAAGTTATAATAAGTTTCAATAAAAGTACTAGTTCACCAGTGAATTGAAATCCACCCTCAATGGAAAAAAAAAGTGTACCCACAAATTTCAATACTAAAACATGTTCATGAACAAACAACTTAAAATGGTTAAATTAGGCATATTATCTTTAAATGTTTAACAAATTGTTCTAGGTATTGTTCTAGGTATCCTAAGTACTAGGACAATGTTATTGCAAATCAATGTTCAACATTAGAAATAATGAACTGGTGTACCACAGCAATATGAGCGAACAATTCAGAGAGTATTTGTTACAGCTTAGAACGACATAACAATGAATTCTAGTTGAAAAGTGTCCCACGATGGGCTGCCGCTGTCACAGATCGGCCTGAGTGCCGATAAGTGATCAGGGAGAGGAAATAAAAAATCCAAATTTTGACAACACAGTTTATTTATTCAGGAGCAAGGTACCACGGCTATGGCTCTTAAATTAAATTATATTTAATACAGTCGGAGAACTAGGTCTTTGGCGTGGGCCACTAGAAAATCTGTCTCTGAATCAGTCGCTCATAACTTAGTTTCTTCAAAAATAGGAGGCGCCACCAGCATTATTGGATACTGGACCAATGAAATTAATTAAAGAGGGGAAATATTGTACCTCGGATTATGAATTTATATCATTCATAGAAAACCTTCCGACGATGGGAAGCAACCCGCCAGCCCCGAAGCACCACGAAGGCGCGGACGGCTGAACCACGGTGTTCCTCGAGTACAACCAGGCTAATCCCGCAGGGCGAAGACGAGGGGTAGGAAAAAAAACCTCCTGTAAGGACAATAAATTGGGTGGATTAGAGACGAGGCAACAGGCTAGGTACCAGAAGGGTACGGGGCGTTCGGTTGATGTCAGAGTTCAAACAAATACTCAGGCGAAGGCTTACCGGAGAGGAAAATCAGTCGAGCTTGTGCTGGCCAGGCGCGAGGTGACCGAATGTCGACTCCCCGGAGGTTTTTCGGGTCTTCGGCGGCGGACTTTTAGGCTGTAAACGGAAGGACACGTTACTCTGGGAATTCCATGACAAAACAAGGGTCGCGAAGCGGTGAAAAGGGGTATCTTACCATGCGTCCTTAAGTGACGCGCCTGCGACGTAGGCTCAGTGCGTTCGTTGGAGAAAATTATACCAAAAAGTTCTGCAAAAAAGAAAACCCGTTGAAATACATGGCAAACTAGTCGCAAAAAGACTCAAAAGACTCGAGAGTGAATCCTTACCTGTCCCAAAAGGGTATTAAAAATCAAAAATGTAAAGACCGTTGCAAAAGCCGACGGCTGTAAAAAAAATATCAAGTCCGCCAGGTCATAGCGATTGACGTTAGACAGCACAAGTTGCCATATCAAAATGTTTGTACTCGAAATGAGTCAAACCAAAAATAGGAGAATGAAGCCATTGATATTCCAATTTAAGCAAATTAGTACTTACTTTATTTATCCTGAAGGATTACCACCATTTGAAACAATAACGACGTTCAACCGATTTAAAAATAACAAAGAACTCATCGGGACATGAATTTGTAGCGGCAACACTGACAGGTTTGCTTTTAAATGAGGCGGTCGTGAGAAAGGCAAAAGGACACTCCACCATACCACCTCCGATAGAAATAACAAAACCATAGGCTACAAAACTTTTATGTCACAAAATCTTTATCATATTTCATTCATAATATGAAGGTTTGGCTCAGAGCGCCAAGATCCCGTACATCTCACGTAAATCCAGGAGTATCCAATTAGTTTGCTGTAGAACTGGCTACCTACAAACCTCATAGCCTTGCCTTGCAGCACGTCTAGCACGGGAGCGCACAAGTGTCGCGTCGCGCGCGAGATAGATTGCCCGTCCTTTTCTTACTGTTCGTACTAGAAAGAGACGGGTAGACTACCGCGCGCGCGACGCGACTTTCGCGCGCTCTCGTGCTAGCGGGGCAGTACCTACCTACATTTAATTGAAAATTGAAAGGCTGGCTTAAACCTTATAGAGTTAAGAAATTGAATAGTCTATTGTCTAAATTACAAAGCAAAATGGTTATTATTAGCAAGTACAAAGGTACTTAGGAATATAAAAGGTCTTAGAAATTTGACCGCTACCTAACTTTCGATTGCCGTTTGGACAAGTGAAAGGGGAAGTGAGGATGTAGCACTGCAGAGGTAATTTTATTATGTTTTTATTTTCTAGTAATGCACGAGGCGTCTGTTAGATAGTACTTTCATTTACAGCCGTCTGGGCTAGGTTTGACTAACGGAGATTTAAGTAGATTACCTACTATAAATTGTTCCGCGTAGAATTAGGTATTGACATGTTTATCGCTATACCTACCGCGGAAATATGCAATTTTCCGGAATAAAAAGTAGCCTAGCCTGGCCGCTGATTTTTTCAACAGATTAGTAAAGTATACCTCAAAATCCGTTCAGCCGTTTTCACGTGACGTGATGTGCTCGCAACTATACAAACAGACGAAAATTCTAAAAACTGTTGAAACGTGTTCTGTTATCGATTCTAAATTTCCCTAGCCAATTTTTTTTTGTCTTCCATGTAGGTACAGAGTTTCGACCCTCTTCGAGTTTATTATATATTGTGACGGTATAGATAGATATTAATTTGTTACCTACCTAACCTACCTATGTATATTTTATTTATCGACAGCAGCATCATATCACAAAATAATTCTCAGTTTTTCGTAGCAGGGTAAGTAGGTACATAAGAACATAACTAAGTAAGTATGTATTTTTTACAGACTACCTCTATTTGTATTTTAACTTTCTGTCTTATTCTTTTCTCTTCATTTCTTTCTGCTTCCCTTAAAAATCCTTGCCCAGAACCACCTTGAAGAGAAAATGTTTTATATACTTAGGGTTAAGTAAGTACCCGAAATATTATTACATATAATAAGTTTAATTTTGAATACTTCAATTATCAATTTAGTTTCTCAATGTCTTCTAAAGCTGTAGTTGAATTTCGACCTCACTGCCAAGTCTTCGGTAGTATAGTGGTAAGTATCCCCGCCTGTCACGCGGGAGACCGGGGTTCGATTCCCCGCCGGAGAGTTCTTTTTGCATTTTTCTGAACACGGAAAATAACTAGCCCATATTTTTTATCTTTACTACCGTCTTTTTTATACCCATTCAAATCATAATTATTTATCTATGATTTATCTAAATTATGTTTAAGGAATTACAGAAAGGAAATCAAACACAAATTTAAGAAGAAATCTTTATTTCATTTCAAAATTACCTAATCAACTCTTCGATATGATTTTCTTAATTTAACTAGAAGCGAACGATACTCGACAAAAATAAAAATAAAATCTGTCACACTTGCGTCATCTATGAGCAAATATGACAGTACGCGACTCGAGAACAAAAAGGTTCCAACTGGTTTCAAAGAGTAGAATGTACAGTCAAGTGCAATAATATGTATGTAGTCAAAGTTTCAAATATAAGTACCATACGCTCTTACACCGGCGTAATAACGTCGTGGGACATATTTTTGAGAAGTTCATATCGATCCTTATTTTTGAACTTGACCGTACTTGAAAACGTTACATGGAACCTTTTTATACTCTGCAACGATTACGGGAAAGACAATACGAACACAAACACCGCCTATGCTTAACCTTTTCGAGGCCAACGACATATTTCACCAACGCAGGTGAACCTATACCTATATACAAGGTGTCTCATTGAAATCGGTCAGTATGGGAAAGTCTGAAACTATAAGACATATGACGATCTGTTCTTAGGAACCACGTCATCGATTTTAATAAGAGGAAAAACTACATTTATACACTTTGACATTGGCGAAGTTGTCGTCGCTATAACGACTTGATACGCCTCAAATAAGAAGAAGAAGAAGAATAAAAGAGAAAAAATAATGCGGGCATTTTACAGTTTCCATCCAAACCACGCAATTGTGCAATTTATGAAACAGACCCACTTTATAACAGAGACCTAATTGAACACGGGAAATAAGTGGATACCTTTAGATACACGTAGCATAGGCGGTATCTGTTTGTCACAGATTTTATCTAAAACATACGAAATGGACGACTCTACGAATAGTAGAATATTACAACGGTCTAAGTCAGCAATCAAAATCTACATTCGCCGTCCCTTTCCTATGTTGTTGTCTAGAAAAACGATAAAAAAGCAACAGTAAAATAAAACGCATGCTATTAAAAAAATACATCTCAGTTTCGTTGTGGATTATCATTAGGTTACACAAAAATATACAAAAAACAAATTAGGACCTCAAATAAATACGCTTTAAAATAAATCAGTTCTTTTTTGTGACAAGACTAATATGCCTAGGAGTTTTCGTGTGGAGAGTATTAGGTCATACAATCTTAGACCAGAAATATTGGCAAGACAATAAGACAGCAGCACAAATTATAAAGCAATAGTTAAATTAGGTAAAAATTGGGAATAACGCGCCATAAAATAAGCGGTTTTAAAAATATATTACAATAGGGTAGCTACCAAAATAACATATAAAATGATATAAATAGCTCTCCACATGCGAACTGTCCTTAATAAAATTTGTCTACGAAAATTCGACTCAACATTTCCTTAGAATAAGTTCATAGAAGACATTACAAATTTTCAATAAACACTAATTTAATTCAATAACCAGTTGTTATTTGAGCGGGCTGTCTCTAAAGATTACGAAGTTATTATAACGAAATAAGAGACCTCGATCTTATGTCTCTTTTACACGACCGCGGCTCGAAGGTGAGAGACAAGGATGAAGGCTAGAATTTCGGACCAGCTAAAATATACATTAGAAATGGTTGGAGTGTATAACACTACAAAAATTCAACATCAAACATGGCATACTTCAACATCGGAAACCATGAAACGCTAAGGGCGCTATCAACGGTGACATATCACTCAAAAACCTTATTAATTACCTAAGATTACGCAAAAAAATCTAAACGACATTACATATTTTCGCTAAAAATTTATACCGTTTAAAATTTAACTATTTAAATAGTCCTTACAAACATTGTTTTATACAGTCTCAATACCATTAAAATTTTATTATCGAATAAGTGAAACGTAAATATTTCGTTTGTTATATAAATTTATCAAAGTATAAATAAAACGGTGTAATTGTACGCTAAATCTTTACCTTAGTTTTTAATTAATACTTATACATACTAGTCGGGATAATGCCTTAACAATATGTATAAAACAACTGAAATGCAAACACAACTTTGCAACACAAGTTTAATATGGCAGTGGGTCCTAGAAATAAAACGTAATGTATTTAAAATAATAAGCGTATCCAACTTACACAATAAAATAGTAAATTCAACCGAGAGTATGTATAATAATAAAATGAAACATAACTAAAATATTACGAACAAAAAATAAAACGCCTACCCTACGTTATAAGAATATAGGTAGTTTAAATATTGAAAAATATACCTATGTAATTATAAATCTATGTACTTATTGTTTTTCGGCTAGGTCACACAGACTACACGAGTGACGAAAGCTTCCCGAAGTCGTTGAGTCACCAGACCGAGCAATGGCTGGCGACCACGGCATGCCACAGTAAGATTATCACTTAAAATGTATACATGAACATTTAGGAGTTTTTACTGCATGGCTCGCCCAATACTCTACATTCGTTTGTTAAAAAAAAACATGCGAAGGAACACATATTGACACATTCACAATCGAGACAAGACAGTAGCTTTGTTACATCTGTCCCGTGTCTTCTGTTCGCAATAGGACGCAAACAGGAGCTGGTTAGCAACGTATTGTGAAAACTATGTTCTTAAACACTGCTTAATAGTTCTTAGGAATCGAAACCGTATGAATTCATACGTCATTGATCCCTAGCTACCAGCGTACAAGAATATATTGCACATAACATCTCACAACAAAATCGTCCACTATATTATTTATTTAGCTGTTGCCCGTGGCTTCGGTCCCGTTCTGTTATTTTTTCTAATACATTTCCATATTTCTTTAAAGTTTAAACCTTCGACTTCTACTAATGTTTCTAAATCCATAATAAGCCAAATTGGTCCAGCCATTCTCGAGTTTCAGGAAGACAAACGAAATTCAATTTTATATATATTGAGGAGATTTAAGTCACGCTATTGATGTGTGTGAATCTAGCCGAGAAACTTCGCCTAATTTATCTGTGATACAAAAAAGCCGATTACAATAATATTAACACATCGAAGTACCAGCGGAACTCCATCTTGTTTCATTATAAAAATACATTACTCTGGACTCACGTTTGGCCCACAGTTATTTGGATGGCTATTGCCGTAAAATACGGGGAATTCGTCAACAGAAAAATGACCGTTTTAGAAATATCATACAAAAGGCAATGGCAGTAGCTGTCAAAAATAATTGGGTTCTGTAAAAATACTGGGTCGAGTTAAAAAAATACTGAATATAAAACTTTGTGGCGGCCTTTTATTGCATTTTTATGTACTAAAGTTTCATTCTTCGATGTTGCTTTGAGAGACTAGTCAATTCAAATCCTTCGATTACACTTTTTTTACAGCATTCATTCAATTATGAAAAACGTGAATCTCTCTTTAAATATTAAAATTTAAAACCTTATCATTTAATTAAGAATTCAATTTACAAAATCAGATCATACTCAATCACATTCAATCAATCTCAGCTTGTGCGGCTCACAATCTTAACGACATATCTCCCTGCTTTGTCCATACAAAAATGAGCTTTATTTACGCACGCTTACATCCTAGCGTTATTTGGAGGATCGAATCTTACAAAAGGACGATTTGAAGGTAGTAACCTTTAACCCATCGATCGTTCATTTGAACTTTTGCGTAGAAAGAAATGGGACTAAATGGTGCTAAAGACCAATTATTTCTCGGCGCGCGACATTTGATGGGTTAAACCAAACCTGATAAAAGAAGACTGGTCTGGTGTCTAAGACAGACCCAAAAATGTCGGTCTAAAAATCCACGGGAAGACACTCGCATACGAAATACGCGCCGCGCCGTAACTAATACAAACATCTTATACTTGTACTCTCAACTCGAACTAACGAATCGTGGCGTCACGCTCATACTAATAGTGTTTAATATTAAAGTGAGAGTGACGGTTGATACGGACTTCGAATCTGGAAATAGACCCCCAGTTGCGAGTGTGCGTGTAATAGAGACGATGCACACACCGATTCCTCACGATCACAGACAACGTGTCCTTGTGACTTTGTAATAATTACACTTGGTTCTGACTCGATTGGAAGTTCGTTTATACAGGCTGTCCCGAAAGTAGTACGATAAAATTAAGGCATGTCATCATAATAAAAAGCTCACCGTTTTCGAGATATTTCGATTTACAAGTGTAACATTTTATCTCGGGGAATAAAATTTGGTGAGACTTTTACTAACGGCATTTTTCTGCCTGCCTTAAGCGAGTACTTTTTACGATTTAAAATATAAAACAATAACCTAACTTGTTGAACTAAACTGGCACAATATTTCAAATCCAGCAATGACTGTTCTTTTTTTAAATAACGCAGGGTTAATACAATCTTTTTACAATCGTCTCTTTATGTACATTCTCTTCGACTTATACGTATGGATTTACATAGAAAACATGTCTAAGGTCATTTCACACTGGCGATAAGTGTATCCTCAGTAATATCAGCGTATGTTTTAAAGGCGTCCTTAGAATAATAAATAATAACTTGTCACTGACCCATACCAAAAGTCTAAATAAATTAGATTATAAAATAATTATTACTTATCGCAATATTTATTATTCCAAGGGCCACCTTTTTAAGTTCGACTCTCGTGTCGTGTCAAACTCAATAAGCTACTACGGATTACACGTACGAAGAACGCGTTTGGCCATTCATTTGTCTGTCATGTACGTCTCAAGATTTAGTTGATATTAGAACTAGGTTTCTTCATACAGAGCCCGGATAGACCCTTTACATAAGCTTACAACTACGGCCCTTTATACAAGGAAATGTACAAAACATGAGTATTTTTAACATCCTATTTATCTTGCTTTTTCAACGAATTGCAGTTACGCGAATAAAAATAGCAGTGGTAAATATATCTCATCTGCCTTGTATAGGGTAAAGAGATCAGACACATTGCTTTCTGAAACAGACTCGTTTCCTCTGTACATTCTGTAATGATCAATTAATCATGTATCTTTTCACGCCACTGCTCGGAAATGTGGCGAAAGATGGTCTGTTCTTGGTCCCCAAAACAAACAATAGTTGTACATTGAATGAGCAGGCCTTCTATGAATTAACTAGACAACAATAACATTGTCGGCCTGTTCCATTGAACAAGTTGGCCAATCACATAAGTCCACTGATCACTGATTCAACCAATCAGAACACAATTATATTGGCCAATGAGAAGTCGTTTTATTTTTTAATAATATTCATCCCTTCACGGATAGGCAAAGGAATCAGATTCCATACAACCATATATGTCTGTTTTTAATTAAAATATAGTTTCTGTCACGGTCAGAGTTGTCAGTCCGTCTTAGTCATGCGCTGTCAGCTCCTCACGCCTTCTGTAAAGCGATATAGGAGCTACGACGAGCCGCCAGCGGCTACTAGGGGGTAAAACGCTCATATTAATATCTCGTTTAATTAAAGAATTAATTTAGATTTCCTCGCAGTAGTCGTGAAAAGCACTGTGTTAAGCCTCGGCAGAAAGTGCAATAGTTGGACTCGTACTCGTCCATTTATTGCTTACTTTCTAGCCTCTACAACAATGTATATGATATGAATCTGCTATGTTCATTGCATATTTCGCTTACATTCCCTTGTACATAAGGCCTTGGGTCGACATTCAGCATTTTAACGGCGTTTCATTTCGTCATTATCTTCTCTAAAAACTTACTATTGATGCTAGTCTAATTAGTTCGTCGCTACCGCGACATTATCTTTTCTTGTGGTAATAACAATAAATGTCGGAATACAACGTAGTCCGTGACATCTTAAAGCGTCACTACACTCTCGGCCGAAGTTCTTCGACGAAGTGTCAAAGTGAACACACTCAGTGAGTCACTACACACTCGTAGGACTTCGAAAAAAACTCAGTCGCTAGTAGTCACTATACTTTAGTCCTCGGCTTACTTCGATCAACTTCGCGAGTAGTGTAATGGACCTTTTAGAATGCCGTCCAAGTTTTGAGTAAATTATTTTGCCAATGACGTTTGAACCGCGCGTTCGTAACGCTCGAACATCCACCCCCTCACAAGACGCTAGAAGAGTGTCCCGAAGCGACTGGGCGTGGGCCGCGGTCATTCCCTCGGGCAGCTCTGCACGAAGGAGGCGGGGAACAGGCCGGTCCTGCCGGTCCGCTGGAGGGTGCCCTTGTACCAGCCGTCGCCTCGCTTCTTCGACACCAGCACTATGTCGTCCACCTTCAGCTCGAGCTCGTATTCCGAGTTCGGCGGGTAGGGCACTATGCAGCGGAATCTGAGGGTGAAAATTTGTTGCGATTAAAAATTGCCCACCTACAAGTTTCTATTGGAATTAAATTTTATTTGGCTGTGAGAGTATTTCCCCTGCGCCTTTTGTTTTTTCTTATTTTAGTTTGTACTGAAGATGTCGCTACTATCTGTGTGTTGCGAACTAGAATACTATTGTGCAAGTTTATTTAGTGAAGTAAATCTTTAATTATTCAAAGAAATCTTGTTTAATATTATCAAAACCCAATTGTTTCTTATCTAAACGACACTAAAAATTAGAACACATAGAAAAATCCGAAAAGTAAAGCTATGGCCGGCAATCGAACCCGGATCCTCGTCATTCCGTGACGCGTGCTATACCCCTACACCACACATAGCTGGTGAGTAAGCCTTCGAATTTTTCTATCTGCTACTAGCTGTCACGTGACCTTGTTACTATGCGATTTTTTGTCGCCAAGCGTCGACTGTTTAAATGATGATAATACTAATACCTCTCTTTGACCGGTTGCGAATGGTGCCTGTCGCGTCTGGTGGCCGTCACATCCAGCGACTGGGACTTCCGATGCTGCGACTGCCAAGGCCCGTCGTTGTTCACTCTACTGCACAATAAGCAATCGATATTCAAGACAATGTCAGTAAAATGTTAGGGTGCGCTTACAGTAGCAGAGTGGAGACGTCAGAATTTACACAAATTCACAAAATCAAAAGTATATTTTGCGAGTAGTCCCCAAAAAACTCTTTGCGCAAGGTTCAAAATAAATGGTTTGCCAGCCTAGAGTAACGCCGATATGACGTGCCGTCAACTTGAAAGTTGGTCTTAGCGACAAATTTGATAGGAAGTTGGTTAAAAACTTATAAATAATAGAAACCTTATGAAAATCACTACAGTCGCTGATGTATACTGACGAGCAAAAATAGCAGGTAATCCTTTATTTTGGCTCGTCAGTGTATTTAAGTTCCGATTCGATAGCGACTTGTAACCGCTGTCAAACCAGAACTCGGGTTTAGCAGCCACTATTTGACCACTGAATCAAGTATTAATATCTCTCAGTTGGCATATTTTAGTTTTACATGACAAATAGTTAAAATCTTAGTTAATTTATTTAATGTTTTATTTACAGAGGATCCTGGAGTACTATGCAGTGATGATGTGTTAATTAGTGAATGCTAACAATACTTAAAATATAGAATAAACCAGAAACCGCGAAGAAGAAATTCGTCAGATGGGGCTCCTTCCTAAAGAACTGCATCAGCGTCCCTTCTGTGCTCTAAACCAACTCAGTTCGGGGCCCCGTACAGCTAGCATTTTGCCACCCCTGCCACCCTATAGTTACGCCACTGCCTAAACTAAGCTTGGCGGTCACTCAAAATGCACGCCAGGCAATGGTGGGCGATCCCGAGAGACTGAAGCACGTCCCCAATCGTCACTACTCGCCGGCTTATTTTACAAAGTCAAGCTTTATCAAAACAATACATGGAATGGCTGCTCGCTGTCACTTATTTATTTATAATCATATTTTTAATACAGTCATTCAGTCTGGGTCAGTAGGGAAAAGTCAAAAACTATAAGAGTTTCTGGTTTATCCTGTATCCTAAGTAACAAAAATACGGGAATGATTGCAACACAAAACAACAAAACGAAGCGAAACAAAACGCATTTCAACATAATAATACAAGTACATACAAGCAACCGGCATTCTTAATAAATATGCAACCGTTTTATGTTGTGATCGAGCATCGGCCACGCTTCGGTGTCCATGGGCAATGGTGATTAAATAGGTAATAAATGATCGGAGATAGGTAGGTAGCAATTTTAGAACGAATATATATAACATGGATATGACTCAATGCATTGTAGTATTTAAACACAATAGGCTTATCCATGTTAGTTATAATGTTCGAAGTCAGTGACATAATTTGCTAACTGTCCGTCAGAAACGTCAGTTGCTACCAAAATACCGCTGCCGACGCTTGGTAATAATGATCGAAAACGGGTACCGTAAACTGGTGTAACTTTAATCATATTGGGGCTACTCTGATAGTTTTATAGTTGCTACAAAATCGTCATTGTCTATACCTGAGGTGAATGTTTGGCATTGATTAGAAGCAATAAACGCGAATCAATATGAGGGAGTTTATCATCAGACTAGTTTTTAAAGTTAGGTAACTTTACGGTGTACGTTAGGATTTTTAGGACGAAAGAATAACATGGACGTGACTTAAAGTATTATTATATTTTAACACAATAGGCTTATCCATGTTAGTTATACTATAATGTTCGACGTCAAAGTGATATACATTTCTACCTGTCTCCGGTCATTAGCGATTACTTACCATTAGCTAATGCTGCCTGCATAAAAAACTTTTTTTAATGTAAGTACGTCCCGTGTAGCTATACTACTAACTACCTGAGTCGTGTGTCGAGCTGTGCGAGGCGCTCCTTGTGGCGCGCATGCGTGGCGTGCGCGGCGTGCGCGGCGTGCGCGGAGTGCGCGGCCGGCAGCGCGCGCAGCAGCTGCGACGGACACGAGCCCGACCTGCCCGCGCGCACCGCACACACAACCCGACATATTATACATCCATGCTAAATACCTAAGTGTTTATTAATTTTTGGATACTCGTACACTTAAATATTTATTTATTATTATATTAAATTCATGTATACTAGTTGTCCTTAGATTTTCAAAAGAAACAATTGAAACGGCAACAATTTTTCATGAATTCTTTTAGTTACTCAATAGTTCGTTTACTTTAGAATGACTTGAAGTTATTGTTTGATAGTCGAAACTGGTATAATTATTTTTAAAGAACCGAACACCGTAAGAGGCATATTGGAATAAAAAAAACTGATTTATTCATGCTTTTTTCAAGTAAATTTAAAATATTTTTTTTTGCACTTTATTACATTTAATTTGACGACCGAATAATAGTGGTCAGAGAACCTGACTATGAAGATTCCCGTTCGGAGCAAAAATTACGAGCATGTATGAAAAATACGAATGTTTGTTCTCGTGTCTTGCATGTTTAACGTATCCGTTGTCAAGTGCCCATAGTATTAGCACTAAGACTAGACTAATTGGTGTCAATAGTTCCAATATATTTGTATTATGTTCATGTATAATATCCTCGGGTTGTGGTGGTTACCAACATGTGAATCCAAGACGAACACGTGACAATGTGCTAGGTTAGTACGAGCCAGTCCATTAGACACATATCATAGCTGTGACAACGCAACTCCAATTTTAACAAAACTTTACACTATTGTAGTTCTTTAATTGAAGTTATAATTTAAACTAACCCCCTTATTCATAAACGCTCTGTAGGCCTCTGCTAACTTAGCAATCGTTTGTCCTTATCTGTCACTTTGACATTTACCTTTCATAGATAAGGACAAACGATCGCTAAGTTAGCAGAAGCCTATAGAGCGTTTATGAATAAGGGGGTAAGTCGTTCCACATACATTTTAAGTTTAATTGTATTTGTAATCGCCATTTTGTTGTTAAATTCGAGTCACGTAACCCACAGAAAACCCACAGACAGCATATTGTTTGGTTTTTTAGCGCCACTAAATACCTGAGAAGTGAAGTTACTCAAACATATTGCTGGTAGCCGAATTCTTTTATTTGCTGAATTTCATATGCCATAATGATCTTTTGTCATAACTTTTATTTTCTGAAACCGACATTTTTTAGGTGCTTTAAAATGGCCAAGCTGTAGAAGTGTATAGGTTAAGTTAGTTTAATTTTATGACAATTCTGGTCAATCAACAGTTCAAGAGAAAAATAGTTATGGCCAGACGACTTCCTGGTAAATTAAAAAAAAAACATTTGGTAAATTAAATTACTTAGTGTTAAGAATGACACCCTGAACGTGAAAATAGGTCACTTTTACGTCAACAACGCCAAATGTACGGGGTCTGGTTATGGCAAACGATCATTATGGCAAATAATACATTTATGTCACATGAAATTATAGCAAATGATAGAAAACCGCTACGGCTACGATGTCTGCTAACTACTTAACAACGGTTTCGCGGTAGTAAGAATTAAGCGCAATAAAATATAGACAGTACAGTCAAGGGCATAAATATATGTACAATATATTATGTATATTACCAAGGCGTCAAAAACACTTTTATGCCACAAAAAATAAGGTCGGTGACACATATTTGACATGATGGCTGTATGGCTTACTGCCCTCGACTGTACAATAAAAAAAACTAAACGCTCAGCTGTCTGTGGTGACAAGTTAACACAAACACATGCTACCAACATAATGCACACAATGCTGGGACAACGGGGACAAACGTGAAAAGCCCACTAGTGGAATGAAGGGACTGAATATTTATGTCGAGTTATTTAACATTTTATTTTATCTCACATAAAAAAATATACCTAAAATATAACACAACTAGGTATCAAGAGACAATATGCTTTTCAAAATTCAAGCCGGGTACTAATCTGCGATCTGTAACCGTAACTATTGCACGTTACAGTAACCAAACGTTTCCCGGCTCGCTCGGTTTAGCCCTCGCCCCAGTTATTTACCCCCTTATTCATAAACGCTCTGTAGGCTGCTAACTTAGCAATCGTTTGTCCTTATCTGTCACTTTGACATTTACCTTTCACAGATAAGGACAAACGATTGCTAAGTTAGCAGAAGCCTATAGAGCGTTTATGAATAAGGGGGTTAGTCGTGACAGCCAATGGAATGCCGCACACGGTAATCAACAGATAACCAACAATCAACTCAAATTTAATCCTTCTGGAACAATATTAAAAATCAGGCTAGTCTATCGTTTCTTTTCCGCGGGTTAAACTAACCCAACCAGAGGCTACTGATATTTTATGTGTTGGTCATCTATTATGACGTCTCTGTCTGTTTCGCAAGAAATAGGGAGGGAATCAAAGATAACTGACACTGAGATATCCTGAGAGTGGTGAGACACGCCCTGAGTATTCTAGATTAATTTTATGATACCTTTTACACTCAGTAGCGTGCAGTGGGCCGCCAGCGTAGACAGCGCTAGGGTGACGCAACACAATTGGCTAAGTAAAGTTTTATGAAGAGATGCAAATTATATTTTCCTAAATATTTTTTCTAAATTCTAAGCTAGGTCTAGGCACGAAGCTTACCAGCCATTGAATCTCACAAATGTCATACCGGCCACTTAAAAAAAATCTAATTAATAATCACTACATAGTATAAAATAAAGTCGCTTTCTCTGTCCCTATGTCCCTATGTATGCTTATATCTTCAAAACTACACAACGGATTATGATGCGGTTTTCTTTAATCGATAGAGCGATTCAAGAGGAATGTTTTTATGTATAATTCTACGCAGAAGAAGTCGCGGGCAGAAGCTAGTAGGAAATAAAAATGGAATAGCTGCAGTTCCTCGATTATTACGACCAAAAAAAAAAACATTTGCACCACTCCAAAAATCTTTACTTAGCCAATTAGTCCGCGGTGTCTACCCTAGCAAACCCCCCACGCACTCGCCTATACCCTTGTATACCCTTACCTGACGTGGACAGGGTGATGCTGGGACGGCAGCAGCATCAGCGAGGATCCTGGGGCGTCCTCAAACACCGGGTTGTCCATACTGTAGCCCACGGGAGGCGGCGACTTGCACTTCTTCATGGCAGCGAGCCTCTTCATCAGGCTCACGCCGGTCGATATAGACTTCTCGGGTTTCGGCTTGTCTTTTGACTGAGGAGACATCACATTTTTTTTGAAGTCGGTTAAAACAACGGTTTTGCGGGTGGTAGGGCCTTGTGCAAGGTCCGTCCGGATCGCTACCACCATCTTACTCGCTAATCCTGCCGCTAATCGCTGCGTTCCGGTGTGGAGAGTAAGACAGCCGGGGAAGTTACGGGCACAAAAGGCATTTCATCTTAGTCCTCTAGGTTGGCAACGCATCTGCAATCCCTCCGGGGTTGCGGGTGTCTATGGGCAGTGGTGGTCACTTACCATCAGGTGACCCACTTGCTCGACAAAAAACGAAGTCCTCCGCTGCGTCTGTCGGTTGGCGATAAACTCAAACACTGCTAAACGAATTTTCATGCAGTTTCATCAATAGATGATTCACGAAGGTTTATTTAAACGAGATTAATTCTTACTTTGTCTGTTTTGGGCGTGGTCTGCTGCGTTTGCGTCCCAGAGCTCCACGGGTACGATAAAGGTTGAGCTGTAAAATGAAAAAGAAATACAATACTTTCCATTTATTGAGCAGTCGCGTAAAAAGGAAATTGGAAAAATAAATTACGCATCTAAGGGAATCTTTACTGTTCACAAAATATGCAAATAATGAACATTTTACAAAGTTATTATGGAAATGGTAAATTTAACTAATATAAATAATGCTATAAATGATGCCTCTTTTTAAAGGGAATATTCCACTGTTTATTTTAGTCATACATTTTTTTGGTGTAAAATGAGTATTTTCTTAGAAAATTGAAGTTTTAATAAAAACACATTGCAAAAAAAACAAAATTTGATGATTTTCAGCGTCTTATAAGACATATCGCTTTCGTGTGTATGGCAGATTTTTAGTAAAATTATTATACATTATTTCGTTCCTACAGTTTTTCTGTATCGCGTAGTTTTTTCAAAAACTTAAAAATCTGCATTACGGGCACTTTAGGGGGCGCGGGCGGGACGCGCCTGTGTCTGTGTGTGTGTGTGTGTGTGTATATACTTGGCGCGGCGAGCGGGCTGTTGGCTCGCGGCGGCGCGTCGGGCGCGGGCGCGGCAGGCGCAGGTGCAGGCGCAGGCGCTGCCACCTGTCACACAAACATTTACATAAACGTGAGATCTTTCAGATTTTTTCTAGAATATTCCAGTAGGCGGTTGAGATAGATCATTCAAACAGATGACGTTTAGCGACAAAAATTGGCATAGTAACAAAGGTCACGTGATATCTAGTAACAGGTAGCAAAATTCGAAGACTACCCACCTGCTATGGGTGGTGTAGGAGTATAGCACGCGTCACGGAATGGCGAAGATCCGGGTTCGATTCCCGGCCATAGCTTTACTTTTCGGATTTTTCTATGTGTTCTAATTTTCACTGACATTTAGATTTTTTTTTTTTACAAAAAAAATCGTCAAAAAGAGTTACGATATGGTCCAGTAGACTCGTCGATAGGATCTCCGCAGTGTCTAGCCAGAAAGGTATATTTATCCAACCACCTGCTGAAGTGTTCCAGAGTAATTTTAAGACATTCTATAAATTTCTAATACCAATTTTTTATTTATTCTTCCATGCTGTACCAGTTGCTTCTATTCCCGCACAGATAATAAAACGTGACGGTGACGCCTTTCACTTTCGACATCGATCATTATACTCTAAAATTCGAAATTCGAAATTCCTTTCGCGCCGTTCCGCTCACTCTTACAGTCATTAACATAAAAGTGAAAGGGACGGGTAGGATACGAACTACGAACATTGATTTTCGGAGTAGCATCGTAGCATGTTGTCGTACCTGTGTCTTGTCGTGTTTGGGCCTCGCGACGTAGTTCCCGGGGAACACGCCGCAGCGCTGCGAGCGTTCCGATCGGCCCTTGTACCAGCCGTCGCGGCAGCGCTCCGTCACTATGTAGATGCCTGAACACAAACATACAAACAACAGTTGAAATAGGCAACTAGTCATGTAGGTAGTTGATCCAGTTCCATTCTTAAATAACCAAAAACAAAGATGTACCAGTTGCTTCTCTTCTCGCGAAGATGGTAAAAGCCCATCGAGGGAATGGGCATAGGCTAGCAAATAACACTATTTTGATTCCCTTTTCCACCTATACGCCCACAATCATGCTAAGCGTGGCATTTAGGTCTTGTTACCAAAGGCTCTGTCTACCCCGTAAGGGATAAAGACGTGACTAAGCTGAATGGGTCACTATTCTCTTGACACGTTAACCAGCCCCCAGACAAAACCCTTCGATATCCTCGTAAGTCAAACTAATTACTTCAATCACTACGCCTCCTACTCCGTATGTACCAATCTACCCGATCGTTTAACGACCCATATGTAGGTCACGGACTCGTGCGGCTAGTACGCCGTGACCCACATGTGGGTCACAGACTAGTGTAGCTGGCCCGTCGTGCCCATATGTGGGTCACGGATTCGTGCAGCTAGTACACCGTGAGCCACATATGGGTCACGGGAATATAGCCCAGCGTGTGGCGTGTGGCGTGCACCGACCTCCCTTCTTGAGCTCGAGCTCGTCGTGCTTCTGCGGCTTGTAGGGGTAGAGCGCGATGTAGGCGGCGGGCAGCGGCCGCTCGGCCGAGCGCTCGCGCCGCCGCCGCCGCTCGCCGCGCTCCTCCGCCGCCTGGTCCAGCAGGCTCGTCGCCAGGATCTCCGCAGAGTGCCTAGCCAGAAACATACTGATGTAGTGCATTACACATGCGCGCGGTCCTAGCGCCGGCGCGTACTGACCGGCCGCTGCACCGCGCGAGCTTCTTATACGGGGAGCTTTATTATATAGTAGCGAGATGGAAACATCGTCTGTCTCTTTCTAACTTAGCTTAGTAAGTTTGTATATAAACAGAAGTTTGGCTCGTAATAAAAGGATTCCGACACTTGAAACCAAGTCTTTTCATCGATCCCTGAAAAGGTAGCTACACTATTAACACTGGTCCATTCAGGATAACATTACAATCTAATAAAATTCTTTGACCTTTTGTCATGAGTTTGTATGTAACATAATTCGACACTCCAATGCAATTCAATTTCGAATTCGTGTTTCCGCGCTGGTCTGAGCGCAAAGAAAATATTTAGAACGTACCAGTTGCTTCTCTTCCCGCGCAGATGGTAAAAGCCCATCGTGGGAACGCGACTCATCACTATTTTGATTCAATTTTTTTGCCATCTATACGCTCACAATTTTGCCAGTTGGCCTGTAGGTCTTGCTGCATCAGGCTCTGTCTACCCCGTAAGGTATTTCGAAAGAAAATTGCACTATGTGACAGTAATGGACACCTATAATAAAACCTGTTATGGGTCATTCCATTATCGCGGGTGCAACATTTAGACGCCTGTTTTAGTTCAGCCTTATTAAATAAAACACATTTTTAATTAAATTAGTCTTTAAAGGACTACATTTTAATATGTTTACTTTATATTAATTAACAAAAATATTAATATGATATTTTAAAACCCAGGAGAAAGGTTCAAAGTGCCATCGCGGGTGTAACAAATTTGGCCCAACCTTTCCAGATCACAAACAGAAAACACAAAAATCTGTTAATTCTAATACATTTAATACGTTATGTCTTAATATTTTGAAATAAATTAAAGTAACAAAGAACATAAAATAAAAATTCTAAACAAAACTTAAATAAACAATTAATTATTAATGTTTTAATAATCGCGGGTGCAACACTAAATTATCGCGGGTGCAACGAGTCTAATTTAAGTGAACATAAACATCAATTTTACTTATGTAGGAACAAAATGAGATATCAAACCAGATTTAGAACTAACAATTATACTTTTGTTGTCGCTTATATTAATTATTTCCTTTGAAATACGTCAATAATTGTCGAAAATTCTATGAACATTACTTCCATCAGTATTTTTCTTTGGCGCTTCCTACTTCGCGATAATATCATCATATTGCACGTCTGCTATGTCATTAAGAATGTCTGTGAATAGTCTGCTATCAACCGTCGTCATAAATTGTTAATAATATTTCTGAAAAAAAAAAACTTAATATAATATAGACACACATATTAAATATATATCATCAATCGTCTTCAGCATATGTTATTAGTCAAGGTATATCAAAACAACGAAATGTGTAATTAATCACACAAAAAGGTTAGGTGAAAAAAAGTTGCACCCGCGATCTCACGTTGAGATCGCGGGTGCAACCAATTTAAGTCATCGTTTATTTTTACCTCACAATCATTACACTCTTAAAAACAAATAATTTAAGTTCGGCTTTGATTTCTTCTTACTTTTGGAAAGTTTCAGAATGTTAGGTCTTTATTTCTGTTAAAAAAGTAAACTTTTATGCCTTTTGCATCGCGGGTGCAACAAGTTAACAGTGTATTCTAGCAATCAATAATTCTTAATAAATAACAATGTTTATACTTACATTTTTGAATCACGAAGATAAATGAATATTGTCACTACACGTTTAGCCGGTAAAACATAGCCTCAATCTGTCAACAACAACTGTTTTGTGCCAATGTATCTAGGTATGATTTTACAGTATATACCAATTCTTCGGATGGTAGTATTTTCAAACGCGCCAAAAAAAAAGATATGGTATAAAATCAAATAAAAATATATTTAATATTATATTGAGACTTTCTTCTTTGGACTAAGAACAAAAAAAACAGCTAATAGCGTGATTGAAAAAATCATGTCAGAAGTCGTCTATAGCGGAATCGCCCTTATATCTCTGTTTCTTTAGGTGCTTTAAACGGAAACTTACTTTAGTTATTGTAAGCTACAAGTAAGTTTTTGTATTACATTATGATATGGAAGTCGCTAAAATGATTTGTTGACAAATAGGATGAAAGTATTTTAATATTCGACATTTTATGTTGCGTTCTTTAGCGAAACTACGCTACTAAAAAAATAATCAAATTCACACCCACCTGTTCGGTGTCGAATGGTTCCCTTGCAAATGCGACGACGGCGTCAAACTGTGCCTTTTCTCTCTATGATGATGGTCTCTATGGTTTCTCGCCACCATAAAGCTCCCGTCTTTCCCATGGGAAGGCGACAGAGCGGCTTGCAGACCTATACCAAAGTTCAACAATGAATCCGGTCCACTCGAACGCGCCACCACTTTAGACGAAGACGGCGCGTCAATCCTCTCCGTACTCTCCTGACTGTCGTTATGGTTCTGCGCGCTACTAGCGGAAGCGTTTAACTTCGGGCTCTCCGCCGGCGGCAGCGAAACGTTCAGCGACGTATTGGTAGCGGTGGAGCTCTCGTTCAAACTCAGAACACCCATGGAAGCGTTGAGCGACGAGTCTGGATTTTCATTCGTTTCTTCCTCCACCGTATTGTGGTTCGTAGACGCCACCACGGTAGCGTTACGTTCCGTGTTGTTGTCCGGCGAGCTCGGGAGGCTGGGCTCGGCGCTCTCGCACGTGCTGGTGTCGGAGCTAGTGTTGGGAGTCGTGGTCGAGCTGAGGACGGAGGCGGTGTTAACGCTAGAACTGGAGTCGGAGCTCACGTTGTTCGCGTTGAAACTGGCCACCGACACGGGGAAGTGCTCGTGCGCTCGCACGTTCTGGTACGTGTCGTTCTTGTGCACCGGCGTCGAGTAGCTGTCGTACTTGACCGCGCGCAGCCGGTCGTAGCCGTCGCCTATGCGGGAGACGCTCTGGATGCCCAGGGTGCCCTGGTGGGCGGACTTGTTGTGCACGTTGGTGAAGTGTATGAGGTCGAGCGAGTGCTTGGTGTGCGCGGGCTCGATGATGGCGCGCGGCGCGTGCGCGGGCGGCGGCGCGTGCGGCAAAGCGTAGTTGGGGTGCGACTGGCTCATGGCGGCTATGTTGTGCTGGCCGCCCGGCGCGGCCGCCGGCGCGGACATCGACATCGGCTGGTAGCGGTGCAAGTGCTGCAACACAACTACACGTTACAATATCCAAGCGTGTTACTAATGAAGGAACGTAAACTAGTTTTAACTTGGAAACTTCTTAATAGTACATTACTGCAAAGGCCGGGAAGTAAGGGGTTGCAGGCCGAGTAAGTTTGACGGCCGAGTGGTACACGAGGCCGGCATGGTACGAGGCCGGCAACCCCTGTCCCGGCCGAGGCTTGTATAGTGCTTTTCTCAAACATGCAATGAAATAAATAAAAAAACTTCAAAAAAACAGTATTTATTTGTATGGCAACTAAAATCTAAACTAGTAAAACAAAATTTCATGGCATTGTAGTCAATGCTTTATAATTACAATAATTAAAAAAAAAACGACACTTGTCAATTGTGACGACTGAGAACTGAGACCTACCCTGTTTACATTTGATACATTTCTCTGTCACTATTTTCGTCGGAACTCATATTTAAAATTTATCAAAAGCAACAATGAACAAAAGATTAGTGTTTTTTTATTTTCCCACCAAAATGTGTTTTTTTTTTAAATGTAAGTTTCGTTTTACGCTGATTGTGCTGACGTTTACACCGCTGATATTAAGATGACAATGAAATGAGATTTAAATATTTCTGTACCTAGTTAGGTTTCAATGTAAAATTAATCTTATATGTTAATTATGTATCGTTTTTTATGTAATTTTTGATTTTATGTAATTAAAATTGCAAAGAAAGCAAATATTGCTTATGTTTTTTTTAAAGCTGAATATCATGATGCCATTGACCTATAAAGACTTGGCTGTATGGACCCTGTTTCCTTTGCCTACCCCAAAAGGGATGAATAATAATAAAAATGACCTATAAACTAAACGTCATGATGCTGTGGCACATGAAACAATAGACGATCGCTTTGCAGGCCTAGGCCTGCCATTTTGTATGAAAATCCATTACATACCACTTGTCTAACCGCGCCCGCGACGTGATACGTCCCGGCCTATTATTTGGAACGTAAGGTTAACATTTCATTGCATCTTTGAGAAAAAGAAATTGGCTGCATGTAAATTTAGAAAGAGAAGATAGTAAAAGTAGTTGTTATCTCATTGTCAATTTACTGCGGGTAGTATCTCGTGCGAGGTCCGTCCGGATCGCTACCATCGTCTTCCTCGCTTATCCTGCCGCCGAGCAGCAGTGCTTGCACTGTGTACCGGCGTAGTGAATGAGACAGCCGGTTAAATTACTGACACGAGAGGTAATCTACCCTATCCCCTCTAGGCTGGCAACGCAGATGACCCACATGCGCGTTTGCCTTCCTTGTCGTATAAAAAATGTGTTTTTTGTAATTTATTAGTTTTAATTTATACCTGCGCGTGGTGTCTGTGATCAGACTGTCCTGCTCTCGCGTGTTCCGGTAGAGGCGGGACAGGCCGATTCAAGGGGGCACTGCAACAACATAACATATACTCAAAACAACGAACGTCATAAACAAAATATTCGTCAGTGTCGTGTTGTAACACACAAAACAGCATACGTCTTAACATGACATCCGCATAGAAGTCACGTAGTGGCGCGCGTCTGTGTGAGTGTGGCGCTACGACCTTTCGTAGTTAGGTAAGACCGCGAAGCGTTGCAACCGCCTTATCTTCTATGTTACTAACATAAGCAGTGATTTGTCTACTAAAACCAATTAAGTATCTCTCTACTTCGCGACAGATGTGTGGGGTCGTCTCCGTCGCAAGGTAATTGCTTCTAATACATGGACATATTTGCCAATTTTAGTATCATAAAAATGGGGCAGTTACCATACTAGACTACAAGCCCATGGACAAAAAAAACGTGTGAAATGAACCAGCGTGAATGAAGCTTAGAAGGCTGTTACTATATCATAAAATAACTCTGAGTGCTATGCCGTCATTTCTGAGCGGTACAGATTTTTTCTCATACATTAAAGAAAAAAAAATTGCACTAACTTCCGGCACCACCAGTTTAAAGCGGCACTAGGTTTTTCGACATTTATTTTTAATCATCTATAAGTTATAAAAACGCCGTAAATTATTAATTAGTCGGAATTCCTCACTTGTACCTTAGAAATTCCATAAATTCCATAAACTCAGAAATGATGGCATATCGCTCAGCACTATTTTATGATATAGTAACAGCCTTCTAAGCTTCATTCACGCTGATTCATTTCACATGTTTTTTTTCCATGGGCTTGTAGTCTATACTGCTTTAGCAACGTCTACGTCTAATGAAGCTGTAAGTTGCGGCCGTTTATAGCCACCACCCCATTGACTTACAATAAACAACTAGACTCTCAGTCGCTAACAAAGGTTCCTCAAGAAACGTCCGAGTTGCTTTGTCTACGTGTTGTGTGTGTCAACACATCGACTTATACAGATAACATTAACATATTCGTTCAAATTGACACCTTATTTCGTGGCAGTAATGTTTAATATCAATGGCGTAGGATCGTGAGAAGTAATGACACGACGCCACGCGCTGGAAACCTGCCTGTCTCTTTTGTTCTCAATAGTAAAATTACGGTGCGAAAGAGACATATACATTGTTATCAAAGCGCGGTCGAAACACAACTGAACCAAAACTCTGAACAATAGACGCGTCGTTCAGACTTTTGCTTCGGACAGTTTTTGAGCGTGATTGGGAGTCTAGTTGTTTATTGTACGTCAATGCACCACCCGCATAAAGCTATCTGTGCCAGCTGACCTGTTGACGAGCTGCCGGGCGGGCTGGTTGAGCTCCACGAAGGCGATGGGGAAGATGCCGACGCGCTGCTCCAGCCGCCCCTCCGCCCAGTTCTCGTCCACGCGCCGGTGCACCGTTATTATGGCGCCTGCGCAGACAAAAGCTCCCGTTACACTAGACATCTCTTAGCCTTAGCACGCACTGCGGTTTTTTTCTTGCGGTTGCGGTCTGGCCGAAAACGCCGAACCGCGGTACCCGCACTGCGGTTGCGTTTCCGCGGTTTTCAAGTTCAGTATGACAATGGATTTCCTCAGAGCAGTATGTGTTGTGGCCTTAGTTTTAAGAAATAAAAAAAATAGAAAACGTCTTCGCCAACATAAGTACTGGGTGCATCCTCTAACAGATCAAAGATATTTGAAGGGATATTTTTGCAACGCTTCACTTTCGACCGGCAACGAACTTTCGGACTCCGACGACATAATGCAGCGCACAACACATACCTCACTGCTCCGCTCTCTGAGCGAATCAAAATGTAGCAAGTTGCGTTTTTAAAATCAGGCACTGAAATAAATCGCAAGTGCGTGCGCTTATAAAGAATGCCGTACGTTACATTTTTTGCGGTAGCGGAACCGCTTTTTAAAAACCGCAGTGCGTGCTAAGCCTTACACCGTGTATTCCGAGGGTTAAACAGACCACAATGGTCAACAGTCGCTTTGTTGCTTACATATAGTAATGGTTTCGATTTGATTGATAGAAGAAAAATAAGCATTTATTTATGTTTTTAGAATATTTAAATTATTAAATTATTTATTTGGCGTGCTGGTGTGAAATGAAAGAAAGAAAGAAGAAATTTATTCCTTATTGCAAGACACACGAATATAAGAGAATATACACAATTTTATAGAAAATAAACAAGAAAAAAAATATGGTGATTAGGATAGAAAAATGTATGCTCAGTTGGTATGGTCACGTAGAGAGGATTAATAAAAGAAAGTTAACTAAAGAACTATATCGGGAATTGTAAATGGCTGCGTTGGTAGGGGAAGGCCTAGACGGACATTCCGTGACCAAATTACCCGAAACCGACGAGCATGTATGAAGAGATTGATGAATGTGGATGAAACGAAAGAGGTGTCAGGATCGTAGCAAATGGAACAAAGTAATCTCTGCCTACCCCTATGGGAAAGAGGCGTGCAGGTAATGTGTAATGTTATTTTGTTTAAAGTCGCGGGTTCACGGTGGATGCAAGCCGCTTCCAACAGAGGCAACTGGAGGTCTATGGGGAGGCCTATGTCCAACAGTGGACATCCTACGGATGATGTGATGATGATGAGAATATTGGCTATGTATTTATTTTTAAAGAAGCAGGTAGGATAAACTGAGTCATTGTTATTTTTCAACTGAACAGTCTAACTTATTATTTTATTTTAGCATGCAGTAAGAAGAAATACATAATTGTAATGTTAAACTTCAAGGAAACAATTCCTATTCCATTTGCTTTTGTTTTGTTTGATGTTTGTGAACAATCTCTGATGATAACCCCAACAGTCTTTCAAGCAATCCAACGACGTACTGTACGTGTTGGATACTGAGTAGTCGTATATTTTGTCTTTGCCAAGAAGAATTTATGAACATGGGGTAACAGTCACCTTTGTCGAAGGCCAGACAGCCTTCCTCGTCGGGCGCCGACATTCGGAAGTCGTAGAGGGCTTTGCATAGTGCCGTCGGCACCGGCAAAGGGATCACCACCTGGCAAACAAACGCATAATTACTATATATATGGCTATATAAAAATTAATTAAATTGGTGTATCACTGAAAGATAGAATAAGGAATAGTGTGATAAGGGAACGTGCTGGTGTGAAAGAGGATATAGTGACTAGGATAGAAAAAAGTATGCTTAGTTGGTTTGGTCACGTAGAGCGGATGGATGAAAGTAGACTAACTAAACAGATCTATATGGGGAGTGTGAATGGTAACGTTGGGAGGGGAAGGCCTAGAAGGACGTTTCGAGACCAAATAGGAGACGTTTTGGAAAAAGGTCAGGTCAGGAGTACCCGAAACCGACGTGCATGTATGAAGAGATCGATGAATGTGGATGAAGCGAAAGAAGTATGTCAGGATCGTAGCAAGTGGAACAAAGTAGTATCTGCCTACCCCTGTGGGAAAGAGGCGTGACGGTATGTATGTATGTATGTAAAAATTAATCCCTATTTCCCTTGGTCACGGCTTCACGCGTGAACGGCTGGACCGATTTCGCTAATTATTTTTTTGTTGTGTTTGTTCTTATGTAACAATGTTTTGAAATAAAACTGGTACGGCGAAGCCACGGGTTAAAAAATAAAATACAAACAGTTTTACCAATGTACTTGACATCCATAGATTTAGAATCATATACATTTAAATTAGATTGGATTTAAAATAACTCTGGCGAGAAGAGGTCAAAAATTCATAAGCTTAGTCTAAAGGTAAAGTTTCTTATAGGTCTTGTCTATCTATCTCACTCTTAATATACGCGAATAATACCTTGGCCTTTTTCACGCGTTATCAAGTAGGTATCGAAAAAAAGCAAATTAAAAAAAATAATTTACCTGTAGATACGTAATAGGGAAGACTCCGGTCCTGCCCGAGGTCTCTCCTTGGTACCAGAAAGCGTCAAGCTTCTTCTGAAGCAAAACGGTATCGCCTTTCTTGAAGGATAAGTCGCTGAAAAAGAAAGTTCAAAACTAAACAGTGCCGCAATGTAAAGCGACTAAGGAATATTCTTGCAAGCCCAAACTGTGCTTAAGAGCGTAGTGCATAGACTTACCCAGGTTCTTTGGAGATGTAGTCATACAAAGCTCGCCCGTGGGGCGGCAGTTGCTTGCCGTCGCGAGCGGACTGCCCGCCCAGCTGCGGTTGACCCTGCAAAAGAAATTGATCGACAAATAAGTGGGTAATTCTTCAGTAATATTGCACTCCCCGACCAGGACTGGAAGTCCGGACATTGGCGTTTCGTGGAAATTACCTTTAGGGAAGCCGGTTAAAAACTTTAATAGAGGCAAGAGAAGACAGAGCGAGAAACTTTGTTAGAGGTAGCACACAGGTGTCATACGAATAATATTTAGAGAACCCGGTGGGAATCGAATTGTTAGAGCGCCACGCTACTGCTAGAGATGATACTGGTATCAGAAACTGATACCGATATCAGAACAGACCTCAGATAATTTTTTCAACCACTATCAGTGTTGTTCTTACTGATGAAGTGAGCCACACCAAGCGCAAGCAGTTTATAACAATATCTAGATACCAAACCGGCTTTGCCACAATTATCGTCATATTTCAATCAATTTACAAAAAACCTCAACAAAATATATATTTTAACCTTCCTCATGAATCACTCTATCAATTGGTTAAAACCGCATGAAAAACTATTCAGTAGTATTTGAGTTCATCGCGAACAGACAGACAGAGGTAGCAGAGCACTTTGTTCTATCATATTTAGTGACGGCTGAGACAGTAATAGAACTTTTGGGCCAGTACGTACCATCGAACATGTTGTTATCCAACTGAACCCTCTCACAGTAAATGTCATAGTGACTACATTGAATTGGCAAGAAAAATCACGTTACGTTCACTGCGAGAACGTTCTACGGTGGGTCGGAAAAAAAACTCTATCGTATACATTATATCGCCTGCACAATATCAACAGGATATGAGCATAAATTAATTCCCAACACTCATCACGTTCTCTATCGAACTACTTATGCCATTAAAGCATGCACCCGTTCAAGTATTGACTCATTCTGTTTTCATTTGACACCGCGTTTGAAACCTTACACTCACGACATAAGGTAACACCTGCTAGCTGTGACACAAGTTATGCAAAGCTATTGTAAATCTAATGATTCATTCATAACTTTTATACGCTGTCTACATACATAAATCATGTCTTTATCCCTTAGGCGGGCAGACAGAGCCTAAGGAAACAAGAAGTAAGGGATAAGTTCGCCTTTGTGCAATGCTTTGTGCTAGCAACCCATCACTATTTTGATTTCCCTTTCCACTTATACGCCCTTAATCATGCTATACGTGGCCTTAAGGTGTCGTTACCTTAGGCTCTGTCTACGCCGTAAGGTATAAAAACATGATATATATGTATGTAGTTATGTATGTTGTGCATGTAGCCGTTTCGCCTATAACACAGGGTTTATAACATGATTCCAAAGATTTTCGAACATTCCCTCGATAAGCTTTTACTCGTACCTACCATCCGCACTACGAGAGAAACAACTGGTACATTCTATATTTTATCTTTGCTCCCAGACTAGCATGGAAGATTTATTTTTATTTTTAAATAGTCGTACTACATATTTTTCCGGGCAGTCGGGTAAAAGGCTCTACAACCGGATCGCTCGGTTAAAACCCGGACTGTGATTCTCTGAACGAACCTCGTGAGGTGATCGCTGCGATAGGAAGACAATTACAACTTGACCGGTCTGGGTGCGAGTCGGGTTACCTCCGCGTGTGGTCAAGAGCTGCGGTTCGTTTCTGGATCCGCCCGAGAAGAGCAGTGTTTGGTCCGGTGCACCCTGGCCATCGGTGAATTATTACCTGGCAGATTCTGAGAGATATCGTTATCCGTTGGCTAAGAGCCGGACAGGGGTGGACGGGTCTTTTGACCATGTTCTACCGTACAACGTAGCCGACATCTTTGTCACAAGATTTTTGAATACTGTATTTATTACTTTGACATTAGCGAAATCATCGCATCGTTCGATGGGGCCAAATTAAAAAAGAAAAAGAACTGACCGGTCCTTCAACTGGCACTTTACGGAGTCAAATGTCATGTCAATATCATCCATTTGAAGACTACTTGGAGCTGAGGTAACTAAATTAGTGAAGGGACAGTACCTGCACATGTCTAGTTCTCGGCTGCAGTTTCCTCGGCGCGTTGTTCCGCATACCCTCGAGGATCCTCATGAGGAGCACATTGGGAGGCAACTCCTCCACCTTCGCCTCCACCAGCACGCGGCACTCCGGACATCGCAGCTCCTTGTGAGACTCTACTATCACCTGGAAATAATATTTCAAGTCTTAAAGCCATGTATTGTGTGTCTGGGATGTTGCTACCAAGTTTCTTGCGGCGCACTCTTCTTGGCAATGGTGGTCTTTTCGAATGCGCTGGTAGTTTCAAAAAAGACATGTGAAAGAGCCCTTGGCGGCCAATTTGCAATAATAAATTCTGAATTTGAATGAAAGCAAACACTTTAATTTAATGACTGTGTCGCGAATATAGTTCCGAAGTACTGATCTCCTTCTGAACCAACTCCCATTTCACAATATATATATAGTGTTAGTAAAGGACGGCTGCCCATCAAAGTGGCTATTACGTGTACCTAATTTGAATCATTTTCCTTCTGTTTCCCTATTACGTTTATTTTAAACCTTTACACTAGCTCACAATCGATCATTGCGACAGATACGCTTATTGATCTGAAGATAGACGCCATCGTAGCCCAAGATATGAGGGAGGTAACAGTTTTTGACTGAATGTGCGGCTCTTTCATGTCCGTGGCAATGACAATTTCAGAATTTTCGAGATCAGAATGAGACCTTAGTTTTGAAACAAATAACCATAGACCAGGTTCAATAATTACTATAATCAGTCATAGAGAGTACTACAGAGACAGAGTTCTTGCATCATGTCAGATGGTCGTGTTAAGATATCGCCGAGTGGGTTTTCCGCTTCAAAAGACTTGATGGTGACTGTACAAAAAAATTATAACGACTGATAATAATGACAGAATGGAGTATGATAAAGAGGATAAAACACTTTGAAGGTTGTCTCTTCATGTTTATCTGTCCAACGGTAGTTAGTTTAGTGCATGCATCACTGAAACTTTTTTCATGTGAAGCAAATGCCTACATTACTTGATTTAGGGTATGTATGGTACCCGTTCCTGGTTTCTTAAGTGTCAGATGTCTATGATACCGCCTCAGTAGGACTTAAAAAAAGACGATATTTATAGATATCTATCAGGAAGTTAATAGAGAGTTGAAACCGGTTCTTAGTAAGATAAAAGAAGAAGAGTAAGAGAAACCAGGTTTTAGCGACACCATGCAAAAATATTCCTTATGGTTTTTTACTTAGAGGTAACAAACATTAACCGAGTCATAGAGTATCGCATTCTATGTTTTTTCATTTGTTCCAAACTAGCATGGAAGGGCATGGAATTACGATCATAATATTGACTACACGAACAGAACCAATGCCAAATTACAAAAAAAACGCAAACGTGAACATTTCTATAGGTATGGAAAAAAACAAGACTGCAATAGGTATGAATAAACGCGAAATTCCCCCGCTGTATCGTGCCAATTATATAGCGACAGTTAATGTAATAAAGCATTATACAAGCATCTTTATGATTTGTTAGCCGTTTGTCCAATACGCAGTTCGTCCAAATCGCATTTTGCCGTTTGCCAACTACGCAGTTCGTCCATAATATGATACGCCCATTTCGCGATTCGTCAATACGCAGTTCGTCCATTTCGCTGTTTGTCATTCCGGATTTCGTCCATTTCGCGACTCGTCAATACGCAGTTCGTCCATTTCGCTGTTTGTCATTCCTTATTTCATCCATTTCGCGATTCGTACTTACGTATAGTACTGTAAAGACTCCTTCTTTACTCTTTATCGAATTCGAATCTTAAATTTGAATTATTAAAAAATAAACTAGAATTCGAAACAAGAGTGTCAAGAGAGTTGCTTAGGGCTTCCTTGGAAGCAGACGTATTGTTTTAAATAATCAAAAAGCTAAATAAAATACTGAAATATAATAAAAGTTTCATTAAATAGTTTTGTGAGCCATCTGAGCTACACTATCCCGTCGTAGAGTCAGTGCCTCATCAAGGCAGCTCTACAGTACACTACCTACGCAGAACTGGAATTAATGAAATTTCATCGAATCATCATGAGCTAGCGAAGCGTGAGAATTTTCAAGAGTTTATTAAAAGTATTCGATCATAGTAGGCTATTATTATAGATAGTTATATTATAAGTATAGGTATCTAAAATGAAATTGCGGATGAAACGTCACATGCGATAAGTCAGTTTTAGAAGTAGGCCAGATACATGATGTTCAAATTAAAATGCACTTATTCCTTGCGAGAGATGTTCTTTATTAGACCGACTGACAATGACACTAAATTGACACGAAGTTATAAAAATCTATTAAAAGTAAATCTGATATGAAACCTCGACATCCTCCGGGCGGCAAAGCTGAGCTCCTGACTTCGAGCTGGTATAACCTCTAAAGGGGACGTTTATACTCGGCATCTGCCCATGTGGACTCTTGCCACTCTCGACACTCCTTCTCGTCCTGGGATTGGTTTCAATCCATTTTCTAGCTGGTCGAACTCTTGCTGTCAGGCTGGATTCTTTCACTACTGCATGATGTGGCATGTAGTGTCCCTTCATGTCATTCTCTGTAACTATATCTAACATCCCTTCTTTTAACCGATCTTTAAAGATATTTTCATATTCATTGTAATTATTCGCCTACGTAAGTTTTCTAGTAGTTATTTCTAATCGTTTCGTTGCCATGTCTCTATTGCTCTCCGTTTTATTTTGTCCAATTTTCCACGGTAAGTTAACTTCATATCTACCAGTCTCTTTTTTGTTCACGCTTTCTTCAAAATAATTCAAAATTTCGTCCTGTGATTCTTTCTTAGATTTAATTTGAATCGGGTCCCTTATTCCCATCACTTCGAGTTCCCATAAGTCCATTACATTATTATTGCTCAGGTACTCGAGGTTGGAACAACTGATGCTTTTCTGTCCTTGAACCGTCCATCCGAGTTTTGTTTTTATGGCGGTCAAGTTTCCTTCTAATTGTATATAACAACCAGTCAACAACATCCCTGAATAATCTGCTCCAATAAGCAGTCCGATGTCAGGTGAATTTCTTCCTTTGTCGCTCAAGTTAATGTTATTGTTCTTCAACTGAACCATCAAGCGATCGTTTTCAAGTAGTCGCGGTATAACGCCACAGACTTTTGTTTTATCGAGAGCGGTCATTTGAAATTCGAACTCGTTATCTAGGCTCTTCACGTTCAAATTATAAATTCCATAGTCAGCTTTATCAGTTTCTATGCCGCCGAACAACGAATGTGCCAAAGAGATTCGTTTAGTCGTAGTTATTCCAAGGCTCTTCACAATATCACGTCGAACGTACGACCGCTGCGATCCGCTGTCCAAAAAGGCTCTTGTAGTCAGGGACTTGCCTTCGTGCTCAATTTTTACGAACAGCGTCTGAAGTAGAGTGGTAGTATTGGTCGTCTGTGATGCAGTGTTCTCAGTAATGGATTGATTTTGACTACTTTTGATCGTTGGATTTTCGTCAGTAGACGGACCTTCGTCTTGAGTTCCAGGGCACAGTAGTACGGTATGTCGTCGCGCACAAAGAATACATTTTGTGAAGCTCTTGCATTGCTTGGCCGTATGATTCGCTTTTAAACAAATAAAACATACGCCTTTTTTCATCAAAAACTGCTTTCGCTCTTCAAGCGTCATTTTGGCAGCTTTGAAGCATTCCAGACTGCTGTGCGTTCCCTCACACCATATGCACGTAGTGTTTTTGACATCTTTCTTAGGTTCGATAGAAACAAGACAAGAAGCTGTAGGTTGTTTATTGCTACAGTTCGACGCATTAATATTACCTTCGCCGTCCGTACTGGAAATACCGTTTCGGGATATTTTTATTCTTTCTTCGCTTTCGACCTCTCTCTTGACGAAATCTAGTAAGTTCTTCAAGTCGTCAGCAGTGTTGACCGCTTGTCCTCTTGCTCTCTCCCAGGCTCTGAGCACGTTTTCGGGCAGCGCCGACTCCACCAGCGGGTACAACATGGCGGCGTACTTGTCGCTCGTGACGCCTAGGGATTGTAAGGCGCGTAGCTGCGTGTTAAGTTTGTCAAACAGAGAACTCAGAGTCGATGCATTCTTCTCATAACTTTGTGATTGAGTGAGAACAAGGTTCAATAACTCTCTTACGTAAATCTCGATAAGTAAATCATCTCTTGCAAACCTCCCTTTAAGTTGATCCATGGCCGCTCTGTAGTTTTCCCCTGACGGCGGAAAACTTTCCACGAGCTCTCTTGCTGGAGAACCCGGTAACGTTGCTTGGATCAGGTACTGAAATTTGTCATCGATGTCGATGTCTACTGCTTCATAAATTTTCTTAAATTGACCCCAAAAACTAAGCCAGTTCTTAATTTTGCCATCGAATTCAATAAGTTTCATTTTTGGCAAAACGAATTTTCTTTTAAGTTCAGTGTCGGTGCAATTAGTTTTCTTCGAAATAGTATGTCTGTCTGACATATTACTCCTTCTAGATCTTACCATCGAATTTTCGCTCCCAGAGTCTGACATATTTTTTTCTCTGGATCTAACCGTAGGATCTTCGATTAGGGAGTGGCTCTCGGATACGGAGCGAGCATCGCTGGGGCAGAGTCGGTTGTACTTGAGCTTTGCTTCTCCCCAAAAATACCGATATTCGTCCGCTGTTTCGCAATCGTCATCAAATTCTTTGCTACTCTCGTAATCAAGTTCTTCGAGCCACTTACGTCTTGATATGTAAACCTCTTTACTAGAGCTGGCTGAAATTATTATCTATGCTTCGTTTGTGTGTACCTATTGTCAAGTTGAAACGTTACATTTATTATTTACTATTGTATGTCGGATTCAAGCTAATTAAAACCAAATAACTAATTGGTTTGTCTTTAAATTATGCTACAATTTAATTAGCTTATTATGCCCGACGCAGATACAAAACTCACGCCCAATGTGGCACGGTACCTACGACCCGAGAAGTTTGACGTGGAGCCCACCGCAACAGAAGCGGACCTAAAGTGGACCCATTGGAAATATACTTTCAACAATTTCATACTTGAGGAGATTCCCAACGGTACCGATTCTTTAAAGCTTAAACTTTTGATGAACCATTTGTCGACGCACATTTTTCCACACGTTCGTGATTGTTCCACCTATGACGATGCCGTGCAAGTACTCGATAGAATGTACCTTAAGCCAAAAAATATAATACTGGCTCGCCACTTGTTAGGTACGCGTAAGCAGAAACCTGAAGAATCTATATCCGATTACGGGAGGTCACTCAGACTCCTAGCCCGGGAATGTAACTTTGAAACTGTTACTGCTGCAACGCATGAAGACGAAGCCATAAGAGGTGCTTTTATTTCGGGAATACTGTCACCGAGAATCCGGGAAAGACTGCTACAAGAACGTTCTCTCACCTTAGATAAGGCTCTTGATCAAGCTCTCTCCATAGAGACCGCAGAAAGGGACTCCCGGGCAATGACCAGCGCCACCAGCGGGGTAAACGAAATTAACCTCAACGCTTTGCCAGCGGCATCATTGTCAACACGTGCAACTAGAAACTCCCAAACTCTCCGAAAAGCTTCGGAAGAGACAGCTAAATGGCGCTGTTTCTATTGCGGAGGAAAAACCTCTCACCGAAGGCTTAAATGTCCGGCTTTCAACGCCCAGTGCCAGCTTTGCTCCCGAAAAGGTCATTTTGCAAATGTGTGCCGATCTGTAAATGCTACCAATAACGCCGTTACTGCTGAAGAATCCGCCGTGGACTCTGATGATTCTGAAGTAGCTGCTAATGCTATCTCGGCTGCCTCTCCATCGAGCCTTTCAAAAGCCACTATTCCCGTAACCCTTAACCACTATCACGCCGACGCTTTAATTGACACGGGAAGTTCAGTGAGCTTTATAGATGAGAAGATAGCACGACTAATGCAGCTGAAACTGAAACCTCACAAGCAGGCTATCACATTAGCATCACAAAATAATGTATCTTTCGTGAGAAGCGTTTGTTTTGCAACTGTTACCATGAACGAATACTCGCACAAACACCGACCATTTCTCGTCGTCAGTAATCTTTGTGCTGATGTTATCATAGGACACGATATACTTAAAGAACATTCTAGTCTCCAATTCAACTTTGGAGGATCCAAAGAACCTTTAATCTGCAATGTAATGCAAGCTTCAGTGCCTCCCGCCTCCATATTCACTAACCTATCTCCGAACATTAGACCGATAGCTGTCAAGTCCAGACATTATAGCGAGCAAGACGAAAAATTCATCACAGAAGAAGTTTCAAAACTATTGGAAGATGGTGTGATTGAACCAAGCGTCTCTCCCTGGCGTGCACAGGTCTTGGTAGCAGGAGGGGGAGCACATCGGAAAAGGCTCGTAATTGACTACTCCTTGACTATAAACAAGTTCACAGAATTAGACGCATACCCCTTACCTCATATCGAAACTATCGTGTCCAAGGTTGCTAAATACAGTGTTTTCAGTCAAATAGACTTAAAGAGCGCGTACCATCAGGTGCCAATTAAAAATAGCGAGAAACCGTACACAGCATTTGAAGCTGCGGGGAAGCTCTACCAATTCACGAGAATTCCCTTTGGAGTTACTAATGGAGTTGCGGCATTCCAGCGTACGCTCGAATTTATAATAGAAAAAGAGAAGCTAAAAGGGACATTTACTTACCTTGACGATGTTACTGTATGCGGAAAAGATAAAAGCGATCACGATCAGAATCTACTTAATTTTCAAGCTGCTGCAAAAAAGTATAATCTAACATTGAATGATCAAAAATGTAAATTTCGCCAAGAAACAATAAGTTTGCTGGGCTACACTATCAAGAATAATAGCATTGAACCAGACAAAGAACGACTCCAACCACTGCTCCAACTACCAGTCCCCACCAACACTGCTGAACTGAAACGTGCTCTAGGGCTGTTCGCACATTATGCGAAATGGGTGAAGGACTTTTCCAGTAAACTACAGCCGTTAACGAACGTAAGCAGTTTTCCGTTAACTGAACGTG
Organism: Pandemis cinnamomeana; assembly: GCA_932294345.1. Classification (NCBI taxonomy): domain Eukaryota; kingdom Metazoa; phylum Arthropoda; class Insecta; order Lepidoptera; family Tortricidae; genus Pandemis; species Pandemis cinnamomeana. Next base: position 10,718,502 of record OW028721.1, read on the forward strand.
CTGTTGCCCAGTTTGAGCAATTGAAGTCAGACATTAGTAAAGCTTCACTGGTAGCAATTGATGAAGATGAAATACTGACTGTAGAAACCGATGCGTCAGAGTACGCGATAGCTGCCACGCTTTCTCAAAAGGGTCGACCTGTGGCATTTTTCTCTAGGACTTTATCGAATGCTGAACGTAAACACCCATCGGTCGAGAAAGAAGCATACGCCATTGTTGAAAGCCTAAGAAAATGGCGACATTTCCTGATGGGGAAATACTTCATGTTAATAACTGACCAACAATCTGTGTGTTATATGTTCAACCAAAACCACTCGAGTAAAATAAAAAATGACAAAATTCAACGCTGGCGCCTTGAGCTCTCCTGCTTTAAATATGACATCATCTATCGACCCGGCTCCCAAAACACTGCTGCAGATGCGCTATCAAGAGTTTGCGCACTCATGAATAATAATAAATTGTATGAACTACATGCGCTATTATGTCACCCAGGGATAATGAGGATGTACCATTGGGTACGTTCAAAGAACCTGCCGTACTCCATTAATGACATAAAGACCATGACGAGCTCGTGTAGAGTGTGTGCTGAACTAAAACCCCGCTTTATGACGACAAAAGGACAACTTATAAAAGCATTGGCCCCCTTTGAAAGGTTGAATATGGATTTTAAAGGACCTCTTCCATCGAATTCAGGGAATAAGTATCTACTCACGGTGATTGACGAGTATAGCCGCTTCCCATGGGCTTATCCTTGTAAAGATATGACATCGGGGACTATTATCAAATGCTTACGAGACCTTTTTAGTACATTTGGACAACCGCTGTACATTCATAGTGACAGAGGAAGCTCTTTTATGTCCGAAGAACTAAAAACTTTTTTGAGGGCTAACGGAATTGCCTCTTCCCGAACTACTCCATATAATCCACGAGGCAATGGCCAGGTAGAACGCCTAAATGGAACTTTGTGGCGTGCGATACAACTCAGCTTGCGTTCCAACAACATGGCAGTTGAATACTGGGAACGAGCCTTGAAAAACGCACTTCACTCTATCCGTTCACTCCTTTGCACGTCCATCAATGCGACTCCTCATGAGAGACTGTTTAACTACCCACGGAGGTCGCCTAATGGAGAATCGATGCCGACATGGCTAGCGCCAGGACCAGTTCTCGTAAGAAACAACGTTCGCTCGAAAAATGATCCCATGGTGGAGGAAGCTGAACTTTTAGACTATAACCCACACTATTCGACAATTCGAAGGTCAAACGGCATGGAAAGTACAGTGTCCAATAGACATTTAGCCCCACTCCCGAATGATTCTCATTCTTTGGCTGATCTCCAAGAAGAATCGTTTGAAGATGCTTCCGACTCTTTGCTAAACCCAGATAGCACAATTTCAGATCGTCTTCAAGAAATAGATCTTCCGATCATCACACCTGAAGTAAGAGAAGAAACATCTGCCCTCGAAAGACCTAAGAGGAATCGCCGGCTGCCTTCTCGCCTACATGACTTTGTCGTAGGAGATGAAAACATAGACGGGGAGAATGATATGTAAACCTCTTTACTAGAGCTGGCTGAAATTATTATCTATGCTTCGTTTGTGTGTACCTATTGTCAAGTTGAAACGTTACATTTATTATTTACTATTGTATGTCGGATTCAAGCTAATTAAAACCAAATAACTAATTGGTTTGTCTTTAAATTATGCTACACGTCTTACTTTTTCTTCGATTTCGAACAATTGATTCGCTTTTTCTTGAAGTATCTCAAATGTCACTTTTACTCCATCGAAATCGTCGGCCGTGTCACATCTCTCCAAAAATCGGTTTCGAGTTCTCGTAAACGAGCTCCGGATAATTTTTCTTTCTCGTTTAAGCAATTGCAAATCCATTTTTCCTCACGGTCGCCACTTGTTCAAATTAAAATGCACTTATTCCTTGCGAGAGATGTTCTTTATTAGACCGACTGACAATGACACTAAATTGACACGAAGTTATAAAAATCTATTAAAAGTAAATCTGATATGAAACCTCAACACATGACATAGTTATAATGGAAAGAGGATGAATTCAAAAGAAAAACGGTAGAATTATGGCACCCGCATAGCGTAACATTGTTACATTGTGATTGAAAAAAGTGCGAAACTTGTCAAGGTAGTCAGTTTTAGGAGTAACCGTTATGAAGGGTAGCGAGGGGTAGTGGGGTATCAGAAATCTTTGCACGATTGTGGAAACTATTGGTAAGATGGACACTATCTGTCATGTCTATGTAACGAACGAATAGATAAGGACAGTGTAAAGTTTACGTGACATGAAAAGTGACCGTGATACGTGTTGCACTAACTGCATCTTAGACAAAACACGTGTTGACGTAATACGTATTGGACCGAACGTCTGCTGGACAAAAAATGGGATGGACGAAATACGTGTTGACATAATACGTCTTGGACGAGCTGCTGTTGGGCGATATGTATGTTGGACCAAATATGTATTGGACGAAATGCGAATACAAATATCGTTTGGACGAACTGCTTATTGGACAAACGGCTAACAAATCATCTTTATAACATCTACATTACTTTCTACAGCTATTACTGATAGTATTATACTGCACTGTAATATAATTTAATGTTCTGTAACAAAGTGAAAACAATACGTGCATTGCAACTGACGAGCAAAAATAAAGGGCCACTTTTCATACAATGTTCTATGGGAAATGACACGTTATTTTTGCTCGACAGTTTTCATTTATTTGTTGAACTAAGAATCGAATCATTGGACTACACTGTAATTATGTTGATAATATTTAGGTAGCTACAATAATCGTAGTAGAACAAATCCAAATTTGTTTGCAAATGTCGACATCTGCGGAATATTTAATAACAATCGATTGTGTACTAACAAATCTAACAACTAGTTAGTGACTAGGTTAAATTAACATTATTATCTTATCGCTTGTTATATCGATAAGATTTGTGAGTCAAGGCAACACTTTCTGCTATAATTGTGAATGGTACCTACTTCCTTAAAAAATGTTGACAAATAAAATTTAAGTACAGTTAGGCCGTTTCTGATTAGATAATCACACGGGTTGGGTTGCAAACATAATATTATTGTAGTCAATAAAATAGCTCTTTTGCTGTCAACAAACAAACACCAAGGAAAGATATAATCAGAACATATAATCGGAGTATATCTTCCAGGTTAGCAGTGAATAAGTAAGTTAAGAAACAAACATTATTGTTAACAGTTTTGCTGTGTTAGTAACTTGCTTGCTTGCTTGCAGTTACTTGTGAAATTCAATATCAGTAGCCTTATTATGTAACTCGCTAGCAATCGCCATCGTGTTCATTTAGACAGTTCTTGTATGAATGTGACAGCTAGGTGATTCCGATACCAATTGTCAGCCCATACATGAACTGTCAAAATGAACACGATGGCGATTGCGAGCGAGTTAGACAATAAGCCTACAGATCCTTGATTGCTAGTGGTCGCTGTCGCTAGATATTTCAGTATTTTATATTTCTTTTACGTTATTGTTCCCGTACCTAATAGATTTATTATTAACATTAATTAATTAACAATACCATGCGAAGACATTCTAGTAATTATGCTAGACGATATAATATTATAATACAAACTTTGATTAAATCCAATAGGTAATGAAATCCATCATGGATGAGTAATTGAGATACGATAATGCCGTTAACGTCGCAAGTTATGAGAGAAATAAATATCTAAAACATGAAAGAGACGATTTTCTTATCAATACCAGTATTTAAATTATACTCTATAAAACCGGAGATGATCGGAGGCGGATTCACGCAGAGATTAATAATATATTAATCTATCGCGAATCGCGATTCTACACATTTATGCTAGTTACATAATACACATATAAGAGACGCGAGAAAGCGTGTTTATCTTAGCCGATAACTTTATCTCGCAAACGGGGGGAACACAAACAAAGTGTACGAAGTAATTTCGAAACGCTGGTAGGTGTTCCTCAAATCTTAATCTATAGACATGGTAAATTAGCGCGATTGTACTAAACGCCACCACACGGTTATTGGTACAGAATAAATACGAGTTGGCACATCACACAGTTAGCCGCCTAGAATGGAACGCAAGCTATAATTGTTCGAAGGATGGATGCATTTTCGAGACCTGGGGCCGATTTTTGAAAGCACATGTGTGAAAATACCACTCGAATATGGTGAAAAATTGTGCCGAATTTGAAATGCGAGTAGCTTAGAAGATATTTAGGGCTCTCATTAATCTTGTGAACTAGTCAGTTTTGGAGATATAAACAGATTTATACCACTTATGGTACTTTCGAGTGATGTGCTTTCAAAAATCGGGCCCCTGTTCGAACCTGGTGCTCCTGTTTAGAAGGACCAAGTGACGGCAGTTCAAGGTCCAGAAACATCTCTCCACTTTTAGCTGCTCACACTAATGCACTCGTTGTTTCGAGTAGGCAGCAGCTTGAAGAGCCCATTTAGTGGGAGAACTTGGATTTTTCAAGATATTGAAATGGTAGGTGTCCGCTTATCTCAATCCATACCCCAGAAATCCTATCCATAGCATCCCAACCCCATAGCTCATTTCATTTCGCTTCCTACATGTTAATAGTGTGATATGTGGAGGACTGTCCGCCTGCATATTCTCTGTTGAATTATGGCTTGGAATTCCCCATAGTTGCGCCCAAAGTAAGTCCTTACCTAAGGCCTCTTCGTGTTAGCAAGAATGACTTTGAAATTAACGGGTCCCGACGAGCTCGTGATCGGACCTCTATTAATAATATTGAAGCTAATGTGGGTTTACCCATACTTTTGTACGACAGTGTGGGAAACCCACGGCAACAGGTGCTTTCACGCTACGTAAGTGTCATATCGATTGATATCTGTTATCGGTATCTCGTGAGAGACGACTCGATAACAGCAGTTTCCGGAATAGTGAGCATACGTAGCTGATAAATAAGTTTATACCGTTAGTATCAAGTTAAATTAAAAACTACATCATAAGAGAACACAAAAAAAACTTGTGATGTGGTAGGTATACTCCCAACTCGACCAGCACGGAAGTACGAGAGTTCGCGAGAACTGTCGAGCGCGAGATAGACTCCGTCTCTTTCTAGAACGAACAGTAAGAAAAAGACGGGGAGTCTATCTATGTGCTAACCGTGCAGCGAATTCTAGTTTTTGAACTCCTAATCCCAATGTGCCACCTAAATTTTATAATTACAGTAGTCTTACATTACATCTACGACCATAATATTTTGCAAAGATTTTATTAATATACGAACATACAAAAACAAATTACGGTAAACGAAAGCTTGTCATAACATAATTGAACGTTTCCCGGTTCGCGTTGCCATGGCAACGTAGTCTAGTAACAGTACAGCTTCCATAAATAACCAGTACAATGGATAAATAAAACAGGAAATATTGATTTATGAAGTTCAATTTCAACAGGATTTACGTAATTGAGCCCACGTAAATGCTGTCGACAAATAGGGTAAAAAAAACCAAACAGTGACTTGAAAAAATCATGTGGTTCAATGAGACATTTTCAGTCAGACTTTAAACCTGAAAATCGTTCTAACCGTCAAACGGTTTAGTCTTTCCAAATATAACCCAGCCCCATTTATTTATACCCCCACAGCACGTCGCGCTAGTTTGAAAGTGGGGCAAGTGGTGATCAATACCACACCGCCTTCGCTGTGCGGATGGACATGAGGTTCTGATGACAAAGGACATTGTTTTAGGATAGTACTTAGTCAAGGTGCCATTTGTAATAACTCAATTGAGTCATCATCATTGTCCCCGGCCTACATCCGTTCCAGTATAGGGCTCCGAGAAGGGTTTCAGCTACAGTTCCCCAGTGCGGATTGAGAATTTAACACACACTATTAAACTCTTTCGCAGGTGTGTGCAAGTTTATTGATAGTATTTGTAACTTCACTTTCACAAGCACACATTCATTTATTACTTGTAGAATTTAAAACCGGATATTGTGTTATTTTCAACCAAAAGACAACTCATCCCTTAGCTATTTTTTCACTTAAGTACATTAACCTTTGAAGTAATGTTAATCGATCAATTCACTTAAGTCCGAGATCGGGTCCAATAAATTGGTAGTCTATTAATATAAATTATAACCCTCAGTAAACATTGCTCTTTCAGTTCTTTGTGAAAAGTAGCTTCGCAATCTCTACAAACTTATGAAACTCACTTTAAAATATTACTTTGTGAATTTAATTTCACATTGGCTGTTCATACATAAGATCGTAAATCAAAAAGTTTATCGCTTTTTAGCTTTTGAAGAATCAAATATTATCTCCAGAAACTAAAGATAGAATGCAATAAATCATGAATTACTCCTAACTTTGATTACACCTATGGTCGTTCGATTTGTTTTACATGCAGTACATACTCAAATTTAATTTTATTAGTTCCGCTTTATCATTAACTATGCCAAAAATAGTGTGCTAACTAACACAAAGCCTTGTGGCATACCCCAACAAGCTTTCAAAATGCAACGAAACGCGTTTTGGTTTTTCGTAATCACAAGCACAAAGCTACATACGACAAAAACAAAGGCGTAGTTCCTTTTAAACAAAAAGCATTGTGTGTTCCGAGTGTAAAAGGTTAATTAGTTTGTTTAGCGCTCGCTGCAGCCGTAAAATGCACGAAATAGTGACACAGATGCAACTAATGTAAGATTTGTCAAGGCTTATAAGGATTTCTGTGGGCGAGAATCGCTTTCAATGGTAAATCTTACCGTACCTTATTGAACCGCCTAAGATATTCGGTTAGGCATTTAGGATAAGGCAAGTAAAATATAAGTGTTTCGTTCGCAAAATATATGACGTGTTTCTATAATAGTCGCTACAAGTCTATCAAAGTGTTATTGGTCTTTGTATAGCTGGCACAACAAAAGTGAATAAAGTTCTACTGCGAGAAGAACAAAAAAAACACATTTTATGCCCACGGAACATTCACGATTTTTTTCATGTCTCCTCCATAACATAACATACAAACTGGTTCCTAATTAGTGGTATAGTCTGTTTTATTTAAAATGACGAAAAGTACTTAAAACCGACATCTATTGTTCAATTGTTAACTTCAAGTGGGGTTGTAAAACCATTAGTGTTAACTAAAAGTATACCGTGAACAAACAATCTTGATAGTTTTGATGTTGTTGGTCGGTGTTACACTAGATGACGTGCGTTTCTAAAATAATAATTATATACTATATCAAAATCACTTAGCACAATTGTTTAATAGTAGGTATAAGAAATTTTTACCTGAGTGTTAGCCGCACTGTAATTGTTTATGGAAAACAATACACCTATTATACTTAAAAGGGTCCAATTCAGGTAATAAACAATAATCAATAGGAGGGGATACTTTCCAGGCTTAAGTGCAATATTTTTTTTAGTGTCTAACGGGTGTATTAATAATCATATTTTAAATAAAAATTAAAATCTTTCATTTCAAAGATCAAGAAGGGTTGAGCTACTCCAATACTGCGGTCAGTTTTTTTATGTCTCTTTGTTATTTTTTCCTTTCATATTCAGCAACAAAAGAAGTTGTAAAATCCCGCGTTAATTGCATTTTCGTCATTTAAAATGAAACAGACCATACACAACTACACATATCTTCATCTTCAGGGCTACGTAGGATTGGCTTGAGTATATAGAGGCAATAAAAAGTAAATAAATGACCAAACTGCTCTCATTTTGGTAAATCATGCGAAGGGTCTTAAGCTAAGTTAGTTCGCAGTTCGCACTATCTAACTCCTCAATGCTGCCGCAGCATCAAGGCTTAGGATACTTAGGTACACCTTTATAACGGATAAGACAGCCGGATCACGGCAGTCAAAGTTAATCCCTCTTAGGTTTAGGTGCTATTTTAGCTGGTCTGTATATAACCTTTCATTAGGTATTGAGGGATGAAACTATTTTTTACGCTTACTGACGCCATCTACCGCGAAGCCCGAAATTAATTTTATAATTTATATTTATTCATATATTAGTCTTCATTGAATTGATATACTTTGAGCCACCGAATCCTGCACAGAATTGGAGGGCACTGACATAGACGAAAGTGATAGTGGGTAACATTGATGAGCATACATAGGACTGATACTCACAACTTAGATTATTAATCTACACGTTGTGCTGTGCTATATTAGACTCCTAATCAAGACAAAAAGTTCAGTTTCACAAGGCGAACCTCGAAAAATACACATTTATTTGTCTTGTAGCCATTCCGCTCAGGATTAAGTCGAGCGTCCTTCCTTCGCAATTGAACGCCTACTCATGAAATACAAACTGAGTACCTACTCACTAGCACCAAATTAAAACCTTCTCCCCTCATCATAGAGACGAAACAACAAAGGCCTTGGAATAAAGACTATTTCTTAGGGTTGTTGCTATACGCCAACGACGACAACTCCAATTTAGAATCCGATGTGAAGCAAGTTGAGGAAATTCTCGCTTTATTACGTACCATTGTCAAATTTAATTATGAAAAGATAACTGAAAATATACCAAGTACAGAAGGCCGAGGCATAAACAGTATTATGACGAAATCAATTATTACAGAAGCCGGCAATTTAAGTTAGAAATAGTAACATCCAATTCCTGTCGAGGATTGGAGGAGACCTTTGATCATACAAATACATTTACAGAGCAATGTTAAATCTATAATGACATGATTCAAGTAGTGAGAAATGAGACCTCCCAAAATGAGGTCACAGAACTCGTATCCCATCAAATCTGACTAGGCAAAGTTAACTTAGTCCATACATACAAGTGCATGATAAAACGAGTATCTTTTAAGTACGTACTTCTTTAATAGTTTACCCACGATCTATAACTAAATAAAATCTGGATGACTCAATCATGGAGTGAGTCAACGCAGACTGGCCACTATTCTGTGAACCGCCACAATTTACAATCCATGTGGTCGGGTGGTTCAGTTCGCGTTGGACGGGCAAACCTTTAGATTAGAAGTAATAAAGCGATGTTTATTTATGCTGGAGGATGGGGTTGTTAGCGTATAGGGCAGGATGCAAGCTTGCTGTGTGGGAAAAAAGTTACGATTTATTAGCAAACACGTTCTGTTTACGTTTCTGTAATTAGAATTTATTTCTGATGGAAAGGGCGGAATATAGAAGTTTCTAGGATCTATTGCCGTCTCAGTCCACATCCTCCCACTATGCGCTGAAACCTTCACATACGCCTCTTCTTTTTTACGCTGTAGGCAGTTCTCAGAAGAGTAGTACCTATCTAAACACACCTACACTTCAGTCACCAACACATTGTAATGAAAATTTATGAACTCTGTTGACAACTGGACCTAGGAATCCAATTATCTAGTTAGGAGTAATTAACAGGCGTAAAACACGCATGTTTATTTTATAAAGGGTTTGCGTTATGGCGCTTTATGAGTAATTGGGCCATTTCATTAAAAGTTGTTTACTCAACCTTTTTCTGGGATTTTGTTTTAAATTTGATTTTCTACTCAGAATCACGAGCACTATCGGTCCTGATTAGGAGAAAAAAAATGTCCCAAAAATTCCATACATTTTCTGGCCCTAAATTTCGTTCCATTCCGTTACCGCCAAACAAATTTAAATTTGTATGAATGAAATAACGAAATGGAAAAGTCAATTTTGGGATGTTTTTCAGAAACGATATAGTGCTCGTACCTATGGGCTTTTCGGAATTTATGTGCGATATGTAAAATTTATCATGAGCTTTTCGAGAAACGAAAAGTTTGTGAAGTTCCCAATCCTCATTGGGCCATCGTGAGAACTATAGCCTAAGCCCTCTTATTCTGAGACTATGCCTGTGCCCAGCAGTGGAACGGGTACAGGCTGGAAACGATGTATCCCAAATTATATAAGGAAAGACGGTACAAATATTCGCACTACTTAAAGAACTGTTAAATCAAAAAACAAGAGAGCTAAGTGAGAGAGAATGCTTCTATTTTCACTGGCGTTATAACTATTTTACGATCCTTTCCCCCCAGTACTGCCGGTAGCGTGTTTACGGTGCCCCAATTCTTTCACAGCTCTACGTTGACGATTTTGTATTACACATTTAACATGTGTATCCTTTTAATCTTCAAACAGCTGATCATAAATAGATTAAAATTAAATACATGAGACGGATTTGATGAACTGTACGGAATGCGGAACTGTTTTTTATTGAACATGTCATGAATCATGACATTCGCGACAAATTAAATTAATGGGCGGAGGCATTTTTAGATAAAAAAAATGAATTAATACTAAATTTATCAATGCACTGAACATGATAAGGCCTCATTATAATTATCTTCGCAAAATTACAAATACATCAAACGTATGAAACTTCCAAGGTTACCAAATAGTTCGACACACCATACTATTTCTATGGTGTACCGAGCTATTTGGCCGACTTGGACGCTTCAAACTATATAACGCTGTCTGTACGTGTTAATAAACTAACTGTAATAAAATGAGTTAGTTAATCGCGTGGATGTGGATTATTTCTAACTTAATTTGTCTTGTCAGTGTTGCCGCCGTTGCCGGTTTGTCTTCTTTTTACCTACCTTCAAACATTTCAGGCAGAAGGTGTGCTGGCATGGCAGCACCCTAGATGAGGTGTCGAGACGCTCCAGACACACCGAGCACTCGAGAAGGTCGTTCAATAGCCCTTCGTCCATTCCGTTCGCACCCTGCAAACAAAAGCGTCATGTTAAGAAAGATTGAGCAAGCGTTAGCAGTTCACGGTGCCACCATCATGCTCCTGAGGCGCCCTCCAACGGCGATGAGGGAATACCGGTGGGTTTTTAATGGGTATGCCTCCCCCCTCCTTTCGCTAAGAAAGGGGACAGTGGGGAAGGAGAGTCCCTCATAACTCCCATGCCGTCCCCACGGCGTGGAAGTATGCGCAAAGCATTTTCCCACAGGAAAAAAAAAGCGTTAGCAGCAGATGTATGTTCTGTGCAAATGTAAAGAAATAGAGCACCTTTCGAACACATTTGATGCCTAATTCGAAAGTTCTGCCGCTTTATCGCAGCGTTATTTACTGCCGCGAAGACACTAACGCTTTCTTCAGCATGGCTAACACAAGTACGCGCGAGAGCTGTGTCGCTGATGTAAACTAAGTCTTTTACTTACTGTTCGTTCTAGAAAGAGGCGGGCAGTCCACCTTTGTAGTCACTGCATTCGTTGATGCTTAGAAACGTAAATGTGCGATGTCGCAAACGAAACTCTATCTTCACGCGCAGATGTTACGCTTTAAGGTCTAATGTCATAGTCGACTGCAGGCGGCAGACGTGTTGCCGACCCTACTGGTTCCTATATAATTGTATGAAGTATCTCCTTAAGCTAGCAACAGCTATCCTGCAGAGCGAACCCATCGCAAACACTCTTAATGGAACAGAATTTTGCTTGCGTCTTACGTCTTTAACACTTAGAAGCTTCCAGCTTTTTTCAAGCACTGTACTGCTATAAAAAACAATTACCAAACCACCAACCGCGAATCCTTCGACTCCGAAATCCGTTAGAGGTCAGCGTCTTAACTAAACTGTTTCTTTACACCTGGTACACACTGACACACTAGTCGAACGAAGGAATAGGCAATCACAAAGATCTAAGTCTCTTGGATAATTTTTATGTTTTACTCTTAAGTTCTTTACTCTGAAGGTTAGGAAGGACCACGATATACTGATGAATTTTATTCATCAACTAGGCCCTAACTATCTCGCGTCTCTTGCGTTGTAGTCAATAGAACCACAATTATATTGTCCTTTGTGTTATTATTCTTGGAGTATTATTATCCCGACATTCCCAACACCACCGTAGAACAAGGAAATGAGTCAGTTCAAATAAGACAAGATACAAAGAATCATTGTTTGTAAACGTGCATTAGAATAATTGCATACTTTATAAAAATAAATTTACTCAGATTTTATAACGAATGGATTTTACGTTTCTCGCAGATCTGTCGTTCTGGTTTCTGGGGTCAAAAGGTTATCTTACTCCATATCAGCATGGTACGGGATCGACAATTCGGCACCAGCCACCTGATCTTATTGACCAGCCATCAACTAAACGCAAGCACGTAACAGAAACGGCTCACCTCCGAGGTGTCAGCACGGATACGGCTGGCCGACATCGCGCTTGCGGCGAGACAGCGCCTGGGGGTCAACAACAGCGGTCGAAAGTGCAGAGTGACAGAGGGTGGGCAAGAGACGGTCTGTGCGCTGTTCTTGCGCTGACAGCGCGGCGGCAAAGATGTAAGCGCGGTAACTTATAAAACTGTGACGTGACCGGTAACTACTTCTATCAATTAGCGATACGATAATACAAAAGGATCTGCCACGAGAATTTACCCTCACGTCGACTGATTGTGCTTGTATAGTAAGGGAAATGTATTCAAGTACCACCGTAGAACCCTGTCGCAATTGACAGGCAGCCGTCACTCAAACTCGAGCGATATGTCTCTTTATTCCGATAGAGTTCTACGGTGATACGTGAATACATTTCCTTTACTATACACGCGTATAGTCATCACGCTTTGAAAACGAAGGCCGCACATATTCTACTAACATATAATTAAATGTGGCTCGGAGAAAAGGTTTATTTAACAAAAATGAATTTTTGATGTTTATTAGTTTTAAATAGCGCCAAGGTTTCATGAAACTCTTAACTCTAAATGTCATCTTTAAAAGCGGCATAAAAGTTTTAATAGTTCGCACAATTTCGGAAAACATAAAAAACTGTCAACAAACAAATATTTACAAGTTCCACAAGCCATGTTGTACATGTCCTTTGTGTAGTTATTTTAAGAAGGGAAGGAAGGGAACAGGAAGTTAAAATTGGCCGCCCTTAATACAAACAACGCCGATGACTCTGCAGATTGGGTTCAAACAAAGAAACTTAATAATCGAGTTTGTACAAGAAATTTATCACATTAAAGGTAAACAGACACTTTTTTAAGAAACTTTCAGAAACGCCAGACTGAGCTAAACGAAAGCAACCTGTGACTTCACATACTGACGTCTCGAGCTTGTATAAATGTACAACCCTCCTTATCACGTTTTTTCAGTCGGGTTTTTGTTTTAAAACAATTCAGTTTATTTTAAACTTCAGCTAAAGTCTAAACAGTGAGCTAACGAACGCTTGACGGCTCCGGCCATCCGCGCGCATGTGAGAATGGTTGGTTTAGTTGGTGGTATGTAATACCCGGAATACCCAGATTTTGTTATCTCTTGAGTAGCTTCTGCCCGCGACTTCATCTGCGTATTATACATTGTAAACCTTCCTCTCGAATCACTCTATCTATTTAAAAAAAAACCGCATCAAAATCCGTTGCGTAGTTTTAAAAATCTACGCCTACATAGGGTCAGACAGCGGAAAGCGACTTTGTTTTATACTATGTAGCGATTACGTGACTTTTTTTAAAGATAACGTTGGGTAGGACGTTTTCAAAAAGAAAGCGTCCATTTAACCGCCTGATGTTCTTTATGGGAGTTCCGAAGAAAAACCCGAAACATGTTGGTTAGCGAGAGAATCAACCAAAATAAAGTTTTCAGGTGTCATTATCAAAAACCCTTATAGTTTCGCCATGTCTGTGTATTTCATTAAAAACCCCAGGAAATCATTAGCCGATGCCCAGGGTGCAACGAACCAAGCACTGCTCTTCCCCCCGGACGGATCCAAAAACGAACCTCTTGACCACACGTGGAGGTAGCCCGACTCGCATCCCGATAACCAAGATTTAAGAGATATATTGTGACAGGTTACCGACATAGCCCAGCGGATTAGCAAGTTGAAATGGCAGTGGGCAGGGCACATAGCACGGAGGACGGATGACCGATGGGGTCGAAAGGTCCTCGAGTGGAGACCACGTCCCGGCAAGCGCAGCGTGGAACGTCCACCCACAAGGTGGACCGATGACCTCATTAAGATCGGAGGATCGCGCTGGATGCAAGCCGCTTCCAACCGGTCTTATTGGTGGTCTAAAGGAGAGGCCTATGTCCAGCAGTGGACTTGTAATGGCTGAGATGATGATGATGATGATGATGATAGTGACAGTGACGTAAACGGCGTTAACGTAAGGGCCAAGACAACAAGTGGGCGAGTACTTTGCCAATTGAGCTCAAGACGCATTAATTTGGCGACCATGTGCTGACCTCAGCTCTATATTTAAACATTGTTAATTTGTAACGGAGCTTTTCAATTACCACGGTATGATGTCGTATGAACCTAGCAATCCCCCTTTCTACCCTATCTAATACCGTTTGATAGAGAAAATGGTGAAAAATTGTGATTCCGATTACGTTAATCTAGGCTTATTGTCTAACTCGCTCGTAATCGCCATCGTGTTCATTTTGACAGTTCTTGTATGAATGTGACAGCTAGCCTAGCTATGAATGTAGCAGCTACTCCAATGTCAATTGTCAGCCCATACATGAACTATCAAAATGGACACGATGACGATTGCGAGCGAGTTAGACAATAAGCCTAGGTGCTAGGTCTCACAGTCATCTGTGAGCTGTAACCGTTAGGCTGCGGCTCCACTGAGGCGGAGACGAGCGGAGCGGAGAGGAGAAATCCACAGTCTGTGAATTTCATGTAATATGATTGGTCGATCCCCACACGTCTCCTCTCCGCTCCGCTCGTCTCCGCCTCAGTGGACCCGCAGCCTAACTGTTGCACGGCTAGCACGAGTGCGCGCGAGATAGACTACCCGTCTTTCTCTTACTGTTCGTTCCAGAAAGAGACGGGTAGTCTATCTCGATCTCGCGCGCTGCAACAGTTCTCGCACGTTCTTGTGCTAGTTGTGCCTTACGTTACAGTAACCAAAAAACCCTATTACGGCCGTGGGTCATGTTCAGCAGGCTCATAAGTAATAGGTAAGATCAATCCTGTACTGTATTTTAATTGAAAAATTAATTTAAAAAAATAAGTATAAGTTGCACCAAGTTACATTAACAATATCTTTAGTCACAACTATTTTGTCATATATTTCATTGGTTTTTTCTCAAATATGTATAAAATATATGGCAAAATCGTTGGCTATGGTTAATGTTATTGTTAAATTAACTTAGTGCAAATCACAACAAGTCACAGCAAGTGATTATGAAATACCAATGAGATACAGCCATTCATATTGTTTTTGTATCACAAGCTAATCATTTTTAAAAAGCATTTTTCAATAAAAAGACAAAACAACATCATTTAACTTTTTCGTAATGGTAAAAGAAACAAAGTACTTAGGTATACTGTGGCATAAAAAACTGACATCAAACGAGTGAAAAATGGTTTCTTGACAGTTGGCATTGCATACATTGTCCAGTTCCACTAATTAAGATGTTTTTGGTTTCATTGTAATGCATTTACTGGCTGTTTACATAACAATAGTAACTTCATTGAATGGATGTAATATATGCTCTTTAATCTTTAAGTGAGGATTCTTAGAGCTTTATTAATTGTTGCTTTTGTATAGCAACAATTAAAAAAGCTCTAAATTCACTACATAGCATAAAACACAGTCGCTTCCCGCTGTTTGTCTGTCCTTATGCATGCTATCCAACGAATTTTGATGCATTTTTTTAATTGATAGTGATTCAAGAGGAAGGATTATAGGGTAAACCACCCTAATACCAGCCCCATCCTAATATCGGCCGTGTCGAAGAAATCGTGGCGTAAATTAATCTAAGGATATTATTGCACCAAAATAGACTTTATGTCATACACAATAGGCAATACCAACATGGCGGCGTTGTGTGCTTTAGGATATTTAGCCGATTGTAGAACGCGGAGGCGTACGAACTTGTGCCTTTCGCCGGATTTTTGATCTTGGACCGACTGTGGACGACATTTTGGGGAAAGTGATTTTAGCGTATTATATTTATTAAAATAAAAGTAATGAATATTGCTTGTTTTCAATACAAAATGAAATGAAGAATCACCTGACATACTTCTTTTCATTAAAAAAATATGCTTTATGGTTATTTTAAGAGGCCGGAGTCAGGGTTAGGTTCACACAAATCTAAATATCGGCAATATAAAGTAATCATTTTGTAACAATGAATCCTAAAACCGGTAGAGGCGGCTTCGTTTGTTATTTGAATAGGTATTAATAAACTTTATTGGAATGATTACTTAAAAAAAAGTTTTTTCCTTTTTATTGTTGTTTTTTTTTTCATTTCTTTGATAGGTATTACTGGTGGTCACTCATCTTTTTTTTCGCTACTTAACTGTGTCCATTTTAAAAGGTAGTTTTTCTCAAATATAATAATTTATTTACCTATCGATTGTTAAATTAAATTTAGGTAGGTATGTGATCAGCATTTTGTGTGATATAATAAATAAGTGAAAGCATTTTATTTCAGACATCATTTTGCTCAATAGATTTGTAAGTTTTGTTAGTAACAGGTAAAATTTGTTTTTATTTTGTCCACTGCTACTCACTGTTTTCTAACAGCGGTTAACCATACATTTTGCATATGCCGATATTAGGAAAAAATCTGCTCGGCTTTAGGCAAAAGGGGCCGATATTAGGGAAAATCGGAATGTATTGATAAAATAAATTGTGGTAATTAAAAAACTAAGTTATTTTCCAAATTTTACGTAAGAATAAGAAGCCAATTATATTTCACAATAGGAAAAAAACTCTGTTAACACCTTGTATAACAGATTGAGATATTATGAGTAGTTTCAAACAGAAAAAAGTCTAAGGTGCCGATATTAGGGTGGTTTACCCTATAATAATAATAATAATAATAATAAAAGATATTTATTCAACAGTTTGCAGTTACATACATATAAAAGTAAAAGTAAACAATAATATGCTACAAACTATTACCCTATGTATAATACTACACAGATGAAGTCGCGGGCAGAAGCTATATTAGAATATACATAACATACCCATTTCAGGGATCGTCTCTTCCTTAGGAACACAGGTATATGGCAGTAACAATTTCTGCAGTACATTATAATTTCTACTTTTTTATCAGGGCAACATCTATCCACTTCAGCACGGAAACAACTAAGTTTTCCTCGTTTCAAACTGCATCTTAGTCAGCTGACATCTCTACTGAAAACTTTTTAACTCAACATAACATTTACTTTGTTAATATATTTCAAAAGAAAGTAAACATTACAACTTCATTCAAGATAAAATGAAAACATTCTGAGAAAAGATAATTGTGACATATCAATCTGTTTTGATAACATATTTCTCTGCTTCTGATTCACTCTTGGGTTTTCTTAACCTTAATTGATAATATACTACTTAAATAAAGCTTTATGAAAGGCCACATAGATCGCATAATATTCATAGTTCTCTTGAGGCATTCCATACTTTCTTAATTTAAAGTATGCAATGCTATTGCCAACCTTTAGGATAATGTGACATTTTATACACTTTTTAAACTTGCAATGTTCATAATGTAAGTGTGTAAGTAAACAAAGTGGAATAAATAAACAAGTTTTTTTATTTTGTAAGTTGATTTTATCTACAATGAGATGTGAGATTGAGATGTAACATTGAATGACAATACAATTGAAGTGACCAAAAAGCAGTGAGTCTTAGAGCTTGCATTAAATTAAGGACCCTTTTTTAATAAAAATGCATCAGAATGCTTAAATATAATCTAAAAATGAATTAAAATGTTATTGCTGCATGGTCAACTGAACAAATACATTAAAAGATTTCTAGGAGTATATTAAAGTAGAGTAGGTTATCTTTATACACTACTTTTCCACACACTGTTGATGTATTTGAATGTGGTATAAAAGCTTTCTTAGCTTAACAGATAAAAGTGTGTGTAAATCCCATGTTCTACTGTTTGTTTGGATACTTCAGCTGATAACTGCACACATGCAAATGGCATTTATTTAGTGGGATCTAATATGATAGTTTTGTTGGAGGGTTTGAAATAAATTCTAAAATTGTATACATAATATACTTAACGTAATGCTACCTATAGTATAGTTGGGAAGTAGAGACAAAAGCACCACTTTACAAACAGCTTGTTTACATTAGCTGCTATTTCAGACGCGGAAGACTATCAGCATCGGAGACAATTAATCTTGTATAAATAAACCGACGAACCTGATACTGCCTAAAACATCGCGATACCAAAAGTTTACGATGTATTTATAGCTTTCTGTCCACAATATCTTCTATGTTTTTACTCGTTTTCTAAGACGTTAGAACTCAAAATGTCGATGACTCACCGGATTGTTTAAATTCCAACAACGTTAGCGGGAATTCGGTCCATTATTGCAGCATACAACGATACAAAATCCAAGGGACATCCACCACCCCGGACCGTCACTTACGTTTCACGAAACACAAACGCTTTTAAACGACACATAACGCTGCACTATGTAACTGATAATCACACAATTATAAGAAAGGTCATCGCGTAAAGACGTTATTGTGAGAAATATGCACTTGTTCACACAAAAAAACTAACAATTTAACGCACAAATGCCATTCTCGCCGCCTGTCGCTACTCGTACCTTTCGTTCGACCGAGCGAGACGCAGGGGGGTAGGCGGGAGCAAGCGAATACCTATCACGTTTCGGGAGCACAGCCGTTTAGTATTTACCTACCAAAATAAAAGCTTGGAAAAACCAACTTGTTTGTGAAGTGCTCACTTTATTAAAAAATAAGCCATTCAAAAAATTTCGAATTATTTTGTGATTTATTTAAATTGTGACTGAAATAAACACTATGATATAAAAAAAACAGCGAAGTGAAGTGAAAATAATGCAAAGTTCAAGAAAAAAAGGAACATATAAGTTTTAATGAATACATCCAATGAACGAAATTTAAAACCATAATTTTGGTCAATAACGGGTCAATTATCAATTAAAACGCATAAATAATATTTTGAAAATCACCGAAAAGAACTCGAAATTCGATTCTTTTGCCCATATCTGTTCAATAGAAAAAATTAAAATGTCACTGTGACAGATTAACAGCTGTCACAAAAACCAACATTTTCTCGGTCGAAATCTGCGAATTTTTCTTAAAAATGTCGCGAGACAAAAGTGTTTGGTTTGCAGAAGAGATACTATTAGATGCTAAACTTATTAACTTCCAACTAGAGTCGGGTGAATGGGACGCCGTGGAGGAAATGTTGCGTGCCGAGGCCCAACTCTCGCGCGATACCGAAACCGGACGACTGCGTCCGTGAGTAACTAGGATATTGTGCTTATATCGTCTCTTTGTTATTTGTTAACATATAATGATCAATTAAAAAGTAATAGATTCACAAAATTACCCAGGAGAAAAGATATCCATTGTTGTAAAGGATGTGTTTTACCATAAGAGTTCTCAGAGTTCTATTACAGCCATTTCCATCAGTATGTATTGAACACATGTTCTCTGTGAATTTACGCCTCTGATATACATCCTTCTTTAATTGACGTCGAAAAACATACATACATACACACATAAATCACGTTTTTATCCCTTACGGGGTTACGGGGTAGACAAAGTCAAAAATCACAACAATTAAAAGACTTGTACAATTCTTATACTGTTAAAACTTCTACAACTTGAAACAAGTTTTATAAGTTACTTTGCACTTTATTGATAGTTATATTATTCGCTTTTCAGTAAAAAAGCATCAGAGTACACACTCCGTCTCATAGCTGAAGTCCTTCACATAATGCGGTTGGATGTGGAGCAGGCTTCGTACAACCGCAGCACCCTGGCCGTGGCTGAGCAGTGTCTCCGCCTCGTGCGCTCCTGTGGCGCCGCTGGCACCAAAGTGCAGACTTACATCTCTAAAGAACTCTCTATCCTAGACTCTATGTTAATTCTAGCCACCGAATACCAACATCCCAGCGTTGACTTCATTAATGAAGAGCTACAGAAGAAATATGAATCTTGTATGACAGTCTTGATACAAACCTTGGGAAACTTGGTGGTCAATAATCCGTTCAACCAAATCATGATTTGGAATAAATTTGACAGTATAATTTTGAACTCTTTGGTTAGTCCTAACGATAAAATATCTTCAGCAGCTGCTATGATCGTGTACAACATATTACTGGGACAGCCGAATGTGTTGCCAGATGATGTGATGCTGCTAAACTCTTTAGCATACATGTATAGTAACGAGAACTCTGAGTATCCACATTTGATTATTGAATACTTGATTGGCGTAGAAAATACTTATATTGAAAAGTTGTATGCCAAATTGGATCCAGAGTGCCGTATGTTGGTTTTAAATCTAGCATACAATATTTTGATGTCAATGGAGTCTCAAGATATAAATGTGTCTGTGAATTTTGTTAAGTTTATGGCTCACGAGTTTAAAACCAAGTCGGATTGTATTTTAAAGACTGTGGACAAGTATGTGAATACGATAGAACCGCAAGAAGTTGTGTTTTTACTGGAAATCATAGCTACTGCTTCCAGTATGGATACTTACATGGATTGCTTGCAGAGTGACACATCTCTATTCATAAACTGTGCCTGTAAGTATAAGGGTTTCTTGTCTTTAATTGAAATTGAATAGATGAATTATATCATATATTTTAAATCAGGAATACTCACTAAAATAAATAAAATAAATAAACCCCAATAAAAAAAATTACACCAATTGACTAACTAGACAACGGGTAAACATACTTATTTAGATAAATATATACTTAAATACATATTAAACATCCAAGACTCGAGAGAAAACATTCATATTTTTCATACAAATATATACCCGACTCGGGATCAAAACCGGTACCTCAAGCTTCATAGTCAGGTTCTCTAACCACTAGGCTATCTGGTCGTCTAGACATTTATTTAGTCAATAAAAAAAAAAAAGACATTAATTTCTTACATATTAACTCACTTTGAGTGTAATAGCCTCAATGTCACACAATATCTGATTTAATTTACACTGTAAGGGTATTAAGAGGATTTCAATACATATTCATATTATCAGAACATTGTTAAGAGTGGCCGCATACGAGAGGGAGTAGAGACTACTGGGGAAGGCCTTTGCCAGCAAGCACACAAATACCAAAGTTTAAATTTCTAAATGTCAGTGAAAATTAGAACACATAGAAAAATCCGAAAAGTAAAGCTATGGCCGGGAATCGAACCCGGATCCCCGTCATTCCGTGACGCGTGCTATACCCCTACACCACCCATAGCAGGTGGGTAGTCTCCGAATTTTTCTACCTGTTACTAACTGTCACGTGACCTTTGTTACTATGCGAATTTTTGTCGCTAAGCGTTATCTGTTTGAATGATGTGTCTGTACGACACAATTACAAACTCATTGTAATTGTAATTGTCATTGTAATTGTGTCGTACAGACACATCATTCAAACAGATAACCTGCTATGGGTGGTGTAGGGGTATAGCACGCGTCACGGAATGACGAGGATCCGGGTTCGATTCCCGGCCATAGCTTTACTTTTCGGATTTTTCTATGTGTTCTAATTTTCACTGATATTTAGAAATTTAATTTCTAACGGTAAAACCGAAAAAGTAAAACATTAAAATCAAGAAATAAAAATTCTTGATTCATTTGATAGTACTTACCAAAGTTTAATATTAAAAAAAAACTATATTTAAATCATGTATTTTGTTCATTACAGTCCTCTTAAAAGCCATTCACAAGCTAGGCAAGGAGAGCAGCAACTTCTTCACGTCTATCAACAAACTGTATGAGGCCACAGGTCGGCAGCTAGTCAATGACGAAAATGAGGCGCACACGCCGCCTACTGAAAGTAAGTGCCCAGTTCATTATTCAGCATTTCTTCCATCATTATCCTCTCATCATCCTATCATGTGATCACTTCAACTGATTTCGGCGAGCCCCTCCGTAAGACCTAATCTTAACCAAGGACATAAGGATGATAACATTGATAACTGGATAAAGAAAACGAAATTCAGTTTAATCCGTAAGTTAGAGTATAAAAAAAGACTTATTTTTGAATCCTATCAAATTAGTTATCATATACCATGGTGATGGTTTGCATGTGTAACAGTTGTGCTCATTAAACTTTTATAATGATCCCGTAGTATAGAGGGATCGAAACGCGTCAGTGTTTGTGTGGTGTAAGGGATAATTAAGTTTGTGGGATTTATGTGTATTTTATTGGCAGCAGTGGAGGGAGGGATTTCATGAAAAGCATATAATTATATTTCACACAGGCTTGGTTATCTTGCACGTGAGTAGCGGAGTAGCAAGGTAAAATTTTTTGTTCATTGAAATGGAGCTCCGCAAAGTAACGCCTGATTAAAAAAAAAGTTATTATTTGAATAATTAGACTGGCCTATAAAAAGTATCAACTTGGCAATTAGGGAGAAAACCATAAAAAAAATGCTTTGTAACTAAAATTTTAAGAATAAGAAAATTAAATCTTTTATTTTTCCATTTCCAGATCCATTGACTAAAAACGACTCGGCAGACAACATGCTATCTTGTAACGAAACAACATCAGAATGCACGGAATCTGAGAGCAGCGAGCAATTCTTTGAATCCAGCGACAACCCTTCATTCATGGATCGATTTGAACCAATTACAGAAAACCCGCCATCTCTAAAACAAGACAACCTGCTAGACTCAAAAAGGACCGACGGCAATGGCAATCCAAACGTCAAAATCGATAATGATTTAACTAAAGTAGCTTATAAAAGAAGCAGTTCTGTGCCAAAAGCTGATGATCGGATAACTGTATTACCTACTAGAAGAATAAGCCTTGAACATAAGATAGACATAGGAGACGATACGGAACCTCCTTTAATCATAGACGCCATGTCACCTAACGGTAGCATGAATACAATAGCTGAAGTTATCCCCGTAGGCTTGCACCCTAGGTTAGAACTCCAGCCAACTAGCGGAACAGAGTCCCAAGATAGCTCCCCTAACGACCCACCTACAGAAATACATTTGCCAAAAGAAGAAATTAAGTGTGAAATCAAAGCTTCACCAAGCGAGATATCACCGCCTTTAGCTGACGCTGTAGCAGAGACAGAGTCGCAAAAACAATCTCCCGATACGCCAAAGGAAGTTAAAAAGAGTCAGAATTTATCCACGGATTTCGATCTCAGTGAACAATTACAGAAGATACTGGGCATAACGGAGAAACGTGTGGATGTAGAGAAAAAGGAACCGGTGAAAGAGGTCAAGATATCTGAAGATGTTGTGGTGAATAAAGTGCCTTCGGTTAAGATTGATTCGCCTGAAAGCCAGAAAACGAGGTGAGTAGAACATGAAATATTTTTTTCAATTTTTTACAAGCTTTATAGGCACTTCAGCTTACAGATGTCTTCATCCGATTGAGCTGAGAAATTGCATACTTGTGTAAGTCAGGTGACAATACAATAATCTGGTAGTAGAATTCTGGCGGTCCAGCCAGGACCGTCTCCGCAGGAGGGAACTCTTCAACGGTTGGTCCGATTGACTTGAAATTTGGTACAAATATCTAAGACAGCTGACAATACAAGTACAGTCAACAAAAAGTACAGTCCGCCAAAAATGCTTGTATCCAAAATGAAATTTTTAGGTTATTTTGTTTAACATACGTAATATTCACATTACTTTCAAATAAAGAAGACACAAAGTTGAATATTTGTGGACGATTCCGACGCCTAGTTCTTTGCCACCTTTGCTTGCAATATAAGTAGGAAGGTTCGAAAATCCATTCTTATTGTGTTAACATTTTTAATCAAAATATTAAATAAAAGTGAGACAACGAATATTCTTCTCACATCAGACAACCTAACGGCTCCAGGTGTTAGTGGAGTTACTTCAGCCGGAACGGCGATTGCGGGACTCCTCCCTAGCTTGCTCTTCCTTTTAACATTACTCGACCAGCAATCCGCTTCCTGCCACCTAATTCTATGTAATGCCGAGTTCTGTAGAGAATCACACGACTGGTTATATATATGTTACACACATACATACATAAATCACGTCTTTATCCCTTACGGGGTAGACAGAGCCTAAGGTGACAAGACCTAAAGACCACGTTTAGCATGATCGTGGGCGTATGGATGGAAAGGGGAATCAAAACAGTGATGGGTTGCTAGCCACATCGCCTATATAACATGATCCCTGAGATTTTCACCCAATCCCTCGATGGGCTTTTACCATCTGCGCGGGAAGAGATGCAACTAGTACATTCTATGTTTTTTCTTTGCCCCTTGTGTATAGATATCAAAAAGGAAACATCGTGCAAGTTTTTACGATGCCTCAAATACCTGCCCTAAAAATGTGTACCAGCTCTCTGACTATATTGTTTCTTAGTAGACTAGGAGCTGTGGACATGACGACCAGCAAAACGCTGTGCACTAGCGTGGAGACGGTGGAGCGGCACGTCGCGTTCGGCTTCAAGGCTGCGCTGGTGCGGACGCTAGCCAATCTCTGCTGGAAGAACCAGGCCAATAAGAAACAGGTATTGCTCAAACTACCATAAATAAATAAATAAATAAATAAATAATAAATATTAGGGAACAATTAATAACACCCGAACATGTAATAAGTGCACCTTCGGTGGATAGTTTTAAGAATAGGCTAGACATTCATTTAAAGGACCAAAGAACACAAGTGCAGTGATATACACGTATCAGCTCAAAGAGCTGCTAGTGTATAATTTATAATAATAATAATAATAATAATTCACACAAATTGACCTAGTCCCAAAGTAAGCGCTAGTAAGGCTTGTGTTATGGGCACTAGACAACGATATACATACTTATATAGAGAAATACATACTTATATAGATAGACAAATCCATGACTCAGAAACAAATATTCGTGCTCATCACACAAATATATGCACTTACCAGGATTCGAACCCGGGACGCTTGCTTCGCAGGCAGGGTCACTACCAACTAGGCCAACCGCGTCGTCTACCATTGAATTGTTTGTGTGCTAATCAATATGATAAATCGAAATATCTTTGAAGAGACTAATAGAGGAGGAACCCCACGAACTAAGCAAGGGTCTATGGGTAGTGTATAGGTATACTTACATACATATGTAATCTCTTTATTGTACACTAGCTGTTGCTCGCGAATCCGTCCATGCAGAATTTGCTTATCGCTATCCCGCGGGAACTATACTGTTTTTTGGGATAAGAACTATCCTATTGTCGTCTCTGGGACTGAAACTAACTGTATACTAAATTTCAACTAATTATGTATGTATGTTTAATGTAACCGCGGCAATATAAGGTGTCAGCACGCCAAATTTACTTAATTACATGCTTAAGTTGTTGTGCTGCATAAGTTATTATAGTTTTTTAACTATCCCACGGGAACTCTTCAATTTTCCGGGATCAAATATTGACCAGAGATATAAGGTAAAGCCACGCAAAGTTTCATTTAAATCGGTCCAACAGTTTGAACATACATACATACAGACCGACACAAACTATAAAATCTACTTTTTTGTGTATTACTACTCTACCCTAATCTTTAGCACTCTATTTTTGATGAATTTATTTAATGTACAGACACGAACTTTCTACTGATTTATTTATATGTATAGATATGTACCAGGGATGTAACGGAGGTAGTTTTATCAGAACCGAAGGCGGAGTCGGAGTTTTTAAATTTGCTTTATCGGAGTCGGAATCGGAGTCGGAGCCAGGGTCGGATAATTGACGATAGAGTGCACGTAGTGGGAGTCGCGGGGATTCCACGCGCGACATGTATGAACCTGTTCATAACAGTCGACACAGGCCGCCGCCGCCGCTAGATGTTATGCTTCGACCTCCGATTAAAACACTCGATTTAAAAGTGTCGGAACCGAAGGTGTAATAATAATCGGAAGTTCCGACTTAACGGAACCGGAGTCGAAGCTCCGTAACATCCCTGATGTATACCTAGGTAAAACACATTCATATGTATTTTGTGCGTGTGAATAGCGATTCCTCTTCTGTTCTAGATGCGGGAGCTGGACGTCATCTCGGTGCTCCTAGATTGCTGCAACATCGACGCGCGGAATCCACGTATCCTTTTAAAAAGCGAAAACTATTTTTACCACCTTTTATGTTTGTTACGTACTGTTAGGCGGAATTCATCAATTCATCGATTAAGTGACATCACTAGCTTTGGACCGCATTGGTCACGTCCCTATGGGGTTTAACGTAAACATTTTGGGCATTGTTCCTTGAGCTTCCCTAGCGTGTGTGACACACACTGTGTGTGTATCTCGTAGTTTTAAAATAATCATTATTAATATATCGGTGTTTATCTGGAATAAATTATTTGCAAGACTCTGGTGCTTATTAGTACTTTGTTTAGATCAAATCTTGCTAGTCAATTTTCAGTAATTCCATTGATCGGGTTGGCTCTGAATTTAGTATTAATGAAATGAATAAGAGTCGTTTTCAAAAAAATGTACATAGTTGAGGGCTTAATTACAATAAAAATTAGTTGATTCCTTTGTGTTACGACAGTTTCACCTTTATTCCATTTGCATTAAGGGTGAAAAAGTCGTAACACAACGGAATATATTAGCTTTTACGACCGTTTCACGTTTATTCCATTTGCAATTAGGGTGAAAAAGTAGTAACACTAAATAATCAATTAACTTTAGTTTTAACTAAGGCCCTTAGCCATGTACGAGTATTTCAAAAACGACTCATAAACATTTTGTAGAATGGATATCGGTTCAGATAGGTACAGTCAGCAATTTGTTATCATATCCTAAAAATTGTAGAAAACCCTTGTTTCCTTAGCAGACTGCAGTAATCATGCAATGGGTTATTTTCGCTGTCCGAAACCTCTGCGAGAACTGTCCGGAAAATCAGGTACACATAATTCTTACATAGTTACATGAAGCAGGTCACATCATACCAGTGGCGTAGCTACCTAGGGACTAGGCGGGGCAGTGCCCCGGGGCCCTCAAGCTCAGAGGGCCCTCGAATCCTTACCAGAAAATCTCGATCGAACTATTATTATTAAAACGTAACCAGTTTAGATAGTAGTGGGGCCCCATTTTTTTATTTGCACCAGGGCCCTTGGTTACCTAGCTACGATACACATGCAAGAAACGATCGTGCGAGCTTTACATTTACATTAGTGAGCCACGGGGCTAATTTATCATAGATGGTGCACCGAATGCCTCAATGTACAGTACATACATACAATACATACATATGTCATGTCTTTGTCCCTTACGGGGAAGACGGAGCCTATGGTAGCAAAACCTTCAGGCCGCGTTTAGCATGTTTAAGGGCGTATAGATGGAAAGGGAAATCAAAATAGTAATGGGTTGCTGGCTCATCGCCTATAACATGCTTCCTAAGACTTTCCCCCGTTCCCTCGATGGGCTTTTACCAGATGGTAAAAGAAGCAACTGGTAAATTCTATGTACAGTCACGTTTAAAGATATCTAAACACATCCTAATGCTTCTAACTAAAAAATAAGGTGTTTGTGAAGATATTTTTGAAATGTTACCTGTATAGATATTGAAAAACTGGACTGCATTGTTTTGACACTTCATATACGTGTCACATTTTGAATATGGCAACAATTTCTGTTTCTTCAATTTTCGTATTACTTGCACGCCTTTAGCGCGTCAACATAGCAAGATAACTCAATATTGTTTATTTTCTAGGAGGTAATATCAAAGATGACGCTCCAAGGGCCACTGGACAACGATTTGCTAAGAGACATGGGAATCACTCTAACCACAGACGGGCAAGGCAATATCAAAATAGCGTCCTAATTTAGTGTTACCCTATACGGTCAGTGTTGCCGTATCCGCTCCATTGTAATCAACTAATCAAGTCGAACTATGCTTGTAACAACGCCAATTTTATGTATAGTTTTTTCAGCAAAATGTTGTTTTAGCTACATATCGTAGCAAAAGTAGGTTAATATCATTAAATTGAATATTAATACTATCTCGGTGGTTTTTCATTTCGAGTTATTTAGCTGTGATTATCATATCAACGTTAATGTAAATTGAGGGGACGGTCGACCCATGAAAAATTGAGCTTGTTAAGAACCTTGTCATTCACAGTCACAAAAACATTTGTTACGTTAAATTGGGGTATGTTTTATTTCAAAGTGTATTTATGACAGTACTAAAACCCTCGTCGTTTTCGTAGGCCAGCCTGCTTTACAATCTAGTGTATGTATCTAGTCAAGTTTAAATAAGTAAGTAAGTAAATGCTTTAATGTACAAACATGAAGAAACAGATACAATTCACAAAAAAACACAAACGCGAACTTATCCCTACAAGGGATCTCTACCCTTTTACCGTAATATAGTCTGACATATTTTTAAGAAGTTCGTGTCGGAAATAATTAGTACTACAGTACAATCTATTAATTTCTTTGATGAGGACATGAATAAAATAATATATTAATTGAAATTTATTAACCGACTTCAATAAATAGAGGAGGTTCTATTTGTTAAACAGATCGTTGGATCTTATTAGGTTTAAACTATAGCGTTTTTATAGCTATCTCGAACGGCTGGGGAATGCATTTGACATTTCATGCTGTGTTGTCATACTTACTTGTCATTATTTAATTCTACTCGATTCGGCATTCGGCGAAATCATCGCATCGATTGATGGGTCCATATTAAAAAAAAAGATTCGGCATCCGCAGACTGCAGTTTTTGACGCGAAACACTTGATAAAATGGTTAAAATCGCGCTTCAAATTCGAGCCAATGTAGAATGCATAGAAAAACTCTACAC
Organism: Pandemis cinnamomeana; assembly: GCA_932294345.1. Lineage (NCBI taxonomy): Eukaryota > Metazoa > Arthropoda > Insecta > Lepidoptera > Tortricidae > Pandemis > Pandemis cinnamomeana. Next base: position 10,747,211 of record OW028721.1, read on the forward strand.
CAACCATCCGCATTACCAGTGGTTTTTGAAGCTGAAGTGCAGCAGTTGCGGCGAGGTGTCTGAGAAGTTTCATGATCTCACGGAGGCAGACAAGGTCCCGCAAAAGCATAACCGATCAGAGACCAACCTCCTTATTAAATGTAAATTGTGTTCAAGGGAAAACAGCATGGATGTTATTGAAGGAAGTAACGGTGGGTACAGTTTTATAAACATAACCTTATAGTGTTACGATAGGCGCTCAATTCCTTGCAGACACCGCCCACCGGGTGGAATGCGTAAGGGTAATTAATAATTGTCTAGCACCTCCAGTGGTTTGACCTTAGCCTCTCAAGCAGAGGGTGGATACAATAATATAATACCTCGAAATGCTCTGTCTGGAATTGAGAACAACTTGTTAATTCATGTCCTCATTTATTATTATTATTTATTATTTAAAATAATACACTAGCAGCTTTTGAGTATGTATATCTATCACTGCACTTGTGTTCTCTGACTTTTTAAATGAATGTCTGTCTAGTCTATTTTTAAAACTGTTCACTGAAGGTGCACTTATCACAAGTTCGGGGAGTGCGTTCCACGAGTTCACAACATGGTTAGATAGGAAATGTTTTCTGGGGTTGCTTGTGCTTGGCTGCTTATTTGGTTCCTCTATAGTTAAGAAATTATCAGGTTGATGAATATGTTTTCTATTTCATACTATGTTCTTTTTTCTCCATTTTCTTTGCTGCAATTTGTGGCTCAACCACAGGGTTAGGGTCAACTTACAGAAGTTTTTTGGAATTTATATGCATAATTTTATCTTCATTTTAAAGGCTTTGATTATTTACCCAAAAGTGTGTAAACATTTTTGAGTTCAGTTGTATTTGACATATGAGTATCCATCTAATTGTTTTCATTGACAGACCAGTTAAGTCAAAATAATTTGCAGATTGGAGAAAATACACAAATCGTCAAAATTTTCTCTTCCATGCTGGTCTGGGAGTAAAGAAAAAACATAGAGTGTACCAGTTGCTTCTCTTCCCGCGCAGATGGTAAAAGTCCATCGAGGAGGGAAAATCGAGTGAGAGCAAATCTTAGGTATCATATTATAGGATATGCGGCTGGCAACCCATCACTATATGATTCTCTTAACTTGGGCTCTGTCTACCCTGTAAGGGATAGAGACATGATTTATGTACGTCAAAATTTCCACATGTTTCTGTGATATGATTGGTATTTCTATTGAAGTATAAATATGCAATTATTATAATTAATTATTTTAGGTGCATTTACAAGCAATGATATTGGTAAATTCAAGACGTTGGTAATATTTGATTGCCGAGGCGTGGAACCCGTGGATTTTGAGCCCAAATCTGGCTGGGTCGCAGAAGCTGAAGATAATGGTAAATCATACTAAATTAACTTAAAATTAATGGATAATGGCGAATGCTTCTATGAAAAACTTGATACAGTCAGAGTCAGACATCTTTTTTTTTATATGACAAGGAAGGTAAACAAGTAAGTGGGTCACATGATGACACTGCCACTGCTACTTTGTGGTAATGGGGTAGCAAGGTTAATGTTTTTTGTTCTTATGTTTCCAAAATCTGATTCAGTAAGTTATATAAAATCTTAGGGCCTTGGCATAACCTTGTGCTGATATTTTTAAACATATTTATGAACGTCTGATGTTGATGTACCAAAAAACAATTTTTACTAGTAAAAAGAACCTATTGAATAAATTAGACTTACTTAAGTATATTAACAACAACTAAAGAAATAAATAAAAAAGCACCGCAAGGAACAGAGACATACTGCATCAAACAATCACATAAAATAAACAAGGCAAGGAGAACTAGCTAGACATGGATTCCAACTAACGTAATTTGTAGAATCAGATCCCCTATATTGCCAATCTATTGGTTAGTTCTTCTGTGTAATTATTAAACGTTAACAAACTTATTTGTTCCAGGTAAAAAGTTTGAAGATGTGGATCTGACAGAAAAAGAATGGGTGGACTACGATGAGAAAAACCAAACCTCAGTTGGTGTTTACGAGTTAGAATGGCAGTTTGTCAAAGTGAAATAAGTTAGTTTTTATTATTATTTTATCATGCTAAGGCCAAAATTTACACTGCAATATTTATATTTTTTAATAAAATTGCCTATTAATTAAAAACTAGTGCTGAATACCCTTCTAATATAATAGATCCTAGTATGTATGAACGTTTGTTACACTTTGACGCAAAAATTATTGAACTGATTTTGATATCGCATGTACCGCAGGATAGCGGTAAAAGAATTCATCGCAGAGTAAATCATGGGCAACTGCTCGTTTTTTTATAAATATCCGAATAGTACCAAGTACCTAAAAATTTGTGGTAGCCTAGTTGACCTGTGGCCTCTCAAGCAGAAGCCCGTGGGTTCGAAACCCGGGCTGGTACCTCTTGAGTTTTTCTGAATTTATGTGCGAAATTACATTCTGAGAGCAAAGAAAAAACATAGAAGGTACCAGTTACTTTTCCCGCGCACATGGTAAAAGCCCATCGAGAGTTTAGGCGTAAATTTTAGCAGTCACGTAATAGGCGACGTGGCTAGCAACCCATCACTATTTTGATTCCCCTTTCCGCCTATACTCCTACAACCACGCAGGTCTACCAGCTCTCGGGATATCTTTAACACACTCCATCTACTTGACAGCTGTCCTAGGTTGCATGCAGAGTGATTGACACTCAGCAACACCCAATTCCCTATTAGCAAACATAAACAAATGATAAAATTGCGTGTCTACGTGCTGTCTATTCTACAGTTATCGCACGACCGACGTCCGTATTTCTGGTTCCGTAAATACTTCCGAAATCATGCACACTAAGTATGCTGGCCGGAAAGTCTGAGGAAATTAAGCAGAAAAATGTGTGCCGTCACTGCACCGGAAAAACGTTACCGGGTCATGTAAACAGTAGCGTTACAAGAAAGTTAATAGAAATAAATGGTGTATGTAAATACACGGAGGCGACGGAAATGGTTTCTATAACAGAGCTTCGGGGTCCATGTTAGCGCGAAAAAAAATGGTAGGTAGTTACAGTAGAACTTTGAACTTGGTCTACGAAAAAAGTTTGGGAACGTATGCTCTACCTCAGTCTGCTCTAATGCAAGGATTATCGAAGTGAACGGCACTGGCAAATGGGGGCGTAGGCCACTTACGCTTTACACGTTACCTGTTTTTATGCTCTACGCCGTGACTTTGATGTTAGAACTGGTTTTTTTTTTATTAATCAGATAGCAACCTAAAGTTAACTGTAGACCAACCGCTTAAATGAGTCGTCGCCCGCGCGGTGCAGGGGCGCGGGGTGGGATGACAAAGGGGGCCGAGAGAGGTCCCCGCGCCCAGCAGCGGCGTTAGGGCCACTGACACCCCGGGCAGTAATATTTAGGTGGCCACTTAAGGACAGTATTGAGGGTACACAGCCGGTGAGCCAGGCCAGACCTCAGCGCCCCCCAAATTTGGCGCCCCGGGCCGTCGCCCCATCGCGCCCCCCCCTAACGCTGGCACTGCCCACGCCCCGCGGCCCGGTCTGTAGCTATCTGGGCTGGGAGAGGCGCGGACTTTTTTTTTGTTTAGAAAGGGGCGCGTAATAAATAAGTTTGGGAATCCCTGCCCTGCTCCAGCGTAACTTTTGACATAACAAAAGTAATAAAACAATATTAATACAAAATATAATAACATTATAAAAAGTTAACCTAGGGTGCCGCCGGCAGCGCGGCGGGGCCTAAGCTACCGGTGGTCAGGGCGACAGAGAAAGGAACACCCTAACTATCCGAGCCGTGTCCAGGAGTACCGCCTTATTATTATTATTACTATTGCAAATAGGTTGCCCAAAAAATATGACCACGGCCGTAAGTTGTGCTAGTACCAATGGTGTAATCGACTGATTATATTGTGGTGCAAAATAGTCTTGCTGAGCGAGGCCGCTGCATGATTTCGTTTGACTCAATGCTCAAAATGGATCCGAAACTATCGGCCTGACCCGGCTAATCGGACAGTTCACTATTGGTTAGTTTTAGTTACTTTAGGGCCTGGCACACGGCGTATTCATTACGGACAGACGGGACGCGGGTTAATACGATGTAAACGAGAAACAATTACATTTGCAGTTACTAGCTTTTTGTATAAGTCGTAGGCGAGTAAAATATGCCGTGTTCTGTTACAGTTCGATTAGTAAAAATTTTCATAACATGTGACGTTCATTCAGTTTTTTCCTGATTTTTACGTATCGTGAGTTGAATAGAATTGTGTTGAAACAAAGTTAATGCGATTTCGCGCCAAGTGGCGTGTGACGCACGCACTTCCTATTCAGCGCGTACGTTGTTTTGTACTATGAAATTAGAAATTCGAATCGTGCCATCCCGCTTACACCAATAGAGTTTGATAGGAGAGCGAGAGGGACTATGATACTAAAGAACTCCAAAGTCTGAACTTTGTAGTAGAGTCCGTTTCTATCGACTCCTTTTTCCTGGAGTTTTCTTTACTCGAAAGTCCGTGAACTCATCGCTTCAATGCGCTTAGCATTCAATCATAACTTGTATTCGCTTGTAAGCGTTACACAGTCTAACGCTTTAACGTTGTTCTATGTCAAGTTCAACAACTTGACCAGTGTCAGGACCCTTGCCTCCATACCAAGCTTGCTAGCGAACGGTTCAAGTTACGATTGTCCGAAGATCGCAGCGATGAGTCAACGGACGCTGGGAAGCTAGGAAGATATTATTATCTACAATCAATATGAATAATAGTCCTGTTTAGGTTTTTCTACAATTGAAATGGGTCATTCTATGATAATATACGCAGGATATGCTGAGTTCATAGTTTTTAAACAGTAGACTTATAGTTTACTGTCACAGCGCGGCATAGTAGAGCCGTGGCTTAGACCAAATAAAAGTAGACTGAGTTTACACGCTCGAAGAGCTGTCTACTTTTTATTTGGCCGCCTTACTCCATAGGTCTTTGTCTTTTGCGGGGTAGACAGAGCATAGGGTAACAAGACCTAAGGCCACGTTTAGCATGATTACAAGTTATTGATTAGCAAAAATTAAATTGCATAATGAAAAACTAACTTAAAAAAACTTTCTAGAATTCTTCAGTTCCTAATAGCTTTTTTTTGACGAAGCCTAGTGGTTAGAGAAGCTGACTACGAAGCTTGAGGTCCCAGGTTCGATCGTCGGGGTAGATATTTGTATGAAAACACGAATGTTTGTTCTCGAGCCTTGGATGTTTAATATGTAAATAAGTATGTTTATCCGTTTACTAGTACCCAATTACAACCTTTGCTGAGTTGGGGACTAGGTCAATTGGCGTAGTTGTCCCCTGGTAAAAAAAAATGTAGCATCACATAAGTTCCCGTTGCGTCTACAAGTCAACATACATTTCGAACCAATTTAAAATGGCGCCCACGTGTTTACTAGAGAGCATAATTAGTCAATGAAAGCGACAGCGAGCGGTATTTAGCGAACGGAGTTATCATTTAAGTAGCGGGTGAACGACTCGTCACAGTCGGCGCGTTTGCTGTGAACTTGACTATTATGGAGAGATTACTTCATTTCTTCATACCAAGTCACAGTATAATCGTTATAGGTGATGCTTCTAGCCACCTAGCTCTATATTGAGTCCCTTTTCCGCTATACGCCCACAGTCATGATAAACGTGGCCAGCTCTTGTTACCCTAGGCTCTGTCTACTCCTCATTGTCTAAGGGAAGACGGGCCCAGCGCACAGGCCGTCCCCTTCTTAGCGTGGTCCTGGCGGAAGCCGAATCTACTGGGGGGGCGTTTGTGGTGAAACCCTAGTGGCATCCCACTGCGTCCCCATCACACCGGATTGAGGCAACGCTGGAGAGTTTTTAGTTTGGCTATACCTCTTCGGGGGGGAGTCCCACATAACCCTAGGCATCCCCGTGCCTAGGGCATCCATAAAGATTTCCTCTCCTTTAAAAAAAAAGACTGTCTACTCTGTGAGTATGTAGTATGTACTTACCAGTGTTATGTGGCTGACGGCTGTCCCTAGAGACTTACCTGGTAAATAGGCGCCGGCAGCCCGTCGATAATTGGGGAGTACAAGCTAGATACATATTTTGGTCCCCTGGAGGGCTACCAGACCCATAAAGAATAATCCCTGGTCACTGCCTATAAAGGAATGCCCGCAGTCGTGTTTAAATTTTAAGCAAATAAGCTCAATAAAAATAATTTCAGAAAAGACAGATATTCAAACTGCTTAATTGTTGACTCCTCAGGGCTTTTAATTTAAATCTCTATATGTTTCGGTTATCCTATTTAATGCTTGACCAAAAGACCATGGAAGTTCGTTGTAAAAGAGTAAAAATCGAAATGTCGATGCGTTCAACCAACGATCGAACGAAGATTTTAAAATAAAAAAAAAACTATCACAGCAGCACTCATTTACTCACAAATGCTCACTCCACGCATTCACACGACAATAACTTATTTACATCTACGCGGTACAGTAACTGACCTCTTACACGTGAGGCTGTATTTACACTCCTTGGACGGCATTACATTGAATATTGGCGTATCAATCGGAGACCTTATTTCACTAGTATGAAAATTGTCTTCAAACACTTTAAACTACGACTCCTGTGGGTCATGTCCGATTATTTCACTAGATTCCGTAGTTGTTGATGTTGTTGTAGTTTCGAATTGTGTGGTCGATTCAATACTCTCGGCAGATGACGATGCCTCTGAACTGGTTTTGTCGGAACGCGATCGAAAACCTGCGAATCCTGTGTTTCCGTGCACTGTGGCGGTATGGTACGACGGCGTACTTGAAGCCAGGCTATTGCTAGACACAGTTACACCTCGTATATTATAGTCGTTCCGGTACCCCACAGGTTGGTTCATGTAAACGGGAACCTGGGTGTAAACCGGAACCGCATACGGCACTTTCACCGGAACAGGTACCTTCTTCTCGACCGGGTAAGGTTGTGGTATGTAAACAGGCACTTTCTTTTCAACTTCGACCCTCTGAGGAACTACGACTCTATAGGGCACCGGGACTTTCTTCTCTACTTCAACGGGGTACGGGACCCTCCTTTCGACCGGCACGGCGACCGGCGTCGGCACTCTGATCGGGAACGGCTGCGGATACGGTACCGTTACCGGTACGTGCTTCACTACCTCAACTTGTTCTTTCACTGGAACCTCGACTGGGTAAGGTACTTTCGTTTCAACCGGATATGGTTGAGGCACGAGCACTTTGATTGGCACTGGATAGGGCACCTTTTTCTCCACGGTGACGGGGTAAGGTCGATCGACAGGAACCTTTACATGCACCGGGTAAGGCACGCGCTTCTCCACGGGAACAGGCACAGGATGAGGCACTCTCACCTCCACGTTTTTGTAAATAGGCACGTGGTGCACTATCGGGTACGGTCTTGGAATATACTCCTTTTCGATCACTTTATACGGAACAGGATGCGGCACCTTGACTTCCACCGGGTACGGGATCCTCTTCTCCACTGGCACCGGGTACGGCACAGGCTTCTCCACGATCTTTATCTTCTCCACTTCAACGGGCACTTTCTTCTCAACGGGTACAGGGTAAGGCCTCGGCACTTCGACTTTAAAAGGGACCTTGACGGGTTTCTCCACGGTTTTGATGTATCTATGGTGATGGTGGTGATGGTGATGCTTGATCTTCGTGGCAAAGCGAGGATATTTACTGGCTTCAGGTTGCTGGTCTCCCATATGGTACTGCGTGGCTGAGTGCACGACAGGTCTTGTGCTGTGACCAGAGTAGACATAAGAATTCTGTGTTGGCTCCCGTTTGCGAAAGAGTCCCATCTTTTTCATTCCGGAAATGGGTGATTTGGATCGCGGGTTCCTGACTGGCATCAGCCCGTAGGATTGCAAATATATCGTGTGCTTGCTCTCCTCGGCGTTTTCCCCTGGGGCAGGTTGTAAATAAACCATGCGTTTCTGGTCCTCTGGGACAGTATGTAAGTACATCATGCGTTTTTTGTCCTCCGGGATATTTTCTAAGAACATCGTGCGTTTGTTGTCCTCCGGAACATTTTCTAAAGCGTCGTCCTCTAGAATAGTAGAGTAAGAGTCTGATCGCCTGGATATCGGTGTCTGTGAGGGCCTTCGCCTTTTAGAATAGTGCGAAGGTACTATAGGTACCCAGTCGTTAGGTGCGAAGCGGGTGTAATTTGAATCAGTGTCCGTGGCTGCCGTGGTGGTAGTGGTGTGTTTAGGCACCCGGTATACCCTGCGGTAGCCTCGCGTGATCGTAAGAGGTTCAAAAGTAGTCGTAGAAGTCTGTGCCGTTTTGTTCATGTCAACATATCGGAAGCGGAAGTGGGTCGCTGAAGCGATCTCGAGATCTGTGCCATTAGTGCTTGTGCTGTTGTCAGTGTTGCTCGTATTGATATTCGATGTCGGGTTTCTGAATATTTCGATCTTTTTCTCTAAAAGTCTTTGGGGCCAGATTCTTTTGTTTCTCAAAGGTCTTTGAGTTGTCGTGGTCGTCGTGGTGCTGGTAGTGGTAGAAGTAGTGGTAGAGTTTTGAACGGCTTTTGGCGGGCGTACGAAGTCTGTGCGTATGCCGTTGATGGTTTCGATCGGCACACTAAATTTGGCAGGCTTAAGCGGTATGCGAACAGGTCTGCCGGAGGAAGCGGCGAAGGCGAGAGATTGGCGGTTCGGTGGGTTAGAGTGATAGTGGTTTCTGTGGTGCGACTTTAGCGGGATGACTCGGGGGAACTTGTGAACAGAGTTGGGATTGCGTCGGAGCTTCATCGGTTTGGGGTAGAGATGGCGGGATGGCGGGCCCTGCTTGATCTGGTGGTAGGGTCGCGGCTGCTCTTTGTAGACTTGTATTTTCTGTTTGTCCGGGGCGGGATGAGGCGGTTTGCTGGGCGGCCGCTGCTCCGGCTGAGTTTGGTTCGGTGCCTGGGTCGTGTTGGGTTGGGCTACGTACTTGGGTCCGTCGACTATAGTGACGGCTCTGTTCTTGGACTCGTCAGCGACTTGGTCGTCCTTGTTGTCATCGCGTACCGCCGTGCCACCTTCACTGACGGCGATCACTAACGCTAGGATCAGGAATGCCGTCTGTAAAGGAAATTTTATATTTGTATATTTATTGTTAGATTTGAAACTGTAGACATCTACATCATATCATAGGATATTGTATTTATTTTCGACAATGTACGAGTGGTAGACACCCAACTTCTAATGTTAGGTTAGGAAGCGTCTATGGGCAGCGATATTTATGTCGTGATGAAACTAGCTATATACGGTTGATTATTTTTGCAATGAAATAATATAAAGTAAGTTATTTTGATGAAAAAGTAAGTTGAATTAATTTTGTATTATTTATGAGTATTTCACCTTTTTATAGCCTAGCCAGCGAGTGAACACGCAAATTTTCTGCGCTTTGACGTTCGCCTTCTTATTGGCGGCAAAGAATGTTGCATTGGGACATGGGAATTTGCGATTGATCCCTATCATAGGTATTGTATAATAGACTTAGATAAGTATAAGAAACATTTAATCGAAAAATACATTCATTAAAATCTTGATATACCTATCTGTACGAAGACAGAGACAAACCTGACTACTAATTCTTATACGAAAAGATAACATTCATTTCAGAATTTATATTTGTTTTTATATAGGTAGGTTTTTTGTGTTGGCCACAACTTCGTCTGCGTCCCGTGGGAACTTTTCAATAAGAGAAAGTTCTTGGATTAAGTACCTAGTTAGTTTTTCACTTTACTCAAATAAAATCGAAAAAAGTACAAAAAATACCTACTCATCATTAAATACGTACCTGTTACAAACTATAGTTTATTAGAGATGTTGGCGGAAAATGCAAAATTCTACCTTTTTATTATTAGTAACAAATGGCACAAATTATGAATTAGGTACCTACTGAAAATTAATTTAATCTTTGTCTATGTAAATATGTTGGTAGAATAAATTAATTAAAACACCATTTTTAAATTAAAACATATATTATGGTGTCGTCGTTTTTTGTGTGCCATAGTTCATTGAAAATCGTTAATTTGATTAGAGCAAACATTCACTTTCCATTATTTAACTCTTGTACTTAGGATTCATCAAGATCTTGAACCATCAAAACCATCACAAACATCAACCAGAAAGTCCAAGGTCACTGTATTAATTTCACCAATTTTAATAATATTTCTAAATCACACCCCCGATTACACATATCAGCACATCTCCAAATACGGGTCACTTTCACTTCACCTCCATTTTCGTTTCCCTCTAACTTTTCCCGCGCATTTTGACGTTTATTTTTTTTTACTAGTGTTGTACCTACCGATAAGTGTTGCATATTGCGGGACCGGCGACCGGTCGCAGACATGCACGATACGTAATGATGAGTGCAAGGAAACTCTACTCACTTATATAGCGTTAGTAATGGGTGGCTGAGTTTCGGGACGCGAACTTTCTCTGCTGCGGTATCCATGATTCCTTCATCTCGGTAAGATTAATTTAACTTGCACTGCCGAACGTCGAAAACTGTTTACTGTAACGTTTTCCGTAGCGGAAGGGATTTATAACAACATCAGCGTAAATTGACTGACCATGTGCGCACTTAGGACTTTTGTCTCTGATTTTTAGGGTTCAGCACCTCAAAAGAAAAAAATGAAACCCATATCACCCATCACTTTGTTATCAGTCTGTCAAGATTATTTTTCTCAGAAACGCATCCCCTTAGAAAATATCAACCCTCTAAGTCATCATAATCAAAACATCCTTAGGAAAGGTGTTTCCATACATATTGCCGTGTTCCTAAAAGATAGGGGATACTTCTAGGTGCGCAGGTCAGTCTCGCACTTGGCCGGTTTTTTAGCCCTAATTTAAAGGTGGGGGTGGGAGTCGGGTTACCTCCTCGTGTGGTCAAGAGCTGCGGTTCGTTTTTGGTTCCGTCCGGGGACGCAGTGCTGGGTCCGGTGCACCCGGCATCGGCTAATGATTTCCTGGCAGATCCTGAGGGATATCGTTATCCGTTGGCTAAGAGCCCGTCACGGGGGGAGGAGTCTTTTGACCGTGTTCTACCGTACAACGTTGCCGACATTTTTGTCACAAGATTTTTGGATACTGTAAGTAGGTATACAGGGTGTCCCAGAAAGTACAGTCAAGCGAAAGTCCTGACGTAGAGCAACTCAAGGGGCATCCGAATCACCCCCATGTATGTTCCGCGATTTTTCGTAGTTTAGGAGTTATGGCCTTTTTTCACATTTTCTATTAATCTACGACCACGGAGACAATTTTGCTCACTCTGACTGCAATAATTGAGATAATTGGCTGTTTGTTTTTTTAACGAGTAGCTGAATAGTACGTGCATGTATTTCACTTAAGAACAAAACAACATCGTTGACCGTTTGGGCAAAAAAAAATATCGAATCACAAAAAGTGTCAAAATTTAGACTGTAGTTCAGACTTTGAAGGCCGATTACAAAAAAAATTAGCATAACTTTTTTTTTTCACAACATGTTTAAAAACTGCCTTATTTTATTGACTTTTTACCCTATTAATTTTATTGATCTAAAATTAAGGGATCATGCAAAAAAAAAATATCAAAACGTACTTCATCCGTAATTTTCACATTTTCTAGTAAGGCCAAGTACAAATCTGAAATATTTTTTAATTTTCATTTAATAGCCTCAAAAGATCAGTGGCCAGTATTATTGTTATGCATTAAGAAGTTTTTCATGCTAAATCCGGAGTACAAACCTAATTTCAGATTTGTACTTGGCCTTACTAGAAAAAGTGAAAATTACGGATGAAGTACGTTTTGATATTTTTTTTGGCATGATCCTTTAATGATAGATCAATAAAATTAATAGGGTAGAAAGTCAATAAAATAAGGCAGTTTTTAAACATAGTTTGAAAAAAAAAAGTTATGCTCGTTTTTTTTGTAATCGGCCTTCAAAGTCTGAACTACAGCCTAAATTTTGTCACTTTTTGTGATTCGATATTTTTTTTTGCCCAAACGGTCAACGATGTTGTTTTGTTTTTAAATGAAATACATGCACGTACTATTCAGCTACTTGATAAAAAAACAAACAGCCAATTATCTCAATTATTGCAGTCAGAGTGAGCAAAACTGTCTCCGTGGTCGTAAATTAATAGAAAATGTGAAAAAAGGCCATAACTCCTAAACTACGAAAAATCGCGGAACATACATGGGGGTGATTCGGATGCCCCTTGAGTTGCTCTACGTCAGGACTTTCGCTTGACTCTACTTTCTGGGACAACCTGTATACTTATAGTCCATTGCCTAATTTAAAGGTGGATCACAAGATCTACACCCAAAATGAGCCACAATTTCGCTTCAGTCGGTGTGACGGGTAGGTAATCTAGCGGATAATAATAAAACAATAGTTTTTATTGAATATTGCTGTAGCTGAGTCTTGGTTCAGCGCTATTGGGGGGCAAATGGATTGGTCGATTGTAACTTTGTGGCCAGCAAGCCAAGGCATAAAGAAGTGAACATACCTATCGATAGTAGAAAAGTATCTATATCTATACATATAATAAAATCGTTGAGACCAAAAAATCTGTACATTGAAGATTTAAAAAAAAAAACCGACCAGGGTGACTTAAAATCGGTAACTGAACATATTAAAACAATTTTTGAAATTTTTGTTTGTTTGTTTGTTTGTTTGACTGAGCATCACGTAAAAACCACTGAACGGATATTGTTGAAATGTTCACAAATATATTCCAATAAATTCAGAATAGGATTTAGGCTACAGAAATTTTGGAAAATTTTGGAAAAAGGGGGTGAAAAGGGGGGTTAAAGTTTGTATGAAAAAAGAAAATTAGATTGTTCTAGAATCATGAAACTCAGAATACATACTTAATAATAAAAATAAAGAAATACCTGTTTTAGCATTTTTTTTAAATCTCATCCAGAGACAAAAAAAAGGGGGTTTTGTGTTTAAAATTAATTAACTTCATACACCTATACAATAAAAACCAATGAAGTGTAACCTTTTAAAGTTGCTACATAATACTTCCAATTTTATACAGATAAATATAATTTCTCAGTTTTCTTGAAATTTGATTTTTGAGGTGATTACGCACAAAATAGCGGATCTCAAGAAAATCAGCTTTCCTCGGTTAAGTAGTTGGTAATAATTACCAACAAAATAATACTACGAAGAAAATAGATAGATACGAATGTACATAAGACATTAAGTCGGAAAATTGTGTAAAATGTGAAAAACATTAATAAAATAATTAAATTCTGCACAGATATTTTTTCAACGAAGACATTTTTGTCAAACCTAAATCACGCGTCTGGCGACCTAAATTGTGTTCTTTACTTAACACCTAAAGTTCAATATGCAATACCGTTACTTTGTTTTTATTTATTGCGCCATTGTTCACAGCGCATTCGGTTTTCGAACGCACTCTTATTTGAAAACCTGATATTATTATGAGGGCGGCGTGAAACGCTTGGCTGTATAGTCTTAGAACCTTTGCCTAAAAAAAGCAAAATCAAAAGGCGCGTTTACGCCTGCGCTACGAACATCTCAGAATTTTATTGTTAAATTAAAAGTTGGTAATAAATTAAAAAGCTTCTGCTAGAAAAAAATTAGTCGCAAAATATTAATTAAAAACGGATTAGTAAATGAATTGTTATAGTCGTAAGGTAAAAACAGTTTAAGATTTATGTATTTTTAGATTACAATAGATTTATTTTTAAAATTAATCGGGGTACAAATGTCGTTAAAGTGAGCGCAGTATTCGCCAATAAGCGTCATAGTCTGGCGAAATTAATAGGGATGTAACTTAAACTGTACTTAGCTTTTTTTGAATAAAGAAACTATAAACAAAACTACAAATAAAACTATTTGTAAAATAAGGTATAAATAAATGTGATTAGTCATTAACCAATTTACACCTGTTTTTTTTTTTCAAGATTCCATGTCGCAAATTATTATTTTCATGACGTAATTCTAAAAGTATAGTTTCGTACACACTTTCTGTGGTTCACGTGACGAAGTTAATAGTCATAATAATAATAATTTTGATATCGAGAAAAGCCGTAAGTACCACAAAAACACACGCGGACGAAGTCGCGGGCAACAGCTAGTCAATGAATAAAGGCCATAAAGAATAAAATTGTGACGTAGGTGTAATACCATGTTTCCATAATTATAACTGACTAGCTTCTGCCCGCGACCTCGTCTGCGTAGAATTATAGGTACATATAAACTTTCCTCTTAAATCACTCTATCTAGACAGAGGGACAGACAGCGGAAAGCGACTTTGTTTTATACTATGTATGTAGTGATGATAGAGAATCGATGGCTTACTAACACTTTGCATGAGTCGCACTAGGTTACTTTAACAATAACATTGACTATAACTTGATAAGATTTCAATAAATAAAAAAAAAAAAAAATAAAAAAAAAAAATAAGACTGTGGGCGTCTAGGTGGAAAATGGAATCAAAATAGTGATGGGTTGCTAGTCGCATCGCCTATATTATAACATGATTCCTATGATTTTGCCCATCCCCCCGATGGGCTTTTACCATCTGCGCGGGAAGAGAAGCAACTGCTACATTCTACATAGTTTATCCGTCAAATATACGACAAAATCGGCGGTTATTTTTAGAGTTACTGTTAAAGTAATTTGAACAACTCATACTTACATTTAGATGTTTTATTGAATCAGGCGTTATATACTTTGCGGAGGTCCATTTCAATGAACAAAAAATATTTACCTTGCTGCTCCGCTACTCACGTGCAAGATAATACCACGCATATGTGAAATATATATATGTTTTTGATTTCATCATCATTTCATTGTACGACGTTGTACTTACTTCGTGTGGAACAGTTGTGCTCATTAAACTTTGACAATGATCCCGTAGAGGGATCGAAACGCGTCAGTGTTTGTATGGTGTAAGGGATAATTAAGTTTGTGGGATTTATGTGTGTTTTATTGGCAGTAGTGGAGGGAGGGATTGCATGAAAAACATATATTTCACACAGGCTAGGTAAATATTTTTTGTTCACTTACACATTAAAAAGTATAACTTTTTTTTGCTAACAAAACTTACTTGGTTGTTGCAAAAACGAAACAAAATATTTCGAATACCGTACACTCGCGTGTAATTACCGATTCAATTGACAAGTGGACAAGCGATACTATAATAGGATTAATAGGTGGTCTATTCATAAGCGTTTATTGTTTGGAGGCAATTAAAGTCTCTTTATCTTTACTTATGGTGATAAATGAGAGATCGGTGATAATTTTACTTTCGTAAGCAGATAGACATCCATACTAATTAGATAAAGATACCTACGTTTTACTCCTCCACTGAACTTAATTTTTTTTTTGTTTTTTTTGTCTTTCCTTTTTTGCATCTACTTTGTTTTAATTTGACTAGTAGAGACTTTATACATCTCTACTATAGACTAATATAATTTAAAGCTCGGGAACCTTATACATCCCTTTTATAAATGTATTTAATTTAAGTATTGTAGTAGCTGTATTTTTATTCTGAAAAAATTACTTTCTGCCAAGTTTCTGGCGGCGCATTCTTCTTGGCAATGATGGCCTTTCCGAATGCGCTGGTAGTTGCAAAAAAGACATGTAAAAGAGCCCTTGGTGGCCAATTTGCAAAAATAATTTTTGATTTTTGAATTTAGGACTTAGGTAGGTACTACATACATACGCAGCAAACCCATAAAACACGTAAAAAGAAACGTATTTAGGGGTCCTTAGGCAAAAGGTAAAAACGAGATCCTATTAATATAGCTACTTCTTTCTAGTTGCTTCTCTTCCCGCGCAGATGGTAAAAGCCCATCGAGGGAATGGGCGAAAGTCTTAGGAATCATGTTATAGGCGATGCGCTTAGCAACCCATCACTATTTTGATTTCCCTTTCCAGCTATACCCCCTTAATCATGCTAAACGTGGCCTTAAGGTTCTATTGCTTTAGGCTCTGTCTACCCCGTAAGGGATATAGATGTGATATATGTATGTATGTTATGTATGTATTACTATGACTTCGATGTCCGTCCGTCTGGCTGTCTGTTTGTCCGTTCGTCTGTCAACATCTGTATCTCACGAACCGTGATAGTTAGTTGAAATTTTCAGATCTGGGGGCACGGTAGTGCCCCCGCCAAGTCGAGCAAAAAAAGCGGCATACATATTTCTGTTGCCCAATAACAGCTATGTAAATAACCAATATAAAATGACCTCACACTGCAATTTGCTTCTTGTCTTCCATGCTGGTCTGGGAGGAAAGAAAAAACATAGAATGTACCAGTTGCTTCTCTACCCGCGCAGATGGTAAAAGCCCATCGAGGGAATGGGCGGAAATAATAGGAATCATGTTACAGGCGATGAGGCTAGCAACCCATCACTATTTTGATTCCATTTTCCACCTATACACCCACAATATTGCTAAATGTGGCCTGTAGGTACCTGCTACCTTAGGCTATGTCTAACCCGTAAGGGATAAAGACGTTATTTGTGTATGTGTATGTATGTGCCATTTGCTTAAGAGCAGGTCTGCTAACACTGGATTTTATATTAACTGCGCGAATTTTTACGGAACCCTCGGCCCGACTTGCACTTGGCTGGTTTTTCAAATCGTTTTTTCTATAAGTACGGTACAGTAGTCGGTAGTCCTGCTTACATCTTATAGCAGAGTGAGGCCGATCCAATGGTATTATGCTATGATGAACTTCGAACTTGGTGGTAGCCCCGGCCGCCAAAGATAATATATTTAAAACTAGCTTCTGCCCGCGACTTCGTATGCGTAGAATTATACATGAAAACCTTCCTCTTGAATCACTCTATCTATTAAAAAAAACCGCATCAAAATCCGTTGTGTGGTTTTGAAGATATAAGCATACATAGGGACATAGGGACAGAGAAAGCGACTTTATTTTATACTACCTAGCGATTATTTTAAAATTATTCATGGTTACGCAATGTACATTAATTGTTTATTTATATATTGGCTTAAGTATTATGTAGGTACGTTCCCGACCTGTCAGTTACGACAAGCTGTGCGGTAAGCAGCAGTTAACTGATATCCAAGAAACTATAACGAACATAATGAATAATAACTATAAAATGTAATGTAAACGTTTAGATACTAGGTAACGCTTTCGTTGCTGGCTGTCGAAACCGAGATTTCTTTAGTTTCTTCTTTTATACAAGGAATTCGAAAGTGCGAGGAGATAACCCGACTCGCACCCCAAGAATAAAAACTTGAATTAGTGTTAAAATCGATTCGGTAGTGTCGACACGTATAAAACTGCGTAGAAATAATTTTTGTGCCTTACTTGCAACTAGCTTCTGCCCGCGACTTCGACTGCGTACAATTATACATATAAAGCTTCCTCTTGAATCACTATATCTATTAAAAAAAACCGCATCAAAATCCGTTGCGTATCTAGTTTTAAAAATATAAGCATACATCCCTATGTCCCTACAGACAGCGACTTTGTTTTATACTATGTACCTACTGATAGTAGTATAATTACTTAGGTATTATATTGTCTTGCTAAAAAAAATTGAATTATGTTTAAATCGATTCGGTAGTGTCAAAATGCATAAAACTGTACAATTAATTTTTTGTGCCTTACAAAGAGTGCGGCGCAAAATTGGCGCAAAAATAACAGAGGCTAATTCCAACGTGCGAACCAACCGTACGTGATCAAATATTGAGTTATACTTTTCCTATTTCCGTTTTTCTTCCGCACATTATTACTTACGCAACCATGTTAATAATGCACGCACAGTGCAAGTGCAACGAGCAGAAAAACTATTAAGTTAGTATGTCTCGTTTGTTCAGTTTCTAAAGTACAGTCGCCATCAGATATAAAGTAGCGGGCGAGGTCCTCAAATATTTCGGGGCAGCCTTAAATTTCAATAAATAAATAAGGTTCTACATCAGAACACGCAATTCGTCATAAATATAAGAGCAGCGATCTTTGAATAAAATCGGGACGTCACTGATCGTCAAAAGTATCGATACAGGCTGATCATAAAAATCAGAACATTTGTACAAATTATATCTTAACTTTGTAACAAACAGTTTAAATTACAGTGAATTATGCATACAAACGAGTACACTATAATAGGCGACATCTTTCATTTTCGCATGACGTATGATCAATATTTATTTGTATTTGTTTGATATTCGAATCTATTTTTATATGCGTAAGGTTTATTTTCCACAAATGCTCCGATATTTATGATCAAACTGACAGCGTCGATACTTTGACGCTGTGCCTTCTGATATTTTTACCTTATTGCACGTCCCGAATTTATTGAACAGTCGCTGCTCTTATATTCATGACATGCGTGTTCTGATGTTAGTAACCTTACCTTTCGTGTAACGAATTTATTGATTACTAACCCTAGGTATACCTACTACGTGTTTGACCCCAGTCATTTTTGACCCCCTACGCAAAAAGACGGGTGTTATAAGTTTGCCGTCGATGTCTCTGTGTGTCTGTCTGTCTGTGACATCGTAGTTTTCAAACGGATGGACCGTTTTCGATGCAGTTTTACAGTTCGATTATTCGATTAATTTTTTAATTAAGTGAAGCATTTACAGTTATACCATGTTGATGGTCTGGTTAGCAATCACTATTTACGGGGGAAAAACTAATGTTCTATTTGTGCTTACGAGATGGCGCTACACTGTAAAGTAAGATTACTTTAGCTGTTTAAAAGGTACTGCTATCGCGGACTCATGTTATTCACGATTTCTTTTATTTATTTATTTATTTTCGGAGATCCAACAGCTATACATTACAGAGTGAGTTAATAGCACTTTAATAGCACTTTTTATAATCCTCAGTCTTGGATTTGCCGTTTATCTTGAGTCAATTACCTTTTTTGCCCTTTTAATTTTGGCAACTATTTTTCTTAGCTCTCCTTTTAATATTTTAATAAATCTGTCGTGTCTGGGAAAATCATTACAACACTCCGTAAAATCCGTGATATAAAGCCGGAAAATGCAAATTCTACTAATTGAAGTTTCTATATAAGTCACGCTACACTAGCGCCTCTAGCGGCGAATTATATGCGGTAGCGGTATGCGATAGAGCAGCACGAGTCATAAAGTTGCTATTTCATTGATAAAAAAATATATGATTGTGTTGATGTAATATCTGTAGTACTTAGTGATTTAAATTATGTTATAATTAAAACAAATAGTTATGATAATTTACTGTATTTCTTTCAGTATTTTCAACCTGTACTTGTCGTCTGGGAACCTCATTTTGACGATCTGTCTTATCTCCTCGCAGACATAACTCTGGGACAGTTCTTTGTCGGTGATCCAGATGTCAACGATCTCCAGGAGTTGAGCCTTCAGCAGTTGCGGCATTTTAGTGAATTTGGACCACACATTGATCTTCTTGTCGAGTTCGATTGGCTCCTAAAATCAATTAATGGGTTCAACAACTATTGCTTGCGATTTTAAATGTTAGCCGACGAAAACAAAGGAGGGTTATCCTACTTAATATTGTAAATGCTAAAGTTTGTGAGGATGTATGGATGTTTGTTGCTCTTTCACGTCAGAACGTCTGAACAGATCCGGATAATATTTGGCAGATTATAGTCTGGAATAGTAACATGGGCTATGTTTATACTGGAAATCGCGTAGTTAACGCGGGATAGCGATCCAATTCTTCGCAGACCGCAAACGAAGTCGCGTGCAACTGCTTGTATCCAGTATTTTTAGGCTCTGTGAGCTGTAGGTAGGTACAGTCAGCGCCAAATAGTTTGCAACACGTCATTGTTACAGTTGAAATAAGGTGTTGCTAACTTTTTGGCCACTTTGGGTGTCACAAGCATAGAGCTCACAGAGTAAATTTATCTTCACATTAAAACTGGTTTATCGATTGTGATGAAATTTGGTAAGAATAAAATAAGGATAGGTTATTCTTTGACTGGAGGTTATTGTTATTTGGAAATTAAGTCTTTATCCTGTGGGATAGCATAGCGTTCAACAAATTCTTGCCAGACAACTTTGCAGACAGCAACTAGTGTGTCTGTATACACAGATAAAATATACATTTTGGATAAAAATAAATTGTTACCTCAAACAAAGCTGTAATATCTTCAACAGCATCTTGTATCCTCACAGCCAGCATATAAACCAGCTCCTCGCTGATGGGTTTGCTGTCAGCAAATATCCGCTGCAGCACGGCTTGGCAGAACGCCTGGACAAGGGTGCACATGGCCATCTCATACATGCGGGTTGGTAGGATGTTGTGCCAGCTGCACTTGAGGTCTTTCATCTGGATTATGGCGTTGTTGACCGCTGTGTCGAATTGTTCGTAGCTTTCCTTTGACCAAGCGAGTTCTGGAACGGAAATGTACATAGATACATAAATTAATCAAATTTTTATCCCTTACAGAGTAGACAGGGCCTCAGTTTAGCATGATTGTGAGTGTATAAGTAGGGGAATGAAAATAGTGATGGGTTGCTATTCATATGGCCTATAATATGATTCCCAAGATTTTGGCCCGTTCCATCGATGGGCTTTTACCATCTGCACGGGAAGAGAAGCAACTGACTAATACACTCTTTGTTTTTTCTTTGCTTGCATGAGCATGTAAGTTAATTTCTCACAAGTTCAGTGTAATTAAAAGTAATGAAGATAAAAAAAAGTTATATTAGATTAAGTATTTGTTTTTATTGCCAGTTCAGCGAAAACAAGTTCAAAAATAAACGAAAAAGTTATTCCGAGTGCCGGACGCGATATGAACCCCCGCTTCAAGGCTATACGCACCAAGCATCCTACCAACTGGACTACCAGAGGTTTTCGGTGGTCTGGTCAGGAGTCCCGTTGGTCTAGTTGGTAGGATGAAGCTAGGGCTCAAATCCTGTCCTACACTAGAGTGACGGCACCAGTATGGACATGACCCTTATTTGCACACTTATTTAAAAGACACTAAGGCATAGTCATTTATTTTACAACAGTCAATTTTAAACTGTATCATCTTTAAATTAAGAACGAAGTGTCCATTACTGGTGCTTGTCAGCTTAAAGTGTCCAACACTGGTGCCGTCACCCTAGAAGAACTTTTTCATTCAATTAATAATTATTTTCTGTTATACTTATAATTTTCAAGAGTCCCTTAAGTTAAAATATTAAGTACTAGCTGACCCGGCGAACTTTGTTCCGCCTTAAATTTGAAAAATTCCAGTGGTTTGGGCTGTGCTATCCCGCGGGAACTATGCAATTTTCCGGGATAAAAACTATCTGTATACCAAATTTCATCTAAATCGGCCCAGCGGTTTAAGCGTGAAAAGGTAACAGACAGACAGACAGAGTTACTTTCGCATTTATAATATTAGTAAGGATATGCATCAGGAGTTTTCTACATTATTTTCCAATATCAAGACAGGTGCAGTTGGAACTTTTTCACAACAAATCAGACTATGAACTCACCACTGGTCTCAATACTCTGTGTAATAACATTCCTCTGATTCTGCAGGTACAGGGATACTTTCTCCAAGCCCAGGACCCTGAGGTCTTGGATGCAGACCAGCATGACGGTGGTGAGGTGGCTGGACAGCGCCGCGGGCAGGGTGTTCCTCCACGGAGGGCCAAGCAGTCCATGCGCTAGGTAGAAGCAGTTGTTGAAGAATAGAGCTGGAAATAAAATAGAAAAAAACAATATTTTATTTATTACCATATACCGTAAATAAATAAAATACCTAGTTAAATAATAACAATAAATAGTATGCAGAATATCAAAAGTTTTCTTTATGTAAGTAACCAGAATTTACATATTTGTTGACGATACCAAGTAATTATGATGTACATGTATACAATATAATTTTATTTTACTGCCAGTCAAGCCTTTTTACAATCAAATGAATGAATTTAAATTAGATAAAAGAAAGAAAGATATCATTTGGTGTTTATTACAAAAAAAATAAAGGCATGGGAACAAAACCAATTTTAAGAAATAGTAAGAAACCCACCAATATCAAGGGGACAGCATTCCAGATTAGTCTTAAACTTCTTCGGCACAATACTCTGGTACATCACCGTTATATCTTTGATGTATGAAACTAACTGGGTGCCATATTTCTCTGGCAACTTGGTGCTCTCCTCCAAATGCTCTACAATCATCTTCAAAATCTTCTTAACATTCTGAGAAATCACACATTTGGATAGAAACACCGGTTTGTTTAAATCCCAAACATTCTCAGATTTGTCAGTGACTTCTAATACCGATTCATTTTCATTCATCATTTCAGTGCCAACTACTTCAGTACCGTAAGATAAACTTAAACTCAGCAAGCTGCGGACGTCGTAAAGAAGTTTATCACATTTCTTGTTGTACAGCACACATTCTGTATCATTTATGTACTTGTTCAGTGGTGATTCGGCAGCATCAACAAACTTTGATTCTATCAGGAATTTGTTGAAAGCATCCAACTCAATAACAAGGTTGGTGTAATTCTCGTAAGTGCTGTTACATGACGGCAGGTTGTTCCTAATGCAGTCCTCTATTATTTTATCAAAGAATTTCTCTCTGATAGACTGAGCAAAGATTTCTATGAATGTTTGTCCGCTCTCTAATTGTGAGCCAAGAGTGGACTGCAAGAATTCAAATATAGCAGTTAAATTGGTAAATATTGTTTGGTAATTAGGTCTATTTTTGTTCCCTAATGTTATTTTTATGTTGAATACAACAGCACCAATGTGATCCTCCGTAAAAATCTCACAGTTATGTCTTATGACGTTGTGGAGTAATTGGTCTACGAAAAAACATGAGAACACACCGAGTTCGGCGTTCAATCTTTCTGTAACCTGTAAGGACCTAAGTACTTTCTGTAGCAAAATTGGGTCGCTCTGCTGAACTGATAATGAATATGTAAGATACTGTAAACTTCTCTTCTCCGTCCAAGAGAATAGGTCTTCCCAATCCACACTCAGGTGTGCTGTGTATAATGCCAGTTGGTTTTCGGCTTGTTCTACCAAGTTTGATAACGCTTTAGCAGAATCACCATTAAATTTCAATGTCTGCATTCGATCTTGAAGTTCCTTGATAGCCAACATGGCTTCACAATAATTGTGTCTTCGGAATTCGTGATTCGCCAGCTCTAGAACTCGCTTACCTTCTAACGCAGTACATAAATCATTCAATACCTTCATCGATTTATCCAATTTCTCGCATCGATCATTAAATTCGTCGTCAGTCCCATCCCAACTTTCACGCAACGATTTTATGGTTTCCGTAATGTTAGCATAGTCGTTAACCACATTTCCTTTTCTATTTTTGTAGTTCAACTGCTCAAGACTTTTTGTTGTTGTGTAATTAAGGAACGAATCGATGAAATTTTGCTGCAAAGTCCATGATAGTATTTCTACTCTATGGATGAGGTCTTTTACCTGCAGTGTTATTTCATCGCTGAGCTTCTTAAAATCCTTAATTTTAGTTGAATCTACTTCCTGTAAAACAGCTAAACCCATTTTATAAACAAAAATAGTTTAAAGAAAAGCACAGTGAGTTCGATCTTTCTTGTTTCAGTTAAATATTTCAAAATTCGAATCTTTTTTGACAGCTGTCATGGCAAGGTCTCTGCGTTTTGTTCTTGCTGAGTAACAACTAAAACAAATGACGCGCGGAACATTTAAATAAACCTTTACTTTTGAAGGTGTTTTAATTAAAGTTTCTCAACAGAATGCTTTCGGTTACTAAATAATCCAAATACGTTATACATTTTAAAGACACGGTAGTGTTGCTACCAAGGTCGAAGAAGTACTGATAAAACCTTGAAAATATGCCGTTACCAAGATTTTGTTGAATCAATATTACTGCACCATTGCTTCCTATTTAGTATACTTTTGCCTTGCGCCCTTTATTTTAATATTAATAGCATTAAAATGAACGACAGCGAAGTTGACAACCTCAAATCAGAACTAGATCACGAAAGATCATGCAGGTGAGTGGGGTCTAAATAAAATAGTTTTGGCCCCCTTTGTTTGAGCGGATTGCATGCATTGTATTGTAGGCATACATAACAGCATAAGTTTTAACATCCCAGTAATACGTTGGGAAGAAATTTATGTCATTTACATCATGACATGATTTCCGATTAAATTACCATCGATTAAAATAACGTGAACATCACAGACTATTTTTTTTTATTCTGGCCATAGTGCAGAGCACTTCAGCCATGCAGACTAAAGAAACATGTTATTCTGTTACCCGTGCTTTTAATTTCCCTACTTAACGCTTAGTAAATTTTTAAACGATAGGGAATCAGCGGCCTGGCACAACAGCGATCTTGAGAAGCAAATAGTGTCGGTGCAAGAGGATCTACGTCAAGCGGATTACTCATGGGAGTACGACAACGACTTGGACAGGGAGAACACGAAACATAAGCAGCTTTTGGATACCATTGATGAACTGAGAGCTGAACTGCCCATTTGGAAGGAGAAGTTGAAGAACGCCAAGGTTTGCGGGCCAGGTGAATAAGAAATATTTTATACATATTTTTTCGGTGTCTTCTAATTTTTTCATCCATTTGCTGTAAAATTACTTTATTTTCCAGATTGCAAGTTGAAGCATGACGATCTCAACATAAATTTGGACATTCTTACTCCGGCAAGTGCATACGTAAAATATTTTTCTTTGAAGTTTAGCTAATTTAATTTCGTATCATACTTAACGTGCCTCTTTTTCTTAAATTAATGACTGTTAAGCGTTAGCGAAATGGCACGTAACCAAGTTTGAAAACCGAATTTTGGAGAATAAGGTATGCTGCTAAGCAAAGGCTTTTCATTGGTGATTTATTTATTTATTTATTTATAAAATATCTTACACAATATTACAGTGTGGCACTAAGGCATTGAGTAAGACAGACTATTATAAATACAGAAATCTGTAGAATATTTGCCTTTACCTATTTTTAAACTTATAAAGTACTAGCTGACCCGGCGAACTTTGTTCCGCCTTAAATTTGAAAAATTCCAGTGGTTTGGGCTGTGCTATCCCGCGGGAACTATGCAATTTTCCGGGATAAAAACTATCCTATGTCCTTTCCCGGGTCTCAAACTATCTGTATACCAAATTTCAACTAAATCGGCCCAGCGGTTTAAGCGTGAAAAGGTAACAGACAGACAGACAGACAGACAGAGTTACTTTCGCATTTATAATATTAGTAAGGATCATAGTTTAAACTTTACATTATATATTTCAGGCTGAACTTCTTCGTACAGTGAAGCGGTTTGAGAGAATCAAAACTGATTTATTAAGCAGCCTGCGCAGCAAGGAGTGGCGTTTAGATTCTGAGTCTAAGGTAATAATTCCCCCCATGTAATTTATATTGAATTTTAAACAAAATAAATAAGCGTCTTTTTCTGTGCCTCGAATAGCTTATCCGGATTGAAGGACCATGAAACTTTCAACAGTTTTTCTTTAAAATAATTAAGTTGACTTAATTGATTGATTAAATCGACATCTAGTCGATTTAAAAGTCACACACGTAAAAATGATATTCGAAATTAAGTATGATTATGAACTATTCCACTCGTATTTCAAACTCAAAATTTTCACCATCATCGCACGGTATATACACAAGTGCGATTTTAAAAATCACGGCTAAATGTTTCCGTTTTACTATTTTTTTTATAAGTTCTTATTACGGTTTGTAAAATATGCTCAGAATCATGAAGTTCATGATTTTCCCAGTTGTTCGTGCGAGTGAACGACCAAAGGACGTATCTGCAGAACGAGCTGCTGATTTGTCAGAACAACATCATGAGACTACAGAGGAGTGGCTCTTACTGGCAGTAAGTACTTACCTATACATTTAAGCTCGAACAACATTGGAAATGATAAAAAAAAATGCTTTATCAAACTGTATTGACTTCCATTACTAAATCCTCAAGTACGATACAAAGTACTGTGTAGTGGACAAATGTCTTCACTATTTCAAGTTTCAAGTGTCAAAAATGCTCGCCTACCTACCTCAACTCGACCCCGTCCTCACCTACCAAGCGTTATTTTTTTACACTTGACACTTGAAGTAATGTAGGAGCGTCTAAATTCTCTAAGGAATATACTCGCACGTACTGCAAATACCCTCCTACAAACAACTTTGTCAGACTACTTCAAATCACATGTCTGGGGTCGGCTAAGGATCACCCGTTTAAAGCGTCAGCTGCAGCTCTCAATTTTGTAATTGATGAGTTCATCGGAGTCACGTCGTAGCTCTGTAAAGCAGTTTCCTATATACCTAGTGTTTCCTCAGAAACCTGGTAGGTATATTCCGCGTGGGCGCACTTATAGGGTTTCTTAAAGCATGTAGTTACCTACTCGTATGTAATAGATAAGTATAACTGAAACTCGATTCCGCTTTTCATGAACTTTATCGTTGTCCTGCGGGTATGACGTTCTAGAAACATCTCCCGACGTGGCGACGAGCGAGTGCTGGACCCAAAGCGAGGACCTATCAAGAGGATCCTAGGCAACCAGCGGCTCCAGCCCATCGCCACTTAATCACCCGTCACCTTCACTCACAGCACTCTGTCTATTTAATTAACTGAGACAACACTACAGCGCACTGTTGGACTTATAATAAAAAATCAATAGCCTTCTTGGACGGCAAACCTTGGGCATTATGAATGGAAATTAACTTTAACCACATTAGAAAGTTGTTAAAACTTTTGTATCAGCAATTTGTCTAAAGGCCTTGTTGACTAGAATTGTTCACCGGAGTGACAACAATTTCGTAACATTTTTCTTGTAATACGTCTAACTTATGTGAATAAACAACAGATAAGTACATCCAGTAATCTTTACAGAAGACAAGTGTTTAATCACACTAATCCAACTAACTTTTGAATAATATTCCAGAATTAGAACTCTAACACACTTTCTACTATTATCAATAATTTATGTTTATGAAACAATGAATTGTAAAATCTCGTAATAAAATTTCAACATCACAAAAAATTACATACATTTTTGATACCAAGAGTGTGCAGTTTTGAAATGCGCGAGTAAATGTTACCAGCCTTTTAGTATGAACGAGATTTACGATACACTGAATTAGCTTTAAGATCTAGATGGCAAAGCCAGCACTATAGAAAGTACCTGTTCAGACAATTATAAGCAAATTAATAAAATATTTTATTGACTTGTTTACTTTAATGAATTACAGTATATTGTGCAGTTAGGCAGATTTGAATGGATATAAAATGAGATATTAATAAATGTGTTGAAGTAATTGCCGTGTTTTAATTCCTCGTGTTCTTGTATTTAGCTGGGAACTCCACTATGGTGCTTAGGTATTCGCTCTCAGGCTCCTGGTATGAAGATACTGTAATCATACAATGATAGTTACAAGCTACTCATCTAAAAATCCTGTGGACGTAGGTAGTGTTCCGCTCGCTCGCGAGCCACCTCCACACTAGGGTTTTTAGTTACTGTAACGTGCAAAAGTTACAGTCATAGCTTGCAGACCAAGTACCTGGCTGAACAATATGTATTAACCTTTTCGCCGCCACGTCAAATACAAGAGACGTCACCCATACGCCAGACACATCTTTATTGCGAGGCCTTAAGTTGAACCTAAACCCAATTAATAAAGGTTGCTTTTGCATTGAAGTAATGGACGTATAGGTCGTTGGCGTTGAACCTGCGGTGTCGATATACGTGTAGTTGGCGTCGAAAAGGTTAAGTGTTGGATAATCGATATCATAAGGTTGTCGTCATAAAAAATTCGAGGATTTTTTAATATTTCCAATATTGGATTATGTTCTCAGTAATTCAATCAAATTGGAGAATACAAGGACCGTATGCGATATCCAAGGCTTACCAGGTGACCCACTAGCTTATTTGCCTCCCTATTACATAAACAATCCATCCATGCTGGATGCATTCTTCCATGGTGGTCTGGGATTAAAGAAAAAACATAGAATTTACCAGTTGCTTCTTTTCCCGCGCAGATGTTAAAAGCCCATCGAGGGAATGGGCGAGTGTTTTAGACGACGCGACTACCAAGTACCAACCCATCACTATTTTGATTTTCCTTTCCACCTATACGCTATACGGCATTAATCATGCTCATCCCTCGATGAGCTATTACCATCTGCGCCGGAAGAGAAGCAACTGGTACATTCTATATTCTTTCTTTACTCCCAGACCAGCATGGAAGATAAACTTTTGCATTTATAATATTAGCAGGATAGGATAGGTTACCGGTGACGCAGTGCCGCCGGTCGCTGTGCAGGCGCAGGTGCTTGGGGCACGCGCACACGTGCCCGCCCGCCACGTTCACGCATGCGTACTGGCACCCGTCCAGCCCTTGCGCGCACTCGTTGATATCTAAAAAAACGGTCAAATGTGACTCGGTAGTTCAATTTAGACCTAGTGACAATGATAATATTGAAATGTCAATCGGAAATTAGAACCATGTAATATTGGACCAGTGAGAAGTTTCATTATTCATTACTAACTTCTGGCTGCGACTTCGTGAATCTAACCTTCTTGAATCACTCTATCTTTAAAAAAACCGCATCAAAATCCGTTGCGTAGTTTTAAAGATCTAAGAATACATTTTCAACATGAAACTACCGTGAGACTTAATCATCATTACACATAAACGGATAACTCACGTATAAAAAGTCGAGTGCGCAGTGTTCGTGTCGCTGCCGCCGGGGCGAGCGCTCTTGGAAAAAGGACTACGAAATAGTCCGAAACATGTCGAGCATCACTGACTTTTTATACATGAGTTATCCGTTTATGTGTAATGATGATCTAAGAATACATATACGGCCGGGCTGTTTGCAGTGGCGTAACTATAACGTCTGGGACCCGTGGCAAATTCGTCACATGAGGCTTCCTCAATATAAAGAAGTGCATCAGCGTCCCTTCTGTGCTCTAAACCGAGCCAGTTCGGGGCCCCGTAGAGCTAGGGGCCCCTGGCATTTTGCCACCCCTGCCACCCTATAGTTACGCCACTGGCTGTTTGTTACCGAGGCAGCGCTGGCCGGCGCCGAGCGCGTGGAAGCCGCGCGCGCATGCGCAGCGGTAGCCGCCCGCCGTGTTGGCGCACGCCTGCGTCGAGTGGCACTGGTTGTTCGCTATCGCGCACTCGTCTATGTCTGCCGGCGACGCATTCAAATTAATAAATAATAAATAAATAAATATCTTCGGACAAATTACACCAATTGACCCAGGGGCGCCGACTCCGTGGGTGCTCGGGGGCTCGAGCACCCATGACAAATAAACAGTGGGTGCCGAGCACCCCTGAGAATAGACATCACGAAACAGATCAGTAATCACCTTTTAGGGATAGGTGTTTTTTCATTACCTGACGACCCGTTTTCGAGTCATCAAATAAGAATGAGCACCCACGAGGTTTTCTAAAAGTCGGCGCCCCTGAATTGACCCAGCCCCAAACTAAGTAAAGCTTGTACTATGGGTACCAGGCAACGGATAAACATACTTATATATTGTAGATAAATACGTTATACTTAAATACATACAACATCCATGACTCGGGCACAAACATTCGTATTCATCATACAACTGTC
The DNA here is from genome assembly GCA_932294345.1 of Pandemis cinnamomeana. Classification (NCBI taxonomy): domain Eukaryota; kingdom Metazoa; phylum Arthropoda; class Insecta; order Lepidoptera; family Tortricidae; genus Pandemis; species Pandemis cinnamomeana. The sequence continues at coordinate 10,776,791 of OW028721.1, forward strand.
TGCCCCTACCGGGATTCGAACTCAGGACCTCTAGCTTCATAGTCAGGGTCACTAACCACTAGGCTATCTGGTCGTCAAATTAAAAATTACGTCTATCACATAAATCACGTCTTTAACCTACAAGACAGAGCCTAAGGTAGCAAGAAAGACCGCATTTAGCATGATTGTGGGCGTATATGTGGAAAGGGAATCGCCTGTAATATGATTCCTAAGATTTTCGCCCATTCCCTCGATGGGCTTTTACCATCTGCGTGGGAAGAGAAGCAACTGGTGTATTCTATGTTTTTTCTTTACTCCCAGACCAGCATGGAGGTTAGGAAAAATATCATTAAACTATAAGTTAACTTAGCCTTGGTAACTCGTAATAAATAACATTAAAAAATGTAAAGTAAATTCACGTACCACCGTAGAACCCTATCGCAATAAAGTCTTTCTTCTTCTTCTTTTCTAATACGGCCCCATCGAACCATGCGATGATTTCGCCAATGTCAAGGTAATAAATACAGTATTCAAAAATCTTGTGACTAAAATGTCGGCAACGTTGTACGGTAGAACATGGACATAAGACCCCTCCCCCCCCTGTCGGGCTCTTAGCCAACGGATATTGATATCCCTCGGAGACCACCAGGAAATCATTACCCGGTGCCCAGGGTGCACCGGAACAAGCACTGCACTTCCCCTCGGACGGATCCAAAAACGAACCGCAGCTCTTGATCACACGCGGAGGTAACCCGACTCGCACAAGCGACAAGGTATATCACTCGAGTTTGAGTGACGGCGGCCTGTCAATTGCGACAGGGTTCTGTGGTGCGTGAATACGTTTCCCTCACTGTACAGTCACATCGAAGTGTGACTTATAAGTTATAGAAGTTTGTAAGCGTTAAAAAAATACAAAACCTGTGCTTCGATTTGCTTTGTTTTAAGTTAAATGAAAAAAAGGCATTACAAATTATTGAAATTTTCGCATTCCGGCTGCATTCCTGACAAATGGACTTTTTTTAATACGTGTACGTACAGTCACCCTCATAAATATGTAGACAATTTTACAAAATGTACACTTATTTATGATGCTGACTGTACCTACGTACCGACATGTTTGATATCCTTCTTTTCTTGTGGTATTGTTTTATAACCCTCCACTTTCATCATCATCATCACCATCACCATAGTCACAGGGCGACCACTGTCTGACATAGGCCTCCCCCATAGACCTCCAGTTGCTACTTTCAATGACATCAAGTAGTTACTACAATATGTATATAATATACTTACCATCGCAGCTCTGTGTTATATTATTATGCCGGTACCCAAGTTCACAGGGACCTTGCTCCCGATCGGGCGTTACTTTGACGTCATACACCGACAGCTGAAGACCTGTCAAAAGTCCTCGATACACAAAAAGACAGTGTTGCACTGACAAAAAAATATCTAGAGTTAACTTAGAATTTAGTAATAGACTGGCAACGCAAAAGAAAGGCATTCGAAACGATTTAAGGTTAGAAGGTGTGTTTTTGGACGGGTCGGGTTGTCCTATATACTTTTTCATACATAGGCTTATTAGTTCATAAAAAAACATTTACCAGTGTTCATATAAAATTCTTCAGCGTCGACGACTTCCGGTTGAAACTCGAATGTTGCTTCCGGTGTGTAAGTGTCCTAAAAAAAGAATCAACAGTTGAATAAAGTTGCAGCAAAAACAACTTTATGTGGTCTTACCATGACGTCTTAATGCGATTCAATTTCGACTCAGTTCAGGTTTTAGCTGTCATTTCTAGTATGGATCTGACAGCGAGCAAATTTGAACCAAATCGGAATTAAAAAACATTAAGACGTCATGGTAACAGTCGCGTGCACTTCATAAAGACAAAAAGACATAGAGGTTGTTAGTCACTTACTTACATCATATTTTTAGCAACTAGACAACAAAATAATCAAGCAGCACTTTTTCTGCAAAACTCTATGCACGCCACTGCATGGTAACTCCCCTGGAGGCTTTTTTATAATGCAACACCTGGATACTAACATTTTCAGTGTCGATGTCGTCTTCGGCGCTGTTTTCGTCTCGACCTCCACTTGCTGACGATTCGCTGTCCCATTCGCACTTGGGTAGGCCCGGACATTTTCTTATCTGTAAAAGGAGAAAAGTATTGCAGGAACTTTTTAAACTGTTTAATTACGTAGTAATCCTAATAATATTACAAACTAGCTTCTGCCCGCGGCTGCGTCTGCGTAGAATTATACATAAAAACCTTCCGCTTGAACCACTTTATCTATTAAAAAAAACAACATCAAAATCCGTTGTGTAGTTTTGAAGATGTAAGCATACACAGGGACAGAGAAAGCGTCTTTATTTTATACTACTAGCGACCCGTCCCGGCTTCGCACGGTATATTGTGCATGTACTATGCATATAAACCTTCCTCTTGAATCACTCTATCTATTAAAAAAAACCGCATCAAAATCCGTTGTGTAGTTTTGAAGATATAAGCATACATCGGGACATGAGGACAGAAAAAGTGACTTTGTTTTATAATATGTAGTGATAGTGATGATACTGAAGTGATGATGATGATAGTGATGTAGTGATAGTGATGTGAAAGTCTGCGAGTAAAGATGTTAGGATGTTTGTTACTCTTTCACGCCGGAACGGCTGGACAGATCTGGATGAAATTTGGAATATAGATAGATTATAGTCTGGAATAACGCATAGGCTACTTTCATCTCGGAAAATTGCGTAATTCCTGCGGGATAGCGATAAACGAATTCTATGCAGACAGCTAGTATTTCATAATTCTAAACAAATTCCAAGTATCATCTTGTTGCATTCCATGAACCTACACTCGATTGCTTAGAAAATGTGCTACAAAAGATGGTCTGTTAACGAGATCGGGACCTTTACAACAGTTCCAAGTATACCTGCACGTTGTCCCCCGGGCAGCGCGCGCGGCGGCAGCGGCGCGTGCGCGCCTGCGTGCCGGCGCCGCACGGGGACGAGCACGCCGACCACTTGCTCCAGCCAGACCACCCAGGCGCACCCTCCTGCACATTACAAGCACAGCTTTTTTCAATTTATTTTTGTTTTGCGGGTGGTAGGGCCTTGTGTGTGGTATCGGTATCTCGTTGAGAGATAGGGTCCGCAACGAGCATATCAGACAAAAGATGAAAGTCGCCGACATAGCCCGAAGGATTAGTACATTGAAATGGCAATGGGCCGGTCACGTTTGCCGTAGAACTGACAACTGTTGGAGCAAAAGTATCCTGGAGTGGAGACCACGTTTGGGAAAGCGTAGTGTGGGACGCCCTGCGACGCGTTGGACGGATGACCTTAGGACAGCTGGCAGTGGCTGGATGAGGGAAGCCCAGGATCGAGAAAGTTGGCGCAATATGAAGGAGGCCTACGTCCAGCAGTGGACGGACAATGGCTGTAGATAGATAGATAGATAGATAGGGCCTTGTGGAAGTTCCGTCCGGATCACTACCACCATCTGACTCGCTAATCCTGCCGCTAAGTAGCAGTGCTTGCACTGCTGTGTTCCGGTGTGGAGAGTAAGACAGCCGGGGAAATTACGGGCACAAGAGGCATTTCATCTTAGTCCTCTAGGTTGGCAACGCATCTGCAATCCCTCCGGGGTTGCGGGTGTCTATGGGCAGTGGTGATCACTTACCATCAGGTGACCCACTTGCTCGTTTGCCTTCCTATTTATATATAAAAAAAAATGTTAAGGCAACACCGTTGTCATTTCTTCTGCTTTCACGATCCACGCTGTCTGTATCTTGGGTATTTTATTTAGTTAACTGTTTGACGTGCTAAAACAGTGTTTCTTCGTGTGTCCACTAAACTACAGCTACATGGGGACTGATCCATATGGTCCTTCGAACCGGATCGCACATTTTTTCTCCTTATGTAATATTTGTTTGACATAACTTACACATAGGACTTACATAAGTATTCAAAATGTTATGTCAATTCGATCGTTGGAAATAGAAACTTTTACCCGTTACGGGGTAGACAGAGCCTAAGGTAACAAAACCTAAGGTCACGTTTAGCATGATTAAGCCGTATAGCTGGAAAGGGAAATCAAAATAGTGATGGGTTGCTAGCCGCACCGCCTATAACATGACTCCTAAGACCAAAATTCACTTGCAAGATTTGATTAGGTACACCTTTACTTACCTCGCAAGGGGGCATATGGCATTTCCTTCGTTCGACGCCAGGCCCCCGGCACGCTGCCTGATCCAAAACGAATTTATCCGATTTGCTCTTTTCGTCTGAAAATAAGTCACATGATAATTATATTAGAACCACCAGATTTTAACGAGTCGAGTCGAGAGTTTCATGAGAGTCGAGAGTTTCATGTTAACAATTTGTAATGATTAAGTGACTTACAAAAAGTCGTAATAGCCTAGTTGGTTTAACTTTCGGCCTCCCTAGCAGAGGATCATGGGTGGTTCGAATCCCAAGCTCGGAGCTTTCCTTACAGCTAGGGTTTTCCTTACATCGGGAGGAATACTGCATACAACTGGGAAGCGATATAATGGTGCGATTGCGATTCAATGTGAAGTTCCCAATCTGCACTGGGCCTACGTGGGAACTAAAGCCCAAGCAATTTGGAGAGACCTGTGCCGAGCAGTGAGACTTTTAAACCCTGGAGACGTGGCAAATGTCCTACCGATAGTAACGTAGTCATCGACGTATTGGCAGCTCCTAGCCCTGGCCTGGTGGCCGAGCCCGCAGGTCGCGTTGCAGTAGCCCCACTGAGACCACGACGTCCACTTGCCTGGCACTGCGAGAAAACGTACAAGTGTACTTCTACTTGAATAATACATAATGAAGTTGGCCACAATAACACAGTAAATAAATAGATCAGTGAATAGGGCAGTGGAAACTAGGTTTATTTTTGTTAGGGGTGTCGATTTAATTTTTGTAAAATTGAAACGCTTTTTGTTTAGTTAGCGCTATCTCAGCTAGTAAGGCCTGTTTTAAAGTAACTATAGCTACACTTAATTAAGAGTATTAGGGTTGGCACCCTTAATTTGCATAAAAAAGTAACGAACGTTTATTTGGGTTCTATAATAATTAAATAACCGAATAAATTAACTCGTTTATAAATAAAATAGGGTAGGTATTTAAAAAAAACTTCAACAGTTATACTTTTTTATTCGTCGGTAGGTAAGTATTATAATATTACTTAGGTACTGAAAAATACTTTCGCCTGCTACGCGTTCGAAAAGCTGTATTATAAAATTTTATGGTATGAAAAATTCTTATCCGAATGAATAGCTTTCTTAAATAAACTATTGGGAAACTTGTACACACTGCGCAATACGCTCTTGGCATGTCTAAAACGAAAAGATCGCGGACTGGACTGCACGTAACAGACGGCCGCTCGTCTCAACGCGGCACTCGCGACTTACTGCACCGCGAGACCCGCTTAGGGGCCTTGTAGAAGCGCGCGTCTATGTGTGCGTTCGCTTCGACCGTTTTGTTTGTAGTTTCCTTACTGTACGGTGACACTATGCTGACGTGTATATAGATACCTTGTGCCACGACGTTGTACCGCCTGTGCTGCGCGCCCGCGGCGTTGTCCGCGACGCAGATATACTGGCCCGCGTCGCGCGATGCTAGCCGCCATATCGCGAGCAGACTGTTGCCGAGGACTTGCTGTATGTTGCTAGTGCCCGAACTCACTGCTTGGGTGTCCTAATACAATAACAGACTTAAAAGATTCACGGTTAACTACGATTATTAAAAAACACGACAATAGAATTATTATAGGCCATATTATTAACTAGCTGTTGCCCGCGACTCCGGCCGCGCAGAATTCGCTTATCGCTATTCCGTGGGATCTTTGCTGTTTTGTGGGATAAAAACTATCCTATGTCCGTCCCTGGGACTGAAACTAACTGTATACTAAATTTCAACTAATTATGTATGTATGTTTAATGTAAACGCGGCATATAAGGTGCCAGCACGCCCATTTTACTTAATTAGATGCTTAAGTTGTTGTGTACTAAGCTGCATAAGTTATAGTTTTGAACTATCCCACGAGAGCTCTTTAATTTTCCGGGTTCAAAAGTATCTATAATATTGTCCAGGGATATGAGAGTCGCAAGATTCCACCCGGACAAACATACAAACGTACATACGTTGCAAGTTAATTTTCTAAACGACACTGAAAGTTAGAACACATAGAAAAATCCGAAAAGTAAAGCTATGGCCGGGAATCGAACCCGGATCCTCGTCATTCCGTTTCATATACACCATTTCATATACACCACCCATAGATAGCAGGTGGGTAAGCTTTCAAATTTTTCAATCTATTACTATTCGAATTTTTGTCGCTAACTGTTTGAATGATGTGTCTGTACGACACAATTACAAACTCCCGAGGAACATCTCATCGTGGATCATCGTGCCAGTTAATATAAAGTTTGTAAAATAGGCCTTGATGTTTTAAGCCGTACAAAAGACATTGACCCTTAAGGTGGTAAAAGACTTTCTTGGTCGACTATTACTACGGATACCAAAGAGGAAAAGTTACTGAGCTACAAAACTCCATACAATTGACAATCGCTTACCTTCAACCAGCTAATCTTCGGCATCGGATGACCATCCACCTCGCATTTCAGTACAACGCTCCTCCGCAACGGCACTACTCTCGTCTCGGTATTGTTCGGCCCTACATTGCCAGCAATGGACGGCGGCTTCTCGATTGTAACGTCGTACATAACCTCGGTGGTGCCGACTTTGTTAGACATGACACAGGAGTAGAGGCCGGAGTCTGCTGTCTCAGATTTGTGTAACGTCTGAGAAATAAAATGGAAATTAAGTAACTGATTCTTATACCTATAAATACACACACACACACACACACTTCCATGCTGGTCTGGGAGCAAAGGGAAAACAGAAAGTATCGAGAGAATGGGCGAAAATCTTAGGAATCATGTTGTAGGCGATGCGGCTAGCAACCCATCATTATTTTGATTCCACTTACAACCTATACGCCTAGTCTTGCTAAACGTGGCATGTAGGTATTGTTACCTTAGGCTCTGTCTGTCTGTATAAAGACGTGATTTGTGTGTTTGTGTGTGTATAAATAATAATAATATCTTGGGACAATTGACACCAATTGACCTAGCCCCAAACTAAGCAAAGCTTGTAATATGGGCACTAGACAACGGATAAACATACTTATATAGATAAATACATACTTAAATACATATTAAACATCCAAGACTCGAGAACAAACATTCGTATTTTTCAAACAAATATCTGCCCCGACCGGGGATCGAACCCGGGACCTCAAGCTTCATATGCACGTTCTCTAACCACTGGGCCATCCGGTCGTCAAATGTCTAATGGTGCGTACATAAATTCCGAAATACTCAGAGGTAGCCTGGATTCAAACATTCCCCTGCTTGAGAGGCCATATACGCCAAACCACGCCTTTTATTAACAGTAAGGATGGTACTAAGTAAATAACAATTTAGACTTACCAAAGTGACATTGTCCTCGGAGAGAGTCAATCGGGTAGAATTAGTGATGTCCGAGTAAGGATGTCTGATCCACATCACGTTAGGCGGCGGACTGCCGTCAACAGGACATTCCAAGGTCATTGGTCTACCCACACGCGTAGTAATTGAACGCGAGGCTTCCTTTGGAATAGGTGGGGGGACTGAAATTAAAAAAAAATATAAAAAACAAATGAGATCGGCGCCAATGTCTACGTAAGTGTCACGTATGTACACTGTCAGTGGTGTTCCATGAAAAAGTGGCGAAGCGAGTGAAGAAAGAGCGACAAAGAGGAGTTTAGTAGAGAAACTCGGTGGGAATCGAGTTGTTACGGCACCCGCCATTGATGCACACTGACACTAATAGTTTCGTTTTTAACCACGATGCGGTTTGCATATGCTAGAATTATTTGTCCACCACACGACGAATTGTGTTGAGGGATGGCCATTGAAAGAGGCTGGAGCACGCTCGGCTTGCTCTCTCTCTCTCTCTCTCTCTCTCTCTCTCTGTCTGTGCGTGCGCGCATATGAGTGCGTGTGCTTGTTGCTCGGTTTCTCTTGCCACGCCATGACTATACGATCAAGATTTCGAAACTAGCGATACGTTGCAAGTCAAGTCCTCTATTCTATGGCATTAATTGGTGCTACAATAGTTTTTAGTTTAAAAGAAGACGTAAAAGAACTTACCTAAAACGTCAACCAAGTAAACAATGCTGGTATTCCCAATCTTATTCCTGGCAACACACGTGTAGTTCCCGCTTTGGTCGTAGCGAGCTTGCGGCGACTGTATCACCTCGCCAAAATCCGTGGACACCATGGTAGCGTCGAAAAATCTGGAAAAAAACTAGGATTTATCTCCATTGACATTAGCGCCATCTCTTGTCATTTCTTGTAACCTTTTGGATAAATAAATAAAAATAAATAAATATTAGGGAACAATTCACACAAATTGACCTAGTCCCAAAGTAAGCGCTAGTAAGGCTTGTGTTATGGGTGCTAGACAACGATATACATACTTATATAGAGAAATACATACTTATATAGATAGAAACATCCATGACTCAGAAACAAATATTCGTGCTCATCACACAAATATATGTACCTACCAGGATTCGAACCCGGGACGCTTGCTTCGCAGGCAGGGTCACTCACTACCAACTAGGCCAACCGCGTCGTCAAAGGTAAGGTAAGGTAAGGTTTTATAGTTGTTACTATATTGAGGCTAGGGCTTGCAATCCGGATAACCGGATATCCATATTATCCGGATAACCGGACATTTTCAAAACCGGATAAGAGGCACTTCATTATCCGGATAATTTGAATAATTCGAATATCAGTTAATAATGTATACGTGTGTGACGTGTGGTATGGAGTATGCATATTCAAACATTTTTTATCTGTATTAGGTGGGTTTAAATACAACAATACTAAAGTTCATTCATACTATGCTGTTTGATTTAGTGGTGGTAAGAAAGAAAGAAAGAACACATTTATTCCTTTTTGCAAGACACACAAATATAAGAGAATATACACAATTTAAAATAGAAAATAATCAAGACATATAAAAATAGATCATCAGCGTTGTGTGTCTCTTCGCAAAAGTGAAACGGTCGCTGGCTCAGCATTACGCTGAGGCGTTAGACACCTGCAGCACTGATTTTCAGCCAGAACCGTCTATGCCTCACGAAACGATACACAGATAAAATATACTACATAATCCATAAACTTTTAAGTAAACAAAGCAATAAATAGATAGAACCCGACTTATGTGTAACTAAAAAAAAATACATAAATTAATTAAATAGTTTACAATAAACAAAAAATAAAAAGGAAGGAAAACTAAATTGTTCAAAAACAACAAACAGGCTGGCATATCAAAGTGCAAAGTGCTGGAACTATTGTAAGGATTTTTGGAGCGTCAATAAGAGATCCTTCGGCTTGCACTGCGCTTGAAGGTGTAACTACTTGACGCTCCTTGGATAGGGGGAGGAATATCATTCCAGCACTTGGACGCCGCAAACTTGAAACTGCCTCGAAATGTCGCAGTCCGATGCTTAGGTACGAGAACCATTGCGCTCCTGCGCTCACTACTTGACCAAACCATCTTGTTAAATTGGTATGATGGGGTCGACGTCTCACGCCGAACAGCAAAGTGGCTAGGTGCATGCGCCTGCGCGAAGGCATGTTCAGCAAGTTTGCGGCGTTCAGGTATGGGGTGATATGGGAGCGAGGAGGGACGTGGAAACAAAAACGGGCACATGCGTTTTGCAGTCGCTGTAAAAGTCTCTTAGAACGAGCAAGAATGCAACCGCCATAAATAACGTCATAATAGTTTAATCTGGACAATATAAGCGATTCACAAAGGTCAACACGCAAATCGACACTAAGGTAATCGCGTATATTGTACAGAATTGTGAGGCGGTAGAAGCAGTTACAACATTTTAGGTAGCAAGAGCAGCAAGAGTATTCCGAATTTGATGCCTCGATCCAAAAACGATATACTTGGACTTGCCGGGATTAAGGACCAAACAGTTCTTCTCCGACCAAGCCGAAATTCGATTCAGCATTGATAGCGTCCACAGCAAAAGACGTCTCTGACGGCGCGCAGGAGATATATAGTTGCAGATCGTCCGCGTACAGATGGTATCCATTGATTAAAAACACTCATCGTTAAGTTGATTAAACAATTTATAAATTACTAGCTTCTGCCCGCGACTTCTTATACATAAAAACCTTCCTCTTGAATCACTCTATCTATTAAAAAAACCGCATCAAAATCCGTTGTGTAGTTTTGAAAATATAAGCATACATAGGGACATAGGGACATAGAGACATAGGGACAGAGAAAGCGACTTTATTTTATACTATGTAGTGATTATTCGCGTTTTTTTTTCAATATTTGGAAAATTATTCAAATTATCCGAAAAAACCGGATATCCGGATACGGAGATTTGAAATATCCGGATAGTAAAAAGTTACCGGATAGTGCAAGCCCTAATTGAGGCTTGTGGAAATTATTTTATTTTTCCTTAATTTATACTCTTAATATAAGAAATCATAGCAAAATACCTCAAGGGGAGGCCATCTTTGAACCAATATACTTCCGGCATGGGGTTGCCATAGGGATGGCATTGCAGGTAGAAAGCTTGGCCTGACATAACCTCTAGTTTCGTCTCTTTTTCCGTCATATTCATATTTTTAAACAACGTTTGGAATATTTTTGGCGGCTCTAGAAAAAGACATAAAATGAATGCGTTGTAAAAGATTTCTTAAATAATATATTCTAGTTTTCAGTACCCATAATTTAGAAAAATAATATCCAAAGGCATACCAAGAAAAAAAACCGGTAAATAAAATTCTCAACACAACAACATTATCTATCGTTTAAAACAGCGCCATCTCTCGTCCTGGGTGAGCAAAGCATGTTCTACAGTTCGTATTTGTGTCGTACAGACATTTGTTAATAGATGGCGCTTGGCAACAAAATTCGCTTGGACTAAAAAAAATTGCTGAGTTTCAAACATTCAAATAAAAAAGTGGTTCTTGAGTAACCTTTACACACCTAACACATCTACCTTGAGTCTCCTTTCATCCATCCCTCCTTCGTTGCTCGCGACGCACGAGTACATTCCAGAATGGCTGGTTCCCACGTCAGTTAGAGTTAAGTCAGTGTAACTGATATCTTCGCGGTTTTCATACAATAACTGGCCGTTCTTGATCCATTGTATGGCGGGAATAGGTTGACCGGATGCCTTGCAGGAAATACGTATGTTGGTGCCGAGCTGAAATAAATTCTTGCTACACATTTCCACTTTTTGTTGACTGTATTTGCATGTCATTCCTGCTACACAATGTGTTCCGAATCCCAAGTCAAATCGAGCACTAAAAGCTGGCTAAATTGAACTTTAAAAAATCGATTCAAAATAATCCTTCGATTAACCGGTTTAAGAATAATATTTGACTTAAATAACAAGCGCTAACAAATTTAGTCGATTTGCATTAGAATGCAATAAAGAGTAAGAATTCAAAGGCACCACTTTGTTCAGGAAGAACCAACCTACATGTTTAGACGGTCTGTAAAAGGAACCAACAAAAAAAAATATTTTCTTCTTCTTTTTTTAATATGGCCCCATCGATCGATGCGATGATTTCGCCATTGTCAAATGAATAAAAACAGTATTAAAAAATCTTGTGACAAAAATGTCGGCAATGTTGTACGGTAGAACACGGTCAAATGAACCCTCCCCCACTTCGGGCTCTTAGCCAACGGATAATATCCCTCAGAATCTGCCATGAAATCAATAACCGATGCCCAGGGTGCACCGGACTAAGCAGCTCTGGACCACACGCGGAGGTAACCCGGCTCGCACCCCTATTCTATTTTCATATACTTGTATACTTTACCACTATTTCAGTGCTCCCTTCCACAGTGATACCCCGCTCTCCTTCAAACAGTGTCATCTCCTGGACACTAGGTGACGCCACTATAGCGACGCGATAGACAATGTGGGTGGAGCCAGCCTTGTTGCGAGCATCGCAGCGGTATAAGCCGGCGGAGAGAGTCGACACGTTCGCAGCGACGAGCGATGATTTGTTAGAGTGCCAGTTTGTGTTACTGTAAAAAACACCATACAAATATTACTTCCATGTTGGTCTGGGAGCAAAGAAAGAACATAGAATGTACCAGTTGCTTCTCTTCCCGGGCAGATGGTAAAAGCCCATCGAGGGAATGGGCGAAAATCATAGGAATCATGGCGATGCGGCTAGCAACCCATTACTATTTTCATTCCATTTTCCATCTATACCTAGCCCCACAATCTTGCTAAACGTGGCCTGTAGTTCTAGTCACTTTAGGCTCTGTTTACCCCGTAGGGATAAAGATGTGATTTGTGTATTGTATTGTATTGTAAATATTATAAACTAGCTGTTGGACGCGACTTTGTCAGCGACTTTTATAGCTATCCCACGGGAATAACACAACTTCTTGGGATAAAAAGCCTGTGTGCTATTCCAGATTATAATCTATCTCTGTGCCAAATTTCGAAAGAGTAACAATTTAGTTTAGAGATAGTTGGAGTCCCCGGGAAGGATATTGTTGGAAGTATTCAAACTATACATACTAGCGCCCTCTAGTATAATATCGAATGTGTATGTAGGTTGTTTATAAAAGGAATCTGCACCTTCCACCAAGTGAGATAGAGGTCAATCACTGGTCAGTTCGTAGTAAAAAAAAAGAATAAATTCAGTCTGTGGTAACGATTTCTTGTTTTTCAATAGGTTATGGGCCCAGGATAGTTTTTGTCCCGAAAAATTGCATAGTTCCCGCGGGATAGCGATAAGCTGATTCTGGGACATAGTTGCGGGTAACAACTAGTTAGAGTATAGAATAGTGTGCTAGCAGTGAAGCTGTCCGCTATTGGCGTAGCAACGAAATTTCGTTATTCCTGAGCAAAAAACCTTGTGAAAGTTATTTTTTTAAACTTTTGAAGTTGGAATAAGTTTTTCTACATAAAAGCAGCTTAGACGTCTCGACAAAATGCCTAAGAAGTTTATACCGAGACGCTTAAAAATTACTGTGTCAAGTAAAACGCTTATTTAACTTCTTACTTGTAGGTCCACTCCACCTCAGGTTTTGGGGATCCCCTGGCGTTGCAGTCGAGGGAAGCATTCATTCCTTCCTTCAGCTGGACGTCCAACAAGTCGAATTCAGATATGAACGGCGGCACTGGAAAAGTAATTAATCAGAATTGCATACATACACAGATCACGTCTTTATCCCTTACGGGGTAGACAGAGCCTAAGGTAACAGGTACCTATAGGTCACATTTAGCAAGATTGTGGGCGTATAGGTGGAAAATGGAATCAAAATAGTGATCGGTTGCTAGCCTCATCGCCTAAAACATGATTCCTATGATTATCTCCCATTCCCTCGATGGGCTTTTACCATCTGCGCGGGTAGACAAGCAACTGGTACATTCTATGTTTTTCCTTGCTCCCAGACCAGCATGGAAGTTAATCAGTATTGCTATGCTCTTATATGTCCAATAATAGAGACATAAATAAATGTCAATTTAACATTTTAAAACCGTACAATATATTTTATGCCATAAATGCAAAAAAAGTGTGATTTGTAGGGTAATTCTACCGTGGACGTTCATGCTGGCCTGGGAGCAAACATCGAATGTACAGTACCTTCTCTTCCCGCGCAGATGGTAACAGCCCGTCGAGGGAACGGGCAAAAATCTTAGGAATAGGTTAGTTATAGGCGATGCGACTAGCGGCATCACTATTTTGATTCCCCTTTCCACATATACGCCCACAACGTGGCCTTTAGGTCGTTACCATAGGCTCTGTCTACGCCGTAAGGGATACAGACGTGATTTGTGTATGTATGTATGAATGTGGACGTCTTCACGTCAGAGGCGTCTCTAGCCCTTGTGGCGCCCGTGTGCAACCAGTACCCTGGCGCCCTCTAGTCTAGTAGGCGCAATTTAATCTTTAATTATCTGTTTTAAGGCTGATTTCACGTTGAAACAAAAGTCATTGTGTAAATTTAAATAGAGTAGCCTTGCTTTGCTACCGCGCCGCCCCCGGCGTCGGCCATAACACGGGCGCTGGGTCTGAGAGCGCCGGCGCCGCGAGCGACGCATCTTTGGAGGTGTCGCATTAAGCTGGGTACTGACCAACGTTACGAGGTGTAATGTAACATGTTACACAGCGAGCATTCATGCAATCAGTACGTAGTTGTTACGGGGAAACCAGCGAGCAACTACGTACTGACTGCATGAATGCTCGCTGTGTAACATGTTACATTACACCTCGTAACGTTGGTCAGTACCCAGCTTTAGAGGGCGCTCGGCGCCCCCTTAGACCCGGCGCCCGTGTGCGCCGCACACCCTGCACCATAGGTAAAGACGCCTGGCTTCACGTTGATATTAATGTACTTACCCAGAACGTCCAGACTGAAATGCCTTGCAATGGTGCCGTGCGCGTTGCTCACAATGCATTTGTACACCCCAGTCTGATGCAGTTGCAAGTTCATCAGTTTGAGGCGGTCTTTATCCTCGCCTACAACTATTTTAGAATTGAACAGCCATTTTATCTGTAATAATCAAAAATAACAATGTAACAAAACAGACATTCTTATATCTTATGTCCGTGGGACTCAAACTATCTCTATACCAAATTTCATCTAAATCGGATTAGCAAATAAATAGTAAACGGCTTAGGTAATAGACAGACAGTTAATACAAGTGCAAGCGACAGACAGACGGCGAAAACCGACTTTGTTTTATACTATACTAGCGACCCGCCCCGGCTTCGCACGGTATATTATGCATGTATTATACATATAAACCTTCCTCTTGAATCACTCTATCTATTAAAAAAAACCGCATCAAAATCCGTTGACTGGTTTTGAAGATATAAGCATACATACGGACACGGGGACAGAAAAAGCGACTTTATTTTATACTATGTAGTGATAGTGATAGTGAAAATAATTAAAACAAACTTACCAAGGCTCCCGGCTTAGCATCCACCCCGCAGTCCAGCCACTTGTCACCGCCCCTCACCACTTCCACTTCTTCCGCTTCTTCAGCCGTAAACTTCGGCGGCCATTCCACCTCCACCCACAGCTTGGCGTAGGCTGAGCCCACAGCGTTAGCGACCACGCAGGCGTACTGCGAGGCATTGTCGCGTGATACATTCACGAAGGTGAGAAAACCGTGCGATACTATGTTGGCGTCCTGAAAAGTGTTATAATAAGAACAAAAATTTGCCTTACTCCGCTACTCACGTGCAAGACAGCCAAGGCTGTGGGAAATATGTTTCAACATGCACACACTCCTCTGCTGCCACATAAAACATACATATATAATAAGCTTAATGATCCCCTACATCACACATCACTGACGCGCGTTTCGGACCCTCTGCGGGTCCATTGTGGGGGGGTGTGTAATGATCGATATAAAAATATTTAATATATTTTCTATCGATATATCAACATTTGATATAATTTCAAAGGGTGTAATCACTCATTGTGTATAATAAACGTTTGGTATAATTTTAAAATATATACATTTATTTCGTATATTTATCGTTCGGTATAACGCTTATTTCTTATAACGATTATGTGGTATAACGCTCATTTTATATACAAATCATAATATATAAATTTGCACATTGTGTTTTATTTACCTAACCTAACCAACTTTTTTATAGCAGTTCGTTTTTGTTGGGGGACGCAGTTCAAACCTAACCTAACCCACTTTTATTTTATATAAAAATAACGTTATACCATAAGTTCATTATAGGAAATAAGCATTATACTTAAAGAATGTTATATTAAATGATATTATATCAAATGATCATTATAAGAAATGATAATTATGTCATATGTAAATATATTAAGTGTTGTTATATGATTTAATAATTATATCAAATGAGCGTTATTGCTACTAATATTATACCAAAAATGTTTATAGCCATCGTTACGCACCCCCATTGTGGGTTGTAGTGCGGTCCAGACCTTTGAATTTCTGTTAAATCTGAAAATGCAATATTTAGACCTGGAATCCAATACCCGCCAACTGCACTTCGCAGTCCTAAAAAGAGGAGATTGGGTCATACGTTGATAAATACGAGTATCTTCGGTGTTTTTATAATCGAACCTTGTACCATGTTACAACGTCGCTCGCCGAGGTTGTCATTGGGCATTCCGTGGTGACATTTGTCCCCTCCAACAATGTTATCTTCGAATCCGATTCGTCAGCTTGCATTTTTCCGGGTAGAGCTGAAAACATAGAACTATCACAATTTTTGGCTCTGTTACTCGATATTCTGGATTTTTGCTTAGTAATCCCGATGGGCACCCTACGAAAAACCTTACGCTTAGGCAGGTTAGGTACAGTGGCGTAGCTATCGGATGGCTAGACGGGGCAGTGCCCCGGGGCCCCGAAGCTCAGGGGGCCCCTCGGACTCTGACTTACATACTACAAATTGAACTAGCGCGTTTCAACAGCACTAAACTTAAATTATCACAAATTAAAAAAAACATGCAAAGGGTTAAATAGTTTAGTTGGGGCCCTAGTTTATTTCTTGCCCCAGGGCCTTTGGTTACCTAGCTACGCCACTGGTTAGGTAGTTATTTTATAATGCAAAAGGTTGCAAATGTGTTCGTTCAATAGCCTCCGCACTAGACACAAGGCCTGTGCCGCGGAGACCAAAGACAATTAGGTGTAACAAAGGTTTGTTTCTTTTTGTTTTATTCTAAAGAAAAACTTATGATACTTGCAGTAAATCTCGACAGCAACAGTTTTATTCGTTTCGCCGACAGTATTCTTCGCTTTGCAGAAATACGAGCCGCTCAATTCAGGCGAAGGCTTTTTGATCGTTAGCGTCCCGTGTGCGTCGACGTCATAGCGGCTGTCTGTAATATACATGTTTATGAGGGTGATAGGACCTTGTGCAAAGTCCTACGATCACACTAGCTAACCCTGCCGCCAAGCAGCAGTGATTGGAGTAAGACAGCCGGTGAAATTACTGGATCATGAGGTATTCCGTCTTAGCTCTTTAGACTAGCAACGCTGCGGTCTTGCGGATATCCGTGCTCAAGACCATCAGGTACCTAAACCACTTTGCTCGTTTGCCATCTTCACTACATAGTATAAAATAAAGTCGCTTTCTCTGTCCCTGTGTCCCTATGTCCCTATGTATGCTTATATCTTCAAAACCATACAACGGATTTTGATGCGGTTTTTTTTTAATAGACAGAGTGATTCAAGAGGAAGGTTTATATGTATAATACATGCATAATATACCGTGCGAAGCCGGGGCGGGTCGCTAGTTGTATATAAAAAATATGTATGTATGTATGTATGTAAACTCTTTATTGCACATAAAAATTAAAAAATACAAAAATACACAGAAAATAGTACAAAGGCGAACTTATCCCTAAGAAGGGATTTCTTCCAGTTAACCTGACACAGAAAGGAACTACTGCTGGGCAAAAGCCTTTCTTCTAGACTTCAAACTCACCCTGTCCCTTACGTCTTGCCAGTCGCTCGAGACCTCGTCTAGATCATCCCGGCATCTCCACCTCAGCCGCGGTGCCGGCAGCCATCTTGGGTCATCCACCGCGTGGTCACACACGCCCACCGCTCTGGGTGCATGTGGCAGACGTGGCCAGCCGACTCCCATTCCTATTCTAAGGAGTATGGTCTTAAATACAAAGGTTACCTTTATCAAGATAGGAATTATCTTTCATCCAATACACGTATGGCTTAGGTTTTCCGGCTGCTTTGCAAGGCACCATCAGCAGAGAATCCATGTCCGTAGCTATGTAAGTCCCTGTGTAGTCTTCTAGTATCACTGGTGGTTCTAGAACATTCAAAACTGTACGACACCGGCGGCTCGGCGAGCGATGGTCTAATAGATTGCGTGTGTTGCTTAGTAACTGCTGTGCGGGGAGCGCTTCGAACGCGTAATGGACAGAGAACACACTCGACGTACCGCCGGCCTCGGTTATTAGTTGTAAGGAGACATCGTGATAGTCTGGGTAAGTAGAGATGGCGGACAATACTTCATCTTCTAAATATATATAACTCAAAGGTGACTGACTGACTGACAGTGATCTATCAACGCACAGCCCAAACCACTGGACGGATCGGGCTGAAATTTGGCATGCAGGTAGATGTTATGGCGTAGGCATCCGCTAAGAAAAAAATTTGATCAATTCTACCCCCAAGGGGATAAAATAGGGGATGAAAGTTTGTATGAAACTTTGTCAATTTTAAACCTTTGCATGCATACTATACTTCTTAACGCGAGCGAAGCCGCGGGCAAAAGCTAGTGTAAGATATGTAGATGTTACACAGACATCCGATATAAGGAGGGCCCTATAAGAACAGCACTCACTCACAAGCAGTGACAGCTGACATTACTTCCGTTCAATCCGTTTTTTTTATATATATATGAATAGGAAGGCAAACGAGCAAGTGGGTCACCTGATGGTAAGTGATCACCACTGCCCATAAACACCCGCAACCCCGGAGGGATTGCAGATGCGTTGCCAACCTAGAGGATTAAGATGAAATGCCTCTTGTGCCCGTAATTTCCCCGGCTGTCTTACTCTCCACACCGGAACACAGCAGTGCAAGCACTGCTACTTAGCGGCAGGATTAGCGAGTAAGATGGTGGTAGCGATCCGGACGGACCTTGCACAAGGCCCTACCACCCCCATTCGAGACAACTGTACCTACCATTGATTTGTACATAGAAGTTCTTTCTAGCGACACCGACCATATTGTCAGCTAAGCAGGCGTACTGCCCTTCGTGAAAAGACGTCACATTTGTAATATTAATATTCCCATATTCATTGAATCTGAAAAGAAATACATACATAAATCACGTCTTTATCCCTCACGGGGTAGACAGAGCGTAAGGTAACAAGACCTAAAGGCCACGTTTTGCATGATCGATTGGTGGCATACTATTGGCTGAAGATTAAAGAAAATATTCCATCTAAAATTAAACTGACCTCGTATTTGTAGTATTTTCCAGCAGCGCATTATCTTGAAATTCCCATCGTAGAGTGGGGATGGGAAACCCAACAGCATCACAACTCAGGGTTAAATTAGAACCGACCAAAACGTTAACGTCCACCTCCAAAGGCGGTTCAATGGTTGGTGGGACTGAAAGAGAGGTAGAAGAAAATCAGCCGTTATTTTTGCTCGACAGTATATTCGGTTTACTCGACGGCAATTTAAGTCATACTATCAAGTCTATACCAGATTTAATGACTAAATCAGAATTTCCCACAAATACATACATACATATATCACGTCTTTATCCCTTGCGGGGTACACAGAGCCTAAGGTAAAAAACATTAAGGCCACGTTTAGCATGATTAAGGATGTATAGGTGGAAAGGGAAATCAAAATAGTGATGGGTTGCTACCCGCATCACCTATAGCGTGATTCCTAAGACTTTCGCCTATTCCCTAGGCTTTTACCATCTGCGCGGGAAGAGAAGCAACTGGTACATTCTATGTTTTTCTTTGCTCCCAGACCAGCATGGATGTTTCCCACAAAACAGCACAAGAAATAGGAAACGTTAATCATTTAAATCCATGTACGGTTGTTGCACACAATACATAACTGCTCAGCACCGGATCGGCGCCGCCTCAACTCGAGCCGTCCAGTATTCTTTGTAAGAAATTCCATACTGTAACGCACACATATCGGCATCGGAACAGCATCGCCTTCCTTCAGCACAAGCTAGTAACCCGGAAGCAGCGCGCGGGCAACTCGCAGTCATCGAGCTTACATCTGGCCGCCGCCGCGCTGGCGTCTCGCCGCCGGAACGGGGACTACCAGCTCTAGCCGCCGCCTCGCTTTAAGCGCACTGTCGCCCAGCCGTAAGCGCGATGTCACCTAGCCGCAACCGCGGTGCTGAGCAGTTTCCGTTACGTGCTTGCGTATGGTTGACGCCTGGTTTACGGCGAGCCGATGAGGTGAGGCGCCGAGCGTTTACGTGTGCGGCAACCTTTAATTTAACCGGGGTCTAGGTGACCTCTTAGAATGATAAAATCTGTGTGACGTACTGAATGGGTGGCCCCTTTAGTATATACTTCTCTAAGCTTACCCCAAATGTAGACAGCGTAGGTCACGTTCGTGTTTCCATATTTGTTGCTGACCACGCACGTGTAATCTCCAAAGTCGGTCAAGTTAGCCACAAACCTGAGACAAGGGTAATTTTAACCATAAAGTTAAGCTGGGTACTCATCTTCGGGCATATCGCATGCGGTATGCTCGCGAGCCACGCCACGTTGGGGATGTTGGTTACTATAACTAGTAACTAGGGTTAACGGAACTTCGTCTCCGCATCCGTTACTGCGGAAGTTCCGCAAGAATCGTACCTCCGCCTCCGCCTCCGCATTTTTTTTGCGGAGTTGTAGATTCATTTATATCGTAATTGTTATAATTATATAATAATAACAACGCGCGAGCAGCGACGCTCAACGACGCGACGACTGAGCCGTCCGGCGCGATTTCTTTTAAGCGATTTAGTACAAAGTAATTATTTATTTAAGTCACACGTTGAAGCCGAAACAGTTGAGTTCAATAAATCATTTAAATTACTATTTTTTCCACATCCATTTTCATCTCCGCCTCCGCTAAGATGGCCGCCATTACAACCCTAACTATAACATACAACAGTTAACAGCTAGTAGTGTTATAATTAAGCAAAACTGATTTAAGTATGCACCTTATTCCGAACTCATCAATGTATTTCCGGTCGTCAGTGACGGCGTCTCCGTTCTGCAACCACCTCACTTCCGGGGTGGGGGAGCCTTTGCCGACACACGGTAGTTCTATCAGTTGGCCTTCCAAGTAGTCCACCGGGGGTTCGAATCCTGGAGGCGTTATTTCGGAAGCAGCTGGAAATGGCAAAGTATATAATTACAAATTCTAAATACACATACACAAATCACATGATTATCCCTTACGGATAGACAGAGCCTAAGGTAACAAAACCTTAAGGCCACGTTTCGCAAGACTGCGTATAGGTGGAAAATGGAATGAAAATAGTGATGGGTTGGGTGTAACTCAGGTTCAACTCTAACTTCGTTCACGTTCAGATTTTAGGTTCAACTTAAGGCCTCGCAATAAAGAAATCTGCCGTATGGGTGACGTCTCTTGTTGACATGGCGGCGAAAAGGTTAAAAAGTAAACACACTTAATTTATGTCGACCCTTTATACACCCCCCCCCCCCCCCCCCCCTTCCCCTATCCGCCTATTACTCTCTGTCTTTCTCTCTCTTTGCTCTTATTATTATTGTCTACTTTGTTCTTTGTTTCTGTATTGTTTTGTACTGATTTGTGGTGTTCAATAAAGAGTATTTGTATTGTATTGTATTGTATACATATGTGTATGTTTTGTAGTAACATTGCATACTGAGCATTTTACTGTTCAACTTACCATAAATAATCAGAGTGAAGTTTTTCCGCGTGGATCCCAAAATACTGGTGGCGTTGCAGGAAAACAAACCAGAGTCCTGTTCAGTCGCCTTCTCTATCACTAAATCGCTGGCACTTGTCAAATATCTATAAAATAAAAGCGTTAGAAGAAACAATAAAGCTATGGTATAAGTATTCATATTAAAAGCTTTTATCAAACAATTTGCCTCCGTGGCGTCGTTCAAGGAGGGCTTGAGGAAGATGTGGCTTACACCATCTCCTTAAATATTGTATGTGTGTACTCATATTGCATGTGTGTAATGATATTTAGTAGTTTATTTATGAATTGTTTGTGGTATTTTGAGATGTACGCTCTATTGTGGTTTTCACTATATGGATATTTTAAACTCACTCTTTGACGGTCCCTCGCTTAATGCTCCTCTCATTTACTCAAAGGTTAACTGGTAGAGATCGCTTATTGGGATAATTTCGCCTTTGTATATTTGTACAATAAAGCGTTTAGGTACTTACTTACTTACTTTTATTTAACTAGACCTGTTTGTTTTGTTAGGGTCAAATCATAGAAGTCACTTAGTTTTGACCCACTAGAGGGCGGATTGCTTTGAAACTAGGTACACTTATGTAGAATGGGTAACAAAGCAAGTATAGCCAACAAAAAGTACAGTCAACACAAAAGCTTGTATTAGAAATTATTTTTTTAAGAAAAAAATATTTACGAAACCGAATGCAGATAAAAAAATGCAGGTGTTCTTGTTCTAGTTTCAAAGTTATCAGCTCTTTTCTGCGGTATCTTTACTTTTTGTGTTAGATTTTTCGTAACTTTCAATGTAATTTTCAGTTATTTCACGTACATGTTTTTTGTGAAACTCAACGGCCTCTCGTCCTTCGTCCAGACGACCGTAGGTTGAGGTATACCCATGGCTAAGCACGACAGTGAAACCTTCTTTCCCAGCTGTACTTCCATAGGTTTCTGATTTGATATCTCCTTTAATTCTGGAGCATCTGTTAAAGGAATTAGAGGAATATTTAGACAACTTTATTTACTTTACTTGCAACTATACTCCGTTTTTCTAGAGACGAAGAAATTACAATCCTCTTGTGTAAAAAAATATTTTATTTCCTATAGGTATGCACAGTAAAATTGCCTTACCTAAATACGAGTGTTGCTCATCCCATTTCTGACCAGTAGGCTTACTGTCTCACTCGCTCGCAATCGCCATAGTGTTCATTTTGACTATGGGCTGACAATTGGCCTCGGAATCAGCTAGCTATCACATTCATACAAGAACTGTCAAAATGAACACGATGGCGATTGCGAGCGAGTTACATAATAAGCCTACAGGACGCGGCCCTTCGCCATAAAACGTTACATACTAGCAAAATATGCAATTTACTTACACTGAACAGACAATTCCACATCGTAGTATCCCATTCCGAGTACATTTTCAGCTATGCATCTGTAAGACCCAGCATGGTCAACTTTTGTATTGGAAATGGTAATTTGAATTCCATTGTCGCTAATTATTACTTCGTCTGGTAATGGGACGTAGCTTGTGCCATTTGAGTGTTGCCAGGTCAACGTCGGCTTGGGGTTGCCTTTTAAAACACTGAAAAAAGTAAGTTTTGAAAATGAAGGTTATGTACAATGCTGGTCTGGGAGCAAAGAAAAAACATAGAATGTACTAGTTGCATCTCTTCCCGCGTAGATGATAAGAGCCCACGAGGGAGTAGGCGAATATCTTAAGAATGTTATAGGCGATGCGGCTAGCAATCCATCGCTACTTTGATTCCCCTTTCCACCTATACGCCATACCACCTAAACGAGCCTTCCTGTTCTTGAAAGGGCCGGCAACGCACCTGTGATTCCCCAAGTCTTGCAGGGTGTCCCTGGGCGATGGCGATTACTTTCCATCAGGTGACCCGTCTGCTCGTTTGCCCCCTCTTATATAACAAAAACATGCTTAACTTGGCCTTTAGGTCGGTTACTTTAGGCCCTGTCTACCCCGTAAGGGATAAAATTATTCTGGAATATTGCAGCAGGTGGTTGTGGGTTAGTTTGAAGGAATAATCCTGTAAAGGTCGTCGCCCCTTTGACACTACTTTGTGATCACCGACCAATGTGTGGAAGCATTTTGTCAGCCACAATAAAAAAAGTCTGAAAAACATTTGCAGGGGTGTTCAATCAAACTAATTTCACCAGTATTACGAATTCACTAAAAAAAGTGTATATATTTTTAATTGCCTACCTAAAGTAAGGCCAACGAGACAAGATAAAATACGTAAACAATCGGCTTTTACTCAGTAACATCGCGTACGCAATAATGGCGTCAGTTGGTCGATGACAGCTGTCACTGCGTGATTCGAGTTCAGGAAAGCAGCCAATACCGCAGTTATCAACGTTTGAACCATTGAACGTGTGTTTACATTCTCAGAGCCGGATCTACCATATGGCTTTTTGGGCTTCAGCCCAGGGCCCCGTGGATTCAAGGGGCCCCCAGCTAAGTCAAGTCAAAGTCAATTTTTTTTTCTTATACTTTGAGTAATTAGGTGGGCCCCTAAGTAGTATTAGCCCAGGGGGGCCCTGGGCTAATACTACTTAGGGGCCCTAAACTTACGGTCCGGCCCTGACACTCTCTATCATTGGCCTTCTTTAGTAGTTAAAAAAATACGGGTAGGTGCAGCCAATGCACTTGGCAAAGAGATTGAATAGTTCACCACATTACGTTACAATAGCGTTGTACGCTGCAAAAATGATTAGTTTCTTCTATTTAGCTTTTACGATACACAATCTCACCTACATGTTAGTATTGTAGTATTTCCTTTCCGCGTCACCATCCTAGCTGGTGCATTAGCCAACACTGGATATTCTGAAATAAAATGATAGGTTATAGACGATTTTGTCTTATGGACTATGATGTATGTATGTATGTATAACTCTTTATTGTACATACATAAAACACAAGAAAAAGATGAATACAGGACAACACAAATGCACAAAGCGAAAAGGGATCTCTTCCAGTTAACCTTTGAACGATTGACAGGACGATGCGCTTCATCGCACTCAAGTAAAATGTACTCGAACCATGATATTTATTTTTTGAATTTTTTTACATAAAATATCGAGTTAATGTTCTAGATTTGTTATTCTTTGACATACCCAAACCGTTGACGCTCAAGGTCCCATTGACAACAAGTTCTTCGTATCCATTTTTAGCTTCACAAGAGTACATTCCCAGATCGTCGAAATCGACTCTCTCTATACTAATAGTCGAGTCATCGGTTCTGTGTACTGTGCGTTTGTTTGACAGCTCAGTAGAATTATGATGCCATTTTATTTCTGCTTTTGGATACGAGTCTACTTCGCATCGCATCGATACATTGGAGTAAAGTTGTGCGGAGATATCTGTAATGATAAAGAGCTTGTTTAAAAAAACAACCGTGATACTGGGGGCCGATTTTCGAAAGCACATGTGTGAAAATACCACTCGAAAGTGGTGAAAAATTGGGCTGAATTTTAAAGACGCGTAGCTTAGAAGATACTTACGGCTTTCATTAATCTTGTAAACTAGTCAAAAATTTGATTAGAGCTGTAGAGATTTATACCACTTTCGAGTGGTATTTTCACACATGTGCTTTCAAAAATCGGGCCCCAGATCGATCAACGCACAGCTCAAAACTCTGAACGGATTGCGCTGAAATTAGGCACGCATAACATAGGGGTTTCTCGGGTGCGTTGCCGGTTCTTGATGATTGAATCATGTTAAGAAACAGTGGCGTAACTATAACGTGTGGGGCACGCGGCAAATTCGACAGATGGGGCTCTTTCCTCAATATAAAGAAGTGCATCAGCGCCCCTTCTGTGCTCTAAACCAAGCCAGTCCGGGGCCCCGTAGAGCTAGGGGCCCGTGGCATTTTGCCACCCCTGGCACCCTATAGTTACGCCACTGTTTAGAAAATAACAGTCCAGTGTCGCGTCTAAGCGAGTTGGGGAGGCTCGTTTGGGAGATAAAACGCCACGCCACGATAAGACGCCACCTGCGTCCACCGGTTTCGCGCAATTTTCGCGATGTCGTCGGTCCACCTAGTGGGAGGCCTGCCAACACTGCGTCTTCCGGTTCGTGGTCGCCACTCGAGAACTTTGCTCCCCCAACGGTTGTCTGTTCTACGAGCGATGTGGCCTGCCCATTGCCACTTCAACGTACATACTTTTCGAGCTATGCCGGTGACTCTAGTTGTTCGGCGAATCTCCGTATTCCGGATTCATAAGCAACTTACCTGAAAATCCTTGCAAGAGTGTCATTGACCTCCTAACTAGTACAGTGACACTGTCCTGGTCTATGCCTTCGGAATTTTCTCCGAAGCAGAAGTATGTTCCGTTCACCTCGCCGTTTTTGCTGTTTAGAGTCAGCACGCTTTTGTAGAGGTTTGGTGTTATCCTAGTTATCTGTAAAAAAAGTATGGGTATGGGACCTCAAGCTTTATAGTCAGGTTTTCTGAACCACGCGGTCGTCAATATAAAATACTTACAGTGTTATTGAGAAAACTTTCAGTCTCCTTGTGCCACAAAATTCTAGGCGCCGGTTTAGCTTCCACCAAGCATGTAACGTTATGCTCTGTTCCATTAACTAAGGTGATATCCTTTATTCCTTCTATGGAAACTTTTGGTTTCATTAATACTATTGTTTCTACTGAGTCTGAAGCTAAAAATAAAACAAAAATTTCAAACCACACTGAAAATTAGAACACAGAAAAATCTGAAAAGTAAAGCTATGGCCCGGAATCGAACCCGGATCCTCATCATTCTACACCGTGTTATACCGCTACACCACCCATAGCTATGGGTGGTTTCTGTGTTCTAATTTTCAGTGTCGTTCAGAAAATTAATTTCTAACGAATAAAACTGTAAAATTAAACACAAAAAAATCAAGAAGTATAATTCTTGATTCATTTGATAGTACCTAAAAATAAAATGTAAAAAGTTTTAAAACTCGAGAACTTTGTAGGTAAGGCCTTGTTTTATTATGCGAAAAATTTCTGATAGTACCTAAGCGAAGGTGTGAACTAGGGTGGAACTTGCCTAGTACATGCCCATTCACCCTCGATTTGAAAACTGCCAGAGTGTAATTCCTTGTGCAAGGAATCCCTAAATCCTGTAGTCAAGCAGCAGTATATGTTTCTATGTTCCGGCGTGGAGAGCAATTAAACAGTTCAAATTACTGGTGAATGCAAGAGGTTCATCTTAACCCTCTACGCTTAAAGCATCTGCGCTCCTTTGGTGTGCATCCACGGGAGGTGCTCACTTACCACCAGAAGACCCACTTGCTATTTCGCCACCCTTATAAAAATACACACACACACACACACACACACACACACACACACACACACACACACACACACACACACACACACACAAATCACGTCTATATCTTATACGGCTCTATGGTTACACACAGCCTAAGGTAAACCTAAACAGGTGGAAAGGGGAATCAAAATAGTGATGGGTTCCTAGCCACATCGCCTATAATATGATTCCTAACCCCCATTCCCTCGATGTTCTTTTACCATCTACGCGGGAAGAGAGGTAGTTCATTTTGTTTTTTCTTTGCTCCCAGACCAGCACGGAAGTAGATTAGATTAGATTAGATTATTTATTCATTCAATAAAAATTACATCATATTGTACATTGTCAATTTTGAAGAATTTAGATTAAATTTAGATTAGTATATAAAGAATAGTAAGTACCTTTATTCTCCCCCTGTAAAGCCAAACATGTCCACACGCCATCAGAAGCAACTGTTCTTTCTAACATGGCATTATAACTGCCGTTTACAGCGCGTCTCTCCACTATAGCACCGTTAAGCAGCCACTGGACTTCGCTACAGCTCTCTACGTGGCATATCAGCTGTACAACGGAGTTTATAGCCTTTGGTAGTGTGTGTGGTCCTAGTATTTGAGCGGTAGGTGGACTGGACACTGTTATAGTTAATGACTGTGATATTTGTCCGCCTGTAAAAATGATTTTTAAAGTTAAGTTACTTAATATCTCATGGCACAATTGATAAACTTTTAAAAAGTTCATGTAAAAAAAATTGACAATGTGAGTAATTGTGTCTAACAAAATATTGTGAATTTAGTAGCTGTAAGAAATAGTAGATTGTCAAACGAGAGCATAAAACAAGCCATTCTACCCGAGCCAGTATGGCGACGTTGGATAGACTATCTCATAAAAAACGCGTCTATTAAATGAAGGTGTATTGTGTATGTGGCTGTATGACCTGTACCTCAGCTACAAAAGAAGAAACTACTCTAGAGGATAAAAAGCCATTTTGTGCAGCCTTCTCTAGATATAAAAAACCACTTCACGAGCATGAGAAGTGAAAAAGTAATTATATTGGTTACCTCTATGAGCAGCGACACAGGAATATACGCCGCCATCTTGTTCCGTGACACGTACAATTGTTTTATTGAAATGATACACTCCCTCGTAATTAGGTTCAGCGCTTATTGTAGTTACTGCAAAGGAAAAGATATATTCCGTACAAGCAATGGTGCCGACATCTTGAAAGTTGCGGGAAACCGGTGGATGCAGGTGGCAAGTTGTCGTTCATTATGGTGTGCTAAGGGGGAGG
Organism: Pandemis cinnamomeana; assembly: GCA_932294345.1. NCBI lineage: Eukaryota > Metazoa > Arthropoda > Insecta > Lepidoptera > Tortricidae > Pandemis > Pandemis cinnamomeana. Next base: position 10,804,917 of record OW028721.1, read on the forward strand.
CCTTTGTTCAACAGTGGACGGCTTCAGTCTGATGATGATGATGATGATGACATGCAATGCAATATAGTAGAATTCAGTATAAAAAAGAATAATAAGAAAAATAAAAAGGCTCGTGTTCAGACAAGGCGTCTTAAATTTGTACCGGAATATTTCAGCCGGTGTTAACGTTAGTTACTGAACACCCTTACAAAGTTTTTTTTTAATTTTGATTCATAATTAAGTCTTTGACGCGGTTCACTTTAAAAAAATTAAATGAATGAATGAATTAAATGAAAACAATTGCATGAAATGAATTGAATGAAATGAAATTCTACCTCATAAGGTATAAAGACGTGATTTGCGTATCTATGTATAAATGTTAAGTAATTAAATGAAATGAAATAATTTTATTTCGGCCCGCCCACTGCCACTTCAGTTTAGCAACTCTTCGGGTTATGTCTACCGCCATCATCATTTCTGATTCTATAGCCCTCATCCATAGCCCGCTGAGAGACTCAGAATTATACCAGTACTTAAATTAAAACTCAGGCGCAGCTATTTCGCATATAGCAGCGGAAGAGCAAGGTAGTTTTAGCTCTTACCATTGTGGTAGCTTGTCCCGTTGAACACCAGTTGGTAGTCGGTCAGGACGGTCTCAGTCAGCGTGGTGCAGGCGATGGTGAGATTGTCTCCAAAAGACAAAGTCGTGTTGCTAGCCGATATCGTTACCACGGGCGGCTCTACTGCAAAAGAAATACATACATAAACGTAGCCTTTAGGTTTTGTTACCTTAGGCTCTGTCTACCCCCTAAGGCTGCGGCTCCACTGAGGCGGAGACGAGCGGAGCGGAGAGGAGACGTGTGGGGATCGACCAATCATATTACATGAAATCCACATCTCGTCTCCGCTCTGTAATATGATTGGTCGATCCCCACACGTCTCCTCTCCGCTCCGCTCGTCTCCGCCTCAGTGGAGCCGCAGCCTAAGGGATAAAGACGTGATTTATGTGTGTGTGTGTGTAAAATTGATAGAAATGGTGACTGCGTCTTCCGGTAGGCTGCGACTACGGAACTCACCCAACAGCTCAACTTCGGTGGTGGTGTGACTGACCCCCGCCACGTTTCTGGCGACGCAGCGGTACGTCCCCGCGCTTTCCTCCCCCATGTCCCTTATCTCATACTGTATAGAAGTACTCTGCCTGAAATCATAATTAAAATTATTCTGGATTACTTCAGCAGGAATTTAAGTTTGACTGAACATGCCTGTTAATGTTTTTCAGACTTTTTTATAGATGTAATAGAACATCTATTACATATAATGAATCAGTAGAAAGTTCGTGTCTGTACATTAAATAAATTCATCAAAAATAGAGTGCTAACGATCAAAAAAGAGCAAGAAAACACAAAAAAGTCGATGTTATAACTTTTGTCTGTCTGTACTACTTAGTATATTAATATGTATTCTAAATTGCACCACCTGCTCAGATCTGTTCTTTTCTCCAGTCCATTGTGCTTGCCTGGTAGAGATCGCTCCGTAGCGACAAGGCCGACTATTGTTACCTTGTAATATTTTGTGTACCTTTTTCTGTTTTGGTTGTTCTATGTGGTGTTCAATAAAGAGTTATTGTATGTATGTATGGATGTGTTCATTAATGTCTGTGTTCGTTAATCTCGGAAACTACGCAACGGATTTTATTGCGGTTTACACATATAGTTAAAACTTATATCAGGGCAAATATTAGGCTTTATTTTATTGAAATGTAGTGTCACCAAAAAAAGTTATTGTCATTTAAAACGTTTCCAGTGACAATTGATTTTTTAACAGTCGTAGCGTTAGAAATACAAACATATGTATACTGTATGTGGTAAACAAAAATGTTTTCATAATTTGTAGTACTTAGGAGTGACTTAATTTATGAAAAACCTTCAGATTACGCTACTGTTACATAATGAGATTCCTTAAAGCACTAGCGTAGCTTTATGAAACGAGCCCTTGCGAGTTTCATAATAAGACACACGAGTTGATTTTTGTGGACGAGGGTTGTCTTGTACGTGAGATTGTGAAGTGTACTGTTTGTTTTATGTACATAAACTCACAAACTGGAAGTCTGCTGAAGCCTGGTACCGTCTTTGGTCCACAAGGCGTTGATTGGAACCAAGCTGTCTATGTCGCATCGTAGCGTCACTGACTGATGCGAAAATGCCTTGATCTAAAAGCAAGAGTATTCTCTCAAGTGTTCTCTCTGTTTAATTTTTTCTTCACAGATAACATTGAATGCGAGTACAGGCGAGGGCATAAATATTCATTTTTTTTAATATGAATAGGAAGGCAAACGAGCAAGTGGGTCACCTGATGGTAAGTGATCACCACTGCCCATAGACACCCGCAACCCCGGAGGGATTGCAGATGCGTTGCCAACCTAGAGGACTAAGATGAAATGCCTCTTGTGCCCGTAATTTCCCCGGCTGTCTTACTCTGCACACCGGAACACAGCAGTGCAAGCACTGCTACTTAGCGGCAGGATTAGCAAGTAAGATAAAGCCATCATGTCAAATATACGTGTCACTGGCCTTATTGGTTGTGGCATAAAGGTGTACAGATGTTTTTGGCGTCGTGGTAACGTTAGTAAATTTATGCCCTTGACTGTACCTATTGCAATATAATTCTGACGTTTTTAGGCTTACTTAAAGTTTTCTTGTATTGTTGTTTTCCTTTCATATTATTATTTTGTGTCATTTGACATTCAGAACTTATGTTTTTAAATTTCCAAACGACACTGAAAATTAAAAACATGGAAAAAACCGAAAAGTAAAGCTATGGCCGGGAATCGAACCCGGATCCTCGTCATTCAGTGCCGCGTGCACCACCAATAGCAGGTGGGTAAGCCTTCGAATTTTTCTAGGTAATTTAATTTCTAACGGTAAGACCGTAAAAATTAAGAAGTAAAAATTCTTGATTCATTCAATAGTACCTACTTATGTTTTTGTTACATCAGAACACAATTGGCAATTCGTTCGTTTCTCTTCATAACACAAAACTTCTGAAATAATAAGTGTATGGCTTACTCACCTTTTTAGCAACAGTTAAATAAGGAACCTCTGTAACAGAAAATTAATATAGCTTAGTGTAAAATAGTCTCATACTATCTACTTCTATTGTACACAAAGTAATAATTTTTCAACCTGGTGATTTGGCTTGTATCGCTGTAGCACCGACTCTGCGAAGTTCCTGTTTATTTTCACCAACACCATTTATCTGGAAAATAATTAATAAATATTCCCTTATTCCTCCTTCCTCCCTTCCCGCCTTTCTTCCTCTCCCTTTGTGTGATACCTATACATACTACAGCCGCGAAGTACTAAGAATTTCGTACAATGGCCTGTCATTGTTTCTCTTTCGGCTTCGTCAGCCGATAATAAGGGATATAGTATAGTCGAATTACGGAAAAGTATGGAAGTAATTCGTGTAGTCGTGTTTTTTTGTGGAATCGTTAGAGGGCACGACTAGATGGTTTCCCTCGGTTTGCACCTTTCTATCATGTACGGAACACTTTAAAATATTAGGTATAAACTTCAAATGCCGTTATTTTGGAGTATGATAAAAGGTATTAGGCGCAAGTTTAGCCACGTGAAGGGTCCCCTTTGGTACATAATGTATGTTAATTAAAAAGGTGTACGATGTATAGAATCTTGGTAAAATATTTTTTTCTGATTGCGGCTCGAGGATAATTCAGACGGTTGGTGCAAACTTAGATTAAGCTTTTCAAAGTATTATAAACACCCAGGTAACTTTGCACCCCCGTGCAAAGTATGGAACATGTTTTTTTTCACTCTTTTGTAGATTGTACTTCGGGGGAAATTAAGATAGTCGTGAAAATTTATAAATAACACATATTTAAAAGATACTACATTCGCACTCAATAAAAAAAAGAAAATTTTAACCGGAAGTTTGGTAAACATAGTTCTATCTAAACGCAAGGAATAGCAGCGAACGCTAGGTAGCGGGTAGTATTACAGAACCGCATGTTCCGTGTAGAAATGTCAATTTTTTATGGGGTGCGAATGTAAATCAAACCAAGTTAAGACGATCGTGACGATTTTTATTAATTCCAAAATTTCCCCCAAAGTACAAAGAAAGTAAAACATAGAAAACTAATTTCCGGGTGTCGCACCCTGGTGCAAATTTGGTATTGTGTTTTGATATATATTCTCATCATTTCCTCAATTTGCACCGCGTTCTGTATTTTTCCCGGGGCCGCAATGCCAAAAAGTATATTTTTAGTTATATGATTTTTTTTTTGTATGTTCCGTAGCTTGAATTGAGCTAAATAACGGGTGCAAATATAGATTAAGATGTAATAAAACGTATGGCAAATTGCACAGACTACACCTATTTTTTCTTCTTAGTTATTACTATTACACCATTTTCAACCAATTCCACCCCTTTCCGGGGGGGTGAATATATCAAGTGATGTATTAAATTCCATTTCTAACCCATACAAATCAAAAACAATTGTTTTTATCAGTTCTTAGAATTATTTCCTGACTTAAGGGAAATTTCACGTATTTTGCCTCCACTAATAGGGCTAGTAGAAGTATCGCGTCTATCGGTAGGTCAAACAGTATGGCGGCGCTTGAATGTGCACATTGTCAAAAAACCGGTCAAGTGCGAGTTGGACTCGCACACTGAGGGTATCTTACAAATTCGGAAGTGAATATAAAATCCAGTGTTGGCAGAGCCCTGACTCCTAAACAAAAGGTAGGCAGTCTGAAGTAATTTTATACAGACATAATAAAAATATTCTGTTTTTTTAGACACATACACAAATCACGTCTTTATCCCTTCCGGGGTAGACAGAGCCTAAGGCAACAAGACCTAACGGCCACGTTTAGCAAGACTGTGGGCGTATAGGTGGAAAGTGGAATCTAAATAGTGATGGGTTGCTAGCCGCATCGCCTATAACATGATTCCTAAGATTTTGGCCCATTCCCTCAATGGGATTTTACCATCTGCGCGGGAAGAGAAGCAACTGGTTCTATGTTTTTTCTTTACTCCCAGACCAGCATGGAAGAACTGTTTTTAGTACTTGTTGTTATAGCGGCCACAAAAATACATTTTGTGTGAAAACTTCAACTTTCTAGCTATCACGGTTCCTGAGATACGGCCAGACAGACGGACAGCGGAGTTAGTAATAGTGTCCCGTTTTTATCTTTGGGGACGGAACCCTAAAAATAAAGGCTATTTTTTTTCGATTCTCTAAGGGGGAGTTGGGGCAGCCCTCTCTTGGCCCCCCTTAGCGACGCCCTTGAAAGAAATCTTGACGATTCACTTACGGCAACGTAGAAGAATTCATCGGGTGGTAGGAAGGCATCAGCCAAATACGTCATGTTGACAAAATCGATTCGCTTCAACGGTATTTCGAACAAAGTCTTTCCGTCCAGTGAGAGTATTTCCGCGAACGATATTGTGACGTTCTTGTCTATTTCTGTCAGTGATATGAGCATGTAGTTGTAGGCGCCTGGAATAAAAGATGGCGGCCATGGCGGGTATCAATGTCAAAGGGTCAAAGGGAAAAAGCGTTAGGGCCGGTGCACCCTGGGCAACATCGCTCAAGAATAACTGGAGACATATTGAGATGAACTTTTTTTTATCGATTAACTGAATTATCAATCTGGTTCTTACAAAGAGATAAACAGCCCCCAAAGCAATAACGGCTGAACCGATTTTGATAAAAACATCTATTAGGAACCACCGGTACAAATCCTGCTTTCAAATACATCGAAAAACTGCATCCGAATTGATTCACCCGTTTAAGAGGTGCCACAGACGGATACGAACACACACACACGACTTTACTTCGGGGGTTAATTACACGGAAAAACTTAAATACGCTTTTGCCAGAACGACTTCTGTAGGATGCCTATCCAACCCAACAGACGTTGTTCTCCCAATCGGACAAATTATCCTTTTAATAAATTCCTTTCTTTTTTATAAATTACTAGCGACCCACCCCGGCTTCGCACGGTATATTATGCATGTATTATACACATAAACCTTCCTCTTGAATCGCTCAATCAATTAAAAAACCTCATCAAAATCCGCTGCGTAGTTTTAAAGATTTAAGCATACATAGGGATATGGGGACAGAAAAAGCGACTTTGTTTTATACTATGTAGTGATTATCCTTTTACCTTGCAAAGGCCTGTAACTCGTGTCCTTAGCCGTCAGAGGTCTCTGGACGGAGAACCCGTGGTGGAACGTCAGGTTGGACAAGCCGACCACCTTGACGGAGTGCTCCGCGGCGCTGCCGACTGTGATCGACCAGTTGCCCGGCTCTGGCTGTAGGACTTTAACTACCTGAAAAAAAACCCTTTGAGCAGCACTTCTTTTCACACTTTCCCCCTTATTCATAAATGCTCTGCACGCCTCTGCTAACTTAGCAATCGTTTGTCCTTATCTGTTTCTTTGACATTTACCTTTCACAGATAAGGACAAACGATTGCTAAGTTAGTATAAGCCTATAGAGCGTTTATGAATAAGGGGCATAGAGTCTACGTGCCTGTTAGTGAAAGAGAAGGAACTATTCCGACAGCGTGGCGCACTCAATTTTTAGGAATAAAACACTAATAATGAGAAATAAAGAGAGGTGTGGATTGTGTAATTTTACTTGTCACCGGTTATGGTGTTAATATGTTGGAATTGTAATTTAAATTGCAGCCCCCTAAGTCAAAGGAATTGAGAAATAGAGCCTTTTCTATCGAGTACGGCTATTTTGAAATATGATGAATTTTTACTCTTTTTTCACTGAAACGATACATACATACATACATAAATCACGTCTTTATCCCTTACGGGGTAGACAGTGCCTAAGGTGACAAGACCTAAAGACCACGTTTAGCATGACTGTGGGCGTATGGATGGAAAGGGGAATCAAAACAGTGATGGGTTGCTAGTCACATCGCATATAACATGATCCCTAAGATATTTAGTATTTTCACCCAATCCCTCGATGGGCTTTTACCATCTGCGCGGGAAGAGAAGCAACTAGTACATTCTATGTTTTTTCTTTGCTCCCAGACCAGCATGGAAGAATAATTTTAAAAAATGCTTAACGAACATCAATTTCAGCGATTTAGGTGTTGTCAACCTCTGAAGCGCTCTGTGTTTTATACGGGTGATACCGGAGACGTAGCAGGAATGCGATAATAAAAGCATTTGCTTTACCATGATTTCTGCCAAGTCCAAAGTGGTTTCCAACTGTGGCGGTCCAGTGACTTGCTCCCCGGTAGGACTGAACACCTGGATCCGGGGTTTGTTTCCCGACACAGACACAGTCACCTCCCCCAGCGTACTGTCTACAGGGATCTAGAAGCAAAATATACAAGGTTTGGGGATTTCACCTCCGTATGTACTCTGACGGCTTATTGCTGAACCTCCAATGTTCATCCCTCCTTCTGTCACAGGACTATATTCATAACATAGGTTGCTAAATTTCTACATGTCAGTGAAAATTAGAACACATAGAAAAATCCGAAAAGTAAAGCTATGGCCGGGATTCTAACCCAAATCCTCGTCATTCCGAGATGCGTGCTATACCCCTACACCACCCATAGCAGGTGGGTAGTCTTCGATTTTTTCTACCTGTTACTAGATGTCACGTGACCTTTGTTACTATGCGAATTTTTGTCGCTAAGCGTCATCTGTTTGAATGATGTGTCTGTACGACACAATTACAAACTCTACTGCTCACCAGGGACGAGAGAAGGCGCTGTTTTTCAAATGATAGGTAACTACTATCAAATGAATCAAGAATTAATTAATTAATTATTATTGAAGGTTGCTACTTTATTAGGTAACGTCCAATAGGTACTCGTAGATAAGGGTGGGGTTTTGTGCTGAAGCACTGATTTGAAACATTTTTTTTTATGAATCTACCGATTTCATTTCCAGATTTTATTTTACAACTCACCCCTTGCGTATAGTTGTACCCGGCAGGATTTCTCACGGAACCCAAATTGACAGTCCTCGCTTTGATTGAACTCTTTACAAAGTCTAAAACCTGAAAAAAAAACGTTTAAATAATACCAGTGAAAAAATCAAGCAACGCCACTGTCAGCATTTTAGCACTTTTTTTTTCGGTGGCAAAATGCTTTGCGCATACTCCCACGCCGTGGGGACGGCATGGGAGTTAAGTGGGGCTCTCCTTCCCCACTGCCCCCTTACTTAGCGAAAGGAGGGGGGGAGGCATAAAAACTAAAAACCCACCGGTATTCCCTCATCGCCATTGGAGGGCGCCACGGGAGCATGATGGTGGCACCGTGAAAGCATCCTAGCACTAGGTCGACATATAACCCGTTCTCATCACGGCCTATCAAAGTAGTGAAACTTGCAGGACTTTGTTTACATACATAAATCACGTTTTTATCCCTTGCAGGGTAAAGCCTAAGGTAACAAGACAGGCCACGTTTAGTCATGCTAAAACCCACAATCATTTGTACGTATAGGTGGAAAGGGGATTCTAAACAGTGATAGGTTGCCGCCAATTCCCTCGATGGGCTTTTACCTTTTACTAGGATTATTCTTGCTAGTCTAATTTGGACTTTAGAGCTGTGCAAGGTAGTTTTAGAGGTTAGCTTTATCACAGATTATATAACAATATACTTACAAGTAGAATTATTTATTTCCTGAATGGATATTAATCTGTAGTCCCTTCTATCAATAGTTCAGTGGGTTATCGAATAGGTTGCCACTATGTTAGTATTACCGATCGATTAAATTATCTATACTAATATTATAAAGAGGTAAAGTTTGTGAGTTTATGAGGTTGTAGAGGTAATCTCTTGATCTACTGAACCCATTTTGAAAATAATCTTGAAGCCACATTATGTGTGTGTAGGATTACGGTTAAAGATATCTGCTTTTGTTGTGTACCCGGACAAACATACTTACATATACATCATGCATTGCAAGTTAAATAAAAGATTGTGCAAAATCAAACATTTTTAAAGTGCATTTGAGACAATCGAGACATTCGGTATCTCAATCTGTTTTTCTGATTTGCTAAATGGAGTTCTCGTTAAATAGAGAGAGAGAGAGAGAGAGAGAGAGTAACATTTATTTACACACATTCGATACACGTAGATATAAAACAAGGAGAAATACAATATACTAAGGAATAGTACCGATATGGTGTAAAATGGACCCCACTCAGCTTCCTACTAATATTATAAATGTGAAAGTTTGTGAGAATGTTTGGATGTTTGTTACTCTTTCACGCCAGAACGGCTGGACAGATCTGGATGAAATTTGGAACCTAGATAGATTATAGTCTGGAATAACACATAGGCTACTTTTTATCCCGGAAAATTGCGTAATTCCTGCGGGATAGCGATAAACGAATTCTATGCAGACGAAGTTGCGGGCAACAGCTAGTAATAGAAATAAAAATAATAGAAATAAATAGAAAGAAGAAGAATTATTGTAGAAGAGTTATTGTATTGTATTGTATTGTATAGAATGCAGTACCTTGTGAACGTTGGTTTTGTTGAGGTTGAATACTTGTCCCGAGCTGGCAGCAGCGATCTGCTGGTACACCTGGTAGGAGGGCCGCTTCAGATCGTTGCAGTGACCTGTTAGCACGAATACCACCTGAAATTCATGAACATTCATTTCAATTTTAAGTAAAGACTTTATTGTACGTAAATAAAGAAGCAAATACAATTATCAACTTGTTATACAAGGGATCTGTTACTGTTAACCTGTATGTTGATGATAGAAGCATTGATACTAAAACATTACATTTTCAACCTCCATGCACAGCTCCGCCATTTTTTTTGTAACTGTCTCGACAAAAACGTCTTCAATATATTAACTATCTACGGCCTTTAGGTCTTGTTAGCTTAGGCTGAGTCTACCCCGTAAGGGATAAAGACGTGATTAAAGTGTGTATCGAAAATGCTCAAAAATATTCACGAGAATTGGTTGAAAAATGCGACCTGTAAAGAAGAGGGGACTCCAGAGCTACCTCACCCCTGGCACTACCCCCGGGGGTAGTATGGGACTGAATCATACCACCGTAGTGTTGTAGTAAGCTACGGGTATTAGGTAGGTCAGGTTAGTTAAGAATAGTGAAACACTTTTGAGTAAATGATCTGTGTTGTATGTATTAGTGTACAGAACTGATATGGGACTTAAGTAATTTTTCTAATTTGGAACGTCAATTTGTCTATTCGCACACATTACTCACACATAGAACAGGTCAATTACGTAAGTTTTTCACCTACAGCACCTTAACCCGAAGGGCAAACCGCCTTGGAAATAGGAGCCCTGTCGATTTTTTTTACATACATACATACATACATAAATCACGTCTTTATCCCTTACGGGGTAGACAGAGCCTAAGGTGACAAGACCTAAAGACCACGTTTAGCATGATTGTGGGCGTATAGATGGAAAGGGGAATCAAAACTGATGGGTTGCTAGCCACATCGCCTATATAACATGATCCCCAAGATTTTCACCCAATCCCTCGATGGGCTTTTACCATCTGCGCGGGAAGAGGAGCAACTGGTACATTCTATGTTTTTTCTTTGCTCCCAGACCAGCATGGAAGTCATCGATTTTTTTTTATTTTTAAAATCCCAGCACTATTTTATGGTAGGTAGTATGGTTCAGTCCCACCCTTGCCCCAGGTGTAGTACCAGGGCTGGGTGGGAAGAGGGGATAGTTAGTCACGTGGTCGCTTCAGATGGTATTAAAGCAGATCCTTCGAAGCTTGAAGCCATTATGCAGATGAAGGAGCCTACCAACGTGAAAAGCCTGAAGTCGTTTATCCAAACATGCAACATTACTGAATCAGTAAACTGTCTCACCTGACTCTGTTTCCTCTGCACCAAATCTAAAACCCTCCCGACCAGTCTGTGGTCGTTCGCTGTGGCGTCCGTGAACACGTAAACAAAGGACCTCGGCCTGCTGACGTTGAGGGCCAGTTGGATGCCGGTCAGGCTCTTCTCTGGACAATCGCCGCCCCCGTACACTCGGATTATGTTGAGGGCGGCTTTGAAGACTGCCTTGTCGCGGGTCACTGTGGCTGGGCCCACGGCTGTTACGAAATGTAATAATAAATATATAGGTACGTCTACTAGGCAAGCGTCCATTAGACCACGTCTTCGCTAACATCAGGCGTGATTTTTCTAAGGTTTTTCTTACTATGAATCGTTTACCCTATAGATTTTTATACAAGAAGCAAAGTGTCCCAAAATTTCCATTCCAGTTCGTCACTTTATTTAAATATAGGTACCTCTTATTTCTTAATCTATACTTATATTTATATACTTAATATAATAATTAACAGGTAAGGCTGCAGGCAGATGCTGGATGCGTCAAGCTGAAGACAGAGCGCTATGGCGCTCATTAGGGGAGGCCTATGTCCAGCAGTGGACTAATATAGGCTGATGATGATGATGAACGTTTGTGAGTTTGCGAGGTTGTAGGAGGTAATCTCTGGATCTACTGAACCGATTTTGAAAATTCTTTTACCAATAGAAAGCCACTTTATTTGTGAGTGGCATAGGCTATATTAGAACATTTTCGACGCCAACGAGACACATATCAGCACCGCAAGTTCAACGCCCATTACTTCAATGCAAAAGCAACCTTCGTTGAATTGGGTTTAGGTTCAACTTAAGGCATCGCAATAAAGAAGTCTGGCGTATGGGTGACGTCACTTGTATTTGACGTGGCGGCGAAAAGGTTATTCTGCGCGGACGAAGTCGCGGCCTACAACTAGTTTTTCATACATAAATACATACACAAATCACGTCTATATCCCTTACGGGGTAGACAGAGCCTGAGGTAACAAGACCTAAAGGCGACGTTTAGCATGATTGGATTTTTTAATATAACTACGTAAATACGTATGTGTATACGTATGTTATAGGCGATGCGGCTAGCAACCCATCACTATTTTGATTCCACTTTCCACCTATACGCCCAGTGTCTTGCTAAACGTGGCCTGTAGGTCTTGTTACCTTGGGCTCTGTCTACCCCGTAAGGGATAAAGACGTGATTTGTGTATGTGTGTGTATGTATGTACTACGTAAATACTCTGCGAGTTTTCCAACGCTTCGCGATCACGAGTCCTCCCGTATATAAAGGGTGAGCATCTTAATCTATCCTTTTAACTTTACTTACCAGGATCATGAAAGGGCACAAACACAAAATCCTCTATAATTTCACTTTCTTCTAAAGCAGTTCTGAGTATCATCTCGGCTCCCTCTCTCAACTGCTTCAAGTCATTATACATGGAACCCGTCGTGTCGAACACAAACACCAGACTGCTTTTATCATTATTAAATTCAGCACTTGAATCTCCATGAGCATAAACCAAGTTTGCGAGCACTAGAATTATGTGCACTGTTATATTCATTGTTATTCAAACATCTGCGAATGTCTGTCCGGTGGTACGATTAGAATACAACTGGTTTTTTATCAGATTGTGTTTCACCTCTTGACCCTAGAATGGGAACTGCGCTAAACTTTAACTATATTACGACTACAGGCATAATTACGTGACCTAGTAAGGCCTGCGAGCTGCATATTTGGAGGGTCTACTACCAAGTTCGAAATTCGTATCGTGCCGTCCGTTTCACTCCCCAATAAAACACTAGTGAGAACGGGAGAGTGATACGAAATTTAAATTTCTTGTTGGATACTTTTGTTAGAGCCAGTGGCGTAACTTGACAATTTTACCAAGTCTATGTGGCATTTCTTCAAAAAACCAATTCCGCCTTGAAGTCTCATCGTGGAAGGCAGCATTCTTCACAATCCCATGGACGTCGCAGATCAAAACTTCCATTCCAGGAACTTTGGTAACGAATGCCATTGGCAGATCATAGTTTTTTAAGCTGGGTCGGGCGACTATTGCTACATCTGCAACTCCTGGAAGTTCTTGTATCACACTTTCGATGTGGTGAGAAATAATGTCCGGCCATCTTTAACTCTATCGACTACGATCGATCTACTGTAATTCTATCGACGATGAAGTAATCGCCATTATCGTCATAGTACCCCAAGTCTCCAGTATACTAATAATAATAAAACATAGAAATGCTACGCGAGCTAAAGAATTTAAAATAAAATGTATATAAATAAAAAAGAATCAAATAAATGTAGGTATGTACGCGCATAGCTTCCGGACGACTGCAGCAAATTTGATAATTCTGTTTTTGTTGTGTTCTTTGTTGCCAGGACAAGGTTTGAAAAAATTGAAGAAAGAAAAAAAGACTACGGGGACGAAGCCGCGGGTCGCAGCTAGTAAAGTAATAAAAATATGTTTAGGTAGTTATTGGAATAAGATGCTGTATAAAATAACCCTCGACCGGCGTATCAAAGTAGGTTATAAGACAAGGAAATCATTATACCTATTATTCATATTATGTATTTTTCATTGCCATTCCATTTGTTTATACAAAATAATTATCTTTTCTTTAATTATATTTACATACACACATATATCAGTCTTTATCCCTTCGGGGCATATTGTATTTAACATGCAAAATTTGAGGAATGAATGACTGAAATTGTTATAATATGAGATATTATGTTAGTATTGTTGTTTTAATTATCCTCGCGTTTCTCCTATTTGTTTCCGCCGCCTACTTAAACTGTCTCCGACTCATTTTTTTCTTTAAGACCGCCTATTGTCTACCTTGTTCTTCGTTTCTGTGTTGTTTTGTACTGATTTGTGGTGTTCAATAAAGAGTATTTGTATTGTACTAAACGTGGTATTTAGGTCTTGTCATCTTAGGCTCCGTCTACCCCGTAAGGGATAAAGACGTGATCTATGTATGTATGTACTAAAATAAAGCGTTCATCACAAAACAAAACCATAATCATACAGCTTATTTAAAATAAAATCTTTATTCAAAAATTCACACTTCACATTTCTATAGAAGACAATTGCTTTAACTTACACTAAGAAATAACAAACTATTCACCAAGACTTATTGCTCATTTGTTCTTAATAAATAATACATACATTTTCATTGCACCTAAGTATCTTACAAGTAATTACTTGGAACCAGCAGCAAGATAACTGAACTTACCCTCAGGGTCTCCATAGATAGACTGACAGCAGTCGTGTTGCGGTTGAGTCGACTTCAACCCGACTGCTTTGCATTTGTATTCAAACCGCAGATCACCCAACAGCGGCCGCCTGAACCTGTTGGCACTGACTGCTCTAAGTCAGTCTATGGAAGCCCTTACTACGTGCCATGGTAGTTACCAGCAAATGTAACGAGTGACCTTGAATACGCAGAAGCGGCCCTACGGCATTTCCCGCGCCGGCGCGGTGTCGCCGTACCTTGTCTCTCATAACGAGAGGGACAGAGCAGAAGAGCTAGACATGACTGAGTAACGTGGCCACACTACGTCTGCCTCTTTTCCTCGCCACTTCGCATACCATTCGTCGAGTGGTAAAGTACATTCGCAAACCTACCCAGCTGTTATATTTTTAACTAGAGATGGTATCGATAACAATTTCCGATACTGATAATTAATAACGATTAATAAAAGCGTCACCGATACCAACGTTACAGCGAAAGTTTCAGAGGTCACAAAAGATGTGAAACTCGAAACATTGTGTTATTTACATTTTACCTATATAAATTTTATATTATTATTGAGGTCTAAATGTGTACTTAATACAAAAATACGAAAAATTAATGATTTACTTTAGTACGCCCCATAAAAAACAAGCAATTAGCCGATTTCAGTTATAAATATGGGGATTCCCCTTGCGTAGATAAATGAGCAGCGTATACTCATCTATTGGGTTTCGGCTAAATGATATCGGCGATATATCGGTTCCGGGGTCGGCAACAACAACTTGGGAAAGTCCATTTTTACCGTACTGCTGTCGATGACAGAAATGCATTTATTCATATAGAAAATACTCTAACATTACAAGACAATGCTGAGATCTTAAAATACTTGTCTTTATAGTTTGAGCAAAGCAATAGTCCAATCTATTCTAAACTACATAATTAAGAAAAATAAATCTAATTTTCCATTGCAAATAAATCCATAGATATCAAAGCAAATTAAATTATCCAAATAATATTTAATAATAAAAATTGTAAATAATGCATTATCATCAATTTATCAACATGTTATATCGGTGGTCGTAGAGCATCGCGTTTCGTTCTCTGAACCATAGACATTTGTCACTGGAACGAAACGCAATTTCTGTATACTATAAACATTATGTTAGTCGTTAATTAAAATGTTACTAGCTTTGGCAAGTGAATAAAATATGTAATTTAAAACATAATTTGTACTTGCGTGTCGTTATAGAGGTAAGAGTTTTCTGTATGATATCAAGAATCGAACGAACTCTACAGTAAAAAAAAAAACGCTTAAGCCCTATCTCGTCTATGACATTTTTTTTTTACGAAATATAAATTGGTGTTCAATTTAGAGATACGTTGGCCTTTGCACTATTCTCTATCTATTACTGTATTATTGATATGTGGAATAATGTAACTTCTTGTCCCTGGTCAGATTTAGTATCAAATTTATTATTAACATAAGTCATAAATATGGGTGTCATTTTTTCTTATCACTCAGAAAACTCTTAATAGTCATGGGCAAGCTGAATTACAGGAAAGAAAAACTACACAACACATACACAAGACATACATTAATTCAAACTACACATGTAGCGAAATTTCGAGACTTAACTGAGGGTTGTGCAGAGCTATTGACGTTTGCCGACTTTGGTATAAACTTGGGGCACTTCCGCAATCAGAGTTCGTTTCATACCGTCCGTCTTACTCTCCCATTAAACACTATTAGTATGAGTGAAACAGCACAATATCATATTCCAGTTTCTTATGTCGGAGTGTATGCTGTGAGGTCAGCTGGCTTGACTTTTTTTATGTAAATGGCATCTATTCGACTGGTCAATGTTTTTATACCATTTGTTTACTTCTGTGCTCCAAATCAGTCATCATCATCAGTCGAAATAATATGTCTAACATTTTATATATATTTAAGTGACATCAAAAATCCATGAGTTTTTTAATAGCCAAGACCTTTTGATAAATTTAGCGTTTTCAAGGTTTCTGATAAGGCTTTTGATCTGCCACAGATCGGTATCTTTTAAAATTTTCACAAACTGCGCATCACTATTGCCGCTATAGCAAAAAATAATAAAAAAAAAGTTCAAATTTACCGCCATCAGCTCCACAACATCCCTATTGATTCTATTTTTTTTACTTAAGTTAAATAGATGGAGCGATACTCCCATACAGTCGATCTTATATATTAATTAATGTTATTCTATTTTTCACTCTTGGCACTGCTTTACGAAATGCAAAATGTATAAACGGCGTAGAACCGGTATAAAAGTACTGTTGTTTTTTATTTTATTTTTTAGTGTGAAACGGTTTTTACTAACGGTAGACTTCGTTAAACAGTCTCGTCGGCCGGCTTCGGCCTGTCGTTCTTCTGGAACACTAGCACCTTCTCGCTCACTTCGCCTTCGGGGAACTGAAAGAGAGAACACGATTGTAGGCGTAGATTCCCTTCTGAGAAAACGCTACTTCTGTACGACAATAGTAATCTGTGAAATTAATGATTTGCCAACTCAATTGAGTAACTAATTATTTAATTGAATTTTACAGTTAATTGAAATAAAAAAATAATACTCATTCTTTCTTTTCCACGCTTCTTACTTCATAATCAATTTACAAGTGTTTCCAAAATTACATACGCGGTCGCACGAAAACATAGCACCAGTTTAAATTTACATACATACCGTCATGCCTCTTTCCCACAGAGGTAGGCAGAGACTACTTCGTTCCACTTGCTACGATCCTGACATACTTCTATCGCTTCGTCCACATTCATCTATCTCTTCATACATGCTCGTCGGTTTCGGATACTCCTGGCCTGACCTTTTTCCAAAACATCTCCTATTTGATCATATATCTGATAAAAACAACCCACTGACATTCTATGAAACGTTTTAATCACATTTATAAAAGGTTTGGTTTCGGTTTCGGCCGAAACTAAAATCAAAACCGAACCTTCAGTTTCGGCTTCAGTTTCAGCAAAAAAACATATTTATTTATTTATTTATTTAGTCAATAAAAAAATTACAGCATTACAGTCGAAACCAATGCGCTATAAAATTCAAAAAATATAATAAATGTTATTTAGGCGACGAAACGTTGTGGCTCCGCTGCGTCGTCATCTCCGGTGTTGGATTCGGTGGTTTGTTTGTATTACGATCGGACACTAATTGTACCCCCATCTTACCAGATAAGTCGAGACAAAGTGCACCCATTAATAGGTTTTTTTACGCTACGCCCTGCGCTATGAGCCTACCTGCGTGTGCGGCACCTCGTAGATCTGCCGGTAGCCCGCCAGCAAGCTCTCCACCCTGCCCTTGAGCACGTCGAACAGCACCACGAACGTGGGCGGCTGCCGGCTGGCGTACTCGCTGCGCCACCAGCGCTGAGGGTTGTGGAAGAACGCCTCGGCCTCGTACGACTCGCCGGTCTTGCCGATCGGCGGGTCGCAGTTGAGGTAGCGTGTTGTGATGTTTACATGGAGATGGCTGCAAATGACAAACGTTTGAGAAAACTCGGAACTTTTAAATTACTACGGTTTGCCCGCGATAGTGGTCACGAGTAGACTACAGGGCAGCTAGCACAAGTGCGCGCGAGAAGCACCAAGTAAAGCCAAGCTGGAAACAGTAAGTGCATATGCATACACACATAAATTACGTCTTTATCCCTTACGGGGTAGACAAAACCTAAGGGAAAATCAAAATACTGATGGGTCGCTAGCCGCATCGCGTATAACATGATTCCTAAGATTTTCGCCCAGTAATTACTTTATTTTCAATATCTCCATGCGAAAGTGCTAGTGAAAACTGACATACATACCAAAAGTGATCCTACAAAGGTTCCTTTTGCATAAATGCAATATTACACTTTGCCTACTTACAGAGCACACACGACTTCCTCACCTGTACAGCGGGGTGGAGTGGCAAGGCATCATGAACAGTATAGAGGAGCGGTTGTTGGGCAGGGCTTCCCGCAGCAGCGGCATGACGGCGACCGTGCCGCGCTGGTGCACCGCGCCGAAGTACAGCGACGGCACCGCGTTGCCCAACAAGATGGCGCCCGCCACCAAGTACAGCTGCCATCTGGACAAATTGACATAGCTTTTACTTTTTGAATGCAAGATGGCGGATCAAATAGTTGTTGTCTTAACCCTTAGGATGCCAAGAACATCTTCATCATGCATGTTCTAAATAATAATCACACTATACTAGAAAGGTTTAGGTATGATTCTAGTATCACTACATAGTATAAAATAAAGTCGCTTTATCTGTCCCTGTGTCCGCTTATATCTTCAAAACCACACAACGGATTTTGATGCGGTTTTTTTTAATAGATAGAGTGATTCAAGAGGAAGGTTTATATGTATAATACATGCATAATATACCGTGCGAAGCCGGGGCGGGTCGCTAGTAATATTATAAAGGCGAAAGTTTGTGTAAGTGTGTTTATTACTTCTTCACGCGCAAACTGGCTGACGGGTTTGGATAAAATTTAGAATAGACATATCAGGTACCCTAGATTACATAAGCTTCTTTTTATCCCGGAAAATTGCAGTTCCCGCGGGATAGTGTGAAACATGCCGAAGGTCGTAGCTGCATCTGCATCAACATCAGTTCTTCAATCTAATTCTACGCGGGCATAAGCTAGTGGTATATAAAAAATAGAAGTGGTACAAAATTTCTTACACCTTTCTTTTCTTTGGATCTAATAGTAGTGACTTCTAGACAAGTTGTGATAGATGGCGACACGCCACTAAAGGTGTATGCAAGCGACAAAGTGTTTCAGTTTTTTTTACACTTTGGTGCAGTCTGGCGTGGCGTCTAAGAACTCGATTCTCACCAACTCCCATTTTTAAGGCACTTGGGCAGAATTATAGAAAAAGGCTTCTTAAATTCTCTTCGGCTTGCCTTCTGATATACTTGACGCCACGCCACTACTGGCTAGTGTCTTATGGACGAGACTAAATCGTCCCGCGTAATGTTTGTAAGGCCGCACTGGCAAGGTCGCCATGTGAGGATGGTTTAGAGCGCAAATGAAAGACTGTTGTATTAGAACCGCAAGCATTAAACTAATGACACGTGCTAGTGTCTTATGTCTAGGTAGAATATATCTAAGTATACGTAACACACCTCAGTATTTAAATAATGACTTACTTCTTAGCTTTCCTGCTCCAGGGTACGATGACGTCTTGGGCCAGATACAGCAAGATCGGCAACAGCGGCAGGACAAATCTGAACTCCTTGTGGGGAATGAAACTGCGACAGCAAATATAGATACATAAGTTGCTTATTTTTTACACTTTTCGTGTCCAATATCAACAGCATCAGTACCAGATACATGCAAATACAACAAATTACTCCATTTAAGAGGGAGAGATTAGGAACGAATGACACAAACAATGTATCATATATAGGGTAGATCGCGCCAGCCCGAGGCAAGGTGTCAAAAAGTGTCTTAGGGTGAAGACACATATATCAGCATCGAATCGCATTTTGTCATACAAAAACGCAATATTGTATGAAGATGCGCCCGCATCAATTCACCCTTCCGCAGCGATTCAACTTCCGCATTAAATGCGTATAAGTGTAGCTATCCATTTAACATGCTGAAGAATGCTTATTCATCTATAAGACTATTGATTACGCGTGACACATAACGCTTGCGGCTGCACAAGCGTGAGCCGGGAAGCTTGCGAATGAGAAAGGCTTCGCATCAAACAAAGAAATCGCATACTTTGCGGATGAAAGCATGCTATAGGATAAGCTTTAAAAACGTGCGTTGGCTCCCTTTAGCACCTGAACACATGTAACAGCATACTTTAACTTCCGATGCGTATAGTGTGTCCAAAATCATCCAGCTAAATGCGATTCGATGCTGATATACAGGGTGTTTGGTAGCTAGATGCAAAGCTTTAAGGGGACGATAGCCGAGGCATTTTTGAACATTTTTAGCCATATATGTCTTAGCCGAAATTGGATATTTTTTTTTTAAATTGAAGACTTAGAAATTTTAGGAAAATACCCAAAATTTGATAGTCACAAGTCAATATTGCCCCAATGAGCGTTAATTTGGAATCAAAATGTTTTATTTCGGGTAGTTTAATGTTTATTGGACCAAATGAAATAATTTTTAAGTCTTTCTTGCCAAAAAAAAACAAAATGGAGGCATTCGAAATTACTAAAAATGTCTTAGGTTGGAACAGAGTCATTTTTCTGTGCCATAAAAAAAAATAAAAAAAAATCCTTGTAATGTTCAAACATTTTTAGAAACATGCCTGTTTATTGTTCTTTCTTTTAAGGTATCACTCATTCGCATTGCTTGCTAAATCTGAGATAAAAAGCAAAAACCAAATTCAGGGAACACTCGCTAAGAGAATGCACTAGTCTTGGAACTTCACGTTAAAGGCACTTAACTAGTAATTACACGAAAAAAAGGATTAAAATTAAAGTATTAATCTTCGGTTTGTTGTGATTTGAATACTAAATTAATTAATTAAAAAAAAAAATTACATTAAAAATCAAATGTTTTTTTCACACATTATTTAGTAATAATAATAATAATAATAAAAGATATTTATTCAACAGTTTGCAGTTACATACATATAAAAGTAAAAGTAAACAATAATATGCTACAAACTATTGAAATGGTTGGCAGCTCAGCTTATGCCTGTGCCACACAGACCTAACGATCTGTTGACAAACAGACGCTGTTTTTCAGCCGCCCCCATGATAGTAGTAAAATTTCAAGACTAGTGCATTCTTAGCGAGTGCTCCCTGAGTTTGGTTTTTACTTTTTATCTCAGATTTAGCAAGCAATGTGAATGAGTGATACCATAAAAGAAAGAACAATAAACAGGCATGTTTCTAAAAATGTTTGAACATTTCAAGGATTTTTTTTTATTTTTTTTTATAGCACAGAAAAATTACTCTGTTCCAACCTAAGACATTTTTAGTAATTTCGAATGCCTCCATTTTGTTTTTCTGGCAAGAAAGACACTTAAAAATTATTTCATTTGGTCCAATACACATTAAACTATCCGAAATAAAAGGTTTTGTTTCCAAATTAACGCTCATTGGGGCAATATTGGCTCGTGACTATCAAATTCTGGGTATTTTCCTAAAATTTCTAAGTCTTCAATTAAAAAAAAAAATATCAAATTTCGGCTAAGACATATATGGCTAAAAATGTTCAAAAATACCTCAGCTATCATCCCCTTAAAGCTTTGTCTAGATACAAAGCTTTAAGGGGATGATAGCTACCAAACACTGTATGTGTCTTCACCCTTACCCTCTCTTCGTATAATCTCTACTTAATAAGTGCATATTCTTCATAATGCTTTCGTTGTCTATAGAACACTAGTGATGAGCAATTTATGGATGGCCCTGACGTCTACCCTCGCATTGTAATTTGACAATGTTGGCATTTAATCCCGGAATCGGTTTATACTGAAAAATATCGAGATTCCGTTACATACAATCCCGGGATTGATTGCCTTGGTTCTAATTAGTGTACGCTAGTCCTAACCTGTAGAGGGCCACGTGAAGGGCGACCATAGACAACAGCAGCACACCAGTCTTGTTCTCCCGAGGACGGCGCAGTATCGAGTAGACGGCCCACAGAACTGGGATCAGGTTTATGCCAAGCACGGCGGGCAGGCCTTGCGTCAAATACCAATGCCTGGAAAAAGTAAATATGCTCTATCAAAAACAGCACTGGCTGGAAAAAGAACACGCGTAAATAGACTACCCATGATACGAGTACATGCAACTATGTCGCAATATCGTCAGCTCATGAAGTCTATAGACTTACTCATATTCTATGGCATATATGCCATAGAATATGAGTAAGTGATTAACCGTGAACAATTTGAAACTGTTACTGGCCTTTGGCACATAAAAAAAGTACACCTCATTATTATTATACCTAATTTATTGGAGTCGGGTTACCTCCGCGTGTGGTCAAGAGCTGCGGTTCGTTTTAGGATCCGTCCCGAGGTGAAGAGCAGTGCTTAGTCCGGTGCACCCTGGGCATCGGTTAATGATTTCCTGACAGATTCTAAAGGATATCGTTCTCCGTTGGCTAAGAGCCCGACATTGGAGTTTTTTGACCGTGTTCTACCGTACAACGTTGCCGACATTTTTGTCATGAGATTTTTGAATACTGTATTTATTATTTTGACATTGACGAAATCATCACATCGATCCATCGGGTCATATTAAAAAAGAAGAAGAACTTTGCATGGGAATCAACTTGTTATTTTTGCTCGTTGGTATATTAAAATTACTAATTTTAATACAAAGGTGTTAAAAAGGTGGCATACGTACCAAGGGTGTTTCCCATAGAAGGAGGCGATGTCATGAAGTATGTTGAACCGGAAGAATTCCCAGGGCGTCACGATCAGGCTGCCGTGGCAGTACGAGTCCAGGGCTATCAACGCACCAGCGGACACAAGTCTGTAACAATATTTTATTACACTTACCATTTATTTTTAGGCCTCTGTATGTACCCAAAGGGACAAACGGGACGCTATTACTAAGACTTCACTGTCCCTGTGTGTCTGGCTATCACTAGGCCGTATCTCATGAAGCATGATAGCTAAACAGTTGAAATTATCACATAATTATGATGTATTTCTGTTGGCAATGTAAAAACAAATACTAAAAATTTAACTTTTTTTAGTCTATCTACATAAGTAACCAACATGAACAGACATTATACTGCCTACATTTTATGCACATAGCTGGACTCTCACAGCCCAAAATACATGAGAATGAAAACAGTTGAATGTCGCCTACAAGACATTGGTAGAAGTAAGCTGTGTAGAGTAGAACTGACCCGATAGGTAGAACGGTGCGCGCAAGCAGCCTCAACCGTCCCTGATTGGTCGTTAGCACATTGTACACGCCGAGCACGACCCAGAGCGCCGCAGACGTCGGACGTAAGAACACACTGATGCAGGCTAACCATATCCAAGTACTGTTCTCTGCAACACACAAGATATTTTATGACGTAAGTTTGCTCCCGTAGTGTTAAGAGTGGCAAACTCTACAGGCTTACGAATTGGTTGGATCTGGAACATATAAGACCCCTATCTGATAAAATTACCAAACTCTAAATGTAGCAGTTACGCCACTGTAAATATTTATAAATCTAGGACAAAAAAAATTGTAGGGTAGGCCAACTTCCATAAAGAGGTCAGTTGTTGAATGCAGCTAAAAGCAAGCTAAGCCAAACTCTTAATTCCCAACTCTACTACTAGTCTTTACTGCCAGTTTAGAGCAGTTCTATTTTACCTTTTTAGCCACGGACTCCTTGGAAACCAAGCACAATAAAGGCCATGTATAAAAAAAACATGTAGCGTATACAATTACAAACCTGTGTAATAGCTATCCTGTCCATCTTTAAACGGGAACTTGGATAGAGCTATAGCAACCAATGCCGTCTCCACAGTCTGGAGCAGTGTGCGTCCAGAAGTGTAGAACCAGAACCAAGACGTAAGGATCAGGAACAGGGCCCACTTGCGATTGCCCGTCCATTTGTAGAAGCTGTAGTCTGCTGCCGTACTGATCAGAGCTTGCAGGATGCGGGGTAGGAAGATCTGAAAATATAAATTGCTAGCTGTGAACGTTGCACTATACCAGGAAAAGAAAAGTAATACTATGTTGTGATTAGTATATATTTTTTGTATGCGAAATAGGCATACATTTGATCACAATCACTCTTGATGGTCACGGAGGATAGATGGGACCTAAGGTGGAACCCGCTTGCCCAGACGCGTTCATCCCTTAAGCAGTGCTTGTAAGCATATGTTAATGTGCCCGATATGCTTCGTACCGATACGGGTTTTGTTGCCAATATGCCTACCCACTGTCAGAACCCACTGCACGCCCCTGCGCTTGCCTAGTAAATGGCCATTAAGATTTAAGCCAAAAATTAAATTTGTTAGTTAAAACACAAATTGCATTAACACCAACTAATCAGTCTGTAAGTCAATTTTTATTTGTGTTGGATGTGTGTGAAGTAGTATTTCTAAGTAAGTCTAGCTGATGCTATTCACGAACAAGAGGAAGATAGGAGACATGAGGCCAATAAGAGTGCAGGGCGAAGATCTAGAAATGGTGAAAGAAATAAGGTATCTGGGAGTGACAATAGACACAAATCTCAGGTACAAAAGGCACATTAAAGAACAAACTGCGAAGGTAATAAGAACACTGTGTCAATGTAGAAGGGCAGTGGGGAGGAAGTGGGGACTTAAACCACGCATGATACACTGGATGTACAAGGCGGTTATACTACCTAGGCTGCTGTATGGAGCGGCGGTATGGTGGCACAGAGCTCGCATCAAGGAGTATCAGAAAGAACTGAACAAGGTGCAAAGACTGGCATGCCTCATGATAACAGGGGCTATGAGAACCACCCCGACACAGGCAATGGAGGTAATGCTGGGACTGAAAGCACTCCATTTGGAGATAGAAAAGAGGGCCATGGAGCAGTGGCATAGAATGAGAGCATGCAAGGAGTGGAGAGGGAACTTCACGGACAAACTAAAGCTGGGAATGCTAGCGCAAAATAACGACCTCATTAAGAAAGAGAAGATCTTCGACAAAAAATATAGAATACACATTGGAGACAGAGACAACTGGAAGGCAGATTTGGTACATCCGATAACAATCTGCTTCACGGACGGCTCAAGGAAGAAAGCGACGAAACTCGCGGGGGCGGGCGTCTTAATACCAAAGATGAACGTCCGGGAGGCCATACCGCTAGGCAAATACGCCAGTGTGTTTCAGGCTGAAGTATGCGCAATAATGAGATGCGCTCAGATCATACATGAGAACCTGGGAAAAGACCGAGAAGTAGGAACAGTGGTGATCTACTCAGATAGTCAAGCTGCGTTAAAAGCACTGGACAAGCCAGTAGTCAGCTCTTCACTGGTAAGGGAATGCAAATCAGCACTTAATAGACTAGGAGAGAACACGAAGGTAACTGTAGCCTGGGTCCCGGGTCATCAAGGGGTGATGGGCAACGAAAAAGCAGATGAACTAGCGAGGGAGGGAGCGGACACGGAATTCATAGGTCCGGAACCGGTACTCCCAATATCGGGAGATGTCACCAAGGGGGCAATCGATAGACTAAAGGAACAAGAAGCCAACGAAGAATGGAGACAAGCTCCGGGATGCAGACAATCGAAGATGATGCTGAAAGGCATAGACGGAAAAAGGACTAGGTATCTCCTGAATCTAGGTAAGAGTAGCTTAAGAATATTAACTGGCATCATTACAGGCCATAATACTCTCAATAGGCATCTAAGCATCATAGGTATAGCGAGTGACTCCTCCTGCCCACAATGTGGGAAAGAGGAGACAAGTAAACACATCCTCACGGAGTGCGTCATGTATGCGGCAGCGCGGCGCGAAGCATTCGGGAGCGATGTACTGGAGGAGGACGAGCTTAGAGACATCAAATTAAAAGATGTCCTTATGTTCGGCAGGAAGACACGAAGATTTGAGGAGAGCTGCTGTGTGGGAGCGCTGCTGGGACAGTAACCGGCGGCTCCTGCCAAGGGGAACTGGGCTGAATGATCGCCACAGCGGATCGACAGCCCGCCTGATCCAGCCAGGCGTCCCCACACACATCATCATCATCATCAAGTAAGTCTAGACTCATGAATAAATGCTGACAAAGTCCTGCCCTGATTTTCCTTAAAACACTTGCTAATGGTGACTATTTTTTATACTTGCCTTATCATTTCTTATCATAAGCAAACAATACTCACCACAGCTTCAGGATAATCCAGTCCGGTAAACTTCAGGATAGTATACAATGCTGCCACAACACTTGGATACAAGTAGCTCCTTATTCCCTTCTGCCATTCCCATGTTAGGGCCCCATATCCAAAAGCTTGCTTGTGGGCTACCTCCAAAGTCTGCCAGTACTCATCTGGCACATACCAAGTCTGCACCAGGAATACAGACAGGATCCTCACAAAAAGTATTGGCAGTACCACCTGTGATGGCCTCAGCCCTTTAGCATTGAACGGCAGTGCCATTCTCCCGCCTAAACCAGAGAGGTTACAATGCTATTAATAGAAAATTTAAATGTGCTCAATTCTTAATATAATTCACATTTGGATATGTGTTAATAGTAGTAGATTTATATTTAGAGGGATTGAGGTCAAATTCCAATTAGAAGCCTTAAAGCTGTTGGAGTTTATGAAGCGAAACAAACTTTATCGAAAAAAGTGTCAACTAACGCGTCCCTGTGATTAACGATGAAAATGAATGAATGGTTATAATTTGTTTTCAGATAACAGTTGGAAAACATTAATAAGTCTTGTTCTTACTAGAATTCAGCTAATATTTGTTTACGTTCGTAAAGAAAAACAATTTATCGTAAAAATCTCACTAACCTCAACAACAAGTCCGCCGCCGCCGCGTAGTAGTGTAGTTAGAAACCGGTTTTATCGATGTCAAGCTTTTCG
Organism: Pandemis cinnamomeana; assembly: GCA_932294345.1. NCBI lineage: Eukaryota > Metazoa > Arthropoda > Insecta > Lepidoptera > Tortricidae > Pandemis > Pandemis cinnamomeana. The sequence goes on from OW028721.1 coordinate 10,831,512, forward strand.
GTTCTCAATTTTACCGTTCCGACCAAGTTGTATTATATTTGTCTTCGTTTCATTTTTGATCTCTAAAAGAATCTAAGAAGAAATTCATAAAATAGGTACCATTTATTCCTAACAGTTTACTAACAAAAACCGATAAATAAAAGTTCAACGTCGAACAACGCTAAATGTCAAATAGCAATCAATTCGAAAACCACTATTCTCGACTTCCATTTACAAAAAGTATAACGGTAAATAATAAATACTACTTCTAAATTATTACAAGATGATTGTTTTCTGTAAATGATAAATAATTTGAAAATTTTACTTTAAAATTTTGCAATATTTACCAATAATTTAGAAAACATATTTACAGTAAATATTGGGGCGTTGACAGTTACCCAATAATTAAAATTATAATTCCGAACGCAAATTTACGAATGTTGATTTTTGGGAAAAACTGCATCAAATTTCTAAATAAATAAAAGATGCTATAAAAGTGCACTATAATGGGTAAGTCCGTTTGTGTTTGCGTTGATTGTTAGGCTTGATTTGTTTCTGTGACCGTTATTATGTTAACAGGGGAGTCTATCAACGAAACATTGGATTTATCGAGGCGTGGGTTGAAGAAAATAGAGAAAGCGCCTGAGGATGCAAAACTGATAATAAATTTAATCTTCGACCAGAACGAGCTGCAGCGGCTTGACAATATCGACACTTACAACCGCGTCGAGAATGTGAGACACTTTTACTTCGCATAAAATAAAATATATAAAATATGCCACTACCAATGAACTTAGAAAATAAGCTTAAAGTTTTCTCTTAAGTTTCATCCATTACATTTCATAAATATTGCTAAGGTTACGTTTATTCCCAAACCCGAGTAGCATTCAGAGAGGTCACCAATCATTGTCTCTGTTAACTTTAAGTGGCTGTTAACTGAACTAAATTTACATTTTACAATTGGTTAATATAACATTCATTCCCATTATTTTATGTAGGCGGTTACTTTATTATCAAATAAATGGTTTGTGACTAATAATTGTGATTGATAATGCTCTATCTACATTGAAAACTGCTGAAAATCTGCAAACATGCTAGAAAACATTACTATATTTGTAGCTATCAATATGCAACAACTTCCTGCTCCGAATGCATGGAGTGTCGCGGCTCACCAACCTGCGGTCACTGGCACTCAGCAACAACGGCATCCTGCAGATCGAGGGTCTAAAAGACTTGATATATCTCAAAGTGCTGAAGCTGGCTGGTAAGTTAATATTAGAATAAAATGCTTTTATGAATCGTAAATTATGTTTAGTTCTCAAAACATTCAAAATACTCGAAAAAGATTTAAAAGTAGATTTTTCCAACATAGGTAAACTACATTGTTTTTAACATTATTTGTATCACTGCCTTGGGGCACACAAATTTGTTTTGATGCTTGCCTGCAGCATGCCTTAAAATAATTTAACAACTTAATAATTAGTAGGTATAATATTGTATTAGTCGAAAATTCTTGCACCAAATAACAGGCTTTATCAGTAAGGAACACCTTTAAACTTCTAATTAGTTTCAATTGAGATTTTTATGAAAATAATATTGAATAATATTTTCTTTCTATTTCAGGCAATAATATAAAATCCATTGAGCATCTGAACCACAACATGCATCTTGAGCATTTGGATTTGTCCAACAACCAAATTGCTTTCATTGCTGATATCAGCTACTTGAAGAGCTTAAAGGTAAATATCCTAATTAGAAAGCAAGTACTTATGTTAGTCTGGGCTGTATTATTCATTATAGCTTATTCTTACTTAGAGAAGAAATAAAACATAAATGGCTTGTTACAGACAACATATTTTAGGAAGTTAGAAAAAGAAAAAGAGGCTTCATAACTTGTGTTACCTAAAAGCTTTGTCATAGTTAGTCCGGCTATAATATTAGGCAGTTGTAATGGGCTATTTTCTGCAACTCAGCCACTGATACTGCGCCTATTTTGCATGGTGAGCTGTAGGTACTACTCGTGCCAGCTTAGCTCCTGAAGGAAGCCTAGCAGACTCTTTACGTTGCTAACAACATCCTGAAGTGACCCTGGTGGCCCAAAGCCTATATTAAGTATCACCAAAAATCAAAGTTTGTATGATTTTGTTTCTTATCTATTTTGTTCTTTAATATTTTTTTCAGCATTTAAACCTGGAACGTAACCGTATAACGGACCTTAGGCAGTGTGACCGCTACCTGCCTCCGAGCCTTGAGCATGTGGGGCTCGCTCACAACAATATCCAAGACTTAAATGAGGTCAGCCATCTTGTGCATCTGAGCAAGCTTGACAGCTTTACGGTGCAGGGGAATCCGTGCGTTGCCATGGCTGGGAAGGATAAGCTGTATCCTTTTTATGAATTTTGTAGAATAAGGCACTAACAAAAATTAGGAAACAACTTCTCAATTGGTAAGACAAAAACTATGGATTATACATACATACATACGGGGTAGTTAAAGCCTAAGCTAACAAGACTTAAAGGCTACATTTACCATAATTAAAAGATAATCATGGATTATTTTGGCACATAATAATATAGGGATATGGTATAAATAGTCCTATAATATGTGGGTGGTAGGGCCTTGTGCAAGGTCCGTCCGGATCGCTACCACCATCTTACTCGCTAATCCTGCCGCTAAGTAGCAGTGCTTGCACTGCCGTGTTCCGGTGTGGAGAGTCAGACAGCCGGGGAAATTACGGGCACAAGAGGCATTTCATCTTAGTCCTCTGGGTTGGCAACGCATCTGCAATCCCTCCTGGGTTGCGGGTGTCTATGGGCAGTGGTGATCACTTACCATCAGGTGACCCACTTGCTCGTTTGCCTTCCTATTCATATAAAAAAAAAAAAACTTTAATATAGGTACACTGTTGCGACGACCACAAACTAGGAACCGGCTTGAAACCGGCTTTACCAGTGTCTCTACCTCCGCCTGAGCTGCTCTTTATTTGCCAAAGACGCGGCACGCACCGCTCTCAATAATTAAACCATTGTGGAAACCGAATTATAGATGTTGTTGGGAGACCGACTTTTTTTTATTTTCTGATAAGACCCCTAAGTTTTGAACACTGGCAACTGATTCATATAACAACCTTAATATGAAGCGTACAGAGGTTTTGACTACCGCCCGTTTGTATTAAACTGGATCATGAGCGTCAAGTCAATAGATGGATTCGTCGTCAGCGCAATAGAAAGGTAAGTACCATACATACACATACACATATCACGCCTATATCCCTTACGGGGTAGACAAGAGTAAGGTAACAAGACCTAAAGGCCACGTTTAGCAATGCGGGCGTATAGGTGGAAAATGGAATCAAAGTAGTGATGGGAGATTTTCGGCCATTCCCTCAATGGGTTTTTACCATCTGCGCGGGAAGAGAAGCATCTGGTACATTCTATGTTTTTTCTCTGCTCCCAGACCAGCATGGAAGTACACCTGAACTCGCCATAGCTGAACCAAAAGTTTAGTCGCACATCAAAAAAGCTATTTTTTTTTTCAGTCTAAAAGCAGAATGGCTGTACAGTCAAGGCAAGGGTCGGCATTACCACTCGGGACAGCACCAGGACCTGTGCGAATACCTCGCCGCCACCTGCCCCCTGACAGCTGATGCTTTGGACACCGAAGACCAGAGGAAACTGCGGCTCATACTTAGCAAGGTAAGTTTTTAACCTCTTAAGACCCCGTGTACTCTAAGGTTGCTACTTTTTTTGAAGGTAAAATAGTATTTTTTTCAAAACATTGCAAAACGTTTAGTACTATTGAAGAAAAAAAATAGTGTTTTTCCATGAAACCAAAACCAAAGACGTGAATGCGTTTCGTTTTGAAAGACGAAAGAAGGGTATAACGGTGCTTACGGCTTCGTAAGATGTTAAGGTCCGGCCATACTAGTGCGTAAAAGACGTTGACAGTGCGTTTACGCAACAAAATGTATGAAGTAACGGTGAGAGAACATGACGGCGACACGTCACTGCGTATACGCAGCGGTATGGTCGCTCCTTTAGCGTTCCGGACGGACCGAGCACAGTTCTCCCATCCGCAAAATGTGACCGTCCATGGCACCCGCATTTTAAAGCCAAAGGTTTAATAGTACATTGCAGACCTAGGGCGGTGAACTCATAATTGTCCCAGATCGCAGGTGTTGGTGGCCCGAACCGAAGGTGACGGCCATAAATATGCGATTTGGGGCTTTACGAATTACCGCCCGTGGTTTGTGTAAAGTTTTACGTCTTGCCTTGGCCAGCAAGTGATATTTTCTGCCCGTGAAGCGGGCGTTATATCCCTATTACGTCCTAGGGTAACGTAAAGGTGTTTTACTTCTAGGCTCAGCACCACCAACAGCAGCTCAAAGACCAAAACCATAGTCCTGTCAAGACGAGGATACATTCGCCGCGAATGCAATGTGAGTAACGCAAATCTTCTTCAGACAACTTTGGAATATTCAGTCGTATTATGGCCATTAAATAGTCGAATGGCTTTAATGCGCTAAGTACTAATAGAACTATCCATACGTTACTCCAGGATAAAACGTCATAGAAATCCGTCCCGTAGTTTCCGAGCGAGATAAATATGTACAGACTTAAAAAGGAAAACTTTCTGCCGAGTTTCTTGCGTCGCATTTTTCTTTTGCGATATAAATTTATTTTAAATTATCCTAATATCGTTAACCCACAGATTTTTTTCTCTCTGATATTTAATTATTAGTCTCCAAGCTAAATGATTTTCAAGTCTAAACTGACAACACTGTCCCAATCAACCAACCAGTCGAGAAACTGGCCAGGATAATTTTATTCTATTATTTACCTATTTATTATCCTCCTAAGACCCAGAGTATTTCGTTTTACTTTTGAAATAATAACTTTCTATAATTCATATAAGTTTCAAATTGGAATGTATGTATGTATGTATGTAAACTCTTTACTGTGCAAAATAAACAAGAGAAATACAATTGACAAACACTGAGATACATGCACAAAGGCGGAATGTGTAATATGTACAAAAAAATTACGCGGGGATGTAACCTTCTTTTTATAATAGTTATGTATTTATCTATATCTTCAGCCCGCATCACCGCGCGGCACATGGGTCGATCCCCCGACCGACTGACATCAAGTTACCATGCCGCTTTATCGAAAACGAATTCGCCTTCGCATCCGATGTCTCTCTCATACTCGGAGGTATCTCCCGCTATGAGCCAAAGCTTCGACTCCCCGGGATTATTCGAGAAGACTAAGGAGAAGGAAAAAGAGAAAGGTGAGATTGTCAGAAAAAAATAATAAGCCCCCTATGTTCTTATTAATTTGTAGTATAAACTTTTTGAGCGTAGCCGTTCTATTTGGATTTGGTACTTTGCCGACTTTACTGCTGCCTCCCATCTACCACCAAAATTTGGAGAATTAAGTGGCGTAAAGTTGTAACACGCATCAAATAAAGGGTAAAGGTGATTTCTTGCCACTAAGATACCTTAAGAACTAAATAGTTTTATAAAACTTCTGTCTCATGACAAAAACTTGTTTTGCTTAAATCCATTAAAATACCGAGTTCTTCAGTTTTATGAACATTAATGCAATGTTATAGAGGAATCCTCAGCAGTTCCGTAACTGATATTGACTGAAAAAAGAACTACAGTTTCAGACCCACCTCCTAAACCCGTCAACCAGTCGCTAGAAGCTGCATCAAAAATGGTGCCAGTACCAGAATCCCTCATGAGTCCAGACTACCAGGACCCCATGTTCGACATACAGAGAACCATACCAAAGCCCACCAACAACTCCATCCACACAATCTCGAACACTTCATCAAGCAACAGCAGCATACACGAGGAGAAACCGCATAGGCAAATAACGCAGCCAAAAGCAATCAACAATAATATGAAAAGCTCGCCTAAACTACCAAAGAGCGCAACCTCTTCCCCCAAAATGAAATCCAAAGCGGAACAGCAAAGAAAAGGCAGTTTGAAACTAGAATCGAAAGTCAACGGTGTGAACAAAGATGATATTGATCAAGATAAACTGGAGATTATAAAATTAGCCTCGAATCAGAGACGGCAGAAGAAGATGAGCGTGGAATCAATGGCCGCAGTCACTATACAGAAAATGTGGAGGGGGTACAGGAGCAGAAATCTGAACAAGGACACGCTGAGGATCCTGCATGCCATACAGGCGGCGAGAGCGAGACAGCATATACAGTGAGTAGCAATTGTTAACAGCTTAAGGTGCGCTAATGCGGACTGGGGTTTAGAAGTGTCAAAATGTATGGAACTGTTAACCATTTTTTTACCCTAGACTGTGCAAGTGGCTTTATGTCCAGTATAAAGGGTGAACTGATCTTTATGAAGGATACCTTTAAAGATAACTAGGCTTCAAATTATAGTTTTTTTGAAAATATTTGCTCACGATAGTAACATTTTCCTACTGGGTCAATATTTCGTATCTCACTTAATATAACAAATTGTAATAATTTCAACCAGTGTTTAATGTCAGGTTAGATCAGTGGTTCCTAACCTTTTCAATGTCACTACCCCTGTGAACAAGTATGGGAATTGAGTTTACCCCTAGCTAATTTAAAATAATTAAAACCACACAAACTCGAACGAAAGTATGTTTATTATGTAAGAAATTGCACGTTTAGGTAACTAGTAAGTAAAGTAAGAAAAGCCGCGCGCATGAGAGCGCCGTGCTACCGTTTACCGTACTATTATTTTGTTTATTGCTATTTTAATACTATTTCGTGCCATCCCGTGTTACCCCCCTAGAATCTCCGTTTTACCCCTGCGGGGGTAATTACCCCCAGGTTAGCAACCACTGGGTTAGACGGAAGAAATTTTTTGTTTTTTTTTTCTTCTGAAATATCTGTCTACATTTTTACAAGGTCTTTATGAACCTTACCTGAGGTTTATTTATTTGGGTCAACATTTTGAAGTTTTTGAGTCTTTTCTTGTGGTCGGATTGCATTGATATTTTCTACACATTTCGATGGGTCCAACGTATATGAGCTAATCTAAATCATTCTAGATAGGGTATTCTAAATTATGTTTTGTTTTACTTAAGGTAGAAATTACTTTGTAATTTTTTCATGGATTGGCCGTTATACGTAGGACCCATCGATTTGTAAGATGGACGACAATCCAAATACAGTCAGCAAAAAAAGCTTGTATTTAAATGAAACTGTTAACAAAACTTGTTTGTTTTACGATTGAGAACGTTCCTATAAGCACTAACATTTTAGAACTAACTTTTCAAATGGCTAATACAATCTCATTGTATCCAGAAGGCTAACGTGCGACATGGAGGCTACCAAAGCGGCGTTGGAGAGCGAGCGCAAGATACAGCAACTACAGATGCAAGCTATCAACGCCCTGTGGAAGAAGGTGTCTACGCTGCAAGCCGCCGACACCTACAAACCCGAGGGGGACGCGCTGCGGCAGCTCACTGAGACTTGCTGCAGTCTACAGACTCAGGTAATAAAAGTATTAGATCGGGGAATATGTAGGTATTGCGCGTGTGTGATTACGTCACATTATAAAGGCGTAGCTTGAGGTTTTTCAAAATCTAAATTTTATTTGTGCAAACTGGCCGCCAAGGGCTCTTTTACATGTCTTTTTGAAAATACCAGCGCATTCGGAAAGACCATCACTGCCAAGAAGAATGCGCCGCAAGAAACTTGACAGAAAGTCATTTTTTCAAAATAAAATACAGTGAGAATACTTAAATTCTACTTAAATTAAATACATTTATAAAAGGGATAAAGGATTCACCATTCATTACGCAATAATAGCGAAATTCAAAATCGAATTCGAAAAAAACCAAAAGTCACTCGGCCTTTTTTTTATAAAATTGGAATTATTTAAATGCCATTTGCATTTAATTAAGTGGCCAGTAATGTTATTTTTTCAACAATAAGTTTTGAATTCTACGCCCGTGTTACAAAAAGTAAATCGAAAAAATGTGGGTGAGCGTGCATTTTTTTTATAATTTTTGCGATTTGAATTTGAATTCAAAAGGTAATTACTATTTTTAAATTAACAATAAATTGGTATGTTTTTAAGCTTATTGGCAACTAGGCGGTAGTGTATTTTTTTTTCACCATGAGTTGAAAATTCGATCAATGTACGATTGAAAACGCAAAAATTAAGTTTGCGATTAAAAAAAAAACCCAATGTAGTCTCACAAAAATAGTAATGCCTATCTGATAACACAAGTACTCAAGAATATTGAACAAAACAAAAAAATTAAAAAAAATTGCTTAAAATAGTGCTATGATCAAAACATTGAACAAAAGTGTTCATTTTCAAAAAAAACTCTAAACGTCCGAAAAATTTCGAATATCTCGGAAACCGTGCCACTTTATCTAAACCATTACAGCCTTATTATAACGTCCTAAGTGGCCTTTATCCATAGTTCAAGGATTATCTAACACCCTGTATACCTATAAAAAACAATAAATGAGGTTTGTTACATTTTGCAGTTTTATTTTATGTACTTTACTTTTAGTTTCTATAGAAAAGGGAAAAGGCGTTGCCAGCGTCAAACTATCCAGCCTCGCTTGCGCTCGGCCGTCTATAGACACGTTTTCTGCCGGCAAGCCTTACCCGGCCTCTGTAGCAGTTTACTCTCATACGTCCATCGATTGTTTAAAAAAATGGTCCTTTAAAAAAAAGTTTACTATTGTTGTTCAGGTGGTGGAGCTCCAGGGCTGCATGCAGCAGGTGCTGCGCTGCGTGTCCTCGCGCGCCGCCGCGCCGGTCGCCACGCAGACGGACATTGTGGCTGTCAACACGCCGCAGGTGGGCCCATACAAATTAGATCAACACTTTACTATGATAAAGTATATCACAATAAGTTTACTTTCATGCTAGTCTGGGAGCAAAGGAAAAACATAGAATGTACCAGTTGCTTCTCGTCCCGAGCAGATGGTAGAAGCCCGTCGAGGGACTGGGCGTAATTCTTAGGAATTATGTTATAGGCGATGCGGCTAGCAACCCATCACTATTTTGATTCCTTTTTTCACCTATACGCCTACAATCTAGCTAAACGTGGCCTGTAGGTCTTGTTACCTTAGGCTCTACCCCGTAAGGGATAAAGACGTGATTTGTGTATGTATGTATGTACAATAAGTTTAAAATGTGTCGCACTATTGATAAAATATGATATTAATTTAAAAAAAATGAAACCCCCCCCCCCCCCCACACGCATTAATCGAGTTACCGTACGTAAATAAACAAACCAGTCCAATAAGTCCATCGAGGGAATGGGCGACAATCTTCGAAATCATGTTATAGGCGATGCGACTAGTAACGCATCACTATTTTGATTCCCCTTTTATGCTGAGTGTACAATAATTGAATTTGTAATGTCAGGAGGAGCGATGTGGCTGGCTCAAGCGGCCGCAGTCGCTGTCCCTTTCCGGCGCATCCGCGCCCGCTTCCGCTCCCGCGCCCGCTCCCGCCCCAGCGCCCGCCCCGCTCGAGGCCGCGCCGCAACAAGAACAAACGTAAGTTAAGAGCTATTTAAGCTAATAATAGAGATCTTACTGATATTGTAAATTTGAAAGTTTGTCTATATAATATTGGTTATGGCTTCTCGCTAAAACGGCTGAGCGGATGTAGGTGAATCATGGCATTTGGATTAACGTTTAGGTGGCTTTGAGCACATTGACAATGTGCCACGAATTATCCGAAACACGTCGGGCAATCATTGTTTTAATGTCCAAGTGTTCAGTTTTGCCACAGCCATTATAATATGTTCCCATTTAAGTACATTTTTTGGTGAATTTTGATTATTTCCGCTCCCTGATTGTCCTTGTGTGTTCGATAAAATTCTCATTTTATATATAACCCCTTTTTATTCCATTTCGCTACAATTTCAGTAGGTACATTTTTTTAAAATATAAATGCCTCATGGCACCCTCCTCCATGTATTGGAGGGTTTGGGCTATAGTTCCCACACGGGCCCAGTGCGGATTGGGAACTTCACACACACCATTGAATTGCTTCGCAGATGTGTGCGGGTTTCCACACGATGTTTTCCTTCACCAAAAAGCTCGTGGCAAATTTAAAATGTAATTTCGCACATAAATCCCGAAAAATCAGAGATGCGAACCCAGGATTCGAACCCACAACCGTCGGCTTTTTATTAATACATAGATTATCATTAATTACAGAGAAATTAAAACGGCTACTAGCGAAACTGAGGGCATAAATATAGAAAGAACAGAATCCCTCATAGAGGAGTCGTTGGATCAAGAGACAGAACAGAGTGAAGATAGGCAGTATAGAGAGATCATCGTCGACTGATGAAGGAGATACAACTCTATTTCTAGCGTTATAAAGTCCATGTTGTAAAGCAAAGCTTTGGTCGTGTGTGAATTTGGCTGCAAGTTTTTGTGAATAAGTGACACTTGCAGTATATTTTGCGTCCCTTTCTTTCGTGTGTGAACGGCGCAGTGTTGGATTGAGACAGAACATATTTGAAACGGCTTAGCAATAGTGTCGTGTGATTTGTAAGTTGCTATTTAAAAATAATAAATTCACAAAAAATGCAGCCAAGTTGTAGGCTTTATAAAATGTTAGTAAATGCGATGTCAAAATTTTTAAATCGTTTAGAGTTTTAATTTTTCAAATGATTTTACTTTCTGAATTTGTTCATAAAAATACTTTAAGTGCTTATCTGAGTCCTAACTTGTACAGATGTTGAGTGCCTAAATATGTATACATAACGTATTCGGTCATAAAGATTGCACATCGGTCTTCTCGGGTAATTTCGGCTTTGTAGAGCGTTGTCTCGCTCTTATTTACGTGACGCTGATTGTCTCTTTCTAAAGACCGAAATGCAATCTTTATGGATACTACTCATGTATAATTTCAAACGCGACTCAAATATAATAGTAGTTTTGTGTTGCCGAATCCCTATTCATGTTATTATTATTAATATTTTTTACACTAAGCTTTTTTTTCCTTAGCCTCGGCACAATTAAAAATTGTAATTGATTTACACAATTTTGAAATATTTTATATAAGTGTTTTAGGACTAGTTTTATTGGTCTGTTCCCACTAGTACCATTATCAGTTCCTTTGATGGTACTACTTTGTATAGTTACAGTGGAACCAGTGGGAATAGACCGTTTTGTTTCAGTCGCTTCGTATCATAATAATTTATTGATAGGTAGCTAGTAAGTGTCATGACATTAGTTGTAAGTTTGTCTGTTTTGAACAGAAGCTAATTGTGAACCCTTATTTTGTTAGAGAAATGTGTCAATTTAAAACAACACCGTTATGCAATTGTGAAAATTTAGAACTATGTATTTCTCTATTGTATGTGATTTAAAAAAAACTTAAACTTTCTCTACGCTACATGCCGTATTGTGCAAAATATCTGTCGTTACTATGTCAAAGCAAATGGACGTGTTCACAAATTAAATTATGATAAATATTTAACGTTGTTCAAGGGTTTACAATATGGTTTTTAATATTAAATGTTAGCTTAGAACTGGAGTCACAATTGCTGTTGTTGGAAGTTGCTTAACACCAAAATAAATTAAGTAGAATAAGGGTTTGTTAAGTAAATTCGCTACCGCACAGGTATTTAGCGCGATATTACTACAAGGTCTTGTAACAATCAGGTCTGAAAACACGGTTAAAAAGTTTCATTTTGAATACAAGCTTTTTTTATGACTGCGCATGCGTTGTCATGCATTAGGTGTACCAAATTTCAAAGCCATCGGACCACTAGAATTAGACCAAATTTGACGCAAACAAAACAAACAGGTTAAGTTAAATAAAAAGTTTTAAACTCTGCTCTCTCTTATACTAAGTTAGTACTAAGTTCACCCATTGTCTTGTTTATAAGATTACTAGCGACCCACCCCATCTTCGCACGGTTGCAATCAGTGTTATACTACTATATTGTGCATGTGTTATACATTTAAATCTTCCTCTTGAATCACTCTATCTATTAAAAAAACCGCATCAAAATCCGTTGTGTAGTTTTAAAGATCTAAGCATACATAGATACAGACAGCGGGAAATTGACATTGTGTCTATGTATGTAGTGAAGGTGGCTTATAGTAAATATTTCGCTACATACCTTCAGTGCTGTAGCCTTTACTGATCTATAAAGGCTTCGATCAATAGTTCTAAAGACGGGTCATATACACATTCAAAAGTAAAAACTACCCGCATCTGTAAAGTCCAGTGTAAAAATGACTATTCATAAATATGTCCCATACTACCTTATGTCAAAGGAATAAGGTCTCAATACATATTTATGAGAGGATTAAATCGATACTCATCTACTCAGCTTAGTGATACATGTTTATTAATTATCCTTTTTTTATGGTGTGGAAAATGCGCCTTATGCATCCGCCCGGTACGGGTTTACCGCGGGTATGTGGGGCTCTCCCGCGAAAGCAGGCATACCCAATAAAAACCACACGGATTCCCTATTCGGTCGTGTGTGAGGCGTTACGGGAGCACTCGGTGTCACCGCGACCCACGACCACCCCGGGATGGGGTTCCCTCGCGGCACCTGTGCAATGCAGGTTTGGGAAATTTATTAATTTACCCTAACACTAGCTGCGATAGTCACAAATCATCATTGAATCTTAATTTTATCTTTCGCTACGGAACCATAGACTGTTGAGCGGACTAATCAAAATAAGACCTCACTCCGCCCGTGAGGCGTTATTTGCAGAGATGACTTTTGGGCGCCGACCTGTCTATGCTTTATTGATCGAAGACCACAAGTAATTAATATTGTGTAATTAACAAGCGCATGATTTGCAATGTTATTGTATTACTTTTAGTTTTAAGCTTAGCGTTTTTAAAGATTCGATTTATTAACAAAGACCACAAAAGACATGATATATTCGCTGTATATGTAAAAAAATGATTGCTAATTTGTCGACTGAGCCTTATTTGCAAGCGCATAGAGCATTGAATTGTTTAACGAAATAAGGGAAACCGCGAACATTATAGATTTTATGTTGAGCTGCATAATATTAGTTTAAGGATATTTATGGTAAGACATTTTGTTGTGTCTGTTAATGTTTTGATGGAATTTGAAATGTAGTCAGGGGAAGTACCAATAATTGTCTTGTGCAGCAAACCGCAAGTGGCAAGTGGCGTGTTTCTGTTACGCCTTACGCCTAAACATACATACATACATACATACATAAATCACGCATTTATCCCTTGCGGGGTATACGGGGCTAAGTTAACAAGACCTAATGGCCGCGTTTAGCATGATTGTGGGCGTATAGGTAGTAAGAGGAATCAAAATAGTGATGAGTTGCGAGCCGCATCGTCTATAACATGATTCGTAAGATTTTCGCCCATTCCCTCGATTTGCTTTTACCGTCTGCGCGGGAAGAGAAGCTACTGGTACATTCTATGTTTTTTCTTTAAGCTCAGACCAGCATGGAAGAGCGTGAATCTTATAAAAAAATCACAAAGAAAATATACTATAAATAATATCTTAAACAACTTTCTCCCTTCATGGTGTTTCGTTTCACGCATCATTCGTTTATGACCTCAGATATGATTTCGATTTTTGAAAATAACACTCGAAAGTTCGATAAAATTGTTCACGTGGACCAGGGGTCCACTTTGGCGCGAAAAAATGAGGGTTATGTGAACATACCTAGTGGAAATGTAGATTTGAACATGGTCTGGGAGTAAAAAAAAAGGTTGGGATCCCCTGATATACATATTCATATTCCAGTAACTTACACCATTGAATAGTTTTAATTGTGTTTAATTTATAACTAGTTTATATTGTACTAATTTTATAAATGCGAAAATTTGTGACGATGTGAGGGAGTATGTTTGTTCCTTCGTCACGCTAAAACGACTCGACGGATTTGGATAAAATTTTGAACGATGATAGCTGGTACCCTAGATTAAAACATAGGCTACTTTTTATCCCGGAAAATTGCATAGTTCCCGCGGGATAGCGATAAACATACTACTCTAACATGTACTACGCGGACGAAACGCGGGCAGAAGCTAGTAGAACATAATGCCTTGTGTAAGCTTTATTTTACCACGTATTGAGTAAGTTTGGGTTTAGGTGTGTTTAGTTAACATTAGCTTAGTTTTTAGTTTCACACGAATCTCTATTACGCTTTTAATTTTTTGTATTGTTTTTTTAACTGCGCTCTTATGAGGTTTTGTAATTTCGGTACCGTACAATAAAAAAATACTAGAACCATGGTCAGACAATTTTAAACTATTAGTAGTTTCTGAATGGGGACTCGTTTTTTTGCTCACAGTTGGCGCCACTGTTGACTAAGGTCTAGAGGTATAGCTGTCAAATTTTGCTAATAATAACGCATTTCTATAAATCATTGTCACAAAAAAGCCTTATAAGAGCCCTAACTGCTATATACTAGTCATTTTTAACAATCATTCATGGATGAGTGCAATTAATACACAAAGCATTTTAACATTAAGATTTCGTATTATCTGTTAAGTCGCACACACTGATGCAAATTGAGCAACTACTGGAAATAATTACAGTCAAATACGTTCTTTGAGCGCCTTCGCGGTCGACAGCAGACGCCAACACCAGCAGCCCGGGACTAGCCGTCTCTTTCTAGAACGAACAGTAAGAAAGAGACGGGCAAGTTTAAGCAGTTTCACCCTTGTGTTGTAGACATTCCTCCATTACGAAGCGGTTGGCCTCTTCTTTCATTATGCAGACGGCTAAGGAGTGGAACTCTACCGAGGTCAGTTTTTCCGGAGCGCTATAATCTGGACATCTTAAGGCCAAAGTGAACTAGCCTTCTAGACTAACGTGTACCATCTTAGGCCTCATCTTCGCCTTCCATCAAGCGAGATTGAAGTCAAACGTAAGCCTTATTTTATGTTAAAAATAACTATCTCGCGCGCGACGGGGCGCTTGTCTTGCCATCGTGCTGCTCGTGCCTCGTTAGAAACCATTATTGGGATGATAACTGATGTGCAGATGGAAACTTTCCGAAACTGCCAAATTTTCTGTCAGTTAAAACTAAAATTTCTGTAAAATCGCGAATCCTTGTAAGTTAATTGAAAATTTCCGTTACTAATGTGGTATTTCCGAGAATTTTCGGGAACTTAAAATTTTTTGGAAACTCCGCAACTTGCCCGTTTGTAGGAATGATGCGACGCCCTAATCGAAACAACACGCGCGACTGTAGCTGTGATAAGAAGGCATCTGGATGACGCCCTGCTTGCGACCCAACGTGAAGGCGCCTTAACTATCGACAAAAGGCGGAACTGAGATAATTAGTCGTTTTAATGAAGTACCTATTGGTCAACGTCAAATCGGTGATCATTTTAGAGCCTTGTCGCTGTGACAACTGGTTTTAACTTGTTTTCAAAAATCGTTCATTTTAAATGAGCTGAAATATGAGTTTAGTTTACGTATGGATTTCAGATACGACCTATTGATAAATATTTATATGACTATTTTTTCAATTCCATCTTTGATGAATTGTTATGAATGCTTTTGACTGCACAACTTGTAAACTTAATTTGCATTGTAATAAGGTTCACAATGTACTTGTATTAAATATGTAATTGACCAGAATAAAATGTTATGTATGTAAAACCCGACCAGGAGCTTCTATGTACGGTTTGTCGCCTACATTTTTTTGTTATATACAATGTGTCTGGATCACAATAATATACTTGGGTGGATCAACTATTTCTTACTGTTATACTGTCCCATCAGCGAGGGGACAAAAGTAGTAGTTTGTTAGAAGAAATGTGGCACATAATAGTAACGTGCTTAATAGATGGCCAATTATGGAAGAGGCTTAAGTGCAGCGTAAAAATACATGTTTGGCAAGTTTGAAACCTGTAAACTTATGTTTTAAACTGTGAGCGAGAACTTAACCATAGCAACGAGTGGCAAGAAAAAGTTGATCCACCCACTTGCACAAACTGGCATAAATACATATATATATATATATATATATATATATATATATCATGTATTATATCTCCCGGGGGACAGTGGAACATTATAATAGACTATTATATATATATATACACACACATTGAAAGATTTGACTCACCTCAATCAACTCCTTTACTACTATTCTAAGGCCGGGTACTCAACTGCGAGCTGCAACCGTAACCGTTACGTTACGTTACTAAAAACACTAGTCGTGAGTCGCGAGCCTGCCGCGAGCGGAACACCACACCACACTATGGTTTAGGGTTACTGTAAAGTGCAACAGTTGTACTCGGCTTAATAAATAACTACACCAGTGTGAATACGTTGTGAGCTTTAATTAATGGAAATAGATCTTTGTTTCCTATTGGGAAGTCCGGTCCTGGTCGGGTATGGACTATGTTTTAAGATAAATATAAAAGTAAGCTATAAAGTTAGCTAGTGTTAGCTATACATTGATTTCAACACCTTTTCGCACTAAAATGCAAATAACTTTTTAAGGCAGCCGCGGCGTGAAGTATAGCCTGACAAGAAATATAAAAAAACACCTATTTTCTGTATGAAATATACTATGTTACCGTATAAAAGATATAGTGGCGACTCTGGCGACACCGCAGGTTTTTATATTTTTGTTCAGGCTTTATAATGGTCTGTCATAGCATAGCGTAATGATTTCCAATAGTGGGCGGACTTTGTCTCTACCAAATAGAAAAAACAAGTGGATGTGTGATATGATTCTCTAGGCAAACCGGTGTCGACGTGATTTACGCAGAAAAGTGGCTCGCGTGTCATTTCCAATTGTTTTTTCTATTCCGTGGTCTCTACGCTAACTACTTACAGTCGGTCGAGTCCGGTATGTACTTACTGAGAATCGGACGGCGATACGGAAGACGCGGGTCAACCTCGCTGAACTACCTCACTATTTGTTACTATTGCGCTATGGTTCTATAGAAAACCAAAGCCTCTTCTAATATTTTAATAGAAAGTTGTTAAAATAATAATTATTATTGTTGAAATCAATGTATAGTTTGACTCGAATACACAAAGACACTTGCCGTCCTGAAAAAACTTCAATTTTCAAGCGTACCCACCTTATTTGTTGTGCATTACGTTAGAGCCTGTATTTATTATGTTTTATAAAACAATTTTTAAACTATTTGAGTGCCTTTTTATTTTACCTGCCCAGTCACCTTCTTTGACACTCCCTATGCAAAAACGGGTACTTTTGAGTCAGATTATGGAATTGTTCCCCGTTTAGTGGATATCCACGAGTTACGAAATTCCCCCGATTTCGAATTTACCCCAATGCACTATATTTAGTTACTAAATAAAACGTTTTTTATATATTATTGAAAAATCATTTATTATGCCATTATTGTATAATCCCATATAAAATTACCTCAGCGGTGAATTACTTTGACATTAAAGCTATCTTTACAATAATTACTTAAAATTACTACTATACATTACGATCACATTTAAGTACTTAAATACCTATACATTTAATATCATAATTCGGTGATTATTATGGAAATGATTTAACAAAAACAACAATCTGCCTTTTTAATTTCATAGTGATTTCTCTACAGGACGGCTAGCACAAAAGGCCGATCTAACTCTTTCTAACTCAATAAGAAAGAGCGAGAAAATAGAGGGCGTGCTAAACGTATTTGTGACACGGGACAGTTATTAACATTATTATACATATACAGCCAGTTGTTTTTATATACCATATATTCTTTGCATCAAAATGTTTCAACACTTATTCGCCAAAAACCTTCCACTAACTGATATCTTCCGTATTTAGACGTCAATACTGTTGGTATGCCAAACGCGTCCTATCATTTACAATTTGTATGAAAAATCATAGGTAAATGTGTCCGTCCATTACACATGAAACGCTGTCATAGTGAAGTAACGCCACGTCAGCAAACAATTTCAATAATATTTTGACGTTGACATTTTGCGACAACGTTCTATCGTGGCTCAATTTAAAGTCCGCGAGTGTACCTACCCCACCATGCAACACAATTTCATCCTCTTACTATAAACTTCAAAAAGGGGTACGAGGCAGCCATAGGGATGATGTCATTTTTATCAGGTCAGGCAGCTTAACAAAAAAGTATTGCTCGCGTATTTTTTAATTTTTTACATAATCAAAATGCTACGGAGATTAGAGTTGAATTATCGCATGACGGCACGTGTTAGTACAATTTTTACTTACAGCTACTCCGGAATTTAGCAGCGCTTTAACTTTGTCATTTTTTGTATAACTAACCAACTATAGTCCAGTACTATAACTATGGTCCATAAGTTGGAGATAACTTTAGGTATCCATACCAATATTCAGCGGCGTAACTATAGGGTGGCAGGGGTGGCAAAATGCCACGGGCCCCTAGCTCTACGGGGCCCCCAACTGGCTTGGTTTAGAGCACAGAAGGGACGCTCATGCACTTCTTTATATTGAGGAAGGAGCCCCATCTAACGAATTTGCCTCGGGCCCCAGACGTTATAGTTACGCCAATGCCAATATTCTTTGTTTTGTCCAAATTTTCCTTCCGTTAATGAACATATTTGGGTGGATCAACTATTTCTTGCTGTTGTGTCCCATCAGCGAGGGGACAGAAGTAGTACAGTTTGTTAGAAGAAATGTTGTGTCACGTTATAGTAACGTGCTTAATAGATGAACAATTATGGAAGAGTACCTACATGTTTGTCAAGTTTGAAACCTGTAAACTTATGTTTTAAACTGTGAGCGAGGAGAACGTAACCATAGCAACGAGTGGCAAGAAAAAGCAAATAAAAGTGACACAAACGAAAATATTTGAGTCACATTTGGACCATAGCTGGGAGCTTTTGGACTAGTTAAGTAGTTTAACGGAACTAAATAGTATTTCGTTTCATTTACGCAGACATAATTCTGATCACACAGTTTTATGCACGACGAAACATTCATATGCATAGAAGAAGGTAACATACTTAAGAATAATATTTGTATTAATTTGGCATTTACAGTTCTGAGCACCATTTAAAACAGTTGCAACTCGATACAAAGTTAAAGGTTAAAATTCTAGAGAACGTTAGAATAAGAACAATATTGTGCGACTTTAATGAATGAATATAGCAACCTAAAGCCGGGTACTCATCTGAGAGCTCTCTGTAACGTTACAGTACCCAAAAACATTAGTGTGGACGTAGCGCTCTGCTTGCGGCAGGCTCGCAATGGCCACACTAGAGTTTTTGGTTACCGTAACGAACAACAGTTACGGTTAAGGCTCGATGAGTATCCGGCTTAATATGGACCGGGACAATTTTTTTTTTTATTAACAATACAGAGGACACACTTTATTATAAACTTTGAATTGCTAAGGCCATGCTAAAACTTTCATTGGGACATCACTTCAAATATTTCTATTATTATTGCGTACCGCGTTATAGAAATATGCTACGAAGCAAGACTAGCTTCTAAAGCATTAACAATAAACAACTAGACTCCCAATCACGCTCACAAACTGTCGGAAGCAAAAGTCTGCACGGCGCGTCTACTGTGCAGAGTTTTGGTTCAGTCGCTTTGATAACAATGTCGTCTCTTTCGCACCATAATCTCAAACGCTGGAGAACAAGAGACAGAGGTTTCCAGCGCGTGACGTGTCATTACTTCTCAGGATCGTATGCAACTGACATTAAACATTACTGCCGCGAAATAAGGTGTTAATTTGAACTGTTAAGTTGATGTGTTGACAACGCATAGACAACGCCGCTCGGACGTTTCTTGAGGAACTTTTAGTCTGGGAGTCTAGTTGTTTATTGTACGTCAATGTACTGTCATAGTCATAACACATTTGCGCGTTAATTATCAGCGGGCATGCTTAAATTTAACCACAAAAATAGTGTATATTTAATCCTACACTTATAAATTAAAATAAATCCATAAAAATACAATTTTTTACTAAAAATCACTCATCATAACGCAAAAACAAATTCGCTCGCGAAATAACCTAAATTCCCGACAAATACTTCAAATTTATTGGCAGTGGTTTTATTGTCATCACTTTGGGAATAATTTTGAACATTCTCGCATCGTGAAGTAAAATCAAAACAAATTAAAATTTATTCTTTCACTATCAAACAAGCATCGTTTATATATCCTCGAAGTTTACACAAAAATAGCCTATTTTACACTTTTGAATGTTTTACATACATACATAAATCACGTCTTTATCCCTTACGGGGTAACAAGACCCAAAGGTCTCGTGTTTCAGTCTCGAAGTATTTACGACAGGAGTTACATTTAGTTCGTCTTTACAGAATTGACGACTTTATTGAACACCACATAATAAATACAAACATACATACATAAATCACGTCACTACACGACAGTATTTCAATATGAGCATGCGCATAATGTGCCAAAATAATTCGCATATACCTATTTCTGCCCTTTCCGATGCCACATTCAACCGCAGTCTATTTTTTGGGAGAGTTATCTTGTCATAAAATTACTATCATGCTGGTCTGGGACCAAAGTAAAAACATAGAAATAAGACAGCTGGTAGCTGCTTTTCTTACCGCACAGATCATAAAAGCCTATCGAGGGAATCGACGAAAGTCTTAGGAGTCATGTTATACGCGATGCGGCTAGCAACACATCCATGGACTTTTGAAAGTCTGTAAGTAGTCCGTGACAGTAAAAAAATTAAGAAACACAACAAACCAATTAGTGTGAACTAAACGTGGCTAGGTCTTTTTCTCTAAGCTTTGTCTACCCCGTAATGGATAACGACGTCATCAATATGTATGCATGAAGTCCTGTCATAAGTACTTCGTGGTTTGAGACTATAAAAATATATGGAGTTAAATTTCTAAATGTCAGTGAAAATTAGAACACAGAAAAATCCGAAAAGTAAAGCTATGGCCGGGAATCTAACTCGGATCCTCGTCATTGCGTGACGCGTGCTATACCCCTACACCACCCATAGCAGAAAGTAAAGCTATGGCCGGAAATCGAACCCGGATCCTCGTCATTCCGTGACCCGTGCTCTACACCACCCATAGCAGAAAGTAAAGCTATGGCCGGGAATCGAACCCGGATCTAATGGATATCCCGGATATATGGAGTTATTTGAATCGTAAATAAAACATGCCGCGTTCATTTTATACTGGATACACATTGTTCAACATAAGCATCGTGCAACCATTTCACATTAACTTCCACACTGACTTTCTTAGCACAAATTGAGATATTACCAATGCACTTTGTGTTAGAAGGTACCTGACGGCGCAACATTTTCCGAATATTAAATATAGGTACATATTCTCTTTATTATAACCGTAAATTCGGCGGGAAAATTTTGTGTTTACACTTAATACTTAACAATTATTGATACTGGCCGAAACTTGAAGGAGATTGCCCATTTGCAGTATCTAATAACTTATATAAATTTACCTTTTCAACGCCAACCATATCTATTAGAGAACACACCGTAAGAAAAATTAAAAACAATGTAAGAAAAAGAACAAAACCATAACTTTAATAAGTAATTAATAAAATCTGAATAATGGCTACTCAAGCGCCACCACAAGCGTAAACTTTATCTAAAAGAATGCGCTAATACAATGCAAAAAAGCGCTTCGCCATCGATTTAGTAGTTTTTGCGGGTGGTAGGGCCTTGTGCAAGGTCCGTCCGGATCGCTACCACCATCTTACCCGCTAATCCTGCCGCTAAGTAGCAGTGCTTGCACTGCTGTGTTCCGGTGTGGAGAGTAAGACAGCCGGGGATATTACGGGCACAAGAGGCATTTCATCTTAGTCCTCTAGGTTGGCAACGCATCTGCAATCCCTCCGGGGTTGCGGGTGTCTATGGGCAGTGGTGATCACTTACCATCAGGTGACCCACTTGCTCGTTTGCCTTCCTATTCATATAAAAAAAAAAACAAACACATAACCTCTATCCCCAAACGCATACACCGTCTCGTTTCCGTTACTTCCGTCGTGGGCACAAAAGTAACCTTTACGCAATGGCATAAGATTTAAATTAGCTCAACTATTTCGCCAGGCTTAGCGTTAGTATTTCGAGGGAATGGGCGAAAATCTTAGGAATCATGTTACACGCGATGCAGCTAGCAACCTATCCCTATTTCGATTCCCCTTTCCACCTATACACCCACAATTATGCTGAACGTGGCCTTAAGGTTTTGTTACCTTAGGCTCTGTTTACCCCGTAAGGGATAAAGACGTGCTATATGTATGAATGTATGTTAGCGTTGAAATCTTATGTGATTAATTCCTGTTTTTAACCAACTTCAAAAAAAAAACAGCCATGAATCCCATACCCACTTGGGCAATCTCCTTTGAACATATGTACTTCGTTTTAAATATTTGGACGACTCTAGTTCTTAATCTAAGAAAGAGAATAGACAAACAAATCGAACTATCAACGTCATACTTGGGCATACAAATACCCACTTCACACACACACACACACACTTCTAACTAACGCACGCACCCATTCGCAATTGCAAATAAAAAAAAAATTCGCTACAAGAATGTAATAATTGAAATTTTAAAGAACGATATCTCGAGTTACAGTTAAACAATCTGAATAGTTTATCACTGTGGGTTTATTGCATACCACTATCTATGGAGCTCTTCTGACCCACCATACCCCGGGCACCACCCCTGGGGCTAGCGTGGGACTGAACCATACCACAATAGTGCTGGGATTTGAGAAATTGAAAAAAAAAATCGACAGGGGCCCCGCTGCGGGGCTCCTATTCCTGGGTGGTTTGCTCCACGGGCATAAGGAGCTACCTAACTAACCTAACCTGTGCAAGTATATTGAATAGCAATAAATTTTTAGGGTCTCAACCTTTTTGGCTGTTGGTGGCTGGCTGGCGCTAGTCCATTGCCACGCGCCGCACGGCGGAATAAAAATAACAATAAGGCGGCTGTCACTGGTTTCCTAAAATTGTCGGTGCACGGTCGGGCGTTTATGTGGATTTGTATTTAACTTATTGTAAATATTAGTTAGTGTGTGTAACATTTTGGTAAAAGTGTAATTAGTGTACATAATACCACGGATAGTCTTCGGGTGTGTATTTACTAAGCGGCGGCAGTGGCAAAAAAGACTTTACGGACAAACTCTACACAGCGTTGGTCGAAGCCGGCTTCCTCGAGGTTTGTGGCTCTGAAATTGATTGTTAGATCTAATACTGCACAAGGGACAGCTAAACCACGGCCTTGGTAACAGTCGCTATTTATCTATCGAAGGTTTTATTAAACATAACCTACCTAATACCCGTAGCTTACAGCACTACGGTGGTATGGTTCAGTCGCACCCTACCCCCAGGGGTAGTGCCAGGGGGTCTTAACCCCTATGGATAACCATTCCTCTATTTTAAGGAATATACTATACCACCACTTACCACTCTAATGTACCATTTAGAAAGCGACGGAAGATTGTTCTTAATTTGAATTAAGAGTAGAGAATTACAGCTCTAATCGAACTGGTCAACTTGTGGAAACGTTTAATTTGAGCTGCAATTTTGATCACTCTCCGCACTTTCGAAATGTGCTTTCAAAAAACGCACCTAAGTTTAAAAATATCTGGACACGTTAGACGAGTTTGACAACATGGCCGTGTTCAGATATTTTTAAAATCTACAGTCTCTTAAAATTAAAATTACACATAAACGGATAACTCACGTATAAAAAGTCGAGTGATGCTCGACATGTTTCGGACTATTGCGTAGTCATTTTACCAAGAGCGCTCGCCCCGGTGGCAGCGACCAGAACACTGCGCGCCAGCGCTCTGTTCGCGCGGCTGCTCGACGCAACTGACAGCGGCGCACAACTACCCTCGTTTTCATCGTCATTTTTATTATTGTCAAATGTCGGGCAGCACTCACTCACTCGACTTTTTATACGTGAGTATCCGTTTATTTGTAATTTGATTGAGTCTCACGGTAGTTTCATGTTGAAAGTCTCTTAAAACTGTTCCGGAATATTTAAGGAGATTGTTGCGGCACATCACTAGTGCCTCGGGAGGTGCGCGGGGCCGGCGGTCCGCCCGCCAACTCGTCAAGGAACGCGGCAAGGAGCGCTTGCGCATTTTGACAGTACCTATATATACCCGGCCGCGGCTTTTATTGTGGAAATTGATTGATTGGCCAAGTTAACCTGTATGTTATGATACGTGATGAAAAGGATTAACCAACCTCGTCACACAGCTGACTGTTTTAATAAGAGTCACGTTATGATTGTCTAGCAAGCAATGTAACTACCGTCCGTGATCTTTTAGAACGCCACTCGGGTTTGCTATCTCACTCACTCTCATGGGTTTAATACTTTAATCGGTCAATGGTACTTGAAGCCCGAATGGCATCCTAAGAGCTCACGGACTGACTGTATGAGTCAACAAGAAAATGAAATGAAATATTTACGTCAATAAAAAAAAATACATACAGTCGAACATAGAACCTCCTTTTTTGAAGTCGGTTAAAAATCACTTCAGTACCATCGACTGTTGTTGACGATTCGTGCTACAATATAGTCACTATTAAATTGTACTCCGCTTAAATAGTAATTAAATTTAGAAAATCCCGGCCTAATACTCATTTAATCAACTGAGCAATGCTCTCAAACAAATTCGTGTCATAAAGACATCTATCATATAAAAATGGCCAATAAGCGGTTTCGTCTTTTAGTTCTACACTACAATGACTTAACGCTCTCATCTGCTAAAAAACTTTTCCACAAATGCATCATTCCACAAACTCATCATTTGACAACCCTTTAATATCTGATAAACCGTACACTTTTTTGAAAATCGAAAACCTTTAGGCGTTGCTCTCATTAGGTTAGGTTAGGTTAGGTTTGTTTTATAAGTTTTCCAAAAAGTCAATATTTTAGTAGAAAATAAAGGTTTGTCAAACAATGAGTTTGTGAAAAGTTTTTTAGCAAATGATGGTTAACCTCTTATCTAAGTAAAGGCAAGTGCCACAAAACACTTATGACAGTGATATCTTACTTATCATCATATTAAATTTGAAGTATATACAGAAAGAAAGAAAGAAAAAACGTATTCGTAACAAATATAAGTTAGCAGAAGCCCTTATATTAAAGTAATTTGTACTTCCTTTTTTTATTTTATTTAATTGGGCTTGTTAACAAAACCTTTCGGTCATATCTTTAAAGAAATACCTTCTGTCAAAAATGTTTTGTGGAAATTCCAAAAGGTAAAGGCGTTACGTCCATGATAAACGCTAACATACTATGTACTTCGGGTTTTTTGTAGCATAAAAAAGGTAATCAATATTAGCATGTATTTTTATTGAAAATCATGAAGATTGTTTGTTTACCTTTTTTCTCATGCTAAAAAAACGTACAGGATCGCCCAATCTTTAATCAACTTTTTATGTTTAATACGATCCATGGTAATAGATCAAATAAACTGGGATGATTCTAGTGAACAATTTGGCTCGTACTAAGCATAGAGCATAGACATTACCAGGGAGCGAAATGTTGGTGCCGATGACAGCCATATGACGTCAAGCTACATACAGTGTTTTTATCTAGATTTAACATCATCAGTATCAAATTTCTAAACGACACTGAAAATTAGAACACATAAAAATCCGAAAGGTAAAGAAAGCTATGGCTGGGAATCGAACCCGAATCCTCGTCATTCCGTGACGCGTACTATACCCCTACACCACCCATAACAGGTGGGTAGGCCTTCGAATTCCGTATCATCACTATTATCAAGATAATTGACTGTTATTGTTATAATAAAAAGAAATTTGTTGGAGACAATAATGAATTTACATTTGATTATTTTTTTATTTGCAAATCCATACTATAACATTGTAAATATAACCGAAACATGACAGTTTCGCTTGAGCAAAGTCGCCACAGAATCTATACAGCCCTATTTGCAGAAGTTTCTTTTTCTGATTGTATGTATGTAGGTATGTAAACTCTTTATTGCACATAAAAATCAAAAAATACAGATGTACACAGAAAATAGTACAAAGGCGAACCTATCCCTAAGAAGGGATCTCTTCCAGCTAACCTGAATTGTTAATTAGAATCTCATATATTCTATCTCATATTTAATTGAGTCTGAGTTAGGTACTTAGTACATAGTACCTAACCTAGTTTAGATGTAAGTAGTTAATAAAAAATAAAAAATGTAATATTTGCAGTGCCCTTACAGGGTTTGATCTGGTAGCTTGTATCAATGCAAATAAATGTTTGAGTTTGAGTTTAAATAATGAAAAAGATGGGATGTTATGTTTGAATTTTAAGCGTTCTGCATACATCGAAATCCTTCTAAATTTCATTTAAAGTTTCACATACTTGTGGAAAAATATTTTTTGTTACAATTAAACAAATAAAATATTTTATTAATTTTGTCTTTGTCATTATTTTTATATTTACATTATCATTATAGCATTATTAAGAATCGGTGGGGTGTGCAATATTGTTTATATAAAAGCATCCTATATGTGAATTTTCGACATGACGTCATCGGCACCAAAGTTTCGCAGCCTGGACATTACTTTTAAAAAGACAACGCAAGTTCAATTTTTAAGCCCAGGGCGAAAGATACGAGGCAGCGGAGCAGTGTGTGAGAAAAAAGCTTATGATGTACGGGATGTTTCACCCCTGCTTAGATTCCAAAAAAAAGTATCGATTATCCGATCTCAAAAGAAAGTGCCATTTAAATTTTATCGGTAAAACGAAAACATAGAAAAATATGCGTATTTTCTACTATTTCTTACCACACAAAAAAATAGAAATATTCTTAATTGCATATACGAATTATATAATAGTCTTCGCGAGTTCTAAAGCTGGAAGTTCACCTTTCCACGACTGTTTTAGAAGACCAGGTACTTAATAATAATTGGTATATGAGAACTAGCCAATTCAGACCTTAGGCTTAAATATATGTATTATCGTAAGTATTAAGAAAAAACAAATATTTTATGTTCTTAAATATGAATTTCAGGACTGTCCATTGAACTCGGCACCCATTTAGATCTCACTTATTTTGTCGTTGAAGTCAAGAACCAATGCATATATCACGTCTTTATCCCTTAGTAGTAGACAGAGCCTAAGGTAACAAAACCTTAAGGCCACGATTAGCATGATTGTTATGATGTAATGATGATTTATGTTTTTGTTGGGAAATAAATAAACTTGTTAGATCCACGTTTTGTAAAGTAAGGTAAGAAAGGAATGAAAGAAAGGTTTTTTTAGGGTTGAAAAGCGACGCGTTTTTCGTGTATTAATTAATTAATGGCCGAATACGATAACTTGCGTTGTCTATCATAAAGTATGTCTATGGCGTACATAATTACTTTATAGTATATATCAGTACTTTCAGTCTTAGCTCAGTTATTTCCGACGGAGACGCCCTTCGTTTGTTGGTCACGAAAAAACTTTGACAGCCGCTCTTTCTGTATGTCATTGTACTTTTTGTTCGTTGTTCTTACTTGGTCTAACAGTTTGAGAATCGCCTTGTTGTTCGGTGACACCTCGTCGGCTTGTTTAAGGTCTTTAAGCGCTGCGTCGTAGTTTTTAAGAGCGAAATTAGCTTGGCCGCGGCGGTAGAACGCCTTTTCGTTGCGTGGGTCTAGCTGGAGGACCTGTAGATAGAAATAATTACACACATACATACACAAATCACGTCTTTATCCCTTACAGAGTAGACAGAGCCTAAGGCAACAAGACCTACCTAAAGGCCACGTTTAGCATGATTGTGGGCTTATGGATGAAAAGGGGAGTCAAAATAGTGAAGGGTTGCGATGTGGCTTCGCCTATAACATGATCCCTAAGATTTTCGCTCATTCCCTAGATGGGTTTTTACCATCTGCGCGGGAAGAGAAGCACAGTTGCTGTGTGCACATTCTATGTTAAATAATTCATACAAATATTATAAGTGTGTTTGTCTGTCTGTTACCTCTTCACGCTTCACCCGCTGTACCGATTTAATTGAAATTTGGTACAGAGATTCTGCGCAGACGGAGTCGCTAGCAACGCCTAGTAAATAATAAATTTACACCATTTGATTTGGTCCCTAACAAAGCAAAGTTTGTACTACGAGCACTAGACAATTGAATAAGTCCTGGATTTGATTCCAGGTAAGGGCAAGCACTTGTAAGATCTCAAAATGCAATATGGCGACCATTAGACGTCATTTTGTGAAAATAAAAAAGTCAAAGAATAGTCAATGAAAAAAATATGCAAGCGTGTCAAGACCGACTAACCTGACCAGCATGTGAAATATCATTAAAGCTATTTAACACCACATATACTTAGGCCCTGACTCAGCACTTCGCAAACGCGAAGGATTTTCAACTTAAGGGTTGCAGACAGTGGCGAAACTACAACGTCTGGGGCCCGCGGCAAATACGTCAGGGGCTCCTTCCTCAATATAAAGAAGTGCATCAACGTCCCTTTTGCGCTCTAAACCAAGCCAATTCGGGGCCTGTAGAGCTAGGGGGCCGTGGCATTTTGCCACCCATGCCACCCTTTTTTTTTTCAACGTGTGGAAAATGCACCTTATGCATTCCCGCGCTCGGGGCAGCAACGGGAGTATGACGGGCTCTCCAGCTCGCTGCTGCCTTCCCTAATGGAAGGAGGGGAGACGCCTACCGTCTAAAAACCGACACGTTCCCTCCATGGACTGTGAGCGTTACGGGAGCACTAGGTGTCACCGCGACCACCCATGCCACCCTATAGTTACGCCACTGGTTGCAGACATAATTTAGGCAATGGTACCTCAGTGCAGCATTTGATGCAGGCTGCGTAGTCTTCGAGCTTGACGTGACACGCCGCCAGGTTCAAGTTGCACTGCTGTGTGAACACTACTGCTGCGTCGAACACTGAAAAAAAAACCAGCTTAGACATTACAGTAGGCAACAAGTCTTAATTTTTTCTGCACTTTTTTAACTACCTACACATATTTTTACATTATTTGATTTTTTTTTCTTACTAATAAATTTAGCAAGCAATGTATCACACAATGCGTCGTTTAAATTAACGTAGCTACCTTCGTAAACATTCGTAAACATGTATGTAAGTGTTACATTGCTGATACGCTTTAATGATAAAAGTTACTAACAAAATAGCATTCTCACATGATTTGTATGATCGTTCACTACATCAGTAGGCTTATTGTCTAACTCGCTCGCAATCGCCATCATGATCATTTTGACAGTTCTTGTATGAATGTGACAGCTAGCTGATTCCGATGCCAATTGTCAGCCCATACACGAACTGTCAAAATGAACACGATGGCGATTGCGAGCGAGTTAGACAATAAGCCTACTGGATAAAATTTACACTCTGTATACAGGTGGAAAAAAATTCATAGGCCCTTATATTCGTATTTGATTTAACTTAACGAAAATATTTTTTTTAAAGAAACAAAATTGCATTCAAGCATTCAAACATTTTTCTAAAATTCGCTTTTCATCTGGGAATCGAACCAGCTAAAAAAAGAAAAAAACACTATTTTATTTTATTTAAAATCGGTACGAATTATTGTTCCGGATAAAATCTCTCCAATAAACATTCAGTTCTCTAACAAACATCACGAAATCTGTCATTTATTTTATTTTATCTTCAACTAGCCGTTGCCCGCGACTCCATCTGCATTCGCTTATCGCCATCCCACGGGAACTACACAATTCCCATGTACATTTTAGTAAGACCATTCTTTTAAATCAATCGATGGATGTACTACATACATACATACACATACACAAATCACGTCTTTATCCCTTACGGGGTAGACAGAGCCTAAGGTAACAGATACCTACAGAAAGAAAAGAAGACATTTATTCCTTTTTGCAAGACACAAATATAAGATAATATACACAATTTTATGGAAAATAAACAAGGTATAACAAAAAAAAAACATAGACATGAAAAATAGATAATCAGCGTTGTGTGTCTTCGCAAAAGTGAAACGGTCGCTGGCTCAGCATTACGCTGAGGTGTTAGACACCTGCAGCACTGCAGGCCACATTTAGCAAGATTGTGGACGTAAAGGTGAAACATGAAATCAAAATAGTGATGGGTTGCTAGCCTCTAGCTAACATGATTCCTATGATTTTCGCCCAATGGATGCCAATGCATGTACTGTATATATTTGACTAGCGACCCGCCCCGGCTTCGCTCGGTATATTATGCATGTATTATACATATAAACCTTCCTCTGGAATCACTCTATCTATTAAAAACCGCGTCAAAGTCCGTTGTGTAGTTTTGAAGATATAAGCATACATCGGAACATGGGGACAGAAAAAGCGACTTTATTTTATACTATGTAGTGATAGTTTTTTTTGCCCATAGACACCCGCAACCCCGGAGGGATTGCAGATGCGTTGCCAACCTAGAGGATTAAGATGAAATGCCTCTCGTGCCCGTAATTTCCCCGGCTGTCTTACTCTCCACACCGGAACACAGCAGTGCAAGCACTGCTACTTAGCGGCAGGATTAGCGAGTAAGATGGTGTTAGCGATCCGGACGGACCTTGCACAAGGATCTACCACCCGCAAAATATAGTGATGACTATGTAGTGATGATGATGATGATAGTGATAGTGAAGTAGGAAGTAGGATGTTACCGTGGAGGTGTTTGGCGTCGGCGGCGTTCAGCCTCTGCATGAGCGACCATTTTTTTTTTAAATCAATGGACAGATGCTGTTGTATATTTGATGATGTTACCGTGGAGGTGTTTGGCGTCGGCGGCGTTCAGCCTCTGCATGAGCGACCATTTTTTTTTTAAATCAATGGACAGATGCTGTTGTATATGTGATGATGTTACCGTGGAGGTGCTTGGCGTCGGCGGCGTCCAGCCTCTGCATGAGCGCGGCCACGTAGCGCAGGCACTTGCCGTAGCGCCGCGCCGCGCCGCGGTGCCGCCCGCCCGAGAACCACGCGTTGCCGATGCTCTTCACCGACGTTATGCTGCTCAACAGTTCCTCTGGCTGGCAACAACATTATTTTTAAGGTCCTGTGCTCAACTCAAACGACCACTTCTTTAGCGAGAAACTTCTTTAGCGGCGTTGAGAACTTTTTGGAACGGGTAATAGTACATTACTGTCTAGGCCAGGAAGTAGGCAATTGCTGGCTGAGTAATAAAAATAAATGAAAACAAAATAGTGAAAATTGTTTTGCTTTGCCGCCGTTTTCTATCAATGGCATTTGAAGAGAGTATTTTTTCTACCCAGAACACTTAAAGCTATTTCAGACACAGATAAACGCGTTGTCGTACTAGCTTTTTTTTTAATTTGGTGTTTTAAGTCTTGTGCCTTTATTTTATAATGGTGATTTGCATTTTTAAAACGTTAATAACTAGACAGTAATGGAATATGTATGCAACATTACTGGAGAGTTTAGCGCTACAGTAGTTTTTTTTTTAATTTTGTACTGGACGGCAACAATTAACTTCCTGTTTTGATATGTAGTTAACAATGACGACTTTAACGGACATTTTTGAGAAAAAAATGTTATACTCGCATCAGGTAAGACGGAGGGAATGTTGCTGCACGTTCGTAATAATACGTACGTTGTAAGCTACGTTTGGCCTGGTATAAGTTGTGGAATAACCGTGGTTCAAATCTCGCATAGATTTTTTTTTTCTTTGAAGTACAGAAACGCAAATAAACAAAAGCGCAGTATTATTTTTTGACAACATCAAACGTAACAGTAAACGTAGTTTTTTTTATTCTAAGCTAGTTCTAGGAACCTTATCCAGCCATTAAATCTCACAAATGCCATATCGAGCACTTAAAAAACATTTCTAATTAATAATTAATAATCTCTATAATATAAAAATGAATCGCAAAATGTGTTGCTAAGCGCAAATCCCGAGAGCAGCTGAACCGATTTCGCTAATTCTTTTTTTAGAATAATCCTTGAAGTACGAGGATGGTTCTTACAGAGAAGAATTAAAAAAAAAAAATTAAAAAAGAATCGATTGTTAGGTGGTACGAAGTTTGCAGGGTCAGCTAGTAGGAAATAAAAATAAAAGAGCTGCAATTCTTCGATTACTAAGACGTCGATGGCCAGAAAAAAAAAATGGAACCTCTTCAAAAAACTTGACTTAGCCAATTGCAGATGGTCGGGTATGTATTGGTTACCTCGAGCTGGTCCAGCGGGGCGTGGTCCTCGGGGTAGTCGGGCAGCAGGTCGCCGCCGTCGCGCGCCCACGCCCGCCAGCAGCCCGGCACCTCGCCGCAAGACGAGATCACACACTCCTGCGCAGTCAATGTCACTATCTCAAACATAGGTACTCTATAATATCCAAATACACACTTTCTCTCTAATACACACTTTCTCTTCAACACTGAGTTTTTTTTATGAAGTACTTCACTACTTCACGTAGTCTTTCACTTGAAATTTTCACTATATTAATTAAATTGTCTATCTACTTTCCTGGTCGGCGCGGCGCGCCGCCAGTGCAGCGCCAAGGCCGCACTGGCAGGATCGCCATGTAGGGACGGGAGTTCGGAGTAAATGAGGGGCTCAAGTGCGGTTCAAGAACTGGGTTTATTAAGCTTTGCATTGCTATATATAATAGTTGGACAGAGGTGTGTGCGTGCACACTACAACTTGTTAAAAAAAAAAGTTCCAAGAAGCTAGTTCGTTTATGGCCTTGACCAATAATATAAGTATCCAAATCCATTTTAGGTGGATGCGTTAACTTTTTAAATCGAAGTATTAATTAAAGTGATCATAGAAATATCTTCAAACAGCCTGAAGCCAGCTATGATAGTCAAAAATGTTTTAAGATGTCTCAACGTTTGAAAAAAGCACTATACAATCCTCGTCCAGAACAAGAATCGCATTAATTCACGGCTTCTACAGTAATGTAGTATTTTCTCAAACATGCAATTTATGTTATGTATGTTCCTTATCCGGCTCGACTAGGTCTTTAAGGTTTTCATAAGTCTGTATAATCATCATCATCATTTCCATATACGTCCCACTGCTGGGCACAGGCCTCTCAGAATGAGAGGGCTTGGGCTATAGTTCCCACGCGGGCCCAGTGCGGATCAGAAACTTCACACACACCATTGAATTGCTTCGCTTCCTTAAGATGTTTTCCTTCACCGAAAAGCTCGTAATAAATTTCAAATGTCATTTCAAACATAAATGGTGTGTATAAGGTCTCTTAGAAAAGATGTGTGGCTTTATTTCGATCATGCATACATACATATATCACTTCTTTATCCCTTACGGGGTAGACAGAGCATATGGTAACAAAACCTTAAGGCCACGTTTAGCATGATTAAGGGTGTATAAGTGGAAAGGGAAATCAAAATAGTGATGGGCTTTTACCATCAGCGCGGGAAGAGAAGCAACTGGTAAAGTCTATGTTTTTTACTGATTTAATTAAATCAAATAAATCCCATTTAAATCAACTCAATCAGATTAGCATGTTTTAAAAAAAAGATCTTGATTTTTGACGACCGGATGGCCCGGTGGTTAGAGAACCTGACTATGAAGCTTGAGGTTCCGGGTTCGATCCCCGGTCGGGGCAGATATTTGTATGAAAAATACGAATGTTTGTTCTCGAGTCTTGGATGTTTAATATGTATTTAAGTATGTATTTATC
The DNA here is from genome assembly GCA_932294345.1 of Pandemis cinnamomeana. Classification (NCBI taxonomy): domain Eukaryota; kingdom Metazoa; phylum Arthropoda; class Insecta; order Lepidoptera; family Tortricidae; genus Pandemis; species Pandemis cinnamomeana. The sequence goes on from OW028721.1 coordinate 10,865,097, forward strand.
TATATAAGTATGTTTACATTGTCTAGTGCCCATATTACAAGCTTTGCTTAGTTTGGGGCTAGGTCAATTGGTGTCAATTGGCATTGTTAATTTTTTTTAGTATGCTCCAATTCGAAAACCATTTCGAGGAAAACCATCAATTATCCGATTTATCTTGTCCGATTTCAAAAATACTTTATGATTACAGATATTTTTGTAAGTTCTTTTAACCTTTGTTTTCATGACATAACGACCCGGTTTTTAGACAGAATCCAGCATTGAATGTTTGCCACAAAAATGGAAAAAAGTTTTACTATGGGAACGCCTGTCACGACAAAACCATAGACAACGCCGTTTTTTTTTAAATGGCTGAACGAAGGCGATTGGGATTCTGTCTAAATTCACGAATTATCAAACAGCGAAAAAATATTTATTATTAATTAACAAAGGTACGTAAAAGCATAATATTCAAATTAGTTGCTTGAAATAGTCCATTTTATCAAATAAAGGTGTTAAAAGCACAGCTTAAAAAAAATGAACAATGCCAATTGTCCCAAGATATAAATAAAAAAATTATCAACCCTGGCCCACCACACTACTCACCACATTCAGCTTACAGTCATACTCCTCCCCGTAGCCCTGCATCTCGAGCACCAGCCCGAGCCCGCTGAGCACGCGGCCGAACACCACGTTCATGCCGTCCAGGTGGTTGCTCTGCTGCGAGGTTATGCAGAACTGCGAGCCGTTGGTGTGCGCCCGCCCCTTGTTGGCCATGCTCAGGACACCGGCTTCGTGCTGCCGAAACAAGGTTTTAAACTGCGGTTTTTTTTCTTGCTGTTGCGGTCTGGCCGAAAACGCCGAACCGCGGAGGAACTCGTACTGCGGTTGCGTTTCCGCGGTTTTCACGTTCAGTAAGACAATGGATTTCCTCAGAGCAGTATGTGTTGTGGCCTTAGTTTTAAGAAATAAAAATAAATAGAAAACGTCTTCGCCAACATAAGTACTGGGTGCATCCTCTAACAGATCAAAGATATTTGAAGGGATATTTTTATCACACACCTCACTGCTCCGCTCTCTGAGCCGAACTGACGAAAAAACCGCTTTTTACGAACCGCAGCGGGGGCGCTGCCGTACATGAAGTATGGGAAACATAAAAACGCGCGGTTGCAAACCGTGAATCAAAATGTAGCAAGTTGCGTTTTTAAAATCAGTCACTGAAATAAATCGCAAGTGCGTGCGCTTATAAAGAATGCCGTACGTTACATTTTTTGCGGTAGCGGAACCGCTTTTTAAAAACTGCAGTGCGTGCTAAGCCTTAATTTAAGCTTTTCACCACCCAGGGCCGACAACGCACTGGCATCGCGTAAAGCGCCGCGGGTGATGGACAGTGGTGATCATTTAACATCAGGTGACCCACTAGTTCGTTTGTCTGGCCTCTCTAACATAAAAAAAAAACCAGCTCTAGTGTCACTAGCAACTGTCAACTTTATCTTGACAAATGATGGCGTATTTTACACTGCATATAATGACTTAAAATAAATAACTCTTTTAACACACATACACATATCACGTCTATGCACTATGACAGGGTAGACAGAACCTATGGAAGCAAGACCTAGAGGCCACCCTTAGCATAATTGTGGGCATATACGTACTCCTTTAAATAACTAACAAAATTAAATAACTAATTAAGATTTCCAGCAAATTAAAATAACTAAATCTTTCTAATAACTAACTTTATTAAACAATCAATTAAAATAACTAACTATTTAAAACGAGAACTGAAAAATCATGTGATGCTCTATGGCCATTTTCTTGCCCAACCTCGTATACGGTGTCAATTGACCACCAATGCCCTCACCGCGTTATCATTATCACCGTAACTATAGTAAGCTTATTTCTTTAAGGAACACTCGATATTTCTTCATGTAAAGTTCTTACTGTTCGTGCAAGAAAGAGACGGGTGGCCTATCTCGCGCCCGCTCTTGTACTCGCCGTACAGATAGCGCGCTAAATCTAAACATTGTGTGTATGTATATTATACGCCCCAACGTAGGGCGGGGCGGCACGAGAGTTACCTCGGACTCTCCTCTTCCACTGGCTTCTATAGCAAGAGGGGGGAAGGCATACCCACTAAAACCCACCGGTATTCCACTGCCATTAAAGGACGCTGAAACTTGACTTATGGCAATGCATTCGTGCGGGCCCAAGAAAAAAAAAAAAAAAAAAAAAAAAAAGGACGCTGAACCCACCTTATATCGTTCTAGTCTACGATTACATATATTTCGTTGAACTGTACGTAAATTACCGTGAGCTTAAAATTTTCATCTTCGAACGTCGGCCCGTAAATGCTCTCTCCGCCGGTCCCATCTCCGTTTATAATGTCCCCGCCCTGCACCATAAACTGTTTCACAGCTGAAAAGCAACACAAAGACCTTAATCACACTAATGTTATAAAGGCGAACGTTTGTGAGAGTGTGTGCATGTTTCTACTTCTTCACGCGCGGGTGGACGGATTTGGATAAAATTTGGAACGGAGACAGCTGGTATCTTCATTAACACATAGGCTCCTTTTTATCCCGGAAGAAGCTAGTTAAGACATACTTTATCAACGGGATACAGACCGCGATTACCTTTAGCGAGTTCTCAATATTTCCACGCAGTTTCATGCATCATGCTCATGGGTACCTACACTGAAGAAGGGTGGATGTAACAGGGACATGCCGTATATGAAAACAGTGCAGCCCCCGTGCGGTTTTCCGTGGCGGATTCGTTTTCGCCCGTCATGTTTATGAAATAGAGGCCACGCCGTCGAGAGGACGGCGTCTTGGTATCAATAGCTTTTAAACATTCAAACCAACCTTTATGGAACTTACTGCCCTTATAATGTAAGGGCTTCCCGTTGACGCCGACGCCCCTCTCCCCGGTGCAGAGGGCTCTGAAGTTCTCCGCAGTTTTAGGCACTATGTCGTTCCTCAGTTCAATTATTATTCGCCCGGCTGAAAACAAAATACTACCGTTTAAGGTTGTCGCACACAACCGCTCGGCACCGGATCGGCGCCGCCTCAACTCGAGCCGTCCAGTGTTCTTTGTAAGAAATTCCATAGACAAACGCACACATATCGGCATCGGAACAGCATCGCCTCGCCTCGGCACAAGCTAGTAATCTGCAAGCAGCGTGCGGGCAACTTGCAGTCATCGAGCTTACGTCTGGCCGCCGCCGCGCTGGCGTCTCGCCGCCGGAACGGGGACGGCGCGTAGACTGCCATCGTTCCCCCCGTGGGGAATGACCATCATCGACTACCAGCTCTAGCCGTCTCGCTTTAAGCGCGCTGTCGCCCAGCCGTAAGCGCGACGTCACCTAGCCGCAGCCGCGCGGGCACCTCGGTGGTGCAGGTGCGAAAGAGACGGCATGATTCCGATGATTAAAGGCCTGGCTCGCCACTTGGTTTTACGGATACTACAGCTGTGCCAGTGACATACTTATTGGTTTACCACCCAATCTTTACTTTAAACACATTTATTGAATCAGGCGTTACTTTGTCTGCAAACCTGCCTGAAAAAAGCTATGAAGCCGATTGTCACATTGACTCGTTAGTGAAAATAGGATTTGATGTTTTAAGGCGTACAAATGACATTGAACCTTAGACCTTAAGGTGGTAAAGGACTTTCTTGAACGACTATACCATGGTTGAGCAAATAAATGACTTACTGATCTCATAAAAAATCTTTAGTTTTATTTACCAAGGATATAATAATGTAGCAGAATAAGCTTCCTAACTAAATTGTTCCACCCTTTGTAATCTACTTGTTCTAAGCAAATAAATATTTAAATGAAGATTCTTTTCTATTCTAAATACTTGAGTCATCAGTTGCTATGCAAGTCACAGCCTTTCCAACCTCTTTATATTTATTCATTGTGATTTCAATCGAGACAGACAGCACAATACACTCGATATAGGTATGTATGTATAGATACTAATTTACATGATAAGTGAGAAATTGAGTGTTTACATAAGGTCAGTGACCAAATTTGACCTAGAATTAAATTGAATGGTAAAACTTGAGTCATGTATAAGCCTTTTGTTGTGTCAGGTCAGGTCTGTAGACGAAATTGGTTGAATTATCTGGATATCTAACTATTCATATATGTATAAATGAATCCCTATTTCCCTTGGCCTCAATATCATGCAAGAAAGGCTGGACCAATTTTGCTAATAAGTTAAGGTACCCGATTTCTTTGCTAGGGTGTATATTTTGTTATATACTAATTTCTGCCCGCGACTTCGTCTGCATATTATACATTATAAAACTTCCTCTCGGATCACTCTATCTATTAAAAAAAACCACACCTGCTTAGTTTTAAAGATGTAAGCGTACATAGGGACAGCAGACAGACAGCAGAAAGCAACTTTGTTTTATACTATGCAGTGATGATATTATTAGGATAAAGTTTTTATGAAACAATATGCATTTGGAAAAAAAAATGGTACGGGGTGAAGCCACGGGGAACAGCTAGTATAATAATAAATGTTTTAGCTGCAGTGGGTTGAAATGCGTCTTGTTTCGATTATTCACTATTTTTTGGAAATTGTGATACCAAAAGTTCCCCAGTTAAGGTAGAACCCGCAACACAAGACCGAATTACATTGGCCACACTAAAGGGTGAAGATAAAATGCCTCATGTGACAGTAATATCACTGGCTGTCATACTAAAACACAAGTTTTCATACATTAATTTCTTGCAAGTATGTTGATTAAATACAAAACGGATGCATTCCAAAATCATTTGCCATTGCATCTAAAAACGATAGTCGGTCATTATAAGGTTTCAAATGCACCAGTGCCTGATTTTGAAATGTGTCGCTTTTATATTTAATCAGCAATTATTGTTTCTGATTTGAAAAGTTTAGTTCTTTTTTCTGCTTTTAAAATGATCCAAAATTCCTTTATCATCCTAAGTTTCAATATCATCTGTACGGCTTAACCTTTTGAGGCCTGATGTAAAAATTATATTTTTACAATTTGAACCAATTAGCAGTCAAGTAAAATTCAAATAAAATTTTCTTTATGTCATATTTATATGTATATGACCTGGCCCTACAAGGATAATATACAATTCATTATGACAGTCAGCTACATTGTTATTATTCTTATGTTGCTGCCATAAAAAAGATAAAACATTTTCTTGGTCAATAATACTTAGGAATGTTTCTGGCCCGGGAGAGAAATAGTGCTGATTCACAATGCTCAATACAAAGCCAACTTAAAAAATGAAGATAAGAAATTCTGAGGAGATTACAAGTAATTTGCTACAGGATGTAGTGAAATACAAACACAAGTTTTAAAAAGTAGGTAAGTATTGACAAGACTTACAACCATTCAATCTAAACTTGAATATTTGTAGCACAAAGCTGAAAATAAAATTGAAAACCTACACAAATAACATTAAAATAAAAAACACATCTACATTATCCATATCCCATTTGCCTCAGATATGTTCAATTCATGGATATGACGCAAGTGAACCTACCTTAACAACATTCAAATGGATTCGATAATACGAGCGGCGATAAATTGACATGTCCATTTAAATTATGCACTTAACATTGTAGTGTGCATGTGTCCTTGCCCTACTAAACGGAATGACCTACACGTATGCACTTGCACATGCAGAAAACTATAAGTTACTCAAAAACTAACCTTGTTCGCCGCCAATAGATATATCTAAGAACACAATAGAATTATTTTGATGCACTTCTGGTCCCACCATCGCTTTGTTAGTTTGTTTCTAATACTAGCAAACTATAACAATGGAAACTCTTTGTTAAAAAAGTCGTGTATCAGAAAAGCATGATTCCTTTAATTGATCATTATTAGGGTAATTATTTACTTATTTACAAACAATTACAAGTGTGTCGCACACTGACAACAATGCGAATACAACAAAAAATCTTTCGTTCGACAGTACGCAGCGAGCTGTTTGAAGTACATTCAAACGTCAAAACGAAAAGCGGTAATCTTTCTTTGCATTGACATAGGTAGACCAGTCGTATTAATATTGCCTCAAATAATTTATACTGTTCGAGACTTACCATAAAACATCGGAAAATTTGTCGTTGGTTTTTATCAACAAATTATCAAATGTCAAACATCTGTCATTTGTGTCGTTCCAACTTGCGTCATCCCACGTACCAATTTCGGAAATAATGAGATTATTCTAAGAAAAAGCTTTCATTTTTGTAAGTAAAACAACCGTAACCCATTTCGTCCAATAAATTATCTTTGTACACTTTAAAATGACACGATTAAGATCCTTATAGCACATAGTGTTTACTGACAAATAGATTACGAACGTGACCATTTCTTTTCAGCCCGAACATGTCTTCGTCTGCAATATACATTTTGGACGTCAAAGGTAAGGTCCTCATATCGAGGAACTACCGCGGCGATGTCGACATGGGCGTCATCGATAAGTTTATGCCGCTGCTTATGGATAAGGAAGAAGAGGGAATGTTGACGCCATTGCTGCAAACTAGCGAATGCACCTTCTCGTACATAAAAACCAACAATCTCTACATCGTCTCGACTACGAAGAAGAACGCAAACATCGCCCTCGTCTTCGTCTTCCTCTACAAGATTGTTGAAGTCATGACAGAATATTTCAAAGAGCTAGAAGAAGAAAGCATTCGCGATAATTTCGTCGTTATCTATGAATTGCTAGATGAGCTTATTGACTTTGGCTATCCGCAGACCACAGATAGCAAAATCCTGCAAGAGTACATCACCCAGGAAGGTCATAAATTGGAAATGCAGCCAAGAATACCCATGGCTGTCACAAATGCTGTATCTTGGAGGTCTGAGGGCATTAAGTACAGGAAAAATGAAGTATTCCTAGATGTGATCGAATCAGTTAATTTGCTCGCTAATGCTAACGGTAATGTTCTAAGGAGTGAGATAGTAGGTGCCATAAAAATGAGGGTTTACTTGTCTGGTATGCCTGAGTTGCGTCTGGGCTTGAATGACAAGGTCCTGTTTGAGAGCACCGGCAGGGGGAAATCTAAGTCTGTCGAGCTTGAAGATGTCAAGTTCCACCAGTGCGTGAGGCTGTCACGATTCGAAAATGACAGAACAATTTCGTTCATCCCTCCTGATGGTGAGTTTGAACTCATGTCTTATAGACTGAACACTCACGTGAAACCATTGATTTGGATTGAGTCGGTTATTGAACGTCATGCGCACTCCCGCGTTGAATACATGATCAAAGCTAAATCACAGTTCAAGAGGCGTTCTACTGCCAACAATGTGGAGATAATCATCCCTGTGCCAGCTGATGCTGATTCGCCGAAGTTCAAGACTACGATTGGTAGTGTCAAGTACACACCGGAACAGAGTGCTATCACTTGGTCTATCAAATCCTTCCCTGGGGGCAAGGAGTACTTAATGCGGGCACACTTTGGCTTACCCTCAGTTGAGTGCGAGGAAGTTGATGGCAAGCCACCAATTCAGGTTAAATTTGAGATTCCGTATTTCACCACATCGGGCATTCAAGTCAGATATCTGAAGATTATTGAGAAGAGTGGTTACCAGGCTTTACCATGGGTACGGTACATAACCCAGAACGGAGACTATCAGCTAAGAACTAACTGAGCATAAATAAGTTGTTATTATTACATTCCTTATATTTAAAGCTATGCACGTAATGTTATATTTCTTGTTTGCAGAGTTAACACTAGCCTTATAAGTAGGTATTGATTAATGGAAATAGTATTATGTATTGACACTGTAATAAAATATTCTTACAAGATTTTTAGAGGTATTTTATTTAATTAGATTTAGTTGTGTAAAGTAAAATGGCTGTCGCAATGGTCTGCGCAGAATTCGATTATCGCTATCCTGCTGGGAATTATTTTCGGCATAATCCTGACCTTCCCCTTCCTCCACAATAGTTTCCAAACTATTTCTATACCAAATTCGAACTAAACTAAATTGGTTAAGTTGATTAAGTGTTAATAGGTAAAATACAGACAGCCAGACACACTACCCTACCGCCTTTTTAATATTAAGTAAATACCTAGTATGGATTAACATGGCACTAGGCAGCTCATGCCGTGCCAAATATAACGCCAATAGATATCCAATTCCAGTCAAAGTCAAAGGTTAAATTAGAATTCAATCCAGACCACTTTAACATTGGTCTGTACCATGCCACAGTGTAAAACTGGTAATACTAAACCAATGAGGATTATAATCAGTCACTAAGTAAGGTATACGTTAGTATCTCTTAGTAGTCTGCGGGTAAGGTACGTCCTAAACTAGTAGATTCTGCATTCTGCTATGAGTAGATATATATTTGTCGGTGCGTGAAGAAACTTTTCATCTCTGTTTATTTCATAGAAAATTAAACCTTTTAAATATTAGTCTTAAGGTTTTAATTCTAATAACTTAGAAATTAGCATATGTTTAAAAACCTTATTTCTAACTGCGAAGTTCCTTGCAATATTTTTTATTATTTTGGTTTTATTTCAGAAACTTAAGAAATTAGATTTTTGAAGGGTACAATTACATTTAGGTACTAAATAAAATATTATCTACTTACAACTATAACAAACTGTTATTTTACTTGTGCAGAGTTTTTGACAGTTCTGTACGGTACGACGAATTACATTTCAGAACGTAAATGGTCGCGCGAAAGTTTGTTTTGTAAATATTACTATTTCTAATACAAAATGCAAAGAATAAACCGGAAATTGTTTATAAAAAATTTCGTTAAATTATCTCGAATTCGTACAAGATGTTACTGTGACATATTTCCCTCAAGCCAAGTAACATTGATCAAGAAAAGAAGTACCAAAGATAACCTCAAAACTGAAATTAATTCCGAACCTAAAGAATACGTTTCTAAAGAGTTTAGAGTGAATGAATTCAACATACAAATGATTTCAAAGAATATTTACGCTCAGTTATTTAAAACACCTGTTGTTAAAGCAGATCCAAATGTAATAAAAAGGTAAACAAATTTCCTTTTGTTATTGTTTACATTGAACCCTCTATACTTATAGTTAGTATATAATATTACTTACTACTATATAAAAACCTTGAAATTAAAATTACATGCTATGTAGATAAATTCTGTCCTATGAAAATCCACAATTAATTATACCATTCACATTTTAGCTGTCAAGAAAATCTTATGAAACATGGAATAGACTTCAAACAGAATCCCTTCATGCCCGACGTGGAGTTGAAACTACCTGAGTTGCAGGGGAAGGATGTAGTGGAGCACTTTTATAACATTGGAGAGCAACAGAGCGCTCCATATAGAGATTTATTGAAAACACTGGCTACTTGCAGTATACCTGAGCCACCAAAAGTAATAAAAAAAAACTGTCTTTTGAAATTAAAAAAAAATAATAGTTCAATCTTAATTTTGTCTTGTAATTGATTCATATAAAGAGCCAATATTTAGTTATACACATTTTATAGAATCACACTGTCAAGATGTTTCTTCACACTATTAACGTATAGAGAAAAAAAAACAAAAATAAAAACACACATGGTGTGTTACTCATAATGGGTAATAATGTACTGTCACACCATAATATATGTGTTATTGGCTGTAATAGTATTAAATACCCTCAGGGTCCTACCTGCATAGGTAGCATTCCCAAAAATCATCCTGTTCCTACTTTAGTTAATTATTTTACTTATAAATTTTCCTACTATTTAAGGAATGGTCTAAAATGGGAGGATGGTCCCAATACACAGCAGATGGGCCACCAAAGCAGGTCCCCTGTCCGCCTGATGATGCTCTGATCTTTGATGTGGAAGTCCTCATGTCAGCCGGCAAAAGACCAACTCTAGCATGTGCCGTGTCACCAGCAGCTTGGTATGGTTTATACTTTCTAGGGCTTTTTTTTTTTTTTTTATTTGAATAGGAAGGCAAACGAGCAAGTGGGTCACCTGATGGTAAGTGATCTCCACTGCCCATAGACACCCGCCACCCCGGAGGGTTTGCAGATGCGTTGCCAACCTAGAGGACTAAGATGCAATGCCTCTTGTGCCCGTAATTTCCCCGGCTGTCTTACTCTCCACACCGGAACACAGCAGTGCAAGCACTGCTACTTAGCAGCAGGATTAGCGAGTAAGATGGTGGTAGCGATCCGGACGGACCTTGCACAAGGCACTTGCACTTGCCTTGCACTTGGCTTTTCGGTCAACTAAGATCTGATAAAATATTATGCTACCTTAAGCCATACACTTGGGGACAAATATCCCAAGACATAGTCGGCGACATGTCGAGCGAAAAGGGCTGATTTGGCCTGACATCTGGCAACACTACTTATCTAATATTGTCATTTTTTTTATAAATCATATTATTTTTTTTATTTTTTTCTATCTGAAATTGAGACTGGACATTTACATTTTTATCATTATTGTTTAATGTTTTAAATTTTCAAACTAAATATTATTGCTGTATGACTATTTTACACGTCGATAGCGACAGAATATGAGAAGCGTGTTATATCTTAAGAACTGTTTATTGTACACCATATTCTTTGTAAATTAATAAATTATCATTATCATTATCATTATCATTAACATCGCTCGACTGATTTAAATAGCGACAGAGGCGTCGCGCGATGTTGCCAGACATGTCACACTAAACTTCACCCGACGTCGCTGGCACAAAATATATAGGTACAGAAGTCGCTGGCAACACATGTTGCAGGACATTTGTCCCCTAGTGTATCCCTGGCTTTATCCATAGAATTTGCTAGTGTATGACGACTTGCATCTGTTTTGTATTTTTGTACAATAAAGCATTTACTTACTAACTTACTTACTTACTTGCATAAAGTTTACTGCCTGCACTAGAAAATAATTTTGTATGTCAATTAAAGAAAACAAGTAACTTCCAGAAATAAATGTTATGGATTCAAGTGAAAGAGGCTGCAGTGATTGATTCTCTTGTTCAAAGGTATGGATGGGTGAGCCAACCCCTTGCCAATGGGGACCCTCAAGCGTCCTTTGATCATGTCAACTATGAGGACCTTATACCTTTGGAGACTGATGGCGACCAGCCATGGGGTAACCTGGACAGACCTCGAATAGTTGTTGGTCACAATGTGTCTTATGATCGAAGCAAGATAAAGGAGCAGTATTGGTTGAATAAGACAGGTAATTTTACGCTTATTAGGTTTTTTGAGTTCGCATAATCGCTATAAATATTATTGTGTAGAATTTTCCCACAATCATGCTAAACGTGGCCTTTAGGTCTTGTTACCTTAGGCTCTGTTTACCCCGTAAGGCCAGGGGTGGCCAACAGGTCGATCGCGACTGTTAGTCCAGTCGATTGTGGCAAGGCAAAAAATATAAATACATAGACCAGACTGCGCAACGTAATCACCAACTACTGATTTAAGGTTTCATGAAGTATGTAATTGGTAGATCACACAGGATTTCGTTAGTAAACAGGAGGTCTTGGGTCTAATCAAGTTGGCCACCCCTGCTACGGCGTAAGGGATATAGACGTGATTTATGTATGTATGTGTAGAATTTAGCCATATTTGAATGGAAAAACTTCCTGTTCATAATTTAACTCAATTCTCTCGCTTTATTGCAGTTTCTTGCGGAAAACAATTAGATCATATTAACCGAGACCCTCCTCTCTCCTACTTGAGATTGGGTGAGATTTAGCACTACCTCCTCACCCCTAAACGTCTTACGTAGTTAATAGATGCCCTCCCCCCTTTTTTAAAAATGCGGTGTGGTGAATGCGCCTTATGCATCCGCCCGGCACGGGGTTACCGGGGGTATGTGGGGCTCTCCCGCTACGGCAGGCATGCGCACTAAAAACCACACGAATTCCCTATTTGGTCGTATGTGAGCCGTTACGTGAGCACTCGGTGTCACCGCGACGCCCCACCACCCCGGGATGGGGTTCCCTCTTCGCGGCACCTGTGCAATGCAGGCTTGGGAATTAATAGCTGCCCCACTAACCTAGGGCCCCGTAAACTCATGATCCACCCCTAAAATATGGCCATGATTTTTTCAAGGTGTGAGATTTATGGATACTATGTCGATGCACACATGTGTGAGTGGCGTCACTAGCTACCAGCGAACTGTACTCAAGGCCAAGAACAAGGAACCAGACCCTACTGACGACTATTGGATGGAGATCAGCTCGCTCAATAGCCTTACCGAGGTATTTTATTTAGTTAAGGCTTTTTAAAGGTGCCGCGGGTCGGCAAGCGCAGCGTAGGACGTCCACCAACGAAGTGGACGGATGATCTGGTTAAAGTCGCGGGTTCACGGTGGATGCAAGCCGCTTCTAACCGAGCCAACTGGAGGTCTATGGAGGGCTATGTCCAACAGTGGACATCTTAAGCCTCGTATTCATGGTAAACATCTGTTTAGCTTAGCAACAAAGTTGAATCAACGTGTTGCGGAGTTGCTGTCAACATGTTGCTGGCAACTCTGCGTGTTGCAGAGGTGATAGCGTCATGTTGACAAGCTCTCGCCCGACAAGCGTAAACATTGATTCAACTTTGTTGCTAAACAGATGTTTACCATGAATACCCGTAAATAGCCGTAAAGCCTCACGGCTGATAAGATGATGATGAAGGCTTTTTGCTTGTCGTCATCATAGAAAAAGAGTGATATAATATTACATTTGCGAGAGCGAATAGATGGTCATTTAATCTAGTGGCGCTCTTAATTGAAAAGGGTACTGCTATTTTATTGAAACAGGCGTTACTTTGCAAAGGTTGAATGAACAAAAAATATTTACCTTGCTACTCCGCCAAGGTAAATATTTTTTGCTCTAGGGTAATGCTTCGTTTTCTTTGGCACGCGCCATCAGCTGTCAAACTTTTCGTTCCCTTTTCAGTTATTTTAGGGCTGATCTAATCTAATGTAATACCTACTCCCTGTGTCTTAAGAGGGTTTATTCACTTTATTCCTACCGAGCTGGCAACGTCGCGTTTTTGGTGTATTTTATACGATTATTTCACAGAAATTGAATGAAAGTCTGAAAAGTGCGTTTGTTGTGCTCTTCGTTTTTAGTGTATTAAATGTGTCTAAATGCAATAATTAATCGTGATGGAATTTTATTTTCTTACTAGCTGTTGCCCGCAACTTCGTCTGCATAGAATTCGTTTATCGCTATCCCGCAGGAATTACGCAATTTTCCGAGATAAAAAGTAGCCTATGTGTTATTCCAGACTATAATCTATCTATGTTCTGAAATTTGGAACATAGATAGATCTGTCCAGCCGTTCTGGCGTGAAAGAGTAACAAACATCCATCCATCCATTTAATACGAAAATAAAAGTACATCACGTTAAACGTGGCCTTTAATTCTGCACAAAAAAGTGTCCAACTGCCTTAAAATAGGCAAGCCAGTGGGAAGTTCTATGGACGCCACGCCACTGGTAGGTATGAAGTTATGTATATATTGTATGTATGCTCTCATTCTAAGGTCCATAAATTATACTGCGGCGTACCAGTAGACAAGCAGACCCGTGACGTGTTCGTGGATGGCACTATGCAAGACGTGCACGACAACTTCCAGAAACTGATGGCGTATTGCGCCAACGATGTGGTCGCCACCCACAACGTTTTGGGCGCGTTGCTTCCGTTGTTCCTTGAGAGGTTCCCGCATCCGGTCACGCTTGCTGGCATGTTGGAGCTAGGTAAGGTGAAATAGCTTTACAAATGTTAATTAAATTAGTGATGGGTTGCTAGCCGCATCGCCTACAACATGATTCCAATGATATCCGCCGAATGGGCAAAAACTTAGGAATCATGTTATAGGCGATGTGGCAAGCAACCCATCACTATTTGATTCCCCTTTCTATCCTTACGCCCATAATCATGTTAAACGTGGTCTTTAGGTCTTGTTACCTCAGGATCTGTCTACCCCGTAAAGGATAAAGACGTGATTTATGTATGTATGTATGTATGTATGTATTTAATAATGTAAGAAACGAGAAACTTCTTCACGTCTTTGATCTTGGATTTACTGATTCTTCTTTAAATGAACACTGCCTGATCCTTCTAATTTGTCGTTTTATAAGTAATCAATGACCTCTGTTATATACAGGATCCGCTTACTTACCAGTGAATTCAAACTGGCTACAGTACATAGACTCGTCAGAAACTATATTCGAGGATTTGAAACTAGAGTCCAAACAGATCTTATCTCAAAAAGCCGACGAAACGTGCAAGCTAATGAAAAACGAGGCCTACAAAAAAGATCTATGGATGTGGGACCAAGACTGGTCTACTCAAACGTTGAAATTAAAAAAAACACCGCCTAAAAAGAAGAACATCGATGACGACTCAGAAAGGAATTCGGACACTAACGCATTTAAAAATAGAACACAACGTTCTGAAGCAGAATTTGATATTATATGCAATGAGTATATAGAAACAATTGAAAATAAATGTTTTCAGCCTGACACAATTGACGATGTAGAGGCGTTGAACAAAAAGTTTGGTTATCTTTTTGATTTCAAAGCGTCTTTACCGGTAAAAAGGCCGTATTTGGCTGGATATCCGGCATGGTACAGGAAGCTATGTACTAAGCCCGAGAAAGAACCGGATTGGGAACCAGGTGCCACTAATATTACTACAAGTATGCAGGTGAGAAATAAATAAATCTTTAAAAGATTGAAGAAGTAAATTTTACGTTTGCAAAAAAAGTTTAAATAATTAAATGTATGTTATGTTATGATCTTACCAAAAAAGTTGAATGACGTCATTTATTATTAATAGTTTTTACGTGATGCTCAGTCAAACAAACAAACAAACAAAAATTTTAAAAATGGTTTTAATATGTTCAGTTACCGATTTTAAGTCACCCTGGCCGGTTTTTTTTTTTAATCTCCAATGTACAGATTTTTTGGTCTCAACGATTTTATTATATGTATAGATGACACTGTAGTAGTCGATAGTACTTTAATGTTAAACTTCAAGCAAACAACCAAGATTTATAATTCTTTATAGACAGACACATCCTATGAATTCGCCTTTCAGATAACTCCCAAGCTCCTCCGTTTATCATGGGAGGGTTACCCCCTTCATTACATCCAGGGCGAAGGGTGGGGGTTCCTAGTCCCTTTCCGGAGAGAAAACGATACTGAAGACCTGCCTAAGTTACCTTTGGCTGAGTTGCTAGAGAAATGCCCTGTGGCACAATGTAAGGAGAGCCAAGACCAAGACGAAGAATGCTATGTGCTGCCTAAAACCGTTGAAGTGAGTTGAGGATAATTTATGATATGTACGAGTACTATCAAATGAATCAAGAATTTTTACTTCTTGATTTTTTATGTTTACTTTTACCGTTAGAAATTTTATTTCTAAACGACTCTGAAAATTAGAACACATACAAAAATCCGAAAAGTAAAGCTATGGCCGGGAATCCAACCCGGATCCTCGTCATTCCGTGATGCGTGCTATACCCCTATACCACCCACAGCAGGCGGGTAAGCCTTTGAATTTCTCTATCTGTTACTAGCTGTCACGTGACCTTGTTATTATACGAATTTTTTGTTGCCAAGCGATGACGCTTGACGAGGATTCGGGTTCGATTTCCGGCCATAGCTTTACTTTTCGGATTTTTCTGTGTTCTAATTTTCAGTGTCGTTTAGAAATTTAGATAATTTATGAGTAAAAAATTAAGAATGTAGAGTACCTACCAAAATACATGATCAGTCTAGTTCGGGTTCCCCTATAATGCCAATTTTAATCTGCTTACGCATACGAGTACTTCCATCAAAAAAAAATTAATAATGACATTTTTTTTTGGTTTCCTGTCATACTTACTTATTCAATATGAAAGTAAATATTTTCACATCGCATGAACATTTTTAAGTCGTTAATCTTTCTATTGAAATTTCCATATTTGTTACATCATTTTTTAATGATTGCCCTTATTGTAATATGACATAGTAACATAATATTTAATATTCGATTTTAACTAACAAAATATGGACCAAACGCTGTTGTTTGAAGTAAACGTTTTTTTTTATTTACTTAATGCTGTTTGTAGTGCCTAAGTGTATATTTATGTACGATTGCATATACCACACCTCTGCTCAGTAATCATCTATCTGTTACAACTAGCTTCCGATAAAGGGACCAGACTGAAAACCAGCGCTGGGTTCATGTAACCCAGCACACGCTGAGACTGGTACCCGTTGCCGGAACCTAGCCCGCCTAGTGTCTCTTGTTTTTTTTTCTTTCTTCTTTAGTCTTGAATCTGTTGTCAACTTAACTTCTATCTGCTTATGTTTTGGTAATAAATGTTTTTTTATTTTATTTATTTTTATATTATCTCAGGAAGACCAAGGCAGACGGGCGTACTTTGCTAGAAAGAAGTATGATGAAAAGGCAGCAGCGAATCAATACCACGGATTAGGTGTATGGTGCGGAATACAGCTGCAAGGTTAGTATTTCTAAACAATACTGAATGACGCATGGTTTATCCCTACATAAAACACGCCAGGTAGCCATTGAATCCTTCCATGTAATCTAGCAGTAATTTTCATTAAATATGCCAATTTCTCTATCTATATCTATATCTATACTAATATTATAAAGAGGAAAGATTTGTACCTATTTTTGTATGTTTGTATGTTTGTAATGAATAGGCTCAAAAAGTACTGGGCCGATCTGGATGAAATTTGGAACATAGATAGATTATAGTCTGGAATAACACATAGGCTACTTTTTATCCCGGAAAATTGCGTGATAAACGAATTCTACGCAGACGAAGTTGCGGGCAACTGCTAGTCATTTATATTAAGAAAGAAAGAAGACATTTATTCCTTTTTGCAAGACACAAATATAAGAGAATATACACAATTTTATAGAAAAAAAAACACAGATATGAAAAATAGATCATCGGCGTTGTGTGTGTTATCGCAAAAGTGAAACGGTTGCTGGCTCAGCATTACGCTGAGGTATTAGACACCTGCAGCAGTTTTCAGCCAGAACCGTCTGTGACTCATGAAACGATACACAGATAAAATATACTACATAAGCCATAAACTTTTACGTAAATAAAGTAATAAATAGATAGAACCCGACATAAAATATGTGTAACTAAAAAAAAAAAAATATTAAATAGTTTTCAATAAACAAAAAATAAAAAGGAGGGAAAACTAAATTGTTATTATTATGTATTTTTTCGATATGATTACAAGATTAATAACAACTTTTGAATATAAACTACAAGATTTTTCTCTATGACCCTGTAAAGGCGACAGTTGAAATTGTAACGTTAATTCATAATCATACATACATACATACATAAATCACGTCTTTGTCCCTTATCCCTTACGGAGTAGACAGAACCTAAGGTAACAAGACCTAAAGGCCACGTTTAGCATGATTGTGGACGTATAGGTGGAAAGGGGAATTAAAATAGTGATGGGTTGCTAGCCGCATCGCCTATAACATGATTCCTATTTTCGTCCATTCCCTTGGTGGGCTTTTACCATATGCGCGGGAAGAGAAGCAACTGGTACATTCTATCTTTTTCCCTTGCTCCCAGACCAGCATGGAAGACAATATATTCATAGTCATTCTCCGTTCCATATAATACCACAATCGGAAAGTGTGATTCATCAGTATGCATTTAAGCTAATGATATTGTGGACAGTATTAAGATTTAAGCAAGAAAAACAAACAAACAACTTGAAAAACCAATAACAAACAACTTGTTTTTCTGTTTAACAATGTCTAACGTGAGTTACAGTAATGAATCCAGGTAATATGTTTAAAAATAAAATAAAACGGGTGCTAATGATCATATTTGAACAAGGCAGTTAAAAATAGCATGCTAAATACCCTTGTATTAAATGCTACCTGCTGGCCTAATGCTTGAAATTCACTACAACTTAATGGATTCAGGGCTTAAGGCTTTTTGTCACTATAAAGTAAAAACATTACAATACAAACAATACCGAACAGGTATATAGATTAGATATAATTATTAGAAAACATTTGTACCTTTCTTACTTCATAAAAGTTACCAGCCAGCCTTATTTCGCGGGAAGATTTATGAGCGTAACGGTGTATAATCCTTTATGTTGAAAATATAAACATAGCCAAGCTTATCTAAAAGCTTAGCCGACTTCTGAGTCAAAGCCTACAGCTTTATGATTAAAAAATGTGTTATTATTTTATTGGTGCTCCAGTTTTATTAAAATCGTAAATTAAAAATGACATGTAATAACTATAAGTATTACGAATAAATGAGTATGAGTATGAGTACGAGTATGATAACGTGTTCGCTGGAAAATTACCAGTATAAGGGTGCATAATCCTTTATGTTGGAAGTCATCCGCCGCGGTTTATTGCCTATTTGTAGGCACCAGGCTATTGTTCTTATTATTTTGTACTTAAATGATTATGTTTTTGTTATTGAGGTGCTGGAAGTTCAATTATGGCAGTAACACCTTTCAGAAATAGGGTTTTTAAGTGACAAGACCGCCTATTGTCGGCCTTTCTTTTAATTATTTTTGAACTTGCTGTGCTGATTTCTGGTGCCCGATAAAGAATTTGTATCGTACTGTATTGTATTTAAGGCTATTTTTTGTCATACGTTATCAACAAGAGGGAACAGATGAATCGTATGCCGACTTTGAAAATTACAGGTTGTTGTCAAATTTCTAAATGTCAGTGAAAATTAGAACACATAGAAAAATCCGAAAAGTAAAGCTATGGCCGGGAATCGAACCCGGATCCTCGTCATTCCGTGACGGGTGCTATACCCCTACACCACCCATAGCAGGTGGGTAGTCTCCGAATTTTTCTACCTGTTACTAACTGTCACGTGACCTTTGTTACTATGCGAATTTTTGTCGCTAAGCGTTATCTGTTTGAATAGGTTGTTGTCACTTCTTGAGGCTTCCGCATAAAGACGGCCCGAAGTATAAGGTCGGCAATCCTTTGGCGCGGGATTTTCTGGACATGTTCAGTCAGAATGTGCTATCTGCTCAAGGGAATGACGCTGAAAAGGTAAAATCCGTAAAGTTTTTAAGGCTGTGGGCGTCGCAGAAAAAAATCACGACTTAGTTAGTCGCTTAATCTGGATTAAAGCTTGACAGTTCCATATATTTTGTACTACTACATTGAATTCGATAAGCACAAAATCAAGATTCAACTTTTTCCAGCGAGACTGTTTTAAAGTCAAAGCTTTGTAAACTTGAAAGGATTAAAATTGAAACGTGTTGTTTTGTTCAAGCACTGGAAAAGTTATTCTTAGATTTTCTACAACCCACACCCCGTTGTAAGTAGCAGTAAGCTTATCAAAAACTAAGTTTTCTTGTAAACCTGAATAAATCGCCTACACTTATTACATACCTATACTACCTTAATGTCATTCTTTTGGTGTACAAAAAATATTTACCTTGCTACTCCGCTGGTCACGTGCAAGGTAACCAAGCCTGTGTGAAATATATGTATAATGTTTTTCATGCAAGCCCTCCCTCCACTACTGCCAATAAAACACATATAAATCCCACAATCTTAATTATCACTTACACCACACAAACACTGACGCGTTTCGATCTCTCTACGAGATCATTATTAAAGTTTCATGAGCACAACTGTTACACATGCAAACCAACGTCGTACTACCAATACCAACCAACGATACACGACCAACGATGTACCACGTGGGATTTATATGTGTTTTATTGGCAGTAGTGGAGGGAGGGATTGCATGAAAAACACATATTTCACACAGGCTTGGTTATCTTGAACGTGACCAGCGGAGTATCAAGGTAAATATTTTTTGTTCATTGAAATGGACCTCCGCAAAGTAACGCCTTATTCAATAAAAAACTCATTCTTTTGTTTGAAGTTTTCGGTTTACTTTACCAGACAGCTTATAAGTGCACAGAAAAATTCCCTCCCCAATATTTGTGTCTCCTATAGGTTCTCTCTTTTGGCCGCATGATGTCATACTGGCGAAACAATCGCGAGCGGATCGCGGGCCAGCAAGTAGTGTGGCTGCCGCACCACGCTCTGCCTTCTACCTTACGCGGCATGCGGCGGTATGGAGCGATATTACCGCAGGTTGTCGCATGCGGCACTTTGACTAGAAGGTAAAACATAAAGTAAGACTGGTGCCACCATCCAGAACAAAGTTTTTTGGGTTCCCTGCATTGACTTACAATAAACAACTAGACTCTCAGTCGCTAACAAAGGTTCCTCAAGAAACGTCCGAGTTGCTTTGTCTATGTGTTGTGTGTGTCAACACATCGACTTAGACAGATAACATTAACATATTCGTTCAAATTGACACCTTATTTCGTGGCAGTAATGTTTAATATCAATGGCATAGGATCGTGAGAAGTAATGACACGACGCCAAGCGCTGGAAACCTGCCTGTCTCTTTTGTTCTCAATAGTAAGATTACGGTGCGAAAGAGACATATATATTGTTATCAAAGCGCGGTCGAAACACAACTGAACAAAAACTCTGAACAATAGACGCGTGTTCAGACTTTTGCTTCGGACAGTTTTTGAGCGTGATTGGGAGTCTAGTTGTTTATTGTACGTCAATGGTTCCCTGGTTTCAACATGCCAGCCTCTCCAGGGACTTGCTCGTAGTGGCATTAAGAGTTAGACCTGTAGGCTTATTACCTAACTCGCTCGCAATCGCCATCGTGTTCATTTTGACAGTTCTTGTATGAATGTGACAGCCAGCTGATTCCGATGCCAATTATCAGCCCATACATGAACTGAAAATGAACACGATGGCGATTGCGAGCGAGTTAGATAATAAGCGTACTGGCCAGACCTTTTTTCAAAACGTTCCCAATTCGGTCACGGAACGTCCGTCTAAGCCTTCCCCTCCCAACGTACCCATCCACACTCCCCATATAAATCAATTTAGTTAACCTTCTTTAATCCATTCTCTATTAAATTTAGTAGTAAAAAATATTAGAGTGTACGTATAAAATTAGTGACTTACCTCGCCGCCACGTCAAATACAAGAGAAGTCACCCATACGCCAGACTTCTTTATTGCGATGCCTTAGGTAAGTTGAACCTAAACTCAATTGAACGAAGGTTGCTTTTGCATTGAAGCAATGGACGTATATCTATATAGGTTGTTGGCGTTGAACCTGCGGTGCTGATATATGTGTCGTTGGCGTCGAAAAGGTTAATTAAACCTCATTTACACACTACCAAGTCACACAGGGTCAATCTGTGATCAATCTAGTCTACCAGTTCTACCTATCATGAAAAAAATCTAGATAGGTAATTTCTTGAAACAAAACATAACTCAACATCGAGGTTTACAAAAACATATTTTGTGATACAGAGCTAGTGAACCGACTTGGATGACGGCTAGCAACGCGCAGAAAGACCGCATTGGCTCAGAGCTGCGAGCGATGGTGCAAGCGCCGCCGGGGTATAAGTTTGTAGGCGCTGACGTCGACTCACAGGTTTGTCGACTTGACTGTGTTAAACTTGTAAGAAACATACATACATAAATCACGTCTTTATCCCTTACACAGAGCTTAAACAGAGCCTAATGTAAGGCCTAAAGGTCACGTTTAGCATTATTGTGGGCGTATAGGTGGAAAGAGAAATAAAAATTGTGATGGGTTGCTACATATTGGGTAGCCACATATAGCCTATAACATGATTCCTAAGATTTTCGCTCATTCCCTCGATGGGCTTTTACCATCTGCGCGGGAGGAGGCGCAACTGGTACATTCCTGTTATTTATATAGGCGATGCGGCTAGCAATCCATCACTGTTTTGATTCCCCTTTCCATCCATACGCCACAATCATGCTAAACGTGGTCTTTAGGTCTTGTTACCTTAGGCTCTGTCTACCCCGTAAAATAAATAAATAAATAAATAAATAAAGACGTGATTTATGCACGCATGTATGTATGTATGTGTACGCTTTCTCGGGACAGTTCATGGACACATTCGTCGATTTTCATAAAATACGTGATTTGGCGTTTGAGAATTCTACGATCTTACCCAAACATGAACAATTACACCAATTGACCTAGCCCCAAACTAAGCAAAGCTTGTACTATGGGGACCAGGCAACGGATAGACATACTTATATAATATAGATAAATACATACAACATCCACGACTCGGGCACAAACATTCGTATTCATCATACAACTGTCTGCCCCTACCGGCATTCGAATCCGGGACCTCTAGCTTCATAGTCAGGGTCGCTAACCACTAGGCCAGGGGTTCCCAACCTATTACCCTATGCGCCTCCCTCAAGTTTATGCTAAAATACTACGCCCCCCTTGTCCCAACTCAACTACATAGGTACTATATTAATGATTAGCGAGAACATTGTGCTTGCACTTTATTAGTAAATTTATGAATTTTAATAAATACCTAAGCCACTCGTCGCGCCCCCCCTTGGATTACCCTACGCCCCCCAAGTGGGGCGCGCCCCACTGGTTGGGAACTCCTGCACTAGGCTATCCGGTCGTCATAAAAAATAGCCATTAATCTGCGGGATGTTTTTTTAATGGGTGTTTTTTAACACTGCGGGTTAGGAGCTATGGATAGCGGCTCTCCTGGGCGACTCTTCGTTGTCCTTGTGCGGGGGCACGGCGCTGGGCTGGGCGGTGTTGGCGGGCCACAAGGCGCGCCGCAGCGACGTGCACTCGCTCACCGCGCGCGCCGCCGACATATCGCGCTCACACGCTAAAGTTATCAACTACGCCAGGATATACGGTAAGCTAACAGCACGGGAGATGATACACTACCCGTCTTTTTCTTAATTTTCGTTCTAGAAAGAGATGGGTAGTCTATCTCGCGCGCTCTCGTGTTAGCCGTGCAAGGAGGATAAGTTGAGTGAACTAAAGAAACAGCAATGGTAAGGCTTAGCTAAGCTACTAGAGGCAGTAATACCCGGTTGGTTGAAGTTAGAAGCATAAAGCGACAAGCCGCGACATATCGCGATCGCACGCTGAAGTCTACTACGCCTGGATATACGGTAAGCTAACAGGGAGGATAGGATGAGTGAGCTGTTATACACAGCAATGTCACTGAGCTAGGTGAGCTAAATGAGCAATAAGCTGGCTAAGCTATTAGAGGCAGTAATACTCGGCTGGTTGAACTATTAGAAGCATAAAGCGACAAGCCGCGACATATAGCGATCGCACGCTGAAGTCATCCACTACGCCTGAATATACGGTAAGCTAACGGGGAGGATAGGCCAAATGAGCTGTTATACACAGCAACGTCACTGAGCTAGGTGAGCTAAATGAGCAATAATAAAGCTGGCTAAGCTATTAGAGGCAATAATAACCGGTCGGTGAACTATTAGAAGCATAAAGCGATAAGTCGCGCCGCACCGATGTGTACTATACAAACAAGTTTGCCTCTTTATAATCTTAATAGGTATAGATACCTTCAGTAGCTATTTCCAAAATTAAATATGGAACTCGTTTCCAGGGGCGGGCCAAACATTCGCCGAAAGACTTCTGAAACAATTCAATCCTACGATGACTATATCGGAGGCAAAGAGCAAGGCGGCCAAAATGTACGCCTCCACCAAAGGGAGGAGGGTTTATGTACTCAAGAAGAAATATATGGAGGGAATGATGGATGAAGATTTAGATGAGAAGGTTGGTTGATTTCACTTTTATTCACCACTCTTTGTACTGAAACTCATCACTATCACTACATAGTATAAAATAAAGTCGCTTTCTTTGTCCCTATATCCCTATGTATGCTTATATCTTCAAAACTACACAACGGATTTTGATGCGGTTTTTTTAATAGGTAGAGTGATTCAAGAGGAAGGTTTTTATGTATAATTCTACGCAGACGAAGTCGCGGGCAGGAGCTAGTAATAAAAATAAAACAGTCCCATCATAACTTGTGGTAGCTAAACGATGACTGGAATTTACCTAATCTATCTATGTGTAGGTATCAGTGGCGTGGCGTCCATAGAACCATATTCCTACCGGCTTGGTATTTTGAGGCAGTTGGGCACTTTTATTGCACAGAATTAGAGGAAAAGGCTTGTTAAATTCCCTTCGGTTTGCCTTCTGATATACTTCACGCCACGCCACTGGTAGGTATACCGAGTACGGTTGGCGAAATGAGTGGTCTATCACTTATCATCCAACTTTTTTTTTGATCGATCGATGCGATGATTTTGCCAATGTCAAAGTGATAATATTCAAGGGGTGCGAGTCGGGTTACCTCCGCGTGTGATCAAGAGCTGCGGTTCGTTTTTGGATCCGTCCGAGGGGAAGTGCAGTGCTTGTTCCGGTGCACCCTGGGCACCGGTTAATGATTTCCTGGCGGTCTCCGAGGGATATCATTATCCGTTGGCTAAGAGCCCGACAGGGGGGGGAGGGGTCTTATGACCATGTTCTACCGTACAACGTTGCCGACATTTTTGTCACAAGATTTTCGAATACTGTATTTATTACCTTGACATTGGCGAAATCATCGCATGGTTCGATGGGGCCATATTAGAAAAGAAGAAGAAGAAGAAGATAATATTCAAAAATCCTGTGACAAAATGCCGGCAACGTTGTACGGTAGAACACGGCCAAAAGACCCCCCTGTCGGGCTGTTAGCCAACAGATAATGATATCCCTCAGAATCTGCCAGGAAATTATTAGCCGATGCCCAGGGTGCACCGGGCTGATCTTCCCCCCGGACGGATCTAAGAACGAACCGCAGCTCTTGACCACACGCGGAGGTAACCTGACTCGCACCCCATCCAACTTATCAAAAAAAATGTAGCTAACGTTGAACTTTCGTGTTGACAGCCACGTTTTATTGACAACCTTATTTTCAACCTTAGGGTCAGGGAGCTGCGGTTCGTTTTTGGATCCGTCCGAGGGAAAGAGCAGTGCTTGGTGCCACAAAACATAATGTCGATAAGACGGGACCGTCAACTTAAAAGTTGGACTTTAGTGACATATTCATTTGATAGGAAGTTGGATGAAAAGTGGTATAGACATACATACATACATACATACCGTCACGCCTCTTTCCCACAGGGGTAGGCAGAGACTACTTTGTTCCACTTGCTACGATCTTGACATACTTCTTTCGCTTCATCCACATTCATCAATCTCTTCATACATGCTCGTCGGTTTCGGGTACTCCTGACTTGACCTTTTTCCAAATTTTAGTGCTCGTATCAGATTACTGTGCACCCCATGCATGGATAATGCTGACCACAATTCATTCCTCATCACTCTGTCGTAAGCCTTCTCCAAGTCAATGAATAAGCAGTATATTTTCTGGCCCTGGTGGTATAGACCGACCGCTTAAATGAGTCCTAGCCCTTGCGGTGCAAAAGCGGCGTGGGACGACCGCGGGGGCCGAGAGAGGTCCCTTTGTTGGCCTACCCCGCGCCCCTGTGCCGCGCGGGCGAGGACCCATTTAACCATACATACCATCGGCCGATTCAAGTATCAGCAAGGCCAACCCTAATGTTTTAGTTCTTGTAGGTACTAGAGATGTCGGGGTACCAGGCTATAAGGTTGGCTAAGATGAGCGGCAACAGAGTGGAAGAAATGTTCGAGCGCCCGCGGTGGGTCGGCGGCACGGAGTCCGAGATGTTCAACAAACTGGAGGACATCGCCGGTATTTTATTAGACCTTGCAAGTTAAATAGTAGATTGTACAACGAGAGCATAAAACGAGCCATTTCACCCGAGAGGGAAATGGGGCAACTATTTCTTGTTGTTATTCTGACCCATTACCGAGCAGGGCAGTCTATGTCTTTTGTCTTTATGAAGTGCACCCGACTGGCTTAGCAGATGACCAATTTTAGAAGATGCTTAAAACTACCGCAAAAATACATATTTAGCAAATTCTAACCTTGATTAATTACAGTTTTAAAAGTGACCGAGGTGAACGTAGCTATAGCAACGAGTGACTGGAAAAGAAAAGAAAGAAATCCACTCACTTGCATATTTTGGATTAATTTTCTGACAGCGCATTGCTGGCCGTACATACGGACTGCATTCCGACTGCAATGTAACATATATTTTCTATCGCAGTTCCATTGCAATCGGTATAACTGCACGCTAACTGCGATCGAGTATGAGCAGTCGGAAGTTGGCGGTTACGTTGCAGTCGGAATGTAGTCCGTCTGTATACTGGCCCTAAGTAAACTTTTTTATTTCAACATGAAATTACCGTGAGACTTAATCATTATCATCATCATCATCACCATCATCAGCGCGACTACCGTAGTTTAGTTAAGTCAGTTTAGTTTGGTTGGAGACTGAAAAACAGCGACCTCGCGGAGTCTCCCTTCCATTTTACCTTCGCATCTAATTCTACTTTGTAATTTTTGAATTTTTGTGATTTTTTTGTGTTGGTGATTAAAAATTTCTTCTATTCTATTCTATTCTATCATTACACATAAACGGATAACTCACGTAGGTATAAAAAGTCGAGTGATTCTCGACATGTTTCGGACTATTTCGTAGTCCTTCTTCCTGGAGCGCTCGCCCCGGCGGCAGCGACACGAACACTGCGCGCCAGCGCTCTGCTCGCGCGGCTGTTCGACGCAACTGACAGCGGCGCACGACTACCCTCGTTTTCAAAACAAACTTTTTTATTGTTATTGTAGAATCGGAATCCCCGTCAACAGCGTTCCTTTGCGGCCGTTTGTCTCGCGCCCTGGAGCATGCTCGCGGGCGCTGGGCCGGCACGCGGCTCAACTGGGCCGTGCAGTCCGCCGCCGCCGACTACCTGCACCTCATGCTGGCCAGCATGCGCCAGCTGGCGCCAGCAGCCAGGTACCTCGAGCATCCGGGCTTTTACGAGCATAAGTGTCAAGTGCTCCCCATTCCCGAGACGCCGGTCTTACAATACAATACAATACAATAACTCTTTATTGAACACCACATATAACAACCAAAACAGAAAAAAGGTATACAGAATATTACAAGATCTTATCGCTACAGAGCGATCTCTTCCAGGCAACCATAATGGACTGGAGAACAGAACAGATCTGAGCAGGTGGTGCAATTTAGAATATATATTAATATACTAAGTATTGAAATACATAATATATTATACATTAAACACACATTTATAATAAATGGAGATATAAATAGACACATACACACATACCTAAAAAAAGCCAGCTACAAGATTTATGCACAAGATGACAAATAGTGCTCCTTCAACATAGATTTAAATATGGGTAAGGATTTAGCGCGCCTTATGATTATAGGTCTTGTGCCAGTCTTATCTTCAGCTTTCCAGCCTTCAAGTATTTATGTTCGAGTCTACTATTTTGTTATTACTCGTACTACATTTTATTTATTACTAGCTGTTGCCCGCGACTCCGTCTGCGCAGAATTCGCTTATAGCTATACCGCGGGAACTATACAATTTTCCGGGATAAAATCATTACATTACTTACATTACACCCCGATTGTGAAAGAATGTCTCAGATCGCAGGAATTTGCCGCACAAGCCAAAGGCGAGGCCGATTAACATGCGACCTGAGTATTTCTTTCTCACCACTCGAGGAGTGTAAGCAATTTTACGTCTTCACCTGGCCAGGAAGTGGAAATTCCCGCTCACCTAGCGGGCGGTAAATTGCTGCTTACGGCCCGGGACGTATAAACATAATACTATTTTTTTTGTTCATTAAAAATATGCAAGCTAATGTGTGTGTATAGTTATTATTATTCCCAGGCTAATGGTGTTTATCTAATTGCAGGTTCTGTCTCAGTTTCCATGACGAAGTACGCTACCTGGTACCAGAAGAGCAGAAGTACAAAGCAGCCCTAGCGCTGCATACCACCAATCTCCTGACGAGAGCGTTTTGCTCTCAAAGGTAAGGGCCCTTTACAAAAGTTTATTTGACTTGCAATGTTCTAGTAGTCGCATTAACTTGAAAATTGGTGCACACATACATGTAGGTACTAATATAATACTCCTTTCATCCACTCAAAGGTTGACTGGAAGAGGTCCCTTAAAGGGATAAGTCCGCCTTTGTGCATGTATCTCAGTGTTTGTCAATAGTATTTGTCTTGTTTATTTTGCACAATAAAGAGTTTACATACATACATACATGTACTATAAATGAATCAAGAATCTTTACTTCTTGATTTTTTATGTTTACTTTTACGGTTTTACCGTTAGAAATTAAATTACTAAACGACACTGAAAATTAGAACACATAAGAAAATCCTAAAAGTCAGTCGTCATTCCGTGACGAGTGCTATACCCCTACACCACCCATAGCAGGTAAAAACCTGCCTACCTGCAGGTTACCTGCTATCCTATCTGCTAAGATCCGGGTTCGATTCCCGGCCATAGCTTTACTTTTCGGATTTTTCTGTGTTCTTATTTTCAGTGTCGTTTAGAAATGTTATACTTATATGTATTTAAGATGGATAACAATTCAAGCAAGACCACAACAAAAAGCTGATAGTTTGTATGTCTCAAAGTTGTGTCTCGTATACATTTTGACCAACGCTTAACGTGGCTTTTTGTTTTGCCAAAATTTTTGTTTAGCTAAAAACAAGTTTTTTATTTGTAAACTTTCCAGGGTTGGTATAAATGATCTCCCGTTGTCCGTGGCGTTCTTCACTTCAGTAGAAGTAGACCAGGTGTTGAGGAAAGAGGCTGATCTGTGCTGCACCACTCCTTCCAACCCCCACGGCTTGGAAAAGGGTTACGGGGTACCCAACGGGGAGTCGTTGAACATACACCAAGTGATAGACAAGTGTAGGAATGAATAAATGTTTTGTAAAAACGCATTGCATCGTGTTTTTGTTGTTGACGACTAGATGACGCTGGGATCGCTAAAGTATTATAAAAAACTTAGTACATTTGACTCTTTATTATTTAATTTTAATTTTAGCTATGAAACTTGGGATACTATTCAAAAACTTGATTTGAATTATTACAAAATTAAATCAAAATCAAAATTTTATTTTTGCAAATTGGCCGCCAAGGGCTCTTTTACATGTATTTTTGAAACTACCAGCGCATTTGGATAGACCATAAATGCCAAGAAGAATGCGCCGCAAGAAACTTGGCAGAAAGTCATTTTTTTCAAAATATAATACAGTAAGAATACTTAAATTCTACTTAAATTAAATACATTTATAAAAGGTAAGTATAAAGTCCCCGAGCCTTAAATTATATTAATCTATAGTAGATATGTATAAAGTCTATACGAGTCAAAACAGCAATAATAGTACATTATGATACAAGTGTGCTATGTTGGTAATTACACACGAGGCGTATTGTACGCGCGAGCGCGGGTAAGAGAGCCGAGATGTGTAATTACCAAAGCACACGCGTCGCATACGACGTTTTTCAACACATTTGCGAGGAAAAATAAATAAAATTTAGTTAATAAAAGGACTTTAAGAACTTTAGTTTACCTTTGTTACCAGACATTGCTTACCTGGAGCTGCTTTAGAACTTTACTTTATCATTTGGTAATTAACACCTTGGATTTCTTACTGATATAATAGTCCGAACATTCTCCGAACATATTTTAGTATTTCCAGCGACGGACACTAAATTTCTTTATTACTTTAACTAGTAATTTTTAAAGTGATGAAATAACAAAGTCTGAATCAACAATATCAGTGAAAAATGGCGGCAGATATTATTTTTCCGCGCCAATCCGCACGCAGCTCTCGCGCATGCGCGCTGTGCACTTAGCACGCGCGTGACGCAGACACTGACATCAGACTGCTAAACAGCCAAATATTAAAATTATAATAAAATAATTAATCAATGTCTTAAATATGCAAATTATGGTCCCTTTTTAGATAAAAATGAATAATTTGTCGAAATTAAATGTTTATTTATCATCTTTAAACTAAAATAGTTTAATATTCACGAAAATATTCCTTGTTCCTATTGATACTGAACCGTTTGCTGAGATTAAAAAAAAGTTTATATTACCGCACTCGTGTGGTAATATTATTACAGCACTTGTGCGTAATAAGCTGTATTATGAGTTTAAATGCGGTGCAATAAGACTCAATTTACGAGCAACTGTGTTGAAAAAATAATTTAAGTTCAGTGGAGGTGTAAAACGCCTCCACCGTCAAATTAATTAATTGGAGATGTCTCCATCAATGTCGAAGAGAAAAAAAAACAAAATTATGAAATATACATTTCATATCAAGTAAGTAACCAATAAGCTTTTGGATTCCGAAGGCAAGCTTACGTCTGCCGCCCCCAATGTTGGCTCTCACACACTCATGTCCTGCTTTGAAAACAGAGCGGTACCGAGGGCATGTATCGCTTCCGTCCCCATAGGCATACTATGGGAACGTTGTAGGAACTTCGACGTCACTAGCCTGCAACTAAACAGTAAAAGAAAAGATAAAACAACAAATGAAACCGGAAATCCATAAGCTTAACAATATACCTACCTACCTAATACCTAGTTTAATACACATACGAGTACGACACAGCAACATTTACCTATATCTAATAATTATGAAAAATAAAAATATTATTTAAAGAAACAATTACAAAGCTCATTAAAATAAGTGAATATGAGTTTCTGTTATATGAGTTTATATGTATTATATCTTTTAAATTTATAGTAAAAAAAAACAAAACTACTTGGCAGTAAAATAATAATTTATTTATTTTATTTAGGGCATCAACAGCAATACAGTACATTATAATGAGACTTAGGTACTAAACAAAAAGCCAATGACACCAATGAATGAATGATGCAAATGAATTAATGATGATGATTATTTACACATATTCTATAAAACTATACATAGAAAGATACATTAGAAAGTAATAACAAATAAAAATTGAAGAGTAATATACTAACTATGAAAAAATTGTCAAGTCAGTCCGTCAGTCGGAGTGCGCGCAGCACCACCATCAAAGCCAAACAGCTTCGCTGCTGGCTTCCGTTTATGACGGGTGCCTGGGATCCATTGACCTAGAAAAAGGTAAATCTTATAGCACAAAGAAAGAAATAAACCTAAAAGTCTGATTTACGGAAAACATGAGGAGCTGATAGGACATGACTAGGACAGACTGAGACGACACTGACTGCTACAGGACTTACTATGTAAAAATAAAACTGTTACATCCGATATGGCTGTATGGGCTTTGAAACCTTTGCCTTGCCTATGCGGTATAAAAACGAACCCCCGGAACCATAAGCACCGGAAACAGAAACGTCATTTTTACAATTCCATTACTACGCTATTTGCTATCAATGTAAAAGCAACCTTAACACCCGTACGAAGAATCTGAAGTCAGTATCTAAAATAGCAATTGTAGAAACGAAATTCGCAGCTATCGCGTGGGCGGGAAGCTCGACCGTAATCACAAAGTTATAATACCTACTTGTGGAGTTCGCAGTTAGCATTATCAGAGGTGTCTACAAATAACTCTGTTTTTGCCAAGACATCGCATACCTAGTACCTAAGTTATTTACGCGTCACTCGAAGGAATTCTCCTGCAAACAGGTTGAAAACTTTTTTTGTAAGAACTTAAAGAAGTGAAGAAAACAGAATAAAGAATAAAATTCAATGAAGATAGGCACTGATAATTATTACTCCTCACAAAACTTGTTTTTAAGTAGCCAAAAGCTTTATTTTCTGGTTCTGGGTTAAGCTTAGTTGAAACAGCAGATTGCATACTAAATGCTTTTACTTGAATACTTACCTACCTAATTTAATTACATTGTTGTATTAGACATTTTAGATTAATTATAAGATTGTTTCTTGTTATTATAACGGTGCCACGAGTCCGTAGCGGGCATTAGGCATTATAAGTTGGATAAATTACAAAAAGATTCACTAAAAAGCGTTTAAAAATATAGTAATAAAAACTTGAACCGCCTTCAAATGTAGCCTAAATCTGTCTATAAATTTCATAAGAAATTGTATAATTGACGCTACTTTAGAAATTTAAAATTAATATTTAATTCGGTGAGTGCTGCCTCAGCAAAAATAGCTTTTAGCCGAATAGGTACTATAATGGGCAGATAGACTAGGTCCATTTTTGCCTCGCAGGCCACACATAAACATAACAAACGAACTTCACACATTTCAGTAAGTAGCTTATTAGGTAGCACACACCGAAAGATATTTTAACTTGAGATTTCTAAAGTAGCGTAATCAATTTAATTTATCATAAAATCTATAGTCGGATTTAGGTTATATTTAAAGGCGACTATATTTTTTATTTAATTAATTTTAAATGGGTTAACAGTTAGTTTTATTTACTTAACTAGTAACTACATTAGGCACATTACACTGTTTACTACATTAAACTGTTTACTACTAACTAGTAGTAAACAGTTTAATGAGTTACTACGTGATATTACTTGCAAATGATCCTTAATTACTTTGTTTTTGAAATCATGATTAATAGACCTTTATTACCTACTGGTAATCAGTAATCACCTGTTAATGAACTCGTTTATATTCAATTGAACCGAATCACAAAGTAACTAGGTATGTACCTAATAGTACAAAGATACCTAATAGAAAAAAGTACAAAGGCGAACTTATCCCTAAGAAGGGATCTCTTCCAGCTGACCTGCATATATATTGTCACGCGGTAGACGGTGACACTTGTAAAAAGTCGAATCAAAGATCGATAATCGACGACTTGCCGTAAGACCCTAGGTGGCACATCACTAGTCGCGCTTAATTAAGTATAGTTATACATACGGAACCGCGGCCTCCTATAAAAGCTCGCGCGCGCCGTAGGGATCCACACTCTATTTCAAATCTTCAGAATAAAAGCTACGAGTACGGAATCCCCAGTTATATGGGACCCAGATCGGGGCTAAATTAAAGCCTGAAACTGCTGAGCTGCATAACGCACATCTCCACTACCCTACCGGAAGACACGCTTCTGCCTGAGGACGACATCCTGACCCAAGGCTCGCCTCTACTGCGACCCTCGCCTTCGGCCCCTTCTGCGCTGGCAGCGTCGTCCTCACCTTCGTGTCCGTCCAGGGGAGTACTAGTGCTCCTTGGGCGTGTGTGTGTGAAAAGAATAAGTCAATAGTGCCGTTCTGCCCTGAACTCTCTTAAAAAGCTCACGTTATCCCTGAGACTACGTTGTTCTTTGGATATTGTAAACAATAAACCTCTGTAAAGTTCCATTTGTTTCACTGAATAGCCAAGGAGCGACCCTACACTAAAAAATATTCACGAAAGGTGATAGTCGGCGCCCAACTTGGTTAGTTCAGTTCAGTTCTTAGCACTTTTTCTATACGCGCACTAGCGGCACCCATTAGTTCAGTTCAGGTCTTAGCACTTCTTCCGCACACGCACTCAAAGAGTTGGCTTCGGTCATTTCTAAATACTTTTATACTTATTTTATTGTAAAATCCGACTATTGCAGTAACAATTCGTTCGCTGTCTGAGCTCGGCTTAAGAATAGGCTCAGCCGTTTTCTCGTTCGGTTACGTAGAAGTCGTAAAAAACGTTGTTCCTGTCGGTAACAAGTGGTTATTTTCTAAATTTTTAATTTAAATTAACGTAAACAAACATTAAATTCACTAGCAGTAATTTGAAATCAACGGTTCCTAACGTATGTACTTAAATTTAAAATATTAACGGTCAAATATTTTAAATACTGAACCGTTAATTTAAAATCCACTCGCGCTTGGCACATCCGCTCGCGCCCTAATTATTCGAATCAACGGTTCCTTCCGCACCGCTCCGTTGTGTTAGCAACGACCGCGCGCTCTCTTTCGCACCCGTGTGCCTAGGACACTTAGCAGATTCAAATACGCAAGCGTTAACGGCTCGATCGCGACCAGTGTCAATTTAAAATACACATTAACTACATAATAACTACCACAGTTGGCATTTCAAATTTATAACGAACCACTCAATTATCTAACAACAACCTTAATTAGTTGTACCGACAAGAACATTAATTTAATCAAATTTAGCATCACTTCTAGAAAACTTTAAACTTAACTTCAAACAACTCGCGATTTTTAACACTTTACTGCAATAATCGAATTATTTTAGCACCTTACCTATACCTGCGCATACTTTGAGCATTTAGACAACTAACTACAACGCGCTACGTGTTTCAATAGCAGGCTAGCCATTACAACTGAGTTAACTACTTAACGTTCAATTCTACCAACGTTTAATACGACTCGCAGCCATACGTTGCGGCACTTAGGGTAATACGCGTAAGTCGCACTTTCCTTCAACACTTACTTATCGATCTACGGTTCGTCTTGTAACTCCATTTCATTATTTTAAAATTATAAACGCACCTTAACGCGCACACTTCGGAGAACAGGTTGAATAAATTCTAATATCGCGGGTAACTTACAGCTTTTAGTGTACTAAAAATGGCACATCGCAATATTAAGTATTTATCGCTACAAAAAACAGAGTTATCTTATGAGGTGGCTATTCGCGGAACTACACCGGCACTTACAGTACAAGAATTACGCGGTCAAATAGTGAAACTAGCACCCGGTTTACCGGCCCAGGATATATTAGAATCG
This sequence comes from Pandemis cinnamomeana, assembly GCA_932294345.1. Lineage (NCBI taxonomy): Eukaryota > Metazoa > Arthropoda > Insecta > Lepidoptera > Tortricidae > Pandemis > Pandemis cinnamomeana. The sequence goes on from OW028721.1 coordinate 10,899,586, forward strand.
GGACTAGACCCCGTCGACGACCTAAAAGGCGTAGCAGAAAGTTTAGCAAAAGCGCAGTCAAATTTAACCCTAATCAAATCAAAGTTTGACGATAATTTATTCGTGCGTACAGACAATTTGTGCAGTCATATCTACCATCGTCTTAGGAGAATAGTTACTACTACACCCGAATCGGAGGCAGTATTGAAATCATGCTTAACTAGCTTTCAAAATGTATCAAAGGAACTAGCTACTATACGTGCTAAGTTTGATCAAGATAGTGAGGAAACCTTTTTGGAAAGTGAGGACAACCTAGAACAATTGAACACTTCTTCTCATAGTTTCGCGCAACCACCACCAAATATATCAGTAACATGTGACCGCGGCATAACCTCTGATTTTGCAAAACTTCGCTACAGTGGAAAAACTTGTGTCCGCGCTTTCGTCATTCGTGTAAACGAATTTCTCTCAGCTAGGAAGATTAAACCAGACAAATTCCTATCTTTCGCGACTGAGATATTTGAGAGCGAGGCCTTGTGTTGGTATAGATCGGTTAAAGATAAGATTACCACTTGGAACGAATTGTCTAAACAACTCGTATCCGTATTCTCACAGCCAGACTACGATTATAAATTAAAGGCGGAAATTCGCGCCCGGACTCAAGACGACTCCGAAAACATAACAATTTATTTAGCTATTATGCACGCAATGTTTTCACGACTAACTGTACCTATGACTGAAGATGATCAGTTAGAGATTTTGTTGCATAATATTAGGCCCTGTTTCGCGGCAGTATTAGCTACAAATACTTCAGTGACCACTATAGATGAACTCCGTACCGTCTGTCACAAATTCGAACTAGTTCAAGCTCGAATGTCTAGCTATAAAGAGCCACCGCGCCCTACGGCAGGTACACTAATCCCTGAGCTAGCTATAAATAAACAATCACAAACCTTTTCACATCAAAATAGGCATTTTGATAGGTATCAGCATCCATCCTCGGGTAACAGCGCTAATAAACATAATTACACTAACACTAAACACCGATACCCGGTGAATGTTTTGTCACAAGCACCACACACTAACAATAATAAATTTTGTCCTAGGTGTAAATCTAATACACACACATTAAGAACTTGTCAAGCACCACGGACCTTGTTGTGCTTCAAGTGTGGCAAGGTGGGGGTGAAGTTCCCTGATTGCACTACATGTAATAAACACATACCTAGACCCACTTCGCAAACAAAAAACTAAGTTCGTGGCGAGGACGTCGTTACATTAGGAGGGCTAATAAATGGTCACAATGGCTGCATTTCGTTAACACTTTTTTTAATTCTTATAAGGTAACGACGATCTCGCCCCACTCACATAAACAAAACAATTCGCAGCAGGACTTAGGGCCGCGCGACGCGCGACCGTTCATAACTATCTATATAAACAAACTGAGAATTCCACACTGCTTATTGGACTCGGGGGCGGCCGTAACGGTGCTTGGCAAAGATTATCATAACACATTACTTACCTATGGGCATACCATGCGTTTTGATGATTACATTAACATAGAGGCGGCTGCTGGCCGGCGCTTGCGTAGTATAGGATACTTTGACCTCGACATAACCTTTGAGAATCAAACTCACTCTATAAGGGCATACGTAGTGCCCGAGGTCAATAATTCTGTCATACTAGGGATAAACTTTTGGCGGTCTTTCAAAGTTTGTCCTAAATACGTAAGTGCTTTAGCGGCAAGCGAGACCGTCACTAAGCATCCAGACAGAATTATTCGACCTCAGGCACTGCATTCCTACACTAACCTCACAGAGGCTCAGCGCGTGCAGGCAGATAATATTATAGGACAGTTTCGCGACATCTCTTACGAACAAATTGGTCTCGGCCGTACTAACTTAGTTGTACATAACATTGACACGGGCACTACCGAACCAATTAGACAACGTTCCTACAGAATGTCACCGGAGAAACTCAACATAATAAACGAACAGGTCGACGAAATGTTGCGTCTGGATGTTATTGAACCATGCGAGAGCGCGTGGTCCTCGCCAGTACTAGTAGTAGGGAAGAAGGACGGCAAACCTAGGTTCTGTCTCGACAGCCGTAAATTGAACGCGGTAACTAAAAAGGACGCGTACAGTCTTCCTTACATATCTGAGATATTAGACAATCTTAGGGACGCGAAATTCTTAACTAGCATTGACTTATCGAAGGCGTTCTGGCAGATACCTATAAATGAAAAAGATAAGTGTAAGACAGCTTTCTTTGTACCATCACGTGGTACCTTCTCGTTCAAAGTGATGCCCTTTGGTTTGACGAACGCACCAGCTTTACAACAGAGACTAGTAGATAGCCTATTTGGACCTGAATTCGACAACAAAGTATTCTGTTATCTCGATGATATAGTCTGTGTCAGCGACTCCTATGACAATCATGTAACTTTGCTCCTAAAAGTCCTAGCGAAGCTAAAACACGCAGGTCTCACTATAAATTATGAAAAGACACAATTCTTTAGGAACTCATTAAAGTACTTAGGCTACGTGGTAGACGAGCAAGGCTTACGCACGGACCCAGATAAAGTAGCCGCGATTCTAGATTACCCCAGACCAACGAACACAAAGGAGGTGAAAAGATTTCTAGGCACCGCGTCTTGGTACCGTAGATTTGTTCCTAATTTTAGCACATTAGCAGGCCCACTAAATTCCTTGACTTCACTTAAAAAAAATGCACCACCATTTGCATGGACAAACGAAGCTGAACAATCGTTTGTACAACTCAAGTCTTGTCTAATTAGTTCTCCGGTCCTCTCTTGCCCGGACTATACGCAACCATTCGAGGTACACTCAGACGCAAGTAATTTAGGCGTAGGATCAATGCTCTGCCAAACTATTAACGGTCAAGAACATCCAGTCGCATACATGAGTCGTTCCTTGTCAAAGGCGGAACGAAACTACAGTGTTACAGAACGCGAAACCTTAGCCGTCCTAGTCGCACTCGAGCATTGGCGCTGTTATCTCGAGAATGGTCGCACATTTAAAGTCTACACTGACCATTCATCTCTGAAATGGTTTTTATCTCTAAGTAATCCTACAGGCCGTTTAGCTAGGTGGGGAGTACGACTATCATCCTTTAATTTTGAGATCTTACATCGACGCGGCAAAGACAACGTCGTTCCTGACGCCTTATCTAGGGCCGTGCCAGTGTCAGCCTTAACACTTGCAAACGCGCATCTCACGACAAAGGACAAGTGGTACTTAGATCTTTACAACAGCTGTACTAACGCGCCACAGGGTTTTCCTAACTATAAAATAGTAAACAACTCCCTCTACAGATTAACGAAGTCTGACACTAGATTTGCTAACGAGTTCACATGGAAGGAAGTAGTACCAGAGGAACTACGTCACCAAATAATTAGCGAAAATCACGATGTACCTACTGCGGGACATCTAGGCGCGTTCAAAACCTACCATCGTTTGGCTCTCAATTATTTCTGGAAAGGAATGTACAAGGACGTGTCTAAATACATTGCGTCATGCGACACTTGTATAGCTTATAAACACCCAACTCACGCTACGCTAGGTGAGATGGGTCGTCCTAAACACTGCTCACGTCCATTCCAGGTTATCTCCTTGGATTTCATGGGTCCACTAACTACTACACGAAAGCAAAATAACTACTTATTTGTGGTGACATGCGTATTTTCAAAATATTGCCTTTTGTTTCCTGTACGTAACGCGTCCTCAGCTATAGTCATTAAGCACCTGGAAGACTCAGTTTTCCTCACTCATGGTGTCCCTCAAACCATATATATGGATAATGCTACTTATTTTACCAGCCGCGAGCTGAAATCCTTCCTCGATAAATATAAGGTACCTAATCAGTTTCTTATAGCACGCTATTCACCTCATATTAATTTGACAGAACGTTATAACAAAACGATAATGACTTGTGTATCTACCTTTGTACAAAACGACCACAGGTCATGGGACATTAATCTGCCAAAAATACAATTCGCTATAAACAACTCCATAAACGAGGCGACGGGTTACACTCCCGCTTTCTTAGTACACGGCAGAGAATTGGTAACGTGCGGTTCACACTACGTCGATAATGAATTGGGTAATGAACTACTATTCTTACCGCGCGACGCCTATGCGCAAAACGTAGGATTCCTAGCAGAAACATTCGACAAAGTCCAGCACGCGCTATACAATGCACATCAGAATAGTATTAAGAGGTATAACTCACGCCGTAAACCAGCGCACTTTAATGAAGGCGATTTAGTATGGAAGCGTACATATTTCCTCAGCGATAAGTCCGCTAACTTTTGTAAGAAATTAGCACCGAAATTTGTAAAGTGTAAGATCATTAAAAAACGTTCACCATTAGTATTTGAACTACAGGACTTATCTGGAAAGAATTTAGGCGCGTGGCATATTAAAGACATCAAATTAAAACCAACAGGTTAATTACTCGTAGATAGCGTTCGGCCCGTGGCGGAGCCGCAGCGCGCAATGACCTCATTGGTCGGCGTCCGCGATCACTCCTCCCCCTTGCGCCGTCGCAATTATCTCGCATTCCGCTAGTAGCAGCGCAAGAGCAACACGTTCCGGCCGCTTAAACTAAAATCTAATCACTCGTAGCGACCTCGTAACGATGTTTACATTCCGCGCGCTGCTACGCAACCATGATACTTGCGCTAACTTAGAGGCAAGAAACCGTCGTGAAACCCGCGAATGGTCATCTCACATGTATGAATCGTCTGTTTTAAACTAAGCCTAATACCAGTACTACTGACTTCTGTAAAGTCCCCTACCTAAGCTGTATTCAGGAACCGAGCGGTGTTGGAAACTCGAAATCATAAGCCTTATTCCACCTGTTTACAATAGTACTACGGGCGGCCGGTAACCCGAGGACAGTCGTTATCTATATGTGTAGTTAGATCTCCTTTCCATTACAACCTTTACCTAGGGGTCGGAGTAGGCATATACTATTGTTCTATCTCTTTTAACTTGTAGAAGTATGAATGATGAGCGTGAGCGTGAGGTATGATAGATAACTCCTAAGTTTTAATAGCCGAAAATCAACTTAGGTTGATTTTCTCACCGGGAAAGAGGGGAATGTCACGCGGTAGACGGTGACACTTGTAAAAAGTCGAATCAAAGATCGATAATCGACGACTTGCCGTAAGACCCTAGGTGGCACATCACTAGTCGCGCTTAATTAAGTATAGTTATACATACGGAACCGCGGCCTCCTATAAAAGCTCGCGCGCGCCGTAGGGATCCACACTCTATTTCAAATCTTCAGAATAAAAGCTACGAGTACGGAATCCCCAGTTATATGGGACCCAGATCGGGGCTAAATTAAAGCCTGAAACTGCTGAGCTGCATAACGCACATCTCCACTACCCTACCGGAAGACACGCTTCTGCCTGAGGACGACATCCTGACCCAAGGCTCGCCTCTACTGCGACCCTCGCCTTCGGCCCCTTCTGCGCTGGCAGCGTCGTCCTCACCTTCGTGTCCGTCCAGGGGAGTACTAGTGCTCCTTGGGCGTGTGTGTGTGAAAAGAATAAGTCAATAGTGCCGTTCTGCCCTGAACTCTCTTAAAAAGCTCACGTTATCCCTGAGACTACGTTGTTCTTTGGATATTGTAAACAATAAACCTCTGTAAAGTTCCATTTGTTTCACTGAATAGCCAAGGAGCGACCCTACACTAAAAAATATTCACGAAAGGTGATAATATATATATATATATATACCACATTTAGCATTATGTTGGGTGTATGGATGGAAAAGGTAATCAAAACAGTGATTCCTAAAATTTTCGGCCACTCCCCGACGGGCGAAAATCCCCTCACGTCCCGTGATTTTTATTTGTTTGTATCTATGCATGTAGTTGTGTATTTATTAAATCGTATTGCAACAAAAGCGTTGAACTCCTTATCCGATCAGGGGCCCGATTTTTGAAAGCACGTGTGAAAATACCGCTCGAAAGTGGTGAAGAATTGTGCTGAATTTCAAATACGAGTAGCTAAGAAGATAATTACGGCTCTCATTGATCTCGTCGAGTAGTCAAAAATTTGATTAGAGCTGTGGTTTTGAAGAAATAAACAGATTTATTCCACTTTCGAGTGCTGTGCTTTCAAAAATCGGGCTCCAAATACAGGATTAGTACCTACAACATGCGGGCATAATTATAAGCAAGAAACCCTCATAAAGTATATAAAGCGTCAACTTTTGTCTGTTGTTCAGGTACCCAGGGAGGTAGGTACCTCTTATATTTATATCTAGGTTAGGTATGTACCTATTATAATTACTCTGTCTACCCCGTAAAGGATAAAGGCGTGATTTGTGTATGTATGTATAATTAATGTGTATTGGGGTAAATTCGAAACTCGTGGATATCCACTAAACGGGGAACAATTACATAATCTAGCAACGCTTACCTAGAAGCTCCAATATCTTTGGCTTCTAAATAATCGTTGCCAGATTCGAATTTACCCCAATGCATCTTATATATTTTGTGTCAATGCAAAAGCAGCCGTAAGCCTAAGCACTGTGAGCCTAAGATTGTCACTGTCTAACACAACAATTATAGTGACGAACTTCATTGCAAACTTGCAGCAACCGTACGGGAAGCTTGCCGTGCGCTGAGCCTTACATAAATAAGTTGCGCGCGGAAGAGTTATTTATTACACTTGCGGAGCTCGAAGTGAACACACGTATCCTTGAGCAACTCTCAGTTCTCCAGCTTGTATTTTTTAACTCTTAGAAGATTAAAAGCCATGTCGCTTCGAAGCCGAAGGAAGCTTGTGATGGACGAAGCTGAGTGGGACGATTGCCGACCTCCTGCTAGACATCACTACATCGTGAAGGTGCTAAGAAGTGTGGGGAACGACCTTTACATGGTGAGTTATTGTTTTGTCTTCTTAACACTGTTTAATTCAAAATAGTGACACACACGAGTTTTCCTACAATAACTATCACCGGCGGCCGCTAAAAATACCTATTCCTTAATTTTCTGTAGGATCATTTTTGCAGAGATGAAAAAAGTTAATTTATGGAAACCTATTAAATATCAGTCTTTACAGATAAAAGTTCATTTCCTTCCCATTACTCAATTAAAAAAATAATAGAATTATTAAAATATTTTTTTCGGAATAACTCTATAATTTAAGTTAAGTATTGTAAATTTATGATCTTCTTGGTTAATCGTCGTAATTCGGTTAATTAGGTATCAATTAATTAAAATTAAAACTGGTGATGTTTTCGGCGGTTTAAAGAACCTACCGCGATGCAAAATAAGCATGTTTTCAATTTATTTTTAATACACAATTTCATTAAATGGGTAGTATTAAGACTGACGAGATAAAATAACGATTTGGCTTTAAAGTTGTATCAAAAAGGAACTCTAATATTTTCTTCCGTTTTTTTGCAATTAAATGTTCTAAAATTATGTTTGGTGTAATCATAATCACAGTCAAAAGGGTTTCATTAACGCTACTTATAAACGTAAAAATCAGGTAGGAACAAACTTCCTCCACTTTCAAAATTATGCCCACAACTACAATGCTACGATCGCTTTGTGAAATTTTAAGTAGGTAATCTTAGACCATTCATTTGTTAATCCTTTTTCCCCTTTTATGATTTAAGACTGCAATAAAATAATGGAAGGTACTTACTAAGAGCTCTGCTTACCCGCGGCTGCGGTCGTTTTTTCGGAAGTATTTTCAAATTTCAGTCATCCGAATTTTTGGTAGTAAAATTCTGGAATAAAGACAGAATTCTTTATTTTTGTCCTTTTATTTTCAGGTTACAACACCCAGCGAAGAAATTTACCACGTAGCAATGCCAACGAAGTTTAGAGGATCAGTTTGGGTCAAGCGTGGAGATTATCTCATAGTTGAATCCGTCCCAGAAGGCAAAAAAGTAATGGCTGAGGTTGTAAAAATAATAAATAAAAATAATATAAAACTATACCAAGAGAACATAACTTGGCCAAAACAATTTGGGTATAGCAAAATAGTGAAAGAAAAAGATAACAATTATGACTTACAAACTTTGTGATGAACGAAGCTGAGTGGGACGATTGCCGACCTCCTGCTAGACATCACTACATCGTGAAGGTGCTAAGAAGTGTGGGGAACGACCTCTACGTGGTGAGTTATTGTTTCGTCTGTTTTATTCAAAATAGTGTCACACACGAGTTTTCCTACTATAACTATCACCTGCTGTCGCTTATAATTATATATTCCTTACTTTTCTGTGAGATAAGTTGTGCATACATAAAAAAAGTTAATTTATGGAAACCTATTTAACCTAACCCATTTAAATTCCAGTCTTTACAGATTAAAGTTATTTAAATAGGCCCATCATATCAATCCGATTTTTTTTTTATTCTTAATAGTTCTATATATGTTCAATTTATACTTTCTGACGTTAAGTAGTGTAAATTCATCTTTTAATTAATAAGTTAACTATCAATTAAGTAAAATTAAAACTGGTGATGTTTTCGGCGGTATAAAGAACAAACTGCGATGCAAAATAAGCATAATTTCAATTTCTTTTTAATACTTACTATCATTAAATGGGAAATATTTCACTGGCTAGCAATAATCACGATTTAGCTTCGTATAAAGTTGTATCAAAAAGGACCTGTAATATTTGCTTCCGTTTTTTTGCAATTAAATTTTGTAAAATTATGTTTGGCGTAATCATAATCACACGAAACGGTTTCACTGACGGAACTTATATCAGGTAAAAATCAGGTAGGAACAAACTTCGTCCACTTTTAAAATAGTGCCCACATATAAATATAATTACGATCGCTTTGTGAAATTTTAAGTAATCTTAGACCATTCATTTGTAAATCCTTTTTCCCCTTTTATAATTTAAGACTGCAATAAAATAATGGTATTTACTAAGAGCTTACCTGCGGCTGCGGTCGTATTTTCGGAAGTCCATACATTACTTTATTTTCAAATTTCAGTCACCTGACTAACTTTATTTTTGTCCTTTTCTCAGGTAACAACACCCAGCGAAGAAGTTTACCACGTATCAATGCCAATGAAGTTTAGAGGAACAGTTTGGGTCAAGCGTAGAGATTATGTCTTAGTAGAACCCGTTCCAGAAGGCAAGAAAGTAAAGGCTGAGATTGTAAAAATAATAAACAAAAATAATACAAAACTTTACCAAGAGAACATAACTTGGCCAAAACAATTTGTGTATAGTAAAATAGTGAAGAAAAGTACAATTATGACTTGTTTGAACAGTTAAATAAGAACAGAGGACCATATTATAAAATTTATAACGATAGCTGAAGCGAAAACGGAAGCGAAATCGGAACTTGTGAAGTGAGTTCGGATTCGGACAGCGGAATAGGCAGTAATGACGAAGATAACGTTGTTAGATATTGAGACGAATTCGTTAATTTACAACACCCAGCGAAGAAGTTTACCACGTAACAATGCCAATGAACTTTAGAGGAACGGTTTGGGTCAAGCGTGGAGATTATGTCTTAGTAGAACCCGTTCCAGAAGGCAAGAAAGTAAAGACAGAGATTGTGAAAATAAGAAACAAAAATAATATAAAACTTTACCAAGAGAACATAAGTTGGCCAAAACAATTTGTGTATAGTAAAATAGTGAAAGAAAAGGACAATTATGTCTGGTTTGAACATTTAAATAAGAACAATGTACCATATTATAACGATAGCTGAAGTAATGATGAAGATAGCGTTGTTAGATATTGAGACAAACTCATTAATTTACAACACCCAGCGAAGAAGTTTACCACGTAACAATGCCAATGAAGTTTAGAGGAACAGCTTGGGTCAAGCGTGGAGATTACGTCTAAGTAGAACCCGTTCCAGAAGGCAAGAAAGTAAAGGCAGAGATTGTGAAAATAATAAACAAAAAGAATATAAAACTTTACCAAGAGAACATAACTTGGCCAAAACAATTTGTGTATAGTAAAATAGTGAAAGAAAAGGACAATTATGTCTGGTTTGAACATTTAAATAAGAACAATGTACCATATTCTAACGATAGCGGAAGCGAAAACGGAAGCGAAATCGAAACTTGTGAAGTGAGTTTGAATTCGGACAGCGGAATAGGCAGTCATGATGAAGATAACGTTGTTAGATATTGAGACAAACTCATTAATTGACAACACCCAGCGAAGAAGTTAACCACGTATCAATGCCAATGAAGTTTAGAGGAACAGTTTGGGTCAAGCGTGGAGATTATGTCTTAGTAGAACACGTTCCAGAAGGCAAGAAAGTAAAGGCTGAGATTGTAAAAATAATATAAAACTTTACCAAGAGAACATAACTTGGCCAAAACAATTTGTGTATAGTAAAATAGTGGAAGAAAAGGACAATTATGTCAGGTTTGAACATTTAAATAAGAACAGGGTACCATATTATAACGATAGCGGAAGGGAAAACGAAAGTGAATCTTGTGAAGTTAGTTCGAATTCGGACAGCGGAATAAGCAGGAATGATAAAGATAACGTTGTTAGATATTAAGACAAATTCATTAATTGTGATAGGAAGAGATTTTAAAATGTATGAATACATTCACTACCAGATAATTCTGTACAGTTACAATTAGTGGAGTAGCTACCTAGGGGCTAGGAGGTGCAGTGCCCCGGGACCCTCCAGCTCAGGGGGCCCACAAATCCTTACCTGAAAAGCTCAATCAAACTGAACTTTCGAAAATTGTTATTAAAACCTAACCAGTTCAGATAGTAGTGGGGCCCCATTTTTTCATTTGCCCTCGGTTACCTAGCTACGCAATTGCAAAATACAATAGGTACACGTTGTAGGCAAACTAACAGTGAACAGCTTGACCGCTCACCGCAGCTTGATAATAATGCCGTGGCTGAGCCGTTATGCTTTGAGTATTTTACCTGCCAGTAATATTTACTGCAGGATAATGTAACTATTGTCAAATTTTATTCGAAGATTAGTTTTAAATTAGTTTTTAACTTAGTTCTAATTAAATAATTCTGTGATGCTATTTGATTTTGTGAAAATTTTGTGTTTAAAATTAATAAAGCTTATTTAAATTTTTAAAACTTTGTTTTATACTTAGCTTAATTGAAATGGTCTAGGTTAAAGCTGCTCAACCTTTTGCTCGCGAGCCACTTAGTGGCCTGCTGATCATTTTTTGAATGGCCAACTCGTAAACATGAACATACTCGTCAAGTTGAGTGTCCGTGTAAGGTGTACTTTTATTTAAGTCCTGGATTTCCAGAAATATCTGGATTGTGTTTGGCCCAACTTGGGCTAAACTGGTAAAAAAGTTGAGCTGCCTTAATTTACCTAGAATTTTTAATTTAGATAAAAACCTTAGCCTAATACGGCAACAGCATTCAATCCCGATAATAACAAGAAACTGCATAATATAAGACCTTACATGTGATAAAAGAAACAAATATTTTTCTTTCCCTAGCATTGTAAGCTGCAGCACATTAACGCAGTTGTCTCCATGACTCATTATGTTATTAACACACTGTACTACAACCCAAAAATAGAAAGTTAAATTATTAAACGCTATAACAATGGTAGTTAGTTAGTATTCAAATCTAAAGACATAAACTTAAATTATAGGTTATGTGATAAATGATAATTTTATCTGAACGAGTTTAATTAAGTGCCTAATTATCTAAATATAAACATCAAGTACTATGTACTAAACAACCATTTTAGAAAATATTTTGAAAATTATTGGATTTCTCGATAATAGTTTCGCCCCAAATCACCTACCAAATTTCACTCAGCAATAAGTGCTCTAAGCTTAATAAGTTGATAACGGTCAGAATTCAAATTGACCAAGAATATGGTTTGATAGAATTGCCTGCCTATTTGAACAACAAAAATAATAATTGGTAAGTATTACAGCGACGAATCTAATGACGTCATTTCTGGCAGAACAGCGTTTATTTTTATGTGCGTCGAACACGCCGAAGCCATAGACACAGTATGCGTCATTATTGTCAATGTGAAAGCAACCTTGCTCGTATGTTTTTGAAATCATGATTAATAGATCATTATGACTGTTAATCCCATGTTAGGTAAATCATTTATCTGAATGAGTGTATCATAAAAACCATTGTTTGGTACTGCACCAAGGAAATATGCAACCTAACGTAGCATACGAAACTAAATTTTAAAAAAATATGCTTAAGAACCCTGCTGTGTAAAAGTGCCACTCTTAAGAACAAAATCTAAAGGCAAAAACAAAATACTAACTGCTAATGTAACCATGTGGTATTATTAGACTTAAGCAAAAACATGGTATTTACTATCTTCGCGGAAATTATCCCATTAAGTACCGAAATAAAAACCATTGTAACCTAACAAAGTCGTTATCTGCATTGGTTCGCTTAGTACCTTCTTTAAATACTTACGGTTAAGAAAACATTCAGTTTCTATTGCATTTTCGACTCTTTTTCTTTAGATAGTAGATTTCAAAATTTCTAACTGTTGAAATAGGTACAACCGTGTGGTATTTTACCACAGTAAAAAACATATTTTTACTACTTCGACTGAGCTTATACAATACCTTTATCTTAATCGCTTAAATGGCTTCTTTAGTATCATAAAAAACGTTAAATCTACATTCAATTTGCATTGTATTATTAACTCTACCGTTTGAGACTGTATTACTTTCTGTAAATCTATAAAAACAAAATGCGAAAATAGATCCTCTTTCTTCTTGAAAGTCGGATACAGAATCAGTGCGCTACATCTTCAGCCTCATCTGCACCCACCATCGGGTGAGATAGAGGTCACGCTGGTCAGTTTATAATACAAAAACAAACTTGTTCAGTAATTTAGGATCATTTAGTATGTTTTTGAAATCGTGATCTTTATAACTGTTAATCACCTGTTAATGAAGTAATTTATCTAAATGATCTAAAAAAAGTACTTAACTACTCACCTATTGTTTTTTTTAATGTAGAGAAGGTATTTATTTAAGTTAATAATAGCAATGGTTAAGTCTTATTGCAACAAAATAGCTGAATAATTGTGATGTAAGAAAAAACCACATCCGATCAGATGCAGCTTTCATATAATATGCGTAAGTACATACAAGCAAGCTGCCTTTACTTATTAAAATTTAGATTTAGGTTCACTTGTACATATATTGTGTAACACATTAAGCTTTGTACCCCGTGCGGTACCCATAATGTATATGACTAGGCATTGCCCTCAACTTCGTCCGCGCGGAATTTGTATGAAGCCTGTTTTCATCAGAGATAATGTATGTAGAATTCTAAATAGTGACATAATTTTCCCATTATTCAAATAGTTTCGGAGCCTATTCAATGGAAACTCACAATCAAATTTTTCTTCTTTATAATATTAGTGTAGATGTAGATATGTATGATATTGCGAAATCGTATGAAAAATATTCCACAGAAGGCAAATACTTCGAATTCATGATTCAGTTTCTTCGACCTTAGATATGTATTATGATTTAACACTGCAATACAACAATTCAACGACTAGCTTACATTCAAGGGGCCAATTTTTAAAAATACTTCATTAAACATTTCGAAAGCGATATAAAATGTTGTGTATTTGTGTCTATATCATTGTAACCAACCAGTAATCAAAAATTTCATGCAGGCTGTAGTTTTTCATCAATTGGAATACAGACTTTTATCTTTTTTGAGTAAATACTCGTACATAATTACTATCGCAGAGATGATTACAACAATCGAACCTCAGATACCTACTTCCACTGAACAATGAGTGCTCTGGACAGTCAATATTCAAATTTAAATTATTAATTTGAACAATAAGAATAATAATTTAGAAAGTTTAGTAATACAGTAACGAATCTAATGACGTCATTTCAGACAGGTTTAACGTACCTTACATACGCGGAAACCGAACAGTTAAATTACTACATCATTTTGTGTCCATACAAAAAAACCTTACTGCGTACATAATCGTCACTGTTTAAAACAACAATTTTAGTGACGAACTTCATTGCAAACTTGCAGCGACCGGGCGGGAAGCTTGCCGTGCGCTCCGCGCCCTACCTATATAAATACGTTGCGCGCAGTCACAGAGTTATTACGCTTGCGGAGCTCGAAGTGAATACAAGTATCTTTGAACAACTCGAATCATCGCAAAGTTAGCTCAGCGGTACCAAGACGAATTCTCCAGCTTGTATTTCTTTACATTCGTAACTTGTGGAATTGTATAAGTATAAGCCATGTCGCTTCGTAACCGAAGGAAGCATGTGATGAACGAGGCTCAGTGGGACGATTGCCAACTCCCTGCTGGTAATCACTACATCGTAAAGGTGCTAAAAAGTGTGGGGAACAACTTGCATATGGTGAGTTATTGTTTTGTATTATTAATAAACTTTCTGACTCAAAACGGTTATGACTAGAGTTTTCCTGCGCTGAATATCACCTGCTGTCGCTTAAAAAATTATAATTAGGTGTGCAGAGATGAAAAAACTTAATTTATGAAACCTATTTCACCTGACATATTTTAATACCTATCAGCTTTTACAGATTAGAGTTATTTCAATAGACTCAAGTCATTTGTCTAACAAAATACTTAATTAAAAAATCATTCATTAATAGCCAAAAAAGTTTATTGATTATTTTGAATAGCCCATTTTATACAACTATGACAGTTAAAATTGACAGTTAATAATTCAAGTTAATCATCGTAATTCGGTTATTTATCGAGTGAATAGAATTAAAACTATTGATATTTTCGGGAGGATAAAAAAGAAGCCGCAACGCGAAATAGGCATGTTTCAAGTTTTTGGTTCATACACAATATCATTTTATAGACCACGCCACTAGCAACCCATCACGCCTCCGAGTTTTTGGTTAAAAAATGCTGGAGTTTAAACAGAATTCCATTAACTTTTCTTTTTTTTTCTTTTTAGGTAACAACACCAAACGAAGATATTTGCCACGTATCAATGCCTATGAAATTTAGAAAAACAATTTGGGTCAAGCGTGGTGATTTTGTCTTGGTAGAACCCATTCCAGAAGGCAAGAAAGTAAAGGCTGAGATTGTAAAAGTATTAAACCAAAAGTGTATACAATTTTACCAAAAAAACAATGTTTGGCCAACATTTGTGGACAGTAAACTTGTGAAGAAACAGGAAGAAGAAAATTTAAATAAGAACTTACTTACTCAATTACCATTTTTTATCAAAAACGAATGCGGATTTTGTGATAACAGTTCGAATTCGGACAGTGGAAGAGGCAGTGAAGATGACGATGTTGAATATTGAGATTAAAGTTGTGATGGATAGATATTTTTAATGTATGTAATATCAGATAGTTCCTGTACAAATGCAGTAGGTACTTGTTGTAAACTAGCAGTGAACAGCTTAATCGCTCACCGCAGATGGTTGTTATTGCCGTGTCTGCGCCGTTTTATGCTTAGAGTATGTTTTACCAATAATATTTACCGCAGAATAATGTAACTATTGCCACATTTTATTTAAAGATTAGTTTAATTAGCTTTAAATTACTTAATAATTAAGTTTAGTTTAGGTTGTTTTCTTCTTTTTGGTTTATTTGTAACGACGTCTCTTGTAAATTCGTGATGCTATTGAGTTTTGTATAACTTTTATGTGTTTTAGAATAAATCAATCTTTTTAAAAATTTAAACACTTTGTTTTAATACTATGCTAAATTGAAATGATCTAGGTTAAGGCTGCTAACGTAAGCCTGTAAATACTCGTCCAGTCCGCGTATGGTATTGGTATATTTTAATTATCCAGAATAGATAATAGCCAGAAATATCTGAATTGTCCGTTTGGTCCGACATGGGCTC
Organism: Pandemis cinnamomeana; assembly: GCA_932294345.1. Taxonomy (NCBI): domain Eukaryota; kingdom Metazoa; phylum Arthropoda; class Insecta; order Lepidoptera; family Tortricidae; genus Pandemis; species Pandemis cinnamomeana. The sequence goes on from OW028721.1 coordinate 10,915,405, forward strand.
GACTGATAAACAAGTTGAGTAGGTTAGTCTTTTTATGTCGTAAAGTTTTTAAAACTTTATAGAATAAAACGTAACCACATACAATAAACGAGTTTAACTATGTACCTTATTATCTAAATAGATCAAGTACTAAACCACAATTTTAGTAACTATTAATAACTAAAGGAGCCGTTAACGACGAGGGTATGCTTAGGTATTTATTGGATTTTTCGATAAAAGTTTTATAACCGATTGTTACTGAACAAGCCTTATTGCATATAGCTAAATTGTTGAAATATTGTTTTGAGTTTTGAAATCACATCTAGGTAAATGAATGAGGTCAAACATCAACGTGTTGTTTGTTACATATAACTAGCGCGCGAATCAAATTTGCGACTAGTCAACAATAATTGGCCTCATGTATTGATTTAAAACTGTAACAATTTGAACATCATTTATTCGTTCAAACATGGTCTCAATATGAGATGGTTAACAGACAATTTCAGACTTTTACCTTTACGATGCTGCATCGCCCCAAATATCCCTTCCTAAATTCACTAAGCAATAAGTGCTATGAGCTTAAGAAGTTCGCAAATTGTCAAATAATTGGTTTGATGGAATTGCCTATTTAAAAAAAAGGGTAAGTATTACAGCGACGAATCTAATGACGTCATTTCTGCCAGAACAGCGTTTATTTTTAAGTGCGTCGAACACGCCGAAGTCATGGACACAGTATGCGTCATTATTATGACAGTTAAATTACTACGCAGTTTGTCAGTGTGAAAGCATCCAAAAATTGATGCATGCAAAAATAGAACCTTTGTGAAAGACGGTTAAATTAAAACGTTTGTTTTAATGACTAAATTAGCACTGACACTAAATTGTCAGCGCAATGATTTAGGATTATTTAGTATTTTTTTGGGATCATGGTCATTTGGTCATTAGATGAGTAATAATTATAATTGTTAATCACCTGTTAATGAAATAATTTATCTAAATGAAGTATATTAAAGGGAAACTACTTACCTATAGTATTATTTAAAATTTTGAGAAAGCGCTCCATTCATGTTAATAATAATAAGAGCAATGGGAAAGTCTTATTGAAACAAAATAACTGGATATTTGTGATGTTGCTGTCATAACAGTTAAATTACTACACAACTTGTCAATGCGAAAGCAACCTTACTGCATGCATGGAGAGCCTAAAGTTGTCACAGTCTAAAACAACAATTATATTGACGTGTTTCATTGTAAACTTCAGTAACCGGGCGAGCGAGAAGCTTGCCTTGCAGTCACAAAGTTATCATTTCCACTTTAATTGAGGAGCTCAGAGCGAACGGACGTATTGCCGAATAATTCGATACATACCAAAGTGAAGTTGATTTTGTGCTACCAGAAGTTATTCTTCTCGGTTTTAATCCTTTTACTCAACCAGAAAAAGTGTAAGCCATGTCGCGCCTTAATAAGAGAAAGCATGTTGTCATGAACGAAGCTCTATGGGCAGAATTTCAAAATCCTGAAAGGAATAGTAGCATCGTAAAGGGAAGTCTGGGGAATAACATGCACTTGGTAAGTTATTGTTGTGCCCGAGTAACAAAATTTCTCGAATTAAATATGTCCCTGACAAAATGTTTGCTCTAATGTAATGAATATAGTGTTTTTTCTTGAAATCGAACTGTCGGCATAATTTTGTTCAATCTATGGATACATTTAAATCGGTAGGTTTCGACCGGCATCAGAAATTGAAGTAGCCGCCTAGACTTCCCCATCTCAAAGTTACATCAAGATATAAGGTTATATTCTCTATCAGACAAGTTTTATTTTGTATGCACTAAATAAGTTTTTGTATTCATTTTTAAACTTATTTTTTTTTACAGGGTCATCAATTTAAACGATCTTCAGCTGTCTGTGGCCTTCTTCACTTCAGTAGGAGTACATCAGGAGTTGAGAAGAAAAGCTAAAGTTTGCTGCATTACGCTACTCAAGACCACGCCCAACCCTTACGATCATGGAAAGGGTTAGGAATAACTAGTCTTTGAATGAATGAGCAATTGAATGACAGATAGGTTTAAAATGAAATAAATATTCTTTAATATTTAATTTACAGACTTTTGTTTTAATATTTTATTCGATTCCCAGAAACACATCCTTATTCCACTCAACAGTATATATTTAAAAGTATAGTAATATGTGATTGGTAACTAAAAACTATTGTTTAGTACTACAAACACGATTAAGATTTCACCAAGGATACGCAACTTAACTTAGCATATGAAACTTAACTTTAAAAAAATATACTTATGAACCCTGCTGTGTAAAAGAGCCACTCTAAGGAACAAAACCTGAAGCCAAAAAACAAAATACTAACTGCTAATGTAACCATGTGGTATTATTAGACTTAAGCAAAAACATGCTCTTTACTATCTTCACGGAAATTATCCCACAAAGTTCCGAAATAAAAACCATTGTAACCTAACAAAGTCGTTATCTGCAATGGTTCACTTAATCACTTCTTTAATTTTTTAAGAATAAACGTTAAGAATACATTCAGTTTATTCCATTTTCGACTTTATTTCATTAAATAGTAGATTTCAACATTTCTTACTGCTATAATAGGTCCAACCATGTGGTATTTTATCAAAGCAGAAAACATGATTTTACTACTTCGCTGAGCTTATCCCACTACCGGAATAGAAAGCCCTATGCTAACAATACGTTTAACTTAATCGCTTAAATGGCTTCTTTAATCTCTTAAGAAAACGATATTTCTACATTCAATTTGCATTGTATTATCAACTCTAAGACTACCTATTACTTTCTGTCAATCTAAAACAACTAACATGCGACAATATATCCTCCTTCGTATTGAAAGTCTGTTAAAAAGTTAGTTTAGCACTTAATATTTTAGGAGTTATTAGTAACATTACCGATTTCGTAATACAGAACCAGTGAGCTACATCTTCGGCCTCATCTGCACCTGCCATCAGGTGAGATAGAAGTCACGCTAGTCAGTTTATAATAAAAAATATGTAACTATATACAACTAGTTCAGTTAATGAGGATCATCATTTAGTATGTTTTTGAAATCGTGATCTTTGTAACTGTTAATCACCTGTTAATGAAGTAATTTATCTAAATGATCTAAACAAAGTACTTAACTACTTACCTATCGTATTATTTTAAACGTTGAGAAGGTGAATAATTGTGATGTTAGGAAAAACCACATCCGATCAGATGCAGCTTTCATATAATATGCGTAGATACATTCAAGCAAGCTGCCTTCACTTCACTTCACTTCTGCTTATTAAAATTTAGATTTAAGTCCACTTATTCATTTATTGTGTAATACATTAAGCTTTGTCTGTTATTATTCAGGCACCTACCCCGTGCCGAACCCTTATTCTTATATGTACACAGTCAAAGCAACTAAATTTCATACCACTGTGCTGTAGACCCCTTTTAACTGCAAATTCATATTGACTCACCATACCTGCCAAATATTATATGACTAGGGTATTGGGTATTGCCCCCGACTTCGTCCGCGCGGAATTTACATATAGCCTGTGTTCATCAGAGATGATGTAGGATTCTAATAGTGACACGTGACACAATTTTCCAATTGGTGAAGTAGTTTCGGAACCTACTCAATGCAAACAAATAATCGAATTTCACGAATCACGTCATTTCAGACAAGTTCAGTGTGCCTCTCATACGCCGAAACCGAACTGTTTAATTACTACACCATTTTGTGTCAATGCAAAAGTAACCTTACTGCGTACACAGTCGTCACTGTCTAAAACAACAAGCTTAGTGACGAACTTCATTGCAAACTTGCAGCGACCGGGCGGGAAGCTAGCCGTGCGCGCCGCGCCTCATATAAATAAGTTGCGCGCAGTCACAGAGTTATTGATTGAGCAGCGAGTGGCGGAGTACTTCGCCGCACCGATCACCCCAGATGAGGACCCCATCGTGTTCTCCCCGGGCCAAGTCACGAGGATGATCCGACGCGTACCGCTGAAGAAGGCGCCTGGCCCCGACCGCATTCCCAACGAGGCGCTGCGTCACCTTCCCCCGCGAGCCATCGCGACGCTGACGCGGCTCTTCAATGGAGTCTTGCGGACGGGCCACTTCCCGCGCCCCTGGAAGCACGGGCGCGTCATCATGCTCCCGAAGCCTGGGAAGAACATTCTTCGACCGGAGAGCCACCGCCCGATCTCCTTGCTGCCAACTACGTCGAAGCTGTTTGAGAAGCTGCTGCTGGTCCACCTGTCGCCGCACATACAGCCGCGCGACGAGCAGTTCGGCTTCCGGGCCGAGCACTCAACCACACTTCAGCTTACCAGAGTCCTACACCAGGCCGCCGTCGCCTACAACAAGAAGGAGCACTCCGTCGCCGTCATGCTCGACATGGAGAAGGCCTTCGACCGTGTATGGCACCTCGGCTTGGTGTACAAACTGTCGACGTCCACTGCCCCTCGTCGTGTGGTGAAGACCGTGGCCACCTTCCTGGAGGACCGCCACTTCCACGTTGCGGTGGAGAGCGCGGTGTCCACTGCGCGCCCCATCCGCGCCGGTGTGCCACAAGGGAGCTGCCTATCGCCCGTGTGCTATGGGCGCTACACAGACGACATCCCCGTCAGCGAGGGCGTGATGCTCGCACTATACGCCGACGACGCCGCCTACGTCTCCTCGTCTATGAGCCTTGCGCATGCGGCGCGCAAGGCCCAACGCTGCCTCGACACCCTACCAGCCTGGTTGGATGAGTGGAGGCTTCGGGTCAATGTGGCGAAGACCCAGGCCATCGCCATTGGCACGAAGCTGCTGCTGCCACCAAGGCTGACGCTGCTGGGGCAGGCCATCGAGTGGGCGCCCTCGGTGAAATACCTGGGGGTCACCATCGACCGCCGCCTCACCATGGCCCCGCACATCAGCCACGTGATCGCCCAGACGCGCGCAGCGCGCGCCCTTCTACGCCCGGTCCTCAGGTCCCGACTAACGTTGCGAGCCAAGTTGGGCGTGTACAAGACTTATGTCCGGTCACGCCTAACATATGCAGCCCCCGCGTGGTACGCGCTGGTGGGAGAGTGCAACAGGAAGCGACTCGATGCCCAGCAGTCGCTATCCTTGCGCAGCATCGTAGACGCCCCGTACTACGTGCGGAACTCCATCATCGCTCGGGGCCTGGGCGTGGAACCCCTGGGCCAGTTCATTGGCTGCCTGACGACCCGGATGCTCGGTCGTGCGGATAGGTCGCGCTTTCGCCACCTGTGCGAGCTAGCGCCCTATCACCGCCGACCGCCCGACAAGAAGGGACTGCCGCGCGACCTCGCGCGCGCAGCCAGCCCTCCACTACCGGACTGACGCCCTGGACATGACCTTCCTTGCCGCCCGCTGACGATCGCCCGCTGTAGCGGGCTCGATCTCGCAGGCGGTTCAAGATGAACACCGGACGAACCAGCGAGGCCACCCGGCCTCACCCCAGCGACCCGGCCATATTTGTGGCCGGCGTACGAAGCCGCTGAAGGGGGCAAACGCCCCGAGCAGCATCCCCGCCCCCCCAACAGGGGACGAGAAGAAACCTCGAGACAGAGTTATTACACTTGCGGTGCTCGGAGTGAACACAAGTATCCTTAAACAACTCGATTCTTCGCAAAGTTAGCTCAGCGCTATCAAAAGAGCTTTTATTTTTTTAACTCGTGGAAGAGCAAAAGCTATGTCACTTCGAAGCCGAAGGAAGCTTGTGATGAACGAAGCTGAGTGGGACGATTGCCGACTTCCTGCTAGACATCACTACATCGTGAAGGTGCTAAGAAGTGTGGGGAACGACCTCTACGTGGTGAGTTATTGTTTTGTCTTCTTAACACTGTTTAATTCAAAATAGTGACACAAACGAGTTTTCCTGTAATAACTATCACCGACTGTCGCTTAAAATCCATATTCCTTACTTTTCTGTAAGATAAGTTGTGCAGAGATGAAAAAAGTTAATTTATGGAAACCTATTTAAATATCAGTCTTTACAGATAAAAAATATTTTAATAGGTCCAGCTTTTCTTCCAATTACTGAATTAAAAAAATATTGGACATTTTTTTTCAGTATCATTCTATAAGCCCTAATAAATAATTCTATAAGTTCATTAGCTTTTAGTTAATCGTCGTTATTCGGTTAGTTATCAATTAAGTAAAATTAAAACTGGTGCCGCGAAAAACCGCGATGCAAAATAAGCATGTCTTCAATTTCTTTTTGATACACGAATGGGTAATATTTATACTGATGAGCTAAAATAACGATTCGACTTCTTTTAAAAATGTATCAAAATAGACCTCTAATATTTGCTTCAGTTTTTTGCAATTAAATTTTGTAAAATTATGTTTGGCGTAATCATAATCACACGAAACGGTTTCATTAACGGTACTTATATCAGGTAAAATTCAGGTAGGAACAAACTTTGTCCACTTTTAAAATTATGCCCACATGTAAATATAATTACGATCGCTTTGTGGAATTTCAAGTAATCTTAGACCATAATTACACATAAACGGATAACTCACGTGTAAAAATGACGATGAGAACGAGGGTAGTTGTGCGCCGCTGTCAGTTGCGTCGAACAGCCGCGCGAGCAGAGCGCTGGCGCGCAGTGTTCGTGTCGCTGCCGCCGGGGCGAGCGCTCTTGGAAAAAGGACTTCGAAATAGTCCGAAACATGTCGAGCATCACTCGACTTTTTATACGTGAGTTATCCGTTTATGTGTAATTATGATTGAGTCTCACGGGAGTTTCATGTTGAAAGTAATCTTAGACCATTAATTTGTTAATCCTTTTTCCCTTTTTATGATTTAAGACTGCAATAAAATAATGGTATTTACTAAGAGCTCTGCTTACCTATTAATTAATAAGATATTTTCTGGAATTAAGACAGAATTCTTTATTTTTGTCCTTTTATTTTCAGGTAACAACACCCAGCGAAGAAGTTTACCACGTAGCAATGCCAACGAAGTTTAGAGGATCAGTTTGGGTCAAGCGTGGAGATTATCTCTTAGTTGAATCCGTCCCAGAAGGCAAAAAAGTAATGGCTGAGGTTGTAAAAATAATAAACAAAAATAATATGAAACTATACCAAGAAAACATAACTTGGCCAAAACAATTTGTTTATAGTAAAATAGTGAAGGAAAAGGACTACAATTATGACATGTTTGAACATTGAAATTATGAAAAGGGTACCATATTATAACGATTGCGGAAGCGAAAGCGAAACTTGTGAATTGAGTTCGAATTCGGACAGCGAAATAGGCAGTAATGATGAAGATAACGGGTGTTAGATATTGAGTAAAACTCATTTATTGACAACACCCAGCGAAGAAGTTTACCACGTATCAATGCCAATGAAGTTTAGAGAAACAGTTGGGGTCAAACGTGGAGATTATGTACCTATTAATAGAACCCGTTCCAGGAGGCAAGAAAGTAAAGACAGATATTGTGAAAATAATAAACAAAACTTTACCGAAAGGACAAAACGATTTGTGTATAGTAAAATAGTGAAAGAAAAGGACAACAATTGTGACTTGTTTAAACATTTTAATAAGAACAGGGTACCATATTTATTATAACGATCGCGGAATCGAAAGCGAAACTTGTAAATTAATTCTAATTAGGACAGCGGAATAGCCAGCACCTAATTATAAAGATAACTGCTTCAAGCATGTTATCAATGTAGAAAATTCTGTTTGTACTGCACAACACAATGAAAGATTTGTAATAAACGTAGTTGACACTGATACATCATCCGAGTCAGAGTTGTTTGTATTTATATTTTGATTTTGTATTATTAACCATAAGAACATGCAACATTATGTATAAATGTTAATTTTTTGTTTATTAATAATCATATTTAAAAAAAACATATTTTAAATTATATTAAATGCTAGCCATTAAGAATTTGCAATATTTATAAATGTTGATATAGGTACCTACCAATAAAATTTACCACAGAATAATGTAACTATTACCACATTTTATTTTAAGATTCGTTTAATTAGCTTTTAGTAAGTTTTTAATTTAGTTTCGTTTCTGTTGTTTTCTTCGTATTGGTTTATTTGCAACTAGCTGTTGCCCGCGACTTCGTCCGCGTGTTTTTGTGATACTTACGGCTTTTATCGATATCAAAATTATTATTATTATGACTATTAACTTCGTCACGTGAACCACTGAAAGTGTGTACGAAACTATACTTTTAGAATTACGTCATGAAAATAATAATTTGTGACACGGAATCTTGAAAAAAAAAACAGGTGTAAACTGGTTAATGCCTCATCACATTTATTTATACCTTATTTTACATAGTTTTATTTATAGTTTTGTTTATAGTTTCTTTATTCAAAAAAGCTAAGTACAGATTTATTTACTTCGCCAAACTATGACGCTTATTGGCGAATACTGCGCTCACTTTAACGATCTTTGTACCTGATTAATTTAAAAAATTAAATCTATTCTAACCAAATCACTACATAGTATAAAATAAAGTCGCTTTTTCTGTCCTCATGTCCCGATGTATGCTTAAATCTTTAAAACTACGCAACGGATTTTGATGCGGTTTTTTTTAATAGATAGAGTGATTCAAGATGAAGGTTTATATGTATAATACATGCATAATATACCGTGCGAAGCCGGGGCGGGTCGCTAGTAATACATAAATATTTACTGTTTTAACCTTACGACTAACAATTCATTTACCTACTAATCCGTTTTAATTAATATTTTGCGACTCAATTTTTTCTAGCAGAAGCTTTTTAATTTATTTTCTTGGTTTAAGTAGGTAGTTACAGATTATTAACACTTATTATCATTCTACAAATTAATTAGGTACCTACATGGGCCTGATGTTTGACAAAAATCTCTTCGTTGAAAAAATGTCTGTACAGCATGTAATTATTATATTAATGTTTTTCCGGCTATATGTCTTATGTAGATTTGTATCTATCTATTTTCATCGTAGTAATACTTTGTTTGTAATTATTACCAACTGGTACTTATACCGAGGAAAGCTGATTTTCTTGAGTTCCGCTATTTTGTGCGTAATCACCTCAAAAATCAAATTTCAAGAAAACTGAGAAATTATATTTACCTGTGTTAAATTGGAAGTATTATATAGCAATTTTAAAAGGTTACACTTCATTGGTTTTTATTATATAGGTGTATGAAGTTAATTAATTTTTAACACAAAACCCTCTTTTTTGCGTCTCTGGATGAGATTTAAAAAAAATGCTAAAACAGGTATTTCTTTATTTTTATTACTAAGTATTTATTCTGAGTTTCATGATTCTAGAATAATCTAATTTTCTTTTTTCATACAAACTTTAACCCCCCTTTTCACCCCCTTTTTTCAAAATTTTCCAAAATTTCTGTAGCCTATATCCTATTCTGAATTTATTGAAATCGATTTGTGAACATTTCATCAATATCCGTTCAGTAGTTTTTACGTGATGCTCAGTCAAACAAACAAACAAACAAACAAAAATTTTAAAAATGGTTTTAATATGTTCAGTTACCGATTTTAAGTCGTCCTGGTTGGTTTTTTTTTTTTAATCTTCAATGTACAGATTTTTTGGTCTCAACGATTTTATTATATGTTAGATTAGATTAGATTAGATATTAGATATAGATGACGTTTCTTGTAAATAAATTCGTGATGCTGTTGGAGTTTGTGTAAATATTATTTGTTTAAAAATAAATAAATCTTATTAAAAACTTAAAAACTTTGTTGTGTTTTGTCTCTAAAAGTTTTAGTGGGCCAATAATCAGATAGATCTCAAAACTAGGGGGTCCTTCCTTACGGATACAACTGTAGAGTTAGATAGGTAATAAACCTTAATCTAATACGGCAACCAGACGGCAAGAACATCCAATCACTAGAATCGGGTTAAGAAATGTGGTATGGTATTTTTTTGCATAGGTATTCCGTATTACGAGAGCCTTAAAAGTGCGCACTACGAAGGGATTTTTCAAATATCTCATGGGATAAAAGGACGGGATAAAAAAGACTTAACATTCGAAGAAATTATTGGATGACGGTAGGTCATGTTGATGCGCGTTACCTGCGCAGACGAAGTCGCGGGCAAAGGCTAGTCTTTAATAAAAGAAACTGACAATATCCAGATGAATAAACAAATAATGTCTTCACCTATTTAAGAAAAAAGAAATCAAAAATAAATTACAAAACAGATAACAAGCAAGTAGGTAGGTACATATCGCATATACTTGCAGTATATGCGATATTTTTTTTATAACGGGCTTCGTACATTTTGTCACATTAGCCCATAGGGCAACAGCAAATTAAACATGTGGAACAATATAAATATTACAATAGCTCATATTGTTGGTCACATCACCCAACCTGAACAGGCAGTATATTTCAAACAGTCAATATACCTACTACTTCAATGAGTTACCACAGAATCGAATTCTAATTTCCTTCGTGATCGCGTAGGTATGTAGTATCCCGGCTTTTATCAAGGCCAATATCCAAAATACGCCCTTTTTTATGCACTATTCGCTTAAAAGTAAATCATTTACATTTACGGATAACATTACTTACGATGTTGTAGTACAGGTCGATCAATTTGTATGCCTACCTACTCAGAAAAAATGCCTTAGATGCATCTCGAAGTGTACTGAATTTATTTACGTTTAAGTGTGTGGTACAGACGTATCGATGAAGGGTTCGTATGAAACATTAACATTTTTTAGATGGGTAATAACAAACTTTTTAAATACGTTCTGTTTTAGAAATATTTGTAGGAAAAATTATTGAACAACTAGCTCTAATAAAAAATATGTGTGTTTTAAAACGATCTACTCAACCGCCTAGTTTTGATTTATATCCAGGGAAAAAGGAATGAGCGACAGTAGTGTTAAAAAATATTGCAAGTAAAAAATGATAAGCGACATGACTCTCGAAACTAATAACAGGTAAAAGGTGATAATGTGTCCTTTAGTTAAAAAAATATCGGTTTTTATAAAAACATCCAATAGGATAAGCGACACGAAAGTCGTCATACGCACACGAAACCTAGCCCACACGATGCAGAAAAATCTGCAGATTTCAATGATATAGATAACGCAATATCACAAAAATGTCGCTTATCCCATTTCGCCTTTCAAGCGTGGATATAATATTTTTAGATTTAGACTTGATGAATATTTTTTCCTTTGCCTAGCTATGAACAAAAAAAGAATCAAAGTCTATGGACAAAATTTAAATGTCATTTTGACAACCAATGTCACGTCATTATCTTGATTTCTGCTATTGTATGCTAAGCAATAGACAATGTTATTGCATTACAATAAGCTTTTATTTACTTCGGCAACAGTATGATATAATATTATTAGTAAGTTACCTTTTTTGTGGAAAACATTCGGGTACACACACGATGTTTGATTTTGATTTCGTACGATGTCTAGATGATAAAGCTAGGAATTTCATTGTTCAAATTTCCCGCGGTTGCACAGGAACTGCTGCAACATTCCCTGAGCGGTACAATTTAGGGATCTTTTAAAAGCGAGCTTCCTGTTCCTGAAATGGCCGGCAACGCACCTGTGATTCCCCAAGTCTTGCAGGTGTCCCTGGGCGACGGTGATTACTTTCCATCAGGTGACCGTCTGCTCGTTTGCCGTTTGCCCCCTCTTAAAAAAAAAAAAAAAGGAAGAGGATTTAAATTTGAGGTATATTCCCGCCTTTTGTTGGTTGTTTCAGCTTTTTGTCATAGCACGTCATTGGCTCGAATAAAAAAAAAAAAAAAAGTCACTATCGTAGTTCATATTTGACGTATCGTTAAAGCTTAAACCGAATGTATGGGAGATGGTCATCTGATACGTAGTATCTCTTAGTAGTCTGTGTTTCGTACATTTCATGTCATGTGGATGTTAAGTAAAGTTATCGCCTCGAAATTGTATTTCATACTACCGTTAATTTCTTTAGAAGTTGCAAGTCCTAGTTATTCTGTAGTAACAATATCAACGCACATTTTTCGCAGTAAAAGACTTCAAAACAAGTGTTCAAAGCATGTCGAGGGTTACAAAGAGAAAGCATGTGATGAACGAAGCACTTTGGGATGATTTTGAGCTCCCCAAGGAAGATCACAGCGTCGTAAAAGTCCTCAAAAGCATGGGAAATAATTTACATCAGGTATTGTTTTGTTTACATAACCTCTTTCTCAAGTCGAACCTTTATTTGTTTATTATCATAGAAGTTGACCAAAGAGCTTTACTTTCTTCAATTTCTATTGTTTCCATACATTTACTGGGTCTATATTTTCGGAACAGCAAGATGCAAAATTAATTTATCAATTTTTTTTTAGGTGACTACACCCGGCGGTGAGGTTTACCTTGTATCTATGCCATTAAAATTCAGAAAAAACATTTGGGTCAAGCGAGGAGACTTTATCTTAGTAGAACCCATTCTAGAAGGTAACAAAGTGAAGGCTGAAATAGTGAAAATATTTAACAAAGATTCAATAAAATTTTACAAAGAAAACAATATCTGGCCAGAAGAATTTGTGGACAGTAAAAATGTTAAAGAAAAGGACAATGGTGATGACTTATTTCAAAATACAAATAGAAATCAGATACAGCATTATATTGAATCTTCTGAAGACAGTTCCGACAGTGAATTAAGCAATGATGATGAAGACAATGATAATGATGTTAAACATTGACATTTAAACTCATTTATTGTTATGGCAACACTATACATTGCTGGTATTGCCAGTTAACTGTTGCACAGTCACTTCATGTGTATTTTGAGTCATTTGCCACTTATTATAGTTTAGCTGTATAATGTAAACTGGAGAGGCGTATACCCAACAGTGGGCACTTATACACTTATGATAAATAGTGACAAGTGGCTCAACATTCACATTAGGTGACTACACTGTGCAGTTGCAGTAAGCTGCCAATCTCTATAATATGCTGCAAGACTTGATTTATAAAGAATTTGTTTTACTTAAATTAATTTGCTGTTGTCAGTTTTAAAGTCTCTAAACACAGCCTGTAAGGTTGCACAATATGATATTATTTATTTATTTATAAAAACACATGCAAACACATGGTTTGAAATACTTTGCAGATACTTATGAAACCAATATTTGTAGTCTTTTAGTAAACAAGACGTTCAAATTTTGGCTGTGATTTATGGCTCTAATAATATCAACAACTTATTTGTTATATAATAACAACTTATTTGTTAAGGAAAATTAAACAAGTGATAGTTGAAATAATTTATTGTAAGATCACATTTTCCATACATTTTTCTCATAACTGACTTAATTTGAAATTTTGCAATAAAGTTATATTTTTAATACAAAGAACTGATTTTTTCTCTATACCTAAACAAACAGTAATTGGCTATGTTAGCACCTAAATAAATAAATTAGTTAATTTTATTCATTCTCATTGCAAAGGGTAAATGCATCTTAGAATAATGTCATGGCATAAATAATAACGAGGGCAACTCCTCCCAACACAAATTCCTAAGCCCCAGTCTGACCAGACCAAAATATTGTAAAGCAAATCATAATCAAACTTTATTTTGCAAATAGGCTGGAAAGGATTCTTGTAACAGTTATTTTTATACTACCAGTGCTTTTGGAAAGACTGTCAGGAAGACTATGCTACAAGAAACTTAGCACCAATATGTAAAAGTACACTCACTATTAAAAGTAGCTATGGAAAATTAGCTGTTTTCTTGTCATTGCATATATCTCACAATATTATTCAGAAAATAAACCAAATACAGACAAACTGATAAAGTCTCAAGATCATGGTACAAAATGATCCAGTAAACAATGTTACTTTATGTCAGCATCAATATCATCTGTCATGATGTATTCATAAATTCTTTTGATCAGTTCCACAGATTTAACTTTTGCCCATCCTTCTGTCTTTGTAATAAGCTTGGCTTGACCATCTTTTATAAATTCAAGTGTCAATTGTTTCAAAGTGTTGGCAGAATGCAAATCTGCTAATTGTAATGTTTCTATAGCATTTTCAACAGTCAGTTTTTTGTGCAAGGCTTCCTCACATAGACTTTTTAGTCTGCTAAGTTGGTAGTAGTCAGCAGCAGCAAGCAACCGCTCAGGACTTTCAACTACACTTGGGGCATTGTCACTGTAGATGAATGTTAGTACTTCACGTAAGACATCCGTGTCTAGAGGAGACTCTAATATATTTGTATGGCATTCTTTAGTGTTATGTTCGAAATGAGCTTTCAGTACAGCACTTCGGCTTGCTAGTACAGCTTTGTGAACCTTAAATTCTACACCCTCAGCGGATTTCATTATAACATCCGAAAACAGTCCGTTTTGGAGCAAGTTCTCAAAGTCATGGCTCAGTTGTGTTTCTGGTACGTATGAGCGATCGACTCTTATATCATTGGATACCATAAATTGGAATTTTAGCCTCAAACTTCCATCGCTGAGTAAGAAAATGTCTCGGCCATCATAACTAGCTATGTCACGCTTGAATAATGTTGCCAAGTACTGCCATTTGTTGGCATGCACAGTGTGGTACTCTTTTATTACGATAGACCTCTCTTCAAACCTTTTCAGGCAAATTGTCAAGATAGATTTCAAGAATACAGCAGTGGGTGACATGTAGTAAATTTCTATAATATCATTGTCTCTACCTAGAAACTGCATTTTCAACTGGAATCTTGACTCTGTTAATTCAAAGATAGGGTCCTTCGACTTCTCTGTACGAAATTCTCTTGTTGTTTTGTTTTCTAGGAGGTTTATAAAATTTGGCACTGACCATATTATTGTGTTAATTTTTGTCTGTCCCTCGGTGCGCGTCGTGTAATTTATACAAGACATATTCGAAAATATGTATATCACTATTGTAACTAACCCAATACTCAATCAAGCTATTTTATTCACTTCGGCTATATAATTGTATAGAAAAGTGAAAACAAAACAGGACTGACTGATGTTTTTTTTGACTATGACATGATTGACATGTTTATTGATTTGTGTTCGAAAACTGTAAAATTTAATGACTGAAATTAAGTATTCGCTGAACTGAAAAAACATGATAATCCTTGTTTGTAATGTAACTTACTAGAACCAGTGCAATTAATTAACTTTGAAGCAAAAAAATCTACTTGTATAATGTCGTCGAAGCCATCTTGTATTTTACAATTTATTTTGAGGAAAATATATAATGTTTTGTATTTGAACGATAACGTCATTGTGACATTAGTTCTATAGTTTACGACGTTAGTTTCCTTAGTCATGAAATTGGAAGCTTTTAGTACCTCAAATTAAAATCTCTAAAATTTGTGATATTCAAGTCCGTATTTTGTTATTGATAATGTTTATCATCAGAACAGTGCATGTATAATAAGATAAAAATGATCATGCTGTAAATATTATTAACTGTTTTCATAGAGGCGTACCGAACGTGTTAACGTGCACCTACCGAACTTTATAAATGCGCAGCAAGGACTCGATTGACTTGACGTTGAATTATCGCTTTCGCATCGTAAATCGCACTATTTCTCATTGTTTTGGAAAGGTCTATGTAGTTTATTCAATCTTTACCACCTTATCTAATCAAATAATGTTCATTTGATTGCGACTAAATCGCTGAGATATACACATGTTACACGATAATGGATTAGGCAGTCAATTCATCAAAGCGTAACGTCGTGAGTGTTTGCGTTAATTTATTGTTAATTCCTTTATTGTTGGAATTTCGACAAATGTGATTCGGTGTCGCTATGGAGGATTATAAGTTTCTCTTCAAAGTTGTGCTTGTTGGGAATGCTGGGGTGGGTAAAACCTGTCTCGTGCGGAGGTTTACGCAGGGCCTCTTTCCCCCTGGCCAAGGTGCTACAATCGGAGTGGATTTCATGATAAAGACCGTCGAGGTGGACGGCGAGAAAGTGAAGGTAAGCCTGTAACAATACGCGCTGAATTTGGACTATTATTGCGTCATTAGTATTGTTTAAGTAGGTGTTTTTATTACGATTGTGTGCCATATGTTTTGTTTTCCTGTTGCATGAGAAAAAAGTCCTTGAACTGTCTGTCTGACTTCGAAGTAGAAACAATGATGAAAATGTGTGTGTTACAAATTAAATTTTAAGAATTATTTAAATTTATTATCAATGTATTGTAACCACAAATGTAATAATTTGGTTTGTGATATTTTTCACCAAAATTAAACAAGAAAAATACAACGTAATATTCAGCAATTTTTGGTTTAGTAGTGTTTCACCAAATCTTTTCAAATCTTACAGCTACAGATATGGGACACAGCGGGCCAGGAACGCTTCCGTTCCATTACGCAAAGCTATTACCGGTCAGCCCACGCATTGATCTTGGTGTACGACATATCTTGCCAGCCCACCTTCGACTGCCTGCCTGACTGGCTGCGAGAGATTGAGGAATACGCTAATAATAAAGTCCTGAGGATATTAGTTGGTGAGTTAGTATTACTTTTCAAATTGCATCGGTTCGAACCCAAAATCTAAACTGTCATTGAATACAAAAGACGAGAAATGAAAGTTATTCCATTTTAACATGTCTTTCAACATGTTATCAAACAAACTAATAATATGACCATAATAGTGTATAGGGAGCCAATTTTTATAATTCTTGAGAGTGGTAAAAAGTCATGTTGAATTTTGTAACATTAGGAGAGCAGTAGAAAATTACAACTCTTAATTCCTTTTGTCAAAATGTGTTTTTTTTGGTACTGTAATGAACCCTGTGAATGATATGTGAAAGAGAGTTCATTTCAAGTCATTGTTTAGGTACAGACAGACTGACAAAGAATATAGACTAAATTTAAGAGGTTAGTTTTATGTACTTGTACATTTTGATTGGACATGCTTAAATATGGCAACAATTTCGTATCAAAAATCTTTGGGCCTTTTTACAAGATTTTATCACTATATATTATGAACCAAAGTCCTCTGCCTTGTCTGTTTGTCTGTTCGCAATAAACTGAAAACCTAAACGGATTTTCATCTGGTTTTCATCACTAGATCGAGTGATTCATGAGCATGATGCTAGGCATATTTTATGATTTGACAATGTTTTTTTTGTATATCGTTTGAAATATGACAATTTGTGGCAGCACCGTGTTAGTCTTCAAGCTAGGACCGGTCACTAATCTATGTATAAAAAAATTCTAAACAACACTGAAAATTAGAACAGAAAAATCCAAAAATAAAGCTATGGCTGAGAATCGAACCCAGATCCTCATCATTCTGTGATGCATGCTAAACCACTACACCACCCATAGCTATCTATGTATAAAATATCCCATTTCTAAGCTTCCTCATGGATCTGTAAGTATGGGGCCGTCCATTAATCACGTGAGGCTTGAAAGGGGGGGGGAGGGGTTTGACAAAAATCAAGAAATGTCACAAGGGGGGAGGGGGGTGTAGTAAGATATCATGTGTATTTATTTTTTCATTATTTTTTCAAACGCGCGATTTTTAAATTACAGTTACATGTATAATAGTAAAATGACACAAAAATATATCATGAATCATGACATATACGATACCAAATTAATATATAAATTCAACACGCGCGCTTGCGCGCGCAAAACAATTGAGAATGTTACTAGGTATGCCAAATCGCTTGAAACGTTGTCTCAGTAAAGCCTGTATGTATACAAATACACTAGTTTTTGTTGTAGTCAAAAATACCTAGTAGTTTTGATTTTATAGGCATTTAAAGTTTCAAAAAATATCGAGTCCCGCTAACAGTCACGTGACCGCTTGTGACGTCACAGTATAACACGCCGCGCGAGCCGCGGGCCGCTTAGTATCAATTTGTTGTATTTTGTTGTGTTTTCTTCCGCGTATTAAGTTAATTGTCTAATACTACTACTACTTTTGTAAATATTACTCGATTAATAAAATGGATGAAGGATTCGAAAAAGGGCAATCGGATAATCTACCTAAAATAGATGGATTAATGGTTGCGAGGAATAAAAATGCAAAGGTGATTGAACTTTCCGTGCTACTAATGTAACTCAAATAGTAGAAGTACCTAGTTACCTACCATTAAATTTTTACGTTAAAGACAACAAATATGTACTATTATAGTTTTGTAGCTATTGGTAGGTACGTATGTATATATAGGTAAGTACCGCTCTTGTTAATAAATTTAAATGAATACATACATTGACTTATTGCAAACTAGCTTCCGCCAGCAGCTTCGCCCCCGTTTCCCTTGGGAACTGTACATTTTCCGAGGGTTAAAAGTAGCCTATGTGTTATTCCAGTCCAGACTTCGTCCAGATCCGTTTAGTAGTTTTTTCGTGAAAGATAACAAACACACACACACTCACAAACTTTCGCATTTATAATATTAGTAGGAAGTAGGATAGGTTAGGTACTTAGGATGTAGATGTAGTGGGTTGAACGTTACAGATGTAG
The DNA here is from genome assembly GCA_932294345.1 of Pandemis cinnamomeana. Classification (NCBI taxonomy): domain Eukaryota; kingdom Metazoa; phylum Arthropoda; class Insecta; order Lepidoptera; family Tortricidae; genus Pandemis; species Pandemis cinnamomeana. The sequence goes on from OW028721.1 coordinate 10,933,825, forward strand.
GTACTAAACCTTGTTTTTATTTGTATTTTTTTGACTTACAAAATACGTAAGGCCATTTTACTTAATTTAATTTTTATTGCAAATATAGACGTTTGAACAGATGTACTAAGCCTATTTTGTTTATTTGTATTTTTTTTACTAACAAAATACGTAAGGCCATTTATTTTTATTTGAAACTTATTTCAGATCGGTCTTCACAACAATAAACTATACTTTTATCTCCAAATGGATCTGACCTCTTCATAACTTTTATCCATTTTTTTCGCATTTTAACGTCTTTTGGAACAATAAAAAACAACTTTTCCGACGAATTGGTAGTTGTATTTTTACATTTAGGCACAACACATGATTTCCTAGTATTTGGCTTGGACATTTTTAAAAGTATCATCACTACATAGTCATCATCATCACTACATAGTATAAAACAAAGTCGCTTTCTCTGTCCTCATGTCCCTATGTCCCTATGTATGCTTATATCTTCAAAACTACACAACGGATTTTGATGCAGTTTTTTTTAATAGATAGAGTGATTCAAGAGGAAGGTTTATATGTATAATAACATAGTGGAGAAGTACTGCTATTTTTGAGGTTTCTAATGTGATGTCGTAAATAATTACATTTTTTCCGCTTACATAGCAAACGCAGGCTGAACCCTACGAGATTTATCAAAACAATGTACTAAGTATTGTACACATTGAAAAGGTCTACAGAAAACTCCGCGATGGTACCTATATGTGTATCTCTTATGGATATCCCACAATAAAACATTTTTGTCATTTACTTTTTACGACAAATAATGGCTAATTTTCGAAGCGATTTTAACCAATACAGCATTAATCCTTATCCAATTGAATACCTTAAATAAATTGTTGATTTAATATAGATCTATATAGCCCTTTACAGCATATGATTTAAATGAATATTTTCGAAGATATTACAAGAAATTGCGGGACGTAGCGTTTGCGGCGGTACCGGCCGGTAATGTCCCTATGTATGCTTATATCTTCAAAACTACACAACGGATTTTGATGCGGTGTTTTTTAATAGATAGAGTGATTCAAGAGGAAGGTTTTTATGTATAATTCTATGCAGACGAAGTCGCGGGCAGAAGCTAGTTTAGGTATAATTTCGATGGCACGGGCGCGCGGCTGCGAGCGGACTTAGTGAGCCAGACTGAGCGTGTTAAACAATGACGTCACACCGTAACCGGCGGCCCGCGTCGTACGGTTCAACTTGTTTTACTTCTAAATCGGAAACTAATTGACGTATCGAAGTAATTCTTTCACTAGTATTTTTTATTTTTCACAGAGAATATGGAGTGCTAATAATCAAAATTAGGTAACATTATTCATTCTAGTACTAAAAATTTAAGATTTTTTGTAGAAACGAAAAATACACGTGATGTTGGATGGGGGTGGGGGGGTAGTCTTAAACCTCACCATGTATCACCAAGGGGGAGGGGGGGGGGGGTTAAAAATGCTTAAAAAAAGATCACGTGATCAATGGAAGGCCCCTAATTTGTTTGGTTGCAGGAAACAAAACGGACCGTGAGGACCGCGAGATCCCGCGGCATATCGGCGAGGACTTCGCCCAGCGCCACGGCATGTACTTCCTGGAGACCTCGGCCAAGGAGGCTGAGAACGTCGAGCGGCTGTTCATGGAGATCGCTGTTGAACTCATGGAGGTATATACCGACCGCTTAAATGAGTGCTCGCCCGCGCGGCACAGGGGTGCGGGGAAGGACGACAAAGAAGACCGAGAGAGGTGCGGGCGGGTAGTGCGCCTGCCGCCCGCACCTCTCGGCCCCCGCGGTCGTCCCACCGCAACCGCGCGGGCGAGGACTCATTTAAGTACATACATACACAAATCACGTCTTTATCCCTAACGGGGTAGACAGAGCCTAAGGTAACAGGTAGCTACAGGCCACATTTAGCAAGATTGTGGGCGTATTGGTGGAAAATGGAATCAAAATAGTGATGGGTTGCTAGCCTCATCGCCTATAACATGATTCCTATGATTTTCGCCCATTCCCTCGATGGGCTTTTACCATCTGCGCGGGTAGAGAAGCAATTGGTACATTCTATGTTTTTTCTTTGCTCCCAGACCAGCATGGAAGAAGACTCATTTAAGTGGTTGGTCTATAATTATAAGTATACAGTTATCTAGAATATAATAAAAGATAGAATTCGACATTATTGACAATCCCCTTCTATACTAGTCTGGAAGCAAAGAAAAAACGGAATGCATCAGTTGCTTCTCTTCTCTCGCAGATGGTAAAAGCCCATCGAAATGGGCGAAAATGTAAGGAATCAAGTTATAGGCGATGTGTCGAAATATCGGGAAATCGTTAAAGGTAATCGCGGTCTACATCCTGTTGATAATAGAATATACATACATATAAACATAAATCACGTCTTAATCCCTTTCGGGGTAGACAGAACCAAGTAACAAGACCTAAAGGGAATCAAAATAGAGATGGGTCGCTAGTTGCATCGCCTATAACATATTTCCTAATATTTTCGCCAATTCACTCGATAAAAATGCTGCAAACTCATCTGTATAAGATAAATGAATGGTTAGAAAAGTGGAGAATTAAACCAAGCATATCCAATTCTATACAAATCATATTCACACTCCGTTGAGGAGAATGTTCAGCTGTAACACTAAGAGGTGAACGGCTCCCTAAAGAAATATGTGTACGCTACCTTGAGCTTCATTTAGATCGTAGACTAACATGGGCTAATCATGTAAAGACTAGAAGGAAAGAAGCAGATCTCAACTTTAAACGGTTATTCTGGCTGATTGGCCGACAGTCACAGCTAACGCCGCTGTCTTATAAACTGCTGGTGTATAAATGCATTATAGAACCAATATGGTCATATGGAATTCAATTCTGGGGATCGGCCAGTAATTCCAACCTTGAAATCTTACAATGATATCAGAATAATGTCCTAAAAGCAATATCAAATGCATCATGGTTTGTAAGAAATGTGGAAGTGCATGAATACTTAAATATGCCAACCATCAAGGAGATTAATGACTATGCCACAAAATACAAAGAAAGGCTACAAAAGCATACAAACCAACTAGCCAAGGACCTGGTAGACAGTGCCAATGACATGATTAGATTGAAACAATGGCAAATACTACAGCTGGATACAAGACACAGAATGGGGAAGAGTATTTACTGGAATGCCTCCTAAAACTCTCACTGAATCAAAAAATCTGATTACGGCTGAATAGCCGATGGGAGATGAAAATTAGAGAAAAAAAAACGCTCGATAGACAGGAGACTGTGCAGAGCAGACTGTGAGGAAATGAAAGTTAAATATTTCAAATTAACAAAATTGTAGGCAGTTTTGTATCTAGTTTAATGATAGATACACAGGGAAACTGCCCTATTCCGATGGTAGGTCAAACCATTTGGCAGAGCTCACGCACCTATCAAATTGGAATAACCTTCGGATCAATCAATCAGTCGAATAATTCTAACACTCGGTAATTTGATTTCATAAGATGCTAGAGGTATAGCAACGACGGATATAGTTATGTATGGGGTGTCCCAGAAACCGAGATGTACTGTCGTCAACTGACATTTGGGGCTCCTAATTACGTCTCAGTATATTAGGTTTTAGGTTTTGTAAAAATGGCTCAGTTCCTTAGATACCCTCTTTTTCGTAAAAAATTAAAAGATTCAACTGCAGTTCCATTTTTTTTAGTGCCACTACTAAAAATGTAAGAATAACTCAAATCTAGTGTTTATTAAAAATTCCTAGTTTATTTGTTCAAATATGGGTGTCTTCTTACAGGGCCTGTTTCACCACACTCTGTTAAGATCCAGTTATCTATGATTCTGTCTTTATTTATTACTACGGAACAGGCAGAGACGTCATCATAGATAACTGACACTTAATAGAGATTGGTGAAACAGGCCCTCTAGCTTGTAATTTAAACTGGTACATAAGCAATGGCCGAAAACGCACTGGCATCGCGTAAAGCGCTGCGGGTGTCTATGGACAGTGGTGATCATTTACCATCAGGTGACCCACTAGTTCGTTTGTCTGGCCTATCTAACATAAAAAAAAAAATGGACAGAAGTAACTCATAACCTGTAGCTCGTTTCTTGAAGCTACAAGTTGCAATTTTACAAGTCTTTACGGCCGGCCTGTTGCACCATTCTCTGTAAAGTTCCTGATATCTTAAGTGTCAGTTTTCTATGATTCCCTCTCCATTTTTTACTATGATACGGACAGAGACGACATCATAGATAACGTCACTTAAAATATTAGTGACACGAAACTGGCCGTAAACTACCAATAATGGTCAAATCTCAGTTTTATTTGTAAAATTGTAATTTCCAGCTTTTTGCGATACTGGCCTCTAATAATGTGTTATAGTCAAGTTTTTTTTTTTCAGCAAGCGAAATGCAAGGAGCTGCCGAAGTACGATGGAAGCTTAGGGCCGATCAATGGGAAGACCACGTCCGTTGGAGACAGCTCGTGCTGTTCACGTTCCTAAGCCAACACGGGCAAGGGTCTACTCCCGATTTCGAAATTCGTATCATCCATCTCACTCTAATATTAAAAAGGTGTGAGCGACACGATTCGGATTTCGAATTTGAGAGCGTAGCCTGGATAACTGTCGAGTTGGTAACGTCTGTAAGTAACAGCCTTAAACCAAGAAACAATAATTAAAAAAAAACTTGTCTATGGTGTTGCTATGCTGCTGTCAAGTGGCCAGTTGCCAGAAGAAAGTTGCATGCTGGTTCATTACTATACATTAGATGAATTTTCTACGGGATGTAGAGCGCGATCTTTGGACTCCCGATACTCCGACGCAGTTGCATGCGTCTTGATCACGGGTAAATATCTAAAATTGATTAGCGCATTCAAGATAATCATAATATAATTAAATCCCGTTGAAAATATTTAGTAGTAGGTAGGATTTGGGGTCCATTGAAGCCACAGCAATGTAAAAACTACTTGGTAAACTTTTGACACAATCATGATGGCAAGAATAGTTTTGGTGCGCGAGCCTTAGGCGAAGTCGATAAAAAGGCGAACCGAACTGAAGCTTTCTTTACTCGTTTCATGTTTATAATTGGGAATATCAACCGTATCCTGCTTTTTCGTTAAGCGGAAAAGCAAATGTTCAGATATTTTTATTTACTCGTTCAGGTATGTGATGATGGGATACTGACGAAAATTTTTAATGGTGGGTTTTTTAAGTCTAAACGACGAGTGTATGACTTGATAACATAATCTTGCTTGACAGATATCCAGGAACTTAGGTCTCATTCGTCTCGTAATTAGCAATGTAACTGTGCAGTGGTATTGTTGTAAAGTTTACAGTATCTGTGTACGTGATTAAAAAAAAACGTATTTATTCCGTTGTCAAATGTTCAATGTAAATGGTGTGGCGACGCTTGCTGGCGCTGAATATTTCAGGGTTTATTTTTTATACTTTCTTTTAGCACTTATGTGCTGCATGGTCAGCACGAGCGCACGAGAGACTACCCGTCTCTTTTATACCGTTCGTTCTAGAAAGAAATGGGTAGTGTATCACGTGTTACAGCTCTCGCGCGCTCTTTTGCTATAGACCGACCGCTTAAATGAGTTCTGGCCGGCGCGGCACAGGGGCGCGGGGTAGGACGAGTTGACAAAGGGGGCCGGGAGAGGTGCGGGCGGGTAGTGCGCCTGCCGCTGCTCTCTCGCTCCCCTTTGTCGTCCCACCCCGCGCCCCTCTGCCGCGCGGGCGAGGGCTTATTTAAGCGGTCGGTTTATTGCTGTGCTGTTTATTTTTAAATTTTAAACGTGACAATTTAATTTTATAAGATTTGTGTAAGTTATTTTTTACGGCAATAACGATCCGCGCAGGGTAATATGTTACAAGGAATTGATAAGACTTTGTGGTGTTAACCGATGGTCAGTGTATTTGCTGACAGTTGTATAAATTTATAGTTAAATTTATGAAAATACCACTGCAGGTGATCGTATTATTAGTGCCGAGGTCATTCCAGTTGCTTTTAAGATGCAGTGTTGTTGCAATGTCGGAAACATCGAACATACTATAATTAAACAGTAAGTTATATTTTGTTTTATCTTGTGAGACTGCGTACTAAGACCGAGATATGGAATCCTTCTATTGGCCCATTTTGGCAACAGAGTGGAATTCTCTTTTGGTTTTTGTATATATCATCCAATCAGGAAGTTTAATAGCTCGTAGATTCACAGAACGTGATGTAGTAATTAGTTGTGAAATAGTTATTTTTCTCGTATGTTCCGTCTCGGTCATAGAATTATATTGACATGTCAATTGAAGTAGTTAGTAGAGTAGTTTTGCATATCAGTATCAAATTTTATAGGGTAATTAATTATGACCAAAATACATTGTAACTTTAGCTTCAGGAGTATACGTGTGTTTGGGAAAATGTGTCAAATGTGGCCGTCGTTCATTGGCCAGACGGTAGTGCGTCACAATAATCCTCAATTTTGATTGGTCGATAGTTGAAACAAGAATGGCGGACCAATCAAGTGCAATATAAAAATAATCGATTGTTCTTTGCTCAATGAGCTCTCTAATTAATCTCGTTAAGATAATTACGTCTCATTAGCATGCGAAAAATTACGAAGTGTGACTGATAGTTAATTAACGTAATGTAACCGTTGCATGCATATTCATTAACATTATTTATGTTTGTTGCGTTTGTTTTGCTCAATAATAGCAAATTTCGTCACGAATTGCTCGGAATCTGGTTTGCAATGGCTTACTTGCAGCTGGATTTGGATTTTGGCTGATAGATTAAATAACTACAAAATCAACAATTTTAATTACAATGGGGACAATCCGAACTAACGTTCTTTGTGCTGCCCTTTGCAGACGGTACGAGGAGAGGTCTTGTCGGTTATAGACCAACCGCTTCAATGTGTCCTCGCGGGCGCGGGGTAGGACGACGGCGGGGAGCTCTCTCGGTGCGGGCGGGTAGTGTGCCTGCCGCCCGCACAGAGCTCCCACCCCGCTCATCTGTACCGCGGGGAGCTCTCTCGGTGCGGGCGGGTAGTGTGCCTGCCGCCCGCACAGAGCTCCCACCCCGCTCGTCTGTACCGCGGGGAGCTCTCTCGGTGCGGGCGGGTAGTGTGCCTGCCGCCCGCACAGAGCTTCCACCCCGCTCGTCTGTACCGCGGGGAGCTCTCTCGGTGCGGGCGGGTAGTGTGCCTGCCGCCCGCACAGAGCTCCCACCCCGCTCATCTGTACCGCGGGGAGCTCTCTCGGTGCGGGCGGGTAGTGTGCCTGCCGCCCGCACAGAGCTCCCACCCCGCTCATCTGTACCGCGGGGAGCTCTCTCGGTGCGGGCGGGTAGTGTGCCTGCCGCCCGCACAGAGCTCCCACCCCGCTCGTCTTTACCGCGGGCAGCTTTCGGTGCGGTCGGGTAGTGCGCCTGTCGCCCGCACAGAGCTATCATCCCGCGGTCTTCCCACCCCGCGCGTACCGCAAGGGCGAGGACTCATTGAAGTGGTCGGTCTATAAATAGGTTAAATAATTTTGGTAGAATCCGCAGGAGACCGTATTTGCGTAGCTTGCTTCGTGACGATGTTTGGAATATTCAAGTTATTTTCGAAGAAGGAATAAAGTCAGTAAAGTGACGACCACATAAAGCGCGATAGACGATGAAAATGAAAAAGGAGAATTTGAACTATGTTACTTGTTTATTGAATAAATCAAATTGTATTTCCTGCGGCGGTAGGCTTTGAGTGAAGTCACTTTACTACTTACGTATATGTCCTTTGTACCCATTTACGTTGGATCGGCTCGGCAGAAACAATTTAATCCAATGCTCTTTTTCTACTTAAGATTATACTTTTCTATCATAATTCTCTTACAACCTGGCTAACGACCGTGTGAAAGATTTTCTAATACACTGCGCGTTGTCTTAGTTAATCTCTAGATAGTAAGCGTTTCGGACGCGCAATGAATAAAGAATTCGCTCGTCGCACCGCTCATCGTAGTCGGATATTAGAATTAATAGAAGGGTGACAGGAATTTCGAATTTGGAAGGATCGCGCTACTACTATGATATTAATTTATAATTATGTAGGTACCTTTGTATAAGGCAGCGGTAAAAAAATCTCTAATCGCGAGTAGTAGAAGGCAATGGTACAAAATTGTGTCTGCCAGCGATCTTACTTTAGCTTTTAAATAAGACATTGTATCAACACTGCCGAATAAATTAAATTGATGTTGCAATTTTGTTATAAATATAATAATTAATGAATTAACTCTTAGTGTTGATATGTCTTGGGATGGTTTAAGAGGTGTAGCGTGCTGAAATGCTGAAATACTATTTTGTAGATTCGCGCGTTTAGAGTAAAGGTGTTCTTCCATTTTTTAAATGGCTTCTGTAAAGGGATAATGTTGCCAGTGTCAATGAGAAAAAAACACAACCAACAAACATGTCGGCCCTTTTTTTCTACCGAACCTAATAGTCGGATAGGGCATGCTCCTGCCCTGCGACTCTACTTGCCATGATTCTCTACTTAAATGTTTTGAATAATTAAACTTATTCTAAGGACACTTTTACTTTAAACGCGTGTTTGACAGTGATTACAAAGCTTTATACATTTACGTTACAATGAAACTGCAAGCAGTTGTTGTTTGTTATATTTGTAGATTGAACATATTTTTTTTTCATTTAACGAGTGAGTATTCAAAAGCAATATCTTAAAATTAATTTTTAAATTATTTAGTGGTGATTTGTACAAGATGATCCTGTTGCATTGATTTCTTTTGAATTCAATATTCTCAGGCATCTATTTGGAATTGACGAGGTATTTTTTTGAATATTTGCCCATTAATGTTGCCATTTTTATGTTTGCGGATTTTAATTTATTAATGCGCATTTGTGACCCTATTAGTATTTTTATGTGTAACCCAGCGTACTTAACCCGCGGTTTAAGTTAACATGTTGGCTGCCACATAATAGTTTCAATTGGGGTTACAACGGAGGCCATCTTGGTTGTAGCATGGAGCTGTCATTGCGGTTTTGTTAGTAATTTTGACAGTGACAGGTGGTCCGATCGCGGCCGAGACACAAGAACACAAATTGTTGATTTTGATTTATCGTTTTGACGATCTCTCCAAGTATTAATAGTAATATGCACATAACTTGTTGAAGCTCGAATTCAACCAAGATGGATTCCGTCAAAATGTCAGAAACATTGTGTGGTAGACGCTTAAGAGAACATCGGGCATCTTATACTCCGAAATTTGATTTTCGAAGTTCGCTTCATGCCGTTCCGCTCTCACTAATGGTCATTAACTGAAGAGTGAGGGGGATGGTACGATACGAACATCGTAAATCGAATTGTGGAATAGCCCCTCTGATCTTATCGCATAGCGTTTTAGTCTACGCTTATTTTAAATCTTAAGAAGTGTAGTTATGTACATTTTATAATGCTACAAAATAGTGTTTTTTGTGAATTGTTAAACTTAAGTAGCTTTGCTGACATATTTATTATCATAATAACATGCTTGTTTCTAGGTGTCTATTTTTGGGATTTTATACATAATTTTTTATCGGTCATCACATTAACTTCTTTTTGCACTTTATGTAATTGTTTCTTTGAAATGTTGTTAATTGATTGATGTTGAATAAATATGTATATGTGCCCTATAATAAAATAAAACCGCTTCCAGCATTGGAGTATTTTATAGGTTGTATAGGTACCTGTTACTGTATGTATGTGCAATATAATTGTTTTTTTACGCTGGTAACATGTTAAAAGTTGTGAGATTCGTTTACCGATAGGGTACGCTACATAGCTGTCGACGCTTAACCTGATTGTGATTGGCTGATATAGACGTTCAAGTACCGACATCTAGTGTTTATTGAAGCAATTGACAGTTAATAAACATCGTTTAGCAGTTTATTGTATTATTGGATCTGATACCTATCTTGATGTTTCCTGATAATTATCATTTAATAAATTAAGTCACCAAAGAAACGGAATTATTGTAATACTCGCAAAAATGAATAAAATAATCACTTTAATACAATATATTTGTTTTATTTTTAACTTGCAGCAATAACTTATAAGTTAAACTCACGTCACGAATGATAGGCATCCATACCACCGCACGATATCTAAATAGGTACCTAAATAGGAACTTTTTTTGTCGTATAGGGTATACGTAGGTATACCCTATAAATTATGACCATTAAAAAAAAAAAAAGTTGGTACTAGCATGGTCAAAATAAAGAGGTCAATTCTCGTGGTCCCACTGTTATAAAAATCCTCACTAGAGATAGTAAAATTAGGTTAGGTTTGTTAGGTATCTTCATATGGCCGAAGAGCAAACGAAATAGAAATAGGAACCCCGCTTTAAAGTAGCGTTCCGTCGACTTTATGGTGGAGTGTAATTCGACTTTTTTATAACAGTGGGGCCACGAGAACTAAACCAAATAAAGACAGCTGACTGTAGTGACTGTCTATCGCCATATAAAAGAGCGGCCATAGAAACATGTACAAAACGCACTTAAATTGCACGAGGTGTTAAAAGCTAAGTGATAAGTTTGCAATTATTCTACGGTCTTGATAGGACTTAACATTTTAATAGCTACGTGAAAAGTCGAATACAACCTCGAGTTGCGTTAACCATCGCTTCCTCCCTCGATGAGCTTTTACCGTCTGCGCGGGAATAGAAGCAACTGGTACATTCTATGTTTTTTTTGCTTCCAGACCAGCATAGAAACCAAAGACACTAAAGATAATGTTAGTAATATGTATGTATGGATGTTTGTTACTGTTTCACGCCGTAACTGCTGGACAGATCTAAATGAAATTTGGCACAATCCCAAGAAATTATGTAGGTGCTTAGTTCCCGTAGAATAGTGATAAACGAATTCTTTACAGGCTAGTTATTATAATATGTAATACACCGCTCACTCACGTATTTGTAATCTAAGTATGGCCGAAATATTTTGGACCATTCAATTCACGATTGGCTGTCTGTTAGAACACATCTTTTTTATATTTGGATTTGTAGTTAAGTGTAGCGGTTACATACAGTTAATCATCATCATCAATACTAATGAAGAAATACTAACATACAATTTTTGATCGTAGTGTGCGTACAACGAATCGCAAATCGATTAGAGTTGCACCAATAAGAAATAAATTTTGACTCGATGATTTTGTTCAAGGATTAATATTAATAATTTGCTACTAGCCAACAGTATTTCTTTATATATGACTGAAATCATCTAATTTTAGGCTTTTTGCATTTCATCACTGTATTACTATTAATTATTTACGTACTATTAATGCGATTATTCCCTTTTGCAATCGATTCTGATGTCAATTCTTTGTTTGACATTGTCTGAATCGAGTTGCGTTTTGTTTAGGGTTCATTATTGATCGAGACGACACTAATGTCGCTTGAAATGGCCGACGTTTAGGGGGAGTGTCTAGTGTTTTGCGGAAATAGAATTACTCGGTAATTTTTTACCAAATAAGGTAAGTGTTTAGTTGTAATTAGTTCAAGAAGCAATAGTTTACTGAGTGCTGAGGATAGTTTATGACTTTTTATGTGTTCGTTTTGTGATCTTCGATCGTTTCCGGTCGCTCCGCCGGGCAAGTATTTCAAAACAAAGATGTTTATAATAGTTTTCCGTGTCTTCACCCCAACTAATCCTCGCGAATAGACTGAAAACTTGTCAAAAACACGTATCTTTAGGTAAAATAAAACGCAGTTATAACTACCGGTGTGTTGAAATTTAGTTAGTTTTTTATGTTAATTGTTTTCGTGCTCCTAATTAGAAATGCGTTAATGCAGTCATTACAGTACTGTTACAGTTTAGAAATCAGTACATAAAAACAGTCGTTTCTTTATCAAACTTCCGGCAATTTGTGTAGAGTAGTTGATGGAAATATGTGAACATATCTGCTGAGATGATTTACGACATTAACTGGCTTGTTTTTTCAGCTATTGCCGCCTCTCCCGAGGATTAGAACATTCCAATAAAAGACTGACTTTACAAGTGGAGAAAAATGGCTTGGCGTTTTAAGGCCTCTAAGTATAAAAATGCAGCACCAATCGTGCCTAAACCGGAGGCATGTATTCGAGACATTTGCGTTGGGTCATATCAGACTTATGGGAACAATATTTGTGCTTCGGCGTCGTTCATGGCATTTAATTGGGAGCATGTGGGGTCGAGTATGGCAGTGTTGCCGTTGGACGACTGCGGGAGAAAGAGCAAAATAATGCCGTTGTTGCATGCTCACTCGGACACTATAACTGATATGGAGTTCTCGCCATTTCATGATGGCTTGTTGTTGACTGGATCACAGGATTCTTTGGTAAGTATTTCCTTTAGTTTATTTACAATACTTTAGCTTAACAGCTACAGCCAATTGCCCTGTGGATATAAAGGATCTCCAGCCTATGCTAAGGACCTAAATGGCCCACAAAATGGCCGTCAGTTAATTAATTAGGCACACCCCCAAAGTAAATAATAGCATAGGGAGCAACAAAATCGCAATATGCCCCTGGCACAATTAACCCTTTGAACACCAAGCTTTTTATTGATTTATTAAAAGAAAACAATCTTATATTTTAAATCAAGTGATTTACATCTTATCAAGCCTTTGTACAAATATAAAGATTAAAACATAATGCACAACAAAAAGATTGGATATATAATGATAGATAGATTTGCGTAATGAATCACTTAATAAGCCATTCAATCCATTTCCATTAATGATTTTTTGGTACAAAATCAATTGTGACTAACAAGCGGGCTGTAAAATGATAAATTTAACTTCCTAATAAAACATAATCTGTTATATCATTGATACCATTGAAGGCAGGGCAATCTTATCCTTTGATAAAATTATCTCTTCATGGGAATGAACTAGTTTTCTCTAGGTACTTTCCTAAAACTCTATCTTGTACAAAAAAGCAGATAAGACAATTTATCAAACCAACTTTTAATATGTAATGCATGCAATTCTTGAAATATTCAAACAATTGTTAATGGTCCAAAACATGATACATTTCAAATACATTTGATAAGAAAGAACAAAGATTGCATTTCAGTTCCATTTTTTTTTGCTAAACTCCTGTCAATAACCTGGTGCACTATGCTGAAGCTGCTTCTGAATAATCTTAAAAATACCTTGTTTTAGGTAAAAGTATGGCATATTCCTCAAGAAGGTCTCAAGGAGTCACTCTCCAACCCGGAGTGCACCTTGTCTCAGAAGCAGAGACGGGTGGAGAATGTTGGCTTCCATCCAGTAGCAGACGGACTGATACATGTAGCATCGGGCCATGAACTAGCTTTATGGGACTTGACCAAGCAGAAGGAAGCTTTTGGTATGCATTTTTGCTTTGATTGATATTTAATTTTTAATTTTAGCCTTTATTTTTCCGGTTCTTGCTTATGTAGTGAGTACATAATCATTATCCTTCTCTGAGCCTTACTTTTGTGTCGATAAGTTGAACTGAAATAAGTAAATACAATTCTAATTGCCATACTCAGGAACTCTATAAAAATTTAGATATGATTTTCCTTGACAAAATTTAAAAAGGAAACCAATTAGTCTAAGAGTGTGTATGTATTTCCAATAACTACAAGACATAATTATAATAACTACATACATACACGCGAAAAACTAGTACTAGTACAGAATAAGTTACAAATCACTAGCATGCAGTCGCGTGAACTTCATAAAGACAAAAAGACAGAGGTGGTTAATTACTTACTTACGCCATATTTTACCAACTTTTGTTGTCGAAATAAACAAGCAGTGTTTTTTTTGCAAATCTATGCACGCCACTGCTAACATGTTTTGGAATTGGCTATCTCTAACTACTCTATTAGGTATGACCTTTATCTTTTATTGGTCTTTCTCAATCGTTAATTTCTCTCCCTCAGTAAACCGCGACCACGCAGAAGTAATCCAATCTACGTCATGGAAGAAGGACGGACGGCTTCTGGCGACGTCCTGCAAAGACAAGAAGGTCCGTATCGTGGACCCTCGCGCCGCGGCCGCGGTCCTGGACGTGGCCAACAGCCACCACGGCATCAAGGACAGCAGGATCGTGTGGCTCGGAGACCAGGACAGGATACTGACAACTGGTAATTGTAGCAGTTCTCATTCTAATAAGACTTTATACATCTCAATTATTTATAGATTAATATAATTTAAGGCTCGGGGACCTTATACATCCCTTATATAAATGTATTTAATTTAAGTAGAATTTAAGTATTCTTACTGTATTTTATTTTGAAAAAATGACTTTCTGCCAAGTTTCTTGCGGCGCATTCTTCTTGGCAATGATGGTCTTTCCGAATGTGCTGGTAGTTTCAAAAAGACATGTAAAAGAGCCCTTGGCGGCCAATTTGCAAAAATAAATTTTCATTTTCATTTTAATATTAATTGGCGTACAAAGTGAGATCGTTGCTTAGCATGCATTTTCAATTATAACAGATCCTGATTTGTAACACTTTTTTTTATGACCCTTGTATTTTGCCAATGTTGATTTTCTTTATCTCCAGTCCGTGCAAGGCCTGTCTTATAAATTAAGTGATAAATAATGTTATTTCACAAAAATGTTATCAAATTGTAAAACTCTATTTCTAGTTACTTGCAATGGTCTGATTGACTTGAAACCTAGTATGCTATACAGGATGCTAGAAAACCAGAAGCGGATACTTTGAGGATCGATTATTTGCATTGTTGTTAATTAGTTTTAACATACCTACTTAATTAAAATTGCTTCCATGCTGGTCTGGGAGTAAAGCAAAAACATAGAATGTACCAGTTGCTTCTCTTCCCGCGCAGATGGTAAAAGCCCATTGAGGGAATGGGCATAGAGATCATGACTTATAGGCGATGCGGCTAGCAACTCATCACTATTTTGATTCCCCTTTCTACCTATAAGCCAACAAACACTAGGCTCTGTGTATACTTAATCAATTATAGTATACAGGGTGTTTGGTAGCTAGATACAAAGCTTTAAGGGGATGATAGCCAAGGTATTTTTGAACATTTTTAGCCATATATGTCTTAGCCGAAATATGTTTTTTTTTTTTAAATTGAAGATTTAAAAATTTTAGGAAAATACCCAGAATTTGATAGTCACGAGGCAATATCGCCCCAATGAGCGTTAATTTGGAAACAAAATCTTTTATTTCGGATAACTTAATGTGTATTGGACCAAATGAAATAATTTTTAAGTGTCTTTCATACCAGAAAAACAAAATGGAGGCAGTCGAAATTACTATAAATGTCTTAGGTTGGAACAGAGTAATTTTTCTGTGCTATAAAAAAAATTAAAAAAAAAATCCTTGAAATGTTCAAACATTTTTAGAAACATGCCTGTTTATTGTTCTTTCTTTTAAGGTATCACTCATTCACATTGCTTGCTAAATCTGAGATAAAAAGTGAAAACCAAACTCAGGGAGCACTCGCTAAGAATGCACTAGTCTTGAAATTTTGCTAGTAAATTTAGTGACATAAACAAAGAGAAAATTAATGTAAAAATAAAATTGTAAAATTAATTAATTTAATATTCAAATCACAACAAACCGAAGAATAATGATTTAAGTTTAATCTTTTTTTCATGTAATTTACTAGTTAAGTACCTTTAACGTGAAATTCCAAGACTAGTACATTCTCTTAGCGAGTGCTCCCTGAGTTTGGTTTTCACTTTTTATCTCAGATTTAGCAAGCAATGTGAATGAGTGATACCTTAAAAGAAAGAACAATAAACAGGCATGTTTCTAAAAATGTTTGAACATTTCAAGGATTTTTTTTTAATTTTTTTATGGCACAGAAAAATGACTCTGTTCCAACCTAAGACATTTTTAGTAATTTCGAATGCCTCCATTTTTTTTTTCTGGTAAGAAAGACACTTAAAAATGATTTAATTTGGTCCAATACACATTAAACTATCCGAAATAAAAGATTTTGTTCCTAAATTAACGCTCATTGGGGCAATATTGACTAGTGACTATCAAATTCTGGGTATTTTCCTAAAATTTCTGTCTTCAATTTAAAAAAAAAATATCAAATTTCGGCTAAGACATATATGGCTAAAAATGTTCAAAAATACCTCGGCTATCATCCCCTTAAAGCTTTGTATCTAGCTACCAAACACCCTGTATAATGCAGGGTGATTATCTAACGGTAACGAGCATTATTATTTTTGTATGAAAAAAAAATTACTACACAATACTTAAATAATTTATGTTTTTAATTGGTTCTTTAGTTATTAATTACATGCCTTAAAAATATCCGCACCTAATTTCCTTGCACCTTATAGAGCTCCAATGCAAATGAAATAACGAAGTATGAACATGTAAAATCTTCATTCATTCATTTCATTTTGATATTATTATTATTATTATTATTTAAAATTATACTAGCAGCTCTTTGAGCTGATACGTGTATATCACTGCACTTGGTGTTCTTTGATCCTTTAAATGAATGTCTAGAACTATGTATGTATAAAACTTGTCCAGGTTTCGACTCAGCCCGCCTCCGTCAGATCATGATCCGCGACGTGCGGAACCTCTCGCAAGCCCAGAAGACCCTGGAGCTGGACTGTTCCACCGGCATCCTGATGCCGCTCTTCGACCCCGACACCAACATGCTCTTCCTGGCCGGGAAGGGGGACACCACCATACTTTACATGGAGCTCACTGATCGGGAGCCGTTCTTGATTGAGGGCCTCAGGCATTCTGGTGAGTTTGATTAATCACTACATAGTATAAAATAAAGTCGCTTTCTCTGTCCCTGTGTCCCTATGTCCCTATGTATGCTTATATCTTCAAAACCACACAACGGATTTTGATGCGGTTTTTTTTAATAGATAGAGTGATTCAAGAGGAAGGTTTTACGTATAATTCTACGCAGACGAAGTCGTGGGCAGAAGCTAGTCATAAGTCATTTATTCGTCGCTTTCATGTGTACATTGGATCTTACTACATACAACACAAATACAACATTAATTATACAACATTCTTTGTAACCAAATTTGAAAGTATTTGTTTTGAGAATAGTGTTAACTTACATACATAAAGATAAAGATAAAGATATTTTATTTGTCAACATGAGTATAAACATTTCCATGCTGGTCTGGGAGTAAAGAACAAACATAGAATTTACCAGTTGCTTCTCTTCCCGCGCAGATGGTAAAAGCCCATCGAGGAATTGGGTGAAAGTCTTAGGAATCATGGTATAGGCGATGCGGCTAGCAACCCATCACTATTTCGATTTCCATTTCCAGCTATAGACCCTTAATCATTAACTTAGGCTCTGCTTACCCCGTAAGGATATGTATGTATGTATGTATGTAGAAAATATTATATGACATCAGTTGTTATTCTTATACATTTTTATTCAACAGTAAGTCATTTTTAATCACTTTTTATCTACAGTACTTAGAATTTGATAGAATTAAATCCCTTTAGCCTTCTGCCCTTCGCGTCGTTAGTGATCTATGTTAATAAGTGTTTGTCTCACAGGGGAACAGACAAAGGGTGCGTGCTTGGTTCCGAAGCGGGCTCTCCGGGTGATGGAGGGGGAGGTGAACCGCGTGCTGCAGCTGGCCGGATCCAGCGTCGTGCCCATCATGTACCAAGTGCCCAGGAAGGTGAGCCAGTTCATCCCCAACTTACATGGGTCCAGTGGCGTAACTATATAGTGGCAGGGGTGGCAAAATGCCAGCCCTAGCTCTATGGGGCTCGCAAATGGCTTGGATTAGAGCACAGAAGGATGATGCACTTTAAATTGAGAAAGAAGCCCCGCCCCATCTAACGAATTGGCATTGTTCATTTTTTTTAGTATGCTCCAATTCGAAAACCATTTCGAGGAAAACCATCATTTATCCGATTTATCTTGTCCGATTTCAAAAATACTTTATGATTGCAGATATTTTTGTAAAAGTACTTTGAACCTTTGTTTGACCGAACGACCCGGGTTTTAGACAGAATCCAGCATCGAATGTTTGCCACAAAAATGAAAAAAAAAAGTTTAGCTATGGCAACTGTCACATGTCACTGTCAAATCGACAAAACCATAGACAAAGCAGTTTTTTTTATAGCCAGCCGAACGAAGGCGATTGGGATTCTGTCTAAATTCACGAATTATCAAACAGCGAAAAAATATTTAATATTAATTAACAAAGCTACGTAAAAGCATAATATTCAAATTAGTTGCTTGAAATAGTCCATTTTATCAAATAAAGGTGTTAAAAGCACAGCTTAAAAAAATGAACAATGCCAATTTGCCGCGGGCCCCTGCCGTTATAGTTACGCCACTGCATGAGTCCGCTATTGGGCATAGCCTTTTGTTTTAAATATGTGTACAGTCAAGTGTAATAATATGCATTTAGACAAAGATTCAAAAATAAGTACCATACGCTCGTACGGCGTAATTGTCCACAGAGCTACCGAGATTACCACGCGGACCTGTACCCCGAGACGGCGGGGTCGGTGACCTACCTGAGCGCCCCCATGTGGCTCGAGAACCAGGATCATCCCGTCCCCAACATCTCTCTGCACCCGGACGCTAACAACTGCTCCCAGGTTTGTATATCTCTCTCTTTCTGATTTTATTCGGAATTTTACAGCACGTGGTTGAGACAGTTCAACTGTCTTTAGGCTTAGCACGCACTGCGGTTTTTTTCTTGCGGTTGCGGTCTGGCCGAAAACGCCGAACCGCGGAGGAACTCGCACTGCGGTTGCGTTTCCGCGGTTTTCACGTTCAGTATGACAATGGATTTCCTCAGAGCAGTATGTGTTGTGGCCTTAGTTTTAAGAAATAAAAAAAATAGAAAACGTCTTCGCCAACATAAGTACTGGGTGCATCCTCTAACAGATCAAAGATATTTGAAGGGATATTTTTGTAAAATGTACAGTGATAATGCAGCGCACAACACACACCTCACTGCTCCGCTCTCTGAGCCGAACTGACGAAAAAACCGTTTTTTACGAACCGCAGTGGGGGCGCTGCCGTACATGAAGTATGGGATACATAAAAACGCGCGGTTGCAAACCGCGAATCAAAATGTAGCAAGTTGCGTTTTTAATATCAGTCACTGAAATAAATCGCAAGTGCGTGCGCTTATAAAGAATGCCGTACGTTACATTTTTTGCGGTAGCGGAACCGCTTTTTAAAAACCGCAGTGCGTGCTAAGCCTTAGTCCCGCTCTTACGCGGATATCGTATCAAAATCGTACCGCTGACTGAATCTACACTAAATCCTAACATCTTACATACGTCATCTCATTCTTCAAATCTAATATTCGTCGTCTCACTCATAATACTTACTTAAATATTGTCTGTCACCTTCACACCCTATGTTCCATTCCACATGAAACTAGTTGTTTCCCGCTAGAATGTGATTCTAGTGACAAAAAGATGAAAATGTTCTTTATTAAGTTAGTTTATTACTTAGAAGATAATATCTTTCTATTGAAGATAATAGTAATGTATTTTTTTTCTGTTTCCTAAAGCGTATCGAATTTCTTTACCTAATTTAAGATAGTAGAGCATGTAAAAACGCATGCGAAACGGCTGGCAAGTCCGCTCAGTGCGGCTCTTTCGCTCTTTATCAATCGAAAAAGGATGCACTGAGCGGCAAAGCGTCTTGGTTCGAGTAAATTGGATTAAGGGCTTACCACTCTCTGTAAAGTTCCTGATATCCTAAGTGTAATTGTCTATGATTCACTCTCAATTTTCTACTATGAAACAGACAGAGATGATATCATATATAACCAATATTTAAAATATCAGCGTCTTAACGGAGAGTGCTGAAACAGGCCCTAAGAATAGATTCTTCAGTAATGTGGTAGAGTTCTAACTGCAAAATATTTTTTGAGCATTTTCACTTTGTCTTAGTTGTTGCGGTTTTGAACTGGATTGGGTAATAAATGATGAATGATGATTAGAATGTGTTCTTTTTATTTATTTTAGGAAGTTTAATTTAATTATCTTTTGTTTCGAAGATTACAATGTATTTTGTATTAGTTTGGTGCATGAAAAAATGGTGTTTACAAAATTATGTGCGGTTTTTGTTTTATATCTTTAAAACATGCTAGTTTTATTTTAATATTTGGTCTTATGATGTGTTTGTTCATTATTGTTTCTGGATTGATTTTTATTTGTGGTTTTGTGTGGTGTTTTGTAGTTTAGATGGGTTAGTTTTGTTTGAATGCGTAAGTAATTTTGTTTTTATTATATTTTAACGCTTTTAATGATTTTGCTTTTTTTTTATTGGTTACTTGCGGGTGAAATTGTATTACGATCTGGTAATTATATCTTTGTTACCAGATTATAATAATTTTTTAAATCTGCCTTAAAATAAGTCTTATTGCGTCATATATTTTTTAAGGTCCATCGTGGAAATCTAGAAGAGATGGTCAAGTCTATTCTTTCTATGCCTCCGCCTAAGAAAGCCGAAGCTAAGAAAGCAATTACACCTGTGACCATAGAAGACGCACCAAAACCCAAAGCTGAGCCGATCGAGCCGAAAGACGAAGACCGCATTGATTTCGTGAACGTTAAAGACTTGATCAAAGGCATGGAAGGGAAGAAAGAGAAGCCAGAATACCAGAAAGAGACGAACGGATTCCACAAGAACGGGCATGATAATGAAATTGAAAAGTGTGAAGAAGATAGGGAGAAGGTTCTGGAAAAGGCTGAGAGTACTGACTCTGCTGAGCTGACGTTGTCTCGTAGCAATAGCTATATCAACGGGGTGCCAGTACAGGCGCCCAAGCCGCTACCCAGGTCGTCTATCTCTGAGCCAGGGTCTGGAGACGACCACGAGGCACCGAAGCCCAAGCCGAGGACCACAGCGGTACCGATATCCGGTTATAAGGTACTTGAATGGTTGATGTCGGAAGTTTTTTTTATAAGCATTTTTGGTTGGTGATATTGTGTTTTTATTTTTGATTGTTTCATTTCCCTTGTATAGTTGAATTATCGAGAAGATGGAATTGCATTTGTAGTGGTTGTACCGTTTGCAACAAAAGGAGAATAATTTTCTCTTAACTTAATAAAATGACATACCCAAGAAGTGGAATAAGTAGTAGTTCTCGCTGTTGCTCTCAGTCACAATGTTATAAACAGTAGAGAGACAAACACCTGTAGCTTTTTTAACTAACTGGGCAGTGGTGTAAGGCAAGTTTAAATTTTTCGTCAGTTCAAGTTCAAAATATTTATAACAGTTGAAAATTATTTGCTTACTTTGACTCTCAATAGGACCAAAATTAGTTACAGCCATATTTTTTAAAAATATAGAAATTATTCCTGCCTCCCTATGGTTACGCCACTGACTCCGTTACTGTAGTGTGTTCAATTATGCTAAACGTGGCCCTTAGGTCTTGCTACCCCGTAAGGGATAAAGACGTGATTTATGTATGTATGTGTACTGTGTTTATAGCCTCGCCTGGGTCCGAAGCCGTTCTCGGCATCATCAGGCAGCGAGGAGTTCTCCTTCGACAAGGTGTTCTCAGTGCCCGTGGTGCCAGGGGTGCCCAAATCAGACTCAGGTATTTACAATGCCCCTTTGAAATGTCAGCATTTCAGAATAATAATCAAGAATTTTGTGAGATCTTTCAAAATTTGTACTCGTATACGGTAATCCTATAACTGTACTGATGAGCAAAATCATGGGTTGCTTCACATAGAATTTTGTATGAAAAGTGACCCGCTATTTTTGCTCGACAGTGTAGTTTGTGTATGTAAAGGATCCTTTATTGTCGCAGCCACATCGCCGCTGTCAGCGCAAGCGACGACTCCAACCGGCGCGCCCAAAGACGACGACAAAGACAAGTCGCTATCACCAACCAGTGATGTCGAGATAGCCCCCAAAGGTAATCAAATCGACATTGAATGTATCCATTTATTGCATAATCGTGTAAAGCATACCATACAGTCCAAAAGCATATTATCTTCTTTGTGATGCTTCTGGTGCACGAACCGCAGGTGAGGGTTTTTTAAGTTACGAATCCAGTAATTGCTCTTCCAGCTGAGGCAGATATAATTCTCAAACATTGAGAGGAAATGTAACTTAATTTTTCACTAAACTTCCTTGCAACTTAAGTGGTTTTCACGATCCCGCCTTTTTTCTTAAGTTATTTTTATGTCATCAGTCACCGTAAGCTATTTGAGACATTGATAAAAACGTTAGACTCGAACAAAGCGCGCACACCTCGGGCATCGACTTGGCTGTATTATATTGTTGTTCATTATTCCATAGTCTCTTTGAAAAAAGTTAAAAACAAATGAAAAACAGTCCAGCAATCCGATTTATGGTCAGAAAATCGCGCCTGCAATGTAATTCCACCGTCAACAAGGCCCTTCGTGTTCTGTTACTTAGAATACAATGACGACATTTACGACAATGTTTGAGAAAACTAATTCGTCCACAGAGGAATACACAAACGGCAAATCGGATACTAGCCTGGAGGAAGAGGTCAACTCTTCGGATTCTGGCTACAGGCCCAAGACGCCCAGCACTGCTGAGCGGCGGAAGCTGTTTGAGACCACCGAGTGAGTTCACATCCTGACTAAACATCTCGGACGTAAAGACGACGTTGCTAGCTACCTATGCTATACATGTTCATCTCCCTATTGTGGTGTTTATGTGCGTCTCATTGTTGGGTAAAGGTTTTTTTTTTATATATGATATGGGGAAAACCAGCATACGGGTCACCTGATGGAAGGCCATCACCACCGCCCATAGACTTCGAAATATTTAGAGGTGCGGAACCGTGTATCGAACCGACGTCCCTCTGCTCTAGACGCCATAGATTCTCTGCGCCCCCCAGGTGAGGGGAATCACTTCGCGAATCATTGTGAACTACGTAACAGCCCGGCTAGGACGAGAGCGCGCGAGGTAGACTACCCATCTCTTTCTAAAGCGAACAGTAAGAATATAACGGGCAATATATCTCGCGCGTGACGTGACACTTGTGCGCTCTTGCGCTAGACGTGCTGGAGTGACATGTATGGTTTTTGGGAGTATTTTTTAAACTGCAATTGGAGTAAACTTTGTCCGTTATTGGTTCTTATTTGATTAATTAACCTGAATATCTGTGTATGTAAGCTGTCAGAGTTTGATGTGCAATAGCCAGCTTTCATCACAACACTGTGGCAGCGCATCAATTATGACCCTCAGTCGCACGTTGACATTTCTGTCACGTTCTGTCACGCTATCTTAAGCGGCCTATTCTCAACGTGACAGATATGTCTAAGTGACCTCTCGATACTTATGACAAAGTACACATAAATGGTCAGAATAGTTTAGTAGATATTTGCTATGATGTGAACGAGACAAGGCCAAAGTGAAGATACCCCTGTGTCAATGTCCTGTGTCAATCTCCTGCCTATAACGTCCCATTGCTAAACACAGCCCTCCTCTCACAGGGTGAGTGCGTGTTAAAAAACTCATTGCGCTACAAACAATTACATTGCTTGCAGACCTACGTCTGGTTGCTCTGCCATGACCTAGTGAGAACAGTAGGCTTATTACCTAACTCGCTCGCAATCGCCATCGTGTTCATTTTGACAGTTCATGTATGGGCTGACACTTGGCATCGGATTCAGCTAGCTGTCACATTCAAGAACTGTCAAAATGAACACTATGGCGATTGCGAGCGAGTTAGGTAATAAGCTTACAGATCCTAATGGCATGGATTAAACATTCGACGGTCAATATTATATTGTGACCTATACATATCGTAATCCATATCACTAAATATTGATGTGTGTCGCAGTGGATCCAGTTGTTTTGAAATCAACGATCTTATTTGACATAAAGTCAGCATCAAAAGTTTGCTGACTGCACTAGTATCACGATAATATTGAACGTTTTCAACATGAAACTACCGTGAGACTCAATCATAATTACACAAATGGATAACTCACGTATAAAAGTCGAGTGTAGCTCGACATGTTTCGGACTAGTTCGTAGTCCTTGCTCTTGGAGCTTTGGTGCTCGTTTCGCTGCCGCCGGGGCTGGACTTTTATACGTGAGTTATTTGTTTGTGTAATTTCATTCATGCCAATGCATTGGTTGCGGTTGTGAGTGTGTGTGTCGTGTTGTGTAGCGGCAACCAGTCAATAGCGGAGAGGCGGCGCGCGTACGAGTCGCGCTCAGTGAGTGTGGCCGTCGAGTCTGACACGCCGCCGTCGCCCGCGCCCCTCAGGTACCGTATGACTTTGTAGGTCACCCTTGGCCGTAACTGGGATATTACGCCCGCTTCGCAGGCAGAAAATCTCACTTCCTGGCCAAGGCATGAAGTAAAACTTTATACAAACCACGGGCGGTAATTCGTAAAGTCCCAACTCGCATATTGATCAAACACATGCGATCTGGGACAATTACGCATTCACCGCCCTAGGTATGTAATGTGCTATTACAGCGTAATCATTCACCCCCTTATTCATAAAAGCCCAAACTCGCTTATTCTCTCACTTTGACATTTACCTTTCACAGATAAGGACAAACGATTGCTAAGTTAGCAGAAGCCTTTAGAGAGTTTATGAATAAGGGGGTTATTCTTTAACTAGCTAGCTTATGACTTCGTCCGCGCATAATTAAATGTAGCCTAAGTTAGTCAGGGATAATGTGGGATTCTGATAGTGAACAAATTTTTCAAATCGGTCCAGTAGTTTCTGAGCTTATTCATTGCAAACAAACAATTTAATCTTTCCTCTTTATAATATTAGTGTAGATTGTAAATCAACAGCAATGTTGCGTAGATATTACCTTATTGTCTTATTAATTATTTTGTAACCTTATGGAAGCCAAGCTTACCTAAATAGTAAAGTTACGTACAGTAAAATCACGTCTTTATCCCTTACGGGGTAGACAGAGCCTAAGGTAACAAGATCTAAAGGCCACGTTTAGTGTTTGTTGGCTTATAGGTGGAAAGGGGAATCAAAATGATGATGGTTTGTTTGCCGCATCGCCTGTAACACAATTTCTATGAAACTAATAAAGCTAGTTTGAAACTTGAGATATTACTGACGCTTTTTACTCTGTACTTTCTGAGTTCAAGTATACGGAACTATCACCAGGTTTAAAAGAAGCTATATTGGCGATGCACTTGATATGATGATTTGATTTTAAGTTTATCACAGAATATTTATATTTGATGCAGGCGCCGTGATTCCTTGAAATCGCGCAAGAGTCCCGACCGCGAGGAGAAGGACAAGCGCGCCTCCGTGCCGAATGTTACCACTAAGAGGACTTCAACTGTCTTTGGTAAGTTGCCCAGTAAAAAAAGTAAATTTAAGCTCTACGGTACGGCAGCAGCAGGGTGCGTTTGCGGGACGAATTGCTAACGGGGCGAATTGCAAACTGGACGAATTGCTTGTGGGACAAAATGCGAACGGGACGATAAAAGGATATTTTTCATGAAACATCAAAATTCTATTCCCCCTAGAATTTGTACGGCAAGCGGTGACATCGTTTTGTATTTTAATTGTATGCAAATGGAAAAATACTTTTTCAATGCTAAACATGTACAGCAAATTTTCAATTTAATTGTGAATACATTTTTGATTTTTGTTTGTGTAGGCAAAGTGTCCAAATTCCGCCATCTCAAAGGCACTCCTGGCCACAAGTCGACTCACGTGGAGAACATAAAGAACATCAGTCGTCAGATTTCTGGGGAATGCAATGGCTTCTATGGTAAGTTTGTTTCTGGCGTTTGACAAAATGCCAGAAATAGTTTGTTTTCATTTTATTTCGATTGAAAGTAATGTAACACAAGCAAAATATGAACTAAACGCTGTTGTTTGAAATAATCTTTGCAATTTTTTTTAAACAGGATATTGAAAAAGGTTTGAGACACTTATACATCACGAAACAACGGTTTACCTGATAAACGAATCCTAAAATTTCTTGTTTTTTTCCATGATATTATATTTTAGAAAAGCAGTACAACGTGTAATAAACATCTTGGGTGATAATTCGCTGTGATATGCAGTCGTAGCTATGGAAGTTAAAATAAAACGCATTCTTAAATATGTTTCCTATTAGATAGGTATATAGATATAGGGTAATACTATATACGGTAAGTAATTATATAATAATACAAGTAAATTCAGAGGGTTTTCGACAAACTTATGATTTATTTTTGTGACAGTAAATTTTTTGCAATGCTTTTTAAGCTTCTATAGCTACAATTAAATTTTCCAGTGAATTATCACTCGGGGTGTTCGTCGCTCCCAGTATAAAAGTCACTACCACCAAAAGTCATCACCTGATTCGGACGTCTAAAGCCGAGTACTCATTTGCGAGCTGTAACTTAAACCGTCGCACGTCACATAGGTACTGTGAAAAAAGAAAACCTAGTGTTGGCGTAGCGTTCCGCTCGCGAGCCTCGTTCACACGTTTTTTGGTTACCGTAACGTGCAAAAGTCACGGTGACAGCTCGCAGACGATCACCCAGCTCATCGGAAGGCCTCTCGCCGCAATCTCGTTCGATACACAACGTTTCTGCAGCGAACGGCGCCCGCTGCGCCGTGCCGGTGTCGGGCGGCGGCGGGCGCGTGGCCGTGGTGGAGCTGCCGCGCGGCGCCACGCGCGTGGCGGGAGCGGGGGCGGGGGCGGGAGCGGGCGCGCACGCGGCGCTGCTGCACCCCGCCGCGCTGCAGGACTGGGCCTGGGACCCGTTCCGGGACGAGCGCCTGCTGGTCGCCTGCGACGACGGCATGCTGCGCGAGTGGATCATACCCGAAGGAGGTGATTGCACGTCGCGTTTGCACTCTTTCCTACGTATATACATAAGTCCCGCCTCTATCTCTTCCGCGGTAGACGAGCCCGAGGTGACGAGACCTGCAGATCAAGTTTAGCATAATCGATCGCCCGTGACGCGATTTCTAATTCCGTGCGCCCTCGATAAAAGCGACTGGTACGTTCTATGTTTATTCTTTACCAGCATGGAAGGTTATCTTCTATTCTACTAGTAAACCATATATTCGAAAGTTTGTGAATATAATAGTATGAATGTTTGTTGCTCGTTCTCAGCTGGACAGATCTTGATCGTTTGGCACAGAAATAGATTGTAGTCGGAAATAACATGTATACTACTTTTTATCCAGATGAATTGCTACACAGCCTGCGGGATAGCGATAAATGAATTCTTTGCAGACGAAATGGAGGGCGACAGCTAATTTTCTTTACGTATAAAAGAGTAATATGACCGCTAAAGTTACAGACTTAAAATTCGGCAGACGTGCCTTAGAGATCATAAAAGTGCACTAAGTGATTTTTGGAAATACCCACAGGATGGGAATAAATGGGATTTATATGTATGCTGCAAGGCGGCCTAGCTCTAATTATTAATTAGCCGTGAAATTTGGCGTATACACTTCGAAGGAGTTTCCAAATTGCCCATGAAACAAAAGGATGCGTTTAAAAATAAAGACTTAACGTTCAGTCCTTTAGGATCACATAGGTGCTCTAAGAATGGATTTTTCGAATTTACCATGGGACAAAAGGGCGTCATAGGAAATAGAGACTCAATAATTGAAAACATGAGTGGATGAAGGGACAAGGGAGTGCGACGTTATATGTGCTGATGAAGTCACGGGCAAGAGATAGTGTCTTGATATAGATAGGGTGTCCCATGAAGTAGAGTCTAGACGAAATGTCCAGACATAGATAGCCTCTTGGGTTCTAATGTACTATCCAAAGAACTTTATAAGAAGTTAATTTTAAACCTTAATATGAATTCAAAAGGATTTTAAAACCATTTGACAAAATATGACACCTTAAGGGGCATCGGAATCACCCCCATGTATAATGTAATGTTCAGCGATTTGTGTGTAAAAAAGTGAGAGAGAGAGAAAAAGAGAGTGAGAGAGAGGGAGAGAGGGAGTGCGATTGAATGAGAGTGAGTGAGAGAGTGAGGGAGGGAAAGAGAGTGAAAAAGGGGAAAGAGAGTAAAAGAGAGAGATAAATATTAATTTACACACATTCGATACACACACACACACACACACACACACACACACACACACACACACACACACACAGTTGTTTTGCGGCAGGATTGGCGAGTCGAATGATGGTAACGATCCGGACATTCCCTGCTCAAATTCCTATGACTTGCAAACTATATAAAGTATCAGTGGACATGGCATAGCTATCCGGAATCAGTTGTTAATCCAAACCACCTTTAAAATTCCATTTCTTTAACACCAAGGATCGGAATCGGTTTTGAAATAAATAATAAATTTCATATCGTTCAAACCGGTCTAATTAGACGTTCATTTGATTCATAGGTTAATGAAGGGAAATTAATTAAAAGTATTAATTTCCGGTTTGCGCTTAATACAAAGAACGATAGTTTTAAAGCTCGCGCTCACCGATACAAAACCAGTTTTACTCAATGCAACGCCGCCCTCGTTAGCTCATTAACTGGTTAATTTCGCTCATCAAGACCTGAATTAGTGGCAAAACCGGATTCCTTAATAACCGGCAAAAAAAACCAGCAACCGTAATCCTTTTCGGTTTCGGTTATTGATTCCAAGTCGGTTCATTTTAAAAACCGGTTTCCGATCCCTGTCTAACACTTACCATATAATAATTCCAGGTCTTCAGGAATCAACGAACACTCCTCACCGCACGTGGTCCGCGCACCCCGACAAGATCTACATCGTGAGGTTCCACCCAACGGCCTCGGATCTCCTCACCACGGCCGCCCACGATCTCACCGTCAAGATATGGGACCTCAGTCCCGAGGCCCCCGTAGCGGCCATCACGTTGACGGGTCATACTGAGCAGATATTCGCGCTGGATTGGTCGCCATGCGGGGAGTACTTGGCCACAGTGTGCAAAGATGGACTCATCCGGGTAAGTCTATTATTTAACCCGTGTATACAGCTTACGTTACGGCGACGCAGAAGGAGTAAGTTCGTACATGTTTTTGTGCCAAAGAGCCGTTAAATTTGCTTCTGACTCAAGGTGAGGCTCAAAATGTCTGTTACTCAAGATTTGTTACAAAACTACCTTAAAAACACCTAAGCCAAAAATAGTGACAACCTCAACAGGCGGTTGTCAGTCAACTTTAGCGGGCGTAGAGTATTTTGACAATAGGTAGTGATGTAAATAGAATTTCTGTACTCTTTAGTCTTTAGGTCGGGCCAGGATTACCCGAAACCGACGAGCATGTATGAAGAGATTGATGAATGTGGATGAAGCGAAAGAGGTATGTCAGGATCGTAGCAAGTGGAACAAAGTAGTCTCTGCCTACCCCTGTGGGAGAGAGGCATGACGGTATGTATGTATGTATGTTTAGTCCTTAGTTTTTTACACTTCAATGGCATTTTTAAATTAAACATTGTTTTAGATAGAGTGTTTTTCATAGGTGTCAAACTACTGTTATTATAATATATACAAATGGACTATTTAAAGGGAACCATTAAACCCTCCTTTGGCTGTAGGACTCGCACCTGACTAAAATTCTCCTTTAGTCACATTTCGTCCCGTTTTAATGGGTCCCGTTCGCAATTCGTCCCGTTTGCAATTCGTCCCGTTTGCAATTCGTCCCATTCGCAAATCGTCCTGCACACGCACTTCATCTTTTTCGTAGTTTGTCCCATTTGCAATTCATCCCGTTAGCAATTCGTCCCACAAACGCAACTCGTCCCATTCGCAGTTATTATCTTATATAATTATATAACGAGAAAAAGTCCTAATTGACTGACTGACTGCAACTAAAAATTTCAAACGGGCTGAATTGCGGATGGGACGAGGTGTGTTTCTTGCAGGATCATTTGCTAACGGGACGAACTGCGAATGGTATGAGGTGCGTTTACGGGACGAATTGCGTATGGGACGTCGTGAGTTTGCGGGACGATTTGCTAACGGTACAAACTGCGAAACCTCTTTATTATTTTAGGTATATTTCAATTAGTATTTCGCAATTAACTCAATGTACTTCTTCTTTGTTTGTTTGTTTACTTATTAAACGGAAATTTTCATTAAACTCTATTGAGCTCTGATTATGGTTTCCACGAAAGCAGGGTCTTTCGGCGCATTAGATACTATAATGAGCTTATTCTTATCTATGTTAATTACCTGCGCTGGACACGCAGGGATAAAACAACAAAATACCTTAGTTTTCTAGCAAAATATCTTTTTTTTTTTAATAAGTAACACGTGGAAAAATATCAATTCAAATAGGGAATGAGATCACCAACGCTACTAAGGTATTTGATTTTGTATTATGTGTAGGTATCCCTTGCAATAGACTGCGATTCTATGCTAAAAATCCTACATCCTTTTATTTCACTGCTACAGTAATATTTTAAGAAGGAAATATCTGTAATTTTGTGTTTTTAAAAAATAAACTCAAGAACTACTGGAACGATTTCAATTTTTTTTTCGCCATTACAATGCTATAATAACCCCGAGGAACATAAGCTATATGTATTTAAATCTGCACGAAGTCTCCGGCAACATCTAGTATACTAATAAATAGGTAAACTTGTTTGGAACTACTAAAACATTTTTTAATTTAAAGTTTGTTTGGGGTCTAAACTACTAATTGACCAAGTACTACTAGTCGGAGCAACTTGAAATTTCTAATAAAACAGTACAAACAAACCCAATTTTAAAGTAACATAGACACACAATATAGCCTGTTTTTTTATATTAAATGCTACCCCTAAAAAATATACTAATAAAATATAGCCTGTTTTCTACGGATAACCTGGCATCCATTATGATATCAATTCTTTTATTGGCGAAGTCAACAATATTGAACTTGGCTCTCATTTTAGATTTTTTTAAGGGTTTATTTAACTCTTTATTGTTCAATCTTAGATCTAGTTTATTTAATATCTAGTATTAGGAATAGGTTAGTCAACTAAGTAAGTGCATCACCATTTAAATGTATGCTTAATAGAAAAATAACAAAGCTGATTTTATTACATATTTATGACCTGTCAAAAATATATGGTTTTAATGTTGACAAAGGGTTTAGGGCCGACAACGCACTGGCATCGCGTAAAGCGCTGCGGGTGTCTGTGGACAGTGGTGATCATTTAACATCAGGTGATCCACTAGTTCGTTTGTCTGGCCTCTCTAACATAAAAAAAAGGAATTACTTGGTTGACTATATTTACAGGTGGGGTAAGTTGGTAAAATAAACATTTTAAAATATTATTACTATTTATTTAAAATCGCACCAATATAACAAATACATTAGAAAAGAAAGAGAAACATTTATTTACACACATTCGACACATGGATATGAAACAAGGAGAAATACAATATACCTACTTAACTTATTTAATTTATTAACTAGAACTAAATTATAATCAGTCTTAAATCACTACAATTAATATCTTTGTAAAATAGCTGGGGGCAACGTCATTTCCTCAACAAGCCAGCCTGTTCTATCGCCTGCTTAGAAGCATTATTGATATGACGAAATCTGTCTGCGCCGATTTGGATGCCTCCGAACCTGTAATAAAAGAGATTCATAAATAAATAACCATCCCAGTTTTAATTTGTAGTCGAGATCTTTATACAACCTACGAGCCGAAATTTTACATCGGGCATGATTAACAATCCGAGCGAATCCTTTTGCTATAGCGGAGATGAACTTACCATCTAGTCACAATGACCAAGGTATTTCTCTGGTCTAGGACTTGCATGAGCTTCATCATGCGTCCTCCGGCATGCGCCTCCCCGTCTTCATCAAAATCTTGGATTATTATGGGTCCTCGTTCGGTCTCGCGCTCTATGCGGTACGCAAACATGTTATGTTTAGCGTTCTGTATTTTCTTATTCTCTTTCAGCTTAGAAAGTACCGCTCTGTAAAAGAAATCGAAATAAATCGTTAGTTATGAAAACTTTTTGTAATTAAAAATAATAATCAAATATTGCCAATGAAAATGGCAGCCAAAACTTAATGCTGTGTTTCAACTTACTTTACTTCTTCGACGCTGTGCACCTCAGCCGCGTGGCCTTGAAATATGCTCTTCCTGTCAATGATCACGTCTCCATGGATGATTTCGGGGCAATGAGGAGGCACGGCCTGAAAATAATACATTTGTTAGTACATATTTAGCCAATAGCACTAAAGAATAATATTACGATTCAATCTTGCTCGGATTTCGAACATGAAACTGAAATTTTTAAAACAATTTAACTTTAACACTTTTTCATGTCTATCATTTCATGATCTATTTTTTCATGTCTATGTTTTCTTTTTTTGTTATACCTTGTTTATTTTCTATAAAACTGTGTGTATTATCTTATATTTGTGTGTCCTGCAAAAAGGAATAAATGTCTTCTTTCTTTCTTTCTTTCTTTCTTAGAGTTCAATTTAATTGTTATATTAGATTTACCTCGCGCGTGTTGCGTGATCCCGGCTGCTTTTGCTCCTTCTTTTTGTTCCTCTTCTCGGGTTTAATACTTCGTACGATCTCCCGCACTTTTTCTACCCACTGGAAAACAACACTCTCGCCTATGTGTTCCCTGAAAATATTAAATAAGTTCTTTTAATTTATGATCACAAGACATCTCAAAAATGCAAGTGTTTCAACAAATCGTACAGGTTAATATTGTGAGCAGTTGTTAACACTTGTCTGGATAGTAAGTGAAACTTTAACACACTTATTTAAAGTAGTTAGTAAATGTTTAGAACAGTACACTGTTATTTTCTAAAACAAGACAACAGTCAAGTATACTTACAGATAGACGTGATTCAACGCCTGATGCAGCGAGACTTTGGTCTTCCTATCCATCCAAGGCGCAGATATCTCGTATTTCGGCGGCGAGTGGCTCGGGTACTCGGGAGGCATCGTGACAAATAACAAAGCCTCCTGTTTGTGCTCCGCGACTCGGATCTTGAAAGTCCTCGTGACGTCACTGTCCGAGTTCCAATCGTCCTCATAGATTGAGCTTAAAGCTTCTATTTCTTCGTTCTGAAAGAAAATATCACAATATCAGATTCGCTGTTCGCAGTAAAAATATAATTTACAAGGCTTCTAGTGAAATTGTAGCTTACCTGTCTCTTAATATTTTCGGAGATCATGATGGTCTTTGATGGGTTTATTTTACTTGAATTCATAATTTTTGTTGTTTAGACAAGAGACTAGCTCCGCACTGATAGAAGTTCCGTGGGCAACTGATGTCACTGCACTCTCACTCGCTGTCACTGGCTGACTGCCTGCCAATGTCTAGGGCGCGCCCTTTTATAGGACTGCGCCGTAAGCGACAGTTAATACGGACGAACTTGTTTTCATTAGACAGTGAGTTTTGAACCTAATGGAATATTAGCATTAAGGTAAATTATTAATTTATCAGTAAAAGAAACTAGGTGTTTTTTATAAAATAATACGTTAGTCTGATTTGAAAAGTTACCATTAAAAATTACTCATAGTTTGCTCCAAGTTTGCTCATATTGTTTGTAATGATACTAGCTTTTATCTACGGCTTTACTGGCTCGAAACATTCGATCAAGCAGTTGAAATATATATCGGAGTTTTACTGAATTCCAAAGGGAGTTTAAAAAACATTATACTATGGTGTACGTAATGTACTTGTATAATACCATATTGTATTTTTACCCATGGCTTTTTCTCGCGTGAACCATTCGATCTAGCATTTGAATAAATGTCGGAATTTTACTGAGTTCCAATGGGAGTTTAAAAAACATTACACTATGGTAGTGTACGTAATGTACTTGTATAATACCACGTTGTATTAAGAACAACTTTAAATTTTTAGGCTAAGGTACCAGTTTAGTGAGTTTTCAGGATTGTTAAGTAGGTATAAGCGTTTTTTTTAGCTGTTAGATCGAAATGCATTGAGTACTTGGTACTGTACCTATTTACGAAAATGATGGGAAGATTAGCCAAGCGCATCCTACTTCCTACTAATATTATTAATGCGAAAGTTTGCGAGTATGGATGGTTGTTACTCTTCCACATCCGAATAGCTGGACAGATTGGAGTTATACGTGGCGCAGAGATCGATTAGAGGCTGGAATAACACAAGCTTCTTTTTATCCCGGACAATTGGAAATTTCAAATCGATCCGATGACTGGAACTAGGTCAAATTAAGGCACTAGAATCTAACAAACTATAAATATAAAGAAACTTAAATAAAAACTGGTTTAGTAGTTCCAAACAAGTTTACCTATTTACTAATGTAAAATTTGTAAATGACACTGAAAATTAGAATACATAGAAAAATCCGCAAAGTAAAGCTATGGCCGGGAATCGAACCCGGATCCTCCTCATTCCGCGGCGCGTGCTATGTTCCTCAGGGTTCTTATAGGATTCTAATGGTGAAATAATATTTTATATCGGTCCAGTTGTTCTTGAAGTTATTCCTTACAAACATACAAAAATACAGACCTTTCTATGGACATACAGGGTGTTTGGTAGCTAGATACAAAGCTTTAAGGGGATGATAGCCGAGGTATTTTTGAACATTTTTAGCCATATATGTCTTAGCCGAAATTTGTTTTTTTTTTTAATTGCAGACAGACATTTTAGGAAAATACCCAGAATTTGATAGTCACAAGCCAATATTGCCCCAATGAGCGTTAATTTGGAAACAAAATCTTTTATTTCGGATAGTTTAATGTGTATTGGACCAAATGAAATAATGTTTAAGTGTCTTTCTTGCCACAAAATCAAAATGGAGGCATTCGAAATTACTAAAAATGTCTTAGGTTGGAACAGTCATTTTTCTGTGCCATAAAAAAAATTTAAAAAAAATGCTTGAAATGTTCAAACATTTTTAGAAACATGCCTGTTTATTGTTCTTTCTTTTAAGATATCACTCATTCACATTGCTTGCTAAATCTGAGATAAAAAGTAAAAACAAAATTCAGGGAGCACTCGCTAAGAGAATGTACTTGGAATCTCACGTTAAAGGTACTTAACTAGTAAATTACATGAAAAAAAGATTAAAATTAAATCATTTATCTTCGGTTTGTTGTGATTTGAATACTAAATGAATTAATTTTACAATTTTTTTTACATTGATAAATCAAATGTATAAAAATTTCCACAATAAATACCATCACAATACACCAAAGTCCATTTCAGTCTGATAAAAAAGTTCTAAATTCAAAATCAAAGTTTTGAATTCAGAACACAGCTGTACTTTTAAAATAGAAATTTGTTGAACTTCCAATTTCAAATTTAGTGTCTTATGAAAAATTTTCACACATTATTTACTAGTAAAATTTCAAGGCTAGTGCATTCTTAGCGAATGCTCCCTGAGTTTGGTTTTTACTTTTTATCTCAGATTTAGCAAGCAATGCGAATGAGTGATACCTTAAAAGAAAGAACAATAAACAGGCATGTTTCTAAAAATGTTTTGACACTTAAATTTTTTTTCATTTGGTCCAATACACATTAAACTATCCGAAATAAAAGATTTTGTTTCCAAATTAACGCTCATTGGGGCAATATTGACTCGTGACTATCATATTCTGGGTATTTTTCTAAAATTTCTAAGTCTTCAATTTAAAAAAAAATATATCGAATTTTGGCTAAGACGTATATGGCTAAAAATGTTCAAAAATACCTCGGCTATCATCCCCTTAAAACTTTGTATCTAGCTACCAAACACCCTGTATAGTATTAGTGTAGATGTCGATTAAAAGGATTAAGGTTTATTTAGCGTAGAATCATAGCCGGTGGGTATATTGCAAGAAATACTTACACATAATACATAGTCGAATGCCTTAGAGGCATTGGTGGTCTCAGTCCCTGTTTCTATATTAGCATTTTTCCACGTGTTACTTATTTAAAAAACAAAGGTGCCTAAAAAGCTAAGGTTTTTTGTTGTTCTATCCCTGCGTGTCCAGCGCAGGTAATAAACAGATTAGAATAAGCTCACTATGGGATACCGTATGGAACACAGTAGAATTTACTGTGTTCCCTAACGGGGATTGATTCGCGAATTACCTGAAAAGAAAAAGTATAAAGCGGCTTTTTAAGTTTGCCCAAAGACACGGCTTCCGTGGAAACCGTAAACTTAGCTCAATAGTATTAAGGCATTGTGATGAGATCTATAAGATGTTGCTGGAATCCTACATTGCAATGTTGGTTCTAATTATATAACGCTTCAACATACATAAATCACGTCTTTATCTACGGGGTAGACTTAAAGTAACAAGACCTAAAGACCATGTTGTGCATGATTGTTGGAGTATAGGTGGAAAGGGGAATTAAAATAGTGATGGGTTGCTAGCCGCATCGCCTATAACTTGATTCTTATGCCCATTCCCTCAATGGGCTTTTACCATCTGCGCGGAAATTCTATGTTTTTTTCTTTACTCCCAGACCAGCAGCATGCGCAGAACGCGTCAACGCAAAGGCATATCAATGTAGAATGTATGAAAGTACAAAGTTTCTGGTGCATATGTCATTACCACACCTATTGCAGGAGCTATTTGCATGCGACACCAGCGATTACCTGATCCGCAATCAACTTAAAGCAGCACGAGCGCTTAATTATTAAACGGTAATTTTAATTAAATTTAATTAATGAACCGCTAGTGATAGTACGCATGTGAATTGTAAAATCCCCACTTAGATTTTACAATAACGATTTTAGACCTCTTTCATAAATTCTTAACAGAATCCTGAAGATGTTGCTGGGAATGATGCGTTTTCTTTGTTTTTTTTCTTGGCTCCTAGAGTCTGGGACCTAAAAAACAAAAGTTTGAGTGCTAGATTCAAAAATCCATACCACACCTATTACAGGAGCTATTTGTATGCGACGCCAAAGATTACCTGATCCGCAATCAACTTAATGCAGCACGAGCGCTTAATTATTAAACGTTAATTTAAATTAAATTAATTAATGAACCGCTAGTGACATTACGCTTGTAAATTGTAAATAATACCCAATTATATATTACAATAACGATTTTAGACCTCTTTCATAAATTCTTAACAGAATCCTGAAGATGTTGCTGGGAATGATGCGTTTTCTTTGTTTTTTTTCTTGGCTCCTAAAGTCTGGGACCTAAAAAACAAAAGTTTGAGTGCTAGATTCAAAAATCCATACCACACCTATTATAGGAGCTATTTCTATGCGACACCAACGATTACCTGATCTGCAATCAACTTAATGTAGCACGAGCGCTTAATTATTAAACGGGAATTTTAATTAAATTTAATTAATGAACCGCTAGTGACATTACGCCTGTAAATTGTAAAAAATATCCACTTAGATTTTATAATAACGATTTAGACCACTTTCATAAATTCTTAACAGAATCCTGAAGACGATGCGTTTTCTTTGTTTTTATTCTTGGCTGCTAGAGTATGGGACCTAAAAAACAAAAGTCTGAGTACTAGATTCGAAATCCAAATTGGTATGCTTCCGTCCATCTCACTTGTCATGTTAAGTAGTACTTGTATCAGCGGATGGCTCTGTGGTTTTGTTCTTAAATAATATGAAACTGCCATGTGGTATTTGTTACAATTTATAAGCCTAATGTCACTGGCAAGCATTCAATTAAATTTACATTTCCGTTTAATAATTATGCGCTCGTAGTACATTAAGTTGATTAAGGATTGGGTAATCGTTGGTGTCATCAGCAAATAGCTCCTTAATAGATTTATTTTGGATATATGCACCGGAAGCTTTGTAATTTAATATATGTTTCATTGATTTGCCTTTGTGTTGACCCGGTTGCGTTTTTATTTCACACGCACTTCATCTTTTTCGTAGTTTGTCCCATTTGCAATTCATCCCGTTAGCAATTCGTCCCACAAACGCAACTCGTCCCATTCGCCGTTATTATTATCTTATATAATTATATAACGAGAAAAGTCCTAATTGACTGACTGACTGCAACTGAAAAATTGCAAACGGGCTGAATTGCGGATGGGACGAGGTGTGTTTTTTGCAGGATCATTTGCTAACGGGACGAACTGCAAATGGTATGAGGTGCGTTTACGGGACGAATTGCGTATGGGACGACGTGCGTTTGCGGGACGATTTGCTAACGGTACAAACTGCGAAACCTCTTTATTATTTTAGGTGTATTTCAATTAGTATTTTGCAATTAACTCAATGTACTTCTTGTTTGTTTGTTTGTTTACTTATTGAGCTCTGATTATGGTTTCCACGAAAGCAGGGTCTTTCGGCACATTAGATACTGTAATGAGCTTATTCTTATCTATGTTAATTACCTGCGCTGGACACGCAGGGATAAAACAACAAAATACCTTAGTTTTCTAGCCATTTTTGTTTTTTTTAATAAGTAACACGTGGAAAAATATCAATTGAAATAGGGAATGAGACCACCAACGCTGCTAAGGTATTTGATTTTGTATTATGTGTAGGTATCTCTTGCAATAGACCCACCGACTGCGATTCTATGCTAAAAATCCTAAATACTTTTATTTGACTGCTACAGTAATATTTTAAGAAGGAAATATCTGTAATTTTGTATGTTTTTAAAAAATAAATTCAAGAACTACTGGAACGATTTCAATTTTTTTTTTCGCCATGGCAATGCTATAATAACCCTGAGGAACATAAGCTATATGTATTTAAATCTGCGCGAAGTCTCCGGCAACATCTAGTATACTAATAAATAGGTAAACTTGTTTGGAACTACTAAAACATTTTTTAATTTAAAGTTTTTTTGGGGTCTAAACTACTAATTGACCAAGTACTACTAGTCGGAGCAACTTGAAATTTCTAATAAAACAGTGCAAACAAACCCAATTTTAAAGTAACATAGACACACAAAATATATCCTGTTTTTTTATATTAAATGCTACCCCTAAAAAAATGACTAATAAAATATAGCTTGTTTTTCTACGGAGAACCTGGCATCCATTATGATATCAATTCTTTTATTGGCGAAGTCAACAATATTGAACTTGGCTCTCATTTTTATTTTTTTTAAGGGTTTATTTAACTCGTTATTGTTCAATGTTAGATCTAGTTTATTTAATATCTAGTATTAGGAATAGGTTAGTCAACTAAGTAAGTGCATCACCATTTAAATGTATGCTTAATAGAAAAATAACAAAGCTGATTTTATTACATATTTATGACCTGTCAAAAATATATGGTTTTAATGTTGACAAAGGGTTTAGGGCCGACAACGCACTGGCATCGCGTAAAGCGCTGCGGGTCTCTGTGGACAGTGGTGATCATTTAACATCAGGTGACCCACTAGATCGTTTGTCTGGCCTCTCTAACATAAAAAAAAGGAATTACTTGGTTGACTATATTTACAGGTGGGGTAAGTTGGTAAAATAAACATTCTAAAATATTATTACTATTTATTTAAAATCGTACCAATATAACAAATACATTAGAAAAGAAAGAGAAACATTTATTTACACACATTTGACACAAGGATATGAAACAAGGAGAAATACAATATACCTACTTAACTTATATAATTTATTAACTAGAACTAGATTATAATCAATCTTAAATCACTACAATTAATATCTTTGTAGAATAGCTGGGGGCAACGTCATTTCCTCAACAAGCCAGCCTGTTCTATCGCCTGCTTAGACGCATTATTGATATGACGAAATCTGTCTGCGCCGATTTGGATGCCTCCGAACCTGTAATAAAAGAGATTCATAAATAAATAACCATCCCAGTTTTAATTTGTAGTCGAGATCTTTATACAACCTACGAGCCGAAACTTTTGTTATAGCGGAGATGAACTTACCATCTAGTCACAATGACCAAGGTATTTCTCTGGTCTAGGACTTGCATGAGCTTCATCATGCGTCCTCCGGCATGCGCCTCCCCGTCTTCATCAAAATCTTGGATTATTATTGATCCTCGTTCGGTCTCGCGCTCTATGCGGTACGCAAACATATTATGTTTAGCGTTTTGTATTTTCTTATTCTCTTTCAGCTTAGAAAGTACCGCTCTGTAAAAGAAATCGAAATAAATCGTTAGTTATGAAAACTTTTTGTAATTAAAAATAATAATCAAATATTGCCAATGAAAATGGCAGCCAAAACTTAATGCTGTGTTTCAACTTACTTTACTTCTTCGACGCTGTGCACCTCAGCCGCGTGGCCTTGAAATATGCTCTTCCTGTCAATGATCACGTCCCCATGGATGATTTCGGGGCAATGAGGAGGCACGGCCTGAAAATAATACATTTGTTAGTATATATTTAGCCAATAGCACTAAAGAATAATATTAAGATTCAATCTTGCTCGGATTTCGAACATGAAACTGAAATTTTTAAAACAATTTAACTTTAACACTTTTTCATGTCTATCATTTCATGATCTATTTTTTCATGTCTATGTTTTCTTTTTTTGTTATACCTTGTTTATTTTCTATAAAACTGTGTGTATTATCTTATATTTGTGTGTCTTGCAAAAAGGAATAAATGTCTTCTTTCTTTCTTTCTTTCTTTCTTAGAGTTCAATTTAATTGTTATATTAGATTTACCTCGCGCGTGTTGCGTGATCCCGGCTGCTTTTGCTCCTTCTTTTTGTTCCTCTTCTCGGGTTTAATACTTCGTACGATCTCCCGCACTTTTTCTACCCACTGGAAAACAACACTCTCGCCTATGTGTTCCCTGAAAATATTAAATAAGTTCTTTTAATTTATGATCACAAGACATCTCAAAAATGCAAGTGTTTCAACAAATCGTACAGGATAATATTGTGAGCAGTTTTTAACACTTGTCTGGACAGTAAGTGAAACTTTATCACACTTATTTAAAGTAGTTAATAAATGCTTAGAACAGTACACTGTTATTTTCTAAAACAAGACAACAGTCGAGTATACTTACAGATAGACGTGATTCAACGCCTGATGCAGCGAGACTTTGGTCTTCCTATCCATCCAAGGCGCAGATATCTCGTATTTCGGCGGCGAGTGGCTCGGGTACTCGGGAGGCATCGTGACAAATAACAAAGCCTCCTGTTTGTGCTCCGCGACTCGGATCTTGAAAGTCCTCGTCACGTCACTGTCCGAGTTCCAATCGTCCTCATAGATTGAGCTTAAAGCTTCTATTTCTTCGTTCTGAAAGAAAATATCACAATATCAGATTCGCTGTTCGCAGTAAAAATATAATTTACAAGGCTTCTAGTGAAATGGTAGCTTACCTGTCTCTTAATATTTTCGGGGAGCATAATGGGCTTTGATGGGTTTATTTTACTTGAATTCATAATTTTTGTTGTTTAGACGAGAGACGAGCTCCGCACTGATAGAAGTTCCGTGGGCAACTGATGTCACTGCACTCTCACTCGCTGTCACTGGCTGACTGACTGCCAATGTCTAGGGCGCGCCGTTTTATAGGACTGCGCCGTAAGCGACAGTTAATACGGACGAACTTGTTTTCATTAGACAGTGAGTTTTGAACCTAATGGAATATTAGCATTAAGGTAAATTATTAATTTATCAGTAAAAGAAACTATGTAGGTGTTTTTTATAAAATAATACGTTAGTCTGATTTGAAAAGTTACCATTAAAAATTACTCATAGTTTGCTCCAAGTTTGCTCATATTGTTTGTAATGATACTAGCTTTTACCTACGGCTTTACTCGCTTGAAACATTCGATCAAGCAGTTGAAATATACATATCGGAGTTTTACTGAATTCCAATGGGAGTTTAAAAAACATTATACTATGGTAGTGTACGTAATGTACTTGTATAATACCATATTGTATTTTTACCTATGGCTTTACTCGCGTGAACCATTCGATCTAGCCATGAAATAAATATCGGAATTTTACTGAGTTCCAATGGGAGTTAAAAAACATTACACTATGGTAGTGTACGTAATGTACTTGTATAATACCATATTGTATTTTTACCTATGGCTTTACTCGCGTGAACCATTCGATCTAGCATTTGAAATAAATATCGGAATTTTACTGAGTTCCAATGGGAGTTTAAAAAACATTACACTATCGTAGTGTACGTAATGTACTTGTATAATACCACGTTGTATTAAGAACAACTGTAAATTTTCAGGCTAAGGTACCAGTTTAGTGAGTTTTCGGGATTGTTAAGTAGGTATATGCGTTTTTTTCGCTGTTAGATCGAAATGCACTGAGTACTTGGTACCGTAACTATTTACGAAAATGACGGGAAGATTAGCCAAGCGCATCCTACTTCCTACTAATTTTATTAATGCGAAAGTTTGCGAGTATGCATGTTTGTTACTCTTTCACATCCGAATAGCTGGACAGATTTGAGTTATACTTGGCGCAGAGATCGATTAGAGGCTGGAATAACACAAGCTTTCATTTATCCCGGACAATTGGAAATTTCAAATCGATCCGATGACTGGAACTAGGTCAAATTAAGGCACTAGACTCTAACAAACTATAAATAAAAAGAAACTTAAATAAAAACTGGTTTAGTAGTTCCAAACAAGTTTACCTATTTACTAATATACAATTTGTAAATGACACTGAAAATTAGAATACATAGAAAAATCCGCAAAGTAAAGCTATGGCCGGGAATCGAACCCGGATCCTACTCATCCCGCGACGCGTGCTATGTTCCTCAGGGTTCTTATAGGATTCTAATGGTGAAATAATATTTTATATCGGTTCAGTTGTTCTTGAAATTATTCCTTACAAACATATAAAAATACAGACCTTTCTATGGACATACAGGGTGTTTGGTAGCTAGATACAAAGCTTTAAGGGGATGATAGCCGAGGTATTTTTCAACATTTTTAGCCATATAAATGTCTTAGCCGAAATTTGATATTTTTTTTTAAATTGAAGACTTAGAAATTTTAGGAAAATATCCTGACTGATAGTCACGAGCCAATATTGCCCCAATGAGCGTTAATTTGGAAACAAAATCTTTTATTTCGGATAGTTTAATGTGTATTGGACCAAATGAAATAATTTTTAAGTGTCTTTCTTGCCACAAAAACAAAATGGAGGCATTCGAAATTACTAAAAATGTCTTAGGTTGGAACAGTCATTTTTGTGCCATAAAAAAAAATAAAAAAAATCCTTGAAATGTTCAAACATTTTTAGAAACATGCCTGTTTATTGTTCTTTCTTTTAAGATATCACTCATTCACATTGCTTGCTAAATCTGAGATAAAAAGTAAAAACAAAATTCAGGGACCACTCGCTAAGAGAATGTACTAGTCTTGGAATCTCACGTTAAAGGTACTTAACTAGTAAATTACATGAAAAAAAGATTAAAATTAAAACATTTATCTTTGATTTGAATACTAAATTAATTAATTTTACAATTTTTTTTACATTAATAAATCAAATGTATAAAAATTTCCACAACAAATACCATCACAATACATCAAAGTCCATTTCAGTCTGATAAAAAAGTTCTCAATTCAAAATCAAAGTTTTGAATTTAGAACACCTGCACTTTTAAAAAGATACATTTTGAAATGTGGAACGTTTGAAATTTGTTGAACTTCCAATTTCAAATTTAGTGTCTTATGAAAAATTTTCACACATTATTTACTAGTAAAATTTCAAGACTAGTGCATTCTTAGCGAGTGCTCCCTGAGTTTGGATTTTAATTTTTATCTCAGATTTAGCAAGCAATGCGAATGAGTAATACTTACCTTAAAAGAAAGAACAATAAACAGGCATGTTTCTAAAAATGTTTTGACACTTAAAAAATATTTCATTTGGTCCAATACACATTAAACTATCCGAAATAAAAGATTTTGTTTTCAAATTAACGCTCATTGGGGCTATATTGACTCGTGACTATCAAATTCTGGTTATTTTTCTAAAATTTCTAAGTCTTCAAAAAAAAAAAAAAACAAATTTTGGCTAACACATATATGGCTAAAAATGTTCAAAAATACCTCGGCTATCATCCCCTTAAAGCTTTGTATCTAGCTACCAAACACCCTGTATAATATTAGTGCAGATGTCGATTAAAAGGATAAAGGTTTATTTAGCGTAGATTCATAGCCGGTGGGTCTCTTGCAAGAAATACTTACACATAATACATAGTCGAATGCCTTAGAGGCGTTGGTGGTCTCAGTCCCTGTTTCTATTAGTATTTTTTCACGTGTTACTTATTTAAAAAACAAAGGTGCCTAAAAAGCTAAGGTCTTTTGTTTGTGTCCGGCGCAGGTAATAAACAGATTAGAATAAGCTTATTATGGCATCTACTGTGTTCCCTAACGGGGTGCGATTGCGAATTACCTGAAAAGAAAAAGTATAAAGCGGCTTTTTAAGATTACCCAAAGACACGGCTTCCGTGGAAACCATAAACATAGCTCAATAGTATTAAGGCATTGTGATGAGATCTATAAGATGTTGCTGGAATCCTGCATTCCGATGTTGGTTCTAATTATATAACGCTTCAACAAACATACATAAATCACGTCTTTATCTACGGGGTAGACAGAGCCTAAGGTAACAAGACCTGAATACCACGTTGTGC
Source organism: Pandemis cinnamomeana (assembly GCA_932294345.1). Classification (NCBI taxonomy): domain Eukaryota; kingdom Metazoa; phylum Arthropoda; class Insecta; order Lepidoptera; family Tortricidae; genus Pandemis; species Pandemis cinnamomeana. Next base: position 10,978,247 of record OW028721.1, read on the forward strand.
ATGACTGTTGGAGTATAGTTGGAAAGGGGAATTAAAATAGTGATGGGTTTCTAACCGCATCGCCTATAACTTGATTCTTATGCCCATTCCCTCGATGGGCTTTTACCATCTGCGCGGAAATTCTATGTTTTTTTCTTTACTCCCATACCAGCAGCATGCGCAGAACGCGTCACCGCAAATGCATATCAATGTAGAATGTATGAAAGTACAAAGTTTCTGGTGCATATGTCATTACCACACCTATTGCAGGAGCTATTTGCATACGACACCAGCGATTACATGATCCGCAATCAACTTAATGCAGCACGAGCGCTTAATTATTAAACGGTCATTTTAATTAATGATCCGCTAGTGACATTACGCAAGTAAATAGTAAAAAATATCCACTTAGATTTTATAATAACGATTTTAGACCACTTTCATAAATTCTTAACAGAATCCTGAAGATGTTGCTGTGAATGATGCGTTTTCTTTTTTTTTTCTTTGCTCCTAGAGTCTGGGAACTAAAAAACAAAAGTCTGAGTACTAGATTCGAAAATCCATGCCACACCTATTACAGGAGCTATTTGCATACGACGCCAACGATTACCTGATCCGCAATCAACTTAATGCAGCACGAGCGCTTAATTATTAAACGACAATTTTAATTAAATTTAATTAATGAACCGCTAGTGACATTACGCATGTAAATTGTAAAAAATATCCACTTAGAGTTTATAATAACGATTTTAGACCACTTTCATAAATTCTTATAGACTACAGGCCCACGTACAAAAAATGTGGGTCATATGAACCACCATTTGACGTATATAGGACGATATAAGAGCATAAAATAATAAGATTCAGCACTATGCCGTCACTTGTAAGCTGTCCAACTGGGTGCTGGTGAGAATTCAAAAGTGCAGGTAGAGTGAGTACATTTTGGTCATATGATTATGTACGGCATTTTTACCATCGATAGATCCATGAAAAATAATAAGAAAGCGCGCAGTGCCGTAAAAAAATGGTGAGCCACAAAGTCGATATTTTCTTTTGATTTCTGACAATTTCCAGGGTAAATTTGGTCATTTGATTCTGTACGGCATCAGTTTCATACTGTTTCAATACAGCTTCTAATCCATTATTCCGCAACGCCGTACAAAAATTGTGCGACAAGGGGACAAAATCGAGGGTTGCAACCCCCTCTTTTTCCGTGATCCGGGGGGTGATTTGACACAACATAAAATTAATTTATTTTGAAAGTATTTTATGCATAGATAATATTTTTTTACATGCCGTACATTTTCGTTGGTCCAAAGGTTTGTAGGGAAAAAACACCCAAGGAACGAACCTATAGAACGAAATGTATGAAAAAAATGGTCTGCATTAAAATGTACGGCATAATTTTTTCCTAATTTATTTATCTTAATACTATATCGAGATCAGAAGAAGAACTGGTGTTACCGACATTGCCCTCAGAGTGTCTTCACTAAAATGGAGATGGGCGGGCCACGTGTGCCGAAGGGAGGACGGACGGTGGACTCGAACCGTGCTGGACTGGAGACCGAGAACTGGCTTCAGGAATAGAGGCAGACCACTGGCTCGTTGGAGTGACGACATTGCCAGTATAGCAGGGAAATTGTGGAGGAGAACAGCTCATAACAGAAGAGAATGGCGTGCATTGGAGGAGGCCTATGTCCTGCAGTGGACGTAAAAAGGGCTGAAGAAGAAGAAGAAGAATACTATATAAAACAAGGGAAAAATTTAGAAAATTGCTATGTTCTATTAATCTATGAATATTTAAACTTTTGCAAATTCAGTTTTTGTATTTCTCTATTTTTTTTAGAACAGTTTATTTTGAACGGCAATACTATATAACAATTGTATTTTACAATATCATGTTAAAAAAAAAGTTGCCGTACAGAGTCAAATGATTTTACAGCTTTATAAATCAAGTATACCATGAAGTTTAAGAATCATTCAAATGAACAATAATTTTTTGACGGCATTATTTGTAATAGTACTTTTGAGTGCTAGATAATCTTTTGGAACCGAAGCCGTACTTTTTCAAATCACCCCCCGGACCACGGAAAAAGAGGGGGTTGCAACCCTCGATTTTGTCCCCTTGTCGCACAATTTTTGTACGGCGTTGCGGAATAATGGATTAGAAGCTGTATTGAAACAGTATGAAACTGATGCCGTACAGAATCAAATGACCAAATTTACCCTGGAAATTGTCAGAAATCAAAAGAAAATATCGACTTTGTGGCTCACCATTTTTTTACGGCACTGCGCGCTTTCTTATTATTTTTCGTGGATCTATCGATGGTAAAAATGCCGTACATAATCATATGACCAAAATGTACTCACTCTACCTGCACTTTTGAATTCTCACCAGCACCCAGTTGGACAGCTTACAAGTGACGGCATAGTGCTGAATCTTATTATTTTATGCTCTTATATCGTCCTATATACGTCACCTGGTGGTTCATATGACCCACATTTTTTGTACGTGGGCCTGTAGTCTATTAACAGAATCCTGAAGATGATGCGTTTTCTTTGTTTTTATTCTTGGCTGATAGAGTCTGGGACTTAAAAAACAAAAGTCTGAGTATACTAGATTCGAAATCCAAATTGGTATGCTTCCGCCCATCTCACTTGTCATGTTAAGTAGTACTTGTGTCAGCGGATGGCTCTGTGGTTTTGTTCTTAAATAATATGAAAGTAGTGCCATGTGGTATTTGTTACAATTTATAAGCCTAATGTCACTTGCAAGCATTCAATTACATTTTCATTTCCGTTTAATAATTACGCGCTCGTGGTACATTAAGTTGATTAAGGATTGGGTAATCGTCGGTGTCATCAGCAAATAGCTCCTTAATATGCACCGGAAGCTTTGTAATTTAATATATTTTTCATTAACTTGCCTTTGCGTTGACGCGGTTGCGTTTTTATTTGTAGAAATAAAAATGTGTCGTGCATATTTTGATTCCCCTTTCCACCTATACGCCCTTAGTCATGCTAAACGCGGCCTTCAGGTTTTGTTACCTTAGGCCCTGTCTACCCCGTAAGGGATAAAGACGTGATATATGTATGTATGTATGTATGTAGTAAGTTTATGAGGATTTATGGATGGATGTTTGTTACTCTTTCACGCCAGTACGGTTGAACAGACCTCGATGAAATTTGACACGGGGGTATATTATAGTCTGGAATAGCTCATTGGCTAGTTTTTATTCCGGAAAATTGCATAGTTTCCGCGGAACAGCGATGAATGAATTCTTCATAGACGAAGTCGCGGGCTACAGCTGGTACTCACATATATACAATACACTGGTCTACAGTGGTTTTGTTGCCCTAGATATGAAAGTGATTTTGGGTCTATTTATGCACACAATTCATGAAACTGTCAATGATTTTGTAAGATTGGCTCAGATTTTTTTGAAATCTTTATTTTCATTTTACATTACAAAAATCAAAAAACGAGAAACAAAATAACAGATATATTCATAATGTCAGTTATGTTTTGAGAAATTAGGATACATCGAAGTAAATAAAGAGGAAAATGTCGAAAATATATTTTATATCTCCATAAAACGCATTTTATGAGCGTTACTTTTATAATTTTTCAGGGGACAATCTCTTTTCAAAGACCAGCAGTAATAATTGTTCAAAATATAAGATATGCCAAAATCATGAAAATACGACCACATTAAGAACTTTCATGAATATATTCGTAATTTGGGCACTTGAAAACGTTAAAATTTGCGGTAATATCCAGGTTAACAAAAAAAAGTTTTTTTTGTAGAGCTGTGATTAATCACGTCTATATCACACGGATAGACAGAGCCTAGGTAAACAGGACCCAAAGGCCACGTTTAGGGTGATTGTGGGCGCATAGGTGGAAAGGGAAAACAAAATAGTGATGGGTTGCTAGCCGCATTGCCTGTAATACAATTTCCAAGATTCGCTCATCCTCTCGATAGGCTTTTACGGTCTGCGCTGGAAGAGAAGCGGCAGGCGCATTCTTTAAAACTAGTTACAATATAAATCGTGAGTTAAAAACCGTTTATTTTGTAGTTGTTAGAATTTGTGAAATGACTATGTCAAAACTTTTTTATTGTTGTAACTAGAACCAACTTTACAATGTACTGTAAAGTTGGTTCCAGCAGCTTATAAATCTCATCATAATACTTTAATTCTATTCAGATTATGGTTGCTACGGAAGCCGGAGCTTAAAAACGGCAAACATAAAAAGCCGCCACAAGTACTTTGTCTTTCCGAGTTATTATTGAATCGCACCCCGTTAGGGAACACAGTTAGATAACATAATGAGCTTATTCTAATCTGTTTATTACCTGCGCCGGACACCCATAACAAAAGACCTTAGTTTTCTAGGCACCTTGTTTTTTAAATAAGTGGCACTTGAAAAGACTAATAGGCTACTTTACTCATACTTAATTTCATACATCGAATGAGTATTTCCTTTAGTATTAGGCTTAAGGAAACGTAATATAGCGAAAACGTGAAATAAAAGTATATAATGGATTTAAAAAAAAATTACGGGTGAAAACAAGATGTGTGATGTGATGATGTGACGTCATGGCATGCGTCAACAAATAAACGTTACTAGTTATAGATGTCATGAATCATTTGTAAGTAAATGCGAATTGCAAATATTTATGAAAATATGTTATATACGTAAAATAAGTTATATTTCCTCGACCTATTGGAAAAAGCAATAATGGACGTTGGATTTGCGAAAGCGGAAAGCACGAATTTGTTGAGAATCGGAAACGATCGGATCGGATCGGATTGATGGTTGGTACGTCGTCCTGTTTGCTAATCGTCCCGCAATTTCTCCTCGTCCCATTCGCAGTTATTATCTTATATAATTACTTTATACTTATAGAATTAGACTAACTGACAAATTGCAAACGGGCCGAATTGCGGATGGGACGAGATACATTTGCGGGACGAATTGCTAACTGGACGAATTGAAAATAAAAGGGGAACCGTGTCAACGCACAAGCAAATAAATGCAAAAGGTATGAAAATGAAAATGAAAATTTATTTTTGCAAATTGGACGCCAAGGGCTCTTTTACATGTCTTTTTGAAACTACCAGCGCATTCGGAAATACCATCATTGCCAAGTAAAATGCGCTGCAAGAAACTTGACAGAAAGTCATTTTTTCAAAATAAAATACAGTAAGCATACTTAAATTAAATACATTTATAAAAGGGATGTAGAAGGTCCCCGAGCCTTAAATTATATTAATCTATAGTAGAGATGTATATAGTCTCTACTAGTCAAAACGAGAAAAAAAAGAAAGTTCAGTGGAGGTGTAAAACGCCTCCACCGTCAAATAAATTAATTGGAGATGTCTCCAATGTCGAAGAGAAAGAAAAAACCAAAATTATGAAATATACATTTCATGTCAAGTAAGTAACCAATAAGCTTTTGGATTCCGAAGGCAAGCTTACGTCTGCCGCCCCCAATGTTGGCTCTCACGCACTCATGTCCTGCTCTGAAAGCAGAGCGGTACCGAGGGCATGTATCGCTTCCGTCCCCACAGGCACACTATGGGAACGTTTAAGAAACTTCGACGTCGTCGAGCCTGCAACTAAACAGTAAAAGAAAAAAAAAAAAACCGGAAATCCATAAGCTTAGCAATATACCTACCTATTTAATACCTAGTTTAATACCCATACGACATAGCAATATTTATGTCATTGTAAACAATAATAATTAATTATGTAAAATAAAAATATTATTTAAATAAACAATTACAAAGCTAATTAAAATAGGTACAAGTTTCCACTGCATATTTCCATAATATATCTATCATAAGAGCTATTTGCTGATGACACCAACGATTACCCAATTCGCAATAATACAATGTATCACGAGTGTGTAATTATTTAACGGGAATATTAATTAAATTTAATTAATTAACCGCTAGTGACATTATGCTTCTAAATTGGGATTGTCTATTTTTTTACAATGTACAGTAAATCGAAAACCATTTCGAGATAAATGCTTTTTAAATCGTTTTCTGTATTTAATTTATTTTATTTTACTATAATTAATTTATTACATGAAAAATAAGCAATGACCTTCATTTGACATTCCCAGACATGACGTAGACGGTCCAAAATGTACTTTATTTGCAAAGGTTACAAATTCTATGCTATTTACGCGTGGATTATACTACGGAGTTCAATTTGGACCCGAAATCTGACATTTCATTCATCTTATGACAGATGACAAGCAAATGGGCAATCTTGCTACTGTCATTCTTGTTTTTTCCACTGTTTACTTTCATATTGTTGTATTATAGTTTAGGTTTAGAAGCACTTTCGGTAGATAATTAGGCAAGAGTGTAACCGCACAGCGATGTGCTTCGTTCACATGAAAGATTTTCCGCTAAATATTTTAATGAAGAGCGAAAATATTACGTTTTTCGGTTTACTTTCGCCTACTGAGTACTGACTTATTTCCGGGTCCTGTTTTGTCTCGATCATACCTGGTATGTGTTTATGGACCTTTCTGCTTCGCGCAGAATGTTATGGTATGTGTAACGGTTGTGAAAATATAAAATTCATAGGAGAAGATCGCGTGAATCTTCCTGTGTTATTGTTGAATCATGTTGACATTGATACTAATGACAGTTTGCCAACTTCACCACAGATAGAAAAGACGTTAGTGGCGGCGCTTCACATACGTTTTATGATCAATTTATCCAATAAGCAGATGTGTGGCACCGGCAATGGAAACTCTGACGTCATCAACCAAAATACTTTCAATAATTAATAGTGAAAAAATTACCGAGTTATATGAGAAAATATTGAAATTAGTTTCTTATAATTGACTATTCTGCACAAAAAAAAATATAAAAAGGATAGGTATTTTTTTTTAGACAATCCCAATTGTGAAAAAAATCCACTTCGATTTTATATTATGATTTTAAGCCGCTTTCATAAATTCTTAACAGAATCCTGAAGATGTCGCTGGGAATGACGCGTTTTCTTTGTTTTTTTCTTGGGTGCAAGGTGGCTACCTACTAGTAAAGTAGTAGTGGTAGAGATGTATAAGATACCCTAAATAAAGTATCTGAAACACAAAATGCAAGATACTTTACAAAAAAGTATTTCAGATACAGATATAAATAATTTTCTAAAAAGGTACCTATCTGAAATACTAGATACAAAATACCTATCTTTCAAACTTGTCGTCATTGTTAACTACATATCAGAACAGGAAGTTAATTGTTGCCGGTCAGTCCAAAATAAAAAAAAAAACATTACTGTTGCGCTAAACTCGACAGTAATGTTGCATACAAATTCCATTACTGTCTAGTTATTAACTTTTTAAAAATGCAAATCACCATTATAAAATAAAGGCACAAGACTAAAAACATCAAATAAAAAAAAAAAGCTAGTACGACAACGTGTTTATCTGTGTCTAAAATAGCTTTAGGTGTTCTGGGTAGAAAAATACACTCTTCAAATGCCATTGGTAGAAAAAGGCGGCAAAGCAAAACAATTTTCACTATTTTATTTTCATTTATTTTTGCTGTTGTTTTATTTTCGATTTTTGAGAAAAGCACTATACTTGCCTCGGCCAGAATAGCATTGCTGGCTTCGTATTATTAAACGGACTCGCAAGCTCGTCCGTTCAAACCAATACTCAGCCAGCAATTGCCTACTTCCTGGCCTAGACAGTAATGTACTATTATGTCACACCGGGCCAAAAAGTGGCTTTTTCGCCCGCTACGCGTACGAAAAAAGCCGCTTTTTAGCCAAGTGTTGACATAAAATTATGTAAACTACACGGAAGATAAAAAATAAAGCCCTCGATTGCATATTAAGGCCCCTCGCCTCGCCAAACCTAAGGCCCCTAAGGGTAATATTTCGGTAGCCAGATTCTATCAACTAAATTTTTGAAAGACGCTCTGCGTTCAGTTGCGTTCGGAAAGAAAATCTTCGAAGTTTATTTTAGTAAAAGTATCTTAGGGAATATAGTATCTTCAAAATGCTAAGATACCAGGAAAATATATCTAAATACAAGATACAAAATAAAAAATTTAAAAAGTATTTCAAATACAAGATATAAATACGTATTTTGTATCTTGTATCAGTATTTTAGATACTTTTATCTAAGATACATCGCATCTCTGCTACTACTACTGCCTACTACGTACTATACATACATATAAATCGTAACTTGAAACTGTTTATTTTGTAGTTATTGTTAGAATTTCAGAAATGGCCATGTCTACAATACAATACAATACAATAACTCTTTATTGAACACCGCATAAATATTATTATACCATCAGAAAGTAGAGATTTCAACGAACAAAAAGGCCATCGACTTTTTTAAAAAAGCAGATATTTTGACGAGAATTTTCGATTGAAAATTAGGATTCTTTTTCGATATTAAGTCAAAATAAGGTGAAAAAATAAATCTTTTAAATAATAAAAAAATACTGTATGTTTGGGACATAAAAAGGTAAGTTTTCACCAAATTTCGTGATAATTTTTTTTTTTGCGAAAGATTAAAATAAAAAACCAAAAACTTGTTTATAAATTTGAATTTTTCACATAAATTTTGAAGTTATGTGAAAAAAGTGTAAAAACAAAAGTTGTAGATCTTTTTATTAACTACAACTTTGCCATTTAACTTTTTTTCATAAGACTTGTAGTTTTGCCGGAATTCGAGATAAACCGTTTTTCACCCTTAAAAATTCACCCCCTTCCCCCTTCCGACCTCAGATCGCCCGTAAATTATTTGATCTAATACAGAATATTACAAGGTAACAATAGGCGGCCTTATCGCTACAGAGCGATCTCTACCAGGCAACTATAATGGACTGGAGAACAAAACAGATCTGAGCAGGTGGTGGTCTAAACTTTTTCCAGTGTAATAAATAAGAACTAACTTTACTTAAAATGTAGTGTAAAACTTATGAATCATATCATATTACCTTAATACTATTGAGCTATGTTTATGGTTTCCACGGAAGCCGAGTCTTTGGGCAAACTTAAAAAGCCGCTTTATACTTTTTCTTTCCAGGTAATTCGCGAATCGCACCCCGTTAGGGAACACAGTAGTATTCTAATCTGTTTATTACCTGCGCCGGACACAAACAAAAGACCTTAAGCTTTTTAGGCACCTTTGTTTTTTAAATAAGTAACACGTGGAAAAATGCTAATAGAAACAGGGACCGAGACCACCAACGCCTCTAAAGTATTTCATTATGTATTACTAGCTGTTGCCCGCAAGTTCGTCTGCATAGAATTCGTTTATCGCTATCCCGCAGGAATTACGCAATTTTCTGGGATAAAAAGTAGCATATGTGTTATTCCAGATTATAATCTATCTATGTTCCAAATTTCATCCAGATCTCTCCAGCCGTTCTGGCGTGAAAGAGTAACAAACATCCATACATCCATACTCACAAACTTTTGCGTTTATAATATTAATAGGAATGTGTAGAGATTTCATGAAATAGACCCATAGCTATGATTCTACGTTAAATAATCCTGAATCCTTTTGATCGACTTAAACGTACACTAATATTATCAACAGAAACATCTATATTTTTGTATTTTTCTAACGAATAAAGTCAAATACTTTTTCATTAAAAAAAATCTTTTACCATTAAAATGCTATAGTAATCTTGAAGAACAGCTGTATGTATTTAATGCGAACGAAGTCGCGGGTAACATCTAGTATAATAATAAATAGGTAAACTTGTTTGGAACTACTAAACCAGCTTTTGTTATAAGTTTCTTTTTATTTATAGGTGGTTACAGTCAAAACTAGTGCCTAAGTCTAATTTGACCTAGTTCTAGTGATTGGAACGACTTGAAATTTCATATTTTCCGGGATAAAAAGAAGCATATGTGTTATTCCCGACTTTAATCTATGTATATCTGTGTCATGTATCATCCAGATATCTGTACAGCCATTCTGGAGTGACAGAGTAACAAACATCCATACATGCAAACTTTCACATTTACAATATTAGTAGGAAGTAGGATGCGCTTGGCTTTTCTTCCCGTCATTTTTGTAAATAGGTACGACGGTACTCAAAAACGCATATACTTAACTAGCCCTAGGTAAAAATACAATGTGGTATTATACAAATACAAAAGTACTAATACCATAGTATAATGTTTATTAAATTCCCATTGGAATTCAGTAAAACTCCGATATAATATTACAACTGATAGAGCGAATGCTTCACGCGAGTAAAGCCGTAGGTAAAAGCTATAGTTGTTCCAATCATTTATTTTCTCGATGACATGTAGTTTGATAGTTATAGTGTTGTGATCTAATACTTAAGTGATCAGTAGATACGATATCGATCCAATTTTATATATACGAGTAGTTGAGAAGTATTCAGCCAGAATAAAACAGACTAAACAAGAATTTATAATAAACTAGCTTCTGCCCGCGACTTCGTCTGCGTAGAATTATACATAAAAATCTTCCTCTTGAATCACTCTATCTATTAAAAAAACCGCATCAAAATCCGTTGTGTAGTTTTGAAGATATAAGCATACATAGGGACATAGGAACATGGGGACAGAGAAAGCGACTTTATTTTATACTATGTATGTAGTGATGTTGACGAGAGCTGGTCGAGTGACAGTGACGATTCATCACATTTTGATTAAAATTAATAAATAAAAATTACCTGTCATTATAATTATTTCATTTCATTTTCGACTACCTTTCTATACTTATATCACTATCACTACATAGTATAAAATAAAGTCGCTTTTTCTGTCCCCGTGTCCCGATGTATGCTTATATCTTCAAAACCACACAACGGGTTTTGATGCGGTTTTTTTTAATAGATAGAGTGATTCAAGATGAAGGTTTATATGTATAATACATGCATAATATACCGTGCGAAGCCGGGGCGGGTCGCTAGTACTTACATTATAAAGAGGAAGGATTTGTATGTTTGTAATGAATAAACTAAAAACTACTGGACAAACAAAAAATGTTGCACCATTAGAATACTACTTTATTCCTGAGTAACATAGGCTATTTTTTATCCCGGTAAAAAATTACAATGCGTACAAAGTCGCGGGAACATATCTAGTTCAATATGTACAATACCGATACAGTATCGATATTTCAATCATAACATCACTTCATAATCATAACGTAACTTAATTAAAACGTTTATTGTTTATCGTACTTTAAAAAGATATTACTGCATATATGGACTCAATTTGTCTTAGATGAATATTATATGGGATCAAGGAACAAAATTAGGCAGTTGTCGTATTTTTTATACCTCGCATTAAAAAGTTAATTTTTGCGTAAAAAACGCAGTTACATTCTACGGGAGCTGTCCTCGAGAAAATAAATGATTGGAAATACTATAGTATCACAACTGTAAAAACAGTATGTGCAAACTTGGAGCAAACTATAAGTAAATTTTTATCGGTAACTTTTCAAATCAGACTAACGTATTATTTTATAAAAACTACTACGTTCATTTACTGAAAAATTTATAATTTACCTTAATGCTAATATTCCATTAGGTTAAAAACTCACTGTCAAATGAGAACAAGTTCGTCCGTACTAACTGTCGCTTACGGCGCAGTCCTATAAAAGGGCGCGCCCTAGACATTGGCAGTCAGTCAGCCAGTGACAGCGAGTGAGAGTGCAGTGACATCAGTTGCCCACGGAACGTCTAACAGTGCGGAGCTCGTCTCTTGTCTAAACAACAAAAATTATGAATTCAAGTAAAATGAACCCATCAAAGACCATCATGATCTCCGAAAATATTAAGAGACAGGTAAGCTACCATTTCACTAGAAGCCTTGTAAATTATATTTTTAATGCGAACAGCGAATCTGATATTGTGATATTTTCTTTCAGAACGAAGAAATAGAAGCTTTAAGCTCAATCTATGAGGACGATTGGAACTCGGACAGTGACGTGACGAGGACTTTCAAGATCCGAGTCGCGGAGCACAAACAGGAGGCTTTGTTATTTGTCACGATGCCTCCCGAGTACCCGAGCCACTCGCCGCCGAAATACGAGATATCTGCGCCTTGGATGGATAGGAAGACCAAAGTCTCGCTGCATCAGGCGTTGAATCACGTCTATCTGTAAGTATACTCGACTGTTGTCTTGTTTTAGAAAATAACAGTGTACTGTTCTAAGCATTTATTAACTACTTTAAATAAGCGTGATAAAGTTTCACTTACTATCCAGACAAGTGTTAACAACTGCTCATAATATTAACCTGTATGATTCGTTGAAACACTTGCATTTTTGAGATGTCTTGTGATCATAAATTAAAAGAACTTATTTGATATTTTCAGGGAACACATAGGCGAGAGTGTCGTTTTCCAATGGATAGAAAAAGTGCGGGAGATCGTACGAAGTATTAAACCCGAGAAGAGGAACAAAAAGAAGGAGCAAAAGCAGCCGGGATCACGCAACACGCGCGAGGTAAACCTAATATAACAATTAAATTGAACTCTAAAAAGTGTTCAAGTTAAATTATTTTATAAAATTAAGTTTAATCTTCGAAATCCGAGCAAGATTGAATCGTGATATTATTCTTTAGTGCTATTGGCTAAATATGTACTAACAAATGTATTATTTCCAGGCCGTGCCTCCTCATTGCCCCGAAATCATCCATGGGGACGTGATCATTGACAGGAAGAGCATATTTCAAGGCCACGCGGCTGAGGTGCACAGCGTCGAAGAAGTAAAGTAAGTTGAAACACAGCATTAAGTTTTGGCTGCCATTTTCATTGGCAATATTTGATTATTATTTTTAATTACAAAAAGTTTTCATAACTAACGATTTATTTCGATTTCTTTTACAGAGCGGTACTTTCTAAGCTGAAAGAGAATAAGAAAATACAAAACGCTAAACATAATATGTTTGCGTACCGCATAGAGCGCGAGACCGAACGAGGATCAATAATAATCCAAGATTTTGATGAAGACGGGGAGGCGCATGCCGGAGGACGCATGATGAAGCTCATGCAAGTCCTAGACCAGAGAAATACCTTGGTCATTGTGACTAGATGGTAAGTTCATCTCCACTATAACAAAAGGATTCGCTCCGATTGTTAGTTAATCATGCCCGATGTAAAAGTTCGGCTCGTAGGTTGTATAAAGATGTCGGCTACAAATTAAAACTGGGATGGTTATTTATTTATGAATCTCTTTTATTTCAGGTTTGGCGGCATCCAACTCGGCCCAGACAGATTTCGTCATATCAATAATGCTTCTAAGCAGGCGATAGAACAGGCTGGCTTGTTGAGGAAATGACGTTGCCCCCAGCTATTCTACAAAAATATTAATTGTAGTGATTTAAGACTGATTATAATGTAGTTCTAGTTAATAATGTATTTGTTATATTGGTACGATTTTAAATAAATAGTTAATATTTTAAAAATGTTTATTTTACCAACTTTTCCTACCTTTAAATGTAGTCAACCAAGTAATTCCTTTGTCAACATTAAAGCCATATATTTTTTAATTAACAGGTCATAAATATGTAATAAAATCTACTTTCATATTTTTATGATGTATATTTAAGTAGTTGACTATTCCTAAAACTGAATATTAAATAAACTAAATCCAAGATAAAATTGAACAACAAAGAGTTAAAGACCTATCAAAACAATCACTAGAACTTTGTTAAATTAGACTTACTAGTTTTGACCTAAAAAAACTAAATAACAAAAATTAGTGAGGTTTGAGTTTATTGTTACACACTAATTTTCCTCTGTATTATGTTAGCGTAGATGACGATTTAAAGTATTGAGGTTTATTTAGCATAGAATCATAGCCGGTGGGTCTCTTGCAAGAAATACCTACACATAATACATAGTCAAATACCTCAGAGGCGTTGGTAGAGTGCCCTGTTTCAATTAGCATTTTTCCACGTGTTACTTATTTAAAAAACAAAGGTGCCTAAAAAGCTAAGGTCTTTTGTTATGCGTGTCCGGCGCAGGTAATAAACAGATTAGAATAAGCTCATTATGTTATCTACCGTGTTCCCTAACGGGGTGCGATTCACTAATAACTCGGAAAGACAAAGTACTTGGCGGCTTTTTAAGTTTGCCGTTTTTAAGATCCGGCATCCGTGGCAACCATTATCAGAGCTCAATAGAATAAAAGTATTATGATGAGATTTATAAGAAGTCCCTGGAACCCTATATTGTAAAGTTGGTTCTAATTAGAACAATGGAAAAAGTTTAGACATGGTCATTTCAGAAATTGTAACAATAACTACAAAATAAATAGTTTAAGTCACGATTTATGTAGTACCTAGTACTTAGACTTAGCAGCCAAGACAAAAAAAAAACAAAGAAAATGCATCATTCGTTATTCTAAAATCTAAGTTGGTATTTTTTACAATTTACAAGCGTAATGTCACTAGCGGTTCATTAATTAAATTTAATTACAATTACCGTTTAATAATTAAGCGCTCGTGCTGCATTAAGTTGCTTGCGGATCAGGTAATCGCTGGTGTCGCATGCAAATAGCTCCTGCAATAGGTGTGGTAATGACATATGCACCAGAAACTTTGTGCTTTCATACATTCTACATTGATATGCCTTTGCGTTGACGCGTTCTGCGCATGCCGCTGGTCTGCGAGTAAAGAAACAACATAGAATGTACCAGTTGCATCTCTTCCCGCGCAGGCTGTAAAAGCCCATCTAGAGAATGGGTGAATCTTAGGAATCGTGTTACGGGGGATGCGGCTAGCAACCCATCACTGTTTTGTTTTCCCTTTCCAACTATGCGCCTACAATTACTTTAACGGTGACCTTTGTCTTGTTAGCCTAAGGTATGTCTACCCCGTGAGGGTTAAAAACGTGATTTGTGTATGTATGTATGTATGTGTGGTGGTCAGGCATAGAGCAAACAACCGAATAGAGAGGAAATGCCATAAAATTAAGTCAAGCCGAGATTGGCGATTACTGTATTCAGATTGGTCGAAGGTCAAGAGGGTTAATAAATTTGAACAAGCAGCTATTATAATCGATATGGATATTTAATGTTTAGTCGTTGTGTGGCATAGTGAGTGAAACTAAATTAATTGTTACAAAAACTAGAAATTTCATATAGGTAATTATCAAAATTCTAATTACTTAAAATGACCTCGGTCCGTGTGGCATTTGCCATTGAAAAGAAATCAATCGTTAACTATAAGTGTTAACATACTAATATATGTCGAAATTGACAGTTGTGTTGGCATAATTTTATAGCGCTTAATTAACCTTTTCGGCGGCAAAGTTGTCCCATGACAGAAGCCATCTACTTTAAAGAAAAAAAATAACCTTTTCGGCGCCACGTCAAATACAAGAGACGTCACCCATACGCCAGACGTCTTTATTGCGATGCATTAAATTGAACCTAAACCCAATTGAACGAAGGCTGCTTTTGCATTGAAGTAATGGACATATATATAGGTCGTTGGTGTTGAACCTGCGGTGCTGATATATGTGTCGTTGGCGTTGTAAAGGTTAATAATTTATATTAATAATTTTGTAGCACGCGCTGAGCCCAATAGCCACGCTTAGTTTTAAGTTTTTAAGTTATTATGCCACTTGTATTAATGTATGTATATTATGTATTGTCACCAGGTGTTCAAGCCGCGTGCGTCGACGACGGCGGTGCGCAGCGGCGGCGGGCCGGCCGGCAGCCGCGGCGCGCGCGTCGTGTGGGCGCTCAACGCCACGCACCTCGTCGTCACCGGCTTCGACAAGTCAGTACACACACTTGTATTAATGAACATGACATTTTTCTCAAAAATGTCCGTTAAAGTCGTCATTGTTAACTACATATCAGAACAGAAAGTTAATTGTTGCCAGTCAGTCCAAAATTAAAAAAAAAAAAAACATTACTGTCGCGCTAAACTCGACAGTAATGTTGCATACAAATTCCATTACTGTCTAGTTATTAACTTTTTAAAAATGCAAATCACCATTATAAAAGAAAGGTACAAGACTTAAAACATCAAATTAAAAAAAAAAAAGCTAGAACGACAACGTGTTTATCTGTGTCTGAAATAGCTTTAGGTGTTCTGGGTAGAAAAATACACTCTTCAAATGCCATTGATAGAAAAAGGCGGCAAAGTAAAACAATTTTCACTATTTTATTTTCATTTATTTTTGTTGTTCTTTTATTTTCGATTTTTGAGAAAAGCACTATACTTGCCTCGGCCAGAATATCATTGCTGGCTTCGTATTATTAAACGGACTCGCAAGCTCGTCCGTTCAAACCAATACTCAGCCAGCAATTGGCTACTTCCTGGCCTAGACAGTAATGTACTATTACCTTGCTACTCCGCTACTGACGTGCAAGATAACCAAGCCTGTGTGAAATATATACGTTTTTCCTGCAATCCCTCCCTCCACTGCTGCCAATAAAACACATATAAATCCCACAAACTTAACTATCCCTTACACCACACAAACACTGACGCGTTTCGATCCCTCTAACTAAGGGATCATTATCAAAGTTTAATGAGCACAACTGTTACACATGCAAAACCGGGTTTGTAGAGGGATCGAAACGCGTCAGTGTTTGTGTGGTGTAAGGGATAATTAAGTTTGTGGGATTTATATGTGTTTTATTGGCAGCAGTGGAGGGAGGGATTGCAGGAAAAACGTATATATTTCACACAGGCTTGGTTATCTTGCACGTCAGTAGCGGAGTAGCAAGGTAAAATTTTATGTTCATTGAAATGGACCTCCGTAAAGTAACGCCTGATTCAATAAAATACACACTTGTATTGTCATATGCCTACATCCATATCGTAACTTCCCCGAATGTCCTGAGCAAATGACGTATGTTGAGAAACGTGTATCTTTTACAGTAACGGACCGTAAAGATTGGATATTCGTAGAGCGTAGTCTCGCTATAAATTATCTGACTCCGATTGTCTCTTTCATCAACACGCTAAACGCTAAACGTAACCGCGTAAACGTGGTTTTTAGGTCTTGTCACCTTAGGCTCTGTCTACCCCGTAAGGGATAAAGACGTGATTTATGTATGTATGTATTGTCTCTTTCTAAAGACCGAAGTGCAATCTTTATGCCCGGGTACTGTACAAGTATTTTTTTAGTCTTATCATAGTGTCCTACAGCTGGGAAAAAGTCTCCCGTTCTTTCCGACACTCTTCCCTGTGAAAATCGTGCTCGGCAGGAGCAAAGTAGCAATCGATACTTATATGACACTCAAATTTTGAACGTGTTGTTAAAAAAGAAAAAATATTTTGTTGTGATTATCGAATTAGTCTATTTGTAATTTCATTCAGTGTGAAAATGTGCTATACATTTTATGAATCACGAATATTATAATTTATAATCGATTTGAGAAATTAAGTGGAATCAATTCTTAATTTGTCTGCGAGTTAAAATAAGTAATTAATGACAGCCATTTTAAGTGCGGCTTAACGTTAAGTTAATCTATTATGTGTAAACATAATTAAGTAATTGATATTATTTGAAGTATGAATTAGTGCTATAATTACAAGGTGTATATTAAGTGTGCCGGTCTTAATTGCACGGCAAATTTAAAAAGAAGCGATTAGTCTACAGTCTGTCTTTGTAATTGGTAGATGCTAGATGGCATTGTGGAAAGTTTCCGGTTTTTAAATTGATCGATTAAACAGCGACGTTAGCGTCATCTGTTGTCAGCTTCGTGACAAATGAGAATAAAAAGTTGAGTGACGTAGGTCATCGGCTTATAAATACCTAGTTGATCGATGCTTGTAGTGACATCTATCGGTTTTTTGTACTTAACTTCGCGTGGTCGCACTGTATAGCGATTGCCATTGTCTTAGTATGAGATGCTTGAAGTTATTTTAACAATAACCGACCATTTGGCGTATATTTGACTGAAAACCACGGTCTCTCCAGAATTATTTTTTCCAAATATTTCAACAGTCAGGTTATTTCGACTAAAAGCGGTTTCTTTTCATTGTATGGAAACATTTGTTAATTATGATTAAATAAATTAATGATAATGATTATTTAATTTCCAGACCTATTTAGTCAAAATTACCTGCCGAAATTTTCTAGAACAATTCTATGATACTCTATTTTTTTTTTACACAAAAACGGATAACTCGCGTATAGAAGTCGAGTCATGCTCGACATGTTTCCGTCTAGTTTTTAGTTGTTCCTCTTGGAGCGCTCGCGTTTCGCTGCCGCCGGGGCGAGCGCTCCAAGAGAAAACTTGTTTACAGTTAAAATTACAATGTAATGTACTACTATTTGTACATTACAAATGTAATATTTGCAGTGCCCCTACAGGGTTTGATCTTGTGTATTGTATCTTGTATCAAAGCAAATAAAAGTTTTAGTTTGAGTAAGGACTACGAACAAGTCCGAAACACGGTCGAGCGTCACTCGACTTTTATACACACGTTATACGTTTTTGTGTAATTATGATTGAGTCTCACAGTAGTTCTATGTTGAAAGTACCCTATATACAGTGGCGTAACTATAACGTCTGGGGCTCAGTGTACAGAAGTGCATCAGCGTCCCTTCTGTGCTCTAAACCAAGCCAGTTCGGGGTCCCGTACAGCTGGGGGCCCGTGGCATTTTGCCACTCCTGCCACCCTATAGTTACGCCACTGCCTATATAGTAACTTGGTTATGTAAATTGTTGTTAGGGTGTCGGAACGTCAGATCTACCTGTACAAGGCGAGCGACCTGAGCGCGCCCGTCAGCACGGTGGGCTTGGACGTGTCTCCAGCGATCCTGCAGACTCATCTCGACCACGACTCTGGTACCCTCTTCCTCACAGGACGGGTGAGTGACAATACAATTTATCATAGTAAATCAATAGTTATTTAAATTTCTAAATGTCGGTGAAAATTAGAACACAGAAAAATCCGAAAAGTAAAGCTATGGCAGAGATTTCTGCTATGGGTGGTGTAGGGGTATAGCACGCGTCACGGAATGACGAGGATCCGGGTTCGATTCCCGGCCATAGCTTTACTTTTCCGATTTTTCTATGTGTTCTAATTTTCACCGACATTTAGAAATTTAATTTCTAACGGTAAAACCGAAAAAGTAAAAAATAAAAATCAAGAAATAAAAATTCTTGATTCATTTGATAGCAATAGTTATTTGTGTCACAAGGGAGCAAAATGATGTACTTAATTACGGTGAGCGAAGGATTACTCTAAAGTAGAATCCTGAGCGTGATCAGGGATTCAAGTGTTAACGCCCCAGAAGAAAATGGTTTTGCTCCCGAGTGGCTCACACAGCTTTTCAACAAAAAAACAATTCTAAAAATAATTCAAGCAACCGGCGTAGAAAATGGCGTGGTTTTAGAATTACCAACTTCAAAAAATTACATTAGCAAATCACTTAGAAAAGCCTTGAACAGTAAAGTTGCACATTGATCCCTCTCGTCTGGGAGCAAAAGTTACTTTTCTGAATGAGAGGTGTGAAAATAGAGTTGCGTTGGTGTCTTGCGGCAAAAATTAGAACTATTTTGTTAGATTTACTCGAAACTCTTTGATCGTATTAAAGACACACCTCGTAGTTTATGACAACTGTTTTGTTGTAGTCGTTAATCCGTTAGTTGTTAATAGAAAACACAAAAATAGAAATTTTAGTTTGAAAATAGAAACATTAACCTTTTCAACACCAACGACACATATATCAGCACCGCAGGTTCAACGCCAACGACCTTTATATACGTCCATTACATCAATGCAAAAGCAGCCTTCGTTCAATTGGGTTTAAGTTCAATTTAAGGCTTCGCAATAAAGACATCTGGCGTATGGGTGACGTCTCTTGTATTTGACGTGGCGCCGAAAAGGTTAACTTCCCAATACATAATATTATGTCAAATAATTAGTTCAATGTCAGTAAATAATATATGTTAGGATAAAAAGATTAATCATACAAATTCTCGAAATATTCCTTTAATGAGTAAAACGGCCCAGTTAAAAAACATTTTATTCACTTTTTTGTAAATCATTTTGGTTACTGTGACGTGCAACGGTTACGGTAACAGCTCGCAGATGAGTAGGCTTTACAGTGACGTTGTGTTGTCAGGGTGATTCCACGATCTACTGCTACGAGGTGACGAGCGAGCCGCCGCATCTGTGCGCTCTGTCGCACCACCGCGCGCCCACGCTGCACCAGGGCATCGCCTTCCTCAACAAGAGCCTGCTGGCCGTCGACAAGGTAACCCCCCCACCCCCCCACCCAATAACAGCTCCATCACTTTTCACCCAACTTAATGTCAAATTAATAAAAGGTTTCTCAAAATTAGTTTCACTGAACACCCCAACCACAGAAGAAAGAGAAAATAGAAGTGAGATAAGTCACGTTCGCTAGGGAAACCATTGTCGCCAAACTCTCACATCGACAGTTTACTCCTGCCTTAAAATCTTGGCTTGGCTTAGCGTTTCTATTATAAAAATGTAATAAGTTCTGAATCAAGAAGTCCACTGTAGAGGTATATAAACACCATCTAGCGTGAAGTGTCTAAAAGTCTGAAAATGTCAGCTGCCTAAACAATAGTTTTGCCATTGCACAACAGATGTCGTTAAAATAACTGCGTTGCAAAATGAACTTTGCTGAATGGGATTTAGGTTTACGTGATTGAAAAATCTGACTGATGACAGCGGAACACTCGAGAAAATTGGATTCTGGCAGCATTATTCTGTTTATACATGCGATTCGCGCATAAAGGTGGCACGCGTCTCTCGTTCATATGCCACTTCTACTTTTCTCTTTCTTCTGTGCCTACAACGATTTTTTGTGGAAACATTTGTCAACTACGGTTTAAAAATACTGAAAAACAAACAAGCCTTTTTAGTCATACTAAACCAATCACCTGAAATATTCCGAAACAATTTTAAAAGGCCCTTTATGTTGACAGCCACGTCTTGTCGACATTATATTATAACGTACAAACGATTTTTAACTCTAGAGTGAACAGAACAGATGACACAATCTCTATTGCTATATGGCACCAATGTTGTATTATTCCAGGTGGAATTTGCGAGAGCGTTGCGACTGACCAATGGCAATATCGAACCTCTCTCGTTCACCGTTCCGAGGATAAAGGTAATGTTTTAAAATGTATCAAATTAATGTAAAGAACCACGAGCGAAACGAGTGACCCTAAAGAAAAATCCTGAGCGCAGCGAGGGTTTCTTTGCACAAAACAAATCGTAAGCGTTTCGAGGTTTCAATGCGAGTTTGTTGTTTCAGAGCGAGTTGTTCCAAGACGACTTGTTCCCGCCGACGCTGGTGACGTGGTCCCCGTGGCTGGCCGCCGGCGCCTGGCTCGCCGGACAGCACGTGCCCGCGCGCACCGCCAGCCTGCAGCCGCCCGGCATGCAGCCGCGTCAGTACACACACACACACACACACACACACACAACAACCCCACCTACCCACTCCGCAGGTCCACAAACACCCAGACACTCCCAGACGCAACCATCTACAGACCCGTACACACACAACTCTCCCACCCGCACACCCAGACACCGCACTCAAATATCTAACCACTAACCACCAAACTCACCCACATACACACCCTTACACATCCACACATATACCCACAAGCACCAATACTTTACCCACTGACGTATACAAACATATCGACACTCCCACGCACAGCTACCTACACGCCCATCTCACAAACACCCAGTCACCCCTAATCACATTCACACATTTATAGACACACCCACACAAACCCCAGACTCTAGACTACTCATACTTGTCAAACGTTGCAAGTTTACACTGGTATTAAACGATTATAATGTCTGTGCAGTGTCAGCGCATACGGTGGCAGCGGCCAAGGAGCCGGTCAAGCCGCCGCAGAAGCCCAAACCCGACCTGATCAAGTCCCACGTGCCAGCTGACCCCAAAGACAAGCAGGACAGCGTGAGTATACTTTGAAAATTCGAGACCATCCTGAAAAACCTACCTACCCTTACCTTTTTTTGTTTGTTTGTTTTTTTTACATACACACACAGATCACGTCTATATCCCTTACGGGGTAGACAGAGCCTATAGTAACAAGACCTATAGCCCACGTTTAGCATGATTGTGGGCGTAAGGATGGAAAGGGGAATCAAAATAGTAATGGGTTGCTAGCCACATCGCCTATAACATGATTCCTAAGTTTTTGCCCATTCCCTCGATTGGATTTTACCATCTGCGCGGGAAGAGAAGCTACTGGTACATTCTATGTTTTTTCTTTACTCCCAGACCAGCATAGTATTTATGGTGTGGAAAATTTCCGAACGTAAATTTCGTAATTAACGAATGTCAATTCTGAAAAACACAGCTGCGAAGCTGGTTTCGAACCCACTTCCCTCTGCTTGAGGGGCCATAGGTCAAACCACTGGGTTACCGCAGTTCTTTTAGAGTTTCTACTTGAATTCAGACGCATTTTTGTTACAGATAATGAAATCAATGAGCGCCAAGGTGCAGATTAACTTGAAACTGGAACAAGACAACATGGAGGGGGTCGACGAGACCGAATGGGAGCAGTGAGCGTGCAATCCATAGGCCACGAGCGGCGTCCGAGCGTTAGTGTGGGTCCTTTACAATACTATGAGCGTGGCCGCTGGAACGGACGCTTGGTAACGGGGTGTCTGTGAACTTGGCGGGGATTTCTTATGTTGCAAGTTGATCGTATCGCGTCAAGTTTTACTGAAGTCAATGTTGAGCGTCACAGTCGGAAGTTTGAGCGTGACTTGCACCGACTTGCTTTAAAAATGTAACCGTAACCGTCGATTTTTGACAGAAAACTAATGAAATGTTGTGTTAAAGTTATCGTTGAAGTGACTTGGTGCAACTTAAATTAAACAGAAAATCCGAAAATTAAAGCTATTGCCGGGTATCGAACCCGGATCCTCATAATTCCGTGATGCGTGCTATACCGCTACACCAATAGCAGTTTAACTTACATTAAATCAATTTTAAGATGTATGAGTGAGTAAGTACGATTTGGAGGGGGAGGTCTTCCCCTCGGATCTCTGAGTCGATAGCGAAAACCACGTCTTTAAAAAGAAAACGAATAATTATAGTTACAGAAACGGATAACTCGCGTATAAAAGTCGAGTGAAGATGCTCGACCTGTTTCGGACTAGTTCGCAGTCCTTCCTCTTGGAGCACTCGCCCCGGCGGCAGCGAAACGAAGCCCGAACGCTCCAAGAGGAAGGACTGTGAACTAATCCGAAACATGTCGAGCATTAGTGGGGTTTTATACGTGAGTTATCCGTTTGTGTAACTATGAGTGAGTCTCACGGTAGTTTCATGTTGAAAACTAATAGTTGTTATATACGGTAAACTTTTGATTCACTTCTCGTAGTATGGTAAAAATAATCATAAGAAATTCCCGGTAATGTTTATGAGCGATTCCAATTTTTGTATATCCTAATATAGAACTAGCTTAGTGCCCTAGACTAAACGATAAACGATAATGCAAGGCGAATGATATGGCAACGATCCTTCGAAATGCTTGTACCGATAATTCTATATAGTCTACGGAAATATAACAATTAATAGAGCAACGAGCCTCTTTTCAGTATGCCATACTATCATTATTAATTAATTCGAGCGCCTGGCAGCTTTTCAGCGGTGGGTGAATTTGGCACTACTTTTCCCCCAATTAAAACGCCTGGCAATGTTATATTCGAATTTAATATATAATTAGCTATTATATCAAACCAAACTCAGAGCTCCATAAATTGCACACATTCAATTTGAGATATTATAGCTCAAAACTTGATACACCAAATTTGTATACAGATCAGAAATGAAACCGAGAGAAAATTGACAACAGAAAGGATATGTCAACTTTAGAGCGTTTAATATGCTTTTTTTTCAGTTCTGGCAATAGTCATAATACTTCAAATTATGTTTTTGACGCGTGTCTTCTACTAATTTTCTATGATATCGATTAAAATGCTGTATATATAATTATCGGTACAAAAACATCTTTTATAAGACTACTCATTCAAGTACGGATTCCATTTAGAATTCCTAAACCCTAACAACCATAGATATAGAATATGTAATATGCCTTATGACGAGATTTAAAGATGAGATCATTTTTCTGACACGCTGTGGGCTTGAGGGAGCCCAGTGACATACTTATGCTTTTCTGCGACAGGCGCTGACAGCTGTCAAATTTTTGGTCTTGTCTCAGATATTTCAGCGCCGATCTAATGTGGTTAGTATATTGTATATACTGTATCTAATCCAACAACAGAACCTTCATATTTTATAGAACTTTTTACCGACACCTAGCTTAGCGTAGCTTCCTTAAACTCTAAGCCTGAAGAAATAAAATCAAGTATGGTCAAATTTATGTCAATTTTTTTTAAGAAGTGTATAACGTGTGAGTACTTTGGAATATTTTGTTATATTTTTACTCCCCTTTTTCGAGTTCTATGACCATTTAGCAAACATATCTTATTTTATAAATAATTTGTTACGATGAACTTTGAAAAAATTAAAATGGAATGGAATGGATGGAATGGATGGATGGAAAGGGCGAAAATCATAGGAATCATGTTATAGGCGACGTGGCTAGCAACCTATTACTATTTTGATTCCACTTTCCACCTCTACGCCCTCAGTGTCTTACTAAACGTTTAGTCACGTACGTGGCCTGTAGGTCTTGTTACTTTAGGCTCTGTCCACCCCATAAGGGATAAAGACGTGATGTGTGAATGAATGTGAATGTGAAGTTTGAAAAAATAAAATGCAATTGGATGAAATCATAATTAATTTTTAACTCTAAAGTACTCGCACGTTGTTATCTTCTTAAGACCATATCCATTCGAAAAAAACCTTTGAATCTTATGCGGCATCATGAGGATCGTTTTTACATTGTACTCTGTGTAGTGTAAGTTGACAAAGATTACCCTCATTAATTCAATCAACAATCATAATGTACCATTTTTTTTATATGTTAAAAAGTAAAAGTATTTATTTGATCTCATACGTACGACCAAAATGTATGTCCTATGACATGGCAATGCTCATTAATGCTCACTATTTAAATACGCATTTTATTTAATTCCCGAAGCGGGTTGTGTTGAAGTGATATTAAAATTGTCTATGGAAATAACGGTAGTTTGATAGCACACGTAAATAAGCTTGAATTTCAAACTTCACGTATGAACTCACTGCAACACGTTTAGAGGTCGGTTTTTATGCAATAAATATTTGGACAGCAATGGAATTGTTAAATGTATAAAAATTCCCGTAAAAATATTGATGTCAAAACCCACGCTGAATTCTTCATAATTAAAGCAACACATTAATATCGGCTTACAAATTGGTATGTGGAAGTATCTTACGTACCTTTTGCGAAAAAGAGTTGGTTAAAAAAAATTAAGTAGTTCAATTGTTTATTACATAAAAACAATCGCGACTCCAAAGCGTTACATTCCCACGTTTGCCATATGAAATGCATTTATTTATACGTACTTTATGTATTTTAATATTGTTACTACATAAATTGTAACACGTATATATAGATAAGGAAATATAGGGTACTTTATACTTTAGGGAATTGACGTTTACCATGATTTTCTATTTGACATTGTATTTATTATGGTTATTAAGGTGATCCACTGACGGCGCATGTCAAAATTTGCTGTCGGAAAAGTTTCTGCCGTAACGTTACTTTTTAAAAACAAAGCGCTTATGAGAGAAGGTAGCTTACGCTTTTTCCCGACATAAATAAAAATCATATATAGCGGCCTTATTGGTTAGAGAAAAATGTTGTGTCCGTGTATTCGTATTAAAGTGTATGGTCGTAACGTAACGTATTTGCATAGAAACTGTTATAAAAATGGCACACACAGTCGGGCCTGATATTAAGTAAAGATGTGATCTAACATGAAACATGCTTACGTGGCATGATGCTCATTCAACCCTAGATTTGGACGTAGACGCAGGCACGGAATTAAATCGTTAGCAGTCGACAATGAATGACTGGGCATCAGTGGATCATTAGTTCGTCATCAGTGGACAGCATTTATGTATACAGATTCTTATATGTATATTGATTGATAGCTCGAGTTTAGTGTTGCTAGTTGATGCCATACATAACACGTTTTGCTCAAAAAGCCAAAGAGGTCTCTCTCGTCAACGTAATTTATGTATAATGTTGATCAATGCAATTTTAACACGGTTTCTATGTACCTATAGTCTTTTTTTCCACCTATACGTCCCACAATCATGCTGAACGTGTTACCTTTAGGCTGTCTGTCTCATAAGGGATCAAGTGATTTATGTATGTATAAAAAAAACTTCACGAGTTTTGCTCGGTTTTTTTTTTAAGTTCGATTGGAGCGTGTGTAGTTTTTTTGGAAGAGAAAATGCGAACGCAGCTGTGAAAGTAATACTAAGGTATACGCATTTAGAAAATATAGCAGCGGCCCGCGACTTTGTTTGCGTCTTACGGGTACTTTGCGCTTCTACGGGACAAAAGTAGCATGGGATCAGGGATAGTTTTTAAAGTCCTACTAAAAAAAAACATTTTTATTCAACCTAACAGGTACATAGAAACCGAATTTATTTCTTTCCAAATAAAAATTGACGGGTTGTATGGTTAGAAGCCCTTTGTCTATCGCAGGTAGAGAAAATGTGAGTTGATCATTTTTAATCTATATTTTATTCGAAGTTTATCCGACGGCCGTCATAAAAGGGTCTTGTATTAAAATGAATCTCATCAAATTATTCACATTAGATTTGTAAAGGAAATCGTTTGGTTAACGACTAGACATAAATAAGTCTTAATGAACTTTTGTAAATTGAATGAAGTCTAATGACGTGTTGTCACATCTCCCCTCCCGCTCTAATTGAGTGCTTACGAGCGGGACAGAGGTCACGGGGAGATACGTACGCTTTCGTATTACTTAAATATGAATAGAATAGATGTAATTTTATTACTAGTCAAAAAGCTATTCCTTAAAGAAGTCTTAATGTTTTTTGCGCGTATCTTTATAATTAATTTATGATTATAGTATTTTTTTTAGTTAAGTTACTTGCTCTCTTGTCGGTATTGTTTTGTACAACAAATAACCGAAGTAAATCTTGCTAAAAGCGACTAATATGTATTATTCACCCATTGTTCATTGATACTCGAGGTATAACACTAGCCGAATGAAAGTGTGCCGGCAAAATAATTCTCAAAGTAGCTTTGAGAACTCTTTTAGCGCAGTCGCGCTTGGACCTCCGAAATACCACCTAAATAGTAGAATTGAAGACAATGTTTAATCAATCTATAGTATAAATTGTCGAAGATTCGTAGACTTCACATCTTCGAATGCGCGAACTGATATTATTGTTATTAAGTATATATTTATTATAATAGTAGCTGTTTCCGTGGTATTTTGTTTACCTGTATTATATTAGTTGTACAATGTACCGACAGTAGAGCCGACGATTGCACATAATTATATCATATCAAGGCTTTAAGCTATTCACCAATATCATTTATTTTCTAAGTACGCACCTTTGGTAAATGAGATTACTAAGACAAGTTTCGTGTAACTTTTGTCATTTCACTCTAAAATTGACATAATTAAGTGTATGGACATTAAGTTCAAATTTGAACTGACATGTAATTATTTAATGTTTTTTAGGATTCATTTACGATTTAAAAATAGAAATGGCAATAGTTATGCGAAACAAACATATAAATTATAACACATTCGTACGACGTTATATTTAATCGCATGAAATGAACTAATTAACCTGACCTTTTTATAACCTAATATTCCGACTTAACCGTAAGTAATATGTTTTTTTTGTAACATTTTTTTTTATTGTATAGATAGATTGTCATGCGAAAACATTTTGCACAAATTACTCCGGCTCTCTCCCTACCAAAGTTGTGAAATGACAATAATTTGTTTCGAAACGATAATCTTCCAAACGATTGCGCGTTCGTTTTGTCTATTTATTTATTTGTTACATTCGAAATTATTACGCATTATTATGTAGGTAAGTTAGTCTTTGTAACTGAGTTTGTAATTTGATCTGTAAATTCAAATCTATTTGATTTATGATCGGCATGCCATGCAATAAATAATCGCATTAGAAAACTTTTAGTTCATCGCTTGACTACGTTTCGTTCGTTTTGAAATGTTTAATGAGTCTTTTTTGTTATCATCATCATCATCCTAATAGATTGTTTGGGTTTTCCATCACCGAAAAGCTCATGGTAAATTTCACACATGTTTTTATCTATTAGCCACATTTTTTTTAACGGTTCCTTACTCATTTTGAAAGACCAGCTGAGCTGATATTTCAAGTTCAGTGAATTTAGTCTTATATTTCATGTATCTACATCCATACCTCTTTCAATGGGGATTAAAAAGTTTTGGAAAATGATCTAACAAAACAAAACGCAACGTGGTCTCTCTTATCCGATTAATAAAAAAACTGTAAATTTTCTTTGTACGATGCTAGTCCGATTTACTGGAAGTGTCCAAATCAGCTGTCGAGCAAAGGTAGGAAGTTGACACTGTATAAAAAACTAGACGGATGATAAAAAGTAACAAAAGTGTTGAGAGATGTCGCCAATAAATGAACAATTACTATATACCTTACTCCTTCTAACTCATTGTAACCAAGATAAGTTGGAGAAAATCAAACTGATGTATCCTGTTGCTATTTATCTTCCGTCTATTCTTGTCTCTGGTCTGAGGTTTAAAGTATGTAATTTGTATTCTTTATGTATTTGCTAGTTAAGTACGCCTGCTACAATTTTGGGAACCAGTGCCAATATTTTTGTATTTTCTAATAATGTACCTACCTTCATTGGTTGACCTGTAATTTTTACACATGCTTTTACCAATTGAAAGGAAGATTTTTTCTTAATGAACTATGGATTAATGATCTTGGGATTGTGTTCTTCACATGGTCAAATCATGGTCATATCAAATATGTTTTCGTTGGTAAAGTAGCGTGTAATATCCGCACAGTGCGTGTGTATTTTTCGTACTTTTGGACGTTAAGCCCTACAGATATCCTAGTATTAAGGCAATATTTGGAGATATTTTTATTATTTTGCATTTTTTTATTAAACTCTTGCTAAATAAATTGGTGGGTTTTATTTAAAATTGTGTTTTTCTTTTAAATTTGATTTCAGTTTTCCAGTCAACAAATTTAATGTTAGATTTGCGAACTTAGATACTGGCACACTGGAAGTGGCGCACAGGTATCTCTGTTCCAAATAAACGGGAAAAATATAAAGTATTTGAAAATAAAGACAGTTGAAATAGTTTTTTAAAAATAATAGTCATGGGAGCTCTTTACGTAGAATATATATACGTAGTACTTACGTAGTATATATATATATAGAAAAAAACTAAGTTTAGGGCCAGTCCGTCAAAGTCAGGCTGGAAGACTGGAAGTCTAAATATTTGAAAAAAAAACTATATAGATGGTAAAACCTATCGAAGGAATTGGAAAAAAATATGTCATAGGTGATGCGGCTAGCTACCCATCACTATTTTGATTCCCTTTTCTACTATACGCCCATAATCATGCCAAACATGGCTTTCAGGTCTTGTATCTTAAACTTTGTCTAGCCGGAAAGGGATAAAGACGTAATTTATGTATGTTTATTTGTAAGATAATCTGGTACTTATTTATTTATTCAAAGTCGCGTACCTACTCCATACAGCGACAAATTCTCTTACGAGCTGCGCTGTTCTATTTACGTCACTACCAAAGTCAAGGTTATTAAACAAGGAGCCAATTAACACAGTAATCGACCCCGTACACCCGCCATGAAAATTAATGGGGTCCAACTAAATTCCGCGCGACATTGATATCGCACGCTATCCAGTTGACTGCGAGTAATTGGACCCTGTCGTAAAGGCCGGTCCGGTGATGTTTCTGACAAGAAGAATTTATGGGTTAAGTTTGAAAATGGATAAATTCATAGCTTGTTTATGAGTTCTGTGTGAGCTTGTGTTGCGTTTATAGCTCAAGCCTTTTGGACGCCATATTGTACGTGGCTCGCAGGATTGATGGCGTTGCAGAACGTTCTCGAGGAAGACGCGTAGGCAGTCCTCTTAAAATCCCTGACTGATGGCTGGTGAAGGTCGGGAGAGTCCGCTGGATAAGGGCCACGCAAGACCGGTCTTCATGGCGTTCTTTGGGGGAGGCTGTTCAGCAGTATCCGTCTTCTATCCTCGTACCTACTGTTTGACACTTAACAGAAAGAAATGGTTAATACGATTGCGGTTACGAGTACTCTTTAAGAGCCATAAGCTGTTTCTTAGAAGTCTTAAGTATTCCTTAGAAGTTCACAAGGATGGATGAAGCGAACCGTTTGGTCCCAAACATCGTGTGAAAACCAGGACCATCTTAAACTAGGCTGGGGCCCTTGGGCACACAAGAATTTGGGGCCCTTTTGGAAAGTAAAAAATGCGAATTATAATAATTTTTTTTTACTAAGTATGACCATTTATTATAGAAATTGTCGATCCTTCGGGGCCCCCTGAGAATGGGGGCCCTGGGCACGGGCCCCGTGTGCCCTTATGGTGAAGACGGTATTGGTGAGAACCTTTTCGAAGTAAGTACTTTTGTTTTATTATTTATTCTAAAAACTATCTTCAACTGTAATCGACTGCGGCTAAAGGTAGATAGGTATTTAATAAAACTATTGTTCACTGAATTGGGCCGAGCCGAACACGCAACAAAGGGATGAAACGAAGTTTACTTGCTCGTTAATAATTGATCCACTATTGTTGTTTCCAATCATTTGTAGCTGCTCCTAAATATCTAGACGTAGGTACCTATATACTAACTATATTTTATAATAGTTTATGACTTCATAATCCGTGAACAAATTGGAGACGTTTTGAATAAAAATAAAAGTCAGGCGAAAACAAATAGACAGGAGAAACGCAGGGATAATAAAAACAACAAAACTAACATTAATGTAATACCTAGCTAAATAAATAAAATAAAATAATAGATACACACTTATACCTACACACATAACATTACAAACTGTCATGTTGTGTCTATTTAAACAGTCTCCGACTAATTTCTTTCTTTTATTGGTTTTCCGGTAGAGATCGCTGTTAAGCGATAAGATCGCCTATGGTCTACCTTGTTCTTTGTTTCAGTATTGTTTTGTACTGATTTGTGGTGTTCAATAAATAGTATTTGTATTGTATTGTTGTCAGGTTAAGAGTTAACTTACCTTAAACTAATAAATGTTTAACTTTGTGTTTAGAAAGTAATAAACCATTAGAGTGTATGTTTGAGTAGTATCAATTTATTGTATCTTTATTAAAATCCCCGTTTTGTCGTGGTCCTACTGATATATCCCATTAGTAGGACCACTAGATAACAATATACATACACCCTGAACAATATACAGGAGGTGGGTTTTGCATACAACAGGTAGGGCAGACAGAAATAGGTCTTCCTCGTGGTCCTACTGATATGTACCATTAGTAGGACCACAAGGAATACCTATTTCTGTTTGTCCTACTTCATATTTGTATGCAAAACCCACCTACTGTATATTGTTCAGGATTGTTATAAAACTAACCTAATCTACTCTATACAGTTCTACAGGATGGCCATTTCAAGGCCCCTGAAAAATATACAGGTGGTTTAAATAATTGGCAACCGGTACATACACACACATAGGTACAGTCAAGTGTAATAATATGTATCTAGACAAAGTTTCAAAAATAAGTACCATAGGTACGCTCTTACGCCAGCGTAATAAGGTCCTGGGACATATTTTTGAGAAGTTCCTATCGATACTTATTTTTACACTTGACCGTACATAGGTCAGACAAATAGTTCTCCCTCGTAGTCCTACTAACAGGACCAATCAGTAGGACCACGAGAAAACGGGTATAAAAATCAAGCATTTTTCATGTACATTCGTCATTAATTGTCTGTTATATCCAAGTGCGTCGGACGCGGAAGCGCGCCAATCAGGACAAGGTTGATTGACGGCGGTCCGAATTGGACGTCTTCCGACACGTTCGTTACTACGGTTCGGACCCTTAGATGACGTGATTTACGCGGGAATTGTCCCTCAGCGGAGGGTTATACGTGTCATATACACGTAAATATATAATTAGTAGTGTCGCTACCTGATTAAAAATACTCACGTCTTTATATTAAGATTTTACTACTTCTAAATAATTATTATAAAGGGCTTGTATAATAATGTGTTAGTAGGTAGTTAAGAGGAATTTAATTATACATGCATACATAGGCCCCGTTTTTGAAAGCACAAAACGAGAATGTATTTATTGGAAAGTGGGGAAAAAATTGTATTGCTACAAAGAACAAAAAATATTTACCTTACGCTACGTAGCGGAGTACAGTTTGACAACAAAAATAATGCTCCACGATGTACCTGCGCAGTATACCAATTTTAGTAGCGCGGGAAACTCTGGCGCTGTTATTGGTCGATCGATTTCGTACCAACAATGGCAAAATCGTGTAAGCGGGACAGAGCTAAGAATGCAAAGCAAGCAATACTATGCCAGTTGCGCTTGCAAATAAAGTTCAATATAGATTATTTACACGTTCGGCTACCATCGGAAACTGGTCTGCGCTTCTCTGCGCAAACGAATACTGCCGATGCGCATTATATTTGTTGTCAAACTGTAGCTAGGTAAATATTTTATGTTCATTGAAATAGACCTCCGCAAAGTAACTCCTGACTCAATAAAATATTGCTACAAAACTACGGCTCCAATTTAATTTTTAACCAGTTGACTAGATTACAGGGATAGCTATTATTTTATTTTAAGTTACCTACTCGTATTTCAAATTCTGCACAACAGTAGGTATAATGCTAAGCGCAAAACTCGAGAACGGCTGAACCAATTCGGCATTTTTTAATAATGTTCGTCAAGTTCAACGTAAAAGTTAAAAATAAAATGTAACGGGGGCAAAGCAGCTAGTATTAAATAACACTATAATTTATTTAAAGCTTCGCAAGAGTAGGATTCCGTGTTGCAATTGGATAGCCTCCTCTGCTCGAAAACATCCTCCCAATATACAGTGGCCACATATCATTAATTTAATTCGTTATTATCTATTTATTTACCTTAACATTTCGAAAAACTATATACTCATTATTAGCGTGCAAATCAGGAGCGGTAAATTATCCTACGTCGAGCTACCCTTGACCCACCTCCATAGAACGTGATAAATCCATAAACACCTAGCACTATCTACGGTGATAATTGTGTTTGTTACAGAAACATCCTATCCTTTATGAAATATGGGTGTACTTAGGTCGTTTTGTGTTAAGAGGTTTAAGGGTGATACAGACATGACGGAACGCAACGGATATGGTTTTGCATTTTAAAGCTTAAACAAACTACGACATTAACTCTGTCTACCTCATAAGGGTTAAAGACGCGATTTTTGTATGTATGTATGTCCAATACCTATATCGTTTAGGTATGCAAAGTAAATTATTTAAAAAAATATTCTGGAATATTTAAGCAGATAGTGAGGTTAGTTTAATTGAATAGATGATTGTTTCTTTTTTGTTATTTTTTTACATATTTTTCACCACAGCTATAAAATCTTGAACGTACAATAGGTACTAATACTCTTTATTGAACACCACAAATCAGTACAAAACAATACAGAAACAAAGAACAAGGTAGACAGTGGGCGGTCTTATCGCTTAATAGCGATCTCTACCAGACAACCAATAAAAAAAAAGAAATAAGTCGGTGACATACAGTGGTGTTCAGTGAAATGAACCCACCCACTTACGTATTCCGGATAATTTTTTAACCGACGAAAAAAACGGAGGACGTTCTCAATTCGACGGGTATGTTTTTTATTGTTATCCGCGTACATCAAGATCAGAATCCGCGCTGCTCTGCTCCGCGGCGCGCTCCGCCGCGTCTACGGCGTCCCATGCAAAGTGGACGGCCTGAAATATACCCAGCAATCAGCTCTCTTTATATCCCTAATAATGCCCACACAGATTGCCACTATTAATCAGGAGTTATTTATGGGCCAGATACATCTTAACATTTACTGTATAGTTATGATACACTGGCGGACGGGCGTAGCCAGGAGGGGGTGGGGGGTTCAGAGCCCTCACCCCCCCGAAAAGTTCAGATCAAAATCAAATCAAAAAATCAAAATCAAAAATGTTTATTTGGTTTTTTACATTTATGGTTTACAGTAATACAGGTTGGAACCTTCCTTTAAGCATGAGAAATGCTTGTATCGGAAAGTTCCGCTCTTTCTTAACTTGACGGTTAACAAAAACCAAGCAGAACCTAACCCAATTCTATCACTAACTTAACTATGTGTGTGTGTGTGTGTGTGTGCGTGTGTGTGTGTGTGTGTGTGTGTGCATGAGTGTGCATGAGTGTGCCTGTTTGTGTATGTTTCTGTGCGTGTGCATACATGCAAATGTTCATCCCATCGTAATACATTCTCTCCAGTCAACACAACAGCCCCTCAGTTTCTTCGTAGTTTAAGTTCAGTATCCATCCAGTAATTACGCATCTACAGTTGTACAGCTGGAGAGGGTAAATGTTCAGATAGTCATCAACAGAGTTATACAAGTAAGCGGATTGTACAGTAAATTGTTTCCTAGCAAATTTGGATTTATGTACTGGAATAGGAACGACTTTGGCTTTTCTTCTCCGTGTAACAGTTTGCGGTACATAGCTCAAAGTAGTACGGTGCAACCTTAATATACTAAGTACAATATACAATTTACGCATCGAAAGCAAATCACACTCTTTGTACAGTTCCACTGTAGGATATCTGTAAGGTTTGTTAAAAGTAACTTTAAGCAGACATCTCTGTGCCCTCTCTACCTCAAGGAATTTAGTTTTATTTGCGCCTCCCCAAATAGGTATACAGTATGTCATTATGGATTGAGCCAATGCGATATACAGTTGCTTTAGAAGTACATTGGATGAAATATGTTTTAAAATCTTAAATATCCACGATAGATAGATAGGTATTAATATTCATAGAATTAGAATCAATTTCTTGTATAACACGCACACAATCACGTCTTTATCCCTTACGGGATAGACAGAGCCTAAATGCCACGTTTAGCATGATTGTGGGCGTATAGGTGGAAAGGGGAATCAAAATAGTGATGGGTTGCTAGCCGCATCGCCTTTAATATGATTCCTAAGATTTTCGCCCATGACTTCGATGGGCTTTTACCATCTGCGCAGGAAGAAAAGCAACTGGTACATTCTGTTTTTTCTTACACCCAGACCAGCATGGAAGATTATTATTATATTATCTGTTTGTTTATATTTATGCCATGTACCAAACTATTTGACCTACTTAGATGCTTGAAACTATATGACGCTGACTGTACCTATAAATGATAGTAGGTTTGCCGTACAAAATTCTTTGTGCACTTGTTTTTTTATTGTATTTTCACTTCATCTGCATATAATTCGTTTATCGCTATCCCGCAGGAATTACGCAATTTTACGGGATAACAGTAGCCTAAGTGTTATTCCAGACTATAATCTATCTATGTTCCAAATTTCATCCAGATCTGTCCAGCCGTTCTGGCGTGAAATATTAACAAACATCCATCCATCTATACTTACAAACTTTCG
The DNA here is from genome assembly GCA_932294345.1 of Pandemis cinnamomeana. Lineage (NCBI taxonomy): Eukaryota > Metazoa > Arthropoda > Insecta > Lepidoptera > Tortricidae > Pandemis > Pandemis cinnamomeana. The sequence goes on from OW028721.1 coordinate 11,013,872, forward strand.
CGTTTATAATATTAGTAGGATTACCGTCGCTTTGTTTCTGTTGTAACGGTGTGTAAATTGCTTGATGAATAAATAAGCACACGTGAGTTGAATTCATGCGTTTCGTTTTTATGCAAATTGAAAATTAGTAAGTAAATTGTTATCCGAATGATTACACTCCCGTTGAAATACGAGGGCGTCAAGCAGTGACCCGTAAGTAAGTGGGCGTAGCCGAGGACCAAAGTTAGGACGTCCTTGTGACACTGTATATATAATCTACCTACTAGCTGACTCGGCGAACTTTGTTCCGCCTTAAATTTGTAAAATTCTTTTGTAAGTGCATCTTTATACTAATCAAGGAATAATGTGTAGGCATGCTAAATTTAATGTCTGTAATTTTATTAGTACAACATTTCGGAATTTTTCAATCTCGTGGGAAAATCGGGATAAAAAGTATTCTATGTCCGTCTCCTGGTTCTAAGCTACCTCCCTACCAATTTTCAGCCAAATCGGTTAAGCCGTTCTCGAGTTATAAATAGTGTAACTAACACGACTTTCTTTTATATATATAGATTTTACTTCCATCTCTTGTTACCATGCGGAGAAAATTTTGACTACAGAAAAAAGTGAAGTTTCTTCCAAGCTGGTGTGGCAGTAAAGAAAAGAGTTAGAATTTACATGGTAAAAGCCAATCGAGGGAATGGGCGCAAGGAATCATGTCATAGGCGATGCGGCTAGAAACACTACTTTGATTTCCCTTTCCACCTATACACCCTTAATCATGCTAAACGCGGCCTTAAGGTTTTGTTACCTTAGGCTCTGTCTACCCCGTAAGGGATATAGACGTGATTTGCGTATGTATGTGTATGTTTAAAGGAACTCTGTAGTGTTGTCTCGTAATTTTCACTTTCACATCTGAGGTTTTATACGCACTGTCCGCTTAAAAGGGAAATCTTCCAGTTAACTTTTGAACGATTGACAGGACATACTTGGGTGTTAAACAAGAGTAGACCCACAGAAAAAGTAAAAGAACCGATCGTAACCTAATTAATTATTTTTTGTGTCAACTTGTTCCAATATAGCAATAATTGTCGCTGCCCCTTTTTAGTTATTACTTTGCATCCGTGCGAAGCCAGGGCGTGTCGCTAGTATGTGCATAACTACCTGGAATGCCAACTATTAAAGCTAGAAAAACTTTACTCCTTAGCGAAGAATTTCTTATTATAATGACTCCGGAAAAGCCAAGGTACAGTTTAACCCCCTTCCTTATTCATAAACGCTCTATAAGGCTTCTGCTAACTTAGCAATCGTTTGTCCTTATCTGTGAAAGGTAAATGTCAAAGTGACAGATAAGGACAAGCGATTGCTAAGTTAGCAGAAGCCGACAAAGCGTTTATGAATAAGGCTTCGATCAACAATACAACTAGATTCACGGTGATAGCTCAGAAAACGGCTCCGAGAAATAAGACCACAAAATAAATTTGTGGCCTTATTTCTGACAGTATGCGCCAACCTCGGCCAACGTGAGGACGTGTCAAAATGCCACAACGTGCGTTCAAAAATTGCAAAAACAGCCACCGAAACACTAAGGTTTCGGAAGGAATATCTTTCTTTAAATAAGTACAAGTCAGTATTTCATAAAGTACGTAAAAATTTGCAGTTAACATTTTTAAAATCAATAATTTATTGTTTGCCAATGTTGGCCCACCATCTTGGCAATAATCGGTGGTTTTAGAACAAGAAATTCAAGGAGTAGCTGTCGTTTTATACAATATTCAATATAATTATATTGTATTTTTTTGTAGATTTTCTAGTGATCCTTTTTGCTCTGCGGAATGGATAACTATTGTCGCGAGAGAAAGAGAAGAATAACTTTACAGGCCTTACATAAATTCTGCTATATATTCGATTCATTTTGACGAATTCGACATAACTGGAAATGGCCAAAGGCGTAGATTACAGAAAAAGGCGATTCCCAAATTGCAGGTATAGTTACATAGAAATGTTTAAAATAATATAGGATGAAGTATAGTGAGATGGAACAGAGGAGCTATCACTTATTAAAGAAGACGTAAAGCTTCAAGAAAAGTTCAAGCCGTACAATATTTATAATATTGCCGTTAATTGCAGATTCACGTCAGACAATTGAAAGTGCAAGCAGCGGCAATAACAGAATCAACGATGTCAAATCGGGTAAAACATTTATGTTGTCTCTTTGTACAATTTTTGTACTTTTCTCCAACTCAACTCCAACTCAGGAGGTGCGAGGCCTGGTTTGAAACCACTACTTTCTGCTTGAGAGGCGGTAGGTCGAACAACTAGGCTACTACGGCTGTTGCCTGGCCGGGCCTGCGTGGGAACTATGGCCCAATCCCTCTCGTTGTTAAAGGAAGCCTGTGCTCAGCAGTAGAACGTAGATGGGCTTAATTATTCAAATTCATATTAATATTTGTATTTGTAAATATCTGTCAAATAAAAAAAATTCTGAGTTATATACTTAATTGCGACTCCATTATTACCCTGTTCCTCAAATAGAATGACATCTTTTTGAAACGAAGGTAGTTCTTTTGTTTATCGAACGCTTTCGCTCGTCTTGTGACGAAACGTCGTAAGTATTATATACAATTATAATTATTTGGATCTTTATTGCTTAGACTTAAGGTTTATTTTACGTTAATAAAGAAGCTAAAACAGATATAGCTATAAGCATAAGCAACACGACCACTTTTTCGCTTTGATTTTGTATGGGACCGTGAATCTAGTTGTATTGTTGATCGAAGGAATAAGGGGTTAATACAGTAAAGATATTTTAATTAAACAGAGTTGAAAACTGAACGGGTCAGTTATAGGTATTATTTCAACAGTTTGACCTTTTATGATCGGGGCAAAATCAATATTAGCTTCATTGATTGGATTTCTTAGAACCAAGTCAATGAACAGGTCCGACCCAATAAAAAGTAAAGACGGAGCTTTGTGAACGGCATAGATACAGAATATGTATACATAAATACATTTCTGACATTATATTAGTCTATCGTATTTTTATACACATACATACACAAATCACGTCTGTATCCCTTACGGGGTAGACAGGGCCCGAGGTAACAAGACCTTAAGGCCACGTTTTGCATGATGGTGGGCGTATTAGGTGAAAAATGAAATCAAAATAGTGATGGGTTGTTAGCCTCATCGCCTATAACATGATTCCTATGATTTTCGCCCATTCCCTCGATTATTATTATTATTTTATTATTATTATTTTAATGCTTTATGTTTTCAGGTTAAGTTAGGGTCTTTGGTCTTAGCTTTTTAGTATGTCTTCTCTCTAGACTCTGGTTTCTGTTGTCCTGTCAATCGATCGAAGGTTAGCTGGATCTCCCCTTTAAGGGATAAGTTCGCCTTTGTACATCTGTTTTTCTCAATACCTGTAAAGTTGAACTACGTAGTGTAAAATAAAGTCGCTTTCTCTGTCCCTATGTCCCTATATATGCTTATATCTTCAAAACTGCACAACGGATTTTGATGCGGTTTTTTTAATAGATAGAGTGATTCAAGAGGAAGGTTTTTATGTATAATTCTACGCAGACGAAGTCGCGGGCAGAAGCTAGTGTACAATAAAGAGTTGTACATACACTCTTTATCATACCATTTATCTAAATCAGTTGACCAGTGGAGCAGTTATGAGCGGACATAGGAACATACAAGTCACTCCTGTCGGGAGTTAAAGCTACTCGTGAACATGAAATAATACCTGTAATTTAATATATCCGGAAATATACAAAATGGGTCGAGCTATAAAGTGTGAACAGAAGGGCGTCCTTTACGACCCCATAAAACATCAACAAGGTTAGAAAAAGGCAGAAATAGTACGGTCGAAGCAGCACTACAACAACTCATCTGCTTAGAATAAATATACATACATACACACATACCGTCACGCCTCTTTCCCACAGGGGTAGGCAGAGACTACTTTGTTCCACTTGCTATATTTCTCCTGACATATTTCTTTCGCTTCATCCACAGTTATCAATCTCTTCATACATGCTCGTCGGTTTCGGGTACTCCTGACCTGACCTTCTTCCAAAACGTCTCCTATTTGGTCTCGGAACGTCCGTCTAGGCTTTCCCCTCCCACCGTAACCATTCACACTCCCCATATAGATCTGTTTAGTTAGTCTACTTTCATCCATCCGCTCTACATGCCCAAACCAACTAAGCATACTTTTTTCTATTCTAGTCACTACGAGTATATCCTCTTTCACACCAGCACGTTCTCTTATCACACTTCCTTCCTTATTCTATCTTTCAGTGATACACCTTCCATACTCCTTAACGCTCTCATTTCTACTGCATTTATTCTACTTTCATGCTTCTTTTGCCATACCCAAGTTTCACTACCGTACATCAATGTTGGAACAAGCACCCCTCTGTGGACAGCCAGCGCCTTCTTCGACGACCTTCTTAGAATAAATATTCTTATTATTATTTGCACTACTTGTAACTATCAACGGCTCCACCGATTTTCATGGAATTTGGTATGGTATGCAGGCGGTTTCGGAGCGATAAATCGATCTAGAAAGGTTTCAGTTTTAGAAAACGTACAAAAAAAACGATCAAGGCATGGTCATCCAGGTACTTATTATGATGTGCTCAATTAAGAGTCATTGTATCGTAGAATTGGGTCAATTTAGACTTGCAACATAACACACAAGCATACGAATTAACACGGCAAGTTATATAATAGTTTGTAAAAATAGCCGTGACCATAACACTGAAATAGTATTTGACCTGCAAGAAACGAATCATTTAACTGAAGTGCAAATTTGCACATTAAAGGTCGTTCTTTATAGACCTAATTGGCGTAAGCATGCTTTGTCTTGCAACACAAATTAACTACTGAAAATGATACGCCTTTACATACTAGCTGATGACAGAATTAAATATAGCGACACTCACAAAAAATATAGTTTTTTATTGGTAAAAGAATTTACGTCACTGTAAGCCGTAATAGAGACACTAGCCAAGGCAGGACGTCAAACTTTATACAAACCACGGGCGGTAATTCGTAAAGCCCCAGATCGCATATTTATGGCCCTCACCTTCGGTTCGGGCCACCAACATCTGCGATCTGGGACAATTACGAGTTCGCCGCCCTAGGTCAGTAATGTACTATTTCAAAATCGGTTCATTAGATCCAGAGATATTCACCCGATAGACGAGATCATTTTTCTTACACGCCATGAGCCTGTATTACTTAAACTAGTGACATTACAGTACATACATCTGTACTTTAATGTTTTTTACAGTACAGATTTTAGTATAACCTTACAAAAATCTATACTGCAGTAACATTAAAGTACAGATTTTATCTACTACCACAGACAAGAAAGTACTTACATAAATCACGTCTTTATCCCTTATGGGGTAGACAGAACCTAGTAGGTATAATTGGTTGTAATAATGCTGGTCATTTCCCTACTGCTTCTGGATCCATCTTAGAGTAGATACTTATGATATGTGTGTAGATAAAGAACGTACGCAACTATACATAATTAGGCCTTAAAACACTTGTGTATTAAGGACCCTCATTATGTAACGGTTGCATAACATACTATTTATTACCACGCGCGACTGCATTGTAAACAGCCGTCAAAGTTTCTTTGACATCGCTTTGTCGGCACAATTTTGAGTTTAACGTTAACCTTTGCTCTATAATGGCCTTGATTTAAAGCTCAGGCTTGACGGATCGTGCTTTTTTATTTATTAACAAGCAGGTAGAAGTACATTAATACATTTTAGCATGCATCAGTTCTCCCTGATTCACTGGTGTCGACAATAGAGAACAATGTAGTATTGTTTGGATCCCACAGTTTCAATAAGTGTCGACTGTTTAGCTTTATTCGGAGTCACGCTGGAACCGAGTTAGTAGAGCGACTGATTGCCAGGTGTACCATGGCATGTATGGCAAACTGTGCACAAAATAACCTACTTAGCTGGGTACTTGTGTAGTTGTGTACTCACAGAAGAATTATCCAATAGAGTGAAAGTCTTTGAAATAGAACTTCCGTGAGACACGGCATAACTTTGAGTTCACGGTCGGCTGTCCGTTCGTGTCTTCAAATGATTGGCTCGAAACATATCGCCTACCGTGACTACGAATACATGAGTGGTAAAGAAATCTCATTCATGTATTGAAGATAATAAAAAAACTGCCATACCTACCCTTGTGGCGATCGCCTACCCGACTCTTTCTAGAACGAACATTAAGAAAAAGACGGATAGTCTATAAGACACAGCTCTCGCTCGCACTCGTACTATACAAATTCCTATTGGTTATTTTAGTGTTCGACCGAAGCATGTATTTGGTCGACTGAATAAACAATAATAAATTGTTTATTTAGGCAATAATCCCATTCACTTGTAAAGATCATTTCTTACATCTAATGAAAGCCAGTTTAGTAGCGCACATCGTTTAATTCTCTTGGTCAGCAACATTGAGCTAGTTCAGTATGACCCTCCGCGGGAAGAAATAGCAAGAAACCTCAGGCATAATCTTTTCTTATTGATCGCCCTATCTTCTATTACCATTAATACAGATTTACACTTCGAACTTATCACTACACATATCAGCATCTCACAGTCAGAATGACAATACAATCTCCGTGTCTCTTCTAGAGCGCTTGGCGCCAAAACGTCGTTGACATCTGTCAGATGTGAACGTCACTGCCCTGTCCAATGAGTGCTCTTTAACAAAGTCTGTTTTCATTTACCATAACGAAAGATCAGTTTTGAATTCTTAATACAATCAAAAAATAAAACATTAAAATTACAATATCTAAATTACACATTAAAACTGAAACGGAAGTTCTGGTTTTGATTATAGTTTTGGCCGAAACCGAAACCGAAGCTTTTATAAATGTGGTAAGCCTTGAATGAAATGTCACTGGTGCGTTCTTTCCATATACTGAAATGATCTCTCTGGTCAAATATTACAAGGTTCAAACTTAAACATTGTCATTGTGGCACTGGGTCTAAATTTAACTAAACTAAAGAGTTATAATGTAATCAAACGCGACCCGAAAGCATGATGTAAGTTTCGGCGTGGCTGCAAGGTTCCGTTGTTTTTTTAGCTGAAACATGTTTCGGCCGAAACCGACTGAAGTTAAAACCGAAACCGAAACCAGACAGAACAATTATTTAATCATTTCTCATGCCGACGTAACTAAACAACGCAACGATTTTGGGTACTATCCAAAGTAGTCGCACCCGCCTGTCCAAAAGTAGTAGCTATAGTGCCTGAAAGCTCGCAGCTAGTTAATTATCTTACTCGGGAAAACATTAAAACTGTTCACTACTCGACACGTGCACGCTAAGTGATCAAATGGGGATTCCCATTTTAATTGAGTCAATCAATTAAATGTACTTATGTAAAAAAACAGTAAAAAGCCGTGGCAGCCTAGTGGTTTGAGCTATAGCCTCTCAAGTAGTGCGTGGGTTTGAATCCCGGCCTCTGAGATTTTCAAACAATTTTCGCACTATTAATTTAGCATGAACTTGTTCAGTGAAGGCACAAATTGTGTGGAAATCTGGACAGGTAGCTACATATTACACAGGCGAAGAAATTCAATGGTGTGTGTGAAGTGAAGTCCCCATCCCAAAAGAGACTTACGAACCACCTTTTCATTTTCACTTAAAATTTTGTATAAACAGAATGCGTAATCGTAGACCACATAAACTGCTACGACGCGCAAGTAGGTAGCTAACGTCGATGACGTCACCCACATCTACATTGCACTATCAAAGTTTTTCATCGCGGATACATAAATACAACTTCCAACTCTTCCTTCGTACTTCGGTCCCCAGTCTTAATATCGGCCTAGAGATAGATCTAAGACGGCCTTTCTCCATACCAAAAAGGTCCAGGCAACTCCGAAAAAAAAACGAGTTTCGTATTCCATCCCTTTCACTCCCTTATTACCGCATTAATGTAAGCAGAACGGCACAATATGAACATGGAATTTGTTATAAGGCCAGCTTCCAACGGGATAAGTTGGCCAGGGTCGCACGATTCCCTTATTACGCCTAAGCACCCAGCATGAATGAACGGTGCGGAGGCGTTGTCAATTCTTTAATACACATTGCGTATATAATTTCGTTTGATCTAATACACGCTTGCGTGACTTCATCAGGCGATGACGTCTAAAAATAAAATGGTTAAAATATCGAATATAGCCTTTGCACGTCCGTTATGTTAACACTCCGGGTAACGCGGGGGAACCGAAAGGTTTATAGAACTTTGTGGAATTAGCCGGGTTTTTCCGTGGGTTCATGGGTACGCGCTATTCCATGGTGGTATTCAAGTACTGATGGGGTAGAGTACCGCCATTTTACCGTCTGACGTGTTGGATTGTAGACGTTTATTTGGCTTGGCTGCCGTTTTTGTTTTGGTGTGAAGTTGTGTGATAATGAAGCAAGTTGGAATATACGCAGGTTTGTGATGTTTTAACTTTGCTATGGTGTTATCGACAGGAATATTCGGTGTTTTTCACTGAATTAGAAAACGTCTCAGCTGGAATTTTGTGGACTGGTTTAGGTTTTGATCATTTATGTTTTAGATACAAGATTGTCTAGGACCTTGTTATTTTAAAACATTTTGAGAAAGCTGTCGTAACGGTGGTCCACGCGTGTCTGCGTCGGAAACAGCTCTCAAAGCGACTTTGAGGATTGTTTTGTCGGCACACTTTCAAACAGCTAATGTTATAATGATATCTTCAAAATAAGACTATAGTAATAGAGTTTTTAGATATTAAATTGTAGTGAATAGAACTTTGTTATCTAGATTGAGTTGCTGTTAGAACTTTTTCCTGAAAATTGCAGTGGTAACCGGGAACCATAAATTGTCGATATGAAGAAATTATTGCGTTTAAAGCGCCTTATGCTTAAGCGTTTTTAGAAGCTTTAATTTTACTCACCAGATGGCCTTGAAATTAGGTAAACATGTGGGATGGCTGACAATGCAAGTACATTGGAAAAAGTTTGCAATAAAAATGACATTATTAACAAAGAACGTTTAAGCTTATGTAATAGTACTTTGTTTTATTTTTATTAGCCTGTTGTTGTGTCCCACTGCTGGGCACTGCTGCTGTTGTTGGGTCCCTTTCTTTCACTTGTTCCTCTCAAGAGTATTACTTTGCATTACGAGTATCTGTCACTTTTTGTCTGTGCCTCACACAGACTAAATATTATATTGTTAGATAAACAAAAGCTTAAGAATTCATTTGTTTTTGGGTTTCCGTTATGAGATGGCTTGGAAAACCGAACTAGGTATTGAAAAAAAATAGGTATACGTTATTATGTATATAATATATAGATCTTACAACATAGAGACAAACGTGTATGCAGTCTCTTAGCAATTGCTTTAACTAGCATAATGGAGTTAACATTACACCAACTATTCAAATTATCTTTATACCAACTGACCTACTAAGACTAGAGTATATAGAGTATACATATTATGTACTGTTAATGGTGCTTCTTTATCATCTTAATTTACGTTTTAGTTTTTTTTAATAAACTATATTCTTACGTACAAATCCTAACAATAACGAACACAACAATAATAACTCAATTTGATGCAGTCGTTCTGAAATTATCTGCGTACTTAATTTTCAGCGATTCATTTTTATTTGCATAGCATTTAGGACAGCAAATCTAAGGCACTGATTTTTTTTATGAAAAATATGTAACACCTATTCCAAAGACATTTTAAAAGCATAAAAAGGTCAAAACTTAAAAAAGGTTGTAAAGTTTTGCACACCTTAGATACCTACAATATTTTATGTAGGTGCATAATTCAGTAGAAAAATAGGTGTTAAGTGCATTTACTGTAAACATCAAGGTTAGTAGTTATAACTGTCTTTTGTCGTCGTTAAAGCCTTGGTTATTCGCTGCGGTAGTAGTTCGTCATATTCCGCATTGCTTCGTTTACTGCTATGGCGTCGATTACCAGTTGGAATTGGTTGCCTAGCAACGCGAATTTATTACCCACGATGGAACGGAAAAAACCCACTAATCCTGACTTACCTTCCAATAAGACTTTGTTAAAAAAAAAAACATTTTAAATACAAGCTTTTGCTGGCTGTACTTTTTGTAGACTATAGTTGCATTGACATCCATCTTACGTAGTAGGTGTACCAAATTTCAAAACAATCCTACAACTAGCAGCGGGTCAAATATTTGCAAGATTCGACCCAAACAAAAAAAACAAACAGATGCCTTACCCCCTTATTCATAAACGCTCTGTAGGCTTCTGCTAACTTAGCAATCGTTTGGCCTTATCTGTGAAAGGTAAATGTCAAAGTGGCAGATAAGGACAAACGATTGCTAAGTTAGCAGAGGGGGTGCGAGTCGGGTTACCTCCGCGTGTGATCAAGAGCTGCGGTTCGTTTTTGGATCCGTCCGAGGGGAAGAGCAGTGCTTGTTCCGGTGCACCCTGGGCACCGGTTAATGATTTCTTGGCGATCTCCGAGGGATATCATTATCCGTTGCCTAAGAGCCCGACAGGGGGGGGGAGGGGTCTTTTGACCGTGTTCTACCGTACAACGTTGCCGACATTTTTGTCACAAGATTTTTGAATACTGTATTTATTACTCTGACATTGGCGAAATCATCGCATCGATCGATGGGGCCATATTAAAAAAGAAGAAGAAGAAGAAGAAGTTAGCAGAGCCCACAGAGCGTTTATGAATAAGAGGGTTATTCTCCACGAGATCTGATCACATTCGCATTCGCAGTACTTTTCTGTCAAATGGTTAAGACTAAAGGTAGAAGGAGATAGTCAAGTTAAACCAAAGCTTTTAAAAAGCAAAAAGCGGGTAATAAGATGGTCGTAACGTACGAGGTATTTAATATTCGATTGGCGTTTTACGATATAAAAGATAGAATTCCAACTAGCAAGTGGCAGTCTTACAGAGTACCGAGAAAAAGGCTAAGAATTAACTACACGGACGCTCGCTGCATATTCAGTCCAATGGACAAAAAAACTAAAGATTTTCAGCAACTTTGTCCGCAATTTTGCTGTGACATTGTTTGAATATGAAACCATTTTTAGGGTTCCGTACCTCAAAAGGAAAAAACGGAACCCTTATAGGATCACTTTGTTGTCCGTCCGTCCGTCTGTCAAGACCCTTTTTCTCAGGAACGCGTGGAGGTATGAAGCTGAAATTTATATCAATTACTCAGGTCTACTGTCCCTTGAAGCTGTGAAAAAATCAAACTTCTAAGCCAACGCAATCAAAAGATACAGCCGTTTATGCCGCAAATTTCCGCAAATTTTCAACTCTCAAGGGAATCAAAACCTACAAGGTAGTTCCCGTGAACGCAGAATCTTGAAATTTGGTATGAAGGTAGGTCTTATAGCACAGATTAAAGAATAATTGCGAAAACCGTAAATGTGTATGTATGTCTGTATATAGCAGTGACCAATATAAAGTAACCCCACACTGCGTACATTTTGCTTTGGAACAGGGCTCTGCTTACACTGGTTTTAGATATTTATAGATAATGATACGGAACCCTCGGTGCGCGAGTCCGACTCGCACTTGACCGGTTTTTTTATAAAGTTTCATGGCTTTGGTTCGTACTTTTACTTGAGTCTCGACTGTCCAAAGAAAAAGCGTCTTTTCAGAGTTCATACATACATACATAAATCAGGTCTTTATTCCTTACGAGGTAGACAGATCTTAAGGTAACAAGACCTAAAGGCCACGTTTATCATAATTGTGGGCGTACCTACTATAGGTGGAAAGGAGAATCAAAATAGTGATGGGTTGCTAGCCGCATCGCCTATAAAATGATTCCTAAGATTTTGCCCATTCCCTCGACGGACTTTTGCCATCTCCGCGGGAAAAGAAGCGACTGGTACACTGTGAGAGTTCCGAGAATGTACGGTTTGCCATAATTTTAGTCCTACTAATATTATAAACGCGAAAGTTTGTAAGTATGGATCGATGGATGGGTGGATGGATGTTTGTTACTCTTTCACGCCAGAACGGCTGGACAGATCTGCATGAAATTTGGAACATAGATAGATTATTGTTTGGAATAACACAAAGGCTACTTTTTATCCCGGAAAATTGAGTAACTCCTGCGGGATAGCGATAAACGATGCAGACGAAGTTGCGGACAACAGCTAGTTAGTTATAAAGCATTTTATTTTTAAAACTTGTGTATGTATAAGATAGTATTATTTTTAGAATTCAAAGTAAACCAACCTAACCTAACCTACTACATTGTGTTGACTTGTCAAAAAATACTGAGAAATGCAAGAATTTCATGTGCTGACCGAAAAATTATGTAATTCTGAAAACGATGGGACAAAAATTGACCCGATTTTAGAACAATACCAAGCCTCCTCGTGACATCTGAGCTGATTTATCAAAACTGGCTTCACGATTACGTATTCGAAACTATATTACCTACCAAGGGCGGCCTGTTACCACCATGTTAAAGCGACTCACCTACAAATCGATATTCTCGGTCGGTTCATGAAATATTTACGACGGGGGTGACTGTTGAATCGCATGATTCTTTTCTGTTAACTAACATACAACTGATTAAATCAGGCGTTACTTTGAGACAGTTCTATCTACATAAATTATTATATTATAATTTAACTAATTTATCTGTAGTCTACGATTCGTGGTTTGTTGTTAAAAAATTCGACATAATAGTTTTATTTATTTTCATCACTTAAGCTCTGAAAGTAGGTTGCATTTAACTTGAAATCCGAGTTGTAAATTCGATTTACATCTTTAGGGATGTAAGTAAATTTAAAAATCGAATGGTGCTCCTTTGTATTCACGAACTGGTAAACAAGGAGATCGTAATGCGTAATGCTGCTACCCAGTGCTGGCTGAATGTGCCAAAGCCAAAGAGCGCGAGGCCATTAAAAAAAAAACAAAAGACGGTTTGGCGCGATAAATTTTCTTCCGCTCTATTACAAATTGCATATTTTTTTATTTCCTCGCATTTGTGATGAAAAGTAGAGTGTTCAACTCGAGTGTAACTGATCAATTACACCCGCGAACTATAAGCACCCTCGCTCGCTTTGCTCGCTCGTGCGCCTAAATATCTTGGGTGTAATTGATCACTTACAACCCTTGTTTATCAATCTACTATTATTAATTGTCAAGTCACAGTACATACATAATGAAGATGATAACATAGTACTGAAGCTTCTCTAGTATTTTAATTTAAACCTGGTACATTAGAACAATACATACATACCGTCACGGCTTTTTCCCACAGGGGTAGGCCGAGACTACTTTGTTCCACTTGCTACGATCCTTACATACTTCTTTCGCTTCACCCACATTCACCAATCTCTTCATACATGCTCGTCTGTTTCGGGTACTCTTGACCTGACCTTTTTTCAAAACGTCTCCTATTTGGTCTCGGAACGTCCGTCTAGGCCTTTTCCTCCCAACGCAACCATTCACACTCCCCATATAGATCTGTTTAGTGAGTCTACTTTCATCTATCCGCTCTACGTGACCAAACCAACTAAGCATACTTTTTTCTATCCTAGTCACTATATCCTCTTTCACACCAGCACGTTACCTTATCACACTATTCCTTATTCTATCTTTCAGTGATACACCTTCCATACTTCTTAACGCTATCATTTCTACTGCATTTATTCTACTTTCATGCTTATTTTGCCATACCCAAGTTTCGCTACCGTACATTAATGTTCGAACATACAATACATACAACAGTACATTACATTAGAACAATATGTTGTTCAACACTGAGGACGGAAGTCAGACCTAACAATAAGGTCAATTGAACCGCAATTATTGTTAGTTGCTTCTAATTGGCTAAATGCTTTTCAAGAATAGCGCAAAAACGTCTACGAAGCACCTAGAAATAGAATAGGTAGGTACTCACAATAAAAAACTTGTAAAAAAATTCTATCAAATGAATCAAGATTTTTTATTTCTTTATTTTCAAATCCGCATAGTAACAAGATCACGTGACAGCTAGTAACAGGTAGAAAAACTCGAAGGCTACCCACCTGCTATGGATGGTGTATATAAGGGTATAGCACGCGTCACGGAATGACGAGGATCCGGGTTCGATTCCCGGCCATAGCTTTACTTTTCGGTTTTTTCTGCGTTCTAATTTTCAGTGACATTTAGAAATTTGTAAAAAAATAACTGGGTCCCATTTCAAGTTTTTTTTAGTTTCACCTGCCCCGGTGTCTGTTTTTGGGAAATCCAAACTTGCAAGGGCTCTCTTTGGGTAGTGCTTAGTCAAATTAACTTGCAATTTTGTTTTAATATAGAGTCCTCATTCAATTTGCTCATATGAAAACTTTTCTTTAAACTAGTCCTCTCAAACTGATCCAAGTCTTTCACTTACTAAATAATACGGCTAATTATATATAATCATGACCAACGAAAAAGTTTTTCGAGTACACCGATTTACCCGCACCGGATTCAAACCCGCTTTAGGGCTATACGCGCCAAGCATCCTCCCAATTACCGGGACTCCCAACAAGACCTCCGAAAAACTTTAACGCTTGCATACGCCATTAGTGGCGTATGGTGCCATCTATCGCAACTTGTTCATAAGTTACGATTCTTACGTTCCAAGTTACCTCATCATCATCATCACTACATAGTATAAAATAAAGTCGCTTTTTCTGTCCCTATGTCCCTATGTACGCTTATATCTTCAAAACTACACAACGGATTTTGATGCGGTTTTTTTTAATAGATAGAGTGATTCAAGAGGAAAGTTTATATGTATAATACATGCATAATATACCGTGCGAAGCCGGGGCGGGTCGCTAGTAACAGTATAATCAGTATTTCTTTTCTCGTTTTCAGGCTTGTCGCTGCTGGCGTTGGCTGCCTCAGTAGTAGCTGAGACAACAGAAGCAATAGAAGACGTATCAGAATCTGATGTGCCACAATGTTCGACATGCATCAAGGTCGACGCACTGTGCTACAATATGACATACCTCTTCGATTTAACCGCGCCCTTCCGACGTGAAGTCGTCATTAAAAACATGGGCATCCTGAGATCCAGTAATATCCTCTTCTACAGTTTCGAGCCAGAAATAAGTGACAAAGAACATTACAAAGTAGCTTTCGTAAGCTTGGACGCTCCAAACAATTCCGTTGTTCTCAACGGCCCTAACAAGCTCAACTTTAGCGTGTTTGATATAAACCAAAAAGACGGCTCGATATACTTAGGAGGGTCCGACGGTATCTATGTCTTCAATCTGCAAACCCACAAGGTCATTCAATACAGTTCCATCGGGGATACAATTTCAAGCGTTGTTTTGAAGGATTACCTTTACTTTTCGAAGCAAGGACAGAACGGGATTTTTAAGAAGAAAGGGGACGAGTTCAATATTATATTGGAAGAAGATTTGGTGAAGAATTTTGTTTTGGATAAAGAAGTCGAGTATGTTGTTGTGTATTTGAAATCTACTGGGTTGTTCGCTTATGATAGTAGAACGGGTCAAAAGGTGAGGTTATCGAAGAACGCGTTCTTTAGAGGTTTGACTGTTGATTTAGACGGGGTGGTTTATGCCTGGTGGATTGATAGTCTGTACAAAGTGATTCTAGATAAAGAGATAATACATTCCAAAGTCGTGAAAGTGGCTGATATACCTTCAATAGGAGCCATGGCGTTTGATAACAAAAATGATATTCTCTTCACCAGTGATAGAGCTCTGTTTAGATTGGTGAAAACAAACGTAACAGGTTGTTAAAAAAATATATATATTGACATGTTCCATTCATGATGATCAATAAAAAAGGTCACTTTTATGCTAATTAAAAGATAGTATCTAGTATATTATAAATATTATGTTGCCGATTGCGGGAATAAGTATTGAGTAATGAGAGAGATTAGTTAGTATTTTGAATGCTAAGAGAAAACATATTTGACCTAGTTTTTCCATATTTATTAGTTTTTGTTTTTGAAGTTTTTATTAATTTATTGATTAATTATTTCTTTATTTTATTGGTTGTCTGGTAGACATCGCTATTAAGCGATATGACCGCCTATTACCTACCTTGTTCTTTGTTTCTGTATTGTTTTGTACTGATTTGTGTTGTGGTGTTCAATAAAGAGTATTTGTATTGTTTGTCAGCGATTTTCAAAGTTTGCAATGAAAATCTAACCCATTTATAAACTTACTGTTATAGTGGCAGAAGAATGGTTAAGTTTCGAAAATAATATGTTATTAGGGATTTTACTGCTATCTTAGTTAACCTTTAATAAAAGAGATTCGTAATAACGTTTAATAATATTTTCTTTTAAATTACGCTGTATCTCTTTATTAATTACTTACAAGAAGAACGATTCTACTAATGAGAAAAGAAAGCCTTTGCTTTTAGCACTTTACTTTGTAAAATAAATTAAGTTTTGGTAATTCATTGATGTTAATTATTTAAGTTGGGAAATCACAGTTCAGTGTATCAGATAAAGACGATATTTATCACTTGTCATACTTGATAAAACATTAAACATTAAATTTCAATTGTTTAAATACATACATGCATACATTAAATCACGTCTTTATCCCTTACGGGGTAGACAGAACCAAAGGTAACAAGACCCGAAACCCACGCTTAGCATGATTGTGGGCGCATAGGTGGAAGTGGAAAGGGGAATCAACGTAGGGTTGCTAGCCCAGTTGTTTCAAATGCTTACAATAATTGTTTAATATGCTCTTTTTAATGCTAATTTGAGTTTTCTATCTCGCCAGCAGATCTGTGTTTGTCACACAATTATGATTAGAATTGATCTTGTATCTGTCTATGTCGCTTTTGTTAGATCGCCCATCATAATTTATACTTTAAGTGGCTTATGAACTCTATACTCCTAATTCCGGTTTTCGAAGTTCGTTTCGTGTCGTTCCGCTCATACTTATAGTGATTAATTTGGGAGTAAGAAGGACGGTGAGATACGAATTTCGAAAATCGAATTGTGGAGTACCTTCCTGGTAACTTTACTAACCACAAAATTCTGTGATTTTCAACATGAAACGCGAGACTAATTAATTATACAAACGGATAACTCACGTATAAAAGTCGAGTGATGCACGAAACAGCGTTCGTTTTGGTGCTGCTAGGGAGGGCGCATCTAGAAGAAGGACTTCGCACTAGTCCGAAACATGTCGAGCATCACTCGAGAGTAGGTACGATATGCGTGAGATATTCGTTCGTGTAATTATTCAGTGAATTCGTTTGTTCTGGTTACATAATAAATATTTTCTATTTAAAAACTTGTTTATATTTTATGTAATTGCTTATGTATTTTGTTAGAACGCAGACTAAACCCGATTTGTGTAAGTTTTCGGACACAAATACGTCTCGCACGCGCTTGAGTTAAAATGTCAACTACTGAGAACAGTTTGTTACCGTTTTGTGACCTTGACCTAAACTTTGACGCGGTTGGCCTAGTTGGTAGTGGCCCTGCCTGCGAAGCAAGCGTTCCGGGTTCGATTCGAATCCTGGTAATAAAGGCATATTGTGTGATGAGCACGAATACTTGTTCCTGAGTCATGGATCTTTCTATTTAAGTATGTATATCATTGTCTAGTATTCACAACACAAGCCTTACTACCGCTTACTTTGGGACTAGGTCAGTTTGTGTGAATTGTTCCCTAATATTTATATATTTATTTAATACGAGATTCTGGCCGCGACTTCGTCTGCGTCGAATTATGCATATAAACCACCCTCCTGAATCACTCTATCTATTAAAAAAACCACATCAAAATCCGTTGCGTAGTTTTAAAGATCTAAGCATACATAGGGACGAACAGACAGCGGAAAGCGACTTTGTTTTATACTATGTAGTAATTTATTTATATTTAACCTTTCATCGGCTCAGGTAGTACTAAAGGAAGTGGCTGCAACAGCACTGTACAATAAACGTTAACAAGCACATAAAAAAACCGGTTTATTAAAAACCTCAAGTGCTTGAGCGAGCTTTTTAGCTCAAAGCTCGGTTCAGACCACTTACATTAACTATGGCACTAAAAGTCCAGAACTTTAAGAGCTTTTATATTTTTTAGCCGCGAGGCAATATTGGGATTGGAGTGGTTGACTTGCTTGTAGAGATGCGTTTTGTTGTGTTTTTGAGGGGTTTTTGTAAAGTCTTAGTAGGTACATGATATTTTTTTCCTATTTTGGGATTTTCTTACTCAGAATCGTTTACCCTATCAAAATGTGTCCCAAAACTTCAATTCCAGTTCGTCACTTTTTTGTTCGTGGTTTTATGTATGGAACGTGAAGTACAGGAAAAAAATCCATAGTAAAATCTGGGACACATTTTTTCTTGTATGAGAATCGATGGGTAAACGATTGTGAGTAACAAAAACCCAAAATAGTTAAATTCTGGAAAAATTGATCATGTAGACTTTTTTTATGAAACGCCTATTGATTCTTAGGCGGCAAAGACATAATACTTCTAAACTAAAAAATACTGAAACCAGAAAACATGGTAAAATCCGCAAAGTAAAGCTAAGGCCTGGAATCGAACCCAGGCCCTCATCAATCCGTGATGCGTGCTTCACCCATATACTGCACATAGTAGCAGCAGTCAGTACCAGTTTTCATGTCTTTTCGTTGCGAATATTGTCTCGGAGCGCCATCTATTTGAAATAATGTGTTTCTAAGACACAATCAAAAAACTCCCGTGTCGTCTACTGCTGACCTAGAACCAGAGATGGCGCTGTTCTCAATGATAGATACACTGACGAGCAAAAATAACGGCCACTTCCCTCAGAAAGCTGTATGAAAAGTGACCCGTTATTTTTGATCGTGAGTAGGTAAATATCAAAAATGATTCCCGATTTTTGTGATTATTTTTATAGTTTACCCCTTACAAGGACACTAGCTTCTGCCCGCGACATCGTCTGCGCAGAATTATACATAATTATAGACCTTTTTCTTGCATCACTCTATCTATTAAAAAAACCGGATCAAAATCCGTTGCGTAGTTTTAAAGATATAAGCGTACATAGGGACACCGCATCAAATTGGTAGATGCCACAGACAGATATTACGTTAACATAGATGCGCAGATACAAACAGACAGACACGTTATGCTAACCTAGCGCCAGGCGTCGACAATTGTAATTAAAACTGAGCAGAAATTGTAATGGATCGCGCGTAAATAAAAAAGGAACCTCATTTTAAAATCGTGTCAGTCTAAAATTGTACATAAAAAGTGTTTACCGCAACGGAATAAATTGCTCGCGTCGATGCCTCGTTCTCGGGTCTGTAAAAAAACCCGATTTCGAATTACCCGAGGAAATGAGGGAAAAGGAAAAACAATAAACCGGTTTCGTTCATCGTTTCTTATTATAATAATCATTGTGGGGGATCGGTTTTTTACGAGGCCGAGGAAAATATTCATGAGTTACGGAGTATAGATACACGTAGGTTTTTAAAATACTTGGTACTTTTTGGAGCTAGTATTTTATACTTAGAGAATTTATGTAACTTTTTTATTGAAGTTATTTGGATTACCTTCTGGTCAAAAAACTGTAACAAGAATAAAATTGAATACGATAAGATTGAAACGTCGCTGAGTTTTAAAAAGTTATGAATTTATTTCTGAACAGTGAGATTAAGTAATACAATGCTTCTCATAGTAGTTAGTTAATTTATTTGTTTTATATAAAAAAATATTCGTATGCAGCAATTGATTTACCTATTAATAAATTTCTGTCAAATCACCAGAACTCCACTACCAGTTTATATTGTCATCAGATTTATTCAAGTATGCAAAATTTCATTTTAATCGGTTGAAGTATCAGACAAACATACCCTTACATTGCAAGTTAAATAAAAGTGTAATAAAAACCTCTTTTGTTTAATTCCATGTAAGTATGAAAAAACAGATACCTACTAGTAAATTAAAATAACTAAATAAAGTTAAAAATTAATTGTGAGTACTTTATACTAAGTATTTCGTATCCACTAAGTATTTCACACCAAGTAGTTTCGGTTCAACACCCTACTCAAAAAGGCGAGGCAAATCAGGGCTGTCACGTGGCTCGGGCCCGACTTGTTACCGCAGATTGGTTCCGACTTATTTTCATATTTTACCTCAGGTTTGGCCACCCCTGATATAAGCCTATTAAGGGTTGTTGCCAATTTAAGCCTGTGAAGAGACTAATGATGTTCTTTGATACAATTTTCTGGTATTGTACGGAATGTATTTATATATACTTATCGAAAAAGGTTAAACTTATTAAAGTAGAGATGTATTTAAATTAAATTTTTTTCAAGCGTCGATATTTTTGTATACTCTTGTTAGATACAACAAGTCACTGTCAACCATTTTATTAGGTAATTTTTTTAAACTGAAAATGGAAACTGTTCTTAAGATGCGATAGTATAAATACTATTTAAATTAAAAAAAACCAAATAAAACCTTCGGGGCTTGCATGTTGTCTCACTTACTCTTATCGGTTTGATTCTTGAATGTCGCTCCTAGAACGACATTATTAGGACCATTGCTACCGCCAACCAAAGTTTGTTTCCTACGTACTGTTAGGATAGGTTTTATAGGTCTACGGACTGGCTGGTTTACGGACTGGCTAGTTCATATTTGTGCTCAAGTTTTATAAATCGAACACTCGTTCGATTTTATTCGGATTTTGTTTTAGAACTTGAGGGCAGCCGGGAGATCTGTTTAAACCAAGAACTAAACCGATTCCCTGGTATACTGTAACGTTAAATTTTATTAAAGTTGAATAAACAAAGTATTAATGTAATACAATTGCATTTCTATTTAAAGTATTTAGGCCTTAAGCAACTAAAGTTCGTTTAGGACGCATCGTGATCCGTACTTGCTACATTGTCCGCTTTAGGTAGTGCTCCAAGAGCTGCTACACAGTACATATTTTATCATTTTACAAAATTTACTTGTATACAGTATCAGTCAATAGATGCGACACCTTCCGCATCAAACAGCCTAAAATGCAGTAAAATACTCTATTGTTCATCGAATTCAATACTCCAGTACGTAGCCCCAATACAAGTTGGCTTTACAAGCTATAGATTAGAAGCTGAGCACTATTAATTTATCGCCCAACTTTGCTCGGGCCGAGATAGTTTGAATTCATTGAAAGTTTTAAACGATTGCCGTTTAAGGGCTATGGAATTCATGGATGGTTCGCTTATTGTTATATTTGCAGTTATATATTTTCAAAGCCGTATTTTGCCATTGGACATCATGTACTTTTGCGTTTAAGCTGTCGTAGTTTTCAAGTCATAATGCATAAGAAATGGCATGTACAGTGATGGAAATGTATCACGTACCACCCTAACCCTGTCGCAATGAGGCTATCGCGTGCGAATTTGCCACTAGAGGCGCTAGTGTCGCGTGAGGTCCAATAACATTCACTTTTCACTGGTTCTGGTGGGCTTCGTGACATAAATTACAATTTCTTTCATTTACCCGTTGAAAAGTGATCTCCTTCGTGAAATTATCGCAAAATGGAACTGCAGAACATTGCGGCATAGCTACTCGATATGATGTTAGTTATTTATAATTAATAAACTTAATGAGATTCAAGATTTAAAACTTTGTTTCGGCGGCGATCTTATAAAGTTGCCTTTGACAGATACCTTTGGACCTTAGTCAACAGTGGCGCCAACTGGTTAGCAATGAAACGATAGTCCCCATTGCCAGGCTGCCGTCACTCGAACTCGGGGGATATGTCAGCTTATTGCGGTAGGGTTCTACGGTGGTACATGAATCCATTTCCCTTACAGTACAGTGCTTCTATTTTCTTAATGTCTATCGGCAGTCATGTTTGTATGACTGACGTTTTGAACTACTGATGACTAGAACACGGAAAAATCCGCCAAGTCAAGCTACGGCCGGGAATCGAACTCATCAAATACGTGATGCGGGCTTTTAATCCTTCACCACTCATAGCAGGTAGATAGAATAGAAACAGAGTTCACATGCCTCGTTATATACGTAGGTTACAAATCAAGCCAATTTTAGCAGGAACCCTTACTTGGCCAGAAGCTAAAGTAATATTACAGAGTACGTCTGTATAAATCGAGTAGCGATACACTGGGTGCAATGAGCTAAACACCATAACTTCTTCGGTAACCACGCAGTCTAAAGCTGCCGGATGACTTTAGTCGTATAGCGAAAACGACTAAAAAGCATTCTGGACTGTCGCCAGTGCAATCCCGATTAATACTCCCCCTAGCTGGCTCTAAATGGTTTCATTTACAGTTTATGTAAAACAGGGATGGTGGCTGGAGGTGAGAATATTGCGCTGATTCCTACAGCGGTTACTTTCTGTTCGCTAAGACTTTTGACAAGCAACTTGTAATGTCTTGTTTTTTGGGTCAAATCTGGCAAGGTAAAGACTCACTTCAGTGGTCTTCTCAGTTCGGACTTGACCAACGCGACAATTGTCGGTGACAAGAGACAATTCTGTTTACAT
The DNA here is from genome assembly GCA_932294345.1 of Pandemis cinnamomeana. Lineage (NCBI taxonomy): Eukaryota > Metazoa > Arthropoda > Insecta > Lepidoptera > Tortricidae > Pandemis > Pandemis cinnamomeana. Next base: position 11,036,360 of record OW028721.1, read on the forward strand.
TACAAACTGGACGAGAATCTGCCGTTGCATGGTACCCATAGTACAAGCTTTGCTTAGTTTAGGGCTGGGTCAATTGGTGTAATTTGTCCCAAAATATTTATTTATTTATTTATCTTCGCCGCTTGGCTTCATATCAAATACGCAATGCATTTCGAATTGTCAATGGTCACCAACAATTGTCGAGTTGGTGAACGGGGCAAGTCGGATTGATTTGAAATTTGGTAACATGTGTAACAGTACGTACATCTGAGACAATGCCAAGTGAATGTTTAAACAACTTTGTCAAAAATATCCTTATTCTGTCGATATTGTGCAGGGGCGTTATTAATACTCTGAGTACCAGAGTTTTCACTATTTATCTCTAGTTTAGAAGTTGAACTTTGTCAAAAAGCCGAAGTTAGTAAGAAAGAAGACATTTATTCCTTTTTGCAAGACTCACTAATATAAGAGAACATAGATACACAATTTGATAGAAAAGAAACAAGAAAAAAAAACAGTCATGAAAAATAGATCATCAGCGTTGTGTGTGTCTGCGCAAAAGTGAAACTAGCGTCATCCACTTAAATAACGGGGCCGTGAGGCCACGACATAATTGGTTTTTTTTTATATGAACGAGCAAGTGGGTCACCTGATGGTAAGTGATCACCACTGCCCATAGACACCCGCAACCCCGAAGGGATTGCAGATGCGTTGCCAACCTAGAGGACCAAGATGAAATGCCTCTTGTGCCCGTAATTTCCCCGGCTGTATTGTACGAGTACATAAACACGGAAGTATATAAATTTTACCTCGTTTTCGTTTACGAATGTACAATTTTGTCCACTAGAGTTCCCTGGTGGCAAATTCTGAAGATAAATTCAGAAGTGGCCTGCATCGTTTCAGGCCGTTAGAATCCGGGATATTTCCCAGGTCGCGCCGGTCCGCCGGGACGCGGGAAAAGTTAGATGGAACGGTCCGCCCAATTTCCTAGCGCCGCCGGAGGCTGGAAATGCACATTCTAGTTTCAGAAAATACTTTGAGAATTTTACATGCATAAAATTATCAACCCTACTAATATTGTAAACGCGAAAGTCAGTTACGCTTTCACGCCTAAACCACTGAACTGATACTTGGAATTTGGTATATGACTGTATAGATACTTCCAGTCCCTATGAAGAAAATAGGATAGTTTTTGTCCCGGAAAATCCACGTATCGTGAGGGTTACTTTAGGGACGGTCGGTAATTGTTTTAATGGCCAAAAAAAACATAAGTATCTTTTTTCAATTTTACTGAGAATAGGCAGCATACAGACAGGCAGAGAGACAGAGACTTCGCATTAATTATTTTGGATAAATGGACTTTAATAAATACATCATTTGCGCAGTTGGATTAATACGAGGCTAAGACGCAAATAATATTGCCTATAATATCATAACAAAGCTTGCGAAATGACAAATGGTTCGCTTATGGTACAAGAGAACCATTTGACAGATTGAAGCAATCATCAGTCTAGACTAGAACATTAGGGCTAGACAAATTGCTGCCTCGAGATGAGAAAAAATCCAGACCTAATGAATAAGTAAGTGTTTTTTGTGTTCATTTAAATTTATGAATGGATTGAGTTTCGGGAACATGTAGAATAGAAAATAATGAATGCTAACATCTGACGCACATGATATTTCATTAGCTTTTACGTCGTCCAGGGCCGTAAGTAGCAATTTACCGCCCGCTACGCGAGGGGAAATTTCCACTTTCTGGCCGGGGGAAGTCGTAAAATTGTGTACACATATCGGGCGGTGATAAAGAGAAGCTCAGGACGTATGTTTATCGCCCTCGCCTCTGGCTCCTGTGATCTGAGAGATTCTTTATTTCACCAATGTACAGTTTCAACTCTTAAAAGGATCCTAAAGCGGGTACTTATATAAAGCGGCAGGCTCGCGAGCCACGTCCACACTAGTGTTTTTAGTTACTGTAACTGGTTACCGCTCGCAGATGAGTCATCATCATCATCATCAGCCAAAAGACGTCCACTGTTGAACAAAGGGGGAGGCCCTTAGAACGCCACAGAGAACGACAACCCGCTACCTGCACTTGACCTGCATTCAGTTACAAATGAAATGTCGCCCGTTTTTCTACAATGATCTATGAAGTATGAACACCGAATCGTGAAACTCCAGCCGCGATATACAGGAAACTACATGAGCGTCTCTAACTCGTTTTCAACAAAGAATCGGACAACTTTTTCGCGCAAACGAATTCCTTTCTTGCCGGTGCGTGACTGGCATCGCCCGGCAAATACCCCATTGTTAGCCGGCAATATGTAGTAGGTCCTTAGTCGTATTGTGCTCGTAAGTGTAGGCAATTTTGAGCCAGGTCTTCGCATAACGCGCGCCGTTAAATTACGGCTATTGAATGAAATCTGAGACCGGATCTGGAGTACGCACAGCGTAGCGAGCCGAGCCGGCGCGTGCGACCGGGGGTATTGCGAAATTCGATTTTCGAAGTCCGCATCCGTCCCTTTTACTCTCAAATTGACGATTGTTGGTGTGACCGGAACGGGAATTTCGAAAAGCGAAGGCCGCTTTTACGCCAAAGAAATACGAAACATTACTAGCTTACTATTGGGGTTTTTGGTTTCATTGGGGTTTTTGGTTTCGTTTCATTTTGTTTTAGCTCCTTTTTCAAGAATAGCAACTGATACTTTTTCGCCTTCGCTGATGCCTTAAAACCAACCGAGTCTGCTGGTACGAATAAACTGACTGTGCCGAACTCTGTTACCGTAGAACTTTATCATCTACTGTTTAATTGTTAGCTGATACCTCTATCTTTGAGAACGGAGCACAATTGGCCGGGATGGCTGAGATAAGAGCAGCCAGATCTACCGACAGCTTACATGCAAAATGAGGTTACCTTGCAATATGTAGTACAAGACCAAGAATACAAGATAAAGAATGAAAACCAAACACGTTCAAGGGTTCAAACAATGACAACTGCGGTATTGACTGCTTTCCTGTTTTACCGCCGGGGTATGTACAATACAATACAAATACTCTTTATTGTACATCACAAATCAGTACAAAACAATACAGAAACAAGGAATAAGGTAGACAATAGGTGGTATTATCGCTTAGTAACGATCTCTACCAGACAACCAATAGAATAAAGAAATAAGTCGCAGACAAATAGACAGGAGAAATGCAAGGATAATAAAAACAACATTACTAACATAAATATAATACATAGCTACATAAATATAATTAAATAATACATACTTACATACATAACATTATTGTATAATACTTAAGATACTCAAAAGATATTCAAAATATATTAGAATGTAATAACGTAAAATAAATAAATTAATTAATAATTATTATTATATATATTTTAGAAGACCATATAACAGAAAAGGATAATGATTGATTGGTAGTTACATTGTGACACGTGTATTTGTAAACTGCGGCATCTGTCTTGTAAGGCAACCCACGGAATGATTTGCATCTGCATTTACAACTACAACCAGGGATCGGAACCGGTTTTGCAATACCAGTTAATATCGTTCAGAAAACCGGTATAATTACGTTCATTACATCAACCGGTTAACGGAGGGAACTAAATTGAAAGTATTGAAATAATTGCGGTGACCGGTTAACACGCAGAATTAGATTTTAGAGCTCGCGCTCGCCGATACGAAACCGGTTTTACTTAAAGCTACGCCGCCCCGCTGAGTCACGCCGCGATGCTCTTTCTATCTCTTTCCTGGATGCGTCGCCTACAAAGAATGTTTGAAGAGAGATGACAAGAGATGGCGTTTTAACACAAGTTAACCGGTTAAATTAGAATCCGAATTTGAGTGAAATTAACCGGTTAACTTACTATGGTGTGTCGAGATTTTTGCGCTGACTCTCTACGTTCATGGCTCCAGTTACTAGCACAACTCGTAACTCTAGTTGCAACTAAATCTATAAATAACACGTTCGGGATACGCAGCCTCCGCTAGATGACGGGGGAGTCACGTCCAACTAAATATCCCCATATTATTTCCAAAGGGAAAAGTTTCCTTACTTATTTCAGCATTGCCTTTCCGCAGATAACGATTTGGGACAGAAACTTGTGTTGTGACCGGTGAGCTGGAAATAGCGGGTTCTGTTTTCGCCTTCGGTATTGCGGGTCGTTGGATCTTGTGTGAGTTCCTTATCCTGGCGCCAAGCGGCAGTGCTTGCGCTGCTTTTTTTTTTATAAAAGAAGGGGCAAACGAGCAGACGGGTCACCTGATGGAAAGCAATCACCGTCGCCCAGGGACACCTGCAAGACCCGGGGAATCACAAGTGCGTTGCCGGCCCTTTGAGGAACAGGAAGGCTCGCTTTTTAAAGATCCCTAAATTGTACCGCTCAGGGAATGCTGCAGCAGGAAATTGGTTCCAGATCTTTACCGTGCGAGGAAAGAAATAACTGCTGTGTTCCGACGAGTGGGACAGCCAGTAAAATTATTGACACACAATGTATTCTTTCTTAGCCCTTTGGGCTGGTAACGCGCTGCAGTCTGCAATCCTCTGGAGCGTTGTGTTGGTTGCGGTTATTTATAGGGTGCTCATTTACCATCTGTTGATCCACTTGCTCGTTTACCACGTTTATTCACATTAAAAAAATGTTCCTTGGCGGGTTTAACTTTGCGATGTTTTTTTAACCCCTGACGCAAAAAGAGAAGAAAGAGAAAAAAGAGAGTGTTATAAGTTTGATGTCAATGTCTGTGTGTGTGGCATCGTAGGTCTCAAGCGGATGAACCGATTTAGATGCGGTTTCTTTCATTCGAAAGCCAGTTTCCTTGCGGTGGTTCTTAGCTACGTTTGGTAAGAATCGCTCCAACGGTTTGAAGGGTACCAGCTGATGTTAGCCATTTTTAGAATAAAATTGTTTTTTCATTATTTAGGTACCTACGTATGATTACTCGATTAATGCGTGATTTTTTTAATTTTAAATTTAATTGTTATTACACTCTCAATCATTCTGAACGTGGCTTTTACTTTTAATTTAGGCCCTGTCTACCCCGTAAGGGATAAAACCGCGATTTATGTATGTACGTAAGCGTTTTAGTGTGAAATCATGTTCCCCGTGAAGGTGCCTTTTTGACTTAGTTCATTTTCATAGGTTTCCCCCAGTAAATCAGTTATAATATCCCGGAACAAATCAAATCACTGTTTATATGTCAATTATATCCTGGGCGCTCATCAGGGTCATAATAAATTAAAATATTCCATCGCAACCTTTGATTCCTCGTTTGCTGGCTGAATAATTCATGGGCACCCCTGGTTTTATTTTTCGGTAAGAGATTCTGTCAGTTATCTGTGTTCCTTTGATTCAATGCGAGATCCCGGACCTTTTTGTGAGAACACGAATTATGAAAATATTGTTACATCAAAAGTACTACACCGTGCGCTAGACAACGACTATTTAAATAGGGTCTGTGTATATAGAAAGAAATAACTTTTGTTAACTTTTTCTTTCACAAATAACTCAATCGAGCGTGTATAACCTTTTTTAAGAAAAATATTTATTCAGATGAAAAAATTCTTTCGTGCCAGCACGTTCAGTTCTTATTAAGTCAACTTAAAACAGAATTAACGCAATACGGACCCAACCGTGCTAATTGAGCTGTGTGTTTCGGTCCAAATGGGCATATTTATGCAACGGCCCGGGCCGTATTGTACGTCGAGTGCATTTGCGAGCATCGATATATAAAGTATCGGTGGCATAATGCGATTTTAATGCCCGTATGCGGTAGCGATGCGGGAAAACGATGCACTCTGCCACTGCTCTGACTAATCGATTGTAAGTTCTTTGAGTTCATTAGCATTTACGTAACATTCCGTGATTGTTTATGGCCCATAAAAATACAAATTATTTACACGCATAGACACAAATGTTTGTAGTACACATTCGTTTTCTTTTTTTCCCATTCTTAATGCAGTTTACACGGTTGAGTTAGAATGATTAGTCGATTAGAGGCTAGAGATGCGCAAAACAACTCACTGAAGTGAAAAGATTGATTCATGTCTTTCGCTCTTAAATATATGTCGGCGTATGGCCAGTGTCCTGCTCAACTACTTTAGACATCTCGATTGGTCTATGGGAACCGTTATTTTTAAATGAAACAATGCTTCACACTTAGATTTTAATGTTGAAATCAAATTGATTTTACAGTAATATTCTAATGATATTCTGAGGCACAACGATCCGTCGGAGGTCCGCAAATCAAAGTGCCGGAGCGGCCGTAGCGAGCAGCTGATCGATCTCCTGCCCCCACCATACCGCCCCGCTCCGATGTTTCGTTAGGCGCGCTTGTAGCGCCATCTAGTGGCGCGCACCTTGGCCTCAGAATAGTCAATAAAGAGACTAATTTTGAGGTTTGCCGACACGGCCTTCCTGACTAGCGCACGACCTCGGGCGCTAATCTGTGAACATAAATTATGTTACATGGTACATCTTAATTTCACACATAGGTACAAAAAACAATCTCCTTCCGCATCTCACACTATCCTCGCCACGTCAAGTGATTCAACACAGATTCTGCCAATCATAACCGGCCTCATACTGCACTCGTCACAGCTCTGCGCCTCATTCTGGGGACCAGCACCCATATAGGGAGTGGCAAGCCAGATGATTGCAGCCAGTCTACGAGGATGCAGCCTGCCTTTATTCAACACACAACCGCTTCACATTCGGCTAGTCCCGGGGACTACCGCAATGCTATCAGCCTCACCAACAATAACTCTCTCTTCACTGACATTTTGATTCTCGTCGTCCACGCTAGTTTCAATAGAACCTGTATTATTTGCCGACACGGTCTCATTCTCGTCAAAGATCTCATCAAACATTGCTTCTACTACCTCAGTCAATCCCGCCCGGCCTTTTGGTACCTCTCGCAAGCTTTCATGAGGATATTTGTACGTTCTGTTTGAGCCATCAACGTTTCGTAACTCGTAACGATCATTATCTAAAACTTTTACTATTTTAAAGGGCCCTCTAAATTTTCTATCTAGTTTAGTTTGATTCCGTTCGCAGCATTTTAGGAACACAAAATCACCGACACAAAAAGATTTAACTTTAGCTTTACCTTTATTAAAACGGTCACGTTCGGTATATGCTAACGATTGAATGTTATTTGCAGCGGTTTGCCTATTTTCTTGCAAATCGGTTTCCCTATTTTCAATGCTAGTGTTATCATGAGAAATTGTTGCTATACTTAATGGTTGACTATTGATTCCGAACATTAGTTCAGACGGCGAGAATCCAGTGACTCTACATTTCGTAGAATTTAATACTAACTGAATTTCTCCGAGCTCTTCTCTCCAAATATTGTCACTGTTATTCTCTACTATCGTTAATAGGTTTTTGAGAGTCTGCATCACCCTTTCAACCTGCCCATTTGCTCTACTTGCTCCTGTAGCGATGATATGCAAGTCTATATTATTGTCACTACAGAATGTTTTGAAATCGCTACTTATAAAACAACGACCTTGGTCGGCGATAACGCGTTTTGGAGCTCCGAACAAATGAACGCAGTATTTTAGAGTCTCTACGGCGCTATTAGAGTTCAAAGTGAGAGTATGCCGTAACAACACAAATTTGGTAAACGCGTCAATTACAACAAATACGTACTCTTTTCTTTGACTTTTGCCACTAAGTTTCCCGCTTATATCGATATGCACTGTGTGCCAAGGAATAACTACTTTGGGTATTGGATGCAGTTGGATTTGTTGCGCTCCAGAACTGCCTTTACACGTTTTACACACTAAGCACGAGTCAACAAATTTTTTAACAGCCTTTGCCATACCTTGGAACCAGTAACATTCGTAAAGTTTGTCTAATGTTTTGTCGTAACCTAGGTGTTTTATTTGATTATGGACATGACTTATAAGCGACCACGCCAGCGAAAGTGGAACTACGGGTAACCAAGAGCTACGCTTGTTTCGTTGAATTTTACGATACAAAACGCCATTTCGAACATCATAAGACTGAGCTATATCTGGAGAGAGTTCACCGCTGTCCCATTTTGATACTATATCCGAAATCTCACTATCGCGTTGCTGCTCTACAGCAAGCCAGCCATGTTGTAGTTCGACACTTTGCACCAACTTCGTTTGAGAATTTGAATCGACGTTGGGTAACGGATTTCTGGACAAAAAGTCAGCATGAGACATGTGTCGACCCTCTCTATATTCGATATTAAAATCGTAGCACTGCAATATTGCCCACCACCTATGAACCCGCGGAGTAAGGTCAGTTTTTGTGCTAGAAGACTTCAGCGCATTGCAATCAGTACGTACTGTAAATCGACGCCCGTACAAATAGTGCCTAAAACTCTCAACAGCTTTAACCACGGCGAGCGTTTCGAGCTCGTAGGAGTGGTACCGTGATTCAGCTTCACTGGTACGACGACTGAAATAGGCCACGACATGGGGAGCTTTATTATGCCGCTGGATCAAGACGGCGCCATAACCCTGAGAGCTGGCATCCGTGTGAAGCTCTATATCTCTATCGGGGTCAAAAATGGCCAGAACAGGCTCTGAGGTAAAAATTTTTACAACTTTTTGATGAACCTCAGAATATTGTTCTGTCCATTTTATCTGTCCTTTAAGTTGTACAAGAGGATAAAGCGGGGCCATAAGCAACGAAAAATTCGGAATAAATTGTCTAAAATATGAAGCCAATCCTATAAATTGGCGCACCTGAGTTGCGGTACGGGGGGGAGGACTCTCTATTAATGCCTGGATTTTGAGTGGATTTGGTCTTATTTCACCTGACTGTATGACGTAACCAAGATAAGTTACGCGAGTTTTTAAAAAGCTACATTTTTTCATGTTTAACGAAAACCCAGCCTCAGTAAGAGCTGTAAGAACAAGATCTAAACGTTCTAAGCCCTCTGCAACCGTCGTGGATGGAATCAAAACATCATCTAAATAAATTTGTGCAAAGTCACAGTTTTTCAAAGCTTTTTGAATGCATCTTTGAAAAACAGAAGGGGCATTTTTAAGACCGAAAGGCATTGCTACATATTCGAATTGTCCATCAGGTGTAACGAATGCAGTACGCTCGATAGTTTTTTTTTTTTTTTTTTTTTTTTTAAATACCTCCAACGTAGTCGGAGCCTATTTTAACAATTTTTCCTTTTCTACACTCTCATACTAGTTCCCGCTTTTGCTTCTGCTCGTACTGCCATTCTGCATACTTGTTCTTTCTTTCACTATGCATCATTCTCGCTTTGTTCTAATCTTTGCTTACTAACTTATTGCCTATCTTATATTTATTTATTACGTTCATTCTGTTCTCTTTATCATTCTTTCCATCATTTAAGCTGTCCTCTTTGTCATTCTTCATCTTTTGTTCAATTTCATGCTTGGGGTTGGGGGGAATAACAGTAACAGCTCAATATTTTTTTATTCTCGATAGAGTTAGAATCTATAGGTATACAGTGAAATCCGGAGGTCATATCCAATGAAGTAAAGTATTTAGCGCCATGTAATCGATCAATTTGGTCTGCGATTCTGGGAAGAGGGTAGTTATCAGATCTAGTGTTAGAATTTAATTCCCTATAATCAACTACCATTCGGTCACTACCATCTTTTTTCTTTACTAGTAGTATCGGGCTAGCAAAAGGTGAACAACTCTCGCGAATAATACCTGCTTCCATAAGTAGACATAGACATAGACAGTATTTATTCAAAAAAACAATACAGGGATTGTGTTTGAAATACAGATAAAAAAAAACTTAATTAAAAAAGAATATTAAACTAAACAATAAAAACACTACAACAAAACTACGATTATCAAAATAATAACTAGAAATACATAATACCTAAGCTACACCCAATTCATCATCAAATATTTCCTCTACACTATAAAAGCAACCTCTTAACAAAAAACTTTTTAGTTTCCTCTGAAACAATGAGTAGTTCGTAATCATTTTCAGATCAGTAGGCAGCCTGTTGTACAGTTTTACAGCTTGGTGAGTACTGGAATGTGATACCACCTTCAGTCTTGGGCAAAAATTAAATTTTCGATTTTTTGTGCGCGTAAGTAGGCGCTCATTTTGTTCTTCATAGGACTCATACTTTAGGAACTTTGTGAGCAGCACTGAAACATATAAACTGGGCACAGTTAGGATTCCTAGTTCTCTAAAATAATTTCTACACGATACCCATGGAGGAATGCGAAACATGGTACGAACTGCTCGCTTTTGTATTGTAAGAGCTCTGTTAATGTTATATTGGTAGCTGTTTCCCCATAGCTTAATGCTATATCTTAATTTGGATTCTATCAAGGCATAATATACCATTTTAAGCTGCTCAATTCCCATGACCTCCCTTAGACTCCGTAAGGCATAGCATGCCGACGCACTAGAGCTCTCGACATGTTCCAATTCATGTTTCCAATTTAGATGAGAGTCAATACGCACACCAAGACATTTAACATAGTCTACCACATCTATGATAGCTCCATTCATTGAGACTTTGAGTTTATCAGTTTTTTTAGAGTTATATTTAAACAATATTAGTTTAGTTTTATCAGTATTAACACGTAAATTATTTTTTGAGAACCAAACACTAAAGGTAGAAACTGCATCATTAGTAATTTTATTTAATTCAGTGTTACTATCAGCAAAAATAGTCGCACTGATGTCATCTGCATATACTGACAACCTGCAATTTGTAACTGTACAATCAATAAAATTTATGAGGTCATTAGTAAATACAAGAAACAGCAAAGGGCCCAGAATTGATCCCTGAGGGACACCGCGTTTAACATCGACTACCTTAGATTTAAAACATTTCTCAAAACCGTGTTGGACTTTTTTTATTTCCACAAACTGTTTTCTATTTTGAAGATAATTTAACAAAAGCTGGTGTGCATTTCCGCGGATTCCATAAAATTCGAGTTTATTCATGAGAATCGCATGGTCAACTGTATCAAAGGCGGAGCTTAGGTCAATAAATAAACTTGCTACTCTTTTCCCCTCATTATAATGTCATCTACTAAAGAGTCAATAGCGTCAGAGGTCCCTATGTTTTTTTGAAATCCAAATTGCCTAGGACTTAAAATACAATTAGACACAAAATGATCTAGAAGACGTGATTTGATTAGTTTCTCAAATATTTTTGAAAGAACCGGGAGAAGAGATATTGGCCGATAGTTTTCAAGAGCAGTCTGTTTTCCTTTTTTATAGATAGGTATGACCCTAGCCACTTTTAGCTGATCAGGAAATACTGAAAGATCGAAACATTTATTAAAGAAGTATGCCAAAGGCTCTGCCAGTAAATCTATGCAATCCTTGATCACTGAAATAGGCATCTCATCAGGACCATAAGATTTTTTATTTTCAATAGCTTGAACTATTTTTATTATTTCAGTTGAAGCAACTGTTTTCCAGGAAATGTCATTGAATTTTATGTTGGTGGATTGTTTAAGGATATTTACAGCAGAGCTCAATTCACCCGTGTTTGGGTTATTATTGTAATCGAAACCTGTAGAAAATAAGTTGGCCACCTTTTGGGGATTTTCATGAATCTCATTATTTACTTTCAAGATAAGTTTACCATGTTGATTCTTGTGTGATTTATTACGATATTTGTTTACAATATCCCATATGATCTTAGGTGATCCTTTAGCATTACTGATTTCTGATTGAACTGCTCCCCTTTTTGCGTTTCTGACAACTCTTTTATAAACATTCAAATATTTTATATTATATTTTTGACGGTATTCTAATATTGATTTATCACAGGTTTCCTTACTTAAATTAGTCAAAACGCGCTTCATTTTACTGGCCACTTTAATGCCCTTAGTGATCCACTTAACTTTAGAATTCTTTATTAATTTATATTTTTTCTTACTTTTCCTAAAGCTTTCATGGAAAATCTCTAAGATAGTTTTTAGAAATTCATCAATACCTAAGCTATGCCAGTTGATAAATTTCAATCTATTTCTAAATAACTGTAGGCTTATCTTATCGTTTACAAATCTTTTTTCTCTGACCACTGAACGTTTTTCAGTACTATTCCTTTTGCTTACATCGGTAATCAGTTCACAAAAAATAGCAGCATGTCCGTCAGCAATACCGTTATGATCTATTTCAGTAGACAAAATAGAATCCAGAGGCAAATTCGTAATGTAGTTGTCGATGCAAGACTGAGAATCGTTTCTTCTGTAAGTGATATCGTCTATAAGATGCCTAAAGTTATAACATTTTAACAGATTTAGAAAATCATTACGTTGTTTACTATTTATCAGCAAGTTCACGTTAAAATCACCACAGATAATAGCTTTTTTATTAAAAAGTTGCTCTAACAGTAGTTCAAATCTTTCCATAAAAATTTCAAAATTTTTACTATATGGGCTTCTATAGCAACAACAGATATGCAAATTCGTACTTAGATCTCTTATGCCACAAATTTCAAACCCTTCAGCTGTATACAAATTGGAACAGAAATCCAAATTCTCCGTGTCTCTGTCGTTCAGGCCCAATATTAAAGTGCCGCCTCTTTTTTTTGTTGGACGTGTGTTATGACAGACTACTTTATAATTTTGTAGGCTTAGAGAAGAAACAGAGTTCTTGTTAAGAAAATGTTCGCTAAGACACGCAAATTGCAATGGTCTAATTTGCTCTTCAAGATAAATCTCTAATTCGCTTATTTTATTCGTTATGCCGCACACATTTTGATGAAGCAAATTTAATGTATCATTGCGCGCTGAGTTTTTAGACACGAAAAAAATCATCATGTTTAGTGCTAGTTATGTCATAGTCAGAGCAGTTGGAGATCCAGGAAATATTATATTGTAAGTTTTTAATGATGTTTTTCATGCCGCGATTATTTAATCTTCCGCTTCTAATTGAAAACATATTAAAATCTAAGTTTGCATTACAATCATAGACAAAGAAGCATTGATTATGGTTATGTAAATCTTTGAACAACAAATAGTTAAATCTTTCTACCCTTTCATTAAACAGAGGCCGGTTACATATAAATGTTGGGCAGGATAGGATAATGTTAGTAAATTGTATACTTTCCACAACTTCTCTTATGTGATGCACCAGTGCATTTACATCAGTCAGTTCTTTAAAGTCCTCTTCTCCAATAAGAATCACACAGTAGTCATTCCTTGTCATATTACATAGGCGCGCCGGTAATCCTTTAAGCATCTCCCTTACACCTGCACCAGGCATAATGTGGTGACAATAAGAGAACTTTTGAAAACTATTGTTATCTCTTATAATATTTACTATTTTATTTGTATTATTACTGCTCACAATAAGCAGCTTATCCTTGCTAGGGAGACACAGGCCTTCAGTACTTTGAGTGACATTTATCACTGGACTTTGCTCGTCCACCTCACACTTAGCATCATCATTATTAGTTGGCGTTAACTGCACTGGATGTCGCCCAGTCGGGATATCAGCGTGGCTAGCCGCCTCAGTGAAGGAATCCGAAGCCGATCGAGAAAGCTGTAAAGGCGATTCGAGTTTCTTTTTTTTATGTTTTGCGTTTTGTGTTGCAGTTCCGATATTTTGTCCTTTACAACTTGTCTTTCAGATGCAGACAGCCTATAGGGACGTCTTTGTACTGTCTTATTGGGATCTATCAGGTCAATTTTCATTGCACCAGTATTTACTCGGTTTGTGGGTACCCCTTCGACAAAACTATTTGAAAATTTTGAAATAACATCTAAGAGGGCAGACTTATTTTCCCCGTTTAAATCTGTACTAATCTTTCCCGTAAAATCGTTAGTATTAGACACATTGCATATTTGCGAAAATTTCGACTGAGAAAGCAAAACGCCTTTTTCGTTAATTTCTACACGTATCCCTTTTTCAATAATATCTCGACCAAGCAAAATGGGCTCCACAAGGTAATCGTCGCTAACCACGTGAAATAATATCTCTAACGTTAAGTTTTGCACATTAACTACACATAACAGTTGATCGGTACATACTACCTCCGAATTTCCAATTCCAACTAATATTACTGTGTTTTGAAAATGTGTTCCCTGTATTTGCTGTGCGAAATTTTGTGTAATTAGAGAACACTCAGAACCAGAATCAAAAATAAAGTTGCCGCTTTTACCTGCTACGTTGAGCTCACCAGTCACCGCTCGCTTACAACACAGGTGGACTTCTCTTTTCTGCACGTGCTCTTGCTTTTCCTTCGGGGCTGCGCAGGAAGAAGACACGTGGCCAGGCTTTCCGCAGTTGTAGCAGATAACTGCGCGTTTATCTTCATGGCGCGATGTGGGTAGTTTTAAAACCTGTGAACTTTCATTCCGATTACGCGGACAAGTCATTATTTTGTGGCCTGTTTCGCCACAAAGATGGCATTTGCCACTAAAAGTTTTAGTGTCGGTGTACCGTGACCGCTTATTGTCAAAGTTATTATCAAAATTGTCGCCTCTTCTTTTCAATAGTGATACGCCCCGCAATATTCGAAAAAGTTGCAATTTAGAAGTTACAGTGTGAGTATTCAGCTCCCTTCGAATATTGGAATCACAATTAGATAACACTGATATAGTAAAACCAGTTATGACTTCGTCGGGTAGATCAATTTTTGGGATTTTTTCTATCATCTGCCAAAGTCGTGTAGCAGCGTCTGAAGCGGTTTCCCTGTTGTTAATTTGAAATTTTATAATTTTATCAAAATAGTCTTGCATAAGCATCGGCTTTGAAAATCTGGATAGTAACGTTTCTTTGACATTTTCCCAAGTAATAGCATTGGTGTTTATTCTAGTCAGAATCGATGCTGCACGTCCACATAACGCGTGTGACAAAGATAATAATAATTCGGTACCTTCAAGCTTCCGGTGTTTAATTATAACCTCGTTTATGTTACACCAACCCTCGATGTCGGCCTCGACGTCCTCTGGGTCGAACTTGATGAGTGTCGGCGTTGACGCTGGTGCAGGCGCGGTTGTTGTTTGCGGCGGGACGTTGTTCGTCATACCACGTAGCACTCGTAGAAAAATCTCTGCCTCATGCTTGCTCACATCGACGGATTGTTGGCCTCCGGGACTGCTATTTTGAGTCGTGGGTTCTTTAAGCACTTCTGATGTCGGCGTATGGCCAGTGTCCTGCTCAACTACTTTAGACATCTCGATTGGTCTATGGGAACCGTTATTTTTAAATGAAACAATGCTTCACACTTAGATTTTAATGTTGAAATCAAATTGATTTTACAGTAATATTCTAATGATATTCTGAGGCACAACGATCCGTCGGAGGTCCGCAAATCAAAGTGCCGGAGCGGCCGTAGCGAGCAGCTGATCGATCTCCTGCCCCCACCATACCGCCCCGCTCCGATGTTTCGTTAGGCGCGCTTGTAGCGCCATCTAGTGGCGCGCACCTTGGCCTCAGAATAGTCAATAAAGAGACTAATTTTGAGGTTTGCCGACATATATATATCACTCTTTTCGTTCATTTCGTTCAGTTCGCTCAATAGATCTATTGACTCAAACTGCTCCTTCATATCTTATCACTCATTTCGCTCAGTGGATCTGTTGACTCAAACTGCTCTTTCATATCATTATATCAGTACGATGTATTCAGTACACATACAAAATGGGACTCTAATGATGGAGATATGTTTATACACTATAAAGTTTCACTGAAAATGGTCAGACTTCAAAATCATCCTACTTTATCAATGTTTATTTTTTGTTTTGAAAGTGTCGTTCAAAGAGGACATGAAACAGAACGCAGCAAAGGAATCGTCCACTCACACCAGCTCAAATGAGCGAAAAGAGCGACTCACACATTCATATCTGCTCCTGTCTACTGTAAGCTAGTGTAAGAGGGACAGGTTTATACGATAGATTTGTAGGTGCGAAAAGTGCAACCATGCATGCAACGGCTGACCGCATCAGTTCAGTACGAAATCCGAACGAAAGATATACTGATATAGTGAGTTGCTTTATCCTTCAGTGAACGACTGAGCGAGTGAACGAAACGAAAAGATATAGTTCATTTGAATCTTTCACTCGCGATTGACACATCTCTATTAGAGGCCTTACCAAGACGTCTTAAAATGCGATCGAATTCCGATTCAGTTTAGGTTCGCTCGCTGTCAAACCCATACTAAAAATGACAGCTAATACACGAACTGATTGATCAAAATGGCGTAAGTTAGGTACAATACCGAACTGTGTTAAAATCGAAATAAGTAACAGTTAAACATTAATTGACTAATGTTAAACGTGCAATAACTCCACATCGCACTGCAACATTAGTACGCTAGGCTCTTTACTAGAAATGATCGCCTCGCGTTGGGTGTCTATTACCAAATCGATGTTTATATCATACAGTTCCTTTTACTCTCCGATTAAACATTAAGTGTGAGCGGGATAGCACAACACGAAATTAGCAGGTGATTCTCTAAAGGAACCTCGCCCGTAACTCCCAAACTACCAGTATAGAAACAGCTTTGGCAAAAGATGCTACAAGTAGGCAGTCTTTACGTCTTTATTTAATTCCAAACAAGAGGAATGCGGTATCATTATTTTGCCAAAAAAATTAAAAACAAAACACAGTGGCGACAATCAACTAAAACCTTTTTTGTTCCCCAATCACGCCACGAAAATGAAATGGCATGCTAAAATAAATGATCAGTCATAAGTCATGCGTGGGCGGTGCGGATAAATCAGTGGCTGAACGGAGTCCGGCCCTTGCCTGCGACGTTTTAAAATGGCAACTGCTAAACAAAATGGTGGCCGGGTAATGTGGCAGGAAAAATGGCGCTTTAGAAACGTTAATAATTATACGTATTCAATTTTCTCGGATGTAAAGTTATGTTTCCAAACCATAGAAAGATAATAGTGCGGCTTTACAAAGTGTTATTCGATTTTTTTTGAATTGGGAGTAAATTGACTCCGCAGTCAGCTTTTCAGTTAGACTTACCTATAAAGATTAAATTTCTGAACGACACTAAAAATTAAAACACAGAAAAATCCGAAAAGTAAAGCTATGACCGGGAATCGAACCCGGACCCTCGTCATTCCGTGAGGTAACCCTGCAGGTACACTTGCTACGACGAGGATCCGGATTCGATTCCCGGCCATAGCTTTACTTTTCGGATTTTTCTATGTGTTCTAATTTTCAATGTCGCATAGAAATTTAATTTATTACAGTAAAACCGTAAAACCATAAAGGACTTTAGAAATGGGGTCCCTGGGCAGTGCAAAGTCTCACCTTTTTACGTAGTAGCATTTTACAGGCGCCCCTTCTAATACAGGATGGGCCGGCCCGCCGTCGATTTATCGTTTTAATTTGCCATCCGCCGTTAATTGTGAACACCCCGTAAGCCTTTGTCAATACGCATACTGTTAATTAAATAATGCTTACTAAATTATTGCCCCGGGAATATTGCTTGGGGGATTCTGTTAGGAATAAAATATTTAGCGCTCCCATGCTGGTCTGTACAAAAAAAAACATTATAATGCATCAGTTGCTTCTCTTCTGCTTACTGTGTGTATTATCTTATATTTGTGTGTCTTGCAAAAAGGAATAAATGTCTTCTTTCTTTCTTTCTTTCTTTCTTCCCGCGCAGATGGTAAAAGTCCATCGGGGGAGTGAGCGAAAATCATAGGAATCATGTTATAGGCGACGCGGCTAACCCATCACCATTTTGATTCACCTTTCCATCTATACGCCCACAATTTGCCGACCGGATGGCCCAGTGGTTAGAGAACCTGACTATGAAGCTTGAGGTCCCGGGTTCGATCTCCGGTCGGGGCAGATATTTGTATGAAAAAGTGCCCATATTACAAGCTTTGCTTAGTTTGGGGCTAGGTCAATTGGTGTCAATTGTCCCAAGATATCATTATTATTATTAATCATGCCAAACGTGGCCTTAAGGTTTTGTTACCTTAGGCTCTGTCTACCACGTAAAGGATAAAGACCTGATATATGTATGTATGTGTTTCACTAATTTATCACAAATCTTAAATTTTATACCTTAATTAACGATTGCGGTTTCAAATTGAGGCAGAAAAATTCGACTGGGCTCACGTGGGAACTATAGCCCAAGCCTTCTCGTTCTGAGAGGAGGCCTGTGCCCAGCAGTGGGACGTATATAGGCTGGAGATGATGATGGTAATGAGGAAAATGATTCCGTCAATGGGACTTAACTTTGAATCCAAAAAAACGATGAAAAATTTGTATAGAATTTTTTCTTTTGCGATAGAGATCAAAAAGAGCATGTGGGTCGCCTCATGGAAAGCAATCCCTTAAAGAAAATAGTAGACTCGCTTTTGAACATACCTAAATTGTATCGAATAAACTTGAAACAAAAAGCTAGAAGCACACTTTTAGGGCTCCATACCCGAAGGGTAAAAACCGGGGATCCAATCACTAAAACTCCGCTGTTCGTCTATCTGTCGGTCGCCAGGCTGTATCCCATGAACCGTCATAGCTACACATTTAAAATTTTCACAGATGATGTATTGTACAAAATACCAAAATTACCGAACTTGTCGGTGCTCGAGTCTGACTCGCGCTTTGCCGGTTTTTTATTAAATAACAACGTGACTAAAGCCCAACGTCTTGCTTTTTCATCAAGCCCCCGATAGTGCCGTGAGCCCAGGAAATTTGCACATATTATCGCCTATGCCGGGTTTAGCCGGATCCCGGGTTTCCCGGGCTTAGCGAATCCCGCGACGTCGCGTAATTCCCGCGTTTATTAGTACCAGGAAATTACGGACAATGTATTAGGAAATGGAGTTAGTAACTTTATAGGTAACAACGATAATTTATAAAGGTGCTTCGGAGTATCCGTCCAAAATCGGTGAAAAGAGACAAGCTTTTAATTAATTTATGTTTTTTTTAGTTACATATAAGTCGGGTTCTATATATTTATTGCTTTGTTTACGTAAAAGTTTATGGATTATGCAGTATATTTATCTGTGTATCGTTTCGTGAGTCATAGACGGTTCTGGCTGAAAATCAGTGCTGCAGTCTAACACCACAGCGTAATGCTGAGCCAGCGACCGTTTCACTTTTGCGAAGACACACACAACGCTCATGATCTATTTTTCATGTCTTGATTATTTTCTATAAAATTGTGTATATTCTCTTATATTTGTGTGTCTTGCAAAAAGGAATAAATGTCTTCTTTCTTTCTTTCTTATGATTGGATATGTTTCGAGAAAGAGAAGCCGTAAAAAAAGTCGTAGTATAGTGGTTTGACCTGTGGCCTCTCAAGCAGAGGATCGTGGGTGCCAATCCGCGGCTCGAACCTCTGAGTTTTTCGGAATTTCTGTGTGAAATATTAATTACGAAATCATTTTTAATACAAGCTTTTTTTGTTGACTGTACTTTCATTGTCATCAGTCCTAAATATACATACATACATACACATACACAAATCACGTCTTTATCCCTTACAGGGTAGACAGAGCTTAAGGTAACAAGACCTACAGGCCACGTTTAGCAAGATTGTGGGCGTATAGGTGGAAAAAGGAATCAAAATATTAATGGGTTGCTAACCGCATCGCCTATAACATAATTCCTAAGAATTACGCCCATTCCCTCGATGGGCTTTTACCATCTGCGCGGGACGAGGACAAGTTATGTTTTTCCTTTGCTCCCAGACCAGCATGGAAGTAAATATGTGTCTTAAATATTGTACCAAATTTCAAGCTCAATCGGTTAAAGATATTTGCTTCAAAATTGAGTCGCAAGATGCCACCCCGACAAACATGTTTAAACATATGATACATATATACATTGCAAGTTAAATTAAAGCTTTTAATAAAATATTTCCTCTTTATAATTAGCATAGAAATATATACCAGAATGAAGAAGTTCATTGTGACTTTATTCACGCCAACAACATTACAAATATTAATATTATAATACCGGAAACACGTAACGAACGTCAAAAGCTAAAACTTATTCGAAGAGTTTATAAGTAGGCGAACGTGTCGGGTTTTAATTGCCTCCCTAACTTCAATAACACACGCCCATATTTATTTATGGTCTCACGACCGACATATTGCATTTATAATTGAATTTGTATTTACTCAGAGTTTCCATTATTGTCGGTCGTTCCTTGTTACGATATTATACTCACGAGCAAAAAATAATAGCGCGTCAGTTTTCATAGAACTTTGTATATGGAAAGTGAGTGAGTGAAGTGAGTTTAACTATAACGTATGTAGAGTATAAATATAACGCGGGTACGTAAATACGTGAAACATGATGTTTAATATAATTACGAAACCAAATAAATAATTGTTTTTTTTTTTTTAATTTATTAAGAAACAAACAGTCATACAGAATCAAGTGATATAATTGCCTAAATAGAATTTGCACCGATTCGTCTTATGATGCGAACTACTCTTTTTGATACTCTATGTTTCAAGGATAGTTAGGTAACCGTTGGAATGCACTTATGAAGTTTATGCGAAACTGACTTCATAAGAAAAAAATAATTAAATTTTTATACTGGCTTTCATAGTGTATTATAGTGTAGGTATGTACCAACCTGCATTAAATAAAAGAGTAGAGAAAACTCAGTTTACTAAAGACATAATGAGAAAAATCGAACATCCTAAAGAAAAATGGGAAACCTTCGTCGTCTGTCTGTCAATACTGATTTTCCCACGAACGATTGGAGGGCAAAATACAAGTAAAATTCTTACAATTATTGATTCGCAAAAGATGACTTTGCTTTTCATACATATTAAAAGCCTAGAAACTTACCTTTTTCTGGCTTATAAATGATCCAACTCGCACTTGGCCGCTTTTTATTTGTTGAGTTACATTATTTTTCAGCACAGAGAGCCTGCAATACGGAGGTTAAATTAAATTACTTTTTCTTTTTTAAAGCCTGTACAAAAAGCAGGTGACGTTGGTAAAGGTCCAAACAGCCGCAGCGGGCGCGTAAATAAAAAATAAACATTACACCGAAGTAAATTACAATATAAATTAGCTAAAAGAATCTGTAATGCGGAAACTGGGGCGCAGTGAGCAGGATACAGCAGGCCAGACTGACTAACCGACTCGTAAGGTTAGGCTAAAATTTTACATAGAGCTTCGCTTTCCGATGTGTACAAGGAAGTACGGATTTTGCGAAATTCTAGCGGGAAAAGTGATGGAATTATAGACGTAGTAGTGTAAGGTTTTATTTATTTATTTAATTAATAATCACGTACATCTGTCATTACAGTTACCCAATGCGTTAGAAGAGTAGCACGTCATTTCATTATTTAAGACATTTAAACTTGTTAATCTAAGCATTTAAAGAATAAGAGTATAATAATATATGTTGGGTAATTTGGCGCTAAGATTAATTTTATCTATGCTACTAGGTGATAATTTAATATTAATCCTATAATTTATTACCTCTACGCAAAATTTTTATTTTTATATATATTCTAAGCATTTTGGACTGAGCGATGATCAGATGTTGAGTCAATCAGTCCGGAGTTTTCATTTATATGTATAGTCCCTTGGTGACCAAGAAATCTCGGACAAAAGCCTTTTCTCAGAGATCAGGCCTAGCTGGGTCAACTTTTCACCCCCGAAAACCCCTTCACTCGAAATCGAAATTCTAGAGCCATTTATTGTATTTTGTATGTAGGTATACATTTAGTAGTTTATTTTATGACTTGTTTATTGTATTTAGATATGTATGTACGCTCTATTGTGGCTTTCATTATCTGGAATTTGAAACTCACTCTGTGTTGGTCTCTCGTTTAATGCTCGTCTTATCTACTCAAAGGTTAACAGGTAGAGATCCTTTAGAGGGATAAGTTCACCTTTGTGCGTATATTAATGTTATTTTTTTTTGTGAATTGTATCTGTTTCTTTACATTTGTACAATAAATCATTTACTTACTTACATTTCCGAGAACCTCGAAATAAACATGCAAAAATTGCTTGTTTAGAGATTTTTTATTAATTTCTAAATGTCACTGTAAATTAGAACACATAGAAAAATCCGAAAAGTAAAGCTATGGCCGGGAATCGAACCCGGATCCTCGTCATTCCGTGACGCGTGCTATACCCCTACACCACCCATAGCAGGTGGGTAGTCTTCGAATTTTTCTACCTGTTACTAGCTATCACGTGACCTTGTTACTATGCGAATTTTTGTCGCTAAGCGTTGATAGTACATTTTTTAAACATTAACATTAAAAAGGAACCTACTGTAGCCATCTCTACAGCACCGCCCCAGACGCCGAGCGAAAGTAGACCATTTATCACAATCAGCGCTACAGAAAAAAACAAACAAACATCGTCTTTTTTACACCACACCACTTATTTTACTTTTTCCTATTCGGAAAACTGTCATTAGGCAGGTCTGGTTGACGGAATCAATACGGCGGCGGAAAGATTTCGTGCATGCTCATCCCGTGCATTCGCAAATGCTCATCCTATCAAATTTATTGTGTACTGCAAAAATAATGTCATCATCATCATCATTAGCCTATATTGGTCCACTGCTGGACATAGGCCTCCCCTAATGAGCGCCATAGCGCCCTGTCTTCTGCTTGACGCATCCTGCATCTGCCTGCAGTCTTTCGCAGATCGTCATCCCACCTGGCCGGAGGGGGTCCTATACTACGTTTGCCGAGTCGCGGTATCCACTCAAGAACACGTTTACCCCAGCGGTTGTCGGTTCTTCGCTTCTAACTCTCCATTGGTGTATTAAGAGCAGCCGATATGCAAAACAAGACTCAAATTTGCCTACACTTGTATTATTTTAGATATCGCGTTTGAGGCCTTTTTAATGTCTGAAACGTACACGGAAGCTCTGGGGCCTTACCGTGAAGTCTTAATGCGATTCAATTGCGACTCAGTTCAAGTTTTAGCTGTCATTTTTAGTATGGATCGGACAGCGAGCGAACCTAAACTGAATCGGAATTGAATCGCATTAAGACGTCATGGTGAGGCCCCTGTTACGTACTGCTAGAGGCGTTGCCAATTTTTCTATAGTAATTGAGACATTAAT
The DNA here is from genome assembly GCA_932294345.1 of Pandemis cinnamomeana. Lineage (NCBI taxonomy): Eukaryota > Metazoa > Arthropoda > Insecta > Lepidoptera > Tortricidae > Pandemis > Pandemis cinnamomeana. The sequence continues at coordinate 11,059,337 of OW028721.1, forward strand.
TAACACACACACACACACACACGCAACGGATTTTGATGCGGTTTTCTTTAATAGATACAGTGATTGAAGCGGAAGGTTTATAATGTACTAGCTGTTGCCCGCAACTTCGTCTGCATAGAATTCGTTTACCGCTATCCCGGAGGAATTACGCAATTTTCCGGGATAAAAAGTAGCCTATGTGTTATTTTAGACCATAATCTATCTATGTGCCAAATTTCATCCAGATCTGTCCAGCCGTTCTGGCGTGAAAGAGTAACAAACATCCATACTCACAAACTTTCACATTTATAATATTAGTAGGATAATTCTACGCAGGTAAAGTCGCGGGCAAAAGCTAGTTAGGTAATAAATGCTTAAACTTAGATAACAGATGTATCCAGGCAATTATTTCTAGACTGGGATTTCGCCGGCGGGCGTCCCGGTCACCGGGATCCGGCTTTGCAACCGGATCAGTAGCAGTTGCCAGTGCCCTGGAAATACAGTGGGACAGAGGCATCACTCAACACCATTGACAAGTTTTTTTGCGGGTGGTAGGGCCTTGTGCAAGGTCCGACTGGATCGCTACCACCATCTTACTCGCTAATCCTGCCGCTAAGTAACAGTGCTTGCACTGCTGTGTTCCGGTGTGGAGAGTAAGACAGCCGGGGAAATTACGGGCACAAGAGGCATTTCATCTTAGTCCTCTAGGTTGGCAACGCATCTGCAATCCCTCCGGGGTTGCGGGTGTCTATGGGCAGTGGTGATCACTTACCATCAGGTGACCCACTTGCTCGTTTGCCTTCCTATTCATATAAAAAAAAAATCAAAATCTTGATTATTGTCAGATGACATTATTACTAAATAGGAAGGCTTGAGAAATTAAAATTCAATTTGTACCAGAGCGCATGAGTAATGTAAGTTCTTTCTTCTTCTTCTTTTCCTAATATGGCCCTATCGATCGATGCGATGATTTCGCCAACGTCAAATAAATACAGTATTCAAAAATCTTGTGACAAAAATGTCGGCTACGTTGTACGGTAGAACACGGTCAAAAGACCCCCTGTCGGGCTGTTAACCAACGGATAATGATATCCCTCAGAATCTGCCAGGAAATAATTAACAGATACCCAGGGTGCACCGGACCAAGTACCTACTGCTCTTCCCCTCGGAGGGATCCTCTTGACCACATGTGGAGGTAACCCGACTCGCACCCCATGTAGGTAAGTTATTTGTGCCAATGTTATTCGAGTGTTTTGACGTGACTACCCTCCCACGATTATTACAAAACACGGAGGATCAAGTCGAGACAAGTTTGAACACAAGTCGCAACAAAACAAACTAGATTCAGCAACGCGAACGGTTCTGTGCACCTAACGCTTTCAATTTTTCCATGTCTCCTCTCCAAATTGTACCGAGGTTTTACAAGAAGTAAAAGAACCCTGTAAGGGATAGAGACGTGATTTGTGTGTGTCAAAATTAAAAAAAAACCGGCTAAACAAACTTTTTCTAAGAAATAATAAATAACACTGTAATAGCGTGCGAGCCAGCAATAACACAAACTTTCACGAAATGAAAATAATAAGCAAGCACTAAAAACGTGAACTTAACCGCGCGCGTTGCGGTTATGACGTCATAAACGCAAACATTCCGGCGTATTGTTCCAGTTAATTATAGGAAGAGGTTTTCTAAGTTTATATGGCTCAATAAAAAAACTGTAACTATGAAAAGCGAAGAAATACTGCTTCTAATTGTTCTTACATCACCGGAGCATTGCAGTCGCGTTGTTGGCTTAGATCTCATGTGCTTGAAGTTTCACTGGCTATCTCACTTCCCACGCAGGATTAGCGAGTGAGATGCTGCCAGCGATTCGGATGAATCCTGTACAAGGAATCCTTACTAGTCCTTACTATGTGACGCGCGGCCCGCGCGCACACAGCCGGGCGCGGCGGCGCGTCACCACTGCGCGGCTCACGCACACACGCATGCACGCGCCGACCGGAGAGTATAAAAGCGGAGCCGCGGCGCGGACCGGCAGCACTTGTCAATGTGCTCAGCAAGCGACGGGTCGCCCCGGAGCCAAGCAGGCCACATTGATCTAGTGCCCTCCCCCTCCCCCTTTCCCTGCTGCTGAGGCAATCACTTGCGGCCCGACCGCGATGCTGGTTCCTCTTCAGTTCCAGTCGTCTCCACGCTGCTGAGGCAATCACTTGCGGCACGACCGCGATGCTGGTTCCTCTTCAGTTTCCGTAAGTCTCCGCGCTGCTGAGGCAATCACTTGCGGCACGTCCGCGATTAGCTGGTTCCCCTTCAGCTCCTGTTATTCACCGTGTTCCCGAGGCAATCTCTTGCGGCACGACCGCGATAGCTGGTTTCTCTCCTTCATCCTGCCTGTAACCGCCCGTATTTCCTCCCTCACGCCCTTAGCATAAGCCCGCGATAAGTCCCTTCAGGACAAAGGGGATTCCGTCCGCCCCGACCCTTCGCGAGTAGTAAATAAGAAATTACATTCCTGTAAAGTTATAAATAAATAGTTATTGTGGTTTGTTCCTTTGTTCATATTTAGACGTCCTATAGCCTAGACCCTTCTGAGCTAGACCGTATGCAACCAGTGCGCCCCGCGCACCGTTACATTGGCGCCCAACGTAGAAAACCCATTTAATTACTGAGCACCGTGCTCACAGTTTTCAAAAATCTTGAGTTTCAATTAATAAAGATTAAAAAACTTTTCCGTAAGGACAAACCATAGTTTATTAGCTTGAATAACCTGTGCACTAATATTATTTTTCCCAAGCTACCGTTACACTCGCCGTTCCTGCTACATTTACCGCTACGTTCACCGTTATTTATTGATGTCAACCTCCTGGATTTACGAGTTGAAAAAGGCAGAAATAATACGAGAATCCGCCGAAAGAAACCTACCTACTCAAGACCTAACCGTAGAGCAGTTAAGAAAAAACCTAGTAGAACACCTGAGAAGTCAGCAAGACACCAGCACCAGTGACAAATCTACCACGATGGGAAACGACAACCACGAGACAGGGAAAGACGTGGCGAAGATAGTAGCAAGTTGGAACATACACTTCGACGTCACACGCGACGCAGTCGAGTTCCTGGAAAAGCTAGAGGAACTCATATCCGCCAATAACGTACAAAAAGACGACATACTCACCGTACTACCGAGACTATTGACAGGAACAGCGCTTCTTTGGTACCGAAACAATAACCCAGACTGGCAAAGTTGGGATGACTTTCTGGAGTCATTCAAGCTGTACTACTTTCCCTACAACTACGAGGCAGACCTACTAGAAAAGATTATAGCAAGAAAACAGAAATTTCGAGAAAACTTTACAAACTACTTAATAGAACTACAAACATTAATCCGGAGATATGGAAAGATGTCAAGCAACGACCAGATACATAGGGTATACGAGAACATGCATTATACATATAAAATGTACATAAAAAGACAAGACTTCGACACAATACCAACGTTAATACGACTCGCAACCGAATACGAGAAAATCAAGAAGGATAAGTCGGAGGAATTGCAAAAAGTCGTAAGCAACCAGACCCACAGGACATACGAAAGCGTACCGGCCGGGAGAGATACTCCAGGAACATCAAGGCATTACACCGCAAACAGTAAGTACCACGAGCAGAACTCAGTGCATAAACCGACACAGCCGAAGGTAAACCCGACCTACGACACGGCAACATGCTGTTGGAGCTGCGGCAAACACGGCCATCTAACGAAAGAGTGCCGAAATATGAAAAAGTTGTTCTGCAGTGTGTGCAGGAAGACAGGAACATTGAGTAAAGATTGTTGTAAGAGAACCGGAAAGACAGGGAAAGGAACACACATAAGCTCTGCTAACGAGGTACCGAGAGAGGACAACCGGCCGTTTACCGACGTCCATATTATGGGTCATACGTTTCAAGGACTCATAGACACCGGCTCAACAAACTCCTACATAAACCAAAACATGTACGAACTATGCATAGAGAATGGAGCGACCGAAGGGGAGAAACCCCGGGATATTATATTAGCCGACGGCACAAAAGTCAAAGTCACCAAAACAGTATTTGTCGAGTTAACTATAAACAATAAATCCATGAAACACTGCCTGAGAGTTTTACCGACAGCCCGGACCGCAATAATAGGAATGGATGTGCTAAGAAGAGTGGGAATGAAGATCGAATGGGCCGATAGAACGAAACCATCACACCAACTAAGAGGGACAGAGGAGAAAAATAAAACCGAAACAAACAACAGGGACCCCAGCGAAGGGACCACAAAGGACGAGAAACGACCAGAGAAAGAGGAACAACAACTGAGAGAAATGTTGGAAAGGGAATTTAAAATGTGTGATGAAAGCCCAAAAGGAAACACATGGGTGAAACACAAAATCAAGTTAAAACATAACGAACCGATAAAACAAAAATATTATCCGAAGAATCCGAAACTACAAAGTATAATAGATGAACAAATCAAATCTATGCTACAGCAGGGAATAATAGAACCGTCCGAGAGCCCCTACAGTTCACCGATAGTACTTGTAAGAAAGGAAAACGGGGAATACCGTTTCTGCATCGACTTCCGAAAAATAAACGAAATTTCAGTAAAAGACGCATACCCCTTACCGCAAATTGACGATACTTTGGAAAAGTTAAGAAAAGCAAAATACTTCTCAAAATTTGACCTCAAAAACGGATATTGGAACGTGAAACTAGAAGATGAAAGCAAACCGGTGACCGCTTTTACAGTACCAGGAAGAGGTTTGTTCCAGTTCAAGGTACTACCGTTTGGTCTACATTCCAGTGGAGCAACCTTCCAGAGACTTTTAGATAGAGTTATAGGTCCAACAATGGAACCATACGCATACGTCTATTTAGATGACATTATAGTATGCAGTTCAACCTTCAAAGAACACATAGAACACTTGCAGAAAATATTTAAAAGAATCCGGGAAGCAGGTTTACAAATAAACAAAGCCAAGTGTGAATTTGCTAAACCACAGATAGAATACCTTGGTCATATAGTAACAAACCAAGGAATCAAGATGAACGAGGCAAAGATAAAAGCTATTCAAGAACTAAAACCACCAACCTGTGTAAAAGAGGTAAGAAGGATAATCGGGATGACCTCGTGGTACCGCAAATTCATTCCCAATTATGCAGAGATCACCACACCGTTAGTAAAGTTATTAAAGAAAGGACAGAAATTTGAATGGGATAAACAACAACAAGAAGCGTTCCACAACATTAAAGAAATTCTAACACAGGATCCAGTACTTACCAGAGCTGACTTCACGAAGCCTTTCATACTCCAGACCGACGCGAGTGATCAAGGACTAGGAGCTGTATTACTGCAAGAAGAAAAAGGAGAAGGTCAGAAAGTTATCATGTACGCAAGTAGAACGCTAACACCAGCTGAAACACGATACTCCACGACCGAAAAAGAGTGCTTAGCAGTAGTATGGGGTATACGCAAAATGAGAGCATTCTTAGAGGGATATCAATTCACCGTAATAACCGATCACCAAGCATTAAAGTGGTTACACAACCTGAATAACCCGTCCGGACGTCTGGCAAGATGGGCCCTAGAGCTACAACAATACGACTTCGAAATAGTCTATAGAGCGGGCAGATTCAATCAAGTAGCAGACGAATTATCACGAAACCCGGTTTATGCAACACAGACACAAATACCGGAATGGTATGAAAGGAAATTAGAAGAAACCAGAACCCACCAAGATCACACCGACGACTACCGGATTAAAGAAGGACGACTGTACAAAAAAATTACAAATCCATCATACGGGTCGAAAGTCGAACCTGGAACCGAATGGAAACTATGCCCGAAGAACGCCGAAAAGGAAGAGATTCTAAGACAAAACCACGACTCACCTACCGCAGGTCACCTAGGAACAGCAAAAACCCTACATAAAATCGCACAAAGATACTACTGGCCAGGCATGTACAAAACAGTAGCGAATTATGTAAGAAAATGCATACCGTGTCAGACACATAAACCAGAACAACAGAAAAAACATGGCTTAATGCATATAAACAATGCTACAGTTCCGTGGGAAGTTGTGACAACCGACCTAATAGGACCCCTACCAAGATCATCACAAGGATACATATGGATCATTGTCTTTCATGATAAATTTACAAAGTGGACCGAAATCAGACCACTTAGAACTGCAACCGCAAGTAGTGTAGCAAAAGCATTCAAAGAATGTATCGTCATGAGATACGGATGCCCCGAAATATTATTGAGTGATAATGGAAGACAATATACGAGTAAAATATTTACAGATCTACTGAAAAATTACAACATAAAACATAAACTAACGGCACCATACGCCCCAAACCAGAACGCGACCGAACGAATTAACAGGACACTCGAGACAATGATATCAACATTCATAGAAGAAAACCACAAAAAATGGGATCAATATTTACCCGAATTTAATTTTGCATTAAATACATCAAAACAAGAGTCAACAAAGTATACACCGGCATTTTTACTGTTTGGAAAGGAGCTTAGATACCCAGGAGATATGAACCAATTCCCGTTACCTATTCTAAAAGAAAAAAATAAACTTAACGAGATCTACGAAATCGTCAGAACCAATCAAAACCGCGCATCAAAACATCAAAAACAATCGTTCGATAAACACAGACAGCAGTACCACCCGGCCATTGGAGATACCGTTCTGAAAAAAAACTTTCCGTTGTCAGATGCAAACAAGAATTTTTGCGCTAAATTAGCCCCAAGGTACACCGGCCCGTATAAGATAATACAGAAAAAATCGCCCGTAATATTCCTACTGCAACAAATAAATAATCAAAAGAAGGTAGTCACAGCCCACGTCAAAGATATAAAAAACTTTAAGTCATAGAAAATAAGATCGATAAGACGACGGGACGGGTAAACAAACCATTGAAGACAAGAAAGTAAGAAGCACCCGCAAATTCAAAAAAATATGACGGAGAAGGCTATAAATGCCGAGACGCAATCCAATATGACAAAAATATCACGTCAAGATGCCGAGCGAAAAAGAATTTATTTTCGAACGCCGTCCTACCAGACCCCGCCCAGTATACGCAGGGAAAACCGCAAGGGAGATCCCTGAAGTGCGGAAGAGACCGGGAAACACCCAACCGACCGGACCAACCGACCGGGAAACGCCGACCACAGCCGACACCACGGACATCCCACAGTGTGGACCGAGTGGAAGCGGCGCAGGCGAAGGAGAACGCGCCGCACAGCCAGGGCCGGACCCGAGCCCGCTACAAATAATTGTCCCCAGAGACGAGTACGACGAATTTGTAGCGGGGTGCCCACACCACCGACCAGAGATGACGGCCCACCAGCGCGCCGCCGGAGAAATAGAAACCGCTCCAAGCAAAAGAAAAACGGAGGCACAAAAAAAGGGCTGGTGAGGTTGCAGAAATATCCACGGCCCCAATAATAGGGTAAAGGGAACCAGAAGGTATTATACTTACTATTATTTACTAACCAGAAGAGTAGGGTAAAGTATTTTTATTTTACTTTTATAGATATATTTTTTTTCTTATTTTTCTATTTTCTCCCCATCGATTATGTGTCGATTAAATTTAATTTTTAGTAACGTAAGCCTTACCGTACCGTTGAAACATTGGTACAGTGTACCAGAAACATAAAAGATACCCAGTGCCACCCAAGTTGCGCACGGGGGACCTAGTGTACCTATGTATTTTAATGTTCGATTTTTACCAGGTAAAAATCTCCGGACGTGAGGGGGGAATGTGACGCGCGGCCCGCGCGCACACAGCCGGGCGCGGCGGCGCGTCACCACTGCGCGGCTCACGCACACACGCATGCACGCGCCGACCGGAGAGTATAAAAGCGGAGCCGCGGCGCGGACCGGCAGCACTTGTCAATGTGCTCAGCAAGCGACGGGTCGCCCCGGAGCCAAGCAGGCCACATTGATCTAGTGCCCTCCCCCTCCCCCTTTCCCTGCTGCTGAGGCAATCACTTGCGGCCCGACCGCGATGCTGGTTCCTCTTCAGTTCCAGTCGTCTCCACGCTGCTGAGGCAATCACTTGCGGCACGACCGCGATGCTGGTTCCTCTTCAGTTTCCGTAAGTCTCCGCGCTGCTGAGGCAATCACTTGCGGCACGTCCGCGATTAGCTGGTTCCCCTTCAGCTCCTGTTATTCACCGTGTTCCCGAGGCAATCTCTTGCGGCACGACCGCGATAGCTGGTTTCTCTCCTTCATCCTGCCTGTAACCGCCCGTATTTCCTCCCTCACGCCCTTAGCATAAGCCCGCGATAAGTCCCTTCAGGACAAAGGGGATTCCGTCCGCCCCGACCCTTCGCGAGTAGTAAATAAGAAATTACATTCCTGTAAAGTTATAAATAAATAGTTATTGTGGTTTGTTCCTTTGTTCATATTTAGACGTCCTATAGCCTAGACCCTTCTGAGCTAGACCGTATGCAACCAGTGCGCCCCGCGCACCGTTACAACTAATATTATAAATGCGAAAGTAACTCTGTCTGTCTGTCTGTCTGTGTGTCCGTTACCTTTTCACGCTTAAACCGCTGGGCCGATTTAGTTGAAATTTGGTATACAGATAGTTTAAGTCCCGGGAAAGGACATAGGATAGTTTTTATCCCGGAAAATTGCATAGTTCCCGCGGGATAGCACAGCCCAAACCACTGGAATTTTTCAAATTTAAGGCGGAACAAAGTTCGCCGGGTCAGCTAGTGTAAAATAATTTCAGACAGTTGGATGCCATTCTAGCCCTATCTTTCTTCTCTGATCATCCAAAAAAAAGAGCAATTTTTCGAGATGAAAAATGTCTCGAACGCATTCTCGTTAGCATATCAATTCATCATTATCATCTCCAGCCTATATACGTCCCACTGCTGGGCACAGGCCTCCTCTCAGAACGAGAGGGCTTGGGCTATAGTTCCCACGCGGGTCTAGTGTGGATTGGGAACTTCACACACACCATTCGCTTCGTAGATGTGTGCAGTTCCTCGCAATGTTTTCCTTCACCAGAGAGCTCATGGTAAATTTCAAATACAACTTCCCACATAAATTCCGAAAAACTCAGAGACTCACGAGCCTCTGCTTGAGAGGCCAAAGGTCAAACCACTAGGCTACCACTGCTTTACGTCTCAAATCTACTATTGACATTTCGCAAATGGGATCGAGACATACATTTTGTAGTCAAATTAAAAGTGAACCATCTGAAATGTTAAGCTTCTCTGCCAGCTGACACGTCATCTATTTTTTATTTATCGGCCAGACCGCCCACTGTCCACGTGAGGCCTTGAGTGCCTTTATTGAGAAATCATTCTTATCTCACATATGTAACACAATCCCTATTGATTCCGTGCGAGCTGTAGTTAGGTAAGTTATCTGACCGTATGAACAGTCTATTGGATATTGAGATATTAAAGTAATCTTATGTGTTGATGTACGATACCGTACATACATTGTATGAGTTTATATCAAACATATGTAGGTAGATAGAGTTTTTGTATGTATAAAGCTGCAGTTGTACGGTGACCGCCCACGCAAAAGCATTAAAATATTATTGTATTAGAGATTAAAAGTGGAAATACAGTCTTTTCTATTGTATGATCGGCGTATCCTTTAACCAAGACCTGCGCCCTTCAGTTGAGTGGGTGTTAAGAAAATTCCTACTAACAGGAAAATTGTTATGTTAATAGATTTAGGTATCCAATGAGCTTCGGCTGGTCTCATATGTCGATGACAAAACGGACAATGGAGCAAGCGTACAAACGCTAAAAACGAACCAACATTCTCCACGTGGTTCATGTTTTAGGTTACCCATTTTTGTGGCTGTTACCTCTTGACGGTTGACCATTGAATCAGTTTAGTTGGAATTTGGTAGAGAGACAGTACCAATCCCAGGGAAAGACATACGATAGTTTTTATCCCGGGAAATCGCATAATTACCGCAGTAGGTATCAGTGGCGTGACGTCAAGTATACCAGTATGCTTAGTGTAAGTTTTCGGTCACAAAATACGTCTCAACCGCGTTTGCGTTGAAATGTGAAATGCTATGAGAACAGTTTGTTGCCGTTTCGATCCGCAAGTGGCGCTGCCAATTTTTCCGTTTTTATATGCGAAAACTTACACTAGGCGCTCAGAAGGCAAGCCGAAGGGAATTTAACTAACCTTTTCCTCTAATTCTCCACAACAAAAGTGCATAACTGCCTTAAAATAGGCAAGCCGGTGGGAATCGAGTTTTCAAGGGCGCCACGCCACTGGTAGGTATACAGGTCTGGGCAGACGCAGTCGCGGGCAATAGCTAGTATGCAATATAACCAAGTTTTGAAGAATTTACTCAGTAAAATGTAATAATCCAGTGTTTAAGAAATGTTCGGTAGCCGTCAGTAACTCCTGGAGTCAAGTAAAACTTTGCGGAAAAATGTAGTAAAGTATTTAAATAAAGTAGACTGCTCCCAACTACGTCGGACTCTATTTTAGATTGTAAAGTTTTAAAGGAAAGGTCTAACAGATGTTCGAGGTATAAATATAGTGGTTTATATTTCGTACCAAACATTCCAGTATTTGCGGGTGGTAGGGCCTTGTGCAAGGTCCGTCCGGATCGCTACCACCATCTTACTCGCTAATCCTGCCGCTAAGTAGCAGTGCTTGCACTGCTGTGTTCCGGTGTGGAGAGTAAGACAGCCGGGGAAATTACGGGCACAAAAGGCATTTCATCTTAGTCCTCTAGGTTGGCAACGCATCTGCAGTCCCTCCGGGGTTGCGGGTGTCTATGGGCAGTGGTGATCACTTACCATCAGGTGACCCACTTGCTCGTTTGCCTTCCTATTCACATAAAAAAAAACGATATGGCAGCTGCGATTCGTCGGGTATTGGAGCTGTGTGATTTTCGAAACGAAAATGACATCGAAGCGACGAAGTCATTGGTGTGCTCGGCCGACAATAATAACTTGACACGTTTGCTGTCAGGAACAATTGGTATTAGGGTCTCATTTATGTTGGTCACGTTAACTTTGATCAACTACAAATATGTATGTACATAAGTAAGTATACCAAAAAAAATATTTTTGCAAATTGGCAGCCAAGGACTCTTTTACATGTCTTTTTGAAACTACCAGCGCATTCGGAAAGACCATCATAGTCAAGAAGAATGCGCCGCAAGAAACTTGGCAAAAAGTACTCTTTACATACATACATAAATCACGTCTTTACCCTTATGGGGTAGACAGAGCTATTGGGAGAGTGCAAAGCGGGTGGAGGGGGTAGCCTAAACGATCACAGCGCTCGCTACGGCTAAAATTGACTATTTTGTCGCTGACTTGAGCTGTCAAATCCATATTGCAGTAAACATTTTCTAATCGTTTTTGAGATAAAATATGGTCCTGGTAAGATGTGTTGTTGTGAATTGTAATAACACCAAGAAGAATAGCGACTGTAAATTTTACCAATTTCCAAGACCATGGTGGAAAAGAGACCAAAGAAATAAGTGGATATTAGCCGTAAGAAAAGTAAAGTAAAGTAAAAAGTCTTTATTTATAATATGCAAAAGGTTACAACATGTTTGTTCGGCAGCCTCCGCACTAGACTCAGGGCCTGTGTCGCGGAGACTAGAGACAGTTATAACAATAAGGGCTTAACATAAAAATCAAAAATAATTTGTGTGCGTGTGTATGTGTGTGTGTGTGTGTGTGTGTATGTGTATGTGTGTGTGCGTGTGTGTGCGTAGTATGTGAGTGTTAGTGCTTTTAATTACAGGATGTAAGAATATTTTCAGTTTCGTCGTGATTCAAACTCATTAGCCAGCGTTCAGTTTCTTTTTTCAGTTCTTTGCTTGTCAGATTTTTTATGTTTTTTATGTGTTTACAGGATTTATTATAGATATGCGAGTGGGCATAAGGTGGCAAACGCCTAGCAAAAGTTGATCTTATAGTGGGAATTGGTATTTTGTATCTGCGTTGTTTGACAAGGTTAACGAAATCTTTGGAAGAGACAGTAATTTTATGAATTGTGGTGCTTACTTTTGAAATGAATAATTGACGTACTCGTAAGACTTTGGCTGTTTTGTAAAGATCATTTGTAGGGAATCTACGAGGTTTGGATAACATGACCTTCAGCACTGCTCGCTGCGCAGTCTCCAGCTCACGCAGAGTGGTCTTAGCGACACCCCCCCATGCTAACATGCAGTACGTGAGGGCAGACTGGCAAAGAGCCTTGTAAACTAAAGTTAATATATATTTAGGTGCAGATTTACGTAAGGATTTTAAAATAGAAATAGTTTTCCGTATCTTACCAGCTAGCGAAGAGACCGTGTTCTTTAAAAGAAAGATTATTATCAACCGTAATACCTAGGTAAAAAAAAAGTAAGTTACCTAACCTCTAAAATTTCACTGAAAACAACAATTTTAATATTATTGGCAATAATGTTACTGACTACCATTGTCCAAAATTGTGTAATATAGTAAAATAACACAAGATTTCATTAATATTTTTCACAATATTTACTTACTTCTTGTTTGACAGCGGTGACAATATTGTCCATAATGGCCGCCTGTACGTGGCGCTGTCGTCGCGCACGGTCCCAATAGTCAACAAGACCTACATGCCACGTTTAGCAAGATTGTGCGCGTATAGATGGCAAATGGAATCAAAATAGTGATGGGTTGCTAGCCGCATCGCCTATAACAAGATCCCTATTATTTTCGCCCATCCCTCATTGAGCTTTACATTTACTAGAAAAAAGTTTTTTTTTTCAAAATAAATACACACATTCACAATAATTTAATTCTACTTAACTTGGTACTAAATACATTTATGCAAGGAGTTAACCTATAATACATTTATAAAAGAAAGAAAGAAAGAAGACATTTATTCGTTTTTGCAAAACGCACAAATATAAGAGAACACACAATTGTATAGAAAGTAAGCAAAGACATAGACATGAATAGTAGATCATCAGCGGTTGTGTGTGTCTCGTAAAAGTGAAACGGTCGCTGGCTCAGTACGCTGAGGTGTTAGACAACTGCAGCACTGATTTTCAGTCAGAACCGTCTGTGACTCACGAAACGATACACAGATAAAATATAACTATTTTTGGGATGTATGTAAAAAGTCCCTTAACTTAAGTACCTACCTTAAGTTATATTAAAGTCTTAGAGATGTATATAGTCTCTCCAGCAATCCCTTCACGGATCTGCAGTAATGCGCTAACACGCAATTTAGAATTCTTCCTAGTGCACTTGCTTAGAGATTCAATCGAAATAAATACATGAAAAAGCGAGACGACGAATTAAAACAGACACGTTATCTCTGTACTCGTAACTTGAGAATTTCTCGGGTATTCACGGTAGCCATTCATCGGCCAATGATACCGTTTGCACCTGGTTCGGTAATCGCGCCCTTTTCATCGGTATCCCAAACGGTAAATAAAGCATTACCGGCCACACTACATGTTGAAACAGTAAGCGATGCGAAGAATTCCATTGAAGTATGATAATCATTTTGAAATACACACTAGTATTATAGTAAAAGTCAAGCCATAAAACACATTATAACAACAACGCTATGCCACTTCCAGTCCGCGTAACTCTGTTATCGTTGTTATTTTGTTTCGCAATTCGGCGCGGGCGCATGAATCAAACCCGTGCAGTTGATTGTAGGACCCACAAAACTTTGTCGAAACATTATATAAATTTATGCTTTTTTTATTTTTTTTAGTTCTTATACACGCCATTACAAACATACTTAATTTTAAGTTCTCATAATAAGTGAATTGTAAGGTTCGTAATGAGAATAAATAATCTCTAAACCCAATACAAGGCGTCGTAGAATTCTTTCGGAATACAGCAGCAAATTGCGTTAGTTGATTGAAAATTCTAGTAAAGGTTTTTTATTGTAATTTTGGATTCTAAACCTTTACCCTTGAGTTCATTTATTCATTTATTTGACGGTGGAAGCATTTTACACATCTGTTCTCTACTGAACTTAGTCTTTTCTTCTTATATTTTGTTTTACTTTTACCATTAAAGATTAAACTTACAATAATTTAAGGAACTTAACTTGGGGATCTTATACGTCTCAAAAATGGTTAAGTATTGTAAATTCCTTGTATGTATTATAGTAGTTAGTTAAGTATAATTTAATTATTGTCTACGTATTTGTTTTTGAAAAAACGACTTTCTGCCAAGTTTTTGCGGTGCATTCTTCTTGACAATGATGATCTTTCCGAATGCGCTGTTTGTTACGCATTACAAGTTGCATTCAGCGCAAATATTTACCCCTTACGGGGTAGACAGAGCTAGCATGATTGTGGGCGTATAGGTGAAAAGGGTAATCAAAATAGTGAAGGGTACTGTTAGGCAAACTGGCTGTGCCAACAGCCGTTAAGAGCTGGCGGCTATCTGCGATTCAATAAATTAAGCGATACACCGTTTGTTCCGTCCAGCGAGTGTTTTTACGATTTTTATTTGTTTATCGCGACTGAGTGAATTACGGCTTAGATAGGGAGGAAATGTAAATGAGAATTTCACTGGAAAAGTAAAAGTAAGGAAGGAATGGTTAGGTTTAGGAGAAGACGCAATAAGTAAAAAAGCCTGTTTAATAATTAATGTATTGGTGTTCAGGAGTTTCCTTGTCTTACAATATTTTTTACACGACGTCTTAGGGGCCAGTACAGATGGACTGCGTTCCGACTGCAACTGCCGGCTGCCCATACATTTTCTATTGCAGTTCCTCGGCATTCGGTACAACTGCACGCGTACTGGGATCGAAATGTATGGGCAGTCGGCAATTGGGGGTTACTTTGCGAATGCAGTCCATCTGTACTGGCCCTAAAATAAAGATTATTTATCTCTGTGAATTATACTGAAAATCAAATCCAGAAAAAAATCAAAATTCAAAATTTTCAAGGGCCCGCCGCTCTTTTACATGTCTTATTTTTAAACTACTAGCGCATTCGGAAAAACAGAATATGCCAAGAATAAAGCGTCGCAAGAAACTTGGCAGAAAATAATTTTTTTATAATAAAATACGCCACAATACTTAAATTCTACTTAACTTATAATACATTTATAAAAGAATGAAAGAAAGAAGACATTTATTAGTTTTCGCAAGACATAAATATAAGAGCTAGGTATGCACAATTTTATAAAAAATAAACTTCTTCGGAAAAGTGAAACGGTCGCTGGCTCAGCATTACGCTGAGGTGTTAGACACCCGCGCAGCACGGTTTTCAGCCACAACCGTCTATGACTCACGAAACGATACACAGATAAAATATACTACATAAACCATAAACCTATACGCAAAATATAATATAAAGTAATAAATAGAACCCATCTTATGTGTAACTAAAAATACATAAACTAATCAAATAGTAGTTTACAATAAACAAAAAATAAAAAGGAGGGAAAACTAAATTGTTTAAAAACAACAGGCTGGCATATCAATGTGCTGGAGGACTATTATAAGGATTTTTGGGGCGTCAATAAGTGATCCTTCAGCTTGCACTTGAAGGTGTAACTACTTGACGCGCCTTGGATGGAGGGAGGAATATCATTCCAGCACTTGGACGCCGCAAACTTGAAACTGCCTCGGAATGCCGCAGTCCGATGCTTATGCACGAGAACCAGTAACGATGAAGTCTCGTGACGTCTCATACTGAACAGCAAAGTGGCGAGGCAAACAGTTCTTCTCCGACCAAGCCGAAACACTTTCCAGATCTGCATTGATGGCATCCACAGCTAAAGACGTTTCTGACGGCGCGTAGGAGACATACAGTTGCAGATTGTCCGCGTAATGATGGTATCCACTGCTTTTTATACTGTTGACAATATCAGAACTGTGCAATATAAAGAACAGCGGGCCAAGTATCGAACCCTGCGGCACTACCCGTGTCACAGGGCAATAAGAGGACCGCAGAGCACCACCATCTACCCCACACAATACGACTGTCTGCGCACGGTCAGTCCAATAGGTGAAAAACCATTTTAATGCCGTGGCATCAAATCCGTAATAAGACATCTAAGATAATAGCAAGGGAATGCTAATACAATCAAAAGCCCTGGAGAAATCTAAAAGCACTAATATGGTACTTTTACCATCATCCCGAGCCTGCAAAATATTACCGACTACATCGAGTAACATAAAAGGGATGTACAAGGTCCCCAAGTTAAGTAGGTGCCTTAAATTATACTAGTCTGTAGTAGAAATGTACAAATAAGTCTCTACTGGTCTAAGTAAAAAACAGTAAGGTCAGCTTCGTCGTGCCGAGATGCGGGCTAAGAATTTACTGTGTTCCAGAATGAGTTTTTTAAACTTTGTCCAAGTGCCATCTATAAAATGGAGGCAATACACTACTAAACATAAACTACCTAGGCTACCTAATTTAATTCCACATTATCTTTACTTGATATTTTATGTACCTAAACTAATGTCTTTTTATTAAATAAATAAACAAATCAAACTAAACTATTTAAATAGTCAGAGCTTTTTATGTATTAAAGGGCAAGTCTTCCCTATAGGCCGGGAGATAGTGACAGAAATTACTGGGTCATTTGTACCAGTATGGCGGTTCTTCAGGGGTCTAAAGTACGCAATGACAAAAAGAAAAATGATGGTCATAGCGCTGGTACCGGCGGCCCAATCGCGTGGGCGTTAGTCGAACTCGTCGGATAAATTACGAGTGTCAAACGATTTGTTCCACAATCATTTTAGTATTTTCCGATAGTCCATAAAAAATAAGCAGGCGGTAGTGTCATGCCATACTTTTCCGGTGTGACTTACAGCCCGCCATACCGACGCGAAGGCGTTAATTAAAAAATAAAAAATTCAACCATTTGTACCAGGCTAATTTTTGCACAGTTAATCATCGTCGTGCAGCCATTTACGAAAATCACCATGCCATACTTTTTGGACGGTTCCAAATGGTCGCCATACCGCCGAAAATCAGCAAATTTTTTTTTTCGCTAAACGATTTGTACCACCCTAAATTTTTTTTTCAATAGCTCCTGAATGATCATAAACAGAAGTGTGATAATGCCATACCTGTGGGAGATGGCGAATGTGTATAATATATTTTTTTAATTGTAAGATTTTATTCGTGTTTTGAACGATTTGTAACAGTATGGTACTAATTTTTCTCGTAAGTTTGAGGTTCAACGAATATAAATACAAAATTTCAAAGATCTAGGTGGCGGCAATCTTGACTTATAACCAGATTTTTATATTGTATAATATTGAACGGCTCCCACCGCTCGAATATAAACAGAATATAATGATACCATGCCGTAAAAAAATATTTTACGTATTGTACAGTCGTATTTTTGAAATGTGTCGAATAAATAAGTTTTTCAAGTATGGCAGCACTTTTTCCCCCTACTAGAAGTATGGCAAATATAATCACGGTCATATTTTATCAAATACTTTCCAAAAATCCAAATGCAACACTGGTACAAATCGTTTATCGAAAAAAATAATTTTTGCTGATTTTTGGCGGTATGGCGACCATTTGGAACCGTCCAAAAAGTATGGCATGGTGATTTTCGTAAATGGCTGCACGACGATGATTAACTGTGCAAAAATTAGCCTGGTACAAATGGTTGAATTTTTAATTTTTTAATTAACGCATTCGCGTCGGTATGGCGGGCTGTAAGTCACACCGGAAAAGTATGGCATGACACTACCACCTGCTTATTTTTTATGGACTATCGGAAAATACTAAAATGATTGTGGAACAAATCGTTTGACACTCGTAATTTATCCGACGAGTTCGACTAACGCCCACGTGATTGGGCCGCCGGTACCAGCGCTATGAC
Source organism: Pandemis cinnamomeana (assembly GCA_932294345.1). Taxonomy (NCBI): domain Eukaryota; kingdom Metazoa; phylum Arthropoda; class Insecta; order Lepidoptera; family Tortricidae; genus Pandemis; species Pandemis cinnamomeana. The sequence goes on from OW028721.1 coordinate 11,077,164, forward strand.
CATCATTTTTCTTTTTGTCATTGCGTACTTTAGATCCCTGAAGAACCGCCATACTGGTACAAATGACCCAGAAATTTCTGTCACTATCTCCCGGCCTACTAGCTTCATAAACTTCCCACTACAAAGAAGCCTAATGTTTTCTCCGCACGTCCCGCCCAGTACGGCAAGTGTGGTGTCCCTACGCTACTCGCTATTTGTATTAATAAGCGTCGAGTGCGCGTGCACTCGGGGCGAAAATCCGCATTACTTCCGTCCCACCGCCTGGGTTCCGTGGGGTCACCACGGATCACGTGCAAACTAGGACATTTAGTAAAGTACTTTTTTTGTACAAAACTTATTGTTCACGTGCCTATTTTTGGACTCTCTCTCTCTCTCTCTAGTTGGTTTGGTCACGTAGAAAGGATGGATATAAGTAGACTAACTAAACAGATTTATATGGGGAGTGTGAATGGTTTCGTTGGGAGGGGAAGGCCTAGACGGACGCTCCGCGGAACCAAATAGGAGACGTTATGAAAAAAGGTCAGGTCAGGAGTACCCGAAACCGACAAGTATGTATAAAGAGATTGATGAATGTGGATGAAGCGATTGAGGTATGTCAGGATCTTGGCAAGTGGAACAAAGTAGTCTCTGCCTACCCTTATGGGTAACAGGCGTGACTGTATGTATGTATACCAATACACAATACACAAATCACGTCTGTATCCCTTACGGGTTAGACAGAGCCTAAGGTGACAAGACCTACAGGTCACGTTTAGCATGATTATGGGCGTATGGATGGAAAGGGGAATCAAAACAGTGATGAGTTGTTAGCCACATTGCCTATAAAATGATTCCTAAGATTTTCGCCCCTTCCCTCGATGAGCTTTTACCATCTGAGCGGGAAGAGAAGTAACTGGTACATTCTATGTTTTTTCTTTGCTCCCACATCAGCATGTAAGTATGTATGCGTGTATGTTATGGTCATACATAATACGAATATAAAATATCGATTTTGTCCCTGTTTCACTCAAATCATAGCCGCCATACAGCATCAGTGGCACATCGAGCGCTGCATACTTCGGTATCCGCTTACAAATAAAACATTCAAATGTATGGGAATCGCGAACTACGCAGACGTGGAGGATTTAATCCTCCGCGTAGACATCTTGGATTCTAGAATCTTTTTCGAGCTAAGTTATGGAGATCTCGCAGACTAAGGACAAGGGTGTCAGCTGAGTTTGAAAATAGTTTCGTAAGCCGGCGAACTCGGAGAAAGAAAAACAGACTGGTACCCAAAGGGTTCAGTGTCATGTACATACATAATACATACATACATCACGTCTTTATCCCTTACGGGGTTGACAGAGCCTAAGGTAACAAGAAGAAAGGCCACGTTTAGCAAGACACTGAGGGCGTAGAGGTGGAAAGTGGAATCAAAATAGTGATGGGCTGCTAGCCGCGTCGCCTATAACATGATTCCTATGATTTTCGTCCATTCAGGTTCAGTATCACCGATCATATAATATATACACTAATATAAAAAATGCAGTGGTGTGTGTGTAGTTCCCAATCCGCGCTGGGTCCGCCTGGGAACTATATCCCAAACTCTCATTCTGAGGGGCTTGTGCCCAGCAATGGGACGTTTATAGGCTGGAGATGATAATGATTATTAAGAGGAAATATTTGATTATTTGTTCGTTTGTTTGGATTGGAATCTAAGACGCCTTGTGTGGATGTAAGATCTAACCTTAGGCGTAGCAACAACTCTCTTCAAGCGACTCCCGTTCAAGTTTCATAACAATTCTCAAGTCTATAGCAGTATAAAAACGTCGCATTAAACGCGAGCAATAAATCGGCCTGATCCGACGTATCTCATTTATGATTAACAAATAAACTTGATCCGGGGGCTTATTTGATTAACTTCGTATAATTGGTTGATCTTTCTCGTATTCACATTAATATTCGTATTATTTCGATGATTTATCGGGGATTCATAGCAAATTGATAAGTGTTATAGGATAATGTTATGATATCGTTGCCGAGCTTGCCAAATTCATATTCTGTGTTTGTTTTTTACGCTGAAAATAGTCTTATTTTATTTTCTACTAGCGACCCACCCCGGCGTTGCATGGAGTCATATTTCCACCAAATTACAAAAACCCTTGACAAATTATACCCATACCTACTTGCCGAATTAAAAAAAAAACCATTTTTTTTCCTCACATTTTTTAAATTTAGGTTTATAGATATGTCTATGCGGGTCTGGGAGCAAAGAAAAAACATATACTTTACTAGTTACTTCTCTTCCCGCGCAGATAAGCCTATCGAGGGAATGGGCGAAAATCTTAGGAATCATGTTATAGGGGATGTGGCTAGCAACCCATTACTGTTTTGATTACCCTTTTCTTCTTATACGGTCGTCTTGTGCCCCTTCTTCCTACACACACTACTACTCGCGAGCAGCGATAGAAACGCACTCTTTTGACCACCGACGCTGCGCGTTGCGTTTGAACGTTGACGCTTACGTCAGACGCCGCGTATAGCATAAAATAGGAGACCATAGCCTTAGCCAAATAAAGACACCGGTAGCCAAGAATATAATATTTTCAAGACATAAATTCATAAGGGTCATAATTTTCCTTTCGAACTAGGGAATCCGATAAAGAGACAAATATAATAGAATCGCATATTTAATTGGTTTACCGCAACGGATAAATATAAAGACAAATACTCCTTAGAGGCGTTCAACTGAAATAAAAATAACAGGATTGTGTACCGATCGGGCCGCGGGCGATGCTCTACATATATTATGTACACTTGAAGTATATACAGTGTATGAAGGCATGTAGGATTCACCTAAAGTAAGGTCAACGAAACGAGATAAAATACGTAAACGGACCGTTACAGTTGTCGATGACAGCTGTCGTTGCGTGATTCGTGATACAGGAAAGCAGTCAGTACAGTTGTCAACGTTTGGTCCGCCATTTTGTGAACAAATTCATCCGTGTTTGATACGTATTTTTTCTTTTTCATATTTGTTCGGTTTTGTCATAAATACAGCTGATTCGGACTGTTCCGAAGAATAGTCTTTATCTAACACAGGAGGCAACGATAAGAAGAGAGTTTTTTTATGTACGTTATTAAAAAAAATGTTTTGAACCACTGAACGTGTGTTCACATTCTTCATCTTGCATCCTTGGACTTACTTTACTTTCGTCGAACATGGTATTCTTTAATATTGTTTTATTCTCTGTTGACATAACCGTATAACTCACGTAATTACAATCGAATTGCTTAACATGCTTCTGACTATTAGGAAGTCCTTCTTCCATTAGAGGTAGCCTCAGAATAATACTACAATACTACTGTATACTTCCTGTATACTTACTGTATACTTGGATACTTCCAAGCATAAAGATTGCACATCGGTCTTCTCGGCTGATTTCGTCATCGAAAAGCGTTGTCTTGCTCTAACTTACGTGGCGCAGATTGTCTCTTTCTTAAGCTTAAGAATAATATTGGTATATTATACCTACGTAACACCTAGCAAAGTTATAGTACCTAACCACTAAAAAAAGAAATGACAATAAAATAAAAAATAATTGTTACTAGACATTTAAAATGTTCGTCAAACTAGGGTACTTTAACGGAAGAACAAGTTGCAACGACTTTGAAAAAACTAAATGCAGCATCCACACTGTATTTCGTTGTCATAAAAAAGTCTGAGCATCATCTCTTTTAAAGGTACTATCTAACAAAGTGATTCTTTTCCACTTAGGAACCCTTTCACAGTAACTGTCATGGTGACGTTACATTGAATAGAACATGCACAGAGCAAGTCAAGAAAGCAAATGCACGGTATGAAACTTTCTCTATTCAATTCCAACTAACTATCTTTGTAAAGAGCAACCACAACTGGAGTTACTATTTATTTATTCATAAAATCTTACATAGCATTATAGCTTACACCAAAGCACCAGGCAAAAACAAACAAGAAGTAACGACTCATAGGTACTTGATATAAAGATAAAAACAAATAGAAAAAACCGAACTAAATACTAGTTAACAACACATTAGAGATTTTTTATAAATCATAATACAATCACTAATTTTGACAGTACCGTTAGTAAGTAATGTCTTTATTTTACTCAAATACAGAAACAAAAATTGACAATTAAGATATGTACTCAGGTGAACATAATCTCTATCTCTATCACTTAACCTTTGAGTAACGAGAACAGTATTATACAAAAACACATGAAAATAACGATTACACGACAAAACACAACTACAACTAATCCTATAAGCAATTTCATCTGGTTAACCTTCTGACAATTGATAGGACATTTCAAGCAAGAGTAGCCACATAAAGTAGTATCGAGTTACGTGATATGCCTGTTAAAAATCAGTCAAATTAAACAACAGTACGGATTGACATGGCCTAGACGTCATTGACAACATTACAGCGCTTTGATCAACGTGTAGGACGCCTCCAGTTATGGGTGCTTGATGGATTCTTGCAATCACTGACTATTCAGAAAGTTTCGTATCAGAGCACGTACAATTATTATTTATGCATGCACACAGGAGGCCATATTGTCTAACAGACGAGCCCTCGTAGTCATATTCGGCATCTCTTTCTACACACAATCTATACTGTAGGAGAGAGAGGGACATACATACAAGGTGTCTTAGAACTGTTTTGGAATATTTTAGCCTAACGGCCACCTAAGTGGGTCTAAATCAGCAGCTGTTAGAGTTTAAGGAAACAGGGGATTCAGTTTCGCTGTCAGGTCCATACCAAAAATGACATGTAAAACCTGAACTCAGTGTTTTATTTATGTTTCTTCGGGGCTGGTTCACATTAAAATTCACTTTTTGCACAATTTAGACGGATTTATTCGGAATAACAAAATAAAAACTAAGGAGCGCGGTCGCAGCAACGCTAGCAGCTTGAAAGCCGATCAGAGAGAGAGAGAGAGAGAGAGATGGGTTCCGTCTGTCTCATTCGGAACACTCAGTCGGAATTGAATTGCATTAAGACGTCATGATAAGCCCCTGGTATCGTACACACTTATCATATCACTCGCTGTTTATCGCTGTCTCTTGCATTGTATTACCGATTTGTTACTATTATTTTACAAGGTGTCTCGAAATTATTTCGGAATAGTAATATTAGCACAGTACTCACAAATATTCAGTTATTAATACGATCAGCTTTCAATCTCATTGCCTTTATCATCATTTTCAACTCGTTCTGTTCTGTTTTTGTTTTTATCATGAGTTGTTCTATTTTATACAAAATTACGTCCGTAGTAATGTTTGCTCTTGGTTGGTTACACGTTGGATCTGCATTGTCAACGCCCTCTGGCGCCGGGTCTGTTGCAAAAGATTCAATTGCGTCGTCTGACCAGAACTCTTCTCCCCCAGCCATTTGAGGCCGGACTGATACCCTGACTTCGTATAGTTCGTTCGCACAAGGAAGTTTTAATTCAATGCGTCCAGAACCTTGTACCAAATGGTTGTTTACAATAGGTACATTAATGGCTCGGTACTGAGGTATCCCTGTATATCTGGAATACCTGTAGCTTAATTTCTGCACCAAGGAAATATTTTTAGGTGATAAAAAAATGTTATTGATAAGTTCGATTTCCCATTGTAGAGAAACGCCGTGTGAACTTTTCGCTGTCAGTTTTAGTTCGGGTGCATTGAACTTGAGGATAGCTCCAAGGTCGGCTGCAAATGTTTGATTCGTGGAGCCGAAATAGTTGCTTGTCTTCATATAAATAGTAAAATTCTCTTCCACGACTTCGTACTGCAGAGCCAATTGATTAGTATCCCAAGAACAGTACGAGCGGAACCAATATGTTTTGCATAGAAGTGTGGGGTTTCCGTCTTTCACGTAGGTAATACAACAGATGTGCGTAGTCGGCACCACGTGATGTCCAAGAGCACTTGAGGAACTCAAAATTGATCGAAATGCAACGAAAATGATCTACAACTGCTAGCAGCGAATCGATCACAACAAAAACTCTTGCAAAATCATCTTGAGACGTCGTGAAGTTGAAACTCTTCCTATACTTGCATTCGTACTTTAAAATATCTTTCTTTGGCCTTTCATCATAGATCCTTATCGTTGTCTTGTTAATTATCTTTTAATATCATTTTGCAACTATATGTCTCGATCGAGTAATTGGGGCCGTGTATTTTCAAAGAGGATACAACATTACTGCCCTAGGGCGGGAAATGGACAATTATCTCGCATTCTTGTTACGGAGGACAACAACGAAAAAGGAGCAAGAACTAAAATAAATCTGTAGGTCAAAATAATAGTTTGAAGGTGGTTTGCAACTTCAAAATAAAATATATCGCTTGTATGTTGTTTGTAGTTCTTGTAGTCGAGGCATGTCCGAAATGTGACAATAACAAAACATGACTTAAACTACTCGGGTCTTCATTTCTTCTTCTTCTTTTTTAATATGGCCCGTCGATCGATGCGATGATTTCGCCAATGTCAAAGTAATAAATAAGGGAAGAGAAGCAACTGGGAAATTCAATGTTTTTTCTTTGCTCCCAGACCAGAATGGAAGGAACACTGATTAATAACATAAAAATCGAAGAAATACAAACGACAATACCCTTTCAAATTTATAGCAAATATGACTTAATTGTTGACAAACCGTGTTCACGGAACTAACACAGGTAAACGCAAACACAGGTAAACGCAATTATGAAATTTCTTCCCTTGGGCGTAAAACCCGCCTTTACTACCAACCTAGCGAACTGGGTCAAAAACAAAACACTCTAATTTGGGTGAACCATTTCCTTAAACCCGTACGTGGAGGTTTACCCGCCGAAAGCGGATGGGTTAATTTATTTCCAGGAAAATTTCGTTCTACGTATACCCGTAGACGGTCTACGACTTTCGTAGCGGCCTCTACGGGGCGTATTTTATGGGTCGACTTTATGAACTCCAATTTCTAAGGTACGTAGTCAATGGAGAATTTGCACGTGACTCGTGTGGCCGTTAAGTCAGAGTCAGGATGTCTTTATTAAAATAATGCCCATGCGCAGAAACAAGATGTTCTATCGCTTCGACGCGTGTTGCCCAAAAAATTTAAGTTCGACTAAAAAAAACATTTTTTTTAAAAGCTTTTTAGCTAATTTATTAAAGAATATTCGTACCAAAACGTCAAAAACATCTATACACCTTTATACCACAAACAATAAGGTCGGTGACACATATGTTTGACGCGATGGCTGTATCGATATTTATGCCCTCCACTGTATAGTACATACATACATAAATCACGTCTTTATCCCTTACGGGGTAGACAGAGCCTAAGGTAACAAGACCTAAAGGCCTTTAGTATGATTGTGGGCGTGTAGGTGGAAAGGGGAATCAAAATAGTGATGGGTTGCTAGACACTTCGCCTATAATATGATTCCTATGGGCTTTTACCATGTGCACGGGAAGAGAAGGAACTGGTATATTCTATGTTTTTTCTTTGCTCTCAGACCAGCGAAAGCTGTGCTGTACAAGGCATAAATGTTTCGTTACCAAGACGTCAAAAATATACATCTTTATGCCACAATAAGCAGTAAGATCGGTGACACATATTTATAGTCATGATGGCTTGAATCGATCTTCATACCCTCGACTGTACACATTGTCATCTGTCCTACGCAATGTTGGTACACATTTCAAGTCAATTCAACCACTAGAAGTAAATCGATAGACTTGCGATACTTTATCCAAAAACAAATGCAGTTACATATTAAAACACGCTTCTTCGTTTTGAAGTCGGGTTGTAAAGGAATTGAGCATTGGTTAATAGTCTGAATTATGATAGACTACAAGCCCATGGAAAAAAAACATGTGAAATGAACCAGCGTGAATGAAGCTTAGAAGGCTGTTACTATATCATAAAACCACTCCGAGCGCTATGCCGTAATTTCTGAGCGGTACATGGAATTTCTCAGGTACAAGTGAGGAATTACGACTAATTATTAATTTACAACGTTTTTATAGCTTATAGATGATTAAAAATAAATGTCGAAAATCTTAGTGCCGCTTTAAAGTGGTGGTGCTAGAAGTTAGTGCAATTTTCTTTTCTTTTCAATGTATGAGAAAAAATCTGTACCGCTCAGAAATGACGGCATAGCGCTCAGAGTTGTTTTATGATATAGTAACAGCTTTCTAAGCTTCATTCACGCTGGTTCATTTCACATGTTTTTTTTTCCATGGGCTTGTAGTCTATGACAAAGAACTGAGGATTTTATTGAAGCCTGTGATTAAAACCCACACACACAGTTTACATTTTGCTAACAAATAAATTAGCTTTAATTTTTTGCTGTAATTTTTTGGGTCATCTCAGTTATTTCTGAGTAATGAGAGAAACACCGAAAATATTTACTCTCCGGTTGACACACTTGTCATAAATATATCACATCATGGCGCTCGTTAAATCCCACGGGTAAAAGAGACGACATCATAAATATTGCGAGCAAATAACAGACAACACTATTTGTTTCACTTGCTGTGTGGAATAAATTCGTACAGTGAACATAAACTGGGGGCCAATTTTTTTTTTTAAATTAATGTTTTCGGCTGGTATAGCAGTGATACGATTTCAAAAATTGGTCACCTAGAAGTACAGGTTCAACCATTTGTTTTATTTTTAGCAACGCGAAAACAAGTAATATAAATAATTTTGCGTGAATAATATATACTTTGCTTCTTCGTTGCTTTTCCTCCATAATGTGAGTATTTTCGTATGAACGTATTTTTGATTTGATTGTTTTTTTCACGACTGGAGCGTGTCTTCAAAGGTTATGTTAAAGGCGTTCCTATAGGGTGGAAATACTTCTAATTTCTTCCTGGTCTGGTAGTAAAGAAAAAACATTGAATATACCAGTTTCTTCTCTTCCCGCGCAGATTTTAAAAGCCCATCGAGGGAATGAGCGAAAGTCTTAGGAATCATGTTATACGCGATGCGGCTAGTAACCCATCACTATTTTGATTTCCCTTTCCAGCTATACGCCCTTAATCATGCCAAACGTGGCCTTAAAGTTTTGTTACCTTAGGCTCTGTCTACCCCGTAAGGAATAAAGACGTGATATATGTATGTATGTAAATAATAACGCTCCCTGGAAAAAAGTACCTTAGGCAGGCATATGCTTCATGAAGTTAAAAAAAAATCATAAGAACCTTCCTTTAATAACTCTTAATTTGGCAATGTGTACTACCCACATGGTTTAAAAATGCCTTTTTTGTATCTTGTCTTTTTGCATCACGCTAAATTTTATTGACGATGCGTCGAATCTTCACTTTTTTTGAATTATGTCAATTTAAGGGTAAGAAAAAGTTATTGTTTCCACCATTGTATACATATTTTTGAAACTTCACCCGCTAAAAACGATTATTCTCTTTTCTTGAGGAGACGGAAACGCATCCATAACTCTCCTATGTTATGGATGTCCGTTGGCAATCGCTTTCCATAACGGTTGCCTCTGATCACATAAAAAGAAAAATAATACACTCACCGTTAAAGTCACAATTCGCCGCCTATTTTTATTTAAATCACTGCAAAATTCCCTGCTTTAGTACACGGAGAGTTTCATTACAATTTCAGAGAGCGCCACGGATACCCTTAACAGAATCTTTCTCAACTTTATTGCTAAAGCAATAAAGATCCAATTTGGAACTAGCTTCGGAGGGCAATACAGGTTTTAATATATTGCTGCTATCTCTCTAGAACGTGGACATTTTTTCACGATATTTCATAGACTTTAATATTTAAAACGGTTTTATCTTAGTGCTTTTATCTGATGTTTTGATTTATGCTTGGCATCTCGCGGGCCTCCCCAGAGGTGGAACCGGTGTCTTAAGAAAATGCCGATATCTGGAGAATTAATTCACTTGTGGATTTGATCTTGAAAACTTAAGTACAGTCGCAGAGTACCAGGTTTTGGGTACGAAGTGAGTGAGAGGCAAGACACACACAAACACACACACAAATCACGTCTTTATCCCTTACTGGATAGACAGAGCCTAAGGTAACAAGAAGGAAGGTAAGGATCTTTTTCTTGTGTTTTATGTACAATAAAGAGTTATACATACATACATACATACACGACCTAAAGGCCACGTTTAGCATGATTGTGGGCGTATAGGTGGAAAGGGGAATCAAAAATACTAAGTAGTGAAAAACTATCTTATCTTAAACTTTAGTTGAAGCGATAAGGCGATAGTCCGGTGAGTTGGGGCTAAAGTGAGGCGAGATTCAGTGAGATTCTAGCCTAAAAGCCTCGGCCTGTGCATGGCTCTAAATGCCAGGTGATATATCAGACACAGAGCTGCAAAACGGATGTTATTACCGCCACTGGTTCCCGGCCCGTTGTAGTACAGCTTACTCTGCAACAAATCATACAGTTTTGTACGTATATATAATTTTGTTAGCCATTTTAACGTTATACGCAGCGAGTTCGAACTATTTAGTCTTTAAAAACTGCCGTATCGAATCCTTGTAAAATTAGGCTTTCATGCGGGTCTGGGAGCAAAGAAAAAATATAAAATGTACCAATTGCTTCTCTTCCCGCGCCCAAAAGCCCATAGAGGGAATGGGCGAAAATCTCAAGAATCATTAGTTAGGCGATGCGGCTAGCAACCCATCATTATTTCGTTTCCGAATTTACGCCCACAATCATGCTGAGAGTGGCTTTTGGGTCATGTTACTCTTGGCTCTGTACCCCGTATATACTATACACTGTAAGGGATAAACGCGTGATTCATGTAAATATGTGTGTATGTTTGTATGTATTTTAAAAAGAGTGTTTTATAGAGAGTGTTTTCTTCCATGCTGCTCTGGGACTAAAGAAAAAACATAGAATGTACCAGTTGCTTCTCTTCCCGCGCAGATGGTAAAAGCTCATCGAGGGAATGGGCGAAAATCTTAGGAATTGTGTCACATATAGGCGATGCGGCTAGCAGCAGCAACTCATCACTATTTTGATTCCCCTTTCCACCTACACGCCCAAAATAATGCTAAACGTGGCCTTAAGGCTCTGTCTACCCCGTAGAGGATATAGACGTGATAATATGTATGTATGTATGTATGTTTATAAAGAGTTATACATAGTAATATACAGTAAGAGCATAAATTAATGTACTTTACCAAGACGTCAAAAACATCTGGACACCTTTATGTAACAAACAATAAGGTCGGTGATGTATCTATATTCGACATGATAGCTGTATCAATAATTATGCCCGCAACTGTCTACTAACCGCTCTGTATTTACTTAATCTGAGGCTATGTCGTGCGCCCACCTGCGTGGATTTGTTTAACATATACACAGCACTGCGCGTAATTTTACATGCGGCAGTCCTATCTCAGCCGGTTCATAGCTGTTAGCTTCTAACGTACAGTCAAGTGTAATAATATGTATCTAGCCAAAGTTTCAAAAATAAATACCATACACTCTTACACCGTCGTAATAAGGTCGTGGGACATATTTTTGAGAAGTTCGTATCGATACTTATTTTTGCACTTGACCGTACAGTCAAGTGTAATAATATGTATCTAGCCAAAGTTTCAAAAATAAATACCATACACTCTTACACCGTCGTAATAAGGTCGTGGGACATATTTTTGAGAAGTTCGTATCGATACTTATTTTTGCACTTGACCGTACAGTCAAGTGTAATAATATGTATCTAGCCAAAGTTTTAAAAATAAATACCATACACTCTTACACCGTCGTAATAAGGTCGTGGGACATATTTTTGAGAAGTTCGTATCGATACTTATTTTTGCACTTGACCGTACACGCAAACAGACAAAACGTGTAATTGACGTCGCTCCGGGCCGTAAGTAGTAATTTACCGCCTTGCCAGGAAAACGTAAAATTGTGTGCAACTCACATATACACACACAAATCACGTCTATATCCCTTACGGGGCAGACAGAGGTAACAAAACCTAAAGGCCACGTTTAGCATGATGGCAGGCGTGGTGGAAAACGCATCGCTTATAACATGATTCCTAAAAATGTAGCCTATTCCCTCGATGGGCTTTTACCATCTGCACGGGAGGAGAAGCAACTGGTACATTCTGTTTTCCTTTGCTCCCAGACCAGCATGGAAGTGTACACCTCGGTCCGTGATAAAGAAAGCCTCAGCTCGCATGTTTGTCGCCCTCGCCTTAGGCTCGTGCAACAAATTCCTGCGGTGAGACATTCTTTATTTCACCACCTTCGGAATGTAAAGTACTATTACCACCTTAAGTTTAATTAAGAAATAAGAAACAATCCCTCAATGTAATGTGATGATAACAATTGTTTTATTGTTTCTGTTCTGGTGTAGAAACTGACATAAACTTTGTAAAACAGTTAAGGTCCAGCCACATCAGTGCGTAAAAGACGTTGACGGTGCGTTTACGCGACAAAATGTATGAAGAAACGGTGAGTGAACGTGACGCATGCGACACGCACTGCGTATACGCAGCGGTGTGGTCGCACCTTTACTTGGTCGAATACACCATCTACTGAAAACCACATTTCATTTAAATTATTCCGATTAATGTACTAATGTTTATTTTTAAATCGTGTATTATACTTATTTTGATTCCATTTTCCACCTATACGCCCACAATCTTGCTAAATGTGGCCTGTAGGTACCTGTTACCTTAGGCTCTGTCTACCCCGTAAGGGATGGAGACGTGATACATGTATGTATGTATGTATGTTTTATACTTTTTGCCAAAGATATACATAGGTGTGTTGTATTTGAAACATTTTAGGCACATTTTTCATTATAGTTACATTGCGAAGTTTGACAGATCGGTTGAATTCGGTTTACCCTGGCAACCGGCAATGTAAACTTGCATGCAATTCTTGCATGTGTCTAAACGGGCCTTTAGACTGAGCACAATACAAACAAGAAACGAAAAAAAAACTTGCATTAAAGTATAGTGTAATCGAATTCACACTTGATTCTAAACAAACTTTTCAACTTTTCAGGGTTTCAGTAGGTCAGGTAATTGGAATTGTAATTTCACCATATTTTGTATCGTATTAACTCTGAATTTAGTATCATAATCACTACATAGTATAAAATAAAGTCGCTTTCTCTGTCCCTGTGTCCCTTTGTATGCTTATATCTTCAAAACCACACAACGGATTTTGATGCGGTTTCTTTTAATAGATAGAGTGATTCAAGAGGAAGGTTTATATGTATAATACATGCATAATATACCGTGCGAAACCGGGGCGGGTCGCTAGTATACCATATATTACAATGCGAACGTATAACGAGACGTAGAACCATTCCTCGCCATTAGCAAAACGGATTGCACTTCTGAGTTTAACTTGTTCCTTTGCGAACGTTCGTTTTTAAACGCGGGGTTTAAGCCGATGTATAAATCGCTGTAACACAAACGGCATCTAAGAGAGCAAAACAAAACGTACACATCCCTAAACATGTTTAAATATAAATAAGAATATTAGCGGCATAAATGCGCTATAAGTTAGTGTTATTGCCGACTGAATGCATCCCGCGGCCGCGTACATCCTTATCATGTTCGAATAAAAAGGCGAAATGTGCCGTTTTAATGCCCGCCCCTTCCTTCGTCCCTTCGGCCGTAATGTTGACATAGGGCGGGGCACGCTGCGAGTCGATAAAATGTCGATAGTTTTTTTTTCCAGTAGACAAAGTGTCAGGAATTACACACATACCTACTACGTACATACATGCCTAAATCACGTTTTTTATCCCTTAAGGGGTAGACAGAGTTGTTTTTAACGGAGAGGAAATCTTTATGGATGCCCTAGACACAAGGTTACGTGGATTAATCCGAAGGGGTATACCCAAACTAAAAACTCCAGCGTTGCCTCAATTCGGTGTGATGGGGACGCAGTGGGATGCCACTAGGGTTTCACCACAAACGCCCCCCCCAGTGGCCCCGGCTTCCGCCAGGACCGCGCCATCCCTTAGAAAGTGAGACCGTGCAATGCAGGTAGGCGGGGTAGACAGAGCCTAAGGTAACAAGACCTAAAAGCCACGTTTAGCATGATTGTGGGTGTATAGGTGGAAAAGGGAATCAAAAATAGTGTTGGGTGGCTAGTATCGCCTATAAAATGATTCCTAAGATTTTCGCCCATTCCCTCGATGGGCCTTTACCATCTGCGCGGGGAGAAAAGCGCTAAAGTTTTGCGTCTGAATTAGCACAACTGAAAACATTTTTTTTCCACGTACTACATTGTTTTAATGTTGCCTGTTTAAAATTGTGCATGTTTTTTAAGTTTTACAACACGGTAGAAAGGAATTTTCAGAGCACTATAACGTTACTTGAAATACTTTCCAGTCTTCGTGAAAAATTTATTATCTGCACTCTCTAGTCTTGCTGTACGCGACTCAACAAAATAATGAAGTAAACTACTAAAGTACGGTCCAAGAAACTGAATTACGTACCTTTGTGAAACCTTGTCTCATACAATTTCGCAGTCATTTTTTGGCAGGCGTATGGTAAGTCAGTATGATATTTGCAATGAAAAGGTTCCATGGCGGTACGCGATTCAGTTTCTTACACATAGACAAACCAAATTAAGTCTCCAATAATAATGCCAAATGCATTATTCAGTCACATTTTGTACATTACGCGTGACAGGTAGTGAGGCAACACTGGTGCGTTGCGTTGCGTAGGGTCACTTCGTGGCAACGGATCATCGGATTGTAATGGAAATATACACACAACATACAAATCACGTCTACATCCCTAACGGGGTAGACAGTACCTAAGGTAACAAGACGTAAAAGTGACGTTTAGCATGATTGCAGGCGGGTAGGTGGAAAGGGGAATCAAAATCACGATGGATTGGTAGCCGCATCGCCTATAACATAATTCTTAAGAATTTCGCCCATTCCCTTGATGAGCTTTTGCCATCTGTACGGGAAGAGAAGCAACTGGTACAGTCTATGTTTTTTCTTTGCACTCAGAGCAGCATGGGAATTCTACAGAGACAACTGCCTTTAACGCTCGGAAGATGCGTAAGTGCGCTGATACTCGTACGTTGAAACGACGCGTCGTAACGTACCATAGGGGTTATTTTTATCGATACTTTTGCCTCAACACGCACATCACTAGCGTCAAACGTGTATATGGAATTTATGTTTACGGAGATATGGCTAATAAAAGCAAGTCTATTGGCGGTACATATTTCAGGCTTTACTTGATCTGAATTCGGTTTATTTTGTTTAGCTTTAGGAGCTTAATGTAGCTTTTAGAGCTTTGCGGGCCGAGGATTAGTCGCCACGCTTTGCGTTCGAGGTATTTGATATGAATTTCTAATTTCACTCTGAAATATATCTTGGGAAGTCGAGATTAACGGCTGTTTACAAATTAGCGGTGTGTTCCCGTTATTGTTGTGAAAACGTGACTGTTTATCTATGCCTTTATCTTTATAAATAACTAGCTTCTGCCCGCGACTTCGTCTGCGTAGAATTATACATAAAACCTTTCCCTTGAATCACTCTAAAAAAACCGCATCAAAATCCGTTGTGTAGTTTTGAAGATATAAGCATACATAGGGACATAGGGACATAGAAAAGCGACTTTATTTTATACTTAATAGTGATAGTGACTATGTAGTGAAAATGAATCTCTATCTCCCTTGGTCACGGCATCACGCGTGAACGCCTGGACCGATCTCGCTGATTCTTTTTTTGTTGTGTTTGTTATTGTCAGGAGAAGGTTTTTATGTAACAATATTTTAAAAAAACTAGTACGGGGGCGAAGCCACAGGGAACAGCTAGTTTGTTTTTTTGTCATCTTAAGTGGCTGTGGGAGTAGGCAAAGTTGGTTTGTTTTTATATCAGATACTAGCTGACCCGGCGAACTTTGTTCCGCCTTAAATTTGAAAAATTCCAGTGGTTTGGGCTATGCTATCCCGCGGGAACTATGCAATTTTCCGGGATAAAAACTATCCTATGTCCTTTCCCGGGACTCAAACTATATGTATACCAAATTTCAACTAAATCGGCCCAGCGGTTTAAGCGTGAAAAAGTAACAGACAGACAGACAGACAGACAGAATTACTTTCGCATTTATAATATTAGTAAGGATGACGTCTAGAAGCATAAATATCCACTGTTTCGTAAATTAAACCCAGAATCCTTTGCAGCAGGTTCAGTTAGTATGATTGAACAGTAAAACACCCCTGTAAATGATTTAGAGTATGTTCCCGAGCCCACGAGCAAGGCAGCCAAGCTTGGCCGAAAAATATGATACCATGTTTTTAGTTCATTATTAACTTAACTACTTTCTGAAGTTCTAAGGCTTATACATGCATACATAAATCATGTCTTTATTCCTTACGGGGTATCATGACCTAAAGAGAGCTTGTAAAATATAGCAGTAGGTCAGAAACAGAGATGTAATACGCGTACGTTAAGATGACTTTCTAATTCTACTTTTGAGTGGTGCGTTTTAAAGAATCGCCCCCTGGTCTGGTTACATTATTAAAAAAACAAAAGAAACTTCCGAAAAAAAACACAACCAACTTTGGAACTGTTTAAAAAAGTTGCCGAAACAATTCCCTCCAACCTCTGATCAAAAGGCTACTTAACCAAAAATCATAAAGCCGTAATTAATAATTTACGAAGCCCCCGCGGAAAAGAAAGTCGTAAGAAACTTTTTCCGTTAATTAAGTAACCGCATTCGGAGGCAGGGGCGCGGAACCTTTGGCATTGTGGACGGAAACTCGAGTTTGCACACAATACAAGGGAAAGCACTTTTACTATGCCGCCCTGATGCGTGTCGAACACTACAAGTTTCAAGTTACCACTTGTCTAACTACACAAGTACCACACGAGATTTCGCCTAACAAGATTTTCCCTATTTAAACTACAAGGAAATCTCTAACTTTTAGTGGGCACTCGTTGTATTCACACGCTGTGTAAATAAATAACATACATACATAAATCACATCTTTATCCCTTACGGGGTAGACAGAGCCTAAGGTAACAAAACCAGGCCACGTTTAGCATGATTGTAGACGTATAGATGGAAAGGGGAATCAAAAGTGATGGGTTGCTAGCCGCATCGCCTGTAATATGATTCCTAAGATTTTCGCCCATTCCCTCGATGGGCTTTTACCATCTGCGCAGGAAGAAAAGCAGCTGATACATTCTATGCTTTTTCTTTACTCCCAGACCAACATGAAAAAACGAAAAAAATAAACAAAATATGTATGTATGGATGTATAACTCTTTATTGTACGGTCAAGTGCAAAAATAAGTATCGATATGAACTTCTCAAAAAGAGCGTATGGTACTTATTTTTGAAACTTTTACTACAGTAACAGGTAATGAGAAAAACAACAGCAGCAGTATTGAAGACCATAACATTGCACCATGTTCCGTTGTTTCGTCCCTTTTTTATACACAGGGGTAGGCAGGGCCACGTTAAGCATGATTGTCGGGAAAATAGTGATGGGTCGCTAGCCGCATCGTCTATAATTCCTAAGATTTTCGCCCATTCGCTCGATGTGCCACTAACCCATTATGGTACATTCCATGTTTTTCCTTTACTCCCAGACCAGCATGGAAGACCAGACACTCATTTACACGCGCATTTATTTTTAAGTATCTTAAAACGCGTGCGTGACTTAAGTGGAATTGGCCGCACAAATCCTACATTAAGTTAGACTTAAGAATGCGGTAATAATGTCAAGTAGCGTCACTTGAAAAGGCACTTTATCTTGCGTTCAGCACTTACCCGCCGCATTTACACGCGCATTGTTGGCCTTAAGAAATGGCTGGTCGGTAAGGTGGCGCATTCATGCACGACTAAAAGTTTGAAATAACATACATACACATACACAAATCACGTCTTTATCCCTTACGGCGTAGACAGAGCCTAAGGTAACAAGACCTACAGGCCACGTTTAGCAAGACACTGAGGGTGTAGAGGTGGAAAGTGGAATCAAAATAGTGATGGGTTGCTAGCCGCATCGCCTAACATGATTCCTATGATTTTCGCCCATTTCCTCGATGGGTTTTTACCATTTGCGCGGGAAGAGAAGCTACTGGTACATTCTATGTTTTTTCTTTGCTCTCAGACCAGCATGGAAGTTTGAAATAATCAATAGCAAAAATAAGACATATTATTCGTTATATAGACCATGATTACCTTTAACGAGTTCCCTACAAGAGATCGTTAAAAGGTCGTCTTTTAAATCTTTTGATAGCAAACATTTTTGGTAGAGTCTACCCACTTGACGCATTATAAATTACAGTAAAATGTTATTTGGTTCAATTGCGCGTGAATAACACATTTAACTGTCACAGTTAGACTTCTTCGATGTTTTCTTTCACTGTTTTAACGTCAACTTGCAGCAAAATTAAAAGTCAATGATCAACAAACTTTTTATAAATTAAAGTATATCACTAACGCAAACCATACTCAATGCTGCATCTCATCGCAATATACTTAGTAAAATAAATTTCAAAGCAGTTAATCTTTCACTGTTCCAAATTAACTTTAATACGGCAACTATTCAAGCACCTACAATACGAAAACACGCTAAGCTGTGGAAAGATTCGCTAAATAAATCCAACAAACTCAATCGTCAAAATAACGCCCACCGAGTAGATTTAGTCTATATTAAGCATACCTATCAGCATTACGCGCCATTTGGTTCGATATCGCACAAAACGTCCCATTCACAGCGGGCTTTATAAAAAAAGGCGTGAAAAGCAAGTTTCCTTGAAGCGATCGCAGCGAGGCTGATGTATATTTATTACTTTGCCATTGTGTGAGGGATGGTTGAGCGCCCCTGAATAAGGGCTGGCCCGATTGGAGAATTAATAATGATAGGAATTTTTGACTGAGTGTGGTAATGATGGTATCGCTTAGTGCTCGAGAGAGCTTGTAAATGTTACAAAATGAACGTAATTTGGATGTTTTCTATTGCATAATAGGCACACGTTGGGTGTAGTAAACAAAAACTGTACCTACATTAAAAATTAGAAAAATAACTAAATACTACGTACAAAATTAACCTAAACCTAGCCTAACTTAAGCTACAAATAAAACACCCCTCCCAGGTCACTGTCACTGCTCATTGTACCCAGAAATATAATAGGCACGCGTTTGACCTCACGCCTTTTGGTAATCGAAGAGCACGTTTGCTTAGAAGATTACTTATTAAACCCTTCTACAAGGTGTATCATGCACTTTTCGATCAAAGCATTGTCATTGCTATTCAAAAAGCCGACAACAATAGATTCTCTAGAGCAGAACTTTTCAAATGTTAATGGTGATGCGGATGTCTCATGCACTCGATATTTTCATTTACAAAGTCAGTTTTAAATGTATAATGTTTTAAATGCACATGGAATGACACACACACGTGAAATGAAACTTCCGCAGAATGACACTCATTCGTGAAATGAAACTTACGCAGAATGACACTCATACGTGAAATGAAACTTACGCAGAATGACACACACGTGAAATGAAACTTACGCAGAATGACACACACGTGAAATGAAACTTACGCAGAATGACACTCATACGTGAAATGAAACTTACGCAGAATGACACACACACGAGAAATCAAACTTACGCAGAATGACACACACGTGAAATGAAACTTACGCATAATGATACACTTACTTACATGAAATGAAACTCACGCCAAACGACACACTTACGTGAAGTGAAACTTACGCAGAATAAAAGAATTACGTGAAACTTACTCGTTACTCAGAATGACATTACACTTGAACTCGTTTCCCAACGTGTCGAGAACTGTCCATTTACAAATCAGATCACATTGGACTTGTAAAAAAGAATGAACAATCACTGTCCCCCGAAGGGTCTGTTGAGTTTACGAAAAGCATTAGGACGTAATTTTTATTTACGTCAACAACCCGACGGTCTTATGAATAGCTGATGAAAGGCCTAAGCTAACAGCGGCTGGCTGAAAAGATAAATACTTTTGCCTCTTTTCGGTGGATCTGTTGGAATTTACCTGCGCTATGGGATTATAGCTACAGTGGTAATGGGCAAGCCATATTAGAACAGAATATCGTTTGTCGAGAAAGGGGGCGGTGTTCACGAACCAAAAGATGCAGCGTTGGCGGTCACTAAGTGACTGAGTGGTGAGTGACTAAGTGACATTCCGAGAGTTCTGGAGTTCTAAGGAGGAGGATGAAAGACCCATTGGCTTTAAATTTGGCACACTTGTAGACTTTCGATGACATTGCAATAATCAAAGAAAGAAAGAAAGAAAGAAAGAAGACATTTATTCCTTTTTGCAAGACACACAAATATAAGACAACAAATATATCACATAAATATATCAAGTATAGTTTACAAAGAGAGCGGTTTTTTACTCTCTATTTTTTATATAGCGGTCTTAGGACTGGGGTATACGAATGTTGTCGATTAAGGATCAAGAGATACAGCCATATGACAGAGGGATAGACAGATGGACGGACTGACGAAGCGAGAGGAATAGGCCATTTGACCCCTTACGAAACCCTACAAAACTTTAGGAAAGCTTGCAGAGAAATCCATCCTCCATGCTGGTCTGGGAGCAAAGAAAAAACACAGAATGTACCAGTTGCTTCTCTTTCCGCTTAGATGGTAAAAACCCATCGAGGGAATGGGTGAAAATCATAGGAATCATGTTATAGGCGATGCGGCTAGCAACCCGTCACTATTTTGATTCCACTTTCCACCTATACGCCCACAATCGCGCTAAACGTGGCCTGTAGGTCTTGTTACCTTAGGCTCTGTCTACCCTGTAAGTGATAAAGGCGTGATTTGTGTATGTGTATGTATGCAGATAAAACCAGATCTGTAACCGATATTAGGTGATAACAAACCCGTGACATATTTTATCACTATTACGCTGCTAAAGTCCCTTACGTCTTTAAAATTGAATTTAGTGCTAACACGTGTGATTTCTTCATATTTATTACGGCGACGCTCCCCGAAGGGTGGATGAAATAATAAATTTTGCAGAAGGTCACGAGAAAGGTTTATTGGTTATTTTAACGAGATATTTTGTTGCCAGCGGTGAGAAAGATAGTTTTTTGATGGTAAATTGGGACATTGCTCTGAAGCAAGTGCTCATAATATCAAGTTAGGTTTGGTTTAATGTTAATATATACTAGCGACCTGCCCGACGCTGCGTACGGGAACTGGTTACTTTTAGGGCTCTGTATCACAAAAGGTTTTATCATAAGGAACCTATAGTTATGAATTTACTTCGTTGTTCGAATTACTTCGAAGTGTGTCGATAGCATGGTGATTTATCTCAAGAATGTGTGAAGGTATCAAGTTGAAATTAATATGAAACACTTAGAACCTGGTCCATCACTCTCTGATGAGTTCCTGATACCTTTATATGTCAATTTATGATGCTGTCTCTAACTTTTTCTTAATTAGTAATTAATAGAGACTACAGCATCATATATATATATGACGCTTAAGATGTCAGGAACTTAATAAAGAGTCGAGAATTAGGCTTTAATTTCTTGCAACCAAAAAAAAGTAATCAAAAGATGCCTTTTACAGAAAATGCAAAAAATTACTTCATGTTTCATGGAAATAAAATGATGTATAAACTATTTTTATGGAAGAACCCTCAGTGCGCGAATCCAACTCGCACTTGACGTTTTTTACAAGTATTCTCACCCTTTATTTTCCATGGTAATGGGAATAAACAAGGCAATGCCCATTTTTTCGCGTTTAAATTATACACGTCAGATTTACCCGCATAATTAATTTTAATTATATTATAGGGTGAAATAATATTTACGCTGGCAACACAGTCGTTAATATTAAATGCGGTGGCAATGAGGATGTATCGTTGCGGAGTGCTGCGTTTTCCCTGACTGATATACCTGGCTGAATATTTTACCCGTATTATCGGGAGCTAATGTCTCGTGTACTGTTTTTTTTAAATAAACATTACATGCAATTCAAGGTATAAAATATGTTAAGAGCTTATAGAAGTACCTTTATTCTTATTTATATGTTTTATTACCATGGAAAACCTGAAATAATGACCGATAATTAAGGAAGATATTGTACTTAATTTAGAGTGAATAGGCTGTTATAAACAAGTGAGTAAATATTTAAGCCTCTTTTTCATTGCAAAAACCGTTACTATTGCTATATTTTATAAATAATAAAACTTTATAACGATGCCATTTCACAGGTACAGCCGAGGGCATAAATATCGATACAGCCTCATGTGAAATATAATATGTATGACCGACCTTAATGTCTGTGTCATCTTGGCAACATCAACGTCAACGTCAACGAGCAGTACAAATAAAATATACTAGAAATACGGACACACAAGAAAGGACAAAGTCTTGCCTTGTCCGGAGAAGTCCCGTAGGATAGCGACCCCAATTTTCCCGCCCTTCCATCCCCAAACACGGCTAAACCCTTGGACATAACAATTTTATCGCGAGACACATCTCAAATCCAACTTCATAATTTAGACATAAAAAGACCAACTGTCATTTGCGGAAACATTCATAAACCCGCCGTTAAAAAGTGGACTTGTGTATTTCGCGCAAAATTCAACGCAAACAGAATAAAACGGTATTAATGCCACCTAAGAGCGAGTGTACACTGAGGGTGCAGCAGAATGCATTAAAACTTTCACTCACTAATTAGTTGGCGAAACAGTCATTTAGTGTGTTAATTGGGGTGATTTTGCATAGTTACAAAAGCGAGTTCATCTAAATTTTAAATGTGAAGTTCTAGCTGGCAAATGCAGTATGCATGGTAATGGTTTTTTGACGCGTTACAGGAGGGGTTCATTATGTCGGAAATATGAACAAGAAAACAACTTGTGTAAATCAGGTTGTTAGCAACACCAACAATAAATGTAAGAGCGGCAACACTAGCGCCCTCTTCCTTCCTCTTGCTTCACCGTCTTCTCTGTACACATTCTTTCCAATTAAAAATAAATTTATGTTTAACAAGCCTTTTCACTGATAATTAAATCAGTGCAATAAACTAAACAGTCTGAGCAACACAGGTGACAATAGAATAGTCTGTTAGTGGGATTCTGGTGGCGCGGCCAGGACCGTCACCCCAAGATGGAACTCTTTCGATTGGTCCGATTGACATGAAATGTAGTACACAATGTAGGATGACAATGCAAGTACAGTTAGCAAAAAAAGCTGGTATTCAAAATTTCATTTTTGACAGAAACTTATTCAAGTCCAGTAGTTACGAATTTTCACAATTTTTGACTAGGTTCTTTTTTTATGTTAGAGAGGCCAGACAAACGAACTAGTGGGTCACCTGATGGTAAATGATCACCACTGTCCATAGACACCCGCAGCACTTTACGCGATTTTCTGTCAAAAAATAAAAAATCCTTAAAAACATTCAAGAGGTGCTCAATAAAGTTTTAGAAAACTGTGCAAATGCATTTTTATACATACATAAAAAATCACATATTTGTCCTATGAGTCCCACTAACTCAAAGCGGTACCCCGGAAGACCCAGACGGCGATGGCGGGGCGAGTTGGACGCCTTCTTGAAGGATTGGACTCGTGCCGCAGCAGACCGGGAGCAGTACACAATAGGCTCATAATAATAATATCCCTTATGGGGTAGACACAGCCCAAGGCAACAAGATCCAAAGGCCACGCCTAGCATGATTGCGGGCGTGTTGGTGGAAAGGGGAATCAAAGTAGCATCGTCTTTAACATGATTCCTACGATTGTCGCTCATTCCCTCGATGGGCTTTTACCGCGCGGGAAGAGAAGCAACTGGTACATTCTATGCTTTTCCTTCATGGAAGAATGCTTTTTTGGTTACCAAATTAAGCAACAAATCATGTCCCTGTTTCCATTTATGAGTATCTTTATCCATACAAAAATGTAGGTCTCGTCCATTGAGGAAGCTCCTTAACCGAAGGATACGAGCGCATCCCAAGCACTGACGAGGGTCGACGTGCAAACATACACACATACATAATTCCCTGCGTTATTAATATGGGAATTTATAACACTGTGTATACACTGGGTCTACTTACGCACAAGGCGTAATCCGCGTGTGACAAAGACTGGGTCTCATAAAACTGTTCTGGAATATTCCAGCCGATTGTTGGGTTAGATTTCCTAACATACATAAATCACGCCTTTATCCCTTACGGGGTAGACAGAGCCTGAGGTAAAAAACCTATAGGCCACTTTCGATGGATCCTCTTAAATGCATGTGATGTGTTTTGTAACTTGGGTGTGTATGCATAATATTTATATTATATTATGTAGTATATTTTATTTATTGTGTATTTATTGATCGTATTTATCTATCATGTGTAGTTTATTATTATATCTTACATTGTTTAAAATTTAGACATTTAGGATTATTTTAGTTTTCGATCGGTTCTTTTACTTTTTCTGTGTCTAGTCTTGCTTAATATTTATGTCCTGTCAATCGTTCAAAGGTTAACTGGAAGAGATCCCTTTTAGGGATACGTTCGCCTTTGTGCATGTGTGTTGTCCTGGATTCATGTTTTTCTTGTGTTTTATGTACAATAAAGACTTATACATACATACATACTTATAGCGTGATTGTGGGCGTATAGATGGAAAGGGGAATCAAAAACAAATATAACTGACGTTTGCAAACATTACAGCTGAATTAGGTTATAGTTAGTACTGATCACCACTCCCTTGTCAGTCTGTACACTGAAAAATAATGGCCTAACGACTGCAACCCCAACTGTATTCCGCCCATCGAGCATGCAACCAATAGAGTGATAAATGGCCATGCAATTTCGAAAGTCAGTGTTTTAACACTTACTTCATACGTACAAAAACCATTACCTTACCAATCTGCAAGCACAATGCAAGAAAACTATGTCTGTTCGGCATATTTGATGTATGTTCGCACGCAGAACCCTTACTATGACTAGTAAGTAATACAAGCTCAAAATTCATACAACATCCATAATCCAAAATAAGTATGCTTACTAGGTATTTTATTTTGAAAAAATAACTTTCTGCCAAGTTTCTTGCGGCGCATTCTTCTTGGCAATGATGGTCTTTCCGAATGCGCTGGTAGTTTCAAATTTTAGAATTAGAATGTAATAACGAAAAATAAATAAATAAATAATAATTGATATACGTATTTAAGAAGCCCATATAATAAAATAAATAAATATAAATATACATATGTCTTTTATACTTACTAACACTAGCAATAAGCAATTATGTAACTAACAAAGTGTGGGTCCCAGTTACCCGAATAAAGAAATTTATTATTATTATTATTATTATTATTATTATTATAATAGAAAAGATTTGATCAGAAGCAAGAAAAGAAAGGGACCAAAGACAGTTACTATTTTTATCCCCCACCCCCGAAACCCGAACCCGAACCCGGACCCCGGAACCCGAAACCTCTAGCTTCATAGTCAGGGTTAACAACCACTGGGCTATCCGGTAGTTAAATGACTTCTCCAGTCTATTGGTTACGTGCTCGGTGGCTCAGCCTAAATCGAAGCCTGCCCATAAATATGGCGGCCTCGTCGTCTCTCGGTAATTAATCATTCGCCCGATACTTGATAAATAGATTTTTGCTTTCAGCCTCGCTTTCCGATAGATTTTTACTGGAAATTTGTGGCAACATTTATTTTGTTTAGTTTTTATTTTTGGTCCTTATCAGCTGCGTACACCGAGAAGCAATTACTATGCAAATTATCTTTGTCATCTCCAATCAATAATTATAATATTAATTAAATTGGCAAACGAAGATCCATTTATTGCTACGAGTTGCACATGCTACTTCCATGTTGGTCTGGGAGTAAAGAAAAACATAGAATGTACCAGTTTCTACTCTTCCCGCGCCGATGGTAAAAGCCCGTCGAGGGAATGGGCATAGGAATCATGTTATATGCGATAAATAAATAAAGTAAAATAAAATATTTTTTTATTTACCAACACACAAAAAAAGTAAGTGGAACAAAGTAGTCTCTGCCTACCCCTGTGGGAAAGAGGCGTGACGGTATGTATGTATGTATGTACACAAAAAAAAACATGCGACTAGCAAATCATCACTACTTTTGATTCCCCTTTTCACCGGATACGTCCACTTTTTGTGAATCTACATTGACATTTAATTGAACTTTATTTTTGTTTGTTGTTATTTTGTTTTTATTTAATTTCAGTTATTATTATTATTATTACTATTTTATTACAATTGACGATCCTTTTGTGAATTACTTATATTTGACATTTAATTTTAATTTTAGTTTTAGTTTTAGTATCTGCATGTATTATATATAAAAAATAAAATAAATAAATATCTTGGGACAAATTACACCAATTGACCCAGCCCCAAACTAAGCAAAGCTTACCAGGCAACGGATAAACATACTTATATAATGTAGATAACATACTTAAATACATACAACATCCATGACTCGGGCACAAACATTCGTATTCATCATACAACTGTCTGCCCCTACCGGGATTCGAACCCAGGACCTCTAGCTTCATAGTCAGGGTCACTAACCACTAGGCTATCCGGTCGCCAATATATATTGTAATTGTTTTTAAAAGGGTAATAAATAAATCTAATGTAACCTAATCTTATCTATTTAGCCCGTTATCCTAGGAATCCATGGAATCACTAGCCTGGATAAACTTTGCAGATTCATGGCGTCTACTACACAAGTATTTTCATTATAAATACACCGTGTTCGAGTAACTATAGAGGTTGCAAGACGGAACTAAGCTTGTTAGCTGTATTCTTATTATCATCAGACTTCATTATCAGTGGTGAATCCCTTAGTATTATAAACTAGCTGTTGCCTGCGACTCTGTCCGCGCAGCTTCGCTTATCGCTATCCCGCGGGAACTGCTGTTTTCTGGGATAAAAAGTATCCGTACGGCCGTGGGACTGAAACTAACTGTACCTATACCAAATTTCAACTAATTGGGATTGTCTAAAAAAAAATACCTATCCTTTTTATATTTTTTTTGTGCAGAATAGTCAATTATAAGAAACCAATTTCAATGTTTTCTCATATAACTCGGTATTTTTTTCACTATTAATTATTGAAAGTATTTTGGTTGATGACGTCAGAGTTTCCATTGTGACGTCAGAGTTTCCATTGCCGGTGTCACACATCTGCTTATTGGATAAATTGATCATAAAACGTATGTGAAGCGCCGCCATTAACGTCTTTTCTATCTGTGGTGAAGTTGGCAAACTGTCATTAGTATCAATGTCAACATGATTCAACAATAACACAGGAAGATTTACGCGATCTTCTCCTATGAATTTTATATTTTCACAATCGTTACACATACCATAACATTCTGCGCGAAGCAGAAAGGTCCATAAACACATACCAGGTATTATCGAGACAAAACAGGACCCGGAGATAAGACAGCAAACTCAGTAGGCAAAAGTAAACCGAAAAACGTAATATTTTCGCTCTCCATTAAAATATTTAGCGGAAAATCTTTCATGTGAGCGAAGCACATCGCTGTGCGGTTACACTGTTGCCTAATTATCTACCGAAAGTGCTTCTAAATCTAAACTATAATACAACAATATGAAAGTGAACAGTGGAAAAAACAAGAATGACAGTAACAAGATTGCCCACTTGCTTGTCATCTGTCATAAGATGAATGAAATGTCAGATTGCGGGTCCAAATTGAACTCCGTAGTATAATACACGCGTAAATAGCATAGAATTTGTAACCTTTGCAAATAAAGTACATTTTGGACCGTCTACGTCATGTCTGGGAATATCAAATGAAGGTCATTGCTTATTTTTCATGTAATAAATTCATTATAGCAAAATAAAATAAAGTAAATACAGAAAACGATTTAAAAAGCATTTATCTCGAAATGGTTTTCGATTTACTATACATTGTAAAAAAATAGACAATCCCAATTATGTATGTTTAATGTAAACGCGGCATATAAGGTGTCAGTACGCCAATTTTACTTAATAAGATGCTTAAGTTGTTGTGTACTAACGGGAACGGGATTATTCCCGGCCATAGCTTTACTTTTCGGATTTTTCTATGTGTTCTAATTTTCATAGACATTTAGAAATTAACGGGAACTCTTTAATTTTCCGGGATTAAGAGTATTTCAAATATTGACCAGGGATATAAGGTACCACCACGAAAAATTTCATTTAAATCGGTCCAACAGTTTTGGAGATTAGCAAACACAGACTTAGGTAAATGAACACATCCATATATCCATTTTGATTTACATAGAGACAGACAAAAATTATAAAATCTACTTTTTTGTGTTTTATTACTCTTCCCTAATCGTTAGCACTCTATTTTTGATGAAATTTATCTACGAATTTTATTGCTTTATTGTACGTATAGATGTGAAAATAACTTTATCTGGTGAAAACTCATCGAGGAAATGAGTGAAAATCTTAGGAATCATGTTATTGGCGATGCTACTAGCAACCCATCACTATTTTGATTCCCCTTTCCAACAATATGCCCACAATCATGCTAAGCGTGGCCTTTGTGTCTTGTTATCCTAGGCTCTGTCTACCCAATCCGGAACCCACATTCAACGGTGCCGTTGCCACCTGCCCCATCCCGGGGCGGCCAGTGGACGTTGCGGTGGTCACCGCAGTGCGCCCGCAACGCCCGCAGTTCAAGGCCTGGAGGGAACGTGTGTGTTTTTAGACGGTAGGCCTCTCCCCTCCTTCTATAGGGAAGGCAGCGGCGAGCTGGAGAG
Organism: Pandemis cinnamomeana; assembly: GCA_932294345.1. Taxonomy (NCBI): domain Eukaryota; kingdom Metazoa; phylum Arthropoda; class Insecta; order Lepidoptera; family Tortricidae; genus Pandemis; species Pandemis cinnamomeana. Next base: position 11,105,920 of record OW028721.1, read on the forward strand.
CCCGTCATACCTCCGTTCGTATGCTGCCCCGAGCGTGGAGAGGCATAAGGCGCATTTTCCACACGCTAAAAAAAAAAAAGGCTCTGTCTACCCCGTATGTATGAGTTTCAGAGTATACGTTTCGTAACGGACAATTCCCAAGACTTACATACAAGGCAACAAAACCTTTCAATTTCCGCAGCAAACTAAGTAAACAAGGCTTTATTTAACTGCAAACATATTGCTCCTACAAATTTGCTCGGCGCAACTATCTTGGTGAAGTTGGAGCAAAATGGCGGCCATCTTGTTCCGGAAACGCGGTCGCAGCTACTTCCGCTATTGTCTGTTACGGCGTGGTGAAGATCCTTTGCTTAAACTTTTGGTGAAGCTATGAAAGGCAAGCCTACGCTGTTACATGGTGCATAAATCAAGTCTTTATCCCTTACGGGGCAGACAGGGCCTGGGGTAACAATACCTAAGGGCCATACAGGATTTGAATTAAATACATACATACATATATCACGTCTTTATCCCTTATGGGGTAGACGGAGCCCAAGGTAACAAAACCTTAAGGCCACGTTTAGCATGATTAAGGGCAAATTAAAATAGTGATGGGTTGCTAGCCGCATCGCCTATAACATGACTCCTAAGACTTTCGCTCATTCCCTCGATGGGCTTTTACCATCTGCGCGGGCAGAGAAGCAACTGGTAAATTCTATGTTTTTCCTTACTCCCACAATTTATACAAGAACTTATCTTAAGTAAAATAAGGTAAAAATACTTGCGCAAAATAACACTTGCTAAGTGAGTCGCCGGCGGAAAATACAATTTCTGAGTACAAAAACGTCCGATGGAGTCAAAGAGGCAAGAGGCGCCGCGGGCAGCCGTTATAGCACCAACATGGGTGGTTAAAACTTAATAGCGTGATAACAGGGCATACCACTACGGCTGGGAAACATACGGGGAACTTTTGGGAGCGGGTGCGCTGCGTTTTTACAATCGCTAACAGTGCTATCGCTCGAAGCTACAGGTTACAATTTTAATATTAGTATGAATGCACGAGGAAGGCAACCATCAGAGAAGAGTGGCGGCGTGCCGTGAAGCTTGCCACATGAACACGGCCACTCTGTTAGAGTGATACCGACAAGGAATAAGAGAATTTAGCAACATTGACCAAATCAATCACTGGTTGGCATTTGGGCAATGTTGGTAGTTTAGATTTATGTATAATTGTAACTTGTAGATTCGAGTAACAGGTCACAGATCTGATGCGATGGAGCTGTCTATGTGTTCAAATATATTTTGAGACATCGTTTCACATCGGTGCGCAGCGATTGTGCTGCAAATAGCTTTCAAAGCTGCTTTGAGAATATTTTTACCGGCACATTTTAGAGCAGCTGATGTTTTATCTTAAGTATAAACAGTAGGTGGCTGTGGTGAAAATTTTAAAAATTATATCGCAGTGGTAATCTTGCTTGGGATATTATTAACTCGATTTTTTTACTCACGAGCGTTACTTCATATTGATGATTCGTAATGTAAATAAATGTACAATTGGATTACATTTTTCACAATTGAAAACTTTGAAATAATCAGACTACTCTTTTATAGATCTTCGAGTGTGTCCAGATCAGTCTCATTACGACTTTTCTTTACCTTTTTGCCACCACACTACAAATTAAGTGACGGGCTTTATATGCCACGGATAAACAAAGGACAAACTAACTTGATTTTTAATTTAATTGCAGGATTAATTGCGAGTTGAATGTTGGGCATGGGCATGTGAGACTTGTCATTGACTGCCATGACCGGATGACTACGGTTAAGAGGTTAAAATAAACGCCGCGTTCCCGTCCGCTATTAAACCCGTGTGTCGCCGCGTCCTTTTGTGGGCGTGTGGTAATAAAAACTAACCGCCGAGTGATAAGAGGAATCCCGGCGGCTCCGCTGAATATTTTGTGGCAGCTGTAATAGAATAGACCGTTGCTTGCGGTCGATGAACTTTGTTTACATAATCTTGTACCCAGAGATAGGGTTTAATAACAAGTTCGCGCCGGCGGTTTCACCCCCCTGCAGAAAAGACTACCCCTTGACTATTATCCGTACTTCCCCACTAATATTATAAATGCGAAAGTAACTGTTTGTTACCTTTTTTCGCTTAAGCCGCTGGACGGATTTAGTTGAAACTTTATAAACATTGATTTAGTCTTGGGGAAGGACAAAGGGGTAGTTTTTATTCCGGAAAATTGCATAGTTCCCGCGGGATAGCGATAAGCGAACTCTGCGCAGAGGATTCGCGGGGAACAGCTGGAAAAAAAATATAATAATCTTTTATTTTATGGCGTTACTTTGCGGAGGTCCATTTCAATGAACAAAAAAAATTTTTTGTCCAAAATAAGGTTGTATGGAAAGTGACCCGATATTGTTGATCCTCAGTGTATAAGAATCAAGTCTCCCGAACTGTGTTACGCGTCTCATACATAATAATTACGGCGGATATTTCCGAACACACCAATAACACTTTAGAATATTTTGTAATAGTCGATATAAACACGAAAATACCTATTTGTCGGCTGTAACGACAAAAAAACGGATAAAAAACGTACGTGAGCCGTTTGAACATTACACTTCCGTTAAAAGCTATAGCTATGAACACAGCTAATATGTTTACTCCTTTGTAGAATTAGGGTGTTACTTTTACGAGCCACATGAGATGACTGGAAATGGTCAATTACGTATCCGGGCAAAATAAGTTTTTGATGACAAAATAATTTTGAATAGGTACAATTTCGACTCTGAAAAGAGTACATACAGCAAAATATACAGAACTTGGTCTATTTAATATAATTTTACCATGGAAACTCTCTATTGTTGCCCAGAAGCGATAGGGCTGCGCATTGGTTAATTTACAGTCAAGGCATAAATATATGTACGTTTCCTGTCCAAAACATCTATACACCTCTAAGCCAGAACCAATAAGGCTGGTGACACAATATTTGACATGATGCCTGTATCGATATTTTTATGCCCTCAACTGTTCATATCTGTTTCTTTCTGTTTTAGGACCACATGGAATTCGCGCCACCAACAAACGCCTAGCTTTTACGTACATACATACGCACATAAATCTCGTCTTTATCCCTTATATGGTAGACAGAGCGCTAACAAGACCTAAGGCCACGTTTAGCATGATTTTGGGCGCATAGGTGGAAAGGACAATAAAAAATAGTGATGTGCTAGCCGCATCGCCTATAACAAGATTCCTAAGATTTTCGCTCATTCCCTGGATGGGCTTTTACCATCTGTACATTCTATGTTTTTTCTTTACCAGACCAGCGTGGAAGAAGCATTTTTTAAGTTTATGAAGATCTGCTTTTTGTATTGTTGCTTTTGTACGTAGTGTCCGATATAGAGACATTGTATTGTAGTCCAATCTAGTAGAACTTTTCTGTAGTATTGTATGTAACATTGGATGAATACATAAATAGATCCAATGGATCAAAGCGGCCATCAATAAAGAAGGCGGAAAAAGGTTACCCACTAAAACCGAACCTTTTAAAAACAATTTTCGATTAAAATTTTCGACGAAAAGTTGTCAAGTTTGATCGAATCGCGACCCGAAAAGGGTCCCGGGTTAACAATGGCGACCATTATTTTGTGTGAATTGAATTGGCACGGACGATTTAACTTGCTTAAATCCTTCGCGGATTTGCCGCTTGATTGACCGCGGGTGTTTTGGATTGGATTCTGAAACCCTATTCAGAATAAGCCGCGCCTAACCGCGGCACCCCATCCTTTTCATTTCGATATCATTTGAAAAAGACGAAGATCATTCCGCACCGCGTTACATAAGCTTTAAAATTTGAATAGGTGTGCATGTGTTATTCGGTAGCAGCGGCATCAATCTGCGATTTAGTATCCTTTTCGCTCGGTTGAAGTTAGATAAAGACGTCGATCGTTTTACGGAGGCATGTAAAGGTTTTGGAGCGTGAGTAGGTGTGTATAACAGTTACTGGAAACTCAAACGGAATTGATAAAGTCGATTGGGTTATTTGGCAGCCAGCCCAGAGCTTAGCTTGCTTCGATGTTTCATTTAGAGCTACTTGATTACACATGTTTCCGACTGCTTTCAGATTCAGCCAGCTAATACGGCCGTCAGTGATTGCTTTTTCTGATGCTATTTGCTCAATGGTTTTAGTGTTTTATCCGACTGCGCCAGAGGAGTGTTATATACGAAATAGAATGGCAAACGAGCCAATAGGTAACTAATCACAACCGCACGACTTGCAAAACCAGAGGATCGCAGAGGCATTGCCAATCTAGAGGACACATAGAATTGCTCATGTGAAAGTATGGTGTGTCCTCCATGCTGGTATGAGAGCAAAGAAAAACTAGAATGGACCATTTTGCTTCTCTTCCCGCGCAGATGGATTAGGCCAGGCTTTGTAAAAACAAAGGCGATGCAGCTAGCAACCCATCACTATTTTGATTCCCCTTTCCACCTATACGTCCACAATCATGCTAAACGTGGCCTTTAGATCTTGTTAGCCTTAGCTCTGTCTACCCCGTAAGGGGTAACGACGTGATTTATCTACGTAAATACTAACCGTAACCTACGTTACTACACGATAACGAATACATGAAATGATTAAAGAAAACAACTTTGTTTCCATACCTTTGGCTTGGAGTGTATTCGTAAACCTTTTTTATGTCCGTTGTTAAAATGGGACCACGGCTAATAAACTCACTTTACACAGATTTCACGTGCCGAATGAAGACACAAAGCCACGTAAATTTAAACCGTTAAATTGACCGCGTAAAGCCCTTAAACCTGTTGGATGTAATTGAAAAAACGCGCGGAAAGCCGCAGCGATAAATATGTCAAGTCTCAGGGGAAAATGTCTTCACACCGGGCCCTTGAGGCACAGAGCAGCGAGGCGAAAGATAGTTCACGTTGGCTCGAAAACACAGATGTTACGAACTCCTTCGTAGCTTAGATAACTGAGAATTGTTAATGGTTTTTCACTATTTTCGACTGACTACTTTACTGACTTCTGCTTTCTATGCTTGCATTTGCTGTTTTAATTATTTTGTTCTATTTGCTTTAGACGTATCCCATCCTTTTAAACACAGATGGCGTAGATAGTATGAGTAAGCCAACACGCCGCGGCAAAGATAGACAGTTACGACAGTTAAAAGAAACAAAGTTATTCGATAGTGCAAGAAAACTTATAAATGCGTTATATTCACGCCTTTATCTATAACGGGGTAGACAGAGCCCAGCACGGTTAGCACGAGATCGCGTTCGTTCTAGAAAGAGATGGATAGTTTATCGCGCGCGACACAGCTCTCGCGCGTTCTTATACCAGCCGTGCAGGGTAACAAGATCTAAACGCCACGTTTAGCGTGATTGTGAAATGATTCTGGCTTAACTAAATGAACGACAATACAACACACATTATAGAACACTGCAAATCAGCACACTGATGTTCACGCACCGCGGCGCCACGTAGCGAAAGTTAAGTGAACTATCAAACGCAACACCGAACGTGGTTCAAGAAAGCTCTAAGCCTCTACAAACTGCGCCGGACCGTGCAGCACTAGTGCTGCCCCCTGTCGATTAGTTTTTTAGTTTTTGTACAGTTTTATATCGAGTCATTCTCTCGGTACAAGCACTCGCTTACCACCTTTGTATCGTAACGAACACAATAAAAATATAGTTAAAAATATCAAATAATAACCAGTCATTCTGCTCTGCGTTGTACTAGACCTTAATATAGTCAGGAATTAATAGAGAAAGGAGAAAGGCAAAACCTGAGGCTGACTGCAGCGACCTACCAGATCCCCAACATTAAGGCTGCGGCTCCACTGAGGCGGAGACGAGCGGAGCGGAGAGGAGACGTGTGGGGATCGACCAATCATATTACATGAAATCCACATCTCGTCTCCGCTCTGTAATGTGATTGGTCGATCCCCACACGTCTCCCCTCCGCTCCGCTCGTCTCCACCTCAGTGGAGCCGCAGCCTACAGACACAAAAAGACAAGAAAGACAAAAATAGGCTACTCTGTATTCGTTAGCTGTGCTTCTAAGATATACCGCATAAATCACTTAGCCGGTCCCTCGGGGGAAAGAAACTCGTATGATGATATTTTTGACAGCTGGTGTGATGGACGACCGAGTAACAGGTTGGTCCGTTTTGTTGCACAGCCTGGTCACGGCACCAACATTAAGAAACCCGGTCGCCGAGACTTCGGAGAAGTAGGTATTTGAATAAAGTATTCCCGTTTCGTCTCACCACACAACCGGCATCATGGCGCGACAAAATGCTATTGTCTAAGATCAACCCACGCAAAGTACTATCTTCAATTGGATAAAATATACAAAAAAACCTACAAGGTTTCTTAGATATTCCAGGATATTTTAGCGTTAGTTCTTCCATGCTGGTCTGGGAGTAAAGAAAAAACATAGAATTTACCAGTTGCTTATACTTGTCCAAGAATTTCCATCTTTCACGTGCTATAGGAACGTGCGGAGGTCTGTGCATGTCTTGTAACTGTGTACATAGGCTCTCAAAGTCTAAAGCCTAAAGCCAATCAATACAAAGTGGTAGGTTTGAACAGGTTTGAACAGGCTTGGACAGGCTTGGACGGGTCAAAGAGAAAATGTATGCACGTAGGGCTTTAAAGAACTATCGATAGGCGAATATCGATGAAAATTATCGTTTACGGTTTCCATACCCAAAAGATGTCAACGAGACACTATTATTTTACAAATATCTCTGGGCAAATTACCTGCTTTTTTCAGAGAAAAAAAAGTTTGCCGAGATACATTAAGAAAATGGAAGCACTGAACAAAAAACATTCACCATGCTACTCGACCACATGTAAAAGACATCCAAGAAGCGCCTGTATAAAAACATTACCATCGATATTTCTAAACTTGCACATCCCACACATGCACATGCCTAAATTGAGTGCATCCGCTATGAAATCATGCGGCTTTGTCATGCTCGAGAAGAGCGCACTGGCACATTATGCTAGCTGGCTTCTGGTCCCACCGATACCGGGACGAGCTAACCGACGTCAATAATATCAAGTAACTTTTTTTTTATTTGGTAGTATTATAGTGTCCCAAAAAATGTTTCACAGAAGACTTTTGCGACTGGCAGGAGTTTGTGTTAAGTTGGTCCGGTTCGCTACCATCTTGGTCCTGCCGCCCAGCAGCTGCGTTTGCACTGCTATGTTCCGGCGGGGAGAGTCTGGTTGTCTTAACCACTGTAAATAAATTACTGGCACTTGAAATATTCCATTTTAGCCCTCTGAGCTGGCAAGGCGTCTGCGATCTTTTAGAGGGTATCTGTGGGTGGTGGTGATCACTTGCCATGAGGGTCACCTGTTGCTTGTTTGCCACATTAATTTATGAAAAAAATATTGTTCACATTTCTTTTTCTTAAATTCTAGTTGATCTTTCATAAAACGTATAACATATTTATTTTATTTACATAGATACACAGAGACTGAGGGGTAGACAGAGCCTAAGGTAACAAGACCTAAAGGCCACGTTTAGCATGATTGTGGGCGTACAGGTGGAAAGGGGAATCAAAATAGTGATGAGTTGCTAGCCGCATCACCTCCAACCACGACCAGCATGGAAGTTCTGATTTGTAAGGGGTGGGGTATATATGTGATTTATGTACCTATGTTTTATATGTATGCGTGAGGGACGGTACGATACGCACTTCAAATTTCGAATTTGGTAGTACTTCCCCCGAACTATTTACTACCTTCCTTAACAGTAGTAAAAACGCTTAATCATTTACAGCCTGGGACAGCAGTCTTGTCTGTAATTTGTAAAATTTCAGGCGTAATTACAAGCTGTTGTAATTAACTTTACTACCTTCGTCTTCGCTGGGGTGTTCGGGTGTTACAATTAAGACCTTGTCAGTTTAACGTTTAGAATAGAAAAGAAAGAATAAGTGTTGTATTAACATTGGATTGGTGTGATGTGCTGATGTGATTAAATAATGGAACAGTAAAAATAACCTTTAGGTGCGGTCGGTCAGAAAATGGTCTATCAGTTTTTATCCAATTTCCTATTAATTAAGCACGTGGAGGACCGAGATTTGATCGGCATTTTTTTTGGTACGTTTTCTAAAAAGGAACTTAGCTAGACCGATTTTTCGCCTCGGAAACCCCTGCATACTAAATTTACTAAAAATCGTTGGAGCCGTTTCCGAGATTCATACATAAGTACATACACACATGAAGGTGTCTGGTCACTTTGGCCTTGAAGATGTGATTTCAAGATAGAACATCCTACTTCCTACTAATATTATAAATGTGAAAGTTTGTGAGTATGTTTGGATGTTTGTTACTCTTTCACGCCAGAACGGCTGGCCAGATCTGGATGAAATTTGGAACATAGATAGATTATAGTCTGGAATAACACATAGGCTACTTTTTATCCCGGAAAATTGCGTGATTCCTGCGAGATAGCGATAAACGAATTCTATGCAGACGAAGTTGCGGGCTACAGCTAGTAGGCTATATAATTCTGCGCGGACAAAGTCGCGGGCAACAGCTATAACTAGCGTAAGCACTAGTTAAAAGCTTTAGCTAGGATAAATTCGCATAGTAACAAGGTCACGCGACATAGTAACAGATAGATAAATTCGAATACTTACACCTGCTATGGGTGGTGTAGTGGTATAACACGCGTCACCGAATGACGAGGATCCCGGTTTGGATTCCCGGTCATAGCTTTACTATACCGATTATGCTGTGTTCAAATTTTCAGTGTCGTTTAGAAATTTAACAGCTATAACCAATAAAACTACACGTCAAGTGTTGCTTTAGAACAACAGCAAAAGTTAATTTTAATTCATTCGTCATTAAAAAAAAATCTTGACGCCTTATGCAAGTTGTTACCGTCACGAATGGAATAATTAACTACAAGCAACTGGGGTAATATTTACATAGAAATAACACACGAAACAGGTTATATTTTACTATTACTCGAGCTTCGTGAAACACGATTTGCATTATGTAAGAAATGATTTCTGAACTAGCTTTTTTACTGACTGTACTTGCATTATCAGCCGTCCTACGTGTGTACCAAATTTCAAGGCAATCGGACCAATCGTTGAAGAGTTCCCTTCTGCGGGGAGACGATCCTGGCTGCCGCACCCGAACACTACTACAAGGTTATTGTATTGTTATCCGACTTACTCAAGTAGCTTAATAAAGTTAGTTATTTGTACTGCTTTGGACGAAAAAAACCCGCTTTTTTCACTTAAAAAGTTTTAAAATCCCGACTTGGTAAAAAATCTGGCAACGCTGGTACACGGTGGTACTATTTAACTTTAAAAGACCCACCCTACCACCAGGCGCTTATCTCACCAACACGACAATTGTCAGTGACTAGCGACAATTCTGTTTACATAACAAACTTGATCAGAATCTACGCTGGTTGGCGTCATATTGACTACGTCTTGCATTTCCAATTCTCATATGTCGCCCACATAAAAATGGGGGCTTGGGGTAAGGCCAGGGGTAGGTACAGTGGGCCTGGAGGGTTTTTCATCATTATAAACGTTTTATCAGTGTTGTGTGCTGCCCGACATTTGACAATAATAAAAATGACGATGAAAACGAGGGTAGTTGTGCGCCGCTGTCAGTTGCGTCGAACAGCCGCGCGAGCAGAGCGTTGGCGCGCAGTGTTCGTGTCGCTGCCGCCGGGGCGAGCGCTCTTGGAAAAGGGACTATGAAATAGTCCGAAACATGTCGAGCATCACTCGACTTTTTATACGTGAGTTATCCGTTTATGTGTAATGATTATAAACGTATGTGAAAAGCTCTAACCTATTTTCAAGGAATCTCTCCACTTTGCCAACAACTCTTAAACACGCAAACTTCCAACATACGAATAATAAACATAGCGTACCCTACATGCATAAATAATGCTCAATCCGTTCCCGTTTTTTCTTTTTTCTTCGTTATTTCTCAGACTCTTAAATACTTAATGGAACTTCACATGCTTACACGCAATTTAATATACGTTATTGAATAGAGGATTTCGTACGGGCCTCATCTTCTACATACCACAGGAGCGGTAAATCAAGAAAATGCTGCTATCTATAAAGGGCCTGCAAGGAAATAGCGGGCGCAAGTGACAAGCGTATCGTGGCCCGAGCATTTAGGTAAGGTCGCCGTGTTAGAAGCAAAGGCATATCCCAAAAAGTTTATTCTAGATGTATTAAATCTGATTCTGATTAGATAGTTTATACATACATTATATACATATCATCATCAGCCTATATTAGTCCACTGCTGGACATAGGCCTCCCCTAATGAGCGCCATAGCGCCCTGTCTTCAGCTTGACGCATCCAGCATCTACCTGCAGCCTTTCGCAGATCGTCATCCCACCTGGCCGGAGGGCGTCCTACACTACGTTTGCCGAGTCGCGGTCTCCACTCAAGAACACGTTTCCCCCAGCGGTTGTCGGTTCTTCGCGAGATATGGCCGGCCCACTGCCACTTCAGCTTGCTAATTCTTTGAGCTATGTCGGTAACTCTGGTTCTCTGTCGGATGTATTCGTTACGAATCCTGTCCTTCAGAGAGACTCCGAGCATAGCTCTTTCCATAGCTCGCTGAGCGACTTTGAACTGGTGAACTAACCCTACCGTGAGTGTCCACGTCTCAGCTCCGTAGGTCATGACGGGTAGGACGCACTGATTAAAAACTTTAGTTTTCAAGCATTGCGGTATGGATGACGAGAAGACTCGACGTAGTTTTCCAAACGCTGCCCAGCCCAGCTGGATCCTCCTTTTGGCCTCCTTCTCAAAACTATTTCTACCTAACTGCAGGATTTGCCCAAGGTAAGTGTATTCGGAAACAATTTCGAGGGGGTGGCCATGTACGACGACCGGTCGCGGATCAATGAGGCCATTGATCATGACTTTGGTTTTATCCAAGTTCATGCCGAGACCGATACGTCGTGAGGCTGAAGCTAGGCCGTCCAGCATCCGGTTTAGCTCCTCCAGCGACTCCGCCATTACAATTATGTCGTCAGCGAATCGCAGGTGTGAGATGTAATCGCCGTTTATGTTAATGCCCTTTCCTTTCCAGTCCAGCGTCTTAAACATATCCTCCAACGCGCTCGTGAACAGTTTCGGGGATATAATATCCCCCTGCCTCACTCCTCTGCGCAGTTGGATGGGTTCAGACTGCTGGCCCTGTACTTGGACACTCATGGTTGCGGCTTCGTAGAGACATCTCAACACCTCGATATAGCGGCAGTCTACTTGGCATCGCTGTAAGGATTCCAGAACAGCCCAGGTTTCGACCGAGTCAAAGGCCTTCTCATAGTCCACAAAGGCCAGACACAGGGGCTGATTATACTCTTCGGACTTCTGTATAATCTGCCTCACATATACATATATCACGTCTTTATCCCTTACGGGGTAGACAGGGCCTACGGTGACAGGTACCACATTTAGCTAGATTGTGGGTGTACCTATAGGTGGAAAATGGAATACAAATAAAAATGAATAAAAAGTACAAAAACTGAATATGTTGGTTAGCGCAAAACTTGTAGGTACCTGTTTCCTTAGGCTCTGTCTACCCCGTAAGGGATAAAGACGTGATTTGTGTGTGTGTGTGTGTGTGTGTGTGTGTGTGTGTGTGTGTGTGTGTGTGTGTATGTGTGAGTAGAGGGACAATTCGGTCCTCCAGCACTCTGCACTTTGATATGCCAGCGTGTTGCTTTTGAACAATTTAGTTTTCCCTCCTTTTTTTTTATTCTGAATTATTTAATTAATTTGTATTTTTTTTTAAGTTACACAATACATAAGTCGAGTTCTATCTATTTATTTCTTTGTTTACGTAAAAGTTTAAAGATCATGTAGTATATTTTATCTGCGTATCGTTTCGTGAGTCATAGACGGTTCTGGCTGAAAATCAGTGCTGCAGGTGTCTAACACCTCAGCGTAATGCTGAGCCAGCGACCGTTTCACTTTTGCGAAGACACACACAACGCTGATGATCTATTTTTCATGTCTGTGTTTATTTTTCCTGTTTATTTTCTATAAATGTGTGTATATTCTCTTATATTTTGTATGTCTTGCAAAAAGGAATAACATTTATTAATCTCTTCTTTCTTTCTTTTTGTGTACTATGTTATTTGTATTAAAGATTACAGTTTTCACGCGCCTCCTGTGACGTGCACCAATCTTATGCTTGTACCAGCCCCTTAGGTCCGGAACACCTAAATCTTTCTCACAATGTTAGGGATAAAAACGGACGCAGATAAGAAGTGTTATACTGGCCCTCGAATGTGGACAAATCGCTGCGTTTTATAGAGCATTTGCATGTTTGCTCGCTCTATAAAGGCGACCTTTTTGTCGATGATGGTGTTGCCGACTAGTTTTTTTTGAATACTGTAAAGATTCGGGCGTTTGCGGAGTCCATGTTAAAGTAAATGGGCACGTGTTTCAGCTGTCCCCGAGGCATTTTCAGCAGTGACACGTTGATACCCTGGAGAGGTCAAGCACGTGTTAGGAGTATTGTTTATGGTCGTTTAAATTGTGGTAGGTGTTTTTGAAATGTAATAAAAATTTCAACGCCAATGCGGTTTTTTTTAAATGGTTTGACCTTCGTATTTCATAGAGATTTGATTTTTTAATTTTGATCATTAGAACATTGAATTTCTAAACGATACCGAAAATTAGAACACAGAAAAATCCGAAAAGTAAAGCTATGGCCGGGAATCGAACCTGGATCCTCGTTGCTCCGTGACGCGTGCTATACCCTACACCACCCATAACAGGTATTTTTGTAATTGTGTCGTACAGACACATCGTTCAAATGAAGACTCTTGGCGACAAAAATTCGCATAGTAACAAGGTCACGTGACAGCTAGTAACAGATAGAAAAGTTTGAAGGCTTACCCACCTGTGTAGTTTTTTTTTATAAATTATCAAGTAATTCGGCGTGCCTCATGGCATAGGCCACCTCCATTTACTGGACCCTCTCATAAAAAAAAACACTATCAAAATGCCTTGATGGCCAGCGTTAGATTCATCAGTAATGTCCGCAAAAGACGACAAAAATTGCCACAAAAATGCGCATAATATTTTGACACGGCAACCTTTCCCCTCAATATTTTAGCCCTGCTAATTTATGGATGGCTTTATTCAATTCCCGTAACCGCCACGTGATCTAATGCGCGAATGCTAAACAGGCCGGCGGGGAGGCGGCAGATTTCCCTCGTGGTGCCATGTTGGATGAACCATTCATTAACGCCACTGTGTACAGTATCAGACGTTAAATTCACGTTTTTAAGCAAAGAAAAACATTTTGAGAAAGCATTTTCACTCTAAATATATGAATTATCTCGGAATTTAAGACGCCTGTTACATTTTTATTTTGTAAATGACTTACATACCGTCACGCCTCTTTCCCATAGGGGTTAGCAGATACTACTTTGATCCAGTAGCTACGATCCTGACACACCACTTTCGCTTCATCCACATTCATCAATCTCTTCATACATGCTCGTCGGTTTCGGGTACTCCTGACCTATTACTCCTAACTCGCTCGCAATCGCCATCGTGTTCATTTTGACAGTTTATTATGGGCTGACAATTGGTATCGGAATCAGCTGGCTCGTACGGTTGAGGGCATAAATATCGATACAGCCATCATGATAAATATTATGTGTCGTCGGTCTTATTGTTTATGGCATAAAGGTGTATAGATGATTCTCAGAACCATCAAGACGTCAGCGTCTTGGTAACGGCAAGGGCATAAATATATGGTATTTACCAAGGCGTCAAAAACATCTATACACCTTTGCGCCACCAACAGGAAGGTCGGTGATACATAATGTTTGACGTGTTTGCCTGTATTGATATTATATGCCTTTGACTGTACCTGCTGAAGCATTCCAGAATATTTTCAAGACATGTTTGATCCACTCTCGCGATTTCATGTGAACTTGAGCAATGAAACCCTCGGTACGCGAGTCCGACGGTGGCTCGTTAATTTAAGATACGTTACAACACACGTACGATTCCGAATGCGGCAGTTAGTCACTTCTTGTACCCTACGACGTTACAAAAGATATTGGATAACACGTGACTCTAATTACTTTAGTGAAATAATACGTCGCCAATTTAAATTCAGGAACGGTAACTTTAGGGTCGAGGACTAAAGGAGCGACTACACCGCTGCGTATGCAGTGACGTGTCGCATGCGTCACGTTCTCTCACCGTTTCTTTACATTTTGTTGCGTAAACGCACCGTCGACGTCTTTTACGCACCGGTATGGTCGCACCTTAATTCTACTACAGATCTACTATAGTCCATTCCAATCTATTTTAACACTTTTGTAAACAGACAAGTCCCCCTAAGTTAATGTTATATTTAAATACAAGAGGGAATGGGCGAAAATCTTAAGAATCATATTATAAGCGATGTGGCTAGCAACCCATCACTATTTTGATTTCCCTTTTCACCTACGTCCACAATCATGCTAAACGTGGCCTTTAGGTCTTGTTACCTTAGGCTCTTTGTACCCCGTAAGGGATAAGCATGTGATTTATGTATGTTTGTATTAAATACAATGATCATAGTAAGTCTTGAGATTTCAAGTGTTTTAAATTGGAAAGGAGAATACTAAGATTAACATTTTTCTTGCACCGTACGTGTACTTGTGACGATAACACCCGATTCCAAATGTCTGACAGCTTACCGATAGTATTACCCTACTTAAAAAACGTAGCACAATGTTGCTATAACAAAAAACAAAATTCCCAAACAAAATATTAATGTACGGTTGGAATAATTTTGCGGAAACATTAACCAAAATATGTGTAATTACCACCACAGATATATTATTTAGTGGGTAGATTATTTGCTTAATTAATTTGATGACAATTATCGATAAGTTAGTCAGATAGGTATTTTATGTGTGCTAAAGTTGTGAACTGGAAAATATTATATGGTTTTCAGTTCAACACGTTTGCTAAGTCTATCATGATTGTTCTGTGTTGTGTAAAATTTATTCTAGAACAGAGTTTCCCAAACTTTTGGCTCCACAGAACCACTGACAAGATTTTTCGCTGACCTATCCCCGTCAGAATTACTCGTATATGCTACGCTGTTAATCCATCAGAATTGACAAAACTCAACGTCAACGCACGACCAATATAAAGACACCTGACTCCGTATAATGTCCGCTAGCGAACGGTTCATGTTATGACAGTGTGCAGAAAGCAACAATGCTTATGGATTTCAATTATGTATTAAAAAACTGCTAAGTTTCTTGCGGCCCATATGTCTTAGCAATGATGGTATTTCCGAAAACTTCGGTAGTTTCAAAAAAATGTAAAAGAGCCTATGTGAAGGATAAACTCTTTTTGTACTGCCAAGAATTGTACTTTTTGTAGCTGGCAGTTGGAAACCTTGTGACAGCAGCATCTCATTTTTTATATGGGATTCAATTCTCTACGAACCACCATACGAGGTGCTGCTGCCACGAGGTCGCTCATTTCATCATAACTTGTCTTCATTTTATATACAGTCCACTAGTTCGCCACAGCCTATTTGCAAAATAACCCTCGCGCATATGGAACCCTGGGGTCCGTCACGCTTTAGGAAGCGCTGGCCTAGAACACCAACTGAACCCTCAATTAAAGGCCCCCTTTTAGGGGATGACATTATGTGCCTAACGTCGTAATGACATTAATTGCCATGCAAAGCCCTCATGCGTAAGTAAGGGCTCCCTAGAGACGGAATATCGGGAGATAATGTTATGGCTTACATTAAGGTGTAATATAATATTATTATGTACTCTCGTTGGTCTGGGAGCAAAGAAAAAACAGAATGTACTAGTTGCTTCTCTCCCGCGCGACGGCAAAAGTCATCACTATTTTGATTCCACTTTCCACCTATACGGTCACAGTCTTGCTAAACGTGGCCGGACGGATTTGGATAAAATTTGGAACGGAGATAGCTGATACGTTAGATTAATACATAGGCTCCTTTTTATTTCGGAACATTGCATAGTTGCCGCGGGATAGTGATAAACATGTCAAAGGCCGTAGCTTCCTAGACTCGCAACGTAAATAATTATTGAAGAATATAACTATCAACTTTCTTAAATCTAAATCAACGCAAACGAAGTCGCGGGCAGAAGCTTGTATATACATAAATGTCTATTTATTTGTAGAGCTGTCAAGCCTTAAAACAGACTTAGCGACCAAATCGTGTATAACTTATTCCAGCAAGTGCCATTGATCTGTAAAGTACTCGTCCCTTAGCATGAACCTTAAACGGACAAGGTACTTAAGGTGACTGTTCGTTTGTCAGACACGGCTCAAATTTCCGGGTCATTGGGTTCCAGCGTTAGTTGCAAGTTTTCCCTCATAAATAAGGGTACAAGGAAGGGTCTGGGCTCGCATGTTCTTTGGGCACTGGAGCTTGCAAGGTTGGGCAGATTGAAAAGTCACTTATAGAAAAAGTATTAATCTACATCTAATCTTATATGGATTGTTGTTTAGTGACCAAACAAAATGAAAAATAAAACTTAAAATGTATGTTGCATAGTGCTAACTACGCATAACTGTTTATTGTGCACAAAGTTTGTCTTTTATTTAAGACCTGTCGGAATATAATTCATTTCATAAACAGTTAAAAACTTTCCTAGTGAATAAATGCTAGTATAGTTTGAACGAGTTTTTTGACGAAGATTGTTAGTACAGTAATATTATTAAATGTATAATTCAGTATTTTTTGTAGTATGCTTAATTCAAATTGTATAACATGAAGCTCCAGATTTAAAATATTTATGTTGCTATGCCCTTGCAGGGTGTCATATCTGTACTACTTTATGATTATGATTTCCACCTTTATACTGTAATGTGACTTGCAATAAACGATTCTATTCTATTCTATTCTAAAGGTGAAAATTTGCTTTACATAGTATGTTTTACTTACCATTGTTTGTAAGATAATAATTGTTATTCTTCTTCATATTTGTGGCGTATCAAGTCGTTATAGCGACGACAACTTCACCAATGTCAGAGTAGCAAAAATAAAATTAAAAAATCTTGTGACAAAATATCGGCAACGTTGTACGGTAATGGTCAAAGACCCCCTCCCCCCCCGTCGGGCTCTTAGCCAACGGTCAGTGATATTATCAATTTAAATTTCATAGTCGACTAAGAAAGTGCCTTATAATTTTTTCTGTCAGTTCCTCCATCAGAAAAAAAGCAAGAAAGCTGATTTTCACTTTGACTTGTGAGTGAAAATAGGCTATTATATTTTAAACCGTACAAATGATAATGAACCTTAAGGTGATAAACGACTTTCTTGGTCAAATATACATAATTTCTTCAAGTTTGTCAACTATGTTTGTTTCTTTTTATCTTTGTACAATAAAGTGTTCACATACATACTTTTTAATTAGGCCACAAAGAGTGTTTTTTCTGTGCGTGTGTCTTATTTACTCAGCCAGCGCTTTCGCAAATACCGTAATTGGTAAAATACACGCAAGACACATGGTAGAAAGAGTTTGTTTTTATTTTTTACGGCTATATTGCATGAGTTGACTCTCATTAATATGCCCAAGATACAGGCTACATCCGCAGCCTAGTTTAGGCATTTAAGTATAAATTAGCACCAAGTATCTATCTCTGTCTACCCCGTATGTGTGTATGTGTGTGTGTGTAAGTATCTACTTTTGCAGTGAGCGCTATGACGCCATTGTTTTATGGCGAGTCAATGGTTTAGTTTTTAATTCCGATGTCCTACTCACTAAGACATAATAACCACTTTTAATCTACATATATGTATAATGATTATTTTAAAACCTAAATAATTTAAATTTGAATATGAATTTGAGTATTCACAGAAAACCTACCAAAGGAAAATTATCCATTTAGTTTCACATACACTTTCACAAGGTAACTTGTGAAACTTCAAAACACTTTTCCAGTTTTCTCAAAGAAAAGGTAATGAAGAAAAACAGATACACCATGCTCTCCCGAATGCGGTGGTATGCGCAAAGCGTTTGTCAAACACTTAAAGTAATGAAAACAAACAGACGGATCCAATAAAACGTACGTATATCGATGCAATGTAATAGAACTTTTATTAAATCCAAGTGAAATGAAAACTTACAGAAAATAACCAGCCACCTTAAAATCCACCGTTCACCTGTCCCCCGACGTACCAAGATACTGCATTAAAATCACTCTTTGATCATCTCCCCAGAGCCCACCAAATCTCATAACCTGTTGATGCGTCATCTGACATCTATCAATACCGCAACATCATTCGAGCACGCCTTCACACTGACTTGATTTCCCGAAGGGCGATGCAACTTGTAGCGGAGTTACAGGACACGTTCGCGGCGTGTACGCGTAACACGTCAGCGATATAGCTTGATGATTAATGACCCGGTGTTGCCATGTTAATTTGACATTCGACAGTCGTAGGGTATTAGATGGTATTAGATATGTACGAGCCTGAGCAGCTGGCAACATGTGGCGTTGATGTTGTAGTAATAATACTACTAACTTACGAAAATAGGCCTGCAGCCGGTGTTTGTAGGTTAGGTACATGTCGACAGTCCATTCTCACAAACGAACATACTTCGCAACGAACACACACGTGAAACACAATCCACAGCCCTTCATTACTTAGTAACACACATTTTGAAAGCGAAACACATAGTATCTGAATCAAAATTATAGAAAACAAACAACACGTTTTGGCACACAGTTTTAGCCTCCGTGTGTGAAAACCACAAGACGAAATTACATAAGATTATATATTTAGAATCAGAAAAATAAGATCTATCCGAATATCATATCGTTTCCGCGAATTTTGAGACTATTTTGGATAAATAACCTCGTTTCGAAAATCTAACTTTCACTAGTGCTGTCACCGACCTCGACTGACCTACATCATTTTACCGACTCGATCCTACTGAGTTATTTCCAAAATCCCACGTCATCTTAATAGTAGGCTTCGGTTTATAATCACTCCTGCTACCCCTTAGACATAAAATAATTAAATCAATAGCTCAAATTAGATATCGATCTTTTGCTAAATCGGTCGATTGCGGCATAGTTTTGCCCTCATCCCTTAGCGAGCTGTCAAGGCAGTCGCATTTCGGTAGCCAGGCGGAGCGCACGCCGTTTGCTCTTCGAGCTGTCACATTCGGGAGCGGCGCGATGAGTTCGTGATCCGTTCCATACTTTATTTCGCCCATTGTTGTGTAATGTGTGTAGTGAACCCAGTGCAGTGATGCGTTGATTGTGCGAATCAGTGGCCCCCTCTGGGCGCGGCAACCTCTATTTCCCCACGCGTATTTGAGACGCGGCGACGACACACGGGCGTGGCTACCGATCTGCGGCTCACGCCGCGGCTTATCCAAGCCCCTCAGCGCGATAGATGCGCGACACACACCGACGCTTTTGCTGGGCGTCCGCACTGCCGTAGGCCTCCGTCAAGGAGTGCCCCGCGCGCGGGCTCCCCTCGCGCGGCGCGACGCCAAGGACGTGCGGCGCCGCCCAGGTGCCAAGCGCCACCCCAACCTCTGCAGGACGATGCGCGCCTGCGCAGCGCATCCGCCACCTGCGGCCCCCTAACGCCACCTGCGGCCCCCTAACGCCAGCTAGGCTGGTGCAGCGGATCAGCCCGCCGTCGGACCTTCGTGCGATTGATGGTTGATCCGCCGCCTGGATCACCTTTATCCACATCTCATCGGCATCAAGGATACCCCGAGGACTCGTCACGTTTCGGCGACGCCCGAAGTGTGAACCCCGTGAGTACGTTCCATTTAAATCTGGCCAGTAGTGCGCGCGTGTTACCTTAAGGGGCACGGGCCCCCGCGTCCGTCCTTTCGTAGGGTGCACCCATCTCGGCTTTAACGTCTAGATTTATGCAAATAACATATTGTTCCACTGCGGCCGTAACCGCCATGTCGCGGAGATGTGTGTAATAAATTATGTATTGATCTATTTAGTGGTATCATTGGTAGGGAACCCGTTCCTCTAGTCGTAAGCCTACACACGGCCCTTGAGCCAAAAGTTCAGCTTTATCCGAGACAATTCCGGCAAAGTATTTCCATCATTTTTAGCTTGTTTGTTGTGTATATGAGAGCTTGATCAACCGCCAAACTGGTAGCGTCATTCCGACCCCAGTAGAGCCTACACAAGGCACAATTGCCCTCTTTTTCCTTTCTATACACGATAGCGTGTTATAATATAAAATAAAACCCTCTTTTATACACGACAATATGGCGCCCGAGTAAAATATCACCTAGGCTTACCGGCTGGAGCGATCCTCACCAGTGATACACACTACATATTTTAGTTATTGTGTTAATTGTTTGAATACACTAATTAACAGGCGAATGAGAAGTTAGCTGGCCAAGCATTTACTTTATTTTTTATTTTAGTCCACTATAGACACTATAGTGTTGACAATTATATTTTTTTTGCAGCAACTGCATTGCGGCGTTGCTTGAACTTAAATTCATTTTAATCATATTAATATTGGCCGCTACTTTCCATACAACCTCACCTTGTTAATACTTTAATTTCATTGCTGCTATAGCATTATATAGTAAAATTTTATACTGCCATGTCTGATGAGGAAAACTTTTGTGAAACGGAAAACGACACCGCCGCTACCGCGTCGCAAGCTCCATTTACGCCTTCCTATAGGAACATAAATACCGGTTCGCGAGGTCATCAAGTCCCACACACCACCCACCCTTTGACAAATACCACCATGTCACACCCTCATCACACTCCAATACCAACCCCACGTAGATATGTTCCAAAATATGAAAACGAACAACCAAGCACTAGTGAGAGGTTCATACAAGTAGTACGTGAGGAAAACCTGAGGTCGTGGAATTTAAAATTTACAGGCGAATCGGATATTACGGATTTCTTCCTGCGGATCGATGACTTTATGCGCAGCAGGGAAATCCCTGAAAACAAAGTTCTGAAATGCTTTTCAGACCTGCTGGGTGGAAAGGCGCTTGACTATTATAGACAGATACGCGACGATGTTACCACACTTCACGAACTGACACTTAAATTTAAAATATTTTTTTCACCAGTCGACAGCGACTTTGTGTTGGAAAAAGCAATTAGAGATCACAAACAATCATCAGGTCAGCAACTTAGCATGTACATTCTAGAGATGAGTACGATGAATTCTAGGCTCACTACACCGTTAAAGGAAAGTAGCCTTATAGAGATCATAAAGCATAATATCTCCTCAGACTATGCTCACCTGCTGGCTGTTAGTGATGTCAATAGCTTGGAACAACTTGTTTCATTAGGAAAACGTTTTGAAGCTTATGCTGGCCCACCTTCTGGTTCATCGATGGTAAAACAACCAAAACACCATAAACATGTAACAGTTGTAAACTCACAGTTTCAACGGAAAGTAAATACCCCAGTAATATGCAGGAAGTGCAAAAGACCTGGTCACTCGTACAGGCAGTGCCGCACTGTTCCTGGTATTATTTGTTTTCAATGTGGTGAAAAAGGTGTTCTATCATCGACTTGTCCGAAATGCCATCCGCAGCAACAACATAAATCTGGTCCCACACCACAACCAATTACAAAAAACTAATATGTACCGGAGCGACTAAGAAACCTACAAACACATCACATTTAGGTACAGTCACTCCGGCCATAGCACTTATAGAAGGAGATAACAGGATTTTTGTAGAGTTTGGCATTGCGGATAAATCATACCAAGGACTATTGGATACTGGAGCCAACATGTCAATAGTAGGCAATGACTTTCACAACCAGTTACTAACACTAGGTTTTCATTTGCAACCGTCTACTACGACTGCAAATTGCGCTAACGGTTCTGAGGTAGAGGTCATTGGATATCTATTTTTACCAGTAAAATTCAATAACAAAATTCATAATATAAAATTTTTAGTAATACCATCAATAACAAATGACTTCATTCTGGGCATGGATTTGATTCTTAAAATTGGTTTACATAATCTATTGAAGAAGTATAGGCACCAAACGTCAGACAATAACACAAAGTATACTCACCAAGTGGATGGGGTTTGTGCTATCGTACCCAGACAAGAGTTAACACCAACAGAGTCCATTCAACTAGATAAACTTATAAATAAATTTAAATCCATATCCACAGATACCAAAGGCTTAGGTAAGACAGATATTGTAGAGCACAAGATAATAACGCGCGGCTCTCCGATCAAACAACGGTACTACCCTTTATCGCCAGTTAAATTAAAAGCTTTAAACGAGGAAGTAGACCGGATGCTTCAGCTAGGCGTTATAGCTCCATCAAAGTCACCTTGGTCGAACCCAGTGGTTATGACACCAAAAAAAGATGGTACACTAAGATTTTGCCTGGACGCTAGAAAGCTTAACGACGCCACAGTTAAAGATTCCTATCCGTTGCCTTATATTAGCTCCATTTTAGATAATTTAAAAGGCGCTCGTTATTTGACATCCATAGACTTATCGGCTGCATATTGGCAAATTTCTCTTTGTGACTCCGATGACTCCGATGGTTCCGGAACCTCATGCCAGAAAACAGCATTTGTAGTACAGGGCCGTGGCTTGTTTGAATTTAAACGCTTACCATTCGGTTTATCGAACGCTGGCTGCGAGCTGCAGCGTTTAATAGACTCTTTATTCCAGCACAAATACGACGAAAAAATATTCGGCTATTGCGATGATCTATTAATAGCAACTAGCACTTTTAAGGAACATTTGGAGATTCTTAATGATGTTTGTGAAACGTTGGATAGAGCGGGTCTGACAGTAAATTTTGATAAATGCGAGTTTTGTAAAGAACAGTTAAGATACTTGGGTTATGTAATAGGGTCTCAAGGTCTCATGACCGACCCCCTCAAATTAGATTGTATAAAAAATTTCCCGAGACCAGCAACAGCAAAACAACTCCGCGCCTTTATCGGTCTCTGCTCGTATTACCGTAGATTTGTTAACAACTTCTCAACCATAATCGCACCAATGACGGCTCTACTAGGCAAACGGAAAGGCAAAGACGCAGTTGCTTGGGGTGGAGAGGCCGAAAGTTCATTCATGGCCCTAAAAACAGCTCTCACCCAGGCACCCGTGCTAGCCTGCCCGGATTTCACGAAGCCATTTCAAATACATTGTGACGCATCATCAGTCGGCATTGGTAGCGTCCTCGTTCAGGAGATAGACGGTTGCGAGCACCCCGTAGCATTTCATTCACGCCTCCTGTCCAAGACAGAAAGGAATTACAGTACGACGGAGCGTGAATTGCTGGCCGTGGTAGATTCAGTTAACCATTTTCGTCCTTACATTGATGGCAGCCATTTTGAAATTGTAACAGACCACATGTGTCTAAAGTGGTTAAAAACTCTAAACAACCCTTCAGGAAGACTAGCGCGTTGGGCGATGCAGCTGTCATGTTTTGATTTCGAAATACGACATAAAAAAGGGCTCTTACATGTAGTTCCCGACGTACTTTCGCGTGCCGAAGTCAAAGCAGTACAGTTCATAGGAGGTTCTACTTCGGGAGATGACTGGTACAACAAATTATACAACAATGTACAGTCAAATCCAGCCTTCCATAAAAATTATATAATTAAAGATAACACCTTGTTCCGGTTTAGTAAACCCTCACACGAACTCCAAAGCGAAAACTCGTGGAAGATAGTAATACCGCGCGAGCTCGTGTTAGAGTGTATAAAAGAAAACCACGAGGTGGACGCAATACACCCAGGCACTTATAAAACTCTACAAAAAATTAAACAACATTACTTTTGGAAAGGTATGCACGGGGATATTACCACTTACGTTGCCAATTGCGAAAAGTGTAAAGCTTATAAATATTCCAATAATGCACCCCATGGGCTTATGACTAACCCAAAGCAAATGGACCAACCAATGCATACCTTGTCAATCGATTTAATAGGACCATTAGTAAAGTCATATTCCGGTCATATTTACATACTTTCAATTGTAGACGTTTTTACAAAGTATTGTTGGTTACATCCCCTTAGGACAGCCACAACTAAGACCATCACATCTTTCATAGAGTCAGAAATCATACTTAAAGAAGGCACCCCTTGCGTTATAATTTGCGATAACGCGACTATTTTTCAGAGTAAGGACTTTAAATTATTTTGTAAACAACTATCTATCCCCAAGATATTTTACAACGCATATTATTCACCGCAATCTAACACTATTGAGCGCTATAACCAGACTATCCAGACCTGCCTAGCCATTTTGGTAGAGCAAGACCAAAGAAACTGGTCAAAATTTTTGCCCAAAATCCAGCTTTCACTTAACACCACTGTAAACATAGCGACAGGTTACACACCACATTTCTTGGCCAGAGGTCGTGAAATCGTCACGGATGGTTCCTTGCATAAAATAAAAGGCAATGCACCTACTTCGCTAGACGATCTTCAGCTTACAAATAGGGATAGTAGAGCTACTTCCTTACAAGAACTCGCAGAAATTTTCCTTAAAGTCGAATCCGCGTTGACTAAAGCGTATAAGCAAAACGCAAACAGGTACAATTTGCGCCGACAACAACTTAGACTGAACGTAAATGACATAGTCTGGCGTCGCAATTTTGTACAGTCCAACGCAGCCAAATTCTTTTCAGCAAAGCTAGCACCGAGATTTGTCAAATGTAGAGTTCACAAACGACTGTCCGATGTTATCTATGAGCTGGAAGAACTAACCACTGGAACAGTAGGAAAATATCACGCGAAAGATATTATTAAAGTGCCAATAGGTGTCTGACTGTCGTATGTTTACTGTGTATAGTGTATTGTGTAAAACTATTATTTACCCATACTTCGACAAGCAACAATCGAGTATGGACCCTTTTTTTGACACAAAATCAAAAGATTTTGTAACCGCATCTCCCTAGGATCC
This sequence comes from Pandemis cinnamomeana, assembly GCA_932294345.1. Lineage (NCBI taxonomy): Eukaryota > Metazoa > Arthropoda > Insecta > Lepidoptera > Tortricidae > Pandemis > Pandemis cinnamomeana. The sequence continues at coordinate 11,130,869 of OW028721.1, forward strand.
AGGAAATGCTATTTGTAATAACCTGAGACTTTCAGTCTCTCAGAAAAACTTATAATTTGACCACGTGGTACCACAATGTTATTCAACAATTAGCGGTAGAGTTCTTCATACTTATGAAACCTACACGCGCGACAGCTGAGTAGAACTGCAGTCTCTCAAGCTATCTTTAGGCTATAATGTAGAGTTAGAATGCATGAAGTAGAGATACGTGTACAGCGATACTATTAGCTTAGCATTGAGGAATGATATTGAGGAATAGTATTAGTAGGGCCGGCCAATGTTTAATTTAAGTAAGCAATTTAAGCACGCATGGTAGAGCACTAAGGAGAGTATAGGATATTATTGATAGAGCACTTAAGAGAGTCTAGGATATTTAAGGTAGAGCGGATAAGAGGATGATTTGAGAACGTTGAAACATGAAATAGGTTATAGGCAGCCGCTTTCAGCAGATATTAGATAGAGCATGCCATACTTAGCACATAAAATAGCTCTAGAATTTGATTTGAAGCTGAAAATTAGTTCAAGGGGGATTTAGAAGTTTTTTTTTCCGACTGACACGGCTGTATCGGTTACCCCAAGGTTTAACCTTTTGTTTGCAAAGGGGGTATTGTAGTAATAATACTACTAACTTACGAAAATAGGCCTGCAGCCGGTGTTTGTAGGTTAGGTACATGTCGACAGTCCATTCTCACAAACGAACATACTTCGCAACGAACACACACGTGAAACACAATCCACAGCCCTTCATTACTTAGTAACACACATTTTGAAAGCGAAACACATAGTATCTGAATCAAAATTATAGAAAACAAACAACACGTTTTGGCACACAGTTTTAGCCTCCGTGTGTGAAAACCACAAGACGAAATTACATAAGATTATATATTTAGAATCAGAAAAATAAGATCTATCCGAATATCATATCGTTTCCGCGAATTTTGAGACTATTTTGGATAAATAACCTCGTTTCGAAAATCTAACTTTCACTAGTGCTGTCACCGACCTCGACTGACCTACATCATTTTACCGACTCGATCCTACTGAGTTATTTCCAAAATCCCACGTCATCTTAATAGTAGGCTTCGGTTTATAATCACTCCTGCTACCCCTTAGACATAAAATAATTAAATCAATAGCTCAAATTAGATATCGATCTTTTGCTAAATCGGTCGATTGCGGCATAGTTTTGCCCTCATCCCTTAGCGAGCTGTCAAGGCAGTCGCATTTCGGTAGCCAGGCGGAGCGCACGCCGTTTGCTCTTCGAGCTGTCACATTCGGGAGCGGCGCGATGAGTTCGTGATCCGTTCCATACTTTATTTCGCCCATTGTTGTGTAATGTGTGTAGTGAACCCAGTGCAGTGATGCGTTGATTGTGCGAATCAGTGGCCCCCTCTGGGCGCGGCAACCTCTATTTCCCCACGCGTATTTGAGACGCGGCGACGACACACGGGCGTGGCTACCGATCTGCGGCTCACGCCGCGGCTTATCCAAGCCCCTCAGCGCGATAGATGCGCGACACACACCGACGCTTTTGCTGGGCGTCCGCACTGCCGTAGGCCTCCGTCAAGGAGTGCCCCGCGCGCGGGCTCCCCTCGCGCGGCGCGACGCCAAGGACGTGCGGCGCCGCCCAGGTGCCAAGCGCCACCCCAACCTCTGCAGGACGATGCGCGCCTGCGCAGCGCATCCGCCACCTGCGGCCCCCTAACGCCACCTGCGGCCCCCTAACGCCAGCTAGGCTGGTGCAGCGGATCAGCCCGCCGTCGGACCTTCGTGCGATTGATGGTTGATCCGCCGCCTGGATCACCTTTATCCACATCTCATCGGCATCAAGGATACCCCGAGGACTCGTCACGTTTCGGCGACGCCCGAAGTGTGAACCCCGTGAGTACGTTCCATTTAAATCTGGCCAGTAGTGCGCGCGTGTTACCTTAAGGGGCACGGGCCCCCGCGTCCGTCCTTTCGTAGGGTGCACCCATCTCGGCTTTAACGTCTAGATTTATGCAAATAACATATTGTTCCACTGCGGCCGTAACCGCCATGTCGCGGAGATGTGTGTAATAAATTATGTATTGATCTATTTAGTGGTATCATTGGTAGGGAACCCGTTCCTCTAGTCGTAAGCCTACACACGGCCCTTGAGCCAAAAGTTCAGCTTTATCCGAGACAATTCCGGCAAAGTATTTCCATCATTTTTAGCTTGTTTGTTGTGTATATGAGAGCTTGATCAACCGCCAAACTGGTAGCGTCATTCCGACCCCAGTAGAGCCTACACAAGGCACAATTGCCCTCTTTTTCCTTTCTATACACGATAGCGTGTTATAATATAAAATAAAACCCTCTTTTATACACGACAATGTATCGTTCGATTAAATCGTCCCAGGCCACAAGAATGTTTTACTACCGCTCGTATGCAGACAAAAACGCCACTATAGTAAGTACCTAAGTAAGTAAATGCTTTATTGTACAAATATAAAGAAACAGATACAATTCACAAAAACAAAAATAACATTAATATACGCACATAGGCGAACTTATCCCTATAAAGGTGGCGACTGACTTGTAACATTCCGGTGTAATGTAACATGATACAACCCGAGCATTACAGCAGTCAGTGCAGCGAGCCGAGCCGCTCGACGCGAGCACCGCGTGCTCCACTCAGCCGTCGGTTTTTACGCGAATCCCTTCGAGTGTTACATCACAAGTCAGTACAGGTTCGACATTTTGAAACAGAATGGAGCACAAACGAACAGAGCGCTCAAGGCGAGCGTTCGCCGCGTAGCTGTAATGTAACACGATCGCCGTGAACGATACATTACAAGCAAAGGTTACTAGTCAGTCGCCACCTTAAGGGATCTCCAGTTAACCTTTGAGTAGATGAGAGGAGCACTAAACGAGGGACCGACAAAGTGTGAGTTTAAGATTCCAGATAGTGAAAGCCACAATAGAGCATACATATCTATATACAACAAACAAATCTAAATATAAACTACTAAATATCATTACACACATGCATACATAAAAAATACAATAAGAGTACACACATACAATATGTAAGGAGATGGTGAGCCATATCTAGTCGATTTCAATCTTTTTTAACGCTTTGGCTAACAAACAAGTCCCCCCAAGTTCATACAAAGTTTAAATATAACAATCATGGTATAACTTCACTGTGTGTGTGTTTCTTCCATGCTGGGCTGAGAGTACAGAAAAAACATAGAACTTACCAGTTGCATCTCTTCCCGCGCAGATGGTAAAAGCCCATCGAGAGAATGGGCGAAAGTCTTAGGAATCATGTTATAGGCCATGCGGCTGGCAACCCATCACTTTGATTTCCCTTTCCACCTATACGCCCTTAATCTCTAAACGTGGCCTTAAGGTTTTGTTACCTTAGGCTCTGTCTACCCCGTGAGGGATATCAAGAATGGTTATTCAACATTCCGGAGGATGTGATGCTAATTTTCGTAAATTTCAATGTGTTTTCACGCTGCTACTTTCAACTAAGTTTCTAAGCGTTCATAAAATAATACCGTATTTTACCCTCCTTTCACAATAGTACTTTCTAGACTGAATATTAATATTTGTGAAATCATTCAGCGACGTTGTTGCCTATTGGATTTTGAATCCGGTGCCGTCCTCGAATTGCTTTCCAGTTTTTCTCCCGAAGAATTAATATTGGCAACGGAAGAAAACTTTTGCAAAGGCTTTGCCGGATAGTTTTTGAGTAGAAAGTTAGTGGCGAGAAAATAGGTAGCGGGCTGAATATCTTACTTGAGGTGCATTAGTTAAGTTGATACAGTTGCTATGAATATCATAGAAATAGGTTTTATCTAATCACTACTGAGCCTACAAGAGAACACATTACTTAAGTTTTGTCACATTGGTCACGTTTGCCGTAGAACTGACAACCGTTGGAGCAAAAGTATCCTAGAGTGGAGACCACGTTTGGGAAAGCGTAGTGTGGGACGCCCTGCGACGCGTTGGACGGATGACCTTAGGAGGACAGCTGGCAGTGGCTGGATGAGGGAAGCCCAGGATCGCGAAAGTTGGCGCAATATGAAGGAGGCCTAGGGCCAGCAGTGGACGGACAATGGCTGTAGATAGATAGATAGTGGTGAGACAGGCTCTTAAATTGCTATAAAATCGATATTGTCCGTATGCCATGTTTGGCATGTCGACGGAAAGGCGATCGATGAAGACATCGATTGGAAAGCAGTAAACGCAAATAAAAATTAATGATGTCTTTATTATAACTACTTTTTAAAATCACCGCGTAAATAAAAGTCATCCTGGTTTACGTTTAAATTTTCTTTCACCGAAATCGCAAGTAGCAGTAGGTAAATAGTTTAATTAGAAGACAATTTGGGTCTCAAGGTCTCAACGCCAGTATCCAGTATCAAAGGAGGCTATTCTAGGACATTAAGGTTTATCAGCAACCTAATTTTCTTACAGGACTGCTCTACTGGAAAGGCGTGATAAGACAAGTTTCAGTTTACAATATTTGATAGGGTTTCAATTAAAATCATTAAGAAAAACGTGTTCGTTCATGTATTGTTTTTACTGGATAATAGATAATATATTTTACCGAATCAGGCGTTACTTTGCGGAGGTCCATTTCAATGAACAAAAAATTTACCTTGCTACTCCGCTGCTCAAAGCGGTTGAGTAGCGGCGTAGCAAGGTAATTTTTTGTGTTCATATATCCTACTAATATTATAAATGTGAAAGTTTGTGAGTTTGGATGTTTGTTACTCTTTCACGCCAGAACGGCTGGACGGATCTGGATGAAATTTGGAACATAGATAGATTATAGTCGGGAATAACACATAGGCTACTTTTATTCCCGGAAAATTGCGTTATTCCCGCGGGATAGCGATAAACGAATTCTATGCAGACGAAGTTGCGGGCAACAGCTAGTAGATATATAGTTTAATTTCAAATTTGTACGCTAGTCTTTTGGCATTAAGTGGCGATTGTATAAATTTATTTTATTTTACCACCATTTGATTGTAAACCCACCTATGACAAATAAATATATTATTATAAACGCGTCAGTGTGTGGTGTAGGGATAATTAAGTTTGTGGGATTTATGTGTGCAGTATAGTGTACTGGAGGGATTGCATGAAAAACATATATATTTCGCACAGGCTTGGTTAACTTGCACGTGATTTGCTAATGGCCTTTCACGATCAGCCATTTCATCATTACTGTCATCTTCAGTCCACCCCACTGCTGGCCACAGGACTCCTTATAGAATGAGAGGCCTTGGGCACTTCACACACACCAGTCATTTTAAATTTTGATTTTATTTTTCTTTAGTTCTAAATAATGCTATGTAATATTTTCTTCCAAAGTAGGTAGTTAAGTTGTCTAAATACTTTTAATATCACGAGCGATGCTGTAAATAGTCGACTTCGCGGAAGTTTGAAACAGTATTTCAGTATTGTATATTTCCTCGGTAAATTTTTGAACTGCTGCAAATAGGCGTATTTATCATGAGAAGAAGTTAATTTGTTCAAGGCGTTTGTTTGCAGCGCAAATTGTTTCCACAACATCAAGAGAGCGAAGCGTCTAGCGCGACTAGCATGCTATGACTCAAATAAGTAAGTAAGTAAATGCTTTATTGTACAAATATTAAGAAACAGATACAATTCACAAAAAAAAAGTAACATTAATATGTGCACAAAGGAATAAGTATGTAGGTTAGTGTAGGTATAGGCATAAGTTTCTGCTGCAGACGACAACACAAATGCACAAAAGCTAACTTATCCCTAAAAGGGATTTTTAGGTTTATATTTAGATTTAGATATCTTAGGAATCATGTTATAGGCAACTCATCACTATTTTGATTCCCCTTTCACCTATTCGCCCACAATCATGCTAAACGTGGCCTTTGGGTCTTGTTACCTTAGCTCTGTCTATCCCGTAAGGGATAAAGACGCGATTTGTGTATGTGTGCAAACAGTCAAAGACTCACGATTTAAGGGTAGAGGTCCCTTTGTGCATTATATTAATGTTATTTCTATTTTTTTGTGAATTGTCTGGGTCTTTATATTTGTACAATAATTTACTTACTTATCGCGCTAGGTGTAAATGTATAGACGCGCATTCAATGGTGTATCAAGTTTGCAGCCCGTGCTGGGCCCCCGTGGGAACTACAGCCCAGCAGTGGGCCGTTAATAGGCTGGATGACGATGATAATGATAATGAAAATTTATTTTTGGAAATTGGCCGCCAAGGGCTCTTTACGTGTCTTTTTGAAACTACCAGCGCATTCGGAAAGACCATCATTGTCAAGAAGAATGCGCCGCAAGAAACTTGGCAGAAAGTCATTGATGATGAGGTGTAAATGAACACTACATCGTGCTAGACCAGTTAATGCAAGCGCTAATGCCCTACGGATTTGCGGCGGCGCCATGATTGCATCGTTTTAAAACACAGCATTATCCGCTTGACTGTACCCGTTTGCTCTAACTGTTTGACTTTGTACAGTCAGACTGCAATTCGCTCTTGAGTTTATTTACCTTTAACTGAGACGCTTTAAGACACATTATTCAAAGAGATGGCGCTTGGCGACAAAGATTTCGTCTTTATCCCTTACAGGGCCTTAGGTAACAAAACCTTAAGGCCATGTTTAGCATGACTGTGGACGTATAGGTGGAAAGGGAAATCATACCTAGTACCATCGCCTATAACATGATTCCTAAGATTTTCGATGAGCTTTTACCATCTCGGGGGAAGAAAAGAAAAAACTGGTAAATTATATGTTTTTTTTACTCCCAGATCGGTATGGAAGAGATTTAGATTTAGATATAGATTATTTATTCATTCAATAAAAATTACATCATAAATTGTAGATTGTCAAGTTAGAAGAATTTAGATTGAAATCGTCAAGAGTAAATAAATTAAAATTATGCATGTTTTATACGTATAAACCTTCCTCTAGAACCATTCTATCTATTAAAAAAACCGCTTCAAAATCCTTTGCGTAGTTTTAAAGATCTAAGCATACATAGGGACAGACAGCGGAAAGCGACTTTGTTTTATACTATGTAGTGAAGTGATGATTATAGTCGACAGGATCACAAAGTTAGCCTAGTTGTAGAATAAACGGCTTCATTTTTAGTTGAGCTACTAAACTTATTTCAGTCTAAATTCAATTGAAACTTTATTCTAAACTAAAGCCTCGCTTTAAACATCGGCTAAATCCGAACGCTGCATTTTAGATTATACAGACTATACAGCATAAGCCTGCCTTTGACTCAAAGGACCCTCTTCCCTTTACCTTTCTTACCGCGTAGCACGCGGCTTAAGAAAAACCCTTTGAATGGGATTAAATTTTGAAAGAGCTATCTGTATTGCGTTATGGATCGAATGAATAGAAAATCGCTGTGGAACATTTGTTTTAAGTTGTTTGTGAGTAAGTTTACCGATTGAGGGTATCAATGGTAAGTTTAATGTTTACTCAATTAAACACAAGGTTTGCACACAGAGCTTTGCCGAAAGATTTTTTATTTACATTTTTGATACAACATTCAGTACCGACTTTGACGCCGTTCACTATGAACATCGATGAATGTATGGAAAGATTGGTCAACTATGAATTTTCTTCTTATTCGTGGCGTATCAAATCGTTATAGCGACGACAACTTAATAATAATTTAATTATAAAATCTTCTGACAAAATGTCGGCAACGTTGTACGGTAATACGGTCAAAAGACCCCTTCCTCCCTGTCGGGCTCTTAGCCAACGGTCAATGATATCCCTCAGAAACTGCCAGGAAATCATTAGCCGATGCCCAGGGTGCACCGGACCAAGCACTGCTCCCCTCGGACGGATCCGAAAACGAACCGCAGCTCTTGACCACACGCGGAGGTAACCCGACTCGCACCCCTACTAGGATTCAAAAAACCTGAAAAACATTTTACAGGGCTATACATACGAGTATAGTTAACTAACCCAACCACTTGCTGAAATATTCGGGAACGAGACACTGCATAGTGATAAAGTGATACATTATATAGCTAAGCTATGTTCGCTATTAAGCGATAAGACCGCCTATTGTCTACCTTGATCTTTGTTTCTGTATTGTTTTGTACTAATTTGTGGTGTTCAATTATATTGTATTGTAGCTATGGCATGACATTACGTTAAAAGTTAGTTAAGTTTATAGATTATGTAGTATATTTTATCTGTGTATCGTTTCGTGAGTCATAGACGGTTCTGGCTGAAAATCAGTGCTGCGCAGGTGTCTAACACCTCAGCGTAATGCTGAGCCAGCGACCGTTTCACTTTTGCGAAGACACACAACGCTGACGATCTATTTTTTATGTCGTATGTTTTTTTTTGTTTTCACTTGTTTATTTTCTATAAAATTGTGTATATTATCTTATATTTGTGTGTCTTGCAAAAAGGAATAAATTTCTTCTTTCTTTCTTTCTTTCTTTCTTTCTTTGAAATACGAAACAAATTATGTTGCCTTACTTTTTTTTGATAATTTAGTTAAAGTGAAAGTGAAAAAGTGAAAAAAGTGAAAAAAGTTCCTTGCTTAATTTTTTTTCTTTTGTGACTGCGGACTACCAAGCTTTATGTGTTTTGCGCTTTATTATGGACCTCTGCAAAGTAACTCCTGATGCAATAAATAAATTGTTTTTCTTAAAATATAATGATAAATATTCATTTAACTGTTCAGAACATTTTTACCACATTATTTTTCAGATGTTCATACAATGTAAATGAAACAAAATACAAAATGGCCGCGTTTATTTGGACCCCGTACTCAAAGTTTCCCCGTCGCTAGAATTCACAGTCAAATATCGCGAAGCATCTTCTGGCAAGGCCTTTGAAAAGGTCCTCATCGGGTCGCAACTCTATAACAAAGCCGTATTTATTACCGCTGGCAACACCGAGGAATAAAAATAAACAAGGCAAAGCTAATGAGCCTCTGTTTGTGCCCGGGTGTCGCTCGTTTGTTTCGGAAATGGATCGGAAGCCGAGGCCACGAGTTGGACAGATTGCTGACAGTAGAACAATCCCGGTGAAATTTGTGTACTTTTGAAAGGTTTTCGCTTTCGTAGTTTGTATTCGATTGTTTTGCATGGTTGAATAGTTTTCATGTCTAGTTATTGCTTACACGTTTATTAGAATTAGACTCGCTTTGCTCCTGCCACCAACACCATTCTGAGAAAATAATTAGAAAGTGGGACTTGCACAATAAGAGTCAGTGTAAAGGATTGCATTCATCAACTTAACTGATATTTTGTGTCTAGTGAAATATATTATGAATGTATATATGAATGTATATTATGAATGTATTTAGGATATGGATCCTTAATTTCATGAAAAAAAAATTTTTTTTTGCAAATTGTCCGCCAAGGGCTCTTTAACGTGTCTTTTTTTAAACTACCAGCGCATTCGGATCATCATTGCCAAGAAGAATGCGCCGCAAGAAACTTGGCAGGATGTCATTTTTTCAAAATAAAATACATTAAGCTACTTGTTGACCGTCGATGTTAATGAAACAACGGTCTTTGGATGAATGACAAATTTATTTTAATTAACAGCTCTTATATACATTCCACGGGAGCATACCGTTACCATTGCGACCACACGGTACAGCGGCATCTAGCGGCCGATAGACACACTAAACAATAAATATAACCTCAGAATTGTACATACCGCCCACCATGGACAGCTATGTCCATAATAATAATAACAGTTTTGCATTTCTAGTCAATAATATAAATTTTGCATTTTCGCTAATAACATTTCGCAAAATTGTGAGCGTATAAGTGGAAAGAAAGATAAATTAAAATAGTAACAAACACAACAACATCATTAAAACAATAAAGATTCTTTCCACATACTAATCTTCTATTGCTCCACAGTGAACTACAACATTTAATTACTCACTAATAGGAAGAACACAAAGTTTGGAGGTCGGCCTTTTAATTGTGGAATTTTTGACTCTTAGGGTAACCACTCGTGTAATTCCGTCCTTACCAGGATGTTTTGCAATCACCCTGCCAAGCAACCATCGGCACGGAGGCAAATCATCTTCCTTAACTAAGACAATTTCATCAATTTTTGGTTCCGGATTTTTATCTGACCACTTATGTCTTTGTAGAAATTTGTGTAGATATTCTTGAGACCATTTCTGCCAAAAATCTTGAATCATTCTTTGGGTTAACTGCCATCTTCTCAAAGAATTACTATTTCTATTCAAATAATCATGTTCTGGTACGGTTACAAGGGGTTCACCCACCAAGAAATGCCCTGGAGTTAGTACATCGATATTGTTAGGGTCCATATCCATACGTGACAAAGGTCTTGAATTCAGACATGATTCTATTTGTGCCAACACTGTAGACATTTCTTCAAACGTTAAAGTAGCAGAACCAATAACCCTCTTCAAATGGTGTTTCACTGATTTTATCCCGGCCTCCCAAAGGCCACCAAAATTGGGAGCGTGTGGGGGAATAAAATGCCATGTTGTATGATTATTTGCTAAGTTGTCAACAATTTCCTTTAAAATAGTGGATTTTTCAGACTTAAACAAAACCTCTATCTCTTTTGACGCACCCACAAAATTAGTTCCATTATCAGACCACATTTCTTGACAATGCCCACGTCGCGCCACCATTCTCTTGAATGCCTGTAAAAATCCCGCTGATGTTAGGTCACTGACCACCTCTATATGTACAGCACGAGTTGACATACATACAAACAAGCAAATGTATCCCTTGTATGATTTGTGTCCACGTCCACTAGCTGTCCTCAAAGTTATTGGACCAGCATAATCTACTCCACAAAATTTGAAAGCTCTTGTTGGCGTAACCCTTGCTGACGGGAGTTGACCCATTAACTGAGGTTGCGTGTTCGCATTATATCGCACACAAGTAACACATTTTCTGATGTGTCCACGTATCAATTCCTTAACCCCGAATATCCAATATCTGGAATTGAGAAAATTTTGCATCAACTGATTTGAACCATGAAACGTTTTAAAATGTGCATCAGTAATTATTAAATCAGTAAAAGCAGATTTTTTAGGAATCAAAACTGGGTGTTTTTTATTAAATCCCAATTGAGAATTTTCTAATCTGCCGCCAACTCTCATAAGTCCATTCTCATCAAGAAAAGGATTCAATGTTTTCAAGGTAGATTTCTTAGGCACTTGGACCCCATTTACCAAATCTTCGTAGTCTTCTTGAAAATGTTCTTGTTGGCACTGTCTTATACAAACGTCTAATGCTTCATGAATCTCTTGACCCGTTAAATAATTACTGCGCCTCTGCTCTGCTTCTGGCTTTCTAATATTTAATAAAAACCGCCTGCAATAAGCTATTACTCTCACCAATTTAGTTAGTGAAGAAAATCTGTCCCATAATCTATCCCATAGTTTTATATCCGTTGTTATATGATGCACTTTAACTTTCTCTAGATCAGTTGCAAGTTCTTTTGGCTTCTCATATTTCACAGTTTTTTGTCTCAGAAACTCAGGTCCGTGAAACCACATTTCAGTTTTCTGCAATTGACATGGCTTCACCCCCCTCGAAGCGCAATCTGCCGGATTGTGCTTAGACGACACATGAGACCATTGGCTCGACTCCAAGGTTGTCAAAATTTCAGACACCCGATTTGCCACAAAAGTTTGCCATTTGCTTGGATGATTATTTAACCAGGCTAGAACCACAGTTGAATCCGTCCATGCCTGTATATTGCCTTTATCTATGTTCATGATTTGTGACACCTCTATTAATAGTCTCGTCAGCATCACCGCGCCGCAAAGTTCCAGTCTGGGAATTGAAAGTTGTTTGATGGGAGCTACTCTAGTCTTCGCAGTCACTAAGCTAACAGTTATGTTGTCATCTTTATCTACTACTCGGACATAGATAACTGCCGCATACGCCATCTTGGAAGCGTCACTAAATCCATGCAATTCAACGTTAGATCTCTCACTGTCTGTGCCCAGCCATCTAGGAATGTATATCTGCACCAACTGACTTAGTTCTTCACGGTAAGTACACCATTCTTGTAATAGATTACACGGCACCTCTTCATCCCAACCTAAGCCTGATAGCCAAAGTTTTTGTATCATTACCTTCGCTAATATTATACTAGGTGCTACCCATCCTAATGGATCATATAACCTTGAAATATCCGATATGATAGTTCTTTTTGTAGCCAGTTTATTCATCGGCGGAAGTTTCACCGAATATTGAAACCCATCAGAATTTCGGTTCCAGGTAAGTCCCAAGATTTTTATTATTTCATCATGCTTTATTTTAAGTCCATCTCCAATTTCCTTTCCATTGCTTTCTAACTTCATTGCTTCAATCAATTCATTACTATTACTCGTCCATTTCTGTAGCTCAAATCCAGCCTTTCCGAGTAGTTCATTAATTTCCTTGTAGATTTGTACTCCTTCACCAACTGTCGTGCACCCCGTCATAAGGTCATCCATGTAAAATTCGTTCAATACTCTTTCAGATGCCATAGGATAATCCACTCCATGATCAATGGCAACCTGTTGAAGAGACTTGACGGCTAGATAGGGAGCACACGCAGTTCCAAAAGTAACCCGTAACATCTTGTATTCTTTCAGATCCTGTTTAGAATTTTCTCTCCATAGAATCCTCTGAAAATCAGCGTCTTCTTCTGCAACCTTTACTTGCCTATACATTTTCACAATATCCGATACCAAACAGATAGGATAAGTTCTCCACTTCATCACCAAATGTCTCAAATCCGGTTGTAGCTTTGGTCCAATCAATAAATCATCATTAAGTGAAATCCCATTTTTTCCTTTACAAGATGCATCGAACACGACGCGCACCTTGGTAGTTTCTCGATCCATTTTTACCACAGGATGATGCGGTAAACGCACTGCTTCTTCATTTTTATCATTTTTAGGTACTTCTTCCATATGCCCAAGATCAAGATATTCATCTATAACTTCCTTATATCTCGATTGTAATTCTGCATCTCTATTTAACCTGTTTTCCAGTGAATAAAATCTTTTTGCCGCTACTTCTCGTGAATGTCCATATTTGCAACTGGGATCATCTTCTCTGAAAGGGAGTTTTACCACATACCTACCCTCTGAATCACGTTTTGTACTAGCTGCAAATATGGCTTCACAGCGTTCCTCCTCTTCTGATAACATCTTTTTCTGAGTAGATGAATCAGCTTCTAGCTCCCAAAATTTCTTGAGAATATTGTCTTCATTGATTTGAGAATGTAAAACTGTCATTTTTGTACAGCTTATTTTAGAAGTACCCACTGTACCAGACAATATCCACCCCAATGTTGTTGATTGAGCTAGCAATGTTCCCTGATTATTTTTCCTGACGCCATCCTGAATTACTTGACTATACACCTCAGCACCTAGTAAAACGTCAATCTTATTAGGCGTGCAGTAATTCGGATCGGCCAATTGTAATCCTGTTATGTTTAAACCATTTAAATCCACGACCTTATTTGCTGGAAGAAATGCTGTGACAGCTTTTAACACATATGCTTTAACCGAAATATTTATCTCTGGCTGTGCCAAAGACTGTAGGTTTAGTATAACCATAGCTTTAGATACAAGGTTATTCTCACCACCCAGACCTGAAATGTTACCCTTGATCGACTCCTTTTTTAGTCCTAAATATTGTGCAGTAGCCTCGGTTATGAAAGAAGCTTGTGATCCTTGATCCAATAACGCTCGAATTGCCATGTACTCTCCGGTTTTGGATTTAGCATTAACAATTGCCGTTGCTAATAAAACCTGTCCCGTCCCCATAGCAAAACAATTCAAAACTGGTGTAGGTTCCTGATCTTCTACAGTACCCATATTGCTAACTTTAGCGCCTGATGTATTTGCGGATACGATATCTGAAGGATGTAGCATGGTATGATGACGACGTTTGCAGATCTTACAAGTGACAGGGTTCTGACAGAACTTGGCAGAGTGATTGCTTCCCAAGCAGTTGAAGCACAATCCCTTCTCCTGAACGAAATTACGACGAGCATTGACATCAAGGAGAGCGTATTGTTTGCAAAATGTAATTTTGTGTACTTCCGAGCAACAGGGGCATTGAGTGTTTTGGACAGTGTGGAAAACACGAGGCTTGGCTGGAATAAATTGATGTTGAGTAAAACTTGTTGGTTTTTTGGTTTCCACGAATTCTAAAGCTCTGAATCGGTTGGTAATAAAATCCTTGAATTCTTGGTAAGACGGTAATTTATTAGGATCCGTACCTCCAGTTGCACTCAATTCCCACTGTTTGCGTGTCTCCTGGTCTAACTTAAGAGTCAGCAAATGGATTACAATAGCATCCCAGGTACCGACGTCTATACCGATATTACCTAAGGCACTCAAACAATCCGAACTAGTGTCAATAAGCTCTTTTAAGAATGTGGATGATTCCATAGCAGCGTTTTTTTGACTTAGAAAGCGTTTCAGAATCATATTACACACGAACCGTTTATTATCGTATCGCTGCTTAAGAAGATCCCAACATTTAACGTAATTTGCATTTGAAATCGGTATCTGACGAAGTAGTAATTCCGCTTCACCAGTCAGATATCCTTTCAAATAGTGCAATTTTTCGACATCATTTATTGACCTATTGTTATGTACCAGAGATTCAAATAAATCCTTAAACGTCACCCATTCTGAATAATTGCCCGAAAAAATTGGTATTACAATCTTTGGAAGTTTAATACAATGTGGTTTTGACATTGCATCTTCCAGACGTGGGCCTTTTGAATCTATGGTCATAAATTCACTTCTAAACATTTGTGAAGCCGTCATTAAATCCTCTTTGTAGTCCATGTACATGTCGCTAGTCACATCATACACCTCCTTTTCAGCATAAATGCTCGAATCATATTCTTTAGAAAACTGCTCCAAAAGTCGATCATGACCCGCGCAGAACTTCTTCCACAGTTCTTCTAATTTTTGAAGTCGGATTTCAACATATGGTTTCGTAATCCGTTCTTTCGGTGACTTTTTGTAATTTTTAAAATCTTTGTTAATTTGGTTACAAACTTCCATTTGTATTTTAATTAAGACTTCCATTTTGTTTGATGTTTCGTAGCCGAAGTCGCAAATTATAAGTTCCAATTATTCCAAAATTTTCTAAGTCCTTGAAGCCAAAATTTTTCTAAGTCCCAAAATTGTTTTGAAAATTTTACAAGTCTTTGAGTTTTAGACTCTGACGTAAAACGGGCGTGGATTCCCCGTTGAAACCACTTTTGCTACTAAATTTTTACAAGTCTATTTACTTTGCTAATTTTCTAAGTGTTTTTACTAATTTAAATAAGGACCACTTTCGCTTGAATTCACTTCTACACCGAATTTTGATTCTTCTGTCCGAAACACTACAGTACAAAGTTAAATGTCACTTACAGCTTTCCTTCCCGCGCAATACCTCACAACACTGATCCGCTGCGCGCGCCGCGCGCACTCTCCCGCTCCCGCTCTCTCTCTCTCCTGCTCCCGCTCCCTCCTTCCTCGCCGCGGAAGGTAATGGTCGCCGCTTCCTCGGGCCCCTTCGTCGCCGTGTCCCGTGGCTCCGTCTGCAAGTCCGGCTGCCTCAGCTCGAACTGCCGCTTGATGGCTCCGAAAAAATTGGCTTCACCCTTCGTCACTCCAGTTTACTGGAGATCCGAGCTCTGAAGGACCATGTTGACCGTCGATGTTAATGAAACAACGGTCTTTGGATGAATGACAAATTTATTTTAATTAACAGCTCTTATATACATTCCACGGGAGCATACCGTTACCATTGCGACCACACGGTACAGCGGCATCTAGCGGCCGATAGACACACTAAACAATAAATATAACCTCAGAATTGTACACTACTACAATACTTATATTCTACATAAATTAAAGGCATTTATAAAAGGGATGTATAAGGTCCCCGAGATTTAAATTATATTAGTCTATAGTAGAGATGTATTAAGACTCTACTAGTCAAAGTAAAACAAAGTAGTTATGCAAAAAAAGAAAGATAAAATAAACAATAAAAATAATTTAAGTCCAATAAAGGTGTAAAACGCCTCCACTGTCAAAAAAATAAATAAGTAAATTAATTAACACTCCGAAAGCCCAAGATAAGAAATTATAAGTTAATTAGCGTAGCACAATTAAATACTAAGCCATTCAAATAGGCCACTGGGTAAGTTTTAATATAATGGATACTTTATTTACACACTTCATATTCAAATTAAGTAGGTACACTAAAGCTAACTAAAAACGTCAATTTAGTCTGAATATTTTTTATTCATATGTAACAGTTTAATTGACTTTATTGACTTTAAAAAAAGAGCTTATTGTCTTCGAATTGTTCAAAATTATTATGGATGGATAAGACTATTATTATATGTTTTTTATATAAGTTTAAAGATAAATTTCACACCAGCGATCTGATTTGAAGATTGCTTTGTAAGAAAACCCTTGGGTTCCATCATCATATAAGAATTATTTTTCCTTCAATCAACATTTCATTCACATTTAAAATCAGTTTATATTATCTCTAATTTATATAGCTTACTGTTCCGAAACTGTGTGATGCGCCAAGGCCCGGTCTGTTTACAATTGTAACGCCTTCCGTGCCCAGTCTTCAACTTTTTGCTGAATTAGACACAGCGCTAGTTTGTTGGCGAGGCGTAAAGAAATACTTGATACCCAACTGTGCTTTGTTATTTGCATGCCAGTGATACCAACAACGACGCTTTAAATTGTCTGTGTCACCATCTACGAAGATTTTGATGTGTTTTGTGGATGTATGCAAGAAAAAAAGATAATTTTTGGACAGCTATAACGTTGCAATGCGTTAATCTCAAAATAGAGCCTAAAAATTGCAAATTTATTGCAAATCACATTACAGGCATAAGATGGAATAGGTATTTTAATTAGGTCGGCAACAAGGGCACGGCAATATCAGAGGGCTCTTTTTTTTGGTACCTATCTACATAATAATTATAAGACTACACGTGTGTGCAAGATAGTAAGCTCGTACGCTAAAAACAACACAAAAATAATTTTATACTTACATACAATGCATACATAATTTTACGAAAATAGAGATAGGTGGCCAGCCGCATCGCCTGTAACATGAATTTCGCCGAATTTCGCATAACTTTAAAAGTAGGTACCTACTATAAAATGTTTTTTGTTCATTAAATCACTACATAGTATAAAACAAAGTCGCTTTCCGCTGTCTGTCTGTTCCTATGTATTCTTTTGATGCGTTTTTATAGATAGAGTGATTCAAGAGGAATGTTTATATGTATAATTCTACTAGTGCAAAAAAAAAACATAAAAAAACGTGTAAAAATTGTCAAAAATTAAAAAAAAGGGCTAGCTTTTGTGTCATTCACACACCAAAACTTATAAAGATGTACTAACAGTCACAGATGAACATCTCTGAAATTCGTCGTAATCTTTAGTTGGGAAGTTTAGCGTGAGTCCGTATTTCACTCGCCTAGTTTTATTTGCAGCGAACAGAATGTAGAACAGGAATTAATTTAAAGATGTCGCAGACTTTGTTACTTACTGATGTCCGAGTTGTTCGAACGGCGCAAGTTATAGTCTAAACCCCCTATTCACAAACACTCTGTAGGCTTCTGCTAACTTAGCAATCGTTTGTCCTTTTCTGTTACTTTGACATTTACCTTTCGCAGATAAGGACAAACGATTGCTAAGTTAGCTGAAGCCTATACAGCGTTTATGAATAAGGGGGTTAGATCCGAACCTAAGTCGAGCTTCACCGAGCTGATAATAGAATGAAACATATCTTATAATAAATTTAGTATATTAGAAAATATAATAAAAATGGGTTGGCTAAAAAATCTTGTTTCATTCTATTATCAACTCGGTGAAGATCGACTTAGGTTCGAATCTCCTACTATTATAAAGGATCTTATCCTACTAAAATTATAAACGCGAAAGTTTGTAAGTATGGATGGATGGATGTTTGTTACTCATTCACGTAAAAACTACTGAATGGATTTGGATAAAATTTGGAACGGAGATAGCTGATACTCTAGATTAACACATAGGCTTTTTTATATCCCGGAAAATTGCATAGTCCCCGCGAGATAGCGATAAACTATTTTTTTGCAGACGAACTCACGGGCAGCAGCTAGTGTTTTATAAATAAACTAGCTGTTGCCCACAACTTCGTCTGCATAGAATTTGTTTATCGCTATCCCACGGGAATTACGCAATTTTCCGGGATAAAAAGTAGCCTATGTGTTATTCCTGACTATAAACTATCTATGTTCCAAATTTCATCCAGATCTGTCCAGCCGTTCTGGCGTGAAAGAGTAACAAACATCGAAACATTCTCACAAACTTTCACATTTATAATATTAGTAGGATGTTAGCCGTGGTAGCATAGTTGGTTTGACTTGTGGTCTCACCACCTGAGAGGGAACGAACCAACGATACTCTCCTTGACAGCCTCAAGAGTGTCGTGGGTTCGATCCCAGGCTCTCACCTCTGAGATTTTCGGAATTTATATGCGAAATTACATTTGAAATGAGCTTTTTGGCGAAGATAAACGTTGTGAGGAAACCTGCATACGAAGTAATTCAACGGTGGATGCGAATTTCCCAATCCACACTGGGCCTGCGTGGGAGCTATAGCCTAAGCCCTCTCATTCTGAGAGGAGGCCTGTGCCCAGCTGTGGGACGTATACAAGCTGGAGCTCTCAGCGTTAGGAACCAGTCGCTGCAGCCGGCCACGGCCAAGAGAAGAAGAGAAAACTAACCCAAATATTTGTTGAAGTATTTCGGATTCATTTCAAGGCAGTGTATAACAGTGAATAAAACCAACTTATGTTCAACAATAGATATAACAAAAGACGTGACTATTCCCGACCCAGGCTTCGAACATTTAAAATTCAAACCGTTCCATCCACGAAAGTTGTTTCCAAACTGGAAAACCAATAACCCGCTGCATTCTATAACTTAATTCGTAAGTTACGGCAGTCGTTAAAAACTCGGAAACTCGATGGCAAGTCTTGTTGATTTGATTTACGCTCTCATAAAGTGTAAAATAGTTCACGAATGGCCGAACTTGGTGCGCTTGAACACTAGTCCGCTGAGCGGTCACTGGAAGCTTTTAAGTCACTTTAGTTATTTTGCGTTTCATACAGCGGTTTAAACTTCCACTTTGGTGGTTTTTAGATGTTAAAAATGTTGAAAATGCTAGTTTGAACTGCAACACCAAGTTTGTTTGGCAGCTAGAGTAAGTTAACAAAAAACGTTAACTTTGCTAATCCGCTGCTTACGTGCCGATCGGCGCTTAGACCAAAATCAAAGTCGTCAATAGTTGTGACAATTCTGTGAACAACAAAGAGAAGCTGAGTGAAACTGAAACCACAAGCGCTGGACGGAGACACGCAAACATTTATGAATAATTATTGTCTAGATCATTTTCCATTAAAATTATAATATTCAGACATTATTATTTAAAGCAGTGGTCTTAAATTCATCTTATCAAAGTCGATTTCATTCAAATCAGTTTTTGTAATATTTCTGCTCCAAGAATAAGAAAGCATGTGAAATGATAGTAAATAAATTGCATTTTTGTAAAGAGATATATTATTATGTAGGTATTTATGTAAAACAGCTGGAGATATCTCAACAAGAAATAGACGGAATCCAGAAAGGCTGGTTCATGTCTGCATTTCTAGGACCGCATTATATAGGAAACATTGCGCTGCTATGTGTCTAAAAAATTTTAACAAGCTACCAAATTACATACACGGGGTAGCTCCTGAAAATATATTTAAAAATAGGTTAATGCAGATACTGTTAGAAAGAAACTACTATAGTGTAAATGATTTCTTCTTGCAAGATAACTTAGTATAATGTAAGCAACCCATAAAATTAATAAATTTGCATGCTAGTATAATAAAATTGTACAAATAGCAGAATAAGGAACCTATTGTCTCTGTGCCACCCAATGACATTGTCATATCTACTTATTCTTTGCAAATAAATATATTCTATTCTGTTCTAAAAGTCACTGAAAAACTTCTTCGAATAACTGTACAATTTATCAAGTCTTTTTGGCTTAAAAAACGTTGTAAAAGTCCATTTAGTGCCGCGATAAATTGTTGAACTGGTTCCAATTCCGTTTTTTTTTCGTAGCTTCGCACGTGATAGGCATCGGACTATTCGGCCGGACAGTGACGAGTGAGGATAGCTTAGTTGGTACAGACGTGGAATCGAACATCGCGCGCTGGCTGCCAGGGTTCAAGCCACCATTTGGAGGGATTTTAGCATGTTTTCTGACCATTAGAAAAATATAAAACGTGTCACTCATTGAACGTTACCTACTAAAGAGATAAATTGTACTGTATGGTTTACGAGGTTCCAGGAAATAAATAGCTCTCAGTGGGGACATTGTAAGCAAATACCTACTGAATGAAGGTAATTCTCCCGCCAAGAGTACCCTTTAAGATGAAGAGATTGATGAATGTGAATGAAGCGAAAAAGGTATCTCTTATACCACACAAACACTGACGCGTTTCGATCCCTCTACGGGATCATTCTCAAAGTGAGCAGAACTTACACATGCAAACCAACATCGCACAACATTACACATTCAATGCAATGTTCTTGGCGCTCGTGCGAAGCCGGGGCGGGTCGCTAGTTTATTACAAAAAGTAACAACGTTGCCCTAAAAGCATTTAAATAGTATGATGACGTCTGTTGAAAATTACAATGAAAACATAACAAATCATGAAAACTACAATAACGCCATTAAACACGGGAGAAATGTAAACGATGGGAGTTAAGTTTAAAATAACACTCATTTGGAACTTTAAATCCTGGATTTCTCGCGGAATAAAAACTTAAATGAACGACGACGTGCCAAGCATAGACCGTGGGCAGAACTGCATGAGTGGTCCAAGTGAAAAGCGATTAGGCTTGTTAGATGGCCTACATACTTTAGATATAGTACTATCCAATTTTATGTGAAACTTGAAAACTGCAAAGAAATAGATAGCTTTAGATTTAATTCCATTCCATCCAATACATCCTACTATCCTACTAATATTATAAATGTGAAAGTTTGTGAGTATGTTTGGATATTTGTTACTCTTTCACGCCAGAACGGCTGGACAGATCTGGATGAAATTCGGAACATAGATAAATTATAGTCAGGAATAACACATAGGCTACTTTTAATCCCAGAAAATTGCGGAATTCCCGCGGGATAGCGATAAACGAATTATCTGCAGACGAAGTTGCGGGCAACAGCTAGTACATACATATATCACGTCTTCATCCCTTACGGGTAGACAGAGCCTAAGATAAAAAAAACCTAAAGGACACGTTTAGCATGATTAAGGGCGTATAGCTGGAAAGGGTAATCAAAATAGTGATGGGTTGCTAGCCGCATCGCCTATAACATGATTCCTAAGACTTTCGCCCATTCTCTCGATGGGCGCGATGAGTCCATGAAATATTTTCTCATAATTTGCATTAGTTTTGCTATGCTCCCATCGTAATTACCAATGCAACTTCTACAGTACCTACCGCTGTCGCTACTCCCTTGCACCGCTCTGCTCTCTACGGAGCGAGTTGGGCGGAACAGTGTAGAACAACTGTCGGGCGTCGTGCGCCGCATGCGAATGCTGCGCGGTACGAATTGCCGGCGCAGTGGGGAGCCCGCGATTAGGTGCACGAAATTGGGTGAAGAACGGGATTAGGTGAATACTTTTGCACTCTTAATGGTAAAGGGGTGTTGGAGATTGGAATGTTAATTTGGATTTATAAATTTAATCGAAAACATTCAAGATTTCATATTGTTAAGCGGAGAAAATATGTTTCATCTTAGAATAACAAGAAAAAACTTAAAACTAATACACAGAAACATACATACGCAAGTCACGTCTTTATCCCTTACGGGGTAAACAGAGCCTAAAGTAACACCTAAAACCCACGTTTGGCATGATTGTGGGCGTATAGGTGGAAAGGGGAAAAATCACTACATAGTATAAAACATAGCATAGGAATCATCACTATTATGATTCCCCTTTCCACCTATACGCCCACAATCATGCTAAACGTGGCCTTATTAACTTGGGTTCTGTCTACCTACATACATGAAACACATATTTATAATAAATGGAGATATAAATAGCCGCATACACACATACCTAAAAAAGCTAGCTACAAGATTCATGCACAAGATATACTTATCTATGTGTCGAAAATGTGTCACTGTTCCTCTCTCCCCCTCTCTTAACTTGCAGCGCCTTTAGCTATTGTGTTGTGTTGTGGTAGATCGCTGGTGTAAGCATTAATTACCCTTGCAAATGGTATCAAGATGCCATCCGAGACACTTACCCCCTTATTCATAAACGCTCTTTAGACTGTAACTTAGCAATCGTTTGTCCTTATCTGCCACTTCGACATTTACCTTTCACAGATAAGGACAAACGATTGCTAAGTTAGCAGAAGCCTATAGAGCGTTTATAAATAAGGGGGTTAGTTTTGCAGCTCATATAATTAAACACATGCAAATTGACTTAAAACTTTCTTCCATGCTGGTCTGGGAAGAAAAAACATAGAATGTACCAGTTGCTTCTCTTCCCACGCAGATGGAAAAAGCCTGAAGAATGGGTGAAAATCTTAGGAATCATGTTATAGGTGATGCGGATAGCAACCCATCACTATCTATATGCCTCTTTACACTTATACGCCTTCCTTGTCAATTCAATGTAACGTCTATATGACATTTACTGAGAGAGAGTTCCACAGTGGGTCACGAATCAACTTGTTTGATGATACATGCGAATTCCCATGGCGTGGATACAATTTAAAGTCATACATACATAAGTCAGTATTTATCCAGTGCGGGGTAGACAACCTAAGGTAACAAAATCTAAAGGCCACGTTTAGAATGTTTGTGGGCGTATAATACATAGATAAAAAGAGGAATCAAAATAGAATTTGCTCTTATTAGTAGAAGTGAAAATAGCATGGAATTGATTTATAATTAAAATTGAGGGGCGGTATGTTTCAGAATTGCTTTCCACTGTCACAATTTCAATTCAATTTCAATTTGGGAATTTTTTTGTGTCCATTTTTGTGATTTTTG
Organism: Pandemis cinnamomeana; assembly: GCA_932294345.1. Classification (NCBI taxonomy): domain Eukaryota; kingdom Metazoa; phylum Arthropoda; class Insecta; order Lepidoptera; family Tortricidae; genus Pandemis; species Pandemis cinnamomeana. Next base: position 11,153,990 of record OW028721.1, read on the forward strand.
TCTCTGTTTCTTTATATTTGTACAATAAAGCATTTACTTAGTTACTTACTTATTTACAACTTGAGATATTTATCGGCTTCAACGATACAAATTTCAAGATCGCACCACAGCCACAGAGCAAATAAATAAACAGGCACTACATCACTGGCTGGCGGTTGCAGCAGATGTTTGCACCCGTCGCGTTTCTTAGTTTGGAGCCATTGTTTGGCACTTTGAGTTCACAAGTTTACATGGACGATACAGTTGTGTCGTTGACTGTGGCATTTGTTGGACTACGCCGAGTTTAACAATTGGCATTGCTGGCGTTATGGGCATCCTGCTAAAGGGTCCAATTTTAGATTATATTTTTAGTCTCATTTCTGTTAATTTATTTGTAGCTTAGTTTTATTTATTTATTTAAGGATTTTATTTGGGAGCAAAGAAAAAACATATAATGTACCAGTTGCCTCTCATCCCGCGCAGATGGTAAAAGCCCATCGGGGGAATGGGCGAAAATCATAGGAATCATGTTATAGGCGATGCGGCTAGCAACCCATCACTATTTTGATTCAATTTTCCACCTATACGCCCACAGTCATGCTAAACGTGGCCTTAAGGTTTTGTTACCTTAGGCTCTGTCTACCCCGTAAGGGATAAAGACGTGATTTGTGTATGTATGTATGTTTATTTAAGTAGAACCAACAGCTTACAACTCAATATGGGAAATTGAAATAGCAACGCAGAGCCAATTATAGGATCTCACAGATAATGATAATATACATGTTTAAGATTAACTTAAACGAGGTAACGCGCGCTGTATCTTTATTAAAATGGCTCGCCGTTCCTAGCCCTTATTCGACCAGCTCTGATGAGTGTGTAAAAAGTTTTTTAGCAAGTGATGACAAATTCAGTCAACCGTCCAATGCTCTACAAACATATGAGAAGCGTGTCTAGATTTACTAACACTTGGAGCAAACAAACCGATCGCACGACGTCTAAATAAAGCAACTCCTGCGCCAGCCAGAACAGCCGTTTGAAATACGGCACTCGAATTGAATTCGATACTGCTCTCTGTAAACTTTGCATACATAAATCTTGACTGCCGAGCACTTGGCTTCGGTCCACGCAAGTTTGCAGTGCGCGGGCTGAGATGTTTGGGCCGCTGAATGCTGTTGGGAAGTTGCTATTGTTAACTGAAGCAGAGCGGTGCGGCCAGCTAAGAGCAGGCAAAGTAAGCCGCTTACGAGACTAGTGAATATCACAGATTTAAGACGGCGCAACCGAATCTTGTCTCTTATCTCTCTCTTACTAAAAATTACAAGAATCTTGTCTCTCTCTTACTAAAAATTACACGTTTCGGAAGCTCCAAGGAAGTTTCTTCCATGCTGGTTTGGGAGTGAAGAAAAAACATAGTATTTACCAGTTGTTTCTCTTCACGCGCATATGGTAAAAGCCCATCGAGAGTGGGCGAAAGTCTTAGAAATCATGTTATAGGCGATGCGGCTAGCAACCCATCACTATTTTGGTTTCAATTTCCAGCTATACGCCTTTAATCATGCTAAGCGTGGCCTTAAGGTTTTGTTACCTTAGGCTCTGTCTACTCCGTAAGACGTGATATATATTCTCTGACGAGGGCAGCGGCAGGATTTCACCTCCTTACTGTCCTGTCCCGTCTCTTCTGTTATCCTTCCCGCCAAAAATAGTTGTCAAAAGTCTTCTTTTTCTTTTTTTTCAATATGGCCCCGATGCGATGATTTTGCCAATGTCAAAGTAATAAATACAAATCTTGTGACAAAAATGCCGGCAACGTTGTACGGTAGAACACGGTCAAAGGACCCCCCTCCCACCCTTGTCGGGCTCTTAGCCAACGGTCAACGATATCCCTCGGAGACCGCCAGGAAATCATTAACCGATGCCCAGGGTGCACCGGACCAATCACTGCTCTTCCCTTCGGACGGATCCAAAAAGGAACCGCAGCTCTTGACCACACGCGGAGGTAACCCGACTCGCACCCCTGTCAAAAGTCCAATCGAAACTGTCATCCGTCACACCAACAGTGATACCAACATACAAAATTAATGACAGTTCAGACATTCACTCACCGCTCGGTCCAATTCGCGCTTCGCCGCAACATCTTGTATGAATGCTCGAGTAAAGTATAAAATCTCGCTCCATAATAAGATCTCGCTTTACTCTTTGCATTATTTGTTACATGGTATATCCAATGCATACTTGCTGGAGTTCTTTTTAATCTTCACCCGTGTCTCTGCCCAATCAGAGAGGCGCCATGATAAAACAAAGCGCTTCCCAATTTCCTGTGAAATTGCAAAAAACCACCTCTTTTGAAGTCTGCAAATGTATGTAAATACGTCTGTCACGTCAATTGTAGCCTATATTTTGCTTCGCGGTGAGAGTAAGTATGGATGCGGGTATATTAAAAGCGGTAGCGGGAGCGGTATATTCCGCTTATGACTAAAATAGCTTACCAAATAAAGCGATGAGTAACAAGAACATTGTTCATAGATGTTAAAGTTCACTAACAAGGACGGAATAAACACGTCTTTAGGGTGCTCTATTGTATCAGAATGTGTTTGAAGTTTGACATACACATTCGTGGGTGCCGAATTCTTGCTCTGATTGAATATATAAATCATACAGAAGGGATAGACGACTGAAAATGAAAAGCTAATATATTAGGTATGATTACCTACAATATAAAGCTCTAAGGAGCATTTGCGTCTACTACATTCTGAGGGTGGTCAAATAAAAAATAAACTCAGATCGCAGGAACTTCTCGCACGAGCTAAAGGCGAGGGCGATAATCATGCGACCTGAGGCTTCCTTTATCACCGCCCGAAGTGTGTGCACATTTTACGTCTTCCCCTGGCCAGGAAGTGGAAATTGTATGCGCCAACAAATTTAGTGAAATTAAAAGTAATATAGTTTTAAACTACTAAACAGTCAGCGGTTAGAAAAAGAGATCCGATATGACATGTAACGTCATTTTGTCACAACGCAAATATAAACGTCATATTAAAATTCCGTTTTTCTAGAAAGAGGTAGAGACAAATCTATGATGGCTTATATCTCAGTTATTTTTATAGTTTTTTGAGAAATATATTTTTTATATTGTTTACTACAAAAATAAGCTTTTAATATTTCCTATTGGTGAAGAAAAATAAAAATTAAAAATACATTTTTGTTTCCGCGTTACTCTGTCCCTAGCCATAAAGCAAAGCCATATCGAGAGTGCGTTTGCTCTCTATAGAGCGTTCTGTTTGCTCCGCCCTTTGTTCAATGAAACTTCGTTACACTGAAAACTCAAATCGCATCGAGTTTTTATGCATCATTTTCAATTACTTTAGGTTGTTCTATAACACGTACTCTTATATGTATCTCTGTACTAAAACAAAATCTCCTTTAGTATTATGTCCATAAGACCGCTTTTGTCTGTGATTGTGCCACCTTCACCCTCATCTTCTGTGCTGGTAGTTTTAAAAACAGGCACGTATAAGAGCCGTTGGCGGCCTATTTGAAAATAAAGTTTTAAATGTTTTCATTTCATTTCATTATTACTTTAAGCATTGCTCTTTGTGCAGTTTTCAGTTCTCGCAGAATTATCTTTGCAATATGTAATTTGAATAATTTCATGTCAATTGCCTTACAATCGTTGTTAATTGCCAAGTGTTAATTAAACCGACCGACGATTCGACCGCGGGCCGCGTCTGAGAATTAGCCAGGGGTGACAAAAAGCGGGTCGCTCGGTAACAAAGGATCAGGCAAGGGTCGTGTTCACGGGTATTAGGAGTCTAGTTACCGACGGCGACGTTATTGCGTAAGCGAACTGACTCTAATAAGTTTGAAGAATTTCATAGTTGTTTATCTTTTCAACGCAAAAACCAACTAAATAGTCCAACGAGTCATGAGTTTTATGCTGTTCTCTTTGGTGTATCAACTGGCTTGTTTTCAGATGTCAAACGCCTTTTCATTTATTTTGGACTAGTAAGAACATATACGCAAAGCATAGTACATAGAGTTACGGACCGTCCACGAAATTTGGCGAGCTGTTTATTATTCATTGCACGGTCAAAGCGCACACCTCAGATTAGCTAGTTGGCAGCACACGCAATGTATAAGAAATAACTCGCTGAATGGCGATGCATACATACTTAGTTATACATAGTTATAGCCGGACAGCGAAGGCGAGCCGGCCTTTGGGACGTAGGCTATTTAAAAAACAAATTTTGTATCGTTGCAAATTAAAGGCGACGGCCCACTGCAGCGTACGGTCATGCAACGCACGTGCGTACATGTTCGTGGGCGGTCGTTTCCACAGCAGTGCACGCACACGACGCACGAAATGACCGATGGACCCACGTGTGTGACATGTATAGCGTGTCTGCACAGCGTGCGCAGCAGTGGAGCGTCGCCTTAACATTTTGCTGGATCATATTTATTTTATTGAAGTGTATCAGTTTCATTGTTCATAATTCTCGCGTTCGGTTGTTTCAATTGATTTATTTCAATCAGCGCAGCCAGTAGAGCTGAATGTTAATTAACTTGTATATTGAACTTTTCTGATGATTCTCATCGTGTATGAATGTATGTATATGTGTATGTATGTTAACTCTTTATTGTGCAAAATAAACAAGGCAAAATACAATTGACAAACACTGAGATACATGCACAAAGGCATGTCATAAACATCATTAGCTATACAGAAACTCGACAGGTTTGTCGGTCTGGTAACTCCTGTAAATTTGCTTAATGCATTACTTATGACTAAGATGATACTTACGACTTCAAAATTATCACAACATAGTAGCAAAAAGATACACAAACAATCTGACAGTAACACTGACAAAAACCCCTGCCCATTGCAGTTCTGCTTCCAACTTTTAAAAGTTACAATGTATTTCAGATATTAAAAATTCTCAGTCTTCGGACAAAAACTGCTTATTTAAGTCGCAATTGAAACTTTCCGCAGTTACACTTTTTGCATCGGGATTGCAGTGTAACAATGATTTCTTCTTTCCCTTTAAATCTGTATTTTTTCCAGATGCTACTTTCTTTCTAAGCTAAAACTAATCGTGACAACAGATCTTGTTGAAACTTTCAACATAAATCTATGTACGTTACCAAGACGTCAACAGATCTGTACACCTTTGTGCCACAAACAATAAGGTCGGCAAAACATATATTTGATCAGGCTGTATAGATATTTATGCCCCAGCCTAGTGGATGTACAGTCAAGTGTAATAATATGTATTTAGACAAAGATTCAAAAATAAGTACCATGCGCTCTTATACCGGCGTAATAAAGTCGTGGGACATATTTTTAAGAAGTTCCTATCAATACTTGCACTTGACCGTACCTAGTGGATAATATAAATATAGGAGAACTTGAAAGCCTTGTATCCTCATTATTATAGACTAAAGTGCTTCGACACGTGTCCAAAAACTGCCTTCTTTGGTTCTTCTATATTTATATCATCCACTAGGCTAGGGCATCAATAAAATTATCGATACAGCCATCTTATCATAATGGGGGCTATCGCGTGTGAATTTGCCACTAGAGGCGCTAGTGTCGCGTGAGGTCCAATAACATTCACTTTTCACTGGTTTTAGCGGGATTCGTGACATTAATTATAATTTCTTTCATTTACCTGCTGAAAAGTGATCTCCTACGTGAAATTATCGCAAATATGGATTATTTGGCGATGAATGCGAACGCTTTGAGAGCGGAATTAAGAAAAAGTGGCGCAAAAATAAAAGGCCTCAAAGAGCAGCTAATTCAGAGGTTTGTTTGTTTAATAAACTTATTGAGATTCAAGATTTAAAACTTTGTTTCGGCGCCGGTCTTATAAAGTCGCCTTTGACAGCTATACCTCTGGACCTTAGTCAACAGTGGCGCCAACTGGTGAGCAAAGAAACGATAGTCCCCATTATGCATAAATCTCATATATGTATGTGTCGCCGACCTTATTGTTTGTGGTATGTTTTAACGTCTTGGTAACGCACATAGATTTATGCCCTAGTCCGTACAGTGAGAAGGAATCGGATCTTCTGGCCGTGTAGCGGACTGTAACAGCGCACACGAAGTCATACATAATGAGGTTAACAATGCTCAGCTTAGCGCTTTGTCCTGCGGTCAGGTAACGCGGGGGCCGTGGACGTCCGGCATTAACAGCATTAACGTTTACTTAACTTGTTTGAATGCAGGGATTATCAAGTATGTAATAAAGGTTGGCTTGAGCAGGGTTTCCCAAAAGGCAGCGCGAATCTGCGACTACCGTGTTAAATAAGGCATGGTGAGGATAACAATTGTTGTGATGCAGCGGACTCTGTGAGGAATTTGAAGCATTTGTTAGAATTAAGAAAGAACTAAGAACCTATCATAATCATTGGAATCATGTTGTAGGCGATGCGGCTAGCAACCCATCACTATTTTGATTCCATTTTCCATCTATACGCCCACAATCTTGCTAAATGTGGCCTGTAGGTACCTGTTACTTTAGGCTCTGTCTACTCCGTAAGGGATAAAAACGTGATTTGTGTGTATGTAAGAACCTATACGCCCACAATCATGATAAACGTGGCTTTTAGGCTCTGTCTACACCGTGAGGGATAAAGATATACTACAGGGGGGGGGAGGGGTACTGTTCCTTATTATATTGTATTTCTCCTTGTTTTATGTCTACTTGTATCGAATGTGTGTAAATAAATGTTTCTCTCTGTCTCTCTCTCTCTCATATGATTTAAGCGTTTGTACATATATACACCTACACAAATCACGTCTATATACCTTATGGGGTAGACAGAGACTGAGGTAACAAGACCTAAAGGCCACGTTTAGCATGATGGTAGGCGTATAAGTGGAAAGGGGAATCAAAATAGTGATGGGTAACATGATTCTTAAGTTCGTCCATTCCCTCGATGGGCTTTGAAACTTAACAAAGAATAATAAGTTATGCAAAGTTCCCACGGGATAGGAATTACAACAACGGCGCGGCAAATCCGCGGGCGTTATTGAATTATAAATATTTAAATAATTATCTTCAAGCAAATTTTAAAATAAACAAATACATCCGTAGCAAAGAACCTACTCGAAATTGGGTAATTTAACTGACTTCAAACCGGAATAGCCAAAGCCAACGCGAACTTTATACATTGCGCAAGTATTTGGGACATACTGGCTATAAAGTACGAAATTTATGCTTCGTCTTTTGTCCGAAAAATAATAAAATCTACGTACAAGCCGTAAAATTACCCCTTGGCCTCAGGCTGGCGACACAGGCGCAGCGTCGCTTTAAAACAGGTATGCTGTTTAACCTTTTAACCACCGTAGTCGGATATATAACACAAGATACGAGCTTTTACAGCTTATAATCATGGGCAAAGTGGGTGGAAAAAGAGCTGTTGGGCGCAGGAAGAAATCTTGGCTGCCAAATATCCGGGAACGGACTGGAATCATAAGTGCAGCGGAGCTTTTCAACCTGGCCAGGGACCGTGTAAAGTATGCGGAGCTGACTGCCAACCATCACTAGTTGGAGAGGCACCATAAGAAGAAGTCGGATATATGTTAACTTAACCCCCCCCCCCCCCCCCCCCTAATTGACTAAAATACCCGATTTGGTTTAACATCACATCTAATAATAATAATAATAATAACACATTGTTACATAGAGGTAGTAGATGACATTTTATGCGGTAAGCGAAGCAGCGGCCTTTGCGCTAGACTCAGTGCCAAGTGAAGTAGGTAATCCAAACACAATAATAATTAGAAAGTGTGTGTGTGTGTGTATTCCTTCAACATTCGCATATCGCATATATATTTTGCATTTGCATTCGCTATTAAGCGATAAGACCGCATTGTCTACCTTGTTCTTTGTTTCTGTATTGTTTTGTACTGATTTGTTGTGTTCAATACAGAGTATTTGTATTGTATGCCGGTGGATGTGATCCTAATTGCATATAATCGGTGATTGTGTGGGAATTAAGATGAAATGTAAGCTTGCCTTCGGAACCCAAAAGCTTATTGGTTACTTGTACTTGACATGAAATGTATATTTCATAATTTTGTTTTTTTTTTTCTCTTCGACATTGGAGACATCTCCAATTAATTTATTTGACGGTGGAGGCGTTTTACACCTCCACTGAACTTATTTTTTTTTGTTGTTTTGACTAGTATAGACTTTATACATCTCTTTTATAGATTAATATAATTTGAGGATCGGTGCTATGGAATCATCCACATTCTTAAAAGAGCTTATTGACACTAGTTCGGATTGTTTGAGTGCCTTAGGTAATATCGGTATAGACGTCGGTACCTGGGATGCTATTGTAATCCATTTGCTGACTCTTAAGTTAGACCAGGAGACACGCAAACAGTGGGAATTGAGTGCAACTGGAGGTACGGATCCTAATAAATTACCGTCTTACCAAGAATTCAAGGATTTTATTACCAACCGATTCAGAGCTTTAGAATTCGTGGAAACCAAAAAACCAACAAGTTTTACTCAACATCAATTTATTCCAGCCAAGCCTCGTGTTTTCCACGCTGTCCAAAACACTCAATGCCCCTGTTGCTCGGAAGTACACAAAATTACATTTTGCAAACAATACGCTCTCCTTGATGTCAATGCTCGTCGTAATTTCGTTCAGGAGAAGGGATTGTGCTTCAACTGCTTGGGAAGCAATCACTCTGCCAAGTTCTGTCAGAACCCTGTCACTTGTAAGATCTGCAAACGTCGTCATCATACCATGCTACATCCTTCAGACATCGTATCGGCAAATACATCAGGCGCTAAAGTTAGCAATATGGGTACTGTAGAAGATCATGAACCTACACCAGTTTTGAATTGTTTTGCTATGGGGACTGGACAGGTTTTATTAGCAACGGCAATTGTTAATGCTAAATCCAGAACCGGAGAGTACATGGCAATTCGAGCGTTATTGGATCAAGGATCACAAGCTTCTTTCATAACCGAGGCTACTGCACAATATTTAGGACTAAAAAAGGAGTCGATCAAGGGTAACATTTCAGGTCTGGGTGGTGAGAATAACCTTGTATCTAAAGCTATGGTTATACTAAACCTACAGTCTTTGGCACAGCCAGAGATAAATATTTCGGTTAAAGCATATGTGTTAAAAGCTGTCACAGCATTTCTTCCAGCAAATAAGGTCGTGGATTTAAATGGTTTAAACATAACAGGATTACAATTGGCCGATCCGAATTACTGCACGCCTAATAAGATTGACGTTTTACTAGGTGCTGAGGTGTATAGTCAAGTAATTCAGGATGGCGTCAGGAAAAATAATCAGGGAACATTGCTAGCTCAATCAACAACATTGGGGTGGATATTGTCTGGTACAGTGGGTACTTCTAAAATAAGCTGTACAAAAATGACAGTTTTACATTCTCAAATCAATGAAGACAATATTCTCAAGAAATTTTGGGAGCTAGAAGCTGATTCATCTACTCAGAAAAAGATGTTATCAGAAGAGGAGGAACGCTGTGAAGCCATATTTGCAGCTAGTACAAAACGTGATTCAGAGGGTAGGTATGTGGTAAAACTCCCCTTCAGAGAAGATGATCCCAGTTGTAAATATGGACATTCACGAGAAGTAGCGGCAAAAAGATTTTATTCACTGGAAAACAGGTTAAATAGAGATGCAGAATTACAATCGAGATATAAGGAAGTTATAGATGAATATCTTGATCTTGGGCATATGGAAGAAGTACCTAAAAATGATAAAAATGAAGAAGCAGTGCGTTTACCGCATCATCCTGTGGTAAAAATGGATCGAGAAACTACCAAGGTGCGCGTCGTGTTCGATGCATCTTGTAAAGGAAAAAATGGGATTTCACTTAATGATGATTTATTGATTGGACCAAAGCTACAACCGGATTTGAGACATTTGGTGATGAAGTGGAGAACTTATCCTATCTGTTTGGTATCGGATATTGTGAAAATGTATAGGCAAGTAAAGGTTGCAGAAGAAGACGCTGATTTTCAGAGGATTCTATGGAGAGAAAATTCTAAACAGGATCTGAAAGAATACAAGATGTTACGGGTTACTTTTGGAACTGCGTGTGCTCCCTATCTAGCCGTCAAGTCTCTTCAACAGGTTGCCATTGATCATGGAGTGGATTATCCTATGGCATCTGAAAGAGTATTGAACGAATTTTACATGGATGACCTTATGACGGGGTGCACAACAGTTGGTGAAGGAGTACAAATCTACAAGGAAATTAATGAACTACTCGGAAAAGCTGGATTTGAGCTACAGAAATGGACGAGTAATAGTAATGAATTGATTGAAGCAATGAAGTTAGAAAGCAATGGAAAGGAAATTGGAGATGGACTTAAAATAAAGCATGATGAAATAATAAAAATCTTGGGACTTACCTGGAACCGAAATTCTGATGGGTTTCAATATTCGGTGAAACTTCCGCCGATGAATAAACTGGCTACAAAAAGAACTATCATATCGGATATTTCAAGGTTATATGATCCATTAGGATGGGTAGCACCTAGTATAATATTAGCGAAGGTAATGATACAAAAACTTTGGCTATCAGGCTTAGGTTGGGATGAAGAGGTGCCGTGTAATCTATTACAAGAATGGTGTACTTACCGTGAAGAACTAAGTCAGTTGGCGCAGATATACATTCCTAGATGGCTGGGCACAGACAGTGAGAGGTCTAACGTTGAATTGCATGGATTTAGTGACGCTTCCAAGATGGCGTATGCGGCAGTTATCTATGTCCGAGTAGTAGATAAAGATGACAACATAACTGTTAGCTTAGTGACTGCGAAGACTAGAGTAGCTCCCATCAAACAAATTTCAATTCCCAGACTGGAACTTTGCGGCGCGGTGATGCTGACGAGACTATTAATAGAGGTGTCACAAATCATGAACATAGATAAAGGCAATATACATGCATGGACGGATTCAACTGTGGTTTTAGCCTGGTTAAATAATCATCCAAGCAAATGGCAAACTTTTGTGGCAAATCGGGTGTCTGAAATTTTGACAACCTTGGAGTCGAGCCAATGGTCTCATGTGTCGTCTAAGCACAATCCGGCGGATTGTGCTTCGAGGGGGGTGAAGCCATGTCAATTGCAGAAAACTGAAATGTGGTTTCACGGACCTGAGTTTCTGAGACAAAAAACTGTGAAATATGAGAAGCCAAAAGAACTTGCAACTGATCTAGAGAAAGTTAAAGTGCATCATATAACAACGGATATAAAACTATGGGATAGATTATGGGACAGATTTTCTTCACTAACTAAATTGGTGAGAGTAATAGCTTATTGCAGGCGGTTTTTATTAAATATTAGAAAGCCAGAAGCGGAGCAGAGGCGCAGTAATTATTTAACGGGTCAAGAGATTCATGAAGCATTAGACGTTTGTATAAGACAGTGCCAACAAGAACATTTTCAAGAAGACTACGAAGATTTGGTAAATGGGGTACAAGTGCCTAAGAAATCTACCTTGAAAACATTGAATCCCTTTCTTGATGAGAATGGACTTATGAGAGTTGGCGGCAGATTAGAAAATTCTCAATTGGGATTTAATAAAAAACACCCAGTTTTGATTCCTAAAAAATCTGCTTTTACTGATTTAATAATTGCTGATGCACATTTTAAAACGTTTCATGGTTCAAATCAGTTGATGCAAAATTTTCTCAATTCCAGATATTGGATATTCGGGGTTAAGGAATTGATACGTGGACACATCAGAAAATGTGTTACTTGTGTGCGATATAATGCGAACACGCAACCTCAGTTAATGGGTCAACTCCCGTCAGCAAGGGTTACGCCAACAAGAGCTTTCAAATTTTGTGGAGTAGATTACGCTGGTCCAATAACTTTGAGGACAGCTAGTGGACGTGGACACAAATCATACAAGGGATACATTTGCTTGTTTGTATGTATGTCAACTCGTGCTTTACATATAGAGGTGGTCAGTGACCTAACATCAGCGGGATTTTTACAGGCATTCAAGAGAATGGTGGCGCGACGTGGGCATTGTCAAGAAATGTGGTCTGATAATGGAACTAATTTTGTGGGTGCGTCAAAAGAGATAGAGGTTTTGTTTAAGTCTGAAAAATCCACTATTTTAAAAGAAATTGTTGACAGCTTAGCAAATAATCATACAACATGGCATTTTATTCCCCCACACGCTCCCAATTTTGGTGGCCTTTGGGAGGCCGGGATAAAATCAGTGAAACACCATTTGAAGAGGGTTATTGGTTCTGCTACTTTAACGTTTGAAGAAATGTCTACAGTGTTGGCACAAATAGAATCATGTCTGAATTCAAGACCTTTGTCACGTATGGATATGGACCCTAACAATATCGATGTACTAACTCCAGGGCATTTCTTGGTGGGTGAACCTCTTGTAACCGTACCAGAACATGATTATTTGAATAGAAATAGTAATTCTTTGAGAAGATGGCAGTTAACCCAAAGAATGATTCAAGATTTTTGGCAGAAATGGTCTCAAGAATATCTACACAAATTTCTACAAAGACATAAGTGGTCAGATAAAAATCCGGAACCAAAAATTGATGAGATTGTCTTAGTTAAGGAAGATGATTTGCCTCCATGCCGATGGTTACTTGGCAGGGTGATTGCAAAACATCCTGGTAAGGACGAAATTACACGAGTGGTCACGCTAAGAGTCAAAAATTCCACAATTAAAAGGCCGACCTCCAAACTTTGTGTTCTTCCTATTAGTGAGTAATTAAATGTTGTAGTTCTTTGTGGAGCAATAGAAGATTAGTATGTGGAAAGAATCTTTATTATGTTTTAATGATGTTGTTGTGTTTGTTACTATTTTAATTTATCTTTCTTTCGACTTATACGCTCACAATTTTGCGAAATGTTATTAGCGAAAATGCAAAATTTATATTATTGACTAGAAATGCAAAACTGTTATTATTATTATGGACATAGCTGTCCATAGTGGGCGGTATGTACAATTCTGAGGTTATATTTATTGTTTAGTGTGTCTATCGGCCGCTAGATGCCGCTGTACCGTGTGGTCGCAATGGTAACGGTATGCTCCCGTGGAATGTATATAAGAGCTGTTAATTAAAATAAAGTTGTCATTCATCCAAAGACCGTTGTATCATTTGTATCGACGGTCAACAATCGGGGACCTTATACATCCCTTTTATACCTAAATGTATTTAATTTAAGTAGAATTTAAGTATTCTTACTATATTTTATTTTGGAAAAAATGACTTTTGCCAAGTTTCTTGCGGCGCATTCTTCTTGCCAATGGTGGTCTTTCCGAATGCGCTGGTAGTTTCAAAAAGACATGTAAAAGAGGCCTTGGCGGCCAATTTGCAAAAATAAATTTTCATTTTCAATATGTTTGTAAGGCGTTAAAATGAGATTGGAATGGAGACTAGAGGTGATTAACGGTAAAAAAGTTAATGATCTTGCGTTAGCTTAGCTCGTGTTTAAATCAAGCTTTAAATCCCGCAGCGAGAACAAAGAAGCATAGTTGTGGAAATAGTCCAGCTTTATTGTTCTTCGGTCGATTTCTTTTGAACTACTAATTAGTTTTCATACAAGACCATTTCGCTAGCTGGTATTCAGAACAAAGTTTTAAGGCGATGAAAAGTTGGACGCCTATTTTAGATGGTAAATAAGGAAAATAATGACTAATTAATGTGTTCTCGTTATTAACGGTAATTTAATTGCGTACCGTGTCACTCATAAAAACAATTTCTTTTTTTCCAGTCTCTGCTGTTAATAAAACACAAAGAAAACGACAGAATGATAAAGCTGGGAACGGGAACCAAACTCAGATCTTCGTGAGACAACAACAATATTATTTATACACAAGATTATATCAAAATAACATTAATGACATACGAGAACGGTTCTTGTTTCTTAATGTTCGGCAAACTTCGTATTTCTTCAGTTCTAGACGTCGGTAACAAGAAAAAAAAAGATTGCCGAGAGACATTCAGAAATTAGAAGCGCTGTACAATGTTCAAAAGCGTGGCGAAAAAACAATTCTCAAGTTGCCATGAGAGTTGTTTTCATGACCTCTAATGCGAAAAGTTATCTCAAAATATATGAAAAAATGGAGCCTGTTGTTCGCGTGTTCGTCCGCGCAGAATTAAAAAACATAGGTTAGTCAATTAGAGATCATTCATATATAAATAAAGTCTTCATCCCTTATGGGGTAGACAGAGCCTTAGGTAACAAGACCTAAAGGCCAGGGATAATGTAGGATTCTAATTGTGAAAGAATTTTTCAAATCGTTAAAGTAGTTTCGGAGCCTGTTCAATGCAAACAAACAATAGTAAGTGATCATTTTTATTCCATTGTAGACCTCCAATGTGACAAGGCACAAAGTGATCACTTACTAGACTAAAAATATGTACATTCTTAAATCGTAAAAGCACTAAAAATCTGAAAGGAAAATTTCGTATGTTAATATTTGAATCAACTACTCAAGGTAATTATTATTAGTTTTACATTATTAAATTGTTTTACTAAAGCAACGTACATAAACATGTATTGTAATTAGGGGCAGACAGCCAACTTTCTTCAGAAACGAACGCCTACATCGAGTATAGCCTCGTTATTTCTATAAAAACGAGCATTCCCGCGTTAGGGAAATTCCCAGATATTCCCGAATATTCCCAGCCCCATATAAATCATTACTCGTCCCAATAGACAGTTTTATCTGGCCTTTTGTAGGAAAAAACCTTGTTTTAAGTGAATTGCGGACCCTCTGGGGATGATTAAGCTATGTTTTCTCGTATTATTGGGGCTTTGGATTTATTGCGGGGCTATTTTAAGATTTTATCTGGTTTTGAGTTTGTTTTGTGGTTTAAATTTATAGAAATTAATCGTAGGAGCAAGCAAATTAGAAGTGTGAGAAATAGACAATGCATAGCTCCTAACCGAATGTTCAGAAAAAAAATCGCGGAGGTTACACCTAATATAGGGATAATAAAAATAATTACTTAATTTAATAATAAAGTAATTAAATTTAATTTTATACGTGCGTTTTTATATATAGGTATATTTAAACCGACAAACAGACATGCGGTTCATCTGGCCCCCATCTCATCAATTTGACAATTGTCGGTGACCTGTGACAATTCGAAATGGAATACTTGTTCAATATGAAACCGACCGGTGTAGATTCCCGTCGAATTTGTAATGTAAACTGAATTGTCGCATGTCACCGACGATTGTCACGTTGGTGAAATAGGGCCCTGATGTTAAGTGATCACTCAGAGATACCCACTACACTAAAGGATTGCAGATGCGTTGCTAGCCTTAGGCTGCGGCTCCACTGAGGCGGAGACGAGCGGAGCGGAGAGGAGACGTGTGGGGATCGACCAATCATATTACATGAAATCCACATCTCGTCTCCGCTCTGTAATATGATTGGTCGATCCCCACACGTCTCCTCTCCGCTCTGCTCGTCTCCGCCTCAGTGGAGCCGCAGCCTAAAGAACTAACACAGAATATCGTGTGCCAGTGTTCAAGTATGAGGACAAAATGGCGGCCAAATAAAAAGGAAAGATTTAGGGATAGTCGTTACAAATAAATCCCTAAATCTTTCCTTTTTCATTAGCTGCCATTTTGTAGTCATACTTGAACAGCCAGTTCACCGGCACTCTCCACGGTGGGACACAGCAGCACAAGCACTGTTGCTTGGTAGCAGGATTCGCAAGTTAAACAGTGGTAGCGTTCTGGTCAGACCCTACCCAGAAATGGCAATACATACATACATACATACATAAAGTACGTCTTTATCCCTTACAGGGTAGATCGACCCTAAGTAATAAAATCTGAAGGCCACGTTTAACATGTTTGTGAGCGAAATGGTGGAAAGGGGAATCAAAATAGTGATGGGTATAGCCGCATCGCCTGTGACGTGATTCCTAAGATTTTCGCCCATTCCCTCGGGCTTTTACCATCTGCGCGGGAAAGGAAACAACTGGTTTATTTCATATTTTTTCTTTGCTCCCAGACCATCTTGGAAGGAATGGCTGTGGCAGTGATTTTTGGCAGGGGGCTGCGCCTAAAAGCAATTAGCCCCACTAGGCCTTCAAAGAGGTACGTAATACGATTAAAGGAGCAACCACACCGCTGCGTATGCAGTGACGTGTAGCATGCGTCACGTTCTCTCACCATTTCTTCATACATTTTTTTACGCACTGGTGTGGCCGAAGCGAAGAGTGGCGGCGTGTTGTGAAGCTTGCCACCAATGCCTGAAGTGATGACCACGACCACTCTCAAGAGTGATATCGACAAGGAAGAAGTGGCTGGACCTTAATTACGGCAGCCATTGAGCTTTTAAACTCTAAACGAACTCATAAAGTTGAGCATACGTGCCGGGGCGCGGGGCCAAGGGATACCCGTACTCTGTAATAGAGTTCTAGTTTAGAAAAGCTGCATAAATTGTGCATAATGAGATTCAGTTTTTCCTTTAGAGCCCGTACAGCACACGGCGTATTTTTACTTGCTCATTGTGGCGCCACAATATTATAAATGCAAGAGTAACTCTATCTGTCTGTTATCTTTTCAAGCTTAAACCGCAGGACCAATTTAGTTGAAATTTGGTATGCAGATAGTTTGAGTCCCGGGGAAGGACATAGGATAGTTTTTATCCCGAAATATTTCATAGTTCCCGCAGGATAAGCGAATCCTGTGCAGACGGAATCGCGCGCAACAGCTAGTTTTACTTAAAGAAGAAAACCTCAGGCACTAATTGGCTACAGATTTACTCGATTTCTGGTGTGATCACATACATACATAAATAAATCACGCTTTTATCGCTTACGGGATAGACAGAGCTTAAGGTAAGAAGACCTAAATGTTTACCCACGCCACGGCCACGGTGTGATCACAAAATAGCTTAAAAGTCTTAACAACGAACAAAAAAACAAACTGTGACAAAGGGAAGATAATAGGGGCATAAATCAATTCTGATGTACAGGAGTAAGTAGGTAGCCAAGCATATCTTAGTGACAAAACTTTTAAGCAACCCTCGCCGGACCTCGGATTTCCTTTCCATACATTTATCCGCGATACCCGCTGATGTGGAAAATATCCCCTTTATAACAAGCACCTACGGTCTGACAACTCAATAAATCCCCGCATTACCCCTCTGTCTGGATAGCTAGGGTTATTGCAATAGCTAGCTGAGCGAGAAAGAACGATAACAGTAAACGTAGCATGCTGTCCTTTTCGCGACATAACGAGCTCAATTTTTCCGAAAGAAATGGATACGGTCAACGCTATTGACAATTAAAATACAGGAGACAAAAATAGTTGAAAAGTTTCATACTATGGTCACTCACCTACAATAGGTATGTCTTATTAACAAAAAACTATCATAACGATCATAAAAATAGTTATTGCTCATTTTGAATCTTAGTGTTTATATTCGCCAACTGCTGAACACAGGCTTCCTCTCGAATGAGAAGGCTTCGGCTATCGTTTCCACGACCAGTGCGGGTTGGGAACTTTACACACAATACAAACGGGTATGCGTTTACAACTAGATGTATTTTATTCAAAGTGTACACAAATGCTTACACCATACGACCACACTGCCGAGTATACGTAGTGACGTGTCGTAGGCGTCACGTTTTCTCGCCGGTTTTTCATAAATTTTGTTGCGTACAGGCACCGTCAACATCTTTTACGCACCGGTGTGGTCGGACCTTAAAACTCTACGAGGCAGCTCTAAAATTTTGTATGACCAAGTCCTATCAAAGATAAAAATGGAGACTTCAACAATCCAAACTAAAGATATGCCGGAAAACCTGCACTATTATAATTTCTGCTCCATTTTTCGGCGCCGGCGGCCCTCGGGTAATGGCTGCCTTCCGAAAATCCTGCAACAGCATGAATACAATGTGCAGTGTCACTTTTAATACTTCTTTTGGCCGCAGTTTGACAGCGGCTGTAGAAATTTCAATTCGCTTTCGGCCATTGAAGTGAATGTTGAAAGTCACGCCAGTAAAGTGATTCTGTCGCGCATAAAAGACATGTTTAAGACGTCCTTGCCGAGCCCATGGTACTCTTGCTGTGTTCAAAATAACAGCGAGGAAACCAAATTGCTGATAACTTAAGCTACTTAAAAATTGAAAATAAAAATATAGATTAGAGATAGCTCTATTTAAAATTATATCTCCCCTAAACGTGAAGCGACAGGGAATATTTTTTCTAGTCTAC
Source organism: Pandemis cinnamomeana (assembly GCA_932294345.1). Lineage (NCBI taxonomy): Eukaryota > Metazoa > Arthropoda > Insecta > Lepidoptera > Tortricidae > Pandemis > Pandemis cinnamomeana. Next base: position 11,172,205 of record OW028721.1, read on the forward strand.
CACATAGTTTGGGTATCATTGGATAGAAATTCTATAATAGGTACCCCATACAGGCTACTTTTTCACTAGAAAAACATTTCTCTAATTTATAAGAATAATTAAGCAAACAAAATTACTCTAAAAATAACAACAAAATGTATACTGTGGTAGAGTACCAAAAAAGCTGGCAACAACTTAATGATTCTCTTCTTTGAAAGAACATAAAACATGTCGTAGATCTAACCAGTATTATAATTCCCTTTCCCTGAAGTTTCTTAAAAACATGTATTGTAAAGAACGGTTCCCGAGTTCTAAATAATCAGACACTTAAAAATAATTTCGTTTCCTTTGCTTTACAGAAAAATTGTACGAGGAGACCATTTATACTGAATCCTCATTTTATAAAGCTTTTAATACGACTCGGTTTTGTGACTGTATTCTAATATTTACTTAGTACGCTTTATTCATACTGCGTTGGCTACTGGCTGGCTTGTGGCCTATTTTACCTTTTGATACGTGTCAATGTATATACCGTCAGTCTGTCTAATATAAGAAATATATATTTTTACTTTTAATGTTTATAATTAAAGTTTCGCAAAGTCTTGAAGTTGCTAGCATGATATATAATATTATTATGCGAATAAACTGAATTATGAGATGGAAAAACTTGAGATTGCTTTTCAAAACTAATCCGAGAATCTGAAAACACATACATAACAAATACGCAATTACGTTAGTGAACGCGGTTATCTCTAATATGAATCTGTCTCTCTTCTGTACTATCTCATAAATCACACCGCACTTGGTAGCTTAAAACGTTACCCGTGTATAGTAAAATATGCACCTTATGTCTGGAAGTGAAAGTGTTATTTTGTTCAGCAAAAGTCGACGCTTAAAAAGGAGAGCGAAGCCATTGCCAGCGATGATGCGTAAGAAGAAAATATTTGGTCTGAGAAAAAGTTGAGTTACGTTGTTATTTACGTAAAAACTATTTGATGCAAATGTGTAATAAGAGATTGAATAAGGTAACTTTTTGGTATATTACATACACATACATAAATAACGTCTTTATCCCTTACGGGGTAGACAGAGTCTAAGGTAACAAGACCTAAAAACCACGTTTAGCATGATTCTGGGCGTTTGGATGGAAAGGGGAATCAAAACAGTGATGGGTTGCTAGCCACATCGCCTATAATAACCTGATCCCCAAAATTTTTGCCCAATTCCTCGATGGGCTTTTACCATCTGCGCGGGAAAAAAGCAACTGGTACATTCTGTGTTTTTTTTTAGCTCCCAGACCAGCATCGAAGATTTGGTATATTACCAGCAAGTATTGCCCATCGAGGGAATGGGCGATCTTAGGAATCCTGTTATAGGCGATGCGGCTAGTAACCCATCACTATTTTAATTTCCCTTTTCCACCCATACGCGATTAAGGGCTATGCCGGGCGATGCTAAACGTGGCCTTAAGGTTTTGTTACCATAGGCTCTGTCTACCCCGTTAGGGATAAATACGTGATATAATGTATGTAAGTGTAAGTTCTATGTTTTTCCTTTGCTATTATAAAAGTACAGATAAATATTATGCCTTACTCATGTACTCATATTGTATGTAGTGTGTGTGTATGTATGTATGATATTTAGTAGGTAGTTTATTTATGATTTTTTTGTTGTATTTTGAGATGTACGCTCTATAATATTGTGCCTTTCACTATATGGATATTTTAAACTCACTCTTTGTCGGTCTCTCGCTTAACACTCCTCTCATTTTAATTCAAAGGTTAACTGGTAGAGACCTTATAGGGATAGGTTCGCCTTTGTGCATATATTTAAGGTCTTTTTTTCGAATTGTCTCTGTTTTTTATACTTGTAAATAAAGCATTTACTTACTTACTTATTCGAACGACAGTATTCAGCTTAAAAGTGCCTACACGCACCTTACATAAAAACCTCAGCGCTTCTTATGCGATATAATGGACTTTTGAATGGGCCCCTGTCGATAATGCAAAGACGTAATTAATCATGTCTGATGGATGATGGCTCTCTCGATAAACAACTGGTTTTAATAAGCCCCCAATTCTTAGATGTGTACTATAGTCATTATAAGTGTGCTTGGCGATGGTGTTCATTAATCTCTTGGTGAGTGGTTTCGTGCGGAAATATACGGCTGGCATGAGATTAAGAAAAAAGAAGTTTATTTAATAGGTTCTGGCTGAAAATCAGTGCTGCAGGTGTCTAACGCCTCAGCTTAATGCTGAGCCAGCGACCGTTTCACTTTTGCGAAGACACACAACGCTGATGATCTATTTTTCATCTCTATGTTTTTTATTGTTATACCTTGTTTATATTCTATAAAATTGTGTATGTTGTCTTGTTTGTGTGTCTTGCAAAAAGGAATAAATGTCTTCTTTCTTTCTTTCTTAGGATCCAAAATGGAATTAAAAATGATTAAGGGCGCGGAAAGGGAAATAGCATCGCCTATAACAATGATTCCTAAGACTTTCGCCCATTCCCTCATTTTTACCATCGGGAAGAGAAGCCACTGGTAAATTCTGTTCTTTCTTTACTCCCAGACCAGCATGGAACAATCTCTGACATAGATAAGAAATAAGAACGGATGCGAAAATATGTCGCAACTAAAATACAGGCTGTTTATTATAATGAACTCTCAAATAGTTGGCGGAGCAAGAGCAATGGTAATTTCCTGCACAGGTGCGGGGTGATGGATCGACATCCGCTAACGCACGTGTGCACGCGCCGCGTCGAACGCGTGAAAAATACACTCGCACAAATCATGATTTACAATAACTGTTGTTAATTAATTAATTCATTCAAAAACACGTCTTTGCCTAAGGTGCCAAGACCTAGGCCACGATTAAGGTAACAGGTACCAACAGGCCACATTTAGCAAGATTGTGGGCGTATAGGTGGAAAATGGAATCAAGAGCGAAAATTATAGGAATCATATTGTTATAGGCGATGCGGCTAGCAACCCATCACTATTTTGATTCCATTTTTTTTCCATCTTGCTTCACAATCTCGCTAATCGTGGCCTAGGTCTTGCCACCTTAGGCTCTGTCTACCCCGTAAGGGATCAAGACGTGATTTATGTATGTGTTTGTGTACGTAAAATTTAACTTCACAATTTTGTGTTTGTGTGAATTATAGTTCTAAGCGATATTGAAAACTGGGACGTGTGGAAAATCCGAAAAGTAAAGCTATGTCCGGGATCGAACCCGGATTCTCATCAATCCATGATGCGCAATACCGCTATGCTCGTACCACCCATAGCAGATGAGCCTTAAATTTTTTCATCTTTATTAGCTAGATTAGTTCGTATGACTAAAAGACGGACTGACAGACAGAAGAATGAGAACAATCGACTCCATTTGGACCCTTCAAACACAACCCCAAAAAACAGACACCCGGGCACAAAAGGCCTTTGAACCTGGATGTTTTTGAACCGCCTATATATCCTCGCCATTGTTGACATGACCTTTTCCTTTTGTGCTGGCAAAGCACTTATGCCCTTTTGTCGGTCATAAGAAGTATTTTATGGGGTTTTTATGGTTGTATCGTTTTAAGAATCTTGTTACTAGAAAAGGCTTTTTATGTAAAGCATGAGAACGGAGGATTTAAAGGGCACCTTTTGTGTTTATCTGCGGCGTTACGGGCTTTTGGTTAAATATTGCATAATTTATTGAATCGGGCGTTACTTCAACCGGGCGTCCGGTTAGCCTAGTGGTTAGTGACCCTGACTATGAAGCGAGAGGTCCCGGGTTCGAATCCTGGTAGTAGCAGGCTTTTGTGCATATATTAATGTTGTGGTGTGAAAGAGGATATAGTGACTAGGATAGAAAAAAGTATGCTTAGTTGGTTTGGGCATGTAGAGCGGATGGATGAAAGTAGACTATCTAAACAGATCTATATGGCGAGTGTGAATGGTTAAGTTGGGAGGGGAAGGCCTAGACGGACGTTCCGAGACCAAATAAGAGACGTTTTGGAAAAAGGTCAGGTCAGGAGTACCCGAAAACGACGAGCATGTATGAAGAGATTGATGACTGTGGATGAAGCGAAAGAAATATGTCAGGATCGTAGCAAGTGGAACAAAGTAGTCTCTGCCTACCCCTATGGGAAAGAGGCGTGACGGTATGTATGTATGTATGTATGTATTAATGTTATTTTCCGAATATCAACATGATTCATCATTAATCATTGTCAGACAATGTCAGACTGCTGGGCATAGGCGTTTCTCATGGCACGCTACTGAACATGATCTACAGCATGGTTAATTGGTGAAAAACAAAGTATTAAAAGGTTTAAAATTCACCAAAAACTGACAACACGGTTGCCAGGTTTGCCATTTTAGCGACTTTTTTTCAAGCATGAATACGTTATAGCCATTTTTTCTAGCTGGTGTTCGGAAGATATTTCCTACAACCTAGCGACTTATTTAATTTTTTTTAGCGACTTTCGCAGAAGTAGGGAGGCAACACTGTGACAAACTATAGTAGATAATGTGGTTAAAATTCTACGAAAGAGCGTTATGTCTACGCGGCTGCTACGAATCTACGTAGAGGTGCTACGCGTTTCCACCGTAGCAAAACTCTACAAAGTTATCATTATCACATAAATACGGTTCGCACAGTCTTTACTAGTCAACACTTAAGGGCTGAATTGGGGTAAATCAGCTGCCAAGGGAAACTATGAAATATTTTACGTAGCGAAATATGCGAGATATCGAAGATTGCATCTTCATTACGCGAAGATATGAAGTCTGGATAATGGAGTTTACGTGTAATGATGTTATTTTGTTATGGTTCAGGGTTTCTTGAATGTTGGTACTATACTCGTGTTTTAGTTTGTTACAAGTTATTTGGTTTCACCCGTCTCGATGTCTGTAATCCAATCTTGCAAGTATATAATTAATTTTCTAAACGGCACTGAAAATTAGAACATATAGAAAAAACCTAAAAGTAAAGCCATGGCCGGGAATCGAACCCGGATCCTCGTCATTCCGTGACGCGTGACCCCTACACCACTCATAGCAGGTGGGTAAGCCTTCGAATTTTTCTATCTGTTACTAGCTGTCACGTGACCTTGTTACTATGCGAATTGTTGTCACTAGGCTTCATCTGGTTGGAACATCTACTGCTCACCAGGGACGAGAGATGGCGCTGTTTTTCAAATGATAGGTTGTACTATCAAATGAATCAAGAATTTTACTTCGTGATTTTTATGTTTAATTTTACGGTTTTAGCGTTAGAAAGTATTGGTGAGCAGTAGATAATAAGACCTAAAGGCCACGTTTAGCATGATTGCAGGCGTACAGGTGGAAAGAGGAATCATAATAGTGATGAGTTGCTAGCCGCATCGCCTATAACACGATCTAACGGGAATCAGTTGCTAAACTAACAGAATCTACCTAAACTACTACATGCATGTTTTAAACTTGCACATATGCACAGTATAATGGCAGGCTGAATGCGGCACAGACCCAAGCCGATAGCTTCATTAGACGAAGAAGTTTGTTCAAGTTATCGGGTGATACGATATCGGCTGATGTTGTCGAAATTACGTATGAGCATTGATAAACTGAATCGCGTGCTATGGGATCTTTTCACAGAAAATGAAATAATGGTTTACCTCTACGTGCCAAAGAAATTATTGCGGAAACGTCTCAGAAATGGTTCCATACAGGTAAGAGTATGTGATTCAGTTTTTCCAGTTACTTAAGTAATTGCAATATTTTTTATTTATGAAAGAACATAAGAATATATTTACAGGAAACCCAATGCAATAGTGTGCCAACTTAATTAAATTATATCTGCTTACTTACTTAAAAAAGAACCAAAAAGAATTTATAAATTACTATACCATAAAACATAAAACGTCACTTTAGTGAATTCACACAGCGGACATGAGAACAAGTCAGTCTTAGGGTGCGGCTCCACTGAGGCGGAGACGAGCGGAGCGGAGAGGAGACGTGTGGGGATCGACCAATCATATTACATGAAATCCACATCGCGTCCCCGCTCTGTAATATGATTGGTCGATCCCCACACGTCTCCTCTCCGCTCCGCTCGTCTCCGCCTCAGTGGAGCCGCAGCCTTATATGTGTCGAATCTGTACCAAAACATTATTATCTCATCATCATCATCGTCGCCAGCCTATACACGACGCAGGCCTCCTCTCAAACTAAGAAGGCTTGGGCTATAGTTGCCATGCGGAGCCAGTGCATATTGTGAATGATGCATATCCTGCTCACATTTGCGAAGCAATGAAATGGTGTGTGTGAAGTTCTTGGGAACTTATTCTTATTTTCTATCTTTCTTTCTTTATTTTTTTCCATGCTGTTCTGGGAGAAAAGAAAAAACATAGAATGTACCAGTTTCTTCTCTTCCCGCGCAGAATGTATAAGCCCATCGTGGAAATGGGCGACAATCTTAGGAATCATGTTACAGGCGATGCGGCTACCCATCACTATTTTGATTCACCTTTCCACCTATACGCCCATAATCATGCTAAACGCCTTAAGATTTGTTACCTTAGGCTCTGTCTACGTAAGGGATAAATACGATACGACGAGTGATATATGTATCTAGGGATCCGTAGCTGAAAAAAGTAACGCTGATAAAGTGACACTGTTAGTTGCAACTTAACTCGACAATGAATCGATCGAATCGAATGAATGAGTCGATGAATGTGATGTGTTTTGTAACTTGTGTGTGTATGTATATATTTATATATTATGTACTATATTTTATTTACTGTGTATTATTTTGTCGTATTTATCTATTATGTGTAGTTTATTATTATATCTTACATTATTTACAATTTAGACATTTAGAATTATTTTAGGTTTCGATCGGTTCTTTTACTTTTTCTGTGTCTACTCTTGCTTAATACTTATGTCCTGTCAATCGTTCAAAGGTTAACTGGAAGAGATCCCTTTTAGGGATAAGTTCGCCTTTGAGCATGTGTGTTGTCCTATATTCATCTTTTTCTTGTGTTTTATGTACAATAAAGAGTTATAGATACATACAATATAATTTAATAGGGCCCTTGCGATAGTGCAGCCATTGAACACTGCCGTTAGTCTCATTCGCCATTTAGACGAGCGAAGCCGTATTTCAAGTTAAATTGTGTAAGCAGGTGTAAAATCCACCGCGCGTCGGCGCAGAAACGGCCTATTTGCGCGCTGTGGTCAAATCGTACGATACGTTGCTGAAACGTGATACGTGCCCTTGTTACACCGAAACGTACACACGGTGTGCGTTTTACCACTATATTCCTGAGGTCATAAGGATTAAGAAATGTAGGTCGAATGCGTTTTTAAAATTCATTTCAACCTCGGCCATCGACTTGGCTGTATGACATTGTTGTTCATTATTCCATAGTCACTTTGACTTTAGAAAAAGTTAAAAACAAATGAAAAACAGTCCAGCAATCCGATTTATGGTCAGAAAATCGCGCCTGCAATGTAATTCGGCCGCCAACAAGGCCCTTTGTGTTCTGTTACTTAGAATACAATGTCGACATTTACGACAGTAAAAAGCACTTCTTGGCTGACTACGAGTATAAGTATACTGCACTTGTTTCCGAATTATATGAAACTCTTTTATTACCTATAATTGTTTTCTATGTCAGTAGACTTAAAAAAAATAAGCTTTGCTTAGGAACTGGCCACCGCCACGCATAATTATTTCACTCCAGAAAAAAAACAAAAACATGTTCTCAATTTAAATTTCAGCTTCACCAGAGCCGAAATATAACCAGCCTATTCGGCTCGGTATCACCTTCGGCCGCGTTCGGTTATTTCCGCCTCCGAGGCAGTAATGGCGCACATTCATTCTGTAAACATTTACGATATCCGCGTATGATTTGTGGCTCGAAACGTGAACCGGCAACTTTATTAGCCACATTCATAACGCCGCTTAGTGGCTTGCCAGCCGATGTCGCGTATCTTATAACTTCTATACGAGCTATCACGCGTAAAATATTCCGGCAAGATGGAAGGATTTTTATGTTTTTATTAGCTCGCATTTCGTGACTATTGCAGCCAGGATACTTTCATACGTTCTCTACGTTGTATGCATTTGCAGAAGCAGAGATAGGTAGGTAGGTACAGTCAAGTGTAATGTATCTAGTCAAAGTTTCAAAAATAAGTACCATACGCTCTTACATCAGCGTAATAGGTCGTGGGACATATTTTTGAAAAGATCGTACATGTAAAATACTTTTCTCAAAGATGCAATGAAATGTTAACCTTACGTTCCAAATAATAGGCCGGGACGTATCACGTCGCGGGCGCGGTTAGACAAGTGGTATGTAATGGATTTTCATACAAAATGGCAGGCCTAGGCCTGCAAAGCGATCGTCTATTGTTTCATGTGCCACAGCATCATGACGTTTAGTTTATAGGTCATTTTTATTATTATTCATCCCTTTTGGGGTAGGCAAAGGAAACAGGGTCCATACAGCCAAGTCTTTATAGGTCAATGGCATCATGATATTCAGCTTTAAAAAAAACATAAGCAATATTTGCTTTCTTTGCAATTTTAATTACATAAAATCAAAAATTACATAAAAACGATACATAATTAACACATAAGATTAATTTTAAATTGAAACCTAACTAGGTACAGAAATATTTAAATCTCATTTCATTGTCATCTTAATATCAGCGGTGTAAACGTCAGCACAATCAGCGTAAAACGAAACGTACATTTAAAAAAAAAAACACATTTTGGTGGGAAAATAAAAAAACACTAATCTTTTGTTCATTGTTGATTTTGATAAATTTTAAATATGAGTTCCGACGAAAATAGTGACAGAGAAATGTATCAAATGTAAACAGGGTAGGTCTCAGTCGTCACAATTGACAAGTGTCGTTTTTTTTTTAATTATTGTAATTATAAAGCATTGCCTACAATGCCATGAAATTTTGTTTTACTAGTTTAGATTTTAGTTGCCTTACAAATAAATACTGTTTTTTTGAAGTTTTTTTATTTATTTCATTGCATGTTTGAGAAAAGCACTATACAAGCCTCGGCCGGGACAGGGGTTGCCGGCCTCGTACCATGCCGGCCTCGTGTACCACTCGGCCGTCAAACTTACTCGGCCTGCAACCCCTTACTTCCCGGCCTTTGCAGTAATGTACTATTATTGGGAAGTAATTGCGCCTAGTGAGACCAATTGTATGATTGTAATTGTCTGGAATGTACAGTCAAGGAAAATCGTTACAACGCTTACTACAAAAAGGCTCCGGTGCGTTGGAATTAAATTCCTTGACTGTACGGCCTGATGATTCGTGTAACGTTGTAGGAACCAAATGGGGGTCACAAAATTGTACATTAATAGTCTGTGAGCTCCGAGTCACACAAACATTGATCGTCACTCACGTGACGTGTAAATACGTCTCAAACGTGGGCGAGCTGCGTGTGTCAATATTCTCCACTGCGGCGGACGCGGCCCACGCTGCGCATGAGCCCGTGCTCATCTCAATCAATCGGATCATTCAAAACAATCTATAGAAGTGATACGTATTGGTCCGTAGTGTGGACAGCATGCGCTGCAACGTTGGTGTGTGCGTAGGGATAGGTACTTTGGAAGAAGCCACGCGTGTATTAGTGACGTCATTTCATGCGTAGCGTGCTCGTGCGCTGGAACTAATACTCTACATTTTGATACACAGCGAATTTGGCTACGTGTGTAGTTCCACCGTGCGCAGCAATGGGACGCCGGCTTAGCCATTAATAGGCGAGAGACAGCATGATACGAACTTCAAATTTCGGAATAGCCCCCCAGCGTCAACGCAATACACAATGTAAACGAGTCAACCATAATGTCTGGCACGTGTTCCTAACTCCAATAAAGCTGTTTACACACGCTGTGAACTAGTAAAGCAATTGTACCAGGCCTCCATAACCGCCTAAACCAACGGTACGAAGTTACACGATAGTAAACAACTAGGTACGCGTTGCGGTTCTGCTTGGTTCACGTTTGGTTTCATTTAACAAATAAATAAGGCAACCCGCAATTTGCCTCTATTACAGAACAGTGGGCCGGCCCTCTCTCAGTATGAGAGCTTGGGCTATATTGTTACCTTGTAATATTCTGTATACCTTTTTTCTGTTTTGGTTGTTATATGTGGTGTTCAATAAAGAGTTATTGTATTGTACAGCGCCTAGTTCGGATTGGGATCATCACACACACCGTTGAATTGCTTCGCAGATGTGTGCACGACGTTTTCTTTCACCAAAAGGAGCGCCCTCACTGAAAGCATTCTTCCCCGAGCATTTGTAAACGGGCAATCAATGTAAGCTTTGTAACGCTCGGCTCAACGTCCACACTCGAATATTCGACGCCGAATTCTCATTTGACGCGAATGCTCTCAGTGAGGATGAGGAACAGCGTTTGGCAAACTTCAACTGAAATTTTGCACGCACATTCCGAAAAAGTCAGGAGGTGCGAGCCTGGGCCAGAACCCACGATCAGGGTTCCACGCTGATTGTATGGCTGACTCATCACAGCACTCAAACTTAATGACGGCAACCGCCAACGGTTTTAATAAGCCATCAACTTAATTGGTAGTCCCGTTGGAAATTCATTCCTTTATTTAATTACGTGGTAAAGAGTAATTTGTTTCGAGGGCGGTTTAAACAAATATTTTACGTTTTCTGTGTCCGAAACGGGATTATGGTGTCCGTTTTTTCTGGATAATTTGGCACAAATTGTTCTTTAGTGACGTGCAGAGTTGTGTTTTGTTGTTCAAAAGGAAACACTGAAGAATAATATACACAAGTAGAAAAACAATGGAAATAAGCGTGTGGTAAAAATGACAGTTCACAATGGCAAGAGACTTTAGACAATGAGGTGCCTAGGTGCAAGTGGAAACTCTGCTTAAGACGTTGAGGCAGCGTTGAGGCAGCGTTGAGGCAGCGTTGAGGCAGCGTTGAGGCAGCGTCTCCTCTTGCGCGGCCTCGGAGCGAGGCAGCCGCTCGACCCGAGGCTGCCTCTAGTGGATAAGCACCTATTGCTGTTCGAATCCGCACATGCACACTCGACCTTTGAGGTCGGGAGTCCTCGGCCGGCGCTCGGAAGCGCTCGGCTTTGTCAACGAAAATAGTTTCCACTAAAAAGTCTAGCTTACCAATAAATTACAAGTAACTAGGCACAGTTGCCACAGATTTATACTTACATAAATCACATCTTTATCCCTTACGGGGTAGACAGAGCATAAGGTAACGGGTACCTACAGGCCACATTTAGCAAGATGTGGGCGTATAGGTGGAAAATAGAATCAAAATAGCGATGGGTTGCTAGCCTCATCGCCTATAACATTATTCCTATGAATTTCGCCCATTCCCTCGATGAGCTTTTACCATCTGCGTAGGTAGAGAAGCAACTGGTATGTTCTATGTTTTTCTTTGTAGGACCAGCATGTGGCGATTATCTACCATCAAGTTACCTACTTATACGTTTGTCTTGCTTGTAGTATAAAAATCAGCCAAGTCCGAGTTGGACTCGCGCACCGAGAGTTCCGTAGAAATTTGGCGAGTGAATAAAAAATCCAGTGTTAGCAGAGCCCTGCCTAAGCAAAATATAGGCAGTGTAATATCATTTTATATTGGTTATTTACAAAGACATTGCTTATTATAGTGCAAACAGAAATTACATCATCTGTGAAAATAGCAACTGTCTAACTATCACGGTTCATGACAGTAATAGGGACCCGTTTTACTCTTACCGTAAAACCTTAAAAAAAATACAACCGAATTGAGAACCTTTTTTGAAGTCGGTTAAAAAAAGCACAAACATTTTAATTTTCTGCCTAAGAAAGTAAAATTAAGGTTAAATTGTGTAACGCCTCGCATATTCCTCTCGAGTCTGGATGAAACAAAAACACCCCGAAAAGGCGCTTAATTACCGGCTGTCGTAATTTAAAACCGTCTTACGTTTGCGCACGATCGCCTCATTATCACGCTGTAATTGTCAAAGCGATACTTTGCGACACTAATTACAATTACCGAACACGTATTTATAATTTCACGAGACAAATTGGCGACGTGATATTTTTATACTACGTACCGTAAAACCATTTTTTGCCATCTATACGCACACAATCTTGCTAAACGTGGCCTGTAGGTCTTGCCACCTTAGGCTGTATCCACCCCGCAAGGGATAAAGACGTGATTTGTGTAAAAACTACAACTGTAGTCCAAGAACTCATGACTTATTCTTATTATATCGCGGAGATAGCAAAGTAAAGTTAGTCAGTTGTGGAGAGTTTGTTTGACTGGAAGAGATCCCTTAAAGGGATACGTCCGGCTTTGTGTTTGTCAATTCTATTTGTTTTGTTTACTGTGTACAATAAAAGTTTACATACTAAGGTCCAAATTTGACTCAAATATTTTCGTTTAAGTATAATTTTTAGATCGCTCTGTGGTGATAAGGCCGCCTATTGTTACCTTGTAACATTCTGTATACCTTTTTTCTGTTTTGTAGTTATGTGGTGTTCAATAAAGAGTTATTGTATTGTATTGATTTTTATTACAACCAGAAAGTTTAATGATTAAATATGTTCATTAACGGAAGGCAAAACTTGGACAAAACAAAAAAGAATGTTAGTATGGATACTTAAAGTCGTCTTGAAGTTATGGACCATAGTTATAATACAAGGGCCTTACCATGTCGTCTTAATGCGGTTCAATTCCGAATTTTTAACCACTTGAAATAAGTTGTACATAATCAGTGTAATGTAGAATGGGAGACAATGTAAAGACAGTCCCACCAAATGTACAGTTAGAACAAAAAGTTCTTTTAAACTCGAAAGAAACAAAAATTAATTACGAGCCCGGCTCTTAAATTGCACTCAGTCGTCGCTACCAGGGTTAGTGTTAATGAACTTGGCGATTTTTTTAAAGTACCTATGTCATAATATAACTTAAATTTATTTGCGGAGAACCCTTCGTTATGCGTTGTCTGGCTTTCACTTGGTCAGTCCTTGAGTATTTCGTATTTTCTCAAGTCAGCGTCTGATTTTCATTAAAAAAACATGATACATTTATTTTACTGCGGCGGAAAAAAAGGAAACAAAGGCCACGAATACAAATCTGCGCGCAACAGGTTTTTAATTTAAAAACAGCGATTAATATCTGTTTGTATTGAAAATTAACAATGCTCCTTTTCTTTGAAAAAAAATAAATTAACGGTGTTTGGAAATATTGCTCTCTTGTTTTATACAAAAATAATAATAAAAAGCGGCTGCATACGTTCCTCATGAATATTTGAATTAATTATAAAATATCTACTCTCTTCATGCGTTATAAATAAAAAAATGCGATAAAGTCGACTCTCAATTACTCTTTATAATGCAAAAAGCTAATCTTAGCTTATACCTACATCGAAATAAAAGCTGTAAACCAAATTTTAAAATACTAGTTACGCTAAGAAGCCTCTTCCAATGGCATTGATGCTATGATGCTCTATTAATATTACACTAAGTATATTATACTAGTTTTTATTATATAAAAACTATCTTATGTCCTTCCCCGAGACTGTATCTATCACCGTACCAAATTTCAATAAAATCAGTTCAGCTATTTCGTCATGAAAGAGCAACAAACATCCAAACTTACAAACTTTCGCCTTTATCAGTAAGATTGTTGTGTGTCCTAAAAATAATATTGTAAAGAGGAGAGATCTTCACCATTATAATAATAATAATAATAAAAGTAATAATATCTTGGGACAATTGACACCAATTGACCTAGCCCCAAACTAAGCGAAGCTTGTAATGTGGGCACTAGACAACGGATAAACATACTTATATAGACATATACATACTTAAATGCACATTAAACATCCAAGACTCGAGATCAAACATTCGTATTTTTCATACAAATATCTGCCCCGACCGGGGACCGAACCCGGGACCTCAAGCTTCATATTCAGGTTCTCTAACCACTGGGCCATCCGGTCGTCGACCATTAACCCTGAGTAGGTAACTTAAGTTATAATATCTTATTCTGGGCAGACGAAATCGCGGAAAACGGCTAGTCAATAACAAATGACGACCGGATGGCCCAGTGGTTAGAGAACCTGACTATGAAGCTTGAGGTCCCGGGTTCGATCCCCGGTCGGGGCAGATATTTGTATGAAAAATACGAATGTTTGTTCTCGAGTATTGGATGTTTAATATGTATTTAAGTATGTATTTATCTATATAAGTATGTTTATCCGTTGTCTAGTGCCCATATTACAAGCTTTGCTTAGTTTGGGGCTAGGTCAATTGGTGTCAATTGTCCCAAGATATTATTATATTATTATTAAATTACTGAAGCATCTAACCTGAAGATTTTTCGGCTGCTCTCTTCTAATGAACAAAAAACGTTGCCTCTCTTTCTCCGCTACTCACGTGCATGACGGCCAAGCTGTGTTGTGCCCAATATACATGAATAAGGAACCTCTGGTTCCTAATGAAAGACTTGAGATCATTCAACACATACAAGTACAATTTATGAGTGGTATTAGTACAATTTAACAGAAAATGGAACAAATAACGGATTATATGCAGAGCCGTAGGCTGGCAGGAGTCGTCTGACACATGGCAGCTAGCGCCACGTCAGACCGTCTACCAGCCAGCCGCCTTTGAAAGAGGTTGGCTCCCGACACATGTTTTTACATGCGACATGTATTGTGTACTATTGGTATATGTACGGGCACAAGCTTGGCTATCTTGCAAATGAGTAGCGGAGTAGCAAACTAACGCCTGATTGAATAAAGTGCTTTCTTCTATCTGATATTATTACCAGTAACTGTACATAAAGTACAAGCAAAACATAGTTATGTAGGTATCAAAGCACTTAGCTGTCATTAGATTAAGAGGCAATCTGTTTTAATTGTTAAAATTGACCAGCAAAGTAGTTTCGTAGCGAAGATATTTGATAAATCTCGCGTAGGCCTTCGAAGGTACACGGTTATTCAATCACGGTCTGCACCTTATTTCTTAAGTAAAACGATACGTTGGAACATACAGACGGAAATAATGTCGAACTTTTTTTATGGCGTTGTACATACATACACATACAAAAATCACGTCTTCCCTGGTAGACAGAGCCTAAGGTGGCAAGACCTACAGGCCACGTTTAGCAAGATTGTAGGCGTACAGATGGCAAAAAAATGGAATCAAAATAGTGATGGGTTGCTAGCCGCATCGATCTGTGATTTTTGCCCATTCCCTCGATGGGCTTTTACCATCTGCGCGGGAAGAGAAGCAACTGGTACATTCTATGTTTTTTCTTTGCTTCCAGGCCAGCATGGAAGTATGGCATTGTGATGATTATTATTCACTAGCTGGGGCCTGCGAGTGAAGTCGTTGGCCGCTCGAGGGAACTGCGCAATTTTCCGGAATAAAAAGTAGCCTATGGGTTATTCCAAACTATCTATGGAGGCAAATTTCATCCCCATCTGTTCATCTATTCTGACATTCTACACATCGTAACAGACTATCAAATTTATAATCTACGTCCTGTTAAAGGTGAAAAAGGAGGATTTTTCAAGAGCCTCAATTACAGGTACTTAGTGGCATAAAATTTACCGAGTTACTAAAACTAAATAAACGTTCCACAGCCATCTTTAAAAAACTCAAGTCAATTCAACCACTATGGAACTGAGAGTTTTTTTTTTTTTTTTTATGTGAATAGGTAGGCAAACGAGCAAGTGGGTCACCTGATGGTAAGTGATCACACTGCCCATAGACACCTGCAACTCCGGAGGGATTGCAGATGCGTTGCCAACCTAGAGGATTAAGATGAAATGCCTCTTGTTCGACTTACAAGATTTGAGCTACCCACTGACAAGCTAACATTGTAAGAAAATAAAATCTTGTGAAACATAATATATTTATGGCTTGTGGCGTTCGGCGTCGGTATACCCCAAAGCCCTGAAGCAACAAGAAGCGCTGTGAGGTTACCAAATTACAAATTGTATTATTTATTCGTTAGCATTTACCATGACGCGTAACAAAGAAACGTGTACATGGGAAATCGTTTAGAAACGCTAATTGCTTAAGAGTTTCCTTATACATGTTGTATTTTACACTAGTAATGGTGTATTAATATTAGTACAAGCGTGTTTATGTCACCATTGAAATAACTGTTTGTAATTGTGTCGTACAGACACATCATTCAAACAGATGACGCTTGGCGACAAAAATTCGGATAGTAACGAGGTCACGTGACAGCTAGTAAAAGATAGAAAAAAATCGAAGGCTTACCCACCTGCTATGGGTGGTGTAGGGGTATAGCAGGCGTCACGGAATGACGAGGATCCTGGTTCGATTCCCGGCCATAGCTTTACTTTTCAGATTTTTTTCTGTTATAATTTTCAGTGTCGTTTAGAAATTTAACTGTTTTACGTTTAACTTGATTTGGTTTTGCTTCGCTATGCCCTAACTCCTGAGGAGGCTTACGTTTTCAAGTGTTTGTATGTATATTTCTTTAGCCCCGTAGCCCAAATGGCAATTGTGTGTAATAAAAACTGTTTAAGTTACTAAGAATAAACTACGTGATATCAATTTTCTGAGACTTCTTCATCTTGCGCGCTTTGAAATAAGATATTGTACAGCGTGATTGTCGTACGTACCTACCATTTTTAATTAGACTCCAAGTAAATTCCTTGCTGTGAATAACTTTACGGACAAATATAAGATTTAAATAGCCTTTTATCACTGTTGCTGGGGTCAAAATGAGTAAATAATAATGAATAAATAAATGCCATGTGAAAATTTACAGATTTATTAATCTTGTCCGGAACCGAACAATGCTTGTAATTACTTACTATCTTACTATAATGGGTTTGCACTAGGCAACGGATAAACTTACATTTGTTATATTTTGATTATTTGGGAATGTAGAGAAAATAGGAAGTAGACGATTTGGGAATGTCGACAAAATAGGATGTGGACGTTCTGGGAATGTTGACAAAATAGGAAGTGGACTGTATGTATACCTTCATCATTTCACCTTTTTATCTCTATACTTTGTTACCCGGGTTACGGCTGTTACTTGTTATTATGTCACGAATTTATCACTGGCGACGAGATTCTATGAACCCGTGAATCCATTCAATGTATCAAAGGCCCGCCGGGCGCGGGCAGTGCTGCGCGGTGCACTTACAAAAACGCAAAACTTAATTTCTACCCAGACCAACTTTAACATTGACGAAATCAACGTACGCTTACAATATTTTTCGGACAACTTAAACAAATTTCAAGAATTAGAAGTGGACGATTTGAGAATGTTGACAAAATAGGAATACGGACGAAGTGATCCTAAACGGAACCCGGGACCTCAAGCGTCGCACTCAAATTAGTAATAGGTACCGTAATGTCATGTTTTTCATTTTCATTTATCCCTTACAGTTGAATATTATCGGATCTAAAAGGGATATAGTGTGGGAACCGCTAAGTTGCGCGGCGTGAATGACGGCCCCGGACATTGGTATTGCCATTATCGTAAATCGAAATCACTTGTTTAGTTTGGGGTAAGTTACAAGCTGATGCTCTATTTGAGTTTAAGATGGTTTAAATATTCTATGCTGGGTCTGGGAGTAAAGAAAAAACATAGATTTTGCCAGTTGCTTCTTTTCCCGCGCAGATGGTAAAACCTCTTGGAGGGAATATAGTCTATAAGAAGTGATTGTAGTACTGTATATGTGGGACCAACGGGAGTTATTTCATAACATATCACCCGATGAATGTTTTTCAATCTTTCAATTGTGCACAGGGATGGAAAGAGCTCGTGATTGAGTGGAAACAGCATAAAATTCGTTAATTTTCGATAGTAAAAAAATTGAGGGCTGGCATTTTTTTTGAGAATTGCTCATCTACATAACATAACAGGTTGTGGTCGCTTACTCTTACCACGAGGATGATTCCGTCGAAGGATCGAAGGCAATCGTTGAGGGGTGGAGTATTTTGTATGGTGTGGGGATAGTTAAGTTTGTGGGATTTATGGATGTTTTTGTGGTATTAGAAGAGATTGCATGTATATTTTGCACAGGCTTGACTATCGTGCACGTAAGAGCCGGAGTAGCAAGATAAATATTTTTTGTTAATTGAAATGGACCTCCGTAAAGTAACGCCCGATTCAGTAAAACATTCATTGCTTCCTGTCACTTGCACCCAGGTTTAACATGACTATCGGTACATGCGTATTGACACACTTAGCGCATGTCATGTGTTATGCTACATTATGGGGGTCGCCATAAGTTAGTTATTGGTTCAAAGCGTATTAATAATTACGGCATGCGTTGCTAGTATATTCTTCGAAATTGTGGTCACATAAAAGGATAAAATTGATAGTTTATTAGAATCCCTGAATAGGATTACGTTTATGGGACCTATCTCGGGTATGAATATGTATCAATCATTTATTATCCAGAACGAGCCTACCGCTGGTATTTCTTTCATTTGAGATAATATCTATTTCAATTTGAATCATTTCCTATTTTTTCTTATTGACGGAGAACTGTTTAAGCTTCTGATAGATTATTTACACAGTGACAAAGTGTCAAATTAAAACAAACAAATGCTATGTTGAAAAAGCATACGTGCGTTTATGAATGATAATTATAATCGGGCAACGCTGAAAAAAAATCACAATTTTAAAAATTAAATAATATATATTTATGTAAGAATCCAGCCCCAAATACACTTTCCACCGCTCCTACGTGGAGCCAGGGCGGATTGAGAATTGCAAACCGCACGATGTTTTCCTTCACCGAAAGGCTCATGGTAAAATTACAAATGTAGTTTCGCGCATAAATTCAGAAAAGCTGAAGGTTCATAATATTGAGAGGGCATACGTCGATGCACTGGACTACCATGACTTTACAAATTAACATTATTTCCTTTGTTTAACTAATAACTCTTTAAAACAATATCTATGCTATTGGTAAGCCTTGCAAGCTAACTTGAGTCCCTGTCGGTTGTACATATTTCAAAAAACTATAGATTTAGGCGTTACTTTGCGGAGGTCCATGTCAAAAAATAAACGGATACCTTTACTTTGCTACTCCGTCGTTTCTTCGACCGTTTGTCGGAGCGTCAACATCAATTCGGTTGTTTTTCCGTTGTTTTTGGTTTGTATTGTTGTTATTGTTTTCTTAAACATTGACTGCATGAATAAGATTTGCGGGAATCCCTTAAAAGTATAATTTATGCCTAAGTTTATTATACGTTAAAATATCTATAGGCGTTTATGCCACAAACAATAAGGTCGGTGACGTATACATTTGACATGATAGCTGTATCGATATTTATGCCCTCGACTACTTTGTACTGTGTTTATTTTCTTGTTTCTTTTTTGCTACAAAATTGTGTATATTCTCTTATATTTGTGTCTTGCAAAAAGGAATAAATGTCTTCTTTCTTCTTTACTATCACATAATAACACTATTGTATATAATATAATGCACATGAAATCAACAGATTAAAAGCCAAACAGATAAGACGTGCAAACGTGAAAGTCTCAGTAATCTACAAACATTTGCAACCCGCAAACCATTAGGCCCAATAATTTTATCCCGCCATCTACCGATAGCGAGCTCTAATTTATACATGTTTTGTTTTTCGATCCATTGTTCATTTTGGCTAACCGGGCAACAGTATCGGCCGTACAATCGCGAACAAATAGCGCAATTTGTCTTGTTTTTTGTGCGCGTGCGACGTAAGGATGTGTTGGGCGACGAGCAAAAAGCGTGGTGAAGTAATCAATCAGTTTTTTGTGAGTTCCCCACAACTTATGGCTCAGCTGACGTTCGCTCGGCGTTCATTACGTTACAAAATACAACTAACTGAAACTTATATGTAATAGGTATTACGAGTAGTCGCATAATCATTTCAGTAATAAAAACTTTGGAACTAAACACACCGAGGAAATAGCTCTAAGACGGCAGTTTATGGATTTTTAATTCTCGAAACCTATGAATACCGTGAGCGTTATAAAACGAATGATGTTTTTTGGAACTGATTTCAAACAAGGGCTGAGACATCAGATTAAGGGGAAATCACACCGGTTCGTCAAAGACGTTGACGGTCCGTTTACGCAATAAAATGTACGAAGAAACAGAACTTTACTGTGAGAAAACGTGACGCCTTCACGTATGTATGTAGTAAACTCTTTATTGTGCAAAATAAACATAAAACAAATACAATTGACAAACACTGAGATACATGCACAAATGCGGACTTATCCTTTTAAGGAATCTCTTCCGTCAATCTTTGAATTGATGAGAGGAGTATTACACGTCACTGCGTATGCGCAGCAGTATGGTCGGACTTTTATAATGCTAATCTCGTTTGTTCGTAAAAGCGACGTATCAAGGTTTACTAGGTAAAAGCATATTAACTTTGCTCTAATTATTCTTCAAAGAAATCTAAATGTTAGACTTGTTCAAGGTGACTTTTATAAAGTAAAACCTCTGAGTGATATTTCCCTTTGCAGTGCTAGCACACCATCCCACCCGTATGTCCCGAAACCTAAACGATAGCGCAGGAAACAATGGAAAAAAGGCTTTTGATTGTCGCTGCGGCATGAATATGCAGGGGTGTGTATCAGCCTGCCGGGGGCTTTATATCCTACACCTACAGCAAAAAAGGTGTTACACCGTGAGCCGTGCCGTCGAAGTGTGTCGTTCATGTAACACAGGCGTTGAATGTGGATTGTGAATTGGGGCCAGCTTTTATGAAGAACTACATCATATTTACTGTCATTCTATAAATATCTTACGCATAAACGACACAAACTTCGTCTCGCATTATCAACTATCATATCAAATCGCGGTAATGCAGCCAAACCAGAAATAGGAAATTACTTTAATTTGTCGATTTAATTGTTGACCCCGTCTTCTATTAATTTGATATCGCTGAAGTTGAGGAGTTTACAGTCATTAAAGACATCAAGTGGAGTTACATCCCACCCGCAGCTCCTAATTTTGGAGGATGCTGGGAACCATTGGTGAGAGTGGTCCAAGTGGCAACATTATTTAATTGTACTAGAATTTATAATGTCCACAAAGAATTGATTAAGAGAGGTACTTAGAAAATTGAATAATAATCTTAGGCAAACAGAAGTGAACACTAATCACAGGCTAGCACTAAAATATCGATAAAATAAAAATCGATTTGTGTCCTGATCCTGTATTCATCTTTTTCATGTACAATAAAGAGTTATGCATACATACATACATACATACAACTTGATAGTGGGCAAAATACATCGTAATTCATTAATAATCCAGACGGCAACGTCAATAATAATATGAAAGTGCCAAGGAAACTTTGTTGAAAATTGTTTTAACGGATAATGATGTATTACCCAGGATCAATTTCCCACTGCAGCGGGATCCCATTCATCTTACAAATATGACATATCAACAAATATTCTTCTCAGTCCATATATCTTATGTATTGGACATTATTTATGGTGTCTTTAGTGACAAGGGATACTGAGAATTCATTTGACCTTACAGTTTGAATGTAGAATTTGTAAGAGCCGTCGAATTTGTTAACAGGTACATTACCTGTTATAAAAGATAACTTAAACGGGCCACTGGATCACAGTCTTTTGGCGTCATCCAACATTCCATCTTGAGGAGAGGCTTTCTACGTTGCGTCTTTCAGTTGGGGTTTCGTAATTAATTAAGAAATGAGATCATATGCTTTTCCATTTCAACTTGATTTGTCTAGGCAAGCGATTCTATCCCGTTGCCATTCCCTATCCTGCGGTAATACCTACCTATTGTTTTTCTTATTCACTTCCTAAATTGTAGGGAACTTCGCAAAAAATCGGCCTTCTAGAACCTAGGTTCTAGAAGTCTAGACTTGAGATGGCATATTAAGACAATCACGAAAACATACGGATGATAACATATACTTTTGCATATTTCATCACCACGGTTATTTAACCTTTAAATCCAATTTCCTATTAATTTAACAAGCAAACGGCTCCAATCTCTTCATTAATTACTATAATTACTACCAGACTAGTTCTATCAACCGACGAGATTACTTGCCTGTAACTAGTTACACTAACAAGCAACGATAATTGTTCACATTGTGAACGAAGTGCCTTTTATGGTGACTTAAATTTTTGCCCGAAAGTATAATATTTCCGTCAGGAAAAAGCCATTAAGAATATTTGCTATTAATGTTTCAAATATGTATAATAGCAAAATCCTATTGCAATTTATGCAAAAACGTGTATCTTGAGCGTAATCTCTTTTTTTTCGAGGTGTAGGATAAGGTATCAGTTTCGCGAAAAATACGTACAGCGGAACGCAGAACCTAACTATTCACGAACTATTTGAAGCTAACTGTACAAAATACGAGCAATTGGAGTGGGTCACTTAAGATTAGAGATAGATATCATAGACAAGATAATTTTCCCGACTGCTATACACTTTGCACTGGTACAAAACAGCACAAATTCTGCTTTTAGGCGTTATAACTAGCGAATAAGATGGTGGTCGGATGGACTTTTGACAAGGTCCTAAAAAAACAACCAAACAAAATGTTATATCGGTATTTTCAGTGTAGTTTGTTTCTCGTCTTAATAACAAGGGCTCTCACAATTATTACGGCATATTTCAGCCGGTGGTTCGCTTCGTGAGATTAAAAACTTTTGTACAAATTTTTGCGTAGTTGAGGAATTTTCAAAAAAATGCCACCCCCTCAATTTTTTAACGAATTTCATGCTATTTCCACTCAGAATCACGAGCTTTTTCCATTCCTGTGGGAGAGAAAAGATGTTCCGAGATTTTAATACATTTTTTATGTTCCTCCTTTTCGTTACTTCATACAAATGTATGAGTATGAAAAATTAGTAATCATTTTAGTACATTTTTTTGTCCCATTAAGATTGAAAAAGCTCGTGATTCTGATTAGTAACATAAAATTCTTAGGAAATATAAAAAATGTGGCATTTTTTTGAGAAGTGTTCAGATTTGGATTCAAAATTAAGTCATCCCTTTGACGCTGTACACTTTGAACATTGACAAGTTCATAAAAATTGTCAAACACAATTGAAAGATGCTGAAAAACATTTTTTATTTGCTGACATACTAAGGAATAACTCTGAGTGACCTTGTAAGTTAAGGAGATGTAATTAACGCATATCCTATTAATTTTTGGAGAATTCTGCGCTCAAATCTCCAGACTGTTGTTAACAAATTGGCCTGAAATTCGCGAGGCGCGTAAGAGCCAGCATCCATCATCTGGGCTGAATGTACCGGAATGGAAAGCAATTAACAAAACTGCCGCTACCACAGGAATGTCTGAACGAAGAGGTATGGCTGCTGGATTTGTTCATTTTCTTAAGCTATATAAAATACCAAATTGGTTAAATTTCTAAACGACACTGACAATTAGAACACATCCGAAAAGTAAAGCTATGGTCGGGGTAATTCCGTGATGCGTGCTATACCCCTACACCACCCATAGCAGGTGGGTAAGCCTTCGAATTTTTCTATCTGTTACTAGCTGTCACGTGACCTTGTGATGCGATTTTTTGTCGCTAAGCGTCATCATGAATAGATAGGCTGTGGAATCGGTTACCGACCTCCACCAGGCACTCTGCCTCAGTGGCGTCGTTCAGGGAGGGCTTGAGGAAGATGTGGCTCACACCATCTCCTTAGATATTGTATATGACTGTGTACCCTTACTGTATTTTGTATGAATGCATGTGTGTAATGATGTTTAGTAGTTTATTTTATGATTTGTTTATTGTATTTAGATATGTACGCTCTATTGTGGCTTTCTCTATCTTTGTCGATCCCTCGTTTAATGCTCAAAGGTTAACAGGTAAAGATCCTTTATAGGGATAAGTTCGTCTTTGTGCGTATATTAATGTTATTTTCATTTTTTTGTGAATGAAATTTGCTTCTTTATACTTGTACAATAAAGCATTTACTTACTTACGTCTATTAGGTATGACTTCAAGAGGTCAAGTCAAAACCCCATCCAGCGCCCTAGGGCCCTGCGGTTCCAGCTCGCGGCTTCTTAGCTGCCTAATTAAAAGGCTGGGATACGCAAATTACCGGCATTATGGTTTCATCAGATCATTATTGCTTCCGGGCTAATGGTTGAACCGGCAATTATATTTTACTGTCCTAGTGATGTAAATGACGTATGGCGATCCAAGAAATTGTTATTGTACTTTAGTTAGGTATCGCTTTGTGGTTCTTCAGCATAGAGGAAATAACCAATTAGAGTGGTATAAGGTCTATAAAATTATAGTAACAATAGTAACACATTTTTTTGCAGCTGTTTTTCCTTTATCTTCCACATGGAACAAAGTTATTTAAGTAATTATAATTTTAAATCATTTACTTTTTGGTTTTTGTAAAAGAGAACGACTAATTTAACTGTCCATTTCGATCATAATAGCTGCTTGATCAACTCTAGTGACCTGTTTGATGACGATCTGATGGCTAATCTAAATGTAGTAATCTTAAGTCGTTTGCTCTGTGGTTTTCAGCGTAGATATAGAAAAATGTTTGACCAAAAAATCATTGACAAATGCATCGTTTGTCAAACACTTCATTTGACAACCTAAAATATTGACGTTTTGGAAAACTTATAAAACATACCTAACCTAACCTAATGTGAGCCACGCCTAAAGATTTTTCCATTTTTAAAAAGTTAACGGTAAATCAGACATTAAAGGGTTGTCAAATGATATATTTGTCAAACGTTTGTCGGTCAAATGATCGGACACCGTATCCCAACCCTAGTCATTTCCGTTTTGCTATGCAACGGCCCGTAAGCGAGCCGTGTGTACTCAAATAATAGGGCGTCCGAGTCCTTAATTTCATTCTAATAGGTTCTTCTAATAATAGGTTCTTAGGCATTCTTTTCTAATAGGTTCTTAGGCATTCTTTTCTAATAGGTTCTTAGGCATTCTTTTCTTTGATGTGAAAATAAATGGAGTTCGCAGCGTCGCGTGACGCTGTAATGGCAGAGGAAGGGTTGTAAACTGTTTGGTAATTGCATGGTGGGTATTACACGCAAATTGGGGTAGTTGGGTTATTAAAATTAAAACGTTTAAATGTACGAGCGCAACCACCAATGGAAAGAGAAAGAAAGGAGACATTTATTCCTTTTTGCACGACACACACATAAGAGAATATAAACAATTCTACAGAAAATAAAAAACACAGACATGAAAAATAGATCATCAGTGTTGTGTGTGTCTTCGCAAAAGTGAAACGGTCGCTGGCTCAGCATTTTTGAAGCCCGAGCTGGAACGGCGAGGGTTTTAATAGTACGAGTCCAGGATGGCTATTACGGTTGAAGCAAGTATAGTGCTTTTCTTAAAAAGAAATGAGAAGATTTAGTAAAATAAAAGTATATTAAAAAAAAACAGAAATATTGAACGTGACGTTGTTCATGTTAGGGCAGTTTGTCTATTGTTATTGAAATTAAAATATTTTTCTTTTGTTTCCCGCTTTTTTTTACTTCATTAGGCTTGAATTTTGGTTCATATGCCAAACTTAAAAAAATAATGTATGCTCTTCAATTAAAATGTGACTATTTAAATACGAAAGTAATTGAACAAAAAAATAACTATTTTGGAATTTTTTTGGCCCTGCAAATATGCAGTTTAAGTAAAATAGTGTTGAAACTAATTATACTTATTTTGAAAACTGCACACGTCCGCACAACCTCTTTCGTTAATTAAAAAAAACTGATACTGGACGGCCCTCATAAAGATGGGTACTTCCAAATTCATATATAATGGATTTTCATACAACTTTACTGGACACTTTTTGATTCCAAATTCAAAGTGACTCTAGTCATCCAGGATGTTCAACCTTCTGGCTCCTTTTCACTAATGTAAAAGCGATATTTCGTCGCATTTTTAATTAAGAAAATATATTTATTATATATGACCAAGGTAACGATTGTTGTTCGTATTAGTATAATCAGAAGCTCCTATTTGAGTTCCGGATGCCTCCCAAGCAATTATGACGGAGTTTGATTGGGGTCCACTATTTGTATTTGATATTGCGCATTGACATAGCTAATTGGATCGTGTGAAACAAACTGAGTCGTTGACTGTGATCTGTTATATGGATGAATTGGAAAAGGCAATATTTATTTACGATACTGATTCCAAGGTATTTGAACCTGTCGGTCCATATTTGTGCTCTATAAATATAATTTATTGATTTATCACATTCACTGCTATAGACGGACCGCTTAAATGAGTCGTCGCCCGCGCGGGTACAAGAGCGCAGGGTAGGACGACAAAGGGGACCGAGAGCGGTTTGGACTCATTTAAGCGGTCAGTCTATAGAAACATGGTTCGGTTTCCCGGTTATAGGGTTCCCGCTCTAAAATTCTCTGTGTAATGTTTTTTTTTCTGTTTCCATTAAAGCAGGATATATAGAACACAATCTCTCACCAGCCAGGTACAATGCCGACCGCATATTTCAAATTCCGAACGCGTTTATTTTCATCTAGTTTTTTTTCGCGAACGGCATCCATCAACCGTCGCGGCCAGGTACACTCTTTACCTAGACTCTGTACGCGAAAAGTTGCGTCATTTTTCAAAATGACAGACTCGCCCGGATAAATTCACGTCCAAAGCAGTTCGAATAGGCGGGTGATTTATATTTACTCGGTTCTCGCGTGCCGTAAAAGGAATCGTGATATGAATGGCATTATGAATAGATCAGTGCCCACTTGGTTTTTTTTTGTTTGCGTTTGGTATTTTGCAAGCCTGTGCGCCGAAAGTGTTAATGACGTCATAGCTATGCGTGAAAGGGCATTGAACTCAGAAAGTGTAGGATCTTCTAAAACGGCAATGGAAATTTAGGAGAGGCCTTGTGTAAAGTTCTTAGTTTGTGAGTTTTGTTTTTTTATCGTTTTTTTTTCACTCTCGAATAGGTATAGACCTTTTCATTTTTAATCATTGGCCACAGTATGAACTTATAAAACAGTACCTACCTACGGTGTCCCTATGGTCTAACTAACAGACAACGCTGAAGGCTGGGCTAAGAGGCTTCGAATTTGGCAAAAATTGACATTAAGCGTCATGCTTGCCTGAACTCAGTATATCAAAAATCCAAAGAATGTTGCCTTCTCCGTTCCATAAATTGAACAACATTCAATAAGATCACTCAGGATCTGTGTCTTTTGTTTCTATATTTCAAATATGTCACCCTTTTGCTTTCGTCAAGGATCGTCCATTGATCAAGTACCTACACAATCGCGAGCACAAGGTCAATGTCCTAAGGTTGAACGACTTCTTTGTTTCATTTTGAGCTCAGTTGTAATAGAATTTCTATATGAATCCTGTGCTTATCTAGTTCACTATCGTGTTGGAAGTACAGCCGTCTATTTAGAATAAACACAACATTCTGCTTTATTTTAACATACGAATGGTTGAAATAGTTTTAAAACTGAGCTTACTTCAGCACTTTTCAATTTTCTCTAACATTTTTAAATGAAGTAAAATAAAGTACTGGCAGATTTTTTTCTTGAAAACGAAAACCTGAACGTAACTTATTCATTCTATTTTTAAAAGTGTTCAACGCAAGAACATTTTTTTAAGTCCTTCGGCCAGTTGTAAGGCTGTTCCACGCTCTAATTTATTCGTTGCGTGGGCCAGGTTTTAAAGGTTCGAGGAGAGCCGTGAGCGTAAACTGCGTTTGAGTAGGGACCTCGTTGGAATCTAATCTGAGAATGGAATTCGCCTATGTCACTACCGCAAAACATTTTACGCCCTACGCAACTTACCACAATTACTTTGCCTTTGAGAAAAAAACCTTGGTGTTCTAAAGCTGTGGCATTAGAACCATTTTAGATTGAATACGTATTGAGGAAGAACAAATTTTGTTTTGAAGATTCGTCTGGGTTTCTTGTAGCATATTATTTTCAGTGTTTTACGCATAGACAGGGAGCTTTATATGTTCATAGCTTGTGTCGCATCTTCATGCAAGTAAGCAAAGGGAATTTATTTCCGTAGAGATGTGTTTGAAGGTTTTCTAAAATTTCCGAGCCAAAAAGTAGGATTAAAGTCCAACTTTTAAGAAATATTTGATTTAACTAGTTAATAATGTGATACATTTTTAAGAATAAAATAAAATAGAAAAATCCGAAAAGTAAAGCTATGGCCGGAATCGGACCCGGATCATCGTCATCCCGTGACGCGTATACCCCTACACCACCTATAGCAGGTGGGTACGCCTTCGAATTTTTCTATCTATTACCAGCTGTCACATGACCTTGTTACTATGCGAATTTTTATTCAAAACAGATGACGCTTAGCGAAAAAAAGAGTTCGATTCCCGGCCATAGCTTTACTTTTCGGATTTTTCTGTGTGTCGTTTAGAAATTTAATTTCTAACAGTAAAACCGTAAAAGTTAACAAAAAATCAAGAAGTAAAAATTCTTGATTCATTTGATAGTGTAAAGAAGACTAAAAAATAACGGTCAAATATCAATAAAAAGTCGTCTATAAAGCTATACTGGAGGTCCTTAGAGGTTGGACCGTGCACTTTTTCAACCAAGGAAGCCACTTCGCCCAGGGGTACCTATAGGTAAACTGAGTCGATTCTGACCTGGAGCCACGAGGAGCCATCATGCAGGGGGGCGTGGGAGGGGGGGGAAGTGTGGCTCCGCCGCGCTCCACTCTAAGCTCAATATCTTCGTTAATAAAGTAACTGCATCATGTTTGGTATCATTTTCGGATAACTTAAGGATGCTGAATTCATTTTTAATATGATAATTATACCTTCTCATATAAAAAAAACGAGATTTTTGAAAAAATATGAAAATATGGATTCTTATTTTTTTCAAAAACCTTGTATAATACAAAAACTGCTAGTTAAAACTCTATGAAAAAAATAAGTATGGATAGCCTGTTTATTCAGGATTATAAAAATATATACTTTATTGGTATTATGGTATACAAAATACTTTTAAAAAAATATTTATCGCCGCGCGGCAGACAGATTTGCTAGAGGCACTTTTCGTTCTGAGCTTGTTATTTGCAAAAGTTAGGCAAATACTTCAACTTATATCTAATTATTAAGATGCTGGCTTTATTTCTAGTAAATAAATAGTAATTTTTCATACAAAAAAATTTTTTTTTGCAAAAAATAAATTAAACTCGTCTATATTTTTTGACTAAATCCTTATGAAATACAAAACGTAACGGTGTATACACTTAAAAAAAATACTATAAAATAGCCTACTCATTCACAAGTTCAAAAATATATACTTTAATGTTATTATTATCTACCAAAAACTTATAAGAAAATATTTATTGCCGCGCGACAAACATGTGCAGGAGTACTTTGCGCTCTGAAATTGATAATTGCTTACATTGAAAATGAATTTAATACTTTAGAAAGGGTAAAAAGGATTTCTTTGAATAAATACGTCAATTTGGCCAAAAAATATCGGTAAATAAATAAACATTCAGTTCAGTAATGTAATTCATACCTTATAAAAAAATGGAATTTGTTTACTAAAGAAATGATAATAAGCAAATAGTAGGTAGTAACAAATGCCAAATTAAAAAGAACATAGTTATTTTATTGCATTTAAAACCTCAGCAATTTCCTCCGCAGCCACAGAGTTCCGTGCATTTTAATTTGAGTTATAAAGCAGATGCACCTTCCTGCACACCTCTGCTTGCATCTGCATTTAATTCATTCTAAACAAGCCGTTGCTGCAGCCAGCAAAGTTGTCCAAATAGGCTGCTCTAGTCCAACCCAAGTCAGCAGGACTTGGTAGTTCTGGCATGGGTGTTGAAATTTAGCTCCATACATGACCACCCTGATACACTGCCCGTTTAAAGTGTTGAAGTAATGCGTCTTTAGTTCGGGGCATGTTCTCCAACTGCCTATCTTTTTTTGTAAAGAGAAACTTTCTACACTAATTTACGGATTCATACGTCCCAGACCTAAAATTGTAAAGTGAAAATTAAATTAAGTATCTATATAAATACAAATGGAACTTGCAACTTTAAAGCCAGAAAATATTCTTCATAATTTAGACTTACTTGTTGTCGTATATAAAGATTAAAAAGGTATCTAAAACGGACTGTGCTCTCTCTAGATCGCCTTGTATACCTTGTATCGTAGTCCTGCTGTCGCATCTGGATATACACCAGTGTCACCACATGCTACGGCAAGCACAACAACATCGGTATCAACCGCACGTATAATTATCTAAGTATATCTCTGAGCTACAGTATCAGCAACATGAACCATCATGCGAGTGTCAGCTTCTTCGTGGTTACATGGCGACAAATCCTGGTCGTATTTGCTGTTGGTGAGGACTGTCACATTCATCTGTCACAAAAAAGTGTTTACCGTCGGTAAATTCGGCCTGGTGACTAGCATGTGTGTCACAATTGCCACAATTAGCCGAATTATGGGTGCATATTGGAACTGGAAAAAATCACCAGTTCCTTTCATGTCATGCTATTGCAAATTCATTGGGTAAGCGCATAAAAGTTCTATCGTATATGAAATATAGGATATCGTCTTGATTACAGTAGGTATTATGCGTAAATGCTTTTCTAGTTTGTTTTCAGGGGCACAAAGGGCGCAAGTACTGTCTCTGTTTCATGCATTTACTGGGTGTGACACTGTTTTGTTTTTCGGAGGAAAAGGAAAAAAAAGAGTGCCTTCGATGCTTGGAGTGTATATCCAGATGCGACAGCAGGACTACGATACAAGGTATACAAGGCGATCTAGAGAGAGCACAGTCCGTTTTAGATACCTTTTTAGTCTTTATGTACGACAAGTAAGTGTAAATTATGAAGAATAGTTTCTGACTTTAAAGTTGCAAGTTCCATTTGTATTTATATAGATACTTAATTTAATTTTCGCTTTACGATTTTAGGTCTGGGACGTGTGAATCCGTAAATGAGTGTAGAAGTTTCTCTTTACAAAAAAAACTAGGCAACTGGAGAACATGACCCCAACTAAAGACGTATTACTTCAACATCTAAAACAGGCAGTGTATAAGGGTGGTCGTGTATGGACAAAAATTTAACACCCACGCAAGAACTACCTAATGCACGGAACTCTGTGGCTGCGGAGGAAATTTCTGAGATTTCAAATGCAATAAAATAAATATGTTCTTTTTAATTTGGCATTTGTTACTTCCTACTATTTGCTTATTATCATTTCTTTAGTAAACAAATTCCATTTTTTTATAAGGTATGAAGTACATTACTGAACTGAATGTTTATTTATTTACCGATATTTTTTGGCCAAATTGACGTATTTATTCAAAGAAATCCTTTTTACCCTTTCTAAAGTATTAATTTCATTTTCAATGTAAGCAATTATCAAGTTCAGAGCGCAAAGTACTCTTGCACATGTTTGTCGCGCGGCAATAAATATTTTCTTATAAGTTTTTGTTAGATAATAATAACATTAAAGTATATATTTTTGAACTTGTGAATGAGTAGGCTATTTTATAGTATTTTTTTTAAGTTTATACACCGTTACGTTTTGTATTTCATAAGGATTTAGTCAAAAAATATAGACTTTAATTTATTTTTTGCAAAAAAAAATTTTTTTGTATGAAAAATTACTATTTATTTACTAGAAATAAAGCCAGCGTCTTAAAATTTTCTAATAATTAGATATAAGTTGATGCATTTGCCTAACTTTTGCAAATAACAAGCTCAGAACGAAAAGTGCCTCTAGCAAATCTGTCTGCCGCGCGGCGATAAATATTTTTTTAAAAATATTTTGTATACCATAATACCAATAAAGTATATATTTTTATAATCCTGAATAAACAGGCTATCCATACTTATTTTTTTCATAGAGTTTTAACTAGCAGTTTTTGTATTATACAAGGTTTTTGAAAAAAATAAGAATCCATATTTTCATATTTTTTCAAAAATCTCGTTTTTTTTATATGAGAAGGTATAATAATCATATCAAAAATGAATTCAGCATCCTTAAATTATCCGAAAATGATACCAAACACGATGCAGTTACTTTATTAACGAAGATATTGAGCTTAGAGTGGAGCGCGGCGGAGCCACACTTCCCCCCCCTCCCACGCCCCCCTGCACGATGGCTCCTCGTGGCTCCAGGTCAGAATCGACTCAGTTTACCTATAGGTACCCCTGGGCGAAGTGGCTTCCTTGGTTGAAAAAGTGCAAGGTTTGGCCCAAAATCGGCTCTAAGAACCTCCAGTACTATGGCGTCTAGATAAAAAAAAATACAGTTTGTGGAGTGTTTTTGGTTGCGTATAATAATTACCTATAAAAATATTATGGTCACAAAGAAGTATGGTTAACTGGGTTTCCTACTCACTGGATTTCTGCAAAGTCACTCCCGTTTCGAACATCGAAGCTATTTTTAGAAAACAATATTAAGTGTTGGTACGTGATAATGTCCTGAGGGTGCGCAGGTATAATGGTCTATCTTTATTCTTTCTCTTTCGTGACGAACAAGTCTATCATAAAGACATGGCCAATTTAAACACTTGTTCTTCAGTCAGCCCTACTAATGCGAAAGTAACTCTTGTCTGTCTGTTAAGTTTTCACGCCTAAACCGCTGAACCGATTTTAATGACGGTACAGATATAGTTTTAGTCCCGTAGGCTTATTACCTAACTCGCTCGCAATCGCCATCGTGTTCATTTTGACAGTTCATGTATGGGCTGACAATTGGCATCGGAATCAGCTAGCTGTCACATTCATACAAGAACTGTCAAATAACACTATGGCGATTGCAAGCGAGTTAGGTAATAAGCCTACAGGTTTTTATAGCGATTTAGCGAGATCTGCGCAGACGGAGTCGCGGGCAACCGCTAGTACGTGATATATTTATCCGCTTACCATTTATTTTGTTTTCATTAAATTTTAAGCAGTAAAATGGCATAGTTTTATGACTGCTTTTATAGCACCTGCCGTAAGCTGACATAAAAGATATCAACCTGGAAATGCTCAGTTCAGAAATAATAAAAAAGCAATTTGGAT
This sequence comes from Pandemis cinnamomeana, assembly GCA_932294345.1. NCBI lineage: Eukaryota > Metazoa > Arthropoda > Insecta > Lepidoptera > Tortricidae > Pandemis > Pandemis cinnamomeana. Next base: position 11,205,219 of record OW028721.1, read on the forward strand.
GTATGTTATTGTTTCGGAATAGAATTGAAAAACCATCAAACATAATTTTTGTTATCATGATTGGATTTTAGACGCAATTTATTGTACAGTGAAATTCATTTATGATCACGAACGGGATGGAAAAATATTGTGCATGTCAGGTGTTTGAGCTAATAAAATCCGGTCATGTTTAAATTACGTTAAACGTATAACAACGTTGATTAAAACTGTTTTAACATTTTTTATTGTGTGAGTCATTAGCAGATAGTAGGTAAATTTCGAACAATCAGTTAGATGAACGTAATTTCCGATACAAAATTACACGGTAGACATCTTTTGAACTTACATGAACATACATACATATATCACGTCTTTATCCCTTACGGGGTAGACAGAGCCTAAAGTAACAAAACCTTAAAGCCACGTTTATCAATTGTATGGTAAAGCTTCAATCACAGCATTTATAACTCAATCCACATTTTGCCGAAAGTTGATTGGTTTGTTTTAATTATTCGCTTAAATCAAAATTAAATGGTGACAGAAATTCCTAACCGCATTTAATTACCGGGGGATTGAAATCCGAAGTTTCAGCGCCTCGACATGACACTGGTTTTCATTTAATAACTTCGAAGGTATTTCATCGAAATTAATCGAATTGTATTCATGTTACACTTTAGTGACACTTTCAACGGTTGTTACCTTAAGTTTTGTCTACCCCTTAAGGCATATAGACGTGATTCGTATATGAGTGTATGTTCGCCGTCGATAAAGAAGGTGCAAGGAATGTACGACTCGGTACGCAATAGAAGACATATTTTATCGTTCGCTCGACGATTCGTGTCCCCGATTTAATTCCTATACCGTACCGTAGTACACGAATTTTGACAGGTTGTATATTCTAGTACGTGCATTCCAAAGTTGGACGCATCCGATCCTAGAACAACCTTTATTCAGTTATTTTTGTTTATCTCTGCCACCTACGTTAGTAAGTTTATCAGTGGCGTGGCGTCAAGTATATCAGAAGGTAAGCCGAAAGGAATTTAACTAGCCTTTTCCTCTAATTCTGCTCAATAAAAGTGCCCAACTGCCATAAAGTAGGTAAGCCGGTGGGAATGGAGTTCTATGGACGCCACGTCACTGATGTTTATTCATTTATGTATCTAAAAGTTTTGGTAGAGATCGTTTTGGTAAAGAGTCTATGCAGTATCTCCTCAGTCTTTTTATTTTTGTAATTAAACTGTATCGATTTGCCATGTTAAACAAATAATAATTATCTCGTATTCCAATCTTTTAATTTAAAATAGCTTTACAACTAACCTGGTTTAACTCCTCACAAACAAACTCTCTTAAGCGGCGACCGTAACAATAATTCAGTGCTAAATTCGCGATATGCAAATACTTGGTGTTAATAACAACCCCGATATTTCTACATAATGAAAACTTAATAAATAATGCTTAAGCTGGGGTCGAAACTTCGGTTCATTCCCGGAATCAGAATCTTCTGAAAGTCAGAGTTAAATAAGTAAGTTTTAAGTTCGTGAAAGAGGCGCAGTGCTGCTCTGGGGTTTGAGTTACGAGCGATTGCGTTTTAGGTAAGCGTCATCTGCACCAAAAAAAGATGGGTTTTGAGTTGTAAACGGTCGAAAAAAGCTCGAAATAGTTCGTGTAAATATACATAAGTCGCTAGACCTGGTGTAAGTTAGACACTTCTCTATATTGCTCGCTTACTGGAAAGATAAATCAGGATTTAGTTCTGTTGTTAAACATTGTTTTAGTTCGACAGTTTCATACAACCTATCTTAGCATTCAATTGTCATTTTTTTTCCTGAGAGTGGACATAAAATTGTGCTCAAGATGACTTATTTAGCTTAAAAATATTAGTCAATTTATTTTTCTTAATTTTATAGTTTCATGCTTATAGTATTTGTATCTTAGAACTAGAAATTGTTTCATAAAAATAGTTTATAATTTTATTACGAGGGCCACACCGAAATGATCGGGAATTGAGTACCCGGGACTGAGTTAGCGTAACACCTTTTTGGTGACGTGAATACTAGCTACTTACGATCAAAATGACGTTTATAAAATTAAAAAAAAAGTGTTTTGTTTTTTTTTTATTCTCATTTAAACTTGACAAGTCGATGAGCAAAATGGACCTCACGCGAGAAAATTTTCGCGCCATAATTTACCACAACTTTCGTCGCGGGATATTGCGAGATGAGTGTATCGCTGAGCTTGTATTTATTTATAATGATGAAGCATCAAACCAAACAACAATATATCGTTGGTACTCAAAGTTTCGGCGAGGTCGTTCCTCTCTCAGCACCGTACCTCCTACCGGTCGACCAAAAACAGGGGTAACGGCCGAAAATGTGGCGGCCGTGCACAAAAATATTTTAGAAGACCAACATATTACCTATGAGCAGATACGAGCGACTATGGGCATTGGAATGACTGCAATTCAAAAGATTTTGCACGATGGACTGGGTGTCAAGGAGCTTGTTTCCCGCTGGGTGCCTCATAATTTGACTGAAGAGCAAAAGGCGGCTCGTGTTGATTGGTGCCGCTTTACTTTGAAACGGTTTAATGGAGGAACGTCAAAAGCCGTTTATAACATCGTCTTAGGTGACGAAACATGAATTTATTCCTATGAACCCGAAACAAAACGTCAGTCGGCAGTTTGGGCCTTCGAAGATGAGGTGAAACCAACGAAAGTGATGCGTTCCCGTATCGTTTCTAAGAAAATGATCGTATCGTTTGATTCCAAAAAGGGACATGTGACTACAATTCCACTACAGGAAGGCAGAACGGTTACAGCAGATTGGTACACCTCGGTTTTTTTACCAGAAATGTTAGCCAAATTCCGTGCAGGCAACGCTACTCGTCGGGTCATCTTGCATCTGATAATGCGAGCTCCCATACTGCTCGCAAAACAAAAGACTTTTTAAACGGGGAAAACATTGAGTTGATGTTTCAGCCTCCATATAGGCCCGACCTGAGTCCAAACGATTATTTTACGTTCCCCAGAATTAAAGATATGTTGCGTGGTCAACGGCTTAAAGACCCAGAAGCGGCAGTAGAAGCTTATCAATCGGCCATTTATGAAGCAGCTACTTCCGATTGGAATTATTGTTTCAAAAATTGGTTCCAAAGAATGCAAAAGTGCATAAAATATGCGTGTAGTTTTTTTTATTCCCGATCATTTCGGTGTGACCCTCGTATGTCTTAAAAAAACATATCAATAATAAGTACTCTAATTCCTTTTAAAATCCATGTATCTACTTACACACTTAAACAAAGCCGCATAATTTTTGTACTGGCTACCAACATTACAATGCGCTGCATGTATTAGCAGCCCACCACCCGCTCGCCGCTTATGCCTTGCAACCACATAGGCCAAGTTACGAGAGCTCTGCAGGAATCTGTGTTCGTAACGAACTCTAACTTAAATTAGAGAGCTTTCGAGCCCACACAACTAAAATTGGCGTTTAGTGTTTGCGCTTGCGCTCACTTGTTTTATTTATTTGCATCCAAGCTTTATTTGATTAATTAAGCTGTAACTTTTATTTAACTAAAGAAATTTTATCCTAACGAACATTCTAAATGCAAATGTGTCTGTCTGTCTTCCATGCTGGTCTGGGAGCAAAGAAAAAACATAGAATGTACCAGTTGCTTCTCTACCCGCGCAGATGGTAAAAGCCCATCAAGGGAATGGGCGAAAATCATAGGAATCGTGTTATAGGCGATGAGGCTAGCAACCCATCACTATTTTGATTTCATTTTTCACCTATACGCCCACAATCTTGCTAAATGTGGCCTGTAGGTATCTGTTACCTTGGGCTCTGTCTACCCCGTAAGGGATAAAGACGTGATTTGTGTAAACTCAACCGATCCTGATAACATTTGGAATTGAGATAGTTTGAGACCCTGAGGACTTAAAATAGCTGGTAAATAGCATCCTGGTAAATTGTTAGTTGATTGCAGATGGGGCCAGAAGGTTCTCGAATGGCGTCCGCGGACCGGGAGACGAGCTGTCGGTAGGCTTCCAACAAAATGGAGCGACGACCTGTAGGCTTATTACCTAACTCGCTCGCAATCGCTATCGTGTTCATTTTGACAGTTCTTGTATGAATGTGACAGATAGCTGATTCCGATGCCAATTGTGAGCCTATACGTGAACTGTCAAAATGAACACAATGGCGATTGCGAGCGAGTCAGGTAATAAGCCTACTGATTAGGATCGTGGGATGCGGTGGATGCGGAGGGCGCAAGACCGGTCTGGGTGGAGAGCCTTGGGGAAGGCCTATGTCCAGCAGTGGACGTCTTTGGGCTGACATGATGATGATGAAATTGTTAGTACCTAGTGTTTAAGACGTGGCAGTCAATTGAAAGCATGAAAACTGATAGATCACTTATTTGGCGGACTGTACACGCTTTAAAACCCTTCTTTGAAATCTTATCACCACCTGCTTATTTTCAAGTACCAAATTGAAATCCTCTACAAAACTGAAGCTGAGTCATCATAATTTAGCCCTGACCATTGAAAGATACAAACTTAGCTCTGTATTCAGAAGAAATATCAACCCTATCGAACTACTCATACGTCTGAAACTAGATCACGCTGAAAATGCTAAATAGAACCTTCTCACACTCAAATCCTGAATTGACGAAGCTCTTACGTCACGTAGTTCCACTCGATGCCCTGTGGCGTACGGAACGTGCCTTTGTGACCATCTAAAATAAACTGTAATTCCACTTATTAAGATTCATTATCGTTGTTTTGAACGTTGTATTGTCAGCATGCGGTTGACGTAAAGGTCAACGAACTTTTGGTTATAATTGTTTAAACCCTGTTTTAATTTACGTTTCTGTGATTTCCTCAAGAGCAGTTACATTTTGGCTGAAAACACTTTTTGTAATTACCTACTCATAAAGTTTATGTTTATGCTCTATAAATACTTTTTATGCAAAAGCTCAAGGTTAATAAAATTAAATGTAATATCGCACATAACTTCCGAAAAACTCAGTAGTGCGAGCCCAGGTTTGTACCCACGATCCTCTTCTTGAGAGGCCACAGGTCAAACCACTAGGCTACCACGGCTTTTAATAGCATACCAGCTGTCACGTGACTGTGTTTTTTTTTAATTTAAACCCACTTTAGCACACATACTCGCATACGTTACCGTTTATCTACAATTGTAGCCTTTCATGTGTAGCGGGAAGCTTGGCCAAAACTCCTGAGTAATTTCTTGGCAACGGGCTGAAAAGCCAAGTCTTGGCCGACGCGGAACTATGCACTAACTTTTTTTGGTACCTTTAATTTGTCATTTATATAGATTTCTGGGTCAGATTACTGTGGTTGAAAGCCAAGTCACACTGTCATTTTAACAAAAGAAGAGCAGTAGTAGCCTTATTACCTAACTCGCTCGCAATCGCCGTCGTGTTCATTTTGACAGTTCTTGTATGAATGTGACAGCTAGCTGATTCCGATGCCAATTGTCAGCCCATACATGAACTGTCAGAATGAACACGATGGCGATTGCGAGCGAGTTAGGTAATAAGCCTACAGGACGAGGCGTGGATTTCAACTAATGCGATTAATTGGTTTCTGAATATTTTGCATCGTTCGGCGTCAAGGGAAGCGGACCCTTAAGGATCTATCAAGTGGTCGGAACTAAGGTGAAGACGATACACCGAAAAGAGCGAATTTCCACGCGGATTTTCAAAGAAACTATATTTCACGTTCTTTGAAGGACTAGCATAAAAAGTCGATTAACAATTAGCTAAAATTTATGGAGATTCAAAATATTTTTTTGGCTACAGCTATATTCACATCGACCTAGTTTGTATACACAACAATAGCAATTTCCTTTTAATAAACTTCCGTGAAACGCATGAAAAGTTCCAAAGAAATTCACTCAACACCGCTGGATTGGGAACAAAAGCCCAAACAAAGAACAAAACTATTAAAAACAAAACAACTATCTACCCGCAAACAACGGCAGTAATGAATTATCGCGTATTCATTTCCGTTTCATTCGAAATTCAAAGATTGCATTTCAAAAATGGAACAGTTTAATCATACAGCCAGGGTTTCAGCTGGTTGGGTCAAAAATGGACCTGCAATTTTGGAATGAAATGGTTAGGTTGCATTAACATCAAGTGTTTTTTTTTAATAAAATAATTGACCATGGCCTGTGAGACTTATTTTGAGTTGTTTCTACGAAATACGATATTGAAGCAGCATCAAGGTAGTGCAAAACACCACAGATCGACAGATTTTTATGATCAACTTGTAATAAAAAATTACCGAAAAAAGTTTGACTCGTCAAAATTTTACAATTTCGTTTTTACAGTCAATAAAATGATAGCTGTAATGATGTAACCGGTTTACGAGTAATAGCAACTGAATAAAGTTTATATTTTGCATTCAACGGTATCAATTTTCTTGAGCAAGATATAACACTTAATTGATACTCGAGTACAAACCATCTAAATTCTTTATAAAATCGTCAATTTGGATTGATCTATTTAAAAAACCACATTGAAAATAACTTTTTCATTTGCAATTTGCGAAGTAGAAACGAATAATTTGAGGAAGGACATAAAAAAGATTTAGAAATGTGTTTGTAAGTCAATAGTGAGCCTTATCCTTTCGTTCCTTATTATTTCTACCACAGGCTAAAAATCCCTAAGCGCTCACAAACTGGCCACTAACCGCCTTAAGAAAATATTCCGAAATCATTTTCGATATTTAAATAAGCCGTTAGCGAGATAGAACGGAAGTAATGTTCTGATAACGGTTCTGAGCCCCTTCGAGGCGTTCGGCGAAATGAAGTTCGTTAAAAAAGTGTTAAATGGAGTTTGTAACGACTTACCATTTCCCAATAACCCATTTGAAAGTGTTATAGAGGTTACCAGGGCTATAGTGGGGGTATCTTGAGTTGTAAAATGGCAACATTGAAGTTTTTCGTAGCTTGCTCAACAATTATATAGGACCTTAAAATCCTAAGTGAAATGGTTTTTATAATGGTTGAGTCCATTTATGGACGATTTACTGCTAACGTCGTGGACAGTAAACGCTACTTAAAGCAGACTTGGTAGCTCGAAGTGACGCAAAAAAATAAAAACTTCGCTATTAACAAATACTAGAAAGAAATAAGAAATTCAAAACACGAAGAAGAGAATTGCCGGTGGATAGCAGCTCAGCTCTCGATCGGCCAATCAGACATTACCATTTGAATTCTAAATTCGAATCGAACGTCGAGTTCAACGTTTTCACAGCACATGCATCCGATTGAATACTGGCCAGTTACACCTATTGACACACAATGTCCCCCCTATTGTATTTTTTGACTAAATAAGTTTCTATCAAAAATCCCAACCGGACAAACATACATAGCTAGTCTTTCACGATAAAATTACTAGAAGCCCAATCATAGTGGAATTTTTGTAAACTCCGGCGAAAATACAATACAATAACAATAATGTACAAAAATAATAAAATAACGAACACAATTAGCAAACATTAACATACCATGAATACTGGTTAACAGTATATTCCTTTAAAGCATCTACCGGTCAAGGGTGGATGAAAGTAGCGTTTATTTACGGACGAAAAAGAGCGTTTGAAATTGGGTACACATGTCATAACATTTTTTTTTCTTCTTTAAAGTAGATGGCTTCTGTCCAATGGGACAACTTTGACAGTGTCAAGGTCATAACATTACATCATGTCTAAAAATATCATGTAAGGTTTTTACAACAGATTAAAGTAATAATGTAACAGAGTACGAAAAAAATACCAGCAACAACAAAGTATTCATCCTAAACGTATTCGTACACAATACAGTAACGACCACAATAAAAATTTTAATGTACTGCATAAAAATACAGCCATTGTGTCAGTCGGAGTGGAGAAAATACACCGCCGTAAACTGAGGGTAGTTTCAGAAAATATGGGGGGCTATTCCGGCGAATGGTGATGGGATTAAGATAGACATTTAATATCAATCCATAAACATGTGCAAGTATTCTGAATAACAAACAATTTATAGAACGTTCAACCTTTTTGGCCGTCAGTGGCTGATTGGCGCTAGTCCTTTGCCACGCGCCGCGGCACCAGCGAAAAAGAAGAAATGCGGCTGTCAATTGTTTTTTACAATATTGTCGGTGCACGGCTGTGTCTTTTATTCGAACTTATGTATCTACTATTGTAAAATGAATTGATGGATTAACTACTTAAGTGTAAATAACATAATGTATGTTCTCGCGGGTGTCGAAACGTATACACAACAGCCGGCGGTGGCTACTAAAGACCTTATCGCAGCATTGATCGAAGCATAATACTCATATCGCAAGCAAGACGAAATAAAAATGAAACATGGAATGCTCCGAATAGCAAAGTGAGGCGTAATTTAATTTAACCGGCCTCACACTTAGCTATTCACATAACTTAGTTTTTATTTAAATATTTCTTTATATGCTGCCATGCTGGTCTGGGAGCAAAGGAAAAATATAGAATGTACCAGTTGCTTCTCGTCCCGCGCAGATGGTAAGAGACCCTTGAGGGAATGGGCGAAAATCTTATGAATCACGTTATAGGCGATGCGGCTAGCAACCCATCACTAATTTGGGTCCCCTTTCCACCTATAGGCCTCCGTTCATGCTAAACGTGGTATTTAGGTCTTGTTACCTCAGGCTCTGTTTATCCCGTAAGGGATATATACGTCATTTCTGTATGTGTATGTATATTTCTTTATATAAACTACCGTTTTATCATTGTGACCCAATTGTAAACTTTTGTGGTTTCTTAATGATCTCTCTTAAATATTTTCCTTTTTTAATTAAGTAAGTATATTTTATAATTCTTTATCAACATTTTGACTACGTCGCACCTTTAGGACGAAAACGACACATCTCAAAAAACACGATTTTTGTGTTAGGGCCGTAAAAAGACTTTATACGGTCATATCTATCGTTCCATTAATAATAAAACGCCACATTCAGGCTGGAATGGGACAAAGCTGCAATATCGGTCTCTTTCTTGCGCGGGGAATTCCGTGCTCATGACGGTGCGGAAAGGGCGCATTCAGTGTTCTGTCGAAGGACCTGTGGGATAGATGTCACATGGACAGAACAGTAGTGACGGAAAACCTATTGAGTCGTTTTCATTCTGATTGAAACGGTATATTTCACTTTAATTTTTAATTTGAAACCGACGTATTTATTATTGTGACTATTTGTGACCATTTATTTCTGGTATAATTTATATAATTTGATGAATTATTCAGATTTGTGTCGTTTTAATATAGAAATACTCAAAGAGTTTAAGGACTTATTTTTAATAGTGTCATTTAATTATTAAATAAAAACATTTATCTGGCGTACTATGTGACTGATGAGATAAAAACCTTTATTTATCCACATATTACTCACAATTTATTTCGTTTTTTTAAACTGATTTATAGGTAAATTAATCCTTTACAATTTTATGCCCAAAATTTAGCTGTCACTTCAATAGTAAAAAAAATAATCACGAAGAAGTACAATGGTGCCACAATCTCCATTCTTTTATTTCAATTTCCCAAAAAGTTGCTTTTTTGAGTTGAGGCGTTTTCATCCTAAAGGTGCGACGTATAAAAAAATTTTTTCAAGAGATGGATCCTCATGAAATTAAACAAAGCCAATACCTGCTCACTTTTTACGACTTTATTATTTTTTATTGATTTGCTATTAAACTTGAGTAGTTTGTAATTTAGCTATAAGCTAAACTTAACTCAAACAAACAATAACTTGAGCTTCACATACAAGAAGAAGAAGCATAATAATCCAAACGTTCTCGTACAAAATTAAGACGTACAGGAGCTACATAAAGACTGCGGTCTCGACTAAGTCCGACAGCGCTACGCAAAGTCTTGACCGCACTTGGAATTCTAATCTCCCGGGTCTTTGACTTAGCTGCTTATGTCGCTTATACCGCTTACGCTTACAGCACTTGGGTGTAAGCGCCTCTATTCAGCGAGTCAGCAAATCTGTTCAGCCGCGACAAGATAGTGAATAGCTACGGCAGACTGTTTTCTAGGCATCCGAGTATCTCAAGGAACTCTTTTAGGTCTAAGCGTTTTAAGTCAATAAAGGAATGTTGGTGTCATTACGTTTTGTCAAGTTATGTTATAGATTTAGCGGGTAGGTTAGAGATTTGTTTTGTGTTATGGGTTTTGGGAATAACAAATTAATAAAGAAATACATATAAATTTTTACTTTACCGTGTGGTTTAGTGTGTTGTCTGGAAGTAAATTTAATACTTTATGGGTTGCAGTTAAAACTCCTAAAAATTTCAATGTTGACCTTGACTTAGTTTTTTTTTCAATTAATTCTCTTACTGCGCTTATTGGAAACAATTCTTTTTTATTTAGAATAACAAAAACTTCTATAAAAACAATCGTATATTAACTCTATAGTCAACTATCATTCATTTTGAAACAAATTGTGAGAACTCTGGCAGACTTTCACCACGGATTCCTTCAGTTTCGGCCGAAGATTTATTACCTATTTAAAAAATTTAATACATTAATCATCATCATCATGTGAGACGTCCACTGCTGCACATAGGCCTCCCCCAGGCCACAGACTCACATAAAAAAAATATTTGGGCCTTTTTCACCACTCTCTTTTAAGTTCCTAATATTCTGAAGCTGTGTCATTTCCATTTATTACTACGAAACAGACAGCGATGCGTTATTGATATCTGACACTTTTTTATTAATTCGAACTGTCTCTGTCGTTTAGTCTTGGCGCCATCTCGAGTCAAGAGCTCGCCACCGACCGGGTTACGTGCTCATACGAACACATATACACATTAAGAGCTTGTGAATGCAACACAACGGGAATATTCTTACTCTTTTCATAACATAGCCAGCGTCAGATATTGAGTAGACGAGAGGAGCATTATAATGAAAGCCACAATACAGTTTACATCTTTAAGTACAGTCCACAACTCGGATGCTTACGTCATAACATCTACCTGCATGCCAAATTTCAGCCCGATCCGTCCAGTGGTTTGGGCTGTGCGTTGATAGATCACTATGTCAGTCACCTTTGAGTTTTATATATATAGACTGACACTTAAAATAACCGGAACTTTACAGAGAGTGGTGAGACAGGCCCTTAATGTAATTACCTAATCTATTAGATTATACAGGCCTCAGATACCTACATTTAACCATGTTTGAGAGCTGATTTTATCCAGGTGATAAAAATATTCAAGTCTCGTTACCCCGATAGCTAAACTCTTTCCTTAAACCTATTGTTTAGCTATTCCAAAACCGTACGCTATATCTTTCATAAATAAATCCACAATGAAACATATCCGCCTGGCAACAGAATTGGCCGAAGTCAATAACATCGCGGCTCCGTCCACTATGATACGATAACGCAAACGTATTTATCTCACAAACCTCAGCCTCAAATAAGAGTGGCCATAATAAAAATTTATAGGCAATTTGCGGGCAAAATACGGCGGTTTCCTTGCTTTGCAGTCTTTTGTTTCGCTAATGAGGCAGCCTCTGAGAGGTGGGAAGGCGAGGTTGCGTGGTTTTTTATGCGGTTTTCAGGGCACGTATTGAATGTTTCTTCAAAGTGATACCTATTCAATTTTTTACGCAGTAAAGTGAGGCATAAATACGAGCTTGTCGGGGATTTTGTAGATGCTATAAACCCCTACTAATATTATGAATGCGAAAGTAACCTGTCTGTTACCTTTTCACGATTAAATCGCTGGACCGATTAAGTTGAAATTTGGTATACAAGTTTGAGTCCCCGGGAAGGACATAGGATAGTTTTTATCCCAAAAATTGCATAATTCCCACGGGATAGTGATTATGCGCAGACTGAGTCGCGGGCAACAGCTAGTAAAATATAAATAACTAGCTTTTAAATATAAATTATTAAATATAAATAACTTCGTCCGCCCAAATAACGTCAGAGTGACGACACAAAAAATATTTTTTTATAAAAAGTATCCTATGTTACTTTTAATACCTCCAAGAACATGTGTACAAAATTTCATGATGATCGGTTGAGTAGTTTTCGCGTGAAACCGTAACAAACAAACTTACATTCGCATTTATAATATTAGTAGGATAGGATGTAGTAATGTAGGTTTTGCTTTAGGGTTTGGTTTCTCTTCGTTGTTTCATTTTCTAATTAAAGAAAAAAATGCGATGCGGCAGCTTTGCATGGCTTGACGACACTATATCACGGAGTAGCAAAGTAAAGTTATCCATTTATTTTTGACACGGACCTCCGCTAAGTAACGCCTGAGTCTATACAGGATATAGACGTAATTTGTCTGCGTGTGTGAGTTCTTTCTAGAAAGAGACAGGTAGTCTATCTCGCGCGCGACGCAGCTCTTGCGAGCCCTTCTGCTAGCCGTGCGGAGCAGCAATGCAGATGAAATTGATTCGCATCGATTTCAGCAACAATTCAGACACAGTACCGACTAACAACCGTGCAAGGCATTTAATCACTACAGGATTGTTCGTTGCTCATCGATCAAAATACCAATTTTCCTTAACAATGAAAGCCAAATCGGGTCCAGACACGATCAAAAATCAACTTTATCCCCAAGCCACAAGGCTGTCGAATCAGCCTTAATAAATGTCGCCCGCGTGACCACACTAAGGAACGTATGGGACCCTTGAGGTGACCATGCAGTAACGAGGAAAGTTTGGCAATCCAGGACACCTGGTCGCGTGTGGGACTTGGAAGTTTGAGTGTTTGGGGTCACCCTAGCCGGGGTCGTTGGTGTGCGGAAATGTTCGTGATTTGACAGAAAAGTAGACGACATTTCAAATCTCTGTATTTCGGTACACATATATGCAAAAATATAAATAAATAAATAAATAAATAAACATTAGGGAGAACCTTCCATGCTGGTCTGGGAGCAAAGAAAAAACATAGAATGTACCAGTTGCTTCTCTTACCGCTCAGATGGTAAAAGCCCATCGAGGGAATGGGCGAAAATCATAGGAATTATGATATAGGCTATGCGGCTAGCAACCCATCACTATTTTGATTCCATTTTCCACCTATACGCTCACAATCTTGCTAAACGTGGCCTGTAGGTCTTGTTACCTTAGGCTCTGACTACCTCGTAAGGGATAAAGACTTGACTTGTGTATGTATGTATGGAAGATTTTTTTATATACGTACACAATTGCCACATTGTAGGTGAAAAATAATTAAATAATAATAATTTTAAACTATACCAAAATGTTGCAAAATAATCATCAACGTGTAAAATATATTGTGTTGTTCAGAACCTTGATTGCGTGGATCCGACTCCCTCTTGCCCGTTTTTTTAATCCCAAAAAAACAAACATTCCATTATTTCATACGTCTCAAAAGCACTTCGAATTCATCAAGTTAAAAGTCAATAAAAATGTCGGAGTACTTAGGAAAAGTTAGACAAAACACGTGTACGCAATCCACTCGTTTTATTACAAACTAACTTCAGGAACTTGAAGTTGAAGGGCGAACGACTTGGACCAACTTTACGGTACACAATCTTAGCCTTGTCCAGATTTACTTGCGAGTTTGGTACATAATTTAAACTTTATTTCACCAGTTCAGTTGTTCCGGAAGGCGAGCAATGGTTTCAAGATAAAACAACAAAGCATTTAACAACTTAGAAACAACCGAATTTTAGAAGAGATGATGTTCAGATGACCCCTTGTCGTGCGTTGGTTTGCTGTTTTATTTTGCCCGCCAGTTAACCTGCTATATACGACATTCTAGAATGAGCTAACTGGAGCAGGCTGAAAGACAAGCATAAGTTAACTGTTTGTCCGGAGTTTGTTGATATTACACAGCAAATAATGTTTTTAATTTCTTCCAAGCTGGTCTGAGAGCTAAGAAAAAACATTACTTCTTTTCCCGCGCAGATGGTAAAAACCCATCGAGGGATTGGGCGAAAATCGCAACCCACCACTGTTTTGATTCCCCTTTCCATCCATACGCCCACAATCATGCTAAACGTGGTCTTTAGGTCTTGTTACCTTGGGCTCTGTCTACCCCGTAAGGGATAAAGACGTGATTTACGTATGTATGGATGTAATAATATTTTTACCCACAACCGACGGAACGAAACGGAGAAAGTCGATGCGTTTGGGGGTAACCCCAGGCAGGGTATGTTCTGTTTTTTTATGAAGCCATCGTATGCGGCAGCTAAAAGGTCACTCTAGTCTCACCTGTTTTAGTACGCACAAATTCCGCCGACGTAAATAAAAATGCACAAAGATAGCCTTAAATTTGGCACAGATCCGTGTCTTAATAATACGAGGGGTTACATTAAGAAATGCATTAATTTAGGTTTGATCAGGTTGCACCCTACTTAGGAGTATTTTAGTTATTACCAGTGACATTATTATTTTACCATACTTACTGTCATAAACAAAAACCGTACCACATTCACAAACTATTCCCCAATCAAACCCGACCGTTTGCCGGAACCGTAAGCTTTCATCGACACAGATAACGTTATCTCGTAGATTTACGTAAACAGCCCGTTTGCATGCATCCGGTGATCAGCTTCTAGCCGCGAATATCTTCACGCTAATATTGCGAGGAGGTAATAAAATCTGACACAATAGGGTACCTGGACTGGATTTTACATCCTGCGATCAGATGCCTGTTTCTCGAAGCTATAAGTACAAGTCTAAACTGGCAACATTGGCCCAACCAATCAGCCTTACAGATGCCCGTAGGGCGTTCATGTAGACCCATTAGGTCAACACGGACTATCATGTCAAAACAAAACAAACAAAACAAAAAAGCATTTTTTTGGGATGCGAGTCGGGTTACCTCCGCGTGTGGTCAAGAGCTGCTGTTCGTTTTTGAATCCGGTTCATGCTTGGTCCGGTGCACCCTGGGCATCGGTTAATGATTTCCTGGCAGATTCTGAGGGATATATATCATTATCCGTTGGCTGTTTAGCCACCCGACAGAGGGGGAGGGTCTTTTGACCGTGTTCTACCGTACAATAACGTTGCCGACATTTTTGTCACAAGGTTTTTGAATACCTTGACATTGGCGAAATCATCGCATCGATCGATGGGGCCATATGAAAAAAGAAGAAGAAAAAAGCATATATTGCCCATGCAATTACCTGCATAAAAACAAACAACTCAAAGTATAATAAGTGTGGCAAAAATCATAGGAAACATGTAATAGGCGATGCGGCTAGCAACCCATCACTATTTTGGTTCCATTTTTTGCCATCTATACGCCCACTAGCTTTTGCCCGCGGCTTCGCACGCGTGAACCATGAGTATTTCAAAGAAGCTAGCAATCAAGCAAGCGAACAGCCAAACCTACAAGCTTTCTAGCATGCATGCAAGCATGTCAGTATGCAAGCAGGCATGCAAGCAGGCATGCAAGCATGCAAGCATGCATGAAAGCAAGTATGCAATCAAGCATGCAAAGCAAGGACTCAAGCAAGCATGCAAGCAAGCCCCCGCATTGCCCCGCTACCTTGATTTTTCTGAAACTGTAAATATTGCAGGATTTTTACAAAACAAACCTAACCTAACCTATAGGGCTCTGTCCTAAAATATACCCTAAATACCTTTACCCGTGACTTCGTAAGCAAAATAATTTTTTTCCCGTTCCCATGGAAATTTTGGGCAGTGCTTTCGGAGTACACTTAAAGCCTTTAAAGAAACACACGTTATAAATGTTAAGTCTCTTTCTTCCGCTGTTTCGTCTGGAAACGTAAAATCCCGTTTTTTCCCGTCCCTGTGGGCGTTTCGGAAAATCCTTTCTTAGTGTTCCCCTACACTCCCGAATAAACCTACCTACGTGACAAATTTCAACTTTTCCCCGCTTTAAAAGAATTTTGCCAAATAGAGCATTACCCGAAATTCTTACGGGAACAAAGAAGAAGAATTTTGGGAAATTATCTCTTAATGCTCCCCTACACTCCCCAAGGAACCCACTTGCAAAATTTCAGCTTTCTACGACCAGTAAAACGAAAAATCCTGTTTTTTTCCCGTTTCCGTGGGAATTTTGGAAAGTACTCTCTTAATGCTCCTTTACACTCTCGAAGCAACCTACATGCCGAATTTCAGCTTTCTGCAACCAGTAAAACGAAAAGTCCCGGTGTTTCCGTTCCCGTGGGAATTTCGGGAATCCTTTTGTAGTGCTCCCCTATACTCCCCCAGGGAACTTGAAGGCCAAATTTCAGTTTTATACGACCAGTAAAACGAAAAATCGATCCCATAGAACTGAATATATAAATCCCGTTTTATTCCTTATCCCGTGGAAATTTCCAAAAATCCTGAAATTAGTTTCTTAGTTTTGTAATCACCTACTTTTGTATCAAATTTGAAGAGTCTAGTTATCATAGTTACTGAGATAGCGTCACTCGGAACGGAATCGAATATATCATCATCATCATCATCATCATCATCATCATCATCTCAGCCATTACAAATAATCGAATATATAATTCCCGTTTTTTCCTTATCCCGTGGGAGTTTCCAAAAATCCTTCCTTAGTGGATGCCTACATTGTATAAGGTATCTATGTGCAAAATTTCAAGTCTCTAAGTCCAGTGGTTTGGGCTGTGCGTTGATATATAGTTAAGTCAGTCAGTCAGTCAGTCAGTCAGTCAGGACTTTGAATTTTATATGTATAGATAGATAATCTTGCCAACCTTTGGCTCTGTCTACCCCATAAGGGATAGAGACGTGATTTGTGTATGTATGTATGTGGTAACTATGATCGTGCCAGTCATTGCATCCGATTTAGATCGTACAGTATAAAGTGTCTCAATACAAACCGGATATTATCTAAGAAGACGGTATTCTGAACGACGGTCGTTATCACCACACAATCTCCGTAATCGAACCTCTTTGTCCAACCTGCTTTAACAATTTACACTGGCGTTGCGGCTTTGAATAAATTGTTTAATACTTCCCGAAGATTATTTTCGTTCATAAGATTCTGCTTCAACGGGACGATGTCGTTGAAAAAGACTTTCTGGAAGTTGAAACCGGTGAAATAATTAACATACATACATACACAAATCTCGTCTATATCCCATACGGGATAGACAGAGCCACAAAACCTAAAGGTTACGTTTGGCATGATTGTAAGCGTATATGTGGAAATAGGAATCAAAATAGTGATTGGTTGCCAGCCGCATCGCCTGTAACATGATTCCTAAGAATTTCACCCATCCTCGATGGGCTTTTACCATAAGAATAAAGAATATCAAATTTAGCCCAGTCTCCATAAAAAATAACTAAGTTTATATCGCTCACATAACGAGGGCCACATTTTTTGTCGCAGTGTATATTTATGTACTTATCATTTGAAGGCCCTTGGTAATTAAATTTTAATAAGCTTTAATTTTATAATTTTTTATTACATTATAATTTTGTGAAAGTAAAAAAGTTGGGGTGATAAGTTTTAATTCATTGAAGACGTTCACTGCTAGATACAAACCTTCCTGAGGGATATCCACAACGATCTGTTTCCCGCGATCGTTGTCAGATCGTCCCTTCACCTTGAGGAAGGTCTATCAACCTCTTGGTACGTGGTCAACACTCCAATAACCTTTATAATCACTACATAGTATAAAACAAAGTCGCTTTATGTATGCTAAGATCTCTAACTAAAACGGATTTTGATGCGGTTTTTTTAAATAGACAGAGTGATTCAAGAGGAAGGTTTATATATATGTATAATTCTACGCAGACGAAGTCACGGGCAGAAGCTAGTATCATATCTAATTTTAAACATAGTCAGTAGAGGTTTGATAGGTACTTTAACATTACCTCATATTACGAGTATTAAGCCGTAAGAAAATAATTTAGGTCACTCGTGTTAAAAATGTCCGATCATTCATTTAGCCTCGTAATACAGACCCGTTAAAGAACCCTGAAAAGAAAAGATCCATTTCCGTTTACTTCCGTTTTGTTGCTACGTCTCTCTATCTTAAATTGGAAACATACGAGAACCTGGTGTTGAACCGACCCGTCGGTTTATTTTAATTTCAGTAAAAAAACACCTACTCTAAAAGTAAAAACTAGCGCTTGATCTCCGTTCGTGGTAGCAGAATCCAAGTTCAGTTAGACCGAACGACCTTTGGTAGGAGATGGCACCTTACGAAAAAGGGAAGCTGAAATCTAAGCGCAAATATCATAATGTACGTACTCAAGGATATGCAAATACAAACGCTTACAATAATCATGGTGCGAGAAGCACGTCAAGAGTCCGTCAGGATCGTTACCACCATTTTACTAGTTAATTCCACTGTTAAACAGCAACGCTTTGACTTAAATTACGGGCACACTATTATACACTATATATAAATAGTATTCTAGTATTAGCAGCACGTGTATAATGCTCCAGTGTTGTAGATATCCGTGAACAGTGGTGATTTCTGAGCACTCGCTCGTTTTCATTCTTTGTTGTATAAAAAATGTGAAATTAAAAATACAAAGCCTTTTATAAATAAACTAGCTTCTGCCCGCGACTTCGTCTGCGTAGAATTATTCATAAAAACCTTCCTCTTGAATCGCTCTATCTATTCAAAAAACCGCATCAAAATCCGTTGTGTAGTTTTGAAGATATAAGCATACATAGGGACATAGGGACAGAGAAAGCGACTTTATTTTATACTATGTAGTGATAGTGATATCACAAGCGTTTTGTACCGAATCCGCGTCCGTATGTTTCGCGTACTGAAGAGATAGTATTAATCGTGGTTCGGGTCTGCCTAATGACGTGTGAATGGTAACCGATCGGGCAACGTTGTTACGCCTTTATCCCAAATGTACGGTCAAGTTGTTTGCTAGTCATAAGTGGGAGTTTTATTTTGTTGTCAGGATTTATGGTTAAGAGATATTAGGTACTAGTATTGCTTTCTTTTTTATTTCTCGGATGGCTGACCTGGTAGCTCCAAACTTGTATTTTGATGGTACAATTACTTCTTTCTCGCCTACCATCAGAACTCTGTGGATCATCATGGACCAGACGCTTTCGTGGACGGCACGAGTTTCCGAGGTTAGTTGGAAACTTTTTGCCTCGTTTCACTCGCTCAGGCGTTTGCAGAACTTTCTGCCTATCCAAACAAAAATTACACTAGCTCAATCTCTTTTGCTCCCACTACTTTATTGCGGCGATATTGCCTATCTAGACCTTACTGGGCGGCTACTTGACAGACTTGATCGTCGCATCGCTTATAACATGATTCCTAAGATTTTCACCCATTCTCTCGATAGGCTTTTACCATCTGCGCGGGATGAGAAGCAACTGGTACATTCTGTTTTTTCTTTGCTTCCAGACCAGCATTTGTAATAAAGGCCTATGTGACACACACACACCCTTACTCACGCACCCTTACTCACGCACTCATAGGTAGGTACACAATATCTCAGTCGTGTAGACTCATAAAATCATTTTCAGCTTGATATAGCTTGATTTCACGATAAATGAAATTTGTTGTGTCTGTGTTAGTCTGAACTATGCTTCGCTTAACTGTATTTCTGTGGTCACCTGTCATTGGCTTTTTATTTAGTACCTAAGTCTCATTATAATGTACTGCGTTGCTGTTGATGCGTGAATAAAAAAAGTGTTAAAATAGTTACCTCCAGTAAACATGCATCAAGCGTGGCAAACAGCGGCCACGAGACATTTGGGAACCAAACAAGAGCTTAAGCAAGCCCATTATTCCTCATGTTTATCTATTCCCGATGCAAAATTCGGCGTCCCGGATCGCCCCGGGGCAGGAGCCGTTAGCCATTTGCATGCCCCCTCGTCCCATACAACGGTCCCTTACGACGTCCCTTAACACAGTTTGAGGCATTAGAAGAATCCCTGGTGACTTGACTCGTTTACCCATGATTTACGGCATGTTGACTTTGGAAATAAATAGGGTATGGACGTTTAGGTCTGGCCAGGAGACAATCGGATTGGCGAGCGTCATTTGAGAATGTTTTTTGTTTTATTCAATTTTCTGTGGTCTCGATTGGCAGTACATTCGCCATTAGATATATCATAGCGGGCGAGGTCCTCAAATATTTCGGAGCAGCATTAAATTTCAATAAATTCGTTACACGATAAGGTTAATGACATCAGAACATGCAATTCGTCATAAATATAAGAGCAGTATAGTAATAAGATAAAAATATCAGATGGCACAGAGCGTCAAAGGTATCGACGCAGTCAGGCTGATCATAAATATCGGAACATCTGTGGAAAATAAACCTTTCGTCCATAATAATAGATTCCAATTTCAAACAAATACAAATATGGTATACATCATGACAAAATGAAAGATGTCACCTATTATGGTGTACTCGTTTGCATGCATAATTGGGATTGTCTATTTTTTTACAATGTATAGTAAATCGAAAACCATTTCGAGATAAATGCTTTTTAAATCGTTTTCTGTATTTACTTTATTTTATTTTGCTATAATGAATTTATTACATGAAAAATAAGCAATGACCTTCATTTGATATTCCCAGACATGACGTAGACGGTCCAAAATGTACTTTATTTGCAAAGGTTACAAATTCTATGCTATTTACGCGTGTATTATACTACGGAGTTCGATTTGGACCCGCAATCTGACATTTCATTCATCTTATGACAGATGACAAGCAAATGGGCAATCTTGTTACTGTCATTCTTGTTTTTTCCACTGTTCACTTTCATATTGTTGTATTATAGTTTAGATTTAGAAGCACTTTCGGGAGATAATTAGGCAACAGTGTAACCGCACAGCGATGTGCTTCGCTCACATGAAAGATTTTCCGCTAAATATTTTAATGGAGAGCGAAAATATTACGTTTTTCGGTTTACTTTCGCCTACTGAGTTTGCTGTCTTATCTCCGGGTCCGGTTTTGTCTCGATAATACCTGGTATGTGTTTATGGACCTTTCTGCTTCGCGCAGAATGTTATGGTATGTGTAACGATTGTGAAAATATAAAATTCATAGGAGAAGATCGCGTAAATCTTCCTGTGTTATTGTTGAATCATGTTGACATTGATACTAATGACAGTTTGCCAACTTCACCACAGATAGAAAAGACGTTAATGGCGGCGCTTCACATACGTTTTATGATCAATTTATCCAATAAGCAGATGTGTGGCACCGGCAATTGAAACTCTGACGTCACAATGGAAACTCTGACGTCATCAACCAAAATACTTTCAATAATTAATAGTGAAAAAAATACCGAGTTATATGAGAAAATATTGAAATTGGTTTCTTATAATTGACTATTCTGCACAAAAAAAATATAAAAAGGATAGGTATTTTTTTTTAGACAATCCCAATTCACTGTAATTTAAACTGTTTGTTACAAAGTTAAGGTATATTTTGTTACAAGTACCTTAAGCTCTGTCTATCTTGTAAGGGATATAGATTTAATTTGTGTATGTGTATTAAACGTGGCATTTTCCCAGGAAACAGTCATCTATCATGAATCCAATAGTGATATCATTCATCTGTTTACAATATAACAACATTCCAAGTCTACCTGTCTCATAGATCAGTTATTCTGGTCAGACAGAATGAATGTAGAAGCACATTCGTATTGTTTGACAAATTGCATTTGAAAATTATGCATCGGCAACCGTCCAAGGAAAACAAATGGCGATCTCTGTTCTATATCTAGTACTACACATCACTGTGTCCATACATCAAGAATGCCAGAATTAAATAGAATATTGTTAGATTAAATTTAATCACAGGGTTTTCGATTACAGTAACGTGCAATGGTGACGGTTACCCGGCATAGAGCAAAATAAATTATTTCGGTTCCCATTTATAGCAGCAGTAGATTTATGCAGGCTCGCTTTGGATCAGTTTAACGGTTTTGCAGATAAGAGAGGTTATTTCTTTCATAACAAAACAAAGCCAGGGCAAGAATATTGATGGCGGGCTGGGCTTAGGGGTACCTTTTAAACGCTTAGCGGTCAAGGGTTTGGCTCCAACGGTGTTTGCTCCACGATTTTTGCGTACCAAACGTTTTTTGGTGAGACGGTGAATAATTATAGTTTTTTTTTGTAAAATCTATACAGTCCGTGAGCTTTTAGAATTTAACTTGGGTATGTTACAAATAATTTACTTTTAATCTAAAATTAGGATTTGGGTATGTTACAAATAATTTACTTTTAATCTAAAATTAGGATTTATTTTTATTTAGTAAATATCGGAAGAATTTTTATATGCCTGTTTTTCGACGAGCCATACGAACTGTATATGAACAAAAGACACATAATTGACAAAAAGTAACGTATAAGTCATAAAACTAGGATTATGTTTTTATATACAATTAAAAAGTACCTACCTACTAAGACATAATTACGTCTTAATATAATACAGTCTACAGAAAGTTAACTCCATCATTAATGGCAGTTTCAAAAAAGACATGTAAAAGAGCCCTCGGCCAGTTTGCAAAAATAAATTTTGAATTTCGAATCAATATCACAAAGGAGCCGAAGTACATAATAGGGAAGGATTTCTTTGTATTTACATCGTAACAGTGCAAAGCCATTCTCTTCGATTCTTCTTTTCTTCTTTAACCTATGTGACAAACATGCATTTGTATGTTCAATATTCTATTTGAAACTAAGTACCTAACCAACACATAATTTAACCCTTAACCCGCTCACGCATATAGCATACAACCTACGCTTAAACTCGAGAGCTTACTCGTCTTTATTAATTTCATGAAACTGGAGCGTAGATTAAAATATCAAAGCATTAATTCTTTTCGATCATAGCAGAGGTTAATGACGCGTAAAACTTGTAAACTTCACTGGAGCGTGAACACGATTGGTTCGAAGGATGAAATGTGAGCGAGGGATACGGCAACATATTTAAACGGGACAAAGAAACTTAAGTTGCCTACTGCGATACTTCTACAGCCAAGTAAGTCTGCTTCACAAAAAGGGTTAGCTAAACTGAACGGTGAAACAAACTGTCGCGTTTGTTTATCGCGGAAAAAACAATGAGATTTGTACACCGTCAATTGGCTGTTTTATACGCCATAACCTGTATATTTCGGCTAACAATTCACACAATAATAATATTAATAAAAATAAAAAAAAACCGCTGACAATGTCAACAGCGTGTCACACATTTTACGTAATTTTTATATGTTTTAAAACATATATTTTGCCTTAAAGCAACTAAAAAAGGCAAACAAACAAACAAAAATGTCATGATAACGCGGTCCAAGAAAAATACAGCGGTCACATACGCGCGCCCACCACCACCGCCCGCCTCATCATTGGACTCGTCAACGTCGCCGCCGTCCTCGGGCGATGAGTTCGCCACCGCGGCCGACACCAGCGGGTCCAGTGGAGAGCGCGGGCCGCCGCCCCCGCCGCCGCGACCACCTGCGCGGCGAGGACGCCCAACGCTGCCGGCACGCTTGGGGCCTACGCAGCCCACGGCTCCCGCTACCGGTAGTACAGTGCGTCGCATGCGATGGACTCGACCGATAAATGAGAACTGCATGCGAGCGTACTTTGGGGCGACAGAGGGAGGAACTAATCTATCCGGGTACTGTGCCCGGATGCTTCCTCTGTTTCAGGCGCTCGAACCAACCATCACCGTGACTAATAGCGAAGAGCCTTGACCATCACCTTAAAAGGCTCTCGCTAGGTGGTTGGGTCAAGGGCCAGATACAGAAGGCGGTACTCCTGGACACGGCTCGGATAGTCAGGAGGTTCCTTTCTCTGTCGCCCTGACCACCGGTAGCTTAGGCCTTGCCTCGCTGCCGGCGGCACCCTAGGTTAGGTTTTTATAATGTTTTTATGTTTTGTATTAATATTGTTTTATTACTTTTTATATTAATATTGTAAAAACCTAACTTAAGATAAAAATAAATATACAGAATAATAATATTAATAATCACATTTTTATAGCTGTCCATACATATATATATATATATATCACGTCTTATCCCTTGCGGGGTAGACCGAGGCTAAGGTAACAAAACTCCAAACATCCTCATCATTCCGTGATGACACCACATAGCAGGTTTCTAATAATGTACAATGACTGTTGTGGCAACCAGTAGGCTACCTAACTCGCTCGCAATCGCCATCGTGTTCATTTTGACAGTTTATGTATGGGCTGACAATTGGCATCGGAATCAGCTAGCTGTCACATTCGTACAAGAACTGTCAAAATGAACACGATGGCGATTGCGAGCGAGTTAGGTAATAAGCCTACGGAGTCCCAAACCTTGCAATTTGAAGACTGTTTTACCTACTTACCCTAGCCCTCTAGGCTGGCAATGTATCTCCTAACCTCTATGGTCGCGGGTTGTGGTGCCCGCTTACCATCAGATGCTTGTTTCCCTTCCTTGTTTTAAAAAAACTTTACAAATTTATAGCAAAACAAATAACTGCGGGTAAAATGCTACACGCTTTAGCTTATGTATTGCACCAAATCTTTTATTTTACGTGGTAGCTTTACCACCAAACCAAAGTTTCATTACAAAGCCGTAAAGAGCGAGTTCTTTGGAACTGTTAAAGTCCACCTCTTAAGATGTGGTTATTGATTTTCGTTTAAGTCGATCTGTTAATGCAGTTTAATTTAACCTAAACAGGACAGGACTAAAATTACATACATACATATACATAACGTAAAACACGTATTTGTTCCTTACGGGGTAGACACAGCCTAGCCAGGCCTAATGATCACGTATAGCATGATTGCGGGCGTTAAGTTGAAAAGGGGAATCAAAATAGTGATGGGTTTCTAGCCGCATTGGCCGTTAAACAAGGCCAATATGTCTTGTTATCTTGTTTTATGGATTAAATTGATTCACAACCATGTTAACTAATTGGCACAAACGTTGGCAATAACTATCATTTGTGTTGGTTTGTTAAAACCACCGCAGAATCTAGTAAATCATAGTTGGTTTAGCTCGTCAATAAAGTGCGCGTGCCTCAGAAGGCGGCAGCCAGATTACTGTATTGACGGATTTGATCAATGGATGTTGCGGATGGCATTGATAACTACTGTCAGTCCTTATCGACGACGGACCTTCTGTGACCCGTTTCGGGGTCAATTTTCAGTTTTACAAGTCTTAAATAGCAAAATTGGCCAAATCCCAACCATTGATTGGATTGCGCTAATGTTGCTAGCTTAGAATTGTAACATTGTAATTTGTAGCTACGCGAAACTGGCTTAGCCTATATACAGTCAAGAGCATACATATATGTACGTTAACAAGACGTCAAAATAATTTATACATCTTTATGCTATAAACAATAAGCCCGATGCCACATATATTGGGGTGCGAGTCGGGTTACCCCCGCGTGTGGTCAAGAGCTGCGGTTCGTTTTTGGATCCGTCCGAGGGGAAGAACAGTGCTTGGTCCGGTGCATCCTGGGCATCGGCTAATGATTTCCTGGCGGTCTCCAAGGGATATCATTGACCGTTGGCTAAGAGCACGATAGGGGGGAGGGTCTTTTGACCGTGTTCTATCGTACAACGTCGACGACATTTTTGTCACAAGACTTTTGAAATCATCGCATCGATCGATGGGGCCATATTAAAAAAAGAAGAATCCAAAACTATGCTTAAAATTTTGTACAGGAGTGCACTAACCTAGCCTGCTGGAATATTTCGGAAATTTTTTGAAGGACCCTGTATACAACTCACACCAAAACAAAATGTCACAGGTTCCTTCTAAAAATTTGAATCGCGTAAAAGTTAAGTATTGGCTCCATAAATTAACACAAAATTCACTCGTTAGAACCCTTGGCATTGTCCAGTCCGGTGACACGGCGTGCTGGGAACTTTAGGGACAGACCCGAGCTGACCTCACGTGGTATTATCAGGGTTAATATTTGACAAGGATTGAAATTTGTTGTGTTGACGAAATTTGTACACGTTGTCAGTGCCAGTTTTGTTAAATTTACATTTAGCCAAGGCCATAAACATATGTACGTTACCAAGACGTCAAAAATATGTACACATCTTTGCAACAATAAGGCCAGTGACACATATATTTGACATGATGGCTGTATCGATATGTGGAGAGTGCCACAATAGAGAGATCTCTCTCCAGGCAGATGTTATGCCTGGAGACCGAAGTCCGAAGGAAGAGAGTTGAAAGTTGCATTTATGCATCCGCGTTGAGAAACTTCGTTAGCGGGATGTAGAATGATATGACAGCTGTCATTAGAACTGGCGCTAGCTACTCGTGCGTCGTAGTAGTTATGTAGAGGCCAACTAGGTGGCGCTAGTCCACACTAGGTTTATGGTTACAGTAACGTGCAACAGTTAGGGTTACAGCTGGCAGACGAGTATCCGGCTTTAGTGCGCATTTTAGTCTAGCACTCGGCCCGTTTTTTAACTCATCAAAAAGCAAAGAACTAGTTGTAATTCCGAGTCACTCGAAAGCAAATAAGTCTTGTAACTTCCTCCAGAATATCAAATATCTTCAGAATCTACATTTTACGAGTAGTTTAAAATTTAACACTCCAATATCTGTTTCGGCATAAATCGTATGGCGCACCTGCGTCCGTAATATATTTATCTCTCATCACTATTCTAAACAACTTTTCACAGAGCAAATGTTACATTATACTGGAAACGTATCGTATAATAATACACCGTGGTCTTTTGTTTTCGATGTCTGCCTACAGTCAAGGGCTCAAATAAATGTACGCCAGTAATAAGTAAGTAGTAATATGGGCGGTGATATATAATATTTGATGTATAGATATTTATGCCTTCGACCGTACATTATTGAGCGATTTAAACGTGTAGGAAACTTTTGTGTTGAAGCCCTATACATTTCAAGGCCAGTTGTCCCCCGATTTTTCATCTTTCATGGCAACACGGCCAGTATTTATTAATTTTTTTTTAATTAATAAAAAAACATGATAATACTTAATGTAATGTGAGAAGATGTACCTACTTGTTAGTTTTTTTAATTTAATTTTAAATTTATATGTACCTATGTAATGAAAATGAATTGAATTTGTAATGATATTTCAAACACTTGTCTCTATGTAATATCTGTATTGTTTATGAATAAATGAATATGAATATATTATAACATTTTATCACAAATTGCCTAATAACCCGTCAAGTGTCGTCGTATTGTATAACGTTATAGGTACCACACTTTATGGTACCAGTGTGGTGACTGTATGCACTGCTTATTTGGAACTAGGCTGTTCCCCTCGGCTTCGCCGGCATTCCATTTCTTACTTTTTTTTTAAGAATTGCCTTATTGGTCTAGCCGTTCTCGAGTTTTGAGCTTAACAACTTTTTTTTTATGTATATAGAAGATAAATCCTACTAATATTACGACTGTTTGTTACTTTTCGATTCAGAACGGCTAAACAGATGTAGATTATAGTATGTAACACATAGGCTACTTTTTATCCCGGAAATCGCATAATTCCCGCGATAAACGAATTCTTGGCAGACGAAATCGCGGGCAACAGCTATTTATTAGATATTATAATTTGCAGCTGGAATAATACATAATTTTCAGGGCGCATTAATGGTTGCCACCCGAGTGCACGCAAAAGGAATATTATATTTATTAAGTTTCCAGTCGATTTCATCTAAATAACCGAGTTTATTTTACATAAACGCCAGTCGCATGTTTTTATTGAATTGTTAGCACAACACACAGTGAGTATCACCGAAATATACATACATACACAAATCACGTCTTCATATCTTACGGGGTAGACAGAGCGTAAAGTAACAGGTACCTACAGGCCACACTTAGCAAGATTGTGGGCGTATAGGTGGAAAATGGAATCAAAATAGTGATGGGTTGCTAGCCTCATCACCTATAACATGATTCCTATGATTTTCGCCTATTCCCTCGATGGGCTTTTACCATCTGCGCGGAAACATAAACTTCATAATTTTAAACAATACTTCCAATCAGCACCAGATATAAATAAATAATCGAAGAACTCTATTGTGGCATCTCTCCACACTCTGTTTAAGAGGCAATAGGCAAAACCACCAGGCTTACCATAGCTTGCCACGACAACAACTAATTGGGATTGTCTATTTTTTTACAATGTATAGTAAATCGAAAACCATTTCGAGATAAATGCTTTTTAAATCGTTTTCTGTATTTACTTTATTTTATTTTACTATAATGAATTTATTACATGAAAAATAAGCAATGACCTTCATTTGACATTCCCAGACATGATGTAGACGGTCCAAAATGTACTTTATTTGCAAAGGTTACAAATTCTATGCTATTTACGCGTGGATTATACTACGGAGTTCAATTTGGACCCGCAATCTGACATTTCATTCATCTTATGACAGATGACAAGTAAATGGGCAATCTTGTTACTGTCATTCTTGTTTTTTCCACAGTTTACTTTCATATTGTTGTATTATAGTTTAGATTTAGAAGCACTTTCGGTAGATAATTAGGCAAGAGTGTAACCGCACAGCGATGTGCTTCGCTCACATGAAAGATTTTCCGCTAAATATTTTAATGAAGAGAGAAAATATTACGTTTTCGGTTTACTTTCGCCTACTGAGTTTACTGACTTATTTCCGGGTCCTGTTTTGTCTCGATCATACCTGGTATGTGTTTATGGACCTTTCTGCTTCGCGCAGAATGTTATGGTATGTGTAACGGTTGTGAAAATATAAAATTCATAGGAGAAGATCGCGTGAATCTTCCTGTGTTATTGTTGAATCATGTTGACATTGATACTAATGACAGTTTGCCAACTTCACCACAGATAGAAAAGACGTTAATGGCGGCACTTCACATACGTTTTTTGATCAATTTATCCAACTAGCTGTTGCCCGGGGCTTCGCCCCCGCTGCATTTTTTTTTCAAAATTTTATTTTCTACAAACTGTGACAAACACAATTAAAACGTTAAACGTCACACGTTAGTTGCGAAATAAACGGATTCCTAGAAATCGAGACATTTGTCAATTCCACTTTTTTTCCTCATCCGTGACTAAGATACCTAACTGCTGTTGCCAACACTCATGTCATTTCCATTTCGTTTTCGATCCATATTAGAACCTCCATTTTTGTATTTTAAACTTTGAAGCATTAAATCCTTTTTTAAAATAAACAAACATGGCAAATCAATCTTGACACAATAGAGCCCAATTAAAAATAAATTAAAATTTGACGTAAGTCATTCATTGTAAACAAAGAAATCGTAAAATATTTTTTGTATTTTGTATAATTATCTTAATACGTAAGTGTTGCGGACAAAATCTGGTCGACTCAAAACAGATATTTTCTCATGCTGAACAACTTACAACATGTTTCAGTCCAATACGTGTTATTTTTATTGTGTCATCTCACGTCAAAACACATGACACGGGTCACATTATACTGGCTGGTCGGGTAGCGCACAGTAGTTCATTAAAATCCATTTTTTTGTGGTTTTTCTTAAAAAAATCTAAAAACGAAGAGCAGTTTGCAACTCTCCAGCATGAGACGAATCTAATGACATATAATTTATCAAAATCGGACCATAACTGTAGATCTGATGGCTTGTACAAAAATCGGCCTCGCGTATTTTATATATATATAGATAAGCAGATGTGTCGCACCGGCAATGGAAACTCTGACGTCATCAACCAAAATACTTTCAATAATTAATAGTAAAAAAAATACCGAGTTATATGAGAAAATATTGAAATTGGTTTCTTATAATTGACTATTCTGCACAAAAAAAATATAAAAAGGATAGGTATTTTTTTTAGACAATCCCAATTGTTGAGCATACATGGCACGTTGTCACAGTGACATGGTATGCTTGTTAGTGTTTATAAAACACGTTGCTAAAGTTTGGCAACGTCAGTATGACAGCGTTCTATAGTGGCTCGACAATTAAAATTGTTGACCGTACCGGCTGCAGTGGAAGACAAATTTAAATGCTTTGTCGAATAAACCAACCAAACACTTCAATTTACCTCATTTCAGTTATCGTTTAAGCTGTTTGCGACTCACTCGTATATAACAATTTTAGGGCTCTCGTAAGCTCTTGTAATCCCGCAAAACTTTATAAAGCTCTTGCAAATTTAGATTATAATAAACACGCGCGATGTAACTTATATACTTAAAGTTTTAAGCACGTTGTCGCCGTTACGTTGAAGTGGAAACTCGTGTTTCGCGTTCTTATTATTCTAATTCTATTAGGATGAAGCATCATTTAAATTCTATGATACATCACCTTTTTATTCATAATTGATTTTGGTTAATAAGTCAATCCAATTTTTTTCGTAACAACGCCAGAAACCTAATAGATCGCGCGCACTTTTCTCAACCAAGAAGGAACGGAGGTATTTGTATGGAGTAAGCGGTTGCATGTATCTTTACCACATTGATTGATGTTCAAAAAATTATTATGAAAAAAAAAAATTGCAAGAGTTTCAATCGAACTGGATCAACCACCGGCTGAAACAATCCAATGCAATACCAAGACGAATTTCTTAAAAAAAAACTTTAATTCTGCAAATAGGCCGCTAAGTGCTCCTTTACATGTCTTTTTTGGAAACTGCCAACGCATTCGGAAAGACCACCATTGCCAAGAATGCGCCGCAAGAAACTTAACACAAAGTCATCATCCATGGCGACCACTACAACTCCTACTCAGTTTGACGCTCATGCGCACGAGGTGGTGTAGCGACATGGTGTGGAAAATACGCCTTATCCATCCGCCCAGGGCGGGTTTACCGGAGGTATGTGAGGCTCTCGCGCGCTGGCGGGCATACCCACTAAAAACCATACGATTTCCCTATTCGGTTGTATGTGAGGCGTTACGGGAGCACTCGGTGTCACCGCGACGCCCCACCACCCTGGGATGGGGTTCCCTCTTCGCGGCACCTGTGCAATGCAGGTTTGGGAAATTGGTGTAGCGACCCTAGCGTCACCTAGACCAACCGAAGAAGCTAACGAAGTTTCTCAACGCAGATGCATAAATACCTGCAACTTCCAAATCTCTTCCTTCGGAGTTTGGTCCTTAGACATAACATCTGCCTGGAGAGAGATTTCTCTATTGTGGGGAGCCACAGTGGCTTACGCAGTCGATCTTAGAGGTGAATGAAACCTTGCGCACTATGAAAACACGTGAGCACACCGTTGACATGCCTACATGGTATAGCAAATAGCATCAGGACGTTTCCTGTAGCTTCAGAATCTTGCGTAAAAAACCGTTTTCCTTATAGTTATTTTCTTGTCAACCTCGTTCAACATTTTGCCCGTTGAAATATTTCAGGCATTTATGTTCTGCCGTTCTAATTTGGATTCTGGGAATCGATTGTTCCGAGAATCAATAACCGTTTCTAACTGTAATAATACAGCCGAATTGGTGTAATATTGTTTCAGTAATGGTACATTTCGGTACCTACTTTCTTTGTACAATCCTACTAATACTATACCTAAATGTGAAAGTTTGTGAGTGAGTATGTATGTTAGTTCCTTCTTCACGCTGAAACTACGAGACGATTTGGAACGGAGATGAGTTTAATGGTACCTTAGGGTATAACATAGGCTACTTTTAATTCCGGAAAATTGTATAGTTCCCGCGGGATAACAATAAAAGTCGTAGCTGGCTAGAGTCGCGACGTAAATAATTATTGCAGAATATACTATCAACATCAGTTCTTGCGTCTAATTCTACGCCGACGAAGTTGCGGGCAGAAGCTAGTAATTAATAATACTGAGACTGTTTTAAAAGTATCAAATAGTAAAAGTGACAAGGCACTAGCAGTGTTTAGATGGGTACTTTTGAGGCTTTCAAAAAAGCTTTAACATAATTATTACAGACATCCGATAAAAATATAAAAGACAATCCGATAATTACTTTGAATTAAAAGTTTTAAAACCCCCACGCATTAATCGAATAATTAAACTTAAATAAAAATAATTTAATTTTATGCCCAAAATGCCTTACATCGGATTGGAAATGAGCTGATATTCTTCAAACTAATAAACCGATTTTTACCAAACATTGCCAAGAAGCACCGCAAGGAAACCTTGCTTTTGAATAAAAAACCGCATCGAAATCAGTCCATCCACACACAGACATTGACATCAAACTTATAATATCCCCCTGCGCCAGGGGTTAAAAAGTCTTCGCGACCCACAGGATTCCTTACAATTGGCTTAAAACTATTGCATTTCCAAGTTATCTGTACCTAAACCGCGGTCTAATCAAAAGAAACAACACCAAATAGCGCTCACCAGTAGGCTTATTACCTAACTCGCTCGCAATCACCATTGTGTTCATTTTGACAGTTCATATATGGGCTGACAATTGGCATCGGAATCAGCTAGCTGTCACATTCGTACAAGAACTGTCAAAATGAACACAATGGCGACTGCGAGCGAGTTAGGTAATAAGCTAATAAGCCTACAGATTCGTGACAAAAACAAACGACAAACGCCGTACGCACCGAAAATGACAACCAACACATACGACAAAACAAAACACAAATAAGGCTAAAGATAATCAATATTAGCTTGTAATGAGAAAACTTGTTGGGCAAATAGGCAAAGTTTCGGGATGCCGGGGCATTAGGGACGCACCTGGTTGCTTTATCTTGGAAATTAAGGACGCGTGTTCAACCCTGACTGTTAAAAGGAATGCCGTTGCGTGTTGGTTGTGGCTGTATTTTTTAAACGACTTTTCCGATACGCCAAGGAAGGCAAAATTCGATTTTTGATGTTCGTTTCGTGCCGTTCCGCTCTCACTAATAGTTATTAATTTGAGAGTGAAAGGGACGGTGTGATACGAACTTCGAAAATCGAATTTCGAAGTAGCCCCCCTGGTCACCTGACGTTCACCACTCATGGCCACCTAGGCAAAGATAGAAACCTCATGTACCAGTAATTTCACCAGTTGTCTTACCCTTTTCACCTACCCAGTGCCACTGTTTGAATAACACAAGCGTATTTGATTAACTGTACTTGAGCGTTTTTCAAAAAAAAGTCAACATGAACATAATTTCCAGAATTTAACTATTCTGAGTTTTTCTTATTCAGAATTGCTTACTCTATCTAATCTTATACAAAAAAAAAATGTGTCCCAGATTTAACTTGCATTTTTTTCCTGTTTGTCTGTTAGATCCCAAAATTTCCGTCAATTAGATTACTTGCCGAAATATGTCATCCTTGCTAATATTCTAATTGCCAAGCAGCAGTGAGTTTGTCAACGAATAAATATTGAATAAGAGTCTTATAACAGACGGAAAGTTGAATAATGTTGACCGACATACAAAACATAGCGATACTAATACAAGCAGTGATCACACTTTTCCTTTTTTTTGTTTTTGATTGACAGATAAATCTACTTAAAACGGCTGAACAAATTCATACATACATACATACCGTCACTTCTCTTTCCCACAGGGGTAGGCAGAGACTTCATTGTTCCACTTGCTACGATCCTGACATACTTCTTTCGCTTCATCCACATTCATCAATCCCTTCATACATGCTCGTCGGTTTCGGATACTTCTGACCTGACCTTTTTCCAAAACGTCTCTTGTTTGATCTCGGAACGTCCGCCTAGGCCTTGTAACAAAACGTCCCCCCCCCCCCCTAGTCTATATTTTCTTAAAATGCTAAGATATATTAAAAAAACTGTAAATTAATTTAAAATAATTTCTAATAGCGCGCCTAACGTACCTAAGCTATACATAGCTCAATCCAACGCGTACTTAATATAGGAGGTAAATAAAGCCGCCTACTAATAAAATATACATGTCGTGGAAGTCTAACAAACTATACTGGTCATGATACGTGATATATTGAAGAAATGGCCATGTGATCGTCTAGTGCGTGAATCGTCTAGTAATTAACTTAAATACCCTTCGTTGTGTCCGCATCCTACGTAACCCTGGGAACGTTTAGCGACGAGTAAAGATTGATCAACCTATGAAGCAAAACTAACATGCATACGCGACGGCTAGCAACACATTGCTTCAAGGATTTTAGTTTGCGCTGAACTAAAAGAATTGATGATTGAAATTAACTGATTGGAAAGAAATTTATGCTGAGTTAATGAAGTATAGAGTATTATAGTTAAGTGATCATTTGGGCAAGTATGGAAATAAATCGAACATATTTAATAATTTATAAAGCTCGTCATAATAGTAGTATATGGAAAAGTAAGCAAGTCGATGGCTAATAGCGTAGCAGGGAAACACCTTTTGATTAAAGTTTCAAGGAGATCTATGGAATGTAAAGAACCTGTAAATTAGTCTATTACATGTTATGCTAAAATATTGATCAACTTATGATCAACTTAAAGAAGTCCGCTGCTAGAAAGTAAGTATGAACACAAATCAGATTGTCAATGGAAAATAGAAATGCACATTATAAACACAGTTATAAAAGATATGTGATATATTAATTATTTCCCCCCCTTATCCCCGACCGTCACAGTAGACCTTCATAGGCATGAGTTTGGGTTCCCTTTAATATAGAGAACAGCAAGTCTGAGTTTGATTTCGAGTAGTATTCTTTCACTACTGTATGACTTCATACTGTACTTCAATATAGGCAACTAGCCAAACCAATGCGCTACCGGATGAGGTATGGTCTCCCCGTCCATGATTCAATAGTGATATAAAATTACTCACTTAAATAAAGACTTCAATTCACAAGTCTAATAAATAACATGTACACTGTTATTGTAGTAACTTTGCGATAGCAGAGAATAGTTTTACAAGGTAAATTAATCTTGTGATGATGATAAATAGCAGATTCCATTTCCACTATTAATTGATCGTAATTCAGATGGTGATGATGATGACTCTCAATGCATTTGTAGTGCTTCCCGGTCTAGGTAAAACAACTACATGCGAGTCTCGACGATTTAAAATTGGTTTCAAATGAGGTGTTGATTAATCTACCCTCAAAACAATCCAGCCAAGGCAAATTCATCAAATATTGAAAGTAAATGATTCAAAAGTAAGTAATTCATATGACCGTTGAATACAGACATAATGAATAAGTAACACTGCATAATATCAGCCTAAGCTCACATATCACAAACAAAGTAACACAAAACAAAAGAAATCACTCACTCAGTATTTCTTCTGTGGCAGCTGCGCAAATCAGGAACCCAGCAGATACCCAGAGCCTGATAACTCTAGGGGGAAGTTTCCCGACTCCCATACGGCAGACGAGCGCCAGGTCGATCCCCAACGCCTGACTCCGTCCCGAAAGACGTTAAACCCCAAGCTTTGTTAACACCGCAAGGTTGCCTTGGGGCCGGGAACCTCGTCCCGTAAAGTCCCTACTTCAAGCGTGACAGAATTAGAACACACAATCAGAATTCATGGCCAATAATCAAACGTCATGACAATGACGATGATGGCGGTAATTTCTCTGCCGATACCCCGGACTCAGGGCACCGATCATGATACTGACGGCTAAAGGTGTCCTGGCCACAGAGAAATCGGATTAGGGAAGGATCAAGGATATTGGTGAGGTTGGTATGGTAATTGGTTCACGAACACTGATTGCGAAGCACAATAAATAATTAAACAATTAAACTAAGTTAAATAATTAAACTGAATAATTAAACTTTGTCAAAGTAAATAAACTGCGAACCGATATCGCTTACAACAGCAAGACCTCGCTTGAAGAAATTCCGAAAACAAGTAATCCCGATTCCTTGAAGAACCGTTCTATTTATACCCAT
The DNA here is from genome assembly GCA_932294345.1 of Pandemis cinnamomeana. Lineage (NCBI taxonomy): Eukaryota > Metazoa > Arthropoda > Insecta > Lepidoptera > Tortricidae > Pandemis > Pandemis cinnamomeana. The sequence continues at coordinate 11,240,928 of OW028721.1, forward strand.
TATCTGCATCTCGTGCATCTCGTGCGTCTCGTGCGTCTCGTGCAACTCCGGCATCTCATGCGTCTCAAGCCTCTCCGGCGTCCCGAGCGTCTCGAGCTTCTCATGCATCTCGTGCGTCTCGTGCATCATTTGAACGTCGTCAAACCAAAACGATCTTTACGCTCAACCCAATAAGGTCGAATTACGCTATTCCCTGTGAGTCTCGGACCGTATACATACAACAACATACACACCTGTTTTGTGGTTAGGCTAGCGTGTGAAAGAGATAGAATGCACCGCAGATACGAACAACATGAAACAACACGATCAATGAAAGTTAATTCATTCTAGTGATGAGGAAGCACGGATGGTGCTGACTATGCAATTTTATTATCAAACATTTTGGTGTCATATACTACATGTAGTATATTATGTAAAGTAAAGCTGTAGTTCACTCGTCCTTCACACAGTTTTTAGTACCTTCCTGCGCAATCTATTTGATCATGTTCCTATTGCCCTCGTACAGAATTCCCAGCTTAATTATTATTTATTCTATCTTAGAAAAGGTCCCTCTTAATATATTAATTGGATTATTCCAATATTATTAATTGACTATGGGCATCGCCCAATCATATATTTGTGAAATTAACGGTAAAATACGCTATGTACCGTTACAACCACCCCCCAATGTTTGCGCAAGTGGAAAGCTGACAAGCTGATAAACTGAAGTAAACAGTTAAAATCACATGTATTCACAAATATATGAACCTTCAAAATTGATCACTCTTAATTTATTAGCATTTTTCCCATGAGTGTATTTGGAATGTGTGGTGTGTTTTTAGACCGAAAGGTAGTAACTAAGGTAACAACTGAACCCATCAAGTTCACGACTAAATAATTATGAACGAATATCACCCTCACAAGGCAATCTAGTCTTAGATAGGGAAACTGTTTTGTGAGAACAATCCCCGGCTCTAGTAGCACGTTTCACCAGTCCCGCCATACCAGTCTTGCTCCTGCATATCGACCGAATATGGAAATTCCGATAAAATCCCTTCCAAAACTAGAGTACGTTAATAGATATTGGGCCATAAGCACCCGTTAATCAATAGTCTCATTCGAAAGATCCCTTCAATACAGTAATCGCTATTCTTTCGGTGAGTGTGTAGTGTGTGAAGATTTAAGCATCGCATCCTAGCTTCTGCTTGGCTGCACCGCATGTAAAGTAATGATTATCTAGCGCCAGCTTCATAGCTGATGTCAATTTGACTTAACCTAACTCCATTCGCACTGGAAAATCATTTGTAGTGTGCTGTTCAGGGGTTGAATGCCAATAAACCGTCCTTATTAACCCCAAAATTGCTAAGTTGCTGCAGCCTCTCATACTATAGCATAACGTCATTTTTGGTCTCGTCAAGAAGTCAACATAGCATCAATACACAACCTTGTTCTTCCTTCCCCATTCCAATCGCAATTTCATACCTAGCTACACCAAATCAGCAATTTCATCAGGTAACTTAGACGTAAGTGGAATATATATAACGGACTGAATCAGTCGTTATCTTTCGAAGGTTCATACAAATGGACAAAAACAATTACATCACCACATCTCGCAGCTAGTGCAAAACAACCTCGTCTGTGCAATATGCGCACTGACACGCAACTTGAAAATTGAAAATATAAAACACGCAGGCAAAGCCGTCCGGCACCCTATGTTACGGAGTAGCAAGGCAACCGTTTTCATCCTAAATATATCAAATTAACTTAATTTAATAATTTATCCATCTATCCTACTTATTTGTAAGAGCCAATCGCTTTCCACCTGCACAAGTCAAATCTACTAACTTTAAATTATTTTCCCGCATTTATATCTACTCTTTCCTATAATTAACATAACATAACCTTATGGTAAACTTAATGAATTAATTCTATGATCTTAAAGCTAAGACTTATAACTAGACTAAAACCCGTGGTAGCTCAGTGTTCTAGCCTGCGACCCAACTCGTGGCAGGGTTCGCACCCCCCAGAGTCATCCAGAATTCAAACAGGGTAACGTGAGAAAACCCGCGGAGCAAATTGGTAGGTGAAGTCTCCAACCCACACAAAGCCCGCGCAGAACCTAGACGATGTCGTTTAACAATTGGATAGACTTAACTAAATACTTAAGAAAAATATTTAATCCTGATAATGTTAATGTAAAATATCCAGAAAAGATATCGCTAAGATCAAGACATCCGCGCTACCTACATTTCCAGTAATAAAGTACCTAATTAAATTCAGAACAAACACAATATTCAACATACTCTAGATACTATGCCCAAATGACCATCAACTCAAACATAAAACCCAGATAGACCATAGGTAGATAACATATGGAACCGATAGGTAATGCGTGCATATAGTGTACACACTTACGAATAAGAACAGAAAAGAACAAGTGAGTGTAACATTTATGCCAGTACCTCTTACGTCAAAATAATCATTACTTCCTTACAGTTGACACAAATTCATGTATACATTTTATTTTTTTTGTAAATGGATAATATTGTGATAATTCGTTAACGCAGTGATCTATCTAAAAATATTCAAAATACCTACTACTCAGGTTACCGCCAACCGAGTTTACACTATAATCAACTATGCACACTAGAGGGCGCTATAACAAACCTACAACCATTAACGTTGATGCGTATCGAAACTTTTCATAAGAATAACTTTCAAAATATGTAATTATTTTCCTTACCATGAAAAGTACGTTTAAAATAAACAACTATTTTAATTTTGTTTAAAATTAGCCTAACGTAAGTTACCAACCAAAGTCATAAAACGAAACGCAATTCCAATTCAATAGTAATTATTTAAAATAAGGGTAGGCATGCGCTGAACTGTGCCGGTCTGATCAAACTACCCTTCCCTTTTTTATGCGGGCGCACTGCCACGGTGTTGAGTCAATATTTGTTAGACAAAACTCGACCTTAAATAATGGACATACTGGGTTACTAATTATTTTTGCTTCTTGTATTTGTGAATGACTACGCTATTGCAAGGGCCAACTAAATATACTTTTAAGTAACTGACGCAATATTAACAAAGGGTAAATTGTCTTAAGAATCAAACGATAAAGAGTGAATTGGATCACAATATGCAAAGGAAGCAAACATCTTAAAGTTGAAAGCGAGTTGTAGACTTCTACTAAGTGCGCTCATTTTTTTTTATAGAGTTCCGTACTATCTGTACCTTGAAGGGAAAACTGTGTAATCGGTTACTGCGTCTGTTCGCATCTTATATCTGTGAATGTCTACGCTATAGTAAGGTTAACTTGGTAAACTGTTATGTAACAATCGCAATAGTAAATAAGAACTGAACGATAGTAAAATGTTTAGAATTATTTCTGAAATCAAAAGATAATTGCGAATGAAATTTCTACACGAAAGAAAACAACAAAATTTAAAAGTCAACCCTAGTGTTGAGTTTTACGAGTTCTTAGTGTGTCTGTCCGTCAATTGGTCACACCGTAACTATTCTATTTCTCGATTACAGGAAAATCTAGAAATGTTTTTAAAAAAATCGATTACAGGAAAATCTAGAAAAGTTTTAAAATTTGCGTAGTATAAATAATTTGTTAAAACATGTGCTCGCGCACCGCGGGCCACCTAGCGAACGTCCTACGAACTATCAAAGAAAACACCGCGCATATTTCAAGAAAGCTCTAAGCGCCTCTACAAACTGCGCCGGACCGTACAGCTCCAGTGCTGCCACCTATCGATTAGTTTTTATGTTTTTGTACATATTTATATCGATCGATTTATAGTATCGTAACGGATATAATAAAATTATAGATAAAAACATCAAATAATAACCAGTTCTTCTGCCCTGCGTTGCACTAGACTTGAATATAGGCGGGAATTGATAGGGAAAGGAGAAGAAAACTGAGGCTGACTGCAGCGACCTACCAGATCCCCCATACATGTGCTTACATGCCAATAACCAATGTAAAATGAGTCCACACTACGTATATTTTGCTTAAGGGCAGGGCTCTTTTGTCACTGGACTATCATAGCTAAATACCGGCGTAACCATGTACCTGTATACCTATAAACTTGCATTAGGCCCGTTTTTATGACTATCTATCTATCTTCGTAATCTACAAATATAAAACTACCGCACACTAGCTTCATTTGTTTAGGAACCGAGCTCTAATAACACTGGATTGATATATTCACTAGCCTAACTGCATACATACATACATAGGTACTCAGAATTACATACTTACAATTATGTACGGAACCTATTTTTTCATGAAATATAATCAGCTCCGAAAATGTTTAACATTATAATTATGACAAATTCACAATAACAAAACAGAGCATGCTTGTACTAATTACAAAAGATAGGGATTCCTACATTCTATCGAACTAAAGCTCAAAATTATTATAATCATCTTGCCAGGATTGTGCAAGTGAAACAAGGCATATCTTTGCAAGTCTTATCTACCCCCTATGAGAAAGAGGCGTGATGATACGTACGTATTATCAAAGTCATGAATGTAAGCATTTAAAATTTTTGAAGTACCTAGTAATTACTGCTGAACCAACTTCAATGATATTCATTAAATATAGAATTGTATATAATCTGGAAAAGCCATAACAAATGCACATTAATGAGTTTAAAATTTAACTGATACATTATATGACACCCCTGCATACTAATGAATATACATAAACTTCTATTCTTGTCAATATCAATACCTCTGGAGCTACCTGTAAGTACACTACTAGATAGATAGATATAAATTACCTTGCCTACCTACAGACAGTATGAGTAGCCGCTGCGTATTTTGAACCTACTTACTGAAATTGTAGCGAATTCGGAATAAAAAGGCTATAATAATAATAATTTAGAACCTAAGCGAGATCTCCCATTAATCGAACTTGTGGAAAGAAGGTAGAAAATATGAATCATTAGTCAATTGATATAATCACTTCAAAATGTAATCCTACCCTATCTTATTTTATTCTACTATCCTACTAATAATAATAGAATTCACAGTCTGTGAGGATGTATGTATGCATTGGTGGTATGGGTGTATAGTTGGTATGGATGCATGGGTGGTATAATTGTATGAATGAATGTAATATGCTACTATTTCCACGTCAGTACGGCTGAATAGATGTGAATGAAATTTAGCATAATGATAAACTATAGACTGTAATAACGCGTGACTTTTATACCTAAACCTGCGTAACTTTCGCTGGTTAACGATAAACAAAACTATTTGCAGACAAAGCCGCACGATGGAGCTAGTCTTTTCGGCACCTACCTAATTTAAACGTACAACAAGGGAAACAAACTAATAGGTGGGTTACTCGATAGTAGGTAAGCAACCATCACTGCTCATGGACATCGCAACACCGGAGCATTTGCAGATGCGTTACCGGTTCAGTGAGTCAGGATAAAATACCTGATGTGTTATGCCAGTAATTCCATTGACTATCCTACGGCTGAACACAGCAGCGCTAGTACTGCTGCTTGGCGGTAGGATTAACAAATAAGATGCTACATTTTTAATAGAAGCTTCTTATTCCGACAGTAATTATACTTCACTTGGCTATAACTTGTGTAATCAACTCATTTACACACAAACATACGTACATTATAAATACAAAGTACCTGAAGTGAACGAGCCACGACCTATTCTACCCAACAAACAAACAAACATTTATGAAGATTGCAAGATTAAAAGCTTGATCAATAAATAAACTTTTATAAGAGCGTAGATAATACACATTCCTAAACAGACCTACCTACCATCATTATCACTATCATCATCATCATTATCACTATCCACTATCATAAACACCATTATCTAACAACTATCGTCATCATAATCATCATCAGCCCACACACGTCCCACCGCTGGGCACAGAACCGCTGTCCGAATGAGAGGAAGCCTACCAATGCACCTGAGGCGGTCCTACCCACCATATTGTATACCTAATTTACTGATCTTACGAGTACCTATGAAATTCGTAGTAAAATCAACCTTTAAAACAACCATAATACATACGTGCTTAGAGTCAGTGTATTTCTTAATGTTCCCTACAGCTTAAAATAATAAAGGAAAGCATCGATGACGGACAAGAAAGCATTTCAATACCAACTATAAACTTACTTAAAGTCTGCCTTTGTCTAAATTTCTACAATAAAATCTAATGTAGACTTAATAGTATTCCAGAGTAAACAATGACATGATCGTGTCCTATCAACCGACACCTCCTACAGAGAAACACTTACTGAACTATACTTATATACATACACTACAGGTTTTAAGTCAAAATTTAAGAAAGACAACCCTACGACCAACGATAGTCATCCTGCCTCCACATAGTGTAATACCTACTTACACTAAACAGAGTCAATTCAATCTATTATATAACTTTGTCACCAAATGATACCCCTCCCCAGTGATATCATAGGTACCACTTTTGTGAGCTATATTAAAACTAAGGGTGGTAAAAGTTCTTGACATCCTCAGTCTTTATTAGGAGGTCTAAGAAGAACAAACTATAACTCACACTCAATACATACTCACAACTATTACGCAATGTAATAAAATAAGGCACCCTAATTAACCCCATGAAATGACTTCTATGTTTTGACTAAAATACCCCCATATACATAACACACATAACTAACTATCGCCAAGTATACACAGGTCCCTACAAAACTCATACAACCGTAACGAAAAATCACAATGAACAAGAGTACATTCACTAATATAATAAACCAATCTAAATGCTCCGAGATAGGTACAACTGTCACTAAACATAAAACTCTCACAGCCATAGCTGTAATTTCAACATCACCTATTTTCGAACTCAATTCCTATAACACTACTCTTTTTATTTCGTAAACACGACATACATACTAGTCATTACTACCGTTCGAAACCTTAATTTTGTTTGCTATCACGGTGAATACATAGACTTAAGTCTCTGTCTACCCTCTATGTCTTAGCACATGAGCCTACCTTAGTAGTAAAGTTTCCTAACAAACAAGGCAAGGGTTCCTCAATATCAAGCCCCGGCCACGAACTACTCTATAAAGGCCTATCGAACATATTCATGTAATCCACAAGAAGACTACCCCAATCGCTAGCTTAGTATTATCACCGTAATTAAAAAGTATATTTATTACACCCCCCCGACCTTGCAACCTTTAAAACCTTACTAGTATTCTCAACCTAATGGAAATCATTCTGAAATAACTATGCACCCCCCCGACTTTACAATCTTACAAATCTAGCGTATCTACATTATAAGCAATGTTATCTATAAAAGTATCGGAGTAATTTAAGATTCCCTATCTGGATATACAAGACACTGTAATCATAAAATCTACCTACAGTCAAATAAACATTCAGTTTTAATTTAATAGTGCATCTAAAATAGCAACTTGTTTACAAACCAGTTAAATATTCTAACACATTCTTAAGTCACAAAAATATTCATCTACACCGGGAACCCTAAATCAACTTTTATAAGGAAGGTAGGTATCACATTAACCGAACCGAACTACCCTAATCGAATCGACAATTCGAGAAGTCTACCTGTATTTGACCGGCTTATACTTATAATTTCCAATGAAGGGGCAAATACACTAAGTCTGTCTCTGCATACGTCTTGCAGCGTAAGAACATTACTTACACGTAATGCAATTCACATCTATACCACCACGGGGTAAACAGAGCCTATGACAACATAAGAGAAAGACATTAAATAAAATACCATAATATGCTACAGAAGTAAAAAAAAAGACAACCTAAAAGATCGAAAGCACCTATCCTAATAGGAATAAACCTAAAATAATTACACAAAAAGATCCACGTATGGGTCGAAGTGTATCAATAGGGACCCCTAGATCAAGATTAGATAAACTTAAAGTAACGTAAGTGCAAAAATGGTACCTAACAAGACTTTTGTTGATTAACCTAGTGTGAGACAAGTTCGGCGACTCAATAAAGCGAACGCAACAGTGTAATTGCTCCTTAAAATATAATCCTACCGAGTAAGGTGCTAGATTTTTTTGTCAGTTAGCTAGCAGTATCCTATCTACAACGGACGTCGATTAAAGTAAGAGTGCAAGTGGATAAATTAAATTTACAACAATAATGACCGAACGTAATATACAAGTGATTACATCAACTACGAGTGGACTGAACAAGTTTAGTTAAAAGGAGCAGAGTTTACAACGTAAAGTGCAAAAATGGTTGTTAGTATCCTACCTACAACGGATGTTGTTTATTCTAAAAGTAAGGGTGCGAAGTGGATAAAAATTTGCAAAAATCTTCACGGGACGCAATGAATGAACGGAATCATGAACCAACGAAACTATGAAATGAAGTGGACCAATGAAAGTTTACGACAATAATGATAAGGTAATATTAAGTGCAAAGTGAACAAAGAGAATGTGAAAACATCGTGACGAAACGAGACTACCAGAACTTGAACTACGAGTGCTTATAATAAGTGTTGAGAAAATAAAATGCTACAGTAATAATTTAGAAAATTATGTAAAGATCAATATTAAAATTTTATTCTAAAGGTGACTGTTTTATTGTACTATATCCAACTAATAATCTATTTTAGTAACCTATAGAAAATACCAATCCTTACTCTCACTTTTCCATTACACGGCAACACTGTGTCCAACAATTACTTTTTATAAAAAAGCAACTGTTGGACAATTCCTAGGTAACCTACCTATGATAAAAGTTTAAGAGACAACCAGACTTATAAAATACGAGCTAAAAGTATCATCCTATTACGATAAAAAATTATAAACAACCTGAATTGAGCTATGTATTATCAGCTAACAAGTATTGATATATGACCTAACTACACCAGGACCTAAGATAATCCTAAATCCTGGTCACGCGAAACCACTGTAACAAAACGTCCCCCCCCCTAGTCTATATTTTCTTAAAATGCTAAGATATATTAAAAAAACTGTAAATTAATTTAAAATAATTTCTAATAGCGCGCCTAACGTACCTAAGCTATACATAGCTCAATCCAACGCGTACTTAATATAGGAGGTAAATAAAGCCGCCTACTAATAAAATATACATGTCGTGGAAGTCTAACAAACTATACTGGTCATGATACGTGATATATTGAAGAAATGGCCATGTGATCGTCTAGTGCGTGAATCGTCTAGTAATTAACTTAAATACCCTTCGTTGTGTCCGCATCCTACGTAACCCTGGGAACGTTTAGCGACGAGTAAAGATTGATCAACCTATGAAGCAAAACTAACATGCATACGCGACGGCTAGCAACACATTGCTTCAAGGATTTTAGTTTGCGCTGAACTAAAAGAATTGATGATTGAAATTAACTGATTGGAAAGAAATTTATGCTGAGTTAATGAAGTATAGAGTATTATAGTTAAGTGATCATTTGGGCAAGTATGGAAATAAATCGAACATATTTAATAATTTATAAAGCTCGTCATAATAGTAGTATATGGAAAAGTAAGCAAGTCGATGGCTAATAGCGTAGCAGGGAAACACCTTTTGATTAAAGTTTCAAGGAGATCTATGGAATGTAAAGAACCTGTAAATTAGTCTATTACATGTTATGCTAAAATATTGATCAACTTATGATCAACTTAAAGAAGTCCGCTGCTAGAAAGTAAGTATGAACACAAATCAGATTGTCAATGGAAAATAGAAATGCACATTATAAACACAGTTATAAAAGATATGTGATATATTAATTATTTCCCCCCCTTATCCCCGACCGTCACAGTAGACCTTCATAGGCATGAGTTTGGGTTCCCTTTAATACAGGGTGAAATTTTGAACGTGATACAAAGTCGATGTTTTCGATACATCTCTGAAGGACTTAAAGGCTCTGCTAAGTCTTGAGTTACCAAAGTAATTAATTAGAACTTAATTAACGATTGTATTTATCCCATTTTTAATTGGCATGTGTGGTTACCCCACCCTTTAAATGACAGAGCAAAAAGTTTAAATTTGTTTTATAATAGGCACTCGCCTCTTTGGTTCACTTTGACATAAAAATAAAATAATACTGCTAATTCGTGACGTGAGTTGTCATAACAAATATCTCTCGGTTTATTAAAATTTTACTGAAAAATGCCGCCTGCTTATCCTTATACGCATGTTGAGCGTTTAGATATGGTTATTTTTTATCACACATCAAGTAGTACGGTGCGGACACAGACATTGTTTCACGAAAAGTATCCAGACTCTCCAATCCCGTCTCGTCGTTTAATAAACCACACTGTCCAAAACTTGAGGGATTATGGACAATTGTCCGTTCCATCACATGCACAAGGTAGAGGATCTCGAGCACGCTACTCGGATGCGTTTCGTACTCGGATACTTCGTTATTTCAACCGCCACCCTCAAGCAAGCACAAGGGATGCAGCCGCACGTTTTGGAACAACACAATTTTTTATGTGGAAGCTATTGAATGCTGAAGGTCTACACCCGTTCCATTTCCAACGCGTGCAAGATATTGTTCTTGCAGATTACTCCAGAAGAGTTCAGTTTTGTGAGTGGTTTTTGGAACACTTGCATTTAAATATCATTTGGTCAGACGAAGCAACTTTCCGGAAGAAAATCAAAACGACCTACACTTCCAACAAGATGGAGCTCCAGCCCACTTTTCTCGTCGGGTGCGGAATTATTTAGACCAAGAATTCCCCGATAGGTGGATTGGCCGCAATGGTCCAATCGCATGGCCTCCTCGTAGTCCCGACCTAACACCGCTGGACTTCTTTTTATGGAGTGGAATTAAAAGGCGAGTCTACAAACGTGAGTCCCACACAGTCACAGACTTCGGCAAAAAACCATACAGGCGTTTGATGCTGTTAAAGCCAAATTGTTTGTGCTTGGAAAACTCAAAGAGCAGAGCTATGCCGGCGGGAAGGTGGTGGTCATTTTGAGCATTTATTGAAGTATGTTTGAGAAATCCATTTTGTTTTTGATATTAAATAATGATTATTACCACTCTGTTTGTTATTTACACCAAAATAATACATAAGAGCTAGGGATTTAAGTTATCTGCGATGTTGATATTACTCGTATTATTTGACATTATCCACTAGATGTTAATTACAGCGATAAAACCTTTCAACTGTCAAATGTAGGGTAGCAATACTTTCAGTTTCTGAATTATTTTTTTGTTAGGAAATTATCAATATTTAATTAAGACAAATTTTAACAAATGAGTTAATGCATCTAATTATACAGCATCTGCTGAGCAGGAAACACGTAATTTGTATCACGTTCAAAATTTCACCCTGTATAGAGAACAGCAAGTCTGAGTTTGATTTCGAGTAGTATTCTTTCACTACTGTATGACTTCATACTGTACTTCAATATAGGCAACTAGCCAAACCAATGCGCTACCGGATGAGGTATGGTCTCCCCGTCCATGATTCAATAGTGATATAAAATTACTCACTTAAATAAAGACTTCAATTCACAAGTCTAATAAATAACATGTACACTGTTATTGTAGTAACTTTGCGATAGCAGAGAATAGTTTTACAAGGTAAATTAATCTTGTGATGATGATAAATAGCAGATTCCATTTCCACTATTAATTGATCGTAATTCAGATGGTGATGATGATGACTCTCAATGCATTTGTAGTGCTTCCCGGTCTAGGTAAAACAACTACATGCGAGTCTCGACGATTTAAAATTGGTTTCAAATGAGGTGTTGATTAATCTACCCTCAAAACAATCCAGCCAAGGCAAATTCATCAAATATTGAAAGTAAATGATTCAAAAGTAAGTAATTCATATGACCGTTGAATACAGACATAATGAATAAGTAACACTGCATAATATCAGCCTAAGCTCACATATCACAAACAAAGTAACACAAAACAAAAGAAATCACTCACTCAGTATTTCTTCTGTGGCAGCTGCGCAAATCAGGAACCCAGCAGATACCCAGAGCCTGATAACTCTAGGGGGAAGTTTCCCGACTCCCATACGGCAGACGAGCGCCAGGTCGATCCCCAACGCCTGACTCCGTCCCGAAAGACGTTAAACCCCAAGCTTTGTTAACACCGCAAGGTTGCCTTGGGGCCGGGAACCTCGTCCCGTAAAGTCCCTACTTCAAGCGTGACAGAATTAGAACACACAATCAGAATTCATGGCCAATAATCAAACGTCATGACAATGACGATGATGGCGGTAATTTCTCTGCCGATACCCCGGACTCAGGGCACCGATCATGATACTGACGGCTAAAGGTGTCCTGGCCACAGAGAAATCGGATTAGGGAAGGATCAAGGATATTGGTGAGGTTGGTATGGTAATTGGTTCACGAACACTGATTGCGAAGCACAATAAATAATTAAACAATTAAACTAAGTTAAATAATTAAACTGAATAATTAAACTTTGTCAAAGTAAATAAACTGCGAACCGATATCGCTTACAACAGCAAGACCTCGCTTGAAGAAATTCCGAAAACAAGTAATCCCGATTCCTTGAAGAACCGTTCTATTTATACCCATTATCTGCATCTCGTGCATCTCGTGCGTCTCGTGCGTCTCGTGCAACTCCGGCATCTCATGCGTCTCAAGCCTCTCCGGCGTCCCGAGCGTCTCGAGCTTCTCATGCATCTCGTGCGTCTCGTGCATCATTTGAACGTCGTCAAACCAAAACGATCTTTACGCTCAACCCAATAAGGTCGAATTACGCTATTCCCTGTGAGTCTCGGACCGTATACATACAACAACATACACACCTGTTTTGTGGTTAGGCTAGCGTGTGAAAGAGATAGAATGCACCGCAGATACGAACAACATGAAACAACACGATCAATGAAAGTTAATTCATTCTAGTGATGAGGAAGCACGGATGGTGCTGACTATGCAATTTTATTATCAAACATTTTGGTGTCATATACTACATGTAGTATATTATGTAAAGTAAAGCTGTAGTTCACTCGTCCTTCACACAGTTTTTAGTACCTTCCTGCGCAATCTATTTGATCATGTTCCTATTGCCCTCGTACAGAATTCCCAGCTTAATTATTATTTATTCTATCTTAGAAAAGGTCCCTCTTAATATATTAATTGGATTATTCCAATATTATTAATTGACTATGGGCATCGCCCAATCATATATTTGTGAAATTAACGGTAAAATACGCTATGTACCGTTACAGCCTTCCCCTCCCAACACAACCATTCACACTCCCCATATAGATCTGTTTAGTTAGTCTACTTTCATCCATCCGCTCTAGGTGACCAAACCAACTAAGCATACTTTTTTCTATCCTAGTCACTATATCCCCTTTCACACCCGCACGTTCCCTTATCACACTATTCCTTATTCTATCCTAAAAATAATGAAGGTTTCAAATATTACTAGCGTTCTCTGCGTTCGGGGTTAAAATGTAACATCTGCTCGTGTGTATACGCTGTGCCATCAGTCGTAATTAAGAGAAGCCACATAAATATTAACACTATGCGTGATGCGCTGTCTCTCTCGCTCTTTAGAGTGCGGCACGCGACGGGTGTATTCTGGGCTGGTTATTAATGTCGTAGCTGTTATTTACTAACACTACTGTATTTATACCGACCAATGAATTTCCTAGTTAAAGTCACGGGTTCACGGTGGATGCAAGCCGCTTCCAACCGAGGCAACAGGAGGTCTATGGGGGAGGCCTATGGCCAACAATGGACTTCCTATGGCTGATATATATTATGATGATGAATGAATTTATTTAGGTACCACTCTAAGGTTCTACACTAGTAAGGCTTAAATTAAAAAACATACCAGCCAAAAATAACGGATTACGCATAAAAATTTCCGTAGTTGAAATTAAATTAAATGTTTACCAAAACGATCGGTTTTTGGCAATACCTCTCCGAGGCTGAGTATAAGAGACCTTACATTGTACAATGTACAACGACGTCACACTTATCCTCGATAATTCAATTCAGACAAAATCTAATTATTCAAGTCTTTACAGAATATCTCTATCTAGAACAATGTAACACATGTACACGTAAAAGGGAAGCTATTCATTTAATCTTTATACAAACACTAATTCGTATGATATGAGTGACAATTCGTATGAGTGAGTTGGGAACACCAAATGGGCTTTAGATATTTTTATTTTGATCGCTAAGTATATTATTAATTAGAGTTTAATCGAACATTAAGAAAAAAACCAATTAAACGCAACGTCAACAAAATTGCATCAAAACTTGCAACGGCAATCACATTACCACCATGCAAATTCTAAACAAAAAGGCAACAACACACACCCGATTCCAATTCAATTCGAACCTTAACGCGCGACAACAAAATTGAAAAAAAAAACCAGTGTAACACCAACTTATTCGTACTGGCCACTAATAGTTACGTCATGCAGTTTAATGCTCTGTGGCGGCGCGCGCGCAGCACCGCAGTTCACTCCCGCGCCGCACGAACGCTACGCGTTCCATTTACGAATTTTTAATTTAAAATACTTGTTTATAATAACAATTTAACGGTCTTTGTGACAATGACAGCTCCGTATGATACGTAAGTGAATGTTTTTACTTTAGTTTATTGCTTGTTTTTGGCATATCTATAAATTATGTGTGTGTGTTTTGTTTAGCCGATTAGTTTTTTACTGTGACTGAGTGGCATAAAATTAATTAGTACTAACAAGTTCTGCTTGCTAATTTGCGCGCGTTTACCTCGGCTATTTTACTTGATTGACTTTTATTACGAATTGTGGTTTTTTAAATCAAAAGCGGAAAGTGATTTCAATCAAATATTTGTTTACTTGAATATACTAATTAGGCAATTAATTAAGTATATTAAGACTATAAATTTGCACTTAAAGGCGACGATTTAACACAAAACAGTGGCCTTACTATGACTTTTAATGCGATTCAATTCCGACTCAGTTCAGCTTTAAGTATTAAGCATGAATCTGACTGCGAGCGCACCTAAACTGAATCGGAATTGAATCGCATTAAGACGTCATGGCCTCTGTTTATTGGTAACGATTTCTCATACAGGATTGAGTCCATTGCAATTAATTGAAGTCAATAAGTGCGGCATTTAGAATGGATTTATGTTTGCGCATGAGTGTAATGGATTGCAACGTAGTAGGGGAACGGGCTTGTAACCTGATAAAAAAATACCTGAGGCCCGATTTTCTAAAGCACATTATGTGAAAATGCCGCTAGGAAGTGGGTGAAAAATGGTGCTGAATTCGAAATACGAGCAGATTAGAAGAAAATTACAGCTTTAATTAATTGCCCATCGAGGGAATGGGCGAACATCTTAGGAATTATGTTATAGACGATGCGGGTAGCAATCCTTCACTATTTTGATTCCCCTTTGCACCTATACGACCATAATCAAGCTAAACGTGGTCTTTTACCGCATAAGAGATAAAGACGTGATTTATGTATGTGGGGTTGAGACTGCTGCATGCCACCCAATTACTTGATATTTTCAATTAGTAATCTTGTAAATCATTAACAACTTTTGAATTAAAAATCCCAATGCCCGAGCAAAAAAACAAAATGAAACTTAAATAAATATTCAGCGTCCTTTGATGGCAAACGAAATATAAGCAAACTTTCCGAAAAAAAAAAGAAAAAAGTTATTACATAATAAATTTCTTTAGACAAAGAGACAGAATTAGGTAGGTACTTTCGCGTTAATAATATCATTACATAGTTTGCGAAATTTGAATTGGGCATCTCGCAATACATGCCGTATTTACATACAAACATTTAAACAAAGCTTGTAAAAACCAAAACATTTCATTGGACAGACTTCTCTTTTCCAAAACTTTCAAAAATACGAGCGATAAGGAACACAAAATTATTATCAAACAAAATTTATAGATACTTATCCAAATCGACAATAGAACTAAGTTTGTTTAAATAAATTATAATTTTATCTACTAACTTGCAATTTTCCTCATACAGCAAGATTTTCCTTGAAATTCCTCATTTTATGAATCACGTAAATCAATATAATTATTCCCTAAGTCAGTAATTAATAAGTTTTAATTAGCTGATCCAAATTAATTACAATTTAAACTTATCTAAAGTAAGATAACTAGTTTTAAGGAAATTTGATATTCTATTAGTAGCAAGTATTTATCCTGAGACTAAGGCTAAGCGATATAATAATCGTAGGAACTATCAAATGAATCAAGAATCTTTACTTCTTCATTTTTATGTTTACTTTACGGTTTTACCGTTACAAATTAAATTTCTAAATGACACAAAAAATGAAAACACATAAAAATCCGATGAATTCTGAAAGCACATCACTCGAAACTACCACTTGAAAATGGTATAAATCAGCTTATATCTCCAAAACTACAGCTCTAATCAAATTTTTGACTAGGTCTGCTATATGGGTGGTGTAGGGGTATAGCACGCGTCACGGAATGACGAGGATCCGGCTGCAATACCCGGCTATACCTTTACTTTTCGGATTATTCTGTGTTCTAATTTTCAGTGTCATTTAATTGTAGTTGGATTGTTATTAAATTGCGTGAGATATCAAATATTATGATCCTTGAACATTCCGGCGGATGTGACGCTAATTGCATACAAATGCAATAACTAATTGTGTGGGAATTACAATGAAATTGATTTGTTTTCGTAGGTGTTTGAGTCATTAAAACTAGTTATAGATAGATACACTATTAGTCCGATACACACGACAACTACAGATTATCCATCACAGAACACCAAGACTAATAGCAAACATAAAAAAGACTGCCATTGAATGTAATCACAGCCTGCGATGACATGCATAGACAAACCTACAAAAAAAGTAAGTACAGTCAAGAGCATAAACATTATGTACGTTACCAAGACGTCAAAAACATCTGTACAACTTTATACCACAAACAATGATCGATGAATAAGGTGATATATTTGATATGACGGCTATATCGATATTTATGCCCTTGTACATACAATGCTTCTTCCATGCTGGTCTGGGAGTAAAGAAAAAACATAGAATTTACCAGTTGCTTCTTTTCCCGCGCAGATGGTAAACGCCCATCGAGGGAATGGGCGAAAGTCTTAGGAATCATGTTATAAGCGATGCGGCTAGCAACCCATTTCCCGTTCTACCTATACGCCCTCAATCATGCTAAACGTGGCCTTAAGGTTTTGTTACCTCAGGCTCCGTCAACCCCGTAAGGGATAAAGATGTGATAGGTATATTACTGTACATACAATAAAATTTGAGAACCCAATCCTTTTTGTCAGAAGTCACTTAAAATCTACGACTTAAAATGGTGTGCGCTAGCAAGAAATCACACGCTTGAAGTTTTTCAAACAGATTGTTATGATGCAAATTATTGTTTTTACCAAAATGCGGCAGACATCTCCGAAGTATTTTGCTACGGTAGTTTGGCTTATTGTCTAATTTCATGCGAAACACGTCTGTTACGTTTTGACATGAGACTACAACTCTGTTACTATACAATTGTAATGGAAATTAAATAAGAATGGTGTATTCATTCCAAATATTCTCATATTTCAGTGATGATCTATGGTTTAATACCGACTATGGATAATTTATTAATGTACGCAAAATAACAACATAAAAACATTGTTGGGTAAAAGGGCATACCACACTTTTACTGAATGAATCACACTACAAAGCTGGACCCTTAGCAATGCTATAAATTCAACACCAATTAAATAAATCCCAAACTAAGCAAGGCTTGTTCTACGGGTACCAGGCAACGAAATACATGTTCTCATAAACATAACCATTAGGTACTCAATATAAGACTCGAGAGCAAACTAGTGTATCTTTCATGGCATTCCCTGCCAGAGTCCGTGTTCCCTAAACGCTGTTCTGTCCTTCTTCAAATCAAGGGTGACCATTTACTAGATATACATTTACTTATCACATCTACATTATGCTTACCAGGCGTAATTGTGATCAAATGCATGCTTTATTTGCATATAAATAATCCCTATTAATATTATAAATGCGAAAGTAACTCTGTCTATCTCTGTCTGTCTGTTACTTTTTCACTCTTAAACCGCTGAATCGATTTAGTTGAGGTATACAGATACCTACTCTGAGTCCCGGGGAAGGACTTAGGATAATTTGTATCCCGGAAAATTGCATAGTTCCCACGGTATAGCAATTTTGCGCAAACGACGTTGCGAGCAACAGCTAGTAATTAATAAAATACATCCCGGGACCTCAAACTTTATAGCTAGTCAGATCTTCTAACCGTTATCTTCACTTGTTTTATAATATTCACTTATCTTAAGTATACGTAATTATGTTTTGTGTTTCTTAAGAAAAGTTAAACTTTTTAATTGGTTTCGCCAACGTTGTCCGCCGTGACATCATTGTGTAAAATTAACAATTATTAACAGACGAGACGGCCCAGCAGTTATCAACTGACCTCTTTCCATCAATATCAATTAAATAAGTAAACAAACAAACTGTAATGACCGTCATCAGTAATTTAATCAGTTCAATGCATTAGACATAGATTTCAGGTTCGTAATCATAACTGACCTTGCATCAAACATTTTAAAACTTATTTACACACAAATATCTAATTTAATAGGATGATAAGAAATGGGTAAATAAAAACCAAAAAAATGTCGTATGTATGTAATCACGCGTTCCGTAGTCGAAATCAAGCAGAACCAAACAGCGCATCTTCGTACAAAAATTGGTGACAGTTAGGTACGTCCTGTTTTGTTTTGTTTAGCTATTTCTCCGAAACTTGCCTTTAAGAGGCGAGTGTACAATTTTCAGCAGGGCCGACAACGCACTGGCATCGCGTAAAGCGCTGCGGGTGTCTATGGACAGTGGTGATCATTTAACATCAGGTGACTCACTAGTTCGTTTGTCTGACCTCTCTAACATAAAAAAAAACTTGCGTTGAAAGTATTCGTCAGATTATATCATCAATGTGCAATGCAATTTATACAATTTTTTGTAAAAAAATTGAGACTTTGTCTAATTAAATCGTGGTAAACCACTCCCATGATTAGACATTCTTTTATTTCACAACATTGCATCGACGCATTGTTTGATAACAGCCAGAGACAATGCAATATTTTATAAACATTTACTTCATAACATCCGTAGGTAATGCAATACATGATTATTCAGTGTTAGGTAATTAATAAATAACAATTTGTTACTATGTGGGTACGTAGCGGGTGCAGGGGATTTAAATGACCAGAGTATATAAAAAAAACTGTTAAATTATGAAGGTTCCATTTTCTAATATTAATCACGCCGTACCTTTACGAGACCTACCTATATAGGAGGATACACGAGAACTAAATAAAATATTTCGTATTTATTTGACAGTTAACCCCTTATCTACCTGTGTGATATAAATATTTTTGGGAATTCCCATATTTTATAGATAAAAACTTTTTTCTTGTAAAATCCCGCATTTTCGACCACCAGGTCTAATATTCCCGTGAGATATGAACTATTATTACAGTTTAAAACTTAACCGCATGATTCAAAATGTAACAGATTAGAAGTCAGTCTTTTCTGGTGACGTTTTCCTCAAACTTTGATTTCACAAGTCATGACTCAATCAATAAATTTCCAAGTCAAATATGTACAAACTCAGAGAAGGGAAGGCAATGATTCTACCAATTAAATAGTGATCATTATCATTAAGTACACTGGACGGCTGTTTAGATATTGCTCGCAACTTCATGCACTAAATACTTTTCCTCGAGCATTCTAGGTTGCAATTCTGGTTAAGTTTAAACAAGAACAGGTTATACAATGTGCAGCAAGTAAGATTTTACGAATATGTTGAGCGCTAACTTTATAATTTATAACATTTTTAGCGACATTTAGGACGCAAATTTTAGTAATCACTATAAAATAAATAGGTATAGCATATTTTGGCATAAAAAAATAATAACTAAAACAAAATTCACATATAGGTATATTTTTTTACGAACATTATCAATAATGCCGAGAACTATCAACATCGGTTCACAGATTTATTTGTTTATTCATCTAATTTCGCAAATAAACCGGATCCCTGCGAAACAAAATCATTTCGAGAAGAAATTTAAAAAATAAACTGTTGACAATCGAAAAAAATTGAGGCATAGAATAACACGATCAATAATTTAATATATCTGAGCGTGACATTAACACTTCAAAGATATTTGTCATTAAAATTCAACACAAGCTCGCAGAGTCGTCGTCCGTGACTTACCAGCAAGAAACACGACACCGCCGTGTTCACAGTAATGACTGTGCCCCCCTTCGAGACTTACGAGGAAAAAAACGACACAAACAAGCAATACAACAAAGATACAAACAGTACATTAGGATACGCTTTTACGTCTCAGGAAAACCGACAGTCATTCACATATTTTTTTCTACAAACTCATAAGTAATTTTGGTCTTCGTTATTGCTATTCGCGATAAGAGCAAAAAATAAGGAAATACACAAAATAATTCCAAAAAGAATATTTCATTAATTTTAGTACCTATATTATAGACTTTCTAGAAATACACTTTGACACTTCTTGATATAGTAAGTAGATATCGGATTACGAGCATATATCCTATACTGTTTGTAGTACAGTGCAAAAGAGTAGGAAAAATTAGAGTTCGGACTCCAAAAAGTAGAAAAATGAATGAGTTTATCGTTTAAAGAGTAGGATTACCGATAATCTCATACAACAATATACTGGCCAACTTTATCATCTGCGAAAATACCACTGAAAACAAATTAAAAAAAAGCAGACTGCCTATGGAATTAAAGCTCTAAATCATTTGATTGTGTTAACCAGTAAAAAAAGTATTGGAGCGGTAGTTGCGTAACAAAGAGGCGGTTTAAAAAGGCTAGTAAAAAAGTAAAGTACTGCATGAAAGAGTATTAATTTGTGAAGGTTAGCCTAATTACAATGTCTTGTTCCAGTATTTCTACACAGTCGCAGTCACGGTCCGACTCGTTGTTCACAAAATGCTGTTGCTGCATCCCGCTGCGACTGGGATGCTTCATACTCGGATACTTGAATTTGGTTAGTATCAACTACTAATTTAAAATTTTTTCACAGCGTCACTCTGCGGAGGTCCATTTCAATGGACAGAACAGTTTCCTTACTACACAGCTACCAGACGTGCAAGACAGCCAAGCCTTTTTTTTTAACGTGTGGAAAATGCGCCTTATGCATCTCCGCGCTCGGGGCAGCATACGAACGGAGGTATGACGGGCTCTCCATCTCGCCGCTGCCTTCCCCATGGAAGGAGGGGAGAGGCCTACCGTCTAAAAACACACACGTTCCCTCCAGGCCTTGAACTGCGGGCGTTGCGGGCGCACTACGGTGACCACCGCAACGTCCGCTGGCCGCCCCGGGATGGGGCAGGTGGCGACGGCACTGTTGAAGACAGCCAAGCCTAGCAAGAGTAAGTAAAAGCCAGCAAGTTCAATCAATACGTCCCTTTCTTTTTTTAATTTCAGGTCTTCAACACCTACCACACCCTCGCCCTGCTCACGCTGACCACCTACATCGGCATCACGACCCATGGCTTTGACCACTTCGACTCCGACCGTCCCCGAGTGGTCTCCGACCAGATGCCCGACATCGAGACCGTTGAGCGACCCTTCCTCAACCAAGTTGGCATACTCTTGATGGTGGTGTTGTGCGCCAACATTGCGTGGCTCATGATCAACGTGGCTTGCCTCGTGGGACTACATAAGGTTAGTTGACCCCGGGTTTATTGTCTTGTGCCGTAATGACCGCGCAATTATAGCTGCATTCTTCTTCAAATTTTTATTACTAACTTATGCCGTTAGACAGAAACAAAACATAAATGCAATCGCGATGGTGCGTGTGTTGGGCAATACCTACAAGACTTAGGCCCTGTGTCATCACACCACTCTGTACCTAAAGTTCTTGTTATCTTAAGTGTTAGTTGCCTATGATTCCCTCTCTATTTCTTACTACGAAACAGACAGACACGACACCATAGATAACCCTCTAAATCAGAGTCTTAACTGAGAGTGGTGAAACAGGGCTTTCGTCTATTTAATTTATTATTTTATGGAAAAAAATGATACTCCTTGCACATTTTTTGTTGAAATATAAAACCACTGCGAATTTTAAATCTAAAAGAAGCAAAAACACCAAACCGACGCGAACCTTGAAGCTAATCAGTATTTGTATTAAATTCAGGTGCATAACTTCGTCGTGTGCTTTGCAAAAGCCTTTGTTTTATTGTTGTTGTCGGATGGTGTATTATGTATGTATGAACTGTGACTACCGTAAGGGATAAAGACGTGATTTATGTGTGTATGTAGAAAAGCCCCGGCCCCATCCGCGTGTACATCGGCTTCGCAACAGTCCGTCTGCTCCTCTCCCTGGCTGGCTTCGTCTACCTCGTGATGACCGCCAGCGCCAGCACCCAGTCCTTCATCATCCACAGCTTGGATCTTGGTAAGTCTCATTTATAGTCACGGAATAGAAGTTTGAATCAAGTTTGTTGTATGTGATGCCTACTTATTCCATGCTGCGTTGGCTTGAGAATCACTAACTGCAATTTTAAGGAACGACGACACCGCCGGGTATACGCAGTGCCGTGTCGTAGGCGTCGTTTTCTCACGGTCTTTTACGCACCGGTGTGGTCGCACCTTTATTCTAAAGTTATGAATCTTTATTATTAATCCTATTATTAAGTAGGTACGTAAATGCGAGATGACCATGTCGAGTGAATTTATTTGTATATTTGGGTTCGCGTATTTTTCCGAAAGTTCTTTTCACAGTCCGTTTATAAGTAACTAGCTGTTGCCCGCGGTTTCGCACGCGTGAACCATGAGCATTTCAAAGAAGCAAGCAATGAAGCAAGCAAGCAAGCGAAACTGCAAGCTTTCAAGCAAGCATGCAAGCATGTAAGTATGCAAGCAGGCATGCAAGCAGGCATGCAAGCAAGCATGCAAGCATGTAAGTATGCAAGCAGGCATGCAAGCAGGCATGTAAGCAGGCATGAAAGCAGGCAAAGCAAGCATGCAAGCAAGCATGCAAGCAAGCGTGCAAGCAAGCACTCAGCGAGAATGCATGAAAGCATGACATGCAAGCGTGCAAGCAAGCACGCAGTGAGCATGCAAGTAAGCATGCCAAGCAAGCGTGCAAGCAAGCATGCATGCATGCAAGTAAGCAAGCAAACCATGAGCATTTCAAAGAAGCAAGTAATCGAGCAAGCATGCAAGCATGTAAGTATGCAAGCAGGCATGCAAGCAGGCATGCAAGCAAGCATGCAAGCATGTAAGTATGCAAGCAGGCATGCAAGCAGGCATGTAAGCAGGCATGAAAGCAGGCAAAGCAAGCATGCAAGCAAGCATGCAAGCAAGCGTGCAAGCAAGCACTCAGCGAGAATGCATGAAAGCATGACATGCAAGCGTGCAAGCAAGCACGCAGTGAGCATGCAAGTAAGCATGCCAAGCAAGCGTGCAAGCAAGCATGCATGCAAGTAAGCAAGCAAACCATGAGCATTTCAAAGAAGCAAGTAATCGAGCAAGCATGCAAGCATGTAAGTATGCAAGCAGGCATGCAAGCAGGCATGCAAGCAAGCATGCAAGCATCTAAATATGCAAGCAGGCATGCAAGCAAGCAAGCAAGCAAACCTGCAAGCTTTCAAGCAAGCATGCAAGCATGTAAGTATGCAAGCAGGCATGCAAGCAGGCATGCAAGCAAGCAAGCAAGCGAAACTGCAAGCTTTCAAGCAAGCATGCAAGCATGTAAGTATGCAAGCAGGCACGCAAGCAGGCATAAAAGCAGGCAAAGCAAGCATGCATGCAAGCAAGCGTGCAAGCAAGCACTCAGCGAGAATGCATGAAAGCATGACATGCAAGCGTGCAAGCAAGCACGCAGTGAGCATGCAAGTAAGCATGCCAAGCAAGCGTGCAAGCAAGCATGCATGCAAGTAAGATCGCAAGCAAGCATGCATGAAAGCAAGTATGCAATCAAGCATGCAAAGCAAGGACTCAAGCAAGCATGCAAGCAAGCCCCCGCATTGCCCCGCTGCTTTAATTTTTCTGAAACTGTAAATATTGCAGGATTTTTATAAAACAAACCTAACCTAACCTATAGGGCTGTCCTAAAATATATCCTAAATAGCTTTTGCCCACGACTTCGTACGCGCTAAGATGTAAAACGAAAAAATAAGTTTTTCCCGTTCCCGTGGAAATTTTGGGGAGTGCTTTCGGAGTAAGAACTGAATATATAAATCCCGATTTTTCCTTATCCCGTGGGAATCTCCAAACATCCTGAAATTAGTTTCTTAGTTTTGTAATCACTTACTTTTGTATCAAATTTGAAGAGTCTAGTTATTATAGTTACTGAGATAGCGTCACTCGGAATCGAATATATAATTCCCGTTTTTTCCTTATCAGTGCGTCCTACCCGTCATGACCTACGGAGCTGAGACGTGGACACTCACGGTAGGGTTGGTCCACCAGTTCAAAGTCGCTCAGCGAGCTATGGAAAGAGCTATGCTCGGAGTCTCTCTGAAGGACAGGATTCGTAACGAATACATCCGACAGAGAACCAGAGTTACCGACATAGCTCAAAGAATTAGTAAGCTGAAGTGGCAGTGGGCCGGCCATATCTCGCGAAGAACCGACAACCGCTGGGGGAAACGTGTTCTTGAGTGGAGACCGCGACTTGGCAAACGTAGTGTAGGACGCCCTCCGGCCAGGTGGGATGACGATCTGCGAAAGACTGCAGGCAGATGCTGGATGCTTTAAGCTAAAGACAGGGCGCTGTGGCGCTCATTAGGGAAGGCCTATGTCCAGCAGTGGACTAACATAGGCTGATGATGATGATGATGATGATGAGATATACCCACACATTTATAAAAAAATAATTTTCCCGTAGGAAAAGGTATTTTCCCGCGGTAAAAAGTAGCCTATGTCACTCAGTGATAATGTAGCTTTCTAACGGCAAAATAATTTTTGAAATCGGTCCAGTAGTTTCGGAGCCTATTCAATTCAAACAAACAAACAATCAAATCTTGCCTCTTTATAATATTAGTATAGATTACATGTGTAACGGTTTTGGCAGCGCACGCCAGAATAGCTCGCAGATGGTTGATTTACTTTTTATCCCGGAAAAATGAACGGTTCCCGAGGGATATTCGTTTTTGTTTTTTTCGCTATTTACTATTACTATAATTACTATTACTACATCGCGACGTAATAGTAGTAATAGTACCAATTTAGTAGTAATATATTCATCGTCATCATCATCATCATATATCCCTCGGGAACCGTTCATTTTTCCGGGATAAAAAGTAGCCTATGTGTTATTCCAGACTATAATCTATCTATGTTCCAAATTTCAACCAGATCTGTCCAGCTGTTCTGACGTGAAAGAGTAACAAACATCCAAACTCACAAACTTTCACATTTATAATATTAGTAGGATAAATAAACACAGACAACACACACACAAATTATGTCTATAGGTTAGACAGAGCCTAAGGTAACAAGACCTAAATGCCACGTTAAGCTTAAACATAGTCGTATAGATGGAACGGGGAATCAAAATAGTGACATTATTCCTAAGAATTTCGCCCATTTCCTCGATGGGATTTTACCATCTGCGCGGGACGAGAAGCAACTGGTACTTGCTTTTTCTTTGCTCCCAGACCAGTTTGGCAGGAAAATAAAGTAACAACCTAAAGCACCACACAAAGATTATTTACACACTTATAAAATTAGAAAATTCATCGGGGTCAAAGCAAAATAAATAGTAACGTCAAGATACACCCAATGTATATTTGGGAGCAAAGGAACCGGGCCATTTTGCATACAACTTTCTAGGGGATGTGACTAGGTTCCTTTGCTCCCGAGTATATAAAATGTTACTAGAACTCGTAATTAAAGTGGCCACTGTGAACACATTGTTGAATATCAAACTACAATGTTACATGACCATGACAAAACCATAACCCGACAATTGCGCAAACAGCCAGGTCGTGGTAATTGGCTAAAATTATTACACCTCTCGGTTGAAAAAAAATCCGTACGTGACCATTGGTCGAGTAAATGACTGGAAAATACTACCACAATGTATGTTATGAAATTATGTGAACGTTTTTTACACTTAATATTCTAATTCAAATCATATTATATGAAGAATGAGCATGCAATCTTTAGTTAGTAAGTGAATGCTTTATTTTTAAGCTTTATAAAGAAAGAAATACAATTCACAAGAAACGAAACATTAATATATACAATGGCAAACTATAAGGGATCTCTACCAGTCCCCTTTAAGTCTTGTTACCTTAGGCTCTGTCTACCCCGTAAAGAAAAAAGACATAATTTATGTATGTATGGATCTCGCAGCCTCATAGACAATCCATTTAAGGATAAATACCTAGACCAAAATCCAGTCACCAATTTAAAAAACTCGTGTACACTCGGTGAAAAAATATTTCGTGCAAGGTTCGATGCGTTCCCTGCGCGTGACGTCACCCTTCATTTTTCCTGTTTGCCGGAAACTCGTCAGAAATCTCACCTTTGACATTTTTCACGGGTGGCGTAACGTTGGCGTACACTACGAATTTCCGATAAAACGGATGAATTCCGTATTCGGGAGTTATTGTGCACTTGACATTGTAGCTCTTTTATTTTGTACTAGCAACCCGCCCATAACTTTACTTTTTTCTATGTATTCTAATTTTCAGTGTCGTTTAGAAATTCAATTTCAAATGGTAAAACCGTAAAAGTAAACATAAAAAATCAAAAAAATCTTGTTTCATTTCAAATACTAAACCGATTACTTATTACGACGGGGTTCCACTTGGTTCGTACATACTTTGTACTTTGACAACTTCGTAGTCCACTGGCTCAACCAGTAATAAGATCGCAATAAAACGAAATGTTGTTTCCATGTTTGTATTCTTTTCAATAGTTCTCGCTGGCGGCTAAGCACGTTTAATGGACGCGGTCATAAACTTCCCACATTGTTGATAGGTATACCTACAACGCACACTATTTCGCTTCATATTCCTTTGTCTCAAATAACTTTGGTATAATTGAACGTCCGACAAACTGCGTACAAAATACAATTCTTCGTCCTTTTTTAAACAACTCTTTTTTTTTAGTAGAAACTAATGACACAACGCATAATGACACAACCGAAAGTGTATTTCTTTACGTTAATTATCCAATACGCCAGGAGTGGCCAACAGGTCGATCGCGATCGACCGGTCGATCGCGACTGTTAGTCCAGTCGATCGCGGCAAGGCAAAAAATATAAATATGTAGACCAGACTGCGCAACGTAATCACCAATTGCTGACTTAAGGTTTCATGAAGTATGTAATTGGTAGATCGCACAAGGATTCGTTAGTAAACAGGAGATCTTGGGTCTAATCAAGTTGGCCACCCCTGCAATACGCCATAGGACTCTTATTTTTATGATTTCTTGTGCCAGTTGTCGTTAATCAGTTTAGTTTTTAGTGTTATTATCTTCCTTTTCTTCTTGGCCTTACTCTAAATCATCTGCCAGTCAGTGAGTCACTGTTTTATTTTTAAGACCGTTTATGCCGACAAAAAAGGCTTCACAGACTTCAAAGACCCGAAGACATTCGCAGAAATTCCGTTAAAAAAAAGTTAATTTAACTAGCGTTCTATTTAAGCGAAGCCACGAGCATAAGCTAGTATTATACATAACACAAGGTCAAACTACAACTATAACTACAGCTTTCAATACACAATAGCGTTCCAATTAACTCCATAAGCTTAACCTTGAACCATAATACGTCCATATAGAATCTAATATTGAAGTTGAAGCACACAATGCTGATGTCACAGAATGGCTGGTTGCGAAACATGATTATTGCTAACTGTTTCATTGAAAGGACCACTTGATGAAGCCTTGAGTACATGAAACAAATGAACAGCCACGTGTTAGTAAAGCCTTTATTCATAAAAGTGCCTAAAGCTGAGGGCTTTACTGAGTCTATCTAAAAGAAAAAAATATCTTCATTGAGGGCTGTATTCAGACAACAAAAGATCATAAAAAGCAAGAAAAAATCAAAACATTATAAAAGTATAAAAACATAAAACAATATAAAAAAAGACCAAATCAATCATGCTAAACGTGGCCTTAAGGTTTTGTTACCTTAGGCTCTGTCTACCCCGAAAGGGATAAAGACGTGGTATATGTATGTATATAAAAAAGGTTCTCCAGGCACAAGGGTCATTTCATTAAAGGTTGTTTACTGAACTTTTTCCTGGGATTTTCTTTCATTTCCGGGTTTCTACTTAGAATCGCGAGCACTGTCGATCCTGGTAGGAGGAAAAAATGACTCAAAAGTTCCACAAGTAGGGGAAAGTGGTCACCCTTCGTACACTTTTTTGGATTTTATTTTTTACTTTATGATTAATTGTCGAATTTATCTAGTTTAAGTTCCTAAGTGTAACCAATATATTGTAGTTTGTTATAAAAAAGTTCGAAACTATTATGTCAAAAGATTAAAGGGTTATATCCATTGTTCTGGGATAAGATTTTTGTACGAAAGTACCCCACGTATGGGGTACGTTCGTACAGTACTGCCGTGTCATGCCTATGTCATGTAACTCTAAAAGCATAGTTTTGAGTAAAATCTGTTTAAAGTTTTTTTCGTAATTCGTAGTTTATTTTGAAATCAAGCAGCAAAAATAAAAATAAAAATACTCAAATAGATTTGTGTTAGGCTTATGCATATTATGTAATACCTAGATTATTAATGTTTTGTATACTATATAAGTTATAGGCTATAAAGGAGTTCGGCATAACAGGTTCGCCATACAAAGTCTGTTTTGCGGTGCCCTGTATCTCAAGATACATGACTTAGGCGTAACACGTTAAATATAAATATTTCTCTCGGTTGTCTACCAGTTTACTTATATAGTCGTAATTATACCATAAGGCTATATAATTATGTACCATGATAAAAACTTTTAGTAAAAAGGATAAATAAAGAAAAAAACACCCCAAAAATAAAAATAAAACAACTGTAAATCTCTATATTTATGTTGAACAACCTTATTAAAACAGTTATATAATTATGTACCATGATAAAAACTTTTAGTAAAAAGGATAAATAAAGAAAAAAACACCCCAAAAATAAAAATAAAACAACTGTAAATCTCTATATTTATGTTGAACAACCTTATTAAAACAGTTGTTTTATTTTTATTTTTGTGGTGTTTTTTTCTTTATTTATCCTTTTTACTAAAAGTTTTTATCATGGTACATAATTATATAGCCTTATGGTATAATTACGACTATATAAGTAAACTGGTAGACAACCGAGAGAAATATTTATATTTAACGTGTTACGCCTAAGTCATGTATCTTGAGATACAGGGCACCGCAAAACAGACTTTGTATGGCGAACCTGTTATGCCTAACTCATTTATAGCCTATAACTTATACAGTATACAAAACATTAATAATCTAGGTATTACATAATATGCGTAAGCGTAACACAAATCTATTTGAGTATTTTTATTTTTATTTTTGCTGCTTGATTTCAAAATAAACTACGAATTACGAAAAATCTTTAAACAGATTTTCCTTAAAACTGTGCTTTTAGAGTTACATGACATAGGCATGACACGGCAGCATAGTAGAAGGCCTGTCGCACCTAAGTCGTGTAACTTGAGTTTACTGAGTAAGTAGTTGCTTGAAGCGTGTAAAGCTTGTCGTGGCTATGTCGTGTAACTATTAGATACAGTATATAGCCATATTAGCTGTGGCCAAAACTGAGTTACACGACTATTGAGACAGGCTCGTACAAGGAATTGGTAAGCAAAATTAAAAAAAATGTTTTATTGGTAGGTAAAGACACCCAAAATAATACGATTCAGACTTGTTACGCATATCTCATGTATCTCAAGTTAACTGACATAGGCATGACACGGCAGAGTAGGTGGGGTACTTTCGTACGCCATGGGGTAGATTCATACAGGGTAATTAAAAAGCCTATTAAATTCGTTATTTTTTATTAATTATCATAAAAATATTCATTTATCAAAGAACCAACTTAATAGTATTTGACTTGACTTATAGTCAATAAATCTTTCTTTGCGAAAATAACAAAAATAAAATCGTTCCTCCTTAAGTTACTTATTGATAATTCTAAGCTTTACAATCAGTCTAGATGAGATCTACAATCATTTTGTATGGGATCGTTGAACAGTCTTTGACATTTTAAACTTAAAATAGATAGGTAATTGAACATTTGGTTGTTACTTAGAACCTTATTGCACATTATATTTGCTTAAATTAACTGCAAAAGTAATAAGTCTAGTCATTCCAGCAGTACAGCCCACTCGTGGTTGAGGATCAGAGAGGATCATGGTGACATCGTCCTTGTATAACATCATCAATTGCTAAATTAATGGACTCTTCATCGACTTCTTGAGTAGGTACGCGTACCATTCTTTTTATATTTTCGCACCAGGATTCTACAATAAAATATTAATTATAACGTTAACTCAATAAAAATATTTCATTCTCTTAGAAGTTGAATACTTCATAAGAGGAAAAATGTTATTGAGCTGTATTAACGATAATTTAAAAAAGTTAAACCTATATTTTATTTCATAAAAATATAATTTTGGTGTACTGGTGGTTAATAAATTCCAAAGGGGACAATTCTTACGCGTACGAATGTGCCCCCTGTCAGGCTGTCCGAATGCACCCCATACCTTGTTCAAAATTAAAATTCTACTTTATACAAATTCAGAATTTAATTGGAGAAATATAACAATTAAAATTTAAAGTAAACAATGTTAACATTAATTAATCATAACCATGTTGTTAAAACATAACAATTCTACTCACAATTACGAAATAAAGTTATGTAAAAAATTTACTCACCGCGCGCGAAAACACGTTATGTCATGTCAGTTGATGCACAATAGCGCGACTGACGCGACACTCCGCGAGCAACATGGTGGCCGGTATGTCTATGCACATAAGCAAAGGCGTATTTGTGTAGTGTTTAGTTTTTCTGTTATGCTTCGCGTACGAATGTGCCCCGCGTACGAATGGTGACCACTTTCCCCTACGTTTTGTGCGACAAAGTAGACAAGCGACCTGAATTTTCGTGCCATTCCGTTACCGTCATACAAATTTGTATGAATGAAATCACGGAATTTTGGGAGGTTTTTTCTCCTACCAGAATTGATAGTGCTCGTGATTCTGAGTAGAAACCCGAAAATAAAACCAGAAAAAATTGAGTGTACTGATGGCTCAAAAATACAGAAGAAATTTTCGGTTCCACTGAGTTAATTCTGGAGACGAGGTTTTTCATTTTAGCGGTTTTGGTTGACAACACACCGTCAAACCGTTTAGTGTTGCGGTAATCTATGGCCAGTGCAAATTACCTCAGATAACCAACTCGTTAGTTTACCTTCCTCCTTCTTTAAGAAATAGAGGGTAGAGCATCAGTCGTCTGATGGAAATCAATCATCGCCGCCTATGGGTACCCAAAACACGGGTTACAGATGCGTCGCTGGCCCTTAAAGAAAAGAGGAGACTCGTTTCTTGAAGATCCAGTTGTACCGGTCCAAAAAAATACCCTTGTTCTTCGTACATAACCAAGTTACACTACTAGGACATTCTAAGGTAAAATGAAAACGATGTCTCAAAGTAAAACAAACAAGTTTGTGGTTTACGGGCCGCCACACCTAAACCTTTAATAACCTAAATTAAATCTAAATTAATCCAAATTAATCATCCAACGTTGGTTTTACCAGTGCTGGTAATATAACTTGGTTATGTTCGAAGAACAAGCTAATAATTTGTGTTCGTTGTAAAAAACTGCTGATGTTTATTCGTACAATTAATTCCAGGTCTGGCCGCCTACTTTATCCTGGTGTACTACATCTACGCCATTCATTTGGAGAGGGAAGTGGAGACTCGAGAGCCCGAGCCGCCTGCCGCAGACATCTCTTTCGTGTACCCTGTCAAGATTGACAAGGAGAAACTCGTCATGTAAAATGGAAAAAAATTGGCGTTTCAACCCAACAAAAACCATTCCAAGAAAGATAATGCTGGTTTCATTGCTGAAAATAAGACTCGTAAAGACATAGTGTAATAATTTATAATAGTGGGCGCTCTTCTTTGTCTCATTGATGATTGTAGCTGAACTGCGAATAAGCGTTGCTTGGGGGATCGCGATTCCGTTCCATGATGTACCGTATAGTTGGTGGACGGTCTTTCGATACTGTAATTAATATACCAGTATTATCAGATTAAAGTTCACTTAGTTACCTATACTGACCAAAATTATCATTTACCACCAAGTATTAATATAAATACGATCGACACAATACAATTAAAAGAAAATCCCATCCAATAAAGATAATGGTTGAAACTGCTGAACCTATAGGTAGAATCGTGATATTTAAACATTAAGCAAAAACACTGGATCTTATTAGGCTAAAAAATAATATAAGAACTAGTCCAGACGCGGCGAAAAAAGCGACAAAAGCTTCTTTGAAACAATGAAGGAAGACTGTCTTTTCAACTCAAAATTTTACGAAATCATCGAGACATTTAAGGGGCTTTGACATTTTCAGTCATAAATTAAGTGATAAAAATATATTACCGACACTAAAACATTTTGTAGTTCACGTATGGTGCATTATCTGTGGATTTACTACTCGGTTATTTTTTATGTAATCATGATTTTTCTTTTACGATACTTGCTCGTTTGCCTTCCTATTCATATAAAAAAAAAAAAACCTTGACATTCTAGCGCGGCTAGCATAAGCGGCACACGACACAGCTACGCAGCCACGCGCCAGGTAAGCTACCCGTCTCTTTCTGGAAGGAAAAGTAAGAAGAAGACGGGTAGTCACTCTCGCGCGCAACAGAAATCTCACGCGCACTTGTGCTAGCCGTGTAGTCAAAACGAGAAGTCCTTCAAAATAGCCCCTTCCTATTACATCCTCTTCCTTCGTTGGAACAGTTTTCGCCATCTGAACTATATTTCAATTAATTTAGGTTGCGAAACCACAACAACATTATGTTGCGGCTCGTGAAGTGTACTCTCTTTTCAATTTGTACTAGAGTAATTGTAAACGACACGAAAATAAAGTGAAATTAAAACAATTTTATTTTGCGGCTCCCAGACTATTGCACTGTAACTATTTGCTAGGTAAGAAATAGTTGACCAGACGCACTATAATTTTATTGTGGTTTCTCATTCTAATTTAAATGAAGTATACTGTCTTAATCTTACTATTATGACCTTTAAGGACGATAACGTTACTTCCGTAGCTTTTTGGTGACATTTGAATATGAATAGTAAAAAGTTCACAAAATTCCCATACTTTCTAATGGGTTCAAGTGAAGCCACGTTATTTGTAACTTATTTCTGATAAAGAATCTTAATTTTCTTTACAGTCCTAGGACGCAAATGTGGCCAGAATGCTACGTAGTAAGCGAAGTATAGTCGAGCAAGAATGTTCTTTACCATTTTTATATCCTATATGTAGAAAAAAAAGCAATAAGGCACATGATTGTCACATTGAGTTGTAAGTCAAAATAGTCTTCGTTGTTTTAAAGCGTACAAATGACATTAATGTCAGTGGACCTTTGTGTGGAGAAGGATCGTTAATATGACTAATAATTAAATAGACAATACTTTGTCATTGCGACATTCAATCGAGCTGAAATGCGATTACATCTATTAGCGAATAAAAAAATAGACGATTGATATATACAGCGAAAATAAAAAACGCGATCGCGGTGAAATGCGACATGGTGGATCGATACAAAAAAATATGCTTTTGGGGTAAAGTACTAACAAACGCGAAGGACTGTCTTGGTCGACTATATGTACTTATTTTCACATTAAGTTATTTCATAAGACTATTATTGAATTTATGTAAAATTATTTTACGTTTCATAACATATACGATTTGGTACTGACAAAGCAAACGCAAGCTCGTATTTCTCGCACCTGATTCATTGTAATTTGTTGGATTTATTATTAGTTTGTTTTCATTGTAGAGCAGTAAAAAATCGTTGCTCAATACATTATTATTTAAAAGGGCTTACTTGTTTGAAAATATAAACACATTGTAATAATAAACTTATTGGGCTATAAAAATAACAATGTTAATGTCAGAAATAAATGTTTTCCAAAAACATAGCTGTAAGTTCTTGCCACAAAACTACGTTTACAGATAATAAATCACCATTTTATTTGCAACATAATGTATGTACGTTATTTATTAAATAAGGCAAAGTTACTCGTGTCATCTTTGTCATTTATTTTTCACGCCTATTTGTGACAAATATTTGCGATATTTTCCGGCAGAATTCCAGTTCCCTTCGTATTGAAAGTGTATCGGTGAAAAGAGTAAACTCCCCAGGGAGTCCTTTACCTGTTGACTGCTTTCCGATTCACAATACCTCGAGAATATCAGGATATGAAAGGAGGAAATGATCATGCGATTGTCTGAGAGTGCTTAAACGCCCCAACATATTTAATACCTTAAATTAAAGAAGAATAACGAAGGTAGTTCTGAATTCCAAAGCTATTTTATTTCTCGTCTAAACTTTAATGTGAGAGCGAGCTGCCACGGCATGCATTGTTTTGATTATAAAAGCCAGTCAGTAGTGTGACGATGCAGGACACGCTCCAAAGAGGGCAGTCTCTCCACATCGATCGCCTGTGCCGGACGTGCACACTGAGTCATTTCTTAATTCGCACCCTTCGTGGAAGAAAGACGTAAGTCCCATGGTAAGTCAATAGGACTTACGTCTTTCTTCCACGAAGGGTGCGAATTATTGTCTGATTTTGAAGATATTCTTTGTTATTCATTTAAGAACTCCAAGGTCAATATCCGCGTAATTAACTCTTTCTCCGACAGCAAGACGGTTGTAACGTGAGACGCTTTGTTAAAAGCTCTTAAAAAAACTTGACTTGTTTGTTCTTTGTTCGGGTTAAATTTTGCATGTCAAACCTGACCCCTTTCTAGTAATCAGATTGCTTTGAAACTTGCTACACATATACTAATAATATGTAGGAAGGATAAAAATACAAGTACAGTCAGCAAATAATCTAACCTGACAAAGTCATTTTGATACAAGTCCTTTTGACTGTTCTAACATTGTCATTCATCCTACATAATTATGTGCACCAAACTTCAAGCCAACCCCTCTATGAGTTCCCTCCTGCGGAGACGGTCCTGACCAGGGCATTACTTCCGCCACCACCTCATCCGACTTCCACAAGTATGCACAGGTACTGCTAGTTAATAAAAAGTTAGTAATAAAAACATGTATCAAAAATGTTTTTTTTTAACAAGAACTCATTAGCAACAATTACTTTACTTGTGTTGTTGTGTTTACGACGATATCGACTAATATACGGTATCAGAAGATAAATAATTGATTTCAGACTGATGATCGAAGAAAATATTACGAAAATTTAAAAACTAATCCAAATTCTACCTGCAATTTGCGAAATATGTCAAAAGGCTCTGCAAAGAATTTAGTTCCCTGACTTTGTTAAAATATAGCTGTCGCAGCAAAGAAAATCTCCTAAGCTAAACAAAAATTACTACTTCAACTGAGGTTTCTCTTTTCATTCCTAACTGTTATCCCTTTACAAAATAAATATTCTAAAGCTTGGTTTGCCAGCCATACCTTCCTTATTGAAACATACCGTAGATTGCATTATTTATTCATTCAATAAAAATGATATCATACATTGTACATTGTCAAGTTAGGAGAATTATTGAATATTTATAATCATGGTTTTTAGATCGTGTAGAATCTTGATATGTTGATATGTATGTATAATAAAATTTCCACGAATCTTATATTGGAATTCTTTAGTAATATTTGACCAATTTCAATACCAATTTAATACATATTCTTTTCCAAAAGGAGATTTAAACAAAAGAAATGTAGTTCTCGGAAATCGTATCTAATAAAATGGAACATCAGAGAAATCTCAAGTTAATAAGTAGGCGCGTTCTCTCAGAATCAAAGCTTTAGTTAAGAAAGTAATTCTGAGCGGAGATTTTTCTATTCACCTGAAATAACTATTTAATATAATATTTTACCTTGTTACACTAACTAGGGACGATCGAAACATAGAGTAAATAACCAAACAGAGTGGTAATAAAGGCTATCCAATTATACAACACATCAGTGTTTTTACACTTATACCTATCACTAACATTTCGCGATTGTTTTTCCTTTATCTCAAACAAGGTACAAAGCCATTTAAGCAATTAGAATGTTGATTATAGGTATTTACTACATAATATATTTAATTTTTACTAAAATTAACTTAACATTAACTAACCTAAAGATAATGACAGCTGCTTGCTCAACTCTGAGTGACATTTATTGAACACCACAAATCAGTATAAAAGAATACAGAACAAAAAATAAGGTAGACAATAGGCGATCTTATCGCTTAATAGTAATCTCTAACAGATAACCAATAAGAAGACAGAAGAAACGCAGGGATAATAAAACAACAATTCTAACATAAATATAATACCATAGCTAAATAAAATAAAATAATACACAAATAACATTATTGCATAATACTAAAACATTATTGTTATAATAATGAATTACAAAGTATTTCCACTGTATTACTTGTTTCCTCCATGGTTCGAAATATTAACCTCAAAGTCTACTTACAGTAAAATGATCACTCGAAGGAAAAATACGAGTGTCTCATGTAAGTAAAAGAAAACACAACTAAGTGCCATTGGCTTGAAGTGGAGGGGAAAGTCCACGTGTGCTTATCGTCTGTATTCAGGGTTCCATTTTCAGAAAAGACACATACATACATACCTATATAAATCACGTCTTTATCGCTTACGGGGTAGACAGAGCTTAAGCCGACATTTATTAAGATTGTGAGCGTACCTATAAGGTGGAAAGAGGAATCAAAATAATGATGGGTTGCTAGCCGCACGCCTATAACATGATTGCTATGATTTTTGCCAGTTCCCTCGATGGGCTTTTACCATCTGCGCGGGAAGAGAAGCAACTGGAATGATGATGCTGGATGGGATTTTTTTTGTGGTTGACAAATATCCATACATTAGCTTCTGCTCGCGACTTGGTTCGCGTAGAATTAGCAATTGACATGTTTATCGCTATCCTTATGGAAACTATGCAATTCCCCGGGATAAAAAGTAGCCTTTTTAATCTAGGTTACCAGCGTAGTTTTAAAGATTAAAACATACTTAGGGACAGACAGACAGACAGCGGAAAGCGACTGTTCTATACTATGCAGTAATGTAATAAGTTTTTAAATTGACACGTACTCGGATAAAGGGGTTATTTTAGGATGTTCGCGATCCTAAGGATTACTTGTTCATTGTTTTTCTCATGCTCCACGTACAACGTACGTGTGTAAGCATATCTTATACTGCTAAAGGTGCGCATTCAAAATAACATAATAAAGGCCTGTTCAAAACTCAGACCGGATAAAAACACAAGACGGAAACTGCTAACGGCAAAGTGAGACCGACCGATTAAAACTAAGCAAGTACGCATTTTTCACGCACACAAGCGCAACCAATTTGTTGAGACACGCTCATGTGACAATAGGCAGTTTAAATTGGCCTCACTTGTGGATAAATAATACTAATAAGGAAATATACTCATATTATGAGTAGTTGTAGTGGGCTGGGCACGTTGCTCGCCGGACTAATGGCCGATGGGGTCAGAAGGTTCTCAAATGGCGTCCGCGGACCGGGAGACGAGCTATCGGTAGGCTTCCAACAAGATGGAGCGACGACCTGATTAAGATTGCGAGATCGCGGTGAATGCGGAGGGCGCAAGACCGGTCTGGATGGAGATCCTTGGGGGAGGCCTATGTCCAGCAGTGGACCTCCTTGGGCTAACATGATGATGATGATGAGTAGGTAGTTGTATAATCAGATCACGAACCTTTCGCACAAAAGACAATCTTTGCCGACTTTCGACTTTTACGACGTTAAAACGCAAACATTTAGTCTGTGTCAACGCCATTGATTAATTCTTAAGATTATCCGTCATCGAGTCTTTGTTCTAATATCCCATTCAGTTGGAACGTGCCCCAAATATTAATTCTAAAAAGGGCCCTGAATTGCAAAGGCTTGTCTCAAATTTGTATCTTTACTTGCACTAAAGCGGGATTTCAATCATAGATAAGTTAAATGCTCCTTTTATTACCAAGAATAACTTGTTAAGTGAATTATTCACAAAGCATTGTCGGCGTAAAACCTAGCCTTGCTTCTGTTTAATTCAGGAACAGCGCGAAGTAGGAATTAGTACCTCTCGTAACACCGACCGTAGTGCAAACTAGTCTCAGTGGGGTCCCCGGGCATGAGCGGGAACGCTGTTGTTTTTGCATTTGGAACACGT
This sequence comes from Pandemis cinnamomeana, assembly GCA_932294345.1. NCBI lineage: Eukaryota > Metazoa > Arthropoda > Insecta > Lepidoptera > Tortricidae > Pandemis > Pandemis cinnamomeana. Next base: position 11,279,367 of record OW028721.1, read on the forward strand.
TACTGTATATCAGAAGATTCTTCAAAACAAAATCACATTAAAAGTAATCTTATGATTATATAAAAAGATAATCCAGCTTGATTTACCAACGGTCAGCCCAAAGCCCCAAACTTTTCCATAGACTGCTGAAATTTTGCATAAAGCTATTCATGTTTCTTAATGCACAGTCGCCTTCAGATATATCGGAGCGGCCAAGGTGATCAAAATATTGAAACATGAACTCTATACCTTAATGATAGAGTGCATGTGCCGATATTTTTGACCACCGTGGCCATTCTGAAATATCTGAAGGCGACAGTACCTAGTTCGGCAATCTTCATTCTTCATATTACTGACGTCTAGTTATATGAAAAACGAAGATAGCCGAACTAAATTAATTGCAAAGAAAACTAAAATTAAATAAAAAATTATTCAATTCTTTATTTCAATATTTATAAAACCCTTTAAACAACTTATTCTAATTCAACTAAATATACAAAACTTAAAAATATATATAACTATAAAAAGAAAACACCATCTAAAAGGCCCTCCTGCGGCATAGACCCCAACACACTGGCGGCATTACCTCTCTGTACAGCCAGAGAAATTGAAATAAGTGTAATTACTACTAAAATGTGCGATTAGATCTCCAGTTCCATTACTTTTGTCGTCTAAAATCGTACACAATTTACATACAAAACTAGCCTTAATCATACAATTTTATGCTACAAAAATTCAAGGTAGGTATTAAACATAATGATCACCCCCTCCTTTTTCATTCTAATCGCTAAGCCGTTTAGACTTGCGAAAATACCAGTGCTGCAGTGTAGACTTATTTGGTAGTAAAAATGAGGTTTTAAAAAGGTCTGTCTCCATAGACTTACGCCACACAGCATCTGATTAATTCCAGCTTTTCAGCTTACTGCGCGGCCAAATTAAATTGTCGGAGTGAGTGTGACTCTTGCCACTCCCGACGAAGACGGATCTGGTGCTGCTAAGACAGTTGAGCTCTTTCATTGTTGAACTATATCGGTTCTCTTTGTTTCGAGCAAAGTGCTAATACAAGGTGTCTTATTATTGTTCCGGAAATTTCTGCAAGTGGTTGAGTTTTTTTTCATTAAACAATAATAAAATTGCGACTCGCAGTCCTCGCTAGAGGTGGTATGGGCAGCCACTCACTATTTATGTGGGATCGTGAGAAGGAAACAAACTTCTAAAGAATTTTAAACAGTTTATTGTAAAGAAATACTGAATTTAAAGTAATTAAAACTATAATTCTAGGCAAAAGAAAGGCATGTGTTCGCTAAGGGCACCCGATCGTATCTCCCACTCTCTAACTTCACTCGCTCTCACCATTCACTCTAACAGAAATCTCTTCCAGTCATTCGATCAGCTCTCTCGCATCAATCATTCGTCCACAGATTCACCGTCATTCTCACATTTATACTATGAAAACATATTGACTGCTGCCATGCTGGTCGGGAGTAGTAAAAACATAGAATTTACCAGTTGCTTCTCTTCCGATGGGTTGCTAGCCACATAGCCTATAACTTGAGTCCTAAGACTTTCGCCCATTCCCTCGATTGGCTTTTACCATCTAGGCGGGAAGAGAAGCAACTGGTAAATTCTATGTTTTCTCTTTATTCCCAGACCTAATACTATATAGAATATTCAAAAACTTGCAACGTTATTGCTCATTGAAAAGGATCTCCTCTAAGTATAACGCCTGATTCAATAAAATACTTTTTTTATTCTAATGTGTCGATGTTATTCCGTCACTTCCATCGCTTTTTCTTTCGTTTCCGAATATTTGAATTACATCGTAAACATACTGCGTTACAAAAGTTTGCCCGCTAAAGAAAATCCAGCGTACATTTTTCAAACAAATAATACTAATTACGTGTACCAAGCATTTCAATTGTCGCTTAAATTATACAAAGCGATCCATCAAAGTCACTCAGTCGGATTAAGTTGTGCAAGTCTCAAAAACTTGTTGTAGCAATCTTTGCCGCTGCCTTGCTTATTCCATTGGGACTGCACCGCCGACTGTATGAGGGGGAACGATATTAAAAGTTTAAAATGACATGAATTAGGTATATTACAATGAATATTGTGTGATCCAAATTTCACGAATTATTAATGCGTATCGCAGTTCTTTCATCCTGGTCTGGGAGTAAAGAAAAAACATAGAATTGCTTCTCTTCAATAAAATGGGCGAAAGTCTTAGGAATCATGTTATAGGCGATGTGGCTAGCAACCCATCACTATTCTGATTCCCCTTTCCATCCATATGCCCACGATCATGCTAAACGTGGTCTTTGGGTCTTCTTACCTTGGGCTCTGTCTACCCCGTAAGGGATGAAGACGTGATGTATGTATGTCTGTACGTAAATAATTCTTGAAAAGTCTCGTTCTGTACCTATGGTCTTTCTTCCTTTGTTTCACTAGGCTCACTCTCTTTGATTTCTCCCATTCGATATCTACACCATTTTCATCGAACAAATCCATTGGTCATCTTTATAATGTTCAGTCCCATAAGTTTCACGTATCAATAAAATGGGCGAAAGTCTTAGGAATCACGTTATAGGCGATGCGGCTAGCAACCCATCACTAGGTATTTTGATTTCCCTTTCCAGCTATACGCCCTTAATCATGCTAAACGTGGCCTTAAGATTTGTTCTGTCTACCCCGTTAGGGATAAGGACGTGATATATGTATGTATGTATGTATCAATAAAATTAAATGAATCGTAATATCGTTATTCGTAATCCGCCCACAACTGGGCTCGCCGCATAAACTATTACAGGCGAAGTTAAATCAGTTTGTTGTCTCCTTGGGTTTCACGCGGCTTATACCAAACTTGAAAAGTGACAAATAAAAGGACTAATAATTCCTGACAAAACAATACAATAATAAATAGCCGACAAAATCTGTAGGTATTTTTATGAAAAAAAACGCTGTAGCCAAAACGATTAAACCGATTGTAATAGAACATGTCTAAGAACTACCGCTTCAATAGTACTTTTAAATAAAAATCGCGTCCAAATCGGTTCGCTCCTTTAACAGCTAAGGTGACACAGACAGACAAACACAAATGCATAAAACACCGTCGGAGGTGAAAAAATTTAAGACATCAAAGTTCAAAAAAGAAGCTAGACAACGACATGAATGCTCAGCATCAGCAAGTCACTACTTAATAATTTTTTAATATATAAAAAAAAACTAAGTTCAACTTGATGTTATTTTTTGAAGCGTTCTAAAGTGAAGTGTACGTCAGGCTAGTATTTCATGAAGTAAAGTCAATAACGCCCGAGTTTCTCCTAAGTTGTTTTAAGTAGGAGTTACTTGGGTGGGTTTCTAATATTTATAGGTTGCGAAAAGCTTTAAAAGCTGGAGATAAGTTGACGGCTATATATTTTACAGCTGGCTTGCGCTGCCAACAGTTAAAACTCGAGAGTTAACTACTAATCCATGGTTATGTAATGCCGAATCCTTCGGCCACATTCGTAACTGCGAGTAAGATTTTTGTAACTGGTAATGAATTTGTAATTCTATTCACTGTTTCAAGACTTTAGTGTTGCATGTACATACCCAGTCTCGTTTTGTAACTGGTTGTGAAGCAGTAAAACAAAAATATTCACAACCAGTTACGAAATCTTGATTACGGATTTGGACGAAGGGATGTCACTGGTATGGAACTGTCAACCCTTTGAAGTGTGGTCTTTTTACAATAAGAAAGTGTGGTATATTGGGAATTTGATATGTTATAGAAATTATGTATTATTAATTATTCATATAAAAATTAATTTCCGATTTCGCTAATTATTTTTTTTGTTGCGTTTGTTCTTGTCAGGAGAAGGTTCTTATGTAGCGAAGCCGGGGGTAACCGCTAGTATAATTATAATTACTAACGTGAATTTCTTATCCCAAATGTGGCCGACAAATGGTTTTAATAATGCAGTAAAAATCAATGGAATGATATAATTAAAATAAAACATAAATTCAGCATCGGAACCTAAAAATACATTATTTGACAAAATTAAGTAGTTAAAATTATAAATAACAAAGTTGCCCTAAATGGCTGCCCGGTGGCATGCTGCCCAGAAGGCTGGCAGCATTGCCGCATTATAATTTAAGGAATAAGCGTACAAAACAAGTACATTTTCGCAATTTGCATTCAAATATAAAAAGTAGGGTAGGTACCCGAAGCTTACCTGCCGCCGGCGTCGCGCGCGCGGGCATCGGGCCGTGCTATAATGTTGCCATGCATCAAGTCGAGCGCTCCTTGCGGTACCATTCATAAGTTCTATGATAAAAAGCCTCACTGGCAAACGCCCCGAACTTACCCGACCGAGGAAATTTTTCGATAGACGAATATATTTTAAATTCCCGGATTTTGTTTGTGTTAGCAGGTTTGCTGAAGTTGGAACGTAATTTAAGATGAAAAGAAAAGAGTTTTATTATAATTCAACTAGTTTCTGCCTGCGACTTCGTCTGCGTATTATACATACTATTAAAAAACTGCATCAAAAACCGTTGCGTAGTATTTAAGATCTAAGCATACATAGGGACAGACAGGGAGACAGCGGTAAGCGACTTTGTTTTATACTATGTAGTGACAATGCCTGCGTGGTAAACTCGTCGCAAAATAAAAGGCCCGTTTTGACATTTGTCTTTGCGACGTAACTAGTGATGTAACCATACGACTCGGTACTCGATACTCACGATAAATCGATTCAAGTTTGCATGAGTACTTGATCGATTTGAATATATATTGTAAAGTGCATTGGAGTAAAGTTGACATACTACCTTCATCCAATCATTTCTTCAGATACCTACCTAACAGGTCGGGGAAAAAAGTTTCTTCGCATTCGATGTGAAATCTTTACGGCTTGGAGCTCCAAGCTCATAATTTTCAGTAAAGATCACTACACAGCTGGTGAAATTCAGTAATTAATTGATTGATGAACACTAGTATTTAAATAAATAAAACCGGCCAAGTGCGAGTCGGCCTTAAAAAAATATCTTTATCGATTTATTTTTTTCTTTAACCGATTATTATTAGTCTGTGGACAATGTGAAAAAATCGTTATGCACAGCACTTAGCCGAATGGGCGGTACCCATCAATGAAAAATTTAATTACCTTCAGAACATTTCAATCGGTAAAAAATAGAGAACTTCATAGGCGTGAACTGTCAAAACGGGCCTTTTATTTTGCGACGAGTTTAGTGATAGGACCTTATGCGAGATACGTTGCGATCGCTAGCCATCTTGCTTGCCAATACCTACTGCTACCAAGCAACAGTGCTTGTGCTGCTATGTTCTGGCGCAGAGAGTAAGACATGCTAAGACGTCCAGTCTGGCAACGCATCCACAATCCTTTGGTCAGCGTGTAAAGTCTTAATTACCCCTCAGTTAAAAGTTTTACCCACGCGGGGTAATTACCCCGTATGTATAGAACCTTAGGTCTAAGCCCACCCAATCCCCAAACAAAACACGGGTAAACGAAACCCCGCGTCAAACGAATCGGAGCGGTGATTTAATCTGCCCTTTGTACTGGGATCTGCATATCAGAGGGCTTGATTGATCCCCGCGAACTTGACCTACTAACCCTACACTTACTTTAAGTACCTTTTCTACTGCCTCCTGATGGATGCGATAGACTTTTAGGTGGGAAAAACAATACATTATTTATGTACACGGAAAGGATACAAAAGGATCCAGACCACAGTGTAAGGGAGTGCTTTCATTTAAAACGAGACGGAGACAAACAAAATCGGACTTGGCAAGTTGAAGTTGGAAGTCTAGGGGAGAGGCCTCTGCACAGCAGCAGCAGTGGGACACTATTACGTGCTCGCAATTATAATAACTTTTAGATATTAGCTTGAGTCCTATTCAGACGAACTGCGATTTAGACAATCGCGACTTCGACAATAGACTCCATAGACCAGGAGCTCCAAACTTTTTTTTGATCGGGGACCACTTTTAGATTATCCTTGTTAGCAGGAGCACTATGGAGGTATAATAAAAATGAACTGTAATAATCAAACTGAAGCTTTAATTACAAATTTTGGCTTCTGCGGACCACTGGTTAGCAACCAGTACGATACTGAAAAGAAGAACACAGAAAACAAGATACTGACTCGTCCGATCACTTCACTACAAGCACATATATCAGATACTTAGCGTGTCCGACCCCGACCAAGCATAGAGGTTTGTTCCGTAAATTTAAAAAATACGAAGACATTATGAATGGCTGCGGTTCTAGTTCAGTTTCAATCGTCGCGGGGCGAAGGAACGTCGGTGTTTCTGAATCGATTTGGATTTCCAGTCACTAAATTTCGGCAGTGGCGTCACTGTATGGTAAAAAGTCAGCACGCTTGGTTTAATACAAATCTTGATATTCGTAGAGCGGATAGATGAAAGTAGATAAACTAAACAGATCTATAGGGGGAGTGTGAATGGTTACGTTGGGAGGGGAAGGCCTAGACGGACGTTCCGAGACCGAGACATTCCGAGGAGACGTTTTGGAAAAAGGTCAGGTCAAGAGTACCCGAAACCGACAAGCATGTATGAAGAGATTGATGAGTGTGGATGAAGCGAAAGAAGTATGTCAGGATTGTAGCAAGTGGAACAAAGTAGTCTCTGCCTGCTCTGTGGGAAAGAGGCGTGATGGTATGTATGTATGTTGATATTTGCGTAAGAAATGGTATAATCTGCTATGTGTGAGTACAAGACGTTTTTTTGTATCAGCTAAATAAAATAATCAAGTGGAACACTAAGGGCATGTTTTGAACTCGAAAAGTACGCAACATTTTCAAAGGTGAGCTGCGTCGGAGTTCTGAACAAGTAATTGAAAGCAATGTTGTTGACGGCTTGCTGCCGCGTACGAGTTTGCATATTTTAAAGGGCTCGATTTCGTACTCGGAAACTTTTAAAGTGACGCTTTGCACGAGACTTTTGATTGGTGATTTGAGAAATATATTCATTTTCATTTGTTTTGTGTCTGTGGTTGCGGTTGATTGTAGTCAGTTTAAGGTTGTAGTAAATGTACAATCGAGGGTATAAATAGCGATACACCCATCATGTCAAATATGTGTGTCACCGACCTTTATATTTGTGGCTTATAGGTGTATAGATGTTTGACTATACCTACTAAAACCCTAACGAAATAGAAAACTATATTAGTAACTCAGCAAATATTAAAGTCTTGCTTAACACAAACATAACCTTCTAAGTACGTGACGCGCACCAAATCTCTTCTTCAAACCAAAACTAAAACAAATGAAAACCAATTTAACTTTTATAATGCACTTACAGGGTGTTAAATAAACGTTTGCTTTAAATGAGGTAAGAAGCCAAGTCGTTGACTGACAAAGCGACAAAGTGCCGGCTAAGGCCGGCCATTCCATTAATGCGATTTGCACTGCCGTAGATCGCAAGTCGTGTCCACAGCCGTATGCCTTCAAAGCAGTTTTGCATAAATATGTTACGAGGTAAACAGGAAAATGCACTGTCCCCTGACGCGTTTAATTTAAAGGGGAAGACTGTTGCCTGAGTTTTCAGGACTTCTTTTTCTTCTTGTCATTTAAATGTCTTTGCAGTCGGGTCTTTGTTTTTAAACAATTACTTTTTAATAGCTATAGCCCGCGACTTAGTCTACGTAAATACATTTATCGCACGCCCGCGGGAACTGTACACTTTTCCGAGGTGAAAACTGTTCTATTACTTATTCTGGACTTCTATTATTATATATGCAACATTTCATTGTAATCGGTTCGGCAGTTCAGGCGTGAAAGCGGAACAAACTAATACGCTTTCGCATTTACAATATTACTACGGATTTGTGGGAGTTTCTCATTGTGGTTCTTAGATTAGTGGTTTTCAGAAAAATACACAAAAGAAAAGACTTTAGAAATTTTCAAATATGATTTTTTATTGGCTCTGTGCACGACAGTAGCGCCATCTCGCGAACGCAACTTTAGGGAATTTTGTCAAATAGTGTATGACAACTCTTTATTACTTTACATAAAATAAAGTCAGTAAATAATATTTATCTATAGGCAATAAATAGTATTTTAGAGGCGAAGAACAGTAATAGGAAAAATGAATGTCACAATAAAAAACAGTTTTGAGAATATAAAACACAAAATAAGTTTCCCCCAAATATGCTATGAAAGGAATAGATTGGGATTAGCAGAACTCGTTAGGAATGTAAAACAAAGAACTAATGGCAATAGTTATAATACGAGCCAACATAATTCACGAAACACCGGTGACCTTTACACCCTAAACAAGTTTAATAATGACCCATTTTCAAAGCAACAATGACAAGTTTCCCCTATAGTTGCACATTTCTGCCACGGCATACGCTGTGATCGTTTTCTATACCTACACCATACACTTCGCAGGTTTCCAATAGCAATGCGCATGCTCAGCAAAATGACATAAATGCAAAGACAATGACGGCAAGTCAGCTGTTCGATATTAGCCTTTTTTATTTCTTCTTAATTTTAAAAGTGCGACGCTAAGTCAGCCTCGAACGAGATGCAGCCTGGAAAGTGGCCGTTATTTCTTAAATGTAATACAAATTAATGAAATGTATTAATTTACATACATACATACATACATACATACCGTCACGCCTCTTTCCCACAGGGGTAGGCAGAGACTACTTTGTTCCACTTGCTACGATCCTGACATACTTCTTTCGCTTCATCCACATTCATCAATCTCTTCATACATGCTCGTCGGTTTCGGGTACTCCTGACCTGACGTATTAATATTTCATGAAGATTTGCTGTTTTCTGTAACAAACTATGTTTCTAATATAATCTGCGCATGAAGTACGTGTAATTATTAACAACTGGGACAAGACTAGAGCTGCAACAGGAGAAGGCTTTCATGGTTCGCTATCGGGAAGGAAAGACGAGGTGAGTGCCTTTTGGGATTAACCTGAAATGATAAAGGCTGTATAAACCGGAAGCCCATCCTTCGAACTCTTGTCTTCAGTCCTCTATTCAATTAATACAGTCCACTCTCTCATACATCCGACGACCGGATAGCCTAGTGGTTAGTGACCCTGACTATGAAGCTAGAGGTCCTGGGTTCGAATCCCGGTAGGAGCAGACAGTTGTATGATGAATACGAATGCTTGTGCCCGAGTCATGGATGTTGTATGTATTTAAGTATGTATTTATCTACAAATGATTTAATTATACATGTTATTATGTTTTTTTACTTACAATATTCTGTAAAAATCCTCCTAAATTATTGAACATTACATATGCTTATGTAGATAAATCTACGTAAATGCATGTGAAACCTTATATTCTTATGTAGATTTACATACATAATATGTAATAAATATTACATATATGCATGTGAAAATCCTACACTTATGTAGATTTACTAACATAAATGTAAAACTACATAACAATCATGTAACAAGAATACACAAGTTTTATGTAGATTTGCCTTCATAATCAGTAAATCTACATAGAAGTATGTAATCGCATTACACGGATTTATGTAGTTTTACCTATAAAGTAAGGTAAACTTACATACGTTTATGTGATCAAAATACTCAATTTTATGTAGATTTAAATGCGTATATGTAAAGCTACATAAATTTATGTATAAAAAATTACATAATCTTACGTAAAATACCCACGGTATTGTGTAGATTTACCTGCACAATATGTAAAGCTACATTACAAGGGTGTAATAAAATTACAACTGATTTGTGTGGTTTTACCAAATAGTAGGTAAAGCTACATACATTTATGTGAACAAAATACGCAGATTTATGTAGATTTAACTACATTTATGTAATTCTACATAAATTATGTTGTATAAAAATTACATAAAATGACGTAAAATATCTACGGGTTTCTGTAAATTTACCTATGATAAATGCTTTTACTTACATGAAATGTATGTATATTTCTTTCACATATTTTTATGTAAATTTATATCACATACTTTTATGTAAACTCGTTTCACATTTTTTTTGTGTAAACTAATATTACATATTTTTATGTAAACTCATATCACATATTTTTTATGTAGGCTCATTACATAATCCCGTTAAACATGCAAAACTTGCGTTAACATTGCTGAAACTCACATATGGGGGCTTGTAAGTTTCATTTGCAAGGTTGCAACGTTCTAGCAACGTTTGAGAAACATTGATGCAAAGCTCTAACGGCCGCGCTGTATATATACCCTGTAAGTTTCATAGACCTGATCACTAGAACTTTACACAACTTTCAAATGCAACTTTGCTCAAATGTTTCAATTGTAACTTTCAAGAAAGTTTTCACGAAAACTTTTAGTAAATTATAATTTCTATATGTCTACAACGTCACATATGCAACTTGCAGAAAACTTTCATTTATTAAGTTGTGGCAAAGTTACATTTGTAACATAGAGGTAACTTGGGCAATTAATGTTGCTATAATAACGCACATGTAACTTGCAGGAAACTTTCATTCAATAAGTTGTGGCAAAGTTACATTTGTAACATAGAGGTAACTTGGGCAATTAATGTTGCTATAATAACGCACATGTAACTTGCAGGAAACTTTCATTCAATAAGTTGTGGCAAAGTTACATTTGTAACATAGAGGTAACTTGTGCAATTAATGTTGCTATAATAACGCACATGTAATTTGTACGAAACTTTCATTCAATTATTTATGGCAGTTACATTTGTAACATAAAGGTAACTTGTGCAATTAATGTTGCTATAACAACGCACATGTAACTTGCAGGAAACTTTCATTCAATTAGTTATGGCAGTTACATATGTAACATAAAGGTAACTTGTGCAATTAATGTTGCTATAATAACGCACATGTAACTTGCAGGAAACTTTCATTCAATAAGTTGTGGCAGTTAGATTTGTAACATTAACGTAATGTTTATATCCAACTTGCATTTAAATTACTTGTTAAGGTTGCGGTTATGTTTCATATTAACGGTAAAGGCAACTTGCGTGCAAACTTTACATACAAGTTTGTAATGTAACATTATTGTAAGTTGCTGTAGACCGCCAAAAAGTGTCTTAGTATACTGGCCACAGAGAGATGTATAGCTGTGTAGGCAAAGCTCCACGGGTCTCAAATACCAATTTATTTCTTACGCGTCGACTAGGAAGCATTTGGAACTTATGGAAAACCAACAAACTGACCCTAAAAAAGTACTTTCTTAGGTCCATTAAGTCCAATTCCTACCGAGATGACACGTGAGAAATAAACTGATATTTGAGACCCTTTGATCTTTGCTCACACTGCTAAAAATCTCTCCGTGGCCAGTATACTAAGAAACTTTTTAACGGTCTACACAGCCACTTACAACAAATTACATTTTCAAACTTATAAAACAATCACACATTTAAACAGTTATAGCCTTTAACTATTAATATTAAAAAGTGAGTGAAATTAAAATATATCTTATCAAAAATTGTATTTATTTTCTATTGTTTAACACTGCATTAACTAGTTAATACAATACCAAGTGATAAAAAGTCCTTGAAACGTTTTTTTTATACAACAATAACTTTCTTTATCAACCAAAAAAATATCCGATTTTTTAGTAACATTAATTAATTAAAAATATATATATAGTTTAGTAAGGAAGGTTATTCCTATCGATAAAAAAGATTCAGGCATTTATATAGGCTGTTGCAGGTTCAAGCTGGAGTTAATAAAAAAAAAAGAAAAACTTATTAGGACATGTCTAAATAATAAGTATTTTAAGAAAATCATCAAAAAGTAAAAGAGTTTTCTTCGTCCTATCAGCCTATGCTGATACATCACTTAATCTTAAGCCATATACATTGCTAGCAACACCCACATAGTATACTATATACAGACATATTAGTTGTTAGAGTATGTTCAAATTACAGCAAATATTATTATTGACATCAAAACAAGAGGTTTCTATCTTTTAAACTCTATGTTGATACATCTCTTCCACCACTGTCTGATAAGTTACTGATAGCTTCTTAAGTCTCAGACAGCAAAGAAGCCGTATCTGTCCGTTTCGTAGTAATAAATAGACGGAACCATAGATATCTAACAAATAAGCTATTAGGAACTTATCAGACAGTGATGGAACAGGCCCGTATTCAAATCTAAAGCAAATACTATTTTGACAGCACATGCTGGCCACTTTTAAAGAAAGATAAAATTGCGGAGATCATCGGTGTTACACATACCTTAAACTAAGAAGTATTTTTCTATGACTAAAAAAGTTAGTTCTTGTGGCCCCACTGTTATAAAAATCCTCACGAGATAATAAAATTAGGTTAGGTTTGTTAGGTATCTTCAAATGCCCGAAGGGCAAACGGAATGGAAAGCGGGGTTCCGTCGACCTGGTGGAGTGTAATTAGACTTTTTAGGGTTCCGTACCTCAAAAGGAAAAAACGGAACCCTTATAGGATCACTTTGTTGTCCGTCCGTCCGTCCGTCTGTCAAGACCCTTTTTCTCAGGAACGCGTGGAGGTATGAAGCTGAAATTTATATCAATTACTCAGGTCTACTGTCCCTTGAAGCTGTGAAAAAATCAAACTTCTAAGCCAACGCAATCAAAAGATACAGCCGTTTATGGCGCAAATTTCCGCAAATTTTCAACTCTCAAGGGAATCAAAACCTACAAGGTAGTTCCCGTGAACGCAGAATCTTGAAATTTGGTATGAAGGTAGGTCTTATAGCACAGATTAAAGAATAATTGCGAAAACCGTAAATGTGTATGTATGTCTGTATATAGCAGTGACCAATATAAAGTAACCCCACACTGCGTACATTTTGCTTTGGAACAGGGCTCTGCTTACACTGGTTTTAGATATTTATAGATAATGATACGGAACCCTCGGTGCGCGAGTCCGACTCGCACTTGACCGGTTTTTTATAACAGTGGGGCTACGAGGATTATACCGAATAAAAAGCCATAGCAGGATAGGGAAAGGAGAAATGCTCTTTTATGATAATGGGCTGTTTTTGTTATAGTTACTTAGATCTAGTAATACTATTGTGGTAAGTTTTCTTAAAGATTCTAATAAGGTAATTAGTCTAATAAAATGCAACTCAATTAGGTAGGTATTGTTTTAATTTTGACTAACTTAAGTCTGTTTAAGCCTACAATTTTTTATATCTGATAAAACGATAACTTAGGCTTATTTAGAAGAACAAGAAAGTTTTTGTTTTACATGCGACAACTGACAGTAGTCAGTATATTTTCATGTTAATATTAATGTAAATGTAAAAAAAAACTTTACTGAGGATTTATGCTAATATTTTTTGGAAGTGTTAGAATGTTATAAAATAGGTGTCACAAAATCCAACCAAAATTTTTTTTTAATTTTGACTTGTTTTTCGATTTTAACCATGAAACTAATATGACTGAGAACGAAATAAGGCTTTTTTAGAAATGACATTTAGTCGTCAGTCCTCCAGAAATGGAAAAAAAAATGTTGAATTGCTTTTTACAGAAATGTAAAGATGGAAGCTCAATTTTCTTTCAGAACATATATGCTATAAATAAAAAAAATGGAATGGAATTAGTTTTAGAGAAAACATATTTCATGATTTCGGAATTTATTTTTTCCCGGCTGAACCACTAGGATTTTATCAACAAAACTTTGCACAATATTACTAGATGTAAGTAACTATAGAAAAAAAAACAGGTCTTAATCATGAAGGGCATTTTTTCTTCCCTTATCCTGCTACAGCCTTTCAGTAAGTTCTAGACAAACTTTTCAATTGCCATTCAGAATCGATAAGAATTTGCCACATGTACCGGCCATTAAAATAGTGTTACTATTATAGTCTAAAACGATAAATTAAAATAGAAAAACGATACATTTTTACATTGTTTTCCCCTGCTAGATATACGCCTACTCTTTAATGTGTGTTTAAGCGTAGTAGTTGCGTGTTGGAACCAGCTCATGCCATGCCGTTCAAAACTTTCGTCAGTCATATTCGGGAAACTCTCTTTCACTGCAACTGAAACAAATAACATAAAAATATAGTAATGTAACTAACTAGCTTATACCCCGCAACTTGGCCCCCGTGGAAGAGTAAAAATTCAATGAAGGGTCTGGTGACGAAAATTAAACGACACCAAAAAACTTACGTTTCAATGTAGCCATTAATTGCAGAGTAGACAATTTGAAGTTCTGTTTCTTTCCAGTCCAGGAACAAAATTGTGCCAGATAATTAGAAAAAATCTTTTCCAAGCTACAATTCACACAATCTCTTTCTCTACTGCCACCAGTGAATGTAAGAAAGTCAAACTGCAAGAAAATTATCATGTATGACTTACAATATACTATAAAATATACTTATCAACATATTAACATTATTAACTCGGTTTTTTAATATTGTCTGCTGCTTAGCGGCAGGATTAGGAATAGTATAGTAATATTATAGTAGGATACAGGCGCGAGAACGGGAACAGGGGTTGCCGGACTCGTATCTAACCTACTCGACCGGTAACCCCTTTCTTCCCGGCCACTTCCACCAGGTGAGCCGCTGGCTCATTTGCTCCCTTTCATTTAAAAAATAAAATAAAAATAAAAGCGTTACTTCGTAAAAACACTTACGTTTAACAACGGTTATTAATCTCAAAGACCACAATTTAAAGTTGTTTTTTTTCCCCTGTCCATGAGCAATATTGTCCCAAGTAATCAGAGATTTTTATTTCCAGACATCGGTTGACACAGTCTCGTTCCTATAAAAATAAAATCATGTCAGTGGATAAGATAGGTAACAAAAATGCCAGAACGGTCAATTTATGTACACAGGCAATGTTGATTTAACATACCCCACTTCGATAGCTCATGTACTGTATATTATATACTCCCAAATGTTAGTCCAAGCATGTCAGACCCCAATACAAAACAATCCAAATACCTTGGGAGGAACCGCCAGCCCGCGTGCTCCGCGTGGTGATATTGATGCCGCCGCCGCCGTAGTGGAAAACAAGCACCAGTGTACTACTTGTCTTTCCACAATACCACACACAATAAATACGTAGTTTAAGTGTTACATTGTTCCGAAATCACATCTTATTAATAATAAAAGCCGAAGAATTGCGAGAGCGCATGCCGCCGTGTTTGCGCGCCGAGCGGACTGGTTAGTTCTGGTTTTCACCATGGTGCGGCGCTGTTCGCCGCTTCGTCGAGCGCGGCAGGCGTTTGTTGCCAACCGCAAGGCAAAGACTATTAAATATTATAGTACTAGAGCCCACGACCAAAATTTTTGTCTCATAGCAATACGGCCAAAACCGCATCAAATCGATAGATACGATTATCCTGAACTCGAAAATACCAATATCAGACATTTTCCGCGTAGCGTTTGATCTGACCGAATTTTTAAAATTGTCAAAGAATTTTACCGAACTGCATCATAGCAATATGTCTGATTTGCAGACTGTAGTTGAATGATAGTTCTGAGATGCCGGAAACATATTTTTCAGACGTTAGTGGTGTAGCGCAAACCCGTAAAATCACTTAAAAAATTAAAAATGAGACAAAAAAAATGTCTCATAGCAATACGTCTGAAAATCTTTTTTATTAGTAAATTTTGGTTATTTGATGCGTATAAAAAACAATTTTCAGGCGGAAATGTGAACGCATTAAATTTTGAGACCGTTTTGAAAATGTTAACAAATTTTACCGATCGGTATTATAGCAATATGTCTGAAAATTGTTGGACATGATAAAATAAGTTGTCCACATGTGCAAAAAAATTATATCAGACAAATTAAGTGTAGCACCTTCTCTATCAGACAACTTTATGCTACACTTAAAGTGTCTGAAAACAGGTATTTGGTAATCCTGGCAGCAATACGAAAAGTTAAAAAAAAAAAATATCCGTATTGCTATGATACAGGTCGGCTAAATTTGTTGACATTTTCAAAAATGCGCTCAGGCTATATGCTACGTGCAAAATGTCTGAAAACAAACTTTTTCGTAATACAATTATAAAATCTATGTACATTTTCACTATCAGACGTATTGCTATAATACCGACTGCCTTTTTTTTTGACACAGCAGAAATGGCCTCCCACGCTGTTGCTACACTTTCGACCGTTACTACACACCTAGTCGGGTTCAGAATCATACAATCTAACGAGACATGGTTTTGGTCGTGGGCTCTAGTACTATTAGGGAGTAACATGCTTGGACAGGCAATAATCAGCATGCCACTTTGCAGTGATAGAAGGGGTAAGCTAAATGAGTGTACTGATTTCGATCATTGAAACGATTCGTTTTTTTATTTATTATTATTTAAAAAACCGGCCAAGTGCGAGTCAGACTCGCAAGTCTCGAAAGTTTCCCATCACAAATTTGAGGTGCTTTTAGTTCTATAGAATAAAATAGCACATTTTTTGTTTCAATAGTTCTACCATGGAACTGTTGGGAAAAAAAAATGTTAACAGTCCTATGACGTCACAGTTCCATAGAACAAATGGGAGGTACCCGGCCGATCTATTTGAGACTTCGTGTTAAAGTCTGTTCGTGATATAGCCTTTTCGTGGTAAAGTTTTCGTAGAAAAGCTATTCGTGGTTAAGTATTGACACGCAAAATTTAATTCTGCGCGGACGAAGTCGCGGGCAAAAGCTAGTAGGTAAAATATTCCGACCGCAACGCAACGACTTCATACCGACGCTTGAAAGACGAAATGTCATAAGCGACAAAATGGTAATTTTACAGAAGAGCCAAAATACCACGCAAATTTTTGAAAAATAATCATTACAATTTAATTTGTTATCTGATTTACAAAAATCATCTTTGTAAATGATCATAGTGGTGTTCTCTATATGACATTACCTAAAAAAGTATTATTTCAGGATTTAGTGTCTCTTAAGCAAATCGATCCCAAAAAGTGCGGGAGGTAAAATTAGCTAACCAAATTATGTGACAAAAAATTAATCGAGTAAAAGAATCTAGCCTGAAAATGATTTAAAAGATTATTAAGGAAAACTATCCTACCGCAAACATTTTAAATTTAATAGCAAGGTCATATTATACAAAAGTCATAATGGGCCATAAATAAAATCAACACAAATAATCTAACTGCAATGAGCATCAATTTTAAATTTACCTTACATTAAATTTACCCCTCATTTTATTTATTTTCTACATAAATCACCAACACAATTCAAGTCATTAATGAAAAATGCAAATTAACCACCTGTTACGAAAATAAATCTCTACATATAAAATGCTTTGTCCTGAATGACTGACTAACTGACTGACGGATCAATGCACATCCTAAATCGCTGATTGTACAGACCTGAAACTTGGAGGGTGTGTTCTTTGTATGACGTAGGCATCTGATAAGAAAGGATGTTCTGAAATTCTACCTCTAAGGGGGAGAAAAAGGGGACTAACTTTGTATGGCACAGCGTGATTCCTTGGTCCGATCTACTTCAAATTTTGCATAAATATTCTTGAATTGATTCTTGATTGATCTTGGCTTGTTTCAAATTTTCTTGAAATTCAACTAACGGGGTTATAAAGGGGTAGAAAGTTGTTTTGGGGGTGATATTCTTCAAAGTTGATATCAATACTGCTTATATAGTGCCTTTGATTTAAATTACATTTTATTCTGAAAATTCAATCCGATTTTATTCAAACAGGTTGAACATACTTAAAAGTTTGGTACAAGGCAAAATTCTTTAAAGTTGGAATGTCTCGAACGAAAGTCACTGTATTATATTAGTATCCACCGCATTTTGAAAGTTTGAAAACCTTAGAAAGGTCATGCGATTTTTAGAAATTCCCTCGCGATATGCACAAAGGCACCCTATCTCCGTAACTATAAGTACTAGTCTTGATATTTCGCGCACAATTAAGAAATCAAAACTGTTAAAAACTAATTTCAGGACTTTCCGCAATTCCGGCGGGATAGGGAGTAAAAAGGGATTTATATTCTTACTTTGAAATGGTTCCATCTCCGTAACTATTGTTACTAGAATCTTTAAACTTAGCATACCAATAGGTAATTGTGGTATCTGAAAACTCTGCCGTCATATGGTAAAAGGACGTTTCTACGCTAAAGTCGAAACGGAGAAAAAAAATACTTTGTAATTCAAAAATTAAAAAATTCGCTGCTTGAAGGAAAATATACAATTTAACAGTTTTTTAATGCAAAAATGTGTAGCAATGTTTGAACTATTTTAATGTAAATTCAAATTATAGTTTTTATTATTATTATAATAATTAAAATTAATTTTCTTTTTCTTCTTGGTAAAAAAAATACAACAAAATACGAAAAACTACAATGAAAAGGTGTTTCTGGCTAGATACGTTCTTTCAACTTAGTAATTTATCGAAACGCCTTTCCAACTTAGTGGTAACGTGATTTTAGTTATAAGTTAACTAAATAAAAATAACGTATTTAGCCACTAGCTGCGTTTCAACTTAGTTTACGAACTATATTTTTATGAACGTTGAGAATATTTCTAGATGCACCAGTTACATTTTTTTAGTTTTGAAACCATCAAGCAAATGTAAAACAATATTATTAGGTATAGGAATACAATATAGCTGTTGCCCGCGACCCCGTCCGCGAAGAATAGTAGCCTACGGCATCAGACCTACCGAATACAGATAAAAAGAAAGTCAAGCCGTCTCGGAGGAGTTCGATAACAAACGAGATTTTTATATATTAGACATTTTGTGAAATAAAAAAAAAATATTAGACCAAATTTACGTATAAAAAAAAACTGTAACAGTTACACACCTCTGTAGCGTACAACATTTAACTTTTTCACGTACAAAAACAGACAATCAATAAAAACGTGCAGTCTTAAACTTTCTCTTAATTCTAATAGGATGGTTCCTACCATATTATTTAATCACGACCTCAGTGGTATCAATTTAAATTTACGATACTACATTTTACTTATTAATTGAAAACTAAATTGATGATTTTTTTACATTAACATTACATCCTGGTTTTGGTTTTTATTTATTTACAATATCTTTCAGTTGTTTCATTTGTTTCTTCTGTGCTAGTGACTCTATAATTATTCTTTTTACGTTTTCTGATTTGCCTTTTTTTGTTGTGTTTTCGACGCTTGCGACTTAAGGTGACTCAGGAACGATTAAATTATCCGGCTGCGAATTGGGGATGGTATTTACAGAGCTATAAGATTCTTCCAAAAACATTTGAAGCTCTAAACTTGGAGGAGCATAATCTTTATCAACTGAATCATCCTAATCAAAATCCAGATCGATGTTATTTAAAAGATCCTCGTTATTTTCATTTGTGACTATGGACAAAATCAGCTCCTCATTGTTTGTAATTGTAGTATTAGGTAAAGTCAGCTCATCATTATTTTGTATTTGTAGTATCAGGTAAAGTCAGCTCATAGTTGTTAGTATTTGTAATACTAGGCAAAGGCAGATCTTCGTTGTTAGTATTTGCAGTGTTAAGCAAAGGCAGGTCCTAATTGTTAGTATTTGTAATATTAGGCAAAGACAGATCCTCATTGTTAGTATTTGTAATAATAGGTAAAGGCAGATCCTCATTGTTAGTATTTGTAATATTAGGCAAAGACAGATCGTAATTGTTAGTATTTGTTGTAATATAATAAAGCATAAAATATTTTATGGGATGGTTTCATAATTTCGGCATGTAAAGCCTGTGCGCAACTGATTCAACTGGTTTCCTACCGCGATCCCCACTTCACCCCTCACAGCTTACCTTACTAAGTAAAAAAGAAGCTACCGCCACTTGCGCCCGAGTAATAGTTCTATTACCAAGTTGAAAGGGCGCATATGTTGCAGAACCGTTTTTTCTTCTTAGGAACATGCAGAAACGTCATTTCATTTTATGACCACGTACATAATTCTTAAATAAATAAAACGCTTCTGCATAATTGTTTCTTTTTTACTTAGTAACCATAAGAAATGTTTTTTTAATTTAGGAATATTGAAGTTTTGTCGCAGATGTGCCCTAATTGCTTGTGAGTTTCAAGAGGTTGTGGTTCTTTTTAGTAAAAATTAAAAATACTGGTAGATCCGCCTTTTTTTCCTGATTCCGAATATGTACTCAACTCAATTTCAACAAAAATGTTAGATGCGTCCTTTTTCCGTATGACGGCAGAACTGATGTCTATACTATATTTTGCAAAAATCCTCTGGGATAAGAAATGAAAAGAACCATTATGATATATGATTTAGATCCTTGGTCGACATGTTCCTTGATAAGAAAGAACAAGCATTCAGAAGGGATTTTCCTAATTTATCACGAGATAGGAAATATGAAATAATGACTAAATACCACAAAATCTAATCTTAATTTCCATCGTGATCGTGTATGCAGTATCCCAGTGTTTTTCAAGGCCCCAAAATACCCCCTTTTCTATGCACTATTCGCCTAAAAGTAAGTGTTTACATTAATACACTACGAAAATATTGGTACAAATATTTATACCGTAAATCTTTAGCATGATGTTTCGGCGGAGGTTGCGTAAGCTACACTTACATTTTTAGATGGGTAATAACACACTTTTTAAATTCGCTCTATTGATATAAATACGTTCTGTTTTAGAAACATTTATGTATAGGAAAAAATATCGAACAACCAGCTCTAATATAAATGATGTGTTTTTTAAAACGATCTACTCAACCGCCTAGTTTAGATTTATATTCAGGAAAAACTAAATAAGCGACAGTAGTATTAAAAAAATACTGCAAGTAAAAAAGGATAAGCGACATGTCTCTCGAAACTAATAACAGGTAAAAGGTGATAACCTATAATCGTGCAGACTTTTAGGTTATTTGATCTAAGCCATGCTTTGTTTTTATGTGGATATAGGTAAAATGATATAATGTAAATAAAATTACGTTGTACAGGTTGTTTGGTAGCTAGATACAAAGCTTTAAGGGGATGATAGCCGAAGTATTTTTGAACATTTTTAGCCATATATGTCTTATGCGAAATTGTTTTTTTTTTTAATTTTTATACATTTGATTTATTAATGTAAAAAAAATTGTAAAATGAATTAATTTAGTATTCAAATCACAACAAACCGAAGGTTAATGATTTAATTTTAATCTTTTTTTCATGTAATTTACTAGCTAAGTACCTTTAACGTGAAATTCCAAGACTAGTACATTCTCTTAGCGAGTGCTCCCTGAATTTGGTTTTTACTTCTTATCTCAGATTTAGCAAGCAATGTGAAAGAGTGATACCTTAATTAAAAGAAAGAACAATAAACAGGCATGTTTCGAAAAATGTTTGAACATTTCAAGGATTAAAAAAAAAATATATGGCACAGAAAAATGACTGTTCCAACCTAAGACATTTTTAGTAATTTCGAATGCCTTCATTTTGTTTTTGTGGCAAGAAAGACACTTAAAAATTATTTCATTTGGTCCAATACACATTAAACTATCCTAAATAAAAGATTTTGTTTCCAAATTAAAGTTCATTTGGGCAATATTGACTCGTGACTATCAACTTCTGGGTATTTTCCTAAAATTTCTGTCTTCAATTAAAAAAAAAAAAATTTTGGCTAAGACATATATGGCTAAAAATGTTCAAAAATACCTCGGCTATCATCCCTTTAAAGCTTTGTATCTAGCTACCAAACATCCTGTATGATGAGGTAAAAAAATATAACCGACAAAGGGAAGGAAAGTCGTAAAAAGTCACAGTCTAAATGACATTATCTAAAAAAACATTTTATCTAATTTCCAATATACAGAAATTTAAAAAAAACGTTTGGTAAAAAAATATATCGGTGTTTCTAAAAATCACCAATGGGATAAGCGACACGAAAGTCGTCGTAGGCACACGAAACCTAGCCCACTCGAGGCAGAAAAATCTGCTGATTTCAATAATATAAATACTTATAACTCAATATCACAAAAAATGTCGCTTATCACCTTTCGCCTTTCAAGCGTCGATACTTTTTACTAAATATTTTAGTTTTTAGTACGTAATAACCCTTTCGTACATGAATCCAACTCGCACTTGGCCGTTTCTTGACGTTTTTATTTTTGATTGATGGAATTTTACTTGAATGTTTTGCCGGTTAATACCTACCTTTTTTATGTTTAGGAATGTCGTAACAATTACAATAGTTTGTAATGATCTTGTAATCATTACGCATAAGAATATGACACTGTTAAATATATTTAATTGCGTTTTGGATTCTACTCTAGGTAGGTATATAGAAACAATATCGACTTGTCTTTTGAGCGTTTTAAAAAAATACATCAAAATCTTCTTATTCTGTGGCGGAAGTGGCCGAAAAGAAGAAGTTAGTGAAATATCAGGGGGTCTACTCCGAAATACGAAGTTCGAAAGAAACGAAGCTCGCAACGAAGATGAAACGAAGTTCGTCAACGAATGCTACTACGAAGTAGTTTCGGATCGCATGAGTTTCGTGTCGAAACCATAGACCACTTTCGAATTGAACTACGTGAATGGAAAGAGCGTATAAATAAATAAAGTACTTGTCACACTATCGTTTAAAAACCGGTAAATAGATTATTAGCTTGAAAGTCCAATAAATAATTAATATTATTAACTTCCAACATCATGCGTGATCACAATATACTTTTGCACAAGTTTTATTGCTGCATTGGGGTTTATTTTGTGTTTTTCGGCGTTCTCACGTACCAACATCTAAACGTCAAAAAAAAGTTGACATTTCGAATCACCTTCGAATCGATAGGTTGCTACTACGAAGTTACTTCGCATTCGTTTTCGTTTTGCCACTCATTATTTATTAATTCCTGTGTTTAGAAAAAAATATTAATAGAGTAGAATCACTGTTCCGTTAGCCATCGGAGCTTTCAAATAAAAAAATAATAATTAAAATTACTTCACCCAGTCGAAAGTTATGAGGTAACAAACATTTAAAAAATACAGGCGAATTGAGAACCTCCTCCTTTTTTTGAAGTCGGTTAAAAACCATACTGACGTTGCGAAAAACAAAACTGAAGGAGGGATCTAAGCATAATACAACACTAAAATAGTTTTTTTATGACTCTTTTAAGTTTTAACGCGATATCGCAGACCACACAACTGCCAAAACTCAACAAACGACAGTGAAACGACATCTCTTTAGTTATCGTTTGATTCTGACATTTCAAATCGTAAATCTTTGCGAAAACACACACGAAGTTCGATTTTCAGAGTAGACAAAACGTCATCAAAATCCGAAATCGTTCACGAAGTTCAATTTTCAGAGTAGACAAAAACGCGACGAAACGAACGACAAACGAACTTCGATCCGAAAACGAATGCGAAGTAACTTCGTAGTAGCAACCTATCGAATCGAAGGCGATTCGAAGCACGTAACTACGAACTTCGTATTTCGGAGTAGCCCCCAGATTAGAGATATATAGTATAGGTACTATGCTCATCAAAGATTTACAAAAGCGCGTGACGTCTCTCCCAACGAACAAGTAGGTATAGCGATTGAACGAGAGAATGCTGCCACCCTATTTGGCACTAGGTATGCAACGGGGGCCTTTTTTTTAGATATAACTTAGATTTAAGAAAGTAGGTAGGTAAGTAGTTTTATGTTAGAATTAGTGTGCAGGAATATTGTACGCCTCTATCAGGCAGGATATGGCGCCAAATCTATACCTTAGGTACCTACGAGTTTTGCGACATAATTATTTAGTAAATTATCACCCGTTGAGAGGCCCCGCGCGACCTTGACGAAAAATGGTCGCTTGACAACAGACGAGTTTGTGACCTTGGGGTCGCTTTCATTCGGAGTACCTAGTGTGTTGGTAATTGCCGTCCTAATATTAATATTGTTATCTATAAGTACCGTCCAGCTGCGTATCTTCGCCTGGATTTTGACACTTTTTCCAAAATATCTTTCAAATTTGAAAGCATTTTAGTCCATTGTGTTGTGGCAATAAAACGTTTTTTAGTACTCCTGGCTTTGTTTCATTTAGGAGAAGGTTTTGGTATTTTAACAGACTTCATGAAAATGATGTTCTCAGTTCCATTTTTCAGTTTAGAAAATATACATTCTAAGATGTAATTTAATTCAATGATGATATTGAATGTTTCAATAAGTTCAGTTTGCAAGGTACCTGCAATGTCTATAGTGTTATTTCACAGCAACATTGAAATTGTGACGTTTATGATACCTCAAATTTTATATGTTGCAAAAAGAATATTGCTGCAATAATAACACCATAAGTTTCAGATAACTTTGACTGCAAATTGCCTGTAATGTTTTTTATGAAAGTTTCAACAACGTATAAAATGTGTCGTTGAAGCAACATTAAAATACTTATATTTCAAAATGTAAATTGCTGCAATAATCATATTGAAAGTTACAATAAGTTCTGTTTACGAGGTTACTGCAATGTCTATAATGTTATTTCATAGCAACATTGAAACTGTGACGTTTTTGGTACTTTTAATTTTATAGGTTGCAAAAAGTATATTGCTGCAATAATATTGTGAAACATTTCAATAAGTTTAGTTTGCAACGTAATAGCAATGTTCCGTGAGGCATGTTGTTAAATATAGATTGCTGCAACGTTTCATCTGCAATGTTATAAAATAACATTGTAGCAATTTAATAACTGAATATTATAATAAGTTAATACAGCAATGTTGCTTGAAAGTTAAGTAATAAACTTTCATATGTAATGTTGATATAACATCAATCGCAACATTTTTGAAAGTTTCAATGAACATGTTTAATTAAAATTACAACAATGTTTACATGACCTTTCTTTAGAAACGTTCAAATGGTAAGTCTGTCAACTTGCTAGAAAGGTCCTGTAAGTTTCATGTTCAGTGGGATTTTTATGTAAACTAAAATCACATATTTTTTATGTAAACTAAAATCACATATTTTTTATGTAAATTCATCACATATTTTTTATGTAAATACACATTACATAAGTTTATGTAAACTTAAAATACATCCATTTATGTAAAAATTTACATACAAAAATATTTACATATTATGTAAAAAAGCTGTTCTGTAAATTTACATTGGCATGTAAAATTACATACATATTTAATTTTACATAAAAGTGAGGGCTACGAAAGTTGCCCTCACTTTTATGTAATTTTCCCGAAATATTTTTAACAGTGAGGGGCAGACAGTTGTATGATGAATACGTATGTTTGTGCTCGAGTCATGGATGTTGTATGTATTTAAGTATGTATTTATCTACATTATATAAGTATGTTTATCCGTTGCCTGGTACCCATAGTACAAGCTTTGCTTAGTTTGGGGCTGGGTCAATTGGTGTAATTTGTCCGAAGATATTTATTTATTATATTTATTTACATCTTCTTTTCTCTACGTGGTTTCGTTACGCCACACCAGCTTTCAAGTAATGAACTGCAAATAAAAATCGCTTCATTACAAGTCAATGATACCGTAAATAGTCGAGACGCACACTTTAACGGCCAAAGACTTCTGACCTTACAGACTTATACCCTCGGTCGGGGGTAAACATGGAACAGAGGAAATAGCCAAAGAGAGTGGTAATAAGGGATATCTTTCTGTGGCTTTATGATCCAATGTGAGAGCGAGATACTTTACCACAAGCCTCACTCAAGAAGAGGAGAGATAAAATTTCTAAATGTCAGTGAAAGTTAGAACACAGAAAAATCCGAAAAGTAAAGCGTGACGCGTGCTATAACCTTACACCACCCATAGCAGTAACTAGCGTAATTCTACTTCAGTATAAATATGCCATTTCCACTCTATTAGGCTGTTTGCTCTATGGTAGTGAAAAGAACAACTGGCTAACACCGTCGCACTGTTGTCAAGTGGCACGCTAAATGTGCAACCAACTCAGATTCCCGTATTATTGGATTGCTGGATTTTTCACTTTTCTTTCTCGACCGAGGCGACGAACTCTAGACAGCTTTTAAGCAGTTTTTGCACCAATTGGTTTTTATGGCAGTACTTGGAAATAGTAGATTAATGCCGAGGCCTGGGTAGAAGCCAATTGCTGGATGAGTAACTTGTTTAAAAACACGAACTGCTGTCTTGAACTGCAGCCGTGCAATTTCGAACGGTCACGTGCAGTAGTGATTTGTGTACGTCTTTCATACTTACTAACATTAGTAATTAGCAATTATGTAACTAACAAATTGTGGGTCCCAGTTACTCGAAAAAAGAAATTTATTATTATTATTATACTGTATATTATTTCTTTTTATCTTAAGTTAGGATCTTACAATATTCATAAAATATAAAAAGTAATAAAACAATATTAATACAAAATACAATCTTGCTAAATGTGGCCTGTGGTTATCTGTTACCATAGGCTCTGTCTACCCCGTAAGGGATAAAGACGTGATTTGTGTATGTGTACAAAATAGAAAAACATTATTAAAACCTAACCTAAGGTGCCGCCGGCAGCGAGCCGAGGCCTAAACTACCGGTGGTCAGGGTGACAGAGTGAGGAACCTCCTGACTATGCGAGCCGTGTCCAGGAGTACCGCCTTCTGTATCTGGCCCTTGACCCAACCACCTAGCGAGAGCCTTTTAAGATGATGGTCAAGGCTCTTCCCTATTAGACCGTTCGCCGAAACGACTATCGGGACAGTGATCGTCGAATCAACAGGCCACATGGCGGTAACCTCGTGAGCCAAGTAAAGGTACTTGCTGACTTTGTCCTTCACGGCCTTCACAAGGTTCTCGACATGGGGGATCGCGATGTCTACGAGCACTGCCTGGCGCTTCGATCGATCTATCAGCACGATATCAGGTTTATTGGCGACAATGGTCGTGTCCGTGATGATAGATCGTTCCCAATAGAGCGTGACACGACCATTTTCAAGAACTGGTGCAGGTGTGTACTTATAGTAGGGCACTTCGAAGTCCACAAGACCGAGTAAAGAGCAAGTTGCTGGTGAAGAATCCTGGCTAGAAGGTTATGTCTGTGCAAGTACTCGGCGTTAGCAAGACTAGAACAACACAATTTTTGTACAATAAAGCATTTACTTACTTACTTACTTACTAGAACAACCAATTATTATTATTATTAATCAGCGCGACCGAATGTCGAAAGTATAGAGACTTGGAAGAAAAAGTGAAATCCATTTGCTCTTACATACAAAATACAAGAGAACCGTTCATGTCATCCGCCGCATAGCAATTAACAGGTCAATTAATTATTGAATACATTTGTTAAACTTTGATTTTAAGTCCTTCCTGAATTTGGAGGGTCCGACAACAAAGGGATTATAGAGAAACTGATTAAAAGTTATCCGAAACCGAAATAATGGAGTTGAGTGGTACACAATTAGTTTTTGTGTTAAGAAGCATTTAAGGCGGTTTGTGCAAAGTTGGTTTCTTGATTACCTTCACAATAGATGGGTTACTGGAAAACCTCGATTTATTTTTAAGGTCTGTATTTTACCGGTCAGAAGATAGAACTAACACCAAAGTAAATCAAAATGAATATTGCAATTGTATCTGTGCAAGTATTTTGAATTGAAGGATTGGTAATAATTTTTTAAGAGTTATTAAATATCTAAACGACACTAAAAATTAGAACACAGACAAATACGAAAAGTAAAGCTATGGTCGGGAATCGAACCCGGATCCTCGTCATTCCGCGACGCGTGATATACCCCTACACCATCCATAGCATGTGGGTAAGCCTTCGAATTTTTGCTATGCGAATTTTTGTCGCCAAGCGTCATCTGTTTGAATGATGTGTCTGTACGACACAATTACAAATTTAGAAAGTTTAGAAATTTAATTTCTAACTTTAAAATCGTAAAAGTAAAGATAAAAAATCAAGAAGTAAAAATTGTTGTGTTGATTCATGTAGAAAAGTTGTGTTATTTTTGTCGAAAAAAAAGACTTATGACGTGTCTAAGTCCATGAAATTATTAAATTACATACATACATACAAAATGATTATGTCTTTATCCCTTAGGGGGTAGACAAAGCCAAGGATAACAACAGGTACATTCGAGGGCACAAATATCGTTGCAGCCATCATACCAAATATATGTGTCGCCGCCCTTATTGTTTCTGGTATAGACTAGCATTAACAAAATTGAGTACACATTCCGCGAATACTGGATCTGTCCTCTCAACACTTCGTGACCTAAATAGAAAAAATACATAAATAGAAAGAGGCTTCTATTAACTTATAAACCACTTAGGCGCCCCACTCAAACACTTTACTCCTTGTTCTGCCTATTAGGTAACTTTTACTCTAAATTCGAGCTCCGCCTCTCTTGTTAAGATAAGGAACTAGCTTATTTACTCGACCGTGACATCGCAGTTAGAAGGATTAATCGAAGCCAAAGTATTTAAAACCGAATTTAAAAGCCGACAGCTCTCTACAATCGAATCTGCGGGGGTTGTTCACACCGTAGCAAATGCAAGGCACGAGATCGAAAGGAATGGCGTGCAAAAAGAAGAGACCTACACTCAGCATTGGGGTGGAATATAGTTCAAGAAGAAGAATGCACAATAGACTTTTGATCTATTGCCCACTCTGTACAGTCGCGGGAATAAATATCGATGAAACCATCATGTCAAATATTATGTGTCACTGGCCTTATTGTTTATGGCATAAAGATGTATAGATGTTTTTTAAGTCTTGGTAAGCTACTATAATATTAATGCGCTTGACTGTACATCGGTTTCGTCCCGCGATCTTTATTTTCATGTATTTATGCGCTAATAAATTTGCCTTATTTGCCTTTTTGTGCCTAAATTCACCTACGTCTTGCGCTGCAGCCACCTATGGAAGTTTCCTCATCTTTTAGAAAATTTGGACTCTATAGTTAAAAATACTTTCATATCCGTCTTCAACATAAACATTTCGGACCATTCATGGACTCAGGCATCTTTACCTATCCGTCACGGTGGCTTGGGTATCCGCCAAATTTCTCGTGTTTCTCTTCCGGCCTTTTTATCCTCGGTCCACTCCACTCGAGCACTTGTTGGTAAAATACTAGGGCTTCCTGTTGAAAACCTGGTGGTGCCTCACCTTACGGAGGCTAAAATGGCATGGGGTAGGGCTTGCCCGATGGCGGATCTACCCAACTCTCCCGGTTCACAGCGGCAATGGGATGAGCCGCTTAGTAGGCTGGTGCGGGATAATTTATATCACACGTCTACTAGCCCTACAGAGCGTGCCCGTCTTCTTGCCGTTGTGAAATGGGAATCTGGTGCTTGGCTGCACGCCATTCCTTCATCAAATTTGGGCACTTTGTTGGAGGATAATACTTTCCGCCTTGCTGTGTGTCTCCGTTTGGGAGCGACATGTGTAGTCCCTCATCGCTGCCACTGTGGTGTACAGGTCGACAGCCTCGGCCACCACGGACTCTCCTGCCGCAATAGTGTGGGGCGGATCCCGCGACATGCTGACCTCAACGATGTCATCCGCCGGGCCTTGGTGAGTGCCGGGGTGCCAGCTGTTCTCGAACCTCCGGGCTTGGTTCGCGAGGATGGCAAGAGGCCCGACGGTATGACGCTCGTGCCATGGAAGATGGGACGGCCTTTGGTTTGGGACGCCACTTGCGTCGACACACTCGCGCCGTCCCATCTTCCATCTACAGAGAACAGGGCTGGTGTCGCCGCGGACTCTGCGGAATCCCTCAAGCGGCGCAAATATGCGGGCATTAGCAGTGCCTACATGTTTGTGCCGTTTGGGGTAGAAACCATGGGTCCGTGGGGGCCAAGTGCGCACGAGCTGTATGGATCGTTGTCGACCAAAATAAATGAAGCATCGGGTGACCAGAGGGCTGGTTTCTTTTTAGCACAAAGGGTAAGCATTGCCATCCAACGCGGCAATGCTGCCAGCCTTCTGGGCACCATGCCACCGGGCAGTGATTTGGGGCAACTTTTTTATTTATAGCTTTATAACCATTTGTTTTATAATTAGTAGTAGTTTTTAGTTTTAGTATCTCTGCGTTATTTTTAAGTTGTGACTGTTTTATTATGATTTGTTTTTCTTTTCCAATAAACCCTATTATGTAATAAAGAGTAGTATATACATACAACCCGCTTATATGGTAAAAGCCCATCGAGGGAATGGGCGAAAATCTTAGGAATCAAGTTATAGGCGATGTGGCTAGCAACCCATCACTGTTTTGATTCCCCTTTCCATCCATACGCCCACAATCATGCTAAACGTGGCCTATAGGTATTGTCACCTTAGGCTCTGTCTACCCGGTAAGGGATAAAGACGTGATTTATGTATGTATGTGTATGTATGTATGTATATATTATATACAAAAGTGTATCAGATAAAAATGTTCGCTTAATTAAACAATTACGCTCTGGTGTAACGAATATCCTCTTACAAAGCTCTCCAAATTCACTCCCTAGTAAAAGTTGCCTTCAAATGGACTGCATTTATTTTGAATTTCTTTCACGATGAAATTCTCTTCGGCTCAGCAAACACGTTTGATAGCAATTTGAATAATGCAATAATACCTTGGAACGGGCCACTGAAAAAGAATTGTAGAAAAAAAAGATCGCTCTTTCATTTCTAGATAAATCGCGCAAGCATGCAAATTGTGAACTTCTTGCGAAAGTAATCGAGGTAAAATAACGATTCACAGTGCGATATATTCGAAGCTATTCAAGGGATTTTATTAATACGATTAGGGATTATTTTTGCTTAGTTGGTTTGGTCACGTAGAGAGGATAGATGAAAGAAAGCTAACTAAACAAATTTATATGGGGAGTGTGAATAGCGTCAGGAGGGGAGGCCTAAACGGACGTGCCATGTCCAAATAGGAGACGTTTTGAAAAAGGTCAAGTCAAGAGTACTCGAAACCGACGAGCATGTATGAAGAGATTGATTAATGTGGATGAAGCGAAAGTGGTGTGTCAGGATCGTAGCAAGTGGAACAAAGTAGTCTCTGCCTACGACTGTACTACTAGCTACTTTAAAAAGCTGCATAAAATGTAGAAAAAGAAAATACATTTTAGGAGTTCCGTTACATTAAGTTTTAAACACGACTATTGGCAGAAGCAAACGACGAGTACAAAAGACAACAAAACTTTGATCCCTAAGATTTCAACACCGTTCGTACTGCCAATGTGAAATCGGCAGAATCAAATAATCTATCTGGACGTGAGTAAGGCCTTATCGCGTTTAAGCCTTAAACGAAGATGCTTAATACCAAAACATGCAAACTGTTTTAGACAAAAACTACGCGGAAGTACTGAAACGCCAAAAGGTATTTATTACGTGGTGTTTGCCGCATTTAAGAGTCTAAGCTATTACTTTCAATTCGTAGAAATTAATTATACAAATTACGGCATCGGAAATTCTACTTTTACTGTTTTTACCTATTCCTAAGATTTTATCTTCCGTGCTGGTCTGAGAGTAAAGAAAAAAACATAGAATTTACCAGTTGTTGCCCGCGACTCCGTCTGCGATGACTTCGGTTATCGCTGTCCCGCGGGAACTATGCTATTTTCTGGGATAAAAAGTATCTTATGTCCTTCCCCGGGACTGTAACTAACTTTTTACATGAAAGAGCAACAATCATCCTGTTATATATTTGTCTATGGAAAGTTATCTAGTTTGACTTTGACGTATTATTTGACTATTATAATAAATGGATGAAATCTACAGCAACGTTTTGATGAATATATTACACATCCAAACATCCAAATTTACTAACTTTCGCCTTTATAATATTAGTGAGAAGTAAGATTAAGTTTCTTATGAAAAGAGAGCAAACTTTAAGATTTTCGTATTCGACTAAGTGTTGACTTATTTCCTTTCTCAGTGGATAAAAAAAACTCTACACAAATTGCTAGACTTAACTTAGACTTAAACAAAGCGAACGATTGATCTTAAAGGAGAGGTGATGGTGATACACGATTCGATCTCAATCTCGAGAGAAAACATTCATAATGAGGGCAACGGCCTGGGGAAATCAAGGCGATTTATTAGCCGAGGAATAGAAATCGCACTTACGCGAATTAGCGGCGAGGCTACGGCGGAACCCGGAGCGATTCCGACCCCGGCGCAAGCCCCCTGGGCAGATTTATAATCCTGCGCGACGTGACTAGGTTAGACCCTTTTTTTTATGGTGTAGAAAATGCGCCTTATGCATCCGCTCGGTACGGATTTACCGGGGGTATGTGGGGCTCTCCCGCGAAGGCAGGCATACCCACTAAAAACCACACGGATATGCAGTCGTATGTGAGGCGTTACGGGAGCACTCGGTGTCACCGCGACGCGCCTCGACCACCCCGGTATGGGGTTCCCTCTTCGCGGCACCTGATGCGCAATCCAGGTTTGCGGCATACCAGCGAGTGTCACGATGGTGTATGATGTTAGTTCTACGCTGGGTCCGCGTGGAAACTACAACCTTGGCCCTCTCATTGTTTTTAATCAGGTTGGAGACTAAAAAAGAGCATACCTGTTACTCTCAGGGGACGTAGTCGGCGCTAGCGCAAGGCGGTCATGTTATTTCTACCGCTGTTATTTTTTTTTAACCTGCATTAGATTTGGGAAATGACTAGGTTAGACCCTGTTCGGATGACAAAAAGTTAGTTATTTTACCCTTATTTCACCAACGCGACAATTGTCGGTGACAAGTGACAATTCTCTTTACATTACAAACTCGACGAGAATCTACGCCGGTTGGCTTCATATCGAATACGCATTATATTTAGAATTGTCAATTGTCGCGTCGGTCAAATGGGAGTTAGACTGCGTGCAGTCGCAGAAGAGGCAACCACAGGTGACCAAGAAATTATGCAAGCGGCAGAAGCAAAATAGAATAGGATGAAATGGTAAAACTCTATAGGTACTCCTGAACAAACACACAGACAACCTTTTATTTTCAAAAATCTTTCATCATCATCAAGTCTTAAAGAGAACTCCCGCAAGACAGGTTATAAACTTACTTTTGTCAGTGGAACCTTTCACGCACCTCCTTAACCTCCTGATAGTCCTGATACGGCGCAACATCGACTTTTCCTTCATCTGGTCCAAGTAGCTTCGTTAAGGTCGACGTCTTCGAAAAATTTTTAGCGAATAATTCACACGTAGACGAAATTGCGTGCAGAATTAATTCTAAATAACGAACAATTTTTATTGCTTGGGACCGCTTTTTCAATTCTCAGATATGCACTTACCTGTCCGATACCCAAACAGTTATTCGTCGAATAGGGTCTATCTGACGGTCTATAGCCTTCATGTGGCTTGAAAATGATAGTATATAAGCGATGTTTTTCGTTCTTCAAACACAGCTTCAACTCGACTTCTTCGATCTGGTGCAGATTGAGAGTAAATCGGATATGCTTGTTTGCCGTCGCACAAAGGTCTGGCGCGGGCACTATCGAGATTGAACATTCTAGAATGGTGGCATGAGACGCGACTGTGGAAATTTCAAATGTCGTATTTATGTCCTTTTAAATGATATTTTTAGCGACGGGAATGAAGAATCTACTCGTTTAAAGCCGGGTATTCATCTGCGCCCACTGCATCTGCTGAGGAGGCCTGTGCTCAGCAGTGGAAAGTAAATAGGCTGGAGATGATGGTGATGATGATTCATCTGCGAGCTGTAATCGTAACTGTTGCACGTTACAGTAACCAAAAACCCTAGTGTAGCTACTTCTAAAATGTTGAGTGCAGATCTATAACAAAACATCCACGACCAATAGTTCCTTTGCCTCAACCAGTGTCTATTTGTGTGGTATAGGGTATTGTTAAGTTGGTGGAATTTGTGTATGTATTTATATATGTACGCTACTAAGACGTCAAAAATATCTATACACCTATATGCCATTAACAATAAGGACGATGACACATATATTGACATGATGGCTATATCGATTTTTATTCCGTCGGCTGTACTCCTCTACTGCTCATAAAATATTATAAACGCGAAAGTTTGTAAGTATGGATGGACGCATGGATGGATGGATGTTTGTTACTCTTTCACGTAAAATCTGCTGAATGGATTTAGATAAAATTTGGAACGGAGATAGCTGATACCCTAGATTAACACATAGG
Organism: Pandemis cinnamomeana; assembly: GCA_932294345.1. Classification (NCBI taxonomy): domain Eukaryota; kingdom Metazoa; phylum Arthropoda; class Insecta; order Lepidoptera; family Tortricidae; genus Pandemis; species Pandemis cinnamomeana. The sequence continues at coordinate 11,313,339 of OW028721.1, forward strand.
CTATTTTTTTTCTCGGAAAATTGCATAGTTCCCGCGGGTTAGCGGTAAACTATTTTTTTGTAGATGAAGCAGCTAGTTAAAACATATATTATATATTTCGTGGCTATCCTTGCACGTGAGTAGCGGAGTTGCAAGGTAAATGTTTTTTGATCACCTCTCCTTATATTATTATGTTTTTAGGGTACATACTGCTGTAACCGAAGCGTGTCCTAAAACTTTCCAACAGCCTACTGCAAGGGAGGAATAATTAGGACGTTTTGTCATCAAGTTTTGACTCCCCCGTTGACCTACCCAGTAATTTTGCCATCCCGCCCCCGGTAGAAAATTATTACAATTTAATGCTAGAAAAGTACTGAAAATGCCGAATTAAAATAAAAGTGCTTGAAATTACCATCGACCTAGTTTTTAAAAGTTGTAAGATTTTCATTTTCACGGTCTAGTGTTTTAAGATTTTTCCAGTGAGTTAAGTTTGTGATGCTTCAGGAATGTTTGCTTTATGTTTGTGTATTTTACAATCAAACCACCAATTAAATATGTGGAGACCAAGAAATGGCACCGTAACTTAGAAAATAATAAAAAAATCGACAATTAAGGAATGCTTACATACATACCATACACAAATCACGTATGTATTCCTTACGGCCTTTGACAAAACCTAAAGGCCACGTTTAGCATGATTATGGAATGAATGTTTAAGACTAAGAAATGCAGAATCAACCAATTACGTTACTGGAAAGCCATACTTACAATAACAAGGGAAGGGAGGCGAGACGTGGATATTAAATAATGTAATGGGTCGGATCCAGCACGTCTCCGCCTTTATGGAAACGAACGCACGTGTTACTTACTGTCCTTGGATATATTTAAATCATTATTATTAATCACAGCCCTTTTGAGCAGTGCGACACAGAAAAGTCTACCGTGTAACTCGGAACTATATCACACACTATTTCATTTCGGCATACAGAACAACAGCCGCATAACCATTTGCCACGTAACCGTTTCAGCACATCGACACGTAAAATATATTTATTCGGCATACACCTTCACTCCTTGGTACGCAAATTGGCTGCCTCCGCTCTGTATGCGGGACACATTGTCGTCGGACGTTCCCAGAATCGCAATGGCGCCTATTATTTTATACAAAATTGAAATGTCAGCAGGTTCATTCCGCCACAGTCTATTAGGACGCAGTAAGCTGCGACATCGATACATTCGTCTGTTTTGCTTTCGATTTTCGAAGCCAAAAATTTCCACGATTTGTACTCGTATTATTGCTACTGGTTTTTTGAGATTTTTCGTCATTATGATTGTATTTGAAGAAAAGAATGGATGCCAGCATGGCAAAAGAACGTGCGAATTAGAAAAAGAGGGCCGAACATATAGTAAATGGAATAAGGTGTAGCCCAGACGAATATTACCACTTATAAAGGTTTTTTTGGTGTGTAATCGGCTTGCATTTGACCACAAAGCAACACAGTTGCCAAGAGATGATCATAGGCAGTCACAGAGTGGTAGCCAAGATTAGGTCGAAATTCAACGGGCAGACCACCAGCCCGTTGGTCAGATGACATCTGACAGTCGGTTGGAAGGCTGTGGATGACACTGGCACAGGACCAGGCAAAGTGGCGTGTAAATGAAGAGGCCTTTACCCAGCAGTGGGTGGATTTGTTCGACAAGTTTCACAAAAGCTGTTGTAGTTTATAACTAAAAACTAATCAATGTCAATTCAAATTTTATATATAGAATAATCAGCTGTGTGTCAAAATATTTTTTTACTTCAATACAAACATTCAACGTAAACACATCTTATTATTTCAATAAAAGCATTTTTACATAGTGGCGAATTTTATTTTCGCCTTTTTTCACGAATGCAATTTTTTTAATGAAGCTTATTTTCACATTCGCGTTTTTTTCTGTGTCGTATTCTCCAGTTGTGTTTTTTCCCAATCCCAATCTACACAGAAACAATGTCAACGGAGCTCCGCTATTCCTGCGTGGTTTTGGCCTTCATTATCATATCCTTCGTATCTTACTTTATGACAACTGTTGATGGATAATGATGAAGCAATCGCATTAAATTAGCAAAGTACCTACTCGAAGTAAAGTTTTCCAGACAACTTCGTTATTTGGTAGAAGATAAAAATAACTTACTATTGAATTAGATCAGATACTAATTACGTAACTTCTAAATAGCAGAGGATCGGAGAGCGATCTTCACCGATCTATCAGATGAAAACTATTTCGTATCAGAGATAATGTGTTCCTAAATACATTGCTAACAGACTTCCTAAAAGACACGGTTCTTAGAACAAAATAAATGTCGAGTTCAACAATAATTTTACAATAAAAATAGTGGCGGTAAATCATAGTTCATTTTCCTCAAAAAATGTGACATGAAATAAAAGTATATTTTTTCTGTTCTTTGATTTATCTTTTTGCTAACTTTACTTGCAACGTAATTTGTCTTAGATTTCGACCTTACATTAAGATCACTAGAAGGTGTCAAAGACTTATAATATTTGACCCAAATTGGCCTTGGAATTTTGGTACCTTGGCTCTATCTACCCCGTAAGGGATATAGACGTGATTTGTGTATGTATGTATTTACCACGGCGTTTTGTGAAAAAAACTTAAAAAATACTCACCATTTACCAACCATTTCCTCAAGTATTTAAACAGCAAATAAATTCTCCTGACGGTTCGTTGGCAGGTTAATCTTGGTGGACAATGTTTGATGAATGTCGGTTCGATGCCAGGCGCATGCGATTCAATTCTTCGTCATAAATCGTTGCTTGCCATGTATTTTAGACAAAAATAAAACTTCAATCTTGAATAAAACATGTGCACATTATTTTTCTACTAGCGTAAGTCCGTGGTTTCAATCCCATTTCAGAATTCCAATCTCAAATAGTAAAATATCTACAAAAACAACCTTCGGTCCAAATTACAGCTCTCTAGACTAAAACCATTATTCATAAATTCTTTATTTGATTTTTCATTCGTTTTTCTTTATCCACTTCGAAATTTAACTTCACCAGACGGAGACAAATCAGCTTTGCTACAAGATCTTTGTAACTTTTTAATAAGGTGACTAGTTTCTTCTACTTTCAGTAGTTCGGTTTTCAACATCTGGACTATGCGGGGAAGAAATTCTGCCACACTTTTAACAATCATTCGTTCAATTATGACGTCAAGCCGAACTGTTAAGATACTTATGCTCGCCATACACCATCCTTCCTGTTGTCATGCCGATTGGACAATAGGAAAGATGGTGTATGGCCATGGCCAGCATTAAAAATAATATATCAAACAACTAGCTGTTGCCCGCGACTTCATCTGCAAAGAATTCATTCATCGCTATCCCGCGGGAATTTACACAATTTTCCGAAATAAAAAGTAGCCTGTAAGTACCTACCCAGCCATAAAGATTGCACATCGGTCTTCTCGACTAATTTGGGATTTGTAGAGCGTTGTCTCGCTCTAAGTTACGACACCCATTGTCTCTTTCCAAAGACCGAAGTGCAACGTTTATAGCAGGGCACTGTATGCATTATTCCAGACTATATACCTATATATCTGTGCCAAAATATAGTCCAGATTTGTCCTGCCGCTCTGGCGTGAAAAAGTAACAAACATCCATACTCACAAACTTTCGCATTTATAATTATTACTTAACTAGCTGTTGCCCGCAATTTCGCCTGCATAGAATTTGCATATCGCTATCCCGCAGGAATTACGCAGTTTTCCGGGACAAAAAGTAGCCTATGTGTTATTCCAAACTAATCTATCTATGTTCCAAATTTCATCTAGATCTCTCCAGCCGTTCTGGCGTGAAAAAGTAGCAAACATCCATCCATCCATCCATCCATATTTACGAACTTTCGTGTTCATAATATAAGTATTAGTAAGGATAGGACTTTTATTCTAAAGAATTTACTTTGATTAAACAAAAAATTACTCACACAAATTCGGATGTTCATTTTCATTTCAAGAGCTTTATTATTTTCGGTAACGTTTCGAAAATAAATTCGAGCAGCAGTGAAATAATTGATGTCTCCAAGGATTCCGGTTCGGTTACATCTACTTATTTAGAAAGGTTAAATTCCAGCTTATTTCTGTTCTGTCTCAGTATCTTAGAGATACTCGAAGAAGGTTTTCATTTAATTTAATTTATTTACGTTAATCCTACTAATATTAATGCGGACGCCTCTGAGTGAGGATGGACGGATGTGACGATGTGTGCATGTTTGTTCGTTTTTCACGCTGAAACGACTAGCTGGATTTGGATAAATTTGGAAGAGTGATATCTGGTACCCTAGATTAACACATAGGCTACTTTTTATCCTGGAAAATTGTATAGTTCCCGCGGGATAGCGATAAACATGTCATAAGTTGCAGCTGCCTAGAGTCGTAACGTAAATAATTATTGCAGAATATAACTATATAAATATGTACCTAACTATCAACATCAGTTCTTCGTATTATTATCGTTTTTAGTGTTATTAATATTTTATTTATTTATATTTTTAGTGCTGGTCTGGGAGTAAAGAAAAAACATAGAATGTACCAGTTACTTCTCCTCACGCGCAGATGGTAAAAGCCCATCGAGAGAATGGGCATAGGAATCATGTTATAAGCGATGCGGCTATCAACTAAACTACTATTTTGATTCCCCTTTCCACCAATACGCTTTCAATCATGCTAAACGTTTCCTTTAGGTCTTCTCACTTTAGGCTTTGTCTACCCCGTAAGCGATAAAGATTGGAGTGTAGTCGACTAAGAAATTCCTTTATCACCCTAAGGTTTAATGTTATTTGTACGGCTTAAAACATCAAAGCCTATTCGCACTCACAAGTCAATGTGACAATCAGCTTTATTGATTTTTTTTTATCAAAGAACTGTCATGAAAATGATAAGCTTTCTTGGTCGACTATACATTACTTCGAAAATTATTTTTTCTTAGAACGCTGTAATACTATCTGGTATCAAAATCAGCTGGCTCGTGTTTCAAAAGTTTGTGTTTCGTTAACAGAATTGGCTCATTTTTATTTTTAATCGGCATAAAACAAATTCATGTCTAAAGTCAAAACAGAAGCCGTTTTAAATAAAAATAATCAATCAAGCTTTCCTCGATTACAACAAAGTTCGTGCGCAAATTTAACCGTTTTATAGCGTCTATAATTCGACGAAGCAAATTTGCATAACATTCTCGATTCAAATTGGAAAACATGGCTGACCCACGGGATATAGTGTAAACAAGGGTTGTTGTAGTCAAGTTTCGTATTTAGAACAAATTTAAATACAATTTGGGCATTTGTTATCCCAAATTTAGCATAAATTTAAGCTACTATTTTAAATGATTTTACCCGATTCCGGTGAAACCTGAAAGCTTCTGTAGTTGTACAAAATAAAAACAAACTAAATACTTATTCGAGTACAAAGTACGAAAACAAAATTTAAACATCACCACTAACGTCGAAACCTCTCGAGGGAAAACAATGTCAAGCACCCCATTTACCTCTACGGTAGAATGTCCAACTTTAACGTATCGCTCGGGGACAAAAACTCCACTAGGGTGACCATCTTCACAGCTATTAAACGGATGACCTGCTCCCTCATTGGTTAAAAGCATTCCGACCTTCCCGTTTCACGCTCCCTTGATTTCTTACTTAGTCCTGTTTTTTCTCCAGATAGAGCAAAATGGTTATTTGAGACAATATTGGTGAATTTGGAAGAATGTCTCTCTATAGAGTGAAATCTTTTAGGGCCGCGCCAAATTGAATTACTTATCTTACTTTAAAAGAGCGTCGTATTTTTAGCGGGACAGAAAATGAACCTGTTTGCTACACTTTAAGAATTTTGTCGTGAAATATCACAAAAATATAATTCATTGTTACTTTTTATACCAAATAATAGATGATATCATTATATCTTGAAACTAAGCCGGGCCACATTCCGCGTGATGCTGCGGCACGCCACAGCGATGATTTTCCATTTGACCCTTTTTTTACAAACAAAACCTATTCATATATTCCATCATCAAGAAGAGTGAAAACTATCCCCGATATTTATATATTTAATTTATTAAATAAATGGCCAACTCTTAATAACTTGGCGATTTCCCGCATAAGAAGTTTACTACCGTCAATGTGTTTGGATTCCATTTTCCTGTGCACTATAAAAATAAGTTGATTTTCCGCTCTATTTCCTAGCAGTATTACTGCTTATTTCTGTTCCACGTCCATTTCCTCCGATTGCTTGTCGGAGATAACGGATTTTTCAGTGCAAACGACAGCGGGAAATATATGACGTGCTAAAGGAGTGATATATCTCGAACACAGTGCTCAGCCAATACGTTCATTAGCTGAGTACCGTGATATTGTGTCACGGAACTCAAAAGGAAAAGGAAAAACAGCGTGTGGATAAGATTTGTAAATAGAAAGAAGTGGGATAGATTAGACTCTAGCGTTGAACAGGTAAATAGAGGAGAAGCAAGTGTCCATACAAAACTTAGATTGGATTAGAAACTTGGCCAACAGTTAGAAAAACAACACCAACCCAGAGCCAATAACTTCGTTTAAACGAAAAACGAAAAGGGTATCCAAATAATTAGGACGCTTTTGTAGTTCAATCTTTTTTATTCTCTCATCCGATTTAAAGCAACAGTTTTCGATCAAAAATCTTACAAATATAGCTTAGGGTGTAGCTTTACATTTACAATATTGTATAGTAAAAGTTTAGCGTTCAGAGAGTCTCTAAATCTTATGTGGATAAAAAAAACATCATTCGTATACTAGCTATGTTTGTTCAGTCCTAATTTACTTACAATAAAACATTCCACACGTTAAGAAAACATTAAAAGGAACACCTACAAAATTGATATGTTATCAAACAGTTTAAACTATGAAATAAACTAAAGCAACATTATTTAATAAATGCTATCAACAACGAACGTGGTTCAGATAAAATATGCAAAACAAACGATTGCGACACTTCAAAACATTTACAAAGTATTTTTCATAGGGCAGTAAATTCAGTGGAAAAAGTTGAGAGAGGTAAAGGCGCGGGGGTCTCCACCTTATTATCTACATTGGCACCAGGTAAGGACCAAGTGGAGCTGCCAGCCGCTGTGATCCTAGGTCCCATATTATCGTAGGCCGATTTAAGGAAACATGTCCGACTGCGCCGAGGCAGCGTCGCCCCGCCGCCCAACAAATCGGGATATTCGTCGTTATGTCCCACTTGCACGGATATAAAAATGTTTCCGTATGGAGCTGGCAAGGCGAACTCCGCAGGCGGAGGTAGAAACGACCCCGGCGGGCCTTCTATAGTTATTTGAACCGGTTCCAAACACCGCTGCGTGTCTTCGCTTTCCATTGACATAGACCTGTCCAGCATCTCAAAACCGTACGATGATCCTAAATCTCCGCTGGTCCTGTCACAGCTGACAGCTAATGATGTGTCAAGAAGCTTCTTTTCTTGGTCGGTGAAACTCCTACTAGGCGGTACCCGCTGTCGTTTACTGTTCCAACAAACACAGGCGGCTACAAAACCTAAAACCAACATAGCTACCATAGAACCTACTACCATAAAGAGCGTGGAATAATCAGGCGCTACGCGAGCGGTGGCTGTTCGTGCTTTGGGTAGGACTAAAGTCATATAAGAGTTCGCTTCCCCGGCAGAACTTTTTGCACTACATTTCCACTCACCAGACAACTCACTGGTTATATTAGTTATGGTCACGTTGACCCACTGCGCACTCTTGTTTATAACATCGTCAGTGTACTCATTAAATTGATTTATTTGATACCTATGAACAATAATTTCGCTATCTTTAAATGTGTCGTTGTGGATTTCTGCGTCACGCAAATACCACGCCACCGTGGGATTGGGATCACCTCGGCTGAAACATCCAAATCTTATATCGGCACCAGATTCTGTTCGTATAACTCTTGGACTCGAAACAGTGATTGGTGGGCAGACCATGTCTTCCCCTTTTATGGTACGCCATGACACCTGAGCGGCCTTCTCTGGGCCACTACAAGTCACCTCCTCATTTCCGAGGTTACTATTTAAAAACCACTCGTGAAATCGTCTTAATCTACAATCACAATACCAAGGATTCTCGGATAGAGTCAAAGTTTTTAACACCGGAAGATTAAACGTATTCTCGTGAACATAAGTCAGTAAATTTTGATGTACGTGAACAGTTTCCAACGCTCTTAAATTCACCAAAGCAAACGGATGAATGCTCTGTAGGCGACATCTCGAAAGTTCTAGTTTCTTCAAATGCTTCAGCGGCGGAAACTGTTCCGCAATTAGTGTACTCAAAGGGTTGTCGTTAAGCACCAGAAGTCGCAGGCGAACGTTCCCCCGGAACGTGTCAGGTGACAGTTGTACGAATTCGTTCTGGGATAAGTCTAGTTCTATTAAAATGAGCAATTCTCGAAAAGCGTTCGGGCTCACGGAGCGCAGGTTGGTCGCGCTCAGATTCAATCGTTGCAAGTTCAACAATTCTATGCTCGCGAAAGCGTCTTGCTCTAGAGTTTTCAACGGGTTTCCGTGCAAGTCGAGAACTTGGATGTCCGTTGCTAGCCGAGGGATTTTCTGGAGTTCCGCAGCTATGCACGTAGCTGTTTTTTTCCCCGACGACCATTTGCAGTGGCACCCGGCGATGTGAGCGCAGTTGAGCCAGTCGCTTCCAGTCTGATTCACTAGCACGAGGACCAAGTACCCGCGCCATAATGCCCGAGTGCCCATTTCATAGCAGAATCCTTTTGACGTTTACCTGTAACAAAACGTAAGCTTTTAGCGAGGGTGCTCGATCAAGGGAACAGCGGGCAGTAATTGGCTTTCGGTTTTGAGGCCCTTTGGCACAGGGAATCAAAGGGCCATTGATTATATAGACATCAGTAATTAATAGCTCGCCGTGGCGTATCGCGCTGACCTATCTTTGCGGTGTGTGCTTAATGAAGATGAGACATCAGATAGGGACTCTTATAATTATGATTGACAGGGGAACCGCAAAGGACGGTGGAGACGTCTGTGTTTCAAGTATGTGGGAGGTTGTTCTGTCTGAGGCCTGTTGTTATGTCCTAGCCACTTTGTAATTAGTTGCTTGTTTGTATTCAAACAATTATTTAATACGGTTTAGCATTTCGGCGCGTGCTGCTCTATATTGTTGAGTGTATTTACATTGACTCTAATGAATTTGTACTGCTAAAACGAAGACGTATTGGGTTAGTTCAAATAATTATAATATTCGAAGTTATAGCGAAGGCAAGGCAAATATGACTCATCGTGGATGCAGAGGAGCTCGCTTTAGAAGCTAAAGCGTCTAAAGTTTAGACAATATATTCGATTGAAACCTATATTGTTGAATTAAAAAGTAAAGCTACTGATAGCAGTTTTGTTTCCGTTTCACAGCTGATATTTGGTGTTGAATCAATACATTTATAATATTTGTACCAAACTTAGGTGATTACTGAGTAACGAAAAGTAGAAGCATATATAAATCCATCCTTTTGCGACCAGAAAAGACGCTGTCAGTTTTCACCATACTACCGAAAGATATACAAGTATCAAATTTCAGACGAAGTTACTGACAAGTAGTACTACAACATTGACAAGTATTGCATCTGAAAGTATACGCTGAGACATTTGAGACATTTTTATTGTTCTTGGTTGCATGTACGGCCAATGAAACTGGATCGCGTACCTGTGTGGAACCTTTACATTGCCAATTTCACAATGATTTCTAATTAAGTAATTGAAAGAGGTCACGTTAATATCGCAGTTACATGAAACCAAGGTCTTTTTTTCCTATGATAATTTTAATCCCGAGTAATTTTCATTGTCACCCAATTTATGGTGTATTCTATGAATCTACAACCTCTTTGAAAAGCTTGATACTCAACTTATGAGTAATAAGTTGTCATTGTCAATTCTAACAAAGTCGTGAGTATTGACTAAAAATCTATTACGGCCGCCATTAAGGGAAAATAGAATAGACTAAAAATCTAAGGTTAGGTGCGCACCGGGTGACATTATTGTCACGGTAGCAGTCGGATCTCTCTGTTTATTTTTGTAAAGACAGAGAACATCCCACTGCCGCCGTGACAAAATATTTCGCGTACGCGCCTAGTCTAAGGCTTACGGGGAATTCTTCATAGGTAGATATCCATTTTGCTTCAATAATGAAATATCTAAACACATGAATAGAAGCCATGTTTGTTCTTCGCAGAAAAAAGCCATCGTCAAACTAATCTTCCCATGTTTTAACTTAATTTGTTTTAAAATAATAGCTTAATAACCTCCGTAGACCTTTGACGGAGATGGAACTGCATTCCCGGGACTAATTGAGATCACTGACCTCCCAGCTGCGCCATAATTTATACCAGAATATTATTAACTGTCCAGCCGAGTGGAATTAGTTTACGTGATGAAATTGAGTAGAAACGACGAGTAAAGGATGTTCCCTGTCACTATATTCAGAATTAATTCCGTTAAATTCGGAACGAAACCGAACATGTGTAAGATCTCAATCACATTAGTTGTAATCTACGTCTGACCAGCCTTTGTAACTGTATGCGAGTCTTTTAATTCGAAAAAAGTATATGACATTCTTTTTTGAAACTCTTTCGTTGCATACTCAGGAGTTAACAAACTTTTCGATATAGCAACCAGTACCATTGACTGCAGACGCTTGGTTTAGCAATAAAAAGAAATCCTTTGTGATACTGTCTGTGATAATTCGCGGATTAAAATAGTTATTTGTTTCACCATTATTAACCACATTAGCGTCACGTCATCCGCCGGCATTTAACCTTTTCGACCCCAACGACACATGTATCAGCACCGCAGGTTCAACGCCAACGACCTATATATACGTCCATTTCTTCAATGCAAAGCCACCTTCATTCAAATGTGTTTAGGTTCAACTTAAGGCATCGCAATAGTGATGTCTGGCGTATGGGTGACGTCTCTTGTATTTGACGTGGCGGCGAAAAGGTTAAATGCTTTAGATACATTTCAGCTACAGTGTGGTTGATTCTTTAGTTAATACTATGAAATACAGTAGAAACAGCGACTCGCTTTTAATAGAAAACTAGACAAAACCAGCTTAATCAAACAGTCCAAATCTGGGACTAATTGTGTGTCTAGACCGTTAAATTAACCTTCATCAGCCAGTTTTAATTTGTAAAGCTTTTATATAATTACGTCGTTAATAGTAATTCATTTACTTTGTTATTTTCCTTTGTTGGTTCAACAATTAAAATTACGATTCTAGTAAACTTGTACAATTATTTAAAAATAACTCCCGTCAGCTAACTAACTAAGTGTTTTAGGAGATTTTTTTACATAAAAACGGTATTTTACTGTTTCTTTTTAGAGATATTATGTGGCTTCGTGAAACAACAGAAAAAAACATTTATAAACAGGAAAAAACATGCAACAATTCTACTTAACTCTATGGTTACAAAAACCTTTGAAAATGCCGATATGGGGCAAGCTACGCCACGTTTTATTTATTACAAGGTTAAGAATAATAATGACCGACCAAACAATTATATATATCGCTCAGCGAAATTAGCTACATCAAATCTATTTTTATAGCAAGCATTTATCACTATAGTTTATTGCTACAGGCCGTGTTGATCGAGTTAGTCCATGCGTGGTATACAGGCCGCTATAGCATCTAATTGGGCGGCAGAGTCATTCATTTCATCGTAATATCATTAGGGGGTCTGTTATCAGCAGACTCTCGTCTTAGACCTTACTAATCAGTTATTTTATCCAGGTCACATGTTGACTTTGGTTAAGGCTATTAGGCTGGGTATTCACCAGTAGTATGCGAGAAAGTGAAGCAGTTTTTTTCCTTCTATATATAGTGTCGTGTGTGCCTCCTCTTCTTCGACTCTGTGGAGAGCATGCTCTTGCCATACATTTTGATGTACGTCCAAGTCTTGCCACATTCTTTCGGTCTGCCTCAATCTTCGATGGCTAATCATTATTAAGGATAAAAATGACGCCCTGTTATTTTGTGTTGTTTTTTACTGTTCTTAATTTCAAGCCAACTATGGTAACGACTAACGCAAATTTTTAAAATTAACTAAACCACAAGGTGAATGCGTCGTAAAGATAATTCGCCAATAGCGTTGTCCCAAAGACGCTAGCCGCTTTGCTCTCAGAACAGCTATTCCTAGCCTTTGAGAGAGGTAAACATCAGCCCCTAGGGTCACCTGTGGCCAGCACTAATGCCGCCAGCACAACTAATATCGACCCCGCTGTTTGATACGGCGGCCGTATCAATTTCAAACGGGGGATTTACACCAGCCGACTCATGCGAGGCTACTCAGCTGCAATTTACTGCAGTAAATAGCATTTTGGCAGGCCACATGGCAACCTAAATCCCACTAGAGTAACGGGCTGCTTTATCGTGAAGCATGAAGCTGCATCCAGTGCTCCATTTTCACCAAACCCTTGCCTATGACGCCAGACCTTTATAACGTTATAAAAAAAAACGATATAATAGCGGTATATATCGTTTGTGTTTAAAATTTCGTTCAAACAAATTCTATATTCCTTCATAACGTTATATCATATCATAACGAAAAGAAAACCGTAACTTTACGAAATAGCGTTATAGACCTTTAAAACGTTATGAAAAAAACGATATAATACCGGTATATGTCGTTTGTGTTTAAAGAAAACCATAACGTTATGAAATAGCGTTAGGTATAATAACGCTATGAAACTGATTATGAACTACTACTATGATATCAACTTTACGGCCTAGTCCCACGAAACAAATTTGTAAAGTATGTTTTGACAATTCACGAAAACAGTACAGATTTGTCATTGCATATGTTTGTCGCACGTTATATAGAGCGGATGTTATAGAGTGTAAGAAAGAGATGGTCTATAACTGTTGTGGGTAGATCTAAGTATAATATAAATGTACCGCCGCAAGAGGATGAATAAATCAGTTGTTGTCTCACAATGGCCGTGTTTCATTGATTTAATACAATAACGTTATTATATCACTTGCCGAAGTATCGATATATATCGCTATTAATAACGTTATAATGAATACCGCTACAGAATAAATAATGTTTTATTAAAAAACGCTATTCGGTAATATAACGTACTGAAAAATAGCGCTACCTAAAAACGTTTTATTGAAAAATGCTATTCGATAATCTAACGTTATGAAAAATAGCGTTACGCAAAAATAACGGTAATTAAAGGTCTGTATGACGCACAAATAGACTCGAATAAAATGAAAAAAAAAAACAAGAGACAATTAAAGAGTTCTTTTCTTAGGAATGTATTCCCACTCATCCAAAGACCTTGGTATACTCGTACAGAAACTACCGAAATTCGTAGAAAATAAAATATATTAGATCAAATATTTGTGCATTCAATATCCACCTCAGAAATCCACCCGTATCTATTTTCCTCAGCCAACGCTGTGACGCTCCTTTCCACGTCCAACCCAGTCATTTGAAAAGTTGGAACCCTATACTCAAAAGAATTCTTCATAGTGCTAGAATTATCATTGCAACACAATACATTTACCACAATCAATATAAAAGTGACCATGCAACTGAAGAAACAACAGAACCAAACATACAAATGTAGGTACACGGAATCGGAACTGAGCCCGAAGTATTTTTGCTCAACGTTCCTTTTTCTGCCACATTTTCTGTTTTTATTTTATCCTATATTTTGTTAAGTATCAAAAAACCGTTTTATTCCCTTCGTTCATTCCCCAGGGAAGTTTGCATGAGCTGGCGAGTTGAACTCAACATTAGCATTACCTATCTCACCATTTTCTCTCGCTATTCCTTAGGTACCTTAAAGCGGAATTTTCTACAAAGAAAACACTTAAATCGGTATAATTCTGTCGCATAGTGTAGGCGGGTAAGCAAGATAAAATATATTAACTAGACGTCTATTATTTTAAAAGGTGAAACATTTAATGGAATGATTTTGTCAGTAAATAATTGTAAAGAACAGGGAATTACTTACTGGTGTTTTCCTCACTTTCTTTATCATCATAAAATCACATATTTCTCACTTCTATGCCGTGTACCTACCAGTTCTGACATTACTTACAAAATAAAACACCTGTTTATGACATCATCGACTTAAATACCACCCCTAAGGCCGGGGCCGCACTGGTAACGCGATGGCGACTAAATCAAACATCGTTCGAGTTATGCGGGCGGCCGCAGTGATGGTCGTTTAATCAAAGCGGACGGTCACATAGCTCGAACGATGTTTGATTTATTCGCCATCGCTGCTCGTCGCCATCGCGTTACCAGTGCGGCCCCGTCCTTAATCACATTTAACACCTTTTCTTAGCATTTCAGTTATATGTATAACATACCTCACTATTTTCTTTCGTATGATCTAATGGCCCTTTTTACTACACACTAATGTTGTTTCAGTGACCCAATTACAGCGGTTGAAGCCCCGCAGTCCACGTGTCTCGACGTTTATTAGAATTAATGGCACCCAATTCAATTCCGCCAAATAGCGTAGCGTCGCAATGATACCGTGATAGTGGAAAGGGATGAACCAATTTTTAACAATGTTGGCAAGCTACGCAGTATCTTTTCTTCCCGAATACCGCAGCGTCTCAGGACATAATTACAATACCGTCACGCCTCTTTCCCAATAGTATGCAGAGATTGCTTTGTTCCACTTGCTACGATCCTGACATACCTTTCTCACTTCATACACATTCATCAATCTCTTCTTCGTCTCAGGGCAAAAGTTAATAACCTGATGTGTGGAGTTAGTAATGAAAAATAGAACCGATTCGTGGTTGCTTACAGTGAGCCTTATAAGAAGGCTTAAGGTCAAATGGCAATGGAAGTAACTATGCCTTAAGCAGAAGAAATAAGTTATTGACATAATTCAGCAAACTGTCACTTAACTAAATTGGCAGCGGGCGTAAGTTTCTGGACTGGCGATCGCGTACCAGAAGCCAGGATATTTTTATAAGGTTGTCGCACACGTAACTGCTCGGCACTGGATCGCCGCCGCCACCCCTCATCGGCTCGCCGTCAACCAGGCGTCAACCATAACAAGTAAGCACGTAACGGAAACGGCTCAGCACCTCAGATGTGCCCGCGCGGCTACAACTAGGTGACATCGCGCTTACGGCTGGGCGACACCGCGCTTAAATATGCTAGGCGGTGGCTAGAGCTGGTTAGTCAATAACGGTCATTCCCCACGGGGAAACGATGGTGGTCTGCGCGTCGTCCCCGTTCCGGCGGCGAGACGCAAGCGCGGCGGCGGCCAGACGTAAGCTCGATGACTGCGAGTTGCCCGCGCGCCGCTTGGGGATTACTAGCTTGTGTCGAGGCGAGGCGATGCTGTTCCGATGCCGATATGTGTGAATACTGGACGGCTCGAGTTGAGGTGGCGCCGATCCGGTGCCGAGCGGTTATGTGCGCGTCAACCTTTTCCTACTGATAATAGAGAAATGCTAATTATCTGGCTGACTTCAAATCATGTGTGAATGAACATTTGCTAAGTAAGCGAGCTCCATCTAAGACCACATGACTTTTACTCCTTCCTTCTTTTACTCTTTTACATTTACCAAAGAGAACTAACCTAACCTACAATAAACTTATACTACTACTAATGCTAGTACAACTACTAACAATGCTGACACAAGATTTCATTTACTAAAAACCCTGTTCGAATTAGAAATAAAACAAAAATTGAAACCCACAAAAATCCAAGCTTCGTATCGCGATACTCGTTCTCGAGTCGTACAAGACTTTTGAACTTCAATTTTCTCCATGAAATCGTTTCGACGTTGGGGTAAACACCTCGTCGATTTCCTTTACGTTGGCTATTTTTCAACTGCAAAACCGTTCCACGGAGGGAAACTTATTTGATGACGCTGTCTCATTCCCTCTTGTGGTAGACCCATAAAGAATAGTTCTATTTCAGCGTGCGATTCAGTTGTTATGGAAGTGTAAGGCTGTGGTTAACAGTAAGCATTGAGTTAAATTTTTTGTTTCGTTTCGTTAAACTTTCTAAAATTTTGAAGAAAGAAAAATTAGAATTTGATTAAATTGGAAGCCTGTAATGTTGCATGGAATGTTCGCATAGACAATGCTTATAGGAAATAAACTGTTGCTAAACTTCTTGAATGGCTGTGTTTTAGTAATAAATTACCGCTAAAATAACGCATGCTTAGTTATTGAAACTATTTTTCACCAAAAACAAGTCATAAAAACGGCTCAAAATATTATATTTGGTAGTATCCATCAATTCTTTTCATATACTACTTCTATGATTCGTAAACCACCCTTGCTCGTTTGCCTTTCTTGTCGTATAAAAAAAAGACTTGTTACAATTCCTTGGTTTCCGTCGCTACGTCGTGTTAATCAAGATAAGCTGAGTGTTACATTTCGCCAATTTCCCTCCGGCCGCTTCAGCGTAAAACAGCTATTGATATTATTTACACAATAACACAGACTCACTCACAAACTATTGAATTTATAATCATTTAAGAGCATATCGGAAAAACGCTACGTTTAATACCACATCCTAGACTATTATTGTTGCAGGGAAATAGACTACCTACATATCGATGGTATGAATCGCCTATTGAGTTGAGGGGCCACAAACCTGACACAAACCTGGCAGTCGGTATTACTAAAAATGGACGGTCGAACTCTTTAACTAGTCAATGCCCACGAATTTCGCTAGCATAGATTTAACTTTCAGGAGTGTAAAATTTTAAATCGTAGAGTAAGTTAAAATTATGTTTTGATGAGTCTACCTACATAATAATATCTTGTATTATTATTCTAGACATTTTATAATAAACGTAGTCCCGGCTAGCAAAATATAGCCCCCCCAGGATGAGGCACCCCTTATAAAAGGCGACCTAGATAGCTAACCTTTACTTTGTTTTTACGCTCATTTCGGGAGCTAGTTAGCCTTTTTTTCCGGGGATCTATCAGGCGGAATTGGTACAAACAAAGTTTTTAGGATAGCGTTCTTTTGTTCTGTTTGTCTATTTCATGCCTCTTTGCTTATGCTTACGTAAACACGCCGTTAACCCACAGCGATACAGTTGCAAAAAGGCTATACCTAAGCTTTACTACAGTCGCGATAAAACACAAGTACAAGTACAGTCGAGGGCATAAATAACGATACAGGCATGATGTCAAACAAATTAGGGACCGATATTTTTAGAGATGGTACCTCACATACTACTAGCTTCTGCCCGCGACTTTGTCCGCGTAGAATAGAAATAATAACCGATGTGGATAGTTATATTATGCAATAATTATTTACGTTACGACTCTAGGCTTCTATGAACTTTGACATGTTTATCGCTATTCCCCGGGAACTATGCCTATGCCATCCTATCCTATATGTTATTCTAGGGTACCAGCTATCTCCGTTTCAAATTTTATACAAATCCATCCAGCCGTTTACGCGTAAAGAAGTAACAAGCAAACACACACACATACACTCACAAACTTTCGCCTTTATACTATTACTGTGATTTCTTTTGACGACTTGTTTGTCGACGACATTCTTACGTTTTGTACGTTTTTACGAGAACGCGCTCGTTTTTGAGTCTGTAAATTTACACTAGAATCTCAGAATTTATTCAACGCGGATGCAGCACCCTCCCCCTCCCTCGACTCCACACATCCAATGTCTCGCGAAACAGTCGCGCGTTAGTAGCAATGCTAAATCGATACAGTCGCGCGTTTGCATCGATGCAGGTCCGATGATAAATCAAACAGCGCACTGCATCGCGACAATAGCGCGCTGCAAATGCGACAAAGGAGATGACAAGATGTAGTCAGTAACCCATTTTTACTTTTTGTCGAATAAACAACTAGATTTCAACTACAGTAGGCTTATTACCTAACTCGCTCGCAATCGCCATCGTGATCATTGTGGCAGTTCTTGTATGAACGTGACAGCTAGCTGATTCCGATGCCAATTGTCAGCTCATACATGAACTGTCAAAATGAACACGATGGCGATTGCGAGCGAGTTAGGTAATAAGCCTAATATTGATATCGGCATCTTAAATAAGTAACTGCCGTTTTACATTTACACAATAATTATGCATTGAAATTTCTCTATAGCTAGTCACAGTTGCTACAGTCATGTTTACCGCGGCATTACAATGGTCAACAAATGCTACGCCTACAAACTATTGTCGAAATTCAATTTGGTTATAGAGTAAGATCCCAGAGCGATCAGACATAACTTATTTTCTGACGAATGAAACCTTAAGTTTTCAGTAGCGTCTCGTGTGCCTTGAATACCTACGCGCTTGTGAAAACTTGCCGAGTGACACCTGGGCAGGTACACACAGCAAAGCTATTCGGTAAGCAGGATAGATACGGCGCGAGCATGCGTAGGTGCTTACCTGATTATTTTGCCGTGTGTACATGTCTGATTTTTGAATATGAAAAATTATTAAGCCAGAAGTATATTACATAGTGCTCTCGCCCTCATACTTCTGACTGAATATTTTTTGTCTTATGGGATGTTTGGTCACTCTGATTTATCTGACTGATTGAATATAAGTTTTAAATAAATATTTCAATAACATATTCAAAAATCAGACATGTACACACGACAAAATAATCAGGTAAGCACCTACGCACGCTCGCGCCGTATCTATCCTGCTTACCGAATAGCTTTGCTGTGTGTACCTGCCCAGGTGTCACTCGGCAAGTTTTCACAAGCGCGTAGGTATTCAAGGCACACGAGACGCTACTGAAAACTTAAGGTTTCATTCGTCAGAAAATAAGTTATGTCTGATCGCTCTGGGATCTTGGACTATTAAGGCTTGACAACGGACCTATCAAGAAGTAGATGACATTAGTCCGGCAAAATGTACGACAACCAAGCAAATCAATTATTGATGATCGAAACTATTGGGAACGTGTGAATTGTATGGTGGGGGTATAGAAAAAGATCACAGCGCATGCCGCGGCAGAATTGTGCAACTATAAGGGAAACTTGTCTTGTCAATGTTGCTTTGAAATTGGGACATTATTAAACTATTAGACTGTTTGACCAGAATTATTTGTAACGAAAAAATGAAATGTGGTTGATTATCGAACTAGGAGCGGAGCTAGTTCGGCCTGGGCTAATTGGGAGAGTGGGAAGTGTATGGTGGGGGTATAGAAATCGCTCACAGCGCATGCCGTGGCAGAAATGTGCAACATAGGGGCTTAGTGAAATTTGTCAATGCTGCTTTGAAAATGCGTCATTATCAAACTTGTGTTATAGGGTGCTAAGGTCACCGAGGTTTGGCGAATTATGTTGGCTCGTATTAAATAACTACTGCAATAAGTTCTTAGTTTTTCCACATTCCTTACGTGTTCTGCTACAACCTATTTATTTCCTTTCAGCATAGTTTGGGGAAACTTATTTTGTGTTTTACACTCTCAAAACAAGTTTTTATAGTATCATTCATTTAAACTATTACTGTTTGTAACAAATGCCTCTAAAAATACTTTTTTCTCAAACATGCTCGGAAATGTATGCGTTAATGTCCCGATATGAGGACATGAAGTTTCTCGTTTATGGCTCCCTACATTACTTCTTGGCTTAGGCCACAAAAGTTAGTATGAAAATCCATTTTTGTCCGCTGCTCTAATTTTTTAAATTTCTATACTAAAATTAAATTGGCAAAGGAAAAAAATACATACAGCCAACCACCACCACAATCTGTACCTATATAAGCATAATTGCGACATAAAAAAAAATCTATGGTACTATATTTATGTGCGGTTAAACATGGTGCTCAAATAGCTGGATCAAATTAGTACATTTAAAAAATAAAAAAGGTGGCAAATCGAAAATCTTTTTTTCTGCTTATGCGTATTTCGTAGTGATTGTTATTATAATATAACAGAAATAAAAATGACTTCTAGTGATGAAAGTGACGGGGAACTTACCCACTGAACATGAAACTTACAGGACCTTTCTAGCAAGTTGACAGACTTACCATTTGAACGTTTCTAAAGAAAGGTCATGTAAACATTGTTGTAATTTTAATTAAACATGTTCATTGAAACTTTCAAAAATGTTGCGATTGATGTTATATCAACATTACATATGAAAGTTTATTACTTAACTTTCAAGCAACATTGCTGTATTAACTTATTATAATATTCAGTTATTAAATTGCTACAATGTTATTTTATAACATTGCAGATGAAACGTTGCAGCAATCTATATTTAACAACATGCCTCACGGAACATTGCTATTACGTTGCAAACTAAACTTATTGAAATGTTTCACAATATTATTGCAGCAATATACTTTTTGCAACCTATAAAATTAAAAGTACCAAAAACGTCACAGTTTCAATGTTGCTATGAAATAACATTATAGACATTGCAGTAACCTCGTAAACAGAACTTATTGTAACTTTCAATATGATTATTGCAGCAATTTACATTTTGAAATATAAGTATTTTAATGTTGCTTCAACGACACATTTTATACGTTGTTGAAACTTTCATAAAAAACATTACAGGCAATTTGCAGTCAAAGTTATCTGAAACTTATGGTGTTATTATTGCAGCAATATTCTTTTTGCAACATATAAAATTTGAGGTATCATAAACGTCACAATTTCAATGTTGCTGTGAAATAACACTATAGACATTGCAGGTACCTTGCAAACTGAACTTATTGAAACATTCAATATCATCATTGAATTAAATTACATCTTAGAATGTATATTTTCTAAACTGAAAAATGGAACTGAGAACATCATTTTCATGAAGTCTGTTAAAATACCAAAACCTTCTCCTAAATGAAACAAAGCCAGGAGTACTAAAAAACGTTTTATTGCCACAACACAATGGACTAAAATGCTTTCAAATTTGAAAGATATTTTGGAAAAAGTGTCAAAATCCAGGCGAAGATACGCAGCTGGACGGTACTTATAGATAACAATATTAATATTAGGACGGCAATTACCAACACACTAGGTACTCCGAATGAAAGCGACCCCAAGGTCACAAACTCGTCTGTTGTCAAGCGACCATTTTTCGTCAAGGTCGCGCGGGGCCTCTCAACGGGTGATAATTTACTAAATAATTATGTCGCAAAACTCGTAGGTACCTAAGGTATAGATTTGGCGCCATATCCTGCCTGATAGAGGCGTACAATATTCCTGCACACTAATTCTAACATAAAACTACTTACCTACCTACTTTCTTAAATCTAAGTTATATCTAAAAAAAAGGCCCCCGTTGCATACCTAGTGCCAAATAGGGTGGCAGCATTCTCTCGTTCAATCGCTATACCTACTTGTTCGTTGGGAGAGACGTCACGCGCTTTTGTAAATCTTTGATGAGCATAGTACCTATACTATATATCTCTAATCTGTGCATAGTATATGCGCCGGGACCCCACGGACCCAGGGTCTCAAATCTGACAGCTGTGAAATTGTACGCCGGACCGAGACCCTGATATTTCACTAACTTCTTCTTTTCGGCCACTTCCGCCACAGAATAAGAAGATTTTGATGTATTTTTTTAAAACGCTCAAAAGACAAGTCGATATTGTTTCTATATACCTACCTAGAGTAGAATCCAAAACGCAATTAAATATATTTAACAGTGTCATATTCTTATGCGTAATGATTACAAGATCATTACAAACTATTGTAATTGTTACGACATTCCTAAACATAAAAAATAGGTAGGTATTAACCGGCAAAACATTCAAGTAAAATTCCATCAATCAAAAATAAAAACGTCAAGAAACGGCCAAGTGCGAGTTGGATTCATGTACGAAAGGGTTATTACGTACTAAAAACTAAAATATTTAGTAAAAAGTATCGACGCTTGAAAGGCGAAAGGTGATAAGCGACATTTTTTGTGATATTGAGTTATAAGTATTTATGTTATTGAAATCAGCAGATTTTTCTGCCTCGAGTGGGCTAGGTTTCGTGTGCCTACGACGACTTTCGTGTCGCTTATCCCATTGGTGATTTTTAGAAACACCGATATATTTTTTTACCAAACGTTTTTTTTAAATTTCTGTATATTGGAAATTAGATAAAATGTTTTTTTAGATAATGTCATTTAGACTGTTTGACTTTTTACGACTTTCCTTCCCTTTGTCGGTTATATTTTTTTACCTCATCATACAGGATGTTTGGTAGCTAGATACAAAGCTTTAAAGGGATGATAGCCGAGGTATTTTTGAACATTTTTAGCCATATATGTCTTAGCCAAAATTTTTTTTTTTTTAATTGAAGACAGAAATTTTAGGAAAATACCCAGAAGTTGATAGTCACGAGTCAATATTGCCCAAATGAACTTTAATTTGGAAACAAAATCTTTTATTTAGGATAGTTTAATGTGTATTGGACCAAATGAAATAATTTTTAAGTGTCTTTCTTGCCACAAAAACAAAATGAAGGCATTCGAAATTACTAAAAATGTCTTAGGTTGGAACAGTCATTTTTCTGTGCCATATATATTTTTTTTAATCCTTGAAATGTTCAAACATTTTTCGAAACATGCCTGTTTATTGTTCTTTCTTTTAATTAAGGTATCACTCTTTCACATTGCTTGCTAAATCTGAGATAAGAAGTAAAAACCAAATTCAGGGAGCACTCGCTAAGAGAATGTACTAGTCTTGGAATTTCACGTTAAAGGTACTTAGCTAGTAAATTACATGAAAAAAAGATTAAAATTAAATCATTAACCTTCGGTTTGTTGTGATTTGAATACTAAATTAATTCATTTTACAATTTTTTTTACATTAATAAATCAAATGTATAAAAATTAAAAAAAAAACAATTTCGCATAAGACATATATGGCTAAAAATGTTCAAAAATACTTCGGCTATCATCCCCTTAAAGCTTTGTATCTAGCTACCAAACAACCTGTACAACGTAATTTTATTTACATTATATCATTTTACCTATATCCACATAAAAACAAAGCATGGCTTAGATCAAATAACCTAAAAGTCTGCACGATTATAGGTTATCACCTTTTACCTGTTATTAGTTTCGAGAGACATGTCGCTTATCCTTTTTTACTTGCAGTATTTTTTTAATACTACTGTCGCTTATTTAGTTTTTCCTGAATATAAATCTAAACTAGGCGGTTGAGTAGATCGTTTTAAAAAACACATCATTTATATTAGAGCTGGTTGTTCAATATTTTTTCCTATACATAAATGTTTCTAAAACAGAACGTATTTATATCAATAGAGCGAATTTAAAAAGTGTGTTATTACCCATCTAAAAATGTAAGTGTAGCTTACGCAACCTCCGCCGAAACATCATGCTAAAGATTTACGGTATAAATATTTGTACCAATATTTTCGTAGTGTATTAATGTAAACACTTACTTTTTGGCGAATAGTGCATAGAAAAGGGGGTATTTTGGGGCCTTGAAAAACACTGGGATACTGCATACACGATCACGATGGAAATTAAGATTAGATTTTGTGGTATTTAGTCATTATTTCATATTTCCTATCTCGTGATAAATTAGGAAAATCCCTTCTGAATGCTTGTTCTTTCTTATCAAGGAACATGTCGACCAAGGATCTAAATCATATATCATAATGGTTCTTTTCATTTCTTATCCCAGAGGATTTTTGCAAAATATAGTATAGACATCAGTTCTGCCGTCATACGGAAAAAGGACGCATCTAACATTTTTGTTGAAATTGAGTTGAGTACATATTCGGAATCAGGAAAAAAAGGCGGATCTACCAGTATTTTTAATTTTTACTAAAAAGAACCACAACCTCTTGAAACTCACAAGCAATTAGGGCACATCTGCGACAAAACTTCAATATTCCTAAATTAAAAAAACATTTCTTATGGTTACTAAGTAAAAAAGAAACAATTATGCAGAAGCGTTTTATTTATTTAAGAATTATGTACGTGGTCATAAAATGAAATGACGTTTCTGCATGTTCCTAAGAAGAAAAAACGGTTCTGCAACATATGCGCCCTTTCAACTTGGTAATAGAACTATTACTCGGGCGCAAGTGGCGGTAGCTTCTTTTTTACTTAGTAAGGTAAGCTGTGAGGGGTGAAGTGGGGATCGCGGTAGGAAACCAGTTGAATCAGTTGCGCCCAGGCTTTACATGCCGAAATTATGAAACCATCCCATAAAATATTTTATGGTTTATTATATTACAACAAATACTAACAATTACGATCTGTCTTTGCCTAATATTACAAATACTAACAATTAGGACCTGCCTTTGCTTAACACTGCAAATACTAACAACGAAGATCTGCCTTTGCCTAGTATTACAAATACTAACAACTATGAGCTGACTTTACCTGATACTACAAATACAAAATAATGATGAGCTGACTTTACCTAATACTACAATTACAAACAATGAGGAGCTGATTTTGTCCATAGTCACAAATGAAAATAACGAGGATCTTTTAAATAACATCGATCTGGATTTTGATTCGGATGATTCAGTTGATAAAGATTATGCTCCTCCAAGTTTAGAGCTTCAAATGTTTTTGGAAGAATCTTATAGCTCTGTAAATACCATCCCCAATTCGCAGCCGGATAATTTGATCGTTCCTGAGTCACCTTAAGTCGCAAGCGTCGAAAACACAACAAAAAAAGGCAAATCAGAAAACGTAAAAAGAATAATTATAGAGTCACTAGCACAGAAGAAACAAATGAAACAACTGAAAGATATTGTAAATAAATAAAAACCAAAACCAGGATGTAATGTTAATGTAAAAAAATCATCAATTTAGTTTTCAATTAATAAGTAAAATGTAGTATCGTAAATTTAAATTGATACCACTGAGGTCGTGATTAAATAATATGGTAGGAACCATCCTATTAGAATTAAGAGAAAGTTTAAGACTGCACGTTTTTATTGATTGTCTGTTTTTGTACGTGAAAAAGTTAAATGTTGTACGCTACAGAGGTGTGTAACTGCTACAGTTTTTTTTTATACGTAAATTTGGTCTAATATTTTTTTTTTATTTCACAAAATGTCTAATATATAAAAATCTCGTTTGTTATCGAACTCCTCCGAGACGGCTTGACTTTCTTTTTATCTGTATTCGGTAGGTCTGATGCCGTAGGCTACTATTCTTCGCGGACGGGGTCGCGGGCAACAGCTATATTGTATTCCTATACCTAATAATATTGTTTTACATTTGCTTGATGGTTTCAAAACTAAAAAAATGTAACTGGTGCATCTAGAAATATTCTCAACGTTCATAAAAATATAGTTCGTAAACTAAGTTGAAACGCAGCTAGTGGCTAAATACGTTATTTTTATTTAGTTAACTTATAACTAAAATCACGTTACCACTAAGTTGGAAAGGCGTTTCGATAAATTACTAAGTTGAAAGAACGTATCTAGCCAGAAACACCTTTTCATTGTAGTTTTTCGTATTTTGTTGTATTTTTTTTACCAAGAAGAAAAAGAAAATTAATTTTAATTATTATAATAATAATAAAAACTATAATTTGAATTTACATTAAAATAGTTCAAACATTGCTACACATTTTTGCATTAAAAAACTGTTAAATTGTATATTTTCCTTCAAGCAGCGAATTTTTTAATTTTTGAATTACAAAGTATTTTTTTTCTCCGTTTCGACTTTAGCGTAGAAACGTCCTTTTACCATATGACGGCAGAGTTTTCAGATACCACAATTACCTATTGGTATGCTAAGTTTAAAGATTCTAGTAACAATAGTTACGGAGATGGAACCATTTCAAAGTAAGAATATAAATCCCTTTTTACTCCCTATCCCGCCGGAATTGCGGAAAGTCCTGAAATTAGTTTTTAACAGTTTTGATTTCTTAATTGTGCGCGAAATATCAAGACTAGTACTTATAGTTACGGAGATAGGGTGCCTTTGTGCATATCGCGAGGGAATTTCTAAAAATCGCATGACCTTTCTAAGGTTTTCAAACTTTCAAAATGCGGTGGATACTAATATAATACAGTGACTTTCGTTCGAGACATTCCAACTTTAAAGAGTTTTGCCTTGTACCAAACTTTTAAGTATGTTCAACCTGTTTGAATAAAATCGGATTGAATTTTCAGAATAAAATGTAATTTAAATCAAAGGCACTATATAAGCAGTATTGATATCAACTTTGAAGAATATCACCCCCAAAACAACTTTCTACCCCTTTATAACCCCGTTAGTTGAATTTCAAGAAAATTTGAAACAAGCCAAGATCAATCAAGAATCAATTCAAGAATATTTATGCAAAATTTGAAGTAGATCGGACCAAGGAATCACGCTGTGCCATACAAAGTTAGTCCCCTTTTTCTCCCCCTTAGAGGTAGAATTTCAGAACATCCTTTCTTATCAGATGCCTACGTCATACAAAGAACACACCCTCCAAGTTTCAGGTCTGTACAATCAGCGATTTAGGATGTGCATTGATCCGTCAGTCAGTTAGTCAGTCATTCAGGACAAAGCATTTTATATGTAGAGATTTATTTTCGTAACAGGTGGTTAATTTGCATTTTTCATTAATGACTTGAATTGTGTTGGTGATTTATGTAGAAAATAAATAAAATGAGGGGTAAATTTAATGTAAGGTAAATTTAAAATTGATGCTCATTGCAGTTAGATTATTTGTGTTGATTTTATTTATGGCCCATTATGACTTTTGTATAATATGACCTTGCTATTAAATTTAAAATGTTTGCGGTAGGATAGTTTTCCTTAATAATCTTTTAAATCATTTTCAGGCTAGATTCTTTTACTCGATTAATTTTTTGTCACATAATTTGGTTAGCTAATTTTACCTCCCGCACTTTTTGGGATCGATTTGCTTAAGAGACACTAAATCCTGAAATAATACTTTTTTAGGTAATGTCATATAGAGAACACCACTATGATCATTTACAAAGATGATTTTTGTAAATCAGATAACAAATTAAATTGTAATGATTATTTTTCAAAAATTTGCGTGGTATTTTGGCTCTTCTGTAAAATTACCATTTTGTCGCTTATGACATTTCGTCTTTCAAGCGTCGGTATGAAGTCGTTGCGTTGCGGTCGGAATATTTTACCTACTAGCTTTTGCCCGCGACTTCGTCCGCGCAGAATTAAATTTTGCGTGTCAATACTTAACCACGAATAGCTTTTCTACGAAAACTTTACCACGAAAAGGCTATATCACGAACAGACTTTAACACGAAGTCTCAAATAGATCGGCCGGGTACCTCCCATTTGTTCTATGGAACTGTGACGTCATAGGACTGTTAACATTTTTTTTTCCCAACAGTTCCATGGTAGAACTATTGAAACAAAAAATGTGCTATTTTATTCTATAGAACTAAAAGCACCTCAAATTTGTGATGGGAAACTTTCGAGACTTGCGAGTCTGACTCGCACTTGGCCGGTTTTTTAAATAATAATAAATAAAAAAACGAATCGTTTCAATGATCGAAATCAGTACACTCATTTAGCTTACCCCTTCTATCACTGCAAAGTGGCATGCTGATTATTGCCTGTCCAAGCATGTTACTCCCTAATAGTACTAGAGCCCACGACCAAAACCATGTCTCGTTAGATTGTATGATTCTGAACCCGACTAGGTGTGTAGTAACGGTCGAAAGTGTAGCAACAGCGTGGGAGGCCATTTCTGCTGTGTCAAAAAAAAAGGCAGTCGGTATTATAGCAATACGTCTGATAGTGAAAATGTACATAGATTTTATAATTGTATTACGAAAAAGTTTGTTTTCAGACATTTTGCACGTAGCATATAGCCTGAGCGCATTTTTGAAAATGTCAATAAATTTAGCCGACCTGTATCATAGCAATACGGATATTTTTTTTTTTTAACTTTTCGTATTGCTGCCAGGATTACCAAATACCTGTTTTCAGACACTTTAAGTGTAGCATAAAGTTGTCTGATAGAGAAGGTGCTACACTTAATTTGTCTGATATAATTTTTTTGCACATGTGGACAACTTATTTTATCATGTCCAACAATTTTCAGACATATTGCTATAATACCGATCGGTAAAATTTGTTAACATTTTCAAAACGGTCTCAAAATTTAATGCGTTCACATTTCCGCCTGAAAATTGTTTTTTATACGCATCAAATAACCAAAATTTACTAATAAAAAAGATTTTCAGACGTATTGCTATGAGACATTTTTTTTGTCTCATTTTTAATTTTTTAAGTGATTTTACGGGTTTGCGCTACACCACTAACGTCTGAAAAATATGTTTCCGGCATCTCAGAACTATCATTCAACTACAGTCTGCAAATCAGACATATTGCTATGATGCAGTTCGGTAAAATTCTTTGACAATTTTAAAAATTCGGTCAGATCAAACGCTACGCGGAAAATGTCTGATATTGGTATTTTCGAGTTCAGGATAATCGTATCTATCGATTTGATGCGGTTTTGGCCGTATTGCTATGAGACAAAAATTTTGGTCGTGGGCTCTAGTACTATAATATTTAATAGTCTTTGCCTTGCGGTTGGCAACAAACGCCTGCCGCGCTCGACGAAGCGGCGAACAGCGCCGCACCATGGTGAAAACCAGAACTAACCAGTCCGCTCGGCGCGCAAACACGGCGGCATGCGCTCTCGCAATTCTTCGGCTTTTATTATTAATAAGATGTGATTTCGGAACAATGTAACACTTAAACTACGTATTTATTGTGTGTGGTATTGTGGAAAGACAAGTAGTACACTGGTGCTTGTTTTCCACTACGGCGGCGGCGGCATCAATATCACCACGCGGAGCACGCGGGCTGGCGGTTCCTCCCAAGGTATTTGGATTGTTTTGTATTGGGGTCTGACATGCTTGGACTAACATTTGGGAGTATATAATATACAGTACATGAGCTATCGAAGTGGGGTATGTTAAATCAACATTGCCTGTGTACATAAATTGACCGTTCTGGCATTTTTGTTACCTATCTTATCAACTGACATGATTTTATTTTTATAGGAACGAGACTGTGTCAACCGATGTCTGGAAATAAAAATCTCTGATTACTTGGGACAATATTGCTCATGGACAGGGGAAAAAAAACAACTTTAAATTGTGGTCTTTGAGATTAATAACCGTTGTTAAACGTAAGTGTTTTTACGAAGTAACGCTTTTATTTTTATTTTATTTTTTAAATGAAAGGGAGCAAATGAGCCAGCGGCTCACCTGGTGGAAGTGGCCGGGAAGAAAGGGGTTACCGGTCGAGTAGGTTAGATACGAGTCCGGCAACCCCTGTTCCCGTTCTCGCGCCTGTATCCTACTATAATATTACTATACTATTCCTAATCCTGCCGCTAAGCAGCAGACAATATTAAAAAACCGAGTTAATAATGTTAATATGTTGATAAGTATATTTTATAGTATATTGTAAGTCATACATGATAATTTTCTTGCAGTTTGACTTTCTTACATTCACTGGTGGCAGTAGAGAAAGAGATTGTGTGAATTGTAGCTTGGAAAAGATTTTTTCTAATTATCTGGCACAATTTTGTTCCTGGACTGGAAAGAAACAGAACTTCAAATTGTCTACTCTGCAATTAATGGCTACATTGAAACGTAAGTTTTTTGGTGTCGTTTAATTTTCGTCACCAGACCCTTCATTGAATTTTTACTCTTCCACGGGGGCCAAGTTGCGGGGTATAAGCTAGTTAGTTACATTACTATATTTTTATGTTATTTGTTTCAGTTGCAGTGAAAGAGAGTTTCCCGAATATGACTGACGAAAGTTTTGAACGGCATGGCATGAGCTGGTTCCAACACGCAACTACTACGCTTAAACACACATTAAAGAGTAGGCGTATATCTAGCAGGGGAAAACAATGTAAAAATGTATCGTTTTTCTATTTTAATTTATCGTTTTAGACTATAATAGTAACACTATTTTAATGGCCGGTACATGTGGCAAATTCTTATCGATTCTGAATGGCAATTGAAAAGTTTGTCTAGAACTTACTGAAAGGCTGTAGCAGGATAAGGGAAGAAAAAATGCCCTTCATGATGAAGACCTGTTTTTTTTTCTATAGTTACTTACATCTAGTAATATTGTGCAAAGTTTTGTTGATAAAATCCTAGTGGTTCAGCCGGGAAAAAATAAATTCCGAAATCATGAAATATGTTTTCTCTAAAACTAATTCCATTCCATTTTTTTTATTTATAGCATATATGTTCTGAAAGAAAATTGAGCTTCCATCTTTACATTTCTGTAAAAAGCAATTCAACATTTCTGGAGGACTGACGACTAAATGTCATTTCTAAAAAAGCCTTATTTCGTTCTCAGTCATATTAGTTTCATGGTTAAAATCGAAAAACAAGTCAAAATTAAAAAAAAATTTTGGTTGGATTTTGTGACACCTATTTTATAACATTCTAACACTTCCAAAAAATATTAGCATAAATCCTCAGTAAAGTTTTTTTTTACATTTACATTAATATTAACATGAAAATATACTGACTACTGTCAGTTGTCGCATGTAAAACAAAAACTTTCTTGTTCTTCTAAATAAGCCTAAGTTATCGTTTTATCAGATATAAAAAATTGTAGGCTTAAACAGACTTAAGTTAGTCAAAATTAAAACAATACCTACCTAATTGAGTTGCATTTTATTAGACTAATTACCTTATTAGAATCTTTAAGAAAACTTACCACAATAGTATTACTAGATCTAAGTAACTATAACAAAAACAGCCCATTATCATAAAAGAGCATTTCTCCTTTCCCTATCCTGCTATGGCTTTTTATTCGGTATAATCCTCGTAGCCCCACTGTTATAAAAAACCGGTCAAGTGCGAGTCGGACTCGCGCACCGAGGGTTCCGTATCATTATCTATAAATATCTAAAACCAGTGTAAGCAGAGCCCTGTTCCAAAGCAAAATGTACGCAGTGTGGGGTTACTTTATATTGGTCACTGCTATATACAGACATACATACACATTTACGGTTTTCGCAATTATTCTTTAATCTGTGCTATAAGACCTACCTTCATACCAAATTTCAAGATTCTGCGTTCACGGGAACTACCTTGTAGGTTTTGATTCCCTTGAGAGTTGAAAATTTGCGGAAATTTGCGCCATAAACGGCTGTATCTTTTGATTGCGTTGGCTTAGAAGTTTGATTTTTTCACAGCTTCAAGGGACAGTAGACCTGAGTAATTGATATAAATTTCAGCTTCATACCTCCACGCGTTCCTGAGAAAAAGGGTCTTGACAGACGGACGGACGGACGGACAACAAAGTGATCCTATAAGGGTTCCGTTTTTTCCTTTTGAGGTACGGAACCCTAAAAAGTCTAATTACACTCCACCAGGTCGACGGAACCCCGCTTTCCATTCCGTTTGCCCTTCGGGCATTTGAAGATACCTAACAAACCTAACCTAATTTTATTATCTCGTGAGGATTTTTATAACAGTGGGGCCACAAGAACTAACTTTTTTAGTCATAGAAAAATACTTCTTAGTTTAAGGTATGTGTAACACCGATGATCTCCGCAATTTTATCTTTCTTTAAAAGTGGCCAGCATGTGCTGTCAAAATAGTATTTGCTTTAGATTTGAATACGGGCCTGTTCCATCACTGTCTGATAAGTTCCTAATAGCTTATTTGTTAGATATCTATGGTTCCGTCTATTTATTACTACGAAACGGATAGATACGGCTTCTTTGCTGTCTGAGACTTAAGAAGCTATCAGTAACTTATCAGACAGTGGTGGAAGAGATGTATCAACATAGAGTTTAAAAGATAGAAACCTCTTGTTTTGATGTCAATAATAATATTTGCTGTAATTTGAACATACTCTAACAACTAATATGTCTGTATATAGTATACTATGTGGGTGTTGCTAGCAATGTATATGGCTTAAGATTAAGTGATGTATCAGCATAGGCTGATAGGACGAAGAAAACTCTTTTACTTTTTGATGATTTTCTTAAAATACTTATTATTTAGACATGTCCTAATAAGTTTTTCTTTTTTTTTTATTAACTCCAGCTTGAACCTGCAACAGCCTATATAAATGCCTGAATCTTTTTTATCGATAGGAATAACCTTCCTTACTAAACTATATATATATTTTTAATTAATTAATGTTACTAAAAAATCGGATATTTTTTTGGTTGATAAAGAAAGTTATTGTTGTATAAAAAAAACGTTTCAAGGACTTTTTATCACTTGGTATTGTATTAACTAGTTAATGCAGTGTTAAACAATAGAAAATAAATACAATTTTTGATAAGATATATTTTAATTTCACTCACTTTTTAATATTAATAGTTAAAGGCTATAACTGTTTAAATGTGTGATTGTTTTATAAGTTTGAAAATGTAATTTGTTGTAAGTGGCTGTGTAGACCGTTAAAAAGTTTCTTAGTATACTGGCCACGGAGAGATTTTTAGCAGTGTGAGCAAAGATCAAAGGGTCTCAAATATCAGTTTATTAAAATTTCTCACGTGTCATCTCGGTAGGAATTGGACTTAATGGACCTAAGAAAGTACTTTTTTAGGGTCAGTTTGTTGGTTTTCCATAAGTTCCAAATGCTTCCTAGTCGACGCGTAAGAAATAAATTGGTATTTGAGACCCGTGGAGCTTTGCCTACACAGCTATACATCTCTCTGTGGCCAGTATACTAAGACACTTTTTGGCGGTCTACAGCAACTTACAATAATGTTACATTACAAACTTGTATGTAAAGTTTGCACGCAAGTTGCCTTTACCGTTAATATGAAACATAACCGCAACCTTAACAAGTAATTTAAATGCAAGTTGGATATAAACATTACGTTAATGTTACAAATCTAACTGCCACAACTTATTGAATGAAAGTTTCCTGCAAGTTACATGTGCGTTATTATAGCAACATTAATTGCACAAGTTACCTTTATGTTACATATGTAACTGCCATAACTAATTGAATGAAAGTTTCCTGCAAGTTACATGTGCGTTGTTATAGCAACATTAATTGCACAAGTTACCTTTATGTTACAAATGTAACTGCCATAAATAATTGAATGAAAGTTTCGTACAAATTACATGTGCGTTATTATAGCAACATTAATTGCACAAGTTACCTCTATGTTACAAATGTAACTTTGCCACAACTTATTGAATGAAAGTTTCCTGCAAGTTACATGTGCGTTATTATAGCAACATTAATTGCCCAAGTTACCTCTATGTTACAAATGTAACTTTGCCACAACTTAATAAATGAAAGTTTTCTGCAAGTTGCATATGTGACGTTGTAGACATATAGAAATTATAATTTACTAAAAGTTTTCGTGAAAACTTTCTTGAAAGTTACAATTGAAACATTTGAGCAAAGTTGCATTTGAAAGTTGTGTAAAGTTCTAGTGATCAGGTCTATGAAACTTACAGGGTATATATACAGCGCGGCCGTTAGAGCTTTGCATCAATGTTTCTCAAACGTTGCTAGAACGTTGCAACCTTGCAAATGAAACTTACAAGCCCCCATATGTGAGTTTCAGCAATGTTAACGCAAGTTTTGCATGTTTAACGGGTATGAACTGTACTCCGCCTCATTTAAAAGAGGAGGCAAATTTAGCTATGCAAAATATGCTACCGGAAAAAAGTAAAGAGATTTACATGAAAACATACGATGCTTTCATGAACTGGCGAAAAGAAACCCGGACAACCTCCTTTTCAGAAAATTACTTTTTCCCTATAATAAACTATGATTTACTTGATTGTCTAGTAGTTATTTTAATTTTAATATTTCCTCACATTGTTTGAGAAAAGCACTATACAAGCTTTGGCCGGAACAGGGATTGCAGGACTCGTTCTATCTGGCCTCGTCTTCGACTCGGCCACCTACCCCAAACTCGTCCAGCAATCCCTTACTTCACGGCCTCTGCAGTAATGTACTATTACTTTAATTTATATGAAACAATAAGCACTTGTCATTCACTATTTGACAAACGCCCCAAGGTTGCGTTTGCGAGATGGCGCTATTGTGTATTAAAATATAATTTGCAGACACAAACAAGGCCCTAGGGAACCATCCTGTATCATTAATAGGTACAAAAGAGAAGACAAACTTCAAATACAGCAATTTAATGGGCATCAATAATTTTGTTTGTGAGCCAAAATATTATTTTATTGATTACCGATTAATAGGAGCGATGTAAACTTTCAGTCAGGATTTATAATATTAATACTAGCTTGCTCGCGACTTCGTCTGCATAAAGTTAATTTATCGCTGTCCCGCGGGAACTATGCAATTTTCCGGTATAAAAAGTAGCCTATGTTTTAATCAAGGGTAGTCTCCGTTCCAAATTTGATCCAAATCCGTTCAATCGTTTCAGCGTGATGAAGGAACAAACATACACACTCAAACTTTCGCATTTATAATATTAGTAGGATAATGAAAGTATTGTTACTTTACTGGTTAAATATTAAATGATTTTCAAAAATGTGGACAAATTGAACCAAAACGACTGTGACCGCCAGAAATGCTATTGAAATGACTAGTTCCCGCAATACACTAGGTAGGTATCCATATTAATATCCATAATAAAATTATATTATATGCGAAAGTGTGTCTGTTTGTTACTTTTTCACGCTTAAATCGCTGAACCGATTTAGTTTAAATTTCTTACAGAGATAGCTTCAGGTCCGGGGAAGGATAGGCTAGTTTTTTCCCGGAAAATCGCATCATTGCGCAAACGGAGCCGCGGGCAACAGCTAGAAAACAATAAAGAGCAAACTAAGACTCTAACTTAGACTAACTTAGACGCTAACTTAGACATTAACTTCCACGAATAAGCACACGACGGATCAGTTACCTACCAAGTTTTACATATTCATCAAGTCCGACCTCCCTTTTTTGTCACCGAACGGACCTATTACACTTTCATTAAAAGCTTTCCAGGCCGTTCAGCAAAGTTCGAAAGTCATCGGCGATTCAGGCAAGAGTTTCACTCTAAGTGCCGTAATGAATCTAGATTTTTTTGTCCACTTAAAAACTTTTTCACGACAAAAGGTTTCCAATTTGATGCTCGCCTAATAATTAATTTGTTAAGTGGTTTCTTGTGTCGTTATAACATGACATTCAAAACAAATCGCTCAAATGTTTAAACGTTCGCTTTTTGTTCATATTGAATCGGAACCTTAGCAGCTGTTGCCATGTAGCCGAAACGTTAGGGTAAAGGTGCGACCACACTGGTGCGTAAAAAACGTTGACGGTTACGTATACGCAGCGGTGTGGTCGCTCTTTAATTCAAGAAATGACGCTCATCTGTGAACTGTAACGTGCAGCAGTAACGGTTACAGCTCATAAATACCAGTACCATACACCATGAGTCTTTATTGAACACCACATTGTAAACAACATGGAAAACAACCCAGCTCCATGCAATTAAATTGTGTCTTAGTTATATTGATATGGTCCTTCTCCGCAAAGAAACATCTCCAAAGGAGCGTTCTCACTGAGAGCATTCGCGTGTAAAGAGAATTCGGCGTCGAATATTCGAGTGTGGACGTTGAGCCGAGCGTTACAAAGCTTACATTGATTGCTCGTTCACAAATGTTCGTGTAAGAATGCTCTCAGTGAGAAATTTATTTATTTATTTATTTATTTATAGGAACACAAACAGTCATACATAGCTCATAAACAAATCACAAAGAGTTTATTATTATAAATTAATTAAGGCCTAGACAGACGTCCCGTGATCAAATTAGACACGTTATGCTAAAAGATCAGGCCAAGAGTACCCGAAACCGATAAGCATATATGAACAGATTGTTGAATGTGGATGAAGCGAAAGGGGTATGTCAGGATCGCAGGAAGTAGAACGATGTAGTCTCTGCCTACCCTATGTGGGAAAGAGGCGTGACGGTTTGTACGTATGTATGTCTAAAATTATTCTTAACTAATCTGCTGAAACGTTTGTGTCACTCTAACGCCTGACACTTTAAATATCGACCACTTTCGGGGGTGTTCAATCAAAGTAACCTAACCACTTTGTGAAGTATTACGGATCAATTTAAGTACATGGTTTATAAACAAATATAAAAACGTTGTTCGGTGACGTAAGTTTCATTCAGGAATAGGTACATTACATACATAAATCACGTCTTTTTCCCTTATGGGGGTACACACAGCCTAAGGTAACAAGACCTAAAGGCCACGTTTAGCATGATTGTGGGCGCATATAGGTGGAAAGGGAAATCAAAATAGTGATGATTACTAAGATTATCGCCTATTCCCTCGATGGGCTTTCAGGAGTGGTTGGAACCATTTAGCTATTATTTAAAATGTTAAAAAGGGAGGTTTTTTCACGCGTAGAAACCATTTAAAAAGTTACCCGCATTTTTCATACTTGGCAAATTTTCCGTGAAAACATTTTCATCATTAGCAAAATCCGGCCTTTGCTTACCTATCCCAAAAACAAAGCAATCCCTTACAACTAAATAAAATTCTACCAATGAGCATTGGAACATTCCCGTCACGTAAGTATAGGAGCCAATGGTTCGCTCTAAAACAATATTAATGCGAAGCGCAGGTCGCGCTGGCACAACGCCAGCCGCACTGCTGTTGTTCTTGATTTAATTTAGCTCGATTTTCCCAAAGAGGGCCTTTAATAATGCCTAATGAAACGAAAAAGACTTAAACATGCTCCGGACGATAGTTTGGCTACTGCGTCTTTAAATTTCTGGACGAAGTTTTCTTTCTGGTATCGAGTACCTTTGGATTTAGAAAGAATACACTGCATACCTTGCCGTCATTCGGCAAAGGTTGTGTCGCAAATGCTAAGCAAGCAAACAGCACATTTTTATTGTTTGCCATTCATATCCTAAGTTAAAAACAAGTTAAACGATTTGTATAAAAAAATATTTTAGTACCTATTTCTCATTATTACAAGAAAAAAAGTGTCTATTATTTTTTGCCAGTTTTTCATTTTTATTCAATTTATTACAGTTCATGACACACAAAAATTTATACAAAAATCAAGGTAGCTTTTTTGGAAAAAACGGTAGGTACAAATTAATTTGATAATGCACCTTTGGGAAGAAATGAAAATGAAATGAAATGAAATATTTTATAAGCGCCGTTTAATTGAATTATGTACCTAGGCACCTACTTTAAAATATACTAAAATATTTAATCTTAAATACTATACCTACATACAAATATTGCCCAAGCTACAGTCAGACAAACCACTGTTAGAATCTTTTCACAATCCACGTCAAAGTACTTCTGACACTGATAGACACAAAAGTCGATAACTTATTGCAACAAGGTTATACAGTGGCCCAGAATTCCATATTCGCTGGACTGCACTGGCTCTTAACTTTAATATTAATCAAAATAACACGCAGAATAAAACGGAACTCTAACAAAAGCCTTTTTCCGAGGTTTAAAGCCACCAGCGTATTTCATAAGTCTCTCACAAAACTTAGCATATTATTTACAAACTTTATAAAGTAACAGCTATTTTGGAGAAAGAATCCCAAACGAATAGGAAAGGTAGAAAGTTTCCCTTTTGTGTGCGAGTGTTTTGGCAAAGTGTGCAAAAGTATTCGTGATATAATAAGGGCATGCCTTTGTGCCAAACTCTTGGGTGCGGATATCTCATAATATGTGCGTTGTGTACCCACTCAACAACCAAACCAATGCAACATCTGCAAACTCAATATCCATAGTCATAGTACCTGTTGGTCCTTTTTATTTGATGATTATTTTCTGTATATTTCTTTTATCTTATGTAAGTTAGGTTCTTAATATCCGAGCCGTGTCCAGCAGTACCGCCTTCTGTATCTGGCCTTTGACCTAACCACCTAGTAGAACCTTTAAAGGTGATGGTCAAGGCTCTTTGCTATTAGACCGTTCGCCAAAAGACTATCGGGACAGTGATCGTCGAATCAACAGGCCACGTGGCGGTAACCTCGTGAGCCAAATTGCGACTAGCTGTCTCTTTTACTCGTGAACGTTTCAAATTACGTATGCGTGTCCCAATGATTCATTTAAATGACTTATTTCTACAAGATCTTGATATCTGGGATAAATCGCCTGGTTTACCATGGAAAGAAATTGGCTACCGGTGTAAAGGTGCCGAAGCTGTAGTGTGCGAACACACACGCAAATCACACACATACATAAATCACGTCTTTATCCCTTACGCTGATGATCTATTTTTCATGTCTATGTTTTCTTTTTTTGTTATACCTTGTTTATTTTCTATAAAACTGTGTGTATTATCTTATATTTGTGTGTCTTGCAAAAAGGAATAAATGTCTTCTTTCTTTCTTTCTTTCTTTCTTTCTTTCTTTCTTACGAGGTAGACATAGCCCATGGTAAACATGTACCTACAAGCCACATTTAGCAAGATTGTGGGCGTATAGGTAGAAAATGGAATCAAAATAGTGATGGGTTGCTAGTCTCATCGCCTATAACATGATTCCTATGATTTTCGCCAATTCCCTCGATGGGCTTTTACCATCTGCGCGGGTAGAGAAGCAACTGGTATATTCTATGTTTTTTTTTTGCTCCCAGACCAGCTGTACGAAGAGTTCGAAAATTTTGGCATTTTATTAAAGGCGGTGAAATTCTAAAACCACCTGACTGTTGTCCCTTTGCCCGGTCGCACGTTTGTGATTACCCTGAAACAAAAGTTCGTAGGGTGTGGAAATATCCGGCAACAATGACATTTTTGGTGAAGCAGTATTTGCCTTACCACTGATTCGAGCGTACCAGCGATTCGGTTCACCTATCGCATATGTTATATGGTTATGAGACTGCTCTTGAAGGAACACGTCGTCTGCGAAATAGGTTCCTGACTCATAAATTATTAGGTTTCAGATTACCTTATCAATTACGCTTTTGATATAATTGATGATTATTATTATTTTCTTGTAAGTTTGTGTAATTGTTGCAAGTGGAGTCAGCAAAGAAAAGCTTTAAATAAAACGTATTTGTTTGAGAATAGCTTACATTAGTAAGAGTAACAAAAAACTGGTTTTAACACTAACTAACAGAAAAAGGCACAATGAAGCTGCTTGTCCATCAGAGATGTGCAAGAAAGAAAATTGGTGCGCGAGATATAATCCACCATCAGGAAAGCAGATCTGAGCGACGGTAGAAAATGAAGCAATTCTATTGGTAGGTTTTATCCTCGCACAACGTTCCGCTTCCTCGCACGTCTCTAGTGTACGCACAGCCTTAGGTTGTGAATATCCATCTAAACATAAACAGAACAAGATATTGTTTGTTTATTTAATTTTATCTGACCCAGTTCCAGCATTCGACATGTCAATATATCTCCGAGGATATTTACGTACATTACCCCAGCGAGATGTAGGTATCGTTCATATTTGGTTGAAGCAAATTTTTCACAGAAATGACACGTATTTTGGAACTCAAACTAGTCTAGCAAACCAAATAAAATATTCTATAAGATGAGAAACTGCATCAACTTGCATACTGTATGATATGAAACTTAATGCTGTTTCGCTATTGCCATAGTTAATATCAGTATTTCAACGGTTAGACTAAATAAGTAAGCGTGATATTTTGTGCTTCACGAAATCCATCCGACCAGTACTTTGTAGCCAAAGAAAGTACTATGCTATACTTCTCGTCAGTTCAGACTTTTTTGAAATCGCGTAGTACTTAAGACTGACCCTCCGAATCCTAATTGTGATTTTAGGTTTAATTTAAGCAAGGCAACCCTACATAAAAGTTACATTTAGCATGATTGTGGGCGTATAGGTGGAAATAATACTAATAAACCTGCTGATATTAGCACTGTTACTAGATTGATCGCTGATATAATTCTTATTACAATGGCTCGCCAAGCTACGAGGATGTCCTTCCCAGTAAACATTCTCTACGAAGTTTACAACCACGTCGAAGCATCTAAAAGAGAAGAGTATCTGAAATTCTTCAGCACTACGGGAGCTGGGGGGTTCTATACCTACAAACTTGCTCAGAACTTGAAGTTGACATACACGACTTGCATGACGGAGGAGATGACCTCTCAGGTGGTATTTCATGGGATCTTTGGTACGAACAAGGAGGACTTAGGACTTCTGGGGGAAATCACACACACCAAGACATGGTTGACCAGGGAGGAAATGGGGAAAAGTGAGGGACATATATTTCAAAGCGTCCATTAGAGGACTGGTGCGGAACTAATTATGGAGAAAGTTATGAGCACAGATTTAAAGCTTCATCATAGAAAAGAGCCGCATTATAATAATATGCTTTTTCGACTAATTTAGCCACCCACGTAAATATAAATACAAATCAACTATACAAAGCTCTTAGAGGAAATGAAGATTATAACTTATTCTTCCAAGAAATTTTCCTCTTCATCCAAAATTATCTCATTGAGTCTCTAGTGAATGGTAAGCAACTCGCCAGTATGTACGGTATGTCTTGTGAAGAGTGCACATATCAAATATTCTATCCAAAGGTAGAACTTGAACAGATCACTATTGAAATTCACCAAGGGAATATTCCATCTGAGCAATGTCAAATAAGAGATGATGATCGAGAGCATAATTTAATTCACTGCGTATCTGGAATGTCTATTGCAATTGGGAGGAAAATCTCAAGTTTGAACGCGAGAGAATCTGACGACCAAGATGGGAAAGAAACAATCGGTTTGGCAAAGACAGATTAATGCGCAGGGAAAATGTCGAGTAATATTATTATCGCTAAAAGAGGGACACCGACCCAGATATACTCCGATAACGGAACTTCCTTCGTCGGCGCAAACCGACAGTTACGTGCACTTTATAATGAAGCCGTTGCTAACTACGCCGCTAGTGAAAAAATTGAATGGATCTTCATTCCCCCGTCCGCGCCGTTCATGGGAGGGGCCTGGGAGCGCTTAGTAAAAAGCGTCTAATTACCCTTAAAGGTTACCCTCCGCGAACAAGCCCCGACCGACAAAGTGCTTGCCACACTCTTGGCCGAAGCCGAAGCACTCGTAAACGCGCGTCCGCTCACACAAGTGTCGCCCGACGTTGTTGATCCTGGGACCCTTACACCGAGTCACCTACTACTGAGATCTTCCTCTGGTTGCCCCATACCGGCCCAGCTCACAGATTCAGACCTCTGCAGTAGGAGCGGATGGCGAAGAGCTCTGAGATTTGCGGATCATTTTGGCGCCGCTGGGTGATTGAATACTTGCCAACCCTTGCCCTGCCCCGTGTCAGAGGCCTCCCGATATTTCGATTGGAGGCCCTGTACTAATTGCCGATGGAGATCTACCGAGGGACACGTGGCCACAGGGCATAGTTTCACGTACATTCCCAGGCCGCGATGAAGTGCTGAGAGTTGTTCACATAAGAACTGCCGCAGGGACATTACGTCGGCCCTTAAAAAAAGTGGTTATTTTGTAGAACGGGGGAGGATGTACACGATTGTGTACATATAACCTTGTTTTGTCTATGTTTTTTTGGCCCTTTTTTTTGATTAGCGCTGTATTTTTTGTGATTATAATGTCAAGTAGTAAAATAAACGTATTTGGTCTCATGAATCGGTATTTTTAATATTAGTTAGCCAAACTGACTATACCTAAACACATTTCATGAAAGTCTGATAAAAGTAATTTCAAATGCGATGAAGTCATAGCTTACTGTTATTATCTGTATATTGTGCTATTCAAACAGTAGCAGAACTCAGAACTGTTCTGCCAGAGTTACTGAAACTTTAAATGTTGGCTCGGTTGAGGCGACTTTTTTCGCAAATGGAATTTCAAAGCGCATTTAAATGCAGTCCGTTCACGACTCTATTGTCTTTTTTATTTCATATTATGTGCACTTTACAATAAAACGAAGCACAATATTGTACCTTTAACTTTAAGATGAATTTAGTCCCTACTTCACTCCACAGTATAAAACAAAGTCGCTTTCCGCTGTCTGCCCCTATGTATGCTTAGATCTTTAAAACCATGCAACGGATTTTGATGCGGTTTTTTAATAGATATTGTAGTATTATAGTCTGCTCCCCATTCAATTTCGTCCATTATAAATAGGCATTCAAGGTCCATCTCGGCCTCTCTCTATATTATGTTTCGCCACACATTTCACCTCATTTTCATTTCTACTGAATTCTGGAACGATTAAACATAATTGGAGATCATTTGCTGCCGTTTTAAATACTGATTTACGAAGCACGAAACATGTATAACAAACTTTTTGTATGTATGTATGTATGTATAACTCTTTATTGTACATAAAAACAAATTAATTGTCTTGTGGTACAGTCGAGTGTGGTCAGTCTAAACACGCACCTTACATAACTAAAAATGAGGTCTGTGTTGATATTTTTTAACGGTACAACTGTACACCTATGTAGGATAGATTGACAATGCAAATATCCACAAAAAGCTCGTTTTAAAACAAAAACTTATTTACTTCAAGGAACAGCGTAATAACCAGTTCCAAATTGAATAATCAAAAGCATTTAGAAACGTTTGTTCGAGACACGCATCATACGCGGTCATAGAAATTGATATTATTTCTTGTTTCAGTTAACCTTTCTTATCATTTTAATCCAACCCAACCCAAGCAGGTCAAACAGAGCCCTTCCCAAAATATTGACACTAATAATTCCCGCACCTCACACGAGTTAACTAAACAAGTAACACTCAACTCAGCTTCTGTTTAAGTTAGCAACTTGACAGGATTGACACGTCTCGACAGAGTCTCGACCACGGCCGAGTTACTTGGTCACTTGTCAATTTGTCCCACGCTGCGAGTTCGCCAAGTTTTGAAAGGGGCAATCCGAAGAAGATAAATAGGAAGAGAAAGTGATTCTGCGGTTTGAAACAATCACATTCGCTAACATGTAAATACTTTTTTTATGATTGAACAACAGAGATTTTTTACGTTTGCTTAAATTACCGTTAGAAATTAAATTTCTAAACGACACTGAAAATTAGAGCACATAGAAAAATCCGAAAAGTAAAGCTATGGCCGGGAATCGAACCCGAATCCTCGTCGTTCATTTGAAAACAGCGCCTTCTCTCGTTCCTGGTGAGCAGTAGATGTTCCACGGGATTTTGTAATTGTGTCGTAGGTACAGACACATCATTCAAACGGGTGCGTAACGATGTATATAAAAAATTTTGGTATAATATTAGTAGCAATAACGCTCATTTGATATAATTATTAAATCATATAACAACACTTAATATATTTACATATGACATAATTATCATTTCTTATAATGATCATTTGATATAATATCATTTAATATAACATTCTTTAAGTATAATGCTTATTTCCTATAATGAACTTATGGTATAACGTTATTTTTATATAAAATACAACAATTGGCATAACCATTATTGATATGATGTATTAGAGACATAATCACAAAACGAACTGCTATCAAAAAGTAGGTTAGGTTAGGTTTAAACTGCGTCCCCCAACAAAAACGAAGTGCTATAAAAAATATTTTTGTATATAAAATGAGCGTTATACCATATAATCGTTATAAGAAATAAGCGTTATACCGAACGATAAATATACGAAATAAATTTATATATTTTAAAATTATACCAAACGTTTATTATACACAATGAGTGATTATACCCTTTGAAATTATATCAAATGTTGATATATCGATAGAAAATATATTAAATATTTTTATATCAATCATTACACACCCCATTCAAACAGATGGCGCTTGGCGACAAAAAATCGCAGTAACATGGTCACGTGACAGCTAGTAACAGATAAAAACATTCCCCACTTAAAAGGCTTACCCGCCTGCTAAGGGTGGTGTAGGGGTATAGCACGCGTCACGGAATGACGAGGATTCAGGTTCGATTCCCGGCCATGGCTTTACTTTTCGGATTTTTCTGTGTTACTATTTATTCCAGCAGTTATTGGATATTTTCAAAAGTTGAAAGATAGAAAGAAAAGTTAAAACAAAATAAAACAATAAGTAGCACAGATCGAATAGCGTGAAAAGGCAGCAGCGCAAATTTTGCGTGTGACGCTTTTAGTTAAAATTATTGTTAATGCTGAGTTACGAGTAAGACCATTTTTGTGTAAATTTTTCCGTAATAATGATTTCTTTGCTATTTTTCCATCTTGTATTGTTACGAATAAAGTTTTTCTTTATTTTTTTTATTTTTTTACACATTTAAGGTATTTTTACTACCTGGGTAAAATG
This sequence comes from Pandemis cinnamomeana, assembly GCA_932294345.1. Classification (NCBI taxonomy): domain Eukaryota; kingdom Metazoa; phylum Arthropoda; class Insecta; order Lepidoptera; family Tortricidae; genus Pandemis; species Pandemis cinnamomeana. The sequence goes on from OW028721.1 coordinate 11,357,520, forward strand.
TTTACGATATTTTTATGCGTGTTTTCTGATAACCTTGATGATAAAGTTAATTTGACACACATAATCGCTATCAATAAAACAAAATGGGCTAGACTCGCCTACTTTATTGGCGCCATAACGCCGTTTTAACTTAGTCACGAATGCTTAGTTTATTGTCGTTATTAATAATTTTAGCATTATATATTGTACATTTGCCCTATAAATTGTTAATGGTAGAAACGCACAGTGTTTTTTGTGACCCCAAAAAGTGACATTCTGTTTTTATCGGTAATATCCAAAGTTTAACTCATTATTTATGTAAGACGAAAACACCCAGGTGACAATAGGCCATAGTTTTTTTTTAAAAAAATATTTTAAAAAGTTGACCTTAAACTGGGTCAAACTAGAAATTTATTATTATTTCAAGAAATGTACACACTTAGCTTCTCTCTGTATTGCAGGTAGATACGTTAATGTATGGCGTATATTATTGCTCACTTAATTACTTAAAAGTACTTATAGAAACGACAATATACGCATTTTTTAATTTTAAGAAATTATTTTTTTTCTCTTTTTCTACGCCGAAGTAGAATCTCTGCTTAAGTCAGATAGATTCCTTGAAATAAGCTCTATCACCCATATTTTTTCTCTATTCTAACTCCGCGGGAATTTCGAGAAAAGGACCTTTTTCAAAATGTGTTAGGGATGTCACAAAAATTGACTTTAAATAATTCCGCCCTTTTAGGCTTTTGTGCTTAAAGGGTCCTAACGGGACATTATTAATATTATGGCTCTGTTGTCAGTCTGTCTGTCTAATAATAAAATTAATTAATAATAATTTTATGATGTTACTCTTCTAGACTTTGAGTATTATTGATGGAAAAGTGTTGAATATTATAACTGGCACCGCCTCACAATTGCGTTACCCATTCTGTAAATTAACGGCCAGTAATTTCAATAACATAGAACTATGTTTATCGACACTCACGCAAAAAGAAAATTTAAAATATGGAATGAATCCTCTACACGCCTGGATACGCGTTTTTGAATTTTTATTACATATCGGATACAAGAACGATCCTTTGGTTCAGAAATGGCGTATCTCTAAAAACACAGAAGAGAGCCGCATAGTTAACGAAAGAAAAGCGCGTATCCAGGGTGAAATAAGAAGCAGGATGGGATTGTTGGTTGACGTGGTAAGGCCTAATGCCGGAACAACCAATGACGGCAATACTGCCAGATCGGATCTGTCCGATAAGAACAGGCATATTTTTGGACAAATTTTAGGTATTGACTCGTGGCTTCTGGATGACATCTACCATATTTTGGTCACCGTGTATATCGTGTATATCGTGTGAGTTACCAATTGACTCACAAAAATTTCGCATCTTTTGCCACGCAGTAGCTGAAAACTACGTCAGGAGTTACAACTGGCACCCAATGACGGTTACTATTCATAAAATCTTGTTGCATGGTCATGAAATCATCGAGGCCAATCCCCTTCCCATAGGAATGCTTTCAGAGCAGGCCGCTGAATCGCGGAACAAGTTTTGGCGCAGTGACCGAGAGCATCATTGCCGCAAAATGGATCGAGAAAAAACTATGATTAAAACACAAAATTAGAAAATTCATCATAATCATATCAGCCACAGGACGTCCACTGCTGAACAAAGGCCTCTCCCATTGATCTCCAGAGAGACTGATTAGACGCGGTGTTTTTATTTAAATTAAATTCTTTAATAAAAATATTTTTGACCTTTCTGTGCCAACCCTAAATTTGAATATTGACCTTAACTTTAAAACAAATATTTCTCAGAATTCCCGCAGAGTTAGAATAGAGAAAAAATATGGGCGATAGAGCTTATTTCAAGGAATCTATCTGACTTAAGCAGAGATTCTACTTCGGCGTAGAAAAAGAGAAAAAAAATAATTTCTTAAAATTAAAAAATGCGTATACTGCCGTTTCTATAAGTACTTTTAAGTAATTAAGTGAGCAATAATATACGTCATACATTAACGTATCTACCTGCAATACAGAGAGAAGCCAAGTGTGTACATTTCTTGAAATAATAATAAATTTCTAGTTTGACCCAGTTTAAGGTCAACTTTTTAAAATATTTTTTTAAAAAAAAACTATGGCCTATTGTCACCTGGGTGTTTTCGTCTTACATAAATAATGAGTTAAACTTTGGATATTACTGATAAAAACAGAATGTCACTTTTTGGGGTCACAAAAAACACTGTGAAACGTTCTGATATTAAATTAACAACAACGGAACACTTACTTACACAAACAAATATTTTTAATTCATAATTAACGCTCTCGACGCGGTTTGTTTCGAACATTGATCAATCTAAAAATTTCTGAACTACGATTCAAAAATCCTAAAAATATTCCGTCAAACACTCCAACTTTGCCACCAGGGTATACTTTGCCCAAAACACAATTTCTAAGGAAATCTACTAATAATAAAAAAAGTTACAGAATTATGACAACATTCATAACATTGGTAGATAATAAACTATACCTGTGGCAACACAGAGTAGCGCGTGCGCTCCTGACTTCATCCAGTAACCTGTTGGAGCTTGTCGAGTACGGAGTATATTTTTGCGGGCCAATTACTGACGAAATTTAGTAGTCAATTGTGCGTCATGGCGAACACACAAGTCAATTTTATCGATTGTTTGTAATGCAAAACGATGTGCTGAGTATTTTGATGATTGTTTCGTTACTGTAACTCGTATATAACAAAAGTTATCATGATGGGCAAAATTACCCAGTGAAGTTTAGCTGTATGTTTGTCAACATTGCCCGCCAGCAAAAAACGCTTAGGGTTGGCACCTTTTCTTTTTTTTTAACCGACTTCAAAAAAAGGAGGAGGTTCTCAATTCGTCTGTATGTTTTTTTTAAAGTTTCAAGTAGGTAGATTGGTAAGTAGAAAAAAATATTTTATCCCGAGAAAAATGTGAAGTTTCCTAGCAAAACGGTCCTTATGCCTTGTTCACATTATTCCAGTAAAATTGTTCCAGTAGCATTACATCGCGAGGCTAACGATGTCAACTGATCCACCGCACGCCGCAATGTAATAAGCAAATTTGCGTCTTAGAAACTGTTTTAATACTTACCTACTTACCGACTTTGTGCAAATTAAATTATTGATTTTTTAAATCCAAATTTGACAACCCTAACACTTTTAAATCGTTACATGCCGTTTGTATGGAGAAGAGGAAAAATTACAGCCTAACATTGCCCACACATTTTATTAGGAAAGTATGAATGATATTGAATTATTTTTTAGGTCGATCGCCTTCATTGCCAAAATACTTTCATTGGTGTTGATGTCATCTGTATAAGGTCCATAATTCGCTAAAAATCTACGTGGGCAATGTTGGCTAAAAGTCCAGATTATTTTGCCCGCCCTCTTGATTGGTGATATGATAAAGAAAACTTCTACTAATTTTAGATTTTGATAAATCAGTGCATGCATACGATCTCAGAGTTGCCACAGATACAGAAATGTGTCCGGGGTTTCATACAAAAAACTTGAAAAAATTCAGTTTTTGTCTAAAAAGTGGGCAAAGTTGGAGTGTTTGACGGTTTACAGGGCTATTCAATTAAACTAACCCAACAACATGCTGAAATATTCCGAAATAGTTTTAAAAGACCTTTTATATATAAATAAAAAATTACAATCACAAAATGCAACGTCTAACAACTCAGCTAATCTCAACAAAAAACTAAGCTTTCGAGGGTAAACCCAAAATTCCTATTCTCATAATATAGAAACAATCGACTCTCCCGAGTCCGGCAAAGATTTATCTCAGCGTCGGGCACTAACTCACAGGCCAGAGCCCGGCTCACGGTAGGGCCCATCCATGGTGGAACGAACGAGACTAAAAATCAACGTTGGCGTTTCTCACGAGCGGGCAAATCCTTTTGAACACCAACGAATGACGTAAAGGTCATCGACACGGCGTTTGGTGAAACGCACAACTTGATAGTCCGTTACAGCCGAAGCTATTTTTACAAGAAAAGTAACTCTGTCTGCCCCGTAAGAGATATAAATATTACTATTTATATCTCTTACGGGGCAGACAGAGTTTTAACAATGTTACCGGTAACAAGACGTAAACGCCGCGTTTAGCATGATTGTGGGCGTGTAATTAAATGGAAAGGGACATCAAAATAGTGATGGAATGGTAGCCGCATTGTCACATGCTGAATCTCTATATTTTATAGGTTGAGATTTAAGCTAATTGTGGATCTATTGTGTTAATATACAGGCAAATGTTAACATCTGACAGTATTTACTTCTGATTCTGTATGCCACCCGTCATCTTAAGTACGTAATTGTTAATCTAAGAATAATCATGCTTCTACCACAGCAGGACGTTTTACCGCGGTACAAAAAAGACAAAAGGACCGTACATTGCGTACTGCAGATCAGCAGATTCTCCGAAACATCCACCTCAGCTTAAGCTTCGCAGGGCTACATCGAGTGAGAAAAATCAATCTTCCGTTACATTGCGGGTTTACAGAGCAATGGATTTATAAGTGATTGATCGAACACGGCAATGTAATGCTATCTTGCAATAGTTCCACGAAATGCTTGCTTCCGCTTCGCTCAGCACAAAGCGTGGTCCGGGCGGCTCGATCCTCTTTTGTCACAAACTTGTATTCGATAGAGCTGATCGAATGTTAGCGTAAATATTCAGCGTTGGACCATCAACTTCGGGAATGTCCTGCCAAATTTGTAGTTAATAGGTGATAGGACCTTGTTGACCTTTCGGATCGCTACTACCTTCTCACTCGGTGTTCGTGCCGACAAAGAGGGAGAAGTGCAGATGAGATTTATCTTAGCTCTTTAGGCTAGCAGCGCATGTGCGATCTATATAAAATTATAAAATCAGAGGTGGTAGGCGAGAACTCACAACCATCAGTTTGAGAGGCCAAACATGAAACTACAAGGCTAGGTACCGTGGCTTTTTAGAAAAAAACAAAACATTTTACCAAAATATTCAACTAAGAATAACTTGACCGGGAGAAATTATTAAACAAAAAACCTGTCTTGTTATTCTGTAGCCAAACAATATGAAAATGAAAATGAAAATTTATTTTGCAAATTGGCCGCCAAGGGCTCTTTTACATGTCTTTTTGAAACTACCAGCACATTCGGAAAGACCATCATTGCCATGAAGAATGCGCCGCAAGAATCTGTTTCTCACCAGTACAACTTTACAACGAACACACGCGCAACATTTTATTAGGTCACCGTATCTAATCCTTACTTGCCCTAAAAACCACCTAATAAGGGCCAAGTGAATTACCCCAACACTTCACAGTTGAGCGAAGCAAGGTTATTTAAATAGTTAATCAGTCAGTTGGCACGAAAGAGCATTTTTCCAGCTAAGCCACGCCTAACAAAGGCACGTCATAAGGTCGTCGGCGGCGCTAATCCGTTGAGAGTAGCGCACCATTTGGTGTAGTGCCTCTCCTGACACGACACAGAGTGAAAACAGTACGCAAACTAAAGGAGCGTCTTCACTGAGAGCATTCGCGTGTTAAGCATTCGGCGTCGAGTATTCGAGTGGTGTGGACGATGAGCTAAGAGTTACAAAACTTACATTGATTGCTCGTTTACAAATGGTCAGGCACGAATGCTCTCAGTGAAGACTCTCAACGCATTCGCTGCCAATGGCCCGGTTCTCTAACCAACAACTACAATCACACCTAAAATTTCTAGTCTAAACTAACAACTTTGGTCAAAACTCAACCAGTTATTCGATGATTGGACTAACTTATACTTTAGAGTTCAATTTTATTTACTTGTAGCTTCGAAAAACAGGCCACTGCTTTCTAACCAGACTTAATCAGGTGACAGCAAATGCAGAACACGTTCAAATGATTGAAAAACTTGACTACAAGACAGGCGAGTCTCGAAATCGCATATACGCGCTTCAAACACAGTATGTGTCAAGGAAACACAATTTATTGCACGAAAAAGGTACACATTACTTTGACAAAATACGAACAAGAAAAAATTACAATAATATCTGTGTTCTGGCTTTAAGCGCAACCTATTTGTTTATAAAACCACTGAGTGGGTAAGTCCACGAATTGTAAGAAATTTTGTCTTCATGAGTTCAGATTATGTGCGACGTGAATTACTCAAAACAAAAAATGAATGTTAAACCGCCAACAACCTAAAATACCAGGCGGAAATCACATTAGGGTACTGTTTTTACAACGTTTAACAGTACCAAGGATAAGCCCCGAAAGGAGTTAATACGATAAAAAAAAAACATTTGGCACAAGTACCTAAGTTACTTCTGTTTGTAAATTGTATGTAATTTTGTAGCTTTGCTCCAAACGCTTTAGGGATTTATCTAATGTACGATACATGCGTCTGACAAAAGCATTCATGCTTGTAGGTGAGACGGATCTGTGTTAGAATTACCACTTAAGTTAACGATTTAGTAATCAGTCACATCACTCGTCTCACGTAAGTACCTATACAACAACGTATCTAGTTTACCAGGTGTAATATCACAAGTTTAGATTACATAAATCACGTTTTATCCCTTACGGGTAGAAAAGCACGGGTAACAAAACCTAAAGGGCACGTTTAGCATAATTGTGAGCGTATATAGGTTCGGCAAGACGGAACTACGACAGATGGTCGAAGGCGGTCACAGAGTGGTGGCCAAGACTAGGTCGAAGGTCAGTGGGCAGACCATCATCCCGTTTGGTCAGATGACATCTGTCATTCGGCTGGAAAACTGTGGATGAGACTGGCACGGGGCCGAGCAAAGTGGCGTGAAAATGAAGCCTTTACTCAGCAGTGGGTGGATGTGGGCTGATTAAAGGATAGGTGGAAAATGGAATCAAAATAGTGATGGGTTGCTAGCATCGTCTAAGATGATTGCTACGATTTTTGCCCATTCTTTTGATGGGCTTTTATGAACAGCGCGGACAGAAAAGCAACTGGTACATCCTATGTTTTCCTTTGCTCCCATACTAGAAGTTAACAATAATAATTAACCCATTTGCTGCCGGCCGGCAAGCTCATACCATAATAATTATTATACTATAGTTTAATAGAATACTTGTTTCTTCTAACTTACCTAATGTAGGAACTTGAGTCTGTTTGTACAAAGATTTGTACAAACAAACCAATGAGCTGGCAGGTAATGCAATTATTTGTAATTTAAATTTAGAATTTTAATGGAATAAAGAAACAAACTGTTTCCCCAGGGCATTACCTGGACAGCTGCCTCCGAAGGCATAGACATTTTTCATTATAATATGTTAAGTCTCTTAACGTGAATAAATCTTCGTAAAGATCTTTGCGGTATTGACCACATGAACGTGATCCCCGTACTTGTTCGTTTATCCAGGAGTTTCCCAAGTTCAGAGTAGACCTGGCTACAACCCTCAAGCCTTGCACTACTCATTTCCGTAACTGAAACATAGCAACAATATGAAAATCAATTAACATGCGTCATTATCCTGAAAATCAATACAACGAGCCTTGATTACGATGTATAATTACCTGATACAACACCCACATAATTTATGGTAACGAAGCCAATTTTCACATACCCAGTTAGTGCGATTGTCACTGCGAATATTGTCACTTCAACAGAGCAGTTCTAATTACCCTAATAAATAAATCTTACTCATTCAAATCATGCCGGTATTAAAGCAAAGAAAAAACATAGAATATACCAGTTGCTTCTCCTCCCGCGCAGATGGTAAAAGCCCATCGAAGGAATGGGCAAAAATCATAGGAATCAAGTTATAGACGATGCGGCTAGCAACCCATCACTATTTTGATTCCATTTTTTGCCATTTATACGCCCACAATCTTGCTAAACGTAGCTCAGTCTATCCCGTAAGGGATAAAGGCGTGATTTGTGTATGCATGCATGTATGTGTGTACTCGTTAAACAGATGAAATAGTTACGTTGCAACCCTCGTCATTTTTAAGCTCTCACGGTTTAAAATATTGATTAAGTATACAATTAATTCTGGGATTTATTAAAATAATGACATCAAAATATTGATAAATACATTTCCGTTTAAACCTTTAGTGGTATATCACCTCGTTACTATGTTAATGTTGTTTCGGCATATCTATCGAGAACTGTTACTGTTAAACAAATTCGCAATTTAAACAGCTTTACGTTATTAACATGAAAATTAAACTGTTAACTGAATAATGTTGGTCAGGAATAATCTAGAAAATAAGATAGAAAAAAAAGCTCAACACAACAAATGACAATCACAACAAAACACACATGTTAAAAAGGAACGGTCAAAAAAATTGCCACAATATGGCCTCAACTCAGAGAATAAGAAGAAGGGAAGAGGTTGTAAGATATCCTTGCGAAGCTTCCTTTCTTGGAGTCTAAGTAACTTCATGTGTATCATCACTACATAGTATAAAATAAAGTCGCTTTTTCTGTCCCCGTGTCCGTATGTATGCTTATATCTTCAAAACCAGTCAACGGATTTTGATGCGGTTTTTTTAATAGATAGAGTGATTCAAGAGGAAGGTTTATATGTATAATACATGCATAATATACCGTGCGAAGCCGGGGCGGGTCGCTAGTTGTAAAAATAAGACATTTACATACCATCTATTGTTTAAAAATCTTAGTACCTACAAGATGGGATGGATCCCTTGCCATTAATAAAACAAAACAATTCCTAACTATTATCCGCAGAACAAAACGCAATAAGCAAGTTACGCGTCCAGAAACAACGCCTGCGCTATCCCTATCCTATTCCGGGATATCTTAAGTTAATTACTTGTTTTAATTCGAGAGTTTGTTTGTCGGCCTCGGATATCAATCACGGTGCTCGTTAAGTGATCTGTCACAGTGATTAATGTACGGGAAACCGTTTGTGGGCTTTGTTTCTGCTAATTTACATCGCGATGTACCATAACTACGTTTAGTTGGAGCGTTCTAGCAATCATTATCTTTTACCGTTCAGAAATGACAGACTGATCAAAGGGTCTAGCAAGCTGAGCAAGGAGATGTGGCTCCTGTGAGGAATAGATGAATTGGTAAATGACAATTGTTTGTCGCAGTGGCGTAACTATAGGGTGGCAGGAGTGGCAAAATGCAACGGGCCCCTAGCTCTAGGGGGGCCCAAACTGGCTTGGTTTAGAGCACAGAAGGGACGCTGGTGCACTTCTTTATCTTGAGGAAGGCGCCCCATCTGACGAATTCGCCACGGGCCCCAGACGTTATAGTTACGCCACTGGTTTGTCGCCTATAACTTACTCCAACTTTCATCTTGAATTCTAACAGAGATAATGTCAATAGTAAATTGTACAACAAGGATTTAATGCTCGAGTTTTACACTCAACAAACTCGTAGACATTGTATAGTGTCGATTGATTTGTCAAATTTTCAACCACACCACAAGAAAGTCAGCTAGTTTTGACAAATAATCAGTTTCCTCCTTTCTTCTTACAAAATAAGTATTTGTTTTTTTACGTACTTTTTTATGTACATAAATTTACGCTTATTAATCTTAAATTTCTATTTAGATAAAAACGTGTCTATTAAATACACGTTGTATTGTATAATGTGGCTGTGAAGGCTGGTTGCCTGAGCCTTAAAAGAAGAAATCATTTTATGCACTACAGGATTAAAAGCAATTTTGTGCACTCTCGACATAAATGAACAACCTCTACGAGCATGAGAAGTGGAAAAATGTGTAGGGACGTCAACAAACGTCCCTTATCGCTGCCAATGTGGGCAAATGACCGACAGCTACGGGCACCACGACCTATCTTGCAGCAGAAGCGCGGGGCTTATACCACGCCATGCCAGTATCAACGATGTCATCCGTAGGGCACTCGTCAGCGTTAAAGTGCCAGCCGTTCTGGAACCTAACGGCTTGGCAAGAGATGATGGTAAGAGGCCCGACGGTCTGACACTGGTTCCTTAGCGGATGGGTCGGCCCTTAGTTTGGGATGCAACGTGTGTTGATACTCTTGCTCCGACCCATCTTTCAAGGACCCAAAATGTTGCTGGCTCTGCTGCGGCCTCAGCGGAGGACTTCAAACGCCGAAAGTATACCTCGCTTGGAGGCAGCTATATATTTGAGGCGTTTGGAGTCGAAACTCTGGGGCCATGGGGGCCAAGCGCGCGGCGTGTGTATAAAGATATCTCGGCGCGCTTTATAGAGGCCTCCCGTGATCAGAGGGCTGGCCGATATTTCGCTCAGCGAATAAGCATTGCCATACAACGTGGCAATGCTGCCAGCCTTCTGGGCACCCTCCCCATTGGCGGCGATTTGGGACATTTTTTTTATCTTTAATTTAGTAATAGTTTTAGCTAGGTTTAAGTTATTTTCAAGTTTTAACTGTCTTTTATTATGTTTTCTTTTTCTTTTCCAATAAAACATGATTGTTTTCAAAAATGTGTTTTTTTAATGTTCTCGTTTTTTCAAAACAGCCTTAATATAACTTGCAATCTTCGTATACACGGTCTCTTAAAATTGTTCCCAAATATTTTATCAGGTGGTAAACTAACCTTTAGTCACCTTTTAAAAAAGGACCCTAAAATTACAATTGGTTTCAAAAACGAATTAAAAGATAACGTGCAGGCATGCCGGCGCGGCGGCGGACGTCCGGGAGCGGGTAAAGATGACAAAATACCAGTGTCTCGGCGCCCAATACAAATTTGTCGCATTTGGCGTCGAGACACTTGGTCCGTGGGGCAAGGGTGCACGTGGGCTCTACAAAGACCTAAGCAAACGCCTGAGGGAAGCAACAGACACCCCTCGCGCGGGCAGCTTTCTCGCACAAAGACTCGGAATTGCTGCTCGCAATTGCACAACGCGGGAATGCTGCCTGCGTGATGGGGACCCTACCTAAGGGTCCAAATTTATTTAAATTTTTAACATAAGTTTTATTTTACTAAGTTATTTTAAGGTAGCCCAAGTTTATATTTTAATTATTTTGTATTAATATAATTATGATCGAAAACTTTAAACGAAAAATTTTCAAAGGTACCTACCTATTAGTAGAAATAATTCTAAGAGGCCTTTGTATTTAACAGCAACCGTTTGTAAAATAGGAAATAGTATAGAAAGAAAGCCAGTACCTAAATCTTTTGTAATCATTTTCGCCGACTGAATCACTTTCCCATCCGCAACAGAAACTAACGATTTCTCAATAATGAAAACTCTTTTACTTTCAATCCCCCAAATCAGCGATCGTTCCTCCGCCAACCAATTTACGCTGTCATGTCAAACGTCACAAAAACCCGAAAATCAATCAACGGCCATCGAACGAATTTAAACTCTACTCAGACAGGTTAAGGTGAGGTATTCGACGGGGTCGCGCCAAAGTGCGTGTTCGGAAAACGATGGCAGAATCCCTTATTCCGTAATCCCTTTTAATTGTCTTAATTAAAGACGTGTCAATGTCGCTCATTTAATTACACGGGACTTTTACCTTTATTCAAAGATTGTTGAATTTTTTTAACAAAGTCATCTTTTTGACCTGAACGTTTGAGTTGATTAAATTAATTCATTTCAATGGACATATTTTAATGTCAAAGAGCGTTTTTCAAATATTATACAATATGTTTAAATATTTTGGTTTCTCTTGATCAGAATAGTTCTGTTTACCTTATCAATTTTTATAAAGGAAAAAAATTGATCCAAAACTGTCATTCCAGTAAACTTTTGTGTTCGTCTTTTTTTATACGAACAGGTTTTTAACCATAGTTAAATATGGGACCCATTCTTTTTTGTATGAGAATCGATACAGTTAATTGTGGAAAAAAATATTCATGGACATTTTTAACAAAAACGGTCCAAAGAGGTTGTTAGATAGCCTTGTGCCATCTTGACGGAGAAAATTGAATGTGAAAGAGTAGTAGACATCGTGCAATACAACATAGTGTTGACCCAAATCCGATATTATAATGTGGTGGCTTGACACAAAGGATACCACTCTACCGATAATGGTAGAGTGAAAAAGACAACGTGATTATTGTTGCAATGGTGTAAAAATCAACAGCTAACGGGGATTAGACTAATCGCCAAAGTCGCCAAAGTCATATTGACTCCACTTTAAAAAAAAACTGCTAACATGACATTAAGATATGAGAGTCCTTTGTCGCCTAGACTAACCGCCTTATTCATAAACTTAGCAATCGTTTGTCCGTATCTGTCACTTCAAAGTGACAGATACCTTTCACAGATAAAGATAAACGATTGCTAAGTTAGCAGAAGACTATTGGGACCGTGCGCGACGGCAGCGCCACGTGACAGACTGCCATTATGGACAATATTGTCACCGCTGTCAAACAAGAAGTAAGTAAATATTGTGAAAAATATTAATGAAATCTTGTGTTATTTTACTATAATACACAATTTTGGACAATGGTAGTCAGTAACATTATTGCCAATAATATTAAAATTGTTGTTTTCAGTGAGAAATGAGCCTACTCGTTACTAAAACGGGGTTTCGGACCATCACCCACGAAATCGCTTTCCAACCGGAGACGATAAATAAAGCTAAGAAATTGGTGCTAGCTGGTCATGTCCTTGAGGTTCAAGACATTCGCCAAGGAGACATGACTCGTACTTTAAGTAAAATTTTAGAGGTTAGATAACTTACTTTTTTTTTCTTACGGCAAATATCCACTTATTTCTTTGGTCTCGTTTCCACCATGGTCTTGGAAATTGGTAAAATTTACAGTCGCTATTCTTCTTGGTGTTATTACAATTCACAACAACACATCTTACCAGGACCATATTTTTATCTCAAAAACGATTAGAAAATGTTTACTGCAATATGGATTTGACAGCTCAAGTCAGCGACAAAAATGACAATTCTAGCCGTAGCGAGCGCTGTGATCGTTTAGGCTACCCCCTCCACCTGCTTTGCACTCTGCCAATAGAGCATTTATGAATAAGGTAGCGAGAAAATGCTGTGAGCATTCTGGTTATAATAGTTTTAGTATTTAATTTTAAATGTCAAATATAACTTTTAAAAATTATGCGACCCCCATGACGTTTTTAGTCATGTGCCACAACGAAGGACAGTCCAGCCAGCTTGCAATCATGTTCAGGATGCTATTATTGCTACCGCGCACACAATGGAGAAGAGAGGCTGTCTCCTGGTGATCATCACGTGAAAGCAGTCTGTGCACGACTCCGCGGTAATGGCGGAGGCGAAGCAGTGTCTTAGTAGCCCTAGCAATAGGACATTTCTACAGGCTATGCTGTTCCGAGTAGGGGACATGCAAGCTCTTGGTAATATCTAATTTTGTAATATTTAATTTACTCTCACCGCATTGGTATTTTAAAATTTTAAAACCCCAACGTCTATCATCACAAACTCAAGGTTTCCGATTAAACTATCAGGTTCTAATATACATAAATCCTGGTTACTCGTTCCTCGGCGAGATGTGAAAAAAAAATGTTTCAGTCTTTTTTAGAAAAATAATTTCAAATTACCGTGCCAATGAGACACAATGATTTCCAAATGAAAACAAAGCGACCATATTGTTCAATCACGAGTGTTTTCAGATATCTTTGATTACATAGATAACTGTACAAAATACATGTAAAAGATCGTTTTGTTGGTTGGCATTATAGTACACATTAGTGTATTAATATTTTTCGAAAAATTAAAGTAATAATACAAATAACAATAAAGTTGTATGCTACACTTTGTATTGGGACGAACCCATTAAAACCTTTCCATTATTTTTTAAATTCCCACTAAGTAATTTCAAAGAAATACCAATGTGTAACGACGCTACATCAGCTGATTATCGTTTGAAGAAATCATTGTGAAGTGAACTTTTTAAATAGTTCTTGATCTTTACACATCAACAGGCACTAAACTTGATGTCTCGGCTTCTAACATTATAAATATTTCTCTATAGCATCTTGCATAAAAACTTATTTCATTTATTGTACTCGTATCAACTGGTCTTACTTCAACTGTAGCAAAAATTATCCCCCCACCCTTTACTTTTTTATTTTTTAGACAGGTCCTGTATCAGACACAGAACAATACGGCTGATTGTCACATTAGATTCACTTGTAAGTGAAAATAGTCGTGACATTCACTAGGCTAGACTATTTGCATCGCCTCCTTATAATTTTTGTATCTGGGAGAGACTAGGACGCCACGGATTTCTAAGCCATACAAAAATGACACTTCATCTTAGATGCCAAAGGAATTTCTTGGAAGTATAATTACACTCATTCTACGGTGCCATAATGTCTAAGAAACATACTCGCCTTACACCCTCATTAACGTCAACATTACCAAGCTAATTACTCCAAAAACTCAACGCCGCTCAAATAAGCTGAAACAAAAAATTAGACAACCATATAATTGTAGACAAGCATACTTACTTTCTCAATCCATTGGCAACACAGCACATCACAGACACTTCACAGGACTAGCGACAGGTTGTGCGACAAATCGTGCGACTGGTCGGTGGTGGGGTCGCACGCGTGCGTCCGAGACGCAGCCTCGCGCCAATCTGAATCGCTGCAAGGCGGCGGAGAAGGCCGCGCCAGGAGATAAGCGGAGCGTGGGCAAGTTAGCATTTATAGTTCGCAATTTAATAAAAAAACACCTACTCTCTACAGAGTCAACTATTTTTGTTTTGGACTTTAGTCCATTTGTTATATTTGTCCCCTTTCTACCTAAACGTGGCATTATGTTAAACGTTAGGTCTTGTTACCTTATTCCATGTCTACCCCATAAGTGATAATTACGTGATTTGTGTATGTATGAATGCATGTTACTTGTCTTGTATCATATTTATGCATCGTTAATCGATGGCTTGCTTGCTTACATTGCGCAGTTGCGAGATAAAATGGTGTTATTTATTAAATATTGAACACGTTGTACATTTTATTGATAGAAGGTAAAAAAATACTGACAAATTTTACAAAGAACTTGAGCTTTTAAAGGCAAGTGATATAATGCAAAACTACCAAGAACTACCTACCAAGAAATATTCCAAAATATTTCCATGTTACTGGTAATCAGTATCAAATCTAATCTCAGCATATATATATATAAAGGAGCGCTGGAGTTTTGAAATCTATGAAAAAAGCCACAATACTTTCTTACGATAACATATGATTTACTGTGCAAAACCGATAATTCCATGATAATTCCATTTCAATAAAGAAATAAATAATTTTTTTTTTTAGTTCCTACCTATGTTAACGCTCCGCCGTTTCATGACGCTAGCCTTACCCGTGTGATTGCCCTACAACCCTCGGCGTTTCAGGCTGGCGATGTACCGGCCTAAGTACAGTCAAGTACTTATACATTTTTGCACTTTGTTGCATTGTATGCCTACCTCGACGACCGGATAGCCTAGTGGTTAGTGAATCTGACTATGAAGCTAGTGGTCCTGGGTTCGAATCCCGGTAGGCGCAGCCAGTTGTCTGATAAATACGAATGTTTATGCCCGAGTCATGGCTGTTGTATGTATTTAAGTATGTATAATACTTACAGATATTATCTACATTAAATAAATATGTTTATCCGTTGCGTGGTACTCATAGTAGGTAGGTACAAGCTTTGTTTAGTTTGGGCCTTGGTCAATTGGTGTTATTTGTCCCAAGATATTTATTTATTATTTATTTATTACTAGCTAGACTATTTTAGGTAACCCAAATGCCTCGCAAATCAATAAAAATAAATCACGTCTTCATGCCTTACGGGGTAGACAGAGCCTAAGGTAACAAGACCAGCCTGGCAGAAATCAAATCAACAGTCTCAATAAAATACACAGTAATTATACTCAAGCATTTTTTTCATAAAATCAAGTTTAGAATTTCGACGGCTGAAAGAAAAAAAAGGAAGTGAAAAGATTTTTTTAACATTACTAAAGTAATAAGTAGTTAATGTAATTCACTCACAATCACGTTTGTTTGAAGTATGACCGTAAACACAATGAATTACAGGAAAGCAAAATGTATTTAAAGTTTTTTTTCTGCTCATAAGTCGTAGAGATAGCATTACCTATAATGTAGATGACTTTTTTATCTTACACACCCTAGAATGTCACTGGCTGCCAAGATGAATCTATTATAAATCGTGAGTTTGTGGGGGGTATTTTTTTTACCAATAGAGCGCATCATTATTGAATTTGTAAGTGGCTATGTTTATTTCAGCGGGGACGAAGTCACGGGCAATATTTATAAAGTACCTAAAGTAAAGGATTTCCTCGGCTATATCTCAGTCAGAAACATCCCAGAGATCACAAGCAGACACACGACAGCAATAGAACAACAATAATAAAACGTGAACCTCTTCGACAAAACGTGTTTGAAACAAATATGTATTGGTGTCGAGAAAATATGAAACTTTATTTAGCATTTTTGCACGAGACGGGATAACGAATATAATTCTTGGAAACACGTGTATTTACGTCTGCGAGTATCACTAAAATAAAGGTAACGTGTATTTATTTACATCACTACTCCAAAAATAAAAGTTCGGGTGGGTAGTCTAGAAAATTTTAGAAGCTGAACAATTAAATAGCTTCGGAGCAAAATGCACGAAACGCAAAATGTATACAGCACGCAAAACTTAACCAATGGCAATATGTACACGAATATTGTGAAACACGCGGAACGCACACACAAAAATCTCATTCGCAAAATGTGGAACACCATGATTCTGCAAAATCACTCATGGCTGTTAATCAAAGGATAAATTAATTCGTCATTTTAAAAAAATCACCTCGCAATACTTAGAAACCTATAGGTATTTTATCATCTAAAATGCACAAATGAGAGAGAACAGTAGAAATGTAAAGTGCTTTTTAAGAGAATTCTCAAGGCAACGGTATTCAAGATACTTAAGAAAATGAAAAACATGCTAGTGCCCTTTCATATCTTTGATGTTAATTTAATATCATGAATAATGAGTCCAATTCCTACAAAGTAAGCTTCATACTTAGCACAGAAGAAAAATTCTGAAAAAAAATGCCATCCCCCAACTTTGTACTATCTACGAATTGCATGCTGTTTCTACTCAGAATCACGAGCTCTTGATATCTGTGCAGGAAAGAAAAGATGTACCAAAATTGAATTTTTTTTAGTTCTTCCTTTCAGTACTATTAACAAAATAGGAAAAAAAACATAGGATCATTTTTGTCCCATTATGATCGAGCTCGTGATTCTAAGAAGAAACAATACAAAATTTATAGGGAATATAAAAAAAAATTACAGTAACAATTATTTTCGAAATACTCAGAAAAGGAAATAAAATATTTTCTTACATAAACTTACCAACCTTCTCCGCTCACGCAAAAATTTAAAACTAACTGGCCACATAAAAAAAGTCGCCAGTTAAAAATTCGACGGTTGCAAGTTCTAGAAACAGCTGAAGTACTGGCTGACCTGACAAACTAACTCCAAATGCACTCCCAACAAGTGTGAGCTCCGTCCAAATCATGTACAGTACAAAAGGAGCCCGTCTTAGACGCCGTAATGTTTTAACCTCCGTACTATATAAACTGGATGCATTCTTAGAACATGTCACAAGTGCCAGGCGCCCCGAGCACAGAGTATGTATACGAAGGACCACAAGTAAAATAAACGCTATGATTATAAGTAATGAATTGGAAAAAAGTAATGAACTGGCACAAAAAATCGAATAAAATTTGCTAAAGAATATTGGTAGCGCTGCATTAACCTCTTGAGCGCTCTAGGCAACCAGTCGTGACAGGCAGTGACAGGGCTCACACGCCAATATAATATATACTCATACAAGACCAACCTTCAACTCGAAATTCCTATAGCAACGGAATTACAAATCAAGTTAGTATGCCGTTTGTTTTTCCCTTGGCGTATAGAGCTGGTCACTTCATTTGTAGCGTGGCGAACAAGAGGTTAATAGAGATTTGGTAAATATTCACAGACTGTGAGGATGCATCTAAAAGTTTCACCGTAAAATAATTAATAATTACTACAATGCTATTTGTATTACTTCTATTTTGCGCACTAAAATCTTCTTTAGAGTGTTCCATTTCAAACTGAGAAATAAAAAACAAGACAGTGGCTGATTTTCATTTACCGTTCCTTGAAAAGCGATTGTTCCAAAGTTACTGCTACCGCATCCACAATATTCCGCCCGCATCATTTCGCCGGAGTTCCATCTAAAAGGTGAGTGTATGTGTCAGCGCAGAATTCGACAAACCCCAAATTCTTTCTCGAATCTAATTTCAAATGATCCCTTCATATCAAACTCTTATTTACTTTTCATATAAAGACACTTATCACAGTGGAAACCATTAATTCAATATATTCCGCTTTTCAAGCTAAAATGCATAAGATAATATTCAATAATATAATTATAAAATAATATTCAATCCAGAAAATCTCGCTCATATAAAAGATAAAAATAACGGAACAGCATGAAGTACATCAAATTCGCATCCTCGAGTCAGTAGCGTTCACAGACTCGAGCGTTTTAAAAATCAAGTGAATTGTCTGCAATAGCTCATGTCATTGTGTTTACAGCAGGTGTAAACTAGTTTAAACACATAAAACCAGCGCGATGGTCTATCCCTTTCATGTGCTCCCGTTAAGTTCTTCGAGTGCCTTTGTGCTGTAACGTCTTCCTGTTTAGCTTCACGACTGGTGTTACCTTTTACATGTTTATTTTCTTTTAAATTTATTTTGATGGATCTTCGTTTGCTTTGCTCATTCTTTTTACAATAGAGTACATTGCAAGGTGTCTTAAATTCAACCCGGAATAAATCTTCTTCTTCTTCTTCTTATTCGTGGCATATCAAGTCGTTGTAGCGACGACAACTTCGCCAATGTCAATGTAATCAAAATATAATTCAAAAATCTTATGACAAAATGTCGGCAACGTTGTACGGTAATACGGTCAAAAGACCCCCTCCCCCACAGTCGGGCTCTTAGCCAACGGTCAATGATATCCCTCAGAAACTGACAGGAAATATGAACCAAAATTCAAGCCTTATGAAGTAAAAAAAAAATCAGTAACAATAGACAATTGCCCTAACATGAATAATGTCACATTCAATATTTCTTATTTTTTTTAATATACTTTAATTTTACTAAATCTTATCGTTTCATTTTTAAGAAAAGCACTATACTTGCTTCGACCGTAATAGCCATCCTGGACCCGTACTTGTCCAGGATGGTTTACTTACTGGTCTCTGCAGTAATGTACTATTTAAAACCTATAAAGGTCCGGCCACACCAGTGTGTAAAAGACGTCGACGGTTCGTTTACGCAACAAAATGGATGAAGAAACGGCGAGAGAGCGTGACACATGGTCGCTCCTTAAACCTACAAAACTTTATTTTAAAAATATTGTTGGTCGATTGATTATCTTTCTGTGCTCTGTCGTCATACTGTATGTAAACAACCACCTGACAGCTCATTTCATATTTACTTACAAGTGATGGATGACAACTGACATTAATTTGTTTACATACCCTATAACATCACATCATGAATTATGGCAGACAGTATTTTCATCAGTTCCAGTAAAAAAAAAAAAAAAAAAAATTATTTATAAATCTTGTACTTTTATATCATGATAATATTTCTATATTACGTTTGTTCGCGCCTTAAAATCCTTTTTGGTCATATGCAGTGCAGGGGTGCTTTATGGCCAGAGACCGGACAAATGGGTGTCATTACTCGCAATAACGTGGACATGACTCCAAAGATTAAGTAATGAATAATTTTATTTCTTAGTGATAATAATTGCTAAGACTTCAATGGGATAATAAAAGAAATATATCACACCTCTTTTGATTTCCTTTTTAAAAATACAATAATTTTTTGACATATTAATATGCTGGCGTTCATTAAATTTACTTTGTGTTTCTTTCATTCTTATGGTATATGTGTATCACGAAAGATATCATAATAACAAATAATATAAAACCATGGAATTTTCTTTGTCGCCTTTTGAATATCGTCAATTTTCCACCGAGCTCATAGCAAAAATTGAAGTAAATAAAATACGACGTCGAAATGGTATGTCAAAATTGTTTTATTTTTTATTGCTTAACTAATACATTTAGAATGAGAACCAACTCCATAATATTTTCTCTTACATACCTATTAGGCAACGAAGAAATATGTTTGTGTCGCTGTTATTTTAACTTTAAAGAAAGGTGTTTGAAATTTATCTTAAAAGACATCGATCCATCAAAATTCGACGAATGTTGGGAGGAGGGTAGTGGGTCTTTTTCGTAAGTATCAAGAACGGGATGTATCAGGTAACCTTTTTAAAACAAGACTTTACCTATTTAAGTAAATGGTTCATTGCATAGAGAATAAAACTTTAATCTAAACTATACAAATCATTGTTTTTTTAGGGAATGAGTCAAGAAATATCGCCTGTAAACAGACCTTTAATTACCGTTATTTTTGCGTAACGCTATTTTTCATAACGTTAGATTATCGAATAGCATTTTTCAATAAAACGTTTTTAGGTAGCGCTATTTTTCAGTACGTTATATTACCGAATAGCGTTTTTTAATAAAACATTATTTATTCTGTAGCGGTATTCATTATAACGTTATTAATAGCGATATATATCGATACTTCGGCAAGTGATATAATAACGTTATAGACCATCTCTTTCTTACACTCTATAACACCCGCTCTATATAACGTGCGACAAACATATGCAATGACAAATCTGTACTGTTTTCGTGAATTGTCAAAACATACTTTACAAATTTGTTTCGTGGGACTAGGCCGTAAAGTTGATATCATAGTAGTAGTTCATAATCAGTTTCATAGCGTTATTATACCTAACGCTATTTCATAACGTTATGGTTTTCTTTAAACACAAACGACATATACCGGTATTATATCGTTTTTTTCATAACGTTTTAAAGGTCTATAACGCTATTTCGTAAAGTTACGGTTTTCTTTTCGTTATGATATGATATAACGTTATGAAGGAATATAGAATTTGTTTGAACGAAATTTTAAACACAAACGATATATACCGCTATTATATCGTTTTTTTTTATAACGTTATAAAGGTCTGCCTGTAAATGTCCAATGAAGAGTTCTAACCTGCGTAAAATGTTAATAAAAATACCTCTGCATGTTTTTGAGAAGTTTTGGGTTCTGGTAATTAATATAATAGAAAAATACACGAGCAACAACAGATAAAGTAACTATTAATAGTAGTAGCTATTTGTTTTATGGAAATACCCTGCATACATAGTATCGAGCTAAGTGCTCTTGAGATAAACCTTTTTGTATCCATAATAACATGACCACTTATTTCATTTATGTTGACAAAGACAAAGAAAACATTTAACGTCAATTCCCATTCATTGAATAAGAAGTTTACCTAGTTTCACACTATTAGTTCCTATTGTTTAAAAATTTTTCGTAAGAAATTTAAAAGAAAACCAGCCTTCCAAGTGCTATTTGATTGCATCCAAAGTTTTGAACAAAGTAAACGGATATACTATTTTTTTTTTCGAATCAAGCTTAAAAGATGCATGGAAGATAACCAGCCCAGGATTAGACTTTCCATCCACCAAAGAGCGCCAAAAACTATGAGACGAACCATTCACTCAGCAGGTTTCCACTCACTTCTAGGAAACAAGTAACAGTAATGCTGAGAGAGCCCGCTTATTGGCGGTTACTGAGAGGGAGTCTGGATACTGGCTGCAAGCATACCCGTCCACAAACTATAGCAACCTCTTAGATAATAACAGTTTCAGGTTGGCTGTGGGTTTAAGGCTCGGCGCGACTATCGTCGAACCACATCGTTGCCTGCCTTTGTGGCACTCATGTGGATCGTTTGGGTCACCACGGCCTCAGTTGCTCCAAAAGCGCCGGTCGCCTGTCCCGCCACGCCTGCCTCAATCATATAATCCATCGGGCTCTTTCCAGCATCAACGTGCCATCAACTCTAGAGCCAGCTGGACTGGCGCGTGATCATGGTAGGAGACCCGACGGCATGACATATGCCCTGGCATATGGGACGGTCCCTCATTTGGGATGCCACGTGCGTAGATTCCGTAGCACCGTACCACTTGCCTTCGACATCATTGAGAGTGGGCGCAGCGGCTGCAATGGCCGAAACCGCAAAGCGCCGCAAATACGCTAACTTGGCTGACAGTTTCGTATTTGCGGCTTTTGCTGTGAAGACCCAGGTACCGTGGGGATCCGAAGCAAAAAATTTTATTTAGAACTTTTTTTTTTTTTAATCTAAACCCACAGGTGACCATAGAGCTGGCTCTTTCCTCGGGCAACGCATAGGCATTGCTATCCAACGAGGAAACTTAGCCAGGATATGGGCACCTTGCCCCATGGCAACGATCTGGGCGATATTTGAAAATATAGGTATTTAGGATTAGATTAAGATAGTTTAAGGTTTTTTCGTATCAACTTTTAACTACAAATATGTTTGTTTGAATAAAATGTATACAGCTTAAAATGGTTCTGGGAAGACCGTGCTGAAAACAATTTCAAAAACATATTTTTATTTATTTCAGTGAGTTAAAGCCAGCAAATTAAAGCCAAATATCCACAAATTTTACATATCACTTGTTTGGTACATGGGATTCACAGGCTTTGCGAGGAAGCAAGAAAAAACTTTGACGACGTTAATCAACCATGTTAAAAAAGTATTCTCAAAAGCCCCTTCCAGGATTGCAACGTTTAAAGAAGAGAACCCACACGTTCCCGTGCCACCACAACGCATAATTACACGATGGGGCACTTGGATTCAGCCAGCATGTTATTATCAACATAACTTTGCAGCTGTAAAGAGAGTTATACTAACGTTTAATAATCGTGATACTATGGTATATGTACATGCAAACAAATTTAACAATCAGATAACCTTTTATCGCAATTAAACTTCATTTCATATCATTTTCAAATAATACTGCACGTAATAGAGAGTTTGCAATCTAACTCTAATACTATAGAATATTCATTAAGCAAAATACGATGTATATTAAATAATCTGGATAGTATACAAGGAGAAATAGGAATCCGTCTGCAAGGAAAAATGAAAGCAATACTTAAAAGAAATCCAGATTTTGAAACTGTCATCAAATACTTAGACCACAAAATAGACTCTGAAGACCATTGGCATAACGGTATTCCCATTAAACTACTTAAGTTTGCTCCGTTAACTTCAGTAGATTGGGAACGGAGTTTTTCAGCTCGTAAAGTATACTTTGGAAGTGAAAAAGAACAAACTTACCCCTGAAAATTTAGAAATAATAATTTTTATTTACTTTAATAAATCTACACTGTGTTTAATTTATTGATTAATATTTTACGTAGTATACAAATTAAATTACAGGTACAAATAATTAATTGATCTTTGGAGTCATGTCTATATTATTGCCAATAATGACATCCATTTGTCCGTTCTCTGTTCATGGCACATAAAGAAAAATATTTTTAACCGTCATTACTTCTTAATGTGATTGATGTGATTTCCGCTGCTGAATCTTCCTCTGCTCTCCTCGCTTCAATATCCTCACCCGCATCGCCTTCCTCGCCCCAACCACGCCGCCAGGAGAACGCCCTAAGGTGAGTGCTCCTGCACTGTTTAAATAGTACCTTTAGGCATCAACGCACTCCTGGCGTTCCGCTAAGTATAAAATTGGCTATTTACACGCCCTAACCTAACAACGTTTTTACTAGCCAAGAACTAATGGAAATACTCATTTTATGTATGAAATTAAGCATGATTGGAGTAGCCTATTTTATGACATTGCGTCTTAATAATAATCCAGAATACATCTGAAAACGGTTGAATTAGATTAGTCTATGAGATCAATCTCAGTCAGAATAGAACAAACAATTTAAGTATAAAAGAACACAAATATGTCCTTCATAATTATAAAAGAGGAAATCCTTGGAAATAAATACCGAGTCTAAACATCCATTAACTACTAAAAAGCTCCACTGACTTTGTAAAAACAACAAGAAAAATCACAAATAGAAATCAAACTCAGAAAATTGGTGGCCTCATACCAAGCCAATACCTGCCGAGAAACAATTTTCTTCATTCAATAAGCCTTGAAAGCAACTAACACGCGACTTCCACTGATGTGATTATGAACGTTAGAGTAAAACTTAAAGGAAAAGTAGAGTCAGCAGCCGTCGCGCCCGTTTCCGCTGTCACCCCAATCCGCTCGGTAGGGCTTCCGAGGCACGCCATCCGCTATACAATTATTATTTCATTTAATGCTAAATTACTGTAGTTTGTTTTATAAATAAATCAAATTGGATAGTTTTTAGTGAGTTGTGCGGGTATTTTTACATTGGCGGTCACGCGATGTCTGCAGCGAAATAGTGTGTAATGAACTAAACTCGTCGCAAAATAAAAGGCCCGTTTTGACAGTTCACGCCTATGAAGTTCTCTATTTTTTACCGATCGAAATGTTCTGAAGGTAATTACATTTTTCATTGATGGGTACCGCCCACTCGGCTAAGTGCTGTGCATAACGATTTTTTCATATTGTCCACAGACTAATAATAATCGGTTAAAGAAAAAAATAAATCGACTAAGATATTTTTTTAAGGCCGATTCGCACTTGGCCGGTTTTATTTATTTAAATACTAGTGTTCATCAATCAATTAATTACTGAATTTCACTGAATTTCAATATCAATTAATTACTGAATTTCACCAGCTGTGTAGTGATCTTTACTGAAAATTATGAGCTTGGAGCTCCAAGCCGTAAAGATTTCACATCGAATGCGAAGAAACTTTTTTCCCCGACCTGTTAGGTAGGTATTTGAAGAAATGATTGGATGAAGGTAGTACGTCAATTTGACGTTTTCTGAGCGGTCGAAGTCTTATTTGAACTTTAATCCAATGCACTTTACAATATATATTCCAATCGATCAAGTACTCATGCAAACTTGAATCGATTTATCGTGAGTACCTATCGAGTACCGAGTCGTATGGTTACATCACTAGTTACGTCGCAAAGACAAATGTCAAAACGGGCCTTTTATTTTGCGACGAGTTTAACGACAGCCTGGTACTTTTAGTTCACTGCATTTCAATCTTTTTTTGATTAATAGCCGACTTCCGTGCCTACTCCCTATCAATTAAAAAAAAAGGAACGTATAAAAAAACTTAAACTCCTTAGTTTGCAAACTGAAAATCACTTCTATTTGTCTATGTTAAATAAATAGTATGCATGTTTTTAATCGTTTCGAAATTTTGCCACGTCGCCGCTGGAGGTTCTTCTGGAAGGAAAGCAGAGTTCCACCGACCCCCACAAGGCTCAATCTGTCTGTCTAATCGATCAAGATATCTAAAAATTGCATCGGAATTGATTTAATTCAAAATTAAGTCCTCCCTTTGACGCTGTACACTTTGGAAAACGACCATAAATGGAATAACATTTGTCAACATAATTAAAAAATCCGAAAAACTTTTACAGGATGTTCTCCTTCTGAAGTATTCTAGATTAGTTTTAGGACAGACACGCTCATAATTTCACGCCTAGAACCACGCTAAGCATATGGTCCATAGGTCTTGTTGCTCTAGGCTATGTACATACCTATGCTGTTTATGTCCTCTTCATTTTGTCAATCAGTCTTCACTGACGTGGGCTTCTAGCATTACACTGCAAGGAATGATTCCTTCCATACATTTTATCCGCAACGTTTTCCTTACGAATGTCATAATACATTTACCTTACCGTAGATTTTACGTAAGATATATGTATTTGTTAAAGTTAGGGAACGGTTTTGTTCGTGCCACGAATAAGGTGAGTCGAGTTTAAAGTTGAAAGGAAGAACGCAACAATTGTACTGTGCCACAGATCGAGCGAACAGTTACTTCAAGACTATAAAATAAAAAATACACAGATACTAATCACGTCTTTATCCTTTACGATGTAGACAGAGACCTAAAGGCCAAGATGCCAAGTTTAGCGTGAGTTTGGGCGTATAGGTGGAAAGGTGAATCATAACAGTGATGGGTTGCTAACCGTATTAATAACCATGATTCTTGAAATTTCCGCACATTCCCTCGATGGCAATGGCCTTTTACAATATAGGTACAAGAAAGCAGCTACTTTCTATAACAGTATGGAAGGTACTAAGAAAAGGTTCTGAACCATAGAAAAGTACACCTGCTCAAAAGTTTGGCTAGACGGATACTTAAAAAGTAGCGACATGACATCTAGACTTGTTGACTGTAGTCCTGCTACATCCTAAAGTAAAATATTTCCTGATTCAATAAAATATTTTAATTTCTTTGGAGCAATAATTATCATCAAATCACGTCTTTTTGCCTTACGCGTCAAACAGAGCACACGTTAACAAAGTAAAAGCTGGTTGCACGATTCTGAGTAAGAAAAATCCAAAATAGTTAAATTCTGGAAAAAAATATCAGATGGACTTTTATTTGGAAAACTCTCTGATGTTATTTCTCGCTCCACAAAAAATACCGAGATAGAGACCTCAGGAGACCCCAGAGCTGGCGCTTACCTCTCCCAGCGAATTTCTCTGGCTGTACAGAGAGGTAATGCCGCCAGTGTGTTGGGGTCTATGCCGCAGGAGGGCCTTTTAGATGGTGTTTTCTTTTTATAGTTAGGTATATTTATTTAGTTTTAAGTTTTGTATATTTAGTTAACTTTTAGATTTTTTCATAGTTTAATTTTTTTGTAATTCCCCTCTTATATCAAGTTAAACATGGTCCATCGACCGAGATATTATTATTAAATTTGCGAACAAATGTTTCCTACTAAGCAAAGTGGTATAATTATTGCAGTGAAATTATCAACAATGCAAGTATTGAAATTAACACCATCTCAATGATTCCATTTAAAATATTATATAAACTATACATACTGGACAATACTCGTTTATAGAATAAAATATAATTTTGATGTGGCTGATTTACACAAATTATGCAATTCTGCGCCACCGATTTGTTGAATAACCCGCAGGGTACTTTTGTCTGATTATGTACAAATTGAACCAAAATGCACAAATCTCTTGAGGCAGATAAATAAATTGAGTAGGTACTCATTTAAAAACTTCTAGTTTTATTCCTAAACCCCAGTTTACACAAGAAGGTTTTAGTATGAATTGCACAGATACTTTAACGATAACTTTAACTACGACCGACGGTTTCTACATATTACATAGGTTAAACCTAACGAGTTTCAAGTGATCAAACAATCGCAATGTTCAGATTTCCCTTCTATAGAAGCACAGTGGAATTAAACTTCAAGCTTTAAAAAGTTTATTTTTTTCCCAATTATTTGTTCGTGATGAGTAAATGGTTGCAGTTTTCAATATACTTACCTATCCTGTTCAACTTTTAGTGGCTGCCTTTTTTGTGAATGCTAAAAGAAGCTGTGAAACTATTCTTCACTCAAACCATTTTAAAGCATTTGTAAACAAACCAATTTTTCTAAATTCTCACACAACCACTCATATGCAATCGCCATCAGATAATATAGAAGCAGGCGAGGTCCTTAAATATTTCGGAGCAACATTAAATTTCAATAAATTCTTTACACGATAAGGTTTAATGACATCAAAACACGCATTTTGTCATAAATATAAGATCAGCGCCTTTTCAATAAATTCGGGATGTTCAATGTGGTAAAAATATCAGAAGGCACAGATCGTTTAAAGTTATTGACGCAGTCAGGCTGATCATAAATATCGGAATATAACATAATTAATTTAAGCTGTTTGTTACAAAGTGTATGTATATTTTCCACAAATGTATCTGATGGCGACTGTACAATTAGAATCACATGCACCGGAATGTTGAAGGATCAACCTTGCCCTCGACTTTTTTATAACAGTTATGATAATTATATAAATTTTAAATGAACTTGTTTGTTTTCAAAAGCGTTAAAATGGATAGAAATATACTATAAAATGCCAGGCACTAAGAGCCGGTCCGATTCTTCGAATAATAACAAAAAAAAGTAATCCCCAGCAAATTAAGTCATCAAGATAATCTAGAAATTAATGAATCCCTCTACAAACTCGTTAATTTAAAAGCAAGAACGATACGAATAGCAACTAAGTCCGCAAATCGGCGGACGAAACCGCTCCAAGTTATATCATTAAAAAAGTTAATTAAGAAAAAAACTTTACCACAACTTAAAGATCCTGGGTTACTAAGAAGCCTATTTAAATTCCCACAAAAGAATTGTAAAGGTGCAAAAGTTTCTAATAAGCTATTTATAAGGTGAAAAGTAATTTTTCTTTGGCGGAGAATTTTCTCGTTACAACTGTGCCGAGTTAGAATAGTATTGTTTTTTGATTTCGTGACTTTGTATTTAAATGTATTTTTTAGGAACAAATGTCTAATTCTAACTTAAACTTCGGCCGTTGAAGATACAATAATAAGGTCTAGGAAAGTCTTTTAAGTATCTCTGTCTGTATTTACTAACTTGTAAAAGTCCGTGCTCCACATTTTATTTATTTATTTTTCACATAATGGGTTACTAACAATCGACTCGGTCCACACGCTTTTATTTCGTTTTTTTAGCATTAGAGACTACACACAATGTCTAAGATTTGAATACTCAGTCTGAAATAAATTATTATTAGTATTATTATTATTATAATATTTGAAGGGAAGATTGCGAAGATACCTGCAGATGAGCTGAAAGAAATGATGCTTAGCGTCTACTGTGAATGACATTCCTTTCACTACTATGATGGAATCTGTTGTTGTCAATGAAGCTATTGAGTTTCTGTGGGCAAGAGCACTGTTTGAGATGCCAACAACTCTAGAACACAAGAGAGGACTGATGACTGTTTGTCCTGTCCTGTGAAGAGAGGTTAGGATACAACAAGAAGAACGTTTCCAAAATCATCAAAATGGGTAATCAGGTAGTGAACTTTAAATATGGAGACACGAGGCAAATTTGTGTACAATGGACAGACATTAATTGAGATAGTGGGGAACTTCTCAACTATGAGAAACTTTGCCCGCCCAACCCCAAACCAACATTTAGACCCAAATCAATATTGTTAAAGGCATCAGAAATGATAATGAAGCTGTCACAAAGAAGTATTATATCATCTAAGAAAATTTACCATACAAAACTGATTGAAAGAAGTTCTAGGTGCACAAAAGACCCAAACCCTCTAGCAACCACAATGATATTGCTCAATAAAAATTCCCATTAGCCATTTCTTCAACAGAAGCCAAGAAGTACAAAATACCTAAGACTTTGGCTAGCATCCACCCAGAGCAATAGGGATATTGAGGACTCCCACATAAACAGCAGAGTGTTGGCAAGATTAAACACAATAGATTGGTGAATAGAAGAACAGAGAACCCGATTAAAAATTTATAAGATTATCAGATGTATTGTTTGCAATGTTAGACAAACAAGTGGAACAATACTATCAATCTAATTGGGAAAAAGCAAGGATAAAATGGGGTCAACCAACGCTACAGCGCAATTTGGTTAGGACAAGAAATCCAATAGTGGATATCACACTAAACCTACGCACTTCTGCGATAAAAGAGATATTTTTCTTTGACTTCACAATACCAAACCCTGCATTGCCTACTGAAATGGTTAAGGAGCCGAGAGAGAAGATTGGAGTCATTTTAGAGGACAACATACCATTGACTAAACAAATAAGAATTATAGTGAACTCTTTAGACCCTAGAGAAAGGTATCTTCCCATATTGCCTCCTAGTGGAGAGACAGCAATACAAATGAAACATGCAATGGTACAATTTGGTAGTAACAAATCACACAGATGTTTCAACAGATTCGTCCAAATCTTGGGTAAACACATTCAAGACTCTCCTCTCTTGCATAATGTTTGAAGGGAAGATTGCGAAGATACCTGCAGATGAGCTGAAAGAAATATGTTTAGCGTCTACTGTGAATGACATTCCTTTCACTACTATGATGGAATCTGTTGTTGTCAATGAAGCTATTGAGTTTCTGTGGGCAAGAGCTCTGTTTGAGAGGTCAACAACTCTAGAACACAAGAGAGGACTGATGACTGTTTGTCCTGATCCTAGAGAAGGAAGAGAGGTCAGGATATACAACAAGAAAAACGTTTCCAAAATCATCAAAATGGGTAATCAGGTAGTGAACTTTAAATATGGAGACACTAGAGGCAAATTTGTGTACAATGGGCAGACATTAATTGAGATAGTGGGGAACTTCTCAACTATGAGAAACTTTGTGTCAATGCTAAAGGAAATAGCAAAATACATCAGCTATAGATAACAAGACACCAGCAGTGCAAGGCCTATAACAAACGATAGAGAGAGAAGCTAGTAGATAGGGCTCCTCACAAATTCTTGGGTTGCAAAATAACTCAGTACTCCGACATTGGAAACTTAAAAGAAGGAGAGAAATGCGGCAATTATAGATTCCAATCTAACTCTGAATATATAACTACAGGATGTTATCACCCTAGGCTCTGTCTACTCCGTAAGGGATAAAGACGTGATTTGTGTATGTATGTAAGTATGTATGTTATCAAGTAAAATTGGATGGAGACTTGGACATATTGCTTCCTGGTACCAGCTTAAAAATAGTGGTTATTAATCACCGAGAACGGTGTAATAACCTTATTATTGGTAGCAAGTACCAGAAGAAAGAATCGTCGATGTCAAGGGGACCGACCGGTAAAGTTATAGCCAGGAATAACAACTAAATCCATACGGGACCACAAATATGTCACAGAGAGAGAACTCAGACTTCCAAGCAAACCAGAAAGTATTTTAACCTAACATGCAGAAATTATATAAGTCGAGAAGAGAACCTCCGACACTAATCAGACCTATATGACTAACCTAAGTGTTCAGGGGTGTAGGGCGGGGTGAGTACGCCTAGGTATGCGGCGCTGGGCTATTGGCTTGCCCTGTCAAGTCGGTCATGCGCGTCCACGTCGTCCTCGAGCTCGCCGACGCACGGGCTTGGGGGCGAACCCACTCCGGAATCCCTTGTTGAGTGGGTCGCACACCCTGGAAATACTACGGTCGGTAACGGGCGTCGCATAACACCATCAACCCCGGACCAAAGTAGCTAAGTATGACTGGCCATCCGCCTGGTGTAGTAGGTGACCAGGTGGATACAACTACAACTGCCTACCTGCGTTTGTCCTGCGCAGTTGATCGCCGTACGCAGGGATGAAGGAGTCCTGGGGGGTTGAGTCGAACGGAGTCGGGGTTAGTTATTCCGGGAGACAACACGCCCTCTTTGGTCCGGATTTCAGGCCAAACGGTAGCCCCGCAACTAGCCACTGTGGGGAAATGGACACGCGTAACTGCACGGATGAGCCGGGTGCTTTACGCTGGCGAGATGGGGTAGGGCCCTCTGGGAGGGCTGGGTCCGGCCATGCTGACGGGATAAGGGAGTCTGAGTACCTGATGCCAGTGGGTTTGCTGGTATCAGCCGCACGACCGAGTCCCCGATGTCGCGCTAGGAACCCAACCTGCACCTTCTATATCCGCTGCGTAGCCCCGATGTCAGTACCACGACATCCCCAGGTGCGGGCTCCATGGAGGGTAGGGAGCGTGGCGGATGAAGCTTTATCACCGGGAAATGGATCTTTCTAAAGACAAACCCGACAGGGGACCAGAAAGGAAACTGGACGGTACCCAACGGGCGGCCGGAACCGCGGAAGCGGGTCCGTCTGCCAGACATTCAGGGTCTGCGCAAGCAGAACCTACAACACAGGCACAACAGGGGGGCAGAAACACGAAAGTGGATCTGCCCTCCTTCACACGCGGGGCCTCGGCAGCGTTTACGACCAGGGCTCCCGCAAGCACACACACACACGGGGGTGGGGCTGCTACGGCGGCACCACCACACCCAAAGCGCCGCAAGTCCGGCAAGGCCGGTAAAGGGAAGGCTTGGAAACAGGCTGAACCGATACCTTCCACGTCGACTGCGGTGTTCCACGCTGGCTCGGCGCCACCCTCGGGAGGTGCTAGGCCAAAGGTGGCCGCTACCACCAATGTCCCCAAGGATTCGGCGAAAGCCGGAACCAGCAGGTCGACTGCGGAGGAAGCGGCCGCCCTCGAACGACTTGACGAGGCGTGGACTCTTATCGACCGCCGACGAGGCAAGGGGAAACCCTGCGCGGCGGCGGTCGGCGCTTGTGGGGCGGGAAACTCCCAATCAGGGAGTGGACCAGCACCCAAGCGTAAAAGTAAGAAGCAGCGCCAACGTCAACGCGAGCGCGAGCAGGCGGCGGAAGCCGCTAAGCGAGCGCAGAACCCCCGAGCCAAGGAACCCAAAAAGGGGTCCGCCAAGTTCGTGAAGGGGGCGGCTGGTAGCCGGGGCAACCCAGCAGCCGGCCAAGCCCGACGCAACATGGCACAGGCAAAGGGAAGACCGGGGGTTGGTAGTACGACCCAAGGAACGGCCAAACGGGCTCGCCCGGACGACACACAGTCGCCTAGGGTGGAGACCAAGAGGCCGCGAATTGAGGACGGAAACCAAGCCCCGTACGCAGAGGCTGTGCGGTCGGACTTCCTAGTAGCGGTGACAACCGTGGACGGAAGCCCCCTGACAGCACAGGGTGCCCAGGAGATCGAGGCCCTGATACAGCAGCGTCTTATAGACGAGGCTGTGACGGGGACCAGCGCGCCGGGGTGCCCTGGCTTCAGGGGCAGACCAACACACACCAGCGGCGTCCTGAAACTATGGTGCGAGGACCACGAGTCGGTGGAGTGGCTCGCGAAAGTAGTGGAAGGACACACCTCTCCCTCGGGAACTGGACTTGTGGTCAAACGCCAGTGCGACCTAGTCCGGATGGTTCGCTGTGGCGTCCTACTGCCGGGTACCCAACCGGATATCTGGATAGTGGGGCGCGTTATGCGACACCAGAACCCGTGGGCGAGCGTGGAACGCTGGGTTCTGCACAGGGTGGACAGACAGGACGACGGCACGTTCCTGGTCTTCTCTGCTCCGGAGGATGTGGTGCAGTCCCTGATGGGTCGCGGGCGCCGACTCTGCTATTTGCTGGGGTCGGTGTATGTGAAGTTCCAGGGACCGAGAGGTAAATTTACCGAACACCTGCCGAAGGAGCAAGAAGAGGTACACCCTGAGACCGTTGTGGGACCGGCGAGGGAGCAACCCAGGGAAACCCGGGAGGCACCTGAGCCCCCCCCTTTAGCGCGGTCGAGCCCTGCGAACCCAGCCGACGAGTCACTGGATGAGGAGGAGTTGCTTCGTGGTTCGGGCGAGCGGGCTTGTACAGCGGGCTTGGGTAACCTAGCCTTAGGGGGGCCGGACTGGGAAGAGATGGTGGTGCTGTCGGAAGATGGCGAACCTTCCAGCTCGGACCGTCTGTGAGGTCCTACAAGCAAACCTCCACCACAGCATAACCGCAACGGCTCAAGCGCGGAAATGGTTGGAGGTAAAAAACACAGCCATCGCCCTGATCCAGGAGCCGTGGGTCAGAGGTGGCAACATCTGCGGACTCCGAAACATGGGAGGTAAGCTTGTCACACATACGGGCCCGGAAAATCCGAGAGCCTGCATATACATTACCAATAACATACAGGCGCATGCTCTAACAAGCTTCGGTTCTAGAGACATGTGCGCCATAAAGGTGCAAGGCGCACCGAACAACAGCCTGCCGGAGATGGTCGTCGCCTCGGTCTACATGCCGGAGGGTGACGAGCCACCTCCACACAACATGACGCGGCTGGTAACATACTGCGAGGAGGCCGGTCTGCAGCTCATCATTGCCACCGACTCCAACGCACACCACATCCTCTGGGGAATGCAGACTACAAACGAGAGAGGTAAGCTCCTTGTTGAATACTTGATGACTACAGACCTGAACATCATGAACAGGGGCTCAGAACCCACATTTGTGAACAGGAGAAGTAGAACGATCATAGACCTAACACTAGCTACGGAAGCGGTATCGAAAACCATCTCCAATTGGCATGTGTCAAGAGAGGCGTCATGCTCTGACCACAGATGGATCCGCTACGATATGCAGGTAAACACAGCCCCGCCACTTCCCAGGCGTAACCCACGTAAGACCGACCAGGTGATATACGCCAATAATCTGGACAGACTCCTCAGTGCGAAGGAATGCCCAGGAAGACTCACGGGAACGGGACTGATAGAAGAACAGGTAGACATACTCACTAACACAATCATAGATTCCTACCATGCTGCATGTCCCTTATCGACCCCACCTGTAAAAGACACTCACAAAACCAACTGGTGGGGACCTGAACTGGAAAGGCTCAGGAAAAAGGTAAGACGACTACTAAACAGAGCGATGAATACATGCGACGATTTGGACTGGGACAGATACAAAGAAGCCAAGTCCAAATACAAGAAACGAATAAGGTACAGAAGTACCAACTCGTGGCGCAAATTCTGCAGCAGCATAGAGACCTGCGAACAGGCCAACAGGGTAAGAAAACTTTTATCTAAACAATCCAATCAGGTCGGAACTTCCCTAAAAAAGCCAGATAACACCTTCACCAGCACACCTGAGGAAGCAGAGCGTGTCTTGATAGAGACACACTTCCCTGGATGCCATATTGTGCAACGGGTCGACTGGAATGAAGAAGAGACAGACACTACAGAGGAGCACTGGAGGCTAGCACTCGAGGTAGTTAACACACCCAAAATCAAATGGGCTATCAACAGCTTCAAATCCTTCAAGTCTCCCGGTTTGGATGGGGTCTTCCCAGCACTGCTGAAGTGGGGAGGGAACCGTCTGATCCAAAGACTAAACACCGTTTTCACAGCATGTCTAGCATACAGGTATGTACCAAAACGGTGGAGGGAAGTCAAGGTAATGTTCATCCCGAAGCCGGGAAAAAGCGACTACTCAGAACCAAAATCACACAGACCGATTAGCCTCACCTCGTTCCTATTAAAGGCCCTGGAGAGACTGTGTGATCGTGATCTGAGAGCGAACGCCCTGGACAAGGTACGCCTGCACTCGAACCAACACGCGTACAGTCAAGGTAAGTCAACAGAGTCAGCTCTACATGCAGTGGTCTGCAAAATAGAAGAAGCCATCGAGAGTAAATCGATGTGCCTCGGCACCTTCATAGACATAGAAGGAGCCTTTGACAAGACCAACTTTAACAGCATCACGTCGGCACTGGTAAGACACGGGGTAAACTCGGTCATGGTCGGCTGGATAGGTAACATGCTCAGCAAGAGAGTGATCAGATTCAACTCGACTGAGACACAACAAGCACTGGTAGCCAGAGGATGTCCACAGGGAGGAGTGCTGTCACCGCTCCTGTGGAACATGGTGGTAAATGAACTCATCACCAGACTAAACATGCACCACTACTACGCGATTGGATACGCTGACGACATTGCCATACTCATAAGCGGCAGGGTGTGCAGCGTGATCTGCGATGTCACACAGCAGGCTCTGAGAATCGTGGAGTACTGGTGCAAGGAAAACGAACTAACTGTCAATCCCAACAAAACGGAACAGGTAATGTTCACAAACAAACGGATACTAGGCAACTACAATCCCCCTAGGCTGTTTAACACGGAGCTGCAGTTCGGTACTGAGGTAAAGTACTTAGGAGTCATACTGGACAGCAAACTGAACTGGAGCAACCACCTTAACAACAAAATCGACAAAGCCACGGTGACCTTCTGGCAATGTCGTAGAATGTTAGGTAAGCAATGGGGACTGACCCCAAAAATTACGCTATGGCTATATCAGGCAGTCATCAGGCCAATCATCAGCTATGGAGCGGTGGTGTGGTGGCCACGCACCAAACTAATCACCGTAGAAGCCAAGCTACAACGACTCCAAAGACTAGCTTGCATGGCGACCACGGGCTGCATGAGGACCACTCCAACTGCGGCCCTGGAAGCCCTGCTGAGCCTACCGCCGCTGCACTTGTTCATCCAACAGGAGGCGGGAGCGGCTGCAATCAGGCTCAAGAAGCTAAAGCTCTGGAAAAACGCGAAAGTCAGTCACACACGGATACTTGACGATCTGGTAAGAAGGGAACCACTCATGGAGGCGGCCACCG
Source organism: Pandemis cinnamomeana (assembly GCA_932294345.1). NCBI lineage: Eukaryota > Metazoa > Arthropoda > Insecta > Lepidoptera > Tortricidae > Pandemis > Pandemis cinnamomeana. The sequence continues at coordinate 11,393,530 of OW028721.1, forward strand.
ACAGGATAGCCAAGCAGTACGTGTTTGACAAAAAATACAGAATACAGCTGCATGAAGACCCAGGTGAGGGACTCAACCTGAAGGAGCTGAGGATCTTCACGGATGGGTCAAAAACAGCAACAGGCACAGGCTCTGGAGCGCATTCGGAAGACCTGAATATCAATATTTCAACACCGCTTGGGGCCCACAACACCGTCTTTCAGGCGGAATGTATGGGCATCATAGCGGCTACCACAGCGATAGACACCAGACAGGTAAACTATCCCATCCGAATACTATCTGACAGCAGATCGGTTCTACAAGCCCTGCAGAGCGACACAATGACTTCAGGATTAATCCACGAATGCCATAAAGCTCTGACGAGGGTAAGCGAACACAGCGCAGTAACCTTACAATGGATCAAGGGTCACAGCGGTTCGCGAGGAAACGACGCAGCCGATCGACTAGCGAGAGGGGGCTCAGAGGCGAACGCCATAGGACCTGAACCCATCATACCTCTGCCGTTCGGATGGCTGCGTGGTAGGCTACGGCACAACACCAAGGTAATGCACCAACAGCTCTGGTCAAACCTGGACACCTGCAAGCAGACCAGAGAGGCGCTCCCGACGATCAACCCCGGATTGTCCCGCAAACTTCGCGAGTACGGGAGACCCCAGCTCCGACTACTAACCGGAGCTCTGACTGGGCATGCCTTGCTCAACAAACACTTACACAATTTAGGTGTTACAGACAGCCCCCTATGCAGAGCGTGCATGGAGGCAGAAGAAACAGTCACACACATTCTGCTGGAGTGTTCCGGAGTGGCGAACTACAGGGCACAACACCTCGGGTCACCGAGGACGCTCCAGGAAGTCGTCGGCAACATAAAGGGTCTGCTAGGCTTTCTACAGGAGCTGGGCTGGCACGAATAGTGCCGCAGCCCACCACGCAAAATAGGCGCAGTTAATAGTCGTCGAGTTGCGGAAAACAGCCCGTTACAACATAACATAACATAACCTAAGTGTTCCAACAAATTCGTGGGAAGCACTATTAACGAAATAAATACGAATGTTACCTAATCTAGTATTAATAAACTACGGGCCCGTAGGACCGGAAACGTAGACCAAGCTAAGAATTTCTCAGGAAACTAAATATCCAACACAATGAACTATACTGTAAGAAAGTTTTAAATTGAGTATTTCTTACAGATTTTCCCTTTTAGATATGACGCCGGGAAGTCCTATCTTTGTGGAAATAAAATATAAAAGAAATTATTTAAGTATTTGGATGACTTTACAAGGTCACACCTATAGTAAATACTATTAGTAACAATACGGTTAGTTCGTACGCAACTCAACACGTGAAGAAAGTACAATAAACTAGACAATTACGTCTGTGTAAGTCGTTGAAAAGAGAAAGAAAAATCTGAGGAAGACCGATGATTATAAAATCAACACTGAACTACCTTCAGTCAGATCCGATGAAATTCTGAAAAGTGGGCTGAAGCACAAACACCGCATCAAGGATATGGGGCAGCTTCGCTAGGACGAATTAAATCTTCAATATGAAAGTTACCTAGAATTTTCCCATCTAGGGATTTTAAAGTAAAGACCAGAGATCCAAGTTTTTTGTGTATACCACATTTCTCGTAACGAGGCGCAAGTTTTGCTGTGAAATAATTAGCAGCATTAGATAAATGAAAACACCTTTTATACACTATCAGACCTTCTTTTAGTTCCATGGGACGCTTACGCAAGTCATAATACCGCGCATTACGCTCATGAGAAATTAGCAATGATTCCCGCACCTTATCGGAGTTTGCGGAATGAAAAACGCGTTTAGCCGCGCAAACGCAAAGGTCTTTAATTCGGCGCGGTAACTCTTGACACCTCCAACATCCTTCAGGGTGTGAATAAATTAAATAAGAAATCCCGGGCGTGCCCTAATTTTGAGCTGGCAACACAAATATGTCCCGGCGTAATCCCAAGACTATAATGAAGCCCGCCCTGCGTAGTGATGCGCCGACGGTCACGCCGATTCGAGTTACCAAGTCAAAATATTCGATGGTTGTAGGCCTAATATTTATTACTATCAAGTATTTACTTATTGATTTTTTATATTTATTTTTACCGTTTTTATCCGTTACAAATAAAATTTCAAATCGACAACTGATATGATAGGACACAAGAAAAATCCGAAAAGCATATTGGTATTATAGTGATCGCCCCAAATAACCTGGTTTGATTCTTTAGTAGAAGTACCTGAATAATATTTCATACATACATAAATCACGTCTTTATCCCTTACGGGGTAGACAGAGCCTAAGGTAACAAAACCTTAAGGCCACGTTTAGCACGATTAATGGCGTATAGGTGGAAAGGGAAATCTAGCACTTCCTCCACTCCTCAGGTGATAAAAAGAAAGATAGAAGATGTTCTTGTCGACCCAGACACTGGGAACAAAATCAAGTTGGCGAAACGACCAAAAATTTAGCTAAATGCAGCAAGAAAGTTTGCTTGCTTGAACAGCATTATAAGTTTGTGTGATGGAACAACGAGTGACAGTGCTGATTCCAAAGGAATGGAGGTGGATGGTCAGGGACTGGCGACGCAGAGGTTGAGAACAACGTAACTGTGGGCAACCACATGGTTAGTATCATATTCACACTTCATAATACACTGAGACAACGGGCTAGAAACATTTAGAGCAACATGATGAAAAAGACTGGGATCACAAGCTTCAAGGTGCATTAATAAGGGTTGTGACATACCTATTGAAAGCAAGAATTGAACAGAGCGGTGGATTTCAATAACTAGGTCTAATTCTCTAATCTACAAAATGTATGATAGTGAAGATGAAGGCGATTGGTATGGTACTATGGGACCATATTTAGACATGTTTTCCTGCTTCTCCTTGAGGTGCAATGAACTGATGATTGCCAAAGTTGAAGGAATGCACAAAAGCTTTCCTGTATCAAAATATGGACTATCTGGGGCGCACCACGTCCTATTAGAAGGTACGTCTTTCCCACCGGAACGCAGATCCTCCATCGTCCAGAGTTTGGGCCCGATGACGGCGTGGCTTTGCATGATTTGTTCCGAAGGCAAGTATCGGAACAAATATGCCTAAGCAGTGAAACGCGCAATGTCCCATGTTCCAGGGATTGATGAAATCATAGAGCTAACCAAAACAACAAGACAGGCTTCAGAAATATCTACTTTGACTACGTTAGTGGCGGAGATCCTTTTGATAAGGACAACGCGTCAAGCAACTAGGATGTTTTCTCCATTACAATATTTGCGGTAGTGTGGAACTGTGAGGAAAACGTAAAGGCATTTTGTAATTTCTTTAGCACAACAGGTGCTGGTGGTTGGTACACCTACAAAAAGGCTTGTGAATTGAATATAAAATTCACTTTGGCATGTAGAATTGCCCGAACATTAAATCTTCAGTGTTGGGTTCGCAATGGGTACCTATTTATTGGCTATTTAATATAATCTTCAAAAAAACCGATTGCCTGCAAAGTCGGTTTACGAACGATAGTTTTACGTGATAACGTGGTAAGCTCTGACGTCACGCAAGAAGATCGTGCCTCTCTATCGCTCTCGCTTGCACACTGACGTCACGCGGAACGTAACGCAATGAATCATGCTTTTTCGTGAGTGCAGCCGGCGTTATTCATTTATAAGACGTTAGCAAGACAAAAAAACTTCCGAAAAAACAAAAATAATCGAATCGTTCCTGACTTGTAACGCGAACCATTTAATTTTACGAAAATGGATTCTTGGTTTGTGCTGTACATATTTTATATAACCTCTGAAAGCATTGAACCATGCTAAAACCCTTTACAAGCTATACAAAGCTACTAGACTTGCCCCGATAACACAGGCTGGAGCCTAAGTTCATGCGGGATAGGTATAAAAAGCAAACATCGCAGCTAGTTCGGTAAAACGATTTACGGACGGCCGACTTCTACTCCACACCCCCGCACACAATTTTATCTCAAATCCCATTTTCAGAATGCCAACGAGGCCAAAAAAAATACGTGCTGCAGTTTCGACAGTACCAGTAAACTCGTGTCACCGCAATATTCGAATATGACCTCGGTGCATCACTACGCAGCCTACAGTGTGTCCGGCATTTCAGCCTTTCAGCGCTTAATTGGGATATTCGTAATATAGCTAGGGCTGCGGTTAAAGCGAGGTAAATTATGCTTCGCGTCATTTAAAAATTAATAACGGTTTTGGCCTCAGGAATGCGGATAAAAGATAAAAGCTAGGCTATGGGTGATATGATAGGTGATATAGGTTTTTGAAGTCGGTTAAAAAACTCAAGTAAATGACCTGTTGTATGTGTGAGTAACGTGTGCGAATAGACTGGACCCGTGCCCTGCAGGAGGCCATCTCTCACTGTTCGCGCGCTAAAACCTTTTTTGTCTTATGCAGTGCAGGGGTGCTCTATGGTACATAAGAAAAAATCAAATATTACTTTGAAATCTTGATCTTGTCACCCCGCTGCTGATTTTCCACCGTATCCTCCGCTTGTATAACAATGAAAAGGCAAAGGCTATAGTTTCCACGCAGGTACAGTGCAAAAATATTAAAGTGTATGATTTATGTTGGCGACAGACAACCTTTTTTAGAAACCTTGTTACTCTTGTTTTGTATTGTCTATTTTTTTTTATTGTTTCCTTCTTGTGTCATGTGACTCCTTTGTCAGTGCTATGTAAGAATGTGTGATTTTCTTATTAAATAATAACATTAAAGAAATGGAAAGATTTTTATCTTCCTTATCACCCTTAACAATATACGATGAGAACTAATAAGTATGACACCACCGGAGCATATCTTGACATTTTCTTAGCATACATATTAGCACAACGAACGTTTATCTTACAACATCATGCCAATTCCGAAAGACGCAGAAGTTCACAACAGTTTTCCAGTCATGAAATATGAACCCTCTGGAGCACACCAGGTATTGCTGGTAGGAACATCATTTCCACCTGAAAGACGATCATCAATGGTACAAAGTCTAGAACCTATGACTGCCTAGCTTTATTTGCTCAGAAGTGATGACATAATAGAAAGAAGCTGCCGCGAGGTTAAAGCACTCCAAATATTTCGCCTTGGAGTCAGTATACGAATTTGTACCGGTCTCCGTCGAGACAACGGGCCCCTGGGGCTCGAAGGCAAAGGAGCTATTCAGGGAGCTGGGGCGCAGACTGAGAGATAGGGGCTGTGATCCCCGCTCTGGTTCGTGGCTGGTTCAAAGGGTTGCCATTGCAGTTCAAAGAGGCTACGCGGCCAGCATAATGGGAACCATCGAATCAGGCACGAAACAGGGGGGTGGTGATTTTTTAGGTTAATTTTTAATATTTTTTTACTAACTTAACTTTAAATCAACTTTCCTAGTTTTAGTGTTCTTTATTGTTATTTAGTTCTTAGTTTGTATATTAATACAAAAATATTATAGAATGAAACACGCTGCAGTAATGAAACGAGCCATTCCATGCATCGATGAGATCATTTTAATTTACTAAATATAACAAACTTTGTTGATAACAACAACTGTCTCTCAGAAATATGGACCCTCTGTAGCACACCACGTATTGCTGGAAGGAACATCATTTCCACCTGAGAGAAGATCATCAATCGTACAAAGCCTTGGACCTATGACTGCCTGGCTTTGTATGCTCCGAAGTGATGACATAATATAGAAAGAAATTCGCTAGAGCATTAAGCCAGTCATTTCCCACATCCCATGTGTCGATTATCATTGAATTAACAAAACATCAACTGGATCATAATCCAGAACTCGTTTGGGAATTTCGGTATTGTATTGAAAATAATTATTGATAATTCAGTTGAAATTCCAATCCCTAATTTAAGCTCAAGCGAATAATAAGGTTAAAACATATCTACAGGCGTTCGGCCCTTGGACAAACGGATAAAAGAACAACAGGTCAAATTCCATACAAAAGAAATTGCGCGCCTGCATTTTATTACGCTAAAGCTAATTCTATAGACCGCCTCTGTCCACAATAAGCCTATCTTTCAATTCAAATCCTTCCAAAATTTCCTGGCACTATTGTTTTCAAATACTGGAAACTCCCAGATTTAAGCATCTTATTTTATGAAATATTCCCTTTTTTGCTTCGGTTGAAATTTAAAATGCTAATGCTTTGCTCATCTCAATCCGTTTATTTTGTAAGAATAGATAAAATAATTAATGTCGGCGTAATAAGTTAACTAGTAAATCATTAAGGGAATTCATTAAATACATTTCTTAAGCCTTCAACGGGCTGAGGCCTATTATTTTAATGAATCATTATTCTTTCTGCTTTGCTTTCAAATTTGGCCTAACAAGACGCTATCTCTCCGTTTTTTGATTTGCCCCAATCTGCTTTATTTTAATACGAGTAACTTCTTTTTCATTGCTCAATAGCAGAGCATATTTCGGATAATCTTTTAAAATTCATTTTAAGGTTTAGGAGTGGGCGCTAATATTATTCGACGATCAAAATTTGTTAGTTGTTCATCGAAAATTCAGATCATTCCGTCGTCATAGTTATTGTTTCCTACGTGGTGCACGAAACAATTTTATTATTTATATTAAAACGTTCACAAAAACCACAGGTGACCATAGAGTTGACTCCTTCCTCAGGCAACGTATGATATACGCGCGTATGTATAATTATGTAGGGATTTCCATACAATTTGGGCGATGTAAGTAAATATAGGTATTAAGCATTAGACTAAGGTAGTTTAAGGTTTTTTTATATATTAATGTTTGTAACGTGTCAATATCAGTTTTGTTCGAAGAGCAAATCTTATTCAGTTTTAAGTTAATGTCAAAATTTCCCGAACCATAATTATTCAAACCAAGTTTAAAAGCTTAAGCCAGATGTAGTATTTTCTGAAAGTGACCATGAGACGGTTTAACTTGCGGCTTAGAATCCTTAGAACTTGAACATGAAGTAACATCATTATTGAAGAAATACAACTGTAAAACAAAAACTTCACAAACATTGAATACGAGGCAAACTAGTCGCGCACCAAATTCGCAACAGCTAATGGCCGCCGTGAAAGTGAAACTTTGTCTTAATAAACGTTAAAAGCGGCACACCTGAGCGTTGGATGGTGGTCACAGAGTGGAGGAATAATGTAGAGACTCACTTTTTATATCTATAGAAAAGTAGCATACGCTATATTTTTGTGCTACTTGCTTACTTGTCTCTTCGGATCGTCAGTGTCAGTAACATAAATACTTTTTTGTTTCATTTATTGTAAATTATTACTAGCCACTAAATTGCCATATACTTTTTTATGAATAAAATATCGTTCTGCTGTCATAAAAAAACATGTGGTTTTAATTTTATAAACGAATGTTATCTAATGCGGCGTAGAATAATCCCAATTTATTCTACGCCGAAAGCTAAAGAGAATATTTTGAAAATGCAACAACAACAAGAAAATAAACTTTATACTCCACAAGAAATAAAGAAAATAGCCCCAGGCTATAGAGGTAAACCGGAGAAGTTCGACCCAACGAAGGTCGGAAAGAAACGCGAGCCTCAAACAAAAACGCAGGGCCCGGTAACGCCAAAGGTCACTGCACCAACAGCTTTAGACAAAGCGTTGAAACCGACACCGTCGAAGAACACCCCGATGTGGGCTGATTCGATATTCGGTATCGAAGTATCAGTCAGAGAGCGGAATGTGAATCAAGAGATCACATCAAGCTTCGCACGACTCCCAGAGTTGGTCGAAGAGGTCTACGCTTCCCTCGGAGGCGACGACCGAGATCTGAACAAACAAATGTCCAAAGGCATGCTGATGTACTATTCAACAGCTATGTTATGGGCACGTTTGTTAGATATAGTGTTTGGTATAACAGTGTAAATAGTGTGTATAACTTTACGAATATTCTTTGCGAGTGACATTAACTTAGCGGCGGCAATGGCTAAAAGACTCTACGGACAGACTCTACACAGCGTCGGTCGAAGCCGGCTTTCTCAAGAGTTGTGGCTGTGAAATTGATTGCTAGACCTAATACTGCACAAGGGACTAAACCACGGCCTTGGTAACAGTCACTATTTGTCCATCAATTGTTATTTCAAACAAATCTTTCAGTAGGCAGCTGAAATACTTCTGATGCCACGTGGCTTGCGCATGCGGCCGCGGCGCGTAGTAACGCGCGTTTTTAGTTGTGTATAAGAAAAACTGCTGTCAAAGTGCTTTAAAAGAAACGCTCCGAGCCAAATCTTTGGATAATAAATTGATTGTACCGATTGAGACAAAGCGGCCAAATCTGCGACATAATAATTACACGATCCGCAGCAGACCTGTGGCCAGTTGGGCAGGACAACGGCAAAGTAGATTATCTCGCCTCCTACATGCACCTCAGCACGGGCAGATAAACAAACTAAATAAATGTGACGATGAGGACTTTGCAGCTGTGGAAAATAAATATTTTACTATTCACAAGCTTGCATAGTACAATAATGAAATGTAAGTAAACGCAGAGTTATCACAACTAAAATAAATATCACTCATCTCGAACTAATAAAATCTCTGACACCAAACTACCTAAATATCTTGGCTATATTTTAGGTACTTTTTATTAATCTGTTAAAAGCTATGGAATAATTTCGTAGAATATTTTCTACTCTGCGGCGGCGACTAAATAATTTTATAATCCCACGCCTATTTTCGGCGCCTTAGTAACAAGTTTAAGACGCGCGATGTATCCTGGGATAAACGAAAGGCATTTTTTTCACTTAAGTTTTATCAACAGTAATAAAGGTTTTACTTTTACTACTAAACGTTTCGCATAACCTTGGTGGTTACGCTCTGAAATTGTAGGAAGTCAAAACACAACGACTACATCCTACTATCGTATAAATTATTTTAGCAAATGTAATAATAAAAAAAAAAAATGTCTAAGACATGATTTATGTATGTAATATAAAAGAGAGAAGTTCTGTTACAAATGTAGTGATTTTATAAATTGTATCATCTTTGATCACAAACAACACAATTCGATAAATAAAAATTTCTCTTGTAATTGGCGGAATAGATTTTTTAAAATCATGGATTGAGATTTCAAGAACAATTGCATTTCAGTGTTGCAGAAGACAAAAAGGGCGACAAAAATAAGACACCTCCAACCGTAAAGGTTAATGGTTTTCAATAAGCAAAATGATCCATTTGAAATGAGAACGAGTCCCCAATACAAAACACCCACACATAGAAGCAAAAGATAACGCAAAGTTAAATGAAGATCGTATTCAATTTGGTTGCGGCCGAAACACGGCATGTTTCGTGTTGTTCCTGATATCGGACGGCTATGATTGAAAAAGTTTAATCGATTTCGATCCCGATCGGCACCTTGCTCAATGGAGAGACGACGGTATCAAAAAAGCAAATATTAATTATGAGAAGTTTGCAAGTAACTTTTCTGCGGCGAAAGATTGATATGTTGCTAATTTCTTAGGGTTTCAGCATTTAATTTAGCTCGCAATTTTTTATTTCGTTTCATGTTACATGGGAAATGGAAATCGGATCGTGGTGTCTGACGATTTCATTTGTTTTCCGGTAGGTATGTTTAATTTTTTAGCGAGCTACAAGATTGGTAGTTGTTCATAAAGTTGTATGGTGTGGTAAGAATCTGAATAGGACGTATGCACAACCCATCCAACCTCCGCACATGTCCTGCTCTAAAAAGCATAGAGCAGAAGAGAAAGAAACAATCGTTTGAGCTTTTAGCCAAGAGGAAACAAACTTTTCATTGTTAAACCGCAAATTCACCGCAAGATTACCTACGTTTCACAAGCAATGTTCAAATAAAGACGCGCGCTAACACCGCTGGAGTAAAGATAAGCATTTATTTTCCATTTCGACCTACAACTTTAAAGAACACCTAGAGAGAAGACAAGTGTAGGACGCCGTTCCATATACTCTACGCCTTTGACATTAATTGGTCCTTTGAGCTCATTTAGCGGTAGTATTTTCGCATTTTTCACGTTATACCTTTTTACCTTTGGGTGAAAATCTTAGGGATCATGTTATATAGGCGATGTGGCTAGCAACCCGTCACTGTTTTGATTCCCCTTTCCATCCATACGCCCACAATCATGCTAAACGTGGTCTTTAGGTCTTGTAACCTTAGGCTGTGTCTACCCCGTAAGGGATAAAGACGTGATTTATGTATGTATGTGATGTATACCTTTATTTTTATGTCATCGAATGAGAGAATGATAAAAATTAATGTAACTTTTAAATTTTTATTATAAAACCGCATCCAAACAAATCTTATAGCAGGAAAGGTATAATAAAACGTGGGTTTTGTGAAACATCTGAGCACCGCGAGAGCAAATCGTAACAAGCATCGCAACATGTCTTAAGTCATAAAGAATACGAGTTCCCGGTATTACGGTTACAACATTTCACGTCACGCTTTTACGTCAAAATTATTAAAGTCAGGAGGGCTCTCAAAAAACACATTTACAAAACAAAGACAATCTGTCTCCAAATTTAAATCAATTATCGTAATAAAGCCACAAAGCACAACTTCTTAAAGCATGCGTTATCTTTCCGCCATCTTTAACGTTATTAAATTTCTACTTAAAGAAAAGGCAGTAAGATCCATTCCAATCTTTTTTCCAGAAAGTTCCAGCGTTTGTGTTTTCCGAATATGTACTTTAACATTGGCAGTATAAGGTTCCTAGTATAGTATCGTGAAACTTTTTAAGTCAAGGACACGACTCACAAAGGGTGTTTGTTATCAAGGAGATTATAATCACAAAAGAGTTTTGACAACTCACGAGATATATAAACATTTATAGAAATTTGACGAAATAATTTGGATAAGTAAAAAAAAAATCCATAGTAGAAATCCATAGTAGAAGTTATTTACTTTATTAATACGCAGCGCTATCATGATACTGTAAGTTTGAGAAATCTCATCAAAAGAATCCTAACCAAATCAGGAAAGTGCTCAAGGATTTGGAACAAACAAAGAAGAGGAAGAAGAAATAATTATAACGACAACTGATATCCTTTTGTTTTTTTTTAGTTCCTGCCGCGAGCTATCGTTCGCTAGTCATTGTTTTAATTTTGGCCAGTAATAACAACAGTACATAAAGGTTCACTTCTAATTCGTAGGTATAAGACAATGCAAATATAATGAAACGCAAGCATTGTTCAATGTGTCGCCAGTCAGTTCATTCGCTCATATTAAAGGAATGCATGCAAAATTATAATGATATTATGTAAATGCTAGAGTTGCAGAGAGCAAACAAATCTAGATGCACATGCACACTGTCAGATGAATGCAATTACGCTTCCAAAAGGCGTGCACTTTTTTGGCGCACTGCAATTATTTACCCACCCGGGTTCTTGCAGTAGTCTACTGAACAACAGTACGATAACATAGTTTGCTATTCAACGGAATCATTGGAAGGCAAAAAACTTCAGATGTGTAAATACAATAATGTAATATGTTCAGAACTACATGAATATGAGATTTTATTTATGGTATTTTTATGTTAATCCACGCCTCACCTTCGCGGAGCCACCAGTAGAGCAGGCGGGGCTGCAGAAGCGGCCGAATCAGCTAAAATACATAAATATAGGGGTATCAGCGCTAAATATAACTTTGTCCCTTTCAGTGTTGGACCCTTGCTGAAGATGAAGATTAGATACAAGGCGGCCAAGTGACAATTATATTTCACAGCTTCATTCTTAGCGATTTGGTTAACATATTGTAGTTGAGGTCCACACTACAGCCTTGCACGGATTTTCAAGAAAGTAGGGTATAAATAAAAACCCTACTGGCAATCTTTTTCATCCCGACCCTCTCCAGCCCCCCTGCGCTGACGATCATTCTGTGTTCCGTGCTCATAGCCTTCGCACGTTCCACAAACTATAAATTATTAAGTCATAATAATATACTATAGCTAAACATTTCCACATCGCGTTGAAACTTGTTAGCAGTCATGCCGAAAAGGAAACGTGATCACAGCAACGAAAATACGAGAAAGAAATCAAGAAAATATAATCGGTTGATTATTTATTCGGATAGTGAAAATGAAGGTTAGTGACTCCTAATAATCACTTCATGTTCTGTATTCTACTAATAACATGTGATATAATTACCGTTACTACATAGCGTTAAGTGAATACTTGACCTATTTCTGGCTTCAAATCTACCCTCAAAAAGTTTCCTATTTTTGATGCGAGACGTCAACTGGGCTATCTCTGTCATATTAATTAATGGAAACTGAACAGTCACAACCGTTGTATATGTGATGCGAGACGCCAGCTGGGCTATCTCTTTCACAAAAATGTACAATAACGGGTTGTTTTAGGATCCGATACACGATCGAGCTCGCGGGTTGCAGACGCCTCACGAGCTCGAGCTCCGTCTCCGGCGCCGAGCCACGCGCCGTCGACGGCGGCGGCAGCCCAGCTGCCGGCTGCTTCCGATACGCCTTCAACTTCCACCCAAGGTGGCGTCGAACCAGACCTCGACAGTGACATACTTGCTTTGCTTGGCGACGCGCCAAAGTCTGACGTAAAGTTTGGGAAGCCAACCCACAAGGACTTAGCTTCCAGATGGCAAGATATCCTTGAAAAAGGATTGGTTAAGGAGGTAAAAGAAAAATTGTTAGATGATTATCTAATTCCAGAAAATTGTGCCTTGTTAGTCGCGCCTACCCTCAATCCTGAGGTAAAAGTCGCATTGGCGGAAAATATGGTAAAAAGAGACGCTTCCCTACAAGCTAAACAAAACCAAGTATCCATTGCCATATCAGCTATTAATCGAGGAATTGAACTCATTATTGCTAAGGAAAGTCACAGAGAAATATTAAAACCTATTAGCGATGCTTGTAGACTTCTCTGTGACAGTCACTTCACCGATACTAACACTCGCCGGGGATTCATCATATCAGCCGTAAATCCCGAAGCAAAAGATACGCTTTGCGAGACAAAGCGTGATAAATTATTATTCGGTGAAAACGTGTCGGAGAAATTAAAATCTGCAAAGACAATTAAAAGGTCTGCAGATGATTTAAAACAGAAAAGAAATGACAAATCACATATATTCAATAAGAATAATTTCCTAAAATATAATCGTAATATGACCAACAATCGTTTAAACTGGAAAACGATGCCTCGCAAGATCACTCCCAAAGCAGAGCTACCTACAGGGAAAACTCGCCTGTCGCAGCGCGTAGCGGGGACGAACCTCGGCTCTCAACGGCGGGAAACATCCGAGCGGTCGGCGGCTGTGAGGGGCGCCAGGCGACGATAGACCTAGAGGTAGCATACGCAGGCCGTCTTGCGCATTTTTTGCCTAAATGGCAACAAGTTACAGACGACCCGATAATCATATCATGGTTAAGTGGGTACAAAATCCCATTTACATCTACCCCATTTCGTACTCATACACCTAGTGTAAATCCCACAAAAATTGAGCATATTGATTACTGTAATTCAATTAATTCATTAGTAAAGATCCAAGCGATCTCAGAATGCACTCATATTGAAGATGAATTTATTTCTAGTGTGTTTTTAGTACCTAAGCCAAATGGAACTCAACGATTTATTTTAAATTTAAAATGTTTGAACAAATTTATAAGAACCCATCATTTTAAGATGGAGGATTACAGAACTGCTTCGAAGATTATAACAAAAAACTGTTATATGGCGTCAATAGATATTAAAGATGCATATTTCTTAATACCTATACACAAAGACTATAAAAAGTTTCTGAGGTTTGAATATAACGAAGTTCTATACGAATTTAACTGTCTTCCATTTGGCTTATGTACCGCACCCTACGTTTTTACAAAAATTTTAAAGCCTGTAGTAGAATGCTTGAGATCGAAGGGATTTATATCTGTGAATTACCTCGATGATTTATTATGTTTTGGTAGAACATACATGGAATGTCAACAAAACGTTTCATTCACTAAAAATATGCTTGAAAAACTGGGGTTCATAATAAATCAGGAAAAAAGTTGTTTGACACCAAATCAACGATGCAAGTTTTTGGGTTTTAATTTTGATTCACACCATATGACATTAAGTTTACCAGAAAATAAAAGAACGAAAATTAAAAATCTGTTAATTAAATTCAAATCAGTGATGCAATGCAAGCTACGTGATTTTGCTGCCTTTATTGGCCTTCTTACATCCGCCTGTCCTGCCATCCAGTACGGATGGCTTTATACTAAACAATTTGAACGACAGAAATATCTTTGCCTTCTTGATAATCCTAATTACGACCAGACGATTAAATTACCCGACATCCTTAATAGTGACATTAATTGGTGGATCAAAAATATTGACCACAGTTATAACCCGTTTAGATTTAATAAATTTAAATTAGAAATATTTTCTGACGCATCCTCAACCGGATTTGGCGCTTTTTGTAATGGGAAAGAAGTTCACGGGTTTTGGAAAGATGATGAAAAGACAATGCATATCAATGGTTTGGAATTAATAGCAGCTTACTTGGGCCTTAAAACGTTCGCTAAAAATATATCAGACTGCGAAATATTGCTCAGAATCGACAATGTCACTGCCATTTCATGCATAAATCGAATGGGCAGTATTCAATACCCACATTTGAATAAAATCTCTCATGAAATTTGGCAATGGTGTGAACAGCGAAAAATAATAGTATTTGCGTCTTATATCAATACGCAAGATAACCGCGAAGCTGATTATCTGTCTCGTAAGAAATTTAATGACACGGAGTGGGAGTTGTGTACCGAAGCATTTCAAAAAATAGTAGATAGTTTTGGCCACCCTGTTATAGATTTGTTTGCCAGCAGGTGTAACGCCAAATGCTCCCATTACGTGTCATGGAAAAACGACCCCGACGCTTGGGCGGTTGACGCATTTACCATCTCTTGGACAAATCAATTCTTTTACGCTTTCCCACCATTTGCGCTTATACTAAAAACATTACAAAAAATAATCGCGGATAAAGCTACTGGAATAATAGTTGTACCATTCTGGCCCACTCAACCGTGGTTTCCTATTTTAAGAAAAATCTCGATATCGGATTTCATACAATTTGGTCCTAACAATAATTTGTTGAAATCTCCTTTCAGATTGTCTCACAACCTGAGCAAGACGCTAACCTTGGTTGCCGTGAAATTGTCCGGAAAACGTTATTAGACAATTCATTAAATAATAAATCTGTCGAAATTATATTGTCCTCTCTGTCTGATAAAACTTATAAGCAATATGATAGTTCACTTAAAAGTTGGCTTAAGTATTGCAAAATTCATACTATACATTATTTAAGACCATCGATACCGAATGTCATAAATTTTTTGAGTAATGCATTTGAGAACGGAGCGCAATATGGCACAATTAATTCACATAAGTCTGCAATATCTTTACTATTAGGGTCATCGTATCTTAAAGATGAAAGAGTCAGTAGATTCATGAAAGGAATATCTCGCCTTAGACCAACTGCCCCAAAATATGAATTAACTTGGGACATTGATGTAGTCTTAAGTTATCTTGCAAATAAATGGCCTAATGATTCACTCGATTTAGAAACTTTATCAAAAAAGCTGGCGTCGCTGTTAGCACTAGTGACTGCACACCGAGTACAAACTCTATCGCTAATTAAATTGGATAATATTCAAATCATAGATAACTCTCAAGTCATTATTAAAATTCCGGATCAAATAAAGACATCGCGTTTAAACGCCGCACAACCAGTGTTAAAATTGCCGTTCTTTAATAATAAGCCCAGTATTTGCCCGGCCAGATGTATTATTTCATATTTAAAGAAAACAAGCACTTTGCGTTCATCATGTCATAACAATCTGTTCATTAGTTACAAAAAACCTTATTCCAAAATATCATCCCAAAGATTGAGTCAGTGGATTAAAGACATATTAAAATGCAGCGGCATAGACACATCTGTATTTGGAGCGCATAGTACTCGGCATGCGGCCACTTCAAAAGCGAACACGCTAGGCGTCAGTTTAGACGTGATTCGCAAAACAGCCGGTTGGAGCCGAAATTCATCGGTATTTGCCAAATTTTATAATCGCGAAATTGTGATTAACAATAATAATCAATTTGCTCAAGCATTACTCTCCAATAACACTGTAACAGTTGATTAATTTTTTGACTAACTAATTTAGTTACTATCTAATTGTATGTGCCTATTAGCTCCTTACCATACTTAAGTACCAGTAATTGTTGATATATTAATAATGAAGAGCTAATAAATACCATGTTGATTTTTCACAATTGGTTTTAACTCTGAACATCCTACAATATGTTAACCAAATCGCTAAGAATGAAGCTGTGAAATATAATTAATGATCAAACGAACTTACCTGTATGTGAAGTTCGATCATAATTATATGAGCAGCTTCATTCTTAGCGATTACTAATAACCCTCCCGAGTAAACATAAAAGTTTCCCTCCCAGAATTGTGAAAAATATTCCTTTGAACAAAATGATCGTCAGCGCAGGGGGGCTGGAGAGGGTCGGGATGAAAAAGATTGCCAGTAGGGTTTTTATTTATACCCTACTTTCTTGAAAATCCGTGCAAGGCTGTAGTGTGGACCTCAACTACAATATGTTAACCAAATCGCTAAGAATGAAGCTGCTCATATAATTATGATCGAACTTCACATACAGGTAAGTTCGTTTGATCATTAAATCTTAGGGATACCTTGATTTACCAAAATTCTGTTTACAGTAATATTAAGATAAAAATCATGTTTCTTTCATAATTTATTTTCGACGATAATAATTATAATAAAAAACCGCTGACAGCGTCAGTGTCACATTTTTTATAATTTTTAATATGTTTTAAAACATATTTATTGCCTTTGAGCACATAAAAGCACACGCACACTACACTACACACTAACATTAATATGTGTTGAATTATATAAATTGTTGGTACTATAGAACTAATTTAAATGGTAAAATTGTAATCATAATTCTTGTATAAGGTATGGGTATCGGAAGTGGTGATTTCGTAAACCAGTATGAACTGGGATGTGTGCCTGGTGACAGCCACCTCCGTAACTCTGTAACTGGCGTCACTGAAAATCAGCGTCACGACAATATCCTGGATATTATCGTGACACATAGCTGAGTGGCGGCCATTTGGCTGGTTAGAATCCTTAAATAATATTCTGTGTGTATCTGTATATCAGTCAATAAAGTTTTCTTATTCTTATTCTTATTCTTAAAAGGCACAAAATATGATGATAACAAGACCAAGAAAAAATACAGCGGTTCCGCACGCACGCCCACAACCACCGCCCGTCTCATCGAGCTCGTCAACATCGCCGCCGTCGTCGAGCGATGAATTCGCCACCGCGGCCGACACCAGCGTGTCGAGTGATGAGCGCGGGTCGCCTCCCCGCCACCGCTGCCAGGACGCTTAGTCTGCGGGGCAAGCTGCTCCGCGACCGGCTCCCGCTACCGGCAGTGTAGTGCGTCGCATGCGATGGAAGACAACCATGAATGAGAACCGCGCCTATATGAGGCTACAGAGGGGGGTTATAAGACTTTATATCCCGCGGAAGTGTAGAGGCCGAGGCCTTCTGAATGCCATAAACCTCTATAACCGCGAGATGTGCAGTCTCAGGGACTATTTTCTTCATAGGGAATGAAGGGTGTTCTGTGATGTCGTGGCAGTTGACCGAATAACCTCACGCCGCTCTCCTTGGCCAAAGAGAACTGGTTGTGGTCTTGAGCACTGAGGAGCGCAGGGACGTATGGAAGAGGAAAGAGCTACACGGGCGGTTCTACCGGGCCCTAAATGGGCCTCATGTTTTTTTCATAAATATTTTTTTTTATAAATATAGTTTTTTTATTATAAATATCTACTCGCGTCGGTGAACTGGTTACGCGTCGGTGAACTGGTTACGATTCGGTGACCTTTTTGGGGAAACAACTACTGGAAATATATCCTGAAGGACGGTACGGTCGACATAATTATGTCGGGCATGCCGCCGCCCCGGAGAGTCACTCAGGCGAGAACCTCGTGAAAGCTGAGAAGGACAAACTCAGCAAGTACCTTAACTTGGCTCACGAGGTAAACGCTATGTGGGATCTTGACTCATCGACCATTGTCACGATAGTCGTCTCAGCGAACAGTCTCATAGCAAATAGTCTCGACCAACATCTCCAGAGACTCGCTAGATAGTTGGTTTGGCCGGATGCAGAAGGCAGTACTCGTTGACTAGGCGCGAACCGTCAACATGCCGGCACTACTTGAGCCACCTTGATCACCAGAGATGACGTCAAGAGACCGGACAACATGTCACTGATTCCGTGGAAGCTGGGCCTGGTGCCGTTGTGGGACGCTACCTACCAGTGTAGGCACACAGCTGAGGTAGCCGAAAAATTCAAAAGTAAAAAACTACAAGAGTCAGGTCTCGGCTCCGAATACTATGTTCTAGCATTCGGGACCGAGACCTTAGGTCCGTGGGGTCCCAGGCCGCATATTTTGTTTAAGAAGTCACAAAGAGGTTGATTACCTCTAATGAAGACCGAAGAGCTGGCAGCTTCCTCGCACAACAAATAATCATTCAACCGTTTGTCATGGGTTCGGTCACTTCATAAATAATTCGTTGTGTATTACACATTAGTTAAAATTTATAAAAAATGTTTACTACGACTCAGTTAGTTCGTGACGACGAAAAAGTTATTTCAAACACTGCTGCAGCTACCTGCAATGTTTCGCTTTATATTTATTATGAGGTTTTAAAATACGTTTATTCTTCGCGTCGCCACCTTTAATGGTATAAGTTGAAGACTGAGATTAATTTAATTTGCTGGTTGCGATCAATTTTTTATTAAATAGTACACACCCATTTAATTTTGTTTATTCAAACAAATATTCTTGAATCGAATTTCTAGTCGCTTCTAACAATCGATTCACGTTTAACCCTTAAAAAATGTCCTCATTTGAAGAATTAATAATAAAATATCCCTGCATATGGAATCAGGATGATTTCAATTTTAAAGACCGAATAATCCGGAAAAACCAACGAAAACTACTTTTGATAGAATGTAACACCATCTCCACGGTACAATTAACTTCAACCGATCTAGCTCGAAAAATCAAAACCTATTTAGCAAAAGTAAGTCTTTTAAATTATTAGAAAAAAGTTTTTTTTTGACCTGGTTCGCCGCTCGCTTGCCACCGTCTCTGTGCCCGCAATCCTTGAACCCGTGGGCATGGCCAGAGACGATGGCAAGCGCCCCGACGGGGCTACTCTGGTGCCATGGAAGCTGGGTAGGGCTCTGGTGTGGGAAGCAACGTGTGTCGACACTTTCGCACAGTCCCACATCCAGGCAACCCGCTCACAGGCCGGGGCTGCAGCTGACCAGGCCAAAGTTCTCAAGCGCCGCAAATACTCTTCTCTTTTAAAGGACTATGAGTTTGCAGCGCTCGCAGTGGAGACAATGGGTCCCTGGTCGGCTGACATGAGGGCCTTCATGAGAGTCTTGTCGTCCCGGCTGATAGAGACTTCAGGAGACCCCAGAGCTGGCGCTTACCTCTCCCAGCGAATTCCTTTTTCCTTTTAGATGGTGTTTTCTTTTTATAGTTAGGTATATTTATTTAGTTTTAAGTTTTGTATATTTAGTTAACTTTTAGATCTTGTAAATATGTTTGTTTATAAATGTTGTATCTAAAATTAAAAAAATCCATAAACTTCCCTGAAAATTGCAATCTAATCGAAGCCACAAAAACCAAAAGGTAACTACTTAATATTTTTTTTTTAAAAACACTTAGAATTCCTTTTAAAATTCATCTACCCTTAATTTCAGACGATCCCAGCTCATTATGAACTAAACTGGAAAAGTATAATACTATTAAACTGGAATAGTATTTTCCGAGCCAGAACTATCGCATCTTTATGAATTATAATAGACAATACTATGTCATTGCAACATTCAATCGAGCTGAAATGCGATTACATCTATTAGCGACCAAAAAAATTGACGATTGAGACATAAAACGAAATATAAATAAACAACCGAGCTGAAATGCCACGAACTATTAGTGAGTAAAAAAATAGACGAAAAAAAAGACTGTATGTACAGTGAAAATAAAAAAGCGATTCCGGTGAAATGCGATAAACGGTGAATCGATACAAAACAAGGAATTTTTGCTTTTGAAGTGCTTTTGAGCTAAAGTACTAACAAATGGATAATTTTGATTCCCCTTTCCCCTTATACGCCTACAGTCATGCTAAACGTGGCCTCTAGGTCTTGTTACCTTTGGCTCTTTCTACTCCATAAGGGACAAGGAAGTGATTTATGTATGTATGTATTTTTTTCGAACTTCAACAAAACCTTGTACCAGAAACGGTCGGATCTACAGCAACAGATCAAACCGCAAACAACAACTTTATCTGTAAACAGCAAACATTAGAGACGGCTCCAGTATGACGTTACGCAGCTGTAAAAGCACTTTTCCGCCATTTCCTCTTCCATTATTAACGATAAAACAGCGGTCAAGCGTAAAAACCGCGACTGGCCCGAGTTCCTGTATCAATTTATTAGAAATGTGTCGTTAGAAAATTTTCTCCATGCAGTCGACCAAGAAAATGCTTTAGGTACCTACTTATTTTTACCCGACTGCGGTGAAGCCCAAATAAATAGAGGGTTATGTGTTTGCTATGTATATTATATACAGGGCCTCTTAGAATTGTTCTTACTCTTAATTTGACAATATGCATTACAGTAATAAACATGGTCTAAGAATATCTTTTTGTATTTTTTTAACATAATTAGGACATGTCAAATGAAGGGTTAACAGCTTCTACATAAAAAAATATTAATAAGTTTAATTATCATATTGAATATAGTAAATTTTAAGCCTTAAAAACCATTCCATCCTGTCAATCGGTTTGCCCTCCAGGCACTTGAAGAGATACTAAGATGATTTTTTATAACAGTGGGACCATGAGAACTGACCATAAACTTGACGTGATAAAGGAATATTTGGTCGACTTTCATATTTGAGTCAAAGAAGAAGTATTTTTATTATTATTATTATTATTTAAAATTATACACTAGCAGCTCTTTGAGCTGATACGTGTATATCACTGCACTTGTGTTCTTTGATCCTTTAAATGAATGTCTAGTCTATTTTTAAAACTATTCACCGAAGGTGCACTTATTACATGTTCGGGGAGTGCGTTCCACGAGTTCACAACACGGTTGGGTAGGAAATGTTTTCTGGGGTTGCTTGCGCTTGGCTGCTTGATGAGTTTTAAAGAATGCCCTCTCAATCGTGTATTTCTACTAATATGGAACATGTTTCCTATGTCTGGGACGTTGTAGTGGTCATGTAAAATCTTATAATGTCTCGATAAGATCACCTCGCCTTCTACGCTCCACCAATGTTGGTAGATTCAACTCTGAAAGACGTTCTTCGTAGGACTTATCTTATGTATGCCAACCAAATGGAATGGAGAATACGATGTTGATAATTTTTTCAACCCTAAATTTACCAATGAAGGTAAAAAAAATAAAACTAAATTTAAAGCAGGAGCTGACACGGTACCCTAAGCTTGATATTGTACAATTACTAAAGGAATATGATACTTAAGCTGCTCGTTTTGTGATACTGAGCGCAGACAACAATAACGCAACCCATTGCAAATAGTTTTGCAGGTTGAAACATGTCTACTTGCATTAACGACTTTTTTGACGACCAGGTAGCCTAGTGGTTAAAGAACCTGACTATGAAGCTTCAGGGTTCGATTCCCAGTCGGAGCAGATGTATAAAAAATACGCATGTTTGTTCTCGAGTCTTGGATATTTAAAATATATAAGTATGTTTATCCGTTGCCTTGTACCTATATTACAAGCTTTGCTTAGTTTGGGAACGGTAGCGATTTTGCTAAAACTCTGGACACAATTTTTAATACAGTTTGTTCCTGGTTAGAAGCTCATAACCTTAAAGTAAATTTGCAAACAACTAACTTGATTCAATTCAGACCCCACCGGAGATTACCTACGTTTAAAAGTTGATTAATATTTATGTCTAATAAAAAACAAAAATGAATTCACAAGCCTTCAATGGTTATTTCTGCATTGATTCAATTAAAATGTATTAAAGACTTTTTGATAATCGGGTGGACGGCGGTTCAAAATTAACCAAACATATTTTTGAGGTAGTTTTAAGCTTCTATAATTGGTAATCTACTAAACAAACTAGGTACTATGTTTGTCCCCTTGATGATGAGGCAAAACAGCAACAAGAAATAGACCCAGTTGTTTAATTACTGATTTAACTTCTTTTATTACGTGCATGCCTTGGGAGTGGCAGTTATTAGAAACAAGCAGCGGCAGTTATTACAAACAGCAAAGCAGATAATATAACGCCGAGAATATTATACTGTTACAACGTCTTGGTGACAAATTCAGTTTTGCGAACGTTTAAAAGGATTACACGGTTAAGGAGCAATAGACTACAGGCCCACGTACAAAAAATGTGGGTCATATGAACCACCAGGTGACGTATATAGGACGATATAAGAGCATAAAATAATAAGATTCAACACTATGCCGTCACTTGTAAGCTGTCCAACTGGGTGCTGGTGAGAATTCAAAAGTGCAGGTAGAGTGAGTACATTTTGGTCATATGATCATGTACGGCATTTTTACCATCGATAGATCCATGAAAAATAATAAGAAAGCGCGCAGTGCCGTAAAAAAATGGTGAGCCACAAAGTCTTCTTCTGATTCTTTTCTTTTGATTTTCTGACAATTTCGAGGGTAAATTTGGTCATTTGAGACTGTACGGCATCAGTTTCATACTGTTTCAATACAGCTTCTAATCCATTATTCCGCAACGCCGTACAAAAATTGTGCGACAAGGGGACAAAATCGAGGGTTGCAACCCCCTCTTTTTCCGTGGTCCGGGGGGTGATTTGACACAACATGAAATTAATTTATTTTGGAACTATTTTATGCATAGATAATATTTTTTTACATGCCGTACATTTTCGTTGGTCCAAAGGTTTGTAGGGAAAAAACACTCAAGGAACGAACCCATAGAACGAAATGTATGAAAAAAATGGTCTGCATTAAAATGTACGGCATAATTTTTTCCTAATTTATTTATCTTAATACTATATAAAACAAGGGAAAAATTTAGAAAATTGCTATGTTCTATTAATCTATGAATATTTAAACTTTTGCAAATTCAGTTTTTGTATTTCTCTATAATTTTTTTTAGAACAGTTTCTTTTGAACCGCACTACTATATAACAGTTGTATTTTACAATATCATGTTAAAAAAAAAGTTGCCGTACAGAGTCAAATGATTTTACAGCTTTATAAATCAAGTATACCATGAAATTAAGATAATCATTCAAATGAACAATAATTTTTTGACGGCATTATTTGTAATAGTACTTTTGAGTGCTAGATAATGTTTTGGAACCGAAGCCGTACTGTTTCAAATCACCCCCCGGACCACGGAAAAAGAGGGGGTTGCAACCCTCGATTTTGTCCCCTTGTCGCACAATTTTTGTACGGCGTTGCGGAATAATGGATTAGAAGCTGTATTGAAACAGTATGAAACTGATGCCGTACAGAATCAAATGACCAAATTTACCCTCGAAATTGTCAGAAAATCAAAAGAAAATATCGACTTTGTGGCTCACCATTTTTTTACGGCACTGCGCGCTTTCTTATTGTTTTTCATGGATCTATCGATGGTAAAAATGCCGTACATGATCATATGACCAAAATGTACTCACTCTACCTGCACTTTTGAATTCTCACCAGCACCCAGTTGGACAGCTTACAAGTGACGGCATAGTGTTGAATCTTATTATTTTATGCTCTTATATTGTCGTATATACGTCACCTGGTGGTTCATATGACCCACATTTTTTGTACGTGGGCCTGTAGTCTACAATACGCATAAATCGACTAATAGGTACGCATAAACCAACCAATAGGCATTAAAGCAACTCATACGCATTCGGTCCCATACGCATTCCAACCAACACCCATAAGATAACCCAATGCCAAACCATTTAAGACATACGTTCACCAAATTGAAACCAACTGGTAGCAATCGCGCTGGAACCCAACCCGGGCTCAACCTAACCTGGTTATACCTCTAGAACCTAGTTCATCATTAAAGGCGGCCTAGATCCAGGCACTGATAAAGCAGAGCCCTCAGAACGATGATTTAGCACAGCACAAAGGCGCTCTCGGCGGCACGTACGAACGCCACCGCACGTTTTGCGGGACAAGCAATTTTACATCCTCCAATAGAGAGCTATTATGGCCTGTCGATAAATTTAAATTATCGGTATCATTCGCCTCATTTCTCGTAAAAAAAAAAATCGCCTCTTACTTACTTACTTACTTATTCTTAATTCGTCTTATTCGCTATATTTTCTTTGATTCCATTCTATAACTTCACTCTTAATAAGTCATAGGATAAAAAAACTTGCATTGCATCGGAACGAAACGGATTTGACAATTATATAGATTAGATTAGATTCATTTATTTTTGTCAATTGTAAATAAAATAAAAGCAATAAAAATCAGAAATCCAATAATATAATCAAGAAAAAAATTACAGATTCAATGTCAAAGTTATTAAAGAAAAAAAAATATGTCACAAAATGATGCATAAAATGCGATAAAGTGTCAAGTTTGCGGGTGGTAGGGCCTTGTGCAAGGTCCGTCCGGATCGCTACCACCATCTTACTCGCTAATCCTGCCGCTAAGTAGCAGTGCTTGCACTGCTGTGTTCCGGTGTGGAGAGTAAGACAGTCGGGGAAATTACGGGCACAAGAGGCATTGCATCTTAGTCCTCTAGGTTGGCAACGCATCTGCAATCCCTCCGGGGTTGCGTGTGTCTATGGGCAGTGGTGATCACTTACCATCAGGTGACCCACTTGCTCGTTTGCCTTCCTATTCATATAAAAAAAAAAAAAAAAAAAAGTAGGTAATAAACATAAAAATATAAAAAAATAATAAAATAAAAAGCAATATGGTACAAAGTACAAATGACACATTCAATGTCAGGAAAAAATTATTTCACTGTACTACTCTTTTACAGATCACAATGGTTTGTCCAATGCGATCGACTCTATTCGCCGTTGTCGATTCCCGATCCCATGCAATTAAAGCTGATTGGTGGAAATCATATTTAGTCATCATTTTATGGTCATGGTTTACCTCAAACAAATATCATTATGAAATGACGTATGAAGCTTTATCGACAGAGCGTATCGACACACGACACTCCATTTTCCGGCCTCTTGTATTACACAGACTACATTTTAGTATTCTGCAGTGAGAAGCCGACACTTAACACCAAATTTACTAGCATTGGTTACCAAACATAGTCGGATTTCGGTGCAAAATACAGATTTCGCGAATATCGTTTTGATTGAAGTTTTGCTCGTTACATCATAATACTATACAAATTTGTATGAAAAGTAACCCGTTATTTGTGCTCGTCATTCTAGATCGTCAATCTAGATTTAGAAACGGTTTACTGCTACTATTATACGCGTTTGGCTCTTAAACGACGGAGACAAATATCAACATTTTACTGTTGTCGGCGGGTGTCTAAGAAAAAAGCTTTGTCTTTCCGTTCTTACAGGTTCATGACACGTATGAATGAATATTTGTCAGTATTAACCGGCAGTCTTTTCTAAATCTGCGGTTTCTGAATGTTTCACAGAGTTTGGATATAGAATCTATCGCAGACGTAAATTAGATGCAATTTCTTTTTGTAACATCCAGTACTAATGTCCTATATATTCACACGTTACGCTTTTACCAGCAGTACAGTCAGTTAAATAATATGTATCTAATCAAAGTTTCAAATATAAATACCATACGCTCTTAGACCGGCGTAATAACGTCGTTGGACATATTTTTAAAGAAAGAAAGACGACAGAAAAAGTAACATTATAAAAACACCAAAAAAGTTGCCGCTCAACATTTGTCTAATAAAGACGCTGGTTTTCAGGACAGTCAGAAACAAAAACAAAGCAAAAACTTACAGCTGAATTAATTCTACCGTTATTCTACAACTAAACTATATGACATGGCTGTGTGGACACCAATTCCTTTGTCTATCCCTGAGGATAAATTTTTGAGTAAGTAGTTTGTATGGTTTGGACACTTATTGTTGCACTTGGCCGTACGCGTATAATTTCACGTCACCTTTGCCCTAAAGGCAGTAGTTAATATAATATTAAATTGATGATAACTAAAATTACTGAATTATTAGCAAATCTAACCCTATAAGCAAACAGTCACAGCGCACTTGACACCAGCGGGAGCACTTGCGCAAACTAACGTAACTCAGCGGCACATGGCCGTGATTGGCGACACATAAATCGTTCAGCCGGCGCCATGTTGAAACGCTGACGTATGACGTAGGAACAGAGCGTTCACTTAGTAGCAAACATTAATGAAAATAATTAATAGGCCAATCAATATTTTGCTATTCTGTTTAAAATGACATGTTTGGGTCAAAAACTAACATTAAGCGCTCGTTTGTTTTTTATATGAACTAGAGTAACTAGCAAATGGTGACACAAACTCGTTTGCCATCCTAGTTAGTAAGATGAAAGTGTTGCGATCTAAAAAACGACGTGTAACCAAGACGTTAAAAACATCTATGTACCTTTATGCCACATACAATAATTTAATCGATTTTAAATATCCGTTTTAGCGAGCAGGCATGGACTCAAGCCACCCTACCGACAAGATGTGATGGTTTGGGAACACGCAAAATTTCAAGTATTTCTCTGCCGGCATTTTGGGCGTTAATCCATAGCACCTCTGGTCTCGCAGGAAAAATCCTTTTAAAGCCTCACCAGCTGCAAACCGTGAGATTGCGTGCTTGGTTGAAGCCTCAAATGCCTGGCTTGCTGGACCGAGCCCAAATTTTCCATCTCGACCCAAAATTCAACGGGTCTGGGATTCCGTAGCTTCAGAAAACACCATTCATTCCCTCATTGACTTTATTGAACTTATTTTAATTTTAATTTTTAACCTAAGTTTTATTTTATTAAGTTATTTTTAAGATAGTCTTAGTTTATATTTTAATTAACACTTTTGTAATTCCTTTCCTTTTTGCTTCCGCTGAGGTCTTCCCATCGAGTTACGACCTGGGTGCCTTTAAGAGGCGAGTGTATAATTTTCTGCAGGGCCGACAACGCACTGGCATCGCGTAAAGTGCTGCGGGTGTCTATGGACAGTGGTGATCATTTACCATCAGGTGACCCACTAGTTCGTTTGTCTGGCCTCTCTAACATAAAAAAAAAAAAAAAAAAAACATTTAAAAAAAAAAAAATTCTATAAGGTCGGTAACTGGGACGATCCAATCATTCAGCAGGTTTCTACTCACCTCTGGGAAACAAGTAACAGTAATGCAGAGAGAGCCCGCTTATTGGCGGTTTCTAACAGTCTGGATACTGGCTGCAAGCGTACCCGTCCACTAGCTATGGAAACCTTTAAGACAATAATAGTTGTTACAAACTCCTTGCGCCGCCCTCCTTCTACATTTGCTTTATTGTTTTATTGATGTTGACTTTGGACATGCTAGTGTCACCTTTTAATGAATCTACGTTTGTCAAAGAATACGCCTTTTCTTTAACGAAAAATAAATCCTGTGTCCGCGTGGCGAACAACAGTTTCAGCTTAGCTGTGGGTTTCATTAAAGCTCGGCGCGGCTATCGTTGAACCACATCGTTGCCATTTTGGTACCCACGTGGATCGTTTGGGTCATCACAGCCTCAGTTGCTCCAAAACACACATCCATAGAGCCAGCTGGACTGGCGCGTGATGATGGTAAGAGACCCGACGGCATGACACTCGTGCCCTGCCATATGGGACGGTCCCTCATTTGGGATGCCACGTGCGTGGATTCCCTAGCACCGTCCCACTTGCCTTCGACATCATTGAGAGCGGTCGCAGTGGCTGCAACGGCCGAAACCGCAAAACGCCGCAAACACGCTAATTTGGCTGACAGTTACGTATTCACGGCTTTTGCCGTGGAGACCCTGGGACCGTAGGGACCCCCGAAGAAAAAACCTTATTAAAACATTAAAAAAATATATATCAAAATCCACAGGTGACTATTGCCGGGAAACGAACCTGGATCCTCGTCATTTCGTGACGCGAGCACCCCTACACCACCCATAGCAGGTGGGTAAGCCTGCGAATTTTTCCTTAAGTATTGGTAAAAACGAAACTCTAAAAATCAAAGATGGCGTCAAACTCAAAGTTAATAAAACAAATCGTCCCGCTCAATTTATTCCGCGCTGTATCCGGATTCCTGAGCGATCTTCGAACCGCTTTATAATAATTCCCCGGGCGGTGTAGGCCCGTTCTTAACTAATATAACTTTTAGCCAAAGACAAATTCACTCATCCAACTTCTAGAACTCAATTAGGGGCTGACGCTTAGTGCTATAATCATATTATTGAGCACACCGTTTCAATTATGCGCGTAATACAATTTAGCATCGTTACAAATGTTTTAATGGCTATTTCCTTTTAAAAAATTATAAAGACAAAATCAACGACCATTTCTAATAAAAGATCTTTAAATTACCTAGCAACGCTTTTATTTCGAGTCAAATATTGCAATTCAAGTTTGACTTACGGTACCTATATTGAAATTATATAGGATGGATGACAATTGATAATGCAAGTATGGTCAACAGAAAATACAGTCGGTAGAAAAGTTTGCATTGAATATAAAAATTGGAATAAAAACTTAATAAATTATAAAGACAAAATCAAGGACAATTTATAATAAACGATCTTTGAATTACCTAGCAACGCTTTTATTTCGAGTCAAATATTGCAAGTCAAGTATGCTGCTAGCTCTTTAATTATATTTAGAATTATCTTTTCAAGTTTTTTAATGTTCGGTGTGAAAAATTGTATGAGCCACTCGGGAGCAAAATTATTTTCATCTAGGGCATCTTCCCTACGCTCAGGATTCAATGCAGCGCCCTCGCCATAAATACATCATTTTGCTCCCTCGTGACACAAAACTATGTTTGCCGCAAAAAAGCTACATCAAAGCATTCGTGGGTTTCTGCACCGAGAACGTCCACCTGGTGATGATTTTTTACCTCTAGGTGCCCCGCTCACTAGTTTACCTCCCATGTTGAGTATAAACAAAAACATTAGCATAGCTATTACAATAAAAACCCTAACGAATTACCACAACAATGGTTTTAAAAGCAAGAAAAATTTGTAGCTCTTATTGCTTGCTTTTGTAATAAGAACAGAGCTGAAATTAAAAACTTCGACTGCAAGCCGCTTTCGCATTACTCTTGGCCAAGATATTGCATGATTACTTACAATTGTATTTTGCAAAGTTATGACAATATTGGATGACAGTTATTACTTTATTAGTTCTATTAATTATACTATTCGTCAAGGGTTGTAACGAGGCTGTTATAGCTCGGTACAGACCTTTACCTTTTTATTACTTAACTTTAAAAAAAAAACATATTTTAAATAAAGCGTATTCTGCTCCTGTTTCAAAATTCAAATTCATTTCTTGTTTTCAATCTATCAGAGCTGCCTTTTCATTCGCTCTTCAGTTCTGCCAGTGCACAGTCATGCCTGCCCATTATATTTTATCAGTCTTCAAGTCTACAAGAACATTATTTTAAAGTGTAAAATACAACAGTTTGTGTAACGTCTCGAATTTGTGTTTTATATACCTACTGCAGAAGGCACAATTGTAAGTGTTCACCCATAATAATTTTCCATCCTTTGTTAGTTTTTCTATACTATGTACCTTTCTCCCTTAACACGTACCTATGTTTGTTTTAGGTGCCTTCATTTACAAAAATAAATTACTTAACACCGTCTATCCGAGTGTTATTTTCTCTCCGACTTAAATCCCGAACTCCACGCAACGTGACAGGGTGATCGCGTTCAAGACGGTGGAGCTCCCTGCACCAACGCGGCCGTAAACCGCGTAGTTTTCAATGTGTATGTATGAAAACATTTCATTGTACAAAAACACTTTTATAAAATCAAACGTATCCGTTTTTATCACTAATATTATAAAGGCGAAAGTTTGTGCGTGTGTATGTTTGTCACTTCTTCACGCGCATACGGCTAGACGGATTTGGATAAAATTTGGAACGGAGATAGCTGGTACCCTAGATTAACACAGGTTTTTTTTGTCCCGGAAAATTGCATAGTTCCCGCTGGATAGTGATAGACATGTCAAAGGTCGTACGTAGGTGCCTAGAGTCGCAACGTAAATAAATTAATCGAATTCTAAGCGGACGAAGGATCCCTTACGGGGTAGACAAAGCCTGAGGTAACAAGACCTAAAGGCCACGTTTAGCATAATTGTGGGCGTATAGGTGGAAAGGGGAATCAAAATAGTGATGGGTTGCTATCCGCATCGCCTATGTCATGATTCCTAAGATTTTCGCCTATTCCCTCGATGGGCTTTTACCATCTGCGCGGGAAGAGAAGCAACTGGTACATTCTATGTTTTTCTTTACTCCCAGACCAGCATGGATTCTGTTTCTATCGCTTTTCTGTTTCAGTGCACAATATAATCATAAATTCATGCCAAAGCGCATGTCCACGTTTAAGTTCAATCGAAATTGCAATACAGTTTACGTAAAGCAATGAATGTAAATTTAATTTCCTGCATTCGTCTGATAGTAGTTATTAAAATCATTGTCAGAACACAAGGGCTATAAATTCAGAAATTGGAAACCCAGTTCGTATATTTATGTGAAACAGGCATTTCAATAATAAACTGATAAATTTACCAGAATGAATGTGTTGAGAATAGAATGCAAGATTTAAAGAAAAATACTTTATTGAAAGTAAAAACATAAAATGCAACCGCCAGCTCATAAGGAGGCTGGAGCAGAGACAGAACAGAGCAGAGCACAAACACAAGTTTTTTCATATACCTAAAATTGTTACAATAAAGTGTTTTCACACTGTCTTATATGTTTATATGTTCAGTCTTGCACTGAACAGAGTGAGTTGCACTAAGTTACCTTAATAATAACAATACTACTTCTTTTTTAATATGGCCTCATCGATCGATGCGATTCGCCAATTTCAAAGTAATAAATAGAGTATTCAAAAATCTTGTGACAAAAATCTCGGCAACGTTGTAAGTCTGTCGGGCTCTTAGCCAACGGATAATGATATCCCTCAGAATCTGCCAAGAAATCATCAACCGATGCCCAGGGTGCACCGGACCAAGCACTGCTCTTCCCCTCGGACGGATCCAAAAACGAACCTCAGCTTTTGACCACACGCGGAGGTAACCCGACTCGCACCCCATCACAATAACTATCATCTTAAAAGCTCTTTTCGTCTACGACAGATACAAGCATTTGGTACCTAATAAAGTGCAGTCATGGTAACATTAACTTAAAAAATTACAAACCCTCATGCATTAATAATAAAAAAATCCAACATGGTACTACCGTGAGACTCAATCATAGTTACACAAGCGGATAACTCATTTATAAAATTCCAATAATGCTTGACATGTTTCGGACTAATTCATAGTCCTCGCCCCTGCGGCAGCGAAACGAACAAGCTCCAGGAGGAATGACTATGAATTAATCCAAAGCAGTGCTGCTTGCCAGTTCTGTTAGCTTGAACTGTGACACTACCGCGTGTCTAGATAAAAACAAAAAATATTTATATGCCAAAAATGTAACCATTGTGGAAAAGAGCTAATATTCTTCAAACTACTGGACCTATTTTTTTCAAACATGGCTAAGAATCACCGCAAGGAAACTGGCTTTGGAATAAAAAAATCGCATCCAACGCGATCCATCCGCTTGAGAGCTACGATGCCTTTTGTGTGGGGGGTTAAAAAAGTAACGCGAGCAAAAATATGTTTTACGCCATGTTTAAAAATTCGTGTTAAAATAAAACTAGAACGGGGGCGATGAATAAAAAAGTGTGCCCAATTTATGCACTTGCCACGCCCAAGGGATTAACACGCTGCAACACTTCGCTATTCTGCTGGCTATTTTACGGAATATGATTATACTATCTGTTGTCCGCTGTTGAGGTTGGTAATCACGAGACGTGTTACACTGTTACTGGCAGGCTCGAAAATGTTTCAATTTGATTTTTAAAAATCTAGCTCCATCGATACTGTCGATGATTCTGCCAATGTCGAGTGTAGGCGACGCACCTATTTAGGCAGCTACTTTTTTGTCAAACTATTATATTTTGGTACTGGCCACAAATAAAGTTAATTGCACGCAGCGCTAAAAGAAAACAAAAACAAAAGATAGTCTTGTCATTGCTCTTGTCAACGCTGCGTGTTGAATTTTTACTATAATTTAAATTGTTTAATTTTACTAGTTTCTACAGTCTACATCGAGGTTGAAGAAGATAATGCTTGTTTTTAATCAGCCGTTGTTCTCGAAAATGTAATGAGAAAAGCTTTGTGACAAGTCTGTCACTGTGATACTGTCGATGTCGTTTTACCTTCAAGAGATATTGTGATTTGATAAAAGTATTGTAACAATAATTAATTGAATACAGCGCAAAGAATGTATTTACAGACTCGTTTTACTTCTACCTTCAAGACTATTATATGACTAGACAGAATTAAAATGTCAATGAAACCTTGGCTTGTAAAATATTGCTAACTTTTAGACGATGTCAAAAATGAGTTACAGTGCGTAAATAAAACACAATCTTACGTTTTCGTCTCCTGGCGAGACATAATTTTTTGGCAGCAAATATGATCTTGGCTAAGAATCGGCATCGACTTGAATGAAATGTCGGCGACTTGCCCGATTTCAAGGGACAAAAGTTATTACAAGAAAATATTTATTTTTTAACATCTCCGGTCTATATATGGAACAGACATAGATATATTATGGTGGAAGCTACCACTAAACGATTTGCTAAAATGAGTACAAAGAAAGAATATGAACTCTGTTTTCATATAAAGGTCATCTTAACCTTAGTTAACGGTTACCCCTCCTCAGGTTCAAAAGAGTCTTGGAAACATAGAGAATTCAGTACAAACAGATCCATTAATATAATCAAACTTGAATCGAGCAGAATAATGGAAACTGGCAACGACACAAAAAAGTATCTCAGGGCTGTTACAATGACTCTAAAGATACTGAGGGAATCACTTCATATATCTGAGGCATCTGATGATTCCTTTGCCTTCAGGACAAAAGTCAGATTCATACACCGAAAAATTGAAAACAAGATAATCAATGAAGACTTTGATTATGTTGAATTGTGCCAAAGTTGTTTATGCGCCTTAGAAGTCAACTGGAGGCTTATAGAGGTCACTAGGAATATGGAAGCCAGCTGCAAGACAGATAAGTATCACAGCTGTAAAGTGGACTAATTCATACCAGCTCGATAAGCTTCCTGTACAAGTTTAACGTCCGGCAAAAGGGGTAATTAGGAAACTAGTAGCACCTTTCTTTTAAAAAATGATGCAGCAGACAGTTGAAGAAAAAAAAGGATCATTTACGGATACAGTCCGCATGGTAATTTTAAATTTCCATTAGCGAAAAATCACCCACGTTTTCCATACGAAAATGTCCAATCGGAATCGAGTTGTTAATGGAACAAAGTTGCTAGTAATTGAAGTTGAATCCGATCCCTAAACAAAAGAACAATAACATAAAAACCAGATAAAACTGGCTCCTAAAATTCCCACGCGACTGCCATCCGGCCATCAATCGAGCAATGATCGGAGCCTCAAAAGATACAATATAATTGTCACCATCGCCATCTTGTTCGATCAATTCGACCCAGTAAATATTTGCGATAGCACATTTTCTGCCTTTCAATCACTGGCATGTCAAGTCAGTGCGACCTCTGTTCCCCGCTGCCAAACAGAACTCACGGCCAGCGATACTAGTCGAGGGAGCGTTTAGTCTACTTGAAAGTGAAATAAATTTCTTAAGATTCTATTGCTAAATCCCAACCATGTTCGGCTGCGGCTGCGTGTTAGTTATGCTACTGTTGGCTACTGGCTGGTTTGCGGCCTACTTTTACCCTTTTGATATATGTCAATATTTTACACTGTCAGTCTGCCTTGTGCCATTTGTACGTCCCGTGTTTTGCTACAATAATTAAATACTTATACGTTTCTAAGTGTTTCCATCATCCTCCAGTCACGTTTATACAGTCCACTTCCAGTAGCTATCAACTACAGAAAATTCGTTAGCTAAGTTTGAGTTATTTTATGACACCATTTTTGCTTAAATTTCAATTGCGCACTTTTTATTTGACATTGAAATGCTTGCGAGTTGTTTTCTGTTTTATTAAAACCGCTCAAGAACAAATCTATTCGTTGAAATTGATATGACGTGCCGAATCTTGACATGACTCTAATAACCTTTGCAAGTAAAAAGAACAATGCACATCCCTACATTTGAGCTGTAAAAGTTTAGTACCATTTTGTTACTAGTTAAAATAAATAAATAAATAAATAAATAAATATCTTGGGACAAATTACACCAATTGACCCAGCCCCAAACTAAGCAAAGCTTGTGCTATGGGTACCAGGCAACGGATAAACATACTTATATAATGTAGATAAATACATACAACATCCATGACTCGGGCACAAACATTACATTACTTGATATACCTATTTTGTAAACAACGTCAAAGGCAAACGAGCAATTGAACATGAATATCCCGCAACATCGGAGCATTACCGATGCATCGTCGAAAAAAACCTTGTGTGTCAGTCAGTAATTGCACTGGATTTCCGTATTTTAATAAATTTAAATTTTAACAGTTTTTTTGCTTTTGTTTTCCTCTTCTTCTTATAATATTATTATATTCACGCAGGGGATGCGATATACCACATCAAGGGGCCTTTCTGTAAAACAGCGCTGATCAGTCAAGCCCAGCCACACGATGAGATTGGTACCCATTGCTAAACTTGTGTGTTTACTTTTAAGTTTATAACATGTAATTTTTGTTTCTCTATGTACATTGTCACTAGCAATAAATTTACTTTATTTTAACGCACACTTCATCTAAGAACTAAACCGCTGGCCCTCAATAACATTCCAGCAACTCGCCCACACTCAGCAGCCCACCGCGATTCCCTGCGAAGCGTAAAAAACTCATTCAGTGGGCCCATAACATCATCCCTTACTTTAATGGTGGTATTAATTCTTTTCTGCGCTGTTCTACGCGTTTTTATTGAAGACAACAATGGTTTTATGGTATTTTCTTACCGTTTACTCTTATTTTTCTCCGTTAGTGATGGTGGATTGTGTTTAAAGACGCGAATGACCATTGTGAAACAGATTTACAAGAGGAAATAAAAATGTTTTCCGTAGTGATCCAGCGTTGAGTGGCTTTAAATTTTTATTACAATAGACGGCTGGTTTAATGGCCGCAGGTTTGTTTGTTAGCGTTCGCCGTAGACATTCCTTCAGTATTTCCGAGCTCAAATGATTTACCAACAGTTAAATTAAACTACGAGTAGGTCCGCCAAAATGGGTTCTGAAGTTTTCACGGTTATTAAAACGCACTTAGTGAAATGTCGCAACGAAAATGTGTATTAAGACGCATTTTTACGATCAATATCTTCCTAAAACCTAAAGCTTAGTTAGAACCACTATAGGTCAACCATTTAAATGAGCCTTACCCTGCTCCCCTGCACCGTACGTGCGACGACTCATTTAAGCGGTCGGTCTATACAAAAACACTAATTAAGGCCCGACTACACTGTCGCGTAAGACATTGACGGTGCGTTTACGCTATAAAATGCATCAAGAAACGGTG
This sequence comes from Pandemis cinnamomeana, assembly GCA_932294345.1. Lineage (NCBI taxonomy): Eukaryota > Metazoa > Arthropoda > Insecta > Lepidoptera > Tortricidae > Pandemis > Pandemis cinnamomeana. Next base: position 11,429,345 of record OW028721.1, read on the forward strand.
AGCAAACATGACGCCTACACGTCACTGCGTATGCGTATGATGTGTCGTTCCTTACCCTCCTCCTCCTTTCCCTCCTCCTCCTTGCCCTCTTAACAGCCCTAGTCATTCAAACGTGACAACCAATAAGGCTCACACGCCAACGTCATCTACATAATAAATAAATCTACAAAAAATCCTTCTGCAATGGAATAAATCATCAAGTTAAATTTGACATAATGTTTTTTCCGTGGCGTACAGTGCCCGTCAGTTCATTCGTAGTGCGGCGGTTAAGAGGTAAAAGCGACGCTCCACTGTTGCGCACGCTGTGCTAAGACACGCTATACATGTTACCCACGTGGATCTATTGGTAATTTCGTGCGTAGCATGACCGTGGGTAATGGGCCGTAGCCTTAACTCTTCCCAAAACAAAACTATATCCACTGTATCCAAAAACAAAAACGAGCGTAAAAAACAAATGACAACCGCTACCCTTCCTCCGTCCGTGCATACAGTAGTAGTTGACCACGGGCGGGTCGATTTGTAACAGACCTGAATTTGTAATCTTAACGTTAATACAAAAGGTAAATGGGCCATCGCTGTTTTCAACCGCTGTAATGACGTCATCACCGGGTCCCCAGTAATCGAGGGGTGTGGGCACTTTTATAGTATCCAAGCTATAAGGCAGGCGTCTTGCACACCGAATACAACACATTTAAATATTCATTTCCTTAATCAGAACTAACTTCTCTTGAAACACACGGTCTATACACCTTTATGCCACAAACAATAAGGTCGGTGACACATAATACTCGACATGATGGCTGTATCAATATTTATGCCCTCGACTATACATAGATAAACCACGTTTTTATCCCTTTAGGGGCTTAAGGGGTAGACAAGTCTTGAAACAAATTGTTCATTATATAAAATAATATAGGTAGATATACCATCTCGGAAACGGTTTTTTAATCACTTCCTCAATACATAGTACCTATACAAATATATTAACTACGTCAGATTGGGTCAGTGGCTGAAATAACTGAGCTTTAGACACATGTGTAAAAAAAAACATTACTCTCTAGAAGATTATCTAACGGCCCGAGGTAATAATATAATTAAGCAATAAGTTTATTTTCAACATAATTTCATCCTATCTCGAAGGCTATTCCACATAATTATCTCACAATATAACATTTTAATCCAAAATATCATTCATAATTCAAATTTGACGACAATTGTTCGCAAGACAAGAACACATCTCTCAGAATATATTATCGTGTGTTTCAAATAAGATTTGAACTTAGTCCTAGAAACTTGAGGTAATCCCTAGGCTTTAAAGGTGACATGAACTTGATGTAGAACACTACATTTCACAGTAAAGTTTTATGTGACACATAATACCTCAAAGCAAAGCATGGAAACGAGACTATCAAAGAGGAAAAATACTGCACAATAAGGGTCCGACCACACCCGCCCGTAAAAGTTGTTGATGGTCCTTTTACGCAGCAAAATGTATGTAAAAACAGTGAGTAAAAGTGACATGTCACTGCGTATACCTACGCGACGGTGTGATCGCTCCTTTAAGCTACGATTTGAGCAGCACTTCTAGTGGAAGTGCAATGTTTTAGTAGGTATTATCACGTATCTTCGACGCAGACCTGAGGGGGGGGGGGGGGGGAATGTGCGGTGTTGCTGTAGGAAAAAAGAGCAACGATTGGAAAATAGGTGTTCGGTCTGACAGACGGTCCTCGAGAGCATAATGCCCAGCACAGCCCCAAACGACGTCGTAAGACCGGCCCGAACCTTTTGTATGAATCTTATCTGCATTTTGTTGTGTCCGAAATTGTGGCAAAGGCTTCAGGTAATTGTGGAATCCACCCTGATTTGCTGGACGCATTATTTTCAACGTTATTAATCGTTTTGGGTAATGTTATTGTTGTAATTTGGGTTAGACGAATTAAAATATTATTCCACGCGTTTCCGAGTAGTTCAGGTTTCCCTAGGGGACGGGATGAATGCCGTGGGGTGTATAAAACATATTAAATAATTAATTATGCTTAAATTTCATGGCCGGAGATTTAAGCATGGGATCATGGTAGTCCAATAAAAATTAAATTAGTTGGATAGATTACGCGTGTGTGTGTGTAAGTTGGTAGGTACCTATAACTTTTTACTATTACACTTTTTACTGATAAATGTTACGTGAACTTTCACAAAACGCAAGTTAACCAGAGTGAAGCGCTTTTATTCGATGATAGTAAAAGGACCATTATAAATCAACCAATAGGTAAGTTCTAGGATCAATTAAATTTTCCAATTTGTCCTTTGTGCTCACTTCATTGTGCACTCGCCCATTAATCAACTTGCTCATAATTAATTCCAGGCTCAGAACCTTTACTAACGTATCTACAAATGGAACGCTTTCAAATTAACTTTTACCCACTATAGTAAGTAGCGTTTCTTTAATTTATCAATCATGTACAGCAAAAACACTATTATTTGACATCATCATCATCAGCCTATATTATCATTTGTCATTGCCAGCGGTTGTCGGTTCTTCGCGAGATATGGCCGCGGCCCACTGCCACTTCAGCTTGCTATTATTTGACATGATATATATAATATATATTTATGCCTTCAACTGTACTAATTACTACATTTAGTAAAATTAGTTCACAAAACAAAAACTACTAACTCGACTAACCTCTTAGTTTTATAAGATTTAATGTACTACTAACCATTTTATGCACTCAGTCTGAAATAAATTATTATTAATTATTATTACTTATTAAAAATCATAATTATTATTTATTTACGACAACCAACAATTCAAATTTTTTTTGAAATACAACTACCGTGAGGTATGCTCGACGAGTTTCGAACCAATCCGTGGTTCTTTATCAAGGTGAGCTCGAACAGAATAATACAAACGGCACGCTTAATAAAACACAAAACAAGCTCATGATAAATTTCAGATGTACTTTCGCACATAACTTCTGAATATATAATACAAACCCACGATCGAATCGACTATCATATACATTAAAGTCGTTATTCAAATCTCCAGACTATCTCAGTAATTACCACTTTAATATTTACAACCCATCACTATTTTGATTCCCCTTTCCACCTGTATACGCCCACAATCACGCTAAACGTGGCCTTTAGATCTTGTTGCCCTGGGCTCTGTCTATCCCGTAAGGGATAAAGATGTAATTATAATTAATATGTTACAAATAAATTAAAGTCATTATCAGATTATTACTACAAGATTACAACAAGAAGAGTGCTGCTAGCCGCTTCTCTAGGCAAAAATCAATACGTCTTGGCGGCCGGCCAGTGTTCGCAGGAGGGAAATATGTTTACGCTCTCAAACCTATGTCCAAATCATTGTTTTTGTGCTAAATTGTATGCAAGCAGATGTTTTTGTGTAAGCACTTAAGTGAACAGGACTTTGTTTATATTGAAGATAAGGGTATAAGCATTTTTTCCGCGTTGGAAAAATGACCGAAACGCTAGTAGTATTTTCAGTTTATCTTGTGGCCTATCTTACGCTGCGTCCTCCGGTGTGTTGGCGCCATTCGAGAACCTTCCGGCTCCTTCGGCCGTCGGTTCCATGAACCACCATGACCTGCCCTCTGCCACTTTAGTATGGCAATTTTACGGGCTCTGTCGTCGGCCATTTCGACATGCTCTCGCGCTGACAAAACATTTTTCTTCTTAGAGGGGTTTGCGGAATACAATACACCTCATGGTATATTGATGTATGTATGTATGTATGTATAACTCTTTATTGTACATAAAACACAAGAAAAAGATGAATACAGGACAACACACATGCACAAAGGCGAACTTATCCCTAAAAGGGATCTCTTCCAGTTAACCTTTGAACGATTGACAGGACATGAGTATTAAGCAAGAGTAGACACACAGAAAAAGTAAAAGAACCAATCGAAACCTAAAATAATCCTAAATGTCAAAATTTTAAATAATGTGAGATATAATAACAAACTACACATAATAGATAAATACGATAAACTAATACACAAATAAAATATACTACATAATATATAAATATATATACATACACACACAAGTTACAAAACACTTCACATTCATTTAAGAGGATCCATCGAGCCAATACGCCTTCAAGCGATGATGGTAGGTTTGTCAGTCAGTATGGGACTGACGGGCCAAGCATAAGACCTCAGGGGAAGAATCCTGCAGATGATCTTTATTCCATCTCAAAAAGTACAGAAACTGGACTCCAGACCCTTGGTATGAATCATTTGGGTGCTGAGATGGGACCATTTCGTGATGTTTGTGCTCATTTTTTTTGCTTCTTTTTGTTTTTGTAATTCATTATATATCACGAATAAAATGTTTTCTTTCTTTCTTCTTTCTTTCAGCGGTGAGATTGAGGTTACGGATTGCAGCAGTCAAAAGATTATGGCGTCTGCCTATAACTGGTTGTTGAAGACTCTTTTAGCACGTTTTAAAGATTCAAATTCCAAATCACCTACTAATATTTCTTTCCCAAAGCTTCCTCCTCTTACTGCATTAGACATCCAAGAAGCGGAAAATGCCATCCTCAGAAAGTCACAGATGGACAGTTTTAGCGAAGAACTCGCTCTCACGCGCGACTCCAAACCTTTACCCAAGTCAAGCAAGTTATTTTCCTTGTCCCCGGTTCTCGATCAATGCGGTTTGCTCAGGCTGGACAGCCGTATTAAGTTTATGAGAAACATTGATTTCGACACCGCGTCACCCGTCATTCTTGATGGCCGCCACCCCGCCGTTCGTCTTCTTATACGTCATTACCACGTAAAAGCTGCACACAGATTTAACGAACTAGTTTGTAACGAGTTGAAGCAGCGATACTGGATACTGCGATGCCGCAGCGCAGTACGTACGGTCGCCAGGCAATGCATGTTGTGTACCAAGCGCAGAGCAACGCCACAGATTCCACCGTTGGGCAACTTGCCAGAAGTCCGACTAGACCACCATGTCCGTCCATTCACTAATGTAGGCTTGGACTACTTCGGGCCTGTAGACATTTCAATTGGACGGCGCAGAGAGAAGCGTTGGATAGCCCTTTTCACCTGCATGACCATACGCGCAGTTCACTTGGAAATTGTCGCAAGTCTTACAGCCGATTCTGCTATTTCATGTCTTCGACGTTTCATGGCACGCAGAGGTATCCCGAGGAAGATCTTGTCAGATAACGGCACATCGCTTATTGGAGCCAACCGACACTTGGTCGAATTCTATAGTCAGTCAGTGCAAGATTTCGCTGCCAACAATAAAACCGAGTGGAATTTTATACCGCCTGCGTCGCCTTTCATGGGCGGTTGCTGGGAGCGACTCGTGCGCACGGTTAAGACAGCTCTTATGGCAACACTGAAAGAGAGAGCTCCTAGAGAGGAGCTGCTTCATACTCTTCTTTTGGAAGCTGAGGCGTTGGTCAACTCAAGGCCTTTAACGTATGTTGCCCAGAACAGTGATTGCCAGAGTATCACACCTTTTCACTTCCTGATTGGCTCGTCTTCCAACCAACAGTTACCAGCTCGCCTTGATGATAAAGTCTTCTCGCTGAGGATGGAATGGCAGAAGGTATTGCGCCTCTCAGAGCACTTTTGGACGAGGTGGCTCAAAGAGTATCTGCCCAGCTTAAGGCCAAAGAAAAGTCAAGGCCATTACCAGAACATGAAGGTTGATGATGTAGTTGTCGTCGTGGATCCCAACTTACCAAGGGGGGTGTGGCCCATGGGTAGAGTTACTACAGTTTATCCGGGACAAGACGGAGTCGTGCGCGTCGCTGAGGTGGCTACAAAGGGAGGCTTCCTAAAGAGACCCATAAGGAAGCTAGCTCTATTAAATGAGCAAATTGTGTAGTTTTCTACACGTGGGCGGCGATGTTGAAGACTCTTTTTAATAACCTTTTTTTTACTGTCTTTTGTAAAACCCTTTTAAAAAAGCTTTTGTAACAATTGATTAAATTTGAGATATGTCAGCAACTTGGGTCGTGTGATTTGCAGTTCTCCAATCCTCAACAGGTAGCAACTTGAGACCAGGAGTCTCACTACAAGTGCAGCTGATAGAAGATGGAGGAGAAAACCCATGGAACTGTACAAATTGTCGTCTGAACGAATACTGTCTCAAAGAGAGATATGCAACTGAACAGGAGAAAGATTACCTCAATCGCATCATCAACCCGGACAATCCTTTTTCAGAAAAGGTGGAAGAAGAGATATCTTACTCTAAAGAACATGGATGTCTCATGACAGAAAAAGTTTTTGCCCCTAGAACTATATTTCACTTTGTCGAGAGAAGTAACAGGACTTTCAAGGGGCAGAGCAAGACTAAGAAGGCTCAAAAAGAATACGCTTATGGGGCCGTCATTTCCTTGATGGAAACTGCTGACCCCACAATAACTTTGTCTTACCCCAATTCATCCATTTCTATAAGAAACCATTTGATTTCTTTGGTGGAATCCCAAGCATCAGGAATGAACCTCACTGAAAATGAGAAGGAAAGAGTAAAGAGAGCCATCACTGTTTTGAACACTGGAGTGATAGAGAGTACTTGTCAAGGCAATGATGATTATGACGACATGGATTTCGACATGTAAGTGCCCCAGACATATTGTGATGGTGGTGAAAAGCAAACTGTTTAAGATATTATCGTGAGATCGGCTCATCAATCGTTATAGTTGGTGTATAGCAGTCGCAACGCTAAGGTCCGGCCAGCGCTCCCTCGGGCCGGCAGCGGAGGCGTCGCTCACAGCGCGTCGCGCGCCGTCAGCTTGTCGATGAGAGCATATCGCGAACTCCTTAGTTTTGTAATTTTCTTATATTTTTTCTAATCATTTTGTTTTTTGAAGTCTTATTGACATATTTGTTGTTGTTGTTACATAAATCAGAGTAAAGAAGCAATTCAGTTTCATGGTGTTCTCATTTGCCATCTTATCCTTCATTATCCTCACATTATCATACAGTACGCACATCGTACGCTTCATCGAATATCAGCACATGGTAGAGTGCTACAATGACGGTGGGAGCGTAATAACTCGTGCTCGCGAGCTATATGTACAGCGGGGGTACGTGGAGGAGGGACGTGTTCCCGCAGCCAGAACGATACTTGGTGTGGTACAGCGACTGTGGGACACGGGGCCTTACAGGCCGCAGATGCGAAACATCGATGGTGAGAGGCCCACTACCCACTCCGAAGGTAATTGTGTTGTCATACTTTAACAGATTTCCAAATTGATATTTGTTTTGACGACTGCAATGAACAATGAGTAGAAAAACTGAAATTATTATTCTATTTTTAAGGTGCCAGAACAGCAGAGTTAAATTTTTTTGCACAACATCCCTGGGAGAGCATTAGAAGAGCGAGCCGTGCTGTAGGTTTAAACAGAGGCTTTGTATGGAATGTGTTAAAGTCAGATAAACTTTACCCATTCCACTTAACCAAGGTACAGCACATACTGCAACCCGATATGCCGGGTCCGATTTTGTGAGTGGCTGCTGCAAAATCGCCAGCGGAACATACTTTGGACGGACGAGCCAACCTTCACTCGTGGGGGTTTTTTTTAACGTGCATAATGAGCATCATTATGGACGTCCTAGATTTAGTCAGAACGTGTGGGCAGGCATATTAAATGGTATTGTGCTCGGACCGACCTAATTTGATCTGAAATTTGACCGACTTAATGGTAGCAGGAACCTCGTTTTTCTCACCACCCAGCTGGAGGACATGCTAGATGGAGTCCCACTAGCTGAAATAACAGACCTGTATTACCAACAAAACGGCGCGCCAGCACATTACTGGCGGGTGGTACGGCAACACTTAAATCAGCGTTTCGGGGCGCGCTGGATCGAGCGCAGCGGACCTGTAGCTTAGCAGCCACGGTCCCCTGATCTTACCTCCATGGATTTCTTCTGAGGGGTAAAATCAAGGATCTGGTTTACACAAACCAGCCCGACGTCAGCAGTCCTGAAGAGCTTGAAGAACGTATTAGAAATGCGTTCGACGCGGTGAAGAGCGACACGGCCGGTCTGCGTAGAGTAACGACAGCACACGTACTCCGCCGCAGAGTGCTGTATCGCCCAACATGGCGGCCATGTCGAGCCTTTCATGAGGTAGTCTTTTTATTCACCGATCATTCGAAGACGCCTGAACCGATTTGGAATTATACTGTGTGTGATTACGGGGTTTACTTCACGTTGAGTGGTAATGTGATTTGACATGTTGTGAGTGACTAAAACGGACACAATAACTTAAGGTCTGTAATCAATACCCAAGTACTTCATAAGATTAGAAAGAAATACAAAATATGCGAATGCTCACAACTTTAGATTTCTGGCTTGTACTTCTAAATTTCACAGACAAAATTTAATTTTCCCGATATAAAATTAGTTACGCTACCCGACATTGTGTGTCGCTTATGTTGCGAAAGATCGATAGTTTGACGTGTAGTACTATGAGTAAACACCTGTACATGGAACGACAGATTTTTCAATCCCTTTCTCATCGCGGTTTAATAATACTGTACTAACATACTGATAGATCAAAACGTTTTAAGTATTGATTGAGTCAGGCGTTACTTTGAGAAAGCCTATATCTTTAAAGAATAAAAAATATTTACCTTGCTACTCATTACCAAACAACCGCTACGCTTGCGTTTAGTAGCGGGATGTAAATGTTTTCTGTTCGTATTCTAAGTAGGTATTGTTTCGTACGACATTCAACATACACATTGGTATTCATATTTGCACCCATTACAAGCAAATTTCCCGTCATTTTTACGCGGATATGCAAATACCACCACAACATTTCATAATCCAAACACGAAATCGCACCAACAACAGTGTTGACACGTCGTAAATTTCACCTGAAAATTCAGCAACAGAGAGAAATTGAATCTGTTCCCTAATTAATATCTGACGCCGCCAGGTGTCCTCACATACCGAGGTTATACTAATCTACATAGGCATGGTTTACATTAGTTGTACTAATTTGAAATTGGAATATTAATGTCGATCTGCGCGAGTGATAACGGTGTCGTATTACGAGTAATGCGTGCTTCGCGAATCCCGAAAATGATATTTCAAGCGACCGTTTCATCGTTTACTAATAAAACATTGGATTGAGTTAAAGTTATGATAATTTATGCAGCCGACTTCGGTTATAAACGCTTAACTGAATTCTACATTCTACAAAGTCTACCAGCCAGTCAAACCTTTTATTCATGTAAAATACTTTTTGAAGCACTACAAATGGTCAGATTGACTTGAATTGAAAATACGTACAGAGTTTCGGTGACAATGCAAAATGATTTTGTTTAAAAAGATATTATTAGCAAAACAAACTGTACTTGTGATTGTTGAAAATTGCGATGTATAACATTAATACAAATGGTCTTGTCCCATAAAATTTAAGTTCAGAATGTATAGTTTGACGTAATTTTTATTAGTCATAAAACGTTTTATTGCTGTCACAAAGTATATTTTCTAGAGTTGTTAAGAAACATACCTACTACACTCTAATGACTTTTCCAAAATACCTGAAAAATACCATTCAGACCCACCATACCCCTGGCACTACATCTGGGGATAGCGTGGGACTGAACCATACCACCATAGTAGTGCTGGGATTTGAGAAATTAAAAAAAAAATCGACGGAGCCCCGTTACGCGGGACTCCTATTCTGGGTGATTTGCCCTTCGGGAATAAGGGCTACCTAACCTACCTAATACCCGTTGCTTACAGCACTACGGTGGTATGGTTCAGTCCCACCCTACCCCCAGGGGCAGTGCCAGGGGTCTTAACCCGAAAAATACATGGTTTCATGTGTTATAAAAGAAAGACTAACGATTATTATGACCAAAGAGATTTATTAGACAAAAAGGGGCCTGTTTTAGAAAATGATCCAGCACCCTGTATATCACAATATTTCTTCCATCTTCTTAAATCAATGGTAAATATTCCTTTGTTTATTGTGCTCTTTATTTATTTATTTTATTGATATATATTATAGGTAGTATAAAGTAGTTTATTGACTGGTAGGTTTTAGGAGTTTATGTATTATATTCGGTAAAGTTATGTATTGTGGCTCTCAGTGTCTGCAATTTTTAAACTCACTCGTCCATCCCTAATATAATATTCCTTTCATCCACTCAAAGGTTGACTGGAAGAGATCCCTTAAAGGGATAAGTCCGCCTTTGTGCATGTATCTCAGTGTTTGTCAATTGTATTTTGTCTTGTTTATTTTACCTGCAGAATTCATTTATCGCTTCCCGCGAATAACACCCAATTTTCCGCGATAAAAGTAGCCTATGTGTTACTCCAGACTATAATCATCCATACATCCATACTCACAAACTTTTACATTTGTAATATTAGTAGGAAGTAGGATGGTGCTAAAGTGCACAGTTTAAACTATTTCCTAACTGTTTTTATCAATGTAAACCTTCCTTAACAACCAGAAGGCGCGAGCGCAATTTGTCTCAATAAGCACCGGGCTCCGTATTCGCATTAATCAGTCGACATGCACTAATTGTTTCTTTTAATTTGCCATCTAGATTAAATTGCACATTAGGAAATGAAAAAAGCTATTAAGTGGAAGCTACACTGGGTTTTTAACCCCCGAAGCAAAAAGAGGGTATACACCGCTTTTGAGTTTGATGTCAACGTCCATGTCTGTGTGCGTGGTATCATAGTTAACGGATGAATCAATTTTGATGCAGATTATTTCATTCTGAAAGTTTCCTTGCGGTGGTTCCTAACCATTTTTGGTAAAAATCGGTCCTGTATTTTGAAGAGTATCAATTTAGCTGTTTTGCAAAATAATGTGAGGCATCTTTGGCAATAATCGTTTTTTTTTAAATTTACGTATGATTAGATTCGATTATTTATTAATTCAATAAAAATTACATCATAAATTGTACATTGTCAAGGTAGAAGAATTTAGATTGAAATCGTCAAGAGTAAATAAAATGAAATTAAATAATACAAATCAATTGAATATAAGAGACCGTGTGAAGTATGTGGAGCTGACTGCCAACCTTCACTAGTTGGAAAGACACCACAAGAAGAAGAATTGATTAATGCGCGCCGTTGGGGTTTTCAAAATTTTAAATGTTATTTTATAAATATTATTCCTTTTACCTCTGGCTAACTCATTTCCACAATCAAATTTCAGACCTAATTGAAAAAATTGTTACGATTGATTACACACAAACATACAAACATACCACACGCCTCTTTCCCACAGGGGTACGCAGAGACTACTTTGTTCCACTTGCTACGATCCTGACATACTTCTTTCGCTTCATCCACACTCATCAATCTCTTCATATTTTGCTCGACCGATTGATTAACCATGCAAAATTAAACGTTTCTACGAAAGAACACCTTTTCAATAACGCCAACATCAAGTCCAAATCGAAAACACTTTGCATTTACGATCCTTCGTTTTTCGCTGGGGTCCGTAAAACCCCGAGTTCAGTGTGGGACGAACAAATTTTATATGCCCTATTACGAGTAAGAGCATACTGTTATATTTTTTTACGGTTTATTGTGGCCATTACGTGCTACAGGGCCAACGTGACCGTACGAGACAATACGTAAAGGCTGTTGCATAATTTACTGATGGAATGGGGGAAGTTAGTAAGACTTTCGAAGGAAGGAAAAAATGTGGAGGATGCTTAAGGATAGGCAAGGTATCGCGGCCTTTTAAGACAACGTTGGTTGATACTTTATTTTTTAACATTAACTACACTTTTCGTTCAGAAATTTACTTGTAGCTACTATAAAAAACAACAACAACCATGCAAGCAATAACAACCAATCATGCGAATGGCCTTTAGGTCTTATTAATTTAGGCTCTGTATAAAGGGATCTCTGTAAGGGATAAAGACGTGATTTACTCTCGCTCTCTTTACAAGGAGCAGAGAATCAATAATTCTCAACATTATTCTGTTTATAATGTTTTAATTAAACTTGAGAAGGAAAGGCTTAAAAGAACATTTGGAAAAGCCATACAGTTGAAACAAGTAACTTTTGCAGCAAATCCTTCGGAGACGACCAGACATAGTCACACGTTCCAATGTTATAGGAAATTAATAGCAGTTTATTAGCGACGCTTCACAATATTATTATAAAGAAAGAATTTGATTGTTGGTTTTTTCGTTTGCATTGAATGGGCTCCGAAACTACCGTACCGATTTGAAAAATTATTTTACTTGGTCTCATCCAGGCAACAAGACAAAGTGTAAAATTTAACTTCCCTCAAGATACAGCTACAAAATTTTCAAATTATAAAGCAACTGTAACAATGTTCTTTGCACCGATATCACAATAAAAATAAAAATCCACCGAAATCAACATCCACTCACGATTATAATGCATTTGTAAAATTTGCTATATACACGCGGGAGCAAAAAAACGGGTCACTTTGCATATAATTTTCTACGGGAACTGATCCGATTTTTTTGCTCCCGGGTATATTATGTTAAAAATTTATTTTAACATATTTGTAACTGTTCAACTTGCAAGTCATTTTCAGTCAAATATAGTAGCGTTGCTGCCAGCATTCTGCGAAGCAGGAAATTGATTTTCGCGCCACGTTTCAACATTAAATATGAGGTCAAATGGTGTGTTCATAATATGAAAATTTTCATTTTGATTCACCATGGTGCTGTACACTGAATTAATGAACGCGACTGATTCTTTTGTCATCTACTTAATAAAATATTCATACTTTTATTTACTGGCATACTGTCTTAGATAATTCGACATGAAAAATATGTTTTTCTTTCGAAATCCTTTTGGGCTTTTAGTTTAACGCTTGACATGAGACTGTTATATTTTAATCATTTTACGAGCATTGACATGACAACAAAATTGTATTTACCTAAACCGAGTAATTAAGATTATGACTACCTATTTACAATTGTCGCAAACACTAGCGTTATTATAGTAGAATTGTTTTTTTTTTTATATTTTGTGCAAGATTTTGCTTTAGGATTTAAAGTGATTTTAAACAAGATATATTGTTTTCCTCACAACAATATTATTAGAAAGGGATACCATTAGATTAAGCATTGTTGACATTTTATACCCTGACAGGGTGTCATAAATATATGTACCTAGCGCCATTCAACATAGTATCACCTTGTTATTTATAATAATGAACATGACACCCTTAGCTGCAGCTGATCAGGCCCAAATCCTCAAGCGTCGCCAGTACTCCACCTTACTAAAGGATTATGAGTTTGTGGCGCTTGCGGTTGAGACTTTGGGGCCGTGGTCAGCCTACATAAAAGTTTTTGTAAAGGCCCTGTTGTCCCGGTTGATCGAGAAGCTAGCGTGCGTAGCGTGCTAGCGAGAAGAGCTGGCGTGTATTTATCCCAGCAGATCGCACTTGCGGTCCAAAGGGGTAATGCCGCCAGCGACATGGGGACCCTGCCACAGCCAGTAGGGTTAGACGGGGTTTTCTTTTTATGACTTTTCTTATTTGTAAATATAGGTTTTATGTAGATTATATGTAGGTTTTTAGGATATATATACCTATAATGTATGACTTGAATGATTAAATTAATTGAATTAATTTGATTAAGGGCAAGGAAGTTTAACAGGCAACGGACAAACATACTTATAAATACATATTTTAGCTGTAGTTAAGTTTAATACACACTGGCCCCTTCCCACGTCGCGGAACAGCGAATAGAGCGGGTACTGTGCCGCAAGCGGGTCCTTCATCAAGTTATCAACAGCGCCGTGGTTATCAAGGTGCAGCTGCTTCGTCGGGTAGAAATGGAGGATATTTTTAATCAAGAAATTGGTAGCAAGATACAGGGTTACCAATAAACATTTCAACAAAACTTTTCAGCCATGCATTTGCACAAGGAGAAGCGTCACCAGCTCCCGTGGGTAGACAAACCTCACAGTCTGATTATGACACACCGGTAACACCAGTTACAACAATTGGTGCACAAGGAGCACATCAGTCCACATCCTACACACGGTATGGAAGATTATAATCTGAGACCTCGTCAAATGTATCCACAACCGCCGTATCAAAGCCAAGTGCAGCATTATTTTTGCTGCATGATGATGTAGCCTTTTTATTGTAATTCTTATTAGTAACCTTTTTCCGCTGTTCATACTGGTTATTCATTATTCTCTTGGAGCAGATTCGTTTGAATTTAAAAATTGGTGTTCGGTATGGAAAAATCAAAATTGACATTAGGAAAACAAGTCATTCAGATCTGTGTTATTCTGCTGAGAGGTAAATATTTACCTGAATCGACCGAGTTACTCCGTGTTCTGATTTTTCTTAAATACCGGAGGGTTGTGGTGTTTTTGTGGTGCAGAGTTCTTATAGAACCTCTTATTTTACTCTTTGGTGCAGAGTTCTTATTATACTTGATTACCATAAATTGTGGTGTTAAAGCCGGATTTTTAATTTCGGGTATGTATGCTGTTTTGGTGTCTATTCGTTTAGGGTTGTGCGTGTTCTGGCGTTATATTTCATTGTAAGTTTTATTTCCAGCTTTTCCTTACGGAGATTAGTTTGACTAGTTGACTTGTGGACCGAGATCCTCGGAATTTGCTGAACCTCCGCAAGCAAAATCGTCCAAGCCTTTGGGAGTCCTTGACGGCCGGCGAGATTAGATCTTGCAACCCGAAATCCACGCCACGAGTGCAGAGACGACGAGCTACACGTTAAATTCCACGTATCTCATTAACCACTACTTTTAAACCGTTCCTTCCTAAATTTTCATACATCCCATTCCCCTTATCACATCTCTAAATTGTTGAATGACTGCATATTTATTAAGTTACTAGCTATAGCGAATTTACGCCTAAGTTGTTTGTTTTGCCTTTGCATTAGGTGGTTATTTTTTTAACTAGTTATTGTGCGCACAACGACTACGCCATATGCTTAGCGAACTTATTTTGACCCTATTACCTGCTTTGACGCCCTTAATTGTATGCAGTTCAGCCTAAATTATACCTACGCTTTTCCCAAATTCTAAAAGCCCTTGTAGGCCTTCTTTATTTTGGCCTTATTTGGCCTGATCACAGTCCTACCCTACTACCGCCGTACCAGGATTTGGCCGTACAAATTTTTACTGTGTGTTCGCGATTATTTTAATACTAGGCTTTTTTTTTAAATAAAGTTATTGTTCTAAGTGTTGGTGATATCTTTTATTTCAAGTGTTAGACCTGTGAAGTGTGTAAATTGAACGTATAAGTTAGCATATTTTTTATGTGCTGCAAAATGGCGCCCGAACGTAAGTAATTTTTTTTTCATATTTAATTTAATTAGTTGTGAAGCAAATATATTTTTAAAAATATTTTGAAAGGGGAGGGTGACCGATCCTCGGTCATCATTTTAATTCTTTCAGTTTTGCTTTCAGATTCATTCGTGCCTTTCTATCTCCAAGTGGATCGACATTTGCATAGCTGCGTGACATTGTTTCGTGAACTTCAATCTATATTTATTCTCTGCGTCAAATTTTTTAATTATAAAATTGTGTAATTTTTTACAAATTAATTACGTCTTATTATTTAACTTCTATACAGCCTATCCCGTGTTATTTTTTTTTCCTAGCCCGCTTCCTTAGTTAGTACCCGTAGTCTTAGGGAACTTCAAGGTTAAGTCAGTTAGCTTTCTTTTACATATCGTCCTTGTTGTTTCAATTATTTTGTCGTATTTTAGATATCGTTGTCATGGATAGTTTTGAGGATATATCGATCGGCGACACTCCGCTTAGGCCACCAGCAAACCCCTTCATCACACCGCGACCATTCCCGCGTCGCGTTAATTCTGCTCCGAATGTCCCCATCCAGCCAACTTCCGAACAGACAACCGCTGCCAAGAATCTTTCCACTCACGCTTCGGTGCCGAATCAACCAACAGCCTTTGTTGCGAACGCAACTGTTTTTATTTCTACATTTTAATTAATTATTTAGTCTTGTATAACTTCACACTTTAACGTAGAAACGAAACGTTACGTGACGTAGTTTTTCAGTAACCAATCACGGCTTCGCACGTACCCAAATATATTAGGATTATACCCGTCTTAAACGGTCCTTTTTTACCACTGTCTTCATAACCACTTCAGCGAATAGGCACTTTTATTTGTAAGATCCAGTACCTTAATATACCAGTCGAATATTATCGAAGTTTTATTATAAACGCATCGCTAGGAAACCCGCTACCATCAGCAGCCTGGGTCCTGGCACCTACAGCCTTGAATGCCAAAGCGTCTGGATGCTATCCTGCCACTGCAAAGTCCGAGTCTCTTACCAAATGGAATCTTACTTTTTCGGGGGATTCATGCGTCCGTGAGTTTTTTGCACGCGTTGAGGAAGAAGGCATCGCTCGCGGAGTCAGTCCCGCTTATGTAGTTATTCGCTTTCACGAACTTCTTTCCGGAAGTGCGCTTAAATATTTTAGGGCTATCCGTTTTCCGGGTTTGACTTTCGCTAGTCTCAAATCGAAGTTCTTGCGTACTTTTGATACCGTTGACTACGACTTTAAGATTGAGCGACAATTGCGTGCGCTGAGGCAACGTAGCGATCAGACTGTCGTTGATTTTGTCATCGAAATCCGTGATCTAAATGCTAAATTACGTTCTCCGATAGATGAAGACGATTTGTTAACGATCGTTAAGTACGGATTGCATGCGCGTTACCACCCGTGTCTTGCTACGAATATCGTGAAAGATATGGATTCCCTCCTTGAAATTTCTAGAAACTTTGAAACTTTTCAATATAAGTCTAATTCTCCCGTCGTTGTGTCACCTGTTAGCACTGAAACTTACCCCAAGTGTCTGAAGTGCGATGAATGTGGACACGATTATCGGGGATGTCCTAAACTTCCTGGAATCGTATGCTTCAATTGTAAACGCGTGGGGGTATCTACTCGAAATTGCCCCCAATGTAACCCCTCTTCTTCAAAAAACTAAGCGACGAGGTTACACGGCTCGGCTCAACCGTGTCACCTCTAGTCGTAAACGATTCACCTGACAATCGTCTCTTTATCGAAATCACAGCAGCTGGTTGTAAGGTAAAAGCGCTTCTTGACTTTGGTGCTCAGATGTCACTCGTCGATATCTCCTTGCTAAATCAACTCGGTTTGAAATATAGCTCGAAAATTCAGCCTTCAGTTGTTTCCGCTGATAACAGCCCTATCAAAATTCTGGGTGGTGTGGATATTCCAATTTTTTTTAATGGTTCGTCTACTCCTCACCTCTGCCTTGTTGGTTCTGGTTTACCAACTCAATTCATTTTAGGGATTGAGTTTTGGAATTATTTTGGTCTCACGTCGGTTTTAAGTCAGTTTTTCGCTGGCGACAAGAGCGGCAAGCTTTTCGTGCCAAAGCCTCCAACACCGGTGGACAAGTCCATTGCTTCTAGTGAAGTTCGTTATATCCATCCTCGCGAAGTTCTCACACCAGAACAAGAGGTCAAACTTCAGAAAGTTATTGACGATTTTTTCGCTATTTCTTCTGATAAGATTGGTCTCGGATGTACTAAATGGCTGTCACATAAGATTGAAACGGTAGGACCTCCCGTCCGTCAAAGATATTATCCTTTGTCACCGGTTAAGTTGAAAGTCTTAAATGAGGAAATTGATAAGATGTTGGAGGTAGGTGTTATCCGGCTATCTAGGTCGCCGTGGGCGAGTCCTGTTGTAATGGTGACAAAGAAAGACGGTGCAGGAATCGTACACCGATCACATATCGTATAAGTTCGCAGTGTGGATCTTAAACAGGAGGGAGGCCTCCACTATCTCAGCTTTGGAAAATCGGACACTCGAGGAGGTGACTACACCTCCTTTCGTCAACCTTTCCGAGACGAGCAGACTGGACCTTGAGACGTTCTTCCGGCTTCTGGTGTGCTATCTGGTGGTCATGGATCCCACTCTGGAAAGAAGCCCTCAACCGTTATTAGATGAGCTGAGGAGATCAGTCCTACGTACCGGTCTCGACGACCTCATAGACACAATGTTACTAAGCGGTCTGACACATCAGTTTTGTCACGTAACCCTAGCTTCAATCCTTGACCTGGAAGACAAGGAGGGATGGCGCTCCGCACTGTCCAGTCACATCAAAGACATATATCACGTCGGGGTCACCACTTTAACGGGTATATATGTTGGGTGACTAATGCTATGGAATGAAAGCATAACCTTGGATTAAATACTTCGTATATGAAATAATCACAATGTACAAGTGACATGTAACAATGCGGGACGGCGACTGACTGTCGCGGGGCCCTCAATCCCTCATAAACAAATTCTCGAATACAAGATCTATCCAGGCTGTCGCATGTCGGGACTGGAACTCAGAACTAGAAATCTTGAAGGACATCAGGAATATGGAAGAGACTATGATAAATCATGTGAGTAACAGAAGAGAGGACATCAACCTGGCCCAGATATCAGACACCACATGCCTCACCCAGTACGCCCAACGTCTACGGGAAACCAGCTGGAACATCCCTCTGGAAGGCGTCACCATGGCGGCGCAGCAGGATCAGGTTAGGTTGTGTCGTTGGGATGACGTACCTCTGGCAGAGTATGACAATGCAATCTCCCTATCCACCACAGATGACATCTCTTCCGACTGGTTGCTGACCAGAGGTCATGTGACCCCCTACATAGGGGCTCCCACCAAAGTCAGGGCGAAGAGACAGCCGCTGCAGGAGACGGAGACGTACAGTTACAATCAATCCCTAATCCAGGCACTACAACTAAGGTCCTGGGTAAAAGGTAATCAGGGTATGACCGACCTATTGGACTCCATCATCAGAGAGAAGACAGACGCACCAAAAGAAGAGTTAGACCGGAGGACCTCACACGTCTACTCAGGGACCATCACACATAGGTTGGCGTGCCCAACTATGAACCGTGGGGTTCAATCAAATTCGACCAGCAACTTTGCCTCACACGTCAGCATTTGCTCAAGCACGGCTGTGAACTTCGTGAAGAAGGGCGAAGACTTCACAATATGCTTCCAGTCGGTATTCATTATGTTCTAAAATCAACATTCGCTAAGGGGCAACAAGGAAGGACTCCAACGTCATCAAAAAATATTTTAAGGAAACTAGCTCTAGGTTTGGAAAAAAATATCAACACTCAACATTGACCTAATCGTGTGCAAAAAGGCTGATCGACTCTTTTGGGAACCGAAGAGCAACGAATTAGTATTGCGATACAGCAAGGAAATGATGCCAGCATCTTTGGTTCTATGCCACGAGGGAGCACTTTTTTAGATTTATTTTAGTTTTTGTTTAATTAATTTAACTTGTATAACTTTTTGTAGGATTATAATTTTATTAAAAAAAAACTTTTGCTTAGTCTATGGGAGTAGCGGGAGAGGGGATTTTGGGATGATGGCGGATAGCTTGAAAAGACTAATATTGTTGTAATGTTTTCTATGTGTTATAAAATAATTAAAAGCAGTCTGAGTTTACTTTGGGGGTTTTTTTTAAATACTACATTTTGGGGGCTCGTCCGGGGGGATGAATTTTAACTGTTTAGAAGAATCGAGGTTGCGAAAATTGAAAAAGACGTTCTATGAAGAAAAATTGAAGGAAAGATGGCGACGTAAAAAGAAAGATGAAATAAAAGTTGAATTAAGTCGATAAAGGTGTTACTTAAAGGTGTTATTTAAAGGTGTTATTTAAAGGTGTTACTTAAAGGTGTTATTTAAAGGTGTTACTTAAAGGTGTTATTTAAAGGTGTTACATAAAGGTGTTATTTAAAGATGTTACTTAAAGGTGTTAAAAGAAGTTATTCAAGGTGCTTATAAAAGATGTTAAAGGTGAAATAGAAGGCAAGAAACATGGCGGAAGATGATGGTTTAACAGTAACAGTGGAGGCGGTGAAAGGGCTTCATCAGATTGAAGAGACGTTGGTTAAATTTTCGGGAACAGATATGACTTTCCCGGTAGCGGCGCGGGTGAGAACGAGACAGAACATAGATTGGCAACGGACGCGGTACAGGAGAGAGCAGCGGAGCACGAACGGCGAGTTGACAACCGTCGCGCGCAATGTACGTGAACTCTGAACAAAACGCCGAACAAAATAGTGATGCGCGCGCAGAGGGCGCTGCTGAAGACCAAAAATGGCGGACGCTCCGGCTGTCATCAACGTTGTTGTCAATGTCAAAATAACCGGCAATGACATGACGCCAAAACATAACCAAGTCAAGTCGAATAAAGGAGGATTTTTCTGTAAAGACGTTAAAAGTTGACGGTGTAACAATGAATTGTTTGATTGATTCAGGTACTGAGCTTAATTTACTGTCTGTTAACTTACTTTCTCAGTTAAATATTATGTTTTATGTCAAAGATGAGACTATGATAACAAGACTTGGTTTAGTGAAAGTTTTTGCTATTGGAAAATGTTATACGGTGTTGCAAATCGACGATTATTGTTATGAGTGAGTAGTTTCAAATGTTTTTTTTAATCCGTTGACTCAATGGTTTTATAAGGTGTTACATGCAAGGTGGTTCTAGTAGGTAGGTGTATGTTTACTTTAAAGATTGCTTTTGTTTACCTTAGGTGAACACCTTGTGAATTAACTTGAACCAAGTTATTTTATTTATAGAGCTGTTCTAAATGTTGATAAGTTTCAATTAACTATGTTTTATTTAGTGTAAGATGTAAACATGTTTATTTATTTTTTGTTTGAGTGCATAAGTATAGTTATGTATAAGTTGTCTGAGGCCATACAACAGCAGGATGGCCGAGTTGTAGGATTATAATTTTATTTAAAAAAAAACTTTTGCTTAGTCTATGGGAGTAGCGGGGAGAGGGGATTTTGGGATGATGGCGGATAGCTTGAAAAGACTAATATTGTTGTAATGTTTTCTATGTGTTATAAAATAATTAAAAGCAGTCTGAGTTTACTCTGGGGGTTTTTTTAAATACTACATTTATGTATAGTATTTTTTTAAGCGTCGTGTAAATATGTATAACAATCATCAGTAATATGCATTGGCAACGCTTAATAAAAATTAAATATCGCGTACTGCATATTACAACAGCAAAGTTGGAAAATAATGTTAGTCTTTTTTATATGAACCTACTGATGGCATGGCGCAGTTCCTGCGAGATACAGAACCATTATTTTCCGAGCCAACTGTTTTTCCATGTGTGTATATTTTCAAATTCTAAAACTGTTTTTTGATCTATTGCCGATGGTCATAACGACTGCCTTTCGAGCCAAACCCTCCGAGAATTTTTGTGTGACATGAGACAGCCGAAATGTGTTTTTATATTTATTTATTATGCTTTATTTACATACGGACCTTTTTTAATAAACCTTTTGTCTAAATCTTTGTCGTATTTCCTTTGGCCCACCTTTGCGTAACAACGTAAGTGTTATCTATGTAGCCGTAACAACGTAAGTATTATCTATGGGGACAACAAGAGCGGCTGCTAAGTGAGAAGCCCATAAATAGCGAGAGAAGTATTCGACTCTCTCTCATTATTGTTGGTGCTGGCAAAGGTGTTTTTGAATGATTATTTCTAGCGCAGAATTTGTCCATCGCTGTTCAATGCGGCAACGCGGCGAGTATGATTTGCGTCGGGAATGTTGTCGGTATGGAATGAATTTAAATGGGACGTAGTCACTACATGTCCAACCTTCGCGCACATCCTAGAAGCATAGGTTCTAAAAGAGAAGTCTAATTTTTATTATTAAATCCCTATTAAATCAATTAATTTTGACTTCTTCATTTTTGTGTTCAATTTTACGGCTTTACCAGTTAGAAATCATCTTCTAAACGACACTGAAATGTAGAACACAGAAAAATCCGAAAAGTAAAGTAAGTTTTCCGGCCATAGCTCTACTTTTCGGATTTTCCTGTTCTAATTTTCAGTGTCGTCTATAAATATAACCTAGCAACCTTAACTTAGCTTATGATACGAGCTCGTTATCTCTAGGTATAAAATTTCCTGGCAATTTAACAAAATGGCGCGCCACCACACTTGACTAATGGCCCCGCCGGCAGCCCTCGATCGCGCAGGTGATACAAAATTGATGTACACGCTGCACGTTAGTAATACTGAAAAATGGACGTCTTCCATCATTTGTTGCATATTACGTCGGTAGGCCCGATTTTTTTGGTTTACTCGTTTGGTTGAATATTTTAGTATTGGGATCACGGACTAATCTAGCAAGCAATAACGAATATGCAATAAAAATAATTGACACAATTCTTAGTAAAATTGTGGCGGATAAAGTCCTTTTTACTGCCAAAATGTATTTTATAGCTGGCAGTGGTAAACCTTGTGACATATTATAGCATATAGCATCTCATTTTTTATAACAGATTCAGTTCCTTACGAACCACGGTAGGAGGTGCCGGTGTCACGAGGTCACTCATCTTTTTGTAGTTCTATTTCTATACTCATTAAAAACAAGTTCATCATCATAAGCCGCTATCATTTATAATATACAGTCCACTAGTTCGCCACAAAGATATTATTTGTTTTTTTTTTAATCTTCTAAAATGACTTACGTTTCGAATAATCCGGAAACTTAATTATTCGTCAGTAAAACAACTCAGTGATCACCACTACAGTCAATGCAACCACTCGAAAACATGCACGTTAATAAATAATCAACAGAGTAAGAAGCAGTATGAACTAAAGGAGACGCCGGTTACGAGGGTGTGGTCTGGACTCCCGTTCGGGATCATTCCTGGTTGTAAACGATCACTACCCTATATGCTAACAAAACCTAACTTATATACTAAACTACTTCTTAACAGCTCTACCTACCTAATAGATAATAATAATGGCTGCGTGATTCCTCTAAAGCTGTTGGACCAACACTGAATATTGTAGTAACCCGAAATATTTTGCATGGAAAATAAGAATGGAATCCCTAACTTGTATCTAATGCATACCTAATAAATAATTACTTAAAAATAATGTAGAAAATCAAATCATCATCAACTGTAGGTACCCTGTTGGAATAACACTACCTTTCGTCTCGCCACCAGTCTTAGGGTAGGGACACCAACCAACGTCCCTCATCGCTGCCAATGTGGGCAAATGAGCGACAGCTACGGGCACCACGGCCTATCTTGCAGCAAAAGTGCGGGGCGTATACCACGCCATGCCAGTATAAACGATGTCATCCGTAGGGCTTTCGTCAGCACTAAACTGCCAGCCGTTCTGGAACCTAACGGCTTGGCAAGAGACGATGGCAAGAGGCCCGACGGTCTGACACTGGTTCCTTGGCGGATGGGTCGGCCCTTAGTTTGGGATGCAACGTGTGTTGATACTCTTTTGCTCCGACCCATCTTTCAAGGACAAGGAATTACTTTTAAACAAAACACACCCATTTAATTTTGTTTATTAGAAATATTCTTGATTCGAATTTCTAGTTGCTTCTAACACTAGATTCACGTTTAACCCTTAAAAATGTCCTCATTTGAAGAATTAATAATAAAATATCCCTGCCTGTGGAATCGAGATGATTTCAACTATAAAGACCGAGTAATCCGGAAAAACCAACGAAAGCTTCTTTTGATAGAATGTAACACCATCTCCACGGTACAATTACCTTCAACCGATCTAACTCGAAAAATTAAAACCTATTTAGCAAAAGTAAGTCTTTAGTACAAATACAAAGCTTTACTTTCACTACTTTTAATCAACGTCTAACACTACTTATTTCTTTAGCCTATTACATTTTCGAATTAATTTATATTTATTATAAAATTTCATGAATGCGAATTACTTCAATCTTTAAGAAATAATTCCTTCAAGCACTCTATTTTTGAGCCAAGATTCTGGTATTAAGGGAAAAATTGATTTAACATGACGAAGTATAATTTTATTTAGCATTGAATGATACAAAGGGTTAGTATTTCCTTCATTTATCCCTTCTTTTAGGATAGTTTTTTTTTGTTTTCATAAACTCTTTATGTCATCCGTCCGAATTACTTTTAAACAACACACACCCATTTAATTTTGTTTATTAGAAATATTCTTGATTCGAATTTCTAGTTGCTTCTAACAATAGATTCACGTTTAACCCTAAAAAATGTCCTCATTTGAAGAATTAATAATAAAATATCCCTGCCTGTGGAATCGAGATGACTTTAACTATAAAGACCGAGTAATCCGGAAAATTCAAAGGACAAATTCACAAAGGAGCTGGGACGACATAACTTGCATTCGGGGTCTGATCGAGTGAGGCTTTTAGCAGCGGGAACTAAAGAAGCCGGCTACTGGTTAGAAGCCTACCCTTCTCCCAACACCGGAACCTTTTAAGACCCCGAAACATTTCGTATATGCACCTGCCTCCGCCTTGGTCTTCGTTGCTGCACACCTCATAGATGCCCCTGTGGCAAGGATGTAGACCCCTTAGGACACCACGGATTGTCTTGCCTAAAGAGCGCTGGCCGCTTCTCGAGGCACGCCGCGCTGAACGACATCATCCGCCGGTCACTTGCCTCTGCCAATGTCCCTGCCTTGTTGGAAGCAACGGGCATCGCTAGGGACGACGGCAAGAGACCGGACGGTACGTCTATGATTCCGTGGAGTGTGGGACGTGTGCTGGTGTGGGATGCAACGTACGTAGACACACTAGCCTCGTCTCACCTTCGCGGAACCACGAGTAGAGCAGGCGCGGCTGCAGAAGCGGCCGAATCAGGCAAGATAAATAAAAATAGGGGTCTCAGCACCGAATACAACTTTGTCCCTTTCGGTGTTGAGACCCTTGGTCCGTGGGGTCCTAGCGCTATTAGCCTCTTCAAAGATATTTCGAAGAGGCTAATAGACGCTACGGGTGACCGCAGAGCTGGCAGCTTCCTTAGACAGCGTATTAGTATCGCTGTCCAAAGGGGGAATGCTGCCAGCGTCTGTGGAACTATGCCACGGGGGCCCCTCCTTTTTTAATTATTTTACTTTAAGATTAGTTTTAGTTTAGTTTTTAATTCGTTTTTAATTTAATAGTTTAATTTGTATCAATTTCCATTTATGTAGGTAATTTGGATTGAATGAGTAAAAAATATCCGGAAAAACCAACGAAAGCTACTTTTGATAGAATGTAACACCATCTCCACGGTACAATTAACTTCAACCGATCTAACTCGAAAAATTAAAACCTATTTAGCAAAAGTAAGTCTTTAAAATTATTATTATAAATGTTGTATCTAAAATAAAACTTTTCCAAAAACTTCCCTGAAAATTTCAATCTAATATTTTTTTTCCTTTTAGTTATCACGCAAATCCCGAATTGGCAAAAATAAAAAGGAAACTAATATAACAACGTCCCTCATCGCTGCCAATGTGGGCAAATGAGCGACAGCTACGGGCACCACGGCCTATCTTGCAGCAGAAGTGCGGGGCGTATACCACGCCATGCCAGTATCAACGATGTCATCCGTAGGGCCCTCGTCAGCACTAAACTGCCAGCCGTTCTGGAACCTAACGGCTTGGCAAGAGACGATGGCAAGAGGCCCGACGGTCTGACACTGGTTCCTTGGCGGATGGGTCGGCCCTTAGTTTGGGATGCAACGTGTGTTGATACTCTTGCTCCGACCCATCTTTCAAGGACAAGGAATTACTTTTAAACAAAACACACCCATTTAATTTTGTTTATTAGAAATATTCTTGTTTCGAATTTCTAGTTGCTTCTAACAATAGATTCACGTTTAACCCTAAAAAATGTCCTCATTTGAAGAATTAATAATAAAATATCCCTGCCTGTGGAATCGAGATGACTTCAACTATAAAGACCGAGTAATCCGGAAAAACCAACGAAAGCTTCTTTTGATAGAATGTAACACCATCTCCAAGGTACAATTAACTTCAACCGATCTAACTCGAAAAATTAAAACCTATTTAGCAAAAGTAAGTCTTTAAAATTATTATTATAAATGTTGTATCTAAAATTCAAAATTTCCAAAAACTTCCCTGAAAATTTCAATCTAATAATTATTTTCCTTTTAGTTATCACACAAATCCCGAATTGGCAAAAATAAAAAGTTAACTAATATATATTTTTTTAAAACACTTAGAACTTCTTTTAAAAATCATCTACCCTTAATTTCAGGCGATTCCAGCTCAATATGAGCCTTCTCCTACTTCCAAATTTTCCCCTCCTGACTTCCCGGAACTCCTAACCTTCAGCCAACAAGAAGTAATTTACTACTATTTACTTTTTTTTACAATTCCTACTAATGTTTTTTTTTTTTTGCTTGACTCTATTTTATCTACTCTTGATTTATAATTTCGCTGTATTTCCCTTTTGGTGAGTCTACTTATTTTTTTTTTAAATGTTACATTGAGTATTTTTTATAAATTAATCTTTATTAATGTTTCTCTTTTTTCCACTTTTCTTATTACTCAAACTTCTCTTCAATTCTTAACTTTCCTAACTATCCTAACAAAAATTGAAATCAACGAAATTAGTAATACCTTTTCGCTCATCCCGTTCTAAAACATTACTAACTTAATATTAGTATCTATTCCCGAAATAAATTATACTTTTAAATATTAATAATAAACTTGTGCTTTTCTCATATTTTTGACATAAGCAAACCCCGAAAACTTTGTAATCACATTATGACTTATTTACTACACCAAAGTTAGTGAAACTTGGACACTATAAAACTAATAAATCATACATCTTATTCCAATAAGCATTTTCCTTGCATTTGAGATTTTCTCTGGTAAAAACATTGGGTTAGACCTGCTAGGGCTCTTGCAAGAAGCACACTATTATTACTAAATAGTAACACAAGTTAAAATAATCCAAAGATTTACGTGAAACCCCCCACCTATGTTTCTCAACGTCAAAATTTCGATATCAAGGGCATTTAAGAACCCACTGCAGCTAGAGGCATTTAAAAAGCAAAATTCCTTTACGCTTCTGAACGTTGCGTGAGACGGGCGCCCAGAACCAGGAAATTGTCGAACGTGATCAGGTACATTGAGCAGACTGCGACGAACGAAAACTGAGAAAACAAGTTAAAACTTCTGAACTGTTTGTTAGTGTGAAACTTTGACAGATTGGGCGGGCGATTTGTCGTCTGTGGGAAGCAATAGAAAATAGTTTGTCAGCAATCCGAAATGCATTGTGTCGTTTCATCGCCGATTATCTAAAATGTTTTTACGAAAACGAATTAAAAAACTATTTAACCATTTCAAGAATAATAAAATCTTTGATAAATAGTAAGGGTCAGAAGGAGAAATATCCTTGGATAAAGTAACTTTTGCTGATCGAATTGACTTGAAATCTGATGACTTTTTTGGATGACAGGGTAGAGTCGTAAAAAAGGATTAAAATGTTTTTTTTTTAATGAAAACTTAATTATAATTGTAGCCTCATCATAAAAAATAGAACCGACGACAAATTGTAAGCCAAATTAATCATTCAAGTCATGTTCATTACATAAATACCAAGATGTTACTGTGTTAAATGGCGGTAGGTACATAACACCCTGTCAGGGTATAAACTGTCAACAATGCTAAAATCTAAAGGTAATAATATTGTAAATAGTTATGATTACACGGTATAATTGATTATTTGTTTGTCTTTGTGACCTCAATTTGTTTTTGGCCGTAAATAAGTAGTGGCGCTTCCAATTTGTAATATACCCCCACGATATCCACCTTCCTCATTTTTATCTCACAAAACAAGCTGCTGCTTAATATACTTTACACAATAGTAACAGTCAAATCGATTCGCCGTAACTTTCAAGTTACAAAGTGAGCTCTATTCAGCACAGAGGTGTGATATCCCGTGATATACGACCACCTCGCATCGCACTTGGATTCTTGCCATGGCCTTATTGATTGCCACTTCGGAATTTTCAATTCTAAAATACGGTTCGAAAATAGTATGTTAAGGAGGGTCATAACTTGCGTTAAGGATGTTGTTTTTTGAGGCGTGCTGATGAGTTTTGAGTGATAAAAATAACAATGCAGTCAAAACAAAGATAACAAGATAATCGTGTCAAATCTGAAAACTTATTCCTAAAAAAATATGGAAAATAAAGAAGAGAAGAAAAATATGGCGCCAAAAGAGCCTCATGTCAATAGTCAGAGCCATAAAGCAAAAATAGCAGTTTAGAAAAAGTTTGGGATCGAAGTCTCTGTATACAAGAGTGAAGCAAAATTTAAATTTACGACTGAGAAAATATAACTGGCTACTTCAAAGTAGAGGCGTTGTATTCTGACTTGAAATTAAGAAAGACAAGATTGACAATATAAAAATTGCATGTAAACTTGGAGCGAAGTGAATAATAAGTATCCTTACAGCAATCACTGCCAGCGGTCATACACGGAACGTCTTCAAGTGCCGAAAACGCAAGTTTAGTGTATTCGAGTCACAGCTAAACTTTGACAGTGACGTTGGATGAAGGTCCCGAACAAGTTTTTTTGCCGCGATGTTCTGATGGCTGAAAGTTCAACCGACACCTCAACCTTCGAATGGATAAAAAGTCGCAATGAATAGTGAGGAAATTACACACCCGACCGATTGGTGAAGAAGGATTAGTGTGAAGGTTTTAGGGCTCGAATCCATCATGCCTTAAAGAAAAAACTTCTATATGCCGCTTGGCAGAGCGTGGGCACTGGTGCTGCCAGAATAGTCGGACTCATCGAGGAAGTTGCAGTCAAGCCCAAGACTATCGCGTTTGAGACAGTTGAACATCGCCGCCTAGCTATAGAAGAAGAAAGTGAGAGGGAAGCTTGCGGCCCGAAGTTTCCCACCTCGCCTCTGTGTCTTGTCAAGTTACGTTGGTGTTGCCAGAATAGTCGAACTCATCAAAGAAGTTGCAGTCAAGCCGTAGACTAGCGTGTTTGTGACAGTTGAACATCGCCACCTAGCTATAGAAGAAGAAAGTGAGAGGGCATACTTGTCTTGTCAAGTTACGTTGGTGTTGCCAGAATAGTCAGACTCATCTAGGAAGTTGCAGTCAAGCCCGAGAAGAAAGTGAGAAGTCAAGCCTTGCGGCCGGGCGTTCCCATGTGCTGCCAGAGTCACGTAATGTAGATTCAATAGAACTTGAAAAAAAATAGTAAATTACCAAGGTTACACTGAAATATTGAATCATGTGCTGTTTCCCACCTTGCTCGTTACATATTTGTCCTTTAACTTGGTAAGATGATGCAACCAAGAAAGAGAAAAATAAAATGAAATATCTGTCTCGAAAAAAAAAACCAATAATTTTATGCATCAAAAATTTATACCGTTCACATAATGACTGACGTTGCAGCCGAGACGGAGAAACAAAATAATAAATAATGATGATGCTGCCCTAGCACACTCCGACTGACAGACGGACTTGACCATTTTTTTTTTAGTCTTCCATTTTTAGTTGTTATTACTTTCTAATGTATCTTTCTTAAATCTAATTATTATTTTGTCGATTACAAAATAATAAAGAACAACGATGTTGCACCTTGGTAACCAATATTTTAAAAGCACTTACCATGTTTTTATGGTCTTCAGGTTATTTGCTATACCTACTAAAAATAATTAGTCAAATACTAAGAATATGTTAATACTAAGTCTCGCAATACACCGTCAGCCTCTCAACGACGTTGATCTGGATTTATTGTTTTCGGTCGTTACCTAGCTTGCTAAGCTTGTTGAATTTTGGTTAGTGTCTAAACTACAACCACAACACGTTTATGATCATGAAGAACAAGACTAATTTTCGACTAACTTACCATTGCACCATCGGAACTCAGAGTAACAGGGAGCAAAATGTCGCAGAACAAACCAACGGTTCCTTCAAAGACTAGACAAAGAGCGCACCCAGGCATTGTCTTCAACACAAAACACGTTGCAAGCGATGCAAACAAAAGAACAAACAACGAACGTCGCCGACGGTAAATAATTTAGCTTATTCAACTGTTTCTTTCTGGGTTCACCTTGTAATATTATCCTAGCTTTTCACACCGTCGCTATACGAAATGATAGGAAAAAACTGCATTAAAACTCTTCATCCATTTATTGATTTTGTCACTTTGGTTAAACTTTGTTTATTGTTAGCACTAAGAGTGTTTTAACTTAATTACATAATTGTTTGGCAATTTACAATTGATTATTGTGATCACAGGGAGTAAGTAATTTTTAATAAACGGGTCTTGCACTTTTGGGCCCCGAAATATGTCAAAGACAACGTTTTATTTTTAAATTAAATCTGTCATTATCTTCTTTTCTGTACATTTTATCTAATAGAACTCTCTTAATTAATTCAGTTTTATTGAATTCATTTGTAGTTGTATACATTTCAGTAATATATTTAATAGTGAAACGGTCTCAAACTGGTCCTTAGCTACTGGAAGAAATTGGCAGTACAGTAGAAGTGATAGAAGACGAATTATACGAGACTTATGCCATTATTGTTTCTTCTTATTCGCGATTCTGCACAAAATAAATCCACACAGCTGAGTTAGATCACGTGCGTTCACAATCATGATTTCTACGCAATCTTGTTCTTCCTCGTCGCGATTGGAAAATTAAAAAAAACAGACTGAAGAAAAGGTGCATGCACGCTAGTATGTACACACACGTCCATACATAAAACTAAAACGAATACACCCTTATCATGCTACAAATTGTTTAAATGAAAACATACATTTACAGAGGCACTTAGTTCTCTCGTTATTAAAGTAACTCTTTCTAAAAAAATAAGAATTATTGACCCCCCTCGCAGACGCTAAATAGAGCATTTTATTTTATAGTGATAAGTTTCATAAGCATTAAAAAATACCAATGCTAATTAATAACGACTAATTCAAATTGTTTCGATTTATACTGTAGTTACACTTGAGGACAGAATACAGATAAAATAAAAACGTTGGCGACTGGCTTGGTCGAAGCCTCTCGCGGCGTGCTGCCGTGTACAAGGAGGTTGGCAAGCAAAGCTGTCTGTTCGCGCGCTAAAAACCTTTTTGGTTATATGCAGTGCAGGGGTGCTCTATGGCACATAAAAAGAAAATCATTCATAACTGTCAGTGTCTTTAATGTGTTTCTACGTAATATTTCCACTCCTGAATCTTCATCCGCTCTCCTACAATTTCCTCACCCGCATTGCCTTCCTCGCCTCAACGATGCCGCCAGGAGAACGCCCTAAGGTGAGTGCCTCAGCACTGTTTTAAATTGTACTGTTTTGGGCATCAGCGCACTCCTGGCCTTCCGCTACAAGAAATTGGCTATTTACACGCCCTAACCTAACACTGTCACTGGCCAAAAGCCTCCCGATGCCATGTGGTTTCCGCATGCGGCCACGGGTGTTTAGTTTTGTTGTTATAAAATTCACACCGCTGTCACGACTTGGCTTGAATTCTCTCAAGATTAATATAACCTTCACCTCGTCATCTTCACAAATAAATAAAGCAGCCAAAGTTACCAGCTACGTTATCTGCAGCAGCAGACTCGTGGCCAGTTGGGAAGGACGGCGGCGAAGCGTCGGTCAGACCCACCTCCTATGATCTCTCGCTCGTCAGTGCCATCGTCCGCACTCATCGAAGCCCCGGATCGCATGGATCATTAATACCGCAACAGGCAGAGACCGCGCCAGACTTTTGGCAGACTCTAAACCAGAAACAGGCCATTGGCTTGCCTGTCCTTTACCGAACACCGGCATCTACATAGAACCAGTTACTCTCCGAATAGTAGTCAGTCTCAGACTTGGTGCTGAGGTACGCGTGGACTACAGTTGTGCCTTTTTTCCCCGTATATCGCCTCGGCCACCACGGACTTGCCTGCTCCTCGAGTACCGGCAGCCTGTCTTATTATGCGGCTCTGAATAACATTTTTAGAAGGGCGCTCATCAGTGCCAATATTCCTATCGCTCTGAAGCCCTAAATCGCACGGGACGATGGCAAGCGCCCTGATGGGATGTCATTAATTCCATGGAGGTACGGACGTGCGCTGGTGTCGGACGCTACTTGCGCTGACATCATGGCTGCGTCCTACCTTCTAATGACGTGCAAGCTGGCCGACGCGGCGACGGAAATCCGAGAACGGCTCAAGATGACCAAATACCAGTGTCTCGGCGCCCAGTTCGAGTTCGTCGCATTTGGCGTCGAAACACTGGGGTCGTGGGGCAAGGGCTCACGTGGGCTTCACAGAGCTTTAAGCAAACGCTTGAGAGAGGCAACGGACGACCCTCGGGCAGACAGCTTTCTCGCACAAAGACTTACAATTGCGATACACCGCGGCAATGCTGCCTGCGTGATTATTATTGTTTTAATTTTTAGCGTAAGTTTTATTTTTGTGCAAGTTTTTTTCAAAGTAGCTTTAGTAACTTTTGTTATTAGCTACAAAACGAACAGTAGGTACCTAATTAGGTAAGTAGTCCTCCACTTAAATAACATTTCAATAATTTTCGCCTACCGAAGGCTACATAGCGATTACTGGCTGCTTAATGTAATTGTTGACTACAGGCTGGTTTGCGACCTGTTTTACCTTTTGATACGTGTCAATGTATACAATCTTCAGTCTGTCTGCCTTGCGCCACCATTGTGTGAATTACTGTTATATACTTTAGCCTTTAAATAATTAAATATTATTACGTTTAGAAGGTGTTTCCATCATCCTCTATTTACTTTATATACAGTAGCTATCAGTAATCATAATATTCGCTATTGATTCAAATGATTGCCAGAGTAGTTTGCTTACATGACTTTTAATTGTGATGTTGACGTGTGTACGTACATCGTGTGCTTTGTTGATACTTCTACCAATCGCTACATTTAACCTACTCATTTCCACATGACATTTTAGTTAAATGATAACCTTCTACAGCAGACTATTGTCACTCATTGTTGGCGACAGAGAAGGCCATAGAGAATAATATTTGTATTGTAATTATAATTCTAGACTTAAAACAACCCTGTGGCAGGCACAGCTGGTTCCCTGTCAGCTCAGATCTGCTTTCTCAGTTTTGGTAAAATATATCTAACACTATCTCAAAAATTGGCCTTTTAATCGTTACGTCAACGCGTAACACTCAAAGTACCGCTGGCGCATAGCCACCTATTCGCAAACAAAAAAAGACGGCTGCAGAATTTGCAGAAACTAGGCAATCAGAACATTCAAAAGATACAACGCAATACAAAGATGGAAGAAGCCCAACTAAGAAAACTTTATTACCCGTTTGGCAAACATATACGGAAAAGTAAATAAATACAGAGATACGAGCTACGCTGCTCTGTTTAGAAATGCAATCCACTCGTTCAATAAACTTCTGTTTCATGTAACCTTGAATACAAGTTGAAGTTTATTCTAATAAGCGAACATTTTGTTACACTAGAAATAGTCTGTGAAAGATTGTGTTTCGAGAAACAAACAAGCTTTTTTTTCATTACAAACCAACTTTTGTATTAGGGGAATTTTTATTCTCAGATTATGGACATTTTGGGGAAGTAAGAAATCTCGCCAGCCGGTTGCCGTTCGCTACCATTATGTCAACGGTGTGCTCACGTGCATTTATTGTGCGCGAGGTATCACCGCTAAGATCGGCTATACAAGCCATCATCGGCCGCATGAGCATCCTACTAACTAGGAATCGAAGTGGTCGCCACGGCCGAAATCTGTAGGATCATCATCATCAACAAATCCGACAGCGAAAGTAACTATGGAACACTTTTTTTACATGAAAAACGATGCGGTTCTTGATCCTGATCAGAAATAAGCCAAAATTTCCAAACTCATCAGGATCATCATGCTGGGTTGGCTAGGTTCATACGTCCGCCTCTCATCCTTATGTAGGTCATAGCTAATTTTGCATGAGTGCCTACCTAATATAATTAGTATTTTCATGTTGTATTTGTATTAAGTTTGAACAACATTATTACAACATTTTCCTCCCTAATTACTAGTCTATTTGACAACATTACAGGCAACTCATGCGCGAACAAATTATAAAGATATTATGTCAAGGACGCAAAGTTTTGGCCGACAGTGTACAGCCCAGCGGATTCACATTCAAATTAATTGTCCAATTTATAATCGCGCGATGTGGACTGTTAACAAAGATTTTGTTTAAACTAAATGTTTTATTTCGACGCATGTGGGTTTCATTGTTTTAGGCCGGTTATGATTAAATTTACACGCGCGCCCTACATTTCAACGTTTCCTCGCCCCATTCTTGTCGGTAGTTTTTGGATAACACCTGTAAAACTGTTTGGAAACTCTAAACTAAGAACAACACAAACTTCAGTAAATAGAAGAATCGGTAGGAATTTTCTAAAGCTCGGTTGCCTAACAAGGCATGCACTTTTTCAGACTACTTGCTTTGAAATGTGGATTCTAATGTTCAAATTGATTGCATAGATTGCAATTATAGACTGCCTGGGGCGAGGCTATTGGATTCTGTGGATATTAGTTACCCAGCAACAAAAGACTAAAGGTTGCTTGTTGATTCTGTCAATAGAGAAAATTACGTTAGTACTTGAACTGTGTTTTAATTTATTATATTGAGTTTGTTTGATAAAAGCTTGTTCTTTCTTCTGTGTCATCCACCAACTCTAGTTTAGTGGTCATAGATAATTAGTATACTTGATACCATACTTCTAGTTTTGAAATACACACTGAAAGAGTAAGTCAAGCTCATTTTGCGGTGACGTGAATTTATTCTCTTGTTTAGTTTGGTAAAATGTAGCTATAATTATTCAGGAAACCACCTTTTCAATCTTCATAGCGTCAACAAGAATCAAGAACTAAATTAGGTTGCCGCTATGTGTCTAATCAATTTTATCGAGCATGAAGTAAAAGACGCGTTCGCAGCCAAATAATGCACCAATAAAAATACTTTAGGTATTTTATTGTTAATCAAAATTGACTGTCAAATTATAAGTTCACAAAAACTGAGTAGAAAAGCCTGTGTAGTCGACTGAGCGAGTTTTCTAAATTACTCAGAAAATTATGCCGACCCTTCAACAAAAAATGACATTCAACATTTACGAATCATATCTTTAGCAACTCAGAGAACGCGATACCACTATTTTATATGGTAGCGAAGCCAGCATTACAGTAAGTTGTTTGTGCCAAGTATCGTTGACCGAAAGCATTTTATCCGAATACAAGTATAATGTCCGAAATTCCGAATACCTACCTACAATACAATAGTACGCCAGCATTACGTCAACGTCATTTCCGAGTTCGGCATTCGTTGATTGAAATGAGCATTGCGGGATTGTTTTTTAAATAACACCGGCCAAGTACGAATCGGACTCGCGCACCGGGGGTCCGGTACAAATTCAGCAAGTGAATATAAGATCTTGTTAGCAGAACCCTGCCTGTTGAGCAGTCATTTTATATTGGTTATCTACATAGACAGATTTAAAAATATTCTGTTTCTAGTATTTGTTGTTGTAGTGGCAACAGATAATACATATCGAGCTTACTAGCTATCACGGTTCCTGAGCCTGGTGACGGACAGACAGATAAATGGACGGACAGAGAGATAAATGGACGGACAGACAAATGGACCGACGGACAGACAAATGGACGGACAAACAGACAAATAGAAGGTCGGATGGACGGATAGACAAATGGACGGACGGAAAGACAAACGGATAGATAGACAGACAAACGGACGGATAGACAGACAAACAGACGTATAGACAGAATAACTGACGGACAGTCAGACAAACGGACGGATAGTCAGACAAACGGACGGATAGACAGACAAACGGACGGATAGACAGACAAATACATTATTTTGACATTTAGGATTATTTTAGGTTTCGATCGGTTCTTTTACTTTTTCTGTGTGTCTACTCTTGCTTAATACTCATGTCCTGTCAATCGTTTAATTAAAGGTTAACTGGAAGAGATCCCTTTTAGGGATAAGTTCGCCTTTGTGCATGTGTGTTGTCCTGTATTCATCTTTTTCTTGTGTTTTATGTACAATAAAGAGTTAAACATACATACATACATACATACAAACGGACGGATAGACAGACAGACAGACAACGAAGTCTTAGTAATAGGGTTCCTTTTTTACCTTTCTGGTACGGAACCCTGAAAACAGTGTTCACAGTTGCATCGGGCGGCAGACAAAATTGGCTATTTCGGATTTATCGTGTTGTTCGCTATTGTTCCGTTCACCGTTACTGCAACATTTATAAAAATAATATATTCTGGATTAACTTTTTGATCTCGTTTCAAATTATATTTCAAATTGGGATAAAAATCGAGAACACAGACGACTTAATGAGCTTTCAATCATAAGATGCAAAAAAGTCGCTCAGAGTATAGCTAGCAGAGAGCTATTTTGATTCCCCTTTCCACCTATAAACAAATCCTGTTAAACATGGCCTTTGGGGTCGCAGCCTTGGGCTCTGTCTACCTCGTAAGGGATAAAGACGTGATGTACGTACGTAGGTCCGTCCGGATATTTAAATAACTCGCGTTAACTTGTTCCAAGCTTGAAGTTTTACTCGGACGTTTTACACCGACGGTGATTACTTCAGGGCATCTTAAATACTAACGATTACGAATGAGTTATCGCCGTCAAAAAGCAATTCATTACGTGAATAAAGGATATTCAAGCTTAATCTCCGACCATAAAATCCGTCCACTAATCACAAGGAAAACATTGAGACATTTTTATGAGAAAGGAAATTTCATGAATTGAAAATACGAGGGCGGAGCGGCGGTCGACAAAAGGGCATAAAATTCTCAACAAAAAGCGAAAAAGTTTATAAAGGAAAAGCCAATGAATACAATAAATATTCCGTTTATGAGAAAATGTTTTTTCGAGTCAGCGCAGTTGATAAATCCAGGGATTTAGTTTATAATGGAAGGCAGGCTCTGAGATTTTGAATAAATAAAATGTTTTTATGAAAAACCAACCGCGCATGCTCTGACACAGTCTTCAATGAGCTAGAAAATGTTTTCAAATATGAAATTAAACTGTTCTTTGAAATATAGAGAGAGGTTCAATTCCATGCTGGTCTGGGAGTAATGAAAAAACTTTACCAGTTGCTTCTCTTCCCGCGCAGATAGTAAAACCCCATCGAGAGAATGGGCTAAAATCTTAGGAATCCTATTATAGATGATGCAGCTAGCAACCCATCAGTATTTTGATTTCCCTTTCCACCTATAGGTGGCCTTAAACACGTGATAAATGTATGTATGTCAAAATGCAGAACCTTCAACTTTGAAGATAAATTTGCCCCAGTTTACTAAGCAAAAATTCTCATCCCATTTTCGAAGGTCAGTGGCATGACAGAACCTTATCAATAATTCCGTACGAAACTTGAACTTCTTAATGAAAATACTACCTACCCTGTACATGTTGAGGGTACATTAAAAAAAACTTCAGTAATCCCAAGAACATTAAACTTTACTAAGGAAGGAGAAAGTTTTAATAGGACGGTCCGGTGGGGTCCGATGTGGAATGAATCCAACAATAAATTGTCTATGACTGTTGATAAGTAACCTTGTTGGATAATCCATTTTACCCTGTAAATGAATACGTAAACTTGACATTTTTAATATAACAAAATAGTAATAATAACTGAAATTAAATTAAAACAAAATAGCAACAACTAACAATAAAGCTAAATGTAACGTCATTGTGGATTCACATAAAGACCGTCATTTTAAAAGCAATTTAAAATGTCAAATAATTAATATAAAACCACAAAATGTTAAAATATTGCCAGAACATAAATAACAATTATCCTTTTGCGGTATCACAAACATTGTTCGAAATCCTTATAAAACCTTTTTTACTGTCTATAATATTTAAAAAGCAGCTGTAACTATTGAATGAATTATTTGTGGCAGCAACTTGGCATGTTTTATTTTCTGCTCCTAACCTATTGGACGCCAATGACACATTTATCAGCACCGCAGGTTCAACACCAATGGCCTACATAATACGTCCATTATTTCAATGCAAAAGCAACCTTCGATCAACTGTGTCTAGGTTCAACTTACTAATTAGGGGTTATTAGGAGAAATTTGACCTGCATGCAAAATGACAACTTAAATGTGTAGGGAAGAGCACCACTGTGTTTTTACTATCCCCACCCAAACACCTAACAAAGTAACGATGTTATTGTACCAAACTTGGTATAAGTTTATATCATCGAATATGTTAGGGATCATAAACACCAGTGAGCTAGTACTTTGCGTGGATTGGACTAGACCATGATGAATATCAGTATTCTGTGCACTGAATGGATCCAATTTGTATCAGATGCGGTCGATATTACACTGTCTGGATAATGACCTATTTGACTCGCAACGCTCTTGCTCTTTGAATTTGGTGCTATGATTTCAACGATCAATTTTGCGCGGTAAAACTTGCTTCATAAGGAAAATGAATCGCAAGCTCTCAATTACGGCATTCGTTGGTAGGATACGATTATTGTAATGAGAGATAAATTTATAAACGTTTACGTTATGTTACTTATTTTTAGGTTTAGTTTTAAGTTTTGCTACGCCCTAGTAGGGTTCATGTCTGTGCTGGCTAGAACAATATGAACATCTTGTAAATACCACGGTTGCAATAAATGATTGATTGATTGCTGCGCCTACTCCAAACGTCTAGCTTTGTTTTTACGATTCGCCTTAATTCGTAGACAAACTATTATGGGTTGAATAAAAATTTGCCTTTAATCTTTCAATAGCTTTAAATTAAAATTAAATAATTCGCTTTTTTTCAGAATATAGAAGTATTATTGCTTACATTTTCACTTTTTTAAGGTAGAAAAAACACTAGGTGTCTAAATCACTAAAGAATACACAAAAATCGAACAGATTTTCTCACGAAAATTAACGTTCAGAGATACAGCATCACGTTGTCTCGTTTGCTTAAATCACTGTTAAAAATTACATCATAAATTTAATATTTAATTGAACATCGAGACTCGATTTATTTTCAACGTCGGCCATTTTAATTGAATCAGTTTTACAATCTGAGGTATTTATTACCCGACTTCAATAAAAGCAGAGCTTCCCGGCAGGATCCTTTTTATACACACTGATTATTTTTTGTTAAAGTGAACTATTTGACGACAGAACGGACAGAACGGACAGGACGGACAGAACGGACAGAACGAACAGGACAGGCAGGATGGACTGGACGGCCAGGACGAGCAGGACGAACAGGAGGGACAGGACGGGCAGGACGGACAAGACGGACAAGACGGACAAGACGGACAAGACGGACAAGACGGACAAAACGGACAAGACGGACAAGACGGGCAGGACGGCCAGGACAGGCAGGATGGACTGGACGGCCAGGACGGGCAGGACGAACAGGACGAACAGGGCGGACAGGAAGGACGGGAAGGACGGGAAGGACAGAACGAACAGGAAGGACTGAACGGACAGGACGGACAGACAGACAGAGTTTACCCCTCCCTATTTTTGCGTCGGAGGTTACGCGTGAATCTACATCAAGTCAAATTGCACTTTATAAGCTTGTTTTTTGAGTTCTCGGTTCTCAATTCATAGCCTGGTTAATGACTAGTAACATTATCAATTACGAAAACGTCAATCATCATTTCCAACCACGGACGTACTTAGATCATACGTCCTGATACGAGAAATAAAGCGATGGAAAGATTTTATCAGCACCAAATAAAGCAAAATTATAGTATCATTTCGTTCAGAATATTTAAGTTGATACAACGTGGAAAATGCTCGTGCGTCGATTAAAACTTTTGTATTTCGCCCTGATATTTTATTTTGTGAATGGAGAACACGAAAAAGGTATGGAAATAATTTTAACCATTAAATTTTCCAGAATTTAACGATTTTGGGTTTTTCTTACTCAGAATCGTTTCCCCTATCGATCGCTATACAAGAAAAAATGTGTTGGAACATACGTTGTTTGTTCGCGCGCTAAAACCTTTTTGGTTATATGCAGTGCAGGGGTGCTCTATGGCACATAAAGAAACAATAATTATAACTGTCATTACATCGTACGTGATTGACTTAATTTTCCGCTGCTGAAACTTCCTCCGCTCTCCTCGCTTCAATATCCTCACCCGCATCGCCTTCCTCGCCTCAAAAATTAAATTAAAAATCTAGAATCTTCCTCCGCTCTCCTCGCTTTAATATCCTCACCCGCATCGCCTTCCTCGCCTCAAAAATTAAATTAAAAATCTAGAAACCCCACGCATTAACCGACCCTGTTTATCGAAATGATTTTGTAAAAATAATGCTGATTAACATTTATGATATCCAAATTTCATGAAAATCGGTTCTGTAGTTTAGATAAAAAAACCGATTTCCTTCATTTATTATTTTCTCGAAGTCATGCAGCTTTTTAGGGCGAATATGTGGTGAAATTTAACCTTAAAATATCTGTATTAATAACTCAGTAACAGGACAATGAGCTTCGTCTGGAGTCGATTCTCCTTGCTTACCCCCTTTAGCAACAAAGTCAACATTTGGTCTAGTAAAACTGAAAATTCGGGCACAACATAGGTACGTATAAAAATGCAATAGAAATTAAATTTTCATCAAAAACTTATTTATCCTTCACAGAAAATCCGTTTACGGATATGGTACGAAAAACGCTGATAAGTACAGCTCGCAACTGTATGAACAAGGTTGGGGCTACTGAGGCAGACCTGGAACACCTTCGGAAGGACCCTCCCTACCCTGAAAAGGCAGCTTGCATCATCAAGTGCTTATTGGAAAAGGTAATCCGACTTAGAGATTGTTTGCGACATGAAATGCTAATTTCGATTTTATGACATATTTTTCATTTGTTTTTAAATTGTATTTTGCTTACGACCCTTGATGGGGAAACTATTATTATTTTAGTTTACGATTTCGATTTTGAGCTGACGATTTCAATATAATTCTAAACATAAAATGATGCAACAATATACAATCCTACTAATATTAT
Organism: Pandemis cinnamomeana; assembly: GCA_932294345.1. Lineage (NCBI taxonomy): Eukaryota > Metazoa > Arthropoda > Insecta > Lepidoptera > Tortricidae > Pandemis > Pandemis cinnamomeana. Next base: position 11,470,219 of record OW028721.1, read on the forward strand.
AAATGTGAAAGTTTGTGAGTTTGGATGTTTGTTACTCTTTCACGCCAGAACGGCTGGACAGATCTGGATCAAATTTGGAACATACATAGATTATCGTCTGGAATAACACATAGGCTAGGTACTTATTATCCCGGAAAATTTCGTAATTCTTGCGGGATAGCGATAAACGAATTCTATGCAGACGAAGTTGCGGGCAACAGCTAGTATGATATATTTTGAAGCAATGTATCCATAACTTTTTTTTTCAATACATCCATTTAAAAATCAGATCCATCCAGCTAGAATTCACGTCGTTCGATCGATTGTTTTTTTGTGTGATAAGGAACATGAACATACGGGTCCCCATGGACTCCCATAGAGGATTACGGCTGAATTGCCGGCCTCTTACGAAAACACTATGTATAAAATGATTGCAATTTCTTCATGCCTGTCTCAATGAAGCCTAACCACAAACACAAATTTCTTAGAAGAAACTCAATTATTTTTATATCATACAATATTTTGTAATTTCACACATACACACACACACACAAATCACGTCTTTAATTTCAATTTCTCAGTATTTTCGCAATGTCAGTTAGACTGTATTCTTAGTACGTATTAGACAATAAGCAGCAATAAGAAAACAAATTGCGTTTTTTAGAATCACAACTAAACAAAGCCAAATTCCCAAAGCTGGGTTCTTTATGTGGCAAAGTTTTTCGCTAAAAATATCTTAAGGCTGGCATCCGCTACGCTCGCCGGGACGAATCGAATCAAATCGGAATAATACGCCTTCTACGCATTTTCTACGAAACTGCGATTCAAATTGGCGCCCCGAGGCGGTTGGTCAATCGACAGCGTCATAGTAACGTATAGAAGGCGAATTGTTTCGATTTGATAATGAACGCCAGCTTACCGTATTTGTTTTTGCTATACATTTTTAATTTTGATAACGATACTCCCCGACATTAATTTATCATTTACTAGCTTCTGCCCGCGATTTCGTCTGCGTAGAGTTATACATAAAAACCTTCCTCTTGAATCACTATCTATTAAAAAAAACCGCATCAAAATCCGATGTGTAGTTTTGAAGATAATTATAAGCATACATAGGGACATGGGGACAGAGAAAGCGACTATTTTAAACTATGTAGTTATTTACTACATTTCTGTAATATAATACACCGATAGCGGGCCTATTTTATTATTTCAACTTTTTATTTTATTATTTGACGATATGTTTTTTATATTTTCCGACAAAATGCACTTTTTAACATTTGACAATAATAAATGAACAAGATAACCTTAAAAAATCCTAAACCAACCTGAATTCCACAGATTGGCGTCGTCAAACAGAACAACTACTCCAAGACTGGCTTCATGACCGCCGTGACTCCACTCGTGTTTAGAAACAAGAAGAAATTGGAACACATGAAGACTGTCTCAGAAAATTGCGACAAGGAGGTAAAGCTATCACGAATATACTGAGATAAGACATTTAACGTATAACGCCTATGTTATGCTTGCAACCAGAGCGCATTGATCGCTTCACAGGATGAGGTAACGGATCACACAGATATCTTCTTTCTCGAGGCGCCGGCGTCTATTTTCAAAGGAGACCAAAGCTTTACAAGAGGGAAATTAATATTCCATAGAAGTTTAATGTTAGACGAACGCGAGCATAATTTTGTCCCTCAGCACAGCTAGCATGCACTGACACAGCCTCCCGCGCTCTTGTGCTAGGCTGGATAGTTAAGTTTGCGACGTCCAGTGTTATGGGTGCGCTTTCATACTTAATGAATCGACCAATCGGGTTAGCGAAAATCCGCATCGCGGAGATTGCCACACGTATTTTAAGCGTCTTCTGTGGAAGAGCAATTACAAGCCCAATTTTCTTTGCACTGAGTTTATTGGACAGACTATTATCCTTATTTCTGTTTATAGGTTCACCACAAAGAGACGACGCCTTGTGAACTCGGAAACGAAATAACCACATGCATCTTTAAATATGCGCCAGAACTACATTTGAAAGCATAAAGACGATACTAACTTTGTAACAATTGTTTGATGAATAAATAAATATGATTTCACTTCTTTCTTTTTTTTAACTTTGAATAAATTTTAGAAAGACAAATATTATCAAGAATGAATTATAAGCATCACCCTTATAATAGATAAATAGATATTATAGGTACCTAATTCTAAATTGTTCCCAGATATTAATCTTCTTTAATAGTAAACTTAAAAAAAAAACAACTAAATATAAATACACAAGATTAATTAATTAAGCAAGAACTAAAATAAATCTAAAAAAGAGCTCCCTCGCTGCATAGAGGCAAAGATATTGGCAGCATTTCTTCGCTGCATCGCAATGAAGATTCGATAATAATGATTTGATTCCAACGTTCATTTTACTTTTTGGAGCCACATTTTAGAATAAACAAATACAACACAAAGAAAGCGACGAAGAAATACATACATAAATTAAAACCACGAAAACAAGATACGATTTTTTCCATACAAACATCGACTAATCTACACAATTCTCTTACCTTATTTACTGAAAATAGCGTTGAGTTAGAAAACTAGCTTAAAAGATATTCGAGTTTCACTTAAAAGTTATTTAACATAACATAACAATAATAAATATAATTATTTTAACTTGAATTTTAAAGAAAATTGTACTGTTTCGAGCGATAAACACGCGTGCCTGACGTATTCGAATATTTCGTATTTCTGCGAGTTTTTTTTTTCACGATTACTTCTTTTCGGCCAGTATTTTAATGAGCGTACAAAAGAAGGTTTTAACGAACTCAATGAAAAGAGTTTGCATGTGTTTTTTTAAATAAATAATTGAAAGGGGGATTCTCCGCTTTTTAAACGGTACCTTTTACAACATACATACATACATAAATCACGACTTTATCCTTTACGGGGTAGACAGAACCTTTTTTTTAACGGAGAGGAAATCTAAATGACACTGAAAATTAGAACACATAGAAAAATCCGACTCTTGACCTGAAAATCTTCTTATATTCCAAATTCAGCACGATTTTTCACCATTTTCGAGTGGTACTTCCACGTATTTGCTTTCAAAAATCGGGACCCTATATTCCACAAATTATAGTTGTGGATACAACTTAACTTCGTTACTATGTACTACAGGATAAGTGACTAATGTTGAAAGAAGATAAAAGTGAAGTTTAGCTCATACTTGTTTACTACTAAAATTATCCAGAAACACGGCCGAGCAGAACTACGAAGTAAGAATTGTTTTATAATGCTATTTTTCATTTATTATTACGCTGAAAACACGCATTGCAGGATTCTGGCGGGTGGTCCGGGCCCCAGTTGCTGCCTCCGGGTACAGCTTCAAATGGCAACACCACTTGATATAAAAACCGCTACTTTTATAATGTATATTTAAAATAATTACACAGCATTACAGACAAGGCCAAGTCATTAAAATCTCATCTCTGTTTGTTTGTTGTCGTGTCTCTTTTATTCGTGTGACGTGAATCTATCTTTTTGTGTGTTGCTAACCGCAAAACTCGAGAACGGTTTCTTAATTTCCACGAAATGTTTTTATGAAGATGAACAGCTAGTTAACAATATATTATTAATGGTTGTTACTTCGGCACTAATATTCTAATTATCATTCAGTTTTAGTCGGAATGAGTTTTTTCATCATTTATTAAATTCTACTGGACACATGAAATTCTATAGAAAAGATTTCCTTTTAAGTGCCTTTTATGGGCAAAACGGACTTCCAATTTTGGCGTTATGATGCAACTGTATAATTCCGGTTTAAGTTAGTAATTATTTATTTCTAAAATACAAAAAATCGCCTTGACATATTAATTATGTTGTTGTTATTAGTTGGGTATTTCACTAACCGATTCAGACAAATTTATTATTATAATAATGCCACGGCATTTAATAACAACTATACCATGATATTTAAATTTTATATGAACTTGGGGGTCTTTGTTTGTTTACAGAAGCGTTAAAATAGATTGGAATGGATTATAAATATGTATGTATACTAAGATATAATAATAATATTTAATTATTAAAGTTATTTATCCAGACAACAAAGATACAGTTAGGTTTTGTTAGTAATTACTGATGACTATGTTAGTATCTATATTTGAAAAGAGACATTGATATTTACATTTCACAGATAAGGATAAACGATTGCTAAGTTAGCAGAAGCCTAAAGAGCGTTTATGAATAAGGGAGGCTGTATATGACTAGTTATTTTTGTTGCGGTTTTGATGCGCAGTGTCCACGCTGCCACTAACGCCGCTGTGGCCCGTATAAACACCAGCTATGTAATACGACGTACGCACGCAAGTTAGCCGCTTTCTGAATATTTAATTATGCTTTGTTTGTGAATTAACTCGCTTTGTTCTGGGATTGGAATGGGCGGGAAATTATAATCAAAAACGGCGGTCGCGCGTGAAAAAACTTTTCGTCGGCCCCTTGACGCGTTTCGTTGAACTAGTTTCTGGGGTTAATATGGGAGCCATTAGGCTTTGTCAATTGTGGTTTTTAAAAGGTCTCTTACATTTTTTCCGGAATATTTCAACTAATGGTTTACAGCTGGTATTTTCATTTAATTTCTTTTCATTTCTTCCATGCTGGTCTGGGAGTAAAGAAAAAACATAGAATTTACCAGTTGCTTCTCTTCCCGCGCAGATGGAAGCCCATCGAGGGAAAGGGCGAAAGTCTTAGGAATCATGTTATAGGCGATGCGGCTAGCAACCCATCACTATTTTTATTTCCCTTTCCAGTACCACTCCCTTAATCATGCTAAACGTGGCCTTAAGGTTTTCTTACCTTAGGGATAAAGACGTGATATAAATGTATGTATGTACTTTCATTTAAATTTTTGGGTCGAAATTTAGGCCCGCCTTTGAAGTGGTTCACTTGAACATCGATTAATGTGTGGAAACGTTTGTCAACCATGATTATCATGTCCTTGACGTATCCGTCAACGGCGAAATCTGTTAGCTCCGGAGGTGAGAGCGAGAATGGCTGGCGAAACCAAATTTGGTTTTAAAGGTGCGGTTGCACACTACAACTGACCCACGGAGTTGTAGGTGTACGTGTAGGAAGGCTTAAGCGAACCTTTTTGTGGCGGCGTTTGGCTTCGAGGTCTTCAACACGAAGCTCTTCAAAATTGTTGACTGCCTTATGAACAGAGTTGCGCCATTCGCGGCAAGCACACAACCAATCATCTACTTACTCAAAGGTTAACTGGTACACATCCCTTATAGGGATAAGTTCGCCTTTGTGCATATATTTAATGTGGTTTGTGTCTGTTTCTTTATATTGGTACAATAAAGCATTTACTTACTTACAACCCTCATTTTTACTTCGTCGCAGTCGCAGTTGGTAAGAAGGAAGAAGTTTTTCTCTTTGTCTTCCTTAACGACAACTGACTGTTTTTTTTCTGATTCGATATAACAAAATAACAAATAAGTACGAGTAGGTGAAATTATATCCATTTCCAGTATCTATATTATAACTAAACACAGCATCTCGACAATATCAGGCTGAAACAATATTTTCGTAATGAAAAGTGTCACGCGGTAGACGGTGACACTTGTAAAAAGTCGAATCAAAGATCGATAATCGACGACTTGCCGTAAGACCCTAGGTGGCACATCACTAGTCGCGCTTAATTAAGTATAGTTATACATACGGAACCGCGGCCTCCTATAAAAGCTCGCGCGCGCCGTAGGGATCCACACTCTATTTCAAATCTTCAGAATAAAAGCTACGAGTACGGAATCCCCAGTTATATGGTGAGTAAATTAATTATCATTGTCTAAGTGCTCAAGGTGTCTTATTGTATTTTATTGCTTTTTATTCTAAGTGTAATTTCAAATGTAAATCATGTTAATAAATTAGGTCTAAGTGTTTCGTCGGGGCGCGTTGACCATAGGGCCAACGGCCTCCAATTTGAATTATAACGTAGCTTCATTTTGAATTTAACGGCGAACACAGACTGTTCAACCTTATTCAAATTCGCCTATTTGTTCCTAAGTCTTACTCGAGGACCTAGCCGACTCTTTGACGCACTACCCCTGGTGGACGTCGAAGAGCTGCCTGGGCCCTCGTCGTAGAAGACCGCCTCTGACACCGAGAAAATTACAGGGACCCAGATCGGGGCTAAATTAAAGCCTGAAACTGCTGAGCTGCATAACGCACATCTCCACTACCCTACCGGAAGACACGCTTCTGCCTGAGGACGACATCCTGACCCAAGGCTCGCCTCTACTGCGACCCTCGCCTTCGGCCCCTTCTGCGCTGGCAGCGTCGTCCTCACCTTCGTGTCCGTCCAGGGGAGTACTAGTGCTCCTTGGGCGTGTGTGTGTGAAAAGAATAAGTCAATAGTGCCGTTCTGCCCTGAACTCTCTTAAAAAGCTCACGTTATCCCTGAGACTACGTTGTTCTTTGGATATTGTAAACAATAAACCTCTGTAAAGTTCCATTTGTTTCACTGAATAGCCAAGGAGCGACCCTACACTAAAAAATATTCACGAAAGGTGATAGTTGGCGCCCAACGTGGGGCGCCAACTATCACCTTTCGTGAATATTTTTTAGTGTAGGGTCGCTCCTTGGCTATTCAGTGAAACAAATGGAACTTTACAGAGGTTTATTGTTTACAATATCCAAAGAACAACGTAGTCTCAGGGATAACGTGAGCTTTTTAAGAGAGTTCAGGGCAGAACGGCACTATTGACTTATTCTTTTCACACACACACGCCCAAGGAGCACTAGTACTCCCCTGGACGGACACGAAGGTGAGGACGACGCTGCCAGCGCAGAAGGGGCCGAAGGCGAGGGTCGCAGTAGAGGCGAGCCTTGGGTCAGGATGTCGTCCTCAGGCAGAAGCGTGTCTTCCGGTAGGGTAGTGGAGATGTGCGTTATGCAGCTCAGCAGTTTCAGGCTTTAATTTAGCCCCGATCTGGGTCCCATATAAGCCCATATAAGCCGAGCTCAGTCGGCGCCCAACTTGGTTAGTTCAGTTCAGTTCTTAGCACTTTTTCTATACGCGCACTAGCGGCACCCATTAGTTCAGTTCAGGTCTTAGCACTTCTTCCGCACACGCACTCAAAGAGTTGGCTTCGGTCATTTCTAAATACTTTTATACTTATTTTATTGTAAAATCCGACTATTGCAGTAACAATTCGTTCGCTGTCTGAGCTCGGCTTAAGAATAGGCTCAGCCGTTTTCTCGTTCGGTTACGTAGAAGTCGTAAAAAACGTTGTTCCTGTCGGTAACAAGTGGTTATTTTCTAAATTTTTAATTTAAATTAACGTAAACAAACATTAAATTCACTAGCAGTAATTTGAAATCAACGGTTCCTAACGTATGTACTTAAATTTAAAATATTAACGGTCAAATATTTTAAATACTGAACCGTTAATTTAAAATCCACTCGCGCTTGGCACATCCGCTCGCGCCCTAATTATTCGAATCAACGGTTCCTTCCGCACCGCTCCGTTGTGTTAGCAACGACCGCGCGCTCTCTTTCGCACCCGTGTGCCTAGGACACTTAGCAGATTCAAATACGCAAGCGTTAACGGCTCGATCGCGACCAGTGTCAATTTAAAATACACATTAACTACATAATAACTACCACAGTTGGCATTTCAAATTTATAACGAACCACTCAATTATCTAACAACAACCTTAATTAGTTGTACCGACAAGAACATTAATTTAATCAAATTTAGCATCACTTCTAGAAAACTTTAAACTTAACTTCAAACAACTCGCGATTTTTAACACTTTACTGCAATAATCGAATTATTTTAGCACCTTACCTATACCTGCGCATACTTTGAGCATTTAGACAACTAACTACAACGCGCTACGTGTTTCAATAGCAGGCTAGCCATTACAACTGAGTTAACTACTTAACGTTCAATTCTACCAACGTTTAATACGACTCGCAGCCATACGTTGCGGCACTTAGGGTAATACGCGTAAGTCGCACTTTCCTTCAACACTTACTTATCGATCTACGGTTCGTCTTGTAACTCCATTTCATTATTTTAAAATTATAAACGCACCTTAACGCGCACACTTCGGAGAACAGGTTGAATAAATTCTAATATCGCGGGTAACTTACAGCTTTTAGTGTACTAAAAATGGCACATCGCAATATTAAGTATTTATCGCTACAAAAAACAGAGCTATCTTATGAGGTGGCTATTCGCGGAACTACACCGGCACTTACAGTACAAGAATTACGCGGTCAAATAGTGAAACTAGCACCCGGTTTACCGGCCCAAGATATATTAGAATCGGGACTAGACCCCGTCGACGACCTAAAAGGCGTAGCAGAAAGTTTAGCAAAAACGCAGTCAAATTTAACCCTAATCAAATCAAAGTTTGACGATAATTTATTCGTGCGTACAGACAATTTGTGCAGTCATATCTACCATCGTCTTAGGAGAATAATTACTACTACACCCGAATCGGAGGCAGTATTGAAATCATGCTTAACTAGCTTTCAAAATGTATCAAAGGAACTAGCTACTATACGTGCTAAGTTTGATCAAGATAGTGAGGAAACCTTTTTGGAAAGTGAGGACAACCTAGAACAATTGAACACTTCTTCTCATAGTTTCGCGCAACCACCACCAAATATATCAGTAACATGTGACCGCGGCATAACCTCTGATTTTGCAAAACTTCGCTACAGTGGAAAAACTTGTGTCCGCGCTTTCGTCATTCGTGTAAACGAATTTCTCTCAGCTAGGAAGATTAAACCAGACAAATTCCTTTCTTTCGCGACTGAGATATTTGAGAGCGAGGCCTTGTGTTGGTATAGATCGGTTAAAGATAAGATTACCACTTGGAACGAATTGTCTAAACAACTCGTATCCGTATTCTCACAGCCAGACTACGATTATAAATTAAAGGCGGAAATTCGCGCCCGGACTCAAGACGACTCCGAAAACATAACAATTTATTTAGCTATTATGCACGCAATGTTTTCACGACTAACTGTACCTATGACTGAAGATGATCAGTTAGAGATTTTGTTGCATAATATTAGGCCCTGTTTCGCGGCAGTATTAGCTACAGCTACTTCAGTGACCACTATAGATGAACTCCGTACCGTCTGTCACAAATTCGAACTAGTTCAAGCTCGAATGTCTAGCTATAAAGAGCCACCGCGCCCTACGGCAGGTACACTAATCCCTGAACTAGCTATAAATAAACAATCACAAACCTTTTCACATCAAAATAGGCATTTTGATAGGTATCAGCATCCATCCTCGGGTAACAGCGCTAATAAACATAATTACACTAACACTAAACACCGATACCCGGTGAATATTTTGTCACAAGCACCACACACTAACAATAATAAATTTTGTCCTAGGTGTAAATCTAATACACACACATTAAGAACTTGTCAAGCACCACGGACCTTGTTGTGCTTCAAGTGTGGCAAGGTGGGGGTGAAGTTCCCTGATTGCACTACATGTAATAAACACATACCTAGACCCACTTCGCAAACAAAAAACTAAGTTCGTGGCGAGGACGTCGTTACATTAGGAGGGCTAATAAATGGTCACAATGGCTGCATTTCGTTAACACTTTTTTTAATTCTTATAAGGTAACGACGATCTCGCCCCACTCACATAAACAAAACAATTCGCAGCAGGACTTAGGGCCGCGCGACGCGCGACCGTTCATAACTATCTATATAAACAAACTGAGAATTCCACACTGCTTATTGGACTCGGGGGCGGCCGTAACGGTGCTTGGCAAAGATTATCATAACACATTACTTACCTATGGGCATACCATGCGTTTTGATGATTACATTAACATAGAGGCGGCTGCTGGCCGGCGCTTGCGTAGTATAGGATACTTTGACCTCGACATAACTTTTGAGAATCAAACTCACTCTATAAGGGCATACGTAGTGCCCGAGGTCAATAATTCTGTCATACTAGGGATAAACTTTTGGCGGTCTTTCAAAGTTTGTCCTAAATACGTAAGTGCTTTAGCGGCAAGCGAGACCGTCACTAAGCATCCAGACAGAATTATTCGACCTCAGGCACTGCATTCCTACACTAACCTCACAGAGGCTCAGCGCGTGCAGGCAGATAATATTATAGGACAGTTTCGCGACATCTCTTACGAACAAATTGGTCTCGGCCGTACTAACTTAGTTGTACATAACATTGACACGGGCACTACCGAACCAATTAGACAACGTTCCTACAGAATGTCACCGGAGAAACTCAACATAATAAACGAACAGGTCGACGAAATGTTGCGTCTGGATGTTATTGAACCATGCGAGAGCGCGTGGTCCTCGCCAGTACTAGTAGTAGGGAAAAAGGACGGCAAACCTAGGTTCTGTCTCGACAGCCGTAAATTGAACGCGGTAACTAAAAAGGACGCGTACAGTCTTCCTTACATATCCGAGATATTAGACAATCTTAGGGACGCGAAATTCTTAACTAGCATTGACTTATCGAAGGCGTTCTGGCAGATACCTATAAATGAAAAAGATAAGTGTAAGACAGCTTTCTTTGTACCATCACGTGGTACCTTCTCGTTCAAAGTGATGCCCTTTGGTTTGACGAACGCACCAGCTTTACAACAGAGACTAGTAGATAGCCTATTTGGACCTGAATTCGACAACAAAGTATTCTGTTATCTCGATGATATAGTCTGTGTCAGCGACTCCTATGACAATCATGTAACTTTGCTCCTAAAAGTCCTAGCGAAGCTAAAACACGCAGGTCTCACTATAAATTATGAAAAGACACAATTCTTTAGGAACTCATTAAAGTACTTAGGCTACGTGGTAGACGAGCAAGGCTTACGCACGGACCCAGATAAAGTAGCCGCGATTCTAGATTACCCCAGACCAACGAACACAAAGGAGGTGAAAAGATTTCTAGGCACCGCGTCTTGGTACCGTAGATTTGTTCCTAATTTTAGCACATTAGCAGGCCCACTAAATTCCTTGACTTCACTTAAAAAAAATGCACCACCATTTGCATGGACAAACGAAGCTGAACAATCGTTTGTACAACTCAAGTCTTGTCTAATTAGTTCTCCGGTCCTCTCTTGCCCGGACTATACGCAACCATTCGAGGTACACTCAGACGCAAGTAATTTAGGCGTAGGATCAATGCTCTGCCAAACTATTAACGGTCAAGAACATCCAGTCGCATACATGAGTCGTTCCTTGTCAAAGGCGGAACGAAACTACAGTGTTACAGAACGCGAAACCTTAGCCGTCCTAGTCGCACTCGAGCATTGGCGCTGTTATCTCGAGAATGGTCGCACATTTAAAGTCTACACTGACCATTCATCTCTAAAATGGTTTTTATCTCTAAGTAATCCTACAGGCCGTTTAGCTAGGTGGGGAGTACGACTATCATCCTTTAATTTTGAGATCTTACATCGACGCGGCAAAGACAACGTCGTTCCTGACGCCTTATCTAGAGCCGTGCCAGTGTCAGCGTTAACACTTGCAAACGCGCATCTCACGACAAAGGACAAGTGGTACTTAGATCTTTACAACAGCTGTACTAACGCGCCACAGGGTTTTCCTAACTATAAAATAGTAAACAACTCCCTCTACAGATTAACGAAGTCTGACACTAGATTGGCTAACGAGTTCACATGGAAGGAAGTAGTACCAGAGGAACTACGTCACCAAATAATTAGCGAAAATCACGATGTACCTACTGCGGGACATCTAGGCGCGTTCAAAACCTACCATCGTTTGGCTCTCAATTATTTCTGGAAAGGAATGTACAAGGACGTGTCTAAATACATTGCGTCATGCGACACTTGTATAGCTTATAAACACCCAACTCACGCTACGCTAGGTGAGATGGGTCGTCCTAAACACTGCTCACGTCCATTCCAGGTTATCTCCTTGGACTTCATGGGTCCACTAACTACTACACGAAAGCAAAATAACTACTTACTTGTGGTGACATGCGTATTTTCAAAATATTGCCTTTTGTTTCCTGTACGTAACGCGTCCTCAGCTATAGTCATTAAGCACCTGGAAGACTCAGTTTTCCTCACTCATGGTGTCCCTCAAACCATATATATGGATAATGCTACTTATTTTACCAGCCGCGAGCTGAAATCCTTCCTCGATAAATATAAGGTACCTAATCAGTTTCTTATAGCACGCTATTCACCTCATATTAATTTGACAGAACGTTATAACAAAACGATAATGACTTGTGTATCTACCTTTGTACAAAACGACCACAGGTCATGGGACATTAATCTGCCAAAAATACAATTCGCTATAAACAACTCCATAAACGAGGCGACGGGTTACACTCCCGCTTTCTTAGTACACGGCAGAGAATTGGTAACGTGCGGTTCACACTACGTCGATAATGAATTGGGTAATGAACTACTATTCTTACCGCGCGACGCCTATGCGCAAAACGTAGGATTCCTAGCAGAAACATTCGACAAAGTCCAGCACGCGCTATACAATGCACATCAGAATAGTATTAAGAGGTATAACTCACGCCGTAAACCAGCGCACTTTAATGAAGGCGATTTAGTATGGAAGCGTACATATTTCCTCAGCGATAAGTCCGCTAACTTTTGTAAGAAATTAGCACCGAAATTTGTAAAGTGTAAGATCATTAAAAAACGTTCACCATTAGTATTTGAACTACAGGACTTATCTGGAAAGAATTTAGGCGCGTGGCATATTAAAGACATCAAATTAAAACCAACAGGTTAATTACTCGTAGATAGCGTTCGGCCCGTGGCGGAGCCGCAGCGCGCAATGACCTCATTGGTCGGCGTCCGCGATCACTCCTCCCCCTTGCGCCGTCGCAATTATCTCGCATTCCGCTAGTAGCAGCGCAAGAGCAACACGTTCCGGCCGCTTAAACTAAAATCTAATCACTCGTAGCGACCTCGTAACGATGTTTACATTCCGCGCGCTGCTACGCAACCATGATACTTGCGCTAACTTAGAGGCAAGAAACCGTCGTGAAACCCGCGAATGGTCATCTCACATGTATGAATCGTCTGTTTTAAACTAAGCCTAATACCAGTACTACTGACTTCTGTAAAGTCCCCTACCTAAGCTGTATTCAGGAACCGAGCGGTGTTGGAAACTCGAAATCATAAGCCTTATTCCACCTGTTTACAATAGTACTACGGGCGGCCGGTAACCCGAGGACAGTCGTTATCTATATGTGTAGTTAGATCTCCTTTCCATTACAACCTTTACCTAGGGGTCGGAGTAGGCATATACTATTGTTCTATCTCTTTTAACTTGTAGAAGTATGAATGATGAGCGTGAGCGTGAGGTATGATAGATAACTCCTAAGTTTTAATAGCCGAAAATCAACTTAGGTTGATTTTCTCACCGGGAAGGAGGGGAATGTCACGCGGTAGACGGTGACACTTGTAAAAAGTCGAATCAAAGATCGATAATCGACGACTTGCCGTAAGACCCTAGGTGGCACATCACTAGTCGCGCTTAATTAAGTATAGTTATACATACGGAACCGCGGCCTCCTATAAAAGCTCGCGCGCGCCGTAGGGATCCACACTCTATTTCAAATCTTCAGAATAAAAGCTACGAGTACGGAATCCCCAGTTATATGGTGAGTAAATTAATTATCATTGTCTAAGTGCTCAAGGTGTCTTATTGTATTTTATTGCTTTTTATTCTAAGTGTAATTTCAAATGTAAATCATGTTAATAAATTAGGTCTAAGTGTTTCGTCGGGGCGCGTTGACCATAGGGCCAACGGCCTCCAATTTGAATTATAACGTAGCTTCATTTTGAATTTAACGGCGAACACAGACTGTTCAACCTTATTCAAATTCGCCTATTTGTTCCTAAGTCTTACTCGAGGACCTAGCCGACTCTTTGACGCACTACCCCTGGTGGACGTCGAAGAGCTGCCTGGGCCCTCGTCGTAGAAGACCGCCTCTGACACCGAGAAAATTACAGGGACCCAGATCGGGGCTAAATTAAAGCCTGAAACTGCTGAGCTGCATAACGCACATCTCCACTACCCTACCGGAAGACACGCTTCTGCCTGAGGACGACATCCTGACCCAAGGCTCGCCTCTACTGCGACCCTCGCCTTCGGCCCCTTCTGCGCTGGCAGCGTCGTCCTCACCTTCGTGTCCGTCCAGGGGAGTACTAGTGCTCCTTGGGCGTGTGTGTGTGAAAAGAATAAGTCAATAGTGCCGTTCTGCCCTGAACTCTCTTAAAAAGCTCACGTTATCCCTGAGACTACGTTGTTCTTTGGATATTGTAAACAATAAACCTCTGTAAAGTTCCATTTGTTTCACTGAATAGCCAAGGAGCGACCCTACACTAAAAAATATTCACGAAAGGTGATAAAAGGAAACTGAAAACATAACGTTATTAAGAAGAATACCCCGCAACGTTTGTTTGTATTGATACGTTCTCTTTATTGGAAAACAGCGAAATAGGTCAAGGTAATTATAATAAATATACACACATACACATACGTAGGTACATACATACATACACTAATCACGTTTATATCCCTCACGGAGAGACAGGCCTAAGGTAACAAGGTCACGTTTAAAAATGAAATCAAAATAGTGTTGGGTTGCTAGCCGCATGATTTTTATGATTTTCGCCCATTCCTTCAATGGGCTTTTACCATCTGCGCAGGAAAAGAAGCACCGCATTCTATGTTTTTTTGTTTCATTCACATTCAAACACTACAAGTCTTGAATCACTAAGTCTTGAATTTTTATTTATTCAGATTTATGTAAACATTGACGTAAAAAATAACTACAGCATCCAGACTGTTTATAATAAATAAGTCATAACTCTGCATTTTCGTACCTGGAAACTTTTCGCAGCGGCAACGCAAAAACAGATTTTATCTACCAAATGATTTATCAAATCTGATCTAATGTTGTAAATATTATGGCTGCGAACAACAGAGTTTCACGTTTTCACGGAAATATGGTTCTACACTGAGGTGGTATAACATAGTATAGATATAATTAATACATAAGCTCTATTGTTCAATTACACTGCAGTAGTAATAAACTATATCTTGTCGAGTACACTTGTGTTTTCGTTGCTCATCGACCCCCCTCCGCACACCTCAACACAATATAAAATAATGTACCTGTCTAGCCATTAATATTAATTTTTGTAAGCTCTTATTATTTAAATTTCGACGTACGTTTATTCGGGTTAGGCAAACCTTGTTTATCTACGCACATATCATTAGTGCTCTAAAATGCGTTTAGAAACCGTAGGAAATGACAATACTAAAAAAAATTTATTGTAAAAAGTCAAGTCACTTTTTCATAATAAAATAAATTTACGACAATACTTAAATTCTACATACATACGCATAGGTTACCGTAGGATCTGTCTACCTCATAAGGATATAGATCCTTATGAGGTAGACAGATCCTACGGTAACAAAACCTTAAGGCCACGTCTAGCATTATTGTAGGCGCATAGGTGGAAAGGGGAACCAAAATAGTGATAAATTGCTACCCGCATCGCCTATAACATGATTCCTGCAATTTTCGCCCATTCCCTCGATGCGCTCTTACCATCTGCGCGGGAAAAGAAGCAACTGGTACATTCTATGTTTTTTCTTTACTCCCAGACCAGCATGAAAGATTCGTGGCATGGAAATTCTACTTAACTTATAATACATTTATAAAAGGGATGTGTAAGGTTTTTAAATTATATTAGTCTATAGTAGAGATGTATAAAGTCTCTACTTGTGGCTTCATCTCCTTGTAATGACTTGCTAGTGACTTTAATGAGAATGAGCAATTTCCGTTCAACTCATTATAAAGATAGTAAGAAGGAAGTTGTAAAGCTCAGTTTTGTGTGTTGAGACGATTTAAGTGTACAAGTTAATAGAGTATAGAATAGCGGTCTTTCCTAGAAATGGATAAGCCGATTTAGATGTAGCAGTAGAGAATGAGATAAATAACAAAAGGTCTCTCTGTAAATGGTAGTCTTTTATTTCAGTGAAGTTGATGGTTCACACTGATACAAAGTGGTTGCTTACAGCTTAGGACTCCATGACAGAAGAGAAACAGGGTCGCGTTGTAGTTCGCGTGTTTGGAGAACTTTTTGCTTCTATTTTAACCTTAACAGAACTAACAAAGCCTAATGGTTGCTGAGAGATGAAAGACGACTTACAGGATGGTCTGCTCAAACCTGGCTGGTCACACTCTCTCCGTGCTTCTTCAGTCCGGCTTTCCCGCTCTACGCTTTCGCTCTGCCAGCTTGCACCAAACAATGAAATTGTGCTATTGACGTGCGTCTCGGACTTTAAATAGGAGTTTGGACAATGCTATTAAATATCAAAACAGTGACAGCGTTACCAGAGCATCATACTATATCAATAAATGTCACTAGAGAGCATCGAACTCCGATAAACAAATATGACACACTAGTCAATAGTCACAACTAAAAGTAAAAGCAGACACAAGCATGAAGGTACGCAGTCTTCAACACCATAACGCTTTAACAGGACATGGAACATCCGACCAGAACAGAAGAAGACAAAACACACCACCCTGGAAAAAAAACCATATTTATTGCAACTGTCATAACACTCCCACTGGTAAAACTGAATGGTAAAGCATAGCTGATGTTTACCTTGAAGAACTGAAACTGTCCTTCTCCCACCCTTGGGTCCAGTGCACGTGGCAAAGCACAAGAAAATATGCTGCAACAAAATAAACAAATTAAATATCAAATTCGACAGAAATATTTCCTGAACTTGCCAGTTTTCATGAGACTTACCAGTGTAGCGTAGGTGCTAAAGCAAATATAGTTTCCAGGCGACAATTAAAAATTATTTAGGTTCCATTCTGAAACAATAACACATTGTTACTATCGACAATCCCGAAAACAAATAAAATAATTTCAGGAATGTATAAACTTACTATTTTTGAAGTTGTTCACAGCGAGGGTTCAGCCATTTGGCCACAAAAAATAAAGATGCCCTCCGATTCGGGGCTGAAGGCCTATTTCTTGCCTCGGGCTCCGGCACCAATCCACATCCTCCGCCATCGTAGATGACATTGACGTAACCTAGCTGTCAACCTCAACTAGAACCAACTGTCACTGTCAAATCAGCCGCAGCGTTTATTTCTATGGCCACATCTCACTAAACATCAATAATTTGGTTTCCCTTAAGAGGTGTCTATCAAACTAACTAGATGTCGCTAAACGTTCCGTTACAATACTCCCCCTCCTACGAAAAGTTTCGAAAGAAATGAGAAACTGCGCTGTCCTCAGCGTCTGTAAAGAAACGACAATGTAGAGTCATCGACTGCAACTGACTAACTGAAAAAAAAAACAAAAGTCAACTAAAGTAGAGCCTCACTGCTGCTCTACTGGTTAAACTAGAGTTAGGAAACAAAATAAGCAGGAACGGAACTTCCTGAAACAAAAGAAACCATAACCTTAATAGCTAACTCACTCAGGTAACTTAACTATAATGTCATCCGACCAATAGTGAACATCGCTAATCCTAAATAACTTTCAACTCAGGACCTATCTTCTTCCTTTCCTTATGTTTTCCTGCAGTCCGGAGAACCTATGCACAAATTCCCACAATTTCAAATAGTCTTCTATCATTCATCTCCTTTCATATAAAGGCATCAGCTTTATTCTACTGAATACCGCCTACTATCACACCCCCAGAGTCACTCCTGTAATCCCAGTGCGACTCATAATACCCCGTGATAATTGAGTACCTGTTTTATAAACAAACGCTACTCTATAATTATGGCCTTACACTCATGGTGTAAGTACCCTTTCTTACAAAAGAGCTATAATATACTCTTAGACTTACTAAAAGGTAATGACATACTTAATCTACTTCGATAACCTTGGCATCGTCAGTGGAACAACAATGTTACCACCAACACGTGAAACACGTCCTACGGCTGACAAAAGTAAAGAACCTAAGCTACGCTAACGCTGAGTTATGAGGAGTAAACCTTGATATCCTTAATATGCCATGTACCAAGATCTTTGCCATCGTAACCAACCAGTTCGTAAACCAACGGAGACAGTACCTTCTTCACGATACACTTCATATATTTGGGTGCAAGCTTTGATGCTTTATATTTATCGGCATCACTCTGGATATAAGTTTTCCGCCAAACTTCCTGGCCTTCAGATAATTTTACATCACGCCTCCTTAAGTTATAATACTTCGTATTCGTTGCGTGGGCCTTTTCTAAGTTGGTTCGAACCTTCGTAAAAATCTCTTCCAGAACGCCAAATTCACCCGCATATTCTTCTCTAGGTATTGCCACCGTGTAATCTGTGTCACTTGTGTCCTTATAAAAGTTGCCATTTATTATTGGCTCTCTGCCGTGGACCAAGAAAAACGGAGAAAATCCCGTTGTTTCATTTACCGCACTATTTAGGGCAAATTGTACTTTAAAAATATTCTGATCCCATGATCTATGGTCTTCTTTTACATAGGACGAAATCATTGTCATCACGGTCTTGTTGTATCTCTCCACCATGTTAATCTGCGGCGTGTACCTTGGTCCGTAGTGAAGACGAGGAACCTTATATGTCTTCATCACGTTACGGAACTCAGATCCAGTGAATTGAACCCCATTATCGGTAACCACTGTCTCTGGAATCCCGTGCGCTAAAAACACATAATTCTCCAAATTCTTCGACACGTTTGCACTTGTAGCTCGCCTTAGAGGCAATAACATGGTATATTTAGAGAAACAACATGAGACAACTAAAAGATGTACATATCCTGAGCGTGACTTCGGAAGCGGTCCTACCAAATCCACAGAAATTACTTGAAATGGTCTATAGCACTGCGCTTAGGTTTACCCATTTGACCGGGAGTCAGTGTCGTTTTGTGTTTGTAAGCTGAGCAAGTAGGACACTGTTTAATGAAGTTCAGCACATCGCGGTACATTCCTGGCCAGAAAAACCTTAAACTAAGCCTTCGGTGTGTTTTGAAAACTCCCATGTGACCTGAGGTTGGAGGTTCATGGTTCTCGGCTATGACCTTGACGCGATTTGACTCAGCTACTACTTCTTTCCACTCGAACTCGTCAGTCAATGAATACTTCCCCTTACTATATCGGTAAAGTACACCATTGTCTATGCGATAGTTAGGATAGTTCTTTGGGTATGAAATACAACCTTGGTAAACCTTGTTATACCATACATCTCCAGCGGTTGCTAACGGCAGTGTATTTATAACTTCTACCTTCATCAAACGCGAGAGAGCATCGGGTATGACGTTGTCTTTACCCTTTCTGTGCTCTATCGTAAAATTAAATTGCGACAGGCGACACCCCCATCGGGCAAGACGTCCTGTCGGGTTTTCTAAATTCATAAACCATTTCAAAGAAGCGTGATCAGTTACGACATTAAATGGCCTAGTACCTAGGTATGGTTCAAATTTTTCAACTGCATACACAACCGCTAGTGCCTCTCTCTCTGTCGCACTATAATTCCGCTCATTTTTATTTAAGGACCTGCTTATATAAGCTATAGGATGGTCGTTCCCGTCAATGTTTTGAGTCAAGACGCCACCTATGCCATAACTCGAAGCGTCACAATGGACTGTAAAAGGCTTTTCAAAATCTGGACATGTCAAGATCGGAGCTGAGACTAAACGGTTTTTTAAATCTATAAACGCCTTTTCCGCGTCTGGGGACCAAACAAACTTTGTTTTCGTACTAGTAAGTGCGTTTAATGGTGCAGCTATCGTGGAGAAGTTCTTTATGAAACGCCGGTACCAAGAACACGTACCTAAAAACATCTTTACTTCTTTCGCGTTCTTTGGTGTTGGAAAATCAATAACCGCACGCACTTTACTAGGATCAGTCCGCAAACCA
This sequence comes from Pandemis cinnamomeana, assembly GCA_932294345.1. Taxonomy (NCBI): domain Eukaryota; kingdom Metazoa; phylum Arthropoda; class Insecta; order Lepidoptera; family Tortricidae; genus Pandemis; species Pandemis cinnamomeana. Next base: position 11,490,120 of record OW028721.1, read on the forward strand.
CATTCGTCTACTATGTATCCCAAATATTTGATTGACTTACGAAAGAAGTTACTTTTTTCAAAATTTATCGTTAGATTTGCCTCCTGTATACGTTTATGTACTCTATTTAGCAATAATAAATGCGTATCGTAATCTTCTGACACTATTATTACGTCATCAACATAACAGAAGACCAGTCCCTTGCTAACGTCACTACAAAATGGTGTGCCAAAAAGCATGTCCATCAGCCTCTGCTGACGCGCAGGCGCTCCAGTAAGACCGAATGGCATGACATTAAATTTAAAAAGTCCCTTTCCCGGCACAATGAAGCTAGTTTTTTCTTGTGACTGTTCATCTAACTTAATTTGCCAAAAACTCGATTTGAAATCAACAGAACTAATGAATTTTGCGTTTCGAAGACTATCCAAAATTTGGGGTATGTACGGTATTGCATAAGCGTCCCCTTTTGTAACTGCATTTAATTTGCGACAATCTAAACAGAACCGCCATGTGCCATCCGACTTAGAAACCATAAGGACTGGATTAGACCACGGACTTTCACTGTGTGTTATCACGTCTAATCTAATCATTTTGTCCACCTCCTTATGTAATTCCTTAAGTTTTTCCGGCGACATGGGGTATGGTCGACACCTAATGGGCGATGAGTCACCAGTATCAATTTTGTGCTCAATTAAATGAGTTCTGCCTAAACCCTTAGTCTCGAAAGATATTCCGTGAAACTTTTTAATGACAAGCTCGGCCAATTCTTTTTGATCTGAAGTTAATTTATCAAAAGACGATAAATTACTTAGTTGTTTATCTATATTAGAAGCATTCTTAATAAACTCCATTGGTTTTTTAATGTAAGTAATTTTTTCAAATATTTCTGGCATTAAAGAGAATTCTTTCCAAAAGTCAACTCCTAGGATAAGATTCGATACTATAGTCGGTATCACGTGAAATTTTATCAACCTAGTAACCCCTTTAAAAGATAGTGGCAGTGTAATAAATCCTATAGTATTACAAATTGAACCATCTGCCACCGTAACAGATTCGGTGGTACCCACCATTGGGTAGCCTAAGTTAACAAAACGCTCGTGTGCACCATTGCCTATAATAGAAACAGCTGCTCCCGAATCAAGCAATCCACAAATAGTCAAGTCCAGTATATCAACATTTAAGTAAGGCCGAATGTCGTTATTTTCGGGTTCAAAAAGTATCGTGGTGACGGCATTATTTCTAAAATATTCTGACACCATTTTTAACCATTTAGTGCTATCAGTAGGTACGGCTTTGTCTACTGATGTGTCGCCACGATCTTTACCTCCTAGTTTTTTGGCTGTAAATTGAGCCTACACTTCGGGCACGATCGTGTCGTATACCCTAGTGCGCCGCACTTAAAACACATTATACGCTTATCTGTGCACGCCTTAGTATGGTGTGTATCTACTTTGCATCGATAGCAATAGACCTTGCCGGTATTCGTCGGTTTTTGATTTTGAAATCGTGGTGGTGAATTGTACTGTGGCCGCTGGTTGACGAACTGTCGTTGGTGTTGTGGCGGTACGAGTGTTCCACGATTGAAATTCTTAGAATACGGCCTATTTTGTTGCACTGATGTAGATGCGACGGCAGTCACCTCTTGTTTCGTATTTTTACCCTTATAAACAAAGTCGGGATTCAACGAAGACTGTTTTGGCGGTTCCGAAAACAACTTTCCTTTTTGGCGTGCAGCCTCAATTGTCCTACAACAACGTCTTAAATCTTCAACGGAGGTAATTTGCTGCAATGCCAGCTGTTCCGAAAACGACGGCCTAATATTTTGCAAGAGAATCTCTAATTGCTCCTTGTCACTCTTCGGTTTCACAAGCCTTGAAAACAATCCGCTCATAACCGCGAAGTATATATGGGTTGGCTCATCCTGACCTTGAGTGCGAGCATGGATTTCCTGCAAAAGTCTGTAGTCGAAATCTGTCGGTGCAAACTCTTCTATCAACAAAGTGCTCAACCCCTTCCAAGACTGGAACCTGTGTTTATTTCCTCTATACCATAAAAGACCTTGATCGCTAAACAAACAACAAGCCGAATGAAACAATTGTTCATCAGAAATACCGAACGCCTGAGCCCGCTCGTTTACAGCCTCTAAAAACGAATGAACACTTGTCAGACCGTTAAACTTGTTATTGACATATTTTAAAATATTGAAACCTGTAGACCCTTTTAATCCTTCACAAAAGTCTGCACAGACACCAGTATTGGTACTAGATGAACCGCTCTTTTTTGATATAAACCTATCAATAACAACCGAACATTGTTCTAATTTAGATTTTAAGTTATCACTCATTTCTTTTTCCACCTGTAACTCAAATGTGTTCAACCTGTCCAGTCGAAAATAAAGGTGACAGTATAATGCTTTTGCACGGACTAACAAGCGATTGTCTTTTGATTTATCTAATGCAGTTACTTTAGACTGTAATTCCTTTATTTTCTCTGTAATTACAGGCAACTCCTCACTTGCATGTAATTCTTCACCAATAATTTCCTCAGGTAGAAACTCAGTGCATAACTTTTTAAGTTGTTGTCTCAGTATGTGAACAGTATCTCCTGGTGTCTCTGCCCTAATATTAACTTCATATATCAACTCATCTCGCAGCAACGAATGATAATTAACTTTCTTTAAATCCATTTTAAACTATGTGTAGGTTAGAAGCTGTAATTTCCAAAAGTTATTCCGTTCAAGTTAACCTATCTCAGTATGTATGTATTTATGCTTGTAAAATAACCCAACACTATTTCTCTTCTGTCAAGGGGTTGGCAAACAAAATATAGTTATTAAAGATAATTTACTAGTAGTTTACACCAGTAGGTATTACACAATATAAATTTAACTTAACTTGCAAGTTAATTAACTTAAGTACAAACTAGTACTGAAATCCAGCACAAAACTTAAAGTATTCTAAACATGCACTGTATACCAGCACTCTGGTGACTTTATACCTGCACAGAGGTTTACTGTACAATTTCACCTTTATAAGTAGCCAAGGCAGCTATGAATATGATTAATGGTCTTTAGTACTTTAATTAATATAACGTTCAAATATTTTAGCAGAATGACTGAAAGCTAAACACTAACAACTAAGTTTAGTATTCGCTCCACAAATTATCACAAACCCGGTGGTTTGTACCAGAAAATTATCAAAATCTCATCAATTTACTAAGTTATACTAACCTGCCAGCTAGTATACTCAGGCACCTAAGAAACTCATTGTATACATGGGTGGACTTCAAAATCTTTCCTGTATTTTTAAGCAATAGTATCTAAATATGTATATGTACCTATCTACTGTGTCTAGGTAGGTTATTTTTTGACTGAGGAAATTTTATTTGTGACTTAGTACCTAACTACTTTTATGTATTGGTAATTAAACTATGCTTATAAACAAGTGAGTTTTGAAATTCACCCACACACACTCAGCATGAGTAGGTACAGAATAAACATAATAAATGTCTAGCGCTTTCACTAGAAATAATATAGCAAACACTAACTTTAACTAGCCTACTATCTAGCTACCAAGCTTTGTGTTTAATAATGAAAATAATATAATTATTAATTGTGATCTTTTAACTCTTTAGCTAGAAGAATCCTCAATAGAAAAAATATATCTAATAGTATTAACTATTATGTGAATTGCTAGCATGAGCTAACAATAAGAAAATATAATAAATCCCCCCGAACAACTTCTATTAAAATGGAACCCGTATACCTAACCTAATTATTGTTACATTTATCGCCTAGAAATTTCCAGCAACAACACAACTCTTGCTGAATCTTATTGCTAAAATATTGGTACCTTCTGTGTGTCAAAACACCAAAATTGTTTAAATTATATGGTCAGTGAAGTTTATTTAAGTTCCTTTTATAAGAATAAGTTATTGTAATGTTAATATTTATATATTACCGGTTGTCATTTATTAGCACATGTGTTCTTAAATATAGGTTTATCAATATGTTTTAACTCACTCAAGTATCACTATTTAACACTTAACAACAAGCTTTTACTTTATCTGATTTGGTTAATTTATCACTTTAATATTTACTGTTTATTCTACTTATTTTAATGTTAATATTTTAAGTTTAAATGTGCATGTAATTTAATTTTAGTTTTGTAATTGCTGTAAATAGATGTTGATATTGTAAGTTTAATGTTTATGGATATGATTTCAGTTTTTTTTTTTTTGTAAGCCTCAAATAAGCAAGCCAAACATAAATATCAGCACAAGTATAGTTCATAAAACATGCAAGCTTGTATTTTACACTGTTATTGTAAATGCACTTATTTTTACTTCATTATAAGAATTTCACTGAATTTAACACTTTTATTTTGTTATTTTAAGTTAAGCATTACACTCAAGAAAAGCTATTTAAATTTTTGTGAATAGAAAATGCTTTTATATAGAAAAAAAAAAAGATATCAGTTCAATAGAACACAGCAACGCTTGTGAGTCAAAACAAGTATATTCAATTCACTGCACAGCGGCTAAGCATGGTTGCATAAATGAAACTCGAATACTAGCTACAACATAACAAACACAATTACTACTTTTAGAATAGAATTATTTAAGAGAGGATTTGCCAGCATATGTTATGCCTCTTTTATTGACTATCCAATCTTAAACATCCTCATAGAAGCCAAAGTACTCCAAACTAGAGGGCGCCATTTGTAAAGCTCAGTTTTGTGTGTTGAGACGATTTAAGTGTACAAGTTAATAGAGTATAGAATAGCGGTCTTTCCTAGAAATGGATAAGCCGATTTAGATGTAGCAGTAGAGAATGAGATAAATAACAAAAGGTCTCTCTGTAAATGGTAGTCTTTTATTTCAGTGAAGTTGATGGTTCACACTGATACAAAGTGGTTGCTTACAGCTTAGGACTCCATGACAGAAGAGAAACAGGGTCGCGTTGTAGTTCGCGTGTTTGGAGAACTTTTTGCTTCTATTTTAACCTTAACAGAACTAACAAAGCCTAATGGTTGCTGAGAGATGAAAGACGACTTACAGGATGGTCTGCTCAAACCTGGCTGGTCACACTCTCTCCGTGCTTCTTCAGTCCGGCTTTCCCGCTCTACGCTTTCGCTCTGCCAGCTTGCACCAAACAATGAAATTGTGCTATTGACGTGCGTCTCGGACTTTAAATAGGAGTTTGGACAATGCTATTAAATATCAAAACAGTGACAGCGTTACCAGAGCATCATACTATATCAATAAATGTCACTAGAGAGCATCGAACTCCGATAAACAAATATGACACACTAGTCAATAGTCACAACTAAAAGTAAAAGCAGACACAAGCATGAAGGTACGCAGTCTTCAACACCATAACGCTTTAACAGGACATGGAACATCCGACCAGAACAGAAGAAGACAAAACACACCACCCTGGAAAAAAAACCATATTTATTGCAACTGTCATAACACTCCCACTGGTAAAACTGAATGGTAAAGCATAGCTGATGTTTACCTTGAAGAACTGAAACTGTCCTTCTCCCACCCTTGGGTCCAGTGCACGTGGCAAAGCACAAGAAAATATGCTGCAACAAAATAAACAAATTAAATATCAAATTCGACAGAAATATTTCCTGAACTTGCCAGTTTTCATGAGACTTACCAGTGTAGCGTAGGTGCTAAAGCAAATATAGTTTCCAGGCGACAATTAAAAATTATTTAGGTTCCATTCTGAAACAATAACACATTGTTACTATCGACAATCCCGAAAACAAATAAAATAATTTCAGGAATGTATAAACTTACTATTTTTGAAGTTGTTCACAGCGAGGGTTCAGCCATTTGGCCACAAAAAATAAAGATGCCCTCCGATTCGGGGCTGAAGGCCTATTTCTTGCCTCGGGCTCCGGCACCCATCCACATCCTCCGCCATCGTAGATGACATTGACGTAACCTAGCTGTCAACCTCAACTAGAACCAACTGTCACTGTCAAATCAGCCGCAGCGTTTATTTCTATGGCCACATCTCACTAAACATCAATAATTTGGTTTCCCTTAAGAGGTGTCTATCAAACTAACTAGATGTCGCTAAACGTTCCGTTACAAAGTGATACCTACGAGGTCAGCAAATAATTAACCTACTATCGATGAAAGTTCATAATCTTATCATTAGAGACCGGATCTCGGTATGTGGAAGTCAAACGCCAAACGCATTTTGAAAGGCAGTACAAATACACGACATTCTACTTAAAAACTTGTGTTAGTGGCTTTATATAAAATTACCAGCTAAATATTGGATTTCCTTTTAAGAAATGGTCTTATGAACTTTGGTACCCGTGTAAAATTACTTTAAAATCTATACGGGCCTAACGAAGTAGTATTTTGAAATGTTAACTAAAAAGAAGAATGAGGATGTAGACATCACTCTTGGGAGAAGCAAATGTGAATAAAACTTAGTTAATTAGTCATCTTTAAAGTTATACATCGAAAAGCCAAAGAAACCTTTAAAAAGTTTTACCAAAGCGTATTAAATGATTGCTTATATAATTACTTGTTCAATTATTTTAAACGTCTTGCCATGGCGTTGTCTATTTAAGATTAGTGGTTTCATTCTATCTAGATTTGAAGACTTATAAGGATCTGTCCAGAGACAACTAAATAACACCTCGGTTGATTATCAATTATCATAGAGTTTGTGCAATTTCTACAATCGTATACAATGTCGAAACTCACATTGTTTATTGAACAAGTATTCCGTAATAAGAGCTTAGCAGAAGCATAGCCACAAGCGTAGGAAATCCGATTCCACAGAACTACGGCTGAACGAATTCACGGTAGAAGTTGTTTGCGAATAATATTTATTGTTTATACGCCAGTAACTTCGTTACGGGGCCAGTGAATTCTTCAGATTTAGGGTGAACTGATAAAGTAGGTTTTATACAAAGTTCTTTCTTTACAAGTAAGCCAATAGAGAAAGTGAAATGGGTAGCAAGCCTAGAGGGCTAAGAAATGTAAAATACCTCACGAGCCAGTAATTTCACTGGTTGTCGCGTTTTTGCGACAACGATAACTCACCTTCGGCTCGTGGCAAGATCTCCGGACTCATGAAGTAATAACATACTTTCCGCACTACCATCAAAATTTAAGCAAAAAAAATGGCCGCGAAAATTTAAAAGCTTGTCAAAAATACTTTACCAAAATGAGTTTTGTTGAAACGTGAGGCCCTTAACTTGTTTCCTTCAATTTCCCCCGTCAAGAGCTTCGCACCAGTTTACTACATGACGTCATAACTTCTATGCGTCTCGAAGTGCCGCAAGTTACAAGCGGAACGAAGACGGCTAATTATTTCACACAAATCACGTCTTTATTCCTAAGATCCTAAGACCTAGTACGTTTAGGATAATTGTGGGCCGTGTAGCAAGGGCGATCAAATTGTGATGGGTTGCTAACCGCATCGCCTTAAGAATGTAATTCTTTACATTTTTGCCCATTCGTTCCCTCGATGGCCTTTTACTATCTGCAGGGCATAAGCAGCTGGTACATTCCATGTTTTTTCTTTGCTCCCTGACTAGTATGAAATATAATAATAATAACTATAATAAGAAGGAAAATTATTTACCTATTCTATATATTTGCCGACTTTTTGGTCAGCAATGAAAATTACCCACCTTTTTATCCAATTACGCCGTACATTGTCACAATGTTTATACTACAGAAGAATTGCCTACAGATATGGCTGAGTTAGTGCAAAGTAACTAAATACTACGGAATCTTCGTAAACTCCCACGTCGACCTAATGCCGCAATGTAATGCGCACACAAACCACATCTTTATCCCTTACGGGGTAGACAGATCCTAAGGTAACAGGTACCTACAGGCCTCATTTAGCAAAATTGTGGGCGTATAGGTGGAAAGTGGAAACAAAATAGTGATGGGTTGCTAGCCTCATCGCCTATAACGTGATTCCCATGATTTTCGCCCATTCCCTCGAATATACTTACACAATACTTATGGATATTTCTTGTAATTCTGAAATGGACTTTAAAAACGCTTGCGCCGCTACCTTTTCACACTTGCACCTCAACCGCTATGTTATGAAAATATAGCGACGTTCACACGCACGAAAATGCCTCCGCCGCCTTAACTAGGCCAGTTTAAATGAAGTTCCACCATTTTTAGTATAAAATGTAACAAATACAGTGAAAGCCTTCCAATAATCCCTACGAATATTATAATACGAAATCAACTCTCTGTCTGTCTGTCTGTCTGTCTGTCTGTCTGTCTGTTATCTTTTCACGCTTAAACACTAATCGTTACAGTTCTAATTTTCTATTTTGCAGGACTAATGAGCAATTTAAACGTCAATTACTGTACTTATACGAGTATGCTATCGGCGATGCGGCTAGCAACCCATCACTATTTTGATTCCCCCTTTCCACCTATATGCCCACAGTCATGCTAAACGTGGCCTTTAGGTCTGTTACCTTAGGCTCTGTCTACCTCATAAGGGATAAAAACGTGATTTATGTAGTGTATGAATTACTGTACTTTAGTGTGGCTTAAGTCTCACCCCGTTGGCTTCAACTATTCTTTTTTGCTGACGACAGATGAAATATAGACGAAAGATTCTTTCCATCTATCTTATAGTTTCTTTTTTTAATTGTACTCAAGGATCTTTTTTCATCCTGATAACCGATTGGAATCCAAGATCAAATTGTTCGATACTAGGTACGTCTTTATCCTCTGACCCACTAACATTATTCATACATGCATACATACATATCACGTCTTTATCCCTTGCGGGGTAGACAGAGCCTAAGGTAACAAAACCTTAAGGCCACGTTCAGCATGATTAAGGGCGTATAGCTGTAAAGGGAAATCAAAATAGTGATGGGTTGCTAGCCGCATCGCCTATAACACGATTCCTAAGACTTTCGCCCATTCCCTCGATATGCTTTTACCAACTGCGCGAAGAGAAGCAACTGGTAAATTCTGTTTTTTCTTCACTCCCATGCATGGAAGAACAACACTAACATTACTCAAAACCTAATTGCACACTATTCGTCTCTAGGAATGGAAAAAGCCAATGCTACAATGGTTGGCAGTCAAGCACCGTGCGTTTTAAACGCAATTTCTTTCCCCGCACGGTAAAGATCTGGAACTAACTTCCTGCTGCAGCATTCCCTGAGCGGTACAATTTAGGGATCTTTAAAAAGCGAGCCTTCCTGTTCCTCAAAGGGCCGGCAACGCACTTGTGATCCCCCGGGTCTTGCAGGTGTCCCTGGGCGACGGTAATTGCTTTCCATCAGGTGACCCGTCTGCTCATTTGCCCCAACTTTTATAAAAAAAAAAAAATGCGAATAATGTTTGACTGACGTTAAAGCTTTGGCGTTATAATGCCAAGCTGTAAACCAATCTGTGCAGTCCACAAATCCAACCCCATGGCATTAAAAGTCATGTTATGCTCGTGGAATAAGAAAACATTAGCCGAGCCGCATTGCGTACGTCCGTGACGCGGGTGCCGTATCACATTGTTTTCTTTATTGCCCATTCTGACGTGCAGGAATCGCTGTTTCACGAGATTTGTTGGTGAATACGTTTTATTGCATGTCTGAGGGTTTTAAGTTTGGCGAAACTAAAGCCTTCTAATGCTAGATCACGAGAAACAAAAACTGCGACGTAATTTTTAGAAATTTCCTTGGCATTGCTGTAATGTACCAAAAAGTACCCAATGGTCAAAGAAAGCCAAAACGGGTGACGAAGCAAATGCCATTAATTCGTAACATCGTAATTTTGTTTTTATAAATGACTAAGCAATAAACAATATTGCTCCCACGTCGCTGCCCTGAGAAATGACGCAGATAATTAGTAACCATGCTCTTTAAGTATTTTTAAATCTTATATTGTGTTATAAAACAGGTCCCTTTTTATCCAATAATTTTCATTGGTTTCATTGTGGCATGTAGGTACCTGTTACCTTATGCTCTGTCTACCCCGTAAGGGATAAAGTCGTGATTTGTGTATGTATGTGTAAGTGTATTTTCATTGGTCATAGTAATCGGTAGTCTTTTTTTTGGTCACATAAAATGTATTTTTTTTAGAAATTTTGGAAATGTCATCAGAATGTAGTGGACCAGGTTATATTACAATCAGTACTAAAGAAAACTTACTGTTAAAGAAATAAAACGCTTTATGACAAACGAAAACTTTGGCAAATCGTACATACACAAATCACGTCTTTATCCCTTACGGGGTTGACAGAGCCTAAGTTAACAAGACCTACATGCCACGTTTAGCTAAACACTGAGGGCGTAGAGGTGGGAAGTGGAATCAAAATAGTGATGGGTTGCTAGCCACATCGCCTTTAACATGATTCCTATGATTTTCGCCCATTTCCTCAATTCCTTAAATTTTTTGGGACATAATATACGTAGACCCGTTATGAAAATTATATATCTGATTGCAAATTACTCCCCCATTTCTCCATGTAATGAAAACAACGCGTGAAAACATGTTGGAGGCAATAAATATTATACCGCAGCCTTTACAAGGAAGACAGCTGAAATTTAAAATAATAAACATCCCGAAATCGGTCAGCCGAGAAAACAGGTCAAAAGGGATAACGATTAATTACAGATTGTTTAGCAGTTTCGTAGCTGCTCTCGGAGTGCACGAACCGTTTTTCGATTGTTGCCCAAATGAATGGAATCCAATCTGATCCTAATTTAATTCGGTTGATCGTTTTTTAAAATGCCACGGCTGCTTTTGTTATCTATTTAGAGAGAAACATTTTTAAAATAGCTGAGAATAGCTCTAGCATTTGTCTTTGTATTACAACGTGTTACACCACCTACTGAGAACCTCAGACACTCCAACTGATTTATTGCTAGTCAGGATATTATTTAGTCTAGTGTTGATTTTTCAAATTCATGTATTATACATACATACATAAATCACGTCTTTATCCCTTACGGGGTAGACAGAGCTTACGGTAACAAGACCTGAAGGCCACGTTTAGCATGATTGTGGACAATTAGGTGGAAAGGGAATCAAAATAGTGATGACTTGCTACCGTAGCGCCTATAACATGTTAACCATTCCCTCGATGGGCTCACATATTATATTATATGCTGAATATAATTAGCGTGTTGAGTGTTTTGTAAAATTTTGTCTTTTTTGAACAAACTGTTTTCAGGTTTTTAGTGGCTGGTGTAAGTTTTAAACATACCGTCATGCCTCTTTTTCCACAGGGTTAGGCAGATACTACTTTGTTCCAGTTGCTACGATCCTGTCATACTTCTTTCGCTTCATCCACAATCATCAATCTCTTCATACGTGCTCGTCGGTTTCCGGTACTCCTGACCTGACCTATTTCCAAAACGTCTCCTTTTTGGTCTCGGAACGTCCGTCTAGGCTTTCCCCTCCCAACGCAACCATTCACACTCCCCATATAGACTGTTTTGTTAGTCTACTTTCATCCATCCGCTCTACGTGACCAAACCAACTAAGCATACTTTTTTCTATCCTAGTCACTATATCCTCTTTCACACCCGCACGTTCCCTTATCACACTATTCCTTATTTTATCTTTCTGTGATACACCTTCCATACTGCTTAACGCTCTCATTTCTACTGCCTTTACTCTACTTTCATGCTTTTTTTGCCATACCCAAGTTCCAAATGTTGGAACAAGCACCCATCTATACAGTAAAGAATTTAAAATTTAGGAAGCAAGTTACCTTTCAAGAACTACTGAAGCTGGTGAAAAACAATAAACTCCTATAATAATGTTGGCTATTCAGTTCTGCTTTGGTAATTTTATCTTTAAGACAGGGTTAACGACATTCTAGGTAACTATACAAGTTATTTTCTAAACTACACTGACAATATCATAGTCTGGCATCAGCTGCATAATTATGTGGACGAGCTTACCTAACAAAGGACAATCTCACTAGAAAATAGGACGGTGTATTATGGAGGGATAGTAGCAGAGCTTTCATCGATTTATATATCATTCGCTATCGACGTTGGCTGCCCACCAGTATTGATAAAATCTATCTTTTTGCGTTTAGCTGTTCTTTTTGGCACACTAGCCAACTAACTAGATTCTGCCAGCTTCCTCTTGAATCACTCTATCTATTAAAAAAAACCGCATCAAAATCTTCCATGCTGGTCTGGGAGTAAATAAAAAACATAGAATGTACCGTTGCTTCTCTACTCGCGCAGATGGTAAAAGCCATCATGTTATAGGCGATGAGGTTAGCAACCCATCACTATTTTGATTCCATTTTCCACCTATACGTGATATGTGTATATGTGTATGTATGTATGTGGCGACTTCATATTAAATTCAAAATTACCATGAAAAACTTTTACTTTTTAGAGTTGTTCGTTCAATCAAAATAACCCAACCAGCTGTTGAAAAGATCCGGATTTATTTTAAAACATAGTGTATAATATTTTTAACTTCAATTCGTCGCATTATTTTAACACAAACATACATAAATCACGTCTTTGTCCCTTACGCGGTAACCAAAGCCTAAAGTAACATAAGACCTAAAGGCCACGTTTAGCATGATTGTGGTGTGGGCGTATAGGTGGAAAGGGAAATCAAAATAGTAATGGCTTCCTAGCATCGCCTATAACATGATTCCTAAGATTTTTGCCCATTCCCTCGATGGGCGTTTACCATCTGCGCGGATAGAGAAGCAACTGGTACATTCTATTTTTTTACACAGTAATGAATAAAAGCGAATCGCCTCCTTTCAAAAGTTGCAGACACCATTCATAGTTTACTAGCTAACTTCCTTCCGTAGCCGGTACATAAAATCTGTTTACCGCCGCGGACGTCGCATTCGTCCATTCACAACGACGATAAATTCCTATGGGGATGGAACTTCAAGTAGTTAACTGGCTTTATTCCCTTAACGTACAGAATAGGAGTAAACACCGGAACCGAGACAAAATTAGGGATTAGATACACGATATTGTTATTAAATTTTTACTTTGGTTCGATTGATTTTAGTTAAGAATTATGGCCACGAAATGCACCTACACCTTTATGCCATAGAGTATGAGGCCGGTGGCACATATTTGACGTAACGGTTGTATAGATATTTATGCCCTCGGCTGTACGCGTGTCAGAAAATACAAGTATTCACTTGCAAGCGAAGATAAAACACTGCTATCCTATGCAGTAGGTGCTGGAGTCTTACCATGACGTCTTGATGCGATTCCATTTCGACTCAGTTCAGGTTTTAGTTGCCATTTTTAGTCCATATTTAACAGCAACCGAACTTACACTTAATCGGAATTCATGGTAAGGCCCCTGATCTATGATGGTCAAATCATCTAAGCTGCTATCAAAAATATATTTGATTACAATAAAAGTAAATCTAACCTCCAATAATAAAAGAAGTAAGTACATACCTGGCAGCCGAAGACGACGATGCGCCAAAAAATGAATTCACCTTTTTGCATATTTTCTGTAATCCTATCTCTCTGTGCTTAATGTAGAATACAGTTATATACTTTAACAAACATACTTACACATATCATAATGAATAATTCACTAACTCAAGTTCGGGATATGACGCCTAGCGAGTGTGAACTGGTTTATTATTAACCAGGCTTGCTAAGTCTCTCCACTTCGCGATTCAGTTTAAGCAGTGTTGTAAATCACGTCCCTAAATGTAGCTCCTCTCGAGGCTGGTTAGCAAGTTCGGGAACATATACATACATACACAGAAGTATGTGTAATGAGGTGCGGATACATTGATTTACATTCTCTTGAACATCAAACCGAGTAAAGAATAAAGACAGGATCCCTCAAACGGTGAAGTGAGCCCGGTTTCCACAATGCTGCACAGTGTTCACACAGTTGCATTTACATAAGTGTCTAGTTTTATATAGCCTAGCGGTTTGACCTCACAGAGAATCGTAGGTTCAAACCCGGGTCCTCTTCTTTGTCAATTTATGTGCGAATTTGAAATTCATCATGAGTTTTTCGATGAAAGAAAACATAGCGAGGAAACTTGTACACATCAGCGAAGTAATTTAATAGTGTGTATGAAGTTCCGAATCCGCACTGGGCCTGCGTGGAAACTGCTCAAGTACTCTTATTCTGAGAGGGATCTGTATAAGTCCAACAGTGGGATATAGATAGGTTGGAGAAGCATAACTTTATTATTTATGCGCATTCGCATGCTTTTTATCAATAACCACCAATCGAATTAATAATCAGTACAACGCACTGCAGAAAAATAACTTTAAATGCAAATATGCGGCATATTTCAATATTTTTATCGCAATCAGCTAGCTCGGTCGTATAATCGTATTTATAAATTCCGAGTGTTGAATAAAACCACCGTTTGCTATGCTTGTGATCAGTTTATTTTCTTTTACATTATTTTAGCTTTTAAAGAAATTGTTTAGAAGCTATCCTGTATGACTAGATGGAGTATATAGCTTTACATACTCGTTAAAGATTTAAAGATAGACGAAAACAAGACAAAAGGGTCAGTCTTATGTTTGGGAAGTTTACAAGTAATAAACAATTATATTTACAAAAGTTGGGAAGACACACATATGCGAAGGACTTAAAAAAGAATCATCTAAGTAATCAACTAAACGACGTTCTAGCTTCAATAAAATCCCAACGCACCAGTAACAAGATACCTTTACTCTAACCAATAATGATAACAACCTTACGTATTTAAATCTCACAGGATGTCACACATCGTCCTCACTTAGCGCAACTATTTACAATAACTTAATAATCACTTCAAATGTATAATGAAGAATTAATTGGAGAAATGTCTAATTGACTGAAAGTTCGTGTGGTACCAGGTCACCTCAGAGCCGAGGCGTCGAGTACCAAAGGCCTTGGCTAAAGTGAAACGAACTCAGGCGGCGGAGGGGGTAGGGTCAGCACTGGAGTTTCTGTGTTATCTACATTCTCTGAGCTCGGACCTGGCAAAGACCAAGTGGAACTCCCAGTTGCCGTAACCCTAGGTCCCATGTTATCGTACGCTGGCACTGTACAGCACGTCCTACTCCTGCGTGGCAACGTCGCTCCCCCACTTAATAAATCGGGATACTTTCCCGGCTCACCCACTCTTCCAGCCACCTGCACAGATATAAAGATGTTCCCATACGGAACAGGTACAGCAAACTCTGCTGGTGGTGGTGGAAAAGCCCCAGGGGTGCCTTCTATTGTTATATGTACAGGATCAAACCCACACCCTCTTGGTTGATCGTCTCCTGATCTCTCGTTCAGCTCGAAATCGCACGGCGATGCCATATCGCCTATAGATCTGTCGCAGCTGACGACAACAGATGCTTCTAGCAATCTCTTTTCTTGGTCCGTGAAACTTCTACTCGGTGGGACTGTTCGCCGCCTCAAACGCCAGCAAGCGACGGCTGCAAGGAATCCAAGACTTGCCAAGGCTCCTAAGGCACCAAAAACAACGCCTAAGAGTTGAGGAATCCCTGGCGCTGTTCTAGCTGTGGCTGTTTGTGATCTTGGTAGTACAAGACTGATTATAGCTCTCGCTTCACCCGCATTACTTTTAGCCAAACATGTCCATTCCCCTGCCGCACTTGATGTCACATTTAAAAGTGTAACATTCACCCATCTTACGCTACCTGGAACTCTGTCGTCGGAATCATCATCTTCTATGTCTGTCTGCGTTTCTTCCAAATCGCAATCTACACTACTATTATGTACATCTACACCATCAAATAACCATGTCACTTGTGGTTTTGGAATCCCGTGAACCCAGCAGCCAAAGGTAGTGGCCACCCCGACCTCAGCTCTCACAACCAATGTGCTAGACCGTACCTCTGGTGCGCACACCATGCTATCACTATTCACGTTCCGCCACTTGTTCCCGGCCTTCGAAGAAGGCTCCACGCACAACAAATCCTCAGTACCTAACTTGCTTTCTAAAAACCAATCTTTAAACTCTCGAAGCCTGCAATCGCATCGCCATGGATTCCCTGACAAAGAAACCGTCTTCAAAGTCGGCAAAGAGAATGTAATCAAACGAAGGAATGTGAGTTGGTTTCTACGTAAATCTATCCTTTCTAGCGACTTTAAATTCCGCAAAGCGTTTCTGTGTATCGCTCTCAGCCGGCAACCGTCTAATAAAAGCATACGCAAATGCGGCAGCGGCGGAAACTGGTCCGCAATCAACGCTATCAAAGGGTTGTTGGTTAGCACTACCAATCGTAGTCTTTCGTTTCCTCTGAATATGTCCCTCGGTAGATTGGAAAGGTCGTTGTCGGCTAGATCGACTTCAATCAGAATCCTTAAATCGAGAAACGCGTCTGCATGTATCGATCGAAGTTTAGTCGCTCTCAGGTTGATTTTCTGAAGGTTTGGTAGTCCTATGTTGGCGAAAACTTCCTGGGGCAGGTTTCTAATTGGGTTATCGTGAATGTCTAGGACTTGGATTTCCGATGAGAGCGGCGGGGGGCGGCGGAGGTCACTGGAGGCGCAAGTGGCGGTCTTCTTGCCGGAAGACCACTTGCAGACGCAGGCGGCGATGTCGGCGCAATCGAGCCAGTCGCTGGCAGTCCTCGCAGTGCACGTCGTGAATATAACAATCCAGTACCACCTGGCCCACGCCACGCGCATGCTCATCTCATTTCGGGCGTGTGTTTACATCGGCAGGCTGCCTGAAACAACAAGAGGCGTGTTAATCGACTAAACAACGGGGTTTTCGGAACAATGGCTGGCTATCGTTATTCTGTGGCGACCTTAACCGATATTTGTGTAACGAATGATTTAGTAAACTATCCGACGGGACGGGTAACAGATGGCGTAACGCGAGTTTGTCAGCGTTCGACAACTGAGCGGATCAAAGTAACACGTGGCTGTTCAAGATATTTATAGTAAGGCAAACGTTGATAGGAAGTTCGTTTCGTTTGATCACACAGTGGCTAAAAATACAGTTACAAAGAAACGTGCATTTGATATTGTTGAGGTGAGTACCATATTCATAGTTGAATGTTGAAAGGAATGTAATTATAATTCCAGTTGCGTAATTTGCTGTTGTGTTATCTAAGAATTCAAAAAAGTGACAAATATTTATAACTGGTCATCACAGCAATTTAGCTGAGAAGACTCACAAGAAATAATTTCAAACAACCAACAACACAGAACTGGGTAATTAAGTCCCACAGCTGTTATTTTAGTATATTGAATTCGATCAAAGAACTAACTTCTAAAGTGTCTATTTCTTATAAAAGTATTCCTTAAAATAGAAAGGGTGAAGTTCGTAGCTGAAATTAATCTGTTTTAATAGAATTAGTTCCTCAGGGCCGGTCACTTCGTTAGTCACCATAATTAATACGCAGTCGCTTGCAAAGTGATCTGCACTGACGATTTAATTAACCGAGCCTGAGTGAGTCAGTTAAATTAACTGGCACTCCGGAATAAGCGACAAATATGTACTGACTTAAAATAAATAACGGAACAGTTTTTACTCAGGTCGATAACTGATAAAACAATATGACACAATATTCAAGGTGTTTGTGACATGAAAACTTTTGATCTTACGTATAAATTGTCACTGGCGACCAAGATGCCGGACGTTTTAGTACATTACACTCCCGAGAGTGTTGAAATAAAGAATGTCTTTGATCGCAAACTTGTTGCACGAGCCAAAGGCGAGGGCGATAAAAATCCGACCTGAGAATTTCTTTCGCCAGGAAGTGGAAATTTCCGCACGCGTAGCGGGCAGTAAATTGCTTCTAAGGCCTGGGGCAATGTAAAAATATTTTCTGTAAATAAATGGACGTTCTTCTTCTGTTTTAGCAATAAAATCTCTACTAATATTATAAATGCAAAAGTACCTAACTCTGTCGGTTACGCTTTCACACCAAAATCACTGAACCGATTGTGTTGGGATTTTGGTATAGAAATAGGCCTGAGTCCTGAGGAAGGTCATTAGGATAGTTTTGTTTCGGAAAATTGCAAAGTTCCCGCGGGATAGCGATAATTCTGCGCAGACGCTATTAACATAACACAAGGGAAGGATATTTTATTTTTTCATAATAATTACATAATAATTTACAATAATTCCGCCTCTAAACGTTAATATATATATAATATATACTAGCGGCTATAGACGGGAGGGCTCCTCCTTTACTCACGCCAGAATTAAATTACGGCCAGTGTTGCCACAGTGGCCTTAATTGGTTGCAGTTTAAACACGCGTGTGTTTGTGGCAACATTTATTTATTTCAACCTATTGCGTGGCATTTACGTGACGGGAGTTAAATTGTTTTTTTAATCGTGCTGCTGTAATAACCGTGCATGGCGGGAAGAACTTGATAACTCCAAAATGGCAATTTTACAGGGCAGCGATTTTAAAGTTTGTCATTTTCTCCAAAATCCGTTTTTATCTCGAACTCATTTCTATAGCTTGATTTATGGATAATTTTATGTAATCTTTCAAATTATGTTACGTATTCTCGTAAATTCTGCTTATTTTGTAAGATATTAGACTTATCAACATACTACCCAGAGACTTACTTATCAACTTATTACCCATACATTAGTGCTCAAACCAGTGAAAACATTATTTAATTTAATTCCTAAAAATCAGTTTTTCAGTGTAATTGAAAATGTCTAAATTGATTTAAGAGTAATTTTAGATGGTTTTTCAAATATGGTTATGTTTATCTTTCTTACTATCTTATTATTCATAATAATTGACTTATCAACATGTTCACCGATCATGATCACCGAACATGTTAACTTATTCACCATAGAATTGGTATAGTGTAAGTATAAATTGACATATCAAGTTACGTTCGTTTTATCAGTAGTTGAATATAAGTAGATAAAACGATATATTTAATTGTTAACGTAATAGTGTATTAGTCGACTTTTATTTGATATCTTGTTTTGTCACTTTACGTACGTTAGATCGGTTTTTGAGCATAAGTTGATGTAAGGATATATTACGATATTATATTTTTTATTGTGACTCATCGCGTATATATCTCATTTCGTTAAATAAAATACGCAGCGTATGGATATATTCAAATACTCACGAGGCAATATCTCTAAAAGTATCGTAGATATCGAGTTGTAAATTTTTTTCCTACAAAACCAATGCTGTAGGAAGCCATTGCGACGGTAAAAAAAATCGTGTAAGTTGAGTTATCAAGTTCTTCCCGCCATGCACGGATAAAATCAACTTGTATGTATATGTATGTAATATTGTGCAAAAGAAACATAAAACACAAATTCCTTTAAGGGATCTCTTCCAATCAACCTTTGAGTGGATGATGTGGATGCGGTTCGTGTTTTTAAACAAGTTACTCATCCAGCAATTGACTACTTCCCAGGCCTCTGCATTAATCTACTATTAAAAAACGAGCCGGACTCGCGTACCGAGCGTTCCGAACAAATTCGCCTCTTGAATATAATCCAGTGTTAGCAGCAGCCTCTAAGCAAAATGAAGGCAGTGTGAGGTCATTTTACATTAACAAATCAGATTTTTAAGTTATTTCATTTGTAAATACCCTCTTGGTTTTTGTTACCATTGTGAATGTATGGAAAATGCGACATAAACGGCCATCTTAATAACAGGAATTACCTATGCTAATTCAACCCTTCGAAGATATTAAATACTTGAATTATAAAAGGCATACGACGTACGAATCGGTTTGTAATTAGCAGCTTTCAAAGGCCCTTCGGCGCCCTCCAGCAAAGAGACATTTCAAAAGCAATTGCCAGAAATAATCCCAGAACTCAGATATTTGCCCGTAGGTTCTAAACGTAACGCTATATTATTATCTTAAACTGCGGAATTATGATGGCGTTGAGATTATTCTACAAAAACTTGAAGTTATTAAAAACAAACCATTCAGCTCAGTAGACCAATAATAGGCTTTTACGTCAGCGTTAATATTCCCAAGCCTAACAAAGCGTAGCGATACCCGATAGTACTTTTCTTTGCTATCACTCAATTGAAACAGATAAAATTGTAGAGCAAAGAAGGTAGGTAACGAATTACTCTGAAATGGAATTTGAAACTTGTAACTCGTAGAAACGTCTGAATTATTAATTCTAAGTTTTAATATTTGTTTGAGATTCAAGTTTTAATTAAATAGTTTAAAAAGGGTTTGGTTGCTTTAGTTAGCTTATTAGTCCGTCAAAATTAGTCAACTACGGACTCAAAGTCGTTAATAAAAAACCGACTGTCTGCAAAGTTGGTTTACGAATGATAGTTTTACGTGATAACGTCATAAAAAAGCATATTCGAACTGCTAGCTCTGACGGCAAGCGAGAATATCGTGCCTCTCTATCGCTTGTTCCGCGCTCTCGCTTGCACAGTCAGACGTCACGCGGAACGTAACGCAATGAGTCATGCTTTTTCGTGAGTGCAGCCGGCGTTCATCGATTTATAAGATGTTATAAAAGCTTTCAAGAATATCTTGACAAAACTTTGGAACAATTAAATAAAAATGGTTATGATTTGAATTTACTCTCAAAATGTTAACTCGACTTATTTTAAATCTGTTAGTTCGTGCGTACTTTACACAGTCATAAGTATTCAATACAAAAAGTTACGAACATTATCGTGGCAATTTACGATTTCATTTTCATCAACAACTATAATTCCAAATTCATTCGCTGCTCTTCATTGTTTAGAGAACCTATAGAAATGGAATATCTGGCGTAAGTATGAAAAGAGGTTCATTTTGCTCATTCCTTATTTTAGCGGCCGCGACAAAGTTGAGTATTGCTAGAAACCGAGCGCCAGTGACGCCATATTATATTATTATGAGTCCAAGAAAAAAAAAACGAAGTTTTTTTCCTTGTTTGAGCATTATATTTTGTATTAATATAAGTAAACGTCAGGACAACTCTATAAAGTACATTTACTTTTTTTCATTTGCCGCTACTAAGAACAAAGACCACCAGACTGTCAAAAAATAATTCTTTGTACACTTTTATTCAATTTAAAAAGTTAATAAAAATGGGCGCTGCGGGTAAAAATGGATTTTTATTCTTATGTTGCTGGCCAAAGCCGGCAAAAAACTAATCATTGGCGTTGTCCATCAATTTTCAACTTTGTGTCTTCTTTTTTTTTGAAGTAATAAAATTGAGGAAACGTATTGTTTAAAAATAAAAATATTTACCTGGCTACCAACAAATGCAAGGTAAGTGGTATTTATTAATATAAACCTCCGCAAGTAACGTCTGATTCATTCGATAATTGTTAATTGCACACTAGTCCAAAAATTATCTAAGTTCTGTCATCCGCCTGTTCAAATTACTCTGATTCCCACAATTCACCAGTTTCTATTCTGTAGAACATAATAGCCGCGTGGCAACAAGCGAGACTGATTGCTTTACCTAAATTCCATTTTATCCATAAATCGGTTTTGAGAAAGAGAAAGAGAGAGAAACATCAATTTACACACACTCGATGCAAAAAGATAAACAGTCTGTAAATCCAATACGAGCAAATATTTAAATGGTGGTTAGTACAGAACCTAAGAAGTATATTTAGGTAACTTTTATTTAAAATTTTAACACAAAAATTTGCCATAGAAAATAATTCAGCCCGCAATGTAAATTTAATATCAATATTAAGTAAGGCTCGTTGACTGTTACTTGTCAGCTGTTTGAATGTCCTGTTTAGATAGTTACCTACGTCATATCTGCGTTACAACGCTACTCGGTTATTTTTCAAAAAAAAAAATTACGGGCTTTCAATTAAGTGTAACTTAAAATATGCCGTTAATTAATGATTACGCCACTAAACTCTATGTATGGTTTAATTCTTTGCTCGTATTGGATACCCACGCTGTATAAAAGGAAGAGATACAATACATTTTGAGAAAAATAAAATGAAAAAACACAAACAATCAATGATCACTAAAAGAATAGTAACGAACCAAAAAAAACTAAACGCAAAAACATACACACACTGTGACGACACGGAAAGCGCTTCACAAAGCTGTTTTAGAACGCGTTTATAACATGCGAGGTCTGCCTACTTGAACAGAGATCCATGGTATATCCCAAGACAAACCTTCAGATATCCTATCTCCGGAACTGTGAGATAACTCATTGATCGAGATAGGTTTGCCATTCACCTCCACAGGCAATATCCTGGCGAACAGGATTAATGGTGCAGGACCGGTTGTTTGTCTTAGCCATACCGGTCCGCTACAATTGATAGCTTGCTCGCAAATTGCTGGATATATGTGCTGTATAATTTGAGCGATTTGGTTAAGTGTCGGTGTGGGGTGCCGTATGACAATCAATTTGATAATAGCTATGTTGTGCCGCAGTCAGTCTAACCAATGACCCTGCGTGAGAGTTGTGTGGATTTTTTTATTGATTGACAATTTAGCTTTCTATATTCATTTCCAAACGTAAATTTTAAGACGACGAAGTAGAAAATGAGGAAAACAATTAGTGAAATAAGTGATATTGTAGATTTGTAAAAATACCGATTCACGCCCGTCTTGTCTGGTAATAACTATTTTGTCCATTAACCAATAGCTAAACATGGCATCCAAAAAACAAAGACTGTCATTATCATGGCAGTACAGTTCCCATTACGAGGTCGACGAATAAGTGAAAATAATACTATGATGAAATCTGACCAGCAGGAATGTCTCTACAACTTTTAATAAAACGACTATTTCGGTCGTGATCTTATTATTGTCAGAGAAAAAATGTCGCTGAAATAACTCCCAAAACGCGACATGTTTTTATTACACGCTGATCTGACTCGCCAATATTTCGTAGGCGTTGGCTATACAAGTAAACCTGTACTCTAGATTTTTCTCGGACCATTTGAACTTGGCCAGTTTTTTACGAAGAAGTTTCTCAATTTGGTTGTATTTAATAATGAAATGTTTGTTTTATAGTATATTAGCTTCTGCCCGCGACTTCGTCTACGTAGAATTATACATATAAACCTTCCTCTTGAATTACACTAACTATTAAAATTTTATTTTATTTTATTTATTATTATTATTTAAAGGGGACAGACAGCGAAAAGTGACTTTGTTTTATACTATGTAGTGATGATAGCCGACTCAGAAAATAAAACAAGGCAAAGATTCTTTATCGAACAATACAAATCAGTAGGTACAGCGAGTAAAAACTAAGAAACAACAATACTGGTAGCAGAAAAAATCTGACAGGAGAAAGCATTACTTACCTGTTAATAAATTCAACGTATGATATTGTCAATAGATAAGAATCTTATAAATTATGTCCATACAAAGAAATTGCTAATGTTAGCTTTACAACAAGCAGAAAACTTGTGATTAGGGAAGAACAAAATCGATTTTTTATACTCGTTAAAATTATCTACCACAAATATTCTACGACAGAACTAAGTCTGTCGGATCAGCCAACATTACAACACAGAATAATATTTATATTATGCTCTCTTACTATATTATTATAACTATATCTACCTACTAGCCCTGAAGACGAATAACGAAACTAGAAGCAAACAGCGAAAAGCGAAACAAAATATAATTTGCAACAGAAACGAGCACTCATATGAAATATTCACAACTCTTTATTTAATATCCGATTTAAACCAACTGTAATTGAGTTTCAAACCAATAATGAGTTTAAATTATACATTTAACCGCAAATATGTGCACAGCGGTCGCATGCGCCGGTCAAACAACACGACAAAATTCCCCAAAGCCACTAAATTATCTAGCGATTATGTATGTGGATGATTGTGTGCTCCCTCGCCGGCCATTGTGGGTATGTATAGCTTTGATACAATATAGAGATAAGGGAAATGGGTTCGATTTATTTTGGTAGGTAGTGCACAGGTAAAAATAAAATACTATTAGAGTGGTAATTTAGGATCCTTTAGTGATTTGTCTAAAATAGCGTATTGGCACGCCACAGCATCCCCTTAATTAGTATAGATAGAATCAATGGTAAGTAAGTAAGTAAGTAAGTAAGTAAATGCTTTATTGTACAAATATAGAGAAGTAGAGACAAATCACAAAAAAAAGACCTTAAATATATGCACAAAGGCGAACTTATCCCTATAAGGGATCTCTACTAGTTAACCTTTGAGTAAATGAGAGGAGCATTAAGCGAGAGACCGACAAAGAGTGAGTTTAAAATATCCATATAGTGAAAGCCACAATAGAGCGTACATCTCAAAATACAACAAACAATTCATAAATAAACTACTAACTAACTAATGGTAATAAAATTACTTTTCCTAAGACTATCATATATAACTTCTAAACTTCCAAATGCTCTAAACTTTTTTCCAATAATGTTCCCAATCATAATTAATAGGTACCTATTTATTTGATGAAAACTTTTTTTTTTCTAAAATCACAATCATGCTGAATGTGGTCTTTAGGTCTTGTTACCTTAGCCTCTGTCTACCCCGTAAGGGATAAAGACGTGATTTATGTATGTATGTATGTAGGTACCTATATTTTTACATGTTGAAATCATAGGAAATTTCATTTTCAATACTTTATAGCGAGAGGTTTCTATCATTTTATTTCTTCCCTTATCTTTATCTTCTCAAATATTTTCAAATCTAACAATGAAGTTACTCGAAAGTCGCTGCAAACATTTTCATCGAATAAATACTTTGTTCCTAACTTGCACAGGGAAGTGATTTATATTGTTTACGATTCTTCACTATTTGTCTCGCGTAAATATCCGCCATTGCTCCATTTATACGTATTTGTGAACACGTTGGGAAGTTTAAAACACTTTCCGAACGACAAATATATTTTTGCTGAGCAAACTAAACAACGAGCATCGAAATAAAATGATGAAAGATAATTTTTCTTTCAAAAGTCGATTGTCTCTTGTTATTTAATAGCTCGTTTTGGCATGACATTGTCAATTAAAAGAAAGTTACTTGTAGCTTTCAAAAAGAACTGAAAAACAGTAATCATTGTCTTTCATTGATCGATCCACCGATGTTGCTGGTTGACAAAAGAAAACCGTATAGATGAAAAACTTAAGTAACCTGTTGTATGTGTGAGTAATGTGTGCGAATGTGAATAGACAAATTGACGATCCAAATGAGAAAAATGACTAAAGTCCCATGTCAGTTCTATACACTGCTACATACAACCGGTCATTTAGGTACTTACATTTTTCACTTATACATTGGTCGATGAACAAAGTGTGCAGTGACGAAGAGGTAACTATTATGAATCCAAAATTACGACGAAAACCTTTACAGGATTGTTCTCCTGAAATTTTCCGAACAGTTCTAAGAGAAATATAGCCTCATTTTAATAACAATACAATACAATACAAATACTCTTTATTGAACACCACAAATCAGTACAAAACAATACAGAAACAAAGAACAAAGTAGACAATAGGCGGTCTTATCGCTTAATAGCGATCTCTTCCAGACAACCAATGCAAGAAATAAGTTGGAGACAGTTTAAGTAGGTGGCGGAAACAAATAGACAGGATAAACGCAGGGATAATAAAAACAACAATATCAACATAAATATAATACATAGCTAAGTAAATAAAATAAAATAATACATACATATATACATAATAACTAAAGTGGATCGCAAAAACAAATGCCAGTGTAAATGACAAATGCCTAATAAGTTTCCGAATTGGGAATGTCAATTATAATTTTTCAAGAATAAAAATAAGCGAATAAAATAAGACTCAAGAATGTTAAATTAGATCCTTGACCTTCGGTATATTGGGTATATTGTATATCGGGAGGACAAAGACAAAAGACAATAAACAAATTATAATCGAAAAATAGTTCACATTGTCCTTGTTTTCAATTTAAATGAATTAGTTCAATCATCTCGCACAAATTGTGGTGCGGTCTGCGGTTTTCAGTTGGAAACTAGGTAGCTATTGAGAAAGGATCCGTTTTCAACAAAGTGGTTATGCAGAGGAAATTTGAAAGCAGACCGATTTCGATTTAATTCCATTTTGTGATTGAATTGCTGGCGAAAGTTACTTCAACTTTCAACAAAGGTAAGTCTTGAAATATAATTCATAATGTATCTTGTAACTTTTTTGTGTAAGCTTGCCTTTAACCACAATCAGAGCTCATAGCTAGCAAAGATTATTGCGTTGTCACCAGAGAATTATTTTATTGAATCAAGCGTTACTTTGCGGACGTCCATTTCAATAAACAAAATTTGTTACCTTGCTATTCCGCTACTCACGTGCAAGATAACCAGCAAGCCTGTGCCAACCCAACCCATGGCATGTGTAACAGTTGTACTCTTTAAACTTTGATAATGATCCCGTATAGGGATCGAAACGCGTCAGTGTTTGTAAGGGATAACTAAGTTTGTGGGATTTATATGTGTTTTGGCAGTAGTGGAGGGAGGGATTGCTTGAAAAACATAAATATTTCAAACAGGCTTGGTTATCATGCACGTGAGTAGCGGAGTAGCAAGGTTCGCTCGCCTGAACTATTAGATCTGGCTCCTATGCTCCTATGTCAGTATGAAGCCAACCGGCGTAGGTTCTTGTCGAGTCTGTATTATAGTAAACAGAATTGTCACTTGTCATCGACAAATTGTCGCTTTGATGAAATTGGGGTCCGACAGTCAAAAATGTCGTTTTACTGAATGTACACGGATGTTTTTGTTGTTAGAATAGAAATCATTCGTGAAAGATTGTACCTAAATTAGGGAAAAGAAGCGAACAACGTCAACAATCATAAAATTGGAAAGGAAAGTCCGCACACAAAACATACAAGTCGTAATTGACAATTTCGTTTATTTCTTTACTAAAAATATTTAAAGTTAATCTGAAACAAAAGAAAATCCTTGAATAATACCTTCTTCATAAGAAAAAGCGGCATTTTCATTCCTCTCAACTGACGGCTTACATTAAAAAAAGTGTCGCGACATCCAAAGGGCAGAGTCTCGGGACACAAATAAAACATCATTGCCCAGGACATTTCGTTTATTGTGTTTTTCCGCACTTGACGGAGCGTTCAGGACAAAGATTAGACTTTGGAACACTAAATAAAATACTTTTAGGTTCAATCGCTTAAACTGAAACTAAATAAGCCATTACTTTACTAGAAGAAAGAAACTTTTGTTGTTATTAAGTTTATCATGATAATACAATCGAAATAAACTGTTTATTGATTACCACAAAAGCAGTGCGTTTACAAATAACCATCCACCATTCTGCTATTTTTGTAAACATTAACACACCTTTATAACTATCTGATTTGCCTTTCCATCTATACGCCTACAATCTTGCTAAGTGAGGCCTTTAGTTCCTGTTGTCTTAGACTCTATCCACACCGTAAGGGATGAAGATGTGATGTATGTATGTATAGTCCATTTTATTTAATGTTATTTAATGTAATTTAATTTAATTCACCTATTAACTAATTTTGATAATTGTAATTGTAATTAAATTTTGTAATGGGATTAATGCCTAAATAAACAAATATATTATTATTATTCTGTATATTTATTTTATCTCAAGTTAGGTTTTTACAATATTCATATAAAAAGTAATAAAACAATATTAATACAAAATATAAATACATTATAAAAACCTAACCTAGGGTGCCGCCGGCAGCGAGGCGAGGCCTAAGCTCTAAGCTACCGGTGGTCAGGGCGACAGAGACGAACCTCCTGACTATCCGAGCCGTGTCCAGGAGTACCGCCTTCTGTATCTGGCCCTTGACCCAACCACCTAGCGAGAGCCTTTTAAGGTGATGGTCAAGGCTCTTCGCTATTAAACCGTTTGCCGAAACAACTATCGGGACAGTGATCGTGGAATATTATTATTATAGTCAGACTAACCCAGCCGCCTTCTGAAGTATACTGGAGCAGTTTTAAGAGATCTTGGTTAATGGAACGCTCTGTGCTTCAAACTCATGACATGATAAATGACGACAAGTAATGAGAAATTCATCAACAGACAGACAGACAGTTCTTAGCTAATTGATGTTTAATGAGTGTTTAATGTACGAGTAAGGGTTGGAAGGGTATTACGTACTAATCTCATACTGATTACAATTATGAGTACTAAATTAATTACTCTAATTCTTGGAACAATCCTAAAACTAGGTCGTAAGAATAATTGAGTGAACGGAATTTCTCTCGTTAACTAACATTAATTTAATCTACAGGGTGGTTTCTGTGTCGTGAACAAAAATAACTTTATCAAATTAAAAGCCCTTGGTATAAATACTTGCACATATACTTTGTGAATCTGTTGACTTTAAATTATCAAAATTAAATTTTGTCAAAGGTTATAAACTTTCCATAACTTTTGGTCACCCTAAGTTTTATTGAAATGTTAACTTTTAGTTAATTAAACGTTCTTCGTACTACTCGCTGGAAACTGTTGATAATGATAAATATTATTGACAGTGACAATCCGTCTTTGTGCAAGTATCTCAGTGTTTGCAAAATGTATTTGATTTAAGTATGTTTATTTTGCACGATAAAAAGTTTACATACAATCTGTTACACGTTATAACATCTCATTATGAGAATATGAAATGAAGAATATGTAATTAAGAGATTTATAGTTTTTTGCCAGTTAAAGTATGTGTAAAATCAGTTCCATAGTACTGTCTGATTACCAACACATTCAAAGAAAAAAAATCCGCCTAAATATCACTTGTCTTCCTTTTTACTACTTACTACTTCGTCTGCAAAGAATCCGTTTTTCGCTATCCTATTAATTTTCCTGAATAAAAACAAAATCAACAGTTCTCAGTTGGCTTGTCGTTTGACATCACCTTGAAGATGAACCATTTATTAGTACGAAACGCGTCCAACACATGAGATTGACCCGTGTGTCGTATTTTAAAAATTATCTCAGCTGACGCTCAGGCGACACTATAACGGTGTCTGAAACCGCAATAATTTGCAGTTTGAGTGTCGCAGCAGTGTCGCGAGAGCAGTTTTCCCAATTAGCGCAGGTATCTGAGCTTTTAAAGCTGCAGAGCTTAAACGCGTCAGCTTTGCAAATTTGCAGGCAACTTTCACGTTACACTATCAGGTGTTAAGTAATTAAAAATGTTTTAACTTTTGGCTTTGCAGAACTAGCGTTGCGTTTATATGTAGCGATCTTTGATAATTTATAAGTATTGTAGAAATAATCAATCATACTTCCACAATCATGGTAAACGTGGTCTTTAGGTCTTGTTCCTTAGGCTCTGGCTACCCCATAAGGGATTAAGACGTGATTTATGTATGAATTGCTTTCGCAGATGTGTGCAGGTTGCCTTACGGTGTTTTCCTTCACCAAAAAGCTCATGGTAAATTTCAAATGTAATTTCGCACATATTATTCTATTCCGAAATACTCAGAAGTGCGAGCCCGGGATTCAAACTCACGACCCACTGCTACACACCAACAACCAAAACACAACTTCTTCTATACGTATACTTAATTATTATTTAGTATGTTATGTTATCCTTATTTTCTGTTTTTATCTCATGTTACTAACATCACTATCACTACTCACTACATAGTATAAAATAAAGTCGCTTTCTCTGTCCCTATGTCCCTATGTATGCTTATATCTTCAAAACTACACAACGGATTTTGATGCGGTTTTTTTAATAGATAGAGTGATTCAAGAGGAAGGTTTTTATGTATAATTCTACGCAGACGAATTCGCGGGCAGAAGCTAGTAATTAATAAGATAATTGTTACTAACACAATGTAATAAAATTATTATTATTATTATTGTTGGCACGGGTTTCCAATCACGACCCCATGGGGACCCGGTTATTTGAAAAGCATTCATGGGGCCGAGGCCAACATGAAGAGACCTTTGGTACCATATAATATAAAAATGAGATAGGCGCAACTATGGAGGTCTATCCCCTAATACACCATGTATTATTAAACTTATTTCCATAGACTTCAGCTTCTCTCACTATGGCAGTGTCCCATTCATGATAGTTTATCTGAATAGTTTGCGAAATGCCGAGACATTAACCTAGAATACAGTATTACTGAGTATAGTACAGTCACCATCAGATATATCGTAGCTTGCGAGGTCCTCAAATATTTCAGAGCAGTCTTAAATTTCAATAAATGTATACCATCAAATAAGGTTATTATTGACATCCGTTGGAGCAAAAGTATCCTAGAGTGGAGACCACGTTTGGGAAAGCGTAGTGTGGGACGCCCTGCGACGCGTTGGACGGATGACCTTAGGAGGACAGCTGGCAGTGGCTGGATGAGGGAAGCCCAGGATCGCGAAAGTGAAGCAATATGAAGGAGGCCTACGTCCAGCAGTGGACGGACAATGGCTGTAGATAGATAGATAGAAGGTTATTATTATCAGAACACGCAATTCGTCATAAATATAAGAGCAGTGACCTTTTAATAGAATCGGTACGTCACCTGATCGTCAAAGGTATCGATGCAGTCAGGTTTATCACAAAGATGAGAACATTTTGTGGAAAATATACCTTAACTTTGTAACAAACATGTGAATTATGCATGCAAACGAGTACACGGCATAGGTGATATCTTTTATTTTAGCATGGAGTATTTGTGTTTGTTTGAAATTCGAATCCATTATTATATACGAAAGGTTTATATTCCACAAATGTTCCTATATTTATGAGCCTTCTGATTTTTTTTACCTTATTTATTGAAAAGTCGGTGCTCTTATGTTTATGACGAATGCGTGTTCTGATGTTATTAATCTTATCGTATAATGAATTTATTGAAATTTAATGTTGCTCCGAAATATTTGAGGGCCTCGCCCGCTACGATATATCTGATGGCTACTGTACTTCTTAGTAACCGTTACTGTCTTCGACATGCATGCCACTTACATACCTCACATGGTTAATTTGCGCATAATGCACGGACGATCGGGCTCTGGGCTCGTGAACTACGCCTAGCAATGCATACTGAACTAGGCCTCTGCTTGGTTCCAGTACGCTTAGCCAGAGTTGCACCAAATTACATACATACATACGTACATAAATCGTATATTTACCTTACGAGGTAGAAAGAGCCTTAGTCAACAAGCCCTAAAAGCCAAGTTTAGCCTGATTGTTTGCGTATAGGTAGAAAAGGAATAAAAATAGTGATGGGTTGCAAGCCGCATTGCCTATAACATGATTCCTAAGATTTTCACTAATTCCCTCGATGGTTTGTGTGGTGTAAGGGATAATTAAGTTTGAGGGATTTACTTATGTGTTTTATTGGCAGTAGTGGAGGGAGGGTTTCATGAAAAACATAATTATATGTTTCACACAGGCTTGGTTATCTTGCGGGTGAGTAGCGGATTAGCAAGGTAAAAATTTTATGTTCATTGAAATGGACCTCCGCAAAGTAACGCCTGATTCAATAAAACATTCTGACGAGTATCCCAAAATTCTTGAAAATGCACGATTTCACTGTTCACCAACGAAAATTAGTATGGGACGAAAAGGGACCCGAATAAAAACATCAGTCGGTGATTTGCAGTTTCTAAAACAAAAAAAAACACCCATTAAGCGATTGTCACCACCAAAAGGCCAAAAAACGGGTCAGGTAATTCATTGTCTGTGAGTAATAAAAACGCATTGTTTTCGAGTTAAAGAGGTCAACGCCCGGAATAGCCAAAATGGCTGCGTGCCAACTCTGGAACTAGCTTTACGCAACTGTGGCTAGGAAGCTTGCGATTGGCCAAGGGCTTTGGCGGATTAGCAGGCTATGCTAAATCTGAACTAAAGTTTAGTCAGAATTGCAGCACGATTGATTCCGCATGCACTAATAGCCTAGATGCGGAACTGGATGCTCACGGCTCAACTACTCTATAGATCTACCGGATTTATTCAGTTTTACTATTTAATACGCAGTGTTGGCAGCCCTCCCACTAGGTGGACCGACGACTTCCCAAACCTACATTTCACAGATGCCGCCAAGAAAGAAACCCCATCCGGTGGTCGTAGAGCGACGCGGGGACACCAAGTGCTCACGTAAAGAAAGAAGAAGAATGAAGGCAGACTAATGCGGCGGAGGAATTGGTTGTATAATATGAAGTGAAGTAGAAAACAAATAAACTAACTACTAAAGTTTTTTTTGTATAAAGTTTAATTGCGAGTGGACTTGACAGGCAACAGATGAAAAAATATAATGTAATCAATAAACCAGTTTCTGTTACAGTAGAGGATAATTGGTTATTGAAACATAGTTTGCATTTGATCAAAGCTTCAAAGGAACTGTGTAGCATTAGATGCCTGTGTATCTAGGCGTAAAATGTACTGATATCTCTGAACCTATCTGCAGATATTCATGGCTTCCTAAAGGGTAAATATTGGGGCTTATTGAAATGGTTCAGAATTGAAAAGCGACATCTCATTTGGATTAGCTCCTTTGAAATGTTATTACAAAATAACTTCGTCATAAGAAATGTAGCTGTTTTATTATATTACTAGCTTCTGCCCGCGACTTCGTCTGCGTAGAATTATACATAAAAACCTTCCTCTTAAATCACTCTATCTATTAAAAAAACCGCATCAAAATCCGTTGTGTAGTTTTGAAGATATAAGCATACATAGGGACATAGGGACATAGGGACAGAGAAAGCAACTTTATTTTATACTAGTGACTATGTAGTGATAGTGATACATAGATAACCTAAGGCTTTTCAAGGTCTGAGTGAATAGGCTGTTGCTGAATCAGTGATTTACACCGTCGGCTTCATCCACACTTTCTATCACGTGAGATAGGGGTCGTCACTGGTCAGTCTTACATTAAAAAAAATAATGTACAGGAGCGTTCTCACTGAGAGCATTCGCGCGTAATGAGCATTCGGCGTCGAATATTCGAGTGTGGACGTTGAGCCGAGCGTTACGAAGCTTACATTGATTACTCGTTTACAACTGCTGGGGTAAGAACCTCCTTAAAGCATTCGCTGACTATGCCCCGTTTCTCGGTTACAGGTAATTTTGGTACAAATATCTAAATACACAATGGTTTAAAACGCCTCATTATCAAAATGTAGTAAGGTCAAAAAGTATGTAAATGTAAACATGTTATATTGAACAAAAGACAAATCAATTATATGCCACAAAAACCTAAGAGCCTCATTATATCATAGAAAAAACAAACAAAAGTTGAATGGTCAAGATCCCAAAATATTCAATGCGTCCGAAAATTCAAAAAGTATATTAAGGTCAACATGCTTGTCAGGCCGAACGACAAAATTAGTCAAATCGTATTTTGGACATTTTGACTTCAGAGTTTCTGTCCTGAAAACTTAGAGACACAAGGACATCTAGATCTAGACCATAGTGAAAGCTGCCTTGGAAAGATTTTGAATAAAAATGCATGTTGGCCATAGCA
Organism: Pandemis cinnamomeana; assembly: GCA_932294345.1. Taxonomy (NCBI): domain Eukaryota; kingdom Metazoa; phylum Arthropoda; class Insecta; order Lepidoptera; family Tortricidae; genus Pandemis; species Pandemis cinnamomeana. The sequence continues at coordinate 11,523,431 of OW028721.1, forward strand.
TATTTTATTGCCCCTAAAATATTCAAAAAAGTCGACCTTTTGTACTTTTTGGCATTTGTACTAAAATTGCCAGTTACCCGATTCTCGAAGCAACAATTACAATCTTTACATTAAATTTTATATTCATTCTAAATTTTCTTCACAAACAATTTTTAAAATGTTAAATTTGCTAACATATTTTCTCTGGTAAACATTATTTAGTTCAAACCTGACTTTGTCACTGTACCTACACTAACAAGCTGGCATTTTTATAATCTCGTAGAGTGGAAAATGAGGCGGGCTTGGTAACTGAGAGGGGTTATCAAATTCTCTTTGTCAGCATTAAAAAAGCTTTGCTTCCTTGTTATGCATTCTGTGAACCAAAATTTAGACAATTGAATATGCAAAAGTTGGACTGTTCGCTTTTTATTTCTCTACTACGACTACACTATAATATTATACTATTCAGAGGAAAGATTGGATTGTTGGTTTGTTTGCATTAAATAAGTTCCGAAACTACAGGACCTATTTTAAAAAATCTTTCTGAGCGGCCAAACTCGCGGGCAACAGCTAGTAATCTATCATCTCCAGTCTATATACGTCCCACAGCTAGCCTCAGGTCTCCTGTTAGAACGAAAGGGCTAAGGGTAACCTATAAATGGGAATATTAAAGGGTATGTTAAAGAAAATATTATATACTCAGTGCACAAAAAAATTTACCTTGCTACTCCGCTACTCAAACTACTTGAGTAGCGGAGTAGCAAGGTAAAATTTTTTGTTCATTGAAATGGACCTCCGCAAAGCAACGCCTGATTCAATAAAATATATACTCAATGGCAAAAAATGTGACCCACATTATGTATGCATACATACACACATACATACACAAATCACGTCTTTATCCCTTACGGGGTAGAAAGAGCCTAAGGTAACAGGTACCTACAGGCCACGTTTAGTAAGACTGTGGGCGTATAGGTGGAAAAATGGAATCAAAATAGTGATGGGTAGTTCATCATCGCCTATAACATGATTGCTATTATTTTCACCCAATTCCTTGATGGGCTTTTACCATCTGCGCGGGTAGAGAAGCAACTGGTACATTCCATGTTTTTTCTTTGTTCCCAGTCCCAGACCAACATGGAAGGAATTATGTTATGCAATTATAGGTTTATATGCAGACCGAGCCAAATTTTGTGTGCCGGCCTCCATAACAGTACAATGCTTTAATTTCAAACAAAAACGACTGCTTCATTAAAAATAGGCAGTAAAAATACGAGTAGTCTTCAAGAACAACAGAAAAGGGAAGTTATCTGAACTCGAGCGGTGTCGTGGGCAGGATGAGCTTTGATGGAAAGAGAAGGATGGTGTAATGAGAAAGACAACAGCAGGGGCCTCTTGAGCGGCGTTAAGTCAATTATGCGAACTTTGTGTGAGAAACGGAATAAATACTTTTTTTTGTTCCTTCGCCCATGCAACGTAATCTACAATATGATAAAGATGTATATTGTGTTTGTTTTTATACAGAGTATAATCTCTGTAACTATCGAGTCGATTGGAAAACGCGTGTATTTTCCCTGATTCAGTTTACTTTGAATCCCGGAAAAGTGTAGTTCCCTCGGGAAGAATGGGCAACATTTATTTATTAATATCTATCAATATTATATTCTACGCAAATATGCTTAAAAGCATCATGCAAGCAGTACTTTCATGTTTCGTTAAATAAAATAAAAAAAGTCTTAGAAATCATGTTATAGGCGATGCGGGTAGCAACCCATCCCTATTTTGATTTCCATTCCCAGCTATACGTCCTTAATCATGCTAAACGTGGCCTTAAGGTTTTGCTATCTTAGACTCTGTGTACCCCGTAAGGGATAAAGACGTGATATATAGGGCCGACAACGCACTGGCATCGCGTAAAGCGCTGCGGGTGTTTATGGACAGTGGTGATCATTTATCATCAGGTGACCCACTAGTTCGTTTGTCTGGCCTATCTAACATAAAAAAATAAAAAAAAAATCTGTATGTAAATAAAAAAACCTATTCCATTTATATTTTTTGTATAGGGTCGTCGTCTAAAGGATAATTATGTTTATTTGCGATGGTATTTTCGCACCGAAAGTCTATAAGAATTTCTATGTAAGTACCTACCTACGTACAGTAGGAGTTTTCGTACAATTATTTCTTTTTTTTGATCCAAATCTCATTTTTTCCCTAACAATGTTGTTAGGAAAAATTCTGTTTCACAACATTTTGTCAATTCATATCATTTTCCGGCTTCGCAAAAAGCATTTCTGATCATTACGGCGGCATCATTGTCATTATCAAAAGCGAGAATTTTACAATTAACGAGGTCTACACGAGGAAACCGCCTTTGAAGAACTTCAACAAAACCATGTAGGAGTCTTCCCGCAAAATATAATAACGCTAACAAGGAATTAGCTCCTCGCGACGTTTTCCTTTGAAAATGTTTTAATTACTGTTCGAAATGATCCCACGTTCTTTTTCTTACCATGTTTAGTAGGTACACGCACATCAGCTGGAACTAACTTAGAAACACTTTCAACACCCTCGCAACTCATACTACGAATTGTGTCGAATTTTAGAATTAATTAGGGTAACTATTTATTTATTAGGTACCTACACAGAATCAATTAAAAATATAATAATTAAGAATAACTATAAAAAACCTATATTTACAAAAAATAAAAAAGTTATAAAAAGAAAACCCCATCTAAGCCTACTGGCGGCGGCAGAGCCCCCATGACGCTGGCGGCATTAAAAAAAATAATAATTAGGTAGGTACAGGCGAGGGCATAAATATCGATACAACTATTATGTCAATGTATGTACTTCGCGCGCAGATGGTAAAAGCCCATAGAGGGAATGGGCGAAAATCATAGGAATCATGTTATAAGCGGCTAGCAACCCATAACTATTTTGATTCCAGACTAGGATTTATGGTTATTATGACGCCCTGCGCAGATTCTGGCCGAACACTATTAGCAACGAAGATCTATGGAATCGATGCCACCAAATCCCGATCAGGCAAGAAATCGCCCAACGGAAGTGGAAGTGGATAGGGCATACCCTCCGAAGACCAGAGGACAACGCTGCCAGGGTCGCGTTCACGTGGAGGCCGCGCGGGAGCAGGCGAGGCCAGCCGGCGCACACGAGGCAGCGCACCACCGACGCCGAGCTGCGGGCAGCCGGGCTGAGTTGGAGGGACGCGGAGCGAGAGGCGCAAGATAGGAGCGGATGGAGACGTCTCACGAAGGCTCTCTGTACCACTGGGGTACCATAGGAGAGTAACAACAACAACAATATGACGTCCAACTGTCACGGTTACAGCTCGCAGACGAGGGCTTGAACCTAGATGGCGTAGTACGAGCAGCTTCATTAAATAAGCCCAAGTAGCTTTCATAACAAACGTAACAATAAATCTACCCAGCCATCATGAATCGCCTTCTCAAAAAGTTAGCGAATACACCGTTTTGCTATTTGACGAAGCCGGTTGCGGTCTAAATTAACATTTTTGAATTTTAATACAGCGACATTTTGGAAAGTTTTTGCCGAAAGCCTTTCTACACCTAAATAAACATGAGTAATGCTGTCGGAATATTTTGATAAAGGTAGGCGCTCCGAGGCCACGCTTAAATATGAATGCCGGCAAGTTTAGTGGAAACAGAGAAGCCGAGTAGAGGTTTCACGTACAAATTATAGATGAAAAGTTGTAAAAACTAAAGTATCATAAAAATCTTAATTGTGCTTGCCGAGTTGAAGCTGGAAGAAAAGAAGATGAATAATAAGAAATAAGAAACGTTTATTTGACGTTTAATGAAAAAATTCATGTATTGCTAAAAGGTTTGTACGCCTTTCAAAGCCATTTGGAATGCAGAAGACGTGACTTGTAATAGTAACAAACTATGAAGCAGTTCAAGTTGGGTCGGATAGCGTTGTATCTAATTTAATTTACCTACTTAGTACGGTCATCACAACGCAAATATTAAGATTTTTATGAAATCTTAAATTTCATTTAGCAAACGTTCTGGTTCTTAATCCTAAAATTGGTAATGAAACTTGGAAAACCAATAGGTAAAGTTCAATTTTATACTGTAACTTTTTTGTATTTATACAAATAAACAGAACTCTCTTCTTAATATTGCGATGCCGTCGGACTAAGATAAGATTCGTTAAATTCGTCTTTTAACATACATTCAAGGTCACCAATATGTATACAAATATAATATATATAAATACCTCCTGCTTCCAGTGGCGTTAAGATTGATGTGTACATATTTTTGCAACTTTTCGTGAACCCATATTTTTGAGGAGCATACAAAACCTTCCTTTCTAAATTCACCTAACTCACAGTAAAGTCAAAGACAAAGCCTAACTATGTTCAGTTTCAACCAAGAAGGAAAAAAAAACTATCAAACTTTGACTCAATATCTCGGCCAGAATATTAAACGTGTTTTCGTAACTTTGACCCCTCTAACAAAAGGAATAAAATAAAACTGCCAGTATCTTACACGCCCATATAAATTTAGTACGGAACCCGCTATCCACGCGCGTTATAAAATTTAGTGCTGTCCTATACTGGATAACAAACAAAATAGAAAAACAGCCGATATGACACATGGCTCTTTGGGAATGAAAGCGGGAAGCGGAAAGGGAAAACAAGGCTGTTGTAAAAAAAAGGTGGAGTGCGAGTCGCACGAGTTGAAACTAGTTTGAATTAGAATATAGAGGTGAATTTTAAAGTGTAAATGAGTTAAAACAAGAAAAAGTTGAGTAGTTGGCGATACAGTTTACAATATAGAGTTACAATATAGAGACTAAAATAGACTATATACATCTCTACTGTACAGACAGAACCCAAGGTAACAAGACTCCAAGACCACGTTTAGCAAGATTGTAAGCGTATGGATGGAAAGGGGAATCAAAATAGTGATGGGTTACCAACCACATCGCCTGTAACATGATTCCTAAGATTTTAGCCCATTCTCTCGATGGGATTTCGGTCCAATTTCTCGATGGGATTTTATCAACTATAGACTAATATAATTTAAGGCTTGGGTACATTATACATCCCTTTTATAAATGTATTTAATTTAAGTAGAATTTAGGTCTTGTAGTAGCTTAACGTATTTTATTTTGAAAAAAAAAATCTTCTTGTCAATGATGGTAGTTCCGAATGCGCTGGTAGTTTAAAAAAAAGAGCGGCAAAACTTTACGGCCAACTTGCAAAATATAGAAAATGTTGAATTTTTAATCCCATTCTTCGTCTGATTTATAAATTTCTTGACAAAAATCAGCGACACGGAGTCTCGGCATATTGTACGGTCGGCGTTTTTTAATGAAGTGTAGTACAATGTAGGATTTTGATACTCTGTACAAGCTCCTTGAGGCGATAGATGATGAGGATGATAAAGAATCCTCTCTATAAGAGGTGTTCACAAAAAACGCTGACTCCATTTTGTAAGGGCCGAGTAAGCGTGGATTTCCATGGTCTTTGATCAGTTGATTTTTCGCTAAATAAATGAGCGTAGATTACAAAATTCTGCGAAACGAGAGGTAGAAAAATTGATAACCGATAAAATAATTTTCGTAAAATTACGGATTATAGTACTTAGCGTTTAAAGCATCGTATTTTAAGACTCAACCCATTGAGAGCTCGTCAATTTCTATAGCTTTCCACCCACGCCTTAGGTGAGATTATATTTTATCTTTATCAGTACTAAGCTGAAGGATGGTTTTGTCGGAGAGCACTTCAAGAAAGAGAGTACTATGTACATATTTGTACTTTAGATACTTTGTGTCCGGAAAAATCGCATAGTCTTCCATTCTGGTCTGGGAGCAAAAGAAAAACATAGAATGTACCAGTTGCTTCTCTACCCGCGCAGATGGTAAAACCCCTTCGAGAGAATGGACAAAAATAGGAATCATGTTATAGGCGATGCAGCTAGCAACCCATCGCTATTTTGATTCCCCTTTCCACTTATACGCCCACAATCATGCTAAATGTTTAGGTCTTGTTACCTTAGGCTCTGTCTACCCCGTTGCGTTCCGCAAGGGACGCGATCGCGGAGCGGAGTGACCTCGGTCATTTTCGGTCGGCACGTAACCTGGTCCGTAGGGCCGGGACCGTGGGCCGCCTCGTCTTTATCAAGATAAGGGGGCCGCGAGGAGAAAACCTCTACAAAAATCCAGAGGAGCGACGTGACCTCGGTCACGGTCGGACGCCACGTAAACCTGGTCCGCAGGGCCGGGACCGTGGGCCGCCTCGTCTTTTTCAAGATAGGGGGGCCGCGAGGAGTAAACCTCTATAAAAATCAACAGGGCGGCGTGATCTCGGTCATGTCGGCCGTCACGTAACCCCGGCCCGCTGGCGCTGGGAACGTGGGCCGCTGAGGGGGCTACGAGGAGTCAACCTCTTTAAAAAAACAGACGGTCACCGGCGGGGGAGGGCGGGGAATCCGGAACCCGCATTCAACGGTGCCGTCGCCACCTGCCCCATCCCGGGGCGGCCAGTGGACCTTGCGGTGGTCACCGTGTGCGCCCGCAACGCCCGCAGTTCGAGGCCTGGAGGGAACGTGTGTGTTTTTAGACGGTAGGCCTCTCCCCTCCTTCCATAGGGAAGGCAGCGGCGAGATGGAGAGCCCGTCATACCTCCGTTCGTGCTGCCCCGAGCGCGGAGATGCATAAGGCGCATTTTCCACACGTTAAAAAAAAAAAAAAAAAACAAAAAAAAAAAAAAAAAGGCTCTGTCTACCCCGTAACGGATAAAGACGTGATTTATGTATATATGTATGTAAAATTGCATAGTCCCAGGGGAATAGTGATACATTCCTACCTTACCCCTTTCCGTCACCCCTATGGGGTGACAGAGCCTAATGTAACAAGACCTAAAAAAACGCCATAAACTGAAATAAAGCGACTGAGGAATAGCGGCAAACCTTTTTATTCGGTACTAGCGGTTGCCGGCCGTCCCGGCGGAATTAGCTTATCGCTATCCCGCGGGAACTACCTATACAATTTTCCAGGATAAAAATTATCCTACATCTTTCCCCGGGACTGAAACTATCTCTGTACCAAATTGTGTGTATGTAAGCCGTTAACAACCGAGGCAAATGGAGGTCTATGGGGAGGTCTATATGGTTGATATGATGATCATTATTTTAGAAGTGATTGAGTTGGTTGTTAAAATTCGAATTCAAATACTACAATTGCATTTTTCATTATTTGAGCGAGCTTCTAGGGTATTCCACTGTGATATTTGATTCTAAATGAAGGCACTCTTTTTACGCCATATATACTGAACAAATCATTGTATTAAAATACGCTTTGAATTTTTTTTATTTCAACATAATATGACTCAAATTCATTCATTATTTTATTCACTCACTAAGTCGCATCACTATTTTACTTTTCGCGAAAAACTGACAACACTGAAAGTGTCAATTTATGCCACAAACAATAAGGTCGGCGACACATAATTAAGCGTAGGTACATATTGGAAACAATGACCAATATACCGAAACAACAGTTTAGAGAATTCAGAAAAAAAAATACAGCGATGTTCATTCAAACTAACTAAACCTGCCGAGACATTCCGAATTAATTTTTAGACAGTGAAGAGTGTAGACAATTCTTTGTCCCAAAATAAACGAAGTGGTGACAGCTCGCTTCATCGGAGAGTGGTAATTAAACGAATAGTTTAAGCGAGATAGAAATACACTAGTTTATTGTACACAGACTCGCTAAATATAGAGGGTATTTCTAGAACTACGGAATACGAACTTCGAATACGAAGCGGTTCATATTCCTTCTAGCGGTCTTAACGGTGCAATATAAAGAGACAAGACGAAGTCGCTTTTTATTCTCAAGCAGTATTCTCCTATTGAATCAAATTGTACAAAATTGAAACGTCACGTGATCTGGCAAACAAGTTAGCCAATTTACAGCAGTAATCTGTGGGAAATGGAACGTAAGAGGTTGTAAATGAGACAAACAATGTTTGACTAAGAGAAAGAGAGTCAGAGTGATTCAATTGAAGAACAACGTCTCATAATGTATGTATAGAGTAAGAAAATCGGAGAATATTTATTTTCAAAAACAAGTAACTTCCATGCTGGTTTGGGAGCAAAGAAAATACATAGAATATACCAGTTGCTTCTTTTCCCACGCAGATGGTATAAACTCATCGAGGGAGGTAGAAATCGTAGGAATCATGTTATATGCGATGCGGATAGAAACCCATCACTATTTTGAATCCGCTTTCCACCTATACGCCCACAATCATGCTAAACGTGGCATTTGGCTCTGTCTACCACGTCAGGGCCAAAGATGTGATTTATGTATATATGTTTGTGTGTATTCATCATTCATTTATTGTATTTATTCAATGGATTTAGCTGCGTAGGGCGCGGTAGGCATGACAAGCACTACCTACCGAATAATACTTATTCCACGCAAATAAATAAATATTGTATAAGATTTTCTCAGATTACGTCTTAAGCTGTGTTATTTGAGACTCGAATAACGCGTGGGACGTGATCCGAATATAATGTATTGAACATTTAAGATTAAGTATCGAAATACTAGCTAACGACCTGGCTACGCCTAGTTACAGAACGTACAGCTGAGCTTTTTCATCTTCGGAGGAAGCCTGTGCCCAGCAGTGCGTAAATAGGCTGGATAATTGACATTCGGAGTCCACTTATATTTCAACTTATTTATTACTGTTTACTATTACTACTATTACTGTTACTTATTTGTTCCGCCTTAAGTTTGAAAAATTCCAGTGGTTTGGGCTGTGCTATCCCGCGGGAACTATGCTATTTTCCGGGATAAAAACTATCCCATGTCCTTTCCCGGGACTCAAACTATCTGTATACCAAATTTCAACTAAATCGGCCCAGCGGTTTAAGCGTGAAAAGGTAACAGACAGACAGACGGACAGACAGACAGAGTTACTTTCGCATTTATAATATTAGTAAGGAAGTAAGGATTTATTATTAACTACCATCTGCCCACGACTTCCTGCTAATTATTAATGTCGCGACTCTAGGCAGGGGGTGCGAGGGGGTACCTCCACGTGTAGTCAAGAGCTGCGGTTCGTTTTTGGATCCGTCCGGGGGAAAGAGCAGTTGGTCCCGTGCACCCTGGGCATCGGCTAATGATTTTCTGGCAGTTTCTGAGGGATATCATTGACCGTTGGCTAAGAGCCCGACAGGGGGGAGGGGGTCTTTGACCATTACCGTACAACGTTGCCGACATTTTATCACAAGATTTCTTAATTATATTTTTGTTACTTTGACATTGGCGAAGTTGTCGTCGCTATAACGACTTGATACGCCAGAAATAAGAAGAAGAAGGCTCTAGGTAGCTACGACCTTCGACGTGTTTATCGCTATGCCGCGGGAACTGTGCAATTTTCCGGGATAAAAAGTAGCCTTTGTAATACAATAACTCTTTATTGAACACCACATATAACAACCAAAGCAGAAAAAAAAGCATACAGAATATTACAAGGTAACAATAGGTGATCATATCGCCACAGAGCGATTTCTGCCAGACAACCATAATGGACTGGAGAAAAGAACAGATCTAAGCAGGTGGTGGGTGGTGGTCGTGGTTTTAATCTAGAGTACCAGCTATTCCTGGTCAGTTTGTAGTAAAAAAAAAAAAAAAAAATCTCCTTACCAAATCGGCTCAGTCGTTTCAGCGTGAAGAAGGAACAAACATACACGCTCACATCACTATCAAAACGTTCTCCAATGCAACGTCCCATTCACAATTCGCATGACTACTCATACTCATTTACGAGTAACCACTAACTAGTACTGCGCATTGAGTTGCCACCGTCTCAGCCAAAGTTTGAAGCTTTAACAAACAATAGCAGCTATGTTAACTCTGTAGCTGCAACTTCATGCTTATGTTAACACAACGTAAGTCAGTAGTTCCAGAACTATCCTAAATCCTTCCCTCGCATTCTTCATCTTCCGCAACAATCCAGTTGCATACTAACTTGGTAGTTCCAAGTAAGTCATGTCATAAGACCAGTTAAATGCCGTGTACATACGTCTAAGCTGATAAGTTTTTGTTAAAAAAGATGTATTATTGTTTAACTTTTGGGGATTTTTTTGCTGCTTCTTGTTTTAGACGACTGGTAGAGATCCTTTAATGGGATTTAACCGGTTTACCGCTCTTAATGGTTGTAATTTTTTTGTATCTTTATTTTATTATAATAAAGCTTTGTCTTAGTCTAGGAGCAAAGAAAAAATATAGAATGAACCAGTTGCTTCTCTTCACGCGCAGATGGTAAAAGCCCACAGAGGGAATGGGCGAAAATCATAGGAATAATTGCGGCTAGCTACTCATCACTATTTGATTCAATTTTTGCCATCTGTATTATACGCTGACAATCTTGCTAAACGCGGCTTAAGCTCCACCTTAAGCTCTATCTACCCCGTAAGGAATAAAGACGTGATTTGTGTATGTAAATGTATGTATTTTTAACAGGTTTAAAAAAAGGAGGAGTGATTAAGTCCCGAGAGAAATAGTAATTATGAGAAAGATGAAAATATGAAAAGCATGCGAGCATAAACTTTGTTATGTACATCACACAGAGACATAAATGTACCAGCACATACGAGCGCGGTGGCAGTAAGGCACAAACTTAGAAAGCAGTAAACTCGAGGGAAATCAAAAATGCCGGCCGACTGAAATCTGAAACGAATTTAATCTCAAGATGTATCCTTTATCTTATTTAGAAAAACAAAGAAATGAACCGTGTTGCAATTTTATTTGCACTTAGCGTACGTGAGGGAAGAAATGGTTGGAAGGAACATTTTTCTGTTAAAATGTGAAGAAGGACTCAACTGTCGTGTGGGAACAGCTTTTTTTTATTATTCTGTTTTGCTGATGTTACAATATTGTATGCGGCTTGATTGCAGTGTTGTCTAATAAAAATAAATTAACTCGATTTAGTGTTTTCCAATTCTGTATGGATATTATTATGTAGACAGCTGGAAATTGGCACTTGGAAGAAAGCAGAAGTTAGGTGCAAGACCATTGTATGGTTTTATGAAACCATGAACGTACGTGAAAGCTTATTTAGTGAAAATTATCAATTTAGGGTATTCAAATCGCGTTCTTTATCTTAACTTAATAATTTGAAAATTGGAACACTAAACGCACGAATAAGACGTGAGATTGTAAGTGCTACACGGTCAGCTGACGCGAGCAAACGGCGCCGCCATATTGGTTGCTCTGCCGAGCGCCTGTCACTTTATCCCCACTCCGCGGCCACTGTAATGCAACGCTCGACAGAAGGAAGAAAAAATTTGAGGCGATGAAAAAAAAATCTTAAAAATATTGAGGTAACCTAGTACGAGTACATCCTTTCAGAATGAAGCTAGAAACAAATGTAGCTACACTTCCCATGTGATCTCAGAGCGATTGGTAACTTCACACACACCATTGAACTTGCTTTCCTTCATTGAAAATGTCGTAGTAAATTTCAAATGTAATTTAGTAAGAAACCATGTATCTTGACCAAGAGTCAAATCACTAGCAGATAAGATCACTGCTTTAGACATTTGAATTTAAAAGTGTTTTTGCAAGATCAATGGGTGATAGATACTGTCCAAAAGTCTACTCAGCCTCCAATGGCGGCACACCAATTTTATCCCTTTAATGTAGTACATCTTATCCTCTAAATAAATAACCATTTGCTTTATAAGAAAGTTCATTGACTGCGGTTTGATTTCAAAAAGGCCCTGTTCATTTGCTTAGGCCGCTTTGCACAGTTATTTATCGTTGTTTTTCCGCATCCCCCTGTACACGGCCGCTACTTCTGAGCCATTTACTGTTTATGTTTCGTATTTGGAAGGAAATGCTCTTTATTTGGTATTAAATATCTTGTAGCGGCAAGTATCTGGGGCGTATCATTCTTTACTGGCGCGCGACGTTTCGCGTATTTGCGTCTGATACATGTAAAATTGTGGGTAAATGAAATACCTAATTATGTACGTCAATATTTATTTGATGATACGTGAAAATTGTGAAGCGTGAAAAAATTCAATTCCTGATTTCCATTTTGTTATTCATACCAAGCAGAGAGAGCCTAGCGGGTGTCATTTTCTAAGGTGGTAGCACGAGCCAAGATATCGTTCGTTAATTATTTCTATAACCATTATGATTACTTAGCTATAATATATATCTATACAAATAATAAATCAGTATAAAAGTTCGTTTCAGCACATTAAATAAATTCATCAAAAATAGAGTGCTAATGATTAGGGAAGAGTAATAAAACACAAAAAAGTAGATTTTATAATTTTTATCTGTCTGTTTTATGTACTCGTACGTAATGTATGGATGTGTTCATTTACCTATGTCTGTATTCGCTAATATCCGAAACTGTTAGACCGATTTAAATGAAATTTTGCGTGGTGGTACCTTATATCTCTGGTCAATATTTTAAATACTTTTAATCTCGGAAAATTATAGAGTTCCCTTGGGATAGCGATAAACATGTCAATGGTCATTAGCTGCCTAATGTTAGTCTAATTCTACGCGGACGAAGTCGCGGGCAGAAGCTAGTATACTATAAAATAAAATACTTTACTATTAAGTGTTTTAATTAGATTTACTTAGTAATTGAAATAGTAAAATATTTGATGGCATGCTATGTAATAATGATGACAATACTATAATTATGGAGTGATATTCTGGTAACCAGAATCGTCTCCGCAGACTTGAAATTTGATACAGTCAGCAAAAAAGCTAAAATTTAAAAATAATTATTATAAATTAGGTACCTACGGTTATTATTTTATAATTGTGGTCTTGTGCAATTGACAAATCATAAATACTCCTGTGAAATAAGAACGTAATAAGTTTTTTTTTGCAAATTCCTAGGTGGTATGAAATTCGGCTGGTCAAACCTAGGGTACGGTTTTATTTTCACATTACATAACCTCACCTAATAACCTTAACTCGGAGTTAAGTTAACCGTAGATCGTGTCACCTTTTTCACCGTCACGGGCAATGCGTAGTATAATCTCGCAATCGAAACTTTCTGGAAACATTCTTTTATTCATTTACAAAGACGAAAATACTTCGGGAAATCGTAACAATGAACATTTCTTTCTATACTTTCCTTGATGAAGTTGACCCGGGGAATCAGTTTGTTTTGACAAAATGTTTAAGCTTAAAAGTCTAAGCATTTTTCATCCGGTTCCGGGTGAAAATGTAAATCAAAGTTTTCAGGATTCCATGCCGATGGAACCTTGTTGCTAAAGGCCCACTCTGTCCGTCTGTCAGAGGAATGTAAGTATCTCGTGAACCATAATAGAGCATCAAAGGCCTCCCTCTCAAAACAACACAATAAACGACGAATCACAGCGACACCTCCTAAGTATACTGAGGCAACTGCAAAATCTTGATTTTACAGGGGAGCCGTGCAAAGGTAAAATCATTTGTAACTTTTTTATCTGTAAAGCCCATTCCATAAAACTTTGGATTCGCTGGAACAAAAGTACCTCTTTTCAGTCTACATATATGGAATTCTGAAATTAATGTTACTTTTTGAGAAAATGGTAAATACACCAGTGTACGCGTATTTTACGTGTTCTGATTTGTGGTATACTGAGGCAACTACCCCTTGATCCAGTATACACCGTACTAAGTTAATTGTTATTTTTTTCTATTTTTCATTTAATAATTAGATAAATATGTTACATAAATCCATACTGTTTAAAAATAAATACGCAGCTCATGCTCAAATGCCCGTTATCATTATTTGGTCGACATATTAGTCACTTGCACCAGTATACGCTTAAATTAAGTTCGCTTACACCTGTATTCTGTTAAAAATATTTAATGTTTTGCTGTTTAAAACGAGAAATTATATATATTTTTATTAATAATAATAGAAAAAAGTTTTTTTTTTTAATAAACAAACGTAAATTTCAAATAAAAACTGCTTTTATTATGTTTGTAAATCTTTTAGTCATAGTTTCACATTCTTAAAAGTAACTTATTCAACAACCACAGTTTGAGCAATATTCGTTTTAGTTTAAAAAATCTATCCAAAATAGTCTTCTTTTCCTAATTATTGAGACTGTACTATTTAAGTACTTATAAAAAATCTAAAAACTTAACTGGCTTCTTCTAAAGGTTCGATTTATCATTAGCAAGGATTCATTCCTTATTTTTAACGCCTTAGTAGGATTTATCATTGCACCTTTATTCTTAACTTTTAAAATTAAAAATTACTTATTTAAAAATTACAATATTATTATGAGATCACTACTTGTTCCTCTTTGCATAAAAAATAAACTTAATATTTATAAACTTTTCTTGACAAGTTATTCAACTGACCTTAACAAATTGATACAAATTAAAAAAAAACTGTCTTAATCATATTTACTCTCTTAATTATAATGGCACTAGAATATTTATCATTTAATATCAAAATCACAATTACGAGTAAAAGCCTTTATTCCGAATTGACAAGGTACTATTTTCTTTAGCCATCGTTTGTGACCAACCTGTTGTAAAATTCAGTGTGTTGCGACGGTATTATACCACAATTGTGGAGGGCAAAACCGTAACCGGATTGTATTTCTCATGTACATGTACGCTTGTTGGAAGTATATAACAATTACACATCGTTTTTTAGTAGTTGGACACACCCAAAACGAAGGTGATAGCATGCATGCTCTAATTGAAAAAAAGAACGAAAATTTTAATATATACACGCCTGAACAGTGGTACATGGCTATTCGTATGGCAAAAACTGACAAACCCTATGAAGTCACAGAAGTATCCCAAGAATTGATATTTGACTTTAAAGCTTGCTTGCCTCTGTTTCAAAACTGGAAAAAGGGTACTAATGGAGAAACCGTAATGTGGAATCAAATATGTGAAATACATGTATCACGCGAAGACCCATCACTATCATCACTACATAGTATAAAATAAAGTCGCTTTCTCTGTCCCTATGTCCCTATGTCCCTATGTATGCTTATATCCTCAAAACTACACAATGGATGTTCTTCCAATAAAAATTTAAGGAGTCGCGAAAATGACCTCATAATTGGCTTAAGAAACATTAAAGTAGCGTACCACAAACGTTTGCCAATTGACAAACAAAAATTAAAAGATCTTAAGATCATTAATGATCTTTGTCGAAGTGGTATAATACCATCTCAATACACTGAATTTTACAACAGGTTGGTCACCAAAAACGATGACTAAAGAAAAATAATAGTACCTACCTTGTCAATTCGGAATAAAGGTTTTTACTCATAATTGTGATTTAGATATTAAATTATAAACATTCTAGTGCCATTATAATTAAGAGAGAAACGATTTAGACAGTTTTTTTTAATTTGTATCAATTTGTTAAGGTCAGTTGAATAACTTGTCAAGAAAAGCTTCATTTTGCAAGGTTACAAGTATAATAACCATTAATTTTACGGAAATATCAGTGCATTAGAAAATAAGTGGTTGTATCTTGGACAAAATAATTTAATTTCTATCGTAAAAGGTAAATTCGACGTACGCCGCGTCGTTGGTCTATCGCGTATACTGAGGCAACGTCAGGTTACACCACACTTATGCCGCCCCTCCGCAATATCTGTGCCGCGTACACTGGTGCAAGCGACTTGCCTCAGTATACAACGTACTGATTTACAAAGTTGTGTTGTATACATTTATATACGTCACTTTATTTTCGAAACAAACAGGAATTTTACCACGAAATTTTTGTGGCAAGTAGATATTAGTATTTTAGTCAAAATTATGTAAAAAACCGAAAATGTCAAAATGGTCACTTGCCTCAGTATACTTAGGAGGTGTCGACAGCACAGGCCTAAACAGCATAGCTAGCAGGCAACTGATATTTTAACATAGTGTAAATTTTTATGACTACCTAACCTCCATACAGGTAATGGGTTTTTCACTCTAACACACTGGCTTTTGCATTTTAATTTAGTAAGATTGTTTGAAATAACCTTCGATGGACAAATAGTGACTGTTACCAAGGCCGTGGTTTTGTCCCTTGTGCAGTATTAGGTCTAGCAATCAATTTCACAGCCACAACTCTTGAGAAAGCCGGCTTCGGCCGACGCTGTGTAGAGTCCGTCCGTAGAGTCTCTTAGCCATTGCCGTCGCTAAGTTAATGTCACCCACAAAGAATATCCCTAAAGTTATATACGCTATTTACACTGTTATACCAAACACTATGCACATTAATTAATATTTGAAACAGTTTAAACATGAATCCGCACAAAATACCGACCGGGCACCGACAATTGGCATTGTTCATTTTTTTTAAGCTGTGCTTTTAACACCTTTATTTGATAAATTCGACTATTTCAAGCAACTAATTTGAATATTATGCTTTTACGTAGCTTTGTTAATTAATAATAAATATTTTTTCGCTGTTTGATAATTCGTGAATTTAGACAGAATCCCAATCGCCTTCGTTTGGCTGACTATAAAAAAAACGGCTTTGTCTATGGTTTTGTCGATTTGACAGTGACACGTGACAGTTGCCATAGCTAAACTTTTTTACCATTTTTGTGGCAAACATTCGATGCTGGATTCTGTCTAAAAACCGGGTCGTTCGGTCAAACAAAGGTTCAAAGTATTTTTACAAAAATATCTGCAATCATAAAGTATTTTTGAAATCGGACAAGGATGGTTTTCCTCGAAATGGTTTTCGAATTGGAGCATACTAAAATAAATGAACAATGCCAATTTATAAAACAAGTGACAGCCGCCTTACTGTTCTTTTATTCGGCGCGTGGCAATGGACTAGCACCAGTCAGCCACCAACAGCCAAAAAGGTAAAAACCCTAAAAATTTATTGTTATCCAAAATACTTGCACAGAGATTATTTGAGTAGCTCTGGCGAGTTCAATGACATTTGATTTGAATATTTCTCATACTCAATGAATCGACAAGAGCCTTCGGTCGGTCGTTAGGCAGTCACAACGCTCATAGACTTGTAAATATCCCCGCTTATTAGATTACAGAGTAAACAATGGGCATAACCGAACGGGACAATATCAATAGTTCCCTCGGGATGAGCTGGCTGTCACGGCGTATTGTCTGCGATCTTTGGAGACTGTTGACTTGTAAGCTTGGAGATGCTCATTGGAAAGCATTGTTCTGTTGCTATTTTTATCATTCTTTGTTTCTAATAATTAATTTAAAAAATAAGTTATGTAAGTAGGTACCACAAAAGCTGTAAAGACTATAACGTGAATATTAAAATTTGAGTTTTGTTTTTAGGGTACCGTACCCAAAGGGTAAAAACGGTACCCTATTACTAAGACTTCGCTGTCCTTCCGTCCGTCCGTCTGTCACCTCGCTCCGGTGACCGCGGTTCAAATCTCGTGTAGAAAAAGTTTTCTTTTGCGCGAATGTGCGCGTGTGTAGGTTTCACTTGTGCCGGGGCTCCCGTATCACTGTATTATGAATTATTTCGTTAAATTATAAACATGGGCTAATGAATAACAAAGCAAATTATTTATTTTGTGACTGAGAACAAAAATGGCGTCATGTAACAAAGATGAGTGTTTTAACGCTTCTTATACGCAGCCTGAATTAATGTCATCTCTACGCCAACAATGTACTTAATACATACATATACATACATACATAAATCACGTCTTTATCCCTTACTAGGTAGACAGAGCCTAAGGTACTTCAAAAAACAAATTAAATGTTTCTGAAGCATTGTTATTCGAACAGTTGTACCCAGGCATTCCATGCTTTACAGACGTATTTTATTGTACCATTGACATTCCCGATCAAAGAAATAGTTACAATTAGATCGCTCGGAACAAATCTCTTTGACAAAGTTGAAGGATTAGCTCTCGGACCTTTTCCCTCTCAAAGTAAATTTCTCTACAGCGCTACACAAATATCCAGTTGTACTAATTCCGCACACACTCTTGTAAGTAAGCCTTACGTTAGCGGAATACAGTTGGATTTAAGACGCAACGTTTGAAGGAGGTGGTATAAGGTAAATATGTGTAGCGAAGGCAAAGGTTAGTTGTTAGTTGCCGCTTTATTTATTCATATATTTTGTATTTAGCATGTAAACGTCAGACGAAAAGTTTTTCGGGAATTACGGTACGGTGTTCAGAATTGCGCGCTATTTTCTGTTTATGTTCACGACAAATTCAAATACAATTTGTAAAAACTGTTGAAAAATATCGTTCCGGGAATTCGTTTTAAACTTTTGAATGTCAAGCTTTGCTAATTACTAAAGTTAGTTTGAATTTATGTTTTTGCGAGAAGAACAATGATGGCGTTGGCGTTCAAAAGGTTAAATGCCGTCAACTGTCAACGCTCAGACTGAATAAAAACTCAATATGGAGTCCTGCGAAGTGAGGCCGGTTACTACGTCACAGCGTGTACGTACTCTTGCACGCACACAAGCACGGCTAAACTTTGCCAAACAAATTGTTTGAGACACGCATACACGCACATGCCAAGGCGTAGTTTATTTTATTATATCAGAGCTGTAAACTTTAGTATTTTTTTTAATTGTGTATTGATAGGCATGTTTGACCACGCCTGATGGTAAGTGACGATAGAGCGGCGGCACTTAATGATGGCCTACAACTTCGTAAAAGTAGCTTTTGAGTAAATTTAGCAAAAAATCCAAGAAAGAGATGCGTCCGCGACCCGCAGCTCAAGTAACTCGAACCTTTGAGCTACCGCAGCTTTGCTCGATTCCTGACCTTTCAAAGAAATCGTTCTACAAAGATGTATTCTTAAGCCAAAGGTCAGCT
Source organism: Pandemis cinnamomeana (assembly GCA_932294345.1). Taxonomy (NCBI): domain Eukaryota; kingdom Metazoa; phylum Arthropoda; class Insecta; order Lepidoptera; family Tortricidae; genus Pandemis; species Pandemis cinnamomeana. Next base: position 11,542,234 of record OW028721.1, read on the forward strand.
GAGGATCCCGACCAAGAGAAAATAATTGGATAATAGCAGCACGTACATCCCACATGAAGATACTTTGGGCGCAGAATTGGTAGAGAAAATAATACCAAAGTTTAGGATTGGATTGGTCGTTGATTCGTGACCTTTGGGAATTTCGAATCAGGGTCTGAGTTAGTTAGTATTTGTGGGAAAGCAATCAGAGACATAATACATTATTTATCGTGCGGTTGAACGGAGAATAAAGGAAATACTTATATTTATGAGATCTAAAGAGCTTAGATGCTGGATATTTTGATAATTCGATATAGTGGTTCAACCAAAAATAAAGAGCCATGTATAGAATCCTTTCAGTAAAGCTTTGCTGCTCGGTTTTTCCATGACTCAGCTTACATTGTATTCTTTTGTCTGTTTTTATGCATGCGGCGGCTTTGAACCGGGCGTACAGGTGGAAAAGGAAATCAAAATAATGATGGGTCGCTAGCCAATTCGCCTATAACATGATTCCTAAGACTCGCCCATTCACTCGATGGAAATAATAAGAATCAACTCTATATTTAATTATGGAATGAAACTAAGACAACGACTTATGAGGAAAGAAGTCTGTATCCAATCGGCAAGCATAAATTTAAATGAGCACTGAAATATGCTCTCATCAGATACGCTGCTACAACATTCACTTTGCATACAACAATTTATTCACAGAGCGTTCTATCAAGGCGGAAAATAAACAAGTGACATAAACTTAATGCTATCACTGATACGCTCCCCGATGATCCGTACATTGTTTGTCGGCGGAACAAGAGCGATCTCTCAATTTACCCTGTTGGAGCAATCATTGGAGACAGTGGGAACATTCCCCGTTTATACGGGATGGGACGACGACTGGACAGAAAATGTTGCTAGAATCTAAAAATTTCACCCTACCGTTCAATTTAGCCCTATTCGATTATTTACAGCAGAACGGCATACGAGATCTAGTATCCAATACGATACGATACAGATACAGGTATGGTAACACTCACCGATGGGTACAAATTTAATTACATACAGTTTAAAATGTATAATGGTTTAAAGTTAAAATACATAATAGTTCAAAATATATATACATACACAAATCACGTCTTTATCCCTTACGGGGAGACAGCCTAAGGTCAAAGGTCAAGGTTCAAAAATTGAGTGTGTTCAAAATATTATTCATTTAATAAGTTTTTGTCAGGCAATTTCAAATTAACAGGTTTTTTTATTATATACCTAACCTAACCTAAACCAATCTATATTTTACACTATCAAAAAAGTTAATCTAGCTAATAGTTAAACAGAAAATACCATTATATATTTTAACCCATTATACATTTTAACCCATTATGCATTTTAACCCATTATACATTATAACCCATTATACATTTTAAACTTTATAATATTCTTATCCGCTTCTAACGGATCCATGGGAAAGCGCATGAACTCGTCGGACATTCGTGTCGGACACGTCTCGTTCCAGCTAAATGCTTACTGACTGACGATTCCACGAACAAAGTTTTTCCTCGAGCCTATTGTCCCGGAAATCTTATTGTTTTTATACGAAAAGGTTAAGTACTGGTCTTGCTCTGCCGAGGACATATCCTCTTGATTCGGAGCTGATAATGGTCTTTATTATCTACCAAGGGTTCTTTTCGCGTCATTTCCTCCTAACCCATGTTAGGAGTAAGGATGTTAGTTAAATATAGTCGTATTTATCTTGGGATTATGGGGATGATGAACAGGAAAATTATTGATCTGGAAGTGAGGTTTCTATAATGCTAAGGTAATCTTCTTTGTTCTTATTTTTGTGTACGTCAAGATTTAGAGAAAATATCTGATCGAAACACTGGCATAGAGTTATGAACTCGGCAAGAAGTAAGGACTCATAGAGTATAGGAAAAATGGGAAAATTACTTTTTTCCATTTGGAAGAGAGTAGTCATTTTATGATTAAGTGAGTACAATTAATTGTTTTTTTTATAGCGTTTCCTTCAATTGGGATGACAATGCAATAAAAAAAAATAACCCGTCTTTAAATAAAAACCAAACAACCGATCCGTTTTTTATTTTTTTTAAGGAACCAATCCATCCTTTTAAATGGAAAAGAAAGTAATTTTTCAAACAAGTTTTTAATAAACTTCAGCAAAAAAAAAACTTTCTAATTTGTATGAAGTCTGTATGTAAAGTATGTAAGTTTTTATATAAAAGAGGATTACTTAAATAATGTGCTATATTTGTAACTCGTACCGGAATGGAGTTCCACTCGACAACACTACTAAAATACACTTTTCTATACTTAACTTTGAAATTTTAATTAGCATGAAATTAGGTGAAACCGGAAACTAAATTTTAAGATTTTAAACAAATTTTTAAAACCCACCGCTATGCTATACCGATGTATATTTCTAAATAAGTTTTATTTCTTCTCGTATATCGTGAAATACGAGGCTACCTGAAAGTAAATTGACTAGTTCATTCGAATTTTACCAAACACGGATTGACACGGGTTTTTGAGATGGGTCTAAAATCCTTCAAATAGCCAATTTTCCGCTTGACGCTTGATATAGAATAGAATTTTCTTATTTTGGTAAAAGCTATTAAACTACCCCCAACTAATTTAGTTGAACCGTAAATCTCACCTACGCCGCAGGCCGCAAGAGTGTTGTGGCCCAATTCATGAGATTAAAGAGTCATCTCCACAAATCTTTACTCGATAACATGGAGTGCATTCTCACTTTATAGTGATGAAGTGGGTACTACTAATCACACGTAGTTGGTCCTTTCTTTTTTTTAAAGTGATCGTTTTTTGATGAAAATTTCATTTTACTTTTTTTATCACTGCATAGTATAAAACAAAGTCGCTTTCCGTTGTCTGTTCCTATGTTGTATGCTTAGATCTTTAAAACTACGCAACGAATTTTGATGCGGTTTTTTTAAATAGATAGCGTGATTCAATTTAATTAAAATTTTTAATTCTAAATCTAGTGTTCATGACGCGGCTCACTTCGACCGTCGATCAATAGGTATATGGAAACATTTGTCAACTATGAATAAAACATTCTGTCTAACTTTTACAGCGCTATCTAGTCAAACTAACCGAACCACCAGCTAAAATATCCCCGAAAAAAATATCATACATCCATAATATCACGTCTTTATACCGTACGGGGTAGACAGAGCCCAAGGTAACAAAGCTTTAGGCCACGTTTAGCATGATTGTGGGCGTATAGGTGGAAAAGGGAATCAAAATAGTAATGGCCCAGCCACAATATAAAACAATAAGAGACCATGATTGTATTGCTTAGACACGGTGCGTCATTACGCATCGGAACGCTATTTCATACATCTAGTTCGATGGTTAGATTTACATTGGTCTATCGACCGTGGCGGCTTGTATTTGTCACGCCAGATACTCCGGTCTTTGAGTGTGAAACTATCAATCCATATACAGCCTGCGTGGCATCCAACCCAAGCATAATATCAATCTATACATGTCATGATGATGAGCCAACAGAACTCCAGGATCGCACTAGTTTTTGATTTAACGTGCAACTGTTACAGTTACAGCTCGCAGATGAGCAACCGGCTTTAGTTACAGACCTAGTTACCCCTTGTTTCTTCGTGAAAGAGTGGCGGAGTCGGGAAGCAAAAAGACTTCTGATTTCAGTGGTGGCTTTATTGAAGTGTGTTTTTGATACAATAAGAACTTGCTTATACTAACTAGAATAACGCCATCTGTCGCATAGATCTAAAACTAACTCGGCAGACGGCTAGCAACATGATATAATTATACTAAGTAATTCGTGTCCTTAATGAGGTGGAAGTTAAAGCTATGTACAATAGATGGCGCTGTCGTAGACACCCCTAGACCCCTAGTTAATATAGGAACCCCAAGCCGCGTGGCTCTCGTGCCTCGGCCCGGCCTGCGGCGGGCACACGCGTGCACTCCACGCTTCACTCAATTAGAGAACATCCCTCGATATTCCACAAAAGAGGTTAATCTCCTATTGACTTAATAAATCTTTGTCCGTAATCAACTGCCTCCCGAAGGACTTTAATTCGGGGTTGGGTTTAATAGTCATTTGATTAAATGGTTTGTTTGCGGACGCTGATATTGTGGGTATAAATAGCAGTTAATCGGGACTGTTAAGTATTTTTCTGTTTATTCTTCCGTCATTTTGGAGTGGATTATTGCTAGAAGGTGCTGCAAAGTGGATTAGTAAAGCTTACATTTCTAAACGACACTGAAAATTAGAACACAGAAAAATCCAAAAAGCAAAGCTATGGCCGGGAATCGAACTCGGATCCTCGTCATTCCGTGACGCGTGCTACCCCTACACCACACATAGCAGGTGGGTAAGCCTTCGAATTCTTCTATCTGTTACTAGCTGTCACGTGATCTTGTTACTATGCGAATTTATGTCGCCAAACGTCATCTGTTTGAATGACGTGTCTGTACGACACAATTACAAACTCCCGTGGAAGATCTACTGCTCACCAGAGACGAGAGAAGGCGATGTTTTTCAAATCATAGGTACTATCAAACGAATCAAGAATTTTACTTCTTTTTTTTTTGTTTACTATTACGGTTTTACCGTTAGAAATTAGTAAAGCTTGTTCTGGTGGTGTATTTACTAGAACGTTGTTTTTGGATACATCAAATGATTCACGGCACAGGGAGCTCATTAAAGGTAATCCATGTCTACATTTCCAAGTAAATATGTTTAGGTCTAATTAGCACCATTCTTGATTAAATCATTGAATATGGCAGCTTTGCTTGAACACAGACAAAAGTATATTGCCGCGTGTTGAAAATGTTTACCTAAATTTCTCCTCTTAAACTTTAGTGATAGAGAATTGTTTTTTCAGAAGTTAAAATTGATTAAAAAAGAGCCAAGAAACATTACACATTTTCTTTTGGAAATAAAAACAACGACTCGAAGCAGTATTCGCTATTATAACAGATTATAATTTATCGTTTCATAAAAACAAAAGGTAATTTTTTCACTATCAGTTCAAAGGTTCTTTACATATGTTACCGAAGTAAATGTATAGCTTCAGGCTGATCGAAATTTTTAATGTATACTAATATTACAAAGATGTAAATTTTGTACCTAGGTTACAATCTTTGGGCATAAATAAAATATTTTAATAATTCTTTCACTAATACAAAGCTAAGTACGCAACGCCGGATTTACATTGTTTAGCTTACTTTTTATCAGGTTATCCAGACAAACTTGCGGATAACAGCTATATAATAGCTTATAATAATCTTACAGGATACACTTGTAACAAAACTTGTAACATATTGGTACCAATGTTCCAAGTGAATACATTCACAATATATCAACACTAACCAAACCAAACTTACCGTAATACAGAGCAGAATATTGCAAGCCTGGTACTGGTTCAGAACAGTTTACGCTCTTTGAAGTTGCTAGTTGGCAAGTTACTGCCTCGTAAGCTACTAAATACCGCATCGGCATGCGAGACCTGCACTGCATTGGCTGCTTTAAACGACTTCGAAAAGCGAGGTTATTTTTATCGTCTGTACTAAGTAATAATACTATGAAACTGTCTAGACTGACGAGTTATGGTTCGACTTAGATTTCAACTTCCAAAGTGGTGAAAACTCCTCTTTTAGCTAATGCAAAATATAAACACGTCTTCGTTATTTTCCTGGCCTCATTTTGCAGTTCCATTTACTTTTTTGGTCTGAAGGAAGTCCACGTTTTCTTCGTCGACGATTTTTCGTAAACGGTAAAATATAGAAGCGTTTATTGCACGAGTAATTTCACTAATTTCGCCCCGCTCGGTGCGGTGAGAGCGCGTGTGGAAAATTTTCACTGGAAATTTTCACTGTGATACCGTAGTTCAAGTATTAACAAAATTTCGCTTCGACATTTTGAAAAGTTCACAATATTTAGTCTAGGTCGCGCAAAGTTGCAAAATTGGTGTACCCTACATAGTTTTGATTGCTGATGTTTTTAATTTTTTATCATTGGCATCACAAAGTATAAAGCAACTGCAGAATCAAAACAATTTAGAATTTGCATTTTTTGCGTATTACATTATGTTTTTAAAGAAAAATCCGAAAAGTAAAGCTATGGCCGGGAATCGTCATTCCGTGACGCGTGCTATACCCCTACACCACCCATAGCGGGTGGGTAAGCCTTCGAATTTTTCTATCTGTTGGTAGCTGTCACGTGATCTTGTTACTATGCCAATTTTTGACGAAAATATGTGTACCTATTAAAAAATTACCCTGAATGTATATATTTTTTTAATTACGTACCTATATTTTGGGATTTTTTAGAAAAATATTAGATTTTAACATTGGTCCTCCTGAAAATGGCTATGCAAATGTACAAGGTTCAAACACCATCAAGAACGTTGGTTGCTACTGAGTCTAGCGATTCAACTTTAAATAGAGTTCAATCTAAATAATTTATGCGACTATGGGACTATAAAACTAGATTTACTGCGTTCTAAAATTAACTGAACGTGAGTAACTGCCGCAAAGTTTGAATTTACTGGACGCCATTAAATTGATCAGTCAGTTCGTTAAGACTGACTTACAGTTCAGTTGTTGGCTCCAGTGTCACCGAATGAAATATTTTTTTGCGATAATGTTCATTCATAATTCACAATACAGCCCCTCATTTGATAGTGAAGAATATTGCATTTTCATGTAAATTATTGATGTAAAATCTACAAAAAGAAAGTGCTTTAAAGTACTTAGTGGATCAACTTTTTCTTTGCCACTCTTTGCTATGGTTATACGTTCTCGCTCACACTTTAAAACATAAGTTTACAGGTTTGAATGCCAAACATGTATTTTGCGGTGCATTTAAGCCTCTTCCATAATTGGTCATCTATTAAGCTGTTAGTATAATGAGACAGAACATTTCTTCTAACAAAATGTACTACTTTTTTCAAGAAAGAAATTAGTTGATCCCAACTTTTATGTCAATTTTTACATTGTGAAATTGTATTGTATTGTATTTATATTTGATAAAGCAATAGTTTTTTGTGTATTTTATGGCAAGTCACGTGTCATTAACATTGACTGTTAGTCGTATTCGTTTATCTTAATCATTACACGAAAGTTAATGTCAATTATGTTTATAAAATTGCAGTCGCCTGTAGCTCTTGCGAGGACAGCGATTCGTAAAAAAAACGCCTCCCAGATACTCGTCTTCAAGCTAAATGTTAACCAAATTTCAAGTCACTAGCATAAGCGATTTAATCTGCGCACTGTGTATCAATTAATAAGTTAGTGGCGGTACTGAACTTGTTTATGTGTACAGATTTACGCTAGCATATATTTCACAAGTCCAAACTCCAAACTCATGACAAACAAAAGATTCATCACACAGCCGGTGAATGACTGTCGTGTTTAATTAAACGTGTCCACAAATGTTTGTACGAACGTTTAGTTTTCACTCGCCGTCCGGATTTATCACGTCAGCTTTACATGCAACTTATTTAAAGCATCCGGTTGTAAATATGAGCGACAAGCGAGTTACTAATGATAATACGTAGTTTTTTTTTACGTACTTTTGTGAGGCAAAGGGAAACAATATTGAAAAATTAGTTGATGTTCACATTGGAAACGTATAAAAGAGTAATCGGTATTGTGTAATTTTAATTTCTTTACCTTTTTCAGAAATAAAACGGGGTGAAGTTCTTGTCCGTGTCAATGGCAAGTAGAAGAAGCTGTTTTGTATATTTTCTTCGATAATTCTAATTACTTAGGCGCTTTCTTTATTTTTGAAGAACAGCAGAGTATAAAATTTCATCGGCAAATGTGATGTTCTTAAGTTCACGGAAGTTCAAATCCTACGTGTATTAAGTTTATCCCAAAGTCAAAACTAATCTCACTGTTATTGAAGCTTTAACCATAATACATAATAATTTTTGTACAAAAAACAAGTAATTTTCTGCAGTCTCGTTGAAAATTTTAACATTTCATGCCGCCTGACGCTATTGACTTAACTTTATGAATGAACAAAATGTTGGTAAGCTTTGTTTCGGCTAGTTCGGGAGTTACCGTCCAACGCAACAGTTTATACAAATATTTACTTCAAAAATGTGTGTTCCGTCCAACTATTCTGTTTCAAAATTTAACTTCAACGGGAAATGCTGAAATTTGTGTTTCAGAACTTTGTTCCTAATGCGTAAACTGAAACCAATTTTGCTGTGGAGATTGGTTTAGTTCTTGGGTTTATTAATTTAATAGTGTAAAAACTTCCATGCTGGTCTGGGAGCAAAGAAAAAACATAGAATATTGCTTCTCGACTCTGACACAAACATTCGTATCATCATACAACTTGCCCCTACCGGGATTCGAACCCAGCACCTCTGAATTAAAATGAAAATGAAAATTTAATTTTCCAAATTGGCCGCCAAGGGCTCTTTTACATGTCTTTAGCTTCATAGTCAGGGTCACTAACCACTAGGCCAGTGTATTTCTTTGTGTGTATCGAATGTTGTCTAAATAATTTTCTCTCTACTGTTGATATTAGGTCTCTAAGCGCTTCCCTAACGAATGATAACGCGCCATCTGCATCGGCCACTACCCAGAGACCTTAATTAAGTCGTTGGTCCGTCTCATACGAGTCCTGGAGTTGAGATCGCCAACAGCTCATCTAATAAAAGGGTAAGTATTCATTGTGTTCGTTGCTTGAACATATAAAACAAAATGTAACAGTGTCTTCAAGACTTCGTCTGCAAAGAATTTGTCCATCGCTGTCGCGTGCGTGCGTGCGTTCGTGTGTGCGTGCATGTATGTGTGCGTGTGAGTGTGTGTCAATATGTTTACAGGTTTTCAGTGGGTGGTGTAACACGTTAAATACGCATAATTCGACCTACGTTTATATAACATTTTTACTCTTTATGACCTCAGGAATTTATGTGCGAAATTAGGTACATTTGAAATTTACCATTAGCTTTTCGGTGAAGGGAAACATTTTGAGGAAACCTGCACACACCTGCGAAGCAATTCAATAGTGTGTGTGAACTATAGCCCAAGCCCTCTCTTTGTGAGAGGAGGCCTGTGCCCAGCAGTGTGACGTATGTAGGACCTCAAATATACTGTTCAAATCTCGCAATGCACAAACAGCGTATAGGTACATCTACTAAATTTCCTGGAAAAGTGCAGTGTCCGCGGAACATAAAGAAAATTGCGGGCAAGTTACTAAGTCATAAGTACTAAACAATGAGTAACTGCGCAAGGTCGCGGGGACGTCGAGTCGGTGCCCACAAAAGATTTAATCAGCGCAGAACTGCGGTTTGGCAAACACGCCTCCCCCGATTTACAGCTAGTTTCAGCTCACAAAGGAATAACTTGAATAAATAATTGCCTTTCGTTCTTCATGAATTTTGTAGAACTTCCAAAAAATAACTTTTTTATAGCGGTACTTTTTAGCAGATTGAAATTACATTGACGCTATTGAAATTAAATAAATTCGAATTAAGACTCGAGACTACGTCAGATATTTTTATGTTGCTTACATTTTTGTGTCGTTTCTGTCTCTTGTCAATAAACAAACTATTGAAACTCACTATAAAAAAATGAATGTTCGGATGAGACATTTTGGGCGCCGATTAAAAAAACTTCTTTTAGACAATCATTATACTCTGTAAAAGAGTATTAGTGTAATGTTTTTTTCCTGACACTGAATGATTCGTTTGTACTTTGTACCATATTGTTTTAATTTTTGCAGTGACGATCCCTAGCGGAGAATTGGTTTGATTGTACCTAATTGTTCTATTTAATAATATTATTGTTTTGAATTTGACATTTCTGTAATATTCAATTGATTTTTGTTGTTTGATTTTATTTAATTTTGTTTGCTCTTGATGATTTCAGTCTGAATTCTCCTAACTTGACAATGTGCAATTTATGATGTAATTTTTATCGAATGAATAAATAATCTAATATAATCTATAAACACATTGTAGCCGCGGCGACGTTGAGTTAAAAATTAAAACATTAATTGAAAAATGTCGTGACAGCGCATAATACATTTTTAACTTCTAGTTTCATGTTCTAAGCTTCACCCTGTTGGCAACGCTTGAGAAATATTTACCAGCAAAGTTCATGCTCTATTTATTTTATTATTTAATCATGGCGCAGTCTAGACTTGACACAGCTCTCAAAATAAACACCAACTTTATATATGCTTTAGTTAAATGTAATGCAAAAATGCTTTGCCCTGAGTCTGCGGTAAGCCCGTCAAGAATGTATTTAAATACTAGCTATTGCCTGTGAATTCGCTTGTCACTATTCAAGGACAACTCTGCCATTTACAACGGGTAAAAAATAGCCAATTGTTATCTTCAATTTTAAACTATCTCCTTGCCATCGGGTTCCTTTTCGTCCCATATTTTTGTAGGCCATAATATTCGACAATTATTTATTTATGATTTCGTGATTTATTCAGGAGTCAATAGTGTGGTCAAGAGCTGCGGGAGGAAGAGCAGTGCTTGGGCATGACCTAATGATTTCCTGGTAGTTTCTGAGGGATATCATTGACCGTTGGCTAGGAGACCGACAGGGTGGATGGGTCTTTGACCATTACCGCACAACGTTGCCGACATTTTGTCACAAGATTCTTTAATTATATTCTTGTTACTTTGACATTCACGAAGTTGTCGTCGCTATAACGACTTGATACGCCACAAATAAGAAGAATAAGGGGTTTAGATTCTAACTAATAAACCCATTCATGCACAGTTCGCGACGCATACGATACAGTGGGTAATTTGTCGGTCTTAGAAGCAATTTCAAGTCAAAACGCCGAAAGAATCCTGTCCCAAGTAATGGGCGGGCTATCTCTGCTCATCGGACCTTTTTTATTCCGTGAGAATTCACCCCTTGGGGAGGATTCGGTTTTTTTCCACCTAAAAGTGCTTTTGGTTATTTAATAAAAATGTACCCCCGAAGTTGTTAAAATGGCAAAAATGAGGGAGGATTTTAGCGGCCCAGTTATTGTTCTTGGTCTTTTGTGTGTTTATTCTCTTTGGGAGGTATTATGTGCGGCACTCGCTAATTTGGTTTTCAATAAATAAAGAGCATTGCGTTTCTTTTAATGTCTAAGGGCTTAGCGTGATTCCGTGAAGAAGGTTATCGGAGCTCTTGTTAAATCCCTTCTAATATTATATGTTAAAGTAACTCTGGCTGTCTGTCTGTTACGCTTTCATGAATAAACTCTTGGTACATCTACCAGTTACCTAGTTCCACCAGAACTTAGATTCATATTTAACCGGTCTTACGTAGGTAAGTCACAACTAGGTACGCGTCTATTAAAACCCCATTCAGTTTTCCCCGAAACCCTGCATCCATAATCCCTTCACGCTAACCCCCGATTTTTATCAATCGACAAAAAAGTACCTCCCTAAAACAAGGACCCGGGTTCAAAGTAATCCGCATGTCATTAAACGGGGCCCAGGCAAAGCCAGATGACACAGCGGTATCCCAAGAGCATATCTAAATAATTACAAAAGCCCTGTCGACGGCTGAACTTGGTTAATTAATCAAACAGGGCATATTTTATTAGACCACGTTCTGTTTAGAACTTGGAACCCTTTGCCTTATAACGTAAGCTGGGTAGTGAAGACATTAATTTGACACGAAACGTGACGAGAATTTCGATTTAAGAAGTAGCTCAAAAAAGCAGTCCTACGAGATAAATCGGTCCACGTCTTGGAGTCAATGGTTGTTTCATCATCAAATCAATCGATAGTCCACTGCTGGACACAGGCTATTCACGACAATCGGTCTTTTGCTACCCACATCCAATGGCTTCCTGCGGTCTTTACCTGTTCGTCTGTCCTCGCGACAGCCCCAGTTCGATTGTTGATTTATTTAGCCTTTTTTCCACTGCTGACCTGCTATGGGTGGTGTAGGGGTACAGCACGCGTCACGGAATGACGAGGATCCGGGTTCCCGGCCATAGCTTTACTTTTCGGATTTTTCCGTGTTCTAGTTTTCAGTGTCGTTTAGAATTTTTTTTTCACTGATTATATTTTTTATAGTGCTTATTAATTTCATTTTCCTTTTAGTACCTAACATCGCCCAATAATTCGCGTGTAACGTATCAAATAATATCCACTAAGTCTTAAAGTTTAATTATCGTGACATTAAGCGTTATTCCGTTACAAACGGCTTCAAGTCAATTAATTAACATAAAGCTATTCAGCTTAAGGAGGTACAATTTCACTCGATCGGTGGTTAACTGTGACAAATAACTGATGTGCCGCAGCCTTAAGTCAACGTTGTTACGTTCACACTAATTTGTCCAACCATCAGTGTTATTTTGACGTGCTATTTGATCGTTATTAACTATCAGCCTTATTTAATTTTCAATAATAATAAATCAGATTTTGCAGCCAAAATTGTATTAATTTTCATTGGTTTATTGACTTGAATCTCTATTGTCAGAATAAATCCAGTAACATAATAGAAGGTTGTATTCTTATTACGAAACTGAAATTATGCCGTGTGAGAAGAATGTAATAAACATGTTGTTGAAAAAATAAAGTTTTTGAATAAAACCTTTCTTTAGCAGTAGGTACTTTATTATACAATCTTACCAAGTTCAAAGTCAATCGGACTGTTGAAAATGGGTGAATAATAAAATTGTCCTTATCCTGTTAGATGAAAAGGTAACAAGAGTGTTAATTAACTCGGTACGTCTATGTAAGCCTGTTTTTATACCTATATTTGTAGGTAGCTTAACTTAGCGACCGACTCGTGTCTTTCTAGAAAATCAAGAAAACTAATCGGACATTATTTTTTGTGTCGTTATGAGCGTACTTACAAAATCTGGTAATAATTTTGCTTAACCGTAATGTTGAAATAATCATCGTTATTATTATTCAATAAAATTTACCCCAGCTATAAAATGATTTGGAAACAATGACATAGTTCTGTATTCTTATTATCTACAAACACCCGCGCGTGTATCTAACGCACAGAAAAATAAATTATCAGAAACCATTTCGTTTCACAGTAACTCAGTGAACAAACAAACAATTTATAAGCCAAATAACCCATTAAGCGCCAATACAAAAAACAATAAAGATTATCCCATTAATTACCATAAATTGTTTACAGTTTGTGTCGCGTATCCAAAGTTAACCCTCCAACAGTTGCGTAAAGTCCCGTTTCCACTGTAGGAGTGCTGTGGAGTTATTTGTATTGCAAAACGAGGGCTAATAGTACTAAGGGATGTCGTATAAAGGGTTTATAGGGCAGATAGAGTGAACGGTAAACGTCCGGCTCTATTGATTGGATAGAAGCTGTAGCGCTGTGAAAGGGTTTTGTTATGTATAGACGTATAAGAGGTACAAGTCACCAGGTTATAAAGCGGGTAGGATCAGATGTAAATGGCATTGTGGGGGTTAGCTTCATAACCATATTTATGGATGGACTAGGCTCTACGAGTCTTTTTTCAACTTAGGGATAAACGTTAGTACATACATACACATACACAAATCACGTCTTTATCCCTTACGAGACAGATAGAGCCTAAGGTGACAAAACCATAAGGCCACGCTTAGCATGATTAAAGGCGTAGGTATAGGTGGAAAGGAAAATCAAAATAGTGATGGGTTGCAAGCCGCATCGCCTAAAGCATGATTCCTAAGATTTTCGCCTATTCTCTCGATGGTCTTTTACCATCTGCGCGGGAAGAGAAGCAACTGGTACGTTCTATGTTTTTTCTATACTCCTAGACCAGCATGAAAGCAACGTTACGTTACGTTACGTTACGTTAGTCTGACTAATTAAATAGCTTTGTAAATATTTTTCAAGAAGAGCTCTAGTTAGGAGGGTGTGGAGGTCGAGGGGGAGGCCTTTGCCCAGCAGTGGGATAAAAATAAATATAGGCCATTATAAAAAAATAAATTTTGAATCATAGTCGACGAATGTATCGATACATACATATGTTTAAAGTGAACTGCGTAAAGCTCAGGGCTAAATTTTGAATCAAAAATGTAAACGAAAATCTTTGTTTAAAGTATTGGGTCAAATGATCGTCTGTTCTAAACTGATTCTGTAACTGTTTCGGAAATTATTTTGCACAAGCTACGTATAAAAGGTTAGGTTAATTAGTTTTGTTTTATAATTTACTGTTTCATTCGACCAAACATTACATTAGACGAAACAATTAGTCGACCATCCGGTATAGACCCGTTTCTAGCACAGTGCGATTTAATAGTTAATGAGCTGTATACTTAATTACTACGTTTAATTGTACTAACAAATAGTAAAGTAGAAGAACCGGGTTCTCGCTTTTAGAAGACAATCTTTTAGAATGTAATCTTATTATCTCTACTTTACTTAAGATAAACCTCTTACTTTTTCTCAGTCTGAAATTTATTCTCTCCAAAGTAGGCACGAGCGAATAATGTTTTGCTGAAACCTGATATTTCAGTTATCCTGGATAGAATATCACTTGAATATTTGAACGTCAAAATCCGTGTTTTCTAAAGTAAAGCTCAAATTATTTTTTAGATTAATTGTACGTGGAATTGTAGTTTCAAGTTTCAATTTATTTACGTCGCCCCGGGCTGTAGGTAATTATTTACCGCGAAAATTTCCACTTCCTTGCCAGGGGAACAATTTTTCCAAATTGTTTCTGTACTGTGTAATTTTTTTTATAAGTACAGTCAAGAGCATAAATATATATACGTCCCCAAGACGTCAAGAATATCTATACACCTTTATACCATGGCAATAAGGTCCGTGTATACATATTAATGCCCTTGACTGTATATATATTTTTGGCTTGGCTTTTGTTCTTATGTATGTGAGAGTTGCGTGTATAGATATTTATGGCCTCCTATTTTCCTACATATATTTGACTGACATTGTACATTTATTTATGGTCATGTAAATGTCTAGACCTTTTTAAGTAATTAAATGACCACATATTTTTTGGCCGGATTACCGTACAGCTATTTCTGGCTAATCATCTGTACAAGTATTTTTGACGCCTTGGTAACGTATATATATTTATGCCCTTGACTGTACATCAATATCTTGGGTCAATTTTGTTAACGCCGTTCAATCTACTTTCCACAAAAAAGCGAAGTAAAGATAAGTCTTCCATGACACGGTTGTAAGAAAAATATTTGCTGTCTAAAAACCCTTTGGAAATGCTATACTTTTACTAAGGCTATCTAGACGTGCTCCTGTACATCGCTTATCAGCATTTTGATCCTTTTCTCATTACGTGTAACTTAATATCTCTCGAGGGTTGTTGACGCCGTATTTCCGAAATGTAAGGAGCTTTCCAAGCGTTTTAGGCTGTAATTACCACTAGGCTAGATTCACATTTGTTTAATAACGTTCGAGAAACAAAAACCAAATACACATACCTTGTCAAATTTCGTTTTTTTGTCGGCGCTTAGCACAGATCATTTTCATTGTGAAAAAATCAAATTACGTTCGGTTGACCATTATTATACTGTCATCTATATATATCATAGTGGCGAGTCGAATCAAAAACCAAAAAGCTATCGGAGTCATTGATGAAATTAAAAAACGTCGCAAATGTTTTCGCGTTAAGGTGTCAAATAACATGAGAAGAGGAGGCTACTCCGAATCCGAATGTTCGTCTCAAACCATCCCTCTCACGCAAATTAATGAATTTGTATGAGTATGAGCGGAACGGCACCAAACGGAATTTGAAAATCGATATGTATTCATGCTGATACGCATTGCTGGAGATGCCATATTTGCACATAGTACCTGAGACGTTAGAGCGAATGAAAGCGTTCCAGACGGTTTTATCTCAGATCTACTAGCAAACTAGGAGTTCAGGTTTCCGGGGATCTTTTTACTGGCGGATAACCGATTCAAGACCAAATAGGAGACGTTTTGGAAAAAGGTCAGGAGTACCCGAAACCGACGAGCATTGTATGAAGAGATTGATGAATGTGGATGAAGCGAAAGAAGTATGTCAGGATCGTAGCAAGTGGAACAAAGTAGTCTCTGCCTACCCCTGTGGGAAAGAGGCGTGACGGTATGTATGTATGTATGTATAACCACCAAAAATGACTACCTAATTAAATTTGTTTTTTACCGTACAATTAGATCAAATGGTGCAAGTTCTTCCTTTGCCAAGGTTATTTTGCCAACTAAGTCTACACAAAAAATAAAACATAATGAATGAGAAACAGACACACTTCCTGAAGGTCGTTCAGCAAATTGAGATAAAAGAGATGTTCCGTAGATGGATAAAACGTGTTTCCCGCTTAAATTAAATACGTGTGCCGCGCCGTGCACTGATTTGTATTACCGTGGAGTGAAGATAATGTTCTTGGCTAAATTTCTTTACAAATTGTATGTTTGTGACTTCGATATGTTGTTCAGTTTTATCTGCTAGAACGAGGGGTTGTTAACCGACTCCTAAGGAGAAGGAGGTTCGTTTTTGAGTTCATTTTTTCTTTAAAGTCAGCGGTAACTTTGGCACTGTTTTGTTTGTTTTACTCTTGATAAAAAACGCTTCTTACTGTTAGTTTGTCTTTGTCCGCTACTTTGGCATTTGTCTTTGTCTGACAGTTAACCATAGACTATTTTTTTTTATTTACGAAATGAATCTGCCACTATGTATTACCGTAGTCCATAAATATCAAAATTGATTCAGCAATAAAAAATATTCACATTTTAAGTTCAGTTTTTGTAATATTTCTTCCATGCTGGTCAGGGTGTAAACCCTGACCAGCATGAAAGAAATATCACAATAAGAAATATTACAATTTCTTTACAGATAAAACACAGAATTTACCAATTGCTTCTCTTTCCGCGCAGGTGGTAAAAGCCCATCGAGGGAATGGGCGAAAGTCTTAGGAATCATGTTATAGAGGATGCGGCTAGCAACCCATCACTATTTTGAAGTTCCTTTCTACCTATACGCCCTTAATCATGCTAAACGTGGCCTTTTGGTTTTGTTCCCTTAGGCTCTGTATGTCCCGCAGTGGATAAAGACGTGATTTTTAAGTATGCATGAATATACATACATTCTGTTTAAATATGCAAAGATCTTAAATAAAACTGAACTAAACTAAAAAAAACATGGAACAGAAATCAACTTTCAGAAAATATCGAGCCTCTCTGGCTTGGTAGAAGCCCTTTTTTTCTTATATTATTTTCCTGGTTTTACGCCTTTCTCCATTAATTACCCTACATTGTGTATATCATCCATCACTATGCCGTCATCATATATTCTGAAAAAATTGAGGTATCATGTTGAGTCGTAATTATAGGTTATTTATATAAAATTTTGTTAGCGTCTATCCTGTGGATTTATAAGACACTTGCATAATAGCCAGTATTTTTTTTATCAACTTTATAGGTATCTACTTAATTACCATTTGAAAAAAGGCCACAAAAAGTCGACTTTGCGTTCTAGTGATTTTTTGTGGAAAAATACCATCAGTGCAAAAAATGTGTCGCAAGACACATGCCAGATTTTTTTTTCATACAAAATCATAATATTAAATTTTATTTTATTACTTATACAATTAAAACGAAGTAAATGTAAAATGAAAAATAAATACAAAGAACATTCTCTTTTACGGGCATGGTAATCATAAATTTGATGACTCGAAATCGTTATCTTTACGGGAAAGATATCTTTTGTTTCTTATAGACGACCGGATAGCCTAGTGGTTAGTGACCCTGACTATGAAGCTAGAGGTTCTGGGTTCGAATCCCGGTAGAGGCAGACAGTTGTATGATGAATACGAATGTTTGTATCCGAGTCATGGATGTTGTATGTATTTAAGTATGTATTTATCTACATTATATAAGTATGTTTATCCGTTGCCTGGTACCCATAGTACAAGCTTTGCTTA
The DNA here is from genome assembly GCA_932294345.1 of Pandemis cinnamomeana. NCBI lineage: Eukaryota > Metazoa > Arthropoda > Insecta > Lepidoptera > Tortricidae > Pandemis > Pandemis cinnamomeana. The sequence continues at coordinate 11,560,110 of OW028721.1, forward strand.
GTTTGGGGCTGGGTCAATTGGTGTTGTTTGTCCCAAGATATTTATTATTATTTATTATTATTATTCTTGTGATACAAACGCAAACGCATACATACGAGTATTTATAACGTAATTATATTGCGTAGTGCAAGAATAAGTTCAGCTACACGGAAGAGCTTCACACCCTGCATGTCATTAGTTTAATGAAACGTGTCACGGAAATAGATAAACTGAATTAGATTTATTATTTAGGTCAGGATACTTTATGGTTCTGTAGCCGAAGAACGCAAAAGACCATCTGTCTGGGAGTATACGAATGGATAAATACTTCAAGTTGTCACAAAGTTTCAATGAAAACTTAATGATTTCAAAAAAAAAAAAAACATTTGATCGACAGTTTTTGCAAGATAAGTTTATTATTTTGTTGATCTTTGAAAAATATTTAACTGTTTTTATTTTCCTTTTTTCCCAAGATGTCAAGACATTATTTTTCTGGAGATAAGACAGTAAGTATTATTTCTTAAGACTGCAAATGAACGTTATAAATTTTTAAAACTGTCAATATTCTAAGAAGTAGCAAATAAACAGAAGTCTTTTAACGTAAAAAAATTATCTTATTCAAACTGAGTTAACTCTCAAATAAAAAACAGACGAAAAACAATTTCCTCAAATATTTTCAAATCTACTGAAACATTTCTTGGTCAGTAAAAAAGTTAACCTCAAATCACCTTGACACATATTTTTATTCCAGCCCTTCAAATTAAAACTTAAATAACCCGCTAATTTTGTTTTATCGAGGACACCACACCGAAACGACAGCCAGCGTTTGTTTTTAAAACTAAAATTTTCTTTTTTTTTTAATTAACTATCTTACCATTTACCGCTCTCCTAATCAGCCGACATATCCTTACACATGCGTCACATAGGTATCACACATCACAAAACTTTGCGAATGCCGCGTCGGAGCGCGGGACACGGTCGGCCGCTGCGGCTACCAGCCAGCGTATGGAGCGTGTCCCGGTATCCCCGCTCCCCGCGATCCCATAAAAATATTTATGTTCCCCCGTATTGCGTTATACATAAATTTAGTATCTAATCGAATTAATAAAATCTGTAAGCATGCTCATTGACGAATTGAGAAGAAACGTAGAGAAGTGATACCAAGATTTTTTTAACCCGAGTCCCGTGGCGGAAGTTTAACATTTTCTCTGTCTCAAAAAAGCATAAAGTCCTAATAAGATACTTTTTAAAGATTACCCTATTTATCAAAGGTATTATGAGAGAATCGTGTCACAAATTACAGATAAATCTTTCTTAAATCGTACTCAGTGTCTAATGACATAATTGTAGAATTTGTTATGATTATAAATTTCGTCGACATGTTTGTAATGTGCCTTTTTTTCATCTTATATCCAAGTCATGACTTTTATGTCTCTGAAAATTCAGGTTTCTAGCTTTAGCCGGCACAAAATTACAGGAAGTTGAAAATGGTCTGAATGGCTTCGAGACAAGGATGGTACGGGTATGCCTTTGTTTTACTCGACTTGGGGTCACAGCCGTGCCCCTAGATGAATTTAAACTTGTGAGTGCATCTACAAGTAATGTCTACCATCTAATTCTGCTTTTTGTTGCTTTATTACACTCCGGTGTAAGTCCGGTCCGAAAGGCCTCTATTTGGGATTGGCAAGCAAGCGAAAATACCGACTATTAGCAGAGCCTAAGGTTTAATTTGCTATTCGGCGTCGCCAAAAATGTCAATTCGCCGATCATAACCCATGAAAACGCAATGAGTTCCTATTTAGTAAGGTGTTTGGGGCGCTACGTCATTTTAGTTGGGAACTGTGAACAGCTGTCAAAGACAAGTGTTGCAGCAAAAAAGAGGATTCTGATCCCATATTAGTCCTACATATTTATTTAGTGCAGTCACATCAAACTTATAAAAATTTAAGCCATAATTAAAAAAAAACTAAAACCCCCGAATCCCCAAGTGATCCGCCTTTACACGGGCCTTTGCAATGTAATTGCAGAACGTTTGCCGCATGTTTCTAGAGGTCCAACCACCCAAACCACTTGACTAATACTTAGGCAGTTATAATCTTTGATTTCATAGCTTGGCTCAAAATTTATGTTTATTGTATTATAAAGTAAAGGCGCCTTCTGAAAGGGCTAGAGGGAAAGGGGAATGTCAAAAATAATAGCTTATATTATTCTAGGACGGGATTAATTAAAGTGAGAAAGGTTTAGCAAAAATGTTTAATGGCGAATGCAGACGTGGACGGCGAGCGTTCGCGACTGAAAAATGTTTATTCTGCTGTTTTTGATCCACGTTTTTTAGGGAAATTTAAATTCCTTTAGCATGGCTTGGGAAAATAATTGAATGTTGCATAATTTGACTCGAAAAAAAGTCAAATCAATTTGGACGAATAATGGTCCTTTTCCACAAGCTTTTGTTCAAGACTTGCCGCGGTGTTAATGTGCGTTGTTGCTCGGAGCTTCGTTGACATTGTTCCTGTGTCGATTGGGATTGGGATAAAACGCGATTGTGGAAAAAAGCAACACTGAAAAATCGCTAATGTGAAAATAAATTCCAGTAAAAAACCATAGTGGGAAAAAAATCAGCTGGAAAAAAAACATGGTTAATGTTATTGCTAAAGTAGCTTGCAAGTCGCACTAATGTGTGAGTCAAATATTGCAGTAGAAATTTGATCAATTTCAAGTCGAATTGACTCGAGGACTTGAAGTAGATACATTATGTTGGATGGATAAAACAGTTAGCAAAAAGTTCGTTTGTTCTTCTACCCTCATCTGATGAGAAGTGAAAATGAAACGTGCATTTTAATTTATCAGTCAAATCAAACATAATCCTTTCCCATCGTGAACACTGAAGTATCAAAGTAGGTACCGAAGTGTGTGTGAGTCTGACTGAAGCATGACAAATACCATACGAATACGAACACTCCCGAGATACGATGGAAAAGGATTTTGCGTATCTGTAGTTACTTTCTGTGTATGTATGTACGTGTCTTTATCCGGATTCATTAATTCGGAATAATTCCGTAGGTTGAGTTTATTTGACTGAAACCTGTGCAAAGATTTTTCATAGTCATTTTTTAATAAATTTGCAATTAGCGCTTTGATGCCATACAACATTTTTAGGTATTAGCGTGTACCTGAATTGTTATTTTATTTCATGGTAATCTGAAATATAATTAAATTAAACTGTGTAGTACCGTTTCCCTAACTCATTGGCATCGCGGAATTTTAGAAAGGAAAAAACCATCTATGGACTGTTTTCCTTACCTGTGGCAACACTAAACGTCACTTCTTTTTCCGCCCAACGGCATCGTGGTTGTGAATTATAATTGTGAGAAGTTTTTTGGTGATAAAATGCCCAGTGAACGACGATTGCTCAAAATTTTGAAACGATACACCGAATCACTCGAGAAAAGTCATCACCGGCGTCGGCGCAAGCGCAGTCGGAGCCCGAGCCGGTCACGGCGCTCACGCAGCGGCCGAACCCGGACCCGGAGTCGCAGTCCTATTCGCCGGGATGCCTCGCCAGTGCCGGAAATGCCAGATGAAGAAGAACAGAAGGACGAGAACGATAAAGAAGGTAAGTTGGTATTCATTTTACGCTTTATTTCAATACTAACCTATAAATCTACAAAGTGCGCGTCTTCGAATCAAACTTTAACAGCGCATGTTTAAGACACTGTGTGGTTGCACTGCATTGTTTGTTTAATATAAGCCATCGAGTACGAGATACTCAAGGGGTTTTTTCTATGACACCGGGTGGCCAACGCAGCCATTGAGTACGAGATACTCCAGCTAACACTTTGATGTGGCAAAATGGCTCGCATGCTTATGCACGCAATGGGTTTGATCTTCCTGCACACTAATGGGTACGAGATACTCGCGCGACGCTCTGCGCCGCATTCTATGAGACAATATAGTCTTGACTGTGCACAACCATTGAGTACGAGATACTCCTGCTATCATTTCTATGTGGCAAAATGGTTTGATACGCTTTGGCATTCTTAATGCTAGATCCCTTCCATACAGCCATTGAGTACGAGATACTCCTGCTATCATTTATATGTAGCAAAATGGCCTGTAAGCTTGCGCTCAAGGGTTTCTTTCTGTGCTTTCCAGACGTTGCCGATGCACCCATAGCTAACCCTTACAGTGAAGCTTTGGGGGATGATTACACAGAAGCAACAAAATATGACGAAAGTATTCATGAAGACATATCCCGCAGGTGGACACATATAATTATAAACGGATTGACAAAAGAACAAAGGGATCAAATTACAAAGAAGTACAAGATTCCCAGCAACTGTACTCTACTAGAAGCCCCAGCAATTAACATAGAAATTAAAAATGTGCTCGGAGACAGCTCTAAACTGAGGGACAAGGGCATAGAGATCGGCCAAGCTCAGTTGGGCCTGGCAACTGGCATCATTGGCAAAGCAATGACACAGCTCATGGGAAATGAGGACCTGAATAAAGCACACCTAATAAGTTTGCTTAGCGATGCTTCCAAACTATTAAATGACCTAAACTTTCACCAAACCAAAACCAGGAAAAAGTTAATAACTCCCTCTCTGGACAAAAATTTTATCCAGACAATAGAAAAGTCTAATAGAAATGCTTTCCTCTTTGGTGATAACCTATCAGAAACTATCAAGACTGCTAAGACACTGCAACAGTCAGTAGCTCATATAAGGAAACCAGTGCCTGCCGCTCCCAACATGAAAACTTTAAAGACATCGGGAAACCGCAATGGTCCACCACTTCGGCCGAAGGGCAAGGGGATGACACGCGGTGGACCAAAGACGCAGCAGTTCCAGTCGTCCCAGTCATTCCAGCCGTCCCATTCGTTCCAGCCAGCCACTCAACAGAAGCGATACTCATCGAACCAGAACCACCGTTGCCCGGAGAGATCAACACAAGGTCCACGCAATGCAGTACGTCGCCGTTAACTAATCAGGTACATGCTGGAAATATTAAAAACTATTTGAAATGTTGGCGAACCTTGACCTCTGATCCTGTTATTCTGCAATGGGTTCAAGGGTATCGCATACCATTTGTTACTGAGCCTTACCAAGCGTCTCTACCTATAAATAGCATACCTGCTAATGAAATCACCGCAATGGATGAGTCAATTGCTAATTTACTCAAAATAGGCGCTATTACTCCCTGTGAACATGCTAAAGGTGAATTTCTATCTAAAATTTTTCTAAGACCTAAACCCAATGGAAAATTTAGATTTATTTTGAATCTAAAACCACTCAATAAATTCATCTCCCCAAAGCATTTTAAAATGGAGGACATACGCACTGCAATCAAGTTAATTTATGATAAATATTACATGTGCTCCATTGATCTAAAAGAATCATATTTTCTTGTCCCAGTACACCAATCAGATAGAAAATATCTTAGATTTAAACACTTGGGCCAATTATATGAATTCACCTGCATGCCTTATGGCTTATGCACCGCTCCGGGAGTTTTCACAAAGTTACTTAAGCCGGTGGTAGGTTACCTAAGAAACCTAGGTCACATATCTACAATATATTTAGATGACTATTTATGTATTGGACCATCATTAACAGAATGCATATCTAACATGAATGCTACAGTACAACTTTTCCAATGTCTAGGCTTAATTATTAACTATGAGAAAAGCAATTTAATCCCTAGTATGAAATGTCAATTCCTTGGATTTGTAATAAATTCAGAGGACATGTGCCTAGAACTACCTACTGATAAAAAATCACGCATAATAGAATTACTTAAAGAACACATACACTTAAACAAATGTAAAATAAGACAGTTTGCAAAACTTTTAGGGACCTTAGTTTCAGCATGCCCTGCCGTCCCTTATGGACTAATGCATACTAAATTAATGGAGCGAAACAAATACCTAGCTCTACTTCAAGGACATGATAACTATGATGCTTTTATGACACCTTCTAAAGAAATAATATCTGACCTACAGTGGTGGTTAGACAACATTCCACATGCTAGAAAAGAACTATCAGGAGAAAAATTCAGCATGGAAATATATTCAGACTCTAGCCTTACTGGGTGGGGGTCCCACTGCAATGGCGAGCGTACTGGAGGCCTGTGGTCAGACAAAGAACAAAAACTTCACATTAACTTATTAGAACTTACTGCAGCATATTTTGCCTTAAAATGCTTTACTGAAAACACTCAAAATACTAGGATACTGCTCAGGATTGATAATACGACCGCCATTGCATGTATCAATAAAATGGGAAGTGTACAATTTCCGCACCTTAATGCAGTTGCTAGAAAAATCTGGCAATGGTGTCAAAAACGCAACATATATGTATATGCAGCATACATCAAGTCCAAAGATAATGTTATTGCCGATCAAGAATCTAGAAACACTAACATTGATACAGAATGGGAACTATCTCTAGACGCTTACAAATCAATCTGTAATACATTTGGATCACAAGACATTGACCTGTTTGCCAGTAGGATTAATGCTAAGTGCACAAAATATGTATCGTGGAAGAGGGATCCATACGCATTTAATATTGACGCTTTTACGCTTGACTGGTCGGAATATTACTCTTATGCATTCCCTCCATTCTCTATACTATCCCGATGTCTCCACAAAATTAGGCAAGACAAAGCAAAAAGCGTTCTGGTATATCCAGTATGGACCTCTCAGCCATGGTATCCCCTAGCTAAATCTCTTATGGTAACCCAACCGATCATATTTAAACCTAATAAGAATCTGTTACTGTCGCCTTTCAGAACACCACACCCGCTGAGCTCAACGCTTTCCCTGGCAGCCGCGATCTTCTGCGGCAAGCATTCCGACTTAGAAGCTTGCCAGAGGGATCACTAGATATCGCTATAGCCTCTCTAGCGGCAGGTACACTTAAACAGTATAACACTACATATATAAAATGGTGGGCCTTTTGCTTAAAAAACAAATTAAACGCATATAAGGCATCAGTACCGCAAATATTGCAATTTCTAACAAATAGATTTGAAGAAAACGCTAGCTATAGCACCCTTAATACCGACAGATCGGCACTGGCCCTTCTAATAGAACGCAGCGTAGGTACTGATGATAGAATCGGGAGGTTCTTAAAGGGAGTATATAGGTTACGGCCACCGGTTCCAAAATACGTTAGTACGTGGGACCCCTCGAGAGTGCTAGGCTTTCTAACGAACTGGCCAGAAAATAAGTCTTTAAGCTTGGAAAAACTTACTAAAAAACTAGCAATTCTTATAGCTCTAGCTTCAGCTCAGCGGGTTCAAACATTGTCTGCAATTAAAATAAACAACATTCATGAATATGAATCACATATTTTTATAAACATCACAGACGTTATAAAAACCTCTCTTAGCACAAAATCTCAACCTGCTATCCACCTGCCATTTTATGAAAATAATCCCCAAATTTGTCCAGCCAGAGCACTTAAAGTTTATATAGAAGAAACTAGAGTAATAAGAAATAATGAGCCTTATCTTTGGGTTACATTTAAAAAACCCCACAGAAGAGCATCAAGTCAAAGCATTAGTCGATGGATAAAAAGTGTCATGGCTGAGAGTGGCATTGATACATCCACATTCAGCTCGCATAGCACAAGACATGCTGCTTCTTCGACCGCTAAGAAACGCGGTATTCAGTGGGATATTATAAGGAAAGCTGCTGGATGGACAAAAAATTCTTCTACATTTGCTAGATTTTATGACTTACCTATCAATGATGATAACTCACTACAGGGAAATTTTGCTATGGCAGTGTTAGATGATAATGATAATTAAGTTTTACTCTAAAAATGTTTGTACATTACTTACTATAAGTTTAAAACTACAAAATTAAAAAATTAAAAATACATGTTGATTATAACTGATGTTTATTTCAGAAAAACCCAGCTACATCATCATTTGTATACTCATCATTGCTGACGGCTCTGAACATCTACACAGTTTAATTTAATTATATTTCAGATTACCATGAAATAAAATTAAGAATTAAACGAGCTTACCTGTAAGCGAAGTCTGATTCTAATTTTTTGAATGGTAATCTGAAATATAATCACCCACCCAGCCCTTGATGAGACCCCAGGCTGCAATGATGAGGCGCATTCACTGGATATTCACAACTTAAGTGAATGCTTCGTGAATGCTCTTGAAACCCATTAGCCTGCTTTATCTTCAGTAAAGCAAGACATGGGTCTCATTTCTCTAAAATAAGTGACGTTTAGTGTTGCCACAGGTAAGGAAAACAGTCCATAGATGGTTTTTTCCTTTCTAAAATTCCGCGATGCCAATGAGTTAGGGAAACGGTACTACACAGTTTAATTTAATTATATTTCAGATTACCATTCAAAAAATTAGAATCAGACTTCGCTTACAGGTAAGCTCGTTTAATTCTTAATTTTAGTGCTTTAATTTTGTTTAGGTCAAGTTAGCGTCTTTGGTCTTAGCTTTTTAGTATGTCTACTTTCTATACTCCTGTCAATCGTTCGAAGTTTGGCTGGAAGAGATCCCTTTAAGGGATAAATTCGCCTATGTACATCTGTTTTTCATAAAACCATAGTATTAAAATCCTGTAAGACTAAACTCAACCTGCTAAATTATTCCATAACAACTTAAAAACATCTTGTAGCGAACGTCTTCAAGGTGATGATGATGATGATGATGATGATGATGATGATGATGACGATGATCATGTAACTAATTGGCGCGACATGCTATTTCCCAGCTATCGCGCTTAGTCTTGGCCTGTTTCACTACTCTCAGTTAAACCCTGGTATTTTAAGTGTCGGTTATCTATTTCTAAACGACACTGAAAATTAGAACAGAAAAATCTGAAAAGTAAAACCTGCCCGGGAATCGAACTCGGGTCCTCATCATTCCGTTACACCACCCATAGCAGGTGACCTAAAAATAAATACAAAAATCAGGAAATAAAATTCTTGATTCCTTTGATAGTGGTTAGCTATGATTTGTTGTTTCATAGTAGGAAATAGAGAGGGAATCATAGACAACTAGCTCTTAAGTTAACAGGAACTTTACAGAGAGTGGCGAGACAGTCCCTTAAAATACCTTCATTATTTATAACAGACAAATTAAGATATTCGGTTACAAAACTCGACTCTAATTTGAGTCCCCGAAATTGGTAATATTAGAAAGGTCGCTCCAAAGCAAGCCTAAATTTCTTTCATAAAACATTTAATAGAGTCCCCATCAAAATCTCGTGTTTCTAACAACAAACAAACAAGGCTGAAAGCCTAAGCCGTCGTCAGTGCGTCTATCAAGCGTCCAAATAATACGTTTAATACATTATGAGTATTGGAGACCGGGGCACAGTAAATGCGTACAACCGTAAGTAACTTAAGGCCAGCAGGTTATCTGAAATCAACCCATATAACATAAATCACGTCTGTATCCCTTACCGGGTAGACCGAGCCTAAGGTAGCAAGACCTAAAGGCCACGTTTAGCAAGATTGTAGGCGTTTAGGTGGAAAGGGGAATCAAAATAGAGACGGGTAGCTAGCCGCATCGCCTATAACATGATTCCTAAGATTTTCGCCCATTCCCTCGATGGGGTCGTACCATCTGCGTGGAAAGAGAAGCAACAGGTATATTCTATGTATTTTCTTTACACCGAAACCAGCATGGAAGAAATGATTGGGTAATTCTATTTTACCAATCGAGAAAAGTTTAAATTATTACTTCGATAAAAAAGAAGTTAAGTTATGGAAGGCTTTATTAGTCGTTCTTTAAGTTTATACAAGTCTTGTCCTGTATAAATATCTCAAAATTTTTTTAGTAAGTTTTTAAATAACATTTAAAGAAGTCGTTTTTATAATCTGAAGAAAACTCGCTCTTCGTTGGAACGCGGGAAGCAAAATCCCGTCAAGCTTCCTAATACCAAGTAACAAGTTGTTCTTACATAGACTAGTTTGAGGAAAAACTTATTAACTTGTACGAGTTCATTCTCAAAGCTACCAAGAGCACACTTTAAACACTGACCACGCCCGTATCTTCAGCAAACGAACGGCGCACTAACTAGAAAACATTCGAAGAAACCCTCAACTACCCACATGTTTTCCCATATGACATAGCAAAACTTCTTTATTTTATTTTTATTAAGGCGGGTTAGGTTAAGATGGGTAGCGTGATGCACAGAGTCGCCAAGCTAAAATGGGCGTGGGCAGGCCATGTGTGCCGACGACACGACGAAAGGTGGAGCATGCGCGTTCTGGACTGGAGACCCCGGCTAGGCAGAAGAAGTGTAAGCAGACCATCTACCCGATGGTTCGATGACATAAGAGAGACAGCAGGACCAGTCTGGAATAGTGAAACGGGCAACCGTTCGGGATGGAGACGGATTGGAGAGACGTATGCCTAAAGGTGGGGGTTTACACGCTGAAGAAGAAGGCGGGTTTAGACCAAACGAATGCTCATTCTATCCCCACTCTGCCAAATGTATTGTGTGTACACAGAATAGACACAGAGTGGGAATGGAATATGCATTCGCTCGTTGGGTTTAAACCCGCCTTTAGCCTATTATGGTGTCCCACTGCTTGGCAAGGGCATCTCCCTCGACCTCCACAACTCTCGGTCCGACGCAATGTTAGGTCAGTCCTCCATTATAAGCGTCCGAATCGCGAAAAAATTCTCTAACTACCCTATTTTTTTAAGTCAACTCTTCGGTTGTGTTACTGATTTTCTATTACCGTGCCAAGGACACGGCCCGATCTCGTATGCAATAAAGTTGTTCCGTGGGAAAGGTAAGGGGGAATGTAAATATTCAAATTGAGACCGCGCCGTTATGTGATTGATTGACTGTTTCGATCCGTCATTCCCTGTTTGTATTTATGAATGGAATGAGAATTCTCGTGTTTGCGCAGGAAGTTGTTGCTACGGTGTCGTGGTGCATTTGTTTTTAAAAGTTGCATGGCTCCGTTAAACTTTTGTTTCGATGTTACTCGCTGAGAATCGAGGCTGGTTTTTGTGACGTTTTGTTACATGCTATTTAAAGCTATAAAAAATTGTCTATATTAATAAATATATTCACCTTCTTCCTTGTCGGTATCACTCTTGACAGAGTGGTCGTGGTCATCACTTCAGGTGGTGGCAAGCTTCACAACACGCCGCCACTCTCTGATGGCCGCCTTCCTCGAGCATTCATGTAGTGATGACGAGCCATTTACTGCCGCTTTTGGTCAATAAATATATAAGATTGGCATATTCACATTTTTAATCTCTCGCCAATTTTCATTAAGTGTGTAAAGTGAGCTCAAAAAAAATAAGCTTTTACTTATATAATTAAGATGAATACTCAAAAGAAAATCTCGAAATATCCCAAAACATGTAGTAGTTTTACTCCCTCTATGTCTTCTAATTGTATACCAATTAATTACAATATACCCAGTTCAATGAACTTCTATTAATGAAGTATGTGACGCGCGTAATTCAGATGGGTATCAAAGACCTGCCAACTAGAGATTTGACGCGTAAACTTCCAAATTATTGGCTTCAACTCAAAGCCTATTTTTAATCGACTTCGATAAAGGAGGCTGTTGCATGTTCATACCATCTATAGAATACCTAGCAGTCAAAGGTATAAATATCGATTCAGATCATCTCAAATATGTATGTATAACTCTTTATTGTACATAAAACACATTCAATTTTACAGGTAATGAGAAAAACAGATGTACAAAGACGAACTTATCCCTTGAAGGGATCTCTTGATTGCTTGCTTCGAACGATTGACAAGACAACAGAAACCATAATTATAGAGAGTAGACATACTAAAACGCTAAGACCAAAGACCCTAACTTAACCTAACCAAATACAGCATTAAAATTATAAGAATACACCTACACAACAATACAGGTACACCCTAAGACATATATAAAAAAAAATACGATAAACTAATATATGTCAGAAATAACTACATTACAAAATACATATAAACTACATAAATATACACACACAAAACATACAAAGTCTTGTGCATAAATCTTGTAGCTGGCTTTTTTAGGTATGTGTGTATGTGTCTATTTATATCTCCATTTATTATAAATGTGTGTTTCATGTATAATATATTATGTATTTCAATACTTAGTATATTAATATATATTCTAAATTGCACCACCTGCTCAGATCTGTTCTGTTCTCCAGTCCATTATGGTTGCCTGGAAGAGATCGCTCTGTAGCGATAAGGCCGCCTATTGTTACCTTGTAATATTCTGTATACCTTTTTTCTGTTTTGGTTGTTATATGTGGTGTTCAATAAAGAGTTATTGTATTGTATTGTATTGTAAGTCCACTTAAGAAGATTCATCAAGCCAATACTTGTTCAGGCGATTTCGCAGGGCGACAGCCGACTGAGACTGCCTGATCTCAATCTGAATAAATCTGAATATATAATTATATTATTATGTATGTGTCTTCGGTCTTATTGTTGATAGCATTAAGGTGTTTAGATGTTTTTGATCTCGGTAACGTACATATAATTTACGCCCTTAACTGTACAGAGACAATAGGTAGATTGTTTATTCTGCTATTTGTACATCTTTATCACAACAGGGCAATTTATTTATTTTTTGTTTTATACAAAATTCTCTAGCAAGAGTAAATCATTTACACTTTAGTAGCTTTTTTCTATGAGTATCAAAGCGATCGCATCAAACATTACTTAAATAAATCGATAGCTACGCTTTTCAATAAATAATCCACTCGTTACGAAGTAGATACGCGTATCTTTGACACACCTTCTCACCTTGCGATATATCCAGGGTGTGGGAGGTCAAGGAACCCTGAAGTTGACCTCATTTGCTAAGCAATCGAATTCCAAGTGAATATTCCTTGCCATCTCCGTCTCCCGATATTTCGTTTTCATAGAGATAGGGTAGATTATATACCACTCAAAAGAGCTACAAGGCACACCTGAGTTTTATGTATTTACACTAGAACATAGAACCTCCTCCTTTTTGAAGCCAGTTAAAAATAATAATATATGAATAAACAGCTTGTTCTTCTTACATAACCAAGTTACATTAACAGCACTAATAAAACCAACGTTGGATGATTACTTTGGATTAATTTAGCTACTTAAACTGTCTCCAACTTATTTCTCTTATTGGTTGTCTGGTAGAGATCGCTATTAAGCGATAAGACTGCCTATTGTCTACTTTGTTCTTTGACTCTGTATTGTTTTGTACTGATTTGTGGTGTTCAATAAAGAGTATTTGTATTGTATTGTATTGTATTGTTAAGGTTTAGGTGCGCCAGGGTGGCCCTTGGCCCACCTTTAAGCAGCGAACATGTTTGCTTTACTTTAGAAATAGTCTTTATTTTACCTTAGAAAGTCCAAGTAATGTAACTTGGTTATGTACGAAGAACAAGGGAAATAAACATGTATTTCTGTTATTTTTTATTCAAAAAATAATTTATTAATTACCACACAATTTAATTTAATTTTTCGTATGAAATTGAAGAGGCCCTTATCTTCTTTTGAGCAGTATAGTTATTTGATCACACAAAGTTTTCTCTCTTAAAATATTATTCCGTAAAATCCTCTACCAACAAAGCTGTCACTTAAAAAAAAACATCCTACCACCGCCTTGGTAAACTAGAGAGGTTATTTTATAACTTCGGAAGCGTCTTCCTCCCAGAGGATTTTATCACCGTGTCCTGTCTTCATTATTTCGCTCTAGTTTCCACATTACGTTTCTTTAAGATGTTAATTGGGTTTTCAGGAGTCCTTTGATGGAACGTTATTATAGGCTACGGGAATCAATTACGTCGGTTGTATGTTCGATGTATTAGTGCGGCTAGAGCTGAGGTGTTTTACATGTAATCACATATACCGTCGTTTATATCCTTATATACTTAACGGAATAATATCGATAACCATTTTTATTTCGGGTTTTGCTATCGTGGCTAAGCAGTGGTCTGGGATTTGGTTGCCTCACGGGTGAATGACCTCGATCATTATAGTATGGATATGCCGCGGCATTGAGGGATTTGTGTGGATATGAGTTTTTGTCATATTATTAGATTTCATATTGTTAATGAAAGTCATTTTAAGATTTTTTTATGTTGCACTTAGATAATTAAATAAATACATTTTGTGCTTCTTTTTTTTGTACAATCATCCCTATTTTTATCATAACCAACACTGATCACTTAATGTCCTTTAATTTATGAACGTTTCGAACAGTTTTTAATGTAACTCGCGGGATGGCGTATCCATATTACTCTTTGTACTTGACATTCCGCAGTAGGGCATCGTAATTGTCTGTAAATTTGTCGTCTTTGACACAAATGGGGTGAATTATATATGTATGTATGTAAAAATGTGTTTATTGCACTTAAAAAATTGTAAAAATACAGAAATACAGAGAATATAGTACAAAGTAGTAGTATTATTGCTGCCCGTGTAGAAAAAACTGGTCTAGAAATTGTGTTGTGTATCAAAATCATGTAACGATCTCTCATAGTTTCTAACCGGACTTCTCAATCATCAGTACATTAAAATTATCCCGAACTTAGCTTGGAAACCGTCAGTCAATCATGTCAGTCATTCGGATATGTTTACAACATCAAAACGTGGCGTAAATATACATGTAGGTACATATTTATTAACATATCAGTTTGCGGTGTACCTATAAGCTAAACACAGCAGTGACTAATCTTTGCCGTCGGGTTGGTCTGAGTTGACTTCAAAAACCTATTCTAGTTAAAAATTGTCTCCTGCCAGACGTTTGTGGGGAATAATTTTTCACTAAATTAAGTGCATTTGTTTTTGAGATTTATCCCAAAATGTACACAAAATTTGTTGATCTGTAGTTATTGTATTGTGCTTATCTATACTTAGAAAACGTTACCGTCGTTGACTAGACATTGTAATAATTTGGCAGATATGCCTAACGGAGCTTTCAAATACTATTTATTTATCTATTTATTTTATTGAATTATCATACAGGCAAATTAAGAAGTGATATTTTAGGACTCCCGCGGAATAGTGGGACTTATTCTTAGTATTTCATGGGGTAAAACCTAGTTAGAATGAAAAAAAGTGTGGCAATTATTTTTTCCTACAAAGCGAATGCGGACTATTCTTCAACTTATAAAAGAATAAAACCAGACAAATTCACACGTTTTTCTCATCTAAATACAAATCCCGTTCATTAAAGCGGATTTTAATTAATAATTTTAGCAAAGCTTGTGCCCCAACATACCAAATGTTTATTTGAACAGAATTCAACTGATCCAAGAAGGCATCAAAGTGCATTAACCTCTTTTAAACTTTGTACTGAAAGATTTAGGTCTGAAAATATAAAAGTTGATAAACGCATCTAAGTCGTAAAAATATTAATAGGATTCGGGATCCCTTTCAATGTTTTAAACGTTTTATAAGGTGTGGATACATAAACTGATTGATTCTATTTTAAGGTTTTACAAATATACTCACAAGCAAAAATAACGGGCGTCAGTGTAGCTCAAAACTCGTATCGTTTTTATAAAAACGTCTAAAACCTACGAGTGCGTTTCATTTTAGAAGACACTCAAAATGACAACTCAATGTTTAAGCGCTGTATTCCCATTTGTCATGTGTGAACATGCCGGTATTTTTTTCTAGTCAGTTCTCCGGGAAAATTAACTGTATAGTAAAATATTTAATATTATTTATACTGGTATAGTAAAATATTTAAATAACTAAGTACCAGTGGCGTGGCGTCAAGTGTACCAGAAGGCAAGCCGAAGGGCCTTTGACTAGTATTTTCCTTTAACTCTGCATAATAAAATAGGCAAGCCGGTGGGAATCGAGTTCTATGGACGCCACACCACTGGTAACTAGGTACAGTCATTACTTAAGAAATACTTAGTTCTTGATCTAGCTGGCTAGATTTTTGTATATCATAGGCGGAAAACGAACGGGTGGAACACCGTTTGCTCTTGTGTACCCGTTGTTGTGGATTATGTTAAAATGTGTCTACAGGCCTTAAGAAGTAACTGTGTGTAGGGGGGCTTAAAAATCTCTCTTGTCTTTGGAATCAGCTGTCATCTGGTAGACTGTTTTGTAAATGATACTAATTATGTTTAACCACAATAGAACCTTAAAATTACCGTGAGTTTTATTTATGAATGAACAAGTGGATGTGAGGTTTGCATCCGCCACAAGTGGCGACCGTGTGGATATTTAAGAGTGGTTTTACAAAGATAGAATCAAGATAACCTCATCTTTCATAATGGCGGCATTATCGGCTCCAGAGTTGTTAAAAGTAAATAGAGAAAGACAACAGGTACGGAGATTATTTAATCGAACCGCGACATCCATAGAAAATGTTTTAAAGGATAAGAATGAAGATTTTAGCGCGGTGGAAGTAGATTATCTTTATCTTTTAGAGAAAATGACCCGCCTGAGTATGTTGGATGAGACAATTCAAACAGATTTTTTAATGAGTGATGACTACGACGTCGAGCTGTTGACAAAGGAGGTTGACGAGGCGGAAGAAATAAAATGCAGGTTTATGAGACTACAACATAAATATAACGAATTTAAACCCAAAGAGCAAACAAAAGAAGAGAAAACTTTGAGGATGGGGCAACAAGAGGAAAAACGAAACTATAAATTGCCCCAAATTGAAATCAAGAAATATGACGACGACCCGAAAAAATGGATACAGTTTTGGGGGCAATTTAAGAAAATCGATGAAGATAAAAACATTAATGAAGAAGACAAATTCCAGTACCTTTTGCAGTGCTTAAAAGAAGACTCAAACTCGCGGGCACTGGTCGAGAGCTTTCCTCCGTCTGCAGAAAACTACAAGAAGGCAGTGACGCAGTTAAAAAACAGATACGGGCGTGAGGAAATGCTGGTTGAAGTGTATATCCGGGAGTTGCTAGGAATGGTGCTTTCCCAAGCTCGGGGAGAACTGGTATTGGACTTAAGATCGTTATATGATAAGATTAGTACTTACTTGCATGCACTAGAAACATTGAAGGTAACAAAAGATAGGTATGATGCAATGTTATTTCCGTTGATAGAATCTGCTCTACCTGAGCACATTTTAATTGCTTGGAGTAGGTCACAGCTTCGAGACAAACCACAACAGCAGGGCTCAGAACGGTTGGCACAACTATTAAGATTCCTGTGTAACGAAGTAGAAGCAGAGGAAAGAATTAGGCTAGCTAGGTCTGAGTTCAATATTAATCCATTTTCCAATATAGAATCCCACAGCTACAGATCAGACATTTACCCGACAGCAACTTGCCTTGCAACAAAAATGACTACGGAAAAAGGTAAGGATAGTTGTTACTTTTGTGATAGGGACAATCATACGGTAAATGAATGTGGAAAAGGGGGAGACTTGAGCTTAGAAGAAAAGAAGGAATTAATTAAAAAGAAAGGTGGTTGTTATGTATGTTTGAAGAAAGGTCACATGGCTAAACAATGCAAATCCTTTTTAAAATGCCTAGTATGTAAAAGAAGGCATTTAGTGGTCCTGTGTCCAGAAATACATAAACCTCAGGAAAAAGAAATAATTAAAGTACCTAATGAAAATGTTATTTTGTGCCAGAACACGCTAACCACTCTGTTACAGACATTGATTGCGGTGATAGAATGCGAGGGGAAGAAGAAAGAAGTAAGAATTCTTCTGGATAGCGGCTCTCAAAGATCATACATAAAGAAGAGTTTGGCTGATGAACTCAAGTTGAAGGTAATTGGTCAAGAAGTATTTGGACATACTCTGTTTGGGAATGTGGAGACTAAACCGGAAAAATACAACAAATGCGAATTCAAGGTAAGTTCACTTGACAACTCGTTTGAAATGATAATAGAAGCTCTTGCTATCAACAATAATCTCTGTGGCCAGTTGCCTAAGGTTCAAGATGAAAAGCTATTAAAGAATCTACAAAAACACAACATTCACTTAACAGATGCTGAAAAAAGTGTGGTCACTATAAGAGACATAGACATACTCATAGGTTCAGACTACCTAGGCTCCATCTTGGATAACAACCTCGTTCATGTCACAGACAAGCTCGTGGCTGTTAAAACAAAGCTTGGGTGGACGCTACAAGGTCCAATTCAATCATCTCATGGAGTGTGTAATAATATGGTCCATACAAACTTTGTGACAGCGACACCAGGAATGGATAATTCATTAGAGTTTTTGTGGAGCATTGAAACTTTAGGCATTAAAGATCCCTATAGCCGGGAAGAAATTGATACTGGTTTGGAAATTTCAGTAAATAACAGCGGACGCTACGAGGTGCCATTGCTGTGGAAGAATGGGTATCCAGAAATTGAATCCAACTATGAAGCGGCGAGAAGACGATTAGACAGTACTACCAAGAGATTATCTACAACCGGAAAGCTTGAGGACTACCACAAAATATTTAAAGAATGGGAAAAGGAAGGTATTATAGAGAAGGTGGAGAAAGATAACAGTTATGATGGACACTACCTACCTCACCACGCAGTAATCAAACTGGAAAGTACTACAACTAAATTAAGACCCGTCTTCGACGCATCATCCAAAGATAAAAATGGATTATCACTGAATATGTGTATTGAGAAAGGTGCAAACCTTATAGAAGTCATACCGAAACTTATAATGCGGTTCAGAGCCGGTGCCTATGGAGTTACATCTGACATAAAAAAGGCATTCCTGCAAATATCGGTAGCACCAGAGGATCGTAAGTACTTAAAGTTATTATGGTGGAATAACCTCAATTCAAAAGATGAAGTACTTACGTATCAACATATCCGAGTACCATTCGGTGTTGCATGCAGCCCCTTCCTCTTGGCAAAAACGATCAACCACCATCTGGAACAGCATGCCCATACTTACCCAGAAACAGCTGCGAGACTAAAAGAGTCCTTCTATGTGGATAACTGTGTGACCAGCTTTGAAACAAAACCGGAGGTTAAGAAATTCATTAAAGAAGCTACAGAACTTATGAATAATGGTAAATTTGATTTAAGAGGATGGACGACAAATCCAATACAAGAAGAGGGATCTCTTTCAGTATTAGGAGTGCAGTGGGACAGAAAAAGAGATAACTTGCATTGCAATTTAAATCTGAAAACTGTACCTGAGAAGATCACAAAAAGAGATCTATTATCAATCACACAACAGATATTTGATCCCATAGGCTCATTGTGCCCAGTTACACTAATCCCAAAACTTATCATACAGAAAGCATGGTTATTAAAAACTGGATGGGATGAAAAGATTCCTGAGGAGCTAGAGAAAGAATACAAGAATTGGATACATACCATTGATTGTCTTCAAGAGTGCAGAATACCAAGGCGCCTCACAGAATTTCCGTTATCCGACTGCAAAACAATGGTCCACGTATTCTGTGATGCGAGCAAAAACGCGTATTCAGGCTGTGTATTCCTACGAACAGAACACCGAGAACATGTAACTGTACGACTTATAATAGCTAAAAGCAGAGTTGCGCCAATCAAAAGGCAGATGACGCTACCAAGACTAGAGCTAATGGGGGCAGTTATAGCTTCTAGATTATACAAGGAAGTAGTAGCATCAAATCTTCTTTCGGCAAGCAAGAACCACAAAGTCTATTGCTGGACAGACTCGGCGGTAGTACTGGCGTGGCTACAGAGACAAGATACCTGGAAAGTATTCGTAACAAACAGGGTAAAAGAAATTTGCACTATCACAGATAAAAATAACTGGAACCACTTACCTGGTACTCATAATCCTGCAGACCTACCATCACGTGGTTGCAACTCGAAGACTCTGCTAGAATCGCAATGGTGGACTGGGCCTCAGTGGCTGTACCTAAAAGAAGAGGAGTGGCCAAAATCAATCATTACCAGCCTTGAGATTGATGAGAATGCTGTGAAGAATGAAGAAATAAAAAGAACGGCAACATATGTTGAAATAAATACACCTGTTTTTAGTACAAGACTATTACATTTTTCAAAATATAACCAAATAGTGAGACTTGTTGCATGGATCTTAAGAATGTCGCCGTTGATAAGACGAAGATTTCCTGTAAGAAAATCAAACATAGGAAATGAGGAGTACAAAAACGCTGAATCAGTGTTGATAAGGTTACTACAAAGGGAAAACTTCAATAATAAAGGAGATATACCAACCCATTTATGTACAACAACAGATGAAGAGGGTGTAATGAGAGTAAAGACGAGGTTAGACTTAAGCAATGAGAGTAAAGACTTTATTTGTCCAACATTGTTACCCGGAAGGAATGAAATCGTTCAACGATTAGTCTCACACAGACATCTGATGCTAAGGCATGCGGGCACTCAAATAATGATGACAGATTTGAGAAATACCTATTGGATATTGAATATACGACGTCTGTGCAAGAAGGTTGTAACACACTGCATCATATGCAAGAGATTTAAAAGTAAAAGTTATAGCGTGCCGGAAGCTCCACTGCCTACAGAACGAACAGAAGGTGGGACTGTGTTCCAAACCACCGGAATAGATCTGGCAGGGCCGTTACTTCTACTAGACAAACGAAAATGTTGGATTGTGTTGTTTACGTGTGCAACATACAGAGCAATACATCTTGAACTTGTGGAATCATTGTCCACTGCTAGCTTCATTATGGCATTAAGAAGATTTTTAGCAAGGAGAGGAAGAGTAAATGTAATTTACACGGACAATGGAACTAACTTCCAAGGTACAGCGAATTTATTGAGGAACATTGACTGGACTACAGTTGAAACTACCACTGCTGCACAAGCCATTCTATGGAAGTTTATACCGCCAGGATCTCCGTGGTGGGGAGGATGGTGGGAGAGATTGGTCCGTGTGCTGAAAGAAATGCTAAGAAGAATCTTAGGGAAGTCATCGGTCAATTGGATCGAACTGTCTACTATATTATGTGACTGCGAAGCAATTATAAACAGCAGGCCATTGACATATCTGGCAACAGATGATGATTCACTAAGACCATTAACACCACAGATGTTCCTACATGGCTTAGCTAGTAGTGAAACCCCTGATCTAGATCAGATTGATGCAGAAAATATGGGACTACGCTATCGTTACTTGCAGAAGTTAAGACAAGATTTTAGACAACGATTCAGAAACGAGTACTTATCGATGCTTTCAAGTAAAAATTATAGGAATAAAATAAAAGAGCCACAAGTGGGAGATATTGTTTTAATCGAAGTAAACATGAGTAAACTGCACTGGCCATTAGGTGTTATAAACGAAGTATATGTGGGCAATGATGGTTATACGCGGGTTGCCAAGGTTCGGACAGCAACTGGAGAAAAGGTTCGAGCTTGCCAAAAATTATACCCGTTAGAGTTGTCATCAACATCGTCAGAGGATCAACTGTTTGAGGAAGGTAAGATGAGCGACAACAGGCAGACTGGGGTGAATCCAGACATTCCAGACATTCCAGACAGTTCAGAATCAGCCACCAGCAAGCAGGATCCTACATCTGGGGAAACTCAAGGAGACGTTGAGTTATCTACAGAATCGCAAGTAAGTGATAAACTCCCTATTGCAACCAGACGAGGCCGCGCTGTAAAATTACCGCATAGATACTTAATTTAATTCGGGTTTTTGTGGAGGTGCCAATCGTTCTGAGTCTGAAATTATAACTTTATTATGCTATTTTAATTGTGTGATTATTTTACTTCTAATTCTTTGGTAATGTTTTATGTGTAAAAGTAACTGGCTTCACCTTGTTTGTACTGATGTCTAAATTAGTTAACGATATCTTACTGTTGATTATTTGATAAGTGTTAAACTGATGACATGTTTAATTGATGGATGCTAGATAATTATGTGTAAACTAAAATGATAATTGATATTGTTTTAATTTTTATGATTGAGAGCTAGATCTTGTATATTGTCGAATCATATTAAATTAAGTGTTGTTATTAGTTACCAATACAAGCTAGCTCTCTCTCGAGTTTTATAGTGACTTGTCATTAGAATGTTCGTTCAATAGTTGTATGCTTCTTCTTGTGCCCCCGGGAGGATGTTGTGGATTATGTTAAAATGTGTCTACAGGCCTTAAGAAGTAACTGTGTGTAGGGGGGCTTAAAAATCTCTCTTGTCTTTGGAATCAGCTGTCATCTGGTAGACTGTTTTGTAAATGATACTAATTATGTTTAACCACAATAGAACCTTAAAATTACCGTGAGTTTTATTTATGAATGAACAAGTGGATGTGAGGTTTGCATCCGCCACACCCGTGTTTATATCCCAGGTATGACATCGTTAAGGACACTTTGAAAGGAGTAGGCTTGTTTATTGGAGATCTCGATCGATTAAAGTCGATGAAGTTGTGTCGGTTCGAAAATAATAGCGCTGCAAGCTGATTCCAGAGTTTTTCCGCGCGTAGCAAGAAGTTCCGCAAGAATATGTAACTGTAGTAAATTGCCAACGAAACACTAAGAATTCTCCAAATTCTGCAACGCTGTGTCTAACATTAATCACAGCGACGGAGTAATCCCTACAAAAAACAAGAATCAAATAGCGGAAACCACAGTAAAAATGTGGGAAGCACAGCCGGTATTTGACATTACGGCCTTAAACTGAGATTGATTGGGGTTCAGAATATTAGTGTACATTGCAGGGGACTGATGAAGCGGCGTGATAAACTGGGGGAATGATAAACCAGGTGAATGATGTTCGCAAGCTGTCCCGGCACCTTAATTAGTTAATTAAACGCTGTAGGTAACAATATTTTGTTTTAAATTTAATTTGACGTGTTTGTAAAGTTGTTATCCGCGTGTTGGGCGCTACTTCTGGAGTTTATTGTCAATTTGGCACCTACTTGTATTTGTTACTGGTAGGACGAGGTTTGTGTGAAACAAAATATTGAAAATAAAGAACTGGAATGGGAATAAAGTTGCGGACAACAGTTTGTATGTGATAAAATACATTCTGACGTATAAATTTGTAATAAACTGTAAATAAAATTTTACGTATAACACTTTTATT
Source organism: Pandemis cinnamomeana (assembly GCA_932294345.1). Classification (NCBI taxonomy): domain Eukaryota; kingdom Metazoa; phylum Arthropoda; class Insecta; order Lepidoptera; family Tortricidae; genus Pandemis; species Pandemis cinnamomeana. Next base: position 11,583,080 of record OW028721.1, read on the forward strand.
TTTTTACGATTCGGTTAAATTATGTTTTTGTTGGCTATTCAGTTATTGGAAATCATCGAAATCATTTTCCAGGTAGGTATAAATTATTCAAAAGACTCGTAAATAGGAAATTGGGTTAAGTATTTTACCCGGTTATGATATGGAGCTGATATCCGGTCCACTCGAACTAATGGCTCAGATTCAGTGCATTCCGTTGGAAAGGATCTATCACCCGCAAAGCGAACGGTTTATCTCATAAATTTCAAGCGAATCTCACTTTTCTGGTTGATTCGGAACGGTTTTATTTTCCGAGAGGTTAAAGGGGTTTCGGAATCATGCTGTATTTTAAGCAAATATGATTTGATTTCGTAGAATGAAGGCTGTTTTATCATAATTACTGGCTGTTGGCCGCGATTTGCCAAAGGGACCGGGCTGAAAACCAGCGCTGGAAACTTAAACCAGGATTTGCTGAGAACGGTGCCCATTGTCAGAGTGTAGTGCTAATTGTATTGTTTTGTTATGTTTTTTGATTTTGACTGTCACACCTGTACTTTGGCAATAAAGAGTTCTTTTTTTTTATCTAATCTGCGAAGAGCGCGCAAAATTAGTATAGAATTAGAGGGAGAGAGAAACATTTTATTTACACACATTTTACGTGTCGTACGGTACGACGTTGGTTTGCATGTATAACAGTTGTGTCCATTAAACTTTGATAATGATCCCGTAGAGGGGTCGAAACGCGTCAGTGTTTGTGTGGTGTAAAGGATAATTAAGTTTGTGGGATTTATATGTGTTTTATGTGGCAGTAGTGGAGAGGGGTTGCATGAAAAACATAATATATTTTGCATATATATTTCACATAGGCTTGGTTATCTTGCACGTGAGTAGCAGAGTAGCAAGGTAATCATTTTTTGTTAATAAAAAAAAATAAAGGATCCTTCCACTCATCTCTCTTACGCGCCAACTTCTTGTAACATTAATACCGTCAAACCTTCACCACTAAACGTCTACAGGCCGCGTAACAAGATTGCAGCAATATAAAAACACGAGGCGTCCCCAACTCCAGTCGTTACAAACTTCAATACCTTGGTACATGGTGGCCGTGCCTTGAACTTCTGATTTAATTTGGCATCCCTTTCACAGGTGTGCAAAGGGTGCCGTAATGAGCTACGAAGATACGGCGTTGAATTAATTTTAGGGCTGTTTGTTATTTTCGTGGCGTCTTTTTTAGTTCGTCTTATATTAGACGGGAGACGAGATTTCCCCCAAATGTCGGGGAATTAATTTTGAGGTCAGGAGTTTCAACTGTTTTTTTTTTTGCTTTATTTCCTGGTGAAAGCTGTTCATGCATTAGGTATTTTGTGGAGTAAAAAATGCAATTTATTTTTCAATTTGTAAAAGATTTAAAAATGCAACAAACAAGATCGTAAATTTCATCTAGCCTAGATTATTTTATTCCACTATGTTTTTTTAGAAGAATTTAGTTGCAATTTTGATGATAATTATAATAAATTAAATTATAGAAAGCCAGTTTAGACGTCTGAATGTTGAAAGTTTGAGATATTTTTCAGTTGCAATTTTTTTTTATTTCACTTATCACGAAATTGCTTACGGTAGGTACACTTTTTTTGGTATATCAGGCTTAGTATTTGGACTAAAGAAACGTCGCAAATACGCCAGCGTTACATCCGTCCCTACAACATCCAGTAATTTTGACTTTATTAGACTAGACATGGTTCAATGTAAAATGGAAAAAGGAACCCTCATCATTCCTAGAGCTTCACCCGCCGAGATATTTCGCGTCACTGCCCAACTTTCGAGATTTGAATTTCAGATCGAAGAGATCTCTGTTTATTTTAGCATGATATTAACGTTCCCCGAGGGAAATCCCTTTGAAAACCAATTTTTAATTAACTTCCTCTAATTGACGCCGAATTCGTTACATTTTATATCCTTTCGTTTTATAATTTTGTGGCCGTGGGTAGCTCGGCTCGGTTTTTGAAGCACGCTGCCATGAAGTACCGAAATAATCAATGGATGTTCTTAAAAAAAACAAATTTTTGATAAATCCTACCAAAGTATTCGGATAGGTAATCATTTGACCTGACGCTGGTGTTTGAATTTTAAAAATAAATTACACATGCCAGCACGCAGACGATTGCCGGACGAGTATGTGTTAAAAGGCCGAGCACATTGCAATGAGCGGCATGGTTCAAAAATTACAAAAAAATTGTGGCTCGTCACATCGAAGTTTCTTTTTTGGTATTTAATTAGTTATTATCCACCTAGTAAAAATTACACTGGTAAACATTAATTAAAAAAAGGTTTCAAGAACCGATGCATTCATGTCCTGCGCATATTTAAGTGCGGTATTCTAGTGCCGCGAACACTGGGTTATCTCTATTGAGTTTCCGTGCAATTTGCCTCCCTCGCCCGTAATAACGATGTAACCAAAAAATTTAGCGCGGGAGTTGCCGCAGCAAATTGAAAATTTCAAAGTTAATATTTGTATTGAAAAAGCAAAGTGCCATGAAATTAAACGCAGCTGGGGGCACCACGTTGCGCCGTAAAACTCGCATCCTAATAGACAAAAAGTCCGCTAGGCTTAAGTAGGATGCTGATTGCTAATCAATCTACCACAGACTTAAGAGAGGTGAGCGCGCGTTATCAATCTTTAAGTGGGTGCCCTAAAACTATCATAGGATACCTCTTGTACCAGTCACCGGCTGTCTAACTCTCCACGCCGAAACACAGCAATGCACACAGCAATGCAAGCATTGCTGCTTGGTGACAGGATTAACGAGTAGAACGATGCTAGTGCTCCGAAGAGCGAAACACCGCTTAGCACAATAGTGGGCGTATAAGTGGAAATGGGAATCAAAATAGTTCCCTAGATGGGCTTTTACCATCTGCGCGGGTAGAAAGCAACTGGTACATTCTATGTTTTGTCTTTGCTCCCAGACCGCGGTATAGAAGTTTCACATCTTTGTCCCTTACGGGAAGGCCACGTTTAGCAAGATTGTTGGCGTATAGGTGGAAAATGGGATCAAAATAGTGACGGGTTGCTAGCCGCACAGCCTATAACGTAATTCCTATAATTTTCTGATTAATGTTTGTAGTAATTCAGTTTTTTTTTTCCTATTTTGAAATGACCTGTATTATTGCAGTGGCAGCTCCCGGGGCATGGTGCTACCTTCCCGATTGAGCGCCGGGACAACACACTTCGTTGCGGATGAATAAACTTTTTGAGCCTTCTGTATAAAGGCAGGCTTTTTGCACTTATATACTGCTACATTTTCGTTGGATGTCATGTCTGATTTTTTTCCGACAAAAATATGTTCGTGTTTTGATACTTGTTTTTTTTTCATTTATTTCAATAGTAATTAAGTAAGTAAATTTAAGTAAGTAGCTTTATTGTACAAATATAAATAAGCAGAGACAAATCACAAAAAAATACATTTATATGCAATACACAGTTTTATGACTCTATGAGTTAACAGTTCTATGATTTACCGAAAAAAATTAGGCGAAGCGTTAGGCCCTCGTACTTACGCTTAAACCCAGGAGTTTCATATCTAGTTAGTGTAGACCTGGCTACAACCCTCTCAGCCTTACAGTGTGTATAAAATAAAAATGTCGCACATTGTCATATCAATATTAGGGGCCTATTTTCAATCCCACTTTTTCCACCGAATGTCGAACTTGTTCATATCGACTTTCCCATTTTGATTAGGTAAATAAAAAGTGGAACAGTGGCTTCAGAGGACTCAGCGTCCGTAAAGCAGGAGATATGCACGCAAATCCGTGCACGAGCCAAATCCAATATAACACCAAGTAATAACACCCCCGCGTCATAGTATAAATCCAGTATGTAATTCATAGTCTTTGCGAATATGTAAACATTGTGCTTGTATTCTTTCAGCCATTTGTGATGCGGTTTTCGTGGTTCGTGAGGTTGTTTCCAGATTGCATAGACAACAAAGGGGAATTGAAATAAACGTATTAATAGACGCTGCTGGGTATTACCATAGGAAATAGAGCTGATGTGCTTACTGGCACCATCGATCATATAATAATTATTATATTTAACTAACTGCCCGCGACTTATATTCTGCAATAATTATTTACGTTGGGACTCTAGGCAGCTAACCTGTGAGATGTTTATCGCTAACCCGCGGAAACTGCAATATTCCAGGTTAAAAAATAGACTATGTTTTAATCTAGGGTACAAGCTATCTCCGTTTCAAATCGGTTCAGTAGTTCCAGCGTGAAGAAGGAACAAACATACACACTCACTCACTCACATCGTCTCAAACTTTTGCCGTTATAATATTAGTAGGATGATGAAGGCGGTCAAATTTGCTGAAAAATCGATGGTTTCCGTATAAGTTTGATTTAAACTAGCATTCTACCAAAAATTACATTAGACCAAACAATTATTCGACCATAAAAAAAACATCACAATTAAGGGCTCCTTTATATGTCTTTTTTTAAACTAACAGCGCATTCGGAACGACCATCATCGCCGAAAAGAATGCGCCGCAAGAAACTTGGCAGAGAGGTATATTTCAAAATAAAATAGGTACAGTAAGAATACTTAAATTCTACTTAAATTGAATACATGTATAAAAGGGATGTACATATAAGGTCCCTGAGCCTTAAATTATATTAGTCTATAGTAGAGATGTATATAATGATGGTCCGATACAGACCCAAAGATGGGGCCTAAGATGGCGCATGAGCCATTTTAGTTGTATAAGGCTAACAAACGTCTTCGCTACGGAAGCAATACTTTTAAGATACATTCATATTCATGTAATTGCCGTCGTTTGCTTGGGCGCAACCAAAAGATCTTCAGTACCCTACTTCTTTATTTATTCAAATGTAATAAGATCGATGTTGTTTGTTATTTAAAGAGTAGTTTTGTTTTATAAGTCCCTCTCAGCAATAGCTATATCACATAATCTTACTCTTACCAATTCTAATAATATTATAAAGGCGAAAGTTTGTTAGTTTGGATGTTTGTTGCTATTTCATGGCAATTATAATCGACAGTGAATTAGAAAAATCCACATAAAAAATCCGAAAACTAAAGGTATGGCCGGGAGTCAAACCCGGATCCTCGTCATTCCTATACCTCAGTGCTATACCTCAACACCACCCATAGCAGGTGGGTAAGCCTTTTACTAATTGTCACGTTACCTTGTTACTATAAGCATTTTTGTCGCCAAGTTAAATCAAAAAGTAAAAATTCTTTATTCATTTGTTATTAGATATTTTGTCCTTGGGATCTAGTCGTTCTTTTGTCACGTCTGCCTTGCTCGGGCCAACTATACAACCAGAGGCCTTATTGTCTAATCGCATTTATCATTCCTTTCCGTCAAACGATAAAGAATGAGGGTAGAAAGAGATGGCAGATGCCAGCGTCAGCGCTAGACCATTAGGCCTCTTTCATCCTCGGCTGAGACAGCACGCTTGCCTAACATATTTCTCGCGCTTGACGTTTCGACTCGCAGACGCTTCCTAAAAACATATAATTACACCAGCCAACAAGTCAGGATTATTCATATATTCCCCTGAGAACCCTTGTCACAGGCTGGTTTACATAATAATGCGGAAAGCACACAATACCGTGGAAGGTCACTAGTGCCAATGCAAATATGGCATCCTGTAGGTGTTGGGGGGCCCGGAATTGGGTCACGGGATATAGCGATTAGGAAACGGTTTACATTGCCGTGTGGGAACTGGGAAACGGGAGCAAGCCGGTACTTTCGATGCAGATAACTACGTTAATGATATATTTATTTTTGAACAGCTAAAATTCAAGTTTTGACTCACGAGAAGATTTTATCAAAATAGTTGCTTACATGCTGGTCTGGGAGTAAGGAAAAAACATAGAATGTACCAGTTGCTTATTTTCCCGCGCAGAACGTAAAAGCCCACCGAGGGAATGGGCATAGGAATAATGTTTTAGGCGATGCGGCTAGCGACCCATTACTATTTTGATTACTTCAATAATCACAAAGTGAAATTATTGCAAATAAATAAGCATCACTTGTGTTTCTACAGCTTTATAATATGAGTTGGTAACGGTACCCGACTATATATTTTCAGGCCATACATACATTCTTTAGTTAGAAGATACGTCGGAGTGACCCGCAAGCCGTAGTCTGCCTAACCCTGTTTAAGGGCCAGTTTTTTGACATCGATCACCTGTGCCGGACGTGCACACTGATTGACTAGGTGCTTAGTATACATATCATGTCGAACTTGGTTGATTCCTGGTAATTTTTATTATTCTAAGAATGCATGAACACGCAGCGATGTTTGCTGTTAATTTATTACTTACTGGAATAAAATTCAAGTAAAATTAATGAAGTACTCGCTCTTAGGGGTATTTGTATTTGACGATACGAAACCAAGACCAATAAATGCTGACGGAAAGGCGTGAATTTCAATATCTTAATCTGACCTGAGCACTCATTCAAGTCTTTACACCGTTAATAATTTAAATTCCGTGGCGTTATCACGTGCCACAAATAACATTTTTTAGCGGAAATCTTGGTGCTTAAGTTTTTTTATTCGTGTATTTTACAAACTTGTTATAGCTATATGCTCTGTCTATGTCACGCTGTCTGCTTCTGGTCGACCTATGGTGGTGTGCGTGGAGAAGAATATTAGTAACCTAATTCTACAGTGACTGTCAGTGAAGTTCCAAAATTTGTAGGTGAATGGCTCGGCTTATTCCGTGAATGGCCAAACAAAGCGCTTACTCTAAACCGCATCTCACCGCATCTCTATCTTGACGTGAGAACAGATTAGTCTGATATTCCGTGACACGGACCATCGGCGTATTCATTTAAAAATTCCTCAAACCCCAGCAATCTTGGCGAGATATTCGGAAAGCCATGAAATTCTACAGACCCTGAAGATAAACCTGCTAATTATTTGGTAACAGACGGAATCTAGTGATAACTTACAGCGGATTTAATAAAGGATTCCCTTCGAATTTACGAGGAAATGTTAGGGGATTGGATTTTATAGTCTTAATGGGATGGACTGATTAAATAATGCTGTACCTTAGCTACTGAGAGGATCCTTAATATTAATGTCTGGGAGTTTGAGTTAAGAGAATAATTTTCGAATAAAGTTGATCTGTTTTTTTAATTATTATTTTAATGTTTTTTCCATGCTGGTCTGGGAGTAAAGAAAAATCATAAAATATACCACTTTCTTCTCTCGCGCAGATGGTAAAAGCCCATCGAGGGAACGGGCGAAAGTCTTAGGAATCATATGTTATAGGCTCACTATTTTGATTTCCTTTACACCTGTACACACTTAATCATGCTAAACGTGACTTTAAGGTTTTGTTACCTTAGGCTCTGCTCTGTAGGGAATAAAGACGTGATTCATGTATGTATGTATTTATACGTACGTACTTCTAATTTAACACTTACATTGCGTTTAGCGAGTCAAATTGTTGAATGCAAAGTGGAAACGAGGAAACGCGTATTTAATTATTACTTAGTACCATTCACTGAGGTGATGTAATTGCGTTTCGTATCTGACGAATGGTTAAACAAACCTAATATAGTTTCTAGTTACACTAGATATTGTTAGTTTAGTTTAAACGAAAAGTTGGCGCATAAATTAGTTAGGTCTTTAAACTAGTTTCCGTTTTGTCTTGCGGGATCATTGTTCTGATTATAAATGTTATACAACTGTTAGCGACTGGTTTAATTGAAACCTTCCATTGGAGTAGTTTTGGTTTTAAAATTAAGCCTGGTCGTACTAACAATGGAACTGTTTGTCAGTTGCTTTGCCAGAAACTCAGGATAAATACGTGAAGAATATTCTTTTGTATCATTATTGTTGTGAGATCAAACGATTAAACCTGTTGAATTTAGCTTGCACACAGCTTTTGATTTGTTTCACTAAAGCCGTTTCTTTTAACCATTGTTTAAAATCGGAGATATCTGTCCATCTGACTGTTTTACGCTGAAGAGAATAGAGTCACCGAATAATTTCACAATAAAATAATAACATCAATAAGTATAAATTTACGTTGTTACTGGTACTATATATACACAAATACAAAACAAAGTAGCTACGAGGCAGCCAAATAAAAACCGCATTTGAACAAACGAGGTGCACAGATATTTCCGACACCTTATTTTACAACTCGCGTCCCAAGAAAGCCCCTAAATGCAGTATCTCAGCCGCAGTCAATGGCGCGTGCCACATATTCCCGTTATCTTCGCACTCGAGCAATTATTTAATGGGGCGAAAGGGATGGACAGATTCACTTTGTTTCGAGTTTGACAATGTTTATTTTGCATAAACATTGTTGTTATAACAGCTTTTGTGCAGCGTGACGTTGAAAAACAATATTTCGGCAATTGAAGCTATTACTTAAAATGTAATAATCATAATAGTTTGAATTGCAGAATTACAGAATAATAAGGTAAGGGATTTTTGTACACATCCACAGAATAAGGTATCCTATTTCTAGGATTAAGCTTCAAAGAATTAAATTTTGTTAGTGTGTTTAGGCTTACTCTATTATTGCCGGAAATTCTTGAAAGTCGAAAGAAAACTTGATATTTTTGCATTTTTTTATAAATTTAGCATTATTGTTACAGCACGTAGGTAACGTGAATTATTTATTATGTATGCTGCCGTGCAGATTTTAAAACGCAGTAAGTGCAAAAATGCTGTTTCGAGATAAACGCAAAAAACCACTTCAAACTTCGTTTTTTCCGTTATTTCGAAGAATTTTGCTAAATTTCCACTTTAACTATAGCGTAAATGATACAAGGATTATTTACAAAAAAAAAAAGAACATCCTGAGACTTATATTACGCATGAGAGGAGGTTTTTAAGAAAATCTGAGCTGTTACTGCAGACATATTTTTACTAAAAATCTTTTAGAATACCAAATAATATGCAGTATAAAAGCTTGATACTGCAATAGTTGAATCGTGTTTGCAGAGTAAAGTACAGTATGGTCATCATGTTTACTGCATTTTTGTTAGAATGTAGCACTCGTTTGAAATGCTACGAGTTATTTTACTGCTTATTGTAAGAAAATTGAACGTAAAAATGTATAAAATGACTGAGTAAAAAATGAGATTATGTGGAAATGAGCAGCCAGATTTAACGGTAAATATGTATATTAAAGGAAAACTATAAAAACAGGCCCTGACGTGTGTACGCACGTCAGTCTCTCAATCACAATACAATGTTATTGTTATGTCTAAGCACAACATTCGGTGTTGCTTAGACAACCGTTTAAACACTTACATACATGTAAATAGATTATATTTACAGCCAGTATATAGTCAGGCGCTATACAGCCTCTAATACGCCCCCTTAATCTATTACATGATACAGACATACACACATACAGACAAGTTATAAAACACACAGTAGTTGCCTGTACTCTTCACATTATTTTACAAATAAAACAAAACATACAAAACCTAAACCTAACAAATGAATAACCGCATAACCATCAAGAAAAATAAATTAATCTAATACCTACACAAAACAATTCAAACATAAAAGAATTATAACAACAACTATACGTCCGCCCCCTTATTAGAATAATTTATCAAAGAAAACTGTCCTAAAAACTCTTTCAGTTTCGGGCTGTGCACGGACTTAGTTAGAATGTCAGCTATCATTTTATCGGTTGCCATGTACCTGATCTCGACTTGATTTTTCAGAACACATTCCCGTATAAAATGATACTTTATGTCAATATGCTTTGTTCTGTTATGCATCATTTTGTTAGTTGCAATTTTGTGCGCAGACTGGTTGTCGTTGTAGATTACAACCGCCTTTTTACTATCTACAGTCAAAAGAAGACTGTCCAGTAAACTACGCAGGTAAAGCGCTTCCTTTGAAGCCTGACTAAGTCCTACGTATTCTGCTTCTGTGGAGGACAAGGATACAGTAGCCTGCTTCCTACTCTCCCATGTCACGACATTCTTACCTAATTTAAAAATTAGACCAGTGAAAGATTTTCTATCTAGCGCTCCACCCCAATCTGCGTCTACATAGCCTCGTAAGTCTAGATCCCCCGACTTCTTAAAGGTAAGACAGAGGTTAGATGTACCCTTCAAATACCTAAGGACTCGCTTGGCACATTTAAAGTGTGTTTCATCGTAACACGAATTAAACTGCGAAAGGGCACTTACTGCATGCGCTATGTCCGGCCGCGTATTACAGGCTAAATAATTAAGACATCCTATCAAACTTTGATATGGCAGATTACAGTGCGAATCAGCTGACTTTTCGAGCTTGATTCCCACCTCCATTGGAGTACTAACCGGTTTCGCATCAGTCATGTTAAAGTCGTTCAATATATTTAAGATGAACTGCTCCTGATCAAGATGAATAACATCTTTATCCCGCCTCAGTCGCATTCCTAAAACATGTCTAGCCGCGCCTAGGTCTTTCACTTTAAACTTTTCAAGCAAACCAGTTTTTAATTTTTGCTTTTCGCGTTCACAATTCCCAAATACGAAAATGTCATCAACATAAATTACTACCACTAGCCTCTTGTTATTTTTAAGATGCTTCTGGTACAAACACGGTTCTTGTATTGACTGAATAAAACCTAACGCTAGCATCTCTTTGTCTAATTCGTTGAACCAAGCATTCGATGCTTGTTTCAACCCGTACAATGATCGCTGAAGCTTGCATACTTTGGTTTCTTGACCTTTGGCTACTGCTCCTTTAGGCTGGAGCATGTAAATGTCCTCTTTAATCTTTCCGTATAAGAAAGCAGTAGTAACGTCCCATTGGTCAATAAACCAATCGTATTCAACCGCTAGTGAAAATAACATTCGCAATGTAGAGCTTCTAACTACACTGAAAAAAAATATTAACCGAACTAATTAAGTAATTTCATAATTAACTGAATTTTATTTGTAAGGTCCTTAATTTTGCATAAATTTACAAAGCTTATTTTGTAGTACACGCCGTACTAGTTATGTTAAATTGAATTAGGTAAGTAGTACTTGAATAAATGGTTACTATTTACTGAATTAAAGTAAACAAATCAGTTTGGCTGTAAAAACAATATTGTGTTTTTAAAGGCAACTAAACTGTTTATTTTAACATTGTCAAGACGTTTAATTGTCTTTTACCAAACCATGTGATATTATTACTAACATGACTATTAGTACTTATTTATTACCCAAGTGTTTAATTATACTTTATTGAACCGCTTGTTTACTACTAAACTTCCATAACTATTAAATAGGTACCAATTTTTTGTAGCGTTTTTATTAACTATTTATGTTATCTTTTATTCAATACTTTATTTGTTAACAACAAATTGTTTTGTAATTATTTCACAAGTTAAATGTTATTGATATTCAACATAACTATAGTTATAAAATTCATAACGTTTAGCTAAACAGCAATTTAACTTTTGTTGTTATTAGCAAAGAGCGATTGTTTACGTGTAAGTAAGTTGAAACGTTGCGAGCGGAGCGACGCGTGGAACGGAACGAAACGAAAAGAACCTGTTCATTCTTGTCAGTTTTGCCAGCTCCCGCCGCTTCGCTCCCGTCGGTTGTCGGTTGATATGCGTAAAATTTTCATCAATTTAGCCTGGCCGCAGACGCACGGAATCCTGATTCGGTTTCCTGATCGGGAATTCAGATTCGTGAAAACCGAATGCAAACCTTTCATAAACATTTGTATGAAAGGTTTGCATTCGGTTTTCACGAATCTGAATTCCCGATCAGGAAACCGAATCAGGATTCCGTGCGTCTGCGGCCAGGCTTAGGTAGTAATCTAATTATAGAATTGATAATTATCGTAGTTACATGGTGTTCGTTAAAACAGTTTGTAAAACGGGACGTGGAAGAATATTTAGAAACATGGATGAGTTTGAGGAGGCGGCGGCGGAGGCAGCCGAGTTGCCCAGCACGGGTATGGAAGATTACCTAAAATCATGGGGTCTTTCCATGTACATCGAAAAATTTAAAGGTAACATAACTACATTATTTAAGTAGTATTAATTACATGCTATTTATATTATTTACTAATACAATAAAACGTAGCCTAGTACATGGGCCACGGTTAACATAGGCTGACAGAGTTTATTTTATTCCAGAACACAGCATAGACTTGGACACTTTGCAAATATTGTCTGCTGACGATATCAAGGATCTCATCCCAGTAATTGGCCATAGGGCCAAGTTAATCACTCAAATCGCCATGTTAAAGAATATAATAACCGATGCATTTTCACGTGCCGACAAAACAGTAAGTACGCTTTCTCATTTTTATTAGGGTTTCGTAGTAAACCCGTTTGAATGGGTAACCTGCCTCTATGATAGGTAACCGAAACGTTGCAATAGCAGGCGATCGGCCGCCCGGATTTTACTTAGATTACTAGGTAGTAGGCCGTATTTAAGCCGTGGTGGCCTTGAGGTTCAACCAGAGGGTTGTGGGTTCGAACCCCGGCTCGCACTTCGTGTGTTTTTCGGGATTTGTGTTCAAAATTACATTTGAAACTTATCATTGGTATTACGGAGAAGGAAAACGTCGTGAGGAAACCTCCACATAACGACGAAGCAATTCAAAGGTATGTGTGAAGTTTCCAATTTGGGCTCGTGTGGGAAAGCCCTCAATTGGATGTTTTGTATGTAATTGTTTAAGCATATATTTATCTATACATATAAGTATCGCGGAAAATCGGTAGCAGTGGAAGCGTTGGGGGGGGGGAGGCCTTTGCTCAGCAGTGGGACACAGTAGGCTCATAATATATTATATAATAATGTAATATATATAAGAATGTTTATCCGTTGTCTGGTACCCAAGACACAAGCTCTGCTTAGTTTGGGACTAGGTCAATTGGTGTCAATTGTCCAACAATATTTCAAATCAAGGTTTTTTTAACTTGATTAGGTTAGTGGTATTAAGATAAAATTGTAAGAGGTGTACATTTTAAATAACTTTCAGACAGAGGAGGTTGAAGATATAAATATGACCGAGTTATATTTCATTAACAGTCCCTCATGTAGTACAGAAGCACAGGCACAGGAAACTGATGATGCTGAGTCACAAAATGAGCAAAGGAAAAACTCGGTATGTCAATCTGTTAAGTTTTAGCCTAGCACAAAGAAATTAAAATCTACTCAATTAAAATAATTGTCTGTATTATTTACTGTATTTCTTAAATTGTTTGATTTAATTTATATTATACTTTTCCAGAAATTGTATGAGACATTGCTGAAATATAACGATGGAAAAGGCCTTCTTCTAAGGTATCAAGAAAATGGCTTGTTAGACAATGCTGCAAGGAGACGGCTTTGCAGCATCATCATAAACGATGAGTTAAAGGATGATCCTGGGAAGACCATTACTAGTTCACGGTTGTACCAGTTAGCATTCGAAATAACGAATATATTTAAGAAGGAAAGTTCTTCCGTATACTTCATTCCGTTTGCTAGCTTCAGCCCTCAGCAAAAAATTTCAGCGAAAGGAAAATTGCTTGACTGCTACCGACAACGCAGAAGAGAATACATAAAGTCTGGTGTAATAAAGGGAAGAGAGAAACGCTGTGGTTCAGCTTCATCCTCTTACAGCGACCCGGACTCACCACGCCCTAGCACCAGCACTCAAGCAGCAGTCATGCAACTACAAGACCATCTGGAGAGTGAAATAACGGACAAAATGGTATGGCTGAAAAACTGTTGTGATCCCTGGCAAACTGTTGAACATTACTGGGCCATCACAACCAAAACCCGGTTGAACCTTTTGCAACAAAATGAGTACACCATCCAAAAGTATTATGCTGATTTTAAAGCCCTCAACCAGCCTGGAGGCTTATTCTTGGTATGTACCAAACAATATTTAATTGCCTGTCTCAACAGTCTGTGGACATCCCACTGCTGGGTTCAGACCTCCCCTCAAGTTGAGAGAAGGATTGGGCTTTAGTCCCTACGCGGGCCCAGTGCGGATTGGGGACTTCACACACTGTTGATTTTTTTCTTAGATATGTGCAGGGGGTCTAGCACAATAAACCGCGACTTGCTTTGTCGTGCTAGTCCCCCAGGTTTCATCACCACCCAGCAAATAACCTATAAAAAAACTTACTTTTTGACCCGTTCATTATATTTATTACACTTTCCAAGAGTATCCAGTGGATTGCCCGGGGGCGTTAAAAACGTTCAAACCTCGGATTTCTCAGAAACTGGATGATATTAAATATTTTTTGCTGGAATGTGTTGTGAATAACATAAATTAAACATCTCTACCTATTTAAAAGTTGTGCACTTAATTTAAACTAACTTAAAAAATAATAATTGATGCAAGCTTCTTTTTGCTGACTATACTTTTTGCTAACCATACTTGAATTGTTATTGATTCTCCACATGTATATTAAATTTAAAATCAATCTGACCACTGGAACTGGGTCTAAATTGACTTGCAAGATATGGAAGAAAAGTTACTGTAGGGTACATCATAATCATCATCATCATCTCCAGCCTATATATGTCCCACTGCTGGGCACAGGCCTCCTCTCAGACTGAGAGGGCTTGGGCTGTAGTTCCCACGCGGGCACATTGCGGATTGGGAACTTCACGCATGCCATTGAATTCCTTCGAAGGTATGTGCAGGTTTCCTCACGATGTTTTCCTTCACCGAAAAGCTCGTGGTAAATTATGTACAAATGTAATTTCTAAAATGCTACCAAGACGTCCACTTACTTGTGAAAAAGTTATCAGATCTCATGCACAGCCAACTTTCTACAAAGCCTAACTTCATCAACTCTACACTTCTACCATCTTAGTCAAAACGCGTACTTTTGCCGTTTCTCTACTGTCGCCGTCGACGTCGTCACTATTATAATTCAATGGGAGTTCTGGAATAACGAAACGGCCAAGCCACACGTTTTGACTAAAATGAAGAGTTGATGAAGTTAGGGCTTGAAGAAGCTTAGCTGTACATGAGATCTGATAAGTTATTCACAGGTTAAGTAGACTCTTCAAACAAGCAACATTATTACTTGAATATGTTTTTGGTGGGATTTCATTTAATTTAATAAGTTTCTCGTTGCACTAGTTGGTATGTTAACCCCAATTCAAAGAACTTTTACTTTTACGGGATTTTGTTTTTTTATACTCTAAATTGCAACATCGACCTAAAAATATTATAATGTGCAATACTTTATACAAAGTAGTCTAAAATGTTTCGTAAATATATTGGCTAGAGGTACAGTAGGCTATATTAAAGACTTAAGCATCGGTCATTTCAGTCACGAACGCAAGTGTCGTCGACTTAAATCATCTGTAAAAAGATGTCAAGGCCTATTATTATTAAGTATGTAAAGATAGTTACTGAAAGACTTTCATGAAACAAAAATAGTACGGGTCTGTATGATGGTCTAAAGCAGAGGTTCCCAAATTTATTTGGTCTAACGCCTACTTTAAATAAATAATAATAGTAAATATTGTGGGACATTGACACCGATTGACCTAGTCCCAAAGTAAGCAGAGCTTGTATCTTGGGTACTAGACAAAGGATAAACATACTTATATAGATTAGATAAATATATACTTAAATACAGTCATAATAAACATCCAAGACCCGAGAGCAAATATTCGTATTCATCATACAAATATCTGCCCCGACCGGGAATCGAACCCGGGACCTCAAGCTTCATAGTCAGGTTCTCTGTTCAGTAGTTACTGAGCTATTCGGTCGTTTAAAAATATATTTGATAGTTAGTTATTTTGAAGCGCCCCATTCCCCTTTTTTTCACCTTAAAAACTTCTATACCGCGCACTCCTGGGCCCCTTACCGCCCCCCACTAGGCCTCCAGCGCTCACAAGGGGGTGTTATCGCCCACTTTGTGAACACTTTGTGTGGTTTAAAGCTTAAGGAGAGCATACAGAATGGTACTAAAAATACGTTTTTTCTTGAAAGTTTTTGAGTAACTAACTTTACGTAAGTTTTTAATATTGCCTACTAAACCCCTAGCCAAAATATTTACGAATTTTTTTAGATTCCCTTGTATAATGTTATTTTTTTTTAAATCTTGCAAGTCAATTTAGACCCAGTTCCTGTGGTCAAAATGTGTAGTCACCCAAAAAACGCTCACATTTTTTTTTATTAACTTATTTTAAATCAAATGCACAGCTTTTGAACAGGTTAAGAGTTTACTTATGTTATTCACAACATATGCCCGTAAAAAATATTTAATTTCGTCCAGTTTCTGAGAAATCCGAGGTCAAAACCCCCGGGCACTCCACTAATCCTTCTATGTATGTAATTTGCTAACAATACTAACCCATTTCATATAATTTACCGTTTACAGCTATTAAAAGATTACGCAAGTCTGTACCCTAATGCTAATCAAACGCTAGCAGTAAATTGGCTTTTGATACGACCAAAAATAATAGAGCTAGCAAAAAAACGCTGTGTCGCATTTTTAAAAGACATATTACCAGACATTAACAATGGTAGGTATAATAAAATTGATAGAAAATACTAAAGGCACTTCAGAGATAAGCCTAATTGTTTATAAATTAAATTGCATATTTTGTACACCTTTAAAAGTACCTTGTGAATGATTTCAGAGCAACATGAAGAAGTCGTGGACCTAGCAGCATTTATGTGTCTACCGTTTTTAATGACAACGTCTAATGTGAGCAAGGCAAAGAACAAATCTAAACGTCTTTGGCGTCCATCTAAGCAGGAGGTGCTGGAGGGCTTTATTACCCACGTGAAAAGTGCGGCACAAATAGAAGAGACCATCGCACGCAGAGTAGAAAAACTGCGCGAATTGGAAGTAACTTTGCAGCCATTTATTATAATTGTCGGATCTTCCGTCAAAGACATATCGGCCAGATACATTGTCGTAAACAATGTACGTTACGTAGTAACGTCTACGATTGACGCAGTAGACGCGTGTTTTAAAATAATGTTTGTTCTTAACGCACAGTATCCTGCAGAATCTACTAACGTATGGCAATTTATCCAAATTGCGCTCTTCCAACTAAAAACTAAGTATGACAAAATTTACACGACGGTAACCACACTTTTGACAGATTTAAACATTCAACAAGGGGAGTAATTTTTATCTGATAATTTTGTACCTTGTATATGTTCAAAAATGCCAAAGTGTTTTTTGTGCTTCAAGGTTTATGATTGCGTCAAAAAATTATTTAAACATTTTTCTTTGACCCATGATAAGCATAATTTTTCGACATATCCTTGTGTAGAAGATGGGTGTAATAGGTCTTTTCACTTAAAAAATACTTATAAGAAACATATACTACGCGACCATATTATACTAACTAGTTCTGTACCTAGTGTTGATGCTTCTACTGACGCAATATCGAACATTGACATTTCTTTTGTGCCGGAAAGACAAGACCAACCTCCTAATATTGCAATTCCAAATACATCTAATCCAAAAAAATATACATTGCCAATGTTTTTGTCTTCTCTTTATGCGAACCCCTTAATACCTAAAATAGCAGTTCAAGATGTAGTAGGTGGAATGAAAACATACTTGTGTGATACTTTATCCCGTGATATAGATAATATTTTCAGTCAGGTAACTATGCCCATAGAACAAAATCAAAATTTAAATGTTTTAAAAGAGAAGGTTTTGTCTGCTGTACAGTCTCCGATGAAGCCATTTGATACTGAACATAAGCGCCTTAAATTTTTAAAAGCCGAAGGAACATATATACCCCCAAAAGAGGTAGTAATTGGTCAAAGAATGTGCAGTGTTAAAAAGCGCGGTGTAGTAACATCTGTCCCAATAGAATGTACAGAGCAATTGGTTCCTCTTAGGTTTGTTTTGCAAAAATTTTTTTCACTTGATAATGTCATGGATGAAACTCTTGACTTCATTAAAAATTTATTACTAGACAATAGCCTTATTAAAAACGTTATACAAGGTAGTTCTTGGATAAATTTAACAAAGAGCTTCAAAGATAAGTTAGTATTTCCGTTATTCTTATTTTTTGATGATTACGAAAGCGGGAATGTACTTGGTAGCCATTCAGGCATCCATAAACTAGGAGCTGTATATGTATCTGTAGGTTGTATTCCTCCACATCGCGCTTCTGCATTAACCAATATATTTTTGGCCCTTTTATTTCACTCATCAGATAGAACAACCTTTGGGAACGGTGTAATATTTCGTCCTTTAATTGACGAACTTAACTTTTTATCTGAATCTGGAGTTGATATAGATATACCCTCATATCACGGTAAACTTTACTTTTCTTTAGCTCTCCTTCTTGGTGACAATTTAGGTATACATTCCATTACTGGGTTTAATGAAACATTTTCATCGAATCACCCGTGTCGAATCTGCAATGTTTCTAAAGAGGTATTGAGAACACAATGTTTTGAGGATAAACAAATGCTTAGAAACGTTGATAATTATAATGATCATTTGCAAAGGAATTGCCCCGCTAGCACAGGCATAAAAGAGAAGTGTGTTTGGTTATCAGTAAATAATTTTAACTTATTTGATCAGGTTGGTGTAGATATCATGCATGATATTCTTGAAGGTGTAGCTAAATATATTATGTCTTTTCTCTTAATAAAATATATAAATAATTTAAAATATTTCTCACTACACGTTTTAAATTCTAGAATAATACATTTTGATTATGGTCCTGATGCTGGGAGCAAACCCTGCGCATTGAGTATGGAACATATTGTCAAAGGCAATATTAGACTTTCAGCTTCAGAAATGTTGTCTTTCCTTCGATATTTTGGCCTACTAATTGGAGACTTTGTGCCTACTGATGACAGTTACTGGATAATGTACCTTACTCTCAGGAAAATACTAGATTTGGTTATGTCATACAAAATTGACAATAGCACTTGTGACTTGTTGAAAGTTTTAATTTCTGAACTAAACGAACTTTATACATCACTATCTGGCGAGAATCTTAAGCCTAAATTTCATTTTCTGATTCACTATCCATCAATGATGTTAAAATTTGGACCGCTAGTAAATTTTTGGAGCATGCGGTATGAGGCTAAACACAGAATATCTAAAATTGCTGCAAGAGCAACATTCAACCGTCGCAATCTCACATTAACACTGGCCAATAAACATCAATTACAACTAAACAACATATTTTTAAAAGAGTCTTTAGACGATTATGTCTCTGCAGGCCCATCAAAACGGATAACAATACAAAAACGCCATGAGGTGATTCATCAATTAAGTCTAAGTACAAATTGCTCTCTAAGTTTAGTGACGTGGGCGAAAGTTAAGGGCACACTCTACAAGCCTGGAACAATTCTCACGCAAGATGTTGAAAACCTAGGTGTTGTGACATTTATGATGATCAGAAATATTTTTGTTTGGAACAATGACAGAGTTATTTTTGAATGTGTACTAATAAATACAATTGATTTTGATTTTCACTTGCATTCTTTCGAAGTGGAGATTCCAGAAATAGAGTCAAAGTCATTTAGATTTCATGATTCATTACTATCTTATGTACCTAACCATATCAATGTAGCTTCGAATGGTAAACGATATATTACACAAAGGGAGTATTTGTGATTAATGATTATAAATAATTTGTTTTAAGTACGTATTATTGCAAAGATTAGGTGAAATTGATCTGTGATTATATTTTAAGAGTCACTGATAAAGCTGACAGCAAAAAAGAGACTATAAATAATGTTACTAGTAATAATGATTATAAATAATAGATGTCTAATTTGAGAGATACATAACTGCCAAAATTGTGTTCATTTTATTATAAATACTACTTTATAAACGAAAGTGTTGTTACATGACTGATAATTAAACTGTGCGCAACATTGTAACGATGAATTTTATTATGCTACATTACCTGAAGAAACTTATCTTTTGAAATATTTGTATTAAGTTGTATCGTTTAATCAATCTGGTAAAAATAACTGTTTCACATGACGTCAAGTTATAGTTAATTTACCATGTAGTAGTTTAAGTAGTACAGTATTTATAGTTTATACTTAATAATAAATACAACTTGATATGACTATTTACTCGTACATATAAGCAAATTTCATTAGTTGTAATTTAAATGTAAGTACCTGCCAATATGTTGCTTAGTATTTGTTCCTAGTCAAATACTAATGTAACCCCTTGTATGCTAACGACAAAAAGCACGACATATCTATCAATGATTCGAAAAATTGTTTAGCCGATGTTACCTTTGTTAAAGGTCCCCGAATTTTCGTGGCACTTTTGAGCTGTAATAGGGACTGCTCCTTTATCGACTACGGATTATAAATATTGTATCGATTCACTAAAGAACATGAATATCAATGAAGATTAAGCTGTAGCGGTAAATAACGGGCTATCTTATCGCTGAAGAACCGACCCCTTATTCTTTTATTCTCTTTTTTTTTAATTCTTTTTATTATTTTATGTATTTGGGTAGTTGAAAATGTTAAATGCCTTAGTACGTACAATGAAAACAATCAAAGTTAATATTTAACAATTTCACATTTAATCACTTTAAAGTATAAGAAATCCACAAATTATTTATAAGGAACAATTATTTTAATTTATATTTAAAATATCCTAAAAGTTGGTGTGCAAAGGTTAACTCGATCTCGAAGAGATCGCTCATTCGCGATAAGACTGCCTGTTGTTTACTTCTACTCGTACTCATATTTTAAATATTGTATTCTGTATTTTATCAATCAAATACGTACCTATAATCTGAAGCAGATAAACGAGAAGTTTCTATGACAGTTCAAAGTTGCCACGAAAATTCCGGACTCTGGTTATAATTTAATACAGTCGATTATTGTGCAAGATTGTGCATATATCTGTCAAAAATATGCACAACAGCTTGGGATCGTGCCAAATATTTATGCATCCCTACCTACCAATTTATTAAATATTTTTCCCGGTGAACAAATAATATGGTAACAATATTTCGAATGCCTTAAGGTAAACTTACATTTTAGTTACAAACTACAAAACAAGTCAGGCTGATGATAACCAAACAGTACAGTTATTAGCAACGATACCAAGAGGCGAATTAGCAGCAAAAATATTGCTATTGGTTACCAAATCAAATTGGTAACCAGTTGATGAAAAAATTGCCTACTAATAGGTAATGAAGTTGAAAAAATAACTTAACTGTTAAGTCACAGACTACTAAACAAGTCAGGCTAATGATAACCAAACAGTACATTTATTAGCAACGTTACCAAGAGGTGAATTAACAGCAAAAATATTGCTATTGGTTACCAAGTCAGATTGGTAACCAGTTGATGAAAAAATTGCCTACTAATAGGTAATGAAGTTGAAAAAATAACTTATCTGTAAAGTCACTAATAATTACCTTGTTTATTAGATTCTGACAAAACATTTTGCTAATTTGTAGTCAAATGAAATATTATGTGATAATGAACAGTTTGGTTAGAAACTGTGAAATTGTTAGATTAGTATTATCAAACAAAACTAGCTGAATCTAACTCTTACTTTTGTCGATAACTACAAAATATTTCAATTAAAATCAGACTGATACTTTTACTGTAGTTAGATGTTAAAGGGTAATTTTGCAACATAAATAGTTAAGCTGTTAATATCCGAACACTAACAGCCAAACACGGTTTTGTAACCGATAACACCTAGTTCGCAAGTCCCAATATTTGAGTAATCAGTAATCGTAAATTTGGTTGTAGTTATGCAAACGTTTTTTTCAGTGTACAGGAGAATAAGTTTCGCCATAGTCAACGCCACGTACCTGCGTAAAACCTTTGGCTACCAATCTAGCTTTGTACTTGGTTACCTTGCCATCGCTGTCTCTCTTGACTTTGAATACCCATTTGCATTGTATTGGCTTCTTATCAACTGGACGGTCGACTAACTTCCAGGTTTGATTCTCCTTCAGTGATTGTAGCTCGTCGTCCATCGCCTTCTGCCACAAATCACTATCAGGCCTCGCCAACGCTTCTTCAACAGTCAATGGATCGTCATCTATCACGCTTTCCATCGCGTACATGACGTTACAGCCATAACGATCGACTGGCTTACGCTCCCTTTGAGGATACCTCTTTTCAATTGGTTGAGGTAACGCCACTTCCTCTTCAGCAACATCCTCTTCAGGTACTCTTTGCTCTGGTGCATTCGGTACACTCTCCTGATCAACAACGTCACTTGACGAACTGTTGTCATGCGCCTCCGAAGTTCCAGCTCCACTGTTGCTGTCATTGCGTACACTAGACTGAACAATCGACTCTGAATCCAGGCTTAAGCGTACGACCGAATCGTCACTTTTCACATCTTGAAGAAAAACATTTTCTAAAAATTGTACATTTCTCGCTGTAGTGATTTGCCTTGTCTTCGGATTCATTAAACGATATCCTTTCTGATTATCTGGATATCCAATAAATATCGTCGGTTCCGTTTTCATGTCTAGTTTGCGTCGCTTCTGTTTTGGTTTCAAACTAAAAGCCAAACAACCAAAGATTTTCAGATGACTCACATCTACATCTTTTCCAGTCCAAAGCTTCTCAGGTACAGCATCGCTCAAAGCTTTCGTTGGACTTCTGTTCTTCAAGTATACAACTGTGTTTACAGCCTCTGCCCAATACTTTTTGCTCAATTTTGCTTCCGATAATAATGTCCTCGCCTTCTCAATAATGGTACGGTTTGCCCTTTCCGCAATAGAATTTTGCTCTGGTGTATAGGGCACGGTCGTCTGGTGTTTAATTCCTGCAGACTTCAAAAATTTATTAAATGGACCATTACAATACTCTGTTCCACAGTCAGATCTAAGGCATTTTATTGACTTACTCGTCTCTTTCTCAACTTCCGCCTTGTATTCACGGAACTTATCGAAAGTTTGACTTTTATTTTTCAAAAAATAAACATGCGTTTTCCGAGTATAGTCGTCAATAAATAGTAGGACATACCTCGAACCTCCGAACGATGGTTCTTCCATCGGTCCACAAAGATCAGAGTGCACGAGCTGTAAAATCTCGTCCGCTCTCGTACCTTTGTTTTTAAAGGGAATCTTGCATGTCTTTCCTTCAATACACGCAATACATGGTTCAGTCAAATCACAACTTTTAAATTCCATTCCCGTAACAAGGCTTTTCAATTTATTCATGTATTTTTCGTTTAAATGCGCCAGTCGTTTATGCCAAATGTTCGAAATATTTTCATTTTGTTTTGACAATGTCAAATTGACGACGTTGTTTTTGTTTTCCTCCAACTCGTAAATTCCGTCAACTTCATGACATCTTGCAATAGGTCGATTCTGTCTTTGAATCGTGCAACCTCCTTTGTCAAAATTAATGCAATAATTCTTCTTGGTCAAATCGCTAACTGAGATTAAGTTCATGGATAAATCGGGAACATGTAAAACATTATTCAAAGATAATTTCTGTTCGTCGCTGACTTTAGGTTCAGCGTTCCCTCGTCCTTGTACGCGTAGCTTTTCACCATTCGCTACCGAAATTTTCATGTTGCCGTTCTCGGGTTTATAAGACAACAACCTGCTCTTATCATGAGTCATGTGATTTGAACATCCACTGTCGAGATACCACTTGTCTTTGTTAATCGCCTCCTTTGCATTCAGGCAGACATTCGCGGTTCTCTTCCGCTCTTCGCATTCGGACGCCTTGTGTCCCTGCTTATGGCATTTATAGCACTTGTATACAAACTTCTGCTTACGATCATCGGGTTTAGTGCGAGATCTGGCATTGTTCTGTGCTCTTCTTGTGATTAGGGCTTGTTCGTGGCTTATGTTCATCTTGCTCTGTCTACTTCCTTCTTGCAGCAATTTCGTTTTTATTTGCTCCAACGTGATCTCGGTACCGCTGTTGTCTACAGCCATGATGAGGGGGCTGTACTCAGGGGTCAGGCCACCGAGCAAAATCGATATTATCCAGTCCTCTTCAATCGGTGAATCAATATCAGAAAGTTGCTGTGCAAGAAACGTAACTCTTGCAATGTAGCTTTCAATGCAGTCAAAATTTTCTAACCTGCTACTGAACAGCTCTCGTTGAATGCAGATTCGTCTTCCCCAACCCTTGTCCTCATAAGCTCTCTGCAGATTACTCCAGACATCTTTGGCAGATTTGGCATTGTAGACGTGAGTAAAGCACTCCGGTTCCAACAACAAACAAATCGTTGTTCGTGCTTTCCTGTCGACATCTTCGTCTACCACATCCTTTGAAATTACTTCCCACCAGTTTTTATTTTCTAAGTAATTCCTCACCAAGAATTTCCAGTTCGGGTAATCAGACGAACCCTTCAATTTTCTTATTCCGCTCATGCCAATCGAACAGCTGTTTTCATCTGACATTGTCACGGAGAAAATTTTCACGAGCTTCAAACCACTTTTATTTCACTTTAATAACCTTTCACGTTATTTCTGGACTGCTGAGGTCCTGGGCCCATAACCAAATGAGATTATGTGGAAATGAGCAGCCAGATTTAACGGTAAATATGTATATTAAAGGAAAACTATAAAAACAGGCCCTGACGTGTGTACGCACGTCAGTCTCTCAATCACAATACAATGTTATTGTTATGTCTAAGCACAACATTCGGTGTTGCTTAGACAACCGTTTAAACACTTACATACATGTAAATAGATTATATTTACAGCCAGTATATAGTCAGGCGCTATACAGCCTCTAATAGTAAATTTCACATTCTATAATATTTATTTATCGGTATCATTAGTCACCATCATTATGTAATAATACAACTAATTGTATAACATTTTATTTGTGGCTAATAATGAATGATTACCATTAAAAACTTTAAATTACTTTCAGTCTTAATTGAGAATAAAGTCAAAATAATACATAACGTTTCATTGTTTCTATAACTTTTTATTTACGTATAATTAAACCTGCCTTACTGAGATCAATGATAGGTACATTGGTTTAAAATAATAGTGCTTACTTACATAAAAAAAACAAAACAATTGTGACCTAAATAAAACAAGGAACTTAGTTCTGAGATCAGACTTAATTAATAACATAATTATTCATTCATATTTGTTTTTTAAATATATGTACCATACCTATAATATTCTGATAATATTTCCACATTTTGTGGTTTTATATTTTTATTATTTGACATTTTAAATTATTATTATTTTCTCTTTGTATGTACCCATGACGATCTTTTTGTGAATTTACATTGGCATTTCATTAAGCTTTATTTTTGTTTGTTGTTATTTTGTTTTTTATTTAATTTAAGTTATTATAATTATATCCTTTTGTGAATTACTTATGTTTGTCATTTAATTGTATTTTTAAAAGGGTGATAAATCTATATATCTATCTATCTATATATTTCTTTTAGAAGTATAGGTAAAAAAAACTTAAGTAAAGTTCCACTTGCAAATAGTTGTGATATAAAAAAGGAATTTACAGCAAATCAAATGCAGAATTTCGAAAGGGTACAGCATTAATTACTTAAGTTTTTTACCTATCATTCTAAAAGATACAAAAAATCTACATGATCTTGTAAAAACAAAAATCACAATTAGAAAAATTAGGCTTTAGCTTATTAAAACTTCACATATAAAATCAAATAAAAAACATTATCATAAAAAAAATTGTGACCGGGACTCCGGCATCACGTCGTGCTATGTGGTGACAGTTGATTATATTTCGTAGATTTAGATTTTTGATGTCATGGTACATATATTTTTTAAGATTTTAAAAGAATGAATAATTATGTTATTAATTAAGTCTGATCTCAGAACTAAGTTCCTTGTTTTATTTGGGTCAGAATTGTTTTGTTTTTTTTTTTATATAAGTAAAACAATGCACCTAGCTCAGATTTTCTTAAAAACCTCCTTTCATGCGTAATATAAGTCTGAGGATGTTCTTTTTTGTAAATAATCCTTGTAACATTTACGCTATAGTTAGTGTAAATTTAGCAAAATTCTTCGAAATAACGAAAAAAACGAAGTTTGAAGTAGTTTTTTGCGTTTATCTCGGAACAGCATTCTTGCACCTACTGCGTTTTAAATCTGCACGGCAGAATTGCTGAATAATATGCAGTAAGTAAGGCCAGAAACGCAATATAAAAATTAAAAAATATTGATTTTGAACGTATACTGCGATTTAGACTAGACTTTTATATTCGTACGATCAGCAAATACCGATCAAAGAGCAGTTAAACTTTTATCCGCCGTGAAAATCGCAGTACAAAGTAAAAAAAAACTTTCATTTACAAAGTAATACGCAGTAAATTTGACGCATACTGCGATTTAAATAGAATATATTATTTTTATTTTTCAATAATTACTGACTAACTAAGAGTAAGTTGCCTAATCACTGCATTTTAAATGGTCCTTACAGATACGCGTAAATTGTATATTTACAGTTCCAATAAAGTAAGTTGTTTCTTACTGCATTTTGGTTAGTGCTACGGTGCATTATTTACTGAGCACTTTGACATACTGCTCGTAGAGGCTTCGAAGGAGGCTCCGGACCAAAAAACCGATTACATACATGTGTGCGTTTCGATGCACTGATTCTGAATCACTAATAAACAGAAATCACTCAAAATGCCACTTACTGCGTTTTAAAATCTGCACGGCAGTATGGCAGTAAACAGTAGTGGCACGTTTCTTTAACGTTCACACTAAAAGCAGAGAAAACCCAAATACTACGTCACGAAACGCCGAGACCTTTTTCGAATTCCGTTAGGACCAAGTCTCTGACAACTGAGCACTTGTTAATTTTAATTAAAACAAAAGTCGTGACGTCCTCAGAATGGTCTATTCGGACGCGGGCGAACTTTGCGGCAATATCGCTGGCTGGCTAGGGCCGGCGTTGATTGGCCAGATGCCGAGTCTTCTATTTTGGAAAATTTGAATTTCGAACCGCAATTGTTCGGGAATCCGTTGACGCGGTTTTAGAGTTGAAATCACTGTAAAGCTGAATCAGTAGCTTACCATTTTCATGATGGTTCCTACATCATCTTTTTTGCTTTCTGATAAATTATTACGAAGTATTGATGAGGCTGCAAAGTGTCACTTTTCAGGTGTGGCTAGACGATTTCATACAATATTCCAGGCCAAGGCCGGCATTATCCTGTTTTTTAATTACATATCCACACATACCTATTATATTTAATTGGAGCTAGCATCTTGGCTTACTGTAATCAATATTATTTTGCTTCCTCGTATTATGACAATCTGTCACTACCATTATTAAAAAAAAGTGGTTTGTCATATTTTGCAGTTTTATTGTGTGTACTATTAGTTTTTCTAGAAATGAAACTTTAATTTCTTGGAGGTTTTTAATTTATTTCACTGCATGTTTGAGAAAAGCACTATACATACCTCAGTGGGAATGCTTGCAGCCTTAAATATCAAGTCTCGCTTACGCTCGGCCGTCTATATTTCGGCCGGCATCCACTTTCTTCCCGGCCTCTGTAGTAATGTACTATAATGTAACGAAAGAAGTGTAAGTATTTTCGTTTTTTTTTAAGAAAAGAAATAATTAAACTAACATAACTCATTCTACAAATGGAGCAGGTTATTTTTAAATTTACCCTTAATTAGGTATATCACGCAGCAAAAAAAAAAAACCAAAGGAACATTCCAGAACTGCCATCCCTCCTTCTCTAGTAGAAATTAATTAAAGGACCTAACTAATATCATCAAGGCCAGATGTAGCTAAATTTAGAATTTTCGGGCGGCGGGTACAATTTATAGTACTACTTAACCTCGTAAAGTGGGGTAATGAGTTTGGTTAATATTTGTGAAGATGGCAAAACATTACGGCGCTTTGTGGGTTTACTGGCCACAGCCAACGTTTCTTGTTCCCCCATGCATTACCGTTTATTACGTTAGGCTACGAGTTTCAAGGTTTCAATTGAAACGTTAAATTAGTTACGTTAAGAGTAAGAGTGCAATACAATAATAATAAAATAATATTGTATAGTTAAGGTGGCCGCGGGTTCGTCCCGTTTTTTAAATTTCTTTGACAGAAACCTACGAACTAAACATTAAAAAAAAAACTGGTTAAGCCATTCGTTTATTTCGTTAGGTAAATTAAAAAAAGTATGTCGATGCAATCTCGAGTGTATTCCTTTGTAGGTACCTAGTTTTTTCATAGGTGAAGTCAGCGTCAAATATAGTTAGTAAGAATGACGTGTTGCAAACTATTTGGCTACTTGGGTGTCACGAACTATTTTGATGCTGACTCTACAGAAAATACTCACTCTAGCTATTATATTTGTACACCCACTGTACTCTATAAAAAATTAAGGTCATTAGCAAAGTAAAGCTATAAATGGGTTTCATATTATCTTATTATACTTTTTCCTAAAATTATGTAGGCAATCTCGCATCTCTAATTGAGAACCAACATTCCTCAAATGTTCAACCATACCTCTATCAAAACAAACACGTCATACACAGGAACTGAAAGTTTGTACAGTAGTTGATAATTCCTAAGTAGGCCATCGATTTTACCCACTCGCAATAAAGCAACTCAAACAGGAGTCGACTTAATTTGTCGTAAAAGGGCACAAAAAAAATAGAAGTTAAAACGATCAAAGTGATAAACGCAAGAACTTAAAATGAAAAACTTTTGGAAGTAAACCGCAAAAGATCTTTATTATAGGCAATGCGGCTAGCAACCCATCACTATTTTGATTCCATTTTCCACCTATACGCTCAGTCTTGCTAAACGTGGCCTGTAGGTCATGTTACCTTAAGCTCTATCTACCCCGTAAGAGATAAAGACGTGATTTGTGTGTATGTATGTGTGTGTGTGTGTGTGTGTGTGTGTGTGTGTGTGTGTGTGTGTGTGTGTGTGTGTGTGTGTGTGTGTGTGTGTGTGTGTAAAACGTTAATACAACGGATTGATGATGTAAACATTAAGCTTTTGAATTCCTTAAGCATACTGCATGAAAGTAACTTAACTGCACATAAATTCGCTACTTATAACGTTTTTACAAATGCTAAACACACAAATAAACATCTAATGACCAGCGTGCCCATTACCTGTCACATTTTTCTTTAGCGGTGAAAGCACGCATTAGCACCTCCTGTCGTGATAGCTTTATAATTTTACCGCGCAATTTACCGTGTGTTAGTTAAGTAACGCCATTTTGTGATTAGCGGATTAGTGTAAGATCAGTTGACGCGTGAGGTGGAGATTAGGTGCGGGAAATCGGGAATTATTTAGCGGTATTACTTAATTTCCCATTATAGTTATTATGGTGTAAATAAGCAGTGTCTAAACACATCTGTTACACATACTATGGTAATGCAGGGACAGAAAGCGGGAAAAATTGCGAATATAGATTTATATGCAGCCAACGGCCAGTCAAATTGACGACCGAATAGCCTAGTGGTTAGTGACCCTGACTATGAAGATAGAGGTCCTGGGTTCGAATCCCGGTAGGGGGCAGACAGTTGTATGATGAATACGAATGTTTGTGCCCGAGTCATGGATGTATGGATTTATTTATATAAGTATGTTTATCCGTTGCCTGGTACCCATAGTACAAGCTTGGCTTAGTTTGGGGCTGGGTCAATTGGTGTTATTTGTCCAAGATATTTATTATTTATAATTCACAGCATATTTCTATGAATTGCTTTTAATTGAAACCAACTAGGTACGTATCAGGGGACTTATTTTTGAGTGACGAGAATCTGTTAATTGGTACAAAATCTAATTTTATTTCAAATTCAGGCTTTTGAATGATATTTTCAAGTGATGTTCTTTTAAGATAGGTATCATATTTGTCAAAGACAAAGCACGGTATGCGTCGTACAGATTTCAACACACAATGTTGTACATCATATTTGCACGATACAAATTCAGTGGATGAATACTTCGGATATAATAACGGGGTACCTTCGGTGTAGCACCTTGCCCGGAACGGGTCTCGGCGGTGTACAAATGCCTATGAACCCATGCAAACTGTGACTCTGTAACGCAACGATAATCGTCATATTGGACGAAGATTTAAAGTAAAATGGCAAGTATTTACGCCACTGATCACCAGATTTTAAAAGGCTATTTAAACTAGTGGTTGAAGTCATTACAATTTTCATATTAATTAAAATAGAAGTGATACTTCAGGGGAAACGCGTTTCTTGCGATGCGGATATTGTCTAAACCGATTAACGATATCCGATAACGTTTACTAAACTTAATACAACTTAATCAAACTCGACAAAAGTTACTAAATATTCAAGATAGTTCTAAACAAGAACAAATTCGAAAGCGGTTTCTATAACTACTCGGAGTTAAGGACAATTAATTCGTAATCCGGCCTACGTAGGGCTGCCCTCACTTTTTGAATAAAATAAAAAAGAAAAGCCTTACATTTTGGAATTTATTTAATTCAGTCTAATTTCAAGTCACCATTCTAAACTTAAAGTTAAAAGATAAAAATTTATTAAACTTTTTAAAGAAATTACCATAGATGTAGTGACGAAGATTCTAGTAGCGTTTCCTCTTTGAATAGCTCAAACTCAAATTCAAACTCAAACTCAAACTGTTTATTGCATAAAAATGTTGTAACAAGGATGTTATTATGTATATAGTTTCAAACATTTACCCTGTAAGGGCACGGCAATTTATTATAAAATAATCTTAAAACTAAAACTTATTATTATAATAACAGCAATAATAATTAATAATATTAGTATGGCACTTGCACTTAAAACTAATTAAAATTAAACCTACGAGCAACAAATTAGTACCACATACAGCCGGAAGGTAGTCTTTACAATACATTATATCGACGCTGGAAAGGCAAATTGACTAACAAGCCATTTTTGGGCAAATGGAGTTATATACATCGTTGAAATCAGCGAATTTTTCTGCGTCTAATGAGCCGGGTCTGGAGCCGATCTGAGCACTTTTTTGGCTTGTTAGCAATGTGAAAAAAGCTAATTTTTCAAGATCTGCTGGCCTAAAAAGCCAAAATTCTATCACAATTTTCACTAAAGTGATTTTTAGTCATTTTGGTTAACCTCCTTTGCCTTGTTAGTCTTTTCATTGATCCCGAAAAAAACATTTTGTGCACGTTAGACCTTTTGCTTAACCTAACATTCGTTCATAATTGCACGTTAACTATTTTTCACAACTGGTGAAGGTTTGTTAGCTAATTTTTCGACGGCGAAATATCCCTTTAGTTGTTTTAAGTGAGTATAATATCATAGTGTGACTGAAATGCCATGTTTGTTAGGCATTCTGTTTGTCAACTTTATATAAGGAGAGCAACGCGTGCGACTTGTTAGCCGACGCGCAGAGTTGGTCGAGTGAAGAGTGAATGACGTATGTGTCAAAAATATATTATGTTTACAGTGTTTTAAATAAAAGTCATAGTTATAGAGCAACTTTAAAGAGAACTTTTAAAGTTATCCCTTATTTCCTGTGGATAATTTGAAGAAATCTTTCCCAGAGTACCTCTATGATCTTCAAGAAATGTCTTATAAATATTTTTAGCCTTTATGTTCGATTGATGAATGTGGATGAAGCGAAAGAGGCAAGTACGCCAGGATCGTAGCCAGTGGAACAAAGTACATACCTACCCCCTTATTCATAATCGCTCTATATAGGCTTCTGCTAACTTAGCAATCGTTTGTCCTTATCTATGAAAGGTTAATGTCAAAATGACAGAGGAAGTAAGTAGTAAGTAGAAGTAAGAAGTAAGTTAGCAGAAGCCTACAGAGTGTTTATGAATAAGGGGGTAAATTTTTAGGCCCCCAACTACTATAAGTGAATCAAAATTGACTTGTATAATGTGACTCGCACATTCATAATGCAGGGTCTCTTAAAACTGTTCCAGAAAAGAGCCTACCCCTATGGGAAAAAGGCTTCATGGTATGTGTATGTATGTATGTTCGATCCCGTAGGTAGGTAATTTATCCGTTTTTTAATGACGTGTCTTAATGAATAAAGAAAATTTACATTGCCACTCTGCATCCATGCTCCGTTTTTAGATGACGTGTCCTCCGTATAAACTACCCCCTATTCAAATTTCAGGCTCTAGTTCAAAAACCCATGAACTCTCATACAAACCTGCGAGAGCCCTTTAACCAAACTAATCCGGTCCTGTCCCATAATCCGTTCTTAACTACAGTCTCCTGCAACTACCGCCCTGTCAAATTTCATCAACTTGGGTCTAGAGGAATCTCAAGAAGGATCTTGAGATTTAGGAACGAGTCTGTAAGAGAGTAAGAGTGACTTAAAAATTGAATATCTAGAATATCAGTTAAAATATATGATAATATATAACATAATAGAAGAGCCCGTACTCATAGATTTGTTACTTCACTATACGCCATACACCCTGTTAATGTCAAAATCTGTAAGTCTAATATGAGAAACGTTGCGTTCATTAAGGTTTTATGTCGTCCACATAGTAACAGATGTGATGTTATGCTTTTGTTTATGTTCGAATCGGTTTCAATTGTCTCTTAAGGTGTTTTTAAAGATTTAGTGCAGCATATTATATTCACTTTAGACAAAAAATCGTACTTTTACCTTAAAATATTAGCCGTTAATAATAGTCGTTAGCTGTTTTCCCAAGCCTTTGAAAATTGTACAATTGTCTAACGTGCAGTTTATTCTGAAACTGCTTAAGATTCATGAATGTCATTGTAGTAGTCATAAAGATATCAAGATTACTATCAACTCTTGCATACTTCACTTTTTGATATAATTAATAGAAAACGAGTTATAATTTTTTTTCAAAAAAAAAAAACTTTAAACGTCTCTCCTGTAAAATTTGCCAAATGCACGTTAGTCAATTAGCCTTTCCAGCGTCGATATGTATAGATAAAGAAAAACAACAATACAATTATATGTATAGCTCAGGATAGTAGGTCTCATGCCATACGTTGCGTACGTGTCGGCACTTGTCTCTTTGAAATTCCAAAACTTCAGCGCTAGAACCCCACGAACCGAGAGTCTCGACACCGAATTAGACAAATTATTAAAAGGCTTTAGCTCTCTCGGCCACTTCAAATGCTGCACCAGGCGTATAAAAATTACATAAACGGAGCAAGCAGCAGTACAAGTGGCATATATACCAATAATAGACTCGACTCCTATGAAATCAGTCATATACTATCCAGTCTCTTGCTGTCGTCTTCCAGAATTCCAGCAGGCTCAAATTAAAATTGATGTGATGATCAGACCAGAGTTGACCATTTGAGGTGGCAAGAGATCAGCGTATCACTCCATGATATTAAGTGAACATAAAAATGTTGTGACCCTGTAACTCGTGGTTTTCAAGACTGGAGTATTGACGTCCTACAAAGTGACAGCCCTAAGCCACGGAACACAGAAGTTGGAAATCGGGGATCTTCGGGCAATGTCGTTGGGACCCACAAAGTTTGGCTGTTTCAACCTACCCTAATATGAGGTATTTGGCTGCTTTATCTTGCCTGTTGTTGCATATCTAAATTAGTGTTGTTTAGATTAGTTCGCTGTGAAGGTTGCCGTGCGAAGGGTCTCAATACTAAATAATAGAATACAGTAAAATAAACTTAACACCGTACACAATTATCAATAAAGAAAAAGAGTTCAGAGAAAATTTATACGCTAAGCTCCGTGTGTCTAGTTTGACAGTTATACCTTGAATACCTATCATAGTGGTGCACTGAAAAAGGGCGTTTTACAAAATTCACTTTTACAGCATAGGATACTAGGAAAATTAGCCTGTTTTGTTTTACTCTAGGAAAGCCATGAGCATAAATAAATTTATTGCTATGTAAAATAGTGACATAAAAGAGTTCTGTTAGATTTTAAAAGCAGAAAAATATTCCAACTTCAAAGTGAATTTATCATTTAGTGTCCAAACCTTTCACAGACCAAATAACGCTTCGATTTACGGCGTACTTACTTGGACCACCAAAATGATTCGACGCAATGCCGAAGGCCAATGCAGATTTAAAACCGCACTAGTTCTAAAGTTCTAAGTTGAACACTAACGTTAAGGCTGAGTGAGATACGCCTTCGGTCTGTTTTACTGCCTCCAATTTTGAAGTTGGGCTGTAAAACGGGCGTTGTCGGACGGTCGGGATTGCAGGCGGCTCTACTTACACACATGGTGGTTCACGCGAGGATATGTATAAAGTAATTTTAATTGTACGTTTTACATGAACCATAATGACTTAACGTGCTACATGAAAAGTCATTGTCTTTAAGTGGAAGAAGAAGTTTTGTGCGCTGTGGAAATGGTATTATTGTTTTGAATTTTGAATGTTTTACTTATAATATTTTTGAAAATCATCGTTTTGTCAGCCAGTTTTAAGTTTAGGTTAAATTAATGATGCATGCTTTTTCAAAGTACCTGAAAACTATTTGTGTGCCTGATGGCGAAACATGGTGATACATAACAAATTATACTTGGAACATCTTGTAAACCTGGGATGACAAATAAAATTATTTGAATTTCAAAATTTTGAATTTTGATAACCATG
Organism: Pandemis cinnamomeana; assembly: GCA_932294345.1. Lineage (NCBI taxonomy): Eukaryota > Metazoa > Arthropoda > Insecta > Lepidoptera > Tortricidae > Pandemis > Pandemis cinnamomeana. Next base: position 11,617,513 of record OW028721.1, read on the forward strand.
AAAAGCATCTCCAAAACCTAAAATCCGTAAAATACGTTGCTCCCGCTTTTTTATTGATATTGACCTCGGAAGTTTTGAATTAATTAGGTACAAGGAATATTCTCTAAGTCAGACATAATTAAGAAATCGCTCTGTGTGCACATATGGCATCGGTGACCGATCTCGAAAGACTGCCTAAACCGTAGCAAACTACTGATTGACCTTTTAAAGTTAGCGCCTTAACAATCAAAACAATGGATGGTGTTTTTTTTTTTTATTCTGCCTGTCTTGTGACACTCCCCGCAGTATTGTCAATCGGGTTCTTAGCGGAAGTTTTACTGCTAACAGCTTTATGGATACCGCTGCCGCAATGGCCACCAATTCAACTGATACGAAGTTTCCTACCAATTAATTAGTTGATGGCACTCCAAGACGGCGAAGTTTTTGCGAGTGGTCAAAACAATGGAGCCGCGCTTATCTTGCTGTTAGATGTTTGTCCCTTTACAGCTCCTTGGATATTACAAATCGAATCAACGTTTAACAAACGCATAGCACTTGCTTCAAAAGATCTTCACTTAGTTTAGAGAGTGCTTTTCGATTACAAATTGCGATATAACAACCACTAGTCAGATTGTTTTAAACGCGTACCTACGTTGGTCTTCTTTCTCAATAAATTAACTTACTCCACTGAACTTAAATTATTTTCATTGTTTTTTTTTCTCTTTCTTTTGTTCCATAACTACTTTGTTTTATTTTGACTAGTAGAGACTTTATGCATCTCTACTAAAGACTTATATAATTTAAGGCTCGGGGACCTTATACGTCCCTTTTATAAATGTATTTAATTTAAGTATTATAGTAGTATTGTAGTTAGTAGCATAATGTATTTTATTTTGAATAAATCGGCGGCGCATTCTTCTTGGCAATGATGGTATTTTTGAATGCGCTGGTAGGTAGTTTAAAAAGAGACATGTAAATGAGCCCTTGGCGGAATTTGCAAAAAAAAAGTTCTTTTTATTTTTCATTAATTTTTATTTTTTGACAGTTCAAAAATAATGAAACGCTTACAAAAACTTTCCTTAACCTTTTAAATGACGTCTTAATGCGATACAATTCCAATTCCGTTTAGGTTCGCTCGCTGTCAGATCCATACTAAAAATGACAGCTAAGACCTGATCTGAGCCAAAATTGAATCGCAGACGTCATGGTAAGCCCCATGAGCATAAAACGACCAATTACTAACTCCAAATCAAATCTTATCGAAGAAGACAAGCCCAGCAAACTACTGATTACGGCTGCCACGGGCACGTGCACCCTTATCGTGTGACGTCATCAGCTGACGGCAGCATCCCTTTATTGGGCAGGAAGTAATTGAACCGATTTTACAACCTTACACCGTTAATAGAAGTTATAATGCTTATTGCCTCTCTAAGACGTTTTTTAGGGTACTAGCTCTCGCATTTGTTTTTTAGAGTACTAGCTCTCGCATTTGTTTTTTAGGGTACTAGCTCTCGCATTTGTTTTTTAGAGTACTAGCTCTCGCATTTGTTTTTTAGGGTACTAGCTCTCGCATTTGTTTTTTGCGCGGGAACTTTTCAGTTTCCCTGGATAAAAGTCGTCTACATAGGTCTACATAACTTTGTTTTTTTTTTTAATCGATTTAGTGCCTATTTCCTTGCTGTTCTTGACTTCTATACTGGACTGGGAATAAAGAAATAACATAGAATATACCAGTTGTTTCTCTTCCCGCGCAGATAGTAAAAGCCCATCGAGGGAATCGGCAAAATTCGTGGAAATCATGTTATGACCTTTGGCTCTGTCTACCCCGTAAGAGATAAAGATGTGATTCATGTATGTAGTCATTATTTAACCACTTTTTAGAGTTCCGTACCCAAAGGGTAAAACGGGACCCTATTACTATAACTTTGCTGTCTGTCCGTCCGTCTGTCTCCAGGCTGTATCACATGGAACCGTGATAGCTACACTTGAAATTTTCACATAACAACAAAAAGTAAAAACCAGAATAATACTTGGCCGGTTTTTTTTTTCAAGTTATAGGCTGACAAAAGTTTGAAACAGGAAAGAACAGTGAAACTTTACTACGTAAAATTTTTGAATATGGAAACATTTTTGTATGGAAATATTTTCGTCCTCTACCCTACCTTTTTGTACGGGAATCCATTCCAAATAGCAGCTCTCACCGCAGATCAATACGCGAGCACTCGAATTAAATTCCACCAAAACCGTATAACGGCGTGCAATAGTTTTACATGAACATCTGTCTCTAAACCCACTCAAGCTTAATAAAAAATGTACCTAGTACAGCTGGAAAACCGATACGGTGCGGTAAAAATGCTTTCTGCGCTGTCATGCCTCGGTCAGCTACCAGCGCCACAGACTATGACACCGCAGTGTTACCAGATGCAATCTGACAGCAGCAGTAGATTCTTAAAAAATCAGTACCTTACCTTATGTAAGTAGATAAAAATCAGGGGGTGCGAGTCGGGTTACCTCCGCGTGGGGTCGAGAGCTGCGGTTCGTTTTCGGATCCATCCGGGGGGAAGAGCTGTGCTGGGTCCAGTGCACCCTCGGCATCGGCTACTGATTTCTTGGCAGTTTCTGAGGGATATCATTGACTGTTGGCTAAGAGCCCCACCGGGGGGAGGGGTCTTTTGAACGTATTGCCGTACAACGGCATGTCATTTGAGTTTTTCATGTCTATGTTTTTTTTTGTTTTACCTTGTTTATCTTCTCTATAATATAAAAATAAATTGCAAAATGTGTTGCTAAGCGCAAATCTCGAGAGCAGCTGAACCGATTCCGCTAATTCTTTTTTTAGAATATTCCTCGAAGTATGGGGATGGTTCTTACGGAGAGAAAAATTCGAATAATTGCCGGGAAAACCCTAAAAGCAGCCCTTTTCTTTTTCCCATACAAACGTTTTCTAACTAAAATGTAGAGTGAATTTGAACTTTATTGCTTTTCAATGAAGTTCATATTAAATTACAAGCACTCACTGTTGTCTAAGCAATGTAGGTGTGTTCCTAACGTCAAAGAGTCAATTTGCACTGTATTACCGCTGCAAAAAGTTCAAATTCTATCAAAACAGTATGCGTGCCACATTCCAAATCTTTTTGACAGAACGAAATCTGTCGGGTCCGCTACTTTTCTATAAAATTGTGTATATTATCTTATATTATTTGTGTGTCTTGCAAAAAGGAATAAATGTCTTCTTTCTTTTTCTTTCTTTCAACGTTGCCGACATTTTGTCACAAGATTTTTGAATTATATTTTTATTAATTTGACATTGCCGAAGTTGTCGTCGCTATAACGACTTGATACGCCATAAATAAGAAGAAGATAAAAATCAGTAGTTTTAAATACACACAAACACACAAATCACGTCTTTATCCCTTACGGGGTAGACAGAGCCTAAGGTAGCAAAATAAATAAAGGAATCCAAAGACTAACAACAATAAAAATGTATAATGCTGCTTAAGAAATCGAACAACTGTTTAAAACAGAATGAGATCACGAAGACAATAAAAATAGGTAGCAACTGTGGTCATTCTTAAGTACAAATGAAGTCGTTGACATCGTATACCGCTTCGCTTATCAGTTTCCCAGGCTGTGGTTTTGAAGGCACTGTCGCAGCCAGGCTGTGTCCCCCAGCCGTAACGCCGGTGCTATGCCGAGGCAACAGATGGCCAGTGGCTCTATCCTTACGAGTCGGAATTTCTATATTCGAGACGTGAAATGAAACAGTCCAGTAGGCTATTACCTAACTGGCTCGCAATCGCCATCGCGTTCTTCTTTTTTAACTACCACAAGTAAACTGGCTTTCGAATGAAAGAGAAAGTCCATCCGTTTGAGAGCTGCCACACATACACACACAAAGACGTAGTCACCAAATTAATAACACCCCACTTTTAGCGTCGGGTGTGAAAAAATATATTTACCTTGCTACTCCGCTACTTACGTGCAATAGGTAAGCCATGTCCGAAATATATAAGTTTTAACTTGCAATCCCTCTCTCCTCGACTGCCACATAAAACATACATCAAAACCACGAAATCGTTGGCGTACACGGGAAAGCATGTAAAAACATATATATATTTCGCACAAGCTTGGCTATTTTGCACGTAAAAAGCGGGGTAGAAAGGTAAAGGTTTTTCGTTCATAAAAACAAAGTTTACTCCCTAGGCGATGCGGCAAGTCATCATTATTTTGATTCCCGTTTCCACTTCCACCTACAACCACGATAAGCGTGGTCTTTAGCTCTTGTTACCTAAAATAGACACGTTACTTATGTATGTATGTTACCTCTTCAGTAAATTAGTACCAGGTAACAGTAAGTAGTTAGTTACATTACACCGTGCTCAACACGGCGTTCGCTCTCGCTCTAAATTGCGTGCAACCGCAAGCATATCGTACCGGGTAACATTACCAGGCATTATTATCCTGATATCCGGGTGATCCGGACTAATCCCCTCCAGTCAATTATCGGTGCGGAAGGGGGGTCTCCCGGGCAATGCTTGCGTAATGGAAAACGGGGGCCTCGGAAAAAGTTCGCGCGGCGTAAATAGCTGCATGTTGAGCGACAAGGGCGAATACTTCGGTCTCATTATCATCCTGCTTGTCCCACTGCTGGGCACAGGCCCCAGAATAACTATGATGAGTGAAGGCTGGCATCATGTTCTTGAGACTTGAAATTTGTCAGATAATGTATCTTGTGTAACTCTTTGTTGAACAAAAAACACGATGATTTTACAGGGTACAAGATAAGCTGATGTGCAAAGGCGAACTCATCCCTTAAAGGTATCGCTTCCTTCGAACGATTGACAGGAAAACAGAAACAAGTGCGGGCATAATAAATTACATAAATATATACACAAAAACATACATGTACCGCTCAGGAAGACTCATTAAGCCAATACTTCCTCAAGCAATTTCGCAGAAAGACAACCGATTGAGACTGCTAATTAAGGAGGAATGTATGGAAATTACCTAGGAATAGAGAGCTAGTATTTTTGTATCTTTCCATGGAGACGAAACCACAAGCTTTACATAGTATAAAACTGTCCCTGTATGCTTAGATCTTTAAAACTAAATTTCTAAACGACACTAAAAATTAGAACACATAGAAAAATCCGAAAAGTAACGCTATGGCCGGGAATCGAACCCGGTTCCTCGTCATTCCGTGACGCGTGCTAATACCCCTACACCGTCCATAGCAGGTGGGTAAGCCTTCGATTTTTTTTATAGCTGTTACTAAAGGTCAAGTCCTTGTTACTAAGCGATTTTTTGTCGCTAAGTTTTAAACTACGCAACGGATTTTGATGCGGTTTTTTTTAATAGATAGAGTGAGTCCAGAGGAAGGTTTACATGTATAATTCTTCGCAGACGAAGTCGCAAGCAGAAGCTAGTAAGCTAGTAAAAGTTATATGAGTACGTCTGGTTAGGACATAATCCCAGACAGATAGATAAAAGATCACATGTTACAGTCATATTATCCGCAACGTAAGTGTTTATGAAGGCTAGACGCAATAACTAATAATTACAGTTCAAACAGCTTATGATACTAAAGGTCGAATGAAAGTGAAAATTATTTATTCGCTAGCACCTAGCCCGCGACTTCATCCGTGCAGAATTTAAATTTATAAGGCAGTTTCAACAAATATCCTACTAATATTATAAACGCGAAAGTTTGTAAGTATGGATGGATGTTTGTTACTCTTTCCCGCCAGAACGGCTGGACAGATGTGGATGACATTTGGAACATAGATAGATTATAATCTGGAACAACACATAGGTTACGTTTTATCCCGGAAAATTGTGTCGTTCCTGCAGGATAGCGATGAACGAATTCTATGCAGACGAAGTTGCGGGCAACAGCTAGTATTTCATATATTTTTCTTTATTGTACTAACATTGTCTTTATGTGATTCAAAAGTAATGGAATCATGTTGTCCTGGTTGGACAAATTAGTTGGACCACGGGTCGGTAGCTTACTAAACGTCATTTTTTGGTACCTACTCGAAACTTGTAGGAATGGCAAAAGTCAGTTTCACTAATCACTCTTCTATCCAACAGAGGATTTAAGTAATGAAATAATTTCACAGAATCAATTTAATATTTAGCGAGGTAACATGAAACAGGAGAAATTAAACAAAATCTCCTTCCCAAGGTGTCTTGTTAATTTAATTAATTCGGCGAAATATAGGGCACTTCATGGCACTTAAAGCATTTATATAGATAATTAACTTAATTGCCATGTCCTTAAGTTGAGCGAGCACACTTAAACGGCACTTCAAAGAAAATGTCTCATGTACTTAGCTACCTTTTGCCTTGTAAGTATGTACGCACCTTAGTGTTCCTATATCAAAATTCTGCAAAAAAAACTTAGCCGCCTTTGTATCGTAAACGTTATGGACGGGAAAGAGAAAGAATACAACTGAGCACTTACTAATCTTATAATCCTGTCTACTTGTCCTATTCTCCTTCTACTTATATACATATGCGAAAGTTTATGAGTATGAATGGATGTTTGTTACACTTTCACGCCAGAAAGGCTAAACAGATCTGGACGGAATTTGGAACATAAATAGATTATAGTCAGGAATAACACATAAGCTACTTTTTATCCCGGAAACCCTTTTTATCGGTAGTGCGCGCGGGATAGCGATAAACGCATTCTTTGCAGACGAAGTCACGGACAACAGCTAGTATTATAAATAATAGTTTATAGGGATGTATGAATGAATGGATGGATGGCTGTTTGTTAATCTTTCACGCCAGAACGAACATGGGATGTCGACAAGAAAGAGCTAGCAAATAAATATGATAAGTAATAACTGGCTATATTGCCGACGACTTAATCTGCAAAGAATTAGTTTGTTCGTTACGGAAACAACGCAATTTGTATGAGCTATTCCAGACTAAAATCTATCTTTGTAAGAAATTTCATTCAGTTCTGTTCAGTTGTACATACATACACACAAATCACGTCTTTATCCCTTATGGGGTAGACAGAGCCTAAGGTAACAAGACCTACAGGCCACGTTTAGCAAGACTGTGGGCGTATAGGTGGGAAGTGGAATCCAAATACAGATGGATTGGTATTTAGCCGCATCGCCTGTAACATGGTTATTTTATTATGATTTTCGCCCATTCCCTCGATGGGCTTTTATCATCTGCACGGGAAGAGAAGCAACTGGTACATTCTATGTTTTTTTTTTGCTCCCAGAGCAGCATGGAAGTGTTTTAAAAGTTCTTTAATTTTAGTTCACTCCCTGAATTTATATTTTAAATTAAAATAAGAAAAAAAATCTAAATTAGCAGAACTTGTTGACCGGCTACACAGAGATAGAAACAACATTTCAACGGAAAAAGGGTTTTTCTACAAAAATATAAAGTTAGCTCAGCTTATCTTAAAACTATACGGTTGCTTGAAAGTTTTGTTTCCACTACCATTGGAAAGATAATTCATCAATATGGAGGAGACATTACAAAATGTAGTTATTTGGAATGACTTAGTACTCTAGTACGAAGAGCTGACAGCTTCCTCGCAAAACGAATCAGGGGGGCTACTCCAAAAGTCAATTTTCGAATTTCGTATCATACCGTCCTTCTCATTTCCAAATTAAAGATTATTAGTGTGAATGTAACGAAACGAACGAAATCGATTTTCGGAGCATAAAGCCAGCGCCTATCGCGACACAGCAAGGAAATATTGCCAGCAACATTGATTCTATGCCGCAGGGGCGGTCTTTTATTGATCTAATTTAGTTCTAGTTTAGTTACTTGTTGTTGTTTTTCGTAGTTTGTAATTTAACGGTTAGTTCAGCGTGATCATGATATATGCAGCTGCGTCGGAATTAGTCGATAAACTCAACAAAGGATCGAAATATGAGATGATAATTATGAAAGCTGAAGCATTCCATTATTCCCCGGGTCATTAACTTACTATGTACTACCTAACTCGTCTTTTTATGATTTCCTCAGTCGGTACTTTGTCAACGGTGTGCTCACGTGCATTCATTGTGCGCGAGGTTTCACCGCTAAGATCGGCTATATAAGCCATCTTCGGGCGCATGAGCGTCATACTAACTAGGAGTCGAAGTGGTCGCCATGGCCGAAATCGGTCGGAAGGATCATCATCATCACTTTGCAGAATTATTTATCCACGAACTAGAATCGATTACCTCGCTCGGCTGTGGTTAATCGGTGTTGAATTCTGGAAAACCACCAAAAAGTTAATTGCGTAATAAAAACAAGTGACAATCCAAAATGAACTCCTTCATTTTCATTTCCCTTGGGAGTCTCAAAGTTATTAAAATAAAAATTAATTTCCTAGCGATCCAACACAGCAATAACCATTGGTAAACTCGCAAATCTTTATCTCACTTTTTAGTCCAGTTTATTTGGCGTAGTTTCTTGGCAGAGCCGACCATCTTTTTTTCTCTATCTAAATGTTATTGCAAACTTTTGACAGCCACTTGTTCGTTTTGTTTCGAGTCAGCGTTAGTAGGAAACCGACAATGTTCTGCTCCAGTTTTGCTGTTTTGTGATAGCTTTACGAGATTTTCACCTTCGACTGACATAAGCAATGTAGGATTACGTTTCATCACCGGAGAGTTTGTTCAAGAGAATAGAATAGGATAACGCGTGTAAATTGAGCGATGAACTAAAGTAATGGGTGTTAACCAAGGGGTCAGCGACCTAAAACTCGCGAGATATACCGTAACTACTTCTGACTTCTTGTTTATGACACGTTAGAGCCGATGAAACAGATGCCTCTTTGTTGCTACTTTAACCATCCTCCCACCACATTATACAGTAGTATAGTCCAAACTCTGAGTCGATAACGTTAGGCGCAAAAAGTCAAAAGAATCGGAAACAAACAAATAGAAATATCTAAATGATACTGAAAACTAGAACACATTAAAGTAAAGCTACGGCTGGGAATCGAACCCGGATCCTCATCATTTCGCGATGCGTGTTTTTTTACCCATACACCACCCATAGTAGGTAAGCTATGGCCAGGAATTGAATCTGGATCGTCATTATTCTTTAAAGTAAAGCTATGGCCGGGAATTGAACCCGGATCCTCATCATTCCGTGGCGCTTGCTTTTACCTCTACACCACCTATAGCAGATAATAGCTTAGACAATAGGCCATAGCGGCTACAGCTTTATCGTTTAGAAATATAATCTCTAATAACGGGAAAAACCGTAAAAATAAATATAAAAAATTAAGAAGCAAAATTCTTGATTCATTTTGACAGTAAACAAAATTAAATGGAGATCACGTTTTTATATGAATAGAAAGGCAAACGAGCAAGTGGGTCACCTGATGGTAAGTGATCACCACAGCCCATAGACACCCGCAACCCCGGAGGGATTGCAGATGCGTTGCCAACCTAGAGGACTAAGATAAAATGCCTCTTGTGCCCGTAATTTCTCCGGCTGTCTTACTCTCCACACCGGAACACAGCAGTGCAAGCACTGCTACTTAGCGGCAGGATTAGCGAGTAAGATGGTGGTAGCGATCCGGACGAACCTTGCACAAGGCCCTACCACCCGCAATGTGATAGTAACGTGATAGTAACTCCGTTACCTACGAATACCCGCAACATTAGAAAATTGTAAACAGTAGGTACAGAGGGCTACTTATAATACCTTATAAACCCATAGGGTTTTTTTAGTGGTTGCCACAAAAAACAGCAGCGCAAGCTCTGGGGCAGGATAAGGGAGTTAAATATTGAACAAGGTTACCATTTACATAGAGACATAAAACCAAATGGTTCAAATACTTGTGGTTAAAATATAAATTTGTTTTACGCGACACACCCGCATGGATCATTGTTCAAACATTTATGTAACACCGAACGCGGGATTGGTAAATAAAAAAGTTGGAACTGAAAACGATGACGAAAATCATCATCATCATCAGCCTGAACACGTCCAGTGTTGAACAAAGGCCTCCCCCTTAGTACACCATGATGACCGACAACTCGCCATGCATCCACCGGTTTCCCGCAACTTTCACGATGTAGTGGGAGGCCTGCCATCACTGTGTCTTCCGGTGCGTGGTCGCCACTCGAGAACTTTTCTTCCCCAACGGTTGTCTGTTTCGCGAGCGATGTCAGAGTATTCTATGAGCAGAATCGAGGAAGCCCAAACAGCATCCTGAAAGTCTGAAACTAGCCCACGTGTAGAAACTTTGACAGTAATCTCTAAATAAAGTCAGCTTCATTATGCCGGAGACTTTGGTTCTGTTAGATCACTTCGTTCCGAATTCGATCATTCAGAGAAACTCCGAGCATAGCTCTTTCCACCATACGCGTAATAAACATTTTCATTTCTCATGCTAAAAAAAGTTAGTATCTAAGTATGCAGGCTGCCTTTTTATGCTCTAGTGCAGGGGTAGCGAACCTTTTTTGGTGGACGTGCCATTTTTTCACCATCATTTATTATGACCACATTGCCCGTTTTCCGCCCTATTTCATAATAAAAGAATCTTAATCTTAAATTTAATGGACAAAAATATTTTTTTATTATTGGCGTGCCCAAATTATTTTGAAGTGTGCCAACAGTGGCACGCGTGCCATTGGTTCGCCAACCCTGCTCTAGTGCATAGAGTATTGAAATCCCGACGATTCGTAAACCTCCTTTAGTACTAAGCTTTTATTTAGCGTCACCTAAAACAGTCTAGCGGGACAAAAATATTTGTCTGCATAAATCTCACGGAGTCACCACTGTCCACGGCCCGTGCTTTCGGGTTTTACTGCGTCGTTAGGTGCACAGTGGTGCACTCGTACTGCGGTTAGCAAGCTCAGCTAGTTCGTTTCGGTGCACAGCGCCAAAGACTAGTCGTTTCGCAGAAGCGGAAGTTGCATAGGCACAGTTTGATAAACTGTTTTTAATTACTATCAGATGAACCAAGAAAAAAAAAATATTTTTTATTTCTTGATTTTTATGTTTACTTTTACGGTTTTACCGTTAGAAATTTAATTTCTAAATGTCTATGAAAATTAGAACACATAGAAAAATCCGAAAAGTAAAGCTATGGCCGGGAATCGAACCCGGATCCTCGTCATTCCGTGACGCGTGCTATAGGGGAGAAGTGGCATGAAAGAGCCAGGTTTTGAAAGAGTCACTTGCATTATTTCGGTAGTTTTAGAACAGATTTGGTTGGCAATATTATTTTTAGGTGGCAAAACTGATTTCCTGTCCTCCACAAACATTTGACAGTTCGCCGAAGCCAACCGCCATCGGTGCATCGAGTCGAAGTTTTAGGCACTCAAAAGTAAGGTTTTTGTTTCATCTTAGTTGTTTTTTGGTATTTTTATGCTAACAATTATAGGCAAATGGGTTATAGACTCAGTTGGTGCATATATTTGGCTTTGCAGCTGCATAAAAACTTATCTGCAAAAGGTCTGATGTTGTTGCTATTTTGAAGTTTATATATTTTTTTGGAACAAGTCGTGAAAGAGCCGGGTCAATGGGCATTGAAAAAGCCAGCTCATGAGTATGGTGGCATTAAGGGGCAATTGATTTTTTTTTGTAAGAAATGTTTTTAAGTTTAAAAACATATATTTGATGTTCCTAGCAGTCTGACAATTTATTTTATTTATTTTATAATTACATTTAATGAATAGATAGATATTTAGGCTCAAAGATAGCAATATTTTGGTTATGATAGAAGATTTTTTTTTATTTAGAGACTGTTATTAGCAATTTCTTAAAAAATATTGTTAAAATTGTATTTACGTTTTTTTATGTCGCAGATATTATTTTTGATAATTTTCATAAATAACTACGTGTTGTTATAATTACCGGCTCTTTCAAAACTTATGGCAGCTCTTTCAATACCGAGCTGTGATGAAAGAGCCGAATGACACATTTTTTTGAAATGCGTTTTTCGTTGATTTTTATATATTATTTAAGATTTTTTTTTACGAGATTACGTACTCAAATAAATAAAGAATAATTTTTAAAATAAAAAATTACATGTTTTTCATTATAAGTTGTATTTTTTCCTCCGTAAAGAAAACTGGCTCTTTCATGCCACTTCTCCCCTACCCCTACACCACCCATAGCAGGTGGGTACCCAGTCTCCGATTTTTTTTTTTTTTTTTTTAATTAGTTTTATTAATGTTTAGGGTTAACCGATAAAGGAATATACAGAAGTTTTATAATGTGGAATCACTTCATAATGTCACATGTTCACTCGAAACTGCAATCGAACTCTTGACTTATTTAATCATCTCCAGCCTAGTTAAGGCCTGCTGGGCACAGATCTTCTCTCACAATTAAGGGAAGGCTATATATTCGACCTTTACACACAAGAGTACATATTTACCCTGGGCTCTGTCTACCCCGTAAGGTATGAAGACGTGATTTGTGTACGTATGTAGGATTTTTTCTTCCATCAGGTGACCCACTAGATCGTTTGTCTGGCCTCTCTAACATAAAAAAAAAAAAATCACGTAACAGAATTATACTATTCAATTACTTCGATAAACAAATTACAGAAAAAGACTTGAGCAACTGTAGAAAGCAGATTTTTAAGTGTACGCGATTAAAGGATTCAACTTTTTCGTTGGTAAGTGTTAAGCCAATGTGTTACGGGGTAGACAGAGTCTAAGGTGACAAAAACTACAGTCCACAATAAGCAAGATTGTAGGCGTATAGGGCAAATGGAATCAAAATAGTGATGGGTTGCTAGTCACATCGCTTACAACATGATTCCTATGATTTTCGCTCTAAGAGTAGCAACTGGTACATATGTATTTTCTTTCCCAGACAATGATAACGTAGCAATATTAGGGCATTTTCAAAAAAACATGTACCTACCTTTGACTTTTTTTTCCAAAATGATGACATTTTGGGTTTTTCTGAATCAGAATTATTAGCACTATTTAATTTGGAAAGAAAAAAAGTGTCCATTGGTTTTTTTGTCAGTTTTGTGACACTATTTTCATACGATTTATATGGGGCGTCACAAAACTGACACGAAAAAGTTGTATGGGAAATTAAGTAATCTTGTTGGAAAAAGGGTACAGGTTTTTTGAAAATGCCTATTAACATTACGTAGTCTGAGACGTAGAAATCTTAGAATTTTCTAGATTTAATAAAATCCCGTGAGGAGTGTGTCTCAAGCCGTATTCCTTAAATCTTAAATGCGATTAATACGATGAACTCTCCAAAATAATTCGACGTTCCGTACGAAAAGGATTACAAAGGATTTTGCTATAATTGCTCAGTAACGAGTACCTACCTCGAGTAATACTTGTTTGAGCCCCAATCGCCTGGCAATTATCGTCTTACAGGAATTTCAAATAGGATTAAATCCTTTAAGTTCCCATGGAGAATACTCCCTTGCTACAAAAAGGGATAGGTACTTAATACTTATTTGTTTTCTCCAACTAAAAATATATGGCTTAATTCCCGATTATAAGGGCGTGTTTCACCACTCTCTGTAAAGTTCTAGTTATCTTGAGTATCAGTTATCTATGATGGCGTCTCTGTCTATTTCGTAGTAAGGAATAGAAAGGGAATCATAGGTAACTGACACTTAAGATAACAGGAATTTTACAGAGATTGGTGAAAGAGGCTCTTAGTGTCACGAAAATGTAATTGCTTTGTTAAAGATTATCAACGGATCTTTAACAACAGGTTTCCTGCAAAAATAAAACGAGTATCAAAAATACACTAAAGTATAAAATAGTCTAATTCATATTTAAATGGATTTTAGTCGGTCAAAAAACTTCTTCTTTTTCTTTATATTTGTGGCATATCAAGTTGTTATAGCGACGACAACTTCGCCAATGTCAAAGTACCAAAAATGTAATTCAAAAATCTTGTGACAAAATGTCGGCAACGTTGTACGGTAACACGGTCAACGACCCCCTCCCCCCTGTCGGGCTCTTAGCCAACGGTCAATGATATCCCTCAGAAACTGCCAGGAAATCATTAGCCGATGCCCAGGATGTACCGGACCAAGCACTGCTCTTCCCCCCGGACGTATTCAAAAACGAACCGCAGCTCTTGACCATACGTGGAGGTAACCTGACTCGCACCCTGCCAAGAAACTTCATTTCACCTCAAAGTTCAACTAAAGCTACAAATAAAGCTATGGCCGGGAATCGAACCCGGATCCTCGTCATTCCGTGAAGCGTGCTACACCATCCATAACTGTCACGTGACCTTGTTACTATACGAATTTTTATCGCCAAGCGTCATCTGTTTGAATGATGTGTCTGTATAACACAATTACAAACTCCCGTGGAACCTCTACTGTCCACTAACTACTGTGCGTGTGTCAAAAAATCAAGAAATCAAATTCTTGATCTATTTGATAGAATCTAGAATCTGTCATAAAAATGATAGAGCACTTACTTGGTCGACTGTATGTTGCATTGTGTTATTCTGTTATTCTATTCTTCACCATTAACCGAATGACACAAAATAAACAGTCAACATTTTCCTCCCACACACCATATTTTCTGACTTCACAGAAATAAACGAAGGACAGCAAAAAAATCTGCATCCATCTTCTTTCAACCGTAAAAGATCTACTGCGTACAGTCAGAAAAAATGTTCGCAAAATAAACAACCGAGAGGCACTGGCCATTTATAACTGCAAATTGGGGGGAAAGCAAAGGTCTCAAGGCATCTCGTTAAGGGCCCACGCCTAAGACTTATAGGGGAATATATTTCCATTTTATACAAACCCTCAGTGCTGCTTATTGATAGAAATTTTATACAGCAAATTAACTTGCGTATACACTCGTACGTATACTAGGCAAATTGTCACTTCATATGAAGACAAACATTCTAATCATCTGTTACGACATTTCATTTAAAATTATAAAAAAATAAAAACAGGAGGTCTCTTACATTCATAGCTGCATCAGTACATACGACTGAGCTACCAAGCTCACATTACACGCGATGAAATTATTCTTCCACTAAACAAAATGTTTAAATAACCTATAGAATACGAGATCTGTGAAGGTACTACAACACAATTAGCACACATTGGCCATGTTAGTGTGAATGCTCTTGTGGATACCGAACCTTTTGGTTGTGTGTGTAATTAAGGCAGCGGATAGGTGCGGATAGGATAGAACACACAATGGACAATTAGGGTGCATACCGAATAGCTTTGTTGTGTTTACATTGAACATTTTATGAACTTTCGGATACATTTTACTCTGCTGTAGTCAACTGCTTGAATGGATTAGCATAGGTACGCTTATTTCTCGTTACCATTGTACAGTCGGCCAACTAAATAGTATATAATTTTCATGCGACTTCCTTTCAAATGAAAATATTGCTACAGTCGAACATTACAATACAATACAAATGAGATTATGTGGAAATGAGCAGCCAAATTTAACAGTAAATAATGTTATATTAAAGCAAACACACAAAAATAGCCTCCTACGTGTGTACGCACGTCAGTCTCTAGATCAACAATCACAATTATTCATGTCATGTCAGGGCACGTTCTGTGTTGCTTAGACAACCGTTTGAACACTAACATACCTACATTATGTAAGTAAATATTACATTATCAGGCAGTATAAATTATCAACCTCTAATATATACAAATACTCTTTATTGAACACCACAAATCAGAACAAAACAATACAGCAACAAAGAACAAGGTAGACAATGGGCGGTCTTATCGCTTAACAGCGACATCTACCAGACAACCAATAAAAGATAGAAATGAGACGGAGACAGTTTAAGTAGGTAACGGAAACAAATAGGAGAAACGCGGGGATAATAAAAACAACAACACGAAGATTTGAGCAGACAGCTGTTTTTTATCAATATAATTTTATGACGTACGTTCTTCCATACTGGTCAGGAAGTAAAGAAAAAACATAGAATATACCAGTTGCTCCTCTTCCCGCGCAGATGGTAAAAGCCCATCGAGGGAATGGGGCAAAGTCTTAGGAATCATGTTATGGGCGACGGCTAGCAACCCATCACTATTTGGATTTCCCTTTCCACCTATACGCCCTTAATCATGCTAAACGTAGCCTTGTTAGGCGTAGGTTTTGTTACCTTGGGTTCTGTCTACTTGTAAGGGATTAAGACGTGATAATATGTATGTATGTATGTATGTACCAAAGATTTTGAATTTTAGGGGTGGCAGATTACATATTTCGCTGATGGTACTTAATGAAAACCTATATTGAATAATTAAGTGCAAGCGCAAGTAAATTTCCATAACTTTTTACCTAGGCAGCACAAAAGAAATCGTTATTATTTCTAACTTTTCTTAAACTTAGCCCCATAAAAGTGGGAGCGAATTATTTCTTAATTTTAATTCGCAAACTTTGTCCGAGTCCTCCTTTTTGATGCAAATCACTTTAACTTTTAACGTTTTCGTTAGGAAATGTGAATTAATGGCCTTGTTGCTCCTGTTGTGGATTAGGTTTGATTAAAAAACCGGATTGTAATAAAAATACGAAACTAACTTAGGAGGTAGTACAAATTATTCTGTATAATTATGAAACATTCAGATAAAAAAATATCTCTCCACGCAAGAGGTTATCGCGTAGAGCGACAAAATTATTACTACCTACAACTTTTTGTATTTCATCTTCAATCACTACCTATTATGTACCAATTTATGCATGCGTCCCACTGTTGAACACAGACCATTCAGAATGAGAGGAATATCTGTCAAATCGAAGTACCGCTGTACTACAGAGCTTTCTACGATAAAACAGCAGAAACTAGAGAAAAACTGACTTATGAAAAGATATGTAAAGCAAGTTCTCCAAAAGTGTCGAAAAACGTTTCAACACACCACGCAAATTCTTGACCTCTTTGGCTCAACTTCCAAGGGCTCTTTTACTTAGCTAAGTTTCCCAAGTAGAGTACAACCATAACTACCTATGTATAGTCCGGCCAAGAAATTGGCACGCCAAAATATAAAGTGATAAGTTTCGCAATACGCGACTCGAACGCTCGAGATTTATGCGCCAGCGAATTGGTATGGAGAATTCCTTTTGCAAAGGTTGGGGCCAACTTGAAACAGTTTCTCAGTATTTTGTGTTATTTTTAATAATTTTTGCTTGTTCTATGGCCAATTATTTTATCAGAGACACCTCACTTTAACTTTAGCCTTATCCTGGTCAATGAAATTTAACATTGACCTTGTTTTTCTTTGATATCATTATTTCAATATTGTCTGTACCTAATTGTGCTATTATCTATATAACAACAGAAATATTTTACATCAGCGAAGTGTTTTGTTTTTTCTTTATAAAATGACGCCTGTAAAACCTGTTAGAGAATTCCTAATTTAAAATTCAAAAGTTTAAAAGTGCATTAAGAAAGACCACCATTGCCAAGAAGAATGCGCCACAATAAACTTGGGATCAAGTCATTTTTTCAGAATAAAATAAATTTACGAATTCGAAGTATGAAATTATAAGGATAGGTTGTAATATTATATCGGAACCTCAGATTACAAAAAGTATAAGCATGAAAAGATTTCGGCAAAGGCAGGTCAGAATTAAACAAAATGCATTTCTGCGAGATCAAACAAGAACTGAAGAGATCCTTAGAACTGTAGTTCGTGAAATTGATGCCCGCTGAGACTTTAAGGTTCCAATGTGGCGCTGGCGACCGCGTACCAAAAAACCAGCTGTTGATATCCCAGTAAGATGGACCGAACACCTTCGACGAAGGTGGAAGATCACAGAAAACTATTGGCTCCGGTGGTGCTAAACCTATCGCCGTGGTAATCCACCATCCGACGTCTTTCGATTGATCATCATCACCGTATACCAGGCCTCTCCAACTACACGCCATTGTGCACGATCCTCGGCTACACTCATCCAGATCTTGCCAACCTTGCTAGGATTATCACTCCACCCATTCTGAGGGCGTCTGAGGGTTCCGAGCAGTGAGCAATTGTGCTGTAGCTCGAGATCTTAACACTCCTATTTTAAAGAACCCCTTACTATATTCTCCCGGGAAACCACCGTCTGAGGGTTCATTCAACACCCGGGGAGTTCGCGGGAGACATTTTCTCCAAGACCGCAGCAAGCGTGTCCGTATAGGTAAAGCACGTATAAGTTTTTTGGTTGAAAAATTTTCCATACTAGACAGTGGCACCCAATCTTTAGCTATGCAAATTTAATTTTCCTCCGCCCGCGCTCGGCTTTGCCTTCACCGGCGTCATAAAAATTCAATGTTCAGGTAAATCATAAACGGGACACGGATACACGGCGCGGGATATCCAATGGAGCTTCCCGTTCTAAAACAAAATGGACCCATTTGATAGAAACCGATTTGAATAAGAATGGCTCGTTGATGTTCATTCGTAGTGGAAATGTGTCGAATTTAAACTGTTGCGGATCTCTGACGTGATTTACAGTGAAGCTGAAGCACGTTGTATGAGAATGTAATAAGATATCAATGTCAAATAATTGAGAATGAGTGTCGAGGATTAAAAGACCGCGAATATGGTAGATTCGTTCGTCTATTCTATATTACTGTTATCGCTGATGTTATAAAGTCAATTTTGTCCAATAAATATTTTCAGTGCTATCTTAGCTTTTATTGGTTTTGTCTTACTCAGCGCCTTGGTGCAAATTGTTATGCTGCGTAAGTTTTTTCGAAGGAAAAAGAACAATTTTAATTTAGAGAATAGAATGAAATCGGATGGCAGACTCATGGAAATCTTCGGTAGTAAAGCAGCGCATACAAATTTAATCGTAACAAGTTTTCACGGCTCAACTTTGTTATTGCCCATTTCGTATTAAAACTTCGCTTTACAGCGCCTTACTTCGTTAAAAGTACAAGATTATTATATAGTTTGACAATCTTTTGCTTATTATTAATTTCCTGGTCTGTTCCCAGATTTGAGGAATAAAAGGTAGCTTTTCGTTCGCGGTAACAAGCAAAGTGACTCGTAAAAACATGTACCTACATAAGGGGTGTTCATCGAAACTAACTAAACCACGTGACGAAATATTTTGAAATGAATTGAGAGCCCTTGTATGAGAGCCATTGTAAGGCACAATTGTGACTTCTGCAGTATATAAAACACAAGTCACAAATTCAAGACGTTTCAGAAACTGATTGTAGTACTTTACACTTTATATAAAGACTTGGAATAATCTGAACAAAATAAATATGGCAAACAGGCTGGTACGGCTGCGCGCTGGCAGGACTGGAGAGCGAATGAAATGGCAGCTCTGATAGATCGAAAACAACAAATCTATATCTATACTAATATTATAAAGAGGAAAGATTTGTAGTACCTATTTTTGTATGTTTGTATGTTTGTAATGAATAGGCTCAAAAAGTACTGGGCCGATCTGGATGAAATTTGGAACATAGATAGATTATAGTCTGGAATAACACATAGGCTACTTTTTATCCCGGAAAATTGCGTGATTCCCGCGGGATAGCGATAAACGAATTCTATGCAAACGAAGTTGCGGGCAACGGCTAGTTACTTATAATTTTGAAAAAGGAGCCGAATACAAAATCTGTTTTTTTTTTTAAGTTAAATAATAAAAAGGTAAAATTTTGTACCAAGTTATATCAACCTCGTTACAATGGAACCCTCTGTACTGTTATTCCTCTGAGCATTAAAGAAAAATACATTACCTATTTTTATCTACGACGTATTTTTCAAATGAAATATCGAACGTTAGCAATTCAACGGAAACTGCAGTCTCCACGTACTGGATAAATGTCTTGCAGTAATGGGAGGAGACATTTGACTGCACTAACCGCAGAGTGCTTAAAACCGGAGATACCTTTAGCTGTTTCTGCCATTTCTCGAAGAGGGTGACGTGTATGGATACGTACAAATCGCGTTTAGGTATTACGCACACTGATATCAATTTTTAATGCGTTTCTTTTTACAAAGGCACAAATAGAAATAAAATATAAGTTTTGGTCATAAAAGGCGTTTTAATACAAGCTTTTTGCTTATTGAACTTTACTGTTCTTTAATTATATTTAGAATTATTTTTCAATTTTTTTAATGTTCGGTGTGAAAAGTTAAATCAATTTCATCTTGGGCGTTACCTAACACATGAATCTCTCATTACGCTCTGGATTCGATGTAGCGCCCACGCCGTAAATACATCATTCTGCTCCCTTGTGACACAAATAACTATTGTTCATTGAAATTTACCTCCGCATAAGTAACGCCTGATTCAATAAAGGGAAAGCCTACGTGGCCTGCTCCAGTCGTGAATACTTTAAGATCCTGACTACTACTGCACTCTAGTACACTAACGGAACAATAATGTTCGATTGGGTCCAACGAAAAATGACATAAAGTGCATGGGAGAAACAAACAAAGCCACTTCTTTCACAGTGCTTGGTATAAAGTCACCTCTTTGACTACCTACCTAGCTGTATGTATTGAGATACAATAATTTGTTACACTCATATATCTCGTCTTTATCCCTTACGGGATAGACAGAGCCTAAGGTAAAAAAACCTAGGCGAATCAAAATAGTGATGGGTTGCTAGCCGCGTCGTCTATAATATGATTCCTGAGACTTTCGCCCATTCCCTCGATGGGCTTTTACTATCGGCGCGGGAAGAGAAGCAACTGGTAAATTCTATGTTTTTTCTTTGACCAGCGTGGAAGAAATATACAATAATTTGTTATTTACATTAATTTTGCTGGATAAGAAAACCGTTGGAATAAACATAATGTTGCTTTGCTTAAATAGCACTTATTAAAAAGCCAAATAATAAAATGAAATTAATCCATTTTTTGCAGGTGGTTGAGTCAATATGATATAAACGCCACTGTGAAATGTTTCTTAGGATTTTTACATACATATATACATAAATCACGTCTTTATCCCTTACAGACAGAGCCCAGGGTAACAAGACCCAAAGGGCACGCTAAGCAAGATTATAGGCGCATAGGAAGTGGCAAGGAATCAAAATAGTGATGGGTTGGAAGCCGCATTCCCTAAAACATGATTCTTAAGATTCAAGATCATTTATTTTTATGACCCCTTGTAATATTATAGTACAGTTATAACTACCTTTATCCGGCCAACATTGCCGAATATCAGCAACGGCTTGTATCTGTCAGCTCCTATGTTGTCTGTACATAATCCTCGCTTATATATTATACATATGTATACAGCATATTTACCCGCGGCAGAACTCCTAAATCATCACGTTTCACTAAATTACATCCTTTCCCCGACTACTGGCAAACTTATGCTAATCAGTGCCACAGTGGGTAAATTATAACAGTGTTCCAATCAAATATAAATGGGCCGCAGACTAAAAGACAGGGGCTGCGATCCCCGCTCTGGTTCGTGGCTGGTTCAAAGGGTTGCCATTGCAGTACAAAGCGGCAACGCGGCCAGCATAATGGGAACCTTTGAACCAGGCACGAAACAGGGGGACATTTTTTAGGCTAATTTTTAATAATTTTTAACATAAGTTACTTTTAATCAACTTTCGTAGTTTTAGTGATCCTTACTATTGTTTAGTTTTTAATGGTTTGTATATTAATAAATAAATATAAATATATTTTGTTAAATAAAAAATATGTCCATTTCGTGGTGGCCATGGCCAGAAGATGCACAACGTTGTACTCCAGAGGTCTCCGGACATTTTTTTTTCATAGTTCACTTGCCATGAAAGAAAGAAGATTATGTATGCCTATATTTCAATTTTGGAGAAGACCTCTGCTTATTTACTAAATTATCAAGTTTGAATGTAAAAAACAAGTTGTCTTTTTAATTTGTCTTTTGTTTCTTGTTGTTTTTAATTTTAATTTAGATTTGCTTACATTTTGTTGCTTCCTTAGGTTTGGTTTTCATACTGGTTCATTATAAAATAATTAATTAGTTAAACAAATAATTCGATATAGTTCATTATGGTTATCATTTCATGCACGCAAAAACTGTATTTCATTCGTTAAATGATCAATGAGAGAATATAGGCTCTATGCTTTGGAATTTTCAGAGGGCAAAATAACTTACTGTTATCAATCTCGGATTAACACAGCGGGTATTCTGTGTACTGCGGCAAAGGGCAGACAGTTTATATGGTAACGGCGCACCTGTCTCGTGCAACGCATTTACATAAATATTTGCCGTTTTAGGCCCACGCCTCCGCCATTTTGTTAGTTTTTAAGACAACTCAAAATGGTGGAAGGTTTTTGAAGGTTACAGCCGTAAGTTTTGACACATTGCGCTCGATTGTCGTGTGTTGTTTACGTTAAGTAACAAAATTCAAGTGTGGACATGTTTTTAGGGTTCTGTACCCATAGGATAAAAACGGGAAACCATATATATATATATTTTTTTATAAATATCTTGGGACAAATTACACCAATTGACCCAGTTCCAAACTAAGCAAAACTTGTACTATGGGTACCAGGCAACGGATAAACATACTTATATAATTTAGGTAAATACATACAACATCCATGACTCGGGCACAAACATTCGTATTCATCATACAACTGTCTGCCCCTACCGGGATTCGAACCCAGGACCTCTAACTTCATAGTCAGGGTCACTAACCACTAGGCTATCCGGTCGCCTTACTTAGAATCTATAGTCCATCTGTCTGTCACCAGACTTTATCTCATGCACCGTTATACAGACGAAATTTTTCTGTTGCCGTTATAACAATAAATACAAAAATATACTATTTTTATCTTAATAGTTTGTTTATGTAAGTTACCAATAGAAAATGACCTCACACTGCCTACATTTTGCTTAGAAGGCAGGGCTCTTCTAACACTGGATTTGTCCATTCACTTGCCGAATTCCCTAGCCTGACGCGCACTTAGCTGGTTTTTTAAACTAATATAACGAAAGAGGCAAGATGATTAGAAAGAAGATGAGTTAAATGGCTTGAAGTTGTATTTATTTCCTTAAACCCCGTTAGGGAACTGAACACTTCGCTCGGGAGACTCATGCCTTGACCCATTTACTCGCAGGCAAGACACGGCATCAGATATCTTGACATTTGGCGTTCCTTACCCGTAAGACTCCGTGGGTGATTTCTCCGAGCGAACTGGACAAGGTTTATAAGTCATGATCACTACGTAGTATAAAACAAAGTCGGTCTCCGCTGTCTGTCCGTCCCTATGTATGCTTAGATCTTTAAAACTACGCAACGGATTTTGATGCGGTTTTTTTAAATAGATAGAGCTAGTTTCATCATAAATCATAACTTATTTCATATAGAAGGGAATTAAAACAAATTAAACTATTAAATTAAAAACGAATGAAAAACTAGACTAAACTAATAGAATATCGAATGAAAGGGTTTTGCAGATGGTGAACAAAGAGGTAGAGATCTTGAAAACAGCCAAGAAACGCAAGCTGCTACTTTGGTCACATAATAAGTAGTGATAAATACGACCTGCTTCAACTCATCGTGCAGGGGAAAATCCAGGGAAAGCGACCCATGAGCAGGCGTACTTCGTGGCTTAGAATCTCCGGACACGGTTCAACCAGCACAAGCTCACTGTTCCGAGCTGCTGTGTCGAAATCAAATATAGCACTGATGATAGCCGACCTCCGGTAGGAGAAAGCACCTCAAGAAGAAGAAGATACGCCCCACCGCTGAGCACAGGCCTCTCAGAATGAGGGCTTGAGCTATAGTTCCCACGCGGGTCCAGTGCTGATTGGGAACTTCACACGCACCATTGAATTGATGTTCCACCTAATTAATTAAATTATCATAGGAGCAATAAATTAGATGGTACTTTGCATGTTTCAAATAGGTTCTCATTTAAATAGCTCATGATGAATCATCACGGCTGCCAAATGATCCGTTTACATTGACCGACTGATTTGTATCCGCTAATTGAATTTAATCCAATTAATTTCGGGATTCGCCATAAATCGAAACAAAACACATGCAATCAAAATGAGCCCGTTTAACGAGGGATAGCTATTCATTCGCAGGTTTGTTTTAAATTGCGTCAATTTGAAAGGCCGTTTGTTGGATTCTGGTTTATTCCGCTTTTCCGAGTAACTGAATCTGCGTAAATTTTATTCAAAACGTGATGTGCAAATAAACCTGTTTATTTCAATTATGTTGCTACTTTAATGAGTAGTTTTGAAAGCCACGTTTGTTTTTAAAGGCTTTTATTTTATTTTGTTGCTGGCTTTTTAGGTACCTTTGTGTGTAGGTATGTGTCTATTTATATCTCCATTTATTACAAAATGTATTGTGTGTTTCATGTATAACTAATTTCTGCCCACGACTTCGTCTGCGTAGAATTATACATCTTAACCTTCCACTTGAATCACTCTATCAATTAAAAAAAACCGCATCAAAATCCGTTACATAGTTTTAAATATAGCGTTTTGAACAAAGTAGGGTTATTATGTTACAGAGGCATAAATGTTATTTATAATGAATTATGTACAAAATTCGATAGTCCTACTAATATTATAAAGTTTGTAAGTATGGATGGATAGATGTTTGTTACTCTTTCACGCCAGCACGGCTGGACCGATCAGGATGAAATTTTGAACATAGATAGATTATAGTCTGGAATAATACATAGGCTACTTTTATCCCGGAAAATTGCGTAATTCCTGCGGGATAAACAAATTCTATGCAGATGAAGTTGCTAGCAACAGCTAGTATTTAATAAAGTTGAGCTAGGAACTCAAAAGACATTGATATTCTTTAAGCATTCGCGCTTTTGCATGAAACCAAAATTTTAACAGGTAAGAATTAAAATGTTAACTCACATTACTCTTACAAAGAGTTAAGTGATAAGAAGAGTTGAAATTAACTACCAACGGATATAAATTGGTGCTCTTTTTGTGAAAACAAAAAAATGTCTCCAAATAAATTACACAGGTACTGCAGGAGGGTTCTGTAGCAGTAAATTTAAACAGAATGTTTGGTACTCAGCCAATTCTGTCTAAAAGACATCGTGTAACGTTCTCACAATAAAACACTATATATAGGTACAGTATAATATAATCATGCTAAACGTGGCCTTAAGGTTTTGTTACTTTAGGCTCTGTTTACCCCGTAAGGGATAAAGACCTGATATTATGTATGTATGTGTGTGTATGTGTATGTACTTCCACGCCTGGTCTAGGAGCAAAGAAAAAACATAGAATGTACAAGTTGCTTCTCTTCCCGCGCTGATGGTAAAAACCCATCGAGGGATTGGGCAAAAACTTAGGAAACATGTTAAAGGCGATGTGGCTAGCAACCCATCACTATTTTGATTCCCCTTTCCATCCTTACGCCTACAATCATGCTAAACGTGGTCTAGGCCTTGTTACCTCAGGCTCTGTCTACCCCTTAAGGGATCAAGACGTAATTTATGTATGTATGTATGTATGTGTATGTATAAAATAAGCACTTCGGTCTTTTCAAAGAGACACTTAACTTGAAACGAATTAAAAACTAATCTTAAAATAAAATAATTCAAAAAGGAGAGTCCCAGCGGCATACCTAGTACCGCAGATGCTGGCATCATTTCCCGTTTGGACGTCGATACTAATGCGTTGTCCAAAACCGCCAGCTATTTGCCTTTTCGAAATATCTTTGAAGAGGCTAATAGCGCTTACCACTTACATATATAATTACAATACTATAATCACTACATAGTATAAAATAAAGTCGCTTTCTCTGTCCCTGTGTCCCTATGTCCCTATATATGCTTATAACTTCAAAACCACATAACGGATTTTGATGCGGTTTTTTTTAATAGATAGAGTGATTCAAGAGTAAGGTTTATATGTATAATACATGCATAATATACCGTGCAAAGCCGGGGCGGGTCGCTAGTATTGTATAAAAATGAGATTTATGTATTTACTAATCGGTTGAAAACATCACTGGGTATTATATGCTACTTTTTATCCCGGAAAATTCATAGTTCCTGCGGGATAGCGTAAACATGTCAACTGGTAAAGTAAAGTCGCGGGCAGAAGCTAGTTCTTAATAAAAACCATAGTCACAACTCCCGTGGAGAGTTAGAATAGCCTTTTACCATCGCGTACATAGCCCAGCTCTAAGCATGGGCGCTTTTGCATTAAAAGCCTTTTGTCAACTTTTAAGTACTTTTTACAAGCACCTGAGTTCTTCGCCAAGAATTTTCTTATCCAATAAAAGTATGATCGATTGTTCGGAGTTTTTCTCACGCTCGCCATTTTATACATTTTCTCGGGAGTTTATCTTGAAATGGTGAAGAAAAGCTTATTAAGAGGTATGTGTGTATAACTCTTTATTATTGTACATAAAATACAAGAAAGAGAGTCATGGTTAATTGTTTCTTCAAATTTGTTCAATTGCAGGCTCCACAGATAACCAGCGTTGCTGCACTTGATGTGTAGCGACTGTTGGCAACACCAACCACAGTGTATATTTGCATTCATTCATTCATTTCCGTGACCGAATTAATTATAATAAAACTTCACTCTTTCAACTGCAATGGCTGCACTTACTTGCTCCTATTATAAATCCCGTCTTTGTTCCAACTAAATAATTAAACTGAACTAGCGCAACAGTCTTACTCGCCTACATAAATGGTCCTTCGATAAGTGCAATAATTAAAATCACCGGCGGCGCAAAGTATCTACGTCGTGCGGCGCGAGGAACGTGGATGGAACGTCACAAGCAACGTGGCGAAAGGGACAAGTTTACCAACCCAGGCTAGTGCAATTTTATCACTGCTAGTCTGCGACGAGGGTGAGTCGTATCATCAATCATCTTACATCGTGCAATAATCATCGTGAATCTATCAACACGACACGATATCAAGAAGAACAGCGAGCGGTGCAAGAACTTTTATCGTCGTTCTCGCTACAACTACAATTTTTACTACCTATTATTACTACTCAAGAAATTTCAAGTCATTCCTTCTACGCAAGCCTAGTTAATCCATCGTGGAGGACGATCCAAGACTTTCAAATTTGTAAATTCATCATTCAAGATTACCAAATTATATTCAAGAAATTCAAGATTCATCATACCTACACTACAACAACATCTCAACTTCTCAAGATAAACATCCAGACCATACACAACCCATTTTCTTTCATCCAGTGACTCCAAAAGCGCCATCTATAAGTTTGACATCAATTTGACATCGAGTCTGCAGCGCGGGTCGGACCGCAGAAGAGGCGGCAGGACCAATCACAGCGTTCGACGCATCACGTAGCAGAACCACGCTGCAACAGGATTGGCCGAGAGCCTTCGTGTCACTGTCAGTCAACGCGCATCGGATCTCGTCATTCGTTCTTTCGGTCAATCGATCTATTTAGAGACTTTAACTTTATTTTAGGGTGTTTGTGTATGGACCATCTCGAACAACGCCATTTTGTGTGTTTGTTGATCACGTTTCGTTCTCTTGTTGCATTTTACTTTTACTTGTTAAATAAAAAGTTTGAGTTCGGTCGGCCAACGGAGCTAAGTGTGATATTTAGTAGTGTTTAAATAGTATTATATAACGTTAGCACTCTTAGCAATGGCGCCAGATCCGCCCTTAGAGCTGAGAGAATTGCGTGCCGCGAGGGGCTACGCGAAGTCGGCAATAAACAGACTGTACGCGTTTACGAGCAATGACATGGATGTGGATCTAAGCAATCTATCCACTCTGCAATCCAAAAGAGCGCGTATAGTTGAGCTGTTCGCGGAATATGAGGCATGCAACAAGAAAATATTGGCCCTAGACGAGGCTGATGCTGAAGAAATCGCCAGCGTCGAGGGGAAGTATTTTCAAATACTGAGCATCCTTAACGAGGCAATAAATTCGAAATCATCACCAGGGTCAGAGGCCTCAAAGTCATTCAAGGCAAAATTGCCGTCAATTCAGATACCTACCTTTACTGGAAAGTACAGTGAGTATAACCCATTTATTAGTCTTTTTCGGGCTATAATTCACAACGACAGGTCGTTAGATAATGTACAAAAGCTGTATTATTTGAGATCTTTCCTTCAAAAGGAGCCTTTAGACATTATAAAAAACCTGCCCGTAACAATAGGCAGTTATGACGAGGCACTTACACTTCTTGATCAAAGATACAATCATATGTTTAAAATCATTAATGAACACATTAATGTCCTCCTTGATCTGAATGCTCTGGTTAAATCAACGCCCAGTAATTTAAGAGAATTTGTGTCAAGTGTCAAACAGTGTTTAGCTGCTTTAAAAAATCTTAACGTCAACACAGATTCTTGGGACTGTATTATATTAGCGATTTTATATCGGAAATTAGATATCTACACATCTCGAGCGTACCAGCTGGAGCGGAGTGGGACTTCGGATCCAACAGTGGAGGAGTTTTTGCTGTTCATGGAGAAGAGGGCCTTGGCATTAGAGAATGCTGAGCCAACATCATCGCCCAGATATCACAAGGCCATGGTAAATGTTACAGCAACCGATTCAGCCATGAAGAAGATCTGCAATTACTGTAAGTCCACCAGTCATAGACTTTTTGCATGTCCTAAATTTAAGGTTTCATCTCCTGATGACAGAATAAACTTCTGCAAAAATAATAGCCTGTGCAATGTGTGCCTTAATGCACACAGTGGCAAGTGCCGCTATCACTTTCGGTGCAATATATGCAAGCAAGCACATAATACATTGCTTCACCGGGAGACGGCATCACACGAACCTGTATCATTAATTTCAAATACAGCAAGCACAAGTACAGGCAGCAATAATGTATTGTTACCTACTGTGAGGGTAAAACTTTTTTCACAAACAGGTAGAGAGGTGCACATAAAGGCGATATTAGACTCTGCTTCACAGGTCTCCTTAGTCACCAGCAAAGCCATTGAAGTACTAGGAGTTACTCCGAACAAAGATAATCTCAATATTGTGGGTGTTAGCAATAATAGTAATGCAACAAAATACTCTATTCCGTTAGAGATATTTTCATTAACTACACCTTACAGAGTAACTACCAATTTTCATGTACTAGACAAAATAACTTGCAAAATTCCCCAGTTCAAGATTGATGTGGCATCAATAAAAATGCCACCGGAGATCAAATTAGCAGATGTGGACTTTCATATCCCGTCTGAGATCCATATGCTCATTGGTGCGGACATATTTTTTCAGGTGCTGCTTCCGGAGCCACAGCCTTCACTTAAGGAAAGGGCTTCGCGATCTACGGGGCACGCCCGTCCACAACCTCACTTCGTAAAAACACAGTTTGGCCATGTTATAGCAGGGGCCCTGCCACAACACACAGATATTTCAAGTAATGTATCGCTTTTATGTATACAGTGTGATTCTGCTATAAATGAGTGTGTTCAGGAATTTTGGAAAACTGAAAGCATTCCTGAAACTTACAATGAAAGCATGTCCGAGCACGAACAGTGTGAGAATATATTTCAAAACACAACTATACTTGAAAACAATAAATTTCAAGTCAATTTGCCTTTAAAGGTACCCTTAAGCGAAGTTCATGATGCACTGGGCAACTCATTTGATCTGGCTTATTACAGGTTTATAAATCTTGAGAAAAAACTGCAAGGAAATGTCAACCAGCTCTCAGCCTATGACAAATTTATTAATGAATATGTAGAATTGGGCCATGGACACTATGTTGATTTTAATTCATTAAATTTTGACACTGGTGCTCTCTACTTTATGCCTCACCATGCTGTCATTAACACCAACAGTCAAAGCACCCCACTACGGGTTGTTTATGATGCTTCAATGAAAACTGATAAGAAAGTGTCACTTAATGATATGCTGTTAAATGGACCCCTAATACAAAAGGAGTTGTTTGACATTATGTTGCAGTTCCGGTTTGGTCAGTACACCTTTTCCACCGATATAAGACGTATGTTTCGCTGTATAAATATTAACCCTGAGCATGCTGGCTTACAAAACATTTTGTGGAGAAGTAATCCTGATGAAACTATCAAGTGTATTCAATTGGATTCTGTAACTTATGGGCAGAAAAGTTCTAGTTTTTTAGCTACACGATGCCTCGCAGAGCTTACAAATTTGTATGGAAATGAATTCCCATTAGCATCGTATATTTTGCAAAATTGTACCTATGTAGACGATATATGCTACTCAAATTCAGATTTGAATGTCATTATTGAGGCAAAACATCAGTTATGTGAGTTATTAGGTAAAGGTAGCTTTAACACACATAAGTGGGCATCGAATAATTTGCAAATTTTGAAAGATATCCCAACAAAGCAACAACAATTTGATAACTTAGATCTTCAAAAGAATAAATTGCATATGAAAACATTGGGACTGACTCTTGATGTCAGAGAAGATTGTTTCGTATTCTCTTGCCCAGAGACCTTTAGTGAAAAAGATAATCCAACAAAACGAGACATACTAAGTAACATATCAAAAATTTATGACCCTTTAGGTTTTATGGCCCCAGTAATCGTGAAGGCTAAGGCTTTCATGCAGAAAATTTGGTCAGAAAAAATCGGTTGGAACGAATCTCCCTCAGAACCTTTGCGAGAGGAGTGGCTTTCATTTGCAAATAAATTGGCTCGCATGGAACCCTTCATTATTCCTAGAAGCATACAGGTCCCTTCTAATGCTGCTGTGCAACTTATTGGCTTTGCTGACGCTTCTAGCACAACGGCTTACGGCTGTGCTGTCTATCTTCGGGTGGTCGACGAAGCTGGTAATGCTTATCTTTCTTTACTATGCGCTAAGTCTCGAATCAATCCCCGCAACAAAGACACTCTTACTACACCGCGCTTAGAATTGTGTGCAATGCTTTTACTAACAAAGTTAACAAAACGCGTCTACGACACGCTAAGCAGCCAGTTGCACATACAGGATGTTTGTTTGTTTTCGGACTCTAAAATTGCGCTTGCTTGGATTAACATAGAGCCTATAAGGCTTCAAGCCTTCGTAGGAAATCGGGTAAAGTTGATTCGAGAACTTACCGCTGGATGGCGCTGGCTGTACGTTCCCAGTGAAGACAACCCTGCAGACTGTGTGAGCAGAGGTGCTGACCCAGAGGACCTTCGCCAGATGAAATTATGGTGGCGAGGGCCAGCTTTTCTTCAGAATGATAAATACGATTTAAATAACCAGTCTTTCCTACCAGCTGTCAATGACCTACCCGAGATTAAAAAGCAGACCTCTGATGCTAAGGTCTCCCTCCTCACGCAAAGGGAAGATGAATTTTATCAGTTCTGTGATAAGTTTTCAGACCTAAACAAAATGACACGAGTTATGGCATACATTGCCAGGTTTTGTTACAATTTGAAAAATAAGAATGCTAGGAGAGAAGGTTTTCTCACTCCTAACGAACTAAATAGTGCATTACTTATGATTTTAAAACATAACCAGAGCATTCACTTCAGGCAGGAAATTAATGATTTAAAGTCAAATAAATTAAATGTTAAAGGTGTACTAAAGCCCCTACACCCCTTCCTTGACAGTAATGGTATTTTAAGGGTTGGTGGCAGAATTCAAAATTCAAATGTGCCTTTTTCACAAAGGCATCCAATCATTTTACCACGAGACTCTCGAGTCACAAATCTCTTGGTACATCATGAACATATCAGGCTGTTACATGCTTCGCCTAAACTGCTTTTGTCTAGCCTTAATGAAAAATATTGGCTCATTAATGGTCTTAGATATGTGAAAAATATTGTCAACAAATGTATAATCTGTTTCAGAATGAAAGCTCAGTGTGCTAAACAGCTGATGGGTAATCTGCCTCCTGAAAGAGTAACCGCTTGCAGGCCTTTCCAAAAAATAGGCATAGATTTTGCTGGACCTATTCAAGTAAAGAATTCCCGCGTGCGTAGAGCTATACAGACAAAGGGATACATATGTGTATTTGTATGTTTCGTCACGAAGGCGGTTCATTTGGAACTGTCCTCAGATCTGAGTACTGAAGGTTTCCTTGCATGTTTTAAGCGCTTCATTGCAAGAAGAGGTCTGCCTACAGACGTATTTTGTGACAATGGTGGTTGTTTCAGGGGAGCAGATAACCAATTAGCTGAACTTTATAAGTTAAATAAGTCGCGTGACCATCAAGCACTAGTGCAAAATTATGCAGTGCAACAAAAAATAGCCTTTCATTTCGTGCCGAGCTATTCACCTGTGTTTGCGGGCCTCGCCGAGGCCGCTGTAAAGAGCTCCAAATATCACCTAAAACGCATCATTCAAAATTATGTACTGACCTATGAACAGTTAAATACTATTTTATGTCAAATTGAAGCGGTATTAAATTCACGGCCGCTGCTGCCTGTAACTGCAAATGATGTAAATGATTTCAGTTATCTTACACCGGGGCATTTCCTAGTTGGTGCCTCTTTAACTTCATTTCCTGAGGCAGATGCAGCAGATGTGCCCACAAACAGATTAAAATTTTGGGAGTTATGTAATAAAGTAAAATGTAATTTTTGGAAAGTGTGGCATAAATATTATTTGAATACGCTACAGTGTCGGCCCAAGTGGCGCGATGCTGAACCAAATGTAAAAGTGGGTGCGCTAGTTATAATGCGGGAGCCTAACTCCCCACCTTTGTTTTGGCCTATGGCACGAATTGTCAAGGTTTATCCAGGCCAAGATAATATAATTAGGGTTGTTGACCTCATGACACCCAACAAAAAGATTTATAAGCGTTCATTAAGTGGTTTTTCTGTGCTGCCTATAGAATAAGTGCATATTATCTATAATAAGCAAATTTGTGATTAATTTAAGATTGGTACGATTAAAGCTCAAAGACAAATATGAAAATATTTGAAACTTATTAATCTTACTTATTAAACTCATTTATTCAACCATGTTAGGTTAAAATTTTACCTTTTAGCTTTGAACGTATCCTACTATGTTTGATAGGTTAAGCTTGTAGATTAAGATGATAAAAACTTAATTTCAAACTGTTCTGTGAAATATCAAAGGCGACTTAACTAAGCGCCATCTGTCGGCGGATAGCAAAACTAAAATATGGTTTACCAACATTTGAGCTATAGGTATTGTGATTATATTCTAATAGTTTGTTATTAGCTTTCTACGACTTAATTTGGTTTGAGTTCTTTTAATTAGGCTTTTATATCTCAGGAAGTAGAATAAGTTGTAAACAGTTTATAATAATAGTCCTTTATTTCATTCATGTACTAGTTAACTTACATCTAAAGTTGGTTATACCGAGATGCTGGATTCTTTAAGCGGTTCGAATTTGATTTTTTAAAGGCATGTACTTATGTTTAGTTATGATAAGGGGTTGTTTGTCCCTGCCCCCCCCAGCATGTTGGCAACACCAACCACAGTGTATATTTGCATTCATTCATTCATTTCCGTGACCGAATTAATTATAATAAAACTTCACTCTTTCAACTGCAATGGCTGCGTTTACTTGCTCCTATTATAAATCCCGTCTTTGTTCCAACTAAATAATTAAACTGAACTAGCGCAACAGTCTTACTCGCCTACAGCGACACATGCTGAGTGAAGACCGTTTTTAGGTGCCCTTCTGTGTTACCACTGGTGTAATATTAAGTTTATTGAAGGTGGTGAGACTTTTGGTTCTTTATTTCTTTCTTTCTATGAACAAATCCTTGCAGACAAAGTCGGCAGGCAACAGCTAGTTTTGAGCAGCTAGTTTTGAGTAAACTTTGACATGCATATTCAATCGATATAACTTTACTAACTTCATGTACTAAAGACGTGATTTATGTATGTAAGTATGTATGTATTTATAGGAAGATTTTACCATCCACGTAATAATATCCATGGCAAATGCACTCGACCCAACTTTCGACACAAGAGACAGGTGTCGAGATGTAGTTTTATTGCCCAGCGAGGCTTGTCAAAATAAGGAAAAGTGTAAGAACATAATAAGACAAAGGACGAAAATATGTTACGTCTTAGTGACGTTGGTTACAACTGGGGTCTGTGTGATTGAAAATAAGTGACACGCAGAAGTAAATGCTTTGCACGTGTTCGCGAGGTTTTAGATATTTTAGGTTAGAGGTATTTTACAGTTTTCGACCATGTAACTGAAATAGACAGAACAAACCGATTCACAGGAGCTGGCATGAATGGATTGAACGAAGTAACGATTTAATTTCGAAAACACGATTCATGATTACGAATATGCATCTATTCAGCATTATGCATTTATTTAAGGGCCGACAACGCACTGGCATCACGTAAAGCGCTGCGGGTGTCTATGGACAGTGGTGATCATTTAACATCAGGTGACTCACTATCTCACATGAAAAAAAAAAAGAAAATTAGTTATATTATTATGAAATATTGAACGAAGTAATATCACTTCTCACTCTGTGTGAGTGACATTCTTGTACAGGGGTCTCCTAATATTTTGTAAACAAGTACATAATTCTCAAGACAAAAATAAAACTCAACCTGTCTTAAATCAATTTGCTATACACAAAGTATTATCAATTTAGCGAAACATTATACTTACCCAAAAATCTCATTGATACGTGCAAAAAATCTTTTTAAGCCGGAAAACATCAAAAAGATTAGTTAGGTTATTAATGTTGACTTAGAGATCCCTAAAAAAAATGTGCTGCCCATAATTTAGGCAGTAAATCAGTAGGGCGAGGTTACCGAGGGAAATTCTTAATTACGAGGCTTAAGAGGCCACTTAAAGGCATCGCGAAATTTAATTTTTGCTCTCATGCTTTGAGCTTGGCCTTTATTTTACTCCTTTTCTTTTATTTCTGTACTTTTATAAGAACAATGCCGAAGTGTCAAAGCATCAACTCAACTATGTAGTGAATATTTTTCTGGTCGGAACGGTTTCAGTTTTTGATATTTTATTTATAGCCTAGTATTTTATAGCACAAGCTTTGACAAATTTGAGTCTAAGTTAAATAGATCAATTATTATCAATTTGTCCCTTTTGTGAATCAATACATAGTATAAAATAAAGCCGCTTTCCGCTGTCTGTCTTAGATTTTAAAACTACCTACGCAACGGATTTTGATGTTGTTTTTTTTTTAATAGATACTGATGCAAGAGGAAGGTTTATATGTGTAATTCTACGCAAAAAAAGTCACGGGCAGAAACTAGGGTTTTAAAAATGTTTGTAAATTTAACACATTCAATTAATGTTTTTTGTGTCCATTGGGCTTTTTGTCTGGTTTGTGACACTATTCTTAGTATGATTTCCATGGACCGTCAAAAAACAGTCACGAAAAAATTTTACGGAAAATGAATGTACCCCTTTTTCGATAATGGCCCCGACAGATTGAATGTACTATCCGTAACACATTACAATTTCCAGTATAAAAAAGTGGAAGCTAAAACAATCAGCGCTGAATGCTATAGCTAGGTACCCTCCGGTTCTATCTCGGCGTAATTGTATCTCGCTTCTATCTCCCGCTCATCTAGTTACCGTCGGGTCCAGCAACAGGTAAAAAAGAAACACTTTCAATCGTAAAAGATGCAAAGAATTTTTGTACTGAGTGTTGCAATCTACCTTAATACAACAACAATACAATACAAATACTCTTTATTGAACACCACAAATCAGTACAAAACAATACAGAAACAAAGAACAAAGTAGAAAATAGGCGGCAATTTACAGTAGCAATACTAAATTTTGTGTCTTTTTTGCCTATGGCGACTCTCGCCCCTTGTCTGCCGACAATATACGAAGAAACGCACCATCCAGTTTTTTTTTATAAAAATAAAGAACCACGCAGCATCAGGCCCCCAAACCAGTGATTTGTTCACTGAGTAACTTTCTACGCTGGTCTGGGAGCAAAGAGAAAACAGAATGTACACACGGCAATATAATCAGGTAAGCACCTACGCACGCTCGCGCCGTATCTATCCTGCTTACCGAATAGCTTTGCTGTGTGTACCAGTTGCTTCCCTTCCCGCGATGGTAAAAGCCCCTCGAGGGAATGTGCGGAAATCTTAAGAATCATGTTATACGCGATGAGGTTAGCAACATCACTATTTTGATTCCCCTTTCCACCTATACACCCATAATCATGCTGAACGTGCCCTGGCCTGGTTATTCTAGGTTCTTTCTACCCCGTAAGGGATAAAGACGTGATTTGTGTATGTGTTTGTATGTATGTATGTTACTTTGCTTAACCTCAATTTCGCGGAGTTTTGTCTATGATGACGTATCTCTCTGTTTTGTAGTTATGAATAGAGACAGAATCATAGATAACTGACACTTAATTAACTGGAACTTAACAGAGAGTGGTGAAACGGGCCCTTAGTATGTTATTTTACAAAACTGCATAGATTGTAACAAAGCTACTATTAACCCACCCTGTCATTATAGCGCAGTGGACGAGGGTCAGTAAGTAAGATTTACATCGGAAATGGTGAGCGGGCTTTAAATATTAACTAGTTGCTGTGACAAGGGTGCAATGGACTGTCCAGTTGTGCTGACGTGGACGGAGGTGGAACCGTTTCTATTTCATCCTTGTTATTATTAATAATAGTTATTCGTATAACTTTTAGGGTTTCGTAGTCAAAACTGCAGAAATAGAAACCTCATTGTTTTGACACGTCTCGAACGGGATCACGTAAAGTTTCAATTACTATGAAAAAATTGGCAGCGCCCCTTACGGATCGAAACGGCAACAAACTGAGCTCCTAGTGTAAGTTTTCACATATTATTATAAAAACGTCTCGAACGCGTTCACGTAAAAGTCTCAATTACTATGAAAAAATTAGCAGCGCCACTTGCGGATCAAAACGGCAACAAACTGTTCTCATATTTGACATTTTAACACAAACTCATTCGAGACGTATTTTGTGAACGAAAACTTATACCGTGGATAGAGATTGCTATTCTACGTCTATATCTTACACTTAGCATGCTATATGTACAACCTTATAGTACCAGAGAGTAACAGGGAACATGAGAAACACGCTGACAAAGTTATCGATAAAACAGTTTTTTTAGGGAACCTCCCTATACGTCAAATGAGTAATACTATGTTTTTTCTCATCTTATAGAACCAGGGGTGTGAGTCGGGTTACCTCCGCGTGTGGCCAGGAACACTGCGGTTCGTTTTTGGATCCGTCCGGGGGGAAAAGCAGTGCTTGGCCCGGTGCACCCTGGGCATCGATTAATGATTTCCTGACGGCCTCCGAGGGATATCATTATCCGTAGGCTAAGAGCCCGACAGGGGGAGGGGGCCTTTTGATCGTGTTCTACCGAACCACGTAGCCGACATTTTGTCACAAGATTTTGTAATATTTTTTTAATACTTTGACACTGGCGAAATCATCGCATCAATCGATGGGACCATATTATCCTAAAAATAGATAGATAGATTATAGAA
Source organism: Pandemis cinnamomeana (assembly GCA_932294345.1). NCBI lineage: Eukaryota > Metazoa > Arthropoda > Insecta > Lepidoptera > Tortricidae > Pandemis > Pandemis cinnamomeana. The sequence goes on from OW028721.1 coordinate 11,654,761, forward strand.
CCATAGCTCTACCTACCGGATTCAATTGTGAATCCAAACCACCCATTTAATAAAGGAATAGACTTAAATGGAAATCTACAATCGTTTAGCAACTAAACACCACTTAAATTCAGAACTATCAAACTGATTTAGAACCTTAACGAATGTTTAATACGATCCATTATTCCTCGATCAGCGCACAGCTGCAGGCACACCCCGTTGTTTGCCATTGCGCTGTCTTAAAAGCGTTAATGTATTCCCTGCAGCCAAATTAAGTGTTTCAACTAGTGATGTATAAGTATCGATAGAATTAGTATCGACAGTTATCTAGCCTGTTTTTGTCCCAGATGATCGACACAGTGACAACTACACTGTATGGATGTAACAAACACCCTGCGATAGTTCACTGGGGTTTAAACATAGCTATATAGAAGCATGAGGTATAGAGGGAATGGGTGAAAATCTTAGGAATCATGTTATAGGCGATGCGACTAGCAACCCATCTCTATTTTGATTCCCCTTTCCACCTAAGCGCCCACAATCATGCTAAGCGTAGCCTTTGCGTGCAAGTGCGTGGGTTTTGTTGCCTTAGGCTCTGTCTACCCCGTAAGTGATATAGACGTGATATATACAATAGAGGTGGTGCAATTTAGAATATATATAATTATATTATTATACTAAGTACTGAAAATGCATAATATATTATACATGAAAGTCACATTTATAATAAATGGAGATATAAAAAACCAGCTACAAGATTCATGCACGAGATGACAGATAGTGATATATGTATGTATGTATTAGTGGCGTAGCGTCAAGTATAATTATCAGAAGGTAAGCCGAAGGACATATTTCAACTAGCCTTTTCCTCTAATTCTGCACAATAAAAGTCCCGACTGTCTTAAAATTGGCAAACCGGTCTGAATCGAGTTCTATGGACGCCACGCCACTGGTACGTATGTATAAGTATGTATAGAATGTATGTATGTATTATAAAAATGGAAAATAGAAGCTCATTCCACTGCCACCTGACCTGACCCGCCTTGCACGGCAAAGATAAATGTCAGCACATTCTAGCACGCTGCAGATCTAATTGTGTATGAATATTTAAGAGCTATTCATCCCACTCAGAGACGCGGTTTAATTACAATGTTTACGAACAACCAGAATTACTAAGTTGGCTCTCTTTATTATGATGGAGTTACGATTGCGGTTAGCGTTTTTATGCTGTTTGATTGCAAGACGCTTGTAACATAATGACCACCTTATTACCTAACTCGCTCGCAATCGCCATCGTGTTCATTTTGACAGTTCATGTATGGGCTGACAATTGGCATCGGAATCAGCTAGCTGTCGCATTCATACAAGAACTGTCAAAATGAACACGATGGCGATTGCGAGCGAGTTAGGTAATAAGCTTACAGGGCTCGAACATTTCATGTGGATGACAAACCAACTCATAAGACGAATTTAAATAGCCAACTCTGTACTTAGTAAAACGACAGTATACCTGACATTCTCTTATCCGTGGGAACCTAAACGACATGGGATGGATATCTCTACACGAACCGAGCAATCGAGTTCTACGATTGTCATACTAATATTAAAAACGCGAAAGTTTGTAAGCATGGATGAATGGATGGATGTTTGTTACTCTTTCATACCAGAACGGCTGGACAGATCTGGATGAAATTTGGAACATATATATATTATAGTATGGAATGACACATAGGCTACTTTTTATGCGGAATAGCGATAAACGAATTCTATGCAGACGAAGTTGCGGGCAACAGCTAGTCTTAGATAAAACCCCCCAATTTTTTTGGTCAATCAATATTGTTGATGAGAAATTCATATAATTTAAGTCTATGACAAGAATTAAAGATTTGTTAGAGAATTACTAGTCACATTTTTCTGACTTCCTACATCGTAAATAAAGTTTTTATGATGTATACAAATTCCAAATTGTATAAACATTTCGCAGAAACCATTTCGCCGCTTTTCCTCTAGCCCCTGTTGAAAATCTTTTCCATCTTTGATAATGGGGGGGAAATTTAATACGCAGTGACAACGCGGACGGACGTTTTGTCCAGATTCATCACGGGGACCACAAATGCCATGGCCAGCTATAATAACACAGAGCCCCGGACACACTGCTGCGAAAACGAACTAACAGATACAGTGTGTCAATTTCATACGACTGTAATATACACACTAATTAACGCAAAAATATGTGTAACAGCAACATTAATAAAATTTTATTTTTTCATACTATAGGTAATTAATTTAACAGGGAATTTTGATACATCGAATTGGACAAATTTTAAAAAATTATTACGCTTCAATAATAAAAGTTACTAACAAACTATCATTCTCACATGATTTGTATGATCGTTAAATGCATCTGAATAAAACATAATATTTTATGCACCTAATTATGTAATTTAAACAATTTTTCGTGAATTACAGACAAATTACAGGCGAGCGCAGCCTAATCACTATTTTGATTCCCTTTTGCACCTATACGCCCACAATCACGCTAAACGTGGCCTTGAGGTCTTGTTATCTTAGGCCCTGTCGACCCCGTATGTATGGTGCATCGTTTGAGAGACAACGCTTTCAGTGTCACAAATATGATGAGAGAAGTTAGCAGTGGTTGTTACACACATTGAACAATAGTAGATTGATCAACAAGGGTTGAAATAGTGACCCATTTCACCTGAGATATTTCTGGCGCTCAAACAAAGTGAGAGCGCCAATATTTCGAGGGTGAAATGGGTTATTTCACCCGAGTTGAACACTCTACGTTTCATTTCGAATATGAGGAAAGTAAAAGAATGAGTATGACAAATTCCACTAACGTCGCACGGTTGCACTTCATATTTGTTACATTTGTCTTTCTTTCCCCGCTCTTTTCTCTATTGCGCGATTTGAGCGCATTAGGCATTTTTTCTGCGCACCAATGGCTGCTAGCTAGTTTTTTTTTAACTTGCAGACACGGAGGTCCCTATCAATTAATTGTCAACTTATATTTCAAGCTAAAAAATGAACGAAAAAATTATTGACGAAATAAAAAATGATTGAAGACCCTATAAATATATTTCTCACTTATTTTAGTTTCAAAGTTATCGCTTTGACGACGTATACTTTGAATATCAAAAGAAACGGAAACACTTTCCAAGCACAAAACTGAAACCCTGAGTGACCCGCTAGATTCTTTAAACTGCTGGACCGATTTTAAGTAAACATGGCTAAGAACCAACGCAAGGAAACTGGCTTTGAAATCGGTCCTTCGGCTTGCGAGCTGTGATGCCACAAACAGACACACAGACAGACAGATATCGACCTCAAACTTATAGCACCCCTCTTTGCGTCAGGGGTTAAAAAAGGAATTAGCGAAATCAATCTACCCGCTATTTCCGAAAAACAAAAACATTAAACTACCGTGAGACTTAATCATTATTACACATAAACGGATAACTCACGTATAAAAAGTCGAGTAATGCTCGACATGTTTCGGACTATTTCGTAGTCCTTCTTCCTGGTGCGCTCGCCCCGGCGGCAGCGAAACGAACACTGCGCGCCAGCGCTCAGCTCGCGCGGCTGTTCGACGCAACTGACAGCGACGCACAACTACCCTCGTTTTCATCGTCATTTTTATTACTGTCAAATGTAGGGCAGCACACAACACTGATCACGTCACTCCGTAAAGGTTCGCTCACACTCACCGTTTGGTCAATATTTAAAACAGTTTTCCAACTCGGGGGCACCGACCATCCACTATCCCGGTTGAAATTGGTATACCGACTTATTTCAATGGCTTCACGTACTTTCGTTGTTCGTTTCGTTGCCGCCGGGGCGAGCGCTCCTGGAACGAAATAGTCCGAAACATGTCGAGTATTACTCGACTTTTTATACGCGAGTTATCCGTTTATGTGTAATAAAAACAAAAACACTTAAAAAAAGCTACTACTAATTATAAAACAAATTGTTATAAAGCTATAAATAAAAAAGTTGCCCCAAATCACTGCCCGGTGGCATGGTGCCCAGAAGGCTGGCAGCATTGCCGCGTTGGATGGCAATGCTTACCCTTTGTGCTAAGAAGTAGTTTTAGTTTTAGTATCTCTGCGTTATTTTTAAGTTGTGACTGTTTTATAAACAAGTTAGTATTAAAGAATTAAAGTTTGTACAATAAAGAGTTATACATTTATCTTAAAAAAAACCGTTCCGATGATTCCCTATAACTTTGCAATTCAGCACAACGTCCACGCATTTGAGATAAATACAGAAAACCTTTCATCACATAATCAGAGATCCAATCTCGCACCCCGTATATCCGTATGTCCGTCCGTCGGACCCTGCTTCTGACTTTGATTGATGCTCATACAGTGGAGTGTGAAGCGGGAGCCAGGGCCCATGAATCTCGACGGCATTGGGTTACGTTAAGAGTCCGTATGAATTATTAGACGATTCGTCATATATTGGAGTCACTTTGACAATATGGGATAAGGCCGCGAGCTCATCACGGGAGCTCTTCGTTTGGTGGAACAATTGTTTGGTCTAACTTAATGTTTCGAACTTTAAGCTGGGCGCTTGCGCGAGTGTACGTGTGTAGTTTCCACTTCTGCCGGCACTCTCGGAGTGCTACCTGTTGTTTTTTTTTACATAAAATAGGCTTACGTTTGACTTCAATCTCGCTTGATGGAAAGCGAAGATGAGGCCTAAGATTGTGCACGTTTGCCTAGAAGGTGTCCGTTTACTTTAGCCTTAAAGATGTCAAGATTACAGCGTTCAGGAAACTGACCCCGGCAGAGAGTTATGCTCCACAGCCGTCCGATTAAAGTTATTGTTCGAGTAACTTGGTGCGACTCACAAGACATAAGCACCGAACAGCACGCCGGCCAAAAATAACCCAACGACTCCCTGTGGTGGATAAAATATTTATGGCGTAATCCTTTCCGAGCGATTGCCCGACGCGGCGTCCCGACGTTGAGTTATATTGCTGAGGAATTAAAACAAAACGCGATCGCGAAATTCATTTCGATCTGATTGCATTATCCGCGGAATTACGCACTGATTGATGCGAGGATTTTCCGCATTATGAATGGAGCGGTGCCGCAAAGTCCGTACAGTCTGGCTCCAAAGTTGTGTTTTACAAACTCTACCAAAAATTGTGAAAAACTGCTACCTTTCAGTGACTCATTGCTCATGGATATTGCTGTACAAAAATACAACCAAAAACACTTTTATGTACGAGGTATCTCTGGAATATTTCATCAGCACGTGGTTGGGTTAGTTTCACCAAACGCCCATGCAAATGTTTTCCATACACAAACATACAAACAAAATCACGTCTTTATCCCTTACGGGGTGGACAGAGCCTAAGCCGAGCCACCGACTGTTACACTTTTGCGAAGACACACACAACGCTGATGATATATTTTTCATGTCGGTATTTTTTGTTTCTCTTCAATAAAATTGTGTGTATGCTGTTATTATTGTGTGTCTTGCAAACACGAATAAATGTCTTCTTTCTTTCTTTAAAGTAACAAGACCTAAAGGCCACGTTTCGCATGATTGTGGGCGTATAGGTGGTAAATGAAATCAAAATATAAGTGATGAGTTACTAGCCGCGTCGCCTATAACATGATTCCTATGATTTTCGCCCGTTCCCTCGATGGGATTTTACCATCTGCGCGGGTAGAGAAGCAATTGGTACATTCTATGTTTTTCTTTGCTCCCAGACCAGTATGGAAGAAAATACATATAAACTACATAAATATACACACACAAAACATACTAAGTCCACTTAAGAAGATTCATCAAGCCACAATGCTTCTTCAGGCGATTCCGCATTATCGACGTAGCGGTAAAAGATGACGGATGGTTTAGGGTAAAAAAAAATATTATACGCAAACGTACCCCGCTGTTTGACAGTCAACAAATTCAGCGGCAAGAGCAATAAATACTTGCTGCCAACATTTTATAAAGCCACTTTACAGAGAATAACGTTGTGACATATTTTTGGATCGTAAAACGCGGCCATGATTTTTCCTGTCCCCGTAAGAACCAGAACCGTGTGCTGATTTGAAGACTTTACGATCACTGAGTTATATGTTGAACTAGCTTCTGCTCGCGACTTCGTCCGCGTAAAATTAGACTTAAGAACTGATGTTGATAGTATATTCAGCAATAATTATTAACGTCGCGAAAAGCAGCTACGACCTTTGCAAACTTTCATCACCTATTTTATCCCCTTAGGGGTGGAATTTATCAAAATCCGTTCTTAGAGGATGCCTACGTCATAGTAGCTTTATGCATGCAAAGTCTCAGCTCAATCGGTTTAAAATTGATAAAGTTTCATACAAATTTTCATCCCCTATTTTATGCTCTTGGGGGTAGATTGATCAAAATCCTTTCTTAGCGGATGCCTACGTCATAACATCTACCTGCATACCAAATTTCAGCCCGATCCGTCCAGTGGTTTGGGTGTGCGTTGATAGATCACTATGTCAGTCAGTCACCTTTGAGTTATAATATTTAGATATGTTGATCCTATGTGACAATACACTCTACGGGAATAGGGCGATGTTTCATGCAAAAGTTTCGGGTCAAGATATTGTTAAGAGTGGTAGAAAGAAAGCTTGGTGCTAAGTTTTTGTCGCAACTAGCTTTTTGCTTTGGCGTTGAAGCGTTCAAAAGGGAGTTTTGTTTTGTTTTATGTCCAACTAGATGCTGCCCACGACTTTGTCTGAAAAAATTAGCTCATCGCTATCATGCGGGAACTATGCACTTTTCCGGGATAAAAAATAGCCTATGTATTATTCTAAGGTATCAGCTATCTCCGTTCCAAATTTTATCCAAATGCATTCAGTAGTTTTTACGTGAAAAAGTAACAAACATCCATCCATCCATAGTTACAAACTTTCGCGTTTATAATATTAGTAGGATAATTATCATTGGTTCATACCTAATATGGGCATATAGGTGGGAAGGGGAATCACAATAGTGATAGGTTGCTAGCCACATCGCCTACAACATGATTCCTAAGATTTTCGCCCAATCCCCTCAATGGTCTTTTACCATCTGCGCGGGCAGAGAAGCAACTTGTTATTTCTTTGCTCCTACAGCATGGAAGTAATGAGATGATGATGATGATAATGAATAATACTAACAAAGAAACAGTAAATTAAATATATATACACTTTCTATAAACTACGGAATTTATTATTTTTTCCTGTTTCTAGGTAATATACAGAGTTCTAACAAGAGGTTGTAAATACAGGGGTTAGCCATTTATTTGAAACCTCACATAAGACATCGCTTCCAAAATGTAATTACCTACCTATGTCTATTCCAAAATTCAAAATCAACAAATCTCAACCTAGTGACGTCACACAATTACACCCCAAATACTCCAGAAAGCTAATTAGACGATTTAATTGTCGATTCCAAGTTCGGCAACTAAACCTAATCTTAGGACAAGTCGTGAGCTTGTACTGCTTCAAGTTAAAGCCTAACTCGTAAACTTGGAACTTTCGACTCTTTAGCTATTTAGGTTAAACCTTTGGTAAGTTTGTTTCCATTGTCACTCGACAGGAATGCTACGGGCATAGCGTATCGATAATAGTAAGCTCACTCCTTTGTGGTATCTCTGGTGTAACCTTAGACACCACAAATTTGGTCAAAAATATTTTTTGTCTAACAAAAATTGTATTTATTTATTTTCGGAGAACCAACAGCTATAAATTACAGATTAGATTAAGTACTTCTATAGTACCTACTAATGAAGCCAATTATATCGCAAAACTTGAGTACGGTTGGACCAATTTGGCTATTTTTTTTCCATAATATGTTCCTTAGGGCACACGAAATTAAAGAATACAAAAAAGTTGTTTACATATTATATTTTTCCCTTGTGGGGTAGACAAAGCCCAAGGTAACAAGTCCTAAAGGCCACGTTTAGCATGATTGTGGGCGTATTGGTGGATCAAAATAGTGATGGGTTGCTATTGCTAGCCGCAACATGATTCCTAAGATTGTCGCCCATTCCCTCGATAGGCTTTTACCATCTGCGCGGGAAGAGAAGCAATTGGTACACACTGTTTTTCTTTTCTCCCAGACCGGCATGGAAGAAATTTATTTATTTACTACTACAAAACAGACAGACGGCATCATAGATAACTGAGACTTAAATTAAGATAGCTAAAACTTATTATAGAGTGGTAAAACAAGCACCAAATTCAGCACCATTTTTCACCAGTTTCGAGTGGTATTTTCACATTGGTTTCAAATATCGGGTCTTCACTTCTCATTGAAAATGCATACAGAGCCACAACCATTAAAATAAACGGGACAATTTTGTAATACCAACTCTATAATTATCTATTGGGAATAAAGGTTAATTAATGTCGTATTTGTGTTGAATACTCTATCTCTCCGCTTTAGGTCAGGTTCATACAAACATTGTAGATTATTTTAGCTCAGTTCTGAATCAATCGTCTAACCAAACAGTCCAGTCAGTGCAACAACTTTTTTACAGTTTTTAACAAAAAAATGTGCAATTATAGTCTCTAAACCTCACGACATAGAATCCGAGTTTCTTTCGTCCGTCCTTGGCAGTGTTTATTAGCTATTTCATTCGCGCTTGGTGCGATAACGGTTGATAGAGCGAGACAGTGGCCGCCAATATGGCGATGGCGACGTTGTTAGGTAAACCTTTAGTAGATGTTTACGAGGATGTTCATCTGAATTTTTTACCTTTAAATAGTGCTTATGTAGTTTTGAATACTACTTGGGATCACCTTGGTGTCTACAGCGTCAAAGATGACTGTTATAAAGTAAGTTGAGTTATGTTTTGTTGTGTAATTTGTGTGAATCAGCTGCTAAGCTGGCTGGTAACGCGACCAAATTAAAATGTTATGTTCCGCTGTCTTTGGAAATGTCTCCTCAATTTTACTGGTTTGTTCATAGACGTTGTAACAATTATAAAATTGCAGCGCACTTCTCAAAATGATCGCAATAATTTAATTGCGATATTATATTTAAGTATTTTACTCCGAAGTAAGAAATTCGTAATTTTTCGTACACCTCACAGAGGGAGATAATGAGACAGAGAATGTATGAATGAGAGGACTAATATCCCATTGAACAATGAATTGACGTGTATAAGATGGTTTTCGATACAATTTGGTTTCGAAGATGTAAAAAATCTATAAAAATTGTAAAGGATGTTGCTGAAAGCTCAAGAACGTCTATTTGCCTCCCTCTTGCCATAAAAAAATACTGTTTCACGTATACCTATTGCGTTCCATTTAGCTGGATAAAAGTTTTTATCAACTAAAGTCGTACGTTACGAGATAAAAATATGTAATAATGTGCGAAACTCGTACTTACATTTGCATTCCCCGTTGCAGTTTTTTCCCACTTTTTAACCGACTTTAGAAAAGAACTTAAGATTTTTTTTATTCCAAAATTTGTCGTCATACAAACTATGTTGGTCAATAAAAAAAAGAGGAACGTACTGGACTAGCTGTAAGGTCATTACCTTATTATTCTGCGGTATTGTAAGCCTTTTTAAAAGCAAAAAGGGTCAATTTTCAATTACGATCGAGCAATAATCCGAAGTCAGTAGGCGTAAATCGGATTTTGTTTAAATTTCGTGCATTGTGTTAGGGTGACCATGATTGTTTTACTCTACGAATATTTTTAAACTAATCACAAAAAGTCAAGGATAAAAATTATATCAAAATTGTTTGAAATTCACTGTTTTCACCAAATATGGATCTGGTAAACATCAATATTTTTTGTACTTCAATATTAATTATTTTGATCAATGAAGATTTGTCAGGTCTCGCTTTTTCACGGGTATTTTGTAGTCGCCGATAATCTCGACGACAAAAAGAAGAAAAGAACAGATACATCGTTTTAAGATAGTTTCAAAAATACATGTAAAAGAGCCCTTGGCGGCCAATTTGCAAAAATAAATTTTCATTTTCATAAAATAAGATTCATTATTTGTTTAAAATATAATATAAAAAGGCCAAGATACAGGCTCAGCATAGTTAGGTATCTGACTGATAGTTATGATATTAAATAATGTTGGTTTGGGTAAATAGGTACATTATTTTGTATTGTATTCGTGTATATCGTATTCTACAATCCAGCCTAACATTATAAAGAGGAAAGATTTGATTGTTTGTTTGTTTGCATCAAATAGGTTCTGAAACTACTGCGCCGATTTGAAAAAATATTTCATTAGAATTTTACATTATCGCTGATGAACATATTATGCTATATTTAGTTATAAGCGGAAGAAGTTGTAATTAAATAGCTAGTATAGATTGAAGCAAATGATGTGATGCAGCAAAACAGTCAATATCGTCAAATGAACTGACTTTTCTGGGATCCCTTCTACCCCTCCCTCACGGTCACCCTACAAATCACAACAGGAAAAGATTGAACGCTTTATTCTGATCAAGTGACTCGCTTAATCCGATATGGACTCTTTGCCGTCGATGCCTCTTTACGAATTGCCTTTCCATCGTTCCTTTTGTGTTTCGCGTTTAAAACGAAAAGTGTGTTTGGTGTGACTTAGCCTCGATTTTTGTTTTCTGTATTCGGAATTAGTATTGATTTGGGCTTACCCGCGCCTAAGTTGTTTACTGTTGACTTTTTCATTAATTTGCTGAAATCGAAAATTGCGTCGTTCAACATCAATTAGTATGGGGAAAAGGACTTTTTTTGATATAGATATTTTAGTATTAGTCTAATTTAATTTATCTTGTTTATTAATATTTATAGATTTTTAAGTGTCATGTAATTATTTGTGACCAGTGAGAATTAATGTACGCTAGTGAAACTTGGGTATGGCAAAAGAAGCATGAAAGTAGAATAAATGCAGTGGAAAAAGGTCAGGTCAGGAGTACCCGAAGCCGACGAACTTGTATGAAGAGATTGATGAATGTGGATGAAGCGAAAGAAGTATTTCAGGATCTTAGCAAGTGGAACAATGTAGTCTCTGCCTACCCCTGTGGGAAAGAGGCGTGGTGGGATGTATGTATGTAATTCTAATTATACATCGAATGTGTTGACATGCTATTAAACAAATAAAATTAGTAGATGGGAATATAGATAGGATTTTTTTTAATAACTAATCGGATTCTGAAATATTCCAGATCAATTATTTAGGCGTTTTGTATAGTTGTCCCTCTTTTTCAGTGTCCATACAAACAAGAGCACGCTTTCAATTCTCTTATGCACAATGATAACTTTGTGGTGGACACCGGAGAGCCCTACACGTGGAGAATCTTGAACAACAACATAAAAGAATTCCTACAGCCCAACTATAGAAGGTAAGATCACAAAATAATCAAATAACCCTATTAATATTATAAACTACGGTCTGCCCGAGACTTCGTCTGCGTACAATTATACATATAAAACCTTCCTCTTGGATCACTCTCTTTGAGGCATCCGTGGTTATCGAGCCTCCGACTTTGGTCTATTTTTTTAAGCATTGAAATACTTTCAAGTCAGTTTGTAGGAAACGAAAATAACGTACTATTTTCTTTTCAGTGGACTGATTTGTGAACTGGGACCTTCTTTGGGAGGTTACGGCGTTTACAGACTGGACGTAGGCCTGTGCAAACTGGAGGAACTGGTCCCGCCTCCCAATCCTTACTGGCGTTAGTGTCATAAGTATTATGCATACTTTCTCACCTAAAACCCTTGGACTATAATGTGCTCGAGTTTTAGCGAGACTGGCAAACGTCAATTTATTATTATAAGTGTTCGACTAAGACTTGTTTTTGGCTGACTGAAGCCGAGACCGAAGGTTCGGTTTTTATTATAGTTTCGGCCGAACCATTACCCAACATTTTGTAAATTATGATTAAAACGTTGAATAAAATGTCAGTGGGCTGTTCTTATCAGGTAATATGAATAATGGAACATATTGCGGGTCCAATATTACAAGGTTCTACGATTCACTTTAGTCGGATTGAAATTGCAATATTGCCAAAGTGACACTGGGTCTAAATCAATCCACCCTAAAAAGTGAAAACGTTTAATTGTTAGTATCGGCGTCGCCGAAACATGACTTTTAGGCCGAAACCGAAGCTTTGGTCGGACAGTAATTCTCATATACTTATATATTTAGATTTCAACGAAAAACAAATTCCAATTAGAAGACCGGCATTCAGCTGGCTGAAGGCGTAATGATAACGCAAAATTATACGTGACATTTTCTTTCAGCTTTGCTGCTCTTCAGCGCGATTTTACTTGGCTCCATAATTACGTACAGGCTCGTAAGATTATTTCTAAGAAAGCGGAATAATGAGGCAAAACATAACGGGAGCTTAAACTTAACTGCCAGACGAGATAACTTAGATATAATGCCGAGTCTTCACTTTCTAAGGGGGTAAGTGCGTAGTAAAAAAGGTAGAGTTGCGTATTTATTACGTTTTCCGTAACAAGAGACCTGTTTAGAAATTTTATTAGCCTTTTAATCCTGTGTCAAGGGCTGTTTAAGGAAAATGCCGGCGTTAAAATAATGAGAGGGCCGGAGTTTGGAAGCTGGCTAATTAAAAGTGAAGAGGCATAAATGAAATAAAATATAATGTATACGGAAAAATACCTGGATTGTTTTGCATAGTTTTAGTAAATAGAAGTTAAAATAGAGTTCAAAAACAAGCTTGCCTGTTTACGTAAATTATTGCGTCTTACTTCTAAGAATAAATCAAAATGTATTTGTACTTTTACTGGTAAAATTTGGATCAGATTTAATACTCTGAATAAATAGTTAACCTTAGCATTAATTTAGGTCTTGATATTAGATTTCCCAGACTACCTAAACACCTAAATTGACTGGGTTTAATCGTTGTTTAATTTGAAATACAATTTTATTTGCTAACGCAATCTCGATAGAAAAATTATGGGTAAAAGGTACTAAATAGTTAGGAAAAATATTACACATACACGCCACCTCATAACGCAGTCTAGAAACATTAAAAAAATACAAAAGGGGAATTAGAAACAAATAAAACGATGATTAAATTAATAAAGAATTAAAAACTAAACTAAAACTAATCTTTAAATAAAATAATTAAAAAAGGAGGGCCCCCCGTGGCATAGTTCCACAGACGCTGGCAGCATTCCCCCTTTGGACAGCGATACTAATACGCTGTCCAAGGAAGCTGCCAGCTCTGCGGTCACCCGTAGCGTCCATTAGCCTCTTCGAAATATCTTTGAGGAGGCTAATAGCGCTAAGACCTCACGGACCAAGGGTCTCAACACCGAAAGGGACAAAATATATCCTCTAAATCGAACTACAGTTTTCAAAGTAATCGGTACATAAAATAAATCAGGTAGATCCAACAGAATTTCCTATAATATGAAGATACAAATAGAAAATGTTTTTTTTTTAATTTGTTAAGGAAGCAATGAAAATGCTTACATTAATTAAACCTTTCAGCATACTACTAATTCTCATAATATTTGCGACAACGGGCGGAGGGGGGTACCCCATTTTCCTCAGAAGTTTTGGGAGTCTGACAATGTCGGAGTGTTTCTTCTTTGCTTTCACTCTGACTTTTGGACTCGCAGTACCGGTAATGATTGATGAAGAAACCAAAAGAAAGATGACGAAAAGGACTGTTTTCGGAACAATATTTGTGGTAAGATTCTCCTTAGAATCCGATGCATGCATTTTTTTTCATAACACGAGTTTTTTCCTACAGTTACATCTACACAAAGATGTACCTGAAATGAGGTAAGGTATTCTTGGCAATAAATTAAATTAATTATTATTAACGCGAAGTGGGATTTTTTAATTTTTAATTTGATTCTATTGTAGGCGGTAAATTGTGCTTTTATACTTTTTAATCGCAGAAGTCATTCTTCCTCTGTGTACTGGGACTGCTGATCAGTGGCATTGCGCCACGGTCTAGGTTCCTCGCGACGCCGCTGTTCGCCCCGCTGCCACGCATCGGCGTGGCGTACCTCGTGGCAGCCACGGCTTACTTGTTCGCGAGGGATCGGAATCCGAACGCCAAGGTTTGTAATAGTACATTACTGTCTAGGCCAGGTAGTAGGCAATTGCTGGCTGAGATGGTTTGAACCGTTTTAACGAAGTCAGCAATGCTATTCTGGCCGAGGCATGTAGGTATAGTGCTTTTCTCAAAAATCGAAAATAAAACAACAACAAAAATAAATGAAAACAAAATAGTGAAAATTGTTTTGCTTTGCCGCCTTTTTCTATCAATGGCATTTGAAGAGAGTATTTTTCTACCCAGAACACCTAAAGCTATTTCAGACACAGATAAACACGTTGTCGTACTAGCTTTTTTTAATTTGGTGTTTCAAGTCTTGTGTCTTTATTTTATAATGATGATTTGCATTTTTAAAAAGTTATTAACTACACAGTAATTGAATTTGTATGCAACATTATTGGAGAGTTTAGCGCTACAGTAATTTTTTTTTTTTTAATTTTGGACTGACCGGCAACAATTAACTTCCTGTTCTGATTATGTAGTTAACAATGACGACTTTAACGGACATTTTTGAGAAAAATAATTTCAGCGCTTAGGTTTCCAAACCTTAAAAGGGAAAAACGGAACGCTTGCAGGATAAAGGTCCGGCCACACCAGTGCGTAAAAGACGAAGAAGAAGTTTACGCGTTTTAGCTTATGTTTTTTTTTCAGACCTTACTTTCTAAAGCTTGCGGTAACGTAAAGATGCTGTTTTGGAGCTGGATGCTGGCAGGACTACTTTTGGCGCTAATGATAATTTCCATTGCCATTTTCTACTCTACGGAGTGTAAACCGTAAGTTTTCTTTTGATACCCCACTCATAGAGCACACAACCTAATAGAGTGAAAACGTCATGCAATTCATATTAAATAAAATTACGCCTATACGAAATTGGTGATTACTGCACTCTGACTGGCAAGCCGAAGTTCAAAAGGGTATGGAAAGTTAAGCAGCTAATATGATGGATATGGATATTTAGGGCCTGTTTCATCACTGATGTTTTACGTGTCTGTTTTTTATGATGTCATCTCTGTCTGTTTATTAGTAATAAATAGAGGAGGAATCATAGATAACTGACACGTATGATATCAGGAACTTAACAGAGAGTGGTGATACAGGCCATTAATATTTCGTCGTTGTGCAGCATAGTGAACGGAACTCGATTCATTTTAATAACATTCAAATTCCTAATTACGTAAATGGGTATGTTCCACGCAGAAAACAAAAGGAAAAATAATCGCGAAAATTTTTCTTTAGTTTGGTGTAAGTCGAAAAAGACTTGATGTGTTGTGTTGATAGCCCGCATTACCACTCTAATTGCGTATTTCCTCTATGAACCCACTACATCACACTATTAGACCGTAAGCCCGTAATACTTATTTATCTTTATCTATTTACCTGTGTCAGATAAAGACAAAACATTTTTCTTATAAATAGATTAATTACTAGTGTTGACGGTGACACGCGCTACGCTCTGTCGTTTGCGTCTCCCTAAACTAAGCAGTTTTAAACTCGGTTAAACTGTTGAACAACGGTTAGTTGGATGATGTTATTTTCTTGAACAATTGTTAATAGATTAAGTTTGAAACTTGCTCGTGTTGTCTAACACGGCGCTGTTCTTAGCTGAGGAGATGTATAATTGCAGAAATTCTGAGTAGTGTGACATTGTAAACATTTACATTTGGGGGTAGTAGGACCTCGTGCAAGGCTACAGTAAATAAATAGAGCAGTATGGAAACTTGTCTCATTTTTTGAAATAAATACCTACGTTTCAATAGAGCGTTAAGGTTGTCGATTTATTTTTTGTAAAATTGATAAGCTTTTTATTTAGTTAGCGCTATCTCAGCTAGTAAGGCCTGTTTTAAAGTAATTAAGAGTATTAGGGTTGGCACCCCTAATTTACGTAAAAAGGAACAAACGTTTATTTGGGTTCTATAATAATTAAATAATCGAATAAATTAAATTGCATTGTTACAATGTCAAGTGACAGCTAGTAACAGGTAGAAAAATTCGAAGACTACCCACCTGCTATGGGTGGTGTAGGATTATAGGACGCGTCACGGAATGACGAGAATCCGGGCTCGATTCTCGGCCATAGGTTTACTTTTCGGATTTTTCTATGTGTTCTAGAAATTTAATTTGTAACTGTAAAAACGTAAAAGTAAACAAAAAATCAAGAAGTAAAAAAAAAACTTGATTCATTTGACGGTACTCAAAAATGTTGGTGAAATAATTTAAATGCTTGTTTGTTATCTGTTAAACCAAAATGCGGTATTTTATAAGACATAACCTGGATAGATACTCATTTTAAAATAACAGTATTTTAATCATTAGTCTAATGCGCTGCTTTTTTAAGGTCTGGAGGAGAATTGCCAGAGACGATCAGCTGGGCGATGGAAACCAGAGGTCTCGAGTGCGATTCAGACGTGTTTAGCGAAGTGTTCAACAAGAACTTACTTTTTGTAAACAGAGACGAGCCGTTTCATGTCGACTACTACTACTACTTTGCCCAAGGGCTGATGGGTGAGTTCATACATATATACTGTCACACCTCTTTCCCATAGGGGTAGGCAAAGACTACTTTGTACTTGCGACGATCCCGACATATTTCTTTAATTTCATCCACATTCATCAATCTCTCATAAAATACATGCTCGTCGGTTTTAGGGTACTCTTGTCCTGACCTTTTTCAAAACTTCCCCAATTTGGTCACGGAACGTGTCCGTCTAGAGTCTAGGCCTTCGCCTCCCAACCAGTGGCGTAGCTAGGTAACTAAGGGCCCTGGTGCAAATAAAAAAATGGGGCCCTACTACTATCTAAACTGGTTACGTTTTAATAATAATAGTTCGATCGAGATTTTCTGGTAAGGATTCGAGGGCCCTCTGAGCTTGAGGGCCCCGGGGCACTGCCCCGCCTAGTCCCTAGGTAGCTACGCCACTGCTCCCAACGCACCCATTCACACTCCCCATGTAAATATACAATACAACAATACAAACACAAATATGTACACTTTATTGAACACCACAAATCAGTACAAAACAGTACGGAAACAAAGAACAAGGTAGACAATAGACAATAAAAACAGTAATAATAATATATAGTATACAATACACATACATAAATCACGTCTTTATCCCTTATGGGGTAGACAGAGCCTAAGGTAACAATACCTAAAGGCCACGTTTAGCATGACTGTGGGCATATAGGTGGAAAGGGGAATCAAAATAATGATGTGGTATATTTTATAGACAGGTATATTCATAATGGGTTTGCATAATATTACATGACTAGCACTAGTATAGAGTAAATATTGTTTTAAAAAGAGTATTTTAGCATACTCTAATAGTGTAATAGATTATAAAGTACGCCTAAAGAAAGAAAGAAAGAAAGAAGACATTTATTCCTTTTTGCAAGACACACAAATATAAGAGAATATGCACGCATTTATAGAAAACTAGCTTTTGCCCGCGGCTTCGCACGCGTGAACCATGAGCATTTCAAAGAAGCTATCAATCAAGCAAGCGAGCAACCAAACCGCAAGCTTTCAAGCATGCATGCAAGCAGGCATGCAGGCAGGTAAGCAAGGACTCAAGCAAGCCACCGCATTGCCCCGCTGCCTTAATTTTTCTGAAACTGTAAATATTGTAGGATTTTTATAAAACAAACCTAACCTAACCTATAATAGGGCTGTCCTAAAATATACCCTAAATAGCTTGTGCCCGCGACTTCGTCCGCGTTAAGATGTAAAACGAAAAAATAAGTTTTTTCCCGTTCCCGTGGAAATTTTGGGAAGTGCTATCGGAGTACACTTAAAGCCTTCAAAGAAACACACGTTATAAATGTTAAGTCTCTTTCTTCCGCTGTTTAGTCTGGAAACGTAAAATCCCGTTTTTTCCCGTCCCTGTGGGCGTTTCGGAAAATCCTTTCTTAGTGTTCCCCTACACTCCCGAATAAACCTACGTGACAAATTTCAACTTTCCCCCGCTTCCTGTTTTTCCCGTTCCCGTAAGAATTTCGCCAAATAGAACATTTCCCGAAATTCTTACCGGAACGAAGAAAAAGAATTTTGGAAAATTATCTCATAATGCTCCCCTACACTCCACAAGGAACCCACTTGCCAAATTTCAGCTTGCTACGACCAGTAAAACGAAAAATCCTGTTTTTCCCCGTTCCCGTGGGAATTTTGGAAAGTACTCTCTTAATGCTCTTTTACACTCCCGAAGCAAGCTACATGCCGAATTTCAGCTTTCTGCAACCAGTAAAAGCGAAAAGTCCCGTTTTTCCGTTCCCGTGGGAATTTCGGGAAATCCTTTTGTAGTGCTCCCCTACACTCCCCAAGGGAACTTAAAGGCCAAATTTCAGTTTTGTACGACTGAATATGTAGATCCCGTTTTTTCCTTATCCCGTGGGAATTTCCAAAAATCCTGAAATTAGTTTCTTACTTTTGTAATCACCTACTTTTGTATCAAATTTGAAGAGTCTAGTTTTTATAGTTACTGAGATAGCGTCACTCGGAATCGAATATATAATTCCCGTTTTTTCCTTATCCCGTGGGAATTTCCAAAAATCCTTCCTTAGTGGATGCCTACATTGTATAAGCCAGTATAAGGTATCTATGTGCAAAATTTCAAGTCTCTAAGTCCAGTGGTTTGGGCTGTGCGTTGATATATAGTTAAGTCAGTCAGTCAGGACTTTGAATTTTATATGTATAGATAAACAGGAAAAATAAATTAATATTGAAAGAGGAAAAATAAACACAAACATGACAAATAGATACATGATAATTATAGAGTACAATACTCTATTTTAGAGTGCGGTCGGCAAACCTAGTTGTAACAATGTTGTGCGCAAATACTGCATTGATACATTAAATTATATATATTGGTATTGAAAAGAGTGTAATGATCAATACAGTGTTTCCGTACTATCACAACACATAGAATTTGTGAATTTTCGCTATCCACACTCTAGCCAGACTCTTTATAATTGTAAATTTAAAAAATCAATTATAAAATCTTAGCGTTGCATCAGCAACTGTTGAATAAAACATGTCAGACAGCAGACGTTGTCTGAAAGGACATTCAGCAAAATAACGAACTTATTGCTCAAATAAAAGCTGTCGTCTTTTTTACGTAAAATAGGCTTAAATTTTACCTCTTGATGGAAGACGATGATGTCTAAGATGGTACACGTTTGCCTAGGTGTCTTTGGCCTTAAAGACCACCTTGGTCACTGTTTTTCTGTTTTTACAGGTTTTTTTTCATCAATATTAGCAGCGTTAATCGGCCTCACTGCGGGTGTAGTCTACGTCCAAGAGTCTGACTCCGACCGAACACGTCTGTGGTACTTTTGGGCTTCAGTACTTGGCTCTTCGGGTATCACTCTAGCTGTCATGTCGAAAGCGATGAGTTTTAATCTTTGGTACGTATTGGCTGTAGCAATTAATGAAATATTTAATACTACCAGTTGGGACGCTGCCCGCGCAGAATTTGTTTATTGTTATTCCGCGGGAACACTCGTTTTCCGGGATAAAAACTATCCTATGTCCTTCCCCAGGACTGGCAGTATCTGTATACTAAATTTCAACTAATTCGGTTCAGCGGCTTAAGCGTGAAACGGTAACAGACAGACAGACAGACAATTACTTTTAGAGCAAGAGCCCGCGACGGCCAGACCTTCGTTATTTTATAAAAGTTGAAAGTTTCCCTGTGTATGTCTCAAACACAGGTAAGAACCCGCGACTATAGAGTTCCGATTGTGGTTACTTGGGCAGGTAACAGGTAGTAAAGTTGTATAAAATAGAACCTTAAGTTCTTTAAAGTATAAAGTTCAATTTTTTATATTTTCTCGAGAATATCTCAAGAAATCACGTTATCCATTGCCGCTCTATAAAGTGACGGGAAGTATCTCGCTGTGCTGGTCTCGACATATACATATATTTTGCATAATAACTGTTTTAGTTCCTTATTAACAAGGAAGCGATATTATCTAAACCAAAATAAACAGACAACTATCTTATTGCGTTTGCAGAAGCCTCGGGTACAGGCATTGTTTACGATCCCAAACAGATTCACAATACAGACAAACCAATATTTGCGAATTCGAACCGTAGTTTTATCCAAATTGGCACAAACAAATTTGAAAGCAAAGTTTAGAATGTACCTAAA
Organism: Pandemis cinnamomeana; assembly: GCA_932294345.1. NCBI lineage: Eukaryota > Metazoa > Arthropoda > Insecta > Lepidoptera > Tortricidae > Pandemis > Pandemis cinnamomeana. The sequence goes on from OW028721.1 coordinate 11,674,937, forward strand.
ATTAACTAATTAAATTCTGTTTAGAAACGGATATTTGCAGTTTTGTTTCAACTTACATACACATACACAAATCATGTCTATATCCCTTAAGGGGTAGACAGAGCCTGAGGTAAAAAACCTAAAGGCCACGTTTAGCCTGATTAATATATATGTATTCATGCAAGCCCTCCCTCCACTACTGCCAATAAAACACACATAAATCCCACAAACTTAATTATCCCTTACACCACACAAACACTTACGCGTTTCGATCCCTCTACGGGATCATTATCAAAGTTTAATGAGCACAACTGTTACACATGCAGACCATGCACAGGTTGGTCTATGGCACTTGAAATAGCTCTTTTTTGAGAAAATATAGGTAACTAATATGGGAAGTGAACAAGGTTTCTCCCACAGAAAAATAATCTCTTTTTTTTCTTTTCAGGCCAATAGCAGTAATATTAATACTGGCATCAGTCACCATCGTCTTCTATTCTTTCGTCTACTACATCACAGAAGTCCGCGAATTCTCCAGTACGACAATATCGTATGTAGGTAGAGCTGCTACGGCTACCCTGGCCGCCCATTTACTCTTCACCGATACCTTCCCTTTCTACTGGGGACAGACTTTGACCAACCACTTCTTCTACCTATGCCAAAGTTCTTGGATAGTCTTACTATGGGTAGCCATCACTGTATCCTGGATGAAGTGGAGGACCTTCCTTATTAACCGGGTGGTTTCGGATGAGGGAACTAGGCGGGCTGTTCTGTCGTGGTAGGACTTGTTAATTTCTACCATGAGTGCAGAGATCAGGTTGTATGTGCTGACTGGCTGGGTCGGTTCCCTCAGTCGCTCTCGATAGCTCAGCTGATTGTTTCTCTAAATTAGGGAATCCCAAACTTTTAAGATACGGAACACCGACCAAATACTTTTTTCACACCACCTGCTCGACAGTATATTCGCTCCACTCAGGACTCATAACACCCTCGCAACGCTCGGGAGTTAAATCTAGAGGCATTTGCTGCGCTCAGGATTCAATATCGCACCTGTGACATAATACAGTGCATTATCCCCCGGAGTACAATCTACTAAAAATAAAAGTAGAGTATAAATGTTTCTCTCTCTCTCTACTATTATTATAATGAAACCTCATTGTTACATACTTAATGACTGTGGTACTTATTAAATGATTTTGCGGGACCGTATTGCCTTTACTACGTAATCCCTGGGTTCCCCGACACCCACTTTGGAAATCGAGTAAAAATGGTTGTCGATAAATTTACACATATACTCTTTCTATTATTTAATAAAGTTTTTATTTTTGCACTTGTGATTTTGGTGATTTTTATTTATCCCATCCTATTTTCCACCTATTAGTTGAAAGTTCTCCATCTTTCTAATTCAGTGCTTCTGGAGTACCGCAGATCAAATGCGGTATTTTCTTAAATTTAGACCAAAATGTAATTGCCTTCTGTTGGCTGTTGGCAAAAATAAACGTCTAAAAATTATCTCAAACTGACCTGATCACCAGTCACTTAGCTAACACATTCCGTGAATTCTTCGTCCATCGGCCAACTCAACCCGAATGGCTACTTACATGTCTACCCCGTAAGGGATAAAGACGTGATTTATGTATGTATGTATGCTAGGGAGCATCACTTCAAAGCGACAAAGTCCTAACAACAGATCCAATAACACGAACTCTTGACATGCCCCAATTGTAAAAAGTCGCTCGTCACACTCACGTTCGATGCTTTAATTAAATGCGCTATTCAAAGCAGGTTAATTAAGAAGAAAATTATCTTCTCAAACACAGGCGGAGGCGTGACGTTGTGGTACAAGTGAGGAGAGGCAAGCGTGCGCTTTATAATAATATCGAATTCAAAAGTAGGTATTGCAAATAGGCCGCCAAAGACTTTTTTACATGACTTTTTTTAACTACCAGCGCATTCGGAAAGACCATCATTGCCAAGAAGATCCGTCAAAAGAAACTTGGCAGAAAGACATTTTTTCAGAATAAAATAAATTTATAAAAGTACTTAAATAATAGGTTAGCTTCTGCGAATGAGGCTAGGAAAACGATATTTAGCTACTGCTACTGCTTTACACAGAACTAGTTCATACCAGTTCTCTCAGAATTTTCCGGAATGTTTCGGCACGTGGTTGAGTTAGTTCGACGGAGCTACACAGATTTTTCATTTCAATTTTTGATTTAGTCTCTCCTTCGACGCGGTTCACTTTGAACGTCGATCATTGTATGGAAATATCAGATATGATTCCAAAACCCTGAAGACATTACAGGGCTATCGTCAAAGTCAGACTAAAACAACAACTGTTCAAATGTTTGTAAACTTCTTTCTGTTTGCTGTGTTTTATTTATTTACTTTATTTTATTTTATGTGCAGTGAAGAGTTTACATAGTAATCCAAACCCCTGCTGAAATATCCCAAAAAAAATATTACAAGACCCTCTAGATACAGGGAATATGTAGAAGATGGCTTACGTCATTGGCTAGAGGAAGGTGTGGAGAGCGCCATAATCGGGAGATCTCTCTCCAGGTAGATGTTATGCTTGAGGACCGGAGTCCGAAGGACGAGAGTTGAAAGTTGTATTTATGCATCCGCGTTGAGAAACTTCGTTAGCGGGATGTAGAACGATGTGACAGCTGTCATTAGAACTGGCGCTCGCTACTCAGGCGTCAGTAGTTATGTAGAGGCCAACTAGGTGGCGCTAGGGGTCGCTACAAAGGTCGGCAGGAGACCTTTAGAGAAAGCCATCGCTGTCCTTCTGTGGCTTATTCCACATTCTAAATTGAACGACCGCTTGGGCGCTGAAATATGGCTCAAATTCCAACGGAGAAATGCCTACTCGCACTGAATTATGGCTAATGAGACGAATATCAAGGATTTATGCCGCTTTTTATTTTTATTTTATTCGACAATCGCGTGGGAATTCTGGCCAGTTTTAATTTGGACTAAAATTGAGGAAACGTTACTTATGTGGGCGTTCAAGTAATTGGTTGACGGTAATAAAGTAAGTTTCCTTGTAATATACAGGCGGGGACATTTCTATAGAAGATAATAACAAGATAACAAGAATAATGGCAACCAAAAGAATATTATAGTCATGTGAAAAAGAAAGATCCCGTAGGCGATGCGCGCCAAGAACTTCCACAGCCATAGCGAAAGGAACCAGTTGAACGGACCACTGGGACAACTTAATCTTCTCTCTGAAGACATGCAAGATGTACCCGAATAACATGCCGATGAAAGGCGGTGACCGCACCAAAGTGTTAATGTTATAATATAGCATGTACTCTTCAACGTTTCCCGTAGCTGCCATGCCTATTGTTTACAGAATCCAAAAAAGGCTTTAATGTGCCACCTTGTGCCATTATATCTGTAGAATTATTTGAAAGTATAGTGTTATCTGAGTGACCTATAATCGACTTATAAGTAAAACTACATTATACTGCAAATTCTCCGAGCAGAATGCGACACGGGCAGCAGCGGGAGCCGGTGGCGGCTCGTCACCAGACCATTTTTGGAGCACGAAGACTCACCTTCTCCAATACATCCGTTATTAATTACACATAAACGGATAATAAATATAATAAATAACTATTTCGTAGTCCTTCTTCCTGGAGCACTCGCCCCGGTGGCAGCGAAACGAACACTGCGCGCCAGCGCTCTGTTCGCGCGGCTGTTCGACGCAACTGACAGCGGCGCACAACTACCCTCGTTTTCATCGTCATTTTTATTATTGTCAAATGTAGGGCAGCACACAACACTGATCACGTCACTCTGTAAAGGTTCACTCACACTCACCGTTTGGTCAATATTTAAAACAGTTTTCCAACTCGGAGGCACCGAACATCCGAAAGCATCACTCGACTTTTTATACGTGAGTTATCCGTTTATGTGTAATTATGTTTAAGTCTCACGGTAGTTTCATGTTGATTACATCCGTTATTAGTGTAGATAAGGATCAAGTATCCTCGTTTGCTTCTAAAAGTCTCGTTCTATTTTATCCACCCTCTAACTAAGGTGTGGGCGGTATGATTCATTGATCCTTCTAATGTAGCATCAAAACTTCCCACACAAGCCGATTTTTCTTTTGGCAATAGGCTTGATTGGAAATTGTTTTGATCTCTTAAGGCCGATTTTTCAAGCACTTAACTGACAGATACCCATACAGTTGTACGTCGAATAAGGCATATCTGACGATTGAATAATCGACCCTTAACGCGCATTCTATGTTTTTTCTTTGCTCCCAGACCAGCATGAAATTTCAATTAGCAATTGTGATTAGTAAGATTGATATTATTTGAGAAAAGCAAGACTAGAAAACTGTTTTTTTCCACTTCCCACTTACGAGGGGCTTATCGATAAATAGCAACATTTTGCTCGCTATCCTGCCGCCTAGTAACATTGCTAGCATCTGCTGTGTTTCAGCGTGGAGACAACCGGTGAACTTACTAATACTTACGGTATTCTTACTTTTTCATGGATTGAGGGAGACAAACGAGCAAGCGGGCCACACGATGGACGACAGCAATCCCAGTAGAGTTACCGGTTTATTGTCCGCCTTAGAGGAAACAATACCTACATTAGGTACTTAAGACCAAGCTTAGATAAAAAACAAACATAGAATATATCAGTTACTTCGCTTCCCGCACAGATGGTAAAAGCCCATCGAGGGAATGGGTGAAAATCTTAGGAATCATGTTATAGGCGATGCGGCTAGCAACCCGTCACTATTCTGATTCCCCTTACCACTTTATAGGTACGCCCACAATTATGTTAAACGTGGCCTTTCCTTTAGGTATTGTTACATTAAACTCTGTCTGCCCCGTAAGAGATAAAGACATGATATATGTATGTATGTTAGACACAAAATTATCGATACCTGGAGGTGCTCTAGGGGCCTGTATTAATCCCATTCGAAACTTCGGCTAACGCCCGCTTCAGAAATTGGCACAAATTCTATTTAGCTTCTCGCGCGGTTGGAAATTTTCGCAGGTTCCAAAACTGTATAATTAGGAACTGTATAAGCCCCTAGACTAGCTGCACATATGATCATAAACCCACATGATTTCCAACATTATAAAAACACTTTCGTAATTTTCGAGATTATTTCAACATAGGGTAGAAACGGGACCCTATTACAAAGACTTCGCTGTCCGTCCGTCTGTTTTTCTGTCAACAGGCTGTATCTCATGAACCGTGATAGCTATGAAGAATATCGCGAGGAAACCCACTCCTTCGAAACAGTTAATTGGCTGAGCTTGGGCAGGAGGTGGGGCATAGAAAAATCTGGCAATCATAAGTTTTTAAATAAACGAAAAAAAAAAATCGAATGCTAGGCGAGATTTGAACCCTCGCTTATTTGGTACGATAATGGCCAAAGACCTCCCCCCCCCCCCTGTCGGGCTCTTAGCCAACGGTCAATGATACCCCTCAGAAACTGCCAGAAAATCATTAGCCGATGCCCAGTGCACCGGATCAAGCACTGCTCTTCCCCCGGATGGATCCAAAAACGAACCGCAGCTCTTGACCACACGTGGAAGTAACCCGACTCGCACCCCTTCGTACCCCATTTTACGGAACGCCAAAGCGTCTCGCAAGCGCCGTTGGTGGTGTGTGACAATTATACCTTTTCTTTTCACATAATTAAGATTCCAGCGTTTTCCCTAGACAAGAATTGTTGACATAAACAATTTTCAGCTGCTTAGACGTAAAACGTCCCTACAGAACAATTTAAAGCAGGCGCGAGAAGCTGCGTCGCCGAGATAGACTTCCCGTCTTTTTCTAACTGTTCCTTCTAGAAAAAGATGGGTAGTCTATCTCTTGCACTCGTGCTATCTCTATCCATCACACGCCGGTGTAATGGCCGCACCACACGGCAGCTTTGCGGTCAGCATTTCTCAAAGCCAATTAATTAAGCGTCCGATATCCTTCGCAAGTTCTAGCTTTAGTACCGCTGTGCAACGCAAAGGTACTTAGCCGAGTAATACGGAGTAATATACTTTTAATTGCTTTCATTACCTACTCTGGGTTTTTGGGAACTTATGTCCGAAATTACTTTGGTTTACCGTGAGCTTTTCGGTAGTCTTATAGACACTTGCACTCCGTGAGCTCTTGGAACAAACTTCGGGATTGTGGTAACATAATCTTGACGTTCGTTTACAATGTAGCGGCCGTGGTCACGAGTAGAAAAATAAAAATAATAATAATAGAAGATCGAAAAAATTTAAGCCGATGAAAAAAAAAACATTTTATAAACGTAGAATGTGCTACCACTATACACTGCGAGGGATGAATAAATATATATTATGTATGTATGTAAGTGTTAATTTAAATACAATATCAATAGACACGACATCTTAAATAGCCACCTTAACTTCAAAATACAAACCCAATAAGTATCCCCTTCCCTATTCCCTCCATACTCAGTGTCCAAACTACAGAATTACCATATCAAATAACAACGTAACCAAGAATACCCGTTGTGTGCCCCGCAGCGTTCACCTTTCATTAAAATTGCATAATGAATGGCGGTCGGACGCTGATAGCATTGCATCGCTTAAAACAGTGGTTCTTAACCTTTACTTTAACCCTGACAATAACGGGGGCTACTCTGAAGTTCGAACCTTGAAGTTCGTTTCGTATCCCTCTCAGTCTAATGTCAATAACTATAAGGGTAAGCAGAACAGCACATAGCACGAAACGAACTTCCAATTGCGACTGTCAGATAAGGCTAGTGTAGCGGCCAGGGGTGTTATTCTCTAAAAAGCGTGTTAGGTGATGGCTGCGCTTGGGAGACAATGATAACTTGATTTGAATACTAGCAGGCTTTATACGGAGACGGACGTAAATTGTGCGTTGGCGTTGACAACAAGACACCTAACTCCGTATAATGTGTACGAGCGGAAAGATCAAGTTATGTTTGACGCAGATTATTTCACGGACGATATAAATAGTCATGAGTGTCCAAACAGCTTGTTCCCCGTACATAACCAAGTTACGTAACTGGCACTGGTAAAGCCAATGTAGGATGATTCATTTGGATTAATTTAGGTTTAGGTGCGGCGGGACCTTTAAGCCGCGAACATGTTTGTTTTAATTTAGAAATAATCTTTATTTTACCTTAGAATGTCCCGGTAATGTAAAATAGTTATCTACGGGGAACAAGCGGTCCGAACATCGCCGATTCATAATCCTTAAATATCGAGAAGGTAGCAAACCAAGGAGCCGTATTGTTATTAGCTAGAGCTTCTACTCAAAATACGTTCAGTTCTGTTTAAGATCTATTCAATTAAGTTTTACTATAAATCTAATTTAAATCATCACCACAAATAACCCGTTATCAATACCCTTAATGTCTTCATTCTACGAAACAAGAGCAAAACCTTCAACGGTTTGTTCTTTAGTTACCCCTAAATAAAAGCAAACTCTTTCGTCCCGTTCGCAGCCACTGTTTGGTGGTAACGAGTTTATACCACAAGAAATTCCTTTGGCAACCTGCAGTTTCAGAACCACTGCCTTTGAATATTCTTACTGGTGCACAATATCGTGGGGGTTCAGTTTCACCGCTGTGGGCATTCATGGGTCTTTTATAAGTAAGTGAGGATACGATTTTCAGGCACTGATGTGATCTTTGCTCCGTAACATTCTACGAGTATAAACATACTTGTATTTTGGCAAACTGAACGTAAATTACAAGGTATTATTACAATATTCCAGCAAGTTCTTGTGTTAGTTTGAATTAAGTTCGCTCTGTACTATTTTCAGGATTTTCAAATCACAGTTGACAAAATACAGAAGCAAAACAACATCGAAAAGAGTCACCGCAACTTCATCATCATCAACATCTCCAGCCTTTATTCGTCTCACTACGGGCACAGGCCTCGTCTCAGAACAAGAGGGATTGGGCTATAGTTCCTACGAGAGCCCAGTGCGGATTGGGAACTTCACACACACCATTGAAATTGCTTCGCAGATGTGTTCAATTTCCCTCGCGATTCCTTCACCGAAAAGCTCACGGTAAATTTCAAATATAATTTCTCACATAAATTCCTAAAAACTCAGAGGTGCGACTTCGGGATTCGAACCCACGACCCACAGCCTGAAAGGCCACAGGTCAAACCACTAATGCTACCACGGCTTTTTAACCGGGCGGGTCCGGCCACACTAGTGCGTAAAAGACGTCGATGGTGCGTTTACGCAACAAAATGTATGAAGAAACGGTGAGAGAACGTGACGCATGCGACACGTCACAGCGCATACGCAGTGGTGTGGTCGCTCCTTAACTTTATTTTATTTTCACCCTCATGCTGTATACACATACACAAATCACGTCTCTTCCCTGACGAGGTAGACCGAACCGTGCAGTATGAATGAAGTAAACATGCCACAAACATAAACACGTTCCAGCAATAACACGACCAAACATATTTCAGTTACCTGCGTAATTGCAATATTAATTAACCCGCATTGAAATAAATTGCATGAAAAATATGCAAACAGCGCGGCTACAAAATTAATCCCACCAATTCAGAGCTATGTGAAGTCACACTATCGTTTTATGGTAAGTGCCGGAAAACGGTGCAAGGCACTAGAGATAGCGGTTTTATTTCATGCTTTTTAACAACACTTAGGGCCTGTTGTACTCTCTGTAAAGTGTCGGTTATCTATGATGTCATCTCTATCTGTTCCGTAGTAAGAAATAGAGACGGAATCATAGATAACCGGAACTTTACAGAGAGTGGTGAGACAGGCCCTCAAAGTCCCTAAAGCAAGTCCCGAGACTCCGAGACCATTATATTATTAGGATACGATCAGCATGGGATTGAAAGATCTGTCATTTCAGAATACACATTATAATTGCTTTTTTTCAAACGAACATGCAACGAACGGTCACCTTTGTAAGTGAGCAAGACCACCCATGGAGACCCGCAGCACTAGAGAACTGCAGATGGGTTGGCAGCTTACAGGGCTAAGACAGAATGTGCGGATAATTTCACCAGCTTTCTTACTCTCCACGCTGGACAGCTAGCACCGCTGCTTGGTGTCAGACCTTGCACGGAATCCTATCGCCCGCATGGTCACAGACATTATCTTTCAATCCCACTATGATCACGGTCTAATAACGCGCTCGCAATTTCAATTGCAATTGCCATCACTATGTATCGCCAAAAGTGTTGAGAGTGGAAATTGCTCAAATGAGTAAGAAAGTACATGAGCTTATTTACTAATCTACTCTACTCTACTAGCTAATCTACTCTAATCGTAAGCTAATGCATGAAAGAATCAGATAGTACAAAAATAGAAACATTTTTTTTTTAAATACTCTCTGCCGAGTTTGTTGCGCACATTCTTCTTGGGGATAATGGTCCTTCTGAAAGCGCGGGTAGTTAAGAAAAAATACACGTAAAAGAGCCCCTGGTAGCCTATTTCCAAAATGAACTTTGGATTTTGATTTTTATTGCTTGCATGAACAGAAATGTTCAAAATATTTTTCTAAGCGTATCCGCTCCGCTGGCTTTTCCAACTTGAGCACCAAACTGCAAGGATGGCGGCTCGGAGTAGAAATTAATTAGAGGACGGCGGCAAACTTGCCGTGGCCTCGCTTATTGGGCTTTAGGCAAAAATATATGAGACAGCCGGCAACGCGAGGTGTCAGGCAAGCGGCAAGAGTCCCCGTTTATGCCCCTTAAGGAGGCAAGAACGTGCGAAGAGCCCGTAAGGTATGATAATGTTATGTTCGGCTTGATTTTGTCAAGGTTTAAGGTTCGGGGTTTAGGTTTGATTAAGTTGCTGCAGGCTATATTGGAATTAGGGCAGGAATAGGCAAGTATATATATTTATTTATAAATAGGTTAGTTAATTAAAGTGTTGATACAAGATTGTCTGCAGTACGGTCAAGTGCAAAAATAAGTATCGATATGAACTTCTCAAAAATATGTCCCACGACCTTATTACGCCGGTGTAAGGCTAAGTTCAGATGACCGCGCGGCGACGCGCGGTTGGCTCGGCGCGCGGTTTAAGATTGTAACAAATCTATGTTGCTGTGTACATGAGCGCGCGGTGCCGCGCGGGACCGCGCGCGCCGCCGTGCACCGCGCGCAAGTTCTTGTCCCGCGCGGCAACATAGATTTTGTTACAATCTTGAACCGCGCGCCGAGCCAACCGCGCGTCGCCGCGCGGTCATCTGAACTTAGCCTAAGAGCGTATGGTACTTATTTTTGAAATTTGACTACATACATATTATTACACTTGACTGTACATTCTTAAATCACGTCTTTATCCGTTACGGGGTTGACAGAGCCTAGTGACAAGATCTAAAGGCCACGTTTAGCAAGATTGTGGTTGGTTGTGTTTAAGCAGTATTAGTGAGTTTACTAACTAAAAAATGTCTGCGGAGAAAACGCCCGCGGTAACTATACACTTTTCTGAGATAAGAACTAGTATTATTTATTCTGACCTAATAATATGATGTATTTAATTTCAATTAGTTCAGTTTAGGCGTGAAAGCGGAAAAAACAAGCAAACAAACTCTCTTTCGCATTTAAAATATTACTAAGTATGTAATTACTGGCTTAGACCACCGGCTTTGCTGACGTAAATCTTTACATTTTATGTGACAGTTACAATTTCAGGATTTCACTGAATTCCCTTTGAGCTTACAACAATCTTGTGACATAAAAACCAGACTTTCTATTGACCCCAAAGACTCAGCTAATTACATACCAAATTTTATCCGAATCCGTCCCGCCAGTTTCGCATGAAAGAGAAACAAAAATAGATCCCGATTCAGTTTAGGTTCGCTCGCTGTCAGATTCATACTAAAAATGACAGCTAAAACCTGAACTGAGTCGAAATTGAATCGCATTAAGACGTCGTGGTAACTCCCCAGGTACAGTCAGCGTCAAATAGTTTGTGACACTCAAACTGGCCTAAAAGTTAGCAACACGACCTTATTTCCACTGTAACAGTGACGTATTGCAAACTATTTGGGTACTTTTGGGGTCACGAACTATTTTACGCTGACTGTATTATCAAACTTTCGCGTCTACATTACTAGGACTTTTTTTACTAGTACCAGTTACTTCTCACCGCAGTCGCAATTATCTTCAAAGAATAATAAAATTATTCCCCTCCATTTCTTCCCAGTTTGCAAGTAAATTCCCCAACAAGCTTGGGGAATGAACACGTCTACTTACCAAGTGTTTAAAGCTGCGTGCGCAATAGTAGAGTCACAATGAATGGCTGCTTTGCCGATACTTGGCCCAGGCGTATCTCAGACTGGCAGGCTCCATTAACTGGTTCGGGCTGTGAGCTGGTCATGAGCGGAGCGGGGCGGGTGAAGGTTGGGCATCACTGAGAGCGTATATCCATTCCCCTAGCAGGTATTTCTTAAAGACCTTTGTCGGTACATTCAGCCGAATTTCAGCTTTCTATAGACTTAGTCACCGAACAACAACTACATTGCACTTTCAACATGAAACTACCGTGAGACTTAATCATCATTACACATAAACGGATAACTCACGTTTAAAAAGTCGAGTGATGCTCGACATGTTTCGGACTATTTCGTAGTCCTTCTTTCTTCTTCGTCAGTTGCGTCGAACAGCCGCGCGAGCAGAGCGCTGGTGCGCAATGTTCGTTTCGCTGCCGCCGGGGCGAGCTCTCTGGGAAGAAGAACTACAACAAGATCCGACAAAAAACTCTAGTGTGGACGTTTCGTTCCGCTCGCGGCAGGCTTGCGAGCCACTTCCACGACCGCAACGACGATAATGTACATCTCACATATGAGTATAACATTTTCGCCCGTTCCCTCGATAGGCTTTTATCAGGGAAGCAACTGGTAAATTCTACGTTCTTAAGGACCATACATACATACATACATATATCACGTCTTTAACCCTTACAGGGTAGACAGAGCCTAAGGTAACAAAACCTTGAGGCCACGTTTAGCATGATAAAGGGGAATCAAAATAGTGATGGCTTCTAGCAAGCCGCATCGCCTATAACAGGATTCCTAACATTTTCGCCCGTTCCTTCGATGGGCTTTTGCCAGAGAAGCAACTGGTAAATTCTACATTCTTGTAACCTACCAATAAAAAATAACCCTACAATTTTGCAACAGGGATGTGTCAGTTGGAGGCTCCTGTGAGAGCTCTAACTCGCAGCAAATGCTGAGTACATCCCCTTTGCCACATTTGTTTTATGTTTTATGAGTGAATATTATAGTTTATGTAGTAAAAATAAGGTTAAAGTTGTATATGTATGTATGTAAACTCTTTATTGTGCAAAATAAACAAGACAAAATACAATTGACAAACACTGAGATACATGCACAAAGGCGGACTTATCCCTTGTTGTTGTTGTTGTTGTTGTTTATAGGTAACTGTTTTTTTTTTGTAATTGTTGTTAGTGGCAATAAATCGTATTTTATCTTATCTTAAAAAATCGCCCCGCTACCCGCTCCGCAATCTTCCCCGCTGTAACCGCCCCCTGGCGCCTATCACGGGGCGTAACCACGGACGTAATGAACTAATGACGCTGACGCACTCACCATTACAGTCTATTGACTCCGGGAATATTTCAAGCTCATCATGGGCGTTACGGAGACCTATTTGAGACTATTTGAGCCCATTGGACGCTTACGACGCGTCGTTTTTTGATAGAATTCTGGATGAAATCGTGGCTCTTAAGTTGTAAACTGTGTCGGAGGGAGTTTTAGTTCTTGCTCCAGTGAAGTTTAGTGCTTTGATTGTGGCTCGCGTGAGTCTTTAAACGTAGCAGCTGAAATTCCGGGAATTCCCATAATTCTATGAGAATTGCCGATAAATAGATCGTGGTCTTTATGTAAGTTACATAAAAATGAGCCGTGCCAAGTGTCATTGTTTCTAGCCTCTTAAGTCCTCGCATACTTTATTAAGCAAAGCAAGAGTATACTATATTTACAAAGAACAAATTGTTCAATCAGTAACAAGCTTTACAATTCTTGAAAAGGCTAGTAAATCTCATCTAGATCTATATATTTTAACAGGTCTATAATACCACTAAGCACAGGGCTCGGAAGGATAGAATTAGCGCTAGAAATAATTATGCGTAATTTCCGATCTCGTGAGAATATGTATGCGATATTCCTCAAAAGACATTTGTTATGAGTTTAAAAAATAATGATAGGTACTCGTGCATACATCTAACTGTGTTTTTACACAAGTATTTTAATGATATTATAAACAAACACTAGGTAACTATAAAGCAAAATTGTATCACCCACCTCCGGGCATTGAAACTGCCCGGTGATACAGGTCAACTCGTAAATTACGTGATATTCAGCTTAAACTAACCATTGAAATAAACTCCAAAGTAAAGGTCACCAGAGCAAATTCAAATCTACCCCAAAATGATTTATAGCCGCGTTAAAATACACGAAAATGGACCCGGGGCAAACAGAAAATTAGTGGAACTAGCCAACTAATTGTGCTAATTCCTGAATACATTTCAACGAGACACGACAATGTTAATAATTCGGACCCTTCTCACTAGAGGCACCGTAATTTGAATATACAAACTGTAGAGGCCGGCGAAATAACAAACAAATTTGCGTATATTCTGGTGAAGACGGAAACATATCAGGGTCTGCGGTCGCCATCTTGTTTTTTGGGACACAAAAACTATGGAGCCATGCCCATAATCTCCGGTCAGGAATCAAATCGAAACCACAAATAGCCTGTACATTGAAATACATCTATATTTTATTGAATTAGGCGTTACTTTGCGGAGGTCCATTTCAATGGACAAAATTGTTTATTTGTGTGGTGTAAGGGATAATTAAGTTTGTGGGATTTATATGTGTTTCATTGGCAGCAGTGGAGGGAGGGATTGCATGAAAAACATATACAGTTCACACAGACTTGGTTATCTTGCACTGTGAGTAGCGGAGTAGCAAGCTAAATATTTTTGTTCATTATCTGATTTAATCAATTAATGTTATATCATCATCACTTCACTATCATCACTATCACTACATAGTATAAAACAAAGTTGCTTTCTCTGTCCCCATATCCCTATGTATGCTTAAATCTTTAAAACTACGTAACAGATTTTGATGCGGTTTTTTTTAATAGATAGAGTGATTCAAGAGGAAGGTTTAAATGTATAATACATGCATAATATACCGTGCGAAGCCGGGGCGGGTCGCTAGTTTAGTATAATTGTTGTGCTTTAGCCCCCACAGCAAACAAACACAGACAACTCAATCTTCACTTTATCGCCACAGACAACAAATAGCATGACTTACAACATCATTACCGTCATCCCAAAAATAAATGGAAAAAGTTAGTCTCGTTCCCGGACATTGCTATTTGCCTTTTATTAAGACAAATAGGAATTGTTTGTAAACGGGAAATGGCTATAAAAATATTGTACATCTCATAGACAATGCCTTCTGTTAATCTTCTCAAAGAAGACAAAGAACAATCATTTAAAGAAGCGTATTGTAGGTTAGTTAAATAGGTACGCATTAGCGCGTTTCTACACAGCTTGGATTCGGAATATGGCCGAAACATGTAGTAGACATAACCTTTAGCGGCACAAGCGATATTCAATCATATTTTTTTTAATTTGCTCTAACTAACTCGACGTAATTAATTTTCAATGATGCCGTCGAGGAGCAATGTAACGCAAATTTATTTTGATTGTCACATACTATGTCACATGTCAAACTTTTTATCTTAACAGCATTGTTTATATATACATTGCGTGCTTAATAATTTATTATTTGTTCATCTATCACGGTTTTTGAGGTATAGCCTGGTGACAGACAAACAGACAGACAGACGAACAGCGAAGTCTTAGTCATAGGGTCCCGTTTTTACCCTTTGAATTCGGAAGCCTAAAAAACAGCTAGTGCGACCTATAATAATGGCAATTTTTTTGAGATACAGCCTGGTGACAGACGAACAGACATACAGATGGACGGACGGACAGCAAAAACTTCGTAGTAGGGTCCCTTTTTAAATAAAAATCGAAATATCTCAAAAACGGTAGCATTTACCAAATATTTTTTTATATTTTGTTACGTAGATGACCGGCCCACATAAAATCCCCCTTTAATTTATAGTTCTACTTATCGGACAGCCGGTTACCTGGATAGCAACAAATTTAACTTGGTCTTTGAGCTTTGTCGTTTCCTTTGACAGAGGTCCCCTGCGTGCATCTTGATTTCTAAGTTGTCCTCACATAGAAACTTTGAGGACGAATTTATCAAGGTCGCTCAAAGGACAGACGTTAACCTCCTGGGTGACCTTGATAATTAAATACCATTATACAAGTGACACCAATTGAATTAATTCGAAACTGAGCAAAGCTCGTACTGTGGGTTCAACGTCTAAACTTATTACTCTAGAGAAATACATAGGTACTGTTAATTGGGGCTATCGCATGTGTATTTGCCACTAGAGGCGCTAGTGTCGAGTGAGGTCCAATAACATTCACTTTTCACTGGTTTTGGTATTCCCACATAACCCTAGGTAATCCCGTGCATAGGACATCCACAAAGATTTCCTCTCCGTAAAAAAAAAAAGTTCTGTCTACCACATAAGGGATAAAGATGTGATTTATATATGTATGTACACAGTTTAAGTATTTTAAAATAGCATACATACACATATCACGTCTTTATCCCTTACGGGGTTTACAGAGCCCAAGACAATAGGTACCTACAGGCTACATTTAGCAAGATTGTGGGCGTATAGGTGGAAAATGGAATCAAAATAGTGATGGGTTGCTAGCCTCATCGCCTATAACATGATTCCTATGATTTTCGCCCATTCCCTTGATGGACTTTTACCATCTGCGCGGGAAGAGAAGCAACTGGAACATTCCATGTTTTTTCTTTGCTCTCAGACTACCATGGAAAATAGCATGCTAAGAGACTTTTTACAATGCTTTCGTAAAACCTTTGATTCTAAGTTTCTAAGTCCCCCCACGGCAGGGGTGCTATCCTGAATCCGCCTTGAATGTTCAAATTCGAAATAATGCGAGTTCTTTTTGTCTTCAAGTTACAAACGACGAGGCCCTAATTCGGATAATTATAAGCAATATCATTTAATGTAATTGTAATGGTTCACAAATGCTTTGTTTTCCTCCTAACGTAGTCTTAATAAGTTGCACTGTTGTATATACAAATCTCACTTAAGAACTCCAAAGATGAGAGAAAACTTCTTTGCTTCCCCGAATTCTAACTCGGACGCGACTTGATGACTACAACGCAGAAACATCGCATGACGCATCGTTGAATAATCCACATTTAGCGTTGTTGTTGAGTGGATAAAGTTGAAATCAGGTTGTAGTTAAAGCTGGGATATATGGCTATGTAGCATGGAGCTTCAAGTTGATGACTCTGCTTAACTTCAACTCTGAATGTTTTTATAATCTGGCTTAAGATCTCGGGGACAAATGGCTTTGGCAAACGAATAGGAAGGACAGTTGAAAATTTAATTTATTGCTTTGTTAATGCGGTTCAAATACATACATGTATACATAAATCACGTCTTTATTATCCCTTAGTGGGTAGACAGAGCAATGCTTAAAAGTAGTGACCGACAAATTTCGGTTTCGGTTTCAGTTTCGGCCAAAAAATCTAGTTTCGGTTTCGGCCAAAATATAGCCGAAACTTTCGACCCCGCCGAAACTCGAGTGTTCGTGAATTTTCGTGCGCCGTTCGGTAAACTTCGCAGCTAACTCGTGCTTGCTCGCCGGCGGCGCCCCGGCTCAGTTAGCCACCGTTCGTTTAATCGTGAGTTGAGGTTATATTTTGCAATTGAGTGATTTGGTAAGTAAAATATGTGTTAATATGTTAAAAAAAGAGAAAAAAAATAGTGTAACACACCCGCCCACCGTGACACACGCCTTAATCATTTTTAACTTGACCGAACAATTGAGGATCAAGCTGTCTGTATCACATTTTCTGTTCCACTTTTGCATGTTTCGGTGAAAGGAAGGAACGAGACAGCACTATATTGATGGGCAAACAATTGTAGAGGCAGTCAGACGAAATGGTTTTTTGATTGCCATACGCCACCTGAAACCATGAAACTCTCGTTTAGCTGACTCTTTTGTAGGTTAGGATAGTCAAAACTACAAATCTAGGATTCAATATTCGTGTGGGAATATTAGAATTGACCAGATGGCTTGACATCTTTGGTCGAGAAAAAAATGCAATTCTAACCCAGGCCATGCGGCTAGCAACCCATCACTATTTTGATTCCATTTTTTCTATCTATAGGTACGCCCCTAAACGCCGCTAAACGTGGCCTGTAGGTGATGTAGGTTTTATCACCTTGGGCTCTGTCTACCGCGTACGGGATAAAGACGTGATTTGTGTATTGTATTGTGTATGAAATCATCTAGCACCCATCACTATTTTGACTCCATTTTCCTCCTATACACCCTCAATCTTGCTAATTGTGGCCTGTAGGTACCTGTTACCTTAGGCTCTGTCTACCCCGTAAGGGATAAATACGTGATTTGTGTATTGTATTGTGTATGAAATTATCTTATCTGTATTCAGACGTTGCTTTACGGAGGTCCATGTCAAATTAAACGGATAACGTTACTTTGCTACTCCACGTTATATCAAGTAAAGTTATCCATTTTTTTAAATGGTCATAATCCTTCTATAAAACCCGCATTAAAATCCGTGGCGTGTTTTAAAAGATCTAAGCTACATACAGACGGCATGGAGCGACTTTGTTTTTATACAAAGTAAAGATTTCGAACAATATTTTATCTTGTACAAGTCATCATGCATTTTGTTGCATCTGAAACCGCGTATTCCCTGAAGGCGAGAAATATGAAACATGTATGTTAAAGGTGGAAACAGTAAACTCCTATGAGTACACAGAAGTGCTTTTGGCAAGTTCTTTGCAGCAGCAAGAATAGTAAAATTCACTTCTCGTTGTTCTCTAGAAAAATGACATTTGAATTGTTTTAAACTAGCTGTTGCCCGCCACTTCGTCCGCATAGAATAATAATTTGTAGCGAAGCTCTTTCAACCACCGTAATGAGCATTTTTGAAAAATAAATCCACCCATTTCCTCAAATTATACAACTTTTTTACAAGATTTTTGAATACTGTATTTATTACTTTGACATTGGCGAAATCATCGTATCGATGGATGGAGCCATATTCAAAAAGAAGAAGAAAGAAAATACCTGGAACGGGGGCGAATCCGCGGGCAAGAGCTAGTACTTTAATAATGTATATTTTTTTAATGATTCTTTGGTTATTAGTTATAATACCCTGAAAATATCCGTACTTAATATTCTAGCACCTTAAAGATCTGTTTAGTGTGAAATATTCCGAAATAATGAGGGACTTTCTATACACACATACTAGTTTTTACCCGCGGCTTCGCACGCTTTCCCTCTACTTGACCTCACCGTGTCGTAGACCTTTACATAATCCATTATATTAAAATCCCGCGGCCTTACAGCCTTTGTCTATGATAGGGGAAACCCACAATACACGAAGGGTTAATGACGTATAACACTGATTCACCCTAATGTGTATTTAATGGCACTTTTCTATTGAAATGTCATTTACTATGGTTAAAGCGATTTATGACCTGACGCGGAACGTGTGCGAAAAAAATGGTGTAACATTTTAAATGCTGCGGAGCAAGAAACATGAATTTGCACGTTATTTCTTGCGATGGAAGCGGAAGGCAGTTTCAGATGCCTGTCATTTCTGTTTTTTCTGTAGTTTTTGTTATGTATGTTGTTATTTTTTAATTTCTACATGTCAGTGAAAATTAGAACACATAGAAAAATCCGAAAAGTAAAGCTACGGCCGGGAATCGAACCCGGATCCTCGTCATTCCGTGACGCGTGCTTTACCCCTACACCACCCATAGCAGGTTAGTCTTCGATTTTTTCTACCTGTTACTAGATGTCACGTGACCTTTGTTACTATGCGAATTTTTGTCGCTAAGCGTCATCTGTTTGAATGATGTGTCCGTGTTATTTTTTGTGTTTTTTGTTGTTTTTGATCTAATCCTTTTCTGTTATATGGCCTTCTTAAAGAGATATAATAATTATGTGTAGGTATGTATTGTGTGTATGTATGTATTGTTTTATTATATTTATTTAGCTATGTATTATATTTATGTTACTATTGTTGTTTTTATTATCCTTTCGTTTCTCCTGTCTATTTGTTTCCGCCATGTACTTAAACTGTCTCGGACTTATTTTTTTCTTTTATTGGTTGTCTGTACTGTCTTGTGGTGTTCAATAAAGAGTGTATTGTATTTCCTGATAGCAGATAGGTTGATTCCTGACCCACGTAGAACGTTCTCACAGTAAATGCCACAGTGATTTTCCTTGCCTATTCAATGTAACGTCACGATGACATTTAATGTGATACGGTTAAACTATGTTCAGTACTATCGAAAATCTTATGTCGTTATTATAGTCAAAAGTAGGGCAGCATACAACACTGATCACGGCACCTCGTAAAGGTTCGCTTCGCATCGTTTGGGCAATATTTAAAACAGTTTTCCAACCCGGGGGCACCGACCATCCGCTATCACGGTTAAAATTGGGATACCAACCTTTTCTCTAGCCAGTAGTGGGTTATCCGTTTGCATAATTACGGTCGAGTCTCACGGTAGTTTCATGTTGAAATACGAAGTTGATTTTCATTAAAATATCCCACAGCTTTCCACATACTACATAGCTTACAACATTTCACTTTTTCCTTTTTCCACAAGAACAAACGAAAAGATTTATAACTACCCGCGTAATTCAGTGGGTGAATTCACTAGACGTCTTGTTAAGGGGAAGTTTTCCGGACAGTAATTTATGTTGCCGTATAAATTTACATTTTGCATCCGCCTCGAGATGACCCTTAAGATTCTGGATACATCTCCATTTTCAATGTGTAATAGACGTGCGGGGTTTGTCTCGGGACAACGAAGTGGAAGTGCTGTTTTGAAGTTTTTAAGAGTTATTTTATCTTCTTCTTCTTTTTACTTGTGGCGTATCAAGTCGTTATAGCGACGACAACTTCGCCAATGTCAAAGTAACAAAAATATAATTGAAATTTTTTTGTGACAAAATGTCGGCAACGTTGCACAGTAATACGGTCAAAAGACCCCCTGTCGGGTTCTTAGCCAACGGTCTATGATATCCCTCAGAAACTGCCAGGAAATCATTAGCCGATGCCCAGGGTGCACCGGAACAAGCACTGCTCTTCCCCCCGGACGGATCCAAAAACGAACCGCAACCGTGAAATCCGTCATAGATTAAAATAGATTATTAATTTCAATGTCAAGTTAAGAAAATTTAGATTGAAATTGTCGTCCCTTTTGGCGTAGCGACCATTAGTACGTGGAGTCCTAGCGCTATTAGCCTCTTCAAAGATATTTTGAAAAGGCTAATAGACGCTACGGATGACCGCAGACCTGGCAGTTTACTTGGACGATGTATTAGTATCGCTGTCCAAAGGGGGAATGCTGCCAGCATCTGTCATACTATACCACGGGGCCTCTCCTTTTTTATTGTTTTATTTTAAGATTCGAAGAATAAATGAAATTCAATAATAAAAATAAATAAAATATTACAAAAATTAAAAAATAATAAATAGAATAAAGCAATGTTATGGGGTACAATTAAATTCTTTTTCGCTCGGGATCGTCAGTGTTTAAACAAAGATTCCCACGGGGATAGGCAGAGACTACTTTGTTCCACTTGCTACGATCCTGACATACTTCTTTAGCTTCATCCACATTCATCAATCTCTTCATACATGCTCATCGGTTTCGGGTCCTGACCTGACCTTTTTCCAAAACATCTCCTATTTGGTCTCGGTACGTCCGTAAATAATAAATCAATCAACATAATAGTAAATATGAGTTTCTGATAAGTCGCCAGCCATTTATAAATTTTCGTATGCAACTACACGTCTGTCTGTCTCCTCCAATCTTCTCTTCTGAAGTATTGATTAAGATACCAACATACCGAAATAATACGATGTTTTTTTTAATGTAATGCAGAAGATTAATACATTATTATGATTATAGTATGGAGAGCCAAACTTCCTACTCTAATAAGGCGAACAATGTAGCCAACTGTGTCTGGCAACTCACAAACACTCGTTTCTCATCATTTTAAACTTTACCTTCTACCCCCTATAGTTTCTTGTATTTTTGCTTCACCTATTTCAATAATTTGTTCAGATTACAGCAAGGTATATTACCTACTTGGAATATCCATTTAAACATGAAGACTTTTCTTTTTTTTAGACTTTTTTTTTATCCCGGCCATAGCTTTACTTTTCGGATTTTTCTATGTGTTCTGATTTTCACAGACATTTAGAATTTTTTTTTTTTTTATCGGTTACCGACCTCCATCAGGCAATCTGCCTCCGTGGCGTCGTTCAAGGAGGGCTTGAGGAAGATGTGGCTCACACCATCTCCTTAAATATTGTATGTGTGTACTCTTATTGTATGTAATGTGTATGTATGAATGTGTGTAATGATATTTAGTACCTAGTTTATTTACTAATAGTTTGTTGTATTTTGAGATGTACGCTCTATTGTGGCTTTCACTAAATGGCTATTTTAAACTCACTCTTTGTCGGTCTCTCGCTTAATGCTCCTCTCATTTACTCAACGGTTAACTGGTAGAGATCCCTTGTAGGGATAAGTTCGCCTTTGTATATTTAAGGTATTTTTTGTGATTTGTCTCTGTTTCTTTATATTTGTACAATAAAGATTTTACTTACTATTATTACCTACTTACTTACGTGAGTTGTCCATTTGTGTATTATGATTTAGTTTCATGGTAGTTTTGTGTTGATAATGGTAAGTGGCCCAACAATTCCAGTTCGCGACTATACGACAGCTATGTTTAAGCTTCACGGACATCTGACGCAAGCATGTCGCAGGCAATACGTCGCGGCTCAGATTGTGTTAATAAAATGTTCGCGTAAACCCGTGTAATATCCAGAGATCAGACCGTCACAAACAATAATCTGACAAGCGTGATTTGCGGACACACGGGCGGCGAGGACGTGTTACTTTACAACATCGAAAATTTGAAAATAGAATTAAGGTGCGACTACACCGTAAAAAACGTTGACGGTGTAAAATGTATAAAAAAAATCGGTGATAAAACGTGACGCCTACGACACGTCACGCGGCGGTGTGGTCGCTCCTTTATGTGGGTATGTTGGAAAAAAGGAATAAAAATTAAATAATCATACAGCCATATCAAAGAATCAAGAACTTTACTCCCCTACTTTTGTATTTATTTTCACATTTTACCCGTGAGAAATTATATTTCTAAACAATGTACCTACTGATAAGTAATAAGATAAGACTAGAACACAGAAAAATCTGAAAAGTAAAGCTGTGACCGGGAATGGAGCCCGGATCCTCATCATTCCGTGATGCGTGCTCTTACTCCTACACCACACATAGCAGGTGAGTAAGTGTTCGAATTTTTCCATCTGTAACCAGCTGTCACGTGATTTTACTAAGCGATATTGTAGTGGTTTCGATTCCCCGCCATAGCTTTACTTTCGGATATTTCTGTGTTCTAGTTACTTATCAGTAGGTACATTGTTTAGAAATATACTTTCTAACGGGTAAAATGTGAAAATAAATACATAAACCCATCGTTTAAATGAGTCCTCGCCTGCGCGGTATGGGGGCGCGGGGTAGGACGACAACGGGGGCCGAGAGAGAGAGAGAGACTTATTTAAGCGGTCGGTCTATAGTTATTACGATTTTTTTAGAAATAAACAATACAGATAGTAGGAATATTCTAAGTTGATGTCTATTTATAATTTTATTTCAATAAATTTATCAAAATAAAATAAGCAATATTGGGTCCGTGTGTCCGATAAATATTAACAATAGCTGTAAAAAAGAACGCTACTATTTCCTACTTCGACGTTCAAGTCTGTATTTTCTTTCTCACAAATAATATATATTCGCAATGTCGGTACAATTTATTTCACGATTTTTTTCCCGCATGTTTGTTGTCCTCGTACTTTACGATCGTTATCTTTTTCATTATTTACTAAGAGGCTTATTATATATTGAACCGCTTCCGTTTTCCACTATTGATCAATTTAAGTTATAAATAAACCAAAACGTTATTTAAGTGAAATTATATTAGTTAGTTAATTACATAATGAACAAATTGAAAATTGTATTTACCTCATTAAATTGTATTCTAATAATTTGCTAGTAAATTTCAATCTTGATAAAAATGTTGATATAAATACAGTCAGAAATGATGGCATAGCGCTCAGTCATTTTATGATTAGTAACAGCCTTCTAAGCGTTATTCACGCTGGTTCATTTCACAGGTTAATTTTTTCCATGGGCTTGTTGTCTAGTATTGTGGCTCTCAGTATTTGTAAATTTTAAACTCGCTCGTCCGTCCCTAATATAATCTCCTTTCATCCACTCAAAGTTTGTCTGGAAGAGATCCCTTAAAGGGATAAGTACGCCTTTGTGCATGTATCTGTGTTTGTCAATTGTATTTGTCTTGTTTGTTTGCACAATAAAGAGTTTACATACATACCGCCATTGTTTATCCAGCCATAAGGAAACTCTTAAGCTGAACTTATGTGATCACTTGGCAGGCCTATATCTCAGCTGCACAGTCCCCCATTAGCTTTTACGGGCCCTAATAAAGGGATAATTGTCAGAGCAATGAAGTCTCGTATGCGAGGCTGGGGGCGTGAAAGTAAAAAAGTTATGGTTGACAGATATGGCCTGGAACAGAATGCTGGAGCGATGTTACCAGCTGACAAAGATCCAAGTCGCTAAACTGCCAGTCACGAGTCGCTAGAAGTGGCCATGGCGGGCCTGGATGTGAATGCTGGAAGGGGCAGGCATTTTTATGATGTATGAATATAATACACAGAGGGGTGCTTGTTCCAACATTGATGTACGGTAGCGAAACTTGGGTATGGCAAAAGAAGCATGAAAGTAGAATAAATGCAGTAGAAATGAGAGCGTTAAGGAGTATGGAAGGTGTATCTCTGAAAGATAGAATAAGGAACAGTGTGATAAGAGAACGTGCTGGTGTGAAAGAGGATATAGTGACTAGGATAGAAAAAAGTATGCTTAGTTGGTTTGGGCATGTAGAGCGGATGGATGAAAGTAGACTAACTAAACAGATATATATGGGGAGTGTGAATGGTTACGTTGGGAGGAAGGCCTAAACGGACGTTCCGAGACCAACTAGGAGACGTTTTGGAAAAAGGTCAGGTCAGGAAGAGTACCCGAAACCGACGAGCATGTATGAAGAGATTGATGATTGTGGATGAAGCGAAAGAAATATGTCAGGATCGTAGCAAGTGGAACAAAGTAGTCTCTGCCTACCCCTATGGGAAAGAGGCGTGACGGTATGTATGTATGTATGTATGTATGTATAAATATAATAATAATAATAAATAAATAATAAATATCTTGGGACAAATTACACCAATTGACCTAGCCCCAAACTAAGCAAAGCTTGTACTATGGGGATCAGGCAACGGATAAACATGCTTATATAATGTAGGTAAATACATACTTAAATACATACAACATCCATGACTCGGGCATAAACATACGTATTCATCATACAACTGTCTGCCCCTACCGGGATTCGAACCCAGGACATCTAGCTTCATAGTCAGGGTCACCACTAGGCTATCCGGTCGTAATTTTTTATGTATTTATACAATACAATACAATTCACAAATCACGTCTTTATCCCTTACGGGGTAGATATAGCCTAAGGTGCCAAGACCTACTGGCCACGTTTACCAAGATTGTGGGACATTTCACTTCTCAAGAAAGCATGTCTTATGATTTTGATTTATAATTTACTAGCTTCTGCCCGCGACTTCGTCTGCGTAGAATTATACATAAAAACTTTCCTCTTGAATCACTCTATCTATTAAAAGAAACCGCATCAAAATCCGTTGTGTAGTTTTGAAGATATAAGCATACCTACATAGGGACATAGGGACAGAGAAAGCGATTTTATTTTATACTATGTAGTGACTATGTAGTGATGTTAGTGAACTTTGTTGGTGTACTTAATATTATATTTATTTATAATTTATTTTTAACAACGGAATAAAACAAACAGAATAGAAAAAAGCAAGAAAAAACAAGTCGTGTGAGTACATACATAAATTCCGTAGCAAAATATCGATCAAATGGTTCACAAATTTTGTTGATTCCTTCTCTTGTTCACTTTTAAAGTAAACGCAGTCAGCGTCAGATATTCCGTGGCAACCAAATTGGCCAAATATAAGTACGAGTATATATCATTTTTGAAATGAAGCCTTACATCTATTTGGACAATTTCGCCGCTACAATAATATACCTTCCATGCTGGTCTGGGAGCAAAGAAAAAACTTAGAATGTACCAGTTGCTTCTCTACCCGCGCAGATGGTAAAAGCCCATCGAGGGAATGGGCGAAAATATTAGGAATCATGTTATAGACGATGAGGCTAGCAACCCATCACTATTTTGATTCCATTTTCCACCTATACGCCCACAATCTAAATGTGGCCTGTAGGTACCTGTTAGGTATCTTAGGCTCTGTCTACCCCGTAAGGGATAAAGACGTGATAATAATATTGTTAAAGACGTGATATAATAGTGATAATGATTATGTGTATGTATGTGTAAGTACAATAATATATCTGATGCTGACTGTACCTATACCTAGTACACTGAGCCCTGAAAAGCGCACCGTTTCTATTTGTTTTCATGAGCCATTCTTATGTAAGCGGAGGACAGAGGCGCCGTTCCACCGCATTCAATCACAGTAACGCGGCTTACGTCCGAAACACTTACCGCTCGCTCCGGGCGCAGTGAGGACACGCCCTTAGCGGCTCAAGGGATAAGATTCGAGCGGTTGCTTAATACTGATGTGTGAGATATGAAAGCACTTTTACAAGCGGACCGCGACAGGCGAGAGAACTCTGCATGCAGAGTTCTGTCAGCTGATCATGACTCTTTTTCATCGTGCATTTTTGTTTTTATAACTATAATTTTATCATTGAAACAAGGGCAGGTCAGGAGTACTCGAAACCTACAAGCTTGTTTGAAGAGATTGATGAATGTGAATGAAGCGAAAGAGGTATGTCAGAATTTTTTGCCTACCCCTATGGGAGAGAGGCGTAACTGTATGTATGTATGTAACACCGGTGAAATCATACAATTGAAGATTAGCAATTTGTCATACTTCCAAACCAATTTCAATTCGATACCTTCGGCGATTGTTGGAACAGTGAGAGTAAAACACAAATAGCTCAGAAGTTTTCCTGTCACCAATAATGTATATTGTATTGTTACGTACTCGTAAATTTTTAATGCCATCCTTTGCTTTCGGTGGGATCGCTTGTAATGTCACTGTCGCCACAGTTGCCCTCTACACGGCTTGACACGCTCCGCTTCTCGCTCCGCTCTCCGCCAGTCTCCTATCACTTCCACCGCCCACTCGGGTAATAGTTGTCCAATAAATTTTTGCTCAACCCCCAATAACCGTTTGCTGGTGCTAGTTCTAATTAATTTCTGCCCCCCGGAGTTGCCCGAGTTATGTTCTCTAACTGAGCTACCGTGCACTTATTTAGTTAAACGACACTAGAACGTTACCTTTAAAATGTATGCGGATTATCAAGAAGAGACGGGATTTCACAAGTGTTTTTGTTTGAAAAGAGTTTCGAAGACTGCATACATACATAAGTTATTGTGATAAGTGCACCTTCAGTGAACAGTTTTAAAAATAGACTAGACATCCATTGAAAAAGTCAGAGAACACAAGTGCAGTGATAGATACACACGTATCGGCTCAAAGAGCTGCTAGTGTATTATTTTAAATAATAATAATACATACATACATACATATAACACGTCTTTGTCCCTTACAGGGTAACAAAACCTTAAGGCCACGTTTAGCGTATAGCTGGAAAGGGAAATCTGGGAAGAGAAGCAACTGGTACCTACATTCTATATTTTTTCTTTACTTTCAGACCAGCCATGGACGAATTGGATCTCTTATTTCGGTGGTTAAGAATTCTAAAAGTGGCAAAAGAACCTCCGCATCGTTTAGAAAATTCTGGCGTAGGGTTATTCTGCCCGACATTGTTTAGTCGAACAATGCACGTCGAAACACAAGTTAAAATTAATTTCCTACCAGGATATTAACTTCTGTTTATTTTTTGACGAAACTCATTTTCCGGTCGCCGCTTCTGGGTGTTTTTTGCTTTAATATATTTCAATAAAAACCACATCATTATTTTATTTGTTTTTCGTTTCAATGACGTTCAAAAATAATCATAATTAACTGTCGATATTCGCTTCAATATCTTCTCAATCAAACATCCCTAATAATTATTATAAATGCGAAAATAACTCTCCCTTTATCTCCTAAAAAATCCCGTTTAATTATCATCTAGTAAATCGAAAACCTTTTTCAAAAATCGAAAAACCTTACATTAATTACACAAATACGTATAACTCACGTATAAAACTCAAGTGATGCTCGATATGTTTCGGACTAGTTCGTAGTCCTTCCTCATGGAGCGCTCGCCCCGGCGGCAGCGAAACGAACACGAAGACTTTTTTTATATGTGAGTTATCCGTTTTTGTGTATCATGATTGAGTCTGACGGTAGTTTCATGTTGAACCTTATAATAAGTTACACATACATACACAAATCACGTCTTTATCCCTTACGGGGTAGACAGAGCCTAAGGAGGCAAGACCTACGCCACGATTAGCAAAATTGTGGGCGTATAGGTAGAAAGGGGAATCAAAATAGTGATGGGTTGCTAGCCGCATCGCCTATAACACGATTCCTTAAAATTTCGCCCATTGGGCTTATACCATCTATAGGCGACGCACCTATTTAGGCAGCTACCTTTTTTTGTCAAACTATTATATTTTGGCACTGGCCACAAATAAAGTTAATTGCACGCAGCGCTAAAAGAAAACAAAAACAAAATAGAGTCGTGTCATTGCTCTTGTCAGCGCTGCGTGTTGAATTTTTACTATAATTTAAATTGTTTTATTTATTAGTTTCTACAGTCTACACCAACTACGCGGGACGAGAAGCAACTGGTACATTCTATGTTTTTCCTATCCATCTAACACACACCAGGTAATCGTTCCATCAATGATCACACACTCGTGTTCATTTGATCTGAGACCGTCTTAATACCGTCGTCAGCTCTGATGGAGCAATGGCGTCGGGGTCGAATCAATCGACCCCCATGCGATGCTGACCCGTATTTGTCAGCAAACACATTCAAAACTGTGCACAGGGTAGTACATCGTTGGTGAAACTTAGAACGGCGTGGCCAGTTTGATGGAATCCACGATTTGTTCCAAAATTCGCTATGATTTAAGGGTTAAGTAGCCGATGGGTAAAAACGGAAATCTATTACTAAGACCTTCCATGCTGGTCTGGGAACAAAGAAAAAACATAGAATGTACCAGTTGCTTCTCTTCCCGCGCAGATGGTAAATTCCCACAGGGCCAAAATCTTAGGAATCATGTTATAGCCGATATGGCTAGCAGCCCATCACTACGAGTATTTTGATTCCCCTTTCCATCCGTACGCCCACAATCATGCTAAACGTGGTCTTTGGGTCTTGTTACCTTGTGCTCTGTCTAGCCCGTAAGGGATAAAGACGTGATTTATGTATGTATGTACATACATCCCACTGATGGGCACAGGCCATGTCACACAAGAGGGATTAGGTGTATGACGAAACTAGAATACAGCGAACTTGGAATATTACCAACTAGTTTCTGCTCGAGACTTCATCTGCGTAGAGTTATACATAATAAATAAATCTTCCTCTCGAATCACTCTATCCCTTAAAAAAACTGCATCCAAATCCGTTGAGTACTTTTAAAAATCTAAGCATACATAGAGACAGACAAGCAGACAGTGGAAAGCGACTTTGTTTTATACTAATGTATGATAGTGATTTGAAAGCTGGCAAATTCAGAACAGATTTGCAAGTCTCGGCTCTTCATCGCTTTTGTGGGCCCTTTGATAAGCTGTGACGTCGCTAATGTAATTAATTTTGCTTGTAGATTTGATTAGTACACGCTCTGGATTTCCTTTCTGTCACCATCAAACATGGCACTACAATCAACCAATCCACGCCATTCATGCCAGTCTGCGATTCCTAGCAAGAATCTCTCAATACAAAATAGAATCCCACAGATACAACAAAGCTACGTTTCAACCGGCAACTGAATCTCCATCATTCCGAATGCGGACATCGTGAGTCGGTCGAGCGTTGAGTTCGACCGAGTGGATCATC
Source organism: Pandemis cinnamomeana (assembly GCA_932294345.1). Classification (NCBI taxonomy): domain Eukaryota; kingdom Metazoa; phylum Arthropoda; class Insecta; order Lepidoptera; family Tortricidae; genus Pandemis; species Pandemis cinnamomeana. The sequence continues at coordinate 11,704,300 of OW028721.1, forward strand.
TTAACTATGCACGTGTTACGTTCCTATCTTGTAAAGGTAAACTGACCACAGATCATAGAAGGTGAGATTGTCGATAGATCGTAGGTGAGGTAAGCTGGTTGGTCTGTGAGCGGTTTGTCACTGTCTACACCAATTTATGGAGAATATTACTAGATGTGTATAGTTTAAAGCTACAATGGATATGTATCTGGTCAAAGTTTCAAAAATAAGTAACATACGCTCTTACAGCAGCGTAATAAGATTGTGGGACATATTTTTGGGAAGTTCGTATCGTTACTTATTTTTGCACTTGACCGTAAAATAAAGAGTCATACATACATACAGTCCGGGAGCTCTTAGAATGCCATTCGAGTTTGTCTTGCTTTCTCTTCACTCTTATGGGTTTGGCATTTGAATCAGCCGAGCAAAGGAGACATCACGACAAACCGGAATGTTATTCTAAAAGCTCACTGGCTGTACCGTGTGATATATTTTTTAACGACTATGTAAATACAAACTTTCATGCTGGTCTGAGCAAAGAAAAAACATAGAATGTACCAGTTGCTTCTCTAAACAAGCCCATCGAGGGAATGGGTGAAAATCATAGGAATCATGTTATAGGCGATGCGCTAGCAACCCATCACTATTTTGATTCCATTTTCCAGCTATACGCCCACCATCTAGCTAAACGTGGCTTAGGTCTTGTCACCTTGGGCTCTGTAAAGATGTGATTTATGTATGTTTGTATGTATGTATGTAAATACACTCAAAATGGTGAACGTCCACGTCGCTAATGTGTTAACTTAAAAATAGCAACAAAGCGCGGGTCCAACAATTCGGGGTTCGGTCGTTAGAGCGATGACGTCATTGTGCATGCAATCAGCGCCGGAATGCCCCAAATGTCCGCCATTAGCCCTCGCATTAAGTTTGTGTCAGAACAGGTGACGTGGAATGTGTGCTGTCTCTGTGCGATTTTTGTTTATCGAGAGAAGACTGATAACAGATGAGCATTCTGTTCCGTGGAAACCTAGCGGAGCGAGCCTTGCTCGAAAGTGTTGCTAATACAATACAATATAAATACTCTTTATTGAACACCACAAATCAGTACAAAACAATACAGAAACAAAGAACAAAGTAGACAATAGGCGGTCTTATCGCTTAATAGCGATCTCTACCAGACAACCAGTAAGAAAAGTAATTTGGAGACAGTTTAAGTAGGTGGCGGAAACAAATACACAGGATAAACCCAATTGTTGTTTTATTTTATTTATTTAGCTATGTATTATATTTATGTTGATATTGTTGTTTTTATTATCCCTGCGTTTATCCTGTCTATTTGTTTCCGCCACCTACTTAAACTGTCTCCAACTTATTTCTTGGTTGTCTGGAAGAGATCGCTATTAAGCGATAAGACCGCCTATTGTCTACTTTGTTCATTGTTTCTGTATTGTTTTGTACTGATTTGTGGTGTTCAATAAAGAGTATTTGTATTGTATTGTATTGTATTGTTGCCAATTTTACCCTCCCAGAATTTTTTCTTTCCCCCTAAAACGCCCTACTATTTTTTTTAATTATCTTTTTTAAGCAATGCAAATCGAGTCTTCAATTTTTTTCAGATAGACAAAATACAGGTTTGAATTGTACTTTTAGTATTGTAGCGCAGGTATTTTCGAAGCTTTAAAAGTCCCAAAATCTACCCCTAAATTTAAGGGTGTGTCCCTAAGTTGTCATTTTAGCAAAATGATTGTGGATTTTTTGGGTATTTGTAGAGTTCTGAACTGCAAATTGGATGTCCATATTTCTTCTTGTGAGTATAATAAGAAGGGAATAAGAGACCTGATTTGGGTGGGCAGGTGCTTTTTCTATTGCTAACGGTACACGGTGGTGAACTGTAATTTTTATTGAATGAATAAATAATCTAATCTAATCTAATTAAGACGTCATGGTAAGGCCCCTAACCTAATAGCCCAAAATGTTGCCCTGTTATGTAGTGTAGATAGGAAATAAGTGTGTATTATTCGTATATATTATAAGAGTATGCAAAAATTGCAAAATAAAGGTCAGAGGAAGTTCTACAAGGAAGATGAAGCCGCAGACCAAATCTTGTCTTATCTTAGCCTAGGGGTCTCAACGTATACACTTCGACCCATTCGTGGATCTTCTGTGTAACTACCCCTCCTTCGCACTATTCCATCGCTTTTACCTCATTCATGAATTGGGTGATTGGGCGCAGTGAGTGGTAGTGCCTTGAAATCTCCTGGTTCAGGGTATCCGATGCCGAGGAGTTCCATTCTTAGTATGGCGAGGGCATCACATGCGCACATAGTGTGTTCCATTGTTAAAGCCGCAGACCAAAGTAACTTTATAAGTTAGTGCCCCAAAATAACGGTATTCCCATAGTTCTAAAATATCCATATGGAAATGAATGGTCCGAGCAAGCAATTTGGTTGAGAATCGTCTCCGAAACTCACTTATATCGTCGCTCGGGCAGTATGCAAAGCGTATGCAAAACGGAATCTTGTCCGAAAGCCGTGTAAAACGAAGCCCCCAACAGAGTACATGTTGTATTGCACTAAATATGTACACTCTTTCAAACATTTAATAGTTCCTTACTTCACATAAAATGCTAATTTCTTTCGGCGTTGAGACCCTTGGTCCGTGGGGTCCTAGCGCTATTAGCCTCTTCAAAGATATTTCGAAGAGGCTAATAGACGCTACGGGTGACCGCAGAGCTGGCAGCTTCCTTGAACAGCGTATTAGTATCGCTGTCCAAAGGGGGAATGCTGCCAGCGTCTGTGGAACTATGCCACGGGGGCTCCTCCTTTTTTAATTATAATCTTTTAAGATTAGTTTTTTTTAAATTCATCTTTAATTTAATAGTTTAATTTGTTTGAATTCCATTTTGTATCCTATTAAATAAACACATTTCACGGTATCTGATCAAGGACCAACAAAAATTTGACAAACGACATTTGATAACTCATTGTACAAACGCTAAACTTATAAATCATCATAAATCATGCTAAACGTGGCCTTTAGGTCTTGTTACCGGCTCTGTCTACCCGTAAGGGATAAAAACGTGATTTGGGTGTGTGTAGGTGTATCCGTAGTCCGGGTTGGAAAACTGTTTTGAATATTGCCCAAACGGTACTCATCGTTGCGAGCAAACCTTGACGTGACGTGATCAGTGTTGTGTGCTGCCCTACTTTTGACAATAATAAAAATTACGATGAAAACGAGGGTAGTTGTGCGCCGCCGTCAGTTGCGTCGAGTAGCCGCGCAAGCAGAGCGCTGGCGCGCAGTGTTCGTTTCGCTGCCGCCGGCGAAACATGGCGAGCATTACTCGACTTTTAAACACTGTAACTAATAAACACTTTAGCCAAAGAAGCCTAATTCCTGAATTTCTTGTTCTTATTACATTTTTAACAACCGCGGGCAGCGACTGATGTAAAATAAATAAAACATCAGAATAAACGTCCTCCTAAGAACGCTCGCAAACATTAATAAGGAACATTACAATAAACTCTGTTGACAAATTATGAACTTCTATACATTTACTTTGGAGCCTGAATTCGCTCGAAATAAAGGAAAGCACTTTGAAGTCCGTAGCTTCATCTCTGTAAAGTTTGTTTCATAAAAAACGGAACATTTGTATCATTATTACTGTGACAAGGACATCCAAGGTAGACAATTAGGGTTCTAGGTCTTATCCTCCGGTAAAAGAAAAGAAATATCTTTGTACCTGGTCCCTGTTATTGTTTATGAACGAAATCCCTCTGGCTTTATTCAGGGTTAGGTTTACTGAACATAAAACTGTTTATCGTAAAATGGTTTTATTGTGTTTATTGAGTTACCTTTACCGGTATGAACTGGATAAAAATTACTACAAATAGTATAAAACAAAGTCGCTTTCCGCTATCTGTCTGTCTGTCCCTATGTATGCTTAGATCTTTAAAAGTACGTAACGGATTTTGATGCGGTGTTTTTAAATAGATAGAGTGATTCAAGTCTTATATGTCTCAAGCTCAAATCTGGCAAGCCGTTTACGCTCTAAAGCGTGCTAAAGAAATATACATACATACATACATACACTGGAAAAACAAAGCCGAAATACTAAGTTTCTGTCTTGAACCAAATTTTTCCAAGCGATTCAAGTATTTTTCAGAGATGGTTCAGTTGTTAGGACGCTTGGCTCCTGTGGCCTAGAGACGCGGGTTCAAATCCTGTCGGGCACATCCAAGATTATTTTTCGCTTATGGTAAAAACTTGGTTTTCGATCTACCTACCCAAAATACTGTGCTACATTGCACATTGACAAACCCATAATAAAATAAAGGTAACTTTTTGGCGCCGCTTTAACGGAACCCTGGGGCAGAAAATTTCAGTTTAAATTAGTACTTCGCTGGTTACTACACTGTATAGAAACAGATGGTGAATTGCAGTTATTACATAAAAGCTCTATTATACGACTACTCAGAAACAAGCCCGAGGTTCGCACAGCTTTTCATGCCTAGAAATTGTATTGTACTTTAAATTTCAATTTTCTTCGGAATTTAGTATCTGTTTTTATTGTCATTCAACGTGAAATTAGTGATTTCAATGTTTCAAGTTAATAATCAGACAAGCACATATAAACACAAACACTCGCACACGTACATCACGTCTTTATCCCTTACGGGGTAGACAGAGCCTAATGTAACAAAACCTTAAGGCCACGTTTAGCATGATTAAGGGCATATAGCTGGAAAGGGAAATCAAAATAGTGATGGGTTGCTAGTCGCATCGACTATAACATGATTCCTAAGACTTTCACCCATTCCCTCGATGGGCTTTTACCATCTGCGCGGGAAGAGAAGCAACTGGTACATTCTGTTTTTCCATTACTCCCATACCAGCATGGAATATTAATCACAAGTTCGACCCAAAACCGTCGACAATAAAAATATCAGGCAAGAGTCCAAGTGCCCACATTTTATGACTCGCCTTACACCAGATATCCGCGTCCACGTAAAAATAAATTCAATACACCATTAACTTTTACGACGATACTTCTGTCCGGCAATTAAATCCTCAGTCAGCTATTTTGCAGTCTTTTACAATTCGTTATGAAAATAAAAAAGGCAATTACAAAATTTATCCGGTTTAATTTCGTTAAAATCATAGTAAAGGGACTTAGGACCGAGTTCACCAACCGGTGTTTAAGTTTCAAACAGGTGTTTAAAACTTAAACGAACTTTTAACAATATTTTGCTTTTCTTTTTTCTTAACGACACTGCAAAATACCCGGATCCTCGTCATTCCGTGACGCGTGCTATACCCCTACACCACACATAGCAGGTGGATATAGGCCTTCAAATTTATCTATCTGTTATTAGCTGTCACGTGACCTTGTTATCTTTCAAATTCAGCGCTGAGCGGATACTGAGACAACTGTTAAGCTTAGAACATGTGCTACAGAGGTTTATGCGAGACCAGTTGTTTCACAGTCGAGTCCATTGGCATCGAAATCTGATATTCTAATGCCCTGGCTTAGTGTTTCCACGGAAATGGGAATTTAGTTGCAAGCTAGGTTTCAGTTGAACAGACGGTAAGCTGCATAATCTTAGAAATGGAACAGCCATCCAATCTAGGCGTGTTGTGGTTGGTATTATGTACCTTCTACTCAGATAGTTTTTAAGTACTGAGGCACTTCAAACTGTACGGGTATCGAGATATAAAGTTCCTAACCAAACTGTTATTGCAGAAGGCCTATCTATTTCAAGTAGAAACACATACTTATTAATTCTTGTTTTTATTTCAACTTTAAATCATCATTACAAAATATTATTGCTTTCCGCCTATGCGGCTTTCGGTTCGAGCTGATCTGAAGGCCGTCCCAAGTTCCAAAACAAAAAACTTAAAATATCGAACGAGTGTTCGAAATTCGGAACTTGAACTATTTCAGACCAGCCAGCACCCAAAACTTGCCAGCATAAACTAGCCGAACCTATTCCTACAGTACCTACATAGTAGCCTACTACTACTTAGTACTTTGTTCTTTGATTCTGTATTGTTTTGTACTGATTTGTGGTGTTCAATAAAGAGTATTTGTATTGTATTGTAGCCTAGCGGTTTGACTTGCCTCTCATGCAGAGAAAAGTGGGTTCGAACCTAGTCACACCTCTTGAGTTTTTCGACATTTGTGATCTTACTTTTGGGTGCACGTTGTGAAGCAGTTCAATGGTACGTGTAAAGTTTCTAATCTGCACAAATTGAAATTTGGTAAACAAAAACAACAGTCAGTAGATAAGTTTCTATTAAAAATGGAATGTTGAAATTGAATGAAATGAGAAATCGAGCTAGCGGGTCACCTGATGGAAAGCAATCACCGCAATAGATATGCAAAACGCAGGGCTTTAGTTCACATCATGAGCAAAACTTTAGTTTTATTCCAAAGTAGACTAGGTCAGTTGTTCTTTTCTTTTTATTGCAATCTGTTGCACACATACCAAGCTATCCGTAGTGTGTTCACACAGCAGAATAAATAGTGCCTTAAACGTTTTACCCATAACCATTCCAGTCTGTCACTCGAATGCAAACAGTTCAAATCGCTGCAAATCGTTCCCGAGACGAGTTCTGCTAGCATAGCGTCTCAAAGGCAACGTATGAAATGCAAACGCGTTGGCTTGGGGGCAAGTCAGAATAATTTGTGATAGCTTTTGTGAGCAGCGATGACATGCTTTAGTGATACAAAAGTATTGTGAATACACATAGGGATTTAGTTCTGCTTGTCTTGTTTTGCGGTTTTCTGCCACATTTTATTTGCTAACTGAGGCATAGCTTGGTTTTCAGCGTTCCTTATGCCGAGGCCAGTGACGTCATATCCACCTAAAATATTTCCTCATAATAAGTGTTCAAATTTAGTGTCCTGTCACGGTCGCCACTTGTTCAAATTAAAATGCACTTATTCCTTGCGAGAGATGTTCTTTATTAGACCGACTGACAATGACACTAAATTTGACACGAAGTTATAAAAATCTGCTAAAAAGTAAATTTCATATAAACCCTCAACAATAAGTATATGAAATCATTTCATCTCCAGCCTAATGTATACGTTCCATGGGTCTTCTCTCATGATGAGACGGCTTGGGCTTCACACCCACCGTTAAATTGCCTCCTCATGATGTTTTAACCGATAATCTCATGGTTACTTCAAATGAGATTTGGCACTTAAATTCCGAAAAACACAGTGGTGCAAGCCAGGGCTTGAACCCACTAGCCTCAGCTTGAGAGGCGGTCAAAGTACGAGGCTACCACGGCATTTTTTTCAAATGAAATTATACATGAAAATTACTCGCTAAATGTATTGTTAAGCCTAAAACTCGAGAACAGCTGGACCAACAACTCGATATTTTTTTTATTAGTTGAAGTCCGATCAAAGTTCTTATGAAGAGAAAAAAGGTGGAAAATTGCTCGGAAACAGTGAAATAGCTCTGAATAAAACGACGTCTGCCAGTACAGCTAGTATTTTTAAAAAGTGTTAACGAATGCATTTTCTTTCAGCTAATCTAGATTTAGATAAACGGAAGAAGCATCGTTTTCTTTAATTCCTTTCTCGTGCCTTATCTAAAAAACGTCAACTTTGTATTTCAAATTCAAAGCATGCTTAAAACCCTTCTTAAACACCCGTAAAAGAGCCTTGTACCAAATGATTCTGGCCGTTAAGAGGCCCTGTAAAGAGGTCGTTTCGCGAGCTCGTTTCAACTAATTTCACGTCCAGCCGAGAGCTAGTAACACTGTTGCAGTGTCCAGTGTTGCCAACAGTAATCACGGGATAATGTCACATCCATTAAAAAAATAACGTCAATAATTTATGCAGAAATTAAAGAATATGTAGTACGTTTAGCTGCTATCGTGTTTCTACCCGCTTAGCATTTGATAACAAAATAGACACGACTGACGTCATTATTTGCAATAAAAAATAAATTAATAAAACTATTTTACTTCCATGCTGGTCTGGGAGCAAAGAAAAAACATAGAATGTACCAGTTGCTTCTCTTCCCGCGCTAATGGTAAAAACCCGTCGAGGGAATGGGCGAAAATCATAGGAATCGTGTTATAGGCGATGTGGCTAGCGACCTATCACTATTTTGATTCCACTTTCCACCTCTACGCCCTCAGTGTCTTGGCTTGTAGGTCTTGTTACCTTAGGCTCTGTCTACCCCGTAAGGGATAAAGACGTGATTTGTGTATGTGTATGTATGTAACAATTTAACGTCAAATAAAGTCAACACAACTGGCATTGGCTGATCAATTCACTGTTTTCCATTTATTTCGTCCATGTTTCCATCTAACCATTGTGTTTACAGTTTAAACGATACACTTTATACCTACCACTTCCACTGTTTCTGATGATATCATCTCCCTTGCCCGAATGCTTCGGCGTCCTAATTAATGGAACTCCGATGACATGCTCTAATTTGGGTAATGTAGCCAATTCTGACTGTGATAATAATAGTTCAATCTTTTTTTTTGGTTCAATCTTTACATCCAGATTCTATCAAGCGTGGATGAATAACGCATAACTACTCAGCGCTGTTCAGGTTGGTTTTTCACCACCAAGTTGATTTGGTTCATTCTTGACAGATGTTTCTGTTGTACCAATGATCTCCGGCAATCTTAAGGTTTTAGCTGTCATTGTAATTTTAATCGGCCTCTTTCGTATTTTATGCTATATGAATGAGAATAAGAAAGGAAGGTGAAAGATTATGAACCATCTATGATCCTACCGGCAGCGCCATGTCAAGTGTCTAAGGTTGGGGGCAATAATAACTACAGCTATCTCTTACACTTTCAACTTCCCATATGCATATTGAAATAATAATTATATTGGCACATGACAGTCAAGCGTACTGTTACAATAATCAAATTGTTCTTCCATTAGTAATAATCATGCTGTTCTGCTCTGTTTACTGCGGCCTGTCATGTTACGCTTAAGGCGACATTTTCTCAAAGCGAAATGCAACCGCGAAGCCATTTTGTTATTTTTATTTCTTTATTCTTTATTTTGTCATGTCACTGCACTAGTTATACACTCTTGTAAGAGGATTTCGTATGTTCCAGTAAATTTGCCTTTTGAATGGTTTTCGCGAATACGGGAATCTTTTTTAAATTTGGTTAGACAGTTTTGTGGGAAGAGATATGTTTGTGACTAGATAATGCCTTCGGCGTGACTCCGATTGTTCTCTATGCAGTGAGTTTTCGCGAATGCCTTCTTAGTAAAACGTCCTATTTAGGTACTCAATGACACACAATCTTATAATATGGAATTTATTAATATACAAACTATTAAAACTAAATAACAATAAGGAACACTAAAACTAGGAAAGTTGATTTAAAGTAAAGTATGTTAAAAATGATCGTGTAAAAACTAACCTAAAAAATGCCCCCCTGTTTCGTGCTTGGTTCAAAGGTTCCCATTATGCTGGCCGCGTTGCCTCTTTGAACTGCAATGGAAACCCTTTGAACCAGCCACGATAGTAATTAGTAATTAGTAGTTAGTTAGTAATCCCAAGCCCATCGAGGGAATGGGCGAAATTCTTATGAATCATGTTATAGGCGATGCGGCTCGCAACCCATCACAATTCTGATACCCCTTTCCACCTACGCCTACAACCATGCTAAACGTGGCCTTGGGGCCTAGTTACCTCAGGCTCTGTCTGCCCGTAAGGGCATAAGGGCCCGTAAGGCCATATTAAAAAACGAAGAAGAATTAATTCTTAATTATCTCTGAAGACAAATTACAACTCAACAAATAAACGATTTCGATTTTGATTTGATGACCTCTAGCTGGAAAACACAAATAAAATTTCAACAGACGCGACCTGAAACGACAGCGCATTTTTCCCTTTTACATACATACACATACACAGATCACGTCTTTATCCCTTACGGGGTAGACAGATCCTAAGTTAACAGGTACCTACAGGCCACATTTAGCAAGATTGTGGGCGTATAGGTGGAAAATGGAATCAAAATAGTGATCGGTTGCTAGCCTCATCGCCTAAAACATGATTCCTATTATTTTCGCCCATTCCCTCGATGGGCTTTTACCATCTGCGCGGGTAGACAAGCAACTTTGCGGGTGGTAGGGCCTTGTGCAAGGTCGTCCGGATCGCTAGCACCATCTTACTCACTAATCCTGCCGCTAAGTAGCAGTGCTTGCACTGCTGTGTTCCGGTGTGGAGAGTAAGACAGCCGGGGAAATTACGGGCACAAGAGGCATTTAATCTCAGTCCTCTAGGTTGGCAACGCATCTGCAATCCCTCCGGGGTTGCGGGTGTCTATGGGTAGTGGTGATCACTTACTATCAGGTGACCCACTTGCTCGTTTGCCTTCCTATTCATATAAAAAAAAAAAAAAAAAAAAAACTGGTACCTACATTCCATGTTTTTTCCTTGCTCCCAGACCAGCATGGAAGTTTCCCTTTTCCTAGTAAATAACGTCACCTTAAATTGACATTGCAGTCAAAGTAAGGGCATTAAATGGTGCGTAAAACATCCAAATCCAGCCAGAGGGCTAAAATAAAATAAATGTCCTTCTGCTAGCCTCTCCCGGTGGGCTCCATTTGTCTCGGAGGCCATGAATAGCGTTTTTGCTACGACTCTATTTCCACTACTTTTAGTGGGATTAGTTAACAAGTACGGTTTTGAAACGGACTTGAGTGAGGTACAAATGCTGAGTAATGTTACATTTTTATGTAATTTGCGGTATACAAATAGGTATATTTATATATATTTTTAATTTATTTAGGCAACAAACAGTCACATAGTTGAACATAGTATTGATGCATAATAAGGTGTAGAGCTGAAGTGCCATAACAATAATAAAGTGAACATCGGTAAACTGGAACGGTAGATGCGGTAGATGGCATTGCACTTGAATCAGAAACAGGTACAATACCGGATATGGTATATTTTCGGATTTTTCTATGTGTTCTAATTTTCACCGACATTTAGAAATTTAATTTCTAACGGTAAAACCGGAAAAGTAAAAAATAAAAATCAAGAAATAAAAATTCTTGATTCATTCGATAGTACTTATCATTTGACAAACAGCGCCTTCTCTCGTCCCTGGTGAGCAGTAGATGTTCCACGGGAGTTTGTAATTGTGTCGTACAGACACATCACTCAAACAAATAACGCTTAGCGACAAAAAATTCGCATAGTAACAAAGGTCACGTGACAGTTAGTAATGGGTAGAAAAATTCGGAGACTACCCACCTGCTATGGGTAGTGTAGGGGTATAGCACGCGTCACGGAATGACGTGGATCCGCGTTCGATTTCCGGCCATAGCTTTACTTTTCGGATTTTTCTATGTTTTCTAATTTTCACCGACATTTAGAAATACAATACCCAATTAATAATTATGCTTAAACATGGTTATACTAAATTGTATGTATATTATTCTAAAAGCTCACTGGCTGTACCGTGTGATATATTTTTTTAACGACCATGTAAATACAAACTCCCATGCTGGTCTGGGAGCAAAGAAAAAACACAGAATGTACCAGTTGCTTCTCTTCCCGCGCCGATAGTAAAAGCCCATCGAGGGAACGGGCGAAAATTTCAGGAATCATGTTATAGGCGATGAGGCTAGCAACCCATCACTATTTTGATTCCATTTTCCACCTATACGCCCACAATCATGCTAAACGTGGCCTTAAGGATTTGTTACCTTAGACTCTGTCTACCCCGTAAGGGATAAAGACGTGATATATGTATGTATGTATAAATGGAGAAAGATCACCAAACGATGCAAAACAGAGACCTTAAAAAAGAACAAATAAAACACAGGAAGATAACGCGAAAATAACGGAGCACAGAAGTATGTTGTAGATACTTTTAAAAGGCAACACGAAAACGCGGCTTTGCGAACACTAAGAACTTAAGCTGCGACTTAGTATGTATGGCTTTCAGAAGTGCATGTTGGAATAAGCAGCTTAACTTTAGGCATTCATTATCCAAAACTATACATTACTTTAATAAAAAGACACCGTCTAAACAAGTACCAAAACTTAAAGAAAAGAAAGAAAGAAAGAAGACATTTATTCCTTTTTGCAAGACACAAATATAAGAGAATATACACAATTTAAAATAGAAAATAAACAAGACATATAAAAATAGATCATCAGCGTTGTGTGTGTCTTCGCAAAAGTGAAACGGTCGCTGGCTCAGCATTACGCTGAGGTATTAGACGTCTGCAGCACTGATTTTCAGCCAGAACCGTCTGCGACTCACGAAACGATACACAGATAAAATATACTACATAATCCATAAACTTGATGGAATTACTTTTTTTTGTAATTTGTAGTGGTCAGAGTTGGAGCGAACGCTGTGGTAGAATGGAAACTATTTGTAGACAGGCTGAACTGAAAATACAACTGAAAAATTGATGAAGATCTCGCCTTAGCTCTATATCGCTTCATCGGTCTAATAAATGGATGAAAGCTATTTAATGTCAAATAATGACATGGTTTCTTAATGATTATGAGTTGCCCAAAGAATATGATCTGACTTTTTTTCACATTTCACTGACTGGCTGCCAAACGAATATTAAAATATTAATTACTAGCTGTTGCCCGCAACTTCGTAGCATAGAATTTTTTTATCGCTATCTCGAAAGAATTACGCAATTTTCCGGGATAAAAAGTAGCCTATGTGTTATTCCAGACTAGTTCTATCTATGTTCCAAATTTCATCCAGATCTATCCAGCCGTTCTGGCGTGAAAGAGTAACAAACATCCATCCATCCATCTATGCATACTTACAAACTTTCGCGTTTATAATATAAGTAGGATAACATGGCTACTACTACCGCCTACTTATTTAGGTTCTTAGGAATGAATATTTGAAATTATTTTTCTAAGGAAAATCGGTTTTGTATATTTTATAAATTTACATGCATATTACAAAGATATTTATTGAACTGGCATTTTGACAACATAAATTTGCAAGCATCACTTGGTATCCAAAATGTCATCGGACGCAAGGATTATAAAACACAGCTAACTGACATTGGCCGCTAACCACGGCGTTCGGCTAAAAGTGCGACCAGTCATTTCGGCGAAAAAAAATGCCGATTGCTCCAAAGCCGGCAAACGCGCCGAATCGCCGGAAACCGGATTATTCCGCATTATTCCGGATTTGGGAGAAGCGCCGATACGGCTAATGGAAGCAAATGAAAAATGGAGGTTTAGAAACAATTGAGTTGCGTTATGTGAATCGAATCGGTTTGACTAATCATTTCTGAGGAATATACATACGCATGGGAAATAGAAAGCTTTACACGAAAAATACTAGGTACTGTAAGGCCGTCTTGTCGAAAAAACTTTAATCTCGATTTAGTGGTGTTAAATACTATCCAACTGTCAGGCTTAAAACCAGATTAGCGATTAAGGCGATAATTATTTTTCAAACCTCTCATTCAGCAAATCATTTTCATCTTGGGTGTTAACACTTGAATCCGCTCTGGATTCTACTTTAGAATGGGCGCTACGCTCAGGATTCTATTGTTTCGCAACTTTCTGGATTCAATGTAAATATGTCATTTTTCTCCCTCGTGACAAAAATAACTATTTTCCCGCAAGACGGCCTGAGTATCTATTTAGTCACAAGTTATGTCATCGACATAATTTTCTTTTTTAATGGTTTGTATATTAATAAATAAATTATACATACATTTTCTTCTCATTTGTTAAGTCACTATGGAGACAAAAAAACTTGAACTACTAGTAACTAGCTGGCAAGCAAATAATAAAGATTTATTCTCAATATTATAATATTTATTCCATACCTGATATAGGTACATTCTTAAAATGTTTCTTCCATGCTGGTCTAGGAGCAAAGAAAAAACATAGAATACACCAGTTGCTTCTCTAACCGCGCAGATGGTAAAAGCCCGTCGAGGGAATGAGCGAAAATCATAGGAATCTTGTTATAGGTGATGAGCAATCCATCACTATTTTGATTCCATTTTCCACCTTTGCGCCCACAATCTTGCTAAATGTGGCCTGTAGGTACCTGTTACCTGAGGCTCTGTATACCCCAGGGATAAAGACGTGATTGGCGTACGTGGTGCATGTACAAGAGCCTTTAAGGGATAATCCTAGTATCTTCAATTAAATAGTGCAGGAACTAAGAGGAATTGTATTTTAACAACAGCTATATCCTTCGCCATTGCTATTTCAGCTCGTTACAACAAATATTATACCAGCTGTGCACAAAAAAGCGTTTTAAATCGAACGGAACACAAAACAGTGGCAGATGGATTGGATCGCAATCAAAAAACTTCCCACTCTCGTGTAGATTTCGATTTGTTTCATATTTGTACCGGCACGAAGACCGAATCGTTATGAAATTTCAATTTTCCATTCGATAGTCCGTGCAATTGTTCTGTCGTACTCCAAATCAATCTATGTCACAGTTTACTTTGTATCACCCGGGTGTTTCTAGGATTCTCTTTTCCATTTGGATAGTACAGGTTCGACATGATACGTATCGATTAGGTTATTTGTGCGTGGTAAATGAAAATCAAATTAAATCGTCAAGTTTGTTCAGAAAATTGAATAGGCCAAAGTGCTTTTATATGGATTTATTTCTTTTTGAAATTACCTCTATCTAACTAGCAAACGATGTAAAAATTTAGTTCATGTCAAGTTGGAATTGGAAAGTAGGTAGTCTAGTGTCTAATAGAATTAGTCTAAGATCTATACTTAATCAAGTACTGAGACAACATTTTAAAACCTCAACCTGAACATCACGTCATTTATAAAGAACAAAACTAATTACATTGCGGTAACAATAATTCATTTCAACCTATTTTTTTAAAGGCCACGTTTAGTATGATTGTAGGCGTACCTATAGGTGGAACAGGGAGTCAAAAAGTGCTGGGTTGTTAGCCGCATCGCCTATGATTCCTATGCCTATTCTCTCGATGGCGTTTTACCATCAGCGCGGGAAGAGAAGCAACTGGAACTGGTTTTTTTTTTACTTCCAGACCAGCATGGAAGCAAATGCGGTACTAAATAGCCAGTACATTTTCTGACTGGCGTTTTGCCCAAGATGCGATCGCCTTTACGCTCGTCAAATCGGTTGTGACGGGGATGGATCAGGCGAGCGCCGCCGCCCGACGCGGCGGTATGATAGTTTAAAAGGACATTTCGCTCGCAATAAATAACAAACGGTTAATGTACTTTTTATAGGCATGATAATAAAACACTTACGCTGTGTTCGGGGTTAATTTAATTAAAATTGACCGCGTCACTTGTGAATTTCATGCGCGTTGAACATTTTCATTTACGTTTTAAATTTTTTGTGCAATTTGTAGAAGTTTCGGAAATATCTCGCTTAGGATTGCGTTTTTCATTAGTTTTTGTGCCGAATAAAGCGTTCTTAAATTTAATGTCTGTTGAGTTTCTGAGACATGCTAAATAATTATCGTTAAACCTATTAAAATTTCTCAATTTTAAAGATTAACATGAAATTTAAAGAGTCGCCATTTTATCTTTGAATTTAAATAAATTAACATACATACACATAGATCGCACATTTATCCCTCACGGGGCAGACATAGTCTAAGGTAACAAGACCTAAAGGCCTCGTTAAGCGTGATTGTGGGCGTATAGGTGGAAATGGGAAACAAAATAGCGATGGGTTGCTAGCCGCATCGCTTATGGCATGATTCCCAAGATTTTCGCCCATTCCCTCAATGAGCTTGTACCATCATCGCGGGAAGAGAAGCAACTGCATAGAAGCAAAAAAAAAATGTTCGAGGAAACTTTACGTTCGGCACAAACCTTTCAATAAAATATTTTTTGTTTTAATTTGTAACCAATATCTACCTTGTTCTTTTTTTTTGTATTGTTTTGTACTTATTTGCGGTGTTCAATAAAGAGTATTTTGTATTGTCTTGTATTGCACATTAACACGCTGTTTCGATACATTTAAAATATGGGTACTTACGTAAACAGAAAACCATACCAACAAAACGGATGAGATTAAAAAGAAAACATTCGCGGCAACAACAAATACGTATTCCAATTTCTATTCACAAGTATTTCACAGAGTTCTAACAAATCAGCCGGTGATTTCCCAAAAGAAAATTTTATTAATAATATGGGCACAAAATAAATCGCTCCGCCGAAACCCGCCTGCGACCGACGCAGGCATTCAGGACCTCCATTAAAAGGACATTAACTCCCATTGGTCGGGGCATTATTTAGGGATCGGGAGCGATCAATGTGTGAAAATTTTCGCACAGAAGTCGGTAGACAGTCGATGAGGTCGGAAAGTTCCAGCGAGAGACCGAACGTTAACGGTAGAGTATTTACAGCGTGGGAAATGTATTCAGGTGCCACCTTAGAACCCTGTCGCAATTGCTAGGCCGCCGTCACTCAAATTCGAGTGATGTATCTGTGCTAACTCGGGGCTATACTAAAATGATCGAGTAATATTTATCGACAAAAAATATATCGATGTTTTACTGTTATCGTCTAAATGCTATTTTTCTCTTAATTTAAAATTAAAACGTGTATTTATAATGTTTATATTAACATAGTTTTCATAATGTATATACAATCAATATTTTCCATTTTCGTCGGTATTAAAGATTGCTGTTTACATGAAAATCCACTTTAAATTACTTACTGAACGTTCTCTCAACGTTCACAGTGGTCAACAAGGCATTCTTGAAACATCGATATCTTTTTATCGATATCAAATCCCTAGAACGTGCCCCGAGTTAGCACAGCTATGTGATTTGTCACCTTATTGGTTTTTCAGTGGTACGTGAAAATATTTCCCGTACCTACTGTAACTTCATCTCAAGGACATTGCTTCGTTTTATGTGTAACTATATAGGTGAAACGTCAGACTTTATTTCCCCTTACAATCAGTCTCTGTATGCCATCAGGGATAGCATTGCGTACGAAATTTTCTGTAAGTTTTTCAAAATTTTAATAGTTTCTCGATTACAAAAAACGTTCACTATTAACACGCTACTATCTCCGAATGACATAGGCCATATTTTATTCTGTGCGGACGAAGTCGCGGGGAACAGGTAGTCTAAAATAAACTGGTATTCGTCAGTGACAACGAAAAAAATTGATCACAGCAGTTGTTACTTATATCGAAAAATAATTGGGATCGCACCAACCCTCTCATACTAATAGTACGTCGTTAAAGGTAAAAAGGGACGGTTTAACCTAACGAATTTCGAATGTCGATCGTGGTGGTAGTAATAGACCCCCAGGTGTGCACGCAAAGCGCTTGTAACTCCAAGTATGCACGAAATAGCTAGAGTTGCTACAATATCGATAGTTTTAATCGAATAATGCCATAATATCGATAAGCCTAGCGATACTTAGTATCTAGTAATATATTAGTGTTCGTATTATCTCTTATTTAAAACAATTTGTCGGAGCAGCCATAGTTTTTCAAAACTGTTGATATTATTATAATTATTGGTATGTTTACATATATCATTCACTTGATTTTGTGAGATTTGATATTCGATTTTTATTGTATTAATATTTCTTTATTTTTGTGACCTTATTTATTTTCTATAAACTTTCTGAAGACTTCAATGTTAATTGTCTTTGCTTGACATTTTATGTAAACCAATGTATTTTTTTATACAGCGTGTAAATCCAATACGAGCAAATATTTAAATGGTGGTTAGTAGGTAGGTACAGGACCTAAGAAGTATATTTAGATAACTTTTATTTAAAATTATAACGAAAAAAATTGCCATACAAAATAATTCAGCCCGCAATGTAAAGTTAATATCAATGTTAAGTAAGGCTCGTTGACAACTGTCAATATTACTTAAATTCTACTTAAATTATGTAAAACATTTATAAAATGGATGTATAAGGTCCCCGAGCCTTAAATTATATTAGTCTAAAGTAGAGATGTATAAAGTCGCTACTACTCAAAGTAAAACAAAATATGAGAAAAAAAAACAATAAAAAATTAATTTCTGTGGAGGTGAAAAACGCCTCCACCGTCAAATACATTAATTGGAGATATTTCCAATGTATTAACGAATAACAAACTTAACTAAACTAACTAGTTTTAATAGTTCATGTACAACTGAAAAACAATTATGAATAATATCAATAGTATGTATAGTATCCATAGTTTGTTCGTCGTCAAGGATCAATACTATCGATCCTATTTATAGTATCGTTAACTATCGATACTATATCAATAATCGACTATAGAGCGGCCACACTAGAAATAGCTGCGGCAGAGAATTTTTAATATCTTACCTGCGGCGGAATGTTTCAAAATGCTTCAGCGGTGATGGTAGGGAGGCTACAGACTGAGCGTTTTTAGGTACGGTCAAGTGCAAAAATAAGTATCGATAGTAACTCCTCAAAAATATGTCCCACGAACTTATAACGCTGGCGTAAGAGCGTATGGTACTTATTTTTGAAACTTTGTCTAGATACATATTATTACACTTGACTGTACCTACCTACTATCAAATGAATCAAGAATGCGACCTGCTATGGGTGGTGTAGGTGGTGCACGCGTCACGGGACGACGAGGATCCGGGTTCGATTGCCGGCCATAGCTTTACTTTTCGGATTTTTCTGTGTTTTTTTTTTAATCAAGCACTTTTACGCTTTGATTCTTTGTATTTATTTTTATGGTTTTACCTATTATGGGGGGTTCGATTCCTGGCTATAGCTCAGTACACTTAGTCTTGTATGTGATAGGGGAAAACGAGCATGCGGGTCGCCTGATGGAAAGCATCTCCGCCGCCTGTGACACCCATAACAAAAGGCGTATAGGCGATGCGGCTAGCAACCCATCATTATTTTGATTCCACTTTCCACCTATACGCCCTCAGTGTCTTGCTAAACGTGGCCTGTCAGTCTTAGGCTCTGTCTACCCCGTAATGGATAAAGACGTGATTTGTGTATGTGTAAGTGTAATTATTTTTTAAATTTAATTTTAACCAAATAAACCGTACAACTGTGTTAATTTCATGTAAGCATTCAAAAACAGATTAAATGCCTATTCAATACAGTATATGCAAAAAGTTGCGATCAAACTTTTCACAACAAAAATCATATTCACACGTTTGATTCCCAAATTTCCATTCATGCCTACATCATTCCAGTGGCTTAACGAGACATCAAATGCAGGACAAATTTGGTTTGCAGCACTCCAAAATAGATTTTAAGGGGACGGTACAGGGTCCACGTGACAAGGGCGAAGAGCCACATTTGCATAACAATTATCCCATTTTGTAGGCGTAAAGAGGGCCGTGTCGGACACACCTGAGAAGCGAAATTTTATATTCTGTGTGAAAATCGATTTGTTGTGTATGATTTGTTCAGGTTCAATATTCTGGAACAATTTTAAGACCCCTGTAGTATAAAGAAAGAAAGAAGACATTTTACTCCTTTTTGCAAGACACACAAATATGAGAGAATATACACAATTAAAAAAAAAACTAACTTCTGCCCGCGAATCAGTCTATCTATTAAAAACCGCATGAAAATCCGTTGCGTAGTTTTAAAGATCTAAGCATACATAGGGGGCGGACAGACAGTGGAAAGCGACTTCGTTTTATACTATGTAGTGAAGTGATAAACAAGAAAAAAAACACAGACATAAAAAATAGGTCATCACCGTTGTGTGTGTCTTTTCAAAAGTGAAACGGCCGCTGGCTCAGCATTACGCTGAGGTGTTAGACAGCTGTAACACTGATAAAGTATAAGAGATCATGAACCCTTAAAACTACGCAATCAGTTTACGTAAACGCGTCAAAAAAAATTAAAAACCGCTTGACGTGACCCCATAATAATATGTTAAACATTATATCCAAAGTTTGGACATATCAAGCTTTAAGTGATTTGACGAGGGTCGACCTCAGCCTCTATTGGGGGCTGGCTCGGTTTTCTTTTCACGCGATGTTTAGGCGCCCAGTCTGTTGAATCGCTTCGGCTTTAGCATTGTAAGGTTTGGTTATTATAAATTCATGTGGGGCTTGGGTAATATGTTATTTTAAGCCGGAGTTCTGTACTTGAAGGTATTTTTGTGTATTAAGACTTTTTATGGATAAATCACTATTTTGAAAATTACAGTAACTTATCTACGTTGACATTGAATTTTATGTTGAGTATATTTTGTTTTACTTTGTGCGCTCCATGTACGCTCGGTCTTTCACTTTTCATCCAACTTCCTAGAAAGTCGAGGTCAACTAAACGCTGCTCCTCAAACTTGCGAACCTTGTCCTGCCCCACCTGCGCCATTCAGGACGCTGTGCTGCGAAACCCTCCCACTGGGAAGGCTCGCTGTCGCACCTTTTCGGGTGACGTTTCTGAACGTCTTTATATCTGAGGGGTTGCCCGCCCTGCTTCTACTTGCCCTTCTTGAGTTCAGAATAAAAGACGCGCTTCGCCACTCTCTTCTCCGCCATACGCGATACGAGTGACCGCACCAAAGCTGTCGATGCATCAGATAAGCCTCGATTCCACCAACCTTAGCTTGTCGCAGTACTTCGGTATTTCGCACTCGGTCAGACCATCTGATATTAAATATGATGCACAAGCATTTAACGATTCATTGTATTGTAATGAACAAAAAATTTACCTTGCTACTCCGCAACAGCTGCTGCGCTGCGCTCTTTTAGAGTGAGTAGCGGAGTAGCAAGGTAAAATTTTTTGTTCATTGAAATGGACCTCCGCAAAGTAACGCCTGATTCAATAAAATATTCATTGTATTGTATTGTTAACTTGTAGCGTCGCAATTAACTTTTAATTGACAATCAGACGCGAGTTTGATGTGAATTTCTCGCAGATAATTTCGAACATCACGCGACATTATATTTCATTTTCGTAATGCAAAATTAATATTAATCATTGGAAAACAACACGTTCTTCCGCCTCATGGCGAAATCAATCAAAAGTTTCATAAGCCGATACATTTTTTGATGGATTGCAGTTTGGCATCGAAATTCGCGAAGTAATTTACGTTATGATAGGATCCTTCATTATTAATGTTCGTGGCGTAAGAAGGCCGATTTAAGAAATTCTGTTTCATGTTTTGAATGTGCAAGTTTGTGAACGTCTGTTTTTCTGCATATTCTTTGTGTTGTCGACTCAAAAAGCTACGATACCACCTGTGCCAGCGTTATTCACGGCTAGCCTTGACTTTCATGTTGAAAACCAATAGTTTTGGTAGACTTTTGTCAAAAATAGTGCCAATTCTAGTAGGCTGTCATATCAGTCAACTTTGGCAAAGAGTAGTATAGCAGAAGGGCAATGCTTCAGTTGCTTCTCTTTCCGCGCACACGGTAAAAGCCCATCGAGGGAATGGACGAAAATAGGAATCATGTTATAGGCGATGCGACTAGCAACCCATCATTATTTTGATTCCCCTTTCCACCTACACCCCCGCAATCATGCTAAACGTGGCCTTTAGGTCTTTTTACCTTAGGCTCTATCTACCCCGTAAGGGATAAAGACATGATTTATGTAGTACCGTATATTAATTATGCCAAGAGACCCGTATGACATTGTTTCATTACTTGAAATAAGAAACAAATTTTGGCAAAAAGACTTCATAATTTCAGATGATTTATTACCCCTCCCAAGATGAAAGTGAGCTTTAACAAAAGGGTAATTATTGCCCTTGGTAGGCACATTTACCAAGTTTCGAGTCCAATTTAAATTGGCTTCATTATCCCCCTTTCCTTCGTCCCGATTTCTTTGTAACTGCGGCGAACTTTGAAATTTTTATGAAGATTGTACTTCTGTATAATTATGCGTCTTTTGAGTACTGTAATTTGTGTAAGTCTGTAATATTTCTGGAGGATAGGAATTGCCGTGTGAATTGTACTACCTTACTATCCTGGCGTGACAAACTAGCCTGGCAAATAATAATGCTAGATTGCATGTTGTCACAGTGTAGGCCTAGTAGGGTTTTTGTTGAAGAAAAACAAGAATTAAGATTACTATATTTATTTATAAGAAACAAAAACGGACCTATCGCGACAATAAAAATAAGTTAAGGTCGGAGAGCGACTTGTCTCAGGATGAGATTCGGATCTTTTTGAAGTACTAAATTACGGTTAAGTTTTCTGCGCTTATTTGGCCTCCACTTCCCTCGGGAATCCTCTGAGCCGAAGAACTGGAGATGGGCGGCAGGCGCGCTCGGTGGAGTCAGCAGAGTAGTCGTGGCTCGATGCTCTTTCTCCCAACGGAGCGGTCAGCGGCCAGCAATGGTGATGAGAGAGTTCTTGCTTATTCAGCTGGTGCCAGGCTGAGCCAGAGCTGTAGGCTATTCAGCGAGTGGCAGGATTGAGCGTAGCTTGGTGATGTTTCGGAGGGACGCAGTGACAGAGCGTAGCTGTGTTAATTCCGCGGGGTGCGGTAGTTGCCCTGCAAGAATGCTGGTGTGAGATCGAGTCCAGTTAGGTAGCGTCCTGCCAGGCCCTGCGGTGCGAAGGGGATTTATCCCGAGGGAGCTAAGTGCAGTGCATGGCAGGAGCTAGGCATACGGAGTTACAGGCAGGCAAAAGCTGAAGAAGTTAACTATACAATTGTAAGCAATTGAAAGGGAGCAACTGAATATAAATTGAGTCGTGGGTTTGAATTCCAACGGTCGGCACGACCGTTATGATTTAAACCCAAAGTACTAAGCTAACATCTAGGTAGAGTTTAAATTCAAATTAACAGCAAAAGAGAACGTTACATTTAAATTTACATGAGCAATCCCAACAGCGAGGGGAATTTGCAAGTGTCTCTTTGTCAGAGTAACAGAGTTAGAATTAAGGATTTAAATGATTTATTTAAATCATTTAAATAAATACACAGTCAGAGCAAAACACAGTTAAAAGATAAAAATGTTCAGAGAGAGCTTACCAGTAGGAGCTGGGCAGGTTGCAGTCGATTCAGAATGACCGATTTCGGATAGAACAGCTGGTTTTATCCAGAACTAGCGGTTCTTTCAAATTTTGAAGAAGCTCCGCCTTAGGGCGGAATATGTCCTGTCAAAATTTGAATCAACCAACCAGAGCCGATCGTGTAGAGATGAACAGGTGAGCTTTTTGATACGTGTTGCTGAGTGTATGAAATAAAGAAATAAATAATGTAGGTGTTAGTATTAATTAAATAAATAAATAGTTTCAAGTGTGTGTATTAATTAAATAATAAATATAATTTACGCGGAGAGCGACCTAGGCGCCCTCTAGTGTGCGTACGTTGAATTAGAATCCTGATTTAAAACAGCGCCATCTATTGACGATCGGCCGAACTTACAGTTTAGTTCGGCTGTAGATACGTCGTTCAGGTTTGTGGCGCGAAGCTTTAATTTGTTGGAATGCGAACTTAGTTTGCAGTGTGACAGTACCCCCTTTCCCCCTGAAGAAATGTGCACCTCAGGGCACATTTCGCTAAGACAAAGAAAACGCTATGGCATATTACTTTCATACTTCACCAATCATAATAACAAACATACAATCTCCTAGCAAAGCAGGTCGAACATTAGAAGAGATTGTTGACCCTATGTCACAGGTACATTAACTGTAGGTATTAATGGGGAGGAGAAAGCGTTGGAGTGTTAATTTAACATGTATTTGGGATTACCATCCGTCCCAGAAGAAGTGAGAACTACGGTGGCTTAAGGGCTTATTTTACGTGTTAGCTAGTACCGCACGGATACCGTAGTCCCAGTAAGAGTTTCCCTCGCGCGCCTACCTTCTGCAAACGAAATTGCCATCCGTTTCGTTTTTTAAGATGGCTAGTTACAGGAGGACCGTAACTAGCCGAATAGTGAGAGTATTTAGTTCACGGGTCACCACCTGCCCGGGCATATAGGCTTAGAACAGAAGGCAAGTAGTTGACGAGCGGAAGAAAAATAAAAATATTAAATGTTTTAACGAGTTTCAAGTCTCGGGTATAGGCTTAAGGTTACAGATAGATTAACACTCAACGGCTGCACTGATGCGGCGAGAAAGCTTGTGTGAGTAAATCAGGTATACAGAATGGTTAAGGGTTAAGTTATATAACATAAGTTGGTTTGTTTAAGTCTAATTCTAAGATTTTAAGTATTATCGTTAGTTTCAAATAATTTTTGATTTCTAAGTGTCTAGGTTTTAATAGTAATATTTGTATTTTTAAGAGTAAGTTAATGTTTAAATACCTAATCACGCCTTATCCTTTACGGGATAGACAGTGGCTAATGGTAAATAAAAATATTTAAGGTCACGTTTAGCGTGATTGTAGGCGTTTAGGTGGAAAGGAAAGTGAAAATAGAGATGGGTTGCTAGCCGCATCGTCCATAACATAACTCCAAATATTTTTCGCCTATTCCCTCGATGGGCTTTTACCATCTGCACGGGTAGAGAAGCAACTGGTACATTCTATGTTTTTTCTTTTCTCCCAGACCAGGATGGAAGGAGTTTATATATAATTATAAGATAAGTTTTAAGATAGGTTTTAAGATAAGTTTTAAGATAAGATTTTAAGATTAGGTACAAGCATTAGGGTTCAATTTTATTTTATCTTATAGTTATAAGATTAGTTTTAAGATACGATTTTAAGATTGAGTTCTAGCATTAATAAGAAAGTAACGAAGTGGCTAACGAAGTTAAATTTTAAGTTTAAGTTGTTTGGTTATGATCGGGAGTTATTTTTAAGTCTTTGATGTTTCAAGCGCCCAATTCTTTTCCGGATTGGTCTTGGAGTTCGAAAACAAGCGGTGACCTTTTTTTTAATTTTACACTTAATGAACGTAGATGCGAGTTTTTTACTGATGTTTTTAGATTTATGGCGCGTTATTAGCGAAGTACGACCTATGTTAAGTGCTGGGACGCGTTGAGATTCTGTCAATTGTCTGTAAGTCAATGTAGTGGGGGAACCATCGACTGGCCCTGTGTGCTTAGTGGCGCATTCGCTTACCTCAAGACTATATAAGTACTTGGGGCAAACTTTGTAAATGCGCCAAAAGTTTACACCTAGGATGAGCGGAGTGAGGATTCCCGGCACTACATATGACCTTACAGGATGAGTCATAGACTCTAAGGTCGAATCTAGGTCGAAATATCCCACGCTATCCAGATGTTGGCTTCCAGCAGCAGTAATGCGCACAGAGTCGTCGAACATGAGTTTATGGCCCCGTTCAAGTAGTTCATAATGGAAGTTATCACCGGTGGTAGTTACGGCGGAACCCGAGTCGTCCAAACTGTTTATATTATTTTTTATAGAATCATCAGAATGTGAATTAGGCGAAGCAGTGACCACCCTGTAAGAGTTAAAGAAATTTGATAGATAGATCAGCCACTGTGTATCATTTTGGAATTCATTATTATCGCTAGGGTCGAGTAAGGGTGTAATAGTTGCCAAATCAGCACAAAGCTGTTTGAACTCAATCGTACAATTGTTAAATGCGGTTGAATCTGTGGTTGTTTGCGGGAAAATGCGCCTTAAGCGGTAGAAAATATGGTTGCAGAGATATTCTGTGCGCTTGAGCGCAGGTTTGAACCAAAAGTCGCCGAGTGTATTAAGAGTTGCTAATTGAGTTTGTGCCTTAAGCACACTATTTAACGCACCTTTTATGTCTTCACCTACTTCTAGATGTGATTCTAATATTTCACTAGCCGGGTGTAAAACTGCAAGTTCTAGTATTTGTTTACGTAGTTCAATTACCGTGTCCGCGGGGGTAGTGCCGCGTAGTCCTACTTCATAAATAAGTTCCTCCTTTTGCAAGGATAAGTATTTTAGTTTCCGATCTTCCATATCGCTACCTCGGGGCTCAATTGTCGTATAAGCCAAAAGTCGATTTTTCAGGAGAGCCAAAAAACTAAACAGAAAAACAAAAAAAAATTGTAACTCTTTTGTTTTAACTGTTATAAAGAAGCTTCGTAGGATGAAAGTTCTTAAAATTATGAGTAGAACAATATGAATTCATAATATTTAAGATAGAACCCATAACAAAGAAAATAGATGGCTTATACGCTTCTTAAAACCAAACAGAACGACGTTTATGACCCAAAATAATAGTTGCTGTACATGCTACTTAGGGCGTATAAGTCAGCTATTACGATTTTTGAAAAAATCAAAGGTATTATTCACCGGTTTTCTTTTTTTGGTTAGGTACTTTACTGCAAAAAAATAAATCATGTATATACACCCCAAACTACTATACTGCGATAATGATGATAAGGTAGGTATAAACCAAATCAGTTTGAGAATCGTATTTAACTTTCAAAGTCCATTCATATTAAAAAGGTTTGAGGGTTTGGTAAGTAACAAAAAATTCGTATAGAAAAAATATATATTGCTGAAGGTAAAAAATCAATGCCAACGAAAAAAAAACACAAATTACGTTGTTATTATTAAAAAGATTGTTCAAGTAACACATAAAACGATAAAAATGAAAAGTAGCAACAAGAATATAGCATTTAATACTTCTAATCTATTTCAATTAAAAACAATCTTTTTTATAAAAGTTATGTGTTTAACGCCGTTTTTACTCCAAATTTATTTTTTGTTGGCGTTTATTGCCATGAAATGAAACGCTACTGCAGGCCGTACACCAAGCTTTATTCTGTTATTGGAAATAATTCAGGTCGTATTCACCAAATTGGTTTAGTGGTGGCTTATACATCTTAAAAATGAAACGTAATGGCAGGTTGTATAATAAACTTTGTTCAATTTTCAGAAATCGTTAAGGTCGTATACGCCAAGTTTGATAAGCAATGTTATTTATGCCAATTATAAATCTTGATTTAGGGTCAATAATACCTTTGCATTTTTCACACTCTGAGTAGCTGGCTTTTATAGCTCGTTTTTTTTAAATTTCGTGTTTAGAGTTACAGAAAATGGAGGTTGTATTCGATATTTTTTTGGGATTTGGAGAATTTTAAATACACAGATCGATAGAGAAAAAAAAACTGAGCAAGACTGCATTCAAATCTCATTTTCGTCAAAATGGCTTATACGACAATTGAGCCCCGAGGTAGCGATATTTGCGGTAGATCAACTATTTACCCTTTTTTATGAAAAAGATGAGAAGTGATTAGTGATTTTTTCACTCAAGTTTGAACTTTATTCAACGCACGCACAGTCGAGTATTAAGTGGCTGGTAAATTCAATGCTAATGTCGATATTCGCGTAAACGTTAAATTGGTTAAGAATGTTGGTGGAGTTAGATTTTATTTGTAGTGTTAAGTGTTTAGTTGTGTATTGCTTACTGTAATATGCGGTCTCTGAACATCTTTATAATCCTATCAGTTTAATTCTCCGTATTTACAGATAGCTATAGAAAGTAAAAACACAAGCAAGATAAATGTGGTGTATCTCTCAATAAATAGGCGTGTGATTATTTAAGTTGAAGCTATGAGTTTAATTTAAGGAAATAAGTGTTAATCAAAGTTAAGAAGATTGAACGCTGATTTGCCGAGTTGTGACAACTGATTTTGATAATATCTTCTTGTGGTCGTTAACGTTAGCTGCGGTAGTAGTAAGATAATAAAATAAGTGTCCGTTAATTGCAAGTTATAGAATTTATATAAAATTAAAGTGACCGTTATTTTTTTTTTTAAAAACAACCGGTAGTTAGAACAATTAAGATACCGTTAATATTTTTTTTTTTTTTTTTAAATATAGTTTCTAGAAAGCATCCGTTAGTACCGCTTCAGAGTGACGGTTGTAGATTGAATAAATCCGATTACTTAAGAGATGTAACCGGTCAGCAGATTATTCAAAATAAAGATTAACGGTTTCTAGTATTTAAAAAAAATAGATTTAAATAATGTGACCGTTAAACAGTCAGTAGATTATTCAAAGTAATAGTGATTAACGGTTTTAAGAATAGGTTAAGAATTAAGATGACGGTTGCGTTTGGGTGTAAGACGGCAGTTAGTTAATTTAATATCAGAAAGTAACGGTTATGATTTAAATTTAACTTGAATTAACGGTTTTTTTTAGTTAGAAGCGAGAATTCTGAATAAAATTACGACTAAATAGAGACAATTTTAGAGTTTAGCTGTTAACGAACCACTTTAGTCTTTTCTCGGTAAATTTGCTTCCACACGGGGAAGAACAAGCACTGAAGTTATTGTGAGATACCGCACCAAGAGTGGACACCTTTATGATTTTTAGCACATGCACTACAAAAGTTAGGCAGAAAGCGCAGAAATCCGAACCTTTCCTTCAAAAGAAACCCACGTTGGGCGCCACTTGTCACAGTGTAGGCCTAGTAGGGTTTTTGTTGAAGAAAAACAAGAATTAAGATTACTATATTTATTTATAAGAAACAAAAACGGACCTATCGCGACAATAAAAATAAGTTAAGGTCGGAGAGCGACTTGTCTCAGGATGAGATTCGGATCTTTTTGAAGTACTAAATTACGGTTAAGTTTTCTGCGCTTATTTGGCCTCCACTTCCCTCGGGAATCCTCTGAGCCGAAGAACTGGAGATGGGCGGCAGGCGCGCTCGGTGGAGTCAGCAGAGTAGTCGTGGCTCGATGCTCTTTCTCCCAACGGAGCGGTCAGCGGCCAGCAATGGTGATGAGAGAGTTCTTGCTTATTCAGCTGGTGCCAGGCTGAGCCAGAGCTGTAGGCTATTCAGCGAGTGGCAGGATTGAGCGTAGCTTGGTGATGTTTCGGAGGGACGCAGTGACAGAGCGTAGCTGTGTTAATTCCGCGGGGTGCGGTAGTTGCCCTGCAAGAATGCTGGTGTGAGATCGAGTCCAGTTAGGTAGCGTCCTGCCAGGCCCTGCGGTGCGAAGGGGATTTATCCCGAGGGAGCTAAGTGCAGTGCATGGCAGGAGCTAGGCATACGGAGTTACAGGCAGGCAAAAGCTGAAGAAGTTAACTATACAATTGTAAGCAATTGAAAGGGAGCAACTGAATATAAATTGAGTCGTGGGTTTGAATTCCAACGGTCGGCACGACCGTTATGATTTAAACCCAAAGTACTAAGCTAACATCTAGGTAGAGTTTAAATTCAAATTAACAGCAAAAGAGAACGTTACATTTAAATTTACATGAGCAATCCCAACAGCGAGGGGAATTTGCAAGTGTCTCTTTGTCAGAGTAATAGAGTTAGAATTAAGGATTTAAATGATTTATTTAAATCATTTAAATAAATACACAGTCAGAGCAAAACACAGTTAAAAGATAAAAATGTTCAGAGAGAGCTTACCAGTAGGAGCTGGGCAGGTTGCAGTCGATTCAGAATGACCGATTTCGGATAGAACAGCTGGTTTTATCCAGAACTAGCGGTTCTTTCAAATTTTGAAGAAGCTCCGCCTTAGGGCGGAATATGTCCTGTCAAAATTTGAATCAACCAACCAGAGCCGATCGTGTAGAGATGAACAGGTGAGCTTTTTGATACGTGTTGCTGAGTGTATGAAATAAAGAAATAAATAATGTAGGTGTTAGTATTAATTAAATAAATAAATAGTTTCAAGTGTGTGTATTAATTAAATAATAAATATAATTTACGCGGAGAGCGACCTAGGCGCCCTCTAGTGTGCGTACGTTGAATTAGAATCCTGATTTAAAACAGCGCCATCTATTGACGATCGGCCGAACTTACAGTTTAGTTCGGCTGTAGATACGTCGTTCAGGTTTGTGGCGCGAAGCTTTAATTTGTCGGAATGCGAACTTAGTTTGCAGTGTGACAATGTCTTGATCACATTTTTCATATTCTGGCAACCTGTCCTGATAATTTCAAACACGAATATAGCAAGACTGTCTACCACGCACACAATCTGACTTATGAATGCAGGTCTCGGGGTGCGAGTCGGGTTACCTCCACGTGTGATCAAGAGCTGCGGTTCCTTTTTGGATCCGTCCGGGGAGAAGAGCAGTGCTTGATCCGGTGCACCCTGGGCTTCGGCTAATGATTTCCTGGCAGTTTCTGAGGGATATCATTGACCGTTGGCTAAGAGCCCGACAGGGGAGAGGGGGTCTTTGACCATTACCGTACATCGTTGCCGACATTTTGTCACAAGATTTTAATCATATTTTTGTTACTCTGCCATTGGCGAAGTCGTCGTCGCTATAACGACTTGAAACGCCACAAATAAGAAGAAGAAGAAGACAAACTAGCCTGGTATATTCCAGGCATAAGTGCCATGAGCCAAATGTGGTCTGCCATCCTAAGTTTGAAAATCCTTTGAAAGTTCACACGTAGACATATTCATACGTAGGTAGCGGGTTCTTTTTGATATTCATATTCAGTCGACCATATAGAATGTATCAGTTGGTTCTCTTCCCGCGCATTTGGTAAGAGCTTATCGGGGGAATTGGCGAAAATCATAGGAATCATATTATAGGCTATTTTGATTCCATCATTACACATAAACGGATAACTCACGTATAAAAAGTCAAGTGATGCTCGACATGTTTCGGACTATTTCGTAGTCCTTCCTCCTAGAGCGCTCGCCCCGGCGGCAGCGAAACGAACACTGCGTGCCAGCGCTCTGCTCGCGCGGCTGTTCGACGCAACTGACAGCGGCGCACAACTACCCTCGATTTCATCGTTATTTTTATTCCATTTTCCATCTACGCGCCCACAATTTTGCTACACGTGGTTTGTGTAGGTCTTAGCTTAGGCGCTGTCTACCCTGTATGGGATATATACGTGATTTATGTATGTGTATGTATGTATGTCGACCGTACAACCCATTTAATAAGCTGACTATCCCTATCCTATTAGTAACAGCCTGCAGCCTATCGCCCTTATTCATAAACGCTCTATAGGCTTCTTAACTTAGCAATCGTTTGTCCTTATCTGTGAAAGGTTAATGTCAAAGTGACAGATAAGGACAAACGATTGCTAAGTTAGCAGCCTACAGAGCGTTTGTGAATAAAGGGGTATGAGTGTAGGTACTAAAGACACCAGTAGTTCTGAGGTTGTAATTCTAAAGGTCGTAAACTGGTTCTTAATTAAGGGTTGCTCTGCGGCGCGCTTGGACCTGTTTATATGCACTGGCGCAGTGGTTAAGGGGAAGCTGTTTAACCTTTTCGCAGACACGTCAAATGAGCGGTCTCCAAAAAGAAGTCACATGAACGTTTTTTTTTTAATTTAACTATTTTGAGGAAACTCAAAATAGTTAAATTAAAAAAAAACGTTCATGTGTTCAAAAACGTCACTTATTTAATATAGGTAGGTATGGAACGTGACCAACAGGAAAAAAATCTATAGTAAAATCTGAGACACATTTTTTCTTGTATGAGAATTGATAGGGTAAACGATTCTCAGTAAGATTTCTCTTACTCAGAACTGGAATGGAAATATTGGGACAAATTGAATTAAAACTTCTGTTACCAGTTGGCTTCGCCTTAAAGCGGGGAGGGTATGTGACAAGCAATTAACTGCTCTTAATGCGATGGCGCGGGAATTAATCCTTTCTTATAATTAATGCTGCAGCCTTCATATTAGCAGGCAAGAACACATTTATAAAGAAATATAAGATTTTACTTAGCTGTCTTAGTGGACTGATGACCTCATTAAGATCGGAGGATCGCGCTGGATGCAAGCCGCTTCCAACCGGTCTTATTGGAGATCTAAAGGAGAGGCCTATGTCCAGCAGTAAACTTGTAATGGCTGAGATGATGATGATGATGATGATGATGATGACTTAGCTTACAAAAGAATTCGACTAGATCTTGAGTGGAGACCGTGGAACAGCAAGAGTAGTGTGGGACGCCCTCAGACTAGGTGGAGAGATGATATTCGCAAGGTGGCTAGCAAGAGCTGAACCAGAAGTTAATAAAATAAGTAACTTATAATTACATACATACACAAATCACGCCTTACACCTTACGCTTTACGTGGTCGACAGAGCCTAGGGTGGCCAGACCTACAGGCCACGTTTAGCAAGATTGTGGGGCTAGGTACATATAGATGGAAAATGGAATCAAAATAGTAATGGGTTGCAAGCCGCATCGCCTATAACATGATTCGTATGATTTTCACCCATTCCTACGACGGGCTTTTACCATCTGCGCGGGAAGAGAAGCAACTGGTACATTCTATGTTTTCTATGTTTTTTATTCCTAAGAAATCATTCAACTTTTTGCCAAAATGGCCTCACATCATTTTAAAGAGCTGACACTTGAAACCGCTGAACCAATTTTTACTAAACATAACTAAAACACCGCGAGGAAGCTTGCTTTCGATTGAAAGAAACCGCATCGAATTTGGTCAATTCGCTTGAGAGCTATGAGGCCACAGACACGCAGACACACACACAGATATCGTTGTCAAATTTATAACACCCCTCTTATAGCCTAGGGGGCTTAAAAAGTCACTTTTATCAAATTATTAACTTTATCCACGTTACTTTACACAAAGAAAACGCGAAATAATTCTATTATTTCTAAAGTAAGCACAGTTTGAACAAAATTTTGATAAAACATTTGTACTAACTTTAACATTTCGCTATTTCATTTTACTCAATTATTATATATACCTACATATCCAATAGAAAGGATAGAAAAAAATATGCTTAGTTGGTTTGGGCATGTAGAGCGGATGGATGAAAGTAGACTAACTAAACAGATCTATATGGGGAGTGTGAATGGTTACGTTGGGAGGGGAAGGCCTAGACGGACGTTCCGAGACCAAATAGGAGACGTGTTGGAAAAAGGTCAGGTCAGGAGTACCCGAAACCGACGAGCATGTATGAAGAGATTGATGACTGTGGATGAAGCGAAAGAAATATGTCAGGATCGTAGCAAGTGGAACAAAGTAGTCTCTGCCTACCCCTATGAGAAAGAGGCGTGACGGTAGGTATGTATGTATGTACATATCCCATATATATCCCACCTAGCCGTTTTCGGCTACAAAGTGACTTGACTTTTTTTTTATTAAGTAAACTTCTGCCCGCGACTTTGTCTGCGTAGAATTAGACTTACCTACGTAAGGCAGCTGCGACCTTCGACGTGTTTATCGCTTTCCCACGGGAACTCTTTAATTTTCCGGGATTAAAAGTATCTAAAATATTGACCAGGAATATAAGATACCATCAAGCAAACTTTCATTTAAATCGGTTCAACGGTTTCGGAGATTAGCGAACACAGACATAGGTAAATGAACACACTGATGACTAAATCCACTTAACCTTGAATAAATATAGTAATCAAACAACGGAAAATATACTAAAACCCGACCCGGCTTCGCACGGTTGCAATCAGTGTTCCTCTACTATATTATGCACGTATTATTCTGCCTTGCATACTAAATAAATTTCCACTAGAAACTATTAAAGAAATTGTTAACAACAAAGCCAATTAGATTAAGGGTATCCTTGTACGTCACTTAGACCAACCTCATTAACAGAAAGACTTATTTTATTAACATAATGGGTATGTATTGAAGATGCAAATCTTCATAAACAGTGAGTGGGTAACTAGTTTTAATATTAACTTCAACAATCCTACAAATTAGGGATTAAGTAGTTATATTGCTGTATAAAATGTAGTGTTTTTGTTTTTCCGCAATAAATAGTTTTTTTTATTTTTTTTTTTATTCATATTTATAAACCTTCCTTTTGAATCACTCTATCTATCAAAAAAACTGCATCAAAAGCCGTTGCGTAGTTTTAAAAATTTAAGCATACACAGGGACAGACATATAGCGGAAAGCGACTTTGTTTTATACTATGTAGTGACACTCAAGTTCGTTTAGAAAAATTGTCTCCGTACTTTATGATATTTTGGTGCAGCAGTTTACAAATGTGTCTGAAGTCTAGACGAATAAAATTTGCTCTCCCAATTGAACGAAAGACCTGACTCCATTTTCCATTCCGTTCTACGGATAAACCTCTAATGCGATGTAAATAAAAGCACCATACATCATTGTTTTGCTTTCAAAACGAACTATAGCAAATGCGTTTGTATTTTGTTTTGGTGTTTCGTTGAACTTGTAGGAGTATGAATAAAGATTTTTTATAGTACACTTGAATTTGTATGCGTACACTTGCACGCACACAAGTGCAACCAACCTTTGTCAGTAAACTGTTTGAGACACGCACACGCTCACACGGGAAGGCGTAGTTCAGGAAAACCGGCCTCACTTTGATCCTAAACTCCGTCTAGAGTTTTTATTATGTCTGAGCCTCTACAACAGTTGACACTTTTTTGTAAAACGATAGGTACACTAAAACTACATAATACACAATGCAGTAAAAAAAATATCGACAAAATTTGGTAGCCAAGCAAACACACACACACAAATCACGTCTTTATCCCTTACGGAGTAGACAGAGCCTAAGATTACAAGACCCCAAGGCCACGTTTAGCATGACTGTGGGCGTATAGTTGGAAAGGGAAATCAAAGTAGTGATGGGTTGCTAGCCGCATCGCCTGTAACATGATTCCTGAGATTTTGGCCCATTCCCTCGATGGGCTTGTCAATTCCCACTATTATTATGGTCTAATAAATAAGCTAACAACGCAACTGTAAAAGGGCACAAATATCGATACAGTCGTCAC
The DNA here is from genome assembly GCA_932294345.1 of Pandemis cinnamomeana. NCBI lineage: Eukaryota > Metazoa > Arthropoda > Insecta > Lepidoptera > Tortricidae > Pandemis > Pandemis cinnamomeana. The sequence continues at coordinate 11,738,790 of OW028721.1, forward strand.
GTCAAATATATGTCACCGCTATCGTTTATGTATTTGCCTGTACTTGACGGATACGTTACAAGACTTAACGTGCCCGGGACACGTGCATGCATCTGCATGACATGCATGATGCATGCACGTTTCTCGCGCTGCACGTTTGTTTGTCACGTACAAGGTGAAGCGGTGCATGTCTTGTGCATACGCCGGAGTCCCTGACGAGAATTGATGGTGACGCTGTAAGTTGGCATAACGCTTGGCAAATCCTAGGGATTTTTGTAAAGTGGAGATTTTTTTCCTAGGCTACCCCGCTGGTCGTTAGACCCTTTGAGTGTATGTATGTATAACTCTTTATTGAACATAAAACACGAGAAAAAGATGAATACAGGATAACACAAATGCACAAAGGCGAAGTTATCCCTAAAAAGGATCTCTTCCAGTGAACCTTTGAACGGCTGACAGCATTAGCAAGAGTAGACACACAGAAAAAGTAAAAGAACCGATCGAAACCTAAAATAATCCTAAATGCCTAAATGTTAAATAATTTTAGATATAAACTACACATAATAGATAAATACGATAAACTAATACACAATAAATTAAATATACTACATAATATCAATCACATCAAATCAATAATATCAATCTCTCATTTACTCAAAGGTTAACTGGTAGAGCTTATAGGGCTTAGCTCGCCTTTGTGCATATATTTAAGGTCTTTTTTGTGATTTGGCTCTGTTTCTTTATATTTGTACAATAAATCATTTACTTACTTACTTACTGAATATATAAATATAATACAAACACATTGGTGTGAACCAATCTCGAGCTGCTCGATGCTCGTCGATTATATGTCACTTTAATTTTGAGTTAAAAATTACAAATTCTTCTAAAAGTTTCTGTTTGCGAAGCTATCTAACTAACCAATGTGCCTATGTCATTCTAATTCTACCCACATAAGTAAATGTTAATATAACAAAATGCCTAGAAATAAACAAAAGCGAATCTGTACGTCGCGCCTAATCCCGCAATTGTCAGAATGACGAGCGGCGGGGCCGACTGTCCCGCGAATTGACGAAGAGTTAATATCCGACTGACGTTACTGACATTGAGATTATGAATGAGGGTAGCACACCTGGGCTTGGCCAGATGAGATCAGGTGAGATAGCTGTTTAGAAACTGTCTAGAAAATTAGGGTGACTAAGTTTAAACAGGTGACTGCTAGAAATTGTGAGGTATTTTAATTTGTTGTAGAGTAAATTGAATTTTTCTTTGAAATTTTGTTTGAAACTCAGTACCTAATAATGGTCACGACAAATTCTGTAAATTTTTTTTTCAAGAAGATACTATAATTTGTTGAAATAGGTAGCATAATAAAAATAATACACATTTTTACACACACTTTCTTACCCTAAACATTAATATTTACAGATCTCATTACCAACTTACTTCAAAAATACATCAAAAAATTATACTTAGAAAAGCCCGCCTACACCCACTGACTGCGGCAAGGTCTCCATAATGCTGGCAGCATGACCAGTTCCATATAATGTAGATAATAAAACCTTTTGTTGACTTTTGAAATCGATCTGATACCAACGACTATAGGAAAGACCATCATTGCCAAAAAGAATGCGTCTTTAACAAAATAAACAAAACAAATGAATGAATACTTTCAAATAGACCTCTAGTAGGTGCCAGTCAATAGTCTTGCTACCAGAACCCCTTAATTTACAACAACCCAGGTGCGTAAGTCGCATAAAAGTCATATAAGGTGCAAAATTATCGCTACGCAGCATTCGTAGACAACGGGCACCAGCTGCCGCAAACGTTCGTTTAATTGTTACACGCGCGTTACATTGCACGCCAGTGTAAATCCGCCGATTACAGTGTAGAGCCGTATTAGCACGCAATAGCCGTATAAAGGTGTTGTGGTTGCACTACGAATTATGAACGGGTTTATAAAGGCTATGAATCTACTCCGCAATTGCAGTGAGCTTTTGTTCGTGAAATTTCAAAGTGAAATTACTCGTATGTTTTAATAACGATAAAATATGTGAAAATTTTGCAAAATTCGTTCTTATTTGAGTTGAATACTTTTGGCAATGATGGATTTTTTGTAACGCCTGGAGTAATAAAAAAGAGAAACACGGAAAAGACGGGAGTTTTTTTTTAAATTTAGCCTACAAATACATCAAACTGATGTGAAATATCAGTATAAATAACTGCCCACACATCTCTTTTAGTTTTCTATTTTTTCATGTCTTATTTATTTATTTATTTAATTTAACTTTAATCTTCTTTGCTTGCTACTTGTACGCATACAGCGGTTGTTAACCTTATCAGCTCCTATAACAGTCACATTGAACACCGTTACGCGACTAAAAGTCTGCAGACAATGTATCAATTTCTAACACTCTCATCGCACATAAAACAATTTATACTGCACAGTACACGTAAAATTGTCGGTTTTTATCATCGCTCAGTATGCAAGGAAGTATTAAGTGTCCACTTGGAACCATTATATCGCTAGTTTATCGCGATGAACGCGTTTTATGTCCAGTAGCTTTACTTAACATGAAAACATACGGTGCAGGGCTTTGTGAAACATTTCTGCTGACAACTTTATTATGTTATCTTTTATCTTCCATGCTGGTCTGGGAGCTATACAATTATTCATTAAATTCCCGTCGCGATCACCTTTTCACCTTCCCCAATTCATAACTAAGCATTTTTTTTAAATTACCTTATTGTTCAGTCAAAATCTATATCTATACTAATATTATAAAGAAGATTTTTTTTATTGTTTGTTTGAATTGAATGGACTCCGAAACTACTGGACGGATTTCAAAAATTCTTTTGCAGTTAGAAAGCTACATTATCACTGAGTGACATAGGCTACTTTTTACCGCGGGAAAATACCTTTTCCTACGGGAAAATTAATTTACCGCGGGCGAAGCTGCGGACGGAAGGCTAGTATTTAATAAAATACCAATTTGTTCCAAAAACGAGTTAAAACATAGTTGTTTCTATAATAAAATTTAAAAAATGCTAATAGAGAAATGTTACTACTCCGTATCTGATTTCTCAGACGATAAATTATAACCTGTATAGTTACTTACTACCTACCTGTTGGTTGTTATTGTACTACCTATTGTATTGCTATACCCCACCGGGGTCCATGAGGAACTTCTTTGGTAATTTTAGTACTATGGTGATAATAAATTGACTTTATTTTCGCAAAAAATAATAATCACGACATGCTCGCCTGTTTATCAGTCTGTCTGTCCACCCTTACATCATAACCGCAGCGTTATGCTTTCATAAACCTCACGCACTTAGCCTTTACGGCGTATCCTGGCACTAAAATCATTGTCGCAATACTTTGTGCGTCGATTATTTAGTGAACGTCTGTTTATTACTACGATGTGCTTATTGCTAAGTACAGTCAAGTGTAATAATATGTATCTAGACAGAGTTTCAAAACTAAGTTTCTGCGGGTGGTAGGGCCTTGTGCAAGGTCCGTCCGGATCGCTACCACCATCTTACTCGCTAATCCTGCCGCTAAGTAGCAGTGCTCGTACTGCTGTGTTCCGGTGTGGAGAGTAAGACGGCCGGGGAAATTACGGGCACAAGAGGCATTTCATCTTAGTCCTCTAGGTTGGCAACGCATCTGCAATCCCTCCGGGGTTGCGGGTGTCTATGGGCAGTGGTGATCACTTACCATCAGGTGACCCACCTGCTCGTTTGCCTTCCTATTCATATACAAAAAAAAATCTAAATGTCAGTGAAAATTAGAACACATACACAAATCCGAAAAGTAAAGCTATGGCCGGGAATCGGACCCGGATCCTCATAACATGAACAAAAAATATTGCTATGCAAGACATATATATTTCACACAGGCTGGGTTATCTTGCACGTAAGTAGCGGAGTAGCAAGGTAAATATTTAATTATCCCTTACACCACACTAACACCGACGCGTTTCGATCCCTCTACGGGATCATTATCAAAGTCGAATGAGCACAACTGTTATACATGCTAACTAACATCATAAAATAAACAAATCTTTTGCAGACGACGTCGCGTCCATCAGCTAGTGAATAATAAAATAGTAAAAAGTCGGAACAGGCTCGGCTTGTTTCAGACTTTTCTGAAGACTTTCTTCAGTGGCGGACACAACAAGGTGCCTAAAATCAACACTTGTGAATATTTTAGTCCTTACAAATATACATACATACATATATCACGTATTTATCCCTTACGGGGTCGACAGAGCCTAAGGTAACAAAACCTTAACGCCATGTTTAGCATGATTAGGGCGTATAGCTGGAAAGGGAAATCAAAATAGTGATGGGTTGCTAGCCGCATCGCCCAGTTCCAGTGCCAGTGCGCAATTTTAGTCCCTATTTTATCAAAATTAACCACATAAATATCTCGTATCTTTGTCACGTAAAGCAAACATTGCCTTGGCCTTTAGATGTATTATAATTAATTCACGTTTTAAGATAAACCCATTAAGTCTAACAGATGTACAGTGCATCATAATTTCATATTAACCAATTATTTTACGTGGGATGATATTCACGCCTACACTGTCACAGCTTACGCAGCATAAAGATAGTGCACTCAAAGATTTTAGTAAACAGTCCACTTTCTAGTTCTTTTCACGAGAATTTACGACATTACAGCACAGTAGCCAAGTTTAACGACAAAATTAGGTCCCAAAGTGAACTAACAATAAACATCGGTGAATCCTAAATCTATCCCCAATATCCAAGCATGCGAGCATGTGTATGAAGAGATTTATGAATGTGAATGAAGCGAAAGATGTAGCAAGTGGAACAAAATAGTCATTTGGAAACATGAAATAAATGTTTTTTTTTTATTCCCCACGCCAGTACACAGCCGCATTCGGTCGGGTACTGCTATTTGGCTGCTAGCTATAATTTAAAGCGCAATTATGTAAAAGTAACCTTTCTGTTATAAGTTTTGTAACAGAAGAGGCAAGATGTTAAATATGAACCAAAGGCTTTTACGATCAAATTTATTACCCTCGCCATCTTGTATAGTGCCGCTGTTTAATTAAAAATTGATCGGAGATCGTATGACCTGAAATATGGAGGGAAATTACTTAAATATGGGTAATTGCTAATTTTATTACCCTTTTATGGGATAGGAAGGCGATTATGAGAGTCTACTTTCATTAAGGGATATAGACGTGATTTGTTATAGATAGATAAGTGACATTATAACAGATGCTGGGTATTAAATGATTAGGGTAGTATAGCAAATGGAACAAAGTAGTATCTGCCCACCCCTGCGGGAAAGAGGCGTGACGGTACGTATGTATATAATGTTAAACCCTCAAGTAGCTACTTGACCCAGTCATTTAAGGTTAGATTAGGTAAGAATCTCGGAATTCGAGATACCCAGCTGTAAGTCTGTAAATACTTGTATATTGACACCCTAAAAGTTGTCTCAAAACCTACATATGGTAGGGTGTGCGCAACTATTAAATTTCAAGGTCAAAGGTCACAAAAATCGGTTTTTTGCGCTTTTTTTGTAAATATCTCATTTCCTACGGGTTTTTGCTATTTGTTATTATTGAGGATATTGTAGAATACAAAATTCCCTACAAATTTTGTTTAAATTTTTTTTTATACGGTGAACCGTTTTCGAGATAGAGGGCGGAGAGCGCGCGGTCATAGCACTTCAGGTCAACCGGTGCCTCCGGTCGAAAACGCGCCATATATAGTTGATGAGCTATCGATATATCAATTTGCTTTCGAGGACTCGTCGTTTGGTTCAGCGTGTCCAGAATGCTTGTTGTCGTTTTTGTTTTGTGGTCCCACCGAGGAGTCATATAACACCATATCTTAACGGGGCTTCTATGTTAAACATGTCCTCGCGAAGACACTTGCACCTCGCAAGTCTTCTATTTGATGTCTTGAATTTCAAAAGACCGACTTATCTTTTCGCTAAGACAGGTATTTCTCCTTTTCACAGCAGATACGGTACCAGATCCACCCGGCATTGTCTGTTGGAGTGTCACCCTCACAAGACTGTGGCTTTCACCGGTAGTTTTCGATATCTAGCCACCAAATGCTGGAACAACATACCCCCGCCGATAAGACGTTTGCCTTCTAAAAATTCATTTAAAAGACACCTTAAGTCGCTACTCTTGCAAAAGCAAGGTGGTTGCTCTGTAATCAATTTTAAATGTGACTTTAAAGTTTAAGATAGGTGTGGGGTGAACGCATATTTGTGTCAGGTGCTCAAGAGATGGAGAGGCTTCTGCAATCTCTTTCATTTCGTTTAATTATTATTTTATTTTAATATTACACTTACGTACAATTTCGCTTTATGATGCTCACTGTGCATGTTTTTATTAGTTTTTGCGCCGTTCACTTTAATTTCATATTTTAAGTAACTGTTAAATAAGTGTTCATTTGTTTGTTCCGTGGGTTGTGGCAGAATACCAGTGTTTTGCTTTTACGAGCAATGTTGACCACTGAGCCATGGCCCTTTTGTGCTACTGTAGCGCACACAAACAAAGATAATGTTCTAGTTTTAAGTTTCTGCTTGATATGTTGATATTTTATGTAATCTTGATTGTGTGTGTTGGCAGTACCAAATAAACGTTTTATCTATCTATCTATCTATCTAATTATATTATATTTTATCATTTTTTTTCCTAACCTATCCACTTTTTATTCAGTACTAGCTGACCCGGCGAACTTTGTTCCGCCTTAAATTTGAAAAATTCCAGTGGTTTGGGCTGTGCTATCCCGCGGGAACTATGCATTTTTTCGGGATAAAAACTATCCTATGTCCTTTCCCGGAACTCAAACTATCTGTACACCAAATTTCAACTAAATCGGCCCAGCGCAATTACATGGGCAGATAAGTGTTGTTAATTAATACTGAATAAAAAGTGTATAAATGCGAAAGTAACTTTGTCTGTCTGTTACCTTTTTACGCTTAAACCGCTGGGCCGATTTAGTTGAAATTTGCTATACAGATAGTTTGAGTCCCGGGAAAGGACATAGGATAGTTTTTATCCCGGAAAATTGCATAGTTCCCGCGGGATAGCACAGCCCAAACCACTGATTTTTTCAAATTTAGGGCGGAACAAAGTTCGCCGGGTCAGCTAGTACTGAATAAAAAGTGGATAGGTTAGGAAATAAAATGATAAAATATAATATAATTGATATATCGATAGTTCATCAACTATATATGGCGCGTTTTCGACCGGAGGCACCGGTTGACCTGAAGTGCTATGACCGCGCGCTCTCCGCCCTCTATATCGAAAACGGTTCACCGTATAAAAAAAAATTTAAACAAAATTTGTAGGGAATTTTGTATTCTACAATATCCTCAATAATAACAAATAGCAAAAACCCGTAGGAAATGAGATATTTACAAAAAAAGCGCAAAAAACCGATTTTTGTGACCTTTGACCTTGAAATTTAATAGTTGCGCACACCCTACCATATGTAGGTTTTGAGACAACTTTTAGGGTGTCAATATACAAGTATTTACCGATTTACAGCCGGGTATCTCGAATTCCGAGGTGAACTTGCTATAATGACTGGATCAACTGTGTGGTGTAAAGTACCTATGTAGACTCCTTTGCAAATACTAATAGGACATATTCCAGTCGCGTGCACTTCATAAAGATAAAAAGACAGGCACCAGTGTTGGACACTTTTGACAGCCACCAGTAATGGACACTTCATTCTTAATTTAAAGGGGCCCATGTCCATTATTGGTGCCGTCGTCCTAGTATTTCCTGCTGTAGGTAATTGCCATCTGTCGGATATTTGAGGTTAATCACTTACGTCTTAACTAAAACTAACCGACTTGACAACAAAATCAACAAACAGCCTTTTTGGTAAGTTACGTAGTTTTTTTTTGTCTGACCTGTCTCAAAACTCTGTGCACGCCACTAAGGACCACAAGGGAGGCCTATTTCTGTTTGTCCTACATTTACATTTGAATGCAAAACCCACCTCCTAATATTGTTCGGGATTGTTATAAAACTAACCTAACCTAACCTACACAGTTCTACGGGGTGGCCATTTCAAAGCTCCTTAGAAATATACAGGTGGTTTAATTGGCAACCGCTATATAGGACACAGTATGTCAGACAGAAATAGTTCTCCCTCGTGGAGCTACTAATAGGACTAATCAGTAGCCTTATTGTCTAACTCGCTCGCAATCGCCATCGTGTTCATTTTGACAGTTCTTGTATGAATGTGATAGCTAGCTGATTCCAATGCCAACTGTCAGCCCATACATGAACTGTCAAAATGAACACGATGGCGATTGCGAGCGAGTTAAATAAGCCTACAGCAGGACCTCGAGAAAACGGGTAAAATCAGCATCGTAGGTATACTTTTAATGATGTTGAAAGTTTAAAACATACGATTATTGCACTTCCTGTTTCCCACGCGAAACTGTATAAGCGCGGTGCCAGGAAAAAACACTCAAATGGCTTGGTAAGCTGAAACGGTGCTGCGTCTCGCTCGCACTTAGGGCAGAGAAAGCGGGTCAGATGCATATTCACTATCCTCACGCTGACTCGAGGGCCTCTTGGCACAGTATACATAGCAAATACAGTAAAAAATCGTTTTTAATTGTTAGAAAAGATCGAATTAAATTGAGTAGTGTGTAGTAGTAATAAACAACAACTTAAACCTTTGAACTGTCACCTTCACTACATAGTATAAAACAAAGTCGCTTTCCGCTGTCTGTCCGTCCCTATGTATACTTTGATCTTTAAAACTACGCAACGGATTTTGATGCGGTTTTTTTAATAGATAGAGTGATTCAAGAGGAAGGTTTGTATGTATAATTCTACGCAGACGAAATCGCGGGCAGAAGCTAGTTTTGTATATTAAAGTAATATACAATTTCTAAATGTCAGTGAAAATTAGAACACATACACAAATCCGAAAAGTAAAGCTATGGCCGGGAATCGGACCCGGATCCTCATAACATGAACAAAAAATATTGCTATGCAAGACATATATATTTCACACAGGCTGGGTTATCTTGCACGTGAGTAGCGGAGTAGCAAGGTAAATATTTTTGTTCATTGAAATGGACCTCCGCGAAGTAACGCCTGATTCAATAGAATAATAAATACATTATATCTTATCTTTTTGTTAATTGTGTAATGAGCACTAATATCTGTTTCAGAGTCATGGATGTTTCTATCTATTTAAGTATGTATTTCTCTATTTAAGTATGTATATTGTTGTCTAGTACCATACCCATAACACACGCCTTACTTAGCCTTTGGGACTTGGTTAATTTGTGTGAAGTGTTCCATAATCATCACTACGTAGTATAAAATAAAGTCGCTTTCTCTGTCCCTAGCTCTCTATGTCCCTATGTCCTTATGTCCCTGTGTCCCTATGTATACTTATATCCTCAAAACTACACAACAGATTTTGATGCGGTTTTTTTTAATAGATAGAGTGATTCAAGGGGAAGGTTTTTATGTATAATTCTACGCAGACGAAGTTGCGGGCAGAAGCTAGTATTTAATATATAAATGAACAGAAAATATTTACCTTGCTACTCCGCTACTCACGTGCAAGATAACCACGCCTGTGTGAAATATCTATGTTTTTTATGCAATCCTCCACTATACCGCATAAAATATAAATCCCACAAACTTAATTATCCCTTACAGCACACTAACACCGAATTTTCAACCCCTCTACGGGATCATTATCAAAGTCGAATGAGCACAACTGTTAAACATGCAAACCAACGTCATAATATAAACAAATCTTTTGCAGACGACGTCGCGTCCATCAGCTAGTGAATAATAAAATAGTAAAAAGTCGGAACAGGCTCGGCTTGTTTCGGACTTTTCTGAAGACCTTCTTCAGTGGCGGACACAACAAAGGTGCCCAAAATCAACACTTGTGAATGTTTAGTCCGTTACAAACATACATACATACATATCAGGTATTTATCCCTTACGGGGTCGACAGAGCCTAAAGTAACAAAACCTTAACGCCACGTTTAGCATGATTAGGGCTTATAGCTGGAAAGGGAAATCAAAATAGTGATGGGTTGCTAGCCGCATCGCCCAGTTCCAGTGCCAGTGCGCAATTTTAGTCCCTATTTTATCAAAATTAACCACATGTATAAATATCTCGTATCTTTGTCACGTAAAGCAAACATTGCCTTGGCCTTTAGATGTGTTATAATTAATTCACGTTTTAAGATAAACCCATTAAGTCAACAGATGTACAGTGCATCATAATTTCATATTAACCAATTATTTTACGTGGGATGATATTCACGCCTACACTGTCACAGCTTACGCAGATAAAGATAGTGCACTCAAAGATTTTAGTAAATACCAGTTTCTAGTTCTTTTCACGAGAATTTACGACATTACAGCACAGTAGCCAAGTTTAACGACAAAATTAGGCCCCAAAGTGAACTAACAATTAAAATCGGTGAATCCTAAATCTATCCCCAATATCCAAGCATGCGAGCATGTATGAAGAGATTGATGAATGTAAATGAAGTGAAAGAAGTATGTAGCAAGTGGAACAAAGTAGTCATTTGGAAACATGAAATAAATGTTTTTTTTATTCCCTACGCCAGTACACAGCCGCGTTAGGTCGGGTACTGCTATTGGCTGCTAGCTATAATTTAAAGCGCAATTATATAAAAGTAACCTTTCTGTTATAAGTTTTGTAACAGAAGAGGCAAGATGTTAAATATGAACCAAAGGCTTTTACGATCAAATTTATTACTCTCGCCATCTTGTATAGTGCCGCGGTTTAATTAAAAATTGATCGGAGATCGTATGACCTGAAATATGGAGGGAAATTACTTAAATATGGGTAATTGCTAATTTTATTAGCCTTTTATGGGTTAGGAAGGCGATTATGAGATTCTACTTTCATTAAAGGATATAGACGTGATTTGTTATAGATAGATAAATGACATTATAACAGATGCTGGGTATTAAAAAATTTAAATAAACTGTGGTATGTTAAACCCTTGTAGCAAATGGAACAAAGTAGTCTCTGCCTACCCCTGTGGGAAAGAGGCGTGACGGTACGTATGTATGTATGTTAAGCCTTCAGTATGTAGACTCCTTTGCAAATACTAATAGGACATATTCCAGTCGTTTGCACTTCATAAAGATAAAAAGACAGGCACCAGTGTTGGACACTTTTGACAGCCACCAGTAATGGACACTTCATTCTTAATTTAAAGGGTCCATGTCCATTATTGGGGCCGTCGCCCTAGTCTTTCCTGCTGTAATTGCCATCTGTTTTCGGATATTTGAGGTGGTTAATCACTTACGTCATAATTAACCGACTTGACAACAAAATCAATTAGCAGCATTTTTGGTAAGTTAGGTAGTGGTTTTTTTTTGTCTTACCTATCTCAAAACTCTGTGCACGCCACTGGTGTGGTGTAGGGGTGTAGCACGCGTCACGGAATGACGAGGACCCGGGTTCTTTTGCAGTGTCGTTAAGAAAAAAGAAAAGCAAAATATTGTTAAAAGTTCGTTTAAGTTTTAAACACCTGTAGGACAAACAGAAATAGGTCTCCCTTGTGGTCCAGGACCACAAGGGAGACCCATTTACATTTGAATGCAAAACCCGCCTCCTATAATATTGTTCGGGATTGTTATAAAACTAACCTAACCTAACTTAGACAGTTCTACAGGATGGTCATTTCAAAGCTCCTTAGAAACATACAAGTGGTTTAAATATTTGGCAACCGCTATATAGGCACAAAGTATGTCAGACAGAAATAGTTCTCCCTCGTGGTCCGATAGGACAAATTATTGTCTAACTCGCTCGCAATCGCCATCGTGTTCATTTTGACAGTTCTTGTATGAATTGACAGCTAGCTGATTCCAATGCCAATTGTCAGCCCATACATGAACTGTCAAAATAAACACGATGGCAATTGGGAGCGATTCTGGCTGATACCCTACCGAAAACTGGCAGCACTACCGTAAAGCAGGACTAAAGTCTATTGGCCGTGTCTTATCCCAGATGTTCTCTTGTGCGGTATTCCCCTAAAAAGGGTTAATAAATTCAAATATCTGGGGCACTGGGTCACTGAAAATCTTCAGGACGATCTAGATGTGGAGAGGGAACGCAGGGCCTTGGCTGTACGTTCTAACATGATAGCCCGCAGGTTTGCGCGTTGTGGTGGGGATGTCAAGGTGACTCTGTTTAGGGCATTTTGTCAGACCTTCTACACGAGCAGCTTGTGGACAAAATGCACTAAAAAGACGCTAAAGGCCTTGCGGGTCCAATATAACAATGGGTTCAGGATGCTGATGGGACTGCCGCGCTGGTGCAGCGCGTCGGGGATGTTGGCGGAGGCGAGGATAGACTGTTTTAGCGCAATTCTACGCAAGAGAGCTACCTCCTTGATGTGTCGGGTTCGCGACAGTCCCAATGGCATCCTGCAGCTAATTTGGGCTGACCCTGCCTGTGCGATGAGTGGGCACTGGAACTCGGTTCATATGGAGTCTAGGGGCAGCATTTATAGAATAATTTAATGTAAATAGTAATTGTAGTTAATATAAATGCCCCTTTGTGCCTATACTAACATAGCCTATAAGTCATGTAAACTAACATTATATGGACTTTGTCTGAAATAAAATATTATTATTATTATTATTATTATTATCCAACCTTGACATTGGCAGAATCATCAAAAGTTTGATGGAGCCATATTCCCAAACATTGAATTGAATTGATTGGAAGCGAGTTAAATAAGCCTACAGCAGGACCTCGAGAAAACGGGTAAAATCAGCATCGTAGTTATACTCTTAATGATGTTGAAAGTTTAAAACATACGATTATTGCATTTCCTGTTTTCCACGCGAAACTGTATAAGCACGGTGCCAGGAAAAAACACTCAAATGGCTTGGTAAGCTGAAACGGTGCTGCGTCTCGCTCGCACTTAGGGCAGAGAAAGCGGGTCAGATGCATATTCACTATCCTCACGCTGACTCGAGGGCCTCTTGGCACAGTATACATAGCAAATACAGTAAAACAATCGTTTTTAATTGTTAGAAAAGATCAAATTAAATTGAGTAGTATGTAGTAGTAATAAACAACAACTTAAACCTTTAAACTGTCACCTTCACTACATAGTATAAAACAAAGTCGCTATCCGCTGTCTGTCCGTCCCTATGTATACTTTGATCTTTAAAACTACGCAACGGATTTTGATGCGGTTTTTTTAATAGATAGAGTGATTCAAGAGAAAGGTTTGTATGTATAATTCTACGCAGACGAAGTCGCGGCCAGAAACTTGTTTTGTATATTAAAGTAATATACAAATAGGAAAATAAATCCAAAGACAAACGAAATGCTTAGGGTACATAGCTGTCTCTACGAAAAAATATTTATTCAGTAACTTAAATTAGAATACCATTATCTGTGCTGGTGCCTCCTTTTGACTATACGAGATACTCGTGCTAACAGAACACCGTTCCTCCGCGCATTGTATCTTACGATTGAAATAGGTGTAAGAATTTATTTTACGTACATACACACAGATAGAGCCTTAGGTAACAAGACCTAAAGGCCACGTTTAGCGTGATTGTGGACGTATAGATGGAAAGGGGAATCAAAATAGTGACGGGTTTCTAGCCGCATCACCTTTAATATGATTCTTAAGATTTTCGCCCATTCCCTCGATGTGCTAAACTTTACTACCTATCAGACCAGGACGGAGGAAATTAAAAAAAAATATTTTACAAGCTATAAAAAAAAATTTTTTTTTTTTTTTAGTCCCCGCGTATTGTTTTTAACGCGTCCACTGCGCGTGGAGGGCCTCTCAGGCCCGCTTTGAAAGATTAGTGAGCACGTCGGCGGTTAACGATATAAATGGCCGTTTGCACAGCGCTGCAGCGGCGGTGTTAATGATTGGCCGGCCTTTGCAAATGTTACTCCGAGGACCAACCTCGGAATACGTGTTGAGTTTACTTTGTAATTTAATAATAGGTAGCTGAAGATGCAATGAATGATGATGGTAGGTCTTCCATGCTCGCGGTGACACCTAGTGCTCCCGTAATGCTCACAGTCCATGGCCTGGAGGGAACGTGTGTGTTTTAGACGGTAGGCCTCTCCCTTCCTTCCATAGGAAAGGCAGCGGCGAGTTGGAGAGCCCGTCATACCTCCCGTTGGTGCCCCGAGCGCGTCCCAAGTGCATTTTCAACACGTTAAAAAAACGGTCTTCCGTGCTGGTCTGTAACAAAGAAAAAACATAGAATGTACCAGTTGCTTCTCTACCCGCGCAGATGGTAAGCCCATCGAGGGAATGGGCGAAAGTAATAGGAATCATGCTATAGGCGATGAGCCTAGCAACCCATCACTATTTTGATTACCCTTTGCATCCATTCACCCACAATAATGCTAAACGTGGTCTCTAGGTCTTGTTACCTTAGGCTATGTCTAAATTTCTAAATGTCACTGAAAATCAGAACACATAGAAAAATCTGAAAAGTAAAGCTATGGCCGGGAATCGAACCCGGATCCTTGTCATTCTGTGACGCGTGCAATACCCCTACACCACCCATAGCAGACAGGTACAGGTACATAGGAATAGGTAGGTAGGTAGGTAACTATACAGGTTACAATTTATCGTCTAAGAAATCAGATACGGAGTAGTAACATTTCTTTATTAGCAATCTTCTTATAGAAACAACTATTCAGTTGACGTATATCAGAATTGTCATACAACGAAACATCAAATCGGAGCGAACAACAAGCGTTCCATAAATATTCGAAGTGTCAGAAGGATCGGTCGTTATACACGTGTACTATACGTAGCGCCCGTGTCCGACGGCCCTTGGCTCGAGAGCGAACCGAGCTGACGCGAGGCCCCATTTCAGGGCCCCCCGCCTCTCAGAAGGACCCTCGAGCCATACTTAGGGCCCCATTAAGGATCCCGGTCAATGGCACTTTAACATTCTGATTTTCAGCAATTGACACATAATTTTTGGAATATTCTTGTAAGGAGGGCCTTGTAAAGTTTTCGAGTTTAACAATGTCGGACGATGGTTATTTTAATGCCAAGATTGGAAAGGTTTTATGCTGGAATCATAATTTATACCTAGAGAGAAATGTATCTTAATAGGTAGGTAAGCTTAAAACGTCAAACTCTTCGAAGTACTGAAACAATTGAAGCCTGAAAAATATGAGAACAATTGAAACCTGAAATTTCTTTACCATTATAAGCATAATAAAATATAAACAACTTTGGCTACACGTAGGTACAGGCTAAAACTGAGGTACCTAAGTATAGCTAGATTCCCGAATTAATGGAGTAGTACCTGACTATTTTAATCATCATCATCATCATCAGGTGTAGGACGTCCACTGTAAGACATAATGTATGTCTCTCCCATAGACCTCCAGCTGCGGTTGGAAGCGGCTTGCATCCACCGTGAACCCGCGACTTTAACCAGGTCATCCGTCCATCTCGTTAGTGGACATATTTCAATGCCTTTGATGATGACCAAAGAAACTCCAGACATAATTTTATTTTATAAATTTAGAGCAATATTGCAAATAACATTAATATTATAAAAAAATATCAAAGCAAGCAAAGGACCGGTGCAATTTTCCCTGCTCTAGTGTTGAAACATTTTCAGAGCTGCTCTAATGTGGACATAGCTTTATACTATCAAAAACCAAACGGTCTGCGAGTTGCTGCAAATAAAACCTGGAGTAAGGTCCGTCTGGACGGCTCTCACCATCCTTACGAGCTAATCCCGTCGTAAAACTGTAGACGTGACTTTAAAGTATCAAAAACTAAGCGGTTTACGAGTTAGTACAGATCAGTGTCGTAACTACAGGGTGCCAGGGGTGGCAAAATTCCAAGGGCCCCTAGCTCTACGGGGCCCCGAACTGAGTTGGTTTAGAGCACAGAAGGGACGCTGATGCACATCTTTATATTGAGGAAGGAGCCCCATCTGACGAATTTGCCACGGGCCCCAGACGTTATAGTTACGCCATTGGTACAGATCGAATAACTAACACCGTGGTACTGGGTAATCCTAATAGTTAAGAGCTTGTACTATTGTAATCCCGTATAGATAAAGATAGCCGTGAAAATACAGGCACAGGGGGGCGTTTCATAGCCCTCTGAGTTGTCAATGTATCTTCAATAACTCTGGTATTGCGATTGTTATGGGCACGGCTCATGAAAGACCAAAACTAAATGGATCATTCTCGACGTATAATCGTGAGTTGACCGTTGAATTCTTCTTAAAATTGATCCGGGATGTTTCAGCAGTTTAGCTTGACTAAATAGACCTGTAATGAAATAACAAATCTTTTTAGGGCTGAAATGCTGGTCTGGGAGCAAAGAAACAACATAATGTACCAGTTTCTTCTCTTCCCGCGGAGACGGTAAAAGCCCATCGAGGGATTGGGCGAAAATCTTAACGATCATGTTATATTGACGATGTGGCTAGCAAACCATCAGTATTTTGATACCCTTTTCCATCCGCCCACAATCATGCTAAACGCGGCCTTTAGGTCTCTGTCTACTCCGTAAGGGATAAAGACGTGATTTATGTATGTATGTAAAAAATCTTCAGCCTATTCAAACGAACTAACCCACGTGCTGAAATTTCCTGGAATAATTCTATAAGACCTTCTTCCAGATATTTTTTGGATGAGAAAATCGTAGAAATTCTGTTCTTCGCCAAAGCGGTTTTCTTTTCAGACTTATCGTGTTTGCTCTTTTTAGACTTCAGCAAATTAACTTCTGAATCTACTATTAGTGTAGTAACATCCTTCAATGTAAAAAGCTGGTAAGAAATGGGTTCCCACATTAAGAATTACCGGCTCCATCGCTTATGCAGCTTCGCATCGCAAAGTAGCCATTACGCTGTTCTCAGCAGGAAATTGCTTTTCTCCCCGCACTTCATTTCTCTTGTAAATTTCATTTTTTACCTATTCATGTGGCTTTGGCGGTTGCAGGGCTTGGTATCACTGTGTTTTATGAACTCCGTTAGAGGACGCTAGTGGTGTATCGCAGGCGGATTGTAGTAATCCGCGATATACAAAATGCCTAGCCGTCCGCTTCCATGCTGTTCGGAGCAAGGAAAAAACATAGAATGTACCAGTTGCCTCTCTACCCGCGCAGATGGTAAGAGCCCATCGAGGCAATGGGCGATTATAATAGGAATCATGTTATAGGCGATGAGGCTAGCAACCCATCACTATTTTGATTCCTTTTTCCACCTTTACACCCACAATATTGCTAAATGTGGCCTGTAGGTACCGGTTACCTTAGGCTCTGTCTACCCCGTAAGGGATGGAGACGTGATTTGTGTGTGTGTGTGTGTGTGTGTGTGTGTGTGTGTGTGTGTCTAGCCGTTTTGGTCGTTTTGCAATGCGGCGGTTCAGCGATTAGCCGAATTGAAAGCGGCGAATGAAAATCCGCCGGAATGTATTCGGCGCCATACGTTCTTCAACACGGCTAGCCGCTAGCTAGGAAGTACTAGGTAAAGACTAAAGTATTCAGTCAGTTAGATTTTCGAATTATATATGGACGTTCAAAATGAAACACTGGTTTTTGACCAGCTTTATGGCACTTTGGTTGTCTACGTAAATTACGGGTACAGCCTCCGTTCCATGGACTTCCAAGTAAAGTTGATTGCGCCATGTAATGGTCTGCGCAGCAAGACTGGCCGCCACAAACTCCGCCTCAGTGGTTGAAAGTGTGACACATCTTTGTGCCTTTGAAGACCACGACACCACTCTTTTATAATGTAGAACCTATTGTGTATTAGATTAGATTAGATTAGATTTATTTAGCACCCTTTTAAAAGTACAATTAAATGTCAAACATAAGTAATTCACAAAGGGATCGTCAATTGAAATAAAATAGTAATAATAATAATAATAACTGAAATCAAATTAAAACAAAATTGCAACAAACAAAAATAAAGCTTAATGAAATATGTCAATGTAGATTCACAAAAAGATCGTCATGGGTACATAAAAATGAGAAAATAATAATAATTAAAATAAAACCTATTTTAAAATCAATTTAAAATGTCAAATAGTAAATATAAAATCACAAAATGTGAAAATATTGTCAGAACACTAAATAACAAAAATAATAATAAATGAGGTACTAGAATGGTACAAAATAATAATTATCACACAATTATAAACTCATTCAAAATTAAATGTCAAGTTTAGTGTTGTTGTAGTTGAAAGTCATTCCAAATCAATGGCCATTATAGAGGTTTCAACAGAAACTAACAAAGTTTATTAGACAAGCACGGCAAGCACGACAAGGCGCGAGTTGCGCGAGAGCGACATAGAAGCGCGACATAATGCTGTGTCGCGAACCGGTAGCACGACGTGTAGCGAGATAGCTTGTCGCGTCGCGATTATAACAACTGTCAACAGAAAACGAGCAATCATAGCAACAAACAAAATAAACGACCGCCATCCCGAAATTATGCTAACCATTTCTTTTAATTATCACCACGGGCTTTTATTAAAAAAAAAACAACAACAAATTGTCCCTTATTTATTATTCTGTTCCAGCTAATTTAATTTCTTTCGTTCCGTTTCTAAATCAACTCTAATGAGAAAGCAGATGTCGGCTAACTGAAATTTATCGAGTCGTTTTATCATCCTGTGAGGGCTCGACAAAATATTTTTGCGCCGTTTTTTAAGGCGCAACTTTTAACGGTTTCAGTAAGAGTAGCGCGAGGTTTTATTATAAGCTATCAATTATGTGGAGACCTCTGCACCATTATGACGAGTCAGTGTAGAACATATTTGACGACCGGATGGCCCAGTGGTTAGAGAACCTGACTATGAAGCTTGAGGTCCCGGGTTCGATCCCCGGTCGGGGCAGATATTTGTATGAAAAATACGAATGTTTGTTCTCGAGTCTTGGATGTTTAATATGTATCTAAGTATGTATTTATCTATATAAGTATGTTTATCCGTTGTCTAGTGCCCATATTACAAGCTTTGCTTAGTTTGGGGCTAGGTCAATTGGTGTCAATTGTCCCAAGATATTCTTATTATTATATAATAGCACAAGCTATAATTTTAATCATTTAATTTGTTTGCGTTTGCGCAGTTTGTAAAAGTCCATCGAGGGAAAACGAGTGAGCAAAAATCTTAGGAATCATGTTATAGGCGATGCGGCTGGCAACCCATCACTATTTTACCCTTTCCACCTATACGCCCAGAATCATGCTAAACATGGCCTTAAGGTCTTGTTACCTTGGGCTCTGTATGCCCTGTAAGGGATAAAGACGTGATTCATGTATGTATACAACAGTGTACATAGTATAGTGTGTATAGCGTGCAACATGACATCAAATGAGCCAGTTCCACTGCTTAGCGAGATAAGTATAATGAATATAAAAATCGTTTTGTCAACGATTCACTGTATATACATAATTTATTTAAACAGGGTATTTACAAATCTAATACGAGCCCTTAAAGAGCAATTCTTGTATATATATTATATATCATCTGAATCTCAGAAACGGCTCCCACGAATTAATATGCAGAGGGTTTCGGGGACGATAAACCGGTCTGCAGTAATGGCCATAAAGATTGCACTTCGGCATTTGGAAAGAGACAATTGGCGTCACTTAAGTTAGAGCGAGACTACACTCTACGAAGCCGAAATTACCCGACAAGACCGATATGAAAATTAAATGTACTGTAGTTAAGTTTCATTTTTAGAACTTACCAAAAAAAATACCGAGCTAATCTCGGTCATCCACTAATTGTATTAAGTTGGAGTGACATAAAACACAGCTACGCGCATGCAAGCCTAACCACCGACAGACCGCGCATGCGCGAGTTTTGAGAGTGAGACAACGCTCTACGAAGCCGAAACTAGCTAACTAAAATTATTATATACAATAATAAGGTGGTCGCCACAAGAAAAATAGTGGTAGCGATCTGGAGAGACTTTAAACAAGGCCCTAGTAGCATCTCGCAGTCTCGTTTCTCTTTAAACAACGCTTAAATAAATTCCCTATTGAAACTAAAACCCCGACACAAACAACTCTAACCGCGAACCGTAAAAGGTGACGTACCATTATTTATTAAAACCGGTATTTCCCAGCCCTACGATATTCGGGGATAATGAAGTTTTAAATTAAGCCCAACCCTAACGGTGAGGGTACACCGAAAGATGCAGTTAAAAGACAGGGAACCCTTTAACATATACGCAATTTACAAGCCATGTCGTATCCTAGAAAGAGGGAAAAAGGTCGAGATCATTGCCTGTTCTGATGGACCAAAGGGGGTATTCCAAAATTCGATTTACGAGTTTCGTATCATACCGTCCCTCTCACACACAAATTACAATCTATTTCAATAAGGACATGGCTGACAGATCCATAGAATTCTGTTAGCGTTCAGGAAAGTGTTGACAGCAAAATAAATACAGAATTGAATTACATAGAAATAATTTCATTGATACTGTACATAGATGACGTTCTAAAAACTACCGCTGCGATTTTTTTTTAGTTTAAGTACATACATTTTCAGGTAAAAATGTTCAATAAATGTCATTACTTACGAGGCGCTACTAGGTCAACCTTTCTCCCCCAACTTTCACTTACGTACCCTTCGAGTTATGACGGTGACTAATTTGTCGGCGAATTCCCACATCCCGAATGCTATCGCGCAAAGAAATTCTGAGCATAACATGGTACTGTAGAGGAAGTGGAGTTTGTATAATATACAAACCAACTCGCTGGCAGGTATTGCAAATATTTACAATTTGGTTTTAACCTGGACTGCTGCCTCCGAAGGCATTGCTGCTGTAACTTAGACTATGAAAAGGTTAAGACTGAAATAAAATACGGTTACAAATCTTTGTCATATTTCATTCATAATATGAAGGTTTGGCTCAGAGTGCCAAGATCCCATACAACTCACGTAAATCCAGGAGTATCCAATTAGTTTGCCGTAGAACTGGCCACAAACCTCAGAGCCTTACAGTACGCTGTAGTGGCCAATGAGTGATAATTTGGCGGTGTAAACTCGGCTTTAAGCGTATCACCTCCAGTGTAGCTTAAGCCTAACATAGTACTTATTTATATTTCACGTCACGCACCCAAGGGCTGTCCTTTAACAGTAGGTATACATGTTTAATTAAACCCACTTTATTCGGTCATTTAACTCCGTTGAGATTGCGGTTTTAAAAATTAATTATGCCGCGTTGATTAGTCGCTTTTGTCTTGTTCCTAGATAGTGAGCGTTGGAATAATATTAAGCGCCTGTCTCACCACTCTCTGTAAAGTTTCAGTTATCTTAAGTGTCAGTTATACAATACATGATTCCGTCTATATTTATTACGAAACAGACAGAGGCGTCATCATAAATAACTGACACTTAACAGAGAGTGGTGAAACAGGGCCTAAGGTCTAGTCCTAGTTATTGCCCGTAACTTCGTCGGTGTAGAATTGTCCTGGGCTGAAATAATAATATAACTTAATTTCTTGTTCTGTATTTTTGCGATATACGTTACAACTGTTAAAGGCTCTAACTTAGATTTCACTTAGAGCATGATCCAAAACATCCGTATACAGATAAACTGGATGAACATATTTTAAAAATCCCAAAACTGCCCCATTGTTTTTTTCAACAACATTCTCTTAAATCCTCCTGAAATTTGATGTTGCTTTAAAAAGTGTTACAGTGTCTATAACACTCTTGTCGTTTTAAGTTTTATTTAACTTTGGTCCTTTAGTTTTAAGACAAATAGGTTCTACAATATTTCCTTTTAGAATTGTTATTTCCGAGAAAATATCTTTGTTATATAACACTTGGTTGCATGGAATGTTTTCTGGTATATATATGGACTAACGTCATTGTTTCATTGTTTTCATGTTATTTAAGCTTGTTCATTAATTAATTAGAATGTTAGTTAAATAACCTCGTGTGCGACTGGTGCACGCTAGACAACAATCGTTAAATAATAAGCAACAATCATTAGAGTATTTTAATATATCCTTATTTCGTAAATATTGTCGTGTCTCTTTCTGAATCATGCCCATTATTTTAATGGTTTGGCTTCGAATAGTAGAATACGCACTGAATGTGACCTTATTCATAGAGATAACTCTAAATGAAGGTATTATTTTCATAAAAATTGTGACGAAAGACTAAAGTTTCCAGATGCGCTATGCGCAACGCTCCAAAATACGTTCATAAAAATGTATTTTCCCTTCAACCTGTTGAATTTTAATGCAGATTTGGTGGATTTTATAAAGAGCTTATTATAAATTTTAACTGCCTGGGAAAAATCTGTTTTTACGCCAGCCCGTTATAAATTTAGGGTGACAAGTACAATGTTATACTGTTACTGGATACGCATAACGTAACATTTTACGTGTTACAGCGTGAATTAAAATATTGGTCTATTTACATACATACATACATAAATCACGTCTTTATACCTTACGGGGTAGACAGAACTTAATGTAACAAGACTTGACACACCTACACAAATGACATTGTTGTAAATATAATACTTATAAGTAAGATGTAAAATACCTATACAAAATATATATTAGAATGTAATAACGAGGAATAAATAAATAAATAAGTAATAACTACCCGCACAGACCGAGGTGAAAATCTTAGGAAGCACGTTATAGGCGTTGCGGCTAGCAGGCCATCACTATTTTGATGCCCCTTTCCACCTATACGCCCACAACTAGCACATCACATCTAGTTCGATCCGCGCCTGGATAGCCCTGTTTAACGTCCGGTGTGGTCTAATGAACTTTTTAAATTAAAAAAGGCCGGACAACGTATCCCGCGCCCACGCATATTTCGTCCCGGGGGACACTAATTTAATTACAACTTCCGGCTAAGGTGTCATTTGGAATTTCCCTAAATTTTCCCGCTTTTTGGACAACCCTAATAAAGTACCCTGGGTTAGAAGTGCGTGGACGCTTTAAATTTTATTAGATATGGGATCATAGGCTGCCATAGAGGAAATGACCAAGTAGAGACGTATACGGGTCATCTAACTTTACATACTGTAGCGACATAGGAACACCTAGCTAGGTATATCGATATTGATATACCTGCGGTAGGTGGGTGGCTCGCCAGTTGCCCCTTGTGACAATAAGACGCTTGTGTACACTCGTATACTGAAATATATTTTGATTAGAAAAGATCTTAGTTTTATCAGTGTCCTGTCCTGTACCCACCCTCTAAATATATATCTTTATCCCTTACGAGAGTCGCGTCGCGCGCGAGATAGATTGCCCATCTTTTTCTTACTGTTCGTTCTAGAAAGAGACTGAGAGTCTCTCTCGTGCGCTCGTGCTAGCCGGGCTCTTCTTGAGGATACGTGAGCACATCCATAGATACGCGCTACACTAGGGGATTGCAGGTGTGTGGCAACATTTCTTAAAATAAAGATTGTGTGACATTTCCACTCTATTGCTTAATTCCTCTATGGTTGCCACTGACTGGCGATTTCGGCTTGCGGGATCATTGTGGCCTGCTTAATCGGTGACTACTCTAACCAATTTACGGGCATTTGAGGTTATATTATACTGACGACTTTCGTCTGCGAAGAATTAGTTTATAGCTATTCCAATTATGCAATTTTCCCAACCCGTGGGCGCTTGGTAACAATAGCCCGTAACCTCTCATTCTGGGAGGAAGCCTGTACCAGCAGTGGGGCGTGAGTAGGCTGGAGATGATGATGATGCAATTTTTTGGGGAAAACACTAACCTATGTCCGAGACGCAAACTATCTCTACGTCACATTTCACCTTAATCGGTTCAGCAGATTAAGAGTTAACAGTGGTAATCAGACAGACAGACAGGGTTACATTTGCATTTAAAATATAAGTAGTCTCTTCTTGTTTTTATGTAAAATAGATTAGAATTGAAGCACTAACAACAGGAGTAGACAACGTGTGCTTTCTCCTCAGAAAAAGGACATGATCAAAGTCATCAGAATCGTTAAATATACTAGTGCTATCCTCAAATTGAATACAAATTCAATGCGAATGCTTATCCTGACAAATGTAATCTGTCTGCAATGCTGACAGTGTCAATATGTCAAATGCCAACCGTTAAATTGAATATTGAATGTACATTTAATAAAATACGTCACGTATCAGCAATTTTACCGCAAATTCAAACACAGAAGCGCAAGCACTGCTGCTAGCAGCTGTGAGGATGGGCGTTGGGAGACAAGTAATGTAGTCGAGTTTTGAGTAAATACTGTCCTTTATTATATATTAAGCTTACGCTTATATAGTGCTACATACTGGGAGAGTGTGAGTGTGGCACAGCTCACACTACACCTCCCCCCTTGAAAAGAAAAAAAAAACATACAAATATTATCTATGTCTAACTAATTTTTTTAATAAACTTAAAACTGACTTTTAATGAATTTTAACATGATAATCTGTCCAATTTAGTTTCTGGTGACAAAATTACATTTTCTTAATTATATTAATTTCTACAAAATGGTCTGTATTTTATAGTAAATTTACTGAAATGTTTTTTTTTTCACAAATTTCTACCTTTTAGTTAGAGTAATACTTAATACTTTACCAGAACGCTAAGTTAATAATATTAATCATAACATACAACTAACTTAATAATAGCACGCTTTGCTGATGAGATACAAAACAAAAGTAATACAAGACGCAGTTGCTTCGTTATTTTTTTTTTTGATTTACATTGTGTTACTCTTAAAAAATATATCTTTTAGTTATTTATGTTTGTTTAAAAATTTGCTTAATATTTTTCTGTATTTCCTATCTTCTTAACTTCAGACTTTATCATTTTTATATATCTTCGTCTCAGTGCCTAGTGGCCTTTCTTTCAATCTATTCTTTTAGACACTTCTACTTTTATAATTTCTTTATCTTTCTTTAACAATACTTCTCCTTAGTGAGCAATTTTAGCTTCACTTTTTGGCATGGTGCACACTTCACATCTTATTTATATGGTCGGCCGACCTTATTTCACATATTCATTTTATGTTATCAGGATACAGGTTTTTTTTTTTTTTTTTTTTTAACTTTCGTGCGCGCACATACATTAAACCATTTATAACATAATACACAGGCAGTTCATTTAACACTTCCATACTTAATTTGCATTCCTTGTGTCCAAGAGTTCCCACAAGTGATAGCTCGACCGCCTCATGGTCGAAGTTCAAGGATTTCCTACCTGCCCTGTATCCTGGGTGCACCTTTCTACCAGCTCGCTCAACAGCGCATCTCGTGCTACTGTTGATAACGACTGATATTTTCCTACCATTATTCTACGCACACAATCCATTACATAAATTCTCATTCATAAACACTATCAACTACTCTTACATAAATGAAAGCATATCAGCTCATAAGAATTCCAATAACTCTTAGGTGGCCTGCCTAATCGCTCTTTGGCAAACTTATTTGCTTCCGCTTTCCCAACTCTTTGCTTACAAAGCATTCTTTCAAAACTGTACCACTACACTTTTTTTAAAAAAATAAACCTCTATCTTTGCCTACACAATATCATTCATATCCCTTTTTTTCTAATCTTATTCGAACTCTTCAGCATCAATGCAGTACCTACACATCATTTCGTAAAAACAATACTAATATCAAATTTAATCTTTATGTCTGCAATCCGTATTGCACATTGCAACGATAATAGCGTGTACAATAATTTTAACCACTCTATGTAGTAAAGATATTTTTCTAATTATTTAAAAAAAGGTTACGGGATGATCAGTCCGTTAGCTTTTATTAAATTATTTTCAAATTTATCTTTTATTTTTGAATAATTATTTGTATCTAACATATTACTTAAAATGGCATGTTAATTTCCTGAAAACTAAGAATTAAAAAAAAATGTAATTGTATATCGGTTAACCTAAACGTCACATAAAATAATTTCATTACATGATAATGTAAAAGTTGTATAAACGTTGCATAGTGACGAACTTACCTTCGGTAATCTGAGCTGTAATAACAGACACTGCTTGCCTATCCATATTTGATGATCTATCTATACGGGGTCATCTTACTTACGACTGTTACTATGAAGAATGACTGTCTATTTTTAGAGAGAAGTATATTATATATTTTAAATGTATTTATAGTAAGTTTATTCGTTTTTTTTTTGTTTAAAAGAAAATCAAGTACCTAGTCATTTAAATTTGCGTCGTGTATCAAAATTACTTATTATTCTCAAAATTAATATTCAAATCACAATTGCGTTCTTGTACCATTTAAATTTCATCAAAATCTCAATGTACCATAACTTTAAATTTACTTCTTCTAAAAAAAATAATTAAAACTATTATCTCATCAACAAGCGGCACCTACACATAGCTGTAAATACAAAGAAAAATTAAATCATAACAGTTTTTTAATACGAAGTGATTAATTCTAAGCCAACAAAACCTTAAACTCTTTCTTGTTGTTATCCTGGTCCATCTTGTCCATTAGCGATACCTTCTATCTTCTGCGTACCAAAACGACACCATCAACTCCCTGCTGTTCCTCTCACGACTCCGTCACCTCTCGACACCATGTACTACCCTGCAACCTCCTGATCTTGTCCTCTGCTCATTCTCTAGACTGCTACATCTCCCGGCAGCATCCTTTAAACTCCTTTCTATTTTCAATTATATTTTTTTTTTCAAGTTCTCGTTCTTTATTTCTACTCAGTGTCTGTTTCACTTCACTTTGCACATCACTTTGTTCTTGTTTTTTTTTCCTAAATATTTATTGTCTTTTTTATTTAACTTTTACCACTGGTCGGCGCAGCGCGCCGCCAGTGCAGCGCCAAGGCCGCACTAGCAGGGTCGCCATGTGAGGATGGGCGTTGGGAGACAAGTAATGTAGTCGAGTTTTGAGTAAATACTGTCCTTTATTATATATTAAGCTTACGCTTATATAGTGCTACATACTGGGAGAGTGTGAGTGTGGCACAGCTCACACTACACAGCAGGATAAGTAGGTAAGTAAAATGGTGGTGATGAAACATTCTTACGTGTTTAAACTTTTCTCGGAGTGGAGTTATCGCATGCCATTTCTGTCTGTGCTTCATTTTACAATAGGACATAAACTTTCTCCATAATTTGCTGAATATACTTCTCCTTGGTCTTCTTCTCCCTCTCCTCTCATCATTTTGTAATATTCTTGAGGAAGTTTCATACCGTATCAGGTGTCCTTTTATACCTTTTAGTTTTTTAAATTGTCTTACGACGGTCTTGCGGTGAATGACAAGTTTATTGAGTTAGTCAAACTATTCATACTTGCTAGGAAAAATCTCAACAGCGCGATTCAGGAATGCTTAGGCATGATACAGCGACATCTAGTGGGATATAAAATAAACTTCATCAAAACGAACCACCGAACTTGGAACTTGTCAGTCGCCTTCGGTGTGAACGCGGCCTCGTGCAGTGCGTGCTAAAAAATCAACACCCTTAATAATAATACAAAATTAATGCAAATAACGATTATCCCTGATTAATGTCCCGTTCACAATGTTGACGCGGTGTCAAATATCGAATGATTTACGAGCGGCTTTGTTTGCCAGCTTATTGTTGCTTTTACAACCACCAACAAAGGTTTGTAAAACCGCGACTTACAAAAAATTCGGACCTTTTTAATATCTCCCCTTAAAGCCTGCGTCTCCTGTCACTTCGCCGGCGAAATGGGAAAGATATAACCAAATATTTGCGCTCATTTTTCAGTTCGCGGCCACAGGATCGGCGGTGTTAAGTGGGAAAATAATTGATTCCTAGCACGAAAGCATACGAAAGTCGCGTCGCGCGCGAGATAGATTACCCATCTCTTTCTAAAACGAATAGTAAGAAAAAGACGGGCAATCTGACTCGCGCGCGAAGCGACTTTTGTACGCTTTCATGCTACAGTTGTCATACATAGCGAACTTATATGGAGTTAGATGGGTCCGTATAAGTCCACAAAGTGATGTTCTAACCGAATAATTTGTTTCCTTTAATTTAATTCGTGTCTAATACACACATACACATACACAAATCACGTCTCCATCCCTTACGGCCTACGGGTTAGACAGAGCCTAAGGTAACAGGTACCTACAGGCCACATTTAGCAAGATTGTGGGCGTATAGGTGGAAAATGGAATCAAAATAGTTGCTAACCTCATCGCCTATAACATGATTCCTATTATTATCGCCCATTCCCTTGATGGGCTTTTACCATTTGCGCGGGTAGAGAATCAACTGGTACATTCTATGTTTTTTCTTTGCTCCCAGACCAGCATGGAAGACATCATGGAAGCATGAGGCTTATAAAATTGATTATTTACCTTAAATACTAATGTACTTGTTTCTCAGTCTCGAACTTGCATAAAAATGGAAATTAAAGTGAGTTAGAGCTTCAAATGTTAAGGCAGTGTTTATCACCGAAATTTGCACGAAAATCAAATTAATAATATGGAATCGTAAGTTAATGATCCTCATCAGTTAGATCTGACCCTCGTCTCCTTTATCCGCATGAGACTAAAGCAACAACAAACACATCAACATCTCACGCGTATGTCCGACAGTCACGGCTGATTCACTAAAACCCTTTTGATGTCAAAATGTCGCATTACACGTGTGTTATCACAAATTACACGTGTATAATCCTACTTAATATTAGTTAGTCAGTAAGGATGTGAGTGAGTGTTTATGTTTCTTTCTTCTTCACGCTGAAAGGGCTGGTTGAATTTGGTTCAAATTTGGAACGAAGATAGCTAGCACCCTTGACATAAGTGACTTTTATCCCGGAAACACGCATAGTTCCCGCGGGGTAGCGATAAACATGCAAAGGTCGTAGGTAGCTGCCTAGAGTTGAAACGTAAACAATTATTGCAGAATTTACAGAACAATGAAGTACAAAAGGGGAATTAAAAACAAATTAAACTAAAAACAAACTAAAATTAAAATAAAATAATTAAAAAAGGAGGGGGCCCCGTGGCACTGTACCACAGACACTGGCAGCATTCCCCCTTTGGACAGCGATACTAACACGCTGTCCAAGGAAGCTGCCAGCTCTGCGGTCACCCGTAGCGTCTATTAGCCTCTTCGAAATACATTTAAAGAGCCTAATAGCGCTAGGACATCACGGGCCAAGGGTCTCAACACCGAAAGGGACAAACTTATATTCGGGACTGAGACCCCTATATAAATATCTTGCGAATTTGTTTGTTTACAATTCAATTATTGGTTGGAATTCTGAAGCGGCTATCATCGTCGTCCTCATTGACAGCAATTAAGGATTCTTGTTTCTGCTGCTCTACTTTATGCCAAAAAGCAGCACGCGCGCGCGGAGTTTGAATTGCCGGTAAACACTTCCCATTTAAATTTAGACCACACCATACAACTTTATAGGCCCATACACATTACCTACGAATTGTATGAAATAAAAACGCCGATTCAGTGGCCGCACCCAGGCACTCTGTGCAGTACATGATATTTCATTGGTTTTTAAAATATAAAATATTTTAAAGACCTAAGAGTAATCTGTTTACGTATGAGATTTATTGCTAAACTGGACGCTGTATTCGCCAATAATTTATATGAAAGCTACGTCTCCTAGTCTGTTCATAATATATTGCATAAAAGTACATAAGTTTTAATACCTTTTAAGCAGTAACATAATCTCCTACATTCATCAATCTTTTCATACATGCTCGTCGGTTTCGGGTACTCCTGACCTGACCTTTTTCCAAAACGTCTCCTATTTGGTCTCGGAACGTCTAGGCCTTCCCCTCCCAACGTAACCATTCACACTCCCCCTATAGATCTGTGTTGAAAAGATTGATGAATGTGGATGAAGCGAAAGAAGTATGTCAGGATCGTAGCAAGTGGAACAAAGTAGTCTCTGCCTACCCCTGTGGGAAAGAGGCGTCACGGTATGTATGTATGTATGCATGATCTCCTACCTTAAGATCATCATAATCTAAAGGACGTAGATTTAGAAGCGGGTCTCTATATCATCTCTATATCAAAATAACTTACTCTACATATATAAACCTCGTCTTTATTCCTTACGGGGTATACAAAGCCTAAGGTAACAAAACCTAAAGGCTACGTTTAGCATGATTGTGAGCGAATGGGTGGAAAGGGAAATCAGAATGACAGTGGGTTGCTGGCTGCATCGCCTATGACATGATTCCTAAGGCTTTCGCCCATTCCCTCGTTGGGCTTAACCATCTGCGCGGAAGAGAAGCAACTGGTACATTTTATGTTTTTTCTTTGCTTCCAGATGGAATAAAATGTTGGCAATATCAATTAAAAGACCGAATCTTGTTAGGTACTATATGTTATAAAACACTGATATCCGCCGCGTTTGTGTTCTATCTACTTGAGATTAAACTAATTTGCTATTAAACGCGTATTCATGCATTTTCCACTAAAAGATAGAGTGATTCACGACGAAGGTAAGTAGGTATATGTTTTGTCAAAGATTTGTGTAAATTCTTCCATGCTGGTCTGGGAGTAAAGAAAACACATAGAATACACCAGTTGCTCCTCTTCCCGCGCAGATGGTAAAAACCTGAGGGAATGGAAATCTTAGGAATCATGTTATAGGCGATGCGGCTAGCAACCCATCACTATTTTGATACTTCTTTCCACCTATACGCCCACAATCATGCTAAACGTGGCCTTTACGTCTTGTTACCTTAGGCTCTGTCTACCCCGTAAGGGATAAAGACGTGTATGTGTGTATGTATGTTGTGTAAATTCGTTGACATAATAACGACAATTATTGGTAGTATTGGAAAAAGTCAAGCTGCCTGAGATACAAATCCAATTTTTTATTTTTATTTATTTCTGAATACAATTTCCACTGCCGCAAAAATTAATATAACAAACATACTAATTATCGTAAAACTAAACCACGTCGTAACGTAAACTTAGAATTTCCGCCAAAAGTTGAGCCATAACACCTTCTTAACCCAAAACGACGTAAGTAGCATTTTTTATAAAAAACTAAGTTTTATACGTTTAGAACCGGAAAAAGATTTCATATTTAACTCGTCCATAACTTTTTAAATTACAATTTAGTCTCATACCTCCTTTTGCATTTGCATCGTTTGCGCAAATACGAGTCTATTCCGAAAACTTGCAACATTACGACGAAATATGAAAGCGGCTGTAAGCTGGCAACTTTAGTCACTTACAAACTTAGAGTATTAAACCATCCGGAGACGGCATCGATGGACCGAGAGTGCGAGCATAAATAATGGCAAAGGAGTAAAAAAATACTAATATTTTTCAGGCAAAATTTATACCTACCTCACGCATTCACTTCATCTCATCTTCAGCCTATATACGTTCCACTGCTGGGCACAGGCCTCCTCTCAGAACGAGAGGGCTTGGGGCATAGTTCCCACGCGGGCCCAGTGCGTATTGGGAACTTCACACACACCATTGAATTGCTTATAAATTCCGAAAAACTCAAAGGTGCCTGGACTACAAGCCACGACCCTCTGCTTGAGAAGCCTCAAGTCAAACCACTAGGCTAACACGGTTTTTTTTTGCATTCATTTAACATCAAAAATTAAAAGTTACCGATTAGCTCATTTATTTACTTGTAATATGTGTGAGACCTGCATTCGTAGGTAAGTCAGATTGTGTGCGTGGTAGACAGTCTTGCTATATTCGTGTCTGAAATTATCAGGACAGGTTGCCAGAATATGAAAAATGTGATCAAGACATGCAATCTAGCATTATCATTTTTATGCGTAACGCTGCCTCGCTCCTCCATCGGAACTGACAGGAGGTACACATTGGTGCGCACGTCGCCTCCCGTCGGTTTAGTGCTGTAAGCTTGAAAGGCCGGGGATATCCGAAATGAACGTCAAAACTGAAATGGTTTTGGGAAACTAGACCTATTTAAGATAGTTAGGAAGCATGGATATACTCGGTGAATGAAGCTCATAGTAACAGTTGGCACAAACCGTTTGAACCACTTGGAAGCAATAAAGAGCTGAGATTCGCCATAGATAATACATTAATTATCTCCATACAAGAATAAATTCAAACAAAACTTTTTTAGACGCAAGACACGATCATAACTAAAAAAACGTATAAAAACTACTTTAACGTAATCCAAAAAAACCCTGAGGATAACACTTTAATAATTATAACTCTTTATTAAATATGAGTAAGTCGAATAAATTCACGCACATCTCGGTTCCCGAACACAACACATACCTGACTCAAACCGTCCGCATCATCAGCATTCAAATCCGCCATTTTGAATACACGCATAACAAGATGGCCGCTCTGCCGATGCGTCACCGCGGGTAATAAATTACACCGCTTTGTCATAAGGAACACGGCACCGTACATTACCGCACGTGCCGGTAATAGTCCGATTGTTATACGCTTACATACCTATGGATATAATAGTGGTTTGCGTTAGTTTGATTGTGATGGGGAGGAATTATGTGTGTGGAATGACAGCCATTGGGCATTGAAATGTGCAAATTTCGTAGTTATATTATGTAGAATTAAAGGGAAAGTCAAAGGAACGCGATGTGCTGTGCTGTTGCCTTCATTTGTCCTAGCTATAGTCAGACATTTATAAGGGTCCACACTTCAAAAATAATATATAGGTAGGTACATGGTGATCCCATTGTCTACATCAACAGTTTAAGATAATTGAGCATTATTGCCCACAATCATACCTAACGTAGCCTTTAAATTTTGTTACCTTACTCTCTGTGTACCTCGTAAAGGATAATAGACATGATTTGTGTGTATGGCCATTATTAATAAATTATCCCAACTCATCAACTTCAAAAAATATATACCTAGAGACAAAAACACACTCTCTTTTACACGAAACTCATTAAGGAAAGACAAGCAATAAATGAGAAATATCTGTCATTTTGGTCGTCAACTGCTTGCAAGACTAACAGATAGGTACTACGAGTATATTTTATATTTTATTTAATCTATGCTAACGCTGTCTAACATCATTTAAAGAAAACTAGTGCCGTGGACTTAAGCCAATAAATTACTGTTTCCTTAAAAAATATAAGGCGTTAAGAACTTTGGAACTTAAAGAATGTAGAAGAATTTCAGGAGTTCTCTCCAGTCGCTTCCGTTTCACTGCTTCCTTTGGCAGAGAATGTGGAGACAACAACAGTAGGCTTGTTACAAATAGGAATTAAGATTAGGTAGCAAAGAAACCGAAAAGGGTGATAGCTGCAGCAACAGTTTTAGGCCTTGAGTAGCTCTTCTTTGTCAGCGTTCGAGATTTTTTTGAACTTTTGACAGTTACACTTTTAACACAGGTAACAGGAAATTGCTGTCATGAGAAAACGTGTTCCAGTCAACTGAAAATACCTTAAAATAGTGGTAAATGAAGACATGGTTTAGCAGTTTCCTGATGAACCGATCTTCCTAACACTATCAAGACGATTATCTCGTGCTTAGTGGTGTCGTTGTGGGTTTCGGTACATGGAGAAATGCAGAAACGGATCATTGCTCCTTCTGGATTTTCTCCACTACCTCGTGGCAGCATAAATTACGTTTGCATTTTTCATACAGCGTCCCTTGCGGCTGCTTGGAAATTTTCCATCGCCAATGAAATGTTTATTTCAAGCCAAAAAACGTCAATCACATTTTCCTTATCATCTTTATACAAATAAAAAGAGATCACTTCATTTGGTGGTTTTATGAGTTGGATCCTATGAACGCTTTTAAACATACATGCATACGAACAGTGTGCGTTATATAGTATGTAGCAGTCAAGAGCATCAAATACTTGGAAACACCCAAAATGGTCATTAACAGTGACTCAACTAAAGCGGTCAAATTGTTACTGTTATTGTTAGTAATTGGCGATGTGCATGCTTTAGTATATTTGTGCACGATAGATGTCCTGAACAATTTGACCGCTTTGGTTGAGTCACTGTTAATACCATTTTGAGTGTTTCCAAGTAAATGATGATGCTGACTGTACATACTTACTGTCACGTCTGCCTCTTTTAGATGTAGGTAGAGGCTAATTTCATATTTATTATTATTATTCTGTATATTTCTTTTATCTTACGTTAGGTTCTTACAATATTCATATAAAAAGTAATAAAACAATATTAATACAAAATATAAAAACATTATAAAAACCTAAACTAGGGTGCCGCCGGCAGCTAGGCGAGGCCTAAGCTACCGGTGATCAGGGCGACAGAGAGAGGAACCTCCTGACTATCCGAGCCGTGTCCAGGAGTACCGCCTTATTATAATTATTATAATAACCCTAATGTGTCCCACTGCTGAGCAAAGGCCTCCCCCAACGCTTCCACTGCTCTCGGTCTGCTGCGGTACGTGTCCAGTCCCTTAAGAAGGTGTCCAACTCGTCCTTCCACCGCTTTCTAGGTCTGCCGGGCCGCCGCTTTGAGTTATTGGGACTCCAAATAGTGGTTGTCTTGGCCCATAACTCATCCGATCCAATCCAATCCAATGTCATAGGAGTTATTAATTATTGAATCAAAAATTACGTTAAAAACGTTTACTCCCCAGTAAACAAAGTAAGCAAAGAAAAGTATTCTGTATACCTTTTTTCTGTTTTGGTTGTAATATTTGGTGTTCAATAAAGAGGTATTGTATTGTTAGCAAAGAAAAAACATTGAATATACCACTTGCTTCTCTTCCCGCGCAGATGGTAAAAGCCCATTGAGGGAATTGGCGAAAATCGTAGGAATCATGTTATAGGCGATGCGGGCAGCAATCCTCACTATTTTGATTCCATTTTCCATCTATACGTCTACAATCTTGCTAAACGTGGCCTGTAGGTTGTAGGTCTTGTCAACTTGGGCTCTGTCTACCCCGTAAGGGATAAAGACG
Organism: Pandemis cinnamomeana; assembly: GCA_932294345.1. Classification (NCBI taxonomy): domain Eukaryota; kingdom Metazoa; phylum Arthropoda; class Insecta; order Lepidoptera; family Tortricidae; genus Pandemis; species Pandemis cinnamomeana. The sequence goes on from OW028721.1 coordinate 11,773,669, forward strand.
TGATTTGTGTACGTATATATTAAGGAAAAAGAACCTTACCATCATACCTTTGACAGCTCAAAGGTGCTTCTGCTTTGTCAGCCAACACTGTCGGTTTTAACACTACCTATCAATTTTGATGGACAACTAATTTTCATCACTTGATGGTCCATTAAAGCCTAAATCAAATCGGTTCCCTAGCGAATAGATCCAAAATGAGGTATAAATACTTCATTCACTTAATAGTCCATACAAATCACGGATTAGCCAAATTTGTTGCCGGTTTTCGCTCATCCGTCGGACAAAAACCGGTTCTGATTTCATTGGAACAAAGCCATCATTGTCCGTTGGAATGTCGGTGGATGATTCGAAATTTGAATAAATTAGGCCTCCTCAAACTTGGTGAACGCTGGTTTATTGCATAATGGCGGCCAGTAACTCTTTCGTGATTGGTTGATGGAAAATTGTTCTGAATTTGAAATACGAGAAGAGAATTGACGCTGTAATTTTATCTTGTTAAATAGGCGGAAAATGTATTTTGAACTGTTTTTGTTTTGTATTGCCGCTTTTGCTATTTGCGATTGATTCGATTTCGAAAATCGGTCTGATCTACTGATCCGTTTTGATTATCAAAATTCACTAAATTGACTTTTTTTCATTTACATTTTAGAAGACCAGGAAAAGGCAGCTTATGGTTAAATCTTTCGACATCTTTTTTCAGATTAAAAGTTTACATACTTACTCTTTATAACACACAGACACTGAAAATTAGAACACAGAAAAATCTGAAAAGTAAAGCTATGGCCGGGAATCGAACCCGGATCCTCGTCATTCCGTGACGCGTGCTACACCCATACACCACTCATAGCAGGTGGATACTCTTTTACATAGATACACAAATCACGTGAACTTTAAAAACGAATTTACGCTAGTAACAAAAGGCCTCCAAATAAATTAGCTAGTATTTGGCTCGCGTCACACTATCCCATTCATTAATCTAAGTGTACTTTTACGTCAGTGTGGAGTTCGCCTTTTATATGTAACTTCTACCATTACAGCGTAAATAGCGACTCTGTGTTAGTTGTGGCTCGTTTACACTGGACGCGATTTAAATAAAATTTAACCTTTTCGCCGCCACGTCAAATACAAGAGACGTCACCCATACGCCAGATTTCTTTATTGCGATGCCTTAAGTTGAACCTAAACCCAATTAGACGAAGGTTGCTTTTGCATTGAAGTAATGGACGCATATATAGGTCGTGGGCGTTGAACCTGCGGTGATGATATTATGTGTCGTTGGCGTCGAAAAGGTTAAGGTGCATGGATATTTTGGCAGATTACCGCCAAATATAGGAGCCGTGCAGATCGCTGCCACCATTTTACTGCCGCCAGGCAGCATTGCTTGCGCTATGATTTTTTCTATTTTGCGATTTTAAGCCTATAAGTTTGATATAGGTATACATGCTTTGCTATTGTATACATACATACATAATATATATACATAAATCACGTCTTTATCCCTTATGGGGTAGACGGAGCCTAAGGCAACAAGACCTACAGGCCACGTTTAGCATGATTGTGGGCGAATAGGTGGAAAGTGGAATCAAAATAGTGATGGGTTGCTAGGCACATCACCTATAACATGATTCCTATGATTTTCGCCCATTCCCTCGATACGGTACGGTACGGTACGGTTGTACGGTAATGGTCAAAGACGCGGGAGGAGAAGCAACTGGTACATTCTATGTTTTTCTATACTCCCAGACCACCATGGAAGCATCAATCAATTTAATTTTATGGGACAAATTAAGACCCAAATATTTATCTCTTTTTTATGTCTGTGTTTTTTTTCTTATTTTTTTTTTGCTATAAAATTGTGTATATTCTCTTATATTTGTCTGTCTTGCAAAAAGGAATTAAAATGTCTTCTTTCTTTCTTTCTCTCTTTCTCTTTCAAGTGACTAACTAGCTCGTTTGCATGTGACCCCGGATTTGAATGCTGACTTGTTCCAGTATTCAGTATTCGGTGTGGAAAAGCCCTAACCAGAAGTTTTCCGGGGCCATTTAAGCAGTCCTCGGTCCCCGGACGCGGACGTGGCAAAAGTAAGCTTTGCTTTTTGCAAGCTGGAGCTTTCGCACAACTTTGACTTGGCTACTTTTTTTATCGCTCTGGCAGAAAACAGCTTGAGTTTAAATCTGTTACACTAAAAAAAAACACGGTCCGAGGCCGTCCGAATGACTAGTCGTAATTCTTAAACCACATTTCTCTCTTTAATTCATCTTTATCTTGTGTTTTATGTAAAACTAGCTGACCCGGCGAACTTTGTTCCGCCTTAAATTTGAAAAATTCCAGTGGTTTGGGCTGTGTTATCCCGCGGGAACTATGCAATTTTCCGGGATAAAAACTATCCTATGTCCTTTCCCGGGACTCAAACTATCTGTATTCCAAATTTCAACTAAATCGGCCCAGCGGTTCAAGCGTGAAAAGGTAACAGACAGACAGACAGACAGACAGACAGACAGACAGAGTTACTGTAAGTAAGGATAAAGAGTTATACATACATACATACATTTTGTATACAATTTAACATAGGTATTTATTTGGAATAACTGTCAGCTCATTCTCATTGTCATCGCGGTTTAATAATACTTCTACCTCCATCTTAATATCATTGGCCCTTCCGCCAAGCAGCACAGCTTGCGGCTAGCAACCCATCACTATTTAAATTCCCCTTTCCATTACGCCCACAATCATGCTAAACGTGGCCTTTAGGTCTTGTTACCTTGGGCTCTGTCAACCCCGTAAGGGATAAAGCCGTGATATATGTATGTATGTTAAGATTAAGATATTGTTATATTAAATTTCACTACGCAAACAAGATGGCGTCAGATTTATACTTATAATAATGGCGGTATCCGCTTTCGGAAACGCGGCCAGGCCCGGAAGTAGTTAGCCGTAATGGAGAAAACTTTGTCAAGCTAAGCCTTTATGTGAACAGATGACTTTTGATTAAATCATTATATTATTTTCTTCCATGCTGGTCTGGGAGCAAAGATAAAACATAAAATGTACCAGTTGCTTCTCTGCCCGTGCAGATGGTAAAAGCCTATCGAGGGAATGGGCGAAAGTCTTAGGAATCATGTTATAGGCGATGAGGCTAGCAACCAATCACTATTTTGATTCCATTTTCCGCCTATACCTACGCCCCCAATCTTGCTAAATGTGGCCTGTGTGTCTTGTGGTGTCTGGTAAACAGAGCCTAAGGAGGCTCTGTTTACCCCGTAAGGGATATAGATGTGATGTGTGAATGTGTATATGTATGTGTATTAAATTATTTTGTATTAAGATTCAGGATTCTCATGCCACTGATAGGTTTATGTGAGAAAATGTAAGGATGCTGTGATCATCTATGAAATAGAGATATCTATTACTCAATTTTTATTTCTATTAGAGAGGCAACTACAACGGTAAAAACCCATCGAGGGAAAGGCCTAAAGTCTTAGGAATCATGTTATAGGTTACCCATCAATATTTTAAAGAAAGATAGAAAGAAAAAATTTTATTTATGACAATCACAAAACATCAAATAAAATAAATTAAACAAAACAAATTGTCACAAAATGGTCCCAACTTGTTTTGATTTGCCTTTCCAGCTATACGCTCTTAATCATGCTAAACGTGGCCTTAAGATTTTGTTACCTTAGGCTCTGTCTACCCCGTAAGGGATAAAGACGTGATATACGCATGTATGTTTATTGTCAACACAATCTGCTTTGATGTTCCATAATTAACGATGTAACAGAAGACGTTACCATGGCAGAGGTCACCCCTCGCCATCACGAAAATACCCATACCCCCCTAATAGTTCCATGGGGTATTATTTCATTTCCGCCCCAAACTTGGGGCTATAAAGACAGTGTATAATATACTATTACTATAACGCATATGCGGCGAAACTTATGTGGTCGGGTTGAGGTTAGGTTCAATGACCTTGGGTGGCTGGAGGAGTAATATGCATAAACTGTGTTTGCGCAATTAATTCTCTTTATACCCTATGCAGAATGTAACGAGAATTGCCAAACACGACAGAAGTCATTAATTCTGTATAATTCACAAATCTCTCTGTCTCATTCTCATTACATATCTGTTGTCTTAACTAAATAAATACACACAATACGTGGCTAAATGCTACTAATATTATAAACGCGAAAGCTTGTAAGTATGGATGGATGGATGAATGTTTGTTAGTCTTTCACGCCAGAACGGCTGGACAGATGATGAAACACAGGAAAAAACACATGCACAAAGGTGAACTTATCCCTAAAAGGGATCTCTTCGTGTTAACCTTTGAACGATTTACAGGACATAAGTATTAAGCAACAGACACACAGAAAAAGTAAAAGAACCGATCGAAACCTAAAATAACCCTAAATGTCTAAATTTTAAATAATGTAAGACATAATAATAAACTACACATCACTATCACTACATAGTATAAAACCAAGTCGCTTTCTTTGTCCCTATGTATGCTTATATCTTCAAAACTACACAACGGATTTTAATGCGTTTTTTTAAAATAGATATAGAGTGATTCAAGAGGAAGGTTTTTATGTATAATTCTAAGCAGACGAAGTCGCGGGCAGAAGCTAGTAATAGATAAATACGATAAACTAATACACAATAAATAAAATACACACACAAGTTACAAAACATATCACATTCATATAAGAGGATCCATCGAGCCAATACGCCTTCAAGCGGCTGCGCAGGGTAGCAACAGTCTGTTTGGTTGGAACCAGTGCCCCATCGTTTACACTATGTATGTAAATAACGAAGGCAATATTATTTCTATGCAAACAGATTGGAATTAATCAGAGGGAAGCTCGAAAACTTGGGACGATCTGTCTCGTAAATGGGAACGGGCCGTTCACTTTGCAAAGATTGATGCGGCAATGACTTTTCCTTCAATTAGTAGTTCGTTTTCTCTAACTTTGTAAGTGGTTTTGTTCGCAATGATCTACATTAAGATAATAAACAGACTTACTTATAAACACTTACACGCTGGTCTGGGAGCTAAGGAAAAACATAGGGTGTACCAGTTGCTTCTCTTCTCGCGCAGAGGTAAAAGCCCATCATAGGAATCATGCGACTATTTTGATTCCCCATTCCATTTTCACCTATGCGCCGACAATCATGCACAGCGTGGCCTTCTTAATCTTGGTACCCTAGGCTATGTCTACCCTGTAAGGGATAAAGACGTGATTTGTGTAACCTATGTATGTATTTAAATTTTCATGAAGTAGCGGATGTACTCCGTACAAAGAACAAAACAAAGGCACGAAAAAGTTACGTGAATCAAATTGTGACATGATGGAATCAACCAGGGTTACTCCATTGAATTGCAACCTTCTAACAAGGATACATACATACATAAATACATACGTATATCACGTCTTTATCCCTGAAGGGGTAGAGAGAGCCTAAGGCAACAAAACCTTAAGGCCACGTTTAGCATGATTGTGGGCGTATAGGTGGAAAGGTGAATCAAAATAGTGATGGGTTGCTAGCCGCATGGCCTATAAAATGATTTCTAAGATTGTTGCCCAACAAGATATGACACAAGGACTGCTGTCTAATAAGGAAAAAGGGATTAATTGTATGCAGAAACAATATTCAAAGGAGCAGTAAAACAAAGTTGTTCATTTTTAACATAGACTTATTAACGTCGAAGAATTTACTTAGGTACTGGTTACAATTATTTATTACATACATACATACATACATAAATCACGTCTTTATCCCTTACGGGGTAGACAGAGCCTAAGGTGACAAGACCTAAAGACCACGTTTAGCATGATTGTGGGCGTATGGATGGAAAGGGGAATCAAAACAGTGATGGGTTGCTAGCCACATCGCTTATATAGGTAACATGATCCCTAAGATTTTCACCCAATCCCTCGATGGGCTTATACCATCTGCGCGGGAAGAAAAGCAACTGGTACATTCTATGTTTTGTCTCAGCATGGAAGAATATTAATTATTATCATACGAGTATAGGCTGGAGATGATAATTCGTTATGTGATCCATTTTCAAAGCTTCTACAAATAAATAAAGCAAGTTTTTTTTTAATTACACATAAACGGATAACTCACGTATAAAAGTCGAGTGATGCTCGACATGTTTCGGACTATTTCGAAGTCCTTTTTCCAAGAGCCCGTTGCGTTGTTGTGTGCTGCCCGACATTTGACAATAATAAAAATGACGATGAAAACGAGGGTAGTTGTGCGCCGCTGTCAGTTGCGTCGAACAGCCGCGCGAGCAGAGCGCTGGCGCGCAGTGTTCGTGTCGCTGCCGCCGGGGCGAGCGCTCTTGGAAAAAGGACTTCGAAATAGTCCGAAACATGTCGAGCATCACTCGACTTTTATACGTGAGTTATCCGTTTATGTGTAATTATGATTGAGTCTCACGGGAGTTTCATGTTGAAAGTTTTTTTTTCAGTAAGCCTTTCCTCAATCAATCTTGTGTCTAAAAAACGCTGAAACATCTAATTTCTGTGGAACACGAGCCCCATAAATAGGTCAGCACAAACTTGCCAGCTACGTTTCCGGGGACTTGTTGCTTAAGACAAACAATGTGTGTCACGGTTTTTTCTAGGTCTCTGCCCGTGAACAGAAGAACAGAAGTAAGACGAATCATATTTAGTTTACTACGCACTTATTTATAGAAACGCGGCAGTAATACTTAGGTTCTATTGTTTGTTTGACAGCAATGTCTTAGTTGTAATAAGTATTATAGATATAACTAATTGCACCAGCCGTTTGCATAAAAACATTACTCTTTGACATGTTTGGTAGCGAAATAACGAAATAAATGTCATTATTGTTATTTTTATTACTAGGGGCAAACGAGCAAGTGTCACCTGATGGAAAGTAATCACTGCTGCCCATAGACACTCATGACATAGGGTGTTAACCTTTTCCACGCCAAGGACACATAAATCAACACCGCAGGTCGGACGCCAACGACCTATATATATGTCCATTACTTCAATCCAAAAGCAACCTTCGTTCAATTGGGTTTAGGTTCAACATAAGGCATCGCAATAAAGAAGTGTGGCGTATGGAGACGTCTCTTGTATTTGACGTGGCGGCGAAAAGGTTAAGAGCGTGTTGCCGGCCCTTTAAGAAAAGTATAAGCTCGCTTTTTGAAGATCCCTTAAGTTAAGCTAAGTTTAGCTAGGCGTTTATTAATAAGCCGTTATATAAACAATGACAGTCATTTTATCTATACTAATCTTTACTAATATTATGAAGAGAACAGTTTTAATTGTTTGTTTGCATTGAACATGCTCCGAAACTACTGGATCGATTTGAAAAATTCTTTCACCACTAGAATCCTACCATTATCTCTGATAAACCTAGGCTATACAGATTTTCAAACTTTCTACGAAACTTCTCATAAAGTTTATTCGGGTAATTCCGGAAACCAATAAAATCAGTCTTATTCCGTTGTCATAATAGTGCCATTTCGGAAGTAATCGAGTAATTGATATGGGACTCTTATTACAACGAAATATGACTAATTTTATTGATTTTCGGAATTACCCGAATACACTTTAATTGGAGATGATCTTTAGGTCACGGGGAGGTTTGTTCAAAATTTTAACAACTTTAACGAATGAAATGATCTATTGAGTATATTTTTGTTTCAGCTCATTAGTTTTTTGTGTGTGCGTTTAAAAAAACGCCCCTACAAACCGCCCAACCTTAGTCAGTGCGAGTCCTAAGACGTTTTACAAACACCATCTATCAGCTGCATGACAGCGCAATCGGAAACGTATTGCTACCTACAAATTGAATGCTGCCCCGTCGCCTTCCAATTATTGTTATTTTTTAACGGCCATTGTTGCTCAGAATCGAAAAACGCCATTGTAAGGGAACTGGTTAAGCGCGAGCTGGTCATGCGCCAGCTCAACCACGGACCCCGTTTTTAAAAAGATATCACTAAAACTAGAGTTGAAATAAATTTTTAATTTTTTTCTATTTTATTAATTTTCGATTGCAATGTGATATCCCTGTGGACTGATTTTTCATAATTCACTTTGTAACTGCAACATTTTATTGATTACAATTTGGATTAGCTAACTGGTAAGAATAGTTAGTTACAGCTGCATTTTTTCATGCTGGCATCGCTTCCATGCTGTTCTGGGACTGGGAGCAAAGCAAAACATAGCAAAAAACGCACATAGTAAAAAACCATCGAGAGGATCGGCGCAAATCGTAATAATCATGTTAAAGGCGACGCGGCTAGTAACCCATCACTATTTTGATTCTACTTTCCACCTATACGCCCACAGTCATGCGTTGCCTCTAGGTCTTGTAACCTTATTCTCTGTGTCTAATGGATAAAGACACACCGTCACGCCTCTTTCCCACAGGGGTAGGCAGAGACTACTTTGTTCCACTTGCTACGATCCTGACATATCTCTTTCGCTTAATCCACATTCATCAATCTCCGCTCGTCGCTTGGTTTCGATGTGATATAAACTTCAAGTTACAGGTTAAAGGCCTTGGTTCCGTCTTGTAATTGCGGAACCCTGAAAACGGAATTATTTTAGATTTACAACATTGTCGTCGGTCGCTCACCCGAATACAGGGGGATTAGAGATTGGAGTGGGACGTTTGTCATTTCTATAAGGCATAAGTCCGACCCTTGACATTAATCTAGTTAAAGATTTTTTGTTGTGTTAAACTCTCGTCATACTTGATTACCGTAATTTATTAGACTAAATCATGTAATAACTGTTATATTACACACACACACACACTGTCTAATTATTCTTGTGTTTGGAGTACTTCACTTGGCACTCGCGATACAGACCCGGAGTCTAGTGCGAAGGCCGCTGTTTCACTTACCGCATAAAATGTCATCTACCTATCTCTATGTAACAATGTGTCCTTGCACTTTGTAACTTCTGTGGTGAAATAAAGTTTTTCTTATTCTTATTCTTATTAGATTTAAAAAAAAAACCCATGCAACTATAGGATATAATCGACCCTAAAGTGGCGCCTGTCCATTCTTTTAGATCTATTTATGCAAGCAGACAGTATTTTATACAATCACTTCATAGGTACAATGTCATTAATAATCAAATACTAATGTATCCCTTAAACCAGTTTGACTGTAAATATCTGACTGATCTCACTTATAGCGATACTGAAGAAATTCTTCTGTCGGGAAGATAAACATAAAACAATAGCACAATTCAGTAACACACACACACACACACACACCAAACAATATACTTAGCCTTTAGTCTTAGTTGGTATGTTAGAGTTTTAGAATAAATTAACTTCAGTTAATTAATTAATTAATTGCTAAAAATTTTGTTTTGGAAGAGAGAGGTCTCCTAACACAGGTACTTTACGGTACCTACTAGGAGGTCTCAACCTAAACCATTGTGACAACACGGTTTAAATCAATAAACCATCGTTATTGTTATTATTATTATTAATCGTAAATAAAAAAACAATTTTATGCCGAAAATGCTTAGCACCATTTTGGAAAAGAACTGATACTCTTCAAACCGCTAGACCGATTTTTACCACACACACACGCACACAGAGAGAGAGAGCGAGAGAGAGAGACATAACATTGGCGTCAAACGGATAGACTGAGTTCGTATTAGGTAAATCGTCACTGGTATAACAACCCTAAAAAAATATATTGAAGGTCTTGCTTTCGGGATTATGTTTAACAACGAACTGAAATTATTTTGGACGCTAAAGCTCCTCCACAACAAAGTTGCCGAGTAATCGAAGCGTGGCGGCGACACATTGTGGGCGGGCCGGCGACTTTGTTGCGTCGAGGCCTTAGGGCGGCAAAGCAATTTTTTTTCAACTTTTGTTTTAGGAAAAAATACGAATAACCGAACAAGATAAGCGGGAGTTTATTCTGCGTTTCTTTTTTCATCAATATTCATTGTGTAAGTAAACTTTATTTCAGTCAAAAAAATTCATTAGTACCTACCTAAGCTGAAAGTAGCACAAAGGCTAAATTATCCTTAAAAAAGGGTCTCCCCCAATTTATTTGAATATGGAAGGAAAAATACGTGCAATAACAGGAAATAAATTATACTTAACTGGGTTTTACAATATAATACAAGTGTGAGTGTGTGTGTAAGTGTGTGCGCGTATGTAAAGTATATACATTAGGGTTATTAAGTTCACCTCTGTACATCTGCTTATCTTGTGACCTGTAATATTATTGTATGTTTTGTACAATAAAGAGTTATACATAACAGCATGATTTTAAAATGGTTCGGAGGACTAAAATGCCCTCTGAAATAACCCGTTCATAAAAAAATACAAATGAAAGTTAAGCTATTGTAACAGAATATTTTACCAAGCGTTTATAAATAATTAACAAAAAATATTTACTCTTGCTTGCATGTTAAATATTTTTTGTTCATTGAAATTGACCTCCGCAAAGTAAGTAAGTAAGTAAGTACTTTATTGTACAAATATAAAGAAACAGAGGCAAAACATAAAAAAATACCTTAAATTTACGCGAACTTATCCCTATAAGGGATCTCTACCAGTTAACTTTGAGTAAAAGAGAGGAGCACTAAGCGAGAGACAGACGAAGAGTGAGTTTAAAATATCCATATAGTGAAAGCCACAATAGAGCGTACGTCTCAAAATACAACAAACAATTCATAAACAAACCACTAAATATCATTACACACATGCATACACACACTACATACAATTTGAGTACACACATACAATATTTATGGAGATGGTGTGAGTCACTTCCTCAAGCCCTCCTTGGACGACAAAAGTAACGCCTGATTCAATAAAATGTTAATGAATAAGGCAGTTAGCGTCTTCGCGAACTTTAAGTAAATAGTACTGTGTCCGGTAATTAATAGTAGCGACATACCTCAGCACTTAGCCGCTTATTAATTAGTTACGGAATCACCCCCTCGCCGGGAACTTGGACGAGTTTACACATTCTAAGAGCCGGGGGATTATCCGTTACGCTAAACCAGCTTTTACCCGCGACTTCGTCCGCGCAAACAATGTGAGAGTGACATACCTTCAACCACTCATGTCTTCAATTGTAGTCTTTATTTTTCATCCCGATCTTTGATCCCGTGTGACATTTAGAAAATCCTTTCATAGTGTATACTTGCACGCCAAATTTTAAGGCATTTGCAGAAATCATAAGAATCCCAGTATTTTTTTATTCCGTGGCAATTAAAATCCCTTCTTAGTGCTCCTCTGTAACACTCAAGTAATATGTCTGCCAAATTTCAAGTCTGTAACTTTAATGGTAGGTACAACATTTCGGAATTTTCTCATGTCGTAAGAAAATTGAGATAAAATATAGTCTGTGTTATTTCATACAACCAGCTATGTACATACCAAATTTCGTCCAATTAGTCTACTCGTTTTATCGTGAAGGAGTAACAAACACAGAAACTTACATTTACATTATTAGTAGGTACGTAAAATTACGTTAAGGTTAGAAAGAGATCTCTCGAGCTGAGAAAGAGATATTTTCAAACTTCCATCTTCTTAATGTCATATAAAAAGGCTCTTATAAATTGATACCATGAACCTGTATGGATATGGGTTGCAATATAGTGTCGAGCAGAGTACACACCGGTGTGTTTGCGCTATGAAATTGAGCCGTGTACTCACTGTTTGTGCGGAGCGCAGCGCTCTAGTGTGTAGCCTGCTTGTGATGGAAAAAGGACTTACTAGCGCTGGATAGGACCTTAGCCAACTTTATATGGATACTATGGCTTGAGAGAGGAAAACAGGCAAAAAAAAATAAAAATAAAAGGGTAGTTTGAAAAGTTTTAGACAATTCGCTGATTAAATACAAAAGCGACACATTTCATAATCAGACACTGTTGCATTTGAAACTTTATAACGACCGACTTTTGTTTTTAGATGCAATGGCAAATGATGGAATGCGTCCGTTTTGTATTTAATCAACGAATTATTTGGGTTGGTACGGGGTCTGCTTATAGGACTTTTTTACGCACGACGCACACACGACGTATCTGTCTGTTTTGTAGTATTAAATAGAGAAAGGAATCATAGATAACTGACACTTAAGATAGACATGGAGCTTAACAGAGAGTGGTGAAACAGGCCCTAAGTATAGCTAATAGGAAAGAAGTTTACGTCTCTTCATATAGTTTTATATCCGCGTTCTACACTTTATACCCATCGCGCCCAGTTACATACCTTCTGGCTGCTTTTAGGATTAGTATAAACTGGCGGTGACCGCGATACTATCCTTTGACGATGTCCACTACGAGAATTAGCGGTCGAACCACTAGCAACGGTGTACAAGCCTTGTACTTCGAAATTCGAATTTTGAAGTTCGTTTCATGCTGTTCCACTCACACTAATAGGCAATAACTTGAGAGCGAGAGCGACGGTAAAATACGAACTTCTAAATTCGAATTTCAGAGTAGCCCCCCAGATTTTGATATTTGGAAGTCGTAAGTTTAGTGGAGCTGAATGGGATATGTGCTGTTCTATATTTGAAAATTCGGTATTTAGAAGAGCGAATGCTTGTGAATGAACGGGTGGATCGAGTGGAAAATAATTGTAGGCGACGGGCAACACTACAGTCCAATTCCAATTTAAAAAAATAGATGAATTACTTAAATGTGCGTGAGATAATCTAGTCTAGTAATGTAGCTGACTGTTGAACCTAAACCGTTGAAGGCTTCGAATTTGGCCGGATAAGAGAATTTTTTTAATTCCCAAAGGCTAAGGAACTAGCCTATTTTTATTCTACCACGGGAAGCGAAGTCGCGGGCATAATCTAGTATTGTTATTGTTCTTATAAAGTATATAGTCTAAAAAAACTCCTAGCTTTTTTTTAGAACTAATCAGTCACATTGTTGTAATAAGAGTCCCATTTCGGTTCATCAATTACTTCCGAAATGAGAAAAAAAAACAAAAGTTCAAAATTTATTTTTGAAACTACCAGCACATTCGGAAAGACCATCATTGCCAAGAAAAATGCACCACCTAAAACTTGGCAGAAAGTATTTTTTTTCAAGATGAAGTACATTTACAATACTTAATAAATTCTACTTAAATTAAATACATGGTCCCATGTACAAGGTCCCCGAGCCTTAAATTATATTAGTCTATAGGTAGTAAAGATGTGTAAGTTTCTACTAGTCAAAGTAAAACAAAGTATGAGAAGAAAGAAAGAGAAAAAAAAACAATAAAAATAATTTAAATTCAGTGGAGGTGTAAAACACTAATACTCTTATTGTAACGGAATACGATTTTCGGAATTACCCGATTTTCAGAATTACCCGATTTCTGGAATTACCCGATTTCTGGAATTACCCGATTCCCGGAATTACTCGAATAAACCTTACCTGTAATTCCCACACTAGGTGGATAGGCACTTGGTCTATTCTTTGCTTCCACTTGCCTCTCAAAAACCCCTGAAGCCATTTCTTAAAAACCTGCCCACCCTAACCTCAAAGAACAAACAATTTCCTCAATAAATAACCCAAGTATTCACATCGTTAGAGCACCCTTAGGGTGCACTTACAAACCACTACAGACTACTAATACCGATGCAGGAAGCAAGTTCGCCGTTCATTGCGTGGCTGAGACACTGACCACCAAACGGATTAATGTCAAAACGCGCAGTGTATTACAAATTTGCTCGCCGCGTTTACGGTCGTACAATCGTAGCCAGTAGCTTAGTACGATAGAATAAAACCAATAGAGTGCAAATTTAATGTTATACGATTTGTTAGAAAAAAATCGCAAAGCTATTGCTGCGGTTTGATTGGCCAAGCAGACAAAAAAAGCTAAATATGGCATCGAAAAGGTTAAAATTCACTGATTTGTGTGAGAGAGAGAGAAGAAAAGAAAGAATGAGATGAGAGGAAAAAAGCCGTGGTAGCGCAGTGGTTTGCCCTGTGGCCTCTCAAGCAGACGGTTGTGGGTACGAATCCGGGGCTCACACCTCTGAGTTTTTCGAAATTTATGTGCGATATCTCATTTTAAATTTACCACGAGCTTTTCGGTGAAGGAAAGCATCGTCAGGAAACCTGCTCACAACTGCGAAGCAATTCAATGGCGTGTGCGAAATTCTCATTTCGAACCGGGCCCGCGTGGGAACTAATAGCCCAAGCTCTCTCATTGCCAGTGCCCAGCTGTGCGACGTATATAGGCTGGAGATGCTGAGAGATTTCTTGTATTGTAGGGATAGCTGGTATTGCCGCTCTATCTGTTAATTACTCTTTGCCTGGCACTTACACGCCCTGAGAGGGTCGAGGGCGGATGTGACCCCTGTACCGGCCGATAGCCCATGTGTATATGCCCTTAGAAATTTTATTGCCAGTGATAGGTGACACAATGTATTGTTGGTATTTTTTCGGCGATATTTTTACTAAAGCCAAAGAATATTTAACAGACAGAATAGACAGTGACATTCATAGTAGGTACCTAAGCTTATTAACAAAGACCATGTGCGGATGCTTCCATGCTGGTCTGGGAGTTAAGAAAAAACAGAATGTAGGTACCAGTTGCTTCTCTACCCGCGCAGATGGTAAAAGCCCATCAAGGGAATGGGCGATTATAATAGGAATCATGTTAGGGGATGAGGTTAGCAACTAATCACTATTTTGATTCCATTTTCCACCTATACGCCCATAATCTTGCTAAATGTGGCCTGTAGGTACCTACGTGGTACCTTAGGCTCTGTCTAACCCTACTAATATCATAAAATGCGACAGTTTGTGAGGATGGATGGATGTGATGATGTGAGTATGTTTGTTCCTTTTTCATACTGAAACGACTGGAGGTATTTGGATAAAATTTGGTTCGAAAATAGCTGGCACCCTAGATTAACACATAGGCTACTGTTATCCCGGATTTTTTACAGTTCCCGCGGGATAGCGATAAACACATCAATTGCCAATTCTACGCGGAAGAAATCGCGGGCAGAAGCTACTTTTATACAAGCAATTGCCCTATTTTACTCTTTGGGTACGGAACCCTGAAAATTGTAACAGACACCCACACAAACAAACACATTCTCTAAATCCAAACGCATACCGTCTCCGTTCCGTTCCCTCCGTCCTGTAAAATGAGTGTAAATCAGGTAATACCTTTTACAGAATGGTTACTTCTCTCTACCCGTATCAGCTTTCTCTGACACAACTCATGGACTACTCATATTTCATAGCGTGAGGTGGGGCGTGAATTATTACATCAGATCCATGATTTACGTGTACTGTGATTGCACGCCGATTTTTAGGCCATTGGTAGTTGTTTACGAGGTGATATACTAAAGACTACAGACAGACAGAATCGTAAGGTACAAACAATATCAAATGTGCTCCGTTGAACTTTTTAACCTTATCCCAGCTGCCAAGTTCCATCACTGTACTACTCGACGCAAAAGTAGTTTCCACCAACATCACCTCGATAGTTGGTGCTCCAACACCGTGCGATTTAAGCGGTCTTTCTTGCCCCGTACGTACAAAATTTGGAATGGGCTGACGGCTGGGGTTTTTCCAACTGGCTACGATATGGGTACCTTCAAGAGGCGAGTGTACCATTTCTTGCAAGGCCGGCAACGCGCTAGCAGTCCCATTGGTGCTGCAGTTGTCCATTGGCGGCGGTGATCACTTACCATCAGGTGCACCGCATGCCCGTTTGTCGGTTTTAATATAAAAATAAATATATATATATATATATATATATATATATATCGCAACGGGCGAGGTCCTCAAACATTTCGAAGCAGCATTAATATATTCGTTACACTAGGTAAGCTTAATAGCATAGGAACACGCAATTCGTCATAAATATAAAAGCAGCGACTCTTCAATGAATTCGGAACGTTCAATGAGATATAAATATCAGGAAGCACAGATCGTCAAAGGTATCGACGCAGTGAGGGGCCCGATTTTTGAAAGCCCATATGTGAAAGTACCACTCGAAAGTGGTGAAAAATTGTGCTGAATTTGAAATACGAGCAGCTTAGAATATACTTACGGCTCTTATTAATCTTGTGAACTAGTAAAAAATTTGATTAGAGCTGTAGTTTTAAAGATATAAACAGATTTATACCACTTTTACGTGGCACTTTCGAGTGAGGTGCTATCAAAAATCGGGCACCTGGCTGATAATAAAGACCCCGAACATTTGTAGAAAATAAACCCTACGTCTGTAATAATAGATTCGAATTCCAAACAAAACAGAAATATACCAAAATTAAAGATATCGCCGATAGTATACACGTTTACACGCATAATTCACTGTAAATTATACTGTTTGTTACAAACTTAAAGTATATTTTCCACCGGCATGTCTATCGGTAGATAGACGCTATATTTCTACTAGGTCGCCCTTGATCGTCGGCTGGCGACGTAATGAACAGAAGGTCCTGTAGGCTTATTACCTAACTCGCACGCAATCGCCATCGTGTTCATTTTGATAGTACATGTATGGGCTCACAATTGGCATCGGAATCAGTGAGCTGTCACATTCATACAAGAACTATCAAAATGAACACGATGGCGATTGCGAGCGAGTTAGTTAATAAGCCTACCGACCATTTATGGAAAATAAACCCTACGTTTGTAATAATAGATTTGAATTTCAAACAAAACAGAAATATGGTTCATACGTCATGCCAAAATTAAAGACTGAAGCCTATAGGATACTCATTTACACGCATAATTCACTGTAATTGAAACTGTTTGTTACAAACTTAAAGTACATTTTGCACCGGTAGGTCTATCGGTGGATAGATAGAGGCTATACTTCTTCTAGGCCGCCCTTGATCGTCGCCTGGCGATGCCTATGAACAGAAGGTCCTGGGTTCAAGGTTGAAACCCAGTCTCGTACTTCTAAGTTTCTCGGAATACGGATATTAATGTCAACAAATAATACGTTGGAGTCCTTGTGCGTTTGGTACAGCCTTTAATTATAGACAATAGCTATTTTACGGCACCATTCAGCGCAGTATTATGGCAGCCATTCGTGGAGCAGTCGTTACGAACAATATGGCAGGAAAATAATATAAACTGCTGCGTGTGCCAACTGCGAGTAAATAGGGTTTTTTTGGACTTAATTGAATTTGAAGGTTATAATAATTAATTATTTTTCAAAGTAATAGTACCTACTACAAACGAGATTTTGATAGCGTAACCAACTTAAACCTTTATTTGAAAACTAACTCGCAAAACGTTGAACAAATTTAACAGCAACTCCTTGAAAAACAAATGCACATTATTTCACATTTCAAGAAAGCATTTCTCATTCCGCCGCAGTTTTTATTTCCTGGATGTTTTGCCGTTAATTTTGCCGGCAAACATAATTCGGGTTTTGTGGCGTCGTTATTTTAATGTTGGAATATATTATTTTCATCTTGTGCTTTATTTTACTAGTCCATAACAGTTTTATAGGTAATCGATATGGTTTACGACTAGGGCTAGCTAAGCATGTAAGCATTATTCAGGGGTCTCTTAAAACTGTTACGGAATATTGTAGCAGGTGGAGTTGTTAGTTTGACTATAGGTACACACTTATAAACAATTTATTCTTAACTTTCTAAGCGACACAGAAAATTAGGACACAAAAAAATACAAAAACTAAAGCTATGGCGGGGAATCGAACCCGGATCCTCGTCATTCCGTGACGCGTGCTATACCCCTACACCACCTATAGTAGGTGGGTAAGCCTTCGAATCTTTCTATCTGCTACTAGCTGTCACGTGACCTTGTTACTGTGCGAATGTTTGACGCTAAGCGTCATCTGTTTGAATGTGTCATTTGATAGTATCTATTCATTCTTAGCTGGTTTACCATCTACATAAACGCTTCTCGAAGACGTTGTCACGCTTTTCTCTCGAATCACAACCGGTGAGAACCCAAGTGATTTATTACGATTTCCCTTTCCAGCTATACGCCCTTAATCAAGCTAAACGTGGCCTTAAGGTTTTGTTACCTTAGGCTCAGTCTACCTCGTAAGGGAAGATGTGATATATGTATATAATTATGTATGCATGTAATTTTGTAATGTACTGTTTCATTTTCTCTATGAGTATCGAATGTGTGTTAATAAATCTTTCTCTCTATTTTACTCTAATAAATTTCATTCACGCCACAGATTAAGCAACAAGGTAGAGGCCCTCATCAAGGGATCATTCACGACTAACAAAATTTAGTCGGTGCTAAAGAAAGAAAATTAAAATGTAAATTTCTTTCCTACTTACTGAAGAAGCGATATACGTTGCGGGGCTCACGAAATACGGCGTTGGTGTTGTCAGGAAAAGAGTACGATGATTCGGTATAAACCGTTGACTTGGCGTTAATTTTGTCAAACATACATACATACATATATAGGTAGACTGAGCCTTTTTTGCGGTGGGAAACTGCCTGACGCATACCTACAACCGCGGCGTGGGTATGGCGCGGAAGTTACGAAATATTTCCGGCGACGAAGGTCGTGGGTTCGATCCCAGGCTCGCACGTCTGAGTTTTTCGGAATTTATGTGCAATATTACATGTGAAATCTACTACGAGATTTTCGGTGAAGGAAAACATCGTGAGAAAACCTGCACACATCTGCAAAGCAATTCAATGGTGTGTGTGAAGTTCCCAATCCGCACTGGGCCCGCGTGGGAACTATAGCCCACGCACCCTCATTGTGAGAGGATGATTACTCAAGTCGTTTTAAATCACTTAAATTTTATTAGATTCTTAGTTCAAATAATTTAATATTTGCCGCTACTGTCAACCTTATCACTAAAATCAACAATCACTAGTTATCACCTGGTTATGCTTTTGCTATCTTAACCTCTTTCGTCTCTGTCTGTCACTATTGGTGTTAGACAATAAGCAATTTACTGTGGTGCAAGTCGGGTTACCACCTCGTGTGGTCAAGAAGCTGCGGTTCGTTTTTGGATCCGTCCGAGAGGAAGAGCAGTGCTTGGCATCGGTTAATGATTTCCTGGCCGATTCTGAGGGATATCATTATCCATTGGCTGAGAGCCCGACAGGGGGGAGAGGTCTTTTGACCGTGTTCTACCGTACAACGTTGCCGACATTTTTGTCACAAGATTTTTGAATACTGTATTCATTACTTTGACATTGGCGAAATCATCGCATCTATCGATGGGGCCATATTGAAAAAAGAAGAAGAAGTAATTTACTGAATCAGGCGTTACCTTCCGTAGGTTCAATTTCAATGAACAAATAGCATCGCTTTGTGAACCGAGTGACACCTTAATTCGAGTCAAGATTGCAAAGTCAACGTTTTATCTAAAACAAACCCAGGGATAACTGATTGCTTTATTTTCTTGTGCTAACGGCCCTTCCTGTTTTCCCCAACTTTTTTGATGAAACGCCGCAAAAACTGCTTGATTGTAACGGGAAAAGTTTTGAGAAGTGACTTCGCTCTTTTTATTTGAGATTCGAATAAGATGTATGAAAACAAACATTTTAACAAAAAAAAACCGACTTCACTACGCACTAAAAAGAAAAAAATAATTGCATAATATTCTTCTACAACTTAATAATTAACTTACTTTTTCTACTTATCAATATATAGGTACGATCTAATGTTGTTACAATTATTGTTATTTCTGGAGTCGGTGTCAGCCAACGTACGCTTGTAACTACATACATAGTTACAGGTGAGATGTGCTTGTGTATAAAAGGGGTACGTATTAAAATACATAAAGTTTAAAATGTATAATGGGTTAAAATACATAATGGTTTATAATATTATAATGCGATTTTCTCAGAAAGTTACAAATTAACAGGATTGTTATAAAACAAACCTAACCTAACCTAAACCAATCTATAGATTACGATATCAAAAAAGCTCATTTAGCTAATAGTTTTACAGAAAATTGCGTTATACATTTTGAACCATTATGTATTTTAACCCATTATACATTTTAAACTTTATGTATTCTGATCCGCTCCCGTATAAAAGTTAATTTGTGAAAAGTATTTGTTAAAGTGTTCTCGTATTATTGTTGCTGGGTATATTGTAGTGTTTCCTTGGCTGACACCGACTACAAAAATAACAATAATTGTAACAACATTAGATCGTACCTATATATTGATAAGTAGAAAAAGTAAGTTAATTATTAAGTTGTAGAAGAATATTATGCAATTATTTTTTTCTTTTTAGTGCGTAGTGAAGTCGGTTTTTTTTTGTTAAAATGTTTGTTTATTTTTTTAATTTTTAGTGAATCTGAAGAACACTAACACTTTTTTCTGAATATGGGTAGACCTACTAAACGTGCTGCCATTTCAATTTGGTCCAGTTCTGACAATGGCACCCCTGAAAAACCGTATAAGTCTGAAATTAGCATTATTAAGTATCTATGTGTGCGACAAATCGTCAGTTTCATTTAAACGGCGCTGTCATATGAGCAGCACGTTTAGTAGGTCTACCCATATTTAGAAAAAAATGTTAGTGTACTTCAGATTCACTAAAAATGTATCAAATATTATAAATAATATAAGTCGGTTTTTTTTGTTAAAATTTATGTTTATTTTTTGATTTTTAGTGAATCTGAAGTACACTAACATTTTTTTCTGAATATGGGTAGACCTACTAAACGTGCTGCTCATATGACAGCGCCGTTTAAATGAAACTGACGATTTGTCGCACACATACTTAATGCTAAATGGAGGTCTAAAGGAGAGGCCTACGTCCAGCAGTGGACTTGTAATGGCTGAGATGATGATGATGACTTAATGCTAATTTCAGACTTATATGGTTTTCTCATGGGTGCCATTGTCAGAACTGGACTAAATTGAAATGGGACCACACGGTAAGCACCAGCTTTCAAATAAACAAAGAATCATTAAAATCGCTTCGCCCAGTCGAAAGTTATGAGGTAACAAACATAAAAAAAAAAAAAAAAAAATACAGACGAATTGAGAACCTCCTCCTTTTTTTGAAGTCGGTTAAAAATAGAGGCATGTCGCGGTCTGGTGAGCAAGACGGATATTTCTTTGAAATTGTGGGATATGTTATAATGACTTCGCTTTGTCACTACTAATATTATAAATGAAAAAGTAACTATCTGTTTTGCATTCACGCCTAAACTGTCGACTTAATGAAATTTGGTACACAGTATAGTTTTTATCCCGGAAAACCACATAGAACTCTACGCAGTCGTCGGAAACAGCGAGTGACAAATAAATGGATAACTTTAGTTTGCTACTCCGCGACATAGTGAGGTCGAGTCATCAAAACAGCTAACACTCTCGTTGAATGATTTCTATTCGCTATGCTTCAAATAATGATTAATGGGTAATGTGTAATGTTTAGACCGGTACACCCAGGGCAACATTTTCGACAAGAGAAGGTAAATTAGGTTCGGTATTTTCACCGTACAATACTGTATGTCGGTGCGGGTTCGAAGGGACTCATAGTTAATAATTATTTACAGAGTTTGCCCTACACGACCTTTTTAATTGAATGAATGAGTCTGTCACGCTGTGGGAAGGGCGCAGGCTGAAAAGCAGCGCTGATAGTTTTTTTTTTATATTAACTGGCAGCACATGCTGAGTCTATGCCTATTGCCACCTGCTGTTGTGTATTGTTTTGTGTAATCGTGTTATGTACACATATTGTTGTTTTTTTTTTCAAGATTATTATTGAGTGCATCTTTTGGATAACTGTGAATCATGGTATTTTTTTGTGTTGTGGCAATAAATATCTTTATTATTATTATTATTATTTGTTTTACCTCGACAGTCTCACCCTCACCCATCATCTTTTTTAAACTTACACTTTGTCGGTCCCTCGTTTAATGCTCCTCTCATCTACTCAAAGGTTAACTGGTAGAGATCCCTTATAGGGATAAGTTCGCCTTTGTGCATTATATTACAGGTTTTTTTTGTGAATTGTATCTGTATCTTTATATTTGTACAATAAAGCATTTACTTACTTACTTACATTCGTGAAATGTTCTTATAACTAATCAGTGCTGCAGGTGTCTAACGCCTCAGCGTAATGCTGAGCGAGCAACCGTTTCACATTCCGTTCTATTTTCACGTCTGTTTTTGGCTATATTTCTGCAATATTTGTGTGTCTTTCTATAACGAAATGTCTTCTTTCTTTTTTTGTAAAGCCGTATTAATTATGAAAAAATATTTGACTGTGACGAAGTTCCAGCTCTGCTTGACTCTCCGGGAGATGTGGAAAAGACGTGATTGCATTACTCAGTAATGCATGTTGCCATAAATTGCCTGAAACTCTCTCGTTTCAGTCAAATTATTAACCGTTCAACGTTATTCTCGTACTGCATAATCGCGAGTCTTGTTATAACAGTAGTATATGCCTAACAGAGACACAGCTCAACACAACTGACAAAGAAAATGGAACAGCACTGCAATAGACACAATATAATAACTCTTTGAACACCAGATTAAACAGTACCTGTTTGGATTCGATGTCGATTTTATGGGAGATTTGATAAAAGTCACTGATAATTATAACAATTAATTTATTGCTTTAAACTTGATGAACTTAAGGTAAAATGATACTGCTGCCTTGATTACCGAACGCGGACTAACGGCTTTAGTGCAATAAGCCGATGGCGTGAATTTGATGAGTTAGCTTTATATGAACGTGCGTAGCTCGTACAGTACCTACAGAAAACAACCTAAGTAGGTAACATCATCATCATTAGCTAAAAGACGTCCACTGCTGAACATGGGCCTTCCCCAAAGAGCTCCATGAAGACTTGACCTTGAGCGGCCTTCATCCAGCAGACTCCTGCGACATCCACCAAGTCATCAGTCCATCTCATCCTACGCTCTGCGTCTTCCGATAAGGCCTTAGAGAAAATTGCAAGGTATTATGTCAAGACAAAAAGGTGTATGATCTGTTCTTTGATCATCATGTTCACATCATTTAATTTCGATGACACTTACCACTCGCTCTTAAAATGTTTCCAATAATTATTTACTAGCTTTGGTTTCCTTAAAAACAACACACTTAAAAACGAGCTTAGGAATACATGATAAAAAAATTGCCGAATTGGTTTAGCCGTCCTCGAGGTATGCGCCTAGCAATATTAATTTTTAGAATTTTATATTAATTGTAGGAGCCTTTGTTTAGCAGTAGACGTCTTTTGGCTATACGTGGATGATTTATTTATCTCATGATATTATAGTAATGCTATAAATCCAAGCTTTGTCTTTGTATTGCATTTAGTGTCGTGGTGTCGCGAGTGAGTTCTGACGTTTCGCGACTAGGAAAGCGGCGCGAATTATTTGGTTCCCTCTAGTAATGTAAATATTGTCGCACATGCCCGGGATGTGTGTAGGAAACAGATATGGCTAGGAAATTATTGGCTAAAGCAAGTTTCTTGCGGCGCATTCTTCTTGGCAATGATATTTCCGAATGCCCTGGTAGTTTAAAAGGCATGTAAAAGAGCCCTTGGCGGCCTATTTGCAAAATAAACTTTTGGCATTGTTTTTTTTAATAAAATTGCATATGGCTCATAAGTGTATTCATACAAGACCTTGTTCAGGGTCCTGTGTTCGCCGCTGGTGTGGAGAGTTAAACAGCCTGTGAAATCAGTAGCACATGAGCTATCCCATCTTAGCTCTTTGCTGGCAACACATATTAATTTTTTTCTGATATTACGTTGGTAGTGCTCGGTCACCATCAGGCGACCCACTTTCTCGTTTACCTCCCTATTATATAAAAAGACTAGCTTCTGACCGCGACTTCATCTGCGTAGAATTATACATAAAAACCTTCCTCTTGAATCACTCTATCTATTAAAAAAACCGCATCAAAATCCGTTGTGTAGGTAGTTTTGAAGATATAAGCATACATAGGGACATAGGGACATAGGGGCATAGGGACAGAGAAAGCGACTTTATTTTATACTATGTAGTGATAATACCATGCAAAACGCCCGACCCACCATACGATCACCATCTCTAGGCTATATGTCCCACTGCTGAGTACAGGCCTGCTGTAAGTATTAAAAATTCTAATGCCGCATCTATACTCCATCGTTGCCCGCGTTTCGCAAGAATCTTCAATTTGAGCGCCCCTTGTTTATAGTAGTGTAGTGTATTTGATCACCTGAGTTTATTCTGTCCTTAGCTGCTATTGGGTAGTTTTGCGAATGTCGACGGAGTTTAACTCTGAGTTACGTGGCTTATATGGGAGAATGGTGCGTGTCATCAAAACAGTTCAAAGTAGTTTTATTATTAGTCACGCATAAGTCGGGTTCTATCTATTCATTGCTTTGTTTACGTAAAAGTTTATGGATTATGTACTATATTTTATCTGTGTAAAGGGAAATTGAAATTCTGTGAAAGTCGAATTCAGCAAATTATGACGTATTAAGTGTCACTTTTTTTGAATTATTCTGCAAGTTTAGAGATTAGCTTTTAAAATTACTTATGGTCTTTGAATTCTGAGATTTTTAGTTTTTTTTTAATTACAAAATCAAACTTCGATTTGCTCAAAGGTAAAACTTTCACTTTCGGTCAATTTTGTTGTAACTTGGGTCAAGGTTGGGAAGCTGATTATTTTACGTGTGAAAGTGCAGTTTGTGAGGATAATGTCATAAAAAAAACACTCAAAAAAACGTAACCAAAAAAAGTTACATGATGATAATCTGCTCGGCCCGAAAATTCTTGAAAAAATCTTTAAAAATTAATTACTCGAAAACTACAAAAAATCGGCCAACATACATGGGGTATATTCGGATAGCCCCGGATGTGAGGCATCTAAATTTTTTTTTTAGACGTCAGTGTTTGGACCACCCTGTATACAATAACTCTTTGTTGAACACCACATAAAATATAACAACCAACACAGAAAAAAGGTATACATAATGTTACAAGGTAACAATATACGGCCTTATTGCTACAGAGCGATCTCTACCTAACAAGCCAACTATAAGATTCATGCACAAGATGACAGATAGTGCTCCTTCAACATAGATTTAAATATGGGGTAAGATTTAGCGCACCTAATGATTATAGGCAAGGAATTCTACAATCGTAAAGCCTGAACAGTATAAGAATAGACATAGAATTTGGCATTAGAAATAGGTACAGTAAGGAGAAAAATTGGAGAACATCTTACAAAGGTAACGTAAATAAATCGCTCTCAAATTCAACACAATTTGTATGTAATGTATGTATGTAAACTCTTTATTGTGCAAAATAAACACGACAAAATACAATTGACAAACACTGAGATACATGCACAAAGGCGGACTTATCCCTTTAAGGGATCTCTTCCAGTCAACCTTTGAGCTTTGAGCTTTTGTTGCTACTTTCGATTGGTATTTCCCAGTAACATTCTTCCTAGAATCGGGCTCCTGGGCCATAAAATAAACCACAAAACCACCAAATCATCTATCAATAGATAAAATTTGACCGCCATTACCCTACCGAAAGCTCAAAATCAATCAAGCTCCAAGCTTTTGCAATCAAAAGCGTTTCATCAGAGACTCAGTGTATTTAATGAAAAGCTATCCGTCATTTCCATTCATTGGATACCTACTTTGTTGCAAACGTTTGGATGTAAGATCATCAGAATACGATTGTGGGGTTTAAATCGATGAATCGAGGGTGGTTGTACTCTGTAGGAATTTTACGTTTTTTAAGTTTAATTTTGTGGTCGTTTTGAAAATGTTTAATAGGTTTACTTTAAATTGTTAAAAACGTTGTTGAATCTGTGATTGTGTTTTACATGTGTTTACTTAAATTACATGATGATGATGTTGTGGTTGTGGCGTAGTTTAAGCCGGCCTCACTGTGTTGTTAACAGAACCCTGTCTTTACTGTGTTCTGTCATTACTTTTCAACATTCTTTTTAATCCTTCTGCTCCTATGTATCTTTTCGAGCGATTCAGCTATTTGGCTGCCGGTAGCCAGCATCGGCTACGGTCGAATGCTAATCTCCTTTTGTCCTGTCCTCCTTCATCTTCCAAAACTTACTCCAAATCCTTCACAGTTCACTCTGCTAGGCTGTGGAATCGGTTACCGACCTCCATCAGGCAGTCTGCCTCCGTGGCGTCGTTCAAGGAAGGCTTGAGGAAGATATGGCTCACACCATCTCCTTAGATATTGTGTGTACTCTTATTGTATTTTGTATGTATGCATGTGTGTAATGATATTTAGTAGTTTTTTATGTTTTTTATGTTTTGTTTATTGTGCTTAGATAAGTACGCTCTATTGTGGCTTTCACTATCTGGAATTTTAAACCTTCACTTTGTCGGTCCCTCGTTTAATGCTCCTCTCATCTACTCAAAGGTTAACTGGTAGAGATCCCTTATAGGGATAAGTTCGCCTTTGTGCATATATTAATGTTTTTTATTTTTTTGTGAATTGTATCTGTTTCTTTATATTTGTACAATAAAGCATTTACTTACTTACTTACTTACTTTACTGTTTATTTGGTCCGCGAGTCTAGCAAAAGCAAATGCCATATTTTTTAGGTACAAAATGTTAAAGTAACACAAGATTAACAAGCTTTTACAAACAGGAGGGGGGGGGGGGGGGTTAAAAGTTTTCTTAACTTGGATCCGGAAAGTTGGCTTACAAGTACGAGAACCTACGGCGAAATGATTAGAAAACTGGAGAGGATATCTCCGGATCAAAACAAGCCGCGTAAAGGATTGCGTTTCGCTAAGCCCAACTATTCGCTGATAGATTTGTTTGACGGGACCTTCAAAAGATGTCACGGATTGTTGGGGCTGTGGATGCGGTCGCGAGAGAAGCGATTAGCGATTACTAGAACTTGGTCTGAGTTTGTGACAGGCTCATGTGACGGCAATATAAAACACCCTTTTTGTACTTTTCCACACACGACATCACAAAGATGCATGCTGGGAGAGTCCATGTTTCTGATTCATTAGAAAAGACGGATAGTCTTTCGCATAATGTGAAAATACGTTTTGTGATACTAAATATGTTGTAAATATTCCTTGATGATCAAAGAGGAGCGCCACAAAGGGATTTTCCAATTTTCCCACGGGATAAAAGGTCGGTATAGAAAGTATAGACTATGTATTCAGTAGACATGTTCTTTGAAGATCACGTAGGTGTCATTTGGAGGATCAGAGGTGGTTAAATAAATTAGCAAAAATATTTTATTATAAATAGGTGAATCGACTTTGGAGTAAAACTAGTATACACACACACACACACACACACACACACACACACACACACACACACACACACGCACACACATACACACAATGTTTGTGGACTCCCTCACTAACAATATCGTTTTTTAGCTTGATTTCATGATAAATGGAATTTGTTGTTTCTGTGTTAGTTTTAAGTATGCTTCGCTTAACTGTATTTCTGTGGTCATCTGTCATTGGCTTTTTGCTTAGTACCTAAGTCTCATTATAATGTACTGTATTGCTGTTGATGCCCCAAATAAAATAAATAAATAAATAAATAAGAATAGATTTTTCGTATTTCCCAAAGAACATAATAATATGGATGGGATAAAAATAATGGAAGTGCGTGTCCATGCAAGAAACTGGGTTATTTCGTTTAGGTAGGTAGTAGGAAATCCTTTGTGGTAAAGTACGCCTCGCATTTGGCTGGTTTTTGTAAGTTTTCGATGGGAGAGAAGAAGAAGTTTTAGCGCAAATTTTGATTGTCAAAAGCTTGTATTGTAATAATATCTTAATATCTTGGTCCTCGGGACACTTCACTCCATGTGAACTAGTTCCAAACTAAGCAAATATGGTATCTTATACTATGGGTACCAGGCAACGGATAAACATACTTATAAGAATAAGAAAACTTTATTGACTGATACAGATACACACAGAATATTACTTATGGATAATTATTCCAACCAGCCAAATGGCCGCCACTCAGCTATGTGTCACGATAATATCCAGGATATTGTCGTGACGCTGATTTTCAGTGACGCCAGTTACAGAGTACAGCACAGTACAACACAACATAACACACACAACAGTATAACAGTAAGTACTATATAGGTAAATACATACAACATCTATGACTCGGGTGCAAACTTTCGAATTCACCATACAAATGCCTGCCCGTGCCTGAATACGAACCCGAAACCTTTAGCTTCATAGTCAGGGTCACTAACAAACATAGAAGACATCAGGACCACTCTAGAAGAGAACCGTTCGGGATGGAGAAAGATTAGGAGGCTTAGGTATGCCCAACGATGAGCCACACGCTGCTGAAGTAGATAATGAAATTGCCACCCTAAAGTGAATTAAAATTTTGGTGAATTTAATAGAAGAGTAGATTAGAAAAAAAAATCAGCTGTATTAATAATCTTGGCAAAAATTTGACCGAAACGCATTGAAAAAAATAGACTGATGAGTAATGCTTTTCAAAGTTTCTCGTGGAAGCAAGTTCTTTACCAGTTTATTTACCATCACAATATTATTTCTAGAAAACGCATTCATAATAAAATTTCTCTTTAAGGAGCATTTTTCTATCTCATAGAGTTGGTAGCTAAGCATTTTCTTTGCTCATTTAGCTTCCTCTAGAGATGCATATTTTTCATGTAAATTAAATTGGTACCTCATGGAAGTAACTTTTTGTTACATTTCTACTGCAACGAGCTAAAGTTGGGTCTGGGGATGAAATCCTGTCGGATATCTTTCGACTGTAAATACTTTTAAGTGTATCTGATTTCAGAAAGAAAGAAAAGAAAGAAATATTTATTTCTCAACAACTACAATTATATAAGTAGATACAGTTTGTATTTAAAAGAACTTAATATCTAATAGATAGCAAAAATTGTTAGTTGTTTCAAAATAGGATTCCAACTCAGCATGTGTCGGAGCACAGGGTGCAACGACGCTGTTTTTCAGTGGATCCATTAAACAACACAAAACATACAATTACTTAACCTAAGCATTTTAATTGTTTATTATTTTTATTTTATACCCTGTCTCCCGTTTGTCTCTATGACAGTGTCAAGACTTTTTTGTTACTGTAAGAACACTGTAGAATTAGGCGTTGCTTTGCGAAGATCAATCAGATTCATCGACCGACCGTTGCAGCGTCAACGTCCGATGCGAATGGTGTTTCAAGCATGTTAGTTTTGAATAAGCCAAACATATCCAGTTTACGAAATCTATGTTGTTGAAATATATCATTGAAGCCAGCAGAGGCTTGGGGATGTAATTTAATACAGGGAGGCCGACGAATTGAGCTCGTTTCGATAAAATTGGGGATATTCGCATAAATTGAGCGATAGCAAAATTGAGAGTTTACAATTTTATGCAATCGGCGCATAAAAGGGGATTTTAAAGTACGTTAAAAATTGAAATTTTTCGATTTATTTCATTAGTTGCGCTAAATATAAGAACTACCGTCATACCAAATTTCTAATTTCTGGGACAACTGGAAGAAAATTCTGAAGATTTAAGGGATAATTTCGTCTCTGTATCTGTTTATCTCGTTATTATGAGTGTATGTATGTAAAACTCTTTATTGTACATAAAACACAAGAAAGACGAACATAAAGACGAACGTAGTTACCTATCTTTTTTTTCTTAGACGTATTTTTCAGTTAGTGTGTTTTATGTTACAATAAAGAGTTATACATAAATACAACTGGAAGTACTTCACATATTCAGGCAGCATGGCACAGGAAACACCTTTTTTATATGATAATGACGGTATCTATTGGTTGCGTAGACTTAAAGAGTTAATTTTTCATTTACAGATCAAAGAGATGGCAGACCTCAATATTGGGAATGGATTTCAGGGTGTTATACCTACTACGCGTTCCTGAGACGGACAGACAGTCAGACAGGCAGAGACACATCAAACTGATTTTTTAAGATCATCACTATTATTACTACTTGTTGGTGGAGTAATTGCCGCTTCCGACAGAGACAGAGAACCCAAAGAATTTTATATTCTAAATTTTATATTCTCTGAGCCAAACTCTGAGTATGATACTCAGAGTTGACACGAAACTGAACAGTCCACACCACAGCTTCGGTACGCTACAGTGCCCAATCTAATATCGAGTACAGTCAACACGAATTTAAACGACGATACATTTTGCTAAAACCAACAGGCAATTCGAAACAGAGGTACGTGTGTACCGCGACTTGCGCTAAGTGCGAGAAGGATGGCAAACCGGGTGGATGTGGTATTTTAAACTTAGAATATGAAGACAGCTGCAAAATTTGGCCAAATGTGTGTAGTAGACTACCGTCTCTTTCTAGAATGAGGAGTAAGAATAATTATCCAATTCGGTGCTGTCATTTGGAGATTATGCGCGTACAAACATTTCGACGATTTATTTTTATTTATATAGAGTCGAAAGCAACGACGGTGCTAGAGAATCCACGCACGTGGCATCCCAAATGAGGGGCCGTCCCATATGCCGGGACACGAGTGTCATGCCGTCAGGTCTCTTACCATCATCGCGCGCCAGTCCAGCTGGCTCTAGAGTTGGCACGTTGATGCTGGAAAGAGCCCGATGGATTATATCATTGAGGCAGGCGTGGCGGGACAGGCGGCCGGCGCTTTTGGAGCAACTGAGGCCGTGGTGACCCAAACGATCCACATGAGTGCCACAAAGGCAACGGTTCAACGATAGCCGCCTCGAGCCTTAAACCCGCAGCCAACCTGAAACTATTATTGGATAAAAGGTCAACAACACAAGGTGACATGCCCAGTGTCATGAATAAACGAACATTGAGGTGATTTTTTCTACACCCACCTTCCTTTGTCCCTTTCATTTGCATACAAAAGTGCAACAGAGACAACGCTATAACTCGTTATCTTGGACATGGTTGTAGATACCTTCTCCAAAATACTGTTAGTCCTTCGTCGCACGAGGTGTTACCTTAGCGGTACAAATTGAAACGTCTCCTCTTCCACAGTTAGATGTAGGAGCTGTCTAGTTCTAGATACAACTGCGGTTGGTATTTCGAAGAACGGAGCATGATAGTATTACTACGAGCACACTTGGATTATTAAAGTAAATAGCGATTGTAGAACACGTAAAGTGAGTTTTGAGTGTAAAGCCAATATTTATTTCATACTAGCTGACCCGGCGAACTTTGTTCCGCCTTAAATTTGAAAAATTCCAGTGTTTTGGGCTGTGCTATCCCGCGGGAATTATGCAATTTTCCGGGATAAAAACTATCCTATGTCCTTTCCCGGGACTCAAACTATCTGTATACCAAATTTCAACTAAATCGGCCCAGCGGTTTAAGCGTGCAAAGGTAACAGACAGACAGACAGAGTTACTTTCGCATTTATAATATTAGTAAGGATACAAGAGAAATTAAAACAATTGAACTACTGAATTAAAAACGAATTAAAAAGTAAACTAAAATTAATCTTAAAATAAAATAATTAAAAAGGAGGGGCCCCGTGGCATAGTTCCACAGACGCTGGCAGCATTCCCCCTTTGGACAGCGATACTAATACGCTGGCCAAGGAAGCTGCCAGTTCTGCGGTCACCCGTAGCGTCTATTAGCATCTTCGAAATACCTTTGAAGAGGCTAATAGCGCTAAGACCCCACGGACCAAGGGTCTCAACACCGAAAGGGACAAAGTTATATTCGGTGCTGAGAACCCTATATTTATTTTTCTTGCCTTATTAATTGAGTTATTAATCAAGGATGCTTCATCTTCCGGCTTATGTTTGAGACATGAGAATATTCCTTCCCGAACGATATGTTCTTCGAGCTATGTGGCTACACTGCCCATTGCCACTTTAATCTAATTTTTCAAACTATTTTAATGTCAAAAGAAAAAATTAAGCACCGGCTCTTACCAAAAAAAATCTTCTACCTTTATGTGGTGATTTTTTCCTCACGTCCTACAACCACATAAACCATCAACTTAACGTCATCTTTTCAGTACTCGTGGTAGGTAAAAATACGCGCGTTTCCCCCATAATGATGATCTAGGTCATAATAACTTAAGGGTCGTTTACCCCCACTTCCCCCCCACAGGATATTTAGGCCGCCTCGCAAATTCTAAACTGGGAATCAGTTGCACCGAAAGTTTAATAAATTATTCAGTTTCGTAATTATTAAAACGAATTTCATGAATATTTTATAAATTGGATTGGGATAAAGTTAGCAATTTGGAAGAACCAGGACGTAGAGTCATGAGAAAAAGAAATAATGGCACAGGTTGCTGACGGGTCTGTTCTTCCTTCAAAGGATTGTGTCTTAAGATAGGAACTGAGTCACGAGTGTGTAAGTAGTACTTAAATAAGTGTTAAGTACTGTACTGAGATAAGTGTTAAGTACTATACTGTGAGAAGTAGTAAGTACCTACTGTTAAGTATTGTACTAAAAAAGTGTTAAATATAGGTATTGCACTGCGATAAGTGTTAAGTACATACTCTACTGAAATAAATGTTAAGTTGGTAACTTGCACTGTACAGTCAGCATCAGGAGTAGATAAACAGTCGAAGTCTAAGAGGTCCAAGTGGTCACACGGCTCTATCACCAAAGTAATAAGATGGTGTGTAGGTCATTTTGAGCTCTTCGACTGTTTATCAACTTCTGATGCTGACTGTACTATACTGAGATAAGTGTTAAGTACTGTACTGAAAATAAGTGTTAAGTACTGTACTGAGATAAGTGTTAAGTACTGTACTGAGATAAGTGTTAGTTATTGTACTAATATAAGTGTTAAGTTGTTGATACGTCTGATTGTAAACCAAGTGGTACCTGATCATTACACATAAACAGATAACTCACGTATAAAAAGTCGAGTGATGCTCGACATGTTTCGGACTATTTCGTAGTCCTTCTTCCTAGAGCGCTCGCCCCGGCGGCAGCGAAACGAACACTGCGCGCCAGCGCTCTGCTCGCGCGGCTGTTCGACGCAACTGACAGCGGCGCACAACTACCCTCGTTTTCATCGTCATTTTTATTATTGTCAAATGTCGGGCAGCACACAACACTGATCACGTCACTCCGTAAAGGTTCGCTCACACTCACCGTTTGGTCAATATTTAGTGGTACCTGGTTTTTATCTTTCAATATCTTCTTCATGAAACACCCATAGTGCCACAAAACACTTATTTTATATTTATTCTATTATACTAAATTAAACACGATGCCACATTACTGTCGCACCATATTAGCCGCGTTGAAACATCTTAGCTTCAAAACGCTCTGACAAAATTGTCGACACATTTTCTTGTGCAAAGTCTGGTTGAAGATAACTCGAGAAAATTAGCACTAAAGGGACGTGAGGGTACTCAATGATACATACACGTGACAGAAATATCTACACAAGTTATTTTGACATCGTAATAATCAAAGGTTTGTATACAAACCTATACTAGTATTATAAAATCTCCCATGCTGGTCTGGAAGTAAAGAAAAACATAGAATGTACCAGTCGCCTCTCTTCCCGCGCAGATGCCATCGAGGGAACGGGCGAAAATGATGCGGCTAGCAACCCATCACTATTTTTATTTCATTTTCCACCTACACGCCCACAATCTTGCTAAACGTGGCCTGTAGGTCTTGTTACCTCAGGCTCTGTCTATCCCTTGAAGAAGATGGGTATGTGTGTATGTATATTACAAAGAGGTAAAGTTAGTGACTTTGTGAGGTTGTAGGGGGTTTGTGACGTATCTACAGAACCGCGGTTATGAAAATTATTTTACCAATAGAAAGCCACATCTTACACCAAATCGGTAGGTACTAGATATTCTTAATCATAATGTACACTTCCTTTTATATATCTACGTGTGTGCAAGACTGCACAATCTTTTTAAATAGGTAGTTTTTTACCTTTTTTAACTGTTTATGGTTTTCAAGACGATTGACTGATCAGACTTTTG
Organism: Pandemis cinnamomeana; assembly: GCA_932294345.1. Taxonomy (NCBI): domain Eukaryota; kingdom Metazoa; phylum Arthropoda; class Insecta; order Lepidoptera; family Tortricidae; genus Pandemis; species Pandemis cinnamomeana. Next base: position 11,807,528 of record OW028721.1, read on the forward strand.
TTTCTACCGAAAAAAACAATCTATATAAAAAGGTTGTGCAGTCATGCACACAATATTTGGAAGCAAAATAATAAGCACTGGTTTTCGGTAGAAACAAAAGTTAAAAAAGGTTTAAAAAACTATCTAAAAAGGTTGTGCAGTCTTGCACAGTGTGTATAAGTAAATGTGTGTAAGTAAATGTTTCTCTCGGATTTGACAGCTTGGCAGCGAACGTGTTAAGATAAACAAGCAACGTTACGGTGTGATAGACGATCGACAGATTGCAGCAGCAGCCTCGTGCGGACTCTTTACGAGCACATTATGCAACATGCACATCTTGTATGCAAAACATATGGCCCTTCAACTTTCCTAAACTAGCCTAACTTCGGCCTAGCCGATTTAGGAACGTTTTATTAGATGCAGTGTTAGTAGAAATTTAGGTCCGAGGAAGTTACTTACGCAGTTGAATAAGAAAGGATTCTACTTCTATAGAATGACCTAAAACGGGTCCTCGCCCGCGCGGCACAGGGGCGCGGGGTAGGACAACAAAGGGGGCCGAGAGCGGTGCAAGCGGGTAGTGCGCTTGCCGCCCGCACCTCTCTCGGCCCCCGCGGTCGTCCCACCCCGCGCCCCTACACCTCATTTAAGCGGTCGCTCTAGTTTCCATCATTTTCTTTCGTTAAGGGAATTTGTAGAGATTCCCTGCTTTTCACAGGCAATATTTTGAAGATCGTAAGGTTTCAGTTGGCGGAATACAAATGGCACGAGACCGCATTACTTGGCGTGCTCATGAAGAGGCCTATGCCCCACATTGGGTGATCACAAGCTGAAGAAGAAGAGAGAAGGTTTTAGATAAGACTTTTCCTTTAATACACTGTTTTAAAACGAATCAGAAATACTTAATAATAATAATTCTCTCTACAACTGGCGTTATCCCCAAAACACTCCACGCAAGCCTCCGGGCTCTAGATATACGTCCATCCACATACACACTCCTACAAAAAGCTGTCATCCTCAACACACGCCGTATAGTAAGAAAATTCTTGTCCATGTCATAAATTTGCATAAAAATAAAGTACTTGGCTTAGGTCCGTGCGAAGTATTTCCTCCTAGGGAGAGATTTAGTTAAAAATAAGAATAATAATAGTAATATCCTGGGACAATTGACACCAATAGACCTAGCCCCAAACTAAGCAAAGCTTGTAATATGGGCACTAGACAACGGATAAACATACTTATATAGATAAATACATACTTAAATACATATTAAATATCCAAGACTCGAGAACAAACATTCGTATTTTCATACAAATATCTGACCCGACCGGGGATCGAACCCGGGACCTCAAACTTCATAGTTAGGTTCTCTAACCACTAGGCCATTCGGTCGTCTTCACAATTATTCAGTAGGTAAATGGATTAGTTAGACTGACTACTGCTATTTTTTCAGGATTTTTAACTATATTCGATTACCTACCTAATTGATGATTGGCGTTCAAAATGAGCAGCGTCAAAAGGGCGACCTAATTTTTAAATAGAATATTAAAATATAAACTCCTGAAATATTTCGGTATACTTGTAGGTTTCTAAACTTAAAATTAGAACAGAAAAATCCGAAAAGTGACGCGTCCTACACCACCCATAGTAGGTGTGTAAGCCTTCGAATAGCTGTCACGTGACCTTGTTACTATGCGAATTTTTGTCGCCAATCGTCATCTGTTTGAATTATGTGTCTGTACGATACAGTTACAAACTCCCGCGGAACATCTACTGCTCACTAGGGACGAGAGAACACGCTGTTTTTTCAAATGATAGGTAATATCAAGTAAGTCATTTTATATTTAACTAGCTTCTGCCCGCGACTTCGTCTGCGTAGAATTATACATAAAAACCTTCCTCTTGAATCACTCTATCTATTAAAAAAAACCGCATCTAAATCCATTGTGTAGTTTTGAAGATATAAGCATACATAGGGACATAGGGACAGACAAAGCGACTTTGTTTTATACTATGTAGTGAAGTGATACTTTAATTGACTTGCTCGCAAAACTACTAAGTAAAGGATTGCGTAGCAGGGTCATTGAACTCAAGGCCAGGCAATCCTTTCTGTGGTCGATAAAATTCTCCTTTGTTTCAAATGAAAGACTTGATTTAGGATCATCAATCATGGAATCAAACTCAGATTCCATCACTTTTGAAATAACTTCCCGCGTACAATTTTCTTTATCAAGTTTTGTTAATTTTGATAACAGACGCGAAGTTTCATTAGATATTTTGTGGTTATTAGATAAAAATCAGGTGAAAAAAATGCTACCTTAGTCAATAGTATGGAAAAGCTTTTTTATCATTCGAAATATGCACGCAAAACATCCCATTTTCTATGCTGGTAGTCCTTCAATTATATTTAGAATTCTTTTTCAAGTTTTTAATGTTCGGTGTGAAAAGTTGTATGCGCCACTTGGGAGCAAAATTATGATTATGGGCGTTAACACTTGAACCCTTCATTACGCTCAGGATTGTTCTGTAGAATCCTTCGCTACATTCTGGATTCAATGTAGCGCCCTCGCCGTAAATACATCATTTTGCTCCCTCGTGACACAAATAACTATTAATATACAGTTAGTATTTATCTTTATTCCCGCAAGGAATACGCCACGACAATAAGCAAGAGCAGATGAAATTTTCTCACCGTGTCCTTCGTTGTGTGAGTAAATGGTTTTAAGTTGGGCTTTAAAAGTAGCGATTTTAATTCTAAAAGACACTGAAAATAGCAGGTAACTAAGCTGTTACCAGCTGTCACATGTCCTTGTTACTATGCTAACTTTTGTCGCCAAACGTCATTATGTTTGAATGATGTGTCTCTACGACACAATTACAAACTCCCGTGGAACAACTACTGCTCACCAGGGACGAGAGAAGGCGCTATATGAAATTAGAAGGCCCCAGCTGCCTGTTACCCACGTGCTATGGGTGGTGTAGGGGTATAGCACGCGTCACGGAATGACGAGGATCCGGGTTCGATTCCCGGCCATAGCTTTACTTTTCGGATTTTGAGTGTGTTTAGAAATTAAATTTCTAACGGTAAAACCGTAAAAGTAAACATAAAAAATCAAGAAGTAAAAATTCTTGATTCATTTGATAGTATTAATATTGTCTTTCCGCTGGTCTAGGAGCCCCATTTTAACTTCGGTGTAAGAAGGGGATTTCGCATAAAACATACGCAAGGTGGAAATATAATTAATTGAGTCTATTCCTAGCTTTAATCCCTTTTATTTCACACGAATTCTGAATGTTATAGGCGATGACGCTAGCAACCCATCACTATTTTGATTACCCTTTCCAATACGCCCTTAATCATGCTAAACATGGCCTTAAAGTTTTGTTACCTTAGGCTCTAGGCTCTGGCTAGTATAGAATCTTGAGCCAGTAATATCACCGACTGTCTTACTCTCCACGCCGGAACACAGCAATGCAAGCACCGCTGCTTGGCGACAGGATTAGCGAAGATCGTGGTAGCGATCTGGAGGGGCTTTGCACGAGGTCCTACAATCCAAAACTCTACATCTACATACTACATCTAACGTACATCTAACCTAAAGTTACTCTGCTTGGCTGTCAATGCAATGTTGTCTTCTTCTTCTCTCCTTAATGGCGGCCGTAAGGCTTGGGCCAATGTCAGTGTGGTAAAAATATAATGTTGTCATTTCACTTCATTTCCTTTCCTTCTATTTTTCTATTGTCTGTGATGTGGCTGTCTATGCTTATTTTGTTTAATTTTTTCCTTTTTAAAGACAAAGGGCTTTGTGCCCGGGCAACCACATCCAATTATATTTTATTACCTATGTTTAGTGTCTATTTATTTCTTACCGTTATTTAATGTTATCACCCTATGGTCCCAACGGAAGACCAGCGCTGGCTGTAAGGCCAGCAAATGCTGAGTTGGGACCATTTTGTGACAATTTATTTGTGATAATTTATTTTGTTTCATTTATTTTATTTGATGTTTTGAGACCAAATAGGAGACGTTTTGGAAAAAGGTCAGGTCAGGAGTACCCGAAACCGACGAGCATGTATGAAGAGATTGATGACTGTGGATGAAACGAAAGAAATATGTCAGGATCGTAGCAAGTGGAACAAAGTAGTCTCTGCCTACCCCGATGGGAAAGAGGCGTGACGATATGTATGTTTTGTGATTGTCCTAAATAAACTTTTTTCTTTCTTTCTTTTTTTTTCAAAACCTGCAAAAAACTTGCACTAGAGTCTCAGAAACACAACGGACATCGTTAACATAGTATAAATTGTACCTCGAGTTTAATGAAGCTATCTGAGCTCAACTCCAAATTACTAGGAAACTAGTGTTCGATATTACAGTGCATAACTTAAGCGCCATTGAAACTTACTAAGTTCCTGCATAGATTGGATTGGATTCTAGTAGCTTCTTTAGAATATTGTTTTGAAAGCGGATTAAGATTGGAGCTGTGTACCAATATTGAAGTCAGTTTGTGTTCCTACAGAGTTCATTTTGTCTAGGATTTGTATTGTAAAGAAGAAAGAAAGAAAAAATTTATTCCTTTTTGCAAGACACAATTAGAGAATAAACACAATTTTATAGAAAATAATCAAGACATGAAAAATAGATCATGAGCGTTGTGTGTGTCTTCGCAAAAGTGAAACGGTCGCTGGCTCAGCATTCCGCTGAGGTGTTAGACACCTACAGCATTTGTACGGTCAAGTGCAAAAATAAGTATCGATATGAACTTCTCAAAAGTATGTCCCACGACCTTATTACGCCGGTGTCAGAGCGTATGACACTTATAATTGAAACTTTGACTAGATACATATTATTACACTTGACTGTACATACATACATACCGTCACGCCTCTTTCTCACAGGGGTAGGCAGAGACTAGATTGTTCCACTTGCTACGATCCTGACATCTTTAATTTCATCCTCATCCATCATTCTCTTCATACATGCTCGTCGGTTTCGCGTACTCCTGACCTGACCTTTATAGGATTTGTTTAATTTGAAAATTGATAAATGGTTTTGCGTGTACTGTGTAGAATCAAGCGTTATTTTGCGGTGATCCAGGAGAGCAGGTTAGGTGAATGGATAACCTTAATTTTGGTACCGCAAAACGGGTGAGTAAGGACTAAATTGTTCCGGTGGAACGAATTTTAGTTTAATAATAACTAGTTGCCCGCAACTTCGTCTGCATTGAATTCGTTTATCGCTATCCTGCAGGGATTACGCAATTTTCCGAAATAAAAAGTAGCCCAAGTACCTATGTGCTATTTTAGACTATAATCTATCTATGTTCCAAATTTCATCCAGATCAGTCCAGCCGTTCTGGCGTGAAAGAGTAACAAACATCCATCCACCCATACTTACAAACTTTTGTATTTTTAATATTTGTAGGAATTATCTGTCGTTTAGTTTCATAGTCGAAACTCTAAACAATAAACACTAAAATATAGCCAAATCAGCTCACTCCGTAATAGGGTCAGAAGCTGAGCAGAGTTGGGCAAAAATTATCTATTTACGAAAAACCGGGAAGATAACTAAATCATCTTTTATTTGGTGTAACTAAATAATCCGTCATTTGTTATTTTGAATTTATCTATATTCATTTTTATCTAGATAAATTAGTTAGTTTTAAATAAAAGATGAATTTCAGTGTGACGGTTTGACCCCACGTGACATTCTGTAATCATTTATTATTATAAGCTTACTTCAATAACAAACGAGGTCGGTTATCTTCATCTAAATAATTTATTTGTGATCGAATTTATTTTCGAAGAAATTTATTTGAAATAATTATCTGGATAACGCCCAACTCTGGTCAGAAGGTATAGGAACAAATAATCAAATTACGATAATATTTTTTTGACGTGATATGTTTTTCAAAATCGGGCACCAGCATGTAGCAGCAGGACGCACGCCTTAAACTAAGTCCAAGCAATTTCAATTTTAATCAATGACCATTTGCCCGCAGACGTGAGAACTAATGTCTTAGTTAATGTTGGCTTGGCATGTAGCAGAAGCCATCACAGACCATTCACGGCGATGATGGCCTCATCTGGCCCAAAACCACCAATTATATTTACGGACACAAACACAATCGCCCATCGAATTGAATGGAATCGCTGTACACGGCCAATTATTCGGACGCATGTGGCCATGCCAAGGTATAAACCGGTTTCAACATAATGTCCGATCCGAAAATGACCAGTTAATACCGGTATTACGGTACAGCTACGTTTTGCGTTGGATATCTGGGTGTTGGGACGGTTCTGGCCATAAAAAAGACAGCCAAATAGAGGGATACGCCTTGTAATTTTTTATCACTACACATAATACAGGGTGTTAGTGTGAGTGGATAATCCTTGAACTATGGATAGAGGGCACTTAGGACGTTATAATAAAGCTATAATAGGTTTAGTAAAAGTGTCACGGTTTCCGAGATATTCGGACTTTTAGGTTTTTTCAAAAATGAACACCCTTGTTCAATGTTTTGATCATAGCACCATTTTAAGCTAACTTTTTATTTTTTTTATTTTTGCTCAATATTCTTGAGTAGTACTTGTGTTATCAGATAGGCATTACTATTTTTGTGAGACTACATAGTGTTTTTTTAAAATTTGCTAACTTAATTTTTGCGTTTTCAATCGTACATTGATCCAATTTTCAGCTCTGTTGCAATTTTCAGTTGGCGGATCCGTCCGAGGGGAAGAGCAGTGCTTGGTCCGGTGCACCCTGGGCATCGGTTAATGATTTCCTGGCAGATTCTGAGGGATATCATTATCCGTTGGTTAAGAGCCCGACAGGGGGTCGGGGGTCTTTTGACCGTGTTCTACCGTACAACGTTGCCGACATTTTTGTCACAAGATTTTTGAATACTGTATTTATTACTTTGACATTGGCGAAATCATCGGATCGTTCGATGGGGCCATATTAAAAGAAGAAGAAGAAGCAAGGACATTAGATACTTCAAATTAATAATATACATAACTATTTAAACTAAAAACTAATACCCTAAACCGACGAGCATGTATGCAGAGATTGATGAACGTGGATGAAGCGAAAGAGATGTCAGCATTCCTTGCAGTACGGAGCTCTGAAACTATCCAAAAGTTTCCATACTGGAGGCAATATCTTCTGAAGGAAATCCACAATAATTCTAGGTATCCAGGGCTTGCGAGCAAGACGTAAATTTCAATAGGCTAGAGACCTAGGCCGGTAAGCCGCCGTGTAAATCTCCGGGGCGCATAATATCGCCACATTATATACTCTAGTGCTGGAATACAGATTGGATGTTGGGTGGATGCTAAATAAGATTATGTGGAATTAAAGCAAAAACATACACGGACGACATTGACGTACAATAAACAACTAGACTCCCAATCACGCTCAAAAACTGTCCGAAGCAAAAGTCTGAACACGCGTCTATTGTTCAGAGTTTTTGTTCAGTTGTGTTTCGACCGCGCTTTGATAACAATGTATATGTCTCTTTCGCACCGTAATCTTACTATTGAGAACAAAAGAGACAGGCAGGTTTCCAGCGCGTGGCATCGTGTCATTACTTCTCACGATCCTACGCCATTGATATTAAATATTACTGCCACGAAATAAGGTGTCAATTTGAACGAATATGTTAATGTTATCTGTCTAAGTAGATGTGTTGACACACACAACACATAGACAAAGCAACTCTGACGTTTCTTGAGGAACCTTGGTTAGCAACTGAGAGTCTAGTTGTTTATTGTAAGTCAATGACGGACGACGACGGACGTTCCGAGACCAAATAGGAGACGTTTTGGAAAAAGGTCAGGTTAGGAGTACCCGAAACCGAAGAGCATGTATGAAGAGATTGATGGGTGTGGATGAAGCGAAAGAAATATGTCAGGATCGTAGCAAGTGGAACAAAGTAGTCTCTGCCTACCCCTGTGGGAAAGAGGCGTGACGGTATCTATACATATAAAATTCAAAGTCCTGACTGACTGACTGACTTAACTATATATCAACGCACAGCCCAAACCACTGGACTTAGAGACTTGAAATTTTGCACATAGATACCTTATACAATGTAGGCATCCACTAAGGAAGGATTTTTGGAAATTCCCACGGGATAAGGAAAAAACGGGAATTACATATTCGACTCCGAGTGACGCTATCTCAGTAACTATAATAACTAGACTCTTCAAATTTGATACAAAAGTAGGTGATTACAAAACAAAGAAACTAATTTCAGGATTTTTGGAAATTCCCACGGGATAAGGAAAAAAACGGGATTTATATATTCAGTTCTACGGGATCGATTTTTCGTTTTACTGTTCATATAAAAATGGAAATTTGGCCTTCAAGTTCCCTTGGGGAGTGTAGGGGAGCACTAAAAAAAAGGATTTCCCGAAATTCCCACGGGAACGGGAAAAACGAGACTTTTCGTTTTACTGGTTGCAGAAAGCTGAAATTCGGCATGTAGGTTGCTTCGGGAGTATAGAGGTGCACTAAGAAGGTATTTTTCGAAAATCCCACGGGATAGGGAAAAAAACGGGATTTTTGTTTTACTGGTCGTAGAAAGCTGAAATTTGATAAGAGCCTTCCTTGATGAGTATATGGGCGCACTAGGAAAGGATTTCCAGAAATTCCCACGAGAACTGGAAAAACGGGATTTTTCGTTTTACTGGTCGTAGAAAGATGAAATTTAGCATTTAGCTTCCTTAGGGAGTGTAAGGGAGCATTAACAAAGGATTTCCTAACATTTTTACGGGAACGGGAATTTTTAAGGTAGAGATCGCTATTAAGCTAAGACCGCCTATTGTCTATTTTGTTCTTTGTTTCTGTATTGTTTTGTACTGATTTGTGGTGTTCAATAAAGAGTATTTGTATTGTATTGTATCTATACATATAATAAAATCGTTGAGACCAAAAAACCTGTACATTGAAGATTTAAAAAAAACCGACCAGAGTGACTTAAAATCGGTAACTGAACAAATTAAAACCATTTTTAAAATTTTTGTTTGTTTGTTTGTTTGACTGAGCATCACGTAAAAACAACTGAAGGGATATTAATGAAATGTTCACAAATCGATTTCAATAAATTCAGAATAGGATATAGGCTACAGAAATTTTGGAAAATTTTGAAAAAGGGGGTGAAAAAGTGAGAGTGACTGACGTGATCAGTGTTGTGAGCTGCCCGACATTTGACAATAATAAAAATGACGATGAAAACGAGGGTAGTTGTGCGCCGCTGTCAGTTGCGTCGAACAGCCGCGCGAGCAGAGCGCTGGCGCGCAGTATTCGTTTCGCTGCCGCCGGGGCGAGCGCTCTTGGAAAAAGGACTACGAAATAGTCTGAAACATGTCGAGCATCACTCGACTTTTTATACGTGAGTTATCCGTTTATGTGTAATCAGTTTACACCTGTTTTTTTTTCAAGATTCCGTGTGACAAATTATTATTTTCATGACGTAATTCTAAAAGTATAGTTTCGTACACACTTTCAGTGGTTCACGTGACAAATTTAATAATCACGTAATAATAATAATTTTGATATCGAGAAAAGCCGTAAAGTATCACAAAAAACACACGCGGACGAAGTCGCGGGCAACAGCTAGTGTATGTATATGTATGTAAAGCTAAAACATAAAAAATAGCCGACACGTCAGTCTCTAAATCAACAAACACAATTATTGATGTCATGTCTAAGCACAACGTTCTGTGTTGCTTAGACAACCGTTTGAACACTAACATACATGTAAATAGATTACATTATCAGCCGGTATATTATCAGGCGCTATAAAGCCTCTAATACGCCCATTTAATATATTACACGTTACATACAGACAAGTTGTAAAACATACAGTACTTGCCTGTACTCTTCACGTTATTTTTCAAATAAAACAAGACATACAAAACCTAAAACTAACAAATGAATAACCGCATAACCATCAATCTAATATCGACACAAAACAATTCAAACATAAAACAATTATAACAACTATACATCCGCCTTAACATCCATCATAAAAAGTAGATTTAAGTTGTGGCAATTGATAAATAGGCCAATTCGGATACCGTTTCTTGAACAGATTGATAATTAGACTTCTAAGCTAAGTTTGAGGGGTTTCACGGATATTGTAAACACTGAAATCTGTCCTCACAGATCACACACACTTGTATAAGTGGCGTCACACGGCTGTTACAAGTGCACGCGGAAGCTGTGTCGCGCGTGAGATGACCACCCATGTTTTTCTTATTATTCGCTCTAAAGACTGGTACCTAGTATTTTTACTTATGACACAGATTTCGCGTGCTCTTGTGGAAGCTGTGGTGGATAGGGCATACATTAAGAAGATTTCTTGCCCGTTAAACAGTCTTTTTCTTTGTTCTTAAATTGTCTCCATTTTTATTGTCTCTATTTTTTCATGTCTTGATTATTTTCTATAAAATTGTGTATATTTTCTTATATTTATGTCTTGCAAGAAGGAATAAATGTCTTCTTTCTTTCTTTTCTTTCCTTTCTTCAATGATAATTCGCGATTTCACTCATAATTAACTTTTTTTTTTATATGAATAGGAAGGCATACGAGCTTTCCCCGGCTGTCTTACTCTCCACACCGGACCTTACTGCCAATACCGTCTTCACCATAAGGGCACACGGGGCCCGTGCCTAGGCCCCTATTTTCAGGGGGCCCCGAAGGACCGACAGTTTCTTTCACACATTTATTCTCAAAACATTTTTATTGGGCACATTTCGCTTTTTTTACTTTCTAAAAACTCTTACAGCCTGTAATTAAATGCACTAACACTGACATACTACACACACACGCGCACACATACACTCACACACACACACACACACACACTCACACACACACACACACACACACACACACACACACACACACACACACACACACACACACACACACACACACACACACACACACACACACACACACACACACACACAGCCCCAAATTCTTGTGTGCCCAAGGGTAGTTTAGTTTAAGTACCGTAGTTTAAGACGGCCTAATAGTAAAAGTATCCGTGATAATGCCAGCTTTGGATTCATCTTCATCCAGCTCCGCCCATCTCTTTTATTAAATAGCCGCACTGCCTCACGTACATGCTTCCGCCTCGCGGCGTCGCCTGCATTGGGATTACATGAGATGGGATTTTACGTTGATAACTAGCAACTATTTGAGGAAGACCTTTGAGCCGCTACATTCTAATTTGAACATAATTCGCTTGAAGTCCCGGCTGGTCTTTTGTAGGAATTTCTGGGAAAACTATTCGAGAAATACTATTCGCATTTTGTGGTGTATGTTTAGTTTTATTTAGATGTATTACTTTACAAATGAGTTTATGTGAGACCGATAGAGATCCCTTCAACGGATAAGGTCACTTTTTTACATCAACTGTTCATTCATACATATATCACATATTTATCCCTTACGGGGTAGACAGACCCTAAGATAACAGAACCATAAGGCCACGCATCGCATAACATGATTCCTAAGACTTTCGTATATTCCCTCGATGGACTTTTACCATTTTTTTCTATGTTTAAGATAATACCTACCTACCTAAGCATAAAGAGATAGGTATTAGAAAATAAGTTTTTTTTTTACTACGAACTGACCAGTGATTGACCTCTATCTCACTTGGTGGAAGGTGCAGATGAGGCCAAAGGTGTAACTCACTGGTTCTTTAAGTTAACGTGAATTGTGGTAAATAAGAAACTTTACTAGCGTCTTTTTAAGTACCTACAAACGCTTAATAAAGTTTCTTATTTATCACGATTCACTTTAATTTGTTTTTTTTCTATCAAATTAACAACAATAAAGTTGAAAGTAACAATGACTTTTCATGAAGTCCAAAAGTCCCGATGAGGAAAACCGGTGGCACTTTCTTAAATCTCCAAAGTGTGTTGCCAGTTACAAGTAAAAAAAAAAACAAAAAACCTCCAAAATAAACAAATATCACGTGCAAAAATTGCTAATAAATTAAGCAACAGTGTCATCTAATTACTCCTTAATTGAACAATTTTATACAACGCAGCCAATATTCTTTATAAAGGTAACTAGCAAAATTTGATCCAGTTGATTTAAGAAAATTTCTCATGAAAATGTTTTTTATTGAATCAGGCGTTACTTTGCAGAGGTCCATTTTAATGAGCAAGATAAGTGATGAAACATACCTATATATTATGTTTTTCATGAAATCCCTCCTTCCACTGCTGTCACATAAAACACATATAAATCCCACAAACGCCCTACGCCCACAATCATGCTAAACGTGGTCTTTAGGTCTTGTCACCTTAGGCTCTGTCTACCCCGTAAGGGATAGGGACGTGATTTATGTATGTATGTAAAGTTTGTGTGTGTGTATTACTCCTTCACGTTAAAATAACTAATTATGGATGAAATTTGGTATGTTAGCTGGTTGTTTGGAAAACACAAGCTACTTTTTATCCTGATTTTCCCACGGGATTAGAACATCTCCGAATGTACACTGACGGAGTCACAAGGCACAACTACGTATAGGGCTAGGAAAATAATAATGTTGCTGGTATGACACCATTTTAGATTCCAATGAGGAACGAAAACCTCAGAAATGCTTTAAAATATTGAAATAGGTAACAAAATTTTATAAGGTCTGGCAACATTACAAAGTTCCCGAGCTAATTCTTTTCGTGTAAAATGCAAATGGAATCTTATATTTCATTTCGTGCCGGAGGTCGGCTCACAATTCTTTTCTAAGAAAATTTTATAAGACTTGCTCCTAGTAGGTCGCGAAGTTCTGTAAACCGAATTGTTAATTAGTTGTTTCTTATGTAATTCTTTGATAAATACATGTCATACACGTGAAGAAGACTTTGTTCGTAATAAACCATTGACTTACAATAAACAACTAGACTCTCAGTCACTAACAAAGGTTCCTCAAGAAACGTCCGAGTTGCTTTGTCTATGTGTTGTGTGTGTCAACACATCGACTTAGCCAGATAACATTAACATATTCGTTCAAATTGACACCTTATTTCGTGGCAGTAATGTTTAATATCAATGGCGTAGGATCGTGAGAAGGAATGACACGACGCCACGCGCTGGAAACCCGCCTGTCTCTTTTGTTCTCAATAGTAAGATTACGGTGCGAAAGAGACATATACATTGTTATCAAAGCGCGGTCGAAACACAACTGAACAAAACTCTGAACAATAGACGCGTGTTCAGACTTTTGCTTCTGAGAATTTTTGAGCGTGATTGGGAGTCTAGTTGTTTATTGTACGTCAATGTAATAAACCCAACAAAAAATGAACCCCCAACATAGATAACACTACGGTAATAGACGGTCTATGTCTAAACCATGTTGCTATTTGCGACTAACTTAATTCTCCTAAAGGTATTCCTCTAAAAAATCTGTTAGACACGCCTGACCCCATTGGCGCTGATCCCGGCTTTACTTGACTTAAACAACGATTTATTTCACTTTGCGCTTTTGGAGCGTCTTTGTTACCCCAAGATATGGTAAGTGTATAAAAAATGCGGAGCTCTCGGGGTAAGTCCGTCCATCCGTCAGCTGTTCTGTAAATGATGTTCATTGGATGCGACTAGATTGTTAAAAATTGTTGGTTTGATTGAATGATGAAAGAAAGAAAGAAAACATTTATTCGTGATATATAGTTACAAAAACAAAAAGAAGTAAAAAAAATGAGTACATACATCACGAAATGGTCCCATCTCAGAAATAATGCTGGCCTTGCAGCCAGCGCTGGTCTTCCGATGGGACCAATGATGAAGAATGTCTTTGGCCCTTACAGGGTAGACAGTCTAAGGTAACAAGAGCTAAAGGCCACGTTTAGCATGATTGTGGGCCTATAGGTGGAAAAGGGAATCAAAATAGTGATGGATTGTTCAATTCAAATGTCTTTATTGCGGTTATGGGTAATAAGGTTGAAAAAGAAATGTACTATAGGCGCCATATCCTGCCTGCTAGCGGCGTACGATATTCCTGTGCACGAATTCTAACATAATAAGATTGTAATTAAAATAGCACAACATAGCAATAGTTGCTAGCCGCATTGCTTATAACTAGATTTCTAAGGTTTTATTGGACGTCTTCTGGATAAATTCTGTCTACCCCGTAATGCGTGATAGGTGCACGTAAGTATGTGTAAGTCAAATACATCCTACTGATATTATAAACGCGAAAGTTTATGTATGGATAGATGTTTGTTATCTAGATCTGGATGAAATTTGGAACATAGATAGATTGCCGTCTGGAATAACACATAGGCTACTTTTATCCCGGAAAATAGCGTGATTCCTGCGGGATAGCGATAAACGAATTATATGCAGACGAGGTTGCGGGCAACAGCTATGAGCTAGTTCCAAATAAAACAGTCTACACCAAGACAATAAAAACCTATTCAAACATTCGTAGGAGAAAAATCTCCGTTAGTTTTCCATTCGCATTTTCGTCCACAAAATCGACTCGTGCGAAGAAAATATTGCTGCCGAAACTTTATACGACTCGTCCATCCCTTTCGCACCCATAAGGATAAAATGAGGCCGAGTCAGATCGTATTTCACGCAAAAAACTTTTGATCACACGTCAAAACCAGCGTAATTCGTGATTCGATTAGGTTGACAGAGTTCCAAGCCAGTTCCACTTCCGCGCTGGATTAGGACTTTATCCCACGGAATAGTTGTAGTACGTGACTTATGAGTCGAGCTTGATATTCCGGGTTTCAGGTTCCCAAGGGACGTGTTTACAACTGAAATAAATAAGGTAAAGGAATGGGAAAAATCGTGTCGGCGGTTCTCCCTTAAGATGGACCTTTTCAGATGTTTAAATTTGGAACAGTAATTTCACGAACACTAGTTTTCTTATGACTGAGGTTGAGAATTGGCAGCCTAGTGGCATAGAGTAGAAAAACTTATAGAGAAGAAATTCACTGTAATTTATATGACACTAGCTTCTGCCCGCGACTTCGTCTGCGTAGAAATACGTATAAACCATCCTCTTAAATCACTCTACACACATACATACATACACCGTATCCTGTGGCGATTTCGAAAAAAATCCTTCCTGATACACTTAAATAAATGCATATCCTGCTAATATTATAAACGCGAAATTTTGTAAGTATGGATGTTTCTTTGTTACTCTTTCACGCCAGAACGGTAGGACAGATCTGAATGAAATTTGGAACATAAATAGATTATAGTCTTGAATAACACATAGGCTACGTTTTATTCCGAAATTGCCTAATTCCTGCGGGATAGCGATAAACGAATATGCAGACGACGTTGCGGGCAACAGCTAGTACATTATATAACGGAGAGTACCGAGATTCCGTGGAACGAAACTATAAAACAAAACATCAAATTCATATTCCGCACGGACTGTACCTAATTCCAGATTTAGTGCTACTCTACGTTTTCAAGCGAAATTTGAAATTATTTCTATAACCCATTACACACGTCCGTAGTGTTGGGATGGAATTAAATTAGTACCCTAATGTGCCGCCGCACGTACGCCAAATGTTACTAAATAAGCCATTAGAATGCTAACTGGGAGCTAAAGGAAAATACTATGAATAAAAGCGGGATCACAATTTATACTTCATTCCAATACATTTTAATGCCACTTTCAACATGAAACTACCGTGAGACTCAATCATAATTACACATAAACGGATAACTCACGTATAAAAAGTCGAGTGATTCTCGACATGTTTCGGACTATTAAGTCCAGTGGTTAGTGGCCTTGACTATGAAGCTGGGGACATTTGTATATTGAATACGAATGTTTGTGCCCGAGTCATGGATGTTGTATGTATTTAAGTATGTATTTGTCTACATTATATTAGTATTTATCCGTTGCCTGGTACCCATAGTACAGGCTTTGCTTAATTGGGACTCGGTCAATTGGTGTAATTTGTCCCATGATATTTATTTTATTACACTTACTAGCGACCCGCCCCGACTTCGCACGGTTGCAATCAGTGTTCCTCTACTATATTATGCACGTATTATACATATAAACCTTCCTCTTGAATCACTATATCTATTAAAAAACCGCTTCAAAATCCGTTGCGTAGTTTTAAAGATCTACGCATTCATAGGGACAGAGAGAATGCGGAAAGCGACTTTGTTTTATACTATGTAAGTATGTATGTGGCTTGCCGCAACATTATGCTGAGTGGGGTCCATTTTACACCATATCGGTACTATTCCTTAGTATATTGTATTTCTCCTTGTTTTATATCTACGTGTATCGAATGTGTGTAAATGTTTATCTGTCTTTTTCTCTTTCTTTCCGAAGTGATACCATGATTTGTTTAAATTTTACATGAACTTGGGGGGAGTTGTTTGTTTACAAAAGTTTTAAAATGGACTGGGATGGACTATAGTGTACATTTTTAATCACGAATTGAGACGTCAAAGCGAACGCGTTCAAGTAGTTTTGTAAAATTTCAATCACGAAAACATTAAATAACATCACAGTAACTTTACAAACGGGTCAGTTTACTTTGCCTTTAGAAAACATAGCTTAATCGAGAGTTCCGGGGTAAATCCACAACCCACGCCAACATAGCCCGGGGCTCGCTACCCACCTGACTCTGTTTACAAGATTAGCATGGGTGCACACACAAACACACAGTCAAAAGGTCGCGTAGGCGACAAACGAGACTTGGATAGCTTAGTGGTTAGACAACCTTACTGCTTTGATTTTGATTCCCCTTTCCACTTCCACTTATGCGCCCACAATCATGCTAAGCGTGGCAGAGTCATTCAGTTAAAAAGGCTGGGTAGGGCCAACGTCTATAAATAATTATTAACTACTAGCTGACCCCGCGAACTTCGTACCGCCTAACAGTCGATGGTTTATTTATTTTATCACTTTTTTAATTTTTCTCTCCGTAAGAACCATCCCCATACTTCAAGGAACGTTCTAAAAAAAGAATTAGCGAAATCGGGCCAGCTGCTCTCGAGATTTGCGCTTAGCAACACATTCTTCGATTCATTTTTATATCATAGACTAGTATTTCGCGTGGGGGCCGCGGGCCCCAAGGGCCCCGCGGAGGTCCCTGCCACCCTGTTTTGTTTTAATAATCCTAACCTTTTTTTTACTATATTCTTTGGCCGCCATTTTGAAACCGCCACCTTGGAAAAGTGATTCGTACCCTACCGCCCTGTTTTTTTTTCAAATATTTCTAACCTATTTTAATTTATTCTTTGGCCGTCATCTTTGGAAAAGCATTTCGCATAGGGGCCACGGGACCCGCGGAGGGTACCCTACCATCCTGTTTTTTTTCAAATATTTCTAATCTTTTTTACTTTATTCTTAGGCCGTCATCTTTGGAAAAGCATTTCGCATGGAGGCCGCGGGCCCCACGGGACCCGCGGAGGGTACCCTACCATCCTGTTTTTTTCAAATATTTCTAACCTCTTATACGTTATTCTTTGGGCGCCTTCTTTGGAAAAGCATTTCACATGGGGGCCGCGGGCCCCACGGGACCCGCGGAGGGGTACCCTCCTGTTTTTTTTCAAATATTTCTAATCTCTTTTAATTTATTCTTTGGCCGTCATCTTTGGAAAAGCATTTCGCATAGGGGCCGCGGGCCCCACGGGACCCGCGGAGGGTACCCTACCATCCTGTTTTTTTTCAAATATTTCTAATCTTTTTTACTTTATTCTTTGGCCGCCATCTTTGGAAAAGCATTTCGCATGGAGGCCGCGGGCCCCACGGGACCCGCGGAGGGTACCCTACCATCCTGTTTTTTTCTAATATTTCTAACCTTTTATACTTTATTCTTTAGGCGCCTTCTTTGGAAAAGCATTTCACATGGGGGCCGCGGGCCCCACGGGACCCGCGGAGGGTACCCTACCATCCTGTTTTTTCCAAATATTTATAACCTTTTTTTACTTTATTCTTTGGCCGCCATCTTGGGAAAAGCATTTTGCGTGGAGGCCGCGGGCCCCACGGGACCCGCGGAGGTTACCCTACAAGCCTGTTTTTTTCAAATATTTCTATACTTTTTTACTATATTCTTTGCCCGCCATTTTGAATCCACCACCTTCGAAAAAATTAGGTTCCTTAGATTACTCCTCCCACCTAGAACGACACTTGGTCGAACACAACCCATCTATCTCGACTGGCCACTGAGACAATCACGTTTCAATTTTGTATGGCGGCCATCTTGTTTTCGCAATTAAAAAAAAAAATACCGGTTCACCCATAGGCTGGCTGTTCTGAGCGACTTTAGTTCCAGGCAAACTCGATAGGGCAAGTCGTTGCGGAGAACTGGCCCATGTCTTAAGTCAGTTTCCACGTTCAGGTCCATTTTGCATTTTTTTTGTACTTGTAATAAAATTTCTTATGCGACGGTGTATAAAGATGAACCCTATTTCTAAAAGCTGCTATACAACACAAGTGAGTCTATGAGTCTGACATTACTTTGTATGGCGGCCATCTTGGAAAATGGCGAAATCGAAAAATAAAGTATGCCGTCTGAATCTGTGGCCTTGAAGAGCCCTCGATGCAAAATTTCAATCGCATCGGAGTAAAAAAAAATTTGGCCGCCATTTTGAATCCGCCATTTTGGAAAAAAAAATTGGTTCATCAAAATACTCCGCCTACTATGAACAACATTTGTTAGAGCACCACCCAGCTGTTGCGACTGGCCTCTGAGATATTTGCGTTTCAATTTTGTATGGCGGCCATTTTGTTTTTGCAATTTTGAAAAAAAAATACTGGTTTACCTATTGGCTGGCTGTTCTGAGCGACTTTTGTTCCGGACAAACTCGATAGGGCAAGTCGTTGCGGAGAGCTACCCCATGTGTCAGGTCAGTTTCCACATTCAGGTCAATTTTTCATTTTTTTCGTATTTATCATATAATTTTTGAAGCGAAAATGTATAGAACCAAACCCTGCCTCTGATGGGTTCCTCAAAACAACAGGTCAAATATACAGAAATTACTTTGTATGGCGGCCATCTTGGAAAATGGCGGAACCGAAAAATAAAGTATGCCATCACAATCTGTGGCCTCAAAGAGCCCCGGATGCAAAATTTCAATCGGATCGGATTAAAAAAAAATTTGGCCGCCATTTTGAATACGCCATCTTGGAAAAAAAATTGCTTGGTCAGATTTCCCCCTCGACTCTGAATGACATTTGGTCGAGCACCTTCCATCTATCTCGACTGGCCTCTGAGATATTCGCGTTTCAATTTTGTATGGCGGCCATCTTGTTTTCGCCATTTTGAAAAATCTTGGACCGGCTCACCCATTGGCCGGCTGTTCTGAGCGACTTTAGTTCCGGGCAAACTCGATAGGTCGAGCCGTTGCGGAGAACCGCCCCATGTGTCAAGTCAGTTTCCACGTTCAGGTCGATTTCGTATTTTTCTGGTGGTCGGGCAAGCATTTCTGATACAACGATGTATAGAGTCTAACCTCAACTCTTACAGGTTCCTCCAAACAACTCTGGGGTGAGTCAGTCAGTCAGTCAGTCAGTGAGTGGGTGTTCAGCTATATATATTATAACTAGTATTTCGCGTGGGGGCCGCGGGCCCCGAGGGCCCCGCGGAGGTCTCGTGCCACCCTGTTTTGTTTTAATAATCCTAACCGTTTTTTTACTATATACTTTGGCCGCCTATTTGAAACCGCCACCTTGAAAACAGTGATTCATACCCTACCGCCCTGTTTTTTTTTTCTAACATTTTTTACTATAATCTTTGGCCGCCATTTTGTATCAGCCATCTTGGAAAAAGTATTTCGCGTGGAGGCCGCGGGCCCCACGGGACCCGCGGAGGGTTCCCTGCCACCCTGTTTTTTTTCAAATATTTCTAACATTTTTTCCTTTAATCATTGGCCGCCATTTTGTATCCGCCATCTTGGAAAAAGTATTTCGCGCGGGGGCCGCGAAGGGTAGCCTACCATCCTATTTTTTTCGCATGGGGGCCGCGGGCCCCACGGGACCCGCGGAGGGTACCCTGACAGCCTGTGTTATTTTCAAATATTACAACATTCTTTGGCCGTCATTTTGAGACCACCACCTTGGAAAAAGTATTTCGCGTGAGGGCCGCGGCCCCCGCGGGGACCGCGGAGGGTAACCTACCAGCCTGTATTTTTTTCAAATATTTCTCACCTTTTTTTTACTTTATTCTTCGGCCGTTATCTTGGGAACAGCATCTCACATGGGGGCCGCGGGCCCCACGGGACCCGCGGAGGGTACCCTGCCAGCTTATTGTTTCTTCAAATATTTCTAGCCTTTTTTCTATATTCTTTGGCCGCCATCTTTGGAAAAGCATTTCGCATGGAGGCCGCGGGCCCCACGGGACCCGCGGAGGGTACCCTGCCACCCTGTTTTTTTTTCAAATATTTCTCACCTTTTTTATTTACTTTATTTTTCGGCCGTTATCTTGGGAACAGCATCTCACATGGGGGCCGCGGGCCCCACGGGACCCGCGGAGGGTACCCTACCAGCCTATTGTTGAGGCCGCGGCCCCCGCGGGGACCGCGGAGGGTAACCACCACCCTGTATTTTTTTCAAATATTTCTAACGTTTTTTACTACATTCTTTGGCCGTCATTTTGAAACCACCATCTTGGAAAAAGTATTTCGCGTGGGGGCCGCGGCCCCCGCGGGGACCGCGGAGGGTAACCTACCACCCTGTATGTCACTTAGTGAGCACAACCCATCCATCTCGACTGGCCTCTGAGATATTGGCGTTTCAATTTTGTATGGCGGCCATCTTGTTTTCGCGCTTTTGAAAAAAAAACACCGGCTTACCCATTGGCTGGCTGTTCTGAGCGACTTTAGTTCCGGGCAAACTCGATAGGGCAAGTCGTTGCGGAGAGCTGGTCCATGTGTCAAGTCAGTTTCCACGTTAAGGTCGGTTTTGCATTTATTTTGTATTTGTGATCGAATTTCTTATGCGATGGTGTATAAAGTTGAACCCTTTTTCTAAAAGCTGCTATACAACACAAGTGAGTCTATGAGTCTGACATTACTTTGTATGGCGGCCATCTTGGAAAATGGCGGAATCGAAAAATAATTTCTAGCATCAGAATCTGTGGCCCTGAAGAGGCTCGGATGCAAAATTTTACTCAGAACGGACTCAAAAAAAATTTGGCCGCCATTTTGAATCCGCCATCTTGGAAAAAAAATTGGCTCATCAGATAACCACTACCACTTTGAACAATATTTGTTCGAGCACCACCCACCTGTTGCGACTGGCCTCTGAGATATTTGCGTTTCAATTTTGTATGGCGGCCATCTTGTTTTTGCAATTTTGAAAAAAAAATACTGGTTCACCCAGTGGCTGGCTGTTCTGAGCGACTTTTGTTCCGGGCAAACTCAATGAAGCAATTCATCGCGGAGAACTGCCCCATGTGTCAGGTCAGTTTCCACATTCAGGTCAATTTTTCATTTTTTTCGTACTTATCATATAGGTCAGTTTCCACGTTCAGGTCGATTTCGTATTTTTCTGGTACTCGTAGGGGCATTTCTGATACGATCATGTATAGAGTCTAACCTCACCTATTACGGGTTCTTCCAAACAACTCTGGGGTGAGTGAGTGAGTCAGTGAGTGGGTATTCAGCTATATATATTATAACTAGTATTTCGCGTGGGGGCCGCGGGCCCCGAGGGCCCCGCGGAGGTCCCTGCCACCCTGTTTTGTTTTAATAATCCTAACCTTTTTTTTTTTACTATATACTTTGACCGCCTTTTTGAAACCGCCACCAAAAGTATTCTGCGTGGGGGCCGCGGAGGATACCCTGCCACCCAGTCTTTTTCTCAAATATTTCTAACATTTTTTACTATCATATTTGGCCGCCATTTTATATCCGCCATCTTGGAAAAAGTATTTCGCGTGCGGGCCGCGAAGGGTACCCTGCCATCCTGTTGTTTTTCAAATATTTCAAACCTATTTTTACTTTATTCTTTGGCTGCCCTCTCGGGAAAAGCAATTCGTATGCGGGCCGCGGGCCCCACGGGACCCGCGGAGAGTACCCTGCCAGCCTGTTGTTTTTTCAAATATTTCTAGCCTTATTTTACTATATTCTATGGCCGCCATCTTAGAAAAAGCATATCGCATGGGGGCCGCGGGCCCCACGGGACCCGCGGAGGGTACCCTGCCAGCCTGTTGTATTTTCAAATATTACTACATTCTATAGCCGTCATTTTGAAATCACCACCTTGGAAAAAGTATTTCGCGTGAGGGCCGCGGCCCCCGCGGGGACCGCGGAGGGTAACCTACCAGCCTGTATTTTTTCAAATATTTCTCACCTTTTTTTTACTTTATTCTTCGGCCGTTATCTTGGGAACAGCATCTCACATGGAGGCCGCGGGCCCCACGGGACCCGCGGAGGGTACCCTGCCAGCCTATTGTTTCTTCAAATATTTCTAGCTTTTTTTCTATATTCTTTGGCTACCATCGTAGGAAAAGCATTTCGCATGGAGGCCGCGGGCCCCACGGGACCCGCGGAGGGTACCCTGCCACCCTGTGTTTTTTTCAAATATTTCTTTCATTTGTGACTAATGTTTGGCCGTCATTTTGTATCCACCATCTCGTTTCAATTTTGTATGGCGGCCATCTTGTTTTCGCAATTTTGAAAAAAAAATAGCGGTTCACCCATTGGCTGGCTGTTCTGAGCGACTTTAGTTCCGGGCAAACTCGATAGGGCAAGTCGTTACGGAGAACTGGCCCATGTGACAAATCAGTTTCCACGTTCAGGTCAGTTTTTAAATTTTTTGGTCTTAACGTTATGATTCTTGATGCGATGGTGTACAGAGTCGAACCCTATCTCTAAAAGCTGCTATACAACACAAGTGAGTCTATGAGTCTGACATAACTTTGTATGGCGGCCATCTTGGAAAATGGCGGAATCGAAAAATTAAATATGGCGTTTGAATTTGTGGCCTCGAAGAGCCGCGGATGCAAAATTTCAATCGGATCGGAGTAAAAAATAATTTGGCCGCCATTTTGAATCCGCCATCTTGGAAAAAAAAATGGGTCATCCGATTACTTCTCCCACCTTGAACAATATTTGGTCGAGCACCACCCGTCTATCTCGACTGGCCTCTGAGATATTCGCGTTTCAATTTTGTATGGCGGCCATCTTGTTTTTGCAATTTTGAAAAAAAAATACTGGTTCACCCATTGGCTGGCTGTTCTGAGCGACTTTTGTTCCGGGCAAACTCAATAAAGCAATTCATTGCGGAGAGCTGCCCCATGTGTCAGGTCAGTTTCCACATTCAGGTCAATTTGTCATTTTTTTCGTACTTATCATATAATTTTTGAAGCGAAAGTGTATAGAACCAAACCCCACCTCTGATGGGTTCCTCAAAACAACAGGTCAAATATACAGAAATTAATTTGTATGGCGGCCATCTTGGAAAATGGCGGAATCGAAAAATAAAGTATGCCATTTTAATTTGTAGCCTCAAAGAGCCACGGATGCAAAATTTCAGTCTGATCGGAGAAAAAAAAAATTTGGCCGCCATTTTGAATCCGCCATCTTGGAAAAAAATTGCTCAGTCAGATTTCCCCCTCAACTCTGAATGACATTTGGTCGAGCACCACCCACCTATCTCGACTGGCCTCTGAGATATTCGCGTTTCAATTTTGTATGGCAGCCATCTTGTTTTCGCCATTTTGAAAAAACTTTGACCGGCTCACCCATTGGCCGGCTGTTCTTAGCGAATTTAGTTCCGGGCAAACTCGACAGGTCGAGCCGTTGCGGAGAACCGCCCCATGTGTCAAGTCAATTTCCACGTTCAGGTCGATTTCGTATTTTTCTGGTGGTCGGGCAAGCATTTCTGATACAACAATGTATAGAGTCTAACCACACCTCTTCTGGGTTCTTCCAAACAACTCTGGGGTGAGTCAGTGAGTGAGTCAGTGGGTATTCAGCTATATATATTATAATAACTAGTATTTCGCGTGGGGGCCGCGGGCCCCAAGGGCCCCGCGGAGGTCCCTGCCACCCTGTTTTGTTTTAATAATCCTAACTTTTTTTTTTTACTATATACTTTGGCCGCCTTTTTGAAACCGCCACTTTGAAAACAGTGGTTCATATCCTACCGCCCTGTTTTTTTTAAATATTTCTAACATTTTTTACTATAATCTTTGGCCGCCATTTTGTATCCGCCATCTTAGAAAAAGTATTTCGCGTGGAGGCCGCGGGCCCTACGGGACCCGCGGAGGTTTCCCTGCCACCCTGTTTTTTTTTTCAAATATTTATATTTTTTTTTCCTTTAATCTTTGGCCGCCATTTTGTATCCGCCATCTTGGAAAAAGTATTTCGCGCGGAGGTTGCGAAGGGTAGCCTACCATCCTATTTTTTTCGCATAGGGGCCGTGGGCCCCACGGGACCCGCGGAGGGTACCCTGTCAGCCTGTGTTATTTTCAAATATTACTACATTCTTTGGCCGTCATTTTGAAACCACTACCTTGGAAAAAGTATTTCGCGTGGGGGCCGCGGCCCCCGCGGGGACCGCGGAGGGTAACCTACCACCCTGTATTTTTTTCAAATATTTCTAACCTATTTTTAATTTATTCTTTGGCCGCCATCTTGGGAACAGCATTTCGCATGGAGGCCGCGGGCCCCACGGGACCCGCGGAGGGTACCCTACCAGCCTGTTTTTTTTTTCAAATTTTTCCAGCCTTTGTTACTATATTCTTTGGCCGCCGTTTTGACACCGCCACCTTGGAAAAAATACTTCGCATGGGGGCCGCGGGCCCCACGGGACCCGCGGAGGGTTCCCGGCCACCCTGTTTTTTTCAAAAATTTCTAATCTTTTTTACTTTATTCTTTGGCCGTAATCTTGGGAAAAGCATTTCGCGTGAAGGCCGCGGGCCCCGCGGGACCCGCGGAGGTTACCCTATCAGCCTGTTTTTTTTTCAAATATTTCTATACTTTTTCACTATATTCTTTGGCCGCCATTTTGAAACCACCATCTTGGAAAAAATTAGGTTCATTAGATTACTCCTCCCACCTAGAACGACACTTGGTCGAGCACAACCCATCTATCTCGACTGGCCACTGAGATATTCGCGTTTCAATTTTGTATGGCGGCCATCTTGTTTTCGCAATTTTGAAAAAAAATTACCGGTTCACCCATAGGCTAGCTGTTCTGAGCAACTTTAGTTCCGGGCAAACTCGATAGGGCAGGTCGTTGCGGAGAGCTGGCCCACGTGTCAGGTCAGTTTCCACGTTCAGGACAGTTTTGCATTTTTTTTGTACTTGTGATAAAAAAATTTATGCGATGGTGTATAAAAAGGAACCCTATTCCTAAAAGCTGCTATACAACACAAGTGAGTCTATGAGTCTGACATTATTTTGTATGGCGGCCATCTTGGAAAATGGCGGAATCGAAAAATTAAGTATGGCGTTTGAATTTGTGGCCTCGAAGAGCCCCGGATGCAAAATTTCAATCGGATCGGAGTCAAAAAAAATATGGCCGCCATTTTGAATCCGCCATCTTGGAAAAAAAATTGCTTAGTCAGATTTCCTCCTCGACTCTGAATGACATTTGGTCGAGCACCACCAATCTATCTCGACTGGCCTCTGAGATATTCGCGTTTCAATTTTGTATGGCGGCCATCTTGTTTTTGCAATTTTGAAAAAAAAATACTGGTTCACCCAGTGGCTGGCTGTTCTGAGCGACTTTTGTTCCGGGCAAACTCAATAAAGCAATTCATCGCGGAGAGCTGCCCCATGTGTCAGGTCAGTTTCCACATTCAGGTCAATTTTTCATTTTTTTCGTACTTTTGATATAATTTCTGATGCGAAAGTGCATAGAGTCGAACCCCACCTCTTATGGGCTCCTCAAAACAACAGATCAAAGATACAGAAATTACTTTGTATGGCGGCCATCTTGGAAAATGGCGAAATCGAAAAATAAAGTATGCCATTTAAATCTGTGGCCTCAAAGAGCCACGGATGCAAAATTTCAGTCTGATCGGATTAAAAAAAAATTTGGCCGCCATTTTGAATCCGCCATCTTGGAAAAAAAATTGCTCAGCCAGATTTCCCCCTCAACACTGAATGACATTTGGTCGAGCACCACCTATCTATCTCGACTGGCCTCTGAGATATTCGCGTTTCAATTTTGTATGGCGGCCATCTTGTTTTCGCCATTTTGAAAAATCTTGGACCGGCTCACCCATTGGCCGGCTGTTCTGAGCAACTTTAGTTCCGGGCAAACTCGATAGGCCGAGCCGTTGCGGAGAACCGCCCCATGTATCGGGTCAGTTTCCACGTTCAGGTCGATTTCGTATTTTTCTGGTGGTCGGGCAAGCATTTCTGATACAACGATGTATAGAGTCTAACCTCAACTCTTACAGGTTCCTCCAAACAACTCTGGGGTGAGTGAGTCAGTCAGTGAGTGGGTATTCAGCTATATATATTATAACTAGTATTTCGCGTGGGGGCCGCGGGCCCCGAGGGCCCCGCGGAGGTCCCTGCCACCCTGTTTTGTTTTAATAATCCTAACCTTTTTTTTTACTATATACTTTGGCCGGCTTTTTGAAACCGCCACCATGGATAAAGTATTCTTCGTGGGGGCCGCGAAGGATACCCTGCACTCCTGTTGTTTTTCAAAGATTTCAAACCTATTTTTACTTTATTCTTTGGCTGCCCTCTCGGGAAACGCAATTCGCATGCGGGCCGCGGGCCCCACGGGACTCGCGGAGGGTACCCTGCCAGCCTGTTGTTTTTTCGAATATTTCTAGCCTTTTTTACTATATTCTATGGCTGCCATCTTAGAAAACGGATTTCGCATGGGGGCCGCGGGCCCCACGGGACCCGCGGAGGGTACCCTGCCAGCCTGTTGTTTTTTCGAATATTTCTAGCCTTTTTTACTATATTCTATGGCTGCCATCTTAGAAAACGGATTTCGCATGGGGGCCGCGGGCCCCACGGGACCCGCGGAGGGTACCCTGCTAGCCTGTTGTATTTTAAAATATTACTACATTCTATAGCCGTCATTTTGAAACCACTACCTTGGAAAAAGTACTTCGCGTGGGGGCCGCGGGCCCCACGGGACCCGCGGAGGGTACCTTGCCAGCCTGTGTTATTTTCAAATATTACAACATTCTTTGGCCGTCATTTTAAAACCACCACCTTGGAAAAAGTATTTCGCGTGGAGGCCGCGGGCCCCACGGGACCCGCGAAGGGTTCCCTGCCACCCTGTTTTTTTTTCAGATATTTATAATTTTTTTTCCTTTAATCTTTGGCCGCCATTTTGTGTCCGCCATCTTGGAAGAAGTATTTCGCGCGGGGGCCGCGAAGGGTAGCCTACCATCCTATTTTTTTCGCATGAGGGCCGCGGGCCCCACGGGACCCGCGGAGGGTACTCTGCCAGCCTGTTTTATTTTCAAATATTACTACATTCTTTGGCCGTCATTTTGAAACCACCACCTTGGAAAAAGTATTTCGCGTGAGGGCCGCGGCCCCCGCGGGGACCGCGGAGGGTAACCTACCAGCCTGTATTTTTTTCAAATTTTTCTCACCTTTTTTTTTTACTTTATTCTTCGGCCGTTATCTTGGGAACAGCATCCCACACGGGGGCCGCGGGCCCCACGGGCCCCGCGGAGGGTACCCTGCCAGCCTATGGTTTCTTCAAATATTTCTAGCCTTTTTTCTATATTCTTTGGCCGCCATCGTAGGAAAAGCATTTTGCATGGAGGCCGCGGGCCCCACGGGATCCGCGGAGGGTACACTGCCACCCTGTTTTTTTGTCAAATCTTTCTCACCTTTTTTTTTTACTTTATTCTTCGGCCGTTATCTTGGGAACAGCATCTCACATGGGGGCCGCGGGCCCCACGGGACCCGCGGAGGATACCCTGCCAGCCTATTGTTGGGGCCGCGGGCCCCACGGGACCCGCGGAGGGTAACCTACCACCCTGTATTTTTTCAAATATTTCTAACCTTTTTTACTTCATTCTTTGGCCATCATTTTGAAACCACTACCTTGGAAAAAGTATTTCGCGTGGGGGCCGCGGCCCCCGCGGGGACCGCGGAGGGTAACCTACCATCCTGTTTGTCACTTAGTCGAGCACAACCCATCCATCTCGACTGGCCTCTGAGATATTCGCGTTTCAATTTTGTATGGCGGCCATCTTGTTTTCGCAATTTTGAAAAAAAAATACCGGTTCACCCATTGGCTGGCTGTTCTGAGCAATTTTAGTTCCGGGCAAACTCGATAGGGCAAGTAGTTACGGAGAACTGGCCCATGTGCCGAATCAGTTTCCACGTTCAGATCAGTTTTTAAATTTTTTGGTACTAACGTTATGATTCTTGATGCGATGGTGTACAGAGCGAGCCCTATCTCTAAAAGCTGCTATACAACACAAGTGAGTCTATGAGTCTGACATTACTTTGTATGGCGGCCATCTTGGAAAATGGCGAAATCGAAAAATTAAATATGGCGTTTAAATTTATGGCCTCGAAGCGCCGCGGATGCAAAATTTCAATTGGATCGGAGTAAAAAAAAATTTGGCCGCCATTTTGAATCCGCCATCTTGGAAAAAAAAATGGGTCATCCGATTACTACTCCCACCTTGAACAATATTTGGTCGAGCACCACCCGTCTATCTCGACTGGCCTCTGAGATATTCGCGTTTCAATTTTGTATGGCGGCCATCTTGTTTTTGCAATTTTGAAAAAAAAATACTGGTTCACCCATTGGCTGGCTGTTCTGAGCGTCTTTTGTTCCGGGCAAACTCAATAAAGCAATTCATCGCGGAGAGCTGCCCCATGTGTCAAGTCAGTTTCCAGATTCAGGTCAATTTTTCATTTTTTTCGTACTTATCATATAATTTTTAAAGCGAAAGTGTATAGAACCAAACCCTACCTCTCATGGGTTCCTCAAAACAACAGATCAAAGATACAGAAATTACTTTGTATGGCGGCCATCTTGGAAAATGGCGGAATCGAAAAAAAAAGTATGCCATTATAATCTGTGGCCTCGAAGACCCCCGGATGCAAAATTTCAGTCTGATCGGAGAAAAAAAAATTTTGGCCGCCATTTTGAATCCGCCATCTTGAAAAAAAAATTACTTAGTCAGATTTCCCCCTCAACTCTGAATGACATTTGGTCGAGCACCACCCATCTATCTCGACTGGCCTCTGAGATATTCGCGTTTCAATTTTGTATGGCGGCCATCTTGTTTTCGCCATTTTGAAAAATCTTGGACCGGCTCACCCATTGGCCGGCTGTTTTGAGCGACTTTAGTTCCGGGCAAACTCGACAGGTCGAGCCGTTGCGGAGAACCGCCCCATGTGTCAAGTCAATTTCCACGTTCAGGTCGATTTCGTATTTTTCTGGTGGTCACGGCGGCATTTCTGATGCGATGGTGTACCGAGTCGAGCCCTACCTCTTGTGGGTTCTTCAAAACAGCATGTCAGTCAGTGAGTCAGTGAGTGAGTGAGTGGGTATTCAGCTATATATATTATAACTAGTATTTCGCGTGGGGGCCGCGGGCCCCGAGGGCCCCGCGGAGGTCCCTGCCACCCTGTTTTGTTTTAATAATCCTAAGCTTTTTTTTTACTAAATACTTTGACCGCCTTTTTGAAACCGCCACCATGAATAAAGTATTCTGCGTGGGGGCCGCGGAGGATACCCTGCCACCAGTTTTTTTCTCAAATATTTCTTACATTTTTTACTATCATATTTGGCCGCCATTTTGTATCCGCCATCTTGGAAAAAGTATTTCGCGTGGAGGCCGCGAAGGGTTTTTTACTACATTCTTTGGCCGTCATTTTGAAACCACCATCTTGGAAAAAGTATTTCGCGTGAGGGCCGCGGCCCCCGCGGGGACCGCGGAGGTTAACCTACCAGCCTGTATTTTTTTCAAATATTTCTCACCTTTTTTTTACTTTATTCTTCGGCCGTTATCTTGGGAACAGCATCTCACATGGGGGCCGCGGGCCCCACGGGACCCGCGGAGGGTACCCTGCCAGCCTGTTGTATTTTCAAATATTACTACATTCTATAGCCGTCATTTTGAAACCACTACCTTGGAAAAAGTACTTCGCATGGGGGCCGCGGGCCCCACGGGACCCGCGGAGGTTACCCTGCCAGCCTGTGTTATTTTTAAATATTACTACATTCTTTGGCCGTCATTTTGAAACCGCCACCTTGGAAAAAGTATTTCGCGAGAGGGCCGCGGCCCCCGCGGGGACCGCGGAGGGTAACCTACCAGCCTGTATTTTTTTCAAATATTTCTTACCTTTTTTTTACTTTATTCTTCGGCCGTTATCTTGGGAACAGCATCTCACATGGGGGCCGCGGGCCCCAAGGGACCCGCGGAGGGTACCATGCCAGTCTATTGTTTCTTCAAATATTTCTAGCCTTTTTTCTATATTCTTTGTCCGCCATCTTAGGAAAAGCATTTCGCATGGAGGCCGCGGGCCCCAAGGGACCCGCGGAGGGTACCCTGCCACCCTGTTTTTTTTTCAAATATTTCTCACCTTTTCTTTTACTTTATTCTTCGGCCGTTATCTTGGGAACAGCATCTCACATGGGGGCCGCGGGCCCCACGGGACCCGCGGAGGGTACCCTGCCAGCCTATTGTTGGGGCCGCGGGCCCCACGGGACCCGCGGAGGGTACCCTGCCAGCCTGTATTTTTTTCAAATATTTCTAACGTTTTTTACTACATTCTTTGGCCGTCATTTTGAAACCACCACCTTGGAAAAAGTATTTCGCGTGAGGGCCGCAGCCCCCGCGGGGACCGCGGAGGGTAACCTACCAGCCTGTATTTTTTATAAAACAGCATCTCACATGGGGGCCGCGGGCCCCACGGGACCCGCGGAGGGTACCCTGCCAGCCTATTGTTTCTTCAAATATTTCTAGCCTTTTTTCTATATTCTTTGGCCGCCATCTTAGGAAAAGCATTTCGCATGGAGGCCGCGGGCCCCAAGGGACCCGGGGAGGGTACCCTGCCACCCTGTTTTTTTTTTAAATATTTCTCACCTTTTCTTTTACTTTATTCTTCGGCCGTTATCTTGGGAACAGCATCTCACATGGGGGCCGCGGGCCCCACGGGACCCGCGGAGGGTACCCTGCCAGCCTATTGTTGGGGCCGCGGGCCCCACGGGACCCGCGGAGGGTACCCTGCCAGCCTGTATTTTTTTCAAATATTTCTAATCTTTTTTACTTTATTCTTTGGCCGCCATCTTTGGAAAAGCATTTCGCATGCGGGCCGCGGGCCCCACGGGACCCGCGGAGGGTACCCTACCATCCTGTTTTTTCCAAATATTTATAACCTTTTTTACTTTATTCTTTGGCTGCCATCTTGGGAAAAGCATTTCGCGTGGAGGCCGCGGGCCCCACGGGACCCGCGGAGGTTACCCTACCAGCCTGTGTTTTTTTCAAATATTTCTATACTTTTTTACTATATTCTTTGCCCGCCATTTTGAATCCACAACCTTCGAAAAAATTAGGTTCCTTAGATTACTCTTCCCACCTAGAACGACACTTGGTCGAGCACAACCCATCTATCTCGACTGGCCACTGAGATAATCACGTTTCAATTTTGTATGGCGGCCATCTTGTTTTCGCAATTTATAAAAAAAATTACCGGTTCACCCATAGGCTGGCTGTTCTGAGCGACTTTAGTTCCAGGCAAACTCGATAGGGCAAGTCGTTGCGGAGAACTGGCCCATGTCTCAAGTCAGTTTCCACGTTCAGGTCCATTTTGCATTTTTTTTGTACTTGTAATAAAATTTCTTATGCGACGGTGTATAAAGATGAACCCTATTTCTAAAAGCTGCTATACAACACAAGTGAGTCTATGAGTCTGACATTACTTTGTATGGCGGCCATCTTGGAAAATGGCGGAATCGAAAAATAATTTCTAGCATCAGAATGTGTGGCCCTGAAGAGGCTCGGATGCAAAATTTTACTCAGAACGGACTCAAAAAAAATTTGGCCGCCATTTTGAATCCGCCATTTTGGAAAAAAATTTGGTTCGTTAAATTACTCCGCCCACTTTGAACAACATTTGTTCGAGCACCACCCACCTTTTGCGACTGGCCTCTGAGATATTTGCGTTTCAATTTTGTATGGCGGCCATTTTGTTTTTGCAATTTTGAAAAAAAAATACTGGTCCACCTATTGGCTGGCTGTTCTGAGTGACTTTTGTTCCGGGCAAACTCGATAGGGCAAGTCGTTGCGGAGAGCTGGCCCATGTGTCAGGTCAGTTTCCACATTCAGGCCAATTTTGCTTTTAATTGTACTTTTAATATAATTTCTGGTGCGAAAGTGTATAAAATCGAATCCCACCTCTTATGGGTTCCTCAAAACAACAGGTCAAAGATACAGAAATTACATTGTATGGCGGCCATCTTGGAAAATGGCGAAATCGAAAAATAAAGTATGCCATCTGAATCTGTGGCCCCGAAGAGCCCCGGATGCAAAATTTCAATCGGATCGGATAAAAAAAAATTTTGGCCGCCATTTTGAATCCGCCATCTTGGAAAAAAAATTGCTTAATCAGATTTCCCCCTCAACTCTGAATGACATTTGGTCGAGCACCACCCACCTATCTCGACTGGCCTCTGAGATATTCTTGTTTCAATTTTGTATGGCGGCCATCTTGTTTTCGCCATTTTGAAAAATCTTGGACCGGCTCACCCATTGGCCGGCTGTTCTGGGCGACTTTAGTTCCGGGCAAACTCGACAGCTTGAGCCGTCGCGGAGAACCGCCCCATGTGTCATGTCAATTTCCACGTTCAGGTCGATTTCGTATTTTTCTGGTGGTCACGGCGGCATTTCTGATGCGATGGTGTATAGAGTTTAGCCACACCTCTTATGGGTTCTTCAAAACAGCATGTCAGTCAGTCAGTGAGTGAGTGAGTGGGTATTCAGCTATATATATTATAATGAGTCCCTTTTAATTTATCCTAATCATAATTATTATCTTTAAATTTAGAATGAAGTGTCCATTACTGGTGCTTGTCGGCTTAAAGTGTCCGACACTGGTGCCGTCAACCTAATTTACCGATTTAATACATTTTACAACAATCAATTGACATCACCATAAAAATCACGTAACTTAGAACTTATTCCATAAAATACATTGAATGAAAAGCTATGGTAGCCATTTGTAAGAACAATCAAGAAGCGCTAACACAATTATAGCTTTATTCTGCTAGCTACAGTCTTGCAGAAGGAGAACTGAGTTCCGCGTGCTACCCCTTGTGCGGGATTCCGATTCGACACTACAAGAAAATATTTGTAAAAATTTTGGGAGGAGGGTTTTTGACCATTACCGTACAACGTGGCCGACATTTTGTCACAAGATTTTTTAATCATATTTTTGTTACTTTGACATTGGCGAAGTTGTCGTCGCTATAACGACTTGAAACGCCACAAATAAGAAGAAGAAGAAGAAGAAGGATATTTAGCAAAAAGGAAAAGTAATTTGTTTTAAAAATTTACACCAGAGGCACCGAACGGAACTTACACAAAGTCCTATCCGGACGCGATGAAAAATCATTTATGTCCAATCGAGATTATTCCGCACAAAGAACACCCCACACTCTCGCCAGTGTCACCATAAATTGCGGGCAGTACAAAGAGCGGGATGATTGGAAAACTTCGCGAGCAAAGTTTCCATATTAATTCCTAGTGTTTATTGTCGTCGGATATTAGTTTTCAATTAATCTCG
Source organism: Pandemis cinnamomeana (assembly GCA_932294345.1). Lineage (NCBI taxonomy): Eukaryota > Metazoa > Arthropoda > Insecta > Lepidoptera > Tortricidae > Pandemis > Pandemis cinnamomeana. The sequence goes on from OW028721.1 coordinate 11,841,205, forward strand.
TTAATTGGGGAACTGTGTTGTTAGGGTCTGTGGTTAGCTGAAGTGATAGCGGACAACTTTTGGGTCGATTTTGTTGATAATTTACCCAATAACTGACGATGAATATTTTTCAACGGTTTTTTGAAGTGAAAACTTCTTTAGCAGCGTTGTGCACTTTTTTGGGATGGGTAAAATACTAAACTCGTCTCAGGTAAGACGGAGGGAGAGTGAAAGTACCTACCAGGGGTGCGTTCAGTTTGATCACCCGTCGACGCCCGACGACGCACTGGCCCGTTCAGTAAGTCAGTGCGGTCATCGGACGATCACACCAAATCGTTCAGTAACATCGTCGAGCGTCGTCGGGCGATCGCACCGGTCACCCCATAAAATAGATGGGTAAAAAACGCCCAAACGTCACTTTGACAGTTAAAAGCGGCAAAATTTATAATTCGAACGCTGGAGATATAAACTTATTATTACAAATACGAAATCGCATACCATCGACATTTAAATTTAATGTGAATTTAATTTAAAATGGGAGATTCAATGAAGACGTTAATGATTCAAGATGAAAAGGGACAGAAATATTCTATTCAGGTCTCGGAGCAAATATTTATTTTATATTTATTTTGAATTGACACTTTTGACAGAAGAACGTCCCAACCCGTTCAGTAAGTGTGTTCATGACCGGACGATTTTCATCCGACGATAATCACACTGACACTTTAGTTACTGAACGTAGCCCAGGATCGCAGATCCTCTAAGAGCTTATTTTGAAATAAGAATAAAGTTACAGTCGCGTTCGATTTTTGAAGTGTTTTTTGTTGCGTCGCGGAGAAAATGTACCACGCACGACATCAGAACATTATTAGAGGTATGTCCATAGTGTGTTGGAGGTTTTGTATTCCGAGCTTCTTTGTATGTGCTTCCGAAGTTTGATTTGAATTGATTTAAATTTGGACCGCCGCTCACGTTTGCAATAAAGAATGATCGCGTCGTGAAGGAAGTACTAGGACAGCAGCCTATAGTAAGAGGTGCGTATGTGTAGTTTTCACTTCTGGCGGCACTCCTGGAGTGGTAGTCTAAGAGTGCTGACCTGTCGTTTTTTTTCACAGATTTGTTGCGTTACATGATTAACTACTGCAATTTAACTAGATTTGTGTACATATACAAAATTTTAACTAAATCCGAATACATGATATGGCCGATGTGGGTTAAATGTCATTTCCACGAAGAGAACATTTATTTTTATAGATAAATCGCCGAAAACATGGAATTGCACATGTAGTGGTATTGTATGAGTATAGGCATTCTATATTTGAAATTTCCCTTTTCCCGTACTATCAGCATGTGGTCTTGTTACCTTATATTCTCTGTCCACCCTGTGAGGGATAAATCCGTGATGTGTGTATATATGTATGTAATGCAGCTAGATCCACTCTGCGGGCTGAACAGTAATAAAAACCCATATTGTTTCTACGACATTAAACAGGATAACGGCCGTAGTTTCCCGTCCGCGGGAAAATATTGTTCTAAGTGCTGATCTATTGGTTTTATGATGATCTATTGTGGTCAGCCATTTGGATAACCTCTAACATAACGACGTAAAACGTTAATCGTTAAATAACGAAGTTATCTGCTAACGGTATTACGTTTGCGTTGATAAAAAAATAACTGGCTAGTTATTTTCCGTTATTTTTCCTCAAGCCCGTTGAGCATTAATCCAGAGCTCACCTTGTGTTTAGCAAAAGCTACCGCACCGTTATTTAAAAAAATTATCCAAGCGGTCAACTATCAATTAAATTTTAAACCTTTTTTATCACGTGTTAAGGTTAACTTTCGTTCAATCTTCCAAAATTTAACGTTTAATTTAACGATGTTAGATTTTCATTAAAACTGGCAAGTGTGAATGTGTGTCGAGTTGTGGAGCGCAGAGGGTTCCGTTAAAAAGTGTATTAAATTTACTTCGTTTTACCAATAGTAGGAGTAGGTATAGTCAGCGAAATCAGTATATTATATTCTATTCTATTCTATTCTATTCTCCGTCCGCGCAGAATCAAATACCGCCATAACACAATTACACAAAACAATACACAACAGCAGGTGGCAATAGGCTAAATAATCTCAGCATTCTTCAACCCTTAGGCTCTTAAAAGACGCTATAAAAAGCATTGCACTATACCAGTTGTATAAAAGTTAATGATATGTAAAACCGGGTTATACCGGGATGCAATTGCATGCAATATGCACCTGCACCAGTCTCACAGAGTAGAGCGCGTGGCAAGAAAATTGAATCATTTAAATGTTATAAGAATAAGAATAATAAGATAACGTTATTTCACAAATAACGAGATCAGAAGGTACAGGTGAATATTAAAAACTAGTTGTGGCTAGCGGCTTCGCTCCCGTTCCAACATCTTTTACAAAAAGTATATCATACGATCACCCCATCACTATTTTGATTCCACTTTCTACCTTTACGCCCTCAGTGTCTTGCTAAACGTGGCCTGTAGGTGTTGTTACCTTAGGCTCTGTCTACCCCGTAAGGGATAAAGACGTGATTTGTGTATGTGTATATCATACGAACCTTGTCCTGGCAATAACGAACACATCAAAAAAAAAATTATCCAATTTGATCCAGTTTCTTGGAAGTTACGCGTACATACATTTTGAAGATTCATTTTTATTTATATAGAGAATATATACATACATACATGAAGCACGTCTTTATTCCTTATGGAGTAGAGAGAGCCTAAGGTAACAAGACCTAAAGGCCACGTTTAGCATGATTTTGGGCGTATAGGTGGTAAGGCAAATCAAAATAGTGATGGGTTGCTAGTCGCATCGCCTATAACATTATTCCTAAGATTTTCGCTCATTCCCTCGATGGGCTTTTACCATCTGCGCGGGAAGAGATGCAACTACCTATCTAAAAAACGTAAAATTTTTGGATTAATGTAAATTTGCTTGGATCTTGTGATCTTCCTGCATTTTATGTGGTTAAATGAAGCAAACTTCTAAAAGTTTACTCTGTGTCCGGATACGTGGATACAGAATCGACTTTTCCGGGGTATTTTCCACGAAAATATCACAGGGATCTAGATCGGTATTGAACGACCAACGTAACGAGTATTTATTCTACGGAACCACGAGACTGTTTAGAAAGCATGCGATTTTTGATATTGCCGCGTATGAGGTCGTTTTTTGTAAAATAAATCAAAAGTAGCACCGTTAGCACAAAAATAAAGTAAGTAAATGCTTTATTGTACAAATATAAAGAAACAGAGACAAATCACAAAAAAGACCTTAAATATATGCATAAAGGCAAGCGATCTCTACCAGTTAACCTTTGAGTAAATGAGAGGAGCATTAAGCGAGAGACCGACAAAGAGTGAGTTCCATATATGTATAGTGAAAGTCAAAATAGAGCATAATATATCTCAAAATACTACAAACAATTAGTAAATGAACTACTATTACACACTACATACAATATGCGTACACACACAATATTTAAAGAGATGGTGTGAGCCACATCTTCCTCAAGCCCTTCCTGAACGACGCCACGGCAGACTGCCTGATGGAGGTCGGTAACCGATTCCACAGCCTAGCAGAGTGAACTGTGAAGGATTTGGAGTAAGTTTTGGAAGATGAAAAAGGACAGGCTAAAAGGAGAGGACAGGATAAACATTAAATGATTCGTATTCTATTCATTGAATCCGGCAATACAATTCGAATATCCATTTCAATGAACAAAGAAACATTTACCTTGCTAGATCAGATGAACGAAGCAATGGGATGACTGAAAATCTCTTGTAATCAAAGTTTAAAAAATGCTACCTAAAGCATTAGGTAGTACATAATAATAACGTTCATGTCAAACGTTTAATAAACTTTATTTCTAAGCTCAACGCACCCGTCAAAATTAACCTCTTAATCTAACAAAACAGACATTATAATTCGACCTACGCATAAATCCGATCTTCGTATTACGGTTATAATATTTAAAGGGTGGAAGAAATTATTATTACAGACCCAATGTCGGAATAGGCACCTTAAAACCGGGTCACGAGGAGGTCAAATTTCATTCCTAATGAATAATATTCTGAAAGTACCTCCATATCTCAGGATTGTGGAATAATACTTAGTGCTGTCTTTGTGTGGGGTTAGTACTCGGCTAAAATGATTTCTTCTTTGTTAAGACAGTAGCTGGGCGGCGAAGGCTTTTTCTCGCTTGTTGACCAGTGCGTCTCTTTCCTATCGAGTGTAGATAAAGGATACACTGAAATATATTGAAAGTACATGAAAATACCTATTGAACGTCGTGCTGAATTCGAAATACAACTAGCTTGGAAGAATATTTCAGCTCTCTTTAATCTTATTGTGAACTACTTAGTTAAAAATTTGATTTGAGCTGTATAGTTTAAGCACCAGTAATGAACACTTCATTCTTAATTTAAGGGGGGGGGGGTATAATACATTTTAACGCAGACACAAGGCGTGCCGTTACCGACGCCCTGCATTCCGACTGCAACGTAACCTCCATCCTGCCGACTGCCCGTACATTTTCTGCTGCAGTTTTACTGCACGCTAACTGCGATCGAAATGTATGGACAGACGACAGCTGCAGTTACGTTGCAGTCGGAATGCAGTCCGTCTGTAATGGACTTGAGAGATCATTTTTATGGAACACATTTTTATCTTTAAGAAATTGTACTGTAAGAGGATGCGCTAGTTAAAGTCCACTAGCAGTGGCGTAACTTTATCGTCTGGGGCCCGTGGCAAATAAAGATGTGCATCAGCGTCCCAGCTCTAAACCAAGCCAGTTTGGGGCCTCGTAGAGCTAGGGGCCCGTGGGATGTTGCCACTCCTGCCACCCTATAGTTACGCCACTGTCCACAAGTAACTGGAACGACAACTAAACGAGTCCTAAGTGAGACTAATGTCCCGTATCTTAATAGGAATCTTGGTTTCATAATGTCCAAGTCATCAGCGTTTTCCGAAAATACCCTTCTTAAGGACTATCAGCTGTAGATGGCGGCAACTGTAGATGTGGACACCGCTTGCCTTTTCTGTTTTCCTGGTATCTATGCCTGAATATATCAAAGATTTTACTCGATTCAGGCGTTAAGCGCTACAAATTTAATATGTTTTTGCTTAAAATTCCGTTGCATCGTGATCTGTCTTACATAAAATATTATGATAGATAGATAGATAAATAGATATCATTTATCTTTCTATCTATCTATCTATTATGAGTACCAAATTCCAAATGTTTATTGAATCAGGGGCCCGATTTTTGAAAGCACGTGTGTGAAAATACCACTCGAAAGTGGTGAAAAATTGTGCTGAATTAGAAACACGAGTAGCTTAGAAGATACGGTTCTCATTAATCTTGTGAACTAGTCAAAACTTTGATTAGAGCTGTAGTTTTAGAGGTATAAGCTGATTTATACCAATTTCGAGTGATGAGCTTTCAAAAATCGGGTCTCGGGTGTTATATTGCGGAGATCCATTTCAATTCACGATCCCGTATAGGGATCGAAAGGCGTCAGTGTTTGTGTGGTATAAGGGATAACTGAGTTTGTGGGATTTGTGTGGCAGTAGTAGAGGTAGGGATTGCATGCAAAACAATACGCGCAGGCTTATCTATCTTGCACGTAAGTAGCGGAGTAGCAAGGTAAACTTTTTTGTTGACCAAATTGCAAGTCAATCAGACCAACTGTTTAAGAGTTTCCTTCTGCTGAGACAGCCCTGACCGGGTCAGAATTCTATACTACATATCCAGATTATTATATTGTCATCTGACTTACTCTCGTACACATAGGACTTGTCTCGGGTACACATAGGTAATGTTCCTAATAGAAAGAAAAACAAACCGTAGAGGATCGTAAGTTTCAATTTGTAGAAGTGTATGAAGTTTCTAATCCGCATTGGCCCTGCCAGAGACCTAAATAGTCAAACGCTCTGGGGTTTATACAAGCTAAAGATGATCACAACAATGATCCTAATAGTATAGTAATATTGCTTTAGTATTCAGAAAAAAATGTAGATACCGAATCTAACTTGTAATTTCTTAGCGTTATCGCCCCATTTTTTGCGGATAGTGACTTTTTTTAATAACTTCAATTTATTCAAATTGGGCAAAGAAAAAAGCTTAGTTTCCATTGACTCAGCAGCGACCCAAAGACAAATAGAGGTGACCGTTATTTTTGCTCTCTGCCTACAATACTTTTTTTTTAATTTCTATGTATTGTAGTTACTTGAGTACAACGACAAACGTAAGGGGAGATAGGTGGGCAGATCATCTACCAAATATAGGAAATTATTTTATCATTTTAGCCAAACGGGGAAACGGAATTAAGAGAAAGTTCGACTTTAGCGACATTTTCATTTGGCCTATAACAAAAAAACATTAACAGGAAAAAACTTGTACCTATTAATTTTTTTTTAGTTATGCAATGCAAATACAGTCAACAATAAAGACAATGAGCAAACAAGGCAGTTTTTTTATTATTTAACTAGACTTACAAAAGAAACTCAAACTAATTCCCCTAGTCTACGCAAATTGAATAGAGTTTTATTTCGTAACAGTATAAATCAGTGGTTCTTAACCGGTGGTCCGCGGACCACTGGTGGTCCCTGGAAGCATCCTAAGTGGTCCGCAGGGCCAATCTAATAAATAAATAGATAAGTGACAACCAGACACAACGCATGAATGTGCAATTCCATCCATTGGGGCCTATCGAAGCCATACGTTAGATTTTTTGTAGTTAGGTACTTAGGTGGTCCTTGGCAAGACAACATTTTTGTCAAATGGTCCCTCATGTCGGAAAGGTTAAGAACCACCGGTATAAATGTTGAGTTTATACAATACTAGCGACCCGCCCCGGCTTCGCACGGTATATTATGCATGTATAAACCTTCCTCTTGAATCACTCTATCTATTAAAAAAACCCGCATCAAAATCCGTTGTGTAGTTTTGAAGATATAAGCATACATACGGACTTGGGGACAGAAAAAGCGACTTTGTTTTATACTATGTAGTGATGACTAGCGACCCGCCCCGGCTTCGCACGGTATATTATGCATGTAAACCTTCCTCTTGAATCACTCTATCTATTAAAAAAACCGCATCAAAATCCGTTGTGTGGTTTTGAAGATATAAGCGTACATAGGAACATAGGGACACAGGGACAGAGAAAGCGGCTTTATTTTCGACACACCCCTAAGAAAAAGTGTGTATCTACAAAAACCAAATTTTACAGGAGAGCGTTTTAAAGTTTCTATAAATTTAAAATCGCAATTGCGTGGTAACTATATATACCAGAGGATTGAAATTTGGCATGGAGTACAATATTGTGACAATATGTATTCGTGATTTTTTATATATTATTAAACACGGTAGTTTCTTAATAATTACAGTTATTCACTTATACGTGATAATATTTCGTCAACTCTGACGTGCAAGTAGCAGGATACATACTTGTTCTACGTATATTTAACTTTGACGAAACAGTTTCTGCCAGATGTACATATATATGTAGTTCCAAATTTTACACTAGATTAATCAAGTGACAGATATTGTACAGCCTTTCCCAAGATAAGGACTGGTAGTGGTTGATACACATTTATCTTTATTAACTGCCTGATTCAGTAATCTGTATATGGCAGATGCACATTTGTTCTTAGTAATTTACTTATAAAATAAAAGTGTGATTGGTATTTACACATACTTTTTATTCCATCCGCTCAATGGGTTCCCGCGTAATACTGAATAAGAGGCAAATATTAAGTTTTGCTCTGGAGTTTTTTTAGCAATGAATGTAGATAGTTAGTTCTACGTTTGGGAAAAAATATGTTCGGACCACTTTTTTCTTGTTTTTATTAATGTAAATGATGAAGTCGATACCGTAGACTACGAAAATGCAATAGTGGCATAACTAAGTATCAGGCAGATACACACTTTTTCTTAGGGCGTGTCGTTTTATACTATTTAGTGATGATGATGATGATGCTAGCAAGCAGTGCAACAAATTCGGCAGTAGGAAAGTCTCATGATCGTCATTCTCATCTCCAACCTACATAATACGTCCCACTGCTGGGCATAGGCCTCCTCTCCTCTTCGATATTAAAATTAACTAAAAAGGTGGTTTGCTAATATTATAATAACTCAGCTAAGTTCTTTATCAGGACGAAATTCAAAACCAATATTTAAAATGTTCCTGTGGATAAAGCAGATTTACCCCCTAACTTGAGAAAAGTGCCATCTAGTGGCAAATAGCGACCTCGCTTAGTTCTATAGTTGTCTTTCAAATCCGCTTTCAATGACGCAAGAACGACAGCTGTCAAAGACATGGTTTAAAATTATTTAGTAAAATATTTAAGTCACTTATAGTCATAATCTATTCATAATTGAACTAACTTATAGTGCCAATTTGTTTTGTTAAAATTGGTGGTTTATTTGTAACTGAATTAAAAACATTTTCAACGAATGTCTGGACATCTATTGTCATTTCATAGCAACAACAGTTGCCATCTATGTTTCTTACCACATAACTTAGTTTTAGTTCGCTTTTTATCCGCGGCGCTCACAACCCAAACAATGAATTCCAACATGGTGGAAATGTGCTACACTGTTTGAAAATGCAGGCCGTGTCATGCCTTGAAAAAAATCATTTTATGCTACAATTTGGTAAAAAATGTCGGACCCTAAACGTGCTACTCTTATAACAGTGGGTGCCCCTAAAAGTGCAAAGAATGGTGTGTGTAAAACAGTGAGATTAACTATAAATCTGGATGAAAGCAACGAAAGTAAATATCCAGAGTTGAATTACAAGGAACTAGTCATTGCAGAAGACGTAAGTTATAACAGAAAATCATAGCAATTTACGCAACCATACTGGTTTTCCAGCTCCTTAAAGTCCAGGGAATCGGTCTAAAATAAATGAAGCGTGTAACTTGAAGGGTTGATAACGTACAGCTGCTCAGAAAGGAGGCGAGCCGAGATCATTTTAGGATATTTTTTGCTTACGTTACAGTGCTTTGTATTAGGTTTGTTACATGAATTCGCGTCCACGAGCTGCACGAGAAGCTCAGATAGCGGTCGCCATGTTTGCAACAATCTTAGAATGATCGTTGTCAACCTAGGACATTTACGAGAGCAATGTTTTGATTGTGGCTGGGTCTGTTTTTGTGGTAATTTTTGCATTTATCTTGTAGTATTATTATTAGTACCACGTCGCATGACTGCTGACGAAACCACAAACACGTAGGACAGCAATTAGCAGGCGAAAGTCCTACCTTTGTGACCTAGGTTAGCCCGCCTAATGTGGTGTTGTTTTGAGCGATAGTCATTGTGTTGTTAGGTTATTTTTTCTTAAACTTTAAATTGATTTGATTATGAAAGTATTAACAGCTGTTTGCTTTAACTTTTAGGTATATAGGTAATAGATATCGATGTATATAATGAGATAGCGGATGTATATACTTTGTAGGTATGCTCTGTATCGTATCGCCGTACTGCTCTTGCACGCAGTTGAGGCGTATGTTTATTACTTTTTCATTTTAAATGGCTTATTGCTTATGCATTGAGATCTTACAGATATTTAATGCTTATGTACTTTGTTTGCAAACATGATACCTACGATGTTGCCAAGTTGAAAGAGCTTGGGAATTTGCGAGGTTTGGCATAAAGTGCTTGTTTTGTGTTTCGTCTTGCATAGTATTTTAGTCGTTTCTATCGATTGCTGTGTGATGGCTAAGTATATAAAAGAGGTTAAGTCCTATATACTTGCAGCTGTGTGTGTGAATGATTGACAATGCAATTTAGTCGTGTTGGTGGTTGCTTGACGGGCGTATAATGAATAATACGAACGTGTTTAAATTTTGAGAGGTTACCTATTTTATTTATTTGCGTGACCTGTCATGTTATTTATAGATTGGATTAATAGATGTCGCTTTCGACTTTGTTTTTCGACATTGTGGTGTTGGAATCGTAGTTTTTTTTGTTGTTTTGTGTTAATTGTTATTCTTTGTCTGATTTTATATGATTAGACTGTTAAATGTTTAAAAATAGGAATAGGACATTTTTGTTTTTGAATATATTATTATGCTTTTATTCCGTAGTGGTTTTGCCAAATGTTTTATTGTGTCCTATTTTTATTAATGTTGAAAATTAGGTAAAAGATATATCTATAAAAATAATCTACCACCGATTCTCCCGCTCTCCGACCCGTCTGTCTCTTTCTAATTTACCGATAATCGTGTCGGTCATTTTTCGTTTGCTCACGTGCCTCTTTTCGCTCTCGCGAACAAGAGTGAGATGCAAGCATGGCGTGCAAGTGAGAAGTACATTCTTTCTCGCTTTGGCGTATGGCTATGTCTCTTTCTATGGTAGAAAAAAATGCGTTTAGTATTATTAGGGATGCTAAGGTTTAATTAACTCAAAAAATGCAGTGACTTGTGTGCTTGGTATGTTTTTTAGTAATAATGATTAAATATTTACCTAGTTAGCTAAATAAATACCTACTTAGGGTTTTGTTAATATTTAATTTATGAAATTATGTTATGAAATTAAGTAGGCTAGGCACTTAATGTATTACAAATAAAAAAAAAATCGGTATTTATTCAATACCTAATAGAAAATAGTAATGAATGACAGATGGTAGGTATGGTATGATGGTATGGTAGTAAGTTTTCTTAGTAAAAGACCTAAATTGTCTTAGGTATAAAAACTTGAAAGTGAAATAAAACTTCTGTATCCCAGAATAATCAAAAGCTGCATTCTAGTCTCATTTGTCAACAATAGGGACTGGATATGGGACTAGGCATATGAAAGGGTAATTTGTTACCTATTTATGCATTCTGGCTATGACTACCTACCTATTCATAACTGGTTTTTTTATTACACGATAGACATATACATAAGAACAACAAATGATTAAGAACAACAACAAAACATAAGAATTTATGAAACATTGTCTGTAAAAAAAGTATAGAAATAAAAGTGTACTTAGTTGAGTTTTCATGGTACAGTCAAGTGTAATATTATGAAATTAGATTTATAAAAAATAAGAACTATATGCTCTTACAACGGTTAATAAAGGTTGTGAGAGATATTTTTGACAAGTTTGTATTGATACTTATTTTTGCACTTGGCCGTACCTACAAAATAATAAACTTAACTGCAAGATTTTGAGTTCTGGGTTCATATAGGTAATTTTTTGTATGAATGTGAATATTATGATTCCCTGTACTTGAGTATTTTTCTTATAAAACATAGTGGGAACAAGTGGGTCATGTATGCTAAATGTTTTTAATCTGTATTAATATTGCCCCATTATTTAATTTAGGTACATTGCTGTGCTAAGTCAATTATAGTAGAAAAAAAATGGAGTAGGTAGGTATAGCAGTACAAAACAGATTCAGATTCAGATTATTTATTGGCCAAGTAATCAACATTACATTTTAGCACGTCATTATAACTAAGCACATTACTGAGTCTCAATATCATGATTACGAAATAATATAATTACAAAACAGCAATCGTAACATTAGATGGCAATCCATTCCAAAGCAATATCACAGAAGTAAAGTATTTTATGGTACAAATTGTATTTTATCGACGTATAGGCATAAGCAGAGCTCTCTACCATTTTGATGTTTAGCATTACTTTCTTGAAGCTTGTATTTTAAATAAAAGTAAAATTGATATTTCTTTTGTCTTTTTTGCTCAAAATGGATTTAACAAGACCTTTTTTAACTACCAAACCTAGAACATCAATTTATAAGTAGATTATTAATGTGGGTAAAGCCACAGGACCTAAGTAGTTGAAATTGCTTTTAATTTATACATTATATTATGTTCTATTTCATTTCAGAGAAAGAAAGTGGTTGAAAATGGCAAATGTAATAAGTCGGATCCATTTTCGGACAATGACGATGATGTGGAACGGGTTGCCAAGAAGTTTGAACAAAAATATGTGAGTGCTTGTACAAGTTTCTTATATTGCATGGAGATAACCTTATTACTTGTGAACTTAATTTTTAAAATGTGAAAGTATGTCTATCTGTCTATTTCCTCTTCACTGTTAGACCTCTAAACTAATTTAATTAGAGTGGTATTAAAATACAGTCTGCATCATATACATAATCTATTGTAACACTCTAAGTGGTCAAATATATCAGAACATGCTTTTACTCCCTTGACATCTGTGTCTGTGCTTGTAAAGATATATTTGGACACTGACCATAACAATGTATATGACGCTGTCCGTTCATAGTCTCAGTTGCAGAGAAAGACAGGATATTGGTATTGGTTATAAATCCTTACGATAATGCTGTTATTATGTCTTTCAGGGTGGCAAAAGTACATATGGGAAGAAGGCCCGTACGAAAAACGATGATTTTGCTGACATTGGGGCAGGATATGATGACAACGACTCGTTCATCGACAACACAGACAATGTAAGCATTAAACCACTTTAATCATCATCCTATAACTCCCACTGCCTCTCATAATGAGTGGGTTTAGTCTAGTGGCCTAACTATAACGTCTGGGGCCCGTGGCAAATTCGTCAGATGGCTCCTTCCTCAATATAAAGAAGTGCATCAGCGTCCTTTCTGTGCTCTAAACCAAGCTAGTTGGAGGCCCCGTAGAGCTAGGGGACGTGGCAATATGCCACCCCTGCCACCCTATAGTTACGCCACTGGTTTAGGATATAGTTCCCACGCGAGCCCGGTGCAAATTCTGCCGTGATTTTTTAAAAGGCAGTCTTCTGACAATGCACCGAACGAGTAAAATATAAAGCAAAATATAGGTTATAAGATTAAACAGACACCCCTCTGCCGAAAATAAAAAAACGTAAATCTTATTCTCTTAAACGAATGAATTATAATAAAAAAAACCTAAAAAAAGACTGCTATTGCGTTTCTCTCAAAAATTAATTTTGTCAGAAGACTGCCTTTTAAAAAATCACGGCAGAATTGAGAACTTTACACACCATGGAATTGTATGTGCTTGCTTCCTCACGGTGTCTTCCTTCACCAATAAGCTCATGGTAAATTCAAATTTTACTTTGCGCGAAACCTCAGGGGTGCAGCTCGGATTTGAACCCACGACCCCTTGAAATACCATAGGTTAGACCACTAGGCTGCTACGGTTTTTTTAGAACACACTATTTGGGCCACGATCTAAAGCCTTATTCTGATATATTGGGACACTGGTACAGTACGGGGCCATAAAAATTGCACTTTGGTCTTTGGAAAGAGACAATTGGCGTAAGTTAGAACGAGACAACGCTCTACAAAGTCAAAATTAGCCGAGAAGACCAATGCACAATTTTTATGGCTGGGTACTGTAACTATTATATTTGGTGTTGACTGTACGTTAAAATCCTACTAATTATTATAATCCTACTAATTGTTTGCGGGTGGTAGGGCCTTGTGCAAGGTCCGTCCGGATCGCTACCACCATCTTACTCGCTAATCCTGCCGCTAAGTAGCAGTGCTTGCACTGCTGTGTTCCGGTATGGAGAGTAAGACAGCCGGGGAAATTACGGGCACAAGAGGCGTTGCATCTTAGTCCTCTAGGTTGGCAACGCATCTGCAATCCCTCCGGGGTTGCGGGTGTCTATGGGCAGTGGTGATCACTTACCATCAGGTGACCCACTTGCTCGTTTGCCTTCCTATTCATATAAAAAAAAAAAAAAAAAAAAACGCGAAAGTTTGTAAGTATGGATGGATGGATGTTTGTTACTCTTTCACTTAAAAACTACTGATTGGATTTGGATAAAATTTGGAACGGAGATAGCTGATACCCTAGATTAACATATAGGCTATTTTTTATCCCGGAAAATTGCATAGTTCCCGCAGGATACTAATTTTTTGCAGATGAAGTCGCGGGCATCAGCTAGTTGTGCTATATTTTGTAAATGCGCATAAGTTGACACTTGAATCAATAGAATTTAAAATGTAAATTTAACACTTTGATATGCATTTACACGGTACATTATAATGCAGCTGTATTTTACTAAGACAATAGTGTGATATATTTATGTGTAACTACCTACTAGCTGTAAACTGCGACTCCGTCCGCGCTTAATTCGCTTTTTGCTATTACGCGGAAACTGCTGTTTTCCGGGATAATGATGGATCACAAACTATTATACTTTCTAAAAACTACAATAGAAATCAGATAATAAATGAATGAGAATTAGCTAGAAATGCATAAAGGCCCATGTAGACACATGTATGCGAGAATTGTATGCCATTATAGTTACAGTCCACCTTAGACAAGGAAAGTGGAAAGTGTGGGCTACATATGAACACACAAAAAACCTTTGCCATGACCAACAGTGCAAAGATTCCGATTGCAACAGAGACACATGCAATAGACTACGTAGATGAGTACCTGTACCTGGGGAAAAATATATCATTTACTGAGCAAACATCCGGCGAAGTCGAAAGAAGAATTAAAAAGGCGTGGGGTAAATATTGGTCCTTAAAAGAAATATTTAAGTCGAACCTGCCAATCCACCTAAAACGAAAAGCCATGGACTCTATTGTTATCCCAACACTACTCTACGGATGTCAAACTTGGACCTTTACTAAGGATGTCGTTCAAAAGATAAACGTATTTCAAAGAGCGACAGAAAGAAGCATGTTAAACATAAGGCGAAAGGAAAGAAGACGAAACATAGACATAAGAAAAATAACAAACATAGTAGATGCCGTAGAGCTCGCGTGCAGACTTAAATGGAGATGGGCCGGACACGTGGCGAGAACAACGGACAATCGGTGGAGTGAGAGGATTATACACTGGCACCCGCGCGACGCGCCGCGCCCGCGAGGCCGGCCGCGGCGGCGGTGGGCGGACGATATAGCTCAGCTGTCAGGACCCACATGGACCCGCCAAGCCAAAGAAAGAGAATATTGGAAGAGGTTGGAGGAGGCCTATGCCCAAAAATGGGTACCTCACCTAAAATAATAATAACAGTCATTTTTAATAACTTATTCTGTACTAATGAAATCTTAATTAATTAAATGTAATAGAAATAGAATCAAATATTAATATAAATTTGAATTGTAATGTATAGCATGAAACATATGTGAGAAATAAAGGCTTATATTATATTATATTATATTATATTATAGTTACATTGCGAAGTTTGACTGATCGGCTTAATTCGGTTTACCCCGGCAACCCGCAATGTAATAAAACTTGCATGAGATTCTTACATGGGTTTCCCCGGATTTGTCCTAGTTTAGAGAGGGTCCGGGGAGCGTCCGGGCGAACTTTCGTTTGTATATAGTCTAGATTCGAATTTTTCTAGTTAAAAAGTTAACTATAAATAAATGAAGATTGTCAAATCCAAAGTATGCTACCACATAATTTTGATTTGAAAAGGTTTCTCACACTAAATTAAAATTTTAGGAATCATGTTATAGACGATGCGGGTAGCAACCCATCACTATTTGGATTCCCCTTTCATGCTATCATGCTAAATGTGGCATTTAGGTCTTGTTACCTGTAAGGGATAAAGACGTGATTTGTGTACGTTACGTATGTATGTATGTATATGAGAAAGTAGATTAGTATTAACTGGTATTGTGTTTTTTACAGCAATTTTAATTCCTGTTTATTTTTTCTAGTACGATGAGATAGTGCCTCCTGAATGTGACACATTCTACGGTGGCTTCTACATCAACAGCGGCTCTCTGGAGTTCAAGAATGTGCCGGAGAACCGAACAACGTCTGATGCTGAGAACGGGAGAAGAAATAAGGTACAAGGCTCACCATGACCTAGCACACTATACTTAATCCGTGTCTAGCCTATATAAGTCCCACTGCTGGTCACAGGCTTCCCATGAGGGCTTGGGCTGTAGTTCCCATCCGATCCCACATTTTCATAATTTGACTTGTTTATTCTGCTATTTGGGCAGAGAAAAATTCACCTATTTAAAAATAATTCTGATATTTTTTTTCATTTAATTCTTCCATGCTTGTCTGGGAGTAAAGAAAAAACATAGAACTTACCAGTTGCTTCTCTTCTCGCGGAGATAGTAAAAGCCCATCGAGGGAACGGGCGAAAGTCTTAGGAATCATGTTATAGGCGATGCGGTTAGCAACCCATCGCTATTTTGATTTCCCTTTCCACCTATACGCCCTTAATCATGCTAAACGTGTCCTTAAGGTTTTGTTACCTTGGGTTCTGTCTACCCCGTAAGGGATAAAGACGTGATAAATGTATGTATGTATGTATGCCATTCTTGAGATATAATGTTTAACTAACACATCTTGACAGATTTTTGCTGTCACGAATTAGCCGTTTTGTTTCTTTATCTTTATTGCTAATTAATTAATTTATTTACAGAGACGTATTTCATCGAGCAGCAGTGGAGAGGAAGAGTCGTCGGAGAGCTCATCGGAGTCCAGTGCGGACGAGAAGGAACCGAAGGCCGTTATAGCCAACGGGGAGGTTCATTCACACAACGAGCATCGGAAGAAGGTATTCAGTTACTCTAGTCCCTTAAAGCCGGGTACTCATCTTCGAGCTGCAATAATTATTTATGTGGCTGGTGCATAATGAGAGGCATTAAAGCATGAGTGGGGTTTTATGAAAATGAAGCGAAACTGAGTTTCATAAAGATTGCACATAAATTTTCTACAATAAACGTTTTCACATCAAAATAAGTAGGTAACATATTATTCTTCGAAAGTTTCTCGAAGAAGCTTCTCGAGTGGCGACCACTGACCGAAAGACCGTCGTAGGAAGGACCCAATGGACTGATGGCTTGGTGAATGTCGGAGTAGGATGGATGAGGGTCGTGCAAGACCAGTTTTTATGGCGCACTTTGGGGGAGGCCTATGTTCAGCAGTGGTGATGATGATGAACTGGTTTTTATAGTATTTGACGAGTTTTATCTCCAGCAGCCCAGGGTTCTGTAGTCTAAATTTTCATAACAACATTAGCCCTTTTTACATGTTTCATTTTTCAACAAGTGTCGCAAACACTAGCGACCTTTTTTATTTGTTTTTAAATTTAGAATCGTATTTTTTAAATATTTTTATTATTGTATTTGACAGCAGGATTAAAAGTGAGTTTAAAGAACATTGTTTTCCTCACAACAAGGTTGATGACCTTTTCATAATCATATTAGCATAAAAAATGGTACTTACGGTAAGGAAAATGGGACATTTGGAAATCGAGCATCATTTATTTATCTACCTTTAGGCTTTAAATTTATTTAAATTGAAAATAATTCGCTCACTGTGTAGAACAGTTTCTCATGTAGCCACTTGTACATTTTCAAACAGCTAAATGGGAGTACCGTTATATCTGTAGGGGTAGCATTATAAATTTTGACAACATGGAGTAACAGATTTCTTCTTTTTTTAATATGGCCCCATCGATGCGATGATTTCGCCAATGTCAAACTAATAAATACAGTATTCAAAAATCTTGTGACAAAAAACTTTTCTATGTGTACTAATTTTCTATGTGTCGATTAGATTGTCTTATCTAATACTCAATGTTGTTGTTGCAGAAAAACAAAGATGTCGATAAAAAGAAAGCAAAGAAGATAAGAAGAACAGATTCGTCGGCTGCCACTTCTGGGAAACAGACTTCTGACGGTATTGTTGCATTTATTTTTACAAGATTATATTTAACTTAACCTGTGGTAGCCTAGTGGTTTGACCTGTGGCCTCTCAAGCAAAAGGCCGTGAGTTCGAATCTCGGGCTCGCACTTTTTCGAAATTGATGTGCGAAATTACATTTGAAGTTTACCATGAGCTTTTTGATGAAGGAAACCTGCACACGTCTGTGAAGCAATTCAATGGTGTGTGTGATGCTCAATCCGCATTGGGTCCGCGTGGGAACTATAGCCCAAGCCCTCTCGTTCTGAGAGGAGACCTGTGCCCAGCAGTGGGACGTATAGGCTGGAGATGATGATATTTAACTTGTAATTGTTTGTATGTTTGTTACAGTCAAATTTGACCAATATTAAAAATGTTTTTTTTTTCAAAATATTTCGTATAACTGTTTGTCTGTGATAGAACGGTCTAGTCGACTTAGTTTCATAGTTTTCAATACAAAGATTTTTGTTGGCGCTTTCCTTATACATATTTATATGATATGTCAGTGGTTGGCAACCATTTTGGTCATATCCAATAGAAATTGTATTAAATAACTTAAAATACATAAATAAATCACATCCCTTATGGGGTAGACAGAGGCTAGGATAACACGAGCTAAAGGCCACGTTCAGCATAATTATGGGCGTCTAGTGACTTCACTTTCACTTCCCGTTTCACTTTTGCGAAGACACAACGCTGAGCATCTATTTTTAATGTCTGTGTTTTTTTTCTTGATTTTTTTTTGCTATAAAATTGTGTATATGCTCTTATACTTGTGTGTCTTGCAAAAAGGAATAAGTAAGTATCTTCTTTCTTTTTTTCTTTATAGGTGGAAATGGGAATCAAAATAGTGATGGCCTATAACATGACTCCTAAGATTTCACCCGTACCCTCGATGGGCTTTAAAATTAAAATAACCACAACTATTAATCACGTGTCGCAAGTAGAAAGGTTGCGGGCCGCTGTGTTACGTTACAGTGGACTGAATCTATAGTTGTCTCATGTTCACAGACAACGGGCATGGCGACGCAGAGAGTGCGGACTCGCGTACTTCGCACTCTGACTCCGCAGCCTCCAAACCTGCTCCCAGCTCTGAGAACGCCATCACTTCTGATAGCTCCCGGTAAGTATCCCACAGAATAACAAGAGGTTGCTAATCGACGGGGACGAACTAATATCTCCTATTTTACAAATTTTAATTATACACATACATACACATACATACATACATACCGTCACGCCTCTTTCCCACAGGGGTAGACAGAGAATTTTTTTTACTTGCTACGATCCTCACATACTTCTTTCGCTTCATCCACACTCATCAATCTCTTCATACATGCCCGTCGATTTCGGTAGACAGAGCCTAAGGTAACAGGTACCTACAGGCCACATTTAGCAAGATTGTGGGCGTATAGGTGGAAAATGGAATCAAAATAGTAATGGTTGCTGGCCTCATCGCCTATAACATGATTTCTATGATTTTCACTCGTTCCCTCGATGGGCTTTTACTATCTGCGCGGGTAGAGAAGCAACTGGTATATTCTATGTTTTTTCTTTGCTCCTAGACCAGCATGGAATACATTTTAATTATTGTAGTTTGAATTCTATTGAGAGAACCAATAGCTCCTATCTTACATTAATCCGAAATTACAAGATCTTAAATAAGAAAGAAATAAGAAGATAGAAATTAGAAGGTCTTGGTTCTTTACCGTCGAAATGAATATAACTGCTGAATTTCAAGTTTTTAAGTAGGTGGGTTGTTCTTGTCAGTCCATAACAGTACTGTTACATTTCTATTTTCCTTAGAAGGGATGTTTTCACAGATCTGGTAGCCGTATGAAAACTATTTAAGATTGTAGATAATGTGTTTTTTTAATATATTGCAAATAGGTTGCCTTCAAAATACGGTCATGAATACAATACAATACAATATAATAACTCTTTATTGAACACCACATATAACAACCAAAACAGACAAAAGGTATACAGAATATTACAATACAAGGCAACAATAGGCGGCCTTATCGCTACAGAGCGATCTCTTCCAGGCAACCATAATGGACTGGAGATCAGAACCGATCTGAGTAGGTGGTGCAATTTAGAATATATATTAACATACTAAGTACTGAAATACATAATATATTATACATGAAACACATTTATAATAAATGGAGATATAAATAGACACATACACACATACCTAAAAAAGCCAATGAATTGTATTTGAGATCTGAGATCTTTTTTTTTTATTTCGCTGACTTGCTTTTCAAAAGTATTTTGATCTATAATAAAACAAATAAGTAGTTACACACGGCAATATAATCAGGTAAGCACCTACGCACGCTCGCGCCGTATCTAACCTGCTTACCGAATAGCTTTGCTGTGTGTACATGAAAATTTTGCGTGACAATATTTTATGATATTTTCCAGGGATGTGGAAAAGTCCGAAGTGAAGCTGCCCCAGCCCGTGGCTCTGGTGCTGGAGCTGATAGAGGCGGCCGTCAGCAAGCAGAAGGCCGACAACCCTGGGCTGCCGGTCGCGCAGCTCACCACCGCCAACGAGAAACATCTCATCAGGTAACTGCCAGGGTCGATGGCTTGACTATATGGCGAATTCATCAGGGGCCCTTCTTCAATATGAAGAAGTGCATCATCGTCCCTTCTCTGCTCTAGGCCAAGCTAGGGGCCATCCATAAAGTACGTCATACCGTTTAGGGGGGGGGGGGGGGGGGTCTGGAGATGATGTAATTGGTGTGACGTACTTTATGCCAGCCAGGGTCCCGTGGCAGTTTGCCAGTTCTAGGCTTTGCTAGGGACCAGGGGCTTTACCGTGACGTCTTTATGCGATTCAATTCTGATTCAGTTTAGGTTCGCTCGCTGTCAGATCCATACTAAAAAACTGACAGCTAAAATCTGAACTTAGTCGGAAAGATGGTCAATCCACTTTTTGTTGTCACTCGTTGCTAATTTTGCTTTCAAAAGTCACGCCTCAGCTTTACTAAGGTACCAAAGATGCGTTGCTAACCGCATCGCCTATAAAATGATTCCTAAGATTTTCGCCCATTCCATTGGGCTTTTACCATCTGTGCAGGAAGAGAAGCATTTTAGTACATTTTCTGTTTCCTCTTTGCCCCCAGACTAGCATGGCAGCATTAATTTTAAGATACATTAAGGCTGGAGCTGGTAACTCTCGAAATGTCTCACTCCGTGGCCCTTTTTAACTCGTCAGTAGCTGCTGCTAAGGGGGCGTTCAAGTATTACGTAAGCGCTTGAGGGGGGGGGGGGATGTCTTTGCTTTGCTTATTTTTGATGGCATGGTGGGTGGGGGGGTCGATAATGGTGATTACGTCAGCAGTTTCGATTCGAACTGCTGCTCACGAATCAATAAAAAACGGAATCCGTTAAAACAAAAATTACGTAAGCATGCGAGGTTTGCTTATTCTTGCTGACAAGGGGAAAGGGGGGGGGGGGGGGTTAATAATTGTAAAAAAATTGCTTACGTAATACTTGGTTAATACTACTTTATTTGCGCATAATAATGACTGCTTGCCTTTTTGTTGTAACTTTTCCTTTCTGTGGCAGGTTAGCTGGAAGAGATCCCTTCTTAGGGATAAGTTCGCCTTTGTACTATTTTCTCTGTATTACTGTATTTTTATATTTTTTATGTGCAATAAAGAGTTTACATACATACATACATACTTGAATGGCCCCTAACGTTTATCGTAATGTGTATTCCAGTTTGGAGAAGGCCCTAGTATCGAGCCACGCCGCGAAGCGACACATGCGCGCGGCGTGGGGACGCGCGGCGCGCGCGCTGCACGCGTCGCGCGCCAAGCTGCTGCACCGCGTGCGCGCGCTCGCACACACGCACGCGCAAACGCACGCGCACGCTGTCGCCCCGCCCGCCCCCGCTCCGGTGAAACAAGTTAACAATACTCGTGAGTACAGAGAGAGAGAGAGACCGAGATTTTCGCGGCTTAACAGAATGCTGTCGCTATCTAGCTATACCAATAGGTGATAAACCTAAGTATGCGGGTGGTAGGGCCTTGTGCAAGGTCCGTCCGGATCGCTACCACCATCTTACTCGCTAATCCTGCCGCTAAGTAGCAGTGCTTGCACTGCTGTGTTCCGGTGTGGAGAGTAAGACAGCCGGGGAAATTACGGGCACAAGAGGCATTTCGTCTTAGTCCTCTAGGTTGGCAACGCATCTGCAATCCCTCCGGGGTTGCGGGTGTCTATGGGCAGTGGTGATCACTTACCATCAGGTGACCCACTTGCTCGTTTGCCTTCCTATTCATATAAAAAAAAAAAAAAGTAAATGGCTTGGTGTTTGTGTGAGTAATGTGTGTGAATAGACAAATTGACGTTCCAAATTAGAAAAATGATAGTCCCATATCAGTTTTGTACACTACTACATACAATAGGTCGTTTACTTAAGTTTTTCAACTTACGAGTTAATATAGCGTTCTCTCTGTTGCACTTTTGTATGGAAATTAAAGGGACAAAGGAAGGTCGGTGGGCGTTAATAATTTCACTTCAATGCTAGGGCAATTAAAAGGTTTATATGACAGTGAATATGTTCGTTTATTCATGAAACTACACGTCAAACGAGGCTATCGGTCTTGATCCAGCTAATTTTGTCCAGCCGGAAAAAATGCTAGCATTATTTGGATTATTATTTTAAAACAAAAATAAGTAGGTCAGGTAAGGTATCTTCATTTGCCCGAAGGGCGAAATACCCAGAAAAAAGGGCTCCGCCCTTGGACGGAGCTTCATCGAAAACCAGGTGGACAGACAAGGTCGACCACGACCCATAGCCGGTCAAAAGTCAACATTTAAAATAAAAAACAAATGTAGAAGGAGGGCGGCGCAAGGAGTCTGTAACAGAAGGAGTATGGAACGTGATGAACAGGAAAAAAAATCTATAGTAAAATCTGAGACACATTTTTTCTTGTATGAGAATCGATAGGATAAACGATTCTGAGTGAGAAAAACCCATAATATTGTGGGACTAAATTAGTTACAAAAAAAAAGATAATTTAGCTTCCGTTATATATTTATTGAATGTTTTCGTATCGCAAACGTACCGCAGACTGATTATACCTAAACCCTAAACATCTTACGTCATCTCATTCTTCTAATCGAATATTCATCGTCTTTTTTTTTTTTTTTTT
This sequence comes from Pandemis cinnamomeana, assembly GCA_932294345.1. Classification (NCBI taxonomy): domain Eukaryota; kingdom Metazoa; phylum Arthropoda; class Insecta; order Lepidoptera; family Tortricidae; genus Pandemis; species Pandemis cinnamomeana. Next base: position 11,863,999 of record OW028721.1, read on the forward strand.
TTTTTTTTTTTTATATGAATAGGAAGACAAACGAGCAAGTGGGTCACCTGATGGTATGTGATCACCACTGCCCATAGACACCCGCAACCCCGGAGGGATTGCAGATGCGTTGCCAACCTTGAGGACTAAGATGAAATGCCTCTTGTGCCCGTAATTTCCCCGGCTGTCTTACTCTCCACACCGGAACACAGCAGTGCAAGCACTGCTACTTAGCGGTAGGATTAGCGAGTAAGATGGTGGTAGCGATCCGGACGGACCTTGCACAAGGCCCTACCACCCGCAATGTCTCGCTCATAGTAACCCTGACTATGAAGCTAGAGGTCCTGGGTTCGAATCCCGGTAGGGGTAGACAGTTGTATGATGAATACGTATGTTTGTGCCCGAGTCATGGATGTTGTATGTATTTAAGTATGTATTTACCTACATTATATAAGTATGTTTGTCCGTTGCCTGGTACCCATAGTACAAGCTTTGCTTAGTTTGGGGCTGGGTCACTTGGTGTAATTTGTCCCAAGATAAAATAAAATAAATAAATAATAAAAATATCGTCCGTCACCTTCACACTCTTACGTTCCATTCCACAATATTTGAATTCTGGAAACAATGTTCATGTGAACTTTTTTCTGGAAAACGCTCCCTAACGTCCCTAAAGTTGCGTTTGCGAGATGGCGCTACTGTCGTGCACAGTGCCAATATTTACATTACCTATGCAATTCCAGAAACTCCAGCCACCAATGTTCAACCGGCGGCAGTTCCCGCCAACAACAAGCGGAAAGCCCCCGACGATGCTGACGACGATGTCAGCAGGCTCACGCCCGAAGAGAGAGAAGCTAAGATCGTGGAAACTCTGCAGAGGTGACTATCATTTTATGACAGCTTTCGTCGTCATCTCTGGCATATACGTCCCACTGCTGGGCACAGGCCTCTCAGCGGACCCAGTGCGGATTGGGAAGTTCACACTCACCATTGAATGCTTCGCAGATTTAAGTAAATTTTGTAAATAACTGATGGAGTACTGAGGTAACAAACAAAGAAAAACAACCTAATTGAGAACCTACTCCTTCTCTTGAAGTCGGAAGCCCGGGATTTGAACCAACGACCCTCTGCCTGAGAGGCCACTGGTCGAACCACTAGGCTACCACGGTTTTTTTTTTCATAGACAGCTTTACCTACAAGGTATTACAAATACCCCTACAGCCAGAGTTAATTGGTTCTTTGTAAAGAGACCATAGCGATGGTCTAGTACACAATTGTACTAATTACGGGGGTAAAGCTGATGTACAGTCGGACTATTTGATTCCTGACTTTACTGTAGAACGTTCTCACAGTAAAAGTCACATGATTTTCCTTATCAATTCAATGTAACGTCACTATGACATTTACTGTGAGAGGGTTCAATGGGCAAAAAAGTAACTTAATTTTTCTTAATTTTTTTTAAAGTATTTTCCATAAGTAGATAGGGATTGAATGTTTTTCTATTACTTGTGATCATGAAACTTGATTTCGTGTAAATAATTGTGTATTTGAGTCCTTTAGGTCTTATTACTTTTTTACTTTAGGCACTGTCTAACCCGTAAGGGATAAATACGTGATTTATGTATGTATGTATGTAATTATGTATTGTTGCAGGTTAAAAGTGTTGATAGATGATCGCCAGCCCAACATGATAGCCAATTATCAAGCAGAATGCGACAGGGTTCTAGAAGAAAGGTAACTTCCATGTTGAAATGTAAATGTGTCTCACAACCAGTCTTTGAGGATTATTTAGTCTCTCATGGCAACCAGATGTAGAACATTTTTTACATTGAACATTCACACACAGCAACTGTTTTGGGAAACAGATGTCAAGACAAATATATCTTTCGGGAAAGGTTGTTTTGGGATAAGTCTTTTTGGGACCGTATCTTTTCAGTAAAGCACATTTTGGGAAACACTTAAAGCTGAAAACTGGTTATTTTATTACAAACTTTATATTAACTTTCAACATAATGTATGTATGTGTCCGGGTGGAATTTTGCGACTCAATCTTGAAGCAGATATCTTCACCCGATTGAGCTGAAATTTGGCATACTTGTGTAAGTCAGATGACAACACAATAATCTGGTAGTAGAATTCTGGTGGGCCAGCCAGGTTCGTCTCCGCGGTGATCGTTCGGTCATTATTGAACGGATGTTTGTTTGCCTTTCTTTTCACAAAAAAGTAGACTCTGATCACCATCTCTGACGATTTTCAATAAGTTTAGCTGATATCGGCCCTCGTGTTTCGCAGGAAGAAATTGCAAATGGCGTCGGACGGGCGGACGATAGAGAAGCGGCTGCCGAAGCGGCGGTTCCCGTGGTGCCCGCGGAGCCGCGCGCTGCTGGCGCGGCTGGCGCGCCTGGCGGGCCGCGACGCCCCCGGCGTGCTGCTGCGCCGCGCGCTGCCGCTGTTCCCGCAGGGCTTCGTGCGCATGCCCACGCTGCTGCGCCAGGCCGAGTGAGTGGGACAGATACTGGGATGCAGAGCGCGAGATTATAGATGCAGCTACAGTTGAAAAAACGCACTACACTATTTGTGTACTTTCCCCATTTATATTTAACTAGCTGACCCGGCGAACTTTGTTCCGCCTTAAATTTAAAAAAATCCTTTGTAAGTTTAGTGCATCGTTATACTAATCAAGGAATAATGTGTAGACATGCTAAATTTAATGTCTGTAGCTTTATTAGTACAACATTTCGGAATTTTCCAATCCCGTGGGAAAATCGGTCTAAAAAGTATCCTATATCCGTCTCCTGGTTCTAAGGTACCTCCCTACCAATTTTCAGCCAAATCGGTTCAGCCGTTCTCGAGTTATAAATAGTGTAACTAACACGACTTTCTTTTATACATATAGATTCATACAGTATCGACAACGTCATCGATTTGGGTATGATTGACTTTGATGATGGCAGTGACAGTAATAATGTTTTTCCAAACAAAAACAGAAATAATCGAAAATTTATCACTAGTCACCGCGACTAAACGTGATCACCAATGGTTCAGTCAGAATACACCACCACCAGTGGCAGCCACTTGTATCTACCTTACTCCCCTACCTTTGCCTCACCGGGACCTCGTGATGACGTCGCCAGCAGCGTATTTTATAGAAATCAGACGTCGACAAAGCGTCGCCTAGTGAGTGCGGATTCGTATCTATGTGAATTGTTGCTAGCGACATGGCCATGGCGTCCCAGTGAAGCAGGGCTTATAACCTGAGTATAAATCTTTTCATAGACGATATGATTGTCCCTTTTATTCTACAGGAAATAGTGAAGATACATAAACTCAAAAAAATTGCTCATAACTCATCTCCATTTCAGCCTCAACAAAGAACTGAAGGTGTCAGACGTGAAGCGGCAGCGCTCGGCGTCGCAGCCCGCGCCGCCCGCGCCCGCCGCGCCGCCCCCGCCCCCGCCCCCGCCCCCGCCGGCGCCCGAGCAGATCACCTTCCCCAGCTCGCTCACCGTCACTACCACGCTCAGGCCACACGACACAGAAGAAGAGAAGGAAAAACCAAAAGTACCATCCGTCTTTGGCTTCCCGATAGGCAAAGAACTGATAATCGAGACGCCGGACAAAAAAGAAGTGACCGAAAAAAGCAAAGAAGAATATGTCCCGATGAACAGTATAGGCAGCATAACGATCACACCCGTAGTCGCCGCCCAGAAAGAAAAGAAACCGAACAATGTTGCAGTTATGGACAAAAAAGAACCCCTGCTCCGAGTCAAATCGCCCGCTATGTTGAATGAAATGGCCAAAAAGGAGAAGCATAAACCGAAAGAAAGAACGCAGAATGTCAAAGAGAAGAGAGTCGACTCACCGTTGCATGTAGACACGAGTTACCAGCCAAACAAGAAAGAACCGACGCCTAGTCCGACGTTAACGAAGGAAGAGGTCACGAAAAAGCAAATAGAGAACATGAGAGTGGCCGAGAACAATATACCTAGGCCTGCGTTAGTCCCTGTCCATCATTCCCCGACCTTTGCGAAACCGGATAAAAGGCCACCCGAAGTTAAAAAGAAGAAAGAAATCGTTATCATATCAGACTTGGATCCTTTAGGAGACGTTCAACCGGAACCGGTGGTGGCTGTAGACGACAGCAGCAGTGATGTGGAAGTGATTGAGGACTCTAAAAGTGAACCTAAACGTGAAAATTGTGACCCAGTGCCTTCTAAAGACAAAGTGAGTGTAGATACTAACCACAAGAAGGACGCGAAACATTCCTCCAATTCTAAAGAGCGTGTGAAGGAGAGGCCGGAGAACTATCGGAGGGAGAAGACTGATGATGTACCAGAGGATGATTTTAGCACGGTCATGAAGAATTTGAAGGAAATGGAGGTTTGTTATAATTTGTCTTATTGAACATATCACACTAATATTAAAAATGCGAAAGTTTGTGAATATATACATGAATGTTTGTTACTCTTTCACCCTAAAACGGCTGAACAGATCTGGATGGAATTAGGTGCTTAGATAGATTATAGTCTGGAATAACACTAAGGATACTTTTTATCCCGGAAAATTATGTAATTCCCGCGGGACAGCGATAAACGATTTCTTTGGAAACGAAGTCGCGGGCAACAGCTAGTGTGTACCTAAGTGACTTAGTTCTGAAAGAGAAAGTTAGCAGCAGACCTTATGTGGTTGATTAAACATTGCAAGAATACTCAGACTTATTCTGTACTCCCATGATTGCTACAACAATGGGGAGCAAGAAAACAGGTTACTTTCATACAGCTTTCTATGGGTAGTGACCCGGTTTTTTATGCTCCCGAGTACAGTAAGCCCGGGTGAATTAAAGTTGTTATAATGATGAAATCATTAGTTTTTATTTGTGTTTACTGTGTCCAATCGATGTCTTCATCGATCGCCTTTGCGTCTCCATGCTAAGCATTCACCGCATATGGACAATATCGATTTTATAGCACTTTTAAAACAATTAGTTTTAAAAATAGACTAGACATTCATTTAAAGGATCAGAGAACACAAGTGCAGTGATATACACGTATCAGTTCAAAGAGCTGCTAGTGTATAATTTTAAATAATAATAATAATAATAATAATCAAAGCCTCAAAATTATTAGTCACCCCGGTTAACGGTATGGTTTCTACAACTTTAAATAAACTGGATTCGTCTTTTATAACTAAATTACTGCTAGAGAGGATAGTGACGAAAAGTAAAATTCCTTAAAAACGGTAAATATCATATTTGTGCACTAGATGTCGGTGGTGTCTTTTTTTAATCCATCCCATTTCTGATTTTGATTTATCAACTCCGATTATCTTTTTAAGGTGGTTACTTCTTAGTTCTCATTCTCAATGTTTTCTTTTTACAGCATTCACAAGAGACACCAAAATTCAACACATTCGGAGGAGTCATAAACAGTGGTAAGCATTACCTTTCTAACTAAACACTAATTTATATTTTACGTGGTACAGTCACACACTCGTCATATATATATTAGCAGCAACACTGTTGTCCAAATATACTAGGGAAGGTTGGCAGTCAGCTCCGCATACTTCACACGGTCCCTGGCCAGGTTGAAAAGCTCTGCTGCACTTGTGATTCCAGTCCATTCTCGGATATTTCGCAGCCAAGATTTCTTCTTTCCTTCCAAATTAGTCTGGCATATTAGTGGTCTATCACTTTTCATTCAACTTCCTGTCAAATGTATATGTCGTTACAGTTGAAGGCCATGTCTTATCGAAACTGTAGTTAACGTCGCCCTGGGCCGTAATTAACAATTTGCTGCCCAGGATAGTTTTGAAAATTCCACTTCCTGGCCAGGGAAAGACGTAGTTGTGTACACACCTCAAAAAAGAAAGCCTCGGGTCGCATGTTTATCGCCCTCGCTTTTGGCTCGTGCGACAAGTTCTTGCGATCCGAGCCATTCTTTATTTCACCACCGAGGTAGACCACATATTTGGTAGATGGTAGGTACCTGGCTTTATGTCGAGGGTTAATCTAAGAATATCTCGATATATTTGGGCACGTTGTTTGCTACTATATATTTAACGCTATCTGTGATCTGTAACAGTTATAGTACGACGTTGGCGTTGAAGAGTTTTTTCTTGCATAATTACTTCAAGAAAATACTTACATGTATGCTTCTGTACTCCTTTGGCGGTGTTAAGGTAGGTTATAACTCTGGTTTTTGTCCAGCCAAGCACGAGAAGTCTTCCAAAGGGCAATTCGGCTCAAGAAATGCTATTTTCGGGGACGGTCGTAACGATAAAGACAAATTGTAAGTTTCTTCCAACTCGCCTCTGCACTTCATGCTTGGCTATGCGTAGACATCTTCGCTTCTGGGTTGGTCGCTGTTTGTAATCATACAAAGACTCTCGGTTTTTTTTCGTAATATTTCTACTGGTGGTTGGGTTAGTTCTTTAAAACCTCTACGAATACACCCCCTTGCGATTATGTGCATAAAAGCTTACTTTCTAACATTGCTCGGTATCGTTAACATACCAAATTCACATTATAAGTAACGTCAGGAAACTGTAATATCGTAAAAGTACATTGGTAACGGTATTAAATTATAACGTTACTTGTTAACATATCGTTATAATAAGTTTACCCAATTAACGTTATTTTTATTGGTAATTTTACTTTTCATTGCAGGGCTTGTTAACGTTACCCAATTCCCATTATTATAACGTTACCATAGTAACACTATTTTAATCGGTAATGCTACGTTGCCACACCGCGCTAGTTGATTGTCGTTGTTGCCATTCCGTACACTGGCTACGTGCTGCGTGTGTGAATATTAATGACTCAAAAATAAATAGCTGTTATTAACGTTAAAAATGATTAACGATACCTTTGACTTAACGTTAGCTCAGTGCACAGCACATTACCATTTTTTTACCGGTAAAAAGTAGTATATAAGTAACTGTACATGGGTTAACGTTAATTACAACTTAACGTTCAATCTGTCTCAGAGTGGTAACGATATGACTTTTTAACGATATCTCAGGCCCTGCTTTGCTTTAATGCCCAAAAATTTAAAACCACAGGTGCCCGATTTTTTTGCAAGTGGGTGTATTTTTTTATTCCTTTAGTCCCATCCTTGACACAGATCACTTCGAACATTATATATGAAAACGTTAGTCAACTATTATTCAAAGATCCTGAAGAACTGTACACATTCAAGGAATTTTAATTCCTGACCCATCGAGGAAAATCTTCACATAAAACGTCAGTGACATCGCATACTTAGAGACCGACCACTCTTGCGGGCGCGGGGTAGGACGACGGCGGGGAGCGCTCGGTGCGGGCGGGGAGTGCGCCTGCCCCCGCACCGAGCTCTCACCCCGCGGACGCCCCGCCCCGCGCGTCTGCACCGCAAGGGTTACAACTCATTTCAGCGGCCGGTCTGTAACAAGGGAAATCGTTACGACACTTTATAAAAAGGTTGCATGGTGGGTTAGGAATTGAATTCCTTGACTGTACAGAACATTGCTAAATAGCGTAACTCAAACTAACCCAACCGCCAGGTGAAATATTTCGGAACAATAGGGAATATGCATTAAAAAAAATCTTTATGAAATATGAAACTATCAAAAAAAATGTCAAAAACTGAAATTAAAAAAAATCGGTCAAGAAATACGGAAAATATAAGAGTTTTAAACTACTAATTAGTCAGATTAGGTAACATGTGACGTCATTTGTCACTTATTAAAACTCCGTTTTTCTAGAAGGAGATGGAGACAAATCTTTATGTGCTTATTCGGTTATTTTTATAGTTATTTGAAAACTATTTTTTATATTGTTTATTATACATGAGCTTCTATTGGAAGCTTAAAAAAAATCATGAATATTCCCTATTTTAAGAGAGCCTGTGTAGTCCAGTTTAGACATGCAAGAAGTGGGTAGCCTATAAGTCGTAATACATTGCGGCTCTGGGTCGACGACTTTAAATAGGTGGCATCACGGCTTGGCAATGTAACGAAAATTGCAGGATTATTCTTGCGAGTGTAAATTGGGCTTGTAAGCTTCCTCACATGACTGAACGTACTTTTTAATGAGAAATTTGACGGATGGTTAGCGTCTGTGTACAGCCGTAAGTTGTCTCGGTCGTTGAACTGTCTTTATCTCATTGTCGACTGCTGTTTGTATAAGTGTGCTTGAAAACATTGTTTATTGCGTTGTGAAGCCATGTTTTTTAATCATTCGATGTTACTAATCATTTATCCTAATCTAATCTCGCCTAGTTGAATGAATTTCACGTGATAGGTACTTTATGATTCCCAAATCTTTTACTGTTATTTATTTTGTTTGCCACGTTATCATAATTTTAATAGATTTCGCACATCGGTAAAGGAAAAAGCACAGACCTATGATGAAAGTGGATGACACGAGTGCAGGTTAATTTGTGAGAACTGAGCTTGTCAATTTTTGAACACGTCATCGGCAAGTTTTACATGTTTAGGAATGAAATGGACTATTTCTATCTCAAAAAAATACGTAGTTTCTGCAAAATAGAAAACAAACTTTTCGCAGGAAAAGTTACGGGCAATAACTAGTCCAAAAAATAAGTAAACAAATATCGGACATATAATAATAAGCGGACACAAATAAAAAAAAATATTAATACATAATATAAAAACATTATAAAAACCTATCTTAGGGTGCCGCCGGCAGCGAGGCGGGGCCTAAGCTACCGGTGGTCAGAGCGACAGAGAGAGGAAAGTCCTGACTATCCGAGCCATGTCTGACCCATGACCCAACCACCTAGCGAGAGCCTTTTAAGGTGATGGTCAAGGCTCTTCGCTATTAGACCGCTCGCTGAAACGACTAGTTTTTTTTTTATTACGAGTACAATTGACGATATACTTTTTAAAAAGGTGTAAAATATATGTGTCTATCTACCATTATAAACAGCTTAAACTAATAATTTACTTGAATAGTTTGGGCTGTAAATGTCCACTCTGTGCCACATTAGATTTCTATCATCATCATCATCATCACCACCCTATATACGTCCCACTGCTGGGCACAGGCCTCTCAGTACGAGAGGGCTTGATCTATATTAACCACGCGGGCCCACTGCGGATTGGGAACTTCACACGCATTGAATTAATTCGCAGATGTGTGCAGGTTTCCTCACTGAAAAGCTAAAAGCTCACGGTCAATTTCAAATGTAATTTCGCACATAGGTTCGGAAAAACTCAAAGGAGCGAGCTCGTTATTTGAACCCACGACCCTTGCTATATAGATTTCTATAGGTACATAATTTGTTTCAGCGCAGAGCGAACTTCTTTGAACAAAATGGATGGATGTAATGCCGTCGTCACAGGTAAGGCTTGAAAGCAAAATCCAGTTGTAGTAGATTGTACAAATCGGTGTATAAAACGCGATATTTTACCCGAGACGTTTATTTCTGCGCGAGTCGTAGGCGAGGGTAGATAGTTTAGTCAAGGGGCGAATGGATTTATGAATGGAATACACTCTGCTTTTCAAGTCGATCGCGAGTAAAATAAAAAGCTACATTTGCAAATAAGTACGATTTATTAAAATTAAAGTTACTAGGAAAAACTTTCCTAAGACACTAATTACTAGGTTGGGACATAGTCTGCATTAAACTCAGATATACATAATTTTAAAAGCTTTCATTTTTTAATCATTTCTATTTCTAAGTATGGAATTTATATAATCTGGCTTAGTTTATGAAATTATTTCCTACTAAAATTACTAGCATTTTTTCACCCCTTTCCACCTAACCTCGCCCACAATCATGCTAAACGTTGCCTTTATTTAGGTCTTGTGACTGTGTGTGTCTGTCTACTCCATAAGGGATAGAGACGTGTAGGCTTATTATCTAACTCGCTCGCAATCGCCATTGTGTTGATTTTGACAGTTCATGTATGGGCTGACAATTGGCTTCAGAATCAGCTAGCTGTCACATTCATACAAGAACTGACAAAATGAACAGGATGGCGATTGCGAGCGAGTTACACAATAAGCGTACTGATTTATGTGTGTATGTATGTATGTATTTTTTTTCGCAACAAACATTATTAATAAGTTAGGTACTAATCAATTCAAAAGTAACATTTTCGTTTCCACCCAGCATCCTTTACATTTAGCAAATCATATGTTAAACTTGATACGAATGTATTCATCACATTTACCACTAGCAACACTGCTTATGCTTCGTTCGCTTCTGTATATATTCGCCAAATTGTCTCTTTGTGATTTATTAAATGAATATGTTTTATTATAAAAATTCTGTATACCTTGTTTCGGTTTTGGTTGTTATATGTGGTGTTCAGTAAAGAGTTATTGTATTGTATTTTATAATACCATACGCCGGGACTTAGTCACATATGTAGTAGATGACGTAATTTTAAATTCCACGTTCCGACCGCTTTGCAGCGGCTGTGATCACAACGGTAATAAGGTCTGTTTCAATAAGTCAGCTATGGCTGACAGATATATAGAATGTAACTGTTAGCGTTCAAGAAATGTCCCGCGGGAATTATCCTAATTTTCGGAATAAAGACTATCCTATGCCTTTTCCCGGGACTGAAAATATATCTGTACCGAATTCCATTAAAATCGGTTCTGTGGTTTAAGCTTGAAAGCGTAACAGACACAGTTACTCTCGCATTTGTGGGTTTGTCTTTGTTTAGTTAACGATGGATCATCTTCAACGAAGTCTTGTCAAGTGTGACGGTGTCACTGTTATTCTTCAATAGCTGTTCACGTTGATCAATATCCTACCTTGCTGAAAAATTCGCTTGAACGTTGAAATGAAATGAACCAAAATCGTTGAGTTTTTTTTAAAGTGAAAACTTCTTTAGCGGCGTTGTTCACTTTTTGGTATGGGCAAAAACTGTTAACCTCGCGCCAGGTCACGTGACCGTCAGGAGACGTGACCTGATCGAAAATTCGTAAGACGGAGGGAGAGTTGCTGGTTTAAGCGGCGCTGGACGCTTGCGCGAGTGTGCGTGTGTGTAGTTTTCAGGTCTGCCGGCACTCCCAGTGTGCAACCTGTTTTTTTTTTAATTATAATAATATTTTCCTCAATTTCAGGTTAATGCTCTACCGCAACCATAAATGAAGACAACGTAACTCTGGAAGCGGTTGTTTTAATAAATTGTACACTATAGACTATTTATTCCATACCAGATGGTAAGCGCAGGCGTTTTGAAACAAACAATAAGTATAATAAAGTTAAATTTAACAGTAAAGCTTTTAGAAAACTTGAGACGCATTTTGAACGTTTATCAATTAGAAATTCATCAACAACAAGAGCAGCAGAGAACAAATAACTATCTGGCTCTTTCGTGGACAACTTGCTGCTTTAAGAGAAAGAGACGCACGATCTGTTGTCGTTTTTTAATACAATGAAAAGAAAAACATGGGAGTATTTCTTGCGGGGTGGTTAAGTCTGAAAAATTAACACTTTTACACCCACGGGCTATCTGGGGCCCGATTTTTGAAAGCACTTCACTCAGAAATCCCACTCGAAAGTGGTACAAATCTGTTTATATCTTCAAAACTACAGCTCTAATAAAAATTTTGACTAATTCACTAGATTCATGAAAGCCGTAAGTATCTTCTAAGCTGCTCGTATTTAAAATTCAGCACAATTGTTCACCACTTTCGAGTGGTATTTTCACATATATTATGTGCTTTCATCTCATCGGGCATCAAATCGGGCCGCTGATCTTAAAATTATTCACGCAGCTAGCCGCTTATAGAGACGTCGACTTGTCTTCGTGAATTACGATTGCCACTCCTTTCTTTATCTTTAAAAATAAGTTTTGATTGAAAAATCCAAATATTAATGGAGAATTCCTTCCATGTTTTTTCTTTCACTGTATATTTGTTTTGTATTTAATCTGTTAAAGTTTCAAAATGCCTGAGCTAGGCATGTTCTACGGTGATACCATTCTTACTGCGATCTGTTATTTTACATTTAGGTTTGTATAGAGTGCTCTGTATTTTGTATAGATATAATTTAGTTTTTTTACTGTTTGCCCCTCCCCTGTTACTGCTCCATGAAATATGATTTATCCCGTTATTTTACCACTGTACTCAGAGACTTGACATTTAATTGTGATCATTTTTCATGCCAAAATTTTAATTTGGAGCGAGTCAAGTAAGTATTTAAGTTAATGATCGTTTCTGTGTACAGCTTGGTTTGTTTAATTGTTGAGTCAAGGGCATAAATATTATGTACCTTACCAAGACCCAAGGTCCGTGATACATGTATTTGACGTGTTTGGTCTGTATCGATATTTATACCCTCGACTGTACCCCTTTTGAAAGAATATTCACTTGAGTAAAAACCTCTAAAGGTGCGTTTAAATTATTTAAACCAAAGAAGCAGAGCCAGAACGAGTCTTTCATGTTCTTTTTAACAATTATTTTTTCTTGTGTGATCTTCAGGTTCTTAACCTCGCTTGTTTGTTTATTTTGGTCTAAATGCACCTTTATGGCGGCACTGGGTAGCAAAATGATACGATATTATGTCTTAAACTTAGACCAGTGAGTGAACATACACTTATTAAAATAGTTAACTAGTTTGTAAAAAATATTCCCAATTATTGAATATATTTTTGTTATAAAATGACATATACATCACATTTTACAAGAATTCTTAACGATTATGTTAAAGCCATGTCATTGATTGTGCATCAAAACTATTGTACCTACTATTCCACATCAGAAACGGACTGTCATTTTTCGTTCTTATATTTATAACCAAGAAAATTATAAATTTCTGTGAATAACATTTTACAATGAAATATTATTAAATACTGCTTTTTTGGCGTTACAGACATTCAGTCCATCTTGTAATAAATTCTTCGTTTTTTTATTATTTAATTTCGACTTTACAACTTTTGACAATATTTATTTTTATTTCCAGTGCGTTGATCGCATTCCTATTGAAGCTGTCATGTGATTATTAATTATAGATTATATTACTTTTCCTTTTCCTCTGTTAGTTTAGAATGTGGTTTGTAACAACTAATAAAGATGCAACAGATTCAAAACACATTGTACATACCCCGCAGATACATAGGAGATGTCTGCTTGAATAAATATGTGAACACCCTCTTATATGACTGCCAGTATTAGCAACCGATTTGGCATGATTTAATTTCCCACTGCGACAGCTTTGGTGTATTTAATGGGGACTATTCTACAACAGGCACCAGAGATAAAATTGATTATGTATACGCAACAACATCAAACCGGTTTCGGTCGCAGTTAAGGAGCATCCTCAGAGCATTCTTTCCCGAACATTTGTACACGAGCAATCGATGTAAGCTTTGAGATGTTCGGCTCAACGTCCACACCACTCGAATATTCGATGGCGAATGCTCTCAGTGGGGATGCTTCTTTACGGATATAATTTTTATATTTCGAATTAAGGATAGTTTTGGATGATTTCGGTGACGGATATGTTGTTTTTATAGTAATTGTAAAAAGAACAAAATACGTTTGGGTGTAATTTTATCACAACGCGTCTTACGTCTGCACCTACCCGAAATTATTGGAAATGTTTCGGACATCCGATACTTTTAGTATGGTTAGGGAATTCCATGAGTTCCATAACACCTTTGATACTAAACCGGTTCACACTGCTTAGGCCAGTGGACAATCTCTGACGTTACATACCTCAATTTTATTACGCAAACGTATGGAGTTACGACTCTGTAGTATTTTGATTACACGTTTGAAAGTATGTATCATATAACATGAAATAACTGGCCCGTATTTAACTAATTCGACAATTGTCGGTGATGAGTGACAATTCGTAATGTAATGCGTAGTCAATGTGACTGAAGAAAATCGGTGTAGATTCTTGTCGAGTTGGTAATGTAGACAGAATTGTCATTTGTCACCGACATTGTCACGTTTTGTGAAATAGAGGCAGGTAGGACTCTGATACCATTTTGTACCTTGTGGAGCAGTAACTATAAAATGTAATCTGTTAACAATAGAACATCAATTTAAGTTTGAAAATTATCAATTTTGAAGTAATGCTATTCCAAATTTAAGCCGCGTTTACACTTGTCTTAGTTATTACGCCCTGTTGTGTTATTATAGGAGCTTATGTTACTTTAGAAGAACCACAGGCACGTTCTTAATACATGGAGATTAGATTGATTTTTGCGTAATCCGTGGATTTTGTTACGTGGTTCTTTCGTACAAGTGTAACCCAGGCCGGTATGCCCGAATGTAATAATTATGAATAAATATTTATAATGAATAGAGATTATTGTGTTTTAAATAACTTAAATTCCGAACCTAGAACAAAACATACAACCCAACATTATACCCAAATTTAGTTTCGTTTATTTGACTATGGGGATAGAAAGAAAAAATCTAAACGACACTGAAAATTAGAACAGAAAAATCCGAAAAGTAAAGCTATGGCCGGGAATCGAACCCGGATCCGCGTCATTCCGTGACGCGTGCTATACCCCTACACCACCCATAGCAGGTGGGTAAGCCTTCCAATCTTTTTATCTGTTACTAGCTGTCACGTGACTTTTTTGTCGCCAAGCGTTATCTGTTTGAATGATGTGTCTGTACGACTCGATTACAAAGATTCGAGATGAAAAATTCAATTTTTTAAAGACTAATCGAAAGTGGTTTGTCGAGATCCGCGCTAACTAGGGACACCGCCTTTTTTTGTTGTTTAAAAAGGAATTTTTGGACAAAAACTTATATGTTGTGTAAACGGGTAATGTGCTAAGACTTATTGTATTAAACAGGGGTTATTAAAAGACGTGACATGTGTTTATTAATATTTTTTTATTAATTTCACAAAAGTATTCATTAAAAGCCACAGTTTGAAGGCTTTTAAGCTGTTAAAGCGATGACAGTATATAACATTATTCCCATCGTTTATATTTCCAACAGTGAGCTAAAAAACTGGGATTCCGAAGCTAACTAACCAACTACATATAAACGTTTACATTTTATAGAAAATATTGACATATACTTCATCTGATAAAAGGCAGTCGAAGCTTGCATTGTCACATCTATTGCGTCTAGTCGGGCCCAGGGACCTGTTTCACAAAGCCACAAAAATGTACTACAAACCTCAAGACAAACCTTCAAACACTTGTCATATTTTCTGCCTGGACTTACCGTTTCAGATTTGTAGATTTGTCATGTAGAAGCTTAGTGAAATAGATCCCATTTGTAGCTTCGTTCAGCCAACGGGGGGCCCTTTAAATATCGATTTATATTATTTTGTATAAATAATGTTTTTTTTTAATTACTTAACTTTAAAGTGTGATTAACACTATTTTACGTATAATTAGAACAGCTCAGTGTATTTTTATACTGACATAGGTTTTATATAAAGTGAGAAGCGACACTGATCCTAATATTTGAAATATACTTTGAAGCTAGTTTGTGATTTCTAACCCGAACGCCTTAATCTAGTTGTGGGAGATGGAAATGACCTTTTTGGAAACAAACCATGCTGTACACAAAATAGAAAGAACACGCTGTATCAAGTACTCAATCAAGTAGATGCCAACGATCGTTTTTGAGTCGAATAAAATCGAATAAAAGGATCACAAAGTTGCTCTTAACTCGATTTTCTACCTACCTACCGCAATATTTAATTCGCATCCTGTAGGTTATGTATGGCAACACAAAAAGGTCATTTTCTCTTCCGCGTTATATAGATAGGTATCTTATTTGTTGTAGTGTTACAGACACACAAAAAACGCTATTATTACTTTTATTATTTTACCCTTCTTGTCACATTTAACTTTGGAACTCGTTTGGGAGTTAATTCGAAAACTTGTGGGTCCCAGTACGCTCTATACGATAAACATTCATCTCACCATTATTTTAAATCAAAATCAACAAAAACCAGCAAAACCGCCGAAGCTGCCATTTTGTTCGTCACCCGGATGCAATCAAAATGGCGGCTTTATTTGAATACTATAGGGTGGGTTCATTACTTTTTGCTACAATTTTAATTTAGGAACGCGACTTAATTTTATATATTGTGTAGAAATATAATTGTAAAAAGCTCAATGTGTTTACAACACCCTTGTTAATGAGGTTACAGATTATTTTTGTCTCAGTAATGTACGTGTTTAAACAATTTCTAACAAAACATACCCCCGATATAAGCTTACAAGTTAAATTTTAACATACATTGCGGTGTTATACCAAAAATATTTATCTTTTGCAATTAAATTCACACAATTTATAACTTGTACAAGCCTAAGCAAAAATAATATCTTTTACTATACAAATAGGGTCGAATTTGACTATGCTACGTCCAACGTTGGGACAAAGTATATTAGTTTTTAACCGAATGAATTCTTATCTCTAGTTCATACCGTGCTCGACAGATTGGATGATGAGACGCCGTTGCAAAGCCACTGCAGCGAGAATTCTTCCGGCTAGCGTATCCCGTCTCACACAGGTCTACTCCTATGGAGTGACAGGGACAGAGCAACGATGGCTGACCTACGTGTCTTTGCAAGGGGGTCCGCAGCTAACAACGTTTTATTGCGTCACAAACCGTCCGTTTCGTGTAACTGGTAATCTCGAATCTGTCACATTTAGCTCACACCATTTAACACTCCAATATTATCTACCCTACAACTAAACGAATTCCATTGTTTACAATTATTTACAAACTCCACAGGGTCATTTAATAATACTTTATTTTAACATTAAATCTAAATTTACAATTAAACAAGCTATTATTTGGTGACGGTCGAAGTCACAGAGGGATTAATTAAATTTTAAAAATATGGCGTCCAATTTACAGAAGCTTTAAATGACCTACTATGGACTAGGAGTGTTATAATATAATTTAGTTTTAGGAGCTAAAGCATATACAAATCTACCTCAAACCTTTTGCCTAAAGAAAGCCTTTCTGGCAGTCCAATTTCAAAGAAAAGTGTGCATTTACATACCTACCCCGCAGTTTTATTTCGCGTGCCAACTTGGGTGTGAAAATGTGACCACCAGCTATTATTAAGTTTTTATCCTGATAGCTTAAGCGCAGGCAATTGCGATTTTTTATCTCAGACACAGTTTGAGGCATAAAAGAAAAGGAAAAACTAGCGATCTCTGTTCGAGACTGCTGACAGTTAATTTTTCGAGATCAAACATATTTCTCTAGGCAGTGATTTCATCTCATTTGCGCTAGGTAATAATAATGAAAGAGAACGGTTTTTTATTCCCGCTATGAAATAAATAGAATTCACTTAAAACAGCTGTAGGCATCTAATTTAAAACATAACCTTTTTTAATTTGAGATCAATTGCAAAGAAACATTTAATACCCTCTACCTTTAGTTGACAATTCAAATATCCTTGTTTTTAATTTAAATAAGTAACTTTAATATTGTTAGACCCGGCCTTTCTAAAAAAAAGAAATATTAAAACATCAGTAGTAGAGTACAATAATAAAGAGAAGAAAACGAGGGCTAGAACTGTCGCACATCTGACGTGAAATGCTGGAATATGGCAACGACCTTGTATGAAAAAAAATAGTTCCTCTTTTATCAGTTTCTGCTCATTATTGTCGTACCTAATTTAGTCTAGTTATAGTGAAAATATTGCATGATCCTTTTTGACAGATATACAAGAATGACGCTTGCGCTGACTTTAATGTCTGCCTTCTTAACAGATTAGGTACGCCAGGTACGCGTCTTTCCTTGGCAAGACATCGAAGGGAATAGAACTTTTTTTCTTTTCCCTTCGACCGACAGGGTTTTAGCCATATTTTTTGAGTTACTTAACTCAATATAACATGTATGGCAAATGGTACTAGCCCTTTAGTGACAGCAAAGTTGTTCTTTTGTTAGCAAGAATGTAAGTTAGTCTTTGTTTCTCAATATGTTAACTCTGCCTTAATTACCCGCCTGTTGTCAAAAGGATGTGAATATTTAAACATAGGAACAGAATAGTACATTACACCCCGATGGTGGTGAAATAAAGAATGTCTCAGATCGCAGGAACTGGCTGCACAAGCCAAAGGCGAGGCGATAAACATGCGACTGAGGCTTTCTTTATAATCCGAGGTGTGTACACAACTTAACGTCTTCCCCTAGCCAGGAAGTGGAAATTTCCGTTCGCGTAGTGGGCGGTAAATTGCCACATACGGCCCGGGGTGACGTAAAAGTACTTAGCTAACCGAAAAAAAAACATTTAGTACCTACTTCACCATCCGCTTAACATCTTTCAAAATTATAACGTAAATTTATAGCGTTATGGTTATGAACACTTCTTTATGTTACTGCACTATGTTATTGTTATATATAATGATGTCTATAAGCTAGCTTTTGATGCATATGTAATCTTCATCGATTTGTGGACATCCCTATTTCCAAACTGTGGAAGGAATCCTAATTTTTTATGTACGGTACTATTTTTTCAAGCTCAAAGTAAAACATTAGATATGCACCAAAATACCACGTAATTCGGTTTGCTATGACACTGACGTTACAAAAACTAATAGATATGTATGTTGCTGCAGTCTGTGGAGGCGTCTGACACGCTATTGAAGACAAATTCCACACAAAATACGTCTTCAAGAACATAGTTAAGCTGGTCGCTATGAATTTACTGCGATGACCACGCGATGACAACCATTGTAGATATAAGCTGCACTATCGATGAAAAGTAGGTAGCAAGTTTGAATTATCGAGACCCTTAGTTGATCTGGCTGAATGCAGTTGCTTAGGCGTGAAGAATATTGCATTTTAGCTCAGGGCGACACCACCATTTCAAATAACATTTGAGAATTAGGTACTGTTTATCAAAAAATACGAAAGTTAAATTTTATATGTCTTCTGGTAGAATCTACTTGTTTTTTATAATGACAGAGACAGGCTAACCACGACCAGTAAGCTTATAACCTAACTCGCTCGCAATCGCCATCGTGTTTATTTTGACAGTTCATGTATGGGCTGACAGTTGGCATCGGAATCAGCTAGCTGTCACATTCATACAAGAACTGTCAAAATGAACACGATGGCGATTGCGAGCGAGTTAGGTAATAAGCTTACAGTTTTAAACTCGCTATAACGTATACAATTATGTATACGCCATAGTCAGTAGCGTAACTAGGGTAGAGGAGGACTGGCAAAATGCGGGCCCCTATAACTACGGGGCTCCGCACTGGCTTGGCCTAAACACTGAAGTTACGATGAAGCACTTCTTTATGTTAAGAAAGGGCCCCCTGTGAATTTGCCTTGAGCTCCGATATAGTTAAGCCACTGACCGTACCAGCTCAATAGGGTCTCGCGCGAGATACTACCCGTCTCTTTTCAGAACGAACAGTAAGAAAAAGACAGGTACATTACGCGCGCGACACGGCCCTCGCGTGCTCGTGTTAGCCGTACTGGTAAATTATACGATGAATCGTCAAATGCTTGTCACTTTGATGCCTTAGTAAAACATTTCAAGTTGTAACACTCACTGCTACTAATTTAAGCTGAAAACCAAAACAATGTGTTGGAGAAATGAGACAGCGTCCCAAGCAACTGCAACCGTTGCGCGAGCTGCTACGCGAGCGAGGCGCGGCGCGCGCCCGGCGGCAGCACGGGCCGGTGGGGTATTATCTGAAAGCAACACCACATAAGTGACTGCGACAAAGAAATACACCGGAGTTTCCTTTAGTATGTTTGGTAAGTTTTTTCTGCAGTTTCTTGGGGCGGCTACTTCGTGGATAAATTTACAGGTTGTAACAAACATCGCCTACGATAATTCACTGGGGTATATAAACATAGCTACAGAAGCTAAAAAAATTGGACTAAACAAAACACTCATTAAAAAATCCTGTTTCTCAAAAGGTGTACCTACAGCTCTGGTTCTCTCTGGTTTCACGTAGGTTTTGTTAAAGATCATTTATTTATCGAGTAGGTACCGACATATCGGTGTTCAAGAAGTGCAACTTTTTAGACTTTTTTTAGAATCAATTAATCTTTTTGATCAGCCTGACCACGTCGATACCTTTTAGGATATGTGATGTGTGAGAATTTATTGAAAAGTCGCTGCTCTTATATTTATGACAAATTGCGTGTTCTGAAGTTATCTGTACCGAATTTATAAAAATTTAAGGCTGCTCCGAAATATTTGAGGACCTCGCCCGCCACGTCTGACGTCTGACGGCGACTACACCAGTGTTTTATAACTATTTAACTTGTGTGGTGGTTACCTCTGTGTGGTGTGTTTCGGGCATTCAGGAGGGCCGGCGGCCGGTGAGCGAGCCGACGAGCGACTTGATGGTCTGGCCGAGCGACGCGCGCGCCTCGCCCGCGCCCGCGCCGGCGCCCGGCGACCGCGGCGGCGCGCCGCCGTGCGCGTCCAGGCACTTCTGGTAGCGGAGCTGCAACAACCCACACCAATGATGTCATAAAAAGGAAATGGTTATTCACGACAAAACATGGAAGCAATAAAAACGAACTAAATAATTTAAAAAAGGATTACATTGTCACAAAATGGGCCCAACTCAGGTTTATGCTGGCCTTACATCCATGGCTGGCCTTCCATTGGGACCATAGTCACCAGTGGCGTGGTGTCAACTATATCAGAAGGCAAGCCGAAGGGAATTTAACTAGCCTTTTCCTCTAATTCTAACAATAAAAGTGCCCAACTGCTTTAAAATAGGCAAGCCGGTGGGAATCGAGTTCTATGGACGCCACGCCACTGATAGTCACACCAATACACCCTTGACACAAGGAGTGCGTAACCTTCTATTTGGTTAGTTCTCGTGATCCCAACTGTTATATAAAAATGCTCACTAGAGATAACAAAATTGGGTTACTTTCGTTAGGTATCTTCAAATGCGCAAAGGGACCGTTATGAATTATTGGACCATCAAGTCAAGATTGGTTCTTGATCGTCAAGGGTCAAGGGGCCAAGGGTGGCGTGACTACGGATAAATAAAATGACCCATAGCCACACCAGTGTAGCAAGCTGGTGTGACTTCAGCGGTTGGGAGTCGGTACCTTGCAAGCGGCCTCGATAGTCTTGCAGAGCGCGCCCGAGGAAGGCTCCGCGTGGAACGCATGCGCCACGTACAGGTCCTGCGCCGTGTGCACTATGAACGCGCAGCGGCGCACGTCGCGCCCGATGCCCAGGAACGAGAGGTAGCGCACGCGGCACTCCACTATGGGGCTCGACTCCTGCGGAGAATACCGTGATATGATTTATATCACATGATCTCCAGGGCGAGCGCTCCGAGAGGAAGGATTACAAACTAGTCCGAAACATATCGAGCATCACCGCGACTTTTATACGTGAACTTTACATTTCTGTTTAATTGGCATTGTTCATTTTTTTTAAGCTGTGTTTTTAACACCTTTATTTGATAAAATGGACTATTTCAAGCAACTAATTAGAATATTATGCTTTTACGTAGTTTTGTTAATTAATAATAAATATTTTTTCGCTGTTTGATAATTCGTGAGTTTAGACAGAATCCCAATCGCCTTCGTTCGGCTGGCTATAAAAAAAACGGCTTTGTCAGTGGTTTTGTCGATTTGACAGTTTTTTTTTTCATTTTTGTGGCAAACATTCGATGCTGGATTCTGTCTAAAAACCGGGTCGTTCGGTCAAACAAAGGTTCAAAGTACTTTGACAAAAATATCTGAAATCATAAAGTATTTTTGAAATCGGACAAGATAAATCGGATAATTGATGGTTTTCCTCGAAATGGTTTTCGAATTGGAGCATACTAAAAAAAATGAACAATGCCAATTATGATCGAGTCTCACGGTAGTTTGAATGTTGGAAGACTTTTACTACTTTTGAATGACAAAGTACCTAGGTAGGTACTTACTTTAAAAGATCGGGCCGCATAAGATTAAGGTTACTCACCCCTTCTTCAGTGATAGTGATCATAGATGGCGCCACGGCGACGGCGACCGGGCGCCAGGCCGACGGCGCGCGCGCCGCCGCGAGACGCTCGAGCGCGTCGTTCAGTACGTCCATCCCTGTCGCACGCGGCACCTCCGCGCTGCCCAGGTAGCGCGCGCGCACCGTCTTGCGGGGCTCCTCCATCGGCGTCGGGAACGAGGCCCCTGCATCAAAACCACTATAATTATCTATCTTTCTTAACTACACGCTAACAATCACTTTAGGGCTTGTTACCTTGGGCTCTATCTACATCGTAACGGATAACGACGTGATTTAAAAAAATGGCTCAGTGCGCCCGCCAGTGTCAAAGCAAAAGACAACTTTAAAACAAAATATTCTGTGGTGTCATCAATGACACTATGACAAAAAAACACCGTAGTACCATCAATGGTACTAACTGGTGGTACCACGGTAATAGACTACAAGCCCATGGAAAAAAAAACCTGTGAAATGAACCAGCGTGAATATCGCTTAGAAGGCTGTAACTATATCACAAAATAACTCTGAGAGGTACAGGTATGGAATTTCTCAGGTACAAGTGAGGAATTACGACTAATTATTAATGTACCTACGGCTTTTTTATAGCTTATAGTATAGATGATTAAATAAATGACGAAAAACCTAAGTTAGTACCTACTAGTGCCGTAGGTACTAAAGTGGTGGTGCCGGAAGTTAGTGCATTTTTTTCCCATGTACTCACATAGTCACCTGTACCGCTCAGAAAGGACGTCATAGCGCTCAGTTATTTTATGATATAGTAACAGCCTTCTAAGCATTATTCACGCTGGTTCATTTTACAGGTTATTTTTTTCCATGGGCTTGTAGTCTATAAAGAAGGGCACTCACCGGAGAGCGGCCGGGGACGGCGCGCGGCAGGCAGGTCGGTGGGGCGCGGCGGCGGCTGCAGGCTGCGCTCTATCATGATGCGCTTGCAGATGTCGCGCAGAGCGTTGGCGATGGACCGCGCAGGCGCCTCGCAGCGGAACACGTGGCACATGTGGCGGCGCGTCGCACGGTCCCGCGCCACGTACGCGAAGTCCCTGTGGAGTGATCAGCGGGGTGCAGTAGGCTGCCTAGGTGACGGGAGGAGGTTTGGTTGCACACTAAGAAGTGATGGGTTGGAACCGAATGAAGCGAATGTCAGGAGACCACCATTAGGATGGTATATTACCTACTTAAATTTGGGTATTTGATCTTGTTCTACTAGTATTTCTTGTAAGTGAGGAAGTATTTCAAAAATGCTCCGCAACATCTACGGCTATTTCTATAGGTACAAAGTATCGAGAAAACTAATCTGTTTTGATCAATCCAAATCCATATTGTCGCCACTTCTCTCCGTAGAAAAGTGTCAAGACGTCAGAATTCGGAATGAAACAAGCATGATCCCAAAATAGTGATAAACCAATTAAATGAAGTGCAGGCAATGCAGGGAATAAAGTGCCACAATCACGATACACAATGCCTAACAATTTTGTCTATTTACCTTTCACTGTTCCACGGTAGCAAAGTAACAGAAGGAAACATTAAAGTCACAATCAGGTCAATTCAGTCGCTCTGTTCGACGTTACGCGCGATTTCGCTTGCAGGAAACATGCGGATAGCATGATTTGAGGTTTTAAAAGTAATGCAAGTAGCTGGCTCTTTTGTCGCTATATATGTCCCTTTTTAAACAGACAAGGGTAAAAAGGACATAATTAGCGACGAACGAGAAAAAGCCGCAGAGAGTCTTGATGTCAGATCAACTCCTGCTAGTGCCAACGCAGTTACAATGTAATTGCATTCTCCGCAAATTTTGGTTGTACCAGGGATGTTATGGAACTCAGTAACAGTAACCAAACTTCGGATATCGGTAACAAAAGTCTATTCGAAACCATATTTAATCGAATAGATACGAAATATCGGATTAAGGCGGTGTCTAAACAAGATACTTTTGAATTTGATTTCTTGGCCTTGCTTCTTTTCTTTGGCGATTAGTAAAATAATCAACATCCGAGATTTTGTCCATCCAAAATATGTCTGAAATAATTATGTCCATAGTCCATAACATCTCTTGTTCAAACTCTAGGCCAATTTGAACATTTAGGACACAACATGAACTCTGCTTTAAAGGTTACCCGTACCGTCCGTTGTCTCGTCCGACGCCCCACACGCGAATGGTGTGTATGGGCTGTGTATGAAGCGTGTTCAAGCTCTCCGGATCGATCAGCTTCAGTGCCCCATCGTCGAGATCCATGAATAGGTCTTTGCCCTGGAAATAAAATGTGTTACCTAGAACGGGTCCTTGTGGTACTCTCAGTTCTAAGATTAAACGCAACGGAGATGGTTGATTCAAATTCAATTTTTTTGTAGATTGAGTTGTATTGTAGCTTGTAGCACGTTCGAGATTAAGATCACTAGTCTTATTGTTCTTTAAATAATTATTCTAATATGTATCATCAGCATTTATGAACAGGGGCCTTATCGTGCGTGACGTCTTAATGCGATTCAATTCCGACTCCGTTCAGGTTTCAGCTGTCATTCTTAGTATGGATCTGACAGCGAGCGAACCTAAACTGAATCGGAATTGAATAGCATTAAGACGTCATGGTAATAATTACGTATAGTTTCAGGACTGTCCTTACGTAAAGATTATTTTCTTTGGACCAATAGGTAAACCCACACCAGAAGACACTAAAAATTACCGAAGATATCTACTACATTCTTTCATTTGCAAAATTCATAAAAAATGCGCAATTCTATGTATTAAGACTAATGATTAAGACCAATAAAAATTATGAGACAAAAACAGTGTGAATAAAACTTACGTCACCCCAACGGCCGACTTGGTCAAGCAGGTCGTTCCGTCCGATACTGAGGTCCACGATGCACTTGTTGACGGCCCGGCTCGACCGTTCAGGGGTGAGATCGGCCTCGGAGATCTCGACCCAGCCGAGAGAGCGCACGAAGAAGCGAACAGCGCGAGCGCTGTCTGGCTCGGGGCGAGCGGGGAAACTACGCCGTCTGAGGGATTGAAATTTGCAAATAGTAACTAGGAGTAGTAGTAGGAACTATTACACCTAAAAATGTAGTAAGCCGTGGGAACTGTTTGACGTATTTCAAGCAAGGATTCGAGAGAATTTGTATATGCGAAATCACTTTTGAAATTTTAGATGTGTCCGGTGATGGAAAACATCGGACTCCTGTGAGGCAATTCCAGTGGCGTAACTATAAAATCTGGGGCCCGCAGCAAATTCGTCAGATGGGGCGGGGCTCCTTCTTCAATATAAGGAAGTGCATCAGCGTCCCTTCTGTGCTCTAAAGCAAGCCAGTTCGGGGCCCCGTAGAGCTAGGGTCCCCTGGCATTTTGCCACCCCTCCCACCCTATAGTTACGCCACTGGGCAATTCAATAGTGTGAGTGGATTACTCAATCCGTATCTATGTAGGTACTATCTTGCGTGGGAACTATATCCCAAGCACTCTAATTATGATAAGGATGATGATGATGAGACTATATCTTGAAATTAAGTAATACAAAGCTATGGCTTACATAAGAAGCAACTACTTATTGATAGAAAGAATGGGCGTCAATGTGGATAATTCAAGTATGATTTGGTATCTATCTATAACATCAGCTTCAATTGTACACAGTTTTAAACAATAAACGTTTCTTATTTCTCGAAAACGGCCCGGTAAAACCGCTCTCAAAGTCATCAGAGGTGCGTTTCAAAGGTGCGTTGTAACCGTCAGTCTACTGGTCTATTAGACTATGTTATAATCATTTTATTGAATCAGGCGTTACTTTGCGGAGGTCCATTTCAATGAACAAAAAATTTTACCTTGCTACTCCGCTACTCACGTGCAAAATAACCAAGCCTGTGTGAAATATATATGTTTTTCATGCAATCCCTCCCTCCACTGCTGCCAATAAAACACATATAAATCCCACAAACTTAATTATCCCTTACACCACACAAACACTGACGCGTTTCAATCCCTCTACGGGATCATTATCAAAGTTTACACACAACCGTTACACATGCAAACCAACGTCGTACTGAATCTAAACTGTATATATAAGCAATACACAGCTTGCCTATATATACAGTTTAGATTCAGTACGACGTTGGTTTGCATGTGTAACGGTTGTGTGTAAACTTTGATAATGATCCCGTAGAGGGATTGAAACGCGTCAGTGTTTGTGTGGTGTAAGGGATAATTAAGTTTGTGGGATTTATATGTGTTTTATTGGCAGCAGTGGAGGGAGGGATTGCATGAAAAACATATATATTTCACACAGGCTTGGTTATTTTGCACGTGAGTAGCGGAGTAGCAAGGTAAAATTTTTTGTTCATTTTATGTTATAATCAATAATCATACGAGCAAACCCTTACTTATAAGACATCTCCTCCTTCCGTTTCCTCTCGGCCTCCTGGTCGACGTGGTCCAGCGCCCCGCTGGTCGTGCTCCGAGTGACGGAGGACGTCATCACACCCTCGTACTTGACCTCGGACAGGTTGGAGCAGTCCCGCACCATGGAGATGCGGGACTCCTTGTCCACCGGCAGCAGCTTCGGGATCTCCCGCTGTATCGTGCCGCTCTTTATATGCCAGTAGTAGGGGCCGTCCATATCTGGAATAATGGGTTCACAAAGTTACTGATGAGCAAAAACTTCGTGTGACTACGAAGTCATAGAGAATAACGCGAAAATTCTTCTTCTCTCCTTAATGGCGGCCGTAAGGCTTGGGCCAATGTCAGTGTGGTAAAAATATAATTCAAAAATCTTGTGACAAAAATGTCGGCAACGTAGTACGGTAGATAATGGTCAAAGACCCCCCTTCCCCCCTTTCGGGCTCTTAGCCAACGGATAACGATATCCCTCGGAGTCCACCAGGAAATCATTAACCGGTGCCCAGGGTGCACCGGAACAAGCACTGCACTTCCCCTCGGACGGATCCAAAAACGCGAAAATTAAAACTAATCGAGTAATAAAAAAAACAAATTTCATGCCAAAAATGACACATGATTTTGGAAGACCCGATACACTTCAAACTACTGGACCGATTTTTACGAAACTGCTAAGAACCACTAGAATACTAACCCTCATGTTTCTCCCAGCCTGGAGGCAGTGGGGGCTCCTTCTTAGCCCGCAGCTTGACCGGGATAGCGTATAGGTCGTCATTGGGCCCCTCCGCGGAGTGGGGGACGGAGTGCCTCTTCTCGCTGTCCTCCTGGTCGGCCCGCTCCTTCTCCGGAGGGGGGGACTCCTCGCCACCATTCTGGGGAGGCGTGATGAGCCCACTTTTTTCACTGGAAGGAAGAGATAGTCTAATGAGTGATACACAGCGTGCAAGCCAATCAACTTCTGAGCTGAAATCCTCGTCATAAAGGAAGTGGGACAAGCAGATTTCATCTCATCGATAATTTATTGTCAAAATATAACACCAGCGTTGTTTTCAGAGTGTAGGCGTAATTAGGGGGGGAGGTTTAGGCGTTTGGGTTCACCTATATCACTCTCGAATCGACTAACTATAGTTAAGGCGTTATACTGACAAATCATCATCGTCATCGTCATCATCCTCAGCCTATATACGTAACGCTGCTGGGCACAGGCATCTTATAACTATAAGGTTTGAGGCTACAGGTTTCCTCACAAAATTTACCTTCACCAAAAAGCTAAATTCCGAAAAACACAGATGCGAGCCCGCTCGAACCCAGAACCATACTTTTGTAACAAACAATTAACATGGATTAATTTTGGCACGAATTTCGTTTTTTAGACAGTACCTAACTACGCTAGAATTCAGAAATCATTGACTCACAGAGTGACATCAGCACAAATTATGGCGGACGACCTTAACCATACAAAGTCATAAAATAAACTAAGCCAGTGACTCAGACAGACAGACAGTAATCGTATGCCGTCTCAAGGAAGGATTCAAATAAAATAATCAAGAACTAGGTAAGTACACTTCTGTTGTTTTTTAACAGACTAAAAAATAGAGGTGGTCCTTTTTTTCGTTTGCAACATGATACCTTTAGGTTCCGATTTGTATGACATTAACTATTGAGGAGTTTCTTGTGAGACGAACCTAGCTGCAGCATCAGATTCAAACTTAGCTAAGAACCTTCTCGATAAAACTATAACTTACGAAAAAGTCGAATCATTTGTAGAATAATTCAACTTTCTACCAAAAATCTTACATAATTTTAGAAAAGAGCTGATACACAAACAACTGTCGAATGAAAAAAAACCGCATCATCCGATGAGAGCTACAATCGCGCAAACAGACAGAGAGAGAGAGAGAGAGAGAACAGAGAGAGAGATCGACGTGAAACTTATAACACTCTTCTATTAGCATCGGGGGTTATAAAGATAAATGTTTTCTTTCTGTAATATTAAATAATTACCGCCCCCGGCATTTGCTCTTCTTCCTCAACATTGAAGTTATTAGTTCACCATTATTACACAACATAAACCAAACACAAACACACAGAAGTTGTAACGTTGATACGTTATATAACTAGTGTATAAAACCACAATTAAAAGAAAATTAAGAAGAAACCTTATAAATAACACTTATTACTACCTAATAAATAATAAAAACACTTAATACAAATTTATAAATACAAAAGAATAATCAACACTACTAAATTGGGATAAATGTACAGCGAGCTTGTTACTTATTCCTCGCGCCGATCGTACTCGACTCGAGTCCTATTGTTCGAGAGTCAGCCTCGCCCCTTACCCCGACCGCGCGTTCCGCGGTCGTCCTGGCGCGGCCAGCTGGCGAAACGGCACACACAGATTTTGACGCCGGCGCAGGCGCACGTTCACTTTCGTGTCATCACACGTCGCCCGCGCGATCTTATCGATTTAATTTAATTATTTCATAAATTATCTTCACTCATTACTTATTTAAAATCAGTGTCAAACCCCGATATTGGGTAAGTGTTGGACATTTCTTATGCTTTAATTGTGTGGGTAGCAATATGTTAAAATGTTTAAAATATAAACGGCTGCAATAACGGTCTCAATTTAACCGTTGTCAATTGTATTTTAATTTGATTTTGCTTGATAGTGATAATAATAATGATAATGCTTACTCGTTTATTCCTTTTATTAATTAATGCAGGCTTGATCTAACTTCGCAACAGTAATGTAAAATTAATTACTTGTTATTTGTTTGTCGTTAATTACTTGCTTAGCGCCTGCCATCTCGATTGCACCATCTCGATTTTACTATCTCGATTGTAAACTCCGTCTGACTGTGACATCCGCAAATCACCAAGCCATTTCCTATCGCCTTAGCGCTGCTACCTGCTTCTGCTTAATGCCGGTCACAGTCAACGGAGCCGCCCACCTAATGAGTACTCATAACAGCGGACGTAAATTCCAGGGTTCCTCGTTACGGCTCGAGCCCACCACTGCAGTACTGTTGTCTCTGGCTTCGCCTGGCGGACGAACCGTCGCTACTCCATCTTCACGGCGTTGGCAGCAGCAGGGAAGTGCTTGTGGCGTGCAACGACTCTTTTCCGGGGTGTTAAAATCAGATCGGCTTAATATACCCTCACCCTACGACTTCACTCGTGTGCTAGCGACGCGTTACTGTTGGCTTCCGAATAAATGCGGTTAGCTGTTCATTTTTGTTTTAATTTCATCACCACTTAACAATTAAGCGCAGCACTGGCGCCTCACCGTGGTTTTATTTTCTATAAAAAAATATAAGATCTGATTTTAACATCTTGGTGGGTAGTTGTGGTTTTGGTGTTTGGTGTTTTTTTCTTGCTTTTTGTTTGTGAAACGTTTTATTTTTGGTTGCTAGCAGCTGGTGTGTACGAAACATATATTTATTACCGTTGTTATTGTACAAATTCCGTAATAAACAACTTAATACCACAAGTACAGTTGGCCACATTCTTTGGTGATAAATTTTAAAGTTTTGCTTAACCGGCTGTTACATAGTTTGTTATATTTAATGTCTTCCGTACACATTAGTTGCATTTAAAACGCTTTTTTATTTTTTATTTTTGTGTGTTTTCCTTGCGTTTTTTTTTTTTTTGCTTTTTGTGCTTTAGCGCTTAATTCGCTTAAAGAAAAACAACCAAAACGTTATTTTTGGATTAGTAATTACTGTAACGGACGGAGTATTTAGTTGTTTTTTTTTAATTGTCCAACATTTACCTGCATTATTGGAACACAATTTTTTTGATTATTTTTTTAAATTTTTTTTTTTAAACAATTATTGTAGTCATGTCTCGGCCTATTAAATTCTTATCGCTGCAAAAGGCTGAATTGGAGTACGAGGTCGCTATTAGGGGAGATACACCGGCATCCACAGTTATGGAGTTGCGTAGGCAGATTACTAAATTGGCTCCTTTACTTCCATCTGAGGACATTCTCACTAGTCCACTTGATCCTGGAGAGGATTTAGATAGTGTCTCTGAGGTGCTGGAGAAGGTTAATTCTTACTTGGACACTGAACCATTGGATAAGAGTACCTTGCTCCGAGCTGAAAACATTATTCACCACTTATACCATAGGCTTAACCGTATTGTTTGCGCGGATAATGAACAAAAAAGGACTTATGAGAATTGCGTCGCCTTATTTAAGCTCTGCTCGGAACGTGCTAGTTCATTGACAACCAGCCTCATCTTTGATCCCCTAGCGCCATCAGGAAGTGTTCCTCTTCCACCTCCCGTCAGTGCTCCAGCGCCTCTTAATATCACGGTAACTTGCGATGGCAATAATAATAACCAGTTGTCAAAGTTGCGTTACGACGGTAAAACTTGTGTGAGAGCATTCATTCAACGCGTTTCGGAGTTTTGTGGTGCTAAAGGAATGTCAACTAATAAACTGCTTCATAATGCCACAGAGATATTTACAGGCGACGCAATTCATTGGTATCGTAGCGTCAGGGAATCTGTAACAAGCTGGGATGACTTGGTAGTGATTTTGAAAAGAGACTTTGGCCAGGCCGATTTTGACTATCGATTGCTTTCCGAAATCAGGTCTCGTACACAGGGCGAAACAGAAAATATAGTCATATATCTCTCCATTATGTCCGGTCTTTTTGCACGTTTGTCAAATACATTGTCTGAAGCTGACAAGCTTGAGATTTTGCTGCATAATATCAGACCTTGCTATGCAAGCACTTTATCTTCTGTTTCGGAAATTACGACTATCGAACATTTAAAGACCTTATGTCGCAATTATGAGTGCATACAGTCTCGTTTGTCGCAATTCAAGGAACCGCCTCGTCCAAATTCGGAAACTCTTGCACCGGAGTTCGCTTATGCGGGTGGTTCATTGAAAAGTAGGCCTAATTTTAACAATAATACACAATATAATAATTCAAATTATAATCATAAAAATAATACACAATATAATAATTCAAATTACAATAACAATAATAACAGATTTAAATATAATAATTACAACAAAACAAACTCTCACAATCAATTTAATAACAATAATTCTACAAATAAAACAGTTCCTAATTATGTACATGCAATTGATACCTCTGCGTCTAAGACGCGTTATTGCCCTAGATGTCGTGTAAATACTCATAACCTGCGGCAGTGTAAAGCAAACAAGGATGTTATTGTTTGTTTTGTTTGCGGTCGTAAAGATGTTAAGACGCCAGATTGTCCAGATTGCAATAAAGGTAGATCTCATCCAAAAAACTGATTGGCCAGAATTGTATCAATGAACCAACTCAGAATAACTTCGATTGTAAGGATTGGGAGAATTGGTTGCGTACAGTAAGTTTATTTTTCAGATCTTATAAAGTTGATGCAATTCTGAAAGAAAATCATAGCTTTGATAATAGACCCTATGTCTCAGTACTTATTAATGGGATAACAATAACAGGACTATTGGATTCTGGTTCAGCCGTCACTATTCTGGGCAATGGTGCTCATTCAGTACTTGTCAATAGTGGCCTTAAATTAGTTAACGATAACGTTATCACTGTCACCGCAGCAGGGGGACAGATGTTACAGAGTGAAGGTTACATAGAGGTGCCTTTACAATTTGATAACCAATTCCATATTTTGAGAGCCTTTGTTGTGCCAGGAATACATAACAATCTCATATTAGGAGTAGATTTTTGGCGTGCCTTTAAGATCTGCCCGAAGTATTTAAGTAGTATTGTTTTGAGTGGTAATGACGATTCGGTTGATGGCAAAATTGTACCCAATGTGGCGAGTTTCATTCAGGGTTATAACAATTTAGAAGAATCTCAAAAACAACTAGCCGATAACGTCGTAAGACAGTTCGAGGATATATCGTATCAAAAGAAGGGATTAGGTGTCACTGACCTCATCACACACCGTATAAATACAGGGGACTCTGGTCCTATTCGACAACGTTATTACCGCTTATCACCGGAAAAACAACGCATTTTGGTAGAGCAGGTGGACGAGATGCTTTCTCTAGACGTGATTGAACCCTGCGAGAGTAGTTGGTCATCTCCCGTACTGCTCGTTACTAAAAAAAACGGTCAGCCTCGCTTCTGCCTCGACAGCCGCAAGCTAAATTCGGTAACGAAGCGCGATGCTTACAGCCTTCCGTACATTTCCGAGATTTTGGATAACCTTAGAGATGCTCGTTACTTGACCAGCATTGACTTGTCCAAAGCCTTTTGGCAAATTAGAATCGCACCAGAAGACAGAAACAAGACCGCGTTTTATGTACCTGGTAGGGGGACGTTTCACTTTAAGCGAACTGCGTTCGGCCTGACCAACGCTCCTGCTACTCAGCAACGATTAGTGGACCTGTTGTTCTCAGAGTTCGACCTTAAGGTGTTCGCCTACCTGGATGATATTATCGTTGTTTCGAAGGATTTTAATAGTCACGTGACCTTACTTTTGCGCGTTTTGGACAAGTTAAAGCAGGCCAACCTAACAGTTAACTTGGAAAAGTGCAGTTTCTTCAGCAACCAACTTAGGTATCTCGGTTATGTGGTCGATGGTTGCGGCTTACGCACTGATCCTGCGAAGGTCGAGGCCATATTAAATTACCCTACACCCACGTGTCGTAAGGACCTTAAAAGATTTTTAGGAACTGCTACTTGGTACAGACGATTCGTTCCTAATTTTAGTACCATAGCAGGCCCACTAAATAAGTTAACTTCATCAAAAAAGGGTTCTCCATCGTTTAAATGGAACTCTGAGGCTGAGTCTGCCTTTAAGCAGCTCAAGGAGCGTCTGGTATCAGCACCGGTCCTTTGTTGTCCAGATTATTCGAAGTCGTTTGAGGTCCATACGGATGCCAGCAATTATGGAATAGGCGCGATGCTGACTCAGACTATCGACGGCAAAGAACACCCGATCGCGTACATGTCTAAAAGCTTGTCGGCGGCCGAGAAAAATTATAGCATCACGGAACGCGAAACCTTAGCCGTAGTTACCGCTTTAGAATATTGGCGTTGCTACATTGAAAATGGGCAGCCTTTTACAGTATACACGGATCATAGTGCTCTTAAATGGTTCCTGTCCATTAGTAACCCAACCGGTAGGCTAGCTCGTTGGGGCGTTCGCTTGTCAGGATTTAATTTCACTCTTAAACACCGTCGAGGCGTCGATAACGTTATTCCAGACGCCTTGTCTCGGGTTCCAGTAAGCGCAATTACCACTTCCAACTCACACTCGCATTCAAAGGACACTTGGTACACCAACATTTATAACGGCTGCCTCCATAACCCGGTGGATTTTCCAAATTTCACCATCAAAAATAATTCTCTGTATAGATTGACCAAGAACAAACATGAGTTAACATCGGAATTTTCATGGAAATTGGTGGTTCCCGCCGAGTTGCGTCATGAAGCCATTTTCGAAAATCACTCAGAGCCTATTGCAGGTCACATGGGAATTTTTAAAACTTACCGCAGACTCGCGCTACGTTATTATTGGCCGGGTATGTATCGGGATGTCGTAGACTTCGTAGGAGCATGCGATAAATGCTTATCGTATAAGGCCCAGAATCATCAAACCTTAGGGGAGATGGGGAGGCCCAAGCAGTGCTCACGTCCGTTTCAAATGATCTCTTTCGACCTGATGGGCCCATTGCCAACGACAAGGAAACGCAACAACTACATTTTAGTCATCACCTGTTGTTTTTCTAAATTTTGTCTGATTTATCCTATCAAAAGAGCAACAGCAGAAATTGTAGCGGGCATTTTAGAAGAATCGGTTTTCCTGGTACATGGCGTACCACAAACAATATTGATGGATAACGCTACGCAGTTCACTGGAAGGGTTATGGATGGATTATTTAAACGCTATAATGTTCCTAACGTTTATTATAGCCCTAGGTACACACCACAGGTTAATTTGGTCGAGCGCTTTAATAGAACTATAATTACATGCATTTCTACCTTCGTCGATGACGATCACAGGTCATGGGACGTGTATATTCCACAGGTTCAATTTGCCATCAACAGTTCCGTCAATGAGGCCACAGGTTTTACGCCTGCATTCCTAGTGTTTGGTAGGGAGCTTGTGACTTGTGGAACACATTACACCGATACCGATATCGGCAAGGAGGTATTGTTCATGCCTCGTGATATCTACGCTGAAAATTTGGGTAGTCTGTCCACGATTTTTGACAAGGTACAGGTTAGTCTGTGGCAGGCCCATGTTAAAAACACAAGTCACTACAATCTCAGACGTAAGCCGGCAGAATTTAAGATAGGAGATATTGTTATGAAGCGCACTTACTTCTTAAGTGATAAGGACAAAAGGTTTACCAAAAAATTGGCACCGAAGTTTGTCAAAGCAAAAATTGTAGCAAAGAAATCACCATTAGTTTACGTGTTACAGGATTTATCAGGAAAAGATCTTGGCACCTGGCACATAAAGGATCTCAAATTAATTGGTCTCAATAAATAATTATTCCTTCTTGCCTTTGCTTCATCACAAGTTATTCTTGAGCACTTACTCGGGCGTCCTAACATCTTCAATAGCGCGTACCTAGAGGTTTCAAGTTCTTGTAACGGTTCACCTCCTTATGTTTTGAAAGTAGGCGTTGGTATATAGTAATTAATATACTAACGTACTCATGTTAGCGTGAAGTATGGATGAGTACTATAAAAGTGTTTAGGTATGTAGGTACTGAGCCATGCGGATTTTATTACATGCAGATGTACTAAAATCCTTCCCGACGCGCCGGGGTACTGTAACGTTGATACGTTATATAACTAGTGTATAAAACCACAATTAAAAGAAAATTAAGAAGAAACCTTATAAATAACACTTATTACTACCTAATAAATAATAAAAACACTTAATACAAATTTATAAATACAAAAGAATAATCAACACTACTAAATTGGGATAAATGTACAGCGAGCTTGTTACTTATTCCTCGCGCCGATCGTACTCGACTCGAGTCCTATTGTTCGAGAGTCAGCCTCGCCCCTTACCCCGACCGCGCGTTCCGCGGTCGTCCTGGCGCGGCCAGCTGGCGAAACGGCACACACAGATTTTGACGCCGGCGCAGGCGCACGTTCACTTTCGTGTCATCACACGTCGCCCGCGCGATCTTATCGATTTAATTTAATTATTTCATAAATTATCTTCACTCATTACTTATTTAAAATCAGTGTCAAACCCCGATATTGGGTAAGTGTTGGACATTTCTTATGCTTTAATTGTGTGGGTAGCAATATGTTAAAATGTTTAAAATATAAACGGCTGCAATAACGGTCTCAATTTAACCGTTGTCAATTGTATTTTAATTTGATTTTGCTTGATAGTGATAATAATAATGATAATGCTTACTCGTTTATTCCTTTTATTAATTAATGCAGGCTTGATCTAACTTCGCAACAGTAATGTAAAATTAATTACTTGTTATTTGTTTGTCGTTAATTACTTGCTTAGCGCCTGCCATCTCGATTGCACCATCTCGATTTTACTATCTCGATTGTAAACTCCGTCTGACTGTGACATCCGCAAATCACCAAGCCATTTCCTATCGCCTTAGCGCTGCTACCTGCTTCTGCTTAATGCCGGTCACAGTCAACGGAGCCGCCCACCTAATGAGTACTCATAACAGCGGACGTAAATTCCAGGGTTCCTCGTTACGGCTCGAGCCCACCACTGCAGTACTGTTGTCTCTGGCTTCGCCTGGCGGACGAACCGTCGCTACTCCATCTTCACGGCGTTGGCAGCAGCAGGGAAGTGCTTGTGGCGTGCAACGACTCTTTTCCGGGGTGTTAAAATCAGATCGGCTTAATATACCCTCACCCTACGACTTCACTCGTGTGCTAGCGACGCGTTACTGTTGGCTTCCGAATAAATGCGGTTAGCTGTTCATTTTTGTTTTAATTTCATCACCACTTAACGATAAGCGCAGCAAAGTGAACTAAGCAACGGAATGAACAAAAAGTCAATAAAACAAGCGGGTAAACCAATTACACAGGTTTAATTTTGCGAAACGCAATTATACGAAGACAACCACCCGCACGTTATATTATATAGCTAACTTGATGTAGAACTAACGAACGTGCAAAAAGTTGGTGCGTTTTTAACCGTAGGTATGTTTTATATGACTCTCTATGCGTTTTCGTACGACGCAATATTCGCCAAAGATTGGTACTTCGAAAACCGCTGGTAGAGTCAAAGCAACTGGTACATTCTATGTTTTTTCTTTGCTTCCAGACCTGCATGGAAGCATGCATGCATATTTAAATTTATCATCATCACTACATAGTATAAAATAAAGTCGCTTTCTCTGTCCCTATGTCCCTATATCCCTATGTATGCTTATATCTTCAAAACTACACAACGGATTTTGATGCGGTTTTTTTAATAGATAGAGTGATTCAAGAGGAAGGTTTTTATGTATAATTGTACGCAGACGAAGTCGCGGGCAGAAGCTAGTAAAATATAAATGCAAGTAAGTCGTTTGCGAGTATTTACTTGTTATTAAGGAGGTAGAACCGCGAAATTTCCCAAGGTGGTATTACAATGAACACTGAGACGGCATTTACGAGAATTTGTTTGTCCTCTAAAAAACACCAGGATGTGCCGTGATTTCTTACAATATAATACAAGAATCTTATAATTGACATAGTACTTACTTAAACTTTTCATTTTCTCTGTTTTAAATTAAAACTTTCTAGAGAAATAAATGAACATTAAAGCCTGGCTTCTCAAGAGGGTTGTAGCGACCCTAGCGCCACCTAGTTGGTCTCTACATAACTACTATACTCAACGCCGTATATAGATTCCAAAAAAACTACTCGTGTGTTGCCAATAAAATAAAAAAGTTTTGCATCGGTAAGTTTTAACTTTTATAAATATAATACATAAGTAATTTATTTATATGTAATTGTAAAGTTAAAATTAAATGCAACCACATAAATAAATTATTTCATATCAATATTAATTTCACCTACAGAAATTTGGTTGAAACTGTTTTGTAGAAGAAAAGTTCATATTACAGTGGTAATACTTCAGGTTTAAACAACATTTGGATACTATTAATGTTATAATTGATATGCACGTAGAACGTTGACAAGAAATCACGTATGGCAAACTTTATGGTAAACATGGCGGCCACAGGGCCACCCACCATGACATCTCCAATTGTCACTTCATTTCATTCGGCATAGTCGCAGGGTAAAAACTTAGTTTGTATGTTTGTCAGTCAAACTCGTAAAAATGATATATTTTGACACATGGATAGTTCAAAACCAAGGTATTCATGTGCAACACACGTTGTATCTAATAGGCCCTATTAAATAGGGTATGCATAGGTAGGATCAAGTGCAAAAATAAGTATCTATTCGAACCACTCAAAAATATGTTGGCCTTATTGCGTCGGAATAAGTCTGTGGTACTTATTTTTGAAACTTTGATTAAGTACATATTTTTACACTGTAGATATATAGGAAACATCAAAAACTTGGGATAATCTTTACACTTAAATAACAACAAAATATTATTATGACTATTTTTTATTAATGTGCATCGGTTGGTTACATCTGGAATGTCATAATGAAAATGACACTTGTGACGTGACGTCCGGCCATCTTTGGTAACTTTTTTGGAATCTATATACGGCGTTGAGTTTACGACGCACGAGTAGCTAGCGCCAGTTCTAATGACAGCTGTCACATCGTTCCACATCCCGCTAACGAAGTTTCTCAACGCGGCGGCATAAATACAACTTTCAACTCTCTTCCTTCGGACTTCGGTCCTCAGGACCTGGAGAGAGATCTCTCAATTGTGGCACTCCCCACAGGGTCATGGGATAATACTCACTTCGATTTTGTTACAGGTGACGCAGCCTCGTCTTCCACTCTGGAATAAAAAGAAAACTCGTTAAAATATGTTCAAACATTAAAAATAACTTTAAGTTTATAACCTACTTCGTAAATGCGCGAAAGTAAAAACTGGAGCAGTACGAACAAGATCGAAATAATTAAAACACATACATATTTATGAACACACCGTTATTGTTCCTTTATGTTCCGAATCGAGGAAACATTTTGACCGACGTACGTCAAGTCGTTTATTTATACTTGAATTCAATCGCGGAGATAGCAAAGTAAAGTTCCGTGAGGTCTTAGAATGCCATTTTGGTTTTCTTGCTGTCTCACTCATTATTATGGGTTTGAGTAGGCCGAGAGGGAAATAGCAAGACGTTCTCGAATGAAATTCTAAGAGTTCACGAGCTGAACATATACTAGTTATTTATGTGGCTGATGCATAATGAGGGGCATTAAAACACGAGTGGGGTTTTATGAAACGAAGCGAAGCTGAGTCTCATAAAGTTGCACGAATATTTTAATGCCTAATTATGTATATTCATATCATAAGTTTTCTGTTTAATATTTTCTGTTCTTCTAAAGTTCGCAACAGATGAAACGACTGACATTTATAATTTTTCTTAAATTCTAAGACAACTAGACAGAGATTTTGTTATTTAAGATGTTCGAAATTTGAATGTAATTAGAGTATCGATATTGATACTCCAATGTAGACATTATAATACAACCGCACATTAGAGTACCTACATATAAAAACATACTTAAGTATAAAAACATATTCAGAACATACAAGACTTCATAGTCAAGTTCGTTGACCCGCTATCCAGCCGTCCATTTAAGTCAATTGCTGTAGGCCAAGTCTCATCTTTTAAAGTTTCATTTTAAATTTAAAAGAACTCCAAACAAGTAACCTCTATTCGCAATAAGGTCGCCTAATAAAAAACCGCCCACACAAAAACCCAGATTAACCTACAGCTCTCCCGGTGTCAATATTTCACCAACTTTGAGACGTAAATATATTTTTTCGTCTCCAAGCGACCACATGCCCTTTTATTCGCAGTTCTTGGCCCAAACTTGGCCACTTGGCACTTAGCACTCCATCCGCGGCCAAACTTGGAGCATTCCCTCTAAATTAGGGTTCTTCATGGCCTATAAGAATACTAATTGTGCCAAATTCTGCACTGTTCGTGGGCCTGTACGTAATTTGCTTAATACCCCCCAAAACTTGGCAATTTCGGGGTCGATGGACCGAAAACTGGTTCTTCAGAGCTGAGGCGACTGTAATTTGTTCAAATCCCACTTCGACCTTACTTTCGTAAATTTTTGAAGAGTAATGTTTGTTTTATAGTCTTTAAAGTGAGGAATCCTGAAGTACTACTAATTGATCGGCGTTTGAAAAAAACACAGAGCTAGATACTGCTCTATGCTGTATACATTGATTTAATTGTGTTGTTTCGTGATATTTTTGTATGCGGTCTTTTTTGGCACCATTTTACAGATCCGCTTTGTTTTTTACACAAAAATAGACCTTATCTGAAGTGACTTAAAAATAATCCTTTTATGAAAAACCAACGATAAAAAGCTATGATCGTTTTTATTATATCTATGTTCTGAATAAAAATATCCGACTTGGTTTATACATACATTTCGAAATAATTTCGCAATAGATCCTGTTTTACATGTAATGTTTTTGATGGGATTAGATTATCACCAAGTTATCTCTAACATGTCAACGCCCAGACGCACGGAGGTCAAAAGGCTCTTTTTTATGTTAGAGAGGCCAGACAAACGAACTAGTGGGTCACCTGATGTTAAGTGATCACCACTGTCCATAGACAGCGCTTTACGCGATGCCAGTGCGTTGTCGGCCCTGCAGAAAATTGTACACACGCCTCTTAAAGTAACTCGATGGGAAGACCCCAGCGGGAAGCTCGTTCCAGATTTTGCAAGTTCGTGGCAAAAAAGACCGATTAAACCGCACCGTCGAAGACTGCCATTCATCAACATGATGTCGATGAAATGAACGCTTTCGACAGGTGAATTTGTAATGAAACCAGTGGCGTAGCTACCTAGGGACTAGGCAGGGCAGTGCCCCGGGGCCCTCAAGCTCAGAGGGCCCTCGAATCCTTACCAAAAAATCTCGATCGAACTATTGTTATTAAAACGTAACCAGTTTAGATAGTAGTGGGGCCCCATTTTTTTATTTGCACCAGGGCCCTTGGTTATCTACCTACGCCACTGAATGGAACCCCGCAGCTTAATTATATTTGTCGTAATTAAAAGTGCCTACCTCCCACTTCTGCTAACGTTTTGAAATTCCCGTTTTGTCGTTTAACTTGGGTGCGTAACGATGTATATAAACATTTTTGGTATAATATTAGTAGCAATAACGCTCATTTGATATAATTATTAAATCATATAACAACACTTAATATATTTACATATGACATAATTATCATTTCTTATAATGATCATTTGATATAATATCATTTAATATAACATTCTTTAAGTATAATGCTTATTTCCTATAATGAACTTATGCTATAACGTTATTTTTATAAAAAGTAGGTTAGGTTAGGTTTGAACTGCGTCCCCCAACAAAAACGAACTGCTATTATAATTATATTATGATTTGTATATAAAATGAGCGTTATACCATATAATCGTTATAAGAAATAAGCGTTATACCGAACGATAAATATACGAAATAAATTTATATATTTTAAAATTATACCAAACGTTTATTATACACAATGAGTGATTATACCCTTTGAAATTATATCAAATGTTGATATATCGATAGAAAATATATTAAATATTTTTATATCAATCATTACACACCCGTTTAACTTGTGTCAATATTAAGTGCAACTCAAGCTTATTCTTAAGTTCCCAGCATTTTCTCAAACCACAGAATAGACCATAAACTCGCATAGCATTCAAATTTAAATTCGTTACGGTATTCACTCAAGCGAATGCAATGCGTTTTACGACTGGCGACGACACGGAGGTAAAAGTCACCTCTCTAGAGAAAACACCTTTTCCAATGGTTTTCCAGGTAAATAGAGAAAAAGATGAAATGCTTGGTTGCTGACCAAAGGTTTGTCACGATGCGGCAGTAAATAAGGAATTGAGGGGTGTTTAGAGGTTTTATCATTATCGACAGCCTACATACACCCCTTTCCTTCTATGCTGGTCTGGGAGCAAAGAAAAACATAGAATGTACCAGTTGCTTCTCTACCCGCGCAGATGGTAAAAGCCCATCGAGGGAGTGGGCGAAAATCATAGGAATCATGTCCTCTAGGTTGGCAACGCATCTGAAATCCCTCCGGGGTTGCGGGTGTCTATGGGCAGTGGTGATCACTTACCATCAGGTGACCCACTTGTTCGTTTGCCTTCCTATTCATATAAAAAAAAAAAAACATGTTATAGGCGATGAGGCTAGCAACCCATCACTATTTTGATTCCACTTTCCATCTATATTTATTTATTTATTCAGTACATCCACATCATGTATATTACCGTGTGAGCCATAGAAACTGTCCCTTAAACAAGCTAAATGTGGCCTGTAGGTACCTGTTACCTTAGGCTCTGTCTACCCCGAAAGGGATAAAGACGTGATCTGTGTGTGTGTGTGTGTATGTATAATTACAACATCGGTTTAAGTCTAATTCTACGCGGACAAAGTCGCGGGCAGAAGCTAGTACTTAAATAACTTTAAGATAGAAACCTAAAACTAATATTGCAAAAAGGAATAAAATGTCTTCTTTCTTTGAAAAAAAAAAAAATATTGTTCACGAAATAATCAGTGACCTTTTAACCCAGCAACACATCCTTTATTTTCAACCACTCGTACGCAAGAAAGTAAAGTTTTAAAACTTTCAACCACAACTCTGTTTTAACTGGAAAGTTGAAGCGAACACTCTGTTTAAAACGGAAAAACACGTACTAGGCATTCCAGAAAATGTTGGAAAAATCGGAATCTATTCCCAGCACTAGACACAAAAGAGTACGTGAGTGTTTCTAGTTTTATTCTACTTGAAAAATTGAAAACTTCAAGTGTTCAAGTGAGAAGCGTGAGCGGGAGCGGGTTCTTATTTTCTGGTAGAGTTCAGTGCAATATTTATTGCCACAATACCTGTGCTTGTAAGTTGTTTTGATTTTTTAGTCTTCGAGTCTTTGAGTTTTGAGTCTTCGTTTTTTTGTTCACAAATTCACCTGAGTTAATACGTTACATAAATTTGCTGTTAAGTTATTGTTGATGTGTTTGTTTCTTTTAAAGAAATGGGGATTATGTTTTCCTGTGTGTATAGAGTCTTAAGTGTACCTACTAAAATACTCTCTATTCACATTTTATTTGCTATGTACAAAAATATACAGACTAAAATTTAGCGACCAGGTCACAAACAGTTTTTGTTACAGTGCTGTGACCTTCCAAACGGCAAAAAAAATGTTACAATGCTGTTTTAAATTTGAACCCTATATTGCGCAGTCTACTAGCTCTGCACTATCCTTTTGAGGCCCGACGTATTTCTATTTTCACAATTTGACAGGTACGTTCTGAAATCTCTTATCTTTTTCATTTTAAACCCGCTTGGCGCCTCAATTTACACCACACACCGTTATACTCGAAGTAATGCGAGTGTTCGCTGAAAACTGCGGATTTACTGTCGGCGTGAAAGTGCACGAGCGATCAAGATCAATGCTGGATGTAACTGGCCATTGCTTTTTTAAAATCGGATACTTATTCTTGTTAAAGGAGTGGGTATTATTGGAAAAGCGTTGGGCGTGGCATTTTTAAACGGCGTTTGGTGGAAGTATTATTGAAAGTTCACAATCAGGGAGTAGTTCAAGCTAGTCTTTTGGTGATGGCTCAACACATTCAGATGAAATTCAGACCAGCATGGAAGCATAAAAAATTATACGCTGTAGAAAAATTCTATGCAATCTCATACCATATACAACATATACATACATACATATCACGTCTTTATCCCTTCCGGTTTAGACAGAACCTTAGGTAACAAGACCTAAACGCCACGATTAGCATGATTGTGGGCGTATCATCGTATGGGTAGAAAAGGGAATAAAAATAGCTGCTGGGTTGCTAGCCACATCGCCTATAACATGATTCCTAAGATTTTCGCTCATTGCCTCGATGGACTTCTACCATCTGCTCGGGAAGAGAAGCAACTGGTACATTCTATGTTTTTCCTTTGCTCCCAGACCAGCATGGAAGCACATAAAAGTATACGCTGTAGACAAATTCGATAGCGTGATCTGAAGATCTGTGCAATCTCATACCATATACAAATATGATACTAAATTTTCACTATCTTCTAATAAAGTGCAGATCCAGATATACGTTCTCTAAAACTATCTGTCTACATGTATATTATATATACTATAGGAATAGTCAATGCATCCAGAATTGCAATTGTCCAGAGAAGCTGGAGCGCATCTGAGATGAACCTGGGACGTGATTCAAATCAAAATAATGATATCTCGGGAACGGAACTGCGGTATTGTGGTTTGTGCCTTTTTTATTTACGGAAGTACTACCTACGGCTGACGGACTATGTGAACAATATAATTTAGAGAGAACTACAGTATCGTGAAAAAACTTTGCAGCATGTTTGGAGATTGACAAACCGCATTGATTTTTGTCTTGTGTTGTGTGTTGTACCTAAGTGAATAATTCGCGAGAATTATAAACGACAGATCATTGATTCAACATTATATTATATTTCATATAAAG
Organism: Pandemis cinnamomeana; assembly: GCA_932294345.1. NCBI lineage: Eukaryota > Metazoa > Arthropoda > Insecta > Lepidoptera > Tortricidae > Pandemis > Pandemis cinnamomeana. Next base: position 11,907,908 of record OW028721.1, read on the forward strand.
TGCGTACATTATACAAGATTGAGTCAAAGATTCGTCAAAATTAATACATACATAAAACAATTGTTAGATTAGTTAAAATTAAAATTTAAAAAAATGCAATAGATTATAACATTTAACTCCATTCTTCCATGCTGGTCTGGGAGAACATAGAATTTACCGGTTGCTTCTCTTCCCGCGCAGATGATAAAATGGTAGAATGGGCGAAAGTCTTTGGAATCATGTTAAAGGCAACTCATCACTATTTTGATTTCCCTTTCCACCTATACGTGGCCTTGAGGTTTTGTTACCTTAAGCTCTGTCTACCAAGTACGGGATAAAAACGTGATACATGTATGTAAGTATCTACACATAGATGAAAACTATAATAAACAAAAACTACTTATTTTCGTCAGTATACCAATTAGTTATGTAAGCACTTGTGGATAAATAAAGAATTAACGAAGTATTTTAACTAATCCTACTAATATTATAAATGTGAAAGTTTGTGAGTTTGGATGTTTGTTACTCTTTCACGCCAAAACGGCTGGATAGATCCGGATGAAATTTGGAACATAGATAGATTATAGTCTGGAATAACACATAGGCTATAAACGAATAGCGATAGCGATAAACGAATTCAATGCAGACGAAGTTGCGGGCAACAGCTAGTAGGAAATATATTATAATATTAATGGCAGCATAAAACAATTTGCAACGTCCGTTACCCTTCGATTCACGATTTCCGAACCGATAGAACGTATTTCTGAACTAACTCCGAACAAACAACATTAATTTCACATTTTTACGATGCAGCTCGACTCTAATAGGGCATAAATTTAAACTGTTCTTGCAATGGCTGGTTAAAGAGAATTTAAGGGCTTTAACCGCTTTAACGGTCATTGAGCCATCATGTTCATAATTGAAATGAAATGAAATGAAATGAAAAATATTTTATTCAGTAACTTAAATTAGAACAGCTGTATCTGTGCTGGCGCCTCTTTTTGAGTATACGAGATACTCGTGCTAAGAGAACACCGCTCTTCCACGTATTGTGTCTTACGATTTAAATAGGTGTAAGAATTTATTTTACAAACTCTAAAATCTAAAAAACTCCAAGAAATCTATAAAGTTAATTATAGGTGAACACTATGTAAAATGAAATAAAATGACAAAGTCTATATCCCTTACGGGGTAGACAGAGGGGTAACAAAACCTAAAGGCCACGTTTATCATGACTGTAGCGTGGTGGAAAAAGGAATCAAAATACTGATGGGTTGCTAGTCGCATCGCCTATTACATGATTCCTAAGAATTTCGCCCATTCCCTCGATGGGCTTTTCTGCGCGGGACGAGAAGCAACTGGTACATTCTATGTTTTTTCTTTGCTACCAGACCAGCATGGAAATACCTACTCTAAAAATAACCGAGACATAAACTTCTTATCAAAGATTTGTCTCTATCTATTTCTAGTTGAACAGAATTTTATAGACTTCATTATGGGCGTTGTGACATATGACGTCACATGTTATATCGGATCTCTCTTTCTAATCGCTGACTAATTAGTATTTTAAGGGCCTGTCCCACCACTCTCTGTAAAGTTCCTGATATCTTAGGTGTCAGTTATATATGATTCCGTCCCTATTTCTTATTACGAAACAGACAGAGACGACATCGTAGATAACCAACACTTAAAATATCAGGGCCTTATCTGAGAGTGGTGAAAAAGCCCCTTAAAAATTTTCCGTATTTTTTGACCTTTGATTACACTTTTTTGAAGACATATATATTTTATTAAAAGGTGTGACATATGTTTTTTATGCATATTGCCTAATATTAAAATCAAACTGAAGCTACGTCGTCAAAAACACCGTAAAAATAAGAAACCTGTCAGGCAGTAAACGAAAAGAAATTTAAAACTAAGCTTGTTGTACACTGGGCGCTATAAAAGTTAAAATGTAGCAAAGTTCGTGGCGCCGAGTGCATGCGAATACGTCACGTACCGCATTACGGCGGGTTATTAGAGGCGCGAGGCATGAGCGGCGAGCGGGCGTTGCCAAAATGGCGATCTTTTTCGCGATTATAGGGAAAAATTTAAGGACGTGGTAATATTAATTTAGTAAAAAAAGTAGGCATCGAAGTAGACGACGTCATACTCACTAGTTCGGAGTGGAGAGTAAGAAAGTCAATAAAACACTCATTTTAAAATTGATAAATTACTGATTACAGACACAGGTATTCTATCTTAGCCTGTGGGCTGGCAACGCACCTTCAATCCACTAGTGTTGCGGGTGTCCATGGGTTCGCCTTCTTTGTCGTATTACACATAGTATAAAACAATGGAACTTTCCGCTGTCTGTCTGACAGTCCATGTATGCTTATATCTTTGAAACTACGCAACGGATTTTGATGCGGTTTTTTTAATAGATATAGTGATTTAAGAGAAAAGTTTATATGTATAATTCTAAGCAGATGAAGTCGCGGGCAGAAGCTTGTAATATATGTATATAAAAAACTTTACTCGCATTGTCATCCATCCTACATAGGTGTACTAAATTTAAAGGTACTCCAACTTCTAGAAAAGGGTTGCAAGATTTGACCCAAACAAAAAACAAAAAGGTCGAGTTCAATAAAAAGCTTTTCAAATCACTAGCCCAAACACTGCTGCTTATCGCCACCTCCTCTCGCTTGGACATCAGCAAACACCATTATTATCGCTCGCAGCGGATGTAGTTCCGTCTCGTGTGGGGCCATTAAGTCAGCGATTTCGTACGAAGCATTTCCAGCCGAGATAGAGCGGTTTAATAAAACACGGCTTACTGGAACTGTTGACATTTTGAGGTATTAAGAAATAAGTCGCCGTAACTAACCGTTTTTATTCGTTTTTTTAGGGTTTTGTAGTCTATTGACTCTACATATATACTCCTGTGAACATTCTATATCGTAGCTTTGGATTCGAGATTAAGTCACGTTTGACGTATAACATTTTGAACATCGAACGATAGAAAATCCTAAAAAAAACCAAGAGTATTCAAAGTGTACAACCTGCTGATGTTTTCCAGGTTAATTTTACGACAAGGTATTTACCTACCCCCACCCCGAAAAGGGTGCTAAGTTTAACGTTGATGTCGGTGTGTGTGTGTCTGTCTGGACATCGCAGCTCTCAAAGGAATGGATCGATTCGGATGCGGTTTTTTTCATTCAAAAGCCAGTTGGCAGTTTGAAGAGTATCATTTCTTTTTTTTTTGCTAAGACGTGGAATTTTATGTTATGTTAAGCTTTTATTAACCAGAGTGTATTTCACTCAAACTTTGGCCCAGTCGCCATTTTTCCGTACAAAATTAACTATTGAGAGAGAGAGAGAGAGAGAAACATTTATTTACACACATTCGATACACGTAGGTATGTATTGCATACAAATGAGGGCCAAATTTTTTTCCACTGAGTTTATTATCATTCTTTATGACAGAGAGGCAAACGACAGTGGTAACTAACCTTTTTTTATGATAGAGGAAGAGGCAAAGGACAGTGGTATATAGTAGGTAGGCAGTAGGAATACCATACGAGAGATGTATAAAGGCAAAAGAGCAGTTGATTCGGCGTAGAGTGCACACGATCGATGCAACTGCGCCGCGCAGGGGTCGCTGCACCGGGTTACGCAAGGGCTGCCAGTCTACTGGGCCTCTATCCGGCGCTGACACGCCTAAACTAGCCAACCATTTGCAGAGCCAACGTTAATTTGCTATTCGGCGTCGCCAAAACGACAGTTTGCCGACAATCCGATGAGAACGCGATGAGTTCTTAGTAAGCTATTACCAACCATTTGCAGAGCCTAACGTTTAATTTGCTATTCGGCGTCGCCAAAATGTCAGTTTGCCGACAATCCTATGAGAAAGCGATGAGTTAGTAAGCTATTCGGGGCGCTTCGTAGTTTTGTTGGGGATTTTCAACAGCTGTCGAAGTGTGACAGAAAAAAGAGGAGTTCCGACCGCATATTCTATCAAATCCTCCTTTTTATTTTTTGTTCATTGTAAACTATTTAATTAATTTATGTATTTTTTTTTAGTTACACATAAGTCGGGTTCTATCTATTTATTGCTTTGTTTACGTAAAAGTTTATGGATTATGTAGTATATTTTATCTGTGTATCGTTTCGTGAGTCATAGACGGTTCTGGCTGAAAATCAGTGCTGCAGGTGTTTAACACCTCAGCGTAATGCTGAGCCAGCGACCGTTTCACTTTTGCGAAGACACACACAACGCTGATGATCTATTTTTATATGTCTTGATTATTTTCTATTTTAAATTGTGTATATTCTCTTATATTTGTGTGTCTTGCAAAAAGGAATAAATGTCTCCTTTCTTTTTCTTTCTTTCTTTCAAATCCGTAACAAGCTATCTAATAAATCGCTCACATCAAATTCATCAAAATTTAAGCCATAATTAAGGAAAACTAAAACCATCGAATTCCCATGTAATCCGAACTAGGAACGCATTGTAATATGCAGACTCCAAATTGGTAGTACAAAATTAATGTCTTATCACATCATACATAGACGAAACTTATGTCTTATGAGAAGTAATAATTGGGATTGTCTAAAAAAAAATGCCTATCCTTTTTATATTTTTTTTGTGCAGAATAGTCAATTATAAGAAACCAATTTCAATATTTTCTCATATAACTCGGTATTTTTTTCACTATTAATTATTGAAAGTATTTTGGTTGATGACGTCAGAGTTTCCATTGCCGGTGTCACACATCTGCTTATTGGATAAATTGATCATAAAACGTATGTGAACCTCCGCCATCAACGTCTTTTCTATCTGTGGTGAAGTTGGCAAACTGTCATTAGTATCAATGTCAACATGATTCAACAATAACACAGGAAGATTTACGCGATCTTCTCCTATGAATTTTATATTTTCACAATCGTTATACATACCATAACATTCTGCGCGAAGCAGTAAGGTCCATAAACACATACCAGGTATGATCGAGACAAAACAGGACCCGGAAATAAGACAGTAAACTCAGTAGGCGAAAGTAAACCGAAAAACGTAATATTTTCGCTCTCCATTAAAATATTTAGCGTAAAATCTTTCATGTGAGCAAAGCACATCGCTGTGTGGTTACACTCTTGCCTAATTATCTACCGAAAGTGCTTCTAAATCTAAACTATAATACAACAATATGAAATTAAACGGTGGAAAAAACAAGAATGACAGTAACAAGATTGCCCATTTGCTTGTCATCTGTCATAAGATGAATGAAATGTCAGATTGCGGGTCCAAATTGAACTCCGTAGCATAATACACGCGTAAATAGCATAGAATTTGTAACCTTTGCAAATAAAGTACATTTTGGACCGTCTACGCCATGTCTGGGAATGTCAAATGAAGGTCATTGCTTATTTTTCATGTAATAAATTCATTATAGCAAAATAAAATAAAGTAAATACAGAAAACGATTTAAAAAGCATTTATCTCGAAATGGTTTTCGATTTACTATACATTGTAAAAAAATAGACAATCCCAATTATGCCTAATGAAAAAAACTTCCATGCTAATCTGGGAGTAAAGAAAAAACATAAAATGTACATAATATTACCAGTTGCTCTCTTCCCGCGCAGATGGAAATAGCTCGTACCTACATTTTACTTTTCCACTTTCAGATTATTATGTACTTTCGTTCGTGATTGTGACATTTAGTTATCAAATAAACTACAGAAGTAAACAAAAATATTTAACTGATATTATTATTTTATTTCTGATCAACGGTTGGAGAATGACTGAAAAACTGGCAACTAACTTGACATGCTTCCACGCATTTCATGTTGATCGCGCTCTTACAGTACCTACTAGAAAACATGACTGTATAGGTCAATAACTTAAGTAAATGACCTGTTGTGTGTGTGAGTAATGTGTTTAAATAGACAAATTGACGTTCCAAATTTGAAAAAATGACTTAAGTCCCATATCAGTTCTGTAGGTACACTACTACATACAACAGATCATTTGCCGAGGTTTTTCACCTCTATATATTTATTTATTTATTTATTTATTTTATTTATTATTGAACAAATCATTTTATTAAAATTCTCAACTCTTCAACGGTTGGTCCGATTGATTTGAAATTTGTACGCCCACAATCATGCTAAACGTGGCCTTTAGGTCTACCTTAGGCTCTGTCGACCTCGTAAGGGATGATGACGTGATTTATGTATGTATGTATGGGCTTACCTCCTGTTGTCGAGATAGGCGTCGTATTCGTCGGGCATCTTGTCGTCCCGCATGTCGTAGAGGTCGCTGTAGAGCGCGGACTCCAGCCGCGATGGGTCCAAGTGGTAGTTCGGGTTCTCGTAGGAGAGCAGACCATTCTCTGTTGGAAAGAGACAGAGGTTAGTTACCATAGAATATTGTTATAGAACGACGCTTGAAAGACTAGACTTGAAAGAGCGATATAAAAGGTACGCGTATGTTGGGGTGAGGCTGAGGTATATAGCCGAGAATATTTTTCTTACTTGCAACACTATGTTACAATACTAAATTGATATATTTTACCCTTCCATGCTGGTTTGGGCGCAAATAAAAAACATAGAATGTACCAGTTGCTTCTCTTCCCGCGCAAATGATAAAGACGTGATTTATGTATGTTTGTGTAATTTCGTGGTCAAGTGCTGCGGCTCGTTTTTGGATCAGTCCGAGGGGAAGAGCAGTGCTTTGTCCGGTGCACCCTGGGCATCGGTTAATGATTTCCTGGAAGATTCTGAGGGATTGACAAGGACGGGCTCCAGGGGGAGAAGGGTCTTTTGACCGTACAATGTTGCCGACATTTTCGTCACAAGATTTTTGAATACTGTATTTATTACTTTGACATTGGCGAAATCATCGCATCGATCGATGGGGCCATATTAAAAAAGAAAAAGAAGAAGTAAACTAAACAAAACAAAAGAATATTATTTTGTATCATGCAATGCATATCTTCAAATTTGTGGTTTAAAAATTCGTTGCTACTGTAGAAACATTTTTCAGTCAACATTCTGCGCAAGTTGGTTTTAACATTAACTTTTTAGTTTTAACGTTTGACTTTGATTTTAATGAAGCCAGATTCCCAAGCATCTCTTAGCAACTACCGTCAGACCATGCGAGTGTAAATTAGTTTCTGGTGACACGCGGAGGCTTCGGCGGTTGTAGGGCTTCGACACCGGCCCCCGGAGGCCGCGCAAGTGCCTCGCTTAATTTATTTGGCCGCTATAATATCCAATTTCAATTTTAGCCGTTAAATTTAATATTAACGCCATCTCTGGGATTTTGGATGGATGCTTTGGGGCCGATAGCGCGTCTAGTTAATTTATACTCCGAGATAACTGTTAGGTACCACTTGCTTCTCTTCCCGCGCATATAAAAAAAATATATATATGATAAAAGCCCATCGAGGGAATGGTTGAAAATCTTAGGAATCATGTTATGGGCGATGCAGCTAGAACTCATCACTATTTTGATTCCCCTTTCCACCTCCCCACGATCACGCTAAACGTGGCTTTTAAGCCTTGTTACCTTAGGCTCTGTCTACCCCGTAAGGGCAACCAATAGGTACATGTAACAAAAAAGCATTTAAGTATTCGTTTTTCGAAGTCGGTTAAAAAGGAAACTACAGTACCTACCCTGCCATAAAAATTGCACTTCGGTATTGGCATCACGTAAGTTATTGCAAGACAAAATTAGCCGACAAGACCGATGTCCAATCTTTATTACAGGTACTGTACACGGTTTTCACACCACCATTTTCCCTTAAAACCCAAATAAGCTTGCAACACGCTCAACATCTCCCCGTTTTCCCCTGAATCACTCTCGACGACCGCGGTATTGCCAACCCAAAACTACAAAGTACCCGATCCGGCCCATAAATGTTAACAGCGCGTTACAGTTACCCCCGAGTGTTATGAGGGCGGTAATGTTTGTGTACTAGCTTTGTATGGGGTTAGTAGACGCAATAAATAAATATGGTGGCTGATTAAATTTTGGCAACACCGTAGTTTTTATGATGCGTTTAAGTTGCGCATTTACTTTTTTGTAATTATTTTATAGGCTCAAAGAAAGCCAAAGGAGTACATATCCATACCAACAATTACAACAAAAATTTTATTCGACAGCAAAATATGTGAAATATATTTAATTTACATGACACCATTATTGTGAGATTCGTGTGTTTCCAGCAAAAAATTAAGTTTCCAGAAAAACGTGATTTTCACACGGATAAGTATCTATGGTCATATGAATAGATTCATACATAAAAAAATAATCGAATTGAGAAACTCTTTTTGAAGTCGGAAAATAACGGTCAGCAAATCATTTATAGGGCTCTCGAACTATAGATTACCCCTGTGTATTGTAGGGATAGGTAGAATATTTCAACGGGCTGGCTGGTAAAATAAAAGGCTAGTCTCGAGGTTTACAAATCGAACGTTCGTTCGATTTGACGTTGATTTTTTTTAAGAACAGAGAGAAGGGACTCACACTAACTTGAATGGTGATCGTAATCACTCCCCATGCTATTTCATATAATGTTAAAAAGTAACCAATAAAAGTATAATCTTACTCATAATGCATCTCATAATTTTGGCCTTAAGCCCCCGACAAGTTTTTTTAGGATTTCGTCAAGGAACCCCGTACTAGAAAAATACTTCTTCAAGGTAGCTTCGCAGTATGGTCACTGCCATGGACGGAAATAGTTCAAACCAAAAATGATTTTTATGGACGCAATAAGGGTTTTTATATGACCAAATTAGTATTTACGTAGTCATTTATAGCTTACGTAGTTCAATTAGTTATGATTTGATTCTTGCCTTGCCACTTAGTAGGGTTGCCATGCGTTAGGAACTGTCCTGACGTTCCGATTTTTAGGAATATTTGGTAATTTGTATAATTTTTTGTAAATGAATTTTTGCGAACTTCAATTTCGTGACCAAAATTTTTTTTAATGAAATAAAATGCAATATAGAACTGAACTAGTAATTTTGATAGATTACAACTGTATAGAGTAAAAACTGGTAAGTTTAAATTTAAAAAGTTGCCATGTTCAAGCGTTTTACGTCAAAAATGTGAAAGTAGAAGGAAGTAAAGCGTCTTGTTTCAATGTATACCATATGTAAAAAGTACGTAAAAAAAAATTGCATTGTCATCGCTGGTAAAGTTTTGTGATACAAAATTAGTAAACTCGTATTTTTCTGTATTTATCCACATTAGGATATGGTGACCCTACCCCTAAGCCCCAATCAGCGCATAAAGCCGCGTCCACACGCGCTAAATGTAACGGCCCACTTCCGCCCAGTAATGGCTGTTTGGGAAAATGCTCCGTAATGAATTTCCGAACTACTTTCGGGTGTTTGTTTTGATATTAGTTCAGTTTTTTACACAAATGAATTTGCACTATTAATTTTGAAAAATCCATCGTTATTCCCTATCTACATTGTAGAATAAGTTTTGACCAAACTTAAAAAAGTGTTCTTCTTCTTCTTTTTATAATATGGCCCCATCGATCGATGCGATGATTTCACCAATGTCAAAGTAATAAATACAGTATTCAAAAATCTTGTGATAAAAATGTCGGCAACGTTGTACGGTAGAACACGGTCAAAAGACCCCTCCCCCCTGTCGGGCTTTTAGCCAACGGATAACGATATCCCTCAGAATCTGCTAGGAAATCATTAACCGATGTCCAGGGTGCACCGGACCAAGCACTGCTCTTCCCCTCGGATAGATCCAAAAACAAACCGCAGCTCTTGACCACACGCGGAAGTAACCCGATCGCACCCCTAAAAAAGTTAGAAATTACTTTTTTACTTGAAGTTTAAAAGAGACCCCATAACAAACTCTTTGGTTTAAAATGACAGCAAATCTTTCAATATTCTACATGACATTGTATACATAATGGAACCGCCCAGAAATTACACCGTCACGGCTATAAATGGAGTTAACTTTATCCCCCGTTTGTTTGGGTTTGTCGACGATCGATAAAACCCGTGCGGACGATAAAAAATTAATGGCGCTCTATGAATACCGGGCTGCAAATAGTTCGCTTTCAATTTGCGACGCCGTATTGGAAATAACCTTTAATAAATAATTTTTGGAATCAGATATTTATAACCAATTGATGCTGATGGCGTGCCGTGAAATATTGTTGTGGAATAGTTTTGTGATATACGCAATGTGGGTATTATGTAACAATGTATGTTGTTCGTTACATGACGATTTTGCAGTCTGTACCTACAGTATTTACAGCATTTACAGTACAGTATCTGATTTGTGGTGTTCAATAAAGAGTATTTGTATTGTATTGTTGTTGTATTTTTTAAACAAAAAACGCCTCAACTGCGTTCGTCAATCATTTGGGGGTTTGGCAGCGCCACTAGCGGTAGGTAAGGACAAAAAACTATTTTCATAGTAATTTACATTTCAATACCACGTAAGAGATGTTTGTTGCGATAAAAACATACTAGAAACCCCTATCCATAAGTATCAATCGCCTGTTGTGTACCTAACTATTTTACATAACCAGGGCATTCTAAGGTAAAATAAAACATATTTCTAAATTAAAACTAACATGTTCGCGGCTTAGTGGTGGCCCAAGGGCCACCCCCGCCGTATCTAAACCTAAATTAATCCAAATTAATCATCCTACATTGGTTTTACCAGTGCCGGTTGTGTAACTTGGTTATACGGGGAACAAGCTGTATCAATTAGGCTGTGAATGCTCTCACAACTAGATGCTACATTTAATTGCTGGCTATACTGACTACTCAGACTACTTTTGGGTACAAAGTGGTAAGATGTAACATGCTGGGTCACATGTAACAAATAAATTGGCCGTTTACATTACTGTTATTTATCATTAACTAGCGACCTGCCCCGGCTTCGCACGGTATACTATGCATGTATTATACATAAAAACCTTCCTCTTGAATCACTCTATCTATTAAAAAAACCGCATCAAAATCCGTTGGGTAGTTTTGAAGATATAAGCGTACAAAGGGACATTGGGACATAGGGACATAGGGACAAAGAAAGCGACTTTATACTATGTAGTGATGTAGTGATAGTGAAGGTAAGTTGTTACAAGTCACAGCCTGATCTTATGCTCCGAAATTCGATTTTGAAAGTTCGTATCGTACTGTTCCGCTCACACTAATCGTCATTAACTTGAGTGAGAGAGATAGACGACATGATGCGAACTTCGAAAATCGAATTCAGGGTAGCTTGTAACTTTGCATTGAGTACGGTAACGTTAAACGATACACCGCATTCAGCATAATGCTCTAGCATTAGTATGATTACAATCAATAAATAATGTGACAGGAGTATCGGTTGGATCGCTATCATTACAAAAACAAGACTGTCTTACGTCTGTTCGTGTTAAAAAATACTCTATCAAAAGTTGATTTCTGAGTTGAGACCCCGTAGAATATTGAAGAGGGCCGCGTTAAATTATTGAGCACTCAAAACGTACCTGTGCAGGGTTACCGGGTTTACGGGGAATTTCCCGCGAACTTCGGGGGAAAATGACATGGCCAGTTTCACTTTCGATTTTTTTTTCGGGGTTTCAAAGACATCTATCACCCAACAACTGCATAGGTCTAGCCGTTACTTTGCGCAGGTCCATGTCATCCGTCATCATCATCATTTACGAAAATGTGTGGGGAACTGTTCTATGTTATAAAGATTGGTTGCCATTTTTTAATTATATCTCGGAATAATATTTTAGGCAATCAAAAGAGCTGTTGATCGTAGGAAGCAGTTGTTTTATCGAGGAACGGACGGGAATTAAGAGTGCTACGGAGATATTAAGATTGGTAAGAAACCGAATCAGATATGCGGAGCTGACTGTCGACCTCCGCTGGTTGAAGAGGCACTTGAAGACAGAGAATGACTAAATATAGGAGTCTCAGCCCCGAATATAACTTTGTCCCTTTCGGTGTTGAGACCCTTGGTCCGTAGGGTCCTAGCGCTATTAGCCTCTTCAAAGATATTTCGAAGAGGCTAAATAGACGCTACGGGTGACCGCAGAGCTGGCACTTGGACAGCGTATTAGTATCGCTGTTCAAAGGGGAAATGCTGCCAGCTTCTGTGGTACTATGCCTCGGGGGGGTTCTTTTTAATTATTTTATTTTAAGATTAGTTTTAGTTTAGTTTTTAATTCTCCTTTTGTATTTTTTTTTTCATTAATAAACCACCAAGGTAGATACTATCAAATGAATCAAGAATTTTTATTTCTTGATTTTTATGTTTCACTTTTTCGGTTTTACCGTTAGAAATTAAATTTCTAAATGTCAGTGAAAATTAGAACACATAGAAAAATTCGAAAAGTAAAACTATGGCCGGGATTCGAACCCGGATCCTCGTCATTCCGTGACGCGTGCTATACCCCTACACCACCCATAGCAGGTGGGTAGTCTTCGAATTTTTCTACCTCTTACTAACTGTCACGTGACCTTTTTGTTACTATGCGAATTCCCGGATTCCCGGCCATAGCTTTAATTTTCGGATTTTTCTGTGTTCTAATTTTCACTGACATTTAAAAATTTCACTAAGGTAGAATTACTTGGTTTTTTAACTTAAAAAAAAACTTTTTTGTATGTTGGCAACCCCAGCCAGCGTATTCGAGTCACGGGCTACGGCCGCTGAATTAAGGTCCAACTTTTTAAGACACCCCTATAATGTTTGGTGACTTACAACTTGCGAGTTGCTGGTCCGAGTTTGTCACGAATCATCATGGATTCAAAGCAAAAAGTGTTGCCAGTAATAAAAAACTAAAGAGTGAGGGTTCCGAAGTCGAAAAAAAAATTATAACTTCACTATTTATTATTTGATTATTCATTAGTAGCTGTTACAGTATGTGTTTAAGCAGAATTCAAACAAATCCTTAAGGCCTAGTTTAGCATGATTAAGGGCGTATAGGTGGAAAGGGAAATTAAAATAGTGATGGGTTGCTAGCATCGCCTGTAACATGATTCCTAAGACTCTCGCTCATTCTCTCGACGGGCTTTTCTGCGCGGGAAGAGAAGAAACTGGTACATTCTATGTTTTTTCTATACTTTCAGACCAGCACGGAAGATACGCATGCCCTTGCCTGTGTATTGGTACAATTTAGCACCAAGTTCAAGCGTGTTACTAACTCATAAATAACCTCAATTTCGCTATGTTTAACTAAATTGTAATGAAACAGGTATAGAGCAAGTTCCATTACGTAATTAATGTAATGCCAAGTTCAATGGCAACTTTTATACCGTGTAAGTAATCGTTGCTGGCGCATTCCACAATTCTATACGGAATTGAGGGCGGTGGTGACATGAACACGAATGTGTGGGTAAAGTAAGCCGGCCAAGAGCGAGTCGGACTCGCGGACCGTGGGTTCCGAACATAAGCATGTTTTTTTTCTCCAATTTTCATCTGCCTTCGGCTATTCAGCCATAATCAGATTTTTTGGTTCAGTTATACGCCCTTAAACATGCTAAACTGGCCTTTAGGTCTCGTTACCTTAAGCTCTGTCTGCCCCGTAAGGGATAAAGACGTGATTTATGTGTATGTATGTTCTAAGTGTACGGCGTCAAAGGCGTGACTTAATTTCGAATCCAAAATATTCAAAATGCTCATTCAAACTTCCACGCTGGTCTGGAAGCAAAGGAAAAACATAGACTACCAGTTGCTTCTCGTCCCGCGCAGACGGTAAAAGCCCATTGAGACGATGGGCGAAAATCTTAGGAATCATGTTATTGGCGATGCTAGCAACCCAACACTATTTTGATTCCCCTTTCCACCTATACGCCCACAATCACGCTAAACGTGGCCTTTAGGTCTAGTTACCTTAGGCTCTGATTAGGCCGCAAGGGAAAAAGACGATTTATGTCCACAATTTGGTCACGGAACTCCTTTTAAATCTTGTTGCAGAAAGTGCAAAAGCTTTTGTACCCCATATTATTTCACCATCTGAGAAAAAAGTTCATACCAACACGTATTATGTGACAACGTTTACATTTCAGATCTCTAAAGAGGTCGCACCAGGTCACGTTGGAGCGAGACGCGAAATAGAGAGCACGTGCGTTAGAAAGTGACAGTCGCGGATATGTATATGCGACAAAAAGGTTCTTTCTTTTATACCTCCTTAAACCTTGTGATTTACGACGTGGGGCCGCGAAGTCAAACGCATGAGAAGTGAGGTCATTAAAAATTGGGGGTTTTACCCAAGGTGTGACTGACAAGGAAATAGAGGGAAAATACAAGATGTCTAACAATTACTCCAGAATATTTCATCAATATTTAGGGTTGGTTGGAATTAACACACACACACCCACAAATCACGTCTATATCCGTTGTAGACAGAGCCTGAGGTAACAAAACCTAAAGGCCACGTTTAGCATGATTGTGGGCGTACAAGTGGAAAGGGGAATCAAAAAAGTGATGTGTTGCTATCTCCCGAAAAATTGCATAGTTCCCGCGGGATATCGATAAACATGCTAAAGGTCGTAGTTGCCTAGGGTCGCAACGTCAATAATTATTGCAGGATATACTATCAACATCATTTCTAATGTCTAATTCTACGCAGACGAAGTCGCGGGCAGAAGCTAGTAAGTATATAAGAAACGTGCAGGTAAATAACTTTGTGTCGCAAAATTAAATCACTTATTTTCTCATCATTCATTCACAAATCACGTCTTTATCCCTTATGGGGTGGACAGAGCCTAAGGTAACAAGAACTACAGGCCACGTTTAGCAAGACACTGAGGGCGTAGAGGTGGAAAGTGGAATCAAAATAGTGAGGGGTTGCTAGCCACATCGCCTATAACATGATTCCTATGATTTTCGCCCATTCCCTCGATGGATTTTTACCACTTGCGCGGGAAGAGAAACACCACCCAGCAACAACATCCCACGCAACAATTTAAGGATTGTAAAAAAGAACCCTAATTGAAAGGGCCAACTGATTAATTTACAAAAGGGAGTAAAAAAGCTTCATTATGAAGCATAATAAATTGAATAAAAATCTTTTGAAGACGATGTCATGCTGTGCGGAAACGTAATTTTCATCGCATTTTTCTTCACAAAAAGGACAAAGAGAGTTAACTATCATCTTGGCTATATTACAAAGGCAAAAGGTCCCCCTTATTTGGGGGAAATTCTCGGGGGCTAATTCAGGTTTGAGTGGAAGTAAAAAAATAATTAAGTAAATTTGGCAGTGCTCCAAGGAAAAAAGGAAATATAGTTTCACTTCGTTGTGTGACTGATCAAGTTCCTTTTTCGTGCGAAGACTTGGAGGTAATAATTCAAAATTAACATTTAACACTTGGGGCTGTGTTATATTTCATACATACATATATCACGTCTTTATCCCTTATGGGGAAGACAGAGCCTAAGGTAACAAGACCTAAAAGCCACGTTTAGCGTGAATGTGCGCGTATACCTGCATATCTATATAGCTCATATATATGAAAGTAGAATAAATGCAGTAGACATGAGAGCGTTAAGAAGTATGGAAGGTGTATCACTGAAAGATAGAATAAGGAATAGTGTGATAAGGGAACGTGCTGGTGTGAAAGAGGATATAGTGACCAGGATAGAAAAAGTATGCTTAGTTGGTTTGGTCACGTAGACCGGATGGATGAAAGTAGACTAACTAAATAGATCTATATGGGGAGTGTGAATGGTAAAGTTGGGAGGGGAAGGCCTAGACGGACATTTCGAGACCAAATAGGAGACGTTTTGGAAAAAGGTCAGATCAGGAGTACCCGAAACCGACGAGCATGTATGAAGAGATTGATGAATGTGGATGAAGCAAAAGAAGTATGTCAGGATCGTAACAAGTGGAACAAAGTAGTCTCTGCCTACCCCTGTGGGAAAGAGGCGTGACGGTATGTATGTGGGATTGAGCGGAATAACAGAATGAATGACTGAGATGGAAGAATGAGAGAGTGAATGTGAGAGAAAAAAGATTATGTCAAGAGGACGGACAGCGGCCATGAGAGCGCTGATTTGTGTTTATTTGATTTTATTTAATATTTCTATTCAATACAGTGCTACAAGAGTTTTATGAGTTTTTCATTATGACCCGTCTTACAAATTCTCGTCCGGGATAAACAATTTTAAAGATTTGTGATGTAACGACGAGACGACGGATTAGCTTCAACGGTGGCGTGGCTGACAGGTGGAAGACGAATTTATTACGGAGAAAATAAGAAGATAAAGACGAAGAAAATTACGAAGATGTTGAATAACGATGGCAAAAGATGTGCTGGTGACAGCGGCAACGACGAGATGCAATCGCACGGCGTATTCAATATGGCGGGGGCAGTAGCAAAATTCAATGGCGAAGATGTCACATACTCATCGGTAAAATGGGCACAAGATATCGAGGATAACGCGGATATTTTTGGTTGGACGGCCCAACAGAAATTAATTATAGCGAGGCGATCGCTTACCGGCACGGCTGAACTATGGCTGAGGTCCGAAAACGCATTTAAGACCTACGAAGAACTTAAAGCAGCTGTCATAAAAGAATTTCCCGACTCAATAAATGCTAAGCAGATGCATGAGATGATGAGTTCCCGCAAGAAGAAGAAAGATGAGTCCTGCTACCAGTATATGCTTGTGATGAAAGAGTTAGGGAAAAGGGCAAAGTTTCCGGATTACATAGCGATTGAATATATTATTGATGGCATTACCGACTATGAAACTAACAAGGTTATTTTATACGGTGCGAACACGTATCCGAAGCTTAAAGAAAAATTAACCATATACGAAACGATGAAGAAGAAAATGAATAGTCGTGATAATAGGCAGGCGAATCTTGTGGAGAGAAATGAGCTTGCATCCAACAACGAGATGAGCACTACGGTGAGCCGTTGTTTTAAGTGTGGCGGCATAGGGCACTTGGCGAGCACGTGCTCTAATGGAATAAAGTGCTTTCGTTGCAATTCGTATGGTCATATTGGTGCTCAGTGTACGGCGACGCAGGGAGCGGCGCAACTCCAGTCATCGGCGCCGACGACAAGGAAAAATACGAACGTAACGGATGCGAGTACGAGCGGGCGGAACTTATTCCAGCGAAGAACATTGTGCGTCGAACAAAATCCGTCAGGTGGCGCGGCGGAGCCGAATGAAGTTTGCGATGCGAATGTCACGCTATTGAATGAGCATAGCCAAGGAGTGAGTGACGGGTTAGGGGAAATGACAATGTCAAACAATCAAAATAATATTTTCACGGTAAATACTGATGGTTCAAATTTTCTTAAAAAACAAATTAAAATTGTTAAGATAAAAGGTATATTTGTTAAAAGTTTTGTAGACACAGGTAGTGAGGTTAATTTAATTACTGACGATTTGATGGATGACTTGAGGCTAACATTAGAGCAAATAAATACGCCGTTGACAGGATTGGGTTCCAGCACGATATATTCAGTTGGTAAGCTTAATATGCAACTTGAAATAGATGGTTATTGTTACAACACGTGTTTTCACGTCGTTAATCACCAAGAAATTCCGTACAAAATCATTTTAGGGCAGCCCTTTCTTGTAAATACAGTTGTTTTAATAGTTAAAGGTGACGTCAAAATAAGGCCCGAGTCGTACGACACTTCTTACCTTCCATGTTTACATTCCAGTATTGATCAAGATAAAAGACGCACACCGGCAGAACAGATCCATAAACCCATAAACGTGAAAGAAGCCCCAATAAAGACGGAAATTGTATTAAAAGACGAACAAGTTGTACAACGTCCCCGGCGTTTGGTGTCAACTGAAAAAGAAACTGTGAAGAACCAGGTCCACGAACGGCTGTCAAACGGTGTCATAAGGCCGACCTACCCTGAATATGCCAGTCCCCATGCTCTTGTAAAGATGAAAGACGACGGTACAAGGGTATGTGGCAATTATCATAAGATGAATCAGAAAATGGTGAAAGATGAATATAATGTATCAATTAAAGAAAAGAGAAGTAGAGAAAAAAGAAGAAAAAGAAAGAAAAGAAAAAAAAAGAAAAAAAGAGATTTGGAACAAGACTACAACTGGAGTTGACTTTACGAAAAAGTGGCCTTGATTTGATGAAACCTTGATCTTGCTTTTGTTCACCTGCTTTAAATATTAAATTCATGATGCTTACCATAGAATATAACGTGCGATCTCAGAATAGGTAGGTAGTTATAATTTGCTATATACCTATATCATTTTTTTTTTTTTTAATTTGTTTAATTGGGAAAGAGTGTTAACGCTAGGAACAATTCGTTGCTATTGCTTTTTATACTTAGGTACTGTGTTTTCAGTTGTCAAATTGCTGTTTACAGATGTTGTGTTGTTACTGTTCTAAAGATATTGCATGTTTACTGCTGTGTACTGTTTGGTTAATCGAGTTGTTTTTATTTTCTAATTGTTTTCTACTTTATTGTTGTAGGTTTGACAACTTAACTTGTGTTTGTTAGTGTGACTAAATGGTGTGGTAGTGTAGTAGCTTTTATTTGTTATGCCTGCTGTGTCTGCAGTCTGAGGACAGACTGAGTTGCAGGATGGCCGATTTGTGGGATTGAGCGGAATAACAGAATGAATGACTGAGATGGAAGAATGAGAGAGTGAATGTGAGAGAAAAAAGATTATGTCAAGAGGACGGACAGCGGCCATGAGAGCGCTGATTTGTGTTTATTTGATTTTATTTAATATTTCTATTCAATACAGTGCTACAAGAGTTTTATGAGTTTTTCATTATGACCCGTCTTACATGTATGTATGTATGTATGTTATATATATAGCCCCTTTTAATCCATTTCGCTACAATTTCAGTATATTATGTAGTTTTTTAGGGTTCCGTACCTCAAAAGGAAAAAACGGAACCCTTATAGGATCACTTTGTTGTCCGTCTGTCCGTCTGTCACGACCCTTTTTCTCAGTAACGCGTGGAGGTATGAAGCTGAAATTTATATCAATTACTCAGGTCTACTGTCCCTTGAAGCTGTGAAAAAATCAAACTTCTAAGCCAACGCAATCAAAAGATACAGCCGTTTATGCCGCAAATTTCCGCAAATTTTCAACTCTCAAGGGAATCAAAACCTACAAGGTATTTCCCGTGAACGCAGAATCTTGAAATTTGGTATGAAGGTAGGTCTTATAGCACAGATTAAAGAATAATTGCGAAAACCGTAAATGTGTATGTATGTCTGTATATAGCAGTGACCAATATAAAGTAACCCCACACTGCGTACATTTTGCTTTGGAACAGGGCTCTGCTTACATTGGTTTTAGATATTTTGTCAAGACCCTTTTTCTCAGTAACGCGTGGAGGTATGAAGCTGAAATTTATATCAATTACTCAGGTCTACTGTCCCTTGAAGCTGTGAAAAAAATCAAACTTCTAAGCCAACGCAATCAAAAGATACAGCCGTTTATGCCGCAAATTTCCGCAAATTTTCAACTCTCAAGGGAATCAAAACCTACAAGGTAGTTCCCGTGAACGCAGAATCTTGAAATTTGGTATGAAGGTAGGTCTTATAGCACAGATTAAAGAATAATTGCGAAAACCGTAAATGTGTATGTATGTCTGTATATAGCAGTGACCAATATAAAGTAACCCCACACTGCGTACATTTTGCTTTGGAACAGGGCTCTGCTT
This sequence comes from Pandemis cinnamomeana, assembly GCA_932294345.1. Taxonomy (NCBI): domain Eukaryota; kingdom Metazoa; phylum Arthropoda; class Insecta; order Lepidoptera; family Tortricidae; genus Pandemis; species Pandemis cinnamomeana. The sequence goes on from OW028721.1 coordinate 11,927,527, forward strand.
ACACTGGTTTTAGATACTCTCAAGGGAATCAAAACCTACAAGGTAGTTCCCGTGAACGCAGAATCTTGAAATTTGGTATGAAGGTAGGTCTTATAGCACAGATTAAAGAATAATTGCGAAAACCGTAAATGTGTATGTATGTCTGTATATAGCAGTGACCAATATAAAGTAACCCCACACTGCGTACATTTTGCTTTGGAACAGGGCTCTGCTTACACTGGTTTTAGATATTTATAGATAATGATACGGAACCCTCGGTGCGCGAGTCCGACTCGCACTTGACCGGTTTTTTTTCTATAAATTATCGCGTAATTCGGCGTGCCTCATGGCATAGGCTTCCTCCATTCATTGGAGGGTTTGGGCTATAGTTCCCACGCGGGCCCAGTGCGGATTGGGAACTTCACACACACCACTGAATTGCTTCGCAGATGTGTGCTGGTTTCCTCACAATGTTTTCCTTCACCAAAAATATAATATAAATTCCGAAAAACTCAGAGCTGCGAACCCAGGATTCGAACCCACGACCTGCTTGAGAGGCCACAGGTCAAACCACTAGACTTTTACACGGCGATTGTAGTGATATTGTGATACAATCTTAAGGTAAATTCGGTCATAATCATTATTGTTTAATATCAATTTGGTACGATTCGAAGTTTAAGTGCACGCAAGGTCGACATTATTAAGAAGCTCATTTTTACTAATGTCATTTCTTAAAAGCTTTTCAATGTAAGCACGGTTAGGGTACGTTACCATAAAAACCTGCCAAGCGCGAGTCGGACGCACGCACCGAGGGTACCGAACAAATTCGGCTAGTGAATATAAAATGCAGCGTTAGAAGTAAAAAATGTAAGCTGTGGCGGTCGTTTTACATTTGTTCTTACATTAACAGACATACATAAAAAAACTATTTTTATTATGTACCTATATACCTACCTATACAGGGTGCTCGCGAGGAAATCTGTTACTATAGCTGTCACGTGATCTTGTCATGCGAATTTTTGTCGCCAAGCGTCATCTGTTTGAATAATGTGTCCGTACGACACAATTACAAACTCCCGTGGAACATCTACTGCTCACCAGGGACGAGAGAAGGCGTTGTTCTTCAAATGATGGGTACTATCTTTTCAAATGATAGGTACCTACAATCAAATGAATCAAGAATTTTTACTTCTTGATTTTTTATGTTAACACACTTTTATATTTTGTACCTTTTCTTTCATATGAAGCCTCTCCAAGACATCGACGAGAGAGACGCAATATCGATTCCTTTCGACCTTCAGACAGTCGCCACGACCTGCTTGCTCTACAAAACTAATTGAACCCTACACCGAACGATATAAAAGCTATTCTGCCGTGTACAAATTTGTTATGTGATGTTGATTCGTGTAATTTGAAAGTGTGCTCTATTGTGTGGGTTGTAAGGGTGTTACGTTGGGTTAGGTAAATAAATATGTGGTCGGGTGTATTGGAGCAATATTAGAGTATTAGAGTTTTCCTTCCAAGCTGGTCTGGGAGCAAAGAAAAAACAGAATGTACATTCTTGTACAGCCAAGGGCATAAATATATGTACGTTACCAAGACGACAAAAACATCTATATACCTTTACGCCACAAACAATAAGGTCGGTGACGCATATATTTGACATAATGGTTGTACCGATATTTATCCCCTCGACTGTACCAGTTCCTTCTCTTCCCACGCAGATGGTAAAATCCCATCGTGGGAATGGGCGAAAATCTTAGGAATCATGTTATAGGCGATGCTGCTAGCAGCCCATCACTATTTTGATTCCCCTTTCAACCTATACGCCCATAATCATGCTAAACGTGCCCATTAGGTCTTGTGCGTGGACGTGATTTATGTTATGTATGTTAGAGTTTGTGTCCTGTTTAATTGAAGAAAGCGGTGTGTACAATACAGGGCTTTTAATTCTTCTTCTTTTTTTAATATGACCCCATCGATCGATGAAATACAGTATTCAAAAATCTTGTGGCAAAAATGTTAGCAACGTTGTACGGTAGAACACGGTTAAAGGACCCCCCACCCCCAGTCGGGCTCTTAGCCAACGGATAATGATATCCCTCAGAATCTGCCAGGAAATCATTAACCGTTGCCCAGGGTGCACCGGAGCAAACACTGCTTTTCCCCTCGGACGGATTCAAAAACGAACCGCGGCGCTTTTAATTAAAAAAACTTAACTATTAAATGACACAAGTTATTACCGAATGGTTGTATTAAGCTCGATATTAGAAACAGCAATTATAGGCGATGACAACCAAAAGACTCAGATTGCCGACGCTATTATTCAAGAACCAGCTTCTGCCCGCGACTTCGTCCCCTTAAAATTAGCAATTGACATGTTTATCGCTATCCCGCAGAAATTTTACAACTTTCCGGGATGAAAAAGCAATATTTGTCACATTTGTTTGTTTGTTAGACATAAATCTGATAATGTACATTCATTTCAATTAATAGGTAACAAGAAATTATGATTGGTAATAAAGTGAATTTAACATGAATATGATATTGTAGATATTTTAATTAAGGTTTAATATAGGTACTTATTTGAATATTGCATGCCAGTACCCGGCGAGTTGTGATGTGCACCAATGTTTAGTTTTACATCTTTATATTTACTCACTTCCTTGCAATAAATCATTTGATTTGATTTGATTTGTCATTTTTTAGAGCGCTTTTATCCGGTAGTAGGCTCTTACTTATTTTAGTTAGTTTAACTTGTGGCATTTATTAAGAGCCAATAAAGATGGCTCTAACAATGACCAATAAAACATAAATGTGACACTATTTGTTTTAAAAAACACAGTTTTTTTAACTCTTCATGTAGTTGGGGTCTATATCGGATGGTCGAATAATTGTTTGGTCTAAACTGAATTTATACTGAAACCATTGAAAAAAATTGAGAAAAATCATAAAGTAAACCTAACCTAACCCAACCTATTCTACAATTATGTAAAATCATTTCTGAAATATTATCAGTTTCAGCTGGAGAAATTTTAGACCAAACAATCATTCGACCAAACGTTACGTTAGACCAAACAATTGTCCGACCAAACGGAGGGCTCCCTCTAAATTGCTCCGTTACTTTTAAATATCACAACATGGTTAACAACCAATTATTCAAGCAATTAGACAAAGTAAACACATAACGCATTAGGCAATTTTACAGCCATTAAGTTGCTTAGAACTGTAAATAGTTTATCTGGATCAAGGTTGCGGTGATTGCGTACACGCAGAGACAAACCCTTGGGGGAGCGCCACAATAGAGAGATCTCTCTCCAGGCAGATGCTATGCCTGGGGACCGAAGTCCGAAGGAAGAGAGTTGAAAGTTGTATTTATGCACCCGCGTTGAGAAACTTCGTTAGCGGGATGTGGAACGATGTGACAGCTGTCATTAGAACTGGCGCTAGCTACTCGCGCGTCGTAGTAGTTGTGTAGAGGCCAACTAGGTGGCGTTAGGGTCGCTACACCCTCATACTATTATTGTCAATGGTGGCTAAGGGGCTATTTTAAGTTAAATTTCAAAAAATTCCCCGTTCATTTGAAAAGCCTACTTTCTGTATTGTTTAATGTTTTCTATCCAGTCTTACACTACATTATTTAATCACGATTTCTTCCCTAATGGGGTAGACAGGTCCCAGGATAAGACTATAAGTACACGGTGAGCGTGATTGAGGGCGTGATAGGTGGAAAGGGAAATCAAAATAGCGATGGGTTGCTAGCCGCATCGCCTATAACATGATTCCTAAGACTTTCGCCCATTCCCTCTATGTTTTTTCTTTACACACAGACCAGCATGGAACAATAAAAAAAACAGGTTAATGATGTCTGTTTCAAAATTGAGTCACAAGATTCCACCCGGACAAACATACTTAGTTAGATACATACATATATTACAAGTTAATGAAAAGCTTGTAAAAAATGATACTCTACTTTTCTCTTTAATACTAAAGTCATGTACACGTAACTTGTGATGACTGCATTCTCAAACTGTTAGTAACTAGTAAGTGGGTAAGTAAATGCATTATGGTACAAATATGGTACAAACAGAGGCTAATCACAAAAAAAGACCAATATATGCACAAAGGCGAACTTATCCCTATAAGGGATCTCTACCTGTTAACCTTAGAGTAAATGAGAGGAGCATTAAGCGAGAGACCGACAAAGAGTGAGTTTAAAATATCCATATAGTGAAAGCCACAATAGAGCGTACATCTCAAAATACAACAAACAATTCATAAAATAAACTTAATATCATTACACACTACATACAATATGAGTACACACATGCATAGTATATTTATGTTACTTTTGACTTGAATCATTGCAGGGTTGAGTTAATGCGTGAGGTTACTTTCTACTGACCGCCGCGTCGTGTCATCGTTACGTTGTAAAAAGCGAATGATGAGACAGATTTGGTTGAGTTTGTTTTTTCATGGTAACTAATGCAGTAGTTTGAGCATAGAGCAAACAACCTAATAGAGTTGAAACGTTATATAATTCATGTAAAATAAAATTACGCATAGAGACTATAATTGTCAAAGGCATTCGAAAAATGGCATTTACGATTTCTTTCTTTCAAACGCCACATGCGGGAAGACTTACAGCTATCTTAAGCAACTTATATGTATATGTGAAATTCAAAATCTTTCCGAGGGGAGACCTGTACCTAGCAGTGAGACAACTGGCTGGAGATGATACGAGTATAAACGTATGTATAATTGACACACTATACAATGTAACACTATTCTACACCCACTACACCGACAGTACGACCTTACGTACGCAGTAGTATTCATTAGTAGCGCACCGATTAGAACAAACGCAGCCGCACACTACACACTGTGTCACTCTTTTTACTCACTCTCCCGTCCCTGCAACCTCACATACTTAGCAGCGCAACTGACAAATAAGAAGAAGAAGAATAAGAAGAATAAGAAAATTTATTTTGCAAATTGGCCGCCAAGGGCTCTTTTACATGTCTTTTTGAAACTACCAGCACATTCGGAAAGACCATCATTGCCAAGAAGAATGCGCCGCAAGAAACTTGGCAGAAAGTCATTTTTTCAAATAAAAATACAGTAAGAATACTTAAATTCTACTTACATTAAATACATTTATATAAGGGATGTATAAGGTCCCCGAGCCTTAAATTATATTAATCTATAAATAGTAGAGATATACCGCAGTTGCACACTACACACTATATCACTCTCTATATACACTTCACTTTCCCGTCTGCGCAGCCTTACGTACTTAGCAGCGCGAGTAACAAGCACCGCAGCCGCACACTACACACTGTATCACTCTCTTTACTCACTCTCCCATCTTTCCAACCTCACATACTTAGCAGCGCGACTGACAAGCACCGCAGCAACACACTGCACATTGTATCATTATTTGTACTCGCCCTCCCGTCTTTGCAGCTTCACTTACTTAGCACAGAGTGACCTAACAAGTACCGCAGCAGCACACTACATACTGTATCACTCTCCAGTCTTTGAAGCCGATGATACTTAGCGCAGAGTGACCGACAAGCCGTACACTACATACTGTATCACTCTCCAGTCTTTGAAGTCGCTCGTACTTAGCGCAGAGTGACCGACAAGCCGCACACTACACGCTGTATCACTCTTAATACTCACTCTCTCGTCTGTGCAGCCCCATGTCGTACCGTAGCCGCGGGCGGAACGCCACTAGCAGCTGCGCGAGCGCATCATACAAAGACTGCAGCCGGCACACTACACTAGCACTTTCACATTGCACTAGCACATCACTAATCGCCTAAGTCTGTTGGTTTTGCACTTGAATACTAAATGTTTGTAAAGTCACTTGAATACAAAACTGAGATAAGCAAGATATTGAGTTAAGCAAAAAGAGAAAAGGTCTTGGGTTACGTTGAGTAACTTTGGTTCGAAGGACTGTGATAATTGTTTCTATACTAAGGGCCTGTTTCAGTTATCTATGATGTCGTCTCTGTCCGTTTCGTAGTAATAAATAGAGAGTTACTCATATTATAACTGACACTTACGATAGTCGGAAATTTACGGAGAGTGGTGAGACAGGCCCTAAGTATACCTAACCTACACTATGTAGATACGGGTACAAGACTAAATTCTATAGGTACGAATATTATTTCTATAGGTACGAATATTATTTCTATAGGTACGAATATTAATTCTACAGCTCGCATGAACCGATTAAAAAAAAAAAATCAATAGAAAACCACACTATGTATTTCTGTGTGTTAAGACTAAGATAAGTATAAGACGTAATCGCGGGAAACAGCTAGTTATAAATAAAAACACGAACGTTAGGCAATCCGTTAGCAACCCATCTTCTTTAGTTGTTAAGTATAGATGTCATGTTCTCTCAATTTTTTTTATGGATCTGACAGCGAGCGAACCTAAACTGAATCGGAATTGAATCGCATTAACACATTGATATATGTGATAACTCTCATAAGTCTGTCAACTGCAATGCGTATAAACGCCTGAGAACCTGGCCGCTTTGAATAGCATGAAAAGGAAAGTTAGGTTTTTGCCATGCCGTTATAGGGTACTGTGTGGATTGGAATATCTCGAATAACTACAATATACCTTATAACCTTATACTACTTTAAATAGGTATTGTTCAAAGTCTTCCGTACCTATTACACCTTAGGCTCTGTTGTTTGTTTGTTTGTCACTGTACTGTCCAACTCTCACTTAGTTTCGTATTGTTAGTTATATAATTTTAGTAAATGCATTATATTTAAAAAAAAATACGGTGTTTCCGAATGCGCTGGTAGTTTCAAAAACGACATGTAAAAGAGCCCTTGGCGGCCTATTCCCAAAATAAAGTTTTGAATTTGAATTATGTTTTCGTCGAAAATGTATATTTTCGTATCCTGAGCTTCGAGTGTATTTTTTTTACAAAAAACGTTTTTGAACGCATTCACCGTCTCGATTACTAAGCAAAGTCAACAGCGCCCCTAGTGGCACCCAACCGGCAACGAATTGATCCCATAGCATAATTTTATACTAAACACTCGCGGGGCAACTCCGAAATTTGATTTTCGAACGTATCGCTCCGTCTCTATCACTCTTAAATGAATGACCGATTAGTGCGAGCGGAACAGAAAACGATAGAACTTCGAAAATCGAATTTTGGAGTATAAAGCCATATACAGCTTTTTTTGCTTCCATGCTGGTCTGGGAGCAAAGAAATAACATAGAATGTAGATCTAAGATCATCGCTCCATCTAGTCTGAGGGCGTCCTACACTACGCTTGCCGATGCTAAAGGCGATAGATATAATGGCAAATGCAGACGAGAAAACGTTAAAGGTGTGAAAACGGGTGACTGGTCATGCAAAAATTAAAACAAACCTTTAACCTTTATATACAGAGTTGAAATACAATTAGAGAAGTTTCAGACAGTAAGTGCTTGGCCGTCTAGTCTAGACAGTCCGAGTGCATTGACGACAAAACCACACTTCAGCAGTCATAAGAGGAACATAACGGTCGACCGCTCCTAAACTTTGAAGCAAACGAAATTGACGTAACTAACAGGCTCAGCGACCCAAGGAGCCCGAGCCTGTGATAAGAGTCTAAGGTTTTACACACATACACAAATCACGCCTGCATCCCTTACGCGGTAGACTGAGCCCATGGTAACAAGAGCTAAAGGCCACGTTTAGCATGATTGTGGGCAAAGATGAAAGATGGAAAGGGGAATCAAAATAGTGATGGGTAGCTAGCCGCATCGCCTTTAACATGATTCGTAAGAATTTTGCCCGTTCCCTCGATGGGCTTTTACCATCTGCGCGGGTAAAGAAGCAACTGGTACATTCTAAGTTTTTTCTTTGCTCCCAGACCAGCATGGAAAGTTGCTGGAATAATGGATTTAAAAAAGGTAGTTAACAAAAAAACGTATATCATTTTTTAGTTATTTATTACTAGTTTCTGCCTGCAACTTCCTCTGCATGCATGCATGCAGCTGCTGGCCATGTCCACGACGGCTCCTAAAATGTTAATAATTCTTATACACCAAAATTCGATATTCGTAGTTCGTTCGTAGGCTTGAGGGGAAAGCCTGTTGCTATCGAATTGTCTACCGCTGTTTTTGTTGTATAATAATAAGTGTGGGACATATTATAGTTCGTTAGGGAAAATGATTTTATGGTAAATAATAATAAATAAATGTCTTGGGACAAATTACACCAATTGACCCAGTACAACAAACAAGTTTGGAAACTTTTCTTAACTTCTCGTACCAGATGTAATCACTCCAGGGTTAATTTATTATTGTATTCTATCAATTTAGCTATAATACCTTGATTAAAATACACAGTAAAGCAATTAAACAAAGTTAAAAATGTAAACCGAACTTACTTAGTTTGTTGATTGTTGGGAAGACACTGACAACTGACCACCGATTAGAGAGTTACACTGACAAGATGTTTTTTTTTTAATTAAGTTTGCGTTTATTTTCGTTCACACTGTATTTAGAGTTTTTGATTATAAATGATATGTTTTGTTATTTGGATATTAATATTTCAATTAACCAAGACCAAGTATCTAATTTAGTTATCTAAGTGAATGAAAACGCTAGAATTAGGGTCAATTAATTTAATAAAAATCATTCGTCACTAAAGATGTTTGCAAAAACAAAACTTTTTGGTCCATTCAATTGCTTTCGCTTTTCAAAGCGATTGCGAGGGTAATCGGAATATTTTTTTTACATAATACCAATGTTTCAAGGCGGTCGCAGTCGGAATCATAATCACAATCAACTTGGACGACGAATACGATCGCGATTCGCGATATGATTGGCTGGATATGACGATTAGTGTCGTACTTATTAGTATTGTTAAGAATTAGCTAGGTACTTATTAGGAAATTTCTAGTTATTTTTTAAATTAAAAAGAATACAACATTACAAATGCGAAGTTTATTTTCATTTTATTCCTTTTCGAATACAACTCCCCTTGATGATTACTTTTGTTTATTTACTTGCATCTAAACTCGTCGCAAAATAAAAGGCCCGTTTTGACATTTGTCTTTGCGACGTAACTAGTGATGTAACCATACGACTCGGTACTCGATACTCACGATAAATCGATTCAAGTTTGCATGAGTGCTTGATCGATTTGAATATATATTGTAAAGTGCATTGGATTAAAATTCTGTTTAGAAACTGATGTTGTAGATTTTGAAATGATACAATGTTACAAGCTCATAATTTTCAGTAAAGATCACTACACAGCTGGTGAAATTCAGTAATTAATTGATGTTGAAATTCAGTGAAATTCAGTAATTAATTGATTGGTGAACACTAGTATTTAAATAAATAAAACCGGCCAAGTGCGAGTCGGCCTTAAAAAAATATCTTGATCGATTTATTTTTTTCTTTAACCGATTATTATTAGTCTGTGGACAATATGAAAAAATCGTTATACACAGCACTTAGACGAGTGGGCGGTACCCATCAATGAAAAATGTAATTACCTTCAGAACATTTCGATCGCTAAAAAATAGAGAACTTCATAGGCGTGAACTGTCAAAACGGGCCTTTTATTTTGCGACGAGTTTAAGTAAACATTTTATTGAATGTACAGAATTAAAATATACAAACACAATTGACAGAAATTAAGATACATATAGGTACAAAGGCGGGCTTATTTTACTTTACTTCTTGCCATTTTTATCGTTTTGATCGACATTCAAAGGAAAACATCACAACAAAATATTAAATTTTACCTAGCAATTGGGAATGGATGATTATTTTAAAAGTGCTCGATGATTTTTCTACTGATAGGAATAACCATCCTTAGCTACAGAAAAAAGTTACAGATTTTTCCATCGAACGATATATTTTATAAAAATAAAAACGTTTTACTCAGTCATTCGGCGGCCCCTATATACGGCTGATAAGCAGTAGGTCATAACATAACAAATAAAAAAAAAGGCTGCTTGAATCTGTGGTACACAATGACATAAGTAGCTAAAAAAAGCAACGGCTAAGTGGCGCCGTCTGTGAATTGTTGGTGTTACTAAACCATACACGGGGAATTTCATTAAACATTAACATTAATTTTCAACACAGTTGCTCGTAATTTGAGTCTTATTGCACCGCATTTAAACTCATAATTCAGCTTATTACGCACGAGTGCTGTAATATATTACCGCACGAGTGCGGTAATATAAACTTTTTTTAAAATCTCAGCAAACGGTTCAGTATCTATAGGAACAAGGAATATTTTCGTGAATATTAAACTATTTTAGGTTAAAGATGATAAATAAACATTTAAGTTCGACAAATTATTCATTTTTATCTAAAGAGTGACCATAATTTGCAAATTTAAGACATTGATTAATTATTATTTTATTATAATTTTAATTTTAGGCTCTTTAGCAGTCTGTTGTCAGTGCCTTCGTCGTGCGCGTGCTAAGTGCACAGCGCGCATGCGCGAGTGCTGCGTGCGGATTGGAACGGAGAAATAATATTTGCCGCCATTTTTCACTGATACTGTTGATTCAGACTTTGTTATTTTATTACTTTAAAAATTACGAGTTCAAGTAATAAAGAAATGTAGTGTCCGTCGCTGGAAATACTAAAATATGTTCGGACAATGTTCGGACAGTTATATCAGTAAGAAATCCAAGGTGTTAATTACATCGCGCGTACAATACGCCTCGTGTGTAATTACCAACATAGCACACTTGTATCATAATGTACTATTCTCATACAACATTCAGTAGTGTTGTTGATTCTGAGTAGAAATAAGCCCAATAATTTCCAAAATCTGGGAAAAAATATATATAGTCATTTTTATTGAAATTCCCCATGTATGGTTGAGTAACACCAACAATTCACAGACGGCGCCACTTAGCCGATGCTTTTTTTTTAGCTACTTATGTCATTGTGTACCACAGATTCATGCAGCCTATTTTTTATTTTGACGTACTGCTTATCAGGCAGGACTTTTTGGCAAATCATTCGTTCAATTGCTTTCAAAAATGGCTCGCAATCACTTTCGAAAGCGATGCCAAGCCGATCGAGTTACGTGGAACGATTGTTTTCATTTTGAAACCAATCTCGGAATCAGCTGTCAAAAATGAAGACGATGCTGATTGCGAGCGAGTTACGTAATAAGCCTGCAGCATGGAAGTTAAATTCTGGAAAAAAATATTATGTTGACTTTTTTGGAAGACGCTCTGTTCCATCATTTAATGTGTGTTATCTGTCTCTACGGAACCCACTTCCAGTACTTGCACTTGTACAAAGTAACACAATATCATGCGAAGTGCGTCTCAAGATCTTATCTCGACACAGGCCGCTCTCCTCTGAATAAAAGCGAAAGGTCCGTTTTATTAGCTTAATTACCCCATTAACTAACGAATATTAATTTTTATGATGTTATCATTCCTAGGTTTGTACTGGATTCAGTTTTTTATGTTTATTGTCGGATGTTAAGAGTCATCTAAATATTTTATGGCTAGAGAAAGGTAGGTAGAGTTTTGCTTTTTAAATTGATGTACTTTTTAATTTTGCTTCATGGTGCCTGCAGACTAAGTTTTAGATGCACTTGTTTCATCATGTCCCACAAAAAGAGAAAGAGGGTAGATATAAAAAACGATATTATGATATACCTAAATAATATCCATACTAACTCTAGAAACTCTGTCAAGATCGTCATCAACTGCATGATAGATACTTATTTACAGAGTTGTGACATATTTGAAATACTTGTGTTTAAAATACAAATACAAAATACAAAATACGTATTTTGGATTTTGTACTTAAGTACTTTTTTTAAAAAGTATTTTGTATTTTATTTGAAATACTATTCGAGACGTATTTTGTATTTGTAAAATGGTTTGTAAAATACAAAATACTTTTTTATTCTAAGCTTCATTTTTCTAAAGCATTCCGCGATTCAGTAAAAACAAAAAATGGCCACTAATGGCGCAGCACAGCTTTGAAAGTCTATGCGCAAAATGACAGATGAAACAAAACGCATATAAAACCTGACCAATAATATATGAGGGACCCCTCTTGACAATCCTCAAAGTCACTGTTACCAAAACCAGTAATTTTACCAAAAAGTATTTTATTTCAATAAAGTATTTTGAGAATACATATTTTATATTTAGTATTTAAATACAAAAGGCAAAAGTATTTTGTATCTTGCATTTGAAATACTATATTAAAAAAGTATTTGCATTTTGTATTTAAATACTTTTCGAAAAGTATTTTGTACATCTCTGCTTATTTAATTGTTGTCCTAAACCACATTGCCCATCACAATATACTATAATGCTTCTTAGCATCCAAGACGCAAGAGCAAGCATTCGAATTTTATACGTAACATCTGCCCAGACCGGAAATCGAACCCTTGAGATTCTTGACTATCCTACCTTACCAATACATACATCCAAAAATCACGTCTTTATCCCTTACTGGGTACACAGGGCAACAAGACCTAAAGGCGACGTTTAGCATAATTGTCGGTGAATAGGTGGAAAGGGGAATCAAAATAGTGATGGCTTTACTAGCCGCATCGCCTATAACATGGGATTCCCTCGATGGGCTTTTAAAGCAACTGGTACATTATATGATTGTTTACCAACTGATGTGATCAAAGTAAACTATAAACCAACGCTTCTAACAATCGGCGGCAATCTTTCAGAACGATCAAAAACTTCGACAGTGCTCTTATTTGCATACAAATAGGTTTCGTAACCCAATATACTGTAATTAGCTGCACTCCACTGATCGCTGTAACTATGCGTGAATGGCCTTGTTTTGGACAAACTATTGCGTGTTTGCCAAATGTTGGCCAAATAGTTTGCGGACGTGGCTTCCCCCCGTCACAATCGCTATCTCGTAAGAACATCGCATCTAGCTATGCTACTACAGCTTAAAAAGCATTTCAGCTCTCTAAATCTAATAGTTTTAACCCTAAATTTTATAAATGCGAAAGTTTGTGAGTACCTACCGATGTGCGGATTTTGTTACTCTTTCACGCCAGAACGGCTGAACAGGAACATGAATAGATTATAGTCTAGAAAACACATCGGCTAATTTTTATCCCGAAAATCTCATAGTACCCGCGGATTTGCGATAAACGAATTCTTAGCAGATGAAGTCGCGAGCAACAGCTAGTACAGTCAAGGGCATAAATATGTGTACGTTGCCAAGACGTCAACAACATAACCTTTATGCCACAAACAATAAGGCCCAACACATATATTTGACATGATTGCTGTATCGACCTTAATGCCCTCGACTGTGCCTACGTTAATAATATCTAGACTTAAAGTCAGACAAGTAAGTAGGGATAATAGACTACATACAATATCAAAGCTAAAAGCTGTCCATGTGAAGATATAATTATGGAAATGCTGTAAACCGAAATAAGTTTTAATATCCCATCTAACAACGAATCATCCGGTAAAACAGTCAAAAAACTCCTAAATGAAACAATACTCTTACGACATTTCGTCGTCTAAAGCTATTTAGAATAAGACCTCAGTCCGCGGAAACCTCCCTTATCATCTTCAATATGTTGTAAAGTCAGGACAAACGATTTTATATATTGGTAACGTTGGTAGAGTTGTTACCAACATCTAGTTTGAAACAAGTAAATCATCAAACATTTGCCAAACAGAAGTCGTTCCATTTTACGAACTATAATTTTTGTTTTCCGCTCAATTATTATATAAGTATTGTAGGCTCTGGTGTATATTTTGTGAGAACATCCTTCCTTTACGGTAGCAGGCGTTTAAAAACTAGTAGTACGGATTTTTATTTTTTTTACTCTACCTTGACGATTTCGTACAGAATGATCATCAATCTTCAACATCTATCCTGATTTGCATGAGTTATCTGTAGTTATTTCGTAGATGTTTCTCTTCCAGATGGTAAAAGCCCATCGGAGGAAATGGGCGGAAATCTTAGGAATCATGTTACAGGCGGTACGGCTAGCAACCCATCACTATAAGTACGACCACAGTCATGTTAAATGTGGCTTCAGGTCTCGTTAACTTAAGCTCTGTTTACCTTGTAAGTGATAAAGATTTCATTTATGCATGTAAGTATGTTTATATAGGTAAACAACTTGTTTGCAGGTGTATACAATTGTTTTTTTAGTTTTTTTTTATTAGCTTATTATAGTGTTCCACTGCTGGGCAAAGGTCTCCCCTTTTTTCAGCCATTCGTCCTTTAAACCATTGAAAAAATTAAATTCAAAGATTACAAGTTAAAAGCCTGCTATAAGTAACATCATTTTTATCTGTGTCTAGATGGATGGCAGACAGAGACGGTTCAAAGGATAGAATACGTTAAATTAAAAACGAATTTAACTCATGCTAGATAATGATTAGTGTTCATTTAATCGTTAATTTTCACCTTGGGTAACAAATTAAAAGGAAGACTTAATTTTGACTTCCAAATGTTAATTAAGATGAAGCCTTGACATTATGATAATAGCAAGATAACCACGCCTCAATGTGAGGTGTCATCATCATAGTCACATTTGAATGACATTCACACACCTTGTAACATTAAATACGTCTTATAAACTTATTTTTATTTAAGATCAGGTAATATTGGGAGTGGCTGAATGATAAATGAACACAGTGCACTGAAACAATTATCAGTGGGTAAAAAAAGCTGTGGTATTGTTTTTGATGCTGGCTGATAAATGAAGTTTGTAAAAAAAAGCAATAGACGTAGGAAGCACATTCCCTACGTTCCACAGACAAAAACCATTGCGCGCGGAAAAGGAAACAGACAAAACAAAATAGACGTTACAGGATTAACCGTTTTATAGTCAGTACCGGGGTCAGTGACCCGTTAACAACTTAGAACACGAATATTTCGGGCGGAATCAACCTATTTTAGTTATCTACATACATTTATAGGGTCGATGTACCAAGGATATTGCCCATAACTTGTTACGTATGAGATACATTGAGTCAGCGAGTTTGGATGTTTACATTGACGACATCTTAACAGATTCCGAATAAATATTAGGCGTTTGGTGTGATCTTGCCCATATTATTTAATGTGAATTGCGGATAAAAGTCGGCTTTGTTTATTTTAGATTGAGGTTTAGATTTGTATATCAAATTGTGAAGTGAAAGAGTCTAGGTGTGAATATTGGATACGATGTGAAGATTTCGCGGTTTGCTGATATGAAGAACATGAGAAATTTAATTTCGCTTTTAAACAGTTTTGAGCCTACATAATATAGGTGCAATAAGTATGAGAAGTAGGTACTTACTTATAAAATAGGAAAATTGAAACTGATTTGATTAGCTACGGAGGCATACTGAAGTCTAATTCGAAGTTTGAAGTTGGTGTCATACCATCCTCCTCTCTTTCATTAAATACAGTTCGTGAGCTCTTAGAATGCCATTCGGGTTTGTATCGCTGTCTCACTCACGCTTGTGGGTATGATACTTGAATCGACAAGTGACGACAGCAAGACAACTCTAGTGGCATTCTAGGAGCTCCCGGACTGTACTATTGTGTGAGCGACACAGCGTGATACGAAATTCCAAATTCAAATTTCTATTTCAATGCCAATCAAAACATTTCGAATTTGCGAATTTGCTTTGCAGCTTATACGGTTTTCATCTGTCAAAAGTAAAAAACGAAATTCCTGAACGAAAAAACCGTGTTTCCCAAAACGTACTGTCATCACAGAACCGCCATTAAGGCTGTTCCACAATGGGCGCATGCCGGGGGCAACGCACCGCACGCCATCGGGGTCACAGTTCTGCGATCAATCACGCACAGCCCATTTGGTGTTTCGGTCACTCTATTTCCCCAGTCATCCATCATTTCCCCGTTTTTAGGGTAAATATTGCGCTTCTGGAAACTAATGTGGTAATCAGTTTGTTAATTTTTACGTGAAGTGCTATTTTAGTTTGAGGTCTTTACTCGTAGTTACGCCTTTATTCAACCCAAAGATGTACTTAAAAAGCAAGGGTTGAATGAATTTAAAAGATTTAACTCCGAGGATAAAACTGTATCTACGGCACCGCAGCCCTTAAACGGGTGAACTGATTTCGATGTGGTTATTTTTATGTGAAACCAGGGTTTTTAGCGGTACTTCTGAGATATGGTTTATAAAAATCGGTTCAGCGGTTTTTCTATAAATCTGTATATTTGTCGCGGGTGGTAGGGCCTTGTGCAAGGTCCGTCCGGATCGCTACCACCATCTTACTCGCTAATCCTGCCGCTAAGTAGCAGTGCTTGCACTGCTGTGTTCCGGTGTGGAGAGTAAGACAGCCGGGGAAATTACGGGCACAAGAGGCATTGCATCTTAGTCCTCTAGGTTGGCAACGCATCTGCAATCCCTCCGGGGTTGCGGGTGTCTATGGGCAGTGGTGATCACTTACCATCAGGTGACCCACTTGCTCGTTTGTTTTCCTATTCATATAAAAAAAAAAAAAGATTTTAGTTACTGTCACAGGAATGAGTCCGAGTTTACATGGCATAAGTATTTATTTTTGTTTTGGTTAGTCCCCATCCGTGTGGTAGTCGCCGTCCTGATTCAAAAGGACGCATGTCCAAAAAACAGATTGTTTTTTTTTAATTTTTGGACAAACTTAGACATCGATCTATCATACTGCCGTCCTAATTTCAAAAGACGAATTTCTTGTTTCATAGGTCTTGAGAAAATTACGATAGATTGAAGTTTAGTTCTTCCATGCTGGTCTGGGAGTAAAGAAAAATATAGAATTTACCAGTTGCTTCTCTTCCCGCGCATGGTAAAAGCCCATCGAGGGAATGGATGAAAATCATAGGAATCATGTAATAGGCGATGCGGCTAGCAACTCGTCACTATTTTGATTTCCCTTTCCACTTATACGCCCTTAATCATGCTAAACGTGGCCCTTAGGTCTTGTTACCTTAGTACTATCCCGTAAGAGATAAAGACGTGATATATGTACGGTAAACTAGCTAGCTTAGTATTCTAGCTAGAGCTAGACAATAGTCACGTATTCTAGGTTGTGTAAGCGCTGACGTCACACCGATCCTATAATCCTGTAAGGTTTAACCCTAATTAATTGTAGGTATGAGGTTTCTATCCCTACGCCGGTTTTTAGCAATCCAAAGTTCTTCCATACTGGTCTGGGAGTAAAAAAACAGAATGTACCAGTTGCTTCTCTTCCCGCACATGGTAAAAGCCCATCGAGAGAACGTGCGAGAGTCTCAGGAATCATGTTAAAGACGATCCGGCTAGCAACCCATCACTATTTTGATTTCCCATTCTACCTATACGCCCACAATCATGTTAAACGTGGCCTTAAGGTTTTGATATCTGTAAAAGTTAATTCTGCGCCGAGTTTCAGGCGAAATTTTAAATTTAGATTTAGTTAGAGCTGGTTATATCGCAATATACCCTCTGGATTTGCATATAAGTACATGATATAGTGCACAGGCTAAGGTCTTATCTATTCTTGTCAGCATTAGAAGGTGGGTAGATACAAAATTTTACGTATAGGTACTAGGTAGGTAAGTATTCAACTATTAATTTAAGCCTATCCTAAATAAATCATCAGTCTAACTAAACGTTCATCAAAAAAGGCAAGAACTAATTAAAATCGGCTTTATTACCAAATCGTTTTCGTGGGAGTGAAATGGGTGCGACAGGAACAAATGGAATTCTGCGGCTCCCTATTAAAATTAATAGATCCATGTCGTAAAAACACAAGCACCACGTTTGCCTATTTAAATTTTGAACTTTAAAAAGAATAGAACTCGGTTTAAAATGGATTGGTGCTGAATTGAAGTTGAAACTCGGTTAGTCATTGCATTGCCGAAAAGCAGCCACTGTGACACACGTGACCTATATACCATTAAGTAACGTAGGACGTAGTATTAAGGTATACATTTGGCTGGAATTTGATTACACCGATGATTTTTTATAACTAGCAACCCTACCGTTTGTCGCGATCGACGCACGTCAATCGCCTTATACATCATAAATTATAGGCTTATTAAAAAAAAGGAACACCCCGCATTTGAACATGTTTTTTTTATTAGCTGCATTATTTAATAACACCTACCAGCCAGTAACAACTTTAACTTGGTAAGTTTCAGTCTTTGTCTATGGTTTCTGTCAAAGGTGCTAGCATAAGGCTGTTCAAGGTGTCTCACTTTGGGATATAAATACCAGTACTAGATATATCGTAGCTTAATTAGCGATTATGGTTGGAAAAATTTGGCTAACAAACTCTATTTTTTATAAAGAAAAGTCCTGACTGAATCATGTTTTCCCGGCCCATACCATTGACCATGAAAGCGGACATTTTATAACGCATTTAAGTTGGAAGGATTTTGTGAAATTTTCTCGGGTAAAAGAGAACACATTGGCTTAAACTATAAAATGAACGATTTGAAAACAAAAATATTCTAGAAGATTAGATTAGTATATTTGCTATTTCGTTATATTTCTTAATAGCAAAACAGTTTTTTTTTTTACCTTCAAGAGCGACGGTACTTGCGATGTAAAGCTTAATAAATTCGTTATTTTAAGTGAAAACAAAAGAAACAACACAAAATAATGAGGTGCGATTAAATCTCAAAAAATAAGAGCCGATATTATTACACTTTAATTAATTAAGTAAAAATAAATTAACAATAAGTATGGAGTCATAAATTATGACTGAATCCGAGAGTTGAAACCTCTTTTCACTTAGTTTTATCGAAAATAGAACCGGATTTCATAAACACGCAAAGCATAAGTACCTGCCTAGTTAATTTCAGTGATCGGATGTAAATTTTCATTCATTCATTTGCCTAACAACGTTTAACCAATGAGAGCGAACACACGATCAAATTCGTGATTATTTTCAAGGCACTGACGTTAAACGAACGATCTAAAACTAGAGAAAAATAAAACAAATATTTATCGCAGAAAAAACACCTGCAGTATACCTACTACCTACGTAAGTAATTTTTAACTAATTCATTAGCAATTGGATATGACAGTTTACCCTCTAAAGGCTTCAAAAACTGATTGAATGGAACACAAAGCACAACACTTCGAAATTCAAAATTCGTTCGGACCACAGACAATGAGTCACTCTTTTTTTAAGGCTATGGACACAAGCGTGCAGCCGCGCGCGCGATTGGCGTTAGACTGGCGGGAGGCGCCCGCCCTGCGTGTTTTCAGCCAGTGAGGCAGTGACGTCTTGTACGGCCATTTATTAGTTTTCTTCGTTATTGGTTTGAGTCATTCGGTACTTGGAATGTTGGTATGGTTTAAATAAACTTTTGAACTTAGGTAGGTAAACAAACGAAGTGCTAGCCTTTATTAACCCTTTAAGCCCTAAAGTATGACCCTACCTATCCGTTACTTATGTCGAGCTCAGGAATATTTTATGTAAATTGTATAAAGTATCTATTTTATAGCTGTATCTAGTTTTAAATTAGGTACCATTAGTTAACTTTACCACTAAAACGAAAAAGTGCCTGAAGTCGTTTAAGAGAGGTCAGAGAGAGCATCAGACTACTCAAGATTAAAAAAATCTTTTCTTTGAGTTTTTTTTAGTTTCTCAGTTCTCTCTGGAAGATTTTTATGCAGAAAAATTTGTAAATTATAATAAAGCACCATCGTAAAACGATGACTATAGATTCTACTACAGATGTTCAGGTAAGTCTTACAATAGTTACAATTTTTAATTCGATTTACATTTTTTTTAATGTTCTCGTTGGCACAGACTGTATGAGTTCAGAATGACTACAATAATATGTACAACAATACTACTTTGAAGCTCACAAATTTGAGTAATAGGGTCCCAAACATGTCGGTTACATCATTGGACATGTTCACATGCTTCATTGGGTCTTGTCATGTCATGTTCAGTTCAACACAAGTTACAAGACACATGCATAAATGAAAATTGTCTAATACTTAAGTAACATAATATAAAACAGCACAAAATACAATAATTCGAAAAATATTTTTTGACAAGTTTTTGTACCGCAGTGTATTATTTAGATATGCATTATGTAACACATGTTTTAATTTAACTACGAATAAGAGCAGAGAATTATAATACTTATAGGTAACGGGAAGCGTTATTTGTTTATTAAACAAACGATGTCAACACAAAATGGACATGACAAAATAATACAATATTTCCTCCCCCTTATTAAGTCCCCTCACATATGCACCGACCTTTACACACACGATCCTTCCAAGGCGATATTTTTTAAACTCGCATTACTTTTAAAAGAAGGCATTCGCTATACAGCCAGTTTACGTTTGTTCAAGTTTCAGACGAGGTCGGGGCGAAGGTTGAAAGCTTTTGTTAACATTCAGCCGAGATGCTGGCTGGCTTTAATTGGATTCGAATTTAGAACGTGATTTTACTTTTTAAAATTTAAAAGGATTTGAACTTTGAATTGCGTCTCTAAATTTACGCATGTGATAAATTTTTATGCTTTTAATTAAATTCGGATAGGTCTGTTCTAAATTAAATAAAAAGAAATTATTGCCTTATGGACTAGCTACTTCTTAAAACATTGTCTGCGTCCTGTGGGAATTAAATATTCACTTTTAGAGACAAAGTAGCCTATGTTATTCATGGACAATTTAGTTCCCGTAGAAAAAAGTTCAGTAGTTCTACAGACTACTTCTTATTACAAACCAACAACATAAATGGAAATCCTTCTTATTATAGATGTGGAAGTTACACCTTCTTATTACAGACATCTGTACCCAATTTTATTTGTACAAACTTGGTAGACAAATAAATTGTGACATTTTGTAAAAGTCAACGATATTTTATCATAAAATTATGCTTAGTTCCCACGCTACGACAACGACACGATCGTTTTACTGGTCCGTCCGCCGCATTTCAGTAAAAACTGTCCAAATGGCAACGGACCTGCACTCAAAGGATTCCGTACCGTCCGTTTATTTATTTATTTATTTCATACAACACAATTATCATTAGAGACAATGCCCAATACGATAATGTAGTAACAAAAAAAAATGTATTATTTGAATCGAGCAAACAACGGCCTAAATAAACCTCTATCCCCACTAATTCCGATTCAGTTTAGGTTAAACTGTAAGATCCATACCAAAAATGACAGCGGAAACCTGGACTGAGTTGGAAATCGATCGCATCAAGACGTCATGGTAAGCCCCATGGTATGTCTATGATTCCGTGGAGTGTGGGACGTGTGCTGGTGTGGGATGCAACGTGCGTAGACACACTAGCCTCGTCTCACCTTCGCGGAACCACGAGTAGAGTAGGCGCGGCTGCAGAAGCGGCCGAATCAGGTAAAATAAATAAATATAGAGGTCTCAGCACCGAATACAACTTTGTCCCTTTCGGTGTTGAGACCCTTGGTCCGTGGGGTCCTAGCGCTATTAGCCTCTTCAAAGATATTTCGAAGAGGCTAATAGACGCTACGGGTGACCGCAGAGCTGGCAGCTTCCTTGGACAGCGTATTAGTATCGCTGTCCAAAGGGGGAATGCTGCCAGTGTCTGTGGAACTATGCCACGGGGGCCCCTTCTTTTATAATTATTTTATTTTAAGATTAGTTTTAGTTTAGTTTTTAATTTAATAGTTTAATTTGTATTAATTTCATTTATGTAATTTTTATTGTATTGTTCATGAATAAATATGCTTTCAGCCCCAGATGTCCAGTTTAGTAGACCGAAAACTTCGTGCTCGAGTCACTATCTATTGCCAGTGGCATGATAATATAATAGAAGAACATGACCATATAATTTTCCAATTGCCATTGTATAATTTTTATTCAAATACAGGGAAATATCTACGCGCTTGATAGATTCTTCTGGTAACCAGCGGGCTGGCAGCTATTTTGAGCAAAGAATTAGCCTCGCGATCCAACGCGGCAATGCTGCCAGCCTTCTGGGTACAATGAGCAGTGACAGTGACCTGGGAGGGGTGTTTAATTTGTAGTTTAAGTTACGTTAGGTTTAGGTTAATTTTGTACGGTCAAGTGCAAAAATAAGTATCGATAGGAACTTCTCAAAAATATGTCCCAAGCCCTTATTACGCTGGCGTAAGAGCGTATGGTACTTATTTTTGAAACTTTGTCTAGATACATAATTATTACACTTGACTGTACATAGTATTTAGTTAATTTTTTAGAAGAAAATAGACGCACTGTGTAATAGAGAGAGACTTAGGGGAATTCACTCCCTGCGACGCCGCTCGTACAGTTGTGTCGTGGCTTAGCCGTCGCGTTGGGTCTAAAAGGCTTTCCGTGACTATTATTAAAACAACGAGCTTGACATTTTGTGTAATAGCGATAAAATGGGCGGTTAGCGATGTCTTCCAACTGTCCCCACGCAGGGGTGAAGAAAGTATATTAGATTAAATACAGGGGCTGCTTGTCAGCGTCGTTTAAAATAGATATAATCTTAATTAGTAGACATTATGCAGTAAATTTATTCTGGAATGTTCCGGTTGGTTGTGTATGGAGGTGGTGTCAAATGGGCGACCAAATTTTGAATCAAAAATTACATGTAAACTTATATTACATTGAGCATTTAATTTTGACTACCGTCCGGATTTGACTAACGATACTGAAAATTAGAACACAAAAAAATCCGAAAAGCAAACCTATGGCCGGGAATTGAACCTGGATCCTCATCATTTCGTGAAGTGTGATTTACCACTACGCTGCTCATAGCAGAGCCTAAGGTAAAAAGTAAAAGATTTTTCATAACAACTTTGTATGAAAAGTAAACCGTTATTTTTGCACGTCAATTTAATTCTCAACGTAGCGCTGATTTGCTAAATTTTTTTTTTTTTATTTGTAATCGAAGTACACTGGGGGCCAATTAAAATGCACTGACACTGACGCAATGTATTCGGTAAGCGTGTTGCTCTACTGAGTATCGGGCACCGCGCTAAGGGCCTGGCCACACTGCTAAGGAATGACAGAAGGCCATTTCTCTTTAGATGAATTTATGATTAATTGTAACCTATAACTTTAATTCTTAATTTTTAATTTTTAATTTGAATGTATTAAAATGCATGATAGACAATAATATAATATTTGTACACCATTACTATGGTAAAACAAGATTGGACATTAATACACTGTAACATCAGTTTTACTTTTGTTTATGCAAATAAAAATTATCTTATCTTATCTTATCTTATCAAGGAATTTCTAAACGGCACTGAAAATTAGAACACAGAAAAATCCGAAAAGTAAAGCTATGGCTGAGATCCTTATCATTCCATGATGCGTGGATGGCTATGGGTGGTGTAGCGGTATAGCACGCATCACGGAATGATGAGGATCCGGGTTCGATTCCCGGATTTATTAATTTTTTGAATTTTTCTGTGAGTACTAATTTTCAATGTCGTTTAGAAATGGATGAAACCGTAAAAATAAATACAAAAAATCACCAAACTGATTACACCTTAACTGAACTTAAAAAAAAATATCGTTTTTTTTTCTCTTGCTTTTTTCGCATAACTACTTTGTTTTACTTTGACTAGTAGAGACTTTATACATCTTTACTATAGGCTTACATAATTTAAGCCTCGGGGACCTT
The DNA here is from genome assembly GCA_932294345.1 of Pandemis cinnamomeana. Taxonomy (NCBI): domain Eukaryota; kingdom Metazoa; phylum Arthropoda; class Insecta; order Lepidoptera; family Tortricidae; genus Pandemis; species Pandemis cinnamomeana. The sequence goes on from OW028721.1 coordinate 11,951,109, forward strand.
ATACATCCCTTTTATAAATGTATTTAATTCAAGTAGAATTTAAGTATTCTTTCTATATTTTCTGCCAAGTTTCTTGCGGCGCATTTTTCTTGACAATGATGGCGGCCAATTTGCAAAAATATATATATTTTTTTTTAAGAAATTTTGAACTATGTCATCGCGTGTGCATGGAGACAGCAATATACGGGGTCATAATAAGTTTTTGTTAAACATTTCACTTTAAATACAAGCTTTTTGCTGATTCCACTTTCCACCTCTACGCCCTCAGTGTCCTGCTAAACGTGGCCTGTAGGTCATGTTACCTTAGGCTCTGTCTACCCCGTAAGGGATAAAGACGTGATTTGTGTATGTGTATGTATGTGTGTGTTTTTGCTGACTGTACTTTTGCAAAAAAACAACAAACGACATGCGATTTAATTCCAATACAGTTTAGCTTCGCCCGCTGTCAGATCCATACTAAAAATGACAGCTAAAACCATCATTGCCAAAAAGAATGCGCCGCAAGAAACTTGGCAGAAAGTCATTTTTCTCACCTCTCACTCTAACTCATTTTCACGTCGAAACATTTAAATTTAAGTGTCCCTATGACCGCCCCTTTACGTGTCACGGTACACTGGCGAGCATTGTCCTGCAACGCTTCCGGCGTCGTCGCGTGTGAAGCGGGCTTAACTGTAGTTATGAAATATAGGTTGACTTGATTTATAGGTGCAGCGGACAGATAAAAGAATGGGATTAATCAAATTAATCAAGATTATCTTAATCAGAAAATGTTACAATGTTTTTATTTTCACATCTGAAAATTTGTAGTGGAAATTAATTGGGGATTACTACTCAGGCGGCCTGTGGCCAGCCCTCGTTTATTGGCTGGATTTGGGGTTGCTAGGCTGAAAAAATAAAAGCCTCTGCGTTTAATCTGTCTGGAAGTTTTTTCTTGGGGTGCGAGTCGGGTTACCTTCACGTGTGGTCAAGAGCTGCGGTTCCTTTTTGGATCCGTCCGAGGGGAAGAGCAGTGCTTGATCCGGTGCACCCTGGGCAACGGCTAATGATTTCCTGGCAGTTTCTGAGGGATATCATTGACCGTTGGCTAAGAGCCCGACAGGGGGAGGGGGGTCTTTGACCATTACCGTACAACGTGGCCGACATTTTGTCACAAGATTTTTGTTACTTTGACATTGGCGAAGTTGTCGTCGCTATAACGACTTGAAACGCCACAAATAAGAAGAAGAAGAAGAAGAAGTTTTTGCTTTGCTGCCAGACCAGCATGGCGGAAATACAGGTACATAATACATAAATCTCGTCTTTATCCCTTAGACAGAGCCTAAGGTAACAAGACCACGTTTAGCATGATTGTCGCGTGTAGGTGGAAAGGAGAGTCAAAATAGTGATGGGTTGCTGGTCTTTAGGTCTTGTTACTTTAGTCTTATCTCATCTTATCTTAATCTAGGGGTCCCTACGGATACACTTCGACCCATTCGTGGATCTTTTGTGTATTACCCCTCCTTCGCGCTATTCCATAGCTTTTACCACCTCATGCACGCATTGGGTGATTGGGTGATTAGGATCTGTCTTTCTTGTCCTTACGGGAAGGGGTAAAGACGTAAATGTGTGTGTGTGTCTGTGTGTGTGTGTGTATGTGTGTATTTTTTGTAATGAGTAAGTGGCTGCCCAATCGATATTAGTCGTACAAACGTTTTAACTACGAGCTGTCTTGTCTACACGTGCCTTGAATAAGTAATGTGCGCTCTATTAACGTCACGTATCGATTTATCATCAATACCGACTTGAAATTAGTTGTCACATTTGTTTAACTTGTGGCGACTGCTTTATTTATGTATATAACATTGTAATAGTACATTACTGCAGAGACCAGTAAGTAAGCCATCCGGCGAGGTTTTTAATAGTACGGGTCCAGGATGGCTTATTAGGTACGGTCGAAGCAAGTATAGTGCTTTTCTTAAATATAAAACGAGAAGATTTAGTAATTTAAAAGAGTATTAAAAAAATAAGAAATATTAAATGTGACATACATACCGTCACGCCTCTTTCCTACAGGGGTAGGCAGTAGTATCTGCTACGTTGCTACGATCCTGACATACTTCTTTCGCTTCATCCACACTCATCAATCTCTTCATACATGCTCGTCGGTTTCGGGTACTCCTGACCTGACCTTTTTCCAAAACGTCTCCTATTTGGTCTCGGAACGTCCGTCTAGGCCTTCCCCTCCCAACGTCACCATTCATTCATACTTCCCCTATAGATCTGTTTAGTTAGTCTACTTTCATCCATCCGCTCTACGTGACCAAACCAACTCGGCATACTTTTTTCTATCCTAGTCCTCATGACACTATTCCTTATTCTATCTTTCAGTGATACACCTTCCATACTTCTGTAAATAGTTCGTAAGTATCTGCCAAGAAAGGATTTAGTGACAGGGCCGGACTCAGGTGGTTCAAGTTTCGCTTCGCTACTAAGTTTAATTCTGCGCAGACGGAGCCGCGGGAAAGGCTTACAATTAGAAAAATAACTTACTCTTCTCGCTGATCTTATTCTTCAAAATGAACCCCCATATTCCGGTGAAAATTATAAACCGGCACATTTAAAAAGTCAAACTACAAACAGCTTGGACGGCTTTTGGCATGACAATGATAATTTTCAGTGCATTTTCATGTCACCTTTACAGGCTACAAAACCAAGATTCCACCTTGAAAGTTGCTAGCTACGATCGAATCTACATTGACAAGTAAATGGCACTTACAGTTTTCTGCCACTCAGAAGCGTTTCAAATTTCAGTTGAGCAAATCACCTTAAGACTTGAAGCGGATTATAATCAGCTCTATCGTATTGTTATAGGGTTGATTGTGGCGTCTAAGGGGGTGGTAGTTGTAACGTTGTGTTGTTGGGGGTGGGTGACGGAAAAACCCGAATGAGTCACGAAGCGACCTCTATAGGGCGGCGCTTGAAGGTTCTATGTGAGTCAAACATAGATGAAATAACCAAACAGAGTGGTGTGGAGGGAATGGGTGAAAATGTTAGGAATCATGTTATAAGCAACGCGGCTAGCAACCCATCACTATTTTAATTCCCACTTTCACTTCCAACTACGCGCCCACAATCAAGCTGAAGTGGCCTTTAGGTCTTGTTACCTTAGGCTTTGTCTACCCCATTACCTACGTGCATTGCACGGTCTCATTATCTAAGGGAAGACGGGCCCAGCGTACGGGCCAGTGTCGTAGCTAGGTAACCAAGGGCCCTGGTGCAAATAAAAAAATGGGGCCTCACTACTATCTAAACTGGTTACGTTTTAATAATAATAGTTCGATCGAGATTTTCTGGTAAGGATTCGAGAGCCCTCTGAGCTTGAGGGCCCCGGGGCACTGCCCCGCCTAGTCCCTAGGTAGCTACGCCACTGGTACAGGCCCTCCCCTTCTTGGTGCGGTCCTGGCGGAAGCCGGGGCCACCGCGGGGGCGTTTGTGGTGAAACCCTAGTGGCATCCCACTGCGTCCCCGTCACACCGGATTGAGGCAACGCCGGAGAGTTTTTAGTTCGGGTATACCGCTTCGGGGGGGGAGTTCCACATAACTCTTGGCATCCCTGTGCCTAGGACATCCATAAAGATTTCCTCTCCGTAAAAAAAAAGGCTTTGTCTACCCCGTAAGGGAGAATGAGGTGGAAAAAGCGATGGAATGGAATAGTGCGAAGGAGGGGTAATGACACAAAAGATCCACGAATGCAATGGGTCGAAGTGTATCCGTAAGGACCCCTAGACTAAGATAAGATAAGATAAGATAAGACCCCGTAAGGGATAAAGACGTGATTTATGTATGTGTGTATGTATAAGTATTCAATCGTTTTTCAATTCATTTAAAAAAATAATATAACATAATCAAAGTATGATTGTCCTAAAACGTCGTGAGATATAAAGTAGGTAATGATCCTTCAATATTCCAGTGGATGTGATGCTAATTAATATAAGTGGTTTGTTTACAAATTCGTGAAAATCGATTGGAATAGAGAACTGCGGGGTTACCATGACGTCTTAATGCGATTCAATTCCAACTCAGTCTAGATTCGCTCGCTGTCAGATCCATACTAAAAATGACAGCTAAAACCTGAACTGAGTCGGAACTCAATCGCATTAAGACGTCAAGGTAAGGCTTCAGGGGGTCACCATGTCGTCTCAATGCGATTCAATTCCTATTTAGTCTAGCTTCGCTCGCTGTCAGATCCATGCTAAAAATGACAGCTAAAACCTTAACTGAGTTGGAATTGAATCGCATTAAAACGTCAAACTAAGACTTCAGGGGGCACCATGACGTCTAAATGCGATTCAGTTCCAACTCAGGCTAGATTCGCTCGCTGTCAGATCCATACTAAAAATGACAGCTAAAAGTGACCTATTTCTTGACGTTTAGACATGAAACGTATGAAATATGAACTACTGTTAGCCTCGAAGAGTCCCACTGCTGGGTCCCCGGCCCTCGTCGTTATGGGAGAGACGTAAACACACAAATAAAAACAAATGCCTGCCCGAGTCGTGACCGTGTTACGCAACGCGACCTCAGCCCTGCGCGATCTGATAGCGGTGCACTGCAGTAGAGAAAGCCTCTATTTGTTTTTTTTAATTTTAATTTTCGACGAGGCTTCGGTCACTCCAGGTGATCAAGTTTTTTTTTTTTTTTATTACGAACTGACCAGTGATTGGCCATCGAATATTTCTATCTGTAGGTACCAGCTGTCACGTGACCTTTTAATAAGCGAAACAAAAAATACATACAGTCATGCCTCGTTCCTAGGGGTAGTCAGAGACAACTTTGTTCCACTTGCAACTGGTAAATGTTTTTTCTCCTGGGCAAAGTAACGGCTGATTTAATAAAATATTTATTTATTATTAAGTTCTATCCAGTCCTCTAGAGGCCTGTATCATCAGACCATCGGAAATTAACGTCTGCTCAATTTCTGACGGCAAACCTCTTCTACACATGCCAATTTCCGGTACGATCGTGCGCTAGACGTTTTAAATGATAAATGATGATTACTACATATTATTTAACTTTATGTACCATTCAAGAAGTGTACTTCAAACAATTGACAAACACTGAGATACATGGACAAAGGCGGACTTATCCCTTTACGGAATCTCTTCCAGAACAATGGAACAGACTATACGAGAGAACGAGTCAAGTAATGATATCGTTTAGCGCAGCAATCACTTCAACATTACAGTCCCAAAAACGGCAAGGGGTGTTGGTACCAGTGTTGGACACTTTAAGCTGACAAGCACCAGTAATGGACACTTCAATTACTGGCACAAGAGCCATTCTTCCCTAGCCATTGCAATCCTTACAATCCTTGGTGGTTGGTGACCCACTAGCTAGTTTGCCTTCCTTAACGTATAAAAAAACTTCATTCTTAATTGAAATATAATAATGGTTATTAAACGGACTGTTGTAAAATAAATAACTATCCATTTGTTTCTTTTAAATAAGAGTTATTTTGAAAGGTTCTCGAGTAGAGACCGCGTATCGGCAAGCGCTGCGTAGGACATCCACCAATGAGGTGGACAGATGACCTGATTAAAGTCGCGGGTTCACGGGGATGCAACCAAGGCAACTGGAGGTATATGGGGGTGTCCAACAATGGACGTCCTTTGGCTGATATGGTGATGATGTCCATTACTGGTGCTGTGACCCTATGAAAATTTGTACGGGCTACCAAATGTAGCACCAACAATATTTAAGATTGTTTCCGCAACAAAAACCAGTTTTCACTTCAACATGTAACCGTGAATAGCCATGTAACTTAAATTACACGATTACACTAACCAGACTAACACGACTTAGTAAATTTATTAGTTCAATCTACCAGGCGCCTAGAACTGGCCAGGCACTAAATTCTCAATCTATGAATGTACAATGCAGCAGGGGCGCCGGCGGGGCCGGAGGCGGGGGCGGGAGGCGCCAAGATGTCTGGCGATATGGTTGTGGCGTGACTGGGGCACTATTTTGGTTATGGTGGTGTGGCTACACGGTCTGTTTTAAGGGGACAATGCCGTTTTTACAAGTATTTATAATGTACCGTTTTTACAAGTATTTATGTGTCTGTATTTTTTTTCATTTATTTAGAAACAAACAGTCTTACACAATAATATTATATTTTAGCTAAAGCTAGGATTTTTTGTACAAGTCATGCAGAGACGTCAAAAGGCTGGCAGGAGAAGGGGAGTCGTGTCAGCTACTCTATTGGCAATAGGAAGAGCCCCACTCTTAAATAGTGATGATGATTAAGGTCGAACTTGCAATTTGTATTTTAATGATCAGTTAAAATTGAATTCAGTAGTTTATTTAGCAAATGGCCGCAAAAGACTTTTTCATGTGTTTTTTTGATATTGTTTTCGGGTAGACAATCATAGTTTAAAAAAATGCACCGCTTATTGAATTCGCTTTTAAAAATATAATAGACAGGACTTGGAATAAATTATTTAAGTGTTTATTCATGCGGTCAAACAATAAGAGGGCCGACAACGCACTGGCATCGCGTAAAGCGCTGCGGGTGTCTATGAACAGTGGTGATCATTTACCATCAGGTGACCCACTAATTCGTTTGTCTGGCCTCTCTAACACAAAAAAAAAAGAGTTTTAAATGTTAAATAGAATGATTGTCCCGTTTAAAGCCAAAAAAGTGGTTACACTATTTTAGGGCCACCACTTACCAGTTATTGATGTTTGTGGTATTGGAATTTGATGGGAATTTAAATGGAGTTAAATAGGGTTTCTAATTAAAGTAATGGAGGGAAGGGGGGGGGGGGTTATACCTTCCCCGTCGTATAAGTTCAGTATCGTATGAAAGACTCGATGTGGCATGAAGAAAAATGCTAAGTAAATACACTGGCGTGGAATAATAACGACTCGCTTTCCACACAAAGATGTATGAAAAATGACCCGTTATTTATGCCCATTAGTGTAGTCAATAACTTTCTTCGTGACTAATTTTAAACCACTACACGTCGTAAAACATTTTACTGCCAAAGTCTAGAAAATTCCAGTTTGTTCACCTTCTCAGACAGTTTTGCGACCGGTCTCCGTAAAAAAACAGCTGCTACATTAGAATATTCAAATCGACAGCTAACTCTCTCAACCTCGTATCTGCCCGGGTTACCTAGTCCCAAAACCAACACTGCGCACTTGACATTAGGTCGTTTTTGGAACTACATGACTCAGTAAAGTGGGAGTGTTCGGAGCGTTGACACAAGATCAGGCAGGAGATAGCGGGGCTGGAGTGACCCCGCGAATTACGGGAACGACATGTTTTGAGTTAGGGTTATGATTCACGCAGTTAAAAAAGTTAAGGATAAAACTTGAATAAGTATTAATAAATGAATCTAGTCGTTGCGTGGTGGGCAGTGCGATTCCCAGGCGTGGGGCACAGCGCTGCTGGCTACGCACTGACCTATAAAGCTGGAGTCATCGTCGCGCGGCTGCAGCGCGTGCATGACGAGCGCGGCGAGCACGGGCCGCGCGGCGGGCAGGGCGGCCGCCAGGCGCGGGACACGGCGCTGCTGGCTACACACTGACCTATGAAGCTGGAGTCATCGTCGCGCGGCTGCAGCGCGTGCATGACGAGCGCGGCGAGCACGGGCCGCGCGGCGGGCAGGGCGGCCGCCAGGCGCGGGACACGGCGCTGCTGGCTACGCACTGACCTATGAAGCTGGAGTCATCGTCGCGCGGCTGCAGCGCGTGCATGACGAGCGCGGCGAGCACGGGCCGCGCGGCGGGCAGGGCGGCCGCCAGGCGCGGGACACGGCGCTGCTGGCTACGCACTGACCTATGAAGCTGGAGTCATCGTCGCGCGGCTGCAGCGCGTGCATGACGAGCGCGGCGAGCACGGGCCGCGCGGCGGGCAGGGCGGCCGCCAGGCGCGGGACACAGCGCTGCTGGCTACGCACTGACCTATGAAGCTGGAGTCATCGTCGCGCGGCTGCAGCGCGTGCATGACGAGCGCGGCGAGCACGGGCCGCGCGGCGGGCAGGGCGGCCGCCAGGCGCGGGACACGGCGCTGCTGGCTACACACTGACCTATGAAGCTGGAGTCATCGTCGCGCGGCTGCAGCGCGTGCATGACGAGCGCGGCGAGCACGGGCCGCGCGGCGGGCAGGGCGGCCGCCAGGCGCGGGACACGGCGCTGCTGGCTACACACTGACCTATGAAGCTGGAGTCATCGTCGCGCGGCTGCAGCGCGTGCATGACGAGCGCGGCGAGCACGGGCCGCGCGGCGGGCAGGGCGGCCGCCAGGCGCGGGACACGGCGCTGCTGGCTACACACTGACCTATGAAGCTGGAGTCATCGTCGCGCGGCTGCAGCGCGTGCATGACGAGCGCGGCGAGCACGGGCCGCGCGGCGGGCAGGGCGGCCGCCAGGCGCGGGACACGGCGCTGCTGGCTACACACTGACCTATGAAGCTGGAGTCATCGTCGCGCGGCTGCAGCGCGTGCATGACGAGCGCGGCGAGCACGGGCCGCGCGGCGGGCAGGGCGGCCGCCAGGCGCAGGGACACGGGCGCGGCGGACCAGATAGCGCCGCACAGCATCTAGCGCCGCTGCATCACTTCAGCCAGACCTGGACAGGGAAGCCAATGTCAAGACGCTTGACGAATATATATTCTACCAAAATGTTCCAATGTATACGGCAACGCACATGGCAGTATATGTTACCAAGTATTCTCAATGAGTTACCATCGGAAACTCATGATGAAGTGTGTGCCAACCCCAATAGATGCAAGAGAATTGTCAAAGCATTTTACCTAAACTGTAACGCAGCACAACAATAACTCATCTGTTTAGTTTAAGAATTTAATTTGAGTAACCAGCAGCGGCAGATAAACGCTGCCGAGTTTTCGCCCCGCTGTCATAAAGCTTTTAAATTGTATATTCTTAATTTGTTTTCAATAAATAAAAAAAAGTTTTTCCCAGATTTTACCATGAAACCACACAACCTATGGGATTGTTGCGGACGGCTTTTAAAAATACGCTTCGTACAGATACTCTGAGGTCCTAGTGATAGGTAAATGAGAAAAGTAATTCTGAAAGTTCTTCGTAAAGATTTCAGACTTCACTCCTTTTACACCAAGAAAAGAAAATAGTTGTTTATTTATGTCAAACCCAACCCCTTTTTAACTTGACCATCTGTTGTTGCTTTTTGGATCAAATCTTGCAAATTTTCAACCACTTTTGGATGTCGAATTGACTTCAAATTTGGAACACACACAATTATGCAGTATGGATGACAATGTAATTAATGAATACCTACCTACTACAGTCAGCAAAAATCTTGTAGGTAGGTATTAAATTATTTTTTTGAACGCAAACTTATTATGACTCCAGTACATGATATTGTTATCTCGACATAGTAACCTCATCTCTCACTCTAAATCCGTACTTTCCCACGTCGAAACAATCCTCATTACGAATTTAATTGTTACACCAAGAAGCCCAATAAATAACCAAATAACTCCAACTCTGTTTACCCAGAGCCCAGCCAAATCAACAATGTCCATTATAGCAATGCAAATGGAGCAATATTAATAGCGAAAACAGTAATTTATCAAAGCTACCACCATGATATTTCGGAGTTATTGCTAGTGATGTGACGGCTATCCGTATCCGTATATTCGTATCCATTGTTCCGTTCAACACGTAGACTCATTGTGTAACTCGCTCGCAATCGCCATCGTGTTCATTTTGACAGTTCTTGCATGAATGTGACAGCTAGCTGATTCCGATGCCAATAACTGTCAGCCCATGCATGAACTGTCAAAATGAACACGGGGGTGATTGCGAGCGAGTTAGGTAACAAGCCTACAGATCTTTTTTAAATAATTTAACTCGTTAAGTAGCTAAAGAAGGTGTCTCAGAATGGGGGCTATCGCGTATGAATTTGCCACTAGAGGCGCTTGTGTCGCGTGAGGTCCAATAACATTCACTTTTCACTGGTTTTGGCGGGCTTGGTGACATAAATTATAATTTCTTTCATTTACGTGTCGAAAAGTGATCTCCTTCGTGAAATTATCGCAAATATAGATTATGTGGCGATGAATGTGAACGCTTTGAAAGCGGATTTTAGAAAAAGAGGCGCAAAAAAAAAGCGTTCTCAAAGAGCAGCTCTGAATTAGCTCATAAATGATTAAGCCTTCAATTTTATGTGTCATAATATACATACATACATACATAAATCACTTCCGTACCCCTTACGGGGTAGACATACCCTGAGGTAACAAGACCTAAAGGCCGCGTTTAGTATGATTGTGGGCGTATAGCCGGAAAGGGGAATAAAAATAGTGATGGGTTGCTACTTGCTAGCCACATCGCCTATAACATGATTCCTAAGATTTTCGCCCATTCCTTCCATGGGCTTTATCAACTGCGTGGAAAGAGAGGCAACTGGTACATTCTATGTTTGTTCCTTGCTCCCAGACCAGCATAGAAGCATTTTCAGCAAATTCACCTCGATTTTTCAAAATCGGTCTCCTGAGCCTATCCGCATCCGCATCAGAATGTACACTTGTAACGATCCGGCGCGTCACTAATTATTACTGAACTTTAAAAGGGCACATGTTCTTAGAGTTTCAAGCGGACTTACGTCGTTTTAGATTGAGAACTTTGTTGAGTAGGGTCGCAATACAGTATGAATTCTAGGATACTATGTATGAGGTTAGTGGCGAAACGCATAGTCATGTAGCTTGCCAACATTAAAGCCCTGTTTAAACCAATACGTCAGGGATATCTCGAGAACGATATTCGTTCACAAGAACTAGGATGACGGGACCAGTCATTGGCCAAGGGCCCAATAATGCACAATACTCTTATTTAAAAGAAACGAAGGATAGTATGTAATAAGCGAATTCTGCGCGGACAAATCCTTACTAATATTATAAATGCGAAAGTAACTCTGTCTGTCTGTCTGTATGTTACCTTTTCACGCTTAAACCGCTGGACCGATTTAGTTGAAATTTGGTATACAGACATAGGATAGTTTTTATCCCGGAAAATTGCATAGTTCCCGCGGGATAGCACAGCCCAAACCACTGGAATTTTTCAAATTTAAGGCGGAAAAAAGTTCGCCGGGTCAGCTAGTAAATAAATAAATCTTTCTGAGTAAGGGACAGTAACGCCGCAAAGTATGTATGTATGTATGTAAACTCTTTATTGTGCAAAATAAACAAGACAAAATACAATTGACAAACACTGAGATACATGCACAAAGGCGGACTTATCCCTTTAAGGGATCTCTTCCAGTCAACCTTTGAGTGGATGAAAGGAGTATTAAAGTATTTGTTGGTTATCCTTTAATCCCGTTTAAGATCCAGATGTAAATGGACGTGGATGTTCAAACAAAAGCATGGTTTCCCGATAATTATGGAGAGCAACACTAGTAATGGATAAAAGTGGTGGTATGGGTGTAGCACGAGTCCATGGTCCGAAGCCAGACATTAGTTCGATGTATCGTTTGATATCTCACTTCCAAATTGATTTATAGTTCTGGCAGTCTACAATCAGTTTTATCGACCAGGAATCACCTGTAGGTGTAAGCTCGTGTTACTAAGTATTCCACCATCGAATGAATCAAGAGTTTTACTTCTTTATTTTTTATGTTTATTTATTACCGTAAAAATAAATATAAAAAATCAAGAAGTAAAATTCTTGATTCATTTGATAGTAACTAAATCATTTAAAAAAAAGCGCCTTTTCTCGTCCCTGGTAAGCATAGATGGGAGTTTGTATTTAATTGTGTCGCACAGACTCATCATCTAACAGATGACGCTTGGCAACAAAAATTTGCAACAAGGTCACGTGACCGCTAGTACCTAATAGATAGAAAAATTCGAATACTTACACACCTGCCTTGGGTGGTGTAGGGGTAGGTATAGCACGCATCACGGAATGATGAGGATTCAAGTTCGATTCCTGGCCATAGCTTTACTTTTCAGATCTTTCTGTGTTCTTATTTCAGTAACGTTTAGAAATGTAACTGCGTGCTTGAAATGATTGCAACTACTGCCTTTATTTGAACTTGTAAAATGTTTTACTATAATAAATAATAAATAAATAAAAGAAATTTTTATTTACCAATACACAAAAAACATACATTATCAAAGCATTAGACACATACAAGTATTAGGTAAATAGGAGAGGAGACTCAGGAAGCATGCTGGTTTTCAGTCTCCAACCTGATTAAAAACTAACTTAAAATCTAACTAGGGAAAAGGTAAGGAAGGTTCGCTGCCAAAGCGACAGATGACAAAATAACTTCTTTCTGGTTCTAATTTACATCATTAGGTAAGGTTTGTACCCACTCAACAATACACAATATCGATAGATATAGGTACATGGTGTTCTAAAGTTCCCATTAGAGGCCGTAAAGCCCATTCGTCTGCGAGATGGATGCTGCGGTCAAACGCGAGCACCCTGTAGTTTCGTGGTGTGTGGTTTGCTAGGCTTTCACGTTCGTACATCAACCGGTGGAATTATTTGGTTACTCTACTCTATAAGTAGGCTATCAAATGAATCAAGAATTTTTACTTCTTGATTTTTTGTTTACTTTTACAGTTTTGCCGTGAGAAATTAAATTTCTAAACGACACTGAAAATTAGAACACATAGAAAAATACAAAAAGTAAAGCCATGGCTGGGAATCGAACCCGGATCCTCGTCATTCCGTGACGCGTGCTATACCTGCACCACCCATAGCAGGTGGGTAAGCCTTCGGCTAAGCTGTATAATCACCATGCAACGATAAGTTTATTATATAAATAAATAAATATCTTGGGACAAATTACATCAATTGACCCAGCCCCAAACTAAGCAAAGCTTGTACTATGGGTACCAGGCAACGGATAAACGTACTTATATAATGTAGATACATACCTACTTAAATACATACAACATCCATGACTCGGGCACAAACATTCGTATTCATCATACAACTGTCTGCCCCTACCGGGATTCGAACCCAGGACCTCTAGCTTCATAAACAGGGTCACTAACCACTAGGCAAAGGGGGTAAAAGACTTGTTACTGACTTTTGAATGTCTGAAATAATGACAAATTACCCCACCTGTACTCGGAACCGATAAATTTTAATACAGCCTGAATGATTATTGATGGCCGCCATTATGCAAATGGCGCGAATCTCCGCCATCTTTTAATTTATTGCCGAATTCGACGCGCGGCCATTTTAAACTGGCGAACCAAAATGGGGGAAATTTGGGCCCGCGGAGTTTAGCTAATTGATAAATAGATAAAGTTTGAATTTATTTGTCATTATGCAGTTAGAGAGTAAAGTTAAAAGGTATTGTTTTGCTGAATTTTTCTAGAGTCAATAATATGATACTTCTTTTGATATCATTGGCAGACTGCTTACCAATGCACTGCTTTAATTTAAATAAGTAGTCTATGTTTTAATCTAGGGTACCAGCTATCTCCGTTCTAAATTTGATCGAAATCCGTCCAGTCGTTTCAGCGTGAAGAAGGAAGAAACACACACACTCACGTCCTCACAAACTTTCGCATTTATAATAACTAGGATTAGTAGGATTCTCCCAAATTTTTTAATATTATATTCTGTAGATGTCTTCCATGCTGGTCTGGAACCAAAGAAAAAGCATAGAATGTACCAGTTGCTTCTCCGCGCAGATGGTGAAATCCCATTGAGGGAATGGGCGAAAATAATAGAAATCATGTTATAGGCGATGAGGCTAGCAACTCATCACTATTTTGATTCCATTTTCCACTTATACGCCCACAATCATGCTAAATGTGGCCTGTAAGGTACCTGTCACCTTAGGCTCTGTCTACCCCGTAAGGGATAAAGACGTGTTTTGTGTATGTATTGTAGAGTTTGGGCTATGTCAAAATGGAGAACAAGAAGCAATCGATTGAGCAATCGGAATTTAGGTTATCAGTGATCGGACCAATACCGTTTTTTAGTTATTTTCACCGCTCACCGTGGTTAATGGAATCAAATCGATTGGTTAAGCGTTTAAAGCGTTAGTTAAGCCCGCCTTGAATGGCACGTGGCTAGGCAGAAGGTCAACAGTAGAGGGCTACAAAACAAAAGAGTAAACGGAATGTGTAGAAAGTTGGTGAAAAGCATAGTGTTGAAAATGTCGTGACGTTAGCGCACGTCTGCGAAGCGATTCAGTGGTGTGTGTGAAGTTCCCAATGTAAGAATTAAAACACAGGATCCGCCATAATGCTTTTATTTCAATATCGTCTGTCCCTGTCTAACACATTACGTTAACCCTATATAAACTAATCTTCCCTTTTATTCATCGCTCAAACTCACTTATACGTCTCTGTCATCATCATCACTATCACTATCACTACATAGTATAAAATAAAGTCGCTTTTTCTGTCCCCGTGTCCGTATATATGTATGCTTATACCTTCAAAACCACACAACGGATTTTGATGCGGTTTTTTTAATAGATAGAGTGATTCAAGAGGAAGGTTTATATGTATAATACATGCATAATATACCGTGCGAAGCCGGGGCGGGTCCCTAGTATTATTATAAACTAATCTTCCCTTTCATTCATCGCTCAAACTCACTCATACGTCTCTGTCATTCATCAATAAAATCACGCATTCTGTCTCTTTCGCACCCTGACGTTCCTATTAAGTATTACCTTACACCAATACACTCTGGGTGGGAACTATAGCCCCAGGCCCTCCCGTTCCTGAGGCCTGTGCCCAGCAGTGGGATGTATACAGGCTGGAGAGGATGATGATGTAGAAAATGTGGCAGTTTTTGCAAGTATATTAAAGCGTTGCACTCAGAAAAGCCTACCTATAGCTGGGATATTTTGGCATGTTCTATATATGTATTTAAAAGAAAGTCGTGTTAGTTACACTATTTATAACTCGAGAACGGCTGAACCGATTTGGCTGAAAATTGGTAGGGAGGTAGCTTTGGACCAGGAGACGGACATAGAATACTTTTTATCCCGATTTTCCCACGGGATTGGAAAATTCCGAAATGTTGTACTAATAAAGCTACAGACATTAAATTTAGCATGCCTACACATTATTCCTTGATTAGTATAACGATGCACTTACAAAGGAATTTTTCAAATTTAGGGCGGAACAAAGTTCGCCGGGTTTGCTAGTCTATTATAAAACAAAGTCGCTTTCCGCTGCCTGTCTGTCTGTCTATGTATGTTTAGAAGTTTATAACCACGCAACGGATTTCGTTGCGGTTTTTTTAATAGATAGAGTGATTCAAAAGAAGTTTTCTACGCAGCTGAAGTCGCGGGCATAAGCTAGTATTCCAATAAAACAACAAAGCCGCGAAACTACCCTCAAATCGTGCACAATAAACATTAGAGCATAAAAGCTACGTCACGTTCGTACGTCACAGTATTTCTAAGTACAATACAGTAGCTTTGCGTGACACATGCATGCCAACGTAAACAAATTAACTGCTTAATTGACTCGCATTTTCTATTAAAAACGTGGAACGATGACAGGGGAAACGGAGGTATCATAAAGGGAATAGCATAGATTAATGAGAAACTATTTTTGAAGACAGACAGACAGCGGAAAGCGACTTTGTATTAATACTATGTAGTGATATATTAAATCCGGTAAAGCTATGTATCGTGGCTCTCAGTATTTGTAATTTTTAAACTCACGCGTCTGTCCTTAATATAATATTCAAAGGTTGACTGGAACAGATCACTTAAACATTTTACATACATACATGCATGCCAGTGCCGTGGCGCCATATATCAGAAGGCAAGCCAAAGGGAATTTGACTAGCCTTATCCTCTAATTCTGCACCAAAAAATGCCCAACTGCCTTAAAATAGGCAAGCCGGTGGAAATCGAGTTCTATGCAGGCCACGCCACTGATGCATACATAATATACATATACGACAAGGAAGTAAAACGTGTACCTGAGCACTGACCCATGGACCCGCAACACTAGATGTTTGCAAATACGTTGGCAGCCTAAAGGCCTACGATTGAATACTTTACCAGAAATTTGACATGCTGTCTTACTCTTCACGCCGGTACAGAGCAAGCACTGCCAACGGCAGAAGCAAGTCTTTCGTCAAATTAAAGTTACGCAGTTTTAACCGCATAAAACAATAACAGCGAAACTGCAACGCGCACATGAAACCTTTCCACAAGAAAAAAACCATGATCTCATTACTATCAAATGAATCAAGAATTTTTATTTCTTGATTTTTATTTTTTAACTTTTTCGGTTTTACCGTTAGAAATTAAATTCAATTAAATTCATTGAGGGTAGTTTTACCTGCTATGGGTGGTGTAGGGGTATAGCGCGCGTCACGGAATGACGAGGATCTGGGTTCGATTCCCGGCCATAGCTTTACTTTTCGGATTTTTCTATGTGTTCTAATTTTCACCGAGATTTGGAAATTTCATGATCTCATTGGCTGGTATTGGTATCTTGTAAATGCTTGTAGCACCTTCATAACTCCAACTGCTACATATGTTAGGTATATCTAAATACAACAATCAGAGAAACTTATTTGGAGAACGGCCAAGCACGTCACAAGTTACATTCGAAGTATGTTCTTGTGTTACGTATTTTTGGGAAACGCGTAATAGGCTTGTAATTTAGTCTGTGTCTAAGTTTCAGTGTTAGTATTATAAGCTATAGGCATGTATGTCTAGTTAAAAAAATATATATAGGTGACTATTTTTGGAAACACATCTGTGGAAATTCGTGTTTAATTCACACTGTTAGCTAGACAAATCATTGTGTTAGTACCCTATCACTATTTTGATTCCATTTACCACCTATACGCCCACAATCTTGCTAAATGTGGCCTGTAGGTACTTGTTACCTCAGGCTCTGTCTACCTCGTAAGGAATAAAGACTTGATTTGTGTATGTATGTATGTTAGCTAGTCGACATTAATTCAAGCAGTCGGTACTGAATTATGTTGCAATAACTAGGTTGTGTTATTATTTTCGAATTGTACTTTTCTGGGGACGATATTGAAAATCAGCTCATAGATTCTTTGTAAGATAGAAAGTATCCCTTTTATTGAATCAGGTGTAACTTTGCGGAGGTCCATTTCAATTAACAAAAATCATTAAAAATATATAGCGTAGTAATAGTGGAGTAGCAAGGTTTTTTGTTCTTGATAGTATCTCTATAAATTGTATTAGGTACATACACCTAAGTTAAGATATATCGACGTTTTTCAAGAATTACACGCACTTATTTTCATGTAAGCTAGAATCACAGACCCGCTTTAAATTCTGTACTGAAAGCACAGAGTAACTATTCCTTAGGTAATGTCCAGATAAATTTGCTTGATTTCTGTAAATTAAACAAGTCATACTAGGGCTACAAGAACCCTCAGCATAAAAGCAAACTGAACTGTTTCTATACGTGAACCCTTTCCACGTAATAAACACTAGTTTCCTATGCCACAAACGAACCCTTCTACTTGCACTGGGCTAGCTAAGTACGCACTATTGCATGGAAATTTCGACTCTCCCATCGTACCTAATTCGATCAGTGTGTTGACATTTTTATATCATTAAGAACGGAATAAAATCCAGACTAGACGTGTAAAAGAACACGCAGTATTAGGAAACATTGAACGTGCGTAGTTAGCTATGTAGTACATTAAATTAGATCGACTCAAAGAAAATTGGAAGAGTTCAATTTTTTAATTTGAAACTACGTTGTCCGTTTGAGTTGTAGACTTTAATTGAGAACCGTTTTTTTTTCTTTGTTGTATTGCTTTATTAAATGCTTAAATAGGATAGAAAGTCTTGCCATTCAAAATATTCAGCCCACGTCTCGAGCGCGAGGCATTCTGTCGCGAAAAATCAATGTTTCTTCCAAGAATATGCTTCACAGAACTACGCATCCTTAAAAGCTTAATATTTCAGTGTTGAGGATGACTTTTAGTACAAAATTAGACGTCTCACCTTCCTTATACGAAACTCCTTCACAAAAAATATTACGTAACTCACGTATTCAAACAAGTTCAATTGATATAGTCTATAATCACGGCACTTCTAGTCTTACAGAATGAGTTCTAGTAGTTTCAACACATTCACTGTCACGGGTGTAAGGAAAACAGGAAATAAATGAAATAAAAATGGGAGACGCACTTCGAATGTATTGGGGTTAGTATGAGGGAGCAGCGCGCATGCGCGAATCCTCCCCTTGTTTTGTGGAAAGCCTCACTTGTAGGGGAAACTAATTATAATCTATAATCTTTCTTATCTTCGTTATGTTTTGTTTTGATGAGTTTTCTTGGGAAAGTCGTGCATTTAATTTTGCAACGCTGAATTATTTTTTGAATTTTGAAATTTTGCGTGGTTTTTTTTGCGGTGGCAATGCTGTTTTGACGGGGGCGAAGGAAGGTGTTATAAATTATTTAGTGGGTAGTTTGATGAAAGCGAAAGATAAATGTGGGTTTCTTTTTCTGCGTTTGCGTAGGTATCAAGCAAAAATAGAATACCAAATGAAAATGTGCTTAATTATAAAAAATCGTAGGTATGTATTTTAATGTAAAAAAAATGTGCCTTTTAGCAATTTTGGAAAAAGGTTCGTATATTATAGATCAGAGACACAAATCACGTCTATATCCCTTACGGGGTAGACGCCTACACTAACATTGAAACAATTTATAGATACCCACCTAATTTGTAGCGATACCCAGTATAAGTAAATGTTACGATTAATAGTAAAATGCACTACCTAATTTTCGTAAAAGATTCGTTTCAAATTGGTTTTGAGTCATATATAAAAAAGAAGGGGACAGTTTTTCTTCGCTTTAGGTTTCGCTGTCGATTTGATACCCGTAGCGACATCTAGTGGAGTATATCGTAATTAGACTGATTGTTTTAGTTTGGTCTTTTAGTACTTTTCGAATTGTTCAATAAATTCCTGTACCGGTAAAATTAAGAGTATTAGAATGAGATGAGCATACATACATAAATCACGTCTTTATCCCTTACGACAAAGGCTAAGGTAATAAGACCTACAGACCACGTTTAGCATTATTGTGGGTGTATGGATGGAAAGGGGAATCAAAATAGTGATGTGTTGCTAGCCACATCGCCTCTAACATGATTCCAAAGACTTTCGCCCATTTCCTCGATTGGCTTTTACCATATGCACGGGAAGAGAAGCAACTGGTACATTCTATGTTTTTTTTGCTCCCAGACCAGCATGGAAGTGCGATGTGAGATGAACAAATGGTGACTAATAAGATATCAATTATCCTCATGAAATATATTTTCAGTTCAGTCTGACTGGTATAAGTCATACTCTGGTATATACATTGGGGTAAATTCGAAAATGGGGAAATTTCGAAACCCATGGATACCCACGAAACTGGGCACAATTACGCAAGCAACGCTTACCTAAGCTCCAATGTCTTTGGCTTCTAGATAAGCGTTGCCAGATTATGGAATTGTTCCCCGTTTAGTGGATATGCACTATTTTCGAAATTCCCCCAATTTCGATGTTACCCCAATGCACCTTCAAAGCAACATCAAAGTTGTATCATGTAAATAATAATGTCAGACACTGTTGTGACGCATTTTTACAGGCGGATAGGCATTAGGCAAGCCCCTGACCGGGTCACTGAACAGATATTTAACCTTTATCTAACTAAAATAATACGCATATTGGTATTTTCATCATCGTCATCATCTCTCACAGGCCTCCTCTCAGTACGAGAGGGATTGGGCTATAGTTCCCGCGCGGGCCCAGTGCGGATTGGGATCTTCACACACAGTGTAGGTTTCCTCTTTTTTTTTACCAAAAAGCTCATGGTAAATTTCAAATGCAATAATTCAAATTTCCCTATTAATGTCTATATTTTTATTTATTTACACTAATACTTAATATTATTTTAGTTGAAATAATCGTTTTAGTGCAAGCTTTAGTCGCTGAACTCGCTGATGCATTTCGTTGACTGTAGGTAACTGTCATTTAATGTTTTTTTTTATTATATTAAATTTCTAGTCTATGCGACCACTGCTACAGTATCAAATTTAATTTGCAAGACAGAAACTCAAAAGGTATGTATGTATGCGTTGGCGACTGGCTGCGGATCAATACTTAACCTTTTTTATAGTTTTATTTTTGATATCTGTCAATTAGTCTTGTTAGTGTCACATGTTACGTACGGTCGCTAAAGCCTGTGTATTAACCCAGATTATATTTAATGCTCAAAATACCCTGTTTCCATCACCACCACGCATCTTAACGTCCTACAGTCCACCGCTCCATAACAGTATGTATGTATGTATAAATCTTTATTGTACATAAAACACAAGAAAACTATAAATACAGGACAACACAAATACACAAAGGGGAACTTATCCCTAAAAGGGATCTCTTCCAGTTAACCTTTGAACGATTGACGGGACATAAGTACCTATTAAGCAAGAGTACCTAGACGCACAGAAAAAGTAAAACCGATCGAAGCCTAAAACCTCGGTTCTATCAATGAAGCAAGTAAAACAAGATTTTCTTGTCCATAGTCAGGTAGGAATGGGTAAATAGAGCCAATGAAAGAAACTATAGGAATAAAATTTGTATTTCACAGTTCGGAAATGTTTAATACACAATAGTATTTTTTTAATAAAATAGAACTATTCGCTATTTCATTGCAATAACACTCAAAAATACATTGTCTTAACAACGTTAGATAAATTTCTAGTATGAATAACATTAATTTGCCGATGTCTGCAATCTAAGCTAGATATAAACTATGTTAATAATATGTAGCGCGGTCGTGTCGCCTGCATCCACTTCGGACTCTGCAAATATATAAAAAACACCTTTATTTATACTAATAATTATAAAGAGGTAAAATTTGTGAGGTTGTAGAGGAAAGAGGTAATCTCTGGACCCATAAAACCGATTTTGAAAAATCTTTTACCAATAGATAGCCACATTATTTGTTGTCCAACATACATACTTACATAAATCACGTCTTTATCCCTTACGGGGTTGACAGAGCCTAAGGTAACAAGACTTAAAGGCCACGTTTAGCGCGATTGTGGGCTTATAGGTGGACAGGGGAATCAAAATAGTGATGGATTGCTAGCCGCATCGCCTATGACATGATTCCTAAAATTTTCGCCTATTCCCTCGATGGGCTTTTACCATCTGCGCGGGAAGAGAAGCAACTGGTACATTCTATGTTTTTTCTTTACTCCCAGACCAGCGTGGAACCTATAAAACCGATTTTGAAAATTCTTTTACCAATAGCAAGCCACATTATTTGCTGTCCAACGTACATACAAACATAAATCACGTCTTTATCGCTTACGTGGTTGACAGCTAGCCGCATCGCCTATGACATGATTCCTAAAATTTTCGCACATTCCCTCGATGGGCTTTTACCATCTGCATCCTATTTACTTTACCAAGAATCGTGGGATTGCCAAAATTCGGCCGTAAATATTCATTGTGTTAAAATTCCTGGTACTATAGCTGGCAAGCCATAAGTAAATGGACTCACTGTAATGAAAGGAATAACTGTGAAGGAGGGCTTATATTATGCTAACGAGGTAACGAGTAAAAATAAGGGGTTACTTTTCACGCAACTTTTTCTTAAAAGTGTCCCGCTATTTTTGCTGTACAATGCAAACCTGCACGAGCTAGATTATTGTTTTCCGTTCGTTTCGGAGTTGCACCAATACGTTTTTATTTTATAAAATAGTTTACCTTGCAACTAGCACCATTTATTTGGTCATCCCCTGCTTGGCTCGCCGCTCCCACTCCGCCCTCATCTGCAGGATCCCCTTGAACTGCGGCGACGCGTCCGCCTCCCCTCCTGCCCCCTCCTCCCTCTCCTTCTCTTCCTTCTCCCCCTTCTCTATCACAGCACTCTCTCGCTTCTCTTTCTCAACAGACAAATGCCTCTTGTCGTCATCCTTCCTTTGCCAAGGTCGCTTTGTTAGAGTGTCAGCCTTATAGGCTAATGCTTCTGATTTGGTTATGTTTTTGATGTCCTCTCTGTCGTTAGAGGGGTCCGGGAATGTTCTGTTTCTTAGTCGTTTTTCGGGTGTCGAGTCTGACACTTCTTTCTTGTATTTGTTCGCTTCGCTTCGACATGCTGGAGCACTTTCTCTTTTTGGGTTGGATACGCTGGTAATACTAACGCTCCGTTGATAGTGTGGTACGCCAAACTGACTGACACGAGCAGCGATATCTATTATCCTGTTCTCTTCAGTTTTGGACGCTGTATCGTCGTTCTCTTTATCGCTGTCCCTGGATTTGATAGAAGCGTTAAACTCGTTTTTGAGCAGTTTAGTTCTGGTAGCGTTGTTATCTAGTAATTCGTCTTTTAAACTGTTGGCTTCGGCAATTTCTTGGGCAAGAGTCTCGGCTTCACAATCTTTCAGTTTAAGAGAGCGTCGGGCGAATACTTTCATTAGTTCTGGCTCATCGTCGTTGCGCCTCTCACTGCGGAATTCCTTTGATAACATTACTGGTTTTTTACGGTAAACGACAGCTTCCTCGTTTCTATCTGGAGTTCTGATGTCATTGCTGTCTGTGCTCTGAATCGAACTCTTGCTTCCGAAGCTCGAATGCGATTTGCGGTCCATAGATATGTTGTCATAAATTCTCTCAGTGCTTCCGTCGGTGCTCAGTGAATTGGTTCTCGGTTTTTCCGGTCTGTCCTGTAGTTCTACGCTAGTTGCTTTCCGTTTGAAAAATGCTTTTGGAGTAGAAGGGCTTTGTGGCGTTAGAGGAGGCTGTGATGTAGACTTTTTACCAACAACAGGAGAGCTCTTAACATCAACTTGAGTAGTTTCACTCGAGCTTTCAATCTTACTCACGATAACCGGCTCTTTTTTTATTTGGATGTTCTGACTTTTACTTTCGATCACTTCAAACGTTTCGATGTCTTTTTCGGTTTGCGGACTATCTATTTTCTTTGGCGTTATGTTAGCGGTCAGCACCACATTGGTTGTTGGCTTGGCGTCAACTCTGTTGAGTTGTATCTTCAGGAATTCTGGCACCCCGGGCTTAACTGTTCCCGACTGTTGTATTTTTTCGTCGCTTTTGGTTATCTTCGGAGCATCATTTTTTACCAGTGGCGTTTGTTCTTTGTTGATCATAGTAACAGAAATATAGTTTTCCGCTTCCTGTTTCTCCTTCTGGATCATGTTATGACTGATTTTTCCGCCTTGACTCAGAGCGCTCTCTACTGATATAGTTTTCCTTCTATCCTCTACTTGTTTTTCAGGGCTACTCTTAACACTATCTAAAGAACTAGACTTGAGTATTGGCGCCATAATCGGCTTTGGCGAACTTATTATATCATCGATTTTAGCCTCTATTTGCGAGATGTCACTATCGCGCTTGTGGCTGTCCATAGTGATCTGAATGCTGCTCGAGAAGAGCTTTTTGTCGTCGTGGATATCTGTTTTGAGGCTATCCAGGTAGCTACTATCAGTGCTTGGTAGGCTGTCGTAATTAGCCTCAGCAGTTCCATGAAGAATGTTATAGTTCCTCGCAGACACTCTCTTTGAGTAGTCGTGTCGGTCGCTGACGTTCCTCCTGTAGTTAACCTCCCAACTCTCGAGCAGCGGCTCGGAGATGCCAACAATTGCCGGTAGACTCGGCAGCTGGCTCTCCTGAGAGCTGATCGAGGGCGATTCCGAAGCGTAACGGAAGCTGTGCGACTTGCCGATGCTGCTTCTAGTCTCCACGTACTCGTCGCCGAGCGATCGGATTCCTGAGTTCACGTACGCCTCTTCAGTTTTAGAGGCGCGGTGAGCCTTCTCGCGTTTCTCGATCTGCTTATCGCGGAGCTCGCAGACATGGTCGGAAGATCGGTGTAAATGCTTCACGTTTTCGGAACTCTGGTGCAGGTGTTTGGGAGGGGATACTGACGCCGACATCACTACGCTGTGGTTGAAGTAGGGGATGTTCTTGGGCATGCTGCCGCTGTGGAACATGTAGTCGCTGTGGACGCTTTTCATGCGGACCGCTCTTATCGGCGGCTCCTCGTCTGAGATCACGAGAGTGGGCGACAAGCTCTCTTCCTGAGCCAAACTAGATAGCTCGTTGTTAATAAATGCTTTAGAAGAGAAAGGCTCTACCAGCCTCTGGACAGACGCAGGCCGTTTAGACTTGTCGTGGTGCAAACTGAACGATTCCCTTTTGTCTTCGACGGTCTCTTTGGAAGAGGTGCGTTTTGATCGCTCTATTTTCTCATTGAACTCATCGCGCTTGCTGAAGCGATTCTTCATTTCAAGATTTAGCATTTTATCGGTTTCTTCTGCGATTTTGAGATCAGTTATGCTGTATTCTACACCCGGAACTTTGGCGGCACTGTATACGTCTTTGTACACGCCTTCTTGCACGTAGGCCCCTTTGTTATCGAGCCGCCTATGCATCTGGTTGGCAAAAGCTTTCTGTCCAGCGGACTTGTGTACGTGGGTGCGCTCTGCCGGAACAGGCTTTTGACCTTGTCCGTGATCAACGTAAACGAACCCGCTTCTCTCCGTGTCCATCACCTTATATTGAGGCGTCGACTTTTCCGTCTTAGACTTCTTAGTATCCTGGCTTTCCCCGTCCGTCTGGTCTTTCTTCGACTTCTTCCCACTTTTCCTCAGAAGCAATCGACTGAAGAACGATTCTTCCTTCTTAGACGACCGAATGACTTCGTTTTCCATTTTCTTTTCCGATTTAGACTTCTTTTCGTGGCAAGATTCCTCGGCGTACTTATTGTCTACTCGGTATTTGGACATGCGTTCTTCAGAGTGGTAGGTGTTGATTTGGCTTTCGCTGGTAGTGACGTGTGATTGGGGAGAACCATCCCGCAGGGATTGGCCCTGGGAACTGGACTTGCTTCTCTTTATCGATGACCGTGGGGTATTTTGTTCAGCAATGCTAAGTTTGGCGGGCGATTGGCCGATCATCTGACTGAGGGCGAGTCCTGGGGGCAAGGAGGAGGACTTGAGGCGGGTGTCGTTAGGGGTCTCCAGTACTCTATGGAGCTCCCGATTCAACTGCTGGTGATGCTCCTTCATCATGTGATGCTTCGTAGTCGTCGATGAAGAGAATGTTTCTGGAAACGTAAAGTTAATAATTGAGACACCGAAGCTAGGCTCATCTAATTACGGGCACAAGAGGCATATCATCTTAGTCCTCTAGGTTGGCAACGTATCTGCAATCCCTCCGGTGACCCACTTGCTCGTTTGCCTTCCTATTCATATAAAAAAAAAGTGGTCAAGTGAAATGAGAGACTTTAACTCACCAGTAACTACTTCTGAGCTTTTATGGGTGACGTCAGGAGTAGTGCTTCGTAACATTTCTTCGTTCAATTCTGGCGTAATTGGCAAGGCTGACGCGGCAATCTGAAATGACAAAAACCATACATTAACAAATATTTTAACGCCACAGCCAGAAATATTGTTAAAAATGTGATACACAATACGAGTAAATATTAAAAAATATAAATAAAAATTTTTTTTTTGTTCATTGAAATGGACTAAT
The DNA here is from genome assembly GCA_932294345.1 of Pandemis cinnamomeana. Taxonomy (NCBI): domain Eukaryota; kingdom Metazoa; phylum Arthropoda; class Insecta; order Lepidoptera; family Tortricidae; genus Pandemis; species Pandemis cinnamomeana. The sequence continues at coordinate 11,976,630 of OW028721.1, forward strand.
TCCATAAAATATAGTACCTAATTTTACCTGATTTAGACTTTGTATCATTCACATATATGAAAGTAAATATTGATAAAGGATAAAGAACAGTTATTTCCGTATTTTTTTATTTAATGTTATGGTAAGCTTACAGGATTGTTTTTCTTCCGCCTGGGGGCGCCGTGTGTCCGCCGCGGGCGTACCGCCATCTTGTGTTTGGCGGCAGAGTGCGACAGCGGCGCGACGCCCAACGCTGGCTCCGAGAAGTCTGGAAAAGATCACAGATGGCGTCACTAGTAGTTTTAATAGAGTTGACGTAAAAACCGTGGTTACCCTTCCCTTCCATGCTGGTTTGGTAGCAAAGAAAAAACACAGATGTACCGTAACAGATACTGCTCTTCCCGCACAGATCGTAAACTCCCATTGAGATAATGGGCGATAATCTTAGGAATCATGATATAGGCGATGCGGCTAGCATCCATCACTGTTTTGATTCCGTTTCCATCTACTCGCCCTCAACTACGCTAAACGAAGCCTTTAGGTCTTGTTACTCTACATCTGTCTATACTGTAAGTGATTAATATGCACACGTTCATATGATATACATTTTGTAACTTCTATGGTGAAATAAACTTATTATTCTTATTCTTATACTTGGTGGCCGCTTCTGTTGCGTTCCGAAGAAACAAGAGACTACTGGACTTACTGTAGTCGGAGTGGTCGCTCCGGTTGGAGTGGTCGTGCGAGTGGTGGTGACCGCTGCTGCTGTCCTCCTCCATCTCCGAGGACCCCACGCTGAGGAGAGAGCCATCGCTGCAAGACGACTGCGATATGCCCGCATGGTGCCGCTGTGGACAAGACACACGTGTTCAAATATATTGCCGGACGGAAAAGCCAAAGCCGGCTCATACACTCATAGGTACTACATACATAAATCACGTCTTTATCCCTTAAGGCAGTGGTTCCTAACCTTTTCAATGTCACTACCCCTGTGAACAAGTATGGGAATTGAGTTTACCCCTAGCTAATTTAAAATAATTAAAACCACACAAATTCGAACGAAAATATGTTTATTATGTAAGAAATTGCACGTTTAGGTAACTAGTAAGTAAAGTAAGAAAAGCCGCGCGCATGAGAGCACGTGCCACCGTTTACCGTACTATTATTTTGTTTATTGCTATTTTAATACTATTTCGTGCCATCCCGTGTTACCCCCTTAGAATAACCGTTTTACCCCTGCGGGGGTAACTACCCCCAGGTTAGGAACCACTGCCTTAAGGAGTAGACAGAGCCTAAGGTAACAAGACCCAAGTAGAAGAAGGGGATAAGTTTGTGCAGATATACTCTACCGGCAGAGACATTAAATTCGCTTCAGCGCATTCAAGGTTAACGTCTCAATTTTCCGGTTCGTAACCGTTTTCTCTTTTCATAGCTGTATGCATCTTTGGTAGAATTTATATGAAGATTATATCTTTGTTAAAAAAAACTCGCCATATAGATGTGGGCGCTAACAACGCCAAGCTTAAATGGAACTGAGCTGGTCACGTCTGCCGAATGGACACACAACGATGGGACTCAATTACCAGCAATTGGATCCCGCGGGATGGTTATTGAAGCAGAGGCAGACCAAAGAGGAGATGGCGGGACGACTTGGATGCATATCGAAAAGGATGGTAGGATCATGCTCTTGACAAGGACGAGTGGACGAATGAAGGGGAGTCCTTTGACCAGCAGTGGGACACAATAGTAGGTTTAAAAAATATAGAGAGAGTTAACATTAAGTACCTATCCTTTTTTAAACGTGCGAAAAATGCGCCTTTTGCATGGATATAGACGTTATTTGTGTATGTGTATGTATGTATTTTTGTATTATTATTATGAATCAAGAGCAATGCCGGATGTGATTTAGGAATGTGTATTTCATGGAATGGTGCCGTTGAAGCGGAACGAATGTACATCATGTTGTACGTAAGAGCTGCTTGTAATGTTATTGAATGATTATGAATGAATGAGAATACCTCGAGGGTGTGAGGAATGTAATAATAAATAATAAATAAATAAATAAATATCTTGGGACAAATTACACCAATTGACCCAGCCCCCAACTAAGCAAATGTGTGTGAATCGTGTGTAATAATAAATATAAAAAAATAAAAGAGATGTACCTGTTCATTTGTTTGGTCAGATAGGCACAATAGGCGCCCTCAGTTAGGTCAAATAATTTTTAGGTCTAACGTATTGTTTGGTCGAATTTTCGTGTGGTCTAAAATGGTAAACAAATTATCATGTATTGCGAGTGAGAGACGGTACGATACGAATTTCGAAATTTGATGGAGTAGCCCAGGAGTCGGCTTTACAACGGTATCGGCAGACGTCAGGGAAGCCTGATAGTTGGCAACCAGAAAATTGGATGGTGATTGGTTCCACGTATTTCCCAGTCCAATGCGGACATAAATCTGCTAATTCGAAGTCTATAATTGGAAAGCGAATAGGCAATTATTGTTTCGAATTAGAAACTGATTTGGCTAATTATGTTTTGATCAACGGTTTCAGAATGCCGTAAACCGGGGTGACTTTGATTTATGGGGTAACTTTAAAAAGTAGATATAATGATGAAATGTCTTCATCGATCGACTTTTCGTCTACATGACAAGCATTTGCCGCATATGGACAATGTCAATTTTATAGCAGTTTTAAAACGATCAAAGTAACCCCAAAACTATTAAGTTAACGATGCTTAGTGTGAGTTATAATGTGTTACAACGTCACATGCTATGCGAACAGTTTTTTGTCGTTTGGATCCGCTAGTTTTTGCTATAGCAATTGAAATATAACCGCGAACTAGTTTGGGACGTTTTTTTGTGTGAAAAACCAACACTAGAAGCTCTGAAATTGGCTTAAACTGAAGTGTTTATTGAAAAGACAGGTTTTAGAATACAATTGAAAGAAAACAACGCAATACGGTACCCAAATATTGTTTGGGTTGACGAATTTATGACATCAGAAGATTACGATATGTAAAAATGATTGTTTGGAGATAAATGTAAACATGCAACCGATTTTTGAGGGGTTTGCTCTGTAAACTCCACGTAGAGATGTGATGTGATAAAAGGCAAGATACCATTCTATACAAAATATATTTAAATTTATTCCAGATGGTTGGGTTAGTTAGTTTGACTGAACGCAACTGTATTTATTTTTTAGTTGTTTTTATTGACGCTAACAAATGTTTCCATAAATCGGTCGATACCTATATGATAACTATCATTTGAAAAACAGCTCCTTCTCTCGTCCCTGGCGAGCAGTAGATGTTCCACAGGTCTTTGTAGTCGTGTTGTACAACATCATTCAAACAGATGACGCTTGGCGACAATAATTCGAGTAACAAGGTCACGTGACAGCTAGTAACAGATACCCACCTGCCATGGGTGGTGTAGCGGTATAGCACGCGTCACGGAATAACGAGGATTCGGGTCAGATTCCCGGCCATAGCTTTACTTTTCGGTTTTTTCTATGTTTTAATTATCAGTGTCGTTTAGAAATTTGGTTGATACCTATTTAAAATGTAGTACAGTCAAAGGGGTGACTTAATTTTGAATAATAATTGTAGGAATTTGCTGAATTATTTCGGACATTTTCTTGTATTAGAGATACTTAGGCAATGTTTTGTTCGGACTATTCTGCCATAACGTCAGAGCAGAGAGTAAAAGACAGAAAGAAAGAAAGAAAGAAAGAAGACATTTATTCCTTTTTGCAATACACACAAATATAAGAGAATAAACACAATTTTATAGAAAAGAAAACAAAAAACAGACATGAAAAATAGATCATCATCATTGTCTACTTTGTTCTTTGTTTCTGTATTGTTTTGTACTGATTTGTGGTGTTCAATAAAGAGTATTTGTATTGTATTTGTATTGTATTGTATCATCAGCGTTGTGTGTGTCTTCGCAAAAGTGAAACGGTCGCTGTCTGGCTAAATATTTACGGAATAGTCACAATGATTTATGACAATATAACCTGTAACAACTAACAAACCTTTATTCTGGCACTAATATGCCTCCTCCTCGGCGGTCTCTTCACGGCAACGTCCTCAGTGGTTTTAGTCACGTACAACATCATTTTAACAATGTCAGTTCAGTCACAGCATCGTATCACAGTTTTTATTGCACTTTCTTTTTTGTTTCAACTTATAATTAATTAGTTTCTAGCTTAAGTATTCGTTGTTTTCTTGTAAGGATAGTTCTGCATACAAAAAAAAAGAATAGAGGTAAAGTTGCTACTATACCTGATAGGACCTGTGTGCGGTACTAGTCTTTTGTTTTGTTCTTTAACTGCGTTTTTTGTTAGTTTTCTTATAAAATTACAAAGAACGTCACCATTTTCGTAAATGTGATTAAGTCTCTAAAATTTTCCTCGTATTCATTTGTAGGGAGATAATATTTTGAGCAGATTCATTCAGCGTGTTTTCCAATCAAGATTGCATGGATATAGATATACCTATGTATTGGGTAGATAAGACTCACCAGATGAAAGCATGCAAGATGATTGAGATTGATAACGTATCATAGACATTGAACATATTACGATGACGCCCGCGTGTATCATTTTAGATGACGATGACTGTGATAATATGCAGTCGTCTAGTTCACGACGGATACACCAAATATTAAAAAAGATTTTTTTTACAAAATGTATAACTCAGTTTTTGCTCATGTACGGTGGAAAAGTAGTCATCGGATGATAGGGGAACACCATCACCCATGAAACACTTAGGACACCAACTAATTTCACTGGTGTCTTACTATCCACATCGGATTACCACAGGGCAAGCAATACTGTTTGGTGGTAAGATGCACATGGAAGATTGTCTTTAACTTAAACGTTCAGTTAATATACCGTGTTCATGTCGTGTCCGTTAAAAGAACGCTTACCTCATCTCTTCGCGTTCCCATAGCAAAAGAACGCTTACCTCATCTCTTCGCGTTCCCATAGCAAAAGGGCAGTAAGGGACTTGAAGTGAGAATAGGCAGCACCCTCTATTGCCAACTACGAACACCAGACTACGGCACTGTGGCGTGAAAGTCATGGAATCACCACCACACAAATTTCCCAAGAAACTTGGCATAACGATGCAGATCCTTAATCACGAATACGAGAGCTGTATCAAGAGTGACTTAGAAGAAGCTAATATAAGAGTGTTAAGAACAAGATTCTAAATCAGAATGAAACTGAGGGCATGGAGACTGTATAATCAAATTGCAATCATATCAATATTCAATAGGAATTGATAAGCCGTTTTGTAAGTAACAAAGTCAATGTCAGAGATAAGATATGAAGCAACACCTCTTCTTATGAGATGCATGATATAATAAGGTACAATGAAACTGTGAAACTGTATGATACGTCTTTAAATAGGCTTGAAATTATAACGTGAAGTCCAGTAGGGGGTTAATAAAAGGCTGGTTTTCCATCATGCGGACACAGACGTTCGTGTCTAACATGCTATTTAAAAATATTTGTCGATGACTTTTAATGCATCGATCGCTAAGAATAGAGAAAATTAGTTAAGACACATCTTCATTGTGAGATTTCAAGAAGATAAAGCGCTTGTCTTCGATTTCGATACAATGTAGTCATAATAACATTCATATATAGACATATTCTGCGATTTGTATTATCTACATGCCTTAGTTTATACTTCCTCTTCAAGCCTGTCCGCGTAAGCCAGTCTATTACATCCATCATAGGCTGTTTCTTAATGAATTTATGCAATCGTAGTGTACGAACTCAGCGATACACGAAACAGTGCATTGACTTCCACGCCCGCCATTAACAAATGACCGCGAAAACTTAAACGGTGCCATTTTTCGCGTTAATTAAGTGACCAGACTAATCATAAAGCACATTTGTAACACACTAACGACTGTTTCTGTTGCCTTGAAAAATGTTACGGTCCATTCACACTGCGTGCCAAATTAATGTGCGCCCGCCGTAAATACTAGCGAAATCCAAAAGTAGGTATTGTTGGTTAATTTTGAAGCTTACAAAATAAGTAAGTTTCAGAATGTAAATGCATTTTTATTTGGCAATTAGCAACGCATTTTTGCTCGTAATGTGGTTCACGAACTGCGACCTATTGTTTTATAAAATGGTTTAAATGGGCTAAATGGGCTGATCTAGGATTGTAAACATGTTTCTAAAAAAACTATTAGCGTAGTTGAGTGCGATATGAAGTGATAGGGCAAAATTAGAATGAGCAAAGGGGTTTTTTTAAGCTTCGGCAATGTTTTTGTCGTAAAGTTCATTTTTAATTTAATTTAACTGTGATAATATTGGTCCTGTATTGTAATGTTGCGGCAAGTCCCCAATGACATGGTCGTTGCAAATTTAAAAGCGACAATCCACTGCAAATGGCACCTAATGGCTTAGCGGTTACGCTATTTATACACGAACCTAACCAGAAATGACGTAAGTGCCAAACGTAACGTCCTTTTTGCTTCGGATTGTCGTAAACATTCATAAAATGTGATGTAAGAGGGTGTGGAATTCGTAGTTTATAATAATATAATTAAAATTTTAGCTTAATTAGCACGGCAGATATATTAATTAATAAAAAATGCTGTGCTTGTGAATGGGAAGGGCATACGATGTCAACTCACTCCCTTTTAATGGAGGCCACAAATTTCTGTAGACTTTTTAAAATCAACAATTCTATTTAGTAAGGCAAGTATTATTAGTATTTCTCTCCTGAATGGCTTTAATGCGTTCGCGTTACAAATACTTAGAGATTTATTTGTTGAACATACGTGGTGCTAGGAGACGCTGTCAATTTGCCTTTAGTCATTAAGACGTTTACGTGAACGCGTTCGAAACGCGTTCGAAACGAGTTCGAAACGTTTTTTAACCTCCGACGCAAAAAGAGGTGAGTTATAAGTTTGTCGTCGATGTCAGTGTGTGTATGTCTTTGACATTGTAGATGGATGAAACCTGTCGGGCAGGAAATCATTAAGCGATGCCCAGGGTGCACCGGACCAAGCACTGCTCTACCTCTCGGGACGGATCCAAATACGTACCGCAGCTCTTGACCACACGCGGAGGTAACCCGACTTGCACCCCGGGGTTGGTTTCATATTGACTACACATTGCATTTCAAAGCGTCACTTGAGACTAGTGATGTTCCGGATATCCGCATCCGTATTCGCAGATATCCGAGGGAAAAGAAAAATCCGTATCCGTGTCCGTTACTTTTCACGCGGATCTTTTACGGATCTTTTACAGATGATTAGGTAGAATTAAAATAACTATAAAATACCATTCAGAGTAGTATTTTTATTTCTTAAAATCATATATTTGGAACCTTTATGTTGCAAACATTTATCGCAGTAAGTTACCATACCAATACTACATAACTGAAAGTGTCTTTATAATGAGATCAATATTATAGCAAGTTATAACATCTCTTTTATGACAATACTAAAACTTAAATCTTTTTTTTTAATTATAGTGAGATCAATGGTGACGTCAACTAACAAAAAAATAAAGATTCGTATCCGTATCCGTATCTGCGGATCTTGACACTAAATATCCGAAATCAGATCCGTATCCGCGGTGACCGACTATTGTCGAGATGGCGAAATAGGATAATATGAGTTTCATCAGCGTTGACATTATGTCGTGTTTATAATGTTTTATCAATTGAAAGCAGGAAGAGGGGACCGTCAGTGCAACGCGGACGCGTCTCATGCAATTTATCGATTTGTATGGTTAGTACAGCCCATTTGAGCTGTAAAGATGTGGGGGGTAGAGCGAGAATGAATTGACAGACGGGATAAAGGTGACATTACAATCGTTACTAATCCTTACACTACATAGTTCAAAACAAAGTCGCTTTCCGCTGTCTGTCTGTCGGTCCCTATGTATCACAGGGATGTATTTAGATCTTCAAAACCAAGTAACGAATTTTGATGCGGTTTTTTTTAATAGTTTTTTCTTTGCGATGCATAAAGCGATTCAAGAGGAAGGTTTATATGTATAAAACATGCATAATATCACTACATACTATAAAAAAGTCGCTTTCTCTGTCCCTTTGTCCCAATGTATGCTTATATCTTCAAAACCACACAACGGATTTTGATGCGGTTTTTTTTAATAGATAGAGTGATTCAAGAGGAAGGTTTTTATGTATAATTCTACGCAGACGAAGTCGCTGGCAGAAGCTAGTAATATTATAAATGCGAATGTAACTCTATCTGTCTATATTTTACGCTTTCATACCTAAAGCACCGAACAGATTCAGTTGGAACTTGGTACCTATACATAAATAGTTTCAGTCCCGGGGAAGGACAGAATAATTTTTATTCCGGAAAATTACAATGTTCCCGCGGGATAGCGATACGCAAAATCAGCGCAAACGGAGTGCAGATTTTGCTTTTAAATTTAGCTTTACGATTGTAGATCAGTTGGATAACACTATTATTTTCAGGTCATTCTCCAGAAATCTTCCATCCTGTATACAATCGACGAGCAAACATAACTATATGTAGGTACGTATAAAGTACATGCAGTTGTGAAATATAAACATGTGAGCTAAGAGTGAAAGGAATGAGATAAATGACAACTTCTATCACCGTAAATATCTTCCTGAAATCTTAGATAAATGGTGAATGCGTCAGACTAAAATTTGTCGCTCCATTACATTATTTTTTATAAACTTTTATTTAGTCTTAATTGTCCAGTAGGCTTATTACCAAACTCGCTCGCATTATCGTGTTCATTTTGACAGTTCATCTAGGGCGTATAGCTGGAAAGGGAAATCAAAATAGTGATGGGTTGCTAGCCGCATCGCCTATAACATGATTCCTAAGACTTTCGCCCATTCCCTCCCTGGGCTTTTACCATCAGCGCGGGAAGAGAAGCAACTGGTACATTCTATGTTTTTTCTTTACTCCCAGACCAGCATGGAAGAAGGCCGTTTTTTAAAGACTATATTATCCCAATAACAGGCAATATGACGATGAACGCAATAAACGTAGCTCGATGATCGATATTGTTTCGATAAAGGTATAGAGTGGTTAATAATCTTGTAATATTAAAGTATCGATTACGGCCTTTGATGTTGCGGTTTCCCCATTAATTGTGTGTTAAAATTGTTGAATGTACTCAAGTGTTTTGTTGTTCAATTAACTAATAAATATAGTTGTTACATTGTAATTTACGACGTATTGTATCTAGGATTATGGAGTACTTGTGTCAGCAAAGAATACGTTTATCGTTGTCCCGCGGCAATTATTCAATTCTCCGGGACAAAGTAATCGATCCAGAATAAAGTAGATAATCCAGGTTGTAAACCTACTTCCATGCCTGTCTGGGAGCAAAAAAATAACATAGAATGTACCAGTTGCTTCTCTTCCTGCGCTGATGGTAAAAGCCGTCGAGGGAACGGGCGAAAATCTTAGAAATTATGTTTATAAGCGATGCAGCTAGCAAACCATCCCTTTGATTCCCCTTTCCGCCTATACGCCCTACGTAATACCTTTAGATATTACCCTGGGCGTAGAATTATACATATAAATCCTCCTCTTGAATCACTATATCTATTAAAAAAACCGTATCAAAATCCGTTGTGTACTTTTAAAGATCTAAGCATACATAGGGTAGGGACAGACAGCGAAAAGCGACTTTGTTTTATACTATGTATGTTTTATACTATGATGACAAGTGTTTTTTTTAATAATTATTACCTTCGTCTACTATTTGATAGAATTAGTGAATACGACGATGATTCTAATTGCGTAACCTATGATTTTCAATTGTTTTCAAAATGGCTGCTTAAGCTGTTTTTACTTCAGATAGGCTATGACTCCAGGAAGCTAGACATAATATGTATATTTTAGATAAGAATAACCTAATCTTGAATTAGATACCGATATTAATCTCCAACATAATTAAGGTCACCAATAAATCCATGTGATCTAGTTTTTCTATTATCTGCAAATTATTGTAAATACAAAGGTTAACGACCTGGGAGGAAAACTATGTATCTCAGCTGAAAACTACTGAAAATACTTATAAATATAAATACACACACACACACACACACACACATACATACATACATAAATCACGTGTTTATCCCTTACGGGGTAGACAGAGCCAATGGTAACAAGACCTAAAGGCCACGTTTAGCATGGTTGTGGGCGTATAGGTGGAAAGGGGAATCAAAATAGTGATGGGTTGCTAACCGCCTCGCCTAAAACATTATTCCTATGCCCATTCCCTCGCAACCATTTAAAAATTATAGAAATATACGTTAACACTTTTCTGGGGTTCAATAAATCAGCTAAAGCCTCTAAAACAAGATAACTTTACCTTCGTAGTAAACAACGAAACAATTGAACTGTGGAAAGTGAGAAAGCGTGCGCGGGAGTCGATATAACAACTATATTACCAAGACATGCTTCTAGAGCTACGAACTAAACAAAGGAAGGTCTAAGCATAATGGTTGAGTAACGAACATTTTCCAACTATTTTCATTTCAATAGACCTTAAGGAAATGTTTTCGTTTTTGTTTATGAAAAAAACGTTTTGCAAGTGTCAATGGAGCTATTAACCTTTTTGCGGTGGATTAACGTGAAAATGTTAGAGAAATCTCCCAAGTCAAGCGTGGTAAGAAAAGTTTAAACAAAAGATTACAAATAGTTCTGTAATCCACAAGCATCATTAAACAATACGCAAGCTTGCAAGAAAAAACCTAATTCCACAGCACTGGCCAGCGAAGCGAGGTTTTACTTTTAAAACTGAAACGTTCCATTTTCAAACAGCTTGCGTAAAACCTCGCGCGGCAAAACGACCGGACGAGCTTCCGAGTTAGGGTTGTACAGTCTAATTAATTATCGGTTTTGCAAGGCGTATGTGTGTCAATCGTTTTTGAATTGTCACGAAGTGTATCGCGGGTAGTGTAGGCGTAAATGTGATTGATAAATTATCCGACTACGCTTTTAAATTGTCACAAGTTAACCTTCAATTGAATCGGTTCTTAATGAGGTGTGACATTCGTTTCGCAGTATGCGTCAAGATTTCTAAAGATTTAGGTGGGTTTTGATGACAGTTTTTATTGAGAGCCAAATTAAAAGAAATCCAACCCTGACTTTTAGAAACTCGTTTAAGTCATAGAAAAATTTCACGCCATAAAAAGCAGATCAACACAATCTTTACGACTTATAATTGATTATTATAAACTTTTACGGTATCCCCACAGATTCTGCATCGATAAACCGGCATTACCGGTTAAACCGAACAAAAGAAAACGCCACATTCTGAATCTCGCGAACACAATAAACAATAGATGTTCATCGAACCGGCGGCAAATTTGAACGAGTACCAACTTAATTTTGCGGATAACGTGACCTACTTCGCGTACAAATTAAGTTTAACATACGCAAATAACGTTGCGGTCGCGTGCTCGTATGTTTCAAACGCGCGTTCCGTGGCATTGGTATCTTGTGTAATACACGATTTTGTTTAAACGCAGCACGATACTATCAATATAACGCACAATAGGCATTACAGTAATTATTCTAATGCTTTGTTTCGAAACATTTAAGCGCGCGGATTAATTTATGGTGTAAAAAGCCTTGGTGAATCCGGTAGCCGATGACTCTAACAATTCAAGGTTTAGATGTACCCGTGCAGTGGCGAAAGATTTGAAAAAAGCGTCTGTAAGCTACGAGATAAAATTTGCAACAAAAAGTGATTTTAGAAATTAAGTCAGAATTTATTTCGCAATAAAAACGAAAAGTGTAACAATGTAGTCTATGCTCTGTCAGCCAAGTATGGAATTGAGGGTAAATAGTAACTTTTTTTCTTTTAAGTGAAATATTAACGGATTCCGCATGTTTTTATGGGACCACCTCGCGAGTAGGAATTTCAAACAAAAAAACTATTTTCCAAATCAGACCACAATGGTGATGTTACGAGTTGAATACAAAGAGAAGAATTAATAACTTCCTTTTTTCTAAGACTGGAATACACTCGTAATTTTAAAACTGCACTATTTTGAATTTGTAACAGGCCCGAGTAAAGTTACCCCAAAAAAGACTGTGCCCAGACACATTGTGTCTTAAAATGAATCAAGAATACTTCATTAGACAAACGTTTTTCCCATTTTTTAAAATATGGTTGTCAAATTGAAACTGCTTTTTATGGCGTGAAATTGCCACGCGCAAGTCGAAGTTCAAAGGGGCGCCTCAATTTTGAACCAAGAAAATGAAAAACAACAACCACGTTCAACTAATAACCCTGCTAACATTCTTGAAAATAATCTAAGACACCTAATATAGTATCAAGTATCGGCTTCGCTTACTATAATCACATTATGCATGTTTCGCACGTTTCCGCGTGGCGCGCACGGGACATATTTATACTGACTGAACTGCCTTATATGCTAAGGAGATTACAGTATAAACCAATTTCAGACCAGCCGGCGTTACAGGTGCTTCCGTCGCTGTCAACGACTCTATCAAATGTCATGGCTTAAAGGGCAAAAGGTAATAGACTACAGGCCCATGTCCAAAGAATGGTGCGCCACAAAGTCGGTAATTTTTTGATTTTCTTTCAATTTCCAGGGTAAATTTGGTCATTTCATTTTGTACGGCATCAGTTTCATACTGTTTCAATAGTTTCTAAACCATTATTCCGCAACGCCGTACAAAAATCATGCGACAAGGGGAAAAAATCGAGGGTTGCACTTTTGAATTCTCACCAGCACTCAGTTGGACAGCTTACAAGTGACGGCATAGTGCTGAATCTTATCATTTTATGTTTTTATATCGTCCTATATACGTCACCTGGTGGTTCATATGACCCACATTTTTTGGACATGGGCCTGTAGTCTATAACTACAGCTCGTGAGCTCGTAGAATGCCACGAATTTGTCTTGCTGTCTCACCTACTCTTATGCGTTTGATATTTGAATCCGCCGAAGGAGACAACAAGACAAACCTGAAGCTGACTGTACAATGTTGACGAACTGGCGTAATAGAAAGATAGAGAGAGGTAGAGAGTGGAGGGAATCGAGGGGGAGCTGGGATAAAAAATGCATGTGAAATTGGAAACTGAGGATAGATTGTCTAACGGATTCGAAATCATGATAGCGATAGCATTTACTACTCTTTTCTGTCAAACCATAAAGGATGAGCGTTGAGCAAAGAATGAGCCCGAGCGTTCCAGGGACACTGTCCATAGACTCTTGCGATAAATCATCTTGAAATTCAAAGCAATTTAATTGCATATTTGCACTGGTTTTAATTCCTGGGAAGACTAAGCATTTGTTGTGAAACAATGCACATCTAATACAATTATCATATAGTACCAGCAAATAGTAAAAGTAGTGACGTAAACAATTGTCTCAAGAGATTATTCAATTATCGAGTTTTCTACAAATTGCGAGTCTCTCGAGGTGTTCTCACGTTTTTGCGATTTTCAAACCGCTAGCGAATTGCGCTAACGGCTGATAAATAGAAAATAATTCGCGTCGTGATACGTTACTTTGCTTGTAACAGTAAAAATAGATACAAGAAAGCGAAAAGAATTTTGTTGACATTTTCTTTGCAAACTAAGGTGCATACTTGAGACATTCTAGGTGACGTCACAACAAGCGAAATGAATCCGTAGTTAATTTTTCGATTACTTTTATAACAAGAACGTTGAGAACAATTAGAAATCTCCTGATGAAAAACAGAAAGCAAAACAGATTAATGAACTATGATTTGAGAAACAAAAACGTTGACTGTGGAAATTGACGTGTTTTTTTATGTACTACGAAAAGGAAGGAAAACGAGCAAGAAAATCACCTGATGGTAAAAGTGAGCACCACTAACTAGGGACACTCGCCCGCAACATTAGGGGGTTAGAGATGCGATAACAGCCTAGTGGGCTAAGATAGAATAGCAAACCTCCTGAATAGAACCTATAGAATAGCAAATGTGCCAGTAATGTCACCTACTGTCTTATTCTACACACTGGAATCCGCCGGATATAATGTATTTCAACATTGTTACACAAACGTATACCTCGCGTATAATAGTCGAGTAATGCTCAACATGTTTCGGACTAATTCGTAGTCCTTCCTCCCGGTTCCTTCCGTTTGTGTAACTATAATTGAGTCTCACGGTAGGTTCATGTTGAAAGTATTTCAACATTGTTTACTTGCTATTATTTAAGTTATTTTTTTCAAGTATAATTGGTAAAAAGGACGCACTTTACTGACAAAATTGTACCAGTTAAGGCTTGATAACAATTTGGAAGAAACAAGTTCAGCGACACATGAAGCCAATTCAGTAGTCAAGTTGTTTTCAATGTAATTTTAGATTTTTATACGTCATAGTCCTTAATTTGTGTAATTAATATTGCTATCAAGAAACTATTATGGTTTTCAATAAAACCCCAATAGGTACGTCAATAAATGCGCGATCGTAAATTCACAGCCAATTAAAAAAAAACACATCAATAACTAACGTTATCAAGATATTCATCAACAAACCAACACGAGGAAATGCATTAGCTTGACTTTCTTTGTCACTTTTTTTTATTTTTACGTGTGTGTTTCCTTCGCGAAGTGTGAATTTCACGCACGCATGTTGAAACGGTTTGTGTTCAAAAGGCAAAACGCTTGAAAGGTCTAAAACTAACCAGTAAACGCGAAATCATTAATGAGAACAACTGTATAAATATTAAGTAATTTTTTTGTATGCAGAAAGTTTGAAAAGCAACACTATAAAAAACCATAGAATATTTACAAATAAGGAGTCCGTCACATCACTATTTCGACACTTTCAACACTTTTTTCGAATGCAATTTTGAATTACACTAAAATTCGCTAGTGGCCAGCGATAAGAATGTCCTCGTCAAAAACCACAAGTTCTAACTTTAAATATTTGTACCGTTCCGAATATTTTTTTTTTCTAACGCGCGAGTGGCATAAGCTAAAGCCGAGTGAAGACTGGCTGGCTGGAACTGGCAGTATTCGCCGTCAAGTGTGTGGAAGCCTTAAAAGGTAATATGACGTCTATAGATAGAATACTGGCAGCTTACAATGGAGATAGCGTAGATAAATATTTTTATAGCTTATCGGATAATCTTATTCAAACTCGGAGAACAATCGGGATACCGATTTTGTATAGGAAAGGCTCGAATTTTTGCGTTTCAATAACACAGTAAAAGTTTGTATAAAAATATATGAACCGTTGTGTTCATGCATAATAATATTAATATATTATTATAAAGGCCTAATGGATTAAATTAACGGTTCCCAGCGTTTTAAATAAAATTTATTAAACATTAACTTCTTAGAGGAGTCGTAAATTTGTAGAAGAGTTTATTTACCATAACCATAACATTTAAAATTATACTTTACGATTTGTATACTTCTTTCATGTTTATGAAAAACTGATAGATTTTCGGACATTATTAGTCGTCTAACCTTTTTCATCATACGAGTATTATTAATAATAATATTCCAATATTCTACATACATATTTAAGAATATGATACATACTTCCACGCTGGTCTGGGAGCAAAGGAAAAACATAGAATGTACCAGTTGCTTCTCGTCTCGCGCAGACGTTAAAAGCCCATCGAGGGAATGGGCGAAATTCTTAGGAACCCATCACTATTTTGATTCCCCTTTCCACATATACGCCTACAACCATACTAAACGTGGCCTTCAGGTCTTGTTACCTCAGGCTCTGTCTACCCCGTAAGGGATATAGACGTGATTTGTGTATATATATTTAAGAATAACTTAACAGAGTGGCGAAACAGGCCGTAACCAAAACGATAGTGAACGAACGCAATCAAAACAAAATAAGAGTAAAACACATTAAAGTATGTATCATCGATCGATTATTAATGACGATATAGGAAATTGTATTTCTAATTTTTCCCTTCAAGCACTTATTACGAGAGTTACCATAACTCAACTCTGCGGCGATTTTTTCTACCATGACATGGCTTACATATCGCGATCCATATCACGGTTGTTGTGATATCCACAATCCTATATTGACATACCAGCATCACGATAATAATTGACCGTCGAATCCATATTATCGCAACGGTCGCGTGTTCGGACCTCTAAGTTTTCCAGAACTAGTGGTTTAGAATTTATCCGGAAAACTTCAGCAGGTTGGATTCGTTAACTTAACATTCCTGTGGCCCAGTGCGGATTGGGAACTTCACACACCATTGAATTGCTTCGCAGATGTGTGCAGATTTCCTCACGATGTTTTCCTTCACCGAAAAGCTCATGGCAAATTGCAAATGTAATTTCGCACATACATTCCGCGAAACGTAGACCCAGGATTCGAGGCCACGCCCCTCTGATTGAGAGGCCTCAGGTCAAACCACTAGGCTACCACGGCTTTTTTCGACTTCAATATATACGTGAGTTATCCGTTTGTGTTACACTTGAAATCGTCCGATGCCGTCTCCTGTCATGCTTGCTGTGTGGCTAGTAGAATATCGACTTGGAAGCCGTAGTAATGGGGCAGTATATATGCCGTTAATATTTAATGGCACCCTGGCCGTGGTCGAGGTCGGGTGAGTCATGACATAGTACTCGTATGTCATAGCACTCGTGACGATATGCCTATATTGGCAGAGTACAAAGCGGGTGGAGGGGGTAGCCTAAACGATCACAGCGCTCGCTACGGCTAAATTGTCATTTTTGTCGCTGACTTGAACTGTGAAATCCATATTGCAGTAAACATTTTCTAATCGTTTTTGAGATAAAAATATGGTCCTGGTAAGATGTGTTGTTGTGAATTGTAATAACACCAAGATGAATAGCGACTGTAAATTTTACCAATTTCCAAGACCATGGTGGAAACGAGACCAAAGAAATAAGTGGATATTTGCCGTAAGAAAAAAAAAGTAAGTTACCTAACCTCTAAAATTTCACTGAAAACAACAATTTTAATATTATTGGCAATAATGTTACTGACTACCATTGTCCAAAATTGTGTAATATAGTAAAATAACACATGATTTCATTAATATTTTTCACAATATTTACTTACTTCTTGTTTGACAGCGGTGACAATAATGTCCATAATGGCCGCCTGTCACGTGGCGCTGTCGTCGCGCTCGGTCCCAATATGTCGGGATACTATATAGATCATATAAGCTATCGCTGTTTAACAAAAAAACTGAAGTTAATCGCCAATTCTAACCCTACTAATATTATAAACGCGAAAGTTGTAAGTATGGGTGGATGGATGTTTGTTACTTTTACGCCAGAAAGGCTGGACAGATTTGAATCAAATTTGGAACGGATATAGCTGGTAACCTAGATTAAAACATAACATCCAATCAAATCAAGTCAAATCAGTACGACGTTGGTTTGCATGTGCAACAGTTGTGCTCATTAAACTTTGATAATGATCCCGTAGAGGGATCGAAACGCCTCAGTGTTTATGTTGTGTAAGGGATAATTAAGTTTGTGGGATTTATATGTGTTTTATGTGACAGTAGTGGAGGGCGGGTTTGCATGAAAAACATAAATTTCGCACAGGCTTGGTTATCTTGCACGTGAGTAGCGGAGTAGCAAGGTAAATATTTTTTGTTCATTGAAATGGATTGAATGAAACTTTCCTCTCGAATCACTCTATCTATTAAAAAAACCGCATCATAATCCGTTGCGTAGTTTAAAGATCTAAGCATACATAGGGACGGACAGACAGCGGAAAGCGACTTTGTTTTGTGCTATGTAGTGATTTTTATATTTTGTGTTGTGTCGAATCTTGTCAGTAAATATATATTTCTTCTTCTTCACTATCACTATATAGTATATAAAATAAAGTCGCTTTCTCTGTCCCTATGTCCCTATGTATGATTATATCTTCAAAACTACACAACGGATTTTGATGCGGTTTTTTTTAATAGATAGACTGATTCAAGAGGAAGGTTTTTATGCATAATATACCGTGCAAAGCCTGGGCGGGTTGCTAGTTTTCTTATAAAGAGCATCGATTTTCGTCGATACCCAACACATGTTTTGACTGCTAAAGTACTGGAATAATCTAGGCTTGTAACACTCGTTATCAAGTTATCAGACGCGATTGTTAGGTACATGATAGTAGTTGCAGCTTATGTTTTGGCAGACAATCGATTATCGGGCAAAATTAAAACAGGTAGCTACCTACTGAATGTTTACCTACTACATACATAAATCACGTGTTTACCCCTTACAGAACAGAACCTATGGTAACAAGATCTAAAGGCCACGTTTAGCATGATTGTGGGCGTATAGGTGGAAAGGGAAATCAATCATTACATAATTCAAAATTCAAATTAAAATTATTTATTAAAATAATCATTGTAGGTACCTACATATAAATTAAAAGTGGTTAGTAAGCACTACATAATATCTCTATATGAGTTAGTAAGTTGTATATCGGAATTAAAAACTAAACTATGATATAACATGTATAGGCGATGCCACTAGCAACCCATTACTATTTTGATTCCTCTTTCCACCTATACGCCCACAATCAAGCTACGAGTAAACGTGGCCTAAGGGCCTTAAGGGACTTAAGAGTCTTGTTACCTTAGGCTCTGTCTAACTCACCCTGGCCCGTAGGCGCCGAAAACGTAGGCCGCTGTCTTTTTCAAGACGGGGGCCACGAGGAGACAACCTCTATAAAAAACCCAAGCGGCACCAGCGGGGGAGGGCGGGATTTCCCAAACCTTGCATTGCACAGGTGCCGCGAAGAGGGAACCCCATCGGGGTGGTCGTGGGGCGTCGCGGTGGCACCGAGTGCTCCCGTAACGCCTCACATACGACTGCATAGGGAATCCGTGTGGTTTTTAGTAGGTATGCCTGCCGTCGCGGGGAGCCCCACATACCCCCGTTAACCCCGTACCGGGCGGATGCATAAGGCGCATTTTCCACACCACAAAAAAAAGAAGGCTCTGTCTAACTCGTGAGTAATAAGTACATGTGTACTAATGTGGGTGGTGGCAATGTGATACCGTTGTAACCACGCTCGGGTTACGCCGACAATGCCAAAGCGCGGTTGCATCACGCAGCTCAAGCATGGCTGGAACTTCCTACTCTTTATTATACTTTTTGACGTTTTTTTTTTTTATATATGAATAGGAAGGCAAACGAGCAAGTGGGTCACCTGATGGTAAGTGATCACCACTGCCCATAGACACCCGCAACCCCGGAGGGATTGCAGATGCGTTGCCAACCTAGAGGACTAAGATGAAATGCCTCTAGTGCCCGTAATTTCCCCGGCTGTCTTACTCTCCACACCGGAACACAGCAGTGCAAGCACTGCTACTTACGTGACGTCTTATAATTCGATGAACACCGGCTGCACGCACGAAAAAGTGTTGTTTCGCGTGACGTCAGAGCTGGCAGTTTTCTTCCTATTTGTGGCGTATCAAGTCGTTACAGCGACGACAACTTCGCCAATGTCAAAGTAACAAAAATATAATTCAAAAATTTTGAGACAAAATGTCGGCAAGGTTGTACGGTAATGGTCAATGATATCCCTCAGAAACTGAAAGGAAATCATTAGCCGATGCCCAGGGTGCACTGGACCAAGCACTGCTCTTCCCCCCGGATGGATCCAAAAACGAACCGTAGCTCTTGACCACACGTGGAGGTAACCCAACCCTCCTTACCTAAGGGTAGGGTACCTTACACCTACCCTAGCTCCCTACACAAACGGTAAACTTTTATTACCTACCAGTATTTTAGAATATACTCCTAAAGGACGAGGCATATCTATTGTCCCTAGATGCGTGTAAGCGCACGCGCAACTGCAGTGGATGCAACGGTGAAAGTGCAGCGAGGTCGATGTTACAATAAGTATTGTCTCTCATCTCTGCTTGTGAATACAATCATGGTTTGTTGGAACCAGAAAATTACATTTTGTTGGTATTAAATCAGTTACCTTGTTCTTTTTAGGGTTTTACCCAAAGGGTAAAAACGGAACCCTATTACTAAGACTTCGTTGTCCGTCCGTCTGTCTGTCACCAGGCTGTATCTCATGAACCGTGATTTTTAGACAGTTGAAATTTCTATAGATGATGTATCTTAGTAGTGTAACTTAGTTAAGTTAGGTACATTGAATCTGTTATGTTTATTTTTAAGTTCTGTGTTTGATATTGTACCTCTGCCCTGTATGTATCATAATGTGTGTTATGGAAGAAATAAAGTGTTAATCTATCTATCTATCTATCTATCTATCTCTGTTGCCGCTGTAACAACAAATACTAAAACCAAAATAAAATCAATATTTAAGGGAGGTTCCCATACAACAAGTCCATACAAGTCCGACTCGCACTTGGCCGGTTTTTTCTGTTGGAAAAAGCGCTAGTACAACCAAAAATAAACATTTAAAAGAGCCCTTTGCAGCTATTTGCAGAATATATGTCGACCCTTTAAGAAAAGGGTAGACTCGTTTGAAGATCCCTAAGTTCCAGGAAAAACAGGTGCCTCCAACTGATATCAGAGTTTAAGGGCCTGTTTCAGCACTTTCAGTTAAGACCCTGACATTTTAAGTGTCGGTTAATTGTGTCGTATTTATCTGTTTCATAGTAAGAAATAGAGAGGGAATCACAGATAACTGACACTTAAAATTTCAGTAACTTTACAGAGAGTGTTGAAAGAGGCCCTAACTGTGGTAAAAAAATCCGCGAGGACCAAACAAACGGTTTTTGACTGCCAACTGTGTTTCTAAGGGATTAGGTTTACAATTATGACAGGAAGTATGACAATTGTCATTTAACCTTTTCGACGCCAACGACACAATATGTCAGAACCGGAGTTCAACGCCAACGACCTATATGGGGTGCGAGTCGGGTTACCTCCGCGTGTGATCAAGAACTGCGGTTCGTTTTTAGATCCGTCCGAGGGGAAGAGCATTGCTTGTTCCGGTGCACCCTGGGCATCGGTTAATGATTTCCTGGCGGTCTCCGAGGGATATCATTATCCGTTGGCTAAGAGCCCGACAGGGGGGGAGGGGTCTTTTGACCGTGTTCTACCGTACAACGTTGCCGACATTTTTGCCACAAGATTTTTGAATACTGTATTTATTACTTTGACATTGCGCACCCTTCGTGGAAGAAAGACGTAAGTCCCATTGTAAGTCAATAGGACTTACGTCTTTCTTCCACGAAGGGTGCGATTGGCGAAATCATCGCATCGATCGATCGATGGGGCCATATTAAAAATAGAAGAAGAACGACCTATATATACGTCCATTACTTTAATGCAAATGTGACCTTCGTTCAATTGGGTTTAGGCTCAACTTAAGGCGTCGCAATAAAGAAGTCTGGCGTATGGGTGACGTCTCTTGTATTTGACATGGCGGCGAAAAGGTTAATAATGCGTTCTGTTCTTTGATTGGTTTGTATATACCGGATGTCCGTCACAGATATTGGTTATCGTTACAGATATTGACTGATAATAAAAGTGCTATTTATGTTATATTTATGCAACGATCTGGCAACTATAAAATATTGTTCGCAATTAAGCATTAAAAGGATTTAGCTCTGGATTAAAATTTCCTTTTATCTCTGACGTCTTAATCTTTTGTAGAAGGTTCTTTTGGATTTGAGTAATGATTATTATAAATATAGGTAAAGTCAGATGGGGGTGCGAGTCGTGTGATCAAGAGCTGCGGTTCATTTTTGGATCCGTGCGTGAAGAGCAGTGCTTGATCCGGTGCACCCTGGGCATCGGTTAATAATTTCCTGCCAGTTTCTGAGGGATATCATTGCCCATTGGCTAAGAGCCGAACAGGGGGGTCTATTGACCGTGTTACCGTACAACGTTGCCGACATTTTGTCACAAGATTTTTGAACATTTTTATTACTAGTCATTGGCGAAATTGTCGTCGTAACGACGACTTGATACGCTCCAAATAAGAAGAAGTTTCCGATTTTTTGCGAATTAAATGAATCTTAAAAAATGCAAAAGTGATTTAGACCACAGGCGGAGATATCGATTTTCATAGTGTATTTTCGTGTAGGTGTTCTTTATATTCTGTAATCAATTTTAAGGTTCTACATACCTATATGCCAATACAATAATATTTGTATATATTTATAGCCCGGCAAACCTGGACGGCGATGGCGGGACGAGTTGGACATCTTCTTAAGGGACTGGACACGTACCGCAGCAGACCGGGAGCAGTTTTTATATTTTGTATTAATACAATACAATACAATACAAATACTCTTTATTGAACACCACAAATCAGTACAAAACAATACAGAAACAATGAACAAAGTAGACAATAGGCGGTCTTATCGCTTAATATTGTTTTTTTACTACTTTTTATATACATTTAAACTCATTCGTCCATCCCTAATATAATACTCCTTTCATCCACTCAAAGGTTGACTGGAAGAGATCCCTTAAAGGGATAAGTCCGCCTTTGTGCATGTATCTCAGTGTTTGTCAATTGTATTTTGTCTTGTTTATTTTGCACAATAAAGAGTTTACATACATACATACATTTTGTGAAAACCTAACTTAAGACAAAAAGAAATATACAGAAAAATAATAATAATAACAAACCTATAAATAAACGATAATCAAAATATAGGTACCTTGTCGCACTATATGCACATAAAATATACACTTACCCCCTCCCTTATAGGCATAAGTTCGCCTTTGTGCATGTATTTAAGGTATTTTTTTGTGATTTATCTCTGTTTCTTTATATTTGTACAATAAAGCATTTACTTACTTACCTAAAATTTACCTAAAGTTAAAGTTAAATGTACCTATGTATACATCACAATGACTGTGTGTGTACATCCTTTATATACAATAATGTTGATGTATACATATTTTTGCAAATGCGTGAATTCATATTCCTGATCTTAACTGTATAATAAGTATGTATAGTTTTGTAAAAAGTACATGACTATGCCAACGTACGCTTTTAACTTTCAAGTGCAATTCAAATTCAATTATTATTAAGGATTACGATAAGTGATAACACGTCCCATATATTAATAAGTTATCTATGCAAAAAGTTATTACGTTTCATTAAAGATTAATGCAATAATAATCTTATCTATCATCAAGTTTTATGAGTAAAAGTTGCATGTAATGTAGGTTCCTACAGAGTTTTTATAATGAAGATAATCACTAAATATGTACAAGGTTACTCACTAACTTTTAGCAGAGTTTTTGATTAATCCATTTATTTGAAATTCCTGGTAGTGGTTTTTCTTGGGTTTACGAAAGCCTAGCTTAGATTTAGAACACATAGCGACATCTGTTAACAAGTTTTAGAAACGCTTAGCTAGCTAGCTCATTGTATCCTCGCGCATTTCGTACCGCGCTGCTTCTGCAACTTTACACTAGATGGCACTACGTGTAACTTAAAGTGTGAAATGGTAAGATTGTACGATTTTGTTATGGCGTGGAGGGAGACCTAGTAGGGCGATAATTGATGACAGATCTACCAGAAATCTGTCCTGCTGCTTGGCGGCAGGTTTAGCGAGTAAGACCTATGAACCTACCTCACAGAGGACCTATGGTGAACCATGTTAGCAGTGGACCGAGCAAAACCAACTAACTAGCTCAAAGTCATATTGTAAAGTACCTAATGTCAAAAGCAAAATCAGCTTTAATAGAAGAAACTTTTTGGGATAGTTAGTTGTTTTTGCTTCTAACACGACGCGTTGTAAGTTACAAGGTGGCTAACCTTATCAGCCTTGTCGGTGGGCGGGGAGGCGGGCGGGCTGCGCGGCAAACCGAGGTCCTCGTCGTCGTCGCTACCGTCGCCGCGCCCGCGCCGGCGCACCGCCGCTACTAGCTCCGCCTGGCGGGGGAAAAGGGAAACGTTAGTTTAACTCGTAAAGACAGAAGTGTAAAACGGGTTTGTTCAAAGTCGCTCCCTCAATGCTGAGAATCATGATGCCGCCAGCCAATGGCATGGATTACACGGCCGTGTGATTCACGCATATCGCGATACATAATCGCGATTTGATACGTAGCGAATTCGGTTGTTTTGAAATCCACGATTGTCATACCAGTATCACGATAATATTGACTTGCTCTGTGGAGAGCATCGCTCAAAGGGATCTCCAGCTGTGGATATCTGATCACTACCAGATTGGAACAAAGAAACAAATTTTTGGATACAGAATTGTTCCCATGCAACTATCATTTTTCAAATATTTTCCGACAAAAAAATCGAATCTGTATATTGACGACTGTGCAGTAGAAACATTTTGCTTCCTGACATACTCTGATTTATTTGGTTTAATACAGTCAAGGGCATAATATGTACGTCACCAAGACGTCAAAACATCTACATCTTTATGCCATAAACAATAAGGTGGGCGATACAATATTTGACATGAGGCTGTATAGACATTTGTGCTTCCTATGTCTATAATGTTCAGTGCTTAGAAAAAAATCACAATGCCATTGGTACACACATACAGTTTCAGGATTTCAGGTACTACAACGCAAAACAAAACAATTTGTATTATGAACAAACGAGTGCAATGAGTTCAAGCGGAAACAGCAGCCGATACAATATCTGAAACAGACGTTGTGTTTTTGTATGTCTGTTTCCTTCCCGCCTTATCAAATTTACTGTGTATTGTATGAATCAGAATATGCAAGTATAGCAATTAGTTTTTCAGTTCCAGTAACACTATGACTATGACTTAAGACGGCTTTGGAAAAAGTTTGATCTTAAATTTCATATTTTATTGAATCAGGCGTTACTTTGCGGAGGTCCATTTCAATGAACAAAAAATTTTACCTTGCTACTCCGCTACTCACGTGCAAAATAACCAAGCCTGTGTGAAATATATATGTTTTTCATGCAATCCCTCCCTCCACTGCTGCCAATAAAACACACATAAATCCCACAAACTTAATTATCCCTTACACCACACAAACACTGACGCGTTTCAATCCCTCTACGGGATCATTATCAAAGTTTACACACAACCGTTACACATGCAAACCAACGTCGTACTGAATCTAAACTGTATATATAAGCCTAATGTACCTACGTTCATATGTTTTCCCAAAGTACCCTATTATTTATGATTTTTATTATCCATTAACAACTACCTTCAAAAAATTTTTCGACTACAGTAAAAATAAATAGGGTTATGTATTTTACAACAACAATTTTTATTCAATTTTTATTTTTATTATTTTTGTGTAACGGTTGTGTGTAAACTTTGATAATGATCCCGTAGAGGGATTGAAACGCGTCAGTGTTTGTGTGGTGTAAGGGATAATTAAGTTTGTGGGATTTATGTGTGTTTTATTGGCAGCAGTGGAGGGAGGGATTGCATGAAAAACATATATATTTCACACAGGCTTGGTTATTTTGCACGTGAGTAGCGGAGTAGCAAGGTAAAATTTTTTGTTCACTTAAATTTCATGTTTTCATGTTAGCACTTCATTTTTGTTATTAGCCATAAGGGGCGCTTCTGAAACTCGAAATTTGAAGTATGTATGATACTGTCCCTCCCACTGTTTTATTAATGCGTACTATTGGTAGATACCTTAGTGGTGGGTCCCGTTTTGTCCCATAAATTTCATTAGTCACAATGTTTTTGATACTCATGATTACATGTGAAATGTATTTTTCAGAAATTGTAATTCTGAAATAATTTTGTGAATTGATAGTTAACTAACCTACCGTACTAATGTCAAACTATACATTACGAACTTTGTTTTTTGATCAACATAAGTAGCAACAAACCCATAATCTGGTAAGTTTCGATTCTGTCACCCAACAGAACCGCCTCTTCCATCCTCGACTCATCACCAACTGTCACTTTGTTCACCGATCACTAGCTCATCATCACAACACTCATCACCGCAAAAAGTCTAGGGAACGTTTAAAATAGCCGCTATAACAAAATTAAAAATAATTAATAACTGGCCGGAAATACAATCGGAAATTAAAAAGCTTGTAAAAATATGTTTTAGGACTGGCTGAAAAGAAATTAGACCGGTTTATTTTTTATTTTTTAGAAGTTCTGGACTGTTGTTTTTTGCTACATACAACTTTACTGTTCATAGAGCAATTGAGATTTTCGGTGAGTTGGTTGGTAGTACTGATGGTCCAATTGATAGGACGCTTGGCGTTTAAGGATAGCCTAGAAGCGCGGGTTCAAATCCCGTCCGGCACTCGAATAACTTTTTCGTTTACCTATATTAATATACACGTACACGTCTAACCAAATCTAAATCGCGGCACGAACTAAAATGTTTAATAAAATGACAGAATTCACTGACTCAGATTTCAAGGGAAATACGAGGTAAATTGTTGATGGAACACTTATGAATAACAAAATAATAAAAGAACGGGCGTTGCTGTATTGTAAATTCAAGAGGTTACCAAAGAATTTATTAGAAAGCACCTAGCTAGATCTATTGGCTTAAAAAAGGGATCAAGAAAAGATACGGTCACTAGCTGAAAAAAAAACCTTGATTTAGTCGCTAAACTTTTAAACTTGGTTGAAGCTATTTCCATACAAATATCTACTTAACACACGTGCGAACAATGTGCGACACTTACCTACCTACACGGTCTGTGATGGACGATCTATTAATTTACGACCTGATAATTTGTGATCCACTAGAGGCAGCCTCGGGTTGAGCGTATGCCTCGCTCCGAGACCGCGCAAATTGGGACGCTGCCTAAGACGTTGAGGCAGCGTCTAATCATGTTATAAGCAATGCGGCTGCAACCCATCACTATTTTGATTCCCTTTAGGTCTTGTCACCATAGGCTCTTATGTATGTGTATAAACCATTGACGTACAATAAACTAGACTTCCAATCACGCTCAAAAACTGTCCGAAGCAAAAGTCTGAACGACGCGTCTATTGTTCAGAGTTTTGGTTCAGTTGTGTTTCGACCGCGCTTTGATAACAATGTTTATGTCTCTTTCGCACCGTAATTTTACTTTTGAGAACAAAAGAGACAGGCAGGTTTCCAGCGCGTGGCGTCGTGTCATTACTTCTCACGATCCTACGCCATTGATATTAAACATTACTGCCACGAAATAAGGTGTCAATTTGAACGAATATGTTAATGTTATCTGTCTAAGACCTAAGTCGATGTGTTGACACACACAACACATAGACAAAGCAACTCGGACGTTTCTTGAGGAACCTTTGTTAGCGACTGAGAGTCTAGTTGTTTATCGTAAGTCAATGGTATAAACTAATAATTAAGTTGAATTCAATTAGCACTTTATAAAGTACTCAGCATCGTGAATTTCTCGGTAAATGTAGGTATGTATGTCTGTTTGTCCCGCTAATTAATGACACTCGTCACCTCATGACAAGGCGACCGCTGACCGCAGTCACAAATAATTTATCTGAATACTGAAGTCAAGTTTAGAATTATACTTATTTCAGGGGAAATGATTCTTCTGCGCTGGTCTGGGAGTAAAGAAAAACACAGAATTTACCAGTTGCTTCTCTTTCTGCGCAGATGGTAAAAGCCCATCGAGGGAATGGCCGAAAGTCTTAGTAATCATGTTATAGGCGATGCCGCTAGCAACCAATCACTATTTTGATTTCCCTTTCCACCTATACGCTCTTAATCACGCTAAACGAGGCCTTAAGGTTTTTTTACTTTAGGCTTTGTCTACCCCGCCGTATGTATGTAATATACATTATCTTAGTATTCGTGACAGTATTGCAATAAATTCATCATACATACGTACATGAATGACGTCTTTATTCGTTACGGGATAGAGTCTAGTGTAACAAGACCCAAAGGCCACCTTAGGCATGATTGCATGCGTATGGGTGGAAAAGGGAATCAAACTAGTGATTGGTTACTAGCCGCATCACCTACATGATTTTCGCCTATTCCCTCGATGGGCTTTTATCAACTGCGCGGGAAGAGAAACAATTAGTACATTTTTCTTTGCTCCCGTACTAGCATGGATGTTGCTATTCTGTTCAACATTCATTACTGTTTATAATACCTAAAGTCACCTAAAGGCCACATTTAGCATGAACGGAGGCGTATAGGTGAAAAGGGGAACCAAAATAGTGGTGGGTTGCCGCATCGCATAACGTGATTCCTAAGATTTGCGTCCATTCCCTCAATGGAATTTTACCATCAGCGCGGGACGAGAAATAACTGGTACATTTTGTTTTTCCTCTGCTCCCAGACGAGCATGGAAGTAAGTTTGATGATGATGATGATGATGATGGAAGGCTCCGATGTGTGGTAGAGCAGAGGTCGCAGTGGGCGGACGGTATGGTAATCCGGCCCGGAATACCACGACCAGTTTTGCCTGACACACTTTGTTAATCGCGATCGCTATCGTATCAAATATAATTTGTAATCGCGATTATGTTATTATCTACGAAATAGCGTCGCCGATTAAACCGACCGATCGTTCGGTTACAATTTCATTGTTCTACTGAATACCCTACTCGGTTGCTTTGAACACACTACAGGGTGCATATGCG
Source organism: Pandemis cinnamomeana (assembly GCA_932294345.1). Classification (NCBI taxonomy): domain Eukaryota; kingdom Metazoa; phylum Arthropoda; class Insecta; order Lepidoptera; family Tortricidae; genus Pandemis; species Pandemis cinnamomeana. The sequence continues at coordinate 12,005,118 of OW028721.1, forward strand.
CCCACAAACATGCTAAACGTGGCCTTTAGGTCTTGTTACCTTAGGCTCTGTCTACTCGTAAGGGATGTAGACGTGATTTGTGTACGGCAACTGTTTTTTGTTAATTGAAATGGCCCTCCGCAAAGTAACGCCTGATTAAATAAATTACAGGTGTGGGATGCAACGTGCGTAGACACACTAGACTCGTCTCACCTTCGCCTGCATTACTTTTGACAGTAATAAAAATGACGATGCAAACGAGGGTAGTTGTGCGCCGCTGTCAGTTGCGTTGTAAACCACGCGAGCAGAGCGTTGGCGCGTAGTGTTCGTTTCGCTGCTATCGGTGCGAGCACTCCGGGAGGAAGGACTACGAACTAGTTCGAAACATGTCGAGCAACATTCGACTTTCATAGTAATCCGTTTGTGTAATTGCTACTTTAACATTTGAAAATTGATAAAATTATCCCTCTAGCTCTACGCTATAAGGAAAACTAAAGCACTCTAGAGACTTGGGCCTATGTTATACTAACACTAAATTTAAGTCTAAAGCTTATGATGATGTAGGTAAATCTTCTCTGACAGGCCTGTATTCTGAGTCTAGATCCAAGCAGGCTTACTGAAATGTTTGCCCATTCGAGGGTTGTCTGTAAGCATTGACACAGGGCCATTCGCTTGCTAAAATTCGAATTTCGAAGTTCGTTATATGCCGTTCCACTCACACTAACAGTCATTAATTTAAGAGTGAAAGAACGGTACTATACGAACTTCGAAAATCGAATTTTGAAGCCCTTTTGCATTGAAATCGCTACTCTATTGTTTTTAAATCATACAGTCCAAACTTTATGGTGAACTTCACAGTCCTTGTCACAAAATGAAGGTTATTTTTATTCTACTATTATTGTAACAAAAATAAATAACGTCGCTAGACATGATACAGGCTGCTATTAAATAATAAGAAGGAATTAAGATCACGCGATCTTAAAAAAGAAGACGTATGGTGTAATAAGAAGCAGACCGAAACGAAGCGTTAATAATTGCAACATACAGAAAATTACTCATTAGACCCTTGAGCGTAAAGCTGTATGTTATGGCAGTGTACGTAAAGCAGTAATAATGAACTCTACTAGCGCGAAAACTGCAATTAATAATTTCCTGGCAGATTCTGAGGGATATCATTATCTGTTGGCTAAGAGCCTGACAGGGGAGGAGGGGTCCTTTAACCGTGTTCTACCGTACAACGTTGCCGACATTTTCGTCAAAAAAATTTGAATACTGTATTTATAACTTTGTCATTGGCGAAATTTTTGCATCGATCGATGGGGCCATATTAAAAAAAGGAGAAGAAGATTAGTATTGTATTTCGGTTTGTCACGATCATTTTCACGCTGTCATTTTATGAACTACTAAAGACCTGATCTTTGACAATGCATGTAGAGTAGATGTCTCAAACGCGTTCGAATTAACAACTGAATACTCTTGAGCGGCAATAACAACAACATAATTAAAATTAAAAATGTAAGATAAGAAACACGTGTAGTAATAGGCGTTTTTGCACAAACTCTTATAAAATAGAACAACGTTACCAAGTATATCTTAGTGGCGATCAGCAGCGCTAAGTTCCAAACGGAAGTCACCGCACACTTGAACGAACCCATCTCTAATTTGGAATCGCGAGTTATTCCTAATTCGAAATCGGTTCTTTTTTTTCAGACACGCACAAACCACTGGCCAGCAGCGAGTTCACTATTTAATTGCTAAACGTACACATTTTACATAGCTGAGAGGTTTTGGAAAGTCGATGCAAGCACCGAAACGGTACAGCATCGAAATCTACGTATTACATGTCAGATTGCAAGATTTACTTTCTAAGAGTAGTATTAAATGCGATGATAGGTATTTTAAAAATGTAATTAAAGGTATTTACATTTTTCGAGATAATTGGATTAATTTGAACGGTAACGAACTTAAAAAATAGAAGTAGTGTTGCGATCACACTTGCGGATTAGAAGAGTTTCTAACGTATCATTAATACAAGCGGTCATGTAAATCCGAAATGTCATAAATCTTAGACCGCCACATCACAAGCAATCTGTGAGTCAATTAAATATAATTTAGAACCGGTTCCGCCTAGAAACTAGTTCTAGACTGCATTATAACAACGTTTGCCTTTTCGTTTGACTCTGATTTAAATATAAATTGCTTGAAAAGCAATATACGGCAAAATGCAGGAGTGAACACCAGCCGGGTAATTTAAAATTTAGAATTCGCTTCCAGTCTGCCCACGCCCGAAACTTGAATGTTTTTTTAAACTTTGACATTCGATTCAATGTCAGACAGTTATTCAACGAGAATGGTTTGTTGATCGGAGCCGGCAAAACATGAGTCACGGGCATTAACTAAACTCACTAACCAATCGAAATGCTTATCCACGCACAAAAATAAACTTTATTGAACCGTTAAGTAAACCACATGCCCCAAAAGGCACTTTTGCAAGTTCAAATTCGCAATAATTCGCTACGTCCAACCGTAACCTCGAAAATAAATTTCCAGCCAGTCCGAAAAACACAATAAAAACACGGCGAAAAAAACAAAAACAAACACTATATCACTGGCCACTTCACTCCGGTTCCAAATTCAAATTCGACACGGCCGCGTCAGTTCGCGCGGGAATGGCGACTGGCGTGATTCATCCCATCTCCGTGGATGGAAGGAAAAATGAAGCAAAAAAACGGATGAAATAACTATACGCGTCTGGTGCACACGCACGAATGTTGGAACTAAAAACCGACTCGTGGGCACGAGAGCAGAACCGGCCGAGCAACGGTGGTTGCGAATGCCGATCATCCACATAGCGTCTAAGGTTACCGAATTTCGCTGCATTTGCTTACAAATCTTACGATCAGGATGTGTTTTTGCGGGGGTCAGTGGACTTTGAATACTCCCGTCATGCAGCCGAGCCAAATAACCGGTAAGTGGGATACATGGTAGGTATGGTATAGTTCACGATTAAACGACCACGTGCGACTAAAACTCGTATCCACCTATCTTGACGTTTTTCATACGTAGTTCTATTAAGTTCTCTATGACAATGTACAATTTATGATGTAATTTTTATTGATACATTTTTGTTGCTAAACTGGGCTCTATAATTATCGAGAGAGAGAGAGAGAGAGAGAGAAAGAGAAACATTTATTTACACACATTCGATACACATGATACATAAAATTATAGACATAAATATATAATGTTTTTAGTATTTGTTGTTATAGCCGCAACAAAAATACATGATCTGTAAAAGTTTCAACTGTCTAGCTATCACGGTTGAGAGACAGCCTGCTGACAGAAAGACTGACTGACATACAGACGGACAATAGAGTCTTAAAAATAGGCTCCCGTTTTTACACTTTCGGTACGGACGGAACCCTAAAAATTAGATACAATTATATTTGAGGAAAAAACTAAAAAGGAAACAAACAGCCAATGATTTTATACTGCACATGCAAAGCATCCGTCAATTTTGTTCGCGGTTTTCCAGGGACTATCGTTTCTTTGCTCACCAGTTGGCGCCACTGTTGACTAAGGTCCAGAGGTATAGCTGTCAAAGGCGACTCTATAAGATTGGCGTCGAAACAAAGTTTTAAATCTTGAATCTCATTAAATTTAATAATTATAAATAACTATAATCATATCGAGGAGCTTTGCCGCAACGTTGTGCAGTTCCGTTTTGTTCGGAAAACAAAATCCGCTTTCAAAGCGTTCACATTCATCGCCAAATAAAGGAGATCACTTTTCAACAGGCAAATGAACGAAATTATAATTAGAAGCCTGCCAAAACTAGCGCCTCTAGTGGCGAATTCTCGCGATAGCCACTAACAATTAGGTAACGTAAAGCAAGACAATTATATTTTAATCAACATAGTTACCGAACGGTTAACAGTTAACTTAATCGCTCATTACGATTAAGAGATACGAGGCCATTATGAATTACGCCATTACATGATCGCGCATCTGCCGGAATGCGAGTTGAATCTCCAACAAGTGTTCTTTGTGGGATATGAACAAGAACAAAACAACAATTCATCATCATCATCATCAGCCTATGTTAGTCTACTGCTGGACATAGGCCTCCCCTAATCAGCGCCATAGCGCCCTGTCTTTAGCTTGACGCGTCCAGCATCTGCCTGTAGTCTTTCGCAGATCGTCATCCCACCTGGCCGGAGGGCGTCCTACACTACGTTTGCCGAGTCGCGGTCTCCACTCAAGAACACGTTTACCCCAGCGACAAGAATTAATTTTGTTTAAAAGTAAATTGGTTTGAAAGAAGATTTTGTAAAAATTGTTTTTGAAAGTAGATCAACTAAACAGTATTATATGGCGAGTGTGTATGGGAGCGATAGGATCAAATTGAGGACGTTTTGAAAAAAGGTTTGGGGCCTTACCATGGCATCTTAATACGATTTAATTCCGACCCAGTTTAGGTTTTAGCTGTCATTCTTAGTACGGATTCCTCTCTTTCCACCTATACGCCCACAATCATGCTGTGGAGGATAAACTCCTTTTTACTGGCAAAATGTATTTTATAGCTGACAGTTGTAAACCTTGTGACAGCAGCATCTCATTTTTTAGAACTGATCCAGTTCCTTACGAACCACGGTAGGGGTGCTGCTGCCACGAGGTCACTCGTCTTATGTAGTTCTTTTCCTATACTTATTAAAAACCAGTTCATCATCATAAGCCGCTTTCATTTATAATATACAGTCCACTAGTTCGCCACACATGCTAAACGTTGCCTTTACCTTTAGGTCTTGTTGCATTGGGCTCTGTCTACCCCGTAAGGGATAATAACATGATTTATGTATCCCTTTCCTGACTCAACTCCAAGAACTTTAATCTGACAGCATCACACAGTAGCCTGACTGTTTGAACAAACGATTTGCATTTCACTGAGGAACAGTGAAGTAATTGATCCCACGCCATGCAAATTAGTGCATCAGCATACGCAGCTCAGCTTTCGGACTAAGCTTTTATAGCTATCAAAGCTTTTGCAGCTTTAGCAGTTTTTAATTTCGCTTTGTTGGAAGTAGGTCAGTGAGCGTTTTGTACTTTGTTCTTTGAGTTTTAATACGCTTTCAAATGGGGGTTTTGAGTTGAAGGTATGTGTATGGAGGTTTTTCTATAAGTATTATAGGTTGACGGACTGGCTGGTTTACGGACTGGCTGGTTCGTGTTTGTGCTCAAGTTTTATAAATCGAATACTCGTTCGATTTTATTCGGGTTTTGGTTTAGAACTTGAGGACAGACGGGAGATCTGCTTGAACTAGTTTAAGTATAAACTTTATCAAATTACACTTCTATTTTTATTTTAATATGAATAGGAAGGCAAACGAGCAAGTGGGTCACCTGATGGTAAGTGATCACCACTGCCCATAGACACCCGCAACCCCGGAAGGATTGCAGATGCGTTGCCAACCTAGAGGAGTAAGATGAAATGCATCTTGTGCCCGTAATTTATAGTATTTAGGCCTTAAGCAACTAAAGTTTGTTTAGGACGCATCGTGATCCGTATTTAATACACCGTCCGATTTAGGCGGTGCTTCAAGAGCTGCCCCACAGTACTATCTTTGGTACAGGGAGTTGCAAAGGATATCCTTAAAACCGAAAGGGAGTTAAGTAATTCCTATTAAATAGTATATCAGCAAAGTGTATTGGAACTGGAGAGCCGCCTCGGCTTCACACTAGTGCAAAACATTACGCGCTGCCGTCATATTTCAACCAATTTACAAACAAAGCTTTGACAAGTTATACATCCAAATCTTCCTCATGAATCACTCTATCTATTGGTGCAAACCGCATGTAAATCCGTCAAATCTCATAAAAATGGGTTCATGGGTTTAGGCGTGAAAGCATAACACATAGACAGAGTAACTTTCGCATTTATAATATGAATAAGGATAATGTCGATCAGGTCAAGTTGGATGAAAAGAGATAGACTTATTTGGCCGACTGTACAGTACGAGCAAGCACTCTAGGCAAATACGAATACTGTAACTAATACGGAATATTTGCACTGAGAATATGAATAAGGAAAAGCTGTATTATGCTTCAAGGACTCTTGCAATACCTATCCTGCTTGTTTTTATAACAACAAAATTATATGAAGCCAGAACATTTTATAAGATACTAACTTCTGCCCGCGACTTCGTCTGCGTAGAATTATACATAAAAACCTTCCTCTTGAATCACTCTATCTATTAAAAAAACCCGCATCAAAATCCGTTGTGTAGTTTTGAAGATATAAGCATACATAGGGACATAGGGACAGAGAAAGCGACTTTATTTTATACTAGCGACCCGCCCCGGCTGCGCACGGTATATTATGCATGTATTATACATATAAACCTTCCTCTTGAATCACTTTATCTATTAAAAAAAACCGCATCAATATCCGTTGTGTGGTTTTGAAAATATAAGCATACATAGGGACATAGGGACACAGGGACTGAGAAAGCTACTTTATTTTATACTATGTAGTGATACCTAGGCGTTAAAATCATAGTTTAATGCTGCATTTTGCAGATATTGCAGTAGAGCTCGTCATGCTAAAGGTAGGTCCACAAATAGAATGTATCAAATTAGATCCCTGGTTCAGGCTACTTGCTCTTTTTCGCCTTTGGTTAGTTCAAAGAGCTGATTATTGAGGTTAAGTTGTTCAGAACTATATGAACAGAACATTTGTCTATGTATTCATTGGTTGTTAAGTTGTTATTTTCTTTGTTGTAGACGTTCCACGGGAGTTTGTAATTGTGTCGTACAGACATATCATTCAAACAGATGATGCTCAGCGACAAAAAAATGCATAGTAACAGGGTCACGTGACAGCTAGTAACGGGTAGAAACATTCGAAGACTACCCACCTGCTATGGGTGGTGTAGTGGTATAACACGCGTCACGGAATGACGGTTCCCGGCCCTAGCTTTACTTTTCGGATTACACTAGCTATTGCCCGCAACTTCGTCCTCGCTGAATGAAATATAGGTTATGACACTCATAAATAGCGTGGCTCTCTATTGGTAAAATAATTTTCAAAATCGGTTCAGTAGATCTAGAGATTACCCCCTACAACCTCACACAACAACTTACCTCTTCGGAATGAATTAAATGATATTGCAAGGGCAGTCATTAAAATGAACTCTCTAAACTAAAAACATGTGAAGTTCTACAAAGTTTTTTAAAAATAAATTATTGTTTCTTCCATGCTGGTGTGGGAGTAAAGAAAAAACAGAATGTACCATTTGCTTCTCTTCCCGCGCAGCCCATCGAGGGAATGGGCGAAAATCTTAGGAATATATTATAGGCGTTGCGGCTAGCAAACCATCACTATTTTGAATCCCCTTTCCACCTGTACCATTAGGTCTTAATGCCTTACCCCCTTATTCATTAACGTTCTACAGGCTTCTGCTAACTTAGCAATCTTTTGTCCTTATCTGTGAAAGGTAAATGGCAAAGTGACAGATAAGGACAAACGATTGCTAAGTTAGCAGATGCCTACAGAGCGTTTATGAATATGGGGGTAAGGCTCTGCTTGATAGCTTCAGTAGAATTACATACTTTGAGAAACCCTAAGAAATCTTTACTTACTTGCTTTAGTCCTCGACAAACCACTTGAAATAAATCAAACTTGTCGTTTTCTCGACTTATGACGTCGCCATTTTGTAATGACTTTCTATTTACATAAATGACCGGAGGTATTTAAATTTTAAGTAATATTTACATTAGGGTAAACTCAAGTAATTTCGTGACAAATCCAGTTTTTAGAAGAAAAAGTCCATTGTATATATTCTTATATTTTTTTAATAATTTGTTAAAGAACACTAATCAGTCTTATTGAAGATCACTTTTCAACAGGTAAATGAAAGAAATTATAATTTATGTCACGAAGCTCGCCAAAACCGTAGCTTCAAGAAAAGGACCACAGGACCTTGGGAATAAAACGTTAATTATGTGCTCGATTGCCATCCTTGTCGTACAAAAACAATATTTAATCATAATCAGGGGTCGATTAGCATCATTTAAAGAATTTTTAGAATCGTTCCTACAATTGCTAGTTATTAGTTAGGAAACAAATCAAACAGGTATCCATTCAATAAAAACAAAAGAATGTGGCATAACAAATTTCAGTCTCTTTTTCGTTCTTTTTCAACTGTTGAATCTGCTTGAATCTAACAGATGACATAGAAACTTCTGACTAAATGACACACTAATAATTATACTTAGACATAATCTTTACCCAATAAAACATAGGGTCTTAGAACAAAGAGGGGATCCCGTACATTTCCTTGCAAACATTCGTTCAATGTCTACATCCAGTTTTGACGTTATGAGAGCGGAACCGCGGGCGAATGTCGATAAAACAAAGTTGTTGCTATTCTTTACGGACAGGCTTCGTAATTTACCCCCTTATTCATAAACGCTCTATAGGCTTCTGCTAACTTAGCAATCGTTTGTCCTTATCTGTGAAAGGTAAATGTCAAAGTGACAAATAAGGACAAACGATTGCCAAGTTAGCAGAAGCCTATAGAGTTTCTGAATAAGGGGGTTAGACTACACTCAAGTCAATATTAAGATTTTAAAGCGCTTTTTATTCGGAAAGAAACAATTGGCGTCAAGTAAGATAGAGCGAGGCAACGCTCTACAAAGCCGAAATTAGCCGAGACTGATGTGGCCGGCTACACTGTAGTTCATAGCTCCTTTATTAGTAACTAATTTCTGCCCGCGACTTCGTCCGCGTAGAGTACATGTCAGAGTAGTATGTTTATCAATAACCTGCGGGAACTTTGCAATTTTCCGGGATAAAAAGTAGCCTATGTTTTAATCTAGGGTACCAGCTATCTTCGTTCAAAATTTTATTCAAATCCGTCTAGTCGTTTTAGCGTGAAGAAGGAACAAACATACTCACTCACATGTTCACAAACTTTCGCATTTATGATATTAGCAGGATAGGATAATTTATATTACATGTCAATTCCAATACCTAAAACAATTCAAATAAAATCAATTCAAATTCAAATAAAAAGACTATATAATATATGGGACGACACGTTTGGCCTAGTCGGTAGTGACCCTGCCTGCTAAGCAAGCGTCCGGGGTTCGAATCCTGGTAAGGGCATATATTTGTTTGATGAGCCCGAAAATTTGTTTCTGAGCCATGGATGTTTCTATCTATTTAAGTATGTATTTCTCTATATAAGTACGTATATCGCTGTCTGGTACCCATAACACAAGCCTTACTAGCGCTTACTTTGGGACTAGGTCAGTTTTTTATTATTTACTAGCGGCCCGCCCCGGCTTCGCACGGTATATTATGCATGTATTATACATATAAACCTTTCTCTTGAATCACTCTATCTATTTAAAAAAAACGCATCAAAATCCGTTGACTGGTTTTGAAGATATAAGCATACATACGGACATGAGGACAGAAAAAGCGACTTTATTTTATACTATGTAGTGATATGGATATGTTGAGGTGGCTCAACATTGCAACGGACTGGGAGTTGTAGAGGTCTGGACGCCTTTACCCTGCAGTGAGACACCATAAACTCAATAAAAAAAAAGTAGTGAGATGGTAGGCTAGGTACGTACCCGGTGCGAGCTGGTCAGATGGGGCGCGGGCCGCTCGTCGCTGGACTCGTCGCCCGAGCGTTCGCCCGTGAACACCGAGTCGTGGGAGACGGACAGACCGCTGCCGTAAGCGCCCTCTCTGCAATCAACAACATCATCATCATCATCATCATCATCATCGTCATCATCATCATCATCATCAGCCTATATTAGTCCACTGCTGGACATACGGGAGGCCTGTCTTTAGCTTGACAACAACATAACATGTCACAATAGGTTCATCAAATTCCTTGACGCGATTGGCCTAGTTGGTAGTAACCTTCGGCGGGAAAATGCTTTACGCATACTCCCGCGCCATGGGGACGGCACGGGAGTTATGTGGGACTCTCCTTCCCCATTGCCTCCTTCCCTGGCGGAAGGGGGGATGGCATACCTACTAAAAACCCACCGGTATTCCCTTGCCAATGGAGGGCGCCACGGGAGCATGAGGGTGTCACCGTGGACGTTGGTAACCCTGCCTGCGAAGCAAGCGTCCCGGGTTCGAATCCTCGTAATGACATATATTTGTGTGATGAGCACGAATATTCGTTCCTGAATCATGGATGTGTCCATCTATGTAAGAATGTATTTCTCTATATAAGTTGTCTATACCTAATGCCCATAAGACAAGCCTTACTAGCGTTTTCTTTGGGACTAAGTCAATTTGTGTTAATTGTTCCCTAATATGCATTTATCAAATAAGTACAAATAAGGTCAGTGTACAGTACCTAAAGTTTAGGTCCTAAACCATGTCAATGACAAATGTCATTTCCCAACTGCACCTACCAATTGTTCGCAATTCCCGCGATTCACCTACCGGTCCATCTATTAGTAGAAGAAGTCTCGAAATCGCGATAAATTACGAGTACCTTGAGAACCAATTTAGTGGCTATATGTACCGATGGAGACGCTAATTTTCTCTTATTAATAGACTCCTGGCGGAAAACAGTGAGCAGAGTTCAAACATTATTGCTAAGTAAGCTTCATCAGGCGTTACTCTCGCCTCTTTTTACACGATACCAGCGACCTACCCTCGCCTACTACATGCTACAAGTGACGAGTGACTCACTTCCTCCTCGCCTGCCGCTCGGCTGCCAGCAACTCGCCAGTAGAGCTGCTGCGCGGGTCGGGCGACGCGTCTGCGCGCGCGCCACTCCCGCGCCGCTTGAACATGCGCCGCAAGCCGCGTAGGAAACGCCCTGTGCGACCCTCGCCTGGAATGAGTTAAATTATGGTTACAAACTCTCTTAAAACTGTAACATTAACCAATTGGCATTGTTCATTTTTTTTAGGCTGTGCTTTTAACACCTTTATTTGATAAAATGGACTATTTCAAGCAACTAATTTGAATATTATGCTTGTACGTAGCTTTGTTAATTAATAATAATTTTTTTTTCGCTGTTTGATAGTTCATGAATTTAGATAAAATCCCAATCGCCTTCGTTCAGCCATTAAAAAAAACGGCTTTGTCTATGGTTTTGTTGTGACAGGTGACAGTTGCCATAGCCAAACTTTTTTTTCCATTTTTGTGGCAAACATTCAATGCTGGATTCTGTCTAAAAACCGGGTTGTTATGTCAAACAAACGTTAAAAGTACTTTTACAAAAATATCTGTAATCATAAAGTATTTATGAAATCGGACAAGATAAATCTGATAATTGGTGGTTTTCCTCGAAATGTTTTCGAATTGGAGCATACTAAAAAAAATTAACAATGCCAATTCTCAAACTATCAATTGTATTAAACCTACGTCAAAAAATACACAGCAACAGTGATACTGCACGTGCTGCGCTGTCATATTTTTAAATTGAAGCTTGCAGTCAGCAGTGAAAGTAGATGAAAGAAAATCAAATTCTACGTTCTTCTCAAAATGAACAAAAAATATTTGCCTTGCTACTGCGTTGAGTACGACATTGGTTTGCATGTGTAACAGTTGTGCTCACTTTGAGAATTATCACATAGGCTTGGTTATCTTGCACGTAAGTAGCGGAGTAGCAAGGTAACCTATTTTTTGTTCATTGAAATGGACCTCCCCAAAGTAACGCCCGATTCAATAAAATATACTTCTCGAAAAGTTGAATACTTAATTTGAGCTGTATTATTAGCACTGCACAGTTTTATTTGCCCGTTTAGAATTATTTCCGTGTGAGCTATCAAAAATCCTCTGTTGAAGAATAAGAGGAAGAAGCACTAGGGCGTGCAGTGGGGGGACGCCAGGGTAGCGCGTACAAATGGTGAGTCACACTCCCGTAGCCTACCCTTGCTATCCCCCACTCCTCGTCGTTGATTAGAAGCAGATACAGCTTACGGCGAACTTCTTGAGCTGGGGCGACGTGGAAGAAGTAAGTTCGCGCAGGTACTTTTGTACTTCAGAGATGTTGAATTGGGCTATTCCCAGGGTTCCGTTATCACTATACAAAGTGTACCATCAACGGAATTGCTGATGGAACTAGTGGGAAGAGACCGTTGAATTCGCATCTGCGCGCATTCAGGCTCAAGATGTTTGCTGGTTACTATACAATAGTTAGTGGACTTGTAATGGCTGAGATGATGATGATGATGATGATGATGATGATGATACTATAGTGAGCATACTAACCATGATTGTGTGTGTCGGTGTGCGCCGGCGGGCGATAGGGGGGCTCCAGGGAGCCCTCGCGCACGCACGACATGAGCCCCGCGCCGCCGCCCGACATCCGCCACCCAACCTGACGGGAAAGAATAACAGTCATTACACTCATACCCAACAACCAATATTTTTGATGGAATAGGGTGGTAAACAAGCTAGGAACTGATGGCCTGATGGTCAATAAGAACCACCCATGAACACCTGTGACTGTGACAAAATTCTACACCTAGAAAATCTTATTTACGGATGAGGATATAGTGACTAGGATAGAAAAAAGTATGCTTAGTTGGTTTGGTCACGTAGAGCGGATGGATGAAAGTAGACTAACTAAACAAAGTCTATCTGGGAGTGTGAATGGTTGCGTTGGGAGGGGAAGGCCTAGACGGACGTTCCGAGGCCAAATAGGAGACATTTTGGAAAAAGGTCAGTACAGGAGTACCAGAAACCAACGAGCATGTATGACGAGATTGATGAATGTGGATGAAGCGAAAGAAGTATGTCAGGATCGTAGCAAGTGGAACAAAATAGTATCTGCCTACCCCTGTACGAAAGAGGCGTGACGGTATGTATGTATATATGTGTATTTTTTTACGGCATAATTAGGCATAAGAGAAGACGAGAACATAGAAAATATGTATTGCCTATGAGAAGTTGAAGATACTGAGGTGGGTACTAATTGTACTTTATAAGCTCTTGACATTTTCCCGGGCGAGGTTGATCCATTGCTTCAATAGCATTTAAGGACTAATTGGGCATCCATTTACTGAAGAAGCCAGAGATTTTACTTCTCAAATAATCGACTTGACGATATATTCCGGTGAAAGGAGAAGAGGTTAATTAGTTTTTGGAAGCCTTACGTAGTGGAACTTGAACGGTTAAATGTATACTTAAATGATGGCTGACCGCTTATACAAAGCAAGTATTTGAAAGGAGTTTTGAGGATCAGGGGCAGGTGGCATTGCTAGTAGACAAACAACGACCTTGTGTGTCTGTAGCGCCAATTAGAGTTTAAATTTTTGTAGCTATTTTCAATGAGTGCTAATCGCGAAATCTTTACCCAGATAAGGCAGAGCAGAGGGAATATTTTTCCCTCCAAACTTATTGATGTTTTGTACAGAAACCAGTTGAGCGATCTGTTTTATTCTATGGCAACAGTGTTACCTCTAGATGCTTTATGCATATAAGGCATAAGCTTTATATGGAGTTAATCAAAAAGAAGGTTTTTCACTTAAATGTGTTTCTATGTATAGAGTATTTATACATTGACGATTGTGTTCTGATTCGGAAAAATATTTTTTGTTGGAGAGTAAAGTATTCCTAGGTATTGTCCCGAGACGATCCATTTTCTTTTTCTCAAAATTGCTACTAATTATACTTTGATATTTTATTGAATCAGGCGTTACTTTGCGGAGGTCCATTTCAATGAACAAAAAATTTTTACCTTGCTACTCCGCTACTCACGTGCAAAATAACCAAGCCTGTGTGAAATATATATGTTTTTCATGCAATCCCTCCCTCCACTGCTGCCAATAAAACACATATAAATCCCACAAACTTAATTATCCCTTACACCACACAAACACTGACGCGTTTCAATCCCTCTACGGGATCATTATCAAAGTTTACACACAACCGTTACACATGCAAACCAACGTCGTACTGAATCTAAACTGTATATATAAGCATAATGTACCTACGTTCATATGTTTTCCCAAAGTACCCTATTATTTATGATTTTTATTATCCATTAACAACTACCTTCAAAAAAATTTTCGACTACAGTAAAAATAAATAGGGTTATGTATTTTACAACAACAATTTTTATTCACCAAAATGAACACGCAATAACGGCGATGAAAGCAAGTTCACTTGTTCATTAATTATGGAACCACTATTGCTGTACCTAATTATCTCCAACTGCTCTAAAATATCCAACTGTAAACCCTTCTCACAAAAGTGTAAGATGTCGAAAGACGCTGAATCCGGCAACGAATGATTTTCCTCTATTAAATGTTTTGCAAAATTTGATTTCTCCGGGTGATTGAGCCTATACGAGGCAGTATGTTCCTTATATCTGGTAACGAAACTGCGACCCGTTTGCCCCACATACACAATATTGCATTCACTACAAGTTAACTTATACACCCCCGATCTACTTCCTTTTTCCACCCTTTCCTTGTTATTACACAGTTTCGCACGCACAGAATTATTTGTCTTAAAAGCGACATTAATATTTTTTGATTTTAACAATTTATGGATTTTATCAGACAAATGACCTACCCGTAGAGGGATTGAAACGCGTCAGTGTTTGTGTGGTGTAAGGGATAATTAAGTTTGTGGGATTTATATGTGTTTTATTGGCAGCAGTGGAGGGAGGGATTGCATGAAAAACATATATATTTCACACAGGCTTGGTTATTTTGCACGTGAGTAGCGGAGTAGCAAGGTAAAAATTTTTTGTTCATACTTTGATACTCTTTATTAGAAAAAAACTTATAACTACGTCACATCTTTTGTAATAAAGCAAAACTTGAGCTTAAAACTGTTAACCTTTAAAAGCACAAATGCACCTTGGCCGCATGCAAATCGACTTTACAAAGTCCCGGCGGGAGCCACATGTGGGTCACGGCCAGGCCCCGACTGGGCCCAGAATCCTTGGCGCTGCAACTGCATTTCATGCTTAATCAATTCGACATTTGATATTGCCGTTTCCATCAAGTTGTAGCAGAAAAAAAACAAATGGAGACCAAGGGCCTTCGCCTTCGTGCTTTGGGGAGACATCTTTCATTTTGTATTTTAGTTTTCTATACTAACTAATGCTAATATATGCGAGGACGAAGCAGGGAGCCTGTAAATAGTCTGGGCAGCTCGGGGAACGTTGAAGAGTACATGGTATATTATAACACTTTGGTGCGGTCACCAGCAGACGCGTTTTCCCTTACAGGCGTATAAGCAGTGCTTGTAAGTAAGCATACGTAAATGTGCCCGACACGACTCATACCAATACAGGTTTTGTTGTCAATATGCCTACCCTCTGTCAGAACCTACTGCACGCCCCTGGTCACCAGTTACAGGTTACTAAGATTTTCACCGATTCTCTCGATGGGCTTCTACAGCATGGAATTGTTTTTCATGAATAAAATAATAACTGTTATTTTAATAAATTTAATTATGAACTAAACGATATTGTGACTAAAACGTAACGTAAGCTTAGCGAAACGGCAAAGAGAATTCAATATTTGCAGCTGCCATTACGTAGTCTTACACAAGACTTTTGTAATAATAAATGAGAGGAAACTCGGCGTGAAACTGACGTGGTGATCCGTCGCGTTGGTTATACCCGTACATAACTACATTGACATAGAAAACATTGCGTATTCTTATCTTTATCTTTAAATTCTACAAATTCCCGGTTCTAACCGTCACAGAAGTAACTTAAACTTCAATAGATCATTTATGTAATAAACAATATCAAAAAAATATTTTTCTAATGACTATAAAAACAACCGAGATATAAGCTATGAAAGATTTGTCTCCATCTCTTTCTAGAAAAACGGAATTTTACTATGGATTTATAAGTCACATGTCTTATCGGACCTCTTTTTCTAATCACTGATTCATTAGTAGTTTAAAACTCTTATATTTTTCGTATTTCTTGACGGTATTACTTTTCATTTCACTATTTGTCATCGTTTTTACGATATTTTCATATTTTACGAGTATACAGAAATGTGATTTCTTTTTTTAGGCATATCGCCTACACTCCCCTATGCAGGGCCAGCGACCGTTTCAGTTTCGCAAAGACGCAAAAACGCGGATGATCTATTTTTCATATCAGTATTTTTTGGTTCTTCCATGCTGGTCTGTGAGTAAAGAAAAAACATGGAATTTACCAGTTGCTTTTCTTCCCGCGCATATTATTATGGTAAAAGCCCATCAAGGGAATGGGTGAAAGTCTTAGGAATCATTTTATAGGGGATGCTGCTAACAACCCATCACTATTTTGATTTCCCTTTCCACTTATACGCCTTTAATCATGCTAAACGTGGCCTTCAGGTTTTGTTACCTTTGGCTCTTTGCCCTGTAAGGGATAAAGACGTGATATATGTATGTATATACTTCTATAAAATTGTGTGTACGAGTATGCCCTTATTTTTGTGTCTTGCAAAACGAATAAATTTATTTTTTCTCTCTTTCCAGATACTATATCCGTTCCATCTCATTTGTTCGTAGCTAATTACATAAAGTCACACACGGGAGCACTTCCGCATTGCATGCCGTACGTTACTTGCCCAAGCCTACGGGAAGCTCCCCCTGGAAGGTCAGGAGACTGTTTACCCCCTCCGAAGGCCAAGGTCACGGCTCCGATCGATACGGATGCTGCGTGACGGGGACGCAGGATAACGGTGTAACGGGGGAAAGAGATAGCTGGAATGGTCTGGGATAGTTTTTGCTGCGTTCCTGTTCGCCATTAAGCTTGGAATGGGGTGTTTTAGTTTTTGTGAATGTCTATTGATGGAGTACATGTGTCTATTCCTAGTTG
Organism: Pandemis cinnamomeana; assembly: GCA_932294345.1. NCBI lineage: Eukaryota > Metazoa > Arthropoda > Insecta > Lepidoptera > Tortricidae > Pandemis > Pandemis cinnamomeana. The sequence continues at coordinate 12,021,929 of OW028721.1, forward strand.
GCGTTAATAAAGGAACCCCTCCGTGGGGGTACATCGAGTGACCCATTTGCGCGTTTTTTTCTTGTACTAAAACTTTCAGACGTGCGTGACGTTTATGATTTTTCGATATACATACATACATACATACCGTCACGCCTCTTTCCCACAGGGGTAGGCAGAGACTACTTTGTTCCACTTGCTACGATCCTGACCTGACATATTTCTTTCGCTTCATCAATCTCTTCATACATGCTCGTCGGTTTAAAATACTCCTGACCTGTCCTTTTTCCAAAACGTCTCCTATTTGGTCTCGGAACGTCCGTCTAGGCCTTCCCCTCCCAATATAACCATTCACACTCCCCTTATAGATCTATTTAGTTAGTCTACTTTCATCCATCCATCCATCCAACAAAGGCTCATGACGCTGGTTTTCAGGGCAACCAGAAAGAAAAACAAAACAAACAAATACTTGCAGCTGAATTAATTCTACCGTTATTCAACTAATCTATGTATATGACATGGCTGTGTGGACTCTAATTCCTTTGTCTATCCCTGAGGATAAACAAAGATAGAGTTTGGCACTATGAGTGTTCAAAAATTAAAAAATAAATAACTAAAAACAACAATATAAGACCAAGAGAGAAGTGCATTGTTTCAAACATTTTTTTGTAATGAAATGTAAGTACAGTGATGCATATTTAGTTGAATTTGGCTGTTTTTAACGAGCTCTGCTAATTAATCAAAGCGTTTAATACCTACGTAACCTACTGCGTCAACTAATTTTGTTATATAAATTATTATAGTCACTTAATGGTCAATTATCTGTGAGCGCAATTAGCGTTGAATCCAATTTCTGCTTAATTGTTTTAAATAAAAAACACTTCTCTTTTAAGTCTTAATTATTATTGTAATTAAAATTTTATGTCACTTCGAAGTGGTAATGCAAATGCAGAATTATAGAACACCGGGGCCTGTTTCACCACTCTCAGTAAAGACCCTGATATTTTAAGTGTCGGTTATCTATAATATCATCTCTGTCTGTTTCGTAGGCAGAAATGCAGAGGGAATCATAGATAACTGACATTTAAGATAACAGGAATTTTACAGAGAGTGGTGAGACAGGTCCTGACTTGTTGCCGGCGTCTTGTCCGCGCAGAATTAAAATATAGCATATGTTCATCCGGGGTTCAATAAAGATTACCAAAGGAGCTTAGCATATTTTGAGTATTTACAGTGGTGAAAGAATTTTTCAAATCGGCCCAGTAGTTTCAGAGCCTGTCCAATGCAAACAATATTTTTTTCTTCTCTATGTTGATAAATTTTAAGAGGCTGCAGACCTCCGCACGTAACGCCTGATTTAATCAATTTTATTGTTTAATTCTATACCTGTTAATTAAATTTGGTGATAAGCCCCACAAATTAGCAGATGTGCTATTTCGTGTATCATTGCAAATTCCCGCCCCAAGGGAAATCAGACGTTTCCGACTTAAATCGCAATGACAATACGAACATTGTCAAATAATTAAATACTTAAGTAGCTGCTTACAATGTATTTGATTTATGACACAAATTATAAAATAATCAGGTAACTACAAATAAATATACATTGTTAATTAAAAACATCAATCAGTAAGCGTACTAAATGTCCAATTTAATTAAAGTAATAGATTAATAAATACTTTAACTTATTATATTTAACTAGCTGTTGCCCGCAACTTCGTCTGCATAGAATTCGTTTATCGCTATCCCGCTGGAATTACGCAATTTTCCGGGATAAAAATTTGTCTATGTGTTATTCCAGACTATAATCTATCTATGTTCCAAATTTCATACAGATCTGTGGGTGAAAGAGTAACAAACATCCATACATCCATACTCACAAACTTTCACATTTATAATATTTGTAGGAAGTAGGATTTAATCACGTAGGACCTGAAGAACTAGGAGCATAAAAAGTAACTTGAAACTCATGTGCTAATCTAGAAACACAATTAGGTAACGGAGTATACTTCTGAGAGGATGCTTGTGTCCAGCAGTGAGACGTATATGGGCTGGAGACATTGACTTACAATAAACAACTAGACTCTCAGTCGCTAACAAAGGTTCCTCAAGAAACGTCCGAGTTGCTTTGTCTATGTGTTGTGTGTGTCAACACATCGACTTAGACAGATAACATTAACATATTCGTTCAAATTGACACCTTATTTCGTGGCAGTAACGTTTAATATCAATGGCGTAGGATCGTGAGAAGTAATGACACGACGCCACGCGCTGGAAACCTGCCTGTCTCTTTTGTTCTCAATAGTAAGATTACGGTGCGAAAGAGACATATACATTGTTATCAAAGCGCGGTCGAAACACAACTGAACAAAAACTCTGAACAATAGACGCGTGTTCAGACTTTTGCTTCGGACAGTTTTTGAGCGTGATTGGGAGTCTAGTCGTTTATTGTACGTCAATGGCTGGAGATGATGGTGATACATAAGAAGGAAAAACTGAGCAAGCAGTTGTTTGCCGACCAAATCATTTGATAACCGTTTAATATCAGCGAAACCGTAAACTGGCTCACGTTACTTTAGGTTCGCTTTGCAACTTTTCTAAAAAGTTTATTGAGCAGAAAATAAAGTGTCAAATGAAGTGTCTGTGAAACGATGCGTTCGATCAAACATATGTCGGTGAAACGTTAACGAATTGTTTGAAATGTCGGTCGGGTCTGTTTGATACTGTGCTGGCTTATGTGGAAGCAGAGAAAGGTGGGTTTCGTATGTGCATTTGGGTCATTCCACTATCGCTGGTGCATTTGGACGCCTGTTTTGGTTCAGCCTAGTTGGGTGAAGGACATTTTTAATTAAATTAGTTTTTGAAAGACTACATTTTGGTATGCTTGCTTTATATTAATTAGCAAAAGTGTTAATATGATATTTTGGAGGCCGTGAGAGGGGTTCAAGTTGCCATCGCGGGTGCAACAAATTTGTTGCGCCCGCGATGTCAATTTGAAACCTTTCTCCTGGCTTTTAAAGTATCATATTAACATTTTTGTTAATTGATGTAGGCGTGCTAAGGTGAAGTCTTTTAAAGACTAATTTGGTTGAAAATGTTTTTTATTTGATTGGGTTGGACAAAAACAGGCGTGTAAGTGTGTGTATATGTATGTATCATTTTATTTTATTTATTTAGCTATGTATTATATTTATGTTGATATTGTTGTTTTTATTATCCCTACGTTTATCCTGTCTATTTGATTCCGCCACCTACTTAAACTGTCTCCAACTTATTTCTATTATTGGTTGTCTGGAAGAGATCGCTATTAAGCGATAAGACCGCCTATTGTCTTCTTTGTTCTTTGTTTCTGTATTGTTTTGTACTGATTTGTGGTGTTCAATAAAGAGTATTTGTATTGTATTGTAAGTGTCGCACCCGCGATAATGGAATGACCGATTTATAACTCAAAGACGTAAGGGTTTTGCACACAACACCTCACCCGATGTTCAAGAAGCTCTGTATCTGTAGGTTTACATTGTTTAGTTTTAGAGCCGCCAACCCTTCATAACCTCCACAGATAAGCACATTGCCATCATCTTCAAACTTTATACATAATTTACTACTAAATAAGTAACTATAAAAGGAAATATGAATACCATTAAGCCCCAATTACGGGGCTCAGGTGTGGCCGATCCTCGCGACATCTTAATGCAACTCCTTGAATTTATGGCATCCCGGTAGGACTCGCTTGAAAAACTAATAACCGTAAGTAATTGCTCCCCGCAAAGTCGGCTAAGTCTGGGGGAATTGCTTGTCTTAGTCCGAAGCGTGCTCGGCAATTTTCGAAGAGGCGTAATACTTTGTTCGTTTATAAGTTAAGGCTTATTCAAGGACGTCAATTAAGACTCAAGCTTTCATTATTTAAATCACTTAACGCTTTTTGACTTCAGACGGATTAGCACATAGAGCGCATCAAAATATCTCAAGATACTTATTTATGCTATAGGCGATGCGGCTTGCAACCCATCACTATTTTGATTCCCCCTTTCCATCTAAATGCCCACAGTCATGCTGAGCGTGGCCTTTAGGTCTTGTTACCTTAGGCTCTGTCTACCCCATTAGGGGTAAAGACGTGATTTGTGTATGTATGTACTTATTTATTTGCTTGAAATTTCTATGGTAATTAATACATTTTCTGGATTTCAATTATTTTTTTCGCCTTTACACTACACTACACTAGGTACAGCTCGGTGTTGTTATTTAGATCAGTATAAAGTATTCACATTGTGTATGTTCATACGTCACGACCACGGCCGCAGCTGGGCCAACATCCTTACACATTGTCTGGTACATAAACAATCTTATGTATTATACAGTGTGGTGAAACCTGCCGATCCAAATAACGAGGTCGTTCGGCGTCCTAGCAATGCCGTTTAGTCGCACCTGTTCAAATAATATATTTACAAACCCGAAACCTCATTACGGGCACGTTTCAAACTATTCTGTTACTATAATACACAATATACAGGCAGTTTCACCGCCCGCAAATTGTATCTCAGGAGGGGAAGATGCACGTTAACAACCTTCTGTATATGCCTATAGGATGTATAGGATGGTCTAATAATTGTTTGCCCTAATGTTGTTTGGCTGAATGATAGTTTCGTCTAAAATGAATTATTACTAAAACCATCGACTATTCTACATGGCCCATGTATAATGTTTTTCAAAATAGTTTCAATTTCAGTTGTAAAATTTTCGATCAAGCGATATTTCGATCAAACAAAATGTTAGTGTCAGATCAAAAGTTACACGACCGAATAGAGGTTTGGCGCCAGAACGAGAATGGGTAGTGGGTAGTCTATAGCATGAATTAGACGGGTAACATTATTTATTTTATTTTATTTATTTATATTATCGCGACATAGATTTAGATTTATTTATTTACTCAACAATAATTTCATTATATAAAAACATGCATGTCACAAATATAAGTACCTAGTTCTGTTGAGATCGTCAGAATTAATAACAATGAAATAAAAATAAGTGTCAATAATAATAAAGAAAATTATCTCCAATAGGGATCGTCATATCATAAAAAAAAACATTAAATAAATCATCAAATATTAAACAATAATATATCAAGAAATAATTCACCCGGCGACCGTAAGTCTTCTCCTAAGTCCCTTATTTCGGCAGGCAGACGTTCACGACATATTTATCGCAGCAAATCCGGCTGTTTTGAAATCCACGATCCTATTATTGACAGATATGTCAAAGTATCACGATGATATTGATCATCTAAACCATGCCTATGCGCAATATAAGCATAGCCTATTATATTGAAACTTAATTCGTTATTTTCTGCATTTTTTAGCAACGACTTTTTTTCATTGGTAATAGGAAAGAGACATGCGGCTTTTTTGTATATTGAACTTGTGATTTTAATTTTGAAACACCAAGTAGGTACCTTCGACGTGCTATGATTGCGTTGCGGGAATAATAAGAGTTTTTACGCCATTTTTTCCACCAATCGCTAAGAGATGATCAAATTGATTTTGGGAAAAGAATAGGCAGTCTGTAGTGAGATACCCCCTTTAGAAGACTAATTAGGTCGGCATTTTCAATCATTATAAGAAAATTAAAAGTTATTCGCCGAACTTATTTATGCGAATTCGTTCCGCTAACCCAGAGATTAGTTTAATAATACGTAACTTCCGCATAAAAGATAATAAATTTTTGATTAGCATAATCTTCTATAACACAAGCATGGAATTAAATCAGATTACTGTTCTAGATCATTAATTTTGCTATGGATTTGGGACAGCAAAGGTAAAAAGCGTTCCATAACTTATGTATTATTCAAGAGTTGTAATGGCGTACAGGTTACACTCGAGAATAATAAGTGTTTGTATAAAAAATTTCACTATACTTGCATTGATTATCATCCATCTCAATTTACGTATTCGTAATTTAAATGTGTTTCAAACCTAGTAGAATAAAAACAATCTGTACGAGTGTGTAAAACATGTTTTAAAAGCGCATTTAGCTCGACAAAATCCACATTAAACACGAAATGGTAATTTAAGCTCAAAAGCGTTTTGAATGGGGGATTAAAATAAATCTGATGTCTCGCCTCGTCTCATCTCCAGCCTATATACGTCCCGCTTCTGTGCCAGAAATATGATATGTACTGATATAAAATGATATAACTAAGCAGGTATGAAATGCATCAGACTATGCTAAATATTTCCATTTCCATTTTATGACATATTTTTGTATTTAAATTGAATTGAATTGTATTTAACATTTCATTGTTGACATTTTTATTTTAAGCTGACGATTTCAATATAAATTCCTTAACATTTAATTTTAACTGATGATGTAATTTTATATTGAATGATCAAATAAACATAAACATAAAAATGCTCAAAAGACCGCCGTTAGACAAAACTTGACAGTTAAACGATCTTCTTGATCACAATATATAAACCTACGAATACGTATCACGTATGTACATGTTGCAAAAAGCACTCCGCTAAATTGCAAGTAAAAAATCCCAACGTTTTCGAGCACCTTTTTTACACTCAGTTGCAGCTTGCACACGTTTGGTGCATTTGCTTTTGCCACGTTCGGGAGTAGGTCATGCGTTACTCACCTCGTTCAGGGGTTTGTTTCACCGCTGGTTGCCATGACGACGGACGGCCCCAGCCCGACCTGTAAATAGAGAGGTACCAATGAAAACGATTAATTGTCTGGAGGCGAAGAACCTTAGCACCGAATCGATTCGAATGCCGAAGGCGCGAGTCCTTGGAAGGACTGCCTTTATGTTTGTAGGAGATATACTTGAGCGTGTGTTACTAATGTACTTGAGTTGCACGGTCTGGAATGGACGACTATTTATACATGCATACATAAATACCTGAGCCTAGCCTGAGGTAACAGGGCTTAAGGTCACGGTTAACAACATTGTGTATAGGTAGAAAGGGGAATCAAAATAGTGATGAGTTGGTAGCCGCATCGCCTATAATTCTAAAGTTTTCCCCCATTCCCTCGATGGGCTTTTCCCATCTGCGTTTGAACAAAAGCAACTGGTGCATTCTATGAACATGATTTTACTTTGCTCACAGACCAGCATGGAAGGATTAGTATTATAAAGCTAATTAATATGGGACCTGATAATCCAAATAAAGAGTTTACATACATACATACATAATCCAATACATAGTTTATTACGAGTACATTAATATGTTATTAAAGAAAAAACATAGAATGTACCAGTTGCTTTTCTTTCCGCGTGGTAAAAGCCCATCGAGGGAATGGGCGAATATCATAGGAATCATGTTATAGGCGATGCGGCTGGCAACCCATCACTATTTTGTTTTGATTCTATTTTCTATCTATACGCCCACAATCTTGCTAAATGTGGCCTTTAGGCCTTGTTACCATACCATGAGGGATATAGACGTAATATGTGTGTATGTGCATGTAACAATTAAACAAAGAACGAAGAAACAGCAACAATTACGAAGTCAGTATTTCCATGTCCCTGCTGAATTACGGTACCTATCAAAATATTATAATAACAATTACATAAATAAATTTTCAGAGCCCAAACACACCAAACATTTAATCGCACTCCTCTCAAATAACGATCCTTAGCTTTCCATCCTTTAAAAAAACAAAAGCAATGAAAGCCAGACGAGGTCGGCTGTAAAATCATTTGCGGAAGATCTCGAATAAATCTGACATTTGCAATCTTGAGAGCCCTTTGTGACGGGTTCTCGATAAGGGTAAGACCGAGTTGAAAGAATCGAAGGACTCGGAACTGAGTGTTGGGTTTGTGATCAATTTTGTGTATTGGGTGGATTACGTACATACATAAATACATATATCACGTCTTTATACCTTACGGGGTAGACCGAGCTTAAGGTAACAAAACCTTAAGGCCACATTTAGCATGAATAAGGGCGTATATGTTGAAAGGGAAATCCAAATAGTGATGGGGTGCTAGCCACATCGCCTATAACAATGATTCCTGAGACTCGCCCACTCCCTCAATGGGCTTTTACCATCAGCGCGGAAAGGGAAGCAACTGGTAAATTGTATGTTTTTTCTTTACTCCCAGACCAGCATGGAAGAAATGGGTGGACTATGCAGGTTAAATCAAAGCTGGGGCCTTAATGCGATTAAATTCCGACTCAGTTCAGGTTTTAGCTGTTATTTTAATACGGATCTGACAGCGCACGAAGCCTAAACCAAATCGGAACCCTGACCGTCTTGATTTTGATATGCCTCGAATTGGAATATAAAAACTTTTTTATACGACTTGGTCACCTAATGAACAAGCAAGCGATGGGTCACTTGATGGTAAGAGCACCACTTTCTCCAGGATATTTGCAGCACTAGAGGAGTGAACATGCTTTGTCAACTTAGAGAGCTGAGATAGAATATTATCACGTGCCAGTAACATCACAGCCTTTTTTTTCCACGCCGGAACACGTCAGCGCAAGCACTGCTTGGCGCAGGATTAGCAAATTTATAAGATCTAGGTAGTGATCCTACTTGGAACGTGAACTTGACTAAGGTCCGAATTCAATGAGTTTATTGATATTAAAGGAAGATAGCTTGTCAGCATCCCTGGAATTATTAAAGCGTTTCGCATCTTTCTTTGTTCGGACAGCTAAGGATTGGAATTCTGTCGGCGTCTGAACTCCCGGAACGTCACTGTCTTCAAATCTGGGATGAATTTAATGGAAATTGCAACAACACGGGCAAAAACATTAGAACATAATTAAATAATTATAAATGCGTTGGTCTCTCAGTAAATATAACGGCGCGCATCAAGATATAAATGAATGATGGTTCATAAAAACGCAATTTTCGGTGACACCATAAGCTAGGAACTTTTTGATCGCGTAGTTTACAAAATTTAAGTTAGGTAGGTTTGTTTCACAAGGTGATATTGTCAGAGAGAATTGCGTTATGCATTTTAAACTTTATGTATTTTATTTGCCATGCTGGTCTGGAAGCAAAGAAAAACATAGAATGTACCAAGTTGCTTCTCTTCCCGCGTATGGTACAAGTCCATCAAGGGGTGAAAAGGGATATAGACGCGATTTGTGTTTGTGTATTACATACTTAATATAGACCCAAATATTCCCACCCATCTCTATAAATATAACTCTAATCCACCTATGTTTTTTTTTACATTATATTGTATTTATATTGTATTTAGTGGCCAATTAGTCCCAGTAAATAACAATTTGTCAGAAAAGTAAAACTCCTAATTACTGAAATGAGTAGATAACTATTAAAAAGTCGTGTAAAACAGCGCGTAAAGTTTCAAGCGCTACTTTTTTGCTGTTTCTTCGCTACAGTTTTTCTTTACTTTTAAGTCACAAGCGTTAGTAAAGTCCCTCTTGGAGTATTAAACCGACAGGAGACGTAAACGACGCGCTTACTCCTCTATAAAATGGATGCGACCCACGTTCCTACTAATGAGAGTGACAAGGTACCTAAGGTATAAGTTTGCGCACGACGAATTGGTATGGCAGATTATGTACTTATAGAATTCGCTGTTTCTTTTTTGATCAATAAGGTCAACGATTCTTTTAATTACAACATACATAAATCACGTCTTTCTCCCTTACGGGTAGACGGAGAGCCTAAGGTAACAAGACCTAAAGGCCACGTTTAGCATGATTGTGGCCGCATAGACGGAAAGGGGAATCGAAATAGTGATGGGTTGCTAGCTATTATAGTTGATTCCTAAGATTTTCGCCCATTCCCTCGATGGCTTTTACCATCTGCGCGGGTAGCCAAATGGTACATTCTGTTTTTCTTTACTCCCAGACCAGCATGGAAGAAAATTTAATTAAATTACAACTTTTATATTTTCTCAAAATTGCTTAGTTTTTGACGTTTTATGCATAAGTTGCTGTACAGACGATACAGGTACAGTTTTTTGCAATTGTTTTGTCATTTCTCGGCCCCCTTCGGTGCCTTTTTTTTTGTAGGTATACAAACAAGTTGCGCATGACGCCTCCAGTTAGTTTAATCCTCTAAGAGGTCCGCTTATTGACTGTCTCATCTCAATAAACCTCGTTGACTGAGAACTCAACGCTTCAGCTCACATTCCATTCGGGCGTGGTAGAAAACTGGACTAGATTAAAACGGGTGAGGAAAAAAAAGACACGACTAGCCATTTATGTTTCTTTTCATCACACTTGCAGAATGATTCACTGACTCATTTGAAGAAAATCGTAGTTTTTTCTACCAAGTTAAATAGTTCAAACTAAAACTTTGCGAATTTAAAAAAACTGCTGGGATCAGAATTATTTTAATTTTTCTGATGAACGTAATAAAAAATCCCCGGACACGTTGTCAAAGGTTAGTTCAATTTATTTATCTAATTAAATAATAATAGAGTTTTATTGGAAAAGAAAAAGAAATCATAATAAAAAACAGTCAATACTTGAAAATAACTTAAACCTAGCTAAAACTATTATTAAATTGATTAAAAATAAAAAAAATCTCCCAAATCGCCACCAACGGGGAGGGTGCCCAGAAGGCTGGCAGCATTGCCACGTTGTATGGCTTATTCGCTGAGCGAAATATTGGCCAGCCCTCTGGTCACGGGAGGCCTCTATAAGGCGCGCCGAGATATCTTTGTACACACGACGCGCGCTTGGCCCCCATGGCCCCAGAGTTTTGACTGCAAACGCCTCAAATATATAGCTGCCTCCAAGCGTAAGGCATTTGAAGTCCTCCGCTGAGGCCGCAGCAGTCTAATTAAATTAATCACAACTGAGAAAAAAATCACCAAAACATCACTGGACTTTAATAAAAAGTTGTCCAACTTGATACTGCTGATAATAAACGTCGCAAAATAATTGAACGCTGAATTCAAAATGAGTTCCGGATTGGAGAGGACTGCTTGCATGACGCAGCCGTAAAAACGAATGCCTCTACAAGACAATGAATTTGCTACTCTATACCTGAAGATGGAAGCCATGTTATTGTTCACATTGGAAGAAAGAAATGTTGAAATTAATTCAAAAGTCTTGTGATACAAAATACATTTTTTGGAGTAATTATTTGGTCTGAATTTTGGGATATCATTCAAGCGCTAAGATAATTAAAAAGTGACATATCTTGAGATCTTTGAAAATCTAGACACGTGGCAGCGTGACCAGCCAAGTTCAAAGAAAATTTACACGAACCATTTTGAGCTACTTTTGACCCCTTCACAACTCGAAACCTATTTAACCTACATACGTGAAATTTGGTAGAGTCAGTCAGCTTTTAGAATGCCATTCAGGTTTGTCTTCTTATCTCACTCACTCTTATGGCTTTTGTCACACTGACCAACCAATCAGCAGCAATCTGTTTATGACTTCATGCAATATGAATTCATTGTAAATCAAGTTTAATACCACGCTACGACATTTAATGATGAACCAAAACCTGGAAGCCTTAATATCGTCGTTCCGCTGATCGCTCCAGACGAAGGGCAAACCCCTGCGCCCTTTCTAAAGGACATTGTATTGAAATATAGCGCAAGTTTCAAGGGATTCTAAAAGTCCGTGACCTTCGTGAAAAGGTTGGCTTAGAAACATGTGATTCGCCAGCAAAGTTTCATTGTAACATATGGTTAGGAGTACATTGTGCTGGCACGAGCCTTTAAAGATGTCTGTCTAAGTATTTTCTTTAGCAATATTTGCTGAGATATACAACAAAAAAGATAATTATTGACCTAGGGAAAAGTAAACGAGCGTGCGAGTCACCTGATAAAAAACAATCACCACCGCCAATGGAAAGAAACCCATAATGTAGGAGAGTTACCGATGCGTTGACAGAAAAGATTAGGCTCGTTTTTAGAAGATCCCTAACCCTAGGTTGTACCGGTTCAGAAAAATTGGTGAATTATGGCAGATATACCTTGAGTTTGATAGTCATACGCTAAAAATGGGCAGGCTTATTCTTTATGTTTACACATAAATTAGTAGGTACAAAATCAAATCTTTTTTATTAATCATTCAACTTTGTTCCCCTTTCCTCATATACGTCCACAATCATGCTAAACGTAGCTTTCAGGTCTTATTACCTTAGGCTCTGTCTACCCCGTAAGGAATAAAGGCGTGATTTATATATGTATGTTTTAAACTTTCAATCCACTCTTTATTGGCACTCATCAAATAGCGAATAGCAAAAACCGCGGAAACGAACAAACAATCCTTGAACTTGGCTAGACAACATCGCCGGCAACACCAACGCATAACTCCGCCAAATCACGCGAAATTGGTTCATAGAGTAACGATAAAAGAGTTATCAAGGCTGCATGACTATTGTGGTGAAACGCGGTTCATTGCCTGTCGACAAAAAGCGTGGAACCTTAGACGGGACTGAGCACGCTATTGCATTACGTGTGACCAGTGAACCTACTGGAGACGCCATACGCACTAATTTCTATAGCTAAAAGTCTGTAATTGTCTGTGTCCATTCCATGCTGGTCTGGCAGCGAAGGGAAAACAGAATGTATCAGTTGCTTCTCTTCCCGCGCAATGGTCAAAGCCCATTAAGGGAATGGGCAAATACTTAAGGAATCATGTTATAGGCGATGCGGCTAGCAACCCATCACTATGGTTTTCCCTTTCCACCTATACCCCCAATCATGCTTAACTTGACCTAGGTCTTGCTTGTATGTATCGTCTGTAGCGACCCTTTTTTTTTTTTTTTTTTATTTTTTTTAACGTGTGGAAAATGCGCCTTATGCATCTCCGCGCTCGGGGCAGCACGAACGGAGGTATGACGGGTTCTCCAACTCGCCGCTGCCTTCCCTATGGAAGGAGGGGAGAGGCCTACCGTCTAAAAACACACACGTTCCCTCCAGGCCTTGAACTGCGGGCGTTGCGGGCGAACACCGTGACCACCGCAACGTCCACTGGCCGCCCCGGGATGGGGCAGGTGGCGACGGCACCGTTGAATGCGGGTTCCGGATTCCCCGCCCTCCCCCGCCGGTGACCGTCTGTTTTTTTAAAGAGGTTGACTCCTCGTAGCCCCCTCAGCGGCCCACGTTCCCAGCGCCAGCGGGCCGGGGTTACGTGACGGCCGACATGACCGAGATCACGCCGCCCTGTTGATTTTTATAGAGGTTTACTCCTCGCGGCCCCCCTATCTTGAAAAAGACGAGGCGGCCCACGGTCCCGGCCCTGCGGACCGGGTTTGCGTGCCGTCCGACCGTGACCGAGGTCACGTCATCCTCTAGATTATTATAGAGGTTTACTCCTCGCGGCCCCCTTATCTTGAAAAAGACGAGGCGGCCCACGGTCCCGGCCCTACGGACCAGGTTTACGTGCCGTCCGACCGTGACCGAGGTCACGTCGCCCTCTGGATTTTTATAGAGGTTTACTCCTCGCGGCCCCCTTATCTTGAAAAAGACGAGGCGGCCCACGGTCCCGGCCCTGCGGACCAGGTTACGTGCCGACCGGAAATGACCGAGGTCATTCCGCTCCGCGATCGCATCCCTTGCGGGACGCACCGCTTCGACTGCAGGCTTTCGCCCGCCGCCAGCATGAGGCTCGCCCTTCCGTTCCCCGCCCGGGGCGAACAGCAGGTACAAGGTTGGACTCGCCCCCGTCCCTCCCCGTACGAGGCGTTTGGCGCCTCCAGGTTTGGTGCAGAGCTACGGTCAACGCACCACTCGTCCCCGCCCCAGAGCGGGCACCAGTGGTGGCCGCAGATGCAGAGCAGCTCCCCGGCAGCTACCGCACACCCCGTCCCCCCCTAGGCTTCCCCCCCTCAGAGAACGCAGGGCCTGCCGGTAACCGCAAAGCGTCACCTACCTTTCGCCAGCTCCAGGCCGAGTGAGCAGTTCGGCGGGAGGGGCTACTCGGTAGGGGCTCAGTTCAGCCAGGCAGCACCCCACGCTTCTGTCCCTCGTTGCCCCAAGGCTCCCCTTCCCCCCCAAAAGGCGTTTGGCGCCTCCAGGTTTGTTGCAGAGCTACGGTCAACGCACCACTCGTCCCCGCCCCAGAGCGGGCACCAGTGGTGGCCGCAGATGCAGAGCAGCTCCCCGGCAGCTACCGCCCGCCTTTCCCCTCCTAAACTTGATCCCTCCCTTGATAAAAAAGGGGCTTTCGCCCCGGCCCTCGCCAAAATATAAATAAACAGACATAATACTTCGCCCCGCCCTACCCCCCCACCCCCCCGTCTGTAGCGACCCTAGCGCCATCTAGTCGTCGACTATATAAACTGCTACGACGCACGAATACGCTGCTACATCGTTCCGACGAAGCACGGCGGCTGCAGAAAAAACTATATAACTCTCTTCCTTCGGACTTCAGTCCCAAGGTATATAATATCTGCCTGGAGAGAGTCCTCTCGTTCTTGTTCGATACAACGACAGTTCGCACGCAGACAATGCCTACATACATATTTAAATCACGTCTTTATCCCTTACGAGGTAGATAGAGCCTAAGATAACAAGACCTAGAGGCCACGTTTAGCATGATTGACGCAGACAATAATTAAATTGACAGATACATGATACACTTGAGTCTCTCAGACAGTTACACTGGCACATGTGTATATAAGTAGGTATAGTATTGACAAAAAATAAATAGCGGTCACTTGAGTTTCACTGGTTATCGGAACATGAAAAGTATATGCGTAGATTTCTACAATTACCTGTGTAAAAGTACATTTTATTAATAGCATTTATTAAAATTTCGTTGTCATCTCCTGTTGGTTTAATGCTTGACAATGCATACACATTGTCTTAGATGTTCTATCGGTCTAATAACTTCATTGTTTCTAATTTGAAACCTGTTGCTATAACGTCTGGAAGCTATGCGATATAATGGTGGTATTCGTATCGTTTCGAAGAATAACTATAATTACAGGTGTTTTATGACGAGTTTTATGGTTGTAAATAAGAGTCAAGTGTCGTGTGTCACTTAGTACAAAGGCATTACACATGTCAGTTTTTGAGACTTCACACACAGTGTGGGAGCGCGTGAGGGTTCAAATGATAGACGACAGTTAGGCACAACGTATAACAATAACATCAAAATGTTGTGTTTTATTTTAGTAGACTAAGGAATACACATGTCTGCCGCTTGCACCCACAGAGGTGAGCTCACTCAGCCATTGGTGGGTGCCGTAGAATGGCCAGAGAGAACGAAGCAGATCAAGGATATGGCGGGACGATTTGAACACGTATTATGGAGGACTGGCCTGACATTGCGTCGGACCGGGAGTTGTAGTTTGAGAGGAGCCCCTTCCCTAGCAGTGGGACACAACAGGTAAATAAAGAAGGATGTTACTAAACACGAGACGGTTAGTTACAGGCCTAGTGACGGTGTTATTTCCGTTCGGGGCAGATGTATCCCGAACTTCAAGGTTAAGTTAAAGCCGGGTTCTATCTATGTATTGCATTGTTTAAAAGAAAGAAAGAAAGAAAGAAAAAACAATTTATTGCCACAAAAAAAAGATTTACAAAAACAAATTAAGTAAAAATACTCAAACGGTGACTATTGTGACAAAAGGTGTCGGCGTCAGCATAAGCTGCTACGCTGCTGCTGCTGTTTACGTGAAAGTTTATAGATTATGTAGTATATTTTATCTGTGTATCGTTTCGTGAGTCATAGACGGTTCTGGCTGAAAATCAGTGCTGCAGGTGTCTAACACCTCAGCGTAATGCTGAGCCAGCGACCGTTTCACCTTTGCGAAGACACACAACGCTGATGATCTATTTTTATGTCGTATGTTTTTTTTTTGTTTTACCTTGTTTATTTTCTATAAAATTGTGTATATTATCTTATATATGTGCGTCTTGCAAAAAGGAATAAATTTCTTCTTACTTTCTTTTAAGTTAAAGAAAACGTCATAAAAAACTCTAAGTGTGAGTCGCACCAAGTTACTAGAATAATATAATCGTATCCGATGATTCCAACATATATTTCTTAGGTGTTCTGTCAAATATAGGTCGAAATCATCGGTTACGGTGGAGTGAGTTGCGCCAAGTTCAACAAAAACCATAACCCATGATTTTGACGTATCTACAGAAAATCTATGAAATATTGTGTCGAAATATCTGGATATAGTTATTGTTATTGTTATAGTCAACTGGTGTAACTCACACCAACACCATTGAATGCCGGGTGTTCCTGACAATCCACAAATTTCTGACGCGGACAAAAGTTTTTTTTTTTGAATCCTTATCGTAAAGCATATTGAAATAAACACCGTTAAAGCTGCTTTTTACAACCACAATTAACAGACGCATTTCCTTTAATTTCTAATCTTGATTGGTTTAGAAAGTGAATGAAACGAGAGGTCGGGATTTGTAGTTGGTTGACGCTTCGGCATTAATTACTGTTGATGTTGCTATTTGTGCTGTTGGTTCAGGTCATTGACATAATTTATGTTCAAGAAAACACTCTTAAATATACTGACGAGCAAAAATAACGGGTAACTTTTCATACAAATCTGTATGGAAAGCGACCCGTTTTTTTGGTCGTCAGTCTAGAACGTTCCCTAAAGTGCATCTATCAATCATTTAAAACCTGGCTGAGGCGAAAATAACGCTCGAAAGTGGAAAATTTACAGCCAGCGGTAATTTTGTAGCAATATTACACAGGCTATTCCATTTTCAAACGGTATTTTTGCTGAAAATAATGTAGGTTTCAAAAAGCAGGCTCGTGATTGGCTGTCGGCATCCAGGAATTCGTATTTGGAATGAGTTTGAGCACGTCAACAGCCATTTCTGACGGGAAATAGCTTCCGCCTGCCAGTACGATACCGATTCTCACTTATATTCATTCTGCCAGACGCAGAACACGAAATCTTTCCGATATTCACGTACTTACTGAATGTTCCAAATGTTACACCGTATAAAGTTAATTTGTTATTTATCCGTGAAGTTGCACTGAGTGACAGAGAGAAAGAACATAATGTCGTTTTATTTTACACTAAAAGGAAGGGAAAAGGGGTGCAAGTCGGGTTACCTCCGCGTGTCAAGAGCTGCGGTTCGTTTTTGGATCCGTCCGAGGGGAAAAGCAGTGCTCCGGTGCACCCTGGGCATCGGTTAATGATTTCCTGGCAGATTCTGAGGGATATCGTTATCGTTTGGCTAAGAGCCCGTCAGGGGAGGGGTCTTTTGACCGTGTTCTACGTACAACGTTGCCGACATTTTTGTCACGAGATTTGAAAACTGTATTTATTACTTTGACATTGGCTAAATCGTCGCATCGATCGATGGGGCCATTTTTAAAAAAGAAGAAGGAAGGCAAAAGCAATTAACACTGCTCAAGGACTAGGTGCACTGCAAGTGTGTTGCCAGCCTAAAAGGGTAACATAAAATATCTCATGTGTCAGTAATTTCATCGGCTATTTTACTCAATTCTAACCAACAGCCAACACCGTTAGTATTGAGCGTGATTTATCAATTAAAATAAAAGAAATATTTGCTAATTTGTTTGTCTGCGAATCTCAAAGCAATTTCGATAATTAAATAAACATAAATCGCATATCAATTCAAAAGCAATAAATTTTGCATTTTTTTGCTGGC
Source organism: Pandemis cinnamomeana (assembly GCA_932294345.1). Taxonomy (NCBI): domain Eukaryota; kingdom Metazoa; phylum Arthropoda; class Insecta; order Lepidoptera; family Tortricidae; genus Pandemis; species Pandemis cinnamomeana. The sequence continues at coordinate 12,039,462 of OW028721.1, forward strand.
AACCCCAATTTGTTTAATGCCCACAGAAGTGTCATGGCCGAATAAATAAATGAAATAGCCGTTCGCAATGACAGTTATAAATGGAATAACTTTGTATATCCCAGTATTTATTTACCCGTTTCGAGATAGCCCCAGATAAGTAAGAAATTCACGGTATCTGTAACGAGAATCATCCATTAATAATGTAACCACGAACAGAGGACCAAATAGGGTGACCAAATACAAAAACGTACAGTCCATGAGCTCCTGGTACCGTCGGCTGATTCGAGTATCAAACCCGTAAGATTGAGTGAGACAGCAAGACAAAACCCGACGGTCTTTTTAAATAGTATCGGACTGTACAAACAAGCCAATACAATGCATACAATTTTCATACAGTCTGCGTCAAATAGTTCGCGACACTCAAAGTAGCCAAATAGTTAACAACACGTCATTGTTACAGTTGAAATAAGGTCGTGTTGCTAACTTTTTAGCCATTTTGGGTGTCACTAACTATTTGATGCTGACTTTACATATTTATACCAACACGTATTATTGTTATTCTACTTACAAAATTTCAAGATTTAGAGCCTGTTTCACCACTCTTTGTCAAATTCCGGTTCCTGTCTGTTTCATAGTAATAAATAGAGACGGAATCATAGATAACTGACACTTAAGATAACTGGAGCTTAACAGAGAGTTGTGAAACAAGCCCTTAGTAACATTTAGGAGGCATAATACCACAGACACATACGATAAACTTAACTAAATGGATTCAAGTTTCGGTACGTTACAACACCAAATTTCAGTTAATAATCATCAGTCTTGCCTCGCTCGGCTTTATAGAAATTTAGCCTGGATTACTAGCGAGGAATTCACATTATGTGCCTCTTATTGTTACAAACATTACCAAAATCTGAAGGTCACTGGCCAATGTGAAATGCATTGTGATTTATAAAAACAATGCTTTATAATTGAGTAACGTCACTGAACACAGACTGACGCAAGATTATGTGGGAACTGAATATAATGCGAAGTAATCGACGCATATTTTAAGTTTTATTATTCACTAGCTTCTGCCCGCGACTTCGTCTGCGAAGAGCTAGACGTAAGAACTGATGTTAATAGTAATTAGTTACGTGACTCTAGGCAGTTACGACCTTTGACATGTTTATCGCTATCCCGCGGGAACTATGCAATTTTCCGGGATAAGTAGCCTATGTGTTAATCTAGGGTACCAGCTATCTCCGTTCCAAATTTTATCCAAATCCGTTCTGTCGTTTCAGCGTGAAGAAGGAACAAACATGCACACTCCCATCGTCACATCTATCCATCCTCACAAACATCATTAGTAGAATCAGTAAGCTTAGTGTAAGTGTTAAATATTTGTAATGCCTACATTGTTATTGTCATTATTTAAATGGAAATGTACGAAATTTGTTATTATGTAAAATGTATTTTGTGAGTGAGCCTATTTTTTGGTGTAAGGGCCCAACTGTTGGAGCGAGCAGTATGTGTTCCGGCTGAAAAACAGCGCTGAAGTGTCGCTCGTGCGAGCCGGCACTGGCAGCATTTGCTGACGCCGAACCATATACCACTAATTAATCCTTTTATTTTTGTTTTTTGTGTTTTGATGTTTTTTTTATGGTTGTTAGTGGTAATAAATATTTTTTCTTTCTTTCTTTAAGTGTTCGGTCATAAAATACACCTGGAACAAGTTTGCGTTAAAATGTAAAATTCCACGAGAACAGTTGCCGCTGCGATCCGCAAGTGTCGCTGTTAATTTTTCCACAGTTTTGTGACGTTTACGTCAACGCCAGTTTTTTTTATAAAAACTTATACTAGAGGCTCTGAGCCCTATTTGAGAGCCCATTGGTCAGACTAGCCCATTGGTCAGACTACTATGCTACCACGGCTTTTTATCTTTGGTATGCATAATTCCTGATCGTTTTCAATGTATAAAGTTATTTCTATGCTTTCATTTATTAAACTTTACTCAATAATGAACCAACTATTATAATGTTTTAATAACAAAGCTCTAAAGCGATTAAATATCAAGTTTTCTCAGCTGCAGGCTCGCAATAAAATTATATTTATAAAATATAGCGTCAACATTGGCTGGCGGGTTTCTCGAGGAATCTTATTACTTGCAATCATGGGCATTCCTTCAATATGGAAATGTAAATATTGCTGGAAAGGAAATGCACTTATGATAATTTCTTGAATAGGAATTTCATAACGCTCAGCGAGAACTAAAGGTTTTTAAAATTTTACTTCTCCATTTTATAACTGGCTGAATAGAAAAAGAATACACAGACAATCGCAAACATTTGTTAAGTTTTTTTTGCGTTAAATGATAAACAACAATCATAACTGCCAGATACAAATAAAAAAAGAAAACGCTGTTTTGGAAATGACTGGCCTATGATAATATCTGTCTTTTTTTGTTCTTCAACAAATCATCCAGCATCAGTTGACGATGCTACGTGAGTCCATAACCAGACGATTCGCAGAAGCGTTGCTAGTTCAGAGCTAAGATTATACTTCAAATGCCAGCGGTTGCAACGGCTGTCTTACTCTCCACGCGAGAACTAGACGGTGGTACCCATGATGGACCTTACACAAGGTCTTAAAACACGCATACTTATACAAATAAAACGACACATTTTTATGCTAGACACTGAAAATACAGGGTTGACAAATTGACAATGAATAATCTTTGCACGGGTATTCAGTCAAACTGGACCTAAGGAAATGCTGAAATATCGCGGAAAAATTCGGAGATCTTTGTTTCTGCGAAGAAACGCGATCAGTTTGTAGTGGGATTGGAAAGCCTACCCGTGACATGTCGATATCAGAGATTCAATATTAAGCGCGATAGCAAAAATACGGTCTATTCGATCACAGCTCCGACGAGGTGTGAGGGATGGAAGCGATTGGCGATCCAATTTCCTTCGTCCACGTGAACGATGTGCCAGATTGATATGGACCACATATTGAGGTATATGTAACATATGTTGGTAAGGTTTTGATTGCATTTTTGAGGGTAACCACGGATGAAAAATTAAATGGCATTTGATAAAATAAAGGGACAAGCCTGTTTATTCTTTTAATTTGTGCAACCGGAATATTTTTCGAGTAAAAAATGTTTAGTTAGCTACAGGGTGATATCTAAGTTTTATGATCACAGAGAACCATAAGAATGATCAGACATTTGCGATCATGGACTGCGATTAGTTTTGGTGATATCGGGAATTCGTCAAAAGTAATTACAATTTGTATCGCATAGAAATGGAATCACAGCTGAAGTGGCGATGAGCGGGGCACTTAGCAAGACGGAACGACGACAGATGGTCGAAGGCGGTCACAGAGTGGTGGCCAAAACTAGGTCGAAGGTCAGTGGGCAGACCATCAGCCCGTTGGTCAGATGACATCTGTCATTCGGCTGGAAAACTGTGAATGAGACTGGCACGGGACCAGGCAAAGTAGCGTGAACATGAAGAGGCCTTTACTCAGCAGTGGGTGGGTGTTAGATAAATAGATTAGATAGAAATGGAACGGAATGACATTAACGTTAAATTGTTTAAAAGCGTCAAACAGAAATATAATTAATTGATGGACAGTCACAAGGCTGTAAGTATTTGCATTACTGACCCAAATACAATTGGGTAAAGGAGTGTTTTTATTCTTACAGGTAATGAAGTATAAGCATATAATCTCTTATCATTTTCATTAGTTTATACTTCAAGCAATGGCAATATTCCTATCGAAAAGAAATACTCTACACAAATACAAATGTCTCCGCATGGGATTCTCTCCTTTATTCATAAATTAACGCTACAAATCGTAATCCAGACTAAATTATGATCTCATTTTATGATACCGCTGACCTTGAAACAGTACGCTTTTGGCGCAAATTGCGTCACAATTTCAGCTTTGGGAATAAATACTTAACACAACAAAAGTCCAACTTGTCCAAGCTATGCGTCGCTTGATTTTGTTTGCCTTTGGTTTCATACTGAAGTCCTGAGGCCATACTGTCTACGCAATCGTATTCATTTCTTTTCGGTTCACAAGGTTAGAAAATAAGCTTATGGCTTAGTATGATATTGAACGCGACTCACAACTAAAAAAATACACTCTTTTTAGCAGACCCTTAAATTTTCGAAACAATTTCCTAAATATCTGGTAAAAACTAATTTTCAATTAGGCACTTTGTAACAACCTGTATGTATGTCAATTAATGGATCAATTTTAATTACAGTCCGTGAGCTGGCTTATTACCACAGCACCTCAACCACTCTTAGAGGTTTGATACTTGAATCGGCCGAGTGAGGGAGACAGCAAGACAAACCTTGATGGCATTAAGAGTTCACAGACTGTGTTTTGTTTTAATATAACAATACCTCTACATACATACACAAATCACGTCCCTATCCCCTACAGGGTAGACAAAGCCTAAGGCAAGAAGACCAAGAGCCACGTTTAGCATGATTGTGGGCGTAGGTGGAAAGGGGAATCAAAATAGTGATGGGTCGTTAGCCGCATAGCCTATTAAACATGATCCCTACACTGTTTATAAATTTGTTCTTAGGCTAGATATACTTTGTATAAGTAAGTCTGTGCAGCATAATCTTAAGATATAAGGGATAATTCCACATAGCATTTAGCATATACACGGTATGTATACAATGCAACGATCGAGTCGCATTCCAACTCCGTAAATAGTCGCGGGCGTCCCTTCCCCTCACTAGTGATATTCTTAACCGGTGCTTAGGCAAAGAAGGGTTATGTCATGTTGCGAACTTAAAACAACATTTTAATATTTCTATTAATCGTAGAACATACATACATCACATCTTTATCCATTACGGAGCGACAGAACCTACTAATGCTCGACATGTTTCGGACTAATTCGTAGTCCGTCGTTCTGGAGCGTTCGCCCGGCTGTAGCGAAACGAACACTGGTACATTCCATGTTTTTTTCTCTGCTTCTCGACCAGTAAAAAGCATAGAAGGAATCCCCATTATACATTTTAAACTTTATGTACCTATTTTATTATGTTCCCATCCGTAAAACTTCAGTCAGGTATAGTTTGTTCTAAAAATCCCTGTAAATGTGTGTACATATGTATAGATAGCTCTTTATTGTGCATAAAACACATTAATTAAATGATTTTCAAGATGCGTGTTGACATGGCAAGTGTAAATTTTACGAGTAATTTAATTACTTTCACGGTTATTAATTAAGTGTCGTGTTTGTGCTGATCCTCGGCATATTACTTGGTAATTATTACTAGCAAGAACGATAGGATTAGGTGACAGTTACGTTTTGATCTAAACACGCGATAGTTACGCGTCGCAAAACATGTCTACAACAAACCTACTTTGTGAGCAGAAAAAAATTGAATCACCCTGTATATACAAAGTCTATAAAAATTACTCCTGAATTTTTAGCATTGATTGGGACAGTTTCACTGTACGCCCCAGTAAGTGTATTTGTCCCTTTCGGTGTTGAGACCCTTGGTCCATGGGGTCCTAGCGCTATTAGCCTCTTCAAAGATATTCCGAAGAGGCTAATAGACGCTACGGGTGACCGCAGAGCTGGCAGCTTCCTTGGACAGCGTATTAGTATCGCTGTCCAAAGGGGGAACGCTGCCAGCGTCTGTGGAACTGTGCGACGGGGCCCCTCCTTTTTTAATTGTTTTATTTTAAGATTAGTTTTAGTTTCGTTTTTTATTTAATAGTTTAATTTGTTTTAATTCCCTTTGTATACGAAATAAATAGGTACCTATATTAGTTTCAACCAAAAAAATTCAGGATGTTTCAATTGTTTTTAACAGCGCCAGGGTCTTACAAATTTCAATTCTGCGGGGACGAAGTTGAGGCAAAAGCTGGCTATACTGACGAGCAAAATTAACGGGTCACTTCGCATACAACTTTGTATGGGAAGCGATCAGTTATTTTTGCTTGTCAGTGTATTTAAACGCCTGTGGAACGCACGCTGTGGGAAGGGCGCAGGCTGAAAACCAGCGCTGCTAGTTTACTGGCAGCTCATGCTGAGCCTGAGCCTGTTGCCACCAGCTGTTGTGTATTGTTTTCGTGTAATTGTGTTATGTACATATATTGTTGTTGTTTTTGTTTTTTTTCAAAATTATTATTGTGTGCATCTTTTGGATAATTATGTATCATGTCTTTTTTGTGTTGTGGCAATAAATATCTTTATTATTATTATTATTATTTTATTATTATTTTAAAATACATTGTGATTTTATCTCAAAAAGCGACAGAATATTTTTGTTCTGGTTTTTCAGTGTGACTTTCTGCCAAGTTTCTTGCGGCGCATTTTTCTTGGCAATGATGGTCTTTCCGAATGCCCTGGCAGATTCAATGACAAAAAAATACATTAAAAAGAGCCCTTTGCAATATAAATGTTTTGTATTTTTTATTAATAGTTTTTCTTCAGAAGCCAAGCTAGCTATGTTTTGCTACATGACATCGTCTACAACGTCGCGCAAGACTTGCCAAGTCAACAATCAGAATAGTAAAAGCTGTCAATTCCCCGCTATTTTCCAGCGCAATGGAGAATAAAAAGTATTTACACGCATTATTTACGGCAAAATACAATACGTAAACTCGGCTCAGAAACGAACAATTTATGCAGCATTTTGCCATCATATCTATCGAGAAGACGCTCGGCTGGATATGAGACGCGCCGGTCTAATGAGGTTTGTAGGGACCCAGCGGTGGCAATGTTTAGTTTTGATGATCCAAGAGGATATGCTTAGGTTTCTGATATTATGTTAGGTGGGAAGCATAGTTGGGCAAAAAATATCTATTTACGAAAAACCGGGAAGATAACTAAATCATCTTTTATTTGGAGTAATTAAATAATCCGTCATTTGTTATTTTTAATTTATCTAGATAAATTAGTTGGGATTTTAAATAAAAGATGAATGTCAGTGTGACGGTTTGAACCGACGTGATATAAGCTTACTTCAATAACAAACGAGGTCGGTTATCTTCATCTAGATAATTTATCTAAATAAAAAAGTTGTCAACGCATTATTTGTGATTGAATTTGTCTTCGAATAAATTTATTTAAAATAATTATCTAGATAATAAATTTATTTGAAATTGGTGTCTCATTCTAAATTAAATGAACTAGGTATGTGTCGTAATCGTAATTGTAGCAAATTCCAAACTTTTATTTTATGCTTCCACGCTGGTCTGGGAGTAGAGAAAAAACATAGAATGTACCAGTTGCTTCTCCCGCGCAGATGGTAAAAGCCCATCGAGGGAATGGGCGTAGGAATCATGTTACAGGCGGTGCGGCTGGCAACCCATCGCTATTTTGATTCCCCTTTCCACCTATACGCCCAAAATCATGCTAAAGGTGCCTTTAGGTCTTGTTAATTTTAGGCTCCGTTTACCCCGTAAGGCATAAAGACGTGATTTATGTATGTATGTATGTAGTACTTGAGGCCTGCTTTCGAGGGCGAAAAATCACTCAGAAGAAGAGAGAGAGAGAGAGAGAGAGAGAGAGAGAAACATTTATTCACACACATTCGATACACGTAGATATATAATTGCTTAATTTTTCTTTCTCGCAAGCGGGTGTAGGATGTCTGCATAGGATGCGATTGCGAGAGCCCGAGTGTCAAACAATTACGCTCTCTGGTATAAACATCGCCCTTGAAGCCTGTCAAGGCAATAGCGATAGCGACACCCAGTTACCCAATAAGGCCATAGCCTCCAACGGCCTATAATCGTATTTGGGAATGTCTGCGCCGCGTACCGTGAATATTGCTTCCTAAAGCCTCGGTAAGCATCTTATTCTCGGCGAAACCGCTTTAACTCGAGCATTGGAACAATTTATACCGCTGGCACAAAAACCAGGAATCCATAACGATCCTGTAAGTGTGCACCGCCCATGAACACCAGAGGATTGCAGATGCGTTGCTAGTCTGGAGCAGCAGCGTGCAATTTGTTTGCACTGGCAACCTTGGCGCCCCCCCCCCCCCCCCCCCCCCCCCTGGCACTGCCATGGTCTACTCGTAGACTCTAGAGGGTAAAGATAGAATACGCCATGTGTAAGAAAGAAAGAAGACATTTATTCCTTTTTGCAAGACACACAAATATAAGAGAATATACACAATTGTATAGAAAATAAACAAGAAAAAAACACAGACATGAAAAATAGATCATCAGCGTTGTGTCTTCGCAAAAGTAAAACAGTCGCTGGCTCAGCATTACGCTGAGGTGTTAGCCACCTGCAGCACTGATTTTCAGCCAGAACCATCTATGACTCACGAAACGATACGCAGATAAAATATACTACATAATCCATAAATTTTTACGTAAACCAAGCAAATAGATAGAACCCGACTTATGTGTAACTAAAAAATACATAAATGAATTAAATAGCTTACAATGAACAAAAAAAAGGAGGGAAAACTAAATTGTTTACAAACAATAGGCTGGCATATCAAAATACAAAATCCCGGAGGACTATTGTAAGGATTTTTGGAGCGTCAATAAGTGCTAAGTGCGTTGCTAGTCTAGAGCAGTGGCGTGCAATTTATTGGCGACCCCCCCACGGCACTCCCTAAGTCTACTCGTAGACTCTAGAGGTTAAAGATATACGCCGTGTGCGAGTTATTCCACCAGCTTCTTACTCTGCCGTAACCGTATTTTTTCGACGTTGGTTTCGTGCCGTTTCACTCACACTAGTAGTCATTCATTTGAGTGACGTGTGATACGAACTTCGAGAGTGAAATTTCGGAATAGCACACCAAGCCAGGATGGTAGCTGCCATCCGAACGAACTTTGCACACGGTCGTACCACGACCACCCAAATTATTATTGACTTAAACATTCACTGTACGAGTACTGTGTTGACTTAGGGTGTTAACTCCTAACCTTCAAACCTGCTTTGTATGCTCGAAATTAAAGTTAATTGGCAAATTACGAGTAACTAGCGTTCTATAGTTCATAAGGATTTGGTTTATGGAAGCCGGGTATGATTCGGGTCGTATTACAAAGTTTTTTTTGTATTTGTAACCGAATCCATTGTACTTACTTTTGTTTTTTACACACACACACACACACACACTAATCACGTAACAGCACCTAAAGGTAACGGCACCTAAAGACCACGTTAAGCATGATTGTAGGCGTATAGGTGGAAAAATGAACCAAAATAGTGATGGGTTGCTATCAGCATCGCCTATATGATTCCTAAGAATTCGATAGGCTTTTACCATCTGCGCGGGACAAGAAGCAACTGGTGCATTCTGTTTTTCCTTTGCTCCCAGACCAGCATGGAAGTGGTTTTGTTTTTTAATTGTAGTTAACTTTGTTAGGTTTCTTGCGGCGGTTCATGACAATTATGGTCCTTCCAAAAGCGCTCTAGTTTCATAATAAGGCACGTAAATGATCCCTACATGGCCTTATTATAGAATAAAAACTGTACTTATTTATTCAAATAACTGCAAATTGCCTCTTCCATTCCATTAGTTCCCTATAATTGCTTATATGTGCGTGAGTTTTCTATATATATAGGCGCAATTAGCACGCTTATATGAAATTGGTCGGTAAGTTTACTTACTCTTCCTACGTTGACAAAAATACACTTTAATCATCATTATTTTTTGCCATTGACACACAACAATTGGAAATTCCAAAAAAGCGAGCGAGACAAATCGGCGCCTTGATTCTGTCTCGCTTTCCCTCCACGCTTCGGCGCTCTTCATTTGTCAAGGCCGTGTCTTCTCGGAATCTGTTCGGGCGTCGTGGGACAAAGCGCTTTTCAATTTTTATGCACAGTCAAGGAAATTAATTCCTGACCCATCGAGGAACCTTTACACATTTAACGTCATAGTGACGTCGCATTACTTAACAATGAAAATGGTTACGACGCTTACTATGAAAAGGTTATGTGGTGGGTTAGGAATTAAATTCCTTGGCTACGCTCAAACGTTACATGTTGCGCGCAAAAAAATATTTAGACAATTAACAAGTAAGTTAAGTAAAAACAGAAACAAATCCTTCACGCATAAATGGAGTATCTAATATGTAAATAAAAAATAATACAATTCTATGCCCTAAAATGCCTTACATAATTTTGGAAATGTGCTGATACATAAAACACGGCTAAGAACCACCGCAAAGAAACTGGCTTTCAAATGAAAAAACAGCATTGAAATCGGTCCAAACGTTCTAGAGCTACGATGCCACAGGCAGACAGACACACACAGTGATCGACATTAAACTCATAACACCCCTGTTTGCGACGGGGGTTAAAAAGGTCGTCATGTCTCAGGCCTGATATATGTGTTTTCGTATTTTACGCACCGGTGTGGTTGGGTTGGATCTATACGTACATACACACACATACCGTCACGCCTCTTTCCTATAGGCAAGTAGGCAGAGACTACTTTGCTCCACTTGCTACGGTCCTGACATACTTCTGGCTTCATCCACATTGCTCGCCGGTTTTGGGTGTTCATTTTGACAGTTCTATGGGCTGACAATTGGCATCGGAATCAGCTAGCTGTCACATTCATACAAGAACTGACAAAATGAACACGATGGCGATTGCGAGCGAGTTACATAGTAAGCCTACTGAACTTTTTTTAAAAGGTCTCCTATTTGCTATCGGAACGTCCGCCTAGGCCTTCCCCTCCCAACGCAACCGTTCACACTCCCCTATACGTGATCGTAATATTTTTTTATTTATTTAATCTAGTTACGTTAGTTTAAGAACTATTATTTAATATATTCTATATATAATGTTTACTTAATCTTAGCATCCTTTAAGATGTAAATGTGTCCATTAGCATAATGTTAATTTACATTAACATATGCTAACGAGCAAGCTTTTTCCTAAGATAAATCAGAAACAAACGCAGCCGGTATAGGCATTTGAATTGCAAACAAGAAATATACTTGCATTGGACGTATTATAAAAAAGGTTAAATTAAAAATGTCGGTAGAATTTATGAGGGCACGTTCAAAAAAAAATCGCACGGACGAGTTTTTATACTAACCCCCTTATTTATAAACGCTAAGGCTTCTGCTAACTTAGCAATCGTTTGTCCTTATCTGTGAAAGGTAAATGTCAAAGTGACAGATAAGGACAAAAGATTGCCAAGTCAGCAGAAGCCTTATTAGCGTTTATGAATAAGGGGGTTAGACTGTAGTGTCTCACTGTTGGGGAAAGGCCTCGTCAATACCCCCTATAGTATTATCGCAAAAATTAAAAGTCTGAAATATTTTAGTTTATCTTTCATTCATCTGATTGGATTGGATTTATTCTTCCATACTGGTCTGGGAGCAAAGGAAAAACATAGAATGTACCAGTTGCTTCTCTTCCCGTGCAGATAGTAAAAGCCCGTCGAGGGATTGGCCGATAATCTTAGGGATCATGTTATATAGGCGATGTGGCTAGCAACCCATCACTGTTTTGATTCCCCTTTCCATCCATACTCCCACAATCATGCTAAACGTGGTCTGGTCTTGTTACTTTAGGCTCTGTCTACCCCGTAAGGGATAAAGACGTGATTTATGTATGTATCTAATTGGAAGTTTTATTTACGGCTGTTGAAGACATATGTTCTAGCGTTCACATATATTTTACGATCGCAATGAAACTAGCATCTTCGACGCGTAGGCTGGAGTGGGAGCGAAGGTCATACAAGCCCAAACACATATAAATGTTTGTTTGTTTGTACACAAAGCGCCTTGTTTAAACATGATTCACTGATAATAGTGAATGAGTCAGAAGAAGTCTGAAGAGATAAAGACGTGATCAATATATGTATGCATCTATGGATCTATGTTCGGCAAATAGGCGAGGTGTGGGTAAAAAGCTCTTTTGTGTTTTTCAGGGTTCCGTACCTCTAAAGGTGACTGTGACGCACTCCAGCATAAACGATTGCTCCCACACTGCCAAGCATCGAGATACTTGGCGACGCATCGCGAGAGCAGCGCTGGCGCAGGAATCGACCGAAACATGACCACGACCACTCTGTCAAGAGTGCGCGACTAAGAAGAGAGACCTCTAAAGGAAAAAGGAGCCCTTATAAGGTCACTTCGTTGTCTTTTGACCCTTTTTCTCAGGAACGCGTAGACATATAAAATTTAAATTGATACCGAATACGGAGTCTGCAGTCCCTTGGGGCTGTGAAAAAATGGACTCTCTAAGTCAACTTAATCAAAAGTTACAGGCATTAGAAAAGATGTTTCCATACAAATTGGCGAGCTCAAAAACCTATTAGTACTTTTAGTTGTCCTAGAAATTTGAAATTTGGTTCGAAGGTAGCTCTTATAGCCCAAGCAATGAAACAAATATAAAATCGGATTTTTTGACGTCTGTATTGTCTATGTAATTAACCAATATAAAATGACCTCACATTGCATACATTATGCTTAGATGCAGGGCTCTGCTAACACTGGACTTCATATTCACTTCCCGAATTGATACGGGACCCTCGGTGCGCGAGTTCGACTCGCACTTGGCCGGTTTATTTAAACTACTTACCTCAAATTTCTGATCATTCCGAATTGATTTAAAACTAGCTGTTGCCCGCAACTTCGTCTGCATAGAATTCGTTTCGCTATCCCGCATGAATTACGCAATTTTCCGGGATAAAAAGTAGCCCGTGTTATTTCCGACTATAATCTATCTATGTTCCAAATTTCATCCAGATCTGTCCAGCCGTTCTGGCGTGAAAGAGTAACAAACATCCATCAAAACAACGGACCTTTCAAGCATCAACCACTTATAAAAAGTATAATTTAGTATGGCGCACATAATAGGACAACAATAAATTCGCTCCCCAGCCTTCGAGTTGAAATATCAATTGAATGGCCACGTGTATCGGTCAGCTGCAGCAGTCTGTCTCCCTCTGACAACTAATGCCGCACTCTGAGTCACCCGTTCCAAGAACTACTAACTTTTAATTACGGGATCTGTTATCGAGAGCCCACACTGCTCACTCTAGCCAGTGTAAAGCCCAGTTTAGACTTGCGAGAAGAATCATAATAATATAATCGTATTTTTTTTTATAAAACATACATACATAAAAAATCCATGCTGCCATGCTGGTCTGGGAGCAAAGGAAAAACGTAGAATGTACCAGTTGCTTCTCTTCCCGCGCAGATGGTATAAGCCCATCGAGGGATTGGGTGAAAATCTTAGGGATCATGTGATCATAATAGGCGATGTGGCTAGCAACCCATCACTGTTTTGATTAACCTTTCCATCCATACGCCCACAATCATGCTAAACGTGGTCTTTAGGTCTTGTCACCCTAGACTCTGTCTACCCCGTAAGGGATAAAGACGTCATTTATGTATGTACATAAAAAATGCCTATAACATGATTCCTAAGATTACGAAATAGAGTGGCAAATGAGCATGTCAGTAGCCTGGTGGTCAGTGAGCACCACCTCCCATGAACACCCGTTCGCAAGACCTAATTGGATTGCAGATAGAGGGCTAAAATGGAATACCCTGCCACTCATTTCACCTGTCTAGACTTAGAGTAAGGACTGCTGCTTGGCGATAGGAGCGAGTAAGATGGTAGTAGCGTGGCGCTGGGTAGACTTCTAACGCGTCACGTCTCGGCCTGGCAATGAAATTAGTATGTTTTCGGCTTGTGTAAATTAAGCTAGTGGCATGAAACGTAGTAGGTATAGACGTCATGCCGTTTTATGATACAGCAGCAAAATATGTAGTTTTCTTGGAAAAGTAAAACATTCCAGAGGGTATTACTTAATTTTATTATAGCCATTTTAATTTAGAGCACAGAATCACAAATAAAGGACAAACATGACGTCAGGTCGTGCCATTTGTCACAAAAGAAAGGGTACTAAATTCGACTGCATGTTTTTTTTCCTTCACATGTATTGTCTTCCTTCTAAGTAACTTATACTTGACGCTACTCTCACAACTTCATCGGGAAGTTAATAAAAACAAATAAAATATTTCTCTAGTGTCAACATAGCGCAGTGTGCACTCCCCTTTAAGCCTATGAGTCACAGTTCTAGGTGTTTACAAGTTGGCTATTGATTGGTACAGGGGAGGTCTAACATCAGGTAAAGTATTTTGTTTGTATTTTACCAAGAGTAACGGCGAATTTCTTAGTGTAATTGCTTACCGTCAGGTAACTCACTTGCCTGTTTGCCTTACTAGTTAAAAATCATGAACTGCGTATACGCGTCTCTTGTGTTCCTACGGCGACTAGAAAAAAATGCCATTATCCAAATCAGGATTCTCTTACCTTAGGCTCTACCCCGTAAAGGATAAAGACGTTATGTGTGTGTGTGTGTGCGTGTGCGCGTGCGTGCGTGCGTGCGCGCGCGCGCACGCGTGTGTGTGTGTGTGTAGACAAAAGCCTAGAGATATCATTTTAAAGTAATTTCTTCTAATTGGATAATCTTCGTTCTAAATGGATACTTACTTAATATTTATTAATGTACTCGTATTTTAGTCGCGTCTGTGGCATTTAAAAACAGTGGAAACGGCCATAACCGCATCCCGGAAAAACACCATGATGCTTATCCACTAGCCCTAAATAGACCCTATCAGTAATCTTTACTTCGCATTCTAATACACAAACCCGAAGGTCACCCAATTAAATTTGTTAACGAAGTCACGATTACGTAAAAATCCGTTTATACTTTTAATTTTAACAAAGGTCGGATAATTTTAAAAACATTAATCGGACAAATTGTGTACAAGGCTATCTAGTTACGAAGAAGCTTACATCGCGTAATTATATACAATGTATACTGGTCAGTGTCACATGTATAAAGCGGAAGGCGAGAAATGAACACGAAACATTGGCTACAGGGACCCGATTTTTGGAGGCACATCACTCGAAAGTGGTATAAATCAGCTTATATCTCCAAAAATTCAGCTCTAATCATAGTTTACTAGTTCACAAGTTAATGAGAGCTGTGATTGTCTTCTTTGCTACTCGTATTTGAAATTCAGCACAATTTTTCACCGCTTTCGAGTGGTGTTTTCACGCATTTGCTTTCAAAAATCGGGCCCCAGGAGACGGCAATGCTTCCTCTGCTAGTCTGCTGAGGGGTTACTTTCAAGTTTGTATGTCCCTCACACCCTCACTCTCCTTTTAAACGCTATCAGTGTGAGCGGAACGACGCGAGATGAATTTCGAATATCCAATTTAGAAGTATAAGAAATGATTTTAGTATTATGGTAGAGCTCCGGTCTCCCTTGCATTAACATCCACTCGATTTTTTTAAGCCAATCCGTGGTCATGATGCATGCAACTGCGTCGAAGTATCGGGAGCTCTTAGAAGGTAATCAGGGTCAAAATCGCAGAAAATATGAATGTCTAATTAAATAATAGAATTGTCAAAACAGCCCCCTCAAAATGATGACTCCTATTACCGTTTGAAATCATACAGGTAGAGGTAAGCACCTCTACCTGTATGATAGTTGGCAACTGAAACTTTGAGCACCACCGGGTTCCACTTCCAAATTTATCTTTCTGGTTGTTTCTTCACTCGCCGCTTTAAGGTTTTTTTTGCTCGGGTTGCCTTACGAAAATTTTTCGAAAATTTCTCGAGTGTCATTGCTGAAAACGCTGCCGCCAATGAAATCGCGCCCGCTTCATCCTATAAATAACACTAAACTGGAGAGTAGTTGCGACACTATCAACCAAATAAGGCTTTGCCCCATTAGGGCGTATTTCGTTACACCTACGTTGACTGGTTTTGCTTTGTTTTGTTTCGAGTTGGGACGGTTTAACAAGCCATAATAGCTTTTATTCGATTCAATTACGAAATACTACGTTTATTGTACTACCTACATAATATTAGACGTGGAAGGACTTGAGTCCTACACACATACAAACACAAATCATTTGCGGGTGGTAGGGCCTTGTGCAAGGTCCGTCCGGATCGCTACCACCATCTTACTCGCTAATCCTGCCGCTAAGTAGCAGTGCTTCCACTGCTGTGTTCCGGTGTGGAGAGTAAGACAGCCGGGGAAATTACGGGCACAAGAGGCATTTCATCTTAGTCCTCTAGGTTGGCAACGCATCTGAAATCCCTCCGGGGTTGCGGGTGTCTATGGGCAGTGGTGATAACTTACCATCAGGTGACCCACTTGCTCGTTTGCCTACCTATTCATATAAAAAAAAAAAAAAAAAAAAAAAAACACGTCTTTATAGTATCTTGCACCCGTGTGCCATTGCAGCCTGTGCGGGTTGCTAGTTTGATGTAACAAAGAAGTGTCACTTTTACTATCACCCAAAAACAGAGAAACTTATATAAACTTAATAAGAGTTTATTTTCGCCTCGTCCTAGATTCAGAGCTTGCTTCTTCGTTCAATCCATCTTCTGTCAAAAGTTGGACAAGTTAGGAAATTGGAGCCTAACTTGCTTAAGTTCCAACCCAATTGTTTGGAAATAATCTGGATAGTTAGACAACGAGGTAAATGCCAGTGACAGATCAAAATTTTCATTGGAAAAGAAACAGAAAACACAATAAAAAACAGTCCCACAACCGACACACACTCACACACACACACACACGCACACACACAGACCGACAACGCACTGGCATCGCGTAAAGCGCTGCGGGTGTCTATGGACAGCGGTGATCATTTACCATCAGGCGACCCACTAGTTCGTTTGTCTGGCCTATCTAACATAAAAAAAAAACAGTCAAAACCTAAAAATCACTTAAACCTAGCTAAAACTATTATTAAATTAAAGGTAAAAAAATCTCCCAAATCGCCGCCAATGGGGAGGGTGCTCAGGTTGGCATCATTGCCACGTTGTATGTCAATGCTTGTTCGCTGAGCGAAATATTGGCCAGCCCTCTGGTCACGTGATGCCTCTATAAGGCGCGCCGAGATATCTTTATACACACGGCGCGCGCTTGGCCCTTCGTAAAAATCCGTATTCATCATACAAATGTCTGCCCCTACCTCCCGGTATTTGCTTATCTAGCTTCATAGTCAGGGTCACTAACCACTGGGCTATCCGTATCCGTTCGTCTCAGACAGCATACAACGTAAGTCTCTTCAAAATAATGTCATTTCCGCATTCAATCGTGTCATAACTCACCGTTTAATATTTTATTGAATCAGGCGTTACTTTGCGGAGGTCCATTTCAATGAACAAAAAATTTTACCTTGCTACTCCGCTACTCACGTGCAAAATAACCAAGCCTATGTGAAATATATATGTTTTTCATGCAATCCCTCCCTCCACTGCTGCCAATAAAACACACATAAATCCCACAAACTTAATTATCCCTTACACCACACAAACACTGACGCGTTTCAATCCCTCTACCCTTTATTGGCAGCAGTGGAGGGAAGGATTGCATGAAAAACATATATATTTCACATAGGCTTGGTTATTTTGCACGTGAGTAGCGGAGTAGCAAGGTAAAATTTTTTGTTCATTCACCGTTTAATCTTTAAACACGGATTTGACAAGCCCACGTCACAAGCTTTGAAACTTTAACTATTATGGTTCCCAGGAACAAGGTTTGATGCAAGAAAGTTTGGCGGGGAGCCAGACGCGAAACACGGTTATAGGATTTGAGGTTAGCAACTGCACTAAAAGTGAAACAGCATGGTGAAAGGTTTTGGAATTTTAACAGCTGTATTTTTAACGTTAACACGTTTTTATTTGAAGTTTTTAGGACAGAAACTCGTAACCACTCCACGGGAAGAAAACATGTCGGTTCCCCATTTTATAAATGAGGAAGATAGTATCCTACATACATACATAAATCACGTCTTTATCGACAGATCCTAAGGTGACAAGACCTAAAGACCACGTTTAGCATGATTGCGGGCGGGCGTATGGATGGAAAGGGGAAGTACGGATAGGAAGTATCCTAGTAATATTTTAATGGAAAAAATTGTGAGAATGTGAGTGTGTATGTTTGTTCCTTCTTCGCGCTGAAACGACTGGACGGATTTGGATCAAATTTGAAACGGAGATAGCTGGTACCCAAAAACATAGCGACGGGGAAGGTGCAAGATCTATAGGTGTAAAACGCCTCCACCGTCAAATTATTTATTTAATTAACTGACCTTGAAAGGCTGTCCCTCTGCTTGAGAGGCCACAGGTCAAACCACTAGGCTACTACGGCATACCACTTGCTGAAATATGCTAGAATAATCCTAGGACACCTTTTATGTATTACTAGCTGACCCGGCGAACTTTGTTCCGCCTTAAATTTGAAAAATTCCAGTGGTTTGGGCTGTGCTATCCCGCGGGAACTATGCAATGTTCCGGGGTAAAAACTATCCTATGACCTTTCCCGGGACTCAAATTATCTGTATACCAACTTTCAACTAAATCGGCCCACCGGTTTAAGCGTGAAAAGGTAACAGACAGACAGACAGACAGACAGACAGACAGACAGACAGACAGACAGAGTTACTTTCGCATTTATAATATTAGTAAGGTAAGGATATATATATATATATAGTAAGGAAGTAAGGATTGGAGTAAATTCATTCATTTTGCGGGTGGTAGGGCCTTGTGCAAGGTCCGTCCGGATCGCTACCACCATCTTACTCGCTAATCCTGCCGCTAAGTAGCAGTGCTTGCATTACTGTGTTCCGGTGTGGAGAGTAAGACAGCCGGGGAATACGGGCACAAGAGGCATTTCATCTTAGTCCTCTAGGTTGGCAACGCAACTGCAATCCCTCCGGGGTTGCGGGTGTCTATGGGCAGTGGTGATCACTTACCATCAGGTGACCCACTTGCTCGTTTGCCTTCCTATTCATATAAAAAAAAAACAACTTCAACTTGAATGATTATTTCTCATGTGCCATCACGCCTCAACTCTAGTTGTATCTTTACCTAATGTACACACAGCAAAGCTATTCGGTAAGCAGGATAGATACGGCGCGAGCGTGCGTAGGTGCTTACCTGATTATATTGCCGTGTACGAAACCCCACCCATCCAAATCACGTTGCCTGAACCATCTGCCTGCTGATCCCTAATTCGGCATTGCTAACTAGATTGCGGTTAATTAAATTAGTTTCGTTTTGTAATCTCATTATGTTTACGTCTGGCTCTAGGTTGCGTCAGTGTGAAATCTTTTAGTACATTACACGCAGAGGGTGTTCAAATAAAGAATGTCTTCGATCGCAAGAATTTGTAGCACGAGCCACAGGCGAGGGCGACAAACATGCGACCTGAGGCCGCCCGAGGTTTTACAAGATTTGGATAAAATTTGGAACGGAGATTGCTGATACCCTAGATTAACACATAGGCTATTTTTTATTCCGGAAAATTGCATAATTCCCGCGGGATAGTGAAAAACTATTTTTGCAGACGAAGTCGCGGGCAACAGCTCGTAAGGTATATGTTTATTGTAATAATGATAAAACGATACAGCACATGGTAAAAACATTCCGCAACATCAGCTTGGCATAAATCAATGAGTCGCATCACTCCACGTGTATGCGCACGCGCCTATTTCCGGCCCGTCCTGCGGCCTTGATTGTGGAACAAGGAGACCAATGACAATCAGACCACGACTGATGATTTGTAACTAGATTATCGGATGGGATACCGGCCAATGGAATAGTCACTACATCACTATCTGTCATGTAAGTATACACACACACACACACACACACACACACACACACACACACACACACACACACACACACACACACACACACACACAATCACGTCTTTATCCCTTACGGGGTAGACAGAGCCTAAGGTAACAAGACCTACAGGCCACGTTTTTTATTTTTTACTAGCAGTTGCCCGCAACTTCGTCTGCGTAGAATTCGTTTATCGTTATCCCGCGGGAATCACGCAATTTTCCGGGATAAAAAGTAGCCTATGTGTTATTCCAGACTATAATCTATCTATGTTCCAAATTTCATCCAGATCGGCCCAGTACTTTTTGAGCCTATTCATTACAAACATACAAAAATAGGTACAAATCTTTCCTCTTTATAATATTAGTATAAATATATATAAGAGGGGGAAAACGAGCAGACGGGTCACCTTATGGAAAGTAATCACCATCGCCCAGGGACACCTGCAAGACTTGGGGTATCACTGATGCGTTGCCGGCCCTTTCAAGAACAGGAAGGCTCGCTTTCTTCTTTAGCAAGATTGTGAGCGTATAGGTGGAAAATGGAATCAAAATAGTGATGGGTTGCTAGCCGCATCGCCTATAACATGATTCCTATTTTCGCCCATTCCCTCGATGGGCTTTTACCATCTGCGCGGGAAGAGAAACAACTGGTACATTCTATGTTTTTTCTTTGCTTCCAGACCAGAATTGAAGTAAATTAAATATCGAAAATTCAAATTTTGAATGTTGTAAGGTGCGTGCATAATAATTATAGCATTTTATTCAGACTTACTTGAGCTCTGTAATATGTTCTTGTACAAGGAAAAGATCCTTACCTGTAACAGGAAAAAAGATTGTTAACATGTGAAAAAAAAACATAATTTATATTCACAATTCTATGATAATGATCTTCCGTGCAACGCGAGAACGTGACGTGGTATTTCCTATAATAAAACGTTGCACAGAGAACACTTACTTAATCGATAAGTTAGTCCAGAAAAACTAAACTATTGAATGGGGACTATTGTTTTTTTGCTCACCAGTTGGCCCCACTGCTGACAAGGTCCAGAGGTATAGCTGCCAAAGGCGACTTTATAAGATCGGCGCCGAAACAAAGTTTTAAATCTTTAAGTATCATAATATCTGCCAATTATTCCATAGTAATTGAGACGTTTACGTGAACTCGTTCGAGACGTTTTTATATGCGAAAACTTACACTAGAGACTCAGTTTGTTGTCGTTTCGATCCGCAAGTGGCGCTGCCAATAATTCCATAGTAATTGAGACGTTTACGTGAACGTGTTCGAGACGTTTTTATATGCGACATCTTACCCTAGAGGCCTAGAGGCTCAGTTTAATAATTCGTGCGAAGTTGGAGCCGGTTGCTAGTCCGTAACTAATATTATAAATGAAAATGTGTAGATGTTCTAAGTCACGCTACCGTAATAAACTTAGGTATGTAGATAGTTTGAGTCCCTGCCCTGGGAAGATCATATGATATTTTTATCCCGGACTGCATAATTCAAGTGGGCGATAAACAATTTCTGCGCTGGTAACATAAATGCTAAACATTAGTTTATCTTTTCGTACACAGATGGGTCATTTTAGTCGGGCCTCTGGCAATTACTCCTACTTCCTACAGCTATGAGTGGGTAGATGTCCAATTATGCGAGGCTTAACAGGAATAACCCACACAATTATAAGCTTAGGGTTTCCTTATCAACGACCCTACCGCCCCAGCATCTTATTTTTCTTAATCAGTAATTATATTATGTAAATGCGCACGAAAATACGCCCAGCATTTTTACAAAGGTCAAAACAAGAGATTAATATTAATCCCATCCAAAAACATAAATCTGAAATGATAGCCAAGTTCAATACTAAAAATATGCATTGTTATTGACTTCGCCGACAAAAGAATCGATATGTATATATGGATCCGGAAAACATTGACAAATGTATCGTTATTACGCATAAACGGATAACTCACGTATAAAAAGTCGAGTGATGCTCGACATGTTTCGGACTATTTCGTAGGCCTTCCTCCTAGAGCGCTCGCCCCGGCGGCACGCTCTGCTCGCGCGGTTTTTGGACGCAACTGACAGCGGCGCACAACTACCCTCGTTTTCAATGTCATTTTTATTATTGTCAAATGTCGTACGTTAATGTGTACGTGAGTTATCCGTTTATGTGTAATGATGATTATTAAGTCTCACGGTAGTTTCATGTTGAAAATGTATCGTTCGACAAACTATTCATTTGACAACCCTTAAATATCCGCCAAACCGTAAACTTTTAATAGGGGTGCGAGTCGGGTTACCTCCGCGTGGTCAAGAGCTGCGGTTCGTTTTCGGATCCGTCCGGGGGAAGAGCAGTGCTTGGTCCGGTGCACCATGGGCATCGGCTAATGATTTCCTGGCAGTTTCTGAGGGATATCATTGACAGTTGGCTAAGAGCCCGAGGGAGGGGTCTTTTGACAGTGTTCTATTGTGCACGTTGCTGACATTTTTGTCCCAAGATTTTTGAATACTGTATTTATTACATTAACATTGGCGAAATCATCGCATCGATCGATGGGGCTATAATAACTATTACCGTACAACGTTGCCGACGTTATGTCACAAGATGTTTGAATTATATTTTTATTACTTTGACATTGGCGAACTTGTCGTCGCTATAATGACTTGTTACGCCACAAGGAAGAAGAAACTTCTCGAAAAAAAGGCTACAGTTTAATTGGGGCATTTATTTACTTGTATCAAACGTGGGCATATCTCATTGTAAACAAAACGTGACTTAATGTCTGTGTTGCATTGCGACACACCGAACTGCTAGGCGCTCGCGCAGGCCTAACTGTCGCATTGGATACTTCAATTAGCAATGGATAAAGGTGAATCCTTAGCGAAGTGACGCGAAACTACGCTGGCGAGCAGAATCACGCGTTACTTTAGCACACAGAGTTGTATAAAAGTGACTTGTTATATTTGCTCGTCAGTGTATTGACATGTCAGTGTGTACAAGCACAGCGATGCTGACGTGTCCATAGTAATAGTGCTACTGTAATAGGTAATTTCTGAATATTTGTTCCATGCTGGTCTGGGAGTAAAGGAACATAGAATTTACCAGTTGCTTCTCTTCCCGCGCAGATGGGCAGCCCATCGAGGGAATGGGCGAAAGTCTTAGGAATCATGTTATAGGCGATGCGGCTAGCAACCCATTACCACTTATACGGCCTAAATCATGCTAAACGTGGCCTTAAGGTCTTGTTACCTTAGGCTCTGTCTATATGTATGTTGTTTAATAAATTAGGCTGCTGGGGGGAAAATCGTCGCTAAATCTGGTTGACAGTTGTGTACAATTTGACACTTCAACAAAGTATTTAACACTTAAACGAGGTTCAAATTTTTCCAGCAAGAACTTAACTGTTTAAAACTTTCACGAATTGCACTCGTTCCATTATTTTCACTAATCGGGATTTAATTGCTTAAACGTTTTATACTGATTACCTCGACGTTTCGACACGTCGACGTCGACCCATATAGTCATCTTGATTTCTTTTCCACCTATACGCCAACAATCATTCTAAACGTGGCCTTTAAGTCTTGTTGCCACAGGCTCTGTCTACCCCGTAAGGGATATAGACATGATTTATGCATGTATGAATGTATTCAACACGCTGCGACGTCCATGGTCCAAGGAACGACTTTAAAATAAAAACCATTTACTAAATATACTTGTAGGCTGGCAACCCATTTGTAATAATATCCTTTGATGTTACGTGAATCATGAATGGTGCTCAATAATATAAATAACCATCACTGCCAGTTCTCGGGTCTACTTAAATATAACTTTAAAAAAAACTCGTTTAGTCCCCCTTAACCCCATCGCAGTGCATCACAAGACATTCCCACTGACAGCCTCTCATTAGAGTACCGTGCAACACTAATGACAACATTTTGGCATGCCGTTAATGTGGCGCAAGTTTTAGCACCCCTGCACTACTTACGAGAAAGATGCTTTGAAGACGTAGATGAGTCAGCCGGGATCCGACTGAGCGAGCCTCGCGAGGCAGCTGTAAAAGACTCAATATCGAACCGAAAGTTGCCTCGCCAGGTTCGCTCAGTCAGGACCGGTTAAAGGAGCGACCACACCGCCACGCGTATACGCAGCGACGTGTAGTAGAGTAGGCGTCACGTTTTCTCATACATTTTGTTGCGTAAAAGCACCGTCAACATCTTTTACGCACCGGTGTAGTCGGACCTTTAATCGGTTAATAGATAAGGCGTTGCATCTTTGTATCCCGTGTATCAAGAAAATCGACGAAGTATATTTAGTGAGCCTTGCTGTCATACTAACTCTGACAGGTTTGATACTTGAATCGACCGAGAGAGACGGCAAGAAAAACCCGAATGATGTAACCCCATATTCATAAACGCTATAGAGCTTCTGCTAACTTAGCAATCGGTTTTCCTTGTCTGTGAAAGATTTTTAAATACAGTACTTTATATAGGCAACGCATCTGAAATCCCTCCGGGGTTGCGGGTGTCTATGGGCAGTGGTGATCACTTACCATCAGGTGACCCACTTGTTCGTTTGCCTTCCTATTCATATATTAAAAAAAAAAAAAAAAAAAAAAAAAAAAGTCCGGTTACTTCCGCGTGTGGTCAAAAGCTGCGGTTCGTTTTTGGATACGTCCCAGGGGAAGAGCAGTGCTTGGTCCGGTGCACCCTGGCCATCGGTTAATGATTTCCTGACGAATTCTGAGGGATATTATTATCCGTTGGCTAAGAGCCCGCGGGAGGGGTCATTTGACCGTGTTCTACCGTACAACGTTGCTGACATTTTTTTCACAAGATTTTTGAATACTGTATTTATTACTTTGAAATTGGCGAATTCATCGCAACGATCTATGGTGCCGTATTAAAAAAAAAGAATAAATATTCAAGGTATAGTAAAAATGAATTTCTAACTTGGTGTTCCCATAACAATAACAATATTAATCGAAAATAAAGCAATTTAAGTACAACAAAAACAGAGTTCGAACTCTTATTTGAGTTTTGACATTACAACGGTTACGAATCTACTTAAACACACATCTAAAGTTTTAAGAGGAGGCACTGGGTTGCCCGAAACTTTTAACAATGCCTTGGAGAGGTACTTGCCACTCAAAATGATATACATACGTACGTAGAACACGTAGACGTTACATTTATTCTAAGGTATCTTTTGGCATATTTCAGTCATACACGAGTCGTTAAATTAATAATAATTAGAAAAAAGGAATGTCAATGAAATTGAAATAGGTAATGGCGCTCCTCCACTATCAGTTTTAAGCGCCAAAAAGTTACCCCCACCTACCTCATCTTAGCTCCCAAACTTCTTTTTTGACACTTGACATTTGAAAGTAGAAGTATTGTAGGAGCGCAGTAAACCTAGTAGAAAAATTGCGATGCCAAAGAATCGGAGTAGCGGTAAATCGGACGAAGTAGATTGAAAAAAAATCTACTGTATATAGATTTCCTGATTGCCAAGCGTTGAAAATTGTATTACCTACACATCTGAATATAAGTTGAACGTTATTTAAGAGAAGCAGTGGACCAATTTAAACGGCCGGTCGTGCTGTTCGTTACCACAATGTCCCATTTCGCGTACTCGATTGCGTCTCTCTCTTTCTTAACCATCTAGAAACGGACAGCACACTCCCACAAAGTTGCAGCAACTTGTGGTCGGCTTACAAATGACGACAGGTATATATCCTAGCTCTATTGTGTACATTGTGTGGGTGCTACCATTATACTTCCGTGGGAACTCAGTCCGCAATGGTTTCGATGTTTTAACATCTTTAAATTTCAAGGCTGTAGATAATTGGGTTATCTTGCTTTGAAACCTTTTGGAAACCTTAGTTTGACGAGTTGTAAGAGTTCTGGGCTTGACTGTACTGAATATTAATGTTGACGTAACTGGAAACCAGAGAAAAGTAATTGCTATGGAAATTTCAGACAGTATAATGTTCTAGACTTAATTTCCGTTACATTTTGCATTATATCAGCGTCGATTATTCTCGAAACGGCTATCAATTAAAAGTATACTGGTAACGTGGCACTGTAAAGATTCATGGATTAGGAGAAACCTTACTAAATTTGATATTGTAAAAACATCGCACAGCGTGCCTGGCTGGATGATACATTAAACATTATCAGGTTAGTGCCGTTTTCATGTACTGTCTTGAGCCTGTCTGTAGTGTTAGTTTCTGGCACAAAAATTAACGTCCAGAATGTGTGAACTGGGAGCACCTTTCAGGCACGCATCGGCACCAAATCACATAGTAATTTACACTTCAACACGAACACGGTTGAGACATTTGATGCGACGAAAAACTTACATTCAGCTCTGAATATTGAGGTAACTGACGACACAGATGTTAACAAGAATATAAAGCAGTCTCCAGAGATCTTACGGAAGATTTTGAAGAATTGATTCAGGTTATGACTGGGATAGAGCTGACGGAGACAGGCTACAAATACAAAATAAATGCGAGATATCTTTGTCTGTCCGGAAGTTTGAAACTCATCATATCCTTGAACTGGTGGGATAATATGAGCTGATGTTCTAAACTCAAGTCATAGTGTTTACAAACAACTGTTACAAAACGATAACCGGTTTCGATTGTACCCATTACATCTGACACGAACAATGAACGGAATAACCGACAATGAGTGGAAATGACATAACAATCGTAAAAACCATTAGGTATGTACCTTTTCGTAGTACAAAAAAGTTGGCAAGGTTTCTCGGCTAACTTCGGCTTCGTAGAGCGTTGTTTCGCTCTAACTTACTTGACGCCAGGTGTCTCTTTCCAAAGATCGAAGTACAATCTTTATGTCAAACCCACTTTATGTCACTACTAATATCAACCGGTCTTATTGGAGATCTAAAGGAGAGGCCTATGTCCAGCAGTGGACTTGTAATGGCTGAAATGATGATGATGATGATGAATTTCTTTAGCAAAATCCTGCCCGCATTAAACAATAAACGGTACCTCATTTTCAGAAATTATACGCACCTGAGGTACATTCAAGGGCATAACTATACTCGTATGTACACACAGCAAAGCGAATCGGTGAGCACCCTAGTTATCCACGTGTGTCATTCTATACACACATGCGCACTTATCCGCTGCCTTATTACGCACACAACAAAATGCCCTATCTGTGCTAATTGTGTTTTCTGACTACCTTCACGCATAGTTATTCAAACCTGCTGGTATTTTGTTCAATGGAAGCATAATTTTGCCACCAATATTATAAGCGTGGTGGCTCAGGTGTATTGACCTAGGGTTATGAAACCTAAAGAACCGGGTTCGAATCCTGCACAAGTGTATCTTTTTTGTTTTCAATTTTAAATTACTAATCTCAAAATAAACTCATGTTTACCTAAAACAAGAAAAAAAGGACGTAAAAGAATAAAACAATAAAATGCAATTATTGGTTCAAATTGTTTATTGCAACATTTAATTTTTATTGTATTAGCCTCTATTTGTGTTATTATTATTATTACCAAAAGTAATTAAATTAGCTAAATAAAACTGCACACTTTTCCTTATAGAATAATATTCATAAAATAACACACACTTTAGAGGCCAGTATGATTTTATGTTTACTAAAAAGTCTTATGTCACTAACATAATAATTATCTTGCAAATTGAATACACAACCATAATAGGGCTATTTTTAAGATGACACATAATTAATATCTTAAATTCTGGTTTATTAGGTTTAAGTCTGATAAAGATAAACGAAACGTTTTATTTGCGGACGTGTAAGTCAGTGGTGAAATGAATAGACATGTTAAATGACAGCCATTAACAATAACATCATTTCACACTGGGTTATAATCTCCACTTTGAAGCGACTAAGCTACCTATCTCGATTTGGTTTGGATTTGGACACCAGGGCCCATCGATGAGATCCAACCCCATAGCCTAAAGTAACACTGCCACTCGTTCTGCACTGTAAAACATTACTGTGTTTATATATTTAATTAAGTTAATATATTTCGTCTTCATCACTAAAAATCACTACATTTGACTTTGATTGATGTAATAATCAAAGTCAAGATATTCACGAGCAAAGGTTTCTTCTATGCTGGTCCGTTAAAGCATGTTTTTTGCTGGTCTACGGCAATGCAATCCTGCAGCATGCAGATGGTTTCGCACAGGTTGCAACGTAGCATTGTGTCTTGTTGCTGTGAAATGGGTCACTAGCGGGTGCGGCAACTACATAATGTCCAAATCAAATGGCAGGAGATGAGGCTTCAGGTTTAGGCCCAGAACGAATATTTTTATCGTGTCCGAAGTCTGCGTAAGGGTGAATCCATAATGGCACAGTCTTCCGCTGCAAAATAAATGAAGTTTAAATAAAAACATTTTTCGTCAAAGAAAGTTGTTTAAAACATTACCGATAAAATAATAAGTCATTGTTTTTAACACCGTTTGTCTACTTACCCATATCAAAAAACGCCTAGCGATTCCTTATATAAATAGTTATATTGTTTTGCTCTTTTCAACAAAGATAAATGAAAATCCATGTTTTTAAATCACAAGGTATTCGAAAGGCAAAATTAAACAGTTCGTAAGTATAACACACGGTTCATCCCGCAGCTAATAATGGCTGCCAGCGGTGACAGAGTTGTTTGTTCACAAAATCATATTATTAGAAATTTGAGGGTAGAAAACACTTTATATTGTTTAAGACGATAACGACCAAAATAGCCATCAGCTAGCAACTTTTAAACTCCAGTAAAAAGAGTCATACCTATTAATAATTATATTAAAAGAAAACACAATGCGTTTGCGTTTTTAACATATTATATAAGAGTAAAATTAAACATACAATAGACTGCAACCACCATAAAATTAAATAGTTACGGAAAAAAATAAATTATAATTTCAACCTTATTTCAAAGCCCATAAAACAGCTATTTACACAAATTGCAATACAGTAGTCGCAGATTGAACATAATTCATACATTCACCATGTAACTTGCATACCTCGGTGGCCTAGCGGTCAAAGACAGGTCGAAGATTTGACTTCTGCTTTAGTGAACCGGGTTCGTATCCGAAGAAAACGGAATATAAAATAGTAATAATAAAATGACATTTTTGGATGTTATTTCGATGGCCGTGCTGGTTGTGAGGAATATTGCTTTGGAATTGGAATCTCAGACTTGTTGAGAAATAATAATATAACATCGTCGCATCAGTGAGATGGTAACTACTCTTCGCTAGTAATAATAGTTCAATGCGTGGGATTGCATAAATTTGAAGATTCAAGGTCGAAGGAAGCTTCGATTCGGTTCTCTCGCTTACACTGGGGATGACAATATCCAATGTAAGATTAGGTAAAATATTTTTAGGACAGTCTAAATAAAAAAAATACTTTTACATTATTTTTGTAGAAGTAACTGAAACCGGAGATATTGCATTTTCAGCCTTTGAGTGTGACACGATACCGGCGGGGATTATTTTCATTTAATTTGTAATTATTTTTTACTTAATTTATTATAAACTAACTTAAATAGTTGTAACTTTCTTCATTGTTATTTTATAGTTAGTTGTTGTTTATTCAATAAACAGGTAATTTACAGTGACATTGCTCATTCATCTTGTTGCTAAAAAATCTGTACTTAGGGGGTAGATTTTATGATCGAACTCACTCACACATTCACATGTCATAGATTCTACTTAACGTTCATGTCGATACTCAACACGCATAGACGTGTGCGTGGCTGTGCTAACCGCATTATTTTGCTGTGTGTACGTTACTAAAACGTCAAAAACATCTGTACACTTCTATGCCACAAACAGTAAGGTGTAGACATATATTTGACATGATGGCTGTATCGATATTTATTCCCTCGACTGTACACACTCATAGCCAAATTAATTTTGGGATTTCCATTTCACAAGAGGAACAAGAAGTAAATGAGTAAGTTACTTGTTGTATTAACAAAACTTAGTTTATTAGGTGAAGGAGACAATCGCTAATCAGTTTACTGTAAAAAAATATAAATCTAATTTACTTAGTTCATCATGCACGATGATATAAATAATTCCTAACAAAGGGATCAATTTTAATACCGACTTAGAAACAAAGGGTTGTCACGGGATCAATCTAAATCCTTTTAAAACACTTGAATCAGTTAAGATATCATTGATTAAATCTGAATCAACTATTAATCAGTCTCGAGGAAGGGATCAGAACTCAGAACTTCATTCACTTGACACTTGCCAAGTGAAATGAGAAAGATTTTATCATGAACTGATTAGGCAGTTAATCTTTCTGAAGTTTATTCTAAATCCGCTTCCCGCACCAGGGTGAGACAAGTAAACTTTCATTTTTATTAGACGACCTAGTCTTGTAGTTCGAGAACGGACTTAAAATGCGAGATTCCGGATTCAATCTCCGGTCAAATCAGACAAGGTTTGTCTTCAGTTCTTCATCGCTGTTTAGCAAAATCTTCAACATAGATTCAGCCTATTTATACGTCCCACTGCTGGACACATGCCTCCTTTCAGAATGTTCCCACGGATTAGGAACGTCACACAAAGTCTCTAACGAGATTAAAAAACATAAGCGTTATTTTCACCAACTTAATATCCTCAAGAGCCATTGTAGCTAAGGTCACGTCACTTGACAATCCTGTCGACCCAATTTTGAATACAGGATCCAATCTCAGCGTAATAAAGCAGCTTTTGCACGTTCTTATTAAGTACGGAATCGGGTTAAGTATCTACTTTGCGTACTATTTCACATTTCCAGCTTTACAGGGGAGAATGGAGTGCACTCGACGCTGCAAATTACACGTCGGGAGGCAAAAGGTTGACGAGATATGCACTGGGTAGGTGGACACGACGTTTCATCTCGTTACACTTACTACCTCTCTTTCCGACTGAGTTATCCAGAAAAGGATGCAGTGAGTGCAGGAGGATTACAGTACGCTTGCTAGCAGTTCTAGTGAAATGTTGGAAAACATTTTAAAAGGTGAACTGCAAAAGTGAGCTTTTAGTTCGACTTGAAATGCAGGTGTGGTGTGTTCACGTAAACTAGATCGCAAATATCATGACACTGAAGCAGGTCGCGATGACGACGAAATAAATAGTGAAGACGGAATTCTGCGAGCGGCAGGAAGCCGAGCAGAATATTAGGCAGGACTGGTTTGTCGGTCGCAAAACTCCTTCCTTTGCTTTTAATTTGGTCCAAGGTTTTGTAATGAGAATAGATTACTCTACGCTTATGAACATGGCCGTTATAACGAAACTGAAAGCGAAATTTTACTAACACCTGAGGACATATTGTCTAACGTACTCGCTCCCTCGCATTCCCTACATCTTTTTTTTTTTTTTTTTTTTTTTATATGAATAGGAAGGCAAACGAGCAAACTTCTACAGTTTATCAGAAAGGAATTGTGAATGACATCACGAGCTATTGGTACCTAAGTCTCAGAAATTGACTCTACGCAGCCCAAATCAAGAATAGATGTATTTTAATAGATATGCCGTAGAATATGTTTCTAGCAAAATTAATTGACCGTGTATCATTTAAAAACTGGTAGGTACCGTAGTAAGAACTTTTTAACCAAAAATGAACACACCAAAATGATACAATAATGAAATCGCAGACGTTAAATGTGCCAGTTTGCACGCATCTTTGTTTCGGCAATTCTTTTGTAATCCATATAAAGATTCGCTAAATTTGTAATTGGCCCAAATGCGGTGATACAACCGCCGGACGATTCGACCTTCGGCAGACTTCGGGTAACTTCAGTTACATCACGACTATTACCGATTTTATGTGCACGCGCCATTTGGTAAAGTGATTCTTTGTTGTAATGTCTTAAATGGAGTAGGTAATGCTAAATGGATAGCCTTACTATGTTACTCTGCGAAAGACTGAGGTCAAGTCGTGTAAATGCTGCGCTTGCGTTGAATATTTTTGGTCAGGCTGTCAAACCGTCCTCCATCCGTTTAAGATGCCTTCACGTGTCAGCTAGTAACAGATGGAAAAATTCGAAGGCTTATCCACCTGCTAAGGATGGTGTAGGGGTATGGCACGCGTCACGAAATGACGAGGATCCGGGTGTGATTCCCGGCCATAGCTTCACTTTTCGGATTTTTTTGTGTCGTTTAGAAATTTAGTTAGGTATCTGGGTTTTAAGCGGTGCTCTTGCTATAGGTTTCTTTTATAATGAATCTGTTATAAATTTTTTGTTAAAAAAGGCTTCGTTTTACATTGAACCTGTGTCGGACAACTCAGTCGACCTTCTTAAACTTGGAGTGTCTCAAAACCTTGAGAGGCTCTCAACCCAAAGGTCAAGAAGGACAGGGACATAGGGACGAGGTTCAAAAGTAACATTCACTCAGATCTATATGTATGCATGTATAAATGCTACCGGGGTCTGCAAACGTTTGCAAGATGTGGCGCATCAATCTATATACAAGAAAGAATGTATATAAAAGAGAGTCTTGTTAGTTAGTTACACTATTTATAACTCAAGAACAGCTGTAACGATTTGGCTGAAAATTGGTGGGGAGGTAGCTTAGAACCAGGAGACGGTAATAGGATACGTTTTTTTCTTCTAAAATCTTTAAACTTCGCGTACCAATTTTATGATATCTGAAAACTGGTTTTTGGACCTTTCAAAATTCTCGTGGGCTAAGAAATGAAAAGAATCATTATATGATTTGCTACTTAATACAGATCCCTGGTATTTGACAGACATATTCCTTGAAGATCAAAGAGCAGCAAAAACGCGGGAAAAAGCTAGTTACTTATAATCTGCAGTGGGTGGCGGGCGGCGCACCTTAAAGTAAAAATATCAGTCACTTTACAGGGTTAAAAAACCACAACCTAATGCTAATTGATCGAACAACGATTTAAAAAGCCATTTACGAACGGAAGACACCGCAAAGCTTCCAGCCAACTTCCTCCAATTTAACGCGTAAAAAATTAACAATTAAAAAGTTGATACAAAAAAAATCGCGTGTCGGTGCGTTTGGAACGCACGTTTCGTTCCGCTAGTTGCACAAAACCGAGTTCAAGGCGATGCTTTGTTCAATCGGATGGAGACACTAAACGCAACGACAGAGACGCGCTTATACGCCCCAGGTGAAGTTGAAGAGAGAGGTGTAATAACCTTTTATGAAAGTGTGTAATTATCGGCTGACTGTTGACAATTCTGCTAATATTATAAATGTGAAAGTTTAGAAGTTTGATTTGCCTGTGGTACAATCACGCGTTAATGATTGCACGGATGAATATTAAATACCGGGATTAGCGTTAAGTTCTCGCGAGAGACCGATAAAGAAGTCCTTGGTTGTTGTTAATATAGCAATCGTTGTTAACGTTAAAACTTATTCTTCTTTTTCTAATATGGCCCCAGCGATCGATGCGATGATTTCGCCAATGTCAAAGTAATAAATACAGGATTCAAAAATCTTCTGACAATAATGTCGGCAACGTTGTACGGTAGAACACGGTTAAAAGACCACGTTAAAACTTATGTTGCATTTACAGATGTCAAATTTAATAGCAGTCCACGAGCACTTGCTGTCTCTCTCACTCTTATGGGTTTGATACTTGAATCGGCCGAGTAAGGGAGACAGCAAGACAAACCCGAATGCCATTCTAAGAGCTCACGAGCTGTACCTACTTAATTTCTGTTTTAATTGATTTTCCTGAGTGCGAGTTAACTCTTTATTAACTACGATGCTACTAAGAACTTTGCGCAGACAAAGTCGTAGGTGAAATGCAGTAACAAAATAATACAGAGGCAAATATTTGTTTGTTAGTTTGGGAATATCCACGGAGCTGCTAAACCGATCCTAAAAATTCGTTCACTAATATGTATTAAGCTATTGTATCTAAGCTGTACTATCTCTGCAAGATGCTGCTTTTGATCCCAGGAAAAAGTAATTTTCCTATGAGACGCAGACGGAGTTGCGGGAAACTGCTAGCGTTTATATAATTTAACGCCGTGATTTGATTTAAATAAGCTATTATAGGCAGGTTGCGTAAATATTTGAGCGTAAAGTTCAATGTTTATCGATTATTCTGCTTTCCTGGAAGTGTAAATATTTAGTTTAATGGCCCTAAATACCTAGACGGCGCCCACGCGCATAAAGAATTATTTCAGTCGATGAGTGAAACAATAAACTAGAGTACCTAAACACCCGACGAAGAGTGAGCTTAAATGTAACTTAACCTAAATATCAAATAACAGAAACCAGAGTGGGTGTACTTAGAGCAGTGGTTCCTAACCTTTTCAATGTCACTACCCCTGTGAACAAGTTGGGAATTGAGTTTACCCCTAGCTAATTTAAAATAATTAAAACCACACAAATTCGAACGAAAATATGTTTATTATGTAAGAAATTGCACGTTTAGGTAACTAGTAAGTAAAGTAAGAAAAGCCGTGCGCATGAGAGCGCCGTGCTATCGTTTACCGTACTATTATTTTGTTTATTGCTATTTTAATACTATTTCGTGCCATCCCGTGTTACCCCCCTAGAATCTCCGTTTTACCCCTGCGGGGGTAATTACCCCCAGGTTAAGAACCACTGACTTAGAGACATGAAATTCGTTAGGCAGTGGCAGAGACTGTAGGAGAGCTGAAGATCGAGTTCAAGGAAAATCATGTCCAACAGTGGTCTGACAGGCTGCCGATGACTGCGATTGACAATAAGATCGTGTACAGATATTCTTGAACCCCTATGACAGTGATATATCTGATGGCGATAGAACCCACGACAATTCAATTGTAAACATTTTCCAATTTTGCATAATCCCACAGTAGAACTTGTGAAGCCGGGCGGGGCTAACGGCACTGCAAGTTGCGCGTAGGCCGCGTAGTGTTGCCGTTCGATACTCCACTATCGATAGAGTTTCGATAGACTATCTATAGTTTAAGCAAAGACTATGGATAGTATCGATAGCTCTTCGTGCAATACTATTGATAAACTACAAAACTATCGATGGTACCAATAGTAGGTATTGTTCCTGGACGATCGATATTATCGATAAAGCTATTTCTCAAGATTTTAGTGGGATGGATAGTACTCCTAGTAAGTTTTTTTTTATGTTAGAGAGGCCAGACAAACGAACTAGTGGGTCACCTGATGTTAAATGATCACCACTCTTCATAGACACCCGCAGCGCTTTACTTTTTTGCCAGTGCGTTGTCGGCCCTAAGTATCAATCATTTTCGTAATTTTCTGTACAACATTATCAATAGTATCGATACTACCTCCTAAATTAGATAAAAAATATTGATAGTATTTCTTTAAATAGGAGATCGATACTAACGATATGGCATTTTTCGATTAAAACTATCGATAAAAAAACTATCGATTTTGCGGCAACTCTAGTTGCGCGAGCGCAGGCGACGTGTCAGAGGTCGCAATCACGCGACGCCTAGTTAGCGGTGTCATAACGGAAACGATCGAGTCTGAAGATTCCAACACCACATCAATGTACTCGTATAGTGCTCCTCCACCGTGCAGGTTAAAATAGTACTTAAATAAATAAAACTTGAAAATATAATTGTTAAACATGTAAAAGCACTGATCACCAGAATCTTAAACGACCATCGCGGGAAGAGGCCACGCAGGAATGTTAGTCTGTGTCTGACCACAGACTATAGCATTAGTGTACAAGGCAACGTTCAGAAACAGACTAACAATAGATTGCAATTTTCGCTGAAATTATTAGCTAGACACACATAATCCAGAGATTGGTTTAGGATTATTTTATAATAATCCTGTGAAGTTGACATTTTCTAAGAAAAAATCATTACATATTTATAAATAAACATCTTTCTTACATAAAAATACAATTTTTAAGGTTGTAATTATGTACGCAACTGAAATAAGCCCATATCTAATTTGGAAGGTCCCCTTAAAATAAAATAATGAATTCTCAGCGACAAAGGTTGAATGAAGAAAGGATTTTTAATTTCGACATTCCTTCAAATATCGGGATGAAAGAAAGAAAGAAAGACAATGAAAATAAGGCTTGTCGTCCACGGGAAGCTAAGGTAAATAATAATCAGTGATTAAAAATACACCTCATACACACATCTCAAAACTGTCTGTCCCGTATGAATTGTGGTATTTATTTGATCACTATAACATGTATACACAGATCAAGTGTTCATGGACCAGTCATGTATAGAATTTCAGACGCGTTAGATTCTAAAATTTAGAAAAAAAAAATTTTGAAGAAATTAGTAGGACCTTTATTTAAACAATCGATGGACGTATGAGAGTGTATGCATTTAATGCATACATATTTTTTAAGTAAAAATACATACTAGAATAGGAACAAGAATAATGGCAAGCAAAAGAATAGTCATGTGAAAAAGAAAGATCCCGTAGGAGATGCGCCAGGAACTTCCACAGCCATAGCGAAAGGAACCAGTTGAGCACACTGTGACAACTTAATCTTCTCTCCTCTGAAGACATGCAAGATGTACCCGAATAGCATGCCGATGAAGGAGTTTGAGTTTGATTCTAAAACATTTTTAAGCAGTTGGAAGGTATTTGAAGATTTCGATAGAGTATTAAAAGTGCAAAACAAAATCGAGAGACAAACAAATTCAAAGTTTACCCTTTTTCACATAAAATTCTCCATTTATAATATAAATGATGAAAAGCAAAGCGAACTCGGAACTTTATGCGCCATTTTGGAATAAAATTTGCATTTGCAAATAACAAGGAAACCAACCACATCTAACTGAAAAGGGTTAATAACTATAACAATTACATAATCTGCTAAAAGTGCAATTTTTTAAATTAAAATTTGCACGATTGCTGATTTGAACATTTAAATAAGCCCTGGGGCCTTACCATGACGTCTTAATGCGATTCAATTCCCATTCAGTTTAGGTTCGCTCGCTGTCAGACCCATACTAAAAGTGACAGCTAAAATCTGAACTGAGTCAGAATTGAATCGCATTAGGACGTCACAGTAAGGCCCCAGCAGATTGCAAAAGTCATTGTCAAAAGCGCCTATTCTACACAAGTTTCTATAAGAAATTGAAGCAGAATACTCGACTTGCTTTTCTGGATTTTTAATTGTAGATGACAGAATGTTTACATACATATTGGTCGACGTTCAAAGTGCGACGTCAAAGAGGTGGCTTAATTTTGAACCAAAAATAACCTAATCTAAAATTTTCTTTTTAGACTCAAGCTTTTTGCTGACCATGCTTTTTGTTGACTGGACTTGCATTGTCATCCGTCTTTCATATATATGTGAACCAAGCGGACTAACCGTTGAACAGTTCCCTCCTGCGGAGGCGGTCCTGACTGGATCACCAGAATTTTACTACCAGATTATTGTATTGCCATCTGTCTTGCAAATAAGCAAAATTTCAGTTCAATCGGATAAAGATATCTGCTTCAAAATTGTCAAGATTCCACCCAGACAAAAATACATTGCAAGTCCGTAAGCTGAGGGAGGCAAGGGACGACCCTCGCGCCGGCAGCTTTCTCGCAATTGCGATACAACGCGGGAACGCTGCCTGCGTGACCCTACCACGCCTTTATTCCTTACGGGGTAGACAGAGTCTAAGGTAACAAAACCTACAGGCCACGTTTAGCAAGACACTGTGTTTGATCTTTAATCAAACTAATACAACCATCTGCGGAAATGTTCCAAAAATGGTTTTAAGAGACTTGAAACATCGAAGTGAAATTGCCAGAGTATTTTTTAAATATTAAGTAGGTACTCCCAAATGGGCTCTCCGCTTAAGTCCCCTGAATAAAAGGGAACAATGAACCCATCTGCAATAAAAGGTTTTTTATTCCACTCGCCGCAGACGGGCTGGGGGAATATTTGGAAAGAACTTTCATAAAGACCCGAAGTTCTTCCGAAGGTTACGTACTTTCCTTAATCAAACGGTAATCTTGGATAAACTTGGCGCACAAGTTCGGTCTAGATGCTAGATAGTTCCAACTTTAGGTACCACAATGCGGGCTGACAATGTCATTGATAGGTGACAATTCTGTTCACATTACAAACTCGACGAGAGGCTACTATACTACAAGCCCATGGTAAAAAAATAACCTGTGAAATGAACCAGCGTGAATAACGCTTAAAAGGCTGTTACTCTGAGCATTATGTTTTTGAGTTATGAATCGCGCAAGTCCAACTCATTTTGCATCGCCGTGTGAACGAAACAAGAGTTTTGTATAAAACCGAATGTTGCGTAATTCCGCGACCGAATTTTCGACTCTAAATTCAAAATATTACGCTTTGACCTCACCCCAAGTGCTTACTAAGCCCACAAAATTAATTATAATCGAGACAAAAGTCATTAGGCAGTCGCAAGCGCATTGCAAAATTTGAGCGTCAAGTAGAGAAGAGCGACCTGCTTTCAATGAGTTTTGAAATTCGAATTTGCAAACGAAAAAAATGCAACAAACGTCATTGCAGTTTTCGAGAGATTAAGGGCCTGTTTCACCAATCTCTGTTAAGTTCCAGTTATCGTAAGTGTCAGTTATCTATAATGACATTTCTGTCTTTTTCGCAGTAATAAATAGAGACGGAAACATAGATAGTAGTAATCAGAGGTAGTTGATAAGGTTGTTGGTGTAGGGGGTAATCTCTGGATCACTTGACCGATTTTGAAAATTCTTTTACCAATAGAAAGCCACATTTTATGGGTGTCCTAGGGTATTTTTAATTCTTCGCGAACGAAGTCGCGGGCAAAGGCCAGAGTAAAATAAAGACCACTACGTGATTTTTCATAATTCCCACGAAATTTTTGGATCGTTGCCTCCGACGTGTTGCTCAAAGGTTTAAGACAGAACAAAATGATCAGTTATTATTTTTAGATAAGTTATAGACCGACCGCTTAAATGAGTCATCGCACGCGCGGTACAGGCGCGCGGGGTAGCCGACAAAGGGGACCGAGAGAGGTCTGCCGACTATTTTAGACGGTCGGTATATAGTAACCGTATTTTTGCTTTGCTTTTAAAAGTTGAGTTTACCTTACCAGACAGGTTGTCTTAGTCACTATTCTAAGGTAGATTGTCACGCAGAAAATAAACCCATAAAAGAGGGAAAAGATGGTTATAAGTGTAAGACTTGACGACACCTAGTTTGCATGCTCTGACGCTGTACGAATAATCTTCAAAAGAAGGGATGAACACAAAATCTTACGAGTATTACGCCATAAGCTTTTTCGGAGAAAATGTTACGAACCAAGATGGAAAGTAAGCTTATACCGTACACAATGTAATCGCTAGTAAATCTTTTTTATACAACAAAGAAGGCAAACGAGTGTGTAGTGTACCTGATGGTGAGCAATCAGAAATCTCTGGTCATGGATATCTATAACAGGAGCATTACAGCGTTCAGGTTTCATCGGAAATCTTACTCTTCCCGCTGGAACCCAGCAGTGCAACTCCTGCTTGCAAGATAACTATCCTACCATCAGTAAAACTCCAATGTTAACTAGTTTGTTAGCAAGCTAATGTTAGAGGCATCATCGTCATCGGGCTGTTAGTAGACCGCTGCTGGACATAGGCCTCTCCTAAGTGGACAATCTCTATAAAAAATACAAGCGGCACCAGCGGGGGAGGGCGGGAATTCTCAAACCTGTAATTGCACAGGTGCCGCGAAGAGGCAACCCCACCCCGGGGTGGTTGTGGGATATGAGTACCCGGCTTAGAACACGCCATTTTACAGTAGGTACGTGAGCTCTAATCTTACAAAGCCCTTACGGTTTGTCTTGCTGTCTCACTTACTGAAAGAGAAAGAAAGAAAGAAAGAGAAACATTTATTTACACACATTCGATACACGTAGACATAAAACAAGGAGAAATACAGTACTAAATACTACTGCTACTGAATACTGTGCTGGCTTTGATACTTGAATCGGGGGCCGATGGTAGGTACAATCTTCGTCATATCTGTGGTGTACCGAACTATTTCGCTGACTTGGATGCTTCAAATTATATGACGCTGACTCTGACTGTACCCGAAACGGAAACCAGAATTGCATTCTAAGAACTAACCGTACCGTCTTCGGCTTGTCGTATCCAGTCACTTCCTTTCGCAAATAATAGGAAGAGGCGCCGGTCGCTTTTATTGGGATTGGCAAAAACGGATTAAAAAGCTTGGAAGGGTTTATTTTTAATTAGCGGCATCTTTATGTAATCTCTGTTGTTGCTGGGAGGAGCAGGGGCTATTTCGAAATTTGAATTTTTTATCACACCGTCCCTCCACGCTCATATTAATGACTTTATCTTAATAAATTCGTGCGTGACTCACTGTGGAACCCTCTATGTCACAGAGTTGTTACATAGAGCTGACAAAGAAACTCGTGTGATGTTTACTGTGAGACCGTTCTACGGTGGGTCAGGAATCAAATGCTTCGACTGTACCAGTCTAAGTATAATAATAAACAAGTAAATATTTTGGGCCAATTGACGTAGTCCCAAACTAAGCAAAGGTTGTAATATGGGTACTAGGCAACGGATAAACATACTTACATAGATACGGATAATATATAAATATATATTTAAACATCCAAGACTCTAGAACAAACATTCGCATTTTTCATACAAATATTATTATCTGCCCCGACCGGGGATCGAACCCGATACCTCAAGCTTCATAGTCAGGTTCTCAAACCACTTGGCCATCCGGTCGTCGTATTAAGTCAGGGAATGGACCCAATACATCGCAGTTTGTTCATACTTAATCATGCATATGTTTTGAAAAAAATACTTTATGCCATGTCTCGTGCCAGTAATTTCACCGCTGTCTTACTTTCCAGGCCGAAACAGCAGTGCACTGCTGCTTGGCGGCAGGATTAGCGAGTAAGACGGTGCAGCGATCCTTACGGATCCTTACACTTCTTTCTTTTTACTGCTGTTATTTTTTTTTAAGTGCAATACAATTTTTACATAGAATACATAGATACGAAGTCGCGGGTACTCTATGTGTAACGTTTTAACGTAAGCCAACCAAGCCGCAAGAGTAATTCAGCCTAATTTCCCAGAGTAAGTCACAGCTTTTCAAAGCGCGCCTGATCCAATTTGGGCGCACAATTAAGAGCGCGCCATTCACGGTCTTCACGGACACGTCGGTATTCAGCGCGAGTAGCCGGCCTTAGTGATGAATCGAGCCGGATCGACGGCTTGATTGATATTTCGTACACAACCCTAATAGTGGTGCGAGTCACGGGAGGACGGATAAAAAAACAACATTCAAAATTCGAAATTTATTTTTGCAATTTGGCCGCCGAGGGCTCTTTTACATGTATTTTTTGAAACTACCAGCGCATTCGGAATTCATCATTGCCAAGAAAATCATTTTTTCATAATTTTTTCATTGGTCTTGGAAGACGATTTTAGAGTTTCATCATCATCTCCAGCCTATATACGTCCCACTGCTGATGCAGCTCATGGTAAATTGCTCACTACCCGCCCGCACCTCTCGATCCCCTTTGTCGTCCTACCCCGCGCGCTCCTGTGCCGCGCGGGCGAAGACTCATTTAAGCGGTCGGTCTATAGGTAGGTGCATTATAATGTAGGTAGGTATGTTTCGAAACAGAACGATTTCAACCGTGCATGAGATGATTTAGGGCCTGTTTCACCATTCTCTGTTAAGTTCCAGTTCTTAAGTGTCAGTTATCTATGATGACGTCTCTGTCTGTTTCGTAGTAATAAATAGAGACGGAAAGATAGTTAGTTAGTTTGACATAAGCATCAAATTTTAACTTAAAACGGCTGCCTCACGAGGCAGCTTGCCTAGTCAGGACCTGGCTTATAAATAGCTATATTCTCGTGATTTGTTCATCCTATTTAACTGTCCTAACTGCAGCTAAGTTTACCTTACAAGGCGTATTTAATAAGTACTGCTAGATATTGAAAGTAAGATAGCCAAAGGTATCCAAGGAAATAAAAAGCGCTTAAAGTCTAAGCCTTGGACCAAACATGGCTTTACTTCACTTAGCGACATTGCTTCTCAAACACCAACTCGATGCCTTGGGAACAAGGTTTAGTTTACCGCTGCACGGAATCAGGGTCACAAGAAAACTATCTCTTCGGTGTTTATTACGATTTATACCGAGATCGTGATCCATTTAATAATTACTGTGGGCTTCCTTGCATCTTCTTCTGTTCTATGAATAGAAGAGTGACAGGCTGGCCTGTGGAGTTGTAACAGTTTAAAGCCAGTAACTAATCTGAAGAGACTTCATCTACAACTGTCGTGGCAACTAAATTGTCACCATGATTTCATCCGTAAATAAATTTCCTAATGACTGCAAATTAGTTAACATTAAATTAAAACTGCACAACACAGAAGATATGAATAAAACAATTGACACCAATTGATCCAATCTCAAACTGTGCAAAGCTTGTTGCATAAGAACAGGCATTAATAAAAAAATAACATTTATTTCAGACTCAAAGTCATCATGTCAATCATGTTATAGGCGATTCGGCTAGCAACCCATCATTAATTCGATTCCCCTTTCCACCTATACGCCCACATCACAAGCATGCTAAACGTGGCCTTTAGGTCTTGTTACCTTAGGCTCTGTCTATCCTGGTAGGGATGTGTCGCAAATAGCGACATCTGTGACTTATTGTCGCAACCACTGCGTACCTCGCTTTGAGGGTCGAAAGGTATTTTTTTTTTATACGAATAGGAAGGCAAACGAGCAAGTGGGTCACCTGATGGTAAGTGATCACCACTGCCCATAGACACCCGCAACCCCGGAGGGATTGCAGATGTAAGTGCTTTGGCCAAGCGCGAATAGACGGCGTTATTTTGAGACAGCTTGTAAAATGGCGTCTTGTAAACGTAAGGTTGCCATCCGTCCGGGTTTCCCCGGATTTGTCCTAGTTTAGAGGGCATCCGGGGAGCGTCCGGGGAAGGTTTCATTTGTAGACCGGGTTTTAAAATATAAATAAATAAAAAAAAATTGTGCCGCCCGCGAGACACGCACTATGCTCGCACACCACGATCAACCGACGAACCAAGTATATTCACCGTTCCCCCACCCCTCCCGTCACGATCTTGTCGACATGTAGGCCAGGGTCGATAATTTTTGAGACAAAATAAAATTATAGTAGGATGAAACCCATTAGAAAAGGTAGAGAATATTACAAAAATGAAAGGAAAAATAAATTACGGTCGATCTGAGGTCGGGAAGGGGGGGGGGGAGTATTTAAGGGTGAAAAACGGTTTATCTCGATTTCCGGCAAAACTACAAGTCTTATGAAAAAAAGTTAAATCGCAAAGTTGTAGGTAATAAAAAGATCTACAACTTTTGTTTTTACACTTTTTTCACATAACCTCAAAATTTATGAGAAAAATTCAAATTACCAAGTTTTTGGTTTTTTATTTTTATCTTTTGCAAAAATAATTATTTTTTCACGAAACTTGGTGAAAACTTACCTTTTTATGTCCCGAACATACAGTAATTTTTTTGATTTAAAAGATTCATTTTTTCACCTTATTTTGACTAATTATCGAAAAAGCACCCTAATTTTCAATCGAAAATTCTCACGTCAAAATATCTGCTTTTTTAAAAAAGTCGGTGCCTGTTTTGTTCGTTGAAATCTCTACTTTTTGATGGTATAAAAAAATATATACATTACTATGGTAAATGTTCTCAGAAAATGCAAATGAACGAAAAGAACATTATGTTCAATTTTGAGCTATTTATTAAAATTAAAACTAATTATTCGTTAAACGTAAGATTTCATGTTACATTGATAAACAAAAAAAATACGAATCCATAAAACATAAAGATTGCAAAAAACATTCGAAAATCGTTTTTTTTATATTAAAAAAAATTGGATTTGAAGGGGATTTCATCTAAAAAATGTGACTGCTGCGATTTTTTTCAGTAATAAAGTTGATTTATTAAATTTTAATTACATTTATGTCATAGAAAATCTCATAATATATAAATATACATGTAAATCGTACTATTGAATTTCGATACTTTATACTGGTTACGTTATTCATTATAACAGAGAAGTGATTAGAATGCAAGACAAGGTATTTATAAATGACAAGATTATTGTATTTAAGAAAATTATAATGAATAACGTAACCAGTATAAAGTATCGAAATTCAATAGTACGATTTACATGTATATTTATATATTATGAGAATTTCTATGACATAAATGTAATTAAAATTTAATAAATCAACTTTATTACTGAAAAAAATCGCAGCAGTCACATTTTTATATGAAATCCCCTTCAAATCCAATTTTTTTTTAATGTTAAAAAATCAATTTTCGAATGTTTTTTGCAATCTTTATGTTTTATGGATTCGTATTTTTTTTTGTTTATCAATGTAACATGAAACCTTACGTTTAACGAATAATTAAAGTTTTAATTTTAATAAATAGCTCAAAATTGAACATAATGTTCATTTCGTTTATTTGCATTTTCTGAGAACATTTACCATAGTAATGTATATATATATTTTTTATACCATCAGAAAGTAGAGATTTCAGCGAACAAAATAGGCACCGACTTTTTTAAAAAAGCAGATATTTTGACGTGAGAATTTTCGATGGAAAATTAGGGTGCTTTTTCAATATTAAGTCAAAATAAGGTGAATAAATGAATCTTTTAAATCAAAAAAATTACTGTATGTTTGGGACATAAAAAGGTAAGTTTTCACCAAGTTTCGTGAAAAAATAATTATTTTTGCAAAAGATAAAAATAAAAAACCAAAAACTTGGTTATTTGAATTTTTCTCATAAATTTTGAGGTTATGTGAAAAAAGTGTAAAAACAAAAGTTGTAGATCTTTTTATTACCTACAACTTTGCGATTTAACTTTTTTTCATAAGACTTGTAGTTTCGCCGGAAATCGAG
Source organism: Pandemis cinnamomeana (assembly GCA_932294345.1). Taxonomy (NCBI): domain Eukaryota; kingdom Metazoa; phylum Arthropoda; class Insecta; order Lepidoptera; family Tortricidae; genus Pandemis; species Pandemis cinnamomeana. The sequence goes on from OW028721.1 coordinate 12,083,973, forward strand.
ATAAACCGTTTTTCACCCTTAAAAACTCCCCCCCCCCCCCCTTCCCGACCTCAGATCGACCGTAATTTATTTTTCCTTTCATTTTTGTAATATTCTCTACCTTTTCTGATGGGTTTCATCCTACTATAATTTTATTTTACTTTTTATTATTTTCAAAGGTATCGACCCTGGCCTAATGTCCGGCTTTCGGACTATAAAATCCGGGGTTTTCACGCGTCTTGTCCTGTTTTCCAAATTTTAGAGATGGCAACCCTATGTAAACGGGACTATTAAAAAACCAAGCTGGAAATCAACAGTGTTCCTCCACCGTCGATACCCTCACGGATCCAAGACTCCAACAGGATGAAGACGTGATTTATGTATGTGTTGTATCTTAGTAAAAACCTAAAAACAATATTTTTTTACACGAGAAGCTAAACTTTTTTTTATTTCTTTTGTGAATTGTATAGCTGTTTCTTTATATTTGTACAATAACTAATTACTTACTTATTCACTTACTTTCAGCAACAGCTACAGCGTACGTCAACACTAAAAAAAAGCGCTCATACCAAATTTCCTATGACCAGGATCATGGCATCAAATCAACTTAGGTATCATACTTTTCGGGCGAGGGAATAGCGCACGCTACCATCTTGTCATTAAGTGTTCCGTAGTGAGAGTGGAATGCGTGGGCTTAGTCGAGTGCATAGGGCGTTGATTGCAGATTAGTTACTTATTATACTGTGGTGGTAACTTACCTTTGAGATCGGCGAAAGTAGGATAGCTGTAAGTGATTCACTGATTATAAGTAAGCGTCTGTTATTGTTGGGAATGGCGAAGTAGAATTCAATGGAAGCATTTATTCATGTATCGATAAGATAATTACAGAGATGCTTATGTTTAATGTTAATGTCACATCAATACTCGTAGCATTGTCTTTTTCCCATTCAACTATTTAGACAAGGACGCAAGGTCAAATAGCGAATGACGGCAATTAGTTTCAGATAGACAAACTGTTAATTAACGATCTGTCATCCCCCAGGGGTCAACGCCCCCTTTACGTTGGTCCCAGAATAGTGATCTTATACTAAACGATGGTTAGGGTGACAATAATTTTACAGAAAGCGTGGACTGGCCGCGAACTGTAAATGGGTTTAGGCAGTTTCAAGATGTAATTTTTCTTTAGCACATTTATTAAGGCTTGTAATTAATTTATCTTTATATTTAAGAAAACTTGGAAAATGCTTTACAGACTAGACTTTTTACGGGGATAGTAAATCCTTGCGCGAGGTCTGTCCGGGCCGCTAACACCGTCTTCTTCCTCGCTAATCTAGCAAGCGGAGCTTGCGCTTCTGTTTCGTCGTGAAGAGTAAAACAGAAAAGTCACTGGTTACGACATACGAGGTATTTTATCTTTATCCTCTAGACTGGCAACGCATTTTGCATTTTGCATCCAGAGCTTCTAGTGTGAGTAATTGAGACAAAAATGACCGAACGCGTTCGCAAAGTCTCAGCAGCTACGAGCTAATTAGCCGCGCCTCATCACTCTTCAACGCAAACGCGTTCGCCAAGTTAGTGACCACAAAATAATTACACTTTGCGCTCTGGTATTACCGTTACATTAACTCTCTTTTGTTTCTTGGCATTTCTCGTAGTTATCCCTACTCACTGTTGTAGCATGGTCACCGTACTTATGACAGACTGAGGTGACAATAAATCCCTCGAGGCGAGTTTACGACGTCTCTTTCATCTCAATACGTCACACGATGCAGCTATAACAACACAGGCCCTTACAATTTGACAACTGGCAATGTTATTCTTTGAAAATCGTCTAAACGTTTAAGTGGTAGGTGTCAGGGGTCTAAAAATTCGTTAGGAGACTGCCACAATACGTAGTAGAAATTAGAAGAGGGCGGCTTTGACGAGAAATATTTGACTAGTACAGCCATTTTGTAGAAGGGCTTAGTATAGTTTTTTGTCGCCCGCAGTGAAGTTTTTGTTGCCATTTCGTTCCACTAGGAGCGCTGTAAATTTGTCTATAATAATTGAGGCGTTTTACGCGAACGCGTTCTATTTTTTTTCTATAAAAAACTTACACTGCGGGCTTTGATATTCTCCAAAGGCTATACAAATAGAGTTACTAATTTTTGAGTGCCTTCTCTCCGATATTAATATAGTGCATTGGGGTAAATTCGAAATTTTCCCAAATTCGAAACTCGTGGATATCCACTAAACGGGGAACAATTACATAATCTAGCAACGCTTAGCTAGAAGCTTTGGCTTCTAGATAAACGTTGCCAGATTATGGGATTTTTCCTCATTTAGTGAATATCCACGAGTTTCGAAATTCCCCCAATTTCGAATTTACCCCAACGCATACAGGTGATTCTACTATTACAATGAAGTAGTTTCTTCCAAGCTAGTCAGAATGTACCAGTTGCTTCTCTTCCCGCGCAGGTGGTAAAAGCCCATCGAGCAAATTAGCGAAAATTATAGGAATCATGTTATAGGCGATGCGGCTGGCAACCCATCACTATTATGATTCCCCTATCCACCTAAGCCTGACATACTAAACCTTGGCCTTTCAGGTCTTGTTACCTTTAGGCTCTGTTTGCCCCGTGAGGGATAAAGACGTAATGAAGTACATGGGTATAAAATCCTACAGCACACCAAGCCCCGAGCTTCTGTGCAATGATGCGACAAACGCGACTGATTTGTCGACCCAATAAACACAAATTAACCTACTTCAACTGATGTAATAAATAACAATCGACTTGCCTTTAAATTAAGGGGCGATGCGAATTAAATAGATGAGAATTTCTTGTTAACCACATGTCGGTAGGTATAGAAAAACACCGTTTTGAGACGAGCCAAGACGCTGTAACAATGTACCAGCGATAACACTAATAAATGTTATAAAGAAACGCGAGTTTCGTATTTCGAAATAAGGAGCCTGTGCGTTATTTGATATCATAGAAAAGTCAGTCGGCAAACAACAAGCAATATCACAACAAAATAACACTACTGCAATCAAGGGCGGATCCAGGTTTTTTTTCTAGGAGGCACAACGGGCGAACGGGCAAAAACAACAATAACTTTTAGAAATAAACTTGAAGTCCAAAGAACACAAAAATATCTTCTATGGGGGGCGCTTGCCCCCGTGCCCCCCACCCCCTCTCTAAATCCAGCTCTGGCGGTCACTACTAAGTAAGTTAACCATTCAATAATGAGACTATTGGAGGTTAAAAATAAGAGCAACTGCATTGCGAGGAAGTTTTATTACAAGAATTATTAAATTTTATTATGAACGAAGTTATTAATGTAATTTAGTTAATTTAATAACCATTCACAAATTATCCAAAGTAATTTTAATTTTGTGACGGTTTATTTGCATCGTGTGCGTAAATTTTCCGTCTAAGGCGTTAACTTGGTCTTAAGTTGTTCTACATCTAATATTTCCACTGTTTTCGCACACAAAACACAAAGTAAGTAGGTATAGCATAGTAGGTAGGTACACGCTGCTCTTCATGGTCTGGTTATATTAAATTTACCTAGTGATACATAAATAGCTTGAACTTGGCTTGACACGCCACTGCGTGTCTAGATCACAGGATCACTTGAAGACTTTTGACAACAACTGACAAACAAGTCTGTGCGACTCTGCGTAATACGCAGTTGTGTGCTGGGGGGCTACTCCGTAATTCGATTTTCGTAGTTCGTCTCGTACCGTCCCTCACACTCTCAAATCAATGACTATTAGTATGAGCGGAACGGCACCAAACGAACTTCGAACATCGAATTTCACAGACAGGCCTGTACGTTTAGTCGCTTATACCTCGCCCCCCGCGAAAAGTAGCAGAAATACTATGCATAGATAAGCTAAGGTACCTACATCATGCCCTGACTTAGCGTCAAAGACGTCTTGCCGTTCTGCGTCGGACATTTCCACTGCCTTAAATAGTATTATCGGCTTAGGACGGATCCGTTGTTCCGGATTAAGACGAACAATGGATTCACGCCGCGACGGGCAACATTGAACGTTCGAGATTCAAAATATTTTGTAACGGTTTCGGGACTTTCGTTTAGGATAAACAAGAGACGATCGGTGTTGATGGTATCAAAGGAAAACAGGAGCGTCAGCGATTGTTTCCTATCAATTTAAGTACTTACATTCAGTACATCTGTAGAAATTGTACAATCAACATTTATTATGTCCGCACAGTCAAGCACTAGTTGAACAATTTAGTGACCTGTCACCTGTCACTTATTTGTTAATTAAAAACATGTCAAACCATCGAATGACTCAAGAATTTTACTTCTTGATTTTTGTATATATTTTTACGGTTTTACCTTTTAGAAATTCATTTTAATTTAGTTTAAATAAGTAATAAATTAATTAAGTGTGGTCGCGCCTTTAAGTACGACACGTCATTGCGTATACGCGGCTGTGTGGTTGCTCCTTTACTCAATTGTAGGCATGATGAGGATGTGCTAGGGATGTTTCAAAAATTAAAGTACTTCAGGAGCCTTCATTCAGTTTTGGTTCGCTCGCTGTCAGTTCTATGACAGCTAAAACCTGAACTGAGTCGGAATTGAATCGCATTAAGACGTCATGGTAAGGCCCCTTTAACAGTCATTGATAGCATTGATTAGAACGTCATAAAAGCGGAAAAATTTATTTGTCTGTTAAATTACGATTGTAAAGGAAATTCAAATTACGTTTCCAGACTTGTAAAGTTTCGAATCAATTTAGCTGATTAAATATGAAATTCCTTATTTGGCTTCGTCTTTATAGATACATAATTAATCAACATAAGTTTTATTAACATTTAGTAATGAAAACAACTTTAATTTGTAGAACTATTTGGCCATTGACGGTTGTTGGCGTTGCAAATAGTTATTTTAAGTTTCGGATATTGTCTATTATTCTATTATTTGAAGTTGCTTTTTTGTACGTGTTTCTTAAGTCACTGTCTATGTTTGTTTGTCTTATTATAATTGCAATATCAGCTGCTTTGATTTTTACTTCTCTCTCACATTTCTGCTCCTTTTCTGCTAAATAGTTATCGAATCCGCTTAAACGGTGTCATTAGGAAGTATCTTTGCTAAATTTGAAATATATACAGGTATTTAAGTGTTGTTTTTAGCCGAATAAATTCACCTTTATAGACGTTGTCCTACTAAGACTTAAATTTAACTAATTTCAAACTTCGCTAATATGATTAGATACATTAATCTCGATTGTAAAGGTCACAGGGCTTGTGGCTAATGTAAATTGTTTGAAACAATCGTAATTTCAAACTTAACTTAGACCAGCTCAATCCAGCAATATTGAAGTTTATTTAGGTGGTTTCCGATTGCTGAATCATTTAATTTTAGTAGTTTCTTAACCTGTTTCGATCGGCTAGACGTCTCTGCTTTTTTAATGTTAACCTTGCCTGTAGTAGGAACTATCAAATGAATCAAGAATTTTTATTTCTTGATTTTTATGTTTACTTTTACGGTTTTACCGTTAGAAATTAAATTTCTAAATGTCACTAAAAACTGTGTTTTCTCTTCCCTAGTGAGCAGTAGATGTTCCACGGGAGTTTGTAGTTGTGTCGTACACACATAATTCAAACAGATGATGCTTAGCGACAAAAAATCGCATAGTAACAAGGTCTCGTGACAGCTAGGAACAAGTAGAGAAATTCGAAGACTACCCACCTGCTATGGGTGGTGTAGGGGTATAGCACGCGTCACGGAATGACGAGGATCCAGGTTCGATTCCCGGGTATAGCTTTACTTTTCGGATTTTTTTGTGTTCTAATTTTCAGTGACATCTAGAAACTAGACTTTTGTATTTGTTTTACGTTTATATTAGTAGGGATTTCCTTCGACGACAGTTGTTCAATATTGATTTCTATATACATTCTCCCGCTTATTGTCGGTACCACCATTTTAGGTTCACACATCAATCAGTGACTGTCAATTCTCGAGCAAGAACGAGACGGATGACGCGAGCTAATGATCTTAATTACGTTGACCTAGTCTTGCGAGGTGATCTGATACCCTTTAGTGATTGAGATCATGGGAAGATGATTTTTGCAAAACGATTGCTTAAGATCCGGCTTCATTTTATCGTGATCTTACATACATAAATCACGCCTATCCCTTACGGGGTAGACAGAGCCTAGTAGCAAGACCTAAACACCACGTTTAGCATGATCGTGGAGAAATCGTATGGAAAGTGAAATCAAAATAGTGATGGGTTGTGAGCCACATCGCCCATTATGACATGATCCCTAAGATTTTCGCCCAACCCTTCGATGGGCTTTTACCATCTGCGCAGGAAGAGAAGCAACTAGTGCATTCTATGTTTTTTCTTTGTTTCCAGACCAGCATCTTAACGTGATCTTAACGTTACAGTAAGTATATAGATATCCACGTCATTTTACTTACTCGATTTTGTATCAGACTTGGAGTAAGAGGAATCAAAGCGTGTTTACCTGAAAACAAAAAAAAACCGTTACTTAAGTATAGGCAACAAGATAAAATGTAAAATTAAATAAACCCCCCTATAAATTGTATGCCAAAATGCCTTACTTTGAAAAAGAGCTGACACTCATCAAGCTGTTGGACCGATTACCAAACATGGCCAAGAACCGCCGCAAGGAAACTGGCTTTCGAATTTAAAAAAAACATCCAAAACGGTATATCCCTTTGAGAGTTACGATGCTACAGACAGACAGACACACGCGCACACTCCGTCCGCCAAGCTGCTCTTCGCACCCCGTGCCACCTGATTTTGGCTATATCTACATCCTACCTCTCTCTCTGCTCTACCCGAGAGCCGGCTCTACTAGTATCCACCTCCTACCTATACATACATACATACATACATACATACATACATCTATCACGTCTCCATCCCTTACGGGGTAGACAGAGCCTAAGGTAACAGGTACCTACAGGCCACATTTAGCAAGATTGTGGGCGTATACACGGAAAAAAAAACTTAGCTGTGGTAACTAGGAATTAGTTGGCGCAGCTAAATTCCTTCGAAACTATAGGGACATCGAAGTATTTAGCTATCGTTGCAAAGAGTTTTTCGCTACCGAAACTTGGCTGTGATAGCAAATATTCTTAGTTGTGATCACTTTGAAGTTTGGGAAACTTAGCAGTGACTGCTAATCATATTAGCTAAAATTAGTTGTGGCTGCTAAGTATATTAGCTATATTTAGCAGTGACAGCTAATTTAATTAGAAATATTTAGCGGTAGCTGCAAACAAATTTGCCGTAGCTGCTAATTACTTTAGATGTGCCAATCAAAATAATTCGTTGCATCGGCGAAAGTGTTGGCTGTAGCAACTAAGTTAGTTTGATACTCTATCGCATTTCTTTAGCGGTATTCGACAACGAGTTTAGCTGCAGCTGCTAAAAGGGTTTGTTACTATAAGAAAGACTTAGTTGTGAGATGTAATCAAGTTAGTTGTAGCTGCTAATTAAGTTTGTTACAGTTACTAAGAGTCTTAGTTGTGGGATGTAATCAGTTTGGCTGTAAGTACTAATTGGGTTTGTTACTGTAACCAAGAGTCATAGTTGTGGGATGTAATCAATTTAGCTGTAGCCTCTAATTGGGTTTGTTACTTTAACTAAGAGTCTTAGTTGTGGGATGTAATCTGTTTAGCTATAAGTGCTAATTGGGTTTGTTACTGTAACTAAGAGTCTTAGTTGTGAGATGTAATCAGGTTAGCTGGAGCTGCTAATTAAGTTTGTTACAGTTACCAAGAGTCTTAGTTGTGGGATGTAATCAATTTGTGGCCCGAGGAAGCGACCGCCACTGCGATACGGCAACCCGTGCACACACCTGCAAAGTCTGATAGACCGGGCCCGTTAACGTCCTAACGAAATAGAAGCAGTAACGTGCACACTAGGCTACTCAGACTCGCTTCCTGTGTCTGTTACAAGATAATCATTCAAAATCATCTCGGGTATATATGGACGCTCGGTCAACCAAACGATAGCGCGATGTAACTTGCGCGCAGCGCCATCTGTTGGCGTATTTCGTAAGCTCAGTTGCTGTTGGCCTTAATACTTATCGTTACTTATAGCCAAAGCTGCAAAAAGTTCTTGGCTGCCACACTTAAGTCTGATTTGCTACGACTGCTAATATAATATTGCTGTTCATTGCAAAGTAAATTTGTTGGTGCGACTAAGATTCTTAGCAACATTAGCAAAAAAATATTTAGCAGTTGCAGCAAATAATATTAGCTACAGTTTGTGAATAAGTTAGTCAAAGCTGCAAAAAGTTCTTGACTGCCACACTTAAGTCTGATTTGCTACGACTGCTAATATAATATTGCTGTTCATTGCAAAGTAAATTTGTTGGTGCGGCTAAGATTCTTAGCAACATTAGCAAAAAACTATTTAGCAGATGCAGCAAAGAATATTAGCTACAGTTTGTGAATAAGTTAGTCAAAGCTGCAAAAAGTTCTTGGCTGCCACACTTAAGTCTGATTTGCTACGACTGCTAATATAATATTGCTGCTCATTGCAAAGTAAATTTGTTGGTGCGACTAAGATTCTTAGCAACATTAGCAAAAAAATATTTAGCAGTTGCAGCAAATAATATTAGCTACAGTTTGTGAATAAGTTAGTCAAAGCTGCAAAAATTTCTTGGCTGCCACACATAAGTCTGATTTGCTACGACTGCTAATATAATATTGCTGTTCATTGCAAAGTAAATTTGTTGGTGCGACTAAGATTCTTAGCAACATTAGCGAAGGATATATTAGTAGATGAATCAGAAAAAAATTAGCAGCCGTTGCAAAAATGTTATTAGTGATTGCAAAATGTATTTATCAAACGTATCAAAGATATTATCTGCTGTCTAACACATGTAAAATTAGTAATAGTAACGAAATTTTTATCCACTATAACTAAGAATTATTAACGGTTACAACTAACAGCAATTACTAAATTATTTTGTTGATAAATTAGCTATAGTTGCTAATCAATTAGTACTGTTAGCAAATTATTTGAAATTCGTTTAGCTAAATATCGTTATCAGTGGTAGCTAACTGGTTTTAGTTGCTATAGACATGGCCTTGTTACAGTTGCAAACAAATTGTATGCCACAGCAAAGAAAATTTCAGCAAAGGGAGCTTAGCTATCACGGCTAATTCATTTCTCTCCGTGTAGGTGGAAAATGGAATCAAAATAGTGATCGGTTGCTAGCCTCATCGCCTAAAACATGATTCCTATGATTTTCGCCCATTCCCTCGATGGGCTTTTACCATCTGCGCGGGTAGACAAGCAACTGGTACATTCTATATTTTTTTCTTGCTCCCAGACCAGCATGGAAGTAACTATCTCTAACTAACGTAACTAACTCCTCCCTATGTTTAGCCAAATTAATTAACCTAATGATTTAGTCAACAAAGCAATTCAGTATATGTACACACAGATAAATGTACAGATTGTCCACGGTCCTCTAATTCAATATACGACCAATTGACGGACAAGGCTATCGTATCGAATTGGACAGATATCTCGACTCGTTAACATACGTGTATATACTGGTATAGCATTCATCGAGGGAATGCGCGAAAATCTTAGGAATCATGTTATAGGCGATGCGGCTAACAACCCATCACTATTTTGATTCCCCTTTCCAAAAGCCCACAATCATGCTGAACGTGGCCTTCAGGGGGCCGATTTTAGAAAGCACATGCGTGAAAATGCCACCATTTGAAATACGAGTCGCTTAGAAGATAGACGGCTCTCATTAATCTTGTGAACTAGTCAAAAATTTGATTAGAGCTGTAATGCCTGTAATTTTGAAGAAACAGATTTTTACCGCTTTTGAGTGGTACTTTCGAGTGATGTGCTTTCAAAAATCGGGGCACAGGTCTCGTTACCTTAGCCTCTGTAAAGGATAAATACGTGATTTATGTATGTATAGCAGTTTTTTAACCTCCCACGCAAAATGTATTGTAAGTTTCGACGTCGATGTTTTTGTCGAACATTTACCTATACTTAAGTCCTAAACTTCACGAAAGACAAAATAAACCTATTCTTGGTAGATGTACACACAGCAAAATAATGCGGTTAGCACAGCCACGCACACGTCTATGCGTGTTGAGTATCGACATGAACGTTAAGTAGAATCTATGACATGTGAATGTGTGAGTGAGTTCGATCATAAATTCTACCCCCTAAGTACAGATTTTTTAGCAACAAGATGAATGAGCAATGTCGCTGTAAATTACCTGTTTATTGAATAAACAAGAACTAACTATAAAAAAATAACAAAACTATTTAAGTTAGTTTATAATAAATTAAGTAAAAAATAATTACAAATTAAATGAAAATAATCCCCCCGGTATCGTGTCACACTCAAAGGCTGAAAATGCAATATCTCCGGTTTCAGTTACTTCTACGAAAATAATGTAAAAGTATTTTTTTTATTTAGACTGTCCTAAAAATATTTTACCTAATCTTACATTGGATATTGTCATCCCCAGTGTAAGCGAGAGAACCGAATCGAAGCTTCCTTCGACCTTGAATCTTCAAATTTATGCAATCCCACACATTGAACTATTATTAGGGGAGACCTAGGCGGGTTGACACAAAATTTACAATTCCGGTCATAAATTCCTCACTATACGTTTTAGAACAATAAGATACACGCCGCTAGAAAGCAAATTTAATACTCTAACAATTGATTTCAGTTAAAGTCGTAATTAGTAGTGACAACTATTTAAAAAAATATATTTTCTAAATAAAGTCAGAGTGTTTCAACTCTCCTAGTACAGAGGTAAGATGAAACAGGTATCTAGGTAAGTTGACACATTGATAAATGAAGCATTTAAAAATAAAAAATGCATATTTTAAGTGAATAAAAACCTTTTAATGCTAAAGATACAGCCTTTGTCATCAATCAACAGTACAATATCTTTACTTATAATAGTTTACTTTTAATTAGAATTAGTAAGGCACATTGCAAGTAGGTTTATCCTATACACTATATCAAATTTAGGCTTTAGATGTGTTACATTTATTTTAATAATATATATTTTAAATATATTTTATATTACATACTTTGTGAGACTATGTTTAGTAATTAACACAAGATAACAAACTAGAACAATAAAAAATTGCACAAAGAATTAATAGATTCAATCGGATAAACAGTTTTGGGAGATATAATTAATAATTTAATTCACCATTTGTGCAATCCGCGTGAGCCCAACTCTTACACTCTATGTATAGACTGCACCCATTCTTCGTTAGGTCTACTATTTTTATATGGCTCTAAGCAGCACAGATCAATTATCATCATTTTCATGTTCACTGTCGGATTTTTGTGAGACTTTCTTCTTCTTGTTCTTTGTAGTCTTCGGCTCTATCTGTCTTCCGCACAATTATTTGGCATTCTAAACAAAACAAGAAAAATAAGTTAAAAAAAAATGACCGAGGTGAGTTGCAACAAGGTGTTTCAACTTACCTCTCCATTGAAATTTACGGTTCTTAACGTGTCATTACGATTACAACCTACCAGCCGTTATTTTATCTAAAATATGAAGTATGCATGTAAAACTAACTTAACCATGCTTTAAAAATCATCTACACTCAGCACAAAATCGGATTCATTACACATAAAGAAACAGTATCGAAAAAATGTTAAAAAACTTACTTTTCGTACAATTTCGACCACCGATGCTGTATCTCCGCAACCGTTCGCCTGGCGGCCGCGACGTGTTCTGACAAGTCTCCCAGACCGAGCACAAAGTTTGAAATGCGTTATTGCCATACTTCTATTTTCTACAGTTCCCGAGATATTGGCGTTGTGTCAACTTACCTTTGTTGCAACCCACCTAGGTCTCCCCTACTAGCGAAGAGTAGTTACCATCTCACTGATGCGACGATGTTATATTATTATTTCTCAACAAGTCTGAGATTCCAATTCCAAAGCAATATTCCTCACAACCAGCATGGCCATTGAAATAACATCCAAAAATGTCATTTTATTATTACTATTTTATATTCCGTTTTCTTCGGATACGAACCCGGTTCACTAAAGCAGAAGTCAAATCTTCGACCTGTCTTTGACCGCTAGGCCACCGAGGTATGCAAGTTACATGGTGAATTTATGAATTATGTTCAATCTGCGACTACTGTATTGCAATTTGTGTAAATAGCTGTTTTATGAGCTTTGAAATAAGGTTGAAATTATAACTTTTTTTTTCCGTAACTATTTAATTTTATGGTGGTTGCAGTCTGTTGTATGTTTAATTTTACTCTTATATAATATGTTAAAAACGCAAACGCATTGTGTTTTCTTTTAATATAATTATTAATAGGTATGACTCTTTTTACTGGAGTTTAAAAGTTGCTAGCTGATGGCTATTTTGGTCGTTATCGTCTTAAACAATATAAAGTGTTTTCTACCCTCAAATTTCTAATAATATGATTTTGTGAACAAACAACCTGTCACCGCTGGCAGCCATTATTAGCTGCGGGATGAACCGTGTGTTATACTTACGAACTGTTTAATTTTGCCTTTCGAATACCTTGTGATTTGCAAAAATTGGATTTTCATTTATCTTTGTTGAAAAGAGCAAAACAATATAACTATTTATATAAGGAATCGCTAGGCGTTTTTTGATATGGGTAAGTAGACAAACGGTGTTAAAAACAATGACTTATTATTTTATCGGTAATGTTTTAAACAACTTTCTTTGACGAAAAAGGTTTTTATTTAAACTTCATTTATTTTGCAGCGGAAGACTGTGCCATTATGGATTCACCCTTACGCAGACTTCGGACACGATAAAAATATTCGTTCTGGGCCTAAACCTGAAGCCTCATCTCCTGCCATTTGATTTGGACATTATGTAGTTGCCGCACCCGCTAGTGACCCATTTCACAGCAACAAGACACAATGCTACGTTGCAACCTGTGCGAAACCATCTGCATGCTGCAGGATTGCATTGCCGTAGACCAGCAAAAAACATGCTTTAACGGACCAGCATAGAAGAAACCTTTGCTCGTGAATATCTTGACTTTGATTATTACATCAATCAAAGTCAAATGTAGTGATTTTTAGTGATGAAGACGAAATATATTAACTTAATTAAATATATAAACACAGTAATGTTTTACAGTGCAGAACGAGTGGCAGTGTTACTTTAGGCTATGGGGTTGGATCTCATCGATGGGCCCTGGTGTCCAAATCCAAACCAAATCGAGATAGGTAGCTTAGTCGCTTCAAAGTGGAGATTATAACCCAGTGTGAAATGATGTTATTGTTAATGGCTGTCATTTAACATGTCTATTCATTTCACCACTGACTTACACGTCCGCAAATAAAACGTTTCGTTCATCTTTATCAAACTTAAACCTAATAAACCAGAATTTAAGATATTAATTATGTGTCATCTTAAAAATAGCCCTATTATGGTTGTGTATTCAATTTGCAAGATAATTATTATGTTAGTGACATAAGACTTTTTAGTAAACATAAAATCATACTGGCCTCTAAAGTGTGTGTTATTTTATGAATATTATTCTATAAGGAAAAGTGTGCAGTTTTATTTAGCTAATTTAATTACTTTTGGTAAGAATAATAATAACACAAATAGAGGCTAATACAATAAAAATTAAAAGTTGCAATAAACAATTTGAACCAATAATTGCATTTTATTGTTTTATTCTTTTACGTCCTTTTTTTCTTGTTTTAGGTAAACATGAGTTTATTTTGAGATTAGTAATTTAAAATTGAAAACAAAAAAGATACACTTGTGCAGGATTCGAACCCGGTTCTTTAGGTTTCATAACTCTAAGTCAATACACCTGAGCCACCACGCTTATAAAACTGGTGGCAAAATTATGCTTCCATTGAACAAAATACCAGCAGGTTTGAATAACTATGCGTGAAGGTAGTCAGAAAACACAATTAGCACAGATAGGGCATTTTGTTGTGTGCGTAATAAGGCAGCGGATAAGTGCGGATGTGTGTATAGAATGACACACGTGGATAACTAGGGTGCCCACCGATTCGCTTTGCTGTGTGTACTCGAAGAAAATTTCCACAATAAAAACGCTTCAAATTTGAATACCAAAAGAAATCTACAACTCGATCAAACGCAAACCCTAACGCAGCAGTTCAAGTTCACGAATACCGTAAACGTAAACGTACGCGTTCGCTATTGTTATAATAGCGTACGTGACGCTCGCTTCATTAGGAAAGCGGAACGTGTCGCGACAATCGTCACATCGACAGCACGTAGACTTGTCAAGCAACATGACATGCTGACAGGTGGCCATAAGATTGTATCGATATACTTATTCTTAACAAGCTTCTGCCCGTCTGCCTCCTCCGAGTACAATTAGACTTAAGACCTGATGTTGATAGTATACTCTGAAATAAATATTTACGACTTCAGGCAGCGACCCGTTTATCTATCCCGCGGGAACTAACTATGCAATTTTCCGGGATAAAAACTAGCCTATGTTTAAGTCTACCTATCTTCGTTCCAACACACACACATACACACACACGCAAACCACGTCTTTATCTGTTACGTGGTAGACAGAGCCTAAGATAACAAGACCTAAAGGCCATGCGTATCGGTAGAAAGGGGAATCAAAATAGTGATGGGTTGCTAGCCGCATCGCCTATAAAAGTCATGATTCCTATGGCCATTCCCTTGATGGGCTTTTACCGCGGGAAGAGAAGCAACTGGTACAGTCTATGTCTTTTCTTTGCTCCCGTGCGTGGAAGTAAATGCAAATGGTTCCAAATTTGATCTAAATCCATCGTTTTTCGTCAGTCACATCGTCACAAACTTTCGTATTTATAATATTAGTGGTACAACCCCTGGGTTAAAATGTAAATACAAAACAAAAACTAGTATTAAATTAAAATAACTAAATAAACTTTAAAATTAATTGGAAAAGAGAGACCCCTCTTGGCAGGGTGCCCATCACGCAGGCAGCATTCCCGCGCTGAACTGCGATTGCGATTCTTTGCGCGAGATGGCTGCCGGCGCGAGGGTCGCCTCTTGCCTCTCTCAATCTTTTGCTGAGCTCTCTGTGAAGCTCCAGCGCACCCTTACCCCAAGGACCTAGATTACTTTTACCCCTGAATTAGAATTAGAACATGGTTTGATCAAGTATTTCTACTTATTAAAGTCAATGCGTTAAACTTGAAAACAATTTCAAGGTCTTATCGGCCTTAATTGCATCACACTAGTTCCAGTTAACAAGTTCGCAAATTACTAAACCTAAACCGGTTTTAGCAACAATATTTTGTGCGGTGATTTTGAATATACCGGTAAGATTGGCTATAGAAAGAGTGAGAGAGAGATACGCGAATTTTTCTTAAGATTCAGACAGACGGGCGAGTAAGGTCGCGTATCAACGGCTCGACGAATTTACTAAATTAAATTTGGTAAGACAATAACATCATCACTACATAGTATAAAATAAAGTCGCTTTCTCTGTCCCTATGTCCCTATGTCCCTATGCATGCTTATATCTTCAAAACTACACAACGGATTTTGATGCGGTTTTTTTTAATAGAAGAGTGATTCAAGAGGAAGGTTTTTATGTATAACTAGCGACCCGCCCCGGCTTCGCACGGTATATTATGCATGTATTATACATACAAACCTTCCTCTTGAATCACTCTATCTATTAAAAAAAACCGCATCAAAATCCGTTGTGTAGTTTTGAAGATATAAGCATACATACGGATTTGGGGACAGAAAAAGCGACTTTGTTTTATACTATGTAGTGATTCTACGCAGACGAAGTCGCGGGCAGAAGCTAGTTAATTATTAAGGAATAAAAAAGGCTAATTCTTATCTCGAAAAACTGCATAGATGTCGCGGGAATGAAAAGGGAAAAACCGGCTGTCGCTGTTCACGAGATGCAGCCTGTTAACAGACGAACAGACAGACGAGCGAATTCTTAGTAATAAGGTCCCGTTTTTACCCTATGGGTACGGAACCCTAAAAAGGAAGTAATGTAAAGTGTAATTCGATTAGGTAATGTGAAAGAGAGAAACGTCATTCTGATTATTCAAGCTACTTACGGATTTAAATTTATACAAGTAGACTTCCAAAGTTGGTCACCGGAACATATCGGTAATATATAGGTATATTGGCGATGTCACAGTCGGCGCAGGCGCCGCTCCGGTAGTGTGACGTAACCAGCGACTACGGAAGTCGCAGTTGTGCAAAGTTTCCAATGTCCTTATGATAACAAACGCTTTCCACACACACACACACACACACACACACACACACAAATCACGTCTTTATCCCTTACGGGGTAGACAGAGCCTAAGGTAACAGATACCTACAGGCCACATTTAGCAAGATTGTGGGCGTATAGGTGAAAAATGAAATCAAAATAGTGATGGGTTGCTAGCCTCATCGCCTATAACATGATTCCGATGATTTTCGCCCATTCCCTCGATGGGGTGGGACAAACGCTTTCCGATTCGTTTATTAACGAAGTTGTGCCTTAACAGAGATACACACACACAAATCAAATCTTTGTCCCTTACGGGGTAGAGCCTAAAGTAACAAGACCTACAGGCCACGTTTAGGAAGATTGTGGGCGTATAGGTGGAAAGGGAAATCAAAATAGTGATGGGTTGCTAGCCTCATCGCCTATAACATGATTCCGATGATTTTCGCCCATTCCCTCGATGGGGTGGGACAAACGCTTTCCGATTCGTTTATTAACGAAGTTGTGCCTTAACAGAGATACACACACACAAATCAAATCTTTGTCCCTTACGGGGTAGAGCCTAAAGTAACAAGACCTACAGGCCACGTTTAGGAAGATTGTGGGCGTATAGGTGGAAAGGGAAATCAAAATAGTGATGGGTTGCTAGCCGCATCGCTTATAACATCTGCGCGGGAAGAGAAGCAACTGGTAAATTCTATGTTTTTTCTTTACTCCCAGACCAGCATGGAAGAACAACATACAACAACATATGTGTCATTTGGAAATATGAAAAACTGGATTATATTTTATCAAGTTGGTGGCGCTGCCAATTTTCCCAGAGTAAATCTTTTATCTGTCAAAAAATTACACTAGGCTCTGTTATCTTACATAAATCACGTCTTTATCCCATGCGGGATGGACAGAGCCTAAGGTATAAGACCATTAAGACCAACAATAAGACCTAAAAGCCACGATTAGCACGACAGTGGGCGTTTCGGTGGGTGGTGTTTTCTTATACCAACCTATAAGAGTAACGTGACTCGAAAATCACAGAGAATTCCGTTCTTTAAAAGGTAACAAGAAACCCTTCAAAATCACTTGCGTAGTTCGTTCATTTATTTGAACTGCTTATTTTTGCTTTTAGTAATGAATTCTCATGTTTTGTGTTCATTGACTTTCTTCTTGGCAATGATGGTATTTCCGAAAGCAATACCTTCCCCATATGAATACTATAACTAGTAAACCCTATTCGTAGTCAATGCCTTAAATTAATTAAAATCCCAAATCTACTCACAATAATCTAAATCGAATCTGTAAGGCACTACAGCAGCAGATTAGCTTTACCGTCAGTCCACTCTTGCGCAACCAGCTCTCACCGAATTACGCCGGTCATCAGCCGTTACGATTTGATTTTGAATTTCGATAACGATTGTGTTTTGTTTGTTACGGTTACGAAACTGAACGTATTGTTCGACGGATGTATGAGCCGGTTATATACAAATGCTGTGTTAATGTCAGATTTCCATAGTAAATATTAACTGCTAACCTAACTTAATTACACTGAAATATGTGAAGAATAATACGACACGACGTACAGCCAGTTTTCTAACTTAAGAATCCAGTTTTGTACGCAGCAAGTATGAAAAGTGGATACTTAAATATGTTAGGACAGCACAAGTTCAACCAACTAAGGGTAGGTAATTTCTACTTCATATCTTTTACAGTACCATTTAATTTTGTGTCGTAAAAATCAACAAATAAGTTTAATTTTGCTATAAAATTATTTTTAATACAAGCTATATTTCTGACGGTACTTTTTATTGATTGGACTCGCAAGGTTCGACTTTTAATAAAAAGCTTGCAATAAAAAGTGCTGTTGCATTCCAGAAATTTCACGGTGAGCTGTCAACATGCACAGTCTGCCGAAACGGTTGCTTCATCCCCCGAGATGCATCGGATGTTGCCACACGCGCCGCCGGTTTTGAGGCCAGTGCATTAGCTGTTACGTTAAGCTATTGTTTCACACAGTGCAATAGGTATTTGAGGAATTTATGGCCTCGCAAGTTCGCGAAGCAAGTGAGAGAGAGAGAGAGAGAGAGAGAGAGAGAGAGAAACATTTATTTACACACATTCGATACACGTTGATATATAATAGGAAGAAATACAAAATACTTAGCAATAGTACCGATATGGTGTAAAATGGGCCCCACTCAGCATAATGTTGCGGCAAGCCGCAAACGCTGTTTTTCAGTAGGACCCAGATAAAATTAAAAAACTAAACATATAAAATACACATACACTGTGGCGACACGAACGCCGGTGGAAAAAACTATGAGTGAGTGATTAATGAGTACTAATAAGTTTTTCCTGGTGCATTCATGTAGTTATGATGACTGCCGCTTTTACCTGGTCAGTCCACCTCATAGGCGATCTTCCTCGTGACCTGGTACCCTCAACCTTTTCTTGGACCACAAGTCGCTCAATAGCCACCTCCCTCGACGGCATACGTGACCACGATTTTTATCTTTTCTTCTCCACTTCCCGTAGAGTAGTTACACGTTTTTGCGGCGTACAAGAATATGGCGAATACAAATGCCCGAACTAGCCGGATTTTTGTGGCTCTATATATGTTGCGATTCCTCCATATTTTCCTCAACTTGTTTTTTTTTTTTTACCAGTAACTGACCAGTGATTGACCTCTGTCTCACTTGGTGGAAGGTGCAGATGAGGCCAAAGGTGTAACTCACTGGTTCAGTAATAGCCTATTCACTCTAGCCTTGAAGAGCCCTAGGTTGTATCTGTCCGGAAATACAGACGATGGGAGCGAATTCTATTCCCTTGCACTTGTCCATTGCAGACCTACAAATTGCCATACGCCTCTTCACTTCGTAGATACATCCACCGTTATTCGTAATTAAGGCTCCCAGATAAAGGTATGATTGCAGCACATCACATTTAGCAATTTGTGCATGAATGCACGAGGAAGGCGGCCCTCA
Organism: Pandemis cinnamomeana; assembly: GCA_932294345.1. NCBI lineage: Eukaryota > Metazoa > Arthropoda > Insecta > Lepidoptera > Tortricidae > Pandemis > Pandemis cinnamomeana. The sequence goes on from OW028721.1 coordinate 12,103,176, forward strand.
GAGAAGAGTGGCGGGTTGTGAAGCTTGCCACCAATTATTGAAGTGATGACCACGACTACTCTGTCACGAGTGTTGCCGACAAAGAAGGAATAAGTTTTTGTCGCAACTAACTTCTCGATGGCGTTTGGGTTGAAGTCCTTGCCATGACGTCTTAATACGATTCCATTCCGACTCAGTTCAGGTTCGCTCGCTGTCAGCTCCATACTAAAAATGACAGCTAAAACCTAAACCAAGTCTCAATTGAATCGCATTAAGACGTCATGTCAAGGCCCCTGTACCCGGCAGTAAGACGTATGGGCGGGAGACGAACTTATACTAGAAGCGTAATGCGTCTGCGTTCGGTTTGTTTAGAATCTCATCCTGAGGCCAACCTCGGACTACAAAATAACAGCAGACAGAACTCCCTCGCCCAGTTACATCGCAAAACTCAATAAACAAACCATCACAAGTGCATGTCGTAAGCGACAGTCCGATTTAATGGCTGCCAGTACACAATTCAGTTGATATTCCGGTTCAATTTGTTTTAGACGTGTGACGTTGAGAATTAAACTTTATTGCGATGGTTCTAGAAGTTTCGACACGTGAACGAGACTTAATCGGGTCGTGTTGTACCGCGATTTAATTTAACACTTAACTTTGACATGGAGTCAGGCAGAGGCAGGAATTGGTTGTGTTTTGACACATTTCATGCGTCACATCGTGATGTTTATGTGCACGTGTCCATGTAATGTTTGTTGTTGACACACTTCGTTCGGAGTACCTATATCTATCTAGGGACGCAGCTTAAACCGGCCTGACTTGTTGTTTACAGAACTCAGTCTTTACTTTTCGTTTGGTCTGTAGTCCTACTATCTTTGCACACATTTTGTTACAGTTACGTGATAAGTCATCATCATCATCATCTCCAGAATCATCAGCATCAGACTCAACATTGAGACACACCAGTTTTCTCATGGTAGAACAGTCATTCACCCTTATCTTACTCGATAGACCGTTCAGCTGAGTTTTTGCTTTCCTTAGTCCTATACCTATTTCTATAAAACGAGTAATACACTGACGAGCAAAAATAACAGATCACTTCCCATTAAAGTGAAAAGAAATGTGACCCGTTATTTTTGCTCATCATTATAGAAGAGCACACGAGCTTCGAACTGTACCGAACCATTCCAAAGACGCAGATTGCCGTCTGACAGCGGGTTAATTTCGCAGTTAACCTCAAACGGCCCGTAAATCATTGGCTGTACAATGAACGGTAATCATGACAAACTGTCGTTTTTATAGCACGAATGAAGCAATGGTAACGTAACAACACCAACTGTACCCATTCAGTAAATAACGAATGGGAGTTACAAAATGAGGAATGATTTTAAGGTTTGTAGAACGATCTTGGATTTATAGTTTTAAAGGGCTGTCTTCTAATTTTGGTCTATTGGTATACATCTCTACTATAGACTAATATAATTGAAGCCTGGGACCTTATACATCCCTTTTATAAATGTATTTAATTTAAAAAATGTCTTTCTGCCAAGTTTCTTGCGGCGCATTCTTCTTGGCAATGAAGGTATTTCCGAATGCGCTGGTAGTTTCAAAAAAGATATGTAAAAGAGCCCTTGGCGGCCGATTTGCAAAAAAAAATTTTTTTTTTGGTACATATATGGAGGTCCTTAAAACATCTAGCGTGCTCAAAAATACCTACTTTCTGAACACGCGCTTACGCTTAACATTTTGAGCACCTGAAGAGTTCCTATGTGTCACAGCCATTATTACAAAGGCCAAGTGTAACGCGTTCGGAATCACAACCTAATTGCATGCACATGCACATATCACGTCTTTATCTCTTACGCGGTAGACAGAGCCTATGGTAACAGGTACCTACAGGCCACATTTAGCAAGATTGTGGGCTTATAGGTGGAAAATGGAATCAAAATAGTGATGGGTTGCTAGCCTTAACGCCTATAACATGGTTCCTATTATTTTCGCCCATTCCCTCGATGGGCTTTTACCATCTGGGTAGAGAAGCAACTGGTACATTCTTTGCTCCCAGACCAGCATTGAAGATTGCAACCTAATTGCGATTGTGGTTTTACGAGTTAGACAAATTTATCAACTGACAAAAAGATTTTGTGTGGTAGGTTTACTTAACTTTTAAGATAGGTAATACATTATTTTGGGGTGATTTGCTTCGTCTCTCGAGTTAATTATTTGTAGCCACTGTAATTATCTTTCACATGCTATACAAATAAAAATAATTCTAACCTCAATATTCTCTCATTTACCGCTAATTCAACCTTCCCGTACGCACAACACAAAAGCACCAATTTGCCCATACAGTAACGAATAGCGCCACTTCTAAACGAACTCACGAATTTAGTATGCAGTGTCGTTAGTTACAAATTTATCCGGCGGCAAAGTTAACCTGGTATTCTTGGCTAATTGGAGCGAAGTGAAAGGGGACGAGTGGCACGCGAAAGAGATGGAACATCAAGGTGTTAATTTTTACATCAGATTACATTTTGCGTTTGCGTGATACTGTACTAGAGACAAATACAGTTAATTTATTATAATTTTATTAACTTGATTCACGGCTAAGCTGCTTAGAAATAATGCTAAGTAATATATTACTGTTATAATTACAAATTTTGATGTCTGGGCACAAATTACACTCGCTACGACTAAGAACAAATTACTTTTTGCCACATAACCCGGTTTCACCTAATCTAACGTGCATAAGTCGACCAAATACCATTTAACCCGACATGTTTCGCATCTCATCAAGGATCTTCATCAGAATCAAAAACTGTGATGGGTAATTAAACTAGTAAAACCGTATAAAACAAAACGCTATTGATAAGTCTTTGAACAAGTCTCCGTTCGCAAGATACTAGATATACATATTACTCTGCAGACATATCTAGTAAGTAGGTACGCTATAAATTCAAGGCTACATACGTCGTAATAGGAGATGAGCCACATGCCTGCGTCTGCGCAGGTAGTAATGTGTTATATTGTATCCACTTGGTTGCCCAGTAAGGTATAGATAGCACATTCTCAAATGTTCTTAGATGCGTAGCTTATTGTAACTAGTCATGATATGAACCTACACACACTTGCGAAGCAATTCAATGGTGAAACAGAGCCTACAGAGACTACAGGCCACGTTTAGCAAGACACTGTGCGTATAGGTGGAAACTGGAATCAAAATAGTGATGGGTTGCTAGCCGCATCGCTTATAACATGATTCCTATGATTTTCGCCCATTCCCTCGTTGGGTTAGTAGCATCTGCGCGGGAAGAGAAGCATCTGGTACATTCTATGTTTTTTCTTTGCTCCCAGACCAGCATGGCAGAATGGTATATAAATATATATTCACCTGGTCAGATCTGTTCTTTACTCCAGTCTATTATGGTTGCCTGGTAAAGATCGCTCTGCAGCGATAAGGTATTTACCTTGTAATATTCCTATTGTATCCTACCTTTTTTCTGTTTTGGTTGTTATAATAAATATGTAGTTTTCAATAAAGAGTTATTGTATTGTACTGTAAAGCCATTCTAACATTTTTCGTGTTAAAAATTTACACTATAGGCTCAGATCGATGTTAAAGTAAACTCTCTACTCGTTTTACGCTCCATCGATCGCGACTGGAGCGTGGAAATATTCCGAACGCGGCGAGAACCATCTGATATGTATCTCTGCATGGTCATATTTCATTCTCTCGATAATGGCAAAGGAATAATCCATAAACATCTTAACCATCTTCAATGACTGCAACATTAGGGACATAAGCGCCAGTTAAACCGAATTGTGGCGGTCAAAATGCTCTCCTGTGTGCAATCCAATGGTCATGATATCAACGCATTAGTTTAAAAAAAAGCCTGGTTTGAAAATAGAATGTCATTAAAAAAGAACTCGTCGGCCATAATCGCTTCATGTCTAAAACTGGCCAGTAATGCACAATTCGAATTGATAGTTTTAAATGAGTTGCGGTTAATTACAGTAGACATAAACATTAAAAATTAATTTGCGTTGTTCAAAATATCGGGAGCTCTTTATTAGTAGCTATTAGCCTACATCTCATAGAATATGTCGTTAATTATAATTTTAAACACACGACAACTACTCAATTCTTATTCAATTTGATCGCATTTAGTTTTCTTTTCTCCTCATTACTTTTTTAAGCTTCGTTCCGAATCGTACCTACGTATGTTAACGAGTTGTGTTCGAGTGTTGGTCCTAGACGTCCGATATTTCTTGAATGTAGTGTCGCCATTTACCAATTCGACTCTTCCACAAACGGCTGTAAAAAACAAATTGCCTCTTCAGATTTATCTTTGCCCTGAAAATACGAGAATGATTTACTGTTTCTAACTTAGATGTCTGGAGACGAGATGGGGTCTAGGATTCAGAGAGTGTAACGCGATATTTTTAGTTACGCCCTAGCTTACGTAAAGTTGTCTGTATTCCACCACTGCTGGATATAAATCTCAAGGGAGATGAAGATGATATTTCGGTAAGACGGCCCAACCTACAACTTTACTGCTCCAAGAAATAAGTTCTAAATGTCGGGGTAGTTTTTTATTAATATACGGATTTTCTTTCAAAGTAAGTAGGTGTCCAGCGTCCTAAAATACGCATTCTTTTGTTATTTCTATTTAAATTTGCCTATTTCTCGTTTTGGATATCTTTTGCCTGTAGTTAAATATAAGTCATGTGTTTTATGTACAATAACGAGTTATATACACATACAAATCAACTCACTATGATCGTTTCTCGTAAGCTCCTAAATTTAATACTGCCAGCGGCCATGTAGAATCAAGCATTAATCTTTCATCTGCAGATTTCCAATCTCCGTTTTCGATAAAAGATGGTGTAGTGAAAAATAATGCGATAACGTTATTTCCAGCAACGATCAATAACGTTCTATTTTTAAAACCGTCTTGGGATTTATGGCGGGCGAACGAACACTTCATAGTTTAAAATAAGAAGCCACTAACTCATGCCGAGTAATACTGGCCGTTAAATAAAACGGCTAGACGAAACGGCTGATAAAAAATAAATCCAAGTATCATTAAAGTACCTAATATGAATTTTTAATCATTTTCTTTAGTCTGTGGCTACGTAAACGTTTGCCCGACAAAGTGCACATGCAAAAGTAAACAGATAATCTTAATCTTAGTCTCTCTCATAGGAAGACGTCCACACTTAGACGTTCGACATGAAAGTGTGGGAGACGCTTTACCATTCCAAGGCAGACTGGCAATGGCAACCCAGTGTGTGGCTCAGGCCATAAAGGCCAGTAAAATGATAATGTCGTAGAATGTACTCACGACTGCTCGGAATATGTAGTTACAGTGCCACTATTGGAAGTCGAGTTCTCGTTTGAGAAAAAAAATCCAACAATTAATGAATAAAAACACGAATTGGACTGCGTGTTTGCTAAAGGAAAGTGATTGAACAAACTTGTTCAGAGGGTGCACGACGTAGTCACGTACCCCAACTTAAGTATGTAGATGAGCTCTACAATACTTCCATAATAAATGCTCATAACTTATTCACTATTCTTACACAATTGTGCATAGATAACACCTTCCAAGAAATTACTAGGATAAATAATAAAACAATTGCATTCACTGGAGTCTTCAGCCAAACCTCAATTAAAAAAATTATGCCACTGATTAGTTTTCTATACACATACATACGTATCTAAGCGACAAGTAATCACATAGCTATGTTGTAGTTGCAAAAATGCATTCCATTATCTTACATCGACATACCAGAAACAGCCGTAACAGAAGACATACATCTTAAAATATCTTTTGAATTGTTAGTCATAAGTCATAACAAGTTATTGGACGTTTAAGTGTTGATTTTTCATACTTGTTTCGTTACAATTAAGGCTCATTGATGTTTAAATAAATCAAGGGACTTCTGTACTCAGAATAAGCTTATGCAAGTTTTCCTAAAAACATTGTTTCGGCTGAAGAAACGACAACCGATCGAGTTACCATCGTACCACAGGCTACGATCGAGATGTGAGTCACTATCATTAGTTTGTAGTCGAGCCGAGCATCGTCTGCAATAGTCTGGGGGTCTGGTTTGCGATTCCGATTCCAATGGCAGGCACAAAACCACTTCAAGCAAGCGTTCAATCTTTTTAATCTAGTGAATAACGAATTGACAATTTATCTTGTTGGGGCTTGTCAAATGCACTCTGATCCGAACTCTTTAAGCCTGGCCGCAGACGCACGGAATCCTGATTCGGTTTCCTGACCAGTAATTCAGATTCGTGAAACCCGAATGCAAACCTTTCATACAAAATGTTTAACAAAGCGCACACGTTTCGTAAAGTTTCGTTTCCGAACGGAAAATTTACGAAACGTGTGCGCTTTGTTAAACATTTTGTATGAAAGGTTTGCATTCGGGTTTCACGAATCTGAATTCCTGGTCAGGAAACCGAATCAGGATTCCGTGCGTCTGCGGCCAGGCTATATGTCCTTTTATGTGGTCATATAATTACTTTCTTCTTTGAGAAAACGTTGAGACCTTACATAACATTATTTACTTTTTCGCTAAAGGTGTATAAAATTAGCCTCTCTTGTAGACTTGCGTTTATTCAAAATCTCGCCTGATCTGATAGTAGCCAAGTCTAAGATGGAACATTCAAGTTACCAAGACGTCAAAAATATCTATACATCTCTATGCTACAAACAATAAGGCCATTAATTTAACATGATGCCTGTAACGATATTTGCTTGCCCAGTTCCTGAAAGCCTATTCATTCTAGACTCGGTGAGATAAAACCTGTTCCTGTACCTGTATGCTCCTCTGATCTACTCAAATGTTAACTGGTAGAGATCCCTTATAGAGATAAGTTGGCCTTTGTGCATATATTAATGTGTTTTGTATCTGTTTCTTTATATTTGTACAATAAGGCTTGCTTCTTTACCTGTTAATAGTTAAGTATGATGAAAATTTACTACGGAGATGCGAAACCCTAAGGGTCAATGTAATGTAATTTGTGCTCCTAATTAAGCGTTTACCGCTAAATATAAGCAACTCAAAATACTAATTATACGCAGAAGTCACGGGCAAAAGCTAGTAGTAAGTAAAGCTGTATAAATATTCTGGAGCCAGTTACTTTTACGTCAAAACATGCTTGTATCAGAATTCAAGTATTTTTAAGGAAGATACATGAATACACACACATACACAAATCACGTCTTTATCCCTTACGGGGTAGACAGAGCCCAAGGTGGCAAGACGTAGGTCACGGTTAGCAAGATTGTGGGCGCATAGATGGCAAAAAATGGAATCAAAATAGTGATGGGTTGCTAGCCGCATCGCCTATAACACGATTCCTATAATTCTCGCCCATTCCCTCGATGGGTTTTTACCATCTGCGGGGAAGAGAAGCAACTGGCTATCCATCTTACTCGCTAATCCTACCGCTAAGTAGCAGTGCTTGCACTGCTGTTTTCCGGTGTGGAGAGTAAGACAGCCGGGGAAATTACGGGCACAAGAGGCATTTTATCTAAATCCTCTAGATTGGCAACGCATCTGCAATCCCTCCGGGGTTGCGGGTGTCAATGGGCAGTGGTGATCACTTACCATCAGGTGACCCACTTGCTCGTTTTCCTTCCTATTCATATAAAAAAAAATCTATGTTTTTTCTTTGCTCCCAGACCAGCATGGAAGTATATCTACTTACTTATACTGACTTCTGACATTGGGATTGGTCCGTGATTTTTCATCATGGTCTTACTAAACCCTTTTTCTTATAACCCAAAAGACAAATACACCTTATCAACATTAACAAACCCGAATATCCCCGCAAAAATGATCCAGATAACACCCAGGATCATTTCCGGCCCCGCCATCCTGGTAAGTCCCGGGTAAGTAATCCTATTACAGGACCAAGCTGTGTGTGACTCAGCCAATGTTATTTGTTCCTGGGAAACTCATAATGAATCATGGTTTGGAGTTTATATAACAGCTGGGCGGTTTGAGACATTCGCCGTGTATTGGATTCGGTTTGGAGATAGTCATTCAGTCTGAAGTCGCTGTGTTTTGGCACTTTATTATGATCACTTGTTTCATTCACAGATTCAATGATACCAATTGGTTTACAATTACAACCACTCTCTGCTCTACTATCGAATTATGCGACAAAGCGAAAGTATATATCAGGATCGTACCCAGTGGAACAAAGCAGTCTGCCTATCTATGGGAAAGATGCGTGGTGGTATGTAATTTAAGTGTGGAGGATAAATTCCTTTTTACTGCCAAAATGTATCTCATTTTTTATAACTGATCCAGTTCCTTACGAACCACGGTAGGAGGTGCTGCTGTCACGAGGTCACTCATCTTATGTAGTTCTATTCCTTATTAAAAACCAATTCATCATCATAAGCCGCTTTCATTTATAATATACAGTCTACTAGTGCCACAGTAAGAGTATGTTAAGGAGATACACCGTTTTTCCAAAAGCTAATTTATCGGTTAGTAATTAGATACTTTGCCTGTTTACTGTTATGAATAGTTAAAAGTATTGGTTAGATTTAGATACTAAACCTTAGAGACGTCATCGCAGGCGCGTACTTTAGGTACGGTCAAGGGCAAAAATAAGTATCGATAGGAACTTCTCAAAAATATGTCCCGCGACCTTATTACGCTGGCGTAAGAGCGCATGGTACTTATTTTTGAAACTTTGTCTAGATACATAATTATTACACTTGACTGTACATAACTATATTTATAAGGTTTGGGTGTAAAATGAAAGATAGTTCAGTGAGCTTCAAGGAAACATTAATGCCCATTGATGTCTTAGCTAATAACGCAGTTTCTCAAATAAACACCGTCCGGGACAACCCGCGACCGACCTTGGCCCAGATAACAGTATCTTGGAATGTAGGTAGTTATAACCTTAATGCATCCTTTACGTTCGGAGATATTGCGTTTAGAAACTAACGTAACATAGTTTTATGTAAGACTTATTACCACTGATATGTAACTGTGAGTCAGATATAGTGAATATCATTCACCTCAAGTCTCTAAAGTACTGGCGACAAATGTCAACAGAGAACACTAAAAATACCGATTAAACAACACACACACAAATTAATCACGTCTCTTACGATGTAGACATGGCCTTAGGTAAGGTTTAGCGTGATTGTAGGCAGGTATAAGTGGAAATGGGAGTTTAAATGGTAATGGGTTGCTAGTCGCTTCGACTATATCATGATTCCCAAGATTTTGCCCGTTCCCATTAAAACTTTCTTTTGTTTTATTTAGATGAAGGTTGATTCTGATTAAAAATTGCGTGACGCTGAAGTAAAGCTTAAATTAAAACACAAAAAAGTATGATCCTATTAATTTTCAAAGAATAGAGTAACAGAACAAAATACAAATTCAGAAACGTCATCACCTTAACGAAGGTGATAATTGCATCAAAGGAATCCGACAATACGACGCTGTTAGTATCATGACTAACGCTCATGCGCATGATTCAGTTCATTGACTACGATATGCCTAGAACGCAGCAATTTAAGCAAGTATTAGAAATCTTAATCAAAGTATTAGCCGTATTGACATTCACATTACTAACCAAGTAATTTAAAAGCATTAATTTTTCAATTTGCGTGGAAGCCTCAGTGGGCGAGTTCAATTCACATTTGGCCGGCTTTGTTACCCATAAATACATATAAATATTAATCACGTCTTTACCCCTTACGGCGCGGACAGGGCCTAAAGTAATAAGACCTAAAGGCCACGTTTAGCATGACCGTGGGCGTATAGGTAGAAAAGAGGATTAGGTAAAATAGATACATACACACATTATTTAGTAAGGATGATGATACTATTACAACGTTACAAAAATAATAATGACAAAGGAATATTTGTAGTTTTAGGTTACGTTGATAACTTGCTACGACCAGTTTTGTACTTGTCAGTAAGGTAAATCTTATATTTGAAGTTTCTTAGACTACTTAATGTTTATTTTGATTACGTTTCCATTAAATTCGATCACCAATGATAACAACGGGAGATTCGTACCCCTCGTTAATGTTAACATCAAAAGAAATGAACAAAAATGAAATAAATCTCCACCTATCACATCCTGCCACAATAACATCCTAACCTCACTTAACTAATAGCGAACGAAAAGCCCGAGGTGTCGCTGTCTCCTGATATTTTATTCACATCCAGGATAAATTGGGGACTCATCCCATGAACCCTGAACTTTACGGGTCGGCATCAAAATATATTTCCCGCCTTATTTCACCGTATCTTTTTTTAATACGGCTGATGGAGGCGCGTGACAGCGAGAGCCTGAATAATAGTACATGCCGGTTGAGTCCAATTCTTTGGGTCTCATTTATGAATATTCAGCAGCGGTTATGTAGGTTCGACTAAAACAAATAGTATGTTGGAGAATTGGGTTCACTGTGGCATGAGGTAAATAAGGACAACTAATTAAGGTTGTTTAATTTTTCACTCAAACTACGTACCCACCGAAAAACTAAAATATTACTTAGTATTAATGCGTTACGTGGTCTTTTTTGACGAACAACTCACGATTGTGGCGTCAAGCCGAGCTTTGACGGAATATATTGGCTATTTCGATGAAAATATACAGCCGTAATCCGTTTAGTTCAGCAAACAAGTGCTAGTTTAAATGAGTAATTTTGTCGTTTTTTCAGTCTATACTCCTTTTCACGAAAAAGTAAATTTCGCGAGCGAGAATTTTTCGATTTTACTGGGCGGGTCTCGAGGAAAAATCGCACAAACCGAGGGATTTGGAGCCAGAGGGAAATAATTTCATGGACCGCCGATTCGCTCCCAGGCACCAAATAAAAAATAATACACGTATTGTATAGCGTGTGATTTGGGCACATTGGTCTGTTAAACACATTATTAGGGTAAACTCTATCTTACTAAATAAAACTGGGATATAATACTTTTGATAGAATGGAAAACAGAAGAAAGGAGAGGCAGAGGAAGGCCGAGACGTGCATTTATGGACGAAGCAAAGGAGAAGGTTAATGTAGTATCGTATCAGGAGCTCAAAGCAATGACAGAAAAAAGACGTGAATGGCGATTACTCCACCGACAAGAGCCGGGCTTTTAAATTTAAGAAGATAAATACCTTTGACAAATGAATTAGAACTGCGATTCTCAGCGACTGGCCAAACATAAGTTGAAGAGGTCCAGCAGTGGTCAACTATTACGGGCTAGTAATTGATATATTCAGAAGTAAACATAATATTCAAAAGCTAAGTATCGAATCTGAAGAACACATCGACATAAGAAAAGTCTTCTTTAAAGTTAAATGTCCTGTCGCTAATCTCACAAATTATCAGGGTCAAATTCAGCATATCTCAGGACAATAAATCATCTGTCAGTCAATAACAGCCGCGTCTTCTTATGTAATCAGCACATTCGTCTGATAGGTCATCAACACTGGGCAATGAGGTCACCATGTGGTATCGGGTCTAGTAGGCATTTATATTAGTGGGTCATTCCGTAAGATGCGACATAGTACATAACTCTAGCTAGTTTGTATTTAAAATATGTAAATATGTATTTGATTACGTGAACGCATCCGTGCCGTGCTAAGTTTTGCATTTTTTTATATCACTCCAAGTTGACCTTCTGCGGGAAGTATTTAGGAGGCGATGGTTGAAAGTGTAAAAATTTTGTTTGAAGAACATTAATACGTATAATGGTCTCTGTGCTGTAGCATTTGTTTCTCGATTTCTGTACAATGTTTGTCTTTCCACAGAATCTACATCTTTGCACTGTTTAATGCGTCTTCAGAGTCTTCACATTTCATGCCCTGATATCTATCAAGCAAGTATTTTTATTGTGAGGTGTACATGCATGCACATTATTGTTTTGTTTGATTCACTCAACATAGCATAGAGCTTTCCTCTGTTCTTATTATCGATACATATTACAGAACCAAGTACAGTATTTGCCTTCGAATCGAACAATAGTTATTTAAACACAAGTAAGCAGATGTGAAGCATGCATGTCGGCAGTGTTTTGTTTCAAGTGCTCAAGCGCAGCGTATTGTTGTTTCAAGCACGCGCATGGGTTTATTAAAAAAGTTGTTCGAGACCTAACCGGTATTACGTGTGTGCGGAAATAGGGGCAGAAGTTTCTAGAAATAGTTCTGGATAAGAAATGCAACGCTCCAAGTTCTGAACTTCCTTTGATTAACTGCAAATAATAAAAATTAGGATTACATTCATATTACTACGTTTCAAATGGATTCCGGATTAAGTTTGACTAACTAGGAGATTAGTGCTTTTAGATTCAAGACGATTTGAGCGTAGATTTTCTTCTCCAATCAGCAAAATTATTTTCTTTGACCTTTAGTGTACCGTGCTTACATTCAATGGGACTTAGAAATAAAAACGAATGACAACGAAACACGTTTCAAATAAAATCACATTTTGAAATGCAATGTTGTATCATGTATTGTACATTTGTCGTGTTTCAACGAGCATTAGTTTTGATGCCGGTATCACACATGACTGCATAATTTCATGTCTCGCGACACAAATGCTGCAGGCGGACCATGCTTTATCGACCAGACAAAATACAATGCGCGATTTATTATTTGCATAACTTAGGTGCCTATATTATACTGAATATCTTACTTTGCAACTCCGCGAAATACTGAGATTAAGTCATTCAAAATAGTCGCGCTTGCGTTGAACATATATATTTATGCAGTGAAGCCACCGTCCTTTCGAAATTAATAAAATCAACGAAAACTCAACCAAACTCGCATCTAAAACTACTACCACCACACAGTTTAAACAACAGGTATCTACTCCGTTGTACGGGACTTTATCTCACTATTTTACGAAGTAGCAAAGTAAGGTAATCCATTTAGTTTAACGTCGACCTCCGCATAGTAACGCCTGATTCTATAAATAAAGTATAGGTATTTATTTGAGAGCACAGAGCTTGTTAAAACAATAGAAAGTCTTCCACATCCTCTTTAGTGATGATTGTGCAGAATTTTGAACGTGTAAAACAAAAAACTGTCAAACTTATTAAATACATTTTTAGGCGAGAAAAAGAACCGAAGTCTCTTTTAGAGGCCATTAATCTTGATGTAGATATTGCAATAAAGGGTACTGTGGAGTACTCTAATTTATCCCTTATACTTTTCCATTCTTTAGTATCAAGTTACCTAAAAATATCACGTACCAGAGACATTTCTTTCTTCCATTTGATAGGGGGCAAACGAGCTTGCAGGGCACTTGATGAAAAGCAATCACCACCACCCATAGACACACATAACAAAGGGCGTTAAGAGTGTGTTGCCAGCCCTTTAAGTAAAGAATAGGCTCGTTTTTTGAAGATCCCTAAGTTGTACCGGTTGTATAGTTGTATACACTTAAATACATATTAAACACGAAATATTATCTGCTATGTACCTATCTGCCCCAATCGGAGATTGAAATAATGGTATTTCCGAACTAAACTATTTGTCGTATATAATTGCGACTGGACTCCACTGTTATTGATACCCTGTTTCTAAAATAAGATTACATTTTTTTGAAATGAAGGTAGTTATATTGCTTATCAAACGCTTTCGCTCGTCTCGTAACTACGGGACCTTCAATCTAGTTGTATTGTTGATCGAAGCGTAACAACAAGAGCTTCCTAAATGTCATGTTAACTTCCATAACGACCACAGATCCGGTATACTAGCGTTGCTATTACGATCAAGTTTCGTTCAGAAATACTACAACCACTTAACCTAAGTTAAGAGTTAGAAGTTAAGAATGGCCGTTTAACGGTATTACGCGTCTTCAAATTTGGAATTAATTAAAGAAAAAGAAATTCATGTCCATAAAACAGCCAGTAATAGTACATATTAGGTAACACAATTGTAAAAATTAAAATTCACCGCAGCACCGTACTTGCAAATGTACGATTTCTCTGTACCATTATATAAAAAGTTTTCACTGTAGACCGTAGACAGCCTTGAAAAGGTGACTTGTACGAATACATGCCTAATGTTAAGGATATAATATAATTCAGCCCTAGAGCTTAATGAATTATTTTAAGTTAATTAATTCCCGAATGAACGTTTAATTTGCTACAATTACTGAGGAGTTAACAGTAATGTCTGTAATTGACGTCTGAACCAGTCCACTAAATTTATTACATATCGCATATAGCTATATATTAGATGATGAACTAAGTAAGCTAGTCAGTGCTTGTATTTCATACAAGAAATTATTGAGCTATCGATATTGATAGTTTAGCAACCAACTAGATTGGACATCTTAAAAGTTATAGAACACGAACAGAGGGATAAGGAAAACTATGAACATCTTAATGACAATGAAATCCTTGAAGTAGTCGACAGCGAACTCGATAACAGCAGATCCTCATAAAGCATCCTTACCCACATTTGTGGAATGCCGATCGTAACAATGAAAAGAAAAGAAAATGCCGGAAGGCCCAATAAGCGACCTCACATAATGTCACGTTCACGTATTCACTAGGAATTGTTTGATACCGCTCGATAGGAATTCCACTGTCGTGACGTACGATTTCGCGTGAATCGTATTGTTTCGCACCATGTGTCGGACATGAAACACTTGTTTGCGTTGGGTGCGTGAAATTGTTATGATAACTTGTTTAAAATTGCGGCTGGATAAACTAACTTGGGGGTTTGGAGTTTCGGAAGTTTCCGCGAAAAGTTGCGCAAGGCCGCTGTCTAATCTAATTTCAACGTGATATACTGCCGCTGAACTTAATAAACTGTTTATAAGCGATCTCGAATGACTAACAAAGCACATAGATTATGATTATGAAACACGTTACGTGACCCGCTGTACAAAAAGACTCGTAGGTACAGACAATTCACATAAAGAGTCTCGTTATGTCAGATGACGCTCATTCCACTCCGAAAACAGCCTAAAATCGGAGAACTTTTCTCATAAATCTATGTCCAGGATAAATTTAGACTCGAAATGTTCCTGTCAGTCTCATCAGCGGAAGCTTATTTTTCCAGCACTAAAATAGTAAAATTCACCGCTTCCCATCGATCAGTCTCAGCCGACAAGTGTAGTGTCGTATTACCAAGTTTCTAACCACGACCCGCATCCTGTGTTTTGAATAAAAAACGTCAACACCCGCTGTCACCTGCACTATATTCAGTAAAAACCATAACACCGACATCGATCTCAAATCTTTCGTAACCGTACTTATGTGAAAGTGACAACTCATGTTTGTAAAAATAATGATATGGAAAGACGTACCTATTTTCTAATAGTGTTGAAACTATAAAGCATGAAGAATCCGTTTGTAATTATTGTTCTAGTACCTACCTAGCCAGATTTTCCGACACTCCTAACTATACGAACCACTGTTTGGTTAGACATTCCCTAATTTGCAAATGCTACAAGCAAAACGAGGATGCAAGAAGTCTATTCACTGCGTGTGATTGTTTCGTTCTTCATCTTTTTAGGTAATATACAGGCTTGTAAGTAGGTAGTAGAAGTTACGAGCTTTAGTGACTCACTCTGTAAGCCGTCAAACTTCAAGTCAACTGAGTAACACGCCATTACACCGAGCCTAAGAGCCGACAATAATAGAGCCTTCCAAGGAACGAAGAACTGAATTTTGCAGTAGAGCTAAATTGAGCTTAATGCTGCCGACGCGAATAACAGCGACTAGGACTACAGAAAACAGAGGGAGGCCTTAAATAGGGATAGGTAAGGCTATTTCCATCTTTGTGTTAGTTTCAGTTGAGTGACTCGAATTCCTCTTTTGCAAACCAACTTTTGCCACAGGAGCAATCGAATATATCAAAGATATTGTTTTTACCACGTTCAGGAACTGTACTCCTTAACTGCAAAGAGTAAGTATATCGCTGACTCGTTGCTTATTACCTTTTACTAACAGTAGCAACTGACAAAAGACTTTCAAATCTACCTTATACAGCCTACGGATTCTGCGAGAGCCCTTGTAAAGAACATTGTTTCAGACAGATACATGTCGGTTTGAATAATAAAAGCAAAGTACAGACCCCACGGCCCACCGTGTACAGTACATCACTTAGCGAGACATCCCTCGTGAATTCCATTTGGAACATAGGTAGCCGAGTTCACGTATTTTTCTCCATGAAGCAAGTTACATTGTTTGTTTTCAAAGTCCCGCTCCTTCCGAAGTTCTTTCCAAGCGTTCAATGAAAATGGAACATTCGGTTTTTGCAGATGTTAAAGATTGTAGTGTAGAGACACAAAAAATTGTTAGTTCAGTCAGACGAAGTTTTTTGTCGGTTTCGTAGTTAAACAGAAGAACACACGTTTTGGAACGCAAGACGGGTTGGAAATTAAATAGAACGTGATATTTACAAGGTGCCCGTTTCTTTAGACTTTTGAACAAAAGTTGGGTAGCTATAAACCGTTTCATTCGTCCCGTTTAAATGTCTTGAGTACCTAGGTACCTACTAAGAGAAGAATACATAGTAAAATGTACTTCCAATAGCAAGTCAGCTTTAAAAAGTGGCACTCTCACTGATTACACGAGGAACTCGATAAACTCGCTATTAAAAAACAATTAGGTAAAGCATTCATTAAAAGGAAATTAACATAAGTTGTGGCTTTGCGACGCTTTCTTGACAAATCGCTGTAAAGGTTGTAAAAGCACAAAATGTTAAATTGCGCGGTGAAAAGACACATTTACTCTTTTGTGTTGCGAAGTCGACACTCTTGTAAAAGTTTCATTATCTGTGGCTGGGTTCTAAATTTACAATTTGTCATTTACGGATGGGGCATCCCCGAAAACAGCGAGATTAGGAATCTTGTTCACATTAAGATGACTAAGTTGATAATCGTGCGTGTCACGATCGTCTATTCTTTTCACATAACGCGGAATCGCCGAAGCGAATATATATGGTGCGTTAAAAAGCAGGCAATTTATTAGTCAATGTCGGTTCGGTTCGGAAACCTGACATATTTTTTTCAGTTTGACCGTCGCCGGCGAGCAAACCGGCTTGACAGGGAACAGCCGAGTCAACAGGTAGGGTACAGGGCACTGACCTACAGTCGCCGGTGCATGAATGGCACCATCGTTTGGAACGTTCAGCTGGTAGCCGTCGTTAACGATAATGTGAATTTTTGAACGAAACCGTGTCGTTTAAAAATAGAAAACCATGCTTGCTTCATTGAGGAATCGAGATGAGCAGAGCGATCAAATTTTTAAACGTAACGAACAAGATTCGAAATTAAACATACCTACTGGATTAACACAACAATCGAACTAGCCAGACTATCGTAGTAAACTGGTTGTAAAACCATCGTAGGCGTACTTATCACTTATTAAAGAGCCATCAGGCAATAATAAACACTGCACACAAAGCAAACGCTTCATACGCGTTTGCTTATTTACATATCTGCACCGTTGATACCGAAGTCAAACAACGGTATCTCAATTTAAAAAGTAGGTATTTGAACTCACAATAAAAACATCGGTGATAACTGTACATTTATAAACGAAGCAAAATAAATAACCAAAACCAAAACGCCACTCACCTCGCAGTTTGCAGTGCGGCTGTGGCTGGCTGCTGCCGCGTCCTTATACCTAACAAAGGTCTACTTTCACCGCTGAGAATAAACTTTACCATATACGGCCCTCTCGCGATGAACGCGACTTTAACGCGCTTTTTATCGAACGAAACAGTAACGTTCAATTGAAACGGTAAAATGTGATCGCAAAAAAAAAGTTGACGCACTTCACACAACACTCGGTATGTTACACTTTAATCACTGCACTGTTTATCACGTTCGGTACGTGTTCTGTGTCAAGAAGGGCCGATATAACCGATATTTGAAAGTTTAAAAACTTTTTCGGTTGCGATTTTCGTTTATGGAACGTGCTCGGGCGTCCGTCATGTGGCGATGTCGCCGCGCGAGTGGCAACGCGACAGTGGCAGCAGGCAAAAGCCCGGCTAGAAACTGAGCGTGCGCGCAAGACGGAGCGATCACGGAGCATGCGGGAGTGACAGAGATGGCCGATTGGGACCGTTTACCAATGCCCTTCTCCCCGCTTATGCAAAATTTAAGGGGAAGTTTAAACAATTGTTCTGTCTTTATTATAATCATCGTGGTATTTTTTAAACAAATATTAACGGCCTTGAGGGCGGTAATTTAGGTCGGAAAACTAGTTTGAGGACATCAGATATGAATAATAATTGACAGTATGGTGGCCCACATTGTAATGAACATTACTTTTTATTATATCGATGAAAGGTATATAAAATTGGTAACATTTCATTATCTCATTAACAAAAGCAGAGTTAAGCTACATTGAGGCAAAGCAAAACAACAAAAAGTGCAAAGTAACATAGGTCTAAGTACACAGACATGATATTACAAATAAATTAAATTTTATAATTGAATACTTC
Organism: Pandemis cinnamomeana; assembly: GCA_932294345.1. Taxonomy (NCBI): domain Eukaryota; kingdom Metazoa; phylum Arthropoda; class Insecta; order Lepidoptera; family Tortricidae; genus Pandemis; species Pandemis cinnamomeana. The sequence continues at coordinate 12,121,615 of OW028721.1, forward strand.
ACTAATAAGATCTTTTTATTTGTTTGTTTATAGGCAAATTTCAAATGAAAATAGGTATAGAATTATTAATTTAAGTATAATAAAATTTATCAAGATATATAATTATAGCAAAAAAATATAATTTAAACATTTCAAAAATAATTTCAGTCAATGCAAAAGCTTAGAATGTTACAAAAATTAAGTAAATGACCAACAATTGACTAATATTCAATTAATAATGTAAAGTGATATTATTAATGAGCCTTCATAATTATATTACTGTAAAATGGAATTATTATTAATTAGGAATTATATTGAAATAAGTTTGCACAGCACAGACAAGTCGAAAAATATTGGCAATCACAAAATTAGAAAAATTAAGTTTATTAAAAAACCTTCTTTCTAGGGTTCCATATACATAGTGACATGAAACGCTCCACAGTCCTATAACAACATCACATCACACATGGCTAATTTTTTTTTTACTGATTCAATGTGGTAAAGAAAGTCTCATGTCAACAACAATAAGAGTTGTATCAAATGTCAAATAAACCATACTGTGATAATAATTGTGTTGTACAGACACATGATTCAAACAGACGACGCGACAAAAAATCGGATAGTAACAAGATCATGTGACAGCTAGTAACAGACAGAAAAATTCGAAGGCTTACCCACCTGCTATGGGTGGTGCAGGGGTATAGCACACATCACGGAATGACGAGGATCCGGTTTCGATTCCCAGCCGTAGCTTTACTTTTCGGATTTTTCTGTGTTCTAATTTTCAGTGTTGTTTAGAAATTCAGACCATACTGGTCAGCAAAATCAATTATGTTCTCACTCTCTGTCATAAACACCTGAATAAAACTTTTATGATTTTAGCAATTAATTATAACCATAAAAAATCACTGATAACAGCAACATGGCTTGCAATTGCCATTCATAGGACACAGTATGACTTTACGAAACATTGTTTTTTTCAATGTAAATGCAAAAATATTCCTTGCTTTCACATTAACATTATCATAAAAATAATCTCTTATATACAAATTCAGTGCACATCTTACATCTAAGAATTGTCTGCTATCATTGTTTCACTATATCTAGAGGAACATTTAAATCTGACTGTACAAGCAAAGGGTTAGTTTGTATTGGTCTACGTTTCGCCTCAAACACATGCCTGTGGTCCAACATGGGAGCAGCTTTTTTGAGAAACATGTTTCTTACGGACAATACTATCGTAGTAATAGCACCTACGATAATATAAATACCACCTATGATAGAGAAAAGTCTTAACATGAACTGAAGGGAGTTCTCTCTTTCTTGGTAAACATTTATTTTCAACGCTGCCATGTCATATTTAAAGAATATCCCAGGAACACCGTGCGACCCTTGCGAATGGCTGATCGGTCTGTCAAGCTCTTTCACTGAGTACTGGAAAGTTTTGATCCTTTCAAATGCAGTATCTACATCAGTTGGAACAACTTCTACAAAGTACTGATATAGCATGTTTTCATCATTAGTTATTTTTTCATCTCCTTCTAATGGGTATATTATGCCGTTGGCCGGACTGCCAAAGCTGAACCTGTTGATCCTGTGACTGAAGTTTTGTGGTGTGTCATCAAACATCATGTTTAAGTGTATATGGCCACGCTGTAAATGTAAACTCTTGCCTGCAGTTACATGGAAGTTGCCGGCAACTTTGTTAAGGATCAGGATACCATGAAATCTGCAGGCATCTGGCCGACGATTTGGCTTCGTTTTCCTGGCCGGCACGGTCGCTCTCACAGAGCCGTGACCTTTTTTCCACAACAACTGCCAAATAGAATGATACTCTTCCCGTAAATATGAATTTAAGTATTTCACTGCGTCAAAAGCGTCCTGTTGCTCCTGTGTCAACTCAAACCAAGTGTCTTCCTCAGTCAATTCACCAAAGCCGAACACGCTTTGAGATGTAGAATCCAAAATATCCGCGCCCAAGTTTGAGCACGGCATTGCAACAGTTATATCTATGTTTATTCTTAATTTCTCATCCATTTCAGTATCGGGTGAAAACTTAAATACTAAATTGCTATCAAAATAGTATGTTACTTCGCTGTAAACTAACCACATTATAATGAAAAACGTGATAACAGAGAATGTTCCACCAACCGGAGTACTGTCGACGTATTCTTCCGGTATTTTTGAAAATGCATCGAATTCTTTTACTTTGTCAATGACTTTCTTTTTTCCTCTATATCGCAACATTTTCTCTTGGTATACTTTTAGTAAAAAAAAGTATAAAACTGAATAAAACTGTAAATTTTCCGGATTGAATCAAGTAGAAAACGCACAGTGAGTGATGGAAAGCCAACAAGCGGATTCTTACAAGATTAATTTTGACGTTGACAGTGACAGAAGTAAAATTTACGAAGCTATCTAGCTTGGCTCTGCTGTTTATAGCAACCTTTTAATTACAAGCAAGCTTTATAAACGCAGAAAAAATTAAACGAAAAGAGTTATTTTCTTGCTAATAAAATACACACAATCCACAATCATGCTAAACGTGGCCTTTACCTTTAGGTCTTGTTACCTTGGGCTCTGTTTACCCCGTATGGGATAAAGACGTGATTTATGTATATGTATGTAATCAAATAGTCTTCAAATTCTTTACACGTTATATCAATTATGGGTTGACAATTAAAAAATATTCATTGAAATTCAACAGACTGACTAAGTTATCACTATTCAAAGATTCATATTATAATATACTGAATGGCCACTGGCCGCACAACTAATAGCTTAACTTTAGGAAAACACACCTCTAAATTGGCATTTGACGATTTTGACGTTTCACGTCATGCTATGGTGTCGTTTTGTCATTGTGAGTGAACGAACACCGCTACGAAATAGAAGTTTCAGTATCTATTTTTAACCACAAAAGTTGGTAACACAAATATTTATGCAGTCCGAAGAGGAGGATACTCTGCTGCATTCATGCTTCGACTCTCTGAAGAACGCAGTCATGGGTTGTTGTTACAGTATATGTCACAAAGAAACAGATCCGCAGGTAACGTTCCCATTGTGGGTGTAATATCAATTAGATCTCCATGATATATCAAACATACGCAGTATATATAGATTGGTCAACAGTCACAGCATTATTTAAAAAATACATAAATATTTTTAGCATTAGCGGGCAGATTATCAGAGTTTTGTTTTCTGTGCCAGTTTTTATCAGTTATTCCAAGTTGACTGACTTTTTATCGGCGTAGTTTACGGAAAACTTTAGACGTGGAAGTGGAAGCTGCTATTGTTCATAGTTAATGTGATTCTACTGACCTAGTGCAAGTCTTGTGTTTTTCACTGCATGAACTAACTTGTATCTATTTGTGCATCATGAGTTGTGACAGATGGTTGTCCAAGTTGATATCTTGTGTCGGTAATCCGGAAGTAAATACCTCCAATTTCACCTTTCATTCCAATATTTTAACTATTTCGCCATCCATAATGTTACTACCCAGGTTTACACTGTGTTTGATCTTGTTTTGTTTTTGGACCTGTTTGGGAACTAGCTGTATTGAATGATGCAGCTGCTGAATATCTTTTGTCTTTGTATTAAGACAGTAAATTCCATGATTTTACTGCAAACGCTGAAATGTGTGTTTTTTTTTTTTCAATGCAAACAATGGACACATCACATTGTTACTTAGCTTGTGTTACGTCGGCAGTTTGCAGGAAACGGATACTTATGATGTCTAGGTTTTTGTTCAGCAGTTTTAATGAATAGTGTGATGTTTGTGATCAATTTATTTGAAAGAGTTGCAGCTTATTTTAGATGTTGTTCATAAACAAGATTAGTCATCAAGTTATGCAATAATGTTTGTATGGTAGTGACTGTTACTAAATAATATTCTTGTTTTACTCTATATGTGTTATATTTAGACCATTCAATCCCAGGATCAGTTTTTCCAGTCAAGGGCATAAATATATGCATGTTAAATTTCTAAACGACACTGAAAATTAGAGCATAGAAAAATCTGAAAAGTAAAGCTATGGCCGGGAATCGCACCCGGATCCTCGTCATTCTGTGATGTGTGCTTTACCCCTACACCAGCCATAGCAGGTAAGGTTACCTGCTTAATTTTCAGATGTGTTTTAATTTTCAGCGTCGTTTAGAAATTTAATTTGTAATGGTTAGACCGTAAACGTAAACATAAAAAATGAAGAAGTAAAAATGCTTGAATCATTTGATAGTATTACCAAGATGTCAAAAACATCTATACACCTTTATACCACAAACAATAGGGTCGGTGATACATATATTTATGCCCTTGACTGTACTGAAAATGATCAGGATTTCAGCATCTTGGTATGAACAATCCTGGGGCAGGATGGGAATGCCCTTTGCTTTAGATTTAAACTGGATAATTACTGTCTCACACAGATACTTAATAAAATTGAGAGACATTTTATCCGGTAGACAGAATCAAAGGTAACAAGACGTAAAGGCCACGTTTAGCATGATTGTGGGTGTATACTTGGAAAGGGGAATCAAAATAGTGATGGGTTGCTAGCCACATCGCCTATATTACATGATCCCTAAGATTTTCGCCCAATCCCTCGATGGGCTTTTACGATCGGAGCGGGAAGAGAAGCAACTGGTACGTTCTATATTTTTTCTTTGCTCCCAGACCAGCATGGAAATTAAATACATTTATAAAAGGAATGTATAAAGTCCCCGAGCCCTAAATTATATTAGTCTATAGTAGAGATGTATCAATTCTACAGTTTAAGAACGTGATATAACTTTGACTTAATTGGTTAACTTTAAGCGCAACATTGTACCAATCCATCGAATTGTCTTAAGTTTATCCATCACATTGTTTGTTCAAATTCCAGGAGAACATAGTAAATGAACGGACACACCTGCTCGAAGTGAGCGAGCAGACCCAGGAGACGCCGGTGCCGCAGGCCGCCGCCGCGCCGCCCCGGAAGCCCGACGAGCAGAGTGCCCTCAACAGGATACTGCATGAGACTGCCACGTGAGTACACTACACACTGTTCACTCAGACTCCACACTGCTCACTCAGACTCCCCACTGCTCACTCAGACTCCACACTGCTCACTCAGACTCCAAATTGCTCACTCAGACTCCCCACTGCTCACTCAGACTCCACACTGCTCACTCAGACTCCACATTGCTCACTCAGACTCAACTGCGTATACCTAACGTGCGAATAGATGCTGATCTGGGGCCCGAATTTTTAAAGAACATGTGTGAAAATACCACTCGAAAGTGGTGAAAAATTGTGCTGAATTTGAAATACGAATAGCATAGAAGACAATCACAGCTCTCATTAATCTTGTGAACTAGTCAAAACTTTGATTAGAGCTGTAGTTTTGGGGGTATAAGCTGATTTATACCATTTTCGAGTGATGTGCTTTCAAAAATCGGGCCCTCGGTTCGATTCCTGGCCGAGACTTTATTTACAGTTTTCTTTTGTTATTTAGTCCTACTAATGTTGTAAATAGCGTTTTCCAAAAAAAAACATTTTTTTCAGAATTTTACTATTTTGGGGGTTTTTTTTTCAGAAACGTTTACCCTATCTATCCTTACACAAGAAGAAATGTGTCCCAAAACTGCCATTCCAGTACGTCGCGTTTCTGTTCGTCGTTTTTTTAATTAAATTTAAATGTTAAAGTCTGGAAGAATTGATTGTGTGTAAATAATAGTCTTGAATGGCACATAGACTAAAAAAGTCCCGGAAAATTGGTGTAGTTCCCGTGGGATAGCGATGACCGAATTCTGTGCAAACGGCGTCGCGGGCAACAGCTAGTTTTTTATGTTGTTAATTAAAAATTATATAAATACGCAAATTAAACAGGTTTCGAGTTGTGAAGGGGTCAAAAGTAGCTCGAAATGGTTCGTGTAAATATAAACACGGTTGCATCGCCAGTTCCTTTTACATTGAACTTGGCTGACGCGCTGCCGCGTGTCTACGCGTTTAGATGTATAATTTCCAGCGAGTTAACCTAAATAATAAAAAACAAAATTGGCAAGTATAATTTTCAATACTGATTAGGTAATGTAAATATTTGTTAATTTGACAGAGAGCTAAGATCGATTTTTGTATGCTCACAGGCAAAACAGTAGGTATAAACCCATTCTTTGACCACCACTGTAACCAGCCAGTACCTATGTTCACAAACAAATCACTTTTGAGTTTTGACTTTAGGCAAAAATGTTTTTTATTTTAAATATGTACAGACTGACGTACAGGTAATAAAAAAATTACATTGTTGGATAATTTTTCAGTTCATGACCTTGATCATAAATGCACATGTATAAATTTAGGTATGTATGTACCAGTGGCGTGGCGTCAAGTAAATCAGAAGGCACGCCGAAAGGAATTTAACTAGCCTTTTCCTCTAATTCTGCACGATAAAGTGCCCAACTGCCTTAAAATAGGCAAGCCGGTGGGAATCGAGTTTTATGGACGCCACGCCACTGGTATGTGTCTATATTCTTAATACTAAAATGACTGTCCATTGTCAGTACTGGAAAAATGCTGATAAGTTATCTCATGTAGGTATTATGGTAGTAATTTAATAGTAGAGCTCAATGGTGCATTGTCTCATTGTTTACAATAGATAAGTTCCTCTTGCTATTTTAATACATTCGATGCTGTCTGTTGTTGGTCGATCAGCCAATCAGCTGAACGATTCCACAATAATCTTAAGACAATTTGTAGCTCTGCGACTTCGTCTGCGTTGAATTAGACTTCAGAACTGGTGTTGATAGTATATTCTGCTCTAAATATTTACTTTGCGACTCTAGGCAGCTACGACCTTTCACATGTTTATCGCTGTCCCGCGGGAACTGAGCAATTTTTCGGGATAAAAAGTAGCCTATAACCTGGCCGGTGACCTTCTCAACAGATTAGTAAACTTTGCATCAAAATCCGTTCAGCCGTTTCAGGCAATGAAAACTAAGTAAACGAACATTTTTGACATATCGTTGATTGAATACAAAACGGACGCATTCCAGAGTCATTCGCCATTGCATCTAAAAACGAAAGTCGGTCGTTATAAGGTTTCAAATGCAACAGTGTCCGATTTTGAAATGTGTCGCTTTTGTATTTAAGTAGCGATATTGCTTTTCGGGCCTTCTGCGTTTCTGATATTTTGCGTTTCTGGCCTTCTGCGTTCCTGGCTTTAGTCTAACTGGCATTTTACGTTCCTGACAAAATGCGTATAACGGTATCGCGGTATGCGTGGATCACACGATCACATTGATCGTCTGATTCATGCCAATAGATACATCTGTTGGTTCCAGTAACGTGATAGACGTGGGCGCGTTAGGCCCGTATGCGCTAGAGCCGGGCGCGTACAGCGAGCGCGTGCGTGCGTACACGGCGCGCGTGGCAGCCGCCCCTGCGCCCGCGCCGCCCCCCGCGCCGCGGCTGCTGCGCGACGTGCCGCTCGCCGAGAGGAACGCCATGTTCACTAAGCCAGGCCTTAGCAGCGACGACAGGGATCTAGTGAGTGCTATTTTCTCCTACATCCACATCTACATCAGTGGCGTAGCTACCAAGGGACTAGGCGGGGCAGTGCCCCGAGGCCCTTAAGCTCAGAGGGTCCTCGAATCCTTACCAGAAAATCTCGATCGAACTATTATTATTAAATAAAACGTAACCAGTTTAGATAGTAGTGGGCCCCATTTTTTATTTGCACCAGGGCCCTTGGTTACCTAGCTACGCCACTGATCTACATCCATAATTCTACAGATGTCCAGTCTACATTCGCTGATTAAATACAAAAGCGACACATTTTGAAATCAGACACTGTTGCATTTGAAACCTTGTAACGACCGACTTTTGTTTTTAGATGCAATGGCAAATGATTTTGGAATGCGTCCGTTTTGTTTTTAATCAACATTTCTGTCCATGACTACAAATTCGCTATATCTACGGATTCCCAGTTCTATAGATGATTCCAAACATTACGGATGCCCATTGTGAACGTCCTAATCGCACCCTTCGTGGAAGAAAGACGTAAGTCCTATTAAGGCTTAATAGGACTTACGTCTTTCTTCCACGAAGGGTGCGCTATGTATGTCTGCGGATTTTCATTTTCCACGTTGACCCTCTTATCATCAGCCTGAAGACGTCTACTGTTGAACGAAGGCCTCCTAGCACACCATTATGAATGACAACTCGCCACATGCATCCACTGGTTTCCCCCAACTTTTCCCTCCTTGACCTCTAGTCTAGTCATAAACTGTTACGATGCAAGCTTAAGATTAAAAAATTAAAGAGTAACCCCCTTTCAATATGAAACTACCGTGAGACTTAATCATCATTACACATAAACGGATAACTCACGTATAAAAAGTCGAGTGATGCTCGATATGTTTCGGGCTATTTCGTAGTCCTTCCTCCTAGAGCGCTCGCCCCGGCGGCAGCGAAACGAACACTGCGCGCCAGCGCTCTGCTCGCGCGGCTGTTCGACGCAACTGACAGCGGCGCACAACTACCCTCGTTTTCATCGTCATTTTTATTATTATTGTTTTTTTATCGTTATTTTTTACATGTCGAGCATCACTCGACTTTTTATACGTGAGTTATCCGTTTATGTGTAATGAGTAACCCCCTTATTCATAAACGCACTATAGGCCTCTGCTAATTTAGCAATCGTTTGTCCTTAACTGTCACTTTGACATTTACCTTTCACAGATAAGGACAAACGATTGCTAAGTTAGCAGAGGCCTATAGAGCGTTTATGAATAAGGGAGTAACATTCTTAAGCCGTAATTAGTAAACCTAACTGCATTGCAGTCGAATGACATAATCAAATATCATTCCGAGAAATGATATCACATATTCTAAACAAAATATCAAGCTCGTTATCAATATTTATCCATACACTAACTATTATTATTTGTTTTTATAGCAATGCGCCTGTTCAGTGAAACCCAAGTTTATAAATAAACGAACCCCCCTTCGGGGGCGTCCATTAATTACGTGAGGCATTTTTAAGGATTTTTCGACCCCCCCCCCCCCCTTGGTGAGATGTCATAAGATTTTTCTCGACCCCCTCCCCTCTACCCCAATCCCAAACCCCAAAATTACGTGATATTTGCCAAGACCCCCCTCTCCCTCAAGTGAGATTTAGTAAGATTCGGCACGACCCCCTCCCCCCCTAAATACCTCGCGTAATTAATGGACGCCCCCTTCCCTATGTTACTTGGAACGTAGGAATCGTGACTTGTTAACAAGTTGCGACAGATGGCACCACACACCACTATAGACCGACCGCTTAAATGCATCCTCACCCGCGCGGTGCAGGGGCGCGGGGTGGGACGACAAAGGGGGCCGAGAGGCCGGCGGGGACGGCAGGCGCACTACCCGCCCGCACCGAGAGATCCCCTTTGTCGTCCTACCCCGCGCCCGTGTCGCGCGGGCGAGGACTCATCTAAGCGATTGTTCTACAATGGCTTATGTAAGCGTTAAAGTTTTTCCTAGGTTTGGTCGAGAGTCCCGGTGGTGGTGGGAGTTCCGGTCATATCCCGTCTGGCACTTGGAAATACTTTTTCGTTTATTTATAAACAAGCTATAATAAGTAATTTTCGTTTCTCAGATAGCGAATGCAGTGAAGAAAGCAGCTGCAGCCATATCAGAGCTTCGAGTGGAGCATCATGAAGACTTGGTGGTGCCGTTCCGGGTGCCATAGCGCCAAGCGCCGCTGGCGCCCCGGAGCTCCGTCTGACTCGCCCTGACTAACTTGTCCAAAGGTTTTTTTATGGGATCCCATTATCCACTATGTCTGTCTGTAGTATGATAGAACAAATTATTTAAAATACTCCCAACTTATTGCATCTCACGAGCGCTCGTGACCTTTGATTGTGTGCGAGCTCTCGTGGTATGTAACTACATGCATACTACATGTTATATTAACTGGTGTGACTGATAGTAGGGGCGCTAAGGAATAGTATTTTAATGCTAATTTAATGTTTTATCCGACTGCAGCGAAGCCAAAAAGGAGGATTATTTTTCTGCTTGTGTTCTATTGAAAAAAGTAACTCTCAAATCTATAGCATGATGTTCAGGCAGTTTAAAAAATAGCCAAATATACAGAAATTCTCTATTTTTCACAATTTGAAAAATTAAGTACTATTTGATTCTTTTTTTTGCGGCCAACAATTTGTACCGTTTCATCAATCATCACTACGAAATAAGACGGAAAACGAATTATAAAAAAAGTATCAGGGTCTTCTAAGCTTTTTGGATCTAGAGGGCTAACTCGAAATTTGAAGCCAAGTAAGCTGATAAGGCTAATTGCGTCGTATGTTTATTCTACAAACGCCCTTATTGTCAATAATAAAATGTGCCTCAAGAAACTTGGCAGAGATCTTTTTTTTCTAGAAATAGATAATAATTAATAAATGATCAAACACTTCTAATACGCTACTCGGGTGAGCACATATCATTGCAATGTAATACCTGAATATGCAGGATTAGACATACATATATTACAGCATTTTATGCTCTGTCTTTTGAATAGTTACCGCCACTAGTCTCCACTTATTAGCCACCACCACTAGCAGATGTGACTAGTCGCCATTTATTAGTCACCACAACTAGTAGATGTGACTAGTCGCTACTTATTAGTCACCGCCACTAGTAAATGTGACTAGTTGCCTAGTGAGCAGTAGCTCTAAAAAATAACTTTTATTTTGATTTCTATTACACGAGAAGTTTAATTCGAGTAAATGTAAACTCAGATTAAACTAAAAAAAAACATTATAAAGAAAAAGATATTACGGCGTTTTAAAGCGCTCGGCCATTTTAAAAGCCAACGCTGTGCCAAAATAAAGTTCGCGACGGGTCGCGGGAAGAGCACGGCACAGGTTGTCTCTCTCCCACATTTTCTACTCTCACTTTGCGTCTCTTTTCCGCACTTGCGGTTGCTAACAAACAAATAAGTTTGATGGGAACTGTACTTTGTTATTGATACTCATTAGGGTCGTAAAACTTGCCTTAAATGTCGCTTGGGGTGTATATTTAGGTAGGTAGTAACATTGTATAATTTTCCTAGTACCTACCGATTAGTAGTAACGATTTAATAATTTATAAAGCGAAAATTGTACACATTTCAGACTGCACTGCTGTTAGGGAGACTCAATGTACCCGAAGAACTTTATTGTTTTGAATATTTTGGTGAAAAAAAACATCATGATTATTCTATACAATGTATTCTTTCTTTGCTCCAGTGAAACTTAACTTAATTTCAAATTATGAATCAATCCTGTTCACTTTTTCATAAATTTTCTAGGGTATAAAAGAACTGTGTCAACTTAATAATTGTATCCGTCTTACTGATTTGCTCACGACTTGGGTTTGAGATGGGTCTTAAAAAAAAACAATAAAGTAGTTTTAAACTCTCATAAAATGCTAAAGTTTTAGTGAACTTTGGTAGAATCAGCCAAATATAATGGTTTGCCACCATAAGGGTAAAAATCCTGCATAAAATAATAAGATCGATAGGATGTGACCGCAAATAGAAATCGACTCTTTCGACATATTTATTTGATAGGAACCATATATTTGGCTGACTGTACCTAATATGTATATCCAATTTAAGTTTTGTTTTTTTTATAAAATGCCACAGGAGTTATACTTATTATACGTGGATTGGTTAAACTTTGTTTGACATCTAGATACCTGTTCACGCGAAACAGCATTACTTTCATTCCTAACCGAAAACCACGAAATTGTATGAAGATAACACCAGTCATGGGATTCAAACTTTATTAATTATTTGCTAATCTAGTTGTCATATGGATGCATACTAATTTAACGTCGTAGTTAGATTAATTTTGCAATTACAGTAAGACAATCCGTCAGTTTTCATTTAAGTAATTTATTTTCAAATAGATTAAAAAAGTGACTGAATCGGCTTTGGACCAAAAATATTCAACATTTTGTTTACATTACTGTATCAACCTCATTCTTGAGAAGTTGAAACTTGTTGCAGCATAGCGTATGTTCTGTCTGTGTCTGGCAAAGGCAAATGTTAAAGTGACAGAGAAAGACAAACGAATGTTGAAATAACGAGTGTTTTAGAATGAGGGCTTTGTAGGGCAGCTTTTTTTCGTATTATTTTGCAAAATAAATAATTGAAACGCTGTTATTAGGGTGGATCGACTATTTCTTGTTAATCTGTCTCATCCGTTTTGTCATCAGGGGACAAAAAGTAGTACAGTTTGTTAGAAGAAATACGTCACCCGGCTAAGACCAATAAGGTACCATTTAGGGCCGGTTTCACAACTGTCTGTTAAGTTCCAGTTATTTTAAGTGTCAGTTATCTGTGATCCTGTTACTATTTATTACTTCGAAACAGACAAACGTCATCATACATAACTGATACTTAACAAGGAGTGCGACTTTGTGAAACAGTCGTAACACAAAGGAATCAATTAATTTTTGTTGCCTTTAACTATGTACTTTTTTTTTAAAACGACTTATGGGTTAGGTTAGTTTTATTTTTGATATTGTATCATTTACCAGTATTTCATTATCTTGTATCTGTTATACTTTGTCTAGCAGTCAAAGCACAATTAGCTTGAAGTTAATATGACCACACTCAGAGATGCCAATTAACATACCTATTTGACTATTAGATGTAACGCTTCTGCGAAAGAAGTGTCAACGAAACCAAGGGGTATTACGTGTTCGCCGTTAACAATGATTGCTAAGCAACTACGACTAAGAGACGTCGGTCCTACTAACTATAACTGTCTGAAATTTCCGGGATAGAAATGATCCCAAAATTTTCTCCGGGTCACGGTCTATCAAATTTCATCAAAATTCGAGCACCCGTTTACGAACTTTCCATTTATTTCGCTCAATCTATTAAAATATGAGCAAGGCACAATTACTAGAAAACATGCTGTATAAAAAAAAAGGGTTTTTTGTGTTATTTGTCCGATTTGTGAGTTATGTTTTTAATTATGTACCAATTCTTAAATTGTTAAGTTTATTTCGCAAATATTGATTGTATTCGTTTTATTATCATTGTAATGTATAATTAAATTTAATGTAAAATTTATATGCGATGACTGATCGATCGTAGCTTAACTGTAAATAGATAGCGTACATAGATGCTGATATATTTAATATTGTATTATTATATCGTGACATGTCATAACGCCTGGAGGACATTGCTCTCATACTATAGCATGGAATACTAATTTTTGGACCTTAAAAATAGCTACAGAGCGGCTAGAATGCTCTGCATTTACGTTGGATTATATCGCTGGTTGCCGCGAAGTACTTTCATGACGAGAGATGTCTTAAGTCTTAGCTTGTTGAAGTTGCACAGATCCAGTTATTAAAAATATATAGCCAAAGAAATATCATAATTACACATAAACGGATAACTCACGTATAAAAGTCGAGTGATGCTCGACATGTTTCGGACTATTTCGAAGTCCTTTTCATGTTGAAAGCCAAAGAAATGTATAGTATGCTAGCTTCTCTTGATACAGGCAGTACTGAAATATGATAAATATTTTATTTTAATTTATTTAAGTATTTTTTTAGATAAATATACTGCTATGTGTGATATCAGTGTCCTTCAGTTTGGAAGAGCTTAGTTTGTTTAATTTTTTTAACATTTGATGCCATTTTTTCTACACTTGTAAAGTTCTAACGATTGTATCGTATAAGTAAGCTTGTTTTATGTAAAAGTGTTACAGATACTTTCCATTTCAACAATCTATAACGTTCTTAAAACAAACTAGTGAAGTTTATTGCCATTATTCATGGAAAGTTGCACACCTTGTACAGAAAAATGCATGTTTTGTCTGTCTGACGCAGGTAAATGTGAAAATGAAAGATAAAGACAAACTAGTATCATTTAAATACTGAGAGACGTTAATGCTATCGAGTTCTTTTGTGTCAAAAACTGAGGACTGCCTTTGATGAATTAGTGGGGTTAGTTAAAAAAAACTACTATAAATGGTAGAAGTTACAAGAGGGCGCGATTTTCTTCATAATTCGCACATTTTTAACATGAGTTGTGTATGGCAACAAATCCGCATGCAAAATTTTAATTACTATTTCGTGCAATTTATACTGTTATTATAGAATTCTAAATTTTATTTAGTTTCATGAGGAACGTTGTTGTTTGTAGCAATGCATTTCCCATCGAATTGAAAGTGAAATAATTCCAATGAAATGGGAAACCTTAAGTGTTAATGTGCTAAAAATTAAAGAAATCCAAAAATATTAACTTTCAACTTTTGTACTCGTAATGTCCGCGTGAAGTCACGTAGGCCACTGTAGAACCTTTGCACAATCAACGTCAGAGTAGTTTGACACTGACAGACACAAATGTCAAGCCGATTACTTTTTGCGTTAAGGTTATGCAGTGGCCCAGGGTTCCTTTGGTTGGTCGTACATTTCTAATTGGAATATCTTCAAAAAAGGCTGTGTCTAAAATGTATCTTCACCGTTTTCTTTATTGTGCAAAAAAAAATGTATAAAATGTCGGTTATTTTGTTATGCGCATGATTAATGTATAAAAATATAAATATATTATTTGTAACACTTTTTAATTTTACTTTACCTTTTTATTCTTTTTAGTCGAGTCCGGCCCTGGGTGGAGCTCAAATTTACGGGCAAGGGGCGTCAAAATCAGCGGGGCTACTCCGAAATTCGATTTTCGAAATTCGTATCATACCGTCTCTCTCTCTCAAAGTAATGACTATTAGTGTGAGTGGAATGACACGAAACGAACTTCGAAAATCGAATTTCGGAGTACAGGGTGTCCCAGAAACCGACGATAACCCGTTAAGGGCTGATAGACCTACTAATTACCTACCAAAATATCACAGTTTAGGTTTAGTAAAAATCTTTTAGTTTTTGAGATATTGTCATTTTTATAAAACTCAACTGAGGGAGAAAAATCGAGATTTTTGCAAAAATGACAATATCTCGAAAACTAAAAGATTTTTACTAAACCTAAAATATGATATTCTGGTAGGTAATTAGTAGGTCTATTAGCCTTTAACGGGTTATCGTCGGTTTCTGGGACACCCTGTATAAAATGCCTAGTAGCTAGGGAGCTGGCGAGCAAAATTTCTATATGATTAGCACACAAGGCAGACGTTATTAATAGTAATATTTATGCCCTAAGGAACATCAAGGACCCGGTCTGCCACCATGGTGGCGCTGCGTTGTAAATTTACAGCGTTTCAAAAATGTAAAAAAAAAAAGGTGTGCTATATTATGTGCACACGTCTGCCTCTGGGCCTGATGATTACAGTCATCCTAGAAACACAAAAAATCGAAAAGGCAGACATCCAGGGCTCTGACTTTTGTAGTATTAAATTTTTTAATTTATTTTTATGATTTAAAAAATGTATATGAAATGCACACTTGGCAGACTTGAATTGTTCGATCAAAAACAATGAGAAGAACCACGGAAAAATAGTCTGCCATCATGGTGGTGCTGCGTTGTAAATTTACAGCGTTTCAAAAATGTTAAAAAAAAAAGGTGTGCTATATTATGCGCACACGTCTGCCTCTTGGACTGATGTTTGAATTCCTTATGAAAACAAAGAAAATCGATGAGGCAGACGTTTAGGCCTCTGATATTCCAAAGGCAGACCATCGCACCTTTATAATGAGATCGTCACTAAACAAAAAATACTGTTTTTGACTGCAAGGGCTTAAATTTTACGAAATCTTTAATCGTAAATAAACTGTATATAATGTAGAAGCTGATACTTCTACGACCATTATGTTGATATATATATGGGTTAGATTAGCTATGATAAAATATTAAGGTAAATATTCATTTAATTAATGGATTAATTATAATTTTATTGGAAAAATAGTGTCACTCTTTTATGAATTCATGCTAAGTGTCACTATTACTAGATATTATAAATATAAAAATACATTCTAGTACATAAATAACGACACCAAATGCTTATTATTTTTTGACAACGGGTTGAATATTAATAAATTGTAAGTTTTCCTAAAAAAAAACACCTTAACTAATTAGGTACTACGTTTATTTCTTCTAAGAATCACATTTGGTGTACGGAATTGCCACAAAAACTGAGATCTTTGTTCTTATAAAACTGACTTAAAAAAATATTCTTAACTTATCAGGCTTCTACTAGTTCTTATATAAATTCAGTCAGAAAAATAAAATAAAAAAACAAAAAATACTTTTTACTCTCATTTGGCACTAGCCATAACTTTTTTAATATTACTTTATAGATCACTAGCGACCCGCCCCGGCTTCGCACGGTATATTATGCATGTATTATACATATAAACCTTCCTCTTGAATCACTCTATCTATTAAAAAAAACCGCATCAAAATCCGTTGACTGGTTTTGAAGATATAAGCATACATACGGACACGGGGGCAGAAAAAGCGACTTTATTTTATACTATGTAGTGATAGTGAAGTATATTATTGTAAAAAGATGAAGCATAATAGAATGAAATAACGTTTTTTCTTATGAGACTGCGAAGATCTTCCTGCTTTCGTTCAGCCAGAGGTAATTTAGATGAGTAGTTTCTGCAACTCAGGCCTTTTGCTCGAACAATTTTATTCTTTGTAATTTTAATTGTTTATGACTCTTTTGGCCTAGTTGGTCTAGTGCTGAAATATATTCATTTGTAATAAGTGACTCAGAATCAGAGTTGGAAGACCCAGAAGAGCTGGAAGATGTAGATGAGCTGGAAGATTCAGAAGAGCTGGAAGATCTAGAAGAAAGCTTTAAGATTCTGTAATCTTGAGTGTCATTTTGAACTGTAAACAACGAACATTAATATTAATAAATATTTAATACTAGCTGTTGCCCGCAACTTCGTCTGCATAGAATTCGTTTATCGCTATCCCGCAGGAATTACGCAATTTTCCGGGATAAAAAGTAGCTTATGTGTTATTCCAGACTATAATCTATGTTCCAAATTTCATCCAGATCTGTCCAGCCGTTCCGGCGTGAAAGAGTAACAAACATCCAAACATACTCACAAACTTTCACATTTATAATATTAGTAGGATTTAAAAACGTCAGTAGAAATTATACAGAGAAAGACTACCATTATTCCAAAAAAATATATAATTATGACTTCAATGACCTCAATTACTAGATACACCCGCCAAAAACTTTTTAACATGGTTTTTGTTCCTCAATCATTGTTAATGCGGCATTAAAAATAAAGTGTTAGTCTTATGAATTGTTATTACAATTCAAGCAAACTACTTTAATAATATTATGACACTAAGCTAATAGTATCACTTGAACTGTAAAAAAAACGTTATAAAATTAACACTTATCTTGACAGTAAACGAAAAAAAACATTGTATCACTTCTGTGATATACCAAATATAACGATAAGTTCAATTCATTACTGCCTCTAAACAAATTTGTGTCAGTTTAGTTCATATTAAATGGGTAAAACATAAATGAAACATGGCACTAACGTAAAAGTAACGGTTTTATTTTAAATTTGACTTCAATGCCGCATACGATTATTACAACTACACTGGCACTTTTACATTAAAGACATTGTTTCGTATAAAATATAATCAACTTACCGAGCAATTTTAACATATAACGTCACTAAGCAAAAAATGCCGCTAAATTTCACAGAGTCAGTTGTTATGTGGTCAAAATCGCTGTCACTAAAAAGAAAATGACAGTGTACCAATATCCTGCAAGCGTATCCCTTCCCAAATCTAAACTGACACTAGTGCTGCCACGGCTCCTATTGGAACTAAAACGACGAGAGTTTTTGTAATGTAGGCCTTACAGTTCTGCAAGCTAGATGGCGTTATTAACTCAAAACGTTGGATTTTTGTTTAGTGACGGTCTCATTATCAAGGTGCGATTTGATTTTTTTTTCTGAATTGAATTGATTTTTTCTGGTTGGCATTGAGAAAAAATACGATTGCATAGATTTCAGCTCCAGAAGTTTAGTCGTTACCGTGCTTTTAGAGAATAATAATTAAACAAAATTGTATAAATAAAACTAAAAAATAACAATAATCCCATGCAATAGGTACACACGGCAATATTATCAGGTAAGCACCTACGCACGCTCGCGCCGTATCTATCCTGCTTACCGAATAGCTTTGCTGTATGCCTGCTGTCCCTTAATTCCGTGAATTTCAAACAGTTACACAGGTGAAAATCAGCGAGCAAAGTGTCTGCCACATTTTTTTTCGAATCCACGGAGTCATAGTGAATCGAATGGGCGCAATGAGAACCGTGTGCAAATGACTTAGTAGAGCTTTTTTTTTTTACACTTAAGACTCCGTCCCATGATAATGCAGAGTCCTGAATGTCTGCCTCTTCGATTTTCTTCGTTTTCAAGATGATTGTGACCAATGAACTCCAGAGGCAGACATGTGCAAATGACTTAATACCCCCATTTTTTTAAGCAACTTCAATCCGCTGTAACGCGAAAACGCAGCGACATAGGACCTTAATTGATTGAACCAAATCGATTCGTAATGATTTAAACTGCACTCCACCTCAACGTGAAACGTGTGCAAATCATATACCGAAATGCTCGCCAGCTCCCTAACTATAGGGCACGGGACGCGAAAAGTAACGAAGTGGGGGGAAAGCAAAAGCCGTTGAAAGACAACCTCTATAACTACACAACTTTCAGCTTTTGCTTGTGGAAAGGGGAATAAAAATTGTGACGTGTTGCGAGCCGGCGCCTGTGACATGATTCCTAAGATTTTCCAAATCAATTGTTCATAAAATATTCCAGAATATTCAGAGAGATCTTGTGAATGTGAGTCTAAAAGAAAAGATCCTATCACATTGTCTATGTAAAAGAACTGGCCAGCAACGTTATACTTATTACCTAAAAAAAATATTTGACAACGTGACGCATACACAGTGAATTGGTGGATAGTTTGTTTTTTTTCTCCGGTCTTTTTAAATTTATTTTTAGCATAAACTAGATAAAAATGTCGGTATTCGACGGCGAAATAGAATACCAATCTATGTACATGGTGGATTACGCCAAGAAGGTCAAACCGTGAGTGTACCTACTATTTACAACATGGGTAGGTACACTTTCGTTCCACAGCCGGAGTTCGCGAGACAATCCGAAACCCCATCGTATGTGACCATTTAGGTTCTAAGGTGTGAGAATGAACGCAAGCTGCAAGAGCAAGCTCAGGTAGGCGGGTATACCTACTAATGTGAAGTACGACGTTCGTTGGCCGATGTGCAGTAGTGTAATGCCCCCTTGGTTATTTAACATGCAAGGTCTCAGAATTATTCCAGAATAGTTTAACAGGCGGTTGGTTTAGTTTGATTCCAGTATAATTCTGAGACACCATGTATAACACGACACATAGCACGATCGTTCCGTTGTGTCCCCAGTAAAAGTCCTCGCCGCAAAGCCGTGGACGACAACTGTCTGATTGTGGGTCTGAGCCGGGACTCCCTGAAGGCGAAAGACGCGCCCCGCAAGAGCCCCGATGTCTTGTGCCCGGTCGACTTCGAGTACTACAAGAAGGCAGTCGAACGGGTAGGTAAACCTTTATATTCATCAATAAAGACCGGATTATATGCAACATAAAAAGCTTGTTATATGCACGAAAATTGGCAGAGTATGCGAAATTAAATGATAAATTTTAGGATTTATATGCGTATACAAATAACGCGGGTGGTAGGGCCTTGTGCAAGGTCCGTCCGGATCGCTACCACCATCTTACTCGCTAATCCTGCCGCTAAGTAGCAGTGCTTGCACTGCTGTGTTCCGGTGTGGAGAGTAAGACAGCCGGGGAAATTACGGGCACAAGAGGCATTTCATCTTAGTCCTCTAGGTTGGCAACGCATCTGCAATCCCTCCGGGGTTGCGGGTGTCTATGGGCAGTGGTGATCACTTACCATCAGGTGACCCACTTGCTCGTTTGCCTTCCTATATTCACATAAAAAAAAAAAACGATTTCTATACATGTAACAACTTATATGCGTAATAGGTGGAACTACTTTGTAGTAGGCGAGCGCGACGTTCTTCTGTCTCTTTCATTTTATTATCGGAACTGTCAAAACAAAAGACGCGCGCGGCTACTGACTGCGTTCCGAAATGCAGTAAAGTCACAAATATTACTCAATAGCCCTTGTATTTTGTGACTGTTATTAAATTTGGTCGCATTTCGGAACGCAGGGTGAGTTAAAAATATTGTAAATGTACCGATAATATGCATAGACTAGATCTTAGGTAAAATATGCTTATACCGCTGAGAATGGCTGAAATATGCAAATGCATATAATCCGGTCTTTAGTCATCAACATCATGTCAGCCGGGAGACTTCCACTGGACATGGGCCTTCCCCAAGGCTCTACAAAGACCGGTTTCGAGCGAGAGAACCCTCACAGCAAAAAGGGCATTGTGGCTTATCAATATCGTTATAGCGACGACAACTTCGCCAATGTGAAAGTAACAAAAATATAATTAATAAATCTTGTGACAAAATGTCGGCAACGTTGTACGGTAGGTAATGGTCAAAGACCCCCCCCCCCCTCCTCCCCTCCTCCTGTCGGGCTCTTAGCCAACGGTCTGTGATATCCGTCAGAAACTGCCAGGAAATCATTAACCGATGCCCAGAGTGCACCGGACCAAGCACTGCTCTTCCCCCCGGATGTATCCAAAAACGAACCGCAGCTCTTGGCCACACGTGGATAACCCGACTCGCACCCCCTAAAATTACAATGAAAAGAGTTGACACAACAATCAAATTCAACGGACTGTTCAAATGTTCCAGAAAAATTTTGCGACTGAAAAACTGAAAAACTGACAGAATAGCCTTACTGTCTTTAATTTAATCAATGATGTGTTTTCCCCGCCAGTTCAAAGAAGACGAGCCGAAGCTGACGGAGATGTACATGTCAAAGGACATCGACCCCACGCCCATAGACCACGACATCCAGGACCTGAAGCGCACAGAGTACCTCACCAAGTACTGCTCTAGAGGTGACAGATGTGTGATGACGAACCTCGTCTGTGAAGAGATCGATGCGCTCGGCGACAATCATAATTTGATCCTTTCGCTTTTGAGCATTAATATATGTCTTGACTTGACCTTGGTTGTGCGTCGACTTTGTTAAGAAGACACCTGGCTCTAACGCCTACGAGCAAACAGATCAAGTTATGATTGTCTATCGGGCACAGATTATCGACATAATTACTGAATAGGGCCGACAACGCACTGGCATCGCGTAAAGTGCTACGGGTGTCTATGGACAGTGGTGATAATTTACCATCAGGTAACCCACTAGTTCGTTTGTCTGGCCTATCTAACATAAAAAAAGGAATATTCTTCCATCGGCTAAACTCGAAAACCGCGTATGAATAAATTATCGCAATAGAATGTTTGGCGTGTTCGTATCTACGAATGTTGGCCAAGTTAATCAAATAGGAAATTATTACTTATCCACTACATCTAAGTAGGTCTTACCTACTCCGCAACTACACGACTAATAGTAATAAGCCTTCCCAGGTATATCTTTATTTTATCCGATAACCTTGCCAGTAACTACTCAACATTCAAAGCATTCAAATCCGAGGAAAACGGGCCAGCTACAACATTCATAAAGCCGCCCCTCTCCCCTCGTCCCTTTCCTCAGAGCTCCCCTTCATGTCGGTGAACCTGGCGCGGCGTGCGCGCGCGCTGCAGACGCTGCGGCTGCCCGACGACGTGTACATACCCGACACGAGCCAGAAGAGCTCGTACCGCCACCCCAGCGACGAGAAGTACAAGGATCCGCCGAGCGCGCTCTCCATGCGCCCGAAGTTTGATGATTCATTGCAGCGTGCGTACAAATACATAGTTAGATACATAAATCACGTCTATCCCTTAAGTGGCGAATACACGCTAGGTCAGGCAGGGATGGCGAACCTTTTTTGGTGGACGTGCCATTTTTTCACAAATAAAGTAATATTTTGGCTCTGACCTGTCATCAAAGACCCTGTTGTCTTAAGTGTGTTGCTATTTTACCGTCATATGACCATATTGTCCGTTTTAATAATAAAAGAATCTTAAGTTGGTGATTCAATGGACAAAAATAAACCTTTTTTTATTATTGGCGTGCCAAAATTATTTTGAAGCATGCCAACAGTGGCACGCGTACCATTGGTTCGCCAGCCCTACGCTAGGTTATAACCGATGGTTATACCTGCGCACAGTTCATTTATGCAGGCATAACTCATTATTATTTTATCAACCCATCACCATTTTGATTCCCCTTTCGAGAATGGGAGAAAATCTTAGGAATCATGATATTATTATAGGCGACGCGGTTAGAAACCTATTTGCCCATCACTAAGTATTTTGTTTTCCTCTTCCACCTATACGCACACAATCATGCTAAACGTACCCTTCAGGTCTTAATTGTTACCCTAGGCTCTGTCTACCCCGTAAGGGATATAAGGACCTGATGCATGCATGCATGCTCTTCCGACACGAAAGGATGTGGTGAAATTTTTACCCGGCACCATACGGGGAATATGATGATGATGTTTTTTTCCTGCAGGGGAGCTGCGCCGAATCCTGCGCATACACACGGGGGACTCAGCGTACATGGCGACCCACAGTCTGCTGGGGAAGGTCATTCTGGAGAAGAACCCCTTCGGGAAGCCGCGCCAGGAGCCCTGCTATGGCCGCTGGCGCACCCCCTACTATTACACTTATTACATGAACATTTAGTTTGTTGTTAATAAATGTTGCCGTACATACTTGATTTTGTTTCTTTTTTTTAGTTATGAGCTGGTACCACCGGGGTACCACTCGGTACTGTCTCTCGTAGTAATAAATAGAGACTAGGGCATAGATAACGCATACTATTATAAATCCTACTAATATTATAAATGTGAAAGTTTGTGAGTATGGATGTTTGGATGTTTGTTACTCTTTCACGCCAGAACGGGTGGACAGATCTGCATAAAATTTGGAAAATAGATAGATTATAGTCTGGAATAACACATAGGCTACTTTTTATTCCGGAAAATTGCGTTATTCCTACGGGATAGCGATAAACGAATTCTATGCAGACGAAGTTACGGGCAACAGCTATATTTTAATACAAAAACAGGTAGTTAGTTTGGTACCTTCAGTTGCTTGAAGGGCAAAATACCCAGGAAAAGGATCGCCGCCCTTAGGCGGAGCTACGTCGAAAACCAGTAGAGCAAATTGTAGTAGAATCACGGGCAACAAAAGTGCGATTTTACCAAAGAGGTTTCGTTACTTATCGATGATAAAAACATGACAATCCAACGTCAAAAACTCAGTCACACAGTCAATCAAACACAAAAAACAATGACCATATAAAATTACATTTTTGTAAAAAAATTAGTAAAAATTACAAAAAATAATCAGAATTATCGTAAAATCTAGGGTAAATGTTGAATGCAAACCATAAATAACCATGGATCATTACCTGACGACGTATAGGAAGGACTACCTGTGGCCCAACTTGCCAGGGTCTGGAGGCGGTGGGGGCCATGGCGGAAATATCGCTGAGTAAGTAAAGTACTTTGTTTTAAAGATCCCCTACTGGTTGTCGCTATTAAGCGATAAGACCGCCTATTGTCTACGTTGTTCTTTGTTTCTGTATTGTTTTGTACTGATTTGTGGTGTTCAATAAAGAGTATTTGTGTTGTATTGTATTGATCCCCAATATGCTTCTTCTAACTTTGAAGCTCTTCAGCAGCTACAACGGTTTTTTTATAGCTAATGCTTGGTGATCTAGGGTCCCAAAACTGTCCGGCGAAGAGCTGGCGTTCTACCAGGCGTGCATGCAGCATAGTCGGCCGCCAGACTGCCGCTGCCCGCAGTACTCTGGAGGGGAGCAACCCCAGCTACCGCCGGGGAAAGAGGGCGGGTGGAGTAGAAATGAGGTGAGCACTGTTTATGATCTCTTCGTAGAACGTTTTCGTCTTTGGCTATTTAAAAACCCTTACGCTCAGAACCCATTACTATTTTGATTCCATTTTCCATCTATACCTAGCCCCACAATCTTGCTAAACGTGGCCTGTAGGTATTGTCACCTTAAGCTCTGTCTACCCCGTAAGGGATACAGACGTGATTTGTGTATTGTATTGTATTGTTGTACGCTCAGAAACATTATGTTGACAACCATTTGATGCCTTTTTGTTGCACGTTAGGCTTCGTAAATAGGTAGGTAGGTACACGCTAAATAAATACTTCTCTGCAAGGATAATCAAAATTAGATCCTTGTCAAAATAAATTGATACAGTCACAGACAGACGCATTAATTGTTTGCTTCGTAAGAAGCAACTTTGACGGTCCGTATAGAATTGAAGCAATAAGAAATAGATCAGCTTACATGACAAAATTACTCTTCTTGTTGCTTGACTTCGTCGTGTGAAGGTACCTAACTGACGATAAATACCAAGACCGTAGGTAAGTATATCATTTATCGTATTCACGATTCTAAATGTCTTTCAGATAATGGGTCCTCTGCTGGACCCGAAGTTATATCCCGTCAAAGTTGGTGCCAGTCCGGAAACTGACACGTCTCGCTACGATCAACCCAACGCCTTCCTTGATAAGGTAAATATCGTTCCAAAGATTTTAGACATTTTCAGAAGGACTTAGACGCCAATGATTGTCATTGACCCATTTTCTGTTTCTAGTTACAATCGAAATACCCGATGCTGTACAGTATCCTACAGAACGAGGCTTCCCCAGAACTGAAGCAGCGCATCGATCGGGATCGGAATAAAACCACCTACCAGGTGGACTTCTGCGAGTCTGGTAACTTTGTCATCATTTACATTTAGAAACCCTGCTCTAAGGCATTTTAAAAGTTCATAATAAAATAAGTATACAAATTAGGACAACGAAAAAGCAACCAGTAACATGTTTTTTACATCTTAGATAACGGAATAAAAGTATACTGTTTTATGTACGAGTATTGCACATAATGACGGTTTCAGGACATCTTAGATGCGGCGGCTGTACTCGTTAAGTATATTTATGATGCATGGGAACATTCGCAAGATGCAATAGGGATCTTCTGCGACCTCTCCAAAGCATTTGATTGCGTGAAGCATGAAACTCTTATCCTCAAACTTGAGCACTACGGGCTTTCTGAAAACGCACTGAAACTTGTCATGTCCTACCTCAGTCAGAGAATCCAGAAAGTGGACATAAATAGAGTGCAGTCATGTGGTGCGCCGGTGAAGCTTGGAGTACCACAGGGTTCAATATTGGGCCCTTTTCTCTTTCTAGTATATATCAATGACCTGCCCCGCCTACTAGAAAACAAATGTGACATAGTTCTGTTTGCTGATGATACCTCTCTGATTTTTAAGGTCGACAGGCAACAGGAAGATCAAAGTCACATCAATGAGACTCTAACAGAAGTGCTTCAATGGTTTACTGCGAACAATCTACTACTAAACGCAGCTAAAACGAAATGCATAAAATTTTCGTTACCAAATGTACGACAGGTTGAAACAGCTATTTCCATAAACGGAGAGAAGCTGAACCTCGTTGATGACACCGTTTTTCTTGGTCTTACCCTGGATCGAAACTTACAGTGGAGCCCACATATCTCTGCTCTTGCTGGTAGATTGAGTTCTGCCGCCTATGCTGTACGAAGAATTAGACAATTCACCAACGTGGAAACTGTTCGACTGGTTTATTTCAGCTATTTTCATAGCATTTTGTCTTACGGCATTCTGATTTGGGGAAGAGCAGCTGACATTCAGAGTATCTTCATTTTACAGAAGAGGGCAGTTCGGTCCATCTACAATCTGAACTCCCGAGAGTCATTAAAAGAGCGCTTTAAAGAGATAGAAATTCTCACAGTAGCTTCGCAGTACATACACGATGTGATTATGTACACACACAGGAATTTCAATTCCTTTAAGAAAGTGTCGGACATCCATGATATCAACACTCGTAATAAACACAAGCTTCTCGTTCCTAAATTTCGTCTACGGAAAGTAAGTAAATCTTTCCTGGGAAATTGTGTCAGGTTCTACAACAAAGTGCCTGTAGATGCGTGGAAATTGTCATATGTGTTATTCAAGAAATACATAAAGAACACGCTCTTAAAGAAAGCATATTACACAGTCGATGAGTACATGTGTGATAATAACATGACATGGCCATCTTTGGAAAAATTACCGTAAGCATCCAGTGTTTTGTGAGTGATCCTGTAGTGCGTGTGTATGTGTGCGTGTGTGTGTGTGTATGAGTGTATGCGTGTAGTGTCGACTAGATACGGTCTCTGGCCCTGTTGCTACCGTCTGCTGTTGAGGTTAGCTGATCTTGATTAATTAAGATTCCAAATTGTATAGCTGTATTAATTAAAATTATTAATTAAGATAGGTATTATCAATATAAATATTGTACCTATTGTAATTGTTTATTTAAATATTTATTCTATTTTTCATAATGATTAATTTTTACAATGACATAAATATTGCTATGTCGTATGTGTATTAAATTAGGTATTAGGTAGGTATATTGTTAAGCTTATGGATTTCCGGTTTATTTCTTTTACTTTTTTTCTTTTACTGTTTAGTTGCAGGCTAGCGACGTCGAAGTTCCTAAAACGTTCCCATAGTGTGCCTGTGGGGACGGAAGCGAGACATGCCCTCGGTACCGCTCTGCTTTCAGAGCAGGACATGAGTGCGTGAAAGCCAACATTAGGGGCGGCAGACGTAAGCTTGCCTTCGGAATCCAAAAGCTTATTGGTTACTTACTTGACATGAAATGTATATTTCATAATTTTGTTTTATATATAATTTTTTTTTTTCCTGCGACATTGGAGACATCTCCAATTAGTTTATTTGACGGTGGAGGCGTTTTACACCTCCACTGAACTTACTATTATTATTTTTTTTTTTGTTTTTTATTTTTTTTTGACCAGTAGAGACTTTATACATCTCTACTATTTATAGATTAATATAATTTAAGGCTCGGGGACCTTATACATCCCTTATATAAATGTATTTAATGTAAGTAGAATTTAAGTATTCTTAGTTACTGTATTTTTATTTGAAAAAATGACTTTCTGCCAAGTTTCTTGCGGCGCATTCTTCTTGGCAATGATGGTCTTTCCGAATGTGCTGGTAGTTTCAAAAGACATGTAAAAGAGCCCTTAGCGGCCAATTTGCAAAATAAATTATCTTATCTTATCTTATCTTATCTTAAAACTGTGACACTAGCTTAGCTTGTGCCAATGTAATTTATTTTTCTCTTCATCTCTCTTGTACCATTTTTTTTACGAACATATTTTCTTCCGTGTTTCTGAAGATGCTCTTCATCCAGTTACTCGTCTAACGCAAGTCCCTTCCAGGTCCCGGTGCGAAGTTCGAGGGTCTGCAGCGGGCAGCAGACGACAGCGGCACCGGGCCTTGCGCGCAGCCGATGCGGCTCCCCGGAGACCCGTGCCGGGTGGCGCCCAAACAGCGCATGTCTACACCAAAAACTATATCCAAGCAGGGCACTGGTGGCGCCAGCGACCCACGAGCCAAATGCGGTAAGTGACAAGAGCAGAAATATTCGATCATGACTGTCATGAAAAATGAGAGGCTGTCAGCGAAACCAGTCGTAATCACGAAAAGAGATACTGAGGATGACAAAGATGGCTGTAGTCGTTAGTATGGAGCTACACATTAATATCCAAGCAAGGTACCGGTGGAGCCAGTGACCCACGAGCCAAATGCGGTAAGTGACAAGAGTAGAAATATAAGATCATGCATGACTGTCACGAAAAATGAGAGGCTGTCAGCGAAACCAGTGGTAATCACAAAAAGAGATACTGAGGATGACAAAGATGGCTATAGTCGTTAGTATGGCACTGAATACACTAGTATCCAAGCAGGGTACCGGTGGGGCCAGTGATCCACAAGCCAAATGCGGTAGGTGGCAAGAGTAGAATTATGCTAGATCATGACTGCCGTAAATAATGTAGGATTAGGGCCATACCAGCGCAACTAAGTACAAGAGAGGATAGCAAATTTGGAAAGGTGTATGACACCGACAACTAAATCCAAACAGTTGTAGTAACCGCACCATCACTCGACGACTAATCGACCACAAAATTGCATAAACCGTAAAGAAAAATGGCATTGTTTTGTGATCAGAAGAAACTGATATAGAAAGAATACGTATTAGAACCAGACCTTTAATTACCGTTATTTTTGCGTAACGCTATTTTTCATAACGTTAGATTATCGAATAGCATTTTTCAATAAAACGTTTTTAGGTAGCGCTATTTTTCAGTACGTTATATTACCGAATAGCGTTTTTTAATAAAACATTATTTATTCTGTAGCGGTATTCATTATAACGTTATTAATAGCGATATATATCGATACTTCGGCAAGTGATATAATAACGTTATAGACCATCTCTTTCCTACACTCTATAACACCCGCTCTATATAACGTGCGACAAACATATGCAATGACAAATCTGTACTGTTTTCGTGAATTGTCAAAACATACTTTACAAATTTGTTTCGTGGGACTAGGCCGTAAAGTTGATATCATAGTAGTAGTTCATAATCAGTTTCATAGCGTTATTATACCTAACGCTATTTCATAACGTTATGGTTTTCTTTAAACACAAACGACATATACCGGTATTATATCGTTTTTTTCATAACGTTTTAAAGGTCTATAACGCTATTTCGTAAAGTTACGGTTTTCTTTTCGTTATGATATGATATAACGTTATGAAGGAATATAGAATTTGTTTGAACGAAATTTTAAACACAAACGATATATACCGCTATTATATCGTTTTTTTTTATAACGTTATAAAGGTCTGATTAGAACCATAGGGTACTTCGGCTACCCAAAGTTCGAAGCCCAAGTGTGTATTCAACAGAGTTCAAAATATTTAGTTAAGTACTATTAAAACTTCCCATTTTTTTTTCAGAGTCATCGTCAGCAGTGCCTCCTCTCGGCAAGACAGAGTATCAAGACGGCGTGTCCAAGCTCGGAGCCATCATCATGCGGGACAAGCTGCACAGGAAATGAGTGTCGAACTGTCTGTTTATTCAAATCATGGAGTACATTGTGGTCATTGCAGTCGCTTGTTTTACTTCTTTCATAATTATAAGTTTAATCTAAAGCTCCGCCTTAGTTTACGTGGCATTTTACAGGGACCTTAAAGAAACTTGTATGATCCCAAAAATCCCAAACACTTATTATCATATTTTTGTGACCTGATTGCAAATGATTTCGATTCGCGTTCCCCAACCCTCAACACGTAACCGTTACTTTTGACTATGGTTTGATAGGTTCTCAAAAAGAGAAATAATCGTGTCAGAACTTGCCCCATGATTACCCAGGTGTATAACTAAAAACAAAACACAAATGTACCATTATTTACTTCAAAATTAAAAGACTTTATGATAAATAGACGTTTATGTATAAAAGCGCGTATATATAATTTGTCATGTGGGCGGCGAGCGGGCGCTCGAGATGAGCTCGCCTCGCTTGTAGAGCGTGCCCTCTCTCCTCTCTGGTCTGGTTTCTTCTCTTCTGTTCTCTTCTCTCCTCTCTTCTCTTCTGGTCTCTTCTTTTCTGGTCTCGTGGCGCGTGCGCGTGCGCGTGACTGTTGTCTCGTCGTGCTGGCGGAGCACGACGGCGCGCGCGTCTGACGTGTTGCGTTCTCTGCGGATAGGATATTATGTCAGCCTTATTGTTATAAATAAACACATTTATATCCAAAGGTGCATGGTAAAAATTTGTGTATATTCTAGCCCGCTGTCATCTCCAAAAGCGATCTTTGAAAATAAACAAATCTACTCCTGGTTCAAGTAGAAATCCTCGGCAGAAAATGGCGATTGCAGAGTTTCCTGCGGCATATTTTTTTTAACAATGATGGTTTTTCTAAAAGAGACATGTCACAAGAGTCCTTTGCGGCCAAACTTATTTACAGAAAAGAGCCTTGATTTGATAGTTTTTTTTAATGTTTCTGCGTCGTACAAAGACAGAGAGATCGACTCCCCTGTCACTCGTCTTCCTTTATCATGTGCCAGAAAAGCCTGCCCTTATGGGGCCAAATTAAAGGAGAGTGCCTCCTTCTAGGAGGACAACCATAAACATGTGTCTTTACACATGTGTCTTAATAGTCGCTGTCTTTACAGCGACTATTAAGTCCATAGTGCCGAACCGAAGTGCCTTAGTTTTAACCTAAATTAAAGTGAAAACAATTATTTTCGTTATGCGTCGGTGATAAGGTTTACCCTTTTCGTCACCATTGACTTGGTATGAAGTCAGTTTATGCAGTGTAAAATGCACCTTAATTTGACAGTTGAAAGTGTCACATGAAAAGGTTACATTCTTTTTTACATAATATGTCGAGTAAAGTTCTTGATCAATTTTTCTTAGTACTTACCTCCCGAGAGAGATGATCCGGTCTATGTCTGTGGGACGGCGCAGCTCGCCGGCGGCGGTGAGCGTCACGCGCAGCGGCGCCGGCGCCGGCGGCGGGGACGACGGCGGGGACGCCGACGACGCGCTGGCCGGGGACGAGCCGACGGCCGAGTCGCGCTTGGCTGTGGACACATTCCTACGTTACACTGACGCCGGGTACTCTTTTTTTTAAACCTACGACAAGAAAGGCGAACGAGCCAGTAGGTGGTGACCTATCTGCAAGCTGTATATCGGTACCGGTAAATCGGGCAGAGGAATGCAGATGCGTCGCCTAGAGGGCTATGATGGAAGTGGAGGTGGTTGTGATCGACCCGGACGGATATTGCACCCTTGTGCACCCTTCCCTTTCATCCGTAAAGTCAAAATCACATCGGAAATTTCAGCGTCCGAATCAAAAGTACCAGGGCAGCATGACTGACCTGAGGACTCGGAGCCGGACGTGGAGCGGCGGCGCGGCGGCGCGGCGGGGCGCGCGGGCGCGGGGGAGGGGAACGCGGCGGGGATGTGCAGCGACGCCGTGATCACGTAGCTGTCGTCGTCGGACCCGCCCAGTGTCTGACGATAATGGTTTAGAAAAGGTTAGGACTCGACGTTGATCATGATAATGTATACACTGTCTTAAAACTAGTCTAGCATAAATGTCTCAACACCACTGTAAATGTTCAGGTTTTTAAAATTGTAATTGAAATGTTTCCACACGTTAGATGTTTAAAGTGTACCGCGTCAAGGTAGTCTGGTGCCCATGGTGGCCGTGGTCCAACTAATTTGTCCGACCCGGAAATCTGACATTGTTTTGAATCACTCAATACTTTTTAATACAAAAATAGGTAGGTTAGCTTACTTAGATATCTTTAGTTGCCCGGAGGGAAAAATACCGAGAAAAAGGAGTTCCGCCCTTGGGCACCCTTGGTAGGAGCTCCGTCGAAAACCAGTCGAACAAACAGTAGTAAGACCACGGGCAACAAAGGGTGAAGATCACTTAAATTTGGATTAAAAATTACAACCAATATAATAATTTTACAAAAGTGTTATTTCAAACTAAATAAATCACCCGCTGAAATTTTCTAGAATAATTCAGACACTTGCGGTCAGTGTTGCGGCAGAAAACCAGCGTTGCGACTTCCGTCGCAGCATTATGCTGAGCCGCAACCTTTTTGACGCTGGACAGCCACACACTAATTGTTATTTTTGCTTTTTTTTTCGTTTTGTTTATTTTTAGTTGGGGCTGTTGTTGTCCTATGCGTCAAATAAATGTATTTTCTTTCTTTTCTTCTTCTTACTTCGTCAATCAAGCATAGCAGCTGCCCGAATGTGTCCTCACATCGTTCTTGGAGTCGTGTTGGAGTCACTTTGACACTTCCTATATCACTGACCTCATTGTAGTCACTGGCAGAGTCGTTGGAGTCAGGCGCGGAGTCGGTGCGCGCGGCGGAGGCCGGCGTGCAGACCACGCCGCTGCTGCCGCACTCGTCCACGCTGCTTCGGACCCTGCTGCAACATCACACCGTTATATACTTTATATACTTACCTCAGTAACTTCTAACCTCCTAGTAACTCCAGCAGAAGTCTGAGCCCTGCTCCTAAGCAAAATGTACGCAGTATGAGGTCATTAAATTTTGTATTGGTTATTAACATAGATGAGCAAACTTAAAAACGTTTTTAGACTGATTTCTTTAGTTGTGCGATAAGAGTCACCTTCATACCAAATTTAGGGTCGATTTTTCAATCGTCAGATAGGATCTATTCGGCGAACAACTCTATGGGTATCTGTAAGTTAAGAGCTTATCTGAGGATTGAAAAATCGGCCCTTAAAATTTCTAATTCTATTCCTATTTTTGGAAGCACAGCAATTTGTATTTTTAATGGCTGTATAATTTGATTCAGTTTATTTAGAGGGTTGATTTTTCACTGCTCCAAGGGGCTGCAGACTTCAAGCCTTGATCACATCTTTGCTTACAATCACTCGTTAATGTGATCATGATGAAACGCATAACCAGTTTCCCCTTAGTTCGTTTATTACTCTTGTCCTTGTCATCTTATCGTGGACTTACCTGGTCATAATAGTCATGGCTGAGGAAATGGATCCCGAGGAGGTATCCGAGGCGTTCTCCCGCGTCCGCCGGCTCCGCGAGTAAGTCTTCTCGCTGCAACATTTAAAATATTTTCAGTCTGTTGGTGATTTTGCTGCTCCAACACGTGACAGTGAGATTAAAAAAAAACATTAATATAGTTGTGGATGAAGTTCAAAGTCATCTCCATGAAAATCCGAAATAGTTTAAGGTTGATGACAAAGAATGAGTGTAAGACTGAAGAAGAGGATTAGGATGAAAATGTAAAAGGTGAAGCTGGTGACAAACTTGTAGAGAAAGTTGATGGAGATTAGAGGGCAAATGAGGATGAGAAGGCAATGGAAATGGAACAGGCTAGATATCAGCATTACCTGGGCGTGGACATGTTTGGTCCGCCAGTAGCGGCCGCTCCGTGAAGGAACTGCTCGCGCGACCACACTCGCCGCGCCGCGCTCTCCGCCAGAGATTCCTTGGCTTCCGCAGCACATCTGAAAGAGGATACACGTCAAGTTTAGAAACTTTAGTCCTCTTCGCATAAATACCCACATGACACCAGGTTAACTCAAGTAAAGCCAACTAAATGGAAGAAGCCTTGCAATGGAACCGAAGTGTGTCCGAATCTAAGAACTTTGATGGTGTGTGTACTTCCCAATAGGCCCGCTTGGATATTTGATCAATAATAGCAAGAATACGGTTGTGCTCAAATACCATCTCGTAACAGCGTCTCATCACCTACTCAGTCAACTTCTTGAGTAATGGCCTTGAAACCCTCATAAAAGCTTACATCTCTTTGTTACTAAAATACCTCTCAACACATAACAATGCTCAAGAAGTTTTCCGGCAACCGTACTATGAAAACGTTTATTTCGCAAATAGGCCTCCACAAGGGCGTCGCCAGCCGATGGCGCAGGGGGGGGGGGGGGGCAAGTTGACTTTACCTACTACAACTTAGGACTGGTTGCATTAGAATCTCTAGGGGGGGCGGCTGCCCCTCCCTGCCCCCCTTGGCGACGCCCTTGGGCCTCCAACGGCTCTTTTACATGTGTTTTTTTAAACTGCCAGCGCGATCTCTGATGTCACTCACTCTGATCTCCTCAGCAGCAAGGAGTCGAGGTGCGCGGGCGCCATGTGCGCGAGGTGGATGTAGGCTTCGTGCAGCAGCTCGGCCGGCAGCGTCCACAGCTCGCCCTGCCGCTCGATCAGCTGACGCACGACGTTGATCACGTCGGCGCGCTCTGACAGTTGCTCTGCACTGAAAACGGCAAGTATCCAGGTAATTAAATAGAATAGAATAAAAATGACGATGAAAACGAGGGTAGTTGTGCGCCGCTGTCAGTTGCGTCGAACAGCCGCGCGAGCAGAGCGCTGGCGCGCAGTGTTCGTGTCGCTGCCGCCGGGGCGAGCGCTCTTGGAAAAAGGACTTCGAAATAGTCCGAAACATGTCGAGCATCACTCGACTTTTATACGTGAGTTATCCGTTTATGTGTAATTAGAATAGAATAGAAGAAGAAATTTTTATTCACCAACACAAAAAAATCTCAAAAATTCAAAAATTACAAAGTAGGATTAGATGCGAAGGTAAAATGGAAGGGAGACTCAGCGAGGTCGCTGTTTTTCAGTCTCCAACCAAATTAAACTAACTTAACTAAACTACGGTAATCGCGAAATACCGAGGAACTGAGGAAATGTCGTTTAGTTTGAACTATTTTCTGACAAGCTGCTACAGTGATGATTTCTGATTGGCTAAGCCCAAGGTCAAGAGTTTGGTATTCGGGTTTTATGATCTATATCGATTGGTTTAGTCATTGTGCGGCTGTGTGAATAAAACTTGCTTGTTTTTCTCAAAAAAAAATGTTGGTCACATAGGTATTTGGAAACATACCTCACGATAATACGGGATAAAAGCATCTAGAGGAATTTCATCTTAGTCCTCTAGGTTGGCAACGCATCTGCAATCCCTCCGGGGTTGCGGATGTCTATGGGCAGTGGTGATCACTTACCATCAGGTGACCCATTTGCTCGTTTGCCTTCCTATTCATATATATATTAAAAAAACTCTTTAACCAAAATACAAACATAAAAAGAGCGTATAGTTAATGTAGTCTGAGTGAAGATTAGGCTCATGTCATGAATATCAACTGTGGGAAACAATAAAGATAAGAAGGCTCATGTCATAAATATCGACTATGTATCCCTAAGAAACAATAAAGATTTTCCTAACACTATTGGTAGCAATGCTTTTCTTAACTGCTATGCCGTACCTAGCAGCCTCATTAGGTTTATTCTTATGCAGTATATTGGGCGCAAAGATGGTGGCCAGGTTGGCGGCGTCCATCTTGTTGCCGGGTTGCCTGTCGTCCTCGGCGTGTGCAGCCAACTGCGACAGGAAGGAGAGTAATGCGTTCAGCGTGTCCCGGTGGGCCGTGGGCAACAGCTGCACGATCATCCGCAGGGCCTCCCATTGGAGACGACGGTTACGGATTTCTGGAAAAGATATACGTATATTACTTGGAGTAGGATTAGCAAGTTGAAGCGGCAGTGGTCTGGTTACTGTCGCAGAACCGATGATGGGTTGACAAGTAATTGGAATATTTGGAATTGAGAAACTCGGAAGACCAGCATAACCCGCCCGAACCGGTAATTTCGTTATGGCCCTGTAAGTTATTACGACGGTACAACTAACACCAATCGACAGATTTTTATACCCAGTAGCCCATCGAAAATAAAAACTATAGCTCTAATATTATCAACTAAGTCAAAGATTTAATTTGAACTGTAATTTTAAAGATACACACCATCTTGACCACTTTTGAATGGTATTTTCCAGTGATATGCTTTTAAATAGAACTGTAACATTTGCAGAGACAAACCTGATTTCCGAGGCTATTTTGCTTAAAAATAATCCATATTCAAATATGCCACAGCTCATACTGTCTGTGTGATTCAATTTGTAAAGAAGGCATGAGTGAATATAATTTATGTCTTACTCTGTGTGCAAAGGAAGGCGGAATACAGGTCCCTGCAAAGGAGCGGGTCAGGCAGGTCCCTCAGGAACTCCTTCAGGAGCGTGGCCACGTCGTGGGGACACGCCGCCGCGTCCAGCGCCGCCTCCTGCCCTCGCTCCCATTCTTCACGGAGCTGCAAAAGTTAAGAACAAAAGTCAGCATTATTAAGTATCTAACAAAGGCACATCAACTGGTAAGTCATAAACCAAAAGTCACTAAAAATTTTGCGACGAAATGAGACGAAAATATTGAAGAATCTGAGCATGGAGTAATGATTGCAGGCTCTGCATATCCATTCGTTGACGAACATCGCTTGAAAAGTGTTTGTCGAATAGAAAAGTAGCTACCTAGATGATTGCTCTAAGATTTAATTTTTATAGGAAATTGCCAATGCCTCTTAAAAAAATGTTCTCTGAACTAACATTTTAGCCAAGCTATTACTTCTTGATCATGATTTATAGTGCCTATAAAGTGTAACAAATCCACAAGACTGAGCTTCCCACTCTATCTTACTTTAGGAGCATCTCAGCCCCCTCGTAAGTTGCTCATCTTCATCCTTCAAACTGGGTCAGCTTCCCAGTAGGCGCGGGAAACATCTAATTCTGTCGATCACCGTTATATTCGCCCGAAGTATCGATATGGGCCCCGCATTGCCCGATCAATATAGATCCGGAGCCCGATCTGTCGTGGCAACCGGCTGGGAATAGACATAGCAACTGGAACGCCAAGAATGGAACGTGCATAGTCAGGTATAAACATAACTTAGGTATCTGAGAGCTGGAAGTTGATTTGTATTGTATGAAAACAAACATCAGTCTCAGGGTATTGCCACATTAAATTTGATCTATAGACATGAGTTGTAAACCATGTCTCGCTCCGCTCTACTTGAAATGTGATAGTGTGGTGTAGATGTTAACCTGTAGATTGAAACCGCACCTCCTATCAGAAGTTTCTAGATTGATATAGATGAATAGTTTTATCGAACGGTTTCGAACAACCTTTAAAGATAACGCGTGTATGCACTTGAAGATCTCAAATTGATCTTGTGGCTGGAACCTTTAAAATTCCTGGCAAATGAGAAACTATCTATCTTAGCCTTCTAATGGTGGCGCTCTCTCAACATCAGGTGACCCACTTGCCCTTTGGCATCCTCCTTCATGAAAACAGATCCTGACCTGTCTGACTCTCTTCTTAGAAGCCGACACTCTGAAGAGGCCGAGGGTACGGAGACCATGTCGCCGCAGGTGCGCCAAGCAGGCCGAGACCAGCGCGGGGACCTTCGGCCCCCCGCCCCCCGCCTCTTCAAGCCCCGTCCAGCCCCATTCGCCCGAATCGCAGGACTCGCTCTGGAATAAAAAAGTTGCGGATTGATTATACACATAACTTTATGGTCATCTTGGTATTGGAAGCATGTTCTGTATGCCTAGCACGAAAGCATACGAAAGTCGCGTCGCGCGCGAGATAGTTTACCCATCTCTTTCTAAAACGAATAGTAAGAAAAAGACGAGCAATCTGACTCTCGCGCGATGCGACTTTTGGACGCTTTCGTGCTAGACGTACAGCTTGACGTGCAGGTAAAGTTGTAAGTGGAGCAAATCCTACTAAAATTATGAATGCGAAAGTTTGTGAGTCAGAATGTGATGTGAGTGAGTGTGTATGTTTGTTCCTTCTTCCCGTTGAAACGACGACAGATTTGGATCAAATTCGGAATGAAGATAGCTGGTATCCAGATTAAAACAGGTTACTGTTTATCCCGGAAAGTTACATAGTTCCCGCGGGATAGCGATAAACATGTCAAAGATTTTAGCTGCCTAGAGTTGCTACGTAAATAATTATTGCAAAATAAACTATCAGCATCAATTTTTAAGCCTAAATATTAATTTATTTTTTGGAGCTCTATACGTATGTCGAAATTCAAGTCAATCGGAATACTGAAAGACTACAGTCTGTAGTTTTTTTTTACGTTACGTTGTCTTCTACATTTTGTCTGCATTGGCTATATTATCGCTGTTTTTAACACTTCAACAGTAGACAGGTAATAAACCTTTTTCTGCTGTTTCAGCTGTGTATTTTAGACCTAGACCTTCAGGACCTTGATTTTTAACTGGATTGGCATGTTATCTGATCTTATGTCATGTTTTCATCACATTTGTGTCTCAGCGGGACTAGAAACAACTAGCAGAAGTCCTAAAATGTTTTTATATCGTAATGAAACAAATATTTAAAGACGAAGTCGCGAGCAATGCCTAGACTGCTTATGATTCAGCCTAAAGTGCAAGCGTACGACTCAATCCAGACTCTAGACCGCGCTCATAAAAAATACGAAAGATATTAATAAAACTACAGATGTCAGAGCAAATGAACACTTCAGCTGATTTGTAGGTAAACAAGATAGAAAAAACTTTATCGCTAATAAATTTGAGGCATCGAGAAACGAGTTTCGGGTTCACGAGCGGTTCAGGAAACAGTTACTTTCCCAACCTCATATCAGTCTAAAACATGTCGTTTCATTACCGACACTGCGTTTTCGGTTTAAAGTCGTGTTTAGAGCTACAAATTTGCTG
Organism: Pandemis cinnamomeana; assembly: GCA_932294345.1. Taxonomy (NCBI): domain Eukaryota; kingdom Metazoa; phylum Arthropoda; class Insecta; order Lepidoptera; family Tortricidae; genus Pandemis; species Pandemis cinnamomeana. Next base: position 12,159,699 of record OW028721.1, read on the forward strand.
AGATACGAGGCTGTGGAAGTTAGTTGAGTTGAAACGTGGATAGTGGGGGGTTATTTCTGGATGAATAGATATCGGGATAAGCGTGTGAGTCGCGTCATACGATAATTTTATCGTGGCCTTAATGAAAGCGAGCGATAGAAGGTCGGGCAGGTAACCGGAGCCGTGTGACGTCATTGTGACGTGCCGTAGGGAATAGTGACGGACGGGATACATCAATAGAATAAAAACAGTGTGTAGCATGCATCAATCTTAAAGTCTAATGGAAAAGTTCTGACTGACTCGTCAATTGTTGGCCAAATTTTTGGATATAAAGTAATATCAAAGGCCTTAAGGCCCATTTAGACACATACCACCATCTTACTCGCTAATCCTGCCGCTAAGTAGCAGTGCTTGCACTGCTGTGTTCCGGTGTGGAGAGTAAGACAGCCGGGAAAATTACGGGCACAAGAGGCATTTCATCTTAATCCTCTAGGTTGGCAACGCATCTGCAATCCCTCCGGGGTTGCGGGTGTCTATGGGCAGTGGTGATCACTTACCATCAGGTGACCCACTTGCTCGTTTGCCTTCCTATTCATATAAAAATAAAATGCAAGAATTGTATGCCATTATAGTTACATTGCGAAGTTTGACAGATCGGTTGAATTCGGTTTAGCCCGGCAACCCGCAATGTAATGGAGCTTGCATGCAATTTTCGCATGTGTAAATGGGCCTTTATATGATGTTGACAAAGGATATAAAGACCGATTTAGCGACAAGGACTGGAAGGGCGGGAAACGGCGCATGCGCACGCCTGTTGATGAAGCTATTTCTTTTTAGAGTTTCAGCTTAACTCTTAACTTAACTAAAATAAAAGAAATGCATTGTTTTGCTGGTCTGGGAGCAAAGAAAAAACATAGAATGTACTAAGTGCTTCTCTACCCGCGCAGATGGTAAAAGCCCATCGAGGGAATGGGTGAAAAATCATAGGAATCATGTTATAGGCGATGAGCAACCCATCACTATTTTGATTCCATTTTCCACTTACGCCCACAAACTTGCTAAACGCGGCCTGTAGGTAACACGTTACCTTGGGCTCTGTCTACCCCGTAAGGGATAAATACCTGATTTGTGTATGTGTATGTATTGTTTTGCCAGTTCTAGGCAAAATATTAGCATGGAATTCGATGATTTCAAATTCCAATCCTCATTTTAAAACTTTTACACAACATCGATGTTTTGTCTCGTCTCTAACGTGTCCTACGTCAATAGTGACCTATCGGACCAACTGTATGCCTAGCACGAAAGCATACGAAAGTCGCGTCGCGCGCGTGATGGATTACCCGTCTCTGTCTAGAACGAATAGTAAGAGAAGGACAGGCAATCTATCTCGCGCGCGACGCGACTTTTGTACGCTTTCGTGCTAGACGCACTGAGCACGCGCATACATTCGTACTCGTATAGTATAGTAGCTGTGTCAAATTACTTACAGTTGAATTTTGATGACGCAAATCCGACACGTGAACCATAGAACCTTGTTCCAGTGATAGTTATAGCAATACGTGAAAAAGATCACGTACACGCTTACTAACCGATTCTTCATTGATGTTCGGTTTTTCGAGGGTAGATTCGACGTTGTTTTATCATCATCATCATCACCAGCCTATACGTTACAAGCCCTTCAGAACGAGAGGGCTTGGGCTATATTCCCATTGCCATGCGGGCTCTTCTTCCTTCACCATGTTTTCATGGTGAATTTAAAATGCACATGAATCCCGAAAAACTTAGAGGTGCAAGCCCGGGATTTGAGCCCACGAACCACTGCTTGAGAGGCCACAGGTCACACCACTAGGCTTACGGCTTTCCGACGTGGTTTCACTTGTAATAAATGGTGCATGGACCTGGTGCAAGGTCGGATCGCTACCACCGTCTTACAAAACAAAAACAACTAAAAAGAAGCCTGTGGCATGAGCATCAGTTTTTCAGATTGGTGTAACCCTTTTCACTATCTTCGGGTGATGTTAAAAAATGACAATGAGAGAGAAATGGTTCCACAGTGGCACGCGTTCGTCCATAACACCGAACAATATGGAGCTTTAATAGATAACCGCCTCGTAAATTGCCTGTAAATCTGACATTGCACTCAACCGTTAACCTCTCGTCTAGACTAGATCTCGTCAACAAACAAACCGCGGGCTGTCATTACGCGATTTATTGGCGAAGGCAGGGCTGCCACTGGATTTAGTCATAAATCATTTAGTTCGTTTAAAATGATCGCTATTTCCAGTATGCTTAATGTTACTTTTCGGTCACAAAGGTCCGAGCACACCACCAAAAGATGTTGACGGTGTTTTACGCAACAAATTTTATGAAAGAACGGTGAGAAAACGTGACGCCTGCGACACGACACCGCGTATACGCATTCCATTACACACGAATTTCATTAAAGCGGAGATATTCATGAAAATTCATTTATCTTTTTTTTTCTTCACAAATAAGAAGAGAAGAATGCTGAAATTTAGTCCTATAGCACTTACTAACGTCTACTAAATCAAGCGGAAAAGCTATTAAGGCACAACATTTTCCCTTACCCTCCCATGGCCTTATAATTTCTTTTATTTACCTGTTGAAAGTGATCTCCTTCGTGAATTTATCGCAAATATGGATTATTAGGCGATGAAAGTAACAAAACGGAACTCTACATCGTTGCGGCGTAGTTACTCGATATGATGATAGTTATTTATAATTAACTAGCAGTTGCCCGCAACTTCGTCTGCGTAGAATTCGTTTATCGCTATCCCGCGGGAATCACGCAATTTTCCGGGATAAAAAGTAGGTAGCCTATGTGTTATTCCAGACTATAATCTATCTATGTTCCAAATTTCATCCAGGTCGGCCCAGTACTTTTTGAGCCTATTCATTACAAACATACAAACATACAAAAATAGGTACAAATCTTTCCTCTTTATAATATTATAGTATAGATAAACTTAATGAGATTCAAGATTTAAGGTTTTGCTTCGGCGCCGATCTTATAAAGTCGCCTTTGACAGCTATACCTCTGGACCTTAATCAACAGTGGCGCCAACTGGTGTGCAAAGAAACGATAGTTCCCATTGCATTAACCAAAGTGGAAACTTTGACCCGATAAATAAATGTATACTGCTTCAACCCTATCCAGTTTCTGCAACCCTAGTACCCGATGGCTGATTGGCAGGCCTGTCATTGCTGACGTAAGCGCGCGTCTGCGCCCGCGTCTGAACGCTATCCTGGTTATGTCATCCTGGTATTCGTAGGTTTACGTGATTGTGAATTTCGCTATAAATTGAGTAAATACGATCAGTCAATGACCCTGCATGTGCAAGATTGTTTATGGTTGCCCCAGGAAAGATTACGTACGAGAATGATCAAGATATTTAGGGCCTGTTTCACCGCTCTGTGTAAAATTCCTGTTATCTTAAGTGTCAGTTATCTATCACTAGCGAATTCGTCTGCGTAGAATTATACATTATCGTCCTCTTGAATCACTCTATCTATAAAAAAAACCGCATCAAAATCTAAGCATACAGACAGCAGAAAGCGACTGTGTTTTATACTATGTAGTGATCTCGTCTCTGTCTGTTTCATGTAAGAAATAGAGAGAGAATCATAGATAAGTGACACTTAAGAAAACAGGAACTTTACAGGGAGTGGTGAGACAGGCCCTTAACGCCACTTTTGGGAATAATATATGGTGGATAAACGGACACGTGTTTCCGAGTATCCACTTTAAGGTAGATTAACTGAATAATAAAGAAAATAAAAAATGAAACGACTAAAAGTACATAAAATAGTGAATGTTAATATCTGAACTTTTGGGGGGGCGGTTTGAACCCCCAAAGCCCCCCTGGCTACGCCCGGGCCGTAACTTACAATTGCGTATAAAGTTATTAATATGTATTGTGACGTGATAAATAGCCGATATGCGACACGCCGCCGCGGGCGCAGTTTATTTGCGCTCCTATTGGGCAATACCTGCTGCGATGGTTCCCCGGTTAGTTAACTCTGGCACTAACAATTCAATTATTAACCTTTTCGCCGCCACACCGAATACAAGTCACGCATACGCCAGACTTCTTTATTGCGATGCCTTAAGTTGAACCCAAACCCAATTGAACGAAGGTTTTGCATTGAAGTAATGGGCGCATACGTTGAACCTGTGGTGCTGAAATTTGTGTCGTTGGCGTGGAAAAGGTTAAAAAACTCTGTGGTGAACTTGTATGCTTCATGATCATTCAGTCTACCCGTGATCGTGATGCATGCAACTGCATCAAAATATCGGGAGCTAAAATATTAATCCCATAGAATATTATGTCCGATATAATAAATGCCGATTTCTTCCATGCTGGTCTGGGAGCAAAAAAAAACATAGAATATACCAGTTGCTTGTCTACCCGCCGCGCAGATGGTAAAAGCCCATCGAGGGAATGGGCGAAAATCATAAGAATCTTGTTATAGGCGATGAGGCTAGCAACCCATCACTATTTTGATTCCATTTTCCACCTATACACCCACAATCTTGCTAAATGTGGCCTATAGGTACCTGTTACCCTAGGTTTTGTCTACCCCTTAAGGGATAAAGACGTGATTGGTGTATGTTTATGTATGTATGATATAATAAAATAGAAACATCACCTCCCACACCCCAACACATTGTCACCAGTAGGCTTATTATCTAACTTGCTCGCAATCGCCATTGTGTTCATTTTGACAGCTCATGTATGGGCTGACAATTGGCATCTGAATCAGCTAGCTGTCACATTCATACAAGAACTGTCAAAATGAACACGATAGCGATTGCGAGCGAGTTAGGTAATAAGCTTACAGGTCATCGCTAAGATTAAACAAACTATCTGTCTCGCTTCTATCTAGAGAATGCCGCGGTAATGCCTCCATTATATGCTGTAAGTGAGTCTAACATTAACGACACACTAAATTTTATTACCGCAACAAAACACTGTAGTTCTCAGAAGCTTTGACATTTTGCAGCTACCGTCTTACATCTGTGTGTGTGTGACATTTAATTTTGTATAATGGGGACTATCGTTTCTTTGCTCACCAGTTGGCGCCACTGTCGACTAAGTTCCAGAGGTATAGCTGTCAAAGGTGACTATAAGATCGGCGCCGAAACAAAGTTTTAAATCTTGAATCTCATTAAGTTTATTAATTATAAATAAATAACTGTCATCGTATCGAGTAGCTATGCCGCAATGTTGTGCAGTTCCGTTGACATTCATCGCCAAATAATCCATATTCCCGATAAATTCAGGAAGGAGATTAACTTTCAACAGGTAAATGAAAGAAATTATAATGTCACAAAAACCGCCAAAACCAGTGAAAAGTGAATGTTATTGTACCGCGCGCGACACTAGCGCCTCTAGTGGCAAAATCACACGCGATAGCCCCCATTCAATGGAACTAAACCAAAACCATATTCGGGTTTCGGGGACCATCGGCCGATTCGAATTTCAAACCCATAAGAGCGAGACAGCAAGACGAGGTTTTTTAAATACTATACATAATATATGTACATACATAAATCACCTCTTTATCCCTTACGGTGTAGACGGAGCCGAAGCTAACAAGACTTAATGGCCACGTTTAGCATGATTGTAGGCTAGGTGGGTTGCTAGCCACATCGCCTATAACATGATTCCTAAGATTTTAACCTATTCCTTCGATGGGCTTTTACTATCCGCACGGGAAGAGAAGCAACTGATACATTCTTTGTTTTTTCTTTGCTCCCAGACCAGCATGGAAGCATTGAATAGTATCGCAACTGACCTACTGATTAATTCGTCTACGGCAGGTATACTGGTAGCACTCTGTAGGTTACGCAGGGGCGTGCACAGACATTTTAGACAGGGTAGGCAAGCCCGCTTGCCTGTTTATAACCATGAAAAAAAAAAAAAAAAAAAGCTTACCAGTGTTATTCACCTAATCTAGTCTCGTAGTTAGTGATACTTTAATATTGGAGCATTGGGAAGAGCGCTAAAAGCGTTGATATGATGTGATGCAGTTCGACGAAAACTATGTGACCACCAGGTTAGGTGTATAAGAAGTACCTATGCATGTTGCAAGCTGCATGCTAGACGGCTCCAGGTGCCCCCGCGTCACCAGTTACGTGTCTTGGCGGCCGATCTACGAACTATTTCTGCGCTCTCGCACAACGAATGCCAAACCGCGCTCACATTTATACGACCACCCAACTCTGACCCACTGCACCTCCCTACCGCGCACAAAAGAACAAAGCCGCGGGGATCAGCGGTATGTGCGACGGGTCGGCTTAAAGTGGTCTCTGTCGCCAGACCGGGTTCGAACAGAAAATAGATGTCAAATGTGCATACGCCGATTGATAGTCGCGATCATTTTAATTCATCAAACGTTGGCTATTGATAGTTTTTTCTTCTATTTACGGATGCCCCGTGATGGTCGTAGCGTTAGCTCATTGTAAATTCGTGTGATTCGTCACCTGTTTAATATTTGTATCGTCAGGTGAGCGTTGCTGGCATAACTAGGCCCACCTGCTTGGCTCCACCGTTTGAGTAGGTCTAAGAAATTGCGTTTTCCCATTGAAGTTCAGTATCATTTGCATATGATGTACTTATATTTAGGGGCCGTCCATTAATCATGTGATGTTTTTTTAGCACTTTTAACCCCCCCTTCCCCCTTGGTGATACGTGGTGAGGTTTAAAACTACCCCCCCTTTCCTCATCCAAAACCACGTGTATTTTTAGTTCCTACAAAGAATTTAATTTTTTTTTAATATTATCTTTAAATACAGGTAGGTAAAAGTATAATCTAATTTTATTCTAGAAAATTAAGGAACATGATAAAAATGTCTAGACAGACACTCAAGGTCACACTACACGCCGCTTTTCGGTTTAAAAATCGCGCGTTTGACGAATAAATAAATAAATTTGTCAACCGGATGGCCCAGTGGTTAGTGAACCTGACTATGAAGCTTGAGGTCCCGGGTTCGATCCCCGGTCGGGGCAGATATTTGTATGAAAAATACGAATGTTTGTTCTCGAGTCTTGGATGTTTAATACGTATTTAAGTATGTATTTATCTATATAAGTATGTTTATCCGTTGTCTAGTGCCCATATTACAAGCTTTGCTTAGTTTGGGGCTAGGTCAATTGATGTCAATTCTCCCAAGATATTATTATTATTATTAAATAAATAAACATGATAACAGTCTGCAAAATGTCAGTTGTCTGAATAATAGTTTTGCCATTGCACAACAGATGTCGTTAAAATAACTGAGTTGCAAAATGAACACTGCAGGATGGGATTTAGGTTTATGTGATTGAATATCTTACTGATGACAGCGGAACACTCGAGATCTGATTCAGGCGGAATCATTCTGCTAGTCGAACCGTCAAATTCAATTTGACGTTTATACATGCAATTTTCCGCATAAAGGTGGCACGCGTCTCTCGTTGACATGCCACTTCTAGGTTTCTCTTTCTTCTATGGTCTAATCTATGCCTATGAGACGAAAGATACTCACATCATCGCCCTTCTCTATCGTGCCGAGCGAAGCGAGCGATGCGCGCGAGCCACCATGCTGTTGCCGCCGTAGCGCTCTCTCTGTCTCTACGCACTGCGAGAGCGCGACACCAAACACACTGCCGGTGGATGACTCTGCGGGAGGACATTGTATTATTAACATAGCTATAGTCAAATTAGGTAAAAACAAGAAGTCATCATAGATAACTGGCACTTAAGGTAACAGACACTTTACAGAGTTGTGAAACAGGCCCTAAGTATTACTAGATTAGCTGTTGCCAGCGACTTCGTCTGCGCAGAATGAAAACTTGAAGCTTAAATTTTTCCGACAACTCCCAACAATTATCGTTGTTTCGACGAATTTACATTTTTTTTTACAAATTACATACTTAAATCTTCCTTGTGAAACACTTCATCTGTAGGTGAAATCCGTATGAAAATTCGTTCAATAGTTTTTGAGTTATCACAGACTGACAGACAAACGCAATGGAGGACTTTAATAAAATGGAATGATAATGATTTGTAAGCACATCTTAATAGTATCTTGTAATTTTTCCCTTTGTAGCGTATTCCTGCCTTAAATCCTATGGAACGTTTGTAAATCCAAATAAGTATCAGTTTTTCAATACGGTTCAGGGTATAAATACCTATTGTTCTAAAAGGTTAAGGGAGAAGTATGACGTAAGGATTGAAGTCATTGCCTGCCGGAGTTCGCAAATTATAAGAAAATTTATCTAAGAAGCACTGACGTACTGGTCAATATAAACAGTCGGGGTAGCGTTTACCAACCGAGATCTAGATTGCGCCAGAAGCTTGCAAATACTGCGCCATCTAACACTATCCCTAACTTCGAGTCACTAGGTCCCATCTGCCCCTATCCAACCCTAAACTTCCTTTCATCAAAAACTCTAATGCATCGTGTGCCCCCAGAATACTTTCGGCATTCCCCGTTCTGCCAGATCAGCCAGCTAAGTCTTTGCGTAAAAAAAACGACTTTACTACCCAAAGTTGATAATTTAACCTTTGTCAGGTAGGTACTTACATTATTTGATAGGATTTGCTTCATTGTCAACGTTGCAATTTTTAACCTTGGGCAAAATTATGAGTTATTTATCTGGAATGCTTCCAAGCATTTCAAATTAGCTGGGGAGACTAAAATTCGCGACATAATGCTAAACGATTTCTATTTTACGATTAATGATTTTGTTAGCGGTCGTAACTTTTTGTTTTTTGTTTGGCTAGACAGTTTTTTAGAGAACTTTTACAATGGCTGATTTATTTACTTAGTTTTCAAGTTCTAGTTCATCAAACATGATGACTGCTTTTACACCAGAGATGTGCCAATTAGGTTAGTTTATTTTCATAGCTTAATTCAGCTAGTGCTATATTAAAGAACACGGACAAAAAAATTACATGTATAATCGCTCTAGTGGTGTACCGCTTCACGGATCTAGATGGATGTGGGTCTAATTCCCAGACCCAGCTACATCTTCCTATTGTTAAAAGCATTTAACCTTTTAACCTTTTCGACGCCAACGACACATATATCAGCACCGCAGGTTCAACGCCAACGACCTATATACGTCCATTTACTTCAATGCAAAAGCAACCTGCGTTCAATTGAAGTTGGGTTCAACTCAAGGTATCGCAATCGCAATAAAGCGTTGCGGGTGTCTATGGGCAGTGGTGATCACTTACCATCAGGTGACCCTCGTCGGTAACGTCTCTTGTATTTGACGTGGCGGCGAAAAGGTTAACTTAACCTGTTTGTTTTGTTTGGGTCAAATCTAGCAAGTCAAATTTGACCCACTTCTGGTGGTCGGATTGCTTTGATATTTGGCACTTTGATGTCGGATGGATGACAATGTAAACCGTGTGACAATTTCTAAAAATGATGAAGTTGTGACGTACTTTATAGACGGCCTTTTGCTCGCTTGAACAGAAAGGATTTCTCGAATCTTGTAACAAATTCTAGTCTAATTGCGTGGGCAACCTGCAGTGATGTTGTGCGCTGCGCTATTTTGTAAATATTATAGCTAGGCGCGAGAGAGCTGACACGCGCGGTAAACACTGCCAGTGATGTAATGGACATTAGTATAGCTCTGCCTAGACGCGAGATATCATAATTACAAAGATTTAAGCAAACGCCTGAGGGAGGCAACAGACGACCCTCGCGCTTTCTCGCACAAAGACTCGCAATTGCGATACAACGCGGGAACGCTGCCTGCGTGATGGGACCCTACCGAAGGGTCCAAATTAATTTTAATTTTTAACTTAAGTTTTATTTTATTAAGTTATTTTTAAGGTAGCTTTAGTTTATATTTTAACTAGCTTCTGCCCGCGACTTCGTCTGCGTAGAATTATACATAAAAACCTTCCTCTTGAATCACTCTATCTATTTAAAAAACCCGCATCAAAATCCGTTGTGTAGTTTTGAAGATATAAGCATGCATAGGGACATAGATAGGGACAGAGAAAGCGACTTTATTTTATACTATGTAGTGATAATACTTTTGGAATCATTTACAAAATAAAATACACACATAATTTGGGTAGAGATCATTCAGAGTTCCCTTCCACCATCGAACTGAGCACACAAACTATAAACTATAGCGGTTGCCCGCGACTCCGTCCGCGCAGAACTCGCTAATCGCTATCCCGCGGAACTATGCAATTTCTTGGATAAAAACTATCCTACGTCCTTTCCCGGGATTAAAACTATCTCTGTACCAAATTTCATTAAGTTCAGCGATTTAGGCGTGAAAGCTTGACAGACAGACAGTTATTTTCGCATTTATAATATTGGTAGGGATTAAACGGATTTTCATAAGGTTTTTATCAGCAGCTCGGGAATCGAACCCGGTTGTTTTGAAAAAAAAAACTTGTACTATTTCTATTTAAATATCGATTGTGTAGGTCTTAAGCAGTAAATGGCTCTATGAAACATGATGTCTAAAATGAATAAAAGGCATTGTTTTCACGTATTTTAATTTATTTTAGTAGGTGTTTGAAGTGACCACCGTTTTTTTTCAATACCTACAATATTCAACACGTTTAGGTAACGATCTTACAATATTGCATTTTGTATCTTCATGTGGTGAATTGGTGTTAAAATTGACTCTATGGCTGCTTTAAGGTCTTCAACGGTATCACTTAACGTGGTCTTTAAGTCTTGCTACTTTAAGCTCTGTTTACTGTCGAACTTCAAGTTGACAGCTACGTCTTATCGACCTTAAATGCATGTATGTAAACTCTTTATTGTGCAAAATAAACAAGACAAATACAATTGACAAACACTGAGATACATGCACAAAGGCGGACTTATCTTAAATGTGACGTGCAAACAAAGGAGTTTCAATCGCATCGATCGATGGGGCCATATAATCCTAAAATTTGAATTGAATTGAAACTAGGGTGGCAAACCACATATTTGGAAGATGATACCGTAACTTGGGTCGTCTCGTTCGCACCTGATAATTAGTGACAGTTGTGTACCTACTTATTAGATAGAGATACAGAGAATATTGCGCTTATGTTGTGACTTGTGATATATCGAATCGCAGCCTCTAGTGCTAACCGCCCAGACAACAGGGCACTTGACTAAATATATCTACCCCTCGCTAAAGGCCGTCTATTCTGGCTCCGCTATTAGCAGCGGCTTAACAATAGATTGCAAATAGATATAGATTATAATAAAGGTGTTTGTGCGGCTGTCCTGCGTCATCTTGATCTGGCTTGGAAAATATCGATAGTTCCAAAGATCGATACAATGTCGAGTAAAGACGAGTGTCAATTTAAAAGAAAGTATTGGGGAGAATCCCTACCCTTTTAAACAGTTAATAGACACCGAAACAGTTAGATCACTTTGTTGGGGCCTGACTGTGGCGAAAATGAAAATGAAAATGAAAATTTATTTTTGCAAATTGGCCGCCAAGGGCTTTTTTACATGTCTTTTTGAAACTACCAGCGCATTCGGAACGACCATCATTGCCAAGAAGAATGCGCCGCAAGAAACTTGGCAGAAAGTAATTTTTTCAAAATGAAATACAGTAAGAATACTTAAATTCTACTTAAATTAAATACATTTATAAAAGGGATGTAGAAGGTCCCCAAGCCTTAAATTATATTAATCTATAGTAGAGACGAAGTCTCTACTAGTCAAAACAAAAAAAAAAAAGTTCAGTGGATGTGTAAAACGCCTCCACCGTCAAATAAATTAATTGGAGATGTCTCCAATGTCGTACAGTTTAGGTTCGCTCGCCGTCAGACCCATACTAAAAATGAGAGCCAAAACCTGAATTGAGTCGGAATTTAATCGCATTAAGACTTCATGGTAAAGGCCCTGTGTTCCACACAGCTTTTTAACAGTGACTAATTTTGTTTCACCCTAGATCACATCCATGCTTACCGGCGTGATTGTGAGCAAACGCAAGCCTATTTTGCATTAAAAAAAAACCTGTAGTACCTAAGCGACCACACAACACAATGGTTACATAGTGTACGTCCCACGAAGGTACCATCGAACAAATTGATTCGTGACCCACCTAGGAACCCTCTCACAGTAGACGTTAGATTGAATTGACAAGCAAAATCAGGTGACGTTTACTGTAAGAACGTTCTAGTCAGGTCAGGAATCAAATGGTTGTCCATCTGAAACTTTCTATAGGGGTCCTATATCGATATGTTCTGCATTCCCATTCCTATCTCGATTGATGTCACCCCGGCGTAATAAACCTGCTGTTATACGACGGCGATGTCCAAATGTTTGTGATTTGGACTATTCAGAGCTATGAGTCAGCCTTCCAACAATGTGGACGGACAAGTGATGTTTTGAGTTTTGATTAAAAACCAACGAATTCACAACAAAACTAATAATAAGAGATTCTCATAATTAAAACTACCACCCGGGGCTTAGTCGCGTCATTATTCGATGTTTAATTACCTCTACGATAAATAATCTCGAGTGTAGTTAAAGTTTCTTCCATGCTGGTATAGGAGTAAAGAGAACCTAGATTGTACCAGTTGCTTCTCTTCCCCCGCAGATAGTAAAAACCCATCGGGGGATCGGGTGAAAATCTTAGGAATCATGTTATAGGCGATGCGGTTAGAAAGCCGTCACTATTTTGATTCCCCTTTCCTCCTACACGCCCACAATCATGCTAAACGTTGGTTAGGTCTTGTTGTCTTGGTCTCTGTCTACCCCGTAAGGGATGAAGATGTGATTTGTGTATGTATGAGTAGTTAAAGTTATAGTAATATTATAATTTTAGTATTATTACAGATTCAGATACAGATACATATATCACATCTTTATCCCTTGCGGGGTAGACAGAGCCAAAGGTAACAAAACCTTAAGGCCACGTTTAGCATGATTAAGGGCGTATAGGTGGAAAGGGAAATCAAAATAGTGTATAGTATTAGTATTATTACCTTTTAATAGTATCTATGGCGCCACAGACATAAAAAACAGAGCGCGTACTTTCCAAAAAACTGTTAACAAACGCAGCGGAGAAAGCCCATAGCGCATAAATAATACTCCACAAAAATAAACAACTTAACGAGGTTAAATGATGTCATTAGTTTCCCTCGGCCTGATCTATTGTTTGTATGAATCACGTCGGCGCCAGCGCTGCCATCAGCTGCTCTAACTAATTGGAAAGAGCGGGTGTTTCACAATAATCTATTGGGTGGAAACCTTTGCTGTTTGATACAGGACACAGCTTATATGTACGATCTGACAAGATCATTTTTTTTTATAACGCCCAACTCCATGGACATTAATTATAATAAAATCATAACTGGTCACGTATTTATTTCTGAGTTTTATTGCAAATGCAATAATAGTAAAGATAAAACATTTGCTAAACACGATTTTATATTGTTACTAGCTTCTGCCCGCGACTTCGTCTGCGTAGAATTATACATTAAAACCTTCCTCTTGAATCACTCTATCTAATAAAAACCGCATCAAAATCCATTGTGTAGTTTTGAAGATATACCTAAGCCTAAGCATACATAGGGACATAGGGACAGAGAAAGCGACTTTATTTTAAACTATGTAGTGATGATACTTACATAGATTTTTTTATGATGACGTGAAATGTATGTTACGATAGAAAGAAAAAGACAAGTTTTCTTTACTTTCTAGTAAATTTCCTTGTCATTTAGCCTCCCTTTAGGTACTTTGTCAATACTACTCATTATGTTATGTTTAATAATGAGTATTGTATTTTAAATTGAGGTACCAGAACCGGACTTTAAAAAGATAAGTACTTGGAATCAGTTTTAATTATATGGTCTAGTTTTAATGATATGTTAAGAAAGGCGACTCAACATGCAAGTAAATAATTACAGCAGGTTTTATACCCAATGAACTATCTTCTGTCTTAACACCGCTGCGTTACTCACTAGATCCGCATATAAACTCAATATATCAATAGTGAATTCAACATGTTCTGTGGGCGTTGTTTTTATGTATTAATAATCGGTCGTGTCGTTTATTTTTTAATATATTCTGGATAGAAATATCTTTCATCCATCCACGTGGTACTGATATTAGCAGTCTTGCGAAAAATGTATCATAATTTTATATCAAAGAAAAATAATGTAATGATGTTGTAAGATTAGGAACTACAACGACGACCCAGTTTTATAATGGCGGTTTTACTTGTCTATAAGTGTTTTTTTTTTCAATCGTTGTACTTATAATGGAATGTAAAGTATTCATCGTTTTTATTATTTCGTATTGTTTCTTTTTTAAATAATCAAGACGAAAAGCACAAAATACAATAAATGCAAATGAGTTTGAAGAACTACAATTATGCTAAACTTGGCCTTTAGGTTTTGTTACCTCAGGCTCCGTCTACGCGTGTGTGGCCGCGAACATGTTTGTTTTAATTTAGAAATGGTCTTTATTTTACATGAGAATGCCCTGGTTATGTAAAATAGTTATGTACGGGGAACAAGCGGTCATGTCATGTCATTACTACGCGATGGATAGATTAGTAAAATACTAGCTAAACGCACTTGCGCCTTCAGTTTATATGGGGCGGCGAATATTAAATTTGCATCCTTTTGTAAACATCAAAACATAGCATAATCGTTCTCGGTCATTTCGACGTTATAAACCACCTGATAATAACGAGTTCGCGAATTCTTGACCTAAATATTGAAGGAAAGCGTTACTTTCACCGAGAAATAAGGAAAATTGGCGCCGGTTCAAAACAATCAACAAAAATACGTAAACCGTTGAAGTATTGAAGTGTACCGTCCACAAGACAAAGCCTGCTCCAGCCCAGGTTAGAACCTGTGTATTAATACGTACCTACATAATGCACATTATTCATGTTATCAGGTTTGACATGCCAAAATGATATGTATAATTATATAAATTTTTTAACGTTTTTTAATATTTTTTAGTTTCATTGTATTAATTATTTTTTGACATAACTCATAATAAATAAATTTTGACATAACTTATTATAAATATGTTTTGCATGCCACTGTTGGCTAAACATGTGAACTAAATAACTGTTATCACCTGTATGTACCTACCATGTTTAAGCAAATAAAGTACCTACCTATTATCTTATCTTGTTTTGGAATAAAGAATACTGCGATGGTATTGAAAAATACCTTCGCGTCCGTCTTGCTGTCTCACTCACTCTTATGGGCTTGATACTTGAATCAGCCAAACGTACCCGAAAGCCGAATGTCGTATAGGAGCTCACGGACTGAACTGTAAATTTGGAATGCACTCCATATTAGATACTCCTCTTCTTCTTTTTTAATATGCCCCCATCGAACGATGCGATGATTTCGCCAATGTCAAAGTAATAAATACAGTATTCAAAAATCTTGTGACAAAAATGTCGGCAACGTTGTACGGTAGAACACGGTCAAATCAAAAGACCCCCCCCCCCCCCCCGTCGGGCTCTTAGCCAACGGATAATAACACGCGAAGGTAACCCGACTCGCACCCCTAGATACTCCTCTTGACAGTTTTTGCATGTTGCCATTTGACAGCATAAAAATGAGAAGGAAAAAAAAATCATCTCGATTTTTAGATCAAAAATACCTTATCCTGGACGAGCGTGGTGGGTTGCACGCCTAAACCTCCCCAACATGTCAAAGCTCACTTACATACGGCCCCAGTGCCCGGTGGCTCTGGGAGTCTTGCCAATGAGGCGAGATAATCCTGGAGTAGGGGGTGTGAAGAATCCCCGGGCGAATTCGATCTACCGTCAAACGGACACGTACCTCAACAGACCGAAAGCAGTTGGGACACAATAGACTCATAATGATAATAATAATAATCTTATCCTGCAATTGTTTTGATTGGATAAAAATGTTTGAGTGAAGACAAAAAAGTTACACACAGTTGCGGTAGTAAGTAGTTTTTCATTGTGACGCGAAAATTAGTCATACATTTGTATGGATAACTTTGATTTAGATAAAAAAATGTTTCCTAAAAGCTATTTTACAAAAGCTCTTTTCATTCTTGTCGATTTGACAATTGCTTGTTACTAGAAAATTACCTAATTGGGCAGACGGAAAACAAGTAGACATGAAGTCTCAAATTTTAACCTCGGTGCCATACAGTCACACGACTGCCTCCCGAGGCAACTCTCCATCAGTCACACGACTGCCTCGCGAGGCAACTCTCCATCAGTCACACGACTGCCTCGCGAGGCAACTCCCCACCAGTCACATGACTGCCTCGCGAGGCAACTCCCCACCAGTCACACGACTGCCTCGCGAGGCAACTCTCCATCATGTTGACTGAGGATTCGGTGTTCAAATAATACACTGAAGATCGGGTTTTACTTTGTAATTTCTTAAATCAAATTCGTTACAAACGTATACGTCCTCTCCGCTTGACGTCTCTAATCAATATGGCGGCAGCCAGTTGCCAGACCAATGCTAAAGAATAATTCATGTTATTTATTTATTTTATAATTTTTTTAATCTTTTGATATATTTTCTCCAACAATCAGTCACACGACTGCCTCGCGAGGCAACTCGCCACTAAAAACCCAAGCAAACTCAGCAAGGTAAGGCCATAATTTTACCGGCATATTGTAAACTCAGGCAGCAGGTGGGTCTACCGCCGTCGATGTTTCCACGATAACTATAAATATTATGTTTCTGTGGCCGATCGGAACCTATTTGCAGTAATAAAACATTGTTGCGGCTCAAGGTTCTACTAAAAATAATGTTTTTAGGTTATCCAAACACACTTGTTGACGACATAAATTCGCCGTAAGGACAAGGTCGGGGTGTCTCGGTTTTACTTCACATGTGAGTACGTATACATCGTTGTCTAAAACCGGGGGATAGCATGACGTATCAATGCGCTTCAATTCCGATTTAGTTTTGGTTCGCTTGCTGTCAGATCCATACTAAAAATGACAGCTGAAACCTTAACTGTGAGAATTGAATCGCATTTAGACATCGTGATAATCTGAAGGTGGAGATAGACCAAATCAAATTAATAAATTTGATTTGTGTACAGCAAAAATAACGGGTCCCTGTATGCTCGAAACAATAAATTTGGCAGAGCGCCTGATGGAAAGGAATCCTGCCGCTCTCACACTCATAACATAAGGAGTTACGGGTGCATTGCCGGACCTTTAAACTTTTGGCCGCCGAAAATATTAATACCGAATATGCCAGTATCGCCGAGTGTGAAAAATATGAGGCGAAATGAGCTGGATGTATTATGTCTTATATTTAAGACCAAGGCGGTTAAAGAGTTAAGAAAAGAGTAGACTTGCTTTTTGATGATCCCTAAGTTGTATAGGTGCAACTGAGTGCCAAAACTGGTGCCGCCACAAACACAGAGACACAGTAACAGTATTCGTAGTTGAATTCGTGAACTATAACGACGGCTCTCGACCACATGATGTGCTGATTAACCAGTTCTCACGGGCCCCTAATGGCAATGAAATCCTCATCAAAAATGTTGTTTATGCGGGCGAACAATATATCGGCCGCCGACGGACATTGGTCGGCCTGAACTATTAATATCGCGCTCGCCGCCGGCGCCTACACTTCTTTCAAATTCATAATTTTAGTTACAAAAAGTGATTAAAATTAAAATTGAAGTCTTGAAAATTAAAATTTCTAAATGACACTGACAATTAGAACAGAGAGAAATCCGAAAAGTGTAGCTATGGCTTCTCTCGTGCCTGGCGAGCAGTAGATGTTCCACGGGAGTTTGTAATTGTGTCGTAAAATTCGCATAGTAACAAGGTCACTGCTGTTAACAGATAGAAAAATTTGAAGGCTTACCCACCTGCTGTGGGTGTGGTGTACGCGTCACGAAATGACGAGGATCCGGGTCCGATTCCCGGCCATAGCTATACCTTTCGGATTATTCTGTGTTCTAATTTTCAGTGTCGTTTAGAAATTTTATTATAGGCAGAAGCTAGCAAAATTTACAAAATGGAAGCCCTTACTCAAAAGGGCGACACTGTCGTAGGCTCAGTAAGGAAAGAGAGCTTATAATTTATAATCTGAGCCCATTTTACAATCTTAAACTGATAAGATTCTGATGATTTGGAACTTGTGAAGCACTAAACTACTCAACCTTTGAAACAAATGCATGCAGCACACAAGTTTCGATACACCCAACTTTAACTTTATCCCTTACGGGGTAGACAGAGCCTAAGGTAACAAGACCTAAAAGCCACGTTTAGCATGATCACAGTATAGGTGGAAAGAGGAATCAAAATAGTGATAGGTTGTAACTAATTAAGTACAGGTGTTCTGATTTAAAAAATTCCAAATTTGTTTCGTGTTGTTTCGCTCACACTAATTGAGAGTGTAAGGGACAGAGTGATACGAGCTTGGAATTTCGAACTTGTTAGTAAACCCCCAGGTCCGTTGTTAGACGGTATCGCACGATCTCTATAGGAGGTCATAAAACTGATCTTTTTAAGAAACCATTAACAGTCTACTATAATTCCATCACATCACATCGCAGCTTAACTATACCGCACATTCACTCCTTGAATAGGTCTAAGTAAAAAGTATCTGCCAATGTTGCCACACACATTACATAATTGACCCGTTGCAGTGCCTGTACTTACGCAGTATTCACGGTCCTTCTAATTAAATCCATCAAGCCACCGTCATTGTTTGTGGTTAAAATTCCCAGCTATCAGACACCTAGCAACACATCAGACGTCGGACGTCAGGCATTCCCACGCCTTGGACTTCAATAGACAGCGGGGTAAACAGAGGCACCGTGGTAAACAGAGACACTGCTATAACAGAGACAGCGGGGTAAACAGAGATGGCTATAACGACCTGTCGTCATTCTCCTGGAGTCGCGACGTACTGTTTGGATTAAGCGTCTATCGGTTGCGAGACTTCGCATAATTTCCTGGTTTTGCAGTGAGGTATTTTATCATAGCACTTTCATATTTAGGATTGAAAGTTTGAAAAGATTAACGGTTAATTAAATTAGAGATGTTTTTCTGATTATGTCATGGTGCATGCAACTAGGTCGAAATATTGGGATCTCATTTAAGATAATGTGATGTTGAAACCACGTTTCTCGTTTTGTTCTTTCTTCCATGCTGGTCTGGGTGCAAAGAAAAAATCAGAATTTACTAGCTGCTTCTCAAAGGGAAAAGCTATCAAAGTGTGGCAGAAATAAAAGGAATTCTGGTCGCATATCCTATAAAATCTATAACGAGCAATCCAATAATTATTTTCTTCCATGCTGGTCTGGGAGTAAAGATCACTTCTCTTCCCGCGATGGTAAAAAAGCCCACCAAGAGAATGGGTGAAAATCTTAGGACTTATGTTATAGGCGATGACTCTAGCAACCCATGACTATTTTGATTCCCCTTTCCACCTATACGCCCACAATCATGCTAAACGTGGCCTTGAGGTCTTGTTACCTTAGCCCCGTAAGATAGATAGATAATTAAGAAAAACTAAAACCCCCGAATCCCCAAGTAATCCGAATCTTTGCAATTCTAACTCTCAGTGGCGTAACTATGGGGTGGCAAAATGCCAGGGGCCCCGAGCTCTACGGGGCCCTGAACTGGCTTGGTTTAGAGCACAGAAGGGACGCTGATGCACTTCTTTATATTGAGGAAGGAGCCCCATCTGACGAATTTGCCGCGGGCCCCAGACGTTATAGTCGTAGTTACGCCACTGCTAACTCTATATTCTACTCTAATACTCTAATTCGATTTATTTACTTCGGCTCAAAAGGTAATGGAGTATTTCGAGCTAAGATGTGAGTGTGCCGGCAGTTGCAGCGATTGGCACCGCAGGCCGATTGGCGAGATAACGAACGAGTGGAGTCCAAGAGAGTGGGCTTCGATGATCTATTATAACACGTTATTTTAGACAGACTTCATAATATTATGTGACTAATAAATGGACAAGAGAATAGGTACCTAATCCGCAATGAGAATGGGATTGAAAGATCTGTCGACGTGAGTATATGGATATTTTATTGAATCAGGCGTTACTTTGCGGAGGTCCATTTTAATGAACAAAAAATATTTACCTTACTACTCCGCTACTCACGTGCAAGAAGATAAAACGTGGACGACATTGGTTTGCATATGTGACAGTTGTGCTCATTAAACTTTAATAATGATCCCGTAGGATCGAAACGCGTCAGTGTTTGTGTCGTGTAAGTTAAGTTTGAGGGATTCATGTGTGTTTTATTGGCAGTAGTGGAGGGAGGCATGAAAATACATTTCACACAGGACTGGCCATCTTGATCGTGAGTAGCGGAGTAGCAAGGTAAATATTTTTTGTTCAGTGAGTATATGGAATAACTGTCAGCTCCGATCCCATTCCCATATACGGTTTAGAAATACCTAGGTACATCCGTTATCTTCTAATTGTACATTGTCATATATAACAGCAAGCGCATAGAATCACTTGGGAACAGAGAAACGCGGGGGCTATTTTCCTTTTGTATCATGCAGCTAAAAATAGATGGTGCTCTAAAAAGTCCCCATAAATACAACTATTAAATTATCTTCAGATCTAAACATGTACACCATCATAATCTAATTATTAAATATCACTAACGGTTAATTAACGCGCGTGTAAAATAACCTCCCTCTTTATTTCAAACTAAAACCGTTAAAATTTTGACTGAAAAAAGACTTACAGTGATATATCTAGAAAGCCACTTAAAAACGTAATCATCAGAAACGCAATAAATGACATAAAAGTCATTACCTTCACGCTGCTTGTAATTTTTACGACATAAAAAAGCAATAAACACGTTGAACAAACAGTCGTGCTACATCACTCAGTGAAATTATAAATATCATTCGCAATTCATAAAATGGCGATCATCAAAGGGGGTCGATTCTTGGATATCAAACACCGATCGATAATCGTCTCGTTTGATAATACTTTAGTGTGTTGATAATGAGCGCGATCGCGTAAATATTGTGATCGAGCCGGCTTGGCAGCGCGGAGGAATGCGGCCCCCGCGCATCTGAAACTTTTATATACGCCATCTTGAAATTAGGTTTTTTTTTTCTTCAAAGACGCCGCGCGCGTTGATTCTTTATGGCCAGTGACTGTTGGTGATATATTTGAAGAACTGAAACGACGACGCGCTGAAGAATAGGGAATTTATACTTTGGATATTCGAGAGTGAAGTCTGTCCTAAGAGATTTTTTTTCATTTAGGTACTAATGTGCGACATTTTTCTCCTCGCGGTGTAAGGTTTGGTCAGAAAGTGAAATCGTCACATTCCTATTAGATATCACCATGATTTATGATACTTACTGTCTTTAGCTTTACTATCGCTTCTTAAAAACCGGTAAAACCCGCTTTCACCGCGTCACTCTTATTTATTGCAAAAGAAACACAGCCATAGATCCAAATGTCAGTAGTTGGCGAATCTAAACAAGCACCGTTTAAACTGGTTGTTTTTCTAAAGCATAATAAATCTACGTTGGCCTGTAAATCTTATTTTCACGTGTGAAAATCAATTTCGGTACTACGTAATTTTGAATGATACGTTTGGTTAGGACTGTGATAAAACTAACTAACGTTACACAGTTAATTTAGTTTGCGTGGTGATGAATACATCAAAGTGATTTATGTGGATCGCGGGCTTACAGAATCTGTATTATTTCAAATCGGCCGTTACGGCGCAGGCGTCTGAGCGGGAAGCGCGTTTATGTAAAAAAGTTATAATAAGCCAGCTGCGCTTCACATTGTGCGCGCCACCAGGAAAGTGCTACTGGGGACGTGCGAAGTGGTGGGGGTACAGAAAGCGATCACAGCGCATGCCGTGGCAGAAATGTGCAACTATAGGGGAAACTTCAATGTTGCTTTAAAAATGGGTCAATATTAAACTTGTTTTATAGCCACTCAATTGATTCTGATAGCTACCAACTTTGTGCACCTCTAAATTGCTTGTGGTAGCTCTAGCTACCAAGGGGAGAATGGACGGTTTTCGATTTTTAATCTGTAAACGGTACCACTGATAATGCTATGAACCGTTTTCACAATACAAAATAACCAAAAACAACGTTTAAAAAATATTTCATCGTATTTGATAGGTGTAAAGGTCACCGATGATTGGCGAATTATGTTGGCTCGTATTAAACAACTATTGCCACTAACTAATTTTTTCTACATTCCTAACGAGTGCTGCTGGAACCAATTTATTTATTTTCGTAACTTAGTAGGGGAAAACTTATTTTGTGTTTTACACTCTCAAAACTATTTTTAATAATGACATCCATTTTTCTATTGCTGTATGTACCTAACAATTGCCTCTAAAATACTATTTATTGTCTTCCTATATATTATTTACTGACTTAATTTTATATAAAATAATAAGGACTTGTCGTTCACTATTTGACAAAGTCCCCTAAAGTTGCGTTTGCGAGATGGCGCTACTGTCGTGCACAGAGCCATAGAAGCTCTACTACCTGATACTACCTCGGTCAGAGAATCCAGAAAGTGGACATAAATAGAGTGCAGTCATGTGGTGCGCCGGTGAAGCTTGGAGTACCACAGGGTTCAATATTGGGCCCTTTTCTCTTTCTAGTATATATCAATGACCTGCCCCGCCTACTAGAAAACAAATGTGACATAGTTCTGTTTGCTGATGATACCTCTCTGATTTTTAAGGTCGACAGGCAACAGGAAGATCAAAGTCACATCAATGAGACTCTAACAGAAGTGCTTCAATGGTTTACTGCGAACAATCTACTACTAAACGCAGCTAAAACGAAATGCATAAAATTTTCGTTACCAAATGTACGACAGGTTGAAACAGCTATTTCCATAAACGGAGAGAAGCTGAACCTCGTTGATGACACCGTTTTTCTTGGTCTTACCCTGGATCGAAACTTACAGTGGAGCCCACATATCTCTGCTCTTGCTGGTAGATTGAGTTCTGCCGCCTATGCTGTACGAAGAATTAGACAATTCACCAACGTGGAAACTGCTCGACTGGTTTATTTCAGCTATTTTCATAGCATTTTGTCTTACGGCATTCTGATTTGGGGAAGAGCAGCTGACATTCAGAGTATCTTCATTTTACAGAAGAGGGCAGTTCGGTCCATCTACAATCTGAACTCCCGAGAGTCATTAAAAGAGCGCTTTAAAGAGATAGAAATTCTCACAGTAGCTTCGCAGTACATACACGATGTGATTATGTACACACACAGGAATTTCAATTCCTTTAAGAAAGTGTCGGACATCCATGATATCAACACTCGTAATAAACACAAGCTTCTCGTTCCTAAATTTCGTCTACGGAAAGTAAGTAAATCTTTCCTGGGAAATTGTGTCAGGTTCTACAACAAAGTGCCTGTAGATGCGTGGAAATTGTCATATGTGTTATTCAAGAAATACATAAAGAACACGCTCTTAAAGAAAGCATATTACACAGTCGATGAGTACATGTGTGATAATAACATGACATGGCCATCTTTGGAAAAATTACCGTAAGCATCCAGTGTTTTGTGAGTGATCCTGTAGTGCGTGTGTATGTGTGCGTGTGTGTGTGTGTATGAGTGTATGCGTGTAGTGTCGACTAGATACGGTCTCTGGCCCTGTTGCTACCGTCTGCTGTTGAGGTTAGCTGATCTTGATTAATTAAGATTCCAAATTGTATAGCTGTATTAATTAAAATTATTAATTAAGATAGGTATTATCAATATAAATATTGTACCTATTGTAATTGTTTATTTAAATATTTATTCTATTTTTCATAATGATTAATTTTTACAATGACATAAATATTGCTATGTCGTATGTGTATTAAACTAGGTATTAGGTAGGTATATTGTTAAGCTTATGGATTTCCGGTTTATTTCTTTTACTTTTTTTTCTTTTACTGTTTAGTTGCAGGCTAGCGACGTCGAAGTTCCTAAAACGTTCCCATAGTGTGCCTGTGGGGACGGAAGCGAGACATGCCCTCGGTACCGCTCTGCTTTCAGAGCAGGACATGAGTGCGTGAAAGCCAACATTAGGGGCGGCAGACGTAAGCTTGCCTTCGGAATCCAAAAGCTTATTGGTTACTTACTTGACATGAAATGTATATTTCATAATTTTGTTTTATATATAATTTTTTTTTTTCCTGCGACATTGGAGACATCTCCAATTAGTTTATTTGACGGTGGAGGCGTTTTACACCTCCACTGAACTTACTATTATTTTTTTTTTTTTTTGTTTTTTTTTTTTTTTTGACCAGTAGAGACTTTATACATCTCTACTATTTATAGATTAATATAATTTAAGGCTCGGGGACCTTATACATCCCTTATATAAATGTATTTAATGTAAGTAGAATTTAAGTATTCTTAGTTACTGTATTTTTATTTGAAAAAATGACTTTCTGCCAAGTTTCTTGCGGCGCATTCTTCTTGGCAATGATGGTCTTTCCGAATGTGCTGGTAGTTTCAAAAGACATGTAAAAGAGCCCTTAGCGGCCAATTTGCAAAATAAATTATCTTATCTTATCTTATCTTATCTTATCTTATCTACTATGAGGCCCAACTTTATCAAAAATATAGTTTATTTAAAGAAAAAAAAAATTACAAAAACAGAGCTTGCGGGATGGTCCCACACAAAGCTAACCCTGTCACGTGGCGCCCGTATTAGTGTACTTGTAAGTACAATAGCAATAATTTACTTAAATAAAACAAAAAAGGTTCATTAGCTAAATTAAAGTAGTTGAGGTATCGACTTTTCCACTTTCCGACTCAGTTCAGGTTTTAGTTGATCTGACAGCGACCGAACCTAAACTGAATCTGAATTGAATCGCATTAGACGTCATGGCCCCTGATCTCATGATATACTGTCGTGATTGTGATCAAACGTATACCTATTCCGCATAAACTTCAACGTGAACGCGTGCCAGAAGGTTACATACATACATAAATCACGTCTTTATCTTCGACGGGGTGTACAGAGCTTAAGATGACAAGATTTAAAGGCTAAATTTAGAATGATAATGGGTGACCAGACGGTTCTTCCGACTAAAACTTAACTAAGCGATCGTTCTAAACATTCCACTAAAGCTAAAAATTCTTGATAATTTTCAAACATTAGCACCTTCTAAATCGATATTCTGTTTTCTTAATTTTCACACAATATGTCCACTTGACAAACAGTCTTCGTATAATAAATTAGGGAAAAAAATATTTAAAGCCTCCAAACTTCCAAAAAAAGACTTCAAAAAAAATACATACACACATACATACACAAATCACGTCTTTATCCCTTACGGGGTAGACAGAGCCTAAGGTACCTAACAGGTACCTACAGGCCACATTTAGCAAGATTGTGGGCTTATAGGTGGAAAATGGAATCAAAATAGTGATGGGTTGCTAGCCTCATCGCCTATAACATGATTCCTAATATTTTCGCCCATTCCCTCGATGGGCTTTTTTTTCAAAAAAAATGATTAGAAAAAATATAAAAAAGTATCAAAACTAATCGCGACAAACTAGTTACCTAAAGATTAAAAAGTGTTTATTCTTAACTAGTCGCGAAAAATAGTTGTGAAGGACTATAAGGTACTTTGCGGAGGTCCAAAACGAACAAAAGCATTTGTCTAGCTTAGCATTAGGCTGCGGCTCCACTGAGGCGGAGACGAGCGGAGCGGAGAGGAGACGTGTGGGGATCGACCAATCATATTACAGAGCGGAGACGCGATGTGGATTTCATGTAATATGATTGGTCGATCCCCACACGTCTCATCTCCGCTCCGCTCGTCTCCGCCTCAGTGGAGCCGCAGCCTTAAAACCTCCTCCGCTGCCAATCACGTGGCAAGGCAAACGTATTTTGTTCAACAAAGCCCGCCCCGTTTCCTCAATACAGAACTTATGACTGTTTTTTTTCGCCATAGCAAAATAGCCGCATAGTTGCGCGATTGGCAGCGCCGCGAGTTAGTCACTGCGCATTCCTTACTACAGACTCGTGTAGTAAAACGTCCATACGATATCGAGTTTTCGTAATACAGTCAGCGTCAAATCGAATATCAAACATACGTATTTTAAATACTACACATACATATATACACAAATCACGTCTATATCCCTTACGGGGTAGGCAGAGCCTGAGGTAACAAAACCTAAAGGAAACGCTTAGCATGGTTTTAGGCGTATAGGTGGAATAAGGAATCAAAATAGTGATGGGTTGCTAACCGCATCGCCTATAGCAACTAACTTTAAATACTAGTTTGTGGTTTTCAAAGAAAGAAATACAAATTTCCATCCATTCCATTTCATTCCATTCCGTCCATTTTGAACTTCCATGCTGGTATGGGCAAAGAAAGAACATACAGTTGCTTCTCTTCCCGCGCAGATGGTAAAAGCCCATCGAGGGCATGGGCGAAAATCATAGGAATCATGTTATAGGCGATGCGGCTAGTAAACCATTACTATTTTGATTCCATTTTCCATCTATACCTAGCCCCACAATCTTGCTAAACGTGGCCTGTAGTGTAGGTCTTGTCACTTTAGGCTCTCTCTACCTCGTAAGAGATAATGACGTGATTTGTGTATTGTATTGGAATACAAATTCCTGTACAATATTTCTTAAGATAAAATTAGCTTTTCCAAGTCTATGCAATACGATCCCATATAAGGCAGTGTTACTACGCTACGGCGTAGAGCTTCGTAGCAACTGGCTACGCGAATTCGTAGCACAGGCTACGTTTTCAACTTGTGATTATTCAGTACTTTGCATAATTCCCTGAAGGCTGCCTACTCGGCGTAGGGCAAGTGTTAAATGACGTCTTAATGCGATTCAATTCCTATTCAGTTTATGTTCGCTCGCTGTCAGATCCATACTAAAAATGACCGCTAAAACCAGAATTGCGTCGGAATTGAATCGCATTATGACGTGATGGTAAGGTCCTAGTTTCATGTATTTTGACACTAAGGTTAACCCTGGGTTAGTAGTTGTCTCGGAGTTATATAGGTAGTTCTAGTTAACCCCAGCCCGCTCCTTACAACTTATTGAAAACCTTTCTTAATCTTATGTTAATTAACATTCGTTTTTCTTTCACCATAATTATTACATTTCACGGAAGTCCTTCGTTTGGTTCAATATTGTTTGGTATAATAATATTTTGGTTTAAAATTTCTCCTATCACAAAATATATCGACCATCATCTTGCTAACATTATAAATGCGACAGTTTGTGACGATGCGAGTGAGTGTGTTTGTTCCTTCTTCACGCTGAAACGACTAAACAGATTTGCATCAAATTTTGAACGAAGATAGCTGGTACCCTAAATTAAAACATAGGCTACTTTTTATCCCGGAGAATCGCATAATTCCCGCGGGATAGCGATAAATAATTTAGCTAAAACTTAGACATGTTTTCACCACGAAACGTTTCAGTTATCCTGTAGTGTGCTACGCCGTACTTACACCCTCACCTATGTATTCATCCTAGTAGTTAAGTATATATAATTATTGTATCGTCGCTAGCTTGGGAGAGACTAACTCCAGCTTTCAACCTAAACAGTTGTCTCTATTGACGCCCAACATCACAATAATAATAGACACAACTGTTTAGGTTGAAAGCTGGTTTTATTCTCCCTCATGCAAGCGACAATACAATCCTTATCCTTACTAATATCCTTACTCCTTACTAATATTATAAATGCGAAAGTAACTCTGTCTGTCTGTCTGTGTGTTACCTTTTCACGCTTAAACCGCTGGGCCGATTTAGTTGAAATTTGGTATACAGATAGTTTGAGTCCCGGGAAATGACATAGGATAGTTTTTATCCCGGAAAATTGCATAGTTCCCGCGGGATAGCACAGCCCAAACCACTGGAATTTTTCAAATTTAAGGCGGAACAAAGTTCGCCGGGTCAGCTATTGATTATATATACTTAACTACTAGGATGAATACATAGGTGACGGCGGTGTAAGTACGGCGTAGCACACTAGAATCCGAAGGTTTATTCTGTAAACCAGTATAAGTAAGCCTACCTTTGTCCTTGTCGGGGTCCTTGGCGCGGCTCTGGTCGAAGAAGCCGGTGGTCAGCGCCTTCCTCTTCAGCAGGTACGCGCGTCGCTTCGGCTTGCTCGTCGCCGCAACCGCATTCTCTGTCAAACGAAACATTTTCGGTCACAATTCACAAGACACTCAGAATTTTCGACTCGGTTGACTTTGAATATCGAGCCTCTAGTGCAGGGGTTTAATCATGTGTTTTTTTAAGCCCCCCCCCCCCCCACCCCTTGGTGATACGTGGTGAGGTGAGGTTTAAAACTACCCCCCCCCCCCTTCCCATCCAAAATCACGTGTATTTTTAGTACCTACAAAGAATTTTAAAATTTTTAGAATATTATCTTTAAATCTGTATAAAAGATTTATTTAATGTATGTATTTTATTTTAGACAAATTAAGGAACATGATAATAAGCTGGTAACGGCGAGTCTAGGTCACACTGCACGCCGCTTTTCGGTTTAAAAATCGCGCGATTGACGTATTTAAATAAATACACGTGATATCTTACTACACCCCACTCTTGTGATATTTCGTGATTTTTGACGAACCCCTCCCCCCTTTCGGAGCCTCACGTGAATAATGGACGGTCCCTAATCAGAATAGTCACTTGTCGCAAGACTTCGTATTCGTCACGATTATGTCTATTTCTTTCAAAACATTGAAAAAAAATGTTTATCAATTCAACGTTTTCACGTGTTTACGAATGCAAGTGCGCCGAGCTAGCAACAGTAGCAACCCAGGTGCGTCGGCTCAAACAAAACACGCGTTTTATTTTAGCTCGTTGCAAAAATGCCAAAATTTCCACCCAACAAACACTTGTAACCTGACGTGGGAATACGACACCTGTTTTGATAGAAAATTGCGACGCGACGAGCGCGCGCGCAGGCCGCACCTAGGGCTGCACTTTAGCTATTTAAATCCTACCCCTACCAGAACACGTATTTCTTATTGAAAAGATTCACCGAAAGATAGAATAAAGAAGGTACCGGCAAGATAAAATACTAATAATTTTCCGAATTTATGTATTTAAACTCTTTATTGTGCAAAATAAACATAAGACAAATACAATTGACAAATTATTTTTATTATTTTTGGTGAAGGAAAACTAGTCTCTGCCTACCCCTATGGAAAAGAGGCGTGACAGTATGTATGTATGTATGTGTACCCTATCTAACCTGCCTACTACTACTTATCCTAGTTGTTCCTACCCGTATAAGTAGGATAAAGTAGTGATTATAATTATAGTCACGTGGTTGCTTCGGATGCCAATGAAAGTCATTATAGGGGTGCGAGTCGGGTTACCTCCACGTGTGGTCAAGAGCTGCGGTTCCTTTTTGGATCCGTCCGAGGGGAAGAGCAGTGCTTGGTCCGGTGCACCCTGGGCATCGGCTAATGATTTCCTGGCAGTTTCTGAGGGATATCATTGACCGTTGGCTAAGAGCCCCACAGGGGGGAGGGGGGTCTTTGACCATTACCGTACAACGTTGCCGACATTTCGTCACAAGATTTTTTAATCTTATTTTTGTTACTTTGACATTGGCGAAGTTGTCGTCGCTATAACGACTTGAAACGCCACAAATAATAAGAAGAAGAAAGTCATTATAAGAGTGTGAATGAAAACAACATTACAAGTAGTTATTTTAAAAACACATTAACGAAAATGAGTCGGTGTCACCCCTGGTAAATACCGCGAAATACCTGGGAAATAAATGTACTACTACGAGTGCCATTCTCATCGATATCGCGAAGTAAACGTGAAGTGCATTCTTCTTCTAGGCAAACGAGTACCATCTTAGTCTTCTTTTTCTTCTTCTTATTTGTGGCGTTTCAAGTCGTTATAGCGACGACAACTTCGCCAATATCAAAGTAACAAAAATATGATTAAAAAATCTTGTGACAAAATGTCGGCAACGTTGTACGGTATTGGTCAAAGACCCCCCTCCCCCCCTGTCGGGCTCTTAGCCAACGGTCAATGATATCCCTCAGAAACTGCCAGGAAATCATTAGCCGAAGCCCAGGGTGCACCGGATCAAGGACTGCTCTTCCCCCCGGACGGATCCAAAAAGGAACCGCAGCTCTTGACCACACGTGGAGGTAACCCGACTCGCACCCCCATCTTAGTCTTCGCCTTCCATCAAGCAAGATTGAGGTCACACATAACAACGTAAACTACTACCTACTGCGTAGTAATAAGAACGAGAATAGGTTAACCGCGGACAGGCACAGGCTCGTCAGATCGGACCGATCCGTGTACTACGAGTACCTGGGTCTGCCAGATGTTAGGAATGCAGCTTCCATCACGATTTTCAAAGGCTTGATAACGTTTTTTATGATTACGGTGAATTTTTTGATTTGTCACTCGCAGGATAAATAGAAATAAGCTTTAGTGACCTGTAATGCCTGTAACCAAGAAAAAATTTCAATTCATTTCCTATTTTATGTTTAAAAACCTATGTGATATAAATGAATATGGCTAGCTAGACGGCATCTTAACATATTTATTCCGAAATGAGGTACTATATACCCAATTACTGTAATAAGTTTTCGCTAAAAAAAAGTGCTTTTTTTTTTTTTTTTTATATGTATAGGAACGCAAACGAGCAAGTGGGTCACCTGATGGTAAGTGATCACCACTGCCCATAGACACCCGCAACCCCGGAGGGATTGCAGATGCATTGCCAACCTAGAGGATTAAGATGAAATGCCTCTTGTGCCCGTAATTTCCCCGGCTGTCTTACTCTCCACACCGGAACACAGCAGTGCAAGTACTGCTACTTAGCGGCAGGATTAGCGAGTAAGATGGTGGTAGCGATCCGGACGGACCTTGCACAAGGCCCTACCACCCGCAAATAGATAGAGATAAGTGAATCCAACAGCTAGAAGTAGACAAATCTTGACATACCTACACAAACATACATACATAACTCGTAAGATCCGCTATGATAAAGTTTACTGCTATTTCATATGAATAGAAGGAAATACGATTGCATAGTTACATGCTTCGGAGAATATTATACTTACATAAGAAACACATGTTCACCAAAAAACGTTCTGTAACCTCTTATTTTTATTTTGCCGAGTTGCTCACGAGTTTGGCCGGTAGCGCCGTGCGCCGGCGCAGCTAATAACCGTAGCGAGCGGCGCCGCCACGACACTACTACGTTGACGTGGCGTTGACATTACGCGTAATACATTGCGGCATCGCTATAGAACAGCTGTACGGTGCTCTTGTCTAGCGAGCAACAGTCTGAGAATTGATGTTGTTGAGAATGTGTTGAGCATAATTGTGCCCGGACGTAAGCCAAATAAAAAACGCTTTTTTTGAGTCAGTACAAGGCAGTTAATGATACTTATGTTTTGGAAACGCATCTGTAAACTCTCTGTTGTTGTGGTCGGATATTGCAACACAAAGTTAAATGAAAGGCATCAAGTTTAAAAAAAAACAATCCAAACAAACAAACA
Source organism: Pandemis cinnamomeana (assembly GCA_932294345.1). Lineage (NCBI taxonomy): Eukaryota > Metazoa > Arthropoda > Insecta > Lepidoptera > Tortricidae > Pandemis > Pandemis cinnamomeana. The sequence goes on from OW028721.1 coordinate 12,191,180, forward strand.
AAATGTCTCAAACTGACGTGAATTAGCATTGCGTGATTATTGTTTTGAATCAATAGAGAGATCTCAGATAAGATAAGATAATACTTTATTTGCTTAAACATGGTAGGTACATACCTACAGGTGATTTAGGCCGTGTTTAGCATGATTGTGGGCGCATACGTGGAAAGAGAATCAAAATAGTGATGTGTTGCTAACCGCATCGCCTCATGATTCCTAAGACTTTTGCTCATTCCCTCGATGGGCCTTTAAAAGGACCTTTAAAATTAACAGAAAATCGAAACGGCAACAAACCGTTCCCAAAGTAATTGACATTTTACACGAGGTGTACTTTGTGACCGAAATCTTACACCATCTTTCTCTTATTGGTTGTCTGGTAGAGATCGCTATTAAGCGATAAGACCGCCTATTGTCTACTTTGTTCTTTGATTCTGTATTGTTTTGTACTGATTTGTGGTGTTCAATAAAGAGTATTTGTATTTGTATTTGTAAGCCTACAGAATAATTTTAAGACACCTTGTATTGTTTTTAAGTGGATTATTGAACCAAATCGCTTATTTATCCAAGCCAGTTGCGCCTAAGCCATCAATCCCGCAGGTGTATGCCCACTCCGCGGAAGCTGGCGAGTGCCCAGCGGCGGCGGCGTGGGAGAAAGTCTATTAAGATTGCAATCTGTCATTATAAAAATACCTGCGCTCACTGAATCAGCTTCAAAGTGCACGTAGTACAATGTTTTGTACGATTAAAGGACGACGTTGCGGTACATTGCTGTCGATGTTCGATCACTTATAAATACCAGCTGCGCGGCCCAGCAATGTAAAGAAAGGCGCACGATATTTTCTCACACCGATCGAATGGCGCTTCTGGAAATTTTGAGAGTGTGTACCTGCAATTAAATTATAATTTCGAGTGCTTTCGCTAATGTTCGACCAAACTCTCGATTTCAGAGAGTTTTGACGTTAAATTGTAGTTTCGGTTTTGTTTTCAAACGCGACCCGCCATTTTGGTTAAGGTGACAAAGCGTCCTGAGGTGTTTTTGAGTGAGATGACTGAGATGTGGTTCTCAAAATTAGTAGGCTCTTCTAGACAAGTTATAAGAAGATCAGAATGTATGTAAAGTGCATCGGACATAGCTGGTCTGGAACGGTTTATATTTAAACTTAGGGTTTTCGTTTGATAATCTGCCGAAACTAGAATGCCGAATCGACTAATCGCATCATCATGTTAGATACAAAGAGAGCGAGTGGAAGTGGATTTTAATTAACTTGGACGAAGCACGTCTCAGTGAAAGCGCACCCTTACAGTCAAGTATTACATGTGACTGTATGTACTCGTGCCATTGGCCCATTTATTTAAATTTTACTCATTTCGAACGCAGTATTTCTGCATTGCTGCAAAACATGGCGCGAAAAACTTGATTGGCGCCCGAAATACAACGAAAACTTGAATCAACAACCCGAAAGCAGGGCTGTCCACTATAATTCGAGTTAAACGGTTGAGTTTTCACACGAAAATGATAAATATCTGATACATTTTGGATTACAAGTCATTAGTCTGTAAAATATTGAATTAATAACACTTGGAGGTTTCAGATGATCTCACTACTCACTCATTATTTACCGGTTTGAGTTTTTTCTACTGCAATGGGGACTATCGTTTCTTTACTCACCATTTGGCGCCATTATTGACTAAGTTCCTGAGGTATAGCTATCAAAGGTGACTTTATAAGATCGGCGAGGAAACAAAGTTTTAAATCTTGAATCTCATTAAGTTTTAATTATAACTATCATCATATCGAGTAGCTATGCCGCAATGTTGTGTTGTGTTTTGTTCTGAAAAAAATCCGCTTTCAAAGTGTTCACATTCATCGACATATATATTTGCGATAATTTCATGAAGGAGATCACTTTTCAACAGGTAAATGAAAGAAATTATAATTTATGTCACCAAGCCCGCCAAAACCAGTGAAAAGTGAATGTTATTGGACCTCACGCGACACTAGCGCCTCTAGTGCCAAATTCGATGTCTTCGTTACATCATTATACATTGGAATAAAACCAAATCTTCAAATTATTCATTCGAAAGTTTCTCTGTACAGAGTTTCTCTTTTATAGGGTTCGACATTTCTACTAACTTTTTTTTTCGTTAATTTCTCTTAACAATTACCTACTGCTTAAAAGAGATGACGCTAAATTCCGCCGCGGTTTTACGGGATTTGCAGCTACATTTATTGCATTCTCTCTATAAAGTTGCTTTCAACTTTCTTCACACGTTCGTCAAAGGTCACGCGGTCAGTCTTCACCATGGCAACCCTAGCCGCAGTTATCACTCTCGCGCAGATAAAGAGCGAGAATTGCGCATGCCGCGCATTCCTGCTTATTATAGACGCGGTACTTGCGCTTACGCACCTATACTCGTAGTCAGGGGGGCTACTCCGAATACGACTGCTTACTCGATTTTTGAGTTCGCATCGTCGTTCCTATCACTCTCAAATTAATGACTACTAGTGTAAGCGAAACGGCACGAAACATACTACGAAAATCGGATTTTGGAGTGTAGGATTTAAGAAACTGCAAAAAGTGATTTTAGGTAAAATTTACATGGCTCCGGACTGGCATTAAAAAATCCAACAAAAGTAGAAAAATACATTATTACTGTGTTGTTGACATATTCTATAGACCGAACCGACCGCTTCAAAGCATCGTCGCCCGCGCGGTGCCGGGGCGCGGGGTGGGACGACAAAGGGCGCGAACTACTCGCCCGCACCTGTCTCGGTCCCCTTTCTCGTCTTACCTCGCGCCCCTGTGCCGCGCGGGCGAGGACTCATTGAAGCGGTCGGTCTATACCACTTATTTCTAACTTTGGTAGGATTTTTTTTAACCTCTTCCAATTTTCTGTTACCGTTGTTTTAGTATTCCCATTTCACATCACTATGGCAGTTGACTAGGACTACGTAGACCGTACCAATTTTGTCTACTTATATTACGTTACTTGGCATCTGTGATATTTCTCGTTCATTACTGAGAAGTAACAAATTATGCATCGGCTTCCAGCAACGATTGAAAAAACCAATATCAGTGACATTTTCCTAGAAAATTTTCATGAAAAGACGTTGGCCAGCTAACTCCGTTGTTTGGACAGCTGATTATATGTGAAATGTTATTAATAGAGAGCTAGTTACTACAGAATTAGTTTTATTTAAAGACTTGCCTTTGCCCACGGGTTCGCCTACGCCGAGATTCTTGATAACGCCGCTTTGCATGTTTTTCTAGCGTCAAAAAACTGTTAAACATCAAAGCTAAGGGTGCGCTCACATCAAGCGGGGATCCAGCATTTGGTTTAAGGGGGGAGGGGGATAAACAACTCATGTCGCTTGTTTAAATACACACGACTTTATCCCTTACGGGGTAGATCTAAGGTAACAAGACCTCAAGACCACGTTTAGCATGATTGTGGGCGTATAGGTGGAAAGGGGAATCAAAATAGTGATGGGCTGCTAGCCGCATCGCCTATAATATGATTCCTAAGTTGATAATGAATCTTCGTTAACGATATTAATAGGTATAGTCTATTCCAATTTATTTTAAAAATTTCGTAAACAAATAGGTCCCTTAAGTTCACATAAATTTAAATATAACAATTAAGTATAACTTTTATGAAATGTCGTGAGACATTAAGTATGATGCTTCAGCTTTCCGATGGATGTGACTGTATACAATTGTTTGGGGATTCTGTTTGTTTACAAAGGCGTAGGCGTTGAAACAAATTGGAACGGACTATACCAATTTAATACCGTTTACGAAGGTTCAATGATGAAGGTTAATTTATTCACATTGTTTGAAATGATTATCTTGAGGGTTATGGGATCTAGATTGGTTTATGTTTAGCATTCGATTAATAAGTAATTTGATCAAAGTTGATATACAGACCACAAATTATAACCAGATTTCAAATCAACAGTCGTCAATCGTGATGATGACTACCTGACAAACTTATGCCTACGCATAGCCTAGCTGTTGTCCGCGACTTCGTCTACTTCGGCTAGGAATTTTGCACTTTCCCAGGATAAAAAGTAGCCTATGACAAGCAGGAATAATGTCGCGTTTTTTAAGTGAAAAAATTGTATGAATCGGTTCAGTAGTTCCTGATATAAACAAGTTCACCTCTATATTATGTCATGAGTAGAATATATTATCGGTCAAAGTCTCTTACCAAGCTTCAAGGTTTTCGGAGAGTTTCCCATATACAACTGTAACCTTATTACACTGCACTATTTACTTCTACAAAGACCGATACGTTACGCTTCGCAAAATTATAATATCTTGTGACTAACCTGAAGATTTCTAATCAAAAATAATCAACAACCCGATGGATTTACAGAGGTACTCTGAAAGTAATGGCCAGCATAATATTGGATCTACTTCTTGCTGTAGAAAACTTGTACCATCATCATGTGATCGCCGTGACACTTCCAGATTGCCGTTGCCAAGTATTTGGCTACAGGGTGTTCATTGTATTGGATTAATACAAACAATAACGACCGACGTAGCGTCTGATATCATCACTCCAAAGTACCATCGACATTGGTAAATCTACGTACAGAACAAATTAAATTTCCAATCAGTTGACATAAAACACTACACTTAAGGCGCACACGACATAAAAGTTATATACCTATGTGTGTGTGAGTGGAATGAGTCTCCCGAAACACACCAGAGGAATGCTTTAGCAACCCATTAGGGTTGCCAGCTTAGGTGGCGGAGGTAGAATACCTCAAGGGTCTGTAATTTCACCAGCTGTCTTACCCCCTTATTCATAAACGCTCTATAGGCTTCTGCTAACTTAGCAATTTGTCATTATCTGTGAAAGGTAAATGTCAAAGTGACAGATAAGGACAAACGATTGCTAAGTTAGCAGAATCCTATAGAGCGTTTATGAATAAGGGGTAACTCTTTACGTCGAAATACAGGAGCAAGCACTAAACTATTTGGTCTGCTTCTTCATCGATTTGCTTATCGTGTATATTTTCCTATATTTATTTACTAGGTATCTCTTTCGTTTTGTTGTTTTTTACCACAGACTGGATACCACAAGATGGATGGCGGCGTCGGAGCAGACCCAGGAGGCGCTGGTGGGACGACCTGGACGCGTTCCTTGAGAACAGGCCAGACACCGCTCAAAATCGAAGCGAATGTAGAAGACGGGGCCTTTACCGAGCAGTGGGCCTATCCATGCTAATAATCAGAGACCGGACAAATTTGCGTCATTGCTCGCAATAATGTGGACATGACTCCAAAATTAATTAAATATGTCAAAATACATATATTAAGAATAAGTATATCCACGGAAGTTTTATACCTATAGAACTAGAAAACTTTTTTGTCAGAAATAATAATCATATCTAGCAGGATCGTGATTTCTTTATTATATAAAAAGATTTACGAGAACGACAACTGCCACTTTAATTAACATTTTGCTAATAATTTTATGCATGTGTAAATTTTTATCTCCGGGAGTTCAAATTTTATTTCGTGAAATTAATTAAATGATTAATTATTTGATTAATTTTTGAGTCATGTCCACATTATTGCGAGCAATGACGCAAATTTGTCCGATCTCTGCTAATAATAATACAAATAATATTGTATCTTTAAACTTAATCGTACGTCTTACGGCTGATATGATGAAACTTAATCAAGAATCGCTCCATGCTGTGCCCCCCGTACCTGCATTGCCAGCGGGGCGGCGCTGCGGCGTCAGAGCGCGTCACGCTTGCGTAACGGCATGTATTTATTTAACACCGCCATTTTGAAAATAGCCCGGCATCTCTCGTATGTGTCAGCGTATTTATAGCTCATTGTCGACTGGGTCACCGGTGAGGTTGTTGTTACTTTCACCGAAGATTTAATTGTGCTTTTACATGGAGATAAAGTTATTGGGCACTGAAATTTCTCAACAAGATTGGAGACGATGATAGAGAAGATCGAGTACCTATATCAAACGTTACGTTCGATGCAGCATAACATAACCTTTTTTTTTCCTTTTGTCATGTGTAGGTACAAGTTTTATTTGTTTACAAATCAATGTAATGTTAATTCTTAAGTTAGGTCTGTATTTATTTTATTTCTTATTTTTATGGCAATCTTATGGCAATAAACGGTATCTAATCTTATCTTATTTCTATCTTCGGTTTAGTGACTTTTGTGATGGTCTAAGGTTGAAGACCATTGTAACAAGCGTATCGGTGAAGTAAATATAAACGAATGATGTGGGTAGTCTTCAATGTTAGAGAAGACATCAGTGTAGTGTCGTTGCACCCTGTAAATTAGCTGTCCTAGTTTCTAGTTTGGTGGTATGTTCAAGCATTCAATTTGAACAGTGAACTTATGAAAGAATAGAATGTTATCAGGATTGTGGTAACATTTACGGGTCGTATGCGTAGGATACCTACTATTCATGAAATAAATCAATAAACAAACAACTTTAGATATGCATTTCCTTTAATTACGTTATCACTCGCCTAAGAATACATTCAAACGTAAGTTATTTGTCATCCTTTCCTATTTCTTCTCTCCCTTTCTATTTTTCAAACCAATACTGGGTGTAGGTCTTTTTTTAATCTAAGTAACATTTTCATGACATTCCTTCCCGTTTTATGCCTTTCATGTATCGGCCACTTTGACAAGGTCTATCTTATCGGTTTCCTACATACCCATTCTCTTGGCCTGGAGGCTTTAACGGCCTTGCGTAGACTAAGCACCCTTCTCCCCACCTGTATTGTACAACACATATGGCCCGCTCACTTCTATCTGTTGGCGATCACTTTTCTTTCCATGGTGCATAAAGTGACTTCCATGCTGATCTGGGAGCAAAGAAAAAACGTAGACTGTACCAGCAGGTTCTCTTCCCGCGCAGGTGGTAAAAGCTTATGTTATAGGCGGTGCTGCTAAAATCCCATCACTATTTTCTTATTATTATCTTATAGTCTAACCCCCTTATTCATAAACGCTCTGTAGGCTTCTGCTAACTTAGCAATCGTTTGTCCTTATCTGTCACTTTGACATTTAACTTTCACAGATAAGGACAAACGATTGCTAAGTTAACAGAAGCCTATAGAGCGTTTATGAATAAGGGGGTTATAGTCTACCACGTTAGGGATAAAGACGATTTATGTATGCCAGTGTGTATAAAGTGCTTATGCTACAACTATGGGAAAGAGGCGTGAGGGATACAGTGAAGAGCTAGCGAAATAGACGAAGCTCTGGCAATAGCTGTTACGAAAAGTAACAAATATTTCTAGGCCGCGGGCGACACCGCTCGGACTACACTGAATCGGATTGCACGTGATTGAGGTCGGGCTAAAATAAACGTCCCTATAGGCCTCAGGTTGAATGCACAGAGTGTTCCGGACGGTGGTCAGGGACGAAGCACCAGAAGACTTAATGTGAGGGAACTCATCAGTTTTAGACAGGGATGAACAAATAAATACATACATACATACACATACACAAACCAAGTCTTTATCCCTTATGGGGTAGACAGAGCCTAAGGTGACAGGTACCTACAGGCCACATTTAGCAAGATTTTGTGTGTGTGTATAACATGATTCCTATGATTTTCGCCCATTCCCTCGATGGGCATTTACCATCTGCGAGGGTAGAGAAGCAATTGGTACATTCTATGTTTTTTCTTTGCTCCCAGACCAGCATAATAATAGTTTATTCAGGTAACAAAAAGTACAGTGTGTTAACAAATGGTTGGTACCTCTTTTTAAGTATAAGAATACCTGTTCTGTCTACCCCGTAAGGGATAAAGACGTGATTTGTGTATGTATGTATGTATGTTCTATGAGATACCATTTTTCCGCGAAGGGTAATTACATTTTTGTACCATGCAGCATGGAAGTACAAATAAAACGCTATGAAATTGACATAGCCATCCTTATCGACGATTAATCGCTTCAAATGGAAAGTGCTGAGGCTTAGGCAGACAAGATCGTAGGTAGTAAGAACTAGCCTAGCTAAATGCAATAAATAGCTTCTTGTTCTTCAATAGGGAGACCTCTTAACTATGAGACTTAAAGCAGTTCACTAATCATTATGAAATATGTTAGCAACTGCAAATGAAAGTTCTCAAAGTTAAAATGACATCCAAAATGTGACTTCTGGTGTTCTGGTGCCCTAGTGATCGCTTCTCATTCTTTAATCGTATAAGATCAACAACCCATTCAAAGGTCTAATGATATCACCATCATAATAGTTTGTCTTGTATACAACATTCAACTCATACTTTCTTATTCAACATGACTTGAATGGATTACAGCATTGCCCAGGCTCGTCTGATTGACGAACTCTTTTCCTGGCAGTCAAAGCCTACAGCTTTATGATTAAAAAATGTGTTATTATTTTATTGGTGCTCCAGTTTTATTAAAATCGTAAATTAAAAATGACATGTAATAACTATAAGTATTACGAATAAATGAGTATGAGTATGAGTATGAGTATTGTTAAGAGTATGTCATGCAAAATCTTTGTCACCTTGTAGCCTATTGGTTAGAAAGTCTGAATACAAAGTATTATGAGCTCCAGAGTACTTACAACACTCGGTCAGCACATTTAAGTTTGTTCTCTAAATGCTTAGTTAGTTTTTGGAAAATTCCCGTTGGAAACTTAGGTAACATAAATTCTCGTGAAAGTTTCTGGAAATTCCTACAACATTTTTGTATTTTCGCGAATATTATGCAACTTGTAAGTTACTACACATACCTGTGTGTGTATGTGTCTACGCATCGCCTGGCCGCGTCGGCTCCGGATGGCAACACTGGGCGCGACGAGCGCCAGCGCCCTCTACAGTTTTTCTCTCTTTTGCGAACAAAAAATCTAGCTTATCCTAACTTAACCATCTGCTGAAATTCCGGTTTAATTTCAAGATGCAATGTATATTGGCTTAGTTTGAAACTGCGTCGCTTGGCGACAATTGTCCCGTGGTATCTATTTATTTACACATTCCATGTCCATACAATGTCCGCGAGACTCCCCGCACTCGGTCGGATGGCACTCACTGGCATGCGACCAAATTTCGCAAGAGTTAAACTTATTCTAATGCTTTCAACATGAAACTACCGTGAGACTTAATCATCATTACACATAAACGGATAACTCGCGTATAAAAAGTCGAGTGATGCTCGACATGTTTCGGACTATTTCGTAGTCCTTCTTAGTGAGTTATCCGTTTATGTGTAATGATTATTCTGATGCTAGTGTTTTTGCAGCGGGTCTCGGCCATATAGCACTTAGACGGGAGTTAACTTTAGCGTATCTCTGCTGTGTTTGTGAAGAACCAGTATGTAAGGTAAATACACGAAATGTCAGTCTACATTTACCCCAAAAATGTCTTCGTTCTTATAAATATATCTACCTAAACAAAACACACACACAACTAAACGTTTCCAATAAGCAATATATCGCCGCGATTGTGTGTCGCTATCCACTGTCTACTGGCAATTGTCTGCCATCATGCGCGTTGTCAGCCCACAATAGTGATAGTCTACAGTGAACCACCGTGGTCTATTTTAATTTTTAACCATAACGTCTGAGGCCCGTGTAAAGTTCATAAAGAAGCGCATCGACAGTTCTTCTGTACTTTTAGGCCTAGCCAGTTCGGAAAGCATTTTTCCATATTGCTACCCCATTGTTACGCCCATGATTGTGTATATTGTGTATCCTTAAGTAACTTCAGATATCTTGACCGTGGTGCCCAGGTTAATCCGCTGCAGCTCAGGCCGTTTCACCTCTTGTGAGGTGTCCGTCAGTTGCACCGAGCGCTCACCGCTTCCCGCAATGGTAATGACCCACAGTGGACCATCGTGATCCATTGTGTACACATCTCACTTATAATTACACATAAACGGATAACTCACGTATAAAAAGTCGAGTGATGCTCGACATGATTCGGACTATTTCGTAGTCCTTCCTGGAGCGCTCGCCCCGGCGGCAGCGAAACGAACACTGCGCGCCAGCGCTCTGTTCGCGCGGCTGTTCGACGCAACTGACAGCGGCGCACAGCTACCCTCGTTTTCATCGTCATTTTTATTATTGTCAAATGTAGGGCAGCACACAACACTGATCACGTCACTCCGTAAAGGTTCGCTCACACTGACCGTTCGGCCAATATTTAAAACACAAATATATATATGTATATATTTTAAACGAGGGTAGTTGTGCGCCGCTGTCAGTTGCGTCGAACAGCCGCGCGAACAGAGCGCTGGCACGCTGTGTTTATGTGTAATTATGATTAAGTATCATGGTAGTTTCATGTTGACATCTCACTTACCTTCAGGTATCTTGACCGTGGTGCCGAGGTTGATCTGCTGCAGCCTGGCCAGCGCTGCCTGCTGCAGCGCGCGCCGCTCCACCTCGCTGAGGGTCAGCAGCGAGGTGTCCGTCAGCCGCACCGAGCGCCCGCCGCCGTCTGCCCACGAACAGCTGCCCTGCACATAACGCGTGACGTCATCACACCAGAAGTAATACCATTGCGTACACATGAGCCACTGTGTACACGTGCGACTTCATAGAGAACACGGCAGAGAGAACTACCTACCAAGGAATAGAAAAAACAAGTGGAAGTGTAAGTCACATTCTTTTGTCGCCAAACTTTCACATCGATAATTTACTCACTCACACACTCTCACATTTGAACATTTCGTCGACAACATAGTTTTAAGTCCATACTACTGTACTGTACCTTAGTATAGATATATAAACTACCGTTTACGTAGTATGAAGCAGCTAAGAGATAAATGATGAGACAAAACATTATTAGTACTAAGTACTTAAGTACTTAGTATTATTACTAAGTAAACAATGCCTGTACCATAAGTATTTGCATACAAATAAGAGCCAATTTTTTAGGCGCTGTGTATACCTCAGCTATGAAAAAAAGGAACGAGAAAGAACACTGGTATTTTTCATACATAATCTGTCCCAACCGCGGATCTAACCAGGGACCTCAACTTTCGCAAGCAGGCGTTCTAACAACAAGGTTATCCGGTTGTTACACGTTTGCGACGACCGGATAGCCTAGTGGTTAGTGACCCTGACTATGATGCTAGATGTCCTGAATACGAATGATGTGCCAGAGTCATGAATGTTGTATGTATTTAAGTATGTATTTATCTACATTATATAAGTGTGTTTATCCGTTGCCTGGTACCCATAGTACAAGCTTTGCTTAGTTTGGGGCTGGGTCAATTGGTGTAATTTGTCCCAAGATTTTTATTTATTTATATATATTTCACACAGGCTTGGTTATCTTGCACGTGAGTAGCGGAGTAGCAAGGTAAATGTTTATTGTTCATTGAAATAGACCTCCGCAAAGTAACGCCTGTATCAATAAAATGGAAAAAATTGTTAAATAATCATTAGTAAGTTAACTAAACACCTAATAGTAAAGCTCAAAGTGAAGACGTAAAACTAAGAACCACTACGAGCATTAAAAATAGTCACTTCAAACATAACGAACTCACGAACACCAGTTTAACCTAAATAATAACTTAATCCACATTTTAAACTATGTCATATATCACTTTCAACAAGACCGCGACGTTTTAAATTAATATATCAGGGGCTGATCGCCTATCCGTCTGTCATACATATATAAAAGTAGAGCTCGGGTTTGTGAATCACTGGGCGGTAGATGTAATATATTATAAATGTTTTGTCTGAGTTTCCACCCACGGGGCCTAAGTGATGATGTTTTATACGACTTTCGGGAAATCTGTTTGCGAACATTGCTCTTTGGCTTTTGGTAAACAATCCCGAAACGCTCTTATCTATTATGTAATTAGCAACGTGGTGTTCGTTACATATAACATATAAATATGTAAAGGAACACATTTTAAATATTTTATTGATACAGGCGCTACTTTGCGGAGGTCCATTTCAATGAGCAAAAAATATTTACCTTGCTACTCCGCTACTCACGTGCAAGATAACCAAGCCCGTGTGAAATATATAGGTTTTTCATGCAACCCACTATATAACACATAAAATCCCACATACTTAATTGTCCCTTACACCACACAAACACTGACGCGTTTCGATCCCTCTACGGGATCATTGTCAAAGTTTAATGAGCACAACTGTTACACACGCAAACCAATGTCGTACTCCACACACATTTTACACTAAACTGGCACTTCCATGCTCGAAAATCGAGTAAATAACTATATACTTTCCAAAGATCGGCTACATAAGCCATCTGCGGGCGCATGAGCGCCATACTAACTAGGAGTCTAACCCTCTTATTCATAAACGCTCTGTAGGCCTCTGCTAACTAAGGAATAGTTTGTCCTTATCTGTCACTTTGACATTTACCTTTCACGGATAAGGACAAACGATTGCTAAGTTAGCAGAAGCCTACAGAGCGCTTATGAATAAGGGGGTAAGTGGTCGCCATGGCCGAAATCGGTTGGAAGGATCATCATCCCTCCTTACCAACCCTTTTGAACGTCATTGTAAATTAATATGAACTTGGGGGGACTTACTCGTAATGTTTACAAAAGCGTTACAAGGGAATGGAACGGACTGTAGTTACGATTGTGAACTAGAAGTTATATTTGGTTTACCATGACGTCTTAATGCGATACAACTCCGACTCAGTTCAGGTTTTAGCTGTAATTTTTAGTTTGGATCTGACAGCGAGCGAACCTAAACTGATTCGGAATTGAATCGCATTAAGACGTCGTGGTAAAGCACCTGTTCATTGATGTCAAACGAAAATTGTATTATTATATGTATTATATTATATTATGCGTTGCCAGCCTAAAGGGTTTGGATAGGGCGGTCTTACTCTCCACGCCAGAATACAGCACTGTTGCTTGGCGGCAGGATTAGCGAGTAAGACGGTGGTACGCCATCCGGACGGACCTTGCACGGGGTCCTACTCCCGCCAAAAAGCATGCATGCACCCACAAGCATGTTTAGCATGATTGTGGGTGTATTGTATAGGTGGAAAGGGGAATCAATTGTTATTTGTGTCACAAGGGAGCAAAGTGATGTATTTACGGCGTAGGATTCTACAATAGAATCCTGAGCGTAATAGGGGATTCTAAAGTAGAATCCAAAGCGTAATGATTCAAGAGTTAACGCCCAAAATGAAAATTTTGCTCCTGTGTGGCTCATACAACTTTTCACACCGAACATTAAAAAACTTAAAAAAAGAATTGTAAATATTATTAAAGAGCTACCAGCATAGAAATAGCATGGTTTTACAATTATCAACTTCAAAAAATTTTGTTTGCAAAAAATACTTAGAAAAACCTTGAACAGAAAAGTTGCACTTTAATCCCTCTCGACAAGCAAAGCTTACTTATCTGAATGAGAGGTGTGAAAAATGTATTTCTAGTATGTTGATAATGTTGGACCTTGTACCCGGGTGCATATTTGTGTGATTTCGGTCTATTTATACTGGTTTATTTTAATTCTCATTAGGCACAACACGTGGGCGCAAGCGCACGACTGGCCAGGTAAACTACACTCGCGAGCACAAATAACTGGCCACTTTTCATACAACTTTGAAGTGATCTATTTTTTGCACGTCAGTTTATAATAAAGTTGGGAATGTAGTTAACACAGTTATTATGTTATATGCAAGTTGGCAGGTGTTAGTACTTACCTATTACTGCGCCAAAACCGGGACGGGTAACTAGTCCGATATTTTATTGAATCAGGCGTTACTTATGTTATAAATGTTTGTGTGTATGGTCTTATGTTTTCGAATTAGTACGACGTTGGTTTGCATGTGTAACAATTTGTGCTCACATTGAGAATCTCGTAGTAGAGGGATCGAAACGCACAAGCGTTGTGTGGTGTATAGGGGATAGATAAGTTTGTGGGATTTATATATGTTTTAAGTGGTTGAGTGTAGGGAGGGATTGCATGACAAACATATAAATTTGTAGGTAGCAAGATAGTTATTTTTTGGTCACTAATCCGATATTACAATTTGTTACACTCAACAGTGCGAATGGGCGAAAATCATAGGAATCATGTTATAGGCGTTGCGGCTTGCAACCCTTCACTATTTTGATTTCATTTTTTCATACGCGAATCTTGCTGAACGTGGCCCGTAAGTCTTGTTACTTTAGGCTTTGTCTATCCCGTAAGGGGTAAAGACGTGATTTGTGTATGTATGTGTACAGTGGCGGAACTATAACATCTGGGGCCGCGGCAAGTTCGTCAGATGGGGCTCCTTCCTCAATATAAAGAAGTGCATCAGCGTCCCTGTGCTCTAAACCAAGCCAGTCCAGGGCTCCGTAGAGCTAGGGGCCCGTGGCATTTTGCCACCCCTGCCACCCTATAGTTACGCCACTGTATGTGTATGTTCCACTGTTATTAAAACAATCCCAAACTCGCAAGTCATCACGCAGTTTGGTGGCGGGCGTTCGCAACAAAAATATTTACTCAAAAATTTAAGTTCAACCGAATTTATTTCTACCTCTACATGTCGGCCGAAACGTTTATGAGATATGAAATATTCGAGCGGCCGATTACCGGCGCCTATAATTTAGACACGCTACTCACAATATGTAAAATGTAATCATAACTATTCTGGCTGTAATTGTTATGGTAAAACCTGTCAAAGCCTGTTGAAAACCTAAGCATTTTACATACATACATACACACAAATCACGTCTTTATCCCTTACGGGGTAGACAGAGCCTAAGGTAGCAAGACCTAGGCCACGATTAGCAAGATTGTGGGCGTATAGATGGCAAGAAATGGAATGAAATTAGTGATGGGTTGCTAGCCTCATCGCTTATAACATGATTCCTATGATTATCGCCGATTCACGGGTTTTTACCATCTGCGCGGGAAGAGAAGCAACTGGTACATTCTATGTTTTTTCTTTGCTCCCAGACCAGCATGGGAGAAAAGCATTTTACTGTGTTATCGTCTAAGTGAGAGTTATAAATAAACTAGCTTCTGCCCGCCACTACGTCTTATACATATAAACTTTCCTCTCGAAACACTCTTATTAAAAAAAACCAAATCAAAATCCGTTGCGTAGTTTTAAAGATATAAGCATTCATAAGGACTGAAGACCGACAGACAGCGGAAAGCGCGTTTGTTTTATACTATGTAGGTAGTAGGTAAATAAATAAATATCATGGGACAAATTACAGCAATTGACCTAGTCTCAAACTAAGCAAAGCTTGTTGTATGGTAACCAGGCAATGGATAAACATAAATACATACAATATCCATGACTCGGGTACAAACATTCGTGTTCATCATACAAATGCATCCCCCTACCGAGATTCGAACGCGGGACCTCTAGCTTAATAGTCAGGGTCACTAACCACTAGGCTATCCAGTCGTCAAAAGTTGTACCAAGTTACATTAACAATAAATTTTACCATAACCAAGGATTGACGAATGATCTTATGGGGAGTGTGAATGGATGTGTTGGGAGGGGAAAGCCTAGACGGACGTTCCCGGAGCAACTAGGAGACGTTTTGGAAAATAGCCAGGGGCCTTGATGACGTCTTAATGCGATTCAATTCCGACTCAGTTCAGGTTTTAGCTGACATTTTTAGTATGGATCTGACAGCGATCGAACGTAAACTGAATTGGAATTGAATCGCATTAAGACGTCATGGTAAGCCCCCAGGTCAGGGTACCCGAAACCGACGAGCGTGTATGAAGAGATTGATGAATGCGGGCGAAGCGAAAGGTATGTCAGGATCGTAACAAGTAGAACAAAGTAGTCTCTGCCTACCCCTATAGGCAAGAGGCGTGCCGGTATGTATGTTTGTATGTACCAACAATTTTGACGTATATGTACAAAAAACCAATTAAATATTTCGACATGTTTCGGAGTAGTCCGTAGTCCTTCTTCGCGGAGTGTTTGCCTCTAGTAATTCTCGCCGGTAATGCGAAAAGCGAACAATCAACGATCAAGTAATAATATTAGTTTCTAACTCTTTTATTGTCATGATTTTAAAATTGACTCAAATAGCTCTCAATTCGACTATGAGAACTGTTTTGCTAGCACACATTCTGGAGCTCATGTTATGTGTAGAGCATGAATGATCGACGGTTGCACGCAACTTGCACCCGCGGTGCGCCCGCGGCGCTAACTCGCGCTCCGGACGCCAATTTGCACGAAAACTAATGTTCCTAGCAACAGCTAAATTCTACACCAGACACCCGAAGAATGTATTTTTAAGTGTACTCTCAAAAATATATACATGATACATAGATTTAAAATATTGTGTGTGAAAAACTTTTTCGGGGTATTGTTTTGTGAATGTAAACAGAGATGCTTGAGACGAACACTTCTGCGGATTGATGGAAATGATATAGTGTTTGCTACAACGGAAAATTTTGAGCGTTTTTTGTCGTAAAGACAGATTTATACGTCTACTTTATAACTCAAGAGTTTATATTATCAGTTTGAATGCTATTCTACTATTTCTGACATTCAAATGAAATGTTTAATGTTAGTAAACAATTCTCATAACATAACTTGTTTATACGAGCTTAAGCATTAATTTGTAAGTGATATTTCGTTAGTAGGTATTTAATTAATTAACAAACAAAACAAACGGAGCATATCAAGCAAACCATTACATCATAGAACGTAATTAGGGCTTCCGAAATTCAGATAAACAATTTCGGTGTCGTGCTTCGGCCAAATCGTCTAGTAATCGTCTACGTAAGACACCTAACGCATTCCAGTGAATAGAATAAGATCCTACTTATGTCATGAAACATGTCATTAGTATCATGTGAAAGTTCTTTCCCTGGTGGTTTTACTTTACTTTATACGTTCGATCTGTCACATCATAAAATATTTAAGACATTATTTCACGACGAACACGATTTAGTAGACTATTCAGAGGGATCAGCATGACTAGCACAGGAGCGCGAGAGCGGTGTCCAGCACGTTAAAGACTCCCCGTCTTTTTCTAACAGTTCGTTCTATAAAGAGACGAAGCGCTCTTGTGCTAGCTGTGCAGGTTTCGGGGGATGATCTGAGGCCCTTACGTGTTGCTGAGAGCAAGCGGAATATGTGGCGACTGACCTGAGGCGTCCAGGAGGCGGCGACGCGGCTGGAGGAGCGGCTGCGCGTGCGCCACAGCCGCTTGCTCACGCTCTGCACCACGCTGCTCGACGACCGCGACTTCTGCATGCCACCTGCGGGGGGAGGGGCGACTGTAGGTGCGCTGCGCCCCAGCAGCGTCGACAGGAACGAGTGAGCGTGCGTCGGCGACACGGGCGACGGCGGCGACGTCGGCGTCGACGCCACCGACGCGAACTGCAAGTCCCGGTAAGTCAAAATCCACGCCTCCTCCGTCTGACACCCTTTGTGCGGGCCGTCGTCGTCCACCTCGCCCGGGGCGCGAGGCTTTATGTTGCGCAGATTCTTGTCATAGTTTATCCGCTTGAAGCGGTCCGCCTTGTCCGCGTCCACGCTCTTCTTCCGCGCCATTCTCAAGTAACGCTTGAGCTTGTCACTGACGGACTGCGAGACGTCGTCGTGGTCGACGCTGGAGCGGCGCCGCGTGCCCTTGCGCTCCGGCGTCGGGCTGGTCGGGCTCGTCGGCGCCGTCGCCGCCTCCTGCCGCTCGCGGTACGCCCGCTCCAGCTCCACCAATATCTCCTCCGGAATGGCATACGTTTGCGTCCCGCTATCCACCATCTTATCCTCCAAGGACTCGCTAAACACCTCGATGAGTGGCGGCGGGGACATTGGCGGCGAGCGCAGCGTGTCGTCGGAGTCACCATCGTCGACCACTTTCCCGAGACGCGACGGCACCTCCACGGGCCTGCTCCGCAACCCGCCGCGGCCTCCGAACCCGCTCGGGCTGGGAACGTAGCCGCCGCTCCCGCTCCTACCGCCTCTATAAGGCTTAGTTTTACGAAGATCATGATACAGTCTTTTTAACAGGTTCCTGTCGGTCAACAGGTCCTGCACTATGTGGTCCCTGTTCGGCGACCGGCAGTAGTATCTGCTGAGGTTCTCGAGCAGCGAGCGCTGCGCCGGGTCGCGCCCGTCTGCGTCGACCGGCGTGCGCTCCGACTGCCGCTTCAGATACCTCCTCAGCGATTTAACTAACTCTTCGGAGTCCGAGAGCCTCGACGGGCCCTTGTCCTCCTCTACTTTCAGGTACTTGCGCAGCAAATCAACTAGCGTGCTCTCCTCGTCTTCGATAGGCTGCCGGGGCTCGGCAGTCGCGAGGAGAGCGGCCACGCCCGACGGGCCGGCGCCGGCGCCACAGCCCGAACCGGAGCCGGAGGGCGAGGTGGGTGGCGGGGCGAAGAAGTCTCGCCGCAGCTTGGCGATATCGAAGCGGCCGCCGGAGGTGTGCGGAATGAAGAGCTCGCTGGGGCGCGCGGGCACGGGGGGCGCGTCGTCGGAGGGCGAGCGCGCGCGCACTGAACCGCCGCGCGGACGCTTCTTGCGGCGCGGCTTGGGCAGCGCGCCGGGGTACGAGCTCTTGCGCCACAGCAGGAAGCGCGGTTCCTTGGCGCACACCTCCTGGAAGTAGGCCTCGATGCGCGGCACGTCCTCGGGCCGGTTCTGCGCGCCGTCGGGCACGAGCCGGCGGCCGGCATCGCTCATGTACTTCCACGTCTTGCGCGTGAGCAGCCATCGCTCGCGCGGCTTCTCGCGGCGACGCACGGTCTTGGTCATGGGGTCGGGCGCGGGGTCTCGCGCGGCGCGGCGGCGGCACTCCATGCTCACGGCCGGCGGCGCGGAGGCCGCATCGCGCGCCGCTCGACACCTGCGCGAAACTGAACACTAGTGCGATCTGCGCCGAAATAGCCGTCCGGTAATAGAGCGGCCGTGAACTGAATACAGGGTGCGCTCGCGCAGCGGCGTGCGGCGCGACTCGGCGCGGACTGCCGCCGGCGGTAAACAAACCGCCCGCCCACGGCCCGCGCCCCGCCCGCCCGCGCTTCCTTGACCTATGCGGTGACATCCCGCCCTACCGGCAATTGACGATGGTCAGGGCTTTATGCACCACCTTTATAGCCTGCGCTATGTCATCACTAAACACATGGTAAGCTCCGGAAACACTCAATGTTGCCATCCGGGGAACCTCAGTGAGTCTGCTTGTTGTGGTAAAAGCGACCACATATATCTGTGCGTATCAACAGTTGCTGTAGTAAATATTCGATGGAAAATTAATATTTTTGGGGTAGATTTTACTCAAGTCTATAGTAGGATCCAATAGCCCTGTGAGACGAGACCACAATAGAGAGATCCCTCTACACTATACAGGTTGGGAAAACCTCAGCCGCCAGTCCATTACAAATCTCGCACTTAATTTACTTATGTGAAGTTAACATGCCCAAAATTCTTGTTTGCTCTTCGTTTAAAGAGTCTTTTGCTATGTCTACGTTTAACTTGGCCAGTGAGACAGGTATACTAAAAGTCTAACTATGAAATGAAAAATGAAATTATTTATTTCAGACAAGACAAGACAATTGATCCTTATCCATATATGTAATGTTTAATGTTAGTAACAATATATTCAAGTTATTAAAATTTAAGTTATTAGTAAAAAATGAAATGCTCGTTGGATTTGACATGCACGGACATCCAATGAGCGATAATAGGACTATATCTTTTATAATGGACGAATAGGGGCAAACGATTATAAGGGTCACCTGATGGAAAACAATCAAACTGCCCATAGACACTCATAACACATTAGCGTTGTGCGTTGCCGGCCCGAAAAGACTAAGCTCGTTTTTTGAAGACCCCTAAATTGTACCGGTCCGGAAAAGTTGGTGCTGTTAGCTGATTCCAAATTTTTAAGTCTCAGGAAGAGTTTTATGAAGAGAAAAATTGCTCCGAAAAATGTCTGTCGAGTTAACCAGCCTCGAATAAACATTTCTTACACAAGGTGTAAAAGGCAACCTGTAAATCATTAAACCCGTGACCATACGGGCGCCGTGATGCAATTGTCTGCATTTGGAGCGCTAAACCACTGTCACAATAACTCTCCCGAGAATCCAGTTGGACTCCGACCAAGCATCGGGCGAGCATTATGGACGCGCCGGAATCCGAAGTATAATGGACCAAAGTGAGTATTCTGATGCATAGAAGTAGCGAGATCATGACTGACAGATAAACATTCTAATATCTACTAATTTAAAGTAATAAGTATTGCGAAGAATATATTTAATAACATGATGGTAAGACGCGCTCTCTCCTTTACCCGAAAAAAGTGCAGAAAGTGATCATATTGGCCGTTAATAAAATGTTGAGTTTGTTGAGCCAATGGACACCAATTGACCTAGTTTCAAACTAAGCTAAGCTATGGATAATTTTGTACTGAATATACATATAAAACAACTTTCATACAACTAAGCTACTAGTCCTTAAAGTGCCATGGAAAATGTTTTAGATGTAAACTCTTGTTTGACATTTGTGGAAAGGTTTCGCTTTGAACTTTGTAAGTAATACACGCTGGGGCCCGTCTTGCGTCTTCCCTCATTCTAATGAGACCAGACAATGCACCACCTGCATGGCTATCGATGTAGAGGCAGATCAAAGAGAAGATGGCGGCCGAATTTAATGTGTATCGAATAGGGTGGCAGAAGCATTCTCTTGACAATGATAAGTGGAGGATAGAAGGGGCCTTTGCACAGCAGGTAGACACTTTATTTTTTTTTTTTTTTTTTACTAGAAACTGACCAATGATTGACCTCTATCTCACTTGATGGAAGGTGCAGATGAGGCCAAAGGTGTAACTCACTGGTTCAGTAATAGCCTATTCACTCTAGCCTTGAAGAGCCCTAGGTTGTATCTGTCCGGAAATACAGACGATGGGAGGGGAGCGAATTCCATTCCCGAGCAGTTCGCATTAGGAAGGATGAAGCAAACCGCCTCGTGCGGGCCAATGGTATGTTGACAACAAATGGGTGAAAAAGCTCCCCTCGCCTGGAAGTCCGTTGGCGAAACGGAGATGGAACTATAAGGTCGTGCAATTCCTGCGCACAAGTTAAAAAAAAGAATTATCACGAAAATAAACTGGCTTTAAGAGACTTTTCCTTGAAAAAATGGACGCGTTAAACTCATTTAATTATTCATTGATCGCGAGTGAATTTACTTTGGCTACGTCATCAACAGATACAAAACAAATTAATTACGATCAGCACGATAATAAGTTGTTGCAAATAGCGGCACGTTCTGGAACTGTAACTAACAATGCTGGCGTGTCCGGTTACATTTGATAACAAGCTCGAGCTTTCTAAGCTTGCTTGGAAGGTCGGGCTATAATGGGCGTAGCAACAGCGCAGCCTGAAGTATCTGGAATATGACGAGTTTTTAATATTCTGTATCTGAGGACACAAAAAAATAATCTTCAAACCAAAGGGTTTGTGTCTAAAGAGACACGTTTAGTGCTGGCCACTGGTGACCCTAGGACTGGCGCTTACCTCTCTCAAAGGCTAGGAATAGCAGTTCAGAGGCAATGCGGCCAGCGTCTTGGGGTCGATGCCTGTGCCGGTATATTTTGACGACATATTTACTTTGTTTTAGTTTTAGTATTATTTATTAGTCTATTTTCAAAATAATTATCTTTATCTGAGAACTTGGGAATTCGATTTAAGAACTAATGTTGATAGTTGTATTATGCAATAATTATTTACGTTGCGAGTCTAGACAGCTACGACCTTTGACATGTTTATCACTATCCCGCGGGAACTGTGCAGTTTACCAGGATAAGTTCGCCTTTGTGCATGTGTGTTATCCTGTATTCATCTTTTTCTTGTGTTTTATGTACAATATAGAGTTATACATACATACATAAGAAGTAGCCTATGTATTAATCTAGGGTACAAGCTATCTCCGTTTCAAATTTTATCCAAATTTTAACAAACATTCACACACACATAAACACTCACAAACTTTCGTCTTTATAATATTAGTGTGATGTTTTATCCAGCGAGACTCTGAGACTCTGGGGTGGATGAAAAACTTTTCAACGGTTTTTCATTAGACGTAGTTTACAATCACGAGACACATTCCATACCCATGTCTTTTTATTTCGTAACTAGCGACCCGCCCCGGCTTCGCACGGTATATTATGCATGTATTATACATTATAAACCTTCCTCTTGAATCACTCTATCTATTAAAAAAACCGCATCAAAATCCGTTGTGTAGTTTTGAAGATATAAGCATACATACGGATTTGAGGACAGAAAAAGCGACTTTGTTTTATAATATGTAGTGATGATAGTGATAGCGATAGTGATAGTGATGATGATGATAGTGAAGTTGCATAGCTTCTGCTGGACAGCGATGCTCTCATTTCTTGGACGAAGTCGCGGGTAACAACCATCACATGCATAAATGGAAACCAGTAATAGGAACTTAGTGACTATAATTAGGTACCTAGTCCTCTTATATCCCAATTACCGTTTGATATTTCAGTCTCATTAAACCTCGATAGAAGTATACGCTAACCATCAAAAGTCGTCAGTAATTATGCAGGAAGTATAATTATGAAGAGCGCTAAATGTAGCAATTAATCACGGAATATTTGGCATTCGCCCGAACGCGGACGGCGGGAACGAGACAAAATATCGGG
This sequence comes from Pandemis cinnamomeana, assembly GCA_932294345.1. Lineage (NCBI taxonomy): Eukaryota > Metazoa > Arthropoda > Insecta > Lepidoptera > Tortricidae > Pandemis > Pandemis cinnamomeana. The sequence goes on from OW028721.1 coordinate 12,213,792, forward strand.
CTAGTGTTTTATTTACTAGAGATGACTAGGAGACACCTCGTATGGAAGGTGGAAATGAAATAACACCAAAACGCACAATGAAGAGCAAGACTAAAGATACACTTTGCATATACGATATTGACTTTCATATTGACGAAACAATGGATTTTGAATAGTGCAAGAAATCAAGGCTTTACGAAGATCCGAGGCTCTACGGAGCACACTTTGAGAATGCCACGGGGGCCCCTCCTTTTTTAATCATTTTATTTTAGTTTAGTTTTTAATTCGTTTTTAATTTCATCGTTTAATTTGTTTTACTTCTATTTACTGTTATTTTCAATAAACGTGCATTTTCTTTGAGAATGGCTGATCTAAACCTTCCCAGTGAATCACTCTATCTATTGGTCAAAACTGCACGTAAATCCGTCCGTTCAGTTTTTGAGTTTACCACGAAAGTTTGTGAGGAAGTATCTATGGAGGTTACTCTTTCACGCCAGAACGACCGAACAGAATTAGATAAAATTTGAAACACAGATACACAGATCTCAGAAAAATGTTTATAGCTGTCAAGTGCTGTCAAAATGTTTTAAAATCCTTTTGAATTGTCATTTAGGCTCAAAATTAACTTTTTATTATGTCCTTTGCATAGTAGGTACATTGGAACCCACGAGGATAAACGAATTCTTGGCAGACGAAGTGACAGACAATGGCTAATTAATTATATTTATGCTCCTCAGTAGGTAGGTACATATATTATGTCAAGTTCTCTTGTGAGACAAAACGTCGTGGTATATGAATATGTACAGTCAAGTGTTATAAGATGTATCTAGACAAAGTTTCAAAAATAAGTACCATACGCTCTTACGCCAGCGTAATAAGGTCGTGGGACATATTTTTGAGAAGTTCCTATCGATACTTATTTTTGCACTCGACCGTACATGTTCATTTGTATCATACAAGTTAAAGATAACTTTTAAGGTTCTAAGGTTATAGTAGGTATTAATCTCAAAGTGCTTCACAGGTCGAGAAATCGGTCCTTTTGCCTCCAACCCACTTTTCCGTTTGGACCATAGCTTGTCTTACAGACTGTGGTGAACTAATTATGTCACAGTAATTAGGCATTTATTTATAACAAAAAGATATCCTATATTCTAAACGCATACGTCCTACCCACCTTCGTCTTAGGCTTACCCACCTGCTATGGGTGGTGTAGGGGTATAGCACGCGTCACGGAATGACGAGGATCCGGGTACGATTCGCCGCCATAGCTTTACTTTTCGGGTTTTTCTATGTATTCTAATTTTCAGTGTCGTATTAGAAAATTATACGTCAACCAAATATCAACGTAGTTTTGTGTGATCGAGATACAAACGTAGGTACGTATATACAAACATCTTATCGAAATTACCTCAAATTTACGGCGAACTCTTTAATATCCATTTGTCTTATATTTATATCATGTCACGGCCAAGCAATCTTATTAGGCCACCGTTTTCGTTATTCCAAAGCGATATTAACGTAAAATTGTAATCGTGAAAACTTTGCATAACATACTCGTGTATACGTACTCGCAGCCGGCACTCCGCGTCTGTGTCATAACTTCCTAAGCCACTTATAAAACCTGAGTATAACGCTCAGATTCAAAAATAAATGGCCGCCATAACATAAACATTTCATTCAGCGTCTCTAGCGCCATCTAGCGCAAGCGCGGCGAACGAGGGAAAACTGAAAGCTTGCCAAAATTTTGTTTTGATTCAGGAAAGCTGGAGTTTAGGTTCGGGAGTGTCCCGATAGGTGGCGATGAGGTAGGAAGAATTTGATTACAGAAGTTAAGTTTTTCATCGCTAGATGGCGATAATGGTCGTAAGTGAATTTAAAGTAGAGTTGATTGTGTTTTGAATGAGAACTTGATTAAATTTTGATTTTTAAGTATCGTACTTAATTATTATCCCGATTAGACTCTTTGTAAATAATTGTGATTCATTGTTATGTCGAATTTTTTTCCAGAATATGATTATGCTCTTAGGCCTTAAGAGAAGATGTATTGTTGCAAAAAAAATGTAAACTCAAATCAACAATTTTTATTTCTATTATTGGGTTTGTAGCTACTAACATACCAACATTTATTGACTAAGCCGTCATACTATTTCTATTGCCAAGCAAGAGCTGTTAAAGCCACCAGAGGCCAACAGCCAGTCCTTTAAAACCTTTCTTTCCCAAGCCTGCCACAGCCAAATGCCACTCTAATTCCGACGATAGCCAATCACTCACCGATCAGCTATGCCAACAATCGCGCTGGCACGCGCCCGCGCATTGTGACCAACAATGGAACCGAACAATTGAACGTCGCTGCCAGGCAACTCAACCATTTTGGTGCGAGTTTTTCTCGGTATTGTATATTTTTAAGGGCAAATTAGGTTGAGAATCTAAGTCAGTTTTTTCCCCTCCTTATCACGTACATCACGTACGTAGTTTAAGTTAGTTACTAAGTTCCGAATCTATCTATTATCGTGTAACGTATATATCGCCTATCTATCCTATAATTACCTAGTATCGCATTCACATTCTTTACTAATGTTACGACATTCCTAGGACAGTTCTAGCTATATGTATTTGAACGAACAAAAAATTTACCTGGCTACTCCGCTACTCATTACTCATTGAATAGCGGAGTAGCAAGGTAAATTTTTTGTTCGTTGAAATGGACCTCCGCAAAGTAACGCCTGATTCAATAAAATATATATTTATTTGGTTGGAACTATTGAACAGATTCAGAAAAACCCATATTATTTATGAAAGTAGAGACTATCCCACCCTATTTAACATATCAGCTCTGGCTTCTAGAAGCTCCCAGTTTGCTTGAATATCGACAATACTTGACTCATAGGCCTGTACGCGGCGCGACATTACAATCGTACGGATGTTACACTTCATCTATTTATCCTTTCATCTGAGATCTTCTTCTTCTTCTTCTTCTGTTAGTATGGCCCCATCGATCGATGCGATGATTTCGCCAATGTCATAGTAATACAGTATTCAAAAATCTTGCGACAAAAATGTCGGCAACGTTGTACGGTAGAACACGGTCAAAAGACCCCTCCCCCCTGTCGGGCTCTTAGCCAACGGATAATGATATCCCTAAGAATCTGCCAGGAAATTATTACATTCCCAGGGTGCACTGGACCAAGCACTGCTCTTCCCCTCGGACGAATCCAAAAACGAACCGCAGCGCTTGACCACATGCAGAACCCGACTCGCACCCCTCATCTGAGATCAAGAGAGGAAACACGAAGACAGATAAAACGTAAAGCTGACATATTAGAACTACTACTGGCTACAGCTAATAGACAGCACGCCATGGTCATTTTCGGTTCAACGGCCGTGTCATTATCCATTATAATTGTAACATCAAACGAATCCGCCGAAGCAGCGATATTCCCAGCTTCCTCATTAACTACATAAAAATAGTCCTGTCAGACGTATATTATAATTTGCAATACCTACCCAGAGTTCGTTGACACCGAATAAATCTCGCAGTTAAGAAAATCACCGGTCTTCATAAATCGTGACTGTCCGGGAGTCGTACGATCAGAAGTTTCGCATATGTCATGTCACAGTCCGGACTGGGATAATAATTTTTGTATCATCATCCAGCCTACATACGTCCCAATGCTGGGCACACGCCTCTTGTCTCACAAGGCTTGGGTTCCCACACGGGCCCAGACCGGATTCGGAACTTCACACACCATCAAATTGTTTTGCATGTGTGTATGGGTTGCCTTCACCGAAAATTTCACCGTGTAATTTCGCACATCAATTCCGAAAAACTCAGAGGTGCGAGCCGCGACCTGCTTGAGAGGCATAGTTCAAACCACTAGGCTGCCGATGCCGCGGTTTTTTGTATGGCTTTTTCTGTTGTTATACATAAATCACGTCTTTATCCCTTACGGGTAGACAGACCCTAGAATAACAAGACCCAAATGCCACGCTTAGCATCATTAGCCGTATGTGATGGGTTGCTAACCGCATCGCCTATAACATGGTTCCTAAGATATTCCCCCATTCCTGTTGTATATCGGATATGTATTGTTACAACGAATCAGTTGAATCCTGTTACACATTCGATGTGTCTGTTCTCTAAGCTCCGGTCTATCCTCGGTTTTGATCTCTCAGAGCTCCGGTGACCATAAAGCTGAATAACACCATGTCGTACACCATCTTAACTTCATTTTTGACAATCAGATAGCCTAGTGGTTACAGAACCTGACTATGAAGTTTAAGGTCCCGTGTTCAATTTCCAATCGGGGCAGTTTGACATGAAAAAATCGAATGATTGTTCTCATAGAATCTCGAAATTTACTTGGGTGTATTCCACTTTCCCATTTATCTTTACCACGTTTCGATCTATAGAATCATTGAGTTTAAAAATAGTAATCAGAATGAAGCTATAACGGAATAAAACAGTTTAACTTTATAATATTTCGCCTGTAACTGTTAGGTGCTGTTTTCTTACCAAAACTAGTTCACGTGTCGGCGCTTGACCGTATTAGCGCTTCTTTCATAACTCGGGAGTCACGAACGGAGTCCCGTAAATCGGTCATTGGTCTCGTAATAAACCCCAAAAATCTCGTATTTTCGGTTGCTTCTTGAAATTAACATCAACAATTTTGTTCCGCGTCTATTTTTCGATTCTTCCACTGCAAAAGCCTCAAGGCCGGTTTGTCCTTGCGAATAATGAGCTACTGTTTAGTTTACCCAGTATATTTGGCATCCATTTAATCTGGATCACGTCGATAAATCATCGAGCATAGACACGCGAATGTAGTTTATACGCATCCGCTCAAAGCCCTCGAATCCCGCAGATAACTGTCATAACTTTTCATCGTTTTACAGCCATTGTTTGCCCCAAATCGGACGTTTGTTTGTTTTCCCCGTCGCCGTTGTCGTGAGATCGTGCGCTGACATCTAAAAATTCCAAAATGGAACCCACATTCTAAATTCAAAAGAACGCTAATCCGTTAGTCGCCGACGCACGCTCTAGGCCGCAGCGCACACGACATTGAACTTACACGAAAATAAAAATAAATAACATTAAACTGGCAGTTATTCTGAAATAGAGTGAGAATATTATGGACAAGGATGCTGGACACATTTCCTGACGGCGTAATTTGTGATCTTAGTTTTTGATGTTCTGATGTGTCACAAATTGTGATGGATATGCGTTAAACATCCAAAACAAATTAATAAACATAATTTCTGTCTTCATATGAAAGAGAAACATTGAAGTTTTAAAGGTGATGACTTAATATTAGTGTTCACAAAGTCGCGTGTTGTTCCGAGACACCTTGACGCAGACATTTCTATTAATTTTCTTCGGAATCAAAGGATTGCTTCAAGGTTTATATTTTTTATGAAGACATTTAATGCTGGCCAACAAGACCGCGTCAATACGTCTGACTGTCTGTCTGTATTTTGCAATGACTAAGAATTCATAATTTATGAACACTGGAAATAATATTTACTTGAGACTTATTTCTTGACTTGTGTCATAAATATGAAACTATCTTTAGAGGTCTCTTTATCAAATTGTTTTACATTCACATCTAAGGCATTTATGATTCCGGATAACTCGTATGTTTAACCTAGTATAACTTACATGAATTACTTCCGAAACTGATAGTATTTTCCACTTGTATTCCCATATTGGCTACCTCATTACTGACTGCACTGTCACACGGGAACCGAACATGCGTCCCGTCACAACCACTGCGTGTTACATTATAACCACTAATGTGTTCACAGTCTAAAGCGCACAATGTTTAAACCATTCAAAATTCCAAGTCATTTTACCGTTCCATTTGTTATTTTAAAATTTACCACTGGCTGAAAGCACCTTTTGTTTTTTTTATTAAATTTTAAAACCGGCCAGCACTCGCGTGGAACGTAGCCGCGTTTCCCGCGTTTTCCGCGCGTGCCTGCGTCCGCGCCGCCGTCATCACTGCGCGTGCTGAAACAAGTTCACAGTTACATTACAGCTACATTGCCTTTGCCTATAGTTTGTCCGGAATAGATCCACTATACGGTACAGACATGGTAATGGATAAAGTAAATCTGTGTTAGCAATTACAAGTAAACAACTATTATAGCAAGATTGCCCATATAATATTCGAATTCAAATAGGTACAACTGTTAAAGCTTTAGTAAGTCCGATAATGTCGAGTTATTTATTAACAAAATATACGCGCTGTGCATTTATTTTTTCTCCGTTCAAAATTCAGATCATAACGTGATATATCGTGATCATAAGTCAAGACAAACGATTATTGGCCATTGAAAATAATATTTATAAGATACATACATAAAAAAGCTTCCACACTGGTCTGGGAGTAAAGGAAAAACATAGAATGCAACTGCTTCTCCTCCCGCGCAGATGGTAAAAGACCATCGAGGGAATGGGCATAGGAATCATATAGGCGATGCGGCTAGTTACCCATCACTATTTTGATTCCCCTTTCCACCTATTCGCCCACAATCATGCTAAGCGTGGCCTTTGGGTCTTGTCACCTTAGGCTCTGTCTACCCCGTAAGGGAGAAAGACGTGATTTATGTATGTATGTATGTATGTATGTATACATAAAAAACAGACTAAACTTATTATTGATTCAAGGGTTGAATTTAAGTAAATATGTAAGTACATATAAAAATATTTTAAACGAATTAAAGTTCTTGCGTTTCACGATGGCAAGTAAGCTTTATTTGTGGTATCTGCATACGTGTCCAAGTGTGCGTGACATCGAAAAGGTAATTATTATAATATCTTTCGATGGGTTCACGGCGGATGCAAGCCGCTTACAACCTATGCCCAACAGTGGTCGTCCTATAGCTGATATGATGAGAATCTTTAATTATACTTGCATGCTTAATTAAGAAATAAGAGATACTTTTATTATAAGCTACGCTTCAGTTACAGTATTGAAACGACAGCTCCATTAAAATGATTTAACTCTGGTTGCGTCTACATTTGGAATCGAGTAAATATTATTGGCATCGAAGTGTTTTTTCTTATAAACATTCCATGTAAATACACTTCGAATTAGGTATGGATGGTTTTGAAATGTATGCCAGCGGATAATGTAGTTCGTGAATGAATAAACAATAATTGTGTCTTTGCCATAAATATTTGTTTATTCTAATTGTATTTATAATCTTGATAATGTTTAAGTGTATGAACTGACGGGTTCATTAAACTTAAAGGTTCAAAATTTATTTTAGGACTTAAGAGTATCAAACACTATTTTCGCTTAAAGACAATCTAACAGTCAGTTTCAGAATTCTGTACAATCGAGGGCATAAATATCGATACGATACAGCCATCATGTCAAATAATATGTGTCACTGGCCTTATTGTTTGTGGCATAAAGGTGTATAGATATTTTTGACTTTTTTCTTCTTCTTTTTCTAATATGACCCAATTTCGCCAATGTCATAGTAATAAATACAGTATTCAAAAATCTTGTGACAAATATGTCGGCAACGTTGTACGGTAGAACACGGTCAAATGACCTCTCCCCCCAGTCCAACGAATAAGGATATCTTTCGGAATCTGCCAGGAAATAATAAACCGATGCCCAGGGTGCACCGGACCAAGCACTGCTCTTCCCCTCGGACGGATCCAAAAACGAACCGCAGGTCTTGACCACACGCGGAGGGTAACCCGACCCCTTTTGACTTCTTGGTAACGTAAGTATATTTGTGCCCTTGACTGTACATACTTTCGTCTAATTTCTCTGAGGGATCATCCTAATATTTGATTCATTTTAGTACGAACGCAAATAAAAGATTGCTAAATATAGCGGCCACATGTAAAAAAAAACTGCGAATATTTTATGCTTAAACCATCACACTTTAAAAGGTACACAGGGTGGACTTATGGACAACGGAAGCCTTAGTAATAAAGCGTTCATCATACACACAATTTTTCACCACCTTCGTATAGAATTTTCGAGTGACGTGCTTTCAATAATCGGGCCCCAGCGGTGAACGCAATAAACAGCATTCTGTCACTAACATGTTAAAAAAACTACACTTGTCACCGTTACACGCTTTTGAGAACATAATGAACGACAAAGTAGAATTGAATGGAAACGCGAAATGTTCACAAATAACGAAAAGATAATTGGGACATTACTGACGCGAAGGTCGTTGGATATGATAGGCGGAGACACTCGCGAGACGCTCGAGTGACATAGGAAACGATATTTAAGATAATACAGTCAACAAAATGATGTGTGAAGCCAGAAGCCAGTATACATTGGGAAACTACGGACGAGAGAGTGAGACGTAAATACAGAGGAGGTATAATGGTAACAGAACATTACATTTTTTTTCTTCCATTCTGGTTTGGGAGCAAAGAAAAAACATAGAATGTACCAGTTGCTTGTATTCCCGCGCAGATAGTAAAAGCCCATTGAGGGAATGGGCGAAAATCATAGGAAACATGTTATAGGCGATGCGGCTAGCAACCATTTTTCATCTATACGCCCATAATCTTGCTAAACGTGGCTGCGGGTCTTGTCACATTGGGCTTTGTCTACCCCGTAAGGGATAAAAACGTGATTTGTGTATGTATGTATGTGAACATTTAAAATGTTTGCTTTAACCAGGAGATTCCAAAGTCGAGTAGTTCTTATCTGAGAGCTGTAACAATGTTGCACGTAACAATAAACAAAAACGTACATACATACATAAATCACGTCTTTATCCCTGATGGGGTAGACAGAGCCTAGAGAAACAAGACCCCAAAGACCACGCTCAGCATGATTGTAAGCGTATAGATGAAACGGGGATTCAAAGTAGTGATGGGTTGCTAGCCGCATCGCCTATAGCATGCTTCCTAAATTTCGCCCATTCTCTCGATGGGTTTTTACCATCTGCGCGGGAAACCCTAGCGTTTTTTGGTTACTTTTGGTGGAAATTTCATTAAATCCGTTCACAAGCAAATCCGAAATTAAATTTCTCAGCTGGCTAATTGAAGTCGTCGTAAATAGCCATTACTGACATTGAGATCAAATGCGAGAAGTTATATCAAAATGGCTTAATTCCACTTCAAAAACAAATCCAAATCAGTTTTATGAGCTGCAATATCAGGTCCTCGGATAAAATGTAAGGCAAATTAGGACCTGCAAGTCGTTTTGAATCGGACTGTTGAAATGTGAAAGGATTTTGAGAATGTATTGGTGATTGATTGAGTGTCTCGCCATGTATTTTGTATAAATGAAAGTTTACTTTTAGATTTCTCATCAAGATCATCAAGTACTTCAGGCCTTCGATATTTGTGTACCATCGAAAAATGCAAACAAACACAAATCACGTATTTATCCCTTACGACAAGAGTCTAAGGTAACAAGACCTAACGGCCACATTTAGCATGATTGTTGGTGGGTGGAAAGGAGAATCAAAATAGTGATGCGTTGCTAGCCGCATCGCCTAAAACATGATTCCTAAGGTTTCCATCCATTCCCTCGATGGACTTCGGAAAATGCTCATCAGATTCAATATTTTTACGGGTTGAGATCGCTACTAGGCTACTACCATCGTACTAGCTAATTCTGACGTCCAGCAACAATGCTTGTATTTTGTATTCCGGTAATGTGTTCCGCCCAGGGGCCCGATTTTTTAAAGCACATGTGTTAAAATACCACTCGAACAGTGGCGTAACTATAACGTCTAGGGCCCGTGGCAAATTCGTCAGATAGGGCACCTTCCTCAATATAAAGAAGTGCATCAGCGTCTCTTCTGTGCTCTAAACCAAGCCAGTTCGGGGCCCCGTAGAGCTAGGGGCCCCTGGCGTTTTGCCACCCCTATAGTTACGCCACTGCACTCGAATACCAGATTCGTGGTATAAATCTGTGTATATCTGCAAAACTACAGCTCTAATCAAATTTTTGACTAGGTCACATGATTATTGAGAGCCCTAAGTATCTTACAAGCTACTCGTATTTCAAATCCAAAACAATTTTTCATCACTTTCGAGTGGTATTTTCATACATGTGCTTTCAAAAATCGGGCCCTAGAAGAGTAAGAGAACCGGTGGCATTTCTGTCAATTCTATCTCAGCTCGCTAGGTTTGCAGCGCAATCTGCAATACCTACTGGTGCTACGGGTGTCTGATGGTTGGAGTTTTCTACTTCCTTCATACTTCCAATCAAACAAATGGCAAATACTAATTTAGTTTGACATTATTTCTCATTTTGAAGACCTAAATAAACAAACATGTCAGCAGGCAAACGACATAGAATACACGTAAACAACAATTTTGCCAACAAAAAAAGTGGCACTTATTTCTTACTTTTACTGAACCTTTTTTAGGCATTGTTGAACATTTAATGCATTAGTGGGTAGCGCAGAATGGCAGTGGAATCAAACACTGCTAATCAGGCCACATCCACTCACTGAGGGGTAAAAGCCTCTTAATTTTCACGCCACTGCCCGGTCCTGTGCCAGTCTCATCCACAGCATTCCAGCCAACTGCCAAACGACATCTGACCAATAAGCCATTGTTCTATCAACTGACAGCAGAATGAAATACAAAATAGTAAACTGTATCCATTTTCGAATCTAAGCGGCTTATATAATCAGGCTGTTACTCTGAATTCTAAATTCGGCCTTTCTGCTCACACCAATATTCATTAAGAAGAGAGCGAAAGGAACGGGGATACAAACTTCGAATTTAGAATTTCGCAGTGTCGCTGCAGTATTTTCGCCGTTGCGTCACCCAGACCATGTAGTGGAAATTTTTGACACATTATTGAACTGTAGTAAATTAGTATGCATGGATATCTGCCTCCTTTTTGTGGCACTAGGAAGAAAGGGATGCATATAGCCACAAGGCAAGCACAGTGCGTTGCATGCAACTATTTATCTTGCCATATGTGTTTCAACAACAGTGTTATTTGTTGTTCTAATGGTACTGTGGTCTAAAATAGGAATAACCCAATATCGCTGGGTGGGTGTGGAACATTATTTTCGTCCGCAAGACATTTCGGTGCCAAAATTCTCTGGCATCCGTGAAATGATGTAGGCTAGAGATCAGTAGGCCAATCACGCGTGCCGCTGCCGTTTGGAGTTATAAGGAAATAACTTTACATGATTATGATTGAACACGATAGAATCCGGAATACGGAAATGCGACCAAGAACTGGAGTTAACGACAGCTCGAAGGAATATGTAACGTAAAGTGGAAAAGGGCAGGCCACATCGCTCATAGAACAGACCGTTGGGGCTAACGTTTTTCTGGTGGTGACCACGAACCGGAAGACGCAGCATTGGTAGGCCTCCACCTAAATAGACCGACGGCATGAGAGTCGCTGGAACTTGTCGTTTATAGCGGCGTTCTAAGGGGGAGGGCTTTGTTCAACAGTGGACGTCTTCCGGCTGATGATGATGATGATGATGAGCTAGGGCGTATAGTAGGCAGCGCATACAAACTGTGGTACGCCTCCCTCCCGCTGCCTACCGCTGCGACCCACTGCACGCCATTAATGATGAGATGATAAAGTATACATGGAGATATAAGTTTCTCGTAGTGGGAAGCCACGGCGACCTCGAACCACACAGAGACGATCGGTTGAGAAAGAGATTTTACCTCAAGCGGTTTCATTTGGCAAGATCTTGAAACCAAAGCACAGGACAACGACGCGTAGAAGTACCTACTGCGATCCCTTTTATAGCATACATCCCAAAAACAAAAACTGTGAAAACTGTGTGTGTGTGTGTGGAAAACTGTGCATGAGACTGGCACGGGACCGGGCAAAGTGGCGTGAAAATGAGGAGGCCTTTACTCAGCAGTGGGTGGATGTGGGCCGATTAGATAGATAGATTCCAAAAAATCCTACACACTTTTAAATTAACTAAAGAGTTTTTAGTAAAAACTACATCAAAATACCCATTTTTCAAAACCTCACGTGAGATTTAATAGGAAGGTGATGGGGGGGGTTGGAAAATCACGAAAAGCACGCGTAAATAAGGACGCTTCCTATCTGACCATGGCATAGACCGGGACTACGCTTGCTGTGAGCGTTAGTAGGGCAAGATCACCTGGCGAGGGCATCTACACGAGTACACACTTAATAGTAAATGTCAGCTGGATCGCGTCAGATCATAATTCCTATAGGTTAAACGTTTATTACGACTACGAAACACTAGCTTCTGCCTGCGACGTCGTCTACGTAGAATTATACATATAAACCTTCCTCTTGAATCATTCTATCTATTAAAAAAACCGCATCAAAATTCGTTGCATAGTTTTAAAGATCTAAGCTTGCATAGGACAGACAGCGGAAAGCGACTTTGTTTTATACTACGTAATGATCCATGACTCAGGAACAAATATTCGATTCGTGTTCATCACACAAATATTTATGCCCTTACCAGGATTCGAACCCCGGATGCTTGCTTCGCAGGCAGGGTCACTACCAACTATGCCAACCGTCGTTACATTGACCGTCTAATCCATCCAATGATATTCGATACGAATGTTTTTAATTCGTTGACATAGTTGCGTCACGCTGGAGCGGCTATGTTTAGCGTGCGGCTGCGCGCGCGCAATCGATTGATCGCTAATCCTTCATTAGCTGGAGTGGGAATGTGGGAGGAATTCCGCCATCGGAAATAGTAAGTTTCGATCTTCTGATGTTTTAAATAAGTTTGCATTCGTTGTAATTTGTTAAGTCAGTTTGTTGTTTATACCATCGTTTTTATTAAAAAAAGAAGAGTTGCTATCATCTGTTACTAGTTTTTCCCATCAGCTTCGCTCGCACGAACCATATGCTTTTTAAAAAAGCGAAACTGATGAAGATGATGGTGCACTATTCCAGAGGAACCAATTCTTTTCTGTGTCAAAGGCATAATATAATGCGATATTTCGGTCGGTTATGTCGTTATTGCGGGAAGGTGTGGCAAACAAACGAACTAAGTCAATTTCACATTTGTAGGGCCGTTGAATGCGGTAATATTTATTTGACTTGAAAAACAAATGATAGATTTACACAACATCAAAGAATTTATTAATTTAAGAATATCAAGACCCGGCGCCAATCTCACAGCATGATGCTTGGAAACAAAAACATGCCTGTCAACACGCTGGTTGCTACACAATATACGCTTTGTTATTTCTTTTAATCATACATTTCCACGAGAGATCTACAACTTGTTGTTTATTTTGTTAACGACTATATTATATAACGGCTCCTTTCTTTCACGGGACGACCAAGCCCGATTTATGAGAGCCCACCACTAAAAAGTTGTATTAATCTGTATATTACTAAAACTACAGCTCAAAGTTTCTCACGGAGTAGACAGAGCCTATGGTAATAAAAGCTAAACGCGACGTTTGGCATTTTTGTGGGCGTATAGGTGGAAAGGGCAATCAAAATAGTGATGGTTAGGTACCCCTATCGCCTATAACAAGGTTCCTAAGATTTTCGCCCATTTCCTCGATGGGCTTTTACCACGGCGTGGGAAGACAAGCAATTGTAGTTACTTGCGGCGCATTCTTCTTAGCAATGATGGTCTTTCTGAATGCGCTAATAGTTTCAAAAAAGACATGTAAAAGAGCCCTTTTGAATTTGAATTTGAACTGGTACATTATATATTTTTATTGTTTTTTCTTTAGTCCCAGAAGATCTATCTTTAGATCTGTCATTTTCGTTTAAGTTATTCGTATTTTAAATTCAGCACAATTTTTTACCACTTTCGAGTTGTATTTTCTCATAATACTTTAAAAAAATGCCCGGAAAGTGATAATTATACTTCACCCGTTCACCAGGCATCATAACCAGTTGTAACGACACGCGAGTTAACTTACTAAGGGCCTGTTTCACCACTCTTTGTTAAGTACCAGTTATCTATGTTGACGTCTCTGTCTGTTTCGTGGTAATAAATAGAGACGGAATCATACATAACTGACACTTAAGATCGCTGGAACTGAACAGAAAGAAACAGACCCTAAGTTTGACTGGCGCTTATGACAAGGAACTACAGCCAAGGTTAATCCGGTAAAGCAGCTCCTGATATTACAAGTTAGCCGTCTTATCTTCCCGCCGAGCCGTTTGCCAAGAGAAACAACTAACGATGACACATTTACCGATGCCTGTGACGCAAATCGTGCATGCCCATAAATTACGGAAACTACCCAATGCTCCTTTGACTCGAAAATGAAGCTTGTTACTACCGACAAAAGAACCAAAGGGAAACATCAATGCCCTTCGTACTTGACATTGTCTTTAAATGTCAAGTGTCAGTTGAAAAGAAACAAAGGATTTTCAAATGGGGACTTCCAAGGTCTCGGTCTCGTATCCTCGTTCAGTGGTCGTAAACCTTTTTGGAAATCGGTACAAGGCTCTGCGCTGCAATGTTGTCATATTGAGATTCTTGCAAATAGCTTTAGATTTACTTTTTTACATACATACCGTCACACCTCTTTTCCAAAGGGGTAGGCAATTACTAGGTACTTTGTTCCACTTGCTACGATCCTGACATATTTCTTTTGCTTCATCCACAGTCTTCAATCTCTTCATGCATGCTCGTCGGTTTCGGGTACTCCAAAACGTCTCCTATTTGGTCTCGGAACGTCCGTCTAGGCCTTGCCCTCCCAACGTAACCATTCACACTCCCCATATAGATCTGTTTAGTTAGTTAGTATCTTTCTTGCTTTACTTAAACATTTTTTGTGACTTACGAGTTTCTTAGGTGGACATTACGTTCCTTATAAAATGTTTAGGGCGCTAATGGAAACGATGGTACGTAGACCTGTTCCGGTGTGGAGGGTAAGACAGCCGGGGAAATTACGGGCACAAGAGGCATTGCATCTTAATCCTCTAGGTTGGCAACGCATCTGCAATCCCTCCGGGGTTGCGGGTGTCTATGGGCAGTGGTGATCACTTACCATCAGGTGACCCACTTGCTCGTTTGCCTTCCTATTCATATAAAAAAAAGACCTGATTATTCCTTCCATCCCCCACCTTCCCAACCCCGGTAACTCAACACATTTTGACCGCGTGACGCTACGGTCCGACTAGACAAGCGCAGGCGCAGACCAAGTTGGCAGACTCTGCCCTGACTCACTCCGTGTCAACGCGACGCGTGAATCACGAGCCATAGTTAATTGGTACCGCTTTGATTTCTCATAGAAATGCTGAGTCATGTATTTAAAGTAACTTTTACAATGAGCGACGCGACATGTTGTCTGTTTGCTAATTGGAAACGTGTGGTGTGTGTTCCCATTAGCTGCGTTAGGGCTTTGGAGCGTATTCGTAGTAACAAATGCCTACAAAATACTTTTTATTGTCTTTCTATATATTATTTATTTACTTTATTTCATACTTGCCTTCCGTCCGCAGCTTCGCCCGCGGTAAATTAATTTTCCCGTAGGAGTAGGAAAAGGTATTTTCCCGCGGTAAAAAGTAGCCTATGTCGCTCAGTGATAATGTAGCTTTCTAACGGCAAAAGAATTTTTTAAATCTGTCCAGTAGTTTCGGAGCCTATTCAATGCAAACAAACAAACAAACAATCAAATGTTTCCTCTTTATAATATTATTGGTATAGATAAAATAATAAGCCCTTGTCATTCACTATTTGACAAACGTGCACATAGTAGATACCATATTATGGTGTAGCGGTATAGCACGCGTCACGGAATGATGAGGATCCGGGCTCGATTCCCGGCTATAGCTTTACTGTTCGGACTTTTCTGTGCATTCTAATTTTCCGTGTCGTTAAGAAATATAATATATTGGATCACACCAGAACACTGTTTAGTTAAACTAAATTACTTCACACATTTCTGAACGTTTCTAAATCTTCTGTCTCGTTTACACTAGACATAGCCTTCTCGGTCTCTTCCCTTTCGACATGGCGACAACGTACAAGTGTGCTCTGTTTCATTAATTCTGCATTAAATTAAAACAAGAGTAAAATCGCGAAAAGGTGAATGAACAGTGTCGTTGACAGTATTCGCATATTTTAATTATATCAGATAGTGCCTGGTTCCACAAACTCACTAAATTTACAACAAACACTTCATCTCGACTTCGTTTATCTAAAATTAAATAAATTTGGAGGCGAATCTTTATTTTTAAAGTGACTAATTCATACTGACACATAGTTTACATTCTACAATATCATTCGCGAACGATATTAATGAAGACAGTCCACACTGACTATGCTTTTGTTTAATAGCTTACCATTCGTTTTCATACCTTAAAATACTTAACTTCACATTAAGTATAACGTAGACCTCCACAATAGTATTCAGTCGTTCAAAATTTTAGTCTTTATAAATTACCAGCGCATGGTTGCAATCAGTGTTTCTCTACTATATTATGCCTGTATTATAAACCTTCCATACATATAAACCTTCCATACATATAAACCTTCCTCTTGAATCACTCGATCTTATTATCCGTTGCATAGTTTTAAAGATCTAAGCATACATAGGCACAGACAGACAGACAGCGGAAAGCGACTTTGTTTGATACTATTTAGTGACTGGCAGTTGCCCGTGACTTCTGCGGAGAATTGTTTTATCACACGCGCGAGCAAAAATAACAGATCAGTTTTCATACAAGCTAATATAATGTTAAATAACTCCTCTCATCTACTCAAAGGTTGACTGGAAGAGATCCCTTAAAGGAATAAGTCCGCCTTTGTGCATGTATCTCAGTTTTTGTCAATCGTATTTGTTTTATGTTTATTTTGCACAATAAAGAGTTTACATACGACATACATAATGTGCATTGGGGTAAATTCTAAATTGGAGGAATTTCGAAAATCGTGGATATCCACTAAACGGGGAACAATTCCATAATCTAGCAACGCTTACCTAGAAGCTCTAATGTCTGGCTAAACGTTGCTAGGCGTTGTTTAGTGACTAGTGTTTAGAACAATAAAACTAAGGTTGTTTTTTAAAGCTCGATACTACCTTATAATATAATAAACAGTATGATAACCATTACAAGATCCAATCACTCCATCAAATCTGGAATATCAGGGAGATATTCCGAGCCCCATTTAAACATGCGTAGGCAACAACGATAGACATAATAGCACCCGCTGAAGCGTGAGATGACAAATGTCGCGCGGGGCCCGATTCTGACGTCGCCGTGTTTCTATCACATTTTTGCGTGACTCGAGCGTTAATTTGATCAGCCATCAAAATTTTAAAATTTTAAATCTTGCAGCAAAAACAAAAGAAAATAGTTTTAAGCTCAGTTTATTACTTACTGTTAAGGATTACGAATTTATGAAACTGTGAAACAGAAATGATAGAATGAAAATTAAATGCCTACTGTAATAAAAAAATCTGTACGTGAATATGATATTGGGTGCGTTGAACAATATAATATTTACAATACAAATACTCTTTATTGAACACCACAAATCAGTACAAAACAATACAGAATCAAAGAACAAAGTAGATAATAGGCTGTCTTATCGCTTAATAGCGATCTCTACCAGACAACCAATAAGAGAAATAAGTTGGAGACAGCTTAAGTAGGTGGCGGAAACAAATAGACAGGATAAACGCAGGGATATATAATAAAAACAACAATATTTCCTCTTTAAAACCTTAAAAAAGTAAAGTTTTTAAATGTATTTAGGTATGCGAGTCTTCAATTAAATTCTTTTCTTTCTCAAGCATTGTCTACTTAACAGGCTTTTATAAATAACCTAAGAGATATTTTTTGCTGCAAGTTTTCCCAGATGTAAAAAAATGCGTACCTAAGCATTTGCGCAGTATTTGCGAAGCGCAGTTAGTCTACGTTTTCCCTACTTTGCACATAATTTAATCCCAGAAAAATAATGCATTTACTTGAAATGACTACAGTAATATGCAAAGTACGAGCCAAGCAAGCTAAATATTTTTTGTTCATTGAAATGGACCCCTGGAAAGTAACGCCTGATTCAATAAGTATGTGTACCGCCTATTGGCTACCTTGTTTTTTTATTTCTGTAACTTTCTGCCCGCGACTTCGTCTGCGTAGAATTAGGTATACATGTAAACCTTCCTCTTGAATCACTCTATCTATTAAAAAAACCGCATCAAAATCCGTTGCGTAGTTTTAAAGATATAAGCATACATAGGTACATAGGGACAGACAGCGGAAAGCGGCTTCGTTTTATACTATGTAGTGTTTATTATTGTACTGATTTGTGGTGTTCTATAAGAAATATTAGTATTGTATGTCTCTATAAGTTGCAAATTTAATAATTCGTCGTTCGTATTTATACTGTCATTTCGCAAACTTTTCTCTAATGCCTTAACATTTCGTAGTTAATTTCCTCTGAATTATTTTTAAACCTAAAAATGCTTGGAATGTGCGTTTTAAATATAAAATAAATCTCCATGATGAATGCGTCTGCGTCTTAAATCATTATGTTAAGTCGGATGCGATTTGTCTAACTCGTGCGTCGAGTATTGCGGGTATTTGATTCGAATAGGAATCACTACATAGTATAAAAGTTGCTTTCCGCTGTCTGTCTGTCCCTATGTATGGTTAGACCTCTAAAACTACGCAACGGATTTTGATGCGGTTTTTTTTAATTGGTAGAGTGACTCAAGAGGAAAGTTTATTTGTATAATTCTACGCAGACGAAGTCGCGGGCAGAAGCTAGTGAAGAATATAATGAGAGTCGTTGAAAAATTTCTTAGTGTGAACATTTTACTAAATAGAATCCAAAAAGAATTGTATGGGGTGTCACAAAAACAATTAATTACTATACCTAGGTAGGTACAGGGTGTCTTCAATTTATTCCGGAACTAGCTTCTGCCCGCGACTTCGCCTGCGTAGAATTATACTTATAAACATTCGTACTTCGCACGGTATATTATGCATGTATTTATACATAAAAACCTTCCTCTTGAATCACTCTATCTATTATAAAAAACGGTATCAAAATTCGTGGTGTAGTTTTGAAGATATAAGCAAACAGAGGGACATAGGGTCAGAGAAAGCGACTTTATTTTATACTATGTAGTGATAGTGATAATGAAGTCTGCGGTCCCTTAGAGCTGTGAAAAAGTGAACTCACTGAAATACAGTCATAAAAAGTGCTCTGCCTTCACAGAACGTTTTTTCCCAACTCATAAAACACTACGTTCCATTCCTAGTACCCTAATACCCAGTTTCAAATGTTAAACATCCCTGCCGCGATGGGGCTTTAACCCCTACGTACAAGCACTTTCTATGCCCTATACATAGAACATTTATGGCTATGGCGCGCGCACCTTTGTGCTTCTCCAGTTCCTGTCCTCCTGGTACTTCGTTTCAGATATTAAACAACTTCCGCGTTCAGGTAACCTCGTACCAATGCTGAAATCATTGTAATATTAATGTATAGTCGACCATAAAATTCTTTCAACACCCTTAGGTCTAGAGTCGGTTGAACGGCTTGAAACAAAACGTTCTTATTTATAAGCCAATGTACAGTACCTAATTTTTATTGTCTTTTTTCTGATATAAGAAGTGTCATAGAAAAGTTAAGCATTTACTTGACCGAGTGAATGATGGCTACATTTCTAGTTCCTTGAAAATGTTAAAAAGCACCCCCAAATGACAC
Organism: Pandemis cinnamomeana; assembly: GCA_932294345.1. Classification (NCBI taxonomy): domain Eukaryota; kingdom Metazoa; phylum Arthropoda; class Insecta; order Lepidoptera; family Tortricidae; genus Pandemis; species Pandemis cinnamomeana. The sequence continues at coordinate 12,233,388 of OW028721.1, forward strand.
CAAAGTTGCAAACACATGAAGTAAAACGGAACCAGTTATGTATGTACTCACCATATGTGGTATAGCAGCACCAGAGGCAGCAGTCACGCTAGTAACATTTCAGTCTGCTATACTTACTGATAGATTCAGATAGATGTATTAAATAACTCCTCCAGATTCCTGCTCCCCTAGCGTCCTGGTTCAAATATTAAACAATCCTTCCGCATTCAACCTTTGACCTCTAATGAACCTCCCGCCACATTCCCACCTGTAGCGCCGTCCAAGCGCCGCCCACGCCCACTTTGACCCTCCCCTAGCGAGGGGTGGAAACCACCCTACCCGCGCTAACTGCAGTTTAATACTCACGGCTTATGAGCGCCTGGTATCTGAGGTCGCAGCGCGTAGAGATTTTTCCACGAAAAATGTGTTTTCCGCGAAAAAAGAACAAATAATATTTGGAGTTTGTGTCAGTAAAAATATTTGACAACCCGGATCAAAAAATAAGAATGATACACAACTAACGTAGTTTTATATCCCCTTAATGCAGTGTAACAGCGTTTATTTACTCGCACATAATTATAAATCATTAAATTTTGATGAACAGTGTCGCAATTTCGCAAACAACTCGCGATTGTGTTTTGTTTTGCATGTGTCATCAGCTCATCACGTCAGAGTGGGTGTACTGCAAAATAGAACGTGTTGTATTCTGAGCCTCTAGTGTAAGTTTTCGCATTTAAAACGTCTCGAAGGGGGTTCACGTAAACGTCTCAATTACTATGGAAAAATTGGCAGCGCCACTTGCGGATCGAAACGGCAACAAACTGTTCTCATAGTATTTGACATTTTAACGCAAACGCGTTCGAGAAGTATTTTGTGACCGAAAACTTACGCGTATACGTACACTTATACGTATGAAATAAGCTTCGAATTTCGGATTTGAGAATAGACCCCCAGTGAATTTATGTACATGTTGTGCATAATAAATAAGCCTTATAGCTCAACACCAACGAAATGTTTCTTAGTCACATCGTTATGAATACGCATTCCTGTCATTCAAATAAGAATATAAGGGCGTCTATGCGTATGCGATGCGTCACAATAAAGTGACTCACTGAGCTTTACGCAGGAGCTACCAAGTTCGTATCATACCGTCCTGTAATTTAAATACTAGTGTGAGCAGGATGGCACGACGCAAAATAGGATTATCTAATTTCGTAGTAAGAGCAGGCTAAATCACGCCTTATTTTCGTATGCAGGGTCCGTTCAAGATTATACGATTTTAATAATGCTTACAAGTATTAAATCAATATTCTAACTAGTTGCTGTAGGTAGACGTTTACATACTATTATGTATTTTGTGCGCGGTAGGTACGCAGTGGGGAAGGAAAATTATAGTAATACTAGCTGTTGCTCGCAACTTCGTCTTCGTCGCATAGAATTCATTTATCTATCCCGCAGGAATCACGCAATTTTCCGGGATAAAAAGTAGCTTATGTGTTATTCGAGACTATAATCTATCTGTGTTCCTGTATCTGTCCAGCCGTTCTGGCGTGAAAGAGTAACAAACATCCAAACATACTCACAAACTTTCACATTTATAATATTAGTAGGATTATAAATGCGAAAGTTTGTGAGTATAGATGGACATTTGTTACTCTTTCACGACAGAACGGCTAGTCAGATCTGGGTCACATTTGGCACAGAGATAGTTTATAACCTGGAATAGCACATAAGCTACATTATCTCGGAAAATTGAGTGGTTCCCGCGGGATAGTGATAAGTTACTTATTTGCAGACGAAGCGGGCAACAGCTAGTTTCTTAATAAAAAAAGCTGCTCTTTTGAACGTTGACTTTAAAATAAACACTAGGCATCTTATTGAAGTTTACTGTCCTTCCAACGATAACGTAAAACGCTTAAAAAAACGTCATTTACGTAAACGATAAAGACTGCGTTCCACATAAAATAGATGTTTAACGTAATAATGTTTCCTTAGGGCCTATGCAAAAACCGTATTTTTTAGCGCGCCGTAAGTGCACAAAAAACTAGTAAAAAAGAAAGAAAGAAAGAAAACATTTATTGACACAAAACGACACATAAAGAAAATTGAAAAAAAAAACAAATAATAATAATAATAAAACTAGGTACTTATGTGCCGAAAGTGCCAAAAGGGCCACACTGAGCATGTTGCTGCGGCAGGCCGCAGCGCTGATTTTCAGTGTGACCCTTTTGCCTAAAACTAAGCCTAAAAACTAAAAAATTACATGAACGACACGGACGTCAGAGACAGTGGTTAAATGGAATAAAAAAAGAAAAAAAAAAACAAAACAAATCTTAAGTGTGACAAATTTCAACGCGTTTCCGAACGAAACTGTCAACACTAAAAAAAGTAAAAACAGAAAAACAAACATCGTGTCAACATTATGGGCACATTATGTTACCTAGACAAAGCCAGTTTGTTTAAGTATAAACAGTACCTCCAAGATCCAGGAGGTTAAATAAATGAATACAATTATCGCTGTCGACCACACCACACATCAAAACGGTTTCCCTGTGCGCAATCTGTTCCTCGTGCCAACAATACAGAAGTGCAATGCAATACACATGTGAAATGAAAGTAATGCAGAGGTAAGTTCGTAATGATAAAACAGGAGGATTAAAATGTTACAGTGTCAATATCGACAATCATCTATGTACAGCGTCATCGCCATGCCCTGCCTACATACAGGTGGGCACCAGTCTCCTCTCGGAAAGAGAGCTGGAGGGCTGGGGAGATAGTTTCCATGCAAGCTTAGAGTGGATTGGGAACTTTACAAACGAAACGAAATTTGGCAATTATGTTTCCAAAATCTCAGAAGTGAGAGCACGAACTTTACTTTGCTGTCTCCGCGATATAGATAAGTCAAGTCGAGTAAAGGCTTGAGAGAATAGGTAAACTGGGCTTCTACGGCTTTTTGTATTAATTCACAATTTGAAACTATCGTGACACTCAATCATAAGCACAAATGGAGTTGTAAGTTACGTATAAAAGTCGAGTGCGCCGGGGCGAGCGCTCTAAGAGGAAGGACTACGAACTAGTCCAAAACATATCGCGCATCACTCGACTTTTATACGTTGAGTTATCCGTTTGTGTAATTATAATTCACAAGTTTAAAGTCACGAGTGCACATTATCTGTTACTTAGTATCGTAGCAGAATAAAACAAAATTAAATAATTTCAACAAAATTATTTACACATCAAACCTGGACCGGACACCGAAAACCAAAACATTCCTAACCCAAAAGCCGGACAAACGAACAATCGAGCAATGACGTCATAGGGGCTCTGACGTCACGCGATAGCTAATGAGATCGGTTCAAATATTCGGATGTTGCAACGACTAAAAATATACGTGGTTCTTTTCTTGTGCATCGTACGAAAAACACAGAAGCATAGACAAACTATCGAGATAGACTAATGAATGATGAAACAGCTATGCGAACCAGAACATTTTAGAAATTAACCCCCTTATTCATAAATGCTTCTGTTAACTTAGCAATCGTTTGTCCTTATCTGTGAAAGGTAAATGTCAAAGTGACAGATTACAAACAATTGCTAAGTTAGCAGAAGCCTGTCGAGCGTTTATGAATAGGGGGGTAAGTTTACACGTTGTTCCATGTCTGTTTTTGGTATCAAAACAGTCACTATGTCAAATACTATGAGGATTTTTTGTTGCCGTTTCGATCCGCAAGTGGCGCTGCCAATTTTTCCATAGTACCTTTAATTGAGATGTTAACGCGAACGCGTACTAAACTAGAGGTTCCTCGTTTATGTACGATTCTCTAAGCAGTCTAATCGAACCCTGTCCATGATCGCTGTACTTGGGAAACAATCGTAACTTGAACCAGTTGCGCTCACGAGCTATATATGGAATCAGGTGTCTTGTTGTCAACGTCTACGTACAATACGTCAAGATACAATACAATACAATACAATACAATAACTCTTTATTGAACAACACATATAACAACCAAAACAGAAAAAAGGTATACAGAATATTACAAGGTAACAATAGATAGGTACCTGGCTCCGTATAATATCTGCTACCAAACAGTAGCAATGTTGTCTAACTCCCCATATAGTTCGATGCCCTTACTAAGTCTATAGTAGGTACGCCTAAGGTCTGTGCGGTCTAATGCATTAATCAGCTGCTAAGAGTAATCGATGTTTTGTAGAAAAATTAGAGCATCTCTCGATCAAAAGATAAATCTCTTCGCTACGTCTATATCGAAAGAACAGAGAGTAAACAACTGAGATTAATTTTTGGTAGAATACATTCTGAAATCAATAAAGTTTTTTATGCATAACACAATCTTGCCTGGTGTGAATAAACAATATCCGCACACTGTAACAAGTGTGTTCACAGCCACTAGCTCTCTTAGCTCCCTTGGAGTTAAGAGATCACCTTCGCTCAGCTCATAGACATATATCTTATCTTATCTTAATCTAGGGGTCCTTACGGATACACTTCCACCCATTCGTGGATCTTTTGTGTAATTACCCCTCCTTCGCACTATTCCATCGCTTTTACCACCTCATTTATGAATTGGGTGATTGGGCGTAGTGGTAGTGCCTTGAAATCTCCTGGTTCAGGGTATCCGATGCCGAAAAGTTTCATTCTTAGTCTGGCGAGGGCATCACAGTCGCACATAATGTGTTCCATTGTTTCAACCTCTTCGCCGCATATTCTACAATCATTGTCGTTATTGTCCTGTAGTCCCATCTTTGCTAATAGGTATTTAGTTCCGAAGTGACCTGTAAACACCCCCATTATGTATTGGAGTTGTCTTCTGCTGAGTGTCCAAAGTTTTTTGGACCAGCTTGAGTTGACGTTTCCTATGAAACATCATAGACGTCTATAGTAGCATTGGTGCATTGCCGGCCCTGGAATAATTGATGCGTTCCTTTTTAAGTTCACCCATGTTATAGCAAGTCGGTAAAACCTCTGCCGCCACTCCTTTCTAAATCTTGCACGTACGCGGCAAGAAACGCCGCTCAAACCGCATACAACATCCTACGTTTTCGTCGAAAAGAAAAGAAGCATACCTAGAATGGTGTCCGCTTTATTCTATAATCTAAACTTCCAATGTGATTAATTAAATCAATATTATACGGCAGTGCCACGTGGGGGCGCCGGACGTCGTATTTATCATAAACACGCTATATTTACTCGGCCGAATGAAAACAATAAATTCTTCGATGGAAGAAAGCGAATCTAAAATTAACAACATTAGCCGCCCGTTTGATCACTTCCTCTGCGAACAATGAGGCCCAGATGTTTTGCGACTAAAAGGCGGACGGATTTCATTGTCAAATCCCAATTTTATATTGAAGACGCGCTTCAAATGATTGTTTTTAAAGATATACACCAAGATAAAAAGATAACAAGACTATTTCTGATAAAAGTTACTGAATTTAATTGAATTTCATAAAAATATTAACTGATTTCAGAACATTTTATTGAATCAGGCGTTGCTTTGCGGAGGTCCAATTCAATGAACAAAAAACGTAAAATACGAGTAAGTAGCGGAGTAGCACGGTAAATATTTTTTGTTCACTGATTTGAGAACGTAATTTCTCAAAATAAAGTTCAGTGACAAGGTAAAAAACTTAACAACAAATACAAGAAACTTAAAATACAAAACCAACGAGCGTGGCATGAAGAGATTGCTGATTGTGGATGAAGCGAAAGAGGTATGTCAGGATAGAGCATGTGTAAGAAAGTAGTCTCTGCCTACCCCTGTGAAAAATGGTCGTGACGGTAGGTATGTAAAATGAAGTGAGCTAAAACTACAAAATTAGTTGTCAAGGTTTTCCTCCACAGGCATTGGACACTAAGACGCTCGCTGGCCTCGAACAAGTCTCTCACAATTCCTACAACTTTTAAAGAGTAAAAACGTAAGTCCGTAGGATACCTGTAGCAATAACATTAAGTTCCAGGTCTTATTAATGATTTGATAATGATATCTAGTATGTATGAAGTATTCGTACGGGTGACTGCAGAGCTGGCAGCTTCCTTGGATAGCGTATTAGTATCGCTGTCCAAAGGGGAAATGCTGCCAGCGTCTGTGGTACTATGCCACGGGGGCCACTCCCTTTTTAATTATTTTATTTTAAGATCAATTTTAGTTTAGTTTTTAATTCCCCTTTTGTATTTTTTTTTTCATTAATAAAACTATGTTTTTTTATGTGTCGTGTAGAATACAACATCAAAATCGAAGATTTGCGTAGCCTTGTGTAAGAACTGCCTTAGGTACGCTTTTCGTCCTAAGAACCTTAAAAAATGTAAGATTTACATCAGTAAAAGTACCTACTAAAACCCGATTAAGAAGTGTTGCTGCGCAGAACTACGTTTATATGGATTTCGTGCAAATCGCTGCGGTTGATTGCAATTCCGATGTAGATTTACGAGCACTATTCCAAGTAAGTGAACAATTAATGTCGCATGGTAAGGTTGATAGCTCACCTATTTAGATCCCGTAATTAGTAGCTGGCTTGGATTTGAGATGGCCAACACTGTTCATAGCAAAATTTCTCGTAATTGAGTATTACAATTATTTTATTTTCACAAGCTAAGGGCTGTCATCTGGTTGCAGTTAAAATATTTACCCAGAAATCCTTAAGAAATTTAAAAGAAACTTAAAACTATCACAGACGAAACTCATAAACATCTCTAAGGGCGTAAAGTGAGCCATAAATATAAACTGAGATAAAGGAACCTGTCTTATGGTCATTGAACATTCGAAGACAAATACAACTCCAATATTTCTTTTGCAAGCTTTCTTAGAATTGAAATAAGTGATTACTTCCAGATGCGACCTAGTCCGCGTGAGCGTGAGAAAGGGACGGTGTGTTGAGGAGGACGATCTAAATTTCGAATGGACCAATCGCAGTGACGCTCCTTTTTCAATAACCAATATCCATACAGATTTACTGGCGGGAACCTTTCTATCAATTACAGTGACCAATAACGATGATCCGCTGGAAGTGGGGCAGGGATGCCTTGCGTTGCGTGGGCGCAGCGAGGAACACAGGACAGTGAAGTTCACGACCGCCTAACGGGAAGACGTTTAATCTAGAGATACAAATACTTTGTTCACCAATATCTATTCTATAAATTTGTAATTAAATTCAGTAAAACTAAATTAACAGTAGAGTCAAGTTTTGAGTGACGGTGAGCAGCAGGACCTAGGAGACCCGGTAAAGTACCGCCTTTGTAATAGTGTATACAGGCAAGCAACAAGCCTTCACTTCAACAATCTTCTTAATTTTGTAATTAAATAGAATCATCTTATCATCCTCATCCCTTTAATGATAACGGCTTTCAGAACTATTAAATGTTTTGTAGAATTAAATATGATACTGATCATAGTGAGCATTTGCCGTGTAGAGTTGATACTGATGTGATTTTTATATAAATCCAATAAGAATGACAAGGCTCATATGCAATAATTACAGTAATGTCTTACCCAATTAAGGTAAAGAGCTTATATACCAACAGGGACTAGCCCCTTCGAACGGGAGCAGATTATCCATGTGTTTTAAGTATTTAACGTGTGACCTAATGTGTAATTAATTAATGATTAACTTGTGATATTAATGTCTTAAAATATGTGCATGTGTGTATAGTACATAGATTGCCAAAAGGGTTTTTCGTTTGGACTTAACATTTTCCCTTTATTAGAATTGGCAGTTAGGAATGGAAAGTCCGGTTGTCATTAGATAGCATACTATCAATGGCAATCTAAATAATCAAACAGTTTCTTTTGATGCTCAAGTGTGTTCAAATAATTTTATTTTGAGTAAAATAAATTATTTTGATATTAAAACTTTTATGTTTTCTTCATAATATATATATATTCCCAGACCTTCAGAGATATTTAGTAATGGAGATTCTCCCTACCTGATTATTCTAGTGATTTGGGTACATACATTGGACTTTTAATTTAAATGTAGAGGTGTTGCCTTTATACCAAATGTCTCTCCAATACTGAAGATTTCCACAATACACTCAAACATGATTTCCTAATCATTCATCCATTTAAATGGCCTCGTCCAATTGAATATTGATTCTTTTGAGCTACATTTAATTGTGGCAGTCTAAGTAACCGGTTGTGTTTTAACTGTGAGAGATTATGGTCGATATATTAATCCTAGTTGTCATTATTAAATTTAGCTTCCTCCAAGCATTAATTGAATTGAGTACCTTAGAGTTTGTGTTGAAGTGATTGAACCATTAATTGACTTATTTATAAATCTAATTGGATCTCAACTAAAGTTACATTATTGCAATTACATGAGAGTTTTGTAGAGTTGGGTGATTTAATAAGACCAAAGTGAAACAGAGGCGGAGGCCTAATGTCAATACCTAAATAGGTATAGACCACATTTGTACTAACTCTAAAGGCAGTGACCCTATGAGTCTTTCCTTAACCTTGGGAGGTTAAACTCGCAGAGTTGGAAGCATCAAAGTTACAGGAGGTTTCAGCGTCCAGACCGGTTAGAGGAAGTATTGCCATATAAACGAGCACATGATTTGGTGGCGACTGGTAGCAACCCTGGGCACCCAATACACGCCATGTCTTACAGATTGACCTCCGACCTGGTTTGGCCAAACCATATCACATAATATTATTGAATAATCATAAATCCATGGTAACAAAGGGGGGGCCCGTCTGGCCACACTAAAAAGTACCCGTCCTTGGATGGTGGAAACATTAAACGCTTCGTAGCGAAAGGAGGTCAACTGTCCCCCAATAATCTGAGATGCCAGAACCGGTTACCGGTGTAGGGAGTCCCTGTGTCAGAGTGAGGTTGGCCAGAATCGTTCGGGCGTACCCGTGCTAATATTTTACTGTCCATTACGCTATCCGAGCACTTACCTTTTGGCCCGTATTAAATAATAGCTTCTAGATGATGTTCTCAAGATCTTATAAGAATAAGATCAGTCACGATAACACTAATCCTTGTTTGTTCGACGTGCCAAAGTTATGGGTAAGCGGGTTGAATGGTTGACAGTATGGGTATTAGACCACTCCATCGCAATGTGCCGTGTAAAGCCTCGAAAACTCAATAACAAAGCTGCCTCCTTGATACGAAAATGTGTTCCGACTCTACGAGTCGACCTGAATAACTTTAAATACATACCAATATACTGGCAACCCTCGCCAAGTAAACAATAATAGTAAGCGTCTCTGTATAAATTAAATTAAATAAAATAGTTTCTTCGTCCCTAGAACAAAGTGCGTGTGATCAAAACATTGGAAGTAAACTTACATTGGAATATTCACTATCATCCGCTAAACTGGCACTCAAATAAAAGAATTCAACATCTTGGTAAGAACTCACTTTTACCGTTATGTTTTAAATATTGGACAGTCAAATAAGATATTGAATATTAGTCCGTTACGAGTCAATAAGATAACGACACTTTAGGCACTCTGCACAGCTGATTGGCTGCCAAACAAACCACAACTGACTTTTGTTTGTCACCGCCACAGATAGGAAATCAGTGTTGCCTACAACAATTTTCGTTTAGAAATTAGAAGAACCGATCAACGCATTGCATTATGTCTTTTGTAATAGATAACGTTACAAAAAGAAAACAGCGTTTATTCGAATCAATGACTGAGGAAAGTGATGACTCATCTGTTTTAAGTACTCTCGGTGGAAGTAAAAGTTTACCAGATCTTTCAACGCTTGTACCCACGGAAGAATACTTTATGGAAATGAAGCAGGAAATAAATGATTTAAAACTGCAACTAATCACTGCACACACAGAGGTTGAATCATTATCAGCGGAAAATTCCTTATTAAAAAAACAGTTATTAGAACAAAAGTCCCAAACAGAAGCATTAAAAAAAATGTGTTCTGATCCTGCCAGTATTAAAAAACACCCCAGAATGTCAACTAAAAAAAGCGCTAAAAAAAAGAAACAAGAACGACGCCATATCTCGCACCTCACCAGCACACCTACGACATCTTATGATGACTCAAAACTAAATACAAAAAAGGAAATAAATGACTCGACGGAATGCTTGGAAAAAATACCGCCGATTACTCCCGATCAGAAACACACCGCCAGTACACCAGACCATGGTAAAACCGAAAAACAATCTACCTTCAAAAAAAATAAAATAGTAATAATAGGAGGTAAACAATGTACGGGGCTGGCTTCTACTCTTCTCACCACAAGGAACAAAACAAACTTTGAGTACTACGACATTCACGCGTTTTTGAAACCTGGTGCGCCTAGCGACGAACTTCTGAGCTCACAAGCCACCCTACTAGCGAAGTTATCGAGTGAGGATAAAATAATTATTTGTGTCGGCGAAGATGACAGCAACCCAACGAATTTATTCATACAATTAAGCACATTCCTTAAAACGCACTGCAAACTTTCTATTATTGTAGTAGCCATACAGCATAACCAGCATCTAAATGTGACCAAGTTAAATAACATGCTAAAACTGGTTTGCAATAATTTTAAGCATTGTTCATTTCTGGACACACAAACACCATCGTTCAACGCAAGAAATTATCTACCTTCTTTATGCTACAAAATTAATTTATTTATTGACAGCTCATACTACGAAAATAATTACATTACCCTCAAAATCAGGAATAAAGTCAACAAATTAGTTAAAAAGAATCCAGGAAATCACAACAGCACTAACAGGAAATACAAAAAGGGTACAATCCCTTACTTTTTTAATCGAATGACTGAAACTACAAAAACCATCGAAAAAACATTAATAAAACAAAGTAAAGATAACGAAATGAAAAAAAAAACTATACTAGACTACTTTCCTAAAATAAATAAAAATGCTTGCGAGTTAAATAATGAAAATAAGTTTTTTCGAGACTAGCGTGAATAATCTAATTATCTTACATCAAAATATCGCTGGCCTATTAAGCAAAAGAGACGTGCTACAAATCGTTCTGCATGATTTCTCACAAAAAAGATGTCAAATTGATATCATTTGTTTAACTGAAACATTCATAAAAGCTGGAAATGAGCAAAATTTTACTTTAAATGGATATCGACGTGCAAACTGGTATTCCAGGAAAAATATGAAAAGAGGAGGTGTTCTTATAATGTGCAGAGAAGGTATTAGTTTCAAACCCCTCCTTTTCTTAAAAGAACTACAGATGGACTATAATTTTGAATGCTGTGGTATAGAAATTGTGGAACATAACTGTATAATCATATGTATATATAGAATACCAAACTCCGCCGCTGACATATTTCTTAACCAATTAGAAATTTTACTTCATAAACTACGTGTGAAAACCAAAAAGCAAATTATTATTACAGGCGACTTCAATATTAATATAATTAAACAATCGAATACAGCATTAGAGTACCACAGAATCCTGCAAAATAGTAATTACATAATCCATATAAAGGAGCCGACTAGACAAAATGCTTGCCTGGATCAAATAATAAGTAATGTACCAGAAGCAAAAGGGGAATTGCATTCCTTGGGCTTGTCAGATCATAACACGGGTCAACTTCTCAAACTTCCTATTAAAAACAAAGTAACACATAATCCATACAAATTAGTCAAAAAACGTGATTACAGCAAAGAAAATATAATGAAATTTCAAGATTCTATGTTAAATGTAACCTGGAACGACGTGTACAATGAAACAGATCTAAATGCAGCTTTTAACTGTTTTCACGACGCGCTGACCCTTTTTTATAACCTGTGCTTCCCATTTAAAATATTAAAAATAAAAAATAAACTTATACAGCCCACATGGTTAACTAAAGGTATTAAAAAATCTTCGCACACAAAACGGAAATTAAGATTTAAATATTATACATCTCGTGATAAAACTGATAAAAAGAACTATCGTAAATACTCGAAAATATTCAAAAAATGTATTCATACAGCTCAAAAATTTTCAAATATTAACTATGTTAGTTCATCAAAAAACGTATGTAGGGCAACGTGGGACATAATTAAAGATCATACAGGAAATAAACCTGAAGAGAAAAAATACATAAATAAAATTGTTGAAAATAATAACATAATTAGTGATCCAAAGGAAATTGCAGAAAAATTTAATCAATACTTTATAAACCTGACAAATTATGACAATATTTCTAATAGAACAACTGACATCAAATATACACAAATAATTAAAGAACAAAATGATAGTATGTATTTATTTCCTACAGATGAATCAGAAGTATCAAAAATAATTAAATCACTTAATAATACGTCAGCTGTAGGTTTTGATGGTATTTGTACAAGCGTCCTAAAACAAACAGCGGATGCACTAGCGCCTATTCTAACGTACTTAATAAACCGGTCTTTTTCCGAAGGGATTTTTCCAGATCGGCTAAAACTTTCTGTAGTGAAACCAGTTTACAAAAAAGGAGACAGAGATAAAATGGACAATCACAGACCCATTTCATTAATACCAATTTTGTCAAAAGTAATTGAGAAACTAATGCATAATAGAATTATCGGATTTTTAAATAAATACAATATATTAGCAACACAACAGAACGGTTTCCAAAAGGGAAAATCTACAACATTAGCAGCCTTTAATCTAGTCAAAGAAATAACCAACAACATAGATAATAAATTACCAACTACAGCAGTTTTCTTTGATATGAGCAAGGCTTTTGATTTTGTTCCCCATAATCTTCTTCTGCAAAAGTGTGAAATCTATGGCATCCGTGGGATTGCAAAAAATTGGGTAAATAGTTATCTTAGTGAGAGACACCAACAAGTGGAAATTAAAAGTATCAATACAAATGGAGAAGAAACTGCTCATTTGTCTAATATTAAACCAACTAGGTTAGGTGTCCCACAAGGCAGTATTTTAGGCCCCTTATTATTTTTGATTTTTATTAATGATCTGCCTCTTGTTACGCACAATCATTGCACATTATTTGCTGATGACGTCTCAGTCATTATAACTGGTAAAAATAGGGACACCTACAATAATGATATTAACGAAACCGTTAATAGGATAATTAAGTGGCTAAAAGACAACAATTTAAAAGTAAATTTAAACAAAACCACATATATTCAATTTCGAAACAGAAGTGCAAATGTCGAAAACATCGTGGTCTCATACGAAAACCAGGTAATAACGGAATCAAATGAAACAAAATTTTTAGGTTTAATTATAGATAACCAGTGTTCCTGGAAACATCACATCAAGAGTATGGTGGACAGGGTAAATCGCTTTGCTTATGCACTATGGAGACTAACGAAAATTGCGGACGAACAAACAGCCCTAAAAGCCTATCATGGTTATGTTGGTTCTATACTAAGATACTGTATACTGTTGTGGGGTAATTCAGTAGATATAAACAGGATATTTATTGGGCAAAAGCAATGTATACGTGGTATATGTGATGCCCACCCTTTAGCATCTTGTAAACCACTTTTTAAAAGATTAAATTTATTGACAGTTCCTTGTTTATATATATTTGAAATATGTAGCTTTGTAAAATCTTATCCAGAATATTTTAAAAGGAAAGACCAGGTGTGTCATTTCAATACCAGATACCCAAATAAGTTAATATATCCTAAAACGAACACGCTTTTGTATCGCAGAAACTGTTTTCCAATGGCAATACGGATATTTAACAAGCTGCCAAGGAACATAGCTGAGTTGCCCCAAAGCAAATTCAGATTTAAATTATTTCAATGGCTTAAGGACAAAGCATTTTATTCAATCAAAGAGTACCTAAACTAAATAACTGCAATACTAATAATTTATAGTAATATTCATATTTTATTTTTTGTTTAATAAAAATGAAAACTTTGTAAAATGCGCTAATTAAAAATACCAAAAACCACTTTAGAAAATAAGTAAATGTTTGCATGCCAATTTATTTGGTTAGACGTGTCGCCGGACATCAACACTAAATACTAGATCATTTTTGAACCATGTCTAAAGCAAAATAAATTATTTCATTTCATTTCAAATAAATTATTTCATTTCATTTCATTTCATTTCATTTCATTTCATTACGATACACTCAATAACTTAATTATATAGACGATCACAGCCGTACCATCACAGAATTTGGTGCCGTGACCAGGATCCAAGTACGTACTCGAAATAACGATACGATTGGATTAATAATTAATTAATTAAATAAAAAAAAAAAATAAAAAAAAAAATAAAAAAAAAAAACACAACGTAGGAACCATGGTTGAGTGTATAGGGAAAATTTCAGGAAAATGCGAAAGGAGTGGACAAACACGAGTATAAATTATGTATCTTTTATTGTCTAACACATTTATCCTAGATTGAGGGGGAGCGGAGAACATCTTGTTTATAAATGTGAACTTTACAGGGATTCCAGGAGAAAGTTGTGTTGGAGCGGGTGCTCAACTATTACTCCTTGCTTATTTTACTGTTTGATTTTAAACCATTTGTGTGTATTTTACTGTGCATTTTGAACCATTTTTTGTCTATTTTACTGTGCTCATTCTGAACCCCATAAAATATCCCTACAGAGTCTCAAAGCGATTGGTCAATAGATTCGTGTTTTATTTGTGTTGAATAACAAACAAACGGAACATTGCATTAGTATCATAAAACCCTAACATTGAACTAAGTTTAAATAGGCTATTGTAGTGTGACGTACCGGGTAAGCTTAAAGGATGTTGACAGGTAGAGGAAAGCGTGCCACAAGACAGACTGGGTCGGTCGTAAACGGTAATAACGCGGGAGAGACGGGAACCGTAGGGAACGCGACTTTAGAGTTGATTTTGCAAAAAATGAACGAATTTGATAAAAAATTACAACAATTGAGTTCGAACGCTAACGATAACAACGGACGGAACGTAAGTGAGGCAGGCCCTTCGCACGCGACGAACGAAGGTGAGAATAGGAGCGGCATTGAGAACGTTAGGTAGGATTCAGTAGGTCGCGAATCTACTAGCATTAACACGATGTCTTCGGAGACACGGAATTTGTACGTAGTGCAACCTTCGGTTAGCAAACCGAGTTTTGATGGGAAACCGTTAAATAACCCGATTGCATTTTTAAAGCGTCTAAAAAAGTATATTAGGGCGGTAAATGGACAGGATCGCGAGGTAGATATAGCCTTAGGATGTATTACGGGACATGCGCGTAAGGTTATGGAACTGTATTCGAAAGGATGGACTACATTTGCCGACTTTGAAACGGATTTCAGGCGTAATTATTGGACCGAGCAGATTCAGGAATCTGTCAGGTATAGACTTATTAATAACGCAGTGTATTCAGGTGACTCGGGAGTGTCTATGTCTGAGCATTTCGCAGAGCAGGTCGAGTCGATGCAGTCGTTGACGATTTCTTTTAGTGAGAGGGATCTGGTAAATTCAATAATGCGACACTATTCATTAGATGTGCAAAGATTATGGTTCACTAGGACTGAGGAGCCCACTATAATGAGCGGAGCAAACTTTCTCAGGAGCATCGAGCAAAACATCGTTGTAAGACAGGGCGGAGTCGTTACAGGTGTTATTGGCGGCGGGTTTCGGAAGGAGCGCTTCAACAGGCCGCAGATAGCACGCCCAATCGCCGCTATGATCTCAGCGGGCAGGTGGCAGAACAAGAGAGGTTCAGCTAGAGGTCGAGGCTATTGTCAGGGTCGTACGGGTTATAGAGCGAATTTCAACAGGGCCGCGCCGTGGGAAAATGAACGAGAGGGAGTTAGCAATCGGCCAGCTGTCGCTTTTGTAAGGGAGGACAAAACTTCAACTTTGTCGCAGGCAGTGGGGGAGGGCGAGTCTAAAAACTAGCGTTCCCTACACAGTCGAAGTTCGATAGTTTATTGTTGTGTAGTACAGGGAACGAGGAAGCTTCGAGAAGCAGAGTGGAAAGAGTAGTTTATAGAATCTTGTCTAGGAGTGGCTGGAGGTCAGGACACAGATTAGGAGTAAGCGGAGGAGGATTGAAGCGGACATTAGAGAGGGGAGTACGAGCGAATCCAACTTCGATTATCAGTCGGTAGCAAGTAGTGTAGGAATCTTATTAGAAAATCAGTTCAGTAACATAGTCGAGTGTGACGAGAGAGGTTTTGCGTGTGAGTTTTGCAATAGGAGTGGCAGAGAGGTGTACACTATATTTCACGAACTTGATGAGGTGGTCGATATAGGCGAGGATTATTTGTTACCTAGGTTACCTGAAGTATGTGTGTGTTTGTATGGGAAAAGTATGAATGCACTCATCGATACCGGAAGTCAGATCAGCGGGATAACAAAGGAGTTGTATGATGTTATTCGGAGGGAAAATGTCGAGTTATCAGAGGTCGCAATTCCAGCTATACAGGTACAGGGAGCGTTCGGATCGCGAAGCGAGAGTGCAAATCGGTTGGTGCTAATAGAGTTCAGATTGGGGAGTACTTTTGTAGAGGCGCCTGTACTAGTCATGCGACGATTACCTAGGTCGTTGATACTAGGGTAAGACTGGTTAGAACGAGTGAAGGGAGTCATAAATTGCGGTAGAGAACGAACATTGACGATCGAACATCTAGGGGTCAAATCTAATATTAGGTTACATTCGGATTGTGAAGTCGAGCGGTTTGGGGGAGAGTCAAACGCTGCCATTATCAATTCAATATTAAAACAAAATGCGCGAGCGATAGAGATTTGCGAGTCTAACGAAGTAACAGACCATAGTGACGATAGGAAGTACCGTTTTAAATGAGTCCGGATTGAGTGATGAACAGAGGACGCTGTTGTTACCTGTACTAGACAATGACTGTAAACTGTTTACGGATGACTTAGGACTGACCGACAAATACGAACATGTCATATAGTTAAGGAGCCCAGCTGAAGGTAGTGAATGTTAGCAAGGTCGGGAACAAAAGAGCGGAGTAGAATAGGACTTTATTACCACTCGGGATGCACAATAGATAGGCGTGAGAGATTCGGCAGCGTGCGTGGGAAATGTAACTTTAACGTGGGAATCGTGGTGTAAAAGAGTTTGAGGTAAATGCTAAGCTTGGTTAAATGAGGAAGGGAAATATATTTTGGAAGCAAGCTAGTACTAGATGTTCCAAAATCTATTTGGGGGAGTGTGAGATGGCCAACACTGTTCATAGCAAAATTTCTCGTAATTGAGTATTACAATTATTTTATTTTCACAAGCTAAGGGCTGTCATCTGGTTGCAGTTAAAATATTTACCCAGAAATCCTTAAGAAATTTAAAAGAAACTTAAAACTATCACAGACGAAACTCATAAACATCTCTAAGGGCGTAAAGTGAGCCATAAATATAAACTGAGATAAAGGAACCTGTCTTATGGTCATTGAACATTCGAAGACAAATACAACTCCAATATTTCTTTTGCAAGCTTTCTTAGAATTGAAATAAGTGATTACTTCCAGATGCGACCTAGTCCGCGTGAGCGTGAGAAAGGGACGGTGTGTTGAGGAGGACGATCTAAATTTCGAATGGACCAATCGCAGTGACGCTCCTTTTTCAATAACCAATATCCATACAGATTTACTGGCGGGAACCTTTCTATCAATTACAGTGACCAATAACGATGATCCGCTGGAAGTGGGGCAGGGATGCCTTGCGTTGCGTGGGCGCAGCGAGGAACACAGGACAGTGAAGTTCACGACCGCCTAACGGGAAGACGTTTAATCTAGAGATACAAATACTTTGTTCACCAATATCTATTCTATAAATTTGTAATTAAATTCAGTAAAACTAAATTAACAGTAGAGTCAAGTTTTGAGTGACGGTGAGCAGCAGGACCTAGGAGACCCGGTAAAGTACCGCCTTTGTAATAGTGTATACAGGCAAGCAACAAGCCTTCACTTCAACAATCTTCTTAATTTTGTAATTAAATAGAATCATCTTATCATCCTCATCCCTTTAATGATAACGGCTTTCAGAACTATTAAATGTTTTGTAGAATTAAATATGATACTGATCATAGTGAGCATTTGCCGTGTAGAGTTGATACTGATGTGATTTTTATATAAATCCAATAAGAATGACAAGGCTCATATGCAATAATTACAGTAATGTCTTACCCAATTAAGGTAAAGAGCTTATATACCAACAGGGACTAGCCCCTTCGAACGGGAGCAGATTATCCATGTGTTTTAAGTATTTAACGTGTGACCTAATGTGTAATTAATTAATGATTAACTTGTGATATTAATGTCTTAAAATATGTGCATGTGTGTATAGTACATAGATTGCCAAAAGGGTTTTTCGTTTGGACTTAACATTTTCCCTTTATTAGAATTGGCAGTTAGGAATGGAAAGTCCGGTTGTCATTAGATAGCATACTATCAATGGCAATCTAAATAATCAAACAGTTTCTTTTGATGCTCAAGTGTGTTCAAATAATTTTATTTTGAGTAAAATAAATTATTTTGATATTAAAACTTTTATGTTTTCTTCATAATATATATATATTCCCAGACCTTCAGAGATATTTAGTAATGGAGATTCTCCCTACCTGATTATTCTAGTGATTTGGGTACATACATTGGACTTTTAATTTAAATGTAGAGGTGTTGCCTTTATACCAAATGTCTCTCCAATACTGAAGATTTCCACAATACACTCAAACATGATTTCCTAATCATTCATCCATTTAAATGGCCTCGTCCAATTGAATATTGATTCTTTTGAGCTACATTTAATTGTGGCAGTCTAAGTAACCGGTTGTGTTTTAACTGTGAGAGATTATGGTCGATATATTAATCCTAGTTGTCATTATTAAATTTAGCTTCCTCCAAGCATTAATTGAATTGAGTACCTTAGAGTTTGTGTTGAAGTGATTGAACCATTAATTGACTTATTTATAAATCTAATTGGATCTCAACTAAAGTTACATTATTGCAATTACATGAGAGTTTTGTAGAGTTGGGTGATTTAATAAGACCAAAGTGAAACAGAGGCGGAGGCCTAATGTCAATACCTAAATAGGTATAGACCACATTTGTACTAACTCTAAAGGCAGTGACCCTATGAGTCTTTCCTTAACCTTGGGAGGTTAAACTCGCAGAGTTGGAAGCATCAAAGTTACAGGAGGTTTCAGCGTCCAGACCGGTTAGAGGAAGTATTGCCATATAAACGAGCACATGATTTGGTGGCGACTGGTAGCAACCCTGGGCACCCAATACACGCCATGTCTTACAGATTGACCTCCGACCTGGTTTGGCCAAACCATATCACATAATATTATTGAATAATCATAAATCCATGGTAACAAAGGGGGGGCCCGTCTGGCCACACTAAAAAGTACCCGTCCTTGGATGGTGGAAACATTAAACGCTTCGTAGCGAAAGGAGGTCAACTGTCCCCCAATAATCTGAGATGCCAGAACCGGTTACCGGTGTAGGGAGTCCCTGTGTCAGAGTGAGGTTGGCCAGAATCGTTCGGGCGTACCCGTGCTAATATTTTACTGTCCATTACGCTATCCGAGCACTTACCTTTTGGCCCGTATTAAATAATAGCTTCTAGATGATGTTCTCAAGATCTTATAAGAATAAGATCAGTCACGATAACACTAATCCTTGTTTGTTCGACGTGCCAAAGTTATGGGTAAGCGGGTTGAATGGTTGACAGTATGGGTATTAGACCACTCCATCGCAATGTGCCGTGTAAAGCCTCGAAAACTCAATAACAAAGCTGCCTCCTTGATACGAAAATGTGTTCCGACTCTACGAGTCGACCTGAATAACTTTAAATACATACGATACACTCAATAACTTAATTATATAGACGATCACAGCCGTACCATCACAGATTTAAATCTTCTTCTTCTTCTTAAGTGGCGTATCAAGTCGTTAAAGCGAGGACAATCTCGATAATTAAAAAATCTTGTGACAAAATGTCAGCAACTTTGTACGGTAGGTCAAAGGCCCCCTTCCCACTCCCCTGTCAGGTTCTTAGCCAACGGTCAATGATATCCCTCAGATGCCCCGATGCCCAGGGTGCACTGGACCAAGCACTGCTGTCCCCCCGGACGGATCCAAAAACGAACCGCAGCTCTTGACCACACGTGGAGGTAAGCCGACTCCCACCCTGATTTAAATCTTCAAACCGAGTAGGGGTAAATCGGTTACAGGATTATAAGATGCTTGTACCTAAAGCCGTGGTAGCCTAGTGGACCTGTGGCCTCTCAAGCAGAGAGTCTTGGGTTCGAATCCCGGGCTTCACCTCTGAGTTTCTCGGTATTTATGTGCTAAATTACATTTGAAATTTACCATGAGCTCTTCGTTGAAGGAACACATCGTGAGGAAACCTGCACACGTCTGCGAAGCAATTCAATAAGTAAAATATAAGTAAAAAAGAAACAAAACAAGCCTTATAACATGTTGGTGTAAAATATCATAAATGTGGTAAAGCCAATATACGTAAGTATACTCTTCGTCTATTAATGTATTTTTACATACACACGCACAAATTAGAAACAGAACACCTCCTGATATGACAGTAACAAATATACATTCATTCCACAGTTTAACAACAGATTGTGGCTGAAATATGAACCGTTATTATCAAATTCAACATCAATTTTATTGCCAGCTTATTTTTATTACTAAGTTGATGAAATAAATAATGAACCGCAAGATTTTGTTTCTGCCCCATGATGAAAAAGTTTCTTCCATGCTGGTCTGGGAGTAAAGAAAAAAACATAAAATTTACCAATTGCTTCTCTTCCCGCGCAGATGGTAAAAGCCCATAGGAATCATGTTATAGGCGATGCGGCTAGCTACCCATCACTATTTTGATTTCCCTTTTCAGCTATACGCCCTTAATCATGCTAAACGTGGCCTTAAGGTTTTGTTACCTTAAGCTCTGTCTACCCCGTAAGGGATAAAGACGTGATATAATATATAATATCTTGGGACAATTGACACCAATAATTGACCTAGCCCCAAAGTAAGCAAAGCTTGTAATATGGGCACTAGACAACGGATAAACATACTTATATAGATAAATACATACATAATTAAACATCCAAGACTCGAGAACAAACATTCGTATTTTTCATACAAATATCTGCCCCGACCGGGGATCGAACCCGGGACCTCAAGCTTCATAATCAGGTTCTCTAACCACTGGGCCATCCGGTCGTCGATATATGTATGTATGAAAAAGTGCACTTAGTGGATCCATTTGTGGCTACCGCGGCGATTAAACAGTGTTTTGAGATCAGAGCCCGACCATATGTTCGGGTTTACAGCCCCGCGGGTCACGGGGTGAAATAGCACGTGCATTAGCCAAAATAAATACCGTGTGAAGACTTCAATGGAGAAGGTCGCGCTGTTTTTATAAACCACTTAGCAATATTTTCAGGGACACCGATTGGGTTTCAATTCCATAAGATCTTTACTTAAACTTTTAAAAAAATAATTTTTTTTTTAAAATTTCTTGATTCTTTCAACATGAAACTACCGTGAGACTCAATCATAATTACACATAAACGGATAACTCACGTATAAAAGTCGAGTGATGCTCGACATGTTTCGGACTATTTCGAAGTCCTTTTTCCAAGAGCGCTCGCCCCGGCGGCAGCGACACGAACACATGTCGAGCATCACTCGACTTTTATACGTGAGTTATCCGTTTATGTGTAATTATTTCTTGATTCATTTGATAGTGCCTACCATTTGAAAAAACAGCGCCTTCTCTCGTCCCTGGTGAGCAGTAGATGTTCCACGGGAGTTTGTAATTGTGTCGTACAGACACATCATTCAAACAGATGACGCTTAGCGACAAAAAATTCGCATAGTAACAAAGGTCACGTGACAGTTAGTAACAGGTAGAAAAATTCGGAGACTACCCACCTGCTATGGGTGGTGTAGGGGTATAGCACGCGTCACGGAATGACGAGGATCCGGGTTCGATTCCCGGCCATAGCTTTACTTTTCGGATTTTTCTGTGTGTTCTAATTTTCATAGACATTTAGAAATTAGCACTTTTAAGTCCAAAATATCCATGGCGGTTATTCGGTTGTAGACTTTTTATCACTTTACTCGATTGGATATATACACATCACGTCTTTATCCCTTACGGGCTAGAGCTGAAAGTAACAAGACCTAAATGCCACATTTAGCGTGATTGAGGGCGTATTGGTAGAAAGGGGAATGGAAACGGTCATAATCGCCCTATAACTTCACTACATAGTATAAAATAAAGTCGCTTTCTCTGTCCCTATGTCCCTATGTCCCTATGTATGCTTATATCTTCAAAACTACACAATGGATTTGCGGGTTTTTTTAATAGATAGAGTGATTCAAGAGGAAGATTTTTATGTATAATTCTACGCAGACGAAGTCACGGGAAGAAGCTAGTGATTGATAAGATTTTCGCTCAGTCCCTCAAATAGGCTTTTACCATCTGCGCAATACATGCGCTGTAAAGCCGGTTGCTTATCTGTGAGCTGGAGCTGGTGAGATTTTTTATTAATTTAGTGCCACACGTATGTTGTTACAACTAGACACCACGCGTTACCCAGCATCCCACATCTAGTCAGTGGCGGATTTACCAGCAGGCTGAGCAGGCTCGAGCCTAGGGCGGCAAATTTGGGGAACGTATTTTTTTTTCACTATCAAATGAATCAAGAAATTTTTTATAAATATTTTTTTTTTTTAATTTTTTTTTTTTAGGACCTGCTATGGGTGGTGTAGGGGTATAGCACGCGTCGCGGAATGACGAGGATCCGGGTTCGATTCCCGGCCATAGCTTTACTTTTCGGATTTTTCTATGTGATCTAATTTTCATAGACATTTAGATTTTTTTTTTTTTACCTCATAAAAATGAAAAAGATTTTTCTATGACGGTTTTCTTATGTCTTACAGATAGAAGTCTGCAACAAATTTTGTCGATGACTTCTCTCTCTCACTTGTCATTGCACATTCCGAGAGTAGCAAACTTCCATATTCTAGAGTAAAACAGCTAGTTCGCGGCCCCTCAACCAGTAATCGGCCTCTCGCCTCTGCGCCCTTTGCCCACACTTTTTATGAATGAAAAGAGCGAAATTGTAAAAAATATGCCCTTCCCACTAACAACCCATACAATGCCAAAAAATATACCGAAAAATGATTTTACATGCAATTTCAAGGAAATTGTTGCATTGTAAAAATAATGTATGATATGACAATTGGCATTGTTCATTTTTTTTTAAGCTGTGCTTTTAACACCTTTATTTGATAAAATGGACTATTTCAAGCAACTAATTTGAATATTATGCTTTTACGTAGCTTTGTTAATTAATAATAAATATTTTTTCGCTGTTTGATAATTCGTGAATTTAGACAGAATCTCAATCGCCTTCGTTCGGCTGGCTATAAAAAAACGGCTTTGTCTATGGTTTTGTTAGATTTGACAGTGACACGTGACAGTTGCCATAGCCAAACTTTTTTTTTTCATTTTTGTGGCAAACATTCGATGCTGGATTCTGTCTAAAAACCCGGTCGTTCGGTCAAACAAAGGTTCAAAGTACTTTTACAAAAATATCTGCAATCATAAAGTATTTTTGAAATCGAACAAGATAAATCGGATAATTGATGGTTTTCCTCGAAATGGTTTTCGAATTGGAGCATACTAAAAAAAAATGAACAATGCCAATTGTTGAGGCAAGGGCGGGAAAAACTATTCAGCCTATGCCTTGAAAATTTGTAAATCCGCCACTGCATCTAGTGGGGTCTTCGCCCAACATTCTCAAGATATAAAATATTTTATTTAGTATTGAATTAAAACCCGAGCTAATATTACGCGGTTCATAAACTGCGCTTGGGCATTGAGCGGGTTATTTATTGGGCAATGATTCATTTTTGCGTAAACGTTATCAGAAGTGGGCGGATTAGCATCACGGGACTGCCGTGAGAATGGACAGTGGGGTACAGAAAAAATGTGTATTAAATGTACAAGAGGCAGACAAGAAATTAATACACTTATTAAATCTTCGACAGCATCCGGCACACGTACGTTGCATTTCTAGTTTTGTGGAATTTATGTATGTTTTATGTGACAGTAGAGGAGGCACTGCACGTAAAAACATAAATATTTCGCACAGCTTTGGCTGTCTTACACGTAAGTAGCGGAATAGCAAGGTTAATGTTTTTTTTTCATAGAAATGGACCTCTGCAAAGTAACGCCCGATTCAATAAAATACGTAAAAATACTTTTGAAATATACTATAAGCTTTTTATGACGGAAACATCTCCTGGGGCCTTACCGTGAAGTTTTAATGCGATTCAATTCCGACTCAGTTCAGGTTTTAGCTGTCATTTTTCCAACCCAACAGCAACCCATCATTACTTTGCTTTCTCTTTCCACCTATACGCTCACAAGCTGAACGTGGGTTTAGGTCTCGTTATCCTAGACTCTATCTAACCCATAGGAGATAAAGACGTGATTTATGGGCGTATAGCATGGATGGATTTCATTTTATTTTCTTTTATAAACCAATAATACTAAACTGACGTTCTAAGAACAATCGCATGAGCGTTTAATCTATGACTGTGAGTGCAGACGGCCATTACCTAAGCACTTAGGATTTACAACGAATCCGATGTTGATGCGCGCGCGCCGATTGGCCAATAAAATACACTGAAGCGATAAATCGAGGACTGGGAGACATCTGCTCTGGCACAATTTAGGTTTGGATTTAGGTACGTCTAGTGAGTCAATACACACACAAATCACGTCTTTATCCCTTACGGGGTAGACAGAGCGTAAGGTGACAAGACTTACAGGCCACTTTTAGCAAGATCGTGGGGCTAGGTATAGATGAAAAATGGAATCAAAATAGTAGTGATTCCTATGATTTTCGCTCATTCCCTCGATGGGCTTTTACCATCTGCCCAGGAAGAGAAACAACTTATTGCATCCATGCTGGTATGGGAGCAAAGAAAAAACATAGAATGCATAGAATGTACAAAATAGAATGTCGTAAAAGCCCATCGAGGGAATTGGCGAATAATTTTTGGAATAATTTCATGTTATAGACGATGTGGCTAGCAACCCATCACTATTTTTATTTCCCTTTCCTATACGTCCAGCTCTTGTAACTATTGAGAGATAAAACCGTGATTTATGTACGTATGTACACACAGCAAAGCGAATCGGTGGGCACCCTAGTTATCCACGTGTGTCATTCTATACACACATCCGCACTTATCCGCTGCCTTATTACGCACACAACAAAATGCCCTATCTGTGCTAATTGTGTTTTCTGACTACCTTCACGCATAGTTATTCAAACCTGCTGGTATTTTGTTCAATGGAAGCATAATTTTGCTACCAGTTTTATAAGCGTGGTGGCTCAGGTGTATTGACTTAGAGTTATGAAACCTAAAGAACCGGGTTCGAATCCTGCACAAGTGTATCTTTTTTGTTTTCAATTTTAAATTACTAATCTCAAAATAAACTCATGTTTACCTAAAACAAGAAAAAAAGGATGTAAAAGAATAAAACAATAAAATGCAATTATTGGTTCAAATTGTTTATTGCAACTTTTAATTTTTATTGTATTAGCCTCTATTTGTGTTATTATTATTCTTACCAAAAGTAATTAAATTAGCTAAATAAAACTGCACACTTTTCCTTATAGAATAATATTCATAAAATAACACACACTTTAGAGGCCAGTATGATTTTATGTTTACTAAAAAGTCTTATGTCACTAACATAATAATTATCTTGCAAATTGAATACACAACCATAATAGGGCTATTTTTAAGATGACACATAATTAATATCTTAAATTCTGGTTTATTAGGTTTAAGTTTGATAAAGATGAACGAAACGTTTTATTTGCGGACGTGTAAGTCAGTGGTGAAATGAATAGACATGTTAAATGACAGCCATTAACAATAACATCATTTCACACTGGGTTATAATCTCCACTTTGAAGCGACTAAGCTACCTATCTCGATTTGGTTTGGATTTGGACACCAGGGCCCATCGATGACATCCAACCCCATAGCCTAAAGTAACACTGCCACTCGTTCTGCACTGTAAAACATTACTGTGTTTATATATTTAATTAAGTTAATATATTTCGTCTTCATCACTAAAAATCACTACATTTGACTTTGATTGATGTAATAATCAAAGTCAAGATATTCACGAGCAAAGGTTTCTTCTATGCTGGTCCGTTAAAGCATGTTTTTTGCTGGTCTACGGCAATGCAATCCTGCAGCATGCAGATGGTTTCGCACAGGTTGCAACGTAGCATTGTGTCTTGTTGCTGTGAAATGGGTCACTAGCGGGTGCGGCAACTACATAATGTCCAAATCAAATGGCAGGAGATGAGGCTTCAGGTTTAGGCCCAGAACGAATATTTTTATCGTGTCCGAAGTCTGCGTAAGGGTGAATCCATAATGGCACAGTCTTCCGCTGCAAAATAAATGAAGTTTAAATAAAAACCTTTTTCGTCAAAGAAAGTTGTTTAAAACATTACCGATAAAATAATAAGTCATTGTTTTTAACACCGTTTGTCTACTTACCCATATCAAAAAACGCCTAGCGATTCCTTATATAAATAGTTATATTGTTTTGCTCTTTTTAACAAAGATAAACGAAAATCCATGTTTTGCCAATCACAAGGTATTCGAAAGGCAAAATTAAACAGTTCGTAAGTATAACACACGGTTCATCCCGCAGCTAATAATGGCTGCCAGCGGTGACAGGTTGTTTGTTCACAAAATCATATTATTAGAAATTTGAGGGTAGAAAACACTTTATATTGTTTAAGACGATAACGACCAAAATAGCCATCAGCTAGCAACTTTTAAACTCCAGTAAAAAGAGTCATACCTATTAATAATTATATTAAAAGAAAACACAATGCGTTTGCGTTTTTAACATATTATATAAGAGTAAAATTAAACATACAACAGACTGCAACCACCATAAAATTAAATAGTTACGGAAAAAAATAAGTTATAATTTCAACCTTATTTCAAAGCTCATAAAACAGCTATTTACACAAATTGCAATACAGTAGTCGCAGATTGAACATAATTCATAAATTCACCATGTAACTTGCATACCTCGGTGGCCTAGCGGTCAAAGACAGGTCGAAGATTTGACTTGTGCTATAGTGAAACCGGGTTCGTATCCGAAGAAAACGGAATATAAAATGGTAATAATAAAATGACATTTTTGGATGTTATTTCAATGGCCATGCTGGTTGTGAGGAATATTGCTTTGGAATTGGAATCTCAGACTTGTTGAGAAATAATAATATAACATCGTCGCATCAGTGAGATGGTAACTACTCTTCGCTAGTAATAATAGTTCAATGCGTGGGATTGCATAAATTTGAAGATTCAAGGTCGAAGGAAGCTTCGATTCGGTTCTCTCGCTTACACTGGGGATGACAATATCCAATGTAAGATTAGGTAAAATATTTTTAGGACAGTCTAAATAAAAAAAATACTTTTACATTATTTTCGTAGAAGTAACTGAAACCGGAGATATTGCATTTTCAGCCTTTGAGTGTGACACGATACCGGGGGGGATTATTTTCATTTAATTTGTAATTATTTTTTACTTAATTTATTATAAACTAACTTAAATAGTTGTAACTTTCTTCATTGTTATTTTATAGTAGTTCTTGTTTATTCAATAAACAGGTAATTTACAGCGACATTGCTCATTCATCTTGTTGCTAAAAAATCTGTACTTAGGGGGTAGAATTTATGATTGAACTCACTCACACATTCACATGTCATAGATTCTACTTAACGTTCATGTCGATACTCAACACGCATAGACGTGTGCGTGGCTGTGCTAACCGCATTATTTTGCTGTGTGTACGTAGGTATGTAAATATTGACGAATGCATTTAGCATTTATTTCTATCCAACGGTATAGGACGAGGGTAAAAGAGCCGCGTCGGCTCGAATCTTCAGGATCCCACGGCGCCTACCTGAACCCGGCGAGTGGACAATGCCGTAGTGCTTTTAGTGGGTATGCTCCCCCCTCCCCTTTCCGCAGGGAAAAATGACGGGGGAGAGAGCCCCACATAACCGATCGGGCCCCCCCGGGCCCGGGGATACTCGTAAATGAGTTTTCACTACGTTAAAAAAAGAAAAAAGGGTAAAAGAGCCGACGAATGCGGTTGCGCCCGGGTTTTATATAATACTAGCGGTTGCTCGCGACTCCGTCTGCGCAGAATTCGCTTATCGCTATCCCTAGAGAACTCTGTGATTTTCCGGGATAAAAACTATCCTATGTCCTTCCCCGGGACTAAAACAATCTGTATACCAAAATTTCAACTAAATCGGTTCAGCGGTTTTAGCGTGAAAAGGTAACATACAGAGTTACTTTCGCATTTATAATATTAGTAAAACAAGCTATTTCCCGCAACATCTGCGGAGAAATCGTTCATCGAGCTCCCGCGGGAACTACGCAACTTTCCGGAGTGAAAATCTTATATCTTCCCAGGAGCCTCACCATGACGTCTTAATGCGATTCAATTCCAAGTCAGTTCAGTAGGCTTATTATGTAACTCACTCGCAATCGCCATCTTGTTCATTTTGACAGCTCACGTATGGTCTGACAATTGGCATCGGAATCAGCTAGCTGTCACATTCATACAAGAACTGTCAAAATGAACACGATGGCGATTGCGAGCGAGTTAGGTAATAAGATTACTGGTTTTAGCTGACATTTTTAGTATGGATCTGACAGCGAGCGAGCTTAAACTGAATCGGAATTGAATCGCATTAAGACGTCATGGTAAGGCCCCAGGTTTTAAACTCCATACCATATCATGATCGGTTAAATAGTTTACACGTCAAAGGGTAACGAACATTTACATTTATACTATTAGCTAGGTTAAGAAGTTAGGATGATCTCTGTGCTTCGCCTGTTTGCGATGCGCTCGCGCCGCTCAGGCTGCGCCGAAGGCCGGCTGCGGCCGCAAGCGGGTTTACGACTCATAAACCCAATGTGGGCGAGTGGGGCCGAGCCACACTGATAGCGGGGAGGAGGATGACAAGCGTCAGCGGATAACTTTAACCTTAAAAAACGGATGCTATCTAATACAATCGACGCGAGTGGACATTGTGACAGTTTTGAAGTTTTGTTTATTAGAATCTTTGCCTTTCTTTCTGTGGCCTAAAATCCCACAGTAAAACGTCATGGAGCTATCAACATGAGCCGTTAACGCTAGTGAGGACGTTTACTTTTGAAGTCCCACCACTTTCAATCATTCTGCGCCCCCAACAGAAAAAAGTGGGACCTCACTGGTAAGGAAACCCATAAATGATCACGGCTTATTTTGCAGTCATCGGCTACAGGAAACTTATTTATCTTTTTAGCCCAGTTTGACACTCTTATCAGTCTACTGATGTCACTAATTGCATCTGGATCATACGTCCTTCACCAAATAAAACAACGGCGTCGAAGCCCCGCCATTTGAGCTAAAACATCTCTTCAAAACACGTTTCTTCTACGCAAAACTTAATAAGTACCTAATACATTTTAGCACTCGCTGACACTCGGACGCGGCCCGCATCCGAGCGATATATCCCATGACGTCACCAATGCTGGCCGCAGACGCTCTGCAATTGCAACCAAACGCTGTTGCTCTTAGTAGTTGTCTGCACACTTTCAATTGGCCAGACTGTAAACTTCGTGGTTGATGTATTTCCGCTAAAACACCACGTGACGCTTCCACTCCTCGGCTTTATGTTGAATATGTCCGAGACACATGTAGAGACTTTAAATAGAGCTATCAATCTCGTCACAATTTTGAGACTGACAATTTTTTTTTCCCATTCGTTGCTTGAAAACATTATTTTTCATACACATACATACATGAATCACGTTTTTATCCCTTACGGGGTAGACGTAGCCTAAGGCAACAAGACCTAAAGGCCACGTGTAGCATGATTGAGGGCGCATAGGTGGAAAGGGGAATCAAAATAGTGATGGTTTGCCAGCCGCGTCGCCTATAACATGATACCCAAGATTCTCGCTCACTCGATTTTCCCTCGATGGACTTTTACCATCTGCGCGGGAAGAGAAGCAACTGGTACATTCTATGTTTTTTCTTTACTCCCAGACCAGCATGGTAGAGATTATTTTTCACGTTGTACATGTTACAGGAAATGTTACAAATATGTTATGGAATATGACAAAAAGTGGTCTACGCTGAAGATAAGTACTCTTAAGTACTCTTTACAACCCGCGGATTTCCATTGCTGAAGATCGTGCGGCTATGGCGAACGATATTACTCTATATTAAGTACTACTTGCCCGCAATTTCGTCATAGAATTTCTTTATCGCTATCCCGCAGGAATTACGTAATCCGGGATACAAAGTAGCCTATGTGTTATTCCAGACTATAATCTATCTATGTTCCAAATTTCATCCAGATCTGTCCATCCATACTTACAAACTTTCGCGTTTATAATATTAGTAGGATAACGACCACAACGACAGTACAATCAAAGCAGGGACTCAGAACAAACTATTTGTAAAACCATCTACATTAATATTTAGGGCTGATATTCGTGTACGCTGTAGAAATCTAATGGGGGACGCGAATTATCAGGCCCAGTGCATAATAGACTACAAGCCCATGGAAAAAAAACATGTGAAATGATTCAGCGTGAATGAAGCTTGGAAGGCTGTTACTATATCATAAAATAACTTTGAGCGCGATGCCGTCATTTTTGAGCGGCACATTTATGGAATTTCTCAGGTACAAGTGAGGAATTACGAATTATAAGTCGTACCCGAATTTTAAACACGCTCAAAGCGGCGAGGGACTTCTCTGTTCACTGCGTGTGCTGCCAGATACCCACACCGCTGCGAGCGTTTCAGCCACGCAATGAACAGAGCGAACACTCGCTTTAAACGTGTTTTAAATTCGAGAGTTCGAGCAATTACATGATAATTCTGAAGGTCACAGTCTACGAAGCACAATTCCTGTTATTATATTCTCCTGTTTATTTACGACCTAATTAACAGAAGTAAACACTAGTAACTGTTGGGAATCCCTTCAGTTCCTGCACGGCGTGAATGTTAAATCAAATACGACGCGTCGGGCGGCGAGCCAACGCAGGCCTAGCACGCAATACTTATACACACACACACCACAAATCACGTCCTTATCCCTTACGGGGTAGACAGAGCCTAAGGTAACAGGTACCTACAGGCCACATTTAGCAAGATTGCGGGCGTATAGGTTGAAAATGGAATCAAAATAGTGATGGGTTGCTAGCCTCATCGCCTATAACATGACTCCTATTATTTTCGCCCATTCCCTCGATGGGCTTTTACCATCTGCGCGAGTAGAGAAGCAACTGGTACATTCTATATTTTTCTTTGCTCCCAGACCAGCATGGAAGAAACGGTATACTTATATCTGTACTATAAATCCCTTTAGCTGGCAAGCGGCTGAGAAAAGGCTGCCTTCTTTCGACGAACGACGGCGTGGTGTGCTAGGCTTACGGCATAAAGGCTCCGACTCCATAAGTAGACAATAGAGAAATGTGGTCTGTGTAATAGAAGTTTTGGAAAAAGGTCAGGTCAGGAGTACTCGAAACCGACGAGCATGTATCTCTTCAGAGATTGATGAAGCGAAAGAAGTAAGGATCGTAGGAAGTGGAACTATGTAGTCTCTGCCTACCCTGTGGGAAAGAGGCGTGACGGTATGTATGAATGTATGTCTGTGTAAAGTAGAGAAAACATTCGTCAACTACAATTAAAAAATCCTGAACATTTATTTGATTTTTCAGTAAAACAAATCCAACTAACCATTCCGGAAAAACTTTAGCCCAGTGTACGCCGTGAGGGATATTGAAAAACAGGGTGAAAATGACTTGGAAAATTGACAAAGCGGAATGATTGTCTGTCTGTTTTTAAAACTTGGCGTAAATATTTGCCGTTGGTGGATCTAAGAGGTATTTGTTGAATAAACTATCTCAAGCAAAAAGTAAATATTGTGACCTCTAGTGAAAATACCGGAACAATTCTGCAAACGCAAACGCTTGCGCAGACGCCATTACGATCGTAGCCGTAGCTCCTCTACGTGGCCTCTGCGCTCTACGCATCGTAGAGGCGCTACGATCCCTTACAAGGACATATAAAAAGTCCACGTCTTAGACACGATATTGTTTAAGTATGTTGTGACTATGACCATTCGGAAGATCGTGATTAACTTTGATAAATTTCTTATATATCGACGTACTTATGATCTCGAATATCCGAGTAGGCTTTTAACCTGCTGAGTATAATAGTCCAAGATCCCAGAGCGATCAGACATAACTTATTTTCTGACGAATGAAACCTTAAGTTTTCAGTAGCGTCTCGTGTGCCTTGAATACCTACACGCTTGTGAAAACTTGCTGAGTGACACCTGGGCAGGTACACACAGCAAAGCTATTCGGTAAGCAGAATAGATACGGCGCGAGCGTGCGTAAGGTGCTTACCTGATTATTTTGCCGTGTGTACATGTCTGATTTTTGAATATGTTATAGTCCTAATAAAAGGGACACAAACCAGGATCAAACTTTTCGAAAATGAATTTAAAATTTTAACTCAAAATACCCAGAGCCTAAAAAATAAAGCACACATTTTGGAATCTTTCTTATATGATAAAAATATACCAGCGGTTTGTTTAACTGAAACATGGATCTCTACTAACCAAGAGGACTTAATAACAATAGATGGATACGAGTTTGCCGCAGCTTACTACCGCGAGCAGCACCAAGGTGGTGGAGTAGCCATACTATTGCAAAATGGAACTACATACGTAAATCGACCGGATATTGATAAAATGTCACAAGAATATATTTTTGAATGCTGTGCGGTGGAAATCCCGGAACAAAACATGATTTTAATTAATATTTACAGACCTGATCGCGAATTGGACGTATTTTTTAATTGTTTGAATAAAGTATTGCAAATTGTTAAACAAAAGGAACGAAACAAACACATTGTTATTGTAGGGGACTTTAACATAAATATTCTTTCTAATTCTACCACCTCTAAGAGACTTGTGGATTTGATGTTATGCTATAACCTAACTCAACTTGTTAATAAACCTACTAGAGAAATAAAAAACTCTAGCTCTTGTATAGACCTAATATTCACAAACAAAAATCAAAGCCATTGCATTGTTGACGTAGCGGATCACGGCATATCGGACCATAAGAGCGTACTTTACGTAATCCAAAGACAAATCGTGCAAACACGACAAGATTCGTGGTATACTAAGACTAGAGTATTTAGTGAAAAAAATATGTTATCATTTAAGGAATCACTGCAAAAAGTAGATTGGGACACAATAATTACTGATAACGATTGCATAAATACGAACTATAATAGATTTAACAACAAATTATTGGAACTCTTAAATAAATGCATACCAGTAAAACGACTAAAACTAATAAGAACGAAAGGCACAAAGTCATGGTTAACAACAGGCTTAAGAAAATCATGTATACATAAAAGACAATTAAAAACTTTAGTTAATATAAGTAAAAATGAATTAATACGGAACTATTACAAACAATATGAAAATATTCTAAAAAAATGTATAAAAAAGTCAAAACGAATAAATTATGCGCGGAGAATGAACAACTCAAAAAATAAAACGAAAACAATGTGGGGAATTATTAACAATACGATAAATAAAAACAAAGATCGCCAATACAAAAATATGACTATTAAAACCGCTAACATGTCTGTGCCTATAGATTCGCCTCAGGAAGTAGCAAACATCCTAAATGAATATTTCGCCTCGGTAGGTGAAGCATCACCGCCGGGAGCGGCCCAGCGGCGCGGCCACGCCTGCGCAACATCTACCCCCACGATAAATTCGATAAATTCTATATACATACGGCCAGTTACTGAAGATGAAATAATGACTATCGTAAGGCAATTAAAAAACAAAAAAAGTTTCGGCATTGACGAAATACCGTCAACGTTAATAAAACTATGCGCATCGGAGCTAAAAATACCATTAAAAATATTAGTAAATCAATCTTTTACCGAAGGATCCTTTCCAGAATTATTAAAAATAGCAAAAATCAAACCAATACTAAAGCCAGGAGGTGACGCCACAAACCCAAGCCAACATCGCCCTATCTCGCTCTTGCCATCATTTACCAAAGTATTTGAAAAAGCCATGTCAAATCGAGTTTATCACTTTTTAGAAAAATATAATTTATACGACAAAAATCAATACGGATTCAGAAAGCATCATTCAACGTCCCTCGCGGTATATAGATACATACAAAAAACTTTAGAACACATTAACCTAAAGAAATATAGCGTTGGGTTGCTCTTAGACATGACAAAGGCATACGACAGAGTAACCCACGATATCCTGCTAACTAAATTACACAGTATGGGGATACGCGGAACGGCACACGAATGGTTCAAATCTTACCTTAAAAATCGTAAGCAATACGTTCAGATCGATTACTATGACAAATACACCCATGAAGTAACGACGGTCTCCTCTGAAATGCGCCAAATAACATGCTCCATTCCACAGGGAAGTGTCTGTGCTTGTTTCTTGTTTCTGGTCTACATCAATGACCTATCAAGGGTACTAGACTCAGAGACAGACTGCGTCATGTTTGCCGATGATGTGTCACTGCTGATTAACGGCACAAATAGCACTGAATGTAACTTAAAGCTTACCTATACACTAAATAAAGTGACAGAATGGCTTGGTAATAATAATCTAGACATAAACCTGAAGAAAACTAAAATTATACAATTTAAACCGATACAAAAAATACCGTTAGAATTAGAATTAAAAGTTAACGATACACACGTAGAAGAGGTATCCGAATTTAAATTGTTAGGCATAACGATAGATTCAGGTGTTAATTGGAGAGCACATATCCAAAATATTAAAACGAAACTGTCCAAATTCGTGTATTCACTAAGCGTATTAAAAGTAAACACAGATTTTGAATGTGCATTATCCGCTTATTACGCATACGCGTTCGCCTGGCTCCGGTATGGCGTGGTACTGTGGGGGGGCAGCACTGATGCCCAACAACTATTCATCATGCAAAAAAAGTGCATACGAATTCTAGCCAATATACGAATCCCAGAAAGCTGCCGTCAGCACTTTATAAAACATAAGTTGTTAACGCTACCCTCAATCTACGTATTGGAATCGGCTTTGTTTGTGCGCAAACATCCTGATTTATTTAGGGTAAAGATAGACATAAATACAACCAGAACACAATATAGAAATAAGCTACTCCTACCGAAATCGAACTTAAAATTATTCAAAAATGGCCCCCAATGTAAATGTATACACATATATAATAAAATCCCAGAATCAATGAGACAGGAGACCAGATTTAATATTTTCAAAAACAATCTTAAGACATACCTAACCAATAAATGTTATTATTCTGTTGACGAGTTCTTGAATGATGAAATTGAAAAATGACATTAATAAGTTTAATATATTTTGTATTCATAATTTTAACATTGTCAATTTAAAATTGATAATTAGGATGGGATTCCAATATAATTCTAAACATGGCATTTTTTTAATAACTCCTTAACATAATAATCACAAAAAATAATATTAATTGATGGCTGTAATTTTAATGTAATCATATCTTATTTTAATTGGAAACATGTGTTAATTTTAAATCTTAAATCTTAAGTACCATTATGTGCCCTTACAGGGCGTCATGGACCAACATGAATACTTTATAACATCTATAACTATATGTACATGACATAAATAATGAATAAATGAATTGAATTGAATTGAAATATTTATTTAAAACTTATATTCAATCAGTCAGACAAATCAGAGTGACCAAACATCCCATAAGACAAAAAATATTCAGTCAGAAGTATGAGGGCGAGAGCACTATGTATACTTCTGGCTGAATAATTTTTGTCTTATGGGATGTTAGGTCACTCTGATTTGTCTGACTGATTGAATATAAGTTTTAAATAAATATTTCAATAACATATTCAAAAATCAGACATGTACACGGCAAAATAATCAGGTAAGCACCTACGCACGCTCGCGCCGTATCTATCCTGCTTACCGAATAGCTTTGCTGTGTGTACCTGCCCAGGTGTCACTCGGCAAGTTTTCACAAGCGCGTAGGTATTCAAGATACACGAGACGCTACTGAAAACTTAAGGTTTCATTCGTCAGAAAATAAGTTATGTCTGATCGCTCTGGGATCTTACTCTATAAGTTTTTGGTCACAAAATAAAAGTGAAATACTATCATATGGGAACAGTTTGTTGCAGTTTTTATTGATCCTTGTTACCTCGGGCTCTGTCTACCCCGTAAGGGATGTGTGTGTGTGTGTGTGTGTGTGTGTGTGTGTGTTCGTTGATCCACCTACTAAGGTGGAATATTACATAAATAATAGGTAAATTTCTAAATGTCTATGAAAATTAGAACACAGAAAAATCCGAAAAGTAAAGCTATGGCCGGGAATCGAACCCGGATCCTCGTCATTCCGTGACGCGTGCTATACCCCTACACCACCCATAGCAGGTGGGTAGTCTCCATAGCTTTACTTTTCGGATTTTTCTATGTGTTCTAATTTTCATAGACATTTAGAAATTGAATTTCTAACGGCAAAACCGTAAAAGTAAACATAAAAATCAAGAAATAAAAATTTCTTGATTCATTTGATAGTAAATAATAGGTAGGAATTGCCTACTTCCCAGGCCTCGGCATTAATCTACTATTAACTTAACCACACATGTTTAATATGGTAATTGTATAGTATAATGATAATGAAGGTGTTACAGATATTATTCCTCGCAGATATCGGTACGGTACAATAACATGAGGTCATACTGTTATTGCCCGCTGGTTACCACGTTATGTATGTATGTATGTATGTATAACTCTTTATTGTACATACATTTTTAAATAAAAAAAGGTGTTATTCTAGCGGTTTAATTATATTAAAGGTACATATTTCTTCTGTCCGTCGTCGTTAAATTCAAAACGCAAAGCAACTTGGAACAAATATATTTTTCGACTTCAAACAAACAAACAAGAAAAACTATCGACAAGCGCGGCTCTTTTTAATCAAACGGATTTTTATGGAAAGAACAAGATTAAACGAGTAAGCGGGCTTCCTGATGGTAAGCCATCACCGCCACACGTGAGAACCAATAACCTCAGAAGAGTTGCCGACTCGTTTCCGGCCTTTAATATACCAGTATACTCTTTTTTTTAATGCCCCGTTGTCATTGTCAGCTGACGAATTGTTATTTGGTTGATAATAAAGATAATGTATGTAGTTACACAACAAAGGTAAGATCATGTTTATTCGCTCCGTTTGGTTACCCCTAAGTAACCGCCGGCTGCTCGCCGTAGCTTATATTGCTTTAATGGGCACATCAGACGGTCGTATGGGCTTACTTCCTTTGTCTTTTCTATAAAGGAAAAAAACCCGCATGGCAAAAGGAGCAAGTAGGACACCTGATACTAAGTGAGCTCTACCATCTATGGACAATGACAAAATCAGAGTGCAGACACGCTGTCCAACTAGAGGGCTAAGATAGGATACCTTATGAGCTAGTAATGCCTGACTGTCTACTGGAACGCAGCACCAATTATTCTAAGTATTAGAACGCAACCATAGTATTTATTTTTGTATTGCCACCCCGTATTTCCTTGTGTCACTTCGCCTTATTCCTTTGCGATTC
Source organism: Pandemis cinnamomeana (assembly GCA_932294345.1). Lineage (NCBI taxonomy): Eukaryota > Metazoa > Arthropoda > Insecta > Lepidoptera > Tortricidae > Pandemis > Pandemis cinnamomeana. Next base: position 12,271,051 of record OW028721.1, read on the forward strand.
TCCTTTTATTTCCTACGTTTTATTTCTAGTATTTCAATCTAAAACATTATCAAATTACTATTTAAACATAAATGTAAGTTTTCCATTGCAGTTAATTGATGACTCTGAGCACAGCAGTTAATCTGACGGAGCAAACACAGTTCCGATTCCTCGAAATGAAGCTGCTACAGTTCCATCAATCACCGCGTGCGCAGCTCGATCGGCAGTTTACACGCAGCCAATTCCGCCCACATTAACGCGGACACATTCTCTGTCCATTGCTTCGTGAACACGCTCACCACGTAACAGTTTGTTGGTGTAGCACGCAATGTATTGCAAAACTAGTGCCAACATTAGCGCGGAAACATAAACAGAATCTTGCGTTTAAACCAATTTATCAGTCATGCAACGGGATCGAAATTATGAAATTGTTTACTGTTACGCAATAAATCTAATGGCATCTTTAATCAATAGTAGTACGGTCGAAGAAACTGAATCAATAGGTGGAAAGGGGAATCAAAATGGTGATCGGTTGCTAGCAGCATCGATTATAACATGATTCCTAAGAATGTCGCCCTTTCCCTCGATGGGCTTTTACCATCTGCGCGGGACGAGAAGCAACTGTATTCTTTGTTTTTTCTTTGCTCCCAGACCAGCATGGAAGTACTTATCTCTTAGTTATAGTATTTCTCCATGGTGGTCTGGGGAGCAAAGATAAAACATCTAATTTATAAGTTATACCAGTATCTACTCTGTCCGCGCAGGTGGTAAAAGCCCATGGACTGAATCGGTGAAAAATCATGTTATAGCCCCCGACTTTTAATAAGTTGCCAAGTCCCGTTTTTCTGATTTTAGGTTTAATTTCGACATATTTAAAGTTCTTTTTTTTCATTTCATAATTTGTACTTCTTGATATTAATTAGTACTTCAGGCAGTACGTGGGGGCTTACGAGGATAGGCGATGCGGCTAGCAACCCATCACCATTTTGATTCCCGTTTCCACTTATACTTGGGTCTTGTTACCTTAATCTCTTACCCTGTAAGGGATAAAGACATGATTTATGTATTTATCTATAGTGTTTTGATAAACACAACAATGATTAGAAACATTAGTTTATCGTTTTCAGTGCTCTTTACGACGAGGACAGTTAAACGGCAGCGTCTTGGCACTCACAGTGCGCCGGTTATTTTTAATTATGATTTAAATGTTACGGAAATACTTGAACTTTAATCAGTGGGTGTAATAATTAGCTGCATCGATTAAAATAGATAGTGATTAAAATGACATTTTGGTTTGGGAGGGAAAGGCCTAGACGGACGCTCCGAGACCAAATAGGAGACGTTTAGTATGTCAGGATCGTAGCAAGTGGAACAAAGTAGTCTCTGCCTACCCCTGTGGGAAAGAGGCGTGACGGTATGTATGTATGAATAAAAACAAGTATTCCTTAACTTGATACTTGGTATATTGCAATATTTAGCGGTCCGATGTTCGATCTTTCGCGGTCCGCTTGTTGCTGCCCGTTGGTCTAAAGTCTAAACCATGTCGTTCAAAGCTTGTTAAAACAAAAGAAACTTGTCAAAGGCCGTCAATTTGTAGAGAAAATCAGCAACACTCAAACCCAACAAGGCAATTAGCCCCGGGAATGACAACACGGGATGTTTGGTGTCTCGCGCGGCGCGGGCGCATACGACACCGCTGTTTTGTAAACACACGCGCTGCCGCCGTGCGCTGAATAGCCACTGCTGATTTCTAAGAAAGCCATAGCTAGTGTGGTTTTGATACAAGACAGTTACCGCGAGGGTTTTAATTAATACTAGCGACCCGTCCCGGCTTCGCACGGTATATTACGCATGTATTATACATAAAAACCTTCCTCTTGAATCACTCGATCTATTAAAAAACCGCATCAAAATCCGTTGTATAGTTTTGAAGATATAAGCATACATAGGGACATAGGGACAGAGTAAGTGACTTTGTTTTATACTATGTAGTGATGATAGTGATGGGAAAATTATCAGCGTCACTATCGGCTTGTAACGGTAACCAAATAATGTCATAGTGTTTGACAATCACTCACTCTGCAATGATCGTCAGTGCGAAGGTTCAGGGGGGGGCGATTTTTGAAATCACATGTATGAAAATGGTTCTTGAAAGAAAAGTCTTTATATTTTATTTGGTCTCCTCTACGACCATTGAAACTCCGCACTTCCTTGTTGTTTTCCACAGTAAAACCTCAATGCACCGGCGCCGTATTAAAACAACATCATTCGGAATAATAGCTTTCTGACTGCTGTAAATCCTCAAGTGATTGAGATCAAACGTTCTATTTACTTTTTTTAATGGCCGGTTTGTGCGACTTCAAAGATTTCGGCCAGCGATAGTTGACCCAGATGCTGGCGTGGTGGCAGCACTGCGTAATTATGCGTTTCTGTCATATTTTTAAATGCGTCTGTCGACTGTCTGTTAGCGATCTTAATTCGCGCCGTGACAACGCCAATAAAAAAAGTCGTGAAACATTGGAATACTTGGATACCTACAAACTATGGAAGAACAAATGAGAAATCGCGTGATGATGTGCTTTGTTTACTTCGGCGTCCCAGCCATTAGTGGGCCTTACCGAACAGGGGGGCTACTCCGAGATTCGATTTTCGAAGTTCGTAGCATACCGTCCCTTTCATACTCAAATTATTGACTATCAGTATGGGCGGAACAACACAAAACAAACTTCGGTAATCGTCTAGCACGAAAGCGTCCAAAAGTCGCGGCGCGCGCGAGTCAGATTGCCCGTCTTTTTCTTACTATTCGTTTTAGAAAGAGATGGGTAAACTATCTCGCGCGCGACGCGACTTTCGTATGCTTTCGTGCTAGGCATACAGATGCGTTTAAACTCCCCAGACATGCATTAGGAACTAGTTCTACATTATGCAAAATGTGAGTTTGTGAGAAAGTTGTGTACTTCCATGCTGGTCTGGGAGCAAAGAAAAAACAGAATGTACCAGTTTCTTCTCTTCCCGCGCTGGTGGCAAAAGTCCATCGAAGGGATGGGCAAAAACTTAGGAATCATGTTAAAGGCGATGTGGCTAGCAACCCATCACTATTTTGATTCCCCTTTTCATCCTTACGCCCACAATCATGCTAAACGTGGTCTTTAGGTCTTAGCTCAGATTCTGTCTACCCCGTAATGGGTACGTGATTTATGTGTTTATGTGTGTGAAAGTTTATTAGTAACAGCTGCTGGTGAGGATTATTTTAATTTCATGGAGTAAAGTAGGATTACCAATATCATGGAATTTTCCAGCTAATTTATATGCCGCAGCAGCCCCTAATTTTGTGGCAATTGGATGAACAGAGAGTACTATCCTATTGAATTTAAGATAGGTCATAAAGAATTGAATAATCAGTTGTCTCAGTTTAGGGTCCGGCATTTAAAATAGGTATTACATTGTTGTTATTCGTTTGTGCCACTAATTTAATAAGTTTACTATAAATCTTCGCAAGGTTCAATTACCAGCACAGATGCATACAATACAATACAATAACTCTTTATTGAACACCACATATAACAACCAACGCAGAAAAAAGGTATACAGTATATTACAAGGTAACAATAGGCGGCCTTATCGCTACAGAGCGATCTCTTCCAGGCAACCATAATGGACTGGAGAACAGAACAGATCTGAGCAGGTGGTGCAATTTAGAATAATAATTCTTTTAGATTTTCGTCTAAATATGTACATCTACTTAATAATACATTTCAGATCACATTTTCCCAGTGTCGGCCCTAGATCTCGATCGTGGTAGAGGATGATTGTCTTTGTCAGCCTCTGATCAAGGGGAGGGAAGCCACCGAGACACCCGCCCCGAACGGCAGTTTCAGGGGTGCCAAAATCTCTACACATTATAAAGCTGAAGAGGGTAGACAGCCTTTACAGGAACGTATTTAAAAAAAATTGGCTGGGGATATTTCGAATCAATAACAGAACAGGTTCCAACAGTTATTAGATTTTTTGTCTGTTTGTCTGTTTATCTGTTTGTCTGTATAGTTGCGAGCGCATCACGTGAAAGCGGCTAAAAGGATTTTGATGCAAACTTTATCTCATTACATTTTTTAGTTTCATGTTGAAAGCAAACTTTATCTGTTGAGAAAATCACCGGTCAGGTTATAAGCTACTTTTTATCCCGGAAAATTGCTTATTTCCCGCGGGAAAGCGATATGTAAACATGTCAATTTCTAATTCTACGCGGACGAAGTCGTGAGCAAAAGCTAGTCATTAATATTTGTGAGGTTTTTAAGGGATATTTATCTCAATCGCTAGAGCGAAAGCCGCCATTGTCAAGTTTCTGCTCCGGTTCGAAAGGATCTTAGATTCGGGGCTGGTCTTTCAAGCTTGTCTTTTCTTTGAAGAAGAAGAAGAAGAAGAAAACATTTATTCGTGACATTACATAGCATTTGCAGCATTTTGCATTAGCATTTGGATTTGCATTTGGGGGTCGTCCCTTAGGTGGAAAACCCTTGTCCAAAGCTTCAAAATGTGGTTTACAAATTTGGTTTTCGCATTCGGTATTTGGCTCTTCTCGCTCTATCCTGAGGCCGGCTCTGAATTGACTTTTTGTGATCTTGTCTTGTTCGTCTTAACTTCTAAGAAGAATTAACTTAGGTTTAAGTATACGAAATTTCGATTAACAGATTCCCTTTATCCTGGATTCCGGATAGACCAGCAGCAGAGTAAACCCTTACAAAAACACCTACTTACAACATGACCATTCGACTCCGGCTCAAGCTGGAATCGAACCCACAAACACTGACTGCAAATACTTAAGACTGTAGCGACCGTGGTAGCTTGGCTTTAGCTGACTATAAGATCTCAAGACTTAATGTCTTAAAAGAAGATGTAAATGCTGTGTAAAATAATAAATGTATCTATTATCATTACGGAGATCATCGCAAAGGGCCAATATCAAAGCGGTCGTAATAGCTACAGGTCGTAAATCTCCAAGCGTTCAAACAACCGGTGGTAAATCGGAAAAACCGAATGCTAGCACATCTTTGATCCTACGCTGTGTTTATTTGTTAAGCCGAACAAAGAGATCCTATCGATCACCATATAGGCAATATAATTACTGGCACTCTACAAGCATAATACCTACATGCGATGCCTACAATGTACCAGACTGCAAAAAGTTTCACTTGATAAAACTAAAGATGGCTGCCTCAATTTATTAAAGACTGTTCACGAGTTTATTTTTAAATATAACATTCACTATTTAAACATTTACAAGTCCGCGTATGAATTGTAGATGTAGAAATAAAAATACAGTTACCTTTTTTTCGAATTATTCCACACACTCGGTTCACGAAAAAAAAAGGCACTTGAATAACACTGGCAGTTTGCACTGTAGGGTTTCAAAATTAGAATGCAAATTGTATGCAGGGATTTGAAATTCGAATGTAATGTCACTCGCGGCGGGGGCGGCGCACGCGTCTCCGGCTGGACTGAAACTGGCGGTTAACGCCAGCGCGACGTCACTGCCAGATATACTGCATACGATATACGTAGATATAAATAAAATTACGTTCCGATCACGTGATCCGCGAATTTGGGATCCAAATTTCATTGACGACGATTCGCTACAGCTATAAGCCCGGCGATTTATTCGAATGTCCCAGCTGCCAGGCGACATTTGCAATTAAATTTTACACGCGGCAATATTTGCTTGCCGGAAGTTTACTGGAAGTTTAATTGAACTTTCTGACAGTTCTACACGAAAAGGTTGAGTGCCAACGACGATTTATATTTGCAGAATATTTTAGTCGCATCACACCTCACTACTCACGAGGTTTCCTATCTCAGTCTCTCTTGTCTACACCTCTGCGGGACTCAACAGAGCCCTATTAACATGCACGTATGACAGCGGTACGGAGAATCGTATGACATAACAATGGTAGCCGCCAAAACCCCGCATCTTGCCAAAACCTTGCACTCCACATTCTTGCGCCGCGTCGCCGAAACAGTTTAAGGAAAGTCGCCTTTACTACGCAACTATTTATATCTCGCTAACTAGTAAAGCTGGAATACACGTGCTTGTTGCATACTTTTTGCAGGGAGTTGGCATGCATGCCTTTTGATGTAGGTACATCTAAACATGACTCAAGCTAGGAAGCTGCTTACACGTATTGCCGGCCAACATTACAATCCTCAAAGACTGTAAAACTGATACCTACGTACAATCAGTCAAACAGAACCCTGAGCAACTGTAAAACCTTTGCAAAATCAAAGTCTTCTTCTTCATCTTATTTGTGGCGTATTAAGTCGTTATAGCGACCCCTCTCCCCCTGTCGGGCTCTTAACCAACGGTCAATGATATCCCTCAGAAACTGCCAGGAAATCATTAGCCGATGCCCAGGGTGCACTGGACCAAGCGCTGCTCTTCCCCCGGACGGATCCGAATACGAACCGCAGCTCTTGACCACACGGGGAGATAACCCGACTCGCACCCCCCAAAATCAACGTCGGAATACGCCTACGCTATATTGACACTGGCATGCACAAATAACAAGCGATCACTTATTGCGATAAAGTGGTCCAGGGTTCCATTTGGTAGACCGTACCTTGCCTGATCTATGATACATTTCGATTTTACCTCTCAAAAATGTCGGGCAGCCAGTGCGCCCGCAGCTTTACCGTGTTGTTTCAGTCTAATGGCGAGTGCTGACATGTAACCCCACCGGCCATGCGATCCTGGTGGCGAGAGCCGACCGGCTTATCTGTATCCGCTACTCTATTACGATCAGAATGACAGGTGTTTCACCACCGGAATGAGTAGTCAAAGAGAGTTTTAGTTTGTTTATTAGTAGTTATTATTTGTTGTGGTAGTAAGGTGTTTCGTTTTATAAAGTTCTGTAATATGTACTTACCCAAAGAATGCCAAAGGGACACTATTAGAACGCTTTGCCAGTCTGTCCATCCGTCTGGTATCTTTGGAATTGTAAGCAGGTTAACACTATTTTTTTACAAAATATGTACTTTTTGTAATGACAGCAGTAGTAAGATAAATTAATAAAAATAAAAGGTTCCAGTTATCTCAAGTGTCAGTCATCTGTGATGACGTCTCTGTTTGTTTCATAGTGTTCTTATAGTGTTATAGATTTGAAACATATTGAAACAGTTAATTTTATTTAGTACAAACAGGCAAAAAAATTACGAGTTTGTGAAATGACATATCTGTGAAAAAGTTGTTTAGCCAGTGATGGTAAATTAGCCCATTGTGCAATCTTTTTTATTTATATATTTATTTATATGAGAATGGTGAGAATTGTCATTTTATATCGATGGGGAAGAACAAAGACCTATCTTGTAATTTCGGATTAATGTAAGATAGGAGCTATTGGTTCTCTGAATAGAATTCAAACTACAATAATTAAAATTTGTAAGATAGGACATTTTAGTTCTTCCCCGTCGATATCATATTGTAGCGCAGGGTTTCTCAAAGTAGGGTCCATGCGCATGGTGTAACTACCAGGGGCGCTTTAACATATTAACTTAGTACTTATTTTTTTAACAAGAGCCTTTGTTATCATTTGCTATAGAAGATTAGACAGCGGGCCATAGACTGTTTGAAAATTTGCAAGTGGTCCGTGATCGCAAAAAGTTCAAGAGACAGTCGAAACGGAAACGGCCGTAACCACGATCACACGTTACGTGCCCGCGGCAGACTATTTCGCCGCGCACTAAAAAGATTTATGCACAAGTTATGACGTGTTGTGTTTTAGTTTCGGTTTGTCAGTTTTTATTCGTCGTTAAACTGAAGCGACGGAGCTCTCGCATTCAGCGCGTCGAATACATTTATAATGACTAAATATTACCATTATTACTTTGATAGTTTCTTAACAGATTTTTTTCTTTTTTACGTAAATTAAGGGAGCCAACCTAAATAATCTTAATTAAGTGTAGCTAGTTACTTTAAAAAAGGCCTTACTAGCTGAGATTATAGCGCTAACTAAACAAAAAGCTTTTCAACCCTAACGCTCTATTGAAGCGTAGGTATTTATTTCAAAAAGTAAGCCTAGTTTCGGTACTGCTCTATTTATTTACTGTGCCGCCAGTCAGGAAGTGGCCTTAACTTTATGCCTTGGTACACTGTAATCGTGGACTTACTGACCTTCGGCAGCTAACAGCAACAGTATGAATAGGATACGTAAGCAGGGACGACGTCGCCACAATTGCAGTGGGTTATCTTACGGCATATTGGAAACTGACTAAAACAAATTATTTCCAATTTTATATGATTTATGGAGCATATATGTGTGCATCTATTTTGATTCCCCTTTCCATCTTTACGCCCACAATCATGCTAAACGTGGCCTTTAGGCTCTGTCTAAAGGGGTAAGGGATAAAGACGTGATGTGTGTATGTATGTATGTATAAAGAGTACGACCTGAAATTGTTTTAAGAGAGCAGCTGTCCTGCGTCCTCGCTGGCGGACATTAAACACCTCATCAAAAGACCCTTTGTTCAACGGCAGCAGCTTTGTAAAAACAGTAACAAAAATATTCAATAATTTCTTCATAAATTTTTGTACACAACTGTATAAGCAAAATTATGTAAACAATCTCGATCACAATATTCTATACGCTACCAGCTCCCATTTAAAAATACACATGACATTTTATAAACAAAGTCTACAACAGTGTTTTTAACGTGTCAACAAATGTAATGAAAACGTTTACATAATTAATGCACGTCTGTAACTAGACTACAATCACAAATTTATGGGAAGACCAGTGCCCAGCAGTGGGACGTATACACAAGCTAACGTTAAGGATAATTATGAGAATCAAAATATTAGTGTTATTCATTATACCAACAATTATTACGCCTTCGAGTCAGGCAGCATCTTGGTCGGACGATGCGTGCGGGGGCGGCGCCGCGATTGGCAACTGCCCGCCATTTATTACCCCGAGTATTTAATTAAAACCACAAATCGTATTTCGCCGGATAATATTCCTTTACGGTTTTCCTCAAGCGTAGCTTAGGTACGAAGTACAACACTGATCGACAAAAATAACCGGGGCCCAATTTTTGAAAGCATAGGTATTATGTGTTAAAAACCACTCGAAAGTGGTGAAAAATTGTGCTGAATTTGAAATACGAGTAGCTTAGAAGATACTTACGGCTCTCATTGATCTTGTTAGCTAGTCAAAAATTTGATTAGAGCTGTAGTTTTGGAGATATAAACAGATTTATACCATTTTCGAGTGGTATTTTCAGACATGTGCTTTCAAAAATCGGGTCCCTGGTCGCTCATACGACTTTGTATCTTCAAAACACTTGAACTTGGGTTCCGTCACGTTCAGCATGATTGTGGGCGTATGGATGGAAAGGGGTATCAAAACAGTGATGGGTTGCTAGCCACATCGCCTATATAACATGATCTCTAAGATTTTCGCCCAATCCCTCGATGGACTTTTACCATCTGCGCGGGAAGCGAACAACTGGTACGTTCTATGTTTTTTCTTTGCTTCCAGACCAGCATGGAAGAATGACGTTCCTTGACGATTTCACAAAATCTGTTCACATTCACTGTTGGTTTCGATTCTTTGTTCTTTTTGAAGTGGTTTAGAATTTCATTGCTCTATATTACGATAATGCGCATTGTGACCTCTTAAGCCCAAATGCCCATTAAATAATACTGTTATCTAATTCCGTGTAGTAGTAAACCCATTTGCAAAAAAATGAGCACCCAAAGATTTTCATGCCACGAAATGCCAGCAGTTATTCAGCCAGAGTAGGCCACACTCCGATATTATTTGTTAAGTAAAGGAGAAAGTCAATTGAAGTTATATGTTTTTGTCAAAATGAGTAATTTTCTAAAAATAAAAATAAAACCAAAATGTCCGTCTTTTTGTCAAAGAGGTTTATTTTTTTAATTTTATTTTATATTTTCAGTATAAACGAATACTTGAGTTGTCGGAGTTCAAAGTCGAAAATCTTTACTTATTGGGCTTGACGGCTATGAAAATAAAATAAAAAGCCAACCAGTTGAAGGTACGCAGTCCGCGGTTTCGTTTAAATAGAAGATCCTATCCCACGGGAATTTCCAAAAAAAACCCTCCTAAATCAAAGTCTCTACGCAATGTGAGCTTTCTAGCTTCAAGGGATTCAGCTAGGCGTGGATGACTCAGTCAAAGTTTTAAATTTCCAGATACCACTGACATCGATTGGATAGAGAGAACAGATATATCTGAAAATTACTGTTAGTATTTATTGCAGATTGTGAGCTGAGTGGACACACCTTATCTAAGAATGGTTTGTTTTCAGCAGATTCTGCTAATTTTACACATACACATACACAAATCACGTCTTTATCCCTTACGGGGTAGACAGCAGAGTCTAAGGTAACAAGACCTACAGGCCACGTTTAGCAAGACACCGAGGGCGTAGAGGTGGAAAGTGGAATCAAAATAGTGATGGGTTGCTAGCCGCATTGCCTATAACATGATTCCTATGATTTTCGCCCATTCCCTCGATGGGTTTTACCATTTGCGCGCGAAGAGAAGCAACTGGTACATTCTATGTTTTTTCTTTGCTCCCAGACCAGCATGGAAGTAATTGCTGCTAATTTTAGTGATATTATATAACTAGGTAACTCCATACCGTTAAAAATGTCGCTTATCCCATTTCACCTTTCAAACGCCGCAACCTGCATTACTGTAACTAAGTATTTCTTGCAAATCGTTAGCTGAGTGGACACCTTTTCTAAGAACGTTATTTCGGAAGTTTATTTTAAATTCGGCACCGCACACCGCGATTCGGGGGAGCTGTAAATCATTTGATAAGTGCCAAAGTGATACATGTGTTCTGGGAGACGGACAAAGAGTCGACAACTTTTGAGAACGCACGTGCGTATGAGGTTCAGGGAAGTCGGGAGTCATCCGAATGCTGTGGAGCTCTATTTGAAGGGACGCGCTGTGACGCTAGAGGATAAGGTTGAAATTGTTTTTCCTTGTTGCTGTGGTAGGGATGTAATCCGAGCTGAAAATATGTCAGTTTTCCAGAAGGAGCTGTATCCGACGTTCAAGCCAATGTACTCGTACAGTCAGCGTCATATAGTTCGAAGCATCCATTATTGTATATGATAGGAGGCAAAGGCAAGAGCTTAGAAGAAAATTACGACTCATTAATTTTGTGAACTAGTTAAAAAGTTTATTCAAGCTGTAGTTTTGAAGATATAAATAGTGATTTTAATCAATAAATTTTTAAATAAATCAAAGATTTAAATCAGTAAATTTTTACTGCAACTAAATCGGCCAAAAATTGTCTAGGGGAGTCCCCCGCTACTAAAACAGCGACGCATTTTGCTTTTCGCCCGGACATTCGTAATTGACGAGTAAAAGAGTAAATACAACAAGAAGATGTCTGAAACAAAACAGATGCCGTGTGGGTTTATATCGTATATGTTGTTTTCATTTTAATAAATAACTGAACTGACTATGAAATTAATAAAAAAGACATGAAAGTAATAAAATCAAAAAAATGAGATTTAAATCAAATAAATCCGATTTAAATTAAATTAACCTGATTATTAACATTTCTAACGGTAAAACCGTAAAAGTAAACATAAAACATTACGAAGTAAAATTCTTGATTCATTTGATAGTGATTCAGTCATGTATATTTTTTAGAAGATCATGATTTTTATCAACCCTGTTATAAACAGATTTTCACCTTTCGAGTGGTACAGTCGAATACATTTTCTCACACTAAGCATTCTAAAGCCGCGTACAGCGTAACGTGGTGGGCAGTCTGTGTATAAATAGGTCAAGCATTTTCTTCCCATTACTAGGCATAGCAAAAACTATTTGAGTACATATTTACACAAATAACAGACAAATATTTGTAGCTCTATTGCAACGGCACGATGACGATGACTCCGTGGTGACTTAGTGACGCTTGAGTGTTATCTGATGGGCTAGACTCCGAGCGCGGTCACTTTTATTTCTACTTATGAATTATGCAAAACAAATGACATCATACGACATCAGGAAATTATAGTGACGAGCCCAACTAACGGGGCACGTCTCACACAACTTTCTGTGAAAAGCGTCCCGTTATTTTTCTCGTCAGTGCAGTCTCCGTGACACAACTAAGACGGCCGTCATTGCTTACAAATGCATACCGATACGATGACTTGTAGAGTACGACAATAAACACTGGTTAATTAAAAAACTGTTGTCGTTTTGCAGAATGTTCTTTAAGAATATTTAAGTGGCTACTATATTATAATATTCTCAATGGACGATTTATTTATACATATCATAAGTATCAACAGAGACCGGATACTCAATGGAATCAAGTTCAGTGCTTTTACGTTCGAGCCTCAAAGGTTGCGGTGCTACAAGGCTACGAGGCGTAGCTCGTAGCATGAGCGTGTGCTACGAAATTACTCTTTTTTTAATGGCTTGACTTGACTTATAGTAGGCGTGAGAAATGAACCATTCATCATGAATAATCCGGATGAAAATATAGGTAATACTGGCTGATTTTAATAAAATTGGAGCTACTTTGATGGTTTTAAAATTGGAATAAAATCAATATTGACAATACGGGATGGGTCTCTAAATAGTGGACGAAAGAAAGACTTTGTATCTAGAAAAAACGCAAAGATTATACGGGCTAGGTACACTTTGTAGGTAAGTTACAGCTGATTTAAAACGACATACTATCGCGCTTGATACAGCGGTAACTAAATTATGTACATGCAAAGGAAGTTATACTTAGGCAAGAGCTACGTTAGCTAAATTCTACGGTTTTTTTTAAGTTTTTAATTTACCAGCAAAATTTTATGGAGAATAACTCGTTAATTTTGCTCATCAGTGTTTTTGTGCAAGACAACCTACGCCACTTAATGTTAACTTTCATTGTAAACATATAAAACTAAACATCGTAAATTATAGTCCAATTTTGTCTCGTTTAATGTCCCGACCTTGCTGAGCAAGACGTTAGCAAAAGGAAGCGCATGAGTTAACCCAAACAAGACAATATGGCCGACAATGGAGTTGGCCCGCCGCCAGCGCGCGCGCACGCCCTTTGTCGGGGACAATAGGGTATTATAGCGCTAAACTTATTAAAAATTTAGCGGGCTTTTTAATTCGAAATTAGAAATTCGAACTTCGTGTCGTGTCGTCCTGCTTACACTATGTGTTTAATAGATGAGTAAGAGGGACATGATACGAGGTTCGAATTTCTAATTTGTACGGAACCCTATTTGACGACCGGATAGCCTAGTGGTTAGTGAGCCTGACTATGAAGCTAGAGGTCCTGGGTTCGAATCCCGGTAGGGGCAGACAGTTGTATGATGAATACGAATGTTTGTGCCCGAGTCTTGGATGTTGTATGTATTTAAGTATGTATTTATCTATATTATATAAGTATGTTTATCCGTTGCCTGGTACCCATAGTACACACAGCAAAGCAAATCGATATGCCCCCTCGTTGTCCATGTGTGTCATTCTATACACACATCCGCATTTATCCGCTGCCTTGAGCATTCACACTAACATGTTTTCTAACTACCTTCACAGCCCCCATATTGTATAGTTATTCAAACATGCTGGTGTTTTGTTCAATCGAAGCATAATTTCGCGACTTGTATTATGACCGTGGTGGCTCAGTCGTACTGACGCAGGGATATGAAACCTAGAGAACCTGGTTCGAATCCTGCAAAGAGTGTATCTTTTTTGTTTTCAATTTTAAACTGTTAATCCCAAAATAAAATCATGTTTACTTAAGAAAAAAAGGACGTAAAAGAATAAAATAATAAAATGCAATTATTGGTTCAAATTGTTTATTACAACATTGAATTATTATTATATTAGTCTCTATTTGTGTTATTATTATTATTACCAAAAGTAATTAAATTAGCAAAATAAAACTGCACACTTTTCCTTATAGAATAATATTCATAAAATAACACACACTTTAGAAGCCAGTATGATTTTATGTTTACTAAAAAGTTTTATGTCACTAACATAATAATTATCTTGCAAATTGAATACACAACCATACTCGTAAAAGGGCTTTTTTTAAGATGACACATAATTAATATCTTAAATTCTGGTTTATTAGGTTTAAGTCTGATAAAGATGAACGAAACGTTTTATTTGCGGACGTGTAAGTCAGTGGTGAAATGAATAGACATGTTAAATGACAGCCATTAACAATAACATCATTTCACACTGGGTTATAATCTCCACTTTGAAGTGACTAAGCTATCTCGATTTGTTTTGGATTTGGACACCAGGGCCCATCGATGACATCCAACCCCATAGCCTAAAGTAACACTGCCACTCTTTCTGCACTGTAAAACATTACTGTGTTTCTATATTTAATTAAGTTAATATATTTCGTCTTCATCACTAAAAATCACTACATTATTACACCAATCAAAGTCAAGATATTCACGAGCAAAGGTTTCTTCTATGCTGGTCCGTTAAAGCATATTTTTTGCTGGTCTACGGCAATGCAATCCTGCAGCATGCAGATGGTTTCGCACAGGTTGCAACGTAGCATTGTGTCTTGTTGCTGTGAAATGGGTCACTAGCGGGTGCGGCAACTACATAATGTCCAAACCAAATGGCAGGAGATGAGGCTTCAGGTTTAGGCCCAGAACGAATATTTTGATCGTGTCCGAAGTCTGCGTAAGGGTGAATCCATAATTGCACAGTCTTCCGCTGCAAAATAAATGAACTTTAAATAAAAACATTTTTCGTCAAAGAAAGTTGTTTAAAACATTACCGATAAAATAATAAGTCATTGTTTTTAACACCGTTTGTCTACTTACCCATATCAAAAAACGCCTAGCAATTCCTTATATAAATATATTGTTTTGCTCTTTTCAACAAAGATAAATGAAAATCCATGTTTTGCAAATCACAAGGTATTCGAAAGGCAAAATTAAACAGTTCGTAAGTGTAACACACGAAGCTAATAATGGCTGCCAGCGGTGACAGTTGTTTGTTCACAAAATCATATTATTAGAAATTTGAGGGTAGAAAACACTTTATATTGTTTAAGACGATAACGACCAAAATAGCCATCAGCTAGCAACTTTTAAACTCCAGTAAAAAGAGTCATACCTATTAATAATTATATTAAAAGAAAACACAATGCGTTTGCGTTTTTAACATATTATATAAGAGTAAAATTAAACATACAGCCTACTGCAACCACTATAAAATTAACAAGTTACGGAAAAAAATAAATTATAATTTCAACCTTATTTCAAGGCGCATAAAACAGCTTTTTACACAAATTGCAATACAGTAGTCGCAGAGTGGACATAATTCATAAATTCACCATGTAACTTGCATTCCTCGGTGGCCTAGCGGGCAAAGGCAGGTCGAAGATTTGACTCCTGCTCTAGTGAACAGAGTTCGTATCCGAAGAAAATGGTAAAATTACATTTTTGGATGTTATTTCAATGGCCATGCTGGTTGTGAGGAATATTGGTTTGGAATTGGAATCTCAGACTTGTTGAGAAATTATAATATAACATCGTCGCATCAGTGAGATTGTAACTACTCTTCGCTAGTAATAATAGTTCAATGCGTGGGATTGCATAAATTTGAAGATTCAAGGTCGAAGGAAGCTTCGATTCGGTTCTCTCGCTTACACTGGGGATGACAATATCCAATGTAAGATTAGGTAAAATATTTTTAGGACAGTCTAAATAAAAAAAATACTTTTACATTATTTGTGTAGAAGTAACTGAAACCGGAGATATTGAATTTTCAGCCTTTGAGTGTGACACGATACCGGGGGGGATTTTTTTCGTTTAATTTGTAATTATTTTTTACTTAATTTATTATAAACTAACTTAAATAGTTGTAACTTTCTTCATTGTTATTTTATAGTTAGTTGTTGTTTATTCAATAAACAGGTAATTTACAGCGACATTGCTCATTCATCTTGTTGCTAAAAAAATCTGTACTTAGGGGGTAGATTTTATGATCGAACTCACTCACACATTCACATGTCATTGATTCTACTTAACGTTCATGTCGATACTCAACACGCATAGACGTGTGCGTGGCTGTGCTTACCGCATTATTTGGCTGTGTGTACAAGCTTTGCTTAGTTTGGGGCTGGGTTAATTGGTGTAATTTGTCCGAAGATATTTATTTATTTATTTATTTACCCGTGCGCGAGTCCGACTCATTCTTGGCCGATTTTTATAAATAAAATAGAATTTAACGATAACTGTCTACATACTTAGGTACTGCACGATTTCTACTCCATGTTTGCGGAACCGCAGAATTTAATCAGCGGTTAGATAGGTTTTTATCTGAAAGATAGCCACAGGACCACCCAGCTTCTACAATTCATTACAACGTTACAAACAAACCTTGATCCGTCCATTTCCGCATCGATAAATCTTAACCGATAAAATTAGCAAATACTTAAAACTTCCGCACAAATTCTTCGTTACCCGACTATTATGAAGTCTGCGTTCTATAAAAAGATATATCAATGAGCGGGCGGAGAGATCATTTGGGTCTGCTAACGGCGCATCTGTCAGCAGGTCCTGGTTCCTAGCAGATCGCGTTCGACGCACAAATTGCTGCCGACTCTCTCGCCATTTCTGTGCACCTAGTAGATTTGGGGTATCGTATTCATTTTTTTCACTGTTTATACAATACAAATAGTAAACAAGTCTATTTGGAGTAAGAATTTGAGAGTTCGGCCGGTTTTTCATGAACTGAAATAGCCCAGCCCTTACATATTGTATTCTCACCTACAGATTCCTAGTGGGAACTAGTACAGCTCAAACCCTCTGTGTCTGATATCGTAAAATGGTATAAATTTATAATTTAACTATGCATAGACTAAATAAAAATAGCCTGCCAATGAAATTATAACGTTCACGGAACCTCATTTAGTAATTCCTTGTCTTCGTCACTCTTCACCTCGCTGTTATGTAAACATGCTTTTAAAAATCTAGCCTAGACCTAGACGGATCTAAAATAGCTGTTATTCTTCAGCTCATTTATTTTAAAGCAAAACTAAATGTTTTGAAAATATTTATTGCAGCGTAAAATGTAAACAAACATTATTTTACGGGAAATAGTAAAGCAAAAGTTTTAATACAGTCGTTCTCCATCGTACGGAGCTCCATCCAGTTCTGGTTGCCTGGTACCTTCCGGCGGCAGACCCCACCTGGGCCGGCAGCCGTTGTGGGTGAAGTAGCGCGGTATACGGTCGTCTCGGATTAGCTCGTACGCCAGCTGGGCTATGCCGCCCTGGTAGTCACTGATGCCAGTCTTCCAGAGACAGGGGCGAACGTAGCCATAAACTGGAAAAATACAATCATTTTCAACATGAAACTACCGTGAGACTCAATCATAATTACACATAAACGGATAACTCACGTATAAAAGTCGAGTGATGCTCGACATGTTTCGGACTATTTCGAAGTCCTTTTTCCAAGAGCGCTCGCCCCGGCGGCAGCGACACGAACACTGCGCGCCAGCGCTCTGCTCGCGCGGCTGTTCGACGCAACTGACAGCGGCGCACAACTACCCTCGTTTTCAACGTCATTTTTATTATTGTCAAATGTCGGGCAGCACACAACACTGATCACGTCACTACGTAAAGGTTCGCTCACACTCACCGTTTATCACTCGACTTTTATACGTGAGTTATCCGTTTATGTGTAAATACAATCATGTTTCTTTTACTGGCAGCTTTTTGTTGACTACTGTCATCCAAACTCAAATATTAAGTTAATTCGACCATTAACATTGCATGGATACATACAAATACAAACAAACATCGCAAGTAAATAAAAGTGTAAAAATATACTGTAGTTTTTAGATTGAAGAAAATCTAAACTTTCATGCCTAAACCGCAGAACTAATGAACTAACTAAAGATAGATGGGAACTTGGAGGACATACATTATATGAATCCCACTTCTTGCATAATTCCCGCAGGATTGGTAACCTAATTCTTACACCTGATAAATGTCTAAAAGATTCTCGTATCTAGTAGCTCTTAAAAATTAACATGGAATGAAGACAAAATTATATGCGTCTATTGAAACAAAAGAAATCCATAAACCTGTAACAGGAACAGACTTTGTTCTCTTTATCGATATTCATATTTTAGTCGATTATGCACAATTATTTATTATATGATCATAAAATTTAAACCTCATGCGATTGATTTATTCAAGAGATACAGGAGTTTGTTTATTTTCATTTCATTGTAGCGATGATGCGCCGTCATGACTAACTGCTATCACTCACCTCGCGCGTCCCCGGCGGCATAACAAATTGAAACATAATTTCAATAAGTTGACACATGTTTTTAATAAACGTCATGAATGACATGGGGGATTTTTATTCTGATCCGCAATTAAGTTGCGAAATTAAAGCAAATAAATTGATCTTTCAGCGGTTACATTAATTTTTGGTTATTTCTGATTTACATAAAAACCTCGTCGATCTAGCCCGTCCCACACGCTTAATACTGTAAAGTTGAATACTGTATTAAACTAGCCTATTTCGTAGGTATGCATTTTGTTTGAAAAAACGCTCAAATACCTTACTATTGCTTTCCTACTCATTGCTACTCTTTCCCCTAACCGTGCTGAAAGCACACACGGTTTCCCCATGGCGATAAGATTATTATACGAAGAAATGAAGATTTGTAACTATATTTCAAAAATAAAAACGATACTACAGACATAAAAATATTTCTTCACTACTACCACTACTTTATTTTATTCTGTGCAATAACTCTCCCTAGTGCTAGGTAAATAATGTAAATATCTGTTCCTACAACGTAAAAAAATTACATTCCAAACGTAACGGAAAAGCTGTAGGACTCACTACATATACCTTACTTAATAAAATAGTTCAGTATCGTCATTCTATTGCGGACTATTCCTAAAGGCAATGTCTGACTTCCATCCATCCATTAGCATCCCTCAAAACTACAATGCGAATACATACATACATACCCACCATCCCCCACAGGGTAGACATAGCCTAAGGTAACAAGACCCAAAGGCTAAGTTTAGCATAATTGTGGGCGTATAGGTGGAAAGGGGAATCGGTTCGAACCATTCGAAATAGGTACGTTAAAAAGTTTAGGAGTTTCGTAGAAATACGCAAATTTTTATCAATCTCTAGCGGTGCCTTCAGTAATGTGCTCTTTACTCATCTCCCCCCTTGTAATGTGACAATGTAACATGATTTTACCAACGCGATTGTACGATTCTTGAGTGTAAAATGCACACTAACTCCTAAGATGTGTCTTGAGGGGCTCCAGTGTGGGTTTGTCCATGTCACGCTCGTACAGGTCGCGCGCCACCTTCATCAGCTCCGTGTCCTTCATGGCGAGCTTGGCAGCCGGCGGTGGCTTCCACACTTCCTCTTCAGCTGGCTTGTCTGCCTCTTTGCAGGGAGGCTTCTTCTTTGGCCGCGGGACGAACGGCCGTGTCTTGAATACTGGCAAAGTTTAGAATTTATGTGCGTATTTTAGTATAAGGTGGAGGGAGGGATGGACAAGCGGATAAAAGAGCGATTGTTTATGAGTATTTTTTATCATTTTTTTCATTTTTTTTTCATTATCACTAAAAACTTTAGCTTAGAAAGGATAGTTAACAACTTGGAGTACCTAATCATCAATTCAGAGCCTCTAGTGTAAGTTTTCGCATATAAAAATGTCAAACACTATGAGAACAGTTTGTTGCCGTTTCGTTCCGCAAGTGGCGCTGCCAATTTTTTCATAGTAGGTAATTGAAACGTTTACGTGAACGCGTTCGAGACGTTTTTAAATGCGAAAACTTACACTAGACTCTAGTGACTAGAGGCTCAGGCCTTATACACGGAATTTCGATTTTCGAAGTTCGTTTCATGCGGTTCCGCTTCCACTCATTTATTTGGGAATGAGAGGGACAGTATGCTACGAACTTCCGAAATTGAAGTTCATTCTATCAACTGATTCTAACAAGAACAAAATCCTGAAATTTGATTATGGGTAGGTTTTACGTTTAGTATTAGTTCACTTGTAAACGAACGTACTGGGATCTAGATCGCCGCAGTACTCGTTGTAGTAGGTGGACTGTCCGCGCAAACTCTTCATGGTCTTTTTTATGAACGCCTCTGTCTCCTCGTCGGTCCATACTCTCTGAATAATGTGAAGAAAATACCTACTTACATAAAATGTAACAATTTTGGACAAGACGGTTATTTCGAGATCAAGAAAGTGTTTGATGCGTAGTGTATTATACTGATCCTGGTTATAACACTGTATTAATGATATTGTGGAAATACAGTTGAGTTCGCTGGAAACAGAACAAGCAAATGGAACTTTCTTTGTGTAGATATCTTTTCATTCAGATCTAAATGCTTAGGTATTATAATATTATGTCCAAATGTCAAGCAGTGAAAGAAGTTTGTAATACTTGCTAATAAGTCCGATATTCTATTAGTGTATGCAAATTCCTAGGTATAAATTAAGTAGCGACGTGACCTCAAAAACTACTCGATAAAAAATATAATCATAGCTTTGTCACACTATGTATTTCTTTTTTGCAGATTTAAGTAAATAAGTAATTTCTACGTACGTCTTCGGTCCCATGCTTGGGATCCATCCATTTTCCCTCAAGCTTCGCCCACCTCTGCTCAGGACGGCACCTTGGAATCAATTCATTATCCTAGAGTTATTGAAATTGTTGGACTCATAAAGCCCCAAAACAACTCGCTTAACAGAAGCGAAAAATGAACTCATACTCGTAAGTACCTAGCCTCGCTAGTTGGGCGGACTTATCACATCCCTGAGAAAAATTAAAAAGTACTGTAAAGACAGAACTATTACAACTGTCACAATATTTACTCTACTTTAACTAGCTTATGTAGGCAAGTAACCAGATTATTTGCGGCAATCTTTATAGAATCATAAACTCTGCGTTGCCTAGCTTAGGGATAAAAGGAACTGAGCTATACTTACATAATAGTTTTCCTGATAGGCTTGTCGCGGTATTCGTCGAAATATTCCGTTAGAAAAGACATCTTCACTCACAATTTAATAATGTACTTTAATTAAAAAGATGTATAAAAATTTACATACAGTAATGCGTCCCTACCGACACATAGGTAAATACTGTCATTGTATTTTTTAATCACCGCTTTGAAAAAGGTTTAACGAGTATTTCAGTGACATCTCTTTTCTTAAATGTTGTTAAAGTTTTGTCTAGTTTCTCTATGTTTATAGCAATGCGCCTGGTCAGCGAAAAGTAAGTTTTCGAAAATCTTTTTTGTATTGATAGTAATGAAAATTAACCGCGATTAGATAAGTGTACTGCGGTTGGCTTGGCTGCTTTGTAATGGTTGGCATGTAGGCAAGTTTTTCTTGAACTTTACCTTCATAATAAGTCCACCGTTATCGTGGGTTTGCATGTTGCACGATTATATTTTAGGCGTCACCAACATTTTTTCTGCAGTAGTTTTTTTCTTATAAGTACTTAATATTAAAGTTTATTACGAAGGGCGTCGTCAAGTAGGTTGTACCTACATACTTGATTTCGATTTTTGAGTTGCAGCTTCCTATTATAGCGCAATGTATTGTAGGTATAATTTAAATATTTTTAATAACCTTTTTACGATTTTTTGCCCACAATCATGCTAAACGTGGCCTTGAGGTCTTGTTACCTTAGGGTCTGACTATCCCGTAAGGAGGGATAGATAGACGTGATTTACGTATGCATATATGTATGTAAGATTTTCAGGTTTTTTTTAAGAATTTAAAATCAAACGCGGCTCAAATTCAGCTTTCATTTTTGAATTCTGCCAAATAAATAACTAAATTCAATAAATGCAATCATCTTGTCTTTTTATCTGTAATTTTATTGTACTGATTTGTGGTGTTCATTAAACAATACTTGTATTGTATTATAATAAAATTGTTGGTAAAAGGTTGACAACGCCTCGCTAACTCTTTTCGCCGACCTCTCCCTCGGTGACGTACAATTTTTATGCCGCGGTCGCTCGCTGTCAGACCGACCGTAGGAGAGCGTTTTTCCAGCGCGGCCCAAAAAAATATATTCCTTGAGACTGGTTACTTACAACACTTCACACTCACACTGAGCATTTTGTCCACAGCTTTTAATCAAGTCAGAAGGTAAAATTTAGGTATTTGTCTCCAATTTTATTGTGAAGTGATTATATTGTGATTGCACTGTGTATCAAGTTCCCCATCTGCACTGGGCCGCGTGGGAACTATAGCGAGTGTGCTCAGCAGTTAGGGACGTATAATATGGAGGCTGGAGATGACAATGGGGACTATCGTTTCTTTGCTCACCAGTTGGCGCCACTGTTGACTAAGGTCCAGAGGTATAGCTGTCAAAGGCGACTTTATAAGATCGGCGTCGAAACAAAGTTTTAAATCTTGAATCTCATTTAGTTTACTAATTATAAATAACTATCATCATATCGAGTAGCTATGCCGCAATGTTGTGAAGTTCCGTTTTGTTCGAAAAAAAAAAAACGCTTTCAAAGCGTTCACATTCATCGCCAAATAATACATATTTGCGATAATTTCACGAAGGAGATCACTTTTCAACAGGTATATGAAAGAAATCCTAATTTATATCACGAAGCCCGCCAAAACTAGTGAAAAGTGAATGTTATTGGACCTCACGCGACACTAGCGCCTCTAGTGGCAAATCCACACGCGATAGCCCCCATTGTATTGCACCTCCATGACCCCCCACGCACCCACCTGAACTGACAGAGACCCTGGCACGCTAACGTACGTCGCAGACAAGAAGCATTACAAACTATAGATCCTAGTAACTACCATATACTACCCTGTATGCTTTATATGTACAACATAAGCTATGTAATACGCGAACAAAATGGACACCAGCCATTTATGAAAAGGAGCTGGCATCTTTCAAAAAACGCAATCGCAGTTACCCGCAGTCTCAGGGCCCGCTGCGCCAACGCACACGGTCCGCTGGCGTGCCCGGCGCGAGTAAATCATGGCACCGCAACTATATTTAGCCGCGGCTTTCTCGTAAACGTATCTGCTGAAGGTCACCATCGATTAGCGATACCTACGCGTGTCCATCGCTTCCGCGAGCTCTCCTGACGGCCTGTCAGGAATCAAGGGCCACATTTACTGACGCACTCGTAATACATATTCACCATTACTTTCTCTCAAATCAGGGTCAGATTATCCATAAGGCGGATTAGCCAACTGCCTAGGGGCCCGCGCCGACTAGGGGCTCCGTGCGTGCACGCACCAGAAAAAAAAAACATTTTAAAAATGAATGAAAGGGTAAAGGAAAGGGGACCCGAGAATTGCGTTGCCTGGGGGCCTGATAGGGCTAATCTGACCGTCTCAAATGGTAGGGTTCTGAGGAATAAAAATGAACGCTCGATCAAACAATTAAAGAAAACGATATTCGAAACAAATTAAAGCTTTAGAAGAAAATAAAATGTGGAGACATATTGTCACGAAATGGCCCCAACTCTTCCGTTCACATCAGATCATATAATCATCATATAATCAAATTGACAACAATGGGAGAGTGGGAGGGGGGGGGGGGGGGGTATGCTACGAACATCTAACTTATGAGCAGACTATCTACAAACAGCTTTATGCTTGTGAACGTGAATGATATTACGAGACTGAACGCATTTGCCGAGCCCTTATTTGGATCGCAGAAGTTACCATTGTAAATCTGATAAACTGTGTTAATCATGCAAACTATTTGCTCCAATTATGTTCAAAAACGTATATCTTTAGCATGTGTATCTTTAACATGGGCAGGAAGGAATATACGCAGTAAAAATACAATAAAAATACAAATATATTGTTTACTTTGGACATATAATTATTAACATTAAAACGAGTACTTAACCAAAATTAAAAATAAGTGTACACGACACGATCGCAACGTCACAAAAACGTGTATCATTTGATAGTCAATAATATTCTAGTGATACTAAAAATAATATCTTAATTACTTCGTAATGTAGACTTTGCAGGGAAGAAACAGTGATATAGCCTGCGGAAGATCACAACTTTGCGGAAGAACTATTTCAAGACGTGGAGGGAAATTGAATACAACAATTCTGTTTGATTTTCACTGTTGACGTGTCTTAGGAACTTAAATTTTAAACAAAATTTTGTTATAAATGCTTGTTTCACATCTTTTACGCATCCCTCACGTTATATTAAAACTACAATGCATAAATCATAAACGCAGTGCTCGTTACAGTCGTTACGAAATGCTATCAACACTTTGGTCAACTATAAAATACCATGATTACTGCCTGCGGATCGAAGTAACTAATTGTTTGAGAAAAATACTCTGTACTCGGACAAGATGTACATTTGATGAAAAAAACAACCACTCGAGAGCTGTATAGCCGACCAAGTAACTGCTTTACCATTTATGATAGTTAGTCTGTATTACCATTTATGATAGTTCGTTTGTATATCAGAAAAAAAAACGATAAGGCATCGATTTCAATCAAATTTTTGGGATAATGCGGTCCAATCTATCGGTGCAATGATTTCGCCAATGTCGAAGTTGGATAAGACTTCTGGGCAGTAAAATTCCCCATCTTCAGTAATTCGGTAACAATAACTTCAATAATCAGTAAAAATGGTCTTCAAGGTTTCAAGCCGTACAGTGACTTGAAAGTGGTGAAGGAATGCCTTGGTCGAGTATACATGGTCTTGAGGCCATAAGATGTGACCACTAATCGTTCATTAACTAGCCTACATTTGTTTATTAAAAATAAATTGATGCTCTTCAATATATTGAGTGTTGAAAACGTAATTTCTCTTATTGTTCGTCTATACATCATTTATTTTGTTACAATTGCCTTTAGTTGGGTTTCATTCGCGTTGAAGTTGTTTAAAATTAAAATCAAATATAAAATTATATTGGGCACGAGCTGCTATTCCTGTGTTAAGGAAATGTAAGGAACATGGGCAATATTCTTAAAAATATCTCGCATTAACAATAATTTTACTGCGCTCGATCATAAAAATTACAAAGTTCACGCATATTTTCTTTAGTAAATTTGTTTACACCAAATAGTCAAAATGCAAAAAACATTAAATTTATGATTCAATTTAAATCGATTTGTAAAACAATATTCATCAATGTTACTGGTTGGCTAACAGCCTTTATATTTATTTACAATTACGTAAACATAGCGGAAACCCAACTTAGTACACGAAGGTCTAGAAGGCGCGAGGGCAGGGATTCGCCACAGCCAATTTCAATCCAAACTTGCAAATGTTCCCTAATAATTTTCAAGTCACAATAATATTACAAATTCATCCGCCACTCGTCTCTTTACAATCGAAAGGTACAAGCGAGTTACAAACAGAAGCCATCTTGATCCTTTTACATTACAAAGCTTGCGTTTCGCCGTCGACACAACTTCGTGACCATGAGCGGAGAAGTGACCTAACTCTAATTTCTCGTAAATAATAAAAATACGTTATTGCAATGGTATCAGCCTATCCGCTGAAGGCCACGTCACATCAATTCATCATAACCGCTATTTTTATCAAGCTTTATCATATCCAAGGTAACTTTTCGATGAGCAAATGTTATCTAAGACACACCTTGCAGAGAATGAAGATTTTCGCACAACAATTTGTCACTATTTGTCTCTGTTGCTCCCGCGTTGTTGCTCTCGCACTCGCACAGACAGCGAAAAACATCGACAGATCATTGTGCGAAATTTTTTAGTGTCCCTTGTAGGTTTCCCTCGCTACTTTATCAGGATACCTGGTTATTTTGACGGTAGCTACCCCAGCCCTGTACGCGGTCTCGTGTTAGAACCTCGCGCGGATGTAGACGGCGGCGACGTCGTGGTTGGCGTAGCCGAGCCGCTTGGCGTGCTTGAAGATCTCGTTGGTGGTGGCGGTGAGCGGCAGCGACTGCTCCAGCGCGTCGCCCAGCGCCAGCGCCAGCTTCAGGTCCTTCTGCATGTGCGTGAGCGGCTGGTGCGTCGAGTACGACGACTCGATCATCGCTGGAACGTGATAAAACAACGTTGATGGCATGCTCGCGCTAATGCTCGAGAAACCAAAGGTGAAAATATATGTATAGCCTCCCCCCCCCCTAAGGGCCGTGAGATCGAACTCGGACTAGTATCTTAGTATATTACCTATGATTAAATAATATATGCAAGGAGTTTATTGGTGTTTAACATTTTATCATTATTCTTATTTTTATTAGTTTAGTTATATGTATATTATTTCATTAAATTATATTGGTTGTTCATCTTATTATTATTATTAATCTATCTCGTATATTTATAGCCAATGTGATTGCCCGTATTGTAATATGACATACTAACATAAACTTACTTAATATTCGATTTTAACTAACAAAATATGGACCAAACCCTGTTGTCTGAAATAAACGATTTTTATTTTTATTAACGTTCGCAATCCGCGCTCAATGGTCTTCTCACTCAGAGTACATTGGCTAGCTTCTACGAGATCACGGAGATACATTCGGAAAAGGATACGAATCTTAAAGTATGAAACCTTTATTTTTAATAACTTTCCCGGGTCACCTAATGTTTTTCGATGGGGCATACACATAATTTTATTCGCTTCTCTCCGAGTGTTGAGCCAATATTTTTGACTATGTATTCTTTATACCCAGTCTAGCTAACCAATCTATTCTGTAAACTAAGTATGATGATACAAGTAAAGCAAAATGTTTTGACAAAAAGTCAGGTCAAGAGTACCCTAAACCTTGATGAACATGGATGAAGCGAAAAAGTTTCGTAGCAAGTGGAACAAAGTAGTCACCGCCTACCCCTATTAGCTAGGGAGCTGGCGAGCAAAATTTCTATATGATTAGCACACAAGGCAGACGTTATTAATAGTAATATTTATGCCCTAAGGAACATCAAGGACCCGGTCTGCCACCATGGTGGCGCTGCGTTGTAAATTTACAGCGTTTCAAAAATGTAAAAAAAAAAAAGTGTGCTATATTATGTGCACACGTCTGCCTCTGGGCCTGATGATTACAGTCATCCTAGAAACACAAAAAATCGAAAAGGCAGACATCCAGGGCTCTGACTTTTGTAGTATTAAATTTTTTAATTTATTTTTATGATTTAAAAAAATGTATATGAAATGCACACTTGGCAGACTTGAATTGTTCGATCAAAAACAATGAGAAGAACCACGGAAAAATAGTCTGCCATCATGGTGGTGCTGCGTTGTAAATTTACAGCGTTTCAAAAATGTTAAAAAAAAAAGGTATGCTATATTATGCGCACACGTCTGCCTCTTGGACTGATGTTTGAATTCCTTATGAAAACAAAGAAAATCGATGAGGCAGACGTTTAGGCCTCTGATATTCCAAAGGCAGACCATTTGATTTTTTTTTCTGAATTTAATTGATTTTTTCTGGTTGGCATTGAGAAAAAATATGATTGCATAGATTTCAGCTCCAGAAGTTTAGTCGTTGCCGTGCTTTTAGAGAATAATAATTAAACAAAATTGTATAAATAAAACTAAAAAATAACAATAATCCCATGCAATAGCTACACACGGCAATATTATCAGGTAAGCACCTACGCACGCTCGCGCCGTATCTATCCTGCTTACCGAATAGCTTTGCTGTATGCCTGCTAAGGGAATTCCGTGAATTTCAAACAGTTACACAGGTGAAAATCAGCGAGCAAAGTGTCTGCCCCATTTTTTTTCGAATCCACGGAGTCATAGTGAATCGAATGGGCGCAATGAGAACCGTGTGCAAATGACTTAGTAGAGCTTTTTTTTTTTACACTTTTAAGATTCCGTCCCATGATAATGCAGAGTCCTGAATGTCTGCCTCTTCGATTTTCTTCGTTTTCAAGATGATTGTGACCAATGAACTCCAGAGGCAGACATGTGCAAATGACTTAATACCCCCATTTTTTTAAGCAACTTCAATCCGCTGTAACGCGAAAACGCAGCGACATAGGACCTTAATTGATTGAACCAAATCGATTCGTAATGATTTAAACTGCACTCCACCTCAACGTGAAACGTGTGCAAATCATATACCGAAATGCTCGCCAGCTCCCTAACTATATAAAGAGGCGTGACGGTATGTATGTAAGCGAGTAAAACATGTAGCTACTTGTTTATATCGTGTCTATACACACACTATTGTCGTGTGCAGTACAGAGTACAGACCTCGCCCCTTCAGTATGAGATGCGGCGAGGCGAGCGGCGTGAGCGCCAGCACGTCCAGCAGGTCGGCCTGGTTGAGGCCGGCGCGGTCGGCCAGCGCCAGGCCCTCGGCCAGCGCCGCCAGCGACACGCCGCCGACCACCTGCAGCACCGAGTTCATCTTCGACGCGTTGCCGATGTCACCTACACAAGAAGCGAAATTTTTACAGTACCGCTTGGGAATGTTACGCCCCACTCCACGAGGTTTCGTCGAGTCCGTCGCGTCATGATTATAGGCGTGGAAACGTGTCAGAGTCATCAGGCATGAATGGATAAGGTACTCTACGCGTACTCATAGAGTACGCTGTTAATATGATCACAGTTTTATACTACTTAAATAGAAATTTGAAGAAAATTATGAGATTATCATATCACTACATGAGTATTAAAGACCAGGTAGACGACTATAAAATAATAAAAAGGGTGATAGTTCAGTAAAATCGGCATTTGCTTTTTATTATTTTGTGCTTGAAGTAACCATAATATGCCATTATTGAATATTTTGAACTATGCGACATGTTAGTTCCACTGACGCATTCGTGACGCTCTGAAATAAACATAAAAAGTAAGAGGAAATATTAAATACTTATAAACAACTAAACAAATACTTATAATAATAACTAATGAAAAAAAAGAAATAAAAAAACATAAATCGTGAATAAATTAACCAACTTAAAATAAGCGCTCAGCATTGACCGTTGACAGTGAAAAGTGCGAAAAGAAAAATACAAAACAAATACAAATTCTACTCTACTAAGTAAAAATAAAACACAAACTACGTTATTAAATCTATTTGATACCGCACCGTTGACGTCAAATTGCAATAAAAAGTGTACATTTCCCTAATTACTTTGGCCCACTGCGTTAATTACATTTTTATCTTATCAGGTAATGAAACTTGACGACTCGGAAAATACTGTCACAGAGTAATTACAACCTTAAGCCCTCAGTTTTAGTTGAAGGTAACTTTGTGATTTTAGTTTAAACGTCCTGGCATATCTTTAATTCTACTTTTTTTTACTGAAACCGTGGTCAATAAAGAAATAATTATTACCATTTCCTTTGGTGTTCTATACTTGCTTGGCTCGACTCCCACTGGTCAAGATTACAACTCGAGACTCCCACAGGTTTTAAAACAAACCTATGGGACTAAAGACCCATCCTACAGTTAGTTGTTAAGAAGAAATGACTGTTAAAAGTTTCTTACGGCGCGTTCTTCTTGATAATTTATGGTCTTTGCGAAAAGAGCCATTGGCGTAGCTTGCCTTAAGCGATCCCTTTATCAAAACATGTTGCGGGGCTCAACATTCTGTGAATTACATTTACGGCTAGGTTAGATTCGTTCAAAGAGCCCTTAGCGGCCCTTCAACTTTGACTTGGAAGTAGAATTAAAGTGAGGTAGATAGTGCGGTGCGGTATCAAATCTGGCAACGTCCAAGCGCCTCGCGCGCGCAACCGGAGACGTGGACTACTACCGAGGTAAAACGAGTTCTTGCTCATCGCCTTGAAGCACGACTGGCAGTCGTCGAACAGGGAGCGGTCGCCCGCCGCCAGCAGAATCAGAGTGCCTTCCTCGGCTTGCGTCTTCGACCCTTGGATCTGGAAGGAAAGCCGTTCTGTTACAATGTCCGCTATTAAGCGATAAGACCGCCTATTGTCTACTTTGTTCTTTGTTTCTGTATTGTTTTGTACTGATTTGTGGTGTTCAATAAAGAGTATTTGTATTGTATTGTATTGTAATGACCAAATGAAGACTTATTGTCTAACGCTCGGAATCACAGTCCCATTCACCATTTCTTTCTGTCAAACAAGTCTTCGACCCTTGGATCTGAAAGGAAAGCCGTTCTGTTACAATGCCCAAATGAAGCCTTATTGTCTAACGCTCGGGATCACAGTCGCATTCACCATTTTTTTCTGTCAAACAAAAATTTATGCATGAGTGTAGAAAGAGATGGTATATGTGATCGGAGGCGCCCGCGCGTTAGACAATTATTTAGTTCTCTGGTCCTAACTCCTAAGATTTAGATATTCTATATGGGAAAAAGACCTATCATGTCAAAAAATCGGTAAAGAAATGGGAACGTACAGTGCGAGTATATACATTTGGGAACAGATCTTTACTTGGGTCGACCGTTTTGCATGTCAATACAAGTTCTTTGTCGCAGAGATGCAAGATATTCCTGCCCCTCGGCCCTCTCTTTCCCACTGGGCATTTCATGCAGAGCTCGCGGACGATGAGAACTGAATTTACTCAATTTGTCGCCTTTGTTGTCACAGTCTATAGGACCTCATAATAAGTAAGACCCTGGTGTGGCGTGTTACCTGTGCCTCGAGGTAGCGGCCGCCCTTGCCGCCGACGGCCTCCACGATGTCGTGCGAGGTGTCAGCGTCCACGCTCGTCATCTCCACGTAGCCCTTGCCTTCCAGAGACGCGCAGTGCAACACACCGCAGTTGCCGAATACCATCTGAAACACAACATGGACTTGTTTAGTTTCTTGTTGTGACTCGCAAATAAGGTCCTACCTATTAACGTCGTTGTTTGATGGTGCGAATTAACTTCTACGTTTAACAATCGGATAGTCCTCCAAAGGTGGATTTACTAGAAAGAAGGCTTAGAAGGCTGAAGCCTAGGGTGGCAAATTTATAAAAAATATTATCGACTACAAAACTTGTATAGCCTACTGGCGGCAGATGTGTAAATCCGCCTCTGCAGTCCCCCGTCCATCTTGTGCAACTAGCTCTCGTGTCAGATCCAAAGACAGACTAAAGACGGAATCCTGTGATCTGCTTGAACGCACACAAGCGCAATGAAACTTTGCCAAGCAACCTAGCTGGAACCACGCACACGGCCACGCACAAGGCGTAGTGTAAAGCGGCTTCACTTTGTCGTTCGCATATCTCCGTGTTTACTTTATATTTGGTGTGAGGCTGGCTCGTTATTTACTTCCTTGTTTAATTGAAGGGAGGAAAGCGAGTTAGAAGCTAGAAGCCAAAGCCGGTTTAATAATTTACACGGCATGATAACTTCGCAGCAAAATAGGAGAGCGAAACGTTGCGTAGTTTAGGGCGCCGAATATACGAGGCAATTAATAATGTATGTCGCTTTGAACTTTGAACTGAAGTGCTGTCGTAGGAGGTACAACTACTATGCGAAAGAGCCAAGAGAGACAGGTAGGTTTAACTTGGCATTAAGAAATGAAAAAGGGAAAAGTTCATTCCTTTATTTAGCCATCTACTACTACGGCCCTGGCGGTTACATAACACTTAATTTTATGCTACTTTCATTGTATAGAATACGCTAAGGGAGGGGGATGACATCCTGAAACTGGCAAAATATGCGTGACATTATGCCCTAGCCTACACCTACACTTATCTAGTCAGCGAGAAGGCTATGCATAGCATGTTACTTTTGCGACAAATGTCAGTGATGTTTATACCTATGCATTATTCGACCTTAAAGCCGCGGGTGTTAACGTATTTTTTTTTGTGAGCAAAACTAGAAATGACCTAAGCACCCGCGGGTTCTGTTCTGTTCAATATAAAACATCAAGGTAAACGAACAACTACTCGAACTACTTCTATTCCTTAATAAAGGAAATGTATTGTGCTCGTCAACAATAACTTTGCAGCTTTTACTTAAATCAGCCAATCAGCTAATAGAGATTTGCAAAGGTATGGGGGAAGGAAAGGTCAGGGCGAGTTAGCTCGACCCGCGCCGTGACCTTACGCAGTAAACGGGTCAATGCTTCGCGGATACTTCGGGGAATCTTTTAGGGTGATCACGTTAAGATTACTACATTAAAATTCAGAACTTTTGGTAAATAATAGTTTCTTAAGTGTTGCTGTAATTTTGTTTAAGTAAATACTAGGTTTCAAGCCGGTGGCAGAATATAAGATGGGCTAGTCTCTCAACCCGTGGAAATATAAAAAAAACTTTAACGAGCTACATGTCTGTCAAAATTCTAGTCCTAAGGCTACGCTGAAGAGTAGAAAAAAAAAGAACCTAAATATTATTGCTATGTTCATAGATTTTAAGTCACATAGGTACATAGGGTGATGTTCGTTACTGTGACACTTACGACAACACCGTTAGCAAGCTTCATACGTAGACCCTGCTCAAGAGCTGGCACCAATTTTTGGGTAGGTATTTGAGGCAAGCTGAAAAGTCTGAAAACTTGTCATATAGCTCTCCTATTACACCCCGCTACTGCAGACCAGGCTGGTGAGTAGCGGGGCTAAAAAAATAAGCCAGACGATTTAGTGGGGCTTTTAAAATTGCGAGACGCGTGCAAAAATACTCTGGAGCTTTAGGACGGTCTTATCATTTTTATAATAGACATTCGTATGCCATAGCCACGCTGACCTATCCACTAGTACCCATCTCTAGCCTACTCTTTACCTGGTTGGTAAACGAGTGGATGGATTATGGTAATGTTGGTTCACCTCTTTGGCAGCCTGCGGGTCGGCAACGCACGAGAAGGTGATGTCAGCCTCTTCGACCACGTCGCACGGCGTCACTGCCACCGTGGCGCCCACCTTCTCGAAATCCTTGCACTGGGGACAACAATAACACTGCGTTACATTACATTTCATAAATGGATAAATAAATAACAGATACAGCACGAAGGGATATAACAAAAGTTATAAATCAACGTTGACTTTGAAGCTGCGCCTACTTTATCGGTAAAGGCGACATTTTGTACTGGAAGTAGACATATCGGATGGAAATCATTTTTTTTGTCCTAATAATTAAGTTATCTGTATTCCTATGGTATTTCTTAGACATAAAATCAAACAAAATCTGTACAATACAAATCGCATTATAATTATGTATAATCAGCGCCCTCTATTCCCGCAAGACTGCAATTACGATTACTAGAAACACCGCTAGATGGCGCAAAGCGTACCCCTCGCGAGTTGAATCAATAGCCGCGCCGCGCCAACGATCGCCGTCGCGTCAACGACCGGCCGGCCGCCACGCCACGCGCCGCCATTTTGATAATGGCCTTTTCGTGCTCGACACAAAAACGCACTGTGCTCGTTAAGCGGCAAAGGCCGTATACAACACCGACACACTATATCGTATGTTGGAAAACAGCATGCCGGTAACGGTTTGCATCCAGTACTCGTGTACCCGGAATTTTGCAGGGCGCCACGAATGATACCCAATGCCATGTTATACATAACATGATACATGTATCGATGGTCAGTGTTATCATTGTTCGATAATGGACTACAAATAGAGCATGGACTCTAAACATTTACATATTTAGCACATAATGCTCATCAAGTAATAATGGCACTCTAAATTACTTCAAAACTCAATTTACATTTTGATGACCTGCCAGAGGAAAGCAGATACATACATACCTATATAAATTCAGGGACACTAATATTGGTGACATTGAAAACAGTAGTTGGTATAATTATAAGTGCTGCTGTAGAATTTCCAGGTAGTTAGGTAGCTATTACCTAGTTGCTAAACGTCAAAACTGTAAATAGCTTTTGCTTACGTGAGAAGTTTAGGCAAAGCGTTTTATGTAGATAAGTACTAATAGCTCCTCTTAAAATTAGTTATCTTTATTGTACAAATATTTACATTTATCGACTGTTCAAAAGGCCGTACGACGATCGACGCTCATAAAACGACGCGGCGCTTAGAAGAGTTCGCAACAACATCGACGTCTGGTGTCAACGAAGGTCAATAGCAATGTTTGCTCAGATGCCGTCACAGACCGTTCAATGACAATTCGAGTGTTTAGCTTCACCCTCATAACGAGTTAGCTTTACCTTAGAACGTGTTAGTTTTACCTAACAGGAGCCTGGTCGTCCCACGCTCCGCCCAGACCGCCCTCGCATCAAAATTATCGGGAATTTTTACGAGTCGCCGGTTTACAGCGTCGCAAGTGTCGTTAACCGATCGAAACGGAAGTGTGCCAACAAGGAATACGAAATCTGCATGTAATCAAACAGTTGATTTGAGGACAAGCCGCTGAAACTTGAGACATAGGCAAATGTTTCGAAATGATGATATCGCATCGTGGTGCTGACCGAATGCGCTGCAGTTTGCACGCCTCAAACATAGCAAACTGGTTTTACTAAACTCTAGTCACCCTTGTTACTTACACGAGTTCGGTTTCGGCCTACATTATTCATAAAATTAGTGTCAGGGCCATAATGTTTCGAGACTGGTGAAATGATCAATACATCGTGGAAGAACACGTTAACGCCTAGTCACAGTCGACACTCCAATACTAACCTTTCAAAAGAAAAGTTGCATTTTGTCTGTTTGCCCAAAGCAAATATCAAATTGTCAGGTAAAGACCAACGATCGAACGCTAACAGAAACAAGCGTTTATAAATGAGATAGTCAATCTAAATCCCGTTGATAGGTATGGGTAACCACAGTAAAAATAATATCCTGAGTTCACATCCGTTATATTCCAACCGGTAAATTTTACTGCACGTTCCTTCGTCCGCGACGCGGAGCCAGATGGCGACGGACCTATTTTATGGAACGATATTAAAGGAACATTCTAGATCCATTTCATTATCATCATTGTCAAAAGATTGGCAAGGATCGTGAACACGCGGCATATCACATATATGCCATACTCGATTCATGCAAGTCATTGTTTTAGGCAATACGCGTTCTTTCACCGCTTTGCCGCCGTAGCCAATTGTCGTTAGACAATGAAACAAAGCAATCGAATAATGAATAGAATAATATTTGAGTGTATAACCACAGTTCTATTTTAAACAGATTAATATTACCATACCAACCCGGTTTTCGGTACTAGTTGTTCAACAAAGGGAAAATTCATATGATCGGTAAATTTACGCTTCAAAAGATTCCGCAACCTGGTAGAACTATCGCGCGTTTTGATCTCTTGATCACACCTGCTATGACTCGCTCATACTGTCTGTTCCATAGTAACGCAATGTAAAATACGAGTAGTCTTGACGCTTAATGGAGTTAATGTAATGAATACTAAAAGTGCTATAGGAGACTGCGCGCGGCGAACTGGTGAATATTACGCACTGGCACGTATGTGCTGAATGCGAATACCCAAGGATGAATGGTGTTGTGTTATGATTATGACGCACTCAATTAATACAGACAAATACCCGTTGAGAGACACTGGCCAGCCACATTTTTGGTGCCCGTCTTCGTAAAGTAGATAATGCACACTTTACATCTCAAATTTAATGAATTGAATAATTATAGTTTTCCATCGCCGCTGTCTTGCTAATACAGTGATTAAAAATGTGTATGTTCAAGAGAATGCGAGATAGCAACCGCTACAGACAATGGATAAGACGATCGTTAACGCAAAGACAAACAAAAAGTCGCACGTTAAGCATCTAATCAATCTTCTGGACTAGAATTGTACTATAATTTACCTGATAATTAGGTTTTTGATTGAACGTTTTACTGGAATTGATTAATTGATACGTCGAACTGTTCAGAAGTTGGCAACGTTCCCGCTGCGTATCAATTCTGGAAATCGGTTGTAAAAAACACTGCAGACAATAAATATTGCATTCTAGTGAATGATTTACACTTGTTATGCTATGGGACAGTTATTTAATGAAATGGGCAGAAGGTTGAATGATGCATGCGTTGAGCGGTGAGGCGTCACCGCGGCGCGCGGAGAAAGAATCCCAACGTGAGAGGACGTCGCCGCCAGGTACTAATGAAACTCTTTGTCGAGTTTTTTTTCTATTTAAAGCATCCGGAGACGACGACAATCCGCGCTAATTACACGTTATTCGACTACAAGGCGACTGGCGAACGATAGAAAAACTTGTAGCGACTAATCGTTAGTAGAACTATAAAAATTACGATGAATGCTGCGTATTACAAAAGGAGGTTAACGTAGACTAAAATCAGACATTAGATCTATTAGCCACAATCTGTGTAAAAAAACGAGCGCGAAAAAATTTAAGAACTTTCTAGAACAGCGAGTGACGCAGGCGGAACGTTCAAGACAGGAATGCGTTTATCCAATCGAAGACAGTCGTAAGGCGTAGATACAGGGAGCTGCAAACAGGATGGTACTATAAATAGGGCGCACCTGAGCGTTGTCGACCGGGTCACCCGGTGCGGCCGGACTTGCAGCACTGGAGTTATATTATATCGGACAACATGCACTGTAAACGGAATATAAAAGCGCATTTGATGTTCTTTTAAAAGAACCGAGGCTGCAAGATAACACGGGGCCACGCCTCTAGACACAATTGGTTTTCCATGCAAAGCGCTGCAACTATGGAACCAATTTCATCGCGAGCGACGAATATATTGCTGCTGCTTCAAACAAAAATATCTTTGTTGTAAAACAGGTGCATCGCGTTAACCATTCAAGGCGAGTTGGGTCTAATTAAGATTGGAAACTAGCTTCTTTAGCATGTGATAAACTACAGCGCCTCATTATATGGGGCCGGGGATTGGGTTTGGCGGTAGATATCGCAGGCTACATAGCAGATAACGTTATCATCGGGGGTGTTATCGCCGGCTTGCAATAACGAATGGGTTGAGCTCGTCATTTGCGTCACCGGCCGCCAATTCCGAGAGCGTACTCTGTGTACTCGGTGAATGCTGATGACGGTATTCGCGTGCCGAGCAACACCTGCAGATTCTTAACGCTTGTTTAGTACAATTATGACATTGGCTGCGATTACGCAACCGCTGTTCCGTATTGATTTAAGTCGTCCTAGTCGGTAGGACACCTATTGATCACGCTGGCGAAAACTTTGCGCATTACACACGGCTAAGTGGCCGTGGAGAAGGGGTTGCATTGTACCGCCAAGGTCGTCGCTGCATTGGCGACATTTACACAAACATCCGGACAGTTTCCAAAACTAATAAAAACTTGGCAATTGCCTGTTAGTATATCTCTAGTTGCGAGTTGCTTTTAGCTCTGTGACGTTCAAATAATTTATTGTTTTACCGGGTTGCTCGTCACCTTTAGAAGTGTCATTACACGGATATCTAAGCATTAGCGAATGATCCGAACTAATGCAGCTAATAAGGACAAAGGTTGAGCCTTGACCAGCTAGCTGTATACACACATATATATGGATTTAGCGAGCATGCATTAGGTACTGAATAAATTAGGCATTCTGCTCCTGCGTGATAATTGCTTAGTTTAATATGAGTAACTTAAAACTTTACACGTGTATCATTAGAAAATTAAACACTGATAAGTACCTACTCATTCTTTTATCATAAGTTTATAATCAAAATGTAATAGCTAACATTAAATTACATTTTCCTGAATTTAATCGTAATCTTTAGAATGTGTTATTTCTGTTCGAAATTGGAACGTTCCATCAAATGAGTCGCATCTTGATAGGTGCAGCAATCGAATTTAAAAAGGTGGAAAATTGTTACAGCATTTCACCATTCTTAACAAAATGACATGAATCTACACAAAGCGTGACTAGACCTTGAACGACGAAGCCTGCCAGAGTAATTATTATTGATAAATTATTATTTTTCCTCAAATACACACTTCTTTCAAGCTGTTCAAAATGGTTGAGCTATAAGTAGGGCTTCCTCAAGCAGTTAATTTGTCTAGTCATTCCATTTAAGTAATAATAACTTTAAATAACATATTTTAATAATTCAAATATGAACCGAACAGGTATGTATACTGCCCATTATAACACACACATATAAATCACGTCTTTATTAATCCCCGCCCTTTAAGTAATGAGGAAAAAGAATGAGAAGCAGTATTTCCAATCAAACTGCACTACAATCTCACCCACTTATCCATATTCCATTTCAATTACTTATATTTAGTGTTGTTTTCACGCTACCTAGAGCAATAAGGATCATGGGAAGAAAATTGCAATTTGTCTACATGGTATTATTGCAAAAGGGTGACGGCACCCGGCTGCGGTGTTATCGAACCGAACAATGGAATAACAAATTGTTGTTTGGTTTGAGTTTGAGAGAATTGCAGAAGGTTCCACATTCCTTTAGCTACGATTGTAGAAACTAAATAACTTCATTTAAAATCCTAGTCCTTGTAATTGTGGTCTCTAAGACCACATTGTATCGTCCCGAGAGCAAAGAAAGGTAATGCAACGTACAGCATTTAACGGACGACGATTTAGAAATATGTTTTCAACGCTTCAATTTAATTAATTATTGGACCAAACGCTTCATGCGTCAACGGCCGCGACCGCAAAAGCAAATTGAATGTAAAGTTTCCATCGTAACCTTTAATACGGGACCGGATTATCGCTTAGCCGCGTAAAAGCAAT
The DNA here is from genome assembly GCA_932294345.1 of Pandemis cinnamomeana. Classification (NCBI taxonomy): domain Eukaryota; kingdom Metazoa; phylum Arthropoda; class Insecta; order Lepidoptera; family Tortricidae; genus Pandemis; species Pandemis cinnamomeana. Next base: position 12,309,586 of record OW028721.1, read on the forward strand.
AATCAGGTGGTACAGTTGCCAGAGATACCCGGTAATTGGTCACCACAACACTATCTACTAAACGTCTCGAGTTCATGTTACGATTGTCGATTATCGAAAACACTAAATTGATACGCCAAGAGTAGGTAGTTTTGGTTATTGGCCTAGCCAAGTGCTTGTGTGTTCGATCTCTCCTGGATATTTAAATTTTCACAAAGTCTGAGACTATTCAGAGGATATACATTTCCGAGTGTAGCACACAAACGCACGAACCAAATAGGTAAATAGGGCATTCTGGTGTGTCGCAGTTTCAACGAAACTGGAATTGAATTAATAAGGTAAATATAACGAGAAGCAATCAAGGGTCTAATTAGTGACGTGACGTAACAGTCGGTGCAAAAGCGTGTTTTTCTCCACGGGCCGGCCGCTCGTCCGCGGCAACTGGCTGATTAAAACAGAATAGCTATTTACGTATTTACACTCTACTTCTTTTCTAGAGCCCGTCCGTGGAAATCCATATCATTTAAATAATAATGGTGCCACAATAGTTATTGTGCGGTTGCGATTAATTTCTCAGCAAATCTATCTCCGTCCGTCTTCGTAGTACCCGAAACCTATGAATAATTCTTCCGTGAATTCAATAACTCACGGCCACGAAAACATAGCTTCAAACAAATACAACACCGTATACAATTCAACAAAACAGATTTGTTACAACGTGAATTCGAACCGGTATGCTAAGAAAAGCGAACGTGACAAAAACTTGTCTAAATAAAATATGCATGAATTATCTTCGCGTTTGTTATGTGATACGTCGCAAATGCCAAATGTACACAACTGTATGAGGATTAAGGTCTTTGCGGGTCTTCGGGGGATTACTGCATAATACGTTATGTACTCACGATAAAACGTTGCTCCATTTCCACCAATACTACATCACGCTACATTTCAAAATCGTGTGGCATTATATCAACTTGAGTCTATATCAAACTGTAGCCATTGTTGCCCATACAATGCGGGCAATATTTGAAGTGTTTTTGGGTTTTTTTTCATTAATGCCAATTAGGGGAAGCTCTTAATTCAATCGCAGGTTTATCGATAATGAATTGACAACAGATATGATATATAGGCATACACGTATTGTATCCTTTACTGGTAGCCCGACATAACATTTCATATTTTTATTTTTATTATTTGTTGGCTTTGTATCTGCTGCATAAAAGCAAAGTTTAAAAACACACCTAACATAACCGCATAACACCGCTATCGAAATAGGGTAGACAAAAAATGGGATAGACAATAGGCTTTCGGTAAAAATAGTCAAGATATACTGAAATAGCAGCCAAGCCTTCCGTTACGTAATAGGTTAGTAAAGTGAGGCTAACAAGAGGAAATGGAGCTGGTAATTTATTATTCAGGCTCGGCAGCTCCTAATTTTGCACCTTTGCTCATTTGGCAAAGATCCAGGGACGCTTGTTATCAATCGGAAATAAAAATAAAAAAATTAACATCTTTGATATGGAAAGAATAACGACTTTTGTTTGAGTATACGTATAGGTATCTAGTAAATTTAGAATATGTTACAATAAATTTACATCTTGATTACTAAATTGTCGCACCAACAGTCTTCGACGCGCCGCTCTACGTCACGCGAACTGTAGGGATACCTACTCGCGGCAACACACAACTGTATACGAACATTTTTTTTAACTATTCTGTTATTCCACAAGAAATTACCACATTTATCAGAGAGCGGCGAGTTGTTATCATTTTGTGTACATTCACGGTTCAAATCAAGGCTCATGGGCAAACGCTAGCAGGGGTGTATAAATGACGAACGAAAGTATTTCATTATTCATTCAGCTAGCAAAATTGTTGTGAAAGGGACAAAACCAGTTTCCTTCCACGCTGGTCTAGGAGCAAACAAAAAACATAGAATGTACCAGTCGCTTCTCATTCCATGCATATGAGGAAATGGGTGAGAATCTTAGGAATCATGTTATAGGCGATGCAGCTAAGAACCTACCACTCTTTTGATTCCCCTTTTCACCTATACGCCCACTATCATGCTAAACGAGGCCTTTAGGTCTTGTTACCTTAGGCTCTGTCTACCCCGTAAGGGATAAAGATGTGATTTATGTATGTATGTACAAAACAATCCACCTACGCAAATGAAAACTAATTTATCCATCCATACAAATGATAAAATCAAACTTTGCAAGTGTGGGCGATATGCGTATTAAAAGTTTCGTCTCGACAGTTACTAAAGTAGAATCGTACTTGGATTAAATTTTAAAAAATATTATGTGTTATTTATTATAACAGCTATAAATACGTATGTACGCGTGTTGCAAAGTGAACGTCCTTGAGGGTCCGCGATTCGCGCCCACGCGAAGCCGAACTGTACTTTTGCTTTTTGAGATAGCACTTGGCGTTGGCTGCCTACGTCAGCTGATCATCTATCTCAGGTAGGGTTGCCATCTCTAAAATTTGGAAAACAGGACAAGACGCGTGAAAACCCCGGATTTTATAGTCCGAAAGCCGGACATTAGGCCAGGGTCGATACCTTTGAAAATGATAAAAAGTAAAATAAAATTATAGTAGGATGAAACCCATCAGAAAAGGTAGAGAATATTACAAAAATGAAAGGAAAAATAAATTACGGTCGATCTGAGGTCGGGAAGAGGGGGGGGGGGGAGTTTTTAAGGGTTAAAAACGGTTTATCTCGATTTCCGGCGAAACTACAAGTCTTATGAAAAAAAGTTAAATCGCAAAGTTGTAGGTAATAAAAAGGTCTACAACTTTTGTTTTCACACTTTTTTCACATAACCTCAAAATTTATGAGAAAAATTCAAATAACCAAGTTTTTGGTTTTTTATTTTTATCTTTTGCAAAAATAATTATTTTTTCACGAAACTTGGTGAAAACTTACCTTTTTATGTCCCGAACATACAGTAATTTTTTTGATTTAAAAGATTCATTTATTCACAATGAATAACGTAACCAGTATAAAGTATCGAAATTCAATAGTACGATTTACATGTATATTTATATATTATGAGATTTTCTATGACATAAATGTAATTAAAATTTAATAAATCAACTTTATTACTGAAAAAAATCGCAGCAGTCACATTTTTAGATGAAATCCCCTTCAAATCCAATTTTTTTTAATATTAAAAAAACAATTTTCGAATGTTTTTTGCAATCTTTATGTTTTATGGATTCGTATTTTTTATCAATGTAACATGAAATCTTACGTTTAACGAATAATTAAAGTTTTAATTTTAATAAATAGCTCAAAATTGAACATAATGTTCTTTTCGTTCATTTGCATTTTCTGAGAACATTTACCATAGTAATGTATATATTTTTTTATACCATCAAAAAGTAGAGATTTCAACGAACAAAACAGGCACCGACTTTTTTAAAAAAGCAGATATTTTGACGTGAGAATTTTCGATTGAAAATTAGGGTGCTTTTTCGATAATTAGTCAAAATAAGGTGAAAAAATGAATCTTTTAAATCAAAAAATTACTGTATGTTCGGGACATAAAAAGGTAAGTTTTCACCAAGTTTCGTGAAAAAATAATTATTTTTGCAAAAGATAAAAATAAAAACCAAAAACTTGGTAATTTGAATTTTTCTCATAAATTCTGAGGTTATGTGAAAAAAGGGTGAAAACAAAAGTTGTAGACCTTTTTATTACCTACAACTTTGCGATTTAACTTTTTTTCATAAGACTTGTAGTTTTCCCGGAAATCGAGATAAACCGTTTTTCACCCTTAAATACTCCCCCCCCCCCCTTCCCGACCTCAGATCGACCGTAATTTATTTTTCCTTTCATTTTTGTAATATTCTCTCCCTTTTCTAATGGGTTTCATCCTACTATAATTTTATTTTGTCTCAAAAATTATCGACCCTGGCCTACATGTCGACAAGATCGTGACGGGAGGGGTGGGGGAACGGTGAATATACTTGGTTCGTCGGTTGATCGTGGTGTGCGAGCATAGTGCGTGTCTCGCGGGCGGCACATTTTTTTTTTATTTATTTATATTTTAAAACCCGGTCTACAAATGAAACCTTCCCCGGACGCTCCCCGGATGCCCTCTAAACTAGGACAAATCCGGGGAAACCCGGACGGATGGCAACCTTAATCTCAGGAAACGCAACCTACAATCAATTTTATCAGCGAACGAAGACGTGTCGTTTAAGTTTGAACGGGATGTCACAACTCCACGTTGCTTGCGCGTCTCTGCTTTGTTTCATTTATGTATTCTCGAAAGTTAATGTCAAACGTCATGAGTGAAAGCGCATCTTGTGAAGATTTCGCTCAGTGGACGAGCGCGTTCTGCTCGTATTTAAATAATATGGGTGCAGTGCGGTCATTGCACAAAAGCTATTACAGGTTTCAATGTGTAATTATTGCGCTACAACTGCACTCTGTAAGGCCAATCGTTTACAGTAGTTCGGTACAAATGCAATAGGTATATACCTGGCAGAGGTTGTTTAAAGAAACATCAATTGAAGCGATTACTTCGACATTAACGGGGCACGGTCAGGTGCTCTATAATTCAGCTGTCAGCACGAGACTTGTCTATATCTTAACGTAACGTAATGGTCCGTTAATTTAATTCTAGCGAAACCTGATAGATTGGTAGTACTATGGAGTCGATAGCACTATCGCCAACGCACGCCTCGCGGGACCTATCACGATTTACGACACATTTTATGTCGTCCGTCATTGTTTACGACTAGGCCCGTACCGATTTGTTAACCTTTCGTAATAAGCGTGTATATCGCTCTAACTTACAACTTCATTTTCGTAATTTGATCTGATTGATTAAATCGAAAATACTTAACTCTTTAACATTTACTTATCTGTAATTCAACTTCCTGAAATCTTACGAAACCGGAGTTGATATGATATGAAATGAATACGACCAACCTCCGGCTCCGGCTCATTACAAATTACAATACAATATATAATTACAACAATACAATACAATAATTAAACGCTCAAGAATAAATAGTTTTACCGTTACCCAGGGTTACTATTCAGTCTAGAATTATCCGTATTGCGAGAGTGCTTGAGGTTCCCAATAAGCTCTTAAAACAAGACACACAGATCCATATTCGAATACAAAGTGTAAATAATAATCAGTAGCAGACAGAAGATCGAATTAGAACACCAGAAGTAGAGACTGCACTGAGAAGCCTTAGCGGAACACGAATACGGGGCAAGGCTAAGACAGTTTCACAATTTACATTCACGTGCATAGCGAGAGACGCTAGCCTGGGTGGTCGATGCGAGTATTTTTACACTGCTCACACTCGCGGAGAAGTCATTAGAGCGAGCAAGACAGTTATCTGCGTATGCGAGTGCATTTTTAGCGGATAAAAATTAACTAAGTTTATAATTTTAAAAAAAGCTGTCTCGTGTCGTCGCGCGATCGAGAAGTCACGTGCGAATGTATAAATAGTAGTACGTTGGCGGCGCGGGCGCTTCCAATAAGCTCGCAGTTTAGAACGTCGAAATTGGGAGATTTGTTTGGTCTCGTTTTATTTCCATTGTGGGTAACGAGACGATCTACGTCACTGAATGTTCAAAGTGGAATTTTTGTCATTTTATCAACCAAGATAATAAACTTTTGAATACAATTGAAGTCGGGCTTGGGTAAAAGACACTTTAAAGGAAAATATGTTTTGTGCCAATACGTTTTAAGTAATATCGACAGGGATGACGATGGCAAATAATAGCGCAGAACAAAGGGAGTGGTCCTTGAAACGCGACCTGAACTCTGAAATTGGACATTAATCATACTTGAAAGAAAAAAAGAAAAAAAATATTTATGACAAACACAATTGGTTAGGTATAGGAAACAAAAAACAATTAAAAAAATCTGTAGATGAATAGTTTATCACAACATGGTCCCAACTCAGCATTTGCTGGCCTTACGGCCAGCGCCTGGTCTTCCATTGGGCCCATCGGGTGATACAAACAATTAAAAATACAATGGATATATATAAAACATAAACATATAATTATAATACACTTCGATGCGGTTGTATATAACGCGTCTGATGTGACGGTTGAAGAATGACCCACCCACCGAACTCATGTACAAATTAAGATAAAAACATTATCGACTTTTATTTGGAGCAACAAAAATAAAGATGTTTTCATAAACGCCCGTGCCGCCAGAACTGATACCGACCAAGTATTTCATGTCATTAGTTAATGAAATGAACTATGTTTGATGTTGGCATACCCTTGGGACATGAAGCTTTCTAACATTTAACTCGCTTTATATCCATTAGTATAATTCACAGATGCACGACATTCAGACATCAGAAGGTGAATAGACTTTTGAAAACTGGACAAGGGTAGAAACGTTTTAAAAGTCGTGCTTTTGAGGACAATTGGCGGAATAACGGTTGTTAAAATGCGAAAGTGTTGCGCAGGTAAGACCGCCGGCTAATACAGCATTCACTTTTTGATATAGACAACCAAAACACATTTTTAAGGAGCTGGGCAAAGGACGTCAGAAGGCGAAAAGCATATGCTCGAACTAGCTACTGTATTGAATCTTCCGATTATTTTCGCCATAAAGGGCTGGAAGTTCAACAAAAGAAACTTCAACAAAACTGTAACGATAATCAGAGTAGTAATACGATCCGTTTCTATTTATCTATATCAGTATCCGTAGTGTCGCGTCCGTCGCCTACAGTGTCAACACGAGGCGTCTGCTATAAAGATTATCAGAAAGTAATCGAACTGTCACATCAATCAACTACGCCAGCCAGAGCGGCTGGCGCGAGAAAACACGACTCATCCGCGACTACATACCAATGTTAGTGCGTAGTGAGATGCGAACTAACGTACAGTCCGCGAGCTCTTAAATATAGACCGACCGCTTAAATGAGTCCTCGGACGCGCGGTGCTGGGGCGCGAGGTGTGACGACAAAGGGGGCCGAGAGAGGTGCGGGCGGCAGGCGCACTACCCGCCCGCACCTCTCGGTCCCCTTTGTTGTCCTACCCTGCGCCCCTGTGCCGCGCGGGCGAGGACTCATTTAAGCGGTCGGGCTAAAGAATGCCATTCGGGTTCCGGTTACCAACGGCCGATTCAAGTATCAAACCCATAAGATTGAGTGAGACAGCAAGACAAACCCGAATGGCTGAGCTCACGGACTGTAGGATAGCTTACATTTAGGAAGCGATAAGCAAGGAGACGGGCTCGTCGATCAGCTACACCCACGTACTGAGATTGAGAAGCATCTGTTATCATTATTACATCACGTGCGTAAATGAATTCAAATCACATAGTTAATAATGACTGTTATTCATCAATCCCCTTTTAATCCAAAGCAATAATTTTTACGAAAGTATCAATGCTATTTCAAGTAGGTAGGTACGTTTGGTTATTCTGAACAGTGTTTTTACAAGAAGAAGCAACGGATCGATGCTTGATGGTCGTACTCGCTTTACTTAAAAACTTACAAACTCTTAGTACACATATTATATTTCAGAAAACAAAAAACTCCCCCTTTGCACGAAGCCGCAAGCAAACGCTGGCAAGTTTTAAATGAAATGATAATACGCATAATATTTCGCGTAAGTATAACACAGCGATAATTCATTATGAACGTGCAATAACAATGGCATTTCGTTTTAGCAACGATATTCCAAGTCCTAACCAAGACATAGCCCTTATTCCCAAACCAATGACGTAATTCAGAATAGAGCGCGGAATAATATTACGAATTTCTTTAGAAAATGGAATGAGCGATGAATGTGCGATATATCAAGTCGGTGCCCTTTTGCGACTGCTATACAGCGTTTATAACTACGGCATAGTTAGTCGACACAACTCCTATAATAACGTGATATAACGGTCGGGGTCATGACATCAGTCACGAATTGCGAATTTTGTACAAACTCAAAGCACTTTAGAATTAGAAATTATGACGCTGGAGTCTCGTAAATTTAGAAGTCTTGTCTGTGCCGCACCGTCTACGTTCGAATAGTTTTTAGACAAAAATATACAGCTTGGTAGAATGTCAGCCAGCGGTCGTCATATCTTGTTTTTTGCAATAAGAAATAACTCTGTAACTCCGTTCACGTCGGGGATCAACACGAGTCTAGACAATGAAATTAAAAGAGACAGTAGACACACTAAAAAGGTTACAAAGATTTCATAATTGAAATATCGGCTTAGCCAATCCAGGTGTTTTATTATCAAAATCATAAAAATAAAAACAAAAATCACCACAGCTAATTCCTTGTAAACGATAAGCTATAGTTACAATTGCATGCGTCAGATTAGAGCATCTGATACTGTTTATGAAACTTTTCATAACTATCTACGTGACAATTGAATCTCATGATATGATTGTGACCGAATCTACTTCCCTGTGATCAGACGAGAGTAGGTATCCTGAGATAAACGCAATTTTCTATCCAATAAAATAAGAGAACGCAATACTTCCTCTAGTTCTGTATGGACTCCGTTCTACAATGTACATAGTACCTATTTACGTGCAAGGCCGTTATATCTTCGGATTTCGCCCTACTTGGATAATTATACCCCGGACCAGACAGTGTCAAACTGACACAGCCCCAGCTATCGTCTTCGCAAGAAGGAACTCGCCAAAGATTATTGTATCGACTTGTTCTTATTAATTTTCCTGATATCATGAGGTAAATCTAGTTAGTGACCTACTGCGTATGTTAAGAAGTTATTGTCTGCCTAAGTTTTTATCAACTTAGGGAAAAAGATTTTATAATCAATTCTGCTTCCAAACCATTTAATTAATTCAGTGACCACGAACTTAGGGCATTATATTTAAAATGACGATAGCGGCTATCTGTGCGATATCACTTTTTTTTTATTTGGTCTGATAATGCAAATCATATTTTAGCAGCTTTATAAAATATGGATGGATGTGGATGCTGCGAATAACAATAAGGTTCGGTGACCAAGACCGTGACTACGGAGCCCATTCAGCATGCCAATTAAAATGCGCGTCGCGAATGCGTTAAGTCAAAATTATAAAGCACTTAAGTAAAGGCGTCAACCTTAATAAATAACCTTGATCAATAAAAAGTACTAGACTAAGTTCCACGAACGGATACGGTGAGGGCAGTTCAAACTACGCCTCGCCGTGTGCATTGTGTGCATAAATGCGGCAAAGTTCGCCAAGCAAACCAGTTCAAGGCAAGGGTAGTTTCAACCGCCCTCACTTTGCCGTTCCCAGAACTCAGTTTTTATATTTGATCTGAGGCGTTAACGAACTGTAATGGATCGTGAACTCGGTCTAGTATAATGTGTATTTTTAAAGATACACTGCCTACGCCGATGTAGGTATTTATGTATGTTTGTCTCTGTTGATTGCACTTCGCCAAAGTGCGGATTGCGCTAAAATTTAGTGGGTAGGTAGACATACACGTGTGACTCCTTACTGTGGTATGATTTAGATATCAGGTATATCTAATATTGACTTAAAGGTGATAGAATAAATTAAACTACGCAGGAAGCCCGCCGGTTGTTAAAAATGATTGAAAATGTTAAAATCAAGTTTTCTACGTAGGTAGCTATAATAATTGAGGTCAACAAAATGAACAAGGCAAAGCAATTCTGAGTTCTCGAAACTAATGGGTATTGTATGAACAATACCTACCAGTTTATTGTTTTGTACCTACAGTTTGGCCTATGCCCCGAGTAGGTAGTGTAGGTACCTACTTAAATATTTTTATTATACTTTATTCATTTATTATTGCAAAAACCTGTTTAGCATACAAAATGCGTAAGCTTATACCTATAGGTACTACGTATACGAGCTATCAAGCATCGTGTTACATGGGTATCGCTTATCTACAACGCGCTATTTAACTGCAATTCTATTAGTTCATCAATTATTACGCGATTGGTTTGAGAATGAACACGCTAGGATCTAGAAAGGCTCAAGGTTTTATCCAAGTCTGCGGCTGCGGAATCGAAGTGACTAGCGAGTAGCGACTACTAGCGAGCATGGATGTCGGTCAACTATTGCGGCATTTGCGGCACGGTATCTACAACCGAAGTTTTGTTTCGTTACTAAGACATAACTTAGGTAACTGATCATTAAAGACGGCGCTATGAGAAATTTTATTGTCCATAGATGTAGCCGTAATTAGATTCCTATAGGTATCAATGTTTATTTTGCTCCATTCTGACGCGTAATGTTGAAGCTACTTTACCTATTCATAAGACTCAAATTAAGTATAGGCGCACAACATTTTATGCAATAAAGGGCTTTTAGTTTTGAACCCTCTACAAGTTCAAACAGCGATTACTAATTAATGTACATAAAATATACTTTTATTGTTCACCGCCGCCAAAGCCAAGAAAATTCCAAGTGCAAGAATGAATCGCGGTGCTGTGGACATTACCTACGGCGCGCTTCCGAAAGCACTTTCGCCTACATTCGGCTCGCGTCGGCCATCTTCGCTCCCCACAGCTGACTGGGCCAATGCGCGAGCGAGAGCGAGATGGCGGCGCCAAGAGCGTGCGACAGAGACGCCCCGCCGCGCAGCTCCCAACGCCGCCATTTATTTCTTTCTAGTGCCCGCAGCCGTCGTAGTGACAGCGTACTTCATTATCGCGAGAACTAAAATTCGTTTTACTTGTGAAATTTATATATTAAATTCAATGATATTGTCATAAAAAGGTGCGAGTGCAAACTATACGTGGGAATTTACAATGATATCGCGTGTGTTGTATGGATAAAGGAGATTCCTTTGCAGTGAAGTATGGCTGGCTTAACCGTGTCCGTTGTCAACACAAAATAAAGTGGATTATGCAAGTTGGAGTAAAATGTGGACGGTTATTAGGTAAATGTCGTACTTTATATGATTTCTATCGTTTAGTGCGACGGTGTATGCTGGTGGCCGGTGTCACGGAATGTTCTAAGGAGAAAGGTGTTCCAGTTGCCTAAGTTAAAACATACGTTCATGATCATGAGTCGGCTGCTCCGACTGTTCTTTAAACAAGTACGGTGGACAATATTACAATACCTAACCGCTTTTAGCGGTCTGCGGCTAGCGCTAGCCTCACACAAAGTGTTTACTAAAATGTGTCAGAATGTGGAACAAATCTTTTGTCCGAAGCATTATGGTACGTTTAATGTTTTGATAAGCCACTTTGGTATAACAAGATTAAAATTAGGCTCGTTTTGCATAGTTTTTTCGTATTGACACATGAACAGGAAAACTAGAATAAATCTTAATTATTAGTTTGTGACTGAGGTTATGATAAAAATGTTTTAATGTTTTTTTTTGTAATATTGCGATTAAATTTACATTGATGAATTAATCCAATATTTTGACCAAATGTCGGAGTAACATATTTTAAATGATTACCTTTGTACAATAAGAGGGAATGTATTAAAAATGTTATATAAAAAAAAACATTTCCATGCCGGTCTGGGAGCAAAGAAGAACATAGAATGTACCAGTTGCTTCTCTTCTCGCGCAGAAAAGCCCATCGAGGGAATGGGCGAAAATCATAGGAATCATGTTATAGGCGATGCGGCTAGCAACTTATTACTATTTTCATTCCTCTTTCCACCTACAGGCCCACAGTCTTGCTAAACGTGGCCTGTAAATCTTGTTACCTTAGGCTCTGTCTACCCCGTAAGGGATAAAGACGTGACTTGTGTGTTTGTGTGTGTATAAAAAAAATGAGTTACTATTCCCACTTGTAAACCACCATAGGCACAAGTGAGAGAGAAACATTCATCAGTTTTTTTCCTTCAATTTACCAGGACAAGTGGTGAAACATATTCCAACTATAAACATCTACGGGGAGTGTTGATTAATTAATAATTTAAATTTTAGAATGTTAAAAACAGCAAGACCACCCCATTAGGTATAAAAATAAACAAACCAGGAAGAAGTTTTCAAAAATATATAATGAAAACTATTTTTTTCTGATAAATTTACCTCATGTAAGAGGAGTATGCGACAAATATTTGAAAAGCATGAATTGTTTTAACACTTATCAAAGTAACTGGGGTGATACAAGGGGGAATAGCCCCCAGGGAGTAAGTTACACAAATTGAACGTCCCAGCAATCACAAAATTTAGCACACTGTTTCTCTTGTTTCAGTAAATAAGACTATGAAGGTTGTAATCAAATAATGCAGCTGGTCAAAATATTGGCGCTGGCAATAAGTTGCGCAGCGGTGGCGCGGGGCTGCCCCGCGGGCTGCGCGTGCTCGGCGCAGCGCGTCTCGTGCGCCGCCGCCGCCCTGCCCAACGACAAGCTCACCAAGGCGGCGCTCGCCTCCCTCGGGCCCTATGCCGCCGACCTCCGCAACCTCACCTGGACAGACTCGCGGATATCCAGTCTCGACAACGATCTGTTCCAAAACCACACCAAGCTAGAATACATCGACTTGAGCAGAAACGAACTGACGAGGACTGAACACGGACTATTCGCGAGACTGACCGTGCTGCGACACCTTAACATATCGCGGAACCGGCTCAGAGACCTCCCGCGCTTCACGTTCGCCGACCTGGAGAGCTTGGAGGTGCTGGACGCCTCGCACAACGAACTCGACGTCATCCCCTACCAGGTGTTCGGGCCTATGCTCGCGCTGCAGTACTTGGACCTGTCCTACAATAGACTAGCCACTTTTCTAGATTATTACTTTAAACCTAATCTTAAACTGAAATCACTGTTCCTAAATAATAATAGCCTAGTCAAAATAACATCTTACGCTCTGATCGATCTCAAGGATTTAGAGAGACTCGATATATCTAGCAACAAATTAGATTACTTACCAAAATTACTGTTCGATCATTTCGAGCGGCTGCAGGAGCTGAATTTGAGCTACAATCATTTTCAAAACATATCACAGGAAGCTTTCAAATATTTGAAAAATCTCACGTGGTTGCATATGGGCGGGAACAGAATGAAACGCCTGCCCGCCGCGCTCTTCCTGAATAACGAAAACCTGAGAACACTCTACCTCGATCACACTGAAATAACGGTCATAGAGAATACTAATTTCAAAGGCTTAAATAATCTACAGCGACTTAACATTAGACATAATGCTAATTTACGAGAAATAGAACCATTCGTGTTCCAAGACACCGAGTCGATAACGCATTTGGATATAACCGGCAACCTTTTGACGAATATGCCGGTGTCTTTGAAATTGTTAGATAAATTGGTAGAGTTTAGGTTAGGTGGCAATCCGTGGGCTTGCGACTGTAGGATGACGTGGTTCGCGGGGTGGGCGGATGCGAGGAAGGACATTATCAAGTCTGATCTGAGTTGCAGAGGGACGTACCCTAACGACATGGTGATTTACTTGAACAACACGAATTGCAATCCTCCGCGGCTGGTGACGGCGTCGCCGCTGACGCTGAATCGACTGCAATCGGATGCGCTGTTGTACTGCCAGTTCCACGGCAACCCGATGCCGTCCATCACCTGGATCACCCCGACTCGCAACGTCTACCACTGGAACCCCGAGCCTCAGATCCCGGACATCTTCCACAAGCACGGCACCGCCCACGACCAGAATTACGTGCCAATAGACAATAGTAAATCGAGAGTGAGAGTTTCGGGTAACGGCTCGCTGTTAATAAGCGACATACACCGAGAAGACAGTGGGACGTATGTGTGCTTCGCGTCTAACCCGTCCGCGAACGTGTCCGCGGAGGTGATTATGAACATAGACCCGGCGACGATGTACGAAATAAAGATCTATAGTTTGTTGTGTGGCGCCGTGTGTGCGGCGGCGTTTTTGGGACTCACTCTACTGGTGCAGGCGCTGCGATGGATTTTCCGCAGGTTAGTAAACATCTTTTTTTTTGTTTATGTTAAGTTTGAAAAATGCATGACTAATTTTTAACTATTCAGTCCATAAGGCAAACTCAATCAGCCGCTTGGTCTACTTGATCGGTCTATCGATTTTTAAATTACCTATTGCGTAACTCTTTTTATGTGCACACTTTAGAATTTAAAACCCCATCACAATGCAAATGTAAAATTTTGATCACTTAACCAAGTTATTAACTCAAAACTCGCTGTTCAAGATATACCTACTAGCATACATACTTATACTTGTATTAACAGTCTTGGACGAGGTAAAAAAGTAGAACAATTGCCCGTATTTTGACTGATTCTATATAAATTTTACACTGACATTTTGACAACGAAAAACATTAAATTAACTTCCTATGTCTTACTTATAGCTCGCCACAACAGTAGATTAACATGGTGAGAATAAAATATCCATTTACCTTTAATGGTTTAGCTGAATTATAATTTTGATGTTATCTTTAATTTACACTGGTCGTTGGCAAGCATTATTTTAAAGTAATAAGCCTAGTAACACCACAGCAAACTATAAGGCGGCTAACAGTAGCAGTGGCAGTGTAATTGGTTAATGTTTTAATATTTTCCGCCGCTTCTGCTAATATTAGAATACGAAATATATTCTCAGCAGTGGCTCACATTACGATTCGATGCTCTTGGGGCGAAGCTTTTTATCAAGTCAGGACCTCAAGTAAGCTAACTCGAGAGCGGAAGCACTGAGACTTAGGTTTATTTTTTCTTCAGGGCTAATTTATATTCCTAATAACAACACTTGTTGTGTTACTGTTTGGCCACCTCAGCACTGCATTGCACGTATCGTACAGCGCCTGGCAGTGAGCGAGAGTTCACGATCACACTTTATTGAGAGCGTAATCTCTCACTCAATCTTCGGATAAGCTTATGTGGGACACGGCAGTAGTGAGATGTGCGCGTCGGGTTGCAGGTTCAACCTGATGGAGACGTGCTGTAGCTGCTGCACGTGCGTGCGAGGGCCGGCGCCGCGCACGCGCCAGGTCTACAGCATGCTGGACAACATCGAGCAGTACAAGCGGCAGCAGCTTGAAAAACTGCGAGAAAATTATGCTGTTCAGGTAAGGTCGCTTTCATTTTTTTTGTTTTCCAATTCGCATATTAAATTTAGTGACCACGCTCTCTTCTGCTGCCAACTATGCCCGAACCGAGGCCTTTCTTACTTGCTTAAAGTCGGTCTCATGATATTTTTTCTTCTTTCTACCAAGGTTCATCGCATCAAAGAGAATTGTACGCAGCAGATGGATTGGATCCAGAACAGCTACTCGTCCCAGGCGACGCACCTCCGCAACATCAGAGACATCGGCACCAACCACTTGACTTCGATGCGAGACCAGTACTACGATCAGGTGAGAAGCTACAGACATGGTTTTAATGTCGTGGATCGTTCGAGCGATCATATTGTGACGTGTCGGTGTGTTGGCCCAGGTGAAGCGTGTCCGGGAGTACTCGACGACGCAGCTGAACTGGGTGCGGGAGAACTACGTGTTCCAGCGCAACAAGATCCGCAAGTTCAGCGCGCACCAAGTGCTGCGCATCCGGCAGTCGTACAAGTACCAGCAGCAGACGCTCAACAAGGTGTTGGAGAACCTGCCGTCGCTGTACTTCGACAACTGCCGCAGCGGCTCGTGCGGCCGCAGCGACTCCACGCAGCTCGACCCCGACGTCGAGCACCTCGACATGTACCTCAAGACCAAGATCGAGGCGCTGGCGCGGCTGCCGCCGCTCGCGGCCGACGCCGAGAGCAGGATGTCCGTCTACTACACGCCCACCGAGCGCTCGCTCGCCTCGCGCCGCTCCTCGCCCGTGCCCGACTCCATCCACATCAACATGATCGAGCAGCCGCCGCCGAGGCTGTTCGCCATGATCCGGCCGCTGCAGGCGGAGGCGGACGCGGAGGCGGGGGGCTCGCCGGGGGGGTGCTCGGCGGAGGAGTGCCTGGCGGCGGCGGGCGACGCGAGCACGAGCAAGCCGCACAGCGAGCCGCTGCTGGGCGCGGGCGCGCGCGTGCTGGCGGCGTCGGCCAGCGAGCCGTCGCTGTGCGGGCACCGGCGCGCGCGCGTGCTGCTGGCGGTGCAGCTGGAGTCGCCGTCGCGCGGCGCGCGCTTGTAGTACCGGCTGCTGCCGCGCGTGCTGCACGTGTACGCGCTGCCGCGCCCCGCCGACGACGCCGTCTGACCGCGCCTACTTCTAAGTGAGCTGTGATAGACTAGATTCGAATCCCCGGTAGCCCGGACTCTAGTGCTAGTGAGGGGCGGCCGTTCCCGCGGTCCGCCCGGTACGTTACGTTTAAGCGTCTCCGTGGGTGTTAGGAACTTGTAAATACGTCTGTTCGTTTCGATCGTTTCCATTTTGATGTACTTTTAGGGTGGACTCTTAGAGCGTTACGCGTTTTATATTTGTTTAACTGGTAGAGCGTGTAGCGAGCTCGGGGCGGAGTTGTTGCCGTGTTGTTGTATCGTTGGGAGGCGCCTGCGCCCTCCGAGCTGGCCGCGTTCATTTCGAGTACGTGTAAATCTCTCGTAGGTAAAAAGTTGTCACATTTTGTGACATTTCGTACAGAATGTAAAGTGAGTCTTACAGTGATATGCCAAATACTACGATCCAGCAATGATTAATATTATATAAAATTTCTTAATAGAAAATATACAAAATATTGTTGAACATTTTCTAAATATATAAACAAGAGTAAACCGCTAATCATGGAGAATAAATTATTTTCATTGTATTTTCTGTTTTCATTTAACAATGAATGAGGATTCTAAAAAAAAAACCACTGGTTGAATCAATCAGTATAAGACCTATTAATAATACTGTTTAACCTATTAGACTATTAGTGCTGTTTAATATTAACTTGCTGTTTTATCAAAATGGCACAGCTACGTCTCAGGTAATATTTGCTTACGCAATCTCAAGTGGACAAGTATATTTTCTACGTGGATGTTGGATACGTATTTTTAAAATCATTCATCGCATTGTGCATCAGCTGTGTGAAACTATTAGTGTCTTATTGGGTTGCTGCCCACGTAAATAAAACACTTAGTTCGTCAAAATCATTTATTGGCACGAAGATAAGACTATAAAGTTATATATAATAATATAAATACTATTACTCCTTAGGGCTGCAATTGGATAAAAATGGATAGGTACTATCGAGTTGTGGACATTATAAAACGACACGATAAGAAAATTAATAAATAAATAAATTCACGAAGACGTACAGAATGAAAGTAGTATTGTCTTGGACCAATTATGAATAATAAATGAATTAAGATTTTACGTAGTTTGCTTAGGTACTTCTGATTAAATATGTGTGTGGAGGAAATACACAGTCATGCTCGTCTATTACAGATTTGTACACTCATATAGTTCATAGCAGCCGCCACATGGATACAACCGTATCTTTAACTTTGAAAAGAAACGAATGTATCTCTGTGGCGTCGACCATGAAAATATTTGTGTGGATAATCTCTATAGGCGCATAAAACCGTCACGACAGTTACTGCAAGAATTCACCATTCAGAATGCTTTCCTCTGCTGAAACTTTCTGATTGGTGCATTCTTCTGTCCAAGCCTCGTCCGTCCCTGTGTCGGCACGGCAGTCTCGCCTTACACTGGATTAAAATTCGTAGGATTAGGTAAAAATGCAGCCTACTTATAATGTATAATGCTATCGCAGAGTCTATTCGTTACTTTTTAATCTTCGATTACTAACATGAGCTATTTGAATGAACCTATTTGTATTGATATAATAAACAGTAGGATATCTATTTGTAGCGTAGTGCCGTGTATTGTCGTTTTATTTGAATCACGAGAGGTTGGTCAAACACGGGACAGCGAACTGTTTGCGCGTTCAGCGTGTAACGTGATACGTGCACACATTGCCGCTTACTGAAGACTTAGCACATATCAACTGTCAGCAAGACTTGATCTTGTGCAAGCTACTGTTTCAATCAAGTAGATCGAATAACTGCCAGAGGATGTCATTTACATAAAGGATGATGCTAACTAACTGACACGCTAATTAATCTCTGTCATATTTAAAATAACAAATTCAAAACTAAGTTGATTGATGTTGGATTACTTTCTTTTGTAAACAATATTTTAAGCCCAGAAGAATATTTATTCAGTCTTGTATATTGGGAATGACCGAAGCGACGAGCATTGAGCTAAAAGAACACACGCTAGTTGAAGGTTGACAATGAAGAAATAAACTAAAGTTGCTTTGATACGATATATAAAAAAAAATTGCAATAATAACTAGGCCTTTAAATATTTGGTCAACACATCAAAAATAGGTCATTTATTTGTGATAATTTATTTATTATTATTAAGTTGCTGGCTCACAATAAATAAATAAGGTAAAAACAGTAGGTAACCGAATACTATTTAATTTAGATAAACTTTTGAATCAGTTTTGCGTGTTTTTGAAAATAATCAAAAGAATATACAAATATCTTTTCAATACAGTTGCTCAAAAAGTGCCCTTTTTTGGGCTGTTTTGGGCGCAAAAAGTTCGTTTTTGCGCACTAGTGCGATTTACATTACTATTTTTTTTTAATTTGTACTTGTTCCAATTCACGACTACTTACCGAAGAGTTATTATAATGTTAGTTTGTACCAAGACGTCATAAAACGAAAGACCTATTATTACTGTAAACATATCAAAATATTGAGATTTTATATTTTCTAAGGGTTTTAAGGGTTCTAAGGCAACAGTAGTTTTTGTGTTTATACGATTTAAATATTTCTATACACAAATAATCGAATATAATGATAGTAAAGTGGTAAGTGTATATGTAATTATAAATTTTGCAAAAAATTTACTAATTAAAAAATTCTTTTTTTCGTTGATTTGACTAAATAGCAAAATCCAATTGCCTTAAAAAATATGAAAACTAAACAAAAACGCCTTTAATTTGTCAAAAAAATTTAGTGTTGTATTTTTTTTTTCGCAACTGTAATAAAAAACGTCGTTCGACACACGCACAGAAATACTTTCCGCACTAGCATCGAAATGTACTTTTTGAGGGGGATATTAAACAAATATTTATTTACTGTGATTCTACCAAAAACAATAAGTAAACATTTAGTTACATAGAAGTCTTTCATAACTTATTACATTTTATGATTTAAATGTTTTCAGATTATTATGAAATGAGGATCTATCATTAGCAGTTTTGATATTTTCAGCTGCGTAGATGTTTAATTTCTAGCTGCGACACCAATCATTGTAAACTCAACACTATTCTGTTACCTGATAGTAATAAAATAAACATAAAGTATTACGAGTTTTTTACCAGCGCCAAGCTCATTATGGAGTATCAGCAGATCAATGTGATTTAAAAAATAATGCAGTTTTGAATTAATGCGCCGTTAACTCTACATGCCACGGGGTAGAAGTAAAAATAAAATAATCGTATAAAATAGTTTAAGCAGAACTCTAAACCTAAAAAAAATCTTATTAAAAATGTGATGTACTACAATAATAAACATGTTTAAATAGCATCTATACAAAAATCAATTCAAGACACTATCCTGAAAAAAGTTACTTCAAGAAATCTTTCTAATACATCATGTGCCATCGTCAATGACCTAAAGAAGAACAAAACAAACACTCTTCACAAAGGTACCATAACGAAAAAACCAAACATCAAATCAATAGTTCCTTGCAGTTGCTAAACGAAGAACACAAAAAATCACAATTTCAGACGCTCCTTAAAGGGTTACTAACTTTATAATAGAAAACATGAAAGCAAAACCTTTCACGTCACACGAAAAATACGGTTAATCAGCATCAAATAATTATCAGGACACCACTGAAATAAAAACCGATTTGCGAAGACGACTGTTGTACTAGCTTATGGCAGCTGTATCTCATAAATATGCAGCAAAATGCAATATCGATAGGCTTCTATAACACGATTAGAGCATATCTAGAGAAAGTCACACGTTATTAATATCAATTCATTAGTCTACACGACAACAAATTTGATAGCTACTTAGTCAATTTCAGGTCGCTCTTTTAGTCTTACACGCTCTCTCCGTGTAACAAATGCTTGTAACGCGTGACATATCTTCAAGTTACCTGTAATTCGTAACCTAAGAAGACGTTCCAACGTGTAATATTTCGCGTTACTTTTAAATAAAATTAGAACCTTATTACAACGTTAAACTGTTTAGCAATTGGAATTGTTTTATTCTGAAGTCTAAAATAAATTGTTGACTGACCTTGGCCGCGGTTCTGTTCCACACGAGCACCTTGTGCCCGGAGTTGATGAGGTTCTTGACGATGCCGCTGCCCATGATGCCGAGACCCAGGAAGCCGAACTTCATCTGACTCGCCTTGATGTTCTTCTCCAGCAAAGTCTCTGACACATTCTCAAGATCCAATGGGGGTGTTTCCTAGAAAGGTGGACGGTTTTAATTAATGAAGCCGTTCAGAAAGGCTATGATGTTAAGAAATAAGAATAAGAAATAAGAAATAAGAAACGTTTATTGTTTAAAACCGTGTACAATTGTGATAACATGATTTTTATAAGTTTCAACAGTTTATCCATTTCGGACGTACAATATTTAGATTTATTAGGTATTATAAATTATTAGGTGATATCTTTATTTTAAAAATTTGTACAGAAATATTCATTTAAATTATAAAAACACATTGAAAGTAAAAAATCCTTTAGTTTATTTTTAAATTTATTACCATCTAAAGATTTTATATATACGGGCAAATGATTATAAATCTTTATACCGTTTACATAGGCGCTCTTTTTAAGAATATAGCTAGAAGGTCGGACTGTACACATATCATATTTATATTGTGATCGTAAGTTGTCCTTTAAGTCGCTTTTCTTTGTAAAATACTCGTTATGTTCTTTAACAAACAAGCAAATTTCTAGTATATATATGCATGTCAGCGTTAATATTTTATTATTTATAAAGATGCTTCTTACAGACTCCATATTTTTAACATTATATATAATACGTAGACATTTCTTTTGAAGTATAAATGTGGACTGAACATTTACTGAATTGCCCCAAAATATTACACCATATGTAAGAAAAGGATAAACATTACCATAGTATGCTGTCTTTGCTACCTCCATTGATGTTATATTAGACAGGATTGAAATTACATAACAGCTTTGTGACAGTTTTTTATTGACTTTCTCAATATGGGACTTCCAGTTTAAGTTACTGTCTATTGAAATACCTAGAAAATTTGTGCTAGTCACTTGTTCAATATCTTTGTCATCAATAACTATATTTATTTTTTGTGGTACTTGTTTATAGTTAGTGAATTGCAATATTTTTGTCTTATCCAAGTTGACTTTTAAATTCATAGATGATAACCAGGCAATTACAATTTTTAATGTCTTATGTAATTCATCAACAATATTAGTATCGCATAGTTTATCTTCAGATATAAATATTGTAGCATCATCAGCAAACATGACACACAAGTGATTTAGCACTAAAGGGAATTCATTCACATAAACTAAGAACAATAGCGGTCCAAGAACGCTGCCTTGGGGAACGCCTTGTACATTCTTTTCGTAATTCGACTGTACTTTATTGATTGTTTTTGTAGCTTTATCATAAGAATCTAGTATGGTAGCTTGAAATCTATTTGAAAGATAGCTCTGGACTAGTTCCAAAGCCGTTCCACGAATACCCACATGCTCAAGCTGTCTTAATAAACATTTGTGCGAAACACAGTCAAAGGCTTTCGATAAATCTATAAAAAGTCCAACGGAAGCTGTATGATTTTGTACGTCTGACCATATCTGTTTCAAAATTTTAAATATAGCTAGAGTTGTATTTTTTCCTTTTTGAAAACCAAATTGATTTGAGTTTAATATGTGGTATTTATTGAAAAATGAAATAAAGCGATTATAAATGATTTTTTCAAATATTTTAGAAAAATTTGGCAGCAGTGCAATGGGTCTATGATTATCCATTTCATTTTTAGATCCTTTTTTATGTAGTGGTTTTACCAGAGCCTTTTTTAGTTCATCTGGGAAAAATCATCTGTTGCCAGGGTGATAATGATAAGTTCATGGTAGTGTAAAAGTTACTTTAGTTACAGTGAGTTTACATGTAGGTACTCGTATTTGTATGTATAACTTTTTACTGTACAAAAAAACATGTTAACGGATTGCACTTATACACAGGTTAGTGCTGTGCCAAAACCGCAACTACCAAATACGTCCGAGAGCCCTTTTTCTGTTATGAACTCTACATCAATTATCTTATTGAATACTACTGATATTATAAATGCGAGTTTGTAGGAATGTGAGTGACTGGGATTTGGATCAAATTTGGAACGGAGATAGCTGGTACCCTAAATTAAAACAGGCTTCTTTTTTCCCGGAAAATTGCATAGTTCCCGCGGGATAGAGCAATAAACGAATTCTTCGAAGATGAAGTCGCGGGCATCAGCTAGTAATCAAATATTTTAAAGCCTATCATTTTGGAATGTTTGTCCATCCTCCAAAGTCTTGGAGTTTAAACGATCACTATGAATATAGAAAAAGGACCAAACTGACATTGAAGTAGCAACAAGTAATATAGTTATGAGTTCGGTATATGTACGCATAGCCAACTATTTTTTGTGAGGTTTCTAAATCACAAAAAAACACAATAGAAATGATTGTGACTATGACTATGCCTTGTAAATGAAGTCTTTAATGTTTTAAGCCATACAAATGACAGAATCTAAGGGGTGGTAAAGAAATGCCTTCATCAACGTACTACACATGACATTTGACACTTGACAGACAATAATATAATAGTGTTCAATTTAGCATATGTATACGACACGCAATGTCGAAAACGGTAATAACGGTTTACTTACAGGTCTCATGATATTGGAAGGACGATGCAGCAGACTGGACTTCTTGGAGAACGAGTGGTTGAGCATAGAGGGCTTGTCGGCCTCCGTGTCGGTGTACGAGCGAGACAGACTGCGCTTGCTTTTCTTCTTCGCGCTCGCCTTCAAGCCGGCAGACGACGATCGTTTTATAGGCTTCACCTTTGAAATGCCCAAACGAATCTATAAATATTTGAAAGAGTTTTCACCAATGTTTTTGGATTAGTATGATCATGCAATTATATGATACACATGCATATACATTCTGTACGTTGAGCTACAGCCAATAAAGATGGTCATACAATTCGAAACTTACTAGCATCATTCTGTACGTCCTACTGGGGCACAGGTCTCCTCTCAAAATGAGAAGACTTGCTAGAACTATAGCTCTTAACACGCCAATAAATTGCTTCGCATGTGTATGCAGGTTCGAAGTGCTCATGGTAAATTTCAAATGTAATTAAATTTCGAAAAAGTCACGAGGTGCGGGCCCGAATTAGAAACTCATTACTATGTTATCACTAGTAACATACTGACAACAGACCCTTCACGATAGTTTACATGGAATATTTTAATCACACATTTACACGTTTTTTTTTTTATAAATATCCACTATGGCATACCATGCGATGACTATCGACACTATATACATATGCTTGCCCAACTCTAGTGTCTCGTCTCAGGCCGGTCTATCAGAGCGGAATAATCTTCGTGGTAAATTAGACGATTCTTTGACAAACATATATATAGATAACAAGTTGAGTGGCAGGAGCATGCCCTAGACCAGGACGAGTGGCAGAAAAAGGGGAGGTCTTTGCCCAGCAGTAGGACACTGAACGAGGTTAATATAATAATAATAATATTAGAGATTTTTTTATTATGCTCGATAATTACGCAACTGTTTTAAAAAAATAATTTTGCCAAATTTTTTTTCGACCACTTGAGCCCGCAGACGTTAAATTAAGTTAAGCAACGAAATAGTATTTAATACAACACACGACTTTGGACTACAGCCGGAATAAAGAAGACTTACGTATCGCCAAAAAGCGTAGTGGATTCACAATTTATGAAACTCTATTTACCTTGGGCGTAGAACTCTTTTTCTTCATCTCCAGCTCCGGTTCCTCCGGCTGCGAGTCCTGTTCCTCGCTCTCCATCTCTTCCTTGAGCTTGTCAAACTCTTCCTCAGGATTGCGCTGGTGCCCATCGATGTCACCGAATTTCTGGACAGCACGCCACATTAGTTTGACAGTTGTGGAAGGGAAGGCATTGGCGAATGTGGAATGCGAGAAATACAAGGTTTATTACAATTGGTCCAGAACATTTCAGCAGATGGTTCGGTTAATTTGACTGAACGCCTTTACAGATTTTTCATTTAAATTTTTAATTCAAAATTTAGTTTCGTCTTTGACGCGGTTCACTTTAGAAAGAAAGAAGACATTTTGTTCGAAGAAAGAAAAAAGAAAAAAAAACACAAACATGAAAAATAGATCATCAGCGTTGTGTCTTCGCAAAAGTGAAACGGTCGCTGGCTCAGCATTACGCTGAGGTGTTAAACACCTGCAGCACTGATTTTCAGCCAGAACCGTCCGTGACTCACGAAACGATACACAGATAAAATGTACTACATAATCCATAAACTTTTACGTAAACAAAGCAATAAATAGATAGAACCCGGTTTTATGTAGGTAACTAAAAAAATACATAAATTAATTAAAAGTTTACAAAAAATAAAAAGGAGGGAAAACTAAATTTTTCAAAAATAACAGGCTGGCATATCAAAGTGGTGGAGGACTATTGTAAGGATTTTTGGAGCGTCAATAAGTGATCCTTCAGCTTGCGCTTGAAGGTGTAACTACTTGAAGATAGGGGGAGGAATATCATTTCAGCATTTGGACGCCGCAAACTTGAAACTGCCTCGAAATGCCGCAGTCAAGTTTTTTGAAACCCACTATAGTCGAGGTCGCAGTATAAGATGTCGTGCTGAAAATTTGCTGCCTTTCGTCTCTACCCTGTACGCTACAATCTGACAGTCTTCAAACCTAAGCTGAATGGGTATTTACTAAGTATGGCAGAGGCTTGCGCGGACTAAAGCTAACAAGGTAATTTAAAATTACTATGGAATATTTTAGTCAATTCTGCACCGATCGTGTCTCCCCGTTCGTCTAGTCAATCCCCGTTTGTCCATTTCCCCGTTCGTCAATATAATCTAACTAGCTGTTGCCCGCAACTTCGTCTGCATAGAATTCGTTTATCGCTATCCCGCAGGAATAAGTAGCCTATGTGTTATTCCAGAGTATAATCTATCTATGTTCCAAATTTCATGCAGATCTGTCCACCCGTTCTGGCGTGAAAGAGTAACAAACATCCAAACATCCATACTCACAAACTTTCACATTTACAATATTAGTAGGATATTAAGAAACTTTATTAGCCATATTTTTGTCTTTATCTCTACATATAATGTATTGTAAAGACTACCTTGCGGCTCTCTGTGCTACTGATTTGTTTGCTTTTGTTTACTTTTTTTTTATATCATGCACCTGCGACATATAAGTAGATAATCGTTGCTCGTACTCGTCTAATTAATCTAAGTGTAATTGCCATAATAATATTATTATTACTGTTATTATAAGTTTTAGTTTTAAGATTATTTTATAACAAATTGCCGTGAACCTTACAGGGTAAATGTTTGAAACTGTATACATATTAACATCTTTGTCACAACATTTTTATGCAATAAATAGTTGAGTTTCAGTTTGAGTTACAGCCAAGGGCATAAATATACGCACGTTACCAAGACGTCAAAAATATCTGTACACCTTCATGCCACAGACAATAAGGTCGGTGACACATATATTTGGCATGATGGTTGTACCGATATTTATGCCCTCGACAGTCAATAAAATCATAACAGATTGTAATCTGGCAGTCTTCAAATCAAACTACGCATACCCCAATCTGAACCACATTTTCGCTCACCATCAGCCGTGAATCTTACTTCCTATACTCGTATAAATGCGAAAATTTATGAATATGGATGGATGTTTGTTACTCTTTCACGCCAGAACGGCTAAACAGATCTGGATGAAATTTGGAACACAGATCCGCATGTGGACATCTATCATACTGCCATCCTAATTCAAAAGAACGCACGTCTGTTTCATAGGTTTCGAGAAAATTACGACAGATAGCAATCTACAAGTCTAATCTGACCAAAAATGTAAAACAAACGAAATCTGCTGTTTTTGCCTTTTAGGACGGCAGTAGGTACAGTCTGGAATAACACATAGGCTACACAGGAATTCTTTGCAGACGAAGTCGCGGGCAAGAGGCAGTGTGATCATAAAAAACACAGGGACTCACCTCGGGGTTGACAATATATTCCTCGATCTGGTTAACGGCCTCCTTGAAGGCAGCAGTCTTGCAGGACTTGATCAGCTGCTCCTTGAAGTCGTGGTAAGGCTTGATGTTGTTGTCTTCGATCCACGCGCTGATGACAATGTTGGAGGTTACTAGCTGCAGACTAGAACTTCGAGCCCTAACCGACACAACATGGCGACCTCGCCAGTTAGGTCTAGATTCCCCTTGTTCTTCGTACATAACCAAGTTACGTTACTAGGACATACACACAAATCACGTCTTTATCCCTTACGGGGTAGACAGAGCCTAAGGTAACAAGACCTAGAGGCCACGTTTAGCAAGACACTGAGGGCGTAGAGGTGGAAAGTGGAATCAAAATACTGATGGGTTGCTAGCCGCATCGCCTATAACATGATTATTATGATTTTCGCCCATTCCCTCGATGAGTTTTTACCATTTGCGCGGGTAGAGAAGCAACTGGTACATTCTATGTTTTTTCTTTGCTCCCAGACCAGCATGGAAGTACTAGGACATTCTAAGATAAAATAAAGACTATTTCTAAATTAAAACAAACATGTAGGTGTAGGTACGCGGCACCTAAACCTAACTTAAACTAAATTCAAATTAAATGGAATTCGCTCCCATCGTCTGTATTTCCGGACAGATACAACCTAGGGCTCTTCAAGGCTAGAGTGAATAGGCTATTACTGAACCAGTGAGTTACACCTTTGGCCTCATCTGCACCTTCCACCAAGTGAGATAGAGGTCAATCACTGGTCAGTTTCTAGTAAAAAAAAAAAAAAAAAAATCATCCAACGTTGGTTTTACCAGTACCTATAACTTGGTTATGTACGAGGAACAAGCTATAGATTCATACAAACACACTATTACGTCTTTTTATCCCTTAAGAATTGAGCCTAAGATAACAAGAGGCTATGTTTAGCGCGATTGTGGACGTATCAAGATGGAAAGGGGAAACAAAATAGGGATGTGTTGCTAGCCGCACCGCGTCTAACACGATACCTAAGATTGTCGCCCATTCGATCTGCGCGGGAAGAAAAGCAGCTGTATTTATCTTCAGAATCTTCAGAACAGTAGAGTAAAGGGGGAAGGTATGTACGCCGACGTGTTAAACTGAGCGCGGTACAATTGTACTCTCCGAATCTCACTTTATTCTAAACTAGCCGTTGCTCGCGGCTTCGTCTGTGCAGAATAAATAAATAAAAAATAAAAAAATACTACCACACCATAAACAGATAGAAGTTAAGTTGGCAAGAGATTCTAGACTAGAGAGGAAGAAAACAAAAAGATGCACTAGGCAGGCTATGTTCCGGCAACGGGTATACCAGAACCAGTCTCAGCGTGGGCTGGGTTACATGAACCCCGCGCTGGTTTTCAGGCTGATCCCTTTCATCCACGTAATTTGTATCTGGTCCATTGAAAATGGTATTTTTTTTTACGTAGGCCTGACCAGTGATTGATTCCTAATTTCTATGCGGTGGTGGGTTCGATTCCCGGCCATAGCTTTACTTTTCGGATTGGGTTACACCTGATGGAAAGTGCAGGTTAGGGTTCCTTAAGGGTCCGTAACATGTGTGCCAGAGGTGAGCAGCAACTCAGTTAACCCAAAACATATTTACATTTTAATACTAAGCTTTGTTTTCTTTCTCCATGGAGTTTTTGAAATTCTGAAAGTGGCCCATGACCGCAAAATGTTTAAGAAGCGCTGCCGTAGATGAAACCGACGGTGTAGCTCACTGGTTCAACAACAGCCCGTATCCTAGGCAGCTTGACTAACCGACACTTCCAACAATAGTTATATTTCAACCAATTTGCGCAAAAAGTTAACAAACTATACGCCTAAACCTTCGACGTGAATAACTGTCTATTGGTGAAAACGGAATGAAGATCCGTTCAGTACTTTTTGAGTTTATCGCAAACAGACAAACAGAATCGGCGGCGGACTACGTTTTTTAATATATGTAGCACTGACAAGCTTTCAGCCCGAGACGTCACGCGACAGAAATGGGTTTGTAGCACGGACCTAATATTGAAGTGGATGACGTAAGTCTGGCATCTAACGTACTGGTCTGGCTGGGAGCTAAGAAATAACATAGAATGTACCAGTTGCTTCTCTGCCCGCGCAGATGGTAAAAGCCCATCGAGGGAATTGGGCGAAAATCTTAGGAATCATGTTATAGGCCACAATTATGCAAACCTTGGCCTTTAGGTTTTGTTATCATAGGCTCCGTCTACCTAGCTACATGAATATAGACGCGATGTGTGTACCTATGTGTATGTGTATGTATGTATGTATGTGACGTAAGTACGGTGAAACTATAAGAACCGAGCGTGTAAATTTTCAGTCAAAAATAAGCCGATTCCGGTGACCGCCTGCTAGCTGTCACCATATTTGAATTACACTGATTAGTGCACTTCATTATTTTCCCTTCGGTTAAATGTACCTACTCTTAACGAGTGGCAAAATGCGAGACGAACTTGGCTTAAGATTTAGATTATTTATTCATTCAATAAAAATTACATCATAAATATAGTACATTGTCAAGTTAGGAGGATTTAGATTGAAATCGTCAAGAGTAAATAAAATAAAATTAAAGAATACAAATTAATTGAATATTACGAAAATGTCAAAATAAAACAATAATAATAAAAAAATTAGGTACAATTAAATTAATCATCCGCTAGGGATCGTCATTGCTTATAGGTAAGCAAACTAAACTTCGACAAAAACATCAAGTTAGGAAGTTTTTATGACACGCAACATAGGTCGACGGGCGCCTTCCATTTAAATACAGGTCCGTGCTTTGTAGATTTCGTAGTGTGTATTTAGACGCTAAATCCGTATCATGTAGGTATAGGTTTCAGTACTTATATTATTATATTCTAAATTGCACCACCTGCTCAGATCTGTTCTGTTCTCCAGTTCATTATGGTTGGCTGGTAGAGATCGCTCTGTAGCGATAAGGCCGCCTATTGTTACCTTGTAATATTCTGTATACCTTTTTCTGTTGTGGTTGTTATATGTGGTGTTCAATATAGAGTTATTGTATTGTATTGTATTGTATTGTATTGCATATTTTAGGGTTCAGTACCCAAAGTGTAAAAGCGGGACTCTATTACTAAGACTCCACTATCCGTATGTCTGTTTGTCTGTCTGTCATTGCATTACCTAGAGATTTTCCGAGCACGAAAGTGTCATCATTGTATATCGACATGGTACGTGTGAAAACGAATGGACAATTAAACCGAAACGAAATCCTTTTTACGCATTTATTTTATATATGTCTTATGCCTTTCTCTGTTATTGATAGGTATTTCAAAAATTTCTAAAAAATGAATTTCAATGTAACATGTAAATAGGTATTTTGTATTTTACATTTCAAATATTAGAATTCGAAAAATGTCTCTTATGCTAAAGGCCTTTTTAGGTCTTGTTACCCTTAGGCTGTCTAAGCCCGTAAGGGATATAGACGTGATGTGTGTGTGTGTGTGTGTGTGTGTGTGGGTGTGTGTGTGGGTGTGTGTGTGTGGGTGTTTACCACATTCCTCTACGACGTCGAAGTATCTGCATACATCGATAACGGATTGCTGATGTTATAAAAAATATACCTCAACCTGTATTTAATCATTCTGTTATACACACATAGTATCATCATTCACTCATTCAATCCATTCGTACAACGCAACGGATTTTGATGCGGTTTTTTTAACAGATAGTGATTTAAGAGGAAGGTTCATACGTATAATTCCACGCAGCCGAAGTCACCGACAGAAGCCAGTATTTAAAAAAAAAAAAAAAAAAAACTCGAACGGGGGCGAGGCCGCGGACAACAACTAGTACTTTAATAAAAAAATAATCGCTAGGTATACGCGTTTCAAATATAAAAAATCGAGAACTGCTGGACCAATTTGAACGAACAGTTTATTTAATTTAACTATCTAGCTAGACGTTGGTCTCAGGAAGAATCTCACAGAGATTTATTGGAAAAAATTAAAAAAAAAACGGCAATAAATGACGTCATTGCGGACTTAGTCGTGGATGCCAGCTAGTTTATATTTTTTTTATTGAGATCGGTATGACGACATGCACATAATAGCACATTGTGCGTCAAGGGTGGTAAGTAGTTAGTAATACTTATTGTGATTTCAGTCAAGTTTGTATTCCCCTTGCGGCCCGTGAAACACGCAATGTTATCATCAGATTTGAGAAATTATAAATAAAATAGACTTTAATAAACTAGACATAGATATAGACTTTAATGGCACCCAATAAGAGATAGACTACTTACTTTTTCCAGTAACAGTCTTCTACACATAATACTAAGCAGTAAGCACTGCGTAGTTTCCAAACTTGTACCTACGTACGTACTGCCAGATTATAATTAAAAAAAATCTCTGAAATAATCGTCAAATAATATACCGTAAATTCTTTATCTAGTAAAATTTGTTCGTAGTCAAGTTTTGAAGGCAGGAAATAAATCGTATACCTACTCCTAACTCCACAGGGAATTAGATACTTATCTAAAACTCCCACGGGAGATAAATTAGCTATAACTGTTCTATACGCCTGAGTGTCATAATAACGCCCTTTACGAGCAAGTGCAATGAAAAAATAAATAAACTGTCAAAGCTTTGACTTAGGTCCTCTCCTCTCTTACACAGACACAAAATTTTAATTAAAATTTAACATTATAGTATATACTGAGTCTTCTCTCCATTTTTACCCAGAATTTCATGTTCAAAATCAACAAAATTCTTGTTGTAATTGTGTGAGATCCCAACACAAAGCTCTGCACTTAGCTGTTATGTTCTCACATCAGTGTTATTTTTCTTTTACTTCTATTATAAATGCGAAAGTAACTCTGTCTGTATGTTACGCTTTAGCAAAAAACTGAGAAAAAGTGGCCAGAATTAATCAATAGAAAGGTGTTGGTCTTTTATCACGATAACTCTAGACCTCACGCATCTTTAGTCACTCCACAAAAATTAAGAGTGGCTGGGAGGTGTTAATGCATCCGCCGTATAGCCCTGAACTTGCACCTTCAGATTTCCGCCGGTTTCAGTCTCTCAGTATTCTTTAGACAGTATCAGGTTAACATCAAGTGGACCGCCAAAACTACTTGTCGCGTTTTTTTTTTATCGGAAGTCCCAAACTTTCCACAGCAACGGGATCATGTCACTACCTTTTAGATGGCAGTCAGTCATCTAACAAAATGGCACATATATAATGTAATTAAATGTAAATAAACTTTGAAAAAATATCTCTTGAGTTTTCATATAAAATACGAAGAAACTTTTCCCCCGACCCATTATTATAAATCGTCGACCTAATTATCTACACAACACCCATAGTGCAGAACCACGTAACTAGCACTGGTAAATACTGCGTATCTGCACAACGCCCTTAGAGAAAGTCCGCGTAACTGGCAATGGTCATTACCGCGTAGCTAACAAAAGTAGCCTAATTAAGATTTCCCGCCAACGAACGTAAATCCTGATTAGATCAAACTAGTATAAAGTTGGATGTTGAGCAGATATGCAGTATTTACTAGTGCTAGTTACGCGGTATATATATATTTTTTTTTTATAAAAGAGGGGGCAAACGAGCGGACGGGTCACCTGATGGAAAGCAATGCACTGATGCCTGATGGATGGTATTGCACTATCTCCGACCAAATACGAAAGTAATGAGGCAATTACATTACTGCGTTAGTCTAATGCGCTCGCCGAACTCGATTCAAACTGCTTCGGTACCAAAGCAAATAAATTAAAGTTTGAGTTGGAGTTTATTCCTCGTCATTCCGTCATAACTAGCCCCCTAGAGAATCGAAAAATGTAGCCTTTAATTTTTACAACGTTAACTTACAAGTGCCGCCATATTATTTGACTATTTGATAAATCTCCACGGCTACTGATTTTAGCGAACCTTGGCGATGAATTTGAACATTGAGGATACAAAAAGGAAACTATTTATCTGGGATAACGATAAAATAAATCTGAGCAGACGAACTCGCGGTCAACAGATTTCAATATATTTTAAGCTGAGATAGACAGCTGTAACATACAAACACGAGCCCCACCATTTTAACCAGACTTAAAAAAAAGGATGTTTTCAATTTGTCGGACGCTTTTCCCATCATGTGGTGTTTGGTGCATATGATTTTCAGGGTTCCGTAGTGAGTGAACACGGAACCATTACTTTCGCTTCGTCGCTCTACCATACCTATATATCCACGATCATGCCAAAATCAAAATGTTTATTTTGCAAACAGGCCGCCAATGGCTCTTTTACGTGTCTTTTTGTAACTATCAGCGCTTTCGGAAAGACCTTCTCCTTCTCCTTCTTATTCTTGGTGTAGGCCTCCGTCAACCGCTTCCATTCCGATCTATTTTGGGCAGTGAGAGTCCAGTTACCCACCCGAACTTTTGTAAATTTTATATATTTACACTGAAAATTTTTTTAAAGAACGTGATTTTAACTAGTATCTAAAAGAAGAGTTAAAAATAAAATATTTCAAGGAGGCCTTTAATGACTGACATTTAAATCAACATTATGTTGTAAATGTAAACACAGTGGAGTTGCTCTGGAGGGAACGACCTCGGGATTGTGGTAGTGAAAAAAAAAGAACTAACAATACATATAGTCTACCTGTTTAACTGTGTTTTTGAACCTACTTCAAAAAAGAGGATGTTCTTAATTTTGCCTTATGTATATTCGAGAATTAATTCTTTGTTTGTGAACCGACATAAACCATTCTATCGAAATATATATTTGCATTGTTCAATATTAATAATAATTTCAGGGTTACAATTTTATTGTTTTTTTTATTTATTTTTTATTTTGTCAATGTGACCTGATTGGACTTTCTAAGGCAATGAGATTTTTTCTTAGTAGTTGTCAGTTATAAAAAAAAATCATATTCAGCTATCTTAACAAAAAAAGTTCATTATTTTAGACACATTTTTTTCCCCAATTTACTTCTTTTTCCTATTACTATTTCCACATAAACATTTAACAACTTAATTTTTTAATGAGTATGTATAAGTAAAAATATTTTAGAATCATTAAACACTATTAAAAAACTGCAAACTACTTTAAAAAAAAATCACAACTTTCAGGTAAACTTTTTTATACATCATCCATCATTATCAGTTTTTCCTATATTTTTAACTAAACATTTTTGTTTTTATTTCATTCACAAATATTCAAGGTTTTTGATTTTTGAAGTTTTTTGTTTAGCCTGTATCGCGGCCCCAGTCGTACAGGTATAATATGATACATGAAAGTTTAATAGTCTTATGTTTGCAATGCATGGGAGAATAGAATAAATCTAGGACAAGTCATATTTCCAATAAACGCAACTGACTTTCAACCTTATTAAAATTACTCTAAAAATCAATTTCAAAGTAATTCTTCTGAAATATTTTGATTTGCAAAAACCTAAACAGTTTAGTTACGGCCTCCGGTTTCTTGCACCAGGGCCTTGGTTTGGCCAGCTTTGCCTTCCTAAACTTTGGTCCTGGTCTGGTCAAGATCGTCAACAAAAAGTGCAGTGGAGGAACATCGGTTTCAGAGGCTCATGCCCGCCCATGGGAGTAAACATGCTAGAGACAATATGGGAGAAATTTTAAAAACATTACCATGAAGGTAATAGTGGTAGTTCAATTTGCATTTTAGTGAGATTGCATCCTGAATATTTTAATTTTACTAAAAATTATCGCTGCTTTCCCAGAGCAAGTCGGTGTAAAGACAGGCTGCAATTACCACATAAATTTGGAAATTTATGGAAAAAATGCATCATGTATGGCCATTGAATTATATAATAGTTTGCCCAAACATGTAAAACAATGTAATTTTAGAAAATTTAAGTTAATACTGAATGGCTTTTAGATAAATGTTTTTATTCTGTTAAAGTATATTATTATTATTATTATTATTATAAATTATACACTAGCAGCTCTTTGAGCTGATGCGTGTATATCACTGCACTTGTGTTCTTTGGTCCTTTAAATGAAGGTCTAATCTGTTTTTGAAACTATTCACCGAAGGTGCACTTATTACATGTTCGGGGAGTGCGTTCCACGAGTTCACAACACGGTTGGGTAGGAAATGTTTTCTGGGGTTGCTTGCGCTTGGCCGCTTGATGAGTTTCAAAGAATGCCCTCTCAATCGTGTATTTCTACTAATATTGAACATATTTCCTATGTCTGGAACGTTGTAGTGGTCATGTAAAATCTTATATGTCTCGATAAGATCACCTCGCCTTCTACGCTCCACCAATGTTGGTAGATATGTATCCATACATGTAATAAGTAGTAAATTACAATTGTAACAGCTTAGCCGTGTGATCTCATTAATTATTAAGTTTAGTAAGCTAACTACATCGGACTAGTTTGTAGTCCTTCCTCTCTGAAAACATGTACAGCATCACTCTATTTTTATATGCCAGTTATCCGTTAGTGTAATTATGATTGAATCTCACAGCAGTTTCATGTGAAAGTAACAGAGCTCAATTTATTAATAAATACTATATTACAATACAAAATTTTTGCATGTCCATGAGACAACATGGTAAGGTTTTATGTACTTTCATTTCAAAGGGCAGCCTTGGGCATGAGCTGGCAAGAACTGGAAATCATGGTGCAGGATTGTGCCAAGTAGTATGCTGAGAGCCCCATGTCCTGGGTCCAATGCCCATGCAGGGATTACCAGATGCTATGATGGTGAAGATGCTGATGAAGGTAATAATGGCCCTTCTTTTGTTGAGCAATTGACCCATGGTGCAGAGCCACGAAAATAGTTTCTCTAGATACTAGACAGGTTAATAGCTGTTCACAACTTAATGTTTAATGGCAGCTTACTGTGGCAACATCTAAAAAAAGTTTCTTTTGCAACAAATAATTATAGTGTTTAAGGTATAGTCAAGTGATAAAAAAATCAAAAAGATACAAATTTCAAATGCCCTGCATATGTTCCATTCAATAAACTAAGTAAAGAATCTCAAAATTTCAATGTTGCCAGTAGCAAAAGTCAAAAAACTACTTTCATTTGATGTGAAATTAAATATTCCCAAATAACAAACAAAATATCAAAAAAGGATGTAACAAGAGTACAAGTGTGAGTTTATCATGTTTTATGACCACTTTAGCCCATAGAGCAGCCACATTATGATCATTTGGCTTGAGACTTTAGTTTGAAAACAACATTTGACATTGAAGACCAGTTGGATTACTTTGCTTTTCATAGTATAAAAACTACACTTACTAGTTATTTGTGCCGAAGAAGTATATACATTGCACATTTGTCGATTTCTTCGGGGGCTTCGACAGTTCAGGAGGAGGGAGGGCTACCTGAAACCACCAATCATATCCTGTTAGCTTGTTGACATAGGTTAGACTCGCTACGTAAAGATACGTAGAGTTTACATATTCCTCGTTATAATCCGAATGATGTCAAAACACAATTCAGGGGACGCCGACGCCACTCAAGCAACGCTTACACGTAATAATAGATTTCCCGCCCATTACTAGTAGAGAAATAAATCCGACTAATTTCATCAACAAACATAGAGGATGCTGTTTACAATCAACAAGTTAATTAAGTTTTAATGGGGAGCGTTTTAGTGCATAAATCTTAAGATATATAAGGATAACTTACCCGGCCGGGCCACGGGCTGAAACCCTTCATTTTAGCCCTGAAACAAACACATGACCAGTGATTTAATACAGTAAACATAATTTTACCACTAATGCTTTAATCTAGTCTTTAATTTTGCTACATACCAAACTAGATCACCAAGTTTATATTCGAGAGACATGATACACGACTGCCTAAAACGAATTTCCACGACGAACTAAAAATTAAAAAAATTGAATTGAAGGAAAGGGGCAAGTTTTGCGCGTCTCTTGTGTCTATGGTCGCTGTCCAAAAACCGGTAATTTCATAAACGTCATATTACTCAAGAAGCTCTTATACACGCCACGTCAAACCTAAAATGCATTGACGGTTACGTGGCGTATAAACTAAGTTTAAAAATAAAATTGAAAAAAAAAATTGTGTATGGTCAACCAAATCCTATTCAAGTTATTGTTAAAAACGTTCATTTGGTCAATTATATATTTTAATGTATTAACAATAAAATTTCCATGAACCCAAACGGATTATTTGTTTTTTATTTCAGTACAATACAAATTTCTTTTCATATGTTTTGACAGCTGTTTCTGCCGCCAAAGTTTAACAAATAATTTCATAATATTGTTAAATTTAACGTAGCTATGATTAATTAAATACAATGAATTATTGAATCCACTTATAAAATGTCAAAAAGATTTTTTCCTCAACAACAAGGCGAAAGAAAAAAGGCTAAACTTGATATTACAATATCGGATCACAACTTTCCATTAAGTCAAAATTCGGACGCAAAAAATGGTAAAATATAGTTAATATCATAATTTATTTCAGGAACTCCTTCTATTACAATTATTTTACCAAAAACTGTTTTACAATCCTTTAAAAATAACATATCATGTTAGGTTATAATTTTACTGTCTTGTTTTTAACATTACAGACAACTGGGGCGATGACAATGAGGACGAATTGCTCCTCATGGCGAGCCAGGAGTGCGAGCAGGCATACCACAACAACAGCACACTACCCGACTTCAGTCTTTGTATGCAACCAGGAGCCACCAGCACACAAATGTTCTCTCAACCAAGCACAAGCAAAGCTGAATTTCATTTCAAAAAACCCACTATCAACTCCCCACAGCTGACATCAACTCATTTAAAAGACAAATGCAATCGAATATCATCTCCACTACCCGGTATGTCATCAAAAATATCACAAGTCACATCAACCATAAAATATAACGATGATTTGATATACAACGACAAAGTGTTTAAAGAACAAGACTCGGATCACATTTACCGACAGCTCTTGCAAATGCAGGAAGAGAATGTTAAGCTTAAATCAGAGAACGGTAAATTGTTAGATAAGTGTGTCACTAAGGAAGGGGAGGCGTCTATTCTGCGGACACAGCTCAAGTCTTGTCAGGTTGCCGTGGACAATGCCAGGTTAGAGAAGATAAAAGCACAGGAGAAAGTTCAAATAGAGTGGTCGGAGAAGCTTTCCACTGTTAGTGGACAGATGCATGATTTGAGGACTCAGTTGGACTTTAAGGTAAACAAGATGTTCTATGAAAGCGTAAGCAACTGCATGTCTTGAATAACATTGTTGATGAACCAGTGGCGTAGCTAGGTAACCAAGGGCCCTGGTGCAAATAAAAAAATGGGGCCCCACTACTATCTAAACTGGTTACGTTTTAATAATAATAGTTCGATCGAGATTTTCTGGTAAGGATTCATGGGCCCTCTGAGCTTGAGGGCCCCAGGGCACTGCCCCGCCTAGTCCCCAGGTAGCTACGCCACTGTGATGAACAAATTCTATCTGGCAATGACCATTATGATCACTTGATGATGATGAATAATACTTAAAAAAAAAGATCTTTTAAAATTCAAGACCTATACTTAATATTGAGTTGCTATTGTTTTCCACATTCTCAATTGTGCCAATTACAAACCGCTTAATAAAGTAACATTCTTTTCAGAATCTAGAAATAATAAGCATTAAGGAGAAATGCAGGATGCTGGAATCATCCAAAGTAAAGCTGACACAGGTCACTGTGCCAAGTCATGACATATCCTCAAGGTAATTATTCATAAATTACCCAGCGGACTAGCTAATAACAACACGTACATACAAAACTCACGTCAGTGACAGTGTTCTACCATACAACAACACTTTCTCACAAGATTTTTGAATCCTGTATTTATTACTTTGACATTGGCGAAATCATCGCATCAAGCGATGGGGCCATATAAAAAAAAGAAGAAAAGTTTTGTACTTAACTAGATATGTATTTATCGGTCAGGAGTACCCGAAACCGACGAGCATGTATGAAGAGGTTGATGAATGTGGATGCGAAAGACGTATGTCAGGATCGTAGCAAGTTGAACAAAGTAGTCTGTCGGAAGGAGGCGTGACGGTATGTATGTATGTATTTATCGTCTTTTAAATGGTGCTAACAGCGAGTGTTGTTTCCAGTCAGAGGCACAACAACATGAGCTCTACGTACAATGCACATGCTTCTCAGCGGAGGCTGAAGGTGGTCTCTAGTGGGGCACAGACGGACAGCCGGACACAGTTCTTGAAGCTAAACAAAACAAGTTTTTCAGGTATAATTTTATTACCAAAATAATAATAGGCACCAATTTTCGAAATTTAATAATCTTCATCTACAGGAGAAAATAAACAATGGTGTCTAGATTTGGAAAAAGTGTATGTTTATGATTATGATTGTTATTTATCATCATCACTATCACTATCACTATCACTAGGTACATAGTATAAAATAAAGTCGCTTTTTCTGTCCCTATGTCCCTATGTATGCTTATATCTTCAAAACTACGCAACGGATTTTGATGCGGTTTTTTTTAATAGATAGAGTGATTCAAGAGGAAGGTTTTTATGTATAATTCTACGCAGACGAAGTCGCGGGCAGAAGCTAGTGAGTTATAAATGACTTTATTATTCCAAACATTTGATCGCGAAATAAAAAAGGTATTATTACAGTAAGCTGAAAAGTTAAGAGTGAAAATGAATCTAATCTCATTTGCCTTTGGTTTATTACTCTATAATTCCTTCTTGCTCTATTAAGTCATTCCTACTCTAGTAAGTTTTTTGCGGCGCATTTTTCTTGGACATGTAAATTTTGATTTTGAAACATCACAGCCCCATCAAGACTGACGCCGATCCTACCCTTAATACTGGAGCCGACCTCGGAACAGCCCTCTCTCTTGGACTACAACGAGAAGCTCCGGACGGACCTGGACGAGTCCCAGCACAACTGCCGGGTGTTCAGCACCTTCCACCTGATCCCAGCGACCCCGGCTGCCAGCAGGCACAGGACGAGGAGCAAAGCCACCATCGGCTGCATACATGAAGACCTTATTGGCTTGGCCAATGGAACAGATTTGGACAGGAGGTTAGATAAGGTAATGTGATTGATACTACCTATTTATCATTGAAAACAGCGCCATCTCTCGTCCCTGGTAAGCATTAGATGTTCCACGGGAGTTTGTAATTGTGTTGTAGAGACATTCAAACAGATGGCGCTTGGCGAGAAAATTCGCTTAGTAAATGACATGGGGGCCGTCCATTAATCACGTGATCTTTTTTTAAGCATTTCTAACCCCCCCTCCCGCTTGGTGATACATGGTGATACCCCCCCACCCCCCATCCAACATCACGTGTATTTTTCGTATCTACAAAAAATCTTAAATTTTTTAGAACTAGAATTGTCTTGCGCGCGCAAGCGCGCGTGTTGAATTTATATATTAATTTGGTATCGTATATGTCATGATATATTTTTGTGTCATTTTACTATAATACATGTAACTGTAATTTAAAAATCGCGCGTTTGAAAAAATAATGAAAAAATAAATACACGTGATATCTTACTACACCCCCCCCCTCCCCCCTTGTGACATTTCGTGATTTTTGTCAAACCCCTCCCCCCCCTTTCAAGCCTCACGTGATTAATGGACGGCCCCATGACAGCCGGTACAGATGGAAAAATTCGAAGACTTATTTGAAACCTAGTGCTTTACTTGTCCTCGTCATTGTAGATAGTAAAGGCGACGTCATCAGCTCTGAGCGAGGTCCGCGGCGAGCTGCAAGCGGTGTGCTCGCGCCTGACGACCGCCTTCCTGCGCCAGATGGACGAGCGCTACATCGAGGCGGCTGGCAGCTACCTGCGCGTGCCGCGGGCTACTCTGCTCGCTGGCGGGTAAGCTGGGATCGAAAACCGTTTTTTGAAATTAACTGGAACGAAACCGAAATTAACTGGTTACTGGTTTTTTAACGGGTTATTAAATAAACTGGTTTTCGCACCGATTCAGGTTTTTTGAGCGAAATTAAACGGTTAATTAGGGTTAAAATGCTATCTCTTATCATCTCATCTTTAAATGTACTTTGTAGCTAGCGCAAGCAAGGAAGAGATAGAAAGAGCATCGCGGCGTGACTCAGCACGAGCTCTAAAATATCGTTCTTCGTATTAACCGGTCACTAGAATTATTTTAATACTTTTAATTTAGTTCCCTCCGTTAACCGGTTAATTCAATGAACGTAATTAAACCGGTTTTCTAAACGATATTAACCGGTATTTCAAAACCGACTCCGATCCCTGGCTGTAACTCGGTAACTGTAGAATTGTCAGACACGTTAAATCGCCCTATTCGCCCTGCTGTTGCCCGCGGGTTCGCCCCCGTTCCAGTATTTTTCTTCTTTTCCAAAATGTTGTTTCATTAGGACCTCGTAACAACAAACACAACAAAAAATAATTAGTTAAATCGGTCCAGCCGTTCACGCGTGACCGTGACTAAAGAAAAATAGGGATGCATTTTTATATTCATAGATTTACTAGCTGACCTCTTTCTGCCAATAGCATTTTTCATTTTTTTTGTTTTTTTTTTAATCTTTTAAAACTTACATAGAATACAACTTACAGAGACAAAGGTTCACTTACTTGACCACCAGTTGAATTACCACCCTACTTGAAATTAAAAACTACACAAATAATACAATTCTGTTGCAATTTTACTACTACTTTGTTTCACCAATGATCTAGCCTTTATTTTCACTTAAACCGTTACAGGGCATTATACAAAGAAGAACAGGCGATACTGGCGCGACGAATGGTGGCCATATTGGCCCACGTTCTCGATCCTTCCACGAGGATATTTCCCGAAGAACTGTTGGAAAGACAAACTGCCGGCGTTGCAGACGGACTGTTGCTTGTGATTAGCGACATCTGCACTTCACTTGACACTGCTGTAAGTTTTTTACTGTTGACCTAGCGCCCCCTAGTAGTGACTACATTAAGTGCTTTGACGCACGGCTACCTAGCGCCGGTGACGTCACAAAAGTTCTACATCGCGCCAACGAAGTTTCTTAACGCGGATGCGTAAAAACCAAATCTCTTCCTTCGAATTTCGTTCACCAGGCATGACAGCTGACTGGAGAGAGATCTATTGTGACCTCTACTGTTATAGGCCACAGCCTAGCTAACATTCAGTCTCTTGACAAAACAAATAAGCCAAGAAGGAAAAATATAAGGAAGTTATGGGATGACAAGAACATGTATGAATTCTTCATGGTCGCTAGACCCTACAATACAATAACTCTTTATTGAACACCCCATATAACAACCAAAACAGAAAAAAAGTATACAGAATATTACAAGGTAACAATAGGCGCTCTCATCGCTACAAGGCTTCTGTATATTTCTTTTTATCTTAAGTTACGTTCTTACAATATAAAAAGTAATAATACAATATTAATACAAAATATAAAAACCTGGCGAGGCCTAAGCCTTATTACTATTATTAGTATACTTATATCCTGTCAATCGTTCAAAGGTTAACTAGAAGAGATCCCTTTTAGGGATAAGTTCGCCTTTGTGCATGTGTGTTATCCTGTTACCCAAAAAGATGAATACAGGACAACACATACAGGACAAGGGTCCATAACTGCCGTCACCCTAATCTACTTTTCTTTACAGTCTTGCGCAACCTTGTACAGCGGTCTCGTGTGCTCGATAACCCTTCTGCTAGAGAGCCTCCCCCCCAAGCCTCTTGCCGGCGGCATAGTCAAGACGATTGTGGCGTGCCGCCCTATGCCGTTCGCGCTTTGCCGCCTCTTGCCCGTGCTGAGGAGACTGGCGGCAGCCAACGGGTTGACCATATGCGTTAGGAGCGGGAACATGAGGATTGATTTTGAGCAAGGCGTGCTGTTGTACAGGAAAGGTATGGGGCTTAGGACTATTTTTATTGTGATTGTCTAATTTACAACCCAGGACTGTAATTGTTGAGCATATGTGGAACGCCGTGTCAACAGTTTTTTGTAATAATATTTTGACATTGACATTTTGGCGACAAGATTCTATCGTGGCTCAAAAATTAAAGTCCGCGAGTGTACATCGATTAATATCAAAGTGTACAGACTTAAAGGGACTTAATTTAGATATTTCTTTCTGGTTAAATTTATTTTGATGTAAGTAAAATTTTCACTACTTTATTTAGGTAAAATAATAAACAGGCAAAGTTCATTTAAAAAAAAATAATTACCTATCAACTGTAAGGTACATTACTTACCTAACTAAACATTTCTTTCTAGATTCCTGTCACTTCCACGTTTTACTCA
The DNA here is from genome assembly GCA_932294345.1 of Pandemis cinnamomeana. NCBI lineage: Eukaryota > Metazoa > Arthropoda > Insecta > Lepidoptera > Tortricidae > Pandemis > Pandemis cinnamomeana. Next base: position 12,351,986 of record OW028721.1, read on the forward strand.
AACAAGTGGAGGTTGCGCTGAAATGCATTGAAAAGCAGAAGTTGGTTCAGGAAGCGCTGACAACTACACAGAACTTACTGGCTTTCTATAATAACTACAGCGCTCACATCAACCTGGACCACGATGACAGGTGACATTTTTATGGATAACTTGTACATGTTGGGTCACAAACACGCTTGTCAGTTTCTCGAAGCTACAAGTTATAATTTTACAAGTGTAAAGTAGCAAACCAACCACAGCGGTTGGAATTTGATTAATGATGTCAGTTTAGACTTTATAATCTACTATATAAAAATAAGTCGGGTTTTCCTTCCTGACGCTATAACTCCAGAACGCACGAACCGATTTCCACGGTTTTGCATTCGTTGGAAAGGTCTCGGGCTCCGTGAGGTTTACAGCAAAGAAAATTCAGGAAAACAGCATAGTTCCCGCGGGATGGCGATAAGCGAATTCTGCGCGGACGGAGTCGCGGGCAACAGCTAGTTGTAATTATAGTAGCTTCGAGAAACGGGCCACTGATGGGAAGTGAAGATGTGGTATAAGAAGACTGTTTGCCTTGTAAATACCCACTCCTTCGATTGTTTAATATGTATATATTTTCTTATACATATTATCTTTGCGAGCAATGGAGAGCTCATTAAAGCTAATCGCGGTTTATATCCCCTAGTAACCTGTCTCTTATCAGCTCACATCCAAGGGCGTCGCCAATTGCAGCTGCCCCCCCCCTAGAGATTCTAAAAAAGTTGCCAAATATAATGCAACCAAAGTCCTAGACTAGTCATAGAGAATGTGAAAAGTATGAATTGTAGTAGGTAAAGTCAACTTGCCCCCCCCCCCCCCCCTGCGCCATCGGCTGGCGACGCCCTTGCTCACATGCACCCACTGCTGAGTAAAGGCCTCTCCACTTTCGCGCCGCTTTGCCCGCTCCCGTGCCAGTCTCATCCACAGTTTTCCGACATCCACAACTCTTGTCCACTTAACCTGTCTAAATAAGATTTTTATTGTATTGTATTTTTTGTAGGTGCGATTGTCAACTTGTGCTGATGCAAGTTATCGTATACGCCCTGAAAATCTGTTCCGTTATGATGGACGAATGCGAGTCAACAGACGGTGAGAGCATTTACAACATAGAATCAAGGGCGGATCCAGCTTGGCGCCAGGAGGGGGTCACATAGTCGTGGTCAAGTCAAGAACAAAATTTATAAATAAAATCATTATGTTCAATTAGTGGTCCCCCCCCCTGGATCCGCCCTTGCATAGAATACCAATGTACAGACATCGCCAGGTGATTTTTCGATTTATCAAAGATGGTAAAATTGTGCTTACGTTTTCAAAGTCGCTCTATTCTATGCCGTCTGTATGTTTACATAAATTCGAAAAGAATGTTTATACGTATAATTTAGTAACGTGAGGGATGTTAAAGCGGGTTGCTAGTTAGTTTATATTTATTTAAAATAAATTCAGCCTTTTGGAAATTTTATTTAGATTTTCCAAAAAATATTTACAAATCACTGGATATGATTCTACTTTGGAGACAAATACTTGTGATACTAAACAGCGTGACCCAATTGTGGGGTCATTCGACGCTGGTGGGTACCAGCATGAGAGTGTAGATTGTGTTAGGGTGAAGGCACCAGTGTTGGACACTAAGTTGACAGGCACCAGTAATGGACACTTCATTTTTAATTTAATATTTTGAATGCTATCGTTGGCTGTAGCCGACAGAGAGTAGAATAGTAAAAGTGCATGAAAATCATGTTAAGGCATAGCTTAAATAAAGATAATACATACATACACACAGAGATGTACAAAATACTTTTCGAAAAGTATTTAAATACAAAATGCAAATACTTTTTTAATATAGTATTTCAAATGCAAAATACAAAATACTTTTGCCTTTTGTATTTAAATACTAAATACAAAATATGTATTTTCAAAATACTTTATTGAAATAACATACTTTCATCATCACTTAAATACGAATCGTTAAAATAACGTATTATTGCCTACACGGCATATTGTTTAAATACAATTTGTTTTGGCATTTTTTTTAAGACATTTCGAGCGAACAACACAGAAATAATGAAATAGCTGCCAACACTGCAAAACGTAACAGTGACTTTGAGGATTGTCAAGAGGGGTCCCTCATATATTATTTGTCAGGTTTTATAAGCGTTTTGTTTCATCTGTCATTTTGCGCATAGACTTTCAAAGCTGCTGCGCCACTAGTGGCCATTTTTTGTTTTTACTGAATCGCGGAATGCTTTAGAAAAATGAAGCTTAGAATAAAAAAGTATTTTGTATTTTACAAACCATTTTACAAATACAAAATACGTCTCGAATAGTATCTATACATATAATAAAATCGTTGAGACCAAAAAATCTGTACATTGAAGATTAAAAAAAAAAAACCGACCAGGGTGACTTAAAATCGGTAACTGAACATATTAAAACCATTTTTAAAATTTTTGTTTGTTTGTTTGTTTGTTTGACTGAGCATCACGTAAAAACTACTGAACGGATATAGTTGAAATGTTCACAAATCTATTTCAATAAATTCAGAATAGGATATAGGCTACAGAAATTTTGTAATTTTTTGGAAAAAGGGGGTGAAAAGGGGGGTTAAAGTTTGTATGAAAAAATAAAATTAGATTGTTCTAGAATCATGAAACTCAGAATACATACTAAGTAATAAAAATAAAGAAATACCTGTTTTAGCATTTTTTTTAAATCTCACCCAGAGGCGCAAAAAAGAGGGTTTTGTGTTTAAAATTAATTAACTTCATACACCTATATAATAAAAACCAATGAAGTGTAACCTTTTAAAATTGCTAAATAATACTTCCAAGTTAATACAGGTAAATATAATTTCTCAGTTTTCTTGAAATTTAATTTTTGAGGTGATTACGCACAAAATAGCGGAACTCAAGAAAATCAGCTTTCCTCGGTATAAGTAGTTGGTAATAATTACAAACAAAATAATACTACAGAGAAAATAAATAGATACGAATGCACATAAGACATGAAGCTGGAAAACTGTGTCAATTGTGAAAAAACATTAATAAAATAATTACATGCTGTACAGGTAGGTATTTTTCAACGAAGACATTTTCGTCCAACCTAAATCAACCTAAATTGGCGTCCTAAATTGTGTTCTTTACCTAACACCTAAAGTTCAATATGCAATACCGTTACTTTGTTTTTATTTTATGTGCTATTATTCACAACGCGTTCGGTTTTTGAACGCACTCTTATTTGAAAACCTGATATATTATGAGGGCGGCGTGAAACGCTTGGCTGTATGCTCTTAATATCTTTGCCTAAAAAAATCAAAATCAAAAGGCGCGTTTACGTCTGCGCTACGAACATGTCAGAATTTTATTGTGAAAAAAGTTTGTGCTTTTAGTATGAATCTGACAGCGAGCGAACCTTAACTGAATCGCATTACGACGTCATGGTATAAGGCCTCTGTAGGTAATTAATTTGTAGATAAAGATAATAAGTGTTAATAATCTGTAGCTACCTACTTAAACCAAGAAAATAAATAAAAAAACTTCTGCTAGAAAAAATTGAGTCGCAATATATTAATTAAAACGGATTAGTAAATAAATTGTTAGTCGTAAGGTAAAAACAGGTAAACATTTATGTACCTATTATTTGATTAGAATATATTTATTTTTTTAAATTAATCAGGGTACAAATATCGTTAAAGTGAGCGCAGTATTCGCCAATAATAAGCCTCATAGTTCGGCGAAATTAATAGTGATGTAGGTAACTAAAACTGTACTTAGCTTTTTTTGAATAAAGAAACTATAAATTAAACTATTTTGTAAAATAAGGTACCTATAAATAAATGTGATGAGTCATTAACCAGTTCACACCTGTTTTTTTTCAAGATTCCGTGTCACAAATTATTATTTTCATGACGTAATTCTAAAAGTATAGTTTCGTACACACTTTCAGTGGTTCACGTGACGAAGTTAATACGTTAATAGTCATAATAATAATAATTTTGATATCGAGAAAAGCCGTAAGTATCACAAAAACACACGCGGACGAAGTCGCGGGCAACAGCTAGTTTCAAATAAAATACAAAATACTTTTTAAAAAAGTACTTAAGTACAAAATCCAAAATACGTATTTTGTATTTTGTATTTGTATTTTAAATACAAGTATTTCAAATATGTCACAACTCTGCATACACATACACAAATCACGTCTTTATCCCTTACGGGGTAGACAGAGCCCAAGGTAACAAGACCTACAGGCCACGTTTAGCAAGATCGAATACCATACAATGTACACATACCATAACATAACATAGAATAACATACCATAGAACCACATAACATAGAATGTACCGGTTGCTTCTCTTCCCGCGCAGATGGTAAAAGCCCATCGAGAGAATGGGCGTACCTAATTCTTAGGAATTATGTTATAGGCGATGCGGCTAGCAACCCATCACTATTTTGATTCCTTTTTCCACCTATACGCCCACGATCTTGCTAAACGTTAAAGATAATATGGTTATAAAACGGCTGTCGTATTAAATAAACTACTATACTTGACGACGCGGTTGGCCTAGTTGGTAGTGACCCTGCCTGCGAAGCAAGCGTCCCGGGTTCGAATCCTGGTAAGGGCATATATTTGTGTGATGAACACGAATATTTGTTTCTGAGTCATGGATGTTTCTATCTATATAAGTATCTATTTCTCTATATAAGTATGTGTATCGTTGTCTAGTACCCATAACACAAGCCTTACTAGCGCTTACTTTGGGACTAGGTCAATTTGTGTGAATTGTTCCCTAAAAAAAAAAAAAAAAATTTCAATAAAGGTTATTGTCCATTATTGGGCGTGTGTGTCCATTATTAGGGCCGCCACCCTAAGTCTAATCCTTAGTCAATGTATGTGTGATGGACGGCAGACGCGCTTCGCGGCTTGCTGGCGGCGTGCCGCGGCGGCGCGGGGCTGCTGCAGCGCGCGGCGGCGCGCGACGCCGAGCTCCCCGCGCAGCTCGGGCTGGCCGAGGGCCACTACATACAGTTCTGCGAGCGCCTGCGGGCACGGCCCCACCCGGACCTGTACGGTACGAGATTCCGATACCTCATAATGTAGAATGTTCTAGAAGAAAATCGGGCCTGCAGGTGTCGAACGCCTGAGAATGATGCTGAGCCAGGTACAGTTTCACTTTAGCGAAAATACTGTAGGAAAGTTCTCAAGTGAGTTTGTATATATCTCTTCCTCTTCTTCTTCTTCTTCTTCCTCTAAGTTCTATCATGACTCCTTTACTATGACTATGACCTCTATCCGCCTGTGGAATTCCCTTCCTGTGGACCTACGACGAGCTAAAAGTCTACCTATTTTTAAAAACCAACTCAAATCTCACTATTTGTCACTAATTTAATCCACTCCCTGTCTTTAGTACCTCATATATTCTCTTTGCTTCTGATCAAATCCTTATCTGTTGTATGGCCTTCTTATTTTTCATTGCTTCTCACATTTATTTTATCTTAAGTATTATGTTATGTATATATGTATGTATTATTTTATTTTATTTACTTAGCTATGTATTATATTTATGTTGATATTGTTGTTTTTATTATCCCTGCGTTTATCCTGTCTATTTGTTTCCGCCACCTACTTAAACTGTCTCCAACTTATTTCTTGCATTGGTTGTCTGGAAGAGATCGCTATTAAGCGATAAGACCGCCTATTGTCTACTTTGTTCTTTGTTTCAGTATTGTTTTGTACTGATTTGTGGTGTTCAATAAAGAGTATTTGTATTGTATTGTTGTATATCTGGCAGGTAATGCGAATATTACCTAACAATTCGGTTTTAGAATTTAAGATGAATCGGAAGAGGGCGTAGAGTAAGACGAATTAAATTACTGACTTGTCATCATGATTTCGTCCAAATATGGTGATGACACCAGTGTTGGACACTTCAAGTTGACAAGCACCAGAAATGGACACTTCATTCAATCATTCTTAATATGGTTATGAAATGACTGTTGTAAAATAAATCACGTTTAGTTATTGTGTTTATGCTCTAAAGCATGCCCGATAGTGTAAGTCCAATGCCGGCGTTAGGGGGGGGCGCGATGGGGCGACGGCCCGGGGCGCCAAATTTGGGGGGCGCTGAGGTCTGGGGCCTCGGCCTCCTGGCTCACCGGCTGTGTACCCTCAATACTGTCCTTAAGTGGGCGCCTAAATATTACTGCCCGGGGTGTCAGTGGCCCTAACGCCGCTGCTGTGTAAGTCTTATGGTAATTTGGTGTTCATTACAGAAAACATGTTGTTGGAGTTGGCGGGAACATACCAGTGCGCGGCGGAGGACTCGCCGCCGTCCTACCACAGACAAGCCTGGGTGAAGAGCTTCGCAGCGTGCTCGCTGGCTGACTGACCTTGCTACAATACTGGACAATATTATGTAACATGCGATGAAAGAAATTTGCTGTGCTTTTTTAACAACTTCGCACATGCGCTTTGAACAGTGCAGAAAGGCAACATTTCATGTTACATTACACCCGCCTGTACAACTTTAAAGAGCATATTTATTGTTGTATATATTGTACATTGAATTAAACTATTTTAGTATGAGTTCAATTCTGTTTTATTGCAATACAAAAGTTGGCTTACATTTTAGCTCGCATTATTTTTGAGGAAAGGCTGTTTAGTAGTTTGGATACACACATACATACATGCATATATCACGTCTTTATCCCTTATGGGGTAGACAGAGCCTAAGGTAACAAAACCTTAAGGACACGTTTAGCATGATTGTGGGCTTATAGGTGGAAAGGTGAATCAAAATAGTGATGGGTTGCTACCCGCGTAGTTGGGATATTTTAATGAAAACTGATAATATATTTTGTAAGTTTATTTTAAAATAATAAATAAGTTTAACACGATAAGTCTCTATAAATAGGAATGCAGAATACTTAAGAATCACATCAACTCATTAGTAACGTAGACATCATTAAATTCCAACACGGGTAGATCAAATATTTATAAAGATTTTATTAAACATTCAATATATTCAAATATTAGGTAACAAAACAGGTCCTACGCTCTTGAGTCTTTCAAGTTTTGTCGGTAAATCTCGAATCAAGAGATAGATTAGATAGAAAATAGTTTCCTACTGAGAAACCTGTCTGTACTTACATTACTGTCTAGGCCAGGAAGTAGGCAATTGCTGGCTGGGTATTGGTTTACTAATTGGTAATAATACGAAGCCAGCAATGCTATTCTGGCCGAGGCAAGTATAGTGCTTTTCTCAAAAATCGAAAAAGAAAACAACAAAAATAAATGAAAATGTAATTGACATAAATTATTAATTATCTTTGCTTTGCCGCCTTTTTCTATCAATGGCATTTGAAGAGAGTATTTTTCTACCCAGAACATCTAAAGCTATTTCAGACACATAAACACGTTGTCGTACTAGCTTTTTTTTTAATTTGGTGTTTTAAGTCTTGTGCCTTTATTTTTTATAATGGTGATTTGCATTTTTAAAAAGTTAATAACTAGACAGTAATGGAATTTGCATGCAACATTACTGGAGAGTTTAAAGCTACAGTGATGTTTTTTTTTTTTAATTTTGGACTGACCGGCAACAATTAACTTCCTGTTCTGATATGTAGTTAACAATGACGACTTTAACGGACATTTCTGAGAAAAAGTTTTTAAAGTACCGATTTAACATACAATGCCTCCTTTTGTCAGTAAGGATATTTTTCTATTACAGAAATAATCGAAATACCAATAGCAGAAATCCCCATTTTGTCACGTCAATATTAAATATACTTATCGATTATGTAAATACTTAATTGCCGACTCGGCACATTTATGAAACAAACTCCACAGAAAGCCAGAATCTGCACCATAACACCGCTTCAAAAACATCAAATTATTATGAAAACAAAATCAAAAAATACTTATCTTTAGTCATGACTTGTTACGTCAAAGATAATTCTAATATACAGATGGCTAACAAACTAAAAGCTACCACAAAATTTAAGTCTGTGCGGGTGGATTGAAGTCAACATTTAGTTAGTCACCCAACTGAACTGTACTGTAAACTGACCAAAGAAATAACAAAGAAAGTTCATGTATCATGTCCTACTTATTTTTCTTTCGTACTTGGACAAGATTCAAAAATTAATAACAAAATGCTTAAATCATTTTTAATTCCACATAACAGACTTCCACAATACCCACGGTCAGTTTACTAGCCGAATCAAAACCATATCATGAATCACGGTTTGACCGTAGTCACCACAGTTGGCACCGTGGGCACAACATGCACGCTTGGCACGTGGAAAAAGTACAGCATAAAGCCAGCAGCGAGGAGGAAATGGAACCCTACGATGGACCCTATGAGGAGGAGGCTGTATCTGGACTTCTTCAACACTGGCATCAGCCAGAAGATCAAAACCGCTCCGGAGACCAGCGCTGCCATCAGCACAAAGAGCCACTGGAGCCAGGACACCTGGATGGTCCACAGGATGGCTACTGGGATGTAGATGGATAGCGAGTAGCCGTACAGACAGAATAGCGACATCATTGTAGGCGTTGGGGAGGCCTGTAACAAATAAAATAAAAATTTGTATTATTTTCAAGTTAACGATAGGTGTTAGGGTCCGGCTCGAAGGACCAATGTTAGGGTCCTACGGGACGTTAAATAAAAATCGTGGACTGTATATCTATAAGGCTGGTTTAATAAGCCGTCTATTACAAATCTTAATATTAAATTCGGAGGTTGTCCGACGCCGGTGGTGTTCGATAGGCGAGTCCCGCGCCGCGCCCGGGCAGCCAGTTTTGTTGCGACCGTGTCGTCCTCCCGCGCGCCTCGTCCCGCGCGTGGGCTGAGCTGGGTGCTCAACAATAGGTATAATTAAATTCGCCATGCGCATAAATATGGTAGTATTTAATAGCCTATTTAAGAGTTAAATCCACTTTTTTAGCCATGCATTCAGACAGATTTTTTCAGACATACTGGCGAAGATCGATAACTAAATTAGTGCTAGCTTTAAATTTTACGTGGTTCGAATTGGTTAGTCATATATTTTAGAAACTCGTAGTGAATGAACAAGATATGATTGTGTAATATGTTGGTTGCTGATGAAACATGGACATAATGTGTCCGTTGCATTTCTTATTATAATACTGTTTACTTATCGGCAAAATGAGGTAGGTAACTAAAGGTGAGGGACTAAAGTAAATTGCTTGAGAATAATCAAAGAGACATCCGTTAAAATCATAACTCATTTGTAAGGTGCCTTTTAGGGCCCTTACAGTTAATACCAGAATGGTGGGTTCATAGTCTGTCGCAGGCAGATGGCCGCCGGCGCTGGCTCGCAGCCGGACCCAGAAGTTCCCGCAGCCAGCCACAGATGGCGTGAGACCCAGGCTCGTAAAAAAAAAAGTTCTTGCCGTCGGCGATAGCGTCTCGCGACTTAATTTTACTTAGGTACCTAACTATAGTCATTTATTAGTTCCGTAGACTAAATGACAACCACAAATGTCAAAAGTAAAAATAATGGTGATTAGCCTAAAACAAACAGCGCTGCTCTTCAATTTAGGTTTGCGAATAACCGACAAATATTAAATTGATTTTAGGTACAAAACGAGGGATAACACTATTTGGCAAATGTTTACAAAAGTATTGAAACAAAATATACAAACACTAATCCTAAACACCTATATCTATAAAATAACTATAAAAACCTATACGGTCTAACCCTACTGGCTGCGGCAGGGTCCCCATGACGCTGGCGGCATTACCCCTATGGGCGGCAGTACAGAACTATTATTTAGGTAATGTTCAACGAAAACAAATAATATCTACATTTATATTATTGGACAATGAAATGATTTTTTTGATAAACACAGAGAAATAGGGTGAGTAACGTGGTGCATTTTGAGCTATAATATGGTAGGTACGTAGCTTCGAGAAATATTGTGTATAAATCTGGACACAAAATTTGCTATATACCTCCAACGGGTGGCATTTATACCTGAAGTATTTTACCTTTTTTAATACCTTTTCTAGTGTCCTCTTTTGTCGCGTCACGGATTACCGTTTTGTATTACAGACACTAATCAACAAACAGAAGTAGGTACCTATCTATAGCTTATTTTCGTTTAATACCGGTTGTAGCACATCAGTATTTTTAAGACGAAAAGAAACCAGGCAACACATGGAATGTAATTTTAGTCTAAGGAACTAATAAATAGACTACACACAATCTCATCACGTGTGTAATGTCACTACGTCGACATTGGCGAAATACACCTTGCTAAAATAAAGCAAGGGTGAAAGCCACCAAAAAAAAAATAGACTACACATCACTACAATCACTACATAGTATAAAACAAAGTCGCTTTCTCTGTCCCTATGTATGATTATATCTTCAAAACTACACAACGGATTTTGATGCGGTTTTTTAAATAGATAGAGTGATTCAAGAGGAAGGTCTTTATGTATAATTCTACGCAAACGAAGTCGCGGGCAGAAGCTAGTTTTACAACATAACAAAAAAAAAATAGTTTATACTTAAAAACAACCTAAACCTATATTAACAAATAAGAAAATACTTTAAACTACATTACAAAACGTATACGAAGAGAATCCCGTCTAAGGCCAATGACTGCGACAGCGTCCCTAAGGGTCCTATCAGACAGAGAGCGGTCAAACGGTCAAGCGTTCTGCGTTCGAGCGTGCAATTGCTGAACCCCGCTGTTGTACGCCTCCTGTGTGAGTATATCTATACATACATACATACATACACAAATCACGTCTTTATCCCTTACGGGGTAGACAGAGTCTAAGCCTTAGGGGTCGGCAAGTTGTTTTAGGTTGTATTGTTGTATAAAACAATTATACCTTATCTACGTGTTAATTGGTACTTGATATGTAATACATTACAATATTTGGCGGTCCGAGGTTAGACCTCTAGCGGTCCGCAAACGGACGGCGTTCCGCCTGTTGCCGACACGGCAACAGGTACCTACAGGCCACATTAGCAGGATTGTGGGCGTATAGGTGGAAAATGGAACCAAAATAGTGAAGGGTTGCTAGCCGCATCGCCTATAACATGATTCCTATGATTTTCGCCCATTACCTCAATGGGCTGTGACAAGCAATTGGTACATTCTATGTTTTTTCTTTGCTCCCAGACCAGCATGGAAAAAGAAGAAGAGTACATCTATGTAACGTAATATAACACAAAACTCTCTGCTTGAACGCTTGACCGCGTGACCGCTCTGTCTGATAGGACCCTAAGACGGCTGGCGGCATTACCGCTTTGAACCGCAAGTGCAATACGCTCTTGGGTCTCTAGCATCGACCAGCCAGGACCTTGACGACCGGGCTCTTATGAAGCCTTTCATCTCGGCATAGCAACATTCTTCAACTTCAACTATCTATACAATATCGGCATCGATCGACCTACCAGTATAAAGCTAAAATAATAAAGTATAACAAAACAACTGAAAAATGTTTTATTAAAAGTTACTGCTATGTCGTATTTTAATACCGCGTCGCAACAAAGAAACAACAGTTTACAACTTAAGCACGATAGTTCGAAAACAATAGAAATCCTTAAAGCACTGCAATTCGCACAGGAATAATAAGACTTACTTAAAGCTAATGAGCTTAGCTATTAGGGAACAATAGAGTTCGGCACCGGGCTTCCGTGGAATTTTTATGCCGTTAACAAAGGTCAGCTGCCTTAATTACCTACCTGCCCGTATACCTGGCTGTTTGGCAAGTCTAGAAAGGTCTAATATATTTTAAATATTGTTTTCTGGATTGCAGTAATCGAAGTTTCGTAAAAAATATAAATTATTAAAAATAAAGTCGGTATCCTCATCGCAAAAACACTTAACTAGAGGGAGAAAAACAAGGCCTAAAACTCCTGTAGTATAAATATTGTATGGATTGAAATATAATGTACTAGACTAGCTGTTGCCCGCGACTTTGTCCAGGCAGAATTAAATAAAGCCTATCACACTCAGAAAATAAAAAAGTACGGGACCGACTGTAGAAATTCCGCACTTCATTAATTTAACTTAAACCGGTTATGGGTTTTCCAAAACAAGGCTTCCACTTTTAGCTACTTTCTGGTCTCGCAATATCCCTCAACTCTTCAAATAAAGAACCAGAACCATTTTAATTAAGTTAAAGGATTTTTATAGTTAGTCCCGTACAAATAATGTGGCTTTCTATTGGTAAAATAATTTTAAAAATCGGTTCAGTAGATCCAGAGATTACCCTACAACCTCACAAACTTTACCTCTTTATAATAATAGTACCTATAGTATAAATTAGGTAAATATGTAATAACTAACTTTTTTAAGCATTTGGATTATAACACCTTAGCTAGCAGCTATTTATGCATGTTGTAAGGTATAAATGTGTAGGTACTTTTTGAAACTCTATTCTCTAAATTCTAAAACTGTGCAGCATATATAGAAGTATGTATGTGCTTCACAATTAAATTATAACCAGCCTAATGAACGAAAACGTCAACAGCGTTCCTCGAGATCTAATCCCAGAATTATAATATTTTAGGTATTTTAGTCGACAACTCCATACGGCACACTCCATACAATGTAATTTCCTACATCTAGATCTTTTAAACTACGCAACGGATCTTAATGCGGTTTTCATCAACAAATTTATTCAAGGGGAAGGTTTATACAGTTAATTGAAATCGGTCAGTATGGGAAAGTCTGAAACTACAAGACATACGAAGATCGGATCTTAGGAACACAGAAATAGTTTAAGTTTATTTTTTCAAAACAACCGGGTTCGATTCCCGAGCTGAGTACAGGTTTTTTTTAAATGTATGAATGCAGTTATTCTTGTTATTAAAATCGATGACATGGTTCCTAAGAACAGATCTTCGTATGTCTTGTAGTTTCAGACTTTCCCATACTGACCGATTTCAATGAGACACCCTATATGTATACTTGTTATTCTACCTATGTATAGCCGACCAAGAAAGTACTGTATCAATCATTTTTTACGACAGTTCTTCCATTAGAAAAAAAGCACTAAAGCTGATTGTCCACACATCGACGTGAGTGAAAATAGGCTTTGATGTTTTATGCCGTACAAATGACCTAAGAGTGGTAAAGTACTTTCTTGGTCGACTATACATACAATGCTTTGTTCGGCCATTGATCATGGAGTTGACTTTCAAGTTGTATTTCAACCGGAATAAGTATGTGGAGCTGTATGGAGCCCTTGTTAAGGACACTCTGCTTTCGTTTATCTATCTGATCTATCTAATATATTAATTTTAATTCTAGCAAAATTAACCTCAATTCAATTGCTACTCCTAATTATTTCCGTCACCTCCACCGTTAACTTTGTTTGTAATGTAACACAATCAAATTGCTCAAATCACGTAACTTGTAATTAGAAAGGGCAAGGTCCGTTGAAATGTTAAATGACTTCTAATTTGTTTACAATTTACATTCAGTTACTAGCTAAATACAGCCCACGATTCCGTCCACGCAGAATTTACTAATGGGATAAAAACTATTCTATAACCTTCTCCGGGACTGAAGCTACTGTATATCAAATCCGTTCAGCGGTTTAAGCATATAGGCGAAGTCATATTAAACGGATTCTACTGTATTTCAATCGAAACAAAATTATACTGCAGGAGTTTTAGGGCTTGTTATTCTCCTTAAAGTAAAGCATTTTTGCGACAAGGCTACCCAGTTATTTCAAATAACTTAAATTATTAACGAAGCAGTAACTACTGCAAGCCAGCAAACAATATTTAAAAGATATTACTCCTTTCTAGACTTGCCAAACAGCCAGGTATAGGTACGTGCCGGTACGGTACCTGCCGGCTTAAGGGAATTAAGGCAGCCGACCATTGTTAACGACATAAAAATTTAACGGAAGCCCGATGCCGAACTCTATTGTTCCCTAATAGCTAAGCTCATTAGCTTTAGGTAAATATTTTTATCACCGTACAAAATAGAAAAATAAGTATTGTAATAAAATAAGGATCTCTATTGTTTACAAACTATCGTGCCTAAGTTGTAAATTTTGGTTTCTTTGTGTCGCCCCCAGGTATTTGGTTTGCGGTGTGATACTAATACTAAAACGAGGTGTAGGAACGCGTTTTAGGTAACCAGATTCTGTTGTAAAATATTATATATTAACAGGACCGAAAGTCTATCCCAATATTGTCCGGATCGATCGATTTCCAGGAATGCTATTACTATCACTGGGCGAGGTTATATTCTTTCTGCAATGTAGGTATAGTACTATAAATCCTGCGAAATAATTTCTTCTAGAAAGGGAAGCGCATGTACGATGTATCATTGATTTTTTTTGATCAATGATACGGGGCCCCAAAGCTACAGGGGCCCCGAATATGTCGTACTTAAACAAAAACTTTACCCTTCCTTTGGTCCCCACAACACGTTTCGATACACGGTTAGTACCTATTATAAGGCGAGCTACGCCACTATTTGGTAAATAGGTATATGTATAAAAAAGTCAATGTAACAAAGGAAATAAAATAGAAGCTATGAGTGGGATTACTAGCTTTTTCCCGCGACTTCGTCTGTGTGGAATTATTATTATGGGTAGCTTTGAACTATGTTTATATGTAATGTAATGCAATATTTTATTACCATAAAAAAGGTTGCAATGAGCCCACCATAAAACATAGATATGCTTTAGGGACTTTTTTAACAACCTTTAAAGGGGAAAAATTTAATCGTACATCATTTTTGCGAAACTTTTTACGCACGCAACGGACGCTTGCAAAAAGAATATTTTTCCCCTGTTTTTGCAAAATTTTTCATTGATACTCCGCTCCTATTAGTCGTGGCAAGATGGTATAGGACAGCTTTCAAGCAAACAAACAAGTATAGAATTGCACATTAGAACTATTACCATGTACTTTCCAGAAAGTTTGGATGAGTCACACTAATTAGTTTGGGTTTTCCTGTTATTGTAGCTACCTGGCTACCTGCTGACGTGGCTTTAAGTCGTAATAATAAATAATCTTAGGAACATTTTAAAATTTGAACTTCTGATATTATTATTTTGAAATGATGGTTGCTAGGTATGCACTAACATTTACCTAATGGCTTACTTTTTGGCCATTTTTAATTTTAGTTGTTGTTTTCGTTGAGCATAAATTCATTAGTACAAATAAATAACGAAATAGTTGTCTTTAAGTTGCAACTAAGTTATTATCACAGCTTGCTATTGCCATACAAAGTCTATGAAGACATCTTTCCAATGGCTCATAAGATATGTGCTCATTATGTACCGTAACGTCAACGTACAGGACCAGCTAGGCTTACTTCAGGAACTGAGCTGACACGAATACCGACAGCCCACGACGCGTCACCGTAACTGCTGCATGTTTCATTAACCAAAAGTGGCTTGCGAGCAGATTACAGCTCGCAGATGAGACAGCCCGTTGCAATTACAGCTAATTAAGTACCTACCTGTGTCTCAATCTCGTCCTGTCCCTGCGGAGTCACGGTCCACTTGAGCGCAGCCCACAGAGCCACCGGCACGATCCACACGTAGCCAAAGATGGCCGTCGCCGCGTACGACACCAGGTGGAAGTCGTACCGCCAGTGCACCGCCTTGTTGGCGTGCTGGAGGTAGCTGGCAATGTTACCGCTGACCGCTATCGTGAATATCTGGACACAAATAAACTTTCTAAAGACCCAGCTTTGTCATTTCTTTCTCAATAAAATTGTATATGCCAGTCAAAATTAGAGCCTTTATTTTGTAAGTATGCCGCAAAGAGCTCTTGTACAGTCAAAATAAACATAAAAGCATAAAAAACAAGAAATTGGGAAAATGCAAATTAAATAGGATACAGGGATGCATAGGATCCCTGAGTTAGGTATTAACCTAAATAATCTATGTTAAAGAATATTATCAAAAGGTAACATTACTTTTAAAATTTTCATAACTATTTTTTCTTATCTAAAGCTGCTAAATACTTCACATAGTTTTATCTTTTTGGGTGACACATTATAAAAATCTAACAATAGTATATTACCTATTGTATGATTAAATCCTAAGAAATTTATCAAAGCCTTTCTAATCTATGAAAAGTAAGTAATAGTAGTAAGTAATAAACACAGTCCCCACCAAAGTAACAGAAATCCATATTGGCCCGTACAAGTCTGGTTTTCCTTTAATACGTTCATCAAAATAGTTGCGGGACACCTTCTGCGGCACCACTGATGATATAATCCGCTCCACAACTTCATTGGTGTGAACGTCAAAGTACTTCTGGTAATACTCTAGAGTCCAGAAGTTGTGGTTACCTTAAAAAAATTAAAATAATAATAAATTAATGTAGAATGCAGTTATTAAATAAAATGGCAAATAAAAGAGCTTTATTGAGTGGTTTGTTTGTTTATTGTACTTTAGATTAGATTAGATTGGATTATTTATTCATTCAATAAAAATTACATCATAAATTGTACATTGTCAAGTTAGAAGAATTTAGATTGAAATCGTCAAGAGTAAATAAGATGAAATTAAATAGTACAAATCAATTGAATATTACAAAAATAACAAAATTTATAAACAGTATTTCAACCTTTGATATAAAATCACTATGAGACTCGGATATATTGAAAAAAAATTAAATCTTATGGCACTCCTCAAACAAAAAAAAATTAAATGTTATGGTACTTCAACATAAGTAAATAAAATTGTGTTATGAACAAGTGCAACTAAAAACAGGTTATAATGGTTTAAAAAGTTATGCGAATGAATTATTTTACAACCGTTTATAGAGAAGACATGGTATGAAACTTTTACATCGCTTGCCTTTTATTTTACATTAAATTTGACCTAAAAGTAAATATACCTAATATCAGTCCAAACTATACTTATTTTGTCTGAATGTACGTGATAATCTTAACACTTACTTATAGGAGCAGCCTGTGGCTCTTCATCCGTTAATTTTGGTTCTTCATACGTGTAACTTGGATTAGACATAGCGCTGTGTTGATGTGATTGCACTGCTTCCACCTCAATTCGGGCACTTCTATCATTGTGCTCCGGTGAGTAATCTTGGAAATTCAATAATTCCCCTGTCTTTATCGACGACATTCTAAGAAAAACTTATCACTATTTTGGTAAATAAGATAAGTTCTAACTCTAACAAAAAGTAAACCTCAATCTCATCGACAGTCTCATTCAATCAAACGTCACGATGCGCATGTGTCACTTGTGTTCAGTATGTTCAGTTCAAGTGCACATTAAAAACGCGGAAACTTAAACAAATTACCAAGTTCGCATTCTTTATAAACCCATATTTCCTTTAACTTTTCTGATTTAAACAATACATCATTATAGTGATGTATGTATATTACTGTTATCGAATCGATCGATCAATCACTCATTATTATGTATTTTCGTTCGTATGTACAGTCAAGTGTAATAATATGTATCTAGACAAAGTTTCAAAAATAAGTATCATCGCCAGCGTAATAAGGTCATGGGACATTATTTTTGAGAAGTTCCTATCGATACTTATTTTTGCACTTGACCGTACATGAAAAGTACAAGGTAATAATAAGGTTTAACATCAAAAATTAAATCATATCAATCGTTATGTGAGCAAAATAACTTATATTCATTTCTATTAATATTTTTAACAAGTTGCCAATTCAATATTAAATTTGACCAATTTTTAATTTTATACAAAAAATCACAATAAATCTCATAAATACTCAGCTGGCCAGGGATCGATTTACAATTATAGATCATTTTACGCGTTCCACGCTTTATTGACTTGTAATTGTAACCGTAAGTCGCGGGCCTAGTCCTGGCTTATTTACTGCGAACCCTGTAGCTCTAAACTAAGTCATGTTAATCCAGCTCTTAATATTTTTTTAGCTGACGGTCCATCATAAATACGCCATATCATATTGAAACGAATACAAAACTTGTGACATGCGATAATGCGCAGTAAACCGGTGGTTAGGCACTCAGCTGGCCTGCGATCCATTTCAAGTACAGGTTGTTTTACGCGTTCCTCGCTTTATTGAGTTGCTATTGTAACTGTATGATCCTGGCTTGACTATGACCCAGCTCTTAATATGTTTAGTTGACGGTCCATCATAAATACGCCATGTCATATTGAAACGAATACAAAACTTATGACATGCGATAATGCGCAGTAAACCGGTGGTTAGGCACTCAGCTGGCCTGCGATCCATTTCAAGTACAGGTTGTTTTACGCGTTCCTCGCTTTATTGAGTTGTTATTGTAACTGTATGATCCTGGCTTGACTATGACCCAGCTCTTAATATGTTTAGTTGACGGTCCATCATAAATACGCCATATCATCTTGAAACGAATACAAAACTTATGACTTGCAATAATTCGCAGTAAACCGATGGTTAGGCACTCAGCTAGCCAACGATCATTTTTCTGGTATAAATTTCTGTACGCGTTCCACGCTTTATTGACTTGTAATTGTAACCGTATGTTGTGGGCCTAGTCCTGGCTTATTTACTGCGGATCCTGTAGCTCAAAATTAAATCATGTTACCCAGCTCTTAATATTTGTTTAGTTGACGGTCCATCATAAATACGCCGTATCATATTGAAACGAATACAAAACTTATGACATGCGATAATGCGCAGTAAACCGGTGGTTAGGCACTCAGCTGGCCTGCGATCCATTTCAAGTACAGGTTGTTTTACGCGTTCCTCGCTTTATTGAGTTGTTATTGTAACTGTATGATCCTGGCTTGACCCAGCTCTTAATATGTTTAGTTGACGGTCCATCATAAATACGCCATGTCATATTGAAACGAATACAAAACTTATGACATGCGATAATGCGCAGTAAGCCGGTGGTTAGGCACTCAGCTGGCCAGCGATCCATTTCAAGTACAGGTTGTTTTACGCGTTCCTGGCTTTATTGAGTTGTTATTGTAACTGTATGATCCTGGCTTGACTATGACCCAGCTCTTAATATGTTTAGTTGACGGTCCATCATAAATACGCCATGTCATATTGAAACGAATACAAAACTTATGACATGCGATAATGCGCAGTAAGCCGGTGGTTAGGCACTCAGCTGGCCAGCGATCCATTTCAAGTACAGGTTGTTTTACGCGTTCCTGGCTTTATTGAGTTGTTATTGTAACTGTATGATCCTGGCTTGACTATGACCCAGCTCTTAATATGTTTAGTTGACGGTCCATCATAAATACGCCATGTCATATTGAAACGAATACAAAACTTATGACATGCGATAATGCGCAGTAAACAAACGCCAGGAACGCGTAAAACAACCTGTACTTGAAATGGATCGCTGGCCAGCTGAGTGCCTAACCACCGGGTTAGGCACTCAGCTGGCCAGCGATCCATTTCAAGTACAGGTTGTTTTACGCGTTCCTGGCTTTATTGAGTTGTTATTGTAACTGTATGATCCTGGCTTGACTATGACCCAGCTCTTAATATGTTTAGTTGACGTTCCATCATAAATACGCCATATCATATTGAAACGAATACAAAACTTATGACATGCAATATTGCGCAGTAGGTAAACCGATGATTAGGTACTCAGCTAGCCAACGATCCTTTTTCTGGTATAGATTTCTGTACGCGTTCCACGCTTTATTGACTTGTAATTGTAACCGTATGTTGCGAGCCTAAGTCCTGGCTTATTTACAGCGGATCCTGTAGCTCTAAATTAAATCATGTTACCCAGCTCTTAATATGTTTAGTTGACGGTCCATCATAAATACGCCATATCATATTGAAACGAATACAAAACTTATGACATGCGATAATGCGCAGTAAACCGGTGGTTAGGCACTCAGCTGGCCAGCGATCCATTTCAAGTACAGGTTGTTTTACGCGTTCCTGGCTTTATTGAGTTGTTATTGTAACTGTATGATCCTGGCTTGACTATGACCCAGCTCTTAATATGTTTAGTTGACGGTCCATCATAAATACGCCATATCACATTGAAACGAATACAAAACTTATGACATGCGATAATGCGCAGTAAACCGGTGGTTAGGCACTCAGCTGGCCAGCGATCCATTTCAAGTACAGGTTGTTTTACGCGTTCCTGGCTTTATTGAGTTGTTATTGTAACTGTATGATCCTGGCTTGACTATGGCCCAGCTCTTAATATGTTTAGTTGACGGTCCATCATAAATACGCCATATCATATTGAAACGAATACAAAACTTATGACTTGCGATAATGCGCAGTAAACCGGTGGTTAGGCACTCAGCTGGCCAGCGATCCATTTCAAGTACAGGTTGTTTTACGCGTTCCTGGCTTTATTGAGTTGTTATTGTAACTGTATGATCCTGGCTTGACTATGACCCAGCTCTTAATATGTTTAGTTGACGGTCCATCATAGATACGCCATATCATATTGAAACGAATACAAAACTTATGACTTGCGATAACGCGCAGTAAACCGGTGGTTAGGCACTCAGCTGGCCAGCGATCCATTTCAAGTACAGGTTGTTTTACGCGTTCCTGGCTTTATTGAGTTGTTATTGTAACTGTATGATCCTGGCTTGACTATGACCCAGCTCTTAATATGTTTAGTTGACGGTCCATCATAAATACGCCATATCATATTGAAACGAATACAAAACTTATGACATGCAATATTGCGCAGTAGGTAAACCGATGATTAGGTACTCAGCTAGCCAACGATCCTTGTTCTGGTATAGATTTCTGTACGCGTTCCACGCTTTATTGACTTGTAATTGTAACCGTATGTTGCGAGCCTAAGTCCTGGCTTATTTACAGCGGATCCTGCAGCTCTAAATTAAATCATGTTACCCAGCTCTTAATATGTTTAGTTGACGGTCCATCATAAATACGCCATATCATATTGAAACGAATACAAAACTTATGACATGCGATAATGCGCAGTAAACCGGTGGTTAGGCACTCAGCTGGCCAGCGATCCATTTCAAGTACAGGTTGTTTTACGCGTTCCTGGCTTTATTGAGTTGTTATTGTAACTGTATGATCCTGGCTTGACTATGACCCAGCTCTTAATATGTTTAGTTGACGTTCCATCATAAATACGCCATATCATATTGAAACGAATACAAAACTTATGACATGCAATATTGCGCAGTAGGTAAACCGATGATTAGGTACTCAGCTAGCCAACGATCTTTTTTCTGGTATAGATTTCTGTACGAGTTCCACGCTTTATTGACTTGTAATTGTAACCGTATGTTGCGAGCCTAAGTCCTGGCTTATTTACAGCGGATCCTGTAGCTCCAAATTAAATCATATTACCCAGCTCTTAATACGTTTAGTTGACAGTCTATCATAAATACGCCTTATTATATTGAAACGAATACAAAACTTATGACATGCGATAATGCGCAGTAAACCGGTGGTTAGGCACTCAGCTGGCCAGAGATCCATTTTAAGTACAGGTTGTTTTACGCGTTCCTGGCTTTATTGAGTTTTTATTGTAAATGTTTGTCGGGGGGCTGGTCCTGGCTTACTTACTGTGGACCCTGTAGCTCCAAATCGTGTTACTCAGCTCTAAATCTGATTAGTTGATGGTCTATCATAAATATGCCATATATTAAACGAATCCAAAATGTATGCCTTGCGATAGTGGTAGAATGTAAGTAGATAGAATTATATTACATACGGAAGTTCGTTTCATGACATGAAATGAAATTTTGAAAAGTAAAGTTAGAGAGATGAAAACAAATTCACACTTTCCAAAAGTGTAATGAGCCGTGAATCCTATGTAGGTAACTATTTAAATTATTCTCTTATTATTATGTTTACCAAGAGGCATGATCATACGTTTTTGGGTGGATCGAAAGCTAAAAATTGTGCTTGGTTAATAATAGCTGATAACAAGACATTCCATTCAATTTATTTTAAAATCGATAGGTTATCGACAATATTTTGTAACTTTCTTGGCAGCACTTTTGGGATCGGTGCCAAACGAGGTGAGGCGGGGGAGGGAAGAGCCAGCCATTTTGTTTTTGTTCATCGACTGCTCCCCCCGCTCTGTCTCGCCACCCCCGCTCGGGCCCGGAGCGTGGTGTAGCGCTACGGCCGCCCCGCTCCGACCGACGTCCTGCTCCCACTCACTCGCCTCAGTTCCCCACAAGCGCGCGACCGAGTCACTAGCTCCAGTCTTACGTCGGACGCTTCTCTAGCGACTAGTCTTGCCTATCTGTGCTGTGCCTGTGCTACGTGACAATTTATTATTGTTGAAATAATATGTGCTTGGATTTGTACGTGAGGTGATTTCGATCTGAACTCGGATTATCATCAACGATTGCGTGTTATCGGTGCTAACTCTAACGTAAGTTGCTTTGCTACGTGTTGCCTTGGCGCATCTCGCCATATTGAATTGTAATGTCGGAAAGCTCTATAATTACCACGTAACAGCAAACTATAATTTAGTGTTGTCTGCTTTACAGTGTTAACCGGTTGAAGAGTGTTATGCTGATATTGCTGTCGACATTTGTGAATCAAGATGTCGAAGGAAATTGCGGAAGAATATGCGTCGAGCTTGGCGGACCTGACGGTCAACAGCAAACCCCTCATAAACATGCTAACGATTCTCGCCGAGGAGAACATCGACCACGCGGGGGTTATCGTTGATACCGTCGAGAAGCACTTGGCGAAGGTGAATTTGCATTTTTAAACCTTAAACGGTGGAATTCGCGGATAATTATGTCACGTGACGGGGAAAGTGTGTACAACGGTGACGCACGCCGTCGTTCGGTGGTTTTTGATGTGAATGTGTAGAGTTGATGATGACAGAGCTGACCTCGATTGTACCGGTCGGCACTCTGCACAGGTATCTCCAAATTAGTACTATCAGGCTTAAAAATCGCATGGAGCAGTCTTTTTTATCATTATTGTTGTTCATGTTTAATATGTCGTATCGTACGGCTCGCGATCATGCTAAGTGCCTATAAAACATAGCCAGTTAATTGTTTGATGTTTCCAGTTTCTCTTGGCCTATAGCCTAATTAATTAAATTAATAACCAAGATAAAATTATAGCCAGTAATATTGAAACAAGATAGTTTGAATAGACATTGATTA
Organism: Pandemis cinnamomeana; assembly: GCA_932294345.1. Taxonomy (NCBI): domain Eukaryota; kingdom Metazoa; phylum Arthropoda; class Insecta; order Lepidoptera; family Tortricidae; genus Pandemis; species Pandemis cinnamomeana. The sequence goes on from OW028721.1 coordinate 12,375,094, forward strand.
TTACACCACCATTTGTAACACTATTAAAACCAGTCTAGAATAAAATACAAAAGTAAATTGGTCAACCATGATAGGTCAGAACTAGAGTTAAGGTAAACAAATTATCACACACAAACTATCATATCATGTCTTGTGTCATCATATTGTGTGTTGTTGGAGGATTTTTAAATTATTGTTATATTTTATTAAGAACGGCAAAATGTTACTGATGACAAGTGAAGTGTTTTTCCCGATATATTTTAGTTCATTTTTGTTGGATGTTCTTACTAGATTCTGATCAAATTCTTGTCCACTACCTAAACCTATTTAAAAGTGCTTTCGGGTAGTCAAAACAATAAATTTGAGTTAATAAATGATTTTTGTCTCGGACAAGTGAAGTGTTTTCCCGATATATTTTTATTCCTTTCTTGGACGTTCATACTAGATTCTGATCTAAATTCTTGCCCACTACAATAAATTTATTTAAAAGTGCTTTCGAGTAGTCAAAACAATAAATTCGAGTTAATAAATGATTTTTGTCTCTGACAAGTGAAGTGTTTTTCCCGATATATTTTTATTCCTTTTTCTTGGATGTTAATACTAGGTTCTGAACTAAATACTTCTCTATTAGAATAAATTGATTTAAAAGTTCTTTTGAGTGGTCAAAACCATAAAATCGAGTTAATAAATGATTTATGTCTCTGAGCATTCACAAACCAAGAGAAAGTTTCTGTGATACTATTTAAACACTCGGTTTCAAACAAAGTGACTTGTATCTGCAAAGGCCAATTAATCTTTATGAATTTACTTAAATTACTTTGCATTGAAACCTTTTTAGTGGACAAAGATTGCATCAAGTCAAGTGGCACTTATTTTGTTAATGTAATATGTTGTGTCATAAAACTAATCCGGGATACTTGAGCAGGTGTTTGGTTAGTTTAACGGAACACCCCTGTAACGGTTTATTGTGTTTGACAGTTGTTTGTGTTGGCCGATGTTCAGTGTATGGTGACAAAAGAGTGACTTAATTTTGATCAAAAAATTTACATTAAGAACCTCAACAAGAGTGTTCATTTATCCCCTCGTATGTGGGAGCTAAAAAAGCTTTCTAGTCTCATCTGTTTTAACTCTTTGTATGTGAAAATGAAAAATGAAATTGTGTTCCAGTCTTGTTTGTCTCAAATAATACCAATCTAACTGATTACAAATACTGATCCCTTGTGATACACATATGAGAGGTTAATACTCATAAATTCTGCTAATTTCAATAAAAATACAAAAAGATAGCCTTAAATTTGGCACAGGGTCCTGTCTTAAGGAGTGACCGCTGATATATTTTGGAATAATTTTAAGATACAGAGTGTAAATTCTTCCATTGAATATTTTTTTGCAAAATACACCTACTTCTTCAGTTTTGTGTCCGGGGACATTTCTGAAATTCATATCTAAAGATTCATAAATTTACTTGCTTTATGCGTGTGTAGTCAAAATTTAGTTGAGTAGCAAAGTAAATTAATTTTTTGTTCATTAGTCTGTTTAATTTATGTTGAACTGTTCCAAATTTATATAATAATATTAAAATGTTGCAGAATAAAAAAAATTTAAATAACAATTAAACACAATATTATGATCAAATAATGTTAGAAGATTTTTCCTTTCTTGTCATCAGCGGTCTGTGTAACTGTGTGTAATCTTCACCTTAACTCTAGCGTCTATAATTATACCTTAGGATGGAGATTACTGATGCAGAGGATTTCTGTTAAAATTATAGATACCTAACTGGCTTAGCCATAAAATAAACTCGCTGATTCAAGTTCAGATGTGTAAAAGATTATTAAAAATAAAGGTTTTATAAAACTGAGTTCGTCCTTATTTATTTTGATAAGCATCAGGAATTAAAATGATTTGTAAACTAAATGTTTTTGTATTATTCCTACCCATACTTTATAAGAATTTGTATTATAAAAATTGGGTACAAGTTCTGACTGAAGACTGGGCAAAGATCTTGTGCAAACCATATACTTGGTTTGCTGCCTGAAGTTTGGATCTAGAAGTTATGTTTTCATACAGGTTGACGCCGACATCAAGCTGCCTGTCCTCTATTTAGTTGACTCCATCATCAAGAATGTTAATGGAGCCTACATCCAGAAATTTTCCCAATGCATTGTTAACATGTTCACTCGGACATTTAAAATGGTAATTATCATGTTCCTACTTATCTTCACTTTGTTACTGCTTCAATTATTTGGCTACATTATTTTTTGCTTTTAATCTTTTGGATATATTAATGTTTGTTCTTTCTACAGGTGGACGAGAAAGTGAGGTCCCAAATGTTCAAGCTCCGAGAGACGTGGCATGATGTGTTTCCAGCCACGAAGCTCTACCAGCTGGATGTGAAAGTGAACTTGCTGGACCCGGCCTGGCCTATCCAAGCTCAGCCGCCATCAGCCAGTTCCATCCATGTAAATCCCAATTTTCTGAAAAAGGTTATTTTTAGTTGATTATGTTTTTAGTTTAGCATTAGATTGTAGTTCACGTATTTACTATTTATTATACATATTTGCAAATGGTTTGCAATTGATATAAAATTTGAATTAAAAAAAAAGCCATCCCGCATCTAATACATCAAATATTACTTTCTCTTTTGGTTACTTTGGAATTACCTTACTAACCTTTTATTTCACCCACAGCCTGCTCCAACTGAGGAAGAGCAGAAGATGCGATCCATCCTCGCTAAAAAGGAACAAGAATTGCTGATGCTGCAGCAGAAAAAAGTTGAAATGGAGCTGCAGAAAACTCGCCGGGCAATTGATATTGCTGTTAGCACTAACTCTAAGGTATGTTTCGTAGGATATTTATTAGGAATTGCTCAATAAAATAGGAACTGTCATTGTCATCAATCTTCTATATTTATAAGAAGAAATAAGCTGGAATGTTTTTTAGCAAATAGGTTTAGTTTGTTTTCCAAGAGTTTAATTTTTTTAACAGCATTTCTAAAGACTTACCTGCCTTTAGATGGGATTTTGGTTAGAAATTTAATTTATACCTATTGCAATGTTTTGGTCCTGTCTTTATAGTTTATTGGCTCACCAGTTCCAAAGATGTTATAAAAAACTTATCATTTAGTCTTGATCTTGATTCACTTTGATTCAATCTCCTATCCAATATTTTCATCAAAGATTTTGTCAAAGGCGGTTTGTTATATTTAATTATCATTTCAAGCAATTTTAAGGTATCACTCAAATCTTGTTAGATGAGTCCAGTAAGAATGTGTCTTGAATTTTAGTTAACATTGAGTATTATTGCAGACGGTGCCAATTCCGAACATAACCGTGCCGGTGCCTCCGATGCCGGTGGCCATGGTGAACCCTGTGCCGGCCGTGGTGCCCGAGGTGGCTCCCGTGCCTATCAAGCAACGCCTGGGCCCAGTAAGTCTTAGTTTATAACTGCTTGAACAATATTTTTACAACAGTGCTTATTTAAAGAGACTTCAAGTTATTAGTGTTTTAGTCCTGATTTTTTTCCATTTTTTTTTATTTTTTGTATGAGGAACTTCGTAGTTAAAAGTAACAGCAAAGTATGTACATATACCTGAAAACTTTTTAAAAATACTCTTCAGTTATGAATTTTTATCTTTGTGTTGCATTAATGGTTGCAGTTTAAAAATCTATCCGATACAACAGATATTATGATACTATGTACTAGATTCCATTCTTGGGGGTAATCTGATTGTCCGATTATGTATACTACGAGGTATACAATACATTGTTGTAATCTTATGTGTAAATTTACTACATGGTCGACACATTTTCTGCCAAATTACCTTATGTAATTAGTTATTGTTCGTGAATTATTCCATCAGATGTTCAGTTTCCGATTTAAATATTTTTTAATTGAAGTTCTGGTTGATATATTTATAATATCGAAGCCTCTGCAATCTAATTTAGATTTATTTAGTGCGCGTTTGTAAATCTAAATGCACCGTGTTATTTGTTTCACATTCGCTTTCATGGCCTTCACGTTAATCATTTGCTCAATTTCGTGTTATCAACATGATAATATGTAGAATAATAAGTATTTTTATTTTTCAACTCCATCATAGTGTTTAGGTTCACTTAATACTTTTGGCTTTCATGCTTTTTATCAAAATATGGGATATATATTCCGTTCTTCTGTCTCACTCTAAAAATACTTACCGCACTTACTGTAAATTTTCATCAGCATCGCTCGATGGTAATCCTAGAGACTGTCGTTCAGTTTTGCTATTAGAAACATTATATAAATCAGTGTTTTATAGTTCAAACTTTATCTTAACTCTTCTGTTCAATTAGCCAAAAAAATAATGTCTCTCTATTGGATAGTTCGATTAGTCAAAAAGAGTGGCTCCAGGGTGGACCGCGAGACAGGAACAGAGGACGTTTGCATCAACGTTGTGTTTGCTTGCAGCCGGTGAACAAGGTGGCGTCCACGGCGCGCATCGCGCCTGTCAGCGCCGCGCTGGCCGCCGCGCGCCGCGACCCTCGGCTCGCGCGCCGCCCCGCGCCCGCCCCGCGGCCCGCCCCCGCCGCCGCGCCCGCGCCGCTCCCGCCCCCGCCGGCGCCGCAGCCGCCCATAGCGCCCAACGTGTTCGACATCAAGCCGCTCGACCGCGTCACCAAGCGCAAGAACGTCATCACCATCGACGTGCGCCCCGACGCGGCGCGCCGCGACCCGCGCCTCGCCAAGTCGCTCGACGCCAGGCGCGAGAAGCTGAGGGCCCGCGAGGCCGCTCGCGAGGCGAGACGCGAGCAGGACAAGAAACGCGACGCCGCCAAATTCGATAGAAAGAGTGACGGAAAGGCTGTCGTCGACGGCTACATGGACAAACTCCTGAGCGCCGATCCCAAAAAGATCAACAGGCTGCCGCCTATCCCGAAGATCAATCGGGAGGCGACCGACGAGTCGCCCAAGAGAAAGAAGGAGGCCGCACGCGCCGAGAAAAAGAAGAAGCGCGAGACGAACGCCGGCGGCAAGGACAGCTCGGAGTCCTCGCCCGAAAAGAAGGCGAAGAATCGAAAGGAGAAAACGAAGAGAGACCGCGAGACCGAGGAGGCGGCGCCCGAAGTCGTGGCGTTCAAAGCGCTCCGCAACTACCACCCCGAGCGGTACATGCGCCGCAACCGCGCGCGCTCGCCCAGCCCCGACCCCGCGCCCGCGTCCGCCCCCGCGTCCGCCCCCGCGCCCGCCCCGCTAACCGACTCGACAAGTAAGATATTGTTCTATGTTACCGCATGCGAGGCTGGACCTTGCGCGACCCACGGCTCTAGTCGTACGACTGTGATACTAGACTTAAGCGGCACGCTGACACTGTTGTGTGGAAATAAAAGATTTTTTTCAACTGTTCGAGTATTCATATTACGTGTTTACGCCGGCTCATGTACCCTTTAAATTTAAGAGTTAGTTAGACAGTAGTTGAAGCGTTTTCTAAACTTTTTATAAATTTTGTAATAAGCTTTAACAGCATCGAAATCGAATCTTTTTTATGTTAAGATTTGGAGCACTGATAACACTTTTCTTGTCATTGTCGATATGTTAGAGTATCACTTGTGACCACGGTTTTCGACACGACTGCGACACGGGCTAACTAATGGGTTTTTGCTAAATTCGTAACTAACAATGGGGAATGTAGAGCTGTTGCAACATCTTTTTTAATGGATAGCGTCGTTGTCAAATCTTGGTATTGGGACACAAATGGATCATGGAGCACCTCGGATCCGCTAGAGACTTGGACCAGACGCTGCAAGGAAACTAAGAGGGATGGCGGCCTTTCCTGGAGGTTACAGGACTTGCACTACACTGAGAGATTCCGGCGCAACGGACGAGACGCAGCTCACGCACATCTGGGTGGAGTGAATAGGGCTCTTTTGACGGCACAAATTTCTGATCAATTCACATACTAAAATTGTTCATGCTAAAAACTTGATTTTTTATCGTGTTTGCATCTTGCGATGGTCTAAAATAGTGTAGATGTCTCAATTTTCTTCTCTCAGATAAAATATTAAGTAGAATACTTAAAGTACATAAAAAAGTGAGCAGTGTTTAAAAAAATATATATATTTAAAAATATTCGTATATGTGTAGTAATAGTAAAGATTTCAATTAGACCAGACCATTATCAATAAACATGAACAGAGTGCCAGTTCTTTAGTGGAAAAAAATGGGGTTTGCAAAGAAAATTACATAAATTGTTATAGCTTAGCCTATCTCAACCTTTATGCTGACTAGTGGTAAGAATTTAATTATAGCAGATAAAAATGCTCTAAAAAAATTTACAATTAAGACTGGTAAGTATATGTGATAAAACATAAAAACACTTCTAACTCATCGGAGTAACTTCTTATCATAACTTATTCTGTTAAGTTAACCCGTTGTAGCATATTTCATATCTTGTAATACTTCTGTTAGCTAATTTCAAAATAGTTTTACTTAACTCGGGGACAATACTTAAAAAAAAAGGTTAGATTTTTTATTTCAATTAAAATTAGTTTCAATAATATGAATCGTTTACAAATGTACAAAAAAGATTCTTAGCTTTTCAGCTGTTAGTATCACATTCATCTTTGATTTTGAGTAGATTTCTATTTCATCCTATTTAGGTATAATATGCTGTGTTCTTGCTAAGGATTTTCGTTAGAAGTCTATTCCTTTATTCGTTTCCTCTTCTTTAGATGCGACGTCGTTATCCAGAAAGATGTTGCAAGTAGCTATTACATTTGGGTAACCGTCCAATGGAATATGGACTTTAAGTCTAACATCAGCCAACTAGTTTTAAGGAGGGAAAAGTGTTAAATTATAGTTAAATTGTTTCAGTTTACTTTAAGAAAGGTCTATAAAATTCAATTACGTATTTAATTTCAGTTTGACCGATTGACCTTAAATATTAGTGACTAAAATAATAAGGCTAAAACTTAGACAATCTATATAAGTGCGTTAGTACAGCAAACATCATCATCATTAGGAACAGGTTTTTGATCCAAATAAAGTTGCTGTTAATAGTTCTTGTTCTTGTAGAAAAAATCACGAATTAATCATTAAAATAAACTACAATTTCAAAATGAAAACGGTTTTTGGACTTTGAAAATTTTTCATAATTAATTTACTATAGATAGATATTGGATAATATATATTTTTTAATATTCTTAATAGTTCATAGCGTTAAAAATTGGAAAAGTACTAATCAATGCCTAAGAAAAAAAAAATACTTTTACTGTGTCAGCATCTCAACAACATACTCCGGAGAGTAATTTTCAAGTCTCAGTTTTTATACCCGGTCCGCTCAAATGTTTTTGATGTTGACTGTACTAATTCAATAGGTGTGTACAGTATTTTCATTTAATTAATAGTTATTGTCAATCTCCATGCTTCTGTGTTCTTATCATTGATGTCACATCTGCTAGGGCAACTGATAGAAAATAGATGTTAATAAGTAGAGTGCTTTTACAGTCATAACACTATCTTGGTATATGATGTCAGCTGTGAATTATCTGATAGTTAGTGCTTGTAATTAGTGATTAACATGACAAAAGGAAAATTTGTTACCACTGAGAAAGTACGCACAATCATAAACATAGGGTAATTGGGATCTCAATAGAAATTAGTCGCTACAGGTGCATAATAGATATAGTTCTCTGAATAGGCACTACATCTCAAACATGAAAAAAAACGGTATTCTGACTGATAGGTTCAAATTGGTCCATAGCTATTCTAAAGTGAGAAACAAGTAGACACGGAGACTAACATGGGTAAGGTATTGGGACATCTAATCAGTGGAATGGAATGCGGTAATAGGCGACCAAAGTGTCTGCATAATAATCTAGCTCCTTTTGCAGATTCGTCTGAAGTCGAGAATAAGGATGTCGACTTGAGGGTCCTTCATCCCGCGGTCGCGGAAGCCAATGTCGGCCAGAAGAGGACTTCCACTGAAGGCTCTGAACATAAGGCTAAGAAGAGCAAGCCGGACAAGTTTGATATGTAAGTATTCTTTATACTCCTACATAATTATCAAATATGCTTTACAAGTAATCCAAAATTAAGATTACAGTAATTGTGTAAGATGATGCTAGGTTTTTTGAATTAATGAATTATTTATCAATGTAGCTTTTAGAAATGAATCTAATAAATGTTTCTTTTTTACAGTCTTTTCGGCAATGAGGATGTGGATCTCCGTAAATTGCCACAAGTAGAAGAGAACACAGCCGTGTCCCCCAAGGCGGATAGCGGCGTGTTCACGCAGGAGACCGAGCATAGCTCGCCGTCCGCCTCGCCTAAAATGGACTGGAACGAGGTCAAAGTGCGCGAGGAGGCCAAGAAGACTCCTTCCAAGCTAGATCTGGTCCGGGCCAAGCTCGCTGAAGCCACCAAGGGCAATGATAAAGACCGCTTGGGAAGACCATTCCTCTTCAGCAAATCACCCAGTAAGTTGATCTTTGTTTTTGCAAAGTTACGGGGTTATAACCCTCCTATAATCAGTCAAGTTATCTAGTTTATCTTATATTACCTACTTAAGGCGCCTGTTCTAACATTTAATGTTTTTTTGTAGGTCTAGAAAGAGATAGACGTCGCTCCGTCAGCACAGAAGACGTGGACTTAAGGGTGGAAAACTCCGAGGAGTTTGACGCCGAAGATCATAAGAAAACTATTAACATCATCATGAACCAAGCCAAAGAGCAGTACTCGGACGGACAGCTCGACAAGAATCAGTACAATACCCTGATGTACCAAGTGCTTCAGCTCAACGAGAAGCTCAAACTGAAAGAAGCGAAGCAGCGGGAGTCGCTGGAGATATCCAAGCTGAAGCTCAAAGCGCACATCGACGAGGAAGTCAAAAAGATAAAGAGCCCGAGAGTGTCCCCGAGAGTGTCCCCGAAAGGGAACAACTTCGGAGATATAGACGAGAGAGTGATCCTGCCCGCTTTCGCGGAGAACGACGCGCCGAGAGACGGTCCGAATTTCATGCAGGATTTGGATATGAGGATGAACGTGGACGGACCGCACTCCAAAGCGCTGCTGCCGCGGCCGCCCATGCCGCCGAACATGGCGCTGTACGGCGCGCCGCCGCCGCCCGCCTGGCGCGGCCCCTACCGCCCGCGCATGGACGACTTCCCGCAGCGCCCGCGCGGAGCCCTGCCCCCCTACTACAGAAACAAGTTCGACAGAGCGCCGCGCTTCGAGCCGCGCGGGCCCTTCGTGCAGCCTCTCCCTACGCCCCAGATGGGTACCTACCAGGGCGAGTGTCCCCTGGAGGCCTACGTGCGGGGGGCCACGCCGCCGCCGCTCGGCACCCCCAGCGTCCGCATCCCCGCCACCAACTTACAGGCGCTGGAGTATATCGACATGGATCCCGTTAAGACCATCCAGATCGACGGGGTCCCGAGGGAGATCAGATTCTACGGCGAGACCGCCATCGTCATGCTGGACTGGGACGACCCTCGCGAGATCAAGTTCCTCCCCGGCAGCAGACGGGTCACGTTCGACAACAAGGACTCTATAGTTTTGAACTTCAACGAGGCTTATAAACAAGTTGAGATCGACGATCAAGTGTTCGATATCAGATTTGGCGCTCCGACGAGGGAGCTCTTCATAAACGGCAGATGGCACGAGTGCTTCTTCGGTGGAGCGCCTCTCGGCGTCATCATCGACGGGAAGCCCCGCCTCATCCATTTAGAGGGTCCCCTGCCTCAGGTGGACATCGGCAAGGTCAAGCGCACGGACTTAGTCGCGGGCAAGATCAATCTCATAGTGGACGCGACTCGTATGTGCCCGGTGTTCCTGGACTCCAAAGTTCAGAAGTTCTCTATCAACGGCAAGTTCTTCACAATACGGTTCGTGGACGCTCTGAGGACGGTCCTGATTAACGAGCAGCCCTTCCAAGTGGCGTTCGGCGGACTGCCGATGCCCATCTTCATCGGCAATGAGAAGCACTTCATAAGGTTCTCCGTGCTGCCGCGCCACGTGCGGCCCGGGTTCAACGCCCCCGCCGGCATGCAGGGCTCCGAGCTGCTGCCGCCGCCGCGCTTGCCCGACCTGCCCATGCTCGCTCTCGGAGGCGAACCCATGGAAACAGACCAAGACCAGAAGAGGCCTATCAAAACGCCCAGCCCTGAAAGCAATCAAGGTAATAACTTTTTTTCTAATATCATTTTTTAAATCATCTTTACAGTAGGAAACGAGTTAAAATACTATTTCAAATTGGAATGCTTTCAATTGCTACGTAATTCATGAATATTATCTAAAAACATTGTTCTAATTGTATGCTTTTCCTCCAGGCCTAGACATGTTGGCGAGCGTGATGCCGTCAGTGATGGCGCCCGCGTCGGCCTCGTCGGATTACAGCTCCGCGGAGCCGCTGTTCCCGCGCGGCGCCGGCATCCCGGGCCTGGAGCCCCCCACGCCCCCGCCGGCGCCCGCGCCCGCCCCCGTGGTGCCCGACATTAATGACCTGTTCGCCAAGCTGCTGGCCACCGGCATCATCAAAGTGCCCGCGCAGCCCAAAGAGGAAACCAAAGTGGAGGAAAAGAAACCGAAAGAGGATCGAAACGTTGTACACCGGGTCGATCTGACCAGGCCGGAGACGCTCAGAATGTAAGTATCATATTTGTCTAAATACTGTATTCTCTTGTCGTTTTTTATAGTAATTATGGACCCCTATGACGCGGTACACTTGTTCCATTAATTGTAGAAACGTTGGTCAACCACGACTCAAAAATTTTGAAAAATATTTAATTCTTGTTCAAAGTGAAGCTAAAGTATTCGGAATGAATTTTAAGACAGTGTAACTTTATGTAGTAGAAAGTCTTCTCCCCGTCTGTTTGTACGTTTAGATCTTTTGAAATGAATAGTTAGAGTGGTTCAAGATGAGCAGTCGGGTAGCCAGACATAACAACCTAGTGTTAGACGAATGGTGTGCTGACGTGTGTGTCACTTGCAGCGCCCAGCCGGCCCTGGTGAGCAAGCTGTACGGCGGCATGCAGTGCAGCGGCTGCGGCGCGCGCTTCCCGCCGGAGCACACGGTGCGCTACTCGCAGCACCTGGACTGGCACTTCCGCCAGAACCGCCGCGAGCGCGACTCGGCGCGCCGCGCGCACTCGCGCCACTGGCACTACGACCTGGCCGACTGGCTGCAGTACGAGGAGCTCGACGACCTGGATGAGAGAAGTGAGTCACAGCATCTATTTTTTAATAGGCCCACCCCGGAGCAATGTATTGTATTTTTTTTAATAGATCGATACATCTAGTTTCATAACCATCGTGAATTTTGAGTTTGTTACAAACAAAATGTTTCTGACTAACTAATTTATGCTAACCCATCTATTTTGTCTTTCCAGAAAAGAGTTGGTTCGAAACATCCGGTCAGGGCGCGGGCGCGGCCGCAGCCCCGGCGCCCGCGCCGCCCAGCGTGGCGGCCGGGCCTCCCGCGCGCGCCGCCTGCGCGCTCTGCGGGGACACCTTCCAGCAGTTCTATAATGAGGACCGCGAGGAGTGGCATCTCCGCAACTCTGTCCGCCATGAGGGGGAGAACTACCATCCGTTGTGCCTTGAAGATTATAAGGTGAGTCGCCGTTTATAACTTCTACCCTAAAACATTCTGTTGTCCTAGGCATTAGATATTGTTCGACAAGAATGTTAGAACTTGATTCTATTATTAATAGTAATATTTTGAGTAAAATAGATTTTATTGTAGACGGGATAATGATAACGTCTGTTGTAAATAATACTTTTGTTTTGTCTCATTTACTCTCCATTACAGATATAACTTTAATTGTCACCGAGACGAAGAGATATAAAGACTTGTATAATCTTAAACTAACATATCTTGTTTTTATTGTTTCAGGCGTCCCTCATGAAGGCATCTTCACCTAAAGAGGAGCTTCCTCAACTAGAGAAAACTGAGGAAGAAGCGATAGAGATCAGAGACGTGGACGACACGATCGACGAGTCCGACAACGAATCGGTCGTCGAGGTCATCGAACCTGAAAAACCCGTTGAGGTAAATATCGACTCCTATTTATATTTATAGAACTGCGTAGTATTTAAATGACACATTAATTTGTAATGAGGTTCACTTGTAATAATCTGTAATAAAATATGTAATATCTGGTAATGCCTTCGTATTATGGTTGTTGTTTTCGATACACTTCTTTTATCAGTACATTTAGTCTTGAGTATTGAAAATCAATGCTACTATCTATATTTTCCAAGTTAATTTTAATTACTAGTACAGTATATTTCTTATATCTTATACTAGTTTAGGCTGTGGGATGTGGTGTACCCTTTCATTTATAAGACTTCGCAAACCGGTTGCAGCAGTTATGTTAATGTGAAAATTTTTCTTCTCCAGATTGAAGTGGTGGAAGACCAACAGAACCCCGAACCACCAATGGATGTTGAGGCCGAGGACGACGAGGACGATGTCGTGTTCAAGGCCGAGCCCGTCGACCAGGTCGTTGTCGAGGACTACGACACCGACGACGAGACCAGCGCCGCCCGCGAGGCGCGCGACCAGCAGGCCGCGATCGATTTTGCCAGCGTGCGCATCAAGCAGGAACCCATTGATCCTGGTTAGTATCTAGTTTCATCTCGAATCAGTTTCAGTAATCGTACCTTACCAACTTTATTTTTATTATGCATTAAAATTACATTTTGATCGTAAAGTTAATTCCTTGCTTTCTCAAAAGCAAGTCCCTAGTTCTAGATAGAGATTGTCTTCATCCTACATATCCAAATCGTTTTTACAAAGATTAAATTACCTTCCCAGTTCAAAGACAGACTTCGGAACATCCTATAGGACTTTAGATATAGTACTAACAGTTTACTTTTTCATTTGTTTTAGATGACGAACCTATAATAACCTCTGAAGAGGAAGTCATCCGCGCTACACCTGACAATGCGCGGTCGACCGTCCAGTCGTCCATAGACGGCAACTTGCAGTTAGAGGCGCCCGCGCAGGCCACGGTTCTGCCGGGCATCCGCATAAACATCAGCAAGCCACTGCCCGTCCCCGAGCCCGCGCCCGCCCCCGCGCCGCGCGAAGACTCTCTGGAAGACGTCAGCGCGGACGAGGAGCCCCCACCACCCGGGGAAGAGCCTGAGCTCGAGTACAAAGTCAAATCCACACTCGAAGGTGTGGTCTTCAGCAGACAGCTCCCAAAGCAGAAGGGCACGGAGCTCTCGGGACTGTGCTCCATCATGTGATTGTGTCGTGAATTAGGAATGCGTTTATCGCTCGCCTAGTGCAAGCACCACTGACTTTTGAAGTGAATATTTTTTATGTAATTGTTACCAAGTGTAATGTAATGTGCATAAGTTTGTGTCATATGATTGAGCGGGCTGAGTATTTTTCTGTTGTGGATACAACTCTCTTTTAATTAAAGGGAATTTTAAATCTTGTCCGCTTAAATCATTTGATGCAGACTGATTTGTTGTTTTAATTTGAGGCCTGTAATGTATCAGGATTTAGCATTCGATTAATTAGCTATGAATGTAACTGTTTGATGTATTTGTAATTTTGTATATAAATGGGTAGGATAAGTTTTTCTCATGTGTAGAAGACATTATATAGCTGTAGTCTATGATTTTACATTATTTGTAATCTGTATAAATGATGAATTATGTATATTTAATTTAAACAAAATGTGATATTAAGATTAAGTTTCTGAGTATTCAGTAAAGTTGCGTTTTGTTTTCTCTGCACAGTATGTTTACAATTTTTTTGTACATATTTGTTATTTATTAATGGAGTATTGAAAAAGAAAAAGAATATTAAAAAGAAAAAGAAAATTAAAAAGAAAAAGAATATTAAAAAGAAAAAGAATATTAAAAAGAAAAAGAAAATTAAAAAGAAAAAGAAAACAATAAAGAACTGCCAAAACTTAAAAATAACTTCATACTCCTTTGTACATATTGTATGACTTATATTTGTAAATTTTTACTAGTAGTAATAATGTTTCATGATAGATAGCTAAGTTTTGTTACTTGAATGATCGAGTATTGTAAATTTTGTGAAAAGATATCGAATCTCTTTTCATGGATAATGTATCTTGTTGTCGAGGACATAGCGTCGAGTTCCTTGGGTTTTGTTACTTGAATGATCAAGTATTCTAAATATTGTGAAAAGATATTGAATCTCTTTTCATGGATAATGTATCCAATTGTCGAGGACATAGCGTCCAGTTTACATAAGTCAATACTACACTACATAGTAGTATGTATATTTGTTTTAAATTCCTAACTATGTATAATGATTATGTAGGTTTACATCACATTGCCGAATTATTCTAGTTATATCTTGCTCAAATCATTTTAGTGAAAGAATAAATAAATTTTAAATTTTCATTATTTTATTATTATTCTACTACCTTGTAATATTTTGTGTCACAACTATTTCCATTAAGAATCGTATTGTTTTGTCTTGATCTTAAATAAAAGGTAAAAACTTAATTACTGTCCTTATTATTCCTTAGATATAATAATAGTGACCTGAACACAAAAAGTTCCAACTAAGATTTTATGGTTTGAAGCCATACTAGCTCGCAAATTAATTCATTATATAATATTAATCTTTATAGCAGTTGGAGTCTTTTTATTTTCAGGCTACGAAACCCTAAGTCCTTAGGTACACTCACAAGCGGGCTGAATACCATTAAATATTGACATTTAGACTCATTGCACACTAGGTGCAGTTTTTCTTACAATTTCATAATTTTACTGAAATGTAATATTTGCTGGTATGATGCCCTGATTTTGTTTGAAGAAAAATGAGCTGCACATTTAAATAAAATAAAAAAAATATTTCGATTCAATTATAGCATTTTGAACATCTAAATTAATTAAAGAGACTAGTTTTATTTTATCCAAATGTGCGGATGACATTATAATGGGGACCGTTCCATAAATGTATACACTTAAAAACTCTAAATTCAACAAACAAACTTGCGTGTAAATAACTTACGCAGATCTTTATTGGTTCTAAGTGTATACCTTTACTTAATGTGTACCCCCAATACACGGTTCACATAAAATCGCACACAAAACAATCAAAAAGGTCACACTGACCCTAGAATAACACAAAACCCCAGAATTCCACTAAACCAATCATCACTGACCATATTGCTCTGACCTGTGATGGGTGTAATTCTGGATTTAGTGTTATTCCTGGGATAAGTGTAAGACAGATCAGAGTGATACTTAAATGGGTTAAAATAAACAGTGGCACAGACCCCACAATCAAGGCAAAAATAATACCTGAGCCAGTATCACTCTGACCCCAGAATCAAAACGACCTCAGTGTCACTCTGATCTGTCACCTTATTACCTAACTCGTTCGCAATCGCCATCGTGTTCATTTTGACAGTTCACGTATGAGCTGACAGTTGGCATCGGAATCAGCTGGCTGTCACATTCATACAAGAACTGTCAAAATGAACACGATGGCGATTGCGAGCGAGTTAGGTAATAAGCCTACTGATCACAGTATTACACTTAGGGTCGATTTTTCAATCGCCAGAGAGGCCTAATTCAATGAATAAGCCTATGGGTATCTGTCAGATAAGAGCATATCTGAGCATTGAGAAATCAGCCCTAAATCCATAATCCCACCAACCCAAACATTACTCTGACCCGAGTATCACACACACCCAAGAATTACGCTTACCACATGGCATAAGCAACCCCAGTGCGGTGTGATGTCGGCTCAGGGTAATGCTAGGTTTAGTTAGGATGGGGTGCGATGTCGGAAACCTCCTCGAGTGCTCTAGCGTTACAGTTCCCTTCTATCAGGGGCTTTGGCCCCATGGGGGGGGGGAAGGGTAACGCTTAGGCCGGTGCACCCCGGGCAACAACGGCTGATTAAACCCCTCGGGGATTAGTTAGCTGGTGGCAAATATCCGACCTTAGGGCGGGGCGAATTATTATGTTTATGTATATATTTTTTGGCGAGGGCCGGGGCGAAAGCCCTTTTTTATCAAGGGAGGGATCGTGATTAGATGGGGAAAGGCGGGCGGTAGCTGACGGGAAGGTGCTCTGCATCTGCGGCCGAGTAGCCACTGGTGCGGGTCGGTGCCAGATGGTGAAAGGAGGCGTAGCTCTGCACCAGGCCTGAAGGCACCAAACGCCTTTTGTGGGGGAAGGGGAGCCTTGGGGAGACGAGGGACAGAAGCGTTGGGTACTGTCGGGCCGAGCTGAGCTGCCTACTGAGTAGCCCCTCCCGCCGAGCTGGGCACTCGGCCTGGAGCTGGCGAAAAGTAGGTATTGCTTTGCGGTTAATTACCGGCAGGCCTTTCGTTCTCTGAGGGGGGGGGGGGGGGTGCCTAGGGGGGGACGGAGCGTGCGGTAGCTGCCGGGGAGCTGCTCTGCATCTGCGGCCGAGTACCCACTGGTGCAGAACTGGTGGAGAACCAGCGTGACTGCGCCAGCGTCGTCCAAATACAAGAACCACGGCTTCAGCTGGTCACACTGACAGTTTCTTTCATGGGTAAGTATAGACTACTAGCTGACCCGGCAAACTTTGTTCCGCCTTAAATTTGAAAAATTCCAGTATTTTGGGCTGTGCTATCCCGCGGGAACTATGCAATTTTCCGGGATAAAAACTATCCTATGTCCTTTCCGGGGACTCAAACTATCTGTATACCAAATTTCAACTAAATCGGCCCAGCGGTTTAAGCGTGAAAGGTAACAGACAGACAGACAGAGTTACTTTCGCATTTATAATATTAGTAAGGATAGAAACTGATAAAGAGCGATATAACTAATGTAAGTATGTCAGGGAGAGAGATAGATAGATGACAGTCCGACAGTGTCAGATCTATTATTTTTTTATGACAAGGAAAGAAAACTAGCAAGTGAGTCACCTGATGGTATATGAACACCACACTATCACCCATGGACATCCGCAACACTAGATGCGGATGCGTGGCCAGCCTAGAGGAATAAAACTACCTCATAATATTTGAGAGCCACAGTTTTTCTAAATAAATAAAAAGAATGTTTGCTGATTTGTTAGGTTTAATTTAATTTAATTTTTTGTTTTGCTACATAAATTAGCTGTTTTATTTTACAAACTACAGTTATGTGGCCACCTAGGGAAGGGCAAGGTGTCCTTAATATTGCTGATTCCACACATGACTTGCAGGAGCCTCTCTAGGCCAAGCCCATAGCCCCCCGTAGGTATGTTGCCGAACTTCCTCAACTGCAGATACCAGTCCAGGCTGTCAGAAGGCAGCTTAGCTTTTAGCTTGTCATAGTTATCTTCTCTGAGACTTCCACCAACCAACTCTCCAGTTATCGATGTTAGCAGATCTAGTGCATCAACCTGAAAAAAGTAACATTAGATTAAACCACTATGTGGGACAGACAAATGAGTGGTTTTGATGGATTTTGCAAAAATAAATATAACCAACTAGCTATTGCCCCCAACTTTGTGTCTTTTGGAAACTTTGCGCTTTTTAGGGATAAGTAGGCTATGATCATTAAATAATATTTTTTGAAACTACTGAACTGATTTTAAAATTATTTTACTAATCGAAAGTAACACTATTCCAGATTAAGCATAATATAAATTTTTACATCTTCATCAATAACTTAAAAAGGGTGAAAATAAAATGCCACCTACTTTGAAATCATTAAATATTTGATGTCAATACAATTAGTAAAAAAAATCAAGGGTTAATTATGTTTAGGTTCTTGTAGCTACCTTATTAGGATCATCTTCACATTCCTTCATGTAAAATGACTTGAGCTCCTTGGGCCACCGCACCACAAACACGGGCACCCCCCCACAATGCTCCACCAGGGCGAGTTCCTGCTCTTTATTAATCCCATCATCAGTTATCCTCATCCCGTTCTTATCTAGAAAGCTCCTAGCTTCCTCATACGTTAGTGTTACAAACTTCTTGTCTAACCAAGAGGGTGCTTTTGTATTTTCTTTATCTAAAGTAAACAAATCAGCTTCATTTGCGTTTCTCGTCTGTATAAAAACATATTTCAATAACTCCTCTATATGATTTTGTAGATCTTCAATATTATCACAGAATGCTAGCTCTCCTTCAAGCATATAAAATTCAGATAAATGCAATCTTGATCTAGAGTTTTCTGCTCTGAACGTAGGTCCTAGAGTGTAGACATTCCCCATTCCCCGGCAGACAGCTTCTAAGTGCAACTGGCCAGAGACAGTGAGGAATGTTTTAGTGCCAAAGTAAGCAGTGTCTCTGTCTCTGCCTTCTTGCATCATAGCTTTAACAGTTGCCTCACTGTCTGGCTGCGCTTTAAACACCTCACCGGCCCCTTCACAGTCATTTGATGTTAACATGGGTGTGTGGATGTGGATATAATTTTTAGATGCATAAAAATCGTGTATGTGTCTCGTGACTGAGTTCCTTACCCTCAGTATGGATGAAATGTAGTTAGTACGTGGGCGTAAGTGCAGGTATTGCCGTAAGTATTCGGGAGGGTGTGTGGTGCGAGGGTTGAATGGGTATCCATCATTGACTATGCATTCTCCTAAAACTTTGACGCTGTCGGCGGTGAGCTCGAGCTGCCCGCGCGGGCTGCGTGACAGCTTCCCCACGACGTGTACTGAGCTGCCATATGTAAGAGCGTCAGTCTTTAGCTTCTTTGGAATAACGATTTGAAGTCTTTTCGCACTGGAGCCATCGCTCACGTCAGCAAATACCAGCTCCTTCTGCACGCGGAGGTTTTTCACCCAACCCTGGAAATAATTTAGATACAAAATTAGAAACGAGGCGCTATATAAAAAAAAAATTAAAGAACTAGATCTTGATTATAACCTTAACTTCGGCAGATTCACCAACATTAGCCTTCTCTAAAACGGCAGCTATTACACTGTAATTTTTACGTGTATAAGAAAATCTAGAGTAATCCCTAAATTTAAACAAGCTATTAATCCTCATTTTTGTTATTATTTCTATAAATCATACATAACTAAACTAAATAAACTTTTCAGTTCAGTTCAGCTAACTGTCATTATCCATTATCAGTGTCAGTTGTGTCATTCATTTGTCAATGTCAAAGAAATGTAGAGAAATTCATCATTAGTAAAAATTTTTATACACGATACGTCTGGACTGAACATTTCGTCGTTCGTCAGATCTAACCGTAAATACGGTTTTAGCGTTGCTCGCACAACTCTATCTGAATCTCTTGTCAGTGCAACGTCACATCTTATCTTTTTTATCTGTGAGGCTGTCATTTGGCAAATCATGTTCAATTCCGTCGCGTTGTGAGAATAATTGTGCGTTTAAAATTATTTAGACATTATTTGTTGTTAATTTGTTACTACTTTTATATTTGACGTGAGTATTAATCACTACTTCTATATATTTTGTGTATGCCTGGTCAATCTATGCATTTCCCTGTAATAACTTAAGAATCGAAATATTACATCTTAATTATTAATAATTGTACGTGGAAAACCAGTTTTCCTGTTTGTATAAGTCCTTGGTTGTCGTTTGATGGTATTCGATGTCGTCATTTGAGTCTCTTTGAAGGTTATAGCGTGTTTTATACCGTAATTTCAGTCTTCAAATTCATATCATGACCCACTGGACTACATTACCTATTGGAAAATCATCAATACCAATTAATTATTAAACTTCTTCAATTTGAGTAGCAGCTGATGTTTGTTGTTCATTATGCTAATAGATCAAATCAGCTAAATTGATCATGCCTTCTGTCTGGCTGGCACTCGGCATGCTTGACCTCTTATCAGTCCCGTGTACTTGTCTAATCTACAGATAACTGCGGTGTTTTATCACACTTTTTCTAGTTCCTATCCTTGCTGTAATTACACTGCAATATCACAGGTGAAAATTTGATCTAAATTTTAATGGAATACTTTTCACCTGTCTCTGACCCAGTTGTTTGTAGAAAGTGAAATGAAAAGTAAACTTTCATCTTCTGACACAGGAAACTTTACCCAACACAAATAATTGCATCACACATATTGTATGCTGTGTAGAGTACAAAAAGGGTTGTCATTGCTTATTGCCCTTAAACAATAAGTTCTGTCTCCACTTATTACTGTGTTTTATGTGACCCTGGTACATGTGGACTAATTTCAAATGCTTCATTGCATAAAAAATATAAAGAAAAATTAATTGACTTCATTCATATATTATGTCAGACTGACTGACTTGACAATTTTTTCATAGTTAATTAATTTAGTTTTACATTTTTATTTGTTATTACTTTATAATGTATCTTTTTATGTGTAGTTTATAGAATATGTGTAAATAAATTTTTATTTCTTCATATATGTCAAACGGGTATAGAGATCACATTGCAATACTAATTTGTGACTTAGGTGTCTTAGTTATGCAAAAATACACATTGGTTCTACTGCATTGGGAGTGAATTTCATCTTACTATAATTAGCCTAAACTCAGAGTAAATAAAATATATTTTAACTTAAACCTAAGTGCTATGTACTACTGCTGCCTTAAATCGAAAAAGTCATCACATGACATTGATATGACAATGATTTTTAGTTTCTGTTTTTCTTGTACTTGTAGCTGGTGTACATTATTTGAATGTATGAATAAAACATTACTAATGAATACATATTGAAATAGGTATCTTTTCATTTTATTAGTCACTAGCTTCTGGTGGCGACTTTGTCTGCATGGAATTATACATATAAACCTTCCTCTTGAATCTCTATCTCTAACTCTATCTATTGAAAAAAACCACATCTAAATCTGTTACTTAATTTTAAAGATCTAAGCAAACATAGGGACAGACAGACAGACAGACAGCAGAAAGCAACTTTGTTTTATACTATAGTGATGTAGTTGTTGAATTCATAGTGAAATCTACTCAAGTGATAGTTAATTTTAATTTAATTATATTTTCTTAAATCCATTGTGATTCTTAAAAGCTACAAAACTTTATACAAGTTCCATAAATGAGTGTTTGTTCTAAACATATCTACTACAGAATGTAATGTACTACAGTTATTAAATGAATAAATATGCAAAGCAATTAACAACCACGAGCTGTAACCACAGTTAGTTTAACACAGTTATGGCGTATTAGTGGTTAGTGACTTGGTGACTTCAACCAGACAACTTTTGCTTTAATCACTATTGTTGCATATTAATTTTTGTTGCCTCATATTTTTATTTATTTATTTTCCGAAATTTTAATTTATAATGAGACAAGCCTTTTAATTCCACTCGGCTGGCCATTTTTATCATTCCGTGGGTAGTCAAACATATTTTTTTTGACAATTTATTTATTTACTAGCTGTCGCCCGCGCCTTCATGCACGCAGAATTAAATATAGCCTATGTTCATCTGGGATAATATAGGGTTCTAATGGAGTGAGAATTTTTCAAATCGGTCCAGTAGTTTTGGAGCTTATTCAATTTAAACAAACAATCAAATCTTTCCCCTTTATAATATTAGCGTAGACAAAGTTCTGACTGAAAGAACCTCCCAACAGCACCACTCCAAGTGGCAGGCAAGTTACTGAGAAGGTGGTTTAACAGATAAGTTATGTCCCTTAGTGAACAATGTCGGACGGGCAAGGCGGCGACTCGGGCCCGCCGAAGGGCTTGCCGGCGCTGAAGGCGCACGTGGCGGCCAACAAGGTGGACGTGGCGCTGTGGGCCATCCGGCTGCTCACCGTGCTCTGCACCGTCGGCTACGTGCTGCCGCTCTTCAACAAGTTCGTACACATATATTATATTAAGCATAGGTTTCATGGAAGCAAAAAGTCTGATGGCTTTCAAACACAGACTATTAACCTTTTCGATGCCAACGACACGTATATCGGCACCGCAGGCTCAACGCCAACGACCTATATATACGTCGATTGCTTCAATGCAAAAGCAACCTTCGTTCAATTGAGTTTAGGTTCAACTTAAGGCATCGCAATAAAGAAATCTGGCGTATGGGTGACGTCTCTTGTATTTGACGTGGCGGCGAAAAGGTTAAAAACAGCAAAATTATAAATTAATTTCTAAAGTTTTCCAAGTACTAATTTTTATTATTTATTATTAGCTTTTATTCAGATACAGTTTAATAATATTTATATTAATTATTAAGAAAAAAAACATTACATAATTTTAACTATTATTTTCTTATTTATCTGTACCCTAATTATTTGTTTAAAAAAATACCTTTCTCTTTCTGTTTTCTATTTATAATATACTCAAAAACGGTTGCACAGATTTTTAAGATCTTCTATTTATTGAATTTGTATTTACTTCAAATAGCGGAATAACTAAGTAGTTCAAAATATGCAAAAAAAAATGTATACGATGAATATTTGCTATCTCATTCATTTTTCGTATGCAGCGCCATCTGTCATGAAAGATACTGATTGCCGTTGGTCAGTATTATCATGTGATCTACGCATGTCGTGATCCATATCACATTGAAATCAACGATCGGTTAATATTAAGTAAGTAAGTAAATGCTTTATTGTACTAATATAGAGAAGTA
Organism: Pandemis cinnamomeana; assembly: GCA_932294345.1. Lineage (NCBI taxonomy): Eukaryota > Metazoa > Arthropoda > Insecta > Lepidoptera > Tortricidae > Pandemis > Pandemis cinnamomeana. Next base: position 12,397,569 of record OW028721.1, read on the forward strand.
GAGACAAATCACAAAAAAATACCTTAAATATATGCACAAAGGCGAACTTATCCCTATAAGGGATCTCTACCAGTTAACCTAATAACCGTTAACCGTTAATATTGACCGTCTCCATGCCATTGTAAGATGAAGCGCAGGTTGCCAGGTCAGCTAGCAACAGAGACAGAGACATCGGGAACTGTCCCGTATTTTAACGTTTGCTAGGTTTTTCTTTTAGTTACTGCATGTCATATTGTCGTTATTCGAGTTACAGTGAAAGTAAGTTTTCTCAAAAATGTCCGTTAAAGTCGTCATTGTTAATTGCATATCAGAACAGGAAGTTAATTGTTGCCGGTCAGTCCAAAATTTAAAAAAAAAACATTACTGTAAACTCGACAGTAATGTTGCATACAAATTTCATTACTATCTAGTTATTAACTTTTTAATCAATCAATCAATCATTTATTAATTTGTATTAATTTGTTAAAAATGCAAATCATCAATATAAAATAAAGGCACAAGACTTAAAATTAAAACACCAAATTAAAAAAAAAGCTAGTACCTAGTAGTTCAATGCTAGTAGTAGTAGTTCAAACCAATGCTCGGCCAGCAATTCCCTACTTCCTGGCCTAGACAGTAATGTAGTATTGTAATAGTGGTTCAGTGTTGAGTTGGTTGCAATGGTGGTGTTTGCGTGGCGCGCAGCCCGGTGTCGGCGTTCTACAAGGCGCTGGCGGGCAACGCGGCGGTGTCGGCGCTGCGGCTGCACCAGCGGCTGCCGGCGCGCGAGATCGCGCTGAGCCGCGAGTTCGTGGCGCGCTTCTTCCTCGAGGACTCCGCGCACTACCTCTTCTACTCGCTCATCTTCATGAACGTTGCGCCCAATTTGTGTATCCTTTTCGAACTACGAGCGATAGTCGGAGGCTATAGGGGCAAATAAAACGTATGAAGCATGGAAGCATGTACAGTTAAGTGTAATAATATGTATCTAGTCAAAGTTTCAAAAATAAGTACCATACGCTCTTACGCCGGCGTAATAAGGTCGACACATTTTTGAGAAGTTCGTATCGATACTTATTTTTGCACTTGACCGTACCTGCCTTTCACGTTGTCCGCTCCGATATTGATTGGTGATCGGATCCGACACTTCGGACGCCCGTGAACTAGGATCTTAGTGAAAACAGCACTATAGTGTCAATTGTCGTCGTCCGACTCCGATATTGGATTGGATAATGTGGATACGCTCTTATTTGACATCTGGATAGCTTTGTGGTGATCGGTTCGATTCCAAAAGTCTTATCACTATCATTCTCTTTTTTTTAACAGAATATTTAAAATGTATCTAATATTTTAGTAGACGCTTTGTCGAGTTCAGGGTCACTGTCGATTAGTAGCTTCGGTACACTCAAACGTTATACCTAATATATTTTCTTTATTTTAAATGTTAAAAATTATTTTACTATGTGTTTTATAACTCATGGGAGAGCAGGACGAGGGGAAGGTCAGGGTTGTATTGCACATTTAAAAAATGTTATTGAAATGAAAAGTATCATTAATGGAAAGATTATTTAATCTTCTTTCGTACATTTGGACGAAAATTAAACCATCGCAAAATCACTACAGTATCAACTCTACAATTTGGCCAATGTGTTGGTCATTGGCCTTTAAGGGGCCAGCGACTGCTGCCGTTACTCATGATACCTACACAATTTAAAAAAGTTAGTCGAGCGGCGTGCGCTCGCGTCACGCAAGGTCCTAAACTGACAATAAAGGTGAAACTGGTTTCAGTTATAAATTATGCATTTCGTTATATATTGTATCACTTAGAATTCTACGTTTTCGTTGTACGAGCACTAATCTGGCCATATATTACTTCCCGATTCGAAGTTCGTATCGTGTCGTCTCGCTCATAATTATAATTGTTTAATAATCGTATTTAATAAATATAGCAAAACTAAACGTAATTGTACTTTTTACCTTTGGCTAATTGTTATTGTGATGACAAAAGAAAGGTACAATGACTAATTATGAACTGCTTAGGGCTTGTTTCATCTCTGTGTTAAGTTCTTGATACTTTATCTATCAGGTACCCCCGATGCCGTCTTTGCTTATTCCTACCACAATATTAACAGAGACTACACAATTATATCAGGAATTTATATTATATAACAAATAAAAAACTAAAGACACCACAGGGTTATGTGGACGACACGCTACGGCTTTTGTTTTCTTTTTAATTACTGTATAATTGCAGAATTAATTAGCTATTATTAATTAATTGTCTTATGTATTTTATAAATCAACTTATCGCGTCGCACTCGACAATAGCGTCGCTCTTTGTTACCTCTGTATAAAGTTCATGTTCCTTTAGGTAGTAGTTTCTATGATTTATTTATGTTATTGCCAGCCATTGGCTATAAATATTATTCCAAGTGTAGCAGACGATGAAGCAATTTGCTTAAACAAGAATACAATACAATTATTCTTTGATCAACGAGAACCAACGAGGTTACAAAAATAAAAAGGCAAAGTGGAGAATAGGCGGTCAAAATGTAGAAGGGCAAACATGAACTTAAAACACTTAGGGATAAGAGTTACAGGATTAAAGATATACTGTATAAAATAGTAAGAAGTTGAGGTAAAAACGGACGAGGAGCCACTTCAACAATACCTTAGACAAATGACGCGTCAGGACATGCCAATCAAATTGATAATTTTAACTTTTAGTTCAAAACACAAACGTATTTTGCCTCGTATACTGTAGTACATTTGAGATTTGTATTTTTTTTTCTTTCGTAATGTGGCAATGTGTTAGGTGTGGGGACTGCCACAATAGAGAGACCTCTGCCCAGGCAGATGTTATGCCTGGGGACCGAAGTCCGAAGGAAGAGAGTTGAGAGTTGTATTTATGCAGCCGCATTGAGCAACTTCGTTAGCGGCATGTAGAACGATGTGACAGCTGTCATTAGAACTGGCGGTAGCTACTCGTGTGTCGTAGTAGTTATGTAGAGACCAACTAGGTGGCGCTAAGGTCACTACTTAATGCATAACTTAACTTATAACTTTGTAATATAGCCTTGACTCCTAGCCAGTGATCCTGACACCCATTTTCCTGTTTGCATTGCTGCACGCCGCCTCCTACTCGCTCACCATACTTGATGTAAGTTACCCTCATCATTATATAGTCAGCAGCAAAAAAATTGGCCTCCACACGAATGCTACTTGTGAAAAAACAAAATGCAAACAGCAAATTGTCGCAGAAACACTGAAAAGCAAATTCATAACAAATTCGTTCGTCAATCGACGCAGTAACACAGTAAAGTATGGAAAGCGGTTTGTGATACCTAGTGGGTGCCAGCAGTGCCGGATTAAGCCAGAGCGGGGCCTGTAGCAAATTCTGTCAAGGGGCCCTTTGTTTGCTTTAGGTTCTCAAGTTTAGGGTATTAAATAAAACAAAACTGTTACAAAGATATTTTACGCTCCTATCTAAATTAATATTTTTTCATTACGGTCAGACAGGCGTTGGAGCGCGGGGCCCCCAAATTCGCGGGGCCCGTAGCATTAGCTACCTGCGTGGCTAATCCGGCACTGGGTGCCAGCCTTCACAAGGTTGAAGAGTTTCGTGGCCTATGTTTGCACTCGCCACTAGTAACATAATGTGTGTATGTGTAGACATGTATGCACTCGTTAGTGGTAAGATAATGTGTGTATGTGTAGACATCTATGCACTTGTTAGTGGTAAGATAATGTGTGTATGTGTAGACATCTATGCACTCGTTAGTGGTAAGATAATGTGTGTATGTGTAGACATCTATGCACTCGTTAGTGGTAAGATAATGTGTGTATGTGTAGACATCTATGCACTCGTTAGTGGTAAGATAATGTGTGTATGTTTAGACATCTATGCACTCGTTAGTGGTAAGATAATGTGTGTATGTGTAGACATGTATGCACTCGTTAGTGGTAAGATAATGTGTGTATGTGTAGACATCTATGCACTCGTTAGTGGTAAGATAATGTGTGTATGTGTAGACATCTATGCACTCGTTAGTGGTAAGATAATGTGTGTATGTTTAGACATCTATGCACTCGTTAGTGGTAAGATAATGTGTGTATGTGTAGACATCTATGCACTCGTTAGTGGTAAGATAATGTGTGTATGTGTAGACATCTATGCACTCGTTAGTGGTAAGATAATGTGTGTATGTGTAGACATCTATGCACTCGTTAGTGGTAAGATAATGTGTGTATGTGTAGACATCTATGCACTCGTTAGTAGTGTGACGGATGTCACATGGTGGTGTCACTGTGCGTGACATTAGTTTGAACATGTATGTACGTGTCTCTCTGTTTCAAGATTGGCCACGTCTATCTAGATAATAATATGATAATCATCTGATTAGGTTAGCGATAAGTAGATTGTTCAAGTAGGGATATAGTTTAGTATATAAGCATGAACTTGTTACAATAAAATTAGATTTGAAATAGACTGCAAAAGTTGTTTCTATCTCCACCCCTACAATAATTACCAGCAACAACCCTGCTGGTAAAAGTAGTAAGATAATGTGTGTGTGTATGTGTGTGTGTGCAGACGCTGGGCCAGAACTCGCTGTGGGTGGCGCGGCTGCTGATCTCGCTGGTGGAGTTCCAGTCGCGGAACATCCTGCGCGCCGCCGCGCTCGCCGAGATACTGCTGTTCCCGCTGGTCGCGTTCATGGCGCTCTTGTGAGTACACGCTGCACTTGCTGGCTCATTACCCGAGGTCCGTGTAATTTGACCACCCGGATAAAATGCTGACATTATTTTGTATCACTCAATAATCCTTACTTCCTTACTAATATTATAAATGCGAAAGTAACTCTGTCTGTCTGTCTGTCTGTCTGTCTGTCTGTCTGTTACCTTTTCACGCTTAAACCGCTGTGCCGATTTAGTTGAAATTTGGTATACAGATAGTTTGAGTCCCGGGAAAGGACATAGGATAGTTTTTATCCCGGAAAATTGCATAGTTCCCGCGGGATAGCACAGCCCAAACCAATGGAATTTTTCAAATTTAAGGCGGAACAAAGTTCGCCGGGTCAGCTAGTATGTTATAATTCAAAAATAGGTAGGTTAGGTTAGTTAGGGTCTTCAGTTGGTCGAAGGGCAAAATACTCAGAAAAAGGAGCTCCGCCCTTGCGCGGAACTCCGTCGAAATCCAGGTTTACCACGGGTAAGACACCTACCTGTTACATGCTACGAGTGGTGTAGCGGTATCATGCATCGTGGATTGATGAGGCTCGGGGTGCGATTCCCGGCCGTAGCTTTACTTTTTGGATTTTTTTATGTGTTCTAGGTCTCAGTATCGTTTAGCCACCTTATTTATAAACGCTGTGTAGGCTTCTGCTAACTTAGCAATCGTTTCCTTATCTGTGAAAGGTAAATGTCAAAGAGACATAGAAATATAATGCATAATGAAAAATGAAAACACATTATTTCTAAATTAACAGTGATTACAAAGGGTTAAGGTGCTTCCTATTAATACATGTGCATCTGTGGCACCTAAAGAAGTCTCGGGTTAGGCAGCTGGTAGCGAATGCGTTAAGCACATGCTTCTAGTATCAGGAAGGAAATGGATTTGAAAATTGTTCACCGCGCTTCCTATCGTACTGGGGCTCTCACGGACACTACCACGGAAAGAGACAATAAAATTGGCGTCACGTAAGTTAGAGCGAGACAAGGCTAAGAAGCCGAAATTAGCCGAGAAGACCGTGCAATCTTTCAGCCGTAGTGTATTTATCTGTTATTGACTGAGTTTGTTCGACTTCAGCGGCTACTGCGGGCTGCTGACGCCGTTCGTGTACTACTACTTCGTGACGTGGCGCTACGCGTCGCGGCGCAACCCGTACACGCGCAACACGTTCCGCGAGCTGCGCGTGTTCGCGGAGCGGCAGGCGGCGCGGCCCGCGCTGCCCGGCGCGCTGCGCGGCGCGCTCGCCTCCGCCGTGCAGCTCGTGTGCCGCATGGCGCCGCCCATGGAGCCGCAGCCGCAACAGTGAGTGACCCACGCGACACTGCTGACTTTTTTTTTATATATATAAGAGGGGGCAAACGAGCAGACGGGTCACCTGATGGAGAGTAATCACTATCGCCCGGGGACACCTGCAAGACTTGGGAACAGGAAGGCTCGTTTTTTAAAGATCCCTAAATTGTACCGATCAGGGAATGTTGCAGCTGGAAGTTGGTTCCAGATCTTTGTTGAAGGAAATTGCGTTTAAAACGCACGGTACTAGACTGCCAACCATCAAGATGTTGAGGATGGAGGAGTATAGAACGGCCGCTTAAATGAGACCTCGCTCGCGCGGCACAGGGACACGGGGTAGGACTACAAAGGGGGCTCATTTAAATTTACCAAAAACTAATACATGATTTCCATTTAGACTCACGATGACACGATCTTTTGAATTATTATAATAATATCGCTCCTTAAAACGAAAAATCAAATACAATTACGTTATGTTTTAACAATATTTATGTATGTATTATTTTGTTTCCAGATAACGTACATGGTGTCGGTGATAGGCAATAAGTACACCAGCGCCGCGCCACGACGCAAGACAACCTCTCATTTTAGTATCAAGGTCCAGGACTCAATGCAATATTTTAACATTTATATCTCTAAAGCTACCTTTAAGGACTGCCGGTGGTTGTCTCTAGGCATAGGACAATAATATCAAGTTCGTCTGTTGACGGGTAACATGTGGTGTCACTGGCCAGGCGCTTGCTGCAGACCTATTACCATCCTTTGTTCTGTATGCTTCTGAAGCTGGTCTGCAAGATACCAGTTTAGGTATCACTCGTGTCTCTAAGTATGGCGGGTTTTCAAACTGGTTTTAAGTGTCATTGATCACAGCGATTTATTATCGCGATAGCTAGCAATAAATTATGTAATGATCATGTTTTACCCAAATACTGTTCGCGGTAGCGGGTAATGTTGGTACAAGTGTCAGAATGTTCCATGGGCTAAAATTATTAAGGTATTCTGCCACTAAATATTCAAGAGAAATTGACCCGGTGGCACAAACATTTTGTACTTTTTGACAGTGTTACATCTCAATATTCCATGCATTTTGGCATTTGTACCGAAATGAGCTGTTACCATGTTCGCGGGGTTTTCCGGCCTGTCGCAGCGTACGGCAGCCGCAGTACAAAGCTAGTGTTATGTCAGTGGGCTAAAGCGGGGGTACCCGCCCACGGGCCGCCCTGGGGGGGGGGGGGGGGGGGGGGGGGCTCACAACATATTTATTTAATGCTCTTGGTTCATGTTGTGTCAGCATAATATTATCTTGATAGTATTGTAACGGGACAAATGAAGGTATTATTTTAAGTTTAATTTTAACTTAAGTGTGAGATGTCTACAAATTTCGGTCCAAGTTAATTTAAGTAAGGTAAGCCTGTAAGTGTGGTCTAAGTATCCCTATTAAGTTAATGAACTTTCTTGCATTTTTGTCACAAATACCTGTTTGTTGTTTTTGTCATTCCATTTGTATAAAATCGAGTCGGTTAGCTAGATCAAATTGTACACAGTGTAAGTTTTTACATCGACCTCCCTGCTACCAGCACTTTTGTATTTACAATATTATATGCACTTGGTTTGGGGTGAATGTAGTCAGGATTTATAAATAAAATGTTAACTAAAGCAACCTGTTTTCATTGTAGTGTTTATGTAATGTTAGTACCCCGGTTGGTCGGCGAACTTCTAATGCCGCTGTACAATTGGCATAGCTTCATTATGCCGACTGTACAGCCGTGAGTGCAAGTGCATTAGAGCGTTTTCCAAAAAAAAAGTCTTCATGAACATTATTTGCTGAATTTAACTATTTTGGGTTTTTCTTACTCAGAATCGTTTACCCTATCGATCCTTATACAAGAAAAAATCCTTTTATTTCCCGTGGCACTACTGTCCAAATATTTCTATTTCAAAATCAAGTTTAACATGGTCGACGGAGCTCCTATTTCTTTCTGGGTATTTTTGGCCCTTCAGGCCTACTGAATATCTAACATAACCTAAACCTACCTCCCATTTATGATATTTATTTTGGTCAATAGTGTGTGGTCTTTTTTTGGAAAACGCGCATTAAGCATCCATCATTATTACACTCTCCCTTCGCCCTCTGGTTAGAAATGCATGCATATCACTTTTCCGCGACGAACAAAAGGTTCTGATCTATTTGAAAGTAAAGACGAGCTCTGGGAAGAGTTAGGCTCTCCCAGTCATAAAGAGATAAATATTCCACACGAGAGTTAATCTCACGTTTGTAGTGCACTGGGGAGTATATATCAAGGGCAATCATATTTCGTCTCTGCCTTCATGCAACTGTATGAACTACGCCTTGCCTAAACTGCCAGGTTTGACGAAATCTGGCCCGAGGATTTTGAAATAGTAAAAGAACCATTGCAGATGTACGTAATATAATAATGCAATTATCCACGTGATTATCCATGGAGGCAATAGGGCAGGGGTGGCCAACTTGATTAGACCCAAGATCTCCTGTTTACTAACGAAACCCTGTGCGATCTACCAATTACATACTTCATGAAACCTTAAATCAGCAGTTGGTGATACGTTGCGCAGTCTGGTCCACATATTTATATTTTTTGCCTTGCCGCGATCGACCCGTTGGCCACCCCTGCAATAGGGGAATGCGTTCGTATGTAGTAATGGTCACCTCATTACCTACCATTTGAGCTATGCGCACACGCACAAGACAACCTGTTCTGACATGTTAACCCTGCCTCCCCGACACTCCACGACAACCGTCTCCAACCATTTGTATATAATACGGCTTTGGACGTTTAGTCGTTTTACGGTCACGCTTACATCAACGCTATTCTATTGGTAAGCATTCCAAGCTTTGAAGAGGTTTTTGAGCCGCGCAAGCGTGACCGCACAACCGTAATGTGTTGCCAACAGTAAATTAAAAAAAAAGTCATTGCCAGCTTTTATATTTTTTATTAATTAGCTTATAGCCTAGGCGGTGGCGGCCACGACGGGCGGCTGCGGCTGCGGCGCGGGGGGCGCGGGCCGGGGCTCGCTGGACAGCACGTCGGACGGCGACGGCTCGTCCTTGGGCTCCGTCACCAGGATGTGGTCGGGCTGCGGCTTCTTGGGGCCGTTCTTGCCCTGCTGGTCCCACGGCAACATGATCTTGACCTGAAACAGAGAAATAAAGTTAAGAAATGCTTCAGGGTGTCGTTTGGTGTCGATATATTTGATGCCAAAAGCTTGCCAAGATTCTCTTTCACTAAATGTATCCATGCATACTTAATTTCAAGAATTCCAAGTCGGTTTCGCAACCACAACTGTTGCATCAACATTTTAACCCATTTGTATTAAATACAATCACATGTCCTTTATTAAGGCAACAACTAAATCGATAGACTTATAACCAGTTCTACATTCATAGTCCTTTGTTCAACTTGTACCATACAAGAGCCCATACAGACAGACCCTCCAATGGACAAGCTGGTCACTCTCCCACAGTAAATTAGACCACCAGCCATGGGGCTGACAGTCCCTGATACTGTGGACATAATAGTGTAGTGTAACATGGCAGCAAGACGGGCCAAATGCCACAACTGCCTAGGCCAAGTGCATAGTCATTAATGTATGCACTTATTATTGAGAAACAACCAGATCTGTTGTGCTACTGAACAAAATATAGTTCACCAAGAAAGCCCTTCAACAATTCTAAAATTTTTACGCTTTGGAAATGACTGCATTCCCAAGGATGGCTACTTATATTCATAAAGCAATATTACATCATACTCAATTGCAAACACCCTCACATGTATGCAATTCAGGTAATTTTGTATGGAGTCTAGGACAAATTTTGTGGCGCTGAGTGTATTTTGAAACCTTCCATGCTGATGTGGGAGCAAAGAAAAAACATAGAATGTACCAGTTGCTTCTCTTCCCGCTCACATGGTAAAAGCCCATTAAGGGAATGGACGAAAATAGGAATCATGTTATAGGCGATGCGGTTAGCAGCCCATCGATATTTTAATTCCCCTATCCACCTACGCGCCCACAATCATGCTAAACATGGCCTTTAGGTCGTTACCTTAGGCTCTGTCTACCCCGTAAGGGATAAAGACGTGATTTGTGTGTGTGTGAACATAATGCTAAATAATATTTGTCTTACCTTGATACCAAGCACGCCTTGCCTAAGCAGCACATGCCGGGTGGCTGTGTTGACGTAGTCGTTGCACGGGTCTCCAGAGTGGATCATGAGCCCGTCAACAAACTTCATGGACTTGGCACGCTGGCCACGCAGCTTGCCAGAGACAACTACTTCACAGCCTCGGGCACCAGACTCCATGATGAAACGGAGCACACCATAGCATGCACGACGGACGGCCAATCCTGCACACAATCACCAAGAAAAGATTCGTTAATTTGAAAGTTAAAAAATTTAAAATTGCTTTAACAAATTCATTTTCACTGCGACCATTACTATCAAATGATATAACTACAGATAATATACTAGAACATGTTTCTTCAAATAATATAATGACAGATTCATTTGTTTAGGCATGTAGATGTATGTAGTCTGAAATTTGTAACTATTAGCTTAGCAAATGACATACATTTTTTGAATCATTACTAAAGCTGTTAATACAAAGTATGGACCAAATGTGAGATAATACTTTTTGTTTTGAAAAATATCCCCTTCGTACACTGTGTTTACTTCAATGAAAAGAAAACACAAATTCAAAGGCTTATGCTATCACCCCAATGAAAAACTATGCAGCTTAATGCAGCAGCACAGTCAGGTTAATTAGGGTCTTTAAATGAAACATGAGTTACCTACTGACAAAGCCCGTGTAAAAATATCACTTGAATAGTCTACGGACATACAAGGAGAACAACATTTTTAAACTGATATGCGGCAAATTCACATCTTAATACTATTTTGTAGACTATTCTTGAGTACAACCATTATAATTTTACTCTAAGCTTTTTAGGCCAATCACACATACAAATATAGGACTGGCTGCTAAGTTTGTAGTGACAAAACACTTCTACAGTGTGATCTGTTTCCACAAACAATTACAACGCTATAATGCGAACACTACATTAATATTGTCATGAAAACTAACCTCCAATGAGTTTGTATCTCAAAGACTCGGCCTGAGCGATGGCGCAGAGGCCTCGCGTCGCCACTTTCTCGGCATAGAGCTCCACCGACTGCTCGGGGATGTTAAACCTCTTCTGCACTACGGATGTGAGTTCGCGAATTCTTCGGCCCTTCTCTCCCAGCACGCTCTGGGTGCGGGTGGCCATGATGATGATTTCGGAGCGCGTTGGCGTGACGCGCACCTCCACACCAGAGTAACCATCCTCAGCCAACTCACGAGTCAGGAACTCGTTCAGTTCAGCCTTGAACACTCCGTCGCCGACGAACTGAAAAGTTACAAGAGGTTAAGTTCGCGCTTTGACATTGTTTACCGAGACGGAATCTTACTTTTTGAAACAGAATCGGCGCTATAACTAAGTAAATCATGCCATGAAGATCAAAACAACACGCGAATCGAACGAAATAACCACAGATTTTTTCTAAACATCCGAAAACATCACAACTTTCACTGGGATACCAAGTTTGTAATTGAATAATATGCATATAATAGATCTTGGTAAATGGTTTTGCAATAGTATTTTGGTGTTTTATACAAAATTTTCAACATACTTTTCGCTTTTTAGAAATATTGGCCACTGCCATGATTGCAACGGGGCTGAGAAAACCTGAAAGGCCGGAAACAGTCAAGACAAACGTCAATGTCAGATTGATGCCGACGTTCTGAAACTAAATCACTATGAAATTCAACTAGCGTTAAACATTTCTATTTTAATTCAAAAACTTTTGTTCTACATTTAAATAATTGCATAGTTTAATGTTTCAACTAATTATTAGATTTTTATTATAAAAAAATTTAGTGCTAATAAAATCTTTTGATACTTTGTAAAAATATAACATAAAGTTTTTTATGATCTGAACGAACAAAGTAAGCTGTTTGAGTTAATAGCTAAAAACGCGGAAAACGATACAAAATAATATATATAAGAAGAAACAAATAATGCTACAACAGAATTTGGATGTAAACGGAAATCCGTAACTATGAACATTTTCATGTATAGCAGAAAATTATTTTATTTTTAGAAATTTTCCGAATTAGAATTAGGCATATTGACAACAGTTTGCCAAGAAAACGCAACGCGTTTTTGACGTAAAAAAATACAAACATGGCAACCATTTTGCATGGAATGGGATTATTTAGTTCCACTTTGATCCGTTTTTATTTCTTTATGAACTAATAGGATAGCAATAAAATATCTAGTTCTATCTATTGAAATTGTACACTTTCTTACGCTCGTTCTCATGGCAATTTCGGTCACTGTAAGTAAACCGGCGTGAGGTGAGATCAACCAGTGCAACTTTATCACAATAAATGCCAGAGGACTTCTTTGATGAGTACAACGATAGCTTATAGATACAGAGCCCACGACCAAAACCATGTCTCATAGCAATACGGTAAAAACCCTATAAAATCGTTAGATTGTATGATTCTGAACCCGACTAGGTGTGTAGTAACGGTCGAAAGTGTAGCAACAGCGTGGGAGGCCATTTCTGCTGTGTCAAAAAAAAAAAGGCAGTCGGTATTATAGCAATACGTCTGATAGTGAAAATGTACATAGATTTTATAATTGTATTAGATACGAAAAAGTTTGTTTTCAGACATTTTGCGCGTAGCATATAGCCTGAGCGCATTTTTGAAAATGTCAACAAATTTAGCCGACCTGTATCATAGCAATACGGATAATTATTTTTTTTTACTTTTCGTATTGCTGCCAGGATTACCAAAAACCTGTTTTCAGACACTTTAAGTGTAGCATATACTCCCAAAAACGAAAATAACGTTTCGGAGTCGCCTGGCCGACGCCACTGTTAAATGTTACGGTTTCGGGTAAATTCTTTGTTAATTATCATCTAATAAATTCAGGGTCGCAACGTATTCATTGGTTTGTAACAGAGAATTCAAGATGCCTCAATACGATTTTTAAATGATATCTGAGTATCGAAAAGTTGTCTGATAGAGAAGGTGCTACACTTAATTTGTCTGATATAAATTTTTTGCACATGTGGACAACTTATTTTATCATGTCCAACAATTTTCAGACATATTGCTATGATACCGATCGGTAAAATTTGTTAACATTTTCAAAACGGTCTCAAAATTTAATGCGTTCACATTTCCGTCTGAAAATTGTTTTGTTCGCATCAAATAACCAAAATTTACTAATAAAAAAGATTTTCAGACGTATTGCTATGAGACATTTTTTTTGTCTCATTTTTAATTTTTTTAAGTGATTTTACGGGTTTGCGCTACACCACTAACGTCTGAAAAATATGTTTCCGGTATCTCAGAACTATCATTTAACTACAGTCTGCAAATCAGACATATTGCTATGATGCAGTTCGGTAAAATTCTTTGACAATTTTGAAAATTCGGTCAGATCAAACGCTACGCGGAAAATGTCTGATGTTGGTATTTTCGAGTTCAGGATAATCGTATCTATCGATTTGATGCGGTTTTGGCCGTATTGCTATGAGACAAAAATTTTGGTCGTGGGCTCTCGTACTATTATTGAGACAAGGTTGTACTGCGAAAGTTAGAAAAGTAGGTACCTAGGTAAAATTGTTTTGTTAGAAAAAAATGTGTAATTTTTTTGAGAAATGCTCACTTTACCTATGTACGTGTTTCCTACCTGAACTCTATTTTTTTAATATACATCAGTACAAATAAAAATGAGAACGTATACAAATGAATGACGTTCATAACTTGATATTACATTGTTACGAATAAGGAAAATAACTAATATTCCTTCCCATTCCACATATTACATCCACATATATATAGTTGTAATTACACCACCCATTTAACAACTAATAAGCTGCACAGCAAAATGGGTGCTTCAGAACTCTTAAGCAACTCAACCCAAGAAAATGAAGACGAAGAGCTGCTAGCAGAGACTGTGTTAGTATACTTATACTTCTGCGCAGTGCTGGTGTCTACTGCGAGTATTATCTTCGGCATCGTCTCCTGGATAGTAATCCCAAAATGGCGGAAGTTCCAACACTTCGTCTTCCTGTGCTTACTTCTAACCAATGTGCCGGATTTACTGATTTACTTGACGTTTGACATGTCACCAATGATGGAAGAGTTTGTAATAGTGTACAGTCGAATGACGTTCACTCATTGGTTGATGATAATCACGGTGATGTTCTACATTGAATTCGTGCAAGTGTTTCGAAGTTTGAAGATGATTAAACACGTTTACCTTCACGCCAATATTTTCGGCTGGCTAGTGCCTTTCTTCACGTTGCTGGTTGCTGCGTGTGGTGGAGGTGAAGCCGTACGTTACATAACATACGCATTACTCGTTATCAATTTAATATTGTATTTAAATGTGTTAATAGCGCTCTGCAAGCCTTCACAGGCTGAGACGGGGCAGAGTTTCGGGAAAAAGCTCGTATTTTCCACGTTTGCATTTACTGTGACAGGAAATTTTATTTGGCTTCCACTCATGGTATTGTCGGCACTTGACAAGGAGATTTTCATCGCCGCCCTGTGGCCTTATGTGATTACAATAATATTTATAAATTTGTTTTTCTTGATGCTGAGGGCTCATAGAGAATTGTGGACGGAGTACTGGTTTAAAGTTAAGCGCAACAAGATGATATGAGTCATGTTGCCGGCACGTTGCGTTGTATGGAGATCGAAGCGTCTCGTGTTAATTACAATTAGAAAAGGGTGCTCTGGGCCCATAACCTAACGCCTTGGTGACGATCTTAATTGTGCAGTGCTGTGCTGTCCTCGCTTTGCATGACTTTTGTTGAAGTGTTTCTTCTTTTACTACGTAAGTATTATGTAGGTATAATAAGAAAACATAGTAAACATTCTTCGAAATAAAAACACAACTTTATTCAATGCTTTATTTATTACTCAAGATCCTCCCGTTACATACAAACGCACCATATACTTAGCATAATCATTTACTATGAACAATGGTAATTTATAAAGACGTTTCGCAAATTATCCAAAAGAGATCCGATATCGGACAACGGCTAAACAAATCTAGGTTAGATCCACACTTTAATTATTCAAAGATAGTGCTACGAGAAAGCGAGTGGAGGTATTGTTTTATCTGTTACATCTAAGAATAACGCGCTACTAGATCTAGTGGTGTGTTACTGCTTTAGTTTAATCTGTAGACTAGTAATAAGCCTTCCGGCAGAGATAGTTGATTGTTGGACAAAACTGACCAAGCGTTTGCACTGTAGCAGTAAAATTGCTTTTAAGCTCGGAATCAGACTCAAATACTCTGGAATGCTCAACAACTATGACTGTTTCGCGTGGTCATTCATGACGGAAATTTTTTTTTTTTTTTTTTTTTTTTTTTATATTAATAGGAAGGCAAACGAGCAAGTGGGTCACCTGATGGTAAGTGATCACCACTGCCCATAGACACCCGCAACCCCGGAGGGCTTGCAGATGCGTTGCCAACCTAGAGGATTAAGATGACATGCCTCTTGTGCCCGTAATTTCACCGGCTGTCTTACTCTCCGCACCGGAACACAGCAGTGCAAGCACTGCTACTTAGCGGCAGGATTAGCGAGTAAGATGGTGGTAGCGATCCGGACGGACCTTGCACAAGGCCCTACCACCCGCAAATTCATAGAAAGGTTTTGTAATTTAGTCATTTTTGTATGATTTACACAACAGCAGTAAACACCACATATTTGTCTACACCATTATTAATAAATTCTCACATAAACCATTTAAAAAATACATAACAACGTGTATAACTAACAACGCATGCCTACACAGAAATTATTGATGTTACCTAAAATTGCGTTAACTAATTCTAAAAATTATAGTGCTGAAGTGAATCAAGAAATTTGAAACCAAAAGTATTATATAGAGCGGAAACATTCCGGCGCGAGCGCACGGCGCCTGGTGCCGACGAGCCTCACCAACCTCGCCCTAACGCTACGCAAGTTGCTACATTTCTACTAATTTATATTACAACTATAATAGCAATATACGTTCAACAACAATTCAATGTAATAAATCCGATAAACGTTTGTCGATCGTGACAAATTAAATTACCGAGACAGCATCAGTTATGGGCAATTTACAACTGCCGAAAGAGTGGGCGTGCGAATGCCGAACACGGTCACACACACACTTAAGAAACGAGCGAGACGATGAACTGTGTCGCACACGGTCGCACATAACTGCTGAACTTTCTTTCCGATTACTGGATTGTCTTGGTAACATAATTAAGGCTCAACACGCGATTTAGTGCACTCTATAGCACACTTCGTCGGGTAAAAACTTAGTTAGCTAGTTAAAGGATGTGGCAGGTGGCAGGCAGTACACAAAAACGGAAAGGATGGGGCTATAAATGCTTACAAGTACACGACAAACTACCCTATTGCTCAGGTATATCTAACAAGCACATTTACTGCTTCTGTTGTTACGAAACGATTGCGTTTTTCGAGGCGTTTAAAAAACATTCAACCGTTACCATCGGTATATTATTAATTAGATTAATTTAGCTTAATATAAAATGGACAGTGATCGTTATATACACAGTGTATCTTACGCCTATCGAAATAAAAACGTCATAATAATTCTAGTTCAACATTCACGAACTAATTACTAGGTATCTTATTATAATGGACAGAATTGCGTGTAGCGCCTGAGTGTGACGTGTGTGCGTGCGGGAGTATGGGGGGGGGGGGGGGGGATAGGGGAGGGGGGTTCAGCCACCAGTACGGCGAAAATCTCATAAGGTACAGATATAGTTTCACTTACAGGGCGAAAGGCCTAGCGGTAAAAATAAACATTTCTGGAGCTATTTAAGCTATTAAAGCTTGGTAAGCTTTGTTTTTCTATGAGATAGTTCTATTCGTGATAACTATTTGATCAGCAACCGAAGTCGTGCTTCAAACTTTATTTTAATTAATTAATACTTATTTTCACACGACTTCAGTTACCAACCTCATCTACAGCGTAAGTGGTTAGCAGTATATTCGTCTACAGCTAAGTTCACACTAGCCTGCCTGTAATGTGCTGAGTCAGGGCCGGTGTGAACTCAGCTTTACGAAGGAATAGAAGCTTGCTTACGCCTAAGGCTACGATACCTAACCGTTGGGTCGCTACATAGATAGACACTACAGTGGGACGTGAGTATAAGGGTTCAAGAGTCAATGTACAATTAGCTAGAAGACGACTACGTGAAATTAGAATATAAGATAGAATTTTCTAGAAAACAATATTTATCTATGCCTAGAGTAAGGCGGTATACGATACGACGGACCTAAGGCATCACTAATAATTTAATTGTTTATATTTCAATAGATAAAGTGACATCTCGCGGCGACGCAAAGCAGGCTGCGTGCACGCCGCAAGGCTCATTATCACTAGGCTATGTTTTCTATTATATCAGAGTCGAGTTCCCGATGTTTTTACATTATTAAGTTTTGGCACGAGATAGGAAATGGCAGAAGGTTTTAAGTCTAGGTGCACGTTTAAGCCTAAATCACAGAACGGAAGGAGCGGTGCGGGTGTTGTGATGCAAAAATATAGTTTTTAAAACTCGATTGTACAATAAATACAACGTCACACGATGAGTGTTGCGTAAAAAACTATTATTTCATACCTCAGCCGTAACACAAGTTATATTTAGCATTAACATTACGTATAACTAGATCCCCTACATGCTTATTGACGTAGTGTAATTAGCGAAAATGTCTACAGTATTGGCACTTTCGCGTTCCTTAATAATACAGGCGCAATGCTTGCTCTGATAACCGTTGCGCGGGTCGGCCGCCTGCATGGTCATGAGAGACTGGTACTCCACTGACCTATTAGCTAACTTTAGTCAAATAATAACAACAAAAGGTAGTCAAATAAAAACAAAACCAACTTTAATGTAACCATTTAATAAAAACCAAAATTATATCTTACAACAAACAAAATTCATAATAATTTTCTAGATATTAGTTAAGTACATAAGAAGTCCCATCACCATATAAATAAGAAAGAAGTAACAAATTAAAAAAGTTGCCCAAAAATACTCTTAGTCCCAAATTAAGTACACTTAAAAAAAAGCATTTCATTCAATAAAATATCTGCCGCAAAAGACGATCGAAGTCGTAATATCATAAATACTGAAATAATACATAAAGTTTCATAAGTCATAAAATATAACATAATTATCGTAAGCTGGATAAAACTAAAATTGCACCAGAACGTTTAAAATTAATTAAGTAAATTATAAATTATTATCAGCATAGCAAGTTAGGATCAATAAAATGGACGCCAATCAATCAGGAGATCATAAAGTAAGTACATTATAAAAATTTCATCAGTTGTCAAAAATTAAAACATCTTTTCAGTTAAGCCGATATAATGCTATGGCACTACATTATAAAAAATACTGTAAATATCAAATAATAATGTGACTTAATCTAATGATATCTACTAAAAATCAGAAACATAAGGTTAATACTTGGAAATAAAATGGAATGTTGCGTCGAATTCACAGCTTGAATGCCCTCCAAAAGGACTGGAACACCCGATAAACGAATTATCAAAGAAGCACACACTTGTAATAAACGTTTACAACCAGTGATCTCCAACGTTAATTTAATTTTACTTATAAATAATTCTAATTCTCGCACTATATACACCAACGGCGCAAATACAGCGCAGAGCCCTTTATTTAAATTTTATTTACTTGCATGAGGGCAAACAAGCCTTGCTTGACAAACTTGTAGTACGCAAACCGATATCGTTCTTCGACAAAAATAATATATCGCTGCGTGTAGACAGTGCGAGCCGCTCAGTAATCCGACCCAGCCTATACGAGTGGACATACCCATGTTAACTAATTCTTAAGAGCCTAGGGATAAAATCCACTCGCATCTTCTGACAAAACTAAGTGATCACTTCTTTAAATGTTCTAGATTATTCAAAACCTGCAACCCAAAGCGATTGCTTACTTTGAATCACCCCAATAACTTGCTTTAATCACGCCTTGTTACCGTCGGAAGCGACAAAACAAAACTTAATTAACGCGAGTGCTAAATTCTTTCGTAATAAGGTTAACTAGAGACGAGTTTAATTGAATATTTAATTACATAGAGGCTCATAGGCCCGACGGCCCGGCGACCCGGTGGCCCGGTGGCTGCGGTCAGCGTAAGGCTCAGTACCGCTGCTGGTACTCGTGGTGCCAGCGGTTGAAGTCGATGTGGAACACCACCAGGGAACCGTTCTCTAGTCCCGCCAGCAGGAACCTGGGAAATCACAGGAA
This sequence comes from Pandemis cinnamomeana, assembly GCA_932294345.1. Taxonomy (NCBI): domain Eukaryota; kingdom Metazoa; phylum Arthropoda; class Insecta; order Lepidoptera; family Tortricidae; genus Pandemis; species Pandemis cinnamomeana. The sequence continues at coordinate 12,416,971 of OW028721.1, forward strand.
ATAAAGGTTAGGAAACGGTGAATACGTGGTGAGTTTAGTCGCGACGATTAACTGAGAGTCCTAAAAGTTCTATGAGTAGGTATGTTAAAAAAAATATTTTTAGAATATGTTCAAGTGCACGTTAAATTAAGGGCCGTAGTAGAATAAATCCATAACAATTGATCGCTCCGAATGAAAAAGGTGTGGAGTTACCTTTGAGATTTTTTAGGGACAGGATAAAGAATCAAGGTAGGCACAAGTCGAAATTGCTCTAATTGTAATGCTACTAAATCTGGGTTACATGAAGTCTCTAGCTAGGGATTCAGATCATATTGTACATACATCTGTCAATTTTTACACTTGGGACCTAGATTATCGACTCAGATCGTTGTTTTAACAGGGACAATATCAAGCAATCACAGCACGTTTGTTTGTTAACAATACAAGAGCGACAACTGAGAAAATAGCACCCGTTATAGCAGTTTCGAGTACCAGGCTAGCATAACGAGGTGGAGACTTACTTCTGGTCGTGCGAGAGCGCGAGCGAGCAGACGGGCGCGCCGGCGGGCGGGAACGCGTACAGCGGCGCCAGCGTGAACGCGCGCCACACCTCCACCACGCCCGCGTCGCCGCCGCACACCAGGTACTCGCCGCAGCGCGACAGCAGCAGGCACTGGCACACACACACATTGCTGAACATAACATTTCATAGGCGAGCCGGTTTCTTGGAGACCAAAGAGCTCACTAATTCACGAAATAGGATGTCTCGAAAATTTTTATCCCCGCTAACTAGTGTGTTTACAAATATCATACCTAATGATATATTTTTTATTCCTGCATTAAATTATTGAAGATGAACGAACATTTAAAAATAAATCAGTTTTTGTAAAAGATTGAGAAAATATTTACCCCGAAATGTTTACCTACTGAATTAGCGTTACATTGTAAAAAAATGGGACAGTCCAATTTTTATTTATTTCTGCTGGGAAATATCTATTAGGTAAACAAAAAAGGAAACGGTCAAATCATAAGAGTACTTTAATCTATACTAGCTAAAATTAAATTATACTAAATGCAAAAAAATCGTCTCGAAATTCCCACCAGTGAACGGGATGCTCAGAGGTCCATTTCTTTGTAAATGATCTGAGCTAGGTCACCTGGAAGTTGTCGTTGTGCGTCTCGTGGCGCAGGCGGCGGCCGTTGAGCGTGTAGGCGGCGAGGTGGCCGCGCGCGTAGGCCACCACCACCACGCCCTCGCGGGACAGCGCCAGCTGCGCCGGCGCCGCCGCGCCGCCCGCCGCCGGCAGCGCGCGCAGCAGCTCGCCGAACGTCGTGTGGATCAGCACCGGACCGTCTGCACAATATACTCTCATGTAGCTCTGTCAGCCTAGTACTTTAAGCTACGGAAATGTCATGCCTCGCGTCTGATTTAGACAGGTTGAAGCGCGAGGACTGGTCATGATTCGCGAGACAACTTATACTAGGTACTCACGACTTCAGCCACGGATCGTAGCAGGTAGGGAGAACAGTGCGGAATGTGAACAAAAAATAACTAAGAAGAGCACATAAGAAACACTTTTTACTGCTCGGTTATAATGAAAAGAAAAATACACCTGAAATCAGCGACACAACTATAACGCCTGGGGCCCTCGGCCAATTCATCAGATGCCCACCTTCCTCAATATTTAAGTGCACCATTGCCTCTACCTGTACATGCGTTCTAGGCTCAGTGAGCTCGGGGCTCCGTAGAGTCAGTGCTGCCGCCCTATTGTTACGCAATAGTGTAACAGAGTCAGCCAGGGCCGAAATTAACCTAAGGTCTGCGTCACTGTTGAACATAATCGGGTGAAGCAACCGGAAGACCTTCGTCGCTGTCGAGAAAGATAATGTATCTGGCAAATTTAACCCGGTTTCAACAACGCTTTGCCGCGTACGATGCGATCTGAACCAGTTTGCTTGGCAAAGTTTGGTCGAAGCTCGAAGCAATGCCGTTCGTGGGACCGTTGATCCTTTTTATTCGGTGTCAGGTATCGCGGCACTCACTGATGGAGGAGGAGATGACGAGGCCGAGCTCCGCGGAGACCAGCACGCCGTTGATGGGCGCGTCGTGGCCCGTCAGCGTCACGCGCGGCGCCGGCGCCTCGCCCTCGCCCACGATGCCGCCGTGCCGCGCAGACCTGCGCGCGCCACACACACACCACCCATATTATACGAAAGGACCAAAGCTTTCTTGTGGACATAAAGTTAACGACTTGAAGCCGCTTGGTGGAAAAAAAAGATTTAGATTTGGATTTAAGCTTGACGGTTCATACTGTTTGACGCTCACTAAACCGAGCTTAACACGACATTTAGTTTTTTCCAGCAAGCGGCTATTACTCGTAGTCATCAGAAGTTTGCGTGAGTTTATAGTTGACCGGACGCACGTGGATAAAAAACTGGCCAAAAATATTTTGTCTGTTAAATAAATAAAATTCGGTTAAAAAGTTTGTTTACATCTGTGGGGAGTGCCACAATAGAGAGATCTCTCTCCAGGCAGATGTTATGCCTGGGGACCGAAGTCCGAAGGAAGAGAGTTGAAAGTTGTATTTATGCAGCCGCGTTGAGAAACTTCGTTATCGGCATGTAGAACGATGTGACAGCTGTCATTAGAACTGGCGCTAGCTACTAGAGTGTCGAAGTAGTTATGTAGAGGCCAACTAGGTGGCGCTAGGGTCGCTACATCAGCCCCCCTTTTTAGACCGGAGGTCGGTGCGGAATGCAGTGCAGTCTGTGCGTCATGTGGGCGCTTGCAAGTGCTAGGTGCTCAGAGCCTCGTCGGCGAGCTGTAGCGACCCTAGCGCCACCTAGTTGGCCTCTACACATCATATAACAACGCCTTCTAACGCTATCTATCAACACTTTGTTTGGACTATTGCTGTTTAAGAATAGATTTTTCAATCATCACATAGGACGTATTCGAGGAACAACTCTATCTGTCAGTTAAGCGCTTATCTGAGGATTGAAAAATCGGCCCTAAGAGGTGTATAAGGTTACCAATGCCACAGCAGCACGGTGCAGTCCTCGGAGCCCGAGGCGATGTAGCAGTCCGAGGTGATGTTGCACTCCGAGCGGCACACGCACGTCACCACGCCGTAATGCCCGAAGATTATCTGCACGATCTTGGCTGCAGACCAGACCAATTATGTTGAACGAAGGAAGGAAAGGTTGCTGGCAATCGAAAAGCGGAGTTCAAATCGAAGGGTAGCATAAACGTTCAACGTCAACTAACGCAACCGTTACAATTTTTACTAAGTTTCAGTTTGATCTCACTTTGTTGACAACTCTGTTTAAAATCCACAAAAAGATAAATGAAAATAGACTAATTGTAACTTAGTTAGCTCATATATCATAGCAGTGAGAGGCTGGAGATAATGATGGCTTATAAAAAAATTACAACGATAACTAAATATGATACCCCAAAATTAAAAAGACTTTTAGACTTTGTGCATATATTTAAGGTCTTTTTTTTTTGTGATTTGTCTCTACTTCTCTATATTTGTACAATAAAGCATTTACTTACTTACTTACTTACTTTTTGTAGATTTAATTAGATAGTGGAGTTGTAGTACCTATTCTCTTTTATTTTGCAATTTTACTATGAATTATAGCAAGAGATCGCACTATATAATCATGTTTTATCGTCGTAATAGTCTTCAGTTAATTATTAAAAAAGTACTGTAGTTGCCGACACAACACGTCAGTAGCTAGATAGTGGGAAAAAAAGCTGCATTAATGTAACTCGGAGGTGTAATTACCGGTCTCCGTGGAGAAGACCCGGAAGGAGTTGTCCCAGAAGCCGGCGGCGATGAGGAAGCGCGAGTCGACCGTGGTGACGAAGCAGTTGGTGCGCGCGCGCACGCGCTGCGAGAAGTTGTCCCCCAGCTGCCGCCGCGCCAGCGCCGCGCCGCCGCCGTGCGCTGCCACACAACACAGTTAGCCACCCGCCCTCGCTACTCATCAAACCATACGTATAAACCTTCCTCTTGACTTGAATCACTATCTATTAATGAAAACCGCATTAAAATCCGTTGCGTGATCTAAGCGCACATACATAGACAAATGCAAAAAGTAAAATAATGGCCGGGAATCGAACCAGGACTTTACGAATACATGATGCGTGGTATATATACCCACCCCCTACACCACCCATAAGCGGGTAGGTTGCAGGCCGAATTTTTTGAATGTGTTCCTGTAACAGGTATTTCAAATTACTAAACGAATTTTGATGCGCCATCTTTTTTTTTTTTTTTTTTTTGTATGAATAGGAAGGCAAACGAGCAAGTGGGTCACCTGATGGTAAGTGATCACCACTGCCCATAGACACCCGCAACCCCGAAGGGATTGCAGATGCGTTGCCAACCTAGAGGACTAAGATGCAATGCCTCTTGTGCCCGTAATTTCCCCGGCTGTCTTACTCTCCACACCGGAACACAGCAGTGCAAGCACTGCTACTTAGCGGCAGGATTAGCGAGTAAGATGGTGGTAGCGATCCGGACGGACCTTGCACAAGGCCCTACCACACGCAAATTCTATTTGAATAATGTCTACCTGACACAGACCTCAATCCTCCTCCTTCTATTCCTGTCAATGTAGTGGTCATCTGGGACGAGAGATGGCGCTGTTTTCAACGACAGATATTGGGTCGTTGAAAACAGCGCGTATTGAGTGTATGCAGTGCGTATAGTATGTGTACTCACCCCAGACGGGGTCCATGAGGAGCGGCGCGGGCGGCGGCGCCTGGTGGTCGGCGGCGTGCCGGGCGCCGGCGTGCGCGCAGCCGCCGCCCACCCAGCGGTGCGCCGCGAACGCGCGCGCCGCGCTCACCTGCGCACACACACACATACCGTTACCAATCTCAAACCGCGCTTCAACACTATTTCAAGTATCAAGTGTCAGAAAATGACGTTTCAGAGGTGACGTAAAAGGGGAAGGAGATGGAGTTCAGTTTTTGACACTTTATACCGATAGTGTAGGAGCGCGAAAACAGACAGACAGACAAATACATATTTAAAAAAAACATGGAACTGTATCCTGCCAACACTTCTAATCCAAGAGTAGGTAACTTAGTTTTTGACAAGATTTAAACAATGAGACAAGATTTCAAGAACTCAATAGGGCCGTTGAATTACAAACAAACGTACCAGGACACCATAAACCACAAGCGACTCACCGTAACAGCGGCCGGCATCGCGAGCTGCGGGTACGTGTTCGCTGACACGTGTACCACAGCCGCGTTGGACGGCAGCTTCAGCCTCAAGCACACGTCATCAGGCGCCGCGGCGAACATGAGCGGGGCGAGGTGCATGGTCGACGCGCGCGGCGGGTGCGGCTCGCTCAGCAGCTGCGCTGGGGTCTGTCCGAAGCTTCGGATCTGGTCTTCTACTGCTGCGCGGGTCACTGGCTCCGTTATCTGGTCGAGACGAACGCCGCCCTCGTACGTTAAGTAGTAGAACACGTTCGTTGCGCGGACGGCTTCAGGCCCTGTGGGAGAAAAGAAGACACTATGTTCTGATCAGATTATTTTTTCTTATCGTTTCGCAGCTCATCTTTACTTTTTTTAAGTTAAAAGTTGAAATCTTACACGATAGGTAAATAAGAATTTCCTGGACATTAATAGGTACTGAAACAACTAGGAGCGCATAACCAACCAGCAATTCACCGCGACATACCTCTCTGTTTGTATCCAAAGATGAGGTCGATCCACTGATGGAGCTGGCAGCTGACGAACTCGGACTCCAGAGCCATCCGGTTTATCCTCACGAATTCTTCGGCGGATGAGGCCCAGGGGGGCAGGATCACGTCGCCGGAGGGAGAGTCCGGCAGCCCGAGCCGGTAGCCGCTGCTGTTGACTAGCATTTCCGGCAAGAAGAACAACTCGGGGATCAGCTCCTGCAAGGAGGTTGACATTGACACGATTAAATACCAAGCTTATGAATAAAAGGTTAATATTCTTTAAAATCAACGGGAACAATTCCCTAGTTGCCTGAGCGGTAGGTATTTAGTACCTAATTGAACTTGTCCTCACAAACTCAAGATTCAAGTGCAGTTTTTAACCTTTCAGGGAACCACCTTTCATTTCATTTTATTTATAGAGCTATTCATAGGTATAATCTTTATTTAAGTGTTGTGCTATATGATGTAAATCTCTTAGTGATATTATCATCATTATGTCACGATAACATGGGTTTTAGAATTGAGATGACACATTCAATTGCTCGTTTTGTTATTATAAAACGATTTGACATTATTATTATTTTTAATGATTTCATTTTTCGAAATGTATTATGTATAAGTACACTAGAAAAAAGCACAACAAATGCCAAGAAAATTCAGTGTCATCTTTAGCTGATAAAAAAACAATAAATAATAAGTTAATTTTCATCAGTGTTCAAATAGATCAATAATCGCATTCCGGGGGAAATATGTATTTAACTATATCCATGCAAAAATTTGTTACTTCTATTTTCACCATAGGTACCTACTATATCGAGGACGAGCTGTCAGACGGAAGAGGAAGTTTTAAAACCCGCTTTTATCAAACCCACCATAGATGCTGTACTAAGACTAAGAGAGACATTAGAAACAATTGGACTTTCTAGGCCAAGAACTGTTAGCCTGTTTTCTGAACGTTGCCTTGTAGCCTAATGCAGTCTGTGTAGGCAATGCAGTTCCCTGCACGACCTCATTCCGGCAATGGTCGCTTAGGAAATGGCGTTGTGTTGTTCTCTGGGAAATATTACATTCTTAAATAGCGGAGATCAGCGCTTTTATGGTCTAACAGTACTAACGTTTCAGAATGAGAGGTTCAGTCAGATTGTGGTCGTGTTGGATGGAGCATTGTAGGCACAGCATCGGTAACATAAGGTTTGACCGGCGCGGACCTGCATGCGCGGCACTCGGGTGGCACGGCGTAGTAACGTGAGCGTTTTCGCTCCGCCGCGTGCGCTAATTATTGTTTATTACAACTGGACAACATTTAATTTTACTAACCATATACAGTTCTTGTGGAAATAATACGGGGTGTTTAAAAATATAAGTCCATTTATATCGTTATTATGTGTCTTGAGTTTTCAAGACTAACAGTGAAAGAAATTAACAATCGAAATCTATGACTATTGTGGTTTTCTTATGCTCTGAAACGATAGAAAAAAATATATATACAAGACTCTGGCCTCCTACGCCATAGCTGGCATGACCCTCGGTATCACCAGAAACTTCTCTACAAATACTGAAGATCTTTAACAGAAGAAAGAAGTGTTACCCAATTTCTTCTGTGTACGGCACTTCGAATGTTTATACGAGAAAACGTGTGTTACCTTGACGTCGGAGGTGTCCCGCTGGCAGTTCTTCCAGGAGTTGGAGATGGAGGAGAACAGCCTGTTGGGGTGGTCGAACTTGCCGCCCTGCAGCGCCAGGAACATCGTCGTCATCGGCTCCTGGAACACCATCATCATCATTTAGTATATCATCAAAAAAAAAGTAGCAAATTTGGTTCATCACGCCAGGACAATGTTTGGTGATATAATTTTAACCATCTCTTCAGAGGTAGAAAGGTATCATCTAACGTTTTCGGCAAATAATTTTAGTTTGAGTCCTAAATATTATTGAAATGAGTCAAGTCACTGAAAACCTGTGTTAAAACCCTTACTTATATTAATAATTCGAAAGTAACTATGTCTGCTTGTCTGTTTCGCTTTCACGTCTAAATCACTGAACCGGTAGTCTCAGTCCCGGTGAAGGACGTAGGATAGTTTTTATCCCGGAAAATCACATAGTTCCCGCGGGATAAGCGCATTCTGCGCAGACGAAGTCGCGGGCAACAATCAGTTTGAAATAAATTTAATGAGATATCGTAAAGTTGGCACCACTTGTACCCATTAGTAACAGTTAAAAGAGTTTTCACCAAGCAGACACAAATAATATAGTCTTGATTTAAGTAATACTCATTTAATTTAAATTTATAGCTTGTAGAAGTATCAGTAGTATTGGCATCTACATTATTGCAAGCAGGTAGCGATAGTTATTGTACATCCCTTCATACATTCAATTCAGACATCAATATCGAAACTAGTAAGGTGCTCAAAAATATCAGGAAAAAAATTAAAATATTAGTAGCTTTCGGCGGACGCCTGTTGCGCTAATATCGTCAGATTTGTCAAGCTATCGATAAAATATTAAGAACAGCCATCGATCAGCCCTCGGGGCTTCAGCGCACTACGCTAGTGCACTTCTCAATTTACATTGACGACTTTACACGACGACACACATGATCCCAGAATAGAAGGCATTGTTCATGATCATGATTCAGCATACCCTTTTAATGTCACCTAAGTTAATACATTCAACACAATTAACTAGATTAAATAAAAGTATAAAATACATGGAACACAATAATGATTTTCTCATCACTATCTTAAACAAGCAAGCTTATATGCGGAGGACCGATATATCACTTCCGAAGTAACACGTGCTGTGCTACATTTTCACTATACTTATTCTTTGCCGATTCGCAAACCAACAAAAGACAGTGTATCTTTCTTATGACGGCAAAGAAGTGTCCATTCTACGACTAGCAATAGTACGGAAAGCGTTATTGTGTTGCCTCTAAGTTTGATGAAACATCTCTTAGTTTTTAAATTGTGTTTTGCTGTAACTTTTTACTTGACGTTAATTCTTCTTTCTAGTTGTGTCTTGTTTTTTTGCTAACTTTTTAACGGTTTACTTTAAGTTGCGTTAAATCTTCGACAATTTAACGCCCTACCGCTTATCGAAGTTAACTTTTTAAGTAACTAATTAACGATTAACGAAGTTAATTTTTGGATTAACTGTGCCTACCTTTGTTAATCATCTTAGACAGTAGCAACATCATAGCAACAATCTCGCGCAATCCACGTAGTTAGTTTGTTGAATAATTTTCCTTTTGTTGCTAACCGGAAAACCGACACGGGTAACTGGGTTTTTTTCTAAACATGACTCTGACATCGACCAGCATGCTTAGTGTAGGTTTTCGGTCACAAATGCGTTTGCGTTAAAATGTCAAATACTATGAGAACAGTTTGTTGCCGTTTCGATCCGCAAGTGGCGCTGCCAATTTTTGCCAATTTTTGTAATTGAGACGTTTACGTGAACGCGTTCGAGACGTTTTTATATGCGAAAACTTACACTAGAGGCTCTAAGAATGACTCTCGATTGATTAGATTCATTTATTATCCTCGATGAGTACGAATCCATTATTTCTTATATAACACAATTGTTTGCATGCAATCAATCATGCGCCGATATGGATGGTGAACATTATTACGGGTAATTTTACTTCTGACTGCATTTGCAAGCAATTGAAAACGTTTTCAATCAAATGCAAATGGGATTGTGTTGCATAATATTTGTTTACTTAGCACTTTGTTCATTTGATACTAATGAGAGGATTCTCGGCTATAGGTAAAACCGACACAAATTAATGTAATGAGAAACTGTGGTTCTCTTGTTATTAGGTAACTTATGAACGCTGGTGGATAACCAGTAGGCTTATTACTTAACTCGCTCGCAATCGCCATCGTGTTCATTTTGAGAATTCATGTATGGGCTGACAGTTGGCATCGGAATCAGCTAGCTGTCACATTCATACAAGAACTGTCAAAATGAACACGATGGCGATTGCGAGCGAGTTAGGTAATAAGCCTACTGGTAATGGCATTCAATAAGAACAAAACAACTATTTAACAGTACGTTTCCGCCAAAGTAAAATCCAATCCGCATTTCAAGATTAATTTTCAAAATTTACTTTACATTACATAGGCCCGATGAATACGTTCCGTTTGACGCGATGCCAACTAGTGTTGCCAAGATAATGACTGGTTAGATAAATGTCTTATTGAATATTTTTAGGAAAGTCTACCTCAAAGCAGACATTGTTACTTTACATACAATGGTACTGGGGAAGAAATGTGGCAATTATATGTACTTTTCTATGGAAAAGCTGATTTCTCAATGATTTTGCAATGTGACGCGTAAAACTAATAATGAGCTCCGGTATTGGAAGCGCTCCCGCTAAAAAAATCCATTATTTCTCATCATCAGTAATCATCGATGATGAAGATAATTACGCTACACTAGTCATACGCATTGTTACAACTACTGTCACACGGGTTCCCGAAATATTGACTTATGAAGTAACCGCTGTCAAAATAGCCGCTCACTTGAAATTGCTTAGTTGTTACAGGTTCGTTCATAATAAGGTGTAATACAACAGTATCTTTATATTGCATTTCCCGCTACTCCTCTTTGACAGAAGTATTCAATTTAAAGTAAACGTAGGGCGTCGAGGTGCGACCGCGTCAAATCATAAGATTGCTTAATAAAACACTTTAATTTTAAACTTCTTAACGACCCTCGGAGTCTTAATGAGTCAATCTCACAAAACACATGCACCGCATATCTTTATGTTTTTGCTATATTTTTGTCACAACCACCTTATTTTATTTAATAATACGGTTCATATTCGAATAACCTAAAACATATCGTGAGATAATTTTGAAACTGCACGTGCACCTAATTTGTAGAAGCTGAAACATAGGTCGGCCAAACCTTTAATGACAATGGGGAGAAGTGAGATCTTGTATGAAAATCGCAGGCATTGTCTGTCGCAAAGTAAATTGTCTATGGTCAGCAGCAGTCACGTTTTGTTTCTTTTCCCGCCAATGTGTATGCTCCGTCCTAACAGTTTATCAAGCGAGCGAAAAGTATGAGCGAAGTGTCCCTTTTTCAGCTCGGGGAGAAATGCTTTCGCTAGTCCGGCAGTCTGTTCTTATGAACGGGTCGCATTTGTCAACTGATTTCCGTCAAACTTTGCGAGCAGGCTCAATAATTATACTGTACTGTTTTGTTGGGAGTTGCAATCGTAGGAAAAATACTAAAGCCACTTAAAAAAAAAAATTAAAGACATAACATTTGCTCACAGAGCCACTAGTTTAAATAATTCAGCTAAACCGACCACCAGCGACGATTAACATTATAACCACATAAACGGTATCCCCATGTGTCTGTTGGTGTGTTTATAGGGAAATAGGCTATGCGAGTCATATGAGGGTGACGCGTCAACGCCGTGGCCTGATTCGGTCAGGAGTACGTTGCGTCCGTTAGTTCAAACTATAATGCAGGGTTTCTTAAGGATCCATAACATGTGCGCCAGGGCAGCTAACTCAGTTAATCCAAGGATTAATGTACGTCAAGACATACATAGTTAAAGAGTTTTCCTTTCACAACAATCTTTGACAGGGGTCCACGGACTTTTTGAAATTCTGAAAACGGTCCGTGACCGCAAAACGTTTAAGAACTGCTGTAATGGTTACTTACGATGCGCACGAGCCAGTTGAGCACGAAGGCGGCCGTGGAGTAGTGCGTGCCGTAGTGGAACGGAGGCGTGGACTCGTGCTCCCACGTGTTGTATCTCTCTTCGAAGTACGCCCGCCGGCTCGGGTTCAGCGCGCCGATGGGCTGTCAAACGAAATCATAATCACTATCACTTCACTATCATCATCACTACATAGTATAAAATAAAGTCGCTTTTTCTGTCCCTTTGTCCGTATGTATGCTTAAATCTTTCAAACTACGCAACGGATTTTGATGCGGTTTTTTTTAATAGATAGAGTGATTCAAGAGGAAGGTTTTTATGTATAATTCTACGCAGACAAAGTCGCGGGCAGAAGCTAGTTGCGTTGCAATATAAACTGGAAAAGTTTTGTATGCCCACTTTACAGCGTTTCATCGATCGCTTCTCCACCTTTTTGCAGTGCTGTCCGGAGATAAGCAGCCATTATAGCTTTCCTGACCCTAGACACAGGAAGTGGGATCCAGCGCTTATTCTGAACAATGAGGTGTGTTCTATTCCAGGTTTTCTGCTGCCCTGCGTAATGACTGGTGGTTTAAGCCCGAATTATTGCAACTTCCTAGCCTTTGAAGTAGTAGTCAGCAGTTCCACTTTTTTGCTTAGCCTCTGTACTAATACTTATTTTTATTATCTCAAACATTGTCGTAAATGTCTTCATTGTATTTTAAGTAACAGAACACGAAGGGCTTTGTTGACGGAAGAATTACATTGCAGGCGCAATTTTCTGACCATAAATCAGATTGCGCTGGACTGTTTTTCATTTGTTTTTAACTTTTTTTAAAGTCAAAGAGACTATGGAATAATGAACAACAGTGTCATACAGCCAAGTCGATGGCAGAGGAGTGCGCATTTTTATCAATGCCTCAAATGGCTTACGGTGACAGAGGACATTAAAAAAAAATTAAGAAAAAAGGCGGGAACGTAAAAACCAACTAAGTTGCGAGGAAGTTTAGTGCAAAAAATATTTTCATTTCCTCTCAATGTTTGAGAAAAACATTATACCTAGGTGTCTGCCTCACCTGGAAGAGCAATTGCTGGATTCGTAAATATAAAAAATACTCGCGGTTCGTGTTTTTTTTTAAACAAGTTACTCATGCAGCAATTGGCTACTTCTCAGGCCTCGGCATTAATCTACTATTATTATAGTCGCGCAATAAACGCACAGCTGCAAGGCTGATTTTCATTGCACGAGAAATAGTTAAGTACCATGATATCATAAACGCGAGGTTACCTTCGACAAATCTCTGTAGTTGGAAGGCTGGCTGAGGTCCAGCTCTTCGCTCTCGTAGTTGGTCAGCACCCACGGGAACACGGGATACTGGTTCAGGTCGTTGTACGTTCGACCTGGAAACACACAGACATATTACATAAATACATACATATATCACGTCTTTATCCCTTACGGATTAGACAGCCTAAGGTAAGAAAACCTTAAGGCCACGTTTAGCATGATTACGGGCGCCACCTTAAATTAAGGACTAAAATGACATTTAATCACTTTGAACTAAAACCAGTTACCAAGTCATCATCATCATCATCTCCAGCCTATATACGCCCCACTGCTGGGCACAGGCCTCCTCTCATAATGTCAGGGCTTGGGCCCAGTGCGGATTGGTCACCAAGTAGTAGAAAGCAAAATAAAGTCCGTCAGCTACTCGGGTTTATCTTGCTGTCACTCTTATGGGTTTGATATTTGAATCGGCCGTGTGAGAAACAGCAAGACAAACCCGGATGACAGTTTAAGAGCTCACGGACAGTTCGTCTGTACGAGGTACGTATTATAAACTTCATCATACAAAAGCCTACCCTCCTTCACTTCGGTATAAATATTAGTTTCAGTTCATATATATGTATAGTCCTCCCTGCGCCACAAAATACCTACTGTCGAATTCCAGTCTCTAGAGTAAGTCTTGTCACAGCAAACTGGACTCTGATCAGGTTCGCTTTAACGTTTCAGTTACTATTGACAAATTGGCAGACAGTAAGTTATACGACATAGTAATTCAACTGCATATTTTAGCACATGACCGTATAAATATCGTGATATTCATTCAGGGGCGTGCATAGTAACAGTCGGAAGTAGTAAACGAAGCTCGGTAGTTTGCGGAAACACATGATTCAGATCTCACCTATTGATATACATGAACTATATTTAGTGACCGACACGACTTTGTGTAAGTAACTGAAGGTTTTGATGGAAATAATATAGAACGGTCTTGCAAGTGCACGGTTTTATCGCATCGCTATTAGCATATAAAGACATGGCTTGAAGTTTAGTTCCTAGGCGGAACGGAACTATTTAAAAACATCACTAAAAGTCGCAGTACCTATCCAAGTTTCCTCTGTTCCCGCAACGAAATATATAAATTACAAAATGATCTCTAAGAAGTGTTTTTATGATGTGTTTGGCAGGATTTGAATTTTAAATAGCAACAAGATAAGTGTCATTTAAAGTGTTTGTCCTATTCCATGTTTACTCAAAACTATTATCCAATTGACATAATATCTAATAATAATAAACGATAACTAAATACTACATTAACTCTGATACTAATTGAATCGCTCATTTGGTATAATAAATCATTACTATGCATTAAGTAGGTACCTAGAGTGGACTAAATAACAATGAAGAACCATTTGTGCCACGTCCTCAATGACGAGTCATTCTTGTTATTTTGACGTCTGTATTTACACAAAGTAGTGTCGGATTTGTAACAATTATGACAATAAAAAAATCGGATTCACATACGAATGCCATCGTGGCCTATTCTATTTATTTTATTTATAGAGTCGTTTTTATATGAAGTTACAATAAACAATAACCAGATGACTGTTAAATGAAGCACAAACAACTCAATTTTATTGAAGCAAATTGTATTGATCACGCACCGAGTGAAATATAAAGAAACATCATAAAATAATATAAACCGATATCCAATTCAGTACATGAAGAAAATACGCAATTTAATCAATAAAAACTTAATATAAAAATCAGGCTAAAAAGTCATACTTTTAATTTTAGCATCGTCTATTTTGTTCCGTGCTCGCGTCTAGCAAACAATTTAATGACAATAATTTTCAAATCCCCAACAGGCACAGACCATACTCTCGTACGTCTGGGTCCTCACGGGTCATGTCTCATGCTACGACTACGATGACGACGCCCTAAGAATCTCCAAATAATTAAACTAACACTAACATAGCCCGGATGACTTGCAAAAAGGATTGCCATTAATTCGGGCGGGTCACAAACTTTGCAACACTTGGTTTCCTGACTCACGGCTCGTGATGGTGTAACAGTGACATTGTTGCACCAGCCCAGTGCTGGCTAGACCTACTTGTTTTTGTAGTCGGTGGCCAAGCCGGCCTCCGCGACCTCATTACTGCCATTAAATTAATTGTGAAAGCGTCTCGCAATCAATGCATCCTTCAAGCGCCCCTTGACACTATAGCGCTATGGTATTGACATTTGCAGCAGATTTCTCTTAATCGTCTTGACACCTTAATTCTCTGACACTTAAAAGTAGTGCGCGGTCAGAAATATCAAATGAAACAGGCTTAAAAATATTTTTAACACCCCAGTGAAATGGGTCTCAGAGTTTTAACTTTTGCCGCTATATAATGATCAATCATCAATCTCTTTGACTAGCACGTATGAAGAGATTGATTAATATGGATGATGCAAAAGAGATATGTCAGGTTCGTAGCAAGTGGAACAAAGTAGTCTTTGCCTACCCCTATGGGAAAGAGGGGTGATGGTATGTATGCATGTAGATATGCTATATAATTAGAGCTATAGCGCATTGAGATACCTACTTGCCGCTATGCAACCGAATGATACTTTTTATCAAATGCTAAAGAGAAGAATCTCCACAAATCTTTTACTAGTAAAACTACTGAAGGTTCAGAAATAATTGCGTACAACACCATGGTTTTCACAGAAATTGTGCTTATCATACCGAACAGTGCGATGAAAGCCAATTATCATATTGGATGACCAGGAAAAAAAGTCTATTTATCTTCGTGAACACTGTTTCAAGGTTTTAAGTGTTATAATTGATATTGCAATGTCATCAGTACCTAAACGTGTTTAAGGATCACTTAGCGGCAAAAACTTGAACCAGTTTTACGGTTACTGATGCCATAAGTCTCCACCTTAACTAAGCGCGGTTACTTAGTAATAACCACCTCTCTGGCGATCACACGCTTTATTAAAAGCAACAGTTCCTTATCATCGCGAGCAGAGAGGGGTGCAAAGACATTTGACCCGAAGTCACGGGACTCCGCTCCGCCATGTGACTCCGCGGACAAGCGGCCTGGAGTGAATCGGCTTATTGTTAAATATCCTGTTTATTGCACGAGTAATCTTTGGCCTCTAGTATCGATTAAGACGTACAAATAGGATGGACAGTGGTGGCTGGGCGGCCGACGCGGCGCGACGATGCAACGCTCAACTATCCAATTGTTGAAGTCGCGTGACGTCTTCGCTTCTCTCTCGCAGGCCATTCGACAATAGCCGGCCAACTTTCGCACACGCTTATTCTCTAGCGTTTTAAATGAAAATAAAAGTGTCAAGTGAAAGTGAGACTGTTTCAGAGGCGCCGCGTTGCGAAAAATGTGCGCGAAAAGCTAAGCGCGACTTTAGTGCGGTGTTCTGCGTGCCGGGGGAGTGTGTGTGTTGATATGCTGACGAGAGAACTCATGGAGGTATTGAAAAGGTACGGTGATGTTTTGTTGATATTTTTTTGTTAGTGTACCGTACCTGAGTTTTATCGACATGACTCAGGTTTAAACCCAGCGCGAGCGCATGGCGCTGGTTTAATCCTATAATTACAGTGACCGTAGTGTGGAAACGATTTATCTCACGAGTATAATAGTTCACTATTTGAACGTGAATCACAACATTGTGTCAGATAAGATAGTAATAAGGTCTTAATAAATAAAGAAGGCCTGTGCACAGCAGTGGGACGTTTATAGGCTGGAGATGATGATGAAGGTCTTTATCTTATTTAAAACATAAAATGAATACTCATTGGACATGTAAATTAATAAATATTTGTTGAATGATGACCTATTTAATCTTATTTACGTTGAAGTTTGTTTATTTGAGTTATACTGTTGGGTATTGTTAAGAGGCCAGCGCGGCAGCTAACACAATAGTGTTAATATCAACCCGAGTGTCACGCAAGCTGTACTCTAGTGTAAACAAACGAAAGAATCATTATTAAAGAGATACATTGGAGTACGACTCCGGAGCGTGTCTGTATTTTGAAGCGTCACTTTATTACGGGTACCTACTTTTATTTTTATTCGCTTGCCAGCCTCAAGTTAGGTACAATCAATCAATACACTGACTAAATCCGTCATCAGTCACTTATGTAAGACAAATTAATAAGATATTACCACGCAACAATGCCACTACGATTATAATAGGACATTTATTGGGACGCGAAGACCGCATGCCGGTAATTGTGCAGATGGTGATACGAGATAATTGCGACATTACCATTGTTAGTCAAACGAGATAATCGAGGGGTTCCTCGTTAAGGATCTGTTTACAATTTACGAGGTTCCGATTCGAGTACGAGAGCACGCTTAGTCCGAAGTTAGAAAGAAGTTCCTTCCGTCACACTAATAGTAATTAATAGGAGAATGAGAGACGGTATGACACGAACTTCAAATTTGGGAATAAACCCCCTTGGTTTCGAACCTCGGCTAGCTTCTGCCAAAGGCACATAACACTGTTTCTTAAGGGGCAATGAGCCAAGTGTCATCAAGTATAGTGGGAACACTGCTTAAAATTCCTATATTCAGAGGTAAATGACAGCAAAGAGTTTTGAACCACTGTAAGGTGTTATACAACCTATCAAGGAATTTGCTCAGCTATCGGATTGTTGTCGTAGGACTGGGTTAAAAAAAACACAGAAGCGGTACAGCGGATGAAGACAGATGTTTTTACTTAACAAAGTTATGCGCCTAGAAAATAACTTTCCGTAATTCCTGGGCACCACTTTGGATTAGCAAACATTGATTAACTTGGTGAAATATGCAGATAATGTCTGTAGATTTTATAATTTGATAATTATTACCACTAATTTAGTGTAAATACGGTACATTTTTGCTGCAACGATATGCATGGCATACTCTCTGTTGTAATTTTGGCATTAAATTTTAATTTAAATAGCTCGGTTCCCTCCATAGATACAAATCTCGAAACGGCATTAAGATATAGCGTGCTGACTGACTGTTACTGACTGGCGATTAAATACACAACTACTGTTACTCTTGCCTCATTTGGCTGAAAGATTATATTGCTGTAATACTGAAGTCAATCAGTTAGATCAAATCCCTGTAAAGATGTACGAGTTTGCAAGGCTGTAGGTATGATGCTCTTTACACGTAACGGTGTATGCACAATGTCCAGAATACATTGCATGTGCTGCCAATTAACTTGTGTGCGGTAAATGTCGAACGAGCATTGAACAGAGGATTCGCTCGCTGGGTCGCAGGTCAGTCAGGCGCAGAACAACGAGTAGCCCGAACAGCATCTGAAGATGATTGCTGATAATCTAATTTTTAAGATTCTGTGTATTCTAACATTATTGAGATTCCTGTAATCTTGGAACGAGTAAGTAAATAAATAATCGTGGCAGAGTTGAGGGAATTGTATGTAACTTATGTACAGAATTTCATTTGTAAAGTCGGTCTTATACGATAGAGCCTTCCGGGCCGGTCACGACTACAAGTAATTTTCTAATACATTGCCTGCGTCGTCTGTTAACAGCTAAAAAGTGCGCGTTTCGACCGCGCAAAGAAAAATGTAGCCGCAGCAAGTCTATTGTTACAAATACTTTTAAAACCTTCGTTTGTTTGCTTGCTAATCAATTATGAAGTGATTTCATAGTAACAGTTGTTGTAACCTGTCAATTGTAATGGAAATTGTTCAGGAACATGGTAAACAATCGCATGCGCAACCGCTGTGGTCGGAAGCGTGCCATAATGCTGATTTATTGCCGATTATGACCGCAAGAATTAGTTTTACAGGAAACTGTCACACGCGATACTGTAGAGTACCTACTAAACGGTATCAAGACTAAAGTGACACGATTGTGCGTTTTGATTGAAAGTAATTACTGTACGTACGAACTTAGATTTTATTTTACTTCATTAGAGGTTGCACCCCATCCCCATACCTACCCCACTAAGGTTCGTCATGTTAGCATAACAGTGATAATATACTATTTATCAATAGTTTTTTTTTTCACGGAAACCTGCTGCCACTAACTGGCGACGCACGCGCTTGCGCCAAGTTAAAGTAACGATTTAGAAAAACATTTCGATACGTACAGTTTGTCGGGTTGCACAACGATGAAATGTCATGCGCGAGTAATAGCACACATAATACACATTATGTCACGAATTCTGTGAGAAAAACGGGTGAATGTTGCCGGCGCGAGGCGGCAATGAGAGCATTCATTAGAAGGTACGTGAATTTTATTCGCATTAAAAAAATCTCTTCGTCATCTTCAACCATGGGTAAGTTTCCCATCACAGATGTCAAGTACTATGAGGACTGCTTGTTGTAGTTTCGATCCGCAAGTGGTGCTGCCAATTTTTCGATAGTAATGGAGACTTTTTTGTGTCAAGTCTTACATTAGAGGTTCAGCATAGAAAGCTGCAGCTCGATGTCTCTTGATAAGTTCAACCTTTAACTACAGTTGCTCATGTTAAGAAAATCGTATTCTTTAATTTGGAATGGGTTGAATGCGAACAAACAGTCAGCAATAACAGTACTACAGCCATAACAGCCCTGCCATTAAGATTGAGACAACGCTCTACAAAGCTGAAATTAGCCGAGAAGACCGATGTGCAATCTTTATAGCAGGATACTGTAGACGAGCAGTTAGCCCAAAACAACACACACATTGTATCTCTTTCTTTATATTTGTACAATAAAGCATTTACTTACTTACAACAGGCGACTAACTATTCGAAAACGGAGAAGGACTCTCTAAAAGAAACTCGCTAGCGATGTTATCGCATGACTTGCCATGAAATAATAAATTGATCCGTTCTCTGGAAGGCATTATACGGAGTCAAGAGTCTTATGTTATTGGTCGCGCGTTGACCAGTTGACCAGACACATGACACCGTATAATACCTATGAAGAAACGTGTCAAGTTATGGCTGCAAGCATCACTTATTTGCGGGCGAGTTTTTGTTAGAGAATCACAACCTGTAGCTGTGACTATAGTCCCGTAAATTAAGTGAGAATCTTTTGGAAACATCCAATTGTGTAATAATCACAGTTTTTGGCTACACTTTGATATTCATTGTTAGTAACTGGTACCTCACGATTTACACGATTTATTTAGTGTTCGGTGGGACTGTAAATACATATAAATATATAATGAGCAGTAGATAAGCAGACTGGTCGGCCTTGGGCGAGATGTTGTTTAAAATTCATTTTTGTATAATAAATCTCACCAATATTAACATAACACGCGACAAGGCAGTCGATGCTACACTCTTGATTAAGTATTTTGCACGAAGCTTGCTTGAAATATGTTTAACTTGTAGTAGTAACAAACATTATTACAAGCAAGGCAATTGGTTGTATTCGTAGTTCACTGATGCGAACCTCTCAAAGTAACGCCTCACACTATGCTTTTGACAGCGGAGTTAAAGCAGTTGCTGCGATTGGATTATTGGTGCAGGTACTGTCATTCACGAAGACGCGTGGATTTAATAAAATTAACCTTTAACGACATAGTAATAAGAACTTGGTGGCCGTCAACGTCAATGGCGTTTTAAAGTGTGTGAGGAGACGCCACAATAGATAGATAATCGCTCTCCAGGGAGATGCCTGGGGACTAAAGTCCGAAAGAAGAGAGTTGAAAGTTGTAATTACGCATCCGCGTTAAGAAACTTCGTTGGCGCGATGTAGAACATTTGTGACGTCAATGGGGCAAGCTACTCGTGCGTCGTAGCAGTTAGTGTAGTCGATGACTAGATGGCGCTAGGGTCGCTGGTAGGTACTCACCGGCAATGGTGTTGAGGAACATGAGGTACTCGAAGTTGGAGATCTCGCGGCGCTGCCACTTCTGCGTCATGTTGGAGTTGCGCATGAGTTGGCGCGGCGACATCATCGACGCACGCCTGTCGACAATAAAAAATATATTATTGCTGGTAGAAAGAAAATAACGTCTTCGGACTTGAGCCTAGTTCAGACATGCAAGAAGAATCCTGAAAATAGCATTACATTTAAGCGCGGGTCGGCGATTTTCAACTCGTTCGCATCACGGCGTAACAATATAATATGATAGTTTCAGAATTTTTCTTGTAAACATAAACTGGGATTTAAAGTAGATCTGCTCTGTGGTAGATGAGATGGCTAATTTCTTAGAAGAGTTTAGAGTTAAGTAGGTGTGTATAAGATGGACCAACGATCTGGTAAAGTTGAGGAAGCGTTAACGATCTGACAGCAGCGGGAGATCAAATGAAATACAGATGCATTTTCCAAATCAAATAAAGAAAGGTGAAGTATCCAGAAAATTCTAGTTCTTGTAAAATTTAATTTATACGTAATCATTTTACACAAATGAGAGAATCATAATAATATAATATTAATCGTACGTTTAAATATTCCGCACGCAGCTGATCACACTCTGAGTCATTATTATGTTTCAGCAGTTCAACCTTTATATCATCTAAAATCTTCTTTTTAGGTACACCGTTTTGTTAAACAAAAGTAATTTTGTATTGTATTTCTTTTGTTACAATATCATTGTGTATTTTAAGAACATTGTGAGGTTAGGTGTTATTTCTGTAGATGTGAATAGAAAGACAATGCTCGTATGCTCCAATCCAGTCACGGTCCGACCAGCGAGGCGCGGAATGTTTTTCTAATACATTGCGTGTGATGCCTATTAACTGTTGTGCTCCGGGCGTTTATACTGCGCAATGAACAGAGAAATCGCTTGCACCGCCTGTGTTGCTGGGTAGTGGGATTACTTGAGTATTGTAATACCACTGTTTATTGACACATAATAAGTTCGACGCGCGAACAGTAATGATGGTAAATAATTAATGCAGATACTGCCTCTTTCAGAATCATACTGATAGCTACTGGTTAGTGGACTGTATAAAGAGTGAAACGGAGGATGATGGAAACACCTTAGAATGTATCAGTATTTAATAAGTTAGCAAAACACAACACGTACATAAGATGGCACAAGGCAGACTGACATACTTAAAAATTGGCATGTATCAAAAAAGGGTAAAAGTAGGCCGCAAACCAGCCAGTAGCCAACACATACGATCAAGAAGGTACTTAATAGGTACATATTCGGCGAATAAATTATTCTACAAATAATTACGGCTTTAGTAACTAGTTCTGCTAATTTGGGAGTTAAGAAAAAACAGAACGCACCAGTTGATACTCTTCCCGCGCAGACGATAAAACCCATCGAGGGAATGGGCGAAAATCTCAGGAATCATGTTATAGGCGATGCGGCTAGCAACTCATCACTATTTTGATTCCCTTTTCCATCTATACGCCCGCAATCATGCTAAACGTGACCTTTAGCTCTTACCTTTACCCCGTAAGGGATAAAGACGAGATTGATGTAAGTATGTTACGATAAACTCGGAAACGTTAATTAAGAAATTGTTTTTAGTGTAAGTTCATTATAAGTGTTTTTTTTTTTTTTTTTTTTTATTTAAAACAAATTATAATATACATTTTAAATGTTTATGACAGCGGGCAAAAACTCAGCAGACCGAAAATCTAGTTACTCACGTTAAATCCTTATACTAAACAGATGAGTTATTGTTGTGCTGCGTTACAGTTTAGGTAAAATGCTTTGACAATTCTCTTGCATCTATTGGGGTTGGCACACACTTCGTTATGAGTTTCCGATGGTAACTCGTTGAGGATACTTGGTAACATATACTGCCATGTGCGTTTGCCGTATACATTGGAACATTTTGGTAGAATATATTTCGGCAAGTAATCTAATTGACGGAGATTTTGTGATCTAACAGATTTCTTCAAATTATGTAACTTATCTATTTCGTAATTAAGTACTTCATTTTTAATGAGGTGCGGTATAAAGTCTTTAAACCCAGAGAAAGAAAGTAAATGAAGACTAAAATATTTTTTTAATTAAATTGGCGCCACATTGTATCCTATAAGTTTTTTATAAACGAAAGAATTGCGTCGTATATTGAATCGAACAATGTGTTTCACGAAAACATCTGCGAATGTGGCACACACACACACGGTGCCACAGAGTGCAAAATAAACAATAGTTTGTGGAGCGCCCTTGCGACGCCGCCCGGAGAGGTATTCTCATCCGTAGCGCCTGAATTACAAGACATTATAATAAAACCACGTGTTTGCCTTGACTACAATGTTACTAAAAGGTACAGTGGATAAAAGTTACGTCAATTTTGTAATTTATTTGAATGGAAAATTATTATTATAATGAATCTAGTGAAATTGTAAACTGTACAAATGTTATGTTCGTTTAAAACCTCGCTATATTTTAATTATTATAATTAATTCACCATTACGCAGTGGTGTTAGTGTCTTAATGTATCTAGCAAAAAGTGATCAAAAGAACGATTTTATAAGTTCAAAGTTATTTTATATAATGAACCGTTTTGTAACAGTAAGTAGTTTGCTGCTGCTAACTGTACTGTGTGCCACCCACTCTGCAATTTCGTCGCGACAGTTGTTGGACGGCGTCCAAGTTTGTCATAATAAGTTAATTAAATATACCACAATAATGGGACAGACTTGAACCATTACCGCAACATTAAAAACTTAATGACAATTTAATGCAATACCAAAGCGTTATTGAGATTGAGACTCGGTGGCCATTCATGCGCCAGCCCGTTTGTCTGGACTTATAGGCTCGTGGTACCAGAAGCCGACTAATGCAACAAGTGAACAAATACGTGAATGATCCGTGTACTCTATTTTCTTTTAACAGTTCAAAGTTTGATACGCATTAAATCTGACCACAAATAATTATCTGACATTTCAACTGCTCTTTTATAAAATCATTATATTATTAGGCAACATATGTAATTTTTGCTGCATTGGGTAATTCCATCGCACTAGCTGTAAGTGCTGTAACTCTCATATCCCTTATCACTCATCCATATTGTACTTAAATTTAATCGAAACGCGTTGAAGTAGCAATTATTGAAGTGTCTATTTATCTTTTCTCTTAAACACAAAACATCTCAAACGAAAGTGTACTTGACCCCCATCGCCCACTTGCACGGTCGCTGAAACTACGGGTAGGGATGGACAAGCGAAAAAAGTATCTCTACTCGATATGTATCGTATGGTTTTAATAAATATAATGTCGTGACGCTGATTTTCAGTGACGCAATGTGATAACTTGAAGAAGATTTATTCAAAGTCTGCCGTAGATTTCTGGGAAACATCGAATTTGATACGGGTTCGATATCGGAAAACATACAAGATCTCTCAGATTTTTTCCGGAATAATTCAGCTGGTGGTAGGGTTAGTTTGACTGCACACCTCTACAAAGGTTTTTTAATTATATTCACTTTGAATAACTTTGTCTTCCATGCTGGTCTGGAAGTAAACAAAAAACATAGAATGTACCTACCAGTTGCTTCTCTGCCCGCGCAGATTCCGCGCCCTTTCCACCTATACGCCCACAATTATGCTAAACGTGGCCTTGTTCTTATTACCTTAGGTTCTCTCTACCCCGAAAGGGATAAAGACGTGATTTGTGTATTTGTATTTTTGTGCACTTTGAACATCGAACAATCTAAATATTTATACATTTTGTCAACTACGTTTCAAAAATCCTGAAAACATTTACACCTATTGAGTCAAATATTCTGGAACAGTTTTAAGAGACTCCGTATATCGACAAATTGTCGATACATTTTTGACAAGCCTAAGTGAGACAGCGCGCGAACTTTCGCCGGCGCCAGCACTTCCGCGCGCAGGCGCAGCGGTGCACGCCGCAGTGTGTCAGGGGCGCGCGGCCGATGACCGCGCCGCGCGGTCTGCGCCCGCGCCGGCCGTAGGGTGGCCACACTTGCGTTAAGGCTGTATTCTTATTCCGATCATTTATAGCCTACCGAGTAATAAACACCAAGTAACTGGTATTCACAAGGCTAAAGTTATGCCAAAATAATTTGAACCGTTAATTAAATATAGGATATTGTTACATTTAAGACGGTTAATTTAATAGTTAGATACAAAAAAAGACTTCTTATCGTATGATTTGCAAAATAAACTTAAACATGTACCTAGTAGTCAGAATAGACGATCATATATTTGGAAAATATTGCTATATTGGATCCAGGCGCAAAAACTCAGTATAAGCTGCCAAAAACTTAAATAATTTACGGTCGATTTTTCATTCGTCAGATGGAACCTATTCGACGAACAACTCTATGGGTATCTGTCAGTTAAGTGCTTATCTGAGGATTGAAAAATCGGCCGTTAGGCTAGTAAACTTTAAACTTAGAGTAAGACATTCAGAGGGAGTCCGCTGACAGCCAGATATTGCGTAGATAAATAAATAAATAAATAAAGGCGTGTACTTTTTCTTTCATTTTAATCCTCTTACTATACACACATAACACACACAGGACGACCGAATAGCCTAGTGGTTAGTGACCCTGACTATGAAGCTAGAGGTCCTGGGTTCGAATCCCGGTAGGGGCAGACAGTTATATGTGAATACGAATGTTTGTGCCCGAGTCTTGGATGTTGTATGTATTTAAGTATGTATTTATCTACATTATATAAGTATGTTTATCCGTTGCCTGGTGCCCATAGTACAAGCTTTGCTTAGTTTGGGGCTGGGTCAATTGGTGTAATTTGTCCGAAGATATTTATTATTTATTATAGAAATATTCTAGAACTAAATTCTAGTTGTATCTAGAAGCGTCACGCCAGCCCGCGCGAAGGCTCACTTTCCGACAAACAGTCCACGTTTAAAAGAATGGATGCGAGCAATGTCTCGTAACAAACATTGCTCAAACTTTTCTGCATAAATGCGGAAACGATTCTATCATGTTCTTAATTTGCAGTTTAAAAGCATTGTAAATCACATGTTTATTTTGCCTTGTCTTGTACAGTAGCAACGTGGGTGTTAGATCCAAATCGAAATCCTAGGAGTAAATAAATAACTCCGGTATTGATCCAGGGTTGACATGAATCTAATTTTGGGTTATATTCACCAAGACTTAGCGTTGAAGAATGACAGAGGAAAAGTCATCTCGATCATTGGAATCGATGAAATTCGTCTAGCAAGATTTGACCTAAAACTACTACCAAACAAACTACGGAAGTTACTCTTAAATAAAAGCTTATAAAAATAGGTTCAAATCACGAGTCAAAAGCTAGCCGAAAGTGGTTCGAGATTAAATCATTCTAAATACCACCACTTTTATAAATAAAGTCCTACCTATTTATGTCCAAGCGTATCCTTGTCGATATACGCGTGCCAGTTAGCATTTGTTCCAAAACCAAAAAGTAAACATATAATTAAAATCCTACTTATTTAAATGGGTTTGTTCAATGTAGACGATAAAGAAAAAACAATCGGGAAAAAATTCTGTTCTAACACAATTTTATGGTATACTAGCTGACCCGGCGAACTTTGTTCCGCCTTAAATTTAAAAAATTCCAGTGGTTTGGGCTGTGCTATCCCGCGGGAACTATGCAATTTTCCGAGATAAAAACTATCCTATGTCCTTTCCCGGGACTCAAACTATCTGTATACCAAATTTCAACTAAATCGGCCCAGCGCTTTAAGCGTGAAAAGGTAACAGACAGACAGACAGACAGACAGACAGAGTTACTTTCGCATTTATAATATTAGTAAGGATGCCGAAAAAGATAGATATGCTGCACAATTGGATAGCTCTTCTTACCACTATAATTAGATATTTCCTTTATGCTTTAGCCGCATTGATTCGATTGCCACACAGGCTGAACGGGGCCGCGCCGGCGCCGGCGCATTGTGAGTGTGCGATGTGACAAATCCATATCAACATCGAATAGTTAGCGTATCGTATCGAGGACCGGGTTACCTACTTCTTGAGTTCACAGGTTGGTCACTTGAGCAATTTCAATATCTGATTACAGTTAGAAACTTAATCAAAGTAAATTGTGTCATGGAAGCTGATGGAGTCAAAAATTTCTGAGAATTTCTGATACGACTGCATTCGGAAATTTCTGAGCATCTAGACAGCTCCGGGGAATCCGATGGCGGATCTTTATGTGCAAGATTTAATTAGAAAATATGAATTAATTTGTTTTCGCCGAAAGAGTTGCTTCAGTTAGTCGGTAGAACCTTTTAACGTACTACGTATGTTTCATGATGAACGATGACTCGATTAGTTGTTAATAATAACTTGGCCGCTAGAGCAAAGCTGATACATAATTTTATTAAACAATTTACAGTAATAACAATAATGATCTGTTATCTCGTAAAAAATGCCACAAACAACGTTTTATAATAGGGTCACAGCTATTCCATCCTGCAACAGAACAGGAAGCAAACAAATGAACAGATTGATATTTGCGACAAAAATAACATTCTTGAGTCAAGCCTCTAAGAGCACAAACAGAACATTCATTTATTACCTGTCCCCTTAAATAATTACAACCGGAAAAAACCTACAAAAGGTCGTGAGATCTTGTAAAAATAAAAATAATGACTAGGAACTAGCAATGAATCAGTTTTTGTTCTAATCATGCATAATTCAATTTAGCTTGTTGTGTAAAAAATACTACTTGGTGTTAATTTTTGGACAGTTTTATTTTTATATAAGGCAAGGTAAAGTTCAGTCCACCTTGCAGCCCACGCGCGATGGTTCGATCTCGCGCGGGTTCCGCTGAATAAATACCATAAAGAAACTTGCTTTAAACAGATTTGTCACAAAATATTACATGTAAGTATCAAATAACTTAGGCCCATTACAGACGGACTGCATTCTAACTGCAAAGTAACTGCGAACTGTCGACGGCTCATACATTTTCTATAGCAGTTCCATTGCAATCGGTACAATTGCACTCTTTGGCAGACGGCAGTTGCGTTGCGGTTTTGCTGCAGTTAGGAAGCAGTGACTGCCCTTAGCGTCTTTTAATCTCTGGTCAAATCACTACATAGTATAAAACAAAGTCGTTTTCCCTGTCCCTATGTATGCTTAGATCTTTTAATAGAAGAGGAAGGTTTATGTGTATAATACATACATAATATAGTAGAGAAACACTGATTGCACCCGTGCGAAGTCGGGGCGGGTCACTAGTAAATAACAGGTATAATAGACCAATTAAGACCGCCTGTTGTCTACCCTGCATTTTATTGTTTTTAAACCAATGTACTGAATCGTGGTCCTTAAAATTCTATAAAGAATGAATTGCTTTCATAACAGTAAAATAGATAAACTTGTAGGTAGCTACTCAAAAATAAACTCGATAAGAACGAAGAACATATTCAAAGAAGTCCAACATAAATTGTGGCCTCAACAATATATTTTTTATGAATCAGACGTTGTTCAAAATGTGATAAGTGAATAAAGAATTAATCAGTCAGATATGCCCGGTAATACGGGTTCAAGGAGCGCGCTCGTGTGACGCCGGACCGCCGGACCCTAAACACCGAAAATACACATTTACGATCATATTAAAAGGCTACCGATGTGGGAGTTTTGACAATGAGAAATTATTTATTGAAACGATCGAAAACGCATTGAATACTGGACAAAGAAATTTAATACGCGGCAGTTACAAAGACACTACGAGTATGCACAGTTCCTGATAGTTTCAGGTCGAAAATTTAAAAGTTTATATAACTTCCAGTACCGATTCGTCTTCCGAATTTACCGTGAAGATTTTTAAAGCGAAGACCACTTTGGAGTTCATTAGGTTTAAAATAATAGGAAGAAAAGATTGGGCTTTTACGCTTTCCGACCGTTGCTTCTTTCCCTTTTATTTACAAACTGGTCTTAGCATATGCAATGACTAGAAGCACAATATGAGAAATTATATAAATATGATGAAAATATACCCGGACGAGTTGGCTTCCTGGCCGCAGCAACGCGCGACATGCCGTTATCCTTCTAATAGGTACTAACAATAATTATCGTGCGCACATTTTTGTTCACTTTGTTGTTCATTGGGGTTTAAATGAGTATTTGAACTATAAAAGGCTTTGCATAAGCATGGAAGTTCGGAAATGAATACTTAATGTGTGACTGAGGCGCCTTAAATAACAGATTTAATTATGATTTGACCAAAGTACTAATCCTTCCCGATATCATTACTATGTCGATACAACATCATTATCACTATCATTATCATCATCATGATGTATATCTCCAGCTTACTCACGTCCCACTACTGGATACAGACCTTCTCTCAGAATGAGAGCTTGGGCAGTAGTTCCCGTGCTGACCCAGTACGGATTGGGAATATCACACAATACCTACCCAGCCCGAGCCCAGGTTGCCTCTACTTATAGATCGAACCGCTGGACTACCAGGGTTACAAAATATCTAGCATCTATTATATTACACTACCAACAAGCTCATGTTTATAACCCAAAAACACTGAACCGATGACGTACGAGTGACGCTCATCTACGAGTTTGAAACGCGCCAGCGCCTCGCCTGGTGTTGGTTGTAATAGATTTTTGAAGTGAATCGACGCTTGGGTTGACCAAAATAGCGCTTTCACTGTGCGCGCAACAAGAAAACCGAATGTTTATTGCAAACAGCCGTGACATTACAAGGATCCTTTCACGGTGCGCGGGAGCATGATAAACCACAGCTGTATAAATAATAAATACAGGAAATAGCGGAAGTGGTCGGAAGTGTTATTTATTTATCTCACGGAAACGGCCGCACGCCGCCCGGTGCACCTGATTGACAGAGCAACATGCCTCATTCTAGAATTGGACAAAATCTAAAGTTTGTTTTGCAAATAACCCGTTTGCTCATGTTTTTTTTTAAGCCAGCTAGCAGTTTCTCATTTCCAAAACGGAAAAAAACTTCTATCAGATGAAATTCTTAGCGTCTTGTTACTTCTCTTCTGGAGAAGGTAAACAAATGTAATAACAAGCTATATTATCTAATACTCTCGCAATCACGTATCAATCTTTTCCCACCGCCATCTTGTATCGTTTGGCAGATGGGAATAAAGAAGCCAATAACTAAAGAAAAGAAGGAACATAATAAATAATTGTCCTTCTGTTACCGTGAGACAGTTTAGTTAACTTAAGAATGAGAACATGCGATGTTTTAACTTTAGTGTGAAAAAAACGGTCGTGTAATCTTGACTGTATGTAAATCGTGTACTAGCAGGCGGCCGGGGTTATTTTTTATATCTCCACGGACAATATATTTCATTATCGACATCCAATTTTCATCCGATTCAACTATTAGTACCTATATATATGTTGCGTGGCACGCCTTGTTATGTACATTCATACACTGTATATGATTTAATCACAAGTACCTACCTATATTATTGTATGGCCTGTTGAAAAGAGATGAATCGCATAATTGCGGTGTGAGACCCTTTTGATTATACTGTAAAATAATACCTGACAAAAACTCACTATCAATGCAAAAATCTAGCAAAAAGACAGGCTTATTTATTAAGTACCTATTATAGTTGCATAACTATGATAAAAATCATCATCAACTCCAGCCTTTACACGTCCCACTACTGAGTACAGGCTTCCTCTCAGAATGAGAAAAAATGAAAAATCATCCAAGTTAAAATTGGTTGATTTGCAAACTGTTTCATTGTATTTTATAGTGACAGACAAATAAGACTTTTAAAGTTTACACAATTAACAAAAATGATGTCATTTCAAACATTAGTGACTTTCGCTATTTTTCTAGTTAATGTTTAGTCAAATATACAAGAGTGTTATTCAGCGAGGTTACATTAAATAGGTTTTAGCAGTTGGAAAAGGCCGATTTGACTTGAAACGTTTCATCGAATCTGGGTGAACCATCTTCAGAGGACGACGAGAGGTTAGTTCCGAGGGCAAGAATAAACCCCGACTTTTTTATTCCAACCATGGTGTAGCCAAAAGGCAAGTGTTACAATTCTGTATCTTTTATAAATGCTTAGTATTTATATAGGTATGGGGAACTGAGACGCGTTTCTGACTCGTTCTTTCTATTCAGACTTCTGCTATGTGGCTAAATTATAGCAGATACTTCATAAAAATATCGCATTTTTTAATATATATTAAGTACGGAATACTATGGACTTTGCGGTACAGCAAATTTTCCTTCTCTACATTAAATAGAGCGTTACCACGAAACCACATTGAATCATCGATCCAAGCCATTCCAACACCAAAATATCGTAACTTCTTACAAACCTAGTTGAACTTACGACATTTTATACCACAGGGCTAATAATTCACAATGAATGATCGATTTGCACACACGTTAACATGAAATAAGTTTCGGTTGTGTTTAAGTTTAAAATTACATCTGCTTTGTGTTTGCTTGCCGCATACGGCGGGAAAAATTGTAAGTTACGCGGCGATACGTATTTTACGTTTTTAAAAGGCTGGACAAATAATAAACGTCACTGTGTACATCAGTGATTTTCAAAGTGGGGGGCGCAGTGACCTGCAAAGGGGGGCATGGGCTACGATACAGGACCTTATAGAACCTTATTAACAAAATCCTTGTGTTTATGCCTAACAGCCTACGGCTGAAATAGGGGGGGCACAGAGTTTTATCTTTTTAGAGAGGGGGGCGCGTAATGAATAAGTTTGGGAGCCCCTGGTGTACATAAAGGAGCATTTTACAATTATCGTTAATATTAAAAGTGCTATGAATGAATGTTTAATGATGTACCTACATAATTATTATTTTTTTACTTTTTTTAAGCGGTGGCTTTCGAAAACGTATACATATAAAATGTGCATAATTTAACACGTAGGTAATTTGTTTTACCACTGGGCGCTCAGCATTGTGACATTACTTAGTTTCGTGCCATATTATTCTTATTCAAAATGTTAAAATATTAAAAACAATTGTTTGTGTTCGCAAAATTAGCAAAAAATTTAAAAGAGCAAAGAACGACAAGTAGTGGGCCATGACAACGGTAATTGATATCAAATATCAACTTAAAAAAGAACTTGATTTTTCTACACTAACGGCTCTTTCATCTAAGTATAATTATTATAACAACTACTACTACCTAATACCACCTCCGAACCTCACGTGTTGTAAACACTAACAGGAAAAACCAATTCAAAATATTTTCATATAAATAAAAAAAAAATAGTCCACCATTACAATGCATTATTCACGTGTAAATAAACAAATATTTCAGTCTATGTATTCTATCGACAATAAGTACTCAATTGGAGTCAAACGTATTGTATGGTGCATTTCAAGTGTGACCATTATGTACCCCTTACATATGAAAAAAAAAGTGTTTTTCATTATTTATGTTTCATATTTCTTTGCTTTGCTTTCTGAATTAGATAAAATGAGATGTTGATCGTAGAAGCATTTTTGGCAAGGATATTTTAATCGGTGTTTATATTATTAAATTGGATAATTTATTATACTATTTATAGTTTTGCAAACTGGGGAGCTAATTCAGATTGCGTTCGAATAAAGAAATAAATAAATGGATAATTCGTGGAGGCATACTTAGGCATAGCAAATGAACACTAACGAACGATTATATTGTTAGAGCGTCAGCCTTCCGAGTCATCTGTCAGATCCTTCATTAAACGAATCATAAACAAAACAGTAAGTTAAAATGTTTCGATTGTGACTGCAAGGAATTATAGGAAATTCCGGTGGGTACTTCCTGATCCATTGAACTTTAACCTTATTTCTAAAGCGCGCGAGGCTGTCTTAATGTCAGGCGGGATAATGCTTATAATTATGCGCTACTGTAAGTGTATTCGGATTAACGCACTAAAGAACCCACCGAATAAGGTAAAAGGTGGTTTACCACTGCAGTTTCACCGTATGAGTGCTTCTAGTTCCTTAATTGTCTCTCGACGAACTTCTTGTTTCTTTATTTTAGTCATATGAAAAACATTACCGAGAGATAATAAGAAAATAAAAGCTATCTACATATTACAACACTTAAGGATCTATAGTCAAGTCACACAGTCAATGCGGCAACCAACATGAATCATAACAGATATTATCGTAGTAGGGACTAGGAGGATGACTTCAATAATATAGTTCGTAAAACTACATTTTTTCAAGTTCGAAGACGAAAAAAAAAATCGAAACGAAAAAGATCACCTTTTTTGAAATCAAACATGAGTTTACAATGTCCCTTAAATTGTTTGCTTGGTTTATACGAAATATGAGCAAACTGAAAATTCCAGCAGCACTTGAAGCAATATTGACCGACGCGCGGCTCATCCGGCGCTCTGTGCAGTTTCTCAGAAAACATGCGACAATTGTAAAAATAAATACTCAAATTGTAGTAATTCTAAGAAATTAGTGATCCAAGTTTTTAAAGACAAATTACCTGTAATCACACGTCAACTTGTACTTAATTTGATGACGATTTTATAAATTTTACAATGTGATTTTGCAAGGTAGGATTATGATCAAAAATATGTTCGTAGAATTGCGAGCAGTTAGTATACGCGTATGAACTAAGTAGTAATTTTACTATCCCAAATTGTCCACCACACTCCTGTCAGTTATAACCAAAAGAAATGGAGAAAGAATGAGCTAAAATGTGTTTCTTTGAATTAATAATAAACATGCGTTTGAACATAATTTCGCCTGATGTTATGTGAAGATGTGATTTAAGATGGAACCCGGTTTCTTACGAGAAGTAATGCTCATACACTCTTTATTTGAAGACTGCCATATTGTACCGTTCAGGGAAAACAGGCAGGGCATAAAATTTCCTTCATATATCCGGACAGATTAAGAGTTTCGGCACTCTACATCTGTCCGGATATATGAAGGAAATTTTATGCCCTGCCTGTTTTCCTTGAACGGTACAATACAGGCAGGGCATAAAATGTCCTTCATATATCCGAACAGATGAAGAGTGGCGAAACTCTTAATCTGTCCAGATAATAAAATACGAACAAAAACACTTTAAGCTAAAAATATAAGCATGGATGAAAACCCGACAAAGGAAGGAGCTGGTGGATTAAAGTCTTGGTCAGGTATTGTGATGATGTGGTAGTTAAAATCGTCGAAACCATTTTGGGACTGCTAAGACGCAAAGGTTGACTACATTACAGTTGAGCCATTAAGCTTACTCATTCTCCGTTCGATTTCATGAGTGTGGCGGGCACCGAAAAAAAGTTATTGCCGTTGATGACGGTATGTGACAAGCGATTTTTCCCTAATTTTAATACCAATTGTAGACTTTATTTGCGACTCACTTTGCAACTGAACTCAATATGGATATTTCTTATTAAATTAAGATTCGTTTATTTTGGACTGCACTAAAAGCATGTATAAGACAATGTTAATGCGCGTATTTACTCAATTCGGTAAGATTCCTTTAAAAAATCTGAATGATATTTGTTGCGGTGCATTAGGAACTCTTAAGTATCTACCAGGGATGCATAGTTCGAAACAGCTCTATATGTTCTACAAGAGATCTGCGTGTCGCTAATCGAGGACTAAGTACTAGCTGTATTAGCACGTGTACCGTGTACTGGTAGCAAGCGACTCATTAAAACAGAGTTTATAACATCTGTCAGTTATCAAGATTCATTTCTCCGAGCAGACAGAATATTCACATTTCTAGTAGTTAAACAACACTTATCACACTGATAACGTTGAGATATCGATGTTTATATGGAAAGTCGAGATGTCTCGCGTCAGTAGTTGAACAAACACCGACTGTCACACAGACTAAGTATCTGTATGAGATGAGAAGAAAAAAATTACAAGTACCAGGGCGCTACGAGTGGTGTAGAGGTGACGCTTAGAAATTGGATTGACTTCGCGTAAACTTCGCTATGTGAGTGGATCTTTTCTTAATGTGTAATTGTCTGCCAGTGTAGCTCATGTTAAGGCATTACATGCCAGCGAGCGGCATAATATTACAGCTGCAGGTAATATGCAACCCATAAGCCAACTACAGAATTCTTTGTTACGATGGAAAATAAATAATGTTGTATTTTTTTCATGAAGCTATCATTCGCGCATAAATACACGGCTGCCGCGCAAGCGGTTTGAATGCAGTAAATATGCCAACACAATGGCAATATTACTGCAGGAGCGTTATGAAAAAGTAGTTGAAAGTCGTAGTACAGTCAGCGACAAATACACTGACGAGCAAAAATAAAGGGTCAGTTCCCATACAAAGTTTTATGAAAAGTGACCCGTTATTTTTGCTCGTCAGTATAATTTGGCCGAAGCTTCACACTACAAAACACTGACTGTATCATGGAATAGAATCGAAATTCTTTCACGTCGTCTTTTGAATGCTGGCATAAAATACCCAGTAAACGAATACTAAGTCAGCAAAGAGGAAAATTTTAACCGACCACCTGTTTATTTCTAGAATCCTGGTGATTTCGATTAGCGTGAACTTTTTTTCATATTCCACGTAAAGCTCGACCAATGCCGCCGGTGATCGTCGATGAAACGACTTTCCCTTGTGCGTCGTTTTAAAAATACGTTTAAGTTGTGATTAATAGAGTCGAAAGTAGTAAATTTTATAGCAAGGGGAAAGACAACAAGTAAATGTTGTACACCTTAGATTTAGTCATAACAATCATTCATCTGGGACTGTTGTCGGAATTTAAAACGGCGAGTGAAAACCCAAGCGCTACCTCGTGTTCGTAAAGGAACTCGGGGTTCTTGCGAACCACTTATGAAATTATGCTACTTTATTGTGCGACAAGGGACACCAACGAGCAAGTGGGCCTCACCTGATAGTAACTGATCACCATCGTCCATGGACACCTTAAAGAACACTACAAACATGGCGTTTCATTTAGAATAGATTTAAAAAATATCCCGGAAAAGAACAATGGTTGGCTCGTAGTCATCGCCTTTAAGCGATAAGACCGTGTCTACCTTGTCTTTTTATTTTTGTAATTCCATTGATTTGTGGTGTTTAATAAAGAGTATTTGTTGTTTTTGTATTTGTTTTGAAAGCAACAGGTAGTATGATGATAGGGCAGGTGCCCTGGTCCTGACTACTTTAAGACTATAGTTTTGTAAGGCTGTTTATCCTTAGTAAACTCAATTTAAAGTTTAAAAAGGCCAGAATCGGGGCACCTGCCTTAATAAAATAACCCAGGGAAATGAATAGGGGTGAGCAAACTTCGGTCCTCAGAGATCATTTAGGCTCTTTTGAAGTTCGAACGCGTGACCCTTGGAAATAAAGTTTGCTGGCTCAAATTGGCCTAGATAAAATGATACAGTCCATATCAGACAAATTGGAGGTATACAGGTGGCCATAGGGCACAATGTTTGTTGAGTTATTTTTAGCGTCTAAACAGTTTCTACATACATGTACGAGTATACACTATATGGGGTCTGTACATAGTGGCTTCCGGTTGTAAGAAGTTCTGACCCTAAGAGAAATTTCTTAATATTTGTTCCGCTGGTTTTTAACGAAAAAAGTTTGCCCAGCCCCGATTTTAACACCTTGAGATGTCATCGGACCGACATTTCCGTTCTGAATGTAAAATTAATTTAGATTTTCCATCTCGTCGCCAAAACGTAGCCATTGATCGCCGGAGTGGCGAGCCCGCCCGCCCACGCTGCGCCGGCGCAGCGGGAAAAGTCACAACAATGCGTTTATAAAACAAGCGGAAAGCCGAAAGCCGCTTCAGTCTCAGCGCCGCGTGCGCAAGGTCAAGAGCGAACCGACTCTCACCAGTCGCGCGCCGCCAACCGATGTGACATGGTCTCTCAAAAATAAAAATAGTATTGAACGGCAATACGGGTCGACATCTTTTATCTTCAGTTGAAAACAAAAAAGACTCGTGTTCCAAATTTAAACGAGGTTCCCCGCGTAAACATTGTGCTGTGCGGGAGTTGAAAGTTTCAAATTTTTGTTTTTGCCGCTTTGGAGAAAGAGCCAGCAGGTTCCCAATTAGAACTTCAGTGATATTGAAAAGTGAGTTTTTTGTATGATATGATAAAAGCTTTTATTAATACTTTGAAAAATAATTAATTTAATCAACTACATAACTATTTCAATTTTATATTTACGTGTTTACGTTATGATCGATAACAATATCAATTGAATGCGCATTTCAAACACTATCCTATGCTATTCTTTAGAGTCACAATATTAAACAAAACATCTGAAACATTGTTTTTAATGTCAATATTTTTAATTAAACATCGTAATCATAAAGCTCCCACGGCGCGGTGCGGGCTGCCCGTGCTGATCTAATCCGCCGCGGATATTCTCCACGCGCGTTTCACGGCTGCTTGTATACCGCGCTATCAAGCCGTACGCGACGACACCAACGGCTGGTGCAGATTCAAAAATTGCAATTCGATATAGGTACCTTGTTTGTGGAAATGTTCGCATTTAATAGAAACTAGTTCGACTTTTCTCCTCAATTCGTAAG
Organism: Pandemis cinnamomeana; assembly: GCA_932294345.1. NCBI lineage: Eukaryota > Metazoa > Arthropoda > Insecta > Lepidoptera > Tortricidae > Pandemis > Pandemis cinnamomeana. The sequence goes on from OW028721.1 coordinate 12,453,970, forward strand.
ACTCGATTAACAAATTAAATTAATATCAATACTTGTAGCACTGACTGCTCGTAGGTAATTATAATTTATAATCATAATCATATGAAGCAGTCAAGTAAATATGTAGGGTCTCAACACAACAAATAACTTGATAACAATGATATCGCGCCTGTTGTTAACAAAGAAAGCCGTATTATTTAGAAAATCAATGTTTAGGTGAAAATAGAGAGTACCTAATGACTTTGGGAATCAAAGGGCCCAATTTTTTAAAGTCTCTGGCATTGTACTCGACAGTATCATTCCAAAATGCTCTAAAACTGTGCAATAAACGAAATATCAGTAGAGTCAAATAAAATTATAGCTCTACTTAATCTTGTAACATGATAATTTCGAGTGAAGTAATTTTACGAATCGGTCCCCATTTGAATGATTTGAGTAAAGTCTCGAAATATATCAATTTTACGATTAGTACGATTTTCACACCTTCATTTCATAAAATCGACTATTTCAAGCAACTAATTTGAGTATTATGCTTTTATGTAGCTTTATTTATCAATAATAAATATTTTTTCGCTGTTTGATAAATTATTAATTTTGGCACGATCCTAATCGCCATCGTTCATCAATTAAAAAAACGGTTTTGTCTATACGTCAACATCATAAATCTGTGAATGTGTGTGTGTGAGTGAAGTCAACCTCAATAAAAAACAACAACAACAACAAAAAAGTTCGTGTGTTCGAATTTGTTCCGTCCTTTGGTGTTATTATTGTTTTCCGCGCTGTTTTTGCTTTTCTCGTTTGGCCCCTGCACATCTTTCCCGACTCCTATTTACATTAAAGTGATGGTCTTCGCAGCAATACATCGCGTAAACTTTGGAATATTCCACATTAGCTTACGTACACCATACCTTCCACAAATCTCAGATTTTCACAATGATTTTGTTGGGGTTATGTTGGAGTCATTGTTGCATCCCGGCACAATTTTTTTAAAATATTATACATATATTGTGTAGTACAATTTTATACTTTGAATTTGCTTTTCTTCTAACGTTTGTAGATTAAGTAGGAATGTAATGTTATGATGCAGATGTAACAGTGACAGCTGACAGGTACCGTAGCTAAACTTTTTATCTTCATTTTTGTAGCAAACATTTAATGCCCGATTCTACCAAAAAACGGGGTCGTTAGGTCAAACAAAGGTCAAAAGTTAAAATATGTTTGAAATCGCATAAGATAAATCGGATAAATGATAGTTTTTCTCCAAATGGTTTTCGAATTGGAGCATGCAAAAAAAGAACAGTGCCAATTCCATGTACACGTTTTAAAATCAGTAGAAAAAAATCTATTTAAAATAAAAGTCACAATCAGCAAAGCGGAACTATACATGGTAACTTAAGTATCATGACACATAGGTAAGGTACATAATTTAATTTTCTTCAATGATCCACGCACTCGGTCACGATTTATATAGGTAGGTATGTAAACATAACTTTTAAATTAGATGCACTCAGTAAACGCAACACACGTAATACCAAGAAATTGATTATCACACAGAGTAGGTAAATAAAGAAATCAAAAACTTCAAGAAAAGGGAATAAGTAAATAAGCAAGTAAGTAAGTAGGTAAGGAAGTGAAGTATGGTCATGTTATTTGTAAGAAAAAGTGTCAAAAGAACAACAAATGCTATTCGCACGACATCCATCTATTTCTGTTTATAGCAACAAGTGTGACGACAGTGATATGTTTTGCTTCGTATTCAGTACCTAAACTTAAAACACATTTAATCTAAATAAGATTCTAAAAAAATTGAGGGCATTTTAATAATAATGACGTTATGGATACGTCAGAGATAACAAAGACGTATGTTAAAAACATGTTAGTAACAAAATGCTTGATTGCAAAATGATTGATATCATACTTTGAATATAACTAAGAAATGCTGAGCTAGGAGATGACTGCAATTCTTGAGATTGCAACAAAGGAGATATAATAAATACATTCATAATATGTATTTACTTGACGTTATGTAGAATTGAATCCTAAACAATTGTTACATTACATTATGAAATCCGCAGATAACTACGGGCATCCTATGCCACTGTTAGATAAAATCTAAAAGTTGTATCAAGGAAGAATATAAAATTTAATACCTACACAATAGCTTTTATTTTTGTAATACGAGCAAGTGGGTTCCCTGGCGGGACCGATACGTTGCCCACAATAAAATACAAATATTCTTTACTAAAACCACCAATTAGTACAATAACTAGAACCAACCTGGCGGCTAACATGAGATGAGACGCCTTTTGGTTTTGTGTCCGTAATTTTCCCGGCATCTAACTTAACCGATAGCAATATTAACAATACAATGCAAATACTCTTTACTGAACATTACAATACAGTACAGTGACTAATTCCGTATTAAATATTTGATAACTCGCTGTACAGTTTTGTGGTGTTCAAATTCAGTATTTGTGTTGTATTGTAAGTACAATATTTGCCCTAAGTCGCTTCCCTGTGGCACGGGCGAAGTGCACATAAAGCAGGCTGCATGTCCGTGCTAAATTTTGATGGCAATGCGTGGGAATGTACTAGAAATGTACCAGACCTATGTTAGTGTTTAGATTGATTTAAGAAGTAAATAAACGTTTTGTTTTTGTAGAATCTTTTTTACTGTCTTACTTTGTGTCTGATAGTGTGTATAGTGATAGCGGATGTAGGTCGCATAGAAACTAGTGTCAAAAGTAAATTTTAAAGTCACCATTATCTCATTTTCTCTAGCCTATACACATCTCAATTTTTTTTTGATTTTGGGTACAATGAGAGTGCTTGAGCTAGAGTTCCCGTGAGGTCAGGTGCAGATTGGCAGCTTCAAAAACACCATTTAACTGCTTCACAGTTTTCCACGATGTTTTCCTTCTCCAATGAAAATTCGCGCAAAAAATCCGACAAACTAGGATGTGTGAGCCCGGGTTGAAAGCAACTAACCTCTGCTGGAGTGGCCTTAAGCCGAACCATTACCAAGCGTAGGTTTTTTAATGTAAACAATATTAATTTGCATAGGTAAATAGTGCTAGTCGAAATACAAATAATTATACAAACACTTCAGAACCACACTCACAATGAGTGTATTTCACGCAATGTCTTATACATTGATAATTGTTCGTTACATTAATTTACTTTGCTTACACAGTAGCCCTTTTAAGCTGTTTCTTATCGTAGTAGTATTCAAACAACGATAAAAAGACAGGTACATGACTTTTATATATTTGTACAGTATATTCACAACTTATTCTGATGATACTTTGTACAGATACGAAACACGTGTCGAGCAGTGTTCAAAGTGTGGGTGATTAATTTTATTGTAAAATTTTGCTTCTAACTACAATCACGCATTTCACATAAATATTTGAAGATATATTTATAGTAAAGCTCCAATAATTAAGCATATGTGGTTCCTATGCATCTAAACTTCCGCGATTTATGTTCAAGATAAGACGCATCCAGACTCACGTACAAGCATAGATTACATATGACAAATACATATCTCATTTATCTCTCAACGATGAAGAGAACCGCTGCAGTCTTCCAATCAATATACCTGAACGACAAAAAATTTCCTCACGTAGTGATTTAGATAATGTTACGTAGGTATCCGTGCAGATAGTATATGTCATAATAGAAATGATAAGGATGAAAGTAGATGGTTCGAAATAGCGCAATGAGATAAAGTTTTGCTGTCGATGGACGTCAGAGAAGTACGCTTGATTGGCAGGACGTTCTAGCATGGAACCGTGTTATTTGACACTGTATTGAGTCGTCAGATCGTCACCGTCTGATGATCGTACGGCAAGAACATAGTATGTACCTACGTCGCGTATGTATATAAGCTTGTACTGTAAATACATAGAGTTACTGCCTTCGGAAGATTTTGTTCTCCCCCGCAGTATTACGAGATAGTGTGCGCCATACTAGCGGAGCAGAATTAACCAAGCAGACTCTTGTTATGGTTTTAAGGACAAGCCATAAAATAGTTGAATTTCAACATTTGTTCTAGAACTACCATTTTTTGTTACTCATCCGACTCTACACGGGCAATTACTCATGTAGAGTCCATCAAGAGAAAGAGCTTTCTTAGACGACACTTCGCTAGTCCAATTTTTCGGTCTCAAAAAATGACTTTAAAGCAAGTCTATGTAATTGTAATCGTTAGAGCCGTTTTTGAGATATTAAATTTAGGTGCTAGTGAGAGGATGGAGATGAGATGAATTATTAATTTCACAATAATCTTTTTTTCTACACTTTACAACGCGGCCACGGAGAATGTATCAGTTAGTAATGGCAAGTCTTTGTGTTTATTTGCAGGAGCGCGCGTTTGGCGCGGGGCGCGTGCGTCGCGTGCGGCGGGTGCGGGGTGTGCGGCGCGGGCCGCGCGCGCAACATGCTCGCCACCGTCAAGGGCTTCTGGAAGGTGTGGCGGTATGGCGACCTCTACATGGTGAGCATACTACTTTTACACACGAAAAACATAAAAGTCAAGGGGTGCTCAAACTGATAGATATCCAAACGAACACTCACGAATTGATTTGAAACAAGCCAGACATAGCTCGACTACAAACGCGTGAATGAGCTCAAGTATTCTATTTTGATACACTGCCGATTTCGCTCCAGCATTTAGTACCTTAACGTCCTCAAAACAGGAGGAAGAGATCGAATAAGAAGCGTAGTGTCCAAGATTGACTTCCTATGCTGTAATTGTTAACCATATTACTTCACCTGTGATTATCGTAACCATTTATAAGATCCAGTGCTGAGACTGTAAAGATTTGCCTATTATTTAATACTGTTTTTTTATATATGTAAGAGGGGACAAACGAGCAGAAGGGATAACAATACGGTTCATTTTAATCATAACATAATTGCAGTGATTGTAACAAAGCTGAATGAATCACCGATGTTGTTTAAGTCAGAAACATTTTAATATAATTACGTCTTGAAGTGATTTTCACGAAATTAATTATTACGAATGAATATTGAAATTATATCGTAAAATTGGATACACCACCACACTACAAATTGGAGTACGGTCGGTACCAGGGTTACATAACGGCGAAGTGGCCGGTCGGCGCGGTCAAGTTGAATGCCGCGGCGTGCGCATCCCATGCCGTATGCCGTCCGTCACCGCTAATTGACGTTGACAGTCAAGTTTATGGCCATTTGCGTGTATCATTGCAACAACTATGATTGTTATAAAATTGTTGTAATAATGTAATGTTAACAATACCTAAAGGCCACGGTTAGCATAATTGCGAGCATATGGGTGGAAAGGAGATGGGTTGCTAGCCGCATCGCCTATAACATGATTCCTAAGAGTTTAGCCCAATCCCCTCGGTGGGCTTTTACCATCTGCGCGGGCAGAGAAGCAATTGGTACATTCTATGTTATTTCTTTGCTCCCAGACCAGTATGGAAGTACCTTTAGGTCTTGTTACCATAAGCTCTGTCTACTCCGTAAGGGATATAGACGTGATATGTGTATGTAATGTAATTTTAGTTTTTCTCGCTATTTTTCTCATAATTATAAAATCATAAGCGTTGCTTCTTCTAAATGGGAGTGTTCCTGAGGGCATAAGGATTAACTGTTTTATCACTAACAAGGTCTTGGGCAAAATGTTGTATCTTCTTTTTACCAACTTCCTTAATTAGCATCATCGAACAAAAGATACAGCTGGTTAATGACACAAAAAACCATTTATTTTGTTTACACGTCAAAATACAGAAATAAAAATAACTAAAAAGTTGTTCTATGAAGGGCCTAAGGACGCCGGGACGTCATAACATAAGTTACGTAACATGCTCAATAAACAAAATAAAACAAACAACCATTAACGCAACGACATTTACAAATTTATATACTTAAGTACTAACTTATTCTAAAATTGTTTCAAGAGATGACGAATAGCGTAAAATGTGTTTACTGTTAGCAATGGAAGTTGCACTGGCAATTGACATATCAGTTTGAGGCATCTATTACAATTACAACAAACACTTGCTTTTATTTAAAAAAAACTTTCATTAACATAGGACGTCGATTTTAGTAGACAATAATGAAGAAAGATGACAGTGGGACAACTCTTCGGATCGCCTATTTCTAATGATAGCAACGTCAGAAGTTCAAAAGTCTACATTAATGTTTATTAATACTAGATCATAAAACGATTAAGTTTACAATATGTTGCGTAAACAGCAGACGATTGAGAAGCTAATAAGGCTAAACGTATCTTTACGAGCTCGAGAAACAATTCCCACGTTTCTTTTCTTGCCGATTGTTTGTATCACGGCCGATATGCGGCAAATATTTATTAATTAAAAGTGCGGAAGCGGATACGACACTAGCGGCCCTTTAAGCAACGCGAATATCAGTTTCCGGTGAACACATACGAGTTAAATATCCACATAAATATCAGTCGTAAAATCAAATTAATATTTGTATAACTAGATTTAGTACCATTAATAAACAAAAGCATATTAGCCTAAAGATATCGAGGGAATGGGCGACAATCTTAGGAATCACGTTATAGGCGATGCGGCTAGCAACCCATCGCTATTTTGATTCCCCTTTCCACCTGTATGCGCCTACAATCATGCTAGACGTGGCCTTTGGGTCTTGTTACCTTACGCTTTAAGACGTGATTTATGTATGTATGGATGTAATTAAAATAAACAACTTATAAATAATGTATCTCATTAAATTTATATGTACCTACTTAAAAGGAAAAAGAAGGACTAAACAGATAAAACCAAGAGTACCTAAGTTTAAAATGAAAACCGTGAGTATAAAACCAACGATCGAACCACTCCGCTGCGCTAAGCAAGAACGAATGCTAGGCTAGGAAAAGACGCTGGGCAAAGTAAGCCCGGTCGAAGACTTCCAGGAGTGACGACCAGTCGTTTGGATATAGATATCCATGCACAGCGCCTTAGAGTCCATCCAGCGCAACTAAACATTCGTAGTGTAGGCTGAGCAGCGAATACCTTCAACTTTCAGCGCTTAATATTTTTCTAGTTAACCCGAATAGTATTGGGAATAAATGATCGTTAAACCTAACCTGATATCGTTTATTGCTTACGCGTAATCACTGGGATAGCAAATGTCTTCGTAATCTTTATTGCAAGTTTGAGTCCGGCTGAATCTGAATTTAATCTATACTATAATAATGTATGTATGTATGTAAACTCTTTATTGTGCAAAATAAACAAGACAAATACAATTGACAAACACTGAGATACATGCACAAAGGCGGACTTATCCCTTTAAGGGAATAATATTATATTATAATATTATAAAGAGGAAAAATTTGATTGTTTCTTTGTTTGCATTGAATAGGCTCCGAAACTACTGGACAGATTTCAAAAATTCTTTTGCCGTTAGAAAGCTACATTATGACTGAGTGACATAGGCTACTTTTTACCGCGGGAAAATACCTTTTCCTACGGGAAAATTAATTTACCGCGGGCGAAGCTGCGGACGGAAGGCTAGTTATATATATTTGACATGTAGGCATTATGTGCTATGAAAATTAAGAAAATAGTTTCCTGAAGCGAGTAAACTGAGTACCTACTGAGACACATAGGAATTAAGATAGCGTGAGGTGCGTAGTGTTTTAATGATCATATAAACATCAAACTTATATAATAATGTATAATAAAGATTATCCATATTAGAATTTCACAGTTGCACGACACTAACTTATTAAGTGATTTTGATTAGCTATTACGTATAATTGGTCCATCATTGCGTTTAATTATTAGACAGTGTAACGGAAGTAATGTAGAACACTTGTAATGACTTCTTAATGATAGAAGGGATAACGACGTGATTTATGTACGTAGGTATGTATGCAGTTTAATAATGACAGTCGGAACTAATATCCGGCAAGTAGAGCTGCCGATATTTCTGCTGACTTAGTTCACTTTGCATATCGAAGGGGTCATTTTGAGCACTCGATACCAATCTAGCATTGAATGCTAGCCATTATTGTAGTTCCAAGAAACGCATGAGCACGACCGACACGCGACCGGCCTTTTGGATCATGCCGTCTAAAAATAAAGTTTATCCAGTGTTTACGTACAAATGAACGCTCTTGTATCCGGCCTTGTGCCGGTCGAGATAAATAATGACAAGCGGTTCGATACTGAATGCATTTTGAAATTAAAAATAAAAATGAAAACACACAAATTAAAATAGAATAAATACACGGGTCACCCGCGATCGCGAATTTTCAAATAAGATATTCCAGACATGTTTCGACTTTCGAAATACGTGAGTGGCGCCTGTTTTTATATTTTAATGATTAATAAAATAATTGACCGAGTGTGAATTTTATATTAAAAACAAACATGGTTTTTAAACTTAAGAAGTTTTATTCTTCCTAAATCTTAAATCATTAATTGTATGCTATGGATATTACTGAAATTAACTTTGCTATTAAAACTTTACGATATGCTTATAATTCTTAATAACTTAATTAGGTACAGCCGTTTTTTAATATTTAGATATGCTTCCAAATCTTCGGAATATTAAAGAAGTGTTAAAACTTAACTTGGAAGTCGCTTCCGTTGGCTCTTAACCATATTAAGTTTTTGGGCGTGTTGACGATGTTTTATTTTGTTCTCGGATAATTATAAAAAGCTCGTTCATGTTTAAGTATTCGCGCCGCCACATAGGTGAAGGCGATGGTGAGCGGCATGGTCAAGGTGAGCTCGGCCTCATATCCTTCCGATTCATGCCAACCTAGTAGGTATTTCTGTATCATTCCAGAAAGCTCTAAAGAGATAAATCAGTCGATATATCATTCAGATCAAACTTGATTCGAGAGACGAACAAAAAATGCTCCTTCGACTTTTCGAAACCACTTTGCAAATTCAAAATGTCAAAAGATAAGCCGATATGAAATAAAACAAGACACCTTACGTTCACGAGATCATAAACGTGTTACCACGAGTATATCTAGAACAATCCATTAAACTTTGATTAATTTTGTAATCATTCCGGTTTGTCGATTTTCTTAATTCTTCTGTTATTTAAATATGTGCTTTACAGGAAATTATAGGAATTTATAGGAAAGATGAAACTTTAATACGAGTAAGTTATTCAAGGAAGATGGAAGAAAAAACCGGTTGAGCGATCAAGGCTTTTTCTTGGGAATAAAACCGGCTTTGACAAACCAGTTAATTGATTGTTGACTCACTACTTTTACAGCGCCTATTGATTAAAAATGATCTGGATCTATTAATATGACATGACGACATATTATGGCTTATTTTGTTTCGATCAGTACAAGAGCAACAACAACCAGTAAGGAGTGCGTTAACCGTTTGTTATTCATATCAAATACTAGGATAACAGCACCAGTAAAGAGTGATCAAGAGACCCGTATTGGTCTATAAGTAAATATTTCTTCTTTAGTGGTATAATATCACGGAGTAACACAGTGTCGAACTGTGTGGGGTAAGTGTCGTGTGCACTGTGTAGGGTAGATCTACTCACTGGCTTGAGAGAGAATGGCAACCAGTGTAACATTATCCTAGAGCTGGGAGCGACCCGAGCCCAGGGTTGGCCGGGGTGTGTGTACGTAGTACGTACAGCACGCGACACGGTTGAAAAAATCCCATATTACGATTTTACAATTTTATTAAAACATTTATCGCGATTTCTTTTGTTGTGTAAATGTTGACGGCTGTTATCGCAATATTTTACGATACTTTAATGCATTTTATGTGCTTTATTTCCGAATATAACGACGTATTGTGCTAGTCGCAAATGCAGGTATACAAGCAGTGTCAACAAATAATATGAATTCCATTAAATTATTGTTGTACATTACTTTTACAACAAGTAACGAATGGTGCTGTGAATAAATAAAACAATAAAAATTGAGATTTCGAAATAAGTTCAGTGCTGCTGATCGCTTTAAAAACAGCCAAGCTCGAGTATTTCCCCGCGACTTTGTCCGCGCAGATAACGTCAAAGTGACATACTCGTACCATCTTCATCCACTCACTTCTTCAAGTTTGGTTATTATTTTCTATCCCGTCCTTTTATCCCGCGGAAAATTTTCAAAATCCCGTCTGAGTGCTGCTCTTTGATCTTCAAGGAATATGTCTGCCAAATACCAAGGATCTATAAATATTAAGTAGCAAATCATATAATGATTCTTTTTATTTGTTATCCCACGGGAATTTCGCAAGGTTCAAAAACCAGTTTTCAGATATTATAATAGGTGCGAAATTTAAAGATTCTAGAAAAAATAGTATCCTATTACCGTCTCCTAGTTCTAAGCCACCTCCCCACCAATTTTCAACCAAATCGGTGCAGCCGACTTTCTTTTATATATATATATATATCGATTTATATTTAGTTCGTCGAGACAAGTATATTCAGCTGCAAAAAATTTGCCCGTCTCCATACAAGATTTCACATATATCTTATACAGCCATATGAGGGTCACATTTTTTACCGCTGGATATAGTTTCGAAAATTGCATTATACAAGGTGTCCGACAGTTATTACGGAACATTTCAGCGGGTGTTTCAGCTAATTCAATCACACAATCGTGTAAAGATTTTTTATTGTAATTTTGTGTTAAGAATTAAGTCGCCCCTTTGACGCCGTACGCTTTGAACATCGACTGATGCATGGAAACGCGTATAATATCTATGCGATATACAAAATTTTGTATGGAGACTGGGTAGCTACGGGGAACGTTGAAGAGTGCATGCTATATTATAACATCAACACTTTGGTGCGGTCACCGCCCTTCTTCATCGGCATGTTTTCGGGTACATCTCGCATATCTTCAGAGGAGAGATTAAGTTGTCACAGTGTTCCGCTCATCTGGTGCCTTTCGTTATGGCTGTGGAAGATCCTGGGGCGCATCTCCTACGGGATCTTTCTGTTTCATATGACTATTCTCTTGGTTGCCATTATTCTTGTATACATTTTTACATTATTCACTAATAAAATATCATTAAAATGGAGACTGGGCATATATGTAGATTTTAAACATTATGTATTTTGACACGCACCATCGAATTAAAACATCCATGCAACAACCCACGCGTGAATCAGAATCAGGCAAAACACTGTTTATGTCCTATCTATACCGCCGAGCAAGAATAACTGCTCGCTTTTCACACAAAGCCGTATGAAAACCGATCCGTTATTTTTGCTTGTCAGTGCATTCTCATAGCACATCTCAGAGGTAACCGAGTCCGCGTGGGAAGCCACGTGTTACTGTTTACACTGGAGTTGGTCTCAGTGATTGCCGTGTTTTGGGAAATTTCCGCGCTCCGGTAATCGCCTGGTAATCGTTCGGCGGCATCCGGCGATCACCGTAAACAGCGGGTGCCTGCCGCCAAGACGTTCCGGTGGCTGGCTGCGCTTGTCAAACGCAATTATGTAATAGTCGTTAGTTACATCTAGAAAGACTAGAAACTTGCATTATCTTATCAGTCAACGTGGCTTAGGTTTCAGTATTATGTTCCTTAGGAATCACGTTATAGGCGATGCGGCTGACAAGTCATCACTATTTTTACTCGCTAAACATGGCCTTTAGGTCTTGTTTTCGTAGGCTTTGTTTTCATTGCATATGGCTTAGGCTTACAAAGTTCAACTAGTACTCGCGTGGGTTTAGTAGAATTCAATTTGCATCGAATTTAGACAAAGCTCTGCTCACCGCTGTTACTTTACAAATAACACGTTGCCAAATAGGTTGTCAAGTGTGTTAGCTGTCGTAGATTTCAATACAAATGATCATAAACTAGCTGTTGTCCGCGACTCCGTCTGCGCAGAAGTTTCCCCGGGACTAAAACTATCTGTATACCAAATTTCAACAGACAGAGTTACTTTCGCATTGATAATATTAGTAGGGATGGTTGGATATGATAGCTAGCGAAGCTGCCGTGTGGCACCACTCTTAGGATACCGAATAGGGAAGACTCCGAGGCGATTCGTTTTGCTACCCGGCGCTAGATGGCGCAGCCCCAGTGTCGCCATGTGTAATATCTACATTATAAGCACCATTCAAGACGAAGATCGTCCACGGAGGAATAAACTAAAAGCTGTTCTTTGCAAATTACCTTCAATTAAATCACATATCTAAAACGCCAGCAATATAATTGTCACATTTATAAACTGCATTCAAGATGGAAATGGCAAACCAGGCGATGATAACAAAAAACATATTGAGGAGCAGTTTGAAACAAACGAAGTCTGTTCAGAGATTGAACATGCGTTGACATGATTAGCATGTTGAGCGTTAGATGCGAACAGACATGCTACGGAAACGCTACGTCATTCGCGGCGGCTACGAATATTGTTAAGTTACAATTAACACTTCAACAGGCAGCACAATCTACCACATAATCAATTAAGAAGGCATTCTACCTATGAGCTACTTGTCTGAGGAATAGTTTTTTGTATAAGTACTAAGGCACCCAAAGTTAATTAATACAATAAAACTATGTGGTCGATAAATCGCCTGTCTAAATCTGCAATTAGCTCTAACCAAAGAGTTAATTGTCTAAGTGATTGGTTTTTTATCCGTTTTTTACGTTATTTACATTTATTTATGGTCATCCTGAAAATTACTCCGGGGGTACATTATACAAAAGTAAGCGTGATGTACCTATGTACGACATCATTCAAAAGTGTCAAAGTTAGTTACAAAATTAATGCTCAAATTACTTTCCGGCAGCTTTCTCAACAATTTCTAAATGACATTGAAAGGTCGAGAACCCGAACATACCAGCAAATTGGCAAGCCGTGCGTTTGGAAAACGGCGACTTATTTGACGAGTTCACAGTTGTCGCACATCGACAACGAGTTAATGGCCGTTAACTAGATATAAATTGCCGCAGCCAGCACATCCGCGAATTACTGTTCAATTATCCTATCAACCACTTTTTCGTGAATTCGCAGTTTACGTGCTTGAAATAGGTGTGACGTCAATGTATTAGTTTTCCTCTACGGTCTGCTTTATCTGTTTATTAAAAATATCGTGTTACATTTGCGTTAACTGTAATATTGACCAGGGGATCATATTTTTCCAGGTGTTGGCAGCACTGGCGGCGCAGTCGATCAACATATCCGTGGGCTTCTGTCAGGGCTTCTCGGCAGTCCTGTTGCCCCAGTACGGACTAGAGCACCCCAACATCACTTTCGAGCAGAGTTCATGGATAGGTAAGTTCAAAAGTGACAAAAAAATTAATATTTCTACGATAATTGACTGATATAAACAAAACAGGAATTCATCTCGAATACACGTTGGTTTTGTCGAAATATTTATTGGGCAAAAACTCAAGAAACTCACGAACGCCATCTTTGAAACATCTATCCCGACATTTTTTCACGAGCAAGCATATTTTAAAAATGTTATTTTTCCTCCCGCACTATAGTGAATGAACTCTTTTGCTATGGATCGAGTGGGCGGTAATATTTCGGTACTGGGTTCGGTGCCAAATTTCCCACGAGTAAAACAATAAGGAGCACATGCCCAGAGCTCAGCAAATATGTGTTTAAATGGTTGCGTGCCGCGCTGCTCACACTTCTGTTTTAATCGTATTTATAACAGAATTATCAATCTGCTTTATCTGAACCTTGTTTAAGTTCAGTATTATGTTACACACAAATAAAATAGCGCATTCCTCGACCGACATTATTTCTTATCAAATTACTTTCCCATTTATAACATTGCGAAAACAAAGTGGAAAAATCAACGTTTGCCGACCGGCATGCGTAAACTTGATAACGTTGTTTAGTCAGTTCTCACTCACGAACAAATAATTCGTTGTGTAACAAATTTGAACTCAATGCGTTTACATTAAATCTTTACTCTACATGTCGTTCCCTAAATGCGATGCATTCCTTCTGGCCTGATACCGCGATAAAAGGTCACATAAGGGCTGTACTGTATTACCGATCACGTATAACAAACATCTATTACAAACCAATAAACAACAATATCAGAGTGCTAGGGGTGATCAGTATCCCAACAAGCGTAGGCGCGTGGGTACAATCGGATGCAGTAAATTTCCATACATTTACAATTATTGTCCGATAAGACCTCGTCGAGATCAAAGTTTTTAACATGCAAGCAAGCATTGCATAAAATTTTGTCAGGTAAGAATTGGTCATAGTCGGTAATCGATAATATTTAAACACATCCAATTATTGTTATTTTTATCATTTAATAACTTTCGATTGTTAGAAGTTAAACTTTGCACAACAACGCTCAAGGCGGTTGCGGCGATGTCGCCACGAAATTGCTAACGCAGTCTGAAAGATGTATGCTTTGAATCACGTGAATATAATCGGACACGCTGTAACCACGTGAATATAATTTTTATGGCAGGACGTTCTTCGATATAATTGTTGTAGAGAGAGGCAGTTATCAATATATTTATTGCAGTTAAGTAATTTACTTCTCACAAAACGTAAAGTGCTGATTCCATTAAAAATGAGAGACAATGGATAATCTTCAGTTTAAACCAGTTTTGAGACATTTTGGAGGTTCCTACCCTTTAGCGGTACAAAGCAGTGTACCAGTGAGGTGTCGCCCGGCAACTCAGTTCACACCAGGTTTTCCTACCAAACTGCTCTCTGGCTCTTTATTCATTAGCCGTTCAAGATAGCTGGTATTAGTCACTCCGGGTTACCTAAGGAACATTTTCACGGAATCTCACTGTAGTAATACTTTAGTAATACAATTTCAATAGTAGGTAGGTAACACAACAGATCAATAGCAAAAAGTCCGGTTGTATTTTCTAGGGCCATGTCATGGTCATAGGATGATATTGAAGCATTAAGGAACCCAGCAACATCCATCCCCGTTAACAATCGAGTATTGTCCGCAGCGAGTTTGGGCGTGATCTCCAACCCGATCGGCGCGCTGCTGGGCGGCATGATGGTGGACGCGGTAGGGCGGCGGCTGCTGCTGCAGTCCATCGTGCTGCCCAACCTGGTCGGCTGGCTCGTCATAGCTTTCTCCGAGACCTACGTGTTCCTCTGCGTTGGAAGGTTCATCACTGGCTTCACCATCGGTCAGTACTTTCAAATATAATTTGGTCACTGCATCATTATCTTTAATAACTTTTTTGGTAGGGCCATAGAGCTTATTCGCACTTTTTCATTTGGAGCGAGAATGTGAAGTAGTCTTGCTATGTATAGATTTAGAAAGATCTGTGTTTATGATTTGGTCATAAATTGAACATTCAAAAAAGTAGGAGAACATAATAAAACTATGAATCTCGTTTTCTTGTGAATGAAATGATTTTTTAACAGGACTTTTTTAATTTCCAGGTATGTCAACAGTTTCCTACATCTACGTGGCGGAAATAACAACGCCGGAGAAGCGCGGCGTGCTGAGCGCGCTCGGGCCCGGGCTGGTGTCCACGGGCATCTTCGTGGTGTACTCGCTCGGCGCCTTCGTGCACTGGCGCAAGGTCGCGGCCATCTGCGCCGCCGTCTCCCTCCTCACGCCCTTCCTCATGTACTTCGTCCCCGAGTCCCCTCTCTGGCTCGCCTCCAAGGGACAAATGAAGGAGGCCTACAACTCTATGTTCTGGTTGAGACAGAACAACAGCACCGCCCAGCAGGAGCTCATGGAGTTCACGAAAGACAGAAAAACAGGAGAAAGTATGACCTTCAAACAGAAGCTCGGCCTTTTCAAGCGGCGCAGCGTGCTGAAACCCTTCGCGCTGTTGATAGTCTTCTTTGTGTTCCAAGAGATGTCTGGAATCTACGTCATCTTGTACTACGCTGTTGACTTTTTCCATTCGGTCGATAAGACCGTCAACGGGTTCACGGCCTCTATCATAGTTGGAGGGGTTCGCGTGTTCATGGGAGCGGTTGGTGCTTGTTTGATCAACAGCTTCAGAAGGAAGACGTTGGCGGCAGCGTCAGGGTTGCTGCTCGGTGCGGCGATGCTGGGTGCTGCGATATGCGACAGCGTCAACGGCCCGCCGATGATAAAGCTGGCGTGTGTCTTGCTGCACGTCTCGTTCAGTATGGTCGGCTTCCTGCAACTGCCGTGGATCATGTCCGGGGAGCTGTATCCGCAGGACATCCGTGGCGTCATGTCCGGAGCAACCGCTTGCTGTGCGTACGTCCTCATCTTCTTCAACATAAAGACGTATCCTCAACTAGCGAACGTTCTCACGAGCAACGGCACTCTGTACCTGTTCGCGTTCTGCGCGCTCTTAGGCGCCGCTTACTGCAAGCTCTTCCTTCCAGAAACGAAAGGGAAGTCACTGACTGAGATAATGAGACAATTCGACGAGGAAAAGAAGAATTGCGATCCTGAAATTGGCTATAATAAGCAATGTAGTATTGAAGGTCGGCCGGTGGAAAGGCGGCACAGCGCGGGAGCGTCCGTGTCTTTAGAAAAGAATAAAGAAATATTTACGCCGAGTTGGATCCAAAAACACGACGAGAAAGGAGCAACTCACCACGAATAGAACTTTTGCTAACTTGTGTTCGCTTGGCACTCGGCCATACAAAGTTACAGCAATTATTAGTTACCAATTTGTGAATATGATAAATATACCATTTTGAATGTTTATGTGATCAGTATTATAGGTATTTCGAGTGATTTTAATTTTACATTCCATATTGTTAGTGTTAGGTTTTATACTCGGTGACGATATTTAATTATTAACAAACGTTTTACTAGTTTTAAGTACAGAGTTTTACCAGTCCAGTTCAGTGCTGGTTGCGGCTTTATATTTTAAGTAATTATTAAATTTGTACAAAGAGTTTATATGAAATAAATGAGAAATATTTTATGAGTGCAGGGTAATTTGTTACTCAGCTGTGAACGCGGAGGGTAATGGTTTTGTTTGGATATGTAGTGAGTTTACACTGTGATGAAATTTGTAGACATACACCAAATATAATTGTGTTGTTTTACTTTGTTGTTTAATTTGATGGCCTCGATATTTTTTACAAATAAATTTATTCTTCTACAACATTTTTTTCAAAATATTATTAGAATTCAAAGAATATCTTGTTAAGTTTGTGTAATATTGAAATTGGTTATTGAAACAATCAAGACAGTAACGCCATCTATCGGCAGTCGAATTTACTACGTATGATACTTGGCACTTCACACGAATCAACACCGTTAGCGTATCGTTAAAGCTTTCTAGTTCCACGTGTTAATTGTAGATGGCGCTCTGTGTTAATATGTATGTAGGAGATGCTAGGATCTTATGCGAAGCGATTCGGACCGCTACCACCATCTTACTGGCTAATCCTGTTCGCCTACGTACCTACCTAGTAGTGGGTACTCTGCCTGCTGGTAAGCAGCAACCTATGATATTACTAGCAGACAGTGGCGTAACTATAACGTCTGGGGGCCGTGGCAAATTCGTCGGATGGGGCTCCTTCCTCAATATAAAGAAGTGCATCAGCGTCCCTTCTGTGCTCTAAACCAAGCCAGTTGGGGGCCCCGTATAGCTGCTAGGGGCCCCTGGCATTTTGCCATCCCTGCCACCCTATAGTTACGCCACTCAGGTGACCCACTTGCTTGTTTGCCACACTTTTTTCTAATGATTGTGCTGCGACTGACCTGGTCTGCGGGATGCCGTACTTGATGCCGACGCCGACGCGCGGCAGCGCCTTGATCACCTTCTTGACCGTCGCCTGGTCGGGCAGCGCGAAGAATATCGACGCTGGAACACAAACACACGCACATTATAACAATTGTATATAGTTACCATTGTATTGAGTATAGACCGACCGCTTCAATGAGTCCTCGCACTCGCGGCACAGGGGCGCGGGGTGGGACGACAAATGGGACCGAAAGAGGTGCGGGCGGGAAGCGCGCCTGCCGCCCGCACCCCTCTTGGCCCCCGCGGTCGTCCCAACCCGCGCCTCTGTGCAGCGCGGGCGAGGACTGATTTAATCAGTCGATATATAGTTAGTAGTAGTTTTTAAAGATTCACGTTTAATAAAACTAGGCGTATTTCCTACGGGATGAGGACCACGATTACTTTTAATGATTTCCCGATATTTGAATGCAGTTGCAGGCATCATTGTGTGATAGGTTGACAGCTATTAAAGAAATTGCGGATGGATTAATTAAACGAAACTGAGACCCACATAGATAAGTATATTGGATACATATATACATATATCATGTCTTTATCCCTTACGGGGTAGACAGAGCCTGGGTTCTACCTTACCCCTACTCTACCCTAGGGTACCCTAGAGTAACAAGACCCAAAGGCCACGCTTAGCATGATTGTGGGCGTACAAGTGGAAAGGGGAATCAAAATAGTGATGGGTTGCTAGCCGCATCGCCTATAACATAATTCCTAAGATTTTCGCTCATTCCCTCGATGGACTTTTACCATCTGGGCGGGAAGAGAAGCAACAGGTACATTCTATGTTTTTTCTTAGCTCCCAGATCAGCATGGAAGTTATTGCAAACACTGATAAGGTAACACTTACTTCTGCTGGCGAGGAACATTTCGATGGCCACATTCTGCAGCAGGTAGCGGCGAGAGAAGATGGCGCGGATCTCGCTGAAGTACCACTTGCCGTGCAGGTGCTCGCAGTATTTCAGCACCTGGAACAACGACACGCAACGAGTCAGCACGGGGGCATACGCACTTCACCAACAACAACAAGAACGCGTGGGGCTTGACGGGGGGTTGCAAACCACGATCAAACGTAGCAAGGCGGGTTTTAGGAGTTTTGGGGGGTTTGCGGGCGGTAGGACACCGTGAAAGGTCCTAGATCCTACCACAGTCTGACACGCAATCCTGACGCCAAACGACAGTGCTTGCGCTGCTGTGTTCCGGCTTGGAGAGTAAGCTGGTGAAATTATTGGCGCATGAGATAGGTATCCTAGTCATCTAGACTGGCAACGCATCTGCAACCGTCTAGTGTTGCAGGTGTTCATTTTTCGTGGTACTCACTCACCCTCAGGGGACCCACTTGCTCCTTCACCTTTTAGTTTAAAAAAGGCAAAAAGGTACGCTCGCACGGTTCTATGTAGAGATGTGCAGCGCGATTCGCTATTTACTTAGGTTAATTTACTGACAATTTATTCTATCTTACGATTTTTACCTGCTAAGTAACAGCATCTCACTTTTTATCCATTTATTTATGGGTAACCATCGCCTGAGAAAAATTCTGCCTATATTCAGTCAATTGCATGATACTCGAAATAACCTATTTTTTACATATTAGAATAACACCGCCTTTCCTTTGTTCAACACATTCTATAAAACAAAAAAGCAGCCAAAGTTTCCTTTAATCAAGACATACAATCCCATGGGTGCTTGGTCCCTTGCAGATGTATATCAGTACGCCTATTACGACTCACTTTGTCGTTCCATCACTTTCCAACTAACCCAGCTAGACAGAGACATCGCAACGCGAAATAGCGTGTCGTTCTAGCCGTCCGCGTCGTAAACGAACAAGGCACGAGTCGTAAAGAGTTCGTTAGTCGTAATTTATGTGAACAACGGCGCGGCTTGAGCAAGACGAGCGATCGCCATCAAACGCTTTAATGTCTTTGTCGAGAGGCTGGCGTCTTTTTGTACGTATCCGACATGGTCGCTCTTCTACACAAAGACTCGGGATCGGGATATAACATGTGAAGCAACAATTTTCATATTTAATTAAATTGCATTCACGGTATTTACACAGGTGTAATACAATATAGTACTAGGTGCTTACAGTAATATTTAGACTTGGTTAGATAAATTTTCATAAACGCAAGCGCAAGGATTTGTTAACCCTTAAGTTGGCAATGTATACTACATTGTACGAGTTCAAAGAATACCCTTTTTGTATTTTTTTTAACACAGAATTTTTTGGTCTCTAAAATTACGATGAGGCTTGAACCGTGCCTTTTTTTAATTATGTCAATTTAAGGGTAAATAGCATTCAGGTGGCGTACGTCGAGTTAGAAAATAGGATTGTGTAGTTCACACGAAACAGCGAATTGATCCGCCATTTTAAGCTCAAGACAATGTTATCTTATTGCTAAGTAGATAATTGAAGCATGATAGTGCTTAATATTTCGTAGACAAATAGGGTAATCAAATTACTGAGATATCAAACTACTATAAACGACCCCACGATACACTTCGTCAGTCTAACGAGACCAATCAGTTGTTACACAACACAATTGCGAAACAAAGATCTATTCTCTCCACCCCGGCAAGCAAGCGTCTAATCACATCGCGTGGGGCGAGACAATGCAAATGCGCCCGCTAATGCACCCGGGCTATTGTCGGTGCAGCGCGTTGCTGATTGACGATGTGGTGATGGAACAAATGACTGCTGAGCACGCACTAGCACTAGAGCAGCAGTTTTGGCAGTGACCGTGCGAAACTCATTCATCGCTTACTTGGCATCGTGAGCTGTTTGTGTAAACAAGTGTGATCCGGTTACAATTGAAATCTAATTTGCTTGGAGGCTTGTCTAACAAAGCAACAAGATGATGCTTTGCGTGCGTTCTAGAGACAGATTTCCTGGTAAGACCATGAACTCAAAGGCAAACAATGTTGTTATTCTGTGTTCTCTTTATTTTAAACTCATGATTGAAACATTTAACTGAAAGGGGTTTAATTAAGTCTGAGAAAGCGTCTCCGCTAAAGTTTTGATTGCAATATTTCACCTTTGTTTTTGTAATTAAAGTTCTCTTAAACTACGCCTACCAGGCCCCCATAGACGCGGCGGAGTATAAACGTCCTGTCCAATTGTAACGCAATTTGTCAAGACCCTCGCACCCTCGAGCATTACCCGCTCATCTCGCTGGTGCCCTAATACTAGTGTTGTTTGTTTGCGAGTGGAAAACTATAAAGGGAACGTAAATAACGCAACAAATACAAATGAAAAATGAACACCACCCAAAATGAGCCAGAGAGAAGCATTTGCGGATAACTTTGCTTCTTTTTTCAAAAGAAGTCTTTATTTATAGGGACCAAGACTATAGTCCTTAATGATCACACAAAGCTTCCTCTTATCGAATATTTAATTTCACACATATATTATATGAGTAGCTATACAATGAGTAGCTTTTTCTAGCGCATGTACGCTTCAAAGACCATGTCCAAGGACTTCTGTAAAGACATTCATTTTCATTTATCTCTGTACCTACTAACTTCAAAGCGTAGAAAATTGTCTACCCTATTTCTTCTTCTACATATTCACATCGTTTCCTTTTAGAAGACTAGCAGAGTAATAAAAACAAAGACGCTCCTCACAACAATTAAATTACTAAATACATAGATAGCACAAATTTTAGCCACCCCATCGCATTGTAAGTACGGTGGCAGTAATCCCGCTTAGCTATGCATTGCGGGCCCGCCACGTGCGGCGGCCGCCCGGCCGGCAAACAGCGGCCGGCAAACCAGATAGAGCACGGACATGACCCGACGACACGTGACGGAGGCAAAACGACAGAAGATTTACGTCCAACATATCATATTTATCTTTTGAGAAATTCGATAGACCAATTTTTTTACATCAGATTTCATTATTATTTGATAATATTATCTTATCAGTGTGTAAACAAATACATACACTGAATTTCGTTAACATTTGCGAATGTTCTGACTGCACGTTACTCGATACAAAATATTCAGAGCCTCTAGTGTAAGTTTTCGCATATAAAAACGTCTCGAACGCGTTCACGTAAACGTCTCAATTACTATGGAAAAATTGGCAGCGCCACTTGCGGAACGAAACGGCAACAAACTGTTCTCATAGTATTTGTCATTTTAACGCAAACGCGTTCGACGTATTTTGAGACCGAAACCTTAGGTACACTAAGCATACTGTAGGTACGTCAAGGATGTCTGACTGATAACAAATGAGTACCACCTTTACTAAAATATTGTCCGTTTTGTTGATTGTTACGATACGAAGGGTACATTTACATCGATATTACGAGGACATTAACGACTGAGAGTACCAAGAGATTATGAATAGGCAGCGGTTAGGGAACACGCATTAGCGCGGCGCGCTAACGGCGGCCGGTCACGCCATGCGCGGGAGCATGCGAATGCACCACGTGCTATCTCACGGTACTGATTTATTACCAGTATTAACTGTTATTTGGAGATTTGATGAATGGTTGTTGCGGTTCTTAATGGTGTATCTGAAGTGTTTTGAGTTAAAAAATACAACCACAAAATATCTAATAGTCCTTACTACCTACCACCTCGCAAGCGAACTCTAAATGTACTTTAGCAGGAATTAGCAGATCATTTCACGCAGGTATGTCGGTCATATCATGCATGACTACATACATGAGAATATAGCGTATATTCATTATGGAGCGTCCGCCCTATATGTTTATTTATTTGATCATTCAATATAAAATTACATTTATTAAATGAATTTATTTAGCTCAAAATAAAAATGTCAACAATTACATGTTTTAATTAATATAACGATTAATTACTTACAAGTAAACTAAAATAAAATTATTTTTCAATTAAGGGTCGTCATAAGTACCTAATACAAATGAAAAATGATATAAAATGGAAATCAACATTAAAAAGAAACAAAAAAACTGAACGTTACGTTATAATTTTATAATATCACAGTCCAGAAAACATTGTTTTTACTCCGTTGAGATAAAATCAACCCCAGCGATGGCCCGCGACTCGTGCTTTGAAATTCGCTGCGCTAAACATTAGGACAAGGCTAGCAGAAACAATGAGCACAAAACCTTCACGGTAAGGGCAGGCCAGTCTTGTCAGCGCCCGCGATGTTATCAGGCCCCGTAAATAAGGCCCGAGTGACGGAGACAAGTGCGCCCATTACGGCACAGGGCGAAAGAGCAAAAAAACAGCGACCAACTGCCGTAGCGACAGCAGCAGGTGGCGCGCCGCAACGGATGGTCGCAGGTAAAGTTTTTATAAGAGTTTATTAATTAGACAAGAATAAATGTCGTCGTGGTTGTTTACACTTATTGTGAAGGCGCTGCAAATCATTGCGATGGTATTAGGGGGCCAGACGAGCGTCATTTTTTGAGTTGAGAGCCTGGTAATTTTTGCTGCAAACAAAAGTCCAACAAAGGGAACGAAACAGTTCTGTATGAAACCGAATGTAACAGAAATTACACGACCAAATATACACACTCACACAAAAAAATACGCTCCTCACTCTTCAGCTTACAGCTAACGGAAAAACTTATCGCTGCCTTACAGCAGTTGTTAGTAGCAACATACATACATGCATAAATCATGTCTTTATATCTTAAGGCGTAGATAGAACCTAAGGTAACAAGACCAAAAGGCTACGTTTAGCATGATTGTGGGCGTAAAGGTGGAAAGGGGAATCAAAATAGTGATGAGTTGTTAGCCGCATCGCTTATAACATGATTCCTATATAAGATTTTCGCCCAATCCCTCGATGGGCTTTTACGTTTTTTCTTTACTCCCAGACCAGCATGGAAGCTAACAATTAGTAGCAATTATTACTTATCTAATTTTCCTGCCTGAACGTAAGTTTCTAAGGTCACAAATAGTAATGGAAAAATAAAAATCTCAGTCATAAAATATGTGACTATTGTCAGCTAATATTTTAGAGAAACTCTCAACATTTTTGCGGACTCTCCTTCCGCTACAAATTGTCACCTTCGCATGCAAAAGCTACACGAATGAGTTACGCTCCAGGACTGTCCACAGATGGTCGTATCTCTGCTGCGGACGGTACGGGGTGCCTTCAGTGGTAGGGTTAGTATGTGCGTTGACCTGCATATGTATAGTGCAGCTAAGATGGTATATTTATTGCCTCATAACAATGAAATTCAAGCATAATGACGGACATTAAAACCGTCATTGGATACATAACCATTGACTAGAAACAGTAGATGACCGAAAAAAAAAGAAGTTGTTTACTTAAACTTTTTATTCCATTGCATTTTACTTATTATGTTCTGACAGCGGGCGTTTTCGAGCTTCATTTACCTATCCTTCCGCCATAACTTTGATCTAACCAGATCCAGGATCCGTACTGTCTTTCATTAATGTATATCTTTCCGTAATGTATTTCTTGAGAGGATAGTGACTGTATATACGCATAATATTGACCTTACTACGCCTTCGATAACTAGACAATAATTATTACAGTGAAGTGTCACTGCCGAGTGTCATTTCACCATTCCACAGGGACAGTAATGGATAGCAGTTATCGCTGCGTGGAGGGAAGGTGTTGAATTAATAATCCTTATCGTTGCAGTCCCCACACACGGAGAGAAATGAATTAGCCGTGATAGCTAAGCTCCCTTTGCTGAAATTTTCTTTGCTGTGGCATACAATTTGTTTGCAACTGTAACAAGGCCATGTCTATAGCAACTAAAACCAGTTAGCTACCACTGATAACGATATTTAGCTAAACGAATTTCAAATAATTTGCTAACAGTACTAATTGATTAGCAACTATAGCTAATTTATCAACAAAATAATTTAGTAATTGCTGTTAGTTGTAACCGTTAATAATTCTTAGTTATAGTGGATAAAAATTTCGTTACTATTACTAATTTTACATGTGTTAGACAGCAGATAATATCTTTGATACGTTTGATAAATACATTTTGCAATCACTAATAACATTTTTGCAACGGCTACTAATTTTTTTCTGATTCATCTACTAATATATCCTTCGCTAATGTTGCTAAGAATCTTAGTCGCACCAACAAATTTACTTTGCAATGAACAGCAATATTATATTAGCAGTCGTAGCAAATCAGACTTATGTGTGGCAGCCAAGAACTTTTTGCAGCTTTGACTAACTTATTCACAAACTGTAGCTAATATTCTTTGCTGCATCTGCTAAATAATTTTTTGCTAATGTTGCTAAGAATCTTAGCCGCACCAACAAATTTACTTTGCAATGAACAGCAATATTATATTAGCAGTCGTAGCAAATCAGACTTAAGTGTTGCAGCCAAGAACTTTTTGCAGCTTTGACTAACTTATTCACAAACTGTAGCTAATATTATTTGCTGCAACTGCTAAATATTTTTTTGCTAATGTTGCTAAGAATCTTAGTCGCACCAACAAATTTACTTTGCAATGAACAGCAATATTATATTAGCAGTCGTAGCAAATCAGACTTAAGTGTGGCAGTCAAGAACTTTTTGCAGCTTTGACTAACTTATTCACAAACTGTAGCTAATATTATTTGCTGCAACTGCTAAATATTTTTTTGCTAATGTTGCTAAGAATCTTAGTCGCGCCAACAAATTTACTTTGCAATGAACAGCAATATTATATTAGCAGTCGTAGCAAATCAGACTTAAGTGTGGCAGCCAAGAACTTTTTGCAGCTTTGACTATAAGTAACGATAAGTATTAAGGCCAACAGCAACTGAGCTTACGAAATACGCCAACAGATGGCGCTGCGCGCAAGTTACATCGCGCTATCGTTTGGTTGACCGAGCGTCCATATATACCCGAGATGATTTTGAATGATTATCTTGTAACAGACACAGGAAGCGAGTCTGAGTAGCCTAGTGTGCACGTTACTGCTTCTAATTCGTTAGGACGTTAACGGGCCCGGTCTATCAGACTTTGCAGGTGTGTGCACGGGTTGCCGTATCGCAGTGGCGGTCGCTTCCTCGGGCCACAAATTGATTACATCCCACAACTAAGACTCTTGGTAACTGTAACAAACTTAATTAGCAGCTCCAGCTAACCTGATTACATCTCACAACTAAGACTCTTAGTTACAGTAACAAACCCAATTAGCACTTATAGCTAAACAGATTACATCCCACAACTAAGACTCTTAGTTAAAGTAACAAACCCAATTAGAGGCTACAGCTAAATTGATTACATCCCACAACTATGACTCTTGGTTACAGTAACAAACCCAATTAGTACTTACAGCCAAACTGATTACATCCCACAACTAAGACTCTTAGTAACTGTAACAAACTTAATTAGCAGCTACAACTAACTTGATTACATCTCACAACTAAGTCTTTCTTATAGTAACAAACCCTTTTAGCAGCTGCAGCTAAACTCGTTGTCGAATACCGCTAAAGAAATGCGATAGAGTATCAAACTAACTTAGTTGCTACAGCCAACACTTTCGCCGATGCAACGAATTATTTTGATTGTCACATCTGAAGTAATTAGCAGCTACGGCAAATTTGTTTGCAGCTACCGCTAAATATTGCTAATTAAATTAGCTGTCACTGCTAAATATAGCTAATATACTTAGCAGCCACAACTAATTTTAGCTAATATGATTAGCAGTCACTGCTAAGTTTCCCAAACTTCAAAGTGATCACAACTAAGAATATTTGCTATCACAGCCAAGTTTCGGTAGCGAAAAACTCTTTGCAACGATAGCTAAATACTTCGATGTCCCTATAGTTTCGAAAGAATTTAGCTGCGCCAACTAATTCCTAGTTACCACAGCTAAGTTTTTTTTTCCGTGCATAATGCCCATAAAATGAGGCCTGTTAAAGGTTCTTCGAATAGAGATTAAAAATGTTCATAGATTATTGGTATTGATAGAGTCGCTGGCGGTAATACAGTGCATCGCGATATGTATTAATTAAAGAATAAGATATATTTTCAAAACGTCAGACTTCAGTTGGGGCTTAAGACTCAGAATCTTTCATTAAACGTGACTAGTTTTTTGTGTGAAACTAATTCAGGTTGAACATCTCATTCTTTAGTCAACTAATGTGTCTGACGAAGGCTACCCCTGATATGACATTTCTTAAATTCCAATTTAAAATAACAACTAATTTCCCTTTCCACCAATACGCCCACAATTCATGCTAAACGTGACCTTTAAGTCTTGTTACCTTAGGTTCTGTCTTACCCGTAAGGGATAAAGACGTGATCTACGTATGTCTGTAGATAATTTAAAATAAACTCGGCCATAAAATACTCCATCCCGAGATCTCTCTTCTCTAAGATCATCTTAAAATTCCGTTGTAGGTACTGCTTTAAATTTTAATTTAAAGTGCACGCGTTATATTTATGAGGGGGTGCGCACGCGCTTCCCAGAACGCGGCTGGGACACGTGATCCCGGGGATCAGCTTGCTTTATTGCTCGAGATCATCATCATGTTCGTGTCGGGAAAATGTTCTTTTCTTATTATCTTTAAATGAAAATGATGGCCGCAAATTATTCGACCACAAATATTATAACATTTCAACTTCATTTACAAAAACGAACAAAAACCTATACCTATTATAAGTAGGTATCGTCTACAGCTTAAGACTTCACAAACAATTATGACATGCTTGATCATCCGCCGCAACAAAATCAAAAACAACAACACGCCAAGAAATTAAACGTCGTCGGCGCGAAACACCGAACAAAGACGGATTTAAACGCGTTTAGAGATAAAGCGGAGACGCAAATGAAGCTAAATCAGGAGCGGGAGGAAGCCCTAATTAAAAGGCCATACATCAGTGGCGCAGGCGCCGGCTACCATCCATTCTCATTAATAGTTACAAAAAAAAGTCTATGCACGAATTTAGGAATAGGCATTCTTGCAACAGTTGTAGCATGCTTCAGATTTGCGTGGGAGAGACTACTTTCATACTTTAAAAATATTGATTTTTATAATGTATCAAGTAATCATCATCATGTCCAGTTTATGTGCATATATGTTCCGCTGTTGTGTCTCAAATACTTATTCTTAAAAAATTCTAACATTATTGTGCGAAAACTATTTAGGCAACAGATCAGTCTGCCACCCGTTTATGTCGCATGTAAAATGTACCAAATCCGAAATCCTATATTGGATCAGTCAATTATTTAACAGCTAATATATACTTAATTCTTATGCTTTGTTTTCCCCGATATCGTATCGGTGTCTACCACTGATTTCAGATCGAATCGGATATTGTAAAGACGCTCTACATCCCCTACTAGACGGACCGACGACTCGGTTGAAGACACCCTTGGCCGGAGAAGGCATAATTAAGGTATGTAGGTACAGTCACGTTCACATAAAAGCTTAAATAACTGTCATCTTGTATGATAGTAACATTTGAAAGATTTTTTTTGCTAAATGGGGTCACGACCTCACTTTTGTGTCGAGCTGTAGATGTTTTCGCGTTCAAAAGAAGAAAAAATCCCCGCTAAAAGACTCTTGTAACAAAACTCATTAAGTTACCATGTTTCTTTTAACCAATGACGACGCAAACGCCTTAAAGCGCTACGTGTATGTTTTCCGAGATATCGCCAAATGTAGCGTCGAGTGAACTCCCGCGCACGTGTTAGCGGCGCTCGCGCAGTTTGTCATCCCGAATGGTTAATAAATCCCCCGTCATCGCGGACTATTCCCGGAGTCATCCGCTTTTTTTCAACGCCTTTTGTCCTATTCACCTTTCGTCAATAAATTCTGCCGCGTCCAGTTATGTACGAGTTGCATACCGGAATTATCGCTGCGTTTGTTTGACATTCAAACTATTTTCGTTTTCACTCTAACACTATAAGAGCTCGTAAATTTGTGGTATTTTTATAGTGCGGTAAAAGAATACAGAATTATAAGATTCAAAAATAACTTTGGTTAAACTGTGCTTTTATAATCTGGAGATAAAAAGTGGAAAAAAGACGTACCTAAGTCAGAACAACTTGAATGCTTGTTTTTCCTTTATGCAAACGATATCGTTTTACCAGATCAACTTGTACTCGTATGTAGTGTGTTTCTTTTGGGCACTCCACTTTACCTACCCACACACTTAGTGATACGTTGAATTCCGATAATACGCCTTTAAACCAGTCAGGTGGAACGATTACAAATAAACTCGTATAACAAACTCTCATAGTGCGATCTGCGAGCGAAAGTGACGTTAGTGGTGCCCGGGATCACGCGGTAATCCTTGTTAATAGCGATAAATGTTCGCAGCTGAGATTTCGAGAATTCCGAGATACAAAGATTTATAACTGAGATTTGTGAGTAGTTTCCCGCTATCCTTAAGTTTAAATAAAATTTCTACTCGCTTGTAGCTTCAAGGCTCCAAATCCAAAAACGATGTCTCCGTTTGAAACATCAATTAATTCGAAGATTTTCTCAACGTTTATTTTTCAAACGTGTGCTATTCGATGGAAAGCAACAACCATTTCACCTGTGAGACAAGCGGCATTGCAGAAGCTTTACTAGTAGGTACCTAGTAGCTATCTGAGAAAGGAATTGTTATTTGTGTAAAAAACTGTGTTTCCTTAGCGTAAGTTACAGTAAGTTACTTTAAAAATAACGATAACCGACAATTTTGACGTATATTTGACAGAAACTTATAAACTATATCTCAAAATCGCCTGCTACAGTTAATGTTACTGTTAAAGTTACTCGGTGCAACTCAAACTAATTGAACTTGCGCAGTCGTCTAAGATACTAATAAGGCGCGTGCCACAAGCTGAACGTGCCTTTAATCTAATTTAATTCCTCTCAGAGCGCGCTGTCTCCTAATGGAATCGTCCGCGGAGCGGAGCCGTGTCGCAAAACGAGCAAGTCGAGGTGCGCGGGCGTCGCGTTCGATTATGCCGCGAGCGAGCGTGAAATGCGACGCACGTGCGCGCCGGCCAGCGCCATCTGTGCGCGGTTAGTGGGAACACAGGAAACTGAGATTTAAAAAAGGAATCGATTTTTTTGTCTGTGCAAAGCCAGCAGCAATAGAAGCTGGGGGCAGGACGGGCCGGGGCGTGAATAGACCACGACACGCATGGTTTACACATATATGATAAAACGAACGCTACATAGAGGTCAACTAGTATTTAATAATAGCTTATTGGAAAAAGCAAATTTTCCGCAAATGAAACCGTTTCTTTGACTGTTTATTCTGGAAACGGAACCTTTAAAAAATGCCAATATAATCATGCTGTACTCGTATCTATGAATGACGCAGATTGACAACGATATTGAAGCAGTAATTTATTTCAAAGTCATGTTTCCTCCGCCCTGTCTGTGTAACAAGCTTCGTAAACTTGTCATCAACATCCAACATCCATTGAACAAGCGGTGTAGCTGAAACAGTCCAATAGGATTGACTAACTGCTATATGCCACAGAAAAATTTAGCCTAATCCCACCAGTCGATATTAGCCGATTCCTTACCTATTATTATTAATTGATTGCTGCCACATATTATCTCCATCTAATGAACTGTAGACTTTATTGACACTTAAATGTGTCCAAGCTGGTAGCGAAGATCATTACGTGCTTAGTCAACGATCTTACTGTTGCTATTAGAATCCTATTGGCCTCGTTAAAGTGCTACGAGATAAGCACTAGGGTGACAATATCAACTCCCAGATCCATCCCAGCAACTCCCAGCTGTGTGTCACTCAGATTAACTACGTGTATCTGAAACCGATTGCGTAGCGGAGGACATTGTCACAAGTAAAATGACTAGCGGCCATAATGTTCTAACGCGCGGATCTCGCGATCGCCTTCATCCTGCATCGTTTCACAGAATGACATGGTGAATGCAACTATCGCATCAGACCACTATGTCTGAGTATGTCAGACAGAAAAGCCTCGGTTTCGCACAAATAGGATTCGCGAGGATTCCTTCCTCATAATTGAAAGCTCGGATCTGTAACTGATAATTCACCATCAAGTTCCTTTAGCCAACTCTTTGAACGGAGCAATGAGAAGCGATAAAAATAAGGAAGCATTAGCCAACACAAACCGCTATTCGATCGTTTGTAGCCTTCGTTTATGGATCGGTTCTCTATTAGCCTCGTTAAAGGTGCGATAGGGTACTAGGGTGACACGCTCACGTGGAGATAAGGCCGTGTTCTTCTCAGGTTTACTGCTTGTTATCTGAACCGATAGTGGGCAGCACGGGACACGCGTCGGCAAGTTATGGCCGTAGTTAACGGTTACTACTGGTTAGTAAAGTTTCGGAAAGACAAGAAAGCGTTTTGACGTGAAGTATGTTGGTGCGATAAGGGGTAAACATACCTACCATTAATTTTGATTATTATAATGGTGATTACATGCCTCTACTAATAACAGAATTAATCACCACTGTAGTCAGATAGTGAATTGTATAGATATTACTTATGTGATGTTTGCACCTCTGATGATAAGGTACCTATGATAGAAGTAGGTAGGTTTAGTTAAGCTAAGACAGTCATTTTGCTACAAGACACTTTTTCCAAGAGCCAAAAGTCTGTCACACATTTAGTCCTTAGTTTTGGAAACTGTACACGACCAAGACATTGCTTTAGGATAAAAATTAAAAAGTCAATGTGACAATCGCAGTAATCGTCAATGTTTATAAAGTACAGGAATGCATTTCAAAAATGATGACTAGTTCTAGGTAAATGTGTGTGTGAGCCCAACGATCGCTGAAAAATAACATTTTGTGCTGTGCTGTCCACGATTTTGCTAAATGGTCATCTTTTCTCTACATTGGTGGTTAAATGTTAAATCTTCCATGCTTATTAACCAAATAAGACATTCGCAACAATGCATCCCGTGCCTCGCTAATGAAGCAAAAAGCCATACGAGTATGCATTCGGCACAGGAGCACAGACCAAACAAAGAGGTTCCAGCATCCAATCTTATCGGCGATCTTTATAATAATTACGGAACGCGTTCGGAACGTCTCAATCGCGCACCGAGCCGCGCCCAATTACCAAACGAAAATACCACAAAAAAAAAATCTTCACGAACGCAACTTTTAAAAAACCGCGTATGCAAATAATAAATATGAGTGCCGTAACTTCGTAAGGTTGAAGCTTCTATGCCCCGTCGTAGGGAGTTAGGGCTCTTTATTTTCGGTGTCGTTTGTCCTGAATGGGCGGAGCTTATCCCCTCTCTAACCCGCCAGCGGGTGAGAGGAGGGGCGGCCGTCAGTCGCTCTCGGGCGGTGGGGGGTGATAGATGTGTGCCGACGCACATCGCTCATATGTACGTTTACACGATAGGGAATTCAGTTCGCCATGAATAATATTTGTAGCCGTGACAAACAGCCGATCGGATTGGACGCGCTGTTTTGACCATTTCGAAGTTTCATGCAAGTGACGTGTCTAAACATTGGTGGGATACGCTGCATAAATAATGGCTGCGTGATCGCAATAGTTTACAACCCAGTGAATTAAGTAGCTGATGCCAAAGCACTGTAAATACCTACTCGCAATTTGTTAATAGACGTCTTCGCCTATTGCGGGCCACGGAACATGTTGTGAATATATTAAAGTTGACATTGGACATGTATTGTCTTCTACATTTTCAATTTTATCACAAAATAAAACATTGGCAAAGCTATTTAATTTACCAGTTAAACAAAACAATTTTGTTTTCAACTTCCTTTTTAATTTAAACACTAGGTAAATATTAACAAGACATGTGGAATATAAAAAAGAAAAGATCGTCCCATTTTAAATATTTAACAACGTTGGAGCAATGTTCTTCCCAAACGGCAAATATTTACAGGAATAAAGATAAAATCTTAAGGGTTAGAGGGGGCGCGGCTTGGCGCACTTCCGGCGGAAGTGGGCGGAGCACGGCGGCCGCCATCTTGCGCGCGCGTGCGCGGCCGACGGGACGGCGACTCTTTGTTTCAGAGTAAAAAGCTCAGGGGAGCTTGATTTTAAAAAGTCCCTTTAATTTTTTTTGCTGCTCCTACTGGTTTTCAATGAACAAAATACTTTCATAATTTACCTACTGAGCCTAGAAAATAAATTGTGTTGTAATTTTTCTTTGTGTGTAAATTAAAATTGCATTTTCATATTTGTAGTTTCTCAAGTCTGAACAGTATTTATTATAAATATTATTACATAGAAACTTTTTAATCTTATTAGTATGAAATGCTGAGTGTTCCATTAGCCCTTTTTAACGCATAAAAAGAAAATTTGTAGGCACCAAAATATCACGTAAAAATATTAAACGGCCGTAGGCAGGTGATCCGCTAAGCTTCATAAAGAACAAAAAAACTACACGTACCTACCTACACAGTGTCTTTCGTTCGTACCTACCATAGACGATTCTGTGTATTTTTATAATCCAGCACTAGGTAGGTACCTATCTACTGCGAAATAGTCAGACAGAATAAAGAGTTACTGGAGCTCTACGTTTCGCCTCTGCGGCATCGGCAGACTTACTTCATCAAAAAAGTAATTGTAGTTACCTCATTAAGTACCTATCTTGACATTGGCGTCCTGATGCAAAAAAATGCTTCAGCACAATACCTTCCTCGCAATAAGTTCGCCTTCAGCTCATCACAATTCCAATAAACATCAACCACTGGGGATCAAAGGGAGGCCCGAACGCGAGCCCCAGACGGCATGCAGATTCTGTCAGCTGTCGACATTCCGGTTCATGTGAAACCGCCCTATTAAAATTGTTGCTCTCCCATACAAAGATTCACATAGACTCATTGTACAGTCAGCGTCATATAGTATGAAACATCCAGTGACCAAAAAGTTCGACACACCATGCTATTTCCATGGTGTATACCTACTCAGCATCATATTGTTTGAAGCATCCAAATCGGCCAAATAGTTCGCGGTAGGTACACCACAGAAATACTATATGGTGTGTCAAACTTTTTGATGACCTTGGATGTTTCGTACTATATGACGCTGACTGTAAAGAACTATTTGGCCGACTTGGATGCTTCAAACTATATGACTGTACCGATGCACGGTGAATGCTACACAAATAATGCTATCTATATTTAGACATCCACCGACTTTTATTGCAATCAATGCCTGCCAAAGTATTATCCATCGATAAACTATTATTTAAAACAAAGAGTAATAACAACAAAATTTCTCCAGCCACATTTAGCTGCCTAATCATACCTACTAGGGTAAAAAAAGAAAATTTGCTTCTTTTCACAGACAGCTTTGTCGGGCGAGCGTCTCGTACAGACACCAAAAAAACCTCGCTTTAGTTTTATATCCTTTTCCTCCTGCATCCGAACTCTCAAGGTACCAGGGACACATGAATCGCCAGGAGACAGCGGGAGTAAATCAAGCGCCAATGGGGCATCCATCACGCGGCGCCGGGCCATCAATTGTGACCGAAATAGAGGAGCACTAAACTTGGAAGCGTCCTCACCTATTCTGCGCGCCTGCCATCGGGAATGCCTTTTTTGATAATATAGCATTTATTTTTAAGAAAGGCCTGATTTTGGGGAAGCTAGAAAGAGATAAAATATCTGCTTTTAGAAAAGTGGATTACCTAAATGTAGAGAAAAATAATAGCGAAATTCAAATTAAATTACCTAATTGAATAAGATGTGATCGATCGACAGTATTTTTTATATTTATTAAATACTAGCTGTTGCCCGCAACTTCGTCTGCATATAATTCGTTTATCGCTATCCCGCGGGAATTACGCAATTTTCCGGGATAAAAAGTAGCCCATGTGTTATTCCCGGCTATAATCTATCTATGTTCCAAATTTCATCCAGATCTGTCCAGCCGTTCTGGCGTGAAAGAGTAACAAACATCCAAACTCACAAACTTCCACATTTATAATATTAGTAGGATTACTTAGGTATATATATATAGTTATTAAATAATACTTAGATTAGACCAGAGTTGGCTGAAGGAAAGGCAAGTACCTATAGGTAGCCAATTTGAGATGATGTCGCCCCAGGTCCGCTGTGAATTTAAATTTTTCGGACAATCCTTTCCCGGGCAAGGAATGAATGGACCAAGCATTTTTAGCCTCTGTCAGGCTCGCAGTTTTATAATTTAAAGGGAAGGCCCTCAAGATTTGACCTATGAGATCTGCTGAGCTATGGGCGGAGGATCTTTGGTTCTGTGCCGCGGGGGAGCTCTCTTTTAGATTTATTTTATTTTTAGTTTAGATTTATCTTGTAGGTATATTTATATTTAGACATAGTTGTTTTTCTTTGAAGTATCATGTAAATTATAATAAAAAAATGACACATTGTTAGTGGATTTACTTGAATTTTGAAAAATGTGTAGAATTTCGACAATAAAGAAGCGTCACCTTGTGATCTAAATGTATTTTTTAATAAACACTTAAGTAAATATCTACTTTTTAGGTATAAGATTCCGCAAAGATTTAAATTAAAATTGTTCATAAGCGAATGATAGGTACGGTGATCTTTTATTATGTGAGAGATTTGGAAATTTTACTGTTGTTAAACAAAATAATCTAAATAAAGAAATATATACACCTAGATACGTTATTAGGTACTGCATTGATAATTAAAGAGGAACCAGTTCCCACTTTTTAAAGTTATTGTTATTATTCTAGATTGAAAATAAATGCATTATTGCAAAAAGACATTCTCTAGCTAGAGCCTAGAGTGCCATGTTTTTAATGAGACATAATGTAGAGATTATAAATAAACATCTACTAACTGCAGATTTCCGTTTTTGTAATGAAGAAACTTACCTAGCTAGAGCGCACGTAAACTTAGATTTAATTATTTTCTTTACCTAAATGTGTTGTAGGTACTAGGTACGCCCGTAATTTTCTCTCTTTCTTAGAATTTCAAAATTGTAAATTGAAACCTGTCTGCATTATTTATGAAACAGAATGATATTAAAAAGGCAGTTCGGTGTTCTAAGTCTAGATAAGAACGAAAAGTTTAGGTATCTACTTATTAAAGTTTTCTACTATACGAGTAAGTAAAAGTATTTGGGAAAATAAAATAAACCAAATCGAGAATGAAAATTAATCCGTCACTAAAAGTTTAGCTCTTGTAATAATGCGTGTTACATATGTATATTTTGATTAGGTAGGTATTCAACGTTAAACAACGAGACGCAGCGAGATTAACAACGAATCATTTTAATTAATAAACCATCAAGTGACACCCAAATTTACAATATCTAATCACAAACAAGATGCCTATTAAGCCGATAGATAAAAATGTCGTCATCAGTACCCGGGCTTGTTACGGGCTACCGAATTAACGAGCCGCACCCGGGGCCGATACCTACCGGGGGCGGCGCGATCAATACCCGGCCGCGAACAGCCCGGCCCAAATACACCCGTCCCACTCTCACAAGCGGAGCAACCACCCAGGTGTGAGGGGGAAAGTAAACGCCCTCCTCATTCGCGGCCTACGGCTGGGAAGGCGTGCGGCCGCCTCCGCCGCCGCCGTCCGCGACTCAGTCGACCGAAGCCTGCGTGCCGCGCGCGTGCGTACCGCGAGTCATGCCCGCGTAGCGCGCCACCATGCTCGTGCCTCCGGAGATGATGGCGGCGCAATCCAAGCTCGTCTACCAGATGAACAAGTACTACAACGAGCGCGTCGCCAGCCGCAAGGCGCAGATCGCCAAGACCATCCACGAGGTCTGCCGCATAGTGCAGGATGTGCTCAAAGAGGTCGAGCTGCAAGAGCCGAGGTTCATCTCCTCGCTCACGGACTATAACGGACGCTTCGACGGCTTGGAAGTGGTATCGCCGCACGAGTTCGAGATAGTCATATACCTGAACCAGATGGGAGTGCTCAACTTCGTCGACGACGGCTCGCTGCCGGGCTGCGCCGTGCTGAAGCTAAGCGACGGCCGCAAGCGCTCCATGTCCCTATGGGTGGAGTTCATAACTGCTTCGGGCTACCTTTCCGCGCGGAAAATACGCTCGCGCTTCCAGACTTTAGTGGCGCAGGCCTGCGACAAGTGTTCCTATCGAGACTGCGTCAAAATGATCGCAGAAACCACCGAGGTCAAACTACGGATCCGCGAACGTTACGTAGTGCAAATAACGCCGGCGTTTAAATGTGCGGGACTGTGGCCGCGCTCCGCCGCGCACTGGCCGCTGCCGGCCATCCCCTGGCCGCACCCCAACATAGTCGCCGAAGTCAAAACGGAAGGCTTCGACTTGCTGTCAAAGGAATGCCTCGCGCTGCAAGGCAAGAACTCCGCGATGGAGGGCGACGCGTGGGTGCTGAGTTTCCTAGAAGCCGAGAACCGGCTTCTACAAGGCGGGTGCCGGCGGAAGTGTCTGAGCACGCTCAAGACGATCCGCGACCGGCACTTGGACCTCCCGGGCAACCCGGTGACGTGCTACCACATGAAGACTCTGCTGCTGTACGAGTGCGAGAAGCACCCGCGCGAGCACGAGTGGGACGAGGCGGCCATCGGGGACCGCATCAACGGCATATTCCTGCAGCTGATCTCGTCGCTGCAGTGCCGCCGCTGCCCGCACTACTTCCTCCCCCACGTGGACCTGTTCAAGGGCAAGTCGCCGACGGCGCTGGAGAACGCCGCCAAGCAGGTGTGGCGGCTGACGCGGGAGATGCTCACCAACTCGCGCGCGTTCGAGAAGCTCTAAGCGGGGACGCCCGGGAGCCGGGACGATACCGTGCGCACGCCTAGTATAACGCGGAGTGAGTGCGCGCAGTGGTTGCTAGCATTTCATCGAGTCATTTTCAGTAGTTATAGATGACTTTTCTAAGACGAGTGTTTGTATCCAATAGGACAGTGCGTATACGAGTGACAGTTGTATATGGAGTTGTGGTTCTCGAATATTCCATTTGGATCAGACTGTAAGTAGAAGGTGATACTATCTAGACTAGGGCCTTTTCAACTATTATTTGTGATATAATGTAAATAGCTTAGTTGTTGTACAATTTTATTAATATTTAATTTAAAAGATACCGTGTATTTATTTGACTGAAGAAACTCTAAGTAGGTAAATATATATATAATTTACAATAAATAATTTGGAAAGAAGATTTTTGTAATTTTACTGCTATCCTAATCAAAATCGGAAAGTAAATTATGGAAATTTACTTAATAATAAATGAATGCGATATTTTAAATAACACCATTAGTTACCACCATTTAGGCAATAACACTAAACTCGTAGATATGTAAATAAAAAACGCACACAAATGGCTTACTTCAGACAAACATAAACTGGATATTTTTGTCAAACGAGCACCGTAACTTTTCATTCAAAGAACCAAGCATTTCTAAACGCACTCGCAAAACCCTTCGCGCAAATGCGCCTAGCGCGCTCCACCCGCTCTAAAACATACGCTTAAGTTAACCATTCAAAACGGCATTCCTTTCCGCCAGGACATTTGTATGGCTCGGCCTACGTATCGAATTACCTCCTCCGCAGTTATATGCCCCTGGTACCAGGAATCGTGTCGGCTCAGGTTACAGTACGCCTGTCCGAGTGCTTTACGATATCTCGTAGGTGTTTAATTGGATGAATAGGCCGGTAAGGTCTGTTGTGATATCTAGTTGAAGCCTTGTAAAAGATCACATTGATTTTTAGATTTTAGCGAGACTATATATAGTGCTTAAATTGAACAATTAACAAAAACCATTTTAAGCTCTTGTAGTCTTAGGTAGGATATGTTCCTTGAAAGCTATACAAACGTGTTGATTTTTAATATTCACTAGATAAATTAACTACGACCCATTTTTAGTTTTAGTATAGTCGATCATGATATTCCTTTATCACCTTATGGTTTGATATCATTTTGTTCGGCATCGAATACTTTATTTACTTGCAGGTCAATGTTAGAACCAGCCTTATTGTTTTATTTCCGATGTAGGAACTGTCATAAATTATAAAAAAACGGTCGATTATTCCTACCAGGTACGTTACATCATATGTAAACCTCGTATATATCAATAATTTCAAACATAAAGAACATCAAGGTAATGAATGAAATTAAGCGATTAAAATCTTAATAAGTTTCACTGCAGAACCACGGCCGACGGAAGAAACACAAAACCATAAATTAAATCACTCTATTTGTAACATTCCCAACAATCGACTAGACAAGCCAACTTTTATTTTTATCAGTTCCACGTATTTTATAAAGTCATAAAAAAATCCTCACGGCACACAAAATCGGGGACAATTCAATAAAAGTCTCAGAGCGGACAGCGGCGTGGTCACCGCGCATAAACTATGCGCCCACGCACCCGTTTGTTTTTGCTTTTACCTTATTTCACATTTAACAGTCGACTCGGACGCAATAAGGTTAGAGCTGCGTATTGTTTTGCTGCAGCCAAGTCGAGGACAAGACCAATAATGGTAATGAGTTACAAGAAAGAACACTAAAGCCGAGTGAGCGGTCGTATCAAAAATCTAGGCTAAAAAGAATCAAATAGCCACGAAATCACTAGCACTTAATCAAATCAGCATATAAATATACGGAAAAAAAAGATGAAAGTCAAACAAGTAAGTAAGTAGGTAAATAGACACCGAATAACAAACCTCATAAACAGTTAGACCACTAAAAGTTTTTTTCCCAAAAACACGACGAGTCGAGAGTCGTAACGTAAAACGGTGAAGTGTCAATTCAATGTTCCTCTAAACCGAGATAAGACAACGCTTCTATTTCATCCATTTTACGAGCAACGTATTCATTTGATGAGAGCCTCGCCTCATTCATTTAATCCCGGTCCAGTTAATTTATCTATATTCGATTTATTTATAAGATCGAACCAAATTCAAATTAGTTTGACGTTTTATTGGATGTTTTTGGCCATTTTACGACTCGTTAATAAATAGGCCTACGTACGGTATTTTACCAATAATTATGAAATTAAGCGAAGACAAAATAAAGAGCAACCATTTTGTTTATCATCTGCAAGTAAAGTCTGTTTCAATAAGGAAGGTATGGCTGTGCTGTACCACTTACATTGGCAACTCTAGAGGTGAGGCCCTCCTTGTGGCACCCGGATATTCAACGATTATCGATTACATTTTAGTACTAACAACAATCGGTTCCATAAAAATATCGGCTACATATAAATTTATAAATACATGCTATTTCAATATAATAAATAATAGTCAAGTCAGTTTCCTACAGATGTAATAATTATAATTCCTACTTTATGCTTTTTGTCAATTTGTGTTTTTTCAATAAAATATTATTTAACTTATTATGTAATTGAAGTTCTAAGGAATCTATTTATTTATTTATTTATGAGGTACCAATAATCTTGATTTGTATTATGTAGCGAGTGCGAAAGACTGTAAAATATTCAGTTCATATTTTTGAAGGTATTGTCTTTGGATTTTCGATTATTAGCGATTTTAACCGATTACCAAATCATACATAGTCACCTCTCTAGTTTTAATGACCTTAGAACGTAACCTAGCACCATCTCGTAAATAATGACATATATTGAAAATTTGTATGTGAAAATTATGTAAACGGAAAAAAACATCGCATATTGATTTATTTCAAAGCAAATCAATTTTCTATTTATTTTGCTGTCAAAACTTTCGTGAACGCTAACAACTACATTCTATAGAGTCTATAGCGAAAGAAACGCGTTACCTAGAGTAGAGCCTTGCGTGAAACCGTAAACGCTTAACCCGTTTTTAATAATCTCTTACAAATAAGTACAAAAACTGATAAATTAATGCCTTTCTAATAACAAACAGCAGTTATAAATAATGTTAATAATAGGATGGGCGGACACGGCGCGGATTCTAACGAGGAGGCGAAAGGGGGCGGCCGCGTGTCACAACACATGAATACAACACACCATTAAAGAAGGGCTTTTCAAAGCGCTTTTTTTTAAGAACATCGTTAATGTCCTGACGAAGACCGTTGGCTGTTTACGAATAATAATTTTGCTAGAGGAGTTGAAATTGCGGAAAGAGGCACAGAACAAATGAACATCCTTAACATTAAACTATCCATAATTAAGAAAACGGTCACTCACATCGCCAATGAATTGTGTTAATAGGTCGATCGTCTGATCGCCTTAAATTATAAATTGTATCTGTAAAAGCGAATCACGACAAAGTCAACATAAACGTTAAAGATCAAAATGAAAATTGTAATATAAAAAAATATCCCAAAAAGAGGATGTCGTTTAATCCAAAATAACTCTCACTCAGCGTACCTCTCTGGGAAGGGGCTTCGTAAATATAAAATAATGGGTTTCCTCAGTTTAACACGGGTTTTAGTACGGCGCGTAAAGATAGGCCTGAGATAGTAAACAGTTTTAGAAGATAATTGGTAGTTAACAACCGCCTCGGGGTGACTGATGCTTTTATTGATTCTGATTATGGTTATTAATTAACAGTTAGTACCAGCAATAATTTACAAGCTGATCCTATTCAAACAACAATAATTATATTTTATTTCCACTTCTATCTGTGGGGCTTGGAAATTGAACATAAGAGTGATAGTAAATTTTGTTTTACACGCATAGTCGGTCGGGGGATACCTATAAAGCGATTATGTTCATGCACCATATACTTCGTTGTGTTAATTACAATGATAGGTGACGATGTGAGTTATTTTATAATGAGGATCCTGCTGATAATATGATTAAATCAAGAAATAAGTCAGTCTTTCTGAAATAGGAGATTAGTTATTAGGGATTAAGAAAATTATATTTTGCTAATGAGCTACATAAGTTACTTTAGGTATAAGTTGTGCTCTATCGCGCAGACGCATTGCATCTCTGTCCTCTAGATTAGTAGGTATCGCAACTTTCTCTAATTTCTTTGGAAATAAATGATAATTTAAACTGAGGTATTTCAGAAAAAAAATTATGTACACAAGCATAGTCCTATGACATATAGAACTTTTAAAAATGTGCGACATCTGTCCGTTGATCGTTTCTCGGTCGTGCCCGCCATGATTGGCCATTAACCGCTAATTTCTGATACCAGGCGAGCATAGCCGCCAGCCAATCAATCACTTGATTGCACTTTAGGCCCATTAAACGTGGGCGCTTCATGGCTATTGCAACAATAAAATGAACGGACTCGCCTACACGTTCAGACAACACGCGGTGCATCCTTACTACTGTTCTCAGAGAAT
Source organism: Pandemis cinnamomeana (assembly GCA_932294345.1). Classification (NCBI taxonomy): domain Eukaryota; kingdom Metazoa; phylum Arthropoda; class Insecta; order Lepidoptera; family Tortricidae; genus Pandemis; species Pandemis cinnamomeana. Next base: position 12,495,712 of record OW028721.1, read on the forward strand.
ACAATGATAATTAAGTTCTTATAATTTAAGCCTTGAAAGCTCTACAAAAATTATCAAAATAATGTGGCTTTCATAGTAGTCCTGGCACATATCAAGTTATTACAAGTCTTTTAACGCATACGAATCATGCGCATCAAATCGGGTCGCATCAGTATGCGGCGAGCGCGGCACCGGCGCCGGCGCCTGCTCTGTCACCAAATAATTATTAATATCAAGAATCACGTTTAAATAAAACCCATCACTTTATGGTTTAGGTACCAAATTCAGAAAATCTTGCTTGTATATTTTTTTTAACTCTGCTTACAATATCGCATTTCAATGGAATAAAAGTACTTAGTTGGTATGTAAGTGCCCTGTTTTAAAGAAGACTAATTTTCATTGAATATTTTTGCAAAATGATACATTTTGCTAAATGTGTAGGTACTATCAAATGATCATTTACATCAAGGCAACATAGTGAGTAATGTCTGTGAAATTACCGTAAACTGATTATTCATTACTGCAATTGTTGTTATGGACAATTATTTTAAAAGCTTACGCACAGTAAAATATTTTTTAATACATATATAAACAGACGTCCAAATGCGAAGGTTGAACTTCGAAAGATTTTAAAAGCACATATGCGAAAATGCCACTCTAAAGGAGTGGAAAAATGTGCTGAATTTGAAATACGGGTAGATTAGATGAAAATTACATTAGGAATACACATAATCTAGTCAACTACTTAGTCGAAAATTTCTCTTATCTTAAATGATAATGATCTTTGTTCATTGTACAAAAGTTAAATCAGTCTTATAAGTTAAGCATATCGGAACAAACAATGAGGTACAAAATTCTGGCAAAGTGATTAGGTATACTCGTATCATTTAGGCATTCACGGTATTTACTACCAGAGTTAAAATATGGACATAAGGGTCTAATGAAAACAACTGGAAACATTGTACTAGTTAATTATCTATTATAAGTAATAGCCGTGGTCATGTCACGTCCAGACACAGATTCATCAAGGACATCAGTAAACTCTTTACTATACGGCAGATAGTACACGGAATAGAAAAAAAAAGAGTTAGTGGAATTAGCTTGACGAAATAATTAATTTATCCGAATTTCATATGCCATAACGGTTCCACATCCAAGCATCACTTCATGTGCCTCGTCAACGCAACCACGAGCACTGACTAAAGGTCGATTTACATCAAACGAGCGAATGCTCATTCTATCCCCACTACATCAAATTCTTCTAGTGTAAACAGGCGTAGAGCATTCTTTCGTTGTTCTTAGTGCGTTCGCAAAGATTCTATAGAATATTCTAAGAATGCTCGTTCGCTTGATGTAAACGGCGCAAGAGCGCGCGAACAGTTGCTTAGAGCGTTCTAGCGTGTTCGGACGTGCTCGCGCCACTGAGCGGTCTTTTCAAAGCGTTCTTGTGTTCTAGCGATTGTTTACGTATCTTATCGATTAAAAATCAAAATCCTCCGGCGCCATTCTACAAAAGTTTTGGAATTGTCCACTTTCTTCTTGTTTTCGCATATCCGTCATTGTTTCACCTACATTATCCAGTGTCCTTCGATGCATTAAATTTGTAACCCACCAACGTCTCTTCCTTCTTTTATTTTTGAGTTTTCGCGACAAAATAATAAATGCAGCACTTGCAATAATGATATCGCTGTCAGAGTCCGACATAACGAAGCACTACCAATACTAACCACAGACAGAATTGACACGAATGAGCAAAGAACATTCGATCTAGCTTTTGTTTACACTAAAAGATTACGAAAGAATGCTCTTGTTCTAGATCTAGCTCTATGTTCGTTTGATGTAAATCGATACCTCTAGCTTTCGTTTACACTAAAAGATTACGAAAGAATGCTCTTGTTCTAGCTCTAGCTCTATGTTCGTTTGATGTAAATCGACCTTAAGAAGAAGTAGAAGATTGTACTGTTTAGACTTATCATCGCACGGCAAAACGTCAGCGAGCCATGGAGACGACGTCATCACTACATAGTATAAAACAAAGTCGCTTTCCGCTGTCTGTTCCTATGTATGCATAGATCTTTAAAACTACGCAACGAATTCTGTTGTAGTTTTTTTTTGATATATAGAGTGACTCAAGAGGAAGGTTTATATGTATAATTCTACGCGGACGATGCCGCGGGCAGAAGCTAGTTAGCAATTAAATCCAACTTCTATTCATACTCATCAATTTCTTAAAGTAGTTTAATTTTATAATCAAGGACAATTAATGTTGAGTATAATACACGAGCAAAAATACTGCATCACTTCCCATACAATGCGGTGTTTTTGCTTGTGAGTATATAACAATCCTTTCAAATGAGCTTGTAATCTAATAGGAAAATAATTTTATTTATAATTTGAATCGCATACGGCTCACGATTTTTAATCACGACCGCTATAAAGGCATTTTAGAATTAAACAAATGAGTGTCGACTCCATGGCACGCTAATGTCTTCCCAAGCAATGAAAAGTCCGATGCCTGCGTAGTTATGTTTGCCATAATGATTATGTGCCACTTAGGTTAGTTTAGTTTTACAACATCAAGCTCATTCCGAGCAATGTGACGGCAAGGTACGACTCCCCCGTGACGCGGCAGCATGGGCGAGCTATGTCCTCTCTAGGCTCAGATATCAGACAACAGAATCCAGATGTTCAGTCTCTAGATTATTTGTGCTTTACTTACGTAGTCAATAAAGTAAAATAAATAAATTGTTTATTTGGGCAATAATCTCATTAAATCATTAAACAATAAAAATAAAACAATAAAATAAAATAGGTTGTTACTAATGAATTTGGACCATTAATGTAGTCTGATTTGTCATTTATTTGATAACGATTCTAAACAATCAACTGTTAAAGAGAAAAAAGAGTTATCGATGGCTCTTATGGCGAACAGCACATAGCAAACATTCATGTCATATGAAATTATGACAAATTATATCGGAACCATAATTTAAACAACAAATTAATTGGAGTCTAATAAAATCATTCAGGAAAGTTTTTGTTACGTCACGACATCGGTTCATGTAGCCGAATGATTACAAACAGCAGCCCTAAGAGTTTCCTCTCCCAACTACCCGGTTACGGCGTATAGTCGATAAAGATTATAATTCAATTGTTTTACAGTTGACAGCTTGCGCAATGCGGCCATTAGAATGCATCGATTCCGCGCAGCCGCGTCGCTATAACGTGCAGGATTCACGGCGCAGGCGCGCGCCCGGCCTGTAGCTAAAGACACAAATATTACCTACTTAAGAGGAAAAGGTTTACTAATACAATTCGTATCATAGACTATAGGAAAAGGATGAAGTGGGGGTTATATATTTATAAGATTTTATTTAACTTGCAATATCGTATTTTCTAATGCAAAATAGGCTTGCGTTTGACCACGATTTGACGCCGACGAAGTGAAGATGTGATTTAAGATTAAGCACGTTTAACAAATGACCCAGAAACCTTGGAGACGGCCAGATTGCCACGGGCATTGACATGTTCGAGTCATAGTTTTTTGGATATTATGATTAGATGATCATGTAAGCTGTGACACAGGCCAAAATACTAAGAACACGCACTTATATGTATACGTAGAAGACCGCCTCTCGTAGGTCAGGAAGAATAGTAAGGTCTAAGCTCCGAGCGCGCCACTTGTAACGGGCTGAAGAATAATTTGCAATTTCTTAATAGATAGAAATAAAAGTTCCAACTCAAAGCGACTGAATTAACAACGCACATACAAAATTCTTCACACTTAGATGAAATTTAGCATAAAGAATCCTTTCATAATGCTATCATAATAAAGGACGGATTTTGTAAAATTCCCACGGGATATAGTTTGCCAACGGAAGCGAAGCGCGGGTATAAGTAAAATATGCCAAAGGAAATTTCATATGATCACAACTATGCTAACCGTGGCCTTTAGGTCTTGTAACCGGTAAGGGATATAGACGTGATATGTGTATGTGTATAATGTATGAACTTTCATATTAGCATTAAATTATTGGAGTGTTTCAGCAAAGCTAGATCCAAGCGGGACCATAAGGCGCGCGCGGCGACCAATCTCAATGCAATTGCAAATATTACAATTCGCCGATGAATAATGCAACGCGGCGGGACGATATTTATTCGATTGCCGAACGTTATGCGCATAGCGAGTGTAACCTGTCGTAGGTTGCTCTTGCGCAGGTGACCTGGGAGACCTCGCTTTCAGAGCTGGAGTACGGTGTGGCAAGTTTGTAACAGCCAACGCGCACCACCGGTGAGACAGGTGTCATAAACAATTATACCGGACTGTTATTGTAATAAAATTAAAAATAGCTACAATTTATTTAGCAATCGTATAAGTTGGTAAAGTAATATTGGAGCCGATAAGTGCTCTGAAGCGAGTACCTACCTACTCGTATTATTAGTTGGTTTATGATTATTTTACAAAAACACATTATTTTGGATAGATAGATAGGATAAAACGGTTATTTGGTACTGCCAACACGGACTTATTATAAAATAAAACGTATAAAACAAAGTCGCTTTCTCTGTCCCTATGTGCCTATGTCCCTATGTATGCTTATATATCTTCAACACTACACAACGGACTTTGATGCGGTTTTTTTAATAGATAGAGTGATTCAAGAGGAAGGTTTTTATGTACAATTCTACGCAGACGAAGTCGCGGGCAGAAGCTAGTAGTTAATAAACTCATATATATTTCGACTTTCAGTTATAACCCGTAACGGATAAAGACGTGATTTGTGTATGTGTGTGTCTATTCAGTGGACGGATTAACTTGGAATTTGGTATGCAATGCAGTCTAAAAAAAGTACAATTAGCAAAAAAGCTATTAAAATAGATTTTTTAACAAAATATTTTCGCGTGGTTACATGCTTACTGACTCTACAAACATTGCCTTCCCGGCTCTACTCAGATCTCTAGTACATCAAAAACACCAGATATTATATTCTATTTTTACTAAAACACCAAGAACGAGAATTGGGCAAGTGGCTCACTTGACTGTAAGTTATCACTGCTGCCCATACACAATTGCAACAACAGAGTGCAGACATGTAATTGACTCACGTGACCGTGATTTCCCCCGCTGTCCTATTAACAGCATTCAAACACAACAGCGCAAGCACTGCTGTTACGCGGTAGGATTAGCGAGTAACGTGGTATTAGCGATCCGAAAGGACTATAGCAGGGCCGAATGGTCCCACCACCAGCAGAATACTAAGTGATCCACTTAAAAAATTTAGTCATAGTTTCAGGACATGCTAGGTGTCCTAATCCTGAGCAAGTCTCGCTGCTTTAGCCTTCAGTCATTGTATTACAAATTCTAGAATATAAATTCAGACCGTCTAGACGGCGGAAATGTTAAAATCTAGATCAGGAACGTCGGATGCATGTAAGAATGACTTGGATCCAAGATCATTGAATTGATTATCTCCATATGCACTGGTTAGTGGCTATTCTAGGCGCGTTAGTAAGTTTATATATGTCTTACTCACATGTCGTTGCCGTGGTAGCCTCTTAGTTTGATCTACGGCCTCTCAAGCAGAAGGTCGTGGGTTCGAACCTGAGTTCGCATCTCTGAGTTTTTTGGAATTTATGTGCGAAATGTTATTTGACATTTATCATGGGCTATTTGGTGAAGGACAACAGCGTAATGAAATCTGGAGTAACACACCTGCGGGGCAATTCAATGGTGTGAAGTTCCCAATCTGAATTGGGTCCGCGTGGTCACTGTCCAAGCCATGGCATTATGAGAGGTCTGTGCCCAGCAGTGGGACGTACATAGGCTGGAGATGATGATGATGATTGATGACTTATTCGCATTATTAATAGTAAAGCGAGTGAATGAATTCTAGAAGAAATGCAATTTATAAAAAACATTATTATGCCTCCCTGTTGAAAGACACATGCGTTTATCTATAGCACTTGGTTATCTTTTGACTTTATTACAAGAGAACATAAAATTTTATAAATTGTTATTAATACTAAACTATATTTACAGAACATTTAAGTAAATATCAGTAAGGTATCATCTGTTTAAAATAATAACTTTAAGTTAGTAAAAGGAAGCAAATATCACATTTATTTTGGTTTAAACAACACTTTTGCCATTACAATAAAAGAACACGAGTGAACGAATTGAATACTTACACATGTATATAAATAGATTGTTAAACACATCAGCCTCCTTTGCGCCCAGTCGGGTAATTAAAACAGAGAAGTGGAGAAAGGGATGAGAGACGAGCAAGTTTTTTATCCTGGACGTGTTGACCGTGCAACAGTGGTCACGAGATGCCCTCTGGGTCATCACCCGCGTAGCCAAGCTTTTAAAAACGCCGCATTTAAATCTGTATAAGAATTTCTTACTAAGAAATCAGGAGCTAGGAGGCCACAGAGAAAGTCTCCGAACCTAGTCACTACAACTTTACCGCATACGCGGTTGAAAATGATATAAAGTCAACAAACCCGACGAGCGGTTACGCCGGTTGGCTTAACATTCAATGCGCATTGCATTTCGAATTGTCACATGTCACGGACAATTGTCGCGTTGGTGAAATGAGGGCCTGTGGTTGGTTGGTTTAGTCTGATTGAACACGCCTAAACAGATATTTGATCGTAGTTTAGGATTCAAAGTTAAGTCACCCCTCTAACGTTGTAGGTACACTTTGAAAATTGACAAATGTATGGAAAAAAAATATGTAGCGAAAATAAATGTAGCGAAAGTAAAGCCAACCACCTGCTGACATATGCCGGAATAATTCTGAAAGACCTCGTATGATGATGCGGCGGCGAATAAACACATACATGCATACATATATCACGTCTTTATCCCTAACGGGGTAGACAGAGCCTAAGGTAACAAAACCTTAAGGCCACATTTAGCATGATTAGGGACGTACCTATAGCTGGAAAGGGAAATCAAAATAGTGATGGGTTGCTAGCCACATCGCCTATAACATGAAGACTTTCGCCCATTCCCTAGATGGGCTTTTACCATCTGCGCGGGAAGAGAAGCAACTGGTAAATTCTATGTTTTTCCTTTACTCCCAGACCAGCATGGAAGAACACACAAACACAGTATCTTACAATTGATACGGCATACGTCAACAGGCGGTTGTCGTGTAACCGAGCATCCCAGAACATGTTTTTCACAATTTCATTATACTGATAAGCAAAAATAACGGGTCACTTCTCATACAATTTCGCATGGGTAGTAACCCGTTATATTTACTCGCCAGTACATCTTAATTGTGGTTGGTTGACAAATGCTTCCTTGCATTGGTCGATGCCTAAAGAGTACGGCGTTAAGGAGGTGACTTAATTCTCAATTCAAAATGACAATGAAAAACCTCTACAGGAGTTTTCACAATTAATGTAACCTAGCCACCTACCTGCTGAGATGTTTTGTTATGCATCTTTGATACTCACTGTTGAATTTGTTTATAATTAATTAACTGATGCCCGCGACTGCGTCCGCGCAGAATTAAATACAGCCTATGACACTCACAACAATGTGGCTTTCAATTGGTAAAAGAATTTTCAAAAGTTCATTAGATTCAGAGATTACCCCCTACATCCTCACAACCTCAAAAACTCACAAACTTTACATCTTTATAATAATTATTATAGATAAATTACGAAGAAGGCGCAGTGTACGTTATCGCAATCTCATTCATCAATCCACATCAAACAGTATAAGATAGTGATAGACAGACTGGTTTCAAATAGGATAAGTTCAGCCGATCAAAGAATAGGTACTATAAAATATCGTAGTACACGGCGTATCATATTAAAGTAGGTAACAAAACACCTGGGCTTAATAACGTATAATAAGAGATCGCGTCGCGCGCGCTCGCGCGGGTAACGCGGCGCGACGTCGCGCGGCGGCCCGCTGCCGGCGGGAGCGAGAAGCGGGCCCATGGGCGGTAGCGGGGCTGAATGACTATTGTCCGTACAATCGGAATCCAGTCTGTCTATAATAGCCCTTACGCAGCGTCAATTGATTTGTAGCATTTTGATTTCCACGATCGCTGATAGTCAAATCGGTATGGCGCGATTTACAGCACATTATTGCCACATGCTAATCCCATACAATAAATTATTCTATATTCTCCTAGCTTTACTGGTACTAAAAAGTCATAGGTATAGTTTCGTTATTCACGGTAACTTTTTGAGTAACTATAATATAGACCGACCGCTTAAATGAGTCCTCGAACGCGCGGCTGCGGGGCGCGGGGTAGGACGACAAAGGGGACGTCTCTCGGTGCGGGCGAGTAGTGCGCCTTCCGCCCGCACCTCTCTCGGCCCTTTTAGTCGTGACAACTAATAATGAAGTGTGATTGCCGTGATTAGTGAGGAAGTATTCAGGCAATAGCAACAAAAAATGGTTCTCGCTGTAAGTGGAGCTCGACGTGGTGCGTTCGCGCGGAAAATATTGAATATTAGTACAAACGGAGCGGCTCCACCAAATTATTACAACGCATTGTTGCCCCGGATGATGTTAGGACGCCGCCCCGGCCCGCATTGTGCACCACAATAAGCCTTTATTCTTTCAAAACGCTTGAGTAACTCTAAAATGCGCAGTTACTTAGATAAGATTTTACAACAATTACGTGTAGCGTGAGACGAATTACATATTTATACAATTAAATTTCAACCAACAGAGCATATTTAAAAGCCTTATGCGAGACCAAGTATTTATAAAAAAAATATGATCAGGAATTTCGGCGCAAAAATATCACATCGAAACAGAATTCGCAAAACTTTTTTACTGCGTTTCCCAGCGATAACAGGCGACGGCCAAAAGCATTTCTGTGTCGTTCTGCCAGAAATAAAAAAAAAAACAGGGCGACCGTGACGCATCCGACGACACATTTTTCAATATCGACGAAAAAAAGATAAATTGGGCAAAACACGAAGCGAAGATACTCGCTATCTTGGATCGGGCCTTTATCGGGGCCGTTTTATTATTCCGAATTTAAAATGCATAAAAAAAAACATTCTGCATCTGCTCTATTAATAATTTGAAATACGATTTTTAAAATTATGTCTGGCCAGTTATCGTCGCTATTGTTTTAAGGAGTTAACGCATGGCCTGCTAGAGGGAGACAGTTTATGGGTGAGCTCGGTCTGTGCGAGCAGGACGCGCGTCGCTATGATGGACGGGCGACGTCGCGCGACGCGACGGGCCCGTAGCTCATGCGCCCGCGCATACTATCTCATCCCCATCACTGAAATAAACTTTCATTTACTTTTTATGCATCCCGGGTATATTTAGATTTTGTCGCAGCGTTAAAAAAAGTGTTAAGTGGATGATTTATATTAAGTGCGGTTGGTTATGGGCGGCTTCCGGCGTAATTGTCTACTGAACCCGCTGACCTCCATTAGGGCGGCGCAGGCGACGAATAATTCATTTATTTCAAGTTTTTCTTGTCGGCAAAGCCTCAAATATTACAGTTACGATGACGTTCTATGACTTCATAACACTTCAATATTTATATTCACAGACATACTTCGTAAATGCAGAGGAATGCTTTAAAGTAGCTAGGATTATGCTCAATAGGTACTTGCTTTGAATATTTTATTTTCCAGATTTCAAAGCATTCATTAATGAATCCTGTGTCGTCTGATAAAATTTTGATACTCGTTTGCAATTCTTATTTTTTTAAATAACCTACCTATAGTTAATAATAATGTACTTATTACAGACGATAACTCCGTTTATTTCTTTGTGCGTTTGTTTTTGGTATCTATTATATCTTTTTGGTATGTAGGATCGTCTCTTGAACCCGACTAAGCTCAATAGGAAATAACTTAAGTTATGATAGATGAAAAAAACAGTACATGACCGTTGTATTTATGTAGTACTGTATAGAACTGAGTTTGCTAGGCAAACGTTTATTATTTGGTATTTGCTGAAAATTAACCTAAGTAAGCCACCCGACTAGGTTTTAGGATTTAAGCATTAGCAGATAAAGCAGATACCTCGAAAGCTTAGCAAAATGTAAAATTAAATATTTCGCAAATCATCATGAGCACGTCCCACTGGGCACAAGCCTTTTCTCATAACGAGAGGGCTTGAGCTGTAGTTCCCACGCAGACCCATGTGCGGATTGAGAGCTTCACACAGACCATTGAATGTTCTCGGAGTTTTTTGCAGTTTTCCTCACGATGTTTTTCTTTACCGAAAAGCTAAAGCTAAAGCTAAGATAAATTACAAACGAGATTTCGTACAGAGATTTCGAAACTCTGAGGTGCGAGGCCGGGTACGAGTTCGAACCCACAATCCTTTGTTTGAGATGCCATAGGTCAAATCACTAGGCTACCACAGTTTTTTAGTAAGTCACACGCAAGACAGGCATCTGCCCAGTTTTACATAGGTATCGTCGATATGTTTTGAATTGAACATAATAAACCACTTACTAGGTACGACTAAAGATTCTTAGATATGTAAGTAGTCAATATGTCAACTTTACTTGTAGGATTATGAACAAAAGTGCGATATGGAGATAAACTTTTAAATGTAAACGTTATTATTTTATTATTGGGAAATAAGAGCTGCTACATACCGGACCTCTAGAACACGTCATAAAAGTGTTTAAACAAGTAAAACTATTCCTTAACGTTTTATAACCGATCAACGTGCAGTTGATATTCAATATAGCAAGATCTTTGTTGATAAAACTATTCTCAAATTGTACACGACGCTGTGAAAGGAGTTAGTTTACTATTATCTGCCAGATTTACAACTATCGATGAAGAATAACATAAAGTATACAACAACGTCCCGGTGTTAGTGAGCAGTCCCCCCAGAGGGCGCGGCGGGCGGTAGGCGCCGACGCAGTTCTGTGGCTCACTATAAATGTAAAATATGATGAAGTAGCATTAGGATTTGAAGGTAATTAACAAATGATTAATATTTGACGCATCGTATCGTAAATATCTATGTGATATTATTTCAATTACTAAATTTTAAACCTTATCAAAACATTATCTAGATCTAGATAACCTTTAAGGACTTTAACAATGGTGTCTCAAAAAATACCAGGATCGCATAAATCAAAGGAATCAAAGATTCTAAAAAGACAACTCTTAAGACAACTACGACGAGCCGCAGCCGAACAACAAACCAGTTACAAATGGAAAGTACTAAATACAAAATCTGGCAGCAAGTAGCGCAAAAGCGCGATCAAAACAGTGTTTCAATTATTCATTTAGTTGCACTTCAAGTAGTCGTTTCAACAAAAGCCTTGAACTATTTTAAGAAAACACTTTTAAAATTTTAAACGCCGCTTCCGAAACGGCACTTTTGAACTTAATAAAAACGAAGTATGCTTTAACTTTAAAACATAAGTGGCAGCAACACAGGGGACAGGAGTAGCAGTCAAGTGTGATCGCTCTCGAGTGGAGCTACAGATGGTATCATTACGCTATTCAATCGAGGACAGCACTCATCGCTAATTTAGGGGACCAGGAGAGCATAATAAAAGAGGACGTTTATTATCATTGTTCACAACACATGCTACGAGTGCTAATGCGTCTCACGGAGCGTGAATCACTAGCGGATTGCTGCATTATAACATGCGATGGGCGATCAGTAAATAAAGAAACAGCCGCAAACGCAAACGATGACAAAATTTCATTAGAGTTGGCAGTCATACTTTTTTTATGAACACGTTATGTGGTGGATTCCGATTATTTTATTAGTGCTAACGAACTCGATGATAAAGTGCGCAGGCACTCGGTATAAACACAAAACAGCATTACACGCAAAATACAACTGCGCTCTCCAATAAACTGTCATACACTGACGCGTAGCATCACAAACTTTTTTCCTTAGGGTAACGTAATGAAAACAAATGACAACGCCTCACGCGCGTCCCATAAAAAAACAATTCATGGGTGTACGAAAATAACGACAAGCGGCGTGCATTCTATTTAATATTTCAGTTTTGTTTGAATAGCAAACCGTATTTTTCCTACACGCGACTGTAGTAAATTATCTTACACTGTTATTAAATTATCCAGTAATTGCAACATGGTGTTAACGTGAACGTTTTGCGTTAGTTACTATGGTTAGCGCGTTACAGGCGTCTAAAGTACCAGGTATCCATGATGTCAAAGGAGGTTCTAATTTACGGCCTCTGCTAATGGAAGAAAAACATTAAGCGCGTCGCCTTGAAGCGTTTGCATATTAATAGAACAACACCAGGTGCACTTAACTTCCTAAAGGTAATTCCTTAATAGCCGGGATCATTAAGGGACCGGGACGTCACATAATTTAAAAAGAAAATTTCATTGTTAATTGATTGTAATTGGTTGCTTTTTGATCGATCTGATACCGAAATAGATATATTATAAAGAGTGATACTTTAACATTAATAGAATTAGATTAAGTATTTAACGTTACCAGCTCAAAGTTAAATAAATCCTAAGCCTATGAGTTGTCCACTTTTTATTGAAAAACGCTCATTCATGTTTGGGGACTACTCGGACCCTCAGATATCGATTTTGAAAACAATCAGCCCAAAAACTAAAGGTTTCAAAATAGCGGCCACTTTTTCCATTTTTGATAAATGATTCATGTTTGGGGACCACTAGAAAAAATAGGCAGATATGACGAAACTGTAAACATTTCGTTTTAGCTAAAAAACGGCTCGACAAACGTTGGGACTAGGAAAATAACCTCATAGTACCAATAAATATCAGCTGTTTTAGACTTGCGACTGTTTTTAGTCCCAATAGATGACACGCTTGTTTAACAAATTATCACAGTAACAATTAACGAAATCAACATCTAGTGACTTAAATATCTTCCCGTACATTCTAGCTTCAACGTAATTATAAAATATATTAATAACTTACCATTCAAGTATTTTAAACAAGTCACCAAACACGAGCAAAGCTTTAACAAATACCTAAGAAAATGTAGAGATTGATTGCTCATGACAACGTCATCGCAAATATTATGCATAAATTGAGAATAGGTTCTGTATTTTATATTTTGGTGTGTCTTTCTTTCATGAAGGGTGCGATCTTATCTTTTATTAAATCAGGCGTTACTTTGCAGAGGTCAATTTCAATAAACAAAAATATTTTACTTTGCTACTCCGCTACTCAAGTTAGTTGAGTAGCGGAGTAGCAAGGTAAAAATTTTTTGTTCATTAATCTTATCTTACTTATTGCAATTAAAAGTGTGAATGACGAGTACCGCGTCGAGCACTAGTACTTCTACCTTATTGTATTATTGCAAGGAACATAAGTACATGACAAAATATAAAAGCACAAACACAAAAGCAATAATCCGTCATGTTTATCACACCACTAGTATCTTTTAAGAACAAAAGCAAACGCCACGCCAAAAACAATCCACCCCTTCATACAACAGAAACCCTTTGAATAATTCGCCAGGGAACCAAATTAAAAAGCATAAACACAATTCTGCGCCGCGGACGCACTAGCCCTCCGCCCTCGGCTCGCATGCTTTGTGATAGACAAACGCAATTTGTTAAAGCATTAAACGGGTTAAGGTGCCATTTTCTTTGAAACTGTCACATTTTGGACGTAAACTGCTCGTATCTATATTATGGCTACAGCTTTGTAGGACCCATATTAGTACGTACTTACGTACGTATTAGTACGTGTAGTGTTCGTACGTGGAGTACGACGTTGGTTTGCATGTGTAACAGTTGTGTTCATTAAACTTTGATAATGATCCCGTAGAGGGATCGAAACGCGTCAGTGTTTGTGTGGTGTAAGGGATAATTAAGTTTGTGGGATTTATATGTGTTTTATTGGCAGCAGTGGAGGGAGGGATTGCATGAAAAACATATATATTTCACACAGGCTTGGTTATTTTGCACGTGAGTAGCGGAGTAGCAAAGTAAAATTTTTTGTTCATCCATATTAGTCAGTCTGTAGTCTGTTCTGTCTGTAGTTTTTACAGTCGTGAACCGCGAATTTTTGAACCACTTGTCATTGTTCGCAATTTAGCCGGGTAATCAATGACCGATGTTACCGACTAGCTGACAGCAATTCGATTTGCATTACGCCATTTACAAAACGTTACGTAGTGTAGGACGCCCTCCGGCCAGGTGGGATGACGATCTGCGAAAGGCTGCAGGTAGATGCTGGATGCGTCAAACTGAAGACAGGGCGCTATGGCGCTCATTAGGGGAGGCCTATGTCCAGCAGTGGACTAATATAGGCTGATGATGATGATGATGACTTACAAAATATTGTTGAGTGGCTCAACAATGCCGGTTCGAGTCTGTAGCTTGTTTCATCGATCTGTGGCGCCACAAGCAAAGCTTGAGGTATTAATGTCAAATGATTATCAACGGGATGGGATTAGCTCTCATTCAAAGCGGAAATTGCTTTATACATTAAGACGTCTGCAATTATCATTCCTGGCGTTGTTTTATTTAAATTCTTAATTTTATTATCGTTTCTACAGATTATAGGTACATAAATAAGACATTTTGTTGACATATTCAATAACAATAATATTTCAAAGTCACCTCTTGTTCGATCAAACGTACTGCGTTAGTACTTACTAACACACTTGTCTTACTACAAACATCCGAAACTATATCTACATATAATACAACCGTAATTAGAGTTAGAACCTTAAACTTTCACAATGTACGCGTATGTATGACCGATAACAACAAATAATAAAAACAAAATACAAATTATAAATACCAAAACAAAATCGTCCCCAACCTGCTAACTAGTTTTATTAAATCAAACGAAATTCTTCAGCAAGTGTTTGATGACTTACTTTCTTCTTTTCAGAATAAAGTTTTGAATTAATCGAATAATGGAAATTTCCGACGGGTTCGCTAGCTTAACGCCTAAATGACAAGATACTGCTTTGATAGAAATGTTATGTTAAAAGATAGAGAATATGTAAGTATTTTCTAGTCCCGTATGAAGATATTCATGAATGTGGATGAAGCGAAGGAAGTATGTTAGAATCGTAGCAAGTGGAACACTGCCTACCCCTGTGGGAAGGAGGAGAAATCATCGACCCAGCGATACAATGTCATGCGACTTGGAATCCTCCAAGCAATATCAATTTCTTGCAAATCTTAACACTGGGCTTTATGAACCTTCAATGTCTCACGCTATTTGCTAAAAAAAAATCCCTATGCTTCCTGCCTTCTCTTGCCCTGTGTAGGAATAGATAAGATATATGATGGCTTCAGGTCTATCGACGGAAGCGCCTGCGCAGTCCCGCGGGACCGAGCCAAGCAATGAACGCAGGGTTGTCGAATCACTACATAGTATAAAACAACTAGCGACCCGCCCCGGCTTCGCACGGTATATTATGCATGTATTATACATATAAACCTTCCTCTTGAATCACTCTATCTATTAAAAAAATCCGCATCAAAATCCGTTGTGTAGTTTTAAAGATATAAGCATACATACGGACTTGGGGACAGAAAAAGCGACTTTGTTTTATACTATGTAGTGATGATAGTGATGTAATGATGTAGTGATAGTGAAGTCGCTTCCCGCTGTCTGTCTGTCCCTTTAAGTCACTTTCTCTGTCCCTATGTCCCTATGTATGCCTAGATATTTAAAACTATGCAACGGATTTTGATGCGATTTTTTTAATAGATAGAGTGATTCAAGAGGAAGGTTTTTTTATGTATAATTTTACGCAGACCAATTCGCGGGCAGAAGCTAGTAAAGTTTAAAACTCTACTATTGGTTTGAATCCCAGTAGCGGTAGGCACTTGTATGATGAATACGAATGTTTGTACGTATCCGAGGATAAATATTTATAATTTAAATTTGCATACGTTACGAATGATAGTTAAAAAGTATTAATTTTCTATCCATTATATATCCAATACAACCGACATTCTACAACTAAAGCATAAATACGTCATCGTCAATACAATATCATATACAGGCAGGCATCGAATTACTAGAAAATCACCGAAGTGGAAAACGAGCTTTAAAATATTCGATATGCCTTCCACGATAGCGTTTAATCCACATATTCAATTGTAATTCTATAAATATGTACACGTCTGTACTTTCTATTATTTAATATACACATTTACATCAACCAGAGACAGCTTGCTACATTTAAAAAGTGCTGGCTTCCGCCTGTGGTTTCGTACAACCATAGCTCTCCAATTCTCATTTACCTGCCTGCCTGCCTGTCCATCAAATTTTCAAAGACAATCGCATCGTATTTGTCTTGCAAAAATTTGTGTATAAGAAGCAACCCTAGCAACAAAGCAGGGTCCGCGGCATGTTGTGACTCCGCCGCTTCCCGCGTATAAATCACACGTCTAATGTATCGAAATGACGCACCAGCAAGTGTAACTACCCTAGCAACCGTCACAGAAAAACTCGCTTTCCACCCTAGGGCAAAGTCGCAATTCGCTTGAAGAATCGAAGTACACTGGATTAGTATGTATTAAAAATTGGATGGGAGCGATTTCATTTTAGCCTTATTTCTAAATGTGTTAGGGTGCATTTTCGTTGAAGCGCAGAGCATAGTCGTGGTTTCATAGAGTGCAATGCATACACAAAAATGCCTCTACGTTTGAAAACATGATCCCGCTCTTTAAGAGCTGGAGTTAAGAGTTAATATTGAATGTTTTTGGGTTTTGGGACAGTAAGGTGCAGCTTGGTCGATTTGTAATCCACATGAAAGCTTTCGGATTAGTGTTTGATGACATCATTATTTTTCAAATGACGATCGTGTTGCGATTTTCTGCGCCCCGAGGGCCAAGGGGGCGAAAAATGCGGTGTTTTTTTTTATTCAGAAAATCGTGATTTATGGTTGTAGTGCAATTTGGTAAGTAAAGTTTGCATTTTGGGGAATACATGAGAACATTAAGGTAGATTGGCCGTCCAAGTACCTACAATATTTTTTTTAAAGAATATTTTTTATGCTGTAGCTAAGACGTGACATGAAAAGTGACGTTTTTTTTGTTGAATCAGTTTTAGTAATTAAGCAAGGAATGCACAAAATTAAAATAAATTAATCTCCATCTCCTCTCTTTGGATTAAGCTCAGAGTAACCAGACACCAAACAATAAGAACCGGGGCCAAATTATTTCGTAATAAACTTTCAAATCTACTAAATCCTCAAAATCGCATGGGACGTCCACGTCAACCCATAAAAGCTACATGTTCCCGTGACACAGACAATAACAACCCTATGCAGAAGTACTAGGACTACAAACTGCCTATGGAGATGCATCAGAACGTGGTAGCTTTACTTTTGTTTAATTCCACTTGCCAGTGGTATTACAGACTCTATTCTGTGGTACCAGGGGTTGATGAAATGGAGGAATGTTTGTGCGATTGTATCTATTGTTAAGTATCCCTCGTTTCAATTTTCCGGATCAGTGGGCCCCGACGGCCGAGATTGGATGCTGCGTCAGGATTCGCAGATGTCGGATGACCCCGATGCATCAAATGTAATGATGTTGTTGTTAATAAGGAGATTAGACAATGGCAAATGGCAAAATGTTCTAATTCCAATTAGGTATACTGTCTGATCGCTATTGTTGAATAGGATAGATGTTTCACCGCTATCTAAGCTAATAGGGTTGATGGTAGCTTAAAAGAATACTTACAGAATTCAAAAAGTCCGAATCTAATTTTCTCGACACGGATACACAAAATTAACTACATACCTACTTATAATTTGTTTATCACTACATAGTGTAAGACAAAGTCGCTTTCCACCTGTCCCTGTTTCCTTAGATCTTCAAAAGTACGCAATGGATTTTGAGGCGGTTTTTTTAAATTGATATAGAGTGGTTCAAGAGGAATGTTTACATGTATAATTCTACGCAGTTAGTTAGATATAATATGAGGTGTTCAGCACCGTATTGTACTGTAAACGTGTACAGAAAAGACATCTAAAGAGCACTTACCCGCTCTAGTGTCGCAAAATGTCGATCACGAGTGTTACAGGTGAAAATATAGCGCAATAAGTGAATACCAACCACTCAAAGGTTAACTGGTAGAGATACCTTATAGGAACAAGTTTGCCTTATTAATTTTCGACGAAAATACTTAGGTACATGTCTGACATGAAGTCTCGTTTTTACTGAGATGAGCTCGAACATGCCTACATAGAGGAGTTTGCTTCCTTAAGCTAGTCTCATATATATAAATATATTGAACAAACAGACATCCCCAACAGATGGCAAGCCAGCCAGGGCCATCCCACGCCGGCGGTCCACCGGGAGCCGTAACGCGAGAACGGGACAAATAGATAAATTTGTACACGCATTACACTAACTCACCGGTTACGTACCCGGTGTCGGGGTGAGGTCGGGTGAGACGCGGATAGTGAACACGCTTCGGGGGTTCTAAGGGTTTGATTTGGTATCTGAAGAGCAATATGGAAATGGACAGATAGCTTTAGGAGCAGTAGAAGACAGAGGGATACAAAATTATTTGGATACCTAGCTTTGCTGTAAATCATGGCAGATAGTGTTGTTTGATATATTAATGGAACAAGATTTAAATTTTGGAGTCGTTCTTGCTTTTCCTGGGTGTCAACTTAACATTGGTTTGTTTTCACTTGAAAATTTTTCTTAACAACGACGGACAATAAATTCGGTAAATTGTTATCAATTTTGGATGAAAGTAGATATCTTAATGATTTTCAACAAAATTATCATTGTAATTTATATTTTGTAAACTGCGATACGTTAAGTTAAATAACGAGGGTTTATATTTGCTTAAATTTCTTCAGATTGCTATCGCATAATTAAATATGCGTACACTCACCCCGTGCAGCGAGCAGACGTGTGCCGCGACGTCTTCCAAAGCTTAAAAAGCTCGAGTTTCATCGACTTACCTGGAAAGATAAAACAGATTCATTACAACAGACGCCGATAAACAACAGTGAGAAAATATCAGTTACTCTAAACTTGTCTTTTTTATAAGAAAATCTTTTAAAGTGTCCTTCGGGATTTGAGCGGTTACCATTAGCGGAGCAGTCTTAACTAAGAACGCTACAGCATTTACGAATACGTAATCTTGAAATTATATTATTATTTATCTTGAACTACGGCAGGAAATCAAAAGCAGCGGAATAAAAGTCACCTCCAACCTACAACTTACATACGTCCTACTGCTGGCCACAGGCCTCCTTTCTGAGAGGGCTTGAGCAGTAGCTCCTACGCAGGCTCGGCGCGTATTCATACCATTAATGCTCTGGACGTGCGGTTATCATTTTTCACAAATCTACTAACAACACAAGTCTAACTGGTGTGAGCTTAAGTTCAAAATTTGAGCGAACACCACTGTGATTCGTCAATTCTGCTCCATCTGCGACTTTTAGAGTAATGATATGTAATGTATTGGATCTAAACGAGCGCTAGACAAGTTCTTATCTCGCGTTATCTCGGACGCATGCGAGAAACCGGGTGATGCTTAGATTTACTGCCCAACTTTATCTCACTCCTTCACACTAATAAATAGCTTAATTAGTTTAATTATCCCCGTTTATCTGTACATGTGCTACTAAATAACGACACGCGGTTTTATGGTCGGGCTTTATGTGGCTGACAATCATGTGTTTTAATGCTTTCCGAGTGTCACGTTCCAGTGGAGTCGGGAGATCACTTTTTGATTGCGCTAACTGATACGTCGTCAATATAGTGGTCGCTAGCGCTGGAAACTCAAAACACGTTATTTGTTTTATTTAGTTGAATGGAGAAGAAAATCCTCGGCATACTGCTACAAGTGGGTGGGTAGGTTGTTTGTTTTGTATACGTCCCGTCAGTAGCACGGCAGACTTGAATAGTGTCCCATAAAATACGACTAGCAGGACGTTGGTGATTTTAAAGTTGGCCGGGTCCCATAAATTATAGGAGCAGTCGTCCACGAACAATCGCGGGCACGACACCGCGTCACACGGCGCTCGCCGCTACCACACAAAAAACACACTCCGACACCACTCCCGGGAACGCAACGCATAAATATATCAAATCGAAAACAATAGGAGACATCGAGATATCGCATCACACGCCACGACCCACGGACATATTTCAAAAACGGAGATAAAACGGAAAACGAAAAAAAGAGCACGACCGAAAACTAACATCGAAAAAAATACGTGATGGGCATTAATTAAAACGGACCCACGACCAGGAATTCAGAAAAACAAAAGAGGTTAAACAAACCTTCGCAGTGGGAGCCCCCGCAATGATCATCATCTCACATTTTTAATCATCCGACTTAGTGATGTGTGGGCAAGGCGAATATGACCTTATTTGTGGTGGATTAGGGACGCGTCTCCGTGGTGTGTATCGATAAAAAGCTGTTGAAAATTATTTTTTGGTCGGATTGTCACCGTTGTTTTAATGGTATTACGCATTAGGGAAGGGTTATCTGGCCGGGCCGATCTCGGCCCAGGTACGAGAGCAAGATTGATTGGACACGACCCGACATTTTTATGCGCTCCATCTCGGGTGTCGTCGACTGCGTCTCCAGAGATAGGTTATTGAATTAGGAGGTACCGACAAACAACAAACAAAAAACTAACGCACCACCTTCATGAACAACAAGTCGCTGAATGCAAATGTTTTTGATTCATAAATGAAACAACTAACAGATAGCTTCTGACATATTATTAACACAAATCGTGCAAATTAGCGTTAATGCCTAGCTCCGCGATTCGCAATGACCTCACGCGGTCACTTTTTATAATCGAGTCTGACATTTGCGACTCAACAAAATAAACAAAACGCTTTATCACAGCGAACAAAGTGGTTTCGGCAATCAATTTAAAAAAGGCTACCAAATAAAATCGTTCTAAAAAAATCTGTGTTGACAGACTAAGGCGGGGTGAATCAAAGGGTAGTGATGGGTATCTACGGGACGGATTGTAGGCGGTGACAATGGTGGATAGAACCGTCGACAATGCTTGTCAACGGTGCGCGGGCGCAGCGACGGACAATGGGCCGGGGCGCTTAGCGGCCGAGGACAGGGGATGAATACCATAATGCCATGTTATTATGGTTATTGCGTTTGTTATGCTAAGTGCAAGTTGTTTGTTCATTTGGGTGAGCGAGATCATCGATGGCTCCCATGGGGATAAATATGTGATTGAATGTTTATCACATTTGTTACAAGTCTTGGTCCATTTCATTGAATTTTCTCTGTAATGTAACTTACTTAATTACAACTTTAGGTACCTATGATTCTAAGTACGCAGCGGCATTGCCATTAAACAAAATAATTAGGAAAAGAATGGAATAACATTAATGACCGTAGTTAACTCCAAATATTTATCTCTCTTTGATTAGATCGGAGACATGAAATAACTGAAACGAAATAGATTTTTTTTTAAAAATAGAGAGAGAAAAATTTGATAGCTGTCATCGCGTGTCAAAGAAAAATGAGCATTACTCTTTTTATTTACAAGTCTTAGCAGGGTATTTCAGGATCACTATCTGTAAGAAAACTGGAGTCTATCTATCTCGCCCACATACACGTATCGCTATTTACATCGCCGATCTATTACTATGTTCTGTATCTACGGTTACAACCGCTTATTGTTAGACATACCTTTTTATCTAAACAATTGAAACACGAATCGTTTAACGTCTCGCTTTTTACCAACGGTTCGAGATCACAACAGTTCGCCAGGTGCGAGCGTTGCATCACCGGAGCAACAATGCGCAGGCGCAGATCATCCGATACCCCACAATACTATATTGCATTACCACCTTGAAGGACAATGCGCGGCTTAGACGGGATTTGGGACGAGAGTCTCTTTTGTTTCTGAGTTTAAATATGGAATCTCGAAATTGTGCGTTTTGCAGTTGGGGCGGGGTGCCAGTGCGTGAAGGAAGGCTTTTTATAATTGATAATTAATGAAAATTTGGTGTCATTGCGTGCCCGCTGTGAGCGCCTTACCTACCTTCTTGAAGAACATTGGCTACGTGAACCACACGATAGCGACAAACGGAGGTGAAGCAGTCGCCGTAGCCGGAATCGGCTAGGTAGATTATTAGTATTATAATGTAAAATTAAGAGAACACTAACTAGCCTAAAGTATCAAATATTTTAATTTTTAGCTAGATTTCTATAAAAAAAGCTGTTAACAATTGAAACCATTGTAAATAGTAAAGATCGCAAAAAACCGAATAAGCAAATACCTAGGTACTTGCAATTAAAAAGGATTGGCGTATGAAGAGAAAAGATTGATAAAAAGTGATAATTGCTAATTATACTAATACAGTGAAATAAAATTGCTTTTCAAGTAGGCTTAGAAGGAAATTTTGAAAAGCTCCAATATGTGTCTCTTTAAATTCCTTTATTCCGCTGATACTGTTGCCCCAAACCATACCGGCGTACGCGCATTTTCGAAGCTGTTTCGGCGTTCTTTGTGCACCAACGAAGGAATTGTGAAGAGGCAGTGGTAGTAAGGTAAGGGACTAATGAATTAGAGCTGGAATAATATATTTCTATTAGGGAGCTAATGTAGACCTACGCAAGAAGCAGCAAGGAATCGAGTAACGAAAGGTTTTCGTTCACAGTAGTAGTACATAATATTAAAGCAACTAACTAAAAACCCAAATAGGCTTTATTGTCTACATGGATTTAGGTGGTCATGATTCGACGAAACCATTTGCATCTGAAATGGCAATGTATTGGGTTTGGTGAGCTCCAACGAGTCGTCTACGTACAAAGAAGGCAGCGCGAAACCGACGTTAGTAAATGAGCCTCAGGAACAGAGATATTACTATCTCCATCTTCTTCAAGAGCCTTATAGTCTACTGCTGAATGTAGCAGTGACAAAGAGTAGTGTAACGTTTTTCTTGGCTGGGCAAGCTATTACCAAGAAGTCATATTGCTATTATTTCTTGAATTTTTTTTTATTGTTTATTTCTATTCGAGTCTAGCATTTTAGTTTCCGTTTGTTCTCAGTCCCCCTTTTCTACAAAAAGTTATAAACCTATTAGAAGAAAAAATATGTTTTGTCTTAGTCTGGCAAAATAAAATTTAAAAGTGACAGCTAAGTACAAACAGGTTAACAGAAGCATATATAGTGTTAATGAATAAGGGGTTTTTAATGGATACAATACAAACATCATCAAACAGTTTAAACTAATACAGTCGCATCACTCGCCGCCCACTTGTGAGCAGTTGATAATGATAGTGTTGTTCATTTGCGCGTGAAAGATGTCGATAGTCGATAAGCGACGAGCGGAGACAAAGGTCGGCGGGACAAAGCGGCGCGTGATCAAGATATCAGCGCGTGGGGCGAGACATGAGCGAGCGCGGATACTAGACTCTCTATTATGAGTACATACAGACAGGGCAAGAAGTTTTCACACTGTAGCAATAAGCACTTGTTTAGTTAGTTAAATATCACCGGCCTAAACCGGGTAGTGGGTGAATTGGTTTAATGAAATGAAAATTTTTGTTCTTTTTAATCCTTAATAATATTATAAATGCCAAAGTAGTTATTTCTGTCTGTTACGCTTTCACGCTTAAACCGATTCAGTGGGAATTTGGTATACAGATAGTTTCAGTCACGGGGAAAGGACATAGGATAGTTTTTATCCCGGAAAATTACAATGTTCCTGCGGGATAGTGATAAGCGAATCCTGCACAGACGGAGTCGCGAGAAAAAACTAGTATCTAAATAAATAGCTAAGGATCTCGTCCGCTCGTCCCTTGCACGGCTCGCCTGCGCCGGCGCAGTGCAGCCGAGCGCGCGCGCGCAGCAGACCCGACGTAATGCGGCCGGCGCCGCACACGCATGGAGACATGACGACGGTGCCTATGTCATTTGATATTTCTGATATATACGAGTATACGGTGGTCAAATTAAATTAGCAATCCTTTGGTATGTTTTGTATTTATTTCATTTAATCTATGAAAAAAAGAGGAAAGTAAACAAAAAACATTTACCTTGCGTTTAAATTAGACCTTTGCAAAAGAGGTGTTAAGTGCGTTCAGAAATAAAAACAATTAAATGCAAAAAAGTGATTGGTCTATTTACAATACTAGTATTCTGTTTATGCTATAGTCTTTGATAAGGTTTGAGGTTTCCTTTTTGTTTCCTCTAGGCACCTCTGCTCGGAGTCATCAACTTTTTTGAGTCACTGTTGATGACGGACTTCTTGTTATTAATATTTTATAGCAATGTTTAGTTTTATTATAAAGTGGAAACGGAAACTGGAGGACTTGTTATTATATATAGAGGATTTTTTTTAACTTTTTGGAGACTGTGTTTGTGTGTTCTGAATTATAATAAGAAAAGTTGTTTGTATAAGAAAATAGTAGTGTATCTTTCTGTTACAACAAATGATATGGCCTCTGCGCTGACTGGTATAAAACCGTTTCATTAATTATTTCTCGGAAGCTGATAAAAAACCAGTGAATTCGCTAGAAGGAGCAAATTTATAGCGTCATAAAAATAGTCGCGGTAAAAATTAGGTGCCAAATTCCTAACAAATCAGCGGAATATATTGCTAATTAAAACCATGTACAATTACAAGTACACGTAGTGTAGGTACTCGTGTAATTTAATAAAAAAATCACGGCGGTTCAACGACCCCCATCTCCTCCAAGTTAAGTCATTCCGAGCTGGTTTTACAAGGCATTCTGTAATAAATTTCCAGCACTGCCACATAAACAACTTAAACTGTGCCGGCTAATTAAAAGCTTGTTCTATTAAAGAATCTTGCGGCAAGTGATTTTGTGCAATAAAAAGCGCCCCGTTGTGATTTTAACGTTCTAGTACAAGCCCTTATCGTACATCTAAGTACAGTCGATAAAGTCGGTGACTTACGACGCGGCGGGAGCATCGACAAATTTTATTTGACATCCCTACGGGCCGGCCCACTCGCGCGCGGACGGAGCGAGCGGAGTGCGTGTGTCCTGCTCGCACCTCGCTGCCAGGACATGGCTCACATTGTACAACAATTAATTACCCACCCATATTACTTTAAATTTTAATTTACAACCTCAATTCGACCGCCTAATAATACAAACGACATCAAAATTTAATTAATTACGCATTCGTTAATTGCCAAAACCACGTACGCAGGTTCGACTTTTAGTTACTATTTAACAAAAGCAGCTGCGGGTAAACTAAGACAGGATCGGTTCTTTTTTTAGAACATTTAAGGCGATGACAGCTGGTGATATTAAATCATCGGGTGGAGCTAATCCCGAGGATTTAGCAGCGCTTAGTGAAATCCCGGTGACATTACAATTTGTGGTCGCGGCGTGCGGGGAAAAACAAGACGTTTAACGAGTGAGGAAATGAGGCAGACGCTTTAAGTATGAAACGTTGACACTTTAAAAAAAGGCATAATTTCATCACGATTTCCGGTGTTTCAAATCAAGATTGGTTCATACTAAACCTAGTCATCCTATTCAATGATTCAGAATATGCTTTTTAATACCTACATTTCAAAAAGGAGATGCACGTCGCGTTCCACGATTATGAAACGTAGCTGATGTTAACTGATAAGTGATACCTTACGTTCTCGTAGGGATAGAACAATAATAATCCTTTTTATTTCTAGTGATCTAGGTCTAGCTCTATACACAGACGACTGAATTATTAGTAAGTATTTTAGAAATTATATAAAACTCCATGCCATTCAATGATAATAAATAACCCTAAATATTCTAGACAAGACTGATGATTTCGTTTTAAAAAGTCAATGTATTTCTGGTTCACTCAGGCGGAAAGAAATTCTTATTAGACCCTATTGGTTTTGCCAGTTTTTTCCGGCATTCTTATCTTATCTTACATATGCATACTTAAAGGAAATTCAGTGCCACAATGATAAACGTCAGACCTGAAGTAATATCTTATACTCGCTCGTATAATTCCGTGCATAATAAGAGATGTAATTCATCTTGCTCTACTCGTAATTCAAATTCAGTACAATTTTTTTTTACCACTTTCCTGTAGCGGTTTTCAAAAATTCGTCGCATGGTTAGGTTTCACACAATACAAATGTATGGACTCTTGATCAAATCCAATCTAATCCGCACAAAGAAGATGAACCAGAAAAATTCATTGTAGCGAAATATTAGACCAGTCAAGCGTGTAATTTATTCCGGCAATGGTAAAATCTCGTTTCACGCACCAGGAGCGCAGCGATGTGCAAGAGTAGCGAATCGCGCCGTGCGACACGCGCGTGCCGGTCACGCCGACGCGTGGCACCCGATCCCACGCCTGGGCAGGCCTGGATGACAAGTGGCTAAGGCGACGCGAAATGAATCGTTGAGGTTGAGGGACCGGATAACTCATTAAATTTTAGGGACCACCGTGAATAAGGTTTGTCAGGAATGGTAGAATTATTCTCTGGATGAAAAAAAAAACTATCTTTTGCTACTCCGTTAGTCACGTGCAAGATCTAGCCAAGCCTGTGCGAAATATATGTTTTTACATGTAATCGGTCCCTTTTCTACTAGGTACCACAAAGAACACACATAAATCCCACAAAATTACCTATTCTCTAGTGTGCGGTGTTGAGAAAGCTTTAAGTTAGACGAGCCAAAAGGTGTAAGAACACTGAATATTGACCCCGCCAGGAGTCAACACCAATAGGCCAACATGCAAATCACCTACATTTCATTTCTCTGTTTAAAGTTCTAAACAAACGCATACACTCCGAGTGCACTTTGCAGAATTTAATCCAATAATAAATAATGGAATAAGGTCGCAAATGAAAACTAATGTCTGGCCCGGCGCAGAACTATCGGAATGTAATCTAATTTGGACCCCTGCCCTATCCCGGCGTCGTCCATACATCGTCCTAGGACAAGAGCGTCAATACTGTCATTGTTAATTTCCTTTTGCCAGTTTGGATGACGAAATTATTTTGGATTGTTTACAGAAACTCATAGACACAATGTGTTAGGTAGGCATGCTGTGCAGTATGATGACGGAGGGTGAGGGGATTAAAGTATAGTATAAAATCACAAAAAATATCCATAACAAACTTGAGGTATCGCATACACCTAAGGTTTACAAAGGTCCTAATATGATAAGTAATTGGATATATCCTGTTTCTAACCGGGATGCATAAACAAGAAGAGCTGCACTCATTAAAAAGTTCTCACAAATCGATCTCGATTCAAACATAATAAAACATAATCAGATTAAAATTTTAGATTGAAACACAACGTCACATTAGCGAATCAAAAACATGTCTGCAAAATATTCCCAAAAGACAGACGAACAAACAGAAACGCGAGGGGGTCTAGTAGTAATGAAATCCGAATTCGATTACCAGGAGCTAATGACCCAGAGGGAGGTAACGAGATTACGGAGTGCACTCCTAAAGTGATTACACGTCGCATCCGGACAAAGGGGGCGATGATTTGTGACTCCCGGAGAAATTACAAAGGATTTGGAGAGCGGAATTAATATTGCAAACAAATTATGATTGTTTAGCTCCACTTCCTGATAGGAAGATACTTCAATGCCGGGAATTTACAAAATAAAATGCCACTAGGTACCAAAATACCTATCTGATGCAAGATGGAGAGACGGAGAAAAAGATTTTAAAGAGAAGGTAGATGAATTGATTTCTTAATATCACCAAGTGTAAGCCAATGTATTTGTTACATCATAGCGCTGCATCATAGCTACACAAAGATCAAGTAAGTAGGATCAGAAACCAATCCCAATATAGAAAATTATCACCGTATTGGAAAATGGCGGTCTAAGCAGCATGCTATCATGATAAAGTAAGTAAGCTGCAAGTTAAGTTATGTCCATAGTTAAAGGACCTACAACACTCACGAAAAAATGCTTTGACGACGTTAACTTCACAAGACCCGAGTTGCGTTACAGTTATTTTGAAGTTGCCGTTTGTCAAAACGAGTCAGTTTTAGTTGTACTTTCGAAATAAGGTGCTGAAATCGTACTCGATAGAGAAACGCAAATTGTAAATACATGGAAAGCATTTCAAACCCACCGACATCGAGACCATGAGATTCTGGCGGCAGTGTCGCTTTTCTACAAACTCCAGCAGTAGGTCATTCACAGCTCGTTTGTACAAGAGTGTTATTATTAGTGTATCAGAGGAGTTACCATGACGTCTTAACGCGATTCAATTCCGATTCAGTTTAGGTTTTACCTCTCATTTTTAGTATGGATCTGACAGCGAGTGAACCTAAACTGTATCGCAATTGAATCGTGTTAAGACGTCATGGTAAGGCCCCTGCTCGTATATGTGTCCCACAAGAGTGTACGAGCCCATAATATGGACTAAACAAACACGGCGCGGCTCGCACAAAGCCGGCGCGGCGCGTCGATTCACCAATCAATTGCGCGCATCGTTAGCGCGCCGCGGGCTGCGCCGGCGCCGCCCTTTGTGCGCGCCGACCGCACGACCTTACCACACCTAAAATACTACAACTAATATTACGCTCAACAATACCTGTTTAATTAATCTTCATCTACTTCCAAGTTTTGCCACGGAAGACGCGAATATCGCTTCAGCGGCTTACATAATCATCAGTAAAACGAAAACTGGGCCCCAATTTTTGAAAGCACATGTGTGAAAATACCACTCGAAAGTGGTGAAAAATTGTGCTGAATTTGAAATACGAGTAGCATAGAAGACAATCACAGCTCTTATTATTATTGTGAACTAGTCAAAAATTTGATTAGACGTGCTTTCAACGTACTTCCATGCTGGTCTGGGAGCAAAGAAAAAGCATAGAATGTACCAGTTGCTTCTCTTCCCGCGCAGATGGTAAAAGCCCATCGAGGGAATGGGCGGAAATCATAGGAATCATGTTATAGGCGATGTGGCTAGCAACCCATCACTATTTTGATTTCATTCTCGACCTATATATACGCTCACAATCTTGCTAAACGTGGCCTGTAGGTCTTGTCACCTTAGGCTCTGTCTACCCCGTAAGGGATAGAGACGTGATTTGTGTATGTGCTTTCAAAAATCGGGCCCCTGGTCTGTTCTCAAAGGGCTAACAGTGCACTGGTAGTTCTTCTATTTACACCAGTGATCGTTTTCGATCGTACCTAGGTATATAGAATAACGTACCTATCTACTTTCAATGTGTAAGTACATATGAAAAGTACTGTGACTGATTGACTGATAGCCAACGCACAGCCTGCGCCATTTGAGGTATATTCTATACATTAAGAGTATTACAAAGGTGCATTACTAGTAAGAAGGGATTTCAGAAACCCACACGAAGCCGCTTATTTTTTCCAGGTTTCGTTGACTTATGCACTGCCAGAACGTGATCCAGTGCAATGTGCCGTCGATTAAAACCACATCGGGTTACGTAGGCAACGAGTTGGCACTCTCTTATAGGGTTGATCGGCAAGATTGACAATTACAGAAGTCGTTTGTCCTTTTATCGACTTAATAGCTTTTAAAGTATGCACGTGGAACCTACCGTATACGAGGAGATATATCACGTAAAGGTAAAGTGGCATTTTCAATAGATTTATCTTGCTGCGAAATCTAGTAGGAGATAAACCAAAGGATTAAACGGTGCGTCTTTACGTGAAACAAGCAGTCTTAGGGTGCGGCTCCACTGAGGCGGAGACGAGCGGAGCGGAGAGGAGACGTGTGGGGATCGACCAATCATATTACATTCATATTACATGAAATCCACATCTCGTCTCCGATCTGTAATATGATTGGTCGATCCCCACACGTCTCCTCTCCGCTCCGCTCGTCTCCGCCTCAGTGGAGCCGCAGCCTTACTGTTTGTGGATCTTATTAAAGCTGCTTTTCGTGCTAACCGTACAAAGGTTACCCAACCATCCCAGCACTTGCCGACGAACAATTATTCAACCTCAGCTATCATTACACTCGACTGATTTCTGATTTGGGAGTCCTAGCCAAGACGCCCTAGCGGCTAGGCGCGCGCGCACGGTACACTATGATTTATAACCGCCACGCTGCCTACTATAAATTATCATCGGTACCTAATGATCCAGTGATTTATCGACGCGATAAATATATCGATGCGCCGCCTAATAAAATATTGAAATGGAAACAAAATAAATATTTAGCATAGACAGCTTAATGAAGGCGCTCGGTGAATGCTGGGAGGGTTGGTAGGATTGCAAGTTAGGGATTGTCTGACAGGAAGTTAGTCGATTACTTCAGATTTAAAAATGTTTTGTTTTTCAGTTTAATACAAGTGGTCTGGCCATGCAGACCTCTGAATGAAACGCACGTTCATAGTTTGAGAATTTGCGTTATTTTTTCCTTACAAAAATCTTTTATTTTTGCTAATGTCTATAACAATTTAATCTTACTATACTTAAATTATCTCCTTCTGTGTATGGTGTATGGCTTTCCATATTTATATCATGCTGAACCTGCTGTAGGGCCCACTGGCAACCACTCGGTCCTTCGCGCTAACCTCGGCGCATGCCAGCAATTCCCACTCCACGCGGACAACGGAGCGTTCCTCGAATATCTTTATCCGCGAGTAAAAAACATTATTAATAGGCTCGTTAGCCCTTAGCACTTCTTTTCATGCGATGAAGTCTTTGGAGGGATAAAAGGTGACCATTCCGACTAGTTACTATCGCAACATCGTATCTTACCAATTATGTTGTTTCATAATCAACCTTAAAATAATACGAGCAGCGGTGGCAATATAAATGCACGGTTCGGGTAGATAGGAGGTTGAGAAAGATGGTTAATTTGTATGGTGGTTTTTGCAGTGAATTCAGCGTGCGCTTCCCACGTCCGTGCGTGTGCATCCGATGAAGCTATTAGCGCAATCTAGTTTTTACTCGTGAAACTAAATAGGTATAGTAATGGTCTATTTACTTCTAGGGCTGTATTATACAGCGTGCGGAGTACGGACACTCTCGTACAAATTTAGTTAATAAACGTCAACCGGTCCAGCGCGCAGGCGTAGATGCAATGTCACCACTTCAGGCAGCGTGTCGCTTGACAGTCTGTAGTCTATTACGAATTCCCTTCACACGTCCGTTCGATCACCGCTATCGGCCGTCAGATCAGTAAATACGTAATCACGCCGACGAGACCATTACCAGCGGGTAATGGCGGACGGGCTGGATGGCGACGTACAATAAATCCCTTGCCGCTGGAGATACCATCTCGAGCCGAACATTCCTCGGGTAAAAATGCAATGTTTTAATTCCCGAGCTGCGCCCGCGCCGGGAAACTCGCCGATCGCCGAGCGCGATAAACAATTTTCGACTTTTTCTTATTTCACTTCGAGGTTTTTTGGTCCAAGTTATGTAGGCGGCGCGGCAGTAAAAATTCATTGGCTATCCGAAAATTCCGAGATGGTAGAGATTCCCGCTTAGTGGTGAAATGAAGCCACTGACTGGATTTATTTTTGTTTGGTCTGATATCATTGCCTGCGTGTTTTAGTATCGGACTGAATGTGGGAAACGTATCTTTAAAATATTTGAATAAACAAATGTTTAATGTCGACGCCCACATTCAAATAGTGCTCCTAAAGTTATCGCGGGATTCGACAGAGTCTGTGATCATGTCCAAGTCTGCGCAATTAATTACCTATTTAAGTAAACATCGAAACCACTTTGGCGAAATCATGCCACAACACGAGTTAAATTTCATTCTGCTCTATCAATTTCTAGCTCTCTGCTCTTACACCGCGTCGTCCGGCGTCGTGCCTGCCAAATCAGCGCATTATCGACCGCATCGGGCGTGTGCGCCGATCGACGCCGCGTACACAACAAACGCGCCGACAGCATGCTGATCTGATTTGTGCTGAGACAGCTACATGCCTCAACGACTTGATATGCTTGTAGTAGTCGACGTGATGTTTGTCCATTGTTTTGCTGCCTTTCACATTAAGAATGTACAGGCAAGAGCATAAATACATAAATGTACTTTACCAAGACGTCAAAAACATCTACCTGTACACCTTTATGCCACAAACAATAGAAAGAAAGGAAATATATTTATTTGCTCACATTATTACAGTATGGTAAACTTAACGGGTACTAAATGGAGCAAAATAGACGCATACCTAGAGGGAAGCCGGCTCAGCACTATGTCACGAATTGCTTCGAGACGCTGATATTCTGCCAGAACCATGGCCTTAACGGCTACTAAAACTAATTAACTATACGGGGAGGAAAGACGGACCATAATGAGCACTAAATAATAACTAATTTCAGCTGCACCACAGACACATGTTGGTAATACAAAAAAAAAATAACAAACCATACACGGAATAAGGTCGGCGACACATAATATTCGACATGACGGCTGTATCGATATTAATGCCCTCGACTGTACTTATAGAGCACAACAGCAAGGATACACGACGATTGTCATCTTTCTTATGAGAATTCGGAAACGGCAATACAGTACGCTTAGTGTAGGTTTTCGGTCAGAAAATACATCTCGAAAGCGTTTGCGTTAAAATGACAAATACTATATGAGAACAGTTTGTTGCGCTGCCAATTTTTCCATAGTAAATCGAGACGTTTTACGTGAACGCGTTCGAGACGGTTTTATATGCGAAAACTTACACTAGAGGCTCAGATATGTAAAACAGTTTATTTGTTCTTTGAGAGGACGGTTTTGAATTATCGTAGTTTTGCGTGCAGTAATGCATGTTGTACCGTACGTCGTTCCGGTGTCCAAATTACCGTTCATGTACGATAGTGAATCGTATGTCTGGAAACACTGATCATCAATACAAGTAATTTGTTTAAGATTATGACTGGACATTCTCCATACGTTTTTAGTTGGATCAAGTATAATATGTATTTTTTTTTCTGTTTTGGTTGTTATATGTGGTGTTCAATAAAGAGCTATTGTATTTTTAGTAAGTTGAATTCAGAGGTTTCATCTCTGCAGGTTTTTTTGTTTACGTGCTAGTTATCCAATAGTCACTATTGGCAAAAAATTGGAGGTCTTCCGTTCTTTTCTCAGCATGTTATACGAAGACAAAGGAAATGCTAAGACTTTAACGATAGATCCACGTGATAGGTACGACGATTACAAAAACGCTGTTGTTCCCAAAGTTGAATACAAACTAGCAGGTCGCACTCTTCGTTTTATGATGACAAGTAATCATATCCAAAATGGCGGATCGTCGAGTTTTTCAACAACAACAGCACGAGAGAAATGTGAATGTGGTGCCGGGAGCGATAGAACGCGAACACGCGTTTTTGCATCATGTTTAATACATCGGACATGTGTCGCGGTGATTGGGACACAAAAGGGTTTTTGCGACGCAGATTCCCGCTCCGCATCCACTTTGCAACGCATCGCTAGTGTTTTGTGGGAATAACTGAGCGATGTCCTAAGCCTAAACAGTTAATTTTAATTTCAATGAAGCCTACACGAACGTTCAAGTTTTTTGTCGAAATCGCGAGTAGTCGAACGTGGTTAAAGGGAGGGCGATCCACACACCGAGACGGCATCGGCACTGACTTTGCAAAAACCTGTTTGTTCATAATTAAATGTTACATTGTAAGCACGGATAGCGAATTACTGTCGGATAAATATCCAAATGGTCACGTCACGTGAACTCGCGAGTGCACACTCGGCGACAAGAATCCAGTCGCAGTCGTTTTAAGCCTCCACATTACGAGGCATTGCGTAGATACATTTTGTGCTGAATTTCACACACCTTAAGATATTGTCGCTTTTGATGCGTGCCAATGAGCGCGAGGTTTTTTCTTGTAGGCCTGTCTAAAAAGACGCGTACTTAGACTGACACACAGGCGAGTAAAGTCGTCGAGCCGTAAGTACGCGAACTTACTCGCCCGTTTGTCACCCAGTTTTGTAACTCATTTTGTACCTACTAGATTCCGCTCAATTATAACTTTGTAACAGTATGGAAGGCGATGTACTGCAATGCAAAATTTTGATAACTGATCGTCGATACGTGCTATGCTAACAGCATAACGTGTCGTGATTCTTGATATCCTTGTGCTTGCGCAGAAAGATGGAGAGGTGTGTCGTGGAGGCATAGTAGGTACAACTCGTCAATGTTTTGCAGATGTAATTTCAAAAATCACCTCCCTGGACGCCTAGTCGCTGGCGGATTGACACAGTTCCTGATGGCCACTCTAGTATTTTAGAATGCACTAAGTTACTCATCAATGTTACGATTGGAAAATACCAAATCGTAATTTACCAAATCTCAATATTTGCACCATGGCAACATCAACAAAGCTAACACGTCGCCCATTTACGGGACCGTCGCTAATAGCATTCGAGGCATTTCTTTTGCGGCTGCGCGAACCAACACGCCGCCGCTGCAAAAACAACAATGGCTGATAAATCTCCACACCGGCAGTTATGCGCTCCCGGTCCCCTAGGACTGGCTAAAATCATTTGTCCGATTAATTATGTTGTAAGTGTTTTCATGTATCCATTTTTCAATTAAAATAATTTCAATCTAGCCCACAAATTTATCAGCCAAAGATTCGTTTATCAATATCCCGACTAAGTAATTATTTTCCAGGGTTAAACGGAATGTTTATGTGCCGAATTACATACAAATCCGTCGAAATTTTCTTAGAGTGACAAATAAACATATTTATTTTGACCCGGCACTAATTAACTAGTTAGTTTATGTACCTAACTAAGTTTCAGGATTTTTAGTGTTCAGATTTAGGTTCAGTTGACATTTTTGTAAATTGTAATTTATTTAGTGTCGACATATAACTGTTGCTTACTTTAAATTTGCATATATACTTTAACACATTAAAAACATCAACAAGCTCGACAGACAGAACAAGGTAATTAAAATTGCAGGTAAAACAATCATAACTATAAAAGGCAAACGGAGCGATTACCACGACGAGAAAAAATCGCCACAACGAGACAGGCTCGTCTAGTAGCCGCTTTATCTCTGTGGCAGTTGCCGTCTCGCTGCGCCGAATATAATTCTAACATTACCAACTGTTTCGGATACTTGTGTTGGTCGAGCACCGAATGTACCTAACTACTCGTATATAAATAGTTAAAGATAAAATATTTTGCATACTATTCCATAGCTTAACTCGATTTTTTCCAATTACATGCAAAATTTATAGCTTGGTGGTAAATAGCAATTGCAACCATCTGCCATTGCGCCAAGTCGATTGCTTTTTTTTGCACATAAAATTAGGTAACTGCGACGTCCTCAATTTACGTTCACAGAGACTTACGTAAGTCTACTATTCCTCTTTGCTAAATAACAAGTCATCGAGTAATTAAATTCAATATCTAACACATACATTTAAACCAATAGTAAACTTCTAACTATAGTACTGAATCAGTGCGCCGGCGCAGCGCGTCGCTGCGATCAGCGTCCATAAATCGCGCGCATCGCGTGATCGCCCGGTATTTAACTTAGGGCGCCATGATAATTACAATCAATAATCGCTTACACGATATATAAACCGAATAGCGACTATTAATCTAACGATACGAAACGAAACAAAAAATACTAAAACGCTGTACTAACAAAACTTATCAACCAAAAGTCAAGCTTAAAACATAGAAAATAAACTCTCAATCTCAATGTCGGTTGAAAGTATGACGTGCGTCGTAAGGTAACGAAGAGTTAACTGCGATAAAATATATACTTTAAGTAGCGAGTGCGGTGAGAGCGAGCGGGATGGCGCGATGTGGATGATAGCGAGTGCGAGTTAGAAGGGGATAGCGTGAAGAGTTAAGGGGTGAACAAAACAAACATTGGGCGGCAATTACAAGCGCCCGCGGCGAGCGCGCCGGCGCCGGCTCGCTATGACGAATACTGAGAAATTAAATTCGGATATATTGAGTTCGCTAATGATTTACAGTACAACTGTTTACATTTTGTACACTTGCCAAGACATACGCATTCTGTGCTTTACTTTGTCCGTACATGCTTTCTCTAGGAATTGGAAGACACAAGGTCTAATTTATTTGAGCATACAAAATCTAGATTAACTTCTTTCATACTGACTATTTAAATTACATAATTTTTCTTACTGCAGCTTCCTTGAGTTCTGGGCTCAACTTTATAAGAAAGAATGTACTTACATTTTTAACGACACTCAATCACAGATACCACTACATCAAAAACACCAGGATACCATAAATCGAAGGATGACAAATGAATGATTAAAACAAAGCCCATTCCAGCGGCGAGTGAGGCGTAGACCCGGACAGCATCACCGGGTCAGAGGTGACCATTAAATATTACCGACCGGGATCAGAAGCTGGGTGAGCGATTGATGCGCTCCTGGTGTTCGACACTCGGATGTGTTTCTGAGAGCCGTGTGCCCATAGACATACCGAAAATAGACAATGCAAGTAAAATGCTTTATAATCTCATTCGCAAAATTTCCAAGTTGCAATCATTCCTGTGTTGAATCCCATACTTTGCTACATAAGGGGCAAGCTATAGAAGATTTTGCGTGGTTGAAGTTTTTCGTGACGAAATTATAAGTCATTACAAAGAATGATAATTATATCTCCGGTTCTCTTAAAGTACTTTTTTAATACTTGGTAGGATAACCATTGATTGACCCTCATCACACCTAATAGCAACACACCGGTTCAGTAACTAGCCTATTCACTCTGTCCATGAAGACCCCTAGGTTGTATATATCCGGAAATACAGACGTCCTGTTAGTATACTTGGTCTATCTCAACAGTATATATCTGTGCGTTTACCCTCACTCTGGGTATATAAATCATTCACGTTTTAACCGTTATCTATGGCAATAAAAATCGTGATAAGCGTTCATGTGAAATATAAAAACTGTATCGGCAAATAATCAATCTTAACTCCAACATCAATCGATTATACATACAAGAATAATATGTTCATATTTAATGATCTGAATTGCTTTCATAGTCTAGTTACAATTACAATACTACTAGCTATTGTCGCTCGCGACTTCGCGTATAATTGAAATGAGTAGTAGAGCTAATTAATACCGCGTTATCGCCAAACCTTTCTTACAGCGGATGCCTACATCATAGTTACTATCTGCATGCTACAGCGCAATCCGTTCAGTGATTAGAGCTGTGCGTTGATCGATCAGGCAGTCAGGGGTGCCCGCGACTCCGTCTGCGCAGAATTCACTCATCGCTATCCCGCGGGAACTAGACTAGTTTGACCTGATTTCCAAGTTTATAATACCTACTTAATCGAGTGATACTTATGATTAAATGATAAAAAACTAACGGGGAACAACCTAACACTGATAACACATACATTGTGTGACTTAAAAACAAAGCGAACGTCATCGATATAAAACAGGTCAAACCAAAATCGTCATGATGATCGGCGAATTCTATACCGTAGACGAAATCCTGCCGAGTCACTTCAGCTGAAGGCATCCCAGTTGGGGGCAATCGACCATCGATATACCTTTAATTGATGTTAACCTGGTCACACACGAAGATTCACAAAAACTTAAATGGTATGAAAACATCATAATTTATAGCGGAAATTAAGATCATTAAGGCGATTCTGACAGTCAAGATGGATGTGTTATGAAATAACGGCATTATCATGCTTTTGTTTACTGTGTAAGTTTGATGACTAAAGAGCCCAGTGATTGAAGCTGGGGTGTCAATTGTCCCCAAAATCATTCTTCAGATTTTTTTTGCATCACAAGGACCCAATTGTATTAATCAATACAATACAACAAAACCAGTTTACTAACAGACAAAACTTGTCATCAACATCGTTCGCAAATATATTCAAAGTTCACTGCTAATCTAACATCTTGTTACAAGATTTTATTTATTTATGTATACCTCGTGCAAGATTAGGTACGGCTTTAAATTATAATCCAAAAATCAAAATATAGGAAATGGGCTCTTTTACGTGTCTTTTTTAAATCTCTAGCGCTTTCGGAAAGACCATCAATTGAAAGAAGAATGCGCCGCAATAAACTTGGCTTACTTTAACAAGCGTGCGAGACTGGCCCTCAGCGGCTCGAAAAAATTAGATTTCTCAGATAATTAAACGGGATGAACAAAATTAATCACTTTAAATGTGCTTTCCGTGCGGACAGGGCCCGATGTTTCTTCATTTATTTCCATAAATATTTAAAATTCGTTGACCTTTTTACATTACTTGGAACATTTTTAGATAGTTGATATTAAAATAAGGAGACGTTTTTGTAACTTAGCTGTGAAGATCTGATAAATGGTTACGGAACTCTGGCCCGTTCACCCAATTAAGGAAATTTATAACATAATATCCTATTTATTCATGGATTTAATTATGAAAAACCAAACAGACCTTATTAAATTAACATAAATTAATTCCCGAAATTGAAAAAGGAGCGTCGTGTACGTTCCAGGCGAGCATAAAACAAAGGGCTCTAGCGCATAAATCAAAAGGCGACCGTTCGCAGGAGGAAGCGGTCAATCATTCCCCTTTCTTTGGCAAAGACAACGGGCTTTTATGGTGACATTCAGTGACGAGAGGCCACGAGACGCCCAGCAAATAGACCACGGAAGTTTTTAATTCAATATTCTATTTTAATACAAGCTTTTTAGTGCAGTCATTGAAGCATTATTGCTCCGAATTTTTTTACTGTGGACCGAATTGCATGAAATTTTGGAATTAGGCTCATCTTACCCTTAACTTCAAAAGTGAAAATGATTTGAACTCCGCAACCACCATGGGGGTGGTTGCCACCCCTTCTGGGGGGTGAATTTTTTTTTTTCAAAATAACCTCGGATATCGATAGAAGGCCTAATTTTAAGCAAAAAATCATTTATAAAGTTTTTCAAAAAATCCAATACTTTTCAAGTTATTGGCAATTGAAAATTCGCAATTTTTTCACGTTTTTCGTCGGTTTTTTGCAAATATCTCCAACAATATACGTTTTATCGAAAATTTTATAAGAAACAAAATTGTAGCAGGTAAAACAATGAACAATTTGGTTTTTTATAAAGTATTCTAAGTGCAATATTAAGCTAGATATTAAAGATCAAAGCCGTTTTTTATTGTGTCTGAAATTTAATCGATGTGGTCAATGCCATCTAGCGGCGAGCAGATGCATTTTATGCATTCTAATACAAAAGGGTTTTGTAGTGCTTGAAATAAGCTTTAAAATGAGCACTATTAAAATAACTTTTGCACGTAAAATAAGTGAGCTGTATTGCAAATAAGGGGAGCATCTAATGTTTTTTCTTTTAAATCAATGGGTTTCATAAGTGCCATTTCCACCAAAATTAAAATTAATCGTATTCCGCCTAGAATTAACTTTATTATGAAGAGTTGGATAGATATTATCAGTTTGGCTGCTTCAGAACACATATTTTTCAAAAAAGTCACGATTTAAAAAAAAAACAACATTTCAAATTTTTAAAAAACCCACTTTCTTTTCATAATATCTCAAAAATGACGACAGATACGTATAAAAGTGTATGGATTAAAAATTTAGGCATTTTTCTGACAAACAATTTGGTTTTTTTGTTTTTTCTGTCAAACAAAAATTGACGGAGATATGATTGTTTAAAGAGCGCGCGGCAGCGCAATCACAGCCTCTGTTTTTTTTTTAATCGTGAATTTTTTGAAAAATATGTGTCCTGAAGCAGCCAAACTGATACTATCTATCAAACTCTTCATAATAAAGTTAATTCTAGGCGGAATACGATTAATTTTAATTTTGGTTTGAAATGGCACTTATGAAACCCATTGATTTAAAAGAAAAAACATTAGATGCTCCCCTTATTTGCAATACAGCTCACTTATTTTATGTGCAAAAGACTTTTAATAGTGCTCATTTTAAAGCTTATTTTAAGCACTACAAAACCCTTTTGTATTAGAATGCATAAAATGCATCTGCTCGCCGCTAGATGGCATTGACCACATCGATTGAATTTCAGACACAATAAAAAACGGCTTTGATCTTTAATATCTAGCTTAGTATTGCACTTAGAATACTTTATAAAAAACCAAATTGTTCATTGTTTTACCTGCTACAATTTTGTTTCTTATAAAATTTTCGATAAAACGTATATTGTTGGAGATATTTGCAAGAAACCGACAAAAAAGGTGAAAAAATTGCGAATTTTCAATTGCCAATAACTTGAAAAGTATTGGATTTTTTGAAAAACTTTATAAATGATTTTTTACTTAAAATTAGGCCTTCTATCAATATCCGAGGTTATTTTGAAAAAAAAAATTCACCCCCGAGAAGGGGTGGCAACCAACCCCAGGGTGGTTGCGGAGTTCAAATCATTTTCACTTTTGAAGTTAAGGGTAAGATGAGCCTAATTCCAAAATTTCATGCAAATCGGTTCACAGTAAAAAAATTCGGAGGTAAGGCCGTATTTTTCGCTTCAATGACTGCCCTATTTTGCCAACGGTCTTTTCATATTTAAAGTAAATCTGTTAATTTTATTGAAAATGAGTTAAATTCTATTGCATGCAAAAGAAAGAAACAACAAAAAAGTGAAGTTAGTAACATGCTTACAAAAACATAAATTTACCTACTGATTCAGGTTGCTGCTTGCCCATCAAAACTGCGCGAGGTAGTGATACGAGCGGTATATGTGATAATTAATTTTCATTTATTAAGCGTCTGACATAAAATTCTTTTAGTCAGATCATCCCAATTTGACAGCAATAGTAATCTTACTATTATTACGATAGAGTTGTCAAATTACGAAATAGTTATTTATCGCTTACGTGCATATTTATCGCGTAATTATTGAGAAAACGTTGTTATTAGGCTCAAACTTGAAATAATGTTTAATGATACACGAGGTTTGTATCAGTGCATTCAACTTTCTTGAAACGCTCCCTCCGTGGCCCGCCTCGCGCCGCATCACAAAAACAATGCATGCACACCTTTACAATTCGAACAAAAACAATTTCCGCACCATAAAGAGCCTTTTTATAAAATCTTTTATTGCTAATGAATTAACATTTTAAATGACGAATGAATTTGGCTATACATTTAAATAGGAAATTAGATACTCACGCGTATCCAGTTAATTTCTGCGACCATTTCTATTTAAATGACTCGCTATTCGTATGCAAAACCAAATGGCGGGCATTACAGCCAGATCCACGGTAGTGTATCGGCCAAGTCCAGTTGCTGGCCGGCAAATTTTTCAACATTAAATATAAAGCTTAGCTCACCTTGGTTTGTCTTCTAACTAGTACAGCGGTTCTTAACCTTTTTGGCTGGCGACCCAAATTATAAATATTTTTGAAGTCCGCGACCCAAATTTTTTTTAAATGCGCGCGTAAATTTAAAATTTCGGGAGAATTTCGATTATTTAAAACTCCTTCCGGGAGCCGGGAGATTCCAGGAGAGTGTGGAACCGTACCCGCGACCCATCCCAAAACCGCCCGCGACCCAAATCTGGGTCGCGACCCGAGGTTAAGAACCGCTGAACTAGTATATATAACTCTACAAATTTGAAGTCAATCAACTTGTTCACTTCACTTTGAACAGTAGACAAACTTGGCGACTGCCTTACATAGAGTAGTAATAAAATTTATGTTCTTGTAATAACACATGTATCTACCTTGATACGGTGCAAGCCACACAGAAGAGACGTACAACAAAGACGCGTGGCAGACGTGGCGCGCCTTTAGTAAATTTTCGTTCAAAATATATAATGTAGAAGGGTCGCGATGCACAGATGACACGGGGCGAGGACGAGTCTCGGGCGTGTCGTTTCGTCGTCGGCCCCGTCCGCGACGCGTCCCCGTCCGCGACGCGTCCCCGTCCGCGACGCGTCCCCGTCCGCGACGCGTCCCCGTCCGCGACGCGTCCCCGTTCGCGACGCGTCCCCGTCCCGTGTCTCTTCTGCACGGCTAGCACAAGCGCGCACGCGGGATTGACTACCCGTCTCTTTTTAAAACGAACAGTGAGAAAAAGAGGAGTAGTCTATCTCGCGCGCACCCGCGCTGTTTGGCTTGCGCCTAACATTGTTAAAGCAAAAGCTGAAACTTAACAATATGATAATTCGCACACACATAGTTGCAGATTGTGCGGTGGGCCGACAATTTTAAGGTCAAGGGGCATCGTGCATTTTACAAATGCAAATTATAAGGCGTACTTGAATTAATAAGGACTTAGATATTGGCACAAGCTGCCATACGACGCAATAATACTGCAAGTTGTTATATTATAAATATCGCAGGATGTGTCTAATAGAGAACCCCGTAAACTGCAGCTTTTTACTTTCTCTCTTCTTTCACATCATTATCTAATAAAATGTTAATTAGTAGAGATCGCTTATAAAGATAACTTCGTCTTTGTATCATAATCCAAATAATGTCGTCTGCTACCCTAAGGTTGAAAATCAATTGCACGTCATAAAATGTCAACTTGAAAGTTCGACTTTAGAGATATTTCTATTTAATAGGAAATTTTATAAAAAGTGATAGAGTTATCTGTAATGCCGACCGTACATGTATTTAATTATTTGTCAATTGTGTGTTGTTTGTTTATATAAAGCATTTTCTTTCTTATTTATGTAGCTACTTCACTTAGATCTTGGAACTATGGTTTTGAAATACCGGTGTGTATTTGTACTTATAATTTTAAATATCAAGAAACCTGAATAACACGGTTGACGTGTAATTAGTAAAACAAACAAAGAAAACTCGATGTTTAATCAAACCGTGTACAAGGCACGCATAAAAAACGACTAGCTGTTAAAAACGAATCAAGCGCTGGACTAATTCAGG
This sequence comes from Pandemis cinnamomeana, assembly GCA_932294345.1. Taxonomy (NCBI): domain Eukaryota; kingdom Metazoa; phylum Arthropoda; class Insecta; order Lepidoptera; family Tortricidae; genus Pandemis; species Pandemis cinnamomeana. Next base: position 12,538,384 of record OW028721.1, read on the forward strand.
ACCGGGCACTTACTTTAATTACATTCGGGTGGTATTTTACCTCTTAACGAGCTATGTTCGCTTGATACTGTCAATCGATATAACGAGACTGCACGCTCAATTAAAAAAAAAAACACTTTTACTTTCAAACTGTAACGCAATGAAGTGGGTTTGAGGACGTTAATTGAACAAATTAACAATCCTGTTTGACATCATACGAAATTTTATTGCAGAACAATGAGCAATCAAACTGATTCGTCCGTGCTGGTCTGGGAGCAAAGTAAATACATAGAATGTACCATTTGCTTCTCTTCCCGCGCAGATCGTATAATCCCATTGAGGGAATGGGCGAAAATCTTAGAAATCATATTATAGGCGATGTGGCTAGCGACTTCACTATTGTGATTCCCCTTTTCACCTATACGTCCACAATTATGCTAAATGTGGCCTTTAGGCCTTGTTACCAAAGGCACGGTCTACCCCGTTAGGGATAAAGACGTGATTGATGTATGGTTGTTTTGTAGCATATACATAGGTACATACATACATACTTTCGCTCATTCCCTCGATGGGCTTTTACCATTTACGCGGGAAGAGAAGCAACTGGTAAATTATATGTTTTTCTTTACTCCCAGACCAGCATGGACGAAAGCAGCATTTTATAGTGTCTAACTGCTGGGCAAAGTATGTATGTATGTTACCGAAGTAAAATGTACAAGAACCCGTCAAGTATCTTTGGGTATTGACTAATGCAGCATGCAGAATTGCAGAGGTCTCATTAGCACTGTTATCACAGCGGCTGCGGGCGCGGGCGCAGGCGCGGCGCGGGCGCAGGCGGCTGCATTCACGTGCATTAGGCGCCAAGGATTATATGGAGCTGCACGTTAACAAATTATGTGGTTGATAAAATGAAAAAATGATTTCTCTTAGTTTTTCGCTAGTCGCAAAACTTCTTCATGATGTCATTGTTTAAACAAAGACTAGTGTAATTATGTACTAAAATGATATACACATAGTTGTGTGTGGTAAGCCCCATAAATCTTTAATCAATCACAGACACAAAACCACGGATTGCTTCGAAACATATCGGATATGCTTATTTATATCTCGACTAAGATTACGCGTGTTTTAACAATTATGTATGTAGTTTTATATCGAAAAATAATACGCTCGCATAAAATAATCTAGCATAAACTTTAGCACTGCTCTTTAGCACCGCATCTGTTAAAAATCTAACAGCTACCAAGAAAATGACCCCCTCGTTTATTTCTATTCTTTATTGTAGGACTGTAAGAACCCGAGTAATGTGAGCCTTCACGGTGCGCGGACGGATTGCCGCTTTTAGCGCATATCTGCGCAGCCGCAGCGAATAAACTACGCGATAGCCGATAACGCCCGATCATTCCGATCAATGACGACAGGGTTCGCGGGTCAACGGTTTTTTGAAGAAATACATTATTTGGTTTTGGAGAAATTTCTTTGCTACATCGTTAAAAAGTTTTTATTCAGTAGACCGCGCGGCTTTCGAACAAAACACTTATTGAACGAAAAGTGGCAAGGATATTATTAATAAGTAGAGACCGGATTATATGCATTTGCATATTTAAGTCATTCTCAGCAGTAATTGCATATTTTACCCAAAATCTAGTTATGATGCATATTATCGGTACATTTACAATATTTTTCCAAATGCGAGCACTCACCCTGCGTTTCAAAATGCGATAAAAGTGATAATATCGCGAATTCGACCAAATTTAATCGTCACAAAACATATAAGGGCTATTGAGTAATAACAAAATTATGACTTGATTATGAAAGTTCGAAAATGTATTGAACAATAACCCAGGTTTTGAAAGTTTGTGTCAAATTGATAGTTTCATTAATGGGACGGCAGAACTTTTGCCAGAAACTATAAGTGCTAACATAGCACTCAAGTTCAAATTCTGCCCAGTTACCTCAGTGGATGTGGAGCAAACTTTTTCCACATACAAAAATATTCTGAATGATCGACGACACAATCTTACCACTGAAAATTTGGAAAATATTTGATTGTTTACGTTTATAAAATGTTTAAATAATTTTAGTAACATGTAATGTTACTGTAGGTATCTACCTATTGTCGTCTATTAAAAATAACTTACTAATTGTATGCTAATTTTAAATTAAAAAAATTAAAGCTTACTTTTCTCTTTTTTTTGGGTTCCTAAAATTTATCATTTCATTTTGCATATTTTGCATATTTTGCCAATTTTCGTGCATATTTCAAGCATTTTTCATGCATATTTGCATGCATATAACGAGCTTTTTATGTTGCATATAATCCGGTCTCTATTAATAAGTGTTAAAGATAAAGCTAAATAAGCACACCAGGCCATGGCGAGGTGGCAACGAGATTGTGATATGAGATATCGCATATGTTGCACTTTTCCGATGCCAACTAAATCAAATACACATACGAGTAAGTACACTATAGCTAATTGGCTCTATAAGGATACAATTTAATTCGGCCAAGTATCGAGATCGCGATTAAGCTTTAGGTACATGTCTTCAGGTGGCTCTACTACACTCTTCTATAGGTACGATTTCCACTTCGGGTCGAAGCGTGACACATTTCACGATGAGTGAAATAGAATATCTGTGCTTAGTCAAATTTCATATTTGCATGTTATGTCATAAACACAGCTGTTTGCAGCCGGTCGGTTGCTCGCGTACGCGGACTGTTCGGCAGTCGCCGCGTACAGTAAGGGAAAATGTAATCACCACCGTATACAGTACCACCGTAGAACTCTATCGCAATAAGGTGACATATCACTCGAGTTTGAGTGACGGCAGCCTGTCAATTGCGACAGGGTTCTACAGTGGTACGTAAGAGACGCTTTTATTTCCATTAACATGCTTAATACGCTGTTCTGCGATTCTACGCGGCGCAGTCAGAAGAAATCATGTAAAGCCCAGTTCAAACTTGCAAAAAAACCCAGCAAGTTGCATTAACATTGCAGCATATAATGAAACTTGGTAGATTGTTCTTGAAAGTGTAAACCGGATTTTTGGGTTAATTATAAGCTGTTATTATCAACGGAACCCCAGCCTCATTCACCAGGCTGACATCACCCACTCAGTGCATTTATCAACGTTTGGGGACGCCGCCCGATAAAGAGCTCTTAGCGGAGTGCATTTTAAATGCACGATACCTACGCGAGGGTCACCGACCTGCAGGTAAGGCGATTTCTTACTCGCGTGTTTTAGCGGCCTTCGAATTAAGTATTTGTATCGCCGTTTAGTCCGTTTCTGAGTCACGTTCGCTAGGGCATGGAATCACTTTCGCTCCTTATTTGTCGTATCTTTGCCAATTTCAATATATGTATTTAAATAATACGCTCAATTAATAAAGGTTTTAGATTTTAAAGCCCTACTTTAAGGCAATGGTCAAGTAGAAAGTTGCGTAGACTACAAACTGGCACTTAAGTTGTCAATCTGCATTACTTTGGTCACGTTAAGAGCGTGCCTACTGTATGCGCTTTGGACTACAATGTAGTTGTGTAATGATACTATGTTGCATATGTATATTTAGATACTTAGTACATTACATTAGTCAACAAAAGAAGTTTCATCTTAGCGCTGTTCAAATAGTTAAGTATAATTGACGCAAAGGTCGTCGTTAGTTCCAAACGAGAAGTTCGAATGTAACGGTTTTCAAATTGTATATTAAACGTCGAAGAACACGCACGTTTGCATAATAATATTGAATTAAAGGAAGTGTGTATGGTCATGGTTATAGTAAAATAATGCAACATTTATTTTATTTCTAACCAATGAATTTGTAGTCAGTGGAGACACAGCTCGTTTCTTAATTTTGCACAATGTCGTGAGACAAGCATCCAATTTCAAGTTGTGATAACTGACAAAGTTGTATATTACTGCAGTTTAAAAAAAGGCACTTTCCTGTTTCGAAGTAAAATCTTTTCACTTTACTTTTTGAAGTAAAATCTTATTCGCTAATAAAACAACATTGGTTTTTACCGTAGGTATACCCTAGAATATTAGGGGAGGCGTTTGTTCAACAGAATTTACAACAAGCGGCAATTAAAACCATGCATGATGTAAAAGGAGCATAAGACGAGCCCGCTATTAGTTAGTAGGCGTATACAATACACAATAAATTAATAAGCATGTAAAAAATAGATTTATCCACATTTGAATCAGAATACAATCTAATTATTCGGATTTGTGGTGTATAATAAAGTATATTTGTATCGTATTGTATTGTAATACCTAGACCTTAGTTATTCAGCGGAACATTCTCCCAGGCAATCGCTAGTCATATAAAAAGCCAACTAACAGTTGTATGTATACCTACATATGTATTACGTATATTACGATTTTTGCATGTTCAAAACTGCAAGCTTCTCATCAGCAGAGCTGCGCGCGCGGCGCCGGCGGCGCCTCATATCCCCGATTTATGACCTGCTTTTGTTTACTCTGCCCCGCCGGACACCGATATTAATTTATTAATCGCAGAGTTAAAAAGGCTTTTTATTTATTTGACAGTGAGTTGAGCTTTAAAAATGTGACTTCATCTGGAACGATCCCGTGGAACGGTCGGCGAATAATGTTTCGATGTAGCTTTGGGGAAAAATGTTTTTAAAGGATTATAAAGAGAAGATCCTCTGTACCCCTATCTATGTTTGTGAGCAATTTCTTAGAAACTATCCGAAATTTTGTCATATTAATACAGATGGTAAAAGTGCAAAACATTTGCAGTTTATTTGCTTTATTACCGCCAGAAATGTCAGGAGGACTCTGCTGCTTATCTTACCGATGCTTATTTTAATTATTATTTTTTACCGTTCTCAATGAAAAAACTTACGGTACATATCCAATTGTCAGTTTTTCAAAATTTAAACGATCCACCGAGAGTTAATAACGGGCCCGCTCGTCCAAATAGCAATTATGAGCGATCGCCGCGCGTAAAACCCATATTTTGTTTTCAATAACCGTGCAAATTTCCCATCGCGCGAGGAGTGAACAACCTGCCCGTCCACCACGGATGCTTCACGCATCAATTTAAAGCACGGAGGAGAGAGATGCTGCTCTATGATGTCATACACATGTCTCTTTCACTTAAGGTTAGGCTAAAGGATGTTGAGGCTCGGCCGGTCCGTCAGCCGCTCGTTTTCTCATCACTCGGCATGTTTATTTTTCAATTTAAGCCGTCAGTGGCTTGGCGCGCGCGGCCCGCTGAGTTAGGGCCGCCACACACGGCGTCGACAGATTACCGCCCGCGTGCGCCCGCCCCAGCCCTGAGCTAACTCCTGCGTGGTGCTGCATCCCTGGTGGTTGTAATTGCTGGTTGTGTGTCAATGTTTGATTTGTGTATGGTTTCATTAAGGTTGTGTCATAAAAAAAACGCTCTTTCCTAGTTTCAAAGGTTCATTGTGAATTCCGAGAGAAACCTTCCGAACTAAGGAACACAAATTTGGTGCTTGTCCTAAAACTACCGATCGTTTCGCTATGGAATTTGAGGTATGTAGAAACGACTACAGTAAAAACGCCGACAGCTGCCATAGCTATGACAGTTCAGATTTTAAAGCTAAGTTTAACACTAAATACATTGCAAATGATACACGTAAACGAATCAACGTATGCTAATGATACCTACGCATGCTAATGATACCTACGCGTGTTAAACCATCTAGAGCTGATTGTTATATTATTATGTGCATGTAGAAAGAAGGAGCTCTCTTTAACTTGTATCGTCCACAAACTATCGAAATACCGAAGCACATGAAGAGACGGCTTTGGGGCAACCCTACTAACGAGTGCAGTCATACCGAGCGCAGAGAACCTACAATTAGGATTCGACCAAAAAGAGCAGCGCAGTGCTAATACGCACCCAGACAACTAGTTATGCCCTCCGCGATACCATCATCCACCCCCTCGAGCCAACTGCAACCTTAACCCAGAAATAATAGTGGATACTCCAACTGCATTGTAAGTTTTGGTCATCTGAGTACCAGTACAATTGACCACGTTACAGGTGCGGTAGGTAAGCGATTTGATACCTTGACTTTAAGGTTTTAAAGAATAGAGAATCAGTACGAATAGAGTTGTAGTAATGTATGGGAAAATTGTTGTTTATTGTTTATTGGCACAGACGATGGCCCGTCACGAGTTATTGCTGTGTGAATTTACCAAAAACGCGTTGAGTGAAAATTAAATTTAAGTAAACGAAATGTTATTTTTTCGTGAGTTGGCAAGATTGACGGGTACAGACATTTACAAGACGAAAGAGAATAATGAGAGGAAATGAAAAAGACATTATTTTGGAGCAATAGTAAATGTAATGCCAGTGTAATGTGGTAAACATGATGCTGACGCAGCAAGAGGCTTTAAAGAGTAAATCAACGTCAGAATTATTATACATCTAATATATCGGAACAATACTTAAGTCTGACCACTTTGTTATCAACGATAAACTAAATTTACCTATTGTAAATTTCTTTGCTAGACATAAAAATATATAACATAATGAACAGGATTCTTAGGCTTTTGAGAAATGGTCGGAGCAGTAGTGGTCCAGTAAGTTAATAATAAAGCATCATAGGCTCATAACTCATAATAAGTAAAGAGCAAAAAGCTGTTGCAATTTTTTTTTATTTCTATCAAAAATTTACTTCCCACATTCTACTAAACGATAGTATAGTGTGTTTCTTTTTAAATGACGAAAATGCAATTAGCGCGGGATTTTACAACTTCTTTTGTTGCTGAATATGAAAGGAAAAAATAACAAAGAGACATAAAAAAACTGACCGCAGTATTGGAGTAGCTCAACCCTTCTTGATCTTTGAAATGAAAGATTTTAATTTTTATTTAAAATATGATTATTAATACACCCGTTAGACACTAAAAAAATATTGCACTTAAGCCTGGAAAGTATCCCCTCCTATTGATTATTGTTTATTACCTGAATTGGACCCTTTTAAGTATAATAGGTGTATTGTTTTCCATAAACAATTACAGTGCGGCTAACACTCAGGTAAAAATTTCTTATACCTACTATTAAACAATTGTGCAAAGTGATTTTGATACAGTATATAATTATTATTTTAGAAACGCACGTCATCTAGTCTAACACCGACCAACAACATCAAAACTATCAAGATTGGTTGTTCACGGTATACTTTCAGTTAACACTAATGGTTTTACAACCCCACTTGAAGTTAACAATTGAACAATAGATGTCGGTTTTAAGTACTTTTCGTCATTTAAAATGAAACAGACCATATTAATTTGTCTTTAGCTACCAACTAGCCTTTGCCAAACCTTAGTAGGTACCTAATAAGATTGTAACTTTTTATGACAAAAGCGTTTCTTTGGTCAGTCGAGTCAAATGTCAAAATAAGCGACTTATTCAAATTCGCTAATTGGCGAGAAAAGGCAACGACAAACATTTAAATTCACAGTATATCCCTAAAATTATACAGGTACATGAGTGACGACCAGGGACGCATAACTTCAAGAGGCTAAACCGTAGCGCCAACAAGGAAGACCACACATGAAGATGGTAGCGCGTGGCCACGGATCGGCCCTCGGCGGCGCGCAAGCTGTAATCATGCGCCGACGCACTCCCGTCAGCCATAAGCCGATTGGGTGGCGGAAATTAAAACTGTGAGAGGTAAGATCGGACACGCAGGGGCCCGGTTTTTGAAAGCACATCACTCGAAAGTGGTAAAAATCGGCATATATCTTCAAAACTACAGGCTCGAATCAAAATTTTAATTAGTTCTCAAGATTAATGAGAGTTGTAATTTTTTCTAAGCTAACTATTGTATTTCAAATTCAGCACGATTTTTCACCACTTTCTAGTGTTATTATCAGTGTTGTACTTTTTTTTTTTTTTATGTGAATAGGAAGGCAAACGAGCAAGTGGGTCACCTGATGATAAGTGATCACCACTGCCCATAGACACCCGCAACCCCGGAGGGATTGCAGATGCGTTGCCAACCTAGAGGACTAAGATGAAATGCCAAGCACTGCTACTTAGCGGCAGGATTAGCGAGTAAGATGGTGGTAGCGATCCGGACGGACCTTGCACAAGGCCCTACCACCCGCTTACAAGAATTGGGCCCCAGGGGTCAAATAGAACCGTCAAACGAGAACGAGGTAGAAGGATTTCGCGTTTTATGTGTTCATTTTAAGATTTGATAGATACTAAATGTCATGTATTTTTTTAAACACTTAGAGATGTTGCAACATCGTAAATAAATATCTGAACATTGCTATACACCGCCGTTTTAACTAAAACATCAAAAAATTGTCTGTTATTTACTAAGGTAATTCGACTACGTTAGATTACTGCAAATCAGGCTTCACCTGCCTAATTTATGTGGTCTATGCATTCAAGAATAGTCACTATGAAAATTTCAACAGCAGATACATCGTCGTCAACATTTTCATCACGTGGTCCATTTAGGTAGAGTGCCCATGGAGGATGATAAGTGGGGATCCATGGGTATTTTGTTCATTCAATGGGGTTTTTAATTGTAATTAGCGCCAGTGCTCTGTGTTAGTCTCAAGCAGCTTTATCGGAAACCGTGTTTACGATTCACGATATGAAATTCACCATCTATAAAACCATCGTCTCCTCACAAGAAAGAATCAAACAACCAAACGGCAGTCCGACCGTATTAGAACCCACCCGGCGCACATCAGCTGATCCAATTCACATGATCTACAGCCTCCGAAGCGACCACGAGATTACAGGGATCTAGCAGCAAACTGGCCATCACTATAGCAGACCGATTATAGATTATTACCGGTTACGAGTAATTAATTATAGTAGTGACATTAACGTTATGTGTATTCAAGGGGATGGAGTAATTATAATGTTTGTAGTTAAAGATGTTTATTGCATTTCAACGATTTTATATTGATACGTAGCTTGAGGCAGTGGTTTCGCTGGCAATGCAGAACTCTGTTTTAGCTCTCCTTGAGAAAGAACCACGGATTAGTTCTAAACATGTCGTATATACCTCGTTAAGAATAAGGGCGTGACCAGATTTCAATTTTTATAACTTCTTATATTTACGTGGACATATCGCTCTAATTCCTCCTTTACATCGCAAACAGAGCAACAGCCTACCTTACCCTACGATCTTGGTTGAGAAGTTCTTTTTTCGTTCTGAACAAATATGCTCAAGTTATCAGCAACAAGAGTTACAAATATTCTATGCATGTTAACGAATTTTCCAAGCGGTAATAATAATGATGAAAAAACCTGTAACTCACTTTAAAACATGCAAAAAAGAATTTAGACATTGGCAGTGATTTAAGTTCTATTTCACAGCAATAAGGTAACCGTTATTGCGCTGTTTCAGTATCGTTGTTGTATTTAACGTCTCCGCTAATGGTTTCACTGGTTGTTTTATTTTCAGCGCAATTGTTTACCGCGAATGCAACATAATGGCATTCCGATTGTTTTTATACGCCAGAAGTCACTTTTACGATAATGGGCCAAGTACGAAACGTCTCTTTTGCATTTTTATTGTATGCGTATTTCGTGCGTTATAAACGTTTTAAAAAAAACTTGCCTTTCAGTGGTCATATCGCCTCCCGTGACAGTTACGATGCCATTATAATAAAGGAACTTACCTGTAAAAGAAAAGTACAATTAAAGAAATTCGCAATATTTTTGAAGATGGCTCCCAATCGCCAGCCTCAAAGGTCATGAAGAGAGCCTCTTCAAAACTGACTTAACGCCAACAGACACTTAACAAAGAAACAAACAAGACACGTGTCAGCCATCAATTAAAAACAAATTAACAATTCGCCCGTCAAAAACAATCTTCATTATCCAAACTAGGATAGATCCTTCACGCTTAAGCTTAAAGCATAATCGACTTAAAACTGTGCAGCTAAAGATCGAGATACATTCGTGAGTAGGGTAGACTGGGTACGGTTGTAACAGGGTACGGTTGTAACAGCTCGAATATCTCCCAAGCTATCTGCAGGAGAGTGAGGGGTACAAGGGGAAAGGGACGCGGCGGGCGGGTATACACACGATTACCAGTGTCACCGCGCCGTCCGCGTTGTTATACGCGTGCAGGAGGTTATGTTGTGTTTTGCGCATCAAAAGTAAGTATTTTTGGTCGATTTATTTTCAAATTATCTTTATTAATAATTAATATTACGTTTAATAGATTTTTCTACATATTTGCTAAACTTTCACGATGTGTAATCAATTGTTACTTTGAGTGTAGGCTATTTTGTTTCGAACGTGGATCCGTTTTACTGGCACAGAAAGGGGTGGGTACGGTTGTAACAATTTTTGTGGGTACGGTTGTAACAATTTTTGGGGGTAGGGCTGCAACAATTATTGCTATTATTATACTAGCCTGAAGTGTCCCACTGCTGAGCGAAGGCCTCCTTCATCTTTGACAAGATGTTTTATTTATTTATTTTGCCTGATTTTTGTTTCCCGGATTTAACAAGTGTTTTTTCGTTGTAGATGCCAAGAAAACGTGTCAGGAAGACGAAAGCGATCAAGCACGCTTCAAAGATGCTTACAATGAAGTTAAAAAAGGAAAGTCTTTGTGGCAAGCCAGGAGAAATGTACAATCTGAATTATGTTACTTAGATGTTATACGAGTAGTTCTAAGGTCTTTAAAAAGTACCGTATTTTAAATGATAATAATATGTACGGTATTAACTTTGTTGAATTTGATTGTTTTTTGTAATAAAACTCATTGAAATGACTTGTTTTTGTATATTTTGGGTATGTTACAACCGTCCCCCATCACTGTTACAACCGTCCACGGCATGGGGACGGTTGTAACAGTGGCACACAAACTGAACAATGCCTTGCTGACAAAAAAGTACTGCATATATCATATTTATTTAAAGTGTTATGTTAACTCAAAAGAGTATTCATCAATTTAAAACGTTGTATTTAATTCTTAGAGCTGTGATAGCAATGATATGAGCGATAAAAGCAAAATTGTTACAACCGTACCCAGTCTACCCTATCGATTGTTTCCCAGTCGTATAGAGATGAGAGCTCGGGCCTACAAATTGTGGCGGACACTGGCCGGCATGGCTTATTGTTTTTTAATGGCCGGCCCGCCCCCGCCGCGCCTGCGCCATCCATCATACAGCCAAAGCAACCACTTTTAATTTTTTACTTTATTTTACGGAGCTTGTTCAAATAAAAAACGAGTATCGAGCCGAATTCCCCGCGGCGAGTCTCGGGCATTCCTAAGAAAGTTTTAAAACTATATGTAAATAAATTAATAAGCGTGCCGTCAGGTTAACGCGCTCCGCGGGAACACCTGATCTAACGTGTGCTGGCTGCGCTACAACGAGTTTACCTAGAACGACCCTACGATATGATAACGCCATGAGAAGATCCAAGTAGCTTCATGAATTGCGAGGCAATCACCCAGACACAAAATAAGTCGTCTAAAACTATCTTAACTGCTTTACTGTAAATATGAGAGAAAACAAATTATAAAGGTCTCTTTCAAATGTAATTCAAAGTATCTATTAAATCAAAAGGTTCAACACACCGCATTCCAATGCACACATTACATTCCAAGACGGTGGCTATTTCCTATCTAAGTTTATCCAAGTAAAAACACGAATAAACTAAATTGGAAGTCATATATGAATTTCCGCAGTATTCGCGAGTTTCCAATACGAATTTTAGAAATAACTATTAGGGATTCATTATCATGTTATAGCTTAGTTTACTGGCGTAACCCTTTCTGCCGGAACTCATAGCTATCTCCCATCGGCCATCTGCCACCTTCTGTATTATGCAGGGCGCCGGGTAACGAGAGTCCACCCCGCGTTTATGACAATCCTTGTCGCTAATGAGATTCGGTATTTCATCAACCATGTTTATGGGGTTGCAACGTAAACCACCTTTATAGAGAATACTTTATGTATAGATAGCTGATCGTTATCTAAGTTCAACGGCTGTGTGCAGCGACGCGATATTTTAGAAATAAAGTAGGAGACGGCTAAATGTTCATAAGCAAACATGAGGTCGAAGATGAAGCGAGCTCAGCCACAAATTACTCCACAAACATTAGCAAATTCGTTCCTTAGAGTACACAAATAAACTGGAACTACCTATTTCAAGTATCACAATCGCGCGACACCTCAAAGCAGAATCATAAACATCCTCCCGTTCATTTGGTTCGCTAACTTTTAATTACCTCCCCTTGTTATTGAACACACAAAACATCTAGGTACCTCATTTTACTAAACTTTTGTATATGTATCGATACACTTTTGGAAACAACTAAGGCAATTGAATACAGTCCGCAGCACTAATGACACAACGCAAGGTGGATACGTCCAGCACAATAAATACATGTCCATTTGTTTGTTTGTTACTTAATTTATGGCTTATAATATGAGCGGTAGTTAGTTAAATGATGTACGTCGCTTCAGAATTTTTTGCATGCTCGTAAATAAATAGTCTTTGCTCGAGACGCATTAAGAATTTTAATGCTGTTCAAAATAGGTGTAATATGCAGTTCTCGCAGCCTAGCATTGCTTTAAAGATTCTCAATGCCTATAACCAGTACAACAACCAAATTATCCAATGTTAAACCGAACTACCAAAAAGTCCTATTGCATATGTATTTATTCTATTTTGAAAATTTGTAATCTTTGCAGTATTCAATAAAGCTACATACCTATTTGTATTTTTCATAAAACTGTTGTTCTGGAAGTGAAATTTCTATGAAAGTAAATGCAAAGCTACCCCTTTGCCATTCGACGGCAATATAATGAAATTGGTGCCAATGATATAGAAATCAATCAATCTACAAATAACAAGCGCCGGCTTGTCCAGGATATTTGTGTTTTGGAGGGTCTGAAGAGTTATGTAAATTAAGCGCTGGCGCCAACTTCACCTACCAAACTAAATTTGAAGGGTTAAGTGGAAAAATTATAGTTACTACTAGGGCTGAAATAACTAAACATGAGGCCAGCGAACAGTATTTTGCCCAGCCGCGGGTCAACGTCGGGGGACTTGACGGACTCGATTATCACGTGAATTTAGGTCAACTAAATCGATGATTGATTTATTGACCATTCCTTTAGACGGAGCGAAACAGTTTTGGTTTAAGTCATTTGAGGTTTAGGTGATAAGCTGAGTAAGTTTGATTCAATGATTTACCCAGCCAGTTTTTTACAATCATATTCAATTTGAGCTGCAGTTTTGTTGGTTTTACCACTTTGGAATGGTACATTCAAAAATGTACTTTGAAAAATGAAACGCCAGTGCTTGCTTAAATCCTTTGCCTACAACTACAGCTCCATGCAGCATGCTTTAACATGTTGCTTTAAGAGACTTCTTCACATGACTATAACTGCAGCAATATCTACTACAGACTACTAACTGGGCTGTGATTGCAGTACCTCCAAAATTATGCTTTTCAGACAGTCCGTGGCTGGACTGAAGTGGAATTTTAACATTTTAGAATTAGGAAAACTTTCGTCCAGACGTGATGCCAACAGTCCTAGGGGCACACATTGATTGTTGACGCCACAATAAACTTGAAACAGCGCCAGGGACACTAACGACCATCTTTTATGGCCGAGGACCAACGGAGGCCAATAAAAATGGCGCCCATTTTATAGGCCCTGGCGTGAATGCACGAGAATTTACTTTACGACCAATTACCAAATAACAATTAGCACTGATATATGGGGTCGACTGTAAAGTTTTCAATTTGCAGAGAAATATGGAAGACCTGGAGGGGCTTCGTATCACGCTTCGGAGTCGTAAAGTTGAACAGAGGCCTGGAATAAGTAAGTGTTTGTGTAGCAACAGGAACCACATATTTAAGCACATAGCCGTATTAACGTAACGTAATAGGAGTATTATCTTAAATAAATAATTAATTGATGGAATTGGCTTGCTTTTTCTTGTAACAACTCATTTTGGCAACAGTCATGTGCAATGGAATGTAAAAAATCTTAGGAGTCATGCTAAGGGCATTTAGCAACGCATCACTATTTTGATTCCTCTGGCCACGTACACGCCGACAATCATGCTAAACACGGCCTTTAGGCACTGTCTACTCCGTAAGGGATAATACCTGACTCGTGTGTGTGTGTGTGTGTGTGTGTGTGTGTGTGTGTGTGTGTGTGTGTGTGTGTGTGTGTGTGTGTGTGTGTGTGTGTGTGTGTGTGTGTGTGTGTGTGTGTGTGTGTGTATATAATGGACCTAATTTGCGACATAGGTAGGTATCAAAAGGTATAATTAATGTCAGTTTACAGCCGGCGAAGATCCTTACACAAAAAAGCAAACTGTCGAATAGAAAATTGGCTTAAATATTCAATAAATACCTGCCTGTCACACTCCCACCCAAAACATATTGTGAATAATTGTGGTATATAATAATGTCACAGTAAAGTTGTAAGTAGGGTGGTAAAATTTAGATTTTATGGTGGCAAAACGAAAAATCGAACAAAATCCGAATCTGATTTCTCAAACAAAAGGTGATTTCTCCATATATTTTAACTAGCGACCCGCCCCGGCTTCGCACGGTATATTATGCATGTATTATACATATAAACCTTCCTCTTGAATCACTCTATCTATTAAAAAAAACCGCATCAAAATCCGTTGTGTAGTTTTGAAGATATAAGCATACATAGGGACATAGGGACATAGGGACACAGGGACAGAGAAAGCGACCTTATTTTATACTAGCGACCCGCCCCGGCTTCGCACGGTATATTATGCATGTATTATACATATAAACCTTCCTCTTGAATTACTCTATCTATTAAAAAAAAAACCGCATCAAAATCCGTTGTGTAGTTTTGAAGATATAAGCATACATAGGGACATAGGGACACAGGGACAGAGAAAGCGACTTTATTTTATACTATGTAGTGACTATGTAGTGATAAACAGTCACGGCCGGTCGAATGCAAGCTTGTACTCTTCAATCGCATGCGTAGCCAAATCCCCGGTAGTCGATTTATTATTTATTTGTACGGCATTAATCGCTGGCACCGAATATGAGTACCACAAAAACGCACTTCGGAACAGGCCAACTTTTGACCTTATGGACCAGGGCGTAAGAACTGTATAGACTGTTTTATCTTTTACATACTCTTGTTATGATTGACGGACGCCGCCCGCGCACCGTTTTACATATAAATTACCAATTACAAGCTGCGCGCGGACACGGCGAGTGACAGAACTGGCATGCCCGTAATTTGTTATCTTTTTTCTTTACCAAAGTTTCGGTCATACCCGTCGTACGTTTTGGCATTAGCGTCTACTTTGTAATAACTTTGACAGTGTTTCTTTATTCAAATTTGCGTTCTTAAGGTTTCTAGAACCAACTTAACTTTCTACATTGAAGTCTACGTACCTTAATACGGAATACGGCAACTTCTCGTTTATTATACTGACTTAAACGGATGAGTAGGTATATATAGTTAACTTATGAAAGGTTAAAAGTACCCAGTAAAGTTAACTTATTGAGTCTTCGTTAATCAAGTGACTTGCCAAAGGAAGTCGCTTTGTCGTTAATGTTGCAAAAAATAACTAAATGATTTGTATCCACTACGATTACGAAGGTGGTGCATATTTTCCACGAGTACTTTTTTACCGATTTGAAATATCACTACATAGTATAAAACAATGTCGCTTTCCGCTGTCTGTCTGTCTGTTTGTCGCTATGTATGCTTAGGTCATTAAAACTACGCAACGGATTTTGATGCGGTTGTTTTTTTAAAGATAAGAGAGATTCAAGAGGAAGGTTTATTGTATAATTGTAGGCAGACGAAGTCGCGAGCAGAAGCTAGTTATACTATATACTATTATCGAAGGGCAAATGAAAAAATAACAATAACAAATTAAAAACAACATTGTTATGAAATCTGATTACTGCAAATAATCCTGAAAAACTATTCCTCGAAATGGTTTCTGAATCAGTAGATATACATTGTAAAAAAAAATAGTCAATCCCAATTACGTCATAAGGACAGTATCACCAATTAGGTACATGTACCTAATGTATATACTTATGACAGCATGTTCTATCTATACCTTCTAAGTCCAATAGAACGGTAACGGTAGCTACTTTTAATAATAAGTAATGAGCCGAAAGAATGCAGGATAACGTCCGACTATAATAGATGAGCACGTACTGTAACTCATGTTTGCCTGGTGCCCGCGCTTCAAAGAGATGACTCTCATTAAAATTTGTATGATTGATTTGGGGCCCGATCAATACGGTAGTCATTTGGTTTATATCAAACCAATCACTTGGCTTTAATTTTCCAGTATTTGAACATGCGCTATCTTCTCCATCCATTAAAAATTGTTTGTATGCACATGTGTGTTTTCAGATCCCACGAAAATGGGTGGTAACGATTTCGATGAAATTTGTAGGCAAAAAACCGATGTGAGCTGTTTCATCCCTAAGAAATCGTATTTTTCTGATTTTAGAAACATCAAGTCAGTCGTCGGTCTGAAAGCGTCTACCGTTCTTTGTTGTATTATTCCATCAACTCCGTGTGACACAATATTTCTTTGAAATTCTTCAAAATCATTCACTTAAAACATTACGGGTTTGCGAGGGTTCTCAGCTGTTAACAGTGAATAGGCCAGGTTTCTTTGGAGCGAGAGTAAGTTGGCCCTATTCTGGGATCTTATTTGTTCATTCGATCAGTTGTCATAAAATCCTCACGAGTTCCGCCTCAAACCCTTCAACTAGCTTCCAAATCATTCCGCGGGCCCCATGGGCTGTCGGGAGGTATGTTGCTAAGCCGGCGCCACCCGCCGCGCGCCCCGAGGCTCGCTGTCCGCATCCGCTCGCGGACCACGCATGGCGAAATTAATTTTCCGACCCGAACAATGACTCAAGAAAGCAGTTCTGTTGTCAGTTTTCTGTCGCGACCAAAATTTTACATTAAAACGCCAATATGCTCTCTTGCATGCCGCTAGAAGGCGCTGGCAATTAGCGCATACTAATTAGGGCGTTACTTAACTTTAACACTAACGCGTTGAAGACGTTTATTATGTCAAAATCTTAGACACACTAGTGGCTCTGAAGTGTCTAAATATGCGGACTCGGTCTAAGTTTCTATATCTACTCTGCAACACCTACTTCTTCAATATTTGTCGATATCTGTTCAGTCGCCGTTTTGCATATATTATTCTGATATACAAGCTTGGCACCTCCTAGCATGTCGATATAAATCCAATTTGCTTTGCTTTGCTGGCACAATTTGCAGCAGGCATTGGTAGTTGACTTTCAATCGGTGTACAAGAAGCGAATAATGTGAGAAACACAGGCCGGAATATCTCACACGAACAAAATTCCGCTATTCTGTGGTACGTTTCCAGGAACATTTAGCATATTTCGTTGATTGTGTTCAAATCCACGGGTCGCTTTCTTATCACGTGTCGAGATGACTTTATTTTGATATTGCGCGACGGTTGTTTATCGCCCATTGTCTTTTTATTCTCACTGCTACGTGAGGCAATGTCGGCGCCGATGTTATAAGCGAACAATTTTAATACGCTTCACTAAATGCACTTATCAATATTCGGTGGGGGTCGGCGGCTAACTGCGTGAGACTAGGCTGGCATTGCTATTGCTTCTAATATCGTGGTATCGCGTATGCATAGCGGGATGTAAGACAGGATGTTTAATTTCTAATACGACCCTTTGAAAGCCGCGTTTGGAAGCGTGGCGCCCTCGTGCCACAGGTAAAGGTGATTGACAGAGTAATGCACTACGTATGCAGATAGGCGTGCTAGACGCGGTGATCCAAGTGATGCATAGCTCGCTACATCACTTGACTGTGTAAACGTACGGTTCTGAAATGCTGAATTCCTAGTAATCATTTCTGTTTAACTTTCTGGATAGCGTGTGTGGAGCGTATAATGAAATCGCTCTACATATTTCGCGGAATGGCGCAAGTTGGTTGCGTGTTCAGCACAACTTTTGCGGTCGGGATGTTTCTTGTTTTTTAGATCCCGTAAATCGATAGAAAACTTTTTTAATGTTAAGGTCAGAACGTTAACACAAGAAATAATTTATTCTATTAGTAATTTTCGCAGACATTTGGTGGACCAGTTTATTGCTTTGCAGTGTTAAAAAGTGTTATTTATTAGCTTTTGCATTAAGTCAAGTATTAGCTATTATATCGTGCAATGTCGTCTTTATGTTAACAAATACTTAATAAAGTTACTGCATGGGTATGGGTACACATTAATTATGCGAATTGACATATTTTATCGCACACAGCAAAACAGGTGTCTCGCAAAAACCGTCCCACGCACGATTTGTGCTCACAGGGGACGAACAGAGTCGCTTCCTTCCTCCGTAGTAAGCAGGAACACATGAGTTGCATAGCATTTTTTCTCCATCGTGTCAATTAGGTGGTTCCGCCCGGTAATTAAGACTGTACGGCGCCCCCGGGAGCCCGGATGCCGGGCGTGTTTGACAAACTCTCGCTCCGGTATGCAACCCTGGTAATTATGTTTAACTGCATCGCCCCGCTCTATTGCGTGTGGTGACTAATTAAGGGGTATTTCGTGATTTATTATTGGTCTGAGAAAAAAGTGGTTTGTCCTCAAACTAGCTGTTGCCCGCGACTTTGTCCGTGCAGAATTAAATATAGCCAAGTCAAACCACGGCTAACGTATAAATTATATTTTACTGACAGTTCCAAGACTTATAGAGCAAGCAATAGCGTCTGCTCTCCATTGTTTCCCACCGTCCGTTTACCTCGACGATCCGTGATAAAATCTGCATGGGGATAACAAAAACTTAACGACACATGATATCTGGGAACGGACCAGTGATGCGAGGCCGGGCTTGTATTCGAGCCGCATCATAGCGATACGCTAACAATATTACTTTGGATGTTATCTTTTTCACTCCTCTGTCAATCTAAATCGGCAATTTAAAAAAAAAGATTTCTCGGTGGCTATGTCTCGACACTACATCAACCACTTGATGTCACAGTAGATACTGTTCAAGTAAAGTTAACGCAGTTGTCTGTCAACCTATTCTGCACCTCTCTTATTGTATAATTAACATGCATGGCCAGTCTGTTATAAATAAATTTGTAAGTAATCTTAGAGACAACTAAATAAAAAGAATGAAGGCTCAGTCATCATATCACATCACTTCGATGCATCCCTCCAATGTCACGATAGTCGTATTTGAGGCTATATCGCAAGTAAATCACTTCGTAAACTTTGGAATAGGTGCCCGTGCCTGGGCATAGGCGCACGCGCAGCGGGGAGGGCTTATCTTGTCATCTGGCGCCTAAATTCCTGCGCGGCCGACTAACGAGACGGATTGTTGAGAATGGAAGCAAATCAATACTTACAATATTTACATGCAAGTTAATATTACGAGTACATAATCTACTTTAAGATTTTACAATCTGGAATCCGCGGGAAAGCAATCCTCGTCAACTACAGTGTAATATAAAAAAAAAAACGCTAACGTCATAGGCAGTTTAACGTAAAGTTATAAGCGAGGTTTGCACTTGCATCTCGCCTATAACTCGTCAGCATTGAAGTGTATGGAAAAGGATATTCTAGTGAGGAAGCGGCTTTATCTGTACGAGTTTAATGATATGGTTACGGATAGGTGACACGGAATAAAGCATGTTATAATAATATAATAGAAGGTACTGAGCTGAGTGTACGTCTAGTGCCATGTGTCACAACTTAATGTAAAGTTTTGCCAATATAACAAGCAAAAACAGACGAAATTGTTACGCGCAAAAAGTAATTAATAAATATTCACCAATCAGTATAACGTCAAAATCAAAACAATATTTTATCGCATTTTGAATCTAAAAAATAGAATGCAGAAATATACAGGCAGCCAGTGTCAGACCTAAAAAAAAACAAAAGTCTTCCCAATAACATTCCCATCAACGCAAATCAGACCTTAACATGAACACGTTAACAGCCGAAATTGAGTTGTTTTAATTAAAGTGAAATTACAAATCGTGCGTCAGTCCGCCATGACACGTGTCAGGTAGTCAGGGAGCTGTCAAAGTGACGTTTATATGTTTATTTATGACGCGGCCTCCTTCAGTGTGGACGTGAGAACAATGCGCGATGCTCTATGGAGCTATGATACGAGTACCATAGTCTAGTAGGATAATTTTTTAAATATCTCAAAGCTGGTCATTGAGGTATTTTTTATGGTGAGCTGCAACGGACAGCCAAAGTTAAAGTAGGCACATAAGTATGCGAGTGCCCCGTTTTAAACAGTTATAGAGGATCCTTTTAATTATGTATGTTATGTATTGTATAAAAATCTCTTGGTAACTGAAGTTAAGCATCTCACTTGCCGTTTAATTCCATTTGAACGGAACGGATCGAGTCTTGAGTTCAGTTTATTATTATGATCCCAAGACCTTACAGTTAAAGTTCAAATAAATTCTTGCAAATAAACAACAGCATCATAGCCCGGGGGCATTGATTAAAATTGCAACAATATTAAACTGTAAAAGTAGATGCTTGTGCTTTGCTTCCATGCGACTCGGACTGTAAAGTTCCACTCGTTATTGCAAATTGAATGTCCTGCTAGCACGGCATAGGCCGGCAATACTTTTAATTAGCAATTCCAAACTAAATACCAGGACATCATATTTGCATAAGCGGTTGAACTCTCCAGGTGGTACTACATCCTATTTGGCTGAGCGTACGCATAGTTACATTAAAGAATCGAGCCAATGAAGCCGATATAGTTGCAATCCAGTGTCCGAGTCCAGAATATTGAGATTGGAGATATGAAATTAATAAAGGCCAGAAGAAAGTCATAAAACTACTCAAAACAGGATAATGAATATGCATCGCGCGTCAGAAAGTCAAAACACGATGGCCCGCCACCCAGAAAAAAAACACAAACGGAAAACTAACAAAACATACATCATACCTACTAATTATGATATATGCCCCAATAAATCGACGCAGCGGCGACACTACGGGCGGAATGTACTTTTTGTCCCTCTCCCGCGGCCATAACCACGACACGGTTAATTAAAACGGTACATTAGCATAAACAAATAAAATAGCCCATTACGAATTCAATTTACAATCGTCGAAATCGGTTGAATTAGTCGCAGTAAATAATACGTCGGGATACAGGTCGATAATAACGTGGCGGCGCGCGGCACGGGCGCCAGCGGGCCCGGGCTGCGCCGCGCTCAGAGGAACCCCGCCTACTTCACCTTAGCACTATCATCACTACATAGTATAAAACAAAGTCGCTTTCCGCTGTCTGTTTGTCCCTATGTATGCTTAGATCTTTAAAACTACGCAACGGGTTTTGATGAGGTTTTTTTAATAGATAGAGTGATTCGAGAGGAAGGTTTATATGTATAATACGCAGACGAAGTCGCGGGCAGAAGCTTGTAGTATATACAACTATAGGTTATTTAAAAATATACCTAGGTATATAAATATATTTTGTTTTGAAAAGATGTTTCAGTTTCAGTTTAGTTATTCAAAAACAATTTACATTGTGTACAAACATGTACTTTGCACGCTTTGAGTAACTTCTAAATACTGGCCTAAAATTTTACTGCTAAATTATGTAAGTATTTAGAACTATTTTAACTAAGGTGTCAAAACAATAATTGTAAACCAACTTAAATCACTAGACCACCTAAGAAAGAGTTTAGTTTAATTTAGTTTATTACTCGTTCGATATATTACTCGTTCGATATATAAATACATTGGTTGACATAAAATGTATTGTTCTATGGTAATTTACGAGCGAACAGCTATCCATGTAATACTATCTACTTTAACTCGTATTACTCGTTGCATGACTAGTTGTAGAGGTGGACGATGAACTCATCCCTGCTCTCAATGAGAAGACCACTAATACAAACGCATATATTTTAAATTCCAATGATTGCCATAACAACAGTACAAAATCGGACACGCTTACTCTTATGATTTAAGTCAACACACATAATTTCCTTGGTAACTGAGATGGTAAACCATAGAACCAGATACATACATCAATTGTGACCTAACGTCTCAGAAAATACGATAAAAGTCAGATGATACGAATAAGATTAAACGTATGTGTAATGTGTAATGTATGTATGTATAACTCTTTATTGTACATAAAACACAAGAAAAAGATGAATACAGGACAACACACATGCACAAAGGCGAACTTATCCCTAAAAGGAATGCAATGAATGTATGTAATGAATGTAATGTATGTTCACAGAAAATAGAATATTCTAGAGCTTTATATAGAGCTTTATGTGAATGGATAAAGTTCAACCAGGACTACTTTCCTACGGTAAAAAGCAGTCAACTATGTTAACCAGCAATTGTTTCATTAGTGACACTATTAGTGGACACTGTTATTTTAAGAATCAGTTCCAGAAAAACCTGTCAAGGAGTGGAATTTGCTCTAATTTTCTGGATTTTCCGATAAACACAATGCAATCTAGGGGTCTTCAAAGCGAGGGAATAGCCTGACCCAGTAAGTTACACCATCGGGCTCATCGGCACTTTCCATCAGGATAAGATAAGGTTCAATCACTGTCTATTATCGTGAAAAAAGCAAACATTTGTCACCCACTGTCATAGATCAGATTGAGATGAAACTTAGTAATGGGTATGCCAATTAGATGACAATGCAAGAACAAACAAAAAAACCACCATCATCAAAAAATCTTGGATTGCATTTTTTGAGCCAAACAGTGGATCACTACAAGTAAATCTTAGAGACGGTCTTCTTGACTGTCTAACTAGGGTATCAGCACCTATGAGGAGGTTACCCTGGTTAGGTGGCTGGATTGAACCGTTGCGCGCGCAGCCGCCCGCGGAGCGCGGCGCGGCGGGGCGCCATTGTCCCGCCGTCCGAGCCCGAGATGCCCCACACGCCGCCCCGAGGGACGACGCAAGCTAATTATGTCGATATTATCCAAGTATCGAGTGTCGATATTACTTATTTCTCGAGTTTTGGATCCGAAAAGATTTTAACTTAATCGATGTCTATACAAAGGCAACCTAACCTAATGCGTCTTGCGTCCTTAATTTTAAGTCAAAAGGTTTAAATCAGGGTTTCTTAAAGTGGGGCCCGAACATATGTGCCAGGAGTCCTCAGTTAACCCTTCACTTTTGTACTCATTTTTTAATATTAGGCTTTGTGATTTTTTTCTGTAATAAGCTTTGACGGGGTTCCATGGACTTCTTGAAATTTAGAAAGTGGTCCGTGGCCACAAAAAGTTAAGAAACACATAAATTATAATGAACAATAAAAGTACCTAGATCATGTTATATCTAGTAAAAGCATCGGAGTGATAAAAATCATATCACTAAAATGTAATCTCTAAGTCAACCAATTAAGTTGCCACCCGTCACACGCGCCATAAAATCATCACTTGACAGAACACAATAATCACGGAGGCGTTTCTGCCGCCACCCACTATTTACAAGTACAAAAGTATCGACAAGTGCGCATCGACATCGCGTGCGCGGGCGCCGCCCTGCGTGGCGCCTCGCCGCGGGGCCGCATTGTTCGTGCACCTAAGTGCCTCATATTCGGTTACCCGGCTGTATCACGCGCTATACCCGTATCGATACTAAGCGAATGTAGAATCGTACAACACTATGCGGTGCTGCGGGGTGCACGCAATTTTAGAGTTTGTGCGCCGAGTGAGGAAGGTTGTTTCGAAGTACCGGTTGTAAGGTTGTTAAGTCTATTGGGTGCGAGTGTGATATCATAATTTTCAATTTTACTACTCCTTGAATCCACAAGAGCTTAATAAATTACCGAACAAAAGGCGCGCGTCGCGCCTTATTCGAAGGCAGTTTTGTCATGCGATTGTCTCTGCCTGTGTAATTTATAATATTTGTTTAATAGCCCACGAAACCTTATACTTTTTTTTATAAAGCAATAAAACTTAAAATTTATTGTGTGGATTTCGTTAATGCGTTGTAATGCAAATGCCCGGGATATTAATAGACTCTTACGAGCTGTTTACGATCTATCGCCGCTAAATACCAGAGTTAACATAATGTTCCCCTTGTCAGACATAATTCTTCAGACATAATGCATGGTTATTTTCGAACTCTTTAATTTACTTAAACCATATAAAGACACGTGGTCAATTAATTTATCATGCCATATCGGCTGCTTGTCTACCTAGGCAGTTCACGATGTTTTTTTTATAATTTAACTCTAGCATTGTTGTGATTAATAAACCTTAACTAAGAGCATACAAACAAATATACATAGTGATTTTTTTAAGTCATCAATCAAACTGTTAAATAGTTTACAGAAACAACAAAAAACAGCCAGGTGTCGCTACAAAATCAGACTCGCACTAGAAGTCAGCTTAACGCCACCTATCGATTTTCTTTTGAACTACTACCCTATAGAAAGCTCAACAGCTAACACCGCTTGTGTTTACACGCGTCCCGTCTAGTAAATATGAGGACTTTCACTAGGTGGCGCTGACAGTAAGCTGAAAATATTTTGTTTACTTCTTGTCGAAAACTGAAAAACATAATTAATATGAATTACAGAGCTTCTTACCTCAGGGTCAATCTTCTTGTATTCAGGGTCCTCCTCATCCACCTCGAAGTACAGCTCCGTGGATGTGAGCGAGACGGTGCCGGGAGCGACCAGCCCGGGCGCCACCAGTCGCGCCTTCGTGCTGATATTCACTGGACCTGTGAAGAGCTCTGCGATTATCATGCCGTCCTGGTATTATGGTGTCATATTATTTACTAATGAGCCTGTAAGTTTTTACTACACTCCTAACTACTCGAAGCATTATTTTGAACCTTACAAGTAAACGACTCCAACTCGTATCATAACGGTGGTGAGAAGTATTTATACGGTGTCTGAAATAACAAGTTAGTTTTTACAGTTGCCATTTGAATATATCGTAGAGGGCGGGTCCTCAAATATTTCGGAGCAGCATTAAACTTCAATAAATTCATTTCATGTATGACTTCGAAAACGACTTTACCAGTGAGATCGGCATCAATTTCTCGATCGTCGACCAGGAGCTCAGCGTCGTCCAAGAGCTCAGCCGCGGCCGGCGTGGGGAGCTGCGCCCCTCGTCCCGCCCCGCCCGCCGCTATTCGCGCGTGCAACTCTTCAGTCGCCTGTACAGACAATACATCGTTTGACCTTAATTAAATTAAATCATTACAACTCGACAGTATCACGTCGTGAAGCGAATCAGATGATGCATCAACGTGATCGTGGGAATGGGTAAGTAGCATAATGACCTGCAGTATGGCGTCGTGCGGCGGCGGCGCGGGCGGCGCGCGCGCCAGCGCGGCGGCGGCGTGGCGCTGCCCGCGCGGGTCCGGCACCAGCCGCCGCCGCCGCCGCGCGTCGTCCTCCCACGAGTCCAGCCGCCAGAACTGCGCCGTGCTCCTGCAACCACACCTAGCCCTTCATGCTGATCACACAATAAATCTCTAACTGAAGAAGGAACCGCCACTCTTGAAACTACTACAGTTACGCGCACTGTCTTACAGACATTGAGAAAGTTTTGAGTAATTTTTAAAAATTTTAGAACGTTGAGAAACGCAGTTTTGTAAAGAACAGAGAGCCGGACACTCGTATGCATTTTTGTCCATTCTGAAAAGGATACGCTTCGCTGGCGCTTTAAATAAATAAATAAAAATTATTTAATATCAGACAGCAAAAAGTCCATACAGTTTCTTGCGGCGCATTCTTCTTGGCAATGATGGTCTTTCCGAATGTGCTGGTAGTTTCAAAAAGACATGTAAAAGAGCCCTTGGCGGTCAATTTGCAAAAATAAATTTTCATTTTCATTTTCATTTTCATTAAGATCTTAGAGCCTATGTTAGTAGTAGGTACTACACAAATGTTAAAATACATTTTTTTTAACGTCTCCATACACCTTGTACTACACGCCCCATGACATGGAGATCGGTAAAACGAGCGAAAATGGCAGAATCAAACCTCTCCGCTATCATTCTACTGGATGGTAAGTACATGGATACTGTCAGTGCTCCCCTTCAATCTCGCTACACCAGAGGCAATCTTTTTGCACACGATAGCATAAAATTCGTCCGTACTAACTGCGGCGAACATCCCCGATGCGCTACAGAAACGGGGAAGCCTCAACAGTGTCCTGAGAATATTATTGTATTGGACCCGCAGGGAATCATAGGACCTCCGCTTGAAACAGACCCATAGACCACTCGCATAGAAGCTCTGGGCAGTACGCTCGGAACCACGTTAACTTCACGTCTATACTGCAGCGAGCAAATCTATGCATCAGCATTCCGCCCCGGAACGACAATGCCCTGCGTTCCCGTTCAATGTCAAAATCGTCTTTTAAGTCCTCTGTCACAATATGACCTAAATATTTAAAATACGTCACACGGTTCAAAGGCGACCCATTCGATAGTAAATAGTAAAGGAGGCACGCATGCTGGCCCCTTATTTTTTGCTTTGCCTTCCCTACATCAAAATAGTGGGAAGCCCCTCGCTCCTGGCGAGTCCTGCCATCCTGGTGCAACACTTACCCGCTAGCGGCAGCAGTGGCGCTGGGCGCGTGTTTGAGCTTGTCGAGCAACCGCGCGGCGGCGGCGTGGTCGCGGCGTCGCGCGGCCGCGATCAGCCGCTCGCACGTTCGCTCTTCGTCGCCGCGCTCGCTGCTCGTGCGCGCGCATAGCGACTGTAAACGACAAAATTATGATCAGAACATCAGAAGACATAACTTACAATGTAATTCGTTGCCAGCCTAGAGGGTCAAGAAAGAATACTTCATGCGTCAGTAATTTCACCGGCTGTCATAATCTCTACACCAGAACACAGCACCGCAATCCCTGAAGATTGGCGATAGGATTATCAAGTACAGATCTATCAAGCGTATCGTAGCGTATCGTATCAAGCGAGCCCGGAATCGAATTTCGGTGCAACAAATTCTCACCTCAAAATCAGCGTGCTTGAGCACATCGTCAGCTCGCATCCTGTTCAATATGAACTCGGCTTCATTGGCGACCCTGACGATGTGGTCCCTCATGGCGTGGGACAGCAGGCGACCCTCGTTGATCAGCTCTATGAACGCCAGCCCGGCGTGCTTCTGCAGGGAGTTCTGCCACTCCTGGGAGCAGAGTAGCATCACCAGCTCCACTACTGACGTGCTGGACTTGAAGGTCTGGAGACCTGAAGGTTAAGGCTTATTGTAAAGAGACGAAAATTCGGAGTTTTCGAAATTTTGACATGCTTGTAATTTTCAACATGAAACTACCTACCGTGAGACTCAATCATAATTACACATAAACGGATAACTCACGTATAAAAATTTGTAATTGCAAATATTAAGCCGACAAACAATAATTATGGCTAAGTATGTTAAATCGATGGAAGATAGGGGACAGACAACCACTATTTAATTAAGTAACAAAAGTATTTTTCAAGTAAGCCATATTAGCAAAGAAATGTTCAGCTTTAAATATAAGAAGACCAAGAAACCAAAAACCAATCGAATACTAGGATAACAGAAGCGTCTAAGAGCTACCATGCTTAGAACCGTATACCTTTACCCTCCATTAGCAGTTCCTGTCCGTGGCTGCCAACCAGCGTTTTCGAGAGGAAAGGCGCGAAATCAAGCATGATCTCCCGTAGCAGAGGGCAGACAGGGCCAAGGGCGGTCTCTAGCTTGTGCGTTAGAGACGCTTCCCGAGACACACCGTCCACTGACATCGAGGCGTTCATGGCGTTCAGACCAGCTAGCGTTTCATTATCCTGAAATTAAAAATGATGGGTCTATTAGGTATTTTTGACGTAGGTATACGAATATAGCAAGAATGTTCGATAGACTTCGATTTTAACGAAACACATGAAAGTTCAGAGACTGAGGACTGCGGACATAGGTTGTTTTATTACCGGGTGTAAGTGCCTCTGCGCGACCTGCAGACTTCGGTTCTGATGCCTTTGTTGTAAGTGGTGGTGCGCGTCGCTGTTCCTCTGGTGAATTTGTTTTTCTATGTCTGAAATTGAGAAGAAATCGTGATTCAAATTAAACTGTCTCTACAATTTTCTTGATTTTGTGAATTCGTATATACGGCTACAGTCTGATAATTTAATTATCAGAAATTTCAGACATTTTCAATGCTGCGCCTGCGTCGTTACGTTACGGAACTTTTTGACAATTGCTTCTTGTTCCAGCTTTCCATTTGCTTACCAACTGTATGTAGCAAAGGATATAAAGGATACGAGTTATAAAAGAGTTATAACAACAGGAGTTATAAAGCTAACATAATCTGTTGGATAATGCTTAAAAAAATGCCACATTTAAATCTGTACGAATTGTCTTAAGTAACAGGATCGCAGAAGCAGTAAGAAATGAAAAATGAAATTTATTCTTGGTAACAGACATTACACATCACTAAAGCTTATTTCTATAAGTTTAAGCGTTACCTTCATGTATGTTTCCTTCATGGTCCCTCGTCCGGCCGGTGATGGTGGCAGGGCCGCGCTCGCCGTCCTCATTCAGGTTGACATCCGTCCACGATTCATCGTTGCTAACCTGAAGGTCAACATATCACAAAGCTTGTAACGTACTAAGTCATATACCTATCAACTCATAAATCAGATCTTTACAATACTGGAGCTTACGATAGCTAGTTTATTTTTAAAATTGTCACTACGAGTGAAAGAAAGAAGAGAGAAGGAAGAAGTGGCATGGAATACGCGGCTAGAATGCAGCCATTATTTTGCCTCCTGGACAGATTGCTTCTCTGCTACAGTTCTAGTTAGGAAAGACACAGTGATTGAACACAGATGAGCGTTGCCAGTAGTTATTCTAATGCTTAAAGCTAGAGAAACCTCCTATAGCTCATACATACCGGGTGTTTATTATCGTCAAGCGCGATCTCACTGGACGACTCAGGGTCGTTGTTTGTGGTCTCTGTAGAGTTGAGATGGAACGAGCCAGCGTCCTCGATGGAATCCACGCTCTGTTGACGGTCAAAAGAGTTCAAATCTGCTTTAGCATTTCAGTGCCATGGCTGAGTTCACGTTACTTTAAATTTTGATATGGCCACGGAAGATTGCAGCCTCTATTTTAATTTGGTAACGGATATGTAATTGGCGTATTTTGTATAAGTTAAAAATATCGAACAGAGAATGGTCATATCAAAGAAAACAATAGTTTTTTGGTTATTTCACAAAGAAATATTGAGTTATTCAATTTTAAATAAATGAAATATTAACATGGAGTCCATATAAAATACTGACTTAAATTATGTTTTAGAATGCTAATAAGAAACCAATTTAGGTACTAACTCCTTCAAGAACCAATTAATGGCCCATCGATACCTAAGTGTTAGTGGGCCCAAACATCTCAATGGGTGAGAGTGCGAAAGTCTCTAAAAGATAACTAAGTGGAGATAAAACAAGGGCATGCAGGTATAAGGGTGAAAAAAGCAAGCACACGTTACATGCAGTCGTTTACTAACTATAATAGTTACTAATTCACATAGCCTAAGACAGATGTTTCACCGCCGGCAATTTGCAAGAAGCGAGTTGGGCTTTCAGGCCACATGGCAAACAGATAGCAATTAGCAATCTACGGATTTATTGAATGAGAAAATAGCCGATAGCCAGTTAGTTTCCTCGCCGGTGGTAGGACAGCTGCCTAATGTAATGACTTATGCCAACCTGGTCACTTCGATGATTTATAATTTTTAAAAAAGTATACAATGTTATGAATATTTTAGAAAACCTTATGTAGCCATTTTTACAAAAATACAATAAATATCACGCGATCTCAAAACACTTTACTTGTATTATAAAGAGTTCAATAGAGTTGATGCTGTATAGTGATAAAGAGAAGGACCAAATTATCGACACCATCAATAAAGGTCTAAATATACCTTTTATTTTTACACCCAAAACATATGCAACTTCTTTACAATAATTCTTATAACGACATGCCAACGCCTGCTAAGGAAGCCATGTGGCTATGTTCAATATTGTAAAAAAGGTTCAACGGTTTTATACCGGTGTGTATACCGACAAACATTTGTATTTACATGTTTCTAGTGTGATGAAAATAACTTACATAATGTAGTGCCTGGTGCAGTGCGAACACGTATGTTACTTCGGTAATTAGAACCCTCAATACATACTTGCTTAATTAATATTACATATACATACATGGGACGTACCTCGTCGTGATCATAGTGACAGCCTATGTGTAGTGTAAAACATAGTGTAACACACGGTCAGATTATTGTGGCAAGCTTGTGTACTGTTGTGTCTAACTGGAACTGTAAAACTTGAATAGTGTTACACAAAGACGTACGTAAATATTAAAAATCCATGGAGACCCTTTAAAAACAGACTCAAAATGAACACATATAGGTGTAATACGTGTTCACGATACCAGGCTTACAGAACCAGTTAGCAGGCTTGCGCTAAAACGTCTGTTCATAATAATGTTTACAAACCAAATTGACCACTGACACCGTTATCCCGGACAATGTTTTGGACCTTGCGGTTGGAGGCTTACAACAGGACAATAACATTCATTTAGTACAAGGAATTATCAACCTAAACACCAAGAAGTTAGAGGTCTGTTAGGCTAAGATTAAAATCTATCACCACTAAAGTTAGAGCTCCACTTTTTTAAGGGTAATTTATACTTAAATAAAACACTCTCTTCTATAATGTAGTGATCTAACTTCAGTCTGCTATAGAAACTTTTCCAGTCAGCATAAAATGCATGGAAGTGGACAAAGACTTCAAATAAAATGGGAACAATATCTAAAATATATTTTGTTATTGATGCCTCTGATGCTGACTGAATAGGCTACGCCACGAGAATTTCGGCCATCTTGTCATCACTCCTTGCTCAAACATAATAGTTAAACTATTAAGTGTTGAAAGGAAGTAAATAAGTAAATGGTCTCAACTCCCACGGCGAAACCTACACCAGAAAAGATCCAAAGGACCTTAAAGGAGACGCAGACGCTAATAGAAGGGGACACAGCAATTCGGCGGCCTTTCCAATGCCATTGTCCATCAACTGACCTTTGGCTTAGGTTGCTGTTTCACCCGAAGGCTGGACTTATATAGGGGTTCTTCCTTTTCGGAAGTTGGGGAGGCTTGGGCCGCGGGGGCCGCGGGGGCCGCGGGGGCCGCGGGGGCCGCGAGCGGCGCCGGCGCAGGCTTCTCCACGCCCGGCTTGAGTTCGTCAGTGCTCGTCTCTATTTTCGCGACTCCATCTGTGTCTTCCGTGATCTCCTTCTCCTATCATATTTTATTGCAACAGCAAAATAAAACGAATGTAAGAAGCGTTCAAAGGACACATCCACATCTTAACTCTGTAGCGACACCAAACTTAAACAGCAAATCAATTCTAAAAATGTCATGGAAGGGTTAGACGACTCTTTGTAAAGATTAAATTTAGAACTCGACGATCATGCATCGATCTACAGATTCGATCCTACAACTATGCTAACGGTTAATTTAAACACTTTAACATGCCACAAATATGAAAATTCAAAACTAATTTATCAAAATGCCATACCTATTTTAAAATCCGAGAGACATGCTAAAGGGATACCTACTTAACTACGATATCGAATCACTAAATAGTAAAACATTTTTTATAAATTAAAAGCATCTAATCCTAAGAACGAGAGAAAAGATGTGCGATGAAATGATTTCATTAAAATCTGTTTAAATTCTATAACGTCAAAATCGTCGGGATAATTAAACAAAAATCCGGGAAATTCGGAATAACTGTTGCAACTCATGAGGACCCGTGATTTTTGTTTGTGGGTCGATTATAACCATACGCGTTACGTTGGTGTGCGTGTATGCTTATCGAAAGGATACGTCACTGACAAGAGCTATGTATTCAGACCAGCAACCACGCACACACTCTCATAGTTAGATATGTCTCCAAAACAATCAAAAACTACTGCACTCATGTGTCGCAATTTAATGACATGAAAGTTTAAAATGTACAAGTGTTAAAATGGCGTTACCTTCATTGAGGGCGAGTCTAACTCGTTGATCGTCGAGTTATTCTCGTCGACCACTATCATGGCGTACTCGACGTCATCCCCGTTGTGTTCTGTGGGAGAGACTCTGTTCACTTTGAGTTTCACTTTGGCTTGCAGTAGACAACACTGATAAAGCTTGCTTTGACAAAGCGCATAGATCGAAGTTGCCTACATATAAGATTAGCAAGAGACGCTATTGTGTACATTGGGATTTAGGTTGAAAAGGGGATCCAAACTCTATAAACTTTTGTCTCTTTCGCACATTTGTGTAGACTTGTACTCATGCACACGAGACTTTCCGCACTAGGCTCCGCCTCATTCGCATGGTTTTCAGTCTTAACCAACACGCTACCCGGACAAAAGTTAGTATCGTGTGGATCGGCACTAATAATATAATCTGGAATTCTGCGCATTTGTGTCTGTATTTATTATAATCAGTGATTTTCTGAAGTTAATGTACAGAATTCCTCGATTTAAAACTAACTAGTATACTTTAAAAATGGAACAAGTAAACGCATGCGTTCATTATCCAATCTCGTGATGTTTCTACTCTATATGATGAGGCAACTCATAGAAAAACAAACGAAACCAAAAGCAGTGCCATAGCGGTGCTTAACCTAAATACACTGTTTTATCTTGTATGTATTTTTTTTTCAACACAAAACAAAAAACAAAATAAAACAATGTCCGCGAAGTTCGACCATATTATAAGTTTTCAGTGTCGCGTTCACATCACTCCCTTTTCAAATTAATTTAGCATTTTGATAGATTTCAAGATTCCTACAAATTAAGTACCTAATTAAAGTGTTTAATTATTTAATTAACAAGACCTCAAAACATTTCAATCATCTGAAGAATTGTGTTTTGACATGTTTATGTCGACGACAGGTTTGATTTATAGATAAATAAAAGTCTTAATCGGACTACTCCTCCCAGTGATAATTAAAATTTCTCACACTTAATGAGTTATTGAGTGAAATAGAGAAAACGGTCGTTAGTCTATTCGATACTATTCCAGTAAAATAATAAAATTATCTTCCTATTCAACGTTCTGGACCGAATTTTCAAATTGGGCTTATATTTGCATTTGTTTTCAAAAGGTCGTCTGCTGTTTCGTGATGCGATGCGAACGCCACCTATCAACGGGCCGCGTTACCTGCGTGCGGGCGGTGGTAGCTACCAATGCGTGCGTGCGCGTGATTGGTATGTTGGCTGCAGTCGAGCTTGCAGTGGGGCGCGTGCGGGGGCGGGTGCGGGGGGTGGCGGTGGGCGGGGTGCGCACCCGGCAGGAACTGCGGGTACACGTGGTGCGACCACTGCGGGAACAGCGGCCGCGCGCCTGCCCCCGCCAACACAAACCCACGCAAAGTACCAGGAGAGGAGGATTCCAGTGGATATCAAGGAACACCCCGAGCCCCCGCAAGTACCAGGAGTTGTGTTAGCGTTGATGATGTTTCGATTAAGGATGCATTAGTGTGTTAGAAGTTGTTAGGAGATACGAATGGGAAATAAGGATATCCAAGAAATAAGAGAATCAGATTGATAAGCAATAGGAGCATTAGTGCATTTGAAAATATTGGGTAGGTAGAAACAGCGAAGAGTACATTTGAAAAGAAAAGGAACGTGGTTAAAAAAATTAGGTTATCAAGGTAATGAGGCGCATTAACGCATCAGAAGGTATCAAGAAAACAGAAATAACAAGGAGTCAGATAAGAAAAGGACAAGAACAGAAAAAACGCGACCCGATTTAAAGAGATGGACGAAAAGGAACAGAAGCAAAAAAGTTAAATGTGAATGAAGGTTGTTAAAAAATGTAAACATTAGGTAATGATGCGCACCGGAACATCGTAAGGTATCAGGTAATCAGAAACATTGAGAAGTAAGACGCAACAAGGCGAGAACGCAAAAAAAGGTTCAGTTCAATAATAGAAAGGGCGAAAAGGTGCAGACGAGAAAAAATGTGTTTAGTGCAAGTTGAATAAGAATGGGTTCAATAGATGTGTGCGACAGAGAAAAGAATATAAAACGATAAACGTAAGATTTATAAGATAGAGAATAGTTGCAAAGGATCAGGTCAAGAGAAACGGTAGGAAGGTAAGTGATATCGTAGCGGGTTTCACAAAACGACGGGGAAAAGTGTGAATAGCAGATCATCCGATAGTTTGTTTTGCAGAAGAACAGGAACAGTTTCGTGATTACAATTCGATAGATTACAACAAATCGAATATTGCCAAAGAACAACCAAGCAAAAATCCAAAAAAAATAAAAGTTTATAAACAATCGTAATTGTTCGTGTGTTGTGTCGATTCGCGATCACAGATGGCGCGGGTGTAGCAGTAGACAATTTTACCAGTGTCCCAAATTGTGACGCGATTATCAAGCGGCGTGAAAAAAAGAACAAACGACACACTTGAAATAAACAGTCTGAGCCTGAGTTATCCTTTACAAACATCACCAGTGTCGTTCCCGGACATTTTAATAAGCACGGGGCTAAACTGAGCGAGCATCGCGAGGCAGTTGCATCTGACGCGATTTTGAATCCTGAGGCCATATTGCTGGACGCATACTAAATCGCAAACGCTTTCACTATGATTGAGAGCGCCTGCGCGTTCGGATACACGGCCTCAGGTGTCTTATTTAGTACTTTCGAAATCGCGCCTCTTGCGGTTGCCTCGCGAGGCGGCTTAGGAAGGTGGCTGCCGGCTTTCTAGATATAGGCTCAATACCTTTCAAGGCAGGTTAGGTCAAAAGTCTTCTTTAATAATATGATGCCTCAACCAAAATAAGGTTTAGGTTGTGCTACTTGAAAGGTAATGATTGTTTCATCAGATTACGGGTACTGCTTTCCAGAACTCAAGACTTATTTTAATGCAGCTGTAATTTTGATACATAGTAAAATTGGTGAAGACTTAAAATTTCAGTCACTCGGATTTACAATAATTACCAATAATGTAAACCTTAACAGTAGTGCGATAAAGCAAAATAAACGTAAGAGGCGAAATTAATAGCTTAAAATTCTATTAAATCAATCGGATACTTCTATGGATGATAAAATTAATATAAATAACGGCTATAATAAACTGTAGTAGAAGTAAATCAATAAGTAATGTATGTGTTTATGTGAGATGTATCGAACTACTACATAACAAGTGGATGCCTTACATAGAGTGCACGACATTACAGGTCTTACTGCAACGTTAGTTAAATCCAAATATGTACATGTAGTATCATAATTATTAAATAATCTAAGTATGAAATATTCATTTACTTAAAAATAATTGTACCTATTGTAAAGAGGGATATTAAAAAAAACTATATATAAGTAGGTAGGTTACGTCTAGGTTTCACATGCGCTCGGTATGTGGTTAAATACGGAAAATAGATAAAATATTTCGTTTACTTTGTATGCCAATCCTTAAAAACAAGCTAGTTATAGGTTTCCAAATAGGTTTTATGTTTTATATTTTATTTAGAGCGCGCATTAAAGACTTGTGTGAGTTGTGAAACGCGCATTTCAAAAACCTCAGGAATTTTGTTAATGCATTAATTTTGTCGCATGAAATTCTACAAATACCTACAATGCGCATGTATAACGCTTCACATAAAGTATAACTGCATAGCATGTAAATTTCGAAACGTTCGGCATGTAATAGACATACATACATACATATATGTACACTTACATACACGAATCACGTCTATACCCCTTACGGGTACATATAGGTGGAAAGGGGAATCAAAATAGTGATGAGTTGCTAGCCGCATCGCCTATAACGTGATTCCTAAGAATTTCGCCCATTCCCTCGATGAGCTGTAGGTAATAGAGACTCAATAAAATAACGTATATCTTAGTAAATAGAAGCTTCTGCCCGCGGCTTCGTCTACGTAGAATTATACGTATAAACCTTCCTCTTGAACCATTCTATCTATTTAAAAAAACCGTAACAAAATCCGTTGCGTAGTTTTAAAGATCTAAGCATACATAGGGACAGACAGACAGACAGCGGAAAGCGACTTTGTTTTATACTATGTATTGATGATTTCCTTCGAGTACACAGAAGAAACTGCTTCAGATTCATGCAACCCTGGTCGTCTGGTAGTGTTAACGAGCGTCATATTGTCAAATACTCCAACTTACACTTAAAATCTCATTGTCACCCTAATTGCGTCTCGACGGATGATGTTACCAGCAGCTTTCTAAAATCTACAGAATAAAGAAAAACTGTTAACGGGCTATGCGCTCCTGGTCATACCGTGGTGGTCATGCGCGTGGTGCGGCCGGCGCGCGCAGTCGGGCGGCGCGTGCGCTGGCGGCTCTAGTATGTCACGGTACTTGGACACCATCAGGACTGAGATGAAGTACACGATGGCTAGAGACAGGAACTGCGCTTGTTTCGTTTCTTCCTGGAATTGTTAATGGAGAAACATGAGAGCGAGAACAAAACAGAAAGAAACACTTTTTAGTACCTAGTAGGTCTTGTCTTCTTGTACAAATTGAGTCTTCTTAAACATGGTACGGTCTAGACATACTTATTCACCCAAAAATATTTATGTAAATACTTACCTAAATGAATGTCAAATGAAATTTAATGTGATTCATGTATTGCTTTTGCATTCAAGTTACTTCGCACTTCGTTATGACAGTATCTGAATACACAAACCAATTATAGTTTATTACAAATTAAGATCTCACCACGTCCCGGTAGATGACTGCCCGCAGTCGGTTCACGTCCATATCTTGCAGCAGTCGCTCCGGGTCCTTCACCGGACTCGCAGACTCCGCCAGGCTCGCCACGACACTCTACACGTTACACCATAAAGCATGTTACGATGGTAATATCAAGTGCGTTTTGTTCCCGATGACAATCCCTAGAACGCAACTATTCCAACTGTACTCACATTATAACGCATTTCTCAGTTACTTAACTTTTGGGTTACATTCTATAGAAGTTGTCACCGAGAACATATTATAAGGCAGCTTTAACTGTTTAACGGCCTGTATCACCAATCTCTGTTAACTTTCTGATATATTAAGTGTAAGTTATTTATGATTGCCTCTCTATTTATTACTACAAAACAGACAGAGTCGACATCATAGGTAACTGATACTTAAAATATAAGGGTTTTAACTGAGAGTGGTGGTCTTAAATGAGACAAACTTGGGATCGATTTTTTAATCGTCAGATAGGCCCTATTCGACGAATAACTCTATAGGTATCTGTCAGATAAAAGCATATCATAATGAGGATTGAAAAATTGACATTTAAAAATCAAAATCAATAGGCCGCCAAGGGCTTTTTTACACGTGTGTTTTTTTTAATGCGCTGCAAGAGACTTGGCAGAAGATAAAGATTTCGAATTTATTGGCATGAACATGAACATCATTAAAAAGACTAGTACCTAACTCGATAGTTTGTAGTGGATGACCATTTCAGGGACATTAGCTACCTAATCTTTTAACAACAATAGAATACACTGATGTGAACCACATCGTTTGTGAATTGAGATCTAAAATCAATGAAACATCTATTAATTAAAATATAAATAAAATAACAGATAAACATGCAAATAAATTAAATCTAGATTGTGTCATGAAACATGTTTGATGAAAAGCAACAAGTATAGATGAAAGTGGACAGAAATCTTGTATAAACACCATGCAGAGTGCAGCGTGTGTTGTGTTAATCGCAGTAACAAATTAACTATTTGTTACACAAGTAAAGCGATAAGTGCAAGGTGACTTAGGCAAACCATTATTTGAAGAAACATTTTACCCCCCGCAGATCACCGAAATTAACCGAAAATGAATCAATTAGTGTGTCCCAAAGTACCAGGTTACCATAAACGTTTAGAAGTCGAAACGGTTCTTAAAGCCCACCCTGAGTTGCATTGTCCAAATATTGTGATGCACCAATGGGACTAGCGTTTTCACGATCTGCGCTCCCATTGGTCGTTTGGTGGTTTTCACCCCCACCATCCCCCGAATTTAAAGTGAAGAAGGAGTAACGAACGATGTCTATAGCTCGCGTAGACAAGACATAATAAAGCGTTCTGCGTCCGGCTTGTACTTATTGCCAATTGATCTTGTGTCTAGAATTAAGCACACAGGAGGCGATCCGTTTTTGCAACCCACCAAGTGGAATCGAATATTATGTTAGCAGCTCGCTTTCAAAGACGTAACAAATCCAGAAAAGCATGTGAAGAAAAAATAACACTCATACACATATTAATACATACGTTTATAAAATTATTAAGTATGAAAGAAAATCCGTATGAATCGTGTGCTCTTTCTTTCGTTAAAAATAAAAGTCAAGCAACGAATCTGTCAGCGCGAGTGTATAAGTTAATTGAGATTCTATTCGTCGAGGTCGAGAATATTTGTTTAGGACCACTGATCGCCTGCTGTGGTGCACTGTGCTCTAGTAATATATTTTTTATTGTAATTACAAAGCTCGCGTGCCACATTTTACTAGGTACGCAAAACGCTAGAATGCCTTTGGTCCACTGCTTCATTTACCTTGGGCGAGGGCGAGTCGCCGGGGCGCGCGGCGCGGGCGGCGGCGAAACGCTGCCGCTCCTTGCACTCGAGGCAATTTCGCACCGCACACGTGCACACCTACGCACACACACGCGGCTAGCCAGCTAGTACTGCCGCTAGTCTAACGCTATACGAGTACTAGGCAACTAGAAGTATTGAGGAGAGTGCCGAAATCAGCGAAATTTTAAGTCTGAAGAACATCTTCATAGCAAAGTAGGTGCAGATTTTTACGAAGATTTTAATGGTTTCTGCGACCCAAATTCTGATTTTGGCACTAAGAAAATATAAATTAAAGAAGTATAATAAAAATAAACATTCTGAAGTAAATACGTAGATAGAACTAAAATAACTTGCTCTAAGATTTTACTAGTTATAATTATGCTATGTAGGTAACTCGACTATATACAGATAGAAAATTAAATAGTAAATCGTTCTCGCTAAACCATTTCTATACTGTTTTACTAAGTCATACATACGGTAATCATAAAGTCAACCTAAATTAAGAAAATTCATAGTATCTAAAAACATCAAAAAAAATCTGAATTCCCAAGTAGCCAATGTCAAAAGTAACTAGAGACACATAATACCTACGCTACCGAAACCCACCAGCATAAGGCAGGTGGAGAAATAAATGTTTATAAAAATTACTGACAAAACAAATTACTGACAAAACTCACAAAGTCTTGTTTTGAGTTGTGTCACTTTTATAAACACACCGATATGTTACAATAACGCTGTACTAAGAACGCAGAGTATATCAGGAGCTGCGACTTATAAACCCGCAAGAGCTTGTTTGTCAGATGGCGCTCTGCTCTTAGGGCACGCAATTGCATCAATTTGTTAAAAAATCGGTGTATTTTGCGCGTTAAAAAGCGAGACGAGATACTGGGGATTGCAGAGTTCTACCAGGAGTCTCACTCACCAGCCTAAGGCACTGGCGGAGTATTCCTCCGCTGGACATGTTCTTCTCGGCTTCGAGCTCAGCGAAGTTGAGCGCGCTGGCGAAAATAAGGACATCAGCCATGCTGACCAGGCGCTGGAGAAAGGTCACAGCCACCTCGACCGGCATGCCTTGCGTCGGCTCGATCACATCCAACTCGTTCTAGAAGTAAATAAACAATTTCGGGTCGAAAACGGTAACATGCAAGTAAAAACGCTACACGGAAAGCATATCAGCAGGAGTTCTCCCTGCACTCACGTTAGGCGAGGTGGCAGAAGCGAGCAGCGGCAGCAGACCCCCGCAAGCGATGATAAGGTTGTCAGCCAGCTGGCTGATCAGGTGAACGGTATTCACCACGAAAATGGCGTTCTCGCTGCTGTTGACGAAGTCGATCACGGACTTTGTCGAGTGACTCCGCCACACCTAGAAATGAACAATAGTTAATTTAATCCGAATATGGTGGCATGGTATCACAAGCCGAGAGAACTACACAGGTAAGTGTGGTCACGAAAAATTCAAATAATCAATCATTTCTATAAATGGAGGCCAGTACAGACTACAACGTAAATCGCCAACTGTCGACTGCTTATATACATTTTCTATTGCAGTTCCATTGCAGTCAGTACAACTGCACGCTAATTGCGATCGAAATAAAATAAAATAAATAAAATAAAAATAAAATAAATGTATGGGCAGTTGGCGGTTACGTTGCAGACGGAATGCAGTCCGCCTGTACTGTCCCTTATGCAGCCGGTATGGCATTTTTCTTGTTTTTTTCAATGAGCTGCAAGTGGTAAAAATTACGCTCAAGATGTTACTAGCAAACAATTATTTAATTCTAAAATAGGTGGTATCAGGTTTCTCGACGTTCCTTTGCGAGGGTTACAAGCAAAAACTAAAAACTTGCCTGTATGTCGGTCTCGAGCGAGAACAGCACGTCAGAGAGCAGCCGCTGGTGTATGTAGGACCACCGGAACTCCGGGATGCGGAATGGCGGCCGCGTGGGGCCCGGCGAGAACATTGGCCGCGAGCATTTGGACGGACGCTTTGTTTCTGAAAATCCGATCAGATCACCTTAAGAGTTCTACTGCTCTAGTAATACAAAATCTATGCGTAAGATCCTTCGATCGAATAGCCAAAAAATCCTTTCTTACCCGTGGTCCACCTACAGTTTGTCCATCTGGATTTCGACGGCGCTCCTTTTTCTAAGTATTTTGCCCTTCGGCCAAATAAAGATCCCTAACTAACCTAACCTACCTAATTTTGTATTATAATATATTATTGAGTGATTCAAAATAATGGCAGTATTTTTTCAGGGTAATCAAATTAGATAGACCTCGGGTAATTAACTAAAAAAAATTACCTCGTATTGTTCTGAATAATGTTTAAATAGACGGTACTTGGTAACATTAAATTAATAACTTACCGAAATGATTAGAATCTACTTGAGTACTGGTAGAGGCACTTCGTGGCCTCTTCGGGGAAGTAGAAGTATTAGTGCCTTGCGACACCCCTTCATTTTTATTGCTTTCTTGCTTCATTTCACTATCGTCGGGTAAACTCACTCGTCTCTTGTCTCTTTCGTTTGCTTCTCGATTCCTTTCTTCCTCATTTTCTTGTTCTTTCTTATTTACAAGTGAAATGTTTTCACTGATTGTTGAAATCGGTGGGATTTCTGGAGTTTTATGCTCCTCAGTTTCATTGGTTTCCATTCTTTGGCTTTCGTTTTTCGCGTTCTCTTTTGTGACTTCATCTACTTCTTCTGGTTCGATTCTTTCCACGCATTCTTTTCGCGGAGAGTCAACTAAAAATTCTCCATCTAAAGGCAGAACGTTTCCTTCGTGTGGATGGTCGGAGGGAATCACTCTATGGTGACTGTTGTCTTCCTCTTCGACTAACTCGCTTTGTTTCTGTTCACACCTGGTGACTACCGAA
Source organism: Pandemis cinnamomeana (assembly GCA_932294345.1). Taxonomy (NCBI): domain Eukaryota; kingdom Metazoa; phylum Arthropoda; class Insecta; order Lepidoptera; family Tortricidae; genus Pandemis; species Pandemis cinnamomeana. Next base: position 12,579,838 of record OW028721.1, read on the forward strand.
GACAGAATATCGGTTATGACTTCGTTGGCAATCATCTCAGCTGTTCGCTTCTCGTCAATAATTTCCTCAATCTCTTGTTCGAAGTCGTCTCGACCGTTCGGTGTGTTTCCTTCAGAAATCAACCCACCGGATATTGCGCCTGAATCAGTATCGTCATCACCTTTTAGCCGGACCGTCTCGAGCGCTATCGAAAGCACGTCGTTGACGATGTGTATCGCGATGTGCTTCGGGTCATCATCGTCTACGTCTTCTGGAATGATCGAGTCAGTCTTATCGTGTGATCTCTTAGGGCTAGTAGCTTCGCTGGGAGTTAAGTACAATTCGGACGGATCTGACAGATCAGATTCTCTTTCGTTAGATAAATTCAAAGGGTCGGCCACTCGCTCCGGGCTCGTCGTTTCACTCGCTGACAAACTCGAAGGGATACCTTCGCTTTTGTCTGTGTTATCGTCTTTAAGCACATTCTCGCCTACATCTCTCACGGGAATGTAATCTAGGCTCCCTTGTCTCGACAAGGGTTTGTCAGTTTTCTCCGAGTCTGCTTCTATCGTTCCCAGACCAGACTCGGAGCTCTCTAATAGCTTATTTTCATTAATAATAGATTGCACCAGCTCGCTCTCCGCAAGCTTCTCGTCAGCTTCATCGACCGCATGTTCGACATCGCCGTCAGTCCTAACACTATCACAACCGTCATCATTAACACTCTTAACTGGACTATGGGTTTTACACACTTCACTGTACACGGCTTCTGTAGTCCGCGCGTCACTGTCTTCGTTGCAGCTGCAGGCTTCGACCTCTCTGAGGGAGAGGCCCTTGCCAATCTCTGTTTGGGCGGCATGGTTGTGTGAGTGGGGGGCCACGGCGACGGCGACCGCGGGGGGCGCGGGGTCGGGTCGGTCCCAGCCGGAGATGGTGGAGATGGGCTTCTGTTGGCGCTCGGCTGGGTCCGTGATGTTGTCGGCGCGCCGCTGCTCGTAGTGCTCGTACATCTGCGCGAACTGCAGCTTGAACTCTTCGTACGACACCTGGGAAATACCATTTGACTAAGTCATCTTCTAGTTTTGATTAGTATTTACTACTAACTATACACATCGACTAATTGCCAACTCATACTCGTACCTTATCAGTTATCACGATCATGATGAAATGTAAAAACTTGTTTCGTGCTAAGTAATGGCGTATTATATAGATCAAGCATGAGATGCTTGGTTTTTTATGAATAGGTACCAATTAATACAAAAATAAGCTCAAACTTTACTGAAAATCGTCTTTCCTCACAAAATGAATCGCCATTATCTCACTAACCTTCGAATGCACAATAGCGAGTGTATCAACCCACACGCGCCAGCCTCCATACTCATGCTTTATTGCATGGTGTAGTAGCATCCTGAACAGACTGTACACCATGTCGGATATCTTCTGCTCCTCGGCATTCTTCGGATGTATGTACGCCAGCGCTATCAACCATTCCTGCCACACAGACATCTGCAGCACAGTCCGTCGGTTCTCACGGTTGTTACTGCACAGCAAAGTCATGTCTGATAGGAATAGTTTCTTAACTTCTAGAAGTTGTTCCGTTTGTTTTGATTGCCGGATCAGGGTTGCGACTACTTTTAGGATCACTGTGGGCAGATAAATTAAATATTTTATTGAATCAGGCGTTACTTTGCGGAGGTCCATTTTAACTTCATTTCAATTCATTTCAATTGAGTAGCGGAGTAGCAAGGTAAATATTTTTTGTTCATAGATAAAAAAGGCATATTCTATGGGCTTCATACTTTCGATTGGTATGGCATTTGCCTATTAACCAAACCGATGAAAATTAAAAAAAATAATTTTATTGGTACCTAGTACTTCATCATATTCTGAACTGATTTTTTTTAGACAACCCATTTGCAATATATTTATTGACATATTTAATGAAATACAAAATACTTTTCATATATTAACCAGCTCGGACAAGTTCGTTTTATGGAGGGATCTCAGACTTTGTATATGAAAACCACGTAAAGAAAAGGGTTTCACAAAAACCGTAAAAACGTAGGCGGTTAAGTATGTATAACCAGCCCATACGGCAATTTACCATAAGTTGCATAGTTAATCACAAATGCCAAAATTAAGTTTAGTTATGAAATCCGAAGCCGAATTAAACCAGGATAACAGAATCGCAAAAGAGAATCAACTCACTTGGGTTCTCGAGGCGGAAATGCGGCTGCGGCTCCGGATGGCTGGTGTACAGGATCTGCTGCCCCACATGTTCAGTCAGCAGCTCGTACAGAGCATTGTATGCGGGAAGAGCCAACGCCTCACCACCGCCGCCGGCCAGCCGCGTCGCTAGCAGCGTGTATAAGTTGTGAGGTGACATCACGTCGTATTTGCGTCTGTGGATGCATTATGTAATTTTTATGATACCTTCATATCTAGGTACTTGTTTAAGTATTCCAATTTAAATGGATGTCTGTAATTATTTGGTCAGTAAAGTAAACTCGGGAACAAGTGTTCGATTTTTTGAATAACTTTATATAAAACCTCTCATAAGAGATAGCGTGTTCAGATAGTGGAGAAAGAGTTGAAGCGAACCGAAATCGATCGAACGGATTCATTCTTTTACTATGGCTGTATTCACAGATTCACTGTGTTTACTCACTCACTGTCTGTGCAAAACCTATATACACTATCCATCATCAATAATTAATATATCAAAACTATAGTTTCCATTTAATTACACTGCCAATCCACACAACGTTTCTAATCTCAGTTTAAGAAACACGAATTAAGTTAATCATAGTTAGAATTATACTGTCAGCGCGAACTAGGTTAATAAATTCGTCCCTGTCATCCCCCGTGGCGTACAAACGGTATTCAACCCGAACTTACTTATGTGTGCTGCGACTCAGGAAGAAGCCCAGAAGTTTAAGCGCCTGGAGCCTGATTAATTGACTCTCTGACGACAGCAATTTAAAGATCGTCCGCACGCCACCCTGTAAGATTAGATGAAATCGTCACATGTCGCCAGGTTTTGGAGGCGTATGGGAGGCTATTGTAAAAATAGTATAACAATAAGGTTAGAAATATTTATATAAGTTACATGAATTTCTGTAAAACTCATGGATCTTTCTAAAACTCAAAAGCTAATGAGTTGATTATTGCTTGGTTTAAATGAAAGATATGGAGTCTGCTGGTTAATTGTTCGGCTTATATCTAAATTTTGTCCTAAACATGAGACCTTCACCTGCTCACTTACTTTGGCGTCAAACGCTGGTACCATTGAGCTAGGGTGCTCCGACATCAGTGAAATTAGCATTTGTAGCACGTCATGAAGATTTTCATCCTGAAAAATATCAGTTTATTTCGTTCAAGTTGCACCTACACTTATACATTTGCACGAATTTCGATCAATTGGGATTGTCTAAAAAAAAATACCTATCCTTTTTATATTTTTTTTGTGCAGAATAGTCAATTATAAGAAACCAATTTCAATGTTTTCTCATATAACTCGGTATTTTTTTCACTATTAATTATTGAAAGTATTTTGGTTGATGACGTCAGAGTTTCCATTGTGACGTCAGAGTTTCCATTGCCGGTGTCACACATCTGCTTATTGGATAAATTGATCATAAAACGTATGTGAAGCGCCGCCATTAACGTCTTTTCTATCTGTGGTGAAGTTGGCAAACTGTCATTAGTATCAATGTCAACATGATTCAACAATAACACAGGAAGATTTACGCGATCTTCTCCTATGAATTTTATATTTTCACAATCGTTACACATACCATAACATTCTGCGCGAAGCAGAAAGGTCTATAAACACATACCAGGTATTATCGAGACAAAACAGGACCCGGAGATAAGACAGCAAACTCAGTAGGCAAAAGTAAACCGAAAAACGTAATATTTTCGCTCTCCATTAAAATATTTAGCGGAAAATCTTTCATGTGAGCGAAGCACATCGCTGTGCGGTTACACTGTTGCCTAATTATCTACCGAAAGTGCTTCTAAATCTAAACTATAATACAACAATATGAAAGTGAACAGTGGAAAAAACAAGAATGACAGTAACAAGATTGCCCATTTGCTTGTCATCTGTCATAAGATGAATGAAATGTCAGATTGCGGGTCCAAATTGAACTCCGTAGTATAATACACGCGTAAATAGCATAGAATTTGTAACCTTTGCAAATAAAGTACATTTTGGACCGTCTACGTCATGTCTGGGAATATCAAATGAAGGTCATTGCTTATTTTTCATGTAATAAATTCATTATAGCAAAATAAAATAAAGTAAATACAGAAAACGATTTAAAAAGCATTTATCTCGAAATGGTTTTCGATTTACTATACATTGTAAAAAAATAGACAATCCCAATTGACTGAATAAATGACAACGTCAATGGCATACCTCGTGCATAGTGGTCAGGTAGTTAAGAATTGACTGAAGCTCGTCCTCTTTCACTCCGTTACCGATCATGATCAGTTGCTTTAGAAATAGAAGGATGTATGCTCTAATTGTTAGAATATCTTTGTGTGCTGGTCGTGGACCGTCTGAAAAAACGTGCAAAAATCGTAATACCAACTCAATTTTGTTTACACCAGACAGGGGCGTAACGACTTATCTTGTTTAACTTTTAACAAAATTCATGATTTTCCTTGCCGCAGACAGGCACTAAATCGTTTGACGAGACCGAGTGCTTTAGCATAAAATATATCTCAAGTTTTCACATAAAAGTTTAATTTCTGATTTTATATTCAAAGTTTTAATATGAAAACCAAATGTGTTTACTACGGTCGTTTTAAAGATATTTTAGGCAAATAAAATTCAGCTGTTAAAACTAGGGTGGCATAAAGAAGCAACGGCTCACCCAATCCTTTCGGCGTAATACCGCTCTTCGCTCTGGGGTTGACCACCCAATAGTAGAACTTCAGCGTATGTACAGTTTGCAGAACAGTACTGACGCGGCGCACGCTGCCATAGATATGCGCGTCGGCCAGGAAGTCAGTCGCCAGGTAGCAGTATAACCTCGCCTGGACTGCCGCGGGGGTGTGCACCCACAGAGCCGGGTTGAACAAGACGTGGTCCAGCAGCTGCCAAGTCAGGAAGGATTGGCAAAAAGACTGCGATCAGCATTGACTTTACACTGTCCGATGGTTGGTAGCGTTGCTCTCTTGCTTTTGTTACTGGGAGGTCACTAACTGATATTAGTAGGCTTGTTATGCTGCACTAAAATTGATAGTGTCGGGCTGTACTTTTGCTGTGGTTTGAAAAACACTAATGATAAAGACTAACACAGCTAAAAAATATTATTAACATACTCACCCAGTCAGTTAGGATTTTCTGTACCTGTTTCATCGTCATTGTAATATACATTATCAGTTTTGAGTGCAAACAAGCCACAAATTATATTAGTAAATATTGTTGATAAGTGTAAAAATATACCAAGACTTAAGAAGAACACAGGAGTTCGCACAATAGACACATCCAGTGGGTTAAGTTGTAAAGGGGTTGTTGCTAACGTCAAAGGAACTACGACAACAAAGGATCTCGGTGATACCAGATATTTTGTTTGAAGAGGTTTTGCATTTCTCTGTGCGGGGAGGCAGATAAAGCTTATAAGCCCCCTGTGCAGTCCACTACACGAGAGTGTGAACTATACATCCCAGCATAGACTCGAATGTGCGGTTAGAGCGAAGTCAGTTCACTCGAGAACAAATTACGTACAGTGACGTATTTGTTCTCAAGAGAGTGCTAGCTTCGCTACTAGTCGTATATCGAGTCGGACTCGTGTCTACATTGCATGAGGTCTGAAGGACGTTGGTGTAACCGATCTTATGCATTCTATGTCGAAGCTTCTAATGTGTTCAGCTAAGGTATGTGTAAAATGAGTATATCCAGTGTTCAGTTCAAAATATAAAATTATCTGTATAGTGTTGGGTGGAGTAATAAATAATTCACAAACTTTTCAGAGATGTAAAAGAAGGCGTAACACCCTCATTAATACATCTTAAAATACTTGATTTTTGTTTTCGTCTTTTAAACAGTTATTGTACATTTATGAACAAAACGTCTGTTATATAATTCCAAACATGAACAATAAAGTGAAAAGTTAGGTTAATATAAAATCTCATACAAGTTTGTGAATTATTGATCAGTTTGGATGAAATGAACTTTGGCTATGTAAATAGTGGTCAATACTAAGCGAAACAGTCCAAAGATATTTTCCACTTTGGTCTAAGCCCGTTTCATCCGTTAACAGAAGTGGGGGTGCACTATTCGGAGACGGCAAGAGTCGTGAGGAAGCAAGAGGAGCATGCTAACAACCATCGATACAAACGGCGGAACCAGCGGCCCGGTGCTCAGACACCCGAATGGAACCCAATATACCTCTAAAAATACTAGGGCATAATAAATGTATAGGCCACAAGTTATAGCCTGAGAGCACAGCGGCGATAACTCTGTATGAGTTATCAGGACATATACGTCTGAATGTAGCTCTCAGCTAGCGATATATTTACACAGGAGAGCGATAAAAACAGGTAGAATTCTAACTCCTGGCCCGTTTTCATTGCATTTTACATGTTGGTACACAGACGAAGAATTTAAAAATATCGCCATAGGCTCATACTGCCATAAAAATAGAGTTGTATGTCGTTTTTTTACCTGTGTACATTATATCAGCCGTTAACTGTGACAGATAGGTAATTTTATTGATTCCATTCAAGTAAAAGATATTCATAATAAAAATATACAAATAGTGTTGCATAAAACAAAATGGTTCATTCATAAAAAATAATTAAACATACTATTTTAAAGTTATCTTTTTACAAAAACATACACCAATTAACAGAATAAATATCATCATGTCATGTTCAAGGTGAGTAAAATATCCATTACCACTGTGAATTCCGAGTGTTCGATCTATCTTTAATTCACCCCACTCATAAAAAAGACTCGTTCCCCAGAATAATATTTCATTCACTCCATAAGTAATAAAATATATTAACATATCATGTAGCCGTCAGAAGAGAAGTTTTTACTCCCAAAGAAATCAATATGGGTCGAGACTTATAATAAGGGGACGTTTTCATTGAAACAGCAAAGACATCGGCCAATTAAATCAGTTGAAATTCACATCACATGAGAGGGGCGAATCAAGTGACGAGATTGGTCCACTCGGCAAAGCTCTCCCCCACTTCAGTGGAATCGCAGCCTAACGGTCTCTTTTCAATCGTTTTCGCTTCTCTTTTGACTGCCTCATCATTGAGTTATTGATTGAATCCATTCCCAGTTGAAATATTTCGTCAATTAAACTAATTGTTAAATGCGGCAATGCTCGTTGATGCACCAGTGAGTCCTTTGACGCGAGTGTCGCTTGCCCGGTAATAGATTAGTCCGCTAATCCGATTATGAACCATTCGGGAATTGTCACAAATCATCGATGATTTATGAATGATTTTGCCAGCTGGCTAGTTTTAACACACATTAAAGAGACCGTGACAAAAGTCTTAATTAACTACATACATACATAAATCACGTCTTTACCCCTAAGGTAACAAAACCTAAAGGCCACGTTTAGAATTTTTTTATTGTGGGCTTAATTAACTGTCGGATAAAAATGGGGCAGTTCTTGATCATCACCATCACCAGTTTCCTCTCATTCCTCAACAGGAATAAATCTACAGCTCTTTGCGTTTTTTTCATAAATGATAAAAATCATTCAGATAAAATATCCACTGTAGAGAAGTTATTTTATAGACATTTATTCTTTGGCTGACGTCAACGCGTGCCCATTTTTTGGCTATAAAAGTCCGCAAACAAGATGAAAGGATTCATAGTGCACAGTGCATCTGCATAGCATAGCATTGAGTAGATTATCATGTTCTTCTTATATTACGAGTAGGTATGCCTTATTCTCAAAGCCTCGAGTCTATTGTTTTTTAACGAATTACCTATTCTCACAAGTGCTCCAAGTACAAATTGAATATCCCTAAGCAGGGCTGTGCGATGTAAGCAGGGGCCCGTGATAAATTTATTTATAAAGGCAATTTCCTTGCATGTTTATGGGAGGTTCTGTGAACCCTCTCAGCGGCAGAGTTTAGGGTGGACTGTGATTTAATAGCAAAAACATAAGCCACGTATGCTTTAGTGCAAGGATCACCACTATTACACATATTTACTGCAGGTTATTGCGATTACATTTCATGAGCTCCTGATATTTCGATGCATTTGTATGCATCATTTAAAACTGCTAACACCACGACTTTTTTAGATTCATAAAATTTATGCAGACAATGTTCATGACAGATGTTCGCGGGCAGAAGCTATTCTCAATAAATTTAATTAATTTCCGCAAAACTACCCCAGGATAAAAATCCATATATCGACAGTAAAAATAAATCTGCTAAATTCGGTTTGGAAAATGTATAAGAAGAAAACATACCTGCTTCAGCAGTAGATCAGAATTAGGAGAGCAGCAAGTGACAAGATGTTTGGTGAGGTGAAGGAAGGACGCCAGCGTCTCTGGAGTGAGATGGTCGCGGCTGCACCGCTGTAGCATATGCGATATGACCAGGAACCCGCGACACTGCAGCATGTGCTGCTGCACCGTCGCGCACGATTCCACCAGGGAGCACACGAAACCGAGGAGTTTCGAACTAAAACAAAGTAAGATTTAGTTTCGAGTACTCTTCAAAGCTATGATACCCTTGACGTAGACTTATTATTATCTAGAGGTAGTTTTAATGGGGTGCTACAATAATAGCTTCAGCGTACAACTTTTTATGAAATTTGCTCGTAAATTTCCATAAAATCGACACCAGACAACAAATTATTCTATTCACAAAGCAAAAGACGCATCAGACAAACATCCTCGCACATCGATGGGGGATGTTTTCGTTTGACGGCGCTTCAAATCCTTCAAAGAAATCAAACAACTCGCGAGTGGGCCGACATCAGACACTGTGCATAAGTTTAGCCCCGCATTAGCTTTGAAGCGAGTTCGTTTAGATCCAGAACCGCCCGGCTGTGAACGGGTCGCCTGGCGAACTGTGGCTGTCGATAATACGCTATTGGTTTTAATATATACGTAAAAAGAATAATATTCAATTCCATCCTCTTGTATTTTTTGTCATACCTAATTTAATAAGCACTTTTTACGGTATCCATTGACTAATGCGAAATCGATAGGTAGTTGAATGCACCCACGTCAGCAATTAATGTAAGGCTAGCACCGTTAATCTATGAAGACCATAAACAATTTAGCGTGAAATTAACCAGAATTTAATAACCAGTTGAAATAACCCCCCATGCAAATGTGTCCTCGCAAAATGTCGTTCATAAATCTAGCCGGTTTAACGGAGTCGACACCAGGCAATTAGGGGCGGCTAGGAGTTAGTTTATAGCTCTTATTACCCAGGCGCCTCGAGATGGTTCGGAGTTTGTGAAGCGATTGAGGGCCGACAGTGGAAGTGCATTTAGCCGTGTAATGTGACCGAAGCTATTTGGAATAATAATGAACGGCTTTGCGGCAATCGGACTCGGGCCGGAGTCGCAAATTCGCACTAAGCCCAACAATCTACCGGTGATGATTTAGTTCTGAAACACCGTGTGGATTTAGTCCTTGCAAGACGACTATACGGGTATTAAATTGTTATACTTGAATTAAGTACAAACCGTATCTCGACTTAGACTTAGAAACTGATTTACACAAGTAAGTTAACCGGGTGAAACCATAATTTCAGGGTCTTATAAAGCTGTGTTGGCATAATCCAGGAGTGCTTAGATTGGAACGGGCGCATTCGAATAGCTACACGGACGCAACTTGGGCGAACGGTAATCAGAGGGGCGACTCGGATGGCGGTGTGTCCAATTTCTGTAGACTTGGATCGTCTCTTACAGCTCTTTCCATTCCGTTTCGCAACAAATCCGTCACAGTTCGATCTCAACAGCGAAGAATACATATAAAGGTAGAAAATTATCCCAATTAACTGTGTCAAGCGCAAACTATTTCGTATACCTATCTTACTAATTAATATTACACTTTACGTAAACGCAGTGACATATCGCATGCGTCACATGTATAGATTTCTTAGTTTCATTTCTCTTAAATTTTGTTGCGTAAACGCACCGTCGACGTCTTTTACGCACTGGTGTGGCCGGACCTTAAAGACATCTCCGATTTAATGAATAATAAAATATCACAAGTACCAGGAGAACATACCATAACATAGGGTCGCGTTTGGGGTCCGTGGCGGGAGCGTCGTGTGCCAGGTCGAGTTGAGCGAATAGCGGGAACAAAACTTGAACTCCGCCGATTGAATTTAACGCACTGTGTATTGAATGCGTTACCACAGCTTTAACTTCCTGCAAAAATATAAATAATTTGAATAGAATTTATTGCTGTATTTGTAAAATGAAAATGACTATGGAAATAAGCGCCAAATTGCCGACTTGAAATAAGGTTTCTTTCAATTATTTAGACATTCATAAATATTTCGTCGCCAAAGTATCATGGTTTAAATTTACTTCTTTAACCTGATATACGTAATATTGAATTTACTTAAATTTAGTGGAAACTGGTAAGTACACCACAACACTAATAAACGTGTGCTTACTTTGTCATACCTACACTTAACCGCGCTAATTTAATGTTATACTTTCCCATAGCTACCAAGGTCTCATAAAATCTAAAGAGGTCTTACCTGTAGCATTAAAGCGTGTGGCGTGTGGACGAAGTACGAGACATTGCCTTTCGGAGCCGATTGCAGACAAAGTTGCCCGTCGGTCGCCACGGGATTGTACATAAACACTATTGCCGACGACAATTTCCCGTCATACAAGACCTGGTTACACCAAACAAAGTAAATTAATCATGTTTATGGAGGCAAACTTTTATAATAATGAGGTTTAAATTCGTAATGAGTTCGCACAATCATTTTAATTATTCCTTCGGGTAAACATTATTCGAACCGAGTGAATGTTTGAGTTGAGATGTAATAAGCTACGTATGCTACATTAAAATGTGACTTTGCGTAGATCGTTGGAAGGGGAGTTAAAAAACGGTTTATTCGTTTAAGCAAATAACTTTAGAGAATTGCGAACGAATATTGCAATAGTTGTAACAATGACAATAATCATGGAACAACATGGTTTCATAATACAACGTCATTAAAAGGTAACCATAAATACCAATGCCAATTTCTATTGAACGCGCGATCATTGTATTAAATACCTAGTTAGGTACATATACATAGAGCATCAGTAGCAACTGAAAAGTCGAAGACCCCAAAAACAGCTACGAATATTACCAAAAATAACAGGGTTTCTTCGTATTTGATTGATCAGTTTCTTCTGTTGCTGACTGTATACGTAAGTATTATTATTATTTAGGCCAATTTTGATGAGACACGTTAATTGCAAGATCACCGCACCGCTAATATGATCGACACAATAAGGTTGCATGATCTTAGTTTTCTTGATGAAAATTTAAACAAAAATGAAAAGAAATCAATTTAAATATCAATTCAATCCAAAAGATACGTGTCTCATCAGTACAAACAGACCTTTAATTACCGTTATTTTTGCGTAACGCTATTTTTCATAACGTTAGATTATCGAATAGCATTTTTCAATAAAACGTTTTTAGGTAGCGCTATTTTTCAGTACGTTATATTACCGAATAGCGTTTTTTAATAAAACATTATTTATTCTGTAGCGGTATTCATTATAACGTTATTAATAGCGATATACAGGGTGGTCCAAACACTGACGTCTAAAAAAAAAATTTAGATGCCTCACATCCGGGGCTATCCGAATATACCCCATGTATGTTGGCCGATTTTTTGTAGTTTTCGAGTAATTAATTTTTAAAGATTTTTTCAAGAATTTTCGGGCCGAGCAGTTTATCATCACGTAACTTTTTTTGGTTACGTTTTTTTGAGTGTTTTTTTTTATGACATTATCCTCACAAGCTGCACTTTCACACGTAAAATAATCAGCTTCCCAACTTTGAGCCAAGTTCCAAAAAAATTGACGAATTTGACGTTTGAAAGTCGAATTCAGCAAATTATGACCTATTAAGTGTCACTTTTTTTGTATTATTCTGCAAGTTTAGAGATTAGCGAAGTTTTTAAAATTACTTATGGTCTTTGAATTCTGTGATTTTTAGTTTTTTTTTTAATTACAAAATCAAACTTCGATTTGCTCAAAGGTAAAACTTTCACTTTCGATCAATTTTGTTGTAACTTGGCTCAAGGTTGGGAAGCTGATTATTTTACATGTGAAAGTGCAGTTTGTGAGGATAATGTCATAAAAAAAAAACACTCAAAAAAACGTAACCAAAAAAAGTTACATGATGATAAACTGCTCGGCCCGAAAATTCTTAAAAAAATCTTTAAAAATTAATTACTCGAAAACTACAAAAAATCGGCCAACATACATGGGGTATATTCGGATAGCCCCGGATGTGAGGCATCTAAATTTTTTTTTTAGACGTCAGTGTTTGGACCACCCTGTATATCGATACTTCGGCAAGTGATATAATAACGTTATAGACCATCTCTTTCTTACACTCTATAACACCCGCTCTATATAACGTGCGACAAACATATGCAATGACAAATCTGTACTGTTTTCGTGAATTGTCAAAACATACTTTACAAATTTGTTTCGTGGGACTAGGCCGTAAAGTTGATATCATAGTAGTAGTTCATAATCAGTTTCATAGCGTTATTATACCTAACGCTATTTCATAACGTTATGGTTTTCTTTAAACACAAACGACATATACCGGTATTATATCGTTTTTTTCATAACGTTTTAAAGGTCTTTAACGCTATTTCGTAAAGTTACGGTTTTCTTTTCGTTATGATATGATATAACGTTATGAAGGAATATAGAATTTGTTTGAACGAAATTTTAAACACAAACGATATATACCGCTATTATATCGTTTTTTTTTATAACGTTATAAAGGTCTGAGTACAAATAACACAAAACATGCAGTAATAACGTTAACACAAACATAAACAAGAAACAAAAATATTGAAGAGGTTAATTTGCTACGAATGACAAGCCTCAGTAGTATAACTCGTACTACAAAGATTTCCACAATGCAGGTAGCTAGGCAATTAATCCTACTTACCGTATTATTTATATCAAAAAGTAGCAACAACAACATATTTACGGATAACCAAAAGTAACCGGAGCCAAATGTACCAGGATAACATTACCAACTCGGAGGTTGAGTCCAGAGAATGAAGAACATTTGTTACAATAACACGCCCAAAGGTTGTTAGGGTTGCCAACATTTCTCATAATAATATACGTGACATTGTCAGCTCATGTATACATAATATAAAAAAAACTTGTTAAGTAAAATACATACCCTGCTCCGAGTCGCATTAGCATTTTATGGTAAAAAGTTGAGAATATCCTGCCGCGTCTTGCCAAGGGGAGATAAAAACTACAGAGGATACGGTTACTACAGAAATTATGAATACGCAACTACTAAAGCCAAGCTTTAAACTTGTTTTAAGCACGCATTAAAGAAAAGATATTATTATCTATAACTTAGAGACAGCCAACATTATGTAGGTATTGTAGCAGAAGATTGAAAATTAGGAAATTCGAGGACGATGGATTACCTTATACTCTAAAACTTTAGTTAGAGCAATGGTGAAAAAACAAACTGTGTTACTCCTATCTGTTTTATGATTTGAGTTCGGTTGCCGGTTAAATTATTTATTAGCAACGCAATTTTTGCAATATGTATCACGGTTTAAATATTTTAAAACTACGCATAACATAACTGCAGACACTTTGGGAAATCTAAAGCCACACCATTATCATCTCCAACCTATAGTTACATACGTCCCAATGCTGGGCGTAGTCCGGAGTTAGGCTATAGGAACTTGTATAACCACTGCGCGGGTCCAGTACGGATTAGGAACTTCACAGTCACGCACCATTGAATTATTTTGCAGGTATGTGGCTGTTTTTCTACGATATTTTCCTTCACACACTGTACACGTTTTACTCAATTGAAAGTTAAATGTGTTATTTAGTGTATTTTATCTCGTAATTTTCTGTTATAATTTATATTTTGGCCAGTTTTGCCCGATTCAAAGTTTACAAAACTTTGGTGAGTGTTTTTAATATTTACATGTACCTAGCAGCCCTGCAACGTTAACCCGTTGACAGCCGGCCGAGAGCCCGGCTCGGTTACACCCGCGGCTAACAGCAACTCCGGGTATAAGTGTTACCTAACACTTCACACCCAATAGATCCACTTAGACATAATGTTTGGTGTAAATAGCCAAGTCATTATTAGTGAAAAAGACGGTATGAGTGGCATAAATATTAATGACACAACATTGAAAGTCAGTGTTTGTTACTTTTCAGGTTTTACTGGTAGATGTAACATGTTATGCCTGGGTTACAGTATTAAATGCCTGATTTATGTTTGTCTTTACTTAGTAATTTCATACAAATAATGTCATAAGTTGAAACGTTTGTCCATAAATTGTCTCTGGAAGAAATGACTTCACACAAAAACTTCGTAACTAAAATACCCTTTGGAATATGCCAATTATCCTACTACTGTTTATTTTCGTGTCGTTTGGAAGTGGAGCGATGTAGCCCATTAAACAAATACACGTTGCGATAACTTAGTACTTAACTCCGGCGTGTCTTTGATGCGCTGGATAAGTTTAGCAACTAAGTTGCATGTCGAGTTAACGGGGAAACTTTACCACATTACAGTCTGCCAAGACTCCAAATAGCTATTATGAGAGATTAAACAATGTTAGCCTTAAAGTTTGAACATAAAGATGGTATAAATTGAAACTAAAACTATTGTATTCAATTGCATCTACTTTATTGGACAATCACTGCGACTCCGCGGTACAGTGAGGCAGTCTTGCAAAAAAGCCGCACTCGCGTTGAATCTTTTTTTATTCATGTGCAATGCAAATTAACGCCTATCTACATATACGGTATCTGCAAGATAGTGAATAACAAGCAACAATAAAGTCTGTTTACTAAAACGGTCAACTTTCTAACTAATACATCAGAAGGAGGATGAAGAAGTTCACTAAGCGACAAACAAGAAAATTAGAAGCGTAATCAAATCACCTTTGAATAACACGACTATTAAAATTCTGCCATGAATAAGGTTTTCCTCGACAACTCACAATACGCCGCAGAGACTGCTTAAAACCGAATTCCCTTTAGCTCAGGTAAATTACATTTCAGCACAACGAACGCGGCTTGGACATGACGTTAACATTTTCGCCTGAAAGTACGATACGGACTTACATTATGTAAAGTATCAGATCACTGCATTATTTTGGGTATAGCAAAAATAAGTTACATAAAATCAACTCTAGTTACCATCCAATTCAGCATTTAACACACCATGTAAACTAACGCGCATACTGTCAGGTACTACCTATTTGAAATTACTTTAAAGTGTGGGTATTTTGACAATTTTGACTCAAACACGAAAGTCTGATAATGGTGTACCTATCAACTAACAGGCAAGTAAGAGTACCTACTACAGAGTTTGGATGTTTAATTGCGGAAAATTTAAGGTACATTAATGTACTTAAGTTTAATTTTTCGCAAGAAGTTTTACAAGAGGATTCGATGGAGTTTAACTCGTGTTGACAGTAATGCTGCCTCAGCGTCGGCACGCGGTACTTAAGTAAATCTATTTATCTACGCCCCGACGGATCTGGGGCCTGGGTCTAGACTAGTCCTCTTGCCTAATGCCGCCATCTCCTGGCTTAAGTGCACTCAACTAAAGTACTTTTAGATTAGGCCAGTGTGCTAGTAGCTTTACTGCCAAGAGCCTAGACTCGAGTTAGACGAACCCCGTCATTAAGTGAAATTTGGTACTTGAGGAGAGGATCAGGTAAGTATTAAAATGTATGGGATTAATTTTCTTTGAAATCACATTCCTATAGATATTATATTCTATGCTATTAAATGAAAATCACAGTCACAAAGACATTGCTTGCATTCATTTTTTCTAGAAAATATTTAGCCTCGAGCGAAATTCGATTGACGGGGTTAATATTTAGCAAAATTGAAGAAAATCTACTATAATCTGTAGAAAAATCATTAAAACACGTGTAATCTCCCGGATTAGAAAATAATTAGGCAGCGCAAAGCCCTTTGAAAAACGACGAGACGAGATTTCACAACAATAACTGATATTTTATAGTAAATCCGGTGGCGTGGGTAACTAAGCAAAGTTGGAACATTCCAGCTCAGGCTGCTGGAATTTAATAAAATATAAGAACGTGGGTGTACCAGGGGAACAAGAGTCGGGAGGGGGCGGGCCCATCTCGTTACCGAGATTGTGTTTACACAAAAGTGCACGCAACGCAAATAGCCGCAGGGACTGCCACAAGCAGCAACAACTAAAATAATGAACTTTGTATTCAGACCATAAAATATTATTTTTTAAATTATAGAAAACTACTTAGTTTATACTAAATTGAAAAAGATATTCAAGTACAAAATTCACTAACTGAAAAAAACTTGATTCAAACGATTCAATAAGATGTCCTCCAGCTATTTAGCTCAGGAAACACCAATCAGACTTCGAACTAGCGGCAACGGATTGCATAAATATAGGAAGTCCAAGTAACTTTAGCCTTCATGGAAAGTCAGATGTTTTCTAAAGCAGAACTTTCCAGTTTCCCCGAACGAACTTTTGGTGCAGCCGACACCGGGGCGCAGCGAGCTACGGGCACGATCACGGAAAGAGCTATTCTTTGCACAAGTTTTAGAGTAAAAATAAATCTTCGTTTAATACAGCTGGCTCCTTTGTAAAAAAGAACTTCATTCAGAGTCATCCAGCTTCAGAAAATGTATTCTGATATACATTGAAAAATACAAAGTTTGAAAGTATTCAGTTTAATTAATTACGTTTTAATCAGAAGCAGTGAGCACGCGCGTTGCTATGGCCACGCGAACTCACGCGAAAATCGCGACGAACAATAAATTAAATTTGTAGTCTTTGCAACAGCACTTCTTGCAAATTAGAATTCAAGTAGGTATGTTGTCGCTTCCCCGAAACACATAAGCTCCTCGCTACATGCCACAAGGGGTATGTTATTAGTTTTATTCGTAAATTAAATTTCGAAGTCGCGCGGCCCTCGCCAAACATTCCACAAGTAATATCAACTCAAGTTCATCATATGCCCGAAACCTTATAAGAAACTTTTTGCATCATAAGAAAGAAAGTCAAAGTCCCCGGAAATCTCTGAAATTATATTAAAAAGTTTGATACGTTTGGGGCAACGTGCGGCGAATGCGAGACGGATTACTCGCGGGCAGCGGCGCCGCGGCGTCGGCGAGCGGTGCCGGTGCCAGGTGCCCCCGAACACTGCTGTCGCAACTACTACGGAAACGACGACTCGAACTTCTAAAGTAGGTCACACAAGCTCCTTTTCCCGAGTAATTTTACCAGCGCTTGGACAATGACTTCTGACGCAACACACTGATAGTTAGTGTTTTATTCTAACCGAATCTTTATTACATATTCGATATCATTATGAAAATGCTAAACTGTCGGACAGAAAATACGCAGAACTATTCTCGTAAATAGAGATACATAAACGAATTCTAAAACGCCTCTTCTCATTTTCCATTTCCGAAATTACTTTATCATTCAAAGGAGTAAATCCAATTTAAATGTAGCTAGGTGTAAGCCCCCGGGTCAATGCTATTATCCCGAAATACCTATTCCCGGACGAGAGAAAACTTAAGGGCGTAATGAAAACCTCATTTAAAAGTACTGTCCAGAGCGTCGGGTTTCGCAAGTCATTAAAAACAAAGATTCCCCGTCAACTAAACAGCCCAAAAATTATTAACGAAAGCCCCTTAAGAATTATATTAATATTAATTATTTCAAACAAGTTACTTTCACACAGCTTGCAGCTTAATTTCATAAAGAGAAATACATTATTCAATTGACTAAATAGTCGTAGGTGCCTAGAGGCGGGCGCGGAGTGCGCGGCGCGTGGGCAGCGGCCGCATGGGCGCGGCTTAGGCAAATTGGGAGGACTTGCATCCATCGCCACTCGCCCTCACTTAATTAGTTTTCCGGCAACTTTTAATGACATTCCGAGCGGACTAAATGAAAGATAAACAGAGAAACACAGAAATGTGAATATTAGATTGTCTCGCCGAACGAAGAGAAGTTAACTGAATTTGTGCGAAGTTCGATTGTGTTATGGTAAAAGAAAATGCTTCGAAAATTGAAATTAGTTGCGTCCCGCAAACTTTCCTCGGTTTTGAAGGCAATTGTAAATTAAACCGATGGACAAGTTGAAGGAAACGTAACTTAATTAGGCGACTGTGGGTCTAGTTCTGGGGTTGGACGTGTTTTCTTAGGGAAGGGAAGTTCGGAACGAGGCCGCCTTGAGGGCGCCGAGCCGACTTTTGTTAAACCTTAGGTAATTTCTTTCGCGTTGCTATGCGATGACGTATTCATTTTGATATCTACAGGACTAAGAGTGCCTTGTCTCCAGCTAAATGACTAGACTAGAAATGACTAGTGACAAATTAATTATGTTCTCTTAGTTGATGAAATTCCAATAGGAAGTACCAGGAAGTCATAAGCACGTGTGCCCATGCGACGGCCGGCATGCAGTGGGCGGGGCGAGTGACGCTAAACTTTTGACAGGACCGGTGTTAAACGGGAAAGTTCGCCGATGCTGGGTAGCGCCGCTGTGAACAACTCCCATTCATTAAGACTATCTCACACAATGTGCAGATTCTATACGGATTCTTAGTAAGTAAACTTGCCTTCAAGACAAACACTACAATGAGATTCCCAAAACAAAAATTTCCACAATGATTTAGCTCCAAAATTTATTCTTACATAATTGTGTAAAATGTAAAATATGTAATTATCTGATCTCTGTGTATTTTTTGTGACAATGAACATTTTATTTCTTCATTCAGCTTTTAAGTAGACGGGAAGGGTAAAACCATACAAGAGATCCAAAATGTTTCTTCTTATTCCGTCATTGTTCCCATTCCATTTTTAGAGCAATTTAGTGCGGCTTCCCATGCCTGCCTCGACACAACGAGATAAAAGACACATTGTCGACCAGACAATGCCTCCCACGATACATAAGTAATTAGTTAACCACTAACGCCCACCACCGGTGACTGACCAGTGGTACATCACATTAAATTAAGGGTACAAAACGGCCCTTCGCAACCTCTGCAGTTATTGGGGTTGTAATAAAGCTGTTAATTTGTATCCGACCGGCGAACAATGAGGCAACTAATAAATAACTTTACAGTTTAGTCCGGAGCCATTTTGGTGGGAACAGCGGGGGGCGGGGCACAAAATAAATAGCGAGTGTTTATCCCGGACGAAGCTATCTAAAGATGATGACTCCTAGTAGTTTTTGAGAAGTTTTTGTTGGGAAGGGACGAAATAATGTGTCTTATGTGTCGCAGTTTTTTCGATATGTCTATTCGAATTCTTTCACAAATACCTAAGAGCCCCAGGAAGACTACAGGATTATCTTTAAACGTATCTAATTTTGGTGAAACACGCGCTGGCCGGATTAACATCAAAGATTGCTCTCCCTTTGTTGCGAGCACTTTTGTACCCAAGTGGAGAGTCGACTCGTTACCTGCCCCTCGGAAAGAAATGTGCGTAATGAAATACCAACCCTCGTCTTAGTACATATTTAACGTTAAACATGCAGAGTTCACTAAGAAATTCAAGTGCCTGATTTATAAAAATGTAAAAACCTAGAAAAGTGAAATGACCCAATACAGACTATTAAATATTATGTAAGTACCTATTTATTGTGTTAGTGGGTCATATTACGGATATTTCAGAACTTACTTGTATGTCATATGCACTTGCTTGATATGTCATAAAAGAGTTTAGTCCTACTACTGCAAATATTTTGGAAACATATCTTTGAAAAGCACAATTTTTAAGATGTACAGTAGGGAAGGGGTCAAATGCCCGCCATCCTTTTCTCGCAAAAGATAAAATTAATAATCTTATGATTACATTATTTGCGCTCGTGTCGTTTGTTAGTTGTGAAGGCTTTCTGAAGGAAACATGCCCGCGGACACCATTAGCTGGTGTCAAAGAAATAAAGTAATACCAAGAGACCATAACCGTTAGTGAAGTCAAATTAAAATTGAACCGCAACCGATCTTACGTCGTGAAGGTTTTGCGTGGGGTCGTGAACGAGGTCTCCGAAGCGGTCGATGCGAACCTCTTCGGTCGGGAGCTGCGTCGGACACTCCGTCTCGAAGCGGAACTGGCCCTGTCACCACACAGGAGCGGACCATACAGACAGAGGGACGTGGCACGTGGCGCGTGGCGGGGACACAATGTGCACACGCAACGGGACATCAGCGTGTAGGTCCACGATTGGACTCAACCGAAAATATGTGATCGTTCAATTTTCGAGTAGTCCAATCGTTACACAAAATAAAACAAAACAACAGAAGCGAAACAAACAAACACAGATAAATAGGAGCGAGCGGCGCGACATGCTTACACGCTTGCATGCTTCAATATCTACGAGCAGCGACGCATGCGCAGCGGCCACTTCGCGCGCTTCGTCAGCCAGCCGCAGCCCGCGCGGCGTAGAATCTTCTTTAAAAACTACGCATGCTTCTTCTGTTTCTGGCGCCTCGGTATCTTCGATTGGCGAAGCGGGATCTGGGGTTTGAGGTTCGGGAGGTTCCGGGATGGATTCGGGTTCGGGAAGGGCGTCAGCGCTGTCAAGCATGGGCGCAGCTGTCTCGCTCACCCTTTTGTGATTCTCCGGCAAGCTGATGTTGCATTCGTTGTCGAATCGGAATTGACTCTATCCATTGGTTAGCAGTGGACAAAATACATCAAATCATTATTGGTAATTCAGTAAAAAATAGTTTAACATCTTGAAGTTGGCAAACTAAATGAACAGCGGTAGTTGCTTTGATAACAATGTTGATACTCGTACCTATCCCGTTCTTCTACACTACACTTTAGCACTTCAGTGGTCGCTATAAATAATAGTTTGCCAAATCATGTAAATTACGGCATGAGAAACTTGAGTTTGATACTGCGCAGTCATACTGCGCATCGAATTTATACGAGTAAAATAATGACTATGAAATAAATAAATGCCCAACATTTCATTTCCAAATTTCATTCAAAATCAACACGGGAAAACAATAACAATGAGGACATTTTGATCCTTAAGAATTATAAAAATCAAGCTATAAACATTATATTGATCCACGTTCACATTGGTTACCCACAAACTTTACATGTCTCATGGCGAAATTTATAAAATGTGTTGTTTTTAAATCTTAATACGTAAATAACAATATCGACTGGGTCAAAAGGTAGGCCTTTTCTCCATTTGATCAGATACCCTGAGAATCTATGCTCCCAAGAGAACTCTTCAACTCACCTTATACCCTGGTCCCAGTCGGTGCATGGCGCAGATCTGGTGCGTCGTCAGAGCTTCACCGAACAAGTAAATGGCTGCCATTTGTCCACAGAAGACGCGCTCTTCGTCCAACTCTGCTGTCGCGCCAATGTAGCATTTGTCGAATGGCTGGAACAAACAAGATAGATAAATAATCCAGCACAATTATATTTTCTACAGTTGGATGTTCAGCGCAGGACGACGATTGTCTGGTTCTCGTACAGTTCTACTAACTTAAACAGCAGCCGGGGTTTCGATGCAAACACCCCGTTTAGGGAGCAAGTCGCACAGTTCGGCTAAACCAACAAACAACATAATCCTCTTTAATTCATTCCAAAGTACAAGGAGCGATCGAACGGGAGGAGCTTAAGAATTCCCTATAAAAACCCCACCCGAATCCGGGCCATAGGTTGCTCATTTATAAGAAAAATAAAAAGTAATTTTGTGTAAAGCTCCTGTATAAATCCGACCCAAAAAATCTGTAATTAAGCCGGAGTGGCCGGAGTGGCCGGCGTCCCGAGAGGTGCCGGATTAAATATAAATAACTACGAGGTAACCCGGAGATCGGGAGATATTTAGAAGCCAATAAAACGACAGGGTATTCCGTTCGGCAGATGAGAAAAAACATAATAGGCGCTCGGAGAATTACCCGGTACGGAATATGACGGGCGTAATCTGATGTACATAGAGAGAATGCGAGGGGGATTCTTTCATGATATTGTTGTGTGCTTAAAAGCGTGAAATATGTTAAATGTAATAAACGTTACAGCGGAGGGAATTGGGGGAATCTCCGTTCAGCGCGTTACCGATAAGCGCGTTCCGACGAGTTTTCATAAAGATGACTGCATTACCGCGCGCGGCCCAAGCGCGCCCGCTCATAAGCCGGTCGCGAGATCCACACGACAGCCGAGAAGTGAGAGGGAATCGTGGGATTCCCGGTAAAATGCGCTGAAAAATATCCGATGAAATTGACAAAAAATGAAAGAAAGAAAGAAAGAGAAAGAAAATTATCCAAAATGGTCGAAAACCGAGCGTAAAGCTATCTTCAAGTAACTATCTCAATTCATATAGTACCACTGGAATGGAGTAAATAAACTTCGAAACAGATCCGCCCACGACTATTTCCTTTGCTTAGGAACAACCATTCCTCCACAGGGCAAACTAAACTTGAAATTCCTTACTTACCCACCGTGCTCTGCGTCCCTAGTAAAGATTGGGCCGCTGTCGCCTCCAGCCTGCACCGTCGCTAAGCGCTCCACACAAGCCGTTTTGTTCTCAATTCGTTACACAGTAATGGCATGTAAATTTCTATTTACGGCTAAAATACTCCACTGTCAAAGGAAGGACTAAAAGGGGGACTTTAGCGACACGTGAGAACGTTTAACGATGGAGGCCTATCGAGTTGAAAGTCGACGGCACTTCATAACCAGGGAAACAACGCTGTAAAGAGATATCTCGAGTGTCTTGAGCTAAGCGGCGTCATTTCATTAGCTTTCATTAAATGAATGGAAACAGACGCCATATTGTCTATCGCACAGGCGCTCGCAAAGGCGTATACCGTCTTCTTCTACCGTTATTCTATGCCAAAAAGAAAAAGTGAACGCGATTTTAAATTCGAGTGCTTTATAGAATTAGCCTTAGATAGGGTTTTTAACTTACTTTAGAAACCTGCTATGGGTGGTGGTTTATAGGTAAAAGCACGCATCACAGATTGACGGGAATCAGGGTTCGATTCCCGCCCGCTTTACTTTTCAGATTTTTCCACGCGTTCTAGTTTTCACTATCGTTTAGGCCGTGGTCGCTTTCACCCGCCGCACGCGGCCGACAGCGGCCCGCCGCCCGCGGCGTCTGAATGGTGTGTTCGGGAATGCTCGGGAGTGGTCGTTTTCGCCCAAAACGACCACTCCCGAGCATTCCCGAACACACCATTCAGACGCCGCGGGCGGCGGGCCGCTGTCGGCCGCGTGCGGCGGGTGAAAGCGACCACGGCCTTAGAAATATAATTTCTAACGAGTAAACCGTAAAAATAAATGCAAAATCTAGAAGTAAAATTCTTGATAGTTAGGTACAGTCGTCATCAGATATATCGTAGCGGGCGAGGTCCTCAAATATTTCGTCGCAGCCTTGAATTTCAATAAATCTGTAGCATTAAATAAGGCTAATAACATCAAACACGCAATTCGTCATAAATATAAGAGAGTGGCCTGTCAATAATATCGGGACGTCACTGATCGACAAAGGTATCGATGCAGCCAGGCCGATCATAAAGATCAGAACATTTGTGGAAAACATACCTTAACTTTGTCACAAACAGTTTAAATTACAGTGAATTATGCATGCAAACGAGTACAACACTATAATAGGTGACATCTTTCATTTTGACATGACGTATGAGCCATATTTTTATTTGTTTGAAATTCGAATCTATTTATATAATAATATAATATAGCCCCCTTTTATTCCGTTTCGCAACAATTTCAGTACATGTGTAGTCTTTTTTTTTAAATAAATTATCGCGTAATTCGGCGTGCCTCATAGCATAGGCCTCCTCCATTTATTGGTGGGTTTGGGCTATAGTTCCCACGTGGGCCTAGTGCGGATTGGGAACTTCATACACACCATTGAATTGCTTCGCAGATGTGTGCAGGTTCCCTCACGATGTTTTCCTTCACCTAAAAGCTCATGGCAAATTTCAAATGTAATTTTGCAAATAAATTCCGAAAAACTCAGCAGAGGTGCAAACTCAGGATTCGAACCCACGACCCTCTGCTTGAGCCACAGGTCAAACAACTAGGCTTTTTATTATTCTATGAGTAAGGTTTATTTTTCACAATTGTTCAGATATTTATGATCAGCCCGACTCATACCTTTGACGATAATGTGCCTTCTGATATTTTTACCTTATTGAACGTCCCAAATTTATTGAAAAGTCGCTGCTCTTATATATTTATGACGAATCGCGTGTTCTGTTGTTATTAACCTCATCGTGTAACGAATTTATTGAATTTTATTGTTGCTCCGAAATATTTGAGGACCTCGCCCGCTACGATATACGAGTATCTGGCGACTGTACTTCAGGAAGTAACGTCTATCGTCTTATTTCGTACGTTAATAACTGTGTCTCGCCCTGTATTTTTGAAATGCAAACTACGAATCCTATAGTTTTACTTAAAAGAGGCATGTCATGATATTCGAATGTTAAATCTGAAAAAAAAGCTGCGTGACCTATAAAAAAACTTACGTTGATTTTAACTCCAGAGGTATAAAACACAGTTCGCATTCACACAAAAAAATAATTCTAATTTGAATTGTTCCTCATTTGTAATGTAAAAACATTTGAAACTAGGTCAAGCACTGAACGTTTTTCGGTTGATAATAATAAAAAAAGCAATCGTGGAAAAGTTATATTCAACGTTTTATTGCTTAGTCTCTCATTTATAACAGGCGCATAAAGTAGGTACTATTTCAAATACCTATCAAACTTTAATTTTATGAACAAGATTGAGAAATAATTATATTTTGAGGCAACTAATATTATATTTGAAGTGATATCAATTTGAGCAAGTAAATATCCAATTTTACAGCTAGTTAATTGAAAATTTATCGAGTTTTTACTTAATAAAATAAAGTTGGTTATTTAATCAAAATACATATTTGTGGAATTCCATGAACTACTATTATTCGTTAATAGTGTCAACTAACCGTATACCTAATATGAAGATCCTTCAAGCCACTGCGGGGGCGGTAAATGACGAGGACTTGCAATAGAACTCACACTATATTAATGAAAAAAATTACGTAATAAGTTAAAGAGTGTAAAAACTATCGCAAAAAAGCCAGGTGCTAATATAAAATTTGCAATTTTTCCGGACCGGTACAACTTAGGGAGGGACCTTCAAAAACGAGCCTAATCGTTTCTTAAAGGGTCGGCAACACACTCTTAACGGCCTTTGTAATGAGTGTCAATGGTGATTGCTTTCCATCAGGTGACTACATGTCATGCTCGTTTGCAAAAACAGTATTTATGACAAAATCACGTAATAACCACTCTTTTTATTAATTTCTCTATGGCTCATTCACACCCAGTTGAGTTTTATTCCATTTTGTACTCTAATTGTATCCACCACACCGCAAGTGGCAACCAAGCGGCAACACTGGTATCTATTTAGCTTTTTACACAAACACAATGTTGCGCGTTGTTCATAATAATAACTTAGACGACGCAATTAAATGCCCTGCTCACGCTGTGAATTATTTGGGACCCACTAATTTGGTCCTTTGTTCGGATAAAAACGACATCAAAGAGGAGGTTGCTGCAAAAAATACCGTCTTTTATTTCGGTTTACAGATGCCTAGGTACCTAACGCAGTGACGTCATGCTTGTACAAAATGTTCTGCTAAATCAACGAGCATCGTGAAGTATACGCGGCTACCGGGGATACAGAACGCTCAGGAGTTATGTCTTTATTTTTCCTCTCTGAGTCCCTCTTTGAACCTTATTCATGGTAGGGATCGGAAAGGAAATAACGGTTACCAGGAGTAATCGCATCGGATCGAACGTCTGGAAAAGGATGTTATTTTCTCATAAAGGATTCATGATTCGAACCGAAAAACTAAAGGATAAAGAAAAAATATCATTCGCTTGAAATTGGGCGCATAGATCGGAAGTTTATGAAATTCCGGTTATTGAAGATGACAAAAAAACTATCGCACGCTTAAATTGCAGCCTCTTTGTTCTTCTAGGATCCTAGTGAGGCTGTGTTGAAATGATATTATGGTTATATTCTTCCAATGTTTTAAAACTTTTAACCAAGAATTAACTACGGCTGGACTAGGAGCTTAGCGGGAAAAAGAGCCTGTAGGTTATGCGCAAGCACGCTTGTTGTGAATATTCATAGTCGTGCGCGATACGTGCTTGTTACGTGCTGGTGTTGACATTACGTGATCAACTAACGAATACACTATGTTTACCTATATATATGTAAGTATGAGAGATTCGCAATTAAAGTAAGAAGCCAATGCAAGCTAGAAGCCGTATACCGACATTGTTCTAGAACAACTAGTCTACGCTGCTATCAGGGGCCCCAATCCACATAAAATTACCCACATGACTATAATGACATATCAGGAGAATCATAATTACAATATTATAAACTGCTAAATGAGAGGACGGACAGCGATTTTAACATAAGCATTCTTTGACTGGATTGCGGCCTTTAGTTGACAATCCGTCTTTGTCTAGCGAATCTGATGCGAAAGGGACGCATAACACCTCGTCCCCAAATATATCTATTTCCGATACGTCACGGGCACTAATGCGCCGTGACGCAAGGATGAGCGATTGATAAATGGCCGCCTTGCCTTTGTGCTTTGTGTTTCAGGAGCCATAAAAAAAACCACATCTATCCTAATTTTCACACTAAGTTCAAAAATTAAACACGACTTTCTCGTGTTGTTTAGCTTTCGCATCGGTCGGTCGTTCAGTTTAATATAAGATTGATAAACAAGGGTTGAAATTGACCCATTTCACCTGAGATATTTCTGGCGCTCGAACGAAGTCAGAGCGCCAGTAGTTGTTCCAGGGTGAAATGGGTATTTTCGACCGAGTTGAACACTGCTTTTCATTACGAATATGAGGAAAGTAAAAGAAGGTATTATGACAAATTTCACTAACGTCGCTTAATATTTGTTACATTTGTTTTTCTTTTCCCGCTCTTTTTTCTATTGCGTGATTTGCACGCACTGCGCATTTTTTCTGTGCACCAATGGCTGTCGGCTAGTTTTTTTTTAACTTGCTGACACGGAGGTCGCTATTCATTAATTGTCGACTTATATTTCAAGCTAAAAAAAATACCGAAAGTAGGTAATAATAATTCCTATTTCTCATTGTGCACGCTTGCAAAAGCTAATATAGTGTGAATGTTATTTTCAAAAAAGATTATTTAGCCTTTTACAATTAAAAAGGAACTATTTGTATAGATGATTATATAAAACATAGATAACATGGCTGTATATGAATTTATATTGGGTTGAGATTATTTTTTTCAAATTACTCTCAACACAAGGGGCCGCGCGCGATGTGACACTTTCAACCCGCTATTCAGATAATCGACGACCTACTTTCAGAGTATGAGAAATGAAAAAACGAGTAAATAAATAATAATAAACATAATTAGAATAACCAAAGCAAGGCCGACGGCTAAATTATGATTCGCCGCTCTCCCTGTAATAATTTGAGAGGTACAGAGGTCAAGCGTTGCGAGGAAATTATGCTAGGTTTGGCTCATAACCCAAACGAATGCTCAAAAAAACAGAAATACAAGCCCGTTCAAAGGATTAAAGATAACCAGGATTTGTTCAAACTACAGGATTAGTTCGCTTTTATTTTGAACCTATCGAGTGTTTTCAATTCAACCCCCCAACTCTTCCGCCTCCTGCATTATCATAACGCCCTCGTACAACCGCTGAATTTGCATGGCATTACTCGTAATAAATTGCTTGTAACGAGACGTACGTGACGAGAAGTCGCGCAGGTCGTCTGCGGCAGATTACTGAATTATTTACGTACGACCTCACGAGAGATAACAGTTGTAAATATGTTCCTGAAAGCTGATGTGTTTAGAGAAACGTGCATGATAGAGAAAACTTTTTACAACTCTGTACACTGACCAACAAAACATTATCCAAGCGCAAACTCCGAGTGCCGACTTTCGAACTTTATGTTCAGCCGTAGCCACCAAACAGCAAAAAGGGTAAGTAAGACGAAACTGTAACATCAGCAAATATGAACCAGTAAATATAAACGAATCACTACGAGTACTTCAGCTCACTTTTAGTCTAAAGCGTCTGAAGTAACAGAAAACAAACGGACACGGAACACGATTTGTCTACTTCAGATACATGTCAGGCATTATACGCGGTTGAAAACAAAAGCGAATCTCGGACTGCAATCCAGAGCTCACGTTGAATAATGTACTATTCACACATGATAAAATCTATTCTGCATACAGCGGGTCCGAGTGGAGCCCGAAAATTAATCTTCATAGCCACAGCGCGACTGACGGGCGGGTTCCGGAGCGAAATTGCCTCGCTTTACCCCGACCGCCTTATAACAAATTCACAGCCTTCCGCCAGTTGTCTGCGTCCAATATGTCAGTACATGCCGTCGGGCGGGCCTTCCCTGGTGGCGCTTTAACGACTCCAGTTTATGCACGCCTGGTCACTTAGCCCGTAACAAAGCCGGATGCGGCACATACTGGCCCCTAAACAGAAACGTATCCCCGTGCCGTGCTCAAAATGTGTTCGTATATCGCGAATGCATTTTTGGCTAGAAACATTGCACCTGTAATTGTATTGTGACATTGTTTGTTATGTTGTTTTAAAGCCTAATCGGACAATGTGACAATATTATTAGTATCTTTTCTACTCTTATACAACTGTTCCATAAAATTTATAACACGGTCGTTATCTAAACTCACGCATGAACCAAACAATACTCACGTCATTGGTGGAGACGAACCAGGCCATCTCAGTGCTGGAGGCGAGCTGGCCGTTCACGAGGCACTTGATCTCACTCTTCGTCCAGCGGTTGTAGATGTACACCACCGCTATTGCATACCATCTGCAAATAACACAGAAGCTCAAGAATAATGTTAATTACATTGCGAAGACTACATACGCAGATATTCGAGGTGAACCAATGGTTAGAATTAAGCGGCCATATGCAAAGAAACGAAGATCGGGTACAACACGCACCTTGGCAAGGTGGAAGTGATAGCTAGCAGGGAATTGGACTGCCTACTATAATGGCGATAAAGAAATTAACAAAAGTTTTCTTACTGGATGCCTATGTCATACAAGTCAATAACTCTTTATGTTCCACATTTCAGAGCAATCCATTCAATGGTTTGAACTCTGTGTTGCTCGATCAGTCACAGTTCATTTTTATAATATACATAATTATACAGTTTGGAGAAAAAAGTAAAAAAAAGACCATGAAAAACTGCTATTACGAGTATTTCAGTAAAAAAAGCCCCAGAACAGTTGTTAAACAATCGGTCCAATTAAGTAACGGAAGGGAAAAGTTCGTCATTGAAAGCCCTCTCAGCGGACCAGAAAGGAGCAGCAACTACTCGGAAACTATGCGGTCCCAATCAAACTTGGTGAGAAGAAAGTAGGTAACTAGGTACTACTGAAGTAAAGTGAAAAATAAAACATACTAGTGCTTAATTTTAATATATAATGTGCATCAAAGTGCAATAAACATTTTTTTAGGCCACTTTTTGTCCCACGGTCCTGTCCTCTAGAGTTCAATTTTCTACTATTTTTAATAAAAAAACCGATTGGAGGCGCCGGGTATCGATCCCGGTACCTCTCACATGCTAAGCGAGCGCTCTACCATCTGAGCTACGCCCCCGGTGATATGTTGCTCGAATTTCTCGATATCAACGAGTTAATTCAAGGCGAATGCGCGCGTGCCGCCTTTCACTTCATTTAAAGTACCGATCACTCCGGTGCGTAGGTATATACAAGAAGTTGACGGTGTCGGTGCGTTTAAGCAACAAAATTTGTGAAGAATCTGTGAGAAAACGTCACTGCTTCTACGCGGCAGTGTGATCAGTCCTAAAATATATTAGCCTGTCATTAAAATCGCCACATGGTTAAAAAACTGCATAATTTATAGTCGCAACCGTGCCGGTGTAATAACTATTAATAACTACCTAAGTCTTACAATACAATACAATAACTCTTTATTGAACACCACATATAACAACCAAAACAGAAAAAAGCTATACAGAATATTACAAGGTAACAATAGGCGGCCTTATCGCTACAGAGCGATCTCTTCCAGGCAACCATAATGGACTGGAGAACAGAACAGATCTGAGCAGGTGGTGCAATTTAGAATATATATTAATATACTAAGTCTTACCTAGCAACATTAGTCGAATCAACCAATAAATGGATGGATTTTGACCAATACCTATTGCTAATTTAAACTTGTAAATTTGTAACTTGTAGCTTCGAGAAACGGACCAATTTCTACATTGGCTATATTTGTATCAATTAAGTTACATAAAATAAAAAAAAAAACGTTCTTAAATTAAATATTGTATTGTTATAGGCCTCAGTCTCACTGACATTAAACCAAGAAATTCCTTTCCGTAATATACAAAAGCAGTTGGCAGTGCCGTTACCTCCTGGGCTGGAACTCGTACTTGACGCAGTGCTGGAACCCCTTGCCGCGCACCTTCATGGAGGTCAGAACCAGGCAGTTGCCCACGAAGTGCGCCGTGTAGCCCACGCCTTTACTCGTCTTGAAGCTGTGGAGGAAATTATTCGTCAGTTTTGCGGACGCTTAGTGTAAACTACAAGCAGTAGTAGAGATAGTTTCACAACATCGTCGTGAAAAAATAAAATAGGATAAAACTTTATTTCCTTGGACATTTGCAATATCATAATCTATAGCACATAGGCGCGTTGCCAACCAGCACGGCTAGCACGAGAGCGCGCGAGAGTCGCGTCGCGCGCGACATGGACTATCCGTCTCTTTCTAGAACGAACATTAAGGAAAAGACGGGGCAATCTATCTCGCGCGCGAGGCGACTTTTGTGCGCTCTCGTGCTAGACGTGCTGATTAGATTAAGCTCGTTTCTAGAACAGTCGTTTTAAAAAAATACTCCATTGATTGACCGTTTCTGATTCTGGGTAGGGATTGCTCCCGGTAATAACCGGTACTGAAATTCCCGAGAATTCCCGGGTAATTTTATCGCCCTCAGTACCGGGAAACGAAATTCATTTCCCGGGAATTCCAGTACTACAAAAATATATAATAATTTTAGTATTTTTAACTTTTCTCAAGCTGTAAATGCTGATTTAGTCGCCGGTGATTTGAAACATAACGTTTTATTTAAGGAAATAACACCCATGTGAATGTGATGAATGAGGTGTTGGTTACCTTAACTCAATTTCTTTTAACTTTTCATTTTGTATTTACTTATTATTCTTAAACTGGCAATTTTTTATTACAAATTTAGTTACAATGTACCTAACTGTAACGCAAAAAAAAAATACTGTAATGAAAATACTCGAAACTCATAAGCTGGATGTACGAAATTACACTAAGTTACAAGGGTAGCATAAACCACACAGAATACACTTGAATGTACGAGCTTCACTCAAATCTAATGAAAAGTTGGCCGTGGCCGCGCGGGCGGAATGGAATCGCGGTCCGCGGCGTACGTCGACGATTTGCGAGAACACAAAACGGCTTTTAGCACTAATTGGCTACGAGGGCGACACTGAAAGTTTTTAGAACTGGCCATTTTTAAACAATATAATAAAAAAGTAAGTTTAAATTTTGAAAATGGAACTCTTTGCCAATATTATTGAGTATATATTTCATTCATTTGTCATTTGTTTTACGATTTGGCGGCAAATTGAAAATTGTCTGTGTCAGGTCAACATGAATGTAACGCGAGAAAATTTTCGTGCAATGTTTTTTTATGACTTTCGATGTCATTTAAGTCAACAAGAAAGCTATGATAGACTTCGATTGGCCTTTCGTGATGAAGCCCCATCTCGTGCGACTATTTACAACTGGTTTAGTGAGTTTAAACGTGGTCGCACTAATCTCACCGATGATCTGCGTGAGGGACGGCCTTCTACGGCGACGACTGAAAATAACATCAGTGTTGTGCGGCGTATGATAGAGACTGACAAAAGAGTGACGTACCAGCAGATTCGGACAAGCTTAGGCATCGGTATGAGTCAAGTGCATAAAATCCTCCATGAACATTTAGCGGTCAGGAAGCTTTGTGCCCGATGGATACCTCATAATTTGACCGAGGCCCAAAAACTCCGTCGGGTTGATTGGTGCCGTGAAATGATTCAAAGATTTAACGGAGGTGACTCAAATGCTGTGTTCGACATACTTACGGGTGATGAAAGCTGGGTTTACTGTTATGATCCAGAAACCAAGAGACAGTTTGCTCAATGGGTGTTTCCTTTCGAGGAGTTGCCAACTAAAGTGAAGACAGGTCGAAGCGTGGGAAAAAAGATGGTGGCCCCGTTCTTCGGAAGGACAGGTCACTATGCGACAATTGTTTTAGAGGATCAAAAAACAGTTACTGCCGAGTGGTACAGTAACAATTGTTTGCCACTTGTATTGGAAAAAGTTCGGGAGAAACGACCTCGAAGTAGGATCCTTCTTCACCACGACAACGCCTCGTCGCACACCGCCAGGCGAACGATCGACTATTTAGTGACGTCAGACGTGGAATTACTGGGTCACCCGCCGTATATCCCCGACCTCGCACCTTGCGATTTTTATTTATTCCCGAAAATAAAAGAAAAACTTCGAGGAAAACTTTTTATGAACACCGAGGAAGCAGTGGGTGCGTTTCAAAAGGCCGTCGAAGAGACCCCTAAGGACGAGTGGGCTAAGTGCTTTTCTCAGTGGTTCCATCGGATGCAGCGGTGTATTGATGTAAATGGACACTATTTTGAAAAGATATAATAAAACTAATAACTTGCTAGTTTGCTCAGTTTTTGATTTTCTAAGAACTTTCAGTTTGACCCTCGTACAAAGCGGATTGTTGCTATTATTTTCTGTTGTTTGGTTTCGGAAACATTATGTTAAGTTAGTTTGGCGCACGATTCTTCATTAAATAGACGTAATGGGATGATGCTGTTGCGATAAATAAATCTAACTCTGTAAAAAATAAAAATAAAGTCGGATTTAGCTAATTTTTCTTCGGTGTCTTAATAGCAACTTAACGTGACGTAGTGTTTCTAAGTAGGAGGGAGAGGTTTTTTTTCAAGACAGTACAAGGGCAACAAATGGACGGCAGGTAAACCAGGATATCATAAACGGTTACCAGTATAAATAGGGCTTCTCCCGCTCGATGTTGACGGAGTTGATGGGGTCGAGGCGGAACCACGTGGTGAAGGTGAACCCGTTCTCGTGGGGCCACCTCGCCAGCGGGGGCAGCACCACCGCCTGTGAAAAATTATGCGTTATTACAAGATCATTATAATAATAGTATCTCTGTTCGAAAGCGTAACACGGTGGCAAAAAATTATTTCTGAACAGTTGCCAATAACTTGGAGGTATCATACCTAAGAGTGAAATAGACATACAATAACACTAAGAACAAGTCTCTATATAGTATCAAAATCTATTTTTAAATTACAGCAGTACCTGGATGAACGAGCTATGCGCAGTAATTCTTTTTGGTACGTTTTTTTTTAAATAAAACCTAGCTAGATCGCCGATTTATCGCCCCCGAAACCCCCTTGCATACTAAAGTTCATGAAAATCGTTGGAGCCGTTTCCGAGATTCAGAATACATATATATGTACATATGTACACACATATTTATACAAGAATTGCTCGTTTAAAGGTATTAGATAGATATATAAGATAGACAAGTTGGCAAGTTAATCCGTACTGGTCTCCAAAAATTCGCCAGCAAAACCCCCCAAACAATCCTATCCCACATCATCCCATACATAGAGTCCATCAGAATAATGATCACTGTAGCATCGTCAATGGCGAAATAACAAGTCTCGTAGAATTCGTTACAGTCGACGCACTCGATTGATTCCTTCGAGACGCACAAAAACGTTGGTTCGGCGCGAAAACGCGGCTAAGAGGCGCCAATAAGACTTATCTAACGTTGGGGAAGCCAGGAGAAAGGTTCGAGAGAACCCCCGTCTCGAGATATCGTATCAATAAAATCTACATACGAACCGCTTTTACTGACTTTTCCAATCTTTTACATTTTCCAATGGAGCTCGCGTGTACTCTTGAGTAATGAGGAGTCCTTGTCAATGGGACGGGATGAAATTGTGAGTATATTCCGTTTGCCGACTCAAATGTTTTATGAGTTAAAGTGGCTACATCGCTGCATGCCTGCGGCAACGATGTCAGTGCGACATTCAAGATTTTAAAGAGTAATAAAAGTTCTCGTGATTGACAACCGTTTTAAACTATTCTTTCAAGGAAAATGTGTAAATTAAATGATATTTAAAGTTAAGCCTTGGATACTGGTTGTAATAATAAACATTTCTGAGAGCAAATCCGTTCTTTTAAAAATACAAGACCTGCAACTTCTTTATCCGAGTCAGTGACGTCAAATTCGGCAAAGTAAATGAATATGATAGTATGTATTGAGTGGCTCTCTTCAGTCTTAATCTGTATCGCATTTTATACATGGCGTAGGAGTATAAACGAACTGTTTCATAATATCTTGAACGTGAGTAAGCGGCAGGTAAGTTTCGACTTTCTGCTATCCGCAATATAAATCACTAGCTTTAAGGATGAGGAAAACATAACAGGAGATTAGCACAAAGCTTGTCACAAGAAGTATTAACGATATTTCGTAAACCCATCAAGTTATTCGGTCTGACAACCCGTGCAAAGTTTCGTGCACTAATTTAAACTTCAAAAAATTTAAAAATAAGATGAACGAGATGAATACATCGATGACATAGTATTTACTGGAATGTATGTTAAACATTATTTAGCTAGAAGTTCAACAATTGAACCTAAATGGTGTGAAGCTGTGCAGAGGTATTTCGACCGACTTCATGGCCGACATGTTTAACACCATTCATGATTTTTACGACATCTGGTATGCATGAGACGCACATTTATAAATGTGCATCACGGGACTTATAATCTATACATATAAAATTCAAAGTCCTGACTGACTGACTGACTGACTGACTGACTGACTGACTGACTGACTGACTGACTGACTTAACTATATATCAACGCACAGCCCAAACCACTGGACTTAGAGACTTGAA
The DNA here is from genome assembly GCA_932294345.1 of Pandemis cinnamomeana. Taxonomy (NCBI): domain Eukaryota; kingdom Metazoa; phylum Arthropoda; class Insecta; order Lepidoptera; family Tortricidae; genus Pandemis; species Pandemis cinnamomeana. The sequence goes on from OW028721.1 coordinate 12,615,127, forward strand.
ATTTTGCACATAGATACCTTATACAATGTAGGCATCCACTAAGGAAGGATTTTTGGAAACTCCCACGGGATAAGGAAAAAACGGGAATTATATATTCGATTCTTTGTAATGGCTGAGATGATGATGATGATGATGATGATATATTCGATTCCGAGTGACGCTATCTCAGTAACTATAATAACTAGACTCTTCAAATTTGATACATAAGTAGGTGATTACAAAACTAAGAAACTAATTTCAGGATTTTTGGAAATTTCCACGGGATAAGGAATAAAACGGGATTTATATACTCAGTTCTACGGGATCGATTTTTCGTTTTACTGGTCGTATAAAACTGAAATTTGGCCTTCAAGTTCTCTTGGGGAGTGTAGGGGAGCACTACAAAAGGATTTCCCGAAATTCCCACGGGAACGGAAACACCGGGACTTTTCGTTTTACTGGTTGCAGAAAGCTGAAATTCGGCATGTAGGTTGCTTCGGGAGTGTAGAGGATCATTAAGAGAATACTTTCCAAAATTCCCACGGAAACGGGAAAAAACAGGATTTTTCGTTTTACTGGTCGTAGAAAGCTGAAATTTTGCAAGTGGGTTCCTTGGGGAGTGTAGGAGTTCCCGTAAGAATTTCGGGAATTGGTCTATTTGGCGAAATTCTTACGGGAACGGGAAAAACGGGACGCGGGGGAAAAGTTGAAATTTGTCACGTAGGTATATTCGGGAGTGTAGGGGAATACTAAGAAAGGATTTTCCGAAACGCCCACAGGGACGGGAAAAAACGGGATTTTACGTTTCCAGACGAAACAGCGGAAGAAAGAGACTTAACATTAATTTATAACGTGTGTTTCTTTAAAGGCTTTAAGTGTACTCCGAAAGCACTCCCCAAAATTTCTGCGGGAACGGGAAAAAACGTATTTTTTCGTTTTACATCATAGCGCGTACGAAGTCGCGGGAAAAAGCTATTTAGGGTATATTTTAGGACAGCCCTATATAGGTTAGGTTAGGTTTGTTTTATAAAAATCCTGCAATATTTACAGTTTCAGAAAAATCAAGGTAGCGGGGCAATGCGGGGGCTTGCTTGCATGCTTGCTTGAGTGCTTGCTTTGCATGCTTGATTGCATACTTGCTTTCATGCATGCTTGCATGCTTGCTTGAATGCATGCATGCTTGCGTGCTTACTTGCATGCATGCTTGCTTGCACGCTTGCTTGCATGCTTGCATGCCTGCTTGCATGCCTGCTTGCATACTTACATGCTTGAAAGCTTGCAGGCTTGATTGCTAGCTTCTTTGAAATACTCATGGTTCACGCGTGCGAAGCCGCGGGCAAAAGCTAGTAGTACCTAAAGTTGGTGAAATTTTTAGCCACGAAGGAGTTACAAACGCCACCGCATTTGTAACGTAAATGTGGATTATGATTCCGCGACCCCCTTTGCTCACAACGCTCACGCGCAGAATAGATGCAGACACGATATCCGCGGGACACGTAATAAACACTGAGTTATATTCTTCGGAAATCGGAGAATAAAATATCAAGAAGGCGAGTATTCCGTGCGAGGCGGCAACACAACAATGCTCTCAGGTATCGGATGCTATCAATACGGGTGACATAGTGGCCGCCTCCCGGAAACGGGAACCCTTCTCCGGTTTTGACGGGAATTTATGTAAAAAGGATATTTTGCTCACGTTTATCGTGTCACAGATATTTAAGGAGAATTTGTGACTATAAAAGACATTTCAAGGCAATGTTATGTTATTTACGGTGATGTGGATGTCATAATGAACGCGCCGTATAAATAACGGTGGGCCTCTATTTAAATAGCTTATACCTACATAGCCTTAACCAACACGATAAGGTTTTTGTTAGTAGCGTATTTGATTTTGTAAGAAGTTTACAAACGGACGTATGAGTATTTATATAAAAATAAAAACCTTTGCGTTTGTTTATTTAAGACTATTCCAAGCAGAATAAATTGTGTAAACAGTAACAACGCAAGCGTTGTTATTCTTTTCTGGAAAACTTTAATTTATCACTCCAGGGAGCCCGTTTCTTCAGTATTAACGCACCAGGCAAGCAGACACGGCTAAGAAGCGTCAGTTTGCCGTCAGATCGTTGGATAAGCGCGACAGAGAGAAATGGACCGGCCCCGGGCGGGACAGAATAAGGAAAAAACGGACGCACAGATAGCCCAGTATGTCACGCGGATTACGTCCGTCGAGCGTATTTGAATGAGAATTGCCAATAAGGAGGGGCGAGCCGCTTTAAGGATCTTGAGATGTCCTGCTAGCCTGGTATTGATCTGTTTTACGAGGTTTATTGGACGTCAAACTCGACAATATAAGGATAAAGGAAGTAAATAACGCTTATTGCGCCGAAAAATATGTGAGTAATTGGATGTTTCGTCGAGACGAATAAACGAGAACCTCTTTGTTAGAATAGCGTATCTGGTCCCGGTCGAGTTAAAATGTAGTCGTACTTGAGAGGAGTTCCCATTGTGAGATGACCGCCGCGCCCGTATCTCGACTACTAAGTGCCAATTCCGCCGCAGATCCCATTCAGCGGTTTTCAAGCTGAACCATTTGAGAAATTTGAGCAGAATAAACACATTCGTGGATACCAACGTCACTATTAATATAAACAACTTTACCTGTATTTAAAAATACAATATATTATACAATATACTTTTAATCATATCAAATAAACAGTGCACGTCAAAAGCTTTGTCCGAAATCCAACTCGAAGTCCTTAAATTTTTAATACGATCTCAGATGCCATTTAAGACATGATTTAATTAGTGCTGGCCAGAATGCCCTCCGACTCGACCATTTAATAATTACCCACCGAGGGGCAGAGTTTTAATTTTCTCTAAAAACTGGCATAAATACTTTGTAAGGCTTTGTCCGCGGAGGCAGAGAGGAATCAATTTGCTTCAAAGGCTGCGTCGGGAGCGTTGAGACATGGCCGGTGTTTATAAATAAAGCAGTTGCTAATAGGAGATCGTTCCTCTTCATTATGAGTGAAATATGGCGCGGGAACTTGCACACTGTTAGTCGAAGCGCGTAAATTTCATGATATTTTATTGGAAGAAGTGTTACTTTGGTAGAAATGACCAAACGAGTAGGGAAACATGACCTAAATATTTTTTGTAGTTTACTGGTATACGTTTAATGTAAACGAACGGTGATATAAAATTACTAATATAATTCTGGCATAATTAGATTAATCAGCCTGTTATACAATTTTTAAAGTTATAAAATGTTGGAAAGGAAAATTCATATTATAAGCTGCGGAATTTTTAGAAAATGACAGTTCGGAAAAGGTTTAGTCAAATGGATTATTTGAGAAACTGCTCATTCGGGCCAAGATTGTACCTACTAACTTGCTTCAACCCCGAGCAACGGCTGTGTATTTGAGTTTCGACTCGGTCCGGAGTTTGCGTCAAAATTAAAATATGACTAAACACAATGCCACAGTACAATCCGGTAAATGTCTACAAACGAAGCGTTGAATTTGTCATTTGAGGCTATACTTTGGTACTCGCATTGCGCGCTGCACTCAGTTACTAGAAATTCTTGTCCACTCTCGCTCCCGACAAATGCAAAGTCAGTGTGTTATTTGTAGATCACTCACTGGGTATAAACTGTGACTACGCTGATTGGGAGCCAATTATTATTCAGGCCGCGCCGCTGCGACGATTCCTCCCAGTTTTTGACAGTCGCAGAACTAACTTGAATTAATTAGAAATTAAAATTAGCAAGACTTTACTGACTGGCGCTACGACTAGCGTGGCTTGCCATTTTTCCGTTTCTACGGATAGCTAAGGATGTCTATCTCGCCTTAAAAATTTAACATGTCGTAGCCTAAATGACAGGTAAGATTCGTTGTTCAATGGGTAAGAATTACATTCAATCTTTTGACGGCACTGAATGCTGAATCCTTTTTTCAAACACAAAACTAGTTTTACTTTAGAGCGCCACACTGTGGTATCGTGTATACATTTTATTTCAAACCCGGTTACCTGTCAAACGATCTATTTGCTACGATTGATTAAGTATGCGTAAGAGTGAAAGGCCCGGCGTGGCGCACGTACTTGGTGCGTAAAATGTCGTTCGCTTGCCAATAGGCCTCGGGCGGTGTCGCAAATTGTATCAACAGTACGTGTACCCATTCTGTATGTATATCTTTGTGTATTTTGCCTACTGAAACAACGGGGGCGTAGCTCAGATGGTAGAGCGCTCGCTTAGCATGCGAGAGGTACCGGGATCGATACCCGGCGCCTCCAATTGGATTTTTGTTTTCCTATTAGAAAAAAAATCAGAAAATATTTTTTTAAAATAAAATTAATCTTTTTAAGCGATTCACAATTATGTCCGTGTGATACTTTGCGAGTGTGTTGACTTGGAGACTTTTCCGTGACAAACGTATTGTATTCTAAAAGTGTTATCGAGAACACTACTTTGAGCAATGAAGGAGACGACCTCTAGAACAGCAACTAAATAATATATGGTCTGTAAAAGTATTTGGAAACAGCACTACCTACGTACCACGTACAACACGTTGGAGGAGACAATACGTTGGAGGAGATACTTAGTATAAGAAAGTATCTAAATAGTTATTTGTTATGCAAGGCTGCAAAGTGTTTGTTTGGGGCGAGTGCCTGAATTGAAACCTGAGCAAGCGAAGGATTCTATGATTGAACCACGAGCGAAGCGAGTGGTTCAAAAGAAGAATCCTGAGCGTCGCAAGGGTTTCAAGGCACGAGATACTAAACAACTTTGCTGCCGAGCGAAACACACAATTTTTCACCTCACTACAGCGAGAAAAATGGCGGATGAAAGAAAAACAGTCTAATAGTAAATCAGTTTTTTTATTCTTTTTCTTCTAAATAAGAAAAGTAAAAGGATCTAAGCCCATACAGCCTAGTCTAATAATCGAATAAGCAAAACTATTTTTTCTGATTGTTCCATCACATTACTTTCTTGTGTATTATACTGTTTTATCATAAACCAAACAACAATTTAGGTCAACTTTTCGGTTTCCCGACGAGAAATCTCTAAAAAATTTTGTTTTTTCTAATCATAGATATAGTTTTAAAAAGAAAGTAAAAAAATCGCACTAACTAGACTGAATAAAAAAAAAATTGGGCGCGTTCTGAATTTGCATCACAATATCTGTTTTTTTCTGCTTGGTTGCTATTTTTGTGGTTAACCACAAATTAAATTAATTAATAAAAACCAATATCGTTTTTTTTTTAGCAACGAAAGTTAGCAAATCTTGAAAATAACTTAGGAAGTAACGGATTTTAAAATAAATTAATATTGGATACCGGATCGCGTTTCTGAACGTCACATTATGTTTTTTTTTATCGGATGAAAAAGTTAGGGGTCTGATAACAAGTTCGACATTTGAAGGTCGCATTATTCCGTCCTTCTCATTCACCTAATTATACTATTCGTATAAGCGAGACGACAACATACGAAGTTCAAAGTTTTAATTTTCTGAGTATATGAGTAGGTGGGCAATGGTGGTCATCGTCACGTTCGAATTTCAAAAACCTTTTCCACGCAAGCGGGGAAAAATCAATTTTCCACGCAGATTTTGAAGGAGAAAGACAGGCTTTTCGAGCAAGTGAGGTGAAAAAAAGATTATTGAGAGTTTTAACTGAAAGTTGACCAAATCACTAGGCGCCCCGTAGTTTCAAACGTTACTGCTCCGTAGACGGCGTCAATTCTCAACCACTAGGAAAACATGACGCTCCAGGTGGTTTCAAAACTAATACAGTCGCAGCATAGAGCACTCACCGAGCCCTTCCGTCCTGGGAAGCTGAAGAAGACGTCCGGCCCGTTCCGGTGCGGCATCTGCCGGAGCACATTCAGTAGCTTCGCCGAATGCCGAGGCTGCAAAACGGACCATAGATATTAACTTATTGCTCTAACATTTTCTTACATTAGTCGGTTATATTTAATAAACTATCTAGTTGCTTAAATAAAATAATCAATCACATGGTTATTTGGAGAAGATAGATAGCTTTGAAAAGGCATAGGAAATGTTTGCGTTTCTCCAATTGGTAATTGTCTTTTTCGTATCATGGCTGTTCGTCAACGATTAACATACTCAAACAATATGTCCAAAACTTAAAAAAAAACTCGTCACTGGTCTCAGAAGCATTTTTTGAATCCAAAGAAAAGCGAAGTAAATTCCAGTTTCGCCTTTTCGCCCCCGCAATAACAGTCTAATTTCACCAGGGCAACAGAGAACTAACGGAGTCGGGGAAGCGCTGCGAACGCACCCGCGGTCGGACGTAACAGTTAAATGTTCAATTAGGCGGCCCGCGAGTGCTTTTCAAATTTGCATCGTTGTAGCATCGTGTGGCGAGGCGGTTAATTAGACGGCAGGAACGGCCTGGTTGCTTTGTGTTTATGTTCGCCTGGCATTCCGGTGAGCTTGCCCTTTATCCGAGGCTCGCAGTTTAGCAACGCCACAGACACAAACGACAAATTGCGCGGAAAGTTTGCTCTATTTTACAAGTGACATTTTGCATTACTGCACGACTGTAGGTACCTTAATCTTGTTATTTTCAAGTTTTTAGCATGATTTTTTTTTTGCGCTTAGGTAAACTTACCCATTTCCCGTTAATCGCCTTCATGGCACCGAACAACTGCTTCAGCTCTTTGACGGTGACACTGTAGCTAGCCAGCACTCCTAGCATCTCTATTAGAAGATCTGTAACAAAAAGAAATAACATTGATACAAGTTAAATGTCTAACCTAACCGCAGCACTACATATGATTACTCATCTCGCTACACTAAAAACATTCGATCAAGATGGTCAAAAAATTACTAATGCGTCAATGATACCTACACACGAGAGAAATGAAGAACTCTTTTCTTGTAACTGCGTTAAAAACTAGTTATTAATATATATAACATTCCTAAACATAAACACGTTATCGTTCGCAATTGAGAAGCCTTTCGAACAAGTCATGTCCCGCTCTTCCTGACCTCGCACAGATGAACCCAAAATTATTAAGCAGCCGGCCAGATACTGCCGCCGGGAAAGACAGATGAGGTTTTAATAATAGATCCGCCCTGGATACGCCGTGTGCACACTAATTACTTCTATTCCTTCATTGCATAAACAACCTTCACGAGAGATTTGACATTAGTAGTAGTAGTAGTAGGCAAGTATAGACAGATGATTTAACTGAAAGGTGACAAAATCATACCTACCAGGTGGCCCCGTAATCAAAAACGTTACTTGTAACCGGGTCACAATTCTCAACCACTAGGAAGACATGACGCTCCAGATGGTTTCGAAACGTTACTTGCTCCGTAACCGGCTCACAATTCTCAACCACTAGGAAGACATGACGCTCCAGATGGTTTCAAAACGTTACTTGCTCCGTAACCGGCTCACAATTCTCAACCACTAGGAAAACATGACGCTCCAGATGGTTTCAATACGTTACTTGCTCCGTAACCGGGTCACAATTCTCAACCACTAGGAAGACATGACGCTCCAGATGGTTTCAATACGTTACTTGTTCCGTAACCGGCTCACAATTCTCAACCACTAGGAAAACACGACGCTCCAGATGGTTTCAAAATGTTACTTGCTCCGTAACCGGCTCACAATTCTCAACCACTAGGAAGACATGACGCTCCAGATGGTTTCAATACGTTACTTGCTCCGTAACCGGCTCACAATTCTCAACCACTAGGAAAACATGACGCTCCAGATGGTTTCAATACGTTACTTGCTCCGTAACCGGGTCACAATTCTCAACCACTAGGAAGACATGACGCTCCAGATGGTTTCAAAACGTTACTTGCTCCGTGACCGGGTCACAATTCTCAACCACTAGGAAGACATGACGCTCCAGATGGTTTCAAAACGTTACTTGCTCCGTAACCGGCTCACAATTCTCAACCACTAGGAAGACATGACGGTCCAGATGGTTTCGAAACGTTACTTGCTCCGTGACCGGGTCACAATTCTCAACCACTAGGCAGACATGACGGTCCAGATGGTTTCGAAACGTTACTTGCTCCGTAATCGGGTCACAATTGTCAACCACTAGGAAGACATGACGCTCCAGATGGTTTCAAAACGTTACTTGCTCCGTAACCGGCCCACAATTCTCAACCACTAGGAAGACATGACGCTCCAGATGGTTTCAAAACGTTACTTGCTCCGTAACCGGGTCACAATTCTCAACCACTAGGAAGACATGACGCTCCAGATCGGCTCACAATTCTCAACCACTAGGAAAACATGACGCTCCAGATGGTTTCAATACGTTACTTGCTCCGTAACCGGGTCACAATTCTCAACCACTAGGAAGACATGACGCTCCAGATGGTTTCAATACGTTACTTGTTCCGTAACCGGCTCACAATTCTCAACCACTAGGAAAACACGACGCTCCAGATGGTTTCAAAATGTTACTTGCTCCGTAACCGGCTCACAATTCTCAACCACTAGGAAGACATGACGCTCCAGATGGTTTCAAAACGTTACTTGCTCCGTAACCGGCTCACAATTCTCAACCACTAGGAAAACATGACGTTCCAGATGGTTTCAAAACGAAAACAGTCGCAGCATAGAGCACCACCGCGCCGAATTCAGGATTATTTTGAATGTTTATTTTATCCAAGAAATAATACAAATGACTTATGAGAACGCCTGATAGTTAGGTCAGACAAATACAAAGTCTGAAACACCAGTGGACTTGCAGATGTATTGGCAATCAAGAGGGTTCACATGTTTGTTCGGTTATTTATTACAGCCAAAAATATATTGTCTTGATCAGCAAATTGCATAGTGACGAGTGAAGATGTGACGGAATCTTTCTTATGCTGATCGGATGATAATACCACAGACCACAGCAAATGTAAAGATTTCAAATCTCATCGCATATTCCGCAGTGTGCACGAAAGCTCCTCGCAAAATGCTAGCTTTAGTAGAAACTCTATGAAACCCCGCCAATGGAACGCAATCGCATTTTTCAGATACGCTATTGCTACTAGGAATTCAGGAACATTCTAACCAGTCCCGGCCGGCAGCATTCCCGGATTTCCCTTGTTACCGAGATTCCCGGCAGCTTTGCCCTAAGTACAGCGAAATTCCTAAATACATACCTACTCGAAGCTGATTTTGTAAAGCCGATAAAAATCGGATTACAGGTTGGCCACGGCGACACATGACATGCGTGATTGCGTGTACAGTCAAGTTCATAAATATATGTGCATATCCAAGGCTTCAAAAATATATGTACACCTTAACTAATGTGAGCAATGGAAAAATAGGAATACGTTAGTACAGAATAATTTTGTTTTTTCCGTTGCTTACATATTAGTGAAGGCTTGCTCAGATGAATATGATAACAGAATCTTACATATATTTTTGGTTGTTTAATCTGTTCAGATATTTATGTACCGTTCTATGTACATATATTTTAAAAGCCTTGGACTTGACTGTACGTGAGGTGACGTCGTATTTTAAACATTGTACAATGTTGTACCGACGGCGTAGCTCAAATGGTAGAGCGCTCGTCTAGCATGCGAGAGGTACCGGGATCGATACCCAACGCTTAAATTTTTTAAATAAAAATATAAAAAAATTGGTTAATCACTACATAGTATAAAACATTTGGTATAAAATGATTAGTCGTTAACCTTCAAAATTGTTGCATTTCTAGAAGCGTCTATTTCAGAGGTTCAGAAGTTACATTCAAAACGTGATTGGCAAGTTGGTTTTATAACAATATAGAATAAATTAATTAAATGAGGACACAACCTGTGTGGCATAACTTTTTAAGACAGAGAGGGCATCTCATGCAAGTTTGTTTAACGCTCTTCGCATCCTTTAGAGTTATAAGTAAGAACAATCGAATAAGGTGATGACTTGAATTGTGGCCGCGGCGTTATCTTAACCTGACTACCTAAATATTCATCTTAATCAGAGGCGATGTTCCGGACTGCACCCAAAGCGCCTCGCTTTCCTAGTATGTAGGTACACAAAGAAAGCCTCTGCTGCTACTGAGCGCCTATTAAATATTAATTTGTGAGGAAATTGCGGAAACCGTAACGTAACCGAGGCCAGGCAACGGGCTCCTATTTTGTATTTATTCATCAGCTTTTAAGGCGCGTGTTTTAAACAAATTAATTGTTTTCCCCCTTCTTAGGGATTCTTTTGGATTTGTTATTCTATTTCATAATTTGACGTTTCAGTTTTTTTCCTTAGCCAAAATAATTTAAGATCGTATGTATGTATGTAAACTCTTTATTGCACATAAAAAATATAAAAATACAGTAATACAGAGAAAATAGTACAAAGGCGAACTTATCCCTAAGAAGGGATCTCTTCCAGCTAACCTGCCACAGAAAGGAAAAGTTACAACAAAAAGGAAAGCAGTCATTAATTATGCGCAAATAAAGTAGTATTAATACTTAATAAATTAATAAATTAACAACTAAAGTACATTATTATATTATTATAACTATAATAAGATAATATATAAATAACAGAATCGTATTAGAAATATCAATGCAGCACGGCCACTTCGGCAGTGCGGTATCACGCAGTTTTAAGCTGACTACCCCTAGCGGAATGACAAAACACTCCCGCCAAACATTTTTAGTAAATTCCGCTGGCGGAGCTCCCCGGGGCGGACAAAATTTACCGCGTCAAATATTTTAAAAAGGCTATTTAGAGGCCGCTGCTCAAAAGCCTGTGGCCCTGTGACGGCAGTCATGTAAATTATATACCGCCGTCCCGCGTACACCACGAATAAATTTAGGGACGTCCTCATTTCGCAGTGCATTTGCGAACGTGTTTCGCCTTCGGGCGTGAAATAATACAAAGCTGGAATGGCCCTTCGCAGTCCTGCGGCCCTGGTCCATACGTCACCTAATGGGGTCCGTATTGTTCCGGGTAATCCGGACGGGGCTAATCCCGGGACCGTATCGAGAAGTTAGACGCCGGATTTAAAAAAGTACGCACGTGATATTCTTTCTGTTGTGTTACCTGCTCGTAACGAAATTTAATTCGACGGGAATTGACTCCAAGTATTAAGTGGGCCAATATTAGCCAAATTCGTAACTTATCTCTCGAAAGAAGAATTAACAAAATAAGACATTAAGCAAAAGCATTTAAAGACAACTACAGTACTTGCTTAAACAAAGAACACACGGAACGCAGCGCCAAGTAAACATCACATAACGAACCTATTGTGAGTGCGACCAAACAAGTTTTAATTCTACGAGCACAATGGTTGCAAATGAAGTTGTCAACCATATCAACTTGTTAGCCAAGCCATGTCACGCGATACAAAATATGTCTGTATAGATATGCTTTTGGCGACCTTCCTGCCGAGAGCCAGGTACAACACAAACCAGGGTATTAAAAACAATATTAGCTATAAGAAAAAAGTTACAAGCCAGTTAGTTACAAGTTTTTATTCACTTAGGTCAACTACGTTAATTAGGTATTTTTAAATTTGATACTCTGTGCATTACGTAAAGTAGATGGCTATGCAAGGACACACAACAAAATATAATAAACTAATAATTATATTTTTTAAGAAAACCACCAAGCGGGCCTAGTAAGCTAGTAATAGTAAATAAGTAGTTTTCGTAGCTCAATGAATCCGCAATATATACACGTACCAGAAGCTGTATTGAAATGCAATTTACCTAGTGACCTAAAGAAGTTCTGTCTACGGCCTTGACACAAACATTGTCATATCAGCCATAAAAAAATTCACACGTAATCAATTCCACAGACAAGTCGGTCGGTTCCGGCTTGGTGTGTACACAATGTTACACAATGTTAATTATTGACAAAATCCCAGGTGGTCCCGGACCAGCGATTAAAGGGTATCGATCGGAACGCCCGCAAATTAGCAACTTCCCAGAGGTACTGCTGCTGCGATTTAACTAGGCGATCACCGATCTCCTGGGAACTCTGAGTGCTGCATATAGATGAGATTGAACCCTCGGTTATTGCAATATCATTACCAAGAAAATAAGACCACAATTTTTCCCTATCGTCCAAATATGACTCGAGATAAAAACTACACTTAAGTAAGACAATCAAGGGTAAAAATGGATCATAGACGATATAAAATTTATCATAAAAAAATATGACGTGATTGATCGACAAAAAGTCAGCAGACGCAAATAAAACAAAAAATATGGGGTTTATAAATAAATCACTAGAAAGAAATTTCTGTAACAGGTCATTTTGGTACAAATGCCAAAATGCATAGTATGTTAAAATGTATAACACTGTCAAAAAGTACAAATGTTTGTGCCACCAGGTCGATTTGTCTGAATATTTTAGGGGCAGAATATACTATGGCCAACTTGCACTTTTAGTCAAAATCTTTCCAATGCAGCTTTCACTATGGTCTAGATGTCCTTGTGCCTGGAAGGTTTCAGGACAGAATACACTGGAGTCGAAATGTTTAAAATGCTATTTGACTGATTTTGTCGTCCGGCCTGACAAGTATGTTGATATTAATATATACTTCTTGACTTTGGTACATTTTAACAAAAGAATTTTCAAACCCATTGCGCGATTTGGGATCTTGACCATTCATCTTCCGTTCATTTTCTCTATGATACAATTAAGGTCTTAGGTTTTGTGACGTGTAATTGATTTGTCGTTTGTTCAATATAACATGTTTACATTTACATACTTTTTGACCTCAGTACATTTTGACAATGAAGCATTTTGAACCATAATGTATTTAAACATTTGTACCAAAATAACGTGTTACCGAAATTTTCACTCTATAAATACCGGCTAATACCTCCACGCCCAATGAAGTGACAAATAAATCAAAGAACACCTTCGCTGCAGAATTCAGGCAATCCATACAATGGGGGGTTAATAGGTAAAGTTTTTCCATCACGCCGGCGCGAGAGTCACGCATCGCGCATTTGTTGTGCTGCAGGCCTCGCGGGGATCACTTTTGACTGATGATGGTGTTTAAACCTCATGTGCTCCTGGTGTTAGGAATGTGGTATACGGTGATTTTTTAATATAAAACGGGTTTAGTCATACATAACGGATGTTATGTGATTCACACGCAACTCGTATGCATAATTTGATCTGTGCATCAAGCAATTTAAAAAGAAGTCAACTCGGAGATTACTAACAAAGCAAACCATCCAGTAAAGGTCGTTGAGCAGAATATGGCGTTTTTTCGCCTATATTTTGTCAAAAATAAACCTTGGAGGCGCCGGGTATCGATCCCGGTACCTCTCACATGCTAAGCGAGCGCTCTACCATCTGAGCTACGCCCCCGGTTGATAACAACATACAAATACACTATATCTTTGTTCCATTGAAGGCCAGTTCGTTACACCCAGCGCTCTCACTCAGCTCGTGGGACGGCTTTAGTAGCTCTGCATGTTCAAAATATTTTAATATTACATTGCTGATTATGGTGCAAAATAATCACTTTCAATGGTTTTCTGTTGGAATTGATTGGCTTGAAACTTTGTCATAATGTAAATGTTTACAAATGTGATTGGACACATTACGTTTTATTACATCCAGATTTATAGAAACTGCATCAAAATGCAAACTAAAATATTCCATATTAGCCTATTTTATTTCTCATTGTTCAAACTATGTTCTTGCAAAATTTCGTCGTGATTGCAGCGGACGGAACATACCTACAGTCACAGAATTACTTTTACATTTATCCTAATAGTATGAAAGTGTGGATAAGTATGAACATGATTTATATTATATGGTTTATTTAGATATATTTATAAGTAGTATCCGCTCCAACTTATCTCATTTATAACGCCGTCGTAATAACATAAAGAGGTAAAGTTTGTGAGTTCATGTCGTGGTAGGGGGTTCTATGGATCAATTGAACCGATTTTGAAAATTCTTTACTAATAGAAAGCCACATTATTTGTGAGTGTCACAGGGTATATTTAATTTTGCGCGGACGAAATCGCGGGCAACAGCTAGTTATGTTTTAACTGAACTCTTATTAGTCGTTTTTATTTAACTTCTGGGTCGAGTCAAGCATTTATCGGAAATCGAAGCTCGATGTGATCACAATCACAAATTCAATTTTGTTTCCCGGTTATCTTCAATTGATAGTTGATTGAACGGGGTAGATGCCAGTATCCATATAAAAATAGTCAAAAGTAATAATAATAATTTACTTTTTTTGCAATAATATTCTTAACCCAAAAAACTAAAATAAACAAATACAACCACGTAGAGAACCTCCTTCTTTTATCTGAAATCGATTAACAATCCACAACAAAAATGATCTTTCTATCAATTTGACAAATTATTTCAAAAAGATACCGATTGGAGGCGCCGGGTATCGATCCCGGTACCTCTCACATGCTAAGCGAGCGCTCTACCATCTGAGCTACGCCCCCGGTGATAAGCTGCTCGAATTTCTTAATGATAATGAGTAAATTCAAGGCGAGTGCGCGTACGCAGCGCGACAGCTGACAACCTTTCTCTTCACGTGACTTGTATCGTGCGGCTTACTCTTGTTTACTGCACACAAAATACACTGTACAGTCAGTGTCATATAGTTCGAAGCATCCAAATCGGTCAAATAGTTCGGTACACCATAGACATAGTACGGTGCGTCCAACTTTATGGTCACCTTGTATGTTTCATACTATATGACGCTGACTGTACAGCTGATTATGTAACGTCTAATTAGTGAGAATCACATTTCAATTTCCGAAAAATAATTACCTTGCATTTTGTAAGCAAAGTGTTACTTGACGCAATTAACTTTTATGCTGATATATTAAGGTATGGAATATATTATGATACACAATCCAGCCTATATATGTCTCACTGTTGGGCATAGACCTCCTCTTAGAATGAGAGGGCTCGTAGAATATAAATTATGAAAATGTTATAACATTTCTAATGAGGTAGTGGCTTTTTAAATGAAATAGCAAAGATACAAGAATCTTCTTCCTGAAAATGCAATGCCGATTTTTTTAGACTACACTATAGAAAAGTGATAATCAGAAGAAAATCTTGTCTCCCGTCAAATTTCAATACTTGCTTATACTTATAGAATACTTTTTGTTTTAGAATATCAGTAAAAAAATTACATACATAAAAAAACCGATTGGAGGCGCCGGGTATCGATCCCGGTACCTCTCACATGCTAAGCGAGCGCTCTACCATCTGAGCTACGCCCCCGGTGTTATACATTTTGAATTTTAATATCTATATCACAAACAGAAATCTCTCGTCACTTTGTCAAACTCCTATCATGGCTTCGTCACAGCTAAAAACTTCAACCTTATCATGAACGACAAAAGGTTATTTCTACAAATACAGCTGCAAATAAGATACGACATTGAGAAAGTAAATCAGCTGAATGTATGTCATTATGCCGCCGCGAGGCATATTGCAAAGCCAGTTACGAGAACTGGATTATTCTTATTTAAATTCGTAAAACACAATTGTTATTGCTCAGCTAAACATTAAAAACCAAAATAAACCGAACTAGTCGCATCAGTCCCATTTACAATCTCGAGTTAGCCGTATATCTTCTAGTTAAGTACCATTTAAATAGTTATGATGTTGATCAACAGAATAGCATACATACGTTGTCCCCTTTATGCGCGTTGTAAATGTCCAAGGCACGTATGTAAATTTGTTTCTAACCGGGGAAATATGCGATCGGAAAAATTACTACAAAGCAGTACCTACCTATACATACTTCAGTAAAGGACCTATTGAATGTGTGAGTAATGTGTACCTACGAATAAACAAACTGCCGTTCAAAATTAGAAACAATTACTTAAGTCCCGTATCAGTTTTGTACTACTAGTTTTACCTAAGTTTTTCACCTATAATAAGTAGGGAAACTTTGTGTAGCACATCTCGCTCGGCTCTAGCGGCAGCGGCGAGGCACCCTACACCTGTTAATTAACAGCGCCACAAGCCACCTTTATTAAACTAAATTAAATTATCAATCCCCAAACTCGACGAGACGCGTAATCATAAGAATTTAATATGTGGCCATAAAATTAATGCTTGATAATGTTACAAAGGGTTTTATTATATCGGAATTTAATCTGAGCGTCGCGATTAAACTGCCTCGTAGCATGTCGCATTGTTATTTTATTAATTCTAATTTCGGTTTCAAATTAACTTGCGGTGTTGCAAAATTATTAGAGCGAGACGAATATACATGGTACTCTGTTTATGTTTGCTCTAATGTGTGTCTCAATTGGCGGACATAATATTGTTGAACGTGATTGAGTGGACACTACCAAATATTATATTTCCGTAGGCCGGCCGTTCGACACAATGTACCTACTATGGAATAAACTGATTGCTAACTCATTGTGGAACCATTTCACAGTAAATGTGATAGAGACGTTATATTGAATTGACAAGAAAAATCGTTCTAAAGCGGGTCAGGAATCAAAATTGTTCGATAGCACACACAAGGCTATCAAGCCGTCCTGCGAGAGTAAGTAGAATACGAACTGAGTACTGCCAATGTAAATAACCATACATACAAGATATGTATGCTGACAAGGACCAGAGACCCAGCCGGTGTGAAATGACATTATCATATTGCGCGCGACGTATTGAGCGCTACAACCAAATAAACCAATAAACATCACCGCTTCATAAAATCTACATAAAATACGTTATGTCGCGGCGATAAACGCGGCTGTCGCGACGCAGTTTTATTAGGGCGACAGAATACCGGAGGGGGTTATTTTAAAATTTTGGGCAAAACGTTCAGTGTAATGAGACTCGTGAGCAATGATCGGTAAGGGTTTGATAACTACTGAAGCTTTGGCGCTTGTGCTGTGTGAGATTCTTCAATGGGATACAAAGTTGATGCAGTAGCGATACTCGATATAGTAGTAAACTTCGCCAAATTGGCCAATGGCGGCTTATTTGCAAAATAAACTTTTGAATTTGAATATTTTTTGTTTTCACCGTAAACCAGTGCCAAATAGGCACTCTTCAATGGTTTGTCCGATAGACTTGTGGTAAGCATATTATGTAAGATAGATGACAATGAAGTACAGTCAATAAAAAGTACAGTCAGCAACAATCTTGTACTAAAATGTTATTTTTAGGTTAGGTTATCTGATATCTTAACTTGTCTGGGAACATCTTCAGAGTGCGCACAGACGTTAGGCTCCGACCGCGCACCGTCGCGGTCCCGTCGGCGTGAGACTAAAACCAGCCTTAATATTTTCCCAAACTGTGGACGCCAAATTCTAACCGACTCTAAAAAAAGAGGAGGTTCTCAGTTCATCAGATTCTTCATTCATAACGACAAGCGCTCATACATAACACAGAGGCGGGAATAAAAAACTCTAATGACACTTATTTACTAAAATTACTCTTAAACTTAATCTTTTTACAGTTTAAGTGTTTCAATATTGAACTGCAACGAAGCAATACATAGACAAGTCCGCAGTGTTCATTTACTCTCGTATTTCATCCTTATTTTTCAAATAGCAACGAACCAACGCACAAAGTCTCGTCTTGTATTTCTAAAACACCGTCTACGCCATCGCGAGCGCGCCAAGCGCGCGGCTAAGGCGATTATCACTCATTTCTGAGAGGAAATGTTTGTTTTCTCCCAAGAATGTTATTAGATCCAATTACCGTTGTTTTCTGGGACAGCGTCAAATTGTGATTCTATTTACATATTTCTCCTTCTCTACAATCTCTACACAAGACCATTAAACATTTGAAAAAAGAAACATTAATCGTGCTTTACGCAATTGTTGTCATTTCACACATCATCATTTGTGGTGTTATTTTTTTTTAAATGTATTACATTGTATGCAGGATACTACTAGACCCGGGTCTTTTTTTAATATTATAGGGCTGTGGCTGTCTCAGGCGGGACAGAGACGCAGAAAGGCGTGAGTAGATCGAGACTTAGGCTGCTGTGCAGGTGTGTGCGCAATTCCTGAGGATGTTCAAGCACAGTGGTTGTCTTTTGTCTGAGCCGAGACAACCCCCACAAAACCGATAAATGACGATTAAAATATTAAAATATCAGTGGACAATTTTAGGCAACCACTGTCAGAAAATTACATAATAACATAATAAATAGTTTCAGTTTTACTGGGACTTCATAAAAACGACTTCGAAATCTAAATAAATACATCACACAGCAAGAAAGGCCTCAATAGAGAGGAGGTCTTAACAGACCGTAATTTTTATCTAATAGTAAATGTCTCCGACCTCTCTTAATCCGATGAGAGCTTTCAGGATTGTTTATCGTATCGTGTTATAGGAAAGGGTCACTTGGATCCTACAATGCCAAATGTGATTACGTTAGGGAACTCCTCTTTGAAGCTGTATTATAGCTACATTAATTTAACTTGAGTTACACCTCAGTGAAGAAATAGGCGCAATGAAAACAACTGCAGGTACGTTAGTCACACTTGTTCATTTTGCCTCGGGGCACGATGACCTGGTTTCCGTTTTGCAAAGGTCTGTGCACAATAAAAGGCAGCGAAATCAAGGGAGCGACGCACCAGGCGAGCATACGAACACAATAGTTCAGAGAAGATATACTCTTGCTTTATGCATTCCTAGTGAGGTAGGTAATATAAAGATTCGCAATGCAATCTTATTTAAAAAAACAAATTGAATTCTAGGAATAAGATACCTATAGTTTAAAAAAAAAACCATTTTGATAAGCTTTTCTTGCAGACTGTACTTTCTGTTGACTGTACTTGCATTGTCACTTATCATATACTATGTACACACAGCAAAGTTTTGCTGTATACACCAAATTTCTTATCAATCTAACCACTAGAAATAGGTCAACTTGCAAGAGTTGATTATCCACAGACAATAGAATCCTAAGATGAAGAGGCACGACACAAAAAGTAACTTTATTAGAAGTGTAACACTGCTCATTATCATCGCCGTCCTTATTCAGGTAGACTCCTTATTTCTGATGTATTTATTTTATATTCGAACGTTCTGCTAAAAAAAGGACTTCCATTCCATTAGACAAACGCAATTCGGGGTAACCATATCAATATTGTTCCGGGCGAATTCACTACAAAGTAGAAAAACATCGTTATATATCCCGGCGACCTTTCCGGAATATAAAATAACTCTGAAATTATTCGCTTTCGATCTTCCTAAGCCCCATTACGTATTCTATTCCTAAATCAAACAGCTCGAGGATCTCTGCTGGGGCTTTTGTCTTTTCAAATTCACAATAGTTTTTTCGCAAGGATTTCTCTCCGACCAGAATAAATTACCTATTTCATTTACCTTCGATCGGCTGTACAGTACTTAAATAAATTTGTTCCAACTAATAAGATAAGACACATAAAAACCGAAGACAAGTTTCTTCAGTTCATGCAGCTGTTATATATGAAGAATGGCATAAAACTCATTACACAGTTATTGCGTACGTGGTCAGAAGACCGCAGCACGGCCGCCTGCTTCACAAGAATATAATAGCATTACGGAGAATTTAATACCTACACATCTTCTCTTTACATGTTACCTCCGTTCTGTGGCTCATAAGCCGGCATATTACGAGGTTCCTTTCACGTAAAAGCCGTTGTGTTTTCCATGAATGGACTTGATTCAATTTGTTCATTCGTGTCATGAGTTTTCTTTTCGGTAAAAAAATGTTTAAAGAAAACAACGTCGCCCCGGAATGATCGTGCTCGGTGATCTAATTTTCAGAACTTAATACCGAAAATTAATGTTTTCCTGCTGTAAAAAACGCGGGAAAAACGTTGACTTTACTTTTCTTTCCTTTTTTAAATACGTACAGAATTTGAATCATGTGCAAACTGCTAAGTTACCACTATCGAGAATGTTTGGATCGAATTTGGCTGCCGCAAAAAAAAAAGACAAGATTTCGAACGAGCTTTGATTCAAACTTCGTTCCCAAGACCACCAAGTCATCATAACTTCCCAAGCAAGAGACAAACTGAATGAAATTTATGTAAAATGTGGCGTGCGTGTGGCGTCTTTATGAAAAACATCCCGCACAAAGCGATAAGAAAAGGGGCGTCATAGTCAGTTTTACATTCTATGTAGTTAGTGTAGACGCCCAAAGTTTAGTTGCACTTCACTCCATCACTAACATAAATTAGTATAAGCTCGCCCATATGACTTTCAACAAATTTCATTTTCAGTATGTGTTAATAATGGTACAAAGCATTTAAACTTAAAATAGTTTGGGCGATTTTTATCAATAGCTTCGAAAAAAAAAGCGAAATTTCTTGCAGTTTCTCAGGCATACTAGGATAGCATAACTGTTGTGTAGTAATGCATTTTGAAAAGGGGATTGAAGAGGGTTGTGACAAGCAGGTAAAGCATAACCGTAGCCCGACAGACAGACACGTAGTAAAAAATTAAGGCGGGGTTTATAAAGCCGGCAATGTGAGTAACGAATTTAGGAGCGTGGGAACTAAAAAGGGTTGGGGCTATTTGTCTCATTTCACATGGTTACCAGAGAGTCAGAAGCAAAGAGGAGCATCTAGGCATATTTTTGTTACGAGGCAGAAACGACAGACAACCTTCTCCAAAGATTCTCGGGTGAATTTGTTTCTGTTTCTTTATATTTTTGTACAATAAAGCATTACTTACTTACTTATAATTCAAACATCATACGTACTTTTTTACCCCCAGAAGTTTTGGAAGATATACAAATTAAGTAATATAATAATTCTTCCTTGGAGTTTCTCAGGCCTACTAGGGTAGCATAAATACTGTGCGAATGCATTTTAAAATGTAGAGCCCTTGCAAGTAGCATGAAATTTTAAGGCAGAGCGATGAAACTTAAAATGGTTAAATTTATTTCAATAATTTCACATGGCTACCAGAAGGCAAGGAAGAAACAGGAGTACACTTTAACAAAAAAAATTTAAAGGACAGAGTTTATTTTTTCCTACAAATTTGGATCACTTTTAAAAATATTTCAGTTTAAAAATCTAGATACAAAACGTCCTTCCATGGATTTTCTCAGGCTGACTAGGGCAGCATAACTGCTGTGAGAATGCATTTCGAAAAAAATATGTTAGAGGGATGCAGGAAACTACACAGGTAGTCGTGAGTTTGTAGCAAAAACTTGGGGCGGAGCTTATTAAATGGGCAATGAAGTCAAAGACAGGAGACCGTGGGAACTCATTCATTTCAAACGGCTATCAGAAAGTCAAACGAACAGAGGAGTGAACAGAATTACGAAATGATCTAAATAGGGCGTTTTTTGAAGAAATATGTAAGTGACCATAAAAGCTAACATGTTTTTTGTGTAATGTTATGACTAACCATAATTAACTTCTCTGTCATAAATAAGCTGGTGGTTATAGGAGTCCGAGTAGAATCATGTTTAAGATTTTAGCTATGAAAGTGTTTCCTAGTTATTATTGCATTACATTTAAGTAGGTTAACTCCCTAACCCCAATTACAGGGCACATGAGCATTAAAGGAGTAAATAAAGTGTCACATAGGTACCAGAGCACCATAAGAGCAATGAAGCTCTTTGCAGAAAAAGTACGTTGAAGTTTTTTTTAGTCTCACAATTTTATATGTACAACGTGAGCATAATAAGATTAATAATATACCAAAATGCTTATTTTCTTACCCCAACCAGGGTGGCAGAATAACAAAGCATCCTCGAGGTCAACGCCAATTTCTAAACAAATGAATCTCGCAGGCCGGTGCGCCAGCGCGCAGCGCCCGCGGCTCGCTTATTAAGCAACCTTGCATTTCGCAGGGTACGGTTTAATTCGGTCCCAAAGAACAATTTCCTTAGGAGCAGGGTAACGTAAATAATTTAACGTTTATAAATGCTTCTACTAATTTGTTGGGGTCTGCAAAGTTGCTTGCTTTTTCT
Source organism: Pandemis cinnamomeana (assembly GCA_932294345.1). NCBI lineage: Eukaryota > Metazoa > Arthropoda > Insecta > Lepidoptera > Tortricidae > Pandemis > Pandemis cinnamomeana. The sequence continues at coordinate 12,637,001 of OW028721.1, forward strand.
AATTTATTTTCTAAAATGATAATGCCAAGGTCCCGGTCTGATTCGCTGGGAAATTGTTTGAGTTATGTCCGTAAAGGTCTGAATACGGATGTTTTTGCTCGACTTGGCGGGGGCACTACCGTGCCCCCAGAAAAAACCGTTATGTTCCCTTTCGTTTTTACTAATACTGAATTATGATTATACGTTCGTTTTGTCAGAAAGGCGCTACTGGTAAAATTAACAAATCAATGTAAAAATGTGGCATTAATTCTAGAGAAGGGTGCCTAACCTATCGTTGTTCGCGACCACAGGTCAGTTGTTTCGTAGCAGCTGTGAGAGTGCGCATGCTAACCCACTCCATCATACGTCGCTAGACCTACGTGCAAAATTGACAGGTATAGCGTGTTACCTGCGACGACGGTCTCTGCGCGAGGCAGCCGCTGCAGCACGTGGTGGATCAGCCCGACGTCCGTGCAGGCTTGCAGGTTTCGCACGCTCTTGCGCAGTATCGCGATGAACACCGACCATATCTCCGCCTGTAAACGACATCACCATTGTTATGCTTGCCTGGTTTCAGTCTCGAAACGCTGCGTTACGTATAACGAACATATTTTTCAATTTTCCTGCAGTGTATCGGCAAATATTTTACTTGGCTATCTAAAATAGCATAAGGAACTCTTTTAATTGCTTGAAAACTCGATGGTATTTAGAATACCTAATATTAATTATATTTATCCAATATAGTTTGCAGTTCGATATTCGATGACTATAAACTGTCTAGGCGAAGCTGGTTATTGATATAACTGAAGTAAACCCAGCACTACTCTCAAATCAGAATTACACTTGCGAATTCAACGTAGCAGCTAAAAGCACAACAGACAACTGTTTATGAACATTCTGTCGGAAAAACCAGCTCGCAAACAAAGCGGCATGCCGAGGGAATCCACTCTGCATCGCTACTGCCACCTTGCGACCGAAACGACCGACGGTGTAGACCTTACAATTAAAATTCAACCTTAAACGAGTGAGAATAAAATTGTAGTTCTAAAGTGTTATGTTTGGGCGCTAACGATCTTAATCATGAGAGAGAACCTTTCTGCCTAATAGGGCTTGCTGTTAGCGCATGTGAAATATTTTTAATGAAATTCTTTCCCCTTTGCCGGTGCAACGGCCGTTATTATAATATAAGTGTTACAGAGCGTTAATTTCGCCTAATGTATGGAAATGCAAGATGTTGTGTTCAGTATCTGCGCGGACAAAACCTGACCTTTTGTCTCAACTTCGCGAGTTGCGAACTTCATTAGCATGCTGGCCTGGCATAATGAATTTTACTTGTAACTAGATTTCTGTCGGCTCCTGAGTTTCCTTGTAATTAACTCTTAATTCAGCCCTCATTCATTACTTGTGCATAAATTTCGAGCAAATGGTGGATTCAGCTACAAATTTCAGGATTTTTTTATCGTAGACAAAAAACATGACCAAATTTTCCAACATTATCTATCTATCTACGCTGAATAACCTTTTGGTTGAAATCCACTTACAACGTTTCTGCAATTATAGTAATTATTAAAATCCCCAATCAACGACAGGAGAAACCTAAAAAATATACCGTACATTCTATTCATCGCTCTATCATACAAAATGATATGAAATGGGAGCTTATTAAATGAAGCAGGTACCTACCTACCTATATTAGGGACGCAATAAATATTATTAAAGGCAATGCAGACAACTTGAAAGGGTTACACGTATTTCACATAGTTACCAGAGAACCAGAAGTGAATTGGAGCCGGATCTTTATTTGCCTGCTCTATGAAATATTTGTAAGTCGCATAAAGCCCAATTTGTTCCCAATCCCAAGAATACGAGGATAACAGAGGCTTGTAAGAAGAACACGTGAGCCGATTTTAAGGACCGTCACATACGCTTAGTTTAATTCCCAGATGCAAACGGGCAACAGAAGTTGGAAGTAGGTTAATTTTAGAGTGGAAATAGTGGAATGCACTGCACCACCCCTCATGTTTCTTTTCTGTAGAAAACGGCAGATGTAGAGCAAATGTAACTAACGAGTAGAAAACAACATACAGTTTCTATTTGTAAAAATATTTTAACCAACAAAGGCGTTGCATAAATGGAATCTGGCAGCAGAAGCAACGCAAGCATGGCACGAAACAAAGCTTCCATTCCCGCTTTTAACGAGAGAGGTTGTAATTGCATTACATTCTTCTCCAGTTAAGGGAACAATCTCAGCGAAATTACAAGTTCAGTGAGAATTCGCACGATTCAGCTTGCCGGAGGAATTCGGAAGGAAAATTTTAACCAAGCGTTTCTTAATAGATTTCATGAGTCTGGATTTTAATGGCATTTTTAGCTCTGCATTGATTAAATATTGTCATAAATAACTTTGCAACGTTTAAATACCTACTGACTATGGCATTCATAGTTTGTTTTCTTCTTGACCGATGGCAGGTTTTTGTTTTTTATTTTGCAACGTCTGCGCAACCAATAGGGGCACAAGCTATAATGTGAAGACTCCACCCATTACGCATGCACCACCCCTAAGCAGGGATCATGAGACGGACGAATCTCCTGCGTGTTCCTGCCGCCCTGGTAACTAGTTTGAAAATGACACGTGATTATTTTTTGAAACACGTTGACTTTTTCACACATCCAGCAACTGGGCCTATCCTAAAAAGTAGGTAACAATTCCTTTTTTTATTTTTACTAACCATAATACTTTCACCCTCTTGACGGTATAATAAGGTATATCTAATGAAATAAGCAGAGAGGAAGATCTTTTTTCCATTCCCATGTTACCTATGATGGACCCAGTCGTTCATGGTGCAGCATCAAACGTTGTGGTAGCCGAAAGATTAAGTGATGTATAATGAACAATGACACCACACCACCCATCATGAAACACAGGATCTTGCATGTCATCTAATGCTGACAATGACAATCCGAATAAAATTGCCCATGGCCAACGTTTAAAAAAACTCAAGAGCTTCTATCGTTCATCTAAATCAATTTAATGTGATTCATCCATTCGTTCATTGTTTTTTTAACGATGCCTTTTTGCGTAATGATCGCGGCGTTAGTAAAATGTAGTAAAAGGTCGGCGTAATGAGCCGGCGCGTCATTGCAAACTTTCCACTCACTTAGTCGCGCAACTCCATACACCCCGCACCAGGGGAACATGACATGTGAGCGAGTTTATTTTGTGACGCACGCAATAGCACCCCGCGGCTCATCAACGTCCTACTTAGTAACAAGACAACTTCGAACAAATCCCCAACAACTGACTGATAAACCAGCGAAATATTTCCCTCACGGAACTGAGGAATTTAATTCAAGAACTCTCTCGCAACACATCAGCGAGTGCCCTTCAGGGAAAAATGTTGAGGGTCGCTATGAATTGGCCGCTTTCCTCCAAGTTCAAATTAATTTAGGTCCAACGATATTATGAAGAACAATAGACATTGTGTATACCCTTTGTTGCCAAGAAAATGTTCTCTAAGAATTTGCGCTTTTGAAAGAACCGTTTTGTTGTTCGTAAACATCCCCTAGGGCTCGATAGTATTTTTAGACTTACAAATTCGTTTTTAACATTCGAATTGAATTAGTTAAGGTCAAGTCGTGAAAGCATCAACTCATTCTGATACCAGACTTTTCCTCCTGTCGCTAACAAGTTTTAAAGACAGGGGAACATTAAACTCTCGACACGTAACCTGAAGAAAAACGTTTTAATAAGATGACGGGGCGGAATCCCGGCGCCGTCACTCAGGCGCGTCGTCCATCACGGAGCAGCCGTCTCGCCGCTGCGAGCCTGGTGGCAGGACGCGTGTGATGTATCACTTAATTAGCCTGGCTAACCTCCTACTGGTTATGCCACCCTAGGTGACGAATGGTAGGTGTGAAACTAAACAGTGATTTGGGTTAGTATGTTATGACAATGATAGTAGTTTGTGTCTCAAGGGAGCTAAACAGATATATTTACGGCGCGGGCGTACACTCAAGATGAACACTTTTGTGGACTAATTTGAGAAATTTTATAAATTTCAGAAAATGTTAGGTCCGCAGTAGTCAGTGATTTATTGTATCACAAAACGAAGCTATTGTTCGACACCTCACAGCATAAACTTGTAATGCCGCTGTTTATTACATCATTTATGTGTCCAAACTCAGAGAAATTAGACTATCCAACGAAGGAATCCTCTTGGGTCCCGTGTTGGCATTCAGCTAGCCCGCTGAAGAACTACAGCAAATTAAGGACATAATTAAGCAAGTAATGAAACTAGAGCCCACAAACCTAATTACGTCGAAGTAAAGCCCGTCGAGAGCCCGAGCCGCGAGGCAAAGACACCCAACAAACGCTACATTAAGAAATATACAAAGCAATTATTACATTTACTAATAAACCATACGTTCGAAAGCATTTTGTATATATAAAACAGCATTGCACGTCTTTTATATGTAATATACGCTTAGGTCTTCTGAACTACCTACGCAGCGGATTTTACAATACAATACAAATACTTTTTATTGAACACCACAAATCAGTGCAAAACAATACAGAAACAAAAAACAAAGATTGGAGATAAATGTTTTAAGTCGTATAGTTTGATCGCTAGTTTAAAACTACAAAGGGCATTTGCAGCAGAAATGTTCGCTTATACATGTATGTATGTGATATACAATTTTGAAATCGAAAAGAACAGGTATAGATAAGCTGCTTTGTTCCACATGATGTAACATGTACTTACAATTAACAAAGATAAACGTTAAAATTGCAAAGGGAGTAAATTAACAAATTGCTGTTTCATAGCTTCAGGCGTAGCATTGTGCTGAGTTTTGGACTGGTCGCCTAATTACTTACAGTCGAGTAATAACTAAATCGGATAGACCTGTTGAGGCTATGATTCTACTGTACCTATTGTTCAAAATATTCAACACTCGTTATTTCTTTGGCAGCACCTTTATTTTCCTATTCAAAATCATATTTTTCATATACAAAATTTATCGGAAGGTAAAGAGTTCATGGAGATCAAAGTACTCGGCTTACAGAAGTTTTGAGAAGTTCAACAAATCTGGAGCTGGCTAAAAACGTATTATGTTACGAGTGTAAAGTTCGTTAGACGGAGACGGAGAACTCGTCTTGATGAGCCTAATCCCTCGGATTGCTGAGATGACGTCAAACTGCAGCTTACAATTCGAGACTCGAATCCCATTTCCATAACGCTACAAATTAATACGTTGCTCGAGTTAGCCACTACTACATAACAGCTGTTACGCGAAACCTTTGCTTTGCCAAGAAAGGGAGCTTAAATCTGATTGAGAATGGAAAATATTAAGAATAGGTACTACAGTCAAGTCGGTATACCACAAAACAAGAACCGTGAACCAGCCAAGCCAACCATGAACAAGTTGTTTACGCAAAATTAAAACTTTTGTTTTACTCTAAAATGCCTACCAGCCCTTAGACAAAAATAAAAAGCAAAAAGACAAACTGTTTCCGCCCGGGATCGAACCGGGGGCCTTGTGCGTGTGAAGCACACGTGATAACCGCTACACTACGGAAACTTCAAGACAATTGGCTAAAATTGCGAACAGTAGATAGAGCGAAATAATAAGAGCAAAGTTCCTTTTCCCTTGTCGTTGCTTAGTGACCGTTATCAAGATTCTCGTTCCAATGTTATATCATAACTACCAAATATAAGTCCGGTATACCTAAGATAGTAATTTTGATTGATAAATGGACATTTTTCTGAAAATAAATCCACTCACTCTTTTTCTCTGGTAGTTTCAAAAAGACATGTAAAAGAGCCCTTGGCGGCCAATTTGCAAAAATAAATTTTCATTTTCATTTTCTCGAATTATACAACTTCGATGGCAGTGCAGTTCTGGGGCCCGATTTTTGAAAGCACATCACTCGAAAGTGGTATAAATCAGTTTACATCTCCAAAACTACAGCTCTTATCAACATTTTTACTAGATTAATGAGAGCTGTGATTGTCTTCTATGCTCGTATTTCAAATTCAGCACAATTTTTCACCACTTTCGAGTGGTATTTACACACATATGCTTTCAAAAATCGGCACCCTGCTCAGAATCACGAGCACTATTGAATTTAGTATAAGGCAAAAGTGTCCTTTTTTCATTTCTTTTCCGTTACTTTTTCATATACACTTCCAACAAAATGGAAAGATGAAATTTGTATGAAAACTTTAGGACACTTTTTGCTTTATTCTAAAATCAATGTGCTCGTGATTCTGACCAGAACTGCCATCGAAGTTGTATAATTTGAGAAAGAGTGGATTTATTTTCAGAAAAATGCCCAAATAATATCTCGAGTCGTCTTCATAAAAAGAAAACACCTGGCTGTTTGTTTGACCGTCTTTCTAACTGATGGCCAGACTGATGCATTGTTTGCTTACTGACCGACACATCAACAAACAGGCAGAATAGCGCATTGAGGTTTCCGTTTTGGATGTAGACAAGGAAATGGGTATTTATAATTCCCACGCGATTGGGATTTTTGCAAACTAGTTTAGCAAACTTACAGAGCAATAATTTATTCGAACATCGATTTTTGAATATTACAAGTTAAACGGAGTTTGTTACGCATATAATGCCATTTCCTTTCTACCAGGGCTGCATGTCTGGTGAAGAGACAGCCTCGTTAAAGCGCCGCCGAGGGAGCGACGACGCGCTGAATTTGCAGAACGATTGAACGGCCGGAGCACTTTTACGCTGGCGCCACATTGCGCCTAAATTACAGGTTACGGCTGCAAATGCTGCAATGGTATGGATGCTTTTATCCAATCTAGGCGACTAGCGTTAACTGACCAAATAAAAAAATATAGCACATTCCACTAGCCAGCCGAAATAGCTAGCGATCAACACACGGCTAAGCAGAAAACAGCTCTAACTTTTTGGGCTGTTTTTACGAGCGGTTGGTAATATTTGGTATACAAAATGATCGAAGTGTATACACATTACACAACTGAATGTATTCTATGAGTGTCACTAGCATCAGTAAAACGAACCCCAATCCCGCTTAAAAAAGACACGTAATCCCCACTAAGATTCAGTGTAGTGCTTTAAAAAAATAATATTCTACCGCAGGATTTTTTCTGTTTTAGCTTTACGCGTTAAGGATGGTTTTAAAGGATTCGGAAGCAATTCATTCGCGCGGAGTAATCTGCGCCCACTATAAAAGCGGGAGAGACATTTAGGCGTTTATGATTCTCGATATAAAGTAACTATGATATCGGACTATTTAAATTAAGTCATCGTCTTCTATAGCCTAAAACAGTATATTATTCATACTTAATATATCATTCAGTCAGGGCAGTCAGGCGTTATCTTTATGCCCAGCAGCATAGTACCTACTTTCCCAAGTTATTCGACCGACTTGCTAAGAATTGTAACGTTTGCTGTCGTACGTCGGACAACTGCCTCAACATTCCCTTTAATATCATAAAGCACAAAAAGATTGGCTAAACATCACAAAATAACGACCTTTAACAAGTTAATGTAACAAGTAACGGGCCGCCTTCACTTCAAAACATTCTTCCAAATTGATTTATTAAAAGGGTTAGTATTATGATCTACTTAACAGGATTTCATAAAGTTTAAGAAGGTAGAGCGACCGTGGGCGGGCCTTTGACAGGTAAGCAGGAGGGGATGAGAAGGGGCGACGAACCAGCATCTACTAGACATAATCTAATAATAAACATTTTAAAATAAACAGTTTTTGATATACATATTTACTTTGCATGTTTACAAAACATGTTCAGAAGATATAGCTAAAATTTAATATTTCTAAAACATGCTAAGTAGTGTGAGCTGCAGCTCTACCTTAACAATAACATTCACCATAACAGGTGATTTTGTCATTATTTCATAGGTTTTCTGACTGTATACGTCAAAGTCGACGGTTATGTTTAATGTTTATTTTAAACTAACTTGGTGCAAGTGGTGTGCAACTCACACTTGGCAACTCAATCAACGGGTTAATTTGCTCTACTTTATATCAGGAGTCCATAAACGTGGAAGAGACCAGTCCACCAAAGAAGGTACTTGACGGAGGGGCTTGGATGCATTAAACAAAATTGAAGAAATAATCAATTACTAAAGTAGATACTCCAAAAAGATAAGATCATATTCCTTTTATTTTGCTGTACTTGCATGCAGATTCATATTATAGGGAAAATAATACCGCAAGTTATTTTTGGATCACGGCAAGTTTAAAAAGGGTAAAACTGCTCTCATTCAATGTTAGGAGAACATGAATCCGTAGGAGGTATTCTCCGCCAGTGATTCTTAGTAAAAAAAATAAACTAAAGTAAGCAAAGGCAACGCCCATAATAAGCCCATAACAAAAAGAACTAAGGGCTCACGTTCATCCGCTTATACTCCGTCTCTTTTACACAAAGTTACAAAAAGTATTAAGAAGAAAAGGTGCCTTGGGATTGTAGCTACTCTGGGTAGGTACCTGCTATTCAAAATGGGGTAAGCACAACAAAATGAATAAATAGTTTGGTCCAAATACATAGTTACCTTTTTCCAATTACGCTGACGAACTTTGTTTGATGCTTAACTAATAATTTTAGAAGGTAACATTAGATATAAAAGTTTAAGCAAGTTATTACATTTTTTATCGTTCTCTGCGTCTACTACTACTACTACGTCTACTTTTCCTTCCCACTTAGATAGGTTACTTTAAAGATTGTTCCTTCAGAATACGGATGCGAGAAATATCATGAAATATTTTCACAAACTTAATTCCAAATGCTTGGATAAGTAACTTAGTAACTTCTAAGTGAGTCGTTAGAGATGACTTCACGATAGCTATCTTTCTAAGGAACAATTTAAGTGAAAGGGTTAAAAATGATCTACTTTACGACTAGGAGGCCATACGTTACGAGGAGCTAGCTAATCTCAGGTTTCGGATTGCCTTTAAAATGTTTAGAAAATAAGGTAAAACTAAGGTAAAACTTTTTCGTATTATTTTCTTCTTTCAAGGCGATAGGTATTACAGGTTTTTTTTTGGCTGCAAGGCCAGCATTATGCTGAGATGGGACCATTTCGTGATGTGTCCTTGTGTTTTTTACTTCTTTTTTTGTTTTTGTAATTTGATTATCTATGTCACGAATAAGTGTTTTCTTTCTTTCTTTTTATAACTTTTCTTTTAACTTTAAATGTGTAACTTGAACATTTATCACATTTCCAGATGTTGGCAACTTAGGCATGTTTATGCAGATTGGATCACAATGCAAATTTTTGAAGTGTAGGATTAAAACAAACCGAGAAGATAACTACTAGGGTATAAGAAAGCACAGGGTACCTGTAAGCTGGGCGGACAGTGGTCGAGCAGCTCCAGCATGTGCTGTATGTTCTGCGCGTCCTGGATCACGAAGTTTAACTCCATGTCGAACTCGCCGCCCACCAGCTGCAACAACACAAACACACAATCGAAATTGGAACTATCATAACTAATCACCTCTGAAAATATTTTTCAGGATATTTTAATTGTACATACACACACACAAATCACGTCTTTGTCACTTACGGGGTAGACAGAGACTAAGGTAACAGGTACCTACAGGCCAAGGCCAGGTGGAAAATGGTATCAAAATAGTGATGGGTTGCTAGCCTCATCGCCTACAACATGATTCCTATTATTTTCACCCATTCCCCCGATGGGCTCTTACCATCTGCGCGGGTAGAGAAGCAACTGGTACATTCTGTTTTTTCTTTGCTCCCAGACCACCATGGAAGGCTTATTCAATTTTGGAATCAAAAACAGATCATATCTATATCTATCCAGACCTAGGGTTTTCAAATGCAATCGCTTTGGGAATAGAGTTAAAATTAAATTCGGTAGCAAAATCTGGGTCGCCTTGCATAATAAATGCAACAACGTTATTGGTTTTGCATTGAAACCTTCGACAAGTGGTATTAACTTTAATAGAACATTTAAATATCTCTACAATTTCTTTGCCACAAATATAACTTTTTATACGACAAGGAAGCCCATGGCACAGGAGCAAGGATGCAGAGATATAAAACGAACAAACAACACACCCTTATAGGAAGGATATCATCTCGCTTTAACCCATTGCATAATAGATGCAAGAGCAGGACAAAACGCAGTAAACGCATTTCACGTGGCACGCCGCAAGACGTTTTAAGTGCCGCTTGCTCTATGCCGTCCTGGTATAGGGAGTATCAATGTCTCGGGAACGGTTCCCGACGGAATGGGAACCGGGAATACCAGGATGAACGGGACTACAATGTATATTAATTTTTAGTTAGTATCCAACTAACGATGATTATTTCTAGCTCCAAGTGTTTTATTTTTATCACGTGCAAGCATTACTTCCTCCTGGTTTAACATGTTGCAGGCACAGAACAGGGTTACAATACTAGTATATATCAAATTCTGAACTTATTGTAGTAAATAAAGCATAATAAGAGCATGATAAATGTATCTTTTCCGAGAAAGTTCTACGGTGACAAAGACTAATATATTATGAATTAACTTGTCCCCGATAGAGGCTTTACGATTTATTATGCGGGAGCCAGCAGCCAACATGTGTCAACTAGATAATCGAGCTTTTAGCTCAGTGAGTAACTGGCACATTTGTATCTCCGACTTAATATGATGGGTCTAATGTAGTAGTCAAAGTACTTTGCGAACATTAGGGATTAATATGATTTCTATTTCCCTAACTTCACCGCGAATTTACGGCCGAGTGAGCCCGAATCGGATCGTGTCCTTTGGACGCGCGCGGCATTTTCTACCGATAGAATAGTTCGTGAGCGAGTGAAATATTGGCTATATCTTGAAAGCAGGCGGGACAATGGGGGCACTGTCCCCGACGCTTCGTGTCGTGTCCGACGGACATTCAATTTGCGCGATCGGTCAATCCCTGTGTAGCTCTGAGCGCCTAGTGCCCGACCTTTTGTGCACGACAATGGCGCCCGGAGGACATGGAAAAAATGCCTCGCGCCTGGTAAAGAGTCTCGGAATTGTTTTGTTTGTGGACTAAGTTTCGGAGACTTATTTCATTGATGTAGAAATATTTCGGAAATTTAGGTTCTCTTTTCTGAATAATTTTAAATTTAAATTTTAACGCGGCGAAAAGTATTTTCATAGAAACTACTTACAACAGCTGCAGCGGCTGTCACTGGTCGCCCGACGCGGCGGGATGAATGTAAATAACAAACGACCATCCCCAAAGCTATGCGGAATGTTAATTTCTAGTAAACGAAATTTGCATACTAAAGTTACAAAACAATCACCGTTTGTTTTACAATCTGCTGCTTGTTGTGTAAAAAGCGGTATTTAGTAACAGACGTACGTTACCTTTTGTAATGCAAAGAACTGTTATTTTAGAATTACTCTTATTTACAAAAGACGCAGTAAACGATAGACATAAAAGACTGCCGAGAAGCAAATCAATTTGTATATCTCTAGTTTATGAAGCTGTAATTTCTATCTCTTTGCGATCTCAAGAGTAATGGGTGTATTCTGCTAAATTAGAAATTATTTAAGCATTTTAATTAATGTACAAACTATTTATCCGAATAAATTAACGCATTTATATTAATTTACATGTTATAAAAATTAAATATTCCCGAGCGTATTTGCGTGCAAAATACCTCGACCTATAGCGACTCCACCAAGAAAAAAATATATCAGAAAAACCCCACAAGTGGTGAACCAGTTTCAACCCCTATGGTGTAGTAGTACTAGGCGATAATAAAAATAGAGGAGACCTTTCAGCATTGGGGTTGCTACTTTTTATAAGCATAGAACCGGAAACTTAGAATTGCCAAGGGGTGAGCGAACGCACACAATAAAAACGTGTGGGTGTAACGCGTCACGTGTTATTATGATGCTTGCTACCAGGGCAGCTGAACTACGCAGCAGGTTGCATAATGTATCATTAGGGTTCATGTACACCACGAGGGAGGCAAGAAATACCGTCCCGTATTTCCCGGCCTGGAAAAACCGATGAGATATTTGGCAGCCAAAATGTACACGGAAAATAGGTCGATATTTCCAGGTATACGAAAATATCACTTCGGTACGCTCTAATACCGAGGTGATATTTCACGTACCTACTTGGAAAAACCGACCTAATAACCGGTAGCCAGTCGATTAGGTTAGGTTACTTTTTATAGTAGTTCGATGCCAAGAATCGATTGTCATTGCGGCTGAATGTACACCGATTAACAGGCCGGTATTTATCTGGTCGGGGTAACAATACCGGGGTGGAAATACCGACCCGTATTTCATGTACCATGTACGCTGAATATAGGGTCGGGATTTTCAGGCCGGTATTTCCATGGTCGGGAATTAAACACACCCACCACGACTTTTTTTTTTTTTTTGGGCCCGCACGAATGCATTGCCATAAGTCGTTTTTTTTTTTTTTTTTTTTTTTTTTGTTATTAAAAATTAAGGAAACTATTTACACGAAAAAAATTATCTAAACTAACAAAACAAGTAGCCAAAAAGGATATGGATCAGTAAGGATGGTGGGGTATACATATAAATATATTTTAATAAATGATAATAATACGAGCGTGTAAAAATACATAGTGTGTCAAATAATAAGAAGAATTAAAGTTTTATATTGTTGGTAGATATGAAAGAGGCAAGAGATAAATATACATCTGGATTAGCGGAATATCCACGACTTGTAATAATGCATTTTGTTATAATCGCAAAACTTTACATTGCCAAGAATGTAAGAGCAGTAGACAGGTGTTGAAATTTACATCACGTAACATCGTATTGTATTAATCTTATAAGCATTAAACTTTCTACAATGTAAGCACATGGACATATAATTTATACTTAAGTAATGCAAGTCGTTTATATCTACGGATCCAGGTAGGTCTCATCTCATCTCTCTAGTAAAATATTAAACGCGATACTTAAATTTAAATTTGTGGCACCAACCTCTCCACCAGCTGAACTGAACTACCTCTAAACTAAAGACTCGCTCGGTCGAACAGGAATTGTTAATTGAACTGCAATTTTACTTGAAGTGTCCATTCAATCTCATAATATTATGTCAATGAAACTATTGGGACACCTATAAATTAGCAGAACTTGGGACTATTTCATTATCATAATATTTTCAATATTTTGAACTTTCAGGCACCAGGACAACATATGCATGCGGTGTTAAAATTTTATTAAATGAGTTTTCACTTTAGCGCCACCGAGGGGGGTGTACGGACGGGGAAAGGGGACGGGGTCAGAGTGGCTCTTTATCATTACGAGGCCTTGGGGACGCGAGTACGCCGAGTGGAAAAATTACCGCCGCAATCCACATGCAAATTAGCGAAGGACACACCAAGTAAAGAACAGGATTGGCACTTTTGATTTAAAGTATTCGAAAAGTTAAAGTTACAGTTTTATTTAGGAAAGGTTTTGATGACCAAGGACCTGCAACGTACAATCCATTTATGAACCATGCAAAATAAACACAATGCAAATTGCAATGCAGGTAAAAGTGTGCGGCAGATTAGGCCACTTACAGCGGGTTAAGCCGCAGTCAAAATGGATATTTTAGTGTACGAGAAAAAAAATTGTGCGCGTTCCATTTTCATAATTTCAAGGGATGGTGAACTGATATTGATGGGAAAAAATGCTCGTTTGCAATTTATATTCACGTACGAAAAAACGATGACGTACTTAATTTGCTCCAACATCTGAACAGACCACGAGCAAATGGGAACACATTGCGCTTGGCGGTTACAGCGTTTCATTTGTATACTTCTATATACGGTTATAACAGAAAACAGCGTAAGCTCCAAGCGTCACAAGCTCCCTTTTGCAAGCAACCTTATTTAGCAACGTCCGAGTAATCCCCGGACACCGCAACAGCATCGGCTTTAAAAATAACGATTTCAATAAAACCGATCGTCCCGCCGGTTTGATCCCGGACGCAGCCACTGTCGCTTATAAACGCTATTACGGCGCCGGACGGTCCTCCGTCCGGTAATTCGATTGCGTGCCCGCCGGTTATTATTGCCCCACCCTATATCCGGGCAGATCCGGTTATGGCCCCTAATAATAAGGTTCACACCCGACTCTCGTTATTTCATTAGTGATTACTGAAATAATTATTGCGCACCCTATTCCGAGGCGTCTGATTGTTCCCGACCATTTTCGTTCCCTCCGTTCTCTCTTAGTCACATCTATTCGATACATTCCAAGTGAAGTGACTTAAACTCGGAGAGAGAACTATCGTCTACGGCAAATTGATTGAAAACAAAGTGCATTGACTTGACAGTTGACACCTAAAACGTTACAACGCCCTGGCACTCGCGGTCTTATTGCGCAAATAAATAAAACACGGCCCTTTCCTACACGCTTTTACATTTATATATATTATTTATTCATTCGTAAAAACCCATAGTAACATAATGAAATAAACAGACCATTTGTAACGTCGCCTAATATACCAGTCAAGTTTAGTCCGCCATCAAAGTAATCCGCAGTTTTTGTGAATTATATTACTTGCTACTTAAAGGGGTTGATCTGAGATAACGTATACACTAGTGGTGAGGCCCTCTATATAGACACTGTATTTTGCTTTGACGCATTAAATGCCAGTGTTAGATACCATCTATCGCTGTTCTAGAGGCTCTGGTACCAGAAAAAATTCCAGGCTCATGAACACTTCATATTACCTTTGCAATTCAAAATGAAAAAGCCCAAAAAAAAACCTGCCAGCATACTGGATAGTGTGTGTCATCAATGTCGTCATACTATGGGCACGGTGTACTAGGAGCGCATAGAAACAAGAGTGCTGTGGGCTGAGCTCGTAATATCGGCGAGTGGCGGCCGACCGCCGCGCCGCTCTACTCTCGCGGGAAAACGCAGGCTCGCGAATCTCGCGATAAACATGCGACATCCGAAATGTTTAAATTAAAACAAGTTTGCGGGGAAAGTTTTAATGTTTTTGGTATATTAAATGTTAGAATTAGGAAGTTTGTGTGTATATTAACGAAATAACAGAAAGGGGTCAAAAGGGCTCTCATACCCTTTCATATACTTTCAGAATCTATATCGCCGGTGATTGATACCACTTCATTTAGTTTTTAGAAAGAAGTGTAATCGCTATGGTTCTCGACTCTTTCTTCTATTCTGTGGTACATTAATGGGCAGATTAAATGAACGGGAAAGTACAGATGTTTTAATCACGATCATTTTCGGACAACTTTTACGCATGACACCACTCGCACACCAAAAAGTTTGAAAGAAGTAATGTTTCTGGAACGATGGCTAAAATTGTAGCCATATTTTATCCTCCTGCGGGAGATTTAATCAAAACTATGTTACCAGGATTAAAGCAGAAGGTGGAGTTAAAAGGCGAGCGAGGCAGAGGCGTGTTTCACACGGGCATTTAGTTTCGCGGCCGACAAAGTGGCCGTAAAATCGCACGCAGACATCGCCATGACAAATTGTGTAGTGGCCGCGGCGGGCGCGGCGCAAGTGAGGGACGGACGGGCCAAAGCCGTCACACGCCGTCGAGAAACTTCGCGAGTAGTAAAAATTGCAGGAATTATGATAAAATCGGGACTACTACATGACTGAGTTGATTAGATACTTATTGATATTTAGGTTCCGCAAAATTATTAATGCGGTCATGACTTTAACAAAAACTATCTTAAGTCATAATTCAGAATGTACGGTGACATCGTGCGCGGAGAGTCAATAAAGTCAGATATCACAATATGAATGGTAAACGGTTGCCAAATTCCGCATCCTCTTAGAAACATTAGATTTTTCCATAGCGAGTACTGCGACAGAAGGATCAAGCGTTTACATTTTCATGTTCAACACTAACCTCTCGGAAAATCTTATTAGCCGCTGACTTGGGCCAAACGAAAATGGCTAAAATAAAAATACGAGTACCATTCGGACCGGCCACCGTGAAATGGGATGAGCTACAATGAAAATAAACAATCTTCCTTACAAAATAAAAGCACGTCTGAAAACGGATCCTCTACGAAAACGATCCAAATTTCAAACATTACCTTCGCCTCGTAGCGTAGCAGGCATTGTCCGCTCTGTTTAGTTACTTCTAAATGTATATACGAAGAGGTAAGTAAGTATACACCATGTGGTTTACACTCGAATAATCAGATTCAATCGCTTAGCCACGGTTATTTAACGAAAAGGGGTGAGCGCGAGATCGTATCTGCTGCGAGGGTTCGTTTCGTTACAGATATCCCCTTCGCTCACACATTTTTCATATTCCGGAGTTTTAACTCGTATGCGATCATGGTACCCTGGTAACGTGATTAGAAAAATTCAACCCGTTTGTTTTTCTATCAGCCGACCAGAAAACATCGAGGGCTCAAATGTCCAGGAAATTGGGGTATATGTTGTGTTAGTAGTTGATGCTTCAGAAAAAAGTTTAGTGCTGTCCTAGGTTATTTTCGGACTCCGTGAGATTCTTGGCTCAGGATGACTTCGTTCACAATCCTATCTCGTCACCTTCTTAAATAGTCCACAGTGCCATGTCGTCAGCCAATTCCTAAATAGTCACCTTCCTAACTCGTCCACTTTCTGATATCGTTAATACTCCCCCCCCCCCCCCCCCCATTTTGTCTACCAAAATTTCGTCTAAAAAGGAATGTGGAAAGAAAGAAAGAAAGAA
Source organism: Pandemis cinnamomeana (assembly GCA_932294345.1). Taxonomy (NCBI): domain Eukaryota; kingdom Metazoa; phylum Arthropoda; class Insecta; order Lepidoptera; family Tortricidae; genus Pandemis; species Pandemis cinnamomeana. The sequence continues at coordinate 12,653,677 of OW028721.1, forward strand.
GACAGTGGCCCACGTAAGAAAGTAGACGAGATAGGGAAGTGACAATATAAGAATGTTGGCCAATCAGAACAGTAAACCATATGCAAATGAGAACGACTTAAGAAGGTGACCAAATGGAATTGTGGCCGAAGTCATCCCGAGCCAGATTCTTGTAGTCCTACGAATGCATGTATAACAATAAAATGAAGCATTCGACCGCTTAATGCGGTAAAAAAAATTGCAGCGCCTAGTGCCTAGTTCCCCGGGGAACATTATGAATTCACACAGCCATTAGGGCCACAGAAAGGCGCAGGAGGCGTCGTTGTGCTCGATTTTTGTGCTTAGTACTCCGCACCGGGCAAACGGAGACAAAGAATTGATAGTGCCTAATTCAGAAAGTAAATGAACTTTATAGACCAATGTTAGCTTGTCTTATTATGCCTAAGTGTAGGTGTAGCTTGGTTCGTTCTCAACTAAAGTAAAAATATACCTGCGCTTTAAGCGATTACACTCATCCATATTGCGATATCCTAGGAACCTAAGGACGTCATGTCGATGGTGAATCTGACACTTGGCAGGTTCGCAAAAATTTAAATTGCCATGAATATGCAATAAAACTACCAGGACTTCATGGTAAAGAGAAGATGGTAGTTCGCAATAGGGATGCTGCATGCCCCCTGCGGTTAGGGGCGGGGTCGCTCAGTAAATGTAGGGTGCAGATTTTATCCCGGTCCAGTCACGCCACGGCACGAGTCAGGGTCGTCCGTTAAATATTTGCCAGCTGCGGGCTATTCACAAATGAGTGACTCCGCCAGCAATAAGTTCCTGATTCCTGATTGGTGTCTTCGAGTACAACCAGCTGAACGGAAACCATTCGGCAGTTTTGCTTAAAAAGAAACTAATTAAAAAGCCATCTGAAGGTAATTTGACGAGAATGATTTTATTATTTAACTGCTATCCGTCACTTCGTCTCTATGCCGCGGGAACTTTGCACTTTCCCAGGATACCAATTTGTCCAAGCCCGGATACAAATTTAATTAGAGATATTCCTAGATACTTTAGTGTAGTTTTTATCAGTGAAATAAATATTCGAACATAATTCCAGAGTCCCTCTAAAAATAAGTAAATAAACAAATAACTACACAAACTAACGTTACATAAAACTACTTTTTAGCCACTCAGAAGTGGCAACATTCACAAATTATTTTTTTAGTAACCGCCGGCAAATATTCACTTAAAAAATAATTATCATGAAAAAGCAGCGGAGAGTGCAACCCATTGCTTTAACCCTACGAAATAATTTTAACTTGCTAATTTGCAAACCGCTGGCATTTTTAAGGCAATTATGCTTCATGTTTTTTTGAAACTACACTAATAATTAACCAAGTTTAGCTAGGCGTTGCACTAGGAGAATAATAAAACACTTTTTCACCTTACTTGCTCAAAAAGGCTGTTTTAAATTCTGCATGGAAAAGTGCTTTTTCCCACATTGGATGAAAAAGGTTTTGAAATTAGAACGTGACGATGACCACCGTTATCCACCTACTTATTTACCCATGGGCGTACCCAGGTTCTGGGCCAGGGGGGGGGCTAATCAGATTTTTTATAAGCTAGGTGCTTAAAAAAAATTAAATTAAAATAGATAAAATGCGTTTATTAATATTTATGTACACACAGCAAAATAATGCGGTTAGCACAGCCACGCACACGTCTATGCGTGTTGAGTATCGACATGAACGTTAAGTAGAATCTATGACATGTGAATGTGTGAGTGAGTTCGATCATAAAATCTACCCCCTAAGTACAGATTTTTTAGCAACAAGATGAATGAGCAATGTCGCTGTAAATTACCTGTTTATTGCATAAACAAGAACTAACTATAAAATAACAATGAAGAAAGTTACAACTATTTAAGTTAGTTTATAATAAATTAAGTATAGTAAGTTTCATTTTAAATGACGAAAAGTACTTAAAACCGACATCTATTGTTCAATTGTTAACTTCAAGTGGGGTTGTAAAACCATTAGTGTTAACTAAAAGTATACCGTGAACAAACAATCTTGATAGTTTTGATGTTGTTGGTCGGTGTTACACTAGATGACGTGCGTTTCTAAAATAATAATTATATACTGTATCAAAATCACTTTGCACAATTGTTTAATAGTAGGTATAAGAAATTTTTACCTGAGTGTTAGCCGCACTGTAATTGTTTATGGAAAACAATACACCTATTATACTTAAAAGGGTCCAATTCAGGTAATAAACAATAATCAATAGGAGGGGATACTTTCCAGGCTTAAGTGCAATATTTTTTTAGTGTCTAACGGGTGTATTAATAATCATATTTTAAATAAAAATTAAAATCTTTCATTTCAAAGATCAAGAAGGGTTGAGCTACTCCAATACTGCGGTCAGTTTTTTTATGTCTCTTTGTTATTTTTTCCTTTCATATTCAGCAACAAAAGAAGTTGTAAAATCCCGCGTTAATTGCATTTTCGTCATTTAAAATGAAACAGACCATAACAAATAATTACAAATTAAATGAAAATAATCCCCCCCGGTATCGTGTCACACTCAAAGGCTGAAAATGCAATATCTCCGGTTTCAGTTACTTCTACAAAAATAATGTAAAAGTATTTTTTTTATTTAGACTGTCCTAAAAATATTTTACCTAATCTTACATTGGATATTGTCATCCCCAGTGTAAGCGAGAGAACCGAATCGAAGCTTCCTTCGACCTTGAATCTTCAAATTTATGCAATCCCACGCATTGAACTATTATTACTAGCGAAGAGTAGTTACCGTCTCACTGATGCGACGATGTTATATTATTATTTCTCAACAAGTCTGAGATTCCAATTCCAAAGCAATATTCCTCACAACCAGCATGGCCATTGAAATAACATCCAAAAATGTCATTTTATTATTACTATTTTATATTCCGTTTTCTTCGGATACGAACCCGGTTCACTAAAGCAGAAGTCAAATCTTCGACCTGTCTTTGACCGCTAGGCCACCGAGGTATGCAAGTTACATGGTGAATTTATGAATTATGTTCAATCTGCGACTACTGTATTGCAATTTGTGTAAATAGCTGTTTTATGGGCTTTGAAATAAGGTTGAAATTATAATTTATTTTTTTCCGTAACTATTTAATTTTATGGTGGTTGCAGTCTGTTGTATGTTTAATTTTACTCTTATATAATATGTTAAAAACGCAAACGCATTGTGTTTTCTTTTAATATAATTATTAATAGGTATGACTCTTTTTACTGGAGTTTAAAAGTTGCTAGCTGATGGCTATTTTGGTCGTTATCGTCTTAAACAATATAAAGTGTTTTCTACCCTCAAATTTCTAATAATATAATTTTGTGAACAAACAACTGTCACCGCTGGCAGCCATTATTAGCTGCGGGATGAACCGTCTGTTATACTTACGAACTGTTTAATTTTGCCTTTCGAATACCTTGTGATTTGCAAAACATGGATTTTCATTTATCTTTGTTGAAAAGAGCAAATCAATATAACTATTTATATAAGGAATCGCTAGGCGTTTTTTGATATGGGTAAGTAGACAAACGGTGTTAAAAACAATGACTTATTATTTTATCGGTAATGTTTTAAACAACTTTCTTTGACGAAAATTGTTTTTATTTAAACTTCATTTATTTTGCAGCGGAAGACTGTGCCATTATGGATTCACCCTTACGCAGACTTCGGACACGATAAAAATATTCGTTCTGGGCCTAAACCTGAAGCCTCATCTCCTGCCATTTGGTTTGGACATTATGTTTGCCGCACCCGCTAGTGACCCATTTCACAGCAACAAGACACAATGCTACGTTGCAACCTGTGCGAAACCATCTGCATGCTGCAGGATTGCATTGCCGTAGACCAGCAAAAAACATGCTTTAACGGACCAGCATAGAAGAAACCTTTGCTCGTGAATATCTTGACTTTGATTATTACATCAATCAAAGTCAAATTATTTATTTATTTATTTATTTATTTATTTATTTACGGAGATCCAACAAATGTAGTGATTTTTAGTGATGAAGACGAAATATATTAACTTAATTAAATATATAAACACAGTAATGTTTTACAGTGCATAACGAGTGGCACGTGGTGTTACTTTAGGCTATGGGGTTGCATGTCATCGATGGGCCCTGGTGTCCAAATCCAAACCAAATCGAGATAGGTAGCTTAGTCGCTTCAAAGTGGAGATTATAACCCAGTGTGAAATGATGTTATTGTTAATGGCTGTCATTTAACATGTCTATTCATTTCACCACTGACTTACACGTCCGCAAATAAAACGTTTCGTTCATCTTTATCAGACTTAAACCTAATAAACCAGAATTTAAGATATTAATTATGTGTCATCTTAAAAATAGCCCTATTATGGTTGTGTATTCAATTTGCAAGATAATTATTTGTTAGTGACATAAGACTTTTTAGTAAACATAAAATCATACTGGCCTCTGAAGTGTGTGTTATTTTATGAATATTATTCTATAAGGAAAAGTGTGCAGTTTTATTTAGCTAATTTAATTACTTTTGGTAATAATAATAATAACACAAATAGAGGCTAATACAATAAAAATTAAAAGTTGCAATAAACAATTTGAACCAATAATTGTATTTTATTGTTTTATTCTTTTACGTCCTTTTTTTCTTGTTTTAGGTAAACATGAGTTTATTTTGAGATTAGTAATTTAAAATTGAAAACAAAAAAAGATACACTTGTGCAGGATTCGAACCTGGTTCTTTTGGTTTCATTGCTCTAGCTAGGTCAATACACCTGAGCCACCACGCTTATAATACTGGTGGCAAAATTATGCTTCCATTGAACAAAATACCAGCAGGTTTGAATAACTATGCGTGAAGGTAGTCAGAAAACACAATTAGCACAGATAGGGCATTTTGTTGTGTGCGTAATAAGGCAGCGGATAAGTGCGGATGTGTGTATAGAATGACACACGTGGATAACTAGGGTGCTCACCGATTCGCTTTGCTGTGTGTACAATAAAAGTACTAGATAAGATACATAATTAGTAGGGACGTCAACATTATCCAGGGGGGGGCAGCTGCCCCCCCCTGCCCCACCCTGCGTACGCCCATGTATTTACCTACTCAGAAATTAGAAACTTGAACTTCGTATGCTGCCGTCCCGTTAACACCTACTTAATTAGGTGAGTGAGAGGGACGCAATAATACGAACTTCAAATGTAGAACTTATTATCAGACCCTAACTTTTTCAATGTTTAAAAAAAAAAATATGTCACGTTCAGAGTTCAGAGTTCAGAAAAGCTATCCGTTACCCATTATTAATATATTTTAAAATCAGTTATAAATCCTAAGTTATTTTCAAATTTGTTAATGTTCGTTGCTAAATAAAAAACTGATTTACTATTAGTTGAATTGTTTTTCTTCCAACCACCATTTTTCTCGCTGTAGTGAGGTGAAAAAATTCTGCTTCGTTGTTTAGTGTCTCGTGCCTTGAAACCCTAGCGATGCTTAGGTTTCTTCTTTTGAATTTACCTTATTTACCACACTATGTTACTGAATAAGCTTTCCAAACACCTCAGATTTGCTGCAACATTATGAATATCACACTGATAATAGTTGACCTCTGCCAACAATAAAGACCACCCAGCACATTCTATTCTCCTAGTAAGCGAATCTACCTAATCTCATAGTAGCCGCTAATTCACCCAGTCAGCTGACGCCGGCGAGCTCGTCAACCTCGCCATTAGCCAATCAGATCGCGACGATCATCCAAAACAATCGCCTGATAAACGAGATGGTAAATCAAGTCTGCAGAGATAATGTTCAGTCTGGATCGGCGGAGTAATCTTTGACAGGGCAATGACGGCGCTCGCTGAATGAAATCCTAAATAAGATTTTATAGAGCTTTATTCTTATTGATTAAATTTTCCAGCTTTTATGACAGGAGAAAATGTCTTAAGACTTTGTTTTAAAATTGTATTTCATTATATAAACAGTACGTTATTTTTGTGTCAGTTTTTAATGAAGTTGCTGCAGATTATTTTAATATTGTACGAGAGCCAAACGTGTCTTTTGATCACGTCATCAGCACATTTCAGTCTGTTATTTAATCGCTCAGATTCGCACGATTCACCCTTTTAGCTTCTGTTACCTCTAACCGCCGCAAAGCCACACGCGAGACTGACGGTTTTAGGTAAAAAAAAAAACAGGTTTAACAAAAAATCAAAGACACGACGATACAGATCCACGACCACCGCCCGCGCGTATTACCTACATTTTACGGGCTTTTGACCAGACAGGTAGGTAATGGCGCTCGCTCCTACACTATTTTTAAGTTTCACCTGTCAAAAAGTGACGTGTGGGAGGTGATGTGAGGTAGGTGGTGATTTACCGCAATAAGACTTATCGCCCCTCGTGGCCACAGACTCGTGGCTACTTTGCATCCAAGCTGACATACTTCAAGAATAGTCTGTTAGTTCAGAACGTACGCGCGTTTGGCGCCGGTCCACTCGATATCACTCATCGGTTTTGATCTCGGCGCAAGTAATAAATCAAGGTTAGTTTTGCTGTCATATTTGGGCGTCCTCTTTTTTTTTCAAGTCTGTTAAAAACATGAAATGCTACTCTTTACGTGTAGCCATTGCAGCATATCAGATGTTTTAAGGGTACTTTGTTCTATCCGATATCCTTGTCAGCGATTACGAATACGGCAGAAGGGTGCGTAGTAAAGTCATTCATTCTCCCCTTATGAACGGGCCAACTTTACCCTCTGACTCCCTGATGGATATGATCGCCTGGTACTGGGGGTTGCATATGTGTGACGTTTTCTGAAATAGTTGTGTAACTGGCACGGTTCTTGCCGAACCCAAAAGCGTGTCCGGACAATAAATTATCTAAATAATTAAGCCGTTTTAAACCAGTCGTTCGTTTCTATCCTAACGCTCATACGGGTCAAGATTAACAAACTCCGAGTTAACTAACTTCTAAGCTAAACTAAAGGTTAGATTTTATTTTTTAAACCTTAGACCATATTCAAGTATGTTATCTCGTCTACAAGAAGACATATGTAGTAACGCTTATAAATATCGTTTTGAGAGTACATTTTTTTTAAGAGGTTACAAAATATTCCAATAGGTAAATAGAAACCGCAACAATTTGAATTGCGGAAATAAGGACACGAAAGCGTGGGTTGCACGAACGTGTGTGTTACCAGGAGATCAGCGAGTGGGTGGTGACGGCAAGCCTACAACGCTTCGATAAATATCTCATGAATAAGAATATTGCATTACGTATGCGTGGCAGTTGCCCTAACACGGCGCGACGGCAAACAAATTTAATGATAAGCGGTACACGAGCGATGTTACAAGTTGACATGTTGCGTTAATTAAACTACTCACGCGCTCTAGTTCCATGTGTTCCTGGTATTCGGGATCAGTACTACATATTTGATATTCTCTGGCGGGATGCAGTGGGACCGCGAGTAATTTGTTAATGATAGAGCAGTTTCAATTAGTTCCATGTTTGTATAACTAATGCGAGCTAAAATGAGGTAAATTATAATATAATTATAATGGTCTGTGCCATTGTAGGAGATTTTCCTATATTTGTCGTTTCTATGCACACCAGTAATGCTTTACCGGAGTGGGAAATACACTCCTCTATTTATAAAATGTCCTACACTATATCAGAATGTAAATGCGTGTTGTCGTTTTATCTAGCTAAAGACAGACAAACCAATAAATTGAATTAGACACAATCTCAACATGTGATTATGAATAAGGGAGTTAACGCCGAAAAGCGATTTATTGGTCTACTCTATACTGTAACCAGACTTCAAGCAGCATAGACCAGTCAGTGACATCCTTTGTATATATGATGAACACTAAAAGCGCGCTTTAGTGTTATTGTGTTCACTAAAATTTTTTGTGCTGAATAAAATTATCCAAGCAAAAACTGTAAGTTGTCCGTCCGTAAAAGAAAATGCAAACCGCGGCTAATGGGCCGCACAGCCAGCAGCAGCCATTAATATTCATAAGTCGACCACACGGACGGAGCCAACTTACAAAAATACATATTGCTCTCACGTCGCCACGCCCCCGCCATCGCTACTACGCCTCTCATAATAATAGGGCAAAAACTTGCCCCCGTGCAGATAGCGCCCGTTAATGGGTTTCGTAGTTTTTGTTCAGGAAACTTTCGGTTAAGATGAATAGAAAGCGCTTAGCGCCCTCCTGCCCCACGTTTTTTCACGTGCAAGTGAATCCTCAGAATCGATATTGACCGATCTGAGGGACCAGGCGGCCATAACCCTAAAGGAGATGTTTTATCGCCGTCCTAGCATTGCGTACGAACTTATTATTCAAGAACACGCGCCCATCGTGTCGAGTGCCCATTACAAATTCACGGAGCTCGGCTAAATACATCAAACGTCTTATGATTACGCGTGTTCGCGTTACGAGTCCCCGGCGGACCCTCCGGCCGCCTGCACGGGATAACGGCTGCGCTCCTGGTCCGGGAATAACTGCGATAACACGGCCGCCAGAACGCGCACTACAAAACGGTCCCTGCTTATTGGGGATCGGATTGTCCGAATTAATTTTCCAATATTGACACGGATTAGAACACCCAAAACACAAATACTAACAAATACCTAACAACCAAGCGCCAGGCAATAAGAGTAAATGAAATGAGCTGATAATTCAACAAAATATTGTCAATTTTACTGCGGCAGTTAACACCTCAATCATCATAACCAAACAAATTTGAATTTCATTCTGTTTACGGTACAAAGTGACGAGAGGCGGCAGCATGGGAACACCGCGTTTTGCAGCAGAATTAAAATATTAATGGGCTGAAATTGCAAACACATTATTTTGCGTATCCCCATTTAATTTTATTTTAAAGCGACCGTTATTTTGTTTGCGCTTATTATCCCAACGTGACTTCCTTGCACTAAATGGGATCCTGGTAGTTAATCTAAAGACACGGAGCATATTTTTTTACTGGGATTGGTCCCAGTAAAAGGAAAACTAAAAAAACATCAAATAATAATTATCTTCTGTCCGTTCCACCAAACTTTTCGGCCTTTGACTCAGGGAGAATGAATCCTGTGGAAATACTCCAACGAAGTTGAAAAGGTCGTCGGAGGATGGACGTCCGGCACTTTTAACAAGATTTTTTAATTAATTTTCGGTGCCCTCCTTGAGTAGGCATTGAATGAAGTTAGCGGAATTAAGTTTAATCAGAGTTTAGAATATGCCAGTCGACTACCTGTAGTCTGGGGCCTGGAAGTCTTCAGGTGTGTTTGAAAAGGGAGACTTGCCCTTAGTAGTAAAGCCACTGTAGTACGAATGAATTCTTTTTATGATTATAAAGGTTGTTCTCGGGCAAGTAAGCGGTTTACCTGACGGTGAGTGAGCACAAATACATGAGTGACAATGGGGTCATCCGAAACACCAGAGAACTGTAGAGTGTAGATGGGTTACCAGAGTAAGAGCGACGATAGAATAACTCACGTGCTATTTAGTTATTTCTTATTTCATTGGCTAGCTCACTTTTCACCCCAAACAAATTTTCACCCCAAAAAAAGCACTGCTTAAGCGTTGGTTAGTGGTTAGGTTAATTTATAAAAGTCATGCGGTAAAAAAACCTTCAGTAACGCCGGCAGAGCAAGAAGGACAGACTGTAAATCAATCTAGTACCTATGTAAATGTATGGAACGCATTTTAATCGCAGCGACTTTGACACCGCGTCAATGGGATACCTGCAGCTCTGTCGCAGCGTCAATGACGCTAGCTTCGAAAATCCACCTTCAAAAGACATTACAAACGCTTTATTTACGCGTTATTTAAGCCAGCGAGAGGTAGGAACATTGGCTAATAGACATAATATCTCCGCTCGAAAAATTTCATGTTCCGCAATATAAAGCCACTCGCTCAACGTAATCGTCGGAGTAACTCGAGACGAAGCGCACGGCCGAGGACATAGTTTATCATCCCTTGTCCGTAATCTGCTGATAGCTAAGTGTTTGCGAAGCCTGGCCTATCGAACAATAGCGCATTGTGGCCCGACAGATATTATGGCCGGGTTATAAACGACGGCGACCGTTCAGAGGGAGGGGGGGGGGACCACCCGCCGGGGTATCGGAAAAAACTGCGCGTGACAGTTACTGACTGTAAATAATTATTATGAATTACTTTCAACGGACAAAAAATGGGCTAAAAGTTCCGGTCTAAAATAAATGCCGTTAGTACCTACTGTCTACAATTTGCTTCATTTATTTACTTAAAATATATTATATTTTTAACATACCATCGTTCATATTTATATCTTTCTTTCATAAATTTATAATAATTCGTTTCTCTTTTTTGTTCCATCTGCGCATAGATAACAGCGCTCTACATGCACCTCGGTAATCAAGAGCCTCATACTAAGTTTAGGGGAAAAGCGCCTTTATTTAGTCTTTGCTAAAACTAAAACAAAAGGATTTCAACAGCCTACGGGGTTTATATCTGTCAATACTTGTTCCAGTTTAAAGTTCCAGACTCTGCGTTCAGCTCTACGTTCAAAATTGGTAGAACTTTAATCTCTTTAAAGTTAATTTCCAAGCCCTGAGAGTATTTAGCATTTGTTATGAAACTAATTAAAGAAATGAGATTGAGCTGAACACTGAAATCAGTTCTATTTAATAATAATATTGTGAAGTATTTTCAGTTTTCTGTCTTAAGAATCCCGACTCTGGAGAATAAATTACCCAGTGCACTGAGAACTACTTCGCCTCTCAAATTAAACAGTCTTTAACTAAATGGCAGTCATCAGGAGCGGCGCTTACGGAGTTCACTTAGTCAGGATAGTTAGCGGAGGACGTCAATAAAGCAAAGTTACTCAATCAATCCCGCAGCTCCCTGGATTCTGTTCGCTAACTCGCCAATCAGTTCTGCCAAACTGGCGAACAAAGTTTTTAAAAAGAGGTCGCCGAACAAAACTTGGACGGTACAAACTGCAACGGGGAACAGAAGTGGACAAGAGTCAATTGTAGGCTGCGGCGACGTCGAATCCCTCCAGAGAGAATTAGTTTCCAGCGACGGCGTATGCACGTATTGTAGCAATTTGCTGCAATTAAATGCACTCAATGACTATTGCATTCCTAGTGAATTTCACAGCACAACGTAATGAATACCTTCGGTCACGTACTTCATATAGAAGACGTTAAGACAGGCAGAAAGTAATAATTCTAAATCATCATTTAGACAAACATTAATGTCGTGAAAGCTTTCAACCGCTTCGTAACGTTTATGAGCGGAACGGAAAGCAAAACAAATTACTTAACCCCTAAAAACGCAATCACCATTCACTCGAATTCACTCGATCCCCACAAATACGCCTTTCACAACCTCTAAAAGCGAAAGTTATCGATCACCGCGCGTGGCAAATGAGTTATTCGGGAGCTAATGAGCTCCTTGTAATCCGCTCCATCCGCTTGTATGCGTGTAATCTCAGCCAATGAGGTGGGATTTACGATAATTTAATTTGGGAAGCAAGCGAGAGAACTGTGCATGGGATCGCTTGTCGAGGTAAGAGGTGTTTCTGAGTTCCCGGTGTTTAATTTACACCCCGAGGCGTCACTACACTGCGATAATTGGTCGAGAGCGGGCCCTTGTTATCAGGAGAGCAGACAATCAAAACACGGCGGCACGTGCCGCGGACACATCGGCACCGCTGATTTATGACACGTCGCTCCACAAATAATGACGACGAACAGGCAGAAAGTTATGGAATCAAAAATCAAAGTCATAATAAAGCTTTGAAATTTCACAGTCCCTCAATATTTCATTACAGTTCTAAAAGTTAATTAGTCGAGCTCGGTTAATCGTTTTCAATTAGGTACCTAAAAACATTTTTTTATGATCAAACAAAAAACTTGCTTCGTCAACAATCTCTACTGCCCGTGGGTTCACTCGCTTTGTAAGGTAAATCGTGTGAAAAAGCAGTGTCGAGATAGGTACTTATAAACAATGATGTGAAAATACTTATCAAAGTTTCTTGAAGAAAAGTTTGAACAATAAACAAAGGATGACATTTCTTGGCATGTACCAGGGTACAAGAGCTAAGTAGGAGTCCATTATATTATAAGGGACCCGAAGGGTCGGTTGCATGCTTTACATGTGTGCGCCAATGAAACGACCAAAAGTACACCCCAATTTGCTATCCGAAATGTATAAAGAGCGACAGGGATGTCTATACGCAAGTCAGAAAGAGAACGTACCTATCTGGCTGTCAATAAAGGTGATGTTAAACGCAGTAAATATAAAAAAAGTCGCTAAAAATACAAATAGAGTTTTACAGTAAGCAAATGACTTTATAAACATCTCGTGTCAAAAGAAACTCCAATGTACACATGAAAGCGACGAATAGACTTATGACTTAACTCTCGGAGGAAATATTACTATATTTATTTATATTAAGTCATAAGTCTATTCGTATAAAATAAAGTCGCTTTCTCTGTCCCTATGTCCCTATGTATGCTTATATCTTCAAAACTACACAACGGATTTTGATGCGTTTAATAGATAGAGTGATTCAAGAGGAAGGTGTTTATGTATAATTCTACGCAGACGAAGCCGCGGGCAGAAGCTAGTATTTAATATGTAGAGAAAAATTATGAAATTTAGCAATAATTCAACGAGCTATTTAACATGAAGTATCCTTTGTGGAAAACGTGGACTAAAATAAAAACTTCCAACGGTTAAAATTAAAGCCAGCTTTAAAGAGGAGCTAAGTAGAAACTCCACAAATTAAAAACGTGAAATAAAATTGAAGGATAATTGCTTGCAGCCGCGCCAGGGATTTCATGGAAGCAGACATTAAAATACCTCTTTCCCGCAGAGCGCATTCGAGTGGCCCCGACTGTGCCTAAGCGAGCGCGGCCGAAACGTCTTGCCGAGTTAAAAGAAAACGCTTATTACCCCACTGGAGTTCTATTTAATTAGTTGGCAAATAATATGGCTGGGATACTAACTGCTCGGTCGGAGTTTACTGTAAAGGCCGGAGCAAACCAAATGGGTGCTGCGTGCTGCGTGGTGCGTGACACGCGCAAGCACCCGTTGTAATGTATGGAACTATGAGATAGATGCCAGACCAGGTTAGGACTTAGGTGTGCGCCGGCCTTAAAATAGCGGCATTCTCCGCGGTTGATCCGTGTTCCAAAATTACTGTTTAAAATTTAGTACAGATAAAAATGAATATTAAGAATTTAACTGCTCTTTTTTACTTATTACATCAGTAAGTATGTACGAGATACTAGTATGACCGGAACTAAAATTAGGATACATCGACTTTTCTTTTTCTTATATGAGAACTATTTTTTTCAGTCTTTATTAAGAGATGGGGAAAAGGAAACAACAAGTCGAAGATGTGACGGACATGACAGACAGTATATTTAAAAAATCAGGTTAGTAAAATGAGTTTTCACAAGTTGTATTTAATTATTTCAACATTTTTACATTTACATTTTCATTGCAACCGCAACCGTAGTAAATTTTTATTTCAGTAAAAGTTTTTTGCTGAAGATACTCCTATTATCACCGAATTTTTATGGAACTGCATTTTCGAATAATTTTCATAAAAATAGAAAATAAGATCAATATTGTATTAAGAGCGCAGCAATACCGAAGAGACGTGCGAACGACACTGTGCAATATTGATGCTGTGGCAAAAGGGTGTGCAATACTAGGGAGACCCATCATGAGTCGATACTGCTGGTATCGATATCGACACACTGGAATACTTCAAATAAAATCTAATTTAATTATGAAATCCTACTAATATCACAAATACTAAATTTAACTCTGTCTTTCTGCCTGTCTATTCTGCTTTCACGCCTAAACCACTGAACTGATTGTTAGTGAAATTTTGCACACAGATAGTTTTTATCTAGCAAAATTGCATAGTTCCCACTGGACAGCGCTAAGCGAATTCTGCGCAGACGGAGTCGTGGGCAACGGCTAGTAGAATATAAATATGTACGTTAATTCTTAAAAAACGTAAGTGTTTTATAAAAATTGCTTGTACTAATACATCAACCCATAGTTGCCTACTGAAAAAAAAACCAGCCCGGATTTACCGACGCAGTTCACTTATACAGCTGCGGTGCCATCACAACTATCTAAATCTGACCGTTTTAGGTTTTATAGCGTAATAACATTTATATCATAATCTAAATAGCTGCCGCGCAGCCATGATAAGAGAAAGGAACGTTGCTCTACTTGTTTTCGTAGTGTTCGCAATTTCGGCCAGACAACATCAAGTTTCCGTAGTGTAGCGGTTATCACGTGTGCTTCACACGCACAAGGCCCCCGGTTCGATCCCGGGCGGAAACAGATCATTTTTTATTTTTGTATCTCAAGTAAAAAAATATGTATTGACAAAAATAAACATTATTCAAAGATCGATAGATTTACACAGCGAAATACCAAACATCCCTATTGTATAAAGGCCGTGGCAAGCCAAATCGAAAATACACGGCATTCACGAGTTCCACCAACGCTCTATCGCGAACACAATATTTACAAAACTGGTGTCAGCAATATGTGTATTGGAACAAATATATTTGTAGTGTCGTCTAAATATAGACACAGAAACAGCTCTTAACTTATATTTCCTTGGTACTAATTTAAAGTTTCACTTGAAACAATTTCGCTTATTTACGTAACAATATTATTTATCTAACATTGAGAAGTGCACGCCATAATTGCATAAGATCAGAAAATTCAATGGCACGAAATGTAATGTTACAAGTTAGCTTTTACCCTATCAATGTACGTTTTGTCTGAAAATGGTGGAAGCAAATGGCTCGATGCAGTTCGGTACGCATTAGGTAAATAAGCGAGCCACCGAACAAGGGAGGCCGCGCTGCAATATTGATAGAGCGACAAAGGGACAACACAATGAGAGCTCTGGCACCTTCTGCATTCCTAATAACCAGCGTGAATGTTATAGCGCAATATTGTTCTACAGAAGAACGGCACGGGAAGGTGGGGTTCGGAGGGGAAAAGATCGGAAGTAGAATTAATGCAACAGCGTAGAATTTAACCGAAATACTACTCATATTAGCAATAATATGCGAAAAGGCAAAGCCAAAAGAAAAAATGAACCTACAGGAGGAGTTCACCACATCGGCTAATCGGCTAATTTAAATAAATATAGGATCTACTAAATAACAGTGTCAAGAGCAATAAAACAGGCCGGATTCGTCCGAGATTTGTGTACGTTTTAATTGCTCGCCATAGAAGACAGTCTTGCGAGAAAAGCCAAAAGAAGAATACAATTGGTCACATGGAGCAGCTAATGTGGCAACTTAACTAGCTACGCGGCAAAAGACAAACGACACACAAGCACAAGACAACGCAGGTACGGCACAATGCGAGGCTTCCTGCGGCGGCCAAGCGTTTCCTGCCATCAATAAGGCCCGTGCTTCCGCCTGCCGTGGACAAAATAGAAACCTTTTCTATTCAGCCAGGGCCATTATGTTACCAGGAGAACAGAGAAAGGGTGATGTTAGGCTGACATCACGTTGGAATAGCTTTAAATCCTAAATAGTGACAATATATATTCAAAAATTAGGAGTTTCCGAGGGAGCATGTATTCCGCGTATATGTGAAAATGCTTTGTGACGTAGCTACACGAGGAGGCGATGATCTAAATACACTATCACTACATAGTATAAAACAAAGTCGCTTTTTCTGTCCCCAAGTCCGTATGTATGCTTATATCTTCAAAACTACACAACGGATTTTGATGCGGGTTTTTTTAATAGATAGAGTGATTCAAGAGGAAGGTTTATATGTCTAATACATGCATAATATACCGTGCGAAGCCGGGGCGGGTCGCTAGTGATGAATAAAAGAGCGTTTGTACGTATGACACTGAAGTTAAGTGTACCGACAGCAGGAATGTGGAATGTGCAGTGCAGATGATGAGATGACAAACGTTCGAACAGGCTGTGATATCGAAAACTGCAATAAATACATACAACGATAGACTAATTGTACACAACATGTTGAGTCCCACTAATAGAAAATAAATAAATAATGACGATGCCTCTTCTTTCGCAACCGTCAAACGTACACTTTATTTCACCGGTTAAACAAAAATAGGGGGTCTTCACCCTTATATTTTCGCCATCCTTAACTGAAATTGGCAAACAGTTTTTTTTCGGTCCTTCCTTTGCTTTCCTTAACGCTACAATCTGGTCATCTTTAAATCGAGGATTCTACTTTTGCACAAACATATTTGGTTCCTTATTTTTATTATTTTTCTTCTGTTTGATGTGGGAGTATGTACTGATACTGATATTAGACGAAGCTATTTTTTTTCTTAGATTAACGATACTTTGGCAATATGTCGATTCACCTCACCAATACAACCAATTTGACGTATTTCTCAATCTAAATTCGAAATTGAAGTACGCTTTTTCATCGACAGCATGCGGCGTGACCGTTTCCGGCGCACGCGCGGCTTCCGGCGGCGTCCGCCGGCGAACAGCCGGAAACGGCGCGCAGTCGGCTGTCATACGCCGGAGCAAAGCCACACGCCCATACGACTGAGCCCAATTCATTTAGTACGGATGGTCTGATCATTGATATATTTATTTTTCAGGAGGCCGGACGTTAAATGTGTGGTATTTACTAAAAAAAATTCAATTACGATCAAATAAATAACATGTTGTTTTCATACGATCAATTCCATTTCGAGCAATCCAGCAGCCTGCTTCCTCCGTTTTGGATACTCCTTTCTTTGTTTGCGTTATATTATATGCTTCGAATGTCCTAAGATAAAAGTGCCTTGCAATAAAATATATCTACTCGTTGGAAATAAAACTTGCAAGTTATTTTATTACCATTTCTTTGAGTTCTTTACTAAGTTGGCGTTCATTCCACTAGACAAAGTAAAGTGTGCGAGAAACAAGCGTTTTTCATAGCAACCTGGGTCTCGTGGAAATATTTCAATCTCGCTGGTGCAAGGACCAGGGCAGCAGAAGTTTAAAGCGATAAATAAAACTGCGTCGCTGCGTCCACGTCACGGAGCGAAAGGGGCGCAATAAACTAAAGGATGTTACATTCGTTTAGTTTTTGCGTCGTCCGACTTTACAGCGCGTCGTAACATCTTTACGAGTGGACTGCGGTGCGATTACTTATACGAGTTCGTATCATAAAATTGTAGCTTATTGTAGATAAATGTTTATTGATGTCATATATATTTATATCAGACAGTAACTCTAATTCAACGAGATTTTTGTACAGATTCTCGCTACATACCTACTCGTAACAATGAAAAATATCTAAAGCTTCAGCTAACCAACAAATATTTTTAAAACTGAGTTCAAGTGGTTTCGTGCTTCGTTTATACTGGATTAACAATCTGACAACGTCATCCTCAGACACCGTTCAAGGGGAATTATTTACGTGAAACACGGTGTTTGTCCGTTCAGTTTTTCAGGCGAATGAATTTGCTGACGGCACCTTTCATCCACTCAATCACGGCAGATACGAGTATTACACGTGTTACGCGAAACGCGAACGCCGGTGCAAGCTTTCATGCAGGTATGATGGATTGTTGGAATGCCATCGAAGCTATGCGCTCCTGGTGTTTAAACATGTTGAATAGTTGGCGAAATGACGAAACCAAACAATAACGATGGAAGTTTTTAGCCGTAGCATAAAATAATAGAATTGTTTTAATCTATAGTTTGTAACTAGTAATAGCGATTGATTCAGGAGCTAAATAAGACAATCCAATAAGTTAATTCCACGTTAAGTATACATCTTGTGTGCTCTAACCAGTAAATACCCATCAGATATCATTGAAATATATCGCGGGCATGGGACGGACAGCGCACCCATATGCTGAATGCATTTCCACGCTGCATAGTAATGACAATACGTCAACAAAATGAGCTAGCTCTAAACTCAGTCACTACTAGTGGATCAAACATGTAACAAGTTACAAGTAAAGCAGTTTGGTCTGAGCATCGCGATGTCCGCGAAACTTCTCAACTCTCGCGGTCACTCACTCCAAATTTAAAGGGCATCGTCAACAGTTAGCAAGTTTAGATTGGCAATCGCCGGCAAGTCGGCCGTCTCGGCAACTTCGCGAGCGGGCCAATACCCGACCAGCACAGTTTCGAGGTTTCAGTAAGTTACACTTACATCGGAAGTGTTACTTTCGGGTAGCAGTGAAAAAGGATTTAATGATGACAGCTCTTATTCAGGACGCTTCTTATTTGAAACATCTTAAATAAGTAATTCGTAAAATATGTACTTCATCAAATGCGTTATCGTTCTTCCGCGCGAGCTATGCAATATTCTGTAATAAAAAAGTATCAAATGTCCAGCTCGAAGGTCCTCTCTATCTGTATGCCAAAATTCATCAAAATTTATTCATAAGATGGTGCACAACAGAATTACTTCCGCAGTAACATTTTAATCGATCTAACAACTCGAAACATGAAAGTTAAAAAATCCTATTGAGAATATCTCGAGTTAAAAACTTCTTAGCGCATCTGCGCTTTTACTCATATTGCTTTACCTTGAGGCAACTCTTGATCTTTTGCCCCAGGTTAATTACTAACAACACTATTTGCGCATATTCACCACATTTATTTTGATTACGTGTACAAAATCCCGTGGCAATCAATATTAGGGATAATATTTGGCAATCGGGCCGAGCGCAGTGTGCAAACACGAAGAATCAGGCTGCGCATCTCGGCCGAGCGTGAAATGGACACAATGCACACATTTGCTTTGATGCCGTGTTGCTGCGGCCGCGCGGGACTGCTACCAATATAATCACGGTTCATACGTCATCACCACCGACGACCACCAGTTTGCCGGTCGAAGGAAGCACTAATACAAAGCACTAATTCAGAACAAAGTGTAAACATCAAGTGGAAGTGTGTGTAGACGTAAGCGATATTACTAATATCTTGAAGCTACCGTGTTTATGCATTTTGCGCGAGGTCAAATCTTGGCATCTTCGTGGAACGATAAACTCTAGTGACATCAGAGTTGAACAACTCCATTAGTCGAGACAAAAGCTGAGACGTTGTTTGTGAGCCGAGATCGATGTGTCCGACGTACGGCACAAAGCGGCGCGTCGGAGCCGGGCCCGGCGCGCTGGGGCGCCGGAAGGCTTTGACCAGTTGGTGCCAACGTGCAAGGTGTTAATTACACGAGCTTGAATGGTTTATAGCTATCTTGTAGCCTGCAATGGATACTAGGACAGCAACAATGGCGTGGTTGTTACTCGATACGAGTACGTAGTTTGTTGCAAGGTGAGATGGATTTCATGAGTTCATTTATTTATTTTATTTATTTATTATTCAATTTGTTTACACGGCATTACAGCGAACCAATACGCCGAGAAACCAAATTCCTTAATCAATAACATTACAATCAACAAAATTAAAAGAAATAAGGAAAAAACAATTACGATAATAATAACATAAGTACGCAAACTAATTAGGTACCTATCTAGACTTATAAACTACACACTTTATGCATATACAGTGGTCTGCCTATTGTCCATCATCTCACAAAACTTCAAACATTCCCGGCACACAGCTACCCACTTCCACGCAAACAGGTCACATTCAGGCACAGATGCCAAGAGCGCATTGAGTAGAGTAAGCGCGCGCGGCAGCGGCGCACTGCGGCGCGACACCGTGCGCGCCGCCGGCACCGCCAGCAGCGCCCGGGCGCGCGGCCGGAGGTTGACGCGGGGGACGTCATGGACGCTCAGCCGTAATACGCTATTCACCAGTTGAATAACGTCGGACTCCCCGCGCAAAAACTTGCAGACTGTGATCAAGAGATTGTTATTTCGCCTGACTTCTAGGGAACTGAAATCCAGACAACCTAATAAAAATTTTGTGGGATATAAATACGGGTAGTATCCAAACTTTTTCTTGTATAGAAACCTAAGGAAGGACTTCTGTATTTTCTCCAGGAGTAAGGCATACGTGGATTCGTATGGATTCCAAATAAGGGACGACGCCTCCAATTTGCTCCGCACTAAGGCATTATAAAGTAGCTTTATAACTCCAGGCTCATGGAAATCCCTACAATTACGGAGCACGAAACCAAGTCTTTGATAACAGCTACTGACAAGTGTACGGATATGCTCATGGAAGGTAAGGCGCGTGTCAAAGACCACACCTAGATCCTTCATAGAGAAGACACGATTTATGGGATTGCCGTCCAGGAAGTATTGCGCATGTATAGGGGCAGAACCTCGTCCAAATGTACAAACGCAACACTTCGCTGCATTAAATGACAGTTTGTTATCCATACTCCATTTCGACACGGAGTCAATATCCTTCTGCAAGGAGACGCAGTCCGCTGCCTCTTTGACACCATAAATGAGCTTGAGGTCATCAGCATACAGAAGACACTTAGCATTGTGAACCACAGATTCCAGGTCGTTAATCATCAGACCAAATAACAGGGGTCCCAATATGGAGCCCTGACTGACGCCAGAACGAGTGTGATATGAATCCGAAACGAAGCATCCATGTCGAACATATTGTTGACGATCGCGTAGATAACTGGCAAGCAGAGCGAGCAGCCGAGGAGAGAAGCCAATGTCATCGAGCTTTCCTAGTAAGACATCATTATCCACGCGATCGAAAGCTTTTTCAAAGTCAAAATAAATGACGTCGACCTGGATACCCCTATCCAGGCACTCAGAGATGGCATCCGTCAAAATTAGAAGGTTGGTGTCAACAGAACGACCGGCTCTAAATCCATGCTGTGACTCGCATAGAAATGGCTTAACTTGGGTGGATATTGCCCGAAACAGTATGGATTCGAACAATTTCGCTATAGTCGAGAGAACAGCAATGGGCCTATGACCTTCAACTCGGGAATTATCTTTGGACTTGGGTATAGGCGTCACTCTAGAGATCTTCCACAGATGTGGATATACATTAGTAGAAAGAGAGAGATTGAGAAGGAAGTGTATTGGGACCTTCAACTGCTCCGCGCACCCTTTAACTATGTAAGCTGGTAAAGTATCGGGCCCTACGGAACTATTAGGCTTGAGTCGCTTTATGGCCGCTTCAACTTCCAGCATGGAGACACTATTTACGTGGATGCAATGAGCCACCGATTTTTGCTTCCCTTTATTAACAGAGTTCACGTCAAGATGAGGAACGTCCGTTAGAAATACGCTTGAAAAATACCTAGAAAAGGCTGAAGCAGCGTCAACACCGACAAACTGTTTCCCTTCAAACGACACCTCTGACACAAACCCACCCTTAGACCTAAGACTGTCTATATGCTGCCAAAAGGAGCGCGGGTCACTCTTGACTCTACTTTGGACTCGATCAATGTAACAGTCATAGGCGTCGGATATTCGGCTTTTGATGTCAGTCCTAAGTTCGGCAAAGCGCCTGTATACTTCAGGGGATTTTGTAATTTTCCACTTTCGATGGAGACTGGCTTTAAGAGAAATATCCGCAATTATGTCAGCTGTAAACCAAACCGGAAATCTCCTACCGACCCGCTTCAGTCGAATCTTCCTTGGTATGCATTCATCAAAAATGTTGTAGATTTGTTTATAAAACATATCTACCGCAGTGTTGACATCCTCGGCATTAAGACATTTCTGCCAGCTCGCTTCTGACAGTAATTGGTACAGAAGCATGTAGTCACCTTTTACAAAGTTCCAGTCTAGGCTTGAGTCTACATTGCTGGGGTCAATTCTGGCAGAGGAGGGTCGCATCACGCTTTCGATGGGGAGCGAAACTTCCAATGGTGGGTGGTAGGCATCACGTCGAGGTACCAAGCCTCCTCCCTCGATTTCACAGACACTGACTCCCCGAATACGCTCTGACACCAGCACAACATCTAGCATGCCCCCACGCGCATTCATCACCTTATTTACATCACATATACCGCACACAGTTAGGAAATAACTATAATAACATAAAATATGATGTGATGCATACAGAGGATTCAAATTTAAATCGCCTACTATAAGGATAACACCAGTCAGTGCTTCCATCACTTGTTCCACCTTTTGGAACCAACACATATATACCTCGTCAGAAGCACTAGGAGGAATGTACACCACGCAGAGATGATAGGTAACCCCTCCCAGGGTAAACGAGATCCACAAGTCTTCCCCAGTTCGTGTCTCCAGCTCTGGCTTCCGTCGCATGTCCAGCCCAGGGCGAGCAACAAGCAGCACTCCGCCTCCGCGCGAGCCAGTGGCCCGGTCACGACGCATCACAGTCCAGTCCCCACACGAGAGCTCTGCGTCTTCGACAGCATCAGTGAGAAAAGATTCGGTCACAGCCACAATATCGCATTCCAGGGACAGCATGTTAAGCCTAAAAAAGTCTAGCTTCGTGTTGAGGCCTCTAACATTTTGGTAAACAACATTCAGCGTATGATTTGGTCTCACTTTTGGCTTCTCTCTGGAACTGTTATACTGGTTTCCCACTGTATTGAGATCTTCGAAATAACCAGCCCTTGACCCGCGCATTATTCGGCCAGATACTCGCAGTCAGGCACATCTCATACATTTTCGCAGGTACGCCAATTTTGAAGGATTTATATTGTCCTTTCGGCTTGAGCTCTTCAACCGCATAGGTGCATTCAGGGTTTAGAGTTTGGAGATACTCACGTACCTCATCCGCTCCTGACACCATGTTCCACAGGTGAATAAATCTGCGTTGCTCCACAGCCTTAAGGGGGTTCAAATCAGGCCCCGCAGTACCACGCACGGAGGTGAATCGCTTCTTCCGGTAACAAACCTCCTGATATCCCGCAGCTTCCGCCTCCTCTCCGTCACTGACGCTGTCTTTTGTTTCTTCTTCGGATGATGCTCTACCCGTGTTCCCGGCGGGAGCATTCATCGGACTTGATGATTTTCCCTTAGTACGTCGCTTCCGCTTGGGCTTCGACTTGAGTGAAGGGGTATCAATAACGGGAGGACTGGGCCCCGACTCACAGCATTTGCAGGGGCACGTCGGTACCGATTCCAACTTCATAAGCCTTTCGTTGATAAGGTTGAAACTTTTAAGGCTATCTGCGAGCAGTTCCTGGTATTGCGCAATGGCAGCGGTAGCATTGGCCAGTTGACCAGTCAACACGGTCATTTGGTTGCGCATAAGCTGAAATTCTTGCGCAACCGATACATCCTTCGTGAGCCCATGTGGCAAGGGAGAGGACTCGCTATTCTTTCTGCATGCCACGTTCTTAATGCTGACCGGTGTACCAACAGGCGTATCACAGTTGCGTCCACCTTTTTTCCGGGCATTGCAACACTCAGGACACACCCAGGCAGCTTTCTCCTCAGCCGTGAGCTCCCTATTATAGCATAAATAATGGTACAATAAGCCGCAAGTGGTTACCATACACTGTAGGTATTCTTCTCCAACATCGAGGATACCTCTACACGCATGGCACATCATATCGGCGCTGCCGGCTCTAAACATCGCGTACACACGTGTAAAAACACCTTCCTTATGATGTGTGTGTGTTAATTTGGTGGCAGCTTTTGGGTGCAATTCGGACCGTGTTTGTTGCACTTTTTGGGACAACAGGCTTTATTACAATTCGGACCGCTCGGTCAAGTATCATGAAAAACTGTTTTAGGTGAAACGAAACGCAGCGGAATTGGCATCTGTCACTGTCACAATGACATGACAGTTGATGTTTGTCAAAAGGCAGCTGACAATAATTACCCCTTAGTTGTTTATGTTAATTTAACAAATTAATCAGTTATTTTAAACATTTATATGTGTGCGTGTTAATGAAAAACAATTCCGTGGTAGTTTAGACCAATTATTTTCCAAATTCAGCTCACCAGGGTGCCGTTCTGATCTTCATCAATTGCGCTATATCCATGCCGGTGTTTCTTGCTGTGTTTTCGTACGTTTCCAGTAGTATATCCAATTTTTCCGTTTAAAATGCGTATCCGGAACATTAAGCGTGTGTTTCCGTGTAAGTGTACCCGACAAAAAAAAAAGATTCATGAATAAATGGAAAACAATTTAACAATTTATGAGTCGCTTGACCTTTACATCGTCATTTTTGTTAATTCATAGTTCGAACTTAAGAGTCCTGAAAATTGCATGTTAATTAAAAAGTATAAAAATATATTCTTAGACCATATGTCGAACATTGTCAAATTAAAGGTTTCAAACTATCGGATAAATCCAATTCATTTATGATTTGAATCTTAAAAGATATAAGATAAAGTTTCAAATCGTAAAAAAAACAGAATAGGATTTGTTTACCTATCTATATATTATCAATTTTATTTTGGATGTTGTTGGAAATTAAATTTGTTACATGATAAATGATAAATATGTTGATTTATAGGTCTCTTAGAATTGTTCCGGATGATGGTTAGGTTAGTTTCACTTGAACACCCCTATAAATGTTTTTAAGGATTTTTTAAATGGTGCTTGACAAAATGTTTCCATACATTTGTCAACGTTAAAAAGGTGACTTAATGTAGGCAAATCTATCATAAGAAAAATTATGCTTCGTCTGTGTCTGGCAAAGGCAAATGTCAAAAAGACAGATAAAGAGAACCTCCTCGTGTACTCGAGCGTTACGCTTCCCTTTTGGCAGAGAGCTCTGCGGCGAGGGGGGGAGAATAAAATTGTTCTGCAAATGAACAGAAGCCACAAAAACCGTACATTTTAGGGGACACTTTACATTTCTGCTACATGTGGTTTTTGTATTTAATTTCACAACATTTGTAGCTCCAGAGTACTAAGACAGCATACATTTTCAGAGGTCAAGTGGCCGGGGTGTCAAACGTTTGAGTGCATCAAACAACTGGGAACTACGAAATGCAGCAATATCCGACGAGAAACTATATACTCGTAAGTATATATCAAGTTAGGAAGTGCGGACATCGAACGTTTTCCGAGGTCACGAATTATGTAAGTATTAAGGTTAGTTAGAACTATTCAGAACCGGAGTTTGATACTGAGCAGAGTTTCATTTAACACCAAGAAATCCTACTGTGGTAACATGTCTGAGGTACTAAAAATCAAGGAATTCGTTGAACATGTTATACTGAATCAAGGGTCGTAGAACGCAGACTAAAAACAGCGAGGACTTTTCTAGTGTAACATTGTGCTTCAGTCATTGTTAATCATTTTATTTATAATTAGGAAAATCATGAAGGAACAGCAAGTTGTTGTGAAAAATATCGTATAATGATTTCATACGAGGGTCAAACTGAAAGTTCTTAGAAAATCAAAAACTGAGCAAACTAGCAAGTTATTAGTTTTATTATATCTTTTCAAAATAGTGTCCATTCACATCAATACACCGCTGCATCCGATGGAACCACTGAGAAAAGCACTTAGCCCACTCGTCCTTAGGGGTCTCTTCGACGGCCTTTTGAAACGCACCCACTGCTTCCTCGGTGTTCATAAAAAGTTTTCCTCGAAGTTTTTCTTTTATTTTCGGGAATAAATAAAAATCGCAAGGTGCGAGGTCGGGGCTATACGGCGGGTGACCCAGTAATTCCACGTCTGACGTCACTAAATAGTCGATCGTTCGCCTGGCGGTGTGCGACGAGGCGTTGTCGTGGTGAAGAAGGATCCTACTTCGAGGTCGTTTCTCCCGAACTTTTTCCAATACAAGTGGCAAACAATTGTTACTGTACCACTCGGCAGTAACTGTTTTTTGATCCTCTAAAACAATTGTCGCATAGTGACCTGTCCTTCCGAAGAACGAGGCCACCATCTTTTTTCCCACGCTTCGACCTCTCTTCACTTTAGTTGGCAACTCCTCGAAAGGAAACACCCATTGAGCAGACTGTCTCTTGGTTTCTGGATCATAACAGTAAACCCAGCTTTCATCACCCGTAAGTATGTCGAACACAGCATTTGAGTCACCTCCGTTAAATCTTTGAATCATTTCACGGCACCAATCAACCCGACGGAGTTTTTGGGCCTCGGTCAAATTATGAGGTATCCATCGGGCACAAAGCTTCCTGACCGCTAAATGTTCATGGAGGATTTTATGCACTTGACTCATACCGATGCCTAAGCTTGTCCGAATCTGCTGGTACGTCACTCTTTTGTCAGTCTCTATCATACGCCGCACAACACTGATGTTATTTTCAGTCGTCGCCGTAGAAGGCCGTCCCTCACGCAGATCATCGGTGAGATTAGTGCGACCACGTTTAAACTCACTAAACCAGTTGTAAATAGTCGCACGAGATGGGGCTTCATCACGAAAGGCCAATCGAAGTCTATCATAGCTTTCTTGTTGACTTAAATGACATCGAAAGTCATAAAAAATCATTGCACGAAAATTTTCTCGCGTTACATTCATGTTGACGTGACACAGACAATTTTCAATTTGCCGCCAAATCGTAAAACAAATGACAAATGAATGAAATATATACTCAATAATATTGGCAAAGAGTTCCATTTTCAAAATTTAAACTTACTTTTTTATTATATTGTTTAAAAATGGCCAGTTCTAAAAACTTTCAGTGTCGCCCTCGTAACATAAATAAAATGTATTAATGAAAAATAAAATACAAAAGGGAAATTAAAAACAAATTAAACTATGATTAAATTAAAAACTAAACTAAAACTAATATTAAAATAAAATAATTAAAAAAGAAGGGGCCCCCGTGGCATAGTTCCATAGACCCTGGTAGCATTCCCCATTTGGACAGCAATACTAATACGCTGTCCAAGGAAGCTGCCAGCTCTGCGGTCACCCGTAGCGAAATATCTTTGAAGAGGCTAATAGCGCTAGAGGACCCCACGGACCAAGGGCCTCAACATCGAAAGGAACAAAGTTATAATCGGTGCTGAGGCCCCTATATTTATTTATCTTGCCTAATTCAGCCGCTTCTGCAGCCGCGCCTGCTCTACTCGTGGTTCCGCGAAGGTGAGACGAGGCTAATGTATCTACGGACGTTGCATCCCACACCAGCAACAATATTGATTCAACATAATTGATTCACAAATAAAATAAATATTTAGGATAGGACGTCATTATTCAAAAGACAAATGTTAAGAGATACTTATTCCTTTGAAGGCAGGCGTTTGTATTTCCATCTATTAAGGATATTAGCGAGCGAGCGGGCGTTTGATGACGAGTCTCATTAATGCGACACAAGGTATCAATACCAATAATGAACAGAAAAATTATTAAATAAAACAATTCAATGATACCAGAATGGAATCGCTTCAGTCTGGTTGCGATTCAAGAATGAATAAACTTGGCAACAATACTTTCCAGGAATTAGTTTTCTTATTCCACTTACAAAACTAGCCGGCGATGTCATTATTGAAGTACATACCTGTAAACAAATTAAGACGCATTTTAGTGCACAGAAACATATTCTAGTACCTACTGTGGATTTGCAAACAAAGATTATTAGTAGTTATCAGCCAGGGTGTCATGGGAAAGCAATAAGTATTGCCAGGTCCAAATAGCTGTTACTTCTTGGAACAATTCCAACTGTAGGCCGAGTAAACCGATTACGTAAAATATAGCGTTATTAAACTGGAAGCTGTTATGCAACCGCCGCTCTATGCTTGTTTACGACTGCAGGACTCCTTGATCGACAAACATGGGCAACATGGGCAGCTGAGCACTTAGCAGGGTATCAAATCGAAGGGTCTTGATTTATTAATAAGCTTTCTAACCAATGTTACATCACAGATAAAAAGAAGGGTTTTGGCGATCAATGTAGCGGTGCATTCCAGCGAAACAACAGTAAACTTGCTTCGAGCTTTTTGCGAAACTGAGTGATTTTGATTGTTCTGCCGCCATCCTTCTCAGCCCACACGTCATGCATGCTTGCTTTATTGACAGCATTCAAGAGCGTTTGCTACAAAGACCGCAAATAATTCTCGCAGCGACGTTTGGCTTTACGCTCGGCTCTGATCAATCAGTTCGTCAGTTTTTAAAACAGCGAATGATGGTTCTGTTCCTCCCACAGTGTATGATCAAGTCTCGCTAGCATCTTAAGAAGCGCGTACTATCGAATCTAAATGTAAACTAATGGTAATGACGCAGTATGCAGATGCCCCCCCCCCCCCCCCCTGATGTGGGCTCCCGCGGCGCGACATAATAAATGCAGTATGTAAAACGCATTAGCATTTTAAATGACGTCGTTACGCGCTGTCTGGGAGGACGCTCGCGATTGAATTATTAACGCCATTTTTCCTCTCGCTACATTTAATGTTAAAAAAACGGACGGGTTGCACTCCGGGAGTGCCGGCAGAAGTGAAAACTAAAAGTGCACAACGCACTTCAAACAGCATTGAAATGCATGCTGCTTTTCTAGATTGCGCTTTAATAAAAATACGTAGATGCTGATTTCTTCAACAAAACAAATGCCTATCTTGCAAAATATCCATTTACACCTTACCATGACGTCTTAATGCGATTCAATTCCGATTCAGTTTAGGTTCACTCGCTGTCATTTTTAGTTTATTCGCTTCATTACAATTTTGTCACTGTCGTAAATTGAATATTGTTAGTAAAAGAGGTTCTGGGATTGACAAACAATATTCATTCAACAATCCTTAATTAATATTGCATACGATATTTCACTCAATTTACCAGGAGCTAATAAACACCGAGAGGTGTAAGTAACAAGGCCTGTAAATTGTGTCGGCCCTGAGGCCGGTGTGTCATTGTGTGCTCATGTTAATTTAATTTGGCGGTCGTGCGCTCGCGGCCGGGTAATGCGTCCCTACCCGGCGAAAGCACCTCCCGGTGGAAATTATTTAAATTTTAAAGCATGCCATTACGTGGTAATTATGTACAGTAATAATTAAATATAATCTCACGGGCTTAGTACAACTAGAACCCATAGTTGTAGCTGTGTGGGCGTATCTATTCGGGTTAATTAACACGTCTAAGCAATCCATATTTGATATCCTGAAAGTTGGAGCTGTTTTCGTCGGGGCCGCAATAACATTACGTTTCATAACCGGTTGCTGCTAACCGGATTAGGAGTGGGATCCGGCAAAGTGCTTCCTTTTTTCACCGGCGGCTTTCTGGAATTTTAATGAGTCCACCAAACTTTTAATTAATTCACCGCTTAAAGTTACTTTAAATATTTTAACATGAAAAATCGTGTCATAAAATAAAAGTTTTGTTTCGAGCGAAACGCTACCAGTAAATAATTTAGGAGGCGCGAGGCGCGGAATTAGGCTGCGAATTTTGAACAGGACGCTATATTGTTAGCTACAACAAAGCTGCAGCGCGAGCTGAAGCTGACTGAAATTATGCCATCTTTTTAACCGAACTCATAAAAGAGTATCCAAGTATTATTAGGTCCAGCGCGCCTATAGCGATTTAGATATGACTTCAAATTTAGACACTGAAATTATGTTCTAATTTACTTCAGTGGCAATGCAATAAAATTGTTTATTTTATAAACCAACGATCTCAATTCAGCACTTTGGATAAAGAACAATGTTAATTTCTTCTAAAAAGTCGTTAATTGGTGTACCTACGAGTGAACGATTTTTGGATTTCAGTATCTTAGTTCAAGTTTTCGGTCACAAATTAAATCTCGAACGCGTAAACACGAACACTATGGCTGATGAAACTATTTGTTGGTATTTCGTTGTGCTAATAATTATAAGCAAAGTAATGGAGACTTCAACGAGAACGCGTTCAAAACTTTTGTCGTGTCTATAATTTACACAAAGGCTCTGATTCTTGTGATTTATTTTAGGTCAAACAAAACTGCATCTCTTTGAAATACTGCATTCCTTTGCAGCGAGACAATCCGATTACGAACATACCGAAAGAAATTAAAAGTTTCCAGCGGACTGCGCGGAACTGCAACATTATTTCAAAATGGCCTCGAGCAACGACTATCTGTGTTTCTTAGGTTTCAATTAAATAAACGTCTTTGACTCAGTTCCATACAGGAAAGTTCAAAAGCAAGAAATAACTGAGTGCGCTCGTCGTTGCTATTGTGCGGTTCGAGAACGGTATCACAAAACTGCCAAGTCGACATAGCGTTTTGATCGAGCGAGCGCAAACGGCGATGAAAGCGTCTTCGCTTCAGCATGCATTCCTCTGTCCGACTGTCTGTACTCCTCTACAACTCCCATTTGTTTAATAAAACTCATGAGTGTGAGCACGTTTAATAATTATAAAAGTAGGTAACTGCTGTTTAAATAGAAACACTCGATTCCGTAAAATGCCTAAACGAGAGTTGCACCAATTTACTTTTTTTATATTAAAGCTGACAAAGGAGCATGCGTTCCACCTAATGTTACCTAAGTGATCACCGCCGCTAATAGACACCTACAGTACCTAAGTACCATTAAGACTGCTGGTGCGTTGTCGGCCTTACAAATAGTGGTACTTTAACAGTAACATTAATAATACTAATCGAAGATTTTGGCGTATATTTTACAGAAACCTGTGAATTATAATTATGTCAAAATCGATGGTTATGGTTGATGTTACTGTTAACGTAACTTGGTGCCGCTCACACTAAAAACGAACGAACGGGTAGGTAAAGTTATAATTGTCAGTCCAGCGCAGCGCAGAAGCAGGTCATGTTTAACATTAGTGTACGAAATATACATGGGCGCTGTGCACGTCGCCTACAGTGTACAAAACTGTAATGTAATAAGCTAAAGGCAACTCCCGTCATAACTGTTTCGTGATACAACGTGTTCCAGCCCCTCGGGTCTTTGCTCTCCTGGTAGACCGACAGCTCATACACCCACATCTTTCTTTCTCCTTGCGGTGAATGTAAATTTTCAGAACATTTTTCCTTGCTATTCTGGATTCTTGGAACTGCTTTAGAAGGATCGTACGAAACGAGAAGTATTCATTGTTTAATAATAGATAAGTGTGCTACCCCTTCTTGGAATACGTCTGAATCTGAACCGATAAACGTGGGCATAGAATGAACAATAGCATTGCCGGAAGGCACGGAACGTATTCGATCAAAATCAATCGTGAACGAATTCCCCGAACGAGTCCTGAAAAGGAAACCTTAAAGAACAAATACCCAGTTAGTTTACTTGCGACTTAGAAAACTATAGACATTTGATCATTCTCTTTTTTGTAATAGCCTGACTTTTCCTATCAGGGTCCTGAGTCGCTGCTCGATTCAATAGCAGTGCTTTGTTGAGCAGTTTTCTCTGTCTGTTTCAATAATAAAATAAGATAAGATTTTTCGACAAATAGGTCTTATAAAACATTATTTAACCTTATTATGTAATTGATGTTCTAAGGCAGGGGTCGGCAAGTAGTTTTAGGTGGGGTCCGGATACTGTGGGAAAATTTTAACGAGGTCCAGAAAAAACATGTGATAACACGTAGACCTTTTATATGTATTAATTGATACTTGGTATAAAATACATTACAATATTTCGCGGTCCGAGATTCGACCTTTCGCGGTCCGCATACGGACCGCGGTCCGCCTGTTGCTGACCATTGTTCTAAGGAATCTATTACCAATAAACTCGATTTGTATTGAGTACCTAGTTAGTGAGGTGCGTGTGAAAGAATGTAAAATACTCACATACCTAATACTTTAGGAGGTTGGCTTTGGATTTTCGATTATATGCGATTTTAATCAATTACTTAATTACACATAGTAACATTTCTACCACAGCAGGTATGGGACCTGCTATGTGTAGGGGTATAGCACGCATCACGGAATGACGGGTTCGATTCCCGGCCATAGATTTACTTTTCGGATTTTTCTATGTGTGCTAATTTTCAGTGACATTTAGAAATACACACTTTCCTTATTGAAACCGATAGTAGTTGGCCTCTTGCCGGCGGTAGATAAGCTACCAGCAACCACGCACTAAGCCACTTGTTACCTTTTATATACACCCCCTTGCAAAAAAAAAACGGGCACCCATGGTTTTTGTATTTCATGTGCATAAAAGCTTACTTTCTAAGCTTTAACGCCTAAAAATCTGAAAAACTACAGGTGCTCGATTGTTTTGCAAGGGGGTGTAAAATGGTGTCGATCTGAATGGTCGATTCCAAAAAGCTATGTTATAGATGTGTAATTAGCTAGCTACAGCAGTATGCTTAGTTTAGTTTTGCGTCACCAAATAAGTTTCACACGCGTTTGCGTTAGAAGGTCAAATACTACGAGAACGTTCGAGACATTTTTCGTGTCAAAAGCTTACACTACAGGGTCTGTACATAACATTTTGCGGGTGGTAGGGCCTTGTGCAAGGTCCGTCCGGATCGCTACCACCATCTTACTCGCTAATCCTGCCGCTAAGTAGCAGTGCTTGCACTGCTGTGTTCCGATGTGGAGAGTAAGACAGCCGGGGAAATTACGGGCACAAGAGGCATTGCATCTTAGTCCTCTAGGTTGGCAACGCATCTGCAATCCCTCCGGGGTTGCGGGTGTCTATGGGCAGTGGTGATCACATACCATCAATTATACTTCACTTGTTCTTCCGAGAGATTATATTAACTTGTAGTAGTGTCCTCGTACGGCCGTTGTCACAATATTTAGAGTATCTGCTCAAAAAACCTGCATAAAACGGAACGAAATTTTTTCCTTACCCCCACCGTATACCGATCGCACCTAAGCCGACCGGTGCGCTGCCATGTCATTTCTTTGTTCTTGTGCGCCGTTGTTCACACGCATATACAATGACAAGACCAAGGAGGCGAAGGCGATCAGTACGGATAACATCGGAGTCCGAGACATCGGCACCGGAGCGATCTCCGCCCAGAAAACGTCGGAGGATCATTTCTACAGATTCATCGGAGCCTGACAACGAAATCCCAAATGGTAAGTAAAATTAAACAAGTATTTGACGCTGTTATTATCGTATGTTGCAAGTATTGTCTGGATGGCATACGCAACAAGAATATACAAGTTGCAAGTATTGTCTGGATGGCATACGCAACGAGAACATACAAGTTGCAAGTACTGTCTGGATGGCATACGCAACTATGTAGTTACCTACAACACGAAATAAAAATACATCAAGCATTATCATGGCAAAAGTGTGCATATTATACATGTACACACGGGCACGTACACAGTGGTCGTGACCTAATTACGTTGCAAGTGACGACTGTATGTCTCACGCAACGAATAAAACGGGTAACTACCCTCAAATTATTATTTTTTATTTTGTTCAAAAATTGTTCGTTAATTCCAGTTGCCACGAATGAACAATCGAACGAGGAAAATACGGATGATATCTTTTCACTGTTTGGTGAAGATCCGACCCTAAATAAGGAATACAGTGAGGATATTCACGCACATCTAGCGGTAAGATGGAACCACATACTGGCAAAAGGTATAAAAAAGGACCAGCGCTCAGATTTACTGAAAAAATATCTACCACCGGCAAATTGCCATTTTATAGATGCGCCTAAACTGAATGACGAGATAAAGGCTGCTGTTCAAGATTCATCATTGAAGCGAGATGAAAAGTTGCTAGCTAAACAAGCGCAACTCGGAGCAGGCATCACTTGCATCGGCAAGGCGCTAGAGGGCGTTTTTAAAATACCAGACAAACAGCTGCGAGATCAGATTATAAAGCACTTGGGTGATGGAGGAAAAATATTGTGCGATTTACATTACTTGGAGACAATTACAAGAAGGTCTTTGTTAGCCCAAGGGTTGAATAAAAATACTAAAGAAGCCGTGAAAAATTTAACACGCGACAAGCTTTTATTTGGAGAAAGTCTCACCGAGACGTTAAAAGCTGTCAAGGCATGTTCAAGATCAGCAGGCGAAATTAAAAATAAAGCTTCACGACCACCACAACGTGGTCCTAGTGAGAACGTCGCCGGAGCCAGTACGTCGAGGACAACTTTAAACTGGAGGGGCCCGTCGCGTCGACCAGCAGCGTACGCGCCGACGACGGCGGGCGGGTTCCGCGAGCGACGCCCCGCCGGCGCCGGCGCGCCGCCGCCGCGCCGCCTGCAGCCGGCGCGAGCCGCGAGGGCGCCGCCGCCAGCAGCGAGGCGATATTAGCGGACACTCAGGTACTCGCAGGTAGAATTCGACATTTCTACCCACAATGGCAAAAAATTACTAACGACGCGACTATATTGTCATGGGTAAAAGGATTCAAAATACCGTTCTCTCGAGTAGTTTATCAGAATGAACCTCTTATTACTCGGCCCCATAATGCCGAAGAGGACAAATACTTTTTACACGAGATAAAAAAGTTAATTCGGAGTGGTGTAGTAAATAAATGTTTACCTTGTAAAAACCAATTTGTTTCTAGAATATTTTTATTGGATAAACCAAATGGTGAGAAACGAATGATTCTGAATTTAAAACACCTGAATAAATTCATAGATACTTCTCATTTTAAATTAGAAGACCTCAGAACCGCAATAAAATTATTAACCCAAAATTGCCACATGTGTTGTTTAGACTTGAAAGACGCATATTATTCCATCAATATCGATGCAAGTCATAGAAAATTTCTTCGATTCCAATACAAGTCTCAACTGTATGAATTTTCTGTTTTACCATTTGGTTTAAATGTTGCGCCTTTTGTTTTCACTAAGTTGATGAAACCAGTCATGCAGCACTTGAGGCGTCAAGGTCACCTGTCAGTCATCTATTTAGATGATGCATTGTTACTAGCTGATTCATATGAACAATGTGAAGAAAACTTATGGGCAACCATTGATCTATTTGAATCTCTAGGTTTTATCATAAATTATGAAAAAAGTCAACTGATACCGAGCACGACTAGTAAATTTCTCGGTTTTATATTAGATTCGAATAATCTTTCTATCATCCTTCCAGATAGTAAACGTAGTCTTATAAAAACCGAATTGTTAAAGCTGAATGATTCAAAAATTTGTACAGTGAGATCATTTGCGCGGGTAATTGGGCTGCTTTGTTCGGCATGTCCAGCTGTTACATACGGCTGGGTTCACACTAAGCTATTTGAAAGGGTTAAGTATTTACAGTTGAAAGATGTAGAAGACTATGATAAAACCTTCACGATTCCAAAATATTTAAATGACGATTTTACTTGGTGGTTGAGCCATATTGACCACTCAGTGAGTTTTATACGTAAAGCTAATTATGCTGTTGAGATATACTCTGACGCCTCGATGAGCGGCTGGGGTGCGGCTTGCGGCAGCAACACTGCTAACGGACTTTGGTCCGCTGACGAAGCCAAGAAACATATTAATGAGTTAGAGCTTATGGCGGCTTATTTTGCTTTGAAAATTTTTGGTAAAAATTTTAATGATTCAGAATTGCTTTTACGCATTGATAATAAAACTGCCATTGCGTACATAAACAGGATGGGTGGCATTCAGTATCCACATTTAAATAAAGTTTCGCGAGACATATGGGAATGGTGTGAAGCTAAACACAACTTCGTATTCGCTTCATACATAACGTCAGCTGATAATTCGGTCGCTGACTTTGAATCCAGACAAAATAACGAGGATACTGAATGGCAGCTCAACAATCTAGCTTACAGAACTATTGTACAGAAATTAGGTGAACCCGAAATTGATTTGTTTGCCAGCCGCCTAAACCACAAATGCTCAAAATATGTCTCTTGGCATGGAGATCCAAATTCTATAGCTATCGACGCATTTACGATAAATTGGAAAGGATTTTTATTTTATGCGTTTCCACCCTTCTGTTTAATTTTAAAGGTATTATCAAAAATCTTAGCGGAAA
The DNA here is from genome assembly GCA_932294345.1 of Pandemis cinnamomeana. Taxonomy (NCBI): domain Eukaryota; kingdom Metazoa; phylum Arthropoda; class Insecta; order Lepidoptera; family Tortricidae; genus Pandemis; species Pandemis cinnamomeana. The sequence continues at coordinate 12,689,365 of OW028721.1, forward strand.
CCGCCAGAGGCATTGTCGTGGTACCAAACTGGCCCAATCAACCGTGGTTTCCCTTATTTCATCGTTTACTTGACTCTGAGCTCATCTTCCTACATGCTGATCCAGGCTTGTTATCATCTCCTTCCAGGGCCCAACACCCGCTCCACAAATCCCTGTCTTTGATGGCAGGAATTTTATCCGGGAAGCGTTAGTAAGAAGAGGAGCTCCTATAGAAGCGTTAGATATACTATTAGATTCTATTTCTATAAATACCTTCAAACAATATCAATGTTGTTTGAAAGAATGGTACAATTTTTGTAACCAACACAGTTATGATTACTTCGATTCGTCACCATTGATTATTTTGAAATATCTTACATCAATTTACAACAAAGGTAGTAAATATGGTACTCTGAATACTCATAAGTCGGCCTTGGCACTGTTGCTAGGCCGACAAGTGAACGAAGATTTAATTTCTAGATTTTTAAAAGGAGTTTTTAGACGAACTCCTACTGTGCCCAGATATAATTTAACGTGGGACACATCTATTGTGTTGAATTATTTAAATACATTACCTAATGAAAATATTTCTTTGGAAACTTTCTAAAAAACTTATTACGCTTTTAGCATTAGTGACAGCTCAACGAATGCAGACTTTGTCGCTTATGAAAGTATGTAATATTGAAAAAACGGACACCAAAATATGTATAAAAATTCCAGATTTTATAAAAACTTCTGGTGTAAACAGAACTCAACCTGTCTTGGTGTTACCGTTTTTTCTGGAAAATCCGGAAATTTGTCCGGCAAAGACACTAAATTGTTATTTGGACAGGACAGAAATTATAAGAAAAAACACTAATGTTGAGGAATTATTTGTTAGTTATAAAAAACCTCATTCCAGAGTATCATCACAGACACTTAGTAGATGGATAAAGCTAATGCTCGAAGAAAGCGGAATAAACACATCAGTGTTTAACGCTTACAGTACCAGGCATGCTTCGACTTCTACAGCGCAAAGGTTAGGAGTAAATCTTCAGTTAATACGAAGAACCGCTGGATGGAGTGGAACATCTGAAGTTTTCGCTAAGTTCTACAATAGACCGATCATTGATAATACTCTGGTTGAGGAAAATTTTGCTAGGTCAATTCTGTCCCAGGTTGATACTTAAATGTATTTCATGATCATGATTGATTAGTCTTTCAAAAATAATGTGCGACTTGTATGATTAAAATAAGGTTGATTAGTTTAATATTTATTTTATTTATTGCTCTGAACATCTACAAGTTAATATAATCTCTCGGAAGAACAAGTGAAGTATAATTAACTATTAAAAGAAACTTACCTAAGGGAAGTTCAATAGTAATTATACGAGCTTGTTCTTCCGAGAGATTATGACAGGATACTCCCACCCGACCCGACCCATATTATTATTCCATTTAATAAAATAAATATTAAATGCGGAGATTAATTCTTTAAACTCTATGACATGGCAGCGCACCGGTCGGCTTAGGTGCGATCGGTATACGGTGGGGGTAAGGAAAAAATTTCGTTCCGTTTTATGCAGGTTTTTTGAGCAGATACTCTAAATATTGTGACAACGGCCGTACGAGGACACTACTACAAGTTAATATAATCTCTCGGAAGAACAAGCTCGTATAATTACTATTGAACTTCCCTTAGGTAAGTTTCTTTTAATAGTTAAGTGACCCACTTGCTCGTTTGCCTTCCTATTCACATAAAAAAAAAAAAAAAAAAAACAGTTATCGTCGAGCCGGCGACTACACGTTGCCACGTGAACAGTCGCCGGCAACGTGTTTTCAATAAATCATCAAGATTGTCCGCTCTGGCTCAATGAAACTCCATCGCGACATTATTATTCCAAAAAAGCGGCATGAGCTTCAATGAAGCCAACAAATACAGAATATGATCGCAGTACAGTCCGTTTAATTAATCCGGCGCGCGGTACACGGCGCCGGGATGAATTCAATATTAAAATTGAATATCGCGAGAGTGGTTCGTTTGTTTGCGGCAATTTATCGCGCGGGATATCGGGTCCGCCGCGGCCACCAAATAAGCAATTATTGTGACTTACGGATAAAGTTGCTTTGCGGTGCGACAAGGTGGCGTATATTAATAGATTTGTTTGCTTCCATGCTGGTCTGGGAGTAAAGAAACAGATGGCGTAGCGAAAGCGTAGATGGTAAAAGCCCTTCGAATGGGCATAGGAATCATGTTATAGGCGATGCGGCTAGCTACCCATCACTATTATCACTAGAAGAGCAGCACTCAGAGAGGATTTTGCAAATTGTCCACGGGATAAAAGGACGGGATAGGAAATAATTACCTAATATTTGAAGAAATGAGTGGATGAAGGTGGTATGTCACTTCGACGTTATCTGCGCGGACGAAGTCGTGGAAAAAAGTAAGTAAGTAAGTAAGTAAATGATTAAATGAAACATTTGCGAAAACATGAACTGCCCCTCACGCCTGCGAGCGAGGAAGCGACAGCAAACAACAAGAAAATTAAGTAGAAATGTCATGGACGTCTGGAGTCATCAAACTGAGACTTAAATATAATCAACATCGAAATCGAAAAGCAAGGAAAGACCACAGCACTAAACATACCTCTCGCTTTATTAATTATGTCAAATCCATTACAGAAAATGCCGTTGAACTTCACAGTACATTATAAACTTCAAAGAAATCTCAAAACTTGTCAAAGCGTGCACTTGACAGATAAGAACACTTTGCAACTGTCATCTGTCATCCGCGCGTCACCGGAGCGGCGATGACAGGTGCGGGGGCGGGTAATTGCAGTTTTGTAAAGTTCATCCCATGCGACGACCAGGGGCGCCGAAGTGATCAGGAGATTCACGGCTTTAGATGCGGCTTTCAGGGGATTTTCTCTAAGTGAAAAAGTTCAAGTGGTATATAATGTAGAGCGCAGAGCAAATCTCGTTCGATTCTGCCAATGAGAGCGTATCGGCATTTAACATTTGTTAAAGCTTCTTGTGAAAGTTATGGCAAATAAATAAATTATAAATCTAATATCGAACTTTACCGAAGAGCAATCTATATTCGCGCAGATCGCAAAGTAAGTCGTTATATTTACGAAGTAAATCCGAACTCTTGCTTTCTTCTGCGCTCCGCGTAAGCGCCCAGACGATTTATCTCCGCAATTAAGTGCTCCCAACAAAATTGAATTCAAACTTTGTCCATTCGAAACCGAACAGTGGAAAAGCGTTGTTATTTGTACGCCGAGAGTGCTTAAATGATAGGTATGTTGGCTCCTCGAGGAGCCGCCGGGAATGGAGTTTTAATAAACGTGGAATGCTGTAGAAATGTAATTAGATTGGCTTATTTCTTAATTTCAGTTGTAGAGACCCGACGCAGGCGTGGCTATTGCTCTTCTGCGTCAGTATGGTAACAAGTTATACAGATACCTCTGTCTGTATAAGTGTTAAAGAGGAATACTGTCCGGCGGAATTTTGGACAGTTAAAGCCTAACGAAGAGTGAATATTGATGCGATAAATCACGATAAGAAAAACCGACTTCACACAGCTCAGTAACGTGTATACATACATCTTATTTATTCTGCTAATTGCTAAAAGCATTCTTGAAAAAATGAAGTAATTTATGAGTTTTGAATGTGAAAGTGGTGAACAATAAAAGCTAATGCAGGCACCTGGCGCGTGCGCGAGTCGCGCATTGTCGGAGGACGGATTATAAAACTTTAAATTGGTGTACGTGGGGTACAGGCCAGAGAGACGAGCCTCTACATCAACGTGTACATTTTGAATAAACAGCGCTAAAAGTAAATTAACGTATTTGACCTTTCTTCTGCCTAACGCTGGGCGCTAATGCGCTAAAGAATAAGAAGAAGAACCTTCCAAGACATCCTTTTAAAACTTGTTTTGCATACCTACATTTTGTACTAGATCTCGCACAGTGTCAGCAAATCGTTTCTGTTTGAAAGACACCCGTACACGCGTTTTCCGTTGAAAAGTAAGCGGGATATTTTTGTATTAAGAATGATTATTTTTTTCTTCATAATAGTATTAAGTAAGTAATCACCAGTCATGCACAAAATGCTACTGTGCTTGCGTAAGAAGTGTTTCACGTCATTTGCGACCGTTCAACCCAAAAAAACATGTTATAATTTTTCATAGTCTGCCCTCTCTGAGTTGTAAGGATTTTGGCTTCTGCACCAACCCGCGCTCATTGTGTCCGCCTCAATTATGTTCGCTTGGTCTTTGAATAAATAATGTCGTGTGAAGTTAGGCGACGGCGTGGAAGTGACACTTGCCACACGTGTTTTGAATTATAATACTCCTTATTCTTGGTAGCCTGGTACAACTGCAAAGTTTTTAAAATGAGCATTATTATTATTTACATTATTTTTAAATAGAAATCCCCAGTTCTTTTGATATACGCGGTAGCATTAACGCCTGAAAATATTCAATGTTGCTGGCTCTGCTGCGGCCTCAGCGGAGGACTTCAAACGCCGAAAGTATAGCTCGCTTGGAGGCAGCTATATTTTCGAGGCGTTTGGAGTCGAAACTCTGGGGCCATGGGGGCCAAGCGCGCGCCGTGTCTATAAAGATATCTCGGCGCGCCTTATAGAGGCCTCCCGTGACCAGAGGGCTGGCCAATATTTCGCTCAGCGAATAAGCATTGCCATACAACGTGGCAATGCTGCCAGCCTTCTGGGCACCCTCCCCATTGGCGGCGATTTGGGAGAAATTTTTTATCTTTAATAATAGTTTTAGGTAGGTTTAAGTTATTTTTAAGTTTTGACTGTTATTTATTGTTTTCTTTTGCTGTTTTAATAAAAATTAACTTTTTATAAAACTTGATGTACGATCACTGGCAATAATAACAACGGATATAACAAAGTAAACATCTGACATCCTCTACGAATAGAGTTGCTTCAGACGATGCTGTATACGATAATATTTCTATTGGGTGTAATTACTTACTACTTGTTATAGGAAAGTATTGTTCAGAAATTAACGATTGACAAACATAATTTCCTTAAGTGTTTTTTTTTAAGATTTTGTCTTACAACTTAAACAGTCACAAGGCATATCTTGAACCCAGAATTCAAGTTATGTATAAGGCAAATTATTAGTTGCAGTTTGCCAGCATATTGATCTAGATAAGGCCTGAGTTGTGGTAGTATTTACGAGTGAAAACTGTGGAAGCTTAAACATTTGATAGATATTTACGTAAGTTATATTTTTTATGACTAGCAAAATTTTTATGTGTCAAACGAGTTCGGCTAATAACTGAGTATAGCAGTCAAGTTTGATTTGTGTAAAAAGCCCTGTTTTTGTCTCTCCTTGGGCGGGCGCGTGTCGGCGCGCCGCCGCGCCCGCCCGGCGCCGGCCCGGCAGCCTCCGCGTCGACTGATATAAAAACTATTAAAAAACTGAGGACGCGCGAAAGCTATTGTTTTGTCATAACAACTGCTGTTTTCCTAGTATCTCATCACCCTATATTGAATACGATCTCTTTAGAACAGATGAATATTATTAATCCACTATATTATGATTGTTTGAGTAAATAAATCGGATATGAAGATTTGGGCTGGTAATGATTTCTCGTCGTAAGACGTTGGTGCTACAGAGACTTAATCAGTTACCTTTGATAAGGATAGGTTAAATTTTGTAGGGTCATTATCAGTCAAATGAAACAAAATGACGGTAGAAAAAGATGGTAATTGCGGCTTTGATAGCAGCATGAGAAACTCCGTTGTTATCGTGGCCTTCAATAAGGCAGTTGACGTGCTAGTGCGAGTGTAAATCGTGTAAACTCATCGAACCAATGAGAAACGATTTATTGGTCGATTGTGATCCTGATGAATGCAAACAGCTTTCCTGGAGCCGCCTAGTTCATTCTTAATCATAAAAAAACAACATGTATTTTAAATGAGCCCAATTCGAATGAGACAGGGTTCAGTCGCACCCGGCTCGCGAGGTTGTTTGATTCCACTGCAAACGAACCAATTCAAAGGAAACTTTTAATGAGACTCTCAATCAATAGACTCCCAATTATTACTAACTATAATACCTATAAAACTGTAATTAACAGACGAACTGACAGACAACGCATAGGTTTAAAATCGGTGCAAGATAAGTGTAGCAGACTTATTTCTCAATTGTTATTGATGTCACCTAAAGGGGATTTTAGGAAAGGTTGTATTAAGTACTAACAGTTTTTCAGGACTTTCCAAAATTTCCAAAGGATAAGAGACTTGAAATATTTCACAGAACTATAAATAAGAAGCTTGTTCCCCGTACAAAACCAAGTTACATAACCGGCACTGGTGAAACCAATTCAGGATGCTTAATTTGGAAATTCAGTTTTGGTGCGGCGGGCCACCCCTAAGCCACGAACATGTTTGTGTTCATTTAGAAATAGTCTTTATTTTACCTTAGAATGTCCTCGTAATGTAGAATAGTTATGTACGGGGAACAAGCGAAATAAGAGGAATATCCTGTCCTGTGACGTATTCCTTGAAGATTTTAGAGGCACTAAAATGGGAGTTTTCAACATTATTACAGGATATGGAATCACCTCGTCCAGTTGTCCCTTTCTCCCTGTATTCTTCCGACAGGGATACAATCAGACGTTAGAATGAAGCAATTTATTTTCTCAATCAAGCAGAAAAATTTGACCGCAAATAGCGACTGATCGAATCAAATTTTAGTTTAATGCTACTCAATCGTTCTTAAGTTTTACCAAAAGTTAAGACTGCGGAAGGAGCCTAGCATTGGCCGTTGCAACTTGCAACAATATTTCCACCAATCAACGGGCTTACCCGCAGCTCCCGCCTGACGTCTCCATCCAGTTTAATACTCTGTAAACTAACCCCCGGACGTGACTGTGGTAGGCTTACCCTAATACCTTCTCGTGCCTTCTCTTGCCCTGGTAACAAGGGTACTGAAGCGACCTAAAGTTCTTTCATTCCACTATGAAACCATCAAAATATTGAATGGTTTCACGGTGTTGTTATGTTTGACACTGCAAATGGCAAGCTACATTTATGTTTAAAATAATGTGTAGTGTACGTGTATATCACCACAGGAACGCCCGTAAACTATTCCATATTCTCAGTTTTTTGTGACTGAGATCCTTATGATATTCAAGTCGTCATTGAAACTAATAAGTCGTCTTGCTCGCAACCAGTAGATTATTAAAGAGAGTAAAAGGAATGGCAATATAAACTTTGCTATTCCATTTCGAAACTGTATTTAAAACGATGTTTGTTGTCTGATGGGTTTACTGTTTCCGTTTGATTCTTTAATACTGATGTTGCCTTGGTCGCGTGTGCATTGAAGCGCACTGATTATAATCATAGATTTTTTTAATCCAAATCTAAGTAAAAATTAAGTGTGAGAATGTATAAGCAACATTTTGTTTTTATCACAACCAAAGCACACCTTGAGTGAAAAGAGGTTATCAATTGATGAACGACGAGAACCAGGAATCCATAAGACGCGGGGGCTCTATTGAAGCGCTTTATAAGCATAAAAGAACACGCTCGCTCACGGCAATGCGGGTGCGAAACACTTAGCTCGTGTTTATTCTGTAAAAAGCCACGAGAGTAACACGGCCATTCCCGCGCTCGCTCGCCGATCGTTTGGCTCTATAACGTTGAAGGGTGAAAGAAAACGGTTCTGCCTTGGATACTCAAACTAAATAAAAACCGATTGTCTGCAAGTCGGTTTACGAACGATAGTTTTACGTGATAACGTCATAAAGAAACATATAACTGCTAGATCTGACGTCACGCGAGAAGATCGTGCCTCTCTATCGCTTGTTTCGCGCTCTCGCTTGCACTCTGACGGTACGCGGAACGTAACGCAATGAGTCATGCTTTTTCGTGAGTGCAGCCGGCGTTCATAAGTAAAGACGGAAAATTAAAACTACGCCTTGCCGCGGGCGCGTGAGCATAGCTCAAGTTTTATAGCAAAATTCGGATGCATTTGTGTGAATGCAACTATACAGGGCAAGGTGTAATGTAAACCATCCCCACTTTGCCGTTCTTAGGTTGAAATGAAAGTCGGCCAAGTGCATATATCCACGTATATCCCTGGAAGAGTGGCTATTTCATAGAGATATTTACGCGAACACAGGGAATACCTTTTTTAACGTTATGAAACCCTACAGCCTCCACTAAAAAAAAAACATCAATGTGAACAATTCAAACATTTTAAACCTTAAAACCCGGTTGAAAGTAAAGCAAACAGCCGACATAAAAAAACACTGAAAAGAAATGAGACTCAATTCAATCCACAATAAAAGCGACAATAAAAATAAACTCCGCAAACAACAGTTCTCCGACCTATTCCCAATGCAAGGCGAACACACTTAATTCAATAAAACCATAGATATAATTCCCCGCCGGGCAATAAAGTTTACACACTTCCCTCTTACTATTCCCCTAAATGGCCTTACTTTAGGTACAAGCGTACGTGGACGAAAATGGATACCAGGAGTGCAGATAATACGCGGAGATGGGTAATGAAAATAATCTTGAAAGTTTTTTAATTATCGCCTGTGCAGGGACGGCCGGCGCGCCCGAGCGCGAGCCCGGCACCGAAATGATTTACGTCCTTTGTTCCGCTTCCACTAGCACTAGCTGATAGTTACAAATCATATGATATTTCCTTCTTTCTCTTATGAGCTGCCGGTGTAACTAAATTAATACAGTTGGTGCTGACAACAAAATAAATGGACAAAATCGGACAACATCATTTCGCTTAAAATAACATTTGAATTGTTGTTGTTTTCACCATCATAATACTCGCTGAGCAGATGATAAGATGTAAATCATAGATGTAATTATGATTCAAAAATTAAACTGATCCAAATTGATGTTGTTTAAGTAAGACGTGGATTTTTTAATTAGATACGGCATTGAAGTTTGGCTAAAAACATGACCATTGCGACATTGATGAAGAGTTCCAAGTCCTTTTCTCCCTTCCTTATAATTTGTACTTAAATACCTTCATTAAAATTAGTACTTTAGCTTGGCTACGATGTCGGTCGATATAGTTTGTTTCATTTAAAATGACGAAAAATACTTAAAACCAACATCTATTGTTTAATTGATATCTTCAAGTGGGGTTGTAAAACAATTATGCAGGTTTATCGGTAGGTACCTGTTTGTTCACGGTATACTTTGCGACTACCTGAATAATTGTTTTACAACCCCACTTGAAGATAACAATTAAACAATATATGTTGGTTTTAAGTACTTTTCGTCATTTTAAATGAAATAAACTATACCAACTAGATTCAGATCAATCGACTAATTATTTAGAAAATGGCTAGCAGTTCAAAGCCCACTGCATCTATTTATCTTAATTAGTTTTATAATTAGTAGTAGTTTTAGTTTTAGTATCTCTGCGTTATTTTTAAGTTGTGACTGTTTTTTATTATGATTTGTTTTTCTTTTCCGATAAATCATTTATCTACTAATAATACTATCGATAAAACACCGTTACAGTTTGTTTAGTTTATTTACACACATACACAAATCACGTCTTTACCCTTACGGGGTAGACAGAACATATGGCGATAAGACCTATGGGCCACGTTTAGCAACATAAATAAAAAAAAGCAAATAAATAAAATAAAATAATTTAAGTCTTAATGATGAATTAAACTTATATTTAAAAACATAACATAAGTTAGTTGTAAATACAATATACATACATCCATCAAATATTAGTAAGGCTAGTTGGCTTGAGGATCGACATGCAAATTAATTGATGCAAAATGTACACGAGCGACAGGATATTCACTGTTTAGCATGCATCGAGACCAGGCGAGTAGGAGCGCTAAGCGGATCGAATTAGCATTCTCATCCACCAGGCATACATAAATGTTTACAGTAAAAGTCATTATTTCGACATTATAATGTTAGAGATGACTATGGTCACTTAAAGTCAGATTCTCTCGTAAAAGAATAGGGAACGGAAGAATGGGGGAACTAAATATTACCATACGAGATTATTGCCATATGAATATCAATCATTTTCAGAATGTTTTAACTAGTACGAAGAAAGAGGCGCCCTCGTTTAATTTCTGTTATTTTATGTGGGAGTTTTCCACACGCAGTTCATCTTGATAGAGTGAAATTTTAATGCATTATGTCAGTTTAACTATCGTATGTCGAGCGATAGACATTGTTATATTTATAACGTGTTTGGGAACCAAAAATATTTAAGTATCTAAGACCCTTTCTTACTGGACGGCGTGCTACAGTTGCTTGATTATGAAATGAGATGTAATTTTAAGCGATGGTATTGATGGAGCTATATTTGAAAAAAAAAAACTAAATTGATGTTTTAAGCCGTATATATGATATTAAGCTGTGGAATGACAAAATAATTCATTGGTCGAGTATATACACACGCGTCCCCTTGTTCATGTGCCCTCTCTGAAATAGACGCTCGAAACGACTTTATAAGCAGAGTTAGCGAGGAGCTCGCCGAGAGTAAAAGTGGCCCCACTCCCGGCCAACTCTTGGAAACAAACCCTCCCAAACTTTGTGATCTAATATCAGTATTTGGGTCGATAAATATTAATTTTACTCGTCTCTTCTTGGATTAGTTTCTCGTTAAACAACCCAATCAAAACTACGTCGGATTATTATCAATATGATACGTGCTATTAGTCGCGCGGCGGTCCCGGCAGAATTAATTACAACTAATACGAGAAACAGTGTTTCGTATACATAATTAGGTAGATCGCGTAATATAATCCTTGTATCTTGTATACGCAGAGATCGTCTACGTGCGCCAATTATATTAAATGTGTCTCATCTCACAATCACAAATGGGTTATGCACACTGGTTCGATATACATTTTCTGGAGTGATCTGTCCATTGAAATATTTTAAATGTTCGTGATTTCCTCTCATAAAGAAAGACCTCTGTGATATTATCGTCCTAAAGATACAGCTCTCTGACCGAGAGGCAGATAATAAGCAGGGCATCAGAAATAGGGTTCCTTTGGCTACCAGTGAGTAGGTACGTAGTTTCAAAAAGCTACAGATCATTCGTTCAAATAGTATCACCATAAGCATTTCGAACGTAGGTAAGGTTTTTTACTAGACGCAAAAATGTTCGTTCGCAAAATATATTACCTATATTATTTTAATATTGGCCGCGACATACTCTATTTCCGGGTGTTTTGCCCTTCTATATTGCTAACGAACCCAAGACCAAACCTATCTAGTGCCTTAAACTGAGAATAAATGATATTGGTTAATTTTGCGAATGGAATATTCGCTTGTGGTAAAAAAATCCTAATGGAAAAACAACACAGTGAGAAAAAGTTAAGTGGGAAATTTTGCCCATGGAATAATTTTTTCGCTTCTAGTCAAATTCTATCTCCGGCAAATGGATCAAAACCAACTAGTTGAACAGCCAATCTGTAGTGCAAAGCGACTGAATGATAAGCTAATTCGGACAATTCCTCGTAACTTTCTGCATATTTAACACCATTTAAATCCAGTTTATACAAGTTTGGAGTGTATGTATGAACAACTCGCTGCAAGGGCCGTTTAACAAGTCCCAACAGAGCGATCGCAGGCCATTCATCTGCGCTAATTGAAAGCAGCTCGGCCGACCGCTCGCGCGGCGACGAGCGAAAACAACTTCAACACAAACTGTTCACTCTCGCTGTAAGTTGGAGGAACGATCCCTAGTGCGACTCTGCCAAGCAGAGATTGATTGCCGGCTTCAGCTGCATAGGAAGCTAGGTACCTGAAAAGTTCACGATCTGACCCAGTGCAGTTTTTTATTGGCGGCGTTCTTATTGGTAGTTTTTAGGCTTCCGTACCCAAAGGGTAAGACCCTATTACTAAGAATTCACTGTCCGTTCGTCCGTCCGTCTGTCACGAGGTCGTACCTCATGAGGCGTGATAGCTAAACAGTTAAAATTTTCACAGATGATGTATTTCTGTTGCCGCTATAACAACAAATACTAAAAACAATATAAAATTAATATTTGAGGGGGGCTCCCTTACAACAGACATCTTTTTTTCCGTTTTTATAGATCATGGTACGGAACCCTTCGTGCGCGAGTCCGACTCGCACTTGGCAGGTTTTTTACTCACACAACTATGGTGGACACGCAGGCTTAACAGCTACACGTTTCACCAAACATAGTACAGTCGCCATCAGATATATCGTAGCGGGCGAGGTCCTCAAATATTTCGAAGCAGCATAAATTTCAATAAATTCATTACATTAGATAAAGTTAATAACATGAGTCAGAACACGCAATTCGTTATAAATATAAGACCAGCTACTCTTCAATTAATTGGGAACGTTCAATGAGGTAAACATATCAGGAAGCACAGATCCTCAAAGGTATCGATGCCGTGAGGCTGATCGTAAAGACCTAAACATTTGTGGAAAATGAACCATACGTCTGTAATAATAGATTTAAATTCTAAACAAAACAGAACTATGGCTCATACGCCATGCCGAAATGAAAGATGTCTATTAGTACTCGTTTGCATGCATAATCACTACATAGTATCACTACATAGTATAAAACAAAGTCGCTTTTTCTGTCCCCAAATCCGTATGTATGCTTATATCTTCAAAACTACACAACGGATTTTGATGCGGTTTTTTTTAATAGATAGAGTGATTCAAGAGGAAGGTTTATTTATAATGTATAATACATGCATGATATACCTACCGTGCGAAGCCGGGGCGGGTCGCTAGTTCACTATAAATTAAACTGTTTGTTACAAATCAAATATTTTTAACCGACTTTAAAAAAAAGAGGAGGTTCTATGTTCGACTGTATGTATTTGTTATATTTATGATGAATTGCGTGTTCTGATGTTTTCATGTTATACTTATTTTATCTAGTGTAACGAATTTATTGAAATTTTATGTTGCTCCGAAATAACTATTTGGGGACCTCGCCCGCTGCGGTATACTTGATGGCGACTGTACATCATTATCATTAACAGATGCAGAAATACTGCCACTCATCAAACGCTCCTCGCAAAAGAAGCTAATCAACCGTGAGATAAAATAAAGGCAGCCGGCCCGCGACGAACGCGTCGTATATCTCACGCACTACGCTCATCCCGGAACATCATAAACCACAGCAAATAAAATGAAATAACAATGGAACTTGTTAAGAAGACCGTAAATCCGCGTTGATATGCCCCGGGCATTAAATAAAGAGCGCCAGAAGGTTATGAGGCCCGTGAACCGGTTATAAAAATGGTGATTTTATTGGGGTCGCACACTATCAAGGAGGTTTACCAAAGAAAGGCGCGCCACAGCTCAGGTGAAATTTCTTCGATAAATAATACTGGCCGCCCTTTGCCCGCGATACGTGCTCGGGTTTCTGCGAGCCTGGTGGATTCAGTGAACGATGTTTCTTATCTTATTGCGATGTGATTTTTTCATACTGAGTTCCTTTGACAAAAGTCAAATGGTTGCAAACGGCACTGGGAACAGCAACGATCAGCGGTTACCAATTAAAGGAAAGTTTCCTCAGTTCGCTTACGCCAGCACCTTTACAGAACTGGATACGTGAATTTAACCGGCGAATCGTGCCTCGTAATTGCAACAATGTTCACAATCGGCTTGAAAGAGACCGACACGACGGCAAAGTCGGCGAAAATGCTCCCACAAGAACTTTCATTTCACCTCGATCCAGGGAACAATTTGTGGGCGATGATTTACCGGAACGATATTTGTCGGCCGTATCCGGGCCGGCCTCGTCGTTTGCCGATCGCATCTACTGGATGCTGACTCAAATATTATATTCGGACGGGTCTACAGATATTGTTAACCGGAGTATACGAAAGAAAATCCTCCTTAATCTTGGTAATAAACGTCCCGAGGGAAATGTAAGTTATCTCCATAAATAGTGTCAAGGGATGATTAATCTAGCGTCAGGGTTCGAGAGGCTGCCGCGTGACAAATGGACCGCCCGAGGTACCGGCCGTCGAGCGTTAATCACAATTTTAAACTTGCTCCTGCGGCTATCTCGGCGACTTACGGCTTAAATCTCCCCGTTATCTTATACGCAAACAACTTTATTAACTTTCCTTATTTACCGTTGGCGATATTAGATAATTTCTTGCGATGTAAACAGGGATAAGTACTGCAGTAATATTCACCAGATGTTCGTCCGCGTTCGGATAGAACTGGGGCACGAGTGGAAGGAGGAAGCGTGTGCAGTGGACTGTCAAAATTACGTGCATACGTAGACTTGAGAGCGCTGAGTCGGCTACAACAGCCATATTAAACCGGCTTGTTTTTGACGTTCAGCGTCTTTCCTCTAAAAAGGGAAAGAAAGAAATCAATAGGTAGGTAGATACGAGTGTCTCGACCTCACCATACACGGAATTACGTCATGTGCGATATTTTTCTGTGAAGATGACCTAAATAGAATTATTAAAAAACAACTTGGGACCTTATGAGTAAATCTTAACACGTACTACATATAGTACCAGGGCAAATAATCACCTTCTCAGGTGTAGCGACAGCCTTGGTTATTAGGCGTCCAGCGGGTCGTAAGAGGTCGCGTATATTGGCCTCTGTCGGAAATCGCTCCCACCTGCGACCTTTGACAAATGGTGTGAAGGGGGTGTATTGACTGTTGATGCCCGTTTATATGGGTAAGTGTGACATAACATGATTCCTTGATGGGGTGCGCCTCGCTCCGAAATTCACGCACGAATGTCTTGCGCAAAAATGCGAAGGAAGCATTTCTATTTTATTCTCATAACAGTGCCTCTTGAATTTGAAAGCCTCAAATTCTGTTGAGAATGAAACCTTTCAAATGTATGTGTCAAGCACGCAATACGCGTTGAACTCGTGCCACTGCCAAGCTTTCAATATTATCTGTTGTGCGAAGATGATTGTCGCTTGGCATAGATTTCCTCATTACTGAGATCTCGGGTGCCCCGCCACCTCACTGTACCTACAGAAGAGTATAGATCAGTAGGGCTTAAACCAAATAAAGGTGTATGTATAACTTGGCTTGTTTTTTTAGTATTTTTGCAAGTAGTTTCAAACATTACGTATTCTTGTGTGTTTATTATATATTGGACTGTAAAAAATTTGCTTCAACTTCGACGCCGTAGACATCCCCAACCCCCGACAATTGTTTGAAGTGCAACGAGAACTTTTTAATTTATTAAAGTACTTTTTAGCTTTCAAGCTGGACTGGGAGCAAAGAAAAACATAGAAGGTATCAGTTCAAGTTATAGGGGGTGCGGCTAGCCACCCATCACTATTTTGATTACCCTTTCCACCTATACGCCCACAAACTTGCTAAACGTGGCCTTTAGGTCTTGCTACCTTAGGCTCTGTCTACCCCGTAAGGGATAAAGATGTGATTTATGTATATACGTACTTGTAGGCGATAGAAATTAATGACATCTTAGTTTTTCATAAACATTATATGAGCTCATTACGAAGTGAAATAAAAGCTGTAAAACAATGATCATTTATAAAAAACTTGAAATACCTACACGATATTTGCAGTCAAAAAAAGCAGCTGTTTATCCAGTGCTTCCCACACGAGACGCGACACGAGTCCGCGAGCGAGACAGCGAGCACTTGGCAGGCACTCCGCCGCCCTGCGAGACCTGCCACGTTACACATGCATTGCGGGTGGCAGGGCCTTGTGCAAGGTCCGTCCGGATCGCTACCACCATCTTACTCGCTAATCCTGCCGCTAAGTAGCAGTGCTTGCACTGCTGTGTTTCGGTGTGGAGAGTAAGACAGCCGGGAAAATTACGGGCACAAGAGGCATTTCATCTTAATCCTCTAGGTTGGCAACGCATCTGCAATCCCTCCGGGGTTGCGGGTGTCTATGGGCAGTGGTGATCACTTACCATCAGGTGACCCACTTGCTCGTTTGCCTTCCTACTCATATAAAAAAAAAAAAAAAAAACATACTTGTATGCTCCATCTACACGCCACCTTTCATAGAGAGCACAGTTGGATATTCCAGAATTTCCTAAAAATTTACATCAACATGTAAAACACTAAGGAAAAAAGTAGGTTGAGCCTGACTGGCGTTTTCAGTAATGATTGGAAATATTTTTATATTCGAAACGTGTTTTTCTGGTGTTTGAAAGTACAGAGAGCACTTGAGACGTTTGGTCGCTTCAGGCGTCGGGTCAGGTTTATCGCTTTCAATTGTAATTCTTTCAAAACATATAAAAGGAACGTTCGTTAAACGCCTTTTATTAATATACAAAAGCAAGCCTGAATCAGCTTTTCGTATATTACGTAACAATTAGAAATGCCTCATTGAATCAGGCGTTACTTTTACATTTGGTATATAATGGGAAGGAATTCTTTAAACTATGAATTGGCGAAAGTCAATGAAACAAATATGGGATCGTTGAAAAGAATAATTATGAAGTTTATTAATTTGTTTTTTGGCGACGGTTAGGACAGGTTTGTCTATGGACTCTAACAAAAATGTATGCAAATACACACATCTCACAATAAACGTCAACCTCTAACCCCTGATCTTTCCTCACATTGTAGTTGGAGAAGCAGCTGTGACGTAGTACGTTCCCTTAACAAACGTTATTGAAAGCACGGTAAGTCACATTATCCCGCGTAAAGCTACGTTTAGCTACGTTGCCGTGAGTAAATGTGTTATCCCCTTTCAAATCAAACTAATTACCGTTCACTAATCTAATCGCATCCCACAGACCAGCAATAACTACACCAGGGCGGCAGAGGCCCGAAGGAGCCTCGAGCGTTCCATTTCACGACTCAACGGGTGCAATTCCGGAGTCGATATCGAAAGGGACGTCTCGATGCGATGACGAATAAACGGCTTTCAGGGGCAAGAGTGTTCACACGATAAAAGGTTTGCCTTTCTACTTGCACGGCGGAAAACATATTAATCAAATGTGCCAGTAGATGGTGCACGCGAATAGCTTCCAGCGTTGAAAATTTTCGAATATCTTAATCGACAAGGGGAATTAAACGCGTGATCAGAATTATTAACAGTCCGCTTCTATCCCGTTTTCACATAGGGAAATACATTTGCTGTTACATCGTCCTCTCAAAGGAAACAATATACTAAAAATTTAACGTACATAACGTAGTTCTGAAAACATTGAAACTGCTGCTAAACCGGGTCGAAGTTATATAAATTCCCGCAATTCAGAGTAGTGTTCGAGAAGAATCTGCGCTCGTTTATTTCGACGAGACATCGTTTTGTCTCGAGCGCTCAAATCTAATGCAATAACGTTATCCCGCGCCATACAGCGATATACGGGGCCATATATTCTCAGAGGGGATCTCTAGATTTACACTGAATGCAGTCTTGAGCCCGAACAAGTTACGAGGCAACGAAGCAAATTATAAGTCCTCCAATTATTTTGTTTCACTATTTATCAAGACACGCTTGCGCGCTTGCAAAAGATGTCCCGCACGTCGAATGGAATTAAGTTGAGTGTGCGCCGCGGCCTTAATTAAAAGTTGGACCAAACGCAGTGGGAATGTGTACGTGTACACAGCACAAAAAGTTGGTTACGCTCGAGCTGACACCACTGTAATTGGAAAACACTCACTTCTCTTTTTTTTCAACGACACACTGTTCATGATATCCGTGTAATTTGGATGCAAAAATGCTGCCATTTCGAAGTAGAGAAACTTCTTGGAACAATATTCACCTTACTATCGAAGCAATGTTCAGAAAAATGTTCCAATTGTAAGACGAAGTTAGCGAACAATGTAGGCAAGTTAGCGAGGCGGCAAGTTCCGCGGCAACTTGCCTCGCGACACAGCCGGCGCGCACCTGGAGGGCTTGTCTAGGTGATATGCTCTGATAGTACATCGCAACTTTTTTGTTTAAGTTTTTGAGACAAGCCAGGTTGTCAACAAAAATTGAATTTCAAACTGATTTTTTAAAGGACGTTTGAATTATTATTTTCTGTAAAAGTAAATAAAACACTGATTAAACATGTCCATATAGAAACTGTGAACTATGCAACAAAAGTTTCGATAAAATATCCCGATTTTAGTTATATTTCCTTACATAGTCATAATGTTATTTAGGACACAACAATTTCCATTTGGTTACAATTTAATTCCGGAAAAACAATGAAGACGCAATAGCTCTTCCGGGGAAACAATAAACTAGTTTTACAAAGGTATTTTTCTTTCGGTTTTACCTTACTTATTACATAAGTGATTGATCGAATGCCTTCAACTTTGTACACACGGCAAGCACGTTCTATTACAAACGAAAACGAAAGACAAAAATACATAATGTCGAAGTCTTATCAGTTTTCGACTTCGCTGTGTGGACCGTCCTATTCGGAAACTCGCAAAGTTTTTTGTCAAGTTCGACTTTTCTCCTGTTTTTTTCTTTAAATTAAATATTGAATAGTGTGTACTGTTCGTTTTGTTACTTACGCCAACTATTAAATCTAGAGCGTTTGTTGTGTAAGACGTGAATATTAAATTTAGTTAAGAAAGCCCTCGCAACCCTCCACCGACTCGAGGGGGTGTTATTCGATTTCCGCGTCAGGCCAAATGTGTTGGCAAGTTTTGCAGCACAACTAAGCCGCCGCATTATCTAAGTTTGGGGTAATTAAGACTGGAAGCTTTAGTAGCTACCAACCAGACTTAATTCGACGCTTAATTGTGCTCGGTACAGTTTCAAATCCGCACTAAGAGCTTCGCTGCGGTGTAATTACGAATGACGTTAACTGGAGCACACACTTCTGCTGCCATAAATTGCAATTTAATGGGGGCGAGAGGTGCGCCGGCGCGGACGGGCCATGTTTATACAGAGCGCCTACGTTTTTGAACCCTTAAATGCTAATTAGGCGTTTCATCTTAAATAACAGCGGTTCGTATTTTTGTAGTCCCGGGCTCTCGTTAGGCGGCGTACAATCGTTCGAATGCTAATCGAATTCTTGTATTTGTTCTGAGCAACTTTTACTTAATTTACCGCGCCCGAGTCCTAAGCAAACACGCCGCGGGAAAATATGTTTGTTGCGGTCTCATGGGACCCTGGTGTGCGCTGATGAGGTTCCTTGATCTTGCTTTTCGTGCGAAATATGTTTTATTTATTTGTTTCGTAAAAACAAGGCGGGCATCAAAGACGAAGAAATACAACCGAGAAAAATATTTGAAATGACTGGCTTGTTTTGACGAAAATCAGATGGGACGAGAGATATGATGGTCCCGTGGCGCTTTTACAGTTTAATTTTGAAGATGAAAAGACGCAACTTATTCTGTCATACAGCTAGACATTGTTATTTATAATTCCAAAGGAAACTTTGATACGTTCCGATTCGATATTTCGCTCAACAGCGGCTACTGTGAGCCGACGCGACTGAGCCTCGAACTCCAATCATCAACATAAACGCTTTCAATCTGAAAACAAAATCCCTCCAGCCGGAGAGCGGGGCGTCTCGAATGTCGAAAAATGTTTACACTTTTCGCGCGGTAAGTACTTCCCGAACTCAAGCGAAAGAGGCGAAGAACAATTCCGCGTCGCGCGGGTTAATAGAACCGCTATTACGGTACGCACGTGCGCGAGTGTGTACATATGCTAACGACTGCCGACCTCCCCCGAGCGCCCCCGATCGTGCCCGACCTCGCCACGACGTGTTTATTCTGCACACGCCTTTCATGCTCCGGTGCAACATCAAATCGTTATCGCGCCAAACGATACTTATAAAGCTTTGGACGTCTTCGTTTAGCATTCCACGAAGATTATTCGCAATATGGAAGCCATATCACCTTAATAACCTCGACCTCTCTAGCAACTTTGAAATTGAAGTGCACAGTACTTGCTTAAGATTTCCAGTGATAAGGCGAATCCAGTGCAACAATGAATACTTAATACTTGGCTTGCGTTATTCAACTGCAGTTGCTGATGGCATCACGTCGTTATGGTCCATAGAGGAGGAACAATATCATTTCTTGGAAGCCACTATATCAAACTGACATTTGGATAATTAATCGTTAACGAATCACATCCGTCTTGAGTTTTGTTATCGAATGTTCGATTTGTAAACCTCAAAACTAGTCTCTTACCAGTCAGCCCGATGAAATAACGTACCTATCCCTACATTCTCTATCCCTACAGCGAGGCTAGAGCCTAATGAAATTCCCTACCTAACTTAGGGGTTAACAAAAAATAGGTGTCTACTGCTAGTGGTAAGCTACACTTTCCGCTACCACTTTACCTTAAACAAAACATTGCATTAAAGCTGGTCAATCAGAAAGTGGAACTTGGTTGCGCAAAACCTAAGCGAAATGCACTACCTCACCTTATTTAACTATAACTACTCAAATAAGCGAAATTCATGAGCGGCTGTCTTTACAGTCTGGCATGACTACCAAAGTGATAAAGCTATGACATGAGGTTCTTTCTTAGCAATTATAGTTCTAACACCCTTGACAATCCTCAGTCTTACTTCAACACATAAGGCCTACCACCGACACCAACAAGCGAGTTCATAGGCATTATCGGCAGAGCTCAGAATGGTAATGGCTATTCACAGATAAGGCATCACTCCAGACCCGCCTAGAGTAATACCCCACTGGATGACTCCAAAAACCATTCCCTCATGAGGTGCACTGATTCTTGAAACCATCCATGTTTTACCATGCCATTGAAACCTACCTAATATGACCGCGAATGATGGCCCTAGATTTTTTTTTTAACATTCAAGCTAAAACGATCGATGATGACAGCCTCACATATTCCAGCTTGATGATCGGACCTTCTTGGATCCCCAACGAGGATCTCTGAACAGCCATCATGACTGTATCCACCAAGTAGCCTTCTTTATTCTCAGGGTGCAGGGTGCTTAGTTATTTTGTGAGGAACTTGACCATTCCTGTACCAGACTTTTTCTTGAGTTATGGGGTTCTTGCCCAGTAAATTAAATAGAAGGAGCTACTCGCGACTTCCACCAAAAGTGAAGCTACCTTGAAGAGGTACTTTTGCTAGTACGGGGTTGCTTGACGAAATCCTAAACAAACTTGCGGGAGGCTTAAGGCCAAAATGATGAAATGCATATCTGAGTAAGATTATACTTTTATTGGTTACTTTTTAGCATTACATGGAATAGCACGGGGAGTGGTTTCGGTCACCGTTCAAGTTGCTGTGAGGCCCGAACAATCAATGTCAAATCCAACGAATGTTCGATTTCTAAACCGCGAGACTAGCCTCTTACCAGCCAGCCCGATGAAATAACATACATATCCCTACAGTATCCTGATAAACATACTAAAGGTGATGGATCTTGAGCTGACTGGGAATGAGGGGACGAAAGGTACCCTTTTTGCTTATTTCTTCACATCTCGATAATCCCCACGGTTTCTTCAACAGTTAATTACATAAAATTGGCAAAGAATTCAGGAATACAGTTTGGATCAAGCTACAAGGGGTCAATTTATGAGAAGCTTTAAATACAAATTAAACACCCTGCACTAAGGGTCAAAAGTGACGAGCCTTTTCTTACCCGACTAAACACAATTAAACCGCCGCCGCCGGGGAAATTACGGGCACAAGAGGCATTTCATCTTAGTCCTCTAGGTTGGCAACGCATCTGCAATCCCTCTGGGGTTGCGGGTGTCTATGGGCAGTGGTGATCACTTACCATCAGGTGACCCACTTGCTCGTTTGCCTTCCTATTCATATAAAAAAAAAAAAAAAAAAACGTAACGTATTTACTTACGTCATATTTCGCTCTCGAAAACTTTCAGTACATTCATCAGGGTAAATACCTCAGCCACCTTCCAACTCCTTAAGAACAACTTTCATGTTAAAAGACCGCAATCTGGTAAAATTCTTAGTATTTTTCTAAATTATCTAAGCAGAGAAAGCAACAAACGTATCAAATCTCGTCCTTGAAAGCCCGTGAGGACAAAGCAAAATTACAGCCTTGGATGGACGCGACAGCAGCAAGTATAATCATTTCCTGATCATTGAACTTAATAAATGCTTCCGCACAATAAAACAACTTGGAGTATTAGGAGGTAATAAATCATCCGGAAATGTTTCACCATATTTATTCGTATACGAGTATTACTCATACTTTACTGCCATCTACCTAATTTATATCAAGAATACGATCGGTCCGTAGGAAGAATGCTCGAGAGGTTGTCAGAAGTCGTCGGCTCTCGATACATCCAGTAGCCAATTATTGTTATTGCCAAAACATTTTCCTGAGTTTTCGTTAGCGGTTTATAGAACGGAAGCTCGCGCCGGAGATGAGACACCGGTGAGACACACATAAATGACGATTGCTTTGTTCCCCGTTTCTAATCTTACACAATGGGAACAGGAAATTGTCGGTTGCCAGAAAGAAAACAAAACGACTTAAGACGACTCTGCATGTCTTCCCGATTTATATTCTTTACGTTACGTTCATTAGGAACGCAGCAGTAGCGTTATCACATTCATCTTCGTCCTGCGAATCATTTAATTCGAATACGAAATGTGTCTCGCTGCAGGCACGAGTCGGGACTGCCCTTTGTTCTCCTCTAAAGCCGTGCAAGGTAAGCCAAATCGTTTTATTACGATTTGCGTCACCTCCCACCCTCCAACCTTGATGTTTGTACAAATTAAGACTGTTAGAGCGATATTTGTCTTACTAAATCAACACTGCGGGAGCTCGCCGAGAAAATAGTTGCCGTTAGTATCGGTGTCTGCGAGTTCGCTGTAGACTCACAACACACAGCTCGGCGGCTCTGGCAGTCTATAGACATAGATATTCACTGTTTAATCAGAAACAAATTTTGAAAAAAATGTTTCTCACAGGAATAAATCAAATTTGTGTCAGTGTCGATGGCTGTGTAACGGAGGTTTCCGAACGAGAGCGGATACGTCGCCTCGGGCGGGAATCGAATTTGGGACCTCGAGCTACCCAAATTGATTTACCTTACCCTTCCACCCGAGAGGTTACGCGGATTTCATAAATTCCAAGCACGGAGGAGGTGATTTTGGAATCGACGAAGAATATTGCAACATAAGGCAAAATCGCGCCTTGAATTTTACACGGATAGTTACGCAATATTCTGATGTGCCAAAAATGGGACAGCCACTGATAGCCGTTTCAGGTCACGAACCATTTCAGACATGGAGCACCGACATTACCGCTGTTGCCATCGAAACGAAACGAAAGTAAAGAGAAGCGAGTGCTAATATCAAAGAGTGATCGTATCGGCCTTTATTCCTTTCAACTGTCGTTTTCAGATTCGTGCAATCACTACGAACAGTGGCTGCAGTGTCACTAGGCGTAAGCATAATGGAAATTTCAAATTAGCACGTGTTAATTTGTTATTCGAAATGTGTTTTCACTAATAAAGTGCGCTGACAGCTCTGCGCATTCATGCGACCCGCGTCCCTGGCACTCGTTTACAAAAACGCATTATTGACAAAGGCTAATTGTTGCGCGACGAGCGGTCGCTGAATTAACTGCCGCTGTCAGCAACTAAACACAACTTGTTTACCTTCGGGTACCGACATCGAAAATCATAAACAAATTTTCTGATCCTAAGGGCTGATTCACAGTGTAAAACAACGATAAATATTGCTGTTTAATACAGGCTATTCAATTCTGCAATACTGCAAAATTTCGTAAAATATGTTACTTGAAATGGCAAGCGTCAATGTCTTGGTGGAGTTTAAATTCTTGGATAACCAATCATTACTTATTCATTCCAAGACTTATCCATTCAAAAAATTATCTTGTGACACAGACACAAACCATCCAAAATACTATCTCACAAACTATTTTTAATTGGTGGTGTGAAATGTCAAAAAAATGAGAATAAAGCCATAATAATGCGGAACCCTAAAAGTGAGCAGATTGGAACAGTCGTCGAAGTAAACAGCGGGTTATTTATCTGGAAGCAGCCACCGCCATACTTCATAAGGTCAGTTCTAAGAAGGAAAACATTTAAGTGCTTGTAAAGTTTGCAGCTTATCAGGCGGCGGGAGTACAGACGAGTAAACATAGAACACAGAACCTTAAAAGGGACAAGTCGACTATCAATGTATGAGAAATGTGTAATGTTCGTTTATACACGTCGATGTTTATACTATATCAGGATACAGAATCATTTGAGTATAAAATCAAACATAAATTCGTACATTGAAAATAACAACTATTGGATTTGAAAGAACATTACAATAATATCTGATAGTATTATATTATAAGTGCTTTCGTGAGATATGGTTTATTTTAGACCGAAAGCGAAGGGCGTAAAGCATAGTAGATAGCTGAATAAAATAATGGTATAGATGGACGAGTAGTATTTTTGAATCCTGAAGCCAAAACTAATGCAGCAAATCAACCAGAAGCACTTAGTCAGCAATAAAACTAAACGCCGTACATTTCGAAATAGGTAATAAATATACAAAACAGAAACGAATGCACTAGGGCGCCAGAGTATTAACGAAGTAATCTCGGCTGTCGCAGATAAACGAGTCTAAGCACCGGCGGGGGAGGCGGGGGCGCCCGAATTCAATCAGATATTCTAAATAATCACGGAGCGGATGCTCGTCGCTTATGGCCGACGGTGAGCCGGGGGACACAGGGACCAGCGGAATGGAAGGACAAGCAATTCTATTAATAACTAGCAGGATAACTAGCGGAGCACACTGCGAAGATCCTTGCAGCAGCTAATAGAAAAGTTTGAAGCGCAATGGGAAAATATTCTCGTCAGCACATTTATTGACTGCGGAAGACGAAGAGTCAGTTAATTTAGGTACTCTCACAGGATGAGAAAATAATGTAGTAGTACTTAATATAATAAATAGCATGTAGTAGAGTAAGCTCATAATATGGTAATCAATTGTAATAAGATCGCGGAAGCTTAAATTTTTTCCATTTACAAAAATAAATATATCCATATGATTTCTATATAAATACTGTTGGGTTTATCCTTTATGGCCCCACTGTTTCGGCACTCGATCAGGTAGGAGTTACCTAAACCGCCCTGTCGCATCATATTTCACTCTGCAGCTTGCTTTATCGGAGTGGTGACAAAATTAAACAGGCGGCATCATTAACCCGGCCCCCGCAGCGCCGCTGTCAGCGCCGCGCTCGCCGACAAATGGCACCGGCCATCCACAAACAATCGCGAACCCCCGCCAAAAGACAAAGCGCAATCCACAGGGTTTTTTTCACAGACACTTCAATTTGCTCAGGCACTGCCTCTTATTTACAGGGTACTATAATTTGTTTTACGACCTCTATAATGCTTTCGCTTTCACATACAAATGTTTCGTGGAATTCGGAGGCGGTATATACTTAATGTTCTTAATGAAGGGCAATAATAGAGCAGGCCGGCCATCTGTATGCATGAGCGGGCGCGGCGCGGCTGATCCCAACTAATGCTGACGGCCGGCATGTACGCAGTTTTAACGTTTTCGCAGTCAACCAACCGCCCGGCCGTTTCGAATTAAATTTAAATTTTATGGTCTCCGCTCCACGTTTCAGGCCACCGCAATGTGTCTAAAACTTTGTACGCTTTATGGATCCCCAGTAACGCACGAAAAGGATAACGTTACCAGAATTTAAGGGAAATAAAATAAATTTTGCATCTATCAACCCCCCGGGGCGAGATCGTTGCTTTTTATTTTACGTTTTTTCGCTACACGATATTTGACAAATAGGTTACTGGTATAACCCGCGCTGCCGCCACACGAATTGCGTACGTAAATCAATTTAGAAACTAATTCAATCCGTAAAAGCCGTTACGGTTATAGCGCGGCCAGAAATATTAAAGTCGGAAAATACACACGCGAAAATAGCCTTTCATTTGCTCGTACGACGCGAGATGAAACGATTACGTTCAAAATTCCACGAACTTCACACCGCCTGCACAAAAATATATATAAGTACGCTTTATCAGTAAGAACCAGATAACGCAAAAAGGGGACTCCATCGCTGTCAAATACACAGTTAAATATAATTGGCTGGACCCAAATTGTATGGATTCCCTCGGTGAAATATTTCAAAAATCTAATTCCATTTGTAATCCTCAGATTATTTGTCTGGATCTCGTCGGGCGGGCAATTTCGCGTCGTCTCCGCACCTGATAAGGATCGTCCGAATTTTTCCTTCACAAGGGCCGCACTTTGCGCCGGCACTGAGTGCCCTCTTTGTCAAACGGCCTACTGATGACTATATTATCCCGGATTAACGTAATAACACGTCCGTGGACCCCAGGGGTTAGTTAGTGCGCCCATCACTAATTACTCAACAAAGCAACGTCGATTATCGTAGTAAAAAAACATATTTATTAAATATAAATTCCCGTATTCACTGCCAATTATTTCGTTGAAATGTTTCTTAAATTTTGGTATTTCACCTACAAAAAGCAACATCCACTATAATTGATCAAAGCGCTCTAGTATCACGAAGCATATCTTTCAAGAGGATATTTGATTGAGTGAATTTCATGACTATCTTTGTAGTTCGGTCTCGCAGTGCGTATCTGCAGTGACAATAGTAATGTGAAATGGGACTAGGAAGGATCCATAGAACCGTCGCACCGACCGACTAAACTAACTCAATAGATACCAGGGGCGGCGAGGCAGCGAGGCGGTGAAGATACGGCAATTCAATCACGCGGCCATTACGGCACACGTCGAGGGGCCCGGGGCGACCCTCGCGGCGGGGTTCGATCTCGGGGCCACTTGCGAAATTACGAATATGCAATTCCTTGGTTCTTTGCTCTCCTAGTACATTTATTGCATATTTTGCATGTACTTGCCAAAACGATGTTGGAGTTTGCCGACTTACCTGGAAAAAAGGAAGAAATATGAGCATGCATGTATAAAATAATAGGTACTGCTAAGATAAGAAGTTCGTTTTAGAAAATTCATTGTGCAAGAAATGGAGTGCACAATTTATAAGTTAGTTCCTAACACATTATACATTCCCGGCAGGTACTAGAGCATCACGTAAAACCACTGCAGTGCGGGAGGGCCGGCCTGCCGGGCCGGAGCAAATTGTACGCCCGTCTTCTTTTACTTTTTAACAATCTCACCTAGCTTTTCCTACACATTTTCACAGATGAAGAAAATGCCTAAAAGCATGATTTCGCGCTAACACTCTCCTGTCTTTGTTTTACCGAGATAAGAGTGGTTCAGATTACGCAAGGAGGTGCCTACACTCTACAGTCGTATACTGTATCACGCATCAAGAACCTTCAAGCACGTACTACAACTTTTAATGACATATGAAAATCCTTGAGACATGACAATAATCTTGCCTTGTAACCTAAGAGTATGAGGGTCTTTAACTTGAGTGTTTCGGGCGGGTCGGATTCGTATAACTACGTAGAATGTAGCAAATTTGATTGCAAGCAAAATTCTAATATATAAAGACTACAACAACACTAAGTTTACAAGATTTATGAAAACAGACTATGGCCGCGAGAGTTTCAACCGCAGTATTTATTGCGTTACGAAAAATTATAAATGTATCCGTAATCAAAAACCATCGCCATACGTACCGTAGGTACACACACTCGTCCCGGAGTCGCAAGGCGTGCTTCACGGACTTATTCGACGATGTAACGAAAAAAATACGGCAGTTGAAACGCTTCGCGGCCTTGCCCTGTAGCTAGTTGGTGCGTTCCATGAAAAAGGAACAGCTCTCAAACATTTTAAATTTAGTTCGTTACGATACAAATTTACAGCGAGCAGAAAAAGCGACATTCACACGCATCAAAAATTAAATTCTCCAATTCCCAATATGGCTCCGGTATTCGCCGCAGGTGTTTTGTTTAATATTTCGCAGTCATAGTGGATGAAACACGTTTCGTGTCAAAATTTTGACAAAAGAAACCCTGATTTGCAGCGCTACAATTGCAGTATGCTCAGTCTGCGTAAAATGTAAATAGAGTCTGCAATTATTAGCTTGTAATTAATTTTCGTAAAAATTGTTCAATATAGCCAGTATTTATATTTCCGCCGGCGAGGGCCGGGCACCCGGGCAGCATGAATGCTGAGGGTCTTTGCAGTCCGTTCGAGATTACGTATTGAAGCGAGTTTTTATTACGCGGCGTTTTTGTGAAGGCCTCGGGGCCGGGCCACGCGGCTCCGCCCTGATTACACAGATTAATAAACGTCGAAATAGAACGCCTTTATTTTACGACCTTTAAATTAATAAGTCGGAGTTTACGGCCACCTTTTTCATTTACGTCTAGCCGAGAATGGGCTACAACGGTTTTATTAGCGTTGCGCTTCTTTCCCCTAAGGCCAGCAACGCCTTTTGTTATGCCGTTAACTTTTCATGGATTCTTTCGATCCTGCATTTAATTGCTCTAAACATTTTTAAGGCGCAGTTCCTAAGTCACAGAACAGAAGTAATCTGTTATAACATTTCACATAACGCAAATCCGAATAATAATATAAAAGGAAAAAACAGAAAAAAAGCATCAAAGCTCATAGAAGTGCGAGGACAAAAGCGAGAAAAATATGTACGGGTCAATTTCAGGACGTTCTTCTTTTTGATGTCGATTAAAGATGAATTATTTAGAGATACCGGTCGGTCGCCGTTCTTTTTATTTACGCTCCACCAAAACGCATCTTCAAAGGAATACATAGCTTACACGGACACTCCCGAAGTTTTTTTACGTTTGTTCAAAGAAAGTTTTCGGAACGGAGACATAGTAACGGGACGCCGAGCTGCGAGGATAGCTCCCAACGTTTTCTTGGGAGTACGCAATATGTCGCGCAGCGTCACATGTGACGAGGGTCGGCGGGACGTGCTCGCCGCTAAATTGCATGAGATCTGCAACTTGTTTAGAAGTTTCGCTCACTAAAACTAAGTTATCAATTAATCGGTCCCAGGATTATTAAAGTTTTCGCGAAGTTAGGAACCAATTCGACTCCACAACTTATGTAATAGCATCACGGATCTATGCAGCGAATTTCATTCCAACAACAATGGTACAATGGAACTCGCTCCGTACATCTGTTGTGTTCAGTTGGTACGTGTATTAAATTTGTTTTATTCGCAGCGACTGTAAGCGGGCGCGGTGCGAGCGAGAACGGGGTTAGTTCTGTTCCCAATTATTCCGAGTCGGCGACAAAACTCATCTAACTTGGGCGTGCGCGGCGCGACGCCCCAACTCTGTAAATATGCCGCGACCTTTTTCACCGCGCCGCTAAATATCAACTCCGGTCAGGATTCCATTTACCAGGCTGTCATAAGGTGTTAGCGACGTTCACCGGCTCAGCCCCGGTGACACAGGATTATTTTTTTCTTTTTCGTAAAATAATTTCAGATTTACGCCTAGAGCACGACAAGTACAGACAAGGTCAAAAAATAAGTAGATTAAATAAGTGACGGCTGCAACTAACGCAACTAACGGCTTACAAATGGAGTAAGAGCCTTTACACAGGCTTCGAAAAATATTTCACGAGCTTGGAAGAGAAGCTGTATTTCGCACCGGCCAACCTTGTTGTGCGTTTGGGCCGGCGGCGTCTGAACTCCGAACCACACTGTAAATGTTTACTGAAACCCGCGTGCGTCAAACAAACCTATTTGTATTTGTTGTTTTTACTTTTCAACGAATAAATTTTCCAGGACAATAAATATACTTTAATTAAAATGTCACGCACATTGAAACATTTAAGTTCTAAGATACTAAAAGACGTTTAATCTAATGCTATGGCAATTTTATTTAACTCGATTCACTTATAAACCCCGAGCAAAGTAAACATAATAAATAAGCAGCGGAAATTTGTTTAATACAACAAACATGACGAAGTTCTTTCAAATCCAGAAACGTTACCAAGAATACATAAATATGCAGGTAGTGGATGCTCTTTGACAGTAATGCGGAAGGAAAGCGCGGCAGGCATCGCCACCGCTCGCCGGCCGTCACCGGTGCAATTTCCGCTGCAGCTGCAACAGATGTTCACCGGCTTACATAATATCGTAGTACCATTAACTTATCTGACTTGGTAGTCAAAACTGAAACTTATTTCGTAACCACTTCAGTTTTTAATTTTTACGTCCGCTACGCAAGTGGAAATTTCCACTTCCTGGCCAGAAGAAGACGTAAAATTGTGTACACACCTCGGGCGGTGATAAAGAAAGCCTCAGGTCGCATGCTTATCGCCCTCGCCTTTGGCTTGTGCGACAAGTTCCTGCGATCTGAGACATTCTTTATTTCACTACCCTCGGAATTTAATGTATTCAAAACTTGATGTAGAGAAGTGGTCGTTGCCGGCCAAGGACGCCTTAAAGTACCATTGGGAATTCGGGTGCGTTGCCGGCCTTGCGAAAATTGTACATTTGCCTTTTATTTTTGGAAAACCAAACTTTCTAGCAGCTATTTTGGTTTTAGTCTTCAAATGATCGCCTAATGAACAAACTTTGACGCCGCGGATTCCTACACTTAACAGAAAGATTAAAGGGAAAGTGTGTACTATACTGAGACATACATACACACGTATAGATGGCAAAAAAAGGAATCAAAATAGTGATGGGTCGCATCGCCTATAACATGATTCCTATGATTTTCGCCCATTCTTCGATGGTCCTTTACCATCAGCGCGGGAAGAGAAGCAACTGGTACATTCTATGTTTTTTCCCTACTCCCAGACCAGCATGGTATACGCTGATGGAAGTGGAAGATGGAGTGAATGGAGACTTTTATCAATCAATGTTACTTTAGCGGCAGTACTAACATAAGTTTGCGGTTTTCTGTCGAACGAACAATGCAAGTTTCGGAGAAGACATCGGCAGACACAGAACCATTCGCTTCAGCGCGTTTCGTTCTTCGCACATCGACATCGAGAAAATAGACGATTAAAGGTACGATTACCTACGTAAAGATATTTTAGACACACGACAACATGATTCTGAAATACTGGAGCATCGAGAAAAGGCAAGCGCGTCGGCCGATCCGTTTTACGTACGTCCAGGGACGACCAAACCGAGATCTTTATCTCGAGCCGGAATAACATTCAGTGTGTGCGTCTAGCTTACCGTTCCACCTGAGCCAGTACGTAGTTGGCATTTTCTCTCTTATCGTTTAAATCTCATTCCTAAAGGCATAGTCATGAAAAATACTGATATAGCAATAACATAGAAGAACCAACATTTTTAAGTAAACCTTACCTTTTTTAATTTAAATAGAAACATATAGCATACCTACACACGTATTTATTATATTACTAGCTGACCCGGCGAACTTTGTTCCGCCTTAAATTTGAAAAATTCCTTCGTAAGTGCATCTTTATACTAATCAAGGAATAATGTGTAGGCATGCAAAATTTAATGTCTGTAGCTTTATTAGTACAACATTTCGGAATCAAATCATTCAGCCAAATCGGTTCAGCCGTTCTCGAGATATAAATAGTGTAACTAACACGACTTTCTATTATATATATAGAAGATAGATAGATTAAGTCTTTATACCTTACGGGACGGGGTAGACAGAGGCTATGATAACAAGACCTTAAGGCCACGCGTAGAAAAATACATATACATACATATATATATATATATCACATCTTTATCCATTATGGGGTAGACAAACCCTTAGGCAACAAGACCTAGAGGCCACGTTTAGCATGATTGGGGGCGTACACACGGAAAGAGTGATGGGCTGCTAGCCGCATCGCCTATAACATTCTTCTTAAGATTATCGCCCATTCCTTGATGGGCTTATTGACTATTACCATTTAGAAAAATATAGCGTTTACATAAAACGAAAAATATACAATATAAACTTTTAAAAAATTGGCTTAGTTACTACGAGCGTAGATCACGCTACGAACTGCTACGGCGTAGCAATAATCGTGATTCACTGCTGCTTGTTCGGAATTCGTTATAGTAAAGAAATATTACTATTATTGTTTATTATTTTTACACATTTTTTAGATGTATTTTTGGACAATAAAGAGTTTTACACACATAATTATTTTTAACTTTTTCAGTGTTAACTATCATTTTCAACAGCGAATTATTAATGATCAGATGACTATTACAAAATCAATTTTATCTGCATACGATACTACAAAGTCATCGACATACACTTTGTTTTTGCAGAAATATGCCATTTTACTGTAGCTAGGTGAATATTTCAATAGATATACAATACGCGATGCCTTTCCAAATTGATGAGAACAAAAACGGCAATAGATTCCTTCTTCACAAGTAATACCTAGTAACTGTTCAAGAGCGTACTGCGGAAGGGCAATATCAGCATCGGTTCGATATTAACGCGACACAAATAAAACGAAGATATTGCTCCGATGCACAGATTCATAATTCCTTTGACAATTACAATTACGAATAGAACATTTGAAACGAGAATGAGGCTTTGATATCGCTTAGCAAGGAAGAACTGATTAACGGTAGCACCCAGCACTAACATAGCGTTCGTATTAGACGTTTCGACTATGCTAACGAACTATCCGCCTTGAATATTAATGCCGTCGTCGGGCTTCGATAGAATAGTAAAGAAAAGACATCCAAAAACAATTTCAACGAAAGAAAGCAGGGATTTGCTTTCATCCCCCTATTAAATTACCATTAATTAATTTACTTAGCATTCATCACATTTTTGTCCTTCTCTTTTGTCACGGGAATTATTAGAAGCATCCGCCTGGAAACGATCGCTTTGATGGGACCGGGACAATACCGGGAAGCCATAACTACGAGGGAACTTCTTTCAATTGCAAATAATGGGAATTGATCATTTTAAGAGATTGGGTGCGATAAAGAGTTGGAAGTTATGCGTTTATTTTGAGGGAGCCCGGGTGATTTGATACAGCGAGTACTTTTTTGCCCGTGTATTCTCGGGTTGTAAGTACCAGGGTGTCAGGGCCAGGCGGCGATGAGTTGACACCCGCCCGCTCATTATGTCCCACAACAATGCTCGCTTTACCTCTCGTAGCCCGTCAGCCAATGACTTTTGTTTGTATATATTTATTACCTTTTTCTCTTCGCAAACCGAGATATTTACTATGTATGCCGATTACTTGAACCTGGTTTCGTTCTCAGAAGTTTACGCCAATAATCCCTTTTCAGTAAGACTAGGTACTGATACTGATATCCGATAAACTTTTTATCGCACCATTTTCCAAATTTTTTTGCATATTTGTCATAAGCTAGAGCACGTAAAATTTTATGAAACATTGAACAAAAGTACAAAACCTCGATAAATTCATACGCAAAAGGACTAAAACTAAAACGCTATCAAACAAAACGAGACGTAGACACGGTGCGCTCTGTATCTCGCGTGAGCTAAAACAAACAAAGCTGCCTATGCATTTGCAAGTTTGTTTAAAAAAAAACACCGGTAGTTTGCACAACTTGCAACCCCGACGTGCATTATTAAATCTTGTTAAGCCTTTTATGAACACCGGCTTCCATGATACATTTTTATGATTTATTAATTCATTCGCTCGTGTGGTTCTTTACTACGTATAAATTTTACTATTGTATTCGAGCTTCTTTTCGACAATAAAATCACGACTTTATCCATTACGGGGTGAGATAAACAGTATAAACTATATGTATATTCGAACTCATGTTCGGACCCGATCGCAAAGCCAAAAGCAATTTTTGGTCGCACAGTAACGTCCAGTCTTTGATAAAAACATTAAATCAAAGACCATTCACAAGAAGACCATTTTACATTGACAATAGAGCAAAATTACATTTGCATATCATTGTCACATTACCAGGGGAGCAGAAAGATAAAAGAGTAAAAACGGGACAGGGTAAAGGCTTATCGTCATCGGGCGAGCGGGCCTGCCCAGACGGGCCCGCGCCTCCATTACCAGATTACGGCCTAATGGCCTTAATGCCGGGACGATTTCACGGCAACTATCGACGGCGACTTTTAATAGCATTACGATTCAATCAGATGTGATTACGCTGCGATCGGAAAGTTCCATTGTAGCATTCAACATACGTCATTGTGTACTTATAGACTTCCTACCTCATGACTGTTTTAATACCGTTCACATAGCACGTCCAATCAATTTACGTATATCGTAATCCATCCTCATGTCACGTTGATTCCAGTGGGAAAGCGCCTATAGAGGAGGGATGTGGGTAATACAGCTCATGTCATTACTGCCCAGCCCTGACAAGCCGTTTAGATGCTGACACGTTGCCGAGTGTGCAGTAATTAACTAATTACTGCACACGCTATGACGTGGCACTCTGATTGGTTTATAGGCTGGCTGTCTCCTCGAAGCCGCTGTCATTGGTCAGTTCCATCGTGTGGATGACGTGTGTGATGCAACATTACCTAGGTACTAAACAGTTAAGCGTTAAGTTTAAGCGAGACGCAGTATATCCAGAATCCAGTAAAAATTATCTGTGAATATATTTTATTGAATCAGGCGTTACTTTGCGGAGGTCCATTTCAATGAACAAAAAATTTTACCTTGCTACTCCGCTACTCACGTGCAAAATAACCAAGCCTGTGTGAAATATATATGTTTTTCATGCAATCCCTCCCTCCACTGCTGCCAATAAAACACATATAAATCCCACAAACTTAATTATCCCTTACACCACACAAACACTGACGCGTTTCTCAATCCCTCTACGGGATCATTATCAAAGTTTACACACAACCGTTACACATGCAAACCAACGTCGTACTGAATCTAAACTGTATATATAAGCATAATGTACCTACGTTCATATGTTTTCCCAAAGTACCCTATTATTTATGATTTTTATTATCCATTAACAACTACCTTCAAAAAAATTTTCGACTACAGTAAAAATAAATAGGGTTATGTATTTTACAACAACAATTTTTATTCACCAAAATGAACACGCAATAACGGCGATGAAAGCAAGTTCACTTGTTCATTAATTATGGAACCACTATTGCTGTACCTAATTATCTCCAACTGCTCTAAAATATCCAACTGTAAACCCTTCTCACAAAAGTGTAAGATGTCAAAAGACGCTGAATCCGGCAACGAATGATTTTCCTCTATTAAATGTTTTGCAAAATTTGATTTCTCCGGGTGATTGAGCCTATACGAGGCAGTATGTTCCTTATATCTGGTAACGAAACTGCGACCCGTTTGCCCCACATACACACTATTGCATTCACTACAAGTTAACTTATACACCCCCGATCTACTTCCTTTTTCCACCCTTTCCTTGTTATTACACAGTTTCGCACGCACAGAATTATTTGTCTTAAAAGCGACATTAATATTTTTTGATTTTAACAATTTATGGATTTTATCAGACAAATGACCTACATAAGTAATACTAGACCTATATTTGTCAGCAATCTGAGTGGGTACTGCGGCGTAAAGCATGCTATTCACTATCCGCCTCTGCTTCTTTCTAACTAGACCGTTAACCATTGCTACAGTATAACCATTTGAAACCGCAATTTGATAAATAGTACTTAACTCGGAATCATAATGTTCTACAGAAAGAGGAACGGTTAATAATCTATGTATATAGCAATGGAAAGCAGCCAGTTT
This sequence comes from Pandemis cinnamomeana, assembly GCA_932294345.1. Taxonomy (NCBI): domain Eukaryota; kingdom Metazoa; phylum Arthropoda; class Insecta; order Lepidoptera; family Tortricidae; genus Pandemis; species Pandemis cinnamomeana. The sequence continues at coordinate 12,724,860 of OW028721.1, forward strand.
ATGCTGCCAAGGGTGAGTGGACGCAGCCGGGATAACAGCATCGGTCTGCGTAGGCTTACGATAAATTTGAAAATTATGCTTATTATTTACTCTAGATATCGTCAAATCTAAAAAATTTAATGAGTGGTTATCCTCTAATTCTCTCTTGAACTTTATCCTTGGATGCCTAACATTCAAGCCATTAACAAATGAATCTAGCTGTCTCATACTTCCCCTCCAGCAAATAATCAAATCATCAACATACCTATAATAATAAACAATATTATTATTACCAACAATGTACCGAGTCTCAAAATTATCCATAAAAATATCTGCCATTAGTGGACTAAGAGGAGAACCCATTGCTAATCCATCATTCTGTAAATAAAACCGCCCATCAAATCTAAATAGTTATAATCGAGAATCTACAAACGGTCATTCTTTCTACCCTCGAGTAAAAAATCTAAGTAATGTGCAATTTAATGAGCAAGAAGTTCGTTTGTTGGAAAAGGGTTTGAAATACAATCTACCCTCTAAAATTAATAATCGCAGACCGATGCAGTTATCCCGGCAGCGTCCACTCACCCTTGGCAGCATAAACTGGCTGCTTTCCATTGCTATATACATAGATTATTAACCGTTCCTCTTTCTGTAGAACATTATGATTCCGAGTTAAGTACTATTTATCAAATTGCGGTTTCAAATGGTTATACTGTAGCAATGGTTAACGGTCTAGTTAGAAAGAAGCAGAGGCGGATAGTGAATAGCATGCTTTACGCCGCAGTACCCACTCAGATTGCTGACAAATATAGGTCTAGTATTACTTATGTAGGTCATTTGTCTGATAAAATCCATAAATTGTTAAAATCAAAAAATATTAATGTCGCTTTTAAGACAAATAATTCTGTGCGTGCGAAACTGTGTAATAACAAGGAAAGGGTGGAAAAAGGAAGTAGATCGGGGGTGTATAAGTTAACTTGTAGTGAATGCAATAGTGTGTATGTGGGGCAAACGGGTCGCAGTTTCGTTACCAGATATAAGGAACATACTGCCTCGTATAGGCTCAATCACCCGGAGAAATCAAATTTTGCAAAACATTTAATAGAGGAAAATCATTCGTTGCCGGATTCAGCGTCTTTTGACATCTTACACTTTTGTGAGAAGGGTTTACAGTTGGATATTTTAGAGCAGTTGGAGATAATTAGGTACAGCAATAGTGGTTCCATAATTAATGAACAAGTGAACTTGCTTTCATCGCCGTTATTGCGTGTTCATTTTGGTGAATAAAAATTGTTGTTGTAAAATACATAACCCTATTTATTTTTACTGTAGTCGAAAATTTTTTTGAAGGTAGTTGTTAATGGATAATAAAAATCATAAATAATAGGGTACTTTGGGAAAACATATGAACGTAGGTACATTATGCTTATATATACAGTTTAGATTCAGTACGACGTTGGTTTGCATGTGTAACGGTTGTGTGTAAACTTTGATAATGATCCCGTAGAGGGATTGAAACGCGTCAGTGTTTGTGTGGTGTAAGGGATAATTAAGTTTGTGGGATTTATATGTGTTTTATTGGCAGCAGTGGAGGGAGGGATTGCATGAAAAACATATATATTTCACACAGGCTTGGTTATTTTGCACGTGAGTAGCGGAGTAGCAAGGTAAAATTTTTTGTTCATTTATCTGTGAATATTCTAAAAAATGGTATTTGCAATTTTTGAGTTAGGTTCCCTTCATTTGTAAAACATTAGTAGACTGAAAGACAACACCGTAAGCCACTTAAGAGGCCCTCCTAACTTAAAACTACTTCTGAAGCAAATTAGCGCCCAAGTAATGAATAAGAATAAACAATAAGGTCGGTGACAAATATATTTGACATAATGACTGTATTGATATTTATGCCCTCGACTGTTAAGAAAGCTATCCGTCATTAATATATCGCGCCTTACCTTTTCCGATTATTATGTTAAAGTACACGAATCATTCTTGTCTCACGAGGATAGCGTGTAGCCGAAGATAGCCGAGAGAAATAACCTTTTCTGCGAAGCGCTCGGTCCCGGCAGACGCGCCGAGCTGGCGCCGGGCGCGCGCGGGGACGCGTCTACGAGTAACACGAAAACTGGTGCTTTCCTACGCCTTATGCGCTTCAAACCAAAATAGAACCGCTACGGAATAACGCTAAGATTTAAAGATTCTTTAGTAGATTCAAGAATTCTTCTACACGAAGTTTAATGTTCGCCGACAACTAAAGATTACTGAGTAACGTACTTAAAGTGTAATCTAAAACGCGATATGTATTGTATGTGCAAGTAAATGTAGGTACAAACTGCATGGCAGTTTTCTCAATTCTAAAATTACCTCTGTCTTATTCGGCACGATTTTCAACATAGAGATTAATAAATGTGAGCACGAATCAATAGAATTAAGGAAGACCTGAATACAATTGCCTTCATGGTGTTTTACATACATAAATCCCCTTACGGGGTAGACGGAACCTAGAGTAATAAGACCTAAAGGCCACGTTTAGCGTGATTGTGGACATATAGCTGAAAAGGGGCAATGTTCTTTTAAACATCTTCATTCATTAAATACACGCACAACTAAGGTAAGATATTAATATAAACTTAAACGGTGTTTTTTGCACTTGATCTCCCCCTGCGGCCTCTTCCGACTGCGGGACGGCGGTAGAGCGCGATTCCATCAAAAACTTTCAAGTAGGTAATTCCTTACGCGCAATGCTTTCCTTAATGGCGCACAAAGATGGGTATCGGATTAAGAATATTCCGAACAGCGTCGGAGTCTCGGAGTACGTCGCTCGGGCCTCCATTTAATACACAGGGCTCAATTAAAGAAGAAGATGGCTCGAAAACAAACAAACCGAAAAACGTAACGAAGCAATTACTGGCGGCAAACGAGCGCCATTTTGTCGATAGAAAGAGAGAAAAGAGATCGCTTCATTAAAATGTTTGCCCGTTTAGGGCATGGACCAATGAACAAACATTTTTTTATGTAATTTAAAGGCGGCGAGCACCAGGACCACATAATCGATAATTGAGAAAGAAAGGAAATCGATCTCGGCTGTTTCGCTGAGGATCATTTTGTACACTAATCACGAGTCGAATAAAATATTTGAGCAGAGAGACAGCTGCTCAGTGGTTTCATTGCGGGTGGGAATGTTGCGGAGGGTTGCGATGAACGCCAACTCATCATTCAATTTTCTTACCCTTCGATCATCAATAACAACAGACTTATGGTAGAATGTTTCGCTGAAACGTGATGTTCAAACTTTCAATGCTTCTACTTGAATACGTATTTAGATCAAATTCATGAGAAATTATCAAGAGCTTTCCTAAATTTAGCTGAAATTTCAATAGAGAACTAATACTACCAGACTCGTTAACACAACCTACGAATACAAAAATAACGACCAAAACGACTAGGAGAAAGGAAATAGATAGTACAAGAGTGGGACAAAATATGTGTCATCTCATAAAGCGCAAAACTGAAACTAAAACAATTAGAACATTTTTAAGAGCAGACAAAGAATTCAACGATGAAATTAAATCAGAGAGCATTTTCTTCGTGTTCTTCAGGTATAATTAATTTATTTCCAAGTAGAGGCCACAAAGCGATTAGGATGAAAGCTACCTGCAGCCTTCGGCCCAGAAGAAACAACAGGTACCCACGTAGCATTAATAATGAAATATTCATGCGGAAGCAATCTGCTGATGCTACGGAACGGGCAGGCAGTTAACTACGAACATGCAAATACGGCGCCTATGTCTAAGAAGAAAAGGTTCAATCTGTTTAAGAGCTGGCGAACCGTACAAATAGGGGCTGCCCATATCACCGGTACAAGGGCCCCATAACAATAAGAATAATCTTAAGCTAGCGGTGAACACGCGAGCGAACTACGCGCTGGCCGCGGGGTACGTTCCATCACAGGCTATTTCGCCGAGTGGGGAAGCGGCTCCGTGGCCTCTGTCTCGAAACCGCACCAGTAAGCCAGACTCAAATAAATATACATACATACATAAATCACGTTTTTATCCCTGACGGGGTAGACAGAGCCTTAGGGTAACAAGACCTACAGGCCACGTTTAGCATGAATGTGGGCGTATAGGAGGAAAGGGGAATCAAAATACTGATGGGTTGCTAGCCACATTGCCTATAACATGATTTCTAAGATTTTCGCCCATTCCCTTGATGGGTTTACCTTCCATGCTGGTTTGAGAGCAAAGAAAAAGCATAGAATGTACTAGTTGTTTCTCTTCCCGCGGATAAATAAATATCAGGGGACAATTGACACAAATTGACCTAATCTGAAGCTAAGCTAAGATAAGTAATACGGGTACAGTCAGCGTCACATAGTTTGAAACATCCAAAATGACCAAAAAGTTCGACACACCATACTATTTCTAAGGTGTACCGAACTATTTGGCCGACTTGGATGCTTCAAACTATATGACTCTGACTGTACTAGACAACGGCTACACGTACTTACATAAATAACTACATACTTAAATATTTACTAAACATCCAAGATTCGAGAACAAACATTCGTATTTTTCATACATAACATATGCCCCGCCGGGGACCTCAAGCTTCAGTGAGATTCTCTAACCACTGGGTGCCCGGTCGTCAGACTTAGTGCGTCATTCCCATGTTGTGCGAAACATAAATTGTGAAGTAGAAAGAACTGCATATCTGGCTCGCGCAGTGCTGCAGTGACACTTAGCGTCGAATGCCTGAAATTTACAACCCTCACGACGAGATATATGTCGACGATATTGTTGTCACATCTCAATTATCATCTCGCCCGTCTGTTAGCGTGCATCCGAATATTCACGAAGCAAACACAAAGCGGGAATGGCGTTTTATTGAAAATCGCCAACTTACACAACGAAGCTGCAGGGATTAAATTAAAATTTTCAACCAAACAGAAAGAATGGACGGGAAGAGTATTGAAAAAGAGCGAGTTAACTGAATTAATTTTGCGTTCTGAACTATCCAGTTCAGACTTATCAAAGGGTATGCATTTAATTAAACAATTAATGAACATTGGGACTGGCGTATGTTTTAATCCTCTAGCGCTCTAGTCCATGAACACGATGTAGCTACTCTACTTAAACGTACCAATATAAGTTAAAAATGAAACATACTAATACATAAAAAAATCTCACTGATATCAAATTATTGGACTTAGGAAGCAGAAATTATGAATAGACAGAAGCACCCGTTATCATAAGACAACGTGTAATATTTTTCGAAATTGTCAAGGAAAAGAGATTACAAAGAAAATTACATTAAAACCGGTAGAAAATTTAAAGCAAATACTAGGAGTGCTTGACATCTAGAAATAGTTCAAAATAACGCCTTGCATCGTCATATTATGATCGTATATACGATCTGACGGTTTGCATACTGTTCCAGCATGGCACCGACTTAACTCAACTTTTGCGATTTCTGCATATGAGTAGGTACCCCAAGCATCGCAGAGATCTTCAAAGAGCGCCTCAAAGTCAGGTTCAAGTTATACCTACAAAAACACCAAAATAATTCAACTACATTCACAAGAGCCCAAATAACTTATCACTAAAACCTCATTACCCAAGACAAAACCCACACGTGTACCCATAAAACACATAACACGTTAGTAGTTTAGTGTATACCGTAATCAGCACAAAACACGTGTGAAACTAGATTTTAACCGAACACAAGCGAGTTGAAGCGTCGACATTAAGAGCGGGGCGACCGCAGCCGCCGGTAGGCAGAATAAACTCCAGTTTTACTCCCGCAGGATACTAGGGTCGGCCACGTTAATCGCGACGGTTAACGGCTTTGAATTTCTGACTGCCTGGTATAATCATTCCGACTTTCAGAGGTGATTATTGACAATTAACGAGCCCACACGGGCTTTGATCTAATAATAGACGAGGATCAACCTTCATAAATCATACGAGAGGGTTAATTATTATAGTCATGAAATCATTATAAGTTATCTCACGTAGGGGGAAAGTGTAACATTACCCCGAGTTTTGTTATTTCATTAGGTGGCATATTGTGAAATTAGGTCAACTGACTTTTGTTTAATGTGACATTTTAGACTATTGTATGTAGTGTGGTACAGAACTGATATGGGACTTAAGTCATTTTTCGAATTGACCCTCAATTTGTCTACACATTACTCACACATAAAACTGGTTTTAATACGTCTTATTTATCTGGACTATGACTAATTAAAATGTACTTATTCCGTTATTGATTTTTACATTCGCTGCATGATTTGTGGATCATAAGTCGACGGATTGGATCTTAGTAAATTGAGCTGATCAGGGGAAGTCCAAGCCCATAAACAATGAGACTAACAAATACGTTCTATAATATAAACAGAAAAACCATGTAGGTAAAGAAATAAAGTAAACATTTCATAACATTTATAGTTCCACAGTTTGCTTACGAGTCAAGTAGCGTTTCCAAATAATCTTTAAAAATAAATGTGCTCTTCAAGCCCTGCCGTGGTTATCTCATACCGCTCTCATGCAGCGACTAAGTGCAAAAGTTATCGACCCTTATATTCTTTCTTGCTGGCAGTTTAACAAGTTCGGCGGACACGAAATTACGCCGAGTGGAGCGTCGAGCCAAGTGGACCAGGAGTGGCTTGGCACGCCGGGATAAGTTAAGGATAAGATAAGTTCGCCCAAGGTGTAGTAAGAATGTGCCACGAGCACCAGGATCACATGGCGCATGAGAATTTATACCTTATTGCTGTTAAGTTTAGTGGTTGCGTCAGGCATTTGGTTGAGGTGTTTTATAGGCCTTGTTATGGATATACGTAAAAGATTCACCCCCTTATTCATAAACGTTCTATAGGCTTCTGCTAACTTAGCAATCGTTTGTCCTTATCTGTGAAAGGTAAATGCCAAAGTGACAGATAAGGACAAACAATTGCTAAGTTAGCAGAAGCCTGCAGAGCGTTTATGAATAAGGGGGTCAGTCTCTATACCAGACAACAAAGGAAAGAAAAAATACACGTAATCGTAACAAATATAAACAGTACAGTTGGAAACAAACAGAACACACAAAGTCTTAATACTTGCAGTAGCAGTAATATAAAATGGTATTTGGTAGAGACAAGGTCACACACGTGTGATTTTATGTTGTAAGGGCTTTAGTGGAGCTCTCGGCTGCTGAATAGACGACTTGGCCCGTCACGATGACTCGGCGGCCGCCATTCATGCCGCCCGTTCTATTGGAAGTGAAGATTAGAAATTAATCGTTCAAAATACTTAACGCCTTATAAGGAAAGAGGCGTACTTTTATGTCATTAGTTCGGGAGTGACATTTTTTCAAGACGTGTCAGGCAAGGACTTCAGAAAGAGGGTCGGTTACAGTCAAGTTGTCATCTCTAAGCTTGAAGAACTTTATGTACCGATGAAATATTTCAATTGTAATCTATCGTAGTGTTCTCACGTTATATCGGTTATGGTAGTCGGCCACTGCGATGATCATGATCATGACATTAGTTTAACTGGATCAACTTTAGAATGATCCGTAGATACAGAAACGGAGTATTCAAAAGGTCCCTAATGGATCAGCAAAAAGGCAGCGGTATGTGATGTTGGAAGCGAGTCAGCTATAATTACTTACAGTCAAGCCATTTTAAGGTCAGATTTTAACCCCTTGGTATTAAACAGGATTAAGTAAGTTGCCCCAACAGACAGGCGCTAAGCAATAATGATATCCACGTCTGTTATTATTATTACCGGGAGAGGAGCGAGTGGCGTCTTGATATCTTATCTTGTTATTGTCCAGGTTTCTTTCGGTTATGTTCTCCTGGTTCCTAGTATCGTTAATGATGACTGAGACAGGAAACAAAGGAAAAGTATCTTTATTGTATCATCATTAGAAGAGGTGTTATTATTTTATGTTCTAGAAATTCGTAGAAAATAGAGATGCTTCATTTTACTTATTTTCAATTTGACACAATATCTACGACTACGATATTACAGGTCTTTGCTTGGAATAAATAATTTGATGTACGACCGCCACCTCTTTCTTTAACTTTACGATAATATACATAGAGAAACACAATTCACGTCTAGATATCCCTTACGGGGTAGACAGAGCCTAATGTAACAAGACCTAAAGGCCACGTTACTTTACGGCCAACTTTAATTATACTGACTGCGCAATGTATTGTTAAAACAACGCTCCTTTTTCACAGGACAATGGAATAACAATGATCCATTTTTTTTCAAGTTCTAACTGCAAACACGAAGGGGTAAATGTTACATTAAACGTTTTCGAGTCTTGTTTCACTAATATTACAAAGACCTACGGGCCCGCCTCCCCCCCCCCCCCCCCGCGATAATCGACAGCTCGCTTCATTTGTAATCGATGATCCCGCTTCTTTCGCAGCGAAACTTGGAGTTCGGCTAAACTTCGCGATAAGCCGCTTGCGAAACGACTTTCAGACGGGTATATCAGGCGTATATTTGAATGTCCATAAAATTTATAAAACTTTTCAAGACTCTTTTAAACATAAGAAGAGATAAGAACGCCGAATTGTTTTTGTACCAGTCCCCTGAAAGCAACCTGATATTTAAACATTAAACGGGTCTCGTCCAATTATTGTCCGTCGCACCTCGGAGAGCCGCCGATACACATTACGGTTAACTCAGTCGCGGCGCCCATAAAATATGTAGCTAATGAAATAAGGCAGGTGTTACTCGGCGGATTTAAATTAAATTGTTCGAGACTTGTTTTAACTACGTCCCGCTTTGATCCAGTAAATAACAATAAAACGTTAACTCTTTAGACGGCTCTTTTAACGACAAGAGACCGAGTGCTCGAGAGTAAACTCTGTAGAATTCCCGGCGCAATAAGAACAGCTCACTGATCTATGAACTTTTATTTTCACGCGACAGCGCCCCCCTGTTACCTACATTTTAATTAAATTTCGTCCCCGAAGGCCGGCTCATAATATTGCTCAATATAAAGGATTCATAAGTTGTCAGGGGGTATGGAGCACGTAAATTACTCAACACTGAATGCTGTCCCTCGTCAAAAAACCCTTGTCAAGGCTTGAAAGCGACCAAATCGGCGACCGCTGCGGTTATAAATATGATAGTTGCAGTTTATGATCTCAGGGTAACCAACTTCGTGGCAGGCGATGGAGCAATTAATGGAAACCTTCTTTGAGTTTACTAATTTGGAAAATTCTTATTCGAAAATTATGGCAGTAACTCATCTACTTTGCTGTGGAAACTACCAATTGAAGATTCAACTATGAAAATAGCAAACAGGGTCGGAAACACGCGCCTGCGGCACGCGTGGCGGTTTCCAGGCAACTTGCAAAAGAGAAATGTTATCACACACAACATGCGTACGGTTCGGCAGTTAACTGAGTCTCTAATTGCCAATTTCTATTACACTTTCTAGACTAGAATAATTATCATGAGACGATGCCACTTCAGGCGCTACGCACACTCGCCGTCAGATACATGGGAGCTGTCTAGTTAAACAAAAATATCTGGACACGACCTGACGCGGCTGATAATACGACCACGGTCAGATATGTTTGAGCACATTAACATGAAAACATTCGTAATACAGCAAGTTCGTTAACATTTCAAAACAATAAAGTCACCCAAATCTAAAAAAGTTTCGGCACGCCAACAGAAAATCGTTTAGTCCAAATGATACAAATCAATATTAATATTACGTTCCCGCAAGTACGTTCCGTAACTCCGAAATTTTCTCGGCAATTTCTTCCTTTTGAGAAACTTTCTCCGAAATGAAACGAAACTTGGCCAATTTCTTTCTCATTTCGGTATTAGCCGGAGCACACATTTCCCCGGCAGGCGCAGCTGCGTAATGACACGTGTCGATGCATCACGCTGCGTAACGTGGATTACTTCCGCAAAGTTAGCAGATGGGCGCGAGGAGCTGCGCGGGCGGCGCGGTGATAGATGTGCGTCCCGCTAATGCACGCGCTGCCGGCCGGCGCCGCTTCCATCGATCACTCCCTCAACAGTTTTAACAGCTCTCCACTCCAATACAAACGGCCCTTTATTGGTTTTCAGGGACAATTTGCGAACGCGCAAACAGAATACATTAAACGGGATCAAAGAAGGCACGATGAAACACCGGCCCGAACCTTTCCATTGTTGACAGAAAGAATCCAACGCGAAATATTTATTCGCGAAACGGTTTGAACAGTAATTTCACATTCAGCTGGCGGAGCTAAAAGCTACTGTGGAATCTTTCGTTTTACGCGCGGCGCATTAGCGCAGGACATCACTTAGACGTCAGCCTCAAATCCAACAAATAAACAGCTCCGAACAAAAAGCCTCCCCGGGTAAATAAACAAACAGACGTAGCAGGCATCGTCGCGACGGCAAAAACAGTATTAAGACAAACTGGTGTGAGGTCGTCAATCACCCCGCGCCGCCGCGACGCCCGGCGCCCTCGCAGCAACGCTCAATCACTTATCTATTTGAATACAATAATACCGTTATTGTGAACACGATTGTATTCCACGGTCAATTATTTTGTGATTCAGCTTTAAGTACACAAATTACATTGACAATCTACAGTACAATAAGTATCGAAAGTCTTGCTTCTTTGTTATTTAATTGGTAATGTACTTAAGTTCGATGTCTTAGAACATCTTAACTTAAAGAATCAATTAGCTATTTTAGTAATACTTGAAGCTGTAAGGCTGTAGGCATGGCATTATAATATTTTGAGACGTGAACTTTAGGTGTTTTATTAATATGGATTGGAAACTTAAAAACAAGCAATATCAGTGAACAAGACCTGTTTAGAAACCGCAGCACAACCCGCTGGCCTTGACAATACTTTTGCTGTCGCCGCTTAAAATAGGTAATTAGAGCGTCAGAACTAACGAGACGCGCGCTATTAAAGGCGACTGTTGCCGTCGTGAATGTCAATTAAGGAAAGTTTCGCAATATGGCGTGAAACGCGGGCGTACCGCCGCCGCCGACGAGTCGATAATGAAAACTTGCAACCGCTGCGCGTTTATTGCTTCCTGGTACTTATCGATAGCGGAAGAGTTGATTTCATAAAGTTCTGGCGAATGTTTTCTAGTTTCAGTGGTTTTTTTGCAAAATATGGGCAGAAATAGTATGGAAAGATATATTTGAAGGAAAATACCCGACGTAAGCCGCTCATAGTTCACGCTTGTTTTTCGAAAGCCCAAAGGGAAAGGAGAGGGCCCTTGGAGGCTTTACGCACAATATATCTTGCAGATACCGATCCTCAATTAGACACTGCCAGGGAGACGGATGCGAGTCGGCCGCCGCCGGACCGCGCTCGGCCATGGCGCTCGGAAACTGTTGATTTTCCCAATTTTAACACAGCAACGAATCAAAGGACCTAAGTGTGTTGCAAAAAAGATTTCTATGAAATTTGCTCAAAGTAAGACGATTTTTTTGAATTATTACAAACTCGTTTTTTTTTAATTAAATATGTAGGTTTCCAATCCGCACTGGGCCCGCGTGGGAACTATAGCCCAAGCCTTTTCGTTCTAAAAGGAGGCCTGTGCCCAGCAGTGGGATGTATAGATATACGTTGGAGATTATGATGATGATGATGATGTAGGTCAATAAAGTTTAAAAATCTGGTTTTCGGGGAGAGATCGCGTTTAGGTGACAAGACAGAACTTTGTACACCGCTCTTATACCTACTATTTATAAACTTGACGTACTCGTACAGTCAAGTGTAATAATATGTATCTAGTCAAAGTTTCAAAAATAAGTACTATACGCTCTTACATCGGTGTAATAAGGTCGTGGGACATATTTTTGAGAAGTTCGTATCGATACTTATTTTTGCACTTGACCGTACCTAATGATTGTTTAGTATATCAAAAACAATCTCTAAATAAGGAACATTTCCAACACCTGTAAAAGTTTCAGTATAAAACCAAACTTAGTAACGAAGCTAGGTATTAATACTCGAAAAGCACCAACAACAACAAACCTAAAGCACTTCAATTTCAAAAACATATAATAAAACCTTTTACTAAATTGTTTTAAACTAAACTAAGGCAGCGCTCAACGAGATAAGTGATTAACTAACGAACGTTTACAAACAAAGCTCTCGATGATAAAAGCCTAGCCTCCGAGTAATCAAATAATAACGCTCGATCACTGAAGTAAACACGAATTAGATCCGCCTCCGCAGATATTTTGGAACTAACTAATTACGAGCGAGTGTTTAGTTGGATGATTATGATTATGGCTGAACATAGTTAGGGGTTTGGGATCCCACTAAGGAAGTAAGTATAAAGCGAAGCATCTGTAGAGTAGCGGGTATAGGCTCCGAAAATTGTGTTGATCGTCTAACAAAGAACTAGTCATATTTATGCCATTTTGAAGCCCATCTTTCTAAACGATTATAAGCAAATGCAATGTGTAACGGAAATCGATGACGAATAAGCAAAATCAATGAACTACATGGTACCAGGGAAGGTTTGTATCTAAGTAAAGCAACAAATATTACAAATTATTTTGCGTCACGTTTTGCGAAGCCATCTCATTTTTCTAAGGAAGTCCCGAGAGAATCGGCCTATACAAACACCGCGCAACAGGAAATGCCTTGTTTTGGCCCCAGTCGGTATTAAAATTCTCGAAACGCGACTCCTCTATGGAGCGATACACGCGCGGCGCCGGCAAACCGCCAAAAATAACGAATCGCCAACGCCAAGATTCAATTTGCAGTGCACTCCTGCGCTCCTGGCACACTGAATCCGCTAAAACATGCCAAATTGGATAATCCACCTATGAAAACGAACTGGGTTTCGACAGTTTTTTAGCAAATTTTATTAGTTTCAAAAACAGTCTCTCTTAAGTCTATTTCAACTAGGTACATACAATTAAAACCGAGGAAAACAAAGACTACTTTGTGCTTCTAAACTTAAAATAGCTGCATACATAGATACTGTATACACGACGTAATTTATTTTGTGTACTGATTCTGTAAAAATAAAAAAATATATAATCTAACGAGAGCTGTACCTATCTAAGTGAGCTGCAAGTCGCCGTGCTATTGATTTAACAGAGCCGCTATAGGCGGCATCTGTATGTACCTAAAATTAATAAAGGCCCATAATTCAATAAAAATACATAAGAGAAGGGCACATAATCTCCTCCATATTTATCAATTTCTTTCATACAGCTTACAATACCCTCGGCGGGTCACACGTCATTATATTTCATACCGTCTTCGCAATAAAGTTGTCATTCTAGCGCCGATGGAAACCCGAGACGTTTCATTATGAGCAGAACATAATCCCCAGCGAGTCTTTCGCTCCCGATACGCTTTTAATTGGCGAGTAACATCGATACTCCAGCCTCTCGTGTTTTTATTTCCATTAAAATTGTTTATGAACCTCGAATGTGGTCGGTATTGGTAATTAGCTTGCTGTGGAATATTCGGAATGCAAATAAATTTGCATACTTAATTAAAAAGTGACCATTAACTTTATGTCAATCTGTCACCGAGGGCACGCGACTATTTTTGCCAACAAACCGTGTTTTCTGCAAGAGTTTAGTACTTAAATTAAATGGTAGGTTGGTGTATGTTTTCGAATGCAGAGTGACCTCATGTCGCTTATGACACCGAGATAGTATCTTGTCTTGTTTTGCATATAAATTTATCTGTGATTTTTCCTATGATGCGAACAACAAAACATACAACGACGGCACGGTATTGTTGGCCCATAGACATAAGTACAAAATAAGCTCAAGTTGTACTAGTGCTGCTTGAAACCAAAGACGAGTTTCAATGCTTCAATGTGGACACGGATACGGCCCTTGACTTTAAATTTCGATAAACTTTCGATCGATTTCAACCAGCGGACTCTAATTTATTCCGCCAATCGCCCACATAAACGTTATTTCTGTCGCTGACAGTGACAGCGGGCTACGCTAAATAACTGTCAGATGCCGTGAATACGGCAGCGAAATCGATGCGGGTCGAATTAAGGGTAAACGCAATTAAAAAGTTGGTAGCCGCGGCGCCGGCGAGCCGCCGGCTGAATGCGCCGCCGGAACCGCTTAACGACTCGGATGACGAATAATTGCTCGCCAACTGGCTGATTATTGCCGCGATCTTGAGGCTTTCGTAATTAACAAGACTGATTTGCTCGGAAGTGCATGTTTACTTTGACTTGGAAATCAGTTTGCTTCTTGGGGCAAGCTTGATCGGAGTTCGATTGGAAAAAGAATTGGGAAAAATACGGCAGTTAGACACAGTCCAATATTATTTGAACAAATGGAAGATGACTCGAGGGCACATCATCTTGGCTGCCTCTCACCTGAAGGTGTGCGAGGTAGCTACTATAAAAGGAGGCATGTGACGAAAATGTCCAGCATTAGGATTACTTACTTTCTTTTATTTTCTAGCCTGGCTCAGCGTAGTTTATATCGGCGAAGAGGCCATTAAGAACCGTCCGGATTATAAACCTTCCTCTCGAATCACTCTATCTATTAAAAAAACCCCACCAAAAGCCGTTGCGTAGTTTTAAACATCTAAGCATACATAGCAACAGACAGACAGCGGAAAGCGACTTTGTTTTATACTATGTAGTGATGTAGCGATGACGGTGATATTGGGTACATTGACATTGCAAATAGTGGCGTCATAAGCAAATAAAGCCTCACCAATCGTGTATAAAGGCCGCCACATTCAAACTCGTTTCCTGTCACACAACACAAGTGCGAGTGCGAGAGCCACCAAATAAACCGAGCGGGGCACTCGCTGGTCCCTCGAAGGGCCCACTTGAGGTCAGTTAATAAACACTCGTCACTCGACACGGAAACCTTTTCCAATTTGTTGGACAAACATGGCCTGTGCATTCAGTTTCACCAGGACAACATGTATGTGCAGGAGGTATTCGGAACACGGCGCTCGTTGATACAAAGTTCAACAGCGCAGCTACGGATGATGGAGGGCGCTATTCACATGCACTTGTGGCAGATACTTTCTGATTTTCTTGTTAATTGGGCTCTCAAAAAGGGGGGATGAAATTTTCAAGTACGACTTATTTACTCATCAATGTAAACTAAAAAAATAAATGTAACATTGAATAACAAGTAAGGTAGATTTATATTTCATTTGACTACTCTAGTATAGTTAATGTTTCTGTGCGCATAGGTTATTCTCACTGAGAAGTTGCATTTGACATCCATGTCAGCTGCAGGAGTTTGTACAAGCTTTTTATTAACTTGCAACGTATGTATGCATGTACATGTATGTTTGTCCGGGTGGGATCTTGCGACTTAATTTTGAAGCAGATATTTTCAACCGATTGATCCGAAATTTTGCAATACAATAATCTGGTAGTGAAGTTCTGGCGACCGAGCCAGGACCGTCTCCGCAGGAGGGAACTCGTCAACGGTTGCTCCGACAGACTTCAATTTGGTACACAATGTAGGGTAGGACGGATGACAATGCAAATACAGTCAGTATTAAAAAAAAGAAAATTTTGACAGCAACTTATTCAAATACGCTACAGTACCTGCTATGGATGGTGTAGGGGTATTAGCACGCGTCACGGAATGACGAGGATCCGGGTTCGATTCCCAGCCATAGCTTTACTTTTCGGATTTTTCTATGTGTTCTAATTGTCATAGACATTTAGAAATTACGCTACAGTACGCTCAGGGGTCTTACCTTGATGTCTTAAAGCGATTCAATTCCGACTCATATCAGGTTTTAGCTGCTGTTAATTTTAATATGGATCTGGCAGCGAGCGAACCTACTCTGCATCGGAATTGAATCGCATTAATACGTCATGGTAACCCCCCAAGTCGCCGGCGCGCATGTAATCTTGAGCTACGCGCAGATATTATTTTATTACAAACGACGTTTAAAATAAAGGGACTCGTCTATTTACAGAGAATTGGGCACCTGTGGTGTGTAAGTTACTCATTTCCGGCACTGATGATGATTCTGCAACTTACCTGAAACAATAAGAATGATAATGTTAGTCACAAAAAACACAACAGCAAGCATCGAATTTTAAGAATCCCAGTCCTACAACCACGTCATCAGCATCGCAAAGCTGTTAACATGTTATAGAAACAGGAATACGTGTCTTTTCTTAAAAAAAATTTAGTAACTTGAGTGGCTTCAACTAAATAAATCGAAATAAACATTAACATCTACGTCATTATTCAGGGTTTCATATCTGTGTTTATTTGTACTGTTTATTTTCTATAAATGTGTGTATATTCTCTTATATTTGTGTGTCTTGCAAAAAGGAATAAATGTCTTCTTTCTTTCGATTTTTGAGCGAGATATTTTCACTCGACTGCAGTTACAGTTTTGAAGATGTGCCTCGTTGGCAATGTCATCTTTATTGCATTCTGCTGAGTCACTCGAGTTATCTGGCTGCAGAACATACGCCAAGCATAACAAGACAGCTTTCCAGTAACTCGGAAGTCCTGAAGATCTACGCAAACGGCGTAGGTAAAAACTCTACACGTCATTACTCTTAAACAATAGCAAACTTGTGCGAAGGTCTAAGGGCCCGCGCATCGATAACAATCGGATGTTTCCGCGCGATGTGCCGGCCCACTTGCACTTGAATAATGATAATGATCCTCGCCCGTGCTCACTCCCACGATTTGTTCCGGCTCATTGTTGTTCGTATAATTTGGAACTTCACACTGCTTCTGTCAGCCTGGTACTCTTTAATCGTAAACATTTGTTTTCAAATTATTTAGACGTAAGGGATCATAATACATAGATAGTATAAAAAACAAAGTCGCTTTCCGCTGTCTGTCTGTCTGTCCCTAGAGATCTTTAAAACTATGCAACGGATTTTGATGCGGTTCTTTTTAACAGATAGAGTGATTGAAAAGGAAGGTTTATATGTATAATTCTACGCAGGCGAAGTCGCGGGCAGAAGCTAGTTAATAATAAAAATGATATCCTTATCCTTAAATTACTTTCTTACAGTATAAATGTGAAAGTAACTGTTGTCTCTGTGTTCGTCTGTTTGCAACCTATTTACGGTAAAACCAAAATGAAATTCGCAAAGTTACTTTAAACATTATAGTACATTACGTATTAAGGGCGGTAAATAAGGAATTACGATCGAGGTTTTAACAGAAGCCCGAAGTCGAAGATAAGGCCCGTACCGCCCTTGAAACATTTGTACGTTTCACGGTTTCATTTGCAAGTAAATAAATAAATTATAGGGCTGAAAAACCGCGTGCCGGAGACGCGGCGTTACTTACCGCCCTAGGGTTTCATGACAAGAAAAAGGCCGGTAGTTTTATATGTAGCATTTCGGCCAAGTTAACCTGTATGTTTGATACCGTTTACGTGCATGTGTGATAAAAAGGATTATTATTTAGAAGATTTGGCTTATTTTAACCCAGAAGAGTTTCCACTTGATAAACGCGAAAGTAAGTAGTCACTACCTACTGCTTTCGAAAAGAATACCGGAGAAATTTAAAAGTACTGTTATTACGTCATCAGTGCCGCGCAATGCAGCTACTGTAAGAATCAGCTTCGTACTTTGAAACCAGCTGTTGCTGGCATGTAGGCTCTGTATGAAACACGGCCTTGGGGTGATGAGCAAAATCAATACGCAATCAAACTGTCGCCCGCAGAGCCGCAAATATTTTCCCCATTCAAGTTCTGGAGCCGCGAGGAGCGCGGGGTGAGTAATTTGATTTCAAGTAACCCCGCCCCCCCCTCCAAATTATTTGCCGTCCTTCGGCTATGTTAGCCTAGTATCGGGAATCTGTTAAGGTACTAAGCTACCAGATGGTCAATTGTGATTTGAGCAACGACAGTCCAAGCAGTTACGTCCCAGTGCTAGACACAAGCCTCTCATTTTAGTACAATTTTGGGATGCTTAAGAAAGGATTAGGTATGTTTCATACGTAAGACGTTCTAAGCAGCTTACGTTCATTATAATGATTTCTCAACACACAGCTATTGGAACATACTCGTAGCTACATACCTACTCGTCTATGGTGTCCTCGTGCATTATATCAAGGTGCTCAGTACAAGATCACCTAAAGCGAAATTGGAGACGTTATACGCCAAACCACTAGTTAACTTAAAGCGTTTTTCCCTACGCTTTGTATTCTTCAAAGAATAAAGTTGGAAAATCCGTTCTCAGAGTAGCCTGGCAAGTTATCTTCATTATCCCAGTCGAGTCAAAGAGAGACAAAGCGAATGTTTGTCAACACGGTAAATGGAATCAATTGGCGGTCCTCAAACCTCATTTATTTCATGTTCACAGCGCACATCTTGAATTTCCTTGGCAAATTAAATTGTTGTTATCGCTCGACACAATAACGACTTCCATCGCGCCCGAAATAGATGACGAGACGTAACGTAATGACTGTTAAACATCATGGTATTTTTAACAGATCAATTCCAAGAAAAACAAGCTGTCGATGTCGGATACAAAACGGTGCTCGCATAATAAAGCATATTTCATAATGAATATCTTTGATGTTTCGCACATAGAATCATACTCCATGATTTCTCTTTTAAAGAACGAAATAAATACCACAGCGTTTGGAATTCCAGGATGTGTTTTGTAGTCTCTTTTTAGGCATGAGCACCATGCTTCGTGATGCTTTTGTTACATAACAGCTCACACAGTTAATAATAATTTAAGTGAAAGATAGATGCGGATAAAACCAATTAGCAAATCAGCATCCAAATAAACTTAGATTAGTAGGTACTATTACTTTTCATAATCGCCAATCAAAATTCACTATTCAAGCCAACGTTTACGATATCCTTAATCAAGCAATGATTTCTCAATAGTACAATACAATAGATTGCCCATAAAATTTGATACAAAGGGAAAAGGTAACCTAGGTTTCCAAGAATATTGCGATATTTCAAAGGACGAGTTTGGTCGGGGTTGTTTGATGAGCGTGAGTCGGCACAATGAGCTTGATAACGGACAAGTTCAAACTTTAATGAGGCACAGTCTACAGCCAAACCTCAGAGCCACCCTTATAACTTACCTAGTTTTAAGTACGCCGAGTAACCGGGTAGCTATACATCCTGAACCATTTGTCATCTTGCGATGGATACAATTATTCGTCAGAAATAAAATTTGTTTCATAAGACGAGACGCAATAAATTTCATTGAAGATCTCTGCATTTTACTTTTACGTAAGCCCCGCCTCGCCAGTGGTTACTTTATAGACATCATCATCATCCGTGCTAGATAGCCCGTTCACTTTGCAGGGTCTTGTGCTATTTTGCTTACATTTTTTTCCAGGTCTCTTTCGACCGTCGTCGGCCAAGTGGAAGAGGTGGGGAGTAATTATCCTGCAGATAATCATCCATCATAACTTTTTGTAACACAGGAAAATAGCAGTCTCATCCTAATAGTGGATAACGCTACAAAAACTTTTACAGTATTTTTAAATGTAGTAGACCTTCGCCGATGTTTAAACGGATTAATCATATCATTCTCAATCAGAGTTCGCGAGCGAAACTTAATAATATAATAACATAAAGTGTGGACAGGCCGCAAGGATTTTTAGATTAAGGTCGTACAAATTGAGTAACAATACTCTTTACATTTCCTTCTGGCATGTAGCGCCCTAGGGGAACATTTGGCTGCGTTGTAATTAACAAAGCTTTGAACATTATTTTACTTTACTTTGCTGAATGTAACTGAGTAATGAAATTAAAAATCAAGGCACAGTGAAAACCATTTTGTTTTATACGAGTGGTTGCCGTATTTAGACATCCTAGATAATAGGGGTGCGACCACAAATCGAAATAAAACGCGGGCGGATCATTGGACGGGTTTAATGGAGGGTTTGTGCACTCTTTGCGTGTGTGCCGTAAACCGAACTACCAGGATCACATAAATAACAAGGGTGTCAATGTAACGATAGTGGCTGCCATGCCCGGGGTAGTAAATCTTGAAGATAAGCTTACCTTTGAGAGGATTATCGACACAATGCGTAATGATTCTCGGCAAAAGAATTGGTAAATATTTTTCTTCTTAATGGGACCTGCGTTCTTGACGTGTGCAGACAAGTCTAGACAGTTCGTTGGTACCTACTTATTTAACCAATCTCTTTTTTCGGCGCCATCATCGTTCTTCATCAGCATCATATATTCATTCAAATGGACAATAATAGTTGTACGGTCGTTTAAAATGTTTAAAATCTTTCATTTAATAGCTACCTAATCAATATCGACGTCGCTAACTTTGTTTCAAATTTAACTCATTGTTTCAGAATTTCTTAAATAGTAGCGAATTCATTCCAGCCCCTCTGCGGGAGCATGTTTTATTCATATCCTAAGTAAGAACTCCCAAAACAGCGATTTGGCTGGAGTCCATTAAAATCTCGCCGGAGTGAATTTAAATAGGAATAGGCAGTTACAATATCTGCGACACCATTGTTTCGTTCAGAGATAAGGAATTAAATACGGAATCTCGAGCAAACAGCATTGCTCACCAGGACGGCATGGCTTAATAGGAGAGATGTTTATTAGATACGTCACAAATTCCTGCGAATTATGCTAACCAAACTTGGCGAACCGTAAAAGCGTAACCGTTGTTTTTCTATCAACTCTGCTCAGTTGAGTTTTGCTGAACAGATGAGTTAGAATTTACGACGTTCACAGAATTCGCAAGACTAAATTGAACACAGGAGACTCTAAGCTATGGGTGCGTAACAGTTCATTGCTGGATAAGGTTGTATTGTGTGACTGATCAAAAGTGTGTAAGAATCAGATCCTTACACATTTTCGAGCAGTGTAGGCAGCTGTTGCTTCTCTTAGATACTAATTCTGCTCAAATTCCAACTTCTGGCGAGGAGCCGCCACGCAGCCCAAGAACAAAGAGCGAAGACCCGAGACTTTAATTGTATCTGTTATTACACGAATAAATTTTCAAATAACAAAAATACTACATGAACATTTAGTGCTACTTCAAAGAAAAAAAAACCACCGCGATGCACGCACAGGTAGACAGAGGTTAAAAATAAGTCTGCTAAAAACATTTCATAAACAGGATAAATTCCACTGACTTTCCAGATATAATCATAAAACATTTTGGGCACCGGAATTTTAATTAAAAAGCAACCATTATGTCGTGTAAATGGCTTTTTGGTATCTTTTTCGCCTTTAATAGGGGATCTGTATTAAAATATGATCTAAATTGCTTTCTATGATGTCTTTTTTATACCCAATGTTAATTAACAAAATGTCTTGTGCTGGGAGCTCGTATATTCTACAAAATGCAAGTAAGCCGGAGATGAGTTCGTATATTTTTTATTATAAGAGACGCAAGACCTGGAGGTGATCGTTAAATATGTACAAGGGAATCATAAAGAGAGTGAAACTCGGAAATATTCAGCGGAATAAGAAACGCCCACTCATTTAGAAAAAAAATATGACGCAAAAATACAGCCGCGAATATTGTACAAGACAATGCTTTAGAACAAAAGTGTATATTTTACTGTCTTTCGCTTGCGACAAATTGCCGTGACTTGTCTGATGTAATCAAATTCTAAAAAATAGGCAAAAAATACAAAGTAAGAAAAAAAAATCCATTTTGGGGTTTTATGTTATTACTTAGGGGTGGTTTGGTTTTTAGTTTATATCCAGTTAGATCCAGTCTGTTTAGTTATATCCAGTCAAATACTATAAATATCCACCCAAAACTATGTTAACCTTCATTTAAACGGGCAGTTATTCTCTAACTGGGTGGATTCTAACAGTCCTTGCCCAAGTTAATTCGTAAAGTAACAAAATAAAAATGATAACATTGTTTTCGTCCATTGTATGTGTAGGTTTTCACAACAATCCAGAACAGAGATCAGTAAATCTGTATAATGTAGGTAGTTATAATAAAATCAGAATCCAATTAAAATATGACAAAATAAGACGTAGCATGCCATATACTTCAAAAAGATATATAAAATAAACCTGTAACCTGAAGCAAACAGCTAATGATATTATCTTAAGATTATGACGTCTTAATGCGATGCGATTTGATAAACGTTTTGAAAAAAGGGCAGGTCAAGATCAGGAGTACCCGAAATGATGAGCATGTATGAAGAGATTGATGATTGATTGAGGAAAGAGACGTGACTGCATGTATATATGTATGTAATGCAATTCAATTTCGAACCAAAGTCGCATCGCTCACTGTCAGATCCTGGAAAGGCCCCAGGCAACTGTTTCGGTTAATATGATTTATATTTTACTTTACTTTTGATTACTTTATCTTGAAATAAATATTTTTTGATTGAATTTCATAAGTGCAGAAACCCCCAGATATAAAGCAACTATAGTTAAACAATTGTTAAGAGAAAAACTTCAAGAACGCTGCATAGAAAAATAACAACTCTGCATGAAAAATATTGCACGACTCAACCGAACCGAACAATTTAACCGGGAACGCATAAAATAAAAAAGTCATCCGGGGGTATTCCCGCACAAACACACCGGGACTGTCGTGCATGTTACAAAGCCGATTTGCAGCGCGCGTAACACACGAACACAATTCCGAGTCGGATTGTCAGACGGGCAGAATCGTTCGACTGTTCCAAAATGAGGAAAAATTTTATACAATACATGTATGTACTCATAAGATGCTCTTTACACGTGCCTTCCAAAACTCAGTTGTTTAGTTTGCACTCGACGTTCTTTTCACGGGAAACGGATTTCGTTTCAGAAGGGAAGAGATATACTTTTCCTTTTATCCATATGGAATTATGCTCTCACAAGTTTTGCTACATATATATAATCGAAGTCTCGACTTGGTAGATTTATATTTCTTAAAAAGGAAGGACAGGTTGTCAGAATTGGCTATCAACTTTCCTGGTTGGCTAACCTCCGATAATCGATAGGGGTCGGAAAAACAGAAGGAAAAGAGTTTAGTAAAATTTGGCGACACAATTTTGTACAAAACGTCGCCCGGGTTCACGACCGAAGGGAATTAAGTACCAGAAAGTTCCCAAATCGTTCATAATCACCGGAAGTTTGAGCCCGGGGGAAAATATAACATCGCCCGAGAGCGTTCAAAAACTTATCGAATCGTTCCCCACAGTTTATCCGTACTCGGGAGCCCGGTAAAAATCCGTGACGTCATCATGTCACAACTAGTTATTATTTTATTTTCAGTTTAAGACCAAAGTCAAAGGCTAATGAAATGAAAACCGTGCTTGTTATACCGATTCACCGGACAAGGCAAATTTGTGCTTTGCATAGTATTGCACAACCGAGACCAGTTTGAGGTTCGGCCCGAGGCGAAAAGGCAACCCGAATAGTTTATGTGATCTTAGACGAGTTCGGTTCGGTACGCCACTTTGATAGGACTTTTAACAACAAAAGCTTTGGCCGTCAATCAAAATGTTCTATTGGATTGCCCTTTGTCTAGTTTACCTTTGGGTTCAGCGTCTTGGAGGACAGAGGGGTACAGAGCTGTAAAAAAGGTAACTTAATTATGATGATCTCGCTCGATGCGACGCGGTTTTATGCTTACCTAGTAGTCTCACTACCTAACCTTGCTCTTTGTTTCTGTATTGTTTTGTACTGAATGTGATGTTTTTATAAAGAGTATTTGTATTGTATTGTATTGAAGTCTCCCGAGCATCTTTTATACATTCTTAATGACTCACAACTCTTTGTTAATTAACATAGGTACAATACAATACAATACAAATACTCATTATTGAACATCACAAATCAGTACGAAACAATACAGAAACAAAGAACAAAGTACACAATCTGTGTCATGCTTTCCTAATACCAACATAATTATAGTACCAAAGTATATTGACCTACATCCTAATGAATGTCATTCATAATGTACCCTCCAATTAATACCACCAAACTTCTCAGTACCTTTTAGGTCTCCATTAGAGTCGCTTAAATCTTTAGCGAAATGGAAATTATTACTCCGATGAACGACAGAATTCGAGTTCGCACTTTGACATAAACTAAATATTAATAAAGCAATGAATTTCATAAATCCGCTAGGTACTATTAGGTATGCTCATTTCTCAAATACGAGACCTATTCGTGCATAGTACTTATTATGTAGGTACGAGTATATAAGCGTGGCAATAGCTATAATTACAGAGTAGAAAAATAAATACGTACATAAAATAATAGCAGATTTTTCAACGAGAGACAAAAGCACCAATTTCACAGAAGATATTTCAGCACCTGGAGGGATATACTTGGAGTCTAAAAATTTTGTTTTTATGCTTGAATACTGTTTTGCATTTCGGCTATATATAGTAATGCAAAAAAAATCAGAGCTAAGTCGGCTACATGCATAATATAGTAGAGAAACACTGATTGCACCCGTGCGAAGCCGGGGCGGGTCGCTAGTATCCAGTAAACAGACGTTATAGTCATCAATGCTCACCCTCCCTCAATAAGGACGTGACAGTAATGACAGGCAGAAGCCTATAGCCAATAATTACCTGTTGCCTTGTTGCCTAATTGAAGTGGCCAGATCCTCGTCAAAACTTCAATAATTGCCAGTTTTAACTTCGACAACAGAGAGCCACTTAAATCACGGGAAACTTCGAGATTTACAGAATAGCTCGAGGAAGTATAAGTGAAATATTGAATCTTGACGGGACAACTGTCTCGAATTTAATTAAACGACTAATATTCTTGTCGGAATTCAGACGGGAGATGTATTTGTGAGAATTCACAGACTCGATTTGCTTCAATAGACATCTAAGTAACGATATTCGGAGTGTTTGCGCGGGCGAGCACGCGCGGCGGAGCACAAGCTATATACACTCGCCGCCTACATCAGCGTGTGCCTACTGATTGACACAGTTTACAAAGCATGAGACAAATACACGATGTGGCCCCGCTAAGTCACCAATTCGACAATTGCGAATTGCAATGCGTGTCAACATGAAGCCAACCGGCGTAGAATACCGTTGTTCCTTGTAGATGACCATGGCCAGATAGCCGGTTATCTTTGATGATTTTTTTTCCTCAGAGATAGCTGTGTTTATAACTGTTATTTACAAGGAAAATCTATACCTTGGAGATTACTAGCTACGTCTGGGGAATACATTTTTCTCGCAGATAACTGTGTTTTAACAGTTATCTACACGGAAAATATATTCCTTAGAGGTAATTAAGTATCTCTGAGGAATTCTCGTAATTCTTAATGTAAACAGAATTGTCATATGTCACCGCCAATTGTCGCGTTGGTCAAATAGGGGCCGATGCACAAACGTCAATGAATCCATGCATCGGAATAGAAGCTTTAACATCAATGCAATTCGATGCCCTGATACCACGCTTTATACACGTTGTCTCATTGACTGTGTCAACGAGTAGCACCATTACAGCCATGAGCTAATTACAGACGTTAATGTGTTCGCGTGTATACTCACCGAGAAAGCCTTAAGGAACACGAGGCACTGTATGATCCCCTCCATAGTGTCGCCGGTGAGGCAGAAGGTGCCGGTGAGATGGCGGCCCTTCTTGTCGCCCAGCGCGGGCGCAGCGGCGAGGCTCGCGTGCACGAGCGCGCCGCGAGGACGCGCGTCCCGCGTCGCACCCAGCACGCCCGGCAGCGGCGCGCCCTCCATCAGCCGAGCCAGCGGGTCCATCACACACACAACATCACCGGATCACCACCACACACGCGATAACACACCACGTTTGTTTACCACGCAAATATTGAGCTCGAGTCCCGTCTATTCGGCGATGTCGATCCGCGAGGACACGGTCGCGGGCGGCGCGAGCGTCGCGAAGCTGTGGCACAAGCTGGCGCACTCCTCGCACTTGCAGCGCTGCTCCTTCTTGTTCCAGCAGTCGCTATTGTACAGCACGCTCACGAACGTGTATAACAGTATGGCCATTCCCATTATCATGTATACTTCCATGCTGCACTAGCTTTGGCACTGCATTTGGCACACGGTTACTGAGGTACGGAGTTACTTTGAGCTACACATCAGCGAGAGCTTCAGTTCACGGAATCCGACGTTCTATAAGGAATGCGTAGTTAAATCGAATTTCCCGTTCATTTGTCATTTTAACGGCGTTTGTTGAAAACAATAACGCGACGGTGCGCGAGCGGTTATGGCCGTTAGTATAATTTACATACGATGCGTGAACGTTCGCTACGGTTTTAACAGAATTATTCGAAACATCAGCGCCTGTTTTGCATATAAAAACTGCTATCGCACCCGGACAAATCGGAAATAAATGGTTGATTCCGGACAGAGTACAAAGTAAACGAACCGTGCACTATTTATTGTTTAATTGATTAAGTGCCCAGCGAAGGTTCTGAGCGAGCAGCGACCCAATATAGCATTAAACAATGGCCCCGGAATCGGATTAGGAGTGCGCGGAGCGGAAGCGGCGGCCCACGGCACAAGCACCTATGATAAGGACGTGGAGCGGGAACAAACTCATTCCCGGCTGATTGGCTTCATTGTGCGGGTCCCGGGGTCGCGGGCTGCGGGGCCGCGGGCCGCGGGGCCGCGGGCCGCGGGGTCGCGGGGTCGCGGGGTCGCGGCCGGCTCGCGCCGACGTTCAATCACGACGCATTCAATCGCTCGAACATATCCTATACTTTCACGCTTGCGTTTTTATATTACAGTCATTTTGCGGAGTTATTGGAATGGAAACATAAAGGACGAACACCTGACGTACAGCATCGGAGCACAATTGTCGACATAAATTCACACAGAGCCCGCAGTTAAGTGCATTCAGCGGAAGATGTAAACGTAGCTGCGCGTGATGGTGATGCGATCCAACGCTTTTCAATTGTGGAAAGTCCCTAACGTTTATGTGGAAGCAATGACATTGAAGTGCGGGGACTTCAAACAGAATTACGTTGCCCGTATATTGATATAAATCCAGCTTGTCGCGAGGTGTCGGCGTGGCGACATAAATCTCTATTCGGGGCGCGATCCTCTCACACAATTGTACCCGATCCTGAAATCCGATATCGTATTATATCGCAAAACAAATCCACAAAATAAAAGCTTACTTGCATTGTTCAAATGGTGTATACGTATACCAGATCGTCCCGATTCCACGGTATAATAAAGATAATGTAGGTACGGCGGAATATTGAATTGGCGGCTAATGAGAGTAATATTTGGCGATCTAATAAACCATAAATCCGCAACGAGAGACGTAATTGCGGTATACAGGGACTTAACTCGGTAGAAAATATTTAGCCGTAATAAATCTTATTTGGTGAATGGAATCCTGATTAGGATCTGCCATAAATATTAATGAGCTTATTTTTCTTTATACCTCAAGCGTTTCTGGAGTGAACTATATATTTGGCTTGCTTTCTGAAACCATAGGCATTATAAGCTGAAACAGTACCGATGACTCACGCCCGG
The DNA here is from genome assembly GCA_932294345.1 of Pandemis cinnamomeana. Lineage (NCBI taxonomy): Eukaryota > Metazoa > Arthropoda > Insecta > Lepidoptera > Tortricidae > Pandemis > Pandemis cinnamomeana. The sequence continues at coordinate 12,752,234 of OW028721.1, forward strand.
ACGGCCAGGTACAATTGTAGAAACATAATGTTTTTATATTTTGTATTAATATTGTTTTATTACTTTTAATACGAATATTGTAAAAACCTATCTAGAGATAAAAATAAATATACATAATAATAATAATAGAGCCCCTTTTATTCCGTTTCGCTACAATTTCAGCACAATGTGTAGTCGTTTTTTTTTTATAAATTATCGCTTAATTCGGCGTGCCTTATGGCATAGGCCTCCTCTATTTATTGGAGGGTTTGGGCTATAGTTCCCCGCGGCTAATACAGCATTAGAAGATAATATTCGATATTTCCATTATTAGTTATTACGAGGTAGGTACGGTCAACAACTTTAATTGTTGGGCATACATGGAACGTTGTCATAGTGATATGATTGTTTGTTAGTGATTAAAGCACGTTGCTAAAGTTTTGCGATGTCAATATGACAGTGTTCCATAGTGGCTCAACAATTGAAGTTGTTGACCGTTACTCTAAAATGAAATTCAAAAAAAGTAAAGATGAATACCTATAGTTGTAAAGTATTTCAAAAAAATTACTATTTATTCGGAACAAAAATAATTTATATTTTGTAAATTACGATCTCGACCTGTTCGGCGTGTAGTTTTTCATTTATATTTATTTAGTACTCTAGAAACGAACGGAATGAGTGGAATGATTCTATTCCGTCTAAACGATTTTTCGTTCACTTTGTTAAAATGTTTATTCGTTTTATCGACAGTCCAACGTCCAATGGACACAACTTTGTGTTTTATATTGCAGAATTCATGAAATTTTCTACAGCAAGGTCACGGACCTAACTATTCAATTGCCGTGTTTTCAGCCCTACCAAACTAGACGAATACCATCCACTCACACCACACACAACCTCTAAGTAGTAAGGTGACATTACCCAACCCTTCGCACCTTTGGACATTCGTATACAATACACGGTTAGAAAACGAATGAATTGCATGATATACCACTTCGTGTTTCGACCACATACATACATACATACCGTCACGCCTCTTTCCCATAGGGGTAGGCAGAGACTACTTTGTTCCCTTGCTACGATCCTGACATATTTCTTTCGCTTCATCCACAGTCATCAATCTCTTCATATATGCTCGTCGGTTTCGGGTACTCCTGACCTGACCTTTTTCCAAAACGTCTCCTATTTGGTCTCGGAACGTCCGTCTAGGCCTTCCCCTCCCAACGTAACCATTCACACTCCCCATATAGATCTGTTTAGTTAGTCTTCTTTCATCCATCCGCTCTACATGCCCAAACCAACTAAGCATACTTTTTTCTTACCTTGTTTATTTTCTATAAAACTGTGTGTATTATCTTATATTTGTGTGTCTTGCAAAAAGGAATAAATGTCTTCTTTCTTTCTTTCTTTCTTTCTTTCTATCCTAGTCACTATATCCTCTTTCACACCAGCACGTTCTCTTATCACACTGTTCCTGTTCGACCACAAGTGTGAGTAAGCTCGGACATTATTGTCCACACACACACAGTAAATCAACAATAATTCACTAGGGCGAAGTACATTAACGCCTGGGCGAGGTAATCCGGCAGACTCTGGTTTCTGCGGCGCTGTCCGCGACGTCCGAGACCGCGTGATTTACCGCGCGCTTACACCGACAATTACGACAATGATTGCGAAGTGCGATTGATACAGATGTTTGCCTATTTACATGCGTCACCAGTTGTTGACGATATCGTCATCTCAATACACACACAAACACACACACACACACACACACACACACACACACAGGCCACATATAGCAAGATTGTGGGCGCATATCGACACGCCCTAAGAAAAAGTGTGTATCTGCCTGATACTTAGTTATGCGACTATTGCATTTTCGTAGTCTACGGTATCGACTTTATCATTTACATCAAGAAAAACAAGAAAAAAGTGGTCCGAACATATTTTTTCCCAAACGTAGAACTAACTATCTACATTCATTGCTAAAAAAACTCCAGAGCAAAACTTAATATTTGCCTCTTATTCAATATTACGCGGGAACCCATTGAGCGGGTGGAATAAAAAGTATGTGTAAATACCAATTATACTTTTATTTTAAAAGTAAGTCACTATGAACAAGTGTGCATCTGCCATATACAGATTACTTAATAAGGCAGTCAATAAAGATAAATGAGTATCAACCACTACCAGTCTTTATCTTGGAAAAGGCTGTACAATATCTGTCACTTCACCAAAATTTGGAACTGCAATATTATGTATATCTGGCAGAAACTGTTTCGTCAAAGTTAAATATACGTAGAACAAGTATGAATCTGCTACTTGCACGTCAGTGTTTGACGAAATATTATCACGTATAAGTGAATAACTGTAATTATTAAGAAACTACCGTATTTAATAATATATAAAAAATCACGAATACATATTGTCACAATATTGTACTCCATGCCAAATTTCAATCCTCTGGTATATATAGTTACCACGCAATTGCGATTTTAAATTTATAGAAACTTAACGCTCTCCTGTAAAATTTGGTTTTTGGAGATACACACTTTTTCTTAGGGTGTGTCGATATGTGGAAAATGGAATCAAAATAGTGATGGGTTGCTAGCCTCATCGCCTATAACATGATTCCTAATATTTTCGCCCATACTATCGATCTCAATGAATTCCACTAATAACATAAATGCGAAAATATGTGACGATGTAAGGATGTGAGTGAGTGAGTGAGTGAGTGTGTGTTTGTTGCTTCTTCACGCTGAAACGACTGGACGGGTTTGAATCAAATTTGGAACGGAGATAGCCGGTACTCTAGATTAAAACATAGGCTACTTTTCATCCAGAAAAATTGCATAGTTTCCACGGGATAGCGATAGACGTGACAAAGGTCGTAGCTGCCTAAAGTCACTACGCATAGTACCTACATTGTGTACTAAAAGCGTTAAGTAAGGAAGTACGATCGAGGCTCGAGTAGAAGCCCGAAGTCGATGACTGACGGCTTTCTGAGTCGAGGTTCGTAATTCCCGTACTGCCCGTGAAACGTACAATGTTTTTCATCACATTTGCGAGTAAATAAATAAAATTATAGGGCTGAAAACCGCGTGCCGGAGATGCGACGTTTGGTCAGACGGGGGTCGCGGGAAGCGGCGGCGCGCGAGTATATATTTATTGCAAAATATACTATCAACATCAGTTCTTAAGTCTCATTCTAAAAGCTTGTCTGCTTAAATTGAATCCGTCTGTGTGAATATGTATCATACACGAGCAAAACCGCAGCCAAATGCTAGTATACCTATGTATAAATAAGTGAAGCAGACAAAATGCGAAAGAAATTACTCACATACATAAATAATAGAGTTTACGAAGCCGCACACGCTGTACCAGGAGCAAAGAAACAGACCCCAACTTCCCAAAGCAACAGCGGCAATATTACTTATTATTTAGTAGCTACCAGAGCATCAGAAACAGGCGGAGACTAACGAGCAGCGAACATTCCGGAGGCCCGCCCGACTAAGTAATAAGTTGCTCGCATATCTGTGATCCGATTGTATCCATCAAGTTAGGAGATTAGCGCTCAGCTACATTTGCGTCTCGCACAGCACTTGTAACAATGGAATAAGGTTCGAAACAATTGTGCAAGTACTAGGTTAGTTAACGCAGAGTTCGAAACACAGCGCTATGTTGCCAGATATATTTGTCAGAGCTCAAAAATCCCGGCTATTACCCGTGGTTCTACTGTTATGTCCCCTGTTACAAATAATTACGAGTTACACTCCACCATAAGGTCGACGGAACACCGCTGCGGTGTTCCTGTTCCTATTCTGTTTGCCCTTCGGGCATTTGAAGATACCTACCTAACGATCCTAACCTAATTTTATTATCTCTACGGGTAATACTCTAAACCTCCATACAAAAAATCTAGAAAACTCTAAACATGCAAGGTTCTGAAATAGATATTAATCTGGCCGGAATCTTGGGGTATTAGTTAAAAATAAATAGTTAAGTTAGCACTTAGCATTAAAGTTCTCCATTCCCGTGCTTTCGCTGTTGAATGCAGTTAGATTTAATTATTTTATTTTGTATATCTGCAGAAGTTTTCGTTCGTATGGCAACACTAGTCATGCGGATTAGTCCGTACTAATGCGTGCGTCGACGATGCTGCTCCCGATATTGAAACACAAAATGTACTCCAATACTGAACTAGATCTTACCACGCACATCACAAGGTGCACCGTGCGGGGGAGGTGATAAATGGACTCGCCCGAGCGCTGGGCACCCGATCCGTCATCATCCCGCACGCAGTCATGATAGCCTGGTATCTACCTAATAACCACATGCCGAGTATTGCCGAGAGTTTCATTATTACGTTTATAATATTAGTTACATACCAGCGTTTTATTGCAAGGGTTCCGTTTTGTTTACCCATATCCTCTATGCATAGGGTTGCCATCTCTAAAATTTGGAAAACAGGACAAGACACGTGAAAACCCCGGATTTTAGAGTCCGAAAGCCGGACATGTCAACAAGATCGTGACGGGAGGGGTGGGGGAACGGTGAATATACTTGGTTCGTCGGTTGATTGTGGTGTGCGAGCATAGTGCGTGTCTCGCGGGCAGCTCAATTTTTTTTTATTTATTTATATTTTAAAACCCGGTCTACAAATGAAACCTTCCCCGGACGCTCCCCGGATGCCCTCTAAACCAGGACAAATCCGGGGAAACCCGGACGGATGGCAACCTTATCTATGCATGCATAATGCACCAATTGCTTTACCCCGAAATGTCTAAATTTCCGTGACGTCAAACTTTGTGTCACGACACTAACGACGACAAATGGAATTAATTAATTAGTACCTATGTTGATTGGTGTATTTCAGTAGCAGATTAAACTCTTGTGAAATATTATTGCTTAAAAAAGCTTACAAACTAGAACGTATTGGAGGAAATTTCGTGTACGTATTTCAATTCCGAAGAGGATAAGAGTTTATTGTTGTTCCACGTACCTAATTGGGAAAATCTACGAAGAGGATATTGCAGGGTTGTAACGAAACGAGTAAAACAAAATCGAATCTAACTCTGCACAACAAAATCGAAACGCAATCGCTAGGGGTTCGTTAGCGACTCTCGCCTCCGACAAACGCCATCATTTAATTTAACCTTTATATGACTACGACAACTTTTAAATTGCGCCGCATTACTCCCACCGATATGATCGCTACACGTAATTGCGCGCAGGATCACCTGCAGTGACCCGTGAAAGTCAATTCACCTAAGCCGAGAAAATCGGTTTCAGTTTTCGGTCTAGACGGTAACAAGCGGGATTAGATGAGCTCGGAGGGTTTAAGTCACCGCAACATTATTAATAAATACCGAAAAGAATTATGACGCACGAAAACTTCTAACCAGTATGGCGTGTATGCCGAGACATGCTCGAACAACAAAGGGGCAACGTCTGCAAAACCCTGACGAGACATACATGGATTAATAAGTTTTCTGCCAAGCGACAACATGAATAAGATAAAAATACGAGACAGAAATATTATACAGAAGAAACATTGTCCTAAATAAACGAAAGGCGAATATTTGCGGGGAGAGTGCGCCGCGAATATTTATGTTGGCCCGCGTAAACAGTGACGGTCGTGAAATACATCCTGCGACTGTCTGGGCTCCTTGTGCTAATTTATTGTCAAACGCAGCGCGCCTGTGACGTATCGAAATCATCCTCATGCGGCAGCCGACAAAGACAAATGACTCGTATCGTAATTGATTATGAGCCGCGAGTCAGTATTGCACAGAGATCCTCGGCTGTTCCCAAGGGAGCGTGATAATTACACGTTGTTTTCGTCTGAACAACCTCAAAGTTATTACGTCGCATAACTTTAATAATTTACCTTTAAAAAAGGAGCGGTTTGATTTACAATTCCGTCAGCGAGGTTGCCAATTCGAGCGCCGGCTGTCCCGGGGGCCGCACGCCGACCCAGATCCAACGAAACACATAATTAAAGGCAGGAAGTCTAAAAGTCCCGCACAAAGAACTGAATGCGAGCTTGTGGGGTTTAAAAACTGACAAATGGCGAACGCCGTTTCGGGTGACGGCGGCTGCCCGTCGGCGGACGTATTGCTGCACGCCCAAATTGAATCAAAAAGGAAATTGAGAACGTGTGAAGCGGGATCATGAAAATTGGGAAAAGAATTTAGAAGCCAGATTTATTGTGACGTAGGCTTAAGTCCCTTGATTGCTTCGAGGCACTCCCAAACCAGGCCAAAGTCTAGACAGATCAAAATCGTGGACAACATAAAAATAAAACCTTTTAACCGTTAGTGACTAACGGTATTTTTTCATACAACGCTTGACTTTGACAAGTCTATCTACCTACTACTGGTGAAAAATGTTGTATGCAGAGCTCTCATTATATTCCCATTCATTTATGAATTATGAATACCAAGATAACATAAACGTAAGACGACGCGCTGCGAGGCAGAACTTAATTCATCGCACTACGCCGGCCCATACATAAGTAATGGTTTCGTGATAAAGGATTCTTCGTCCATTAGACGCGCCTGACTTGCCCTGAATAACTTAACACATGACTCATTAGGATCTCGACCACTATCTCGTTAATACCCCTATTCAAGTACCAAGATTATCATACATTCAAACCCAGAAACAACGGACAAAAGAATGAAGCCGTCCCTTTGAAATTCCAGTAGCGAACGGGTGGGAGTTACTGGCTAGTAGAATTAGTGTTAAGTTAACTAAATGATTGGTCGAAGGCATTTTCGGTCAGGGAAACGTTTGTTCAATCACTGTATTTAAAATGTATGAAGTGATTTGAGAAGAGACAGATTTAATATTTCATTAGACAATGTGGGAATGTTTAAAAGACTGCAGGTCTTACGAGTACAGAAGAAACACCATTTTAGATTATATCGAAGCACGAGGCACCTAATTAACATGTTACTTAATAAAGCATTCGTCCTTTGAAATAAGAATGAGGAATAGTTTCATTATTCTACGAGTACTAGGTATGTCGCAGGGTGCGTTTCCATTGAGGCGGAGGGACATTTTTTTTTTATAAGATAAGGGAAGCAAACGAACAAGTAGGTCATCAGATGTTAAGTGAGCACCACTACCCATGGACACCCGCAACTCTAGAGGATTGCAAGCGCATGCCTCAAGTGTCAGTCATTTCACCAGCTGTCTTACTCTCCACGCTGGAACACAGCAGCGTCAGCAGCTCAAGCACTGCTGCTTGGCAGTTGAAATATACATCTCTCTTCGCTTCCCGTGCTTGTGGATGTAAAAATGTGATTGTTTTCTCGTCTTCGCTCTGCTCCACCTTAATGGAAGCGCACACTTATCCCAATGTACACGGAACCCAGCAACTGATAAAAGGTAAAAGTTTCATTGTTTAAACGCTAACTTCGCAATCCTTTGCGAGCCCCGAGTTGTAGCGCTCGCGCTCGGCCGTAAGCCTCCCTAACTCCGGCTAAATTAAATGTGCGAGTATACATCGCGTTATTGGTTTATTTATTGTTATTGTGTATCGCAACATACAGAAATTATGAACACGGAATTTTCATTTGGAAATTTATACTCGCTTGCTGCTTTAAACATTAGGTAGCTGTTCAAATAAAGATGAAAACGACGAGAAAAAGAAGCCAAACTTATCTATTTCCCATACCCCATCAAAAGCTAAATTACAGACTATACCGGTCTTTACCCTAACCATATTTAATAATACAGTATTTATCGAGTGAAATCAATAATGGCTACATGCCAACTGTTACTAAAGAGGCGATGCTATGTTCTCACGAGTAGCAGAGGAAGCATCGTCCGTGCAAACTCCGCACGAAATTAATAATCCAAACAAATCTGGTGTGCCGAGCCAAACTTATCTGTTAAGCCTAATTTATAGCAGTTCAGAATCGAAGTTTATATTCACTTAAGCAATAAGTATCAGCATTAAGCCATACATATATAAAGCTCGAGCGCGACATTATCTGAGCGCGGGAACTGATCAATACAGCCTCCCGAGGCCCGCAGCGGACTGCGATTCCGTTGGCACGCACGTTTCAGGTACTCGTACTTAGTTATGATACCCTAGTAATTTGTATCCGCTGACAGCAGAATGGCGTCATTAGTTCATTAGGTAAATAAAGTCGCTTCATTCCAGAATCCTGCCAAGTTTACCAACTAAATAGTAAGTAAATAATTACGGTTTCTCAAAGTAGTAAATTGAGCCTCTGTGTGCAGTTTAATTACGTCTAATGACTGCATCTCCCACAAGAGTAAATACGAAGCCAGTTAGACTGACAACAGCAAATACACTCTGGCAAACGTGGTGCACCGGTAGCTGTATATGATTGGTTTGCCGGCCTCTCTGAAATATAATATTTTAGTTGGTATCGAAGAGGTTGCACTCTTCAGTGTCGTGCGGTTTTATTCGCCACCACGTTTATATTTATTTTCGAACTCGCTTTCGAAATGGGACTTGCCACTTCGACGATTTCGATATCAAACTAAATGAAATCTTTTACTTGGTCCGCTGCTCTTTACATTGTACAGTTCTGATATTGTCAACAGTATAAACACAAAATTCGGGTTCTATCTATTTATTACTTTATTTTCGTATACGTTTAGGGTTTATGTAGGTAGTATATTTTATCTGTGTATCGTTTCGTGAGTCACAGACTGTTCTGGCTGAAAGTCAGTGCTGCAGGTGTCTAACACCTCAGCATAATGCTGAACCAGCGACCGTCTCACGTTTGCGAAGACGCAACGCTGCTGATCTTTTTTCACGTCTGTGTTTTTTGTTTCTTTTGTACAAGATAGTGTATATGCTCTTATATTTGTGTGTCTTTCTTTCTTTCTTTCAAGCCGAGAACCTGTTTTCAGAATTTTAGAACATTAACTGACGATTTAAGTCAATATGTGCGAATAAAAATAAATATTATTGCGAATGCAGTTCTGTGCACATCGCCACAAAACCCACAAAGTGCTACAACTGCCGACGCAATCGTAAACAAAAATACTGCAAACATTCAACCATATCGCAAAATTGCAATGGCATGCTCCGACTGTTCACACGCGCACACTCCACGCATTAGATAAACATTGTGCGAGTGGTCAACCTATTCCAACTCAAACCTATTTAACTCATTAATTCGTAGTCTTTCATTCGGTGGCCGCTAAACATCACCAGCCTTATATGATCTTACTAAATAATAGTCAACATACGATTACGGAACTTTATCTGTGGTAGGACGTATGCTCTGAGTACGGCCAAAATCACGTTAAATAATTAACTCAATCACGATGCATAACTATTCAACTATGTCTAACAGATTGCCTTCCTAATCTTCTCTGATTACACTTAATTGGCTCCAATTAAGTGTAATGAATACATGAGTAGTTACGGTTAATGCCTCTGTCTGATCACTGACCTTATAGCTATAGGAATGGTAAGCACACCACGGATGGAGCAAAAATGATTACGTGTGCACCTTTGGGCTACTCCGAAATTCGTATCGACCTGTCCCTTTCACTCTCATATTAACTACTATCCTTACTAATATTATAAATGCGAAAGTAACTCTGTCTGTCTGTCTGTCTGTCTGTTACCTTTTCACACTTAAACTGCTGGGCCGATTTAGTTGAAATTTGGTATACAGATACTTTGAGTCCCGGGAAAGGACATAGGATAGTTTTTATCCCGGAAAATTGCATAGTTCCCGCGGGATAGTACAGCCCAAACCACTGGAATTTTTCAAATTTAAGGCGGAACAAAGTTCGCCGGGTCAGCTAGTTAAGTATAAACGAACCTTCGAATTTCAGAATATGTATAAGGTCAGGTAACCTCCGTAAAAAAAGGGGTCAGCCAAAAATGGGCTCAGCCAGGGGAGCGACAATCCTTACAAACGCTGACGCATAAACTGATCCTAAGTATAGCCACCCAACGTCATACACTAGTGAGAAGGAAAAACTCTTGTTTTAGTGGGTAGTCTTGGCCTTACGCCAAGAGTGGCACATAACCAGTCGAGGCCCCGATCCGACTGGCACGCGTAAAAGTTAATAATAATAGGAGACATGGATAAGCGTTCTGGCACTTTGCAGAAAGGAGTCTCTCAAAAACAGATTGTACTTATTATATCAGGAATATTAGGACAAATAAAGCCATAATAATGATACTAAGATCATTTAATTAAGCGCCGGCTATGCTGTCTGAACACCGAAACGGAAAGAATTGTCAAATGCTATTGGTGTGGTTAAAGCTTTAGCTAAGAACCTATTGATGACTCAGAAAAATTTGCTGCATGAATATCAGCGCAGCTGCTCAGAGGGAATCAACCAAAATAGCAAGTAAATTTGTTGCTAGAATTGTGCTATCTGACTGGTAATGAGATATAAACGGGTCCGCGTATGCGCAATGCAGCCCGACGCATCAGCGCGGTGCCGTTTGTTAATGGGCGGTAATGCGCTACATTTATTCGGCTATAGCCCGGCGGTAATCCTGCGTGGACAAATCTATGGGCCATTGGATTAACTGCTGACGTTTTTATAATACCCTGATACGTTTGGTCAGAGCCGACTAGGTTGTATTTATGTACAAGCATTGTTTGCAAACCTCCATCAGATTGGATAAAAAAAACAGACTGACATTTCGATTTCTACTAAAAACCTTCAACTATCTTCAAGAATGGTCAAAACTGCGTGTGCTTGAATGATGTTTTGAGTTTTTTGCACGGATGGATGCATGGATTGCAAGTGACTACACATATTGGTCGACATTAGCTTTATTATCACATATTTCAAAGTAACAGTCCGAAAGACCCCATTCATAATGCAGATCAGACGAGCGTGAACTCCATTAAGATAAACCCCAACTATATGCGAGAAGTAAATTCGCAAACATACCAGAATAATTTATACGATGGCCATAAAGTTCTTATTACAATACGGGATGGCTAACATGAAATGTCGTCTCCTTTGTACCCGTTTCGTTGGACAGGGAAGGATATATCCGATGGAATGAGATATGGGCCAATGCTGAATACGGTCAGAATACAAATTATCCGTTTCACCACCGGAATTTGAAAGAATTTCTGATTTGTATTGGGGTGTTATTAATTACATCCCTTCAGGTACTTAATTGAAAAACAAAAGCCCAGTCAGTCTAATGTAATTATTTAAAGTTAATCTTGTATACGAAAAAGAAAGAATCTAATGTTACTGTATCGACGGACCAGAAGTTCAGCGCCCACAAAGAGCTTCGGCATCGGCTTGCAGTGTTTGCTAAATACCGGACTTCAGCCAGCCACTTAGGTTAGGGCTTTGAGCGATCGGGTGACAATTTTCCGAGGTCCAAGTAAAAAACTACCAGTATTTATCAAGCAAAATTCTAACAGAGTTTTCCAGTAGGATACCAGAGTGATTCGACAACAAAAATAAATTCGACATTGTAAAATAAGAAAGGATCATCTAAATCACGCTGAAAAACGGCCCAGTTTTCCATCGAAATTATTATTGACAAGTGAATCACTTGTGTAATGAAGCTACAACAAACATCGACATATTTATAAATAACAATCCCATATTGCTTATTGGCCTGGATTATTTCTGAGTGTTTCGGAATTTATGTGCAAAATTACATTTGAAATTTAAAAACATCGTGAAGAAACCTGCAGACATCTGCAAAGCAATTCAGTGTGTGCGAAGTTCCCAATCCGCACTGGGAACTATACCCCAAGCCCGCTCGTTCCGAGAGGAGACCTAGGTATGCTAGTAATGGGACGTATATAGGCTGGAGATGATGATGATTATACGATCAATATTATCGTGATACTGGCATGTCAATGTAGGGTCGTGGGTTCCAAAACAACCGGATTCGCTGCGACAAGCATGAATAATGCGTGATATGGATCGATACAGGCGTCGATCACACGTTAATATTGACCGTCTAAGGCTTAGACTCTAATCCATGCCATTCTCTATGGATTATGAATATAGCAAAGATTACAGATGATACAAACAGCTGGGTGAAGCTGGATCGCTTGGTACAATTATCCCGCAAAGCCGATCGCGCACAGAACGCACCGTCATTGCGCGGCGCCGGCGCCGTGACGAATAATTGACACGACACGGAATTCCCATTTGAACAAACGCCGTTACAAATAAAACGAAGCTGTGTGGTTATTTACCAGGCTTGCATGAAGGGCGAGGGGTGTGCAGGGAAGCCCACGCAGTAGTTAAATGTCAGGGTTGCATCATGAGTGAGCATACTTTTATACAATTAACGCGTCTCCATCTTGCTGTGATAACCCTAGTTCCTATCCTACTAGCTCTAGCACAGTTAGAGAAAACGTTTATTACTCTTTCATGCAAAAACTATCCAAGGGATTTATGAAATGAAAGCCACAAAACGCCCACTGAGCGACAAACCAAGTCGAAGTCACTGGTGGCAAGAACTCAGCGCCTTTTTATCTCATTTTAATAAACTTTGTCTGAACGCGAAGCTACCATTACTAGTAATTAGTAGTAGTAGTGATTTTACTAGGTAAGTTATAATAGAAGCCGCCAACTCGCGTCGCCGAGCCTGCGCCCTCGGCAGGGCGCGGCGCAAACAACCAAGTCTTTGATGTCGTGCGCTGTGATTTGGTGATTAGTGACTCCACTCCTACTAAACCCTACGTTGTTTTACCACGTCACAACAAGGTGAGAGGGCTGAGCTGTTTAGATAACGACATAATGTTGTCTAGTGTCACTATAAACTTATCAATGGCAAGTTGTGACAAGTGAGTTCATAACGATAATTTTTGAAACAGGGACGAGTGAAAGCGGGAATGTCGGGACGATCTAGATGCGTATCACCTATCAAAGAACTAGAGCTAGTCTACTTGGAAATGTCTTACGAAATAAACGAAAACTAAACCAATTTAGAAGGGCCTCGTCTTTGTATACATCCTAACTTATCTTATAAATGGGAATCTGAGTTTGTTTGTTTGTTACGCTCTCGCATGTAAACAATTGTACCGATCGTGTTAAAATTTGGTACGAGGATAATCTGAGACCCTGGAAAGGATATGGAATAGTTTTTTCCCGGAAAGTGGTATAGTTCTCGCAGACGACGTTACGAGCGATTGCCAGTCAGAAATACATAAAGAATTTTCGAAGCCTTGCGACGGAGAAATATAAGAGCAACCGAAACAATGACAATGTGCAGGAGGCAGCAGTCCCAGCAGTCCCAGCAGTGCACGGGGTGTTCGTCGCCGATGCTGAAGCTAAGCTCATAAACAACACGTGATACTTGTGAACGAGCATTACCATATTCATGACTTGAAGCGGAGTTAATGCTCCGTTTGCTCAAGACCGGGGAGTGCTTACAATACCTATAACTTTAAAATCACAACTACAATTAGTACAGCTACTGTTTGACACGAGTTGGTAATGTTTGTACAGTTGTGTCTGTGTATAAACCACGAGTAATGTTAATATGTATGATATTGATATTATCCAACTTTCCACGCGGCATACATACTCTCTTATATGATCTCTTATTGGGATAAGTTCGCCTTTGTTGTTGATGGTTTTTTGTAAATTGCGTCTGTTTCTTTATATTTGTACAATGAAGCATTTACTTACTTACATACCATCACGCTTCTTTCCCATAGGGGTAAGCCGAGACTGCATTGTTCCATTTGCTACGATTCTGACATACCACTTTCGCTTCATCCACACTCATCAATCTCTTCATACATACTCCCTGGTTTCCTACGGTACCTCTGAATAAAAAGTGTGTCGATCTGTCTGTCTGTCTCTCTACCCTTTCACACTGCTGAACCTGGTATAGAAATGTTTTCAGTCTCCAAGAAAAGACTAGGATAGCTTTTATCCCGGAAAATCGGTTCCCGCAAAATTGTGTAAACCGAATTCTGCGCAAAAAGAGTCGCAGGTAACAGCAAGTACTCATCATCACCACGTCAGCCGAAAGACGTCCACTGCTGGGCATAGGCCTCCCCCAAGACAAGCAACAGGGCCAAAGAACAGCAAGCACGAATAACTCCAAAAGGCCTGAAGACATGAAGAATGTAAGACTGATGATAAAATAAACGCACACTTCAAAAAAGTTTGTTGTGCCGTTATGTTGCTACGCGGCTTCGAGCTACAGGTTAGCTACGCCGTAATGAACCGCTACGAAATATTCTGCTACGAAAATTACACCAAGAGCCAAAGCGCGGAAAAGGCCGCGGCGCGCATGTCATGTCATTCAATCATCATAAACGAGGTGACAATGTAAAGTAGACAACGGACTTTGCACTCGGCCGGGTAATAGGAAATAATGCTTTCAGAGGGACCATTTTTTACGCACTCGGGCAAATCATGCAAACATTTTCAGCTGCCGAATATGCGGCGGGAGAACCTCGCACACGCGTATATCACTGGGAATGGCTTTATTTAAACCACGCGTAATTACTTTTTCAAATAAATGCGACGCATTACTCAACGAGATATATTTGCGGCGGCCTTATGAGCGCCGTGACCGCGGACCCGCTGCCGAGGTAGACCTACCCACTTACTCGCTACTGTCTGCTACATGTTTGGTGTGCAAGGTCCGTACAGATTGCTACCACCATCTCACTCGTTAATCCTGCCGCCAGGGCATCAGTGCTCGCGCTGCTATGTTCCGACGTGGAGACTGAGACAACCGGTGTCTATAGTATTTGAAGCGGATAAAAGTAAGTGGACTGTAGTTAAAAATCTATCTCAATGAAAATGCAGTTCCTCAGCTCAAGACTTGATGTAATACCGACAAGCAAAATACTACAACTGACAAAAGTCATATCAAAATCAAAATCAAATTAGAAAAATACATAAATGACATAGAAAAGGCAAAGAGTTCGCAACAGTATTCTTACTGTATTTTATTTTGAAAAATGACTTTCTGCCAAGTTTCTTGCGGCGCATTCTTCTTGGCAATGATGGTCTTTCCGAATGCGCTGGTAGTTTCAAAAAGACATGTAAAAGAGCCCTTGGCGGCCAATTTGCAAAAATAAATTTTCATTTTCATCTCATTTTCATTTTCATTTTCATTTTCATAGGTAGGTGATGGTCACTTACCATCAGATGACTCGCTAGCTCGTTTGCAAAGGGATATAAAAAATTATTGCTCTAATGGCAGCACATTCACTTACATTGTCTAAATCGTAGTAAGTCTGTGGCCCTGACGCCTGGCTGGTCAAGTGCGGATTATGAAATCAAAGAACGGGCCATACAGACGGTTAATTAGCTAGATCACCAGGACCGCAGCGTGAGGAAGAGCTTTGTTTCGTTATATTGCATATTTATACAAACAGGAGACTCCTAGACATCATATGAGAGGTGTTAAATGCGTCAAATCAGGTGTTATTTGAACGCGCATTACCAAAAACTCGTAATATATGATAGCGGCTGGTCGTTTATCGTCCGAATGAAACCGAATGGATAGTTTGTCCAACACTTTAGTTCCTAATGCACAAGTGCAATTAGTCATCGGTACTCGCTATTTAACATCTAAAAGACACAGCGATCACTAAAGACAAAACAAAAACGACAGATTGGCAAATTATACTGGGTTATGTAGTGAGTTCACTTGCTCCAAAACTGACTGCTAGTACTTTACATGATGCTCTATCTAAACTAGTTTATTTATAGCCCTGCTGACGCGTTGCCACACAACATGCGATACAATAAGTATACTTTAGCTAATTCCGAGGTGATACAAAATAAACATGTAAACCAACCCGAGGGATTCCAAATCGAGTAAACATTGAAGCAAAGGGGTGGTCATTAAGAG
Source organism: Pandemis cinnamomeana (assembly GCA_932294345.1). NCBI lineage: Eukaryota > Metazoa > Arthropoda > Insecta > Lepidoptera > Tortricidae > Pandemis > Pandemis cinnamomeana. Next base: position 12,768,048 of record OW028721.1, read on the forward strand.
TTTAAATTGTAATCATTCTCGATATATTAACAGGCAACCGTTTTTAAACTCCACCCGGAAGGATTAAAGCAGAGATTGTGTTACGCGAGCTGTCTGCAGCGGATCGCATTGTTTTGCTAGATAATAAATCGTTTTGCGGAGCGACTCAGCGCAAATCTACCAGTTCACGATTTTGGGGGTCCCAGAGAACAAATGGGACCCAGCGTCGATTATGGAGATCATGACATTTCTGCACGTAGGCTCAGCTACATCTCAGTGGAAGCGCACCTTAAATTAAGGATTCCGATGCGACATTTAACACACTGTGTACACAACACATCGTATTTGCCAAGTAAAACAAGGACGTTGTGTGTTTTGCGACTAAGGATTAAACCAAGATTCCGTCTAACTGACTGTATAATAACAGTCGAGCCCCGGCCCCGCCGTCGCACGCGCTGTTTGCGTAGGCAGCCGGCCACTCCACAATATTTCTGCTATCCTAATCCATTCGTTCCGTCCCAGGGCCAGCCGAGCGGAAACCTAAACTCAATCAGCACAAATCAATGCTTAACCAAACAAAAGGATCCGCTTAATCATAAACGAGACGGTTAGCGACGCGACTCCGCAGATACATGCCGCCCTGGTATTATATAACACGCAATAAAACACGCAACAATAAATTATCCACGCTGAACGCTCACAAAGCGATCCTCGCGATAGCTACAACAAATAACAACGATATTACGTTACAGATATATCGAAATTAAACATATGCGACGCACCAGTTTCTGCTCGGATTCGTTCAATTAACCGGCAAGAGGGAGACAACGGGAGGGAGGGTGCGGCGCCGAATGTTTCATACATATCAATCCGCGTATTACACTGCACACCCCAAATCCACGAATCACGTCAAAAGTACTTATACGAGCGTTCAATCGAGACGAATCAATCCAGTCAATACTTGTGTCAGCGGGTAAACAGCACGCGGCACGCAATATAAGGCGGCGTGTAATCCGTGAAAAGCGTCCGTTGCAATAAGCGTCTTCAAGGGAAAAATCTCATTTGACAGATGCCGAAGCGAATGGATCCATTAGCGAGCAAACGCAGGCGTCGAAACAGAGATAAAGATCCGCTGATTACGACTCCGTAGACGGATGTCTGTCGCGTTTCTAAACAATGGCACTAGACAACGGGCATTAATATTGTGTAATCAACTGATCTAAATACAAAGTTAAGTGCAACCGGTGACGTCATCAATTTCCTCCCGCGCCCGTGAGACTGTCGGACACACATTTGCCAATCCTTTCGCGTCGATAAACATATCGGCAATACGAATATTGCGTCGAGTAAGACATTAAGGGAAAATTGATAACTGTTAACGTCAATTTCCACATCAATGATGTTATTAGTATGACGTCTCGTACGCTTACCGGTCCGGACCGTTACCGACCTGTCAACGCAACCTGCCATACCTGTCAATAACAGACAATCACACGGATATCATAAATAGAAGCTAGTTGAGCTAACACCCCCGCGCCCGTTAGATTCAAAACACACGATCGCACTGATGTTTCGGCCGGCACGTGCGCTATGCCGTCCTGGTACACGCGAGCGGCTGGCAGGGCGGGCCGCCGATCACTGAAGGCTTCCCGGGGCCCGCCCGCGCCCCCCGCGTCTGCCCCCTCCCCGCAACCCAAACTCTCAATTATTTTATTGGGAAAGCTAATGAGACGTGAACCATCCTCGGGCTCGTTGTCTGCTATTCCCATGGTTACCCGCGGGATAAAACAGTGCAAGTGAACGAGACTGATTCGATATTCACGTGGATTGGCGCGGCGAGCTGCCTCCGCCCGGGAACACACATGCCGAACACTTCTGTCACATATTTTTACTAGCTTCTGCCCGCGGCTTCTTCGACATAGAATTAGCAATTGCCGTGTTTATTGCTATCCCGCGGGAACTATCCAATTTTCCGGGATAAAAAGTAACCTATAACCTGGCCGGGGACTTTCTCGACAGATTAGTAATTACATTAAAATATGTTCAGCCGTTTTCATGTGATGCGCTCGCAACGTGTTCTGTTATCGATTCTAAGTATCTCCAGCCAATTATTTTTTAAATATTTTCCATGTACAGACTTCTGACCCTCTTCAGCTTTATTATATGCATCGATAGATAGATATGATGATGATGAATCGGAAGTAAGCTTGCAAGCCACGGAGCAAAAGTATACAAGCTTGAACTAGAGGTTAGTGTTTGGGTACTGCAACGACTTTAGCAAGTGAATATTTACGTTTGCAGCACACAATAGTAGTATATGTTTGATCTGTTAGGTCGGTAGTTAGACTCCAGGCAAACTGCTGCTCTAAGCTATAATATGCAATGTAGCAGCGTAGCGTACACGTGAATTGATAGTTTGCGCTATCATGATGTATTGCAGCAACGTGGGCAGCAGATTATTCCGTTGTACGCTACGTAACACTAGTGTAAACCACCTCCATCCACGATACAATAAACGAGACAAGCGTTTGTCTGGCGCGTAGCGCATTCGTAGCGCAGCTACGGCGTAGCATGTACACCCGTAGCAGTCGCAACGAGCTACGTTCGTATCTTGCCCAGCCTGATATACGTACCATAGTTGAGCACAGGCCTCCTACCTGAATAAGAGAGCTTAGTATGTAGTATCCAGGCACTCCCGCTAGTATGACTCAATTTCACTATGATGTTTTCCTTCATCGTACTCGTGATGAATTTCGCACGTGAATTTCGAAGTTTAAGCCCGGATTCGAACCCACGACTTTCTGTTTAAGAGCCTATGGGGTCAAACCACTGGGCATTTAATTAATTAATACCGAAGTAAACGTGTCTCATAATATTCTCGTCCATTTTGATGGATTTCTCAACAAAAATCAAGAACAAAAAATCGTTTTAAACGTTTTATAGAAATAATGTTGTCATCCATTTTGATGGATTTTGTAATAAAATCAACAACAAAAACCTATTCAAACTTAATGAAATCTCAAGCGAATAAAAAACGTTCCATCTTCAACAGAACTTGTACAAGTTGAATTTGTTTTTTCACGTTAATTGCGTCCATGGAACAATTCAATTAACTACAGTCAATCCATCCTTACTTATTTCTCAAAGACATTGTTACACTTTTCTCTCGGATTACACAATAACTATATTGTTACGGAAATTCAGAAAGTATTAAAATCTACGATGGCCACTCAATATGGAACTTTGCGTAACTAATCACCAGGGGCCTCCAGTGGGCTTCCCGAAGCCGGCAACCCCCTCCACAGGCAATGGGGGGCGAATTCATTCTCGGGCTGACGCTGAGGCGCGTTCCAAAAGCTACGAGACAAATATGTCCAACAAAAACATTTTCATGTTACATTTTGCCCAGACGAGACCACAAATGGCTAGCCAACTCTACATGCCCAAGGTTATGGTTAGCTATACAACCCCAAATTTCATAAACCCTACTATCTCCAGCCCATGTTATGTCCCACTCCTGGGCACAGGCTTCTTGTCACAATGAGGTCGGAGTCGGAGTCACGGTGCGGATTGGAAACTTCACACACACCATTGAATTGCTTTCCAGTTGTATGCAGTTTTCTTACGATATTTTCCTTCACCAAATAGCTCATGGTAAATTTCAAATGAGATTATCGCACATAAATTCAGAAAACTCAAAGTAGCGAGCCCGGGCTTCGAACCCACGACCCTCTGCTTGAGAGGCCACAGGTCAAACCACTGGGCTACCACGGCTTTTTATTTGTAAGAACTATTGTATTCGCGGAATTTGTAATAAGTTTATATGTTTCGTGAGATTATTTATTTTTCTTTGTTGTTATTAAAGTCATGAAAATTTGTATAACAGAAAAGAAATGATGAATAGTGATTTTTTTATTATATTTATGTCCGTGCTAAGCTAACAGTCAGTGCAAGGTCGCTATAAAAAAATAAAAGCTTTCACGTTGCAGTTTTTGTATGTACGTTTACTATGGTCAAATTTTGAGGATTATTTTACTAACTACAAAAAATGAGGATTTTCTATATTCTATTAAGTACATGTATTTCGTCCTCGCATGTGAATCGGTACGTTGTGAAAAGAAATCGGCATTTTTATCATATTCATCTTAACATAGGTATAAGGTATCGTTAAATTCGGATGAAATGTATACATAAGACAGAGACGATGTAATATTGTAAAACGCAATCGGGGGAGTAGTGTTGCAGGTGAGTTTCTGTTTCATAAACAAAAAAAATTGCCAGCTCCCAAAACCACGTAAACTCAATAAATGTAACGCGACGCTTGTTCCGGGGCATAACAGACGGGATCAAACGTGGAACGAAAAAAGGCATAAAAACAAATCTGCGGGTAGCCGCGGGACAGCGGTCACAATTTCATGCGCTCCTGGTCAAAGGCCGTGCTTTTCCTACCCTCATTTTTTTCCACAGCCCAACCTGTCTCATAGCAACGCACGGACAATATGAAATACACACCGTTACTAGAGTGTGACTGATTGATTGTCATCGCCACATGGAATTTTCTTACACGTTTTTATATGGTAACATTATGAATGTGCCAAGTGCACGTCAGTTAGCCGTTAAATTTTCGATAATGTATATTTAATATACAAGTAATTAAATTACTTTTTTTTGTAGAAAAGACTTGCGTTTGACCACAGTCACGCGCGTGATGGAGAGCCAAAATGGGGTCTAAGACGGAGCACACAGCCCAATGCACCCTAGATTTGAAGACGGTCAGATCGGAACCTTCAAGGAACAGGCGCAGGCAGGGAATTCCAATCCATAGCTGTCCGGATGATGAAGGACGAGCGAAACCGCTTTGATTTAATTACGAAATGATGATGCTATTCTTTGTTTAAAAATAACCTTGGAAGATATTCAAAGAGTCTGTGAAATTAAAAACATTGCTGGAACGTTAAAGAATTTGAAGAAAGAATTCTTAACAGAAACTCAAACTACGTAGGTATTCCGAAGAAATTACTTCATAAAGTGGTATGTATCTGCATCAGTTTACAGTTGTAATACGCTAATATATTTCACAAAGTTGTCATCAAAGAATCCGTAGAATTTGAATTATTTAGACTCAAGCACATTATTCATACATTTAAATGAACTGCTTTTGTAAAATAATATCAAAGTAAGACGAAATAACGAGTAACATCGATGGACTAGCGACAGGGGCGCCTGGAACTACCGCAGAGCATTAAATTTATAATGGTTCTATAGCGGAATAAACGAGAAAAACATGTTCACTCATAGCTACTAGTTTTGACCCAAAGTAGCCACTAAGATTTACAATACAATACAATACAAATACTCTTTATTGAACACCACAAATCAGTACAAAACAATACAGAAACAATGAACAAAGTAGACAATAGGCGGTCTTATCGCTTAATAGCGATCTCTTCCAGACAACCAAGAAATAAGTTAATATAAGGATTAAATATAAGACTTAGGGATTGAGGATTTAATATAAGGCTGGCAAAATTAACTGATTTTTTTTAAATATACCAGTGTGTCAAACGGAAAAATGAGTCATTATTTTTTTATTTCGCTCTTCTAATATAAGAATTTATATTTGTTAGATGGGAACAGGGATAAATTGACTCAATGCTGCTGATGAATAAACACCTTGACGATCAATGCGCTCCAAAATACCGATAAAATCGCAAGGCCTTGGAAACGTCCTCAACTTCAGTTATTTTTGAGACTTGTTCGTTTAGATAAAATCTAAACGTACCTACAAGCAAATATTCTGCAACGCCTCACGTTTTCGATTTCAGATAATCTGTGAATTCAGCATTATTGTCATGCCCGGGGCAACCGATACGGGTACAAGCGAGTACTACACGCACGTAAGGATCCCCGCAAAATCTAATTCCGGCAAAAAGTAACCCGAATATAAACTACAAGTGTTCTTAGCAATACAATAACAATTCCGGTAGTCGTGTACCAGGGAGCCAGGAGTTCGGGAGGGTCGTTCCGTTTTCATTGAGCAGCATTCATATTCGGCGCACGTAGCGCTAGTGATTGCCGATACCTGCGTTAGGGAGTTCTGCCGTGCGTTCCTGTTGTCCTGGTGATCCTGACTTATGAGGGGCTGTTTGTTAACCTATTTCTCAACAGCAATTGGGTCCATATGTTTTATCTGGTAACCTTATTTCAGAAATGTGTGCCAACTAATCATAACTTTTCCACAAGGTCGCTGTTCGTCAAAGCGAAGGGCACAAATTTATTATGCGTTCGGAGACAAAAACGTTACAGTTCTAATACACATAAGCATATATCGTCCTCCAGCACTTAAGACCCATATGTTTGTCAATGTTGACTCAAGGACTTATTGCTGACACTAATCTCATTTGCACAGTGATTTGTCACAGAAAAAGAAGGGACTTATTAATATTAATTATATGTATTACGACACTAAGCTCTTCAGATAAACAAAAAGCTGCAAGGAAAGGCATTTTACCATTAAATGTGCTCTCATCCGTCAAGGGAACGTTCCTCAAAGGGCAAAGGATGCGAGTAAAAAAGGGAAGCAAGTGAGTAATCTGCGTTTAGCCCTTGCCCCGCCCGCGCAGGCGCAGCGGCCATCAAGATAATTTGACTCATTCAGCGCAAGGATTAATCCTGAAGGAACGCGGTGGAAATAACTAAACAGCTTGCCATTGCCGCAGACTGCGGGGCTCTTACTTCAATGCCGGCAAATCGTACTTTCACGCAATTGTTTTATTGAGAGCTTAGAATTAAGAAGGCGATACATATAGACGGCTAAGATTTGGAAGGAGTTTTAAGGACATGGTATCTACCAAGTCTCAATTTCTCAAACAACATGTGTACGCAGGAATTATTCAATTCTTAGATGAGAATACTATCTCATGTGATAAATACAATATTGTCCGAATACTTGATTTATGTTAGATCGTAGCAATTAGGTGGTTCGTTAATCCGTAAAAAGCAAACTTTCCCGAAATAAACGGATAGATAAACGGATTCAATGCAAAACGAGTCGCGGACAACAACGAATCTTGATGAGGCAATCAATTGTATATTAGCATATCGAGAATGGTCGTGAGCTGCTTTTCATACCGGAAAAATGCATAGATCCTGCAAGATAGCGATGAGCGGATACGCCGCAGACAATGCATCCGATAGAGACGGATAGTAAAGAATAGATAAATCACGAATGAAAACATATTCAAAATTATTGCTACATTCAGGAATTGTGATGAAATGAAAGGGACGGCTACAAAGAAAGCGATGATTTCATTTAAGGTCTTCTCTTTTACCAATGTAGCCAGATATCAGATATATCATAGAACAGGTACGCAAATGTCTACGAATCGCCGTGGTTTGTTCCATACATTTTGAATCGTTTGAATCTTAGCGTACTTTTTGTTGACTGTACTTGAATTTCATCCGTCCTATAATGTGAACCAAATTTCATCTCAACAGGACCAACCGTTGAATTGGTATTTTTTTACCGTTTTAATACTTTTAGCTGGCATGGTATACCATCAATGAGGATTACTCATGGCGCTGGTATGACTGTCGTATTATTTGCCAAAGCCCCCGGTTGGAGAGAAATTATCCCGATGCAGTTGGCAGGCCCACGGGGAGTACGTCGGGAACTCACATCGGCAAATATGCGTAACGACGTAACATATTCCCGGGAAGATTACACTGGTCGAGCTACGTATGCGCTTCATTAAATGAAAGAAAACTATTAAGTGTATTACACAGTTGGAATACGGCTAGGTACTGCAGTTATTTGGATAAGTGTATGATGCAGACTACAGACTATTTAGCTAGTCATTAATGCAGCTAGTTTGCACATGGAGCAGGGGTTCTTGAGTCTTCATTTCATGCCGTATGGAGTGAGTAAGAATGTTTCTCCCGCAGTCGATATTTTGATCTGCGTTTGTCTTACACATTTCCATCACAGAATCATTCTCCTTCCCTCATTATCTCAATGGTAAAGCTTTAACCTCGCTTAATATATGTATACTGAATATCATTACGAAGAATTTGTATTCGAACGTGCGACTAACGTCTCGATTCTCAGAATAAATTCAATACCTTCAACCTTTGAGTTATTATAAATATCATGTTATAAATCTTATTAGAATTTTCAACACGTAAAACAAGAATTTTAATTAGCGAGATACTCTTCATACCAAAAGCCATACGAACCATTTTAAGATGCAATTTAAGACAAAAATAAGACAAGTGAATCACGATTGCTGGACAAACTAACCCATAGTAGTTAGATATTTTATAACATGTAGAATTATTAGCACATGCAGCAAGTTTCCCTGCAGCCGGCGACATGCAGCCGGCTTCATCACAAACGGGGCGGCGACAAGGATTAATTAATAAAAACGACAATTTTGAGAGCATTGGTATTGCAGCCCTGTTAAAGCAGACAGACTACTGGACGGCCTGGAATTCTGCGAATGCGTAATTTGGCTTAAGCTCCCGTGTTCCGGTTTTAGTTTAGTTTTGCGCGTCGGTACCAGTTTCTCCGAATTGATCCTCACTACGATCTCGAACTCGTAAACTTCGAAGGTGAGCCGGACCATTCCTTGGAACTAACTCTGAAGCCGACTGCTACTTAAAATGACTAGTCAGAATAATGTGTAAGTGTAAATTGTATATGCGGAACGTTCACGCATGTTTGCGCCACGCGTACGATATCAGAAGTGTATGCACCGTGCGGACGTTGTTTCGAAAGCGAGTACTGTCTTTTTGCGGCAAAAATTCAACTGATAAAATTTTTAGTCAACAGTCGGCAAGTCGTCGACATACAACGTAATAGTTTCACGTCCCACTATTCAGGATTATTAAGGGATCCGACAGCACAACTTCGAGAGATACAATTTATCGCACGCCCTATACAACAGGGTTACAAACTATCCATCCCAAATTTTATCTATCATAATCAACTGAGTAGTTTAAACTCACATTTGCATTTATAATATTAAGTTAGGATTTAATGTTAAACAGTAAGACCGAAAATATAAAAATAACGTCCAATGCAAACCGAATCGCTTCATCAAGAGCGAGGCGCACTAACCCAATAGAGGACCAATAAGTGATTACTCTGATTACGATCAATAGTGTAACGTGAACTGCACTTCCCAATAGTCAATAGCAACGTGATGCCGGCCGCCCGCGCGCTGCGGCCGCGACCGTGTGAGAGCGCTCGTGGCGAGCAGCCAAAAGCGTTTGACGACGCGCGAGGCCTCCGCTCATCTCCCACGCAAATTAAATTCAAATAGAGCCACACGCTTCAAATCCCCAACAACTCTGTACATTATAGGAATTAAAATCCAGGCGCTCATTATTAATACAATATTAGAAAGTTTGTATTCGTGATTATGATTATCCATAGCGGACTAATATTTCAATAAATATTAATGTCGAGAAAACTTTGCGCGCAATCTCGGGAGGTGGAATTCAAATCATATTGTTTGCGCCAGACTCATTAATTAATAGGAGATAAATCGTGAGCCTAGAGGCTCGAACGAGACTTGTAGATGGATTTTAGATAACCTATTATAAAAGAGCACAGAAGACAATACAGTTTCCAAGTAAGAGGCTGAATCGAGTAAATAATAATAAAGGACTGAACGCGCACTGACTGGAAATCAAATTACTCGTAGATAAAAAGAGCCTTTGTTAGTTTTGTAATCAATTTCTCGATAGGCAATCACCAGGAGCTCAGCGCAGCGAGGAGATTGGAGCACGTAACCGGCAGGCCGATGGACGAGGCCTTTCATGAGGTCCGGAGCGCAACAACTAAACAAACGGGGCCCGCGGCCATCGAGGGCCCTCCGCCGAGGGCCCTTAATCCACTTAGCTCCCACCCGCGACTTGCACGCTTAATTGTGCGAGTAATTTATTTATCCGATGAACATCGAAGCAGTTATTGAAATTTGCATGATATTTACTACTCGGAAGTCATAACGTTATATAGTTTAATTAATAACAGCCACTGAATAATCAATTTGTCAAAGGTGACATTGGAATCGTACGGGCGGCGCCGCCGACGTGTAATGAATGCTCAAACACGAACAGTCAATACGTGTAAGTGTAAGCAGAGCCCAGCCGTGTTCGTTTAACAGGAACGCTTGCTGGGAGCGGGAATACCGCGTTCAAATCTTCAACATGAACTGAGCTTATCAGCTAAGCTTGAAAATGGGAATTGCACTTTTATGTACCCGGACGATTGCTTGCATCAATCAGCATCTTCTTAAACAGAATTCTACGAATCAATCAACATTTTTCATAGAAATTTATCATCTCTAAAAAACCGCATATGAATCAACAATTTCAAACAGGATCTTCAACGTAATCTAGGCCGGTTGCCCCAATATTCAACTCAGGTTTTAAAGTTACAGGATGTTCAAACATCGCGACGTTCGCAAACATACAATACAAACAGCGATTCTTCCGCCGAGACAACGAAAGCCTCATAAACAAAACAGCATCACTCCGCGATCATGTCGCTAGTCAACTTTGCGTCACTAAAATAGAGTCGAGAATCGTCGATTTATAGCTTCAGAAGAAATGTCAATATTAATATCGCACCAGGTAAACTCTAATAAAGAATAACACAGCACGATGATAAAAAATAACACACAGTCTTTGCGAGGGATTTATGCAAAATTTCGATCATACAGTGCGCACAGTGCGGTATGCTTTCGTATTATATTTCATGATGTATTTTCAAGATATTGCTAAAACGATTCAACGTTTAATGGTTATGTTAAAATTGACAAATTATAAAAGATCCCTAAAAATAAAATATTCATTTACTGTACAGACGTTAATTAGCCTTCACATTTTTTCTCAAATTCCTAACAAAATAGTATTTTTAATCAAAAACTCTTAAGAAAACTTGGTTATTGAAATGAAGTTTTTTTTTTACGTTTGAAGAGGTTTTTGGTGGATGAGCGACAGGGCGTAATTAGGCAATCAGAAGTTGTATGGCGGCTAGCTATTAGAGCCAATCTCGGGCACAATGGTGCTTCGGGCGCGACGCTCGAAAATGATCGCAGTTTTTCGTCTATTACTAAGAGATGGGGTAAGCTAAGGGCAGAAAGAGGACGTTTAGAAAAAAAAATTAGATTACCAAACAGAAGACGACAACATTTTTTAAATAACACCTAGCTGTATATTAGACAAACCCATTAGTGTAAGTTCTAATTCTACACACAGCTGTGCTGTTACAGTTTCGTCGTAATTATTCAATTTAGGATTACCATCATGTTACTTTATTATGGTAGCTAAAACTCATTAATTACTTGCACGTATACAAAGTTGAGTCTTCCTAAGTTGATACGAACAGGTACATTATCGCGTAAAAAATGGTACTTCTAACAAAAACTCATACACGCTATGTCAATGCGCTATTCAGTTAAATCAGTATGTTCCGGACACACTCCATTTAAAAAATGCTACTTTTTAGCAGATCTCACTGCTACAACGTAACCAAAAAGAAACTCGAAAGACGCCGAGGTTCGTCGCCCAATTACTCAAAAATAACACGTTATAGGCATATACAAACCTCAGCGGAGATTAACAAACTCGAACGAACACTCCTTAACACTTATTGGAGCATATGCAACTGTCGTTAAACATGATAAATGACGTTTATCGCTCATAAAGCTTCCCTCTCGCTCGCCCCCGTCCCTTAAAGCCTAGTCCGCGCCAGTGACCCGGGCGAAACTCGCGCGAACTTAAATTGGACCGCGCAAGTTCACGAGATACGATTGCGATCATCCTGTATATAGGCAACACTTGGAACTGGCAGTGCTACTCTGCTACGCATGTGAAATAAAAAAAAAAAAAAAAATTGAGCCGCCTTCAATGGAGCCTATTTCCGCCTATAGATTTCATGAGAAATTGTATTAATTACGCTACTACAGAAATTTCAAATCAAAATATCTCAAGTGATTGCTAGTTGTATGCCGTCTTGCTGTAAAATCAGCAGCTACTTTTAGCGGCTAAGTACCAAAACGGGTTACAGTTTTTTTTTTATATATAGCGCTGTTGTTAGTGACTCTGCCCTGACTATGAAGGGTTAGGGTTCGAATCCCGGCAGGCCATTATATGACAAATATGAATGTCTGTACCCGAGTCATGAATGTTATATATATTTAAGTATGTATTGATACATTTAAGCATGTTTATCCGTTGCCCATGTACCATGTATCCATAGTACAAGCTCTTTGCTTAGTTTGGGAGTAGGTCAACTGGTAGGGTATAGTTTGTCCCATGATATTTGTTTATGCGATGCAAGCATGCTTGCATGCAAGCATGCTAGTTGGATCTATCTGCAGATAGATCCAACTAAACCAGAATCAAACAAGTCTTGATTAGGCTCCTAATTAGTGTTATTAAAGTCGCCGCTGGGAATTAATCATCGGGCGGCCAGGCCCCAGCCCCGCTAAGTTTAATTGCAGACCCTGGCAATAATATTAATTTCATTCACTACTAGTTTGTAACAGTAAATTAAATTTACCTTGCCACTCCACTCTCATCGCACCGCACCGAAATGTTTTTTATTAATTGAAATGGACCTCCACAAAGCAAGGCCTGATTCAATAAATTCATTGATAGTAGATTTTGACAACTCGATATTATTTCGACGGCCCCTACGTAAATGATCGAAAGAGGTTTTAGGCACTTTTCACTACAGTGATTTAAAGTTTGATATTTGCATAGTTCTCAAAATAAAACAATTAGATTAAGTCTGTCATATCAGTTAAATATAATAAGGTAGGCACTTTATTAGCATTACATTAGTACAACAGAATATATCTTAGTTTTCTGGGAATTTGAGTTTCGATAGTATACGACGTCATTTGAACTTAATTTGATATCGAAACTGTTAGTTTCGATTATTTACAATGGAAGTTTTTATTAATAATTTGACGAAACTGCCAGTTGCCATTTTTTACGCCGAATCAATCTATTCATTTAGAAATGGAACTACCAGGTTCGATTATTTACTTCGTTTAAATATCATTAGAATTAGAACTTTCGATGTAGAAGTATTGTGAATACTATAAAATATATCCGTATAACATAATATTTATTAAAAATTCTTATTATAATTACCTTTAACTCAGTGTGAAAATACCGTGAGACTTAATCATAGTTACACATAAACGGATATTTCACGTATAAGAAGTCGAGTGATGCTCGACATGACTTTTTCGGACTATTTCGTAGTCCTTCTTCCTGGAGCGTTCGCCCCGGCGGCAGGGAAACGAACACTGCACGCCAGCGCTCTGCTTGCGCGGCTGTTCGACGCAATTGACAGCGGCGCACAACTACCCTCGTTTTCATCGTCATTTTTATTACTGTCAAATGTAGAGCAGCACACAACACTGATCACGTCACTCCGTAAAGGTTCGCTCACACTCACTGTTTGGTCAATATATAAAATAGTTTTCCAACTCGGGGGCACCGCGACCATCCGCTATCCCGGTTGAAACTGGGATACCGACTTATTTCAATGGCTTCATGTACTTTCCGCGGAATGAAAAACTTTTCTCTCGCCAGTACGGACACCTTATCAAACCTGATATAATGCGTCGAATCAGATTCCATCGAATGTTCATCGACAGCAGACCCCTTGTCATCCTGTTTCTTCATACTGCGTATGTGCTCCGCCAATCTCGTGGATATATTACGCCCGGTCTCTCTGATATTGTTTTTCCCACAGGAACAAGGAATCATGTACACCCCAGGAACATTAAGGGGCTCTTTATCCTTTGGTGAACGCACCAGCTGCCTGAGCTGCATATGGGGACGGAAAATCGACTTAATGCTATACCTACGGCGTAACAAGTTACCGATCTTATCTGTAACCCCTTTTATGACCGGCAAGTATACCGGTACCCTCACTACTACCGCCGGCCACTAACGGGCTGATGCATTCACCACACGATTGCCTCCAGTTATAGCCATTGCTTACCAGAACACACTTTACGTGACTTAGCTCACGATTCACATATTGCGAATCACAAATGGTCAAGGCTCGATCTATCAATGTCCTAGGCACAGAGAATAAATGACACGGATGGTGGTGTGAATCAGCCCTAAGGTATCGATCAGTATGAGTCGGCTTGCGGTACACCGTAGTCATGAGTCTCCCACAAGGTCGCCGTATGACCAGCACATCCAAAAAAGGCAACTTTCCTTCATTTTCCCTCTCCACCTTATCAAGCAACGTGTTAAGGTAGTCTGAGAACTCCGACAAACCATCTCTAGACACAACACTGAAAACGTCATCCGCATAACGCCACCAATACCTCGGTGCCACGGGAGCGTTCTTTAAGGCATTACCCTCAAACCACTCCATAAAAATGCAGCAAGGTATAGATAGCTTCAAGTCGATTTTCCGCCCCCACATGCAGCTCAGGCAGCTGGTGCCTTCACCAAAAGATAAAGAGCCCCTTGATGTTCCCGGGGTGTACATGATTCCTTGTTCCTGTGGGAAAAACTATATCGGAGAGACCGGGCGTAATATATCCACGATATTGGCGGAGCACATACGCAATATGAAGAAACAGGATGACAAGGGGTCTGCTGTCGCTGAACATTCGATGGAATCTGATTCGACGCATTATATTAGGTTTGATAAGGTGTCCGTACTGGCGAGAGAAAAGTTTTTCATTCCGCGGAAAGTACGTGAAATCCATTGAAATAAGTCGGTATCCCAATTTCAACCAGCATAGCGGATGGTCGGTGCCCCCGAGTGGAAAACTTTTTTAAATATTGACCAAACGGTGAGTGTTTTCTAGGCTATCTAAAATACACAAGTCTTGATCACTAGGTGACCTGAGAAACGTATTTTCAAGTAAATTCGTCACCGGTGGATAAGCAGAGTCGGATGATAGTTCTTCGTATATTATTCACTCTAAAGCTGCCCATTCCGAGTCTCCAAAGGTGCACGTAATTGGTAATGGTGATTCTGAAGTAATAGTGTAAATTATTGTCATAAAAACGAATTAATTATAACATTAGAGCATCGAAACTCATGCAATGTTCTAACGTGAAACATCGAAACAGCCAGTTCCGATTTGTGATTAAACTAAGTCGGCATCGAAAAAAAATGAAAGTGTTAGTATCGATATTTTCCGTTTCATAAATATCAACGTTAATAATCGAATCTACCACTTTCAATATAAATTAAAAGAAGCAGTTCGTAGTATAACATCGAATCTTGTACTTTCGATGATTTACGTTGTTACTATAGTAAAATCACTCCCCACCAATCACTGCGTATACAATCGAATCTATTGTTTCGATATAATACATCGGAAATATTACGTTATTTTCGATGATTTACGTTTTGAATTTCCGTTAAAATTCATTTGTTTTAACTTTTAAAAAGCGTGTATGCATTAAAAACCCAATATTAAACCAATTACGCTAATAAAAAAAAAACGACAATTTTGACTTTCGATGACTTACGTAGGGGCCGTCGATTTGTTTATTGCAACTAGGCGAAGTTACTACAGTTTATTGCGGGAGCCGAAAGCGAGAGCGATAAACATACGATCAGTGTCTGGAGTATGTATTTCGGAGCAACAAAATGTCTCGTCTGCGTTGACGCGTCCAACACTAGGTATCCCCTTTATTCATAAACCTTTGTCCTTATCTGTGAAAGGTAAATGGCAAAGTGACAGATAAGGACAAACGATTGCTAAGTTAGCAGAAGCCTACAGAGCGTTTATGAATAAGGGGGTATGAATTTGCTTTGTTACCACCACGTGCCGCTAGTGGCGCTGTCAATTGTCCCATAATAATTGTTATTTCATATTTTTCATTGGGTCCCTATATTTGTTTGAATAGAGGACGCATGTTACACATTATGACGTAGAAAAATTACAATATATTTTTTAATTCTTTAAATAAGCGACATCACTGTGCCATTTTCAGGAGGCCAAATGCATAATTTAACGTCTTCAACTGTCCCCAGAATTATTATTTTAGCGTTGGCAAGATTTATGATAATTAAGTCTGGCAAATTCAAAGTTCGTACGAATTCAGTAAAATTATTCGTCGCGGTCTAATCAAAATCTAAAACCGATTCGCTAATTGTGTTAGAGAACTTAAATCTCGAATAACGAGCGACTTGCTTAAAGTAGGCACCTCACCTCACTCATTGTCTAGCCAATGATAGTCAATTAGTTAGAAGTAATCAGTAGTTACGCCAACGCCTGGCGTACCTACTACTAACACTGCGATTGTAACGTAAATGAATATATTTAGTCGAATCAACCTTAATTAGTGGGTAAGACGCAGGTATGGCCGAGGCGTAAAGGTGTGCCCCGAAGTTGTTGTAGTTACGCAGTTTACGAGCGCCCTAAACCGATTGTGCGTTAAGCTCTTCGTCGCTCATAAACTCCTGGTACCAGTCTAGATTGTTATAATTAATGTTAATTACGCTTTAACTACCCGCAACGATTAATTTGACGAAGACAATGGTCACATTTTTTATTTTAAGAATAACACTAGTTTCGCAAAATGGCAGGATTTTTTCTTTGCAAGGGTTTCACTCGCCCACTTTCTAAACCAATTAATTATTTAAAGCACTTAAACCTTTACCCAACTGAATCATTTAGTACTAGCTGTCCCATTGATATTCAGCGCTTAGGGCGTGTTCGTAGAGGCACTGTTGCACTATCAACTTAAACCGTGAGTCAGCATTAGCTTTAGCAAACTCCATGTACATTATTTGCGTTGCGTTCGCACAGCGCTATATTATATTATAATCGATGTTGCTATCGTGGTATAGTTGACCAAGAAGTTCCTTTATCGCTCTAAGGTTCAATAGCATTTCATCATCCATCTCCAGCCTGATACTTGATGCTGGCACATTGAACTGCTCCGCAGGTGTACATACTAGTTTCCTCCTAATTTTTTCTTCACCGAAACGCTAGTGGTAAATTTCACATGTTATTTCACATTATAGATTTCAGAAAGCTTAAAGGTGCGAACCCGCAATCCTCTGCTTGAGAGGCCGCATGTCAAACCATCAATGCCATTTGTGAGTCTTTAAAGCAGTAAATTTTAACTCGCAAGTCAATGTGACATCAACTTTAATCATTTTTCTGATGCTGGTATTGCAGGTACTGTCATAAAAGCACTAAACTTCGTCGGCTATACTTATCTTTTTTTTATTTTTTATATGAATAGGAAGGCAAACGAGCAAGTGGGTCACCTGATGGTAAGTGATCTTCAAGTGACAAATGACCATGATCAGTAGCGACAGTGCTCGTGTTCACAGAGACTGCAAACCCGAACGCTGTCATTACATCCCCTCGGAAGAAATAGCGTTGACAGTGAATTGTCAGGACGCTACAACCGTTATCGATGGCTTCATGAACACGTTTGTTAGCACTACCAAATGCTTGAGTCGTTTTCAAAACACATGTACATAGTTAAGGGCCTTCATTAAAACAAAAGTTAATTGATTCCTTTGAGTTACGACTTTTTCACCCTTATTGCAATGGAACAAATCAATTAATTTTCGTTGTGATTAAGCCCTTACCTATGTTTTTTTTTTGTAAACGACTCATATAGTGGCTCCGAACACACCCAGTTTTAATTTTCATTTCAAGGCATTTCTCTATTGCCTGAATACATTTCAGAAGCAATATGACGTACGTTGCCACAGTACTGAATAGTGAGTGACGTTTTTCAGAATTCATGTACGAAATTGAATTTTCAATGAAAGTGTCGAGAGGAGTAAATATTCGCAAAAACAAAATAAAAATGTTAAAAAATACAGTTTGCATATCCGATAGACAGGCAGTCGATGTAATACTCGTTTTCATCCTCGCGTACTGCACATGAGTTGAAAAGACAAATGAAACGTAAAGTTCTTAGCTCTAACTAGCGTCAATTTATCTTGAGGTGCGAACTGCGTAAGTAGGCGATAATTACCGCGGGCTGCACCCGTCTCAACTTGAGTGCCTGTACTTATATATCCTTCTCGTTCTATTCAAAGTTCGTGTAGGTACGAATACGCTGCGAACATTTATTCAAAGCACAGGGGTCTTACCATGACGTCTTAGTACTTAGTATGATTCAATTCCTGCTCAGTTTAGGTTTTAGCTGTCATTTTTAGTATGGATCTGACAGCGAGCGAACCAAAACTATATCGGAATTGAATCGCATTAAGACGCTGAGGACCCAGGATGTTTTCGAGAAGCTGACACAACCGGAGAGAATGAGATCATAATTTGATCAATATTCGTGGCGTCAAGACTATAGTAATGAATTTAAGCGGTACCTACTTATTTTGATCGCTGTACACAAAAACGAAGACGGGTGTATAATGCCTGGGAAGTAGCCAATTACTGGATGAGTAACTAGCTAAAAAACACGAAGCGCAGGTGAGTATTTTTTAAAGTTATGAATCCAGCAATTGCTCTACCAGCTGAGGCAAATAATTATAATGTATTTCTCAAACATTGAGACGAAATGATAATAAATTTTGCACTAAACTTCCTCGCAACTTAGGTAGTTTTCACGTTCCCGCCTTTTTTCTTAAGATTTTTTTATGTCATCTGTCACCGTAAGCTATTTGAGACATTGATAAAAACGTTAGACTCAAACAAAACGCGCACTCCTCGGCCATCGACTTGGCTGTATGACATTATAGTTCATTATTCCATACTCTCTATGACTAAGTTAAAAACAAATGGAAAACAGTCCAACAATCCGATTCATGGTCAGAAAATCACGCCTGCAATGTAATTCGGCCGTCAACAAGGCCCTCGTGTTCTGTTACTTAGAATACAATGACGTCATTTACGACAATGTTTGAGAAAAAATATTTTTCATACTGCTGCTCTGTGCCTTGTGGATATCTCTTAACCTCAATGAAGAAAGAGTAGGTATAGATCATTTTCGAAAACAGTATTTTGACTAAATGATGATCAACTCACGGTCCGGCTCTGCACAAAAGTGGCATATCAACCGCGTCACGCGCAAGAGCGGCGGACAACGCAACATACAATGATTATTGGTAGCGTTTATATCATACGTGCCCGCGTTTTGATATAAACTACATCTCGCTTGGTACACGGGCATCAGTTGTTCGCAATGCAAGCCGCGTCGCCGCCGCCCGCGGCGCAAATCGCAGAGCGTGCGTGCCGCATGCGGAATACTGCATAACTAGAGCAGCCCTTATACTCTGAACTAGCAAATTCTAAGTTCAATATCGCGTCGATCCGCTCAGACTTATAGACGTTAACAAATGGTTGAGAGGGACGGCGTGACCGAACTTCGCATTTGGAACAAGGTAGTAGCCCCCAGTTTCGTACGCACACAGCGACGGCAAGTATGGACAGACTATTTAAAAGGATAAAACAATAAAATGAAAGCTGGAAAACAAACGTGCCCATGTTTTATTAGCGTACATTTTACGTGATTGGATGCGAATTGCGCTGATTGAAAAATGTGGTTTATATCGCTACTCTAATCTAAACAAGTTCATACTGTCGTTGTGATGATAATTAATTATTTGAATTTACATATGTAGGTACATAAAACGTGTCCTAATATATACTCAGAAATATATACAACATACGACATAGGCCAAATTTTGTTTTTAATTCCCAAACCGGAAAATGTCTCAGTTCATGGTCATGTAAACGAAAGTAACTATTTCTAGATGCAATTAGGTACAGTCAAGAGCATTATATTTTGTACGTTGCCAAGACGTCAAAAACATCTATAAACCTTTATGCCATAACCAATGAGGCTGGTGATACATATATTTGCTATGATGGCTGTTTCGATGTTTATGCCCTCGAATGTACCTAGTTGGGTAATCGGCCATGTTTTGCAAATTTATTTACATTTATTATTATTACATTGGATTCCAACTTACATTTTTTGCGTTATTTGTCTTCCGCGGGCCGTATTTCTTCCGGCGTGCAATGCATGCGACGCGGAGACTGCTCCGGGATGCCGAATGCATTTTTGCAATTCTAATACCACGATCACACCAGCGCCGCATAAATATGTAGATATTGACCTTAATCATTTCGCTCTACGAGTTTATGATGCCCTGGTAGTTTAGATTTGAGCTTTAAATTACCTTGATTTTCGTGCAATGTTTTCAAGGAAAAGAAAGATGAAAATATTATTAAAACAAATAACGAATATGTCTTTTGCGGGATCAGTCTTGCCTTCTCATTTGCACTCTAAATCATATAGGGCCAAATTACCCTAGATCGTATGCATATTTTCCATCAAATCTGTGCGACGAAACTACGACATAGAGAATAATGAAATAATGCTACACCAGAGGTAGGGTAAGGAGAAAGGATTATGTATATATGTATAACTCTTTATTGTACAACAGTTAACCTTTGAACGATTGATTATTTCAATAGAACTAAATAATAAGAGTAAAAGAATTTCACGCGAGCTAATGAAGCGAGCCTATAAAAAATACATTTATTTTTTCCAGGTCAGTCCTTAACAAAATTAATTATTAAGAAAATGGATAATAGCTCTAAAAAGGAAATACAAACGATAAAATGATTGTTTACCGCGCAGCTTTAGGTCGAATCAACTCTAACTCACTGCGGGCCGCATTTAGCACAAGTGTTTTACTTTACTCGTTGCGAAATTTAAGCCGCTTCGAGCACTCAAATGATAAGTTATAATAAAGTCTCAAAGGAAGCGCTAAAAGGTTTCTGTAACCGGTCAAAGTGAAAGTTGCGCACCGCGGCAATTACTGGCCCCGCCTCGGGCCTGCCCGGAGTTGCCACACTTAAAAAAATATTACCCAAAGTGAAGGAAAAATATCTCTCGGTCTAACAGAAATACTAATTTGTAGCGTTTTTCAAAAGTTCAAATGGCAACTTTGCTCTAAGGGAATTATTTATGTAAATTATATACGCTTTGTGTTGCTTTCGGTGGTTGCAAAAATATATATGTATTTATTGTCTATTAAGTATTCGATCCAATTATGTATGTTGTAAACTACTCAACATTTTTGTACATTAACTATGTAAACCTAAGTGCTTTACTAAATAGATACGGTAAATAATAATTAAGAATAAGCTAAACTAATAGTCGACGCAAGATAGCCAGAGTAGTCGGCCATCATCAAGAAATTCGGCAGATTATCCGAAAATGGGAAGTTTCAGGCACACTGCCGCGTGTTGCCGCGCTCTCTCAATATCAGTGCTTTAATTCGAGCCCTCCACCACAGGGGGCGTAGCTCAGATGGTAGAGCGCTCGCTTAGCATGCGAGAGGTACCGGGATCGATACCCGGCGCCTCCAATTTTGGCCAACATGACTTTTTTTTACCCTCCTATACGATGAAAAGGATGGTAGATATTGATTGTGTTAAATAGTCTATGTAATATTTGTATATTTGTCCCTTTGTAGCATTTCTAAAACCAAATGCGCGAACCTATTTTGAGGATTCCCACGACATTTGATGTGTTAATCTTACTAAATCAATATTCAATATAGCGATCACCAAACGCCAATGTCCTCAATAAATTTACTATAAGTACCAGTTTTTTTGCCCCCAAATATTTATGGGTTTTATTTATGTCGTCCATTGCACTGATTTAATACGTCATGATACGCAAAAGATACCGATCGCAGGCTTGTTGTTTCCAATGAAGTATCGTACAATAACATAGACGATAATGTACCTGCTCATACGTTAAACATTTCCTTAATTCAAAATTCTACATCAAATAGCAAGTGAAATAAACGTTCCTATTAGTGAGGATAAATAATTACGCGAATATGTAACTGTCTGCCGGGGGTGCTTAATTAGGATTACGTTGTCAAAATTCGGGCAGCGCGGCGCCGGCGGCGTGGCTCAGTGGTACCGCACTGGCTTAACATGCCAGAGGTCGCGGGATCGAATCCTGCGAACATACGGTACCCAAATGTTGTTTTTTAACAATTGACAGATAAAAGCATTGGTTAAACATGGCAAGGACATTGGTGAAATGTTAAAAATCAAGGCTTTGTAACTAATAGTGGCGGAGCGAAATAAAGGGTTATGGTTTCCAGGGGCATGTCATGACTCTAGTATGTATGAATATTCAGTTTATTTATCCTGTTTCAACACAAACGGCTTGGTGAGATTTTAACAAACGAGGAATGTTTGTAATAAATGTATGACAGCGCAAACAAAATAAACCGAACTAGTTTTAAAGTGAAAGGCTGGTCGCGCGACGCACGCGCTCGCCTTGGCTTTAACGAATGCTAACAAGAAATTCGAACAGCTTTATCACCGGGGGCGTAGCTCAGATGGTAGAGCGCTCGCTTAGCATGTGAGAGGTACCGGGATCGATACCCGGCGCCTCCAAGGTGTATTTTTGAAAAGTTTTGCAAACTTATAACAAATGAAAGCGTTTGTCGTAAGAATCTCATTCGTTATAAATTTAAGACAAATATTTTTACAAGTTATCTCAGAAAACAGTTGAAAATTGACCGTTCCCTCTTCCCTAGTCTCCAAAACCCACGGCCTACAATTTTAAAAAATAAAGAAAATATTTTCGTATGGATTACATGAAATCCTATAAGAAATATTAAACATGGGGCACAATTTTAAGCAAAAACATAATTAATAAAGGTTTTATATCGCATGGAACTCTCTCGAGTCTCCACGGGTGTTCAACACGCACTTGTCCAGTTTTCCGTCAGTGCTACGCCACTCCCGCGTGCTACGGCATATCGTAGCAGCCCTCGGGTTCCCGGGCCCGTAGCCCCGTAGCACTAGACGCCCAGGACTGCTGTATTTTCATTCGAAAGGCTGCAGCTTGATGCCTATGATGCAGTGTGGGTTAAACCAAAATAACTTACGCCTTAAAAATATTCACTAGAATTTCCCGTCACGTGGGGATTGTTGAGAAACCAGTCTTTAATTCTTATCTACATTATTAAGGATACATTAGTGCAAAATTCAAGACTTGACGGCTTGGGTTGGGCGTTGATGAGTCAGTCAATCAGGCACGGTAAGGAAATTTCTTTTTGTATAAAATTTAAGAATTGTTAACTTCAGACGCAAAAAAAAAAGTGTTAAAGGTTTTTAAATCTAATAAATAAAAGTAAAGCAACATCTATGTATCGCATAACTTCTAGACGACTGCACCAAATTTGATAATTATTTTTTTATTGTGTTTGTATAAAACCAAAATTAAAAAAAGAAAAGAACTAAAACGGGGGCGAAGTTTAAAATATATTTCCACTATCTTCTTGTATCCTATTTTACTTAGAAGAAAAGTTTACAAACACGATCTTACTTCGTATCTCGTATGTTCGACCTTTATTTTTATGACAATTAAGATATTAGGAAAAAACAACTTATTCTTTGATATTTATTGTTATAATTATACTTTAAGAATTAAGCCAAAGCGAAACTTTATTCATAACAATGTTTATGAAAGGATTTGCATTCAGAATGCAGTAAAGAATTGCGGTTTGCAGGAAAGTAAGACGGCACTCGAGGCACTGATTCGGTGCGGTGCTGCGCTAAACAAGTGCCCGCTCCCAAAGGAAGTGCTGCATCTCTTCTGAGCTCGTATTCTCCTGGTACACACAGCAAAATAATGCGGTTAGCACAGCCACGCACACGTCTATGCGTGTTGAGTATCGACATGAACGTTAAGTAGAATCTATGACATGTGAATGTGTGAGTGAGTTCGATCATAAAATCTACCCCCTAAGTACAGATTTTTTAGCAACAAGATGAATGAGCAATGTCACTGTAAATTACCTACCTGTTTATTGAATAAACAACAACTAACTATAAAATAACAATGAAGAAAGTTACAACTATTTAAGTTAGTTTATAATAAATTAAGTAAAAAATAATTACAAATTAAATGAAAATAATCCCCGCCGGTATCGTGTCACACTCAAAGGCTGAAAATGCAATATCTCCGGTTTCAGTTACTTCTACAAAAATAATGTAAAAGTATTTTTTTTATTTAGACTGTCCTAAAAATATTTTACCTAATCTTACATTGGATATTGTCATCCCCAGTGTAAGCGAGAGAACCGAATCGAAGCTTCCTTCGACCTTGAATCTTCAAATTTATGCAATCCCACGCATTGAACTATTATTACTAGCGAAGAGTAGTGACCATCTCACTGATGCGACGATGTTATATTATTATTTCTCAACAAGTCTGAGATTCCAATTCCAAAGCAATATTCCTCACAACCAGCACGGCCATCGAAATAACATCCAAAAATGTCATTTTATTATTACTATTTTATATTCCGTTTTCTTCGGATACGAACCCGGTTCACTGAAGCAGAAGTCAAATCTTCGACCTGTCTTTGACCGCTAGGCCACCGAGGTATGCAAGTTACATGGTGAATGTATGAATTATGTTCAATCTGCGACTACTGTATTGCAATTTGTGTAAATAGCTGTTTTATGAGCTTTGAAATAAGGTTGAAATTATAATTTATTTTTTTCCGTAACTATTTAATTTTATGGTGGTTGCAGTCTATTGTATGTTTAATTTTACTCTTATATAATATGTTAAAAACGCAAACGCATTGTGTTTTCTTTTAATATAATTATTAATAGGTATGACTCTTTTTACTGGAGTTTAAAAGTTGCTAGCTGATGGCTATTTTGGTCGTTATCGTCTTAAACAATATAAAGTGTTTTCTACCCTCAAATTTCTAATAATATGATTTTGTGAACAAACAACAACTGTCACCGCTGGCAGCCATTATTAGCTGCGGGATGAACCGTGTGTTATACTTACGAACTGTTTAATTTTGCCTTTCGAATACCTTGTGATTTGCAAAACATGAGCATTTGCATTTCATTTATCTTTGTTGAAAAGAGCAAAACAATATAACTATTTATATAAGGAATCGCTAGGCGTTTTTTGATATGGGTAAGTAGACAAACGGTGTTAAAAACAATGACTTATTATTTTATCGGTAATGTTTTAAACAACTTTCTTTGACGAAAAATGTTTTTATTTAAACTTCATTTATTTTGCAGCGGAAGACTGTGCCATTATGGATTCACCCTTACGCAGACTTCGGACACGATAAAAATATTCGTTCTGGGCCTAAACCTGAAGCCTCATCTCCTGCCATTTGATTTGGACATTATGTAGTTGCCGCACCCGCTAGTGACCCATTTCACAGCAACAAGACACAATGCTACGTTGCAACCTGTGCGAAACCATCTGCATGCTGCAGGATTGCATTGCCGTAGACCAGCAAAAAACATGCTTTAACGGACCAGCATAGAAGAAACCTTTGCTCGTGAATATCTTGACTTTGATTATTACATCAATCAAAGTCAAATGTAGTGATTTTTAGTGATGAAGACGAAATATATTAACTTAATTAAATATATAAACACAGTAATGTTTTACAGTGCAGAACGAGTGGCAGTGTTACTTTAGGCTATGGGGTTGGATCTCATCGATGGGCCCTGGTGTCCAAATCCAAACCAAATCGAGATAGGTAGCTTAGTCGCTTCAAAGTGGAGATTATAACCCAGTGTGAAATGATGTTATTGTTAATGCCTGTCATTTAACATGTCTATTCATTTCACCACTGACATACACGTCCGCAAATAAAACGTTTCGTTCATCTTTATCAGACTTAAACCTAATAAACCAGAATTTAAGATATTAATTATGTGTCATCTTAAAAATAGCCCTATTATGGTTGTGTATTCAATTTGCAAGATAATTATTATGTTAGTGACATAAGACTTTTTAGTAAACATAAAATCATACTGGCCTCTAAAGTGTGTGTTATTTTATGAATATTATTCTATAAGGAAAAGTGTGCAGTTTTATTTAGCTAATTTAATTACTTTTGGTAATAATAATAATAACACAAATAGAGGCTAATACAATAAAAATTAAATGTTGCAATAAACAATTTGAACCAATAATTGCATTTTATTGTTTTATTCTTTTACGTCCTTTTTTTCTTATTTTAGGTAAACATGAGTTTATTTTGAGATTAGTAATTTAAAATTGAAAACAAAAAAGATACACTTGTGCAGGATTCGAACCCGGTTCTTTAGGTTTCATAACCCTAGGTCAATACACCTAAGCCACCACGCTTTTAATACTGGTGGCAAAATTATGCTTCCATTGAACAAAATACCAGCAGGTTTGAATAACTATGCGTGAAGGTAGTCAGAAAACACAATTAGCACAGATAGGGCATTTTGTTGTGTGCGTAATAAGGCAGCGGATAAGTGCGGATGTGTGTATAGAATGACACACTTGGATAACTAGGGTGCTCACCGATTCGCTTTGCTGTGTGTACATGAGACGCTTTTTTACTTGCTTCTCCTAGATTCATGACCAAAAAATATAAACGCATAAAAAGACAAAGAAAGTATCTTAAAATTAGCCGAACCTATTGTGTATTATTTTGTTGAGTGTAAAGAATTGTTTGTATTTTATTTAACGCTTCAAAGATACCACAGGGACCACAGAGTTGACAGTAAATTTAAGATTTCATTTCTTCCACATCTCCAATATTTCCTGTGGCGACTCCGGTCGCCTTGTTAATTTTCTTGACACTTTTCTCAACGAAATTGTAATGTTTCGAACCGATGGAAAATTTTCACACATTTATCGCTGCCTCTAGATATTTTTGTATATACCCACTCATAGACTTCTAGACTCGCAAATCTGTGATATAAGGAAGAACAACGGCTGACGGCCTCCCGACTTTGAGCTAACCTTTATTACCCCAGGGCGCATTATCTAGGGCTACCAGGAGATAAGGAGGCGTCAGAAAAACAAAGGGACACGATGGGTGAGGCCGTCCCGGCGGACGGGATTCAATTCCGGCGTGAAAACTAATTTTAATGGCCGCGGTGGGCTACATTTGTGCCCGACGTGAGAGACGAAGATACGGGAAAACGTACATACCTATTGTACTCCTGAAACCAACAAAAGACAAACAGGAATACTTAGGTACCTACTACTATTACAACTAAATAAACAGCGAAATACCTTGCTGGGACTTAATAAATAATTACGCGCCATGCACAAAATCATCACAAAATGGACTCCGCAACAACAAAATACTAGAACCCTTTCTTCCTTCGACGATTAGGTAACGCATCCAGGCTTATAATGCAGCGAGGATAACTGACTAGTTATTGATACCCCATGGGAAACAGTATTATGGTCGATTAAGAAAGCCCTTTATCATCCTAAGGTTCAATATCTTTTGTATGTCTTAAATCGACAAAGACTGTTTTCACTTACAAATCAATGTGATGTGTAAGTAAAGGTGAATACTGTTCATTTTCTGATGTAGAACTGTCTTGAAAAAAGTCCAGCACTTTCTTGGCCGACCATATTGCTCTCGGTTTCGCTTTGTCGTACAGTAAACGCGTTACTTTTCGGCGGTCATCCATGAACGAAATCAGTGCAACGCGATACCAACTCGAGAACTGATTCTTTACTTTTAATTTATGTGTTTAACTTTAGACAACATTTTAACACGCTTATCTAACAAACTAAAGAGAGTCAAGAATTTAATAAAGCAAAGTATGTTGCCTGAATTAGACTGAACACGCTCGCAACAAAGGGGATGGAACAAAGTTTATTTGTTCGAGAAATAATTAACCCACCATAGTTGTATCTGCGAATAAAAAAAAATAACTCACCAGACATCTTATATTATTGCAAAAGAAGTATCTTATATATGTATGTTTGGATGTCAATGAAGAAAATTTACGTTACTTGGTGGTACATTCCATTTCCGCAAGCAAGGGATGAAAATCGAAATCAAAGCTCAAAAGGGAACGGAAATTCTAGAGCAAAGCTGAGTTTCGGCAGCACGAATACCAAGGGAGCAGGAAACCCTGGAGGTTTAAACCTTTGAGCTGTTCGAACAATTCGGCAAGACGAGTTAACTCACCGTGAACGCTCAGTTAATTAACTTAAATGCTGCGACAAGTTAGTTCCTTTAAGCCTTTAAGGAAAATTAAGAACACTACATATTCTACGGCTCAAACTAGCAATTACCTAGTAGGAAACCTGAATGTAGAACGCGCAATTCAAAAATAAAACTAATTACTAACATATTAACAAACCACGCACTATTTTAAACGACAAACTCTCCCACTTCCTCCGTCTAATATAAAAATATAATCCCATCACAAACATAAACGTGAAATGATAGCCAAGTTCAGTATTAAAAATATGTATCGTTATTGACTTAGCCGACAAAAGAATTGATATGTATATGGGTGCCAAGTTCGGAGTTGAAAATCCAGCATTTACTTAACTTGGGATGTAATTCAATGTCAAGATTTGACTTGGCTATTTTTCCTCACACGTAGGTTAAATAGGTTTAGGGTTGCAAAGGTGTCAAAAGTAGCTGGAAAAGGTTCGTGTATAAATATACACACGGCAGCGTCACCATCACCATGCAGTTCCTTTCACTTTGAACTTCGCTAACACGCTCTCGCGTGTCTAGATATAATGTCCAATGACAACAATTAAAGCAGCCGTTTAGGCATGACTAAGCGACAAACAAACTAACAAACCGACAAACTTATAAACTTCACAATTATACTATGCTTTTTAGCGTGTGGCAATCGTGAAGATGTCGCCCGCAGGCAAACAAGGAAACAAAGTGAGAACCGAGCACGAGCCGCGTCGAGAGCCACCGGGGCAGCAGAGATGACAAAGAGCAAAGTACCCGCGCCCCTCGAGTGTCCTTTCATACAACGTTGTTTGCACGCCGCGTCTACTTTTGCAAAGGACAGCCCGACTTTATGTTTTTTGTGACCGCTGAAGTTCTATTTAAATTGTGATTATAATTATGCGTTGTAGTTTAGCTCATATTTACATTATGATAAAGCATATAGCTCATTAGTAAGACCCGGCTTATTACCTAACTCGCTCGCAATCGCCATCGTGTTCATTTTGACAGTTCTTGTATGAATGTGACTGCTAGGTGATTTCGATGCCAATTGTCAGCCCACACAAGATGGCGTTTGCGAGCGAGTTAGATAATAAGCCTACAGCAAAGCGCCGCCGTGTTGTGTGAAGTAACGCCGTTAGCTTATGACATAAAGAAAATTGACCGAATAGAGTAGTAACAAGTGCTATCCAAAGTTAAGTTAGTGATTTGCCATTTGCACTGCTCTCTCATTAGCTTTTCGGGCCTTTTTAGTTATTATATTAAGAATACCTACGTAGGTATTTACTTTTTTACAAAAAACAATTAGATTTACACATTTACTATCGACATTGATCATAATATACTAGGGAGCAAAGAAACCGGGTCACTTTTTATACAACTTTCTACGGGGTGACCCGGTTTCTTTGCTCCCGAGTATATTTGCTAGCTTAACTCTAGTGTGGTCATCATGGGCAGCCAATAAGTACGAGTAGATATAATAACAATCGAAGTAGTGGTTCAAAGATTTCTTTATTTTTCAAACAGATTACAATACAATATTTCCACTTTAATTGTTAATTTCGCTATGTATTATAATCTACAGGAGAGTAGTGAGATTAAAAATAACCAAACCAATCAGGCATTTCACAATAAAGTAATGTCTATAAAGTACCTAACGGTGGCGAATTATAGAGCAAATGCAGGCAACTTGAATTCTTGGAATCGGATTTACAATGCGACGCAAATTCGTACTATGCCATTCCCACCGGGGATTTAAACATCGATTTCCACGCATTAAGTATAGTATACCGCAATAAATTTTGTTAAACTGGCGATAAGAATTATCAATCTTATGATATATTAATGATTATCTCTAACGTCAAAGATAATTTGTATGGAAACTGTTTTTTGCTACCCGAACCAAAGCATTTTGGTGCAAATCGGAGTCGCTGATGAAATGTACAAACATTTATAGAAATGCTCAAAAGTAATTTTCGGTCTTTAAAAACCAAGATGATATTAATAACACTGAGTTTCCACCAGCGACATCTAACAATTTTTCATCCAACTCTTCAGTCCTTGCGTTGCTAACAGCGCCATCTCTGTTGCGTGAGCGAAACTTCTCTGTGAAAGCAGGCATTCGGTAAACCTTCGGTCCTGCCGCGCGATGCAACGTTGAACAATGTTGCGCTCGTACCAAGCCAGGGAGCGTATTAGTCCACGAATGTTCTACTAGATGGCGCTTTCTCAAAAAATATTCAAACCTTTCCGTATAGGGGTAAAACATTCTTAAAAATAACTATTAGGATATATATTGCCTCGACCAATCAGGTCAATAAAGCTTGAAATATTCAATACCCTCTCGAATTACTTACGCCTTCTTAAGCATTTTCCCTTAGTTGCTTTGTGGTAGCACTGATAGCTACTTACCTGTGAACAAAACAGCTGAATTTAATATTTTCTTTGAATTGAGCGATGAAGTAGTTTTCTCTTTGACCTGTTTTAGCAGATTATTGCTTTCACGTAGAAATCAATGTGAATAAAATAGATAGAGACAACATTTGTGAAACTCTCGCCAAATTTTATGCCTCAAGATACCTACGTTAAAGCTTGAACAAAGGCAAATATACAAGGCAAAAATTTAATTAAAAATCGTAAATCTCGATAAGGGCGATAATTTTCCTTCATTTTTCTATATGTATTTGGTAGACGACCAGCCCAGGTGGCCCCCCCTAAGGTGGTCGTACCCGTACTAGGCACTTACTGAACACCCTGTATAAATGTATAATGCTCTTTACAGGTTTCATGGCGTCAATAGTGTGCTCTTTTACTGAACACACAACGTAGCGGATAATGTCGCCTTAACTGACCAATATTACAAATGCTAAAGTTTGTGAGTCTAGATGTAAACATGATGCTTGTTGCGCACGCGTGTTGTCGAAGGAAATTTAGTGAAAAATTTGCATAATTCTTCGCAAACGATGTCATAGACAACAGTTGGTAAAAATAACCAAGTGACTAATTGATTTGTTCGGACAAGAAACTTGTGATACACATTGGTGGCTAGCTAAGTAGGAATCATAGTCGTTAAACAAGCTTCTCAGGAATACACATACATACATACATACATAAATCACGTATTTATCCCTTACGGGGTAGACAGAGCCTTTAAGGTAACAATACCTAAAGGCCACGTTTAGAACGATTGTGGGCGTATATGTGGAAAGGGGAATCAAAATAGTGATGGGTTGCTAGCCCCATCGCCTATAATATGAGTCCTAAGATTTTCGCCCATTCCCTCGATGGGAAGAGAAGCCACTGGTAAATTCTATGTTTTTTCTTTACTCCCATACCAACATGGAAGACCAGGAACACAGGAGTTCTAAGGTTAAAACTAAATAGGTCCCGCTGCAGCCGCTATCGTATTCATAACTTTACCAAACCGCTTTACATTACCTTTTCCACCAGTGGCCTACAGAATGGCTATATGTATTCTCGATGTGTACATCCCACTCCCACTTAAGTAGTAAGACAGAGTTGCAAAAGCATGGAATGCCGATGTGATAGCCATCCAGGAAGAGAACCCTGCACCGCAACTTTAGACTTTAAACAACGGACGTTAGAGTTTAATTTGTTCAAAGTTAAGACAGTTGTTTGCATAATAGCTCGCTTCCCTAAATCGGGTCAGGATAATGGCCGCGTAAAGTCACACTTCTATTTACTTTTTCGACCTCGTATCTTAGGCGATTATGTAGTTCTAAAAACAACTCTATGCTGAGTTGTGCAGTGTTGATTTTGGAAGTTCGTCAGTGAGGGAGATTCGAGGATAAAAGTGTAACGGGTTAACTTTTCAAGTGCGAATACGTAATGAGGACATTACTGCCCGGAGTCGATGTAGGTGCGCAGTGAACTAAGGTTGTTTACGTTTTGGAAGCGGGTAATGGTTTTTTCTGACGCGAGTCATTATTTCGTCGATCGAGGGCGGTAAGGATAAAGGCTTGTATGAGGAAACAATTAGGTACCTACTTACTGTATCGTACGGAAGACCTTTCTACATGAACAAACCGTCATTAGGTACCTAGTTACTACATCTTTTTTTTAATTTAATTTAAGTAGAATATAAGTATTGCAGTAGCTTAATGTATTTTATTTTGAAAAAAAAAGACTCTGCCAAGTTTCTTGCGGCGCATTCCGCTTGCCAATGATGGTCTTTCCGGTCCGGTAATTTCAAAAAAGACACGTAAAAGAACCCTTGGCGGCCAATTTGCAAAAATAAATTTTGAATTTTGAATTATGGAAGGGAAACAAAGATTCAACGAAGAACAATGTGTAATCATATTTTACCAATTAGACCGATTTGGGTGAAACTAGAAACGTGTCTATATGTACATAATATGTACTACATATATATGATACAGCCGTAGTCACTAATATATTAATTATTCATAAATAAGTAGGAAGAAATCGATAAGTTAAAAAAAACAATGAACAAAAAACACGACCATGGAAAGACCATTTTTTTAACTTCTAATAAATACCCTACACATTAGCGGATTAGTTTACAAAAAAAAAACAAATTGAAAAAAGGTTAAGCCAACTTTTCTTCATCGGTTGAACGGTTTGGCTTCTGACGTTAATAATGTTCCTAATGACGGAAGCAAAAGATCGTGAAACGCGCCGTCACCGGCCGGCGGCGCGTCAGCGTGATGCAGCCATTATACACTTTACGCCCAGTCACATAATGCAAGTAATTGCGTGCAACTAGCATTACATTGCGCGACCGATGAGCTAACGCTTTATAAGTGACGGACCAAACGCCGCAGTGTAACTCAACTTTAGCAAAAATAATTGCGTTGTAAACTGGACTCTATTGGACAGAAGAAACAAGCCGGGAAGGCCCGAGCATGACTGCACCAGAACTGCTAGGGCCCAATTTTTGAAAGCTCATCACTCAAAGTGGCAAAAATGGGTCTATTATACATACATACGGGGTAGACCGAGCCTAAGGTAACAAAACCTAAAAAGACCACGTTTTGCATGATGTGTGCGTGTACACACAGCAAAGCGAATCGGTGGGCACCCTAGTTATCCACGTGTGTCATTCTATACACACATCCGCACTTATCCGCTGCCTTATTACGCACACAACAAAATGCCCTATCTGTGCTAATTGTGTTTTCTGACTACCTTCACGCATAGTTATTCAAACCTGCTGGTATTTTGTTCAATGGAAGCATAATTTTGCCACCAGTTTTATAAGCGTGGTGGCTCAGGTGTATTGACTTAGAGTTATGAATCCTAAAGAACCGGGTTCGAATCCTGCACAAGTATCTTTTTTGTTTTCAATTTTAAATTACTAATCTCAAAATAAACTCATGTTTACCTAAAACAAGAAAAAAAGGACGTAAAAGAATAAAACAATAAAATGCAATTATTGGTTCAAATTGTTTATTGCAACTTTTAATTTTTATTGTATTAGCCTCTATTTGTGTTATTATTATTATTACCAAAAGTAATTAAATTAGCTAAATAAAACTGCACACTTTTCCTTATAGAATAATATTCATAATTTGTATAACACACACTTTAGAGGCCACACGCACTTAATATAAATAACACAAACTTTAGAGGCCAGTATGATTTTATGTTTACTAAAAAGTCTTATGTCACTAACATAATAATTATCTTGCAAATTGAATACACAACCATAATAGGGCTATTTTTAAGATGACACAATTAATATCTTAAATTCTGGTTTATTAGGTTTAAGTCTGATAAAGATGAACGAAACATTTTATTTGCGGACGTGTAAGTCAGTGGTGAAATGAATAGACATGTTAAATGACAGCCATTAACAATAACATCATTTCACACTGGGTTATAATCTCCACTTTGAAGCGACTAAGCTACCTATCTCGATTTGGTTTGGATTTGGACACCAGGGCCCATCGATGACATCCAACCCCATAGCCTAAAGTAACACTGCCACTCGTTCTGCACTGTAAAACATTACTGTGTTTATATATTTAATTAAGTTAATATATTTCGTCTTCATCACTAAAAATCACTACATTTGACTTTGATTGATGTAATAATCAAAGTCAAGATATTCACGAGCAAAGGTTTCTTCTATGCTGGTCCGTTAAAGCATGTTTTTTGCTGGTCTACGGCAATGCAATCCTGCAGCATGCAGATGGTTTCGCACAGGTTGCAACGTAGCATTGTGTCTTGTTGCTGTGAAATGGGTCACTAGCGGGTGCGGCAACTACATAATGTCCAAATCAAATGGCAGGAGATGAGGCTTCAGGTTTAGGCCCAGAACGAATATTTTTATCGTGTCCGAAGTCTGCGTAAGGGTGAATCCATAATGGCACAGTCTTCCGCTGCAAAATAAATGAAGTTTAAATAAAAACATTTTTCGTCAAAGAAAGTTGTTTAAAACATTACCGATAAAATAATAAGTCATTGTTTTTAACACCGTTTGTCTACTTACCCATATCAAAAAACGCCTAGCGATTCCCTATATAAATAGTTATATTGTTTTGCTCTTTTCAACAAAGATAAATGAAAATCCATGTTTTGCAAATCACAAGGTATTCGAAAGGCAAAATTAAACAGTTCGTAAGTATAACACACGGTTCATCCCGCAGCTAATAATGGCTGCCAGCGGTGACAGTTGTTGTTTGTTCACAAAATCATATTATTAGAAATTTGAGGGTAGAAAACACTTTATATTGTTTAAGACGATAACGACCAAAATAGCCATCAGCTAGCAACTTTTAAACTCCAGTAAAAAGAGTCATACCTATTAATAATTATATTAAAAGAAAACACAATGCGTTTGCGTTTTTAACATATTATATAAGAGTAAAATTAAACATACAACAGACTGCAACCACCATAAAATTAAATAGTTACGGAAAAAAATAAATTATAATTTCAACCTTATTTCAAAGCTCATAAAACAGCTATTTACACAAATTGCAATACAGTAGTCGCAGATTGAACATAATTCATAAATTCACCATGTAACTTGCATACCTCGGTGGCCTAGCGGTCAAAGACAGGTCGAAGATTTGACTTGTGCTATAGTGAACCGGGTTCGTATCCGAAGAAAACGGAATATAAAATAGTAATAATAAAATGAAATTTTTGGATGTTATTTCAATGGCCATGCTGGTTGTGAGGAATATTGCTTTGGAATTGGGGTATCTCAGACTTGTTGAGAAATAATAATATAACATCGTCGCATCAGTGAGATGGTAACTACTCTTCGCTAGTAATAATAGTTCAATGCGTGGGATTGCATAAATTTGAAGATTCAAGGTCGAAGGAAGCTTCGATTCGGTTCTCTCGCTTACACTGGGGATGACAATATCCAATGTAAGATTAGGTAAAATATTTTTAGGACAGTCTAAATAAAAAAAATACTTTTACATTATTTTTGTAGAAGTAACTGAAACCGGAGATATTGCATTTTCAGCCTTTGAGTGTGACACGATACCGGGGGGATTATTTTCATTTAATTTGTAATTATTTTTTACTTAATTTATTATAAACTAACTTAAATAGTTGTAACTTTCTTCGTTGTTATTTTATAGTTAGTTCTTGTTTATTCAATAAACAGGTAATTTACAGCGACATTGCTCATTCATCTTGTTGCTAAAAAATCTGTACTTAGGGGGTAGATTTTATGATCGAACTCACTCACACATTCACATGTCATAGATTCTACTTAACGTTCATGTCGATACTCAACACGCATAGACGTGTGCGTGGCTGTGCTAACCGCATTATTTTGCTGTGTGTACCTACTTATGTGGAAAAGGGATTTAAAATAGCGATGGGTTGATAGCCGCATCGCCTATAAGATGATTCCTCCGATTTTCACCTATTCCTTCGATGGGCTTTTACCATCTGCGCGGGAAGAGAAGCAACTGGAACATTCTATGGTTTTTTCTTTTCTCCCAGACCAGCATCATGAGGCAGCATCATGCGGCAGCAAGGGTCTATTTTTCTATCGATAATAAGTGACTTTATCAAAGGTCCAAAACTTAGAACATTGTATAAAAACGATAACTAATTCGAAAGGTCTCCCTTTTACAGCCGCTAAGCTAACTCCTTAGAATTCCATCTCAAATGTAAACTCATTTCATTACCTACTCGTTTCTTCCCGTGGCCACAGCTTACAGCGCTGGCAGCCCGCCCGCTTGCTCCAACCAAGTGCATTGGTCTAATGTGATTGCGCTGTATTCTGTATGCAAAATGTGCAAAATGACTTCGCTTATCGCGTTAGTATTTATTTAGCGTGCTTTTTATTGGAAACGTAAACTATTCTATAGGAAACTTGAATCTGTTGTATACCTATACAATATTTGAAACAATTGTAGCACCACGTACCACATATGGCACAAGGAGATATAAACCATTTCGAGCAGCCTCACACGGTCGTGTGCCACATATAGCACTGTTAGAACTGATAGTAGTCACAGAGAGGACCACAAGGAAACAAAACGATGAAAAGGCTTTGTAACATGAAATTAGAGAACGGCATAACTCCAAAAATTACAGGGCTTCAAGGGTCCGCCGACCCTGTCTCAAATGACAGCCGTACATGCGCCGCCCATTGTGCGCAGAAACCATGCAGAAACCCATTTCTTGGCAATATTAGTTTCAATTCAACCAAGTTAAAGCTTTAGCCAAGTGCGAGTCCGAATTTCGTAAATTCCGAAAAACACGTTTTATTTTATGAGCATACTATCTTAATTAGGTATTTGACTAGCGGTCGCCGGCGACTGCGTCTGTGCAAAATTCGCTATGCGATTTTCCGCGACAAAACTATCCTATATCCTTCGCCGGGACTAAAACTACCTGTGTACCAAATTTCACTAAAATCGGTTCAGTGGTTTAGGCGTGAAAGCTTAACAGACAGACAGACAAGAGTTAGGTACTTTCGCATTTATAATATTAGTAGGGATGTTCATCTGGAATCATTTAGGATTCTAACGGTGAAAGATTTTTTCAAATTCAAATTTCTAGCGTCTTCCTGCGGTTAACGACAAACGGATAACGGATGGACAGACGGACGCACAGACGCTAATAGAGTGCAGCCACCTTTTGGGTACAGAAATTGGGAAAAACAGAAAGAAATAAGACTTATTCCTTTTTGCAAGACACAAAAATATAAGAAAATGTACAAAATTTTATAGAAAAGAAACAAAAAAAACACAGACATGAAAAATAGATCATCAGCGTTGTGTGTGTCTTCGCAAATGTGAAACGGTCGCTGGCTCAGCATTACGCTGAGGTATTAGACACCTGCAGCACTGATTTTCAGCCAGAACCGTCTGTGACTCACGAAACGATAAACAGATAAAATATACTACACAATGCATAAACTTTTTTTTTTAATATGAATAGGAAGGCAAACGAGTAAGTGGGTCACCTGATGGTAAGTGCTGCCCATAGACACCCGCAACCCCAGAGGGATTGCAGATGCGTTGCCAACCTAGAGGATTAAGATGATATGCCTCTTGTGCCCGTAATTTCCCCGGCTGTCTTACTCTCCACACCGGAACACAGCAGTGCAAGCACTGCTACTTAGCGGCAGGATTAGCGAGTAAGATGGTGGTAGCGATCCGGACGGACCTTGCACAAGGCCCTACCACCCGCAAAATGACGTAAATTAGTACATTACTGCAGAGGCCGTGAAGTAAGGGATTGCTGGACGAGTTTGGGGTAGGTGGCCGAGTCGAAGACGAGGCCAGATAGAACGAGTCCTGCAATCCCTGTTCCGGCCAAAGCTTGTATAGTGCTTTTCTCAAACAATGTGAGGAAATATTAAAATTAAAATAACTACTAGACAATCAAGTAAATCATAGTTTCTGAAAAGGAGGTTGTCCGGGTTTCTTTTCGCCAGTTCATGAAAGCATCGTATGTTTTCATGTAAATCTCTTTACTTTTTTCCGGTAGCATATTTTGCATAGCTAAATTTGCCTCCTCTTTTAAATGAGGCGGAGTACAGTTCATAAGTTCCCCGTCACTTTCATCACTAGAAGTCATTTTTATTTCTGTTAAATTATAATAAAATAACAATCACTACGAAATACGCATAAGCAGAAAAAAAGATTTTCGATTTGCCACCTTTTTTATTTTTTAAATGTACTAATTTGATCCAGCTATTTGAGCACCATGTTTAACCGCACATAAATATAGTACCATAGATTTTTTTTTATCTCGCAATTATGCTTAGGTACAGATTGTGGTGGTGGTTGGCTGTATGTAATTTTTTCCTTTGCCAATTTAATTTTAGTATAGAAATTTAAAAAATTAGAGCAGCGGACAAAAATGGATTTTCATACTAACTTTTGTGGCCTAAGCCAAGAAGTAATGTAGGGAGCCATAAACGAGAAACTTCATGTCCTCATATCGGGACATTAACGCATACATTTCCGAGCATGTTTGAGAAAAAAGTAATAAATAGATAGAACCCGACTTATCACGATAAAATAATGTGGAATGGAACGTGGAGGGCGTAAATGAAAAGGGAAGACGTAAAATTGTGTTTGTGTACACATCTTGGGCGGTGATAAAAAAGCCTCAGGTTGCATGTTTGTTGCCCTCGCCTTTGGCTCGAGCGACAAATTCCTGCAAACTGAGACATTCTTTATTTCACCACCCTCGGAATGTAATGTACTAATAAAGTAGTTGCCAAATTTAATTCGTCAAAATACTCAACTATAATGGTAGTTTTCCATTAAGGGACCAGGTACAGTGTTGAGGTCATTCCCCCGCGGGCAGTCCGTCTGGCGGAGGCGGGCCCTCATTAGGGAGTGCCGCGGGGCGCGGTCATTAGCGGAGGCTAGCTTTATGATTATTAGGACGCAGACATAGCCACGACAAACACTAGCCATCTCAGGGACTAACTTTTGACCAATAGCGACCCGCCTCCGCTTTGCACTCGTCAAACTATACGTAGGTATAAGCTTTCCTCTTGAATCACTATCTATTGATGAAAACTGCATTAAAATCCGTCGCGTAGCTGAAAAGATTTTAACGAAAATGAGATGCGACTTTGTTTCGTATTATGTAGAGATTTACATGTGTAAAGACAGTATTAGGCAAAGTACTATCTAATTTATTTAATTCACCTCTTCAACCTATACGCCCACATTCATACTAAACGAGGACTTTAGATGTGATTTGTATTTGTATGTGCTATCTAAAATTCTAAGTAAAAAAATAACCATGCTGCATTTGAATCACCTATAAGGTATCAGGGGTAAATTTAAAAGGGGACTTTTAGGCTGAAACCCAACAAATTCAATCAAAACTTTGTCTCAGTTTAAATTTGTTCTGAATCCCTGGTAAACAGGACGCCGATTGTACCAGAGCAGCAGACCGACGCGACAGGTAAACAGCTTCGCGGTAGGTTAGGTATAATAGCTAGTTGGAGGTTATGGGTCTATCATAAGTTGTGTTTTGCTAAACTAATGTATTTTGAAGTTGTTTCTTTAATAGCTGGAAAACCTACTATTAAAGAGGTACGTAATTAGGTAATTCCTTTATTACCTACCACTATGACAGGATATTAACTAGCGTTAGTTAAGTCTTTCTTTACTTTATCCACGAGGAAAAATATCAAAATCTACCAAATTCGCTAAATATACTTAATGGACTATGGATACGTATATGATTCACGTATTATAATATAAGATACCTAGTAGACAATGTACTCTTAATCCACACCAAGAAATTATAGTACAAGTCTAGTATTTAAGTGTTTAGCAATTTGACAGGATTTATAAGATAATAAAAAACCAAAAAAAAACCGTTTCAACGCAACAGATTTCACCATCACCACTAACTTCGGAAAAGAGCCATCGCAGCGGAAAACCTCCACGTGAACTATGTGGCTGTAATCACCGTCGGTGCGGGACAGAGCGACAGCTGACGGTTGCGCCTGGTACATTATTCATGAAGGGTCACCGTGGACAGCGCTACGCAACAACGTAACTAAACTCCAACTGAGCAAAGCTGTGACAAGTTTACACTCCCGCCAGTCCCGCAGAATTCGAGCGAGTACAATAATCATACCACGCTGTTTCGTTTTTCACGGTGCCAGTGTGAACACGGGGACGCGGGGATCATAAACAGTGAAGGGTTGGTTTCCCGGGAGTCCCCTTGAAGTTGTAACTTGACTACGTGAAACGGGGTGGATTTTCAAGAGAGCCTTTCAATGGCTTTGGAATAGAAAAATCAGAAAACATAATATGTATACGTATAATGTGTTAGTACATACTACTACGCATTCACTGCCGATTGTCGTACTCGAGACATCGTCAGCTTCAGTACGGTTAGCACGAGAGCGCACGACAAATGTGTCGCGCGTGAGATGACTTCTTTTTAGAACGAACGGTAAAAAAAGACTGGTGGACTCTATCGTCTCTATCTGCGGCGGGTGCTGCAGACGCGTAAACATGCGTTAATTACTGCAAAAGCTTTGGGCGAAAGTCGCGAAAACGCATACGCGATCCTGGCAGTAAACACGTTAAAGGCAAAGTTTTAGTTTCATTAGCCTTGTAATGAAATCCTTCTGTTGCCTGAACCTAACAAAACAATGCCAGAAACGGTGATAACGTATTTTGTTCCGCTGTATTTCAATTATCCCGGTATCGAGATCCTCCCCTAAGCTAATGGCTATTAATTGGTGTCATTACGGCAGTTTGAAAAATAGCACGCCATCAAACAAATCTCGGCGGCTGGCCGAGGTCGCGGTAAATGGCTGGCGGCTATTTATTCATTTATTCTCACCCCCACATAAAGTGTGTTAAGACCGAATGGGCGCGTTAGGTTAGTAGGGTATGAAAAGTGAACAAAAAGTTATATTAATTCTGTTTGTTACTGGTGCATCTCTAAGCCTTTTATCGAACCGAAAGTTTTAAGTGGCTGGCAGTTTCCTGAAAACGAGGCCAAGAAAACTCGTAATATCTTCAAATGACAACTTCGGAACTCCGAAGTGCCGAATAGTTGTTCCGTAAGCCCAAATAAGTAGCGTTATTAAGTGAAACAAAGTTTTCCTTGTAGCGAAGTGTCCCAAAATATCGAATCTACTTTGAATTTCAGAACAGGGTACCAGGGTAACAGGGTAAAAGTAGAGGCTTTGTTCGGCTAAGTTGAACAATAAGCCCCCGCGGTAATGGCGGCGTTCTGATGAAACTCGACGAGCAGGAGAACAGGGATTGATAAGCGTATTCAACATTCGGCGAGATTGGCCCGAGGCCGCGGTTTTATTGAGTTGTAGTCTCACTTGAGTGGCGTTCGGTTGGAAAATATTGCACAATTTTGCGACGGGTGACTTCGTAATTTTTTTAA
The DNA here is from genome assembly GCA_932294345.1 of Pandemis cinnamomeana. Taxonomy (NCBI): domain Eukaryota; kingdom Metazoa; phylum Arthropoda; class Insecta; order Lepidoptera; family Tortricidae; genus Pandemis; species Pandemis cinnamomeana. The sequence goes on from OW028721.1 coordinate 12,809,389, forward strand.
AATAACAAAAACGAGTTCAACTCAAAATCAATTTCAGGTTTTCAATGTAGGATAGACAACAAGCAAATAAAGCTCATATTATGAACCAACATTGCTAGACCGGGAGCTAGTTTGTAAAAAATTCAAAATTTTACAAGCAACTGGTCTCATGTCTAATATCTTATATCCATAAACCAAGCATAATGCGGGCATGTCACTTATGTTATAGTGTGTTTCTTTTTAAATGACGAAAATGCAATTAGCGCGGGATTTTACAACTTCTTTTGTTGCTGAATATGAAAGGAAAAAATAACAAAGAGACATAAAAAAACTGACCGCAGTATTGGAGTAGCTCAACCCTTCTTGATCTTTGAAATGAAAGATTTTAATTTTTATTTAAAATATGATTATTAATACACCCGTTAGACACTAAAAAAATATTGCACTTAAGCCTGGAAAGTATCCCCTCCTATTGATTATTGTTTATTACCTGAATTGGACCCTTTTAAGTATAATAGGTGTATTGTTTTCCATAAACAATTACAGTGCGGGTAACACTCAGGTAAAAATTTCTTATACCTACTATTAAACAATTGTGCAAAGTGATTTTGATACAGTATATAATTATTATTTTAGAAACGCACGTCATCTAGTGTAACACCGACCAACAACATCAAAACTATCAAGATTGTTTGTTCACGGTATACTTTTAGTTAACACTAATGGTTTTACAACCCCACTTGAAGTTAACAATTGAACAATAGATGTCGGTTTTAAGTACTTTTCGTCATTTAAAATGAAACAGACCATACACGTATAGTTACAAAATACTAAGTATAAATACCTATGTGATGTATGTTTATAAATATCCTAAAGCTATGGCCATGACAACTTTGCGAGAAAACTGACCGGCATTCGCTCAGATTTGGTGCGTTATTTAAGAAAGAAAGAAAGAAAGAAAGAAAGAACTGTTTATTTGCTTAGAACACGTACAAAAGGATGTTAATTTAGCACTGGAAGCAGTATTCAGCCGATACATCAGCATGCAAATTATAATAATACAATAAATCTGATAAAATGTCACAAATTAAAAACTAAAATTAACTAATCATTGCCTAATTTACATTAAATTAAAATATATTAATACCTCAAAATGTCGTATTAGAAAAAATATATCATTAAATAGTTTGACCCTTGGGACTTGCGGAAAGAGAGAGAGAATATACTTAGTATTTAAAGTTAAAGTATGAAGAAACCTGCGTGGAAATGATACGATGCAAGCGCTTCTGTTCTTCTACTACGCTCACTTAATACTCCCACTAATGCATTAGTTCGTTGTACAGGCTTCATCTTGAAATTTATATCCAAGTTTATGATCTATCCCAAGACAACGCGATGCGAATAAACAATATAAAATTTTATGATTTTAAAATTTTACCGGAGCAGGACACGATGTGGCATACATAATGTATTGTAATCATTTTAGAATTTTGCAGTTTTAACACATTACCAATATTTTTTATCGAACATCACACATCAGTAAAAAGAAATTAAAAAATGATAAGGTACAGGCAGTCACTTAAGTTCAGTTAAGTTACTTGTTTGTTACAGTTATCAACTGTAAGCTTGTAAAAGTTTAATGATGATGCGATGAAACATTCATTCGTTACTACCTTTATTTATTTGTGTCCGTATATATTTTAAATTCTAGGTTGGTTTCTGTAACATTTTGCAAGAGCATTTAAGTTTACCTGGATCTTAAAAAAAACTTTTAGAATAATGTGAAGTCGCTCATATTCAGTAACAGATCAGACAGACATAACTACAGTAGTTACAGAGTACTATTAATAGTCCAGTGGATTAGTATGTGAAGCGACTGCAATTAAAGTGGGTGATGCGAAGCTTGTACGGCCGTGCGGCGATTTCAAAGTGTGGGCGAGACTTTGGGAGGACATAGCCACGAGTGAAGACCTCCTGAAGAGTGAAGACTGCATTATTTTACTCTGCATTTAATGAAATGAATAAAAATACCTTATGAACAACAATGCATTAACATTTCCATTAACATCACTAGTTGAACTAATTTTAAAACTCGATACGTGCCGTCTTATAATAAACACGTGCCACATTACTCAAATACATTAGGCACAAAAAGTAGACGTGACACACAGATATAAGGAAATGCTAGAACGATCTCAAACAGAGCTGCTTTGAACGCGTGTTTTGTAAGCAATCGAACTCCCGACCCTTGCCGACACGAACCCATTACAGTACAAAAGAATTTCTTGACCTTTTCGTTTGCAAACAAGTTCCCGTGTGCTGAACGGGGCGCGGGCGGCGGCAGCCTTCAAGTCACAAGAATATGCCAAAAAGAAAATTTCAAAAGGACTGCCATTACATCTGTGATTTGATCACGAAGGAGGCATCCGCGCCACTTGACGAACAATTTTGCAATAAAAAGACTGAAGAAATATTAACTACTACAGTTTTATTAAACTTTTTGGTGTCAGCTCCTGCGTTAACGGCGTGGTTAGAAGACTAGCAGCCGTTCTGTCGTCGAGAGCAATCACTCCGCCCTAAGAACGCTTGTTAAACAAACCCCGAGCCAGCCCGAACTGTCCCTTACGACCCCAGGAATAGAAGCCAAAACCTTTCGCAACCGTTTAAAAGAATAATCTTAAAAAAGTTGAATAAATTTGAAATCAGAGTGCGGAGTTCAGATGGGACGGTTAAAGTACTTAGAGGCATGCGCTCCATGCATAAAGAGTATTAAGGACAATCAGTTTGATCTCTAAGACGCACCTGCGCCCATTAAAGAGGGCTGAATCTACCTCAAATTCAAATATTTCAAGTCGAATAATATGCATAAAAAGGTTAACTCGTAAATCTCGAATATTCTACAGCTAATAAAATTGATGATTGCTTGAAACGGAAATCAGCGGACCGTTTCCGTAACCTTAGAACGTAAGATAAACCGGGAAAGGGCATTCGTCAAATAAAACCTCGCACATCTGAATTCTGGAAGCACCAGGAGCGAATAACAATGAGGCGGTCGCGGCCCCAACCCTATCGTTTGTGCGGGCTAAGTGTTTGCCAACCCGCCCCTGCTGACCCATTCATCCTGCCCTTGTAGTCCTCGAGCGGCCGACAATGATCCGTGGCCATTTGTCAGTCGCCGACAAGTTTTTAAGGTCACAGAATGACGCGTGTCATGGGAAAATATCTCGCTAAAAATATCCGAAAATATTTTTATTCCGTTGCATCGAAGCATTTTAAAATAAATAAAACGCTTCCGACGTTTCATTTACTGGCAAGATTCGACTCGACGGCTTTTGATGTTACTGTTTGAAATATTTAAAATAGAAGTGGCAAAAGCTATTCAACGTTTAATTTCGAGCCGCAATATTTAGACAAATATTTTACTTTATACAAAAATGCACTAAGTCAACTTTAAGCTGTCATACTATTATCTCATATCTGCGCAGCCACTCGTGCATTCTTGCGGATGGGCACCAATCTGTACCTCAGCGGATAGCATCTGAGAATTTAGCAGCAATGACCATCATTGGACATTGGCCAGGAAATTGAGTTATTTTGCAGCCAGCCTGACGCTCACATTACGTCCGCATCGGGAAACTCGCTTACGATTTCTCTCATCCTTGAATTTCTCTGGATTATCGCATAGCAACCAGGCATACATAGACATGAGGATACAAGCACATTGGGGCAGGTTATTGAGCGCGATGAAATATTGATGAAGTTACAGACCGGGCGGGCGGTTTCAATGCAATCTTTACCGAAGAAAATTGCCTATTTATCGAATCCAAGCTAGGCTAGCAGGGCTGTAGAGGCAGTGGCATAAGCACTCGTGAAGCAGGCGTTGAATATTCAAGGGATCGCTGTCGCTTCTGGGACCGGATGCGTCCTTAATGGTCCGTTGTCTTGTTCCGTTGTCTCAAGCTGTTATGGGCCGTTCAAACCATTTACTCCGCCTAAGTATTGAGAAAGATGGTGGTTGAAAGTGGAACTAAGGATTTCACGAACAAAAGTGTCACTTTGCGACGGCGGTGGCGCCGCTGTCATGTTCGCCGTAACTGTATGTCTGACAACAATATGTTCATCCCGCTCACCCCCCACGTTTAAAACATAAACGACATGAGACGGCGGAACGGTTACGGGCGCACGTGCATCTAAGGGTCTCATTAAATGTGAAAGATAATATCGGCGTGATACTTGCAAGTGACAGATAATGGAATGAAAGGCACTCGCTTCGCCAAAATTATGTGCACAAAAGGCAGGCCATTGTTTTGTTTTATTCGTTTAGAAACGACACCCCATTGAAATAAAATTATGAAACCTATGTAACCAAATAAAACTATGGTAAAGTCTAATTCATTTTATTCTTCTCCAACTCCAGTTTAGAAGGTTCATTCACATAATCCTAGGTAAAACAACGATACAGGCTGAACAAATCAATCAAATCATCACCATTTTCATCGCCAGCTAAAGTCTTGAAGCCGAACACAAGTACCTAACCTATTTATAAATCAGAACGTACAATTCAATACGATTACTCTTTATCGAAAACCACATATGTATAACAACCAAAACAGAAAAAAAGGTATACAGAATATATGCGGACGATAAATTCGTAACATTTTCATCTCCCGCGCCGACGCCTCGCGTCTCGATCTAATAATTATTGACATCGCTTACCGGCGGCGGCTGCAGAGCTTTAAAATATTGATAGAATTCCACTCCGATTCTTTATGAAGACGTAAATAAAAGAAGTGAATTTATTCATTAGAAAAACCAATCATTACCGACGGGGATAAGGCTAGCCGGTAGCTGGGCTTCCATTATAATATTATACACCAGGTGATTTCATTCGTGAGGTGTGTTCCACGAGAGCTCGGTTATTTTGTCTGACTTGACATCAATACCGTCGTCACCATAAGGGCACACTGGGCCCGTGCCCAGGGCCCCCATTCTCAGGGGGCCCCGAAGGACCGACAATTTCTCTGACACATTTATTCTCAAAACATTTTTATTTTTAAACATTTTTAGTCGGACACGTTATTATAATTCGCTTTTTTGACTTTCCAAAAGGGCCCGAAGTGAACAGAATTGGTGAATACTTAGCAAGGATATAAAAAACTGAGAGGCTCCAAATAAATTCGAAGCGGAAAAAGGAGGCAGCCCTGTATAATGCATAAGGAGTAAGGACACGCCACACTGGCAGCGAGCGTGTTGTTGGGCGACTACCGAGAAGCTAGCGCAAGCCATCGCCTAATATGTCTATTTTGTGATTGTGAAATCCTGTATACGAATACGAATGCGAATTTATTGGCAAACGTAAGGTTGTGAGTGTAATAAATTATATTTCTTGAGATCTAAAATACATTCAAAATGTCATCATATTTTTTCACAAAATCCGGTTTTAACAAAGTGGGATCCAAAGACTTTACCAAGGTTGAGAACATCAAATGTCAGCTGCAGTTAGAATTTCTTTAAAAGGGGACTCGAACTGATTCAAAATATGAATATAATACAAAACTTAACTTAGTTGATTTTAAATCTTTCTATGCTTCATCCCAATAACTCTTCAAACACTACTAAATACAAATTATATTAATTCATCTGCTTTCCAAAACCACTTATTACTAGTTTTATAGCGAAATATGTATTTAAAAAATCTGGATATTTCACCAAAATTGTACACTAGTCGTCCAAGGTTACCACTGCCTTGTTCTAAATTATCTCCTCGGCTAAACGCAAACGAATCAGTTTTGTTTAACTTTGAAAGACAAATCAGGCGGTTTCTTGTCGTTTCCACGCTGTCACTTAGAATGTAACCTAACGTCAAGGGTTCAGCAAAAAAATCACTCCACGAGGGTCGTCGCTCGCAACAAATCTTTCAATTTCTGCCACCCTAGTCCGTTTCTTCTGGCTCCAATAACAGATCACAACGAAATCTAAAAGGTATTGTTTTGGAGATGTTTTCTTTGAGCCATTACGGTGCTGCAAGTTAAGGGAAAACATTATTGTATTGTTGTGGTATTCGTTTCTTAAGCAAACAAATACAATACATACGTGGACCACACAGTACTTCTTTTGAGGTTGACTGGAACCACAATAACATGTACTGAATTGGTCTGCTTTTGTTTGAGCGTAATTGGAGTTACTTTCTATTTATACTGAGTTATCTTTAGTTGGCTTGTCCAATTGCGTAGTAGGTACGGGTTTCCACATACCTTTATTTCTTGTGCAAAATAATGGCCAAGTCGGTGACTATTTCACTACTAAAGTTGATAGAAATTTTATAAGACAATTCAATTCAATTCAATTTTTGGTAATATAGCTCCATCGATACTATCGATGATTCCGCCAATGTCGAGGTTGAAGAAGACACTATTTGTTTTTAATCAGCCGTTGTTCGGTATCTTCGTCGTGCGGTACTCGGATGAGGATCTAAAACGGACAACACATACATAAATTGTTAGACTACCTACAAATACAGTTTGTTAATTTTAATAAATTTACATAGTACAGTTATAAGGGGGCTGGGTGCTAATGTAAGAAGGAAATTTAAGTTAACGGGGCGAGGAATTTTGGGAGGAAGGAGGTCATATAGGGGAGTGACAATTTTGGAACAGTGGAAGAACATGTGTTCTAGGGTGCCTTCGTCCAAACCACATTCACACAAGGAATGGTCTCGAACCCGTATTTTGGCAAGGAAGACTGGTGTACATACGTGACCTAAACGCAAACGGATAATTGTGGACGTGATGCTTTTGGGGATTGATTTGTTGATGGAAAACCATGGTTTTGAGGGTACGTTCGGTTGGAGTATGCCATAGTGTTTCCCAACACAAAGTTGGGCACTCTGCCAGTAGGAATTCCATGTATCACGCATTTGAGGTAATGCGAGACCTCTCAAGTCACGAGGGAAGTACTGTTTATATTTGTCATTTTATAAGACAACAATTTACAGCTATTATCTAAAACGCGCTTTCATCGACATCGAATAAAATAATTGATTTGATTTTACATGAGATAGAGACTATAAAGTTCTACTATAAGAAGGTTCTAGTGATTCTCGATTTAAATGGTTAGATTATATTTAAAATGCAGTTATTGTTTCAAACAGAATTTTACAACATTCGTTCACAAAAACATATAGTTTCCAAGTATAAAACACAGACACGCTGCCAGCGTTAGGTACATGTCTCAAGTATGTAAAATCATTCTTGCAGCATGTAACGTGTAAGATACAGGCTTTCAATAGAAAGAGTTCTACAATCTCCAGCCTTTGCTTTAAACTCGATATTTCTCACGGGAAGTTTGCAAGGCGGTCTGAGGAAAATTTAAAACTGGATATGAATAAATTTCAGAGCTCCTCTGGACGTGCCGGGGAGAACTTACGCTTTACATTTAGTTTTTGTCTGTCGAGACGTTTACACCCTCATCACGGATCGTTAAATGCAGAAGGAATGCAATCCATACCGATAATAAAGAGTGGACATTTTTGTAAAATTTCAAATTATAAGGCACAATTCGCACTCAATTTTCACCCGTGAACCAGTTGCAACGACACTATAAATATCCTATTCACGTTCACACCGTCCATTACGAGCATTTATCCTGTTCATGCTCTCAATAGCTCACGTGCTACACTCGTAGCACCGCTACGCCGTCGCAAAGTATACATCGACGGGAACGCTCAGCGAGCGGAAAATGCAATCCGGCGGCACCAGGACTACATAATGTGGAGGATGTTACGTGTAACAGGATTAGCTTCACCTGGGAAATTAAGGGGCGCTGCGCCGAGCGCAAAGCGATAGATAAAGGCCGACTTTGAGGAAATCTCTTGAGGCTGCGCGCCAAATAGCTTTGAAATCGCGATGCCATGAAGTCATGCGTCTCTAGTATTTACGCGATAAAAACTTGATTGAATTCATTCATCTCTTCTTGTCAAAGTAGTATGACATGGATTTTAAATTAATGCGATTGCGATTATAAAGCGCCCACTTTAATTTTTCTTTGGCCCAGGGATTTTTCTTTCATACCCAACTACTCCAGCTAGTTACTGGCTAGAGATGGTCTCCTCTAACCCAGTCCCCTTCTGGCTCCTGTCTTGACATAAGTCTCACTGGCAGCGCTAGTTACACGGACCAATGACAATTACGATCTTCACACGCCTTGCTTTTCATGTATTTCCTCATTGAAAAGCACATGAAGTGAGAATTTACGACCCGCTACTTATCTATGAGACCATAGGACTAGTTCTTTTTTATTCGGTCATTAAAGCCAATAGACGGTCGGCCAGCGGACGTGTCTAGGCTGGCTCATTATTATTCAGCGAGGCGAGGCGCTTCCCCGGCCCGCAATGAAACGCAAACAAGCGAGAAGATTAACTTTTTCTCAGAGACGGCAAAGCCTTTTGTTTCAACGAGAAAACAATTGAAATAACTTTATCGTCCGGTTTGTTTTTAATTTCCAAAAAGGAACATGACTAGGAAACTAATTTGCTAAATAAACTTAACCGACAAAGAGATATCTATATAAATGCAATATAATTGTGTAAATTAAAACAAATTAAACCCTCCACGCATTTAAAACAATAATTTGATTTTATGTCAAAAATGCCTTCCATCATTTTGGAAAAGAGCTGATGCTCTTCAAACTGCTGGACCGATTTTTACCAGACATGGCTAAGACGCTCCGCAAGGAAACTAGCTTTAGAATTTAAAAAAAAAACCTCATCGAAATCGATCAATCTGCTTGTGAGCTACAATGCCACAGACAGAAACATACACATGCCATACACAGAGAGAGAAAGAGAGAGAGAGAGAGAGAGCCATCGACGTCTAACTTATAACTCTCCTTTTTTGCGTAGGGTGTTAAAAAAACTACTTCGTGACTATTCCTACAGTAGTAGGTAGGTAGTACGTTTGGAAGGTACAACCGTAAGCAACAAGTCCATAGCTTATTACTGAATCAGCTTATAACTGGTACATTCTATGTTTTTTCTTTGCTCTCAGACCAGCATGGAAGACATTAGTAATCAAATATACTATTATTTAACTTCTTAAAAAACTGTGCATGTCCCCAGTCTGCAGTTTTAAATGCTAAGCAGTGGGGCATCTGTGAGCACGACAGCGCAATTACGGCGCCATCTCGAATTAAATAAATTAAATATTTGAAGCAAAGTATGAGGGTATAAATTTAATTACTGCGCACCGCAACTGGGAATGTTTGGTCGGGCGGCCGAGTAACTGCACGTTCGTGTAACTAAATGCCAGCACCTCCTGTAACTTCTTGCTTATGCTTCGGACGGTTAAACGAGAACATGTCTCTATCTGTCCACTTATTTATGTGTTTGGTAGGTTTTATATTAAATTATCAATTTAATAACGCATTATTATGATACTAAACTCATAGACAATGTAAGAAAAACAAATGTAAATGTTTTTCAAACCAAATTGTTGCTGTGTTCAAGCATTTCTAAATCAAAAATGTGTCAAAAATCTCTTTGGTACGTGCTCTAAATTAAAAGAAAATAAAAATAACATTGTAAATTCTGTTGAATAAGCTTCTATTGAAAAGCTACAAGTGCACTTCACCGCTCGCAAAATCCCTCTCAATTGCGAACAAAAAAGTAACCAGAGTTAATATAATTGAACCCGACAAAGCCATTGACAATAACGACGCGATGGAAAAACAAACGGAATTATTCAAATCTGTTGTATGTGTTTGCTATTTTATTTAGCAGCGTCGCCGGCGCCGGCGCGTCTTCCCATCAGGGTGGCAGCAGCGGGCAGGAATCAAACATTCAAATAAGACGCAAATCGTGTCTTTGTGGAATACACCTGCGTGTTCCTGCTCTCCTGGTACACGGGATCCGCATTTCGGGCGAATTCGGGGTTTTTTTCCAAGAATAAATAAAATTCGGCTTTATGAATTAAACAAGTGCGTGTTGAGCGGAGGGGTTTACTTTGTGTTTGTGTAAAAGGAAAATTAACGAATTGCATCGAAGTCGTTTTATTTAGTGGTAGACTGGAAATAGCCCGGTGATTATTAAAGCTTAGTTCTTAGTTTTAAGACTTTATAAGGCGGACTTTCTATTTTAGGTTTTCCCTGCGGTGCTCTGAAAACGCTTAAAATTTCTAATAAGCCGTCCCTCCGGTCCAAGTTCGTGATTAATTTAAACAGTAACCGGGGTGTTTTAATCTCGTTACCCTAAACTCATCATAGAGGCATCATTCCCGAAGTTTGTAAAAAGCCGAAAAGTTGGCCGGCCGGCGCGACCAATCAAAACGCTCCGCGGTTCTGTGGTGAAACATAAGTTGAATACTTACAAGGTTAACAACTTAAAAGCAGTTCTTTGAAGGGGAACGCTTTCAAACAATTAATTAATGGGAAAACTAGAGCGGTATAGCCCAAGATTATTATGAATGAATAAATGAGTATGAATGAGTACTAAACCGACCATTACAGACGGAGTCGACGATGAAGTGCGAGTTGCACCGAGTTACTTTAACAATAACTATGTTGAAGTAACTCGGTGCACTAATACTAGCTGTCAATTTGAGAAAGGGATGGATAGAAAAAGAAAAAAACTGTACATCTATCTTTACCATAGATCATAGACCATTCACTCTCGTCTTTAACGGTCAGTTGTCTTTGTTCATACTATTTACGTAGGAAATATCATAAGATTACATTTTGATAATTTTATAACGCAGGTAGAGCTAGCCGTACGCCACATTAAGACAAATACGAGTACTAGCTAACCGAAAAGACAATCAACAATGGCGAACGAACAGACAAAAAGTAAAAGGCGGAATGCGAGTGGAAAGTGGAAACCCTTTTCGATTTGCATGAAAAACAAACCATCCATCCAAGTAGTGACAAGGCCTTCCTAGGCTGGGGCCTATCTATCAAACGCCAATGACGTCATGCGGCCTGATGCGGCCCTAGTGTGTCAGCGGCCGCCGCCGCCCGCAGACCGCAATGAATTTACAGCCGCCCGGGCAAACTACGTTAATCTAGCTTATGATATCCTGGCACATAATGTAGGTACCAATTAATCAACCAATATTTATTACCAATACACACCACAATGTAGGTTTAATTCGGAGATCCGATCAAGTTTGCATATATACGTTCGTTTAGTTAGAGCGCATTCTACCTTTTTGGTTTTTTCTTTCGCACGAATCTCTATTAATCCTTATATCACGTTATAAATTCGCAATCTTGCACTCTACAATTTTATAGTAATTAGGGTTTATTTGATTAAAGATAAAATATTTTATACCCAACATAATAATATTTAATTAACATTAGGACTTCAACATGCCAACACAGCAACTCGTTTACGGTCAAGTCATAAAAATCTGAAATGAGTTTATAAGCTAGTCATTTCCCTTTTATAACCGGGCGCTCTGATAAGCGGCTCGGCCAAGACGCCGTGACTCGCGACCGGGAGTCTATAAATTAGCATTTGTTAACTTCGCTTTATTCCTGTGATCCTGGTGCTGGCGCATCGATCCGAGGTGGGCTGGCTAGCCAGAGAGAGACGCTTACCGCCGTACTAGACGTTGACCGTTGATTTCAGAGACAGCAAATAATATTAAGTAGAGACGATTTTCCTCATTAATGCTGGAAAATGTAGAAACCGTATAATATAATAAAGCAGAAAGATTAGCGAAAGCTACTGCGCGCTACGTAACATACTCGAAACGCAGTGTTCCATTTTTCACAGAAAACATTATTTCTATAGATAAAGAAAAAGCTTTACCAAGAAAAAGCTTTACCATTTTATGTCAGTTCCTAAATCAGAAAAAAAAACTATGTAGCTGATTGTCACATGCCTTTCTTTGTCCACTTTACTAAAAAGTCTTCGCAGAAAACAACTAGTTTTATAGACCGATTGTTAGGCGACGACACGAAGTTCATCGATGTCTCATGGAACCTTATTAATTTTCCGGTAGAACAGTAACCTATGTCCGTCTCTAGGTCACGCTTCATTCATAGGTATACCATCATCCAAACAGATCCTTTAGTATTCAGGATTAAGTTCAAGTCTTAATTACTTACTATGGGCTAACCAGCACTTTCTATAGTGCTTTACATGCCTTTACACTGGCCACTTACTAGCTTTCTTTTTTATTATTCGTAAAATTCTCGGTGCGAAATCGAAATGCGATATTAAATGCCTGACAGTTGAGACAAGTTGACATTTAGCAAACGACACATTGGTGATAGTAAACGCTTAAGGAGTAGAGTTTACATTGGATCATGTCGGCAGCAGGTGTGTCAAGGTCTGTGCGTGAAGTTGGCGTCGCTGACATTTGTTCTGGGAACAAGCTGGCAAACTGCGGACGGGCCGTAATGAGGCGACGGCTCCGCAACTTGGTAATCGGTTCGACGATGGTGGAAACTGGGACGATGTGCTGTATAAACTAGTGGATAAATGGTGGATGTTAGGGCATCAGGCCGGTGTTCGACTAACGAAGGGGGGCTACTCCGAAATTTGATTTTTTGAAGTTGGTATCATGCCGTCCCTCTCTCAAATTAATACATAAGCATGAGCGAAATGGCCCAAAACGAAATGCGAGTTAACACATTAATTATAGGTTCCTCACTAAATGGACATTTACGCTATGAATAAACCTAAGCGAGCGAGGACAAATTCGGAAGGCGATTATACTTTGTGGATTAACATACCCTCGCGGCCGGAGCCGACGGCGCGGCGGAGGTTTTATGCTGGCCTGGTAATAAAGTAGTGGATCCGATCATCGTGGGCGTCAGATTGTTATACTATTGGTCGATCGGTACATTAAATAGAGAATCAGATGATAATTTGTTTTAAATTTGCGGGTCACAAGTACATGAAGATATTTGCCACTTGCCACTTGTCTTAACCTAGCCTTATAATGATCAGGCGAACTTCAGACACAAAACTAACAGCAAATGAAAGACTACAATTCCTTCAACTTGTAAATAGTTAGCCGGAAAACTGGTAATTTCGATATTTCTAAGACCTATGTCCATGAAGCGTAGCTGCATAGACGCTGCAAAAATACCCCGAGTAGACTTCGTGTCCGCGAAGCGTAGCGTATAGGAGAATCGTAGCCTACATTTTCTTTCCTTCGTGATGATGTCGTCCAACGATGAAGATGTTATTTTGGCTTATTATCTTAGTAGACGCCAAAGACGCCGTTTATATTGGATATATTTCATATATAGAGAGAAACATAATTTGTAGACTGTTCGTAGCCGCATGAGAAGTATCAGGGGATGATAACGGATTTCATTTAGTATTATTATAAAGACATGGATATTTTTTTCCAATATTTGAACAAAGTTTTACGGGGCTACCGACATTCTCATTTTCACTATTTATTTTAACTCTTTGTGCTGTTAAAAAAGGCTTCAAAGACGAAGGAGTCGCAAAAGATTTTTACTATTAATATAGATCACATTTCATGAAGTAAAAAAATATTTGGCACGTGCTTCATTAGATGAATATGAAATTCGTGAATCTAGTAACCAGATATTGACTGACTGGAAATATTGAGCTTCAAACGGGGCTCATTTACATAAAAAGTTCACTTTGTAATGATCAAGGTTGGGTTGAACCAGTATTGGAAACGGCACTGTACCTTTCGGCCTTTTATGGCTCTACCTAATTGATCTACTCTACGTATAACAGTCTTTAAATGATTCACGATTTATTTTCCAAAGGTGCGATTAACATACATACGTACACAAATCACGTCTTTATCCCTTACGGGGTAGACAGAGCCTAAGGTGGGCATACAGATGGAAAATGAAATTAAAATAGTGATGGTGCGATTTCCATAGATGTATTCCTGATACTTCGGTGCAATCCCAATATATAATGAATCTACCTTATTTGTGAACGTCAGACATATTTTTAACAGTAGGTAAATGATCATTCATTTTAGTAGAAACAATACCAGGAAACCATAGAAACTAGGTGCAGCGCTTCATTGAAGAGAACAACATGAAATTGCATTAAACCGATTGAGTGGAGTTGCCAGTTGTGTTGGGGGAAGCCGTACAAGACGGATGGCAAATTAACTTCATAGACTGGCTATTATTTTGATCTACGTTTCTTATGCTCGCCCTTTTTCTACCTTAATTTAATAATTATCTACTTATTTCTACAATGTCAATAACATATGCAGGTCCAAGTACGAAGTATTTTAAAACTTGCCAAGACTGATCATTACTACAGCTTACTTTATTTACGATTAAAATATCAAATAATACAAGAGAATTAAATTACGAGTAGCTCCAAATCTTAAATAATGACCGTTAAGTCCGTGAAACCTATTGGACTATAAGTAAACCCTTCAAAGAAAAATGTCTCATAGAGAGCACCTTTCAATTATGCTCGCCGGGTACACACGTAGCGGCTCTCCGGAGATCAGGGGACAAATATTGGCTTTCATACGCTAACACTCTGCGCTGGCAGGGCGTAGAGTGTTTGAAGAGCATTGTTACTAACGATACTACTTAACCTTCCATGCGAGGGCTAAAACAATTATTATATGAGGCTCGGACTAAAAAAAAGTAAAGACAAAATTCAACGAACAACAAACTGAGGCCGGGAAAACTAAGCCTCGCCGTGTGCATTGCACGCAGACTCAATTAACCAGGCTACGCTAAGCAACTAGTTGAGCTTTTTTATCACAAGGCGGCGACATGGTGTACTTCTACCCGGTAGAATTATGTTTTTAATTTTTATTCGGTCTGACTAGGGAATGCAATCCCGACTCGAGATTGCAAATTCGAGATCCCGCGGGATTAGAAATATCAATCCCGCGAGATCCCGGAATTTTCGGGATCCCGTCTAGTTTAAAAAAAATGTTAAATTCGGATGACTGAAAACGCTAATAACTGCTTGTTTGTGATAGTGAGGTTAACTAAAATAACACATTAACTACTCGAAAGAAAATAAAGACCTTTATTCTTTAATCTTACCAACTAAATAATTATCAGGTTTTAAGGAAATTAACATAGGTAAATTAGGTAATCAAAACAATAAGCATATTTCAATGGAATTAGGAAGTAGTTACCTACGAGTGATTTTGAAAATTACTCCTTAAAAAACAAAGGGTATTAATAGTGGCATCTGCTAAACGGCATCTAATGTCCGTTGTAATGTACCCCGCTGCTGAGAATGCCCTCTCCGACTCAACACTGATTGGCAACAGCGTAGCGAAGCAATTATATGCAAACTGCAAAAATTGCCCCCTTGTTCCTCCACACTCAAATAAATCCATTTCTTTTTTTATGGTAGACTCTAATTTCGCACCCTTCGTGGAAGAAAGACGTAAGTCCTATTGACTTAAAATGGGACTTACGTCTTTCTTCCACGAAGGGTGCGATTTGTCTAAGCTCGTGGACGTGGATATACGTGCAAAAGGACTTTTAGACGCTCGCAGTGTGTAGCGTGACGTGTGTAGCGTTGCTGACCACTGCCGCCCAATCCCGTCAATCTCGAACGGGATCTCGTCATATGATGCGTCGGGATTGATCCCGAAAAATTACACGAGATCTCGCGAGATCGGGATCCCGCGGGATCGGGATTGCATTCCCTAGGTCTGACTGAGGTTGAGGTATGAGACTCCTGGGATAGTAAATAATAAATAAATAAAAGTATTGTGAGATGATTTATTTCACCTTATGTAAAACGCAGCCGCGTATCGTGGTAGGTAATGTTTTGCGCAGAGATAACTGGTACATTGGAAACTATCACTTCAAGTCGAGGACAAGAGCATATGTTTTGTTTTTTTTTCAAACGTAAAAAGTACTTATTTATTTTCCAGGTACCGTTTTTAATTACGACCTTCCCACTTCGTTAAATATCTGCCGTCCGTGCAGCGAAATTCGATTTGCGGATCCTAACAGCGAAATAAAATAAATGGGGAATAAAAGAGAAAATGACAAAACGCAATTTCACGGCGGGAGCTTTTTAACAGAATCCGTTCAATAGTGAAATCTTTACGAAATAAAACTGGTGATTTTCATTGAGGGGCATTTTCAAGGAGGGAGGTCATACTTTCTGTACCATGTTGTTGTCTGGTTTTTGACTGTTTGCATTTGGAACCTTACATACACTCAGGTGGGTACCTGTAATAGAAGGCAAAAGAGGAAGAAAAAGGGCGAGCATAATAAGGTGTCACGTTGCGATGGGAGAAGGAAGGAAACTCAGGAAATGGTGGATGGAGGTCGTTATTTATTTAAAGTATAAAGCACAAAATTGGAAATAATTAAGGGATATGCCCTTGAGGGATAATAATTAGCTAGTGGTCAATCACAGCACGGCACAGGATATCAGATAGTAAGATAAGCACTGGGTTTATTATAATATAATAGCACATCCAGATGGCTTTGTGCAAATCTTAGAGTATAACTAAATTGCAGCCTCATTACAAAGGGAGTAAAACAAGTATGTGTTTACTCTACTGTTGAGCAGATTTGGGAAAATTCACGCGATTTGGCCGAGCAGAAGCGGCGTTGGGAACCTTAATGTATTAAACACGATTATATTTGCTTATCGAGCCAGTTGCTGCTCGAATGAGTCTTGGTGATTAGAGCTCCTCGCTTGCTCTGCTGCCCTGGTCCCCGATCGTCACATTAGCAGGAGTTAATGAGCCGTAGATTTCCTCGTTCCCGCCTCCATAACCTACCTACTTACAAATAACGAAATGTATATCATAACCCCTGACGTAAATAGGGGGGTGTCAGAAGCGTAGAGCGAAATTTCCGTGATCTTAAAATCAATTAAAATGTTGATTTTCATTACGTTGCCGTTCAAACTTGTTGACGCTTTGACGGGTGATTTAATAATTTACGCTGTAGTGTAAACTACGCAGTACGACCTGACCGCTGCGAATACTTGCATGTTTTGCTCGTTCACTTGACATGTCAAACAAAACAAACGACAAAATAACGCATCGGTGCATCACTAGATCCACATTGAATTCTTCAGCTTATAAATCTACTTTCACATCACATGTTAGACGTACAACAATAGTATTTTATGCAACCGTTACATAATTAGAGTCCTTAAAACACGAGTGTGGTTTTTTGAAACGAGCCTTGGCGAGTTTCAAAATAAGATCAACGACTGTTTCAAGCCCTAATTATGTACAGTTTCATACATTACTTTATCTACACACATATCATTGTGTCAATAACAGGAAGAGGGCCTTATTTACGCCCAAGCGTGCATCAAGAATGCAGGCGGCCGCGGGCGCGACAGCGGCAGCGGGGCTGTGGCGGCGCTGCGGGCGCCCGCGCGGTGCTGGGGAGGCTGCGGGCGCTAAATCTGTATATACTGTTATAACCAGTGTGTAATAATGCTGGTAATTTCCTGCGGTTTCTGAACGCATTATAGAACACTAATGATATGTGCGTAGATAAAAGTGTTTAAATGCAGTAAGTTTTATAGAAACCATACATTTCCCGATAATATTTAAAATGATGGCGGTATTCCTACATCAATTCTCAAGAGCGTGGGTTTAAACAATGTGGTAATCAGTTGTGAAAGTTTTCAAGTTTTGTTTGTGGTTTACGACCAGATTCTGAGCCGCAATAGAACTTTATCGCAATCGCTGTCGGTAGCCAGTCATTCTAAAATTTGTCGTTATATGAAGAATGTTTTTTACGACAGTCAGGAATAATTAAGTTCCAGTATTCGTCAACTCAGTATATTCGTCAAGAAGAAATTATATTTAAACTAGCTTCCTATCCCGTTCCTGTTCCGGTCTCACCGTTGAAACTTCCCCTGGACATCTACGAATATTTAAATTAGCCAAATCGGTCCAGCCATTTTCAAGTATTGGACACTAGATAACGAACAGGAATTCAGCAAAGTTTTAATATACTTACATAGATGGACAGATATGACATGGCAATCAAATTACAACGTAATGTGTTATATTCATCAAACGGCCTTCTAGTTATGTTAAATGTTTACTCGCTTATTAATTTATCCTAATTGCGAATAACATTTTATATTCACAAACAAACAAGGCTTCCTTCAGATCAGAGGCGGAGGAACTTAAATTAATTTTGATTTTTAAACAGAATCTGCAAAGACATTAGCGCTTCTTTTTGTTATTTCAATTCTACTTTTAAACCGGCTGTGGCTTCGGCGCGAAATAAGCCAAATTAACCGAAACAAAACAACAAATTAGTTTTGTTTCACAAACCACCAAGTGCCAGTGTAACTAATGTTGTGTCAATGAAGTTGTTCTCTTTGTACAAAGTAGTCGATAGTGTAAGCAGGTGCCGGCGGGGTATTAACTGTTCTGGAATCTAATTAAGAAAGGTCCGAGCAGACAATTCGGAAACTTTCAACAGCTAAAACTAACTACACTCACGTAACGCTTCCCTTTTACACGTACGGCGCAAGAAAAGGACGGGAATATTATATTGTATCCAGTGCTACTAAATAGGGGTGATCTGAAATAATCACGAGAGCACCTCGCCACTTCTGGGCGCCGGTTCGCGTGAACTTCTCTTTTATTAAATCCGACCTTTTTGTGAGTAGAATGAAAATTATTGTTAGCTTTATAAGGGTCAGCCTTTACAACACTGTTTACACAGGACCGTTTAAAATTATACTCGGTTATACATACTTGAACAGGTTGAATTAAACAAAAAAAATCGAAATATCTTTTGTCGAACGGCGTACTACTGATTTTTAAGTTCAAAATTCCACAACTCCGTTGAAATAAAAAAGACCGGTCAAGTGCGAGTCGGACTCGCGCACCGAGGGTTCCGTATCATTATCTATAAATATCTAAAACCAGTGTAAGCAGAGCCCTGTTCCAAAGCAAAATGTACGCAGTGTGGGGTTACTTTATATTGGTCACTGCTATATACAGACATACATACACATTTACGGTTTTCGCAATTATTCTTTAATCTGTGCTATAAGACCTACCTTCATACCAAATTTCAAGATTCTGCGTTCACGGGAACTACCTTGTAGGTTTTGATTCCCTTGAGAGTTGAAAATTTGCGGAAATTTGCGGCATAAACGGCTGTATCTTTTGATTGCGTTGGCTTAGAAGTTTGATTTTTTCACAGCTTCAAGGGACAGTAGACCTGAGTAATTGATATAAATTTCAGCTTCATACCTCCACGCGTTCCTGAGAAAAAGGGTCTTGACAGACGGACAACAAAGTGATCCTATAAGGGTTCCGTTTTTTCCTTTTGAGGTACGGAACCCTAACAACTTTGTCACCGCGTAGGTTTTTAATTACGTCGAATTATTTTCAAGTCATCCCGCAATTCATTCGGCATTCTTAGCTTTTTGTTGAGTCTGCTTTTATTTCTTTAAGAAAAATGTTTTCGGAAAAGTTTCAAAGTGTTGTTTGTCTTCGACGCTACTTCCGAATGACATAGCGGATTAGCAAGGAGCACGCTTACACAGAATTGCCCCATAACATTGCAATGAAATGCATGTACTGTCGGATTTGCGGGAACAGACAGCGCATCTCCAGTCCGCAGTTATTGACCCTATTAAGGTACGACCACACCGGTGCGTAAAAGATGTTGACGGTGCTTTTACGCAACAAAATGTAAGAAAAAACGGTGAGAAAACGTGACGCCTACGACACGTCACTGCGTAAACGCGGCGGTGTGGTTGCACCTTTACAGCTATAGTTGATCGAGTTATGCACCCTATGATTACAGTAGCGATTGCTAAACCTAAAGCTTGCTAACATAAATGTAAAGAAGTCTTATTCAATTAATTGATGCCTGATTCAAGTCGCTGAAATGTCCTGGGTCTAAACGTTTCAGTGTATAACAATACATTAAAATATCGAATTAAGTAATCGTTTGCTTATCAAATGACTCACCGACAAAGCTTGTCGCGTCACCCCGTGCTAGCCTAGTGCCATATTGACTACGTGAAATGCCAATCTGAATATTTCTGGTTCCATTATTAATCCGGTGTACTGCCAGAAGACTTACCTGTGGACAACGACAAAATAGTGACATAAAAGAGTGAAACGATCATTTAATTATGTTAGTAGAGTATGATTATACCCTTAGAGTACTTCTTCTTTTTTTAATATCGATCGATGCGATGATTTCGCCAATGTCAAAGTAATAAATACAGTATTCAACCATCTTGTGACAAAAATGTCGGCAACTTAGTACGGTAGAACACGGTCAAAAGACCCCTCCCCCCCTGCCGGGCTCTTAGCCAACGGATAATGATTTCCCTCAGATTCTGCCAAAAAATCGTTAACCGATGCCCAGGGTGCACCGGACCAAGCACTGCTCTACCCCTCGGACGGATTCAAAAACGAACCGCAGCTCTTGACCACACGCGGAGATAACCCGACTAGCACCCCTACCCTTAGGGTAATTAGTCCTTATTTACATGTAAAAACCATATGAGCTAACAGCGTCTGTTATAGAAAAAAAGAAACACTGCTTCGCTTCCTCACACATCTCTGATTGGTGTGTAGCCTCCGCTGCAACGAGGAGATAATTTTTGCCATTAATTTATTAATATCAGTCAAGCCGCATAACAATAGTACATTACTGTCTAGGCCAGCAATATTATTCTGGCCGAGGCAAGTATAGTGCTTTTCTCATAAATTGAAAATAAAACAACAACAAAAATAAATGAAAACAAATAAATAAATAAAATAAATAATTGAAGAGAGTATTTTTCTACCCAAAACACCTAAAGCTATTTCAGACACAGATAAACGCGTTGTAGTACTAGCTTTTTTTTTAATTTGGTGTTTTAAGTCTTGTGCCTTTATTTTATAATGATTAATAACTAGACAGTAATGGAATTTGTATGCAACATTACTGGAGAGTTTAGCGCTACAGTAATGTTTTTTATTTTTAATTTTGGACAGACCGGCAACAATTAACTTCCTGTTCTGATATGTAGTTAACAATGACGACTTTAACGGACATTTTTGAGAAAAAATACAAACTCAATGGCATTATATTACAAAAGATTTAAATACAAATGCACTGTAAATGCACCAGGACAGCAGCAATTAAACGGAGCTAACAGGTTTGCTCGGCGACCGGCGCTGTATGCAAACAGGAGATTTCCTGCCCCAATGTTTACGAGCGCTGTTTACTTCGCAGCACGTAGCGCGAACACTGTTCCCTTGTTTCCTGGCGCAGGCATCTCTGTCCCTCGTATCCAACGCAAAAACGACAGATATAGTTCCACGAGGAATGAGTGATTGCGCTAGCCGTGAGCGGCGCAAAACTCTGGTGTAAGAAGATTTAATAATACCGAGTCGTATTCCGCGCGCAAGCCGGAAAACACTGGGGTCGTGTCGCGAAATAATTGACTTACTTAATATGTAGAATTACACTTTACGATTTACAGGCACACCGTTATCTGATCATAGAATATAAATATCTCGCTATGTATGTATGTATGTATGTATAACTCTTTATTGTAGGTACGGTCAAGTGCAAAAATAAGTATCGATAAGAACGTCTCAAAAATATGTCCCACGACCTTATTACGCTGGCGTAAGAGCGTATGGTACTTATTTTTGAAACTTTGTCTAGATACATATTATACAATACAATACAATACAAATACTCTTTATTGAACACCACAAATCAGACACACACACACGTACACTTGACTGTACATAAAACACTAGAAAAAGATGAATACAGGACAACACACATGCACAAAGGCGAACTTATCCCTAAAAGGGATCTCTTCCAGTTAACCTATTGTTATGTATATTATTGTTACGTTGTGTATTGTTGTATTGTATCGACCATAGTAACTAAATTCGGTAGGTACAACTGTTATGACCTTAACATTTAACTTGTCACAATATTGTCGATGTACTTTAACTTGTAAATTATAATTGTATCTTTCTTTGACATATTACAAAATTTGTCATTTTTAATAATATTCACGAGAAATTAACGATGTGAAATAAAATATTTTTACTTATAATTTTTATTTTTTATTTTTTAGCATACACACACAAAAATCAGGTCTTTATCCCTTACAGGGTAGACCGAGCCTAAGGTAACAAGGCCTAACGTTTAGCAAGACTGTGGGCGTATAGGTGGAAAGGGGAATCAAAATAGTGATGGTTTGCTAGACGCATCGCCTATATAATCATATATATGATTCCTATGATTTTCGACCAATCCCTCGATGGGCTTTTACCATCTGCGCGGGAAGAGAAGCAACTGGTACATTCTATGTTTTTCTTTGCTCCCAGACCATTTTTTAGCATAATTGTAATAAAATAGATAGGTAAGCGACTGTCAAAATTCCACCCATGACTGACTGTTAAAGTCTCGCTTGTAAACTCGTGTGTATATTAGACAATGTCAGTACATACAAGTGCTTAAAAATAAGTAAATAATTTACAGAATTTTGCGCATTAGTTGAGTCTGCAAAAAGCGCGACATAAATAACTGCAACTGCGCACGGCGGCAGAACTTTTGAAATAGCTCGAATGGAAACGTTTATTGTTATTTACGATATAAGTTTAGTTTCGTAAAATGCACTCGCATTTCTAGATTATTTTAGTTTCGTCCACGGTTAGAGAACTCCATATCGTAATGCGACTAAATCACTGCGAACCTTCTGCGAACTATTTGGCTTGGCTCAAAATAACACACCATCTTTACAGTGGGGACCTGAAGCTTCGAAATAATCTTATTAGTGGCTAAAACTGATTACATTAAACTTAGTCATAATATTCAATGAGAATCTTTTTTTGAAATTTCGGAAATGTAAAAGAATGATAATTACACAGGGCATTGCGCAGTGGTCGGCCTAACTGAGGCGGGCGGTAATTGCCTCACCTGCCGCTGGCTATGCGCGCCTGGTACCCGGAAGGAGGAAAATTAATTAGTATTTACAATAAAATTACAGCGCTCCTTTGACAACAAGATTTCAAAAAACTCATTCATTGATTTACATGAAAATACACTTTAAACTTAGGTCCCAAAAATGCGGCTGCGTTGGATTTTTGTTTTGTAGATAAACCTAATTCCATAAGCAAACATGTTGAAAGGCACTGCGGCCCCCGCCTCGGCCAAACGCCGCATCTCTGGCGAGTGGCGGTTTTTCTGCCCCATACCTACTTTTATTTATTTACTCGCAAATGTGATGAAAAACATTGTATGTTTCACGGGCGGTACGCGAAATACGAACCTCAACTCTGAAAGCCGTCGACTTCGGGCTTCTACTAGAGGCTCGATCGTAATTCCTTACTTTCCGCCCTTAATACACAATGTGCAATTATAATGGCGTTTGAGAATAAATATATGACAACCACACACAATTTTATCAAAATATTGATACCCACACATCGCACCTCTATTGCAACAACGACGTAAATGCAAAATTTTTAATAAACGACTTAATGATAGGAAACGGTCCGAAATCGATCGAACTTTTTGGTACTACATTGACTTTCAAGTTTTTCCCGCAAAATTCCACCAGAGGGCGTTGCGTCATTATTCTTTTGAGCGGCTATTGAAACCAACAATGACTGATTTGTCAGTTGTTCGCGGGGAGTGGAGAAAGTCAGGCTGTACATCGACGCAAAGGTAATTACGCCTCACTTTTTTGCGATTTAAAGAACAACATTGACATAAAGGTCTTGTACGTCATTTTTAGCGTGTCACTGATGTATATTTAGATAAAATATTCTTTGCAATATTGACGTTTGTCGCAATTAAGTCATTGTTGTTCCCAAGTAAAATGTATCTTTATTAATACGACGTTGACTTAATTGTGTTATACGTCATTTTTTCACTTTACTAACATAAAAAATTAGATCAAATATTAGCGCAATATCGACGTTTGTAGCAATAAGTCATTGTTGTTCCAAAGTAATGTATGTTTATCAATACGATATTGACTTATCTATGTACTTAAATGTAGGTACCTTCAAAATAAAATGGCAATAACCAAAAAAATATAAGATTTAAAAAAATAAAATAAAACTATAAAAAAGGCTTATATAATAATGTACTATTTTATGATTCAAACTATTACTAAACACCTAACGAAAAAAATTTACAGTGATTACAGTGAAATAAAATTTTCAAATGCATTTTCTCAAAAAACACAAAACTTGCATTTACGTCGTTGTTGCAAAAGAGGTGCGACATATCATAAAGACCTATCTGCGCCTGTTGCATGCAACAGCGCATACGTCACACCCTTGCAGCACCATCGGACCGCCGGGGCGGGCGCGCGGGGAGCGAGGCGGCTCCGCCGGCCAGTTGCGTTCAGACCGTCACAACGATAACACATTGTTTATTTTATGTAAAGTTTTGGAATATAGTTTTTATTAGCGAACCAGTCGTCTTTTCAATTACATACTCTCCACTCAAGCAGGAGCACCTACCGGCTCCAACAAATGGTCCTTCGAAGATAGCTAATAAAAAACGATTACCACAAACGAATAAGAAAAAAAATACAGACGAGCAGAAAACAAACGAGGATTTGGAGTTGCATCGCAAGGGAACCACTTACAACGGCACAACAACAATAAGAGGCCTGCGACGAAAATTATTCAAGTGTTTCGTCGTCGAGGATACCATTACTTCCAGTACATATTCATCTACAAGACACGCTACGCGGCAAGATCGACTTAAGGTTACATCCAAAGGATCCCGGTGAAATAACAATACTTCACATCATATTTGCATCATCGAGAGGATATACATTTTCTTTGGAACACCATCGTGCAAAGCTGCGAGTGCTAAGAAACTGAGTGAGTTCGTTCCGATTCCATTTAATTCCTTCTTTGTTGAGTAAAAACTTGAAATCCTATTCTTCCTTAGTTGAGTAAAACTTGAAATCCTACCTTCCAGAATTTAAAAAAAAAAAAAAAAAAAAAAAAAACACTGCATTTCCATTGCCTACTTTTCATATTTAAGTATACATTTTTAAGCAATTATTTGCACAAATCTTAAATTTTGATAAAAGCAACAGCTTAATTTAGTCTAATATTTATTACGTGATTGCTATCGGCGCAGTGCTCCTTACCTACTACAAGTTGCTATCGCATACCTTCTTTTGTTCTCGCTGCAGCTGTGTATTTACTTGCTTATTTAAGTTAAATCTATTCTATTATAAGTAAACATAATGAGTGAAGCGAAGTTAAAAGAACTTATTAAAAAACGTAGCAGTATGAAAGCTAAGCTTACCCACTTTAATAATTATTTTGCTGCCGTAAAAAGTAACAAGGTTTTAAGCGAAGTACAGGTAGCCGAATTGGAATGTCGTTTGAATAAAATGGACTCATTGTACGATATTTATGACGAATTACAGACGGAGGTGGAGTCGATTTCGGAGGATCAGGATATACAGTTTAACGAACGCGAGAATTTTGAGTCTCAATATTATACGCTGCTGTCTACGGCACGTACCCTGCTGAATGTTTCGGCGCAGGGCCGCGAGCACGGGCCGCGGCCGGGGTCCACGGCGAGCGGCGAGGCGAGCGGCAGCGCTGACACTGTGAACCATGACTTCGTGCGACTTCCGAAGATCGACATGCCTCACTTCGACGGTAACTTTCAACACTGGCTCGAATTCAGAGATACGTACCTGTCATTAATTCATAGCAACAATAGCATCAGTAATATTAATAAATTCCACTATTTACGTGCCGCTTTACAAGGCAGTGCATCACTCGTTATAAGAAATCTTGATTTTAGAGCAGAAAATCATACAATTGCCTGGCAACTATTATCAGACAGATATGATAATGAACGACTGTTAATCAATAACCATATTAACGCACTTTTTAATGTAGAAGCAGTTACAAAAGAGTCTAGCAGATCAATTCGAAATATCGTAGACGTGACCAACAAAAATTTAAGAGCATTAGCTTCCCTAGGGCAACCAACAGATCACTGGGATACATTAATCATACACATAATGTCCAAGAAATTGGATAATGTAACGTATCGTTACTGGGAGGAAAATCGCAACTTAATCAAAGGTGTTCCTACATTTACCCAGTTTATTAAATTCTTAAATGACAGAGCCGATCTTTTAGATACATTATTTGAAAACAAGTCTGCACAGTACAAAAACAACAATTACTCTGACGGCAATAAACACAAATATAATCCAAATACACTGCCACCGCAACTTAATAATAATCCAATTAAGTGTCCTATGTGCAAACAAAATCATTATTTATTCAGCTGTCAATCATTCCGAGATTTGGAAGTCGAAGCTCGCTTAGAAAAAATGAACCACTTTCAAGTCTGTAAAAACTGCTTACGACCAGGGCACACGGAAGGCCGATGTAAACTTAGTCATTGCAAGTATTGTACAAAAAGACACAATACTCTTTTACATACACATACAACTACAAATACAAACAGAAATACTGATCCAGAAAATAATTATGCATTATCCACAGACATCATACAAAACAATAACAAATCCCATATTTTGCTATCTACAGCTTTGGTGAAAGTGTCAGACTCCCAGGGAAGCCTTCGCACAGCCCGCGTCCTCCTGGACAACGGCAGCACTTCTCACTTCGTCACACGCGACCTCTGTGAGCAGCTGGGACTGGTATTACGTAACACGGGCTCCACTGTAACGGGTATAAACAACTCAACGTCCTATAGTGCAGAGTCTTGTGATCTTAACATACATTCATATTCCGGTAATTACAATGTTACTATAAATTGTAATGTCTTACCTACCATAACTCAATCGTTACCTTCACATTATATAAACATACGAGACATACCTCTTCCTGTAGGTATAGAATTGGCAGATCCGAACTTTAACATTCCCTCCGCTATAGATATTTTAGTCGGAGCAGAAATCTTTTGGAATATTATTACTTCAAATATAATTGATCTTGGTAAAAAATATCCTAAATTACAGCAAACCAAACTAGGTTGGTTGATTTCAGGTGCATATTATCATCGAAACCCTGAAACAATGACACCTACAAACACTTGTTATCATTCCCAGACTCAAAACGAGGATTCAATTCTAACGAATTTCTGGAAGCTTGATTCTGTATCTTCTAAATATAATATATCTAAAGAAGAACAAGCTTGCGAAATAAGTTTTGCTAAGCACACTCGCCGGTTGAGTGATGGTCGCCTTGAGGTCCACATACCTTTGAAGGAATTGCCTGCAGTACTCGGTGACTCATATGCTCAAGCGAGGCAACGTTTTTTATCTATCGAACGAAGATTCGAACGTGACCCGCTCTTCAAAAAAAGATATTTAGAATTCATGAGTGATTATTTAAGTTTGGGTCATATGACTGAAAAAACAGACACACAAAATGCTGAAATTAATAATTTCCTGCCCCATCATGGGGTCGTACGAGAATCTAGCACGACTACCAAACTGAGGGTTGTGTTTGATGCATCCGCGGCTACAACGACCGGCAAATCGTTTAACGATATCCAGATGACTGGACCCGTAGTTCAGGACGATCTTTTTTCTTTGTTATTGCGTTTTAGACAGCATAAGTACGTAGTTTCAAGTGACGTAGAAAAAATGTATAGATCCATTCTTGTAACACCGTCCCAAAGGATGTTACAGCAAATATTATTTAGATTTAATAAAACGGATCCAATAAAAACATATACTTTAAACACGGTCACGTACGGTACAGCGTCGGCGCCGTACTTGGCCACGAAGTGCCTCGTTTCACTAGCAGATTACTGCCCAGATAATAATGCAAAAATTGCAATACAGAAAGACTTTTATGTCGATGATTTTTTAAGTGGTGGTGATTCCATACAATCAGTGATAGATATTTGTAAAAACGTCAACGAAACATTAAAGTCAGCACAATTCTATTTACGAAAATGGCAATCAAACAATACAGAAATTTTAAGTGCCATCACCTTACATACAGAAAAATGTACATCAGAAAAGACCTTGAATTTAAATAACAACTTTCCATCCAAAACTTTAGGCTTGCACTGGGATCCCAAGAAAGACTATCTGTCATTTTCAATTAACTTAGATAAAAACAAAAAAATTACAAAACGTGTTATTCTTTCACTTATCAGTCAAGTATTTGATCCTTTAGGGTTATTGGGACCCTGTGTAGTAGAAGCAAAAATAATCATGCAGAAGCTTTGGTTGGATAAAACCAGTTGGGATGACGAAGTATCACCTACAATCAGAATTCAATTTGCTAATTTCATCACATCTTTGAATTCACTTAACTTACTAAAAATTTCACGTTGGGTGTATTGCACAGAGACGGACGACGTGGAGCTTCACACATTCACGGACGCTTCTGAGAGAGCTTACGGAGCGTGTGTGTATGTGAGAACAAGCACAGAAGACGGTAATGTCTATGTACGTCTATTGTGCTCAAAAAATAAAGTCGCGCCAATTAAACCAACAACTATGCCTCGATTAGAACTCTGCGGGGCATTGCTAGGCACAAAACTCTGCACGAAGGTATTAGAATCACTCACTGTCAAAGTTAAGACCTGTTACTTTTGGACTGATTCAACAATAGTGCTAAACTGGCTAGACACGCCAACGAACCGTCTCAAAACCTTTGTTCGGAACAGAGTCGGAGAAATTCAGGACGGTACTGCCAGTTACAAGTGGAGCTACGTGCCATCTAAAGACAACCCAGCTGATTTGGTTTCGCGAGGGGTGAAGGCTGATTGCATCAGCGTCTCGGACCTGTGGTGGTCTGGACCATGCTTTCTGCAAACGGAACACATACAGTTTCCAGCTGTTCCTAATAGTTCATTTCATCACCCATTACCAGAATTATCACTACATACAGTTACAACACAAGACAATACACACAATACACTTCAGGCAACAATTCACAAAATATCGAATTATTCAAAATTAATTAGAATAATAGCCTATGTAATCAGATTTATTCATAATTGCAGAAACAAAAATCAAAATCACACATCTCTCTTATCTCTTTCGGAATTAAAGCAATCAGAAATTAGTATATTACAAATAGCTCAACAAGAAATGTTTGCTTCTGAATATAAAACAATAAAATCGGGCAAACTACTTCATAAGAAAAATAGATTAAATTCACTGTCGCCATTCATGGATCCAAATGGCATATTGCGCGTCGGAGGACGCCTTAAAAATTCACATTATGGCTATAATATAAAACATCCGATTCTTTTGTGCTCTAAGCATCATATCACTCGAATTATTTTTGATCAACAGCACCGTATACTGTTGCACGCGGGTCCGCAGCTATTGCTGAGTCATATTAGGCAGACTTACTGGCCATTGAATGGCAGAAATCTAGCGAGGTCAACTGTTCATCAATGCGTTCGTTGCATCAGGTTCAAACCAACACAGTTGCAGCCAATCATGAGCGACTTGCCAAAAGATAGAACACAATTAGAATTCCCATTTCTTAAGACAGGCATGGATTATGCTGGGCCAGTGATGATTGTCAACCGTAAAGGTAGAGGTAGTGCATTGATCAAGTCCTATATTTGCGTTTTCGTATGTTTCGCAGTAAAAGCCGTGCACCTCGAACTTGTCTCGGATCTGACGAAAGAAACTTTCATTGCAGCACTGAATCGGTTTATTGCTCGACGGGGCAAACCACATACCCTCTACTCCGACAACGGCACCACCTTCGTCGGAGCTAGTAACGAAATAGCTTCCTTTTTGAAGAATCGTTCAAACGACATTGAAAGTGAACTTCACAATAACGGTATAAATTTTAAACACATACCCCCCTACTCTCCTCACTTTGGAGGTCTATGGGAAGCGGCTGTTAAATCCGTTAAGCATCACCTTAGACGAATACTATCCTTGTCCCACTTAACGTATGAAGAGATGTCAACTTGCTTAGTGCAAATAGAAGCAGTGTTAAATTCCCGACCACTTACCCCTCTTTCGACCGATCCTTCTGATCTCTCTTGTCTTACTCCTGCTCATTTCCTCATTGGACGCTCACTCACGTCAATACCTCAACCACCGCTTCTAGAGAAAAACATTACAAGACTTCAGCGCTTCCAGAGGGTAGAAAGTCTAAGACAACATTTTTGGCAACGTTTCTCATCAGAGTACGTTTCTCTTCTACAACAAAGGGTTAAGTGGAAGACAAACAATGATGACCTTAAGCTAGGCACCTTGGTGCTCATCAAGGACAAGAACCAACCACCTCTCCTCTGGCTCTTGGGTAGAGTCGTACAACTACATCCCGGTCAAGATGGAATTCACCGAGTAGCGGATATCAAGACCAGAAAAGGCACTATACAACGAGCCTACAACAACCTGTGCCCCTTGCCTATCTCATAGTATTGAATGCTTCAACCCGGGCCAGTATGTTGCATGCAACAGCGCATACGTCACACCCTTGCAGCACCATCGGACCGCCGGGGCGGGCGCGCGGGGAGCGAGGCGGCTCCGCCGGCCAGTTGCGTTCAGACCGTCACAACGATAACACATTGTTTATTTTATGTAAAGTTTTGGAATATAGTTTTTATTAGCGAACCAGTCGTCTTTTCAATTACATACTCTCCACTCAAGCAGGAGCACCTACCGGCTCCAACAGCGCCGTTCCAAAATGAAGTTCAGAACAAAACGGATCGGCAGCGAAGCCTGAAGCGCGATAAACCGGCCAGTGCGCGGTTCATTGGCTCTCCAAATGCCGCCCGATGTCCGCGGACGTAAACATTTTCATTTCGATGGAAATCACTGCTTTAACAATGGCTGATTGAACGTTGATGGCCTGAATGATGAACACACTGTTGCCTACAGACTGTGTTAGCATGAGAACATTTCCGATTTATAAACAACAAACTGTCACCCGCAACTTCTGCGACCCGCGTTAAAATTGTTAATCGAGGGTGAGTTCCATAAGAAAAACGCATCATCGAATTCACTCTTATGAGTCGACTACCAATTTCGACCTAGACAATTAGACAGCCAAACCCCGCTGTAAAACCCGTCCAGTTAACTAAGTAAGTAATACAGAGTTGTTCACCGCTATATCAGACTCACGAAAGCTGCTAAAGCTACTGCAATGGAGCTTACGCGGTCTACAATTTAAATTCATTTGCTAAGTGGTTACTTTATTTCTTCGCAAACTGTAAGGTAGGATACTCCTGAATTTATACATAGTTTCGTGGAAAACCTACAACTGCGGAATGTAAGACATTTATTTGCTGCAACTAGAAACGCAGTTTCTATGCTGTTTTTGTTAGATATCAGAGAATGTTAATTAAAAAAGGTAAAATATGTTGCTACAATTGGGGCTAATGCGAAATTTCTAACAGCAGGTAAAGTCAACATCATTTACTGTAGAAATATCCCACGTCGGTTCAATGCCCAGTACCCACTTTCATGTTGGGCTAATATCGGCTACGCGAGAGTAACAATCATACAGTGACCACCGTGTATTTCCATCTCTCCCTAACAACCGCAGCTCTTATTCACGTGATTGTCTAAAACTAAACGAACCTCAAGGAAGTGATTACTGCGTTCAGAACACAATCGCAGACATTACACGGAATCAGGTGTCTCGCCATTCGCCGTTCCGCAGGACAACGGCAAGACACAGAAGACACCTGACTCCGTGTTATGTCAGCGAGCGAACAGAGCAAGTTATGATTGTCTGCCAAGCACAACGGTTACTTCACGGATGAGTTTCGTTTATATAAATAAATAGAGAACTTTTTTGATATTCCGTTAAAAATACAAACGACACCAAATCCCAAATGAACCCATCCCGCGGGTACACGGTGCACAAATTACTTTTATGTAAATGCCCAAATAAATTCACTCGCAAATGAAATCCGAGCTGGTACTGACCAAACAATTTAGCTGTGAATATGCGACGCCGTAAAAAGTAGTGTCGGCCTGACAGGTCGTTTGTCTGTCCACTGTATCTACGCGGCGTAAATCCGAATAACGAATGGCTGCGGCACGAGCAAAATAATGCACAAGGGAGAAAAGTAATGTAATTTTATGCATTATTTTATCGTGATCATGAAGAAAAATCTGAGCAAAGAATGGCACGGGCTGATTAGGGCCTTCATAGAAGGACTGCTTAGAGCAATCAATGCCAACAGCTCCACGCGGTCACTGTTGAGGTGATCTGCAGTTTCATTTCTAAATTCAGAGCAGTAGGGTTGAAGATGACTCCAACCGTAACATGACCCTCTCGTGCGTTTGGTCCAGTTTGCTCTAACCCCGTAGGTATATGTCCGGCGTTACACGTACTATAAAGCATGAAACGATAGAATAAAACGGAGTGACATTATTAGTAGATAAGGTAGGTAACGCAACGCAAGAGGACCATAACAATACAAAACGGAGTCTTTTCAGGACTTAAAATAAAAATAAAACGATTTATGTATGTCCGTATACATCGCTAAGGTTTTTGTTCAAAGAATCTCGTTAATATTAAATTAAAGAACCAAACGACATGTACCAGTTTCCGAGGGCCCAAGAGATCATAAGAATACGAATCAAAGCCAGAACAAGTGGAATTTGTTAAAAGTCGATGTAATTTCATGCAAGTCACGTCTCGCTACGGAAGTGAAACATTTTTATTCAATTTTAGATTTTGGAATGAAAAATTAGTTTGATGGCTCGATGGGGACTAGCATGGCCCAGTGCAGCAGATAAAACCTTAGCATTCTGGCTTATATAGCAACCATAAAGCATCTATCCCATTCTTACGTAAGTTAGTCAGCAAGGGATGAACAATTTATGCCTACGACTGTAGGCCCCAGGGGACGAATATCGCACGACCAAAGTTATGTTTCCGTTACCAGGGGAAAAGAAGCAACTAGAGGGTTATCCCAAACGGTTTAAGATAATCCTGGGTCAAAAGGTAAATATTTGAAGCGATCGCAGCTCGCCAATTGTGCAAGTACAAAAGTTTCTTTGAACCTCGGACAACTTCTTTAGCAATTATTATTATTACTACATACATAGTAACTAGTTTTCGAATCAAAATTGATACCAACTTTTTATTCAAATCCGTTTCAGCATGGAGCAAACGTGTACCTGGCTAACAATGGTCGCGTTTAGGTATTCCTGATAATGTTATTAGCATTTTTTTGTAATCTGCAAGAAGAATACTTTTACAAGAAGTAACTGAATCCTAAAAACAAAAAAAAGTTTCCTTCGAGCCATAATACCGTGATTACCGCACCTCGCAGGCAGCAACGGAACTCTCACAAGATCACTCATGCGCCGGCCGCCTGTCACGTCTGATTTTCACAAAATCGGAGTGACGTAGATTGTACGTCCAAGCTTGAAATTTCTTATTTTATTTGAATTTTACGTGCCCTTTCCCGTTTGCGTGAACTGCGGTGTTCATTGTGTTTCTATTCGGCGACTGTTCCGACCAGGACCACTGTTTGTTTGCGTTTCGTTTTAAGCTATCGCGTTCCCGGTACTGTCGACGTATATTTGGTAAAATATCATTTTTGATACGGGCCTTTTTTTGCTGACTAAGTTTACTTTTTGTTGACAGTACTTGCATTGTTATTTAACCTATACATATGTGTAACAAATTTCAAGTCCATCTGACCACTGTTAGTGGTCGAAAAGTGGTTTGCAAATTTAAAAGTGGGAAAATCTACAACATACGAACAGTGAAGGTTTAATAAATGGCTTTCATTATGAAGTCATTTTTGCAATAATATAAAAAATGTAAAGAAATATTTTTCAAATAAGTATAATAATAACCGAGACAAATAAGCTATCGAAGATTTGTCTCTATCTCTTCCTAGGAAAACAGCATTTTAATATGGAGTTTATATGGGCGTTGTGACATAACGTCACAAGTCAAATCGGATCTCTCTAATCGCTGACTAATTTAGTAATTTAAATAAACTCTTACATTTCACTTTTTGTCATGTCTTTTACGATATTTTCATATTTTATCAAGAAACATGTTAATTTTTGTAATTATATTCCCTATTATGAAGCCAACCGGCGTGGGTTCTTGTCGAGTTTGTGAAAATAATCAGAATTGTCAATTGTCTCCGACAAATTTATTGTCGTGTCGGTGAAATGCGGGCCTGTCAGTGCATAGAGTAATATTCTGAAGTGCCTGCGCCCCGAATAGCTTACTAAGAACTCATCGCGTTCTCATCGGATTGTGTTCGGCAAATTGACATTTTGGCGACGCCGAATAGCAAATTAAACGTTAGGCTCTGCAAATGGTTGGTAATAGCTTAGGCGTGTCAGCACCGAATAGAGGCCCTGAAATGTACCTTAGGTACACCATTTCCGGCATTTGAGACTATTCATGATTTTTAAGAAAAATTGCATACTTAGGTACTTCTTGCTAATAGTACAGTCATCTGAATTCTAAAAATGTACCAAATAAGTCAAGCACTGACAGTGGGCTAAAATTGATTTGTAAAATTTAAATAAAACAAACAAATATACAAAGTGAAGTAAGAATAGATGCAAGAGAATTGTCAAAGCATTTTACCTAAACTGTAACGCAGCACAACAATAACTCGTCTGTTTAGTATAAGGATTTAACGTGAGTAACTAGCAGCGGCAGATAAACTCTGCTGAGTTTTTGCCCGCTGTCATAAACATTTAAAATGTATATTATAATTTGTTTTCAATAAATAAAAATAAAAAAAAAAGTTAACTGAAGGCTCATAAAAACACTAAGAGCCCTTTATTTATACAATGTCGTTGCTCCCAAAGATCCAATTTCACTTAACCCTCAAACCCCATTCGGCAGACTAGAAACATTTGCTATAAATAGCCGGCAGAGGGCGCCCACGCGGCTTGCCACCCGACTTACCGCCTGCGCACGACTACACGCCACCAGCGAGCGGCGCGCGGTTTCTATTTTGTCGTCCAGCCTTATTTATACCAAAATTCAAGTCAATGTTGAAAAGACTCCCTGTCCTCACAAGGCCGGCAACGCACTTGTGATCCCCCGGGTCTTGCAGGTGTCCCTGGGCGACGGTGATTGTTTTCCATCAGGTGACCCGTCTGCTCGTTTGCCCCCTCTTATATAAAAAAAAAAAGATCCCTCCTGCGGCGAGGGTCCTGACAGGGCTACCAGAACTTTACACCCAGCCTTCAATTCTTCACGCTTATTTCTGTTATAGTTACATCAGTATCTCTTAGGTTTTTGTTATATTCTTGTATTGTTGTGAATACTTAATAGTTTACAATTGAGTTTGTAATTACTTAATAATTTAATTTCAAGTACTTTATTAAGCGTGAAACTAAAGTCATTGAAAGCTTTAGATCGCGCGTAGTAGAAGCCGCGCCGTTAGGCAGCGCGCCCGAAACAACGGACACCAAAAGTATTTCGTCAATCAACTCAATCGCGTTTGAGAGCGATTAAAAACGATAAGGGAACGTTAAATAAACATTTGGGAGCGAGCTTCGCAACAACTCGGTGTTTTATATTTATTAGTGTCCGGGATCTCGCTTTTGGCAGCAAATGATACGACCTGGACACTTTTAAAGGTATATTATAAAAATAAAAAGCGTGTGTCGCGTGCTCTGCGACTGATTTTGATCTCCCGGCCGCCGCCGCCGCCGCCGCCGGTCGCGCGCCGCGCCGCCCCGCGCCGCGCCCGCACCCCGCCGTCGCCCTTGGCCGGATCACGTGCCGTGCGCGTGAACAGACTCCCCGCCTTGGAAGCCCTGGCTTTCAAGAGCTTTGTCCTCCTGGTTGACGACAGGCAGCAGGCATACTCGATTGACTGCTCTCTTAATAATCCCTCTGGCCGTTCTGAAGTCAGCTACCCGTGTGAGGCCGTCTGAGCCCGGGTAAAGACGATGAACTCGCCCCAAGCGCCACCGCATTGGTGTCAGCGAGTCTTCCTTGATGATGACGAGGTCTCCAACCTGAAGTTCGCTCCCTTTCGCTCGCCACTTCGTCCGCTGCTGCAGCTCGCTTAGGTATTCTTTGTGGAACCGGGCCCAGAAATGCTGCTTCATTTGCTCTATCCTTTGGTATCTGTTTGGGTAGTTCGTAGTGATAGGAGGCTCTGGTAAGGCGGTCAGTGGCCGCCCTATCAGGAAGTGCCCTGGAGTCAGAGGAGACAGATCAGTGGGGTCTGACGTTAGAGGGGTCAACGGGCGGGAATTTAGGATCGCCTCTATTTGCGTGAACAGTGTCGTTAACTCCTCTAACGTCAGGTTTGCGTTACCTACAACGCGTTTTAATAAAGCTTTGGATGATTTTACGCCAGATTCTTGCAGGCCAGAAAAGTTTGGTGAATAGGCAGGACTGAAATGAAATTTGATGCCCTCATTATGGGCGGCCTCATTCACGGACTTTTGGCTTGCCCGCAGCATCCTGCCCAACTCATTATTAGCTCCCACGAAATTAGTGCCGTTGTCACAATAAATATCATGGGGCTTGCCGCGTCGTGAGATAAATCTGCGTAAAGCCATCAAAAATGCATTAGTACTTAAACTAGTGACGACTTCTAAAGTTACTGCCTTGGTACTAAGACATACAAATAGGCTCAGCCAACATTTTGACAACTTACATCCTCTGCCTTTACGGTCAGCGATTGAGAATGGACCTGCAAAGTCTACGCCTGTCACAATAAAGGGGTAAGTTAGTGTCACTCGAGGAGGAGGTAAGTTGAGGCAAAATTTGATGTTAGAGGCAAAATTTGATGTTAGAGGCAAAATTTGATGTTAGAGGCAAAATTTGATGTTAGAGGCAAAATTTGATGTTAGAGGCAAAATTTGATGTTAGAGGCAAAATTTGATGTTAGAGGCAAAATTTGATGTTAGAGGCAAAATTTGATGTTAGAGGCAAAATTTGATGTTAGAGGCAAAATTTGATGTTAGAGGCAAAATTTGATGTTAGAGGCAAAATTTGATGTTAGAGGCAAAATTTGATGTTAGAGGCAAAATTTGATGTTAGAGGCAAAATTTGATGTTAGAGGCAAAATTTGATGTTAGAGGCAAAATTTGATGTTAGAGGCAAAATTTGATGTTACTTTTACGACTTGCTTTGCGAAATAACTCAAATTTTTGACTTGCGTTCGGAATTTTTCCAAATTTTTGATATCTTTGCCTTCTGCATTAGATCCCTGATTTTTTGACATATTTTTGGTATTCCTAGCTTCTCTAGATACCCCAAAATTAATTTTTGCAATTTCTTCCCAAAAACCTTCTGTTTTTGCGGTTGGGATTGCAAAACACAACTTTTCCAAATTTTTTAGAAAAATCGTATCTTCTATACGGTTCACATTTTTTAAATTCTTTTTGTTGGGGAATAGGGCGAATTAGTGGCACTACCAAACGCCGTTTACCGAATAATTTTCGAACTTACCATTCGGAAGTTATTTGGTGAAACGTTGGTTGCGGCTATATTTGCCATAGGCGCTAGTGACTTTTTTGATAAGTTTGTCAGGGCTTTCAAAAAATCACTGCGCCTATACTATAACGGTCCGGGATTTTATAGCTATAGGGTCTTTTAGGAGGTAGTTTGCGCCGCCTAACGGCACCTCACTCGACTCTCTAGCTATCACAGTCTCGTCAGAATTTGGGGAAAACTACCAACTTTTTTATAAGTTGGTAATTTTCCACTGTTCGGACTTGACCGTTTTTTGGTTAGGTTTCACCCTTCTGGTGAAACCAACCTGGTAGGGGGGGTTGTGGCAAGGGTGGGGGATTGTAGAACCTGCACGGGTTCTGGGGGGGGGGTCCGATTGGAGATCGGACGGGAGGGGGGGGGAGCTATGGGCGACCATAGTTCCGGGTTTAGGGGGGGTAGTAACTCCGAAACGGGAGTAGCTACGGGGGGGGGTTTTTCGGGGGAGGGGGCCGGGTCATCGGCCACTCCTGACAGGGGTCAGGAGAAAAATCGTCGGAGCGGTTCTCCCGCTGGGAATTTTTTGCCGGGGGCATCAGCTCAGTTTCGACTGAATTTCCGTACGATCAAGTACGGGGGAGGGAAAAAGAGCGGGAAATTCGGGAACGGTTCCCTTTTTGAGCCCAACTCAGCGGGTGTGACGAGCCAGTCTGAGGCGCACGAGGGTGGGGACTCCGAGTTCGGAGTGGAACCGTCTGAATCCTCCGACATGGAGGCAGACGCAACTGAGGTTGGGGGTGCCCGTAAAAAGACCCCCCTTAAGCGAACCATGTCGCTCAGGTCCAGCGGGGACACCGAAGTCCCTGTGAAGGTGAAGACCTCCAGCAGGGGCGGAGGGGGGAAAGCGTCCCATGGGTGCCCACGCCTTCCTGGCCAAGGCAAAGAGGGGGTTGGAGGGACTGGGCTCAGACGACGACTCCGTCGAGTTTGAGGATGCCCGGGAAGATCGGACCTACCGTCCGAAGCAGTCCCTGCGAGGGAAGTCAACACTCGCGGACGAGGAGGAGGACGCACGCACCCCCCGGGAACAGACCAGGGAGGAGCTCGCTGCCGCAGCACTTCGGAATGTACTCCTCATCAAGGAGGACATTTCGAAGTGCTCCCGAATAAACGGGCGGGTCAAGGGCCGCCTGAACGAGGCGACCGCTGAGGCCCTAGTGGCCATCGAGGAGCTGCGGACGGTCTCCCCAATGGAGGAGCAGCGCCGTATTCGCGCGGACAACGCCCGGCTCTCTAGAGAGCTGGAGATCGTCCGCGGCGAACTGCAGGCCTTTAAGGCGGCCTACGCGGAGGCGCAGAGCTCCGCCTTAGCAGTGCGGAGGACCACAGCCACTGAAGTGGGAAGTGACCTGAAGGAGGCCATTGAGGACCTGAGGCGCGACCTTCTCACATCCCTGGGCGGGATGATAAATGCCCGCCTAGGGGAAGTAGAGGCGCGCCTCCCGCCGGAACCCGTCCTGCGGCCGCCGCTCGCGGCCGACAAGAGGACGCCGCCGCCCCCTCGCCCCAGAGCCCAGTCCGGCTTGGTAGGGGGCGACGCGAAGGAGCCCCCAAAGGCCCAGCCGAAGAGGCAAGCGGCCATCCCGATGCCCCCTCCACCGACCCCGCCAGCCCAAAGTGGCAAAAAGGCGGGCAAGGAGGCGGGCAAGGGTGGCCCAACGCCAGCCTCGAGAGCGCAGCCGACGGCGCGGCCAAACCAGGTGCCGCAAAATCCGCCCCCCAAGGCGGGGACAAGCGGACAGGGTGGGCCCCAACCCCTGGCAGCCCCCCAGCCCCAGGAAGAGCCCTGGTCAACGGTGGTGAGGAGGAACAGGGGGAAGAAAGGGGGCACCAAGCCCCCTAATGCCCCCCCCAAGGCAGCCCCGAAGGCTAAGCCAGTGAAGGTGGTGGTCCCCCGCACTGCAGTGGTGGTGATAACCCTCAAAGAGAGGGCGCAGAGGGGGGGCAAAGACGTCACCTACACGCAGGTGATGGTGTGGGCCAGAACCGGAGTCCAGCTGGCGGACTTCGGCTTGGAGTCGGTCAAGTTGAGGACAACAATGACCGACGCCAAGATGCTGGAAGTGGCAGGGGACAACCCCGAAGCCACCGCAGACCGCTTGGCGGCAAAACTGCGGGAGGTGGTGGGGGACGTGGCCGACATCACCCGGCCCACGAAATACGCCGAGCTCAAGCTCTCTGGGCTCGACGAGACGGTGGGCCGGGATGAGATAGCGGCGGCCATCGCGGCCATGGGGGGCTGCGACGTGGCCCATGTCAAGGTCGGGGCCCTGAGGGAGAAATCCTTTGGGCGGGGCGCCGTCTTCTTACGGTGCCCAGCGACGGCTGCCAAGGCCATCGCCAAGGAGGGCAGAATCCAGGTGGGGTGGGCGAAGGCCACCGTGACGCCCCTTGTGGCCCTGCCCATGCGCTGCTTTAAGTGCATGGCGCTGGGCCACACCAGGGCCACGTGCCCTTCCGCTGCTGAGCACGGGGCCAAGTGCTTCCGATGCGGCGAGGAGGGGCACCGCGCGGCCAGCTGCGAGGGCACACCAAAGTGCGCAGTATGCGCGGAAGCGGGCCGGCCTCACGGCCACGTAATGGGTGGGGACAAGTGTGCCCCCCCAAGGGTAAGGGGGAAGACCCACGCGACCCGGGTCCGTACCCCAGAGGACAGCCCTAGGGCAGAAGAGGAACTCGTAATGCAGGTGTCCTAATGCCAGCACACCCGCATTACGAGCTCCTACAGACGAATGCGAACCACTCCGCCCGCGCTCAAGACCTCATAACGCAGGTCATGGCGGAGTGGCGCATAGCGTTAGCTGTGGTGGCGGAGCCCTACTATGTCCCCCCCCAACCCAACTGGGCAGGGTCAGCGGACGGGAAAGTGGCCGTGGTGGTCCCGACTGCCGGCGACTCCCCCCCCTCTCTCACGGATCGAGGAAGGGCCGGGATACGTGCTGGCCCGATGGGGGAAGACGACCGTCATCGGCGTCTACTTCTCCCCTAACAGGCCCTTGGCCGACTTTGAGGCCTACCTCGAAGAGTTGGGGAGAGTGGTCGGAAGGGCCGCCCCGGCAGACATCGTGCTACTGGGGGACCTCAACGCGAAGAGCGCCGCGTGGGGATCCCCCCACACAGACCTAAAAGGGGCGGTCCTTCGCGACTGGGCGGTGGCCACCGGGCTCGAGGTGGTCAACCGGGGCGCGGCCAACACGTGTGTGCGTCGACAGGGGGGGTCCATCGTGGACGTCATGTTCGCGACCCCTGTCCTAGCCACACGGATCGCAGATTGGCGCGTCCTGGAGGACGTGGAGACCCTATCCGACCACAGGTACATTCGGATGAGGGTCTCCGCCTCGCCGCTGCAGCCTTTGGCGAGGACCAGACCGAGCTTCCCGCGGTGGGTCCTCACGCGTTTTGACCCGGGAATGGCGGAGGAGGCCGCAGTGGTGGAGGCGTGGTGCGCCCCCCCACCCGCGTCCCTAGGGGTGGACGAGAAGGCGGCTCGCTTCCGCGAGTCGCTGACCGCGGTATGCGACGCCGCCATGCCTCGAGTCGCGAGGATGCCGGCCAAGCAAAGCGTGTACTGGTGGTCGGAGGAGATCGCGGCCCTCCGAGCTACCAGCAACCGCGCCCGCCGGGCATACACGCACTGCCGGCGGCGAAGGGTCCACTCCGCCGAAGAGGAGGAGCTCCTCCACGGGAGGCTGAAGGAGGCCAAGGAGGCGCTCCAGACGGCCATTGCCAAAGCAAAGGACGCGGCACATGAGGAGTTCCTGGCAACACTAGACAGGGATCCATGGGGGCGTCCGTACAGGCTTGTACGGAACAAAATGAGGCGCGCACCCCCCATGGATTCGCTGGAGCCGGAACTCCTAGAGAGGGCGCTGGAGGTGCTCTTCCCGCCGGCGCCGGACTTTACTCCCCCGAGGATGTCGGCCCCCTTGGGGGAGCGCATACATCCACCCGCCCCCGTCCCGAGGATCGACGAGGACGAGTGGATGATGGTGGTGGACCGTCTCCGGGTCTGCAAGAAGGCCCCGGGACCAGACGGAGTCCCGGCTAGGGTGATTCCGATCGCCCTACAGCACCTGGGGGGGCGCCTAAGAGACCTCTATGACGAGTGTCTGGAGGTGGGGCGCTTCCCCAAAGTATGGAAGGAGGGCCGACTGGTCCTGATCCCGAAGCCGGGACGCGCGCCGGACCTGCCCTCTGCGCACAGGCCCATAGTCCTCCTGGACGAGGCGGGCAAGTCTCTGGAGCGCATCATCGCCCGCCGCATCCAGACACATCTGAGGGAAGTGGGCCCCAACATGTCGGACCGGCAGTTCGGGTTCAGGGCTGGCCGGTCGACATTGGACGCCATCGGGGCCCTGAAGGAGTGGTGCGACCTGGCTGCGGAAAAGGGGGAAGGAGTGGTGGCGGTGTCCCTGGACATCGCCAACGCATTTGGCACCCTCCCCTACTCCGTCATAGAGGAGTCCCTCCGGTACCACGGCATACCGGAGTACCTGCAGAAGATCGTAGGGCACTACCTTGACGGGAGGGTAGTGCTCTACGATCACGGCGGAAGGCGCAGGAGTCGACCCATGGCCTGTGGCGTGCCCCAGGGATCCGTGCTTGGCCCCTTGCTCTGGAACCTGGGGTTCGACTGGGCCATACGAGGGGTGCAGCTTCCCCGCATGGCCACGATGTGTTACGCCGACGACACGCTTGTGGTCGTGCGGGGAAGTAACATGGAGGAGACGCTCCGCAGAGCGGCAGTTGCTGCTGAATTAGTGGTGGACCGCATTGGGGCGCTCGGGCTAGACGTGGCAGTAGCCAAAACAGATGCCATGGTCTTTGGAGCGCCCCGATGGCGCATCCCGGCGGGTGCGGTGCTCCCCATCGGAGGCCAGCCTGTCCAGGTCAAGGCCAACATGAAGTATCTTGGTCTTGTCCTGGACAGAAAGTGGGACTTCCGGGAACATTTCACCCGGCTGGCTCCCCGCCTAATGGGCACTGCCTCAGCCCTGGCTAGGCTGATGCCTAATGTGGCCGGTCCCAGTGCGCCTTGCAGGCGACTGTTCGCCGGAGTGGTGCGCAGTATGGCCCTCTACGGCGCACCAATTTGGGCAGACCGGCTGTCGGCGCAGACCCGATCCCTCCTCCGACGGCCGCAGAGGATTTGTGCCATCCGCATAATAAGGGCGTATGTGACGGTGGCACACATGGCGGCCTGCCTCATCGCAGGGACACCGCCCTGGGACGTGGATGCTGCGGCAATGGCGGAGACCTACCGGTCACAAAAGGAGGCCCTGGCGAGAGGGGACAGGCTGGCCCCGGAGGAAGTGCTCCACGCCCGCCGTCAAACCCATCGTCGTATGCGCGACAGATGGAAGGAGGCGCTGGAGGACTGCCGATATGGTACGAGGACCATAGCGGCAATCCTCCCACAGATGGACCTGTGGCTGGACCGGGAGTTCGGGCCGCTGAACTACCACCTGGTCCAAGTCCTAACAGGGCACGGGTGCTTCGGGCACTACCTGCACCGCATCGGCCGAGAGGAGAGCTCTCAGTGCCACAATTGCGGTGCAGCGAACGACACAGCCCAGCACACCGTGGAGGAGTGTCCCTGTTGGGACTACGAGCGGCGCCAGCTCGTGGCGGCCATCGGACGACAGGACTTGTCACTCCACAGCATAGTCTCGGCTATGCTGGATGGGGGTGACGAGTCCTGGGAGGAGGTGGCTTCCTTTTGTGAGAGCATAATGCTCCAAAAGGAAGCCGAGGAACGGGAGCGCGAGGAGTGTGTCCATGCGCCCCCGTTCCGGCGCAGACGAACGGGGCGAAGGCGGCGGCACTTTGCTGCCCGCCTGAACCCCTAGTGCGACCAGCGGGTTGGGGACGGGGGTCCTCCACCCGCCTTTACGGTCCCACGCGTCTGGGGGGGGGAGCTGAAGCGTTGCGGCTCCTCCCTCCTAGGTGAGGTGGCCCCGGTGATTTTAACCAAAGCCGGGGCTGGCCGGGGGGCGTCGTCGGCTCGAATCTTCGGGAACCCACGGCGCCTACCTAAACCCGGCGAGCGGACAATGCCGTAGTGTTTTTAGTGGGT
Source organism: Pandemis cinnamomeana (assembly GCA_932294345.1). Taxonomy (NCBI): domain Eukaryota; kingdom Metazoa; phylum Arthropoda; class Insecta; order Lepidoptera; family Tortricidae; genus Pandemis; species Pandemis cinnamomeana. The sequence goes on from OW028721.1 coordinate 12,852,829, forward strand.
ATGTTCCCCCCTCCCCTTCCCGCAGGGGAAGAGGACGGGGGAGAGAGCCCCACATAACCGCTCGGGCCCCCCCGGGCCCGGGGGTACTCGTAAATGAGTTTTCACTACGTTAAAAAAATAAAAAAATAAAAGGAGGAGGTAAGTTGCCCATCATAGGCTGAATTGAGTTGCCTTGGATACGCATACAAGTTACACACTTTCTATAAACACTTCGCGCTAGATTTCTCCCACCAATGGGCCAAAATTGATCTCTAATTGTATTTAATAGCAGCTGAGGGCCGCAGTGAAGGTGATGCAAATGTTCCTTTTCAAATAAAAGTTTAGTTAAGTGATATTTTGCATCCAACAAAATCGGATGTTTTTTGTAGTAAGTACAAATTGAGTTCTGTATCCTCCCCCCAACCCTAATCAATCCCTGTTCATCTAAAAATGGGTGAAGTGCTAATATTTTCGACTAGCTACTTAGCGGTTTTCCTTTCGCTAAAAGTTGAAGGTCATTTGAGAATGAATCACGTTGACAGGTTTTGATTAGGGTTTGAGTAGATAGATCTAACTCTTCGTTATGTAACATGCCGCTGACGCGTGCATCTCTTTGTTTTTTACAATTGTTATAAAACCTAAGAATGTACCCAACGACACGGATCATTCTATGATACTTCGAAAACCTCTTACAATCAAATGATACATCATCGTGATGTTGTAAAATACAAGTATTGACTTTCAGCTCTGGCAAGTCAACAACAGGGGTTTGGATGTTTGGCCACTCGGGTTCTGATAGTTTAATAAATGGAGGACCTGTCCACCATACTGACAAGTTAGGTAGCTGGCCAGGGCTGACCCCGCGGGAAGCCAAGTCCGCCGGGTTCAAGTCGGTAGGTACGTGCCTCCATGAAGACTTGTCAGTCAATTCATGTATCTCGTTTATGCGGTTGTAAACAAATTGTTTGAGATTGCTAGGGTTAGTATTCTTTATCCATGACAATACAATGGTAGAATCGCTCCAAAAGTATTTTTTATGAAATATACACGACAATGACTGGCAAACCTTTGCACTTAGCTGAGCTCCGAGTAAAGCTGCAGCAAGCTCGAGCCTCGGTACGGTGCTCGGTTTGATTGGGGCAACCCTTGCCTTTGCACAAAGCAACTGTACAGATATGTTGTTGTCTTTGTCGACACAGCGTATATAGATACACGCAGCAAAGGCGCGTTGCGAAGCGTCGACAAAGCAATGCAGTTGAATAGAGGCCGCCGTGTCCGCTGTCGTGTGCAATACATGACGTGGAATTTCTATATTTTTTATTTGTTCTAAATTAGTTGTAAAATTATTCCAGTCTTTGCACACGTCCGCAGGCACGGCATCGTCCCAGTCGAGTTGAGATTGCCACAGTCGTTGTAGTATCATTTTAGGCACGATAGTACAGGCACTGAGAAAGCCCAGAGGATCGAAAATTTTACAAGTCGTCGCGAGAATATTTCGTTTAGTGGGCAATGGCTCGATCTCAAACTCCACTGAGAAACTAAGGCTATCATGTGCAGGACTCCAGTTCAACCCTAGAACAGAAGATGTGCTAGATACATTTGATTTTTGTTCTTGAACCTCTGATAAATCTTTAGTATTAACAGTTGTGGTTGAAGTGGGGTCACTAGCAAACATCTCTGGTACATTGGTACGAAATTTTCTAAGAGGGAGACATGCCTCCGCCAACTTATCCACCACAGCGTCGCGCAAGTATTTTAGCTCATCTTTATTGTCGCAGCCTGTAATCATATCATCACAATAGAAATCATTTGCGATGACGTTAGCTACCTTTTGGTCCGCGCACTCTTTTGATAATTGAATTATGCACCGCGTAGCTAGATAAGGGGCGGAAGATGTCCCATAGGTGACTGTTTGAAGTTGCAATGTTTGCAAGGGCTGTGACTCATCGTCCCTCCACAGAATTAATTGCAAATTTCGCTGTGAATCGTCAATCATAATTTGACGGAACATTTTTTCTATATCTCCTGTTAATACATATTTGTGTTGACGGAATCTTAACAGGATGGACAATAAGTCACTTTGTACTACTGGTCCCACGTACTGGATATCATTTAGGGATTTCCCCGAGGAAGTCGGGGCCGAGGCGTTGAAAACGGCTCGAAGCTTCGTAGTCTCACTCTTCTCACGAAGTACGGCATGATGAGGTAAATAATTTCCAGTACGTGGTTTGGATATTTCCCTTAAATGACCCATGGCAGCATATTCTTTTATAAAGTCAGTGTACATTTCCTTTAACTTAGGTTGTTTTCGGAAACGCCTCTCCAAATTCAGGAAACATTTCTTTGCTAAGAAGAACGAGTCACCGAGCGCCTCCGGATTCTCTCGCAGGGGCATTTTGACGCAAAACCTGCCGGTCGCTAAGCGAACTGTCGACTCAGTGAATAAATTTTCGCATACTTGCTCATCTGAGGAGCATATTTTATCCGGAGACGTGAAGGTTTCCAATTCCCAGAATTTGGAGAGCGCGTCCCTTATTTCTTGACTGAAATGACACATAGATTTGCGATTGTTAGCCTTAATAGGCGTGGCTGGGGTCATAGGTCCTGATACCAACCACCCCAGTTTGGAATACATTAATTTAGGTTTATTTGTACCTAAAGATAGTTGTTTACCACCCTGAACGATATCCCACATTATGTCTGATCCAATTAACATATCAATCTTATCACTTTTATAAAATTCAGGGTCAGCGAGTGGCTTATCGCTGGGTAAGTTTAACTCTGCAGGATTTAAATCCATGCTGGGTAAATTTTCTGTAATGTGAGGGATGACCATGCAAGATACCTCTGTGGCAAATGAATTTACTTTGGATTTTATTTTTAGTGTGCAAAATTCGGTTACAGATGACTGTACGTTATTTAGTCCACTTATGAGTGTGGGGTTTGACTTTTTACCCGTAATATTAAGCTTGCCTTTTAGGTTTTCAGTTACAAAGGAGCTCTGACTGCCACAGTCTAACAAAACTCGTGCAGGGTAAGTTCTGCTGTCATGTTCATTGACAACATCAACTATCGCCGTACTCAACAGAACCTCGCTTCTCTTGGTAAGCGAAGTGAGAGCAGCTAAGTGATTGCTGGTACTAGCACCGGTATGTGTTTGATGTTGTTCGTTGCTACTACCAGCTTTATCGGTATTTATGTGGTAACTTTCATTGTTTACTTGTTTATTGACAGTTTGTTTACATAACAAACTGTTATGTTTTTTATTACAGGCCCTGCAAGAGTTGAGTCGACAATTAGCAGTAGGGTGACCAGGACGAAGGCAGTTCAGGCAGAATTTACGTTTGATCAACTCGGCTTCCCTGGCCTCGATGGTCATGTCTATGAAGCGTTTGCATTCGTATAAACGATGATTTTTATTACACAAGCAACAAGATTTATCCGTGGCGGATGTAAAAAAAGTTTTAATGTGTTTAGGTTGTTTGTTATAAATGAACCGTTCGTTTTTAATGGGATGAACCGTTCCTGAACTACCTTGCACGGTCTCCAATATGTCAGCCCTATTTCGAAGGAACTGATAAAAGTCTTCAAGATTCGGAGGACTGTCAAGGGTTGTTTTGTATTCTTCCCACCTGACACTAGTCACATTGTCTAATTTTTGCACTACAATATAAATGATAAGGGTGTCCCACTTATCGGTAGGCTCCCCAAGCGTATTCAAGGCTCTCAAGTTCTTTGAAACATGGTCTACAATAAATCTGAGTGATCTGTGCGACTCTTTGTTAAGAGATTCTAAATTGAAAAAGGATTTGAGATGATTGTTAATTAAAACGTTCTTGTTATTGTATCTATTGCACAATAATTCCCAGGCAACGTGATAATTCTCGGATGTAAATTCAATAGATTTTATTGTGACAGCGGCACCGCCCTCGAGAGAGGACCTAAGATAGTGAAACTTGCTAATGTCAGGTATGGTGTCGTTATTATGGATTAACGAGTCAAAGGTGTCACGGAACTCGAGCTACTTTAAATAATTTCCGTCAAAGCTAGGCAACTTAATCGTTGGCAACTTAAGTTGATTATTCAACTGGTGACTGCTGGAGCTGCTTTGAACAGAAATTATTCGAACTTGTCCGGGATCTCGCTTTTGGCAGCAAATGATACGACCTGGACACTTTTAAAGGTATATTATAAAAATAAAAAGCGTGTGTCGCGTGCTCTGCGACTGATTTTGATCTCCCGGCCGCCGCCGCCGCCGCCGCCGGTCGCGCGCCGCGCCGCCCCGCGCCGCCCCGCGCCGCGCCCGCACCCCGCCGTCGCCCTTGGCCGGATCACGTGCCGTGCGCGTGAACAATTAGCAAGGATCCTGTACATATTTAATAGTTGGATGGAGTTTTAATTAAAAATGCTCTTCATTTATACCCTTTATATTTATAACCTTAGAAGGCGTCCATGTTATTAGCAGAAACAGCACCTCACATTATAATGCAATTTTTCTTGATTATACCTTTTTACTCGGTAAGCATTTTCCGGTTGTATTTCCACACTTAAAAAAACATTTCTTTCATAATGCTCCCACGCAGAGTATTATAGGAAAAAACAGGTTCGATACACCACACGCTGAATCTAAGATTAAGAAGACGTAGTGTCAACTCAGCATAAGAAATGGTACCGCATATCTACAATTGCAGCAGCTCGAACAAACTACCTGTTACGCGAGGACGGCTAGCACTCGCGTCGTGCGCTCATTTCTCACTCAGTCTCTTTCCCCCTCATTTTGTTAGCAAAGGACACAAATACCTAGTCCGCATAGCCGTAGCTTTGTTTACGCCACTAATATCACTTCATTATAGTTTACGGGGCCCTAAGGGCCAATAAGGCAGGCGTAATTGTACGCGGGAAGCAGAAATTACGCGCCATCGTCGTCGTAATAAAGTATGATTATATCGTAACCGGAGCAGGCCAATCAATCCCTTTGTGTTAACTAACCCTTGCAAGTTTAGTTGTCTTTTGTCTCGTGGGAACTGTCTGTTTAACTTGGAAGGCCGAAAATCAGGAACACCTCCCGTGTTCAAATGGAGACAAGCAGTCACGTGTGCTGTACTACCATAATTATGTTGCATCATCTATAATTAATTACCTTAATAATAATATATCTGTACCGTGCCTGACTGACCGGCACAACGTACTGGCAAGCTGTACAATAGAATATTTAGAAGTTCAATAAGAAGAGATTTTATGAGATTCCTGGGATAGGGCGGGAGTAGCTTATTCTTTATTCTTACACGAGAACTCTATGTGAAAGTCACCGATGACATGATACTTTAAGCTAAGAAACTTATTTGTTTGGACAACAGTGCTGATCCACACATTTTACAGTAAAACACCCAACTTGGTCAGAATACTTTGTTAAGTGTATATAAACGTGACGAGAAGTTGTAAAGAATTTAGAACAATAATCCTTTTTAAAAGAGAAATATTAATGTATTCGTACCGACTTCAGTTCCTACTGTCCAAAGATAATTTTAATTAAGTTAAAAAAGTTGGGAGTCCATATCGCTCAGAGCCCCCGGAGTCGACGGAAAAAGTAAATCACGACTGCAAACTGATAAAAGTCAGGAATCTGCTACTTGAGTATTAAATGTTCTCTCATTCTTTAGTTCCGTTTTAAGGCCCTGCTACACAGACGCTCGAATCTTTGCGAACTTACATTCGCTAGTTAGACTGACTCGCAAGGTCTGTGGTTGCAATGCATGGACCGAGATGTCCAACCAACCGTGAAAAATCTAGGCCAATAGTTTGTTTGGGAATTCAGGAGCTCAAAAAGGGTAACTTAAGACTAAAGCCCGACTCCACGCGCCAAGCGCGAACGGAAAATGAAACAAGGTCTTTCAAAGAGGTTCAAGGAGTCTTTTTACTTCAACATAGACTGGACTAGAAAAATCCACTTTAAACAAATTGCGAAGGATAGTGGCAAACAGAAATTTTGACGGAATATTAAATTTCAAAGAAACTGTCACAGGACAGTCACGCTTTAGTTTTGCTCGTTTACGCTCATTCCAAAAGTGTGGCGGGCCCGTTACACTGGAGTGTACTCTGGTGATTGTTTCCGGCCTGGTTGCCGCTCGCGACTCACGATTTATGGCACCCTGGTAACAGGCTGTGCCATTATTTCCCTGTGTTTATTTACAGAAATGTTTTTTATAATGTCCAAAGAGAAGGGTTAGAAGCGAAAGGTTATCCGATATTGTCCCTGGGGGTTTAAACACTTCAAACGGGATTTTATTTATAATTACTTTTAACCCCGGCTTAAATTGTGTACAAGCTAAACTTAAGGTAAGCGATAGACAAAAATTGTCGATCGATTTACCCTCTGCGCCCTCTGGCGCATCGAAGCTGGCAGCTCCCAGCTGTGCTGGGCGCGGGACAATTTCCGTTGATGACTAGATCACGCGGGAAATAAGATCATTGGCGAGCAGTCGGGTTAGTCGCGCGACTGGCTCTATCGATCAGGTTCACGGCCTGGAAATGATGTCGTGCAATTGGGTTTACGGGTTTTCAGGGCTCCTTCGTATCCCTCAAAGTTTCACAAAATTCCGTTGATGAATTTTTTTACGCCACACCAGAGGATAGCAGATGCATTGCAAAACAAAATAACATAATAATTTCACCAGCGCAGTGTTACTCTTTACGCCGAAACACAGCAGCTCAAGCGCTGCTGCTTGGTGAGAGTATTAGTAAGTGAGATAGGGGTCGCAATCTGGACGGGCCTTCCACAGGGCCCTACTATTCATAAAATGACAAAAAAAACATCATCACGCATTTTAACTTGTAGTATATCAATTCGACAAACAACATTAAGTGCCTTTCTCACCAGTCTCTGTAAAGTTCCAATTATCTTAAGTGTCAGTTATCTATGATTCCCTTTCTATTTCTTACTACGAAACAGACAGAGACGACATCATACGACATATAGATAACCGACACTTAAAACATCAGGGTCTTAACTAAGAGTGGTGAGACAGGCCCTCAGTGAATTAGTGACATGTGGTGGTCGACCATCATGCCTCCTCGACACAGAAAATAAAAGAAAACCACAGCAAAATTATATCACAATAAATAACCAATCGGCAATTCATTCACACCTACTTCATGCCTCCGCGTCCTAACGTGGGATAACCAACGTCCGCCCCACCTGTGAGGGAATGATAACAGCCCCTCGCCGCGCACCCTCCCCCACGCGAGTCCACACGTCCGGCTTTACCCATAACGTGTTTATGTTTCCCTGGTCAACATTGTTTTTTTGCTTTATCGTGTTTCTTTCTTATTGGATAGAATTGCGTAAACTATGGATCACTTCACGCACACAACGGGTTGCAGAGTGATGTATGCTTTCGATGTATTACGCACACACGCACGCACACAAACGCACAAACACACACACACACTTTCTAATTATTCTTGTGTCTTGAGTACTTCGCTTGGCACTCGCGGTACATACAGACCCAGAGTCTAGTGCGAAGGCCACTGCTTCACTTACCGCATAAAATATCATCTACCTATCTCTATGTAACAATGTGTTCTTGTTATGCACTTTGTAACTTCTGTGGTGAAATAAAGTTTTTCTTATTTCTTATTCTTATTCTTATCCAACGGTTTGACCACATTCACTTTAATTTAAGCGAAAATTAAGTCTAAGATGGAACACGTATGCATAGCAAAGCCTATGGGTTGCGTAATGGCCTCCTACTAGAACGACTTTCGAAGGTAGATTCACTTTTCGAAAGTTGCAGTCTCTTTGCAAATAGATGTGAATACAGCTTTACTTAACCTAGCCCCGACTGCCACGACCGGCGACCTACCAGCGATCACACGTTTTTCCTTCTTTTATTTTAGTCGTAAAACCTGAGAAATGGCGCTCAGCAGCCAGCGTTTATCGGTATTTGCGCAGCCTAATTGCTTGTAAAACTGAAATTGCGGTTGTTTCGTGCGAGATTTCATACTGTCTCTTTCACACGTAAGAAAGAGAACAACACAATGTGTGAAATAATATTAGAACGGCTTGCAACTTACTAGTTAATACGTACTATGTTTTTCTCTTTTCAATTACATCAATGCTATGGAGAGGTGTACTCATACCGTGCTGTTTGAAGGCGGTAGATAAAACAAGCTACGAAACGTAGAGGTGCTACGAGCTCTACGCTGGACCCGTAGCGCTTGCCTTGTAGCAATAAACGATCATCAGCACATAATTTTAGATGTTAAAATAGAATTGACTATTACGAAAAGAATAGGCGACTATTAACAAAGAAAAACAAATGGTTTAGAGTCTCATTGTACCCAATTAACAGGACGGGTTTGTGCTCTAATGAACGACGGGCTAAGCCGCGGCGCGTCAGGGATTAGGCCCATAACATTTCCGGAATTTTCGTTATTAAACTAACGTGTTCCGGAACAAAGTGTAAATAAAGTTTGACCTCACGTGGGGGCTACAGCGGGAAGCGCCAAATTGATACAATATGCACAAGCCGTGCGTGGAATGCGGCCGAATGTACAAAGCAACGTAAAATATTTTTTTAATATATAAACTATGTAGGTATGTGTTGGTTAGTGTTTGTATCTCTTGTTCTTCTTCCAACTCTAGCGACTTGTACCAATAGCTTGTGTCCGTGAACTACCAACTTTACATAGGTAACCAAATTCTCGTTCAAGATTAGTTCAGAAACTTGTCGATGAACCATGATGATTCAAAATGTAGCTCTTTCCACATTTTCTTAACTTTTGCATAATGATGCCTGTGACATTCATTACCCGGTAAGAAAAAGTTAGATGCAAAGTGAAATTTCTTTTAGGAACAGCCCCAAAACTTGGTAAATGTGAATTTGCGGTAATTCACCCGATTAAGAAAATTGAACATTCCGATTGATAAATGAGGGAAAACCTCCAAGTGGCCGAGATTATTACGACGGGGTGTTCGGGGGGGGGGGGGGTGTAACAAATCACTGTAAGTGGGTAATTGGCAGGGCACCAGGGCATCAGCGTGCGGGAGGAGGTCTGACGGATGACCGCGCGCGGCCACCGTGTAATGGAACTGTCAGATCGCCGCTGCGTGAGCAGGGCTACCGCGTGCGTAGGTTGACCCGCGGTCGAATGTTTTCGAGGCGATTTGTATCACTGGTAGTTATAACAAAAACGCATGATTTAGTTTATGATTGTGCATTTATATCGTGCAAGTATTCGTTGACGTGCAAGAAAAGACTTGCTGCTTCACGTAGGTAATAAATACCAACAGTAAATAAAGATCAAAATTAAAAAGGCCGCTTTATAATTCTGAGAGGAGGCATTTGCCTAGCTGTGGGCACATAGGCTGGAGATAGTGAAATGATGAATGACACTTGAAAGGAACCCAGTAGAGTGTGAGCCTTCTCTAGGTATGGTGGTCTTACTCGTAATAATAACCGAAGCACAAAGCACAAATACCTATACAGAGGTCTTCGTGCCTAATACAATTTCGCTTCAGTCGGCGTTGGAACCGTAGAATCTGAGGTCCCAGTGCCCGCATGCTGTCAGGGAGTCATGACTTACGGGACTACTGGGGACCGAAGAGCAGAGCTGGCAGCTTCCTCGCACAACGCATCAGCATGGCGTTACAGCAATAAAATGCTCACAGCATGCTTGGGTTTAATGGGCTTATGCCACGGTAACTCTTTTCCACATTTATTTTAGTTTAGTCTTGTTGATTTGTGAAAATAAATCACTAAAAATAAAAACTAATTAATCTCAAACAAGACAAGTAAGTTTTTTCGTCACGTTTTACAATAACACATTGTTGTAACAACATCTCAGTATTTTCTAGGAGGAACTCACACTATCTATCTATTGTGTACGTTCGAAGCATTCATGCTATTTTCTTCTATCACGATGAACACTTCACATTTTTTCATCCACCTAATTAAAAAATATGGCGCAATATTTTTTAGTCTACAGAGTAAGGTGTTAAAACTGACAAGACAGAAGTTTGAAACGGCTCCTCGTAATATTAGAGGTGGCGGTGAACGAACATGGCGAGGGCTTAAGCTGTCAAAGCGTGAACTTGCTAACTTCGACACGACACGACTTACAAATATCGTTTCAAACAGAATGTCAAATAACGTTTAGTCAGAAATTTCTTATTCGTGCATTTTTACCGCATTGCCAAGTTCGCCAACTGAAAAGTGCAGATTTTGTTATTCCTAAGTATTCCAATCCTAACCCATTGTGAAACCGTCTAATAATAATAAAAATCCGCAAGCATTGACAATTTGGCAGAGTCATATGTGTAAATGTAAAAGAGTAAAGTTTGATTGTGAAAAAGTTCTGAAGTGTAGTGGATAATTCAAATGTTTCGTACAAGTAGTGCACCCGCAATTACCATGTGATATTTGTCAATACAAATTCTGAATACTTAAAGTCATTAAACGATACATCACCTTAAAGCACAATGTTACCAGGGTATCATAGCACACAAGGACGCTATCGATCAGAATGTTGTCATTAAACAAATTAATTAGATTACATTTCCCCTTGGATCGGCGTCGATCGGCAAATAGAAAAGCGCCGGACACGCGGCCTTCGCGTGCTGCACCGAATAAAGGAATTTACCAATAAATCGTCTGGTAATTCTCTCATGGCTATGAAAAAGTAGGGCTTTTAGTAAGAAATTTGGCAGGCAGTCTATTTGGCAGATCGGCTGGAAAACTACGGAAGGCGACAGTGGGCAAATAACATGAAAATTATAAGAATGTACCCAGTTGTTTGGATGGGCTTGGTTTGATAGCAGTGGCGTAGCGTAGTAGGGGCGGAGGGGGCGGCCCGCCCCGGGCGGCACTTTTAGGGGGCGGCAAAATTTCAGAATAAATAACAATAATATAAAAAAAAAAGAAATATTAAAAAAAAAAAATTGTACCTATAAATATTTGAAATACGTAAGCAATGGGGCGGCAAAATTTTCATCCGCCCCGGGCGGCCGAGACCCACGCTACGCCACTGTTTGATAGATTGATAGTAGTTGGTAGTTTCATCGGAGCGGCCAACCAAGATACCTTAAGCTAAGTTTCAACAATATTTGGATAAGTACTTGAATTAAATACGAGTTTATTTTAGTTTAAACAGTTTATTTAGACAGATTTAAAATTTAGGAAATATTGATTTAAACAATCAGCATACATGACAATATTTACGAAAATGACAAAAAATAATTCAATAAAAATTTATTTCTGTCTTCTTTTCCGCATCGCGACCTTTCCGAACTCAAAATCAAATTTGTCTCAATCCACCGGTGCCTCATAAAAGCTAAGAGATGAGCTGCTCAATATTGCACATGTCGCGGGCTGCGATCGCCCCGTGCGCCGCGTGAAATGTTAATACGCCGGCGACACGGCCCGAATCCGAAGTAGGGCGCACAGCATTGAATAAAACCTTACAGGCGCGATAGCACCGGCTAGGCTTACCTAGTAGATATTAAACTATGCAAGCAAGAGCGACGTGATCACGTGATTTCAGAATCTAAAATCTCGCATAATTTATCGCCAGACTTCATCATAACCAACCGTCCGTATTGATTGATACGAGTTCAATTCCAATTCCCTTCAATCGAAACCTGACAATTCAAGACGATGATTGATGAGCTCTTCAGATTCATCCAGAACTTCCATATTGTTTTCCTTAAATTATAACTTCGCCACTTTCGATTTCCCACAGAATACGTGATATATTTCCGAGCCCTCGTACTCTTTACCTACTAGGGGTGCATAAACGTAAAGGGCAGAGCCGAATCAAGTAGTTCCCGGCCGTAAAGCGTACTGGGGATTATTCCCGTCCCACGACGATGTAAAGAGATTGTCTTGATAGAGATGTGGGATCCCGGGCACAGGGATATGCCTTTGTGGGCTGCCGATAAAACAGATGTAATGATATGTGAGGCTCTGATAGCAACCAGGCGGATAAGTGGTACCAACCAGGTTATCATAAAACGGAAGCGGGTGAACGTAAAGCTTCTGGCATCGAGATAATTACATGACTACTGAATATCCGACAGGGTTCGTGTAAACCGGTAACCCGATTCCGTTTGTAATTAGTTACAGAAAATACACGGTAATATAATAACCAGACAAGGAAAAGGGACAACATTGTCGTGATCAGAAGATCTATAATGGGCTTGCAATTTTAAGATAGAAGTTAACTAAACTCGACAATAGCAGATATAAACAATAGGATATATTTGCGGGTGGTAGGGCCTTGTGCAAGGTCCGTCCGGATCGCTACCACCATCTTACTCGCTAATCCTGCCGCTAAGTAGCAGTGTTTGCACTGCTGTGTTCCGGTGTGGAGAGTAAGACAGCCGGGGAAATTACGGGCACAAGAGGCATTGCATCTTAGTCCTCTAGGTTGGCAACGCATCTGCAATCCCTCCGGGGTTGCGGGTGTCTATGGGCAGTGGTGATCACATACCATCAGGTGACCCACTTGCTCGTTTGCCTTCCTCTTCATATAAAAAAAAAAAAAAAAAAAAAAAAAAAAGGATTTTAAAAAAGCATAGCACCGTGCGATTTGAGCTACAGCCAAAACCATCACAGACATACATTAAATCAGGTCTTTAACCCATACGGGGTGGACAGAACCTAAGGAACAGTCAAGGGCATAAATATGCACCTTTATGCCAAAAACAAAAATGTCGGTGACGCTTAAATTTGACGTGATGAAGACCCAAAGACCGCGTTTAGCACCATCAGCATGATGTTTAGCTCGCACAGAGGTGTTCAGTAAACTTGCCGAGCATCTGCTAACAGCTAAGCTAACATATACATACCGGAATAATTGTTAGTTAATTAATTGTAATACAAATTATATCATAATTTGACACCCTCTAAGCCAGCGTAAGTATAATATGTATCATCGCTACATTGATAACAAGATGATTGTATTAGCAACATGATCAAAGTCGCAGGTTCCGCTTGTGCGGGGACTTGTGAACGAGGAATGTACATCACGTCTTTACCCCTTACGCGGTGGATAGAGCCTAAGGTAATAAAACCTCGCCACAACAGGGCCACGTTTAGCATGATTGTGGGCACACGCCCCACATATACATGTGGAAAGGGGAATGAAAACGAACGAGGAATGCCCGTAATTTATCTTTGCACAGAAATTCTACCACTTTTCGTGAGGGGCGAGGAATAATAATAGTAAAAATATAATAAATGTCATGAGAAAATTTATTTTTAACGTTTAAAAGATAAGATTAAAATAATTTTTTTTATATGTATACAATTTCTGAACCCATCTTCGTCTTTTATGCTCTCCAAAATATTCTAAGCCAAATACCAGATTGTGTATATTATCTTATATTTGTGTGTCTTGCAAAAAGGAATAAATTTCTTCTTTCTTTCTTTCTTTCTTTCTTAGATGTAACAGCATTGAAATATTAGGATCTCAACATTAAACTTGAAGCAATCGCGGTCAACATAACTTGTGAAATAAAAATAAGGCAAACAACGATGGTAAAAACCCACATTTAAAATGAAACATCTGAATAAACGTTTGTGTGATATATTGTAATATGAAGGTAGATGCGCGGCACTTGTTTTAGTTCGGAATAAACCGTTGCACCCGCCACACCCGTCTTTTATTCTTCATTAGCGACGAGGATTAAAATAAGTAATAATAAAATAAGCGTGCGGTGATATTATAGTTGTTCTGGAAGATGTCGATTGGCAAGATATCGGAGTTTTCGGTGGGATCCGGTAATTGGACATTATATGTGGAACGGCTGGAAATGTTTTTAAAAATTAATGCCGTTAAAGAAGACATGTGGCTACCGACGTTAATTGCTAGTATGGGGGATGATGCTTACGAACTATTGAGCACTCTTACTAGCCCTTTGAAGCCGGCACAGAAAACTTATGCCGAGGTCGTAAAAATACTGCAGGATCATCTAGAACCGAAACCATCGTTTATGGCGGAGCGGTATCGTTTTCGACAGAGGCGGCAGGCGACCGGGGAAAGTATTTCACACTATATAACGGAACTTAAGAAGCTTTCAAAATATTGTCAATTCGAGGGAGATTTAGAGAACAATTTACGGGATCAACTGGTGTGCGGTTTACGGAGCGATATGATTCGGCAGCGTTTATTCGCCGAGGAGAGGTTGAGTTACGCGTTGGCGGTAAAGACGGCTTGCGCGCTGGAGGCAGCGGAGCGCGACGCGGCGGCGGTGGAGCAGCCCGGCGGCGGCGGCGGCGGCGGCGGCGGCGACAGCGCCGTGCACGCGGCCGCGGCGGTGCGCGCCCGCGGCGGCGCCCAGCACCGTCCCGCCCGGAACGGCGAGGGGACTACAGCGTGCGACGTCTGCGGGGCCCGGGACCACGGGGCCGAGGAGTGCCGTTATAAGAAGTTTGTTTGCGGCCGATGTAAACAAAGGGGACACCTGCGGCGGGTGTGTCCGCGGCGCATGAACAGACCCGGACCGGCCTGGAGACGGGGCGTGCATCATGTCGAGGCGGCCGGAGACGAGGCCCGCTCCGGGGGCGAGGAGCTGCCATCCGAGGAGAGCGAGCCGGAGTTCGAAGAGGAGTTTCATCATCTTTGTTTGAACGGTTATAAACCGGTAAGCTTAGGTATAGATATTGATAACATTAGGATTCAAATGGAAGTTGACACTGGGTCAGCGGTGTCATGCATCAGTAAGGCAATGTATATTAAAAATTTTAAGGGTAGACCGTTGCAAGACGTAGATCTTGTTCTTAAATTTTATGACGGAAGCAAAATAAAACCGTTAGGGCTCATCAAGCCGATAATTAAATATAATGGTCGGGAAAAAGAACTAGAATTATTTGTAATTGATGGGGGAACTACGTCTCTGTTGGGCCGGCAATGGCTGGCCGAGCTCGAAATTAAAATGCCGATGTTTCATAATAATAGTAGCCCCATTTTTATGTGTAAATCGGAAAATAAGGAGATGTCATTCTTGATCGACAGGTATAAAGATTTGTTCACGGGCGGACTCGGGCGGTTCACGGGCGGTCTCGCGCGGCTGCGGCTGCGCGACGGCGCAGTGCCCGTATTCTGTCGCGCGCGCGCGCTGCCGTACGCGCTGCGGGAGCAGGTCGACGCGGAGCTGGATGCCATGCTGCGGGCAGGGGTGATTTATTCCCCTGACAAAAAGGAACATTTAGTTACATTAGTAAAGGTATTTAATAGGTTACATGAGCACGGAATGAAACTAAAGAAAAGTAAGTGTTTATTCATGGTAGAAGAGATTAAGTATTTAGGTTTTATAATTTCAAAAGAGGGTGTTACCGTAGATTCAGAAAAAATTGAGGCCATCACGAAAATACCGCGCCCACGGGAAGTATCGGAATTAAGGTCATTTTTAGGGTTAGTTAACTTTTATGCCAAGTTCGTACCACGTTTAAGTTCGATTTTGGCCCCATTGTATTGTTTGCTAAAAAAAAACTCTTCTTGGAAATGGGACGCTAATTGTGAACAGTCTTTTAAAAATATTAAATCGCTGCTAACGAGCGCTGAGGTGTTACGGCATTATGATCCGAACAAGCCGCTTGTTTTGACTTGCGACGCGAGCGGGCGCGGAGTGGGGGGGGTGCTGACCCAGCCGGGCGCCGCGGGCGAGGAGCGGCCGGTAGTGTATGTCTCCCGCGCATTGAACGATGCAGAAAAACATTACTCGCAGATAGATCGTGAAGCGCTCGCTATAATTTTTTGTTTACAAAAGTTACACCAATACTTATATGGCCGAAGGTTTACTCTTAGAACTGATCACAAACCTTTGGTCACCATTTTCGGCCCTAAGCAGGGCATCCCAGCAATGGCGGCTAGCCGGTTGCAGCGCTGGGCGATAAAACTGTCTGCTTATACATACGATATCGAATACATAAATACTAAGCAGAATATGGCAGACGCTTTGTCTAGGTTACCGTTGCCGTGCGACAGGCGGTCATCGTTAGCGGCGCCGGAACAGACTTACATGCATTTCGCGCAAAATTCGTTATTAATCGATTACCAAGACGTTAAGGCAGGTACTGCGAAGGATCCGATGTTAGGACGCGTCTTGCGGTACATACGGGACGGTTGGCCCGCCGAAAATGAATTTCAAGCCTTGCAACCTTTCTTTAACCGTAAAAATGAACTGTACGAGGAGCTCGGTTGCGTAATGTGGGGTCACCGCGTAGTCATACCGGACGCGTGTAGGAATAGGGTTCTTTTGGAACTTCACGAGTCACACATGGGGATAGTGAAGACGAAGGCCATAGCGCGCAGCTATGTGTGGTGGCCCGGCGTGGACGAAGCAGTGCAGGCGCTGTGCCGCGCTTGCGAGCTGTGCGCGGCGGAGGCGGACGCGCCGCCGCGGCACGCCGCCAGCCCCTGGCCGTGGCCAACACGACCTTGGGCGCGCATACACGTTGATTTTTTAGGACCCATTTTTAATAAAACATATTTAGTGGTCATCGATGCTAGAACGAAATGGCTAGAAGTATTCGTAGTGCCGAGTACCGCGGCGAATTTCAGTATCGATAAGTTAAGCGACCTATTCGCTAGATGGGGCCTGCCAAAACAGCTTGTTTCCGATAATGGCCCCCCCTTTACCAGCAAGGAATTCGCGACCTTCCTGGCGAACCTCGGTATAGAACATACATATTCAGCACCGTATCATCCGGCGTCCAACGGGGCTGCGGAAAACGCGGTACGCACAGTGAAAAGAACAATTAAAAAAGCCGTGCGGATTGGCCAGGACATTGGGTTATTTTTAAACAACTTCCTACTTCATTATCGAAATACCGAGCATAGTACTACAGGTGAAAGTCCGGCCACATTAATGTTGGGCAGACGATTGCGTACTAAGTTAGATGTTCTTAAGCCAGATAGGGAAAATAAGGTGAGAATGGCACAGGAGAGACAAAACAAAAACGTAACTGATTCTGGGAATAGGGCTCTGAACCCCGGCGAAGACATATGGTTACGCCAGTATCAGGGGAAGGATAAATGGGTAGCGGGTAAAGTGGCACAGCGTTTAGGTAATACGGATTACAAAATAATAGACACCAGTAGTGGTAGGGAATTGCATAAACATATCGACCAATTAAGACGCCGGTATAGGAGTTCCGTGGTCTGTCCAGAGTCGTGCCCGGATCCCGGTCCCTTGCTGGCCGATGCCGGAGATGTAAGTGTTCCGGTATCGGGGAAGTCCGAGGGCACAACCACCCCGAGGGTGGACACCCGATCAGATCCAATAGTTAACTCAGAGGATTCAACCAACGTTGGGTCAACACCGTCAGCGCCCGTCGCGCAGCCGCCGCCCGCTGAGCCGCCCGGCCTTCCGAGACCAGTGCGTCAGTGTCGGGTGATCAACCCGCCACAATATAAATTTTAGATTTATGTAAATGTACTTTTTGAATGTTAGGTAGACCGGGATATAAACCTGTTAAGTATAAGCAATAGTCTTAATTTAATAGCGGTTAATTATTGTTATTGTTAGGACTTTACTTATAATTTTTTTATAAACAATGCTGTTGTAGTGTTCTGTTTAAGGTGGAGGATATTGTGATATATTGTAATATGAAGGTAGATGCGCGGCACTTGTTTTAGTTCGGAATAAACCGTTGCACCCGCCACACCCGTCTTTTATTCTTCAGTTTGAACAGACAACTTTAGCGCAAAGTGCAAATACACAGAGCAATAACTAGGGGTGCATAAAGTCTAGCGTTTCCTCATATACGTACGAGAAGAAACTTCGCTACCGACAAGTTTAATAATTAATGCAAATGGTATATGATATGATTTTCCTACCACATATTGTGACTGTTAAACCTATTGTGAGCAAGCGGTGGGTAATTTTGTACTAGGTATTTCGTAATTTTTGACGTTTCAGTTGTTTGATTCAGTTGTTGAAAGGATTGAGCCTCTGTTGCCCGTGGTCCTACCTACTACAGTTTGTCCTACTGGTTTTCTACGGAGCTCCGCCCAAGGGCTTCGGTCCCTTTTCTGGATACTTTGCCCTTCGGGAATCTGAAGAACTAACCTAACCTACCTATTTTTACATTGAAATATTATTGAGTGAATAAAATAATGACAACATTTTTTCCGAGTAGGACAAATTAGTAGTAGTAGTAACACGGGAAATACATTGGATTGAGTGCCACTGCCACCACGCCAGTCGCATGCTCGCAAAAATAACTCTTTATTGTATATAAAATGGGTGCGTAACGATGTATATAAAAATTTTTGGTATAATATTAGTAGCAATAACGCTCATTTGATATAATTATTAAATCATATAACAACACTTAATATATTTACATATGACATAATTATAATTTCTTATAATGATCATTTGATATAATATCATTTAATATAACATTCTTTAAGTATAATGCTTATTTCCTATAATGAACTTATGGTATAATGTTATTTTTATAAAAAGTAGGTTAGGTTAGGTTTGAACTGCGTCCCCCAACAAAAACAAACTGCTATTATATATTATGATTTGTATATAAAATGAGCGTTATACCATATAATCGTTATAAGAAATAAGCGTTATACCGAACGATAAATATACGAAATAAATTTATATATTTTAAAATTATACCAAACGTTTATTATACACAATGAGTGATTATACCCTTTGAAATTATATCAAATGTTGATATATCGATAGAAAATATATTAAATATTTTTATATCAATCATTACACACCCATATAAAATAAAACACATTAATTATTGTACATAAGTTTTAAAACCGTCGAAAAAATGTGTTCTGTCAACGTTTTTAATTTACAAGAGTAGTTTCTCTCAATCTTTTTGTTATTTTTTTTCGCTCTACTATACAATGAATATTAAATAACTAGTCACTTTTTCTATAACTTTGTCAGGTCAGTGACCCGCCATCGTTGCTCGTCAGTTGTATGTAAAAGTATATGTTTTTCAAATAAGTGTCCGCATTTGTTACAGTCGCCTGCTTTACGTAACGTTCGTCCGGAGGTCTTTGAACTCGCGGCCTTTTACGCAAATAACCAGTGGTGCCGCGTATTTATAACATTCCTTTATCTCGATCACACACGACACGGTTGCAGTACCACATACAGTTGTCGATCATGGACAGAGATTGAATCATAAATTATCTGTATAACTAGGTGTTTATTAGAAACACAGATGATATGACGATTATGATGTGCCTCGATGCAAGCAGCAGTGGCGTAACTACTACAGGGAGGCCTTACAACAATAAAATTGCTGCATTCAAATGATTTATTTTTGCATGTAAGTTCAGAGTTTTTTTGTTTTTTTTTCACTCTTTGTTTTTGTAACCCCTACATTACATATATAGCGAATAAATGTTTTTCTTTCTTTCTTTCTTTTTCTTAGACGTGCGTCACGGCTTCAGCACGTTTCTACTACAACATTTTCAGGCACTCCAGCAATACCTACGTGTAAAGACTGAAGTGAGAGGGTAAGGTCATTGGCGGTTGTGAGCGTTTTAATAAAAATAACTGAAATCGGCAGCCCAGCGGCTCGACGCGCCTCGTTGAAAAATGAGACTGCAGTGATGTCATCCGGTTATTTTCGGCGACCGTAAGCTTATAGAAATCACGCCCCTTTTCAGCAAGCCCACGCACGCTTGGAATAAGCGAGCGCATTGACTACCAGGAATCCATAACAAAGGAAGATCCATTGTTAATTGCTCCGTGAAAACGTAGTCGAAATCTTCAAAGCGGGCAAGGACAAAGCAAATAAGCGTTTATCCTGCATAAATTCGTCGAAAAAACCTCGGAAACTTGAATCGCCGAGCACTCATTAGCATAATTAAGGCTTGTATTTATAACCAACACTGAACCTTGAACTTCTGCGTCTCGAGATCTCAAGTCGGAGTAAAAGCATCGACTTAAATTTTAAACTAGGGATGTAAGCTTCTAAAAAGACAAGGTTTATTGATAAAAGCGTGCCAAAAACAAGGTTAACTACACAAAAGGAAAATGTAGACAATGCAGAGCTAACCGGTAGCCGATATTTCTCCATTAATTTGTATACTTAACTCTGCAAACACCGCTAAATAAATAACATACGATATATTTACATTTTATTTCAACTTTTTTCTTTCTTCTTTCTTTTTTCTTTCTTTTATTGTTCTAAACCACATTTAAGTTAGGACTTAGGGAACCGAAACAACAGGAGTATAGGCCTAGCATTGTTAAAATAGTTCTACGTACTGTACAAGATCATCTCGCTACGCCGCAGTGCTACGCAGCCCGTAGCACGTCGGTCACGTAGCACATCTACGAATTCGCATGGACGTATCTTACTGGGACGTAAATATTCTAAACTTTACTAACATTTACGAAAGATGTCTCTATTAAAGCAAAAACTGAACGAATCTTAGAGTCTAACATGAAGACACTTGACAAATTTTAACCAAATGCAGGGATATTTGAGAGCGACGAAACGCGAACGCCACAGACGCCAGCCAACGCTCACACTTGCGGCTGCTGCCACTCCCGTTTTCATAACCATAACATCAGTAATCTTTTTCACTTCTATCTTACACGAAATGAAGATGAAAGATGAAGATCCGCAGCCAATGAAGCACATCCCGCGCAGAGATAAAAGTTAACCGCTCGCCGAGACTCAGCGCGGCACACAGGTACATAGGAAATGAAATTTCCGACTCCAGCGCTGTGAAGTTGACACACAAATAATAAAAACTTGCCGATGAACACAAACAAGGTGAGGCTTAGGTATGGAATCTGTGTTTGATAATAGATCTGTTTAATAATTTATTTATTAATTAGGCTATCTTCGAATTACGACCTCAGTTAGCGTACCTATTAGCAGTAACTTTTATATAAACTAAGCAAGTGAACAATTATTTAATTTCAGCAATCTTAACCATACAAAGTGGACTTCATAATTTAGCGAAATTTGCCAAAGATTATTACTAGCTAGCTAGTTTTTTTTTTGTGAATTGTATCTGTTTCTTTATATTTGTACAATAAAGCATTTACTTACTTACTTACTGACTTGCGGCATACCGTCCGTCTTGTAATGAAACACGCTATTTGGCGGCAGCGTCACTGAACATCTGAACAAGGTATTGGCTTGATGAATCTTCTAAAGTGGACTTAGTATGTTTTGTGTGTGTATATTTATGTAGTTTATATGTAGTATATTTCTGACATATAATAGTTCATCGTATTTTTGATACGTATTAGGGTGTACCTGTATTATTGTATAAGTGTATTCTCATTATTATTATTTTCATGCTTTATTTGTTTAGGTTAAGTTAGGTTCTTTGGTCTTTTAGCTTTTTCGTATGTCTACTCTCTATACTCTGGTTTCTGTTGCCCTGTCAATCGTTCGGAGGTTAACCGGAAGGGGTCCCTTTAAGGGATAAGTTCGCCTTTGTACATCTGTTTTTCTCATTACCTGTAAAATTAATGCGTTTTTATTGTAATAAAGAGTTACACATACATACATTACAGCTTGTTGATATGACACAGTATAGGTACGTCATATGATTTTAATTTATACCAAATTCCTATTTAAACTTCCCCCAGATCACTTTGGAACGAAAGCCACCGTTTACTTCGGAGTCAAACCCGAGGCTCGTGCAACACGCCGTCGTGTCCCGGATTAGACAAACAATCTGAGGATGCCACCATGATTGATGACGCGCCTCCCCGCGCAATTATCACAGCTGGTTATAGAATACGCTCGCTTCATGCTTTTCACAGAGGACGGATTGCATCACGCTAGGTTAAACATTCCCTCAAACACACGGGCCCGTGCTGTGCAGTTAACATTATAAGATTTTATAAGAGTTACATCTAGAAAGGTCGAGTTGAGCGTTAAACAAAGAGGCAGAGTTGGAAAGTGTCAGAGCAAGTAAACGTGTACTAACCCGCGCCCGGGTCACCTCCCCAGCCGCATAAAACAACTCGTATTTTTTAGACAGTTTCAATAATAAAAGCAGTAAGCCTTATCGTAGTAAATCGCGAGCCGCGGTGCTAATGATATACATTTTCCTCCGCCTAAGCACTTTCGGAGAGCCGTTATTTTATACGCCGGGCAGGCCTCTAAGTCAGATGGAGTTATTCCGGATCGAAGCGCGGCGGATTTCGTTTTTGATTTTGTCCTTTTCGGACTTTTAAGTTGTCCAATTCAAAGGAAGGGGACAGCGGTAGACGAGTGAATCTCGGCTAGTGGCGGCGGGCGGGATAAATCACCGGAGCACAAAAACACGTGATTACAACATTTACAACGGTCGATCCGGCGGCACGTCTTTGTGAGGAGCCGGGAGCCGGGTCACGTAACGCCATCACTCCCCGACCGGGCTAACGATTGTTACATTTAAGACAAAATTTTTCATTCTTAAGTTCGGTTTTGATCGATTTTTCACGTTAGCGGCAAGGACTTGGAAGTAAATCATTGCGTCTTTTTATATCGAATTTAGATATAAAGCAACATGATTTATTTTCCCTTGAAATCAAGACACTATATTCATGCGCAGCACGTACGGTTACATAACATACTATCCCCCTTATTCATAAATGCTCTGTAGGCCTCTACTAACTTAGCAATTGTTTGTCCTTATCTGTCACGTCACTTTGACATTTACCTTTCACAGATAAGGACAAACGATTGCTAAGTTAGCAGAAGCTTACAGTGCGTTTATGAATAAGAGGGTAAGTGGATACGTAAGTCGACACAGCATTCAGTGTCGTTTCTGGTATATGCTATACCTACTTTATGATACTGTGGTAATTCCAACAAGACTTTCCATTTAGCTTTCAAAACTTTAATCGTGAAGCAGCCGATCTTATAACGCAATCAATTTCCATTAGCCAAAAATAGCAGATTTTTTTCACCTTTTAAAAATAAATCGAGAAATCGTGTCACAGGCCTGGATTAAAAATGGCGACTGAAATAATGCGACATTGAGAGCGATCGGCGAACGGCGGAGAGGTGGGGGGCGGCCGCCCGCCGTATCACGTGACGTTCACGCGCGAGATTTCATCCAGACATGTCTAAGTGGAGAATACCTCAACTATTCACTTGCACATCGTTGCCGAGCATTCTCCAGAGCCGGCGGCGAGGGGAGCCCTCGTAAATAACGTTTCCCGTCGCCAATTTCACAGCTTACCCAATATTTTATATTTTATGAGCTGATCCACAGCTTATGCCGTCGGATCCATTTCCGTCCAGCGCGGATTTGCGAGCTCGCCCCCGTCGATGTTTTATAGATATTTTACGAATACATAACGACCGTCAGCGCCTGCTTCTAACCAAACCATAAATTTCACACCGCTGCAATTTTTCAGGACAACACCTGAGGTTTATAAAGTGCGGAATTCGCAGTGAAAAAGATTTAGATATCTGCCCTTTTTAAATAGACATTCAAATTCAAGTAGGCATCCCCTCTCACAGAAGTTACCTGAAGAATGTTGGAAAACATTCTTTCGAGTATTAAAATACAATAAGAAAAAAATTAAAAACCCCCACGCATTAATCGAATAATCAAACTGTAAATAAAAAATAATTCACTTTTTATGCCTTAAATCACTTTGGAAAAGAGCTGATATTTTCCAAACTGCTGGACCGATTTTTACCAAACGTGGCCTAAGAAACACCGCAAGGAAATTGGCTTTCTAATAAAAAAAAACCGGCTTGAGAGCTATAATGATGCCGCAGACAGACAAACAGACACACACACGCACCGACGTCAAATTTATAACATATCTCTCTCTCTTTGCACCGGGGTCTAAAAATGGTAATAAAAACGCCAGGTAAGTCCGTAAAATGTTTCTTAAAACATAATTCCACATTCGTATGACGAATCTTGGCGTAGAGTAGAGGTGTACCGCCGGCCACGCGTTATTCTTTTCGCGATAATGCGCCATAAAGCCGCAGTGAGAGAGCTTTTATTACACTCCCCGGTATCCTCCAGCATATTAAAGGTGGTATCTTCGTTAGCTAAGCGCTTGTAAATCTATATTTATTATTATACCTAGCTCTTAGTTTATACGTGCAAAGTTGTAGTAACTTCTGGACCATACTGCAATAGCGATACTCATACTACTAAACTATAAACATTGGCATTATACCTATTACAATGTGTGCTTAGTGGTCGAGATCATAACGTTTGACGTGATTAACAAACCGCAGGCAGCTATCCGATAAGATGTTTTTCATTTCGTCAATTCATTATATTTTAAAATGACGTCTTGGTTCAACCAAGTTGGTTGGTTCCGATTTTCAATCTCCAGAATGTTTTATATTGACTTTATATTTGGCTTCGAAACGCGAAAACATTACTTTGGAAGTACGAGGAGAACATAACAATGTTAGACATCAGTCCAACACAAGCACCACTACAGCTAGATGCGACGCGACGTGGCATGGACGTAGAGTGCTAGCTAATTGAACCAGCGAGCCGCAATCGATTCTTGCGTTGATGGCCATCACGGATCGATTCAACAGTCAATTAGTGAAACTCCATCTCTGATGAATACAGTGATTACTTTTGAAATAAGCGGCTTTGTCATCGTGTCCTCGTGATGTCCTCGACTTACTAAATCCAAGCCTTATATTGAAAGACGAATTACTGAGGCGTGCGACAGACTAGATTTTCAGACATACGTATCGCCTGTTTTAACAAGTCGAATTCACGTTTCAAAGGAAACTTAACCCTATCTCAGTACCTACTTAACTTATGCTGTAAGTAGGTGTTTGTTCCATTCACTCATGCCGACCCTTGCACGCTTGAATGGTGTTCCCAAAATCGAGAAAACGCTTCTTCCTAGACCTAGCTAGATCAACATTTTTTTCGACATTCGAAATTTTACTAAAATCGTAAGATACATTTACAAACTAGCTGTTGCCCGCGACTTCGTCCGCGTGTGTTTTTGTGATACTTACGGCTTTTCTCGATATCAAAATTATTATTATTATGACTATTAACTTCGTCACGTGAACCACTGAAAGTGTGTACGAAACTATACTTTTAGAATTACGTCATGAAAATAATAATTTGTCACACGGAATCTTGAAAAAAAAAACAGGTGTGAAATGGGTAATAACTCATCACATTTATTTATACCTTATTTTACAAAATAGTTTAATTTATAGTTTTGTTTATAGTTTCTTTATTCAAAAAAAGCTAAGTACAGTTTTAGTTACCTACAATTTCGCCGAACTATGACGCTTATTGGCGAATACTGCGCTCACTTTAACGATATTTGTATAATATAATATAATATATAAAGTATAATCATATAATCATACCCTGATTAATTAAAAAAAATATATATATTCTTATCAAATAATAGGTACATAAATGTTTACCTGTTTTTACCTTACGACTAACAATTCATTTACTAATCCGTTTTAATTAATATTTTGCGACTCAATTTTTTCTAGCAGAAGTTTTTTTATTTATTTTCTTGGTTTAAGTAGGTAGCTACAGATTATTAACACTTATTATCTTTATCTACAAATTAATTACCTACAGAGGCCTTATACCATGACGTCGTAATACGATGCAGTTAAGGTTCGCTCGCTGTCAGATTCATACTAAAAGCACAAACTTTTTTCACAATAAAATTCTGACATGTTCGTAGCGCAGACGTAAACGCGCCTTTTGATTTTGATTTTTTTAGGCAAAGATATTAAGAGCATACAGCCAAGCGTTTCACGCCGCCCCATAATATCAGGTTTTCAAATAAGAGTTCAAAAACCGAACGCGTTGTGAATAATAGCACATAAATAAAAACAAAGTAACGGTATTGCATTTTGAACTTTAGGTGTTAGGTAAAGAACACAATTTAGGACGCCAATGATTTAGGTTTGACGAAAATGTCTTCGTTGAAAAATACCTGTACAGCATGTAGTTATTTTATTAATGTTTTTTCACAATTGACACAGTTTTCCAGCTTTATGTCTTATGTACATTCGTATCTATCTATTTTCTCCGTAGTATTATTTTGTTTGTAATTATTACCAACTACTTATACCGAGGAAAGCTGATTTTCTTGAGTTCCGCTATTTTGTGCGTAATCACCTCAAAAATTAAATTTCAAAAAAACTGAGAAATTATATTTACCTGTATTCAATTGGAAGTATTATTTAGCAATTTTAAAAGGTTACACTTCATTGGTTTTTATTGTATAGGTGTATCAAGTTAATTAATTTTAAACACAAAACCCTCTTTTTTGCGCCTCTGGGTGAGATTAAAAAAAAATGCCAAAACAGGTATTTCCTTATTTTTATTACTTAGTATTTATTCTGAGTTTCATGATTCTAGAACAATCTAATTTTATTTTTTCATACAAACTTTAACCCCCCTTTTCACCCCCTTTTTCCAAAAAATTCCAAAATTTCTGTAGCCTATATCCTATTCTGAATTTATTGAAATAGATTTGTGAAAATTTCAACAATATCCGTTCAGTAGTTTTTACGTGATGCTCAGTCAAACAAACAAACAAACAAACAAAAATTTTAAAAATTGTTTTAATATGTTCAGTTACCGATCTTAAGTCACCCTGGTCGGTTTTTTTTTTTAAATCTTCAATGTACAGATTTTTTGGTCTCAACGATTTTATTATATGTATAGATATTACACGTTTATATAATCGTAGCTACCAGAACTTGACCGCTACAGCACCGGAAGTCCAGAACAGCAAAAAGTCGAACAAACAGAAGCTTTCCTGCGTTATAATGAAAAAAAAAAGAAAAAACAGCATAACGTATTTAAGCGAATCCGAATGGAATGGACAAAATGTTACTAAAAAGGAAAAAAAAGGACAAAAGGCGTCGCAAATTCTGGGCGACTCATTACGGCGCGCGGGCACGCCGCGGCGCGGCTCCTGCGGCTAGAGCTGGTCAGGTGGGCTTGACAGACTACGGATAGGGACTTTTTTTCCACTTTCGGTGAGTAAAACGTTCCTTTTCTCTACCTACATCATCGCAAATGTCATTCCTTTTATACAAGATACTTTATAGAAGACACTTAAACTGTGTAAAATTTAAATTTATGGTTGCAATCAATGTCTTTGAAAGTGAGCTTTTTTTTAAACACCTAATTAAATGAGCAATTCTCGTGAATTTATTTATTTATTCTGGGGATCTCGGAAATGGTCTTGATGATTTCCATGAAATTAGCTACAAATGGGAAAATCGATCTAGAATCGAACGTGTTTTTCTGAGTTTTCCAAACACAGCTAGGCACGGTGGCCTAAGTACTTTTTTTAAACACCGTAAGTAATTAACAATCGTTTTAACTACTGAGAAATCTTTCAAACTCTCCTCTCTCTTCCTTAGAATCCCGCCCGTAGGGATATCGCAGATCGTTTTGCCCTGAGAATTCGCTTCGGTGCTTTCTCCAAAAACTAATACTGTTAAGGAAAATTTTCGCATCCCTAGAGTTACGATTTCACATTACACGGCGATGTACCTACATGAATTAATATCAAGTAAGCGTTTATTTATTTCGCGTCTGGGGCCTGATTTTTGGAAAGCACATGTATGAAAATACCACTCGAAAGTGGTATAAATCTGTTTATATCTTCAAAACTACAGCTCTAATCAAATTTTTGACTAGGTCACAAGATTAATGAGAGCCCTAAGTATTTTCTAAGCTACTCGTATCTCAAATTCAGCACAATTTTTCACCACTTTCGAGTGGTGTTTTCACACATGTGCTTTCCAAAAATCAGGCCCCTGGACTGATTTGTCGAGTGTCTGCAATATGCTTGAAGTGGTGTTAGAGACGTGAGGACCGTGAGGTAAAGACACTTCCTATATCATAATTTTTATGAAATATAAATAAAAATGAATCGTCTAAATAAATGTATGTACGCGCATAACTTTCAAACGACTGCACCGAATTGGATAATTCTCTTTTAGTTGTGTTGGTTACTGTTCGGACAAGGTAAAATTAAAAATAAAATAAAATTTATTTTTATAGATAAGATAAAATTTTGAAAAAATAATTGCAGCGTGGGCAAAGCCCCGGGCAACAGCTAGTTATAAAATATTTTATCATATTTCATACTAGCGACCCACCCCGGCTTCGCACGGTACATACATTATAATATATATTATAATATATATAGCTGAATACCCACTGACTCACTCACTGACTGACTCACCCCAGAGTTGTTTGGAAGAACCCAGAAGAGGTGTGGTTAGACTATATACATCGTTGTGTCAGAAATGCTTGCCCGACCACCAGAAAAATACGAAATCGACCTGAACGTGGAAATTGACTTGACACATGGGGCGGTTCTCCGCAACGGCTCGACCTATCGAGTTTGCCCGGAACTAAAGTTGCTCAGAACAGCCAGCCAATGGGTGAGCCGGTCAAAGTTTTTTCAAGATGGCCGCCATACAAAATTGAAACGCGAATATCTCAGAGGCCAGTCGAGATAGGTGGGTGGTGCTCCACCAAATGTCATTCAGAGTTGAGGGGGAAATCTGACTAAGCAATTTTTTTTCCAAGATGGCGGATTCAAAATGGCGGCCAAAATTTTTTTTTCTCCGATCAGACTGAAATTTTGCATCCGGGGATCTTCGGGACCACAGATTCTAATGGCATACTTTATTTTTCGATTCCGCCATTTTCCAAGATGGCCGCCATACAAAGTAATTTCTGTATATTTGACCTGTTGTTTTGAGGAACCCATCAGAGGTAGGGTTTGGTTCTATACACTTTCGCTTAAAAAATTATATGATAAGTACGAAAAAAATGAAAAATTGACCTGAATGTGGAAACTGACCTGACACATGGGGCAGTTCTCCGCGATGAATTGCTTCATTGAGTTTGCCCGGAACAAAAGTCGCTCAGAACAGCCAGCCACTGGGTGAACCAGTATTTTTTTTTCAAAATTGCAAAAACAAGATGGCCGCTATACAAAATTGAAACGCAAATATCTCAGAGACCAATCGCAATAGGTGGGTGGTGCTCGAACAAATGTTGTTCATAGTAGGCGGAGTAATTTGATAAACTATTTTTTTTTTCCAAAATGGCGGATTCAAAATGGCGGCCAAATTTTTTTTTACTCCGATCCGATTGAAATTTTGCATCCTGGGCTCTTCGAGGCCACGTATTCAAACGGCATACTTAATTTTTCGATTCCGCCATTTTCTAAGATGGCCGCCATACAAAGTAATTACAGCCTCATAGACTCACTTGTGTTGTATAGCAGCTTTTATGCACCATCGCATAAGAAATTTTATCACAAGTACCAAAAAAATGAAAAGTTGACCTGAATGTGGAAACTGACCTGACACATGGGCCAGCTCTCCGCAACGACTTGCCCTATCGAGTTTGCCCGGAACTAAAGTCGCTCAGAACAGCCAGCCTATGGGTGAACCGGTATTTTTTTTTCAAAATCGCGAAAACAAGATGGCCGCCATACAAAATTGAATGAGATGGATGGGTTGTGCTCGACCAAGTGACGTAATAGGGTGGTAGATTACCCTCCGCGGCCCCCGCGGGGACCGCGGCCCCCACGCGAAATACTTTTTCCAAGGTAGTGGTTTCAAAATGACGGCCAAAGAATGTAGTACATAAGGTTAGAAATATTTGAAAATAATACAGGGTGGTAGGTTACCCTCCGCGGTCCCCGTGGGGGCCGCGGCCCTCACGCGAAATACTTTTTCCAAACTGGTGGTTTCAAAATGACGGCCAAAGAATGTAGTAAAAAAGATTAGAAATATTTGAAAAAATACAGGGTGGTAGGTCACCCTCCGCGGACCCCGCGGGGGCCGCGGCCCCCACGCGAAATACTTTTTCCAAGGTAGTGGTTTCTAAATGACGGCCAAAGAATGTAGTAATATTTGAAAATACAACAGGCTGGCAGGGTACCCTCCGCGGGTCCCGTGGGGCCCGCGGCCCCCATGCGAAGTACTTTTTCCAAGGTAGTGGTTTCTAAATGACGGCTAAAGAATGTAGTAATATTTGAAAATACAACAGGCTGGCAGGGTACCCTCCGCGGGTCCCGTGGGGCCCGCGGCCCCCATGCGAAGTACTTTTTCCAAGGTAGTGGTTTCAAAATGACGGCCAAAGAATGTAGTAATATTTGAAAATACAACTGGCTGGCAGGGTACCCTCCGCGGGTCCCGTGGGGCCCGCGGCCCCCATGCGAAGTACTTTTTCCAAGGTAGTGGTTTCAAAATGACGGCCAAAGAATGTAGTAATATTTGAAAATACAACAGGCTGGTAGAGTACCCTCCGCGGGTCCCGTGGGGCCCGCGGCCCCCATGCGAAGTACTTTTTCCAAGGTAGTGGTTTCAAAATGACGGCCAAAGAATGTAGTAATATTTGAAAATACAACTGGCTGGCAGGGTACCCTCCGCGGGTCCCGTGGGGCCCGCGGCCCCCATGCGAAGTACTTTTTCCAAGGTAGTGGTTTCAAAATGACGGCCAAAGAATGTAGTAATATTTGAAAATACAACAGGCTGGTAGAGTACCCTCCGCGGGTCCCGTGGGGCCCGCGGCCCCCATGCGAAGTACTTTTTCCAAGGTAGTGGTTTCAAAATGACGGCTATAGAATGTAGTAATATTTGAAAATACAACAGGCTGGCAGGGTACCCTCCGCGGGTCCCGTGGGGCCCGCGGCCTCCACGCGAAATACTTTTTCTAAGATTGCGGATACAAAATGGCGGCCAAAGATTATAGTAAAAAATGTTAGAAATATTTAAAAAAAACAGGGCGGTAGGATATGAATCACTGTTTTCAAAGTGGCGGTTTCAAAAAGGCGGCCAAAGTATATAGTAAAAAAAAAAAGGTTAGGATTATTAAAACAAAACAGGGTGGCAGGGACCTCCGCGGGGCCCTCGGGGCCCGCGGCCCCCACGCGAAATACTAGTTATTATTATAATATATATAGCTGAACACCCACTGAC
Source organism: Pandemis cinnamomeana (assembly GCA_932294345.1). NCBI lineage: Eukaryota > Metazoa > Arthropoda > Insecta > Lepidoptera > Tortricidae > Pandemis > Pandemis cinnamomeana. The sequence goes on from OW028721.1 coordinate 12,883,761, forward strand.
TCACTGACTCACTGACATGCTGTTTTGAAGAACCCTCAAGAGGTACGTCTCGACTCTATACACCATCGTATCAGAAATGACCCCACGACCACCAGAAAAATACGAAATCGACCTGAACGTGGAAACTGACCTGACACATGGGGCGGTTCTCCGCGACGGCTCGACCTATCGAGTTTGCCCGGAACTAAAGTCGCTCAGAACAGCCGGCCAATGGGTGAGCCGGTCCAAGATTTTTCAAAATGGCGGAAACAAGATGGCCGCCATACAAAATTGAAACGCGAATATCTCAGAGGCCAGTCGAGATAGGTGGGTGGTGCTCGACCAAATGTCATTCAGAGTTGAGGGGGAAATCTGACTAAGCAATTTTTTTTCCAAGATGGCGGATTCAAAATGGCGGCCAAAATTTTTTTTTATCCGATCCGATTGAAATTTTGCATCCGGGGCTCTTCGAGGCCACAGATTCAAATGGCATACTTTATTTTTCGGTTCAGCCATTTTCCAAGATGGCCGCCATACAAAGTAATTTCTGCATCTTTGATCTGTTGTTTTGAGGAACCCATCAGAGGTAGGGTTTGGTTCTATACACTTTCGCTTCAAAAATTATATGATAAGTACGAAAAAAATGAAAAATTGACCTGAATGTGGAAACTGACCTGACACATGGGGCAGCTCTCCGCGATGAATTGCTTTATTGAGTTTGCCCGGAACAAAAGTCGCTCAGAACAGCCGGCCAATGGGTGAACCGGTAATTTTTTTTCAAAATTGCAAAAACAAGATGGCCGCCATACAAAATTGAAACGCAAATATCTCAGAGGCCAATCACAATAGGTGGGTGGTGCTCGACCAAATATTGTTCAAGGTGGGAGTAGTAATCTGATGACCCAAATTTTTTTCCAAGATGGCGGATTCAAAATGGCGGCCAAATTTTTTTTTACTCCGATCCGATTGAAATTTTGCATGCGCGGCTCTTCGAGGACACAAATTTAAACGCCATATTTAATTTTTCGATTCCGCCATTCTCCAAGATGGCCGCCATACAAAGTAATGTCAGACTCATAGACTCACTTGTGTTGCATAGCAGCTTTTAGAGATAGGGTTCGTCTCTGTACACCATCGCATAAGAAATTTTATCACAAGTACAAAAAAAATGCAAAACCGACCTTAACGTGGAAACTAACTTGACACATGAGTCAGCTCTCCGCAACAACTTGCCTTATCGAGTTTGCCCGGAACTAAAGTCGCTAAGAACAGCCAGCCAATGGGTAAGCCGGTGTTTTTTTTTCAAAAGCGCGAAAACAAGATGGCCGCCATACAAAATTGAAACGCCAATATCTCAGAGGCCAGTCGAGATGGATGGGTTGTGCTCACTAAGTGACATACAGGGTGGTAGGTTACCCTCCGCGGTCCCCGCGGGGGCCGCGGCCCCCACGCGAAATACTTTTTCCAAGATGGTGGTTTCAAAATGACGGCCAAAGCATGTAATAAAAAACGTTAGAAATATTTGAAAAAAATACAGGCTGGTGGTTGCCCTCCGCGGTCCCCGCGGGGGCCGCGGCCTCAACAATAGGCTGGTAGGGTACCCTCCGCGGGTCCCGTGGGGCCCGCGGCCCCCATGTGAGATGCTGTTCCCAAGATAACAGCCGAAGAATAAAGTAAAAAAAAAGGTAAGAAATATTTGAAAAAAATACAGGCTGGTAGGTTACCCTCCGCGGTCCCCGCGGGGGCCGCGGCCCTCACGCGAAATACTTTTTCCAAGGTGGTGGTTTCAAAATGACGGCCAAAGAATGTAGTAATATTTGAAAATAACACAGGCTGGCAGGGTACCCTCCGCGGGTCCCGTGGGGCCCGCGGCCCCCATGCGAAAAAAATAGGATGGTAGGTGACCCTTCGCGGCCCCCGCGCGAAATACTTTTTCCAAGATGGCGAATACAAAATGGCGGCCAAAGATGAAAGGAAAAAATGTTATAAATATTTGAAAAAAAAACAGGGTGGCAGGGAACCTTCCGCGGGTCCCGTGGGGCCCGCGGCCTCCACGCGAAATACTTTTTCCAAGATGGCGGATACAAAATGGTGGCCAAAGATTATAGTAAAAAATGTTAGAAATATTTGAAAAAAAACAGGGCGGTAGGGTATGAATCACTGTTTTCAAAGTGGCGGTTTCAAAAAGGCGGCCAAAGTATATAGTAAAAAAAAAAAAGGTTAGGATTATTAAAACAAAACAGGGTGGCAGGGACCTCCGCGGGGCCCTCGGGGCCCGCGGCCCCCACGCGAAATACTAGTTATACATAATATAAACCTTCCTCTTAAATCACTCTAGTAAAAAAACCGCATCAAAATCCGTTGCATAGTTTTAAAGATCTAAGCATACTTCGGGACAGATAGACAAAAAAGAAAGCGACTTTGTTTTTTTGATAATTATCTTGACATTTATTCTCACCAAATAGCATGCTACACTTTAGCCGTAAACAAAGTTGTAGCGCATTTTATCACACGTTATCTAGTTACTCTAGTATAAAATGAAACATTCTACATGAAGTTAAAAATCTGCTCCTTCAGCCTATGGCGCATATTATGAAAACTTTTACAGTTTTGCCATTTTAACGCACATTGGTACATTACCTGCATACCTACAACATTACGGATGTACCTATTTAACACACTTTGTCCTCATTCATCCTTTACGTCGGTTTCAAAATACCTACCTACTAATATTATAAATGCGAATGTAACTCTGTCTATCTGTTACCTTTTTACGCTTAAACCACTGGACTAATTTAGTTGAAATTAAGTATACAGATAGATTGAGTCCCGGGGAACGACATAGGATAGTTATATCCCAGAAAATTGCGTAGTTCCCGCGGGATAGCGTAAAGCGACTTCTCGCATATGGTGTCGCGGGGGACAGCTAGTGCTTAATAAAACTTACTCTAAGACTTACAAAGTACCAGTAAAGAAGAGGTGAAATAACACAGTGCCAGAGTAAGGAGGCCGAGAGCCTCCCTCGGGGCGCGTTAGCACTCACGTCGCGTCGTCAGCAGCTACTTAATCAATCACACACTTTGATGAGCTACTTTGTTCCAAATAAATACCTAGTCACAAAATCTGTGAAACAACTCGAGTGATTGAGGGTTCCTTATTTGCTCTGAAATATGGCAGTTGTATGCAGACATCCCCGAATGCTGTATTTACCTACATAGCCGCAAAGTTACCGCTGCTACCAGGCTAACATGGATCCTGAAGCGTTATTTATGTAGCGTCGTATGCACTGCCATTAGCAATAAACGCAGCAGCCACTTCTGCCGGTGCGCATACAATATTCATGCTGCCCGGATCGCGCCGCGTCAGGGAATTAGCCGAAACCACGTAGAACTTCACGTATTTCACGCTTCACGAGCTACGTGATAAATAATGCGCTTAATATAAATTATACCGTATTGTGCACCGTGCACGCGTATTGCAAGACTCACTTTCACATGCCCGTTGTCATCAACGGAAGTGCCGCTGACATTGCTAAAATCATCTGTCGTAGATGTATAAGCCTGGATGATGATAATGATGCACGCGCACAGCAAGACTCTACCATTACGGGTATCATCAGCATGAAGGCTTCAGCTATTTAGTCATGCGAGTCGTTTCTATGAAACTAAACGTCGTACGGAATGACATCAACTAATTAATTTTTCTTAAATAAAGAATTGGAACAAATCAATTAAAAGTCGATCACCTAAGTCATAAGTCCTTTGTTCGTCGCTTTCATGTACAATCCAATGTACATTGGATCTTATCCTAATAAGTATCTAATAACTATAGCTATACCTACGTCGAAAGTACTTACTTGTGGTGTACCTAATGAGTGGACCAATGTCGATGACTCTAATTTCTTACGTCAACCGATTTGTATATGCTTAGGTATTTAGATCAGAAATTGAATGAGGGTCCATGTAAAGGATTTATAATTTGCAATGTTGACAAAAACATTGCATAACTTGTAATTTTATCAATTACTTTTTTGCATATTTCTGTAAAAAGCCACCAAACCGCATGGCCAGTTTTTTGTACCAACACACCACACACTGTGTAAATCGTAGTAAAATATACTAGTTAGGTTAACATCATACTATCTATAACTAATTTACAAGATAGAACATCATTGTTCAATCAACCCATTCAGAGATTTTATGTCCCGAAGTCGATTCATCTTTATAGCTAAAAGCTAAGTTACAACTATGAACACTACCCCTAACGAAAATAAACATTAAAACGAAGCCTACCGCAAATTGTATTAAACCATCTATAACATTGCGGCAATAGGTTAAGGCCATTTAGAACAAAATTCCCAATTGTTAAACACATTAACTGAGATTAAACACTATGGAATGTATATGTGGATTAATACGACATTCAATTAGCTAGAGCATTGCCACTTGCCACCCAATTCCACTCAAATTATATTCGGCATTTTATACATACACATACAAGTCTTCATCCCTGACGGGGTAGACAGAGCCAAAGGTAACAAAACCTCAAGGCCACGTTTAGTATGATTAACATCACGGCACGGCATTTTATAATGTAATAAGTAAAATAACTAGATAAACTGTCGGAGCAATAATTAATTATTTAAATACGACACTGGATTTTGAGACAAATGGAACTTTAAGGTTCAAGGGCGATTTAAATATTTACCAACGGAAGCTTTAATAAGATTTAGTATTCCAATTATGAACAACCTTTATTAATTCTATCCACATCTAGGTATATCCACGACATTACAAGAGATTAGATAGATTCTACAAATTTTAAGGCAAATTAAGGATTGTGTTCGAGTAAGTGTGAAATTTAAATCATAATAGGCAAGTCACTGTCAGTTATGGTAACTTAAAAAAACAGTTTTCACTGAGCAGATCTAGTTTGAAAATAATTCGAATAAAAAGTAAGGTGCAAAGCGGTCCAAGACCGCAAGCGGCGGCGCTGCGAGCGGCCGCGGGGTCCGCGAGGCACGGTCCTCGGCCAGGGAAAACTTTCCCAATGGTTTAGTGTGATTTTTATGCAGTCGAAGGTGGCGTGCAATTTTAGTTCGCGAATCGAGTTATCAATAAGTTGGCAATTTGTGATTGCAGCAGTTGAAATAGTTGACATAAAAGTAGCGCTAATCGTCAAATAAACGGAAGGGCTATTTGTTACTGTAGCAGCAACTGTGTAGAAGCTTTTTTCACAGAAGTTCTATTACAACAGTAGAATTTCTGCTCAATCGTTGATTATCAAAGTAATACCTAATTAAATGGCAGCAAATTGAGCTTCAGTTGAATTTCAACATGCATCTTATGTTTTCTTAATTACCGCAAAATTGCTTGCTTAAAGTTCGATGCGCTCTCGCGGTATCAACTGACGTCACGAAGGAAAACAGTTAAATTTATATAGCTACACGTTATTTTATTTAAGTATTAAGCGGCTACTGTTATGGACGTGTCGAATAAAGTATTGTTTGAACAGTAACACTACTTTTACGAGTAGTAGGAGTGGCGAGTTATAATCGAGAAGCCTTGGTGTGTACTTGTACAGTATCGATCCGGTACCACCGCGGACGGCGCAGAGGACAAGCGGCGGACTAGAAGCAGTTGATTTCTGTAGGGAATAATAAAAGCATGATGAACTTGAACAAGATCCTTGTCATTTTAATCTACCTAGTCTAGGAGAAATACATTTCAGAGAGCCCTAATTAGTGCAGCTATCGGCTATTATAGCAATGATGCTGATTATTTTCATTCAGCATTACATAACTTTGCAGTTTTGCCAATCCGCCAACTAACAAGGCATCAGCTCTGTTCTCTCCAGTCTTATTATAGGGGATAATGATAATCCTACGGAACAAAGTACGGTTGTCGAATAATCCTCCAAGCCTCGAACGCGGCTAAATGTTTGACAGGCTATTTCTGCTTCCGCAGCCACAAATCACTCGGTGACGTTTGACTCGTCGATATTTCTAGCTATTTCCTCGCGCGACACAGACCCGAGGCCCGAGTGAAAAATACGCACATTCATATACCCGCTGCAGACGTACGCCGGCTCCCGTCGGACGACACTTGGGCGTAACTTCGAGTTTCAATTTATTTGGTACGTGCTCCGAGTATACGCGAACTTTCTCCGTTTCAATTAGTTTATTATATTACACATGAAGGATTTGGATTTTAATAAGATATGAGGCTTTTATGAGATTAAATTACATCTTCCTTCTTTGTGGAGCGTTATGAACCCCCGGCGGTATATCAACTTAGCGAGCAACAAAGGTGCTCTCGAGGGCGAGGTAAAATAATTTATAACGTAGACGTACAATACAGCACAGCCTCCATTGTAGCCGACGACAAACGTCTAGGCATAATGTGATGACGTCAGACATGAATTATTTAGACGACAGCAGAGCTTACGCCGGCACACCCAAAATAGTATGTCAATCACTTAGGCTAATAATATAACTAGTACCTATCCCTAATACTAAACTAAACAAACCGAGAGGATCCGTTTTGGCATAAGTTTGGCGTCAACGTTCAGTTTGTTTGTTCACGTATTATGATGTAAATCGAAGGTAAAGCATGTCATGACCACGGGTTGACGCCCACGCGTCGCATGCACTCCTAGCCTGCGAGCAAAGTGGGTGTAATGAAAATAATTAATTCCCCGCCGTACTAATGAGGCGTCGCGATGTCATATCGATCCGCGCTGCAGGTACGGCCCACAATGCCATTACGAAGTCATGTTAACCTAGTCGTGGCCGGAGCTTTTAGCGCGGATACGTGGCGTTACGCTATTGACCGGCGACCACTATAAAATGTCTATGCCATATAATAATGAGCATATATGAAATATTTTACTGTCATACAAAAGCTTTCAGTACTGGCCTGAACAAAGGCAAACAACAGTAATATAGCAGTCACAAACAAATTGTAGGTTTTTTCAATTTAAATTTATTAAAAGCAGTGTATCGGAAACACCGACGGCGCGCGCGGATCGCTGTTATGAGATTTATTACAGAAGAGATACGTCCGTCATTTCTCGTTAAAAGTGCCATCAAACGGCCCGGGCCGGGAGCATCAGTCGCGTTCGTTTCTCATTTAACGGGACATACTTTCATAACTTTACAGCCACCGAAATTTATATTAAATAGGTACCGTCCAAGGCATAAATAGATGTACGTTACCAAGACGTCAAAAACATCTATACACCTTTATGCCATAATCAATAAGAACGATGTCACATATATTTGACATAATGGATGTGTCGAAATATGCCTTCGACTGTACATCATTGTCGATGTAATGTATTTTGAACTATTGATGTTATTTAAATCTGACTCCAGGCTTCCATGTGCAGTGCAAAGTTACACATACTTACCCACAATGGTGATTAAAACATTACCTAGTTTATAACTAGTAAGTAACTATGTAAAATCATTTGATATTTTTGTTTTTATAGGTGTAGGTAGGTACATAACTGTTTCTTGGCGTAGAATATAATCTAGTTAAACTACAACACTTAGCTTGAAGTCATTTTAAACGCGTTTAGTATTAACGATCCTTAGACTTAACTCGAGAATCCGTTACAACCGCAAGCAGCAGCGTGAGCCCAACCTAATGAGTATTTCGTCAAGTTCGTCAACGCTCAAGCATTTTCGTTCTCAAAAGCTCGTTATGCAAGCAAAAGCTTACGATGAATTAATTCGCTACTGTCGCTCAAGGCAAGTCTAAGGGTCTAGTGATCTGCAATTGGGTATCTCAATTATATTCTGTCTCTCTCAAGTGACATACGAACACTAGGGAACCATGAAACCTAGATTGTTTTTGTTTTGTCTTTTCATCATTTTGCGGGAGTATTTATTCATTTTGAGAGCTCAGACGCTGTTGATCTCAGTTTGCAAGTTAATTCCTTTTGTAAATCTAACGTCAAATGGAACGGAATGAAGTATCGACGGAATATCGTAAACCGTATAAATGATATGGAACCTACTACGCTAGGCAGAAGGCAGGGAGATTAGAGTAAGTAAATATTTTTGCCTCGCAGGCATTTGTGTCAGTCTAAAATAAAATAGTTCAAAACAAAAACGATATCGCCAACTCTCTCTCTCAAATTAAGCATTATTCGCCTTTCCCCATCTATTTTCAGTTTTATGAAAACGAAACCTTTCATCTGAAACATCAAGAGCACTTTGTTTGATGTAACAATAGGTACGATAAATTGTTCCGTATTCGGTCGCCCCGACGACAGCGCTGAGCGGATCGGGGGAATCCGGCGAAGCTGTTCGTCTGCGCCGGAGCAAACCTAATCAAGTGCGTTGCGCGCGCGAGCTCGCCCGAGCGATCGTTCAATTGCTTCAGGTGACGCTCCCTTTGAATCCGCAACTTAGCAGAATTCGCTGCTTTGGTTAGATATTTTTTATCGTTTACTTAGATTCGGAGGAATTGCGTCACAAGTGCAATACGTTCTGTGGTAGCCATTTTCAGCATTTTATTGGCAATTGGGAAAACAATTGAGTTGCTACTTTGGTAGGGTTGCTATCGAAACACGGTCTAATCTCTTCGCCATGATGAATCTCGTATGTTACCCGGTATGTACCTCATATTTAATGCCATCTGTGAAAGCTACTGAAAAGCCCGAATCTGAGAAGAGAAAAATTTCCACATGCACACACACAGAAATCACGTATTTATTTATCCCTTCCCGGGTCGATTGAGCCTAGGGTAACAAGACCAAAAGGCCACAAACATGTTTGTCGGCGTATAGGTAGAAAGCGGAATCAAAACAGCGACGGATTGCTAGGCGCATCGTCTACAACATGATTCCTAAGATTTTCGCCCACGCACTCGATAGGCTTTTAGCATTTGCGCGGCATCTTCCACTCCACCATACGCATAATATAGCGTAACCACGGAGCTTGCCACACCACACTCATCACGCGGCTCTATCTGATTAATACCGCCCATCGCAGCGAGGCAGCGGAAACGCTTTGTCATGTTTAACTAGCTGTAGCCAAAATTAATCAAGACCATTGTGGAAAGCTACACAATATTATGTGATAAATCTAGATTAGACACCGAAACCTCGCTTACCATCAGGCGTGATTGTAGTCAACCGCAAGTCTATCACTACATGTTTAAAACAAATTCCTCCGCCGCGTCTGTCTGTCTGTTTACTATAAACTCAAAAAGTACTAGACGGATTTTCACGTGGTTTTTACCAATAGTTAGTGATTCATGAGGAAGGTTTAGATATAATATATCTCGTCAAGGTTTTTTTGTAAGTTGGCGGGCAGTGTCAGTATCCACATTGTACCTTTACTCTTTCTATAGTTAACTCGTCTACCTATATATTATAGTCTATAGTAACCTACACAATCAACCTATCAATAAAATTTGAATCGAATTAGATATAACAAAATACTCAGTAGGTTATTTTAACAGATGGTAAATAAAACGAGAGATGATTCATCTGAATCCTAACGACTCTCTAGTCAGAACGACTTCGTTGGAATAATCTTAAGCATTTTTGACGAGCGCTATGAATTATGAACAAACTTAAAACTTTTAAAAGAACTAGAACTCTTAAATTCGAGTTTGGTTTTCAATTTAATCATTTTTACATACATAAATCACGTCTTTATCCCTTACAGAAAAGAGCCTAAGATAACAATACCTAAATCCACGCTTAGCATGATTGTGGGCGTAATGGTGGAAGGGGGAATCAAAATAGTGATGGATTGCTGGTCACATCGCCTATAACCTGGGATCCTAACCTGGGGGTAATTTTGTTTTATACTATGTAGTGATAGTAGGATGTAAACCAATTTACACAAAACCTTGACAAGTTGTGCCAAACCGTGAATCACTATCTGCTGGTGAAAACCTTATGAAAATACGTACAGAACTTTTTCTGGTTATCGTGAACAAATAGACAGACAGACGCGGCAGAGGACTTGGTTTTATAATATACTAGCGACCGCCCCGGCTTCGCACGATATATTATGCATGAATTATACATATAAACCTTCCTCTTGAATCACTCTATCTATTAAAAAAATCGCATCAAAATCCGTTGCGTAGTTTTAAAGATTTAAGCATACATACGGACAAAGGGACAGAAAAAGCGACTTTATTTTATACTATGTAGTGATAATGTCATTTTACTTAATCTTTAAGACAGTATAAAGATGCGGGTGATTGTGCTGTGTGCAGATTTGCCTCGCCTCGCAGCTCCTACCTGTCGCGTTCCCCACTCGAGCGTCGTTTCCTACTCCGCCAGTCGTTAGCCCGAGGCCAGCGCTGCACTTCGCCCTATTTGCTAAACATTTGTGGTCTCTTGTTTTTCCACGTAGGAACATGAAGATGATCCACAAACAACTGGGATAGAGTTCAATGTGCACCGCGTAATATATCTCTATTAATACGGCGTACCATGATTCTTTCAGCATTATCATCATCATCATCTCCATCTCAAGCCAATACAACATGTCTTATGGTACACGTTTTTAGTTTTCCGTTTCGTTTGTTCCCCAGTACATAACTATTTTACATTAACGTCCTGGTCAAGGCAAAATAAAGATTATTTCTAAGTTGAAACAAACATGTTCGCGGCTGCCGCATGTAAACCTGAATTAATCCAAATTAATCATCCTACATTGGTTTTACCAGTGCCGGTTATGTAACTTGGTTATGTACGGGGAACAAGCCGTGCGTTTGTGTTACCACAAATGTAACATTTAGTTTATACCTAATTTTATTCTAAGGTGGTGGGACTTTTGGAACTAAAATAAAATCTTTATCTTTCTTCAAATTAAACTAGATAAAGTAGAAATACTTCATCAGGTAGTAGAGTTAATGTGACAGAACACTGTATCTAGACTATAAAATGTGTTTTAGGATTTTTTAATACGGTTGACAAGTGTTGCCATACGGGGTCAGAGGTGACTTGATTTTGAATCAAAAAATATAAGACGAGAAACCTTAACAGAAGCTACCAGGCAAAACTACCCTAATCAAATCACCTTCTGAAATTTTCCTGAGGAATACAAAGACAACTTGGGCATAAGCCCATCCAGCCTACATCCCTTTCTGCTATCCGGTTGTGTCAAATGTTTTTTTCTTTTCTGATCTAACTAGCACCACTAGGACTTAAAAGGAATACCATGAATTAAAACTATTACGGTAACTTACAGTTCCCTAGTCTTTGCATTCGTGATAAAAAAAACTAGCCTTAAAACGGAATCAACCCACCCTTTTAGAAACTATTACGCTGCAGCTGTACTATTGGCAATATTGGAAATTAGGTTTCCAATCCAATATTGAAAATATCGACGGCGTAGAGCAGGAAACGTAATCTGCGCCGTAAGTAAATTACGCGACGCGGAGCGGCGGCGAGTCTAACGAAAACAATCATCTGCTTTAATCGACAATGGCTACATTAACTCTCGATTCAAGGTAAAACAATTTGCTCCAGGGGGTAACGAACATCCATTGTGACAAGATTGATTCGCTTCGCCATTTTCCGAGTATTACAAGAAACTCTCATAACATTACTCCCATTCCTTATCCTATGAAATATTTTCAATCATTGATAAGTAATAATAATCCTCAATTCTAAAGCATTTTTGAAGACTTGATTTGACGACCTGTCCATCACATTTTCTACTCTTGATACAATGATAGGTTTCTTGAAAATATTATGTAACCGCTTTTTTTCTGGGTTATTTCTAAAGCGTTTCTTCTAAAATCCGATGCCTCTTCTGCATTCCTCACTCCTGCCTTGCTACACTCATATCGTGATCTGCTAATTGATTGGGTAAATCTTCTCCTAGGTGCCTATTTTTCCCTATTCTTCTAACTATTGCTTCAATTTCTACGTCTCCTCGCCAGTCACCTATATACAGAAAAAAATACATTTAGAAAATAGTATTAAACACAACACCACCATTGATTAAGGTTTAGCTGAGCTAGCCGTTAATACCAATTAGGGAGGGGTAATTGGCAGGTAAAGTTATTGGCGGTAATTAGACACGTCCGGAGTCCAAAGGCAAGATAAAATGAACTTGCTGGAGATATTTAGTTGTGTACGTAACAAGCTAGAACAAAGGATTAACAAGCCGACAATACTCCAATTTGTCAAAGACGACGCCTTTATAAAAAGAAACAGCGCGAAATTAGGTAATTTGTGTTTTATATTGCTCAAACGACGCCCGAACGTTTCATCTGGTGTTTTCAGTATTTTATAGGTATTGATAAATTCAAGGATCGTCAAGGTATGACAAAAAATAAAATGTTAACGATATGAAAGTCACCTTGATTCTTTGTGACGCTAAAAATCAGATTAAATCTTCGGAGCCATAATAAGGAAATTGGTAATCGTATATCATCGTTTTATGGCACACGACAATGTCCTGCATAAATAGCACTGTAATGGAAAATGAAGCAAGTGATTATGGTCAGTTGATATGACAAGATTAACAGTTTATCCTTAACCACTGTAGGTTATAGTTCAATTTAGCACAACCTTGTGTGGAATTTGGCGCAAACTGCGCAAGCGCATCGTTCCGCTCGATGGAGCGCGAGACAGCGCGGTCGTAGCTTAATTAATCGATATCGATGTGCGCCGGCGTCTCACCTGCTCGATCGACACACAGCATAGGATGCACAGAATGCACAGGAGCTCTCGCACTCGATTAGCTCCGATAATAGCTGCATTAATCGATGATTGGAGCCCAACGCGTCTAGTGAAATTAGCGGTAATGATTTTTGATTTATGTTTTTACCGACATCGCAATTGCAGAGGAAGGTGCTTTTAACATTTTTTGCATTAATTAACATTGTTTAAGATTAAGTATGTTTCTAGTTAAGTGAGAAATTCATAGTAACACAGACTGCAACAGCAAGGAACGCAACGCAATTAACAATTCACATTCCATAAAGTCTAACACGAAATTATCGCGCAATACAGTAGCTGTATCGTAACTCGAACCCTAAACGAGGTCGGTCTTTGTCATAGCTGTCATTCATGTAATGATGAAATATTCAACATATCAAATATCAATACGAAATATATTCCGTAGGTACTGTAAAGGAGATGCTTAGTAATTCAGCTCACAGCGTCGTCTCGTCCTGTTCGGATGTCAGACATGTGCGACGGTGCGCCCCCGTCAGCACTACGCGCCCGAGGACATACAATAAAAGCGTATTTATATTTACGACTATTACGCTGAATGGGAAAGGCATTCAGTAGCGATGACATATTGATAGAAATACATTGTTAGAAGTGAAGAAAACAGAAACCTTAACAAATTTAAGAGTTCTGAATGGCTGAGAGGTATCCCTTAAAATGGGAGATGGGGCAAATTGAAAAGAGGAAACGAAAGGAGCATTTCCAAAAGCGGGATAAGTGGAAGAAACAAGAATAATATGTTTGTAATAGTGGCGTTACCTGGTACGCTCTATATGAAAATATACGCAAGCTTAGTAGCAATGAAAAACCAGTCGATTGAACAGATTAGATTAGATACCTGTTCTCGAACTCGTCAACATTTTGAAGCCTCAGGTACAAGAGCTCTCTGCTGTAAATTTTCAATATTTCCACTTTCGTAAACCCAGTAAATTCAGAAGAGAAATCTCGTCAAGGGAATTGAGTTGAGGGAAAAGTTCGCTGTTAGTAAATAAAGAGGCGAGCATTTTAGCTTGTTACCCAGCTTAATAGAGAACGCTTCAAGAGTTTGCAAGGGACTATTGGTGGCATTTGCCTGAAAGATACTACAAACAACTAACTAACACCTTATCAGTTTTATTTTGCGTGTAAGGCTATTGAATCTTGATTCAAGCCGGCAAGCAAAAGTTCGAAAACACTTATCTTAATAAAATCACATGTGATCACAACACTACTTACTCAATGAAAACTTAACATTTCTCAGACTTCTATCATAGCCCAAGTATAATGTGATGTGCCTGTGTCACCTCTCTATTGAACTGCTCTTACAAGGCTTTAAAGATAGCTTGCACAGGCCATATCTCGGTACTATTAATCCAATGTAGAACAACAAGCCCTTAGCGGGCGGCGCGGGCGCCGGGGGAGGTCGATCATGCAGCAATCAGCGATATATCGCCGGTGATTACGTCGCTATCGACGACCCGGTTAATTGCCGCCCAGCAATGGCGCTCGGGATTATTTCCGACGCTCTTGTTTCACCACCAAATTCATTAGGAAATGCGGGTTAATATACCCTGCAGGACAACAGCGCAGTAGCTAGCTTGTAGTTGTGGCAATGTATGTTTGCAATGAGGTCATCTATGTAAACTGCGGATTATCACGCGTAAGTACTGTGCAATTGTAATTAAAGCTATGCCGCCGTCATTTCCTGACAATATCTCAATTTACTGCAATAATTAATTTTGAAGAGATTTTCTAAGGTTTGTGTAGTATCGTTCTTCTTGTGAAATTTCGTTAGATTTTACAAGTTGCCTTTTTTTAATAGATACGAACAAGAGTAGATATATTACAATATAAAAATAACACCCCGGTTCATAAATTTTGCAACATGATCGGTCATGCACCGCGTGTTCGAGCAATTACACAGTTGCATAGTTCATTAGAGGCATGAAGTAGATCGGCCGCGATCAACGAAACAGGTTTCAAAACAAAAACACAGGTTGGTAAGGCAAGGTCTCGGCCAAGAGCGATAGCCGGTACAAGCGCACTTACGTATTTAGCGAGAAAATTAAATGTGCTGTCAAAAGAAACGAGAGGATTTAACGTCGGTCAAATCATCTTAAGAGCCGTCTTTATAACTCGATTCGATAAGTGTTCGGGTCGAGCGCCCGGGACGGTGGAAATGTTTTTGAAGGTTAAAATACTTACTGTTATTGTAGATGCGAAAGTGAGTTTGCTCGTGGTTGGCTCTGTCTACACGCGCCGACGCCTCCATCTATTATCGTATTTGTTTCGTGAATGGTTGTGAAACGGGAACGGACATAAGACCTTATTTTACCTGAACCAATTGTTTGTTTTTTAGAGGACAATAGTTAATAAGCTTATTCCACACGAACCAGCGATGCAAAAGAGTGCAAAGAGCACTTTTGTGAAAGGTAAGTACAGTACACCTAATAATACGAATACCGGTAATGATGTTTTACTAAAAAGTGCGAAGTGATTTAGGTCTTCGTGTTGGCACAAGTAGTCTAGCGATAGTTCAGGCCAGTTTAGTTTGTTTTGAATGTCACACCAGATAATTGTATCTTTATAATCAATCTAAATATGTTTATAATCAATCTAGGTACATTGTAAACAGTCAGTAAGTTAGGTTAGGTTCTAATCTCACAATATTGATCATAGTAACGGTTTTCCACCTAGAAACATTATGCTGAGTAAACGCATGCAAAAGAAATCAATATCAATTACATGGAAGCTTGCAAGGGCGCTTTGACCGGATCAATGTCGGGGAATGAAAACGTCGCTTGTCAGCCGTCGGACATGGGACCGGAGCCCTAACATTCGATAGGCAGCCGCTAGAAATTGTCCGCAAGGATTGCAATGCCGATATCGACTGTCAACTCACGTTATCGGGGGCCTGTCGACCTCACTTCTGTTTTGGCGATGCCTTGTAAGAAAGTGTACTGCTTTAGTGGTACATTATATCTGTGTAGTTTCTTTAGCGTCTAAAGTAAACCGGGTTCTATCATGTTCCAGTAATGGAACCGAACGAACGAATGAATAAAGTAGTGAACTTAAGTTCGTTGTCAAGAGGCAACGAGGCAGCAAGTGAAAGACGCGATTATAATTTGAAGAATATTTTTACTTGACTTTGACTTGAGTTAATTTCTCATCTAATCGGTTCAAAGAAGCCCTCGTAAGTAAATTAAAATCAATTTACTCTAAGGAATGACTTTAATAGCTTTTCATTTACTTTCAGACGTAAACCCAGGCAGTTTTATTAAATAGATTACATAGCCAGTAAAAAAAAAAAAACTATGCGTGATGCGTTTGATTTTCGAACTGAGGTCTGATCTCTTTGTAAATTTTTGCTTTTGACAATGTAATAAATTGGGGAGGATTTTGCTTGCAAGTCTAAATTGGGCTTAAAGTGTGGCCAACGTCGCGGACCGCGACTCGCGGTACTTGTTTATGGAGGGAAAGCTAACGAGCAAGCGGATACATCGGAATAATGTAGAGATTTTATATATCTGAGGTGATATACTTGATGCAGGTCTACAGCAGTAATCTAAATACTACATTTAGCGTCCTACAGCACATCTCTCCACCTAATTGGAATACAGTTTAATCTAGTTTACCTTAGGTCAACTAATTATTCCCTGGCTTTATCCAGTTTGGGGTCGGCACAGCACGTAGGCCTTCAAATATACCAAATCTGTACGCTGTCGCGCTTTAAAGAATCTTTCCGCGTAGGATTTTTTGAATCAGTAATCGTCACTAATGAACAGCGAGTCTTGGAATACGGAAATCAAGTTTTAACGAAATCGTTAAGTGTTTTTAATAATCTTGGTACCCTCCTTTACGTAATATTACAAAGTTAGTGTAACATTTAGCGCAATTTGAAGATTGTCGACATTTAATTCCATTAAATAAACGAGCCTTAACCCACGCTCATCTTTGAAATACATTTGAGGTAGGTTTTTCATTTTTAAAAGACGTGAACGTTTTTTTTTCTTTTTATTGGAATGTTCGTCAAACCCATTTGATCGTATTCAGCTTGATTTAATTTAATTATAGAAAAAGTAGTAAGAAAAGAGAGATAAACCAGTTATCATTATCACAAGTTTAAGATAAGGTATATCTATCGCTTCACCAGGCTCCACCTGGGTGTGTGAAGTTCCCGCACTGGACCCGCGCGGGAACTAGGTAGGTACAGCCTGGTACATATGCAGGTACCTACAAATTTAGCGTTCCTAATTTTAGTTTGTAATGTCTGATAAGGATTTTCTTGGTCATAGGTACCTTCCTAATGATTTCAGTACTAAGTCAGTTCAGTTTCCTACGTGACTGATCTAGAAAATTTTGAATCTCACACAGTGTTTATTACCGAGGTTTTTATACGTTGCGATAGCGATAATGTACTGAGAGTTT
The DNA here is from genome assembly GCA_932294345.1 of Pandemis cinnamomeana. Lineage (NCBI taxonomy): Eukaryota > Metazoa > Arthropoda > Insecta > Lepidoptera > Tortricidae > Pandemis > Pandemis cinnamomeana. Next base: position 12,900,867 of record OW028721.1, read on the forward strand.
CGAAATTGGTAGGTACTTACGCAGTTTGATGGGTTTATGTCGGCTTTTACTAATCTAGTTCTAAAATGATTTTTATAGATTAGGTAGGTACCTACCTGCATTCCTACCTATCAAGTGATTTAACATTTGCCAATGCGACGTTTAAGCAAGAGGTACACAATTTTATAGAGTAGTGATAAGTTTCAAATAATCAAAAGTAGAACAAAACAAAACAACGTAAAAAATGTCATAATAAATTACACAATAAGCATCTGTGTTTGTATGTGACCATCCAAATGGCGTTTCCAAGGTGAAACCGTGCTATTACCTCAGCTCAATTAGCAACCACACTAGAAAACATAGCAACAAACGTTTTACTAGTGGGTTCCAGCATTTACTTAGCAACGCATTGGGCACGAGCCAGGCCTGCAGCGGCGTCCGCGGGCCGACCAAAACAAACCGCGGCGCGCCGGCGACCTGGCCGCGCTATCCAGCGATTCACCACCTAAGCGATCGATAAAAACAATGAAAATAGACGCGCCACCTCACCCGATACCTCGCTGCCACACATCAATAGACGGCACCTACCGTCTCGGTCATTACAGACAACCACAAATCCATAAAAACGCCTGATAAACCTATACAAACACAATTAAATATACAAAATATTGCGTAAAAATAACCTTTCTTACACGAATCTAATAAGACATCCAAGTTAGTTTCAAAGACTAATTGTTGTGCACTGATGGTGCTTAAGGGTTCTAGGCACTTACCAGATGCAGGACGGTGTTCACCACCTCCCGGTTGGTCACCTGTCCGACTTCAATCAGCCCGATAAGAACTGCAAATTTCAGGCTATCGTTCGTCGTCATCCTGACGACTTCCTCAGGTCTTTTAATATCACTAAACGGCGGTGATTTTAAGTCCGCCATGGTTTTTTTACGTCACTATTCACTGGTACACAATTTTATTATCCACTCACGACCAAAATTCAAGAAAACATTATTAAATCGGCTCACATGATAACACACGAAAGTCGCATTCTGCCATTTTGGAATTATCCAGTGTTGCCATAGTAAAGTTTCCAGTTACTCATTCCACCAAATCAATGAGCGTAAAGTTGAGGGGTAAATAAAAAGTCAACAGACATTCGATTACAAACTGTTGCATTTGGCACTAAGATTTACTGCTTATCTGAATATTAAAGTTTAGTCTATTTGCAAATATTAAAAAAATATTAACTTATTTTTATTGAAAAGTATGACATCTTTTCTAAAATATTAATAGTTTAGATGTGTTTTTAGCAGTTACCTTCTGGGTACTTATATTGAATTACTGTGCTTGTCATTGTTTATCAAATATATTGACGGTTTCAATTTTGCTTCTTCTTTTTGAACTTTTATTCCCGTTATTTTTTCTGAAATATACTACTGAAATTAATTTCTCAGACTTCAATTTCCTTGTTTAATTTATAAAATAAACATGTTGCAAAATCTTAACGCGCAAAAAAAAACATTAACTTAATTACCCATACAAATGTTATGTTTTGTTTCCTGGCAACATAAACAAAATTTGACAAGGCAAAGGCACCAACTCCAATAAAACATATCACTTCACGTTACAACAAAAGAATTGGAATATTTCATAGCAGCAATAAATTATAGTATTTTATATGGGTTTGCGTACTATCTAATATTACAATACACAAATATGTTTAAAGCAAAATCTCCTCATTTTAGTGTTTGCTATGTTGGTCAAACTGTCACTTGAAAGCAATCGCATGGATGCCAAACGGTCTGCTCCTGTATTCACTCACTTCACACCGATTCAGTCGTTAACGTAAACATGGCGGCGATAGATGTTGAACCTCCGAAAGTAAGATTTATTAATTTGTAACTTGTTATTTTTTGTCAATATTCGTGTATCTCTTTTCTTTCAATCACTTAACATTTGAAATCATCACATAATCGCTTATTCCTTTGCTAATGTATTATTTATAAGAAAATTTATTAGGGCGTTGCTCCAGCTCCCATTTCCTTTCCTCAACAGTAGTGTTAATATTGTGTGTCGGTCTAAACATGCAGTTTCGGGAACTAGTAAGAAATGGTAAACAGTGTAAGTGCAGACATGTTGGAATGCAAACAACAAACATTGCGGGCGCGTAATTAGTCCAATTGGTCTCATTTTCAACCCACTTGACGTCGGCGAAACTTATTTTAAAGAAGTGTTTTTTTTTAGATGGAGCAAAATCTCCGTACTTTAAAGCTGTCGGGGCACGTCGGATTTGATAGCCTACCAGATCAGCTGGTGAACAAGAGTGTGCAGAATGGTTTTGTTTTTAACATCCTTTGCATTGGTAAGTGATGATTCACAACACCTCTTACTAATCACCCACGTACAGTTAAAGTAACGAGCTTATCTCTTCAGTTTCAACACTGACCTCCTGCCGTATATGGTGCCCTGGTAATGTGGGTGCAGTTGCAGGCATTTATCTAAAGTTTGACACACTTACATAGATAGGCATTCATTCACATTATTAGCTAATTTTGATAAGACTTGCCTATTGCTTTAATTTAAATTATCTAAACCAACGTCATACAAACTTGTGTATTTGTAGTATTTAAGATGTATTTAGATGTATATTTGTAGGTAGAAATTATTAAATTATTATTTTAAACCTATAAGAGGTCATTATTGGACATTTTTATGTTTGTTTGTTTTGTTTCTATACAAATTGAAAATTTTGGTGCCAAATAGCAGTGCTTGCCCTGCTTTAGTCCAGTGTGGAGAAATTACTTAAGATATTTTATGTTGTCTCTCTGAGCTGGCAATGCAGTAACAATGTGCTAACATCTGGTGTCATAGAATGGCGGGTACATTTTGAACTTGTTTATTTTAGTTTTAGTGTATAATATTGATAACTGTATTGTGTTGGGTATTGGTAACTTTAGTGTTTAATATTCTATTCTATTCTATTCTATAACTGTCTGTCTCAGGTGAGACGGGCCTGGGCAAGTCAACCTTGATGGACTCTCTGTTCAACACCAACTTTGAGTCGGTCCCGAGCCCCCACAACCTGCCCACGGTCAAGCTAAAGGCTCACACCTACGAACTGCAAGAGAGTAGTGTGAGGCTCAAGGTGAGATTTTACTGTAGTATATAAAATAATTCAACTTTTGTTTGTGTAGCTCTATCTTACTGTTGATGATTCCTCGATTATCAAAATAGGATGCAAAACCGAACCTCATTTTTATTTTATCCTTATAATTCCCGACTGTTTATCGCATAGTACTCAAGACCGAGCCTCTGAATCTTAATTTTGGGTGTAATTTCAGCATATTTAAAGTTCTTTTTTCATGTAACAATTTGTACTTCATACCTATAGTACATTTGGCAGTTGTTATTGCTATTAATTTATACTTCAGGAAGTGTGTGAGGACTTAAGGGGTTAAATTTATTTAGACTAAAACCACTTCTGTTGCAACTCATTGTCTGTAATAAGTAGGTATTAGGAACATTTCTTTAGTGATCTCATTAATGCCCATTCTGTAGGCTGATAACATCATCAGTGCAGTCAACTTTGTTTACTTTTCTAGTATCAGACAAGAATACGTTAATTAACTTGCTAGCTAAACATAGCTATAATCTCATTTAGCATCTTCAGCATTTAGGTAATATCAGCTCTAAATGAAGTGCATATAACAAGTTACATCAATGTGTGCCTAATGTTTTGTTTTTTATTGCTAAGATAATGCATTGGTTGAATTCTACACCCTATATTAAAGGTTACATATAAGATAGTTGAGTGACATGTAACATCGACCAAGAAGTTGGTAGCTCAAATCTCAATATTATTACTGATGAATATGAATGAATGAAAAATGTTTTTGTATCAAGTTATGGATGTATACCTGTCTTGTCTTTATGTACATACCCTGAGTGAATTTCATGACAGTGACAAGGGTTGCAAAAGGTCAGTGAAGAGTAATGATAGGTTGTAAAAATTACTTAATTTGGGATGATTTTGATTCAAAGTTTAACTTTTTATTCTATGTAAACAACAACAAATGGTATGGTATGGTTTTATACAATAACCGTTTCTTATTTCTTAACAATAAAGGAACAGGTTACAAAAATAGTACATTACTGCAGAGGCCGTGAAGTAAGGGATTGCTGGACGAGTTTGGGGTAGGTGGCCGAGTCGAAGACGAGGCCAGATAGAACGAGTCCTGCAATCCCTGTTCCGGCCAAAGCTTGTATAGTGCTTTTCTCAAACAATGTGAGGAAATATTAAAATTAAAATAACTACAAGACAATCAAGTAAAATTTGCCTCCTCTTTTAAATGAGGCGGAGTACAGTTCATAAGTTCCCCGTCACTTTCATCACTAGAAGTCATTTTTATTTCTGTTAAATTATAATAACAATCACTACGAAATACGCATAAGCAGAAAAAAAGATTTTCGATTTGCCACCTTTTTTATTTTTTAAATGTACTAATTTGATCCAGCTATTTGAGCACCATGTTTAACCGCACATAAATATAGTACCATAGATTTTTTTTTTTATGTCGCAATTATGCTTAGGTACAGATTGTGGTGGTGGTTGGCTGTATGTAATTTTTTCCTTTGCCAATTTAATTTTAGTATAGAAATTTAAAAAATTAGAGCAGCGGACAAAAATGGATTTTCATACTAACTTTTGTGGCCTAAGCCAAGAAGTAATGTAGGGAGCCATAAACGAGAAACTTCATGTCCTCATATCGGGACATTAACGCTTACATTTCCGAGCATGTTTGAGAAAATTAACATATCCCTCTGGTTAACCTATGAGCAATAACATTGACAGGCTCTCAGGCCCATGATATACTAACTTTGTATCTCTTATTAATCTTGGCAGCTGACAATCTGTGACACGGTGGGCTACGGAGACCAGGTGAACAAAGAGGACAGTTTCAAGGCGGTTGTGGACCACCTGGACGCACAATTTGAGGCCTATCTCCAAGAGGAGCTCAAGATTAAGCGCTCGCTGCCGGCTTACCATGATTCAAGGCTGCATGTCTGTCTGTACTTCATCTGCCCCACTGGTAAGCTCAGCAAATTGGTATAATGAGTGTGATTGTGTTGGTCAATGTTGTTTCAACTATTGTATGTCAAGTTGTATCTGAAAAATTGTTTTAAAGATGCCCTTCTATTGGGGTGGGTTGACAGCCCACTGCATTGTGGATTACGAGCACACGGTATGTGTTAGAATAACGCTCGAGGCTCGAGCGTAGTCGTACCCGCGTCGCTCAATCCGTAATCTCCATTTAAGAACCAAGAACTACGAAAAAGGGGAAGGGTCAGACCTAATGTGAACCAGTTCTAAGTCACTGCTTAGTTAGAAATAGACGTGCCTTGCTGTAGAAGCAATAAACACAAGATATTTATAAAATATTGCGGCGCGCACGTGCGTTATTGACTGATAGTCGCGTCCGGATGTTGAAATTTGAAAAGGAACTGGTATTTGTCGGTGACGCTTCGGGAAATCAATTTTGTTTAAAAGCTGTTTTGATATGACAGATTTTTTAGAGAATTGCGGGAAAATAATACGCTTTATGAAATTTCTTAGGCATACTTAAATTCAAATTTGATTACTACATGAATTTACCTCTCTTCAAATAGGAACTTGCATACTTCTCAGATGATGACTCCATTGTTTACAATGATCACTTCTAACTACAACTACAAACACACGGATCTTCTTAGATTATCTTTGGATTCTGTTTGTTTCTGTTACTATAGTCTCATGTAGCTTTTCTTTGCATATGTGTGACTTTCCCCGGCCCTGCTTGCCTACTAAGCCGTCATATTTATGTCAATGTCCTTGACACGGCTTATTTATTGCGCTTTATTTATTCAGCGCGCGTGCCGCGGCCCCCAACACTAGCATACTACGGCTAACGGGACTGTACTACCATTGTAATCCTATACGGAAGTCCCACATTCATATACCTAGATAGTTTTTCCTTTCTGCTTTCATCGAGTATGCTAAGTATTTATTTATCCTCAAAGATTCATAAATATTGAGATGAGAAAGCGAGAAAACCGTTACACAGATCGAGATTGTTAATTTTCACCTTGCTGAGCTGCCCGTCTGGCAGCTTGCTCTCGCTGGTAGTAGTCGGTTAGGAAGGAAAATGAGTTACATTGTCTGTTTATTTTAACCAGAAACTATTGAATTGTGAATCATTGAGTAGGCATAAAATGTTATGATAATTAACATTCCAACAATGATCGGATTCTAATCATTGTACTCTTGTAAACAATGCTTGTTTACTTTCGCTCATTCTGTTGTCAATCCGAAATTACATTCTCTAGAACAACTGTACAATTGTTATTATTAGTTTTACTTATGCCAGCATATGGATCGCATTCCTACATTTTTAATTTTCTGTTACTGGTTACCTCAATACGAGAATGCACTAAAGTGATGAGCTTCTTTTGACATTCGTCATGTCAGTTAAAGAACGTCCACTGTTGAACATAGGCCTTCCCCAAGGCTCTCCACTCAGATCGGTCTTGCGCCCTCCGCATCCACCGCGATTCCACGATCCTAATCAGGTCGTCGCTCCATCTTGTTGGAGGCCTACCGACAGCTCGTCTCCTGGTCCGCGGTCCCAGTCACGGTGGTTCCCGGTATTTTGACATTGACTATACTACAAAAAGTATCCTCAGACGAAATTTTAGATTTTAACTTAGATTTAGAAGATACGCTAATGATAGCAATATATTTAAAGGTGTGTATGTTGTACAGGACACGGGCTCAAGTCCATCGACCTGGTGTGCATGAAGAAGCTGGACACGAAGGTCAACATTATCCCCATCATCGCCAAGGCCGACACCATCTCCAAAACCGAGCTGCAGAAGTTCAAGGTAACAAGATTCATCATCTATAATTATGTATGTGCTGTTGATTGTCTTCAATCCGCCGCCGTAGTCTAGTGGTTTGACCTATGGCCTCTCAAGCAGAGGGTCGTGGGTTCGAGCCCTGTCTCGCACCTCGTGAAGTTTTCGGAATTTATGTGTAAAACTATATTTGTAATATATCATGAGCTTTTCGGTGAAGGAAAACATCGTGAGGAAACATGCGAAGCAATTCAATGGCGTGTGTGAAGTTTCCAATCCGCACTGGGCCCGCGTGGGAACTATAGCCCGAGCCCTCTCATTCTTAGAGGAGGCCTTTGTCAAGCAGTGGAACGTAAAATAGGCTGATGTTGATGATGATTGTCCATAGTGAACAAAAATTTTAAAATTTAGTTTATGTCATAAAATCATGGTTATGCCTGACAGTTCAAAAAGCAGGTACAAAGGCCCGATTTTTAAAAACACATGTGTGATCATACCACTCGAAAGTGGTGAAAAATTGTGCTGAATTTGAAATACGAGTAGCTTAGAAGATACGGTTACGGCTCTAATTAATCCTGTGAACAAGTCAAAAATTGGATTAGAGCTGTAGTTTTGAAGATATAAACAGATTTATACTACTTTCGAGTGATGTGCTTTCAAAAATCGGGCCCCCAAGTAGGACTTGTTACTTTGAATCCATTTTAAATTCTGTTTTATTGACAAAAAGTGAAATTATATGATTAGTACCTAGGATGAATGGTGTAGTTTTTGCACGGAGTCGTTATTGCCAAGGTCACGGGATAGGAATCTGCGTAAAAGCTATGACCGTAACGAAAAAAAAATTGCAGGAAAGACCCTCAATCAGCAGAGTGGAAATGAGATTAATTAGATAATTTTATTGCTTCCTGATACACACTAGATGCTTGCCGCTCGATGACTACTTGCAATTTAGATGATGTATGTTACCAAAGTTTACATTTTACACTCGTACGCATCACATAATATAAATTGTTACTGTTCGCCGATAAACTGCCGCTTTCAGTGTCGGCTCGGCGCCCGCGTCTCTTGTAGTCAGTAAACAAACCTGTGACAGATTTGTGACTCGCCACAAACTGCATTATTATCAATCGGACATGACTCAAGATCAAGACGTCACTGTTCCTCTCGTGTTATGCTTCTGTACGAAGCTAGAAAATTAATTAGAATTATGAGTAGCATTTTATTTTATAATGTTCCAGTCAAAGATAATGCAAGAGCTGGCGGCGAACGGCGTGGAGATCTACTCGTTCCCGACCGACGACGAGTCGGTGGCCGAGGTGAACGGGTCAATGAACTCGCACATCCCGTTCGCGGTCGTGGGCTCCACCGACATGGTCAAGATCGGGAACAAGACCGTGCGCGCGCGCCAGTACCCCTGGGGCACCGTGCAAGGTCAGGCGCTGTGCTCATTTAAACATTTTTTTTTTTTTTTTTAAGATTTTATGGCCTGGATGCTAGGTCCTTTAAGCCAACATTTAAACACTCGGCGGTAAAAAATGTGGTCCTCATACGTATGCAATATAGGCGATATTGTATGGAGTGGAGACTTGGCCAAATTTTGTGCCGCTGCGTATAGCTTACCAGTGTTGCTAGTCCAATCGAACCTCAATAGACCCTAGATTGAAATCAGTAGATAGGAATGACAGTTCCGATGCTCGAATTTCCTTGAGCATTATTCAGGTCGTTTTATTGGTTGATTAATTTGATATTACTAGCATTAGAGAGATATTATGGCGATTAAAAAGTCAGCGCGTCGGCGCAGACAAATTCAATTAGATGCCCTATTATTTACTCATTAAATTGTGCAATTTCGATTCAATGGCATTTTCTACGTTTTCCGTCTTGATACTTGTGAGAGCGCTCGAAAAATTGGAACAGTTTACGGAGTTAATTTTTTTTTTGTTTTCAGTCTGATTTTAACCTTATATCTTATCCTTGTCACGTTCTAGTTGAGAACGAGTCCCACTGCGACTTCGTGAAGCTGCGCGAGATGCTGATCCGCACCAACATGGAGGACATGCGCGAGAAGACGCACGCGCGGCACTACGAGCTGTACCGCCGCCGCCGCCTGCAGCAGATGGGCTTCAGCGACGTCGACGCCGATAACAAACCCGTGAGTAACTGCTCGCTGCTTATGCTACCCTAGTACTTTGCTCGTCATAACTACGAGCTATACAGCCACCGTTATATGTATACAGCAGTCGACAGCAACAGAGCACGCCCACAGCAAGCCTAAAGTTACATTCGCTTACTTACAACACCTTAGTACTCAGTAGATCAACATATTCTTTCTCTTTCTACTTCTTGATCTTTTTACCATCCCTTTTGTAACTTCGCTAAATGTGCATTATTGTTGTTGTTTCAGGTATCATTCCAGCAGACGTTTGAACAGAAGCGTAGCGCGCACCTCGCTGAGTTGCAGCAGAAGGAAGACGAGATGCGGCAGATGTTCGTGCAGCGCGTTAAGGAGAAGGAGGCCGAGCTCAAGGACGCCGAGCGCGAGGTATGACTGCTGCTTTATGCTGCCCCGGTACCACAGTACTGGTGAACTAACTAAGTAATAGTAAAGTAGTAAGTAGTAGGGGTGAAGAGATTTCAAGCAGTGGACATATATATGTATGCGGGCAACTAACGAGCGTTCCATTGGCCCCGATAAAAACTATGATTACCGACAAAATGTATGACTAATCGTCGTCCACTTCTTTTGGCGGCCAGAGAGCGGCAGCAATAAATTCATTAAAAAAAACCTATCGTGCGAAAATTAATTAGGTACTTTTTTTTCCAGCTGCACGCTAAATTCGACAAGCTGAAAAAAGATCACACGGATGAGAAGAAGCGTCTCGAAGAGTTGCGTAAGAAGGTAGAGGACGAGACAATCGAGTTCAACCGGCGCAAGCAGCAGACGGCGCAGTCGCATCACACGCTCACGCTCGGCAAGAGCAAGAAGAAGTAGAGAGGACTGTTGACGCTTCTGTTTTATGGCCTCCTGGTACTACAGATACGTGTTTACACAGTTATTTTATTGATGGACGAGTAAATCGCACTAAGAAGATGGAGACGGAAGGTAATCGTTGCATTTTCGAATTTCTGTATAGAAAATTGACACTAATGAACGATCTAAACAAAGTAATTGATTGATAACCTCAGAGTGCAGTAGGTTTCTACCTACTTGCAATCGCGCTCTATGGTTTTCGCAGATTGTAGAACTGCTATTTTACTTGTCCATCGACAACTAATTTGAGTAGCAAGGAGTACCGCAATGTGTATGAAGTTGGTTGACAAGAATACGAAATAACCGCCTTACTTCTGTAGTTTCACAGCAACAACAGTTTGACTGGAAGCAGAAAAAAGTCTGTCTCTAGCATTAAAATTGCAGTTTCCAAGTCTCATTAGACATCATTTTTCGGTACACTAGACAGAGTGAAGGTTTGATCATATGTAATGTTTTCCGTTTGGATTGCTTCATCGTTTGCTGTAATGCCAGTGTTCAGTAGTTTCAGTATGGTTCCATAGCTTTTGTAAAATGCACTCCAAAAGCATCCTGTAATGTTGCGATGAACTTATTTAAAAATGTATGTTTAAGTTTAATTTTAAGTAAATTGGCCAAATAATAATATAAACCAATAATATCTGGTTTAAAATATGGATTGACTTACCAAATGTATTAAGATGAGATGAATATTAATTTAAGGAGGGTTGTGTTGCGAGATTGATCGAATACGCTAACTAGGCACTCAAAATACTAAATAGATTATGATGTAAATGTAATTTGAAATTTAATTTTCTTGATATGAATGAAGTTATTTTATGATTTTCAGCGAAATATGTATTTGGACTAGTTAACGTGCTCCCGGCGTTTTAAGGTTCAAAATCAAACATGCAGTTGTGTTTAAATAGTTTATTGCTTATAGTCGAGCCCTAGCATAGAGTAATGTAGACTTTATCACTATCGACGTAAGGGCACAGTTCCTTTGTACGTGACGATCATCATAAGCTTTTTTAATAAAGCAACACGTTTTTTAAGACTATTAGAAATAACAATCAGATTTTTATCAGTAATTGTTTAATTTTAGTGGATTTTATAATCGTTTTAAACTCGACGCTCTCTGCCGGCTCCTGTACCGGACCGCTACCTCGCGTGCGGTGCAGGCGCTGGGGGGCGCCGGTGTAATCATTATGTAATATCCTTGCATTTATTTGTTCATTCCTTTTATATATTTTTTATACTTATCATTAATATTTACCTATTTGAGGTATTTAATAAAATCGTGAGATCATACTTACTTTTACTTTACGCCAAACATTATAAGTATTTATTTTAATTACACTGAAGAATGTTACAAAATAGGTTGGACGGATTGAAACTTAGATTTATAAGTGTTAGCTGTGTGATTTATATTCAGCGACCTATGGGCTCTTTGCCCCTAAAACGTGCGGAATCGTTCAGCCGCCTCCGCCTTGCTCCGCTTAATAGAAAGCGCACCCTGACAGCTGACTGTACAATATCCAATAACGTCCACCACCAAATTTCCACTTCCGCGTCTCGTCACAGCATCTTCTGGCGTCCCGCGGAAATAAGTCGCAAATACATAAACTGCAACGAGGCAGTATGTGCTTTACCAAAACTACGCCGGAGCGCACGTGGAGTCAGCTTGTTCCCCGTACATAACCGGCACTGGTAAAACCAATGCAGGATTTGGATTAATTTAGGTTTAGGTTAGCCGCGAACGTGTTTGTTTTAATTTAGAAATAGTCTTTGTTTTATTTTAGAATGTTCTAGTAATGTAAAATAGTTATGTACGGCGAACAAGCGCTGGAGTCGTTCAAGAGTTAGGAGATTTGTTTATTTGCGAGCCTTACGCTAGGATTTGTTAGGGTTTGCGGAATTAATTACTTAAATTATGCTTATCTTTAAAACGGAACACCTACATAAAAGTAGGAAACGATAAGGAACTAAGTAGGTACAGTCAGCGACAAATAGTATGAACCATCCAAAGTGTTCAAAAAGTTCAGCACTCCATACTGTATCTATGGTGTACCGAGTTAATTGGCCGGCTTCAAACTGTATTTACGCGGTATTATGCGGGAGTGTGACGTCTAGTATCGCACGCACAGAGAATGGAGGACTACTTTTGGCTATCATAGTCTCCGGGTTCTAAAGATAAAAATATACATTATGTCCTTAACGCTTTAAAAGAAATACTACACGTCCACAACACAGCGTAGCGTGCCCTGAGAATGAAGTCAGCGTTGGAAGGCGTCACTGGTGCGTCCGGGGGGGGCGAGCGTGACGCGCGGGTGTCACACGAGCGACACGCGCAGCGGCTGCGGCAGCGCGTACGCCACCGGCCGGTACAGGCCCTGGTAGTAGGTGTAGCGGCGCCGCGCCGGCGTCACCGAGCCGCGCCCGCCCGGCGCCGCGGCCGGCGGCGGCGGCCGGCACTGCAGAGGACACATCAGGTGCTAAGCTAATCTGGGAGCCAAGGGTGCCACCAATGTACGTCCCGGAACACGAGTTGTGGACGTTCATTATTAGGTCGCGCATTTCAGGCCGTATATTGATCGCACCCAAAACTAATAAAGCCTGCGCCACATTATATATAGAAAGTGGCGAGGAAATGAGGCAGAGACGTATTGTGGCTACGTTCCATGTTAATGTCTAATTCGTCGTGCAAGGAAGGGTAAAAGCGACGACGAGTCCAAGCAACGAGGAACGGAAAAGGAGGTGGATTAGATATGTACTAATTTATGTTGAAAAACGGAAGCGTTGTGCGAGAGAGCATGTGTGTGGCTACTATCGGATTCGCACAACTCGGCAGCACAATGAGCAGGGGGCCGATTTTTGAAAGCACATGTGTGAAAATACCACTCAAAAGTAATATAAATCAGCTTAGGTATATCTTCAAAACTACAGATCTAAGCAAATGTTTGACTAGTTCACAAGATTAATGAGAGGCGTAAGTATCTTCTAACCTACTCGTCTTTAAAATTCAGCCCAATTTTTCACCACTTTCGAGTGGTATTTTCACACATGTGCTTTCAAAAATAGGGCCCCAGAGCGAAGTCAAAAATGTGTCAGTTACGTAAAAAGTAGCGCTCTCGCCGTCTACGGAATATTTCTAGTACGTAATTAAATTAAGTCGGTAAATAATTAACCGCCCTAATCATAGGGTGCAAACTAAAATGATCCTTAGTAAATACATTATGGAATTACTAACTCCGAACAACAGCACGTATATGAACTGGTTTACATTGTTACGAGTACAATGCCGACACCAAGCAATTAACCGCGAAACGATAGCACAAATTGTACTTACCTTACCATTACAACTCGCTGCGTCGCGTCAGCGTGCAATGCATTTGCTACAAGTGTACGATCATTTGATACAGAATACAGAATGTTATGATGAAAGCCTTACATGTGTTAGTTCTTGTATTATTAAGCGTGGTATTCAAGTATGGATGGCATGAGACAAACGACTACGACTACTCGTATGTCGGGCAGTGGTTCAGTCGGACGAAAGGCCGAGGAGCGCGTGAGCTGACCCCCAATGCAGGCGAACTGTGCCGCCAGTACAGCTGCTGATGTGTCCATGAGTCTGTACGTGCTCTGACTGCTGGCGCGGGCTGTCGGGAAGTTTGAAGACGCGCACACTTTTCGTTTTTGTTCAGTGGGGCAGGGCAATGTACAAATAAGTTCGATATTCTTTTTTACTATCTATTGGATTTTTTTTACAATTACAGATCATTTAGGTACTTTTCTAGCTAGTTCTGATGCTGGCTGCGCCCTGTTTCCATCTGTGAACGCATTGAAGTATCGGACTCTTTTCGGTAGAATAATTGCCATTGCTCCCGTTCTCCCACCAGTCTTCAGACCTTTCCGTAAGACTGGGGGTTGTTATCTAGTTTGGTGTAGATATGCAACTTAATTAATTACTAGCTGTTGCCCGCGACTCCGTCCGCGCAGAATTCGCTTATCGCTATCCCACGGGAATTATCAGATTTTTTTCGGTTAAAACTACCCTATGTCCTTCCCCGGGATTGAAACTATTACCAAATTCCATAAAAAATCTGTTGTGGTTTAGGCGTGAAAGCGTAACAGATAGAGAGACAATTAACTACTTTCGTACCTATATATATGATATTAGTGCTAAGAAATTTAGTTTTCGCTCATTGAGCTGTTTGAGCTGTTTCTGCTGCTGGCTGCGTCTTGTTTATGCAACTTTATTAATTTGCAAGTCCGTGGTGACCGTCGCATCCTTCTTAAAACTAGCTCGTATCTCTACGTGCCATGAAGCGTATGCCGCCATTAAAACTACAAGCGTGAATATGAAACGTTTATTATCAACCGCGATTACAGCAGCTACCTACTTACTCAGTAAATCTTTAATGTAGTAAAACTTGGCACAATATTGCCAGTAACACGTGGACGAAGTTAAAACTGTAAACTGGCGTTAACAATCATTTATTTATTTAAAACTCAGTGTAGATTTATGGGCGTTCTTATCCAAGTCTGGAATTTCTAGTTCGTTGTAATGTGGCTTGAGGAGGTAAATATCACTTGCGCGTATAATGATAAGCTCTCGATTATATTTTCATAAGTATTTAAGTATTTAAATTGCGTAATTTTTCAATGAAATCCTTAATAAAGTGCTTTTTATTATCGAACCCTGGAACTAGCATGACTAATTTTAAAATTGATTTTCTTCTTACCTAGCTAACTCTATCAATGATTTGTTCTAAATGATGAGGAAGCAGTGGATTTCATTCAGTTTTGGCGACCTGATTTTTGGCAGATAAAACACCAATTTTTTCACTAAGTTTACAGTATTTAGTAGGTATTTTTATCTTGGAAGCTCTGGTTCACTCAATAGAGCCTTTTTACTCGTTTAGAGCGACAATAGTGCTTCTATCTATCTAGTGTTGGTGCAAAAATATCTATCTTGTACGAAAATAGGGGATATGTGAGAGCTACCTACCGGCTACTTTTGTACCGTCGGAGTGCGAGAGGCCACTTTCGTGATGATCACTAACCTATCCTATTGTTAAAGCTAATGACAAAGCGAAAACAAAAATAAAAAAACTAAAATAAATATTAATTCTTACTTTATTATCAAATCATAGCAACACAAATGAAATTATCTATTTATGGCGGTTTACAAATTTCACTTGAACATAATATTAACTTAAATATCTTCAACATAATTCAAACACAAAATAATTATCAAAATAAAATATCAAATAATAAAGTAACCAGATTCAATGCAAATTAGGAATTAGAATGTAATTATAAAGTTACATCGCATCACGTCTCGTTATCGCTTTAGATCCAAGTGCATTATGACTAGGCCCGCCGCGCGCCGGCGCGCGGCGGCGGGCGCGAGACTCGACATTATTGAGTTAGGACATCTCAGGGCCGACTCAAACTGAAGGAAACGAAAGGCTCCCCGCAAGTCTTCAGCATAAATCGCACCTGAGTTTCGCTTACAAGGCTTATAACATACATACCGCCGCTTAACAACATAACGATTAATCGCTTCCAGCAACCACGTCACTAGTCCCCTAAGGTCAAAAGATAAAACTAATGGAATGAAGTTAAGAAGTTATCTCGGAGGAACCTCCCGCGGCGGGGGACTCCGGTATTTGGCTTTGATGTGGAGGAAGGGTTTCTTAGTGGAGCAGGAGTCCGCGATGGAGGCGGCCAGCGACAGCCGGATGCTCTCCTCGATGGCGGCCTGCGTGAAGCCGCCCGGCGCGGCCGCCGAGACGCTCTTGTGCAGCGGCCGCGGGGCCGGCGTGCTCGTCGCCAGGCTCATGCTGCGCGTCTTCTTGGCGGCGTTGAGCTTCTCGGTGCCGCAGAACGGCTTCCCGGTGTCGTGGTCGGGCGTGGAGGCGAGGCTCTGGCTGCGCGCGCCGCGCGGGGGGGCGGCGCGCGTGGGCGTGGCGGCGGCGCTGGCCGGGCGCGGCGCCGCGCGGAGCCGCTCCGTCCCGCAGAGCGGCTTCTCGGGCGCCAGCGCCAGGCTCATGCTCCTCGATTTCTTTGGGGCCCTAGTAGGCGTGGTCGTGAGCGATTTTCTATGTTCTACTGGCGGGGTCTTGACAGATCTAGGCTGCGCGTGCAAGGTGCCAGGCAGGGATTGCTTTCGAGGGCGCGGCTGTTCGGTTTTGAGAGGCAGAGTGAGAGAGGATCGGACGGTTCGAGTCGGTTTGGGAGTGGAGGTGCGGCGTTCGTGAAGCGGCGAACTCTTCCCGCTGCTAGCTTTGCTGGAGGCTCGAGTGTTGCCGCTCCCGGGTTCGGGGGAGATCGCGCCGCAGAGAGAGGAAGCTTTGCTGTTGACGGGGGAGACGGTGCCGGCGAGCGAGGGTTCTTTGCTGAGCGAGGCTTTGCTGCTGGCGGGGGAGACGGGTTTGCGGGGGATGGGCGAGAGCTTGCGGAGGTCGTCGTGCTCGGTGCCGGAGTCCGGGTCGGCGGGCGCGGGCGGCACCAGCACGTCGCGCCGGCCCTGCGTCACCAGGCGCACCTGGCACGGCTCGTGGCGCGACAGGAAGTGCTCCAGCGTGTCCCAGCCGCCGCCCACGCGCACCATCATGTGCCGCCCCTTCAGCAGCTGCGGACGTTAAACAAGCATATATTAAGCCTGACCATGTTCCTGAAATCCATTCAAACATAAGATAATTTAGCAGTAAATTGGCTCCATGAAGATTGTAAATTTCTGCCCCGACGTCAAGATATAATACCTCGAAATTTATTAGTAAGACCTCACACCGTGTGTAAACTTGTCCTTAACAAAATATGACACAAGATACTAGTACAGGTGCCACGCTTACCCTGATGAAGACGTTCCTCCCGGCGATGTTGTAGCGGCCCTCGCCGACCTTCTTGACCTTCAGCAGCCGCGAGCAGCGCCCCGCGCCGCAGCGGCAGCCGCGCTCCAGCAGACGCGTCACCAGCTGCACCTGCACGCGACAAAGCTAAGTAAGATCAACGGTGTCCTGAGAAGATAACACCAACAGGAACCTAAGTCAAACGTCAAAGAAGGGTTCCAATTGGTTGCAATCTGTTGGTAATTTTTTTGGTTATGTGATGATGTCTGGCAACAACAGCGCTTGCGGTTAAGGCACATTCTTTTCCCGAGAATAATGAGGGATCGCTGGCCCGTGCTACCCTTCTATAAAGAAAGGCGACTGAATGGATTGTGCAGGGTATTATGGCGAGTTACCCGCTTGTCGAGCTCGTTGGTGGGTTTGAGCGGCACGTCGGAGTCGGCGCTGTCCAGCGAGCCGGCCGAGCGCGTGCTGTGCGCGTCCGTGTCGTCCGCGCCCTCCGCCGCCTCCGTCTGCGTCGACACTGCAACACGCACTATAGTAAAGTCTCCACGGATTTTAATGTATCTCGTATCTCCTGTTCTCCTGGCATAACGCGAACGCATGAGGCAGCGGTTATAGCTAAGTATAGTATAGCGCGATTTTGAAAAATATCCTCCTCGATAATAAAGAGACTCAATAGAAGTCTAATGTGAGGTGAATTATCTAAACATGTAAACTTATCTAAGAACTTACTCTCATTTGGTTCCGGTGTTGTCGGTGGCGGGTCTGTTTTGGACCTGGAAATAATTTACAATCATACTTTAATCGAGGTGTTTCCGAAGAACTATTAGCCATGAGCATTTAATAGCGAAAGACTGACGGGCATCCTTTGTCCTTTAGTCTCACATATTTTCAACTGTACCTATCAGCTATCAGATAGAGGTGCAGATGGAAAAATTCGAACACTTACCCACCTGCTATGAGTGGTGTTGAGTAAAGCATGCATCTCGGATTGATCAGGTTCTAGGTTCGATTCCCGGCCATAGCTTTACTTTTTGGATTTATCCATATGTTATGGTTTTCAGTATTGTTCACACGGGTAAACCGTAAAAATAAACACAAAAATCGGGAAGTAAAATCCTCGATTCATTCGAGTCTTACTTGTGGTCGGGCAGCGGTGAGACGTCGCGGAACTGCCAGGCGCCCGAGCAGGCGGAGTCGAGGCCGGAGTCGCGCTCCTCGGCGGCGATCTCGCGCTCCAGCGCCACCAGCCCCGGCGGCTCCAGCCCCACGCGCGTCGCCAGCCGCGCCAGCTCCAGCAGGCACAGCACCACCTGCCGCGGCTGGTTGTGCAGCACTGGAACAGAGCTCACGCTGTTGGACGCTGGCGTGGAGGTGTCGAGGAACACCCCCATACTTAATTCTAAAGCATAGATTAAACGGTCCAAATATTATAATTAACATACCTAATAATCTTTCTTAGCTTCTCTTATGTTACAAGGTTGGCACTTAATGATTTAATTAAAATACTTCACTACAACTGCATATTAGAGCTAGGCAAGTAAGCAATATGTCATTCATACACAATCGTGTTTAAATTAATTGAATGCGAGCGATTCAATTAGCTGAGTTAAGTTGATAGAATATACACATCAAGCCGATATTGTTAATCAGATATTTGACCTTTATAGGAGGTAAGCTTTTGTGATGTTAATTAACTGATAAGCGAGTCACGACTCCAGACACAATCTTGCCATGGCTGCGGCACTACACTATAACAATACTAAAACGGATAAAATCATGGATTATACCAATTTAGTGTACACAAAAAGCTCCAGCCTAATACGGCATGATAGTATTCCTAGATAAATCTCACATTTGTGGAGGTGTTTGTGTTATTTGCGAGGCGATACGTACCCAGGTCATCGCTCTCGAAGAGCAGGTTCTCGTGCACGCCGATGTCGCGGCAGAAGGAGAGGAAGTTGTCGGCGTTGTCGCGCGAGAAGAAGCTGCGGCGCGCCGCGCGCTGCCAGCAGCGCCCGCGCACCGGCGGCACCGGCTGCCCGCACACAACAGTTACGTTACCCACACAGCAGTTAAGTCAATTTACTGAACCAGCGAAACGTCTGCGTTCAGCTTGGGCCAAAGCTGGCTGCATGTTTTCCCCTACAGCTACAGGACGCATTTCTCAACCGATTCTCGTCAAATTTTGTGAGCAGGTTCGGTAATTACAATGTTTTTGTTGATTCAGTTTATGAAAATCATTTGAAATGGCGACTCATGAGGGTGACATCATAAGAAATACAGCAATTATGAAATAACTTCTAAAAAATGCGTTCATCATCACTACATATTATAAAACAAAGTCGCTTTTTCTGTCCCCAAATCCGTATGTGTGCTTATATCTTCAAAACTACACAACGGATTTTGATGCGGTTTTTTTAATAGATAGAGTGATTCAAGAGGAAGGTTTATAGTGTATAATACATGCATGATATACCGTGCGAAGCCGGGGCGGGTCGCTAGTGAATTATATAGAGTACCTACCAAGCTAGCAGAAGCGGGCAGGCGTACTCACCCCGTCGTAGAGTCCCTTGTCGGCGGCGGAGCGCGCGCGCTCGTGGATGACACCGGCCAGTTGGCACAGCTCCGCGCCGTTGTCCAGCGCGTCCAGGAAGTTGTCGCCGGTCAGGTACGTGATGCCTGCAAGGACAAGGAGAACAGGACGATTTGTTAATAATTCACACCATTGCGTGCTTAAAATTGTCTCACAGACGAATCTCACAACTAAAAGCCATAAACACGGTCGGATTTTCAAAGCTGGCCTTTCATAGCGGAAGCTTAGACGGCTAAACACCTTGAGTTCCATCTATCCTACATCTGGAGTCTGGAGATTAATTATATAGGCCTAAATATTCACAAAGCTTCTCTATTCTAATAGGTACCTACAACATAGCGTAGTTTGAATTATAACGCTTAATCCAAAAAAAAAACGCATCAGAAACAGTTAATTACGTTTGGTTATGGTTATCGCTATCATACAAAATAAATTAAAAGTGAAGAAAAAACTGTTAGCCGTTGTGTTTACACAGCGCGTCGTAAACGTCACGTCACGAGCGGCGCCCGCGCAGCCGCCGCGCTGTGATCGCTGCAGTTGTTTGCACAACACTGCACTGACCTGGGTCACTTAAATATTCCTTTACTACTACTTTGCCTGTATCATCACCACGTCATAGAGTAGCTTATATAGTAGGTAGTTACAACGTTACAAGTACCTATGCTTATATAGTTTCGTCGTCGCCCATACCTGTTGGGAGATATGATCTGCATACTTTATGTAAAGTATAAAAAAACGACTAGGTACTCTTAAATAATGTGATATATCAATTTTGATTATATCAATTCAGCGCGGGTCAGTGAATGAATGCCTAACTACACTTATCATGTAATACACCACTAGCTTACCTCTAGGTATCTGTGTTACACTGACCAACTGCAAAAAATTGATAATTGCGCCAAATCTATTTCTAGTTGCATTCCGATTATTCACAACGGATTCTTGTCGCATATTTTGTATCGGTGGCGTGGCGCTCTCATGCAGGAAGGGTGTTCGTACAGTTCTACGCATTGTATGAATTACGAATCCGTTACGCGCTTGCCCGTTTGTTGCGATGCGTGCGCGCTGCGCTACGGCGCATGCGCGGCCCCGTTATACACAGATCACTTAGTACTAAGTAATTCTGTCATTTTTTTACACTTTTTCTAATAAATACGAGTATATACTTAACAGCGTTACAGCTTACTCAAGATCTACAGCTGTTAAAAAACCAGTGCTGGGGCTCTAGTTGGCTCACTTTGAGATCTGTTTGATAGGTGGGGCGTACGCAAACACAAGAACTTTTAATACATAGTACATACAAGAAATAATTGCCTTTAAATGCTCTGCATATACTCTGAAGAAGCATGCATTGCATTGTTCCGTTGCACAACACAAGAGGACGCAACACGACGTACCAGTGGGGCCTCACTCTTAGGCTCGAAGAAGTGATAATTCAGAAAACAAAATTGACAGATAGAATAAACATTTTTGGAGGAGACGGAACCAATCTTGATGTTCGTTAATTGAGCCCTTAATCATCTGATTTACACTGCATCATGATCGGTCTGCAAAGTGGACTTATCCTTACTAATATTATAAATGTGAAAGTAACACTGTCTGTCTGTATGTTACGCTTTCATGCTTATGTATTATGCTGAGTGGGGCCCATTTTACACCATATCGGTACTATTCCTAAGTATATTGTATTTCTTCCTATTATAATTGTACGTGTATCGAATATGTGTAAATAAATGTTTCTCTCTCTCTCTCTCTCTCTCTCTAAACCACTGAATCGATTCTAATGAAATTTGGTACGAAGTTAGTTTAAGTCCCGGAGAAGGACTAGGATAGTTTTTATCCCAGAAAATTGAGTAGTTCCTGCGGGATAGCGATAAGCGAACTCTGCGCAAACGGAGTCGCGGGCAACGCTAGTAGCCTATAAATAACAAAATTGCAGCCACATTTTGAAACTCCGCTCTAAACAGACCAACGCTAAAGTAAATGTCATTAGAAGGAAATTGGTCCAATGCATCGATGGCAGATAACCCCGGTTAATAGAGGTGCAGCAATTACGCGCGGCCGAACTTTCACGAGCTGCGCGCGCGCCGCTCCCGTGACCCGCGACCCGCCATTGTACGCCGCGCAACAAGATCATGCGTCATTTTTGTTTTCCTTAAAGGTTTTTAAGGTGTACTTCCGGAGCAAGCGACGACGCTAAACCGCTGGGACAGTAACGCAGCAATAGACCGACGTGATCCTTGTGTTATTTAATGTTTGTTAGTTGTTATATGTATGTTAACGCTTTGTCGCAGTATCAGTATCATTGACGCGACGGCTTTGCTTTGAACTCCAGTATGACCAGTCTCATGTCTCTTGCGCGTTTATTTTTTTGTTTCAGTAAATAAACTTGGCCTATAGCATGTAGTGACATGCTGGCATGGAACCACAAGACTTAATTAGGTGTGATAAATGACCAGCTAGATTACTTACTTATTAAATTATGTTGTGCTGTATTTACTCGGAGCCGCAGCCAGTTTACTTTTAATTACAAGAGTCCCTTTCCATTGTCAGATATCAACCAAATTGTAAGCCATTGCTTAAAAAAATCGAGTAACGTTTCCTTATCAGTGGCTGTTTACAATAGCGGGCTGGCGCGGCGCCGGCGCTTGCGCAACGCGGCCTAATCGGCGGCCGCGCAGGCCGCGCGGTCAAGGGGCGGGGCGCCCGTGGGAAAGCGACAATACCCTTACACTGTTAGTGGTGACACACGGAGCGTCGTCGCAGGGAGATGACTGCTTGTGATCCTTCACAAATACGTTGCTGAAGGGGTTGTGTGTGTATGATAGCGACCCGTATAATTAAAACTGGCACATACACCCATTACACAGCCTATTAAATATGCGACAGTATGCGTCGTTACCTACTTTCAACAGCTTAAAAGAGATTTTCAGAAATTAAATATCTGTCAAAAGAAGCATTCGTTTTGTCAGAATAAGGGAAGTACCTTAAAAGTACCGCTAATACCACCCGGCACGTTTCGCTATGTCTTATGGTTTTGGATAATCAATGAGTAATAAAATGGTCGCCGCCAGCCAATTTCCTCGTCTTTGTCTCGCGGTCGTCAGCCATGCAGCGCCATCCATTGTTCGACAAAATTTTATCAACCTTTGACCATTACTTCCTCAAAAAAACTATAAGTTACCGCTATGGATATACAATACCAAGTCTCGAGCTACGAGTAGTAGTGGGTTCGACGGGATGCATGGACGGATGTTATTTCTCTTTATTTAATGAAAAAAATTACTGAACGGATGTCTTTGTTTATTACCTGATTTAACACATTGAATTTTTTTATGCCGGAAATGTGAATAGGTCCTGCGATTATAGTAATTAACAAATTCCTTAAAGACAGACGCGGGCATCAACTAGTTTGAAATGTACAATGTATGGTTTTCTATTTACTTATTGGCTGTTTTGTTTTATACACAGAGCAGCAAAAGTAAATGGCTAATTAATTAACTAAGCTTGTCCTAACACATGATAAATTAGCGATGTAATTGCATATATGTCTCGTTCCACTGCATTCTGCACATGTCGCGATGTGGCAACGCCTCTGACGAAATGCAGCGCTAGATAGATAACTTAAATTCTAACTCAAACGACGCTAATCCTTATTTTCTTCAAACTAAGAACTAAAGTAAACTATGCTACTCGTGTTTAAATGCTTAACGTAACATTTACCTAGTTAAAAGCGCCGAGTGCACTCGAAAAATGCTCTGATTAAATGTACGCCCGCAAAAACGAACGGAAGCAGTAATCTCATTTTTACGAGTAACGTATTGCGCAAAAAGTTCTAAAATAATCTGGATTAGTAGGCATTTAGATTACTATCTTGAAATTGTGTTACAAAAGTGACCTTTAATTTACATAACTAGGAATTTTAGTTACAATGCAAAAATTATGACTTTTATTGCAGTTTAACATTTTCTTTAGGGATATATGTAGATGTGATTTCTGTATGTTGTGTATGTAACATTTTTTTTCGTTCTTTGATTTTACAATGACACTTATTAGCACATTAATAACATAGTTATTGTTATACCAGGATCGCAGAAGCACGTCTGCACATAATAGGCTGCATGTAATGTCCAGAGGCCGGACTTTAATCTTGTTAGAGATGGCATCGACTTCTGCAATAAGTAGATTATCGAGCTGCAACCTCGTGCTTCGCTGTCGATCCCCTTTACACCTAACAATGTAGGAATGCAGCCAGGCATGTACCTAAACGTACAAATATCTTTTGTATTCCTTGTTTAAATTAACATTTGCAAGGAATACCTACTCGTAAGTAGGTATCGATGCAAAGTATGTGATTTTTATGTCCACGGGTTTATACCGGCGTTGATGAGTAAGTAAATCAGGGGCCTTACCATGACGTCTTTATGCGATTCAATTCCGATTCAGTGTAGGTTCGCTCGCTGTGAGATCCATAGTAAAAAAAATGAGAGCTAAAACCTGAACTGAATCGGAATTGAATCGCATTAAGACGTCATGGTAAGGCCCCAGAACTTAGTTCTGCTATATAATTTAATCTCTTTCGTTCGACATACATACCTACATAAATCACGTCTTTATCCCTTACGGGGTAGAGAGAGCCTAAGGTAACAACACCTTAAAGGCATGATTGTGGGCGTATAGGTGGAAAGTGGTAGGTCGGTAAGGTAATGTACCTGTTTTCCACGACTTGACTTCACTATGTCGCGGAGATGGCAAAGTAAAGTCTTTCGAACACAGCGTCCATTTATGTAAGTCGACACTAAAGTTCAATAACAATTTTTGATTAATTATACAGGTTCTGCACATTAGAGTTATGTAATGAACATTTTTTGTAGTAAACAATGAACTCCTTGCAAAGAAGACAATGGTGACAAAAACATAACGTTTTAATTAGTATTGAATCATTTGGCGAAGGCTTTGTGGATTGTTGAGCGTGAAGTAACCACTATGTGCAAGCCTTGCATGACGGAATGCTGTTACAACAAGCACGAGCCGATGCTCTCGAAGTGGTTCAGACCCTAAAGTCAAGTCAACACTCGGTATGAAACGTTACTGAAGCAGTTAGAAGAGTGCTAGGATATCAGAAAGCTCAAAGCGGTATGGATTCATTGAGCGAAGATATGAGACAGGAAGACGCTTTGCGTGGAGACCACCCGCGGTCGAGTCACAGAGTAAATAAATACCCCACAGACACAAAATCAGGTGCGCTATGACACGTACATTACTATACATAGTGTGAGTGAGATTGTCCACTGGCTGTGTGCATCGTTACATACGTAATGGTATTCGTATAGCCGTTGGTATGAATCTCTCTCTGTTGTTGGAATTAATTTAGTCTGTAGTCACAGTCCGTCAAGCCCACCCAGCAGCACCGAACTTTACATCAACACCTGTTCAAACCTTATGGGCTCGGTCGCCAGTTGACTCATCTGCTAATTTATGTCTTTAATTATCACCGGTTGTGAAACCATGTTCGCTCGAACCATATCGCGACGGCTACTCCATTACTTCTTAAAATTGCAATTTAATCAGCATGTTTGCATCTACGCGACGAGGACTCATCGCAGTTATCATTTAAAGCTGCTGTACTCGTATAAATTATACGAAGCGCAGACCACACGCCGCCGGTACGGTGTCGGGGAATCAACAGGCAACACCATGCTTTAATTGCTATGCAGTCCAATGAGAAAAACGAAACTTCTCATACAATATTTCCCAGCGATTTTACATTTGAAAATCTTAACGAGGCAAGACGAGTGAATAATTAAATGATTGCAGTGTTTAGTGGAGAAACGCCGCGGGGCGGCCGACTGGCACTTCAATAATGCGCATGCGTGCGATCTGCGCGAGCCCTCTACTTTGCTTACAGTTATTAATTACGATTTACCTTTTTCAATAACGCTGTGCGTGGGCTATTTATGTAACTTGAACAGAGCGTGGAAAAGTATAGATAGTTCATTCATACCAGATACACAACTCGCAATATTAAGTATAGAAAACGACCTTTCCCGTGAGAGCAATAATATTCCAACTCGTTCCACTTGTGGTTTGGATCCCTCGAACAGACGCGGCAGCGGCCATAAATTTGACGCTGAATTGTGCGTTATTGTAACGCTTGTATTGACTAAAATAAACAGTTAGCATAAATTTGTTTATCAAAATAGCGATACGAAACTATATTTAATTATGATTTGCAAACAAACCATAATAATCGCAATTTCCCTGCGGCTGCCTGGTAATGAGCGCAGGTCTGATAGCGATATAATATAATTATCGTATTGGTACTTAATACGATTTTTATGTCAAAAAAAACAGGATTATTTTTTTTCTTTTATTCAAAGTAAACATTCTGTTAATGCAATGCTTGACAGAAGAGTTACTAATTGCGGGTCTAACGTAATTTGGAGCGGAACCATAACCAACTGTTTCATAATCATTATTCATGGCGAAGTGCGCGGGCGGCGGCGGCGCAGCGTCTGAACCACAACAATTATTGACGACGCCACTATACCATCCTGATTACTTTGATTCACATATACGCACCAAAGCATATCACTTATGTATGAAGTAATCTTTCTTTATATGCTTACCGCTCAACTACCTGCTTTTAGTAGAGACCATGACACACATAAAGTTTCCTTAATAAACTACTACTTAGAGTTCTTATCCGAAATTTTAGGCAGTTAAAGAAAACAAATTGTGCGATTTAATTAGGTTTAGTATGCACTTCGATTATGGATTGTAACTGGTTCGTTTGATAGTGTCGTCACATCGCAGGCTGCAGCGGCGCCCGCGCCGGCGCGCGGTGTAACGGGCCGCGCACTTCGTATTCAAATCGAGTTTATTTATAATAAATAATAAGTGGCAAGGGAGCGCTGCGCAAGAGAGCGCGGACGAGCGATTTTGATTATTAATATCACAATAATAATAAAGATCAAGTGTTGTGAGGATTTCAGGAGAACCGTTATCCAATTGACTGGTATGTAACTTTGTTACAGATTTGCTCTGGTGATAGGAACATCATGCATTACAAAAAAAAAACTAATAATTACTAGAGTTTTGAAATTTGGCACACAAGTAGGGAAGCATAACTGTTGAAAATTAATTTAAGGCTTTTCGAAATTCGCGGGCAAAAGCTCGTTTAAAAGTATTTGTATATTATGAAAATATTTAGCTGAAGCAAAAGCTCGAAGTCCTGCTGCTCGAGCATCTTGGGTCGTCATCCCCGCGCCCGCTCCCGCCGCTGGCCGGGCCCGCGGTAATGTATGCTCGCCGCGCCGTCTGCGCGTACGCAGCGCAGCCCGCCGCGCCAATAATAGACGCCATTATAATTAGCTGCCTGACCCGTGACTCAGGCATTTCGCATCCTTTAAAATATGGACCGACTATTATTCTAATTATCTAAATTCCATTTGCATAGGGGTGTCAAAAATGTGACATGGAAAATATAGCTACTGGGGACATCAAAGAAATCTTGGGTGCAAACTATCACCATCCAAAATGTTTCCCTTATATCGAAGTTTTCTTTGCTCGTTCAATTAAGTACTGTTTAGTCAGGCGTTACTTTTCGGTGATCATGGCATGCAAAACAAATGTAGGTACTGTAAAGATTCCTTTTTACTCTTTATGGAATTCTAAACTCAAACTTTTAAATATTCAAATTTAAAAAGTAGAATTCGAAACAAGGAGAAAGTCAAAGTCTGCTTAGGGCTTCCGATGGAAGCAGATGTATTGTTTAAATAACTTAAAAAGATTATGACGAAATATCAATCTAAAGTGCATTTTCTTTTATAATTTTAAATAGCTACACCGTCTCGTTTTTAGTAAGTGCCTCCTCAAGGCAGCCCTACATACACAAGAACATTCAACGCGACGCGAGTGGTTGCATAACTCTCGCAGTAAAGTAAAATTCATTCCATTTCAGTGTTCAATTGTTTTTCTTTCCATTTAATTTGGGTCCTACCTAAATAATTAGATATGCAATTGTTCTGTTTGTTTACATGTCCGCTTCACGCGATGCGGCTGTCGCTCGGCACGTTATGTTATGACACTGTACATAATTTTCACGAATGAAACATCCCGGTCTGTCGCGGGCGATTTCCCAGAGAGAAGCCTCGGAACAAAAGCCGTATCAACCACTGCACGTGTCAAATAAATACTAACCCTATCTCAAGGACGTATAGCCCTGGTTTCACGGTAAAAATGTGAGTAGCAATTGTCTCCTCATGTGAGGCATGATGGCGTGTCGTGACAGGCATCGGATTAGAGCAACGCGCGGGATTAAACAATTTGTTTGTCAGTGCTGTGTTGTGTGAGATCGCTGCTTTTGATGTTTGTGTGAAACTTTCTCTTGCTAGTGAAGTGCAAGGATGAAGTTTGGTGAGAGGTGATTTATTCATGAAAGGGATCGACCGCCGAAAATTTCATGTGAATATAAGTTCCAAAGACACAACTACATACACCCTATTGCTTGAGTATAACGTGATTGAATAGTTATTTTTGCACATTTTTTCACGTATTTCATTTTCCACGAAGCTTATTTGACTATCGAATGTCTAAGTTGCGATTTAGCTCAGCATTGTCTTTATTGGCAAATATATTAATTATTGATCAAACCCAGGGCTACCTAGATGAGTCAGCCGTGAGTCAATCCAGGTGCGAATCTAATGTATTATTAGGTTTTCGCGGTGATTTGTAGGCGACGGGTGTCAATGAGCTAGATCGCGCAAATCGCAAATCCGCCTTGCGCGTGCGCTGCTGAGGCCACACGCCGCAGTCCACAGACACTCAAACAGATACGTTATATCAAAAAGTTCTCACTAAGTTGTGTTAACGAACTACATAGCTTGTCGTTTTTTTTTCTAAACAAGTGAGTGAGTTAATCTAAAATTTATTCTCAACTTTTCTATTCGGCCAGCAAGAACCAAGACTAATTAACTGAGCTAGAATGTAGGAAATCCATAGGTACAACAGATACTAAGATCACGATGAGGTCTCATTAGTCATTACATCGTCTAGTTAATGCAAACATTTTACCATTGCAAGCAATCCTAACGTCAAGTTAGCAATTTACTCATGACCTGAGCATAAGCCACAAATAAGAAGAAGAATAACAATTTACTTCTTGTTAAGCCCGCGTCGCTACAAACCTTTAATAATAAGTATAAAAGTTATGACTGTTGGAAATTCAATCTCGTGATCAGTCTGTCCCTAGCGGGTGCGCGGCGCGTGGGCAGCGAGGCGACGGATCCAGAGTTAGTCGCGGATATAAAAGGCAAAGAGCCCTTTTCTGAATTAAATACGAAAGGGATGCTCTACGTTCGATCTATACTTACTGGCTCGAATTTGGGTGACCAGTTGCTAAACTCTAGCTACTTGTAATAAATGTGTACTCACTTCTCCTTCTCACTTGTCTCGTTTCTTTTTTGTCAATGTCAATCAAATTTCTATATAACCACATTGGACGGGAGTGACGTAATATTTCGAATTTTTGGCAAGATTTTGTTCGGTGATACGTTGTAAAAACTTAAAACAATATTACAGAAGTGTGCTGTGTAGATGTGTGCTGTGATAAAATTCTTAAATAGTAACTAAAAATAGGCACAAATTATATAGGAGCATCAAATCCTTCGCAGTTTTATTATCTCTCATCAGTTTGTCTACACGTTGCTCGGTGCTTCGGTCAGCACAGCAGAAAAATGTGCCTCGTAAGCTTAGCAGAAGCCAACAACCGTCGTCAGTGATTAGTGGTGCTAGGTGGTGCGCGCGCGCATGTCACGGCGACACCTCGAGGACCGCGACGCGGCTGATTTACGCCGATGCGCGGACGCGGTGATCGATGGCTCACTCGCACTGGCACTGCCATTTTCGGAATGAGGCCAGCAGCGGCCAGAAATTGTTTTTTTGTGGAATAATACATAGGTCAACTGACCTATCAACAACTGTTGATAGTAGTTTTTGTCTGAGACTTCTTTCGCGTAGAATCCTGATCCCACAGGAACGGGAGAGCCTTTTATTTCAGAGATATAGCTAATTGGTAAAAGGATACAATTAACAAACCAATTTAAACCAGTTAGTAGGTACTAAAATTCGTCCAATTCCGTTAAGAGCCGTATGATTGTATTAAATTTAACGAGTATGGATTATGCTTAGAAATATTTGATGAAAGCAATATTTGTTGTTAAGGTCCAATTAATTAATTAAGTATGTGATAGCGGTTGTATCTTGGTTACTTTGGCAGTGTTTGCATTTACTTTTTTATCTAATTAATATTATTATCATAATTGAAGCCTACTGATAAATTATTTTATAATTAATACCAGTTTAACTTTGTCAAACAATATATTATTATATTGTTAGCAATAGCTGCTGATAATGGTAAATAATGGTTATTTTCTACTTTTAATCTACGCACTACTTTATTTGTTTATTTGTAGTGATGTCCACGTGGGACATAGCGTGTCGTGGGCGTCTATTATAACATGCTCGTAATTAACCGATAAACAACCATATCGATCACCGGAATGGCGACAAACACTTTTTACGCTCTTCATTAGCACAATGCGGTCATAAGTTATAAAAACATGTTTGCCCGCAATCTGGCGGCGCCCACGCCCCACGCGCGAGGCGCAAAAACCTGGCCGATATGGAGCGATGATACAAGCGCACATTACAGCCTATTGTTGCAGGTTGGGTTTCTGCCAGACCCAGAGGCCCAGCTGACCATCATCATCATCACCTCCAAGCTACATACTACTACTAGGCTACCATGGCTTGTTTAGCTGCCATAGTAGCTGAATAGCAGCTGATCATAGGTTTAGTCAAAAATATTTAAACGTCTGATGACACGGACGGAACCAGAGGTTCACACAATGCACAACGAACTCCACTACATATGAGACGCGGAGATCATGTAACAAAAATGCTGGGATAAGCGAGGGCATTTAGCAGATATTAGGCGGTGCAGGCGGTGGCGACGCTCCATAGAACCTTTCTGCTTAATGTTAATACAATAGTTGATGTAAGTATCACGTGTAGAAGTACAAATTATGGTCGATCCAGCTGTTGCCCGCGACTCCGTCTGCGGAGAATTCGTTTATTGCTATCCCAGAACTAAGCAATTAAACGAACGAGATAAAAAGTAGCCTATGTTTTAAACTAAGGTACCGGCTATCTCCGTTCCAAATTTGATCCAAATCCGTCGAGTCGTTTCAGCGGGAAGAAGAAACGAAATACGCACTTACACACTCATTCACGTCCTCACTCACAAACTTTCACATTTATATTATTTAGGTAGTTAGTTCAATCGACGGCTTAGTTAGAGGTTGACTTTGACTTACCGATGGTCTTGTTGATCCAGTCAGCAAGGTCCTCTTGCAGCGGGAACAGCTGGCGGGCCTGGGAGTACAGGATCTTCTCGCGGTAGAAGTCCTCGTCTTCCGCGCTGGGCGTCTGCGCAGCCAGCGCGCAGTCCGCCCGCTCGTAGCTGCTGCTCTTCTTCCTGTTCACCACCACCTCCCCGTGCCCTGTGCTCCGTTCCTCCTCTTTGCCATCTAAGTTCTTCACGTATTCGAATGCGTTGGTCCGCTCGAACGCATTGAAGATGCGGTCGAAGTTCCCGCTCAGAGGACGCTCGAAAGCTTTAGGGTCCACGGTAGGTGACGTCACGGGGCCCCACGACGACCGGCTCCCAATGGCCGTGGGCCCGCACCGGTAGTATGCCATTGTGCCTCCCTTATCTGAAACAAAATATACATCAACATTAATCGCACGATATTTCATGTGACATCCAAAAAAGACTTCGTTCAGCAACTTGCAATCATAGTTAGTGAACTATTGTGTAAGTTTAAGTGCTACACTGTCGTTATATTATACGACACACATGACAAAGATGAACGTCGCGAAGTATAACGAGAGATATTGGTTTTTGCTCGATGACATAACCCGCTTTAATGAGTTGTTAATGGCTGTCGTTGTGCCATGGTCGGCGTCGCGGACTCCGCCGAGCACGGTCGATCGTTCCGGACAACGTGTAAGCGATTTTCGGCAGAAACCCATTAACGTTAATATTAACAAGCTGACAAGGGCCTCATTGTTCCACAAATCCTCGCGCTGATGGAGTCGATGCGAGGCCTTCAGCTCCGCCAGACTAATTAACCGGCAAGGCAACCGATCTTTTTGTTGGACCGCGCCAACAATGCCAGGTGCTAATTACGAGATGTGGTCTTCGTTTCAATTTCTTTTGCGAATAGCAAAACTTCCTCGCTGTGAAGTGTAGCGCTGTCTATACAAAATATTCTACACTATTTTGGTGGCAGACAGTCTAGCCAAATGCAGTTTATTGATTCGACCGAAACCCATTCATAACTCTAATCCACTCTCCTTGCAAATAAAACACGAGACCGAATGGATAGCGGGCTGCATTGCGGATAATGATATCGCTAGCTAATCATATTAGTTCAATTTAGCTTCAGGAATTTGAAATTCGTTGTTCGTTACAGAGTTTGCTAACGCAAATTGATAAGCGTGTTCTGCCTAGCCAATTAATTCATCCGCGCGTTTGCGGCGCCATAACGAGGAGCTTATCGCCTGGGAATTCCGGGCTTAATCAGCTAATCGGTTCCCGAGTCCTGCCCCATAAGGCGAGCCTGGGCCTTGAACCCGCGGCGCCATATACGCTGCGCACGCGGCGGCCACAATGGCGCAGATTATGTAAATGCGTCGAGACAATGCGCCGCTCTGCGGACGGCGGCCGTAATGAAGATCACGGCTTAGAGCTTGTGCTCTTTAATCTGCCGGCTCTTGCAAAAGATGATAGATTATATGACCGTGGTCCTTTTTTGAAAATGCGCCTTATGCATCTCCGCGCTCGGGGCAGCACGAACGGAGGTATGACGGGCTCTCCAACTCGCCGCTGCCTTCCCTATGGAAGGAGGGGAGAGGCCTACCGTCTTAAAACACACACGTTCCCTCCAGGCCTTGAACTGCGGGCGTTGCGGGCGCACTACGGTGACCACCGCGACGTCCACTGGCCGCACCGTTGAATGCGGGTTCCGGATATATATGACCGTGGTCCTGGGGCTTCATCGGACGGACTTCAATGGTGTGAACTATTGTCAAATTTAAAACGATTTCTGTTCCATTTCGCGTCACAACTTGCTTCTAATCGTATTTAGTAAGTACCTGGGCAGGTCATATTTTTGAATTAAGCGATCTTTCTTTCGCGTTGGATGTCGATAACCAGCACATGATGCAAAGCAATTTTATATTTAAATCCGCTAATTCTTATACACTGCTCGCAACAATTATTGACATTGAAATCGAAAAGATCTGACAAAATAGACGTCCACAAAAATTCTATTGCTCTAATACAGACATGCTTACCTCCTCAGCAGTTCATATGCCCTTAGCTCTAAATATCGTGGATATACCTACTAAGGCATCACGTAACTCACGTGAGCCGCTGCAGCGCGTCGTGCGCCGGCGCCTATTGTCCGCGTGCGCGTGACTACGAGGATTATAATCATACAAGCATTTCGTGGGCCAACCCGAACCCGGCCCTTGTGGGAAGCTTGCTGGTACGCCGATGGCATTGAATATCCTTTCGTTTCAACGAAGAGCTTGAGTGCTGGCCCATGGGGGTCGAGAAAAGACTCAGACACAGAACTAGTTTATGACAATTACAATGGCAATCTTCGATGCATAATGATTTCTATGTGTAGATATATTTTAATTAAAGTAAAGGTCATTTGTCATCAGTAAGCAAGCCAGTCGAATTTGTAAGACATAGGATATCACGGTCAGGTACCTACATACATGATATTTTCTTCTGTAATCCAATATCCATGTGTTAGTCCCATCCAAATTTACCAAAACTAAATCAAATGGAGAAACTTTAAAGACACAAAAATCTTTATCTACTTGTCTTCTCATCCTTACTATCTTGGTGGCTATACAGACTGCGTTTCTGGTTTTCCTTATACTTCCTTAATCAGACATATTTATTTTGGAAAACTATCAGTTACGACTAAACGTAAAACCCAACTGAAAACAAAATTACACGCGATGTTTCAAAGTATCGTTACTTATGCAAAGCTGTACGCCGGGACCGGTCCGCACTCGTCTCCATAACCACGGAAAAGTATAAAAATCGATCCCGCCGAATTTGGGACAATATTTTGCATGTCATTATTCTCTTGTCGTATAATTTATACCACTATTCCATGAACAATAAAGCTGAATATTGCAAGTTTAAGTCTGATTGGCAGATGGCACGCGAATGCCCGTGGAAGCAATATCGCCGCTGTCGAGTCGCTACGGTCGCGGGGAAACAGGAACGAGAATAAAATACATTTCAAGTTTGGGGATTTTCCGAGTACCTCGAGCAAAATTTCCTAGTGGATACACGGAACGAGAAATTCCAGACAAGCAGACGGTGGCATTGGTAAATGCATTTTTGAAACCTAGTCTTGATTGTAAGAATAGAAAGAAGAATTGTTAGTAGTATTTTATTAGTAGAAGTGTTTAGAGGTAGATCTTGCACTAGACTTCTATTTGTACCGCAAGACGACGTAAGAAGTGACGGTTGGTGCGGCTATAAATGATTCGTATTCGTGAATGTTAAATTCACTATAATATCCTTACTTATAAGAACGACGAGCCGACGACACAATGTTAGGTTTATAGTGTCCGAGTGATCCCGAAGCGACTGAGTTACTCCATTAAGAATAATACTCGTATTGTGCAAGTGATGGTTTCCTTCGCAAGACTGTTGCGCAGGGCGGTGCGATGACAACGTGTAGTGCATTGCTCCCGGCAGGGCTCCCAGCCACTTTGTTGCCAGAAATATAAAATCCAGCAACAGTTCTGAAGACATTTAGACGGGATTTTCATTGAAGTTTCTGAAGTATGCTTAAAGTTCCTAAACTTTCTAAATTGCCCTTTGCTCATTCTTAGAAGAAAATCACGCAAAAATATTCGAAACGGGGCCGTGAATTGGAACAATAAAAAATATTTTTGACTTTGCGTTAATTTTCCTAATTTCAAAATGATAAAAGCGATTTGTAAGCAACCCTGCCCAGTCCAGGGCAAGTTTCCATAATTGGGTGCTCCGCTCCCGCTCGGCACGGCGCCCGACTCCCAAACTCGGGGCATAAGTAATTTGAACCGAATTTTTCGCAAGACATCAATTTAAACGCGAACAAAGGAAATAACTTCGTCGATTACACAAACAGGTAAACGAAACCGTTCCTTAAATTAAACTAAAACTGAAATCAAAATCAGTTTAATTTCAAAAGCTGATCTGTTGACCAGCGCAACATTATTGGCGTAGCTGGAACTAAGAGAGTAAGTGTACTACCGACATACTCCCTAAGGCCACGTACATTTTCTTTGCTAGCTTTTTTATTATGCACGTTTTTTCGTGACCAAGGTTTTCAGACAACACAACTCTGTCACGAAAGCTATCAAAGCAATACCCGGGACGTACCGACATACACGTAAGTAGCATGACATGAGTGCGGCGGTGCCTTGTACGGCCGTCGTCTACATTGTTTTTGTCGTGTTTCATGACTAGTACAATAGACATACCTATAGGATGAGACATTACAATATTTTCAATCAAGAAACTCAAGAAAATCCATTTACGAAGTTTCGTCAATCGAGACTGTGTTAATTTAGACATTTATGAGCAGAAACAAAGAAGCATCGCGGTTGCGAGTCACACTTTAGTCAAAGAATTGGATCAAACGTGAGGAACCAGCGCTACGCAAGTGCGACGGATTGGTGTCACGGTAACGCACACCGGGACCATCAGCCGCCGGCGGCAACGGTGGTAACGGTGGCAGCAGTGGTGGTCACCGCTCAGACCCAATTTCCAAGCCACAACACATATCTTCGCTTTCCGTCTAGGTCGGTTGAGCTCGAATTGCTTGTAGACTGTGGTCAAATGCCTGCGGTTCGTTTGGCAAGAGGAAATTAAGGATCGATTACTGAGAAACCAAACTATCGATTGCTTCAAATATAATAAATTTTAAATATTTGCGGTTGAGATTTAGATCAACGTTCGACTCGTTGTGCCAAACGTGATCGTTTCCTTCTTTAACACTCAATTGAACTCCTTGCATCTATGATTGCCTGGTCCTTTCAATTGAAATCGGATGTATGTCATTATTTATCTGTGTCCCTTTTATATGAAAGACGTCTTTATCTTTGTCGTCCTTGTGTTCGGGTCGCACGACAATTGCCATTTAGCAGAGCGGGCAGACTGACACACATACATACAAACTGCACATTACCGACTGGTTTACAACGTTAAACTGTCGACTGGTCCTTTTGCATTGACATTGTAATAAGTGTTTATTATAGGGGTAACGTCGGCGAAACTCTTAACAGTTCTACTGATTGACATCAAATCAAATAACATTACGATTCAGAAGTGTTGATTTATATTGGAGACATAAAAAGTAGAAACAATTTCTGAAGTATTTTCTAAGTATGACTATTTAGAGATGTTTAAGCTTTTCATAAAGCTTCAACCATAAATCAGCTCTGGTTTAAGCTTTCGAAGCTCAATTCGTCGGTAGAGCTTTTCATAATGATCGCTTGTCGGACCAGGATTACAAACAAATGAGGAGCATTAACGCTTGCGGACGAACACGCAGCAGTGTTATATGCTTATAACATACACGTTTATTATTAAAACAAACCACATGTCGCTTTTTCAAACAAAAACATTCTTTAAATAGAGATCTCTGGCTACCGTCGTATAGCGGTACACTGTAGCTCGAAAAATGCATTAGATCGATAAACAGAGCGCTACCGCTAGAGTCATGCGGCTCTGGTAGACCTTGTGAGTGTGACAAATGTGTGGAAGGGGGGGCCAAGGCGTGCGCGGGAGTGTACAATAGGTCGGCGAAACGGCCAATGGTGCAAGTTATGAGCGATTTATTCCTACAAAAAAATTAACATCGTTGCAACTCCGTTCTCTGAATGCAGCGTCGGCGTTACCGTAGTGGTAGGTACCGTTAGTGTAGTGAATATTCCCAAGCCTCAAAAAGTAGTGGGACACTTTATACTTTGTCGCTCTAACCAAAAACTGCTTTTATAGAGTAGTGTCAAATTAAGGAGCGACCACACCGCTGCGTATACGCAGTGACGTGTCGCATGCGTCACGCTCTCTCACCGTTTCTCCAAACATTTTGTTGCGTAAACGCACCGTCAACGTCTTTTACGCACTGTTCTGGCCGGACCTTTAAACTTCTATTGAATAGTGATATTTCAAAATCTAAACCGTACCATTTTGAGTTGACACTACTATAAAAGCAGCTACAGATTTTTTAATTTTCATTTTTTCATTGCTTTTAGACCGTCGGAACACTAGTGGCGAAGACATGTCTACGTCTGCGTTAGTTGACTATATGAGTATAGACGAATTAATTGAAACATACACAATAAATAAATTTTAAATCGCTTGACCTGTGCGCGTGCGCCAGCGGCGACGGAAGCCCCCGCGCAGCGTTCATTGATGGATGCAGCGCTGCGTCACGTCAATGGATCAGCCTGCGCCCGCGCGCCCGGCGAGTCGGCGACCCGTAGCGGCGCGGTGCGGTAAGCGTGGCGGAGAAAGGTTTTAGTACAAAACTGATGTACTCTAGGACAGTTATTGTCTGATTTACCCTTTATACGTATTTTTTTAAATACGAGTTTCCTTTGCTTGCTGTAGGTACTTGCATTGTTATCTAGTCTAATCTATATTATGCCTATATACCAAGTTTCAAGCTAATCCGATCCTTTGATAAATAATTTAATGAAGAACTCTATTATTGCGAACTCTTTATATTTTGTATACCTTTTTTTACTCTTTTGATATGACTTTTGACACTTTTGTTGTTCTATTGGTTTGCGTGTGTCGTTGATTTATTGTCCTTTATATTCATTAAAATTCACTAACAGTTTTACAGTCCATTTTATTTCATCGTACGTTACATCTATTATACAGAAATTTATTAAAATACCTACGTTGGTTCTTTTTCATTAGATCCAATCATTAACCTGAACCGAATCCGATCAGGGCGGGCGGTCTGCATGCAGCGCACTTATTGTCAGGGAGTTTGTTTTACTCGGACAAGTATAACCATGCAGCGACTTATGCAGAAACCAAACGGCACTAAGCCAACATCAGAATATCCTCAACGCTGCGCCTCAATGCAATATCAAGCGAGTCTAATGTCAAAACAATGTTGACGGGACTCTTGACTAAAGATTTACGCAAATATCTGAGACAAACCCAAACACTCTGCGTTGCAAACACTGGAAAAAGTTCCCCGTAAGCCTTGTTTAGTGAGTCCTGAAGAGGCTAAAGTGCTTCAAAGTCACTAGAGAATCCGCCTACGGGCTCAGCAATAAACGATCTCATCCATATGTGCTTAGTAACCGTGGGTAACGAGGGAAGTGGCCATGCGGTCATCATGCGGAGCAGCTCGTGAATCGATGGATGGGTGCTGTATAATAACTTGCTCCGGACCCCTTGCTGTGCTCGTAAACACACTCCCAGAAATGCCCATCTACCTACCGTTGGTGCCTGACAGACTGAAGACAGCGCACACAAAATTATTAGAGTAATACTTAAGCAGTTGATACTTGGCAGGCATACAACTTGAGTATCATAGAAGTTCTAAAAAAAAATCATAGAAAGAGTAGTGTGCTGCAGCGATTCGCAGAACCTATGGTTACTTTACAATAAGTACTACTTACTTTAAGGTTGCAACGAATAAAAACGATGAAATCGTGATGAAATGTAAACATCATATAAAATCGACTTAAACTTAAGCAACCTTACTTGTCGACAACCTGAATCAAAACAACTAACTTAACTAAAATAATATTTATCAAAACTCAAAATAGTTTTTTAAAATTCCTTCATTATAGAGGAAACGTGCATGTCATTGTTAAATAAGGAACTTATTTAAGTAAGGAAGCAAAAAAAAAAAAGGAAAATGAAGAGGCGGAAGACCCAAGTAATGAATGTAAGAGAAATAAACGAACGACCTATTAGAAAACTTAGCGTCGATGATGTTGTAAAGCTATCGGGGTCCACCCATCCTGGCTGGCAGCAATTACGCTTTGTTCATTGAATACTATAATTGCATATCATTAGATTACATGTGTATTATGCAGTTAGAAAGATAGCTATTAAGCTTATATAATATCGGCCTGGTTACATGCTGGTATTCAAAGCATCGGCCCCGGACGAAATGTGTAATTAACGCCGGTCCGTGTAAGGCAGCTTGAGCAGGTTAACTGTGATGTCGATGGAACTCATTCAGGCCTGCTTCACAAAAACTTACAATCAGTGGAGCAAAGAAGCCGCCGAGCTGTGAAGCGAGGGTGGCTTTTAACGCGTATTGCGATTTCCGTTAGCGAATGAATCCTCATAAAAACGTTGCCAATACCTCGTTACTTAAAACCTATCAATCAACTTCTTCTGGGAGGTTCTGGAAGGAAATACAATGCTGTTATCCGGCCTGAAGTAACTATGTGACACCCAATAAATAACTCACTTATGCATAAAGCTTATGAAAACTTCCCATTCATTTATCATTATTAATCACCTTGCTCTTTGCTTCTTCTGCCAAAGCAAGACAAAACGTACCTGTATATTTAACTAAAATGGGGTTGTATTATTTTATTAATAAGGAGGCAAATAGGTACTGAATCTAAATGAATTATGGATGAGCCAGAAGGAAAAGTAATTCGTCCGAAAAACAATTAGTGAGGTCACGACCCTCAGCAATGATATGAAGACGATAACATTATAAGACAAGAGAAGGAATAAATTTACTTCAGTTGCGTCGATGTGATATTTAAGTCGTATCTTTAAATAAAAAATGACTATCACAATAACGCACGCAGACAGCACAGTTCTCCATAGCGCCAGTTTCCATAGCTTGCGGTCGTGCCCACTAACCCATTGGCACCCATCGCGCTCCACTGGCGCCCGCGCAGCCGAGCGTGACGAGTCAATCACCCCAGCTCGGCACCGGAGAGCTCCCACACGTGGCTGGGAGCCCGGTAGCTACTCGGGGTTGTTTATTTACTAGGATATATTAAAACTAGGCGCTTCCATTGCAGAACGCCATATCCCGTGGGAATTACCAAAAATTCGTGCTTCGTACGCCTTTGCGCCGCATAAGGAATCTTCAGTCCAAATTTCAGCTTTCTATGTCAATTGGTTTGGTCTAAGTTTAGGCGTTAATTTAAGCCAGCCTGTCAGGACTTTTACGTTGACACATAAATGCAGATTGTTTACATTTTAGATCTTAATCAGAACATAAGTATTATACATAAGTTATGTAACATAACGTTGCGAAACAAACTGCACAAACTTTAAAGAAACAAATTGCGGTTCTATCAATCGAAGTATAAGTTATTTGAGTTAACGGCGTCAACAAAGAGAAATACAAAAAATATAGTAAAAGCGTTAAAACAAAGCACATTAATTACCGTCAAGCTAACTTTACAATCAACTTTATTCATTGCAATTCAGTGAACGAATATAACTATGGAAGCATTTCTGACGCTCAAAAATGACCCAACGTAAACTAGTTCGCGGCGGGCGGGGCTTGAAAACTAGTGCGGCAACGCGATCAGTGCGCAGCGCGCACGCCTGTCAATCGTGTCACACGGGTTTTTTATTATATAAAATCAACTTATCCATTAAAAAATGCCTTCATGTGTGGTGAGGTGGTGCAGGAATCAACAGGAATATTGTCCCAAGAGTACTGGAATCACCTTTCACGTGTAAGTACTCTGTTTACTCAAAAAATCCAAAATCGCATTTTTACTAGAGGGATGTCATTATGCATAGTGTAGTACCTAGTACATTTTAATATAGCTATTTTTAAAGGACATAATATTTATTATTAAGTTGCTTACAGATTTGGGTTTTAATTTCGGTTTTTCATCGGATTAACAAGTCGAAGTCGTTTCTCATTTCGCTTAATTTTAATTTTAATTTAGATTCCCACAAGACCCGAGTCGTACAAATCGATGGAAAAAATCTGTTCAATTGGAGAGACAGGAAAATGACTGGACACCGAGCAAGAATTCAAAAATATGTTCAATTTATTTTAAAGATGAAGATTTTTATGTATCGAAGAAGGGACACATAATGCCTTCTAAAAGCGCAGTAGGTACCAATTTGTATTGTGCGTATTTATTTGGTTTGAATGATCACGTTTTAGTTAATGTAGTGCTACTTTGTATGATTGTTTAATAGACATGTATTTTCAGATGGTGTTTTCGAGTGAAAAACCAGTATTAATAAAAATTAAAAACAAAGAAAATATTCCGGAAACTTCACAGGAAAGTCCTCAAAAACGTCCAAATTGTCATTATAATAAATTATCTACTGATATTTCTTTTATTATTTTTATCTACACCCACCTATATAGTAACCCACTTGCTCGCTTGCCTTCCTTGTAATACAAAAATAAATAAATATGTAAACTACCAATAATACACTTATCGAACTAGGAGTCAAGCGCGCTGACGAAGTAGGCGAAAGCGAGTGAAAATTTGGCTTACTGATTTCATACCTTTGTGCATTGGGCTGCTTTGAATCTGACTGGTCCCCTTCTGCATAACATCGTCCGTGCTTCAAAGACACAGTGACAATCTGCTGACATTGCATCGAAGCCGCGAACCAATTAGCGTAAATCTGTCACGCCGAGAACCAATCGCCGGACATGTGACCCGACGCTTCTCAAATCGTTGAGCTTTTACGTACTTATTTTCAAAAAGTCGCAACTAGCGAAGCACATTCTAATACCGACCTAGATTAATTAGCATTAACCTATTTTCTTAAATGCATTGATAATTTTTATTTACGTTGCTTGTGTGTGTGTACCTCAAACCTATCTGTGTGAGTTTTTGGGCTAATAATGAACGGTAGGTTGTATGAAGAGACTGCTTCCATAGTTATATTCGTTCACCGTTGCAATTAGATTAGCTTGATAAACCTAACTAGAATTTTACCAGTTCATTTGAAAAGACTTCAAGTAGTTTATGTATTCGGTAAAGTTATGTATTGTGGCTCTCAGTGTTTGCAATTTTAAACTCACTCGTCCATCCCTAATATAATACTCCTTTCATCCACTCAAAGGTTGACTGGAAGAGATCCCTTAAAGGGATAAGTCCGCCTTTGTGCATGTATCTCAGTGTTTGTCAATTGTATTTTGTCTTGTTTATTTTGCACAATAAAGAGTTTACATACATACATACATACTTCACTGCAGCGGAATATCTCTTCATCACACTTAAGAAGTTATTTTTCATCAAAGCCAGCCTCTGAATGTGGCTGTTAAGAATGTACCAGGAAAACATGAATCTCCAGCAGTCATAACATGAGATGTAAACAATGGCGGTGGCCGCGCGCAGGCGCAGGTGTTCCCGTGTGGGCGCCACATGTCACTTGTTTTTGCCGAATCTCTTAATAAGCCCGCGCTCTACGCGACGCCGGCAGATGGTCCGATTTTTGTATTTTTTATTGTTTAGCAAATGGACCGGATGACGGCTTCAAATTGTACCAACATGGGCGTATGACATCATGGACCCTCCACGGAAATAATTTACCGACGCGATACGCGACGTACGATTTTTTGAGCAAATCTAAATCGTCAAACATTTGTAAGCTTTTTTATTTACATTATCTGTTTCAAAATCTTATAAAATTACACAGTTGAACCTTCTGCCAAACGAATTGTTTCAAAACAAAGTAAAAAAATGTGTCTCAATTTGTAACAGCAGCGGCTACTTGTATTAATCACAAAAAGTTATGTGCAATTAATACCAAAATCGAAACTATGTTTTTTTATGAATTTGTTTCACATCAAAATAAAGCCATAATGCTAATTTAATGACACGAATGACATATTTATTACACTACACAGAGAAATTAAGTCTCAATCTTGCTAAATGCTTAAATGAAAAGGAGAGTCGAAACGTAATGGTTCTTTGTGCGTCCCTCCTCATTTCTAAACGCTAGTTTAAATTGGAACAAAGTTAATAGGCGCAACTAATAATAGCCGATGCTCGCGATAACTCAAAGATACTGCCGTTTGCGCAGGAGTGGGGAAGGGGGTTTCTTTGTGTCAATTAACAGTCTGATGATTTGATAACGTCGCGGGTGATCCTTTGATAGGCATCGGCAATATCACCCGGATTGAAAGAGACGTTTAGCTTAACAAGTTTATTGTCTGGGCATCGCTGCGTAGATTGCAAAATCGTTTTCGTGCAACCATGATAGGCACCGATGGTGCACGGAGAGAAATGAATTAGCCGTGATAGCTAAGCTCCCTTTGCTGAAATTTTCTTTGCTGTGGCATACAATTTGTTTGCAACTGTAACAAGGCCATGTCTATAGCAACTAAAACCAGTTAGCTACCACTGATAACGATATTTAGCTAAACGAATTTCAAATAATTTGCTAACAGTACTAATTGATTAGCAACTATAGCTAATTTATCAACAAAATAATTTAGTAATTGCTGTTAGTTGTAACCGTTAATAATTCTTAGTTATAGTGGATAAAAACTTCGTTACTATTACTAATTTTACATGTGTTAGACAGCAGATAATATCTTTGATACGTTTGATAAATACATTTTGCAATCACTAATAACATTTTTGCAACGGCTGCTAATTTTTTTCTGATTCATCTACTAATATATCCTTCGCTAATGTTGCTAAGAATCTTAGTCGCACCAACAAATTTACTTTGCAATGAACAGCAATATTATATTAGCAGGCGTAGCAAATCAGACTTATGTGTGGCAGCCAAGAACTTTTTGCAGCTTTGACTAACTTATTCACAAACTGTAGCTAATATTATTTGCTGCAACTGCTAAATATTTTTTTGCTAATGTTGCTAAGAATCTTAGTCGCACCAACAAATTTACTTTGCAATGAGCAGCAATATTATATTAGCAGTCGTAGCAAATCAGACTTAAGTGTGGCAGCCAAGAACTTTTTGCAGCTTTGACTAACTTATTCACAAACTGTAGCTAATATTCTTTGCTACATCTGCTAAATAATTTTTTGCTAATGTTGCTAAGAATCTTAGCCGCACCAACAAATTTACTTTGCAATGAACAGCAATATTATATTAGCAGTCGTAGCAAATCAGACTTAAGTGTTGCAGCCAAGAACTTTTTGCAGCTTTGACTAACTTATTCACAAACTGTAGCTAATATTATTTGCTGCAACTGCTAAATATTTTTTTGCTAATGTTGCTAAGAATCTTAGTCGCACCAACAAATTTACTTTGCAATGAACAGCAATATTATATTAGCAGTCGTAGCAAATCAGACTTAAGTGTGGCAGTCAAGAACTTTTTGCAGCTTTGACTAACTTATTCACAAACTGTAGCTAATATTATTTGCTGCAACTGCTAAATATTTTTTTGCTAATGTTGCTAAGAATCTTAGTCGCACCAACAAATTTACTTTGCAATGAACAGCAATATTATATTAGCAGTCGTAGCAAATCAGACTTAAGTGTGGCAGCCAAGAACTTTTTGCAGCTTTGACTATAAGTAACGATAAGTATTAAGGCCAACAGCAACTGAGCTTACGAAATACGCCAACAGATGGCGCTGCGCGCAAGTTACATCGCGCTATCGTTTGGTTGACCGAGCGTCCATATATACCCGAGATGATTTTGAATGATTATCTTGTAACAGACACAGGAAGCGAGTCTGAGTAGCCTAGTGTGCACGTTACTGCTTCTAATTCGTTAGGACGTTAACGGGCCCGGTCTATCAGACTTTGCAGGTGTGTGCACGGGTTGCTGTATCGCAGTGGCGGTCGCTTCCTCGGGCCACAAATTGATTACATCCCACAACTAAGACTCTTGGTAACTGTAACAAACTTAATTAGCAGCTCCAGCTAACCTGATTACATCTCACAACTAAGACTCTTAGTTACAGTAACAAACCCAATTAGCACTTATAGCTAAACAGATTACATCCCACAACTAAGACTCTTAGTTAAAGTAACAAACCCAATTAGAGGCTACAGCTAAATTGATTACATCCCACAACTATGACTCTTGGTTACA
Source organism: Pandemis cinnamomeana (assembly GCA_932294345.1). Classification (NCBI taxonomy): domain Eukaryota; kingdom Metazoa; phylum Arthropoda; class Insecta; order Lepidoptera; family Tortricidae; genus Pandemis; species Pandemis cinnamomeana. The sequence goes on from OW028721.1 coordinate 12,945,349, forward strand.
GTAACAAACCCAATTAGTACTTACAGCCAAACTGATTACATCCCACAACTAAGACTCTTAGTAACTGTAACAAACTTAATTAGCAGCTACAACTAACTTGATTACATCTCACAACTAAGTCTTTCTTATAGTAACAAACCCTTTTAGCAGCTGCAGCTAAACTCGTTGTCGAATACCGCTAAAGAAATGCGATAGAGTATCAAACTAACTTACTTGCTACAGCCAACACTTTCGCCAATGCAACGAATTATTTTGATTGTCACATCTAAAGTAATTAGCAGCTACGGCAAATTTGTTTGCAGCTAGCGCTAAATATTGCTAATTAAATTAGCTGTCACTGCTAAATATAGCTAATATACTTAGCAGCCACAACTAATTTTAGCTAATATGATTAGCAGTCACTGCTAAGTTTCCCAAACTTCAAAGTGATCACAACTAAGAATATTTGCTATCACAGCCAAGTTTCGGTAGCGAAAAACTCTTTGCAACGATAGCTAAATACTTCGATGTCCCTATAGTTTCGAAGGAATTTAGCTGCGCCAACTAATTCCTAGTTACCACAGCTAAGTTTTTTTTTCCGTGTGTTGGAAGACTTGGAGCCTCACAAATTCCTTCCAAGCCTATGTTATTTTTTTTATCATTCATTATAAAAAAAATATCATTCATCTTAACGCAGAAACGTGCATTACACGTTTAAATAGACTAACAGTTACATTGTCGCGAACTCCTTAGTTTTGATACTTTTTTAAAATTTTATCTTAATAATTCAGTTCTTGTCTTTGTATTGTCAGGTGTTGTTCAATAGCAGTAAAAGAAGCAGTTCAGTTTGAATGGTGTTTGCCTTGCTGTATTAAGATTCTCTTGCTCATAAACCAGGCATTACAGATATATTATTATCATACAGCCCATGTCGACCGCTTCATCCATCTTTATAACAAACTTAAAAATTATGTTAGGGCTAAACGAAAGCTTTATTCCCTTGTTATATCTTGTTTTAATCGCTGAGAAATGGCCGTAATTAAGTAAAGTGTGATATTGTCATTTCATGGCACCTGCTAAAGCTAAATAAAATTGCATTATTACTCAGGTCGTACTCGGACTGTGATTCTATCGACAGTAAATTAAAATGCTGTATTTAATCAATAACAAATAATGACGTGTTCCATTACAAATTACGCCATAAAAGCTTTAAAGTTGAAGCTGCTCTCAAGTCCCCATGCTTCACCTTGTGGCAGGGCCAATGTCGGAGTTATTAAGGGCCAGTGAAAAGCAATCAAAAGGTGGCGGCCTTGCGACCGGCGCGGGCGCAGGCGCAGGCGCAGGCGCGCAGCGCAGCCGCCAGCACACGAAGCTGCAGTTCGCTTTAAACGTTGTTTGTAGTCAACGCAAACGTTGCTGGTCTACGTTAATCAAAACGCAGTATTCTCTAAGCACCGTAATAAACGTAACAATAAAATGGTAATAAAATAACTATAAGTAAACTGCTACTGCGGTCAATATTTGATGAGTAAATAGCGATTCGTGCGGTACGGTACCAACCCGATTTGTTTTATGTATGGGTTGCGAAGTTACGTTTTGCTCGCCCATCTAACGCAATTCATAAAATAAACTATTGCATTTCGACATCGATTATTTAAACTTGATGTGATATAAATATATTTTTTCTAAAGCAAGATAGGTGGTTTACACATACACAACGCAACACAACGCAAGGTAACTGTTTGCAGATTTCTTTATTGAATCATTCTTTCCTGTTTTGATTTTTCTTTGTATCAAATAGATTCTAAATAATTTTTGACAATGCTAACATACAAAAGCATTAAGTCTCCATTATATTAATCAAATACGCAATTATTGGTGAGGTCCGTTAATTGATCCATCGTCATCACCGGCCGGCGCGCGCGCCGACTCAGAACGGTAACTGAAGGCATCGAATCGATCGGTTCCGCGGCTCCGAGAGCCATCACCGCGGAGGCTTCGCGAATTAATCAATCCACTCTGTAATTAGATATTTTATCAAATCGCAGAATAATTACTTCATTAATCTCGCCGCTGCACTGACACACTTGTGAACACGTTCAATTATGATCTTGCTGATTTCATTATTTTAATGCGTGCTTATAAGGAAACTTAATGTAAATAATGTTGTTTGCATAAATCAATTTGCGTCAGAAATCGACTCACATCATAATAATATGATAATCGCTCAGCGCCCGTTTTAACTGGGTCATATTTTCGTGCGCTTACGCGGTTTACGAGGCCAACATCGGTATCCAATTTTTAATGTAGTTAGATCAAGTTCGGGATCATACATTTGGGTTCTTTACCACCGGAACCTTAAAAATGAGATAGTAGGTACAGCTAATCAATTACTGAGAGAAAATTCACTGAAAATAATATTATGGTCGTGATGTTTATCTTTAATGGCTGTTGGCAACACCAACAAATCCTTATTTTAGAAGTAAATAAATACTAAGGTTATTTTTATATCTTAAGTTGGCAACATTGGCCAGTCTCCTGTTTAATAAATGCATGAACGCATGTGAAACTAATGAAAGTGAATTTTATTACTGAGCCTGCCTACAAATAACATTACAAAAGCCCTGCTCTCAACATGGTCCTTCGATAAGGAGAGTGAGTTCAAGATTTGCTGTGAAGAAAGACTCAGGAGACTCAAGATTCAGGAGAACAATTATAAGCCCAAGCCCGCAAGTCCCACGTGTTTACTCCAAGCAAGTGCAGTGCGATTTCGGTGGCTTAACAATATTCCTGCGAAATAACAAATACGAGCAAACCTCAGCGGTAATTCTCGTCACCTCATACAAAATTAATACCTTCGTCTTCAGAAGTGAAGAAGAAAAACGTGAAGGTTAAGTATGCAAATTTTCGAATTCTCAGAATTCGCAATCATTCTAAACATTTCAAGCAGCGGTCGCTAACTTGGCAACACTTTGCATGCTGCGGTTGGTAGCCTTGGCGACATTTAACAACGCGCAAGAGTTCGTGTCACGGAAGACAAGGAAGGAAGATACCAGCTGCGGTTCGTGTGAGTGAGAGACTTTAAGGTTGCAAGAATAATAGCGCTGATTACTACATGCGACGCGACGCTAATGTCGGACTGAAGCCATTTTGTTTGTTTATGTAGTAAGCTTAACGTTAAGCGATTTTTGGAGCTAAAATAGTTGTGACGTTGCTAATTTAAAAATCTAAGTGTATTTTGTTGTTGTGTATGTTTATCTACTTATAAAGTATGACGGAAGGAGAGGATTTTCCTGCGCGCAAGCTCAAAGAGCTTGTGAGTGAACGTGGATATGCAAAGGGCGTTATCACGCGGTTTCACAACTTTGCATACAGTAAAGACATTACCGAAGCCACACCGCAGTCAGTACAGGCAAGGAAGACCAAGTTGGTTGAATCCTTTAAAAAATACGAAGCTTGTAATGAGGCTATAATTCAACTCTCGCCTGAAGACAGCGAAGATGTCGACGCGGTCGAACTCAAATATTTTAATACTTTGGGTGTTTTCGAAAAATGCGTAGAACTTCCTCAAGTTCAGCATACTGCAGCCATACCACGATCCAGTGCTAAATTGCCTACTATTAATATAGAACCATTTACAGGTAAATACACAGACTATGTAACGTTCATGGAATTGTTCAAATCGGTCATTCATAATGACTCTGGTCTGGACAACGTGCAGAAACTGCATTACTTACGATCTTATTTAAGGGATGAACCTTACAACCTCATCAAGAACCTGCCATTGTCCAGCCCGAGTTATGATGAAGCCATTAAATTACTAGACAATAGATATTTTAACGAATTCATAATTATAAATGAGCACATAAGCAGCATTCTTGATTTGCCAAACATTACCAAGCCGAATTCTGTACAACTGAGGGAATTTGTATCTAATATAAAACAAAGTTTGGCTGCATTGCGAAACCTTAAAAACGATATAGATGCGTGGGATCCTATTTTAATATGTATTTTAAATCGCAAATTAGAGATGCAAACCGCGAGGGATTATCAACTTAAGCGTGAAGATAATCAGAAGCCCACGGTTACTTCTTTCCTCGAGTTCCTGGAAAAAAGAGCTCTGGCGTTGGAGAATGCTGAGCTGGCTCCGTATAAAGATGGTCAGGTAGCCATCCACGCAGCTACGGTGGAAACTTCATCATCTCCGGGATGTCGCTATTGTAAGTTAAACACTCACAAAATATTCTCTTGCAACAATTTTAAATTATTACCTGCAAAAGACAGAGTAGATTTTGTAAGCCAAAACAAATTGTGTATCATTTGTCTAAACAGACACATAGGCAAATGCAAATTTCATTTTAGATGTGCACAATGCAAGGGGGTGCACAACTCATTGTTGCACACAGAAAATAACAATGCCAAAGCCGAAGCTGTCTCCTTGATTGCGGGAAATCAATGTAAAGTCTTACTCCCCACAGTGAAAGTCAAATTGATAGCTCGGGACAACAAAGAGGTTTATGTCAAGGCCATATTGGACTCTGCCTCTCAAGCCTCGCTGGTTACAAGTAAGGTAATAGACATTCTAGGGTTGACACCAGTAAGGGATGAGACAAATATAATTGGTATAGCAAATGCAAAAAATAGTACTATGTACTCTATCCCTCTCGAAGTACACTCCAGGACGTCTCCCTTCAAAATTAACATCAACTGCCATGTAGTTGATAACATAACTTGCCCCATGCCGCAAACAAAATTTGATGTGTCATCAATTGTTATACCTCCAGGCATCCAATTAGCTGATGAAGAGTTCAATATCCCATCTGAAATCAGCATGCTAATGGGAGCGGATGTGTTTTTCCAGGTGCTTCTGCCAAGTCACCAACCTGCAACAGTAGCCGCGACGCCCGCGAAGGCCCCGAATGGAGAGCAGCACAGCGAGCACCAGCGCCAACCCACACTTGAGCCGACGAGCCAGCACAACACACACCTGCTCAACACTCGATTTGGGTATATTATTGGAGGGGGCTTGCAAGCTACAGCATGCAATAAAGTTAGTCTACATTGCCAGGTATGCCACGAAACTAACTCTGATATTAACAACACGCTAAAATCGTTTTGGAAAACGGAGGATGTCCCTGAGGTTTTCAAAGAAACAATATCAGAATTTGAACTCTGCGAACAGAATTTTAAGAACACTGTACAGTTGAAGAATGATAAATTCCAAGTAGATTTACCTTTAAAATTACCACTAAGTGAAATCAATCAAGCTTTAGGCAGCTCTTTTGATCTGGCACTATATAGATTTTTAAGTCTCGAAAAAAAACTACATAAAAATATAAACTTGCTTACTGAATACAAAAAATTCATTCATGAGTATGTTGATCTAGGCCATGCTCATTTTGTAAATTTCGAGTCCTACGATTTCGACAAACAGCCAATATATTTCTTACCGCATCACGCAGTCGTTAACGAAAACAGTACAACAACACGTACTCGCGTTGTGTTTGACGGTTCGCTCAAAACAAGCAAAAAAGTTTCCCTCAATGATATATTAGCAAATGGACCTACGGTCCAAAGGGATCTCTTTGATATTATATTGCTGTACAGATTTGGTGATCACACATTTAGTGCTGACATACAAAAAATGATCCGAAACATATTAGTGAACCCAGAGCACACTCCTCTGCAAAACATCTTATGGCGCAATAACCCTAACGATAAGCTGCAATGTATTTGCTTGGACACTGTTACATATGGTTTGAAAAGCTCAACTTATCTGGCTACAAGGTGTTTGCATGAACTGGCGATTCAGCATGAAAACGACTTACCAATGGCATCCCTTTTGCTCAAAAACTGTACCTATGTTGATGATGTGTTGTACTCTCACTCGGATTTACGCACTCTGCTTACCGCTAAGTCACAATTGCAACAATTACTCAAGCTGGGGAGCTTTACAACGCATAAATGGTCTTCAAATAATGCCGAGGTACTTGCTGATATCCCTTTAAGCCAACAGCAATTTAGTCAAATAGATTTACAAAAAGAAACTCCAAATTTAAAGGCTTTAGGTTTGACAATAGACACTAAAAAAGATTGCTTTATCATAAATTCGCCAAAACAAACAAAATCTGCACCTATAACAAAAAGAGAAATATTAAGTCACATTTCCAAATTTTATGATCCCATGGGCTTTGTCAGTCCAGTCATTGTAAAAGCTAAGGTGATTATGCAAAAATTGTGGCTTGAAAAAATTGATTGGGATGCTAGTCCCTCTGAGGAGATCTTGAGCGAGTGGTTGCATTTTACTTCTAGCTTGGAAACCATGAAACAAATTAATTTAGACAGGAACATCCCAGTCCCTCCCGATGTTGAAGCTGTGCAGCTGATCGGTTTTGCGGACGCCTCCAGTAGCACCGCCTACGGGTGCTGCATCTACCTCCGTGTGGTTGAATCAACAGGTATTCCAAAATTATTTTTACTCTGTTCGAAATCGAGGATCAACCCACGCAAAGATCAATTAACAGTACCCAGATTGGAACTCAATGCAGCACTGCTGCTAGCAAACCTGATAGCAAAAGTGTACAACACACTAAAGATCAAAGTCAAAGTAGATGATGTTTATTTGTACTCTGACTCACAAATTGTATTAGCATGGATTAATACCGAATTGTTCAAACTACAAGCTTATGTATCGAACAGAGTAAGAGTGATTCAGCAGTTGACCGATAGATGGCGCTGGTTGTACGTCAGTACTCACGAAAACCCGGCAGACTACATCAGCCGCGGTATGAATCCCCAAGATCTTGCTGCTAGCGCCACCTGGTGGAACGGGCCATCCTTCTTGCGAGACAGGGAATACCAACATAGTAATACCATTCTGCTGCCTGATGATTTGCCTGAATTAAAGCCCAGTTCAGCAATCTCCAACGATGTAGTGCTTGTAGCTCAAAAAAAAAGTTTTTTTTTTAATTTTTCAGACAAATTCTCGGATCTCAACAAAATGAAACGAGTACTAGCTTACGTTTTAAGGTTTTGCAATAATATTAGCCGTAAAAACGCAAAAATAAACTGTAGTTATCTACAAAGTTCTGAATTGGAACAGTCGCTGGTGCTTATTCTAAAACACGAGCAAAATATACATTTTAAAGATGAGTTGAAATGCTTACTCAACAATGAAAATATAAAAGGATCATTGAAGCCATTGTATCCATTCTTAGATAAAACCGGTTTAATTAGAGTCACTGGGCGGCTAGAAAATGCAAGCATCTCATTTTCTCAAAAACACCCTGTTATTTTACCCAAAGAGTCCCGAATTACAGACTTAATAATACATCATGAACACAAACGCTTGTTACATGCTCATCCGAAACTGCTACTCTCTAGTTTGAATAACAAATTTTGGATTATAGATGGAATAAGACGTGTTAAAAAGATAGTTGACAAGTGTTTAGTTTGTTTCAGATTAAAAGCCGAGACGGCTAAACAGCTGATGGGTTCTTTGCCACCTCAAAGAGTGACTGCCTGTCGTCCATTCCAAAAAGTAGGGATAGACTTCGCGGGTCCTATTCCAGTCAAAAATTCGCGGGTTAGACGCTCAGTTGAAACCAAAGGTTACATATGTGTAATAGTCTGTTTTGTTACAAAGGCGACGCATCTAGAGCTATCCTCAGATTTGACCACAGAGGCTTTCCTAGCTTGCTTAAAACGATTTATAGCAAGGAGAGGCTTACCTACTGATATATTTTGCGACAATGCAGGTAACTTTAAGGGGGCAAAGAACGAGCTGGATAAGTTGTATTTATTGCACTCGTCTCCAGTGCATCAGACGCAGGTGCAGCATTCAATGTCTAATCAAGGCATCGACTTTAATTTTGTCCCTAGCTACTCGCCTGTGTTTGCGGGACTTGCCGAAGCCTGTGTAAAAAGTACTAAGTTCCATTTAAAGCGTATTATACAAACCTATGTCTTAACATATGAGCAAATAAACACTATATTGACTCAGATCGAAGCTGTGCTAAACTCAAGACCACTCATGCCTGTTACAGCTTCTGATACAAATGATTTTAGTTATATCACCCCAGGCCATTTCTTGATTGGCACAGCTCTGACCTGCCTTCCTGAAAAAAATAATTGTGATGTACCTAACAACCGTTTAAAATTCTGGGAAATATGTAATGCTGTCAAACAACACTTCTGGAAAGTGTGGCACAGTCAATATTTAAATATTTTGCAATGTCGTCCTAAGTGGCGCGATAGCCTTCCAAATGTGAAAGAAGGAATGTTAGTGCTTCTAAGAGAGCCTAACTTACCGCCCATGTCATGGCCCCTAGCCAGGATAGTCAAGGTGTTCCCAGGCACCGACGATAAGGTACGTGTTGTAGAGGTTGTAGCGCCTAATAAGAAAATCTATAAACGCTCTTTATCTGGAATTTGTATTTTGCCAGTTGAACTTTAATATAAAATTGTGTTGTTGTGTTGTGAAGAGCTTAGTTGTGTATATGCATTTCAGAATAAGGCTCTTTGTTAATGGTTAATTAAGGAAAATATATTAAAATTATAACAGAAGCGACTAATTTTGTGTTAAGTTTGGTTTTATGTACAAGGATAGTATGTAAATTTTTAAAGAAAGGGTTTTTATGCTATATTTGCCTAGTTTTATAATTATCATTGTGACCAAATTTCTAGTTGTGGCCCCAGCATGTTGGCAACACCAACAAATCCTTATTTTAGAAGTAAATAAATACTAAGGTTATTTTTATATCTTAAGTTGGCAACATTGGCCAGTCTCCTGTTTAATAAATGCATGAACGCATGTGAAACTAATGAAAGTGAATTTTATTACTGAGCCTGCCTACAAATAACATTACAAAAGCCCTGCTCTCAACAATGGCTATAGCCCGTTTATCAACAACTATAGCCCACGTGCACTCGTTTAAATGAACTATTCCACGCCCAGCACATGCTCATTTTCGTATCAGCATAATTGCAGGCTTTCATACTTTCTTATTTTCCTATCACAAATTAAATTAGATAAATAATTACGCTCATCTAACACTTTAGTATCGTTGCGCCTCATAAATAGTGGAATAACATGCATAGAAATAGATTAGGTTTTTTTTTATAACCAATTAAACATTGGCGCCACATGGTTGATGTGTTTGGCATTCAATTCTGCCATGTGACTATTAAGATTTATGTATATTAAAATACAATTATTAGTAAAGAGTTAATCTTAGATACCTATCTAATTTCGCGTCAGTTTGGGCGACCTTATTCCAGTCTTTTTTTACAGTAACTGGGGCACCCTCGCACCCGTACTATGAGACGGCGGGTGGTCTGCTTCCCCCGCTCCTCCAGAGCCGCGGCGCGTGCGGCGTCGTGAAAGTGCGCTCGTAATTAAATTCGGCAGTCGTAGCGCAATTAGTGCGGAAAGCGGAACCGCGTTACGTCACACGCTCATCTGCTGGACTCTCGGACGCTCGCGCCCTTGTTGCATCTCCGGAGCTCCGCGTGACGCTGCGGTTTCATGGGCTCCTGGTCACCGTGACTGGTCATTGTAGAGTTTGATTGGATGTTTGAAGACCAATCACGGCCCGGCCGTATTCTGATGGGAGCGGATTTTTTAGCCCTTCTCAACAAATCGCGGGAGACAAAATTAAAAACACATTTTAACCTCTAATAGTCGAATAGAAAAGCAAGAACACGAGGTCACGAATATGTTTTAGAAAAACTTACAACGTTGGATGGCAATTGAATACAAGTTTAGTCAGCCTATACGGTAATGACAATGGTATTAATTGCAAACAGACTACTTGTTAAGCACTATCAAATGAATCAAGAAATTTTTTATTTCTTGATTTTTATGTTTACTTTTACGATTTTGCCGTTAGAAATTCAATTTCTAAATGTCTATGAAAATTAGAACACATAGAAAAATCCGAAAAGTAAAGCTATGGGTGGTGTAGGGGTATAGCACGCGTCACGGAATGACGAGGATCCGGGTTCGATTCCCGGCCATAGCTTTACTTTTCGGATTTTTCTATGTGTTCTAATTTTCATAGACATTTAGAAATTAGACTACTTGTTGCTCTTAACTCTCGTTTAATTTCAAAATTGTTACTTAATGACTTATTAAAAAATTGGCTCAAATACTTACCAACCTAGACAACCCTATTCTAGACCATTCTTTAATTTGAACCGCAGTATTGAGCGTCCGTTTATTAATGCACTTAATGATCGTGAAACGCAACAATCGTGTGAAAGAGACATTCTCATAATATTTAACGATGCGCAATCACAATCGAGTTTCCAATTTCAGACATTCAAATTTATTGTTATGAAATAATACTTTTGTAAAAAGTGGTGCTCATAAGTATTGCTGGAGTCGGCGGCGTAACCGCCGGACAATACGGACATACGTCTGAGTGGAGCATGACCGAGCGCCGGCGACCAGTCACGTACTGTGAGGAAACTGCGCGCGCAGGTGCTGGCGACAGCCTGACTGCCATCGACATAGCCTAGATCCGGTGGCAACCCAGATCTCCACCAAATAATTAAGAGAAGAAAATTCGCTAGTAGCATTTTTCTACATACCTAAGCATCTTCTTATCAGTATTAATTTTGCTAGCAAAAATATAAAGTAGGTATACTTGTAACTTATAAATGCTGCGAAGACAAATGGCCGCAGTCAGCAATGCGGTTAGCGTGACGATGCCAACAGTGCTGATTTTTAAATGAACCAATTGAAGGCGAGGACAAGGCGAAAATCTTCGACTTCCTTACGGGTGGCGATATGATTAGGGTTAGATGGAACCGTCAATATAAACCTTACAAGCATGCATCAGATACTGCAGGACTGCAGCCTTCCCACGCCCATAAATACAAATCCATCAGGTAGATCCGAAATCGTGGAGCTCCAAACGAGTCCTCCGGGGTTCTTCCAAGATAATCCTTATATATTGTCAGCTATCCTAGAATTAATCTCGCTCAGCGTCAATCCTCGTTGGTGGTCGGACATAAATCGTCCGGTACCGTCCGGCGTGTATCGGCCGCGCCTCGCCGTCCGACAAACCGGAACTCTATTCAGGACGCGTGCAAGGCTTACAACGTTTCGGCTGTTTCGTTATGCAGCAAGCCGCAACGACGAAGTTCCGTAACCTGATCCGATTCGGTTACGCTAGGTCAGTTACATAAACATCCTTATTAAGCTCTGGAGTCGTTAAACCGGCCGATTAAACTAACAATGGAATAGTAGTCCCGGTGTTTTTCTATCCTTAATCCATACTTGGATTAGGTACTTGCCTATTTGGAGTTGATCAATTTCTTCACAAATAGCGATACGGTATGTGCGCAGAACATCAAAGCAAAGTTTTTGCATTCCTAGATAAGGCCAGAATATAGCCGCTTTGGTAATACGTTCCCAAAGCTTTATAAGAATTTGCGTGCTTTGGGTAATTTAAAATACGTGGTAGGTATCGATATTATATTAGCCGAGAATCAGGAAACAAAATTGCCGAGAACACAAAAAGCATTCTCTCATGATACTGAGCGACTATGTGGTTCAGACGCTTCCCCGGTGTCAGCTCGATTTATCAACCATTATCACACTTTTCTTTATGTGAGAAAAGCGTAGCAAACACTTTGAAAAACGACAGCTGCAAATACGTAGTTATTTGCAGTAAAAGTGAATCGAGAGCTCTAATGGTTTCTAATGCCGTGTTACCTATTGGCCACCGGCGCCGCACAACTCATGGGTTTCTAACTGTAGGTTGCCAGTCCTGGGTGAAAAGCGACACTTTCTATCATTAGAAGTTTGACTGATAAATTAACTCACCGCTGCCGCGAGTCAAACTGTCGAGCTCATCCTTCAGCTAACAATGAACTGAAAAAGAAAGAAGCGTTTTGTTAATATCTACGTCAGTTATCAATAATCAGATTATCACGCAAGAAGTCGCACATCGCAGCGCTATAACGTTATAAAGTAGAACTGTTTTATAGCCTATTGTTTTAGTATTGTTACTCTAAAACGCTTTGGGAAGGTCTGATAATAAGCAGACTTTGTCACTAAACTAAACTACTTCGTCAACTAACTTCGAAATGTTAAACTGAATTTGACTGATGAATCGAAGAACGAGATTAGGTTGGCCCGCCTTTCCGTGTTAGGGAAGCGTGATGTTTTGTAGTATCACCTGGTATATTTGACTTTGAAGACATATTTCTAACTTAAACTACTAGAACTTACTTAGTTTATCTGAAGACATTAATCTGATAGAGCTACGTAGAGTTTTTAACAAAAGCAGCAACTATTAGGCTGCGGCTCCACTGAGGCGGAGACGAGCGGAGCGGAGAGGAGACGTGTGGGGATCGACCAATCATATTACATGAAATCCACATCGCGTCTCCGCTCTGTAATATGATTGGTCGATCCCCACACGTCTCCTCTCCGCTCCGCTCGTCTCCGCCTCAGTGGAGCCGCAGCCTTAAAACCGCACGTCACGGTAGCATCCCTACATAGGACAACTACCCCCCCTGAGCTGGTTCCAGGACTTGGTGGACGACTAATTGAACATAGTGATTTTATTTATATATTTTGTCACCATACAGATTTTGACTTGACCACGACTATGTGACCTCCTGGCGCCAAAGCTGGATCCGCCCTTGCACAGATCCTGTGATCATGAATACTTATAGGCTTGCCTATAAATACCTGGCGATGAAAGACCTAGTGGCTTTTAGAATTGCCTTTTTTTTCTGGTTTCCGGTGGCTGTGAGTGGTGTCGGTCATCGTAGCGTTCTGAGCCCTTTGTTCAACGGGGACGGCTTCCGGCTGATGATGATGGTTTCGATTACAGAGTGGGGTTGACTCTACAAGTATGTGATCTACTATGGGTTAAGTTTTAGTATGTTTCAGAACTGAATAGTACTTCTATGCACCGCTGAGAAATCTATTGGCTACGTCCTGGAGAATATCCTCTTCATCATTGGAAAATCCCGCTAACTAGGATAGTTAGAGAGAAATAAAGATCTCATTAACTATAGAGAAATAAAGAGCAATACATAGAGAGACATTTGGAGGCTTTTTGTGTTAGAGTTGCTTTTATTGCCATTATCATGTCATATGTTTTTGTTGAGTAAACAATTGCCGTGGGAAACGTTAGACCAGAGCAACGCAAATATATGTATAGCTTGTATAATTTGAACATAAATCCACTAGTCAAGACTATCAAATGGTATTGAGGTATTTTTAAGTACCAGCATTCCCAATGACTTCCTGACTCTCCAATGTTGCGTGTATGGAAACCTCAAGAGTGACCGGAGCAAGCTCTCGTTTCCTCGTTTTTCCTTGGTTTCCGCATAAGTTGCGGCTGCGCGTGTGCGGTAAGAAAGCCCAAGGCGCGGCGCCGGCGCAACAGACGAGTCCCACCAGGAACACCTATCCGTGTTCTATAACACTCAAATAGCATTCAATTATAGATAAATTAATGGGGATTTGTATGGAGGTACAGAGCAAGTTCAGGGTGGCAGAAATAGTACTCGTTTTATTACCAAAAAGTCTATTCTAATTAGTGATATTAAAACTTTTAGTAGCTTCCAGTAATTCTTAAAAAAAACTAAAACTATGTCTAGATAAAAGAAAGAGCAAGCTAGTGAACTGGATCATTCTCAGTTTTCGCTCTCGATTCATTATCACAACCATCACTAAGCTGCGGAGGCAGAGGTCGGCGAAACACGAAATGCTGTTTAGATAAGATGCAGAATTGTGTTAGTTTAGCGCAAAGTGTAACAAAGAGTGAGGCTTAACTAATTCAACACGAATAAGCGAGTCCACGGAGCGTGAGAGCGGGAAGGCGCCGGCCCGCGTGTGTCCACTGCCTACTATATACTGCACGGCGAGATGTATTATTGATCACTTTTATTAAAGTTCACTTTAATTATCCTACCAGCGTCCCACTGCTGGGCGCAGGATATTAACGTTACATGAATTTATTATGAAATGAGAAATAATTTTATAAATAGATACTTAAGCAAAAGCCCGACAATTCATGTTTGGCCTAGTTTCTCTTGTAATGCACTATTTTCAACTGAATGATATGCATCTTTTCCATTGTTTTAATTTCTATTAAACATGAGAATATATAGAAAAAATGATTAAAAAACAACTTGTAAAAGGCAATATATTAAAGACAACAAAACATTTTTTTAAAGTAATAAGTAGTCTTCAAAAAACATAGAATGTATGTATACCAGTTGCTTCTCTTCCCGCGCTGATGGTAAAAGCCTATCGAGGGAATGGGCGAAAATCTTAGGAATCATGTTATAGGCGATGCGGCTAGCAACCCATCACTATTTTGATTCCCCTTTCCACCTAAGTATACGCCCACAATCAAGTTAAACACCGGCCTTTGGGTCTTGTTGCCTTAGGCTCCGTCTACTCCGTAGGGGGTAAAGACGTGATTTATGTATGTTTATATGTAATTAATAGATTAATAGTAATTATGTAAGAGGCAATGGAGCCGCGCCCGCATCGGGCATCGATCGCCTTGACCGCGGCGCGCGCGCCGATACCGAGAGTGAAAACAAACCGAATTTAAAACACGCCGCACCACTTCTGACATCTGCGTCCTTGGTACCGAACACTATATCCGCTGCTGGTCACGGACAATTAGACATGAGCGTCAGAGAAAATACTCGTAAACTTTTTTCTTTCAAGAAAGTAGAAAGAACCACTTAAGCATAGCATAGTGAGGTTGCATTCTTGATAAGTCGTCATCATCATCCAGTCTATGCTATGTCTCACTTTTAAGAACGGGCCCCATGGCAATTTTACTTTAGGAACTTTGCCCACATCAATACTTGCTTAGTAGTGTAGGTACATCTCCTCAGGCCAACAGTGATCCATAACGTTCCGCATATAAACAGAATACTAAATTTCTAAATTATTCAAATGACAGCAGCACCATGTTAAGTGAAATGAACTTCCAGCCTAAAGCATCTGCCCATTGTCACATTATTCGGGCTGTCACAACTGGACATCCATTGAATGGCTGCGAGTCGAGTGGCGGCTGAAAGCGGTGATTGGCGTTAAGTGGCGTGGCGTGGCGTGGCGAGGCGTGGGCAGCGGGTCACCGGGGACGTGACAGTGTTCTTATCTAAGATTTCACTTTCACGGGAGCCCCGATGCCTCGAGCGTGTCTTTGCAGGGCACGACCTCTCCGGAACGAGGCGATTGTTGTAAGCTTAAGTGGGTAGGACGAAACTGCCCGTGGACTGATTACATCTGCTGCAACCGCTAGTCAAGCTTGAGAACCTAGGAGAGTTCGTAAAGTAACGAGGTAGTCAGGTTGGGACTATGTCAATGAACAAGATTAATGGCACGGAATGGATCGGTCCGGAGTAAAAATGTGGACACCGTATTAACGCTACCGGTTTTGTAACTGTTTTAAATTCTAGCACGCTAATTGATATCAATCGACAAATTGTTCCATTGTGCAACGATTTGATTGCTGCAATTAATACGAACTGGCTTGCGAGCTGATCGGTGAACTAGAACGACGCACTTGCACTCGCCAGCTATTTCTGCTTCTCGGAAAAGGAAATGTGTCAATTTGCACGAGATCGTGGTCAACCGTGGCGGCGAGGACTGCGCGCGCGCTCGCTCGGAAACCCAATTAGCCAGTAATAACTAACTAATCCCCCGCTGACATTCAGTACGCTAATCGAAGGTTGAAACACAAGCGTTGAGAACGGACGAGCGGAAAATTGCCCGAGCCATGGTCACGCATGCCCAATTGTCCGCGCGGTGAAAATGTAAAAAATAAACGGTTAACAAAACCTTTTTCAAATTGAAAAGTCGGCGTTGCGTAATGTTTTTGGGTATTTCATCTCTGGTTACAGCAATAGCAATAACCACTCCAATTGGTGTAAACGGCGGTGGCGGCGCCGGCATGCGGGCGGAAAGTGGAAATTGCAGCTTCCGCGCGGCGTCGCCGTCGTTCCGGATTTTAGGGAAACCAACGCAGTGGCATCCAAATGAACCGATATTATTTATTTCTAAGAAAAGATTTCTTTGTGATTTCTTCACGATTTTCTTAAGGACATCCCATCCCATGGCTTACCAATGCATGTAACGTGTGAACCTCCGAGCTCAATTTTATTTCTCTTAAATATAGGTGTTAAGTATGTTAAGTTAAATGGACAATTTCTACACATTTTGAACAAGACAGCGGAAGAGGTTAAGTAGCGTGTTTTTATCTTAATATGCAGCATGTTTAAGAGGTTCTTAAGTGAAAAGAAATCAAAGATACGCCCTTCGATTTCAATTGCTAATTTCGACATTTGACTCGAGAAGCAGTGAAATCTTCACATATTTAATACAAAGGGACAATGAGAGAAATCTCGCTGACTCGTTGTTGTGTACCTTAATGTAGTTTCTTCCTATGCTTACGACACCTATGTACTTTTTTACATACCCTAAAATAGTTAACTAGTAAGTACCTATGTGCAGGATGATTTTTCATCAAGAAAGTAATACGTATACCTGGAATGAGTCTTAAAACTGGAGGTCCTATCCGACCCAGTGGGCACACTAAAGACCCACTTTCGAGCTGATAACACCGAATTGAAATTTCATGGGTTGTGCGCGTCAGCGGCGCAGGCGCAGGCGCCGTGTCAGTGCGATCGGTCGCTTTCCAAACAAATCACGATCGGTACTTTCTATTGTGATTTAAGGATTTCGATGGAGTTATGAGGCATATCCGTGAGCGACGCGTGACTTGTGACCTGCCTTTGAAGAATTACTCATTATTTATTTGGTTGAGCAAAAGAGAAACAACAGAGGGAAATGATTACGCAAATCCTTTTGTTTTATTGATTAATTTTTAATGTTACTTTAATTTAAGTCAAAACGCAATAGTAAAACGAAAACGGAAACTAAACAACTTTACTTTATTGTCTTTTTGGCATCTGATGACCTGTGTCTTAATGGTGTAAAAATTAAGGTTATCTAAGTATTAATTTAATCAAACATTATTGTTCCTCAATGTTCGATAGAATTTGAACAAAGAGCATTAAAGTAGTTAATGACAGTAACGAGCGTAAACAGCACGTTTCCGCGCCCCGCCGAGTCATCATCAGACAATGGCGGTAAATCTCAATCTGTCCTTGATCGCACGCGACTTAAATGAGTTATTAATTAATTAAGTTCTGAAAAGACGCGGCCAATGTCAGCGCAGAGATAACGCACTTTGCACGCCCATTAGCAGTTAATTAAGAAAAATGCATTCAATTCAGAGTCGACGAGCGCATTGTGAAATCGATATCGTGCGTGTGGGCACACCACACGAATTAACTTAATATTATGGATTAGTGATAACAAATTGACGATAAGTTCAGATTGTTAAGGGATTTTAATAATCGTTTTTAAGATAACTGAATCCTCATTCGTGAACACGAATAATTATTTTGATATAGGTAAAGAACTGTTGTATCTCGGCTTTTATATGAGTAAACTTTACTTAGTTTTTGACTTCATTTTAAAGTAGGTACTTAAACAAAACAGCAGGATACAGGATACAGATGTAAACGAATAACAAGAAAGTTCTAAACCGATCAAAACTCCAATATCTCGAAATGATGTGTATTATCCAGTAAAGTTTTACTGACGAAAACCAATAGCTAATAAAAGATTTCGCAGATGAGTTAATGTGATTTTTGTTTCTAAGTAGATCGACATAGTTCTGAACGCCGCTGTGCTAATTCTATGAATGGAACTCGGACAGTAGACGATGTTTGTATATTATTAGAAAAATTCAGTGCAGAGAGCGTAAGATATTCCAGTAATGTGAAAGTGGACGTCGTCCGCGCATCACAAATGGTAAACAGCGCGCGTGCGCGACGCAATATTATGCCGGTTACAATGCTCCGCTCCGTTATGTCACCCTGGTTACCGGGAGCGCGGGGCACACAGAGTTTTCTAACTCTTTATGCTTCAAATAGGTTCTACCCGATCCAACCCAAAACGTGACCTTCTTCGCGTACTTTTAGCTAAGGCGCAGCGGATTGTGTGGACGCTGTCATGACTAGAGTGCTCGAGTAAATTCTCGGTCCTTATTGACAATGCGTATTTATTATCGAGATCTGCGTATTGTGAGAATGAATAAGACAATTTACTTGGTTAGGAATATTGAAATGGATATAAATCTCGATGAAGCGGACTCAAAGGTCCAAATTGAACTAGTTGACAGGATTAATCAGAGTTGTAATTTTCTTCTACTCTACTCGTAAATATTTGAAATTCAGCACCATACTTTATCTTTACCATTTTCGAATGCGTTTCCAGTGATGTGCTGTTCAACAATTGGGTGGGCCTTTTGAATAAGCTTATTGGCACCAATCAGCGGAAGGTAACATTTCTCGTACCGTATCAGTGTGAGGATACTCCTGTGGCCGCAAATCAGTCTATTGATCCCACTGTCCCTGAACTAGGCGCCCTAGGCGGGGTTTTGTACCTATTTAATTGATTTAATGCTGTTGTACGCAAACAAAAGTAATCCACTTACATTGAAAACTCCGCGTGCGTCATCGCACGAAGTATTAAATTACAAGAAATAATTGTTCCTGCTTTCAATTATATTTGATATAACAGCACTTCAAATAGGAAATGCATTAACCTTCTTTAAATTGCATTGTTTATTACTTTAAGTGAATGTGTTATTGTTTTATAGCGAAATGAGGTGAGGGCAACGCAGCAGCGTGCGCCGCGTGGCGGCCATGTGCACGTCAGAGCCTTTGCACTTTGCAGTCAACTGACTAAACTGTGAAGCACTTTAAAGACAGCTTACTGTCGTTACTTGCCGCTTGTTTCGCTGCCAATTTGCCTCTGGTAACCGAGACATTAATGCGAACGCGTTCAAGATATTTTGAGTCGAAATTTACGCGAGACGCTCGGTATTCGAGTTCCTTTGCTTATCATTAATATCGATACAGCAATCATGTCAGGTGTATAGATGTTCTTGACGTCTTGGTCTTGGTACATATATTTATGCCCTTGACTGTACCTATTTATGGGTAGTTTGAGTAGATAGATAGATACTGGATAGGTTAACTAATTAAATATCCCTTTCTGTAATGGCTTTCTTATCTTACGCGTCCCTGAAATAGATTTTATATCTAACAACACAGAAGAATGAGATGATACAATTTTTTTTTGAATATTTCGTGACTTTGTGGATTGTATCTTTCATCTCGTTTTGATCTCTTTGGTTGATGCGTTTGTTTTTGTTTTATGGATAAAACGACATGCCAAGGACTAGTTTCATAGTCTGTCTTCACAATCAAGTCCGACGTACCTATAGGTACAACTTGAGCTGAAGATGTTCAATTGGGAGCTAGTTTCCACAAATGGTTCCGAATAGCGAATAGGTATACTTTTGATCATGAAATGAAAATACACTATTTGTAAATATGTAAAGTAAGAGCGTGCGCGCATGCAACATGGTTATGGTTGTCGGCACCGGTTTCGGCGTGTGACCATTGTTCTGCAATATTTATCGCGTTGTTGTGGCGAGCGCACGCGCACTTGGCCTTGGACTCGCGGATCATATTTAACAAAAAAAACCTCTTTTTACAACTTGCCTTATCGGACCACGTCATAAAATGTGAGGTAAAATTATGTTTTGATACTTTCACATAGCGAAAGACCACGGTACCATAACCTTCGCATATGCCAATGTCATTAGAACGGTTATCAGCGCGCGCGTCACGTCACGCTGCGCCGGCGCCGGTCCCGTAAGTACGCGGGGCTCATAACGACGCAGATGCACGCGAGCCAGCGATAGCATCTTATCAGCGGCTGCCGGAGGAAATCTCCGCGCACGTCATGCTCGCCTGGTACTTTCGACGGATTAGCGAGATCGATCGATATTTCCACGCTTCCTACTTCCATTGGGAAAAACGTCATGCGTGTTACGCAGGTTTGTTGATAATGTGATATTGTCAAAGTCTGAGAAGTTGTGAAATTGCAAAAATGAGAAGGAAGCAGACGAGAAAGTTAATTATTTATCCACGTTAACTGGGTGAAGTGGATTCTATGTTACCTAGCTTTACGTTCATCAGTTTGTTGAATTCCTTATAAATTTTACTGACCCGACTTATCTGACCTTCTGCTTATATATTTTAATCGCAACCACCGTGCAAAATTTCAGCTTTACAAGCCAAGTCTTGTTGTAGTTTGGGTTGGTCGCTGATGAGCCTGTCAAGATTATTAACGAAGAGATATTGACGAATTATTATTTGAAAACATTTCCACACAAACAGATCAAAATATAAATAAGTTAGAAATGGTCCTCTAAATTTATAACCAAGCCAGGCTCCTGCCCAGAAAAACGCCGGTACAACAGATGACCATAAGGCGATCTAGATAAACCACGAAATATGCACGTCTGCGCGTGGCGGTCAATGAAACTCACCTTAATTCTATTATGACTACGATTAAAGCACATCACTAACCACGTTATAAATTAAACATTGTACAGTATGATTATAGTATTCGCGGGATGGTGTTATGCACGCGGCCGGCGGCGCGGCGGCGCTGCGAGCACTGCCGCCCGCGGTCCGCGCGCGCCAGAGGGAACCAAGCTAAGGTCAAGTTCAATTTGGATATGTTAAGCATACGTGCTTACTGCGATTTACACAGCAGTACCTTCAGCATCAATGAAGCAACAAAGACACGTTAAATAATCTATTTGTAAGTAGTATTTACAATAGGCCACCTCTTGTTCTGTAATCGACGTGAGTCAAAAAGACTGAGTGGGAAGAGTAGCTCAGACCATCACATGTCAATCAATTTGGATTTATATTGAACTAGCTTCTGCCCGCGACTTCGTCTGCGTATTATATTATCCATATAAACCTTCCTCTCGAATCACTCTATCTATAAAAAAACCGCATCAAAATCTGTTGCGTAGTTTTAAAGGGACAGACAGACATACAGCGGAAAGCGACTTTGTTTTATGCTATGTAGTGATTTGCATACTTCTTTAAAGTGTTTGGCTAACCGTGGAATCTTTAAGTTTTTGTAAACATAGGCGTGGATTCCGTGAAAGCGCTTCAAATATTTTAAGCACTCCTTAAAAATGTAGTCCCAATTTTGCTAGTGAGTGGCTTACCACTTAAGTGGTGATAGTGTTTGATCAATTGCTTACTTAGTAATTTTTTATCTGAACTTTCTAATGCTAAGACTTTTCCCGTAAAGCAAAATGCAGCATAAACACAACATGCATTAAACGAATGTTTTTCGAAAATTGACGCAAAGCTCAGTCACTGTTTGGTTCTCTTCCACATTACGTGGCCACAGCATCTGCAGCACATGAATCAATCTCGCGTTCCACCCTCTTCTTCGCTCTCACTCCTTTCTCCAAAAGTGTGAGAGGGACGGAGTGTATTCTCACGGCGCAAGTCACCCCTGGGGTAGGCGATTCATTAGCTCGGTACAATCAATATTACATAACATGTGATGAGATGATCACATGTGTTCATCCAGAGAGTTCAAGTTTTATTGAGGGTAGCTCTCGTGGCCTTATGACGGCCCGGTCATGTCATTGACCGAGGTGGCTAGTCCATTGATTTTTAACCGACGAAACAAAATATGATGTTGGTAAAAAATGGTGAAGTGACTTTGTGTCGATGATGTTGCTTTTACTAAAATATTATTTAAATTTTGTGAAAAAACACTCATAAGTTGTTACTGCCTGTAGTGTCGTAGTCGCGGTAGTATCAGTGTGGGTCGGTACCCATAACTTAAAAAAAAAACTCCAACATTATTATCATTTTAATATTTTTATTATTCATTCAAATTACATTCCATATACTGCCCTAACCCTTCTCAATTGCCCACTACTAAGCAATAAAAACTACTCTAATGTCGTTTATACCAGAAACTGTACGTAAATCATAGGGGCACAATAACGAAACCCCAAATATTGTGGTCCTTGTAACAGTATCCCGGAGACGGCGCATAAATCTGTCCGGCTTGATTCCCATTCCCACGGCGGTATCGGGTAAACTAATTCGATTCAACTAGCCGCTTAACTGTGCAGGCTGAGTAACGCAGTGTTGCCACCGTAGTGCGTCGGGGTTTAGGACTCCTTTTGTAAGTACGCTCGACGACGCCGGGCCAGCATGTGCACTATGAGGAGTCACAATACTGTCATACTTGATTTTAGACAAAAAAAAATTGCTGCGTTCAGTTTACGTAGTCACTCGGCGATACAACTGTGGTTAATAAGAAATTAACTAAATTTATGGATTATGTGTTAGTAATGAAGGTGGTTGAAAATTATTCTATAAATAAATAAATTCTGGGACACCTATTTCAGCGGATCGCTTGATTAGTTTAATTGGACAGTCCCATAGAGGCGTTTTCACCGTAATTTCGGATTCCGTATAGTATAAAGCGGTATAGAAACATTAGTCAATCACATTATAAACCGCATCATGAACGTCATGACAGACCGCTGGGACTCCCCTATTCTCGCCCGTTGGATAACACTGCATAAAGTCAAGTAACAGCGGGCGGCATACTTGCATACTGGTTTCTTTATTCATTTGTTTGTTTTGTCAATTTACTACTAACCTCTTAGTTTTATAAGATTTAATGTACTACTAACCATTTTATGGACTCAGTCTGAAATAAATTATTATTATTATTATTATTAAAAAAAATTGGAAAACATATAAAGAGTTAGTCAGGCTAACTAACCCAAGTAAGGTAAAGAATGAACATACCGTAACCAGTGCCGCTCTTCTCCCACGTGAAAATATCCTCTATTTCTGGGTTAAAAATAGCTTAACTTCTGCACCACACGATTTAATACCTAATGCTACATTTCGAAGGGAAACAAGAGCAAACAATCAACACACGTTTGCAATATTGCAGTGTGGACGACATGCAACTGCGCAGGAAGCAGGGATCCTGGTGCGCGTTGGCTGCAACATGTTATAGTTATGCTGTCTTTTTGCTCAGTGTTTATGAACCTGTCCAGGACATGACGCGCGTTTCCCACAGCGGCGCCGGCGCAGCCAATTAATCTCACTGTGGTGACATCAGAACCTTGATAACGATAACAATAATGTTAGAACAAATTGAAGACAATCTGCGATAGTGTTTCGTTTGTAGAATAAGAGACGATGGGTTTTATGACACGTCTTATGATGTCAACAGTTGGATACATCCATATACGGTGTTTGAAAAACCAAATCGCAAACCTACAAAGGGAGGGATTTGTTCATGCTTGTCTTAACTTTATGATGCAATTCCGTGTAAATTTTTGTCTTGAGTTTGTGTTCGTTTTGCGCTTTAAGTTCATTACAGTTACTAAAAAACCAGCCGCCAGGTCTTCATAACATATCTACAACTAACAAAAGCCTCCCCCTAAGAACACCAGTTTGCCACCTGCATCCACCGGTTTCCCGCAACTCTCGGGATGTCGTCTCGTCAGTCTATACCTAGTGCGAGGCTGATGCTGCGTCTTTCGGGAATAATTCTCTAACTAATCGATTCAATTCCTATAAGCGGTCAAAACGTTGTTTAAAAAGTGTCTTATATTACACTAGCCTTCCGTCCGCAGCTTCGCCCGCGGTAAATTAATTTTCCCGTAGGAAAAGGTATTTTCCCGCGGTAAAAAGTAGCCTATGTCACTCAGTGATAATGTAGCTTTCTGACGGCAAAAGAATTTTTGAAATCTGTCCAGTAGTTTCGGAGCCTATTCAATTCAAACAAACAAACAAACAATCAAATTATTCCTCTTTATAATATTATTAGTATAGATTATTAATCAATACGACTGGCGACCTCTAGTACTTATTACAACAATCGTGTGAGATATTCACAGCGTAAACTATCAACTGTGTGGTTAATTCACAACAACGTAGTCGTTTGTAAATAACGGACGGTCCGGCGCCAACAATAACACCGCGCCGACTAGCGGGCATGTTGCGCAAAGGATGTCGAAAACTACGCTGTGATCGCCGCGCCGGGATCTAGATCCGATATGCGACTGTTAAATAGGGCATCTTGAAAAGTATCGAGGAACCAGGGGCTTTACCATGACGTGTCAATTCCGAACCAAAGTAGGATCGATCGCTGTTATATCCATACTAGAAGTGTCAAAATGACAGCTAAAGAACTGTGTAAGTTTCAGCAAAGAATCGAACCGATCAGTGACCCGTTTCTCGGAGCTACAAGCTAGGTACAATTTTACAAGTTTTACACATTACACATGGCCCAAACAACCAATGAGTAATTGGGATTTGACCTATGTTACTAGTTTAGACTTTTCAGATTGTAGCTTCGAGAAACGGACAACTGGTTGAAGAGTTTATTTAATCGATGCACCTGCTAAAACTTGCTTTGCTGCTTTCCGATCCTTTTTGATTAAAAGAACTTGAGAAAATAATCTACACAAACATCATCACCCTCGATTCTAGTTGGAAGTTCACCCCGCGAGTAATTGGTAAGACAGTTAATCACAACTCAATTTTGCCGCTGAACCAGTGCGAAACCAGGCAAGCATCTATAATCGTCCCATCTTGAGCTAAGCAAATAATTAGACGCAACCACTTCCACCGCACAGGATGCGGTGGATGTTCCCACTCGCCGCTATTAGATTGCAACTGGGAGGGGTCCGTCTAGACGTGCGTTTGCCGGCGGCGCTGCACCTCCCAAATGCACCACTCCTGTCTACAACACTTTGCGTTTACGTTACTTGACGTTTTATAAAGTCAAGGTAGAAAATGGAGAAAAGCTTAAATTTCAATTCGATGGCTTGAGAGTGCTGTGGTCCTTTTGTTTTGCTTTTGAGTATCAACGTCTTATGTACGCCACGCAATGCAATAGAGTATTGAGATCGGCTAAGTAGAAATCTCATTTGAAATGCACTCCATGCATCAACGACAGATCTCTCAGTTCTGTGTGCTCCACAACGATCGGAGTTATTGCTTCTAACAATTTAACGGCGATCACTGTTTGTGTTTGTGCAGCGTTAGCATAGTGTTTGAAGCCGCCATCTTTGATCCCGCGTCGGAAGTGCCGAGTGACGTCTCGGCTATTTCGACGCCGCACTAAAGGATGCGTTCCTTATATTATAAATATGGCTGCTGTTGGGCACCCGAGGGTGCCTGCTACTATTCTTTAGTAAATAAAATCAGTTTTTAGCATTTTTAGCTATTTAATCGAAACTGATACAGTGACGTACAAAAACATACCCTCTGACATAACACAAAACAAAATTGAAACAATAAAAAAAGAATAAAAACCATAAATCCATAAAAAGGTCGGCTGTCGCCAACATGGCGCCCCGCGGTGCAAAGCACCAGTATGCTAGGCGACAGTAGGTAGAGGCACAAGTTTTCTGACTGGACGGCGCAAAATTCCACCTTTTGTTGCCAAGTCTACAAATCTTACTAATCCCTTTGAATCGGGGTACACGGCGGTTACTCTGCCTCGCGGCCATGTCCCTCTGGGGAGGGATCCATCGGCGACCAAAACAAGATCCCCTATCTTCAACTGGGTCACTGGTTGGGGAGGTATGCTGTGCCTTGGTATCAAGGTTGGAAGGTATTCGTCAACCCAACGCCTCCAGAAGTGGTCAGCTAATCTAAGACCTTTCTTCCACTGAGTTCGTCCACACAAGTCAGCATCAGACACAGGACGCAAGGGTGGTTCGTTTGTAGCTGACCCTATCAAAAAATGATATGGCGTCAAGGCCTCATCTTCATGTGGGTCCACTGACACATGTGTAAGAGGTCGAGAGTTCACCAAGGCTTCGGCTTCTAGCAAAAGTGTGTGAAGAGTTTCCTCGCGCGGTGATCGTTCTTTTAAGGTGACAGATAGCGCAGTCTTTACTGATCTGACAAGCCTTTCCCAGGCTCCACCCATCGATGGTGATGCTGGAGGAATAAACTTCCAGACGATTTTGTGATTGGCCGCAAAATCATAAATTTCATTAAGTTTATTGCTGGCCCCAACAAAAGCAGTTCCGTTGTCGGACATAATTACCGAAGGGCTACCACGTCTCGCAATAAATCTCTTTACTGCCATTATTGCTGAATCAGTCGTGAGGCTTGCTACGATCTCCAAATGTACCGCTCGAACAGTTAAACAGGTAAACAGAGCCACATAGCGTTTTTCAGACCTTCTGCCAATAGTGATAGTGACAGGACCGAAGTAATCAAGACCAACATTTGTGAAGGGTCTTTGATGATGAGCAAGTCGCGCTTCAGGAAGGTCTCCAGTTAAAGGTGTCAGCGGAAGAGCCTTCTTTATGCGACAAAAGAGACAACATTTTGCAACTTTCTTCACAGATGGCCTCAGTCGGACGACATAGAATTTGCGCCTCAGCTGGTTTACTACCGTCTCGTTGTTTGCATGAGCGGCTCTTCTGTGAAGGTAGGCTATCATCAGCTGTACAATTGGATGTTTTCCGTCTAAAATGACGGGATTCGGTTCAATATCCACGCCTTGAGCACGTGGAATCCTCCCGACGAGCCGAAGAAGATTGTCTGAAGACCGATGAAAATCAAGATCTCTCAGTTTCGAGTCCCTTGACATGGGATTTGATTGAATCATTTCGTTGGGAAAACTGTCTAGTTGAGACTTTAAAAACAGTCTTTTCTCAGCTGCTTCAATGAGATCCGCATTCAGAGGATAGAAATTCTTCGTTCTTGAGACTTCTTTCTTGGAGTTTAATTTAGAATTTTGACGTTTCAAACTTAAACGAAGCCGAACTACATTAATAAATTGATGGACGCGAGCCGTAGCACGGACTAAACGTAACCACTCTGAAAACTTTGAATGGTCCGCAACAACCGGTAAAGGTAGTTCCTGCGGTTGAGTGTTGATTTGTCCCACTACTTCGGGTAGAACGGATCGTTTCACCTCTTCATCCCGAGATAATGGGACCTCGCTCGACGGTTCACTTGGCCAAGTATGTGATGGCTCTAGTAGAAATGAGGGTCCGGTGAACCAGCGAGCGGACGTGTCAAATTTTGATGAGCTAGGGCGCGTAGCGTCATCCGCAACGTTATCGGAGGTTGGGACGTAACGCCAGTTGGCAATGTCGGTAATTTCTGTAATTTCACCAACCCTATGCGCCACAAAAGGCTTAAACGTGCGAGCGTCGCTGCGCAACCATCTAATCACAGTCATTGAATCTGACCAAAAGGTTATTTTGTTTGGTTTGTGTTTATGAGCTTGAATAATAAAATTTGCAAACCGCGCGGCTATCAAGGCTGCTTGGAGCTCCAGCCTAGGCATAGACACAGGTTTTAAAGGTGTAAGACGAGCTTTACCACCAATTAACGCGAGCCGAACCGTGTCACTGCCGAAACTTAAGCGCCAACAGGCCACGCAAGCGAACGCATGCTCACTCGCGTCAGCAAAGACGTGAAGCTCCAGGTCAGGTCTCCGATGATATGAGAGTCCCTGATACCAACGAGGAATTGAACAGGCGTCGACTTCCGAAAGCCTTTCTTGCCAAGTTAGCCATTTCGATAATGTGGTTGCGGGAAGTGGCTCGTCCCATGACACACCTGTTCTCCACAACTCTTGGAACATAATACGACCTTCGACTACGATCGGTGAAAGAAAACCGAGAGGGTCGTACACTCTCATTAATAATGAGAGAACAGATCTTTTGGTCAGTGGCGAAGGAATTTTCTCAGGCAAACCAGTTCGAAAATATAGATTGTCTTCGACTATGTTCCAAGATAATCCTAAGATTTTTACACAGTCCGATGAAGAATAGAGCATTTAAGATCATTTATCGTTTAAGATCCATAGGTCGCTGGTTCAAATCCGGCTCGAAGGACCATTTGTTGGGCACCCGAGGGTGCCTGCTACTATTCTTTAGTAAATAAAATCAGTTTTTAGCATTTTTAGCTATTTAATCGAAACTGATACAGTGACGTACAAAAACATACCCTCTGACATAACACAAAACAAAATTGAAACAATAAAAAAAGAATAAAAACCATAAATCCATAAAAAGGTCGGCTGTCGCCAACAGCTGCGTTCCGTCGTGGCTATTCCGGGGCGTAAATATTGCGTGCTTTGATGTCATAGAGAGATTGATGCAACACCCTTTATGGACGCAGATGAAAGTCAACATATAAGGACTTATTGCAGCATTGTTGTTGGGGAAAAACGCCGAGTTTATTACCACTATTACCAGCGACGCAAGAAAATCGATGCTTTGACATTTCACAATTGGTTTAAATCCGCGACGCACGTAATGTCTCATGCCAAATGTCGCTTGCTCAACATTGTTTTGCCCAAATATGGCAGTTGGCAGCTCTATTGTATTATAATCGCGTCAAGTAAATACCCAATTAACGTTAATAACATTCCTTAACCTCAATACATTTATGTAATGAACTCTGTTGTCTCGTAGTACGACGGACGCTGAAGCGGCAAGCGGCGTGTATTAGCTCAAGTGGCCGCCGCGGGCTTTTGACACGCGGTGACATAGCCGCTGAAACATTCCGCGCAAATAATAAAATACCTACGTCATCGCGTCATAATTGAATTTATCGATTCCGTCAGATGGAAAAAATTGCTAAAAACATGTCGTAATCCTGTAACACCTGTTCAAAGATTAATAGTCTCTTTCGCTACGGTATAAGTCACGCAAACTTAAATCTATGACAAATTATCACAACTATTTAACATTAATTAGTCATCTTTACGATTTTCCAGAACAAAAATACCCGGTTGGGTTTACCCATGTTATGGCGTCAAAAAACATGGCAACAACTTTTCATTTATAAAGTCATGTCTAGAAAGTTCTGTAGGCGAGCCGAGCGAGACAGACTGTGTCACTATAAACATAGAGGGGCTCTTGCAAACGCCCTCACAGCGAGTGCTGAGGCCCCACTTTGCATTGTCTCGCACCAGACGGCGTGTCCCGGCACTCCCGACCGAGCTACCAGGAACACAGGAAACGAGGGCTATATTCACATGCGAATTACATGCTAAACAGTCATGCATTCCTAAAGAATTATATTCTCCTATAAAAGACTAGAAATCTAACGAGGGCACTAGAAATCGTTACGTTAGGTACCCATCTACTTTTTTTTGAAGGAGTCTTTATTAATGTGTAGTACGAGATAGCTAAGTGATTTGACAATAAAAAATCCGCCAATAATACAACTGCAATGCGCTAAGCGTAGTCATTATTATTCATGATCCCCAATGGAAACTCCGTTTACCCCTTACAAGAGAACCAAGAACCGCTCGAGTCTCTCGTGGCAAGATTTCGAAATATCCAAATTATTGTAATTAAATTACTTTTAAGTTGTAACCTTCAGTGTAGCGGAGGCGAGCTAATAACAATTAATTTGGCCGAGTCGTATAGAAGTTTTTCGGCAAAATTTCACAATCGATACAATTTTATTTCGTATGCTAAAGTTCAAATTGTTATGATCAAATTAACCCTGAGCCGATTCGACAACCCGACAAACTCCGCTGCTAGGAACTTCGAAAACCCACAAAAACTATTTAACAACTAGTTCTTATATAGGTACCTACTTTTATATTTTGTTTTGAAATGAAATGAAATGAAATGAAATGAGTTTACTTTGCCGAGTACAGGTTGCATACATATCGGTGAACATCTTAAATAATTGAGATCAGCCATACTCTGCTTAGGGTAGCATGCAAAATTTTCAGTGCGTACCTACTATGCGTAATATATTAATTGAAATGACAACAAAGTCACATACATTATGTTACATATTTAAGATTATGTCAAAAAATAAATAAAATTAGCTGTTTACTTCTAGATGTCAAGATGGATTAAATAATGAATTTATACTGCATAGGTCTTTAACAAAATAATAATAATTAGATGTCAAAGATTTAAATATTCATTTACAGAGTAGAAACACATGTCACAAAGCCATAAAAACAATTTTCTTTTAAATGAATTTAAAGGAAGCTCCTTAATGTCTAAAGGTAATTTATTGTATATTTTTATGCACATATAAAACGGGCTTCGGGCAGTTTGTTTGAGACAATATTTTGGCAAAAACAATAGGTTGCGCTGTCTAGAGAAACGGCCGTTGTAGCTGACCATCTTTTTGATTTGTTTCAAAAAAACTTTAAATAATTTAAAGAAATGCATAAGAAGTTGAAAGTAGAAATGGCTGTAAGATCTATTCATAAAACATCCGACGATAATTAGAAAATGAACTAGATATGAGATCTAGACTTTAAAAAAAAGTTTTCCTTCGCCTTCTGAAAGGCGAGAATACAGTAAAAATAGTAGAGAACTCATATTTATACTGCAATAATATTGAAAAGTAAGCTTCTCAATCCTTCAATGCTGCGATTGCTGCGCGAGGGCAATTTGTGCAACAGAGAACATAAGTCAACGTCCGCAGCACTTACGTCCGCGCCTGACAGACAGACTCGCAGGATTACTATTCCCAGAAGCTGCATTAAACTCTACCAGATATTTATAGCGCCCTGGTACTTTTTTCTATGTAGACATGTCAATCTGGCTTTAAATTCTCCTTATGTTATAAACAACAGAAGGCGATTCTGGTTTATGGATTACTTTGCTTTTCTCAGCCTGTCATAGATTACCTGACCTGAGGCAACTTTTTCACCCACATACTTCAGACTTAATGGCTTTAAGCCTACGAGTTTTTGTATCTAATGTAAATAAATCCGTTGTGAGCGATCAATCACTCGGCACTCCAAAGTGATCAGATGACAAGAGCTCTCAGGCAGTTTCCAATAAAGCGAGCAACGATATAATTGCGGTCGGATGCGGGTCCGTCGAGGGCCATCGAAGTCCCGCCTGCCTTTCAGCCCCGGCCATTTATTTGAGCTAAAATGCTGGTACTTATTTATTCAGCAATAGTTTATGTCATCCTGGTGGCGCAGCGGCATCCTGCTAGACGCGTTTACTTATCGAATTTCAAAAGTCCATTAGAATCAAATATCAAGTGTTAGTAAAAAATAACAGTTCCTATTTTGCCGTCTATTTGTGTGCATTCGGAGAAAGACGAGTTTGTTCACGGTCGGTTCTTCCAGGGAGGAAGCGGTTACCGTCGCCGGGGCTATAAATATGAGCCACCTGGAGGCGCAGTGACAAACAGACATATTTTAGTAATTCATTTCGCTCCGCGGCTTTGCCTGACTAATTGCCCACGATCATAATTTAAACGAGTGCTGTTGAAACCTCGGAGAGACAAGACGTTGAGTTGAAACACGTATAGCGGAACTTGTTTCTACGTTACATTAGTAAAATTTTATGAACTGCATGTAATAAAGGACTCGTAAATGTCGCGATATTGGTCACAATATTAAGCGAATCACTTTAGGTAAAAGTAATCAAATTTACAGAAAACAAAATGATAAGCTTTCTCTTACCGTTACAAACCAAGCCGGGAAACGGTAAGTGAGATAAATTGAAAATGACTTGGACAATCCGGCTGCTAATTCGCACGTTGTTGCGATATTATCGCACGGGCGAAAGAGAGCGCAACACCCGCTCTCCTCTCGCCAGGGATGACGTGCCTACACAGGGTCACTAGGGTTAGGTACAAACGCATCTTAATTGTAATCACATTTTCAGGGTTTCCTCAATGGTTTAACACAGTGGAACAAATTAATTTTTTTAAAGACAGCTTTTCATGTTACATAGTTTTCGAAATATGCGCCTTTAATCTCTTCAAACTCACTCTTATGGTATTTTCTAAAGAACGCAGTTCACCTACTCATGAACATATCCTAAGAATCCCAGGAAATCTTTTACGTCGATCCTTCACAGAACTACGCAATGACTTGGGCTGTCATGTTCATGTCATAAGTCGTCCTAATGTTTTTAATCTAGAGTTTTATATGGCAACCCTCGACCCGCGCGGCCAGCGCACGCAATGGCGCAAGTTTTGCAACTGGCAATCCCGGTGTAACCTGTTTGCAGCAGGAACCAGGAAACGTTCGCAGCGCGCTGGTTCCGATTCGCACTTGTCTCGCTCAGAGATATTATCTTGGACGTTATGGTCATCGTGTTTCGAGAAGTTGATCTGGACAGCTACTCTGAAGCATTCGTGAGTAGGTACGTATACATTCTGGCACTATTGCAAGTAATAATGAAGGTAGTAACTGGATTTGAAAATAAACAGAACGGGTAAGCTGATACGGGAAGAGAAAGCGGAAGGACAGACAATCAATAGTGTTAGTAATGATATCATGTGGTTAATGTCCACACTGAAACCATACCACACCTTGAACGCGGCCGAGGCGCGGTCTCGCTGCACTCATTGATCCACTTAAACCTTTCTGTCCGCTCTTTCAAGTGAATACTTAGGTTGACCACTGAAGCACTCGATGAGCTGGTAGCTAGGTATCATTTGAAGTTGACTGAATTAAATCTTTGGAGAGGTGTTATGCTTTGTGATTTTTATGATTAGCCTTAATTACTACGATCTAAAACTTAGTCTACTCTGCCTGTGGTACTTTGGCTGTTGCATCGGCAGACCGTTGTGATAATAATATCGTTACCACAACATGTCCACGATAAAGTAATTCTTGTAATTGTACCATATGAAATGTGTATGTTTTTATGGCGAAGAAAGTAAAGATCTATATCAGAATCATAACAGTTTACATTTCCGGCAAACAGCTCGCAACTCGCCATTTAAATGTAAATATGTGCTGTATGCTCCGTAACAGTATGAAAATGACTACAGCCGTTGCTTTAATCGGTTTCGACACAAATTCAATTAATACCACTTGTCTCAAATTCACAAAACGCGCGCCATACTTCATGTTGCGTCGTCTTACGAAACTGGCAACAATTGAACTCATTTTTATTAATCGCAGAAATACTGATCGATCTAAAAAGCAAAGTTAGGTTTGCAGCGGGTGCGGCCGCGGCCGGAGCGCTCTTGGAGTTTCGGGAGGTAGATTTAAGTTGGTTTTTCTTTGTTAAGGGAGACAATGGTGTTGCGCGATGCGGGGGCGCGCGTGGGCGCGAAGAAGACATTACGGTGCTATCGCATTTCGCTCGCGCGGCGGCGGCGCTGCGCCGGCGCGGATTAGCGTAACGACGTGATTGAGATACTATCGTGAATAAATGAGCTCTTGTTTACACTTTGAGAGCTGGCCATTGAATACGATGATTGAGTGTGTTTAAATCGGTGGTCGTTTTGTTTTGTCGAGTTCACACAACAACGTGGTTAAAACAAAGGTATGATTTTTGAGTAACTGCTAATAATTTCGAATATTGGTTAAAATTAAGTTGTACTCAAACGAAATTGTTCTAAATTTCATGCAATAGCAAGTAGGTACAAACACAAAATACATAGGCAAGGGCATTTGTTTTTATGCACGACGGATATACCTACGTCATTATTTGTCTTTGATATTGCTATTATATTGCTGTCATTATAGGTGTGTGTACATACATACATATTTGCAACCATCTCTTTTGTGTAACTCCAAGTGTGTTGCACCGTCGCACAATATGTTGCTGTAAAAAGAAATATCTGCGAACAGGAATGCGCGACGAATGGTCGAAAGCGACGTTGATCCGCCGCAGCAGAGCGCATGCGCATCTGCTTAGCTATCTGACGGGCACATCGACCTGACGACATTACTCCTTATCACGTGTGTCATAATTATAATACACATGTGATATCTATACGCTCTTAGAACGATACTTATCGCATTTATAAACGAAGCAACCGGCGAGTGTGTGAAAAGGTCATCAATTTGTATTTTTAAAGTGAAAACTTCTTTAGCGGCGTTGTGCACTTTTCGGGATGGGTAAAAAATGTTAAACTCGCGTCAGCACCTGATCGAAAATTCGCAAGATGGAGGGAGAGTTGCTGCTGGGTCGTTGAAGCGGCGCTGGGCGCTTGCGCGAGTGCGCGTGTGTAGTTTTCACTTCTACTGGCACTCCCGGGGCGCAACACGTTGTTTTTTTCTATTGAACCTAGGGTCAACTTAGGTACTTGTTATCAGAGTAGGTACCTACAAGCTTTGTTTAGTTTTGGGACTGGGTCAATTGATGTCATTTGTCCCATGATATTTTTTATTATTTATTTATTTATTTACTTTTCTCCTCCCCCACCTCTCTACCTCGGAATTAATTCACATTATGGGGATTACCAACATGAGCCAGTCTCACTTTTAATAATAAAAAATCTGCTCCAACTGTGCCTAAGTATTTACTTAATAGTGTCTTAATGAATGCAAGATTGGTATTTGATTGACTGATGACAAATTAAGTACTTTTGTCGTTGTTTTGAATATAGTTGCTTAATTTTCATTCACAAAGGATGTTATGATTTTTGTTTGGAACGGTTACAATACAACGTATTCTACTGTAATAATTTCATCAACAATTGGTGGGAAAGTGTTAAGTGTCGTTTATTATTAAATGTCACACGTCCATTTGTGTTCCTCTTATGAATCATTTAATCCCCATAACATCGGTAATCCGATAAAGTGGCGACAACAAAGTACCAGAGCAGCATATCGTTTGGGAGTCACTTATCGGCGATTGCCGTGTTACGCTATCAATAGTGTGCTATTTTGATTCAGTATCAATTACAACAATAGACTTCTGTTGCTAACCATCTATTTAATCAAAGTAATGCGATTAGGTTTTGTATGTTTGGCTGACCTGTCAGACGGGAGGTTAATTAAGCTTTTTGATGTTTTGTTACTGTATCGTACTAAATTTAATACCTATTTTCAATTATATTGTTGACTAGATGAATGATATTGATGATGCTTTAGAGAAACACCTAATCAACTCTTAATATAATGTAATTCATGTTCTTCAAGCAGAATTGGTACATTGACACAAAGGAAAATTAGAAAGTAAAAAAGATATGACAAGTCATTCAAATTTGAAGGTTTCGCGCCAGCCGGTATGGTCCTACGTCTGGCGCTTCATGTAGGTTGTAACATTCTGCCCCCCTTGAAAGCCTAGCTTTCAAGACTCTATGGGAGCAATCCTTCTAGTGCTGAAAGTCTTGAGACGGCTCGTTTAATGATGCCGTTCTTCGTTCTTATGTCGACGACTCTGCCGACGCCATCATCGCCATAATACACCTTGACAATGCGTCCTAGTAGCCATTTCATCGGCGGCAGTTGGTCATCCTTAACTAGAACCATGTCGTTTATTTTTACGAATCCTTTATTGGTTTTCCACTTCACACGTTGCTGGAGAGTGGCGAGGTAGTCCTTTGTCCATCGAGTCCAGAAGTTTTGTTTGAGCCGTTGCACGAGCTGATATCTATTGACCGTCATTGACTTGACTTCGGGTGATGGCAGGGACGTCAATGGTCGCCCGACAAGGAAGTGCCCAGGCGTGAGTGGAGCTATTTCCAATGGATCCTCAGACAACGGTGTCAGAGGACGCGAATTCATGATTGCCTCAATTTGCGCAAAAAGGGAAGCTAACTCCTCAAATGTCAGACTAGTGCTGGCAGCAATGCGTTTTAAATGGTATTTTGCTGATTTTACAGCTGCCTCCCAGAGTCCACCGAAGTTTGGAGCGTAAACAGGTGAAAAGTGAAACGTCAGTTCCTCACTACATGCGAATTCTCCTATTTGCCGTTTACACGTTTGTAGCATTCTGTTCAACTCATTTTTAGCGCCTACAAAGTTCTTTCCATTGTCACAATAGATATTAAGAGGTTTACCACGTCTAGCAATAAATCTACGCAAACACATGATAAAAGCATTTGAACTTAGGTCACTGACTAATTCGAGATGGACAGCCTTTGTAGAGAAGCACACAAACACACAAAGGTAGCATTTAGATATTTTGGCCCCACGACCCTTCTTGTTTGCAATAAGGAATGGGCCTGCGAAATCAGTCCCACAGTTTGTGAAGGGTAGAGCAGGAGTCACACGAAGTGGCGGTAAGTTGCCCATAATTGGTTGTATTGAGTTCAGCTTAAATCGCTGACACCTCATACATTTATTTACAACCTTGGCTGCTAAGTTCCTTCCACCAACTGGCCAAAAACGCTCTCGTACAGAACTTAACAACAATTGAGCACCCGCGTGCAATAACCTTATATGCTCCCTTTCAAATAATAGCTTGGTGAATACATGCTTGCTGTCAATAAGAACTGGATGTCGTTGCTCGTAAGGACAGTGTAGAGCATTATCGATTCGACCACCAACACGCAATATGTCATTTTCATCAAGGAATGGATTTAATCCTAACAATTTCGATTTTCGGTTGAGTTCTTTAGTCGCCTTAAGAGAATGAATATCTTTATCAAAAGATTCCCTTTGAGCTATAGTCGCTAATTCAGTCAAACTTGCTTGCAATTCGGAGACACTAAGATCACCGGATAATCTTGTCTTATTTTTATTGCAGTTATTTAAGAAGCGTAGTACGAATGCGAATACCCTTTGTAAAGTTTGCAATTTAGAATACTTATTGAACGGGATATCACTAGATTCACATTGAACAGTCATGAACGATTTAATTTCTGGTAATAAGGCGTCAATATGTTTGGCTGAAGGCCACTCAGTCTCTGGTTTTTTAAGGAAGCAGGGTCCCTCCCACCACAAAGCACTGGTGAGTAATTGTTGAGGCGCGACCCCCCTTGAAGCCAGATCTGCTGGGTTCAAATCTGTTGGCACGTGACGCCATGCATTTGGATCCGATAATTCACGAATCTGGTCTATTCGATTACATACGAAGGTTTTTAGTGTTTTCGGTTGTGTATGAAGCCAGCCTAAGACAATTGTGCTGTCAGACCAAAATGTGGATCTGATAACCGTCACTCGTAAAGCCTTTGTAACTTTGGCATGTAATCGAGCTCCTAATAAGGCTCCTAGCAATTCTAAGCGAGGAATCGTCATTTCAGGTTTTATTGGAGCCACTCTTGCTTTAGCGCACAGAAGGCGAACACATATATCGCCTTGTTTATCGATTGATCTCATGTATAGGCACGCTCCATAGGCATCCTTGGAAGCGTCCGTAAATGTGTGTATTTCAATCGTTTCAGGTTTATGACAGAGAGCATGTCGTGGAACATTTAAATTAGCAAAATGACTTGATTCCCTAACAAACTCACGCCATGAAGTCTCAAGATCTTCGGGTACTAAGTCGTCCCAATCTAGTTTGCTTAACCATAACCGTTGTAGGACTATTTTGTGGAAAATCGTGCAAGCAGACAGAAGACCGAGCGGGTCAAATATTTTGCATGAGCTAGACAGAATATTGCGCTTTGTCACCCTTTGAACATCTTCAAATTCTGAAGAAAACTGTAGTGTATCATGTGTAGGTGACCATTTCAATCCTAGCACTGTTGACTGCTTGCTGAAGTCTTGTGGGTTGCTTTGGACTGTATCAATGTTGTCGAATATATCGATAGCATTTGTACGAAACTTCCGTAATGGAAAGCCCGCACGAGACAGTTCGCCAATAACACCTTTAATAGTCGAAGCTAACTCAGGTTTTGAATCAGACCCGGTATTCAGGTCATCAACATAAAAATCATGTCTTATAATATTAGCAACTGCTTCATCACTGCATTCATTAGCAACTTGCACTAAACATCTTGTACTTAGATAGGGGGCAGAGGACGTACCGTAAGTCACTGTATTTAACTTAAGGATTTTGAGTGGCTGACTCTCCTCGTCCCTCCACAAAATCAATTGAAGGTGACGGTGAGACTCGTCCACCATAATTTGGCGGTACATCTTTTCTATGTCCCCCGTTACAACATAAGTATTTTGCCTAAACCTTAGCAATATTGACAGCAAATCATCTTGGACTACAGGCCCTACCATTTGTATATCATTTAATGATTTATTTGTTGACGTTTTGCAAGACGCGTCGAAAACAACTCGCAAGCGCGTCGTCTCGCTATTTTCTCGAATTACACAATGGTGCGGGATAAAATACCCAAAGGCTGGACGCTCCGTCTCGGTCAGGTGCCCTAAGCTCTCGTACTCTTTAAGAAAGGCAGCATAGTCATCTTTCATATTAGATTTGTTAAGTTTCTTTTCAAGACTAAAGAAACGCCTCCTTGCAATACAATATGAGTCGCCTAAGGCCTCCTCCGGGGCCTCACGGAGTGGAAGCTTAACGCAGAACCGTCCATCATCAAGCCGCACTGTATTTTCTTTAAAGTGAGTCTCACAATACTCCTCCTCCTTTGACAGCTTTGACTCAGGAGGCGAGTTGGGAATGTCTTCTAGCTCCCAAAATTTGGTAAGACTATCTTTGATCTCTTGAGAGAAATTGCATCGAGTAGAAGAGCTTGAGCCCTGACCTGTCGGACCAGACACAAGCCAACCTAGCTCCGATTCTTTAAGACATGGTCTATTTTTGCCTAGTTTGATTTTCTTGCATCCCACAATATCCCAAAACACATCTAATCCCAATAGTAAATGAATTTCAGATGGAACATAGAAGCTAGGGTCTGCTAATTCAATTGACTCGGGAATATTAAAACGCGATGTGTCAATTTTTAGACTAGGCGTAGGCCGTGTTATCTGTGGCATGACTAGACATGAAAGACCCATTTCGAATTTGCCGGATCTAGATTGCACAAGAACACTACAGCGTTTTGAAGTACTACCAATTAAGCAATTATTTAACCCGGTAATGTTGTTTGGATCTGTTTCCTCGTAAGTAAGGTTTAATCTTCGTTGCATTGTTGTAGATATATACGATGATTGACTACCTAGATCCAATAGAGCCTTCGTAGTATGTGTTTCCTTGGTTACAGGATTCACCAACTTCACTTCGGCTGTACATAAAAGGACGTAACCAGGGTTGGATGTCGGCATTGCAGTAGTCATGGTGCTAACATTTATGTTTTCAGACGACTCTGTAGCACTGCTGTCACTTATGTCGACGTGTAGTAGTGTATTGTGTTTTTTATGACAGGTTTTGCATGGGCCTAAGCGGCATCGATAGTATTGATGGCCAGGGCGCAGACAATTCTTGCATAAATTATGTTTTGACACTTCATTTTGCCTGCGATCCACTGACATTTCCTTAAAATTTTCGCACTCATAATTAAAATGATTTTCTTTGCAAAATGCACAAGTTATTTTTGTATTTTTGACGTCATTATTAGCAATGGGTGTGTTTTTAGTATCACTTGAACCAAGCAGTGTTTTTATGTTTTTATTTTCTTTAGATTGGTAAGTAGGTTTATCATGTTTTTGTGTGGAAGCACTGTACTGTATAGTTTCTAAAACATCCGCACGATTACGAAGATACGTTAAAAAATCATTGAGCTTTGGTGAAACCTTAAGTGTGTTTTTGTGTTCTTCCCACATCCTACTAGTGGCGCCATCTAGTTTTGACACCATCATGTATATGACTAATGTATCCCAACTGTCTGTGGGTTCTTTAAGAGTGTGCAAAGCACGCAAATTTTTTGAATAAAAGTCGATCATATACCTAAGGGCCTTATGAGATTCCCTAGTAATAGGCTCAAAGTTGAACAATGACTTAACGTGGTTGTTGATCAGAATTCTTTCGTTGTTGTAGCGCTCGCATAGTAAGTCCCATGCGATTGAGTAATTGGCGCTAGTAAACTCAATGGATTTTATGACGATCGCTGCTCCACCCTCCAAAGACGCACGCAAATAGTGAAATTTGTTTATTGTAGGGATGGACTCGTTTTTGTTTATCAATGAATCAAATGTATCACGATATTCCATCCATTTCGAATAATTGCCGTCAAAGGTAGGTAATTTTATTGCAGGAAGCCGAATTTGACAGTTAACAGCCGTCTGTGAACTGCCATTCGAATGCGCTGAACCTCCGGCCCCAGAAGCAGCGGTGGCATATTTAGTGTCATTTGCTGGTTGGTGCAACTCTAGTACTAATTGTGACAATGAAATTAACTTAATGATAGAATCCTCAACTTGCTCACGTTCTAGAAGCTGATCGGCTAAGTTGACGTCATCTAAATTTTCGATTTCTGTTTGAACCTCATCAAATTGAGATAATAACTCTTGAAAACGACTTAGTTTCAACTGAAGTTCACCGACTAAAACTTTAGTAAAGTTCTCAGTTGAAATCGTCTGTATTGTATCAATATATTTTCCATACAAAGTAACTTTCGCCTTTATAGTACCGCGTTTACGGACTAAAGGTTTTAATTCTTCGGACATTTTGACTAAAATAATGCAGGTACTACATACATCCGCATATTAGATTTCAAGCATAAATGAATTGAACAGACTGTACTGAAAATAAATTGAAATTCAAACCGTGCAGGCCACCGTTTCCAGGCAAGTGGCAAATAGGAGAGCT
The DNA here is from genome assembly GCA_932294345.1 of Pandemis cinnamomeana. Lineage (NCBI taxonomy): Eukaryota > Metazoa > Arthropoda > Insecta > Lepidoptera > Tortricidae > Pandemis > Pandemis cinnamomeana. The sequence goes on from OW028721.1 coordinate 12,985,650, forward strand.
GCATGCAGCGCTGATGTCCTCGCGACGACGCGCAAAATTAATGTAGAACGTCAGCTTACACTCCTCCCTCCGGCAGAATCTCGACGGCAGTATAAGTATAGTTTATTTCCTGAAATTTTAATGAAACTACAATATGCTGCAAATAATGCGCAATCTGGATTGAATTAACAATCTGGATTGCTATGTATGCCTTGTCAAATTTTTATCCGAAGAAATTTCGTAACAAAAAATAATGCGATATTTTACGCAATTTTCTTGACTATTTTTGTATGGACGTAATAATCAAAACACAATGAATACTGCATAAAACTACAATTAAAGCAGTCTTAACACAAGTATAGAAGAATACAACCTTATGCTGAGCAGGATTGAGGCAACCATGAAATTCGTCGTGAGTTGGTAATTTACGTTACTCAAACACTACACTATTCGTTCGTTTCGGGTTTCCTTGTAATCTCTGTGCCCATGCAGGATGCTCTCGTGTTGTTCTGACTCGGGAATTCCGCTTGTTTCCAAGGATCCACACGCGTCGCTTGTTGTTCAATAATAGGCGGGGTCACCAAATGTTGACTAGATGAATGATATTGATGATGCTTTAGAGAAACACCTAATCAACTCTTAATATAATGTAATTCATGTTCTTCAAGCAGAATTGGTACATTGACACAAAGGAAAATTAGAAAGTAAAAAAGATATGACAAGTCATTCAAATTTGAAGGTTTCGCGCCAGCCGGTATGGTCCTACGTCTGGCGCTTCATGTAGGTTGTAACATATATAAAACGCCGCAGTAACAAAAGCCCAATGAAAGCGATGAAATTATCGAGATTTCTAGCCGATGCGTTTACGAGCAGTAAACCATCTTCACGACCACTCGTGTGGTATGGAACAGCAATAATAAAATTGTCTATAAACGGACGATGTAGGCCGAAATGCACAAATATAGACGCGCCGGCTTGAGAAACACGCTCCTTGCGCGGTACTCCGCGACGCACACGCACCGACACTCGCATTCGTGTTTATTTTCGTTGAAAATACAGCGACACCGACAAAAACGAAGTTCATAACAAAGGAGCATTTCATAATCAGAGACAGAAGATAATTCTATTTTTGTCACAGAAAGTGATCTTAAAACAAACACGTACGTCGATTAAGTTACCATCTCTCCGAGAGCCGCGATAACCCGAGAGGTCACGGTAACGAAAAGAAGATTAAATTAGCCCTTCGTACTCGTACCTATTGTATGTGCTCCTGGTACCCCTACGCGCTGACGCGCTGACAAAGCCAATGCCCAAGTTCGCCTACAAACTAAACTCGTGACTACCGACTAGCATCAAAAAGACTTGTAATTTAACAGCAAAATGTTAGAAAGAAACCGCTCGTTTTAACTACGACACATATATGATAACCACATTATAGTCTATTAATAGTGCGTATTGTTTAGCCAGACAAACGGACGCGTCACCTACACTGACCTAAATCTAGTAATATCCACAAGACAATAAGCGGACGATGAACTGAGTCCGCGTTAGATTGCTTTAAGCACTGACGCGGTGGGCTTTATTGGACAAGATTGGCATCAATGAAGGGAAATACTAGGTATCTACTTGGTTATAGACAATTCGAGTCAGGTCAAGACAACTTTCAGGGGAACAGAATAATCTCGAAATTTTAAATTTAAATAACTTAATACTTGATAACTTGGCGGGGCGTAGTAAATAAAGGAAGGCATTAGAATGCGCGGAAGCACACTTTTATAACAATATCCGGCGCGCGACGTGTCCCAAATTAATCGTCCCAACGGTGGAGGAGGATCAAAAGTATCAAAACGTTTTATTCATACAAAATTGACTAATGGTCCTATCATAAATTAAAATGATCTAAAGCTGTAAAATCATGCGAATTATCAACCAATAGCACTGGATGTTTTAACCTAACCGGATTGTCTATCAAAATAAATATTATCTGTTATGTCACCGTCAACTCCCACGCATCGCGATCAACATTACGCGACCCAATCGCAGCCTCAATGCCGCTGCGATTAGCGCCTGCGCCGTACGCTCCGAACCCCATTACCCGCAGCGCCGGAAGCCGCCACAGCTATTATACAAATCACATCAAATCACACGCGACCACGCATAAACATGTGATTCCACCAGTTCACCACCACTATAAACAACGCTGGCTTTCGAGCGATCCATAGACGCACATTTAGAATATTTGTTTCGCCCGACCACCCAACACGATTATAAAGCTATAATAGCTCTGATTTCATTTCAGGATTTACGATATAAGTATTCTGCAGTCTGCGGTGATTCTGCTTATAAGGAATGCACTTCGATTAAATCTTCGACGTAACGATCGCAGTTAACGCCCTCCCATGAATCTGCAACAGAACGCTCGGTCCTCGACACAGACGATTTTAGTCTAAGTAGAGTGGTTCATATAGCATTAAAAGAGTCTTATTAGAGAGAGAGAGATTAAGAATAAACCCATAACCCGAAAGATTAAAGGTTGAATTTTTTAGCAACCGACAAATAAATCCAGAACCAAATCAAATCAAATCAAATCAAATAATTTATTTGTTAACATAGGTAATTGTTGATGTTACATAAATCTAAAACCACATAGGTATTACTAATTTAATTTCAGCAGTGTTGGAGGAGGTTCATGAACTAATAACGCGTCAACTTAAACCATACTTAAATCACTGAAACGTTGGTGAAGAATGAAATTAGTCCTGTAGGTTTAGAGTCATTTGAAGACAGCAAACTCGATTGTAGAAATTAGTAGTTTGTAATTAATAGTCATAATCATAAATACTGATGACGCAAAAGATATATTGTTCTATTTTGTTGTAATAGCCACATTCATCAGCGCTGCGGTTCGGTTGATAGCGCGGGTCACTGCTGCGGCGGCACTATCAGCTGTGACAGCTCCGTGGCAAACCAACACTGTCATACAATACAATTTGTCAGACCAATGTTCAATCGCCTCACATGTTTACCACCTACGAGTCACAAGTCACAACCATGTACATAAAAACGAATACCTACTGAGGGTGTTTTATATCTGAACTGCAGTGAGTGTGTGTTAGACCCTACGTAAATATAAGGTTAATATGTAGCAAAATTATGATGCTGAAAATAATCATTAAAGCATAGAACACCAAGACGAAGACTATAAAGTGCGCACAAATGTCACTAGAATTTACTGCCGCCGCCAACCCATTCCGAATTATGGATCCCGGCACGACAGCAACACAGGCAAATAAACATGAAACTTCCAATTTGCTGACATGCAAAAAGACAAACACGACATGGGACTGGAGACCTTCGATTATTAAATGCCGACAGATCGCTTGCAGTCCCGACAGCATTATTGTACGCAAAAACAACTTGTCTGCAATCAGGCAGCAAAAACTGGCCCATGGCGCTCCAACAGTACGCCGACCGCGACCTGTTTCACGAACATACGTGCAGCATTATTTTTGACAAATTTAAACTCATAAAAAACCTGTAGAAACCCAGTTTAAAATAGGTAGGAGACATTTTTGCAATTTTTTAACCCAGAGTTAACTACTATTGATAGGGGTGTACTTATTATGTCTAAGAGCATGTTTGGTATCGTACGAAAGCCAATCCAGTTTTTGCTCAAAGAAATTCCGCCTCATCCACGGACCTCATCAGGTCTTAACCGTCTTGTAGATTCATAATACAGCTCCCAAATACCAGCCAGGTAGCATTGAAGAAATTAATCAGATTGATTGGACGCAGATTAATCGCTCGTAGATACGCGTGTGGTTCTACTAATATGGCGACCGGTCGCGCGGCGCGGGCGCGGCGACATGACTGTAAACGTATCTCTGTGACTTATCCGTATACGAGTAATAGTATGCACCGAAAAGTTATGAAACAAGACTGCTTTCTTTTTTTAATATACTTAAGTCCTAAACCGTAACTTAATAATGCTATAGCTAAGCATACATCGTTTGTCATAGATTGAAGGAAATCTCTTACGAGCATAAATAAAAAAAAACAATTTGTACCAAAGAAAGTGCCAAAGAAAGTACTTAATTCTTCGCCATATAATAAATAAATAATTCGTTCAATTAATAAGCCAGCTTTAACAAACTTGATCAAATGTCACGAGTTTTTCTTTGATACCTACCAAAAACCATCATCGATCTGATGAGTGATGACATTAGTTTGCCATTAGCTATCCATAATAAAACACAATAAATACACCAAATTCTGTGCATAAATAGCAATGATAAATGCGTAACATAACAATTGATAACCTCCCTTTTTTCGAAGTCTTCCGTTTAGAGGACTTGCTTCGTTTTTTGTTTTTGCAACTAGTGAACGGGCCGGTGCCCGTGTAGCGCTGAACGTGGGACAGGACGTGTATAATGCGTAATTGGCGCAATTAACGGCGCGTGCGACCATTTGGACCACTCGCAATGGTTTCGTAAACAAGGTTTTACACAATTAGAGTGTGGACTTGACCGCCGCAACATAATGGCTGCGTGGATCAGACAGCAGCGGTGTAGATGCCGGGTGACAGGTCACACAGAGCTAAGAGAATCTTATTTTTATCGGGATAGTATTCTAAGTAGGACCTGTGATGTTAGGATATGATGTCCTGGATGATGATATACGTACGTACATACAAGATACTTACTTTTAATAACATCTCACTCAATACAGAAATGAGGTGACCGAAACATACGCGGAGTGCTATTGTCAGAATAATGCAGCAGCCACAGACCTCGTTAAAAATAAAGTCGAAATAAACTTTAGCATTACTGCTAGAACCACAGCATCTTAAGTACTTGTCATTTTTTTTATTTCCAAGCAATCCTAGGTTTTTGACCGTAAGCCGATTGGAGACGGCAATAACAATAATCTGATAAAAGTACGTGTGTCCAAATGGAGTTTTGCAAGTCAATGGGTGAGAGGTTAAGCTTCTACGTATTAGTTTAACATTATTCCCCGAAACAATTAAGATTTGGTAACCCGACGATTGCCGCTAATCGCCGATCATGTGTCAACGCCGCACATGAGGCGCTTACGTCGACTGTCACAGTTTACGACACTACAGTAAACATGCTACGAATAGGTATGTAGTTTGTATTCTTACAAAATATTTTTAAATTAAGATAATGCAAATGAATGACAACGATAAGACGAAACCTGCAATTGTACAAATAAAATTGATCGAACGCTTCTTTAGTAACAACGTGACAGTTGCGTTCCTGACAGACGATAATAAATGAAAATTTAGGTGGTTTACCATAATACATTGGCTCTTTATTATGAAAAAATAGGCATCTACGTAGGAAAAAAGCTATAATCGATAGGCGGCCTTATCGCTTCACACAGAGTGCAACCTGCCAAGAAACAATTAAAACAGAAAGAAAAGTAGAAAAGATTCCTCTTTTTCAAAAGACAAATAAATTATCTGTGTATCTTTAAGTCTCTATTTATTACTAAGAAACAGACGGAGACGTCATCATAGATAACTGACACTTAAGATAACTGGAACTTAACAGAGAGTGGTGGAACGTGCCTTTAATCTAATTCGATGCAATATCAAATTAGTATTACGTCGAAATAATGCAAGACCCCGTCACTTCTCGCGGCTTCCAAAATCCTGTCGCATAGGTAGGTACCTGCGCTGCGCCTGCGCCGATACATCCGTCGTCCGTCTGTGCATCGCTGACATGCCTGGTACCGTACCGCTGTGACAGATTTCGCTATCTTATCACCAGCCATTGTTGCTCAAAAGAATGCCGAGCATCCAAGGCGAACCAGCAATTAATTTGGCTAATGAGACCCTCGCACAAATTGCGGAAAGTCGGAATACCGACCTAGGATTAATTAGATTGTTGTTAAAATATCTAGCTTTGTTATTAATTAGCACATAGTACAGGTAGATTTTTTGCTAGTAGGTATTTTTCGGATATGCTTAAAGTAGGTTGTAGGGTAGATTCCTTATTTATTTCACAACTTTATAAGAAAGTTAGCGTAAAGAAGTGGTAGGTAAATCAACTATCTTAATTACCTATTAAAAGTCAATCCAATAATATCAAAGTGCACAACGTTATTAATTAACGCATCACTTATCAAAAACAACTGACAGCCGGCTGCAGCGAAAAAACAAAACAAAACCGGCGACCGCAAACTTTAAAAAAGAAAACAACTCACCAAAATATTATGAACACGGAGCTCCATGCATCACTGCAGTTCCACTACGGCGGCACTCTCACTCACTGTCGAATTACTAAGAGTAGATTTTAAAAACTTCGTTATCGCGATGTAATTTAATTCTGTGATTTCGTATACGCGTGCGTCGCCACCGGCCCGTGCGATATGACTGACTCGACTGCCGCGGCCTGTTGGCTTGACGGACGACTCGCGTATTCTTTCTCCACGCTCGGCTTCCTCCGCCGCAATAGTCATTTTTCGCAAGCTCAGCATTACAAGGTGTATTAGTTAATATTTTTAATTAAACATTCAATACTTACGATACTATAAAAATCAGTTCAGGTGAAACAAATTAGAGATCGCGAAGTGACAAATTACAAAATTTCGATTTTCACGCCTATGAGTCAAGTAGAGTGTTGGCGGAAGCGTTTGAAGTGTTTGACAGAAACATTCATCAATCCATTTGTTTGCTTTACCATTTCCCTCCCCAGCCCTCCCTCTCATCTCCTGCCCAGCCTCTTCGGCAAACAAGGTATTGGTGATTGAGTTTTTTAATTGTGAACTATCTGTTGCCCGCCGACTTCATCTGTAAAGGATTTAAATTTCTAAACGACACTGAAGATTAGAAGACAGATAAATCCGAAAAGTAAAGCTATGGCCGGGAATCAAATCATCATTCCGTGGTGCGTGCTATACGGCTATACCGCTACACCACCCATAGCAGGTAAATTTAATTTCGAGTAAAACCGTAAAAATATATACAAAAAATCAATTCGTGAAGTGGAAATTTCCGCAGTAAATTGCTACTTGCGGCCCGGGGCGACATAAAAACAATTTGGTCCCCAAGAACTGCCACATCCATGTCTTAGGGTCTAGGTAGATGTTTTGCCCAATAATAAAATGGCCACTGGGAGGCCTGACGGAGATTAAGTAGGTACTTAAATGGACTTTTAACTAGCTCGACTAACACTAACAAGCGTGTTTTTACAAAAGGAAGCTGATTCCATTCGCCTGTTCAATTGTGGCTTTAGTCTAAACATGGTTAATAGAAACGGCTCCACGAACCAACACAAAGTCCCCTTTATAACTCGAGCAGATTTCTTTGAGTATAAATCGTTTCTAGTAACAATACACTAAGCGGCTGTTTCTGCAGCCGCGTGTTGTGGGACGCGGCGACTCCCATAACACCGTTGATTTACAGAACAATGTTGTACTTACTGAGTTTATTTTCAGTACTTACTATAATAAGCTTCAAATTGCTAGTTCTAGGACTTCTAGGCATACAAATCCAATCAATGCGAATGAAGTCATTCAAAATGATTTTATTTGCGAGTCTCACTTAGTTGACCAGGTAAGTGAGTGCTTAGTTGTTTGTACCTAATTGTGAAAATAGTAGTCTAATCAGATATGTTTGAGCAGTAGGTAGAAATGACATCCACCCAGGGTGGTAAGAGATTCCGTGGTCAACTATACGTTTCGTTGCTTAAAATATTGGGAAGTAGGTACACCAATGGAAACACCTGCAAGTGCAAGATATATTATGGCAATCTTCATTCGGTAACCGACGTTGACAAAATATAACTAATAATACCTAATTTTTGTATCGCACCGTTAAGTATTATGATGAAGATGAAGTGGTATTTTTTATCGGATGCGACGAAGGATATTATACAATGTGTCATCGGCATGTAAGCATTCCTTTATGCAGTGAAAAGAAACTCAATTCTTCACATAAACTAACCATGAGCTTGTTTTAGTTCAAGTAAGTGAACTGCAAGTACAGATTGTCACACGAGAATGAACAATGTAAGAAAATGAATTGTGAATTGTCAGCCGACATGAAAGGCTCCGTGAAGGCCCTGTCGTCCCGGTTGATCGACGCGTTAGGGGATGAGGGGGCCCAAGAGCTGGCGAGTACTTATCCCAGCTGATCGCACTTGCGGTCCAAAGGGGTAATGCCGCTAGCTTCATGGGGACCCTGCCGCAGCGAGTAGGGTACGCGGGGTTGGCTTTTTTTAATATAAGTAGGTTTTAGAGTTAGTTTTAGTAGGCATCTGTAGATATATAGGTTTTTAGGATTCTATTATTTATGTGATTGTATTTTATTCTGCTTAATTTTTAAATAAATTGTGAAATTAATTTACTTAAATGATTCATAGCTATTGCAACACATACTTAGGTACATAGTACTTTTCGTAAATGCCTGCATGCTAATGACACACTTTATTAAAATGCGCTATATACATAATCTGTTTCGTCGGCTCTGAATACGTATTGCCATTCCAATTCTCGCAAGTCATAAAAGTAATCTCAGCCACTTCATGTTAAGTGCTGAAAGACTATCGCCGTCGACAATGGATGACGCGCGCGCGCAGCGCGTGGGAAAGGAAGCTGCTGTTGACATTGACCATTCGTTGACACATAGACTTGTTGACATTCGGCAGGCGGCGAAGGAGAGGTTCCTGGAGCATATTATTGCTGTTTTGTTATTGACGTGGTCTTGTGGAATCATCAGACGGGATTTAAGAGGCTGTGACGTGTTGTAACGTTGGACGTTAGACGGAGGGCTGTGTGCAAGTAATTGGCGTTTTAATAGAGCTAATTTCAGATGCCTTTGACTAGTCTTTCCGACGAAGAAACGACTGCAATTCATGTACCTCCACTAGATTCATATATACAATAAATAAATAATTGATCGCTGACTGTTCCCATAGACTGCAGCCTTTAATATACATAGTGTTAACCAGTGTGTTAGTGTGTGCTGTTCAGTGGAAAGAGACTAATAGGTATTTATTATCCGAAAGTCTTTATAGAATAATTGATGTTACTAACATCCTATTATTTTGCTAAGTTCTTTCTAGGAATGGAATTTAAATGTTTTAAAGCAAAAAGCCTATTAAGTGTTAATCGTCCCATTCTTTCCATACAAAATTATTAGAAGACAACACATGCAGGTATGGCAATGGCAGGACTAGAGGCGTGCGGCCCCTTTGTCTGCCGGGCGGGCATGCAAATCCGCCGCGCCTATGCAGATTGCCTCTAAATCCCGCATTCGCGCTGCGTGCCGATACCGGCAATGAATCTACCAGGGCATCATAAACGTATAGGCTGTGCAAGCTTTTTAATTAACGGCGGTATCAGCGGCCTACGCCCGTTTAATCAAGAATGCAATTTGCATAGACCGAGATGAACGTCACAATTGTACGTTTGGTAATTGAATTTTGTAGTAAGTCTTACCTACACTGTAAGATAAGGTTCGGAAATATGACATGCACTATGTTAAGCCGCAATTAAAGGTAAATTCGTTAATGAAATCAGAGTACAGTCATAATTCCAAAGTATTTCATGGAATTGGCAATTACCTACCCAATGAAAAATGTGATATTCACTAGAATACTAATTTATAACATGTTTTTCATGATTGGTAACTCGTGGTGATATACAGTGCAATTCAATTTATTATACCTAAACTAATAATTGTGAAATAGGTAGCTCGTTATAGATTTGATAGGATATGCGATCAGAACTCCTCTTTTTTTCTGTCACACTTTGCCAGCTGTTGACAATCCCCAACAAAATTGTCGAAGCGCCCCGAATAGCTTACTAGCGTTCTCAATAGCGAATTAAACGTTAGGCCCTGCTGATGGTTGGTGTAATTTTTTAGGTAAAACGAAATACCTCACCTCTTTGGCCACATGATCACGTTAGTATTGATTAGCGAATGTTAGTTGTAAAAGAACGTTTGCTGCGAGACCAGTGTGCGCAGCCGGGCAGCCCCTCGCGGTGCCGGTCTGAATGGCGCTGTAATTGACTAATTAGTGGAGTACTATCGTTGTTGACATAACTCCCCGGAAGCCACTCCCGGCGCTGTAGACTCTCGCGGCTCCCAGGTCTACGCTCTGGAATTTGATTTTCGAAGTTCGTTTCGTGTTTCATTCACACTAATAGTCATTAATTTGAGAGTGTAAGGGATGGTATGGCTTCGAAAATTGAAATTCGGTGCAGCGCCCTCGGGGCCGCCACACGACTATAAGGGTTTATTAAAAACCAGCTACGAGGGTTCCGTACAAAGTTTGTCAAAATGAACGCTTAAAATGGTCGTATCAAATAGAACAAAAACTTCTGACGCATAAGTTGAAAAGTTTAAGGTATGGATATCTGTGAGTCTAGTTGTGAATTTGTTGGAACCGGTGACAACATTTTTGAAAAAGTATTGTACATTGAAATGGTTGTCAGAGGTTATTTTAACTATAACAAACTGTTTCGTGTTTATTGCGAGTAATCCAATAGTATTTACTTAGGTGCGGTAAGTCAGCGTAATCAGAAGTGTTCTTTTATGTAAAGAGCACTCTTGGTGTCCGTCTTTATTAATTGCTTTGTTGCGTCATTCCACTAACTAGGTTGTGTAATAAAAATTATATGATACCAGCTCTAAGACATGCATAGCTACTGTGTCGAACTAAATATGATCATCGCAATCAGTTAACAGGTATACTTACATAAAAAAAAATGCGAAGCTCCTCTCTTTTTCAAGTCAGTTACGTTGATTTGTCCCTCGAATAGGAAATTGTGTGGGCACCCGTGAGGCTGACATGATCACCTGGAGTGACCAAAGCCTCGTCAAGAATCAGAATTAAAAAAAAGTCAGTCATGAATATAATACACTCCGAAAAGGTCCTTTTAGATTGTTATCACCATTATACTCCCTCATCCTGCCGCCAAGCAACAGGATTCGTGCTTGTCCCGCTAATAAGAGTAAGACAGTCGGTGAAATTACTGACACATACAGACCTACTCACACTAACAATGTGTAATAGGAGAGTGAGAGAGACAGTATACTGTTTCAAACTTCAAACTTGTGTGTCGTTCGACTAAATAAAACAAACAACGGCGTTAACATACCACAATAAATAACGATAATTGGGAATGGATGATTATTTTAAAAGTGCTTGGTGATTTTTCTATTGATAGGAATAACCATCCTTAGCTACGGAAAAAAGTTTCAGATTTTTCCGTCGAGCCATATATTTTATAAAAATAAAAACATTTTACTCAGTCACTCGGCGGCCCCTATACGGAAGTAAGCAGTACGCCAATGACATAATCAAATTAAAAAAAAAAAATGCTGCTTGAATCTGTGGTACACAATGACATTTGTCACTGACATTGATTGATAGCACCGCACTCGGAAGCTAAAACAAGCAAAAGAAACGGCTAAGTGGCGCCGTCTGTAGATTGTTGTTGGTACTAAACCACCTATTTGGGATTTCATTAAAATTACCATACATTTCTCATATAACTTTCAGTAGTGTTTTTGATTCGGAGTAGAAATAACCCAATAATTCCAAAATCTGAGAAAAAAATGTATATTATGGTCATTTTTATTGAAATTCCCCATGTTTGGTTAGTAACACGAACAATCTACAGACGGCGCCACTTAGCCGTTGCTTTTCTTAGCTACAAATGCCATCGTGTACCACAGATTCAAGCAGCATTTTTTTTTTTTAATTTGATTATGTCATTGGCGTACTGCTTACTTCCGTATAGGGCTCGCCGAGTGACTGAGTAAAATGTTTTTATTTTTATAAAATATATGGCTCGACGGAAAAATCTGAAACTTTTTTCCGTAGCTAAGGATGGTTATTCCTATCAATAGAAAAATCACCAAGCACTTTCAAAATAATCATCCATTCCCAATTGGCCGCTATTAGCTGCTAGGCCATACGCTAATGGCTCTCTTAGGCGACTTAATGTGTGCTAATGACTGGTCCGTTGGTCTGGCTTTGTCGCGTAACGACCGGCCACCGATAACGAGTCGAGCAAACAGTTCCAAACACACGGTTAATGAATTGAAGTTATCAACGGGCGTGGCTACCCCTGGGATCCCTGCACCTCCACCAAATACCCTTACTACATTACCTACAATTACTTCTCTATACATTGCTTGTTCAGTGTGCTCATTTGGGTTGAAGTTACTAAGTGACGTTGCAATGGAAACGTAGATATTATTTCTTTCCTGTTACCTGACAGCGTGGCAAACTTCGCCAGTTGTCTGTGTTTGCATTAAATTAACGTTGAGGTGTTACCTAGACTTCTAAGCCTAAACGCTCTGATAATTTATGAAGCTTGTATATCTATTCTAGAATCTGAGAGGTATGTGTCATGCAGTGGAACGTATTTAGGCAAATGATCACTACCTACCTCACCGCTACCACTGTCTTTCTCGCTGATTCTGACGCTCAGTGCTTGCGCTGTGTTCCGGCGTGGACAGTAAGACAGTTGGTGAAATCACTGGTCCACGCGGTATTCTAACTTCGCCCTCTATGCTGGCAACGCATCTGAAATCCTCTAATTGCAGGCCAGGTGACACCTTCCTTTTCGTATATATTTTTTTAATTCAATTGATCAGGAGTATATGCCACAGAATCTCATAAAAAAACTCGCGTCTCTCTCAATTATTGAAGCAATTTTTTAATGAAGAAATACCTCAAGCTTCCTTTCCACCTCACTCTAAAGACCTCATTTCGCAACTCCATCCGGACCCGGACCCCTCTTGAAGATCCTTCGGAAATTAACAATTGAGTGTTCACGCCACCATAATACCAGTAATGGGCTAGTGGCAAATAGCGTCACTTGGCACGTAATCTATTCCGCTTGTGAACCACATCCTCGCCGTCGCACTTAGTGCAAAACTACGACCATTTCCCCTAACGAGACGATAATTGACGCGAACTGTTTGTAAAACCTCGTTACTTTTTCAATGGGACGGTTTTAATGGTTTGGCAGCTCGGGACGCGGGGTCTGGAGCAGATGGCGACTTGCGCGAGGCTTCGCTCCTGCTCCGCCGCCGCAATGCAGAGAAACAGAGACAGGAATTTATACGTTTATTAACCTAGACGACATGCCTTGAACAATAAAATTTACAATCCGGATTGCATTATATTTTTATTAGATGCACGGCAAAACTGGTTTGAAATTTGCTTCATTCAATTTCTTTCAATCGGTTTTTTTATTTATTTATTCATTGTCAAGTCATGTACATACATATGAAGATGTTAACATTGTTCTAAGTCAGTCCATGACGCCCTGTAAGGGAACACAATAGTAATTAATATCTATCTAATTCTAAATCTAGGATTGTAATATAACGTCAAAACATGCCATGAAATTAATTAATTACATTAAAACTATACATTGATATTATTAAATTCATTAATGTTATTCTATTCTTAATAAAATGAGATGATTTCAGTATAATAGTATGTCAATTAAATCTTTTTATCCCGGGATAGGGCTTAATTTCTGCGGGGCGTGCTGACGAAGTTGCGAGCAAAAGCTATTTAATTGATAACAACATCAACAGGATCCGATAGAGGGTTGTAAGATTATTTAGCTGTGTTTATGTTTATTTTGGTTTATCCCTGCTCGCAGAGGCAGTGGGACGAGCCGCTCTGCCAATTGGTTCGAAACAATCTTTTAAATACGGCATCTAGTCCGACAGAACGCGCTCGTCTCCTTGCTACTGCGGAGTGGGAGTCAGGCCTCTGGCTTCAAGCCCTACCCTCACCAACTGTAGGTACCCTGTTGGACAATACCACCTTTCGCCTCGCCACCAGTCTTAGGGTAGGGACACCAACCAACGTCCCTCATCGCTGCCAATGTGGGAAAATGACCGATAGCTACGGGCACCACGGCCTATCTTGCAGCAGAAGCGCGGGGCGTATACCACGCCATGCCAGCCTCAACGATGTCATCCGTAGGGCCCTCGTCAGCGTTAAAGTGCCAGCCGTTCTGGAACCTAACGGCTTGGCAAGAGATGATGGCAAGAGGCCCGACGGTCTGACACTGGTTCCTTGGCGGATGGGTCGGCCCTTAGTTTGGGATGCAACGTGCGTTGATACTCTTGCTCCGACCCATCTTTCAAGGACCCAAAATGTTGCTGGCTCTGCTGCGGCCTCAGCGGAGGACTTCAAACGCCGAAAGTATAGCTCGCTTGGAGGCAGCTATATTTTCGAGGCGTTTGGAGTCGAAACTCTGGGGCCATGGGGGCCAAGCGCGCGCCGTGTCTATAAAGATATCTCGGCGCGCCTTATAGAGGCCTCCCGTGACCAGAGGGCTGGCCAATATTTCGCTCAGCGAATAAGCATTGCCATACAACGTGGCAATGCTGCCAGCCTTCTGGGCACCCTCCCCATTGGCGGCGATTTGGGAGAAATTTTTTATCTTTAATAATAGTTTTAGGTAGGTTTAAGTTATTTTTAAGTTTTGACTGTTATTTATTGTTTTCTTTTGCTGTTTTAATAAAAATTAACTTTTTGGTTAGGTCACACTAATAATATTATAAAGAGGTAAGTTTGTGAGGTTGTAGGGGGGCATAGTTGGGTCTATTTTACCGATTCTGAAAATTTCCATTGGTAAAAGAATTTTCAAAATCATAAGGTCAATACTCCGCAATGCTATATTTATTACTCCGCGGACGAATTCGCGGCGCGGGCAGCAGCTAGTCCCTAGCTTATAAATACTTAGCAAATTATTATGTCAAAAGTTACCTGAATGAATACAACTATTATTATGATAATATAATGTATCAAATCCAAAATTTGGCTGAAATGGCATCTGGAGCCCGATTTTTGAAAGCACATCACTCGAGAATTCGAAATTCGAATTTCGAAAATCGGAATTCGAGAATGGTAAAAATTTAGATAAATTCGAAATTTGAGGAAAGTTGTCTATAGTATAGCTGTAATTAATCTGCCACTTATCCAAAAAAAAAATCAGGTATAATTTTTCAGCAATGATAGTACACAGATTTTAACCACTTTTGTATGTAATGGCTGTTTAGTAATCGCGGTCCTGGTCACCGCATTCAATTCACCCGGGAAAAGCCGGTCAAAGCAAAACTAGCAAACCCTCTCATAAACTGCTGCGCTGCGGCCCTCACCCCTCACCCCGCGGCCCCGTGTCGTCGTGCGCACGACGGATCCATCAGCCCTGTTGACCGACATCTCCATTTCTTTCAATGACGTGCTCTATTTTTGATGAATGAGCTGTTTAGGAAATAAGAAAGGATTTTACACACAAAAGGGCAAAAGTTAGTGTTGAACCGTTGACTAGACGTTAAATAAGATTTGGTTATATTTACTGTATACCTATTTAAATTACAGTTTTGATGCAAGCTTTTTTTGATGACTGCCAGCCATGTGTTTTCAAGGCAATCCGACCACTAGAACAAACAAACAAACAACATTTAAATACAATAAACTTGTAAAAGGCGAAGTTAACAGAAATGTGGCATATTCCTGTCCCGATAACATTCCCCCTATTACCGGTTCCGAAAACAACGCTCCCAAAAGCATGAATACGGCAAAAGCCCAGCGTCGATGGCGTTACCACGGAAGCATTACGACTAGGCAAACCATCTCTTCTGCCACACTTATCAAAATATTTTAACACCATATTGCCGTAAGCCGAAAAATGAGTAATTTCTAAGATTCCACGTTCTACGTGCACTGGAGGGAACGCTACGCCGTCCTCGCTACGACGACGCGTAGCAATTTCGCTACCAGCGTACAACAGTTCAAACAACAAACAGCAAAGGTTTCTAGAACTGATAATCTACATAATCTTGAAATTAAAAATAAAATTACTTAAATGTGGTTGTTTACAATACTAGATTTCCATTAATCACAAAAGGCAATTGTAAAAGACGCAGTTGGTACAATTCCGCGGCATAAAATCCGTGTGGGAGACTGTCATGTTTGCAATTTATATTTTATGGACGTTAATTGTTGCGATTTTATCAGGGTTCCTTGTGGTCTCTCAACTCTCAATGCAGTTTGTTTACGTTGTCAGTATAGTGCATCCACGCCTATTTGAAGTAAGTAGTTTAAAATGAAAGTAGCAAAATTAATGCGACAAGCAACACCAACCACGTCAACTATGAGCATACATTTGGTCAACAGTTTATGGGCATGGACGGTCCACTACAGTAAAATTAAACATTTAAAATAAATAAGACAGTGTTTTTGCATAGCTGTCCAAAGAGAGGTGCACGTATTTTGCTAACTTGGCACAGCTAATATTATAAGTACACTCACTGTCGCTCGACAAGCAAATAAAGCTCGCAAGCTAAATGGTTTTGGATCACTCAAAGTGACGCCCGATACAAGAAATTATTCGAAATAATAGACGCGAAGTAACTATCGAAAATTAAAAAAAAAATCAACTCTTATCTCCATACAAAAAGGAGTTATCGTTCAAGACGAAACCCTTAAACAAATCATACTCAAGTTCTTCTTAATTTGATTAATGCATACAGTTCGCGCGCGGGCGGCGCGTCGTGGGCGCGCGCGCAGCTCCGTAGGTATGCATCTTACCGTGCATTTTAATTGCGATCCTAAGTTATTAGTTAAGATTCTGGTCAATGCTGCGTGACCCACTTGCGGTTAAAAGGATGATGAAGGGCGGCTATTAATGAAAACTATGAGAATGTCCATTCGCCTACTCGGAAGCAGGCTGACCCGGTGGCTTTGGCTTGTGCGAGTAAAAACTGACCAGTGACCCACTAAGGAAATCTTAATATTACATGTATTTGATGGTACCTAAGTCCCTGTACCTATCTGCATATAGTACGCGGCGTATACGTGGCGGATCACTAATGTTTCACCGACAAACCTTTGATTGAATGCGTCGTTTAACAAAACCTTTATTTTCTGCTAACCTATTAACTTAGTTACACTAACGGATAACTCACGTATAAAAGTCGCGTAATACTCGACATGCTTCGGACCAATTCGTAGTCCTTCCTCCTATTATCTTTTTGGAAAAGTTATAAAACAAACCTAACTTGAAGTAGGCTCCGCAAATAATTTTTAGTTTTTTTTTTATCGGACACCATGCGTGTTCCCAGTCTCAATGACGCAGTGGTACTGTGTGTTCCAAGATATGTCTCAAGACTCTCAAGACATAAACTCACTGACAATGTCAATCAAGTGAAGTAGTGTTGGAGAAAATGAGTATCAGACAAAACTTTATCCTCCGAAGCAAACCTTGGAAGTCACAGTTCACCCTCACACTAGTGGGCCACGTATCTGCCTAACATGCCAATCAACGTCAGATAAAGGTGAATAAAATATTAACTCACTTTCTTGTAATTAGATAGTTAATTAAACTACTCCACTAACTCAATAGAGCCGCCAACCTCGCTTCCCTGTTCCATCTATTCAGCCGAGTCAAAGCGCTCGTTCGGGCCAACTTATGCAATATTTAGTGGCCGGAAATTGCTTGCTCTCCAAGAATTATTAAGTTGGTAGACTGTTAACTTTTGATTAGTTCAATTTTTCTATACACGAGTAAGGATAATTGCGATAGTTTACTTAATTCGCTATGTCATACAAAAATATTTGCAGAATCATAATTATGTAATTTACATACAGGGACTGCGTGTTAAGACGTCACTTTACCGACTTACAGCGCCGGCGCGGCAAAAGTATGAGGTTAATACATTTTGGTATGGTAACTATAAACATGCCTATATCTATCTATACCTACTTTTTGCTACCTGGAACAAAACAGTCCCTACTGGAAATTAGGACAGTGATATCGCGATTACTGCAGAAAATCACGCAACTGTGATGTTTTTTGACATTTGTTTATGCATGATGTTAAGGTAGTAAAAGGACTGGCACAGAGCACGCCCCTAGGAATATAAGTAAATAAAATGCATTGAAAGGTAGGTAAGTAGAATAAGCTTATACAAAATAGCTAATTTTCTCCTTTTTCTTTGCGTGTAAACGTGTAATTGAAGCTAAATATTTTCCGAAGTTTAGGTAGACTACGAATATGTAGGTACCTTGGTGTATTCAAGATTCAAGAGCCACTGGACTATTATATTTAAGAATGGAAGGTCCAACTTTACAAATTTTTTAATTTTTGTAATATTTGTGGTAGGTGCGTAACAAACAACAAACAAAAGTTTAGTGTACAAGTGAGGGAACCGTTCGCCATCAGCAGTAGCAGAGGAGCAGTAGTGCAACTGTTGACGAAGTATGTTGTGCGGAATATAGGGCGAGTCCGCAGTGATGGATGCGCGAGGTTAGCGGCGGCGACGCGGCGCCTCGCACCGCCTGCCACGAGCGTGTTGGCGCCTGATTGCACCGCGGCCACCGCGAGCGAAGCATGCATGAGCTGACAATATTGCTGCCGATTACGCAGTTGTTATTTCGTTTTGCATTAAATGACATGTAATTAATTACCAAAGCTAGCAAAAGCATAAGCTACTTCTATGGAAGACATGTGAAGTCAGATAGTAGTAAATTATAGTAGTTCAATGTAGTAGGTAGTAGGTACATAGTTTTAGGATGGCTTTTTAATTTATTATTTCCTAGCTTCTGTCCGCGACTTCGTCTGCGTAGAATTATACATACAAACCTACCTCTTGAATCACTCTATCTATTTAAAAAAACGCATCAAAATCTTTAGCGGACTTTTAAAGATCTTGGTACCGTTACTTAAGTAAGTAGTTATCGATATAACAAAATAAGTAGGTAGGTATTATTAATATTCAAATTGGGCCAGATTAAACTATAGGTACATATGTATATACAAACGAGCAGTTTTTATGCAAATAATGTTCTGAGATCTCGTAAAAACGTAACTGTGCGTCCGTTACCATCATACCATCTTTCTCGCTATCCTGCCGCCGCGTTAAGTACCAGTCCTCGCGCTGCTGTGTTCCGGCTTGGTGAGTATGATAACCGGTGAAATTACTGACTCCATTTAAAAAAAAAGGCTTAATCGGTTGGGGAAGGAACATTACATCACTATAGATAGACCAACCCACGACCGCTTTATTTCAATATGTGGCGCCATCTCTTGACGAATGGCTGATCTACTTCAAAATACGCCTAGCTTCTATTCAGTCGGCCCATAATAGTAAAAGTTTTTATGTACCTTTTTCCAAGTGCCCCATTGTTGCAACCTTTTAATGAATTTTAATATTTGCTTCACTTCCACAGTTCACATGGGGTTCCATTTTTGATAGGAAAACTTTTCTTTCAAATACGCTTTATTTTGATGTGTATTTGTAGCATTGGCGCGCTGAGCCGTCAAAGTTGTCAATGTCAAATGTCTGTCATTTAATTTCGTGCCATTCCTGTGTCAAAACAAACACTCGGAGTGGACCTACTCTCGACGAGCATGGATTCGTAAAAAAGACACAAAAGACACCATTACTTTATAATTTTAATTTACTTAAAATCAAGCAAAATGTTCGCCAAACCTTATAAAGTAAAATCAAACAACACCTTAAAGAATTCCGAGAAGTGAGTACCCGTTTGCACGTAGAAAGTAAACTGGGGCTTTTCAGCTAGTAACGTGCTCAAAATTGTTTTTTACAGAAAGCATTTGGTGCAGAGGATAATAGATGAGTTCCCGGCCGCGACGGAGGAATCTGCGAAGTCGCTAGTGCCAGTGAAGAGCAGCTGTAGTTGTATGAAGCTGGTGGTGCACTCGGGCGAGGCGGTGGACGTGTACGTGGTGGACGGCGTGCCGCTGCTGCTGGGGGCGCGCGCGCGGCTGCTGCCCACCGTGTGCGCGCTGTGGCGCCAGCCCGGCCTGCTGCCCGCGCTCACCGTGCAGGCGCCCGTGCTGCCCAAGGTGCCATAACCTCCTCCGCACCCCAGGCATTAACAGCTGTAGTGCTTGTAGAATGCAGTTATAGCTTTTAAACAGGGTTTCCAAAAGTGAATTTATTACTTTACCTACTCCGATTCCAATAAGACTATTTTTGTATTTAGTACTTTAGCTATAACATAGTATAAAATAAAGTCGCTTTCTCTGTCCCTGTGTCCCGATGTATGCTTACATCTTCAAAACTACACAACGGATTTTAATGCGGTTTTTTTTAATAGATAGAGTGATTCAAGAGAAAAGTTTATATGTATAATACATGCATAATATACCGTGCGAAGCCGGGGCGGGTTGCTAGTTAGCTATAATATATTTCCACTAGAAAGACGGAAGGCAAATGGCCCATAGGTGCTAAGTCGACCACCTACAACGCTAGAGAAGATACAGTCAGAATGCTTGTGTCTTATATTCTAATTTACAGCATAGAGTACTCAGCAGTAAGATTATTTTATACCTACTCAGTCTTCTGTTAGGTATCCGAAAATCATTTTTAAAAGTGATTGATCGAATAGAGGATTTTTGCTTGAAACTGAACTTTCAGCCTCAGTTTCGGCCGTCATGTCAGCAGTTTGAATGTAGCAGAGTAACTGATGTCATAAGTAATCTCTAGTTAAAACAAAAATTGATCTAAACTACATTTTTTGGCTGAAGCTGGCCAAGACTTAAAACTGAAACCATATTTCGATGGGTCCAACGTATATGGGCTAATCTAAATCATTCTAGATAGGGTAGTCTAAATTATTTGTGATTATACTTAAGGTAGCATTTACTTTGTAATATTTTCATGGATTGGCCGTTATACGTAGGACCCATCGATTTCTGACCGTGTCACGACAATGCAAGTGAAAAGCTGGGTACTGACCAACGTTACGAAGTGTAATGTAATGTGTTACACAGCGAGCATTCATGCAGTCAGTACGTAGTTGCTCGCTGGTTTCCCCGTAACAACTACGTACTGACTGCATGAATGCTTGCTGTGTAACATGTTACATTACACCTCGTAACGTTGGTCAGTACCCAGCTAAAGATTAAACATGTGTGTTGTGGCATGTGGTGTGCCAGCTCCAGAACGGCGCGCCCCTGTACCTGCCGGGCGTGGTGCTGGGCCCGGGCGGCGCGGGGCTGCCGCTGTTCGCGCGCGGGGCGGCGCTGGCGGCGCGCACCAGCGACAACGCCGCCGCCGCCGCCGTCGGCCTGGCCGCGCTCGCCAGCGGGGACATGCTGCTCAGAGTGGGGTGAGCGCCCGAGACACGCACCACACAATGTTCGCGCGCGGGGCGGCGCTGGCGGCGCGCACCAGCGACAACGCCGCCGCCGCCGCCGTCGGCCTGGCCGCGCTCGCCAGCGGGGACATGCTGCTCAGAGTGGGGTGAGCGCCCGAGACACGCACCACACAATGTTCGCGCGCGGGGCGGCGCTGGCGGCGCGCACCAGCGACAACGCCGCCGCCGCCGCCGTCGGCCTGGCCGCGCTCGCCAGCGGGGACATGCTGCTCAGAGTGGGGTGAGCGCCCGAGACACGCACCACACAATGTTCGCGCGCGGGGCGGCGCTGGCGGCGCGCACCAGCGACAA
This sequence comes from Pandemis cinnamomeana, assembly GCA_932294345.1. Taxonomy (NCBI): domain Eukaryota; kingdom Metazoa; phylum Arthropoda; class Insecta; order Lepidoptera; family Tortricidae; genus Pandemis; species Pandemis cinnamomeana. The sequence continues at coordinate 13,007,120 of OW028721.1, forward strand.
CGCCGCCGCCGCCGCCGTCGGCCTGGCCGCGCTCGCCAGCGGGGACATGCTGCTCAGAGTGGGGTGAGCGCCCGAGACACGCACCACACAATGTTCGCGCGCGGGGCGGCGCTGGCGGCGCGCACCAGCGACAACGCCGCCGCCGCCGCCGTCGGCCTGGCCGCGCTCGCCAGCGGGGACATGCTGCTCAGAGTGGGGTGAGCGCCCGAGACACGCACCACACAATGTTCGCGCGCGGGGCGGCGCTGGCGGCGCGCACCAGCGACAACGCCGCCGCCGCCGCCGTCGGCCTGGCCGCGCTCGCCAGCGGGGACATGCTGCTCAGAGTGGGGTGAGCGCCCGAGACACGCACCACACAATGTTCGCGCGCGGGGCGGCGCTGGCGGCGCGCACCAGCGACAACGCCGCCGCCGCCGCCGTCGGCCTGGCCGCGCTCGCCAGCGGGGACATGCTGCTCAGAGTGGGGTGAGCGCCCGAGACACGCACCACACAATGTTCGCGCGCGGGGCGGCGCTGGCGGCGCGCACCAGCGACAACGCCGCCGCCGCCGCCGTCGGCCTGGCCGCGCTCGCCAGCGGGGACATGCTGCTCAGAGTGGGGTGAGCGCCCGAGACACGCACCACACAATGTTCGCGCGCGGGGCGGCGCTGGCGGCGCGCACCAGCGACAACGCCGCCGCCGCCGCCGTCGGCCTGGCCGCGCTCGCCAGCGGGGACATGCTGCTCAGAGTGGGGTGAGCGCCCGAGACACGCACCACACAATGTTCGCGCGCGGGGCGGCGCTGGCGGCGCGCACCAGCGACAACGCCGCCGCCGCCGCCGTCGGCCTGGCCGCGCTCGCCAGCGGGGACATGCTGCTCAGAGTGGGGTGAGCGCCCGAGACACGCACCACACAATGTTCGCGCGCGGGGCGGCGCTGGCGGCGCGCACCAGCGACAACGCCGCCGCCGCCGCCGTCGGCCTGGCCGCGCTCGCCAGCGGGGACATGCTGCTCAGAGTGGGGTGAGCGCCCGAGACACGCACCACACAATGTTCGCGCGCGGGGCGGCGCTGGCGGCGCGCACCAGCGACAACGCCGCCGCCGCCGCCGTCGGCCTGGCCGCGCTCGCCAGCGGGGACATGCTGCTCAGAGTGGGGTGAGCGCCCGAGACACGCACCACACGATTAAATTCCAATAGATATAGAGAGGTCATCGTTTGTATTTCTTTCCCAAACTAATGTCGCCACACGTTTCGTCCTATTGACACGGTCATGTTTTTGTGTGTCACAGCTTATCTTGACTAAGAAAATAGTGTTGTGTTGACAGTTTTGGGAGCACATTAGTTTTACAGCTTTTTGGCTTGTGTATCGTCGTTTGAGAGCACTCGCCTTTAGCCTTTTTGGTGTTGATTGTTAATCTATTTTTTTTTTTATAAGCATTCAAAACTTTGAAGGAGTCCGCTTTCTAATCTTCTCCCTGGACAGTTAAGAAATTAGAAATTTTGATTGCGTTGTATCGCATCATCACTACATAGTATAAAATAAAGTCGCTTTCTCTGTCCCTATATCCCTATGTATGCTTAAATCTTGAAAACTACGCAACGGATTTTGATGCGGTTTTTTTAATAGATAGAGTGATTCAAAAGGAAGGTTTATATGTATGTATAATACATGCATAATATACCGTGCGAAGCCGGAGCGGGTCGCTAGTATATTATATACGTGCTATATTTCTGGTTGGACTACGAGTAGGTTTTAGTTACCTACAGATGTTTGGACCGTGGCTTACTTGTGCTTGTGGTGTGCGCAGCGGCGTGTGCCTAGACGTGCTGCACTGGTGGGGCGACGCGCTGTGCCGCGAGCCCAAGTTCGCGCGGCTGGAGCGCCCCGGCCTCAACGCGCCCGCCGCCGAGCGGCTCGCCGAGGACGTGCAACACGTATGAACAACATTTCAATATTATTTTAGTGTAAAACATTAATCTTAAAACAAAGTTTTAAAAAAGAAACTGGAAATGTCCGACACGAGGGTCTCTAGATTATTCTGTGCGATGACATCTTTGATTCAGTAAATGTAATAGTCTTGTTATTGGCAGTCCAAATGACTTGGTAAAGATAAAGATAATTTATTCATAAATGTTTTACAAAATTATAACTAAAAACAAAGTTTCCTTTTAAATCTAAGTTAACAACTCATATGCCTGAACAAAAAAATCAGCGGGAGACTGCCCCCCCCAGCGAATCGAAAAAAATGCAATTTTTTGCAATGTTGAAATTCATGTGCCGCCATACTGTTTGACCTATTGATAGACGCCAGCGACCGTTTCGCTTTTGCGAAGACACGGTCATTAAATAACTACACCTATGAATAATAATAATTATTATTCGTAGAAATACACTGATCTATGTTCATGTCTGTGTTTTATGTTTCATTTTTGTAAAATTGTGTGTATTATATGCTCTATTTGTGTCTTCCAAAAGAGAATAAATATTTTCTGTCTTCTTTCTTTCTTCTACACTTCTCCTAGCCCCTTTAATCATCGACTAATAACGCGGTCACACGCGATCACGGCTCGAACAACATTTTATTATTATTATCATTTGCCGGTACGTCGTACGTAGTGTTAGTGTTTCCTAATTCTCCTTTGGCAACGACGTTTCAGTTACACATCCAGCCCGTGAGGGAGGAGTGGCCGAGCCTAGGAGGGCGCGCGCCGCCGGCAGCCCCGCCCCCGCCCGCGCCTGCGCAGAGCGCGCCGCCCCCGCTGGCCGAGCCGCCCGCGCCCGCGCAGCACAGCGACAGCTGGATGGGTGAGTTGTCTCTGCAATTTATATTAAACTAGCTTTTCCCCGCGACTTCGTCCGCGCACATAGCGTCAGAGTGACGACACACCCCATACATCCACTCATGTCTCCAAGTATAAGGTTTTTATTGCCTATCCCGTGGGAAATTCGGAAAATCTCTTCTTAGAGCACCTACATGATCCTCTAGGAATATTATCTACTAATTATAGTCTTAATTATTTACCTCCTGTTTTTATCCCGTGGGAAAATTGAAAAATATATATAGATTTAACAATTGAATTTTTTTTGTATTTTGTCTGACTCACGGCTATGATGATTACTAACGACGTCGATTTCAATCACGAGTCGAGTAAAAGAAAATTACAGCTTTAGTAAATTTAGTTACTGATTTGAAACAAGATACTTATGTATACATGGGCCTCCTTACGTGTTCGTGTTGGCAGCGGTGGTGGACCAGGAGCCCGAGGGCAGCGCTCCGCCGGCGGACATGGACGCGCTGCTGCAGTGGGCGCTGCTGAGCTTCATCAAGCTGCAGGCGCGCTCCGTGGAGCTGCCGCTGCTCTGCAGCCTGCTGTACCGGTGAGGACACGGCCTGCTGCTGCAGTGGACAACACCAGCTCTGGCACCACGAGCGACCTGACTAAAATTGCTATAGACAAATTTCAATGGAATATAAACTACTCATTCTGAGAGGAGGCTCAACAGTGGGGCGTTTATGTACAAGCATTTATATGCATATATTTGCATTTCCAGTAATTATTTATTGCCGCTGTGTCCGCCGGACCGCACGCTCGACGTCAAGAAGTCTTCCTACAAGAAAGTCGGCAAGTTTTTGGAAGCCATGCAAAAGGTATCCAATATATTTATCATTTTGTAAACTTACATGTTAATATAAGGCACCGCTCGCTACCAATATTCTGTCAAGTATTCAATATTCCTATCCACATATATTATTAGAGCGCCAAAATATGGTTTATCGTATGTCAGGTCTGTTATGTTTTCACGTTGAGTTACGTATTTACTTATTTTTTCATTGTCAAGTCATGAACAGTCAGATGTAATAATATGTATCTAGACAAAGTCTCAAAAACAAGTACCATACGCTCTTATACCTGCGTAATAATGTCGTGGGACATATTTTTGAGATGTTCCTATCGATACTTGTTTTTGCACTTGACCGTACATACATATAAAGATGTTAACATTGTTCTAAGTCAGTCCGTGACGCCCTGTGACGTACGTACGTATTTCCTTCATTTATTACCACCACCATAACTCATCCTGTGTTGTACTCTGTTCCCAGGAGGGTTTGTTGGAGGTGCGCGAGGTGGAGAAGGGCGTGGACGCGGTGGTGTCGCTGTGCAGCGCGCACCCGCGCGTGCGCAGCCACGCCCCGCCCGCCCCCGCGCCCGCGCCCGCGCCCGCCCCCGCCCCCGCCGAGCTGGACTACACGCCCCCGCAGGTGCGCGAGGTGTTCTCCGTCACCGCGGCGGTCGCTGACCTCTTCGCGCCGCTCAAGTGAGTGCCACACGCGAGAGATTACGCTCGTCTCCACTATCAATTTCAAATAGCAAAAAATCATCCTACCTCCACCTACCTCCCCTCACTTTGACGACCGGATGGCCCAGTGGTTAGATAACCTGACTATGAAGCTTGAGGTCCCGGGTTCGATCCCCGGTTGGGGCAGATATTGGTATGAAAAATACGAATGTTTGTTCTCGAGTCTTGGATGTTTAATATGTGTTTAAGTATGTATTTATCTATATAAGTATGTTTATCCGTTGTCTAGTGCCCATATTACAAGCTTTGCTTAGTTTGGGGCTAGGTCAATTGGTGTCAATTGTCCCAAGATATTATTATTATTATTATGTACTTCCCAAAAATCATTGGAAACTTGAAGTAGTGGAAGAAAAGTGCTGAGCTATATTTCACGGAATGACTGGAAGACTGACCCGTGGCTGTGATCGTTCCAGGAAGGGTGCGATAGTGACGGCGGCGGAGGTGCGCAGCACGCTGACGGAGTACGTGCGCGCGCGCAGCCTGGCCGGCGCGCAGCGGGGCGCCGTCACGCTGGACGCCGCGCTGGCGCGCGCGCTGCAGGCCAGGGAACAGGTAACAATTTTAGCTCTTTTGGACACCCAAGTGCCTGTTAGCAGTGTTGGATGTTTGTATGTGTTTATTTACACTACATTACATAAGTATGTTTATCCGTTGCTTGGTACCCGTAGTACAAGCTTTGCTTAGATTGGGGCTGGGTATTTATTTATTACTAGCTGACCCGGCGAACTTTGTTCCGCCTTAAATTTGAAAAATTCCAGTGGTTTGGGCTGTGCTATCCCGCGGGAACTATGCAATTTTCCGGGACAGAAACTATCCTATGTCTTTCCCCGGGACTCGAACTATCTATATACCAAATTTCAACTAAATCGGTCGAACGGTTTAAGCGTGAAAAGGTAACAGACAGGCAGACAGAGTTACTTTCACATTTATAATATTAGTAGGGATTTATGGCCGGTTTATATTGTTCCTTTTTCCTCTTGTTTGTTTTTGCCTTACTCAGTCTTCACAGTATTTGATATTTGACGTCACCCCGAGCCATAAGCAGCAATTTACCCCCTATGGGCACCAGGCAACGGATAAACATATTTATATAATGTAAATAAATGCATACAAACATCCAACGGTGCCAGCAGGCACTGCGCGAGCGGAACTTCCCGCTTCTTGGCCAAGGGAAGACGTAAAATTGTGTCCACAGCTCGGGCGGTGATAAAGAAAGCCTCTGGTCGCACGCTACGCGACAAATTCTTGCGATCTCAGACACTCTTTACTTCGTGTCTTTCGGAATGAAATGCACTAGTCGTATTTTGTCATCAAAAACTTATGCCAAGCAAACAGCAGTGAGTTTCCATTGTCGTTCTAAGTGTAAGGCTGTTTGGTGGTGTGTCACAGGACAGCGTGAAGTGGGACTTGCTGATGGCGGGCGTGCAGGCGCGCATGACGGCGTGCACGGAGATGCGCTTCGCGGGCGGCGCCGCGCGCCTCAGCCGCGCGCGCCTCGAGCCCGTCACCATGCAGGTGCTCACGCGCAGCGGGAACAAGAAGGTACCGCCCAAGGGGACTTGTCGGCACAGGAGCGCTCGTTTCCTATGAGGCTATGGCCCGATTTTCATAACTATAACTTTACACGTCTAAACTGGCGTATAAGCTCCCATGTTGATGTTGAATTTAAAAAACTTCGATAGTGAAGGGACAGTAACAGTGACATTAAAACAAATGGTGTTGCCTGTTGTGTAAATCGTTGCTAATAAAATAAAGACTTGGTTTAAAGGTCCAGAAACCAGGCCATAAAATAAAACTAAAAATTGATCCGAGTTTCACGTCCTCTACGAAAGGTATACCGAAATGCCACTGACAACTGTCACCTGTCACGTTGTATTTTTTTTATGGCCGCATCGATCAATGCGATTATTACGCCAAGGTCAAAGTAATTCCCCCCCCCCCCCGTCGGGCTCCTAGCCAACGGATGATATTCCTCAAAATCTGCCAGGAAATCATTAACAGCGCACCGGACCAAGCACTGCTCTTCCCCCCGGACTAATCCGAAAACGAACCGCAGCTCTTGACCACACGCGGAGGTAACCCACTCGCACCCGCCACGTCGTATAGGAGCCAGGTGTTACGTTCGTGGGTCGTGTTCGCAGGTGACGCTGGTGTCGAACCTGGAGTCGTTCGGGTTCGTGCTGAGCGAGCTGGCGCGCGCCTGGCAGCGCGGGGCCGCCGCCGCCGCCGCCCTCACGCGCGCGCCCGGCGCCAAGGCCGACCAGGTGCTGCTGCAGGGCGACCAGGTCTGACTGCACACGCTCTCCTAGACATGTCGATCGCGATATACATGGATCAGACGATAATATTGACAGTCTAGTCTATACCATGCCATACACGCTAGAGCCACGCGCCCACCAGAGTAGCGCGAGGCAGTGGCGCAGTCTCCAGTGGCGGACTAACAGGGGGGCGGAAGGGGCGACCCGCCCCGGGTCCCCGGTCTTTGGGGGGCCCCAAATGCCTCCGCGTTCTCCTGATCAAATCTTCAACAAGACTTCCAAGATTCCCATCTCTGTGTACGGACAAAACTACATATTTTTTTAAGTTGGGGGGCCTCATTTCAGTTTTGTCGCCCCGGGCCTCTGACGGGCTTAGTCCGCCACTGGCAGTCTCCGACCTTTTGGTCCACTTGGTCCATGAAACCACCAGTTGAGCAAGGATAAAAAGAAATAGGTATAGACCGACCGCTTAAATGAGTCCTGGGTCGTACGGCACAAGGGCGCGTGGTGCGACGACAAAGGGGAGGTGCGGGCGGGGAGTGCGCCGCCCGCACCTCTCCCGGCCCCCGCGGTCGTCCACCCCGCGCGAGCGAGGACTCGTTTAAGGGGCTGGTCTATAGTCCTATGTTGGATTTTTCCTCGGAGACTGCTCTGTATAACCAGCTCGAGACGAGTCGGCGCGACGTACTGAGCTTCTCTGGACGGTATCTGACCGTGTATGTTGTCGCCGAACGAACGTATGCTGACCCGCGTGCTTTTGTCTGACATCGCAGGGCGTTTTTTCGCCCAAGTCAAATCATTTTTCTGTAAAATGATCTGGCATTGTCATTGAATTCAAACTCGTGAGCATGAAGGTAACGGCTCATTAAAGCATTGTTTCAATATACATACTTACATATATCACGTCTTTATCCCTTATGGAGTAGACAGAGCCTAAGATAACAAAACCTTAAGGCCACATTTAGCATGATTAAGAGCGTGTAGCTGGAAAGGGAAATCAAAATAGTGATAGGTTGCTAGCCGCGTCTCCTATAACATGATTCCTCAGACTTTCGCCCATTCCCTCGGTGGGCTTTTACCATCTGCGCGGGAAGAGAACCAACTGGTAAATTCTATGTTTTTTCTTTAATCCCAGACCAGCATGGAAGAAAGCAGATACGATATATTTTATATCCAATAACAAACAGTAGTTTTTGAAGGGCTGATTGTAGTCAACGTCAAGTCAAGAGCCAAGTCGGTGATAGACTTGGTTCCAAGAATAACTGAGATTGTAGTGGAGTTACAATTGAATATGTTATAATTCCAGACTTATTTCGTGGCGCGAATGCTGGTGGAGAAGTACGGGCTGCCCAAGAAGTTCGTGGAGGGCGCGGACAAGGCCCTCAAGAAGAAAAAAGGAACCTAATGGAAATTAGCCACATCAATTAGACAATTCTAAAAACAAATTCTACAATATGAATGAGGCAGTGATATTATCAGTGTAAGAATGGTTATAAATAAAATAAATTGAACTTCTTAAAATTATCTATTTATTAATCTCTTATCCTATTTATAATCAATTTCACAAAATATATGTATAACCTTATCTTATCCATTTTAGATTTAAAATATGGCAGCTTAATAAACAATCATAGCAAAAATAATTTGCAACTTTAAGATTTGATATTGGCAATTGGAAGACATCTAAGACTAAAACATGTTTTTATGAGTATCATTACATTATTATCACTTATAATAGAATTTCAATAGAAAACAGTGTCCAATACTTTACATACAAAAAGATATGGAACTCAATACAAGCCATGGACTAGCTCCAGCGGGTGCCCGCTCCTCCCCTCCCGCCCTGCAGGCGCCCCAGCAGCCCTGCATGCTACTCACCAGTATAGCCTATTCACTATTCACTAGTGGCAAAAAATATTCCAATTACACTAATTGCAACCTAAAATGATTCTTTCAGTTGGTAACATAATGTACAATATTTATATATTTTTTATAAAATTTATTCACTATTCTAGGTTTAGGGTGGGTTGTGTCCGTTTCTCATTTATAATAATATTAAAATAATACAAAATCAAATATACAAACCTGGTCCAATTCTATCCAACACTAAGGCGCAGGAATGGAAACTGCATCTACACTAGTTGCACACGGTAACCACAGACAGGCGCACGCCCGACCATGTCTATAAAATATTTAGCTTTAAAAATTACCACAACCAATAAAAGCTTTATTATGAACCACTGATTCTAATGTGGAAAACAACAAATAACTACAGCATTACACTACCAAACTACACGAGGAACCACAGACATCAAAAACTACACTATATTGCAAAAATTCTAAATCTTAAGCCTACCAGCAATAGAGATTATGTTAGATTTTCGTTGAACTCATGAATTTGAATGGGGTCTTGAAAGGCAGCAGAGACTTCCTGCCTTTCCTCCTGGCATCAGGGGCCACGGGGGTCTCCGCTAAGCTCTGCCTGATGCTGGCGCGCGTCCTCTCGGAGATGCTGCCGTCACTCGCCTTGCTGCAGGTCTCCTCGCTCCACTGGCTCCGGCCAGAGGCGAGGGAGAATCTTGACAAGTTGGACCCCTTAGAAGTGAGACTGGACTTGGATGGCGTCTTTCTAAGGTTATACTTAGTGTTAGTCACGTCTGAGAACACATTCTCACTGATCTTGGCTTGCTTGGAAGGCGAAGAGTGGGTCCAGGGCACAGCAGCTCTCTTTTCGGATGTCACTTTTTCTAGATCCAAATACTTGAACTTGGTGATGTCTTTGAACACCTTTTCCTCCTGGCGAGGCACCTGGTAGCCCTCCTTGTCCACATTCTCCAACTCATAGAAGGTCAGGGTGACACTGTCGTCACTCCCCACAAAGGGGTTGGCCGGGGTGAAGTGGACCTTCCGGGGGGGCTCTGGGAACAAGTTGCGAGGCATGTTATCTTTAGTGATCTTAGTGGCCGTGATTATCATGCTGCCATCACCATTGTCTGCAGACAGGGAGCTGTCCAAATCCTCATAGTGAAAAGTTTTCCTGCGACTCTTGAGGCGCACTGAGCTGGTTCGCGTGTGGCGGCGCGACACCCACGCCGACCTGTCCTCAGCCTGAGCCACCATGGCAGGCAGGGTGATGCCATTGCTGCCTCCACACACAGCGCCCTGGGACTCATTCAGAGGGATAATTTTAGTAGCCGGGCTGTTTAATATCTCCTTGGCAATGAGCTCTCTTTCTCTCTTATTCAGAGACGCCTCCCTCTGTCTCAGTGACATGAGGCGAGACATCCATTGCTGGCTCAAAGTCTTTTCAGACACTTGCTGGGCTGTGTTGTAGGGCTCCAAGGCGCCACTTATCGCTTTTCGACAGCGGGGGACAAACCCAGGCAGCTCTAGTGCCAAGGCAGCAATCGTAGGAGAAATTGAGTTTTCAGGCGAGTTTGATTCTTCAACTTCTTTGTTTATAAACTTTTTGGGAGTGATATTGCAGTAGATAGGGCTCTCTTGAGCCTTAGTCAGTCTCGGAGCCGGTTTCACAATCTGGCACAGTTCTACAGCTTTCTCTGAGTCACATTTATTCACTGCAGAGGAGTAATCCACTGGCACAAGTATGTCACTTATACACTGAGGCGCAGAGAATGTCTCAATGTTGGAGAGGACAGTGGGGTGGTACAGCATGACGTCCGCGCTGAGGTTGCCGTTCTTGTCGTCCGTGAGGAAACTGATGATTTGGAGAAGGTCATCACTGTAGTGGGAACGAGTGTCATGGCGGTTTGGTGCGTCGCACAGCGCCCGCAGCACGGCGCCCAGCTGGCGCAGCGCAGGCTCGGGCTCCGCGGCGGGCTCGCAGCAGTGCACTCGCACCGTGCCGTCGTCCTCCACGAGCACCCCGGGCAGCGAGAGGCGGGTCCGCAGCACGGCGAGCCGCGCGCCCTGCAGCGCCCGGCAAGCGCGCGCCAGCTGCAGAAGCAGGTGCCACACGAAGGGCTCCGCGACGCGGCGCCGCCCCGCGCCGCAGGCCGCGACCAGCTCCGCGAGCGAGCGCCAGGCGCCGAGCTCCAGCACGAAGTACAGCGTGCGCGAGGGCGCGTGCAGCACCGTGTCGTGCAGCCGCAGCAGGGCGGGCGCGCGCCCCCGCGCCTTGTTTATCGTCCGCACGTCGGCCGCGACGCTTTGTATCTGCTCGTTTGAGTACGCGGAGCAATCGTAAGCTTTCCACGCGAATACGTCGTTGGTGACCTTGTGCCGCACTTTGTAGAACGTGCCGCCGCACAGAACGTCTAAAACTTGATAGTCCTGTAATTTCCCCGGCATTATTGTACGAGTTTATGTTAAAAATATTAGAATTTACATTTTGCACCCGATACAAAGCCAACGTAAGTTCGAATTCACTGGACGGTTACGGAAATAGTGATGTACAGAAGATGACGTTGGATATGGTCGATAATTTCGATGAACGGGCACGTCAAATCATTATAAATACCATGAGGTATTTTTTTGATATTTTCTTTGTCACTAAACATGGATATAATACAATCCAAACTCTAAATTGTCTCTCTAAATCTAGATAGTAAATATTATTTTTACTGCAAAGTCACTGAAGGAATAGGAACAATGTGAGGTCTGCCTTTCATATAGATATCCTGTATATTTGATAATTTAGGCTTCAAATTAAATGATATCGTATCCATAGGGTTAGGGATTGTCACTGCTTCTTCTATTCTCAGTTAATTTAATGCAATCTCTTGGTGATTAAAACATTCGACGTTTGATAAAAGTTGACAGGTTGATCAGTTTCTAGATCTTAAATAAAATGCACCAAATCTGTAATACTGTAGATTTAAAATATTGTCTAACGCGTTACTACCTTTTTTTCTTGTCGAGCTTGGTAAGGTAAGTGGTAAAAAGAGTAGTGAACCGATCAGATTAAAACAGTGTACAGTCGAGAGCATAAATATCAATACAGCCATCATGTCAAATATAGTATTATGTTATGTGTCACTGACCTTATTGTTTGTTGCATAAAGGCGTACATTATATTTATTCCCTTAACTGTACAATATTTTTTTTTTTTTTTTTTTTTTTTTAACATTTTATCATGCGATCGGCTTTCAAGCCATAAACAGATGTTTTGAGAGAAGAGATGTGACTTGTGAAGACTGTTCCTCCATTGAGGAATTTGCTTCTTTTTAACACTTTTACATTATCATGAGGTCAAGTCCCACAAATGCTGGCGTTTAAGTCTTCTTAACTGTAGTGGTTCGCCAAGAGCTGTTGCCAAGCTGTTGGTGTGAATTTGGATTCGGTTCCTATAGGTTCTTGTTTTATGCTCAGCTTCCACTTGAACAGTGTTGATTTTAAGATACTCATGCAGTTCAGTCATCCTGGTGAACCATGGGGCATTTGTTATGGTTTTGAGTATCTTATTCTGGAAACGTTGAATGATTTCTATGTTAGACTTTTTGGCCGAACCCCATAGTTCTATTCCATATGTCCAGACAGGCTTTAAGACTGTACAATATAAAAAATATATAGTGGGTTAGTACATACATACACATACACAAATCACGTCTTTATCCCTTACGGGGTAGACAGAGCCCGAGGTAACAAGACCTACAGGCCACGCTTAGCAAGACACTGAGGGCGTAGACATACATAACATACAGACAGAACAAGCTGTGAAAAGTACACACAACTTACGTAGGTACTTACATAAATCACATCTTTATCCCTTAAGGGTAGATGGAGCCCACAACAAGACCTAAAGGCCACCTTGAGCATGACTGTGCTGTGTGAAAGTAAGCAAATAATAATGACCACGCATAAAGAAATTAATAAAATTAAGTATACAGTTAAAAAAACGCTAAATTATGAAAATTTTCAAATTTGGGTAATAATCGAGGCATCAAAATCGTCGCTCATCTTTAATGTTCAACGAAGATGCAAATACATCTAACAATACATCTAACACAGATTTGTGTAGGTATTTATGGAAACATAACAAAATATGAAATAGGATAAAAAATCAAACGATCATTGTTAAAAGTACATAATATGTATAATAACTGGACAATTATGAAAAAACATAGCACTTGGTATTCGTAGTCATCAAAAATTAACACTATCCTGATGATAATAATGTAAATCCAGGTCTGTGTGCTGATTTTTTCGTTTTTGATTTGAATCTATTTATCGATAACAAAAAAAAGTAACACTCGTGCATCACTATAGTTCGTTCAGAAACAGGTTTCTGTTAATAATAATTGGCGCGTAAACCGTTGAGAAATAATTTGAATTCAACGTCAAAATTGGATTGACAAGTTCATGTAGACGGAAGGTTTCAATTTCAAATCTTAAATAGTTTTAACCGTGTCTTAAATAAACTCAATTGCGCCAAACTCGGTATGATTCGTTCCTGTCAATGTCAACAACTTGTCGTTTTCATTTTAAAGTTTTATTACAACGGAGTGTTGTTCTGTTTTCACGGTTTATATACTTCGTATCGTAAAATAGTAATTTTGAACGAAATTATGAAAATGTTTTGCACAGTCCAATTGTAATCCATTTTTCAGTATTGAAAGAAAATATATATAGAAACACTACATCAGCGCGTCGCTAAAGGGGACTGCAGGTAAGTACCAAAATATTTGGCATAAAATGAAAGACAAATCAATTTTTGACTGTTTTATTAGTGAGTATAAGCGTGTACGCGGCACAGCTGACTAGCGGTTTCCAAATACATATCACATGATTCCATTCGTCCGTTCGGATATAAAAGGAAATACAACCGTATAAAAACCTATCAATGGTAATTCAACTGTTAAATTAAAATATAATTTAATACATTTTAAAATTTGTTTAAAAATAAAAGTAAAACAAAGACTCGTCATCCAGGGAGACGACGCGCACCGACGAGGCTCTGGGCATTGTGCGATATTTGCAAACTAGCTACACTAGGACTATCTATAATACCTTTAGCATCTATTATATTACTAAGTATTTACATTAACTGTAGGTATACAAGAATCATTGACTAGAAATCATGTCTAGATTAATAATAATTTAACAAAACCACTTACAAATTTTACAAGTAAAGGAACATGATCACTGGTAATATCAACAATTGTGGGACAAGTGCGTGGAATGGACAGTTTCCGTCTTTGGTAAACATTTGAACACGCCGGTGGCGCCCCGCAGCGGCGCCACGCGGCCACAGCTACCACCTTCTGTTAAAACTTCATTTATTTTACGATACAATTGAATTTAAATACATAAAAATAAGTGTAACAAACTATCTAATATCACCGGCTTCTGCTAACGAAGCATAAATAAAATTCACATAAAACAACAACCGTAAAATAAAATCATTATAAAACAAAACAACCAGAATCGACTTTGCCCAAAAATTTGGTTAAAGAGTTTTATAATTCCACACATTATTGCATCACTAGACTGGGCATTCGGTCGCTACTACATCTGCCGGGAAAGAGTACAATCGCGCATGAGATCAACGAGCCGCGCCCGCGTGTACACAGACGAAGCGCAAGCGTTTGGCATACTCCGTAACAAAGGGAATTGTATAAAAATATCGCATACTCGAACTACACTAGCCCACGGGGCGGGGCGTCGGGCGGCGCCGGCTGCCGCGCGGGATGGCCGGCATCCCGGGCGCAGCGCGGCCGCGGCGGCCCCGAGACTGTCGCCTCCGAGGGGGCTGACAATTTCATATTTTCCTAAAACCGCACCAGGAAAACTTTCAACCGGAAGTCGGTACCGTACGGTCCCGTCGAAATTATCACGAGATATAGACGAGTTCCTTCGGGGCGGCGGCGAGCGAGCTCCGGTCGCAAAACTTCCACGGGACGAGCAGATCGGTCGGCGGAGTCCCCACGCGGCGGCGCATTACCGCACGCCGGCCGTGCCGAGCCGGTGGTGCGCCGTGCCGGGCCGCGGCCGCGCGCTGGCCTTGCGCGGCACCGGCGCCTCCGGCTCCGACTCCTTCCGCATCGAGCTCTCCATCGACTGTCAAACATAATACTACTATTTTTGAACGGTCAAACTCGTGACAGCTCTATACACGTAGGTAACAGTTTCGAGCCGACATAAATAAAGTGAATAGATCGAAGTTATTATTTCAGGAGGGCAATTCTTTATCAATATTGGTCCCAGCCGATTGCCAAATTTAAAGAATCCCATGAGCATAATCGGTTCGGTCTGGAACCGATAAAAGCGGTGACAGTGAGGACGATCACACTCCGCTGGACCACACGAGCGGCGCTAGTAAAGGTATCTAAGGCTCATCAGACGGACGAGCCGAGACGGCGACAGTTTAAATCAGTGCAAAGAGGGTGCGTCGTCAACGCGATCAGCTGTACCCGTGCGAGCCGGTGCGGCTGCTTGGGCGGCGCGTAGGCGCGCGTGGTGGGCGGCAGCGGCTGCGGCGCCAGGTCCAGCAGGTTCTCGGCGCGGCGCCGCGCCCCGCCTCCTAGTGCCGCCGCGCACAGCGGCCGCCGCGCGCCGCACGCCACTGGTCGCGCCGACAGTGGCTCCACGCTGCAAACACGCCACTGATCATTAGACTACTCCAAACCGACCGCACGAGTTCAGCTCGGTTCCCGAAATGCCTCACGAGGAATGATATGAGTCTTCGACCCAGTGGCGTAGCTAGGTAACCAAGGGCCCTGGTGCAAATTTGAAAAAATGACTTTCTGCCAAGTTTCTTGCGGCGCATTCTTCTTGGCAATGATGGTCTTTCCGAATGTGCTGGTAGTTTCAAAAGACATGTAAAAGAGCCCTTAGCGGCCAATTTGCAAAATAAATTATCTTATCTTATCTAATAAAAAAATGGGGCCCCACTCAGTACCGTAACCGCCGGGCCCACGGCAAATTCGTCAGACGGGGCTCCTTCCTCATTATAAAGAAGTGCATCAGCGTCCCTTCTGTGCTCTAAACCAACTCAGTTCGGGGCCCCGTAGAGCTAGAGGCCCCTGACATTTTGCCACCCCTGCCACCCTATAGTTACGCCACTGGCCCGCATACTATCTAACCTGATTACGTTTTAATAATAATAGTTCAATCGAGATTTTCTGATAAGGATTCGAGGGCCCTCTAAGCTTGAGGGCCCCGGGGCACTGCCCCGCCTAGTCCCCAGGTAGCTACGCCACTGCTTCGACCGCTCGGGGCGCCGGCGCGTACCTGTCGGGCTGCGGGCGCGTCCAGGCGTCCTGGTCCTCGTCGTAGGCGAGGCGCGCCACGTGCGCGCGGCCGGCCAGCGGCACGAAGCTGTCGGCCAGCAGCAGCCGGCGCCGCAGCCCGCCCACCAGCGCGGCCTGCAGCGCCTCGTGCTCGCGCCGCTCCGTGTCGTGCGCCTCGCGCAGCTCCACCATCTCCTCGCGCAGGCACGCGTACTTGCCGACGCACTTCTTCAGCCTGCGTGCGAATAGATCACCGACATCAAACACGACGCGAGACGGCGAGATCGATAACTGATCCGAAAATAGAAAACGATCACCCTATGCATCATCAGGAGTCCTGAAAGAACAGAGCGGGCTCTCGTCGAGTGAATTAAGGGACCAGCCGTTTTTAAAAAAAACCTGTCCTGTCTGTAAAGTCAGTTTACAGGTTTTAGTGATAACGTCATAAAGAAACATTGATGAAAACTGTTAGCTCTGACGTCACGCAAAACGCGACAGCGTGACACTTTTTCGTGCGTGCAGCCGGTGTTCGTCGGTTTCTAAGACGTTATCAGGTCAAAAATTGCAATTTACGTTTTACCAAACTCTTAAATATCGGCTTTCTGTACCGTATCGATAGAGAGATCGGAGCGGAATGCGACCGACTAGGTCTTGAACGGCTCGGACTCACCGCTGCGTCTTGTGGTCGACCTCCTGCTGCAACGAGGCGAAAGTCTGCGTGACGCTGGCCGTGGTCTCCTCCTCCAGGTCTATCTTCTGCTGCATCTCCACCTCCCGCTTCTTGCGCTCGGCGATCTCGTTGTGCCGCGACTCCAGCACGGCGCGGCTCTGCTTCAGGTCCGTCAGCAGGTCGCCGCCGCCGCCGCCGGACACCAGTCTGTCTTCGAGGGAGCGGATCTGTTGCTCCAGTTCTTCCGTTCTGCTTTTCTCCTGTTCGATGAAAGATTCCGCTAGGATGTGCTCGTGCTCGATACTTTCCGTGTCTATCGTGTCTTCTGCTACTGTAAATGAGCAATAATTCGTTGGTTAAAAAATATGCGGTGGCTTGTCTTTGTCTATAAATGAAAGACTAACTGTCACGGTGGGAGTAAAATTTTCATGCGCAATATGCTCCGATTGCTACTCTGCCCCGTACAGAAGACGGAACCCGAGACGGACCTCGGCACTTACGTGGTTTTTTATACCACTCGGTGGCAAACAGGCGTACGGGCCGCCTGATAGTAAGCGGTCACCGTGGCTTGTGTTGGTTGTGCGCGACTCACGCTTGGGCTTGTGCGGCGGCGCGCGGCGCGGGCGGCGCTCGGCGGCGCGGCGCTGCTGTATGAGCGCGCGCAGGCGCTCGATCTCCGCCTGGTACTCGCGCAGCTTTGCGTCCTTCGGGTCCTCGTTGCGGATCGGCTTGTTCTTTATCGCTGCAAACAAAGAACCATTGACAACAAAACTCTTGAAATAATATTAATCGAATACCTCCAGGCGACACGGCGACAAGTATCAAAAAACGGCTTGCGCTCCGGGAGTGTCGGCAGAAGTGAAACTACACACTCGCGCAAGCGCCGCAGCCCAGCAGCAACTCTACCTCCGTCTTACGGTCACGCATTTTCGATCACGTGACCCTGACGCGAGTTAAATATTATTTACCCACCCCAAAAAAGTGCACAACGCCGCTAAAGAGGTTTTCACTTCAAAAAGGATCACGAGACGTCGACCGCTTTAAAAGAACTGAAATACTCCAAAGTTCCGTTTACATTACACTGACCGCTGATTGATCCCTATCCTACCCAGACCCACCTAGTGGTGCACCTAAGTGCAGGTGAGACCAATGGTGCACCACACTGGTTCAGTAACAGATTACTCACTCCCAATGTAAAATAAGGAACGGAGAGACTAAAGACACCGAACTGACCTTTAGCGCGGTGCGCGTACCGCAGCGTGGTGATGGTCTCGTCGTAGTTGTAGGCGGCGGGCCCGACGGCCGCGATCATTATGGTCTTGCTGTTCCCGCCCAGCGAGTCCTGCAGGATGCGCGTCAGCTTGGAGTCCCTGCAACACAAGTTTATACACTCTGTACCAGGACATGTACAACGTCAAGTGAAAATATTGCGGTTATCTCGGCTTCTACATTATGTGTGGTTTGGACTGGACTAATTGTGGATGGACAAAACAATTGCACTCTGTCGAAGTTGACTAAAAAAAGGAAACTTTTGCACAAATATAACTCGATTGCTTGTTTTTCTTACCAAGAAGACACATCGAGCTATTAAAGAACGTTTGGTTCAACACGAGAAAACATCGTATCGCTACACTACTAGCCACTACCAGACTAATAATAGTACATTACTGCAGAGGCCGTGAAGTAAGGGATTGCTGGACGAGTTTGGGGTAGGTGGCCGAGTCGAAGACGAGGCCAGATAGAACGAGTCCTGCAATCCCTGTTCCGGCCAAAGCTTGTATAGTGCTTTTCTCAAACAATGTGAGGAAATATTAAAATAAAAATAACTACTAGACAATCAAGTATATCTCTTTACTTTTTTCCGGTAGCATATTTTGCATAGCTAAATTTGCCTCCTCTTTTAAATGAGGCGGAGTACAGTTCATAAGTTCCCCGTCACTTTCATCACTAGAAGTCATTTTTATTTCTGTTAAATTATAATAACAATCACTACGAAATACGCATAAGCAGAAAAAAAGATTTTCGATTTGCCACCTTTTTTATTTTTTAAATGTACTAATTTGATCCAGCTATTTGAGCACCATGTTTAACCGCACATAAATATAGTACCATAGTTTTTTTTTTATGTCGCAATTATGCTAAGGTACAGATTGTGGTGGTGGTTGGCTGTATGTAATTTTTTCCTTTGCCAATTTAATTTTAGTATAGAAGTTTAAAAAATTAGAGCAGCGGACAAAAATGGATTTTCATACTAACTTTTGTGGCCTAAGCCAAGAAGTAATGTAGGGAGCCATAAACGAGAAACTTCATGTCCTCATATCGGGGCATTAACGCATACATTTCCGAGCATGTTTGAGAAAAATAAATAGTTGACCTGTAAGGCACGTGCGGGCTGTTCTCGGCGAGCGCGGAGATGACGTTGCCGAGGCTGGAGAGCGCCTGGTTGATGCGCGCGGCCTCGCGCAGCCGCTCGCCGCCCGCGCCCGTCTTGCGCTGCCGCTCGCTGCCCGCCAGGTCCACCAGGTTCAGCTTGCCCACGCTGGAAACCACCAGCCGTCCATAAATAGCAATATTCTGGAATAGCCCTTACCCTAAAATGCAGCTTTGTGACCGGCCCAAAATCAGAAAAAGCCAACCCATTTCAAGGGGATTTCAATGTTATTCACTCGACTCCGACTTTTCGAGACGTGAAAGTAACATTTTCCTGATTTGCCTACCATCCTCATTTAGTTAAAACTCAACTTAGGAACTCGGGAAGCTAAAGAACGTTATGTACAGCTGCTCGTATAATATACGCCACAATAGAATTCTAATACAAAATTATAATCGTTTTATGTAGTGCTTCCATTGTTACTGCAATAATAATAATGCTAGCTAATCCATAGTAGCACAGATTTGATAGTTACAGTAGCGCTGACATACATAAATTATACTGCGAAAATTGATTTATGTCTATGCTAAGCTAACACCAATACATTACCGAAACGACTTCTCGCTTTCGGTGCAGACATCCACCATCGCTGTGCCAACTTTTTGAGTTGTCATAGTGTAACAACTGTTTTCCAAAATAACTTAAAATAATATTCGACCAGTCGCGAGGGTGTGCGCTCACTCGAGTGAGATTGCGAAGCCTGACTAGCCAAGGAATGCCTCCGAAACCATAGCAGTTGGTTGTATGACGCTGTCTGTTAATTAGGAAACTTCCAAATATTCCATAACTCAGCTGAGCAGCGATGATCGATCGTCATGATTTCTGTTAACCTAACATTGGACCACGAACTTTAGGCATTTGCATTGTTCTAAGTACCTGACCTACGGTGTTTGTGATTCTCTCCACCCGTGTGCCATGATAACTTATAGACACGGCTAAGTATCTATTACATTTAGTTAAATATTATTTTTATTACAAAAATTTCATTACGAAATCAAAGATTCGATAAAGTAAACACATCACTCGTTTACGACTTTCAATATCGATATTTTTAGAGTGATCGCAGACGCATGGAAGTGAATTTATTTACAAAGAAGGCGGATCATCAAATGGAATTATTTGAAGGAAATAGGTCAATGGTATTTTTACGAGGCGATTACAGTTCATAAGTTACACGGAGCCGGAGCCCGCTCGGGCGGCGTGTTGTTGACCCGCGTCTATTGCCCGCTTCCTTCCAGCTGGTGCCTGCTTCCTCCCGCCGTCCCTCATTGCCATCATGAATTAGGGAATTCAGGAAGGCACTTCCACCAAACTTAAGAAGAATGACGTCGCTTACTAAATAATCTAAATGATCGCTAGTCGCTAATTCACACCCACTCTTGTCAAAATAACAGATAAAACGATACGTTTCCCGCATGTATTCAGCTTTACACTCAACCTTTTTTTTTCTTAAAATTTTATTACTCTCAAGTCCCTACTATATTTTGAATGTTGGTTGAGTAACAAATGGCGGCGCGGCGTGGGGGTGCAGTGCAGCGAATTAAATTGTTCTGAGAACAGCTGTGACGCATGTTCGCTTTGATTCATGGCACTTGCATATAGTTTCCCTCAGGACTGACTACGATAATAATTCGTCAGGACAATATAATACGTTCGACGGGCGGCCAAATATTTCCTTGTATGTGGTGACATGACCTTAGAATACTAAAAAGTGAAAATAACAGTAGGTAAATATAAGCAAACATTTACCATTGAAACTTTATCCTCATCATAACTCCAGCGTTTGTAAGCAAACTTTATTATTAACTCATGAAGAGCAGTAACATAAAAACTAGTCGAGATGTTGTAAAGTTGTAAAGCGCAAACGAGCTCTAATGACGCGCGTAAATATTTACATTGCGGCATTAAATAAACTACCGCAAACGCGCGTGCGACAAAGCGGTGGGCGATGGAGAATCAATCGACTCGGGAAGTGACTTATGTCATTGATTATCACTTCTTATACACCTGTTAGCACAATAAAGCCCAAACCGCAGAAGGCCGGCGCCCACACGTGCATGCGAACGTACGAGGTGCGCTCACCGACTCGCTCGGCGTGGATCCAACGACTGAGATTTGACAATACCCATTTAAGAGTAGATACGCTTGCGCGGAAAGCTGGGCGGATTCGATTATTCCCTCACGTTTAAGATCAGGCGTACCCGAGACCAACTCCAGCCAGACCTTGTGAAGCTTAATTAAGTAACTTGGCAGAGTCCGCGATTTTAAATTTGAACTCAATAGCGTATACCATACTGCCAAATTGCCCACAACAAATTGTAAACAGTACAGAGTACTTCCGATTTCGACTTAGTGTTCATGGCAGCCGTAGTCGTAAATTCCAAGTCCCGCGTATAAATTATGTTTTATGAATCTATAAAATCTCGGGATCTGTCAGCCTTCTATGTTTGTCTTTGTCACTGAACCTAGCTGCCTCATCTGATTGAAGAGAGGGAGTAATGGAGTGTGAGCGGCGGCGGCGCGGCCGGCGCGACCAGCTGACGGGCCCTGACCCTCGCGAATGCACGCCCGCGCGCCACTTTGATGGCTGCCTATATACGGCTAATGGCCTTATTAGAGCGGAAGGAAGGAGTATCTGCGAAAATAGTATCGAATCATAATCTCTCACTCATATTAACGCATAACATTATTATTTGGCACGCGGGCGCAAATTGAAAAGGTGACTGACGAAAGAACGATGTTTTAATGCAAACATCGAAAGCTATCCTAGATTTTATCATACAAGCAGACTTACAAGTATAAGAACCTTTTCCTTTGAGCAGGAAGTTGTGTACGATTTCAAAGCTGCTCAGAACGAGACTATCGTCCTTCGGTAGGTACATAACGCAACATGCAGTATGCAGAATATGCAATACCCATGTTAGGGCAAGTAATTCTGATCACGCATTTCGTTTAAGATAAAGTCTTACCTATATGGTGCTTACATAGCTTATTTCTGTATACATACCTACATTCCTTACTACTTTACAAGTTTTTAAAATAAAACTAAACGTATACCTACTATAGTAGGTACCTACGCCTAGGGAAATCGGTTTTGGGTGTCTAGTTAATTTATTTAATGTGGGTTTTGATGTTGTTTTCATTAACGATGCCCCTGAAGTGTTGTGAGTGACGCGAATATATTGTTTTCCGATAATTGCAGTGACGCGACACTTCGCCGCCGCGACGTCGCGAGGCCGCCATTGCCGCCAAGTGTGCGTTTGCAGGATAATCGCGACTTAGTGCATTCGGCGTTACTCATGTGTCCTGAGACTTTCAGGTTTTTAAAACGCATTTCAGCGTTAAAATTACTGTACAGTACAACGTAAGGCAGAGGCAGATGGCATGTAACGAGAAAAACCTTAGAAACAGGATTTTTAGAGGCATATCTATAATATTGTGTATATTTCAAAACAAAAAAAAGACTTCACGAATACGCCACAAATTACCTACCACGTAATCACTTCTTTAACGAACGACTCCCGCAGTAGCGGTCGCTATACAGCGTGTGATTAGAAAAAGGAACGTTGGCGATATTATTTTCCATTGCGCAAGGATAACAGTACCATGTGATATTTATATTTCTGGGGGCCAATTACATCTCATTACAGCTTGGCCAGCACGTGCCAGCAGCGGACTCCCGAAAATGTAACGTCGTTAGAGATTATGTTGCGTTACGACGGTACAAGTATTATTATCACGCGATTTCGGCGAGTGACCTGCCCACACGCCGCGCTGGTGATCTCGCTTGTCATTCAGCGGGACAGATATTAAAGTATGAATTGTTGTCCGTATGTCACGCAGCTGAGCTGTCATAATTGACAAAATAGTTAGCGCGTCCCGGCTGCGGAATATTTGCTAATATAGGTAACAGTTAGAGAAGCTGTATGTAAGTGTGAACTCAGACGGTTTAAAACAGTAAGCATTTACGGGAGTCAGCAATGTGTTTTCAATTAGAGAACATTCCGTGAAAAAAAGAGTCGATATTTTGCTAAGCTGCCTTTGCATTACTCAGTTACACTAGTAGGTACCTACTTAGTTTAGTAGCTGCGCTAGCGCGTGGGCATGGCATTCGTGTTTGGTAGAATGCGGAAAATTCGCGAGCCGCGGGCATGCGCGGAGCCCAATGCTGAATGGAGCGAGGCCGGTGGATGTGCTGCTGCTGCGGCCTTCACGCTCCGCCGCCCTTCCCCCGCGCATCACGCAATAAACCTATTACTATATCATTCAATACTATTTTCATAATTTTAATTTTGAAACGTCAACATTTAAAAAAAAAAAATAATTAAGTAGCATAAGTAATTAAGATATTGCCTTGTGCAGGACATCATTAATTACTAACATTAATAACTTCAGGGTTTTCTACAAACCCTCGACGTGAGCATGTCTAGTCCCGAGTTGTAGTAAGGCAAAGCAAGCGTCCATTTATGCAACATTGTCTAATCCCAAACTTCCGCCGCCGCGCCCCAACGAGCGTCTAACGTGAGCATGTCTAGTCCCGAGTTGTAGTAAGGCAAAGCAAGCGTCCATTTATGCAACATTGTCTAATCCCAAACTTCCGCCGCCGCGCCCCAACGAGCGTCTAACGTGAGCATGTCTAGTCCCGAGTTGTAGTAAGGCAAAGCAAGCGTCCATTTATGCAACATTGTCTAATCCCAAGCTTCCGCCGCCGCGCCCCAACGAGCGTCTAACCTCAGTCATTACCGCGCTCACTTTTATTTTAACCCACATTGCATAAAAAGGCGGACTTATCGCAATACTCCTCATGTTTGGCCAATCGTTGTGTAAATATACGGTGTGTAAACAATTGTAAGCTGGGGATCCTTCGTGAGGGTTCCTCTAGAATAATTTCACTACATTTCATACCACGACGGAACTACAGGCCAAGAAAGTTTAGAGTTATGTATGTATGTGAAATTAAGAAGTTTATTTATGTTCTTTGCAGTCGGGAAATGGTAATAAATTTAGTTTTATGACAGACGGAACCCGTTTTCATCGTGATTTAAAGTTGGTAAGTTAATGTTATTGTGATGTGCGCACGCGGCGCATCGGAAGCGTTCGCGCAACGCCGTGACTTCCCGATCACGGCGGCGCCTGCCTGTGCCTGACAGAATAATCAGGTCGATAGCAAACATACGCAATTAACTTTTGCAATAAAAAATCTACTCGAATCATGAATGTACACCAGAGGCGTATTGTCTTAAAGTACCTACAAAATATAAATTTGAGAGAATCGAGTACCTCAAGTAATAATCTTCATCATCGCTCCAACCATCCGTCCAAAGTTCCGTGCCCACCATTCTCAGACCAAGTCCTTAGATAGTGCTGAACACTAATGTGGTCCACTAGGATGACATGACACTACTGAAGGTTGGTCGCGTCATATTCATTCAACTCTAAGCGAACGCATCATTTCTAAATTGGGTCATGTCCAGTGCTCCAGCCGCCCACGCCAGCTCATTGTCACCTCGGCCGCCCTACTTATGGTAATAGGCCATGATAACATCGGCTTATTTTTTATTTACAATAGGTAGTAGAATCTAAATGTTGGATATCAACAACCTTAAGAGAATTCTCAAGTTTGAGGGGCGTGATGTAACGTGATTTAACAGGGTACTAAATAATAGATATTTATTGTATTAATTATTTGCCAATTAGGTTTGCAAATGCAATCCATGCGTAGCATGCGTCATGTTATGTTAGGTTGCATCATAATCAGATTAATTTGTAGCTAAACAAAGAAGGGGCAACGATCCAGACCGGTGAGATGAGTAACTCATCTTAATTAAGGCAAATTAGCCGTCTGCATGAATTTGAGCGGGTCATGGAGCGCCGGAGGATAAATTCAATTGATCTCGGGCACTGATCGCGCACATTCTAAAAAAATCTTTTAGAACAAGGGTATAAGGGGTAGGGATACTAAGCATGATGAATTAAAATAAGCGTGAAACTGTTTGCAGCACGGACAGAGTATCGTTTCTCATCCTTATCCTGAACTCCTAACCAACCACAGATTAATGTTGAACGTTGGGTTGTATGCTCCTAAAAATAAATGGATAACTTTACTTAGCTACTCCGCGATATAATGAGGTCAAATCGTGCCAAACAGCCGCGCACCCGTCGAATCCTCTTCACGTAGTCAATGTCCGAGAAGACAACGACAACACAAAACGTATTGTTTCTTCGACCGTTCGTCGGAGTCTGAGAATGCCTCGGAGAGATATGAAACACGTGTCCGGAATATTCTATGTGGTGGTGGTGGTAGTTCTGATTGTCATTTCGGTACTTTTTCGTTGATTGTTCCACTATATCGCAGAGTGGCAAGGTGAAGTTATCTTTTTATTTTGACATGGACCTCTGCAAAGTAACGCCTAAATCGATACAGTTTCTATGCTCCTGATGAAAAATTCGCAACTATACAACAAAGTTTGTTGTCAGATCCTCACCGTATGCGGTTGGTGTCCTTGTGCTGGCTCTCGACGGTGACGAGGAAGACGGCGTGGCTGCGCGAGGAGTGCTCGTTCATGTCGGTGCGGCCCGAGGCGCGCACGCGGTTGCCCGTGCGCAGCGCGCGCGCCATCTCCGCCGCGGACTTACACACGATCGACGTCATCTCCGGGATGTAGAAGCCGTTTAGCTCCTGGGTAATCAGACAGTTTTTAAATCGGTTTAAAGCTATTTATTTGGTTAGAATTTTAGCTGCCCGGGGGAAAGACCTTGCAAACAATACCGGCCAAATGTTTTTGCTTTAGTAATATAGTGTCCGTAATTGCTATTAAAAGTAAATAAGATCTCCCATGCACGTTGCAGCGGGATAGGGCTTTAATTTGATGCCAGCACAATAACACATTCTGCAGGATAGTCACTAGGCGTCGCTTCCACATTAAGTCGCAAAAAGAAAGAAAGAAAAATGTTTATTTTAGTTCCAAAAGTCCCACCACCATGGAATAAAACTGGGTACAATAAACTTAATATTCCATTTGTGGCTCCTGCCACTCCTGTGCGACAGCCTTCTTATTTATAACAACTTCAGCGGCGCGAATTGTTTCGATTAGGGTACCCGGCATTCCGTATCCCAATCAGTATCCAGTAATATAGTTTTTCTCAGCAAATGTAATGTTTTCCGAAGGCTGATAGGATTTTTACACCGTACAGACTATCTATTGCGATTTGACTCGCGCAATGAGACGTAAAAAATAATGGTTGTGTTTTTACCAATTTCTTTTGTTAAAGGCAAAAAGCTAATAAACAAGGCCGTTTACCTACAACTATACGGATTTACTTCTCGTGTTCAGTCGAGGGCATAAACATCAATTCAACCATCATGCCAAATATATGTGTCATCGGCCTTATTGTCTATGGCATAAAGGTGTATAGATGGTTTTGACTTCTTGGTAAACGATTAATGCCCTTGACTGTATTCGTAGTATCCAAAAAATGTCTTCTGGCAAATACTTTAATTTGGTTGAACAATCAAAAAAATCATGAAATATTTTAATAGCCTCACTGAAGTGGTTACCCACTCGTAATGCCACCAGAAATATTCAGGGCACGCATTCGACATAATAATAGATGTAATTGCAGCCTTGATCTTAACGCGCCGTGGAAATGCATTATAATATAAAAGTCTCATTACATTTGACTAAACTATGTCGATTGCGTAATTTGGTGCATTAAGGGGTATTTCGACAGATTCTTTACACAATTCCTCATTGGCTAGCCGCAGTAACGAGCAATTTTTTGCGCATCCGATCTGACTCAAGCGCGCAAGGTTAGGTGCCGCCCGACGATAAACACCACTTTAAGACTGAAAAACTGATAAATCAAGTTGAAAGTAGTCTTAGTTGCCTCAAAGGTCATATTATTTCAGGTGACATCACCCGCAAATTCATCAACATAGAAGCAAGAACTATCGCAAGTGCACAAGCTCATGTATAATTCAGTAGACCGCATGCTTTACAATTAATTTCGCCTAATTTACGCTTTCGTTTTCGCCGCAGTCGCCGGCACACGCCTACAGCACTCGAGCGAGTGAAACCCGCTAGACTTCAGGGGTTGATAAACTCGTGGATTGGGGAAAACGCAATTCCCTTTGTTCCCCGACCGGGTTGAATATAAATGCCTATTTAGAACGTTCATTTAGCAGTATCAGCCTGTTCGGTTACTAAGTTATTGTTTCGTGTTTGCTTTTGGTAGTCCACCAATTATATGCTTTACCAATTTTATGACAGTTATTACATCACAAGAAAAACTTTAATGCTGATTGCAAGTGACATGCTTTAATATCCCAAGCCGTACAACTATAACTGATATTTTACCTAACTAAACACTTAGTGGTTATGGACGGTATGGTAATCAAAATCATCAATATCCATTCGACATGATTATAGTAAGTTTGCCAAGCATAATAGAATAGTTAATTATATGTCTATTCCATTGCACGTGTCCGTCAGGTCGACGTCATAGTATTTGATCAATACTCGATGAGCTTATTTTATTCACGACCTGATTGTCGTACCCCTTGTCCTTTAAGAAACGGGTCAACATTTCTTACATTAACTTTTGCATCATGCGATGTAATTTCACGTTATAAATTTCCTAAAGCGAAACAATCAAGTGTATAAAACAAAGAATGTTAACAACTATCACGTGACGCAAAAGAATCGCATAAAAACAAGATGTTAATATAATAGAAGGAAATCAGCGCCTTGATAGCTAACACAACTGACGACTGAGGCATTTCAATATTTTAAGACAGTCTGTAAAATAATCGTACGTCGACTTCGTTCATTATTTAGTGGTTGGTCAGCTGATGAAAGCACGTAATGCATTTATGTTAGGCCTTGCAGTAGCAATAGGTTTGGAGCAGTTACATAATAGTTGTTTGATTCCGTGCTGTGACGTGAACGATTTGGCATCCTGCCAAAATCCTCTTCTGCTACTGAATGGAAGGAAGGAAGCAGGCGTCGCGTAGTGCTGCCAAGTAAGTGCAGTCGCGAGTCAGTCGGCCCGAGTCCGCTATCGCTTACAATCGATAGCGGGTGTTATCGATAAATTATGTACAGATAAAGCCGACCCTGAACTGAAAGTAACTCGAAGTCTAATACGACGCCCAGATAAATTTTAGATACCTTAGGTCTTGGAAAACAAACGGAATAAATGGCGTTTTATGGTTTTATTTGAACACAGGACCCGGTGCGTACTATCTAGTATTACATTAGATTAATAAAACAGCTGTTAAACCGACTAATATGTTTGTGTTTTCTGACTCGGACTCATACAAATAAAACACTGACAAAGCGAGCCAGGTGTGTAACTTTAGGTTTGCGTGTAGGTAGGGCATGACAAGCCATTGATGTACTTGTTTGTTGATGGCCTTTGTTAGTCAAATAATGAATCACGGGTCGTCCGACGCTCATCAGTTAAAACTGATGTCCCTGGGCAAAAACTGTCATACGTTATAAAGCTACGTGGTACTAGTCCATTGTGTGTTTACCGGAGGGCAATACGTGCGGAACCAATAAAATAAGCCAACATATTATAGTATAATGCGAAACTCTTTTTCTATTAATGCAGAATATTGGCAGACTTTATAAACTTAACAAATCATATCGCAGTCAGCGTCTAGACTCCAGAGTCCAGACAGTTTTTCAATTCTCGGTCTAGACGAAACAAAACTGAATAATTATGGTAATACAACAGAACGAGTTATGTGTTGCAACTTAATCTTAAGTGCAACATGAAACATGAACCGCCGGGCCGTCTTTAGTCTTAGCGCGAGTTCCTCGTGTTTGCGCCTCGTGCACAAACACAAAAGGCCGCGAGAAGAACACGATGTGTCAATGTTGACTTCGCGCCCATCGCGGCACAATGTTTGCGTCCGACCGTCGCAGTCACACCATTACTTGTGTAATTTCTGATTTACGAATTAAATAACAGTTGGTAGGTAATGTTGAAGAGACTATGCCTTCGTAAATACGAGTTGTGAGACTTGTTTACTATGTGATGCTAAAGTGAACAAAGCCTGTGTGAAAAGTCGTTGCAGAGTTGGTTGGTTGGGTGCTACTTACTTAGTTGGATTAGTGCAAGGCAGGGGTCGGTCCTAAATTACATCTCATAAAGGGATATGCCCCTAGACAGCTACCTACCTACCAACAAAGACAGTTTACCTACATTCGCTATATGATATAATGATGCGTTAAATACTAGTACTGAACTGACCCCTTTATTTACTTATAGCAATTAAAGTAATTTATATGCTTCTATTTCCCATTCGTTAGTCTGTGTTACCTTTGCAAGACAGGCAAAACAGACACAATGCTATTAGCGTTTCGTATACTTAAAGATATTTATTGAATATTTAACTTATATTTGAATACTTAAAGGGATAAAGTTCACACGGGTGCCTCACCTATACCGATCCTGCAGAATCTACTGTGCACAGTTGGAACACCAAGAACTCTCTAGGAAATCATAATCTGGCTCTCCTTCTAAAAATATCGACGATGTTGGAAATCTGTTTAATTCTCACCTGTCCCCTAATGGTCAGCTTCTTGCAGTCCTTGGACAGTAGGTCACGCACATCCTCAAGATACAACTCGACGTAGGAGCAGGAGACGAGGTGCGTGACGTCACGCGACGCGCTGGTCTCGATGTGCGCCCAGATGTGGCGGAAGGCGCGCGGGATGATGCCCTCGTCGTCGGGGGTGCCCTCCATCGTGTGCGTCTTGCCCGTGCCCGTCTGCCCGTACGCGAACACGCAGCCGTTGAACCCGTCCAGCACCGACGCCACCAGAGGACGGACCTGAGTAATATATCAATTCATTTGTATCTAACCTATCTCAAGCGGGTGGTAGGACCTTGTGCAAGGTCCGTCCTGATCGCTACCACCATCTTACTCGCTAATCCTGCCGCTAAGTAGCAGTGCTTGCACTGCTGTGTTCCGGTGTGGAGAGTAAGACATCCGGGGAAATTACGGGCACAAGAGGCATTTCATCTTAGTCCTCTAGGTTGGCAACGCATCTGCAATCCCTCCGGGGTTGCGGATGTCTATGGGCAGTGGTGATCACTTACCATCAGGTGACCCACTTGCTCGTTTGCCTTCCTATTCATATAAAAAAAAAAAAAAAGTAATTTAAGCTACATAGTTCCAAACCTAAGTTAGATATTACCTAAGGTTGGATTATTAAGTAGTAACTTGCCATGACTATTTTAGAACGTTAGGTATAGTAGTAATAATAGTAACATAATATGTTTGCAGTGTCCTATTATGTCTCCATAATGGCATCCGTAAATGGACAATACAGCCACATGACGTAAGCGTGAGCTCAAGACAAGTGCATTCAGGCCAGGCGCGAACCTTGACTCCATCAGATCATACAGCCGTAAGCATCCTTAAAGAATACTTAGAAGTATAGCCGGTCCGAAGTACCTGAAGTGGATTGGTTTAGCTTATTTACTTATTGAAGGCTAAACACCCTTTAATACAATTTAGGTAGTTGAAATAGCAGAACAGAGACAGTTCAGTTTCTTTTAATTATTCTCCTAATTCACAGAATATGTACATACAAGTTTAGCATAAGCTTAACTTAAACGAGATAAATTACGTCGTAGGTGGGTGAGTTAACAACTCATTATGCGCTAATGATTGCAATAAATAATTTAGTTGCATCTTGAGATTATTTTCAACCAACTAGAACTATTTCTAGAAAGTTCTATTGCAAACGTTGATAAAATCTAATTTTAGCTCAATATAGTAATCAGTCACAACTGTTTGTGCTCAGAGAGCGGGCGGCTTGCGCATTGTTTCACCGCACATCTGGCAAGTGGCAACCTTTGCCTACTGCGAGCTCAGTGGGAAACTGCGAGCTGCGTGCCCGCGGCCGACGCGGCTGCCCGTAAATTATCAAATAAAGCGCACTTACGTAAACTACGCATTGTTGCAAATGTTTCAATTGTTTGTTGTTTATTTTGTTTTATTGAAGAACGGGGGGAATTCGATTCAAATCAATTACTATTCACGGAAAATGATTGCAGGGAAGTTTAATTAACACCCCATAAGTAAATAATGACTAATAAGACTAATCATTAGTTAATGTATCAAATTAATCTGCAGGCTAGGTGGTTCTGGTGGCGGGTTGTAGTTCCAGACGTAGCGTGCCTCGAGGTCGGCGGCGCCGGACCGCGCGCGTTATCGCAGACGCATCAGCATTACCCTCAACCAGGCTATTTGACTTTCTTAACTTAACCTTGTATTTAAAAGTGAGCTAACGTTTTTGTCGGTAATATTACTTCATGTTAGATCACGACTTTATACACCAAATGTTAATTGTTATATTATAATTGCAGACGAACTAGACGTTTTAGTTATCGCTGCTGCAGCTAACTGCTTTCCCTGAATGGTGAAAAGAAAAAAAGACGCCTCAGCTTGTTGGCATTGAGAGAGTGAGGCCGCGACCCGCGACGCGTAGGATGCACCTCGGAAGAACAAAGCACGCTAACGACCGTCCCGCGGGCACCTGCCTAAACACAATCGACCTTTCCATACTGATTTACGGAGCCTTTTATGCGCTGATTGATTACTTATTTGCGCATTATTAGGAAGCCGAAATATAATTGCATAAAAAACAATAACTTTAGGCAGTCGAGCGTCACGCAAAAACTACTGGCTGAGTTTTTCAATGAGGTGTAGGTTGAAGAATAGGCGAGTTATGGAAGCAAGGTTTTCGTACAAACGAGTAGTATGAAAGCGCTACCTGCTGCGCTACAATATATTAAATGAGGAGCTCTGATGAATGGCGAGCAATATTTTTATGAAAACGATTAGTGCATTAAAGACTTTCATTATTTAAATGCGACGTATACATATTTCTCGGCGCAGCACAAGAATTTATACAATAGAAAGCCAACTGCCCAATTTGTGAAATGACTAAGACGCCGCATGCAAACGTCAGGCGCGCGCTGAAATAGCGAGCCAACTTATGAGCAATAGCGTGAATTGGATTACAACAAAAAACTGCACGCGGACGTGTCCGCGCGTCCCGACGCCCGGCGCCCGCGCCCGCTCTGCAATATCACCCATTGCCAAAAGAAATTCTTGGACGTTTATATTGATGATCTAAGACGCCGCTTTGTGCCATTGAATCTTAGCTTTTTTCAGATTACCGCTAGCTTACATTATAAGCGGTAATTTTTTGTTGTGACGACTTAAATAGTATATTTACCGTGTTACACTTTTCACCATTTCCTTTTTTTGCTTCGGTTAGCAAAATCTAATACTTTATTAAGAATCTAAACATGTCTATTGGGTTTATAATAATGCATGATAATAATGATTGAAAGAAAACATCTATTGGTTTAGTTTACATGAAGAGACTAGACTATCGACTGAGATAATAATGAATGAAGAAAAACACTATTGTGGAGCAAATGGTATGTGCCATTCTTTGCTCCCTCGCGTTAACCGGGGCGGTGCGCATTGCGTTCAATAAATACCTACAAATCATTTCGAATTAACTTACGCTTAGGTAAATCTCAGTGACTCCTATTAAACAATGAACATCTGAGTGGGACAGTGGCTCGACACGATACATATTTTGATTTTCCAATTTCGAAGTAGAGAGAGAATCAGTATAACAATTTTTGGCACGTTTTTAAGTATAGGTTCCGTACGTCAAAAGGAAAACTAACCCCTACTGCTGTTTAGTCAGTCAGTCGGCCTCTCTGTCTGCCAAGACCCTTTATCTAAAGAAATGGAGGTAACAGATTTAAACTAATTTCAAATTCTCAGGTCTGCAATCCCTTGAAACTTTGACAAAACTAAATCCTACATCCTACTAGTTCGGCATATCAGATCAGACGCTAAAATAGAAACGTGCAAGCTTATTTACATCTACTATGTATTATATGATTGGAAGTGTTGTCTTGTGCCCTATCGCTTCAATTTACTTTTTCAGAATTTCTAGAACACTATTTAGACTAGCTATATTGTCATGCTTACCATCTCGTCGTAGATGGTCTGCGTGTCTGCGGCGGCGTCGTAGACGGCGTCGTACGTGAACAGCTTGTCCTGGCCCTTGGGGTTGAGCACCTGCACGGCGCCGCGCTCCGGGCACACCTGCACCACCTGCGCACACGCATACATACAGCTCACACACTATTCTTTAAATAGTTGTACTAGGATACTTGATGCCTGGTCATCAAGACGCCATCGTTGATCGCGTTGGCAAGTTGGGGTGAACAACACCGAAGCACGTCTCTGGACTGCACCTACACAATTGCATCGCATAGTCCGTAATACCTAGCAGTGGGATGATCATGATGTAGTTAATGCCGATATCTGATATCGATGTTGTGTCTTCCGATCTCACGCATGGTTGAACAAACGCTTCTTCGTCCGTTCTATTTCTTGATATATTGATAAATGCTAAACAGGGGCAAATAGTAAAAACGTTAGGTACAATACTTTTAGCAGGTAATTAATCAGTTCCTCCACCGAAGTTTCGTATGAAAGTTGAATCACCCACCCATGATCCGTCAGTCAATCGACGGATTTGAATTATTCTACGTGCAGTTACTTATTCAATCAGTAAATTATTTGCGATTAAGTGTTTAACATGAAGTCGACTGGCGGATGAGCTGTCGTAATCCCGTGACCTTAGTCTTGCGGAATGTCCCGATCTCTCTGCTGCGTTTTCCGTTACCCAGATAATACTTCAAACCACTGAAAGCAGAGAATTATGGGATTGATTACCTAATGGACTAACCGTTACCTATCTAAGTACAAATAATTAAGTGATCTGCGATGAACCATTCATTAGGGTTACATTAGTTAGTGTCCCACCATCTAGTTAGTAGGTATGCTACAGGTTCTACCCCTTCTAAGTGAGAAAATAATGAGCATCTTCATGAATTAACCATCACCATAAAACTATAAATATTATTTTACGGATATCATAATCATCCACATTGAAAACAGCTGTTGATATTTACAGGATGCGGCCATCAGCATTGTCAGCGTAACATAGAACATGTTCCAAATGTCGAGAATGCTCCATGACCGCTAAATTTCCTTTACGTAAGTCTTTCAACAGACTCCTTAGTGAAACAAGGGCAACAAGCAACTCGTCTGCAATGCGGATAAATCTTACATTATAGCCGTCTCGTAACAACATGTTAAGTATGTATAACAATTAATAGGTCGTTAGCATTATTTTGTAAGTAATGTTTGCCGTTCCCCATCGCCACCGAGTTAGTGCGTCAGTGCCGGCGCCGGCGTGCGGCGTGACCTCAGACCTGCAAGGGCATGTCGGACTCCGGGAACTGGTCCCCGGCCGGCGCCTTCGTAGACAGACGCTCGTACCATTTCTGATCGGTTCTGTTCGGGCGGCGCTTCTTGGCTACCTACAGATATTGCCAAACATGATGACTGTCGCCAACATTAACTACATGTCTCTAAAGAATTCAGGTTGAAATTTCTGGAACACGAGACAAATGGGAAACTTAAAAATATAACTAATCGTAGAAAGAGTGCAACGTCCGCAACTGATAATCTTCTGATGTGTAGGCTGCCAAGATGTGCGACTAGATGGTCTACGTAATTTCTGGCGTAAAATCGGTTTAGCGTAACAAATGTTGTGTATATTTTTGTTTTATGGCATGTAGTATTGTTTAATCTTCGTCAGCATCAGCAGCGCGTGGCCGCGCGGCGTTATCGGACGCATCAAGCGAGTGCAGCGCACGCGCCGCGCTATGCAAATGCGCGGCTAATAATATTTAAATAAGCGTTGATGAACTTCAATCTGATCGCTCTACAAATTAATATAATAAATAGGTCCAATAAGGGATAGACGGAGAAACCCAAGAGGCTTAAAATAATATGTGACCGCGAATCCAGGTACCTACCCGCATGTACACAATTATTAAGTACCTTTCTTTCATTTGTTTAACAAGAAGATCAAATAATTTCATAACTTAAAATAACAAGTGCCCCGAGACAGTGCATCATTTTAGTCTAAATGAAAAGCAGTTCTAGCTTGAAACAACTAACGTAAAGCAAATGTAGTAGGTAATATGCGGGTGTTTATACCGCGAAGGGTGGAAACTTTCTCTTCACCGATGGCGTAATCGTGACGAGCAACAAGCTGCCAATGGTTTATTGCCATGGAAGATATCTCCAACAGGCAAAGTTTCCCGTCGAATGCCATTACGGTGCGAGGCGAAGGTGGATTTAACATGAATGTTATTTATAGATTCGTGTCTGGAAAGGAATTGTATCGCTCAATTTAACTTAATTTTTTGTAAATACCTATTGTGAGTTGCACAAGAGAGTTTTAAATTTGTTCCATATTTTTGACGTAGAATGCTTGAAAATGGTAACAATTTTGCATGGAAATATTTAGTTCATTTTTGTACTCTTTTGGGTCGGAGTCTAGTCTTTATCTAAATATTATCCTAGAAGTAAAATATATGTATCAGTAGAGATCGTCACTCGTCCCATTCTTTTCAAACCTTTTGGTCGCATTTCTATTAAATTTGCCACAGTCAATGGGCAATAAAATTGGCACAACCATACTCCGTTAGTGCAGTACTTACAATGGGGATGATTGACCTGAGTCATGCGAACAAAATTGAGCATTCGTTGTTTTTATTCAACTTTTCCGACGGATCGACGTGCCCTTTCTTGGTACTGAACATTAGGCAGAATATTAGGTATCCCATTATGTTGAGCAGTAGTTGGGCAACGACAGTTTGTGTCATTTTCGTGGCGGATTGTGGGCATTTGATTTATTTCCCGCACATGTGCAAAGCCGCAGAAGGCCGACGGGTCTGTCAGATGATCTATGCCTAAATAAGGCGCCGCCACGAATGGACATTACATCTCACCTACTTCTTATTGCACTGCCACCCGTCTCTCGCGCAGCGCAGGTTTGTCGCGCGTCGTGTCGCCTGTCACTGCATTTGACAATATTGACAACTGCGAAGTACTCCGAACGTGATCCTTAGTATTGTCAATCATCACCCTCGATTGTATCGTTTTGGCCATCAGATATCTTCGTATTATCATAATAATCGCGAAGGATCGGCTTATCTGCCCGATTATGCTTGCGAGTTTCTCGTTTTAAGTTTGAGTAAAGCTGTCGCCTAATTAATTACCTATTTAAATAAAAAGATTGATTCGTGTATGTTTACATTTCGAGTGTCAGGATCTTGGTTTACAATCGATTAGCTTAATGATTTATAGATACCTACAACAAACTATCAAACTATCACAGTTATGTTATTCCCATCCATAGTATCCATACCTGACGAATAATGTGGGTAGTGTAGGTAGTGTGCAAATAGAATCGTCGTAGTTGTCACGATTATGAATAACTGTTGTAGTCATAAATGACAGCGTTTTACACAAAAATAAAACGCTTATTAAATAACTTACCATATTCGAAACCTAAATTATTTGAGAGTGGCAACACTGTTTCCTTCTGATTGGTCGTCTACTATACCTGTCCCTTTCTAGTACGTCTATCTCCCTCGCGCTTTCCCCTTCCACTTCAGGCAGTTGTTAACGGAGTTTGAAAATTTTGACTTTCATTGTCTCATAAATATAATAATCAATGTTTACCTACCAGGCAGGTTTGAAAACTTTAGGTTTCGAATATGGTAAGTTATTTAATAAGCGTTTTATTTTTGTGTAAAACGCTGTCATTAAACAACTGTACCGCTATTCGAAACCTAAATTATTTGAGACGTGTTTGTTATCGCCTGGTGGAAGGGACGCCAATGTGACTATAATTTTATGGATAAAATATTTCAACTACATTAGTGGGACCCAATAATGTTGTTACAAAGACTGTTTGATTTTCAAGTTGAACAGTAAATATATTGTTGTTTTGTTGTTGTGCTGGTCAACAATCAAGCAGAAAGTGACGCGAGTGTTAGGTTAAGTATCAGTTAAAGCAAGGTGGAAGAAGCTCGACTAATGTTTCTAAATGAAGCAATCCCGTAAGCCGTTCCACATCAAACAAAGACTACAATACAATGTACATGAACAGTCTAAAGTGGAGGGAGATAAGTGAAGAAATAAGTAATTATCTGATTATCATTTTCATTACAAAAATAAAACCATCCAAATGATTAAGTTGTTTTTATTTATCCATTCCAATTTGTAAATAATTTCATAGTTGCAAAGGAGTAAAGTTGCAGAATCTCTTAGAATATAACATAACCAGTTATCTTTATTATACACTTGGCAAATTGTTTTGTTTAAATGTTAATCATTGTCTTGATTAGAGTGAAACTTAAATAACATTTTTCTCATTTATCACTGTACTTTGCATCAACTTTTAATGATTAATCAAAATAGAATATAAATCAATATAAGTAGGTTTTCACATGTTACATCAACACTTTATTGATTATGTCCTAGGATTACTGTAGGTAACTTACTTTAATTATAACATTTTAATACACTGGTTGGAATAAATTTTGTACCGAACCACTGCTTTGCTCACTTGTCACTTCCTTTCTGTAAAATTTGGAGAAAGTGTTGCTTGATCTCCAGTTACCACGTTCAAGTATGTCTTCCAGGGGGAAGTTGTTTATCCAATTTTTAGAGGCCACGGCTGATCTCATACTTCCAGCTGAAGCAGTGATGCCTGCATCCTGTAAGAGAGATTTTACCCAATTTGCAATAACCGTACGAGATGCCCTTCTAGGGGGGCCATATACAGTTAGAAAAAGGTTGTTACTCTTGCAAATAGTTCTCCTGTCTTCTGACATTTTAATAAGGGTCTTAACCCAGAAAACTGGGTCTAGTGACTGATCTTTTGGGTTAGCTATTAGTTTCCAGCCTGATTGCCTATAATTAACACTAGATATCTGTTTTTGAACCAAAGAGGGGCCAAAATACAATTTCTGTATCTGATATTGTGAATGATTTTGGGTCAATAGACAGGAGGGTTAAATCATGAACTCTTCGCCCTGAGCAAAGTAAAAGAATGCATGCTGTCCTTCGAGCACAATCATAAAGGCTAGTATTTCTATACAAGTTCTGTTTGAGCCAATTCGAAAGCATATCAACATCCCAAATGGGAGGTTTAGGTGTTTTAGGGTTTTTATTTGCTATCGATTTCAAGACTCTAATCACTAGAGGATGTGTACTAAGGGTGTCTAGACTATCTGGGTTGCACAGAGTTGCAACCACTGACCTATGAAATAATATAGTATTGAAATGAAATGAAATGAAATGAAATTATTTATTTCAGACAAGACAAGACAATTGATCCTTATCCATATATGTAATGTTTAATGTTAGTAACAATATATTCAAGTTATTAAAATTTAAGTTATTAGTAAAAAATGAAATGCTCGTTGGATTTGACATGCACGGACATCCAATGAGCGATAATAGGACTATCGGTCCTAGCTGCCACCACCTTCAGGAGAGAGTTGGTGCTGCGGCGCACGCGCTCCCACAGAGACGCCACGCGCTTGCGCAGCACGGCCTGGAAGCCGCTCGTATTATAGGCTAGTTTAAAATTTAGATAAAGGTCTGACAAAAACCTAGCTAAATCTGATCCAGATGGAGTGTGACAACTCACCATATTTTGGGAAGCCCAGGTGCACCATCGCCGCCAGGCGGCATTGTATGACTTTTTCGTTGAGTCTCGCCAGCTTGAGCCCAGCAATTCCAGTTGTTGTGGTGACCATTTTGTTAAGGTTTGGCTCCACCCCCACATTTCCATACCTCGAGGCTGAGGTCTTGTGCTTTCGCTGGAGGTCTGTTGGTGTTCGTGTCGATTAACACTTTGGGTATATTGTATATTGTGAGGGGTGCCGCTATTGCTCGACTCTTCAAGTCGGGTCTCCAGAATGCCTTCTCCCAGCGGGGGGCTACAAACAGATATCTGCCTGTTGCACCGTTTAGGTGTGCTAGGACCTTTGGTATTAAGAAAGGTGGTGGAAATATCCAGGCTAGGTCGTAATTCCATTCCCTGGAGAATGCATCCACAAACTCTGCCTTCCTGTCTGTGGCATCCAATGACGCATACCGTTTCACGACATGGGCTCTCCGTGAGGCAAAAAGGTCTATCTGGGGGGTTCCCCATTTGCTGAAGACAGTCTCGGTTAAGCTTGAGAGGAGATGCCATTCTGGGCGAGCTGAGCCTCGCGACAGGTGATCTGCCTCTATATTGTACTTGCCCGGTATATGATGTAGGTTGAGCTGTATATTGTAACCTTGGAGAATGTGAAATACTTGATATGTTAGGTCCATCAAGAGTTCCGATTTCGTTCCCCCTTCGTTCCTTAGATAGGAAAGAACGGTTCTGTTGTCTGATTGTATAGAGACTGTTGTATCCGCCAGGTATAAACACTGATTTTCTAACACTTTTAAGATGGCTGTCATTTCTTTCAGGTTTGAATGTAGGTTTAATTCTCGAGGATTCCACACACCACTTAAGCGATGGTTGTCCAGTTGAGCTCCCCAGCCTTTGCCCGACGCATCGGTTGACAGATAGTGTTTGACACTTTGCAAGTGTAAAGGGGAGTGAACTTGATAATGACAGTTCCACCAAATTAGGTCTTTTATCGTGTCCTTCGGTAAGGTTTGTATTTTTAGGGGATGTTCGCTCAACATACGATTGGCGAATTTTAATAGCTTTCTGAAATTTAACCGCCCGTATGGAACTACTAGACTTGCAAAGTTCAGTACTCCAATTAGGCTTTGTAGTTTCTTCAAGGACAACGCCCCCTCTCTGAGAGCTTGATAAAC
This sequence comes from Pandemis cinnamomeana, assembly GCA_932294345.1. Taxonomy (NCBI): domain Eukaryota; kingdom Metazoa; phylum Arthropoda; class Insecta; order Lepidoptera; family Tortricidae; genus Pandemis; species Pandemis cinnamomeana. The sequence goes on from OW028721.1 coordinate 13,046,819, forward strand.
CTTTTCCTGTATAGTCACAAGTTTTCGGGTTGGCAAGTATTTGGCATTGTTTAGAGGGTCCCATACAATTCCTAGGTACTCTATTTGGAACTGTGGCTCCAACACCGATTTCTTGAAGTTCACTTGCCATCCCAGGGCCTCCAATAGACGTAGTACATAATTTGTTTGTATTTTCAAAAGGGCCCGATTCTGGTTTGCCAACAAGAAATCGTCCAGATAGACCAGGGTACGTATCCCTTTGCTTCGAATGAGCTGGGCTACCCAGTTGGTGATCGTTGCAAACAGTTTCGGCGCGGTGGCAATGCCGAACGGTAAGCAGGTCATTTGTAACAGTTCGTTCTGGAACATTAATCTTAAAAATCTCCGGTGACCTGTTGCGACCGGTACATGAAAGTACGCGTTGGACAAATCTATTTTTGTCAACCAATCGTTTGGTTGTAGGAATGATGGGATCTTTTGTTGATTTATTAATCGGAATTTGCTTATGTAAATGAATTTGTTGAGACGCCGTAAATTGAAAACGGGTCGGAATGTTCCATCGTCCTTCTCTATGAGAAATAGGCTCGACAGAAAGCTTGGAGAAAGTTGCGCACTCTCCAGGACTCCCATAACTTTCAGAGACTGTATTTGTGTCTCCATTTCTTTGGAGTGAGGTACTGATATTAGTTTGCACTGTGTCAATTGTGGTATGATTAGTGGGGGTTTTGAGGAGAACGGTATGCGGTACCCTTCTTTTATGATTTTCAATATGTGAGGGGGTGCCTTCAAGGATTCCCATACTGTATAGTAATTCCGTAGGCACCCTGCTTGGAAGTTCGAGTCAGAACTTTCCTCTAGAGCGTCCTCTGCTGCTGGACAAACCCCCTCTATTTGGCTTGCTATTGTTATTTCTGGGAGTCTTTGGGCGAAATGTGTGACCCTGCGCGGGCCGTATGGGTACCGGCATGGATGCCTGGTTGAAAAATGGTACTCCTTGCGCAGGAGGCAACATATATGGGTAGTAAGGCAGTCCATGCGTTGGTGCCATTTGTCTTATATTATGTTGTGAAGTGCTAGGCATACTATCACTATAGCCATACGTTGGCGTTTTTGGAAATTTAGTTAGGTTGGAACTAGGAGTACTAGTATACGTAGCTTTACTGGTAGTTGGTTTTAAAGGCCAAAAGATTTTGCTCATGCCACCGTGCTTTTCTATGACTGACGAGAAGGTTTGTGGGTTGAATAAATATTCACAATTTGGGGGTATCTTACGAAGACTACCTTTAATGAATTTGTCTTTGACCGATCGTAAAATTGCATCCCGTCGCTGCTGTATTAAGTCAGCGCGGTGGCCACAGGCCATTTGTAACAGATCATTGGAAATAGATTGAAATTCTTCAGAGAAAGTTTCTTTAATCTTATTTTCTATAGAACTTAAATCGACCTCTTGGGCATTTTTTAACCAAGCCAAAAGTGCTCGAATGCCCTTTTCTACCGATTCCTGTTGTTTTAACAAGCCCTGCGTGATGGCGGCAAAACCTTTTTCGGTAGTACCAAGGTGATTAAATTTGTCGTAAGGTTTTATTTCGTCATTACATTCGAGATCGGTAAACCCGGGGGTAGAGCAAAATCTTTTCTGTGTTTCCGAGTAACGGACGTCAGTCCAATCGGGAGATTCAAAATGTTGAACCGATTTTAATTTATTCAAACGAGAGTCCTCTGTCTTTAACATTGATGGTTCTTTGAGAACTGTATGGACATTTAGCGAAAAATCCTCCCGAGTCTCCTGAAGGGCAGACTCGTCTTTAAATAGTTCACCACTAGTGTCTAAGCCAATTTCATCTTCATCAGAGTCGTTATGAGCACTGTGAAGGGTCACACCTTGTGAATTAGATTCATAATAAGGTGCACTATTTGCCTGTGTCAGTTGATGCAAAACATTTTGAATCTGACTAACCTGCTGTACAAGATTGTTAAGTACCTCGTTATTTTGTGACAAGGCCACCCTCTTAACACTAGGTGCTCGGTCTATCGGCGAAGCACCGCGCTTACGTAATGATCGAGCCGCCGTGTCTTCCGGACCCCTAACCTGAGGGGCGGTTTCGCCATCCTCGTGGGCCGTTATGGACTCCAGCAATACATATTGTATACCTTGCTCTGGGTTCACGTTTTCCATATCTAGATGATAAAAGGAACAGATATAGTAAAAATATATTTCGAACGGCAGAAGCCGTTATAAACTGTTTTTCCCTAGTAGATAGCTAAACTGTGATATATTTCAAAAAACTTACCAGCAGTTTTGCTTGCACGACTTCTCAGTTGGAAAAACAGCACGCCAATGAAAGTCAAAATTTTCAAACTCCGTTAACAACTGCCTGAAGTGGAAGGGGAAAGCGCGAGGGAGATAGACGTACTAGAAAGGGACAGGTATAGTAGACGACCAATCAGAAGGAAACAGTGTTGCCACTCTCAAATAATTTAGGTTTCGAATAGCGGTACAGTTGTTTAAGGAGTAATTTTGATACATGCATCACTTGCACGCAGTCTTATCAGGTGCACTTAAATCACTATGCTAACAGATCTTAGGGCAGATGAATCACGTCTAGGGCGCCGCAGCGGCGACTCCGCGCGGTCGTGAATAATGCCGCCGTTTTAGCCAACATTTTCCGAACGACTGCTTTGTGTAAACAAATACAATTTAGTTACGTTTAACATTGTACTTGGCTTTGTGTCCAGCCCTTATTGATTATGAACCGTAAATTGTAGCCACAGTTTTACGCACGTACCTAATAGCTTGCACAAGCTATTCGAGACATTTAAGCTGTGTTGCCATTCATGGTTTCTTGCAAACATAATGTTTCAGTATACCTATTGTGGTCATGGCTAAAGAGAACATGAAGGAAGTGTGAGCACCGTGTCAATCATATGCAAAATTGCAGGCATTGACAGCTGCAAGCTGCAATACACTGGTGAATATAACAACAACATACATACTCATGAGTTTATTTGTTTGTAAATATATGTTCCCTTTTGACGCTGAAGACGTACCTACTTACAAAAATCTGGCACACACGTATCTCATCACAGAAAATTAAATAGGTTACTTTTTGAAGCAACTCCTGTTTTACCCAAATGTGACGATTAGTAAATGCGTGTGGGTCAGTAAGTATTTTGGTATGTAGTTATGATACTTCTTAACGCTATCAATGCGCCAATTGATGAATGTGAATAAAATTTCGAATAGAGATAGCTAGAATTGACACATAGGTAGGCACTTAGGCTACCAGTAATACCGAAAAACTATCGAATTACTTATTCTTCGCAGACGAAGTCGCGAGTAGCAGCTTAGCGTAAGTAGTTAACTACCTGTATTTGTTATTGAGGTACAGGTACTACTTAACTTATTTACCTACTCTGAAAAAATATCTTTAATTATTTAAGAGGTCTCAGGAAATTGAACTAACTAGTTACCAATTTGTCTTAACTTTCTGTAGAAGGTGAAGGACAAGTCGGCCACTTGAGTTTTTACTCAATATTTTCACTAGCCCAAGGGCGCCAGACAAGTATTGATTCAGTCAAACATCATTATTAAATAGCCAGTTAGCTGAATAATTTATTTCTGAGGGCCATTGTGTTGTGCAATAAGGAATAGTTTAGTACAATGAGCCTGAGCCTGCATAGGCGAGAATTTGCAAGGATCCGACCGCGTCGCACCAGCCGGCCCACACGCTCTTAGTTGGAAACAGCTGCTTCATCGTAGAGCTTGCGTATTTAGTAGCCCTAATAAAACTCATTGACAGAACTCGGTTGCACTGCATCCTGCGTGCGAGCGTAGCTGCCGTGCTTCGATGACAATAAACATAAACACGGCGATCGCGTGCCATGATGTTTAAAAACAATAACAACCCTCGCATTTCCGAGCTCTATAGGAACGGACGGGCGCGCGCAGTCCCCAGCAGCACATAAACAAGGCTCACCTCATCGTGGCCCTCGGAGCGCTCGCGCGCCGATAGCGGCCGGCAGCGCACCACCACCTTCACGCACTCGTTCAGCGCCGTCCGCGGCCGCGCTGACTTCTCCATCCTCGCACCCTCGCCCTCCACGCAAATATAAAGCGAACGCCGAGTCACCGATATCGATCCATCCGGGGTGTACCCGACGTCGGCATCACCTGTTCCGAATGATTCCACTACACATTAACCGATCACAAACTACGCACCTATACACGAGAGAATAAACGAACACGCCAAAAAGACTAATTAGCGACTAAATATTCAGAAACGTAACAAAATAAAATGATCGTAAATTTAAATCAAGAAAAAGAGCACTATACCGCCACCAGCGGGCTTTTCTAATCAACTGATTTGTCTTTCAAGATTGACGTATGATGAATGTTGCTATAAAAAAACTTACAGGGGCAGAATAAAAAAAAGTGATTTTAGTGCTGGTATCACAAAAATAAAATAAGAAATTTTAATTAATAAAAATCGGTTAAAGAGGAATATTTGTGTAATTTGTTGTATCTGGATTGGATGACAAAGTTGTTTTTTATCCGTAACAACACAGGCATACCTAAAAAGACGTTTGGTTACCGCACATAAAGTTGATGTGAAAGTATACACTTTCGTATTAATTAGATTAGACTAGTGTTTTATTAACGTTACATCGTTATGTCGTTTATATCTTAAATTTGTACCAACTTGATAGACGAAAAATTATAAATTACTCCAGAAAAACTTGAGCAAAACGCTGTTATCATATCAATCCGAGTGACACTAGTGACACATAGATTGATTACAAAAAAAAAATATTTATTTACTGCGGTTAATTCTCGTCGCGTTTCGTGTTTACTTATAAAATAAATAAAGACTTCTATTTACTATCATGTCTACTACTTTAACAATTAATTTAAAGAGACCGAGTAAAATTTACCATGAAGAGGTAAGTTAGTTAGTCCACCCACTTTCTGTTGTAACACAATCCCACAAATTTCATATGAAACTCCAAAGACGTTGATAAAAACGAGACTAGACTGCTTTCCGCACTATTTATCCTATATATATCGTATTGATCACATCGTGCCACACTACAAAATGTATTGAATTAATTTGGCCAGGTGTCACCTTTATTGCAAAGCAAGTGCTGTTATGTGCAGGATATAATAGCGGGAGTGGTGGTGGTGCAGAGCGCGGGCGAGACGCGGCACGAGGGGCTCGCGCTGGCGGCCGAGGGCGCCGTCAGCCTGCAGCTCAGCTCCAAGAACGTCGGCATCTTTGAGGCCTTCTCCAACAGCATTAAGGTATCCTGATGTTGATAGCATAACTATGAAGAGAATGAAGTAAATAGAATTAGAATTACTGTCTGGTTGCCCCCTCTATTTTGCATTTGCTGCATGCTTTCCTGTAGGCTTATTACCTAACTCAACCGCAATCGCCATCATGTTCATTTTGACAGTTCTGGTATGAATGTGACAGCTAGCTGATTGCGATGCCAATTGTCAGCCCATACATGAACTGTCAAAATGAACACGATGACGATTGCGAGCGAGTTAGGTAATAAGCCTACTGAACTGAAGAATAACTAATTACGAATCAAATCTTTTAACTGATTGTCCGGACGAACAAGGCTACTCGTGCCATTAATCTTTGGACCTATTACTCATTGTAGCCAATCAACCTATTAAACACATCAGTGGAGCTGGCCCCTCCTGGGAAGATCCCAGCGGGTGTGACCGAGATCCCGTTTGAAATCCCCCTGAGGCCCAGGCAAGCTGTCTCGCCGGGGTACCCTGGGCTGCTCGAGACGTACCATGGAGTCTTCGTCAACGTCATGTACACCCTCAAGTGTGGCATGAAGCGGTCCTTCCTCAACAAGCCGCTGAATGCCAGCTGCCAGTTCTTTGTACAGTATAAACATGTAAGCCACATAGAATAGACTAATGTTCTTTGGTAAACCAGTTTAAATTGTCTGTTTATTCTTATTTATCTCTCAACTAAAGGAGAGAGAGCACTATTAATCCTACCAGTAATGTAATCTGACCCAAACTATTATAAACAAAAACTTTTTGCTCCTTAGAGGAAATAGAGATAAATAATCATACAGTTATCAGTATTGGAGTCCTCTCGCCTCGACTTACTTTAATTACTAAGGAAATGGCTAGGGCCTTTGGCGACTGGTTTGCTGATAGTGCGTGTGTGTAGCAAGAGGCGCCGGCGCCGAAGCCGGTGCGCTGCTCGGTGTCGCCGGGCTCGGTGCGCGCGGGCGCCGGCGCGGGCGCAGCCATGCCGCGCTTCCAGGTCTACGCCGAGATCGACTCCACCGTCTGCGCGCTCGACAAACCGCTCACGGGGAAGGTGACCCATCATACATCCTTTATCTTACTCTCTGCACTTGGTGCATTGGGATGGTGTAGAAATATACCCTCTTTATACACTTTGGTTTGCACTTGTGTTGGATTTTGTTATTTGTTTCGGATGTAATTAATTAGGTGAATAAGTATTGTTACCATGTACTGCATGCTTTAAATTAATTGTAAATCTTTAAATATTCTCATTTAAGTGAATTTCATGTAATTCTTTTGAGAATAAAGTATCTTTAACTCGATATTATAAAGAGGAAAAATTTGATTGTTTGTTTGTTTGCATTGAATAGGCTCCGAAACTACTGGACCGATTTCAAAAATTATTTTCCGTTATAAAGCTACATTATCACTGAGTGACATAGGCTACTTTTTACCGCGGGAAAATACCTTTTCCTACGGGAAAATTAGTTTATCGCGGGCAAAGCTGCGGACGGAAGGCTAGTTTAAAATAAATCCACCAAACGACAGAGTTGCCTAGACGATAGAATACTTCATGAGGCGCAAACTTGAATAATTGGCAGTGAGAAACATAACATGAAATTTCTAAAACTCTTTTCACTCTTTTAATTTTTTTTATAATAAAATAGCATGATTAATGATTGTTTTTGTGTATGTGTATGACGCCAGATCCGCGTGGACGAGTGTTCGGTGGCGATCAAGTCGATCGAGCTGCAGCTGGTGCGCGTGGAGACCTGCGGCTGCGCGGAGGGCTACTCCCGCGACGGTGAGACGCCGGAGCCGGCAGCTCCGCCGCGACACTCTTTATTACTATTCGTAGCTCCTTTGTTTAAAAAACTAGCGGAATCAAAATTGGCGCTAAAACTTCTTCCTCTCTCCCGTCGAAAATGTACGAAAACCAGCCAAATCCGAGTCGTACTTTAGCACGAAGGATTTCGTACTACCTACCTTAACGAAATAAGTAAATTCTGCATCAAAATCCGTTCAGCTGTTTTCACGTGATGCGCACGCAAATATACAGACAAAAATTCTAAATACTGTTGAAACGTGTTCTGTTATCGATTTTAACTATCCTCAGCTATTTTTTTTATTTCTTCCATAGATCAGACAGATAGATCGGCATCATGAAAATAAGAGCAGCTTCTTCACATTTGGTTCATTCTATTCCCAGATGAAACGAGCAATTTTTAGAAAATTTTGGGATGCAGTATTACTTATAAAAATAAAATAGTATTTACATTTCGCAAAATATCGTATGTACAATATTGAAAGTGGTTTCCCTTCATGTCGCACGTCCGTGTTGTGTGCTGTGTGTTGTGTATTGACGCGGGGCGTACAAATACGTTTATTTTGCAAAAAATGTGGTACAAAGGTTGATTATGTGTTTAGTAAAGATTCACACATTTCACCAGCAGCTGGCATGCAAAAAAAAATATTATTATTATTATTGTTGGTGTTGCCAGCGACGGAGATCCAGAACATCCAGGTGGGCGAGGGCGACGTGCTGCGCGCGCGCGCCATCCCGCTGCACATGGTGCTGCCGCGCCTCTTCGTCTGCCCCACCACCACCACCGTCAACTTCAAGATCGGTACTGACCCCCCTCTGCCCTGACCCAAAAAGGCCTTTGACTCCGATCGACGGAGTCCCTTCAGGCCAGTCATAAAATTAGCGAATGAACAATGACTGAAGCTTTGAAATCGAGTCTGTATTTCACCATACTCGCCAGGCCCCTATTTCACCAACTCGACGATTGTCGGTGACCATTGACGATTCGAAATGCAATACGTATTCGATATGAAGCCGACCGGCGTAGATTCTCGTCGAGTTTGTAATGCGAAGAGAATTGTCACTTGTCACCGATAATTGTCGTGTTGTTAAAATAGAGGCCTGAAATTCGCCAACTTTTTTTTAATTTCTCATTATAAGTTTGGATTCGCCTAATTTAACGAAGCATTTGTTGTTTCAGAGTTTGAGCTGAACATCGCGGTGATTTTTGAAGATGATTATTTAGTGACGGAGAACTTTCCTATATTATTGCTGAGGTGTAGGTAGTTAAATAAAGGGCGGCTGCATTCTATGTGTATATTTTTGATAGTTTATTTATAATTTATAAGCATTTAGTTAGCAAGTTAATGTTTTTTAAAATTGTAATATAGTGGTATGAAGATAAGATCCCTTTGCCGGGCATTGGTTCGAGACAAGTTAAAAAAAATAACTGTCATTGTCAGTGCAGTGATAGATGACAGCTGCAGTAAATAAAAATATTGCTACAGTTTTGTCGCGTTTTACTTATTACTTATAGAATAAAAACTACCAAACAAGCAAGCCATCTCTTTACGAGCCATCATTGGTGCTAAACTTATTCTTCTGAACACCATAATGTATCATTTTTCCAACCAACCGATCGTTCACCACGGATATCAACAGTGCACCTTTTTCGGGGCTTCCACCGCTAGCGAACCGGTGGCTAACACCCAGAGACGTGAGCCTGAATCAGTCGTCGCACTCGCGCCGGCCGATTCGCAGCCGCAAGGGAATAGTTTGCCTGATGACGGAGCTCGGGCAGGGGAATGCGCGAAGGCGAAGGTTGCGAAGAAAGCCGTCGACACGTCCAGCTTCAGCGTCGAGCAGCGCGTCGTGGCGGCCGTGTGGGTGCACGAGCGACACCACACGCACACCTCCATGGGACAGGCGAGTGCCTTTTTTTTATGGTGCCTGCTGTAACTCGGAAGTAAGGTTGCTGTCTGCCCGGGTTTCCTCAGATTTGTACTAAAATTCCTACTATATCCTATGTATAAAAGCATTAAGTATCAAGTGATTAGCCGTTTTAGGTTTTAATATTCTGTCAACATGTACTAACACAACCAGCTTAGATTGAACAATATTCATTGTAAGACTGTTTGTTTTCGTATTGTTTAAGGACTCGTATGTTAGCAGATAAAGCAGCAGTTCGCGCAGCGGTTCGGGCGCGCGCCGCCCGCCAAGAACACGCTGCTGGCCTGGGAGCGCAAGCTGTTCGCGGCCGGCGCTGTGCACGACGCGGCGCGCCCCGGACGCCCCCCGAGGAGGTGCACGCTTGTTCATGCCTTCATCATCACATCTCCTCACATCTCCTCGCTGTCTATCTGAATTTTTTAATATTTACTTTCCAACAATCATGGCTACTCGTATCGTATTTGCTAGGATTACGTACATAACTACCGAATCAAACATTACTAAGTATGTCAATTGAGAACGAATGTAAAAAAAAACGAGGCTTTGATGACCTACAATTTTATCAAAATGATGTAAGATTTAACAGAGTGGCTTTTGTGGTACAGCAAGCTGCTAGTGGGAGCCGTGCTAGCGTCGCTGCGGGCGGCGCCGGCGCTGTCGGTGCGCGCGCGCGCCGCCGCCCTGCGCGTGCCGCGCTCCACGCTGCGCGCGCTGCTCGCCGCCGAGCGCGGCCTGCACGCGCCGCCGCCAGGTACTGGGGTGCTGCGGCCAGTAGAGTGCCGGGGGGATCGCCACGGTAGGCAGCGGGAAATTTACGCTTCACTATTTATACGCGATGCATGCCCTGGTGCCCTAAGCTGCAGGAAACTGGACGCGCGCCGCCAGGTAACGCACACAGGGATGACGGAAAGCAACTAATGACAGTCTAACCTAACTTTGTGTATTTCATTTCCAGTGAAGAAGAAAGCGCAGCGCGAGCCGCGCCCTGCCCCCGCTGACGGCTTCACGTAAAACGCACGAGTGTTCGCAATCATAATTCAAAAGAACTGGGTTGTTCACTAGATAGGGAGGACTACGCGAGTGTAATTGGGTACTTTTATCCCTCTGGCTGCCAGATTCTTGAAGGTGCAACACAAACGCACGATTTTTAACAATCTGGGTGTTCAGCTTGTATTCAGCTTGTATAGGACGGTGCTGCTGTGCGCCGACAGATGGAACTGTACTAGTTTAAAACTTATTATCGAAGTGTCGTTCTATAAAACATAATGTGCGACCAGTTTTAATTGTATTTTGAGAATTTAATAGCATATCGAAAGAGAGTAACTGTTTTGGAAGTTTAATATAGAGTTTTGGTTTTAAGTACGACTTTCATTCAGATACCCTTAGTCCATTCTCAAACACTGGGAATTTGAAGAATTGATGAAAAAAAACTAAATGTTAACAATTAAGTAAAGGTATGTATAATATTTTTTACAATATTTTATTACAATAAAAAATAATTGCTCATTGCGTCTTCATTCATCCCACGGTAAAAAAAACTCCAATTATTTACGCCTATTCTACTTTTAAATGCATTAAAATTCATTCTTAAGATCTAGAGTCTAATGGATTAGGTTCGAAGGACTAGATTACATAACGACTATTTAAGCAAAACGTCTCGACTCCATAGTGCCTTAGTAAGCACAATGCCTTTTTTGCAGAATGGCCTAGTGAGTAGAATGCCTTAGTTGCATGATTTACAACAACGGCATAACGCCGAAGTTGCAAAATGACTGAATAGAGTTAACGACCAAATTATGGAAAAGTCTTGGTTGTAAAATGAAACATAAGGCAATGTGTCTGGATAGCACATGGTCTTGGTAGCAAAACGTCATGATCGCATAACGACTAGGTAATATTAGATTAATTTTATTTATGTAGGAACGAGTTGTTATTTATTGTCTAGGTCGCGGACGGAGTCGCGGGCAGAAACTAGTGTTTAAATTTATCAAAAATTTGAAGAGGTCTGTGTCAAACTACTGGTTGTGATTTCCTTGTCATTCAACCATCTAATCGTTATACCACTAAGTGTTGGTTCTCCTTAAGTAAATAAACAAAACGTTACAGAACTAAGTCCAATCTTAAACCCAGGCATTCTACTATGAAGACGTTTGCATAATTAGCCATTTAGCTCTTATGAAATTAAGATGTTTTGATTTTGTAGTCGTTATGCAATCTAGTCATTGCGAACCAAACTCAATCTAATACCCTAACCACATGTAATATCTACAAGACAAGTGACACCAACAAGAGGTGACTTTAATTTAAGTATCAAATTTTATTGCTGTTGTCCAACTGTAGGTACAGTCTCCGTCAGATATATCGCAGCGGGCGGGGTCCTCAGATATTTCAGAGCAGCGTTAACTTTCAATAAATTCGTTACACTAGATATAGTACATTACTGTAGAGACCAGTAAATAAGCCATGCTGGACAAGTACGAGTTTGAAACGTATAAGAGCAGCGACGTTTCAATAAATTGGGAACGTTCAATGAGGGAAAAAGTATCAGGAAGCACAGATCGTCAAACGTATCGACGCAGTCGGGCTGATCATAAAGATCTGAACATTTTTGGAAAATATACCTTAAGTTTGTAACAAACAGTTTGAATTGCAGTAAATTATGCATGCAAAAGAGTGCACTATAGGTACGTGACATCTTTCATTTTGGCATGACTTAAGAGCCATATTTCTATTTTGTTTGGAATGCGAATCTATTATTACGGTCGTAAGGTTTATTTTCCACAAATGTTCCGATCTTTATGGTCAGCCTGACTACGTCGATACCTTTGACAATCTGTGCTTCCCGATATGTTTACCTCAATGAACGTTCCCAATTTATTGAAACGTCGTCGCTGTTCTTATGATGTTATCAACCTTATCTAGTGTAACGAATTAATTGAAATGTAATGAAGCTTTGAAATATTTGAGGACTTCGCCCGCTACGACATATCTGCCGGCGCCTGTGCTTAGCGGCGGGCCGCGCGCCGCCGGCAGCCCCCCGCCTCACAGCAGGTCGCGGCGCGGCGGGCTGTCGCGCGGCAGCACCACGTTGCGGCACAGCGCGAAGAACTGCGCCGGCCGCAGGTTCTTCTTCATCGCGTCGAACCTGCGCGCACACGGGGCGTCACTAGCCGCAGCGGCACACACAGACGTCTACAATATTTTATGAGCGGCCATATTTGGTCCGATCTCGGTGAAGGCGGACTGTGGAGTTCGTAATGAAAATTGTCGGTCGACGGGCGGCGGTGACCGCTTCCATCAGGTAGCCCGCATGCTCGTTGGCCCTCTATCACATATAAAAATGGGAGCTGGGGACCATTAAAAATACATGGCGACATCAGGTATAACCATTGAAACCCGGGCGGCGGCTACAGGCGGCGTGGCGCTCACCTCCAGCCGACGTGCGTGGTGCAGGCGGCGCACTGCGCCACGCGCCAGCGGTAGCCGGGGAACCACGAGTACTCGGCGCTGGCCGCGCCCAGGGACGTGTTGCCTCACCTCCAGCCGACGTGCGTGGTGCAGGCGGCGCACTGCGCCACGCGCCAGCGGTAGCCGGGGAACCACGAGTACTCGGCGCTGGCCGCGCCCAGGGACGTGTTGCCTCACCTCCAGCCGACGTGCGTGGTGCAGGCGGCGCACTGCGCCACGCGCCAGCGGTAGCCGGGGAACCACGAGTACTCGGCGCTGGCCGCGCCCAGGGACGTGTTGCCTCACCTCCAGCCGACGTGCGTGGTGCAGGCGGCGCACTGCGCCACGCGCCAGCGGTAGCCGGGGAACCACGAGTACTCGGCGCTGGCCGCGCCCAGGGACGTGTTGCCTCACCTCCAGCCGACGTGCGTGGTGCAGGCGGCGCACTGCGCCACGCGCCAGCGGTAGCCGGGGAACCACGAGTACTCGGCGCTGGCCGCGCCCAGGGACGTGTTGCCTCACCTCCAGCCGACGTGCGTGGTGCAGGCGGCGCACTGCGCCACGCGCCAGCGGTAGCCGGGGAACCACGAGTACTCGGCGCTGGCCGCGCCCAGGGACGTGTTGCCTCACCTCCAGCCGACGTGCGTGGTGCAGGCGGCGCACTGCGCCACGCGCCAGCGGTAGCCGGGGAACCACGAGTACTCGGCGCTGGCCGCGCCCAGGGACGTGTTGCCTCACCTCCAGCCGACGTGCGTGGTGCAGGCGGCGCACTGCGCCACGCGCCAGCGGTAGCCGGGGAACCACGAGTACTCGGCGCTGGCCGCGCCCAGGGACGTGTTGCCTCACCTCCAGCCGACGTGCGTGGTGCAGGCGGCGCACTGCGCCACGCGCCAGCGGTAGCCGGGGAACCACGAGTACTCGGCGCTGGCCGCGCCCAGGGACGTGTTGCCTCACCTCCAGCCGACGTGCGTGGTGCAGGCGGCGCACTGCGCCACGCGCCAGCGGTAGCCGGGGAACCACGAGTACTCGGCGCTGGCCGCGCCCAGGGACGTGTTGCCTCACCTCCAGCCGACGTGCGTGGTGCAGGCGGCGCACTGCGCCACGCGCCAGCGGTAGCCGGGGAACCACGAGTACTCGGCGCTGGCCGCGCCCAGGGACGTGTTGCCTCACCTCCAGCCGACGTGCGTGGTGCAGGCGGCGCACTGCGCCACGCGCCAGCGGTAGCCGGGGAACCACGAGTACTCGGCGCTGGCCGCGCCCAGGGACGTGTTGCCTCACCTCCAGCCGACGTGCGTGGTGCAGGCGGCGCACTGCGCCACGCGCCAGCGGTAGCCGGGGAACCACGAGTACTCGGCGCTGGCCGCGCCCAGGGACGTGTTGCCTCACCTCCAGCCGACGTGCGTGGTGCAGGCGGCGCACTGCGCCACGCGCCAGCGGTAGCCGGGGAACCACGAGTACTCGGCGCTGGCCGCGCCCAGGGACGTGTTGCGCGCCGAGCGCACCGTCACGATGTCGTGCATGAACCCACCTGCGACATACGACACGCGACCCGATTAAGTAGGCACGGTTTCTGGACGTATTTAGCATGTACTATGTGTGTTTGTATAAGCTTATTTTACCGTGATGTTGAAACTGCTTATCTGAATTCGTCATAATAGGTATACATAAGTAAAAGTAAATGTTATAAATATGGGTTACATTTTATACGAAAAAAAAGGATCGTGATAACATTTCAATCGTAAAGTAAAATAATCAATGACGTCATAAATCTACTAGGACTTTAAAAATGATTAATTTCTTTCCCACATTTAGTCCAAGTAAATATTCGAAGAGCTTAAAAGTTCTATCCTACTACTGCGAACATGTGCGCGCGCCGCGCCAGCTCGCCGCCGCACGCGCCGCAGCACAGCGCCGCCACTGCGCACGCGCACACCAGAGAGTGCGGGCGGGGCGCCCCGCGGGGTCACTGACCGAGGTTGGTGTAGTTGGCGTGCACGCCGTCGCTGCTCATGGCGAACATGTGCGCGCGCCGCGCCAGCTCGCCGCCGCACGCGCCGCAGCACAGCGCCGCCGACTGCGCACGCGCACACGCACACGTTACAACGTACACAATAGGTACATCTACCAAATCTCCAAATTCAATTATACAATACAATACAAATACTCCTTATTGAACACCACAAATCAGTACAAAACAATACAGAATCAAATAACAAAGTGAATTGAGAGAATTTTGAAGTTTTCTAGATTTTTTTTACTGAATTCTGAGATAGTAGGTAAATATTAATAAAAAAACTGATTCTCGAGCGTCGATAGCACGGAGCAGCGTGCTCACCCGGTCGATGCAGCGCAGCGCCAGGCGCAGGCGCAGCAGCGCGTTGTCGGCCGCCAGCAGCGCCAGCCGGTCCCGCGGCGACAGCGCCAGGTTGGCCGCCACCCAGAACGACAGCGACACCGGCTCCAGGGGCATCTTGTCCTCTAACAAACCCGCACATTACTATACCCAGTACCCACCCGCTATCCTTACGGTCATTTCTATCGTAAAAAGAAAGCATCGGACCTCAAAAGTCAATAAAATCATAATTAACGAACTGGTTTTGAATAAACCGTCAGAGGGGTTATCGGCGGGGTGCAGTGTTACCGAGCTCCAGCGTGCGGAAGTACTCGGCGAGGCGCGCGCGCAGGCGCCGGTAGTCGAACTGCCGCCACACGAACGCCGGCCACGCCGACACCGCCGCGTCCATGCTGCGCACGCGCCGCTGCAGCCTGCGCGCGCCACACGCCGTTACGGTATTGCCGACAATCGACTCGTCGAGGCCTTCAGCCCCCGTTTATTGCGGGAGGGTATCGCGGATCGCGGTTCCCGTCACTCTTGCCGAGAGAAATGAAGATCTCGACGGCATAAACACTAACCCCCTACAGGCTTCTGCTAACTTAGCAATCGTTTGTCCTTATCTGTGAAAGGTAAATGTCAAAGTGACGGATAAGGACAAACGATTGCTAAGTTAGCAGAAGCCTACAGAGCGTTTATGAACGCCCCCTGTAAATGTTTTCTATGATACTTCGTGCGCAATAAGTTCTTTGTGGGAGTGAAAAAACATTATATTATGTGATGATGACTTTAATTTTGACCATATTTTAGGTTCCGCATTCGTTTCCAAAATGCGATTAGGCCGAATCGATTTGATAGAATTTAACACCAAAGCGGCTTAACACCAGTGGCGGAACTATATAACGTCTGGGGCCCGCGGCAAATTCGATAGATGGCGCTCCTTCCTCAATATAAAAAAGTGCATCAGCGTCCCTTCTGCGCTCTAAACCAAGCCAGTCGGGGGCCCCGTAGAGCTAGGGGCCCGGAGCATTTTGCCACTCCTGCCACCCTATAGTTACGCCACCGCTTTACACTATACGATCTCTCGCTACCGAGTTCGTTGCCGGAAACGTCTACCGGCAAACGAGCTCGGCGAGGCCGAATCGCACGAATTCATCACCCGGCGTCGACGGAGCGTGCGATACTGACGGCGAGTCGGTCCCGGGGCGGCGCAGGCGGTCCAGCGAGGCCAGCTGCGCGCGCGCCAGCGGGGAGCCCGGCGCCAGCTCGGGCAGCACGCGCAGCTGCAGCGGCTGCATGCGCGCGTAGTCCTGCAGCGGCGCCGGGCGCGCGCACAGCCGGGCGCGGGACGCCGCGCGCGCGATCACGCCGGCCGCCGTGCTCTGCAGCACCTCGCACACCACCCCGAAGCCCGACACGCGCGTGCCCGTCTCGCTGCAACAAGGGAGCACGCGTTAGCCCACACGACTTCCGAAATACTTATTCAGATCGAGAGCGCCTCAATCATTTCTTTCTAAACAAATATAAAACGAAATCCTCGCTTTAGCTTAAGACCGTTTGTTTCTAAATAAATGAAAAAAACAAAGACCGAGGCTACAGTTAAATTACACGCTCCCTGCTTTCTCTGAATCGACATCGGCACGGATAAAAGCTATATTATAAAAGAGTACGGGTCAGTGACAGAGGTGGCACACTGACTCGGGCGCCAGCAGGCAGAACAGGCGGTCCTGCAGGATGCGCGCGCGCATGGGCTCGGGCGGCAGCAGCATGGGCACGGTCTCGCCGGGGAACACGGCGCCGTGGTGCGCCGCGCCCGCCAGCCGCCCCGCCCAGCCCGCCTCCAGCAGCCGCCGGCCCGGCAGCGCCTCCAGCTCCGCCCCCATGTACTGCACATAGACCACATATTCAGTTACACATGTATTTTTATTCAATATATAATGGGGAAGAGAATATAATATCGATAGTGTTGTAACAGAACAAATGTCAAATAGAAAGTTAAATTTCATTTAATTTCACCGTATACCGAACAAGGACACTCGATTATGTACATCAAATTCCTAAAATTGGCTTCAGTACTTTGTATGTCATTGAATTATAATAAAATGTACTGATTGAACAGCTCATGGAGCTAACTGACCGAGTGCGTGGCGGGCAGTGTGATATCGAAGTCCTGCTCCTCGCTGCCGGAGTCGGGCTCCGCAGCCGCCTCCCCCTCGCCCTCCTCCATCAGTAGCACCTCTGCCTCCTCCTGGAGCTCGTCGGGCTCCGTGTGCTCGCTGTCACTGTCCGTCACTACGTTACAAATTACAATACTTCCATAAACGCTATTGAAAAATTAAAATACCATCACTTTAACATAATATAATAAATTTTGTAATGAAAAATATTGGTCATGAGCCTTAGAAGCACTTTCTGCTGAACGACTATAATTTGTGAATAAAATAAAAATTACTCACACGAAATGCTTATTGTATTCTATTTTTATCTAATTTTATACATAGGTACGACAATAGATACGTATTGGCGTAAATAGAACGACGCAGATCAACTTCTGTAACTCACCATTCTCTTCCATAATCCTTCTTAGAAGTTCCCTTAGTAACGATATATTGAAGATTTTCTTTTAAGTGCCAGAAAAAGCTTTCAGCTCTCCGCAGAGTGGCTGCCGAATCTGGTTTCTAAAAATTCAAAACAAAAATATTGAAAACACATTCCTGTGAAAGCTGTCCAAGGAATATTCTTATTTAGAAATGTTTATGAAGTTAGTTATAGTCAGGGGTTGCTAAATTATACTACAACTTAAAATAATTTAGTATAAAAATAATGTATCCAGAATCAAAAATATTTTAGTTTATAATAATATTATTGAATACAAGCTCACTGCTTTTTAAATAGCTAGTTTACTGCAAGAAAAGTAAAACTTATAAATGAATTTCGTCTCCTTTACATCGAACAATCGGCGTAAATGTTTCTTTCGTTTATAAATTGAGAATTGACTGTCACTGTCTTGATATTTAAAATAATTATCTTAAGTTTTCATGTTAATTGTTTCCAACGTATATTATAATTTATGCTTTCTAAAATTTCTATTACGTCATCAGTAATGTTTTTGTCTCAAGCTACTTTATCGAGTTAATTAAAACTGCTTTTAACTTTTATGACAAATCATAACCATCTGGATTGTTTTCTGAACTAACTGCTAATTTACAAAGCTTGTTACGTTTTCTCTTAAACGCTCAGTTTCCCTATAAAATATAGATGTAATTCTAAATATTTTACTCCACAATTTCTCATATTTATTACAGTTGTATAAATACTGGCGTTGGTATTTATTAAGCAATAATTGAATATCAAAACACAATCAATTTTAGGTCGAGGATAGATCATACTTTACAAACGCATTTTTGCTGGGGCACACCATGTCATTTTTACGTATGTGTTTATGTAATAAAGTCGTATTTATTTTTCTATGTGTGGGTACAGTGCTGTCACACAATCACGCTCCTACCTATTCTCACATTCACAAATCGCGTGTTGAAAGTGGGAACTGGAGACTGCAATTTGATAAAAATATCATATCGTGGTTGAGAAATGTGAATAAACAGTGTTTGATTACGGACAATAACATCAAAATGTATCGCAAACTAATGTGGTGTTACGTTCTCGTATTGACTTTATTGGATATATCGCTGAACAGCAAACTGACAGCACAGGGAAAGAGCCATGGTAAAATCGATTTTATTATTTTCATTCGTTGCAGCTCCTCGGGGTGTCCGAGAGCACAATGTATGATACCAAGCTGGAGCGTATCGTATCAGTTAGGCGCTGAGCGCAGGCTTGACGCTGCAATTGGCATGTCGGCGGTGGAACGGTAAGGTGGCGCGCGCCGCGATTTATTTTAGATCGGGGCCACGACGCGTAACTTTTCGTTTTTGTTGTATTTTATGGTATTTCGGGTTCAACTAGCAGAGAGGAAGTGCAGTCGCGAGCTGGCGGCGCGGCGCTGCAGCGCGCCGCCGCAGCCGGCGCCGCGCCACCCCTGACGGCTGGAGTCTCTGTACGCCCGATCCTGCCAGTACTATACAGCCCCAGTGGCATGCCTGAACTAAAGTACTGAAACAATTACTGAAGTAGAGTTGGCAGCAGTTGTATCAACAATACCATGTTTATGTCATAATTATTTAGGCCCCTAGGTAGTTGCTGAACAATTGTATTTTTAACACTTTTGGTGGGTATACCTATTTAGACTTTAGATAACCATGTACAAGAATAAGTTGTAGAAATTCAGTTATGTTATTAGTAAACAAATAGTTAAAGAGTGCTTGCTCTGTTTATTAA
Source organism: Pandemis cinnamomeana (assembly GCA_932294345.1). Lineage (NCBI taxonomy): Eukaryota > Metazoa > Arthropoda > Insecta > Lepidoptera > Tortricidae > Pandemis > Pandemis cinnamomeana. Next base: position 13,065,950 of record OW028721.1, read on the forward strand.
GGAATGCAAAGTTAGCAAGTGCATTCATACTTTGAAAAATGTATGCTAACTATTAGTATGTATGAATGTATTTAGACTGCTACATAAATATAGATATTTTCTGGCCTCTGTACCACTTAAAGAAGTTTTCTAGTACCAAAATAAAAATTACAGGTTGTTTTAGATACGGTTGTAGACCATATTAGTGATACACTTTATTTCTAGAGTCATATTTGGTGTTTAACTAATAATAATAATAATATTGTTTAACTAGGTGTCTGTTGTTGCAGGTGTCACAGTGCGTGAGTCCCTGGTGGAGGGCATCACATTTCAGGTAATTCTGTCTACTACTACTACTTGTTACAAATTGTTTTTCCCATAATTGTGCCCTGAGCTGTGATTAGCACACAATGGGATGTGTGATGACAGCAAATTTTCCTTGTTGCCATCTGCACACTGAAAAAAGATAACAGAATACATAGTAATGGTCCGCGTAGAAGCGGCTGATGGCTGGAGCCACTGCGGGTAACAATCAAAATTAAAGTACATCACAATATTGTCATTGTTGTAACACAAATTATATTGTAATGAAATGGAAATGAGAAATAAAAAGCATTGTCATTTTCATAATGGACGTTAATTTCGATCATGACCCTTCTATGGTGACCTCTATTTTATCTGTTATAATGACAATGATCAGTAATTAGTGATTTTTTGCTCTAAGCTGGTGATCATTAAAAAAGGTTATTAGGACAAATCTCTAATCTATTTGCAGCAAGCACACTTTAAATAGCCTTTGTTTTTGTGACTATGTTTGTCTGGCATTGTAAAGTTTAATAGAGGAAACCAGCTCATTTTTATAATTTCACAGCCAGTATTTCTGGATTGCATGGCCAATTGACCATGGCTTCATGTTTGCTCAACATAGAAGTTACTGTTTTTGGTGAATTCCATTAAATTGCAATTTAGATAATGAGCTTCAATAAAAAATGTAGCAAACTTACGTGTCTATGTTGTCAATTTCATAACAAATACAGTGTACAGCTTATTTTGTATGTAAATATACTTTCGTGATTGCTCTAGAGACAAATGAAAATGCCGTCAATAAAATATGCCCACGTATTACTTAGCTAGATTACTAAATGTGACAGGAACAGCAGGCAAGCATGATGCGTGTTACAAACAAACATATGTATTTTCATCAGGACAAGGACAAGTATAATAAATATTATTACTAAAATAGAATACAAATTAAATTAGTAACTGTGGTGATGTGTTCCTGGTATCCCTCATTAGGGACAGGGCTAAATGACTTCTAGCTTATAAATTGCTTTGTTTCATTAAATTAATCAACTCCCTGCCAGACTGCAATGTAGGTCGATGAATATTAAAACTAAATTAGTTTTTTCCTTGCTACAATATGCATGAAAATATAATCAGATCAATAACAAGCATGTATTGTGTTGTTCAAAATTGTTGATTTTATTTAATAAATAAAAAATTATATAATCAATTTCATCACTTAAAGTTAATACTGTACGGTGCAACACCGCACATTATTTTCATAACGCTGACATAGCATTAGCACCATTTCCACGTTCTATGTAAAATGCGTCAGTTGCGCATTATCAGCCGCCGCGGACTCACCTCATCAAACTCATTATTAGTAATACTATCAGTTCAGTATAAATAAATCAATTTCTATCAATTTACTCTTTCAATTCTACAAACATTCAAAGGTGTAAGGTGCGAACCATACAAATACACAAATTCGAATCAAGCATGGGAGGGATCTTGAGTTAGCGTGATAAGCGCAGTACCAGACAAATTGTCGCACTTTACAATACCTACGCGGTATTTGCTCTTAACCAATAGGTATTGTTTTTATTTTACAGAATGTGGAATCTATCATGTAACAAAATGCCTCTGGTCATTTAATCAATACCTAAGTCAGACTTATTCATCCACTGGAGTAGCGCGAGTGCGAAGTAGGCAAAGTGGTAGGCGAGGAAAACCGCCACCATCTATCGATCTAGCTTCTTTCCTGTTGTTGCAATTTACGTTAGCCGCTCGACTAGCCCGGCCACTCCGCACAGCTCTGCGAGGCGGCGCATAATGCAGTCGTAGCACGCCATCAACCCCTCTAGTCCAGCAGAGCTAGAAACAGATGTGACGACTGGAATAGTCACGATCAGAGGATGACTCTTGAGACTTCAAATTCACCTAGTGACTCAAATCGGGAGCTCAAAATGCATCCCAGAAAATAGATGCCCGAAAGTGCGGGTAGTTTAAAAATTACATGTAAAAGTACCCACGGCGGCTCATTTGCAAAATGAACCTTTTGTTGTTTGATTCGGATGCGATCAGTCAGCTGACGATGTCTGGTGGTGTGCAGGAGTGGGGCGGCGCTCCGGGCGCGGGCGGCGCGGGGCCGGGCGGCGGGCGCGCGCTGCCGGCGGGGGCGCTGCGCGCGTGGCCGCCGGCCCTGGCGCTGGGCCGGGCCGCCCTGGGCGCCGCGCGCGCCGCCACCGTCACGCTCACCAACACCGCCAACGCCACCATGCACCTCGCCTCCGTCGCCGGCACCACGCCCGACTTCCACGCCTCGTTCTTCGACTCGAAGGTGCGTAACATCTGCCTCGTCATGACATGTGATTGAGCGATCGATAAGCGATTCTATTCTATTCCATTCTATATTATCGTGGAATCCGTGCGTGTCGCGATCCGTATCACCAAGTATTGATGCGTATCGCAGCGAAGTCGGTCGTTTTGAAATCCACGATCCTAAGTTGATGTACCGGTATCGCGATAATATTGACCGTCCGATCCGTGCCGATCGGTTTTTTTTTTTTATGTTAGATAGGCCAGACAAACGGACTAGTGGGTCACCTGATGGTAAATAATCACCACTGTCCATAGACACCCGCAGCGCTCTACGCGATGCCAATGCGTTGTCGGCCCTAATGCTCGAATATTTTGTTGTCGCGATGTGCTGTTAGCACGGTGGTTTTAACCGGTGGTCCGCGGACCGCTAGGGGTCCCTGGATGCGTCCGAAGTGGTCTGCGGGGCGATTGCAATAAATAATTAGACGAGGCACAACGACTCGACACGACGCGTAAAGGATGCAATTCCGTCCACTGCGGCCGATCGAAGCCATCATTAGATAATAATATGTATAAGTAGTATGTTATGTTACGAGCACTAGATGGTCCACGGCGAGACAGGAGTTTTGTCAAATGGTCCCTCATGTCTGATTACGAATCACAAGATTAGCAAGACCGTTAGTGGAATTAGTGGAAACCGACCCCTGAGGTGCATTTATATGTATTACTAGCTGTTACCTATCCTATGTTACTTCTAATACCTCCAAGAACATGTGTACAAAATTTCATGAAGATCGCTCGAGTAGTTTTCGCGTGAAACCGTAACAAATAAACATACATTCGCATTTATAATATTAGTAGGATGAGGCGGCGTTTAAATCTCTCATTCTCAATCTGACGGCTTAGCAATAGAATGCTTTTTCAGTAAATTTCAGATTTCAAGGACTTCATGCTACGTTACCTGCTTGCTTCGTTAGCCAATTCGCCATTCGTTTAAAATAATATTACTAGTATAGTTTATATGTCACGAGAATAAGATTTTCGCTCTATTGCAATGAAGTAATATTATGAAAGCGTGTAACATCTTAATATTCCTAATGCTCGTGACTGTACGCTCTGTACACACGCACAGCCACCGCAGTGCGCCGCTACCCTTGACACGTGCTCGGACCATGAGTCTGGTGTGACACATAATAATGCTAATTTTTTTGCGAGTGACGATGACATTTTCACAATTTAACTAAGGCTCCATCTAAAATTAATTCGTGTTGATTTATTCGCTAAGTTCGCATTCGTGCCCCGTGAGCCTGTGCCCAAGCCTAGCACTATCACAGATATTGGCTTTTACGGAACAGGTAGCTAACGTAGCTATTCTTTCCCACAATGCCTGCCCTTGATGTCTATATGTAAAATCATGTCGTCGTTAAATTCAGGAATTTATAATTGTTATATTCTGAACAATGATCTACAAAACCAGTTAGTGGTATTAGTGGGTACGCGTGGGATTTAGAGTGGTTTACCGTGGCGTGGGCTACTCACAGTTAGATGGATTTACTTGCAGAGGCCAGGTCAAAATGTGGTTTTCGCTTCCAGCTACTAGGATCCCTTTGGAACTGATGACGGGCAAAAAATGCAAGCAAGTCTACACTCAGACATTTCTATTACTTATTTTAATTTCGATATAAATGACCTTTTGAATACTTGCTCACGCATTTTGAGTACGATTGTTAGGTATTTATAAAGTAGTATTAGAATGGATCTAGCTGTCTCGTGCTCGAGGGTCGCTGTGTGCGCATCGCGCATCAATGCGAACCACTTTTCGCAACACCTGGCCATACATCTGGCGCGGGGTCTTTGTATTTTACTTACAAGTACAATAACAATACCTACTTATATTTAGGTACCACGATGCTATGTTCGTTGTACAATGTTGACGTAGAATTATGTAACCGCATTACACTTTGTATGGATCTATTGAAATGTAAATCGCTAGCGGCAAAAAACGAACAAACCGAAAAATGAAGTAGCTAATTTAATTAGTATATGCATGGTAAATGTCAAGTGGTGGATTCTAGAGCATCGAGTGCAAAATAATTCGGGCATCGAATGAACATCTAACTCACTCCATGAGTAGATTGGGGGATACGAAAGCAGAGCTAGGGATGTTAATCTATTGTGTTAGTTTATGAACCCAATGATCACTAGGCATTGAGCTAGCGAGCATTTCTAGCGCTTCTTCACTATTATGAAAGCTTGTGCATTACAACTTGTAGGGATGCCTTGCGCTGTCCTCTCCAGGCGGCGGCGGCGGCGTGTGCAATGCTGACCTATCCTTGACGCCTGTCCAGCCACTAGTGCAGCTACGAGACTTGCGTAATGTTTCCATCTTGGAAGTCTATCTGACATATTTTATCGAGTGCCATGTTTTTATTTTGATGCCATAATGGGATGACTAGAGCACGGCATGATAAACAGGTTTTATCTGTGTCGGCAAACTTTAAATTATTTACTTAGCCGAACTTGTTGTTGTATAGACTCCTTATCTAACGATCTTGAATACGTTGGGTTCTTGAATAATATTGCGCCTTAAGAATGCCTGTGAACTTCGGGAATGGTATAAATAGCTAGAGTCGTGGCGCGGCGCGCTATCGCAGGATGTGCCGGGACGGCGGCCGCCAAGACCACAAAACGACCATTCTGTTTTATCGATTACTTGATAAATACAGCTAATTGAGCTATATAATAACTACTGCGTAGTATATGTGTTGGCAGACGGCGCGGGCGACCGCAGCGCAGCCGGCCTGCGGTTCGGCACCGACCCATATTATCGCAATCAGTTAGGTACTCATTTGCCTACATGTAGCAGGCCCTTGTGTAGATCCTTGGGACATCGCGATGATCGTATAGTTTAAATCTTGTCTATGCGTAAACAATGACTTAACCGACGCGCCTGCGACACGACTATCTTCGCGCGTCAGTAGGTCATCGATATGTCAGCGAATTTGTTGCTACGACACCGAACTTAACTCTATTTAGGGACATAATCTGGTCAAAACGTCTATAACTTACTGCGCGTTAAGTTTATTCTGGATCGGGCCCATGTTGGAAAACAAAGTTCATTGTAATTGCCGGGCGCTCGTTAGTTGTTGATTTATGATTGTTATCCTCGTTTTATGTATTCTTCAGTTTAGGTTGGTGTTAGGCATAAGTAGGTAGGGGTTTAAAGAGGGCATCACCATCGGAAGTGCGGTTTTCCTGCGAGACGCGTGCGGGGGCCGGCGGGGCGCCGGATCCGCGGGGGCTTATCGGTGTCGTAATCAGCTGTTTATTGTCACACCCATCATTAACACTACTAGATATTAGGTGTTACTATCACTACTCAAATACAAATAATTAGGGAGGCGTTCTTTCGAAGGTTATAGTTGTTATTTAGCTAGCATTTGGTTTGAGCAGTTTGGGAAGGTTCGTCGCGGCAGTCATTCGGTTGTGTATCATGAGGGCGCGCCGCCGCGCTGCTCCCGCGGGCGTGCGTCGCGATGTTCGCGCGGTGGTGGTGCGCGGGAGTGGGTCGAACGCTGAGTGAGTGCGGAGTTGTTTGCAGAGTTACCGCGGCCTTGCGAGACGCGCTAAGTGGGCCGCGCCCCGTATAAGGCTGCATTTGTTTTCGTGACATGCAACTTATTGCGTTTGTTATTTTCGGGTTCGATAACAATTAGATTAAAAGGCTTATCTCGTACGGGCTTTATCTATGAACTAATAATTGCGATGTATCGGCCCTTCACCTTGGTGCATTTGGTTCATGATCGCGGGCGCGTCCTCCCGGCGCGGCGGCCGCGGCGGCCGCGTCTCGGCGCTGCCGCACGCCGTTGCCCAACTTGCATATATGTAAAGCCGACCTTCGGGTGCGAGCTGTGAGGTTTCATCTCGACACTAATTTTGTTACATTATTACGCGGTTCCCGGCCGTTTATTGTTGGAAAATTTACACCCCACGGCCGACCCGACGACCGCAACGCGACCATAAAAGCAGCAATCCCAAAGAATTACGAGATGTTGAAAAGTTTAGAACTACAAGTCGTAAATTATAAACACGCAGTTTCCTGACGCCATTATTTTTTAGAAATAGGTAGAATTTCAATCGTCCACTCTATGTTTTTGTAAGATATTTTTATACTACTCCAAGATTACGGTCTATCTAATCAACTAAAATAATTTATGGTGCTACACATGTGTTGACTTTTAGAGCGATTGATTACCTTGATGACAGCTGCTAAGTAATGATTGAGCAAGCAATAACACTTAGCGTGGCCAGCCGCGTGTTGCTAGGATGGCGCGGGGACAACAAACCGGTCCACGCGCCACATCATAGTCGGCCTCCGCCGCCCCCGGCGCCGGCCCTGCGCGCTGCGGTACCATGTGTGAGATGGCGGTCCCGTTCGTTGCGGGAATCTGCCTGCTACTGATGCAGGTAACTTTAATTAACGGTTCGACATCGCAAAGGAATACGACAATTGATAACGGCGCAGGAAATTTCAAGTTATACGGGCTACAGGGAGGATGATGGCGGGGGTTGTGCTCCGAGGGGGCGTGGGCGTTTATTTAGAAAAACGAATGGGACTTTTGCTCACTCTATTCTGCAGTAGAAAAAAAGGTGCGAAGCCGATGTTGAACACGTGCGTGGTTTCTAAATACTAGCGGTATAAAAGGTTTAGGTACATAAATTATTTAAAGTTTGTAGGTAGTTATCTTAGGAGTATTCGTAATCGATGATGCGTAGCCGCATGCGCAGGCCTTGTCTGGAGGTGTCGGGTGTCGTGCTTCTGACGTGTTGCCGCGAGACGGCGACACGCCTCCGCCGCGGCCGCCGGTCCGCTCTCCCGCAGATAAAGTTGAGGCAGCCACCGATTACTAAACAAAAGCGTATCAGGTAGTCGTTCCAAGAAAGTTAATCCTTGAAACATAACATATTATTTAATTATTGGTACATACGTTTTGAAAACCTTTCTTTTGAAAGTAGTAAAATAAAAGGTCGTAAAACGTATTTAGAAACTTTTCAACAATAGTGGTGGCTCCGCTCGGTTGCAGGTAGATGCGCCCCGAGCTCGAACTTATCGGGCGCCGCCGCTTCGGTCAGTTCGCTTTCGGGAACGCGAGTGGACACATCGTGCGGTTTCTACTTGTATTCTATCAGCGGCAGCGTGTGGTTGTGGGATGTCGCTGGCGGCTGGCTGCTTGGCGGCAGCGTGGCTGACGGGCGTGTGCGTGTTGCAGACGCTGGCGTGCGGCGCCAACACGTCGTTCAGCGTGGTGTACCTGGGCCGCCGCGAGGGGCCCGTCTCCGCGCACCTCTACATACACACCTCGCTCGGAGTGCACAAGTATCCGGTAAGACTACTCACCTATGTTGGAAGTAACAACTAACAGACAGACTGACACAAACTAGGACTCGATTCTCATTGTCACAGATACCGCTCTGATTGTGAGATTGTAAAATTGAACTTCTTCGAAATAACGAAATCGTAATTCTATGAAATAGGTCTAGAGCAACAGTCGTGCAGACTGGGCCCCCATTTCAAAAACGTGTCAGACGACAAGTGAAGTTACTATTCGGTCTAAATAATAGTCCATATGAGGCTCGATTTAAGAAGGAACTACTGAATGCCTTTCGCGATTGTGAAGTAGCAGACAGAGGCGCACATTCTGTCATCTGTGTAAGGCTTATACCGTCAGCTGTAGGACTATTTAGTATATTTGTTGAGATTAGTTGCATTGTGTGAAACCCTCAAAGCACTTAATATAAGTACATATAGGCTTATGCTTGTATCAAGGATTGAAGAGGTCCAACTAAAATTCCAAAGTCCATTAATTACCGATCTCCATAATAATTGTAATCGACGCTCAGACCTACTGTTCCTGGTTAGGTTAACCGCCAGCCGCTCGCCGCGCCGTGTCCCCTGACGTCACTTCCATCTTTTACGTCAGTTTTTGTCGTTAGAATTACGCGCGTAAACAGACCAGACCAATTAACAATGGTCTGTGCGCTGCGCGCGTAACACTTTTTTCAGACGAGCCTGCCGCGATTATAATAGAAGCTTTATGATTTTTTGTATGTTTACATTATCACTGCGGTGGTACAGAACAGAAAGGCTTGGAACTGTAACGTAGACGGTTCGATTCTGCGATATTCCCACGCGATAGGGGAGCCGAGTTCTGTGTCGGGGGATTCGGGGCGAAGCGACGGGTGACAGCCAACCTTTATAAATAAAGGGAGCAAAGTTAAGATGTATTTTGTGTATCAGTATTACATGCACTCTTAAGTTTGGCCCGAAATATTCCAGCAGATAAATGGTTGCGTTAGTTTGACTAAATAGCGCTGTAAATGTTTTTCAGGATATTGGAATCGTATTTGACAAATGTTTCATTGACCGATGTTCAAAGCGATATACTCCGGAAAATTCTGAGAGCCTTGTAACTAGGCATAGGTTTTCTAATTCCAGTTTGCTACTTTGTTTTGTGAGGTTAAAACATTTTCAAGAGCACCCTCAGTAAACACCTATGTTAGGTAAAACTGTTTTGTTTTGCGGCGTCGTCAATGTAGAAGTTATTTCATACTTAATAGAGCTGTTTGGTTTTAAAGAACATACATAATTGTATGTTTCTTTGGTAAAATGTAACTGTTTGTCTACTAAATAAATAAAAAATGTTCGTACGTGGGTAAGAGATAACAGCTGTCATTGCAGGCACGGTGCAGTGCGCGAACGCGAAACAAAAATAACAACGAATAGTCCGCTATAACTATATGTACACATTTTTGCACCCTATTCCATTGTAATAAGGTGCAAAAATATGCTTTGCGCTCAACTACTTTCAGGTAAAATATCTACAATGGTGATCTCACATTATCGCCAAGGGGCGCAATGAAGTAAAATAAATAAATCATGTTTACATTCCCCTAAATAAGTATAGAATTAGTTTAGATAGTGTATCGTGGAGAGATCAGATTTGTTAGACTTAGATACCTGAGCGAGGTATGTAAATGCAAGTAACAGCTGCAACTTGTGTTTTTCGTTAGGTACACTACGAACTACAACAAACAAGCGTACTTGGTTAAAATAATGTTGCCCTTTTGCAATCTTGACAAGAGCCTACTAATCATTGAAAATGGTAAGTTGAACCAATCCTAAAGTGACGAACATGACCGCCATGTGCTATACCTGCAGCGGGTGCACCGAAATAGTGTAAAGATGTTCGACCAAAGAGAAGGTCGTTGCGAGTTCGCAGCGGCCGCGGAGGCTCCATTGTGCGGCGCAGGCGACAGACTCGCGTGCTCTACTATTTTTTTCTCTGTTGCATCTGGCTCATTGTAAGCAATTCGTTCGAGTTCATTGATTTTTATTTTACTTCCTAATAATCTGACGACAAAAAAAAAAGATTCGCTTTGTACAGTTACCGTAACATTATAAGGAGCCCCTTATATGTTACGTTAACTGTACAAAGGATTATGTGGGTTTGATTTTGAAGCATGCACATGGATCGTTTAAAACTGAAATTACGTGGGACACCGCAACTGAATTCTACGCAAAATTTGAATTTGGTGATTGGTTGAGAGTTGACAATGAAGTTTTTTCAATTCAATGTTTACGTACCGCTTTAGAGTTTGATAATTCTGTAATAAATTAGATCGCCTGAGTTTGAAAGAGGAGGGACGCGATCGAATTTCGATAATTATCTAATTTTTCGGCATCGATGGAAGCGGAACCGAAACAGCCGGACAGCAGGACACCGTATTGGAAGCTTTCGGTGACAATAGATGTTAGCGGGTGACTTAACGTTTGTGTCGTCCTTGGCAGGTGTCGGCGGTGGGCGTGGCCAGCGAGTGGGGGCTGTGGCCGCTGGTGGGCGTGCGCGTGCCGCACAACGCCACGCTCACGCCGCTGCTCACGCTGCACAACCCCACGCCGCACACCGTGCAGGTGCGTAGCGCGGAGCCGGCGTTCTACACTCTATTGTGGACGTTATTTACATACAATTTTGTTCCAAACAATATCACACAATGTTACTGTTTTTGTTGGGGTCGCAGTTCTAACCTAACCTAACCTACTTTTTATAAGTATTATTTTATATTCACGAAAGTAAATTATTTTTTTCAATTCATTGAACAAATCTTCTTTAAAACATGTTTCATTGAAACGAAGAAAAGAAAATATTGAAGTATATTCTTTGAAAAAAATCTATGAAAATTCTGTCTACAAAACAGGGGAGACCGAGTACGGGTGTGTAGTGACGGTGTGTGCGTGCAGGTGCAGGAGATCTACTCGTCGGTAAGCTGGCTGGGGCTGCAGCTGCCGGGCGGGGCGGCGTCCGCGCCGCGCGCGCTGTGGGCGGTCCCGCCGCACTCCAGCCGCCCGCTGGTGCGCCTGCGCCTCGCCGCGCCGCCGCCGCTGCCCGGCAAGCCGCGAGACGCCGTCGACCCGCCCGACCCGCGCGCCGCCTATATCAGGTCAGCCCCCGCGCACACACGCCGCGCGCGCTGTGGCCGGCGCCGCCGCACTGCAGCCGCCCGCTGGTGCGCCTGCGCCTCGCCGCGCCGCCGCCGCTGCCCGGCAAGCCGCGAGACGCCGTCGACCCGCCCGACCCGCGCGCCGCCTATATCAGGTCAGCCCCCGCGCACACACGCCGCGCGCGCTGTGGCCGGCGCCGCCGCACTGCAGCCGCCCGCTGGTGCGCCTGCGCCTCGCCGCGCCGCCGCCGCTGCCCGGCAAGCCGCGAGACGCCGTCGACCCGCCCGACCCGCGCGCCGCCTATATCAGGTCAGCCCCCGCGCACACACGCCGCGCGCGCTGTGGCCGGCGCCGCCGCACTGCAGCCGCCCGCTGGTGCGCCTGCGCCTCGCCGCGCCGCCGCCGCTGCCCGGCAAGCCGCGAGACGCCGTCGACCCGCCCGACCCGCGCGCCGCCTATATCAGGTCAGCCCCCGCGCACACACGCCGCGCGCGCTGTGGCCGGCGCCGCCGCACTGCAGCCGCCCGCTGGTGCGCCTGCGCCTCGCCGCGCCGCCGCCGCTGCCCGGCAAGCCGCGAGACGCCGTCGACCCGCCCGACCCGCGCGCCGCCTATATCAGGTCAGCCCCCGCGCACACACGCCGCGCGCGCTGTGGCAAGTTAATATTTCAGTGCACTGTTGTCTTACTTCGAGTTACAATTTTACTCACTCATAACGAATGCCTCTTATCCCGTAATGGTACATTTTGAGCTATCGACGAGTCCAATCCATGATTGTATTTTCATGGTAGCGCTCATGCCCCTTGTCCCAGGATTAAGGCCAACGTGACCGGGCCGCCGCTGGTGGTGGTGGTGGAGGCGCTGGCGGCGCCGGCCGGCGACCACGCGCAGCCGCTGCAGCTGCGCTGCGGCACGCGCGGCGCGCAGGACCCGCCCTACACGGTCAGCACGCTCTGCTAGACTTACCCTTACTTTTCCATATTTTGGCGGGTCATGGGAGGCAGTGATAAAGTCAGCCGAGACTACATGTTAATAGTTAACGCATATTTTTATAGGATGAGTAATTCAAGTCGCACCCTCAATCGCACTTTCGGAAGGCCAGAGCTTAATATTCAACACGTCCATTTTATATTCGACGTACTCTGAAACGCACCCGCCTTCGGTGGTCAATGGGAGGCAGGGGTGAAATCTGTGAAGCGTATTTTTAAACGTTCTACATATAAAAGGATTGAAATAATGTTACACGTGGACCACGTATCCGTTTAATTTTCAACTCAGTCGTAAGGCTAACGGTCGGCTGAAACTGTCAAACACGACGGTGGCGTCGGCGATAGTGAGAGTGTGCGTGGTTGCAGTTCGAGATCACGATGGGCAACAGCGAGGGCGCGGCGCGCGCGGTGGCGGGCGGCGCGCTGCCGCCGCGGTGCCGCGCCGCGCCGCACGCGCCGCCGCCGCCCGCGCCGCGCCGGCACAACGGCGACGCCGGCCCGCACGCGCACGCGCACACGCACAACGGTCAGCACACGTCTACGCTCTGCATGCGCCCCCACTAGACTGCTTCGCGGAATAATCTTTTGAACGAGGGCTGCCGTACTTGTGTCCAGTCTCTTGAGCCGTTTTTACGATATTACTGTCGCAGATTCACATTATTCGGGATTTTTGTAATTAGTCTTTAATAGAAAATTATTTGTGTTGCTTAGTTCCGTCTATCTTCCTAATCTTTTGTCCTCTATGCCCGCTTAATTCGGCACGTACTTTTCTTAAACCTATTTTTAAAACGACATCGACATAAAGGGATTCGTATCGTATCTGCCATAATGATGAAAGCAGTCTCTATAACGCTAAAAATCCGTAATATGAAGCAGTAAAATGCAATTTTGACTACAAAATTGACGTTTATAAATGTCACAAAATACGGCGGTGCCCGTAGCGGCTCGCCGTGGCCGGGGAGTGCAGTGAGCTCGTGTTGCAGGCGCGGCGGAGGCTGCGGGCGGCGCGCGGCTGGCGCTCCTGCGCGCGCAGCTGGAGCCGCACCAGGAGCCCGAGCCCGCCGCCGAGTTCACGCTCGACTGTGAGTGTCTGTCGCCCGCCCCGGGGACCACCCCCTCCGCGCCTCGGCCGGCGGATGACTTCATGACTCACTTTCTGTTTCCAGTTGCGAAAATGTGGGCGAACGGCATCAGCCCGGATGACGAGGAGACGGAAGAGACTGACGTCGGCAGCCCCGGCGAGGAGCGCTGGTGTGCCGGCTGGTGCTGCGCCGGCAGCAGCGCGCTGCCCTACAGCGTGCGCCTGCTGCCCGGCACGCTGCGGCTGCCCGAACACTTACAGTAAGCCCCCGACCAGTGCCGTGTTTTTCATATAAGACCAATATATATGGGGCTTGACCTTACGGTACTCAAATAAATTATCGATCAAGAACATCTATGATTTAACTATTACAATTTTTATGCGTTCATTATCTTTTAAAGAAACGAATCGCACCATTCCACCAGGAACTGTACGAGCGTGTGTTTTGGTGATCGATATTGTTCGTATTTGGCAGCGGTTTTCCGGCGGTTAAATGTGTAGTCTCACGGCCCGTTTTGTCCGCAGCTTTGTGACAGCGAACGAAGAAGAGTGCATGAAACCGCAGGAGCTGCGCGCGCACAACGAGTTCGCGCAGCCCGTGCTCGTCACCAGCCTCGAGTACCCGCCCGAGCTGCTCGAATACTTCGAGGTGAGCGCTGCCTGGTCAGGGTTAAAGGGTAGGCCGTGCTGTGAGGGGGTCGTTTGGGTAGGCTACGATGTTGTTTTTTAAAGTAAAACTTTTTCCATCACTTCTATTTTTTTCGTCCCTCTGTCGCATGCCGCATTATAACCAGCGGCGGAGTGGGGATAAAGTGGCAGGCGCTCAGCAGAGCAGCCAAGGCCTATGGCGAATCCCATAGCTCGCATCAGAAACAATATTTTTAGTTGAATGCCTAAAAAAAGTTTCATTTTCATCGTGGTTTTTTAAAAGCACACAATGTTTTTTTTTAATTTGTTATTCTTTTTAGTAAGCCTGTTAGTTTAAATAAATAATGGTGGTGTGCAGGTGGAGTCGATGGTGCCGGCGGCGCTGGCGGCGCGCGGCTCGGCGCTGCTGGCGCGGCTGCGGCTGCGCGCCGGCGCGCGCGCCCCGCTCGACGCCCGGCTGCGCCTGCGCACCAACCTCACGCACACGCTCTACACCGTGCCCGTGCAGCTCTACAGCGGCCTGCTCGACATCGTGAGTGCCGGGGACAGTGGGCCGCGGTCGAGGGTCATCACGGATCGCAGTTCCATTGAATCAGTGACGCACGTGTGACAGGAATGGGACTGGCCGAACGCGACGGCGGGCGAGCTGGACCTGGGCGTGGTGCCCACGTCGTCCACGCGGCGCGTGCTGGCGCGCGTCAGCAACCCCGGCCCCACGCCGCTGCGCGTCACGCCGCACGCCGAGCTGCCCGGCGCCACGCTCACGCTGCACGCGCACACCGTGCCGCCGAGACAACACACGCAGGTACCGCGCCGCGTGCTGGCGCGCGTCAGCAACCCCGGCCCCACGCCGCTGCGCGTCACGCCGCACGCCGAGCTGCCCGGCGCCACGCTCACGCTGCACGCGCACACCGTGCCGCCGAGACAACACACGCAGGTACCGCGCCGCGTGCTGGCGCGCGTCAGCAACCCCGGCCCCACGCCGCTGCGCGTCACGCCGCACGCCGAGCTGCCCGGCGCCACGCTCACGCTGCACGCGCACACCGTGCCGCCGAGACAACACACGCAGGTACCGCGCCGCGTGCTGGCGCGCGTCAGCAACCCCGGCCCCACGCCGCTGCGCGTCACGCCGCACGCCGAGCTGCCCGGCGCCACGCTCACGCTGCACGCGCACACCGTGCCGCCGAGACAACACACGCAGGTACCGCGGCGCGTGCTGGCGCGCGTCAGCAACCCCGCCCATTGACCCCGGTGACATTTAAGAGTATTTTCGGGCCACAGGGACATTTTGAAACTCTACGTACGCCACTGGCAGTCGGTGCAGTGGGGGTCGAGTCATGAATGAAAAATAAATGAATGTGTATGTGTGTGTGCAGGCGGTGCTGACGGTGGTGGCGCCGGCGCGCGGCGGGGCGCTGTCGGGCGGCGTGGAGCTGCGCGGGGTGCACCGGCGCCAGCACACGGCCGTGCGCCTGCGCGCCGCGCCCGGCCAGCTGCGCGCCAGCCTGCAGCCGCGCGGGGAGCCCGCCGGCGACCACGCCGCCGCCGCCCCCGTAAGCGCTCACGCTCTGCCGGCGGCCGCGGCGGGACTGAACTTCTGACGTTCCGCGAGTGCCCTCCGACAGTCAGAATATTTTGTCAGAAATTACTTAGAATTATTAGTTAAAGCGACCCCCTCCCGTTTCAGTTCGGCAACGTGCCGGAGTGGTCGCTGGTGGTGGAGAGCAGCATGGCGCTGCGCATGCGCCTCGAGCGCGTCGAGCCGCGCGACCCCGACCCCGCCGTGCAGTTCATGTGAGTGCTCCCTGACCATCGTCATGCGAATGTATTAAAAAAAGTACAAAAAATATTTATTTTATGTAAACTCGTGGAACGCACTCCCCGAACTTGTAACAAGTGCACCTTCGGTGAACAGTTTTAAAAATAGACTAGACATTCATTTAAAGGGCCAGAGAACACAAGTACAGTGATATACACGTATCAGCTCAAAGAGCTGCTAGTGTATTATTTTAAATAATAATAATAAATCTTGGAAAATTCACGTGATCGATTTTGAGTCCTACTCGTCGCACGCGCACGCGTCCGAGCCAACGTCACGTGTGTAATGTGCGCGGCCCTCCGCAGCCCCGGCGAGCGCTGGATCGAGGCGGGCTCCCGCGCGGAGCTGGGCGTGCTGCGCTACGAGCTGGAGCGCGGCTGCGGCGCCGGCTGCTACAGCGGGGCGGCGCCGGCGCCGGCCGCGCGCGCGCTCGCGCAGGACCTGCCGCTGCTGCGCCAGCGCCGCGCGCTGTTCGACGCCGAGCTGGCGCGCGCCGCCACGCGCAACCTCACGCTCTGGCTCGACACCAACGAGGTCAGCCTCCCCGCCGACCCGGACCCGACTATGAAAGGAGCTCATCGAAATAGACCTCCGCAAATTTCGTCTGATTCAATAAAACAAAACGACTGCTAAAATGGTATTTTCCTGACATTGAAGGCTATACTTGGTAGAGATCCTTTATGGGGATAAGTTCGCCTTTGTGCATATGTTAATGTTATTTGTATGTTTCGTTGCGCGGCGCGTAAAGTAGCGTGTGTGTGCGTGCAGATGGTGCGCGTCCCGGTGGGCGGCGCGGTGCGCGCGGCGTGGCCGCGGCTGGCGGCGGGCGCGGGCTGGGCGGGGCTGGCGGGCGTGGGCGCCGCCGCCGCGCTGTGGCTGCGCGTGCGCAACCCCAGCCCGAGGCACCCGCTGCACGTGCACGCGCTCGTGGCGCCCGCGCTGGCGCTGCCCCACGGCGTGCTGTGAGTACTGGGGATGTGGGTCAAACTACATCATGTATTTGAACCATGCAGCAGGTGTTCCGCTGTAAGGGACGGACTCCCGCTGATGTCGGTCCCTGTTCCGCGTTGCAGCACGCCGGCGCCGCAGTGCGCGAGCGAGGAGTGCGTGTACTCGGCGGGCGTGTTCTCGCTGGGGGAGTGGCGCGCGCCGCAAGGGGGCGTGACGGAGCTGCCCGGCGACGGGGGCGGGGCCGCGGGCGACGGGGGCGTGGCGCTGGCGCTGGCACCGCACGCCTTCGTCGAACTGCGCGTCAGCTTCGCACCCGCGCTGCCCGCGCTCTACCACGCGCATCTCTACCTCAGGTAACCTTTTCAAATTATTCCTGGTTGTAATTTAAAACAGTTTTTGTCATATTGATAATTTATTAATTTCACTTTATTTTGAAATTGTTTTAACTTGCTTTTTATTCTATAATCGGCTTGTTATTTTTTATTTTTATTTTTTTTTATTTAGGAAACAAACGGTGCAATACAACACACGGTTAAGTGCATGATTAACTCGCTCTGAATTGATAGCTGTTGGTTGTCGGAAAATAAATAAATAAACAATTAAATGTGTTTACAGAAACAACTTGACGATAGTGGAGGCGATCCAGCTGGCGGGGCGCGGCGCGGTGCCGAGCTTCGAGCTGGCGGGACGCCGCGCCGGCGCCGCCGCGCCGCTGCTGCTGCAGGTGAGCGCGCTGCACAGGTAGTGGAGGCGTCCAGCTGGCGGGGCGCGGCGCGGTGCCGAGCTTCGAGCTGGCGGGACGCCGCGCCGGCGCCGCCGCGCCGCTGCTGCTGCAGGTGAGCGCGCTGCACAGGTAGTGGAGGCGTCCAGCTGGCGGGGCGCGGCGCGGTGCCGAGCTTCGAGCTGGCGGGACGCCGCGCCGGCGCCGCCGCGCCGCTGCTGCTGCAGGTGAGCGCGCTGCACAGGTAGTGGAGGCGTCCAGCTGGCGGGGCGCGGCGCGGTGCCGAGCTTCGAGCTGGCGGGACGCCGCGCCGGCGCCGCCGCGCCGCTGCTGCTGCAGGTGAGCGCGCTGCACAGGTAGTGGAGGCGTCCAGCTGGCGGGGCGCGGCGCGGTGCCGAGCTTCGAGCTGGCGGGACGCCGCGCCGGCGCCGCCGCGCCGCTGCTGCTGCAGGTGAGCGCGCTGCACAGGTAGTGGAGGCGTCCAGCTGGCGGGGCGCGGCGCGGTGCCGAGCTTCGAGCTGGCGGGACGCCGCGCCGGCGCCGCCGCGCCGCTGCTGCTGCAGGTGAGCGCGCTGCACAGGTAGTGGAGGCGTCCAGCTGGCGGGGCGCGGCGCGGTGCCGAGCTTCGAGCTGGCGGGACGCCGCGCCGGCGCCGCCGCGCCGCTGCTGCTGCAGGTGAGCGCGCTGCACAGGTAGTGGAGGCGTCCAGCTGGCGGGGCGCGGCGCGGTGCCGAGCTTCGAGCTGGCGGGACGCCGCGCCGGCGCCGCCGCGCCGCTGCTGCTGCAGGTGAGCGCGCTGCACAGGTAGTGGAGGCGTCCAGCTGGCGGGGCGCGGCGCGGTGCCGAGCTTCGAGCTGGCGGGACGCCGCGCCGGCGCCGCCGCGCCGCTGCTGCTGCAGGTGAGCGCGCTGCACAGGTAGTGGAGGCGTCCAGCTGGCGGGGCGCGGCGCGGTGCCGAGCTTCGAGCTGGCGGGACGCCGCGCCGGCGCCGCCGCGCCGCTGCTGCTGCAGGTGAGCGCGCTGCACAGGTAGTGGAGGCGTCCAGCTGGCGGGGCGCGGCGCGGTGCCGAGCTTCGAGCTGGCGGGACGCCGCGCCGGCGCCGCCGCGCCGCTGCTGCTGCAGGTGAGCGCGCTGCACAGGTAGTGGAGGCGTCCAGCTGGCGGGGCGCGGCGCGGTGCCGAGCTTCGAGCTGGCGGGACGCCGCGCCGGCGCCGCCGCGCCGCTGCTGCTGCAGGTGAGCGCGCTGCACAGGTAGTGGAGGCGTCCAGCTGGCGGGGCGCGGCGCGGTGCCGAGCTTCGAGCTGGCGGGACGCCGCGCCGGCGCCGCCGCGCCGCTGCTGCTGCAGGTGAGCGCGCTGCACAGGTAGTGGAGGCGTCCAGCTGGCGGGGCGCGGCGCGGTGCCGAGCTTCGAGCTGGCGGGACGCCGCGCCGGCGCCGCCGCGCCGCTGCTGCTGCAGGTGAGCGCGCTGCACAGGTAGTGGAGGCGTCCAGCTGGCGGGGCGCGGCGCGGTGCCGAGCTTCGAGCTGGCGGGACGCCGCGCCGGCGCCGCCGCGCCGCTGCTGCTGCAGGTGAGCGCGCTGCACAGGTAGTGGAGGCGTCCAGCTGGCGGGGCGCGGCGCGGTGCCGAGCTTCGAGCTGGCGGGACGCCGCGCCGGCGCCGCCGCGCCGCTGCTGCTGCAGGTGAGCGCGCTGCACAGGTAGTGGAGGCGTCCAGCTGGCGGGGCGCGGCGCGGTGCCGAGCTTCGAGCTGGCGGGACGCCGCGCCGGCGCCGCCGCGCCGCTGCTGCTGCAGGTGAGCGCGCTGCACAGGTAGTGGAGGCGTCCAGCTGGCGGGGCGCGGCGCGGTGCCGAGCTTCGAGCTGGCGGGACGCCGCGCCGGCGCCGCCGCGCCGCTGCTGCTGCAGGTGAGCGCGCTGCACAGGTAGTGGAGGCGTCCAGCTGGCGGGGCGCGGCGCGGTGCCGAGCTTCGAGCTGGCGGGACGCCGCGCCGGCGCCGCCGCGCCGCTGCTGCTGCAGGTGAGCGCGCTGCACAGGTAGTGGAGGCGTCCAGCTGGCGGGGCGCGGCGCGGTGCCGAGCTTCGAGCTGGCGGGACGCCGCGCCGGCGCCGCCGCGCCGCTGCTGCTGCAGGTGAGCGCGCTGCACAGGTAGTGGAGGCGTCCAGCTGGCGGGGCGCGGCGCGGTGCCGAGCTTCGAGCTGGCGGGACGCCGCGCCGGCGCCGCCGCGCCGCTGCTGCTGCAGGTGAGCGCGCTGCACAGGTAGTGGAGGCGTCCAGCTGGCGGGGCGCGGCGCGGTGCCGAGCTTCGAGCTGGCGGGACGCCGCGCCGGCGCCGCCGCGCCGCTGCTGCTGCAGGTGAGCGCGCTGCACAGGTAGTGGAGGCGTCCAGCTGGCGGGGCGCGGCGCGGTGCCGAGCTTCGAGCTGGCGGGACGCCGCGCCGGCGCCGCCGCGCCGCTGCTGCTGCAGGTGAGCGCGCTGCACAGGTAGTGGAGGCGTCCAGCTGGCGGGGCGCGGCGCGGTGCCGAGCTTCGAGCTGGCGGGACGCCGCGCCGGCGCCGCCGCGCCGCTGCTGCTGCAGGTGAGCGCGCTGCACAGGTAGTGGAGGCGTCCAGCTGGCGGGGCGCGGCGCGGTGCCGAGCTTCGAGCTGGCGGGACGCCGCGCCGGCGCCGCCGCGCCGCTGCTGCTGCAGGTGAGCGCGCTGCACAGGTAGTGGAGGCGTCCAGCTGGCGGGGCGCGGCGCGGTGCCGAGCTTCGAGCTGGCGGGACGCCGCGCCGGCGCCGCCGCGCCGCTGCTGCTGCAGGTGAGCGCGCTGCACAGGTAGTGGAGGCGTCCAGCTGGCGGGGCGCGGCGCGGTGCCGAGCTTCGAGCTGGCGGGACGCCGCGCCGGCGCCGCCGCGCCGCTGCTGCTGCAGGTGAGCGCGCTGCACAGGTAGTGGAGGCGTCCAGCTGGCGGGGCGCGGCGCGGTGCCGAGCTTCGAGCTGGCGGGACGCCGCGCCGGCGCCGCCGCGCCGCTGCTGCTGCAGGTGAGCGCGCTGCACAGGTAGTGGAGGCGTCCAGCTGGCGGGGCGCGGCGCGGTGCCGAGCTTCGAGCTGGCGGGACGCCGCGCCGGCGCCGCCGCGCCGCTGCTGCTGCAGGTGAGCGCGCTGCACAGGTAGTGGAGGCGTCCAGCTGGCGGGGCGCGGCGCGGTGCCGAGCTTCGAGCTGGCGGGACGCCGCGCCGGCGCCGCCGCGCCGCTGCTGCTGCAGGTGAGCGCGCTGCACAGGTAGTGGAGGCGTCCAGCTGGCGGGGCGCGGCGCGGTGCCGAGCTTCGAGCTGGCGGGACGCCGCGCCGGCGCCGCCGCGCCGCTGCTGCTGCAGGTGAGCGCGCTGCACAGGTAGTGGAGGCGTCCAGCTGGCGGGGCGCGGCGCGGTGCCGAGCTTCGAGCTGGCGGGACGCCGCGCCGGCGCCGCCGCGCCGCTGCTGCTGCAGGTGAGCGCGCTGCACAGGCAGTGCAGTGGTTCAGAGCCACCAAATTAGCTGAAAACGACACCCATTAACATTTTTGTGTCAATTGTCAAAATGGCATCCGCCGTCTTGGATCTAATAAAATCATCAGCATTTTTAGTGTTAATAATGTTAAATTACGTCCGCTATCTAGAACCCTACATATTAAATGTTTAATTGAAAAATTACTTATATAAATAAATAAATAAAAAAATAAAAAAATGGTTCTGAGCAAATTTTTAAAGATGTTACATTTAAACAAATTTTGGCCGATTTGATAGTCAGGCTGAAATGACGCACGATGGAGTTCAAGACACCGTTAAGTCGGATGCTAGTATTAAATCGAGCGTCCGTTCAGGTGGAGGAGTGCGAGGAGGGGCAGGAGTGCGGGGAGGCGGAGGCGGGCGACGGGGAGGGGGAGGGGGAGGGGCGCTGGACCGTGCGCCGCACCGTGCTCGCGCGCAACTCCGGCGCCGTGCCGCTGCGCCTGCGCGCCTGGCGCGTGGCCGGCGAGCCCTGCGGCGCGCGCGGCTTCCGCCTGGAGCCCTGCGCGCCGCTAGCGCTCGCGCCCAACGAGTCGCGCGCGCTCACGCTCGCCTTCCGCGCCGACTGCGGGCTCGCGCGCGTGCCGGCCGCGCTCACGCTGCGCGCCGAGCACGCGCCGGCCGCCTTCCGCCTGCTGGCCACCGTGCCCGCGCGCCTGCTGCCCGCCTGCGCGCGCAGCCTGCCGCGCCCGCCCTGGGAGCCCGCGCTGCGCGCCGGCGGCGCTCTGCTGGTGCTGGCCGCGCTCGCGCTCGTGCTGGCGGCCGGCGCGCTGGACGCCGAGCGCCTGCTGCGCCGCGCGCGCCACGCCCGCGCGCCGCCCCCCGCGCCGCGCGCCCCGCTGGACCTGCGCGCGCTGCACCGGCACGCCGCGCCCGCGCCGCCGCCGCCCGCGCGCCGCCGCAAGCCGCCGCGCCGCGCGCCGCCCGCCGCGCCCGCGCCCGACCCGCGCGCCGAGCGCCGCGCCTTCGAGCTCTGGCGCGCCGAGGTGCTCCGCCGCGACGCGCCGCGCGACACGGACTCGAGCCGCTCCGGCGACGACCGCGAGCCGCCGCCGCCGCCGCCGCGCGAGGACGCCGGGCCCGACGCCGAGGAGCGCGAGCCGCCGGCCACCAGCAGCGGCGACGAGGACGCCGCCTCCAGCGCCACCGACTCGTCGTCGCCGGCCGACGAGCCCGCGGACTCTCCGCCCCGCCCGCCCGCGCCGCCCTCGCCCCGCGCGCCGCCCTCGCCGCCCGCGCCGCCCGCCCCGCGCGCGCGCCGCTCGGCCAGCCCGCCGCTGCGGCGCGGGGAGCCGCTGCCGCGCGCGCGCGCCCCGCCCGGCAAGCACCACGCGCGCAAGGACAAGCCGTCCAAGCGGCGCGGCGAGCGGCCGGCGGCGGCGCCCCCGCGCGCGTCCCCCCCCGCCGGCGAGGCGCGCGCGGGCGCGGCGGGCGCGCTGCGCTGGGGCGCGTCGTGGAGCAGCGTGGTGGCGGCCGCGCCCCCCCCCCGCGCCGCCCCCGCGCCCGCCGCCGCCCCCCGCGCCGCCCGCCGCCCGCGCGACGCCGGACCACTCGCTGTTCTACTTCAACGACGCGTCGCACTCGCTGCGCGCGCCCCCCGCGCCGCCCGCGCCGCCCGCCCCGCCCGCGCCCGCGCCCGCCCCCGCCCCCGCCCCGGACTACGCGTGGCGCCCCGAGCGCTCGCCCTTCGCCGCGCCGCGTGACTATCTCGGTGAGTGCGCGAGTCGCTTCATGACTTAGTAGTAGTCTGGAAATAATAAATATTATTTTTCTTGAATTAATTCACACATGAAATTTGTATAAATGTTTACTTATTCTCATAATTTGATTATAATACATGCTCTTAGTAGACAATAGACGATGTTAACCAGATGAAAAATAATCACTTTTTGTAGGATTTAATGTTAGTGAAATTCTAAACGAAACTTAAAATCCGAGTTTTTTAAATTTGCAGAGAAATTTTGGTAAAAATCTAAAATTATTTATTTACATATTTATTTAGACATGCCAATAGTACATAAACAAAACATTAATATTAACAAAATTACAAGTTACAATCCATGTTCATGCACCAATAACAGGCATGCGACAGCATTTATCATGCTTAGTGTGTAATTATAATAAGGAATATTCAAGACTTTTTTATGGCTTTCATTAAAAGGTCATTTATGCAATAAACTCAAATATTTTTCAAATATCTATAAAAATAACCAAGATATAGGCTATCAAAGATTTGTCTCTATCTCTTTCTAGAAAAACGGAATTGAAATATGGAGTTTATATGGGCGTTGTGACATTGACGTCACACGTCATATCGGATCTCTCTTTCCAAACGCTGACTGCTCAATAGTTGTAAACTCTTATATTTCCGTATTTCTGGACCGAAATTACTTCGAATTTCACTTTTTGTCATCTTTTTACGATATGTTCATATTTATTAAGAAATGTGATATTTATTCTATTGACTTAACTACAAATAAAATGATGTGTGGGATTAAATGTGATCTGCTCCAATGAAATAATTTTCATCGCCTCGACTGTCACGCATCAATGGTAAATTTCTGATTTGATCAATTTCAGAAGAGCCTCGCAACCTGACTCGCAACGCGTACGGCACGATCGGCTCACCGTGGAGCGCGGCGAGCGGCGTGGGCAGCGTGGGCGGCGTGGGCGGCGTGGGCGCGGCGGACGACGGGCGCGCGTGGGCGTGGGGGGGCGGGGCGCCGGTGCGGCCGCCGCCGGGCTTCGGGCCGCGCGCGCCGCCTGCGCCTGCGCCGGCGCCCGTGCGCGCGTTCGACCCGTTCCACTCGCTGGCGTCCATCTGGGCGCCGGGCGCGCTGGACTGGCGCGACCCCCGCGAGCCCCGCGAGCCCCGCGACCCCCCGCCGGCGCCGCACTAGGCGCGCGACGCCGCGGCGCCACGCTAGTCATGTCCTCCGGCCGCCGCGGCCGCCGCGCCCCGCGCCCCGCTCCGAACAAACCGCGACCCGCCGTCGCCCTCTCCGTGTATCGTCTGCTCGAGACTGAATAAACTTACAGAAACAGATTCACTTGGAGTTTTAATTGCCTCCCTGCCGTGATTACGCGACCGCCTCGCGGGAAGCTCGCAGATCCCTCGGAGAGACCCGACACGAACTCGGGGTAAACCTCCCGCGAAAGTTCACCGTGAAACTTACAAAAGTTGAAAACGAGTTTAAATGATTCGGTATTTCAGCCCTCGTTTAGAATTAAAAAAAATACATTTTCAACAACATTCATCGAGCAAAAACCAACAGGGCCGAGAGCTCGATCATTAAAAAAGTCTGCTTATTAACCTACTTATTTCGTTTAAGGGCATAAAGTAGTATTCCATTAGATAACTGATATAATACTTATTTTAGTAAATGTAGGTAAGCGTAACAACTGGACAGAATTATAATACCCCCCATAGCGTTTTTACACGTAAAAACGCGCTGTTCTCTTGTTTTTTGTCGCCGCCTCCTAGGCCTTTGCGCCTTTTTTTTGTAATTACAAAGCAGACTGCTTTTATATGATGTTCTGCGAGTATTCTATTCAAAGTTATCCAAGGTCCTCTAAAAAAGGGTGCTAGAATTGTGTCTTTATATATTGCCTACTCTTTTTTTAGAATGATCAAAGGAATAAACATCATCTGATGGTAGTTAAGGGTTTAAGTGTGAGGAAAGAAGTAAAATAATTCATTTACAATAGGAATTTTTATTCTTAGAATTACAATAATAATACATCACTCCTAAAAACATTTAAAACAATGCTTGTCAATAACATTCATTCTTTTTCGAAATTTACTACATTAAAAACGTTTACTGGTAGCGTTCCAATGTAACAAGTCAACAGCCAGTTCTATTATGATTTCAACCAGGAATTAACCTTTGCCTAGTTACTACATAATATCGAGTGACCATGAGCAGTCCCACACGGCTGGAATCTCATCTTAGAAGGATTCCCAATTAGTGGCAAGCCACTAAGCAGTAGCAGCAGCATTCAGTAGCGGTACTTGGTGGAGTAGTCCTTGGGCGACACGACGAGCCCCCGGCCCTTGCGCGCGCCGCGGTACACGGTCTCCAGGATGTCCACCATCTCCTGCTTGTCCTCCAGCGGCCAGTTGATCTTGTTGTTGTTGCCCGTGCCCAAGTCAATCATGATGTGCTTGTTGCGGAAGAAGAACATCACTGTGCAGGGGTCGTACAACTCGTACCTGCAACACAAAATTTTATGTTTTCATGTGGTTGTAGTTAGTTTATCATTATAACACATACACACATAAATCGCATCTTTATCCCTTACGGAGTAGACAGAGGCTAAGGTAAGAAGACCTGAAGGCCAAATTTAGTATAATTTTGGGTGTAAATATAGAGTAATAATTGGGCGGAAAGGGGATATTATTGTAAATTAATTTTTAACATTCCTTATATATAAAAGAACAATAGTCAAATTACAATGTAATTGTTTCTTTTCACAATAAATTAAAAATAACCTAACCTGAAAATGCAATCTTTATCATACATGCAATGTCGTCTGCCCTGCATATGTGTACCAAATTTCAAGTCTATCAGACCAATCATTGAAGAGTTCCCTCCAGCAGCGACAATCCTGGCTGGGTCACCAGAGCTCAAGAGAAGTATGCAAAATTTCAGCTCAATCAGTTGATAGCAAGTTAAATATGAGCTTCTCCAAAAGTAGTTAGAACTTATTTAGTACCCATGCATGGCAACTCACATCTTGTTGAAGTCAGGCACTTCGGTGATGTCTACAAGGTAGACCACAGCAAAGTTCTTCACTTTCTCTGCAATGCTGTACAGCACTTCATCCATCTTCATGCACGTCGGGTCCCAGTCGTGGCCGAAACGAATCACCTGCCAACGTAATACACACACGATTACACATACACCTCAGTAATACGCCAGATTTGCTATTTGGAGATATTCTACAAGGACGTAAATAACCAAGAAAATTAGAAGACCTAAAATACCGACAAGTATTCTTGAAGCATGCATTAGAACTATTCTTCAGAAGGGAGGTATCATGCCTGCAATGAGACATTTCTAAAATGTTGAGTTAATAACCTAACATTATCGGAAGGTTTACTCACCACCACTCGGTCCTCCTCTGACAGGATGGCTTGGTCCACTTGCCAGCCGTTGTGAAGATGCCCCAGCATGTAACTCATTTTGATTTAGCTTAGAAACCTTCGTGAGATAAATATAAATACAACACACCAACCAAAGCCAACACTTTCTTTTTCACTGTCAGGTCAGACGGACCGCTTGTCACTGTCAGACTGTCATTGTCAAAAATGACAATTTGATTCATAGACTTTTTTTTTTGGTTAAATTGAACGTTTTGATTAGGTAATGGAATTAGATTCCATACAGTCTTTTGGTTGCATTTTGTAATTTTTGTTCTTTTTGAACGCTTTCAACTCTGGGCAATCCTAAATTATGTATGGTTGTAGGCCACAGCTGTATGTTTTGTTTTACGTTTCGTTGTTTAAGTAATTTTCGAATACATTCCATGGAACCACAAAATAAGTAAGTTCTATCTGGGGTGTGTTCACAAAGCCGAAAATTCGCGTAATCTGCACTATCCGCATCCCAAGCAGGTGACCACATTTGTGTTCGAGATGTTGTGAAAAATTACTTTCAGCAATAGGTATTTACTATTAGATACATTCCTTTCGAGGTGGTGTAAATATAGCATTAGTTTTTGCCACCATGTCAAGTCAACGGCCGCTTGTGCACTAATCTTCGTATTGAGGTGGCGGAATGCATTCGCTGCGCAACAGTCTTCATGTTTCAAGGAGCTTGTGTTGTTTGCGCGAATACTTAGTGAGCTTCGTGAACGTATCCTATTGTATCATGACGACTGTCTATGCGTGGTACAGTCAGTTACACAGAGAAAAGTGCAAGTACCTGTGACCAGTATTAACTAGAGCTACTCACTCAGCGTCTAGTAGTCATTTACGACTTAGTTACTTATATTAAAGTCGAGTTGCCTCTGGGTTCGTGCGGCCTCTTCAGAACATGCACTTCAATCAAACAAAAGGTATAGAGAAGGAGTTCTGTGAACGGCAAAGAGAAGCCGGCTTAAACTACGCCCCGCTGTACACTTAGGTACAGTCGCACGCAAAAAACTGCAACTAGATACCATCAGTCTAACTATTTGAGCACTGTACGCACACACGTACAGGGTACCTACCTACAGGCGTAGCTGAAAATGGCCTTTCCTTTGTCCCTTCAGTCCCTGTCAGTCCTGACTTCGAAGTTTGCAGAACTCAATCTTTACTTTTTATTTAGTCTGACGTGTTGCGTAGCTAAACAGGACAGTTCATTAGGTAGGTGATGAAATAAAGCCCGAGTCAAGAATCAAGATTAATCAGTACCTATAAAGAAAGAAGACATTTATTCCTTTTTGCAAGACACACAAGTTCAAAGTTGATCGTTCAAAGGTTAACTGGAAGAGATCCCTTTTAGGGATAAGTTCGCCTTTGTGCATGTGTGTTGTCCTGTATTCATCTTTTTCTTGTGTTTTATGTACAATAAAGAGTTATACATACATACATACATACATTACAAGTATAAGAGAATATACACAATTTTATAGCAAAAAAAAAACAAGAAAAGAACACAGACACTAAAAACTAGTCTTAACGTCCTTTTTAAGATAGACTGTTATGTACGCGCTTATAGCTACTAATGTACTTATTTGTACCTACTTGAGCTAAGTGGCTAAGTGAGTGTTAATTTGAGTTTTTATCACAACTTTGTTCTAGTTAGTGATCTAATTAGAGCTTATATCATTATGTTGCTCTCGATGTAGGTAAGTACAATGAATGTGTGGAAGAATCTTCCTTGCACACCGCTGCCATGTCAGCAGGA
This sequence comes from Pandemis cinnamomeana, assembly GCA_932294345.1. Taxonomy (NCBI): domain Eukaryota; kingdom Metazoa; phylum Arthropoda; class Insecta; order Lepidoptera; family Tortricidae; genus Pandemis; species Pandemis cinnamomeana. The sequence goes on from OW028721.1 coordinate 13,093,668, forward strand.
CGGTGTGGAGCGTCTCCTGCAGCGCCTGCAGAGACGCGAGCAGCGAGCACTGCTGCCTAACGGAGCGTGCTGCGCTGCTGGCGAGCACGCCCCCCCCCACTCCGGGCCCCGCTGCCCCCGCTGGCCGCAGCCCGCTGCGTCACAGCATTTTATTTCGCCGAATTAAGATGACTTGTTGGATTATAAATACCCGGTAGGTATTTATTCACTTTCCACGGTTGCGTGGCGAGGTTGCCCCGTTTTGTTTATTAACCATTTTGCATCGCGTTTGTTTACGGCGGGCGCGGGCGGGGCGGGGCTGGCGCCGCGCCAGCGCCGGATCGCGGTCACACCAAAACATTCAGATTTCTCGAGAAAAAATATCAAGCGGACGACTCGCAGAGCTCGAGTTGCGCCGACAGAATACGCTACATCAAGTCGCGATTGCTCGCTGCTGGAGGTCGGAGCTGGTGCGAGCTGCACGCTGTCCGCCGGGACCCGCCGCGTCCGCCGCGCCGCCAGCCGGGCCAGCCGCGCCGGCGCACCCGCCGCGTGGCGCGCCCTCCGCCTCCACACACGCGCGGAGCCTGCATTGTGCAGCGGCCACTATTAATTATTTTGGAATTATAACCTGTGACCAAGGTACGTAACTTTTTACTAACACACTAGAACGAATTGAGAGCTTATAGTCGACCCTGGCCTGAATCGGGAATTGTTGACGCATGACATGACGCTCGATACGTGATTTCAGATACGTACTTACCTATTCGATCAAGCAAAGGCTAATTTTGTTCTTGATATTTTGTACCTACTTTTGTTATCAAATAATGAACTTCAAATAAGTATCTAAGTAAATGCTCCATGGTAACTACGCTTAACCAGGTATAAAAAGTTCCTCAAAGATTTTAGATTTAGATTTTGTATTTTTAAATCTTAAAACTTTTAAGAGAATTTATAAAGAACATGCTACGTACAAACATGCTCGCATACATACACACATACATAAATAACGTCTTTATCCCTTACGGGGTAGACAGAGTTTAAGGTAACAAGACGAAAAGGCCACGTTTAGCATGATCGTGGTGTGGGCGTGTAGGTGAAAAGGGGAATCAAAATAGTGATGAGTTGTTAGCCGCATCGCATAACATGATCCTTAAGATTTTCGCCAATTCCCTCGATGGACTTTTACCATCTGCGCGGGAAAAGAAGCAACCGGTACGTTCTATTAGTCTTTACTCCCCACAGCATGGAAGAAACATGCTCAAATACGCTTACGTGTAATAAATTAAACATGTAATTTATGTTTACGTTATTTACCAATTCGTATAATTTCTAAGCGTTTGTTCGGCTGATGTTAACTGCATAAAACTTTCATTTGACGTTATCTGTCACTTTTTGCTTTAACGTTTGCCTTTGCAGACATATCTACATCATACCTACGTGTTGCTTGTATGTTGCTATAGGTAACATTTAACTCCGTATGAAACTGTAGAGCTTACAAGTAGCCCCAAAGGGGTATAGTGCCGTACGAGTCGTCAGTGTTGTCCCTGTGGTGAATGGAGGCTCTGTTGGCGCAGGTCGGTGGCAGCGCGATGGAGGCGGTGTACCCGGCGGCGGCGTCGGCGCTGGCGCGCGGGCGGCGCGGGCGCGGCGGCGGCGCGCGCGCGCGGCACCGCACCATGCCCGTCACCTTCGCAGAGATCAAGGTCAGCGCCACGCTACGCCTTGCTGTCATTGTCATTTGAATTTATACAGAGAAGAAGCAGCACACTATAAGGATAACATTGCAATCAGATCATGTGGTCAGATAACCTAGGACCTAGGTACTCCAATTGAAAAAAACTAAGTCAGACTCTGAGAATACAAACCTGAGAACGTTCTCGTGTCTTTTAAGCCGGTCATAAGAGCCAAGGTTTTCTCTGAAATAAGTACTTATTTACAATTAAAACATACATATCGTCTGCTAAAATATTTGTCTATAATTTCCAGGAAGTAGACGAAGAGAATGAAGAGGAGGCGGTTTGCGCGGGCGCCGCCGAGCGCGAGCGGGAGCGGGAGCGGGAGCGGCGACGGCCGGACGTGCTGGACGAGCAGCTAGCGCGGCAGTTCGCGGAGTTCCGGCGGCGGCGGCCGCGCCGCGCCGCGCTGCCCGAGCCGGCCGACGAGCCCGCCGACTCCCCCGCGCCCGCGCCGCCCGCTCGCGCCGGCAGCGAGCCGCTGCAGCCGCGCTGACCCCGGCACTAGCATTTCCTCGTAATAAGTATTTTGAATAGTCATATGGACCAGCGTCCTGCTGCGATGTCCGCGTCCGAGGCCGCCGGCTGCAGCCCGGCCGGCCGCGAGTAGTCTGCTGCTAGGTATTGCTGTTGTTAAAGCTGAAGCTAATTTGAAAGCTTTGTCTTTGTGTAGTCGAGCCGGCACTAGATGTGTGAGCTATGGAGAGAGCTACCGAGAGGTCACCTCTTGGTTAGGGCTGCCATCCGTCCGGGTTTCCCCGGATTTGTCCTAGTTTGAAGGGCGTCCGGAGGCCGTCCGGCAGGGGTTCTTAAAAGTGTCCGGGTACCCGGACACTTTTGTTGTCAGGGGAAACCCAACTTTTTTAAAGATAAGCGATAAATTGAAATAAATCTTAGTTAAAAATTCATCAACAATAACCCGCATTCAAGAAGGCAAAATTATAACAGTGTCTTTATTTTTGTTGCAAAAAAAAATTTTCAGATGTGTCCGGGGAAAAAACCATATTTCGCCCAAATGTCCGGGTTTTTTGCCGTGTTTATCCGGTGTCGGCAATTTAGGTGATGGCAGCCCTACTCTTGGTAAACGTGATTTCAGTATCATGTTGGCTCGTGGCGGCTCCAAAACCTATACATATGTATATCTAACTCTCGTATAACTCAAGGCGACTGCAGTGCCTTCCCTATTATTGTAAAACGTGTAGGCTGAGTTAATTGTAAATGTTTGTACATACTAACCAAGAAAATTTGTGTCCAACTTGCTATTGTGTTTGTATAAACTTTATCTTTATCTTACTTTATTAAGTGACTGTTAAACAGTAGAAACTTTCTCAAGTTTCTTTAACGCGTTGGGTAGGGTACAAGTAGGCTACGGCTACTAGGGTAATTAACCATAATTAGCAGTTGTTCCCAAAGTTATCTCGACAGCGACTCGTCCAAAAAAGTTTTAAACTCCCACCCACCTTACCTGACGTTCCTACCAAACTAGAACTTAGCTACTAATTATAAGATAGTTTTTATTTTGTGCAAATCTTACAAACCCGTTCGTAATATCTGCTGGCCTAGTTCTCGTGTCCAGCTTGACCACGGGCACAAAGCAACGCAGTGGTTTGGCGATTATTACCTACTTTCAAATAAGTCAGGTACCTATTTGTTCTTTATTGATTAAATTCTCTATGGGTACGCCTACAAGAAAAGAGTTCGATATTCATAGATGAGAAAAAAAAGAACTAAAAAAACTTTATTCTAATTAGATATAGAAAATATTTTTTGTATGGATTGTGTAATTGCAAAACTCTAAATTTTCTATACTGCGCAAAAAAAAACGACAGCTATCACGAATATTGTATTTATTGTAGAATAAAATATTTGAAACAACTCTCGCACTCAACAATCAGTCGTCTGTACACAGCTACCAACAATCTCTTATGTCTAGTGTAAATATCCGAGCCATGCCCGCGCTTTCCTCGCGGACTAACTCTATTAAGCATAAACAATTAGTTGTGCCGTCACACATGTATGTATAAAATAAAGTCGCTTTCCGCCGTCTGTCCCTACGCATGCTTAGAACTTCAACCTTTTCGACGCCAACGACTCGTGTGGGTAATCAGCCCCGCAGGTTCAACGCCAACGACCTATGTATAATGTTGTCCGTCCATTGCTTCAATGCAAAAGCACAACCTTACTTCAATTGTTTAGGTTCAATTTAAGGCATCGCAATAAAGAATCTCTGGCGTATCGTATGGGTGCAGTCTCTCGAGTTTGGCGTGTCGAATTACACTCCATCATAAATATTTCTGTTGCAAAATTGTGAAAAATAATGTGTCGCGGAGTTTGAATATTCCACTTGGAATCTTGTGATGTTGTTTCGCATGATGCGTCGTTTAATTGATATAGTGCGCGTTCCCTCGTTTAAGTTAAGCTTAGACGTGTATAATCATTATCTGTGAGATCCTATAATTGGCTCTGTGTTGCTATTTTAATTTCCCATATAGTGTTGTAGTAAGCTGTTGGTTCACTTTAAGTAAATAAATAAATAAATAACGCCGACGGAACCACGCTCTCGCGGGGCTCCTATGCTATGTGGCATGGCCCTCGGGCATTTGAAGATACCTAATGAACTAACCTAATTTTATTATCTCTAGTATTTTAGTATTTTTATAATGGATCAACTAGTTGTGCATACATGGTTGTTCCATGAGAAAAGCGCTGCCATGCCCGCGCCTGCGCGCGCGCCGCGCTCGCGTCGCGCCGCTTGCATTTCAAAAGTTATAATAGGAATACCACACGTCAATTTTCATCCTGAGGTTTCATGTGTGGTGTGATGTCACTTCACGTTTACAATATTTAAGGAGTTAACAAAATGTTTATATATGAATATTCAATGTACCTACTTTAATCTGAATACCAAAAGGAGTTCAGTTGCTCTATTTATAAATGGCGCGTCGTCGTCGGTCTTGCGTGAGAGTCGCATTTTAACTGGTGATTAACTTCTTTCCCTAGTGCCCAGGATTGAAGTTAATTGAGAATTGCAAAATATGTCCAATGTCTGCCTGCACCAACAATGCGTCCCCCGCCGGGCGGCGTCCCGCGGCAGAGCTGGCTCTGTGGCGCAACCGTTTCTGTTGCTTGCTTGAATCTCCAGTCGTTATACATATAGGCTGAACTTGTAATGTTCAATTAGTAGCTAGGATAATACAGTTGAACTGAGAACTTCTACCGCCTCTTTTTTTAAAGTCGAGAAGCTGCACTAATTAAGGTACCAACTTCATTGTAATGTAATGTATAACACTCTCCAGCAGGTCAAGTTTTGAAATATGTACTATTGACCGCTTAGTTGGTAAAATTATATAGAGCTGTATTTTCGTATTAGGTAGTATACTCTTGTTACAAGTTAAGCACATGTGTTCGCCTTTGGGGGGGGGGGGGGGGGGGGGGGCTTGCAAAGCGGTGAGTCCACAACCCCCGCCGGGCAGCGCGCGCCGCTAATTGCGGACGCAATTTGAACTCTGCATTTATTTGTACGAATTGTTTTTGTAAAGTCATTGGTTAAAAAGTGTTCGCACCTAAAACAACTAAGAGTTAACATTATAATAATCGATTTATTTAAATAAAGTAAGAATACATACACATATTCGTTATTTTTATTAATCAACATAAAATAAAAATATTTTTCTAAAATTAAAATAATAAGTGAAAATAACTTCCTTTTATAGAAATATAAATTTATACATTTGGCAGGTACTTTTGTTATTCTAAACCTCCAGCGCCACGGTAAGTTCTACTACGTAGATAGAGCCGCTAGACGCGCGGGGCGCGGGGCGCGGGGGCCGGAGACTGGCTGTACCGACGTTATGCGAGAAACTGAAAAGAATACAGGGAACGAACATGCCCACTCAGTTCTTATTTAAATTTCTTTTGAATCTCAAAGTATTATTTTGTGTCCCTGCAACTAGTCTCCGTCTCCGGCAGCCCCGCCGGCCCCGCCTGCAGGCAGCAGTTACAGCATGCATAATAAGGTATGACAAACAATCATGTAACAGAAACTGTCATTTACTTAATTAAGTGCATTACGCGTGCACAAGAACTACGACGATTTGTTTGGGACGAATATAGTTTTATTATATCTTATCTTATAACGACCATGGCAGTAGTACAGGTAGCACCCCGCAGGGTACCCGCGGGGTAATAAATAATCGGTGGTTTATTTTTTGTATGTAAAATAATACAAAATTCGTCTTATTAAATATACAAATCACATACTTCTTTATCATAATTCAAACAGCGTAACAATAACTTACACCTAATATAGTATAATATTATTCTAAAATGTTGTATAAATAAATAAATACTGAGCATTTCATCGCAGCGCGCGCCCGCGCAGCCGCAGCCGCTGCCTGCTTATTGTTTCGCTTGCAGTCGTCCCACTCGCAGGTAATCTATTACATCTAATCTCTACACTTACGCAACACGTGTCATGGACATTAATACTGTACAAAATATTTTCATTATTTGTCTGTATAAATTACTTAACTAAATTATAGCGTATCTATTACTCGTATATCGACAAGTTGCGTCCGACACCACCATAGATAAATAGTACTACGTCAGAGCAGACCGGCACTGGAATAACTTGGACGCGGTCAGCGCGCATCAGAGAAGAGGAAGCATCACGCCTTTAAATTAAGACTCAGCGCGGCTCAGGCCGCGCGGGGAAGGAAACGGTCTCCTCTATCTATCTCGCCCTGACATACGTAATTTGTCACTCTTTCTCTCCGTTGCTGATCTGTTTTACTAAATTCTATTTGTAGGTATGGCCACCACAGTCTGCGGGACCGCCTGGCTGAGCGTGGGCCGGCCCCGGCGGGACGGCGGACTAGACACTAGACTACGACCCGACCCCCGCGACGTCACATCAGTCTTGCGGTTTGGGGCGCGCGGGCGCGGGCTCGGGCTCGGGCTCGTCCGGCGGCGCCTCGCCCTCCGCCGCCGACGGGATGGTGTGCAGCAGGCGCGGCGGCGGCAGCGCGCCCGGCGGCGACAGCGGCGGCTCCTCGCCCGACACGGCCGGCTGGCGCGTCAGCCGGGGCCGCGCCGCGCCCGCCGCGCTGCCGCCCGAGCGCGTCGTGCGCCACGTGCCCGTGGACGCGGTCGCGTTGCTGCCCGACGAGTCGTTGCGCGACGACGACAGGTTGGAGTCCTGCGACGTCTTGCGCGCCACCAGCCACGAGGCGGCGCGCCGCGGCGGCGGCGGCGCCCGCCCGCACGCGCGCCACGAGTCCGAGCGCGACGACGAGAACTCCACCGACGACGAGACCGAGCCCGCGCGCGCCGGCGCCGCGCCCGTGTTGGTGCGCGTGCGCGGCGCCGGCGGCGCGGCGGGCGCGCGCGCAGGCCGGCCGCAGGCGCGCAGCCAGCGCAGCAGCCGGCGCGGGCCGCGGGGCGCGGGCGGCGGCGCGGCCGGCAGCAGGCGGCGGCACGCGCACGCGCACGCCGGCCCGTGCGGCCCGCGCGACGAGCGCTCCGCCAGGCTGTTGGTGTTGGCGGGCGTCTGCCGGTTGCTGAAGTTGGACGAGTGCCGGCAGCGGCCGATGCCGCGCGTCACGCGCGACTCCTCGATGGCCTTGCACACGAGCGCGCAGTCCTTCTTGAACTGCTTGGTGAGGATGGCGTACAGGAAGGGGTTGCAGCACGAGTTGAGCGGCAGCACGAACACCGTGAACACCTTGGCCTCCTCGAGCGAAACCAGCTGCGCCCCGAACGCGGCCGTCAGCGCGAAGAAGGCGATGGGCGACCAGCACAGGAAGTCGGTGAACACGAGCAGCGCCATGCGCTTGGCGATGCGCGAGTCGTTGCTGTTCCAGGCCTGGCTGCCGCGGATGGCGCAGTACATCTTGAGGTAGCAGCCGAGCAGCACCAGGAAGGCGCCGCCGTTGACGGCCAGCAGCGCGACCACGTAGCCGAGCGCCGCCGGCGTCTCCGTCTCGAACGGCAGGCACACCGCGAACTTGCGGTAGTCGGACACGCCGAGCAGCGGCAGCGCCGCCGCCGCCAGCGAGAAGGCCCAGCCCGCGCCCATCACGGCGGCCGCGTGCCGCAGCGACAGGCGCTTGTTGAGGTGCATGGCGTGCGTGATGGCGTAGTTGCGCTCCAGCGTGATCACCGCCAGCGTGTACACCGACAGCTCCGACGACAGCACGCCCAGGAAGCCCGCCAGGCGGCAGGCGCCCGACATCTGCCACGCCACGCCGTGCTCGCGGAACTCGCCCAGCGTGCCCGCGTCCACCACCGCCAGGAACCCTGCGACAGCCCGCCTCGTCAGCCACGCGTCACACGCCGCGCACGCCCACGCGCCCGCGCACTCACCCAGGTACACGCCCATGAAGAAGTCCGCGGCGGCCAGGTTGGTGACGAGGAAGCGCGGCACGTCGATGCGGCTGCGGCTGAACACCAGCACGAACACCACCGTGCCGTTGCCCAGCAGCGCCAGCAGGAACACGGCCCACACGCCGCAGCGCAGCGTCCACCAGTCGAACAGGTCCACGCACGGCAGGAACGGGCCTGCAACACGCGCACCGTCAGCACCGGCAGGGCGGCGGCGGAGGCGCCGGGAGCGCGACTCACCCGGCAGCGGCAGGCAGCGCACGCGGCGGGCGGCGGCGCGCGCGGCCCGGCGCCCGCCCGCGCCCCACGCCGACAGCGCCTTGCGCAGCCACATGTCGCCGGCGCTCGACGAGTTCACTGCCGACGTTAACGTTCATTATTTACCTCGATTAGCGGGTCAAAGATCCGGTCAAAGAGCAGTGAACACTGACGGTAGTTGGCCCAGAAGTCGGTGGTGTTGGCCCAGCGCTGCAGGTCGACGTGCGGCGGCAGCGCCAGCACCTCGTCGCTGAAGCCGCCCTCGTCGTCGTCCGGGGCGCCCGCGCCGCCCGCCGCGCCCCAGCCGCCGTCCTCCGCCGCCACCAGCGGCATGTACTCGCAGCAGTGGTACGCGTACGACAGCACCAGCGTCTGTCGACACGTGAGGAGGGCTCTCTTACGACGCATGCGCATCCACCGACACGAGTTTCAGACTACACTCAAGTAGCTAAAGAAGAACCGTTCCAATTGTGAACAACATGTTGTTCTCGGTGCAAGGTTGTAATCAAATATTTTGATTAATTTTGTTTCGTATAGATATTTATTGAAAATGTCAATCATACGATCAATTTCTAAACGACACTGAAAATAAGAACACAGAAAAATCTAAAAAGTACAGCTATGGCCGGGAATCGAACCCGCTACACCACCCATATCAGTTTATTTTATCAATTATCAGCATTATTATCTATTTTTTTGTTTATTTTTTTAATTTAATTTCTGACAGTATAACCGTAAAAGTAAACATAAAAATCAAGAAGTATAATTCTTGTTTCTTTTGATAGTATCTATGATAAATGTCAGACGCGACTTGGGTGAGGCCACCCGAAATTGTCACGAATCTAGAGAGAACGCTGTGTCTAGGCAATAAATTAAGATAGAGACCGAGTAGAGCATACCTCGATGCGCGGGAACACGTGCGGCGGGTGGAAGTGCGTGAGGCTCGGGTTGTTGTGCGCGCGCAGCCGGCGCAGGCGCTGCAGCCCCGCGCCCGGCAGCAGCGGGAACACGTTGTTGCCCACGTTCCTACACACAAATGTAAAACGTTGCACACATGCATGCGTTGTCGGATATTTACGTTACGACCGACACATTATTCCATCCGCATGGCCACCTTCGCTGCGGGGTGCTTTCATGACGCATTATGTGCACGACAGGCGCGCGCTCTATCTTAGGGCACATCTTCGTTTACCATTTAAGCCTATTTTGCATTTTATAAAAGTTTTTTACATGTTTTATTGTTTTGGGCAGTCTCCGATCCTTAGCACAAAATATGACGAGTTGGTGCTCAAAAGTTGCCTCGGCAAACACGCTATCAGTTGCGAAGTGCGGTCTTACCTACTTTGATTTACGTTTGTTGGCTTGACGTTCCTGAGTAGCTGTAGTTTAATCGGTTCCTTATTGTTCCGAGAAGAGATGAAGCAGTTCTTTATGCTTAAAAACTCGGCTTTATCCAGTAATGTTTATGGGTAACATTTTTGAGCAAATTTTAAGGCTAAGCACTAGAATCGTTGGTTAAAATCTGTCGCTATACTTTCATAATACGTTTTGAACCTGGACATAATTTTTTTTTTATTGGCCTATTCAGTAGGTATAGACCTTATTGCTTGTGGCATAAAGGTGTAGGTACCTATAGATGTTTTTAACGTCTTGGTAACGTGCATATATTTATTGCCCTTGACTGTACCTACTATGATTAAAAGAAAATGTATAAATAAAATGTTATTTTTTTTTTACTAAACTTACAAATCTTCCAAGTTGGATATAGGAACAAACGCCTCGATGTCGATGTGCTCGATTTCGTTATTTTCGAGGTCTCTGAAATGAAAATTAACTAGTACTAATCGTATTGGAAATGAAAATAAAACTAATTATTTTGCTGAATAGCGTCTCACATTACAGTTCACGGGTGAATTTCAAAACCAAGTTTTCTGACTGTCCCACGCTACCAAAAAAAAAACTATGACATATATGTACCAAAAAAAAAAATGATCGTGTTGTTTGCAATCATTTATGACGAGGCAAAGCCTTGAATAAATGATGATGAGCTACCAATCCCCGAAAAAAAATATTGAAAGTTCGAAAATCCACGATTAGCATAGCTGTGAGGTATGTCACACGCCAAGTTTAGCTCAGAAAAATGAATACAACTTCGTCTATAATTGTCGTAATTTATTTCTGTAAAAAGCATTTTAAAGAGCTCTTCTTGGTCTATATTATAAAACAAAAAACAATGCAAAAATCTCGTAATTTAAAAATACAGGGATAGGAATGTGTTTGTCCCGCGCGAGAGCGTCTTTCGATGACTCGCAAATACCTGCTGGTTACTGATTGGTTGAGCTATGTAACGCCATTTTTAAGTTATTACGTCGAAGACATGCTAGCTTGCGTTCGATTACCGAGCAAAGCAGACGCGTAGTCTGCGCTGTGATTTTTAAAAATAGGTAAGTTTGTGACACGATACTTTTGGTCAGCCTATAAGGTAATTTGTGTGGCTAGTAAATATTGCATGTTCAACTACTTTATCGATATGTCTATTTAAGTGTTTTATAGTTTAGAACATCGAGAATGAACAGTCCTATTGTCATTTACTTAAAGCTTATACTTTCGACAGAAAAAAATAAATACACTTTTGCCGTAATTTGTGTGGCGTAATTTGTGTGTCACTTTTGCCCACGCAAATTACAAACGCGCCACACAAATTACATTTTATGTCTTATTTCAATAAAATGAGCATTTTATGATGGTTAATAACACTTGTATCTTTAAAAAAACAACGTAAATACAATTACAATACTTTCTACTATTTTACGTTGTATTTTTTAATTTATTATTTTTGAATAACTTACGTTTCTATGATACTGTTTAATTTTGTAATTGACGTTTAGTTTAATTACAACTTGCTTTTAGTTCCTGATTTATACCTTTTCTGTTTAAGGTATTTCAAAATGCGTCAAAAAAAAGAAGATAGACTCGAGAAAAAGAAATTGGCGGAGAGAAAAAGGAGACAGAAAATTTAAAACGATGCAGAAAATTATGAAAAATATAAAAGAGAAAAAAGAGAGAAATATCATCAAATGAAAAGAGAGAGAAAAATTCAAATGACTGTTGAATTAGTCCGTAGAAACGCAGTGTGATTTTTAATTTTTTTTTTATTAAGACTGATTTGTTTAGAAAGTGTCATTTTCTGTTTTTATGAATAAATCGGAAAATCAAAAAGTTTAGTTTTATTTAGCAAATTGATAGTAAAAAATTAAAAATGTAATTTGCGTGGCAACAATGTAATTTGTGTGGCATGAATTTTTTCGCCATCGAATTTTAGCTAAACTATTCAACACAGAAGAGTGCCTCTTTTTGCGTTTTGTTCATCATTCCAATCTCTACCATAATCTATTATCAAAATATAAAATAAAAGAAAAAAAAAACGCGCCACGAAAATTACCAAAAAACGTCCCGTTCAGAAATTCACCCTCACATAAGACTGTCAAGATTATAATGTAGTTAAATACATAATGGTAATGGCCTTTCAAGCAGAAGATCGTGGAAGGCATCTTAGAGTTTATCGGCATGTTATCTCTGAAATTTCATTTGTACCTAATTTACTTACCAAGAGATTTTCGATGAAGGAGAACACCGCGAGGTAACTGTAGATGCATACAGTCAGTGGAAACCGATTTCGAATGATTCTATGGCATAAACTTAGTCCCTAAATGGTTTTTTGTTAGGGAATTGACAGCTGCAGTGTGTGGTGTGTGCGCGTGTGTACGTACAGCGTGCGCAGCGCGGGCGCGTGCGCGAAGGCCCCTTGCGGCAGGCGGCGCACGCGGTTGCCGGCCAGCAGCAGGTCCTGCAGCGCGCGCAGCCCCAGCAGCGCCGGCGCCGCCACCACCGAGATGCGGTTCCACGACAGGTCCCTGCGCCACCAGGGAGTGTTACCTCTGTGCACGGCAGTCACACACGACAGACGGGGCGCAGCTCGTTTATAACGATAATGCGCACACGTAGCGCAGCAATAGGGTACGGGCGAATGACACTACGGGCCACTAGCTCCCACTGCCAGGGCTTAGAGCACGCAAGAGCCATTGATGCAAACCTTTTTTACATTAAGAAAATACTGTCGTCTCATGAATTGGCCGCGGACCTCAGACTTGAAAGTTACGCCACCGCTTCCGTGACGTCCACTAGGCTCTTTGGATCCCCTCTTTATAATATTTGTATCTTGGGCATCCAAATAGTTGAGCCTAAGTCGACGTCACGTCCAGTCCACATTCGGTGACGCGTCGTTGTCCGACACGAAAAGAGCCACGTCACGTCTGCCGCGACCTTTCCTTATTCGGGTGCACGCACCGAACAAAGTGCGGGCGCGCGATCGATCCCTCGCCGCCCGCCGGCGTGCACTCCGCTACAGACACGTCATTACAGTTTTCACCTTGTTTCATTGCAATAACTTGAGACATGCCACTCCTCACATATCTGTGTAGATCCGTCCGACCGGTTCAAAATTCTAATTAATTTTGCAACTAAATCATTGGAATTTGTTTTGAGCATTTATAAAAGTTTTTTAAATAGTTAGTTACGTAATTACCACTGAATCTCAAATGATTCTGTCCAGTCCAAGCAAGACAAACGAGCAAGAAGCCCGGTTTTTGGAAGCACAACACATAAGGTGCCTATACCTACTCGCTACTCGAAAGTGTATGAAAGTGGCAAGAAAATGTACCTACTGAATTTAAAATACGAGTACCTAATGTTTAAAGCTCTAATTTAATATTGACAGATAATTTTATATAATCCATAGTGCAGTTTTGTAGCAACATACGTAAATTGCGGACCGGGAGACGAGCTGTGGGAAGGGCTCCAACAAGATGGAGCGACGACCTGTAGGCTTATTGTCTAACTCGCTCGCAACCGCCATCGTGTTTAATTTGACAGTTCTTTCAGATGCCAATTGTCAGCCCATACGTGAACTGTCAAAATGAACACGATGGCGATTGCGAGCGAGTTACACAATAACCCTACGGATCAGGATCGCAGGTAGCGGTGGACGCGGAAGGCACAGGACCGGTCTGAGTGGAGAGCCTTGGGGGGAGGCCTTTGTCCAGCAGTGGACGTCTTTCGGCTGACATTATGAGGATATTATAGATAGATGATTGTCATTGTCACCTTCGAAAACTGGGTACTTGGTCTTTCAAAAATCGTCCACTTGCGCCTACATTATCTCACAAACAAGTTTGTAAAACTTGTCATAAACGTAAGTAAGGACATACAACTTCTACAAGCGTAGTTCAAGCACTTGTTTGGTAGCCATCGCATCCCGAAGGCTTCACGCGCAATACTAAGACCTAAATGCGCTATACCTACTAGTGCGTGGACTCACATCGCAGCACATAACTACCCACCCACATGCAAGGATCTAATGTACCCAACATCCACAGTGCTCTACTCCGTCAGATTGCAACATACTTTAAATCAGGTCAGCGTGTTTATTTCAGTAAAGCAATTTCTCAAAATGCAAGCTCAAAGATAAAAGAGAAGTCAAACGCGAGTTATTTTATTTGCGACGAAGTTGGTCGTCCTTATTAATGCTTTCTTATTCTTGCCATGTTTACTGCTAGATTCAATTGGATTTGGATGCTATGACGCACAAAAGGTTAGAAAGTATGTTGGCACTGAAATACAATGCTTGCAAATAAACAAATAAGCCATGTTTTTTCATGGCGAGAGTTTGTCTGCGTTGTATTTGCATTGCGTGTGTGTGTTGGCGCGCGGCGCGGCGTTCCCGGCATTCCGCTCCATATACATACATAAACCTTTTCATTGAATTTAATGGTGTGTGAAGTTTTGTTGAATTGTCTTTTATGAGCAACATTCGGAGGATTTAGCGGCCGCATAATGAGCGGCGTCGCCGGGAACCGCCGTAACGCGCGCTTAATGACCGGCCCGGCCGCCGGCCGCGACCGCGGTGCCGGTGTGTGGGTGTACAGTAACAGTAGAGAGTATGTCGCACTTACAGCACGCGCAGCTCGGAGCATTCGTGCAGGTCGGGGATCTCCTCCAGCTCGTTGGACTGCACGGCGCTGCACACAAACAGACACGTCAGCCCGAGGCAAAGCCCCTCCGCCAAGCCCGGGCGATATATAGCGCGGTTATAGTGACAATTGTGTGCCGAATAACATTATAAACCGATATCGTGCGCTCGGGTAAGTGAGTCGAGTTAACAAAAAGCCGACAAATTGAGAGCTCGGCGCCCGGCGAGGTGTCGGCGGCTATTAGCGCGACACCGCACCACTCAATATGCAAATGGTCCGCCGGGGCCGCGGCGGGATTATCCGCGGAACCTTGTCAAAGCGAACGGCGATGCACCGCTTTCAGGGGATTTGCCGCAGACTGGATTAGTCGAACTCCCTTTTTTGTCGAAAGAAGCTAAATTAATAACGTGCGCTGCGCGCGACCGGCCAAGGGAGCCGTTACATCATGACCGGTCAAAATGATCTCGCATCTATATCTGAATGAATCTTTTTGAATTGTAAACCAGAAAGTGATGACCACGACCCTCAGACATGAGGCACCGACTGTAGTAGTACCTAGTAGTTTCTAAATATAAGTAATCATCAATATTAGTAGTATAGGTAAGAGGTAAAATGTGGTGTGGCGTGAGGTAGTGTTTGTGTGGGCTCACAGGATGCGCAGGCGCGGCGCGTGGCGGCACAGGTCGGGCGGCAGGCGCGCCAGCCGCGCGCGGTCGGCGCGCAGCGTGTGCAGCCGCGCCGCGCCCTCCAGCGACGGCAGCGCGCGCAGCCCGCGCGCGTCCGACAGCACCCTGCAACACGCAACACCACCCGCACGCTGCAGCTCACACCAACGACAGCTGTTCTGTCCCTCGCCCCTCGCCCCTCGCCTGGCGAGAGCCAAAATACGCGGAGTTAGGTTCGGTTCACATCGAGACGCTATACGGACACCGACTGGATCCGAATGGAGGACACGAGAATAATACGAGTATGAAGGGACAAGTACAATGTCAAAAATTTTAAAAACGAAAATATTCTTGAGCTTCAAATGAACAGAATTTGATAAAATTGACGTAGGAACACTAACCCATCTTCTATACATATATATATAGCCCCTTTTATTCCGATTCGCTACAATTTCTGTACACTGTGTAGTTTTTTTTATATATAAATTATCGCGTGATTCGGCGTGCCTCATGGCATAGGCCTCCTTCATTTATTGGAGGGTTTGGGCTATAGTTCCCACGCGGGCCCAGTGCGGATTAGGAACTTCGCACACACCATTGAATTGCTTCGCAGATGTGTACCTACAGGTTTCCTCACGATGTTTTCCTTCACCGAAAAGCTCATGGCAAATTTCAAAATGTCATTTCGAAAATAAATTTCGTTAAACTTAGAAGTCTCAGAGCACCCAGGATCCAGACCCACGACCCTCTGCTTGAGAGGCCACGGGTCAAACCACTAGGCTGCCACGGCTTTTTTATGTTCTTTTTTTCTTCTATACCTACATATTAATATACCTAATACAATAAAGCTGAAGAGGTTCGAAAGTCGGGGCAGATGTTCGAAAAAAAGTTGTCTGAGGATACTAAGAATTAATAACGGAACACGTTCCAACAGTTTTTAAATTTTTGTCAGTTTATCTGTTTGTCTGTATATTTACGGGCGCATCACGTAAAAACGGCTGAACGGATTGTAATAACTTTACTAATCTGTCATTCCCGGCCAGGTTATAGTAAGCTACTTTTTATCCCGGAACATTGCATAGCTTCCGCGGGATAGCGACAAACGTCAATTGCTAATTCTACGCGGACGAAGTCGCGGGCAGTAGCTAGTTTCGAATAAATAAAGCCACCAGCTGCAACTGTCGCGGCCAACACGGCGCGCCGTGCTGTGCACGTCACTCACAGGGCTTTCAGGCTGGTCCGTAGCTCTGGGGCATTGACCCCGGCCACAAGTCATCCCACAGAGCAGTCGCGCCGAACCAGGCCAGCCCGAGGCACGCACGTAAGCATAAGGCTTTCGGGGACATCTGACTAGTAGGCTTATTGTCCAACTCGCTCGCAATCGCCATCGTGTTCATTGTGACAGTTCACGTACGGGCTGACAATTGGCATCGGAATCAGCTAGCTGTCACATTCATACGAGAACTGTCAAAATGAACATGATGGCGATTGCGTGGGAGTTAGACAATAAGCCTACAGGTCGCGTCGATGATGAAAATTGTAGTTTGAAAAAATACGTCAATTATTCACTTGTAGCACACACTATAGCAAACTAGACACAGGCAATTTATCACGTCGAAAACAAACCGAAATTAAATTATATCTCAGCACCACAGCAAGTTATTGGCAGAGCTTCAAGTAAACTGTATCAAATGTGTATAAAGATTTGCATTCCCATTCGCCACACGCATACGCAAACAGCGATGATGCGAAGAGGATAAAGCCATAACAGATTTTGTCTATGGCACGTAAAATTTAAGAGCGGCCTCGCGTTGACGCGTCCCCGGTCGGGAGCGTAACGCGCCGCGGGCGATGTAAATAATGCAGTAAAAGGACGATCCGAATTGCGTAACCGATCTGTCGGCGCTTTACGACGCGCGCGGCGCGGCGGGCTGCGGGCTGCGGGCTGCGGCGCGACGCCACCAGCCTAATTTATGTGGTGCCCCGGCCTAATGGGCTTGTTTGCGTCCGGTCCGGCCGCGTCCGGCTCCGGGGCGATCGCGATATTCTGCGGCGCGACATCGCCATGTCACCACTCGCTCCGAATAATGATCGTTGTAAAGTTTTACGCGTCCAGTCTTCGTCTTTTGTGTATCAGCCGCAGCGGTGGAGCTTACAGCGAATCGTTATTCCGCTCTATTAAATATCGAGCGCTGGTGTAGGTCTCGGCACCCGCGCGGCGCCTCAGACTCCCGCCCCGGCAGAACCCTATCGACTAGCTAAACTCAAGAAGGTCAAAGTTTGGAGTTCTGACGCTGACGAGGCAAGTCAGGACCCTCGCCGCGTTTCCGGAGATACGCGTGGGTTATTGCTTTATTTCCGGGGTTGGAACGCAAACAACTGACAGTAGGGCGATGTAGCGACCGATTTTTTTATTTCAGACATAGTCACATAAATTTTCTCCCTCAGTAAGATGGAAGCACTCCAACTTTAATGGAGTGCCATGAAACGGCGGCCGGCACTTACTGGTTATGCGAGCTGGCCGGTGCCACGGGCATTCCACTGCTTTTATTGGTCGCAAACACATTTATTTGCACTAACTGTGATCGATGTCCATAACATGAGTAAGTAACTCGGTCCAATAACAATAAAAACTTGCTGTTACTGTCGCCAACAGAAACGAGTCTTATCGTAACGTAACGAGTGCTCAATTTAGTTGAAGACGGTTATTTTCGGCACAGAACAACTTACATTTCACTAATTTTAATGCTGTGTCGCATGATTTCGATGTTCTGCAACTGGTAGTATGACTATTATCACTGCATAGTATAAAACAAAGTCGCTTTACGCCGTCCCTATGTATGCTTAAATCTTTAAAATTACGCAATGGATTTTGATGCGTTTTTTTTAATAGACATTCAAGAGTTCAAGAGGAAGGTTTCGACGAAGCCGCGGGCAGAATCATATAAAACAAATATATTATAAATAGGTATATATTCGTTCGGTTCGCTATCACCGTTTGTCCCGTGGAGAGTAATTTAATACAGCTGGTGAAATAATCAGTTCACAAAGTATTTTCTATTTAGCCCTGAAGGCCGGCAACGCATTTGCAATCCTCTGATGTTGCGGGTCTCTATGAGCGGGGGTGCTCATTGACAGCCAGGTGACGTCACCCACTTGTTCGTTACCTTGAGTTATGAAAAGAACTTAACATGGTTGCGCTGATTTAAACAGGACACGATCGAGACCTAAAATAAAACGGTCGACTAATGTGCGAATGGCGCGTCGTGATGTGTCGGTCACTGTGTGGGTTGTGTGTGAGTGTGTGTGTAGTACTCACAGCGTAGTAAGCGCGGGCAGGTGTCGCAGCGCGTGCGCGTGCAGGCGCGAGCAGGGGTTGTCCCGCAAGTCCAGCCGCGCCAGCCTCGCGTTCCGCCGCAGAGCGCCCGCGCCCGCCCACTCCACGCGGTTGCTGGCCAGCGACCTGCCAACGGGACCAGTGTAACTACACGCAGCCAGCGTCACGCACCACCGCCGGCTCCGCGAGGCGCACTCACAGGTCCTGCAGCGCCGGCAGCAGCTGCACGCCGGCCGGCAGCTCCGTCAGCAGGTTCTCCTCCAGCCGCCTGCACGCACACAAACACATTACTATTCACATATACTGTTGCGTGTGAACCTGCGGACGCCGGAGCGTCTTCACGCAGGTGCTTAAGACGCAGGACCTTTAATAAACAACGAGGTCAGGAAGCACGTTATTTAAATTCTGGAAGTTAATTCCCGGCGGGCTCGCGGCGACCGCGCGGGCGGGCGGCATTGTAATCGCCGTGATGAACGACTTTATTATTCGGCCGCTACTATCTAGACTATTACTTTATTATTTGGTGGTAGTAAAACAGGAAAGCGTCTAGCAGTTTTTACGCTATCGCGTTCTTTATGCCGTGCAGCTCAGGAGATGTGAATCTTAATGGGCTCGCCGGCAGGAGCTGCCGCTGTCACTGCTGTCAGTCACTCGTGTCACACAAACACACCGACGAACAAATACAACGGGTCACTTTCATACACAGTTTGCCAACTGCAACTACAACAGCGCGGATTATATCTACTAAGAAAAAGTTGAAAGAGGTTAAGATGTCAAGGATTGGGCTTTCATCTTACTTTTATGAAAACCAGTCGAAACTTCCGGAAGTGCTTTACTTTCAAATCTAAATGTAACGCGTTAAGTTGCAGTTCATTGGTACCGGATTAATGAGGGCTAAAGCTCCGCAGCGGGCGCTTAATCCGCGGCCGGCAATTATTTACACACCTACTCGGCCCCGACGCCGGCGGTTCAAGTGCTTTTCGGACTGACAAATGACTGATCATTTGCTGAGGTCAACGGCTTTTCTAGGTATCCGTTAATTAAAAACTTGGCAACGTGAACAAACGACGCCGCCGGCGCCGGGACGCGCCGCTGGTTCGTCTCCGTGTGACACCTCCGATTCATTAAAAACTTGTGATTTAGGTTAATAACGCCTGTTAGGTAACCCGAGTGCCGTGTCCAAATAAATTGATCTAACAATCCTGCCGCGTGAGCGTGTTCATTCGGTTTGAGTTAACTAACAAAGAAGAAGACATTGTTTACACATTTAATTGCCAGGATTATAAGACAGAAAAATACTGTTTCACCAAGCAGTATTTTAATTAGTTACTTAATGAAAATTGCAAATTTATACCTTATCTAAAGCCAGCCGAAACAAATTTACATAAAATAAGCTAATTATGTCTACGCTGAACATTTCGCTTAGGAGAAACAATGACAAAGGATTTGTCGTGTTCGAATCCAAATATTGTTAGCTTTAGCTGGATCTAATCTAAATGTTTGTACTTAATGTACGCAAGAATAAAAGTAGACAATGTAGGGCGGGTACTCACAGCAGCTGCAGCGCCGGCACCGCGGCGAAGGCGCGCTCGTCCACGTGCGAGATGCGGTTGCGGCGCAGCACCCTGCACACACACGCACAGTCACCATCACCACACACCTCACCCACACCACACCATGCGCCACGGCCTGTTCATCTCGTAGGCTACGTGTTCTAGAGTTCAGTAAAGTTGGTGTTTTAACTTGGATTTGATAGGTATTTAATGGCCTTTAGACCCCCAGCGAAACACACAGCCGACGGCTACAATGTAGTTGCGACCTATTATGATACGACACGATTGCCCAGAAACTAATGTAATTGCCAACATCACTGAACAGTAATTGCCCAGAAACTTAAAATCATGAATAAAAGTCTGATCTGACTTTAAACATAAATAAACATTAGATATAAACTTAATAGTCCTCAATGAGTTAAAAGAGATCTCGTTTAGCTTTCATGTCTGCATCAAATAATTATTTTGCTGATGATGATGATGAGTTGGAGTCGCCAGAGCCAGACTCTTCTACCAAATAAAGACGATGGCATCAAAATAAATTCATAGTGCATTGTTGCTATTGCCCGGGAAATAACTATAGATATTAACATAATTGGCAATTAAACAATGGCGGGCTGTAACTAAACATATTAAAATTTTGGTTCAGTGGTTGCCCTCAGCAAAAATGCGCGTTAAGATTCAAAATTTAACACGTAATTTACATCAAATCTGCGAAAATACTATTTATTTTATCACATTCATGTAAGTAATAAGAGCAGAATTTCAAATCACTAATATCAAAAAATAATCTTCAAGCAAATATTATTACCTGTTTGAGTACCTAACATGCGTGCACCCATGTAGACAAAATCCCCCCTTACTACCTTTTTAAGTGTTGCCAATCGTCAATTTTAAATCCATTGTAATATTAATTACAGACCGAGCTAGCAAATTGTAATCCAGCTAGAATGATACGAAGCTAACATCTGGCAGTGCTTGGCTTAAAGTGGGCAATCATATCGTGTGCACCCTCTAAGTGAGACCTAAGTATACTTTAAACGACAGTTGGGAATAGGCCCCGTTTGGGCAGCAGCGCCCCTGAACGAGGAAAGCCCTCCTTAGCTGAAGGCTCTATGAATAATGAAAATGCTCCAGGTTTATACCATCGTTAAATTCGCAAAACCGAAACTTTTTATTTAACCATCTCTAAGCGAGAGATTTATAATAAAACTTTAACACCGTCATAAACCGCCCGCGGCCGTTAATGCCAACTTATAACGTTTTAAATGTGTCGAGTGGTCGTAATATGAAAGCGATAACTCGGGACAGTAACGGGCGGCAGAACAGAAGCTTGTGCAAGACGTTAGCGGCCGGAAGAGTCCCGGCGCGAGACGCCATTATGCTAATGCGGGCGATAAACGGAGCGTGTGCGGCGGCTCGCGGGCACGACACGGCACGCGGCACGCGGCACACGGTGCCAGCACCGGCAGCGGCAGCGATGCCGCCCCCCCGCCGCGCGGCAGCCGCGAGATTAATGTCCTCGGACGCAATACACGCCGGCGACAATATCGCGGCAGCCATCCATCGCGCCGGCCCCAGAGCGCGGCGGAGGGTTGCGCCCGACGCGTTCCCGACACCAGAGTCAAAAACGTAGGAACTAATTTAGGTAAATACTAGATTTTTGCCAAGAAGCTTTTAAGAAATGGTGACATTTACACGGGTGGGCGGTTCAATGCCAAATTCTGGCGTCAGGGTCACTTCCTTCTTCGATTAAGGATTAATTGAAAATCCGTGTCATCCGGCCCGCCGTTGATAGAGGAAGGGCCATCTGGCAGCATTCAATACGTCGGTATCGATTTCATTAGGTCGGCGTTGAGCAGGGTCGGCATCATCTCGCACGCCGCCGCATTAATCGTGAGCGACGTTTTCTAGTTCAAGGGTGCCGGAGCCCGCGCCGCAGCCCCGAGCCGTCCCTCGCTAATGCCCCCGCCCGCTACTTATCCCGCGTGCATCCGATTAAACAATGTCCAAGCAATTTGTTACGACCGTATTACAAATTACAATATGGAAACTAGTTGTGCAAAACGTGTACCTACCTACTGTAATATCTGTACATAGTTAAAGTCATAGCGCGCGTTATCTATAGGCACGAGTATCAGAGGAGGTAGTATAGTTGTCTGCAAGCAACTACGCAGTAACATTATAAGAATTCTACAATAGTATAATCGATGTCGAAATTGACTTCTTTTGTTAAAAAGATTAGTCTTTCACCTTGAATCACTCGGAGGAGTCAGTAACAATGATAAAGAACGACCCACTTTAAGTACCGTATTAAGGCGTATTTCGGTAGAGCGCTGTAAGGCGGGCTGGTGTGTCTACGTGCTCGACTGTCGTCACGCAGCGACTGTACGCCGCGCGCACAATAATAATAAACCGGCAGCAAACTATCATCCCTAGCTTCTGAGGGATTATCGCGGCTGAGATCTTAATAGCGGCGATGCGGCCGGCGGCCGGAATATTAATGCTGCGACGTCGCGGTGGTCGATACCAGACGTACTCGCACTGACTCCGCGCGCGCTCGCTGCTTGACCCGCAGCACCCGAGCGCATCCCAAGGCCGACCATGGACTGTTCCCGCTCTAGAGTTCCTCAAGCCATGTCGCCGCACGTCACCCGCATAGTGATCAGTCTGAGCCGGTTTCCTTACGGGCAGAGCGGCGCTCGCGACCCGGAAGAAAGCACCGAACTCTCGAGTCGACTCATCATGCGCGTCACCACCGCGAGGCGCGCGCGCGCGGCGGCCGGGCCGCGGCGACGAGCGCAGGAGTGCGCCGGCTTCGTTAATGGAGTCAATGTCGCTCGCGAATCGTTTGTATCAATCAGGCGACGGATGAATAAGCGCGCAGGCTGCCCTCGCGCAGCGCGCGCGGGGCGGGGCGGGGCGGGGCGGGGCGCGGGGCACTCGCTCGCCTTCACCGGCTGCTCGCTCCGCTATCAGCCCGACCGCCGCCATCTATTTGCTGGTCGATTACTTCTGCCTCGTCGCGGGCCCGGCGTGACAGCAGGAGGCTGTATTAATTGAGAGCGAGCCGAGGGGCCTCTCGCGGCGGGATGTGATCCATGGAGACAAAGTACTACTTCAACGTTCTATTATTTTGGGCTACCGGCTTTCGAATGAGTAGGACGTTTTCTCTTCCTAAACTATAAATAAATGTGTATAATTGGCTTTAATGTTACTACTATCATTAACTCATTCTGTAATTTATAGCTGTTGGATCTCCGAAAATAAATAAATAAATAAAAGTACAAACAAATTGCCAAAATAAAAAAATATCGCATCAAGTTCAATGAACTATTATTGCTAGCGCGGTAGTTACAACTCACTGAGCGAGTTACGTGTAGTGTGCATGGGATACGCGCTTATAAAGTTAAGAGCGAGTGTGACACTCAACTATTGTAATTTTAGGAATGTGAAACGATCACTGATTGATATTTAAGTTGAATCACTACCAATGTACAGACAGCAATAACTACACAACACAATTACTCATTTTAAATAATTGTAGGTATATGTCTGGCAAATAAGCATTTCTTAACTCTATTAAATAGTATTACCTAGTTAAGTGTAGTGGTTGTAAATTCCTATTAACAGCGGTTGTTTTTGTTTCAAGCAGTCTATTTAAGGTTAAGTCGAGCAACAGGAAGCGCGTGGGAGGTCATTCCGTGGATCATTAGGTGCAATAACATCGACTCGGACGCGAACAAACAAATAACGTCATCTCGCGGAGCGGGCGGAGCCGCGCGGCGCGCCGAGGCCGCGGCCGCGCCAACAGGCCTAACAGGTCAAAAGGCAAATAGGAAAATGGTTTCTCTAACGATTCTAAACTAAATTAAATAAGTGGTAAACGTAAGGTGTTTGTAACTTGTAATGTAGGGTTATTGCGTTTAGCTGTGCAAGATCTTGCGGCAGCAGAACGGCGCTGCGGAGCGGGGGGCGAAGTATGACGCGACAGCGCTGTGCGCGCAAGCCGTCTGGCTGACGACTTGTACGCGGCGGCTGGCTGGCACGCCGGACTGCACCCGGCGCCCGCAGCGCATGCTCTACCACCGCGAGAGACTCTGTGTGTGTGTGTCGGTGTGTGTGTCCTCACAGCGAGCGCAGCTCCGGCAGCGGCGGCAGCGCGTCGGCGCCCAGCTCCGAGATCAGGTTGCCCTCCAGGTTGCTGCGGACAAGCACACGCATCAGTAGCGCAGGCGCAGCGAGTTCATGCAACACAAACATAACAGTATAAAAGGTAAGCATCTTTCGACAAAAAAAATTGCAAGCAATTACACTTTTGATTATCCGGTGGTTTTTTATCAGTTCTTGCGTGTGGAAGGACTTTGCACAAGGTCCGTCTGGAACTCCCTAACCCTGCCGCCAAGTGTAGTATTGCGCTGTTGTGTTGCGGGTGTTCATGGGCGATGTTGCTCACTTAACTATCAGGTGACCCACTTGATCATTTATTGCCCTATCACATAAAAAGTTTCTACGAGGAAATTGAATGTAAAACTGCGTAGGTAAACTATTTGCAACATAATTGGCATGAAGCGCATCCAGCCGAGCCGGGCGCCGGCGGCCGACACGCGCCCTATATTCCATTTCTATTTTCATTTTAATACGTCTTAATCTTTAAGATGATGCGAGTAGGCGGCGGGATTAGCTGAATTATGCAAATAAATGTCGCGGTACATTGACGGGCAGAGGAGCGCCTTTGATGAACACGTTTGACCGCCTTGCTATTAGGTACTTCTAGGTTTTGGACTAAAGTAAACTGGAAAATTGTATGCGCTTATTACATCTTCGCACTAAATGACTGGGCGGATTTAGATGAATTAATGATGTATTAATTAACGCAAGATTTATTTACAACATATATGATTATATGCATGTTATGTTTAAGACAAGTGTTTACAGGCACCACGCGATTTAATTCGCAGACAGAATCTCGTATGTTCATTACTTATAGATTTATCAGTTTATGTTTAGAATGTTTTTCGCTTATATACTCAATTTAAGTAAAGATGTGGGATGATATTGCTGTCAAGGACATAAGTAATATTCGAACCCGTTTTGAACAGGCGATGGAGTGATTTCAGATGAATCATTTACAAGTGCATCATGCACACTTGCAATGGCGGTGCCTTACACAACCCGGCCTAGCCAGGGTGCCGGCGCGGGCGCAGCCGCCGCGTCGCCTTGTAATGCTTTCGCCGTCAATTAATCAACATCTCGACTTTAAATCTCGTTAAAATGTCGTTGGCGCGTACGTTTATATGTATGATTAAAAGGTTTGCTAAAAGATGAGAAGCGGTGGTTGGCAGGTGCGGCCCCCGCCCCGCCCCGCGCCGCCCGCGCCCGCGCCGGCCCTGAGCTTTCACCAGCGGACGCCTCCGGCGCCGCGCCGCACTCCAACGTACTCACTACGCCTAAACGAGGTCTCTCGTTTCGCACTATCCGACTGCCGACTCATGATTTGGGAGGAATATTTCAAGTAAAAGTTTCTAGGTCGATTATAAATATTTATTTAGCAGCGCGATCATTCGCTAAACGGGTCGCTGTTGCTGCTCTTTCCGCAAGCGGGTGATTAGCAGGCGCGGCGGGTGCGGGCAGCCGCGGCCGCGAAGTGTGCCACCCGGGGCCGGCCGGGGGGGCGGGGGGGGGGGCATCAGCACGTGAGTCACCGCCACGCAATTAACTCCCGACCTACGCCACGCGCTGCAACCGCCGCCCGCCGCCGCCGCTGCAGCTGCCACTGTTTGTTTACAATTACATTGTACCTACGTAAATTTACTAATGATCTTATACGGATTTTAAGGTTACTGTTAATTAAGATTCACAAGTCGTTAACATTTTTTAGTAGTGTTGTTATGTTGTTTATTTTCTAACGACCAAATGAGTCATGACTCTTTTTTTTGGCAAGGTTGAAGCTAACGGAAACATAATCTTAATCTGTTAAGTGGCATACGAAATAACTTTAGTGTTCCGGTTCTCGTTTCAATGTAGTTTACATTGTAGAATTTGACTCGACAATTATACCTATAAGTACATAATATTATATTCCCGTCCGATTGGCAACATGTGAGGCAGTGGCTAGGCTAGCACGGTGTGTTTGCTATTTTATGAAGCTTATGAGTTACGTGACGCGGCAGCAAGTCGCGGTCGCGGTCGCATTGAGCTGCGCTTACCTACTGTAGGCACTTGGGAATCCCATCCCGCAAATGATCACGCACGCATCTTGCGAGAATATTGGTTATACATCTAGTACTTACTTCTTATCGAGAAAAGTGTGCGTGTATCGGACCGGACAATTACAAATATAGAACTTGTAAGGGTTTTTCAGCATCGGAAAAATCTTGCTACACTGGTGCTTTCAGTCAAAGATGAGGCGGAAGGTTGGTTTCCGATGGTTTCGGTGTGGCTCGAGGCAGCTACTCACAGGTCCTGGAGGCGGCGCGTGTGCGCGAGCGCGGCGTGCGGCGGCGCGCGCAGCCGGTTGCGCGCCAGCCGCAGCACGCGCAGCGCGCGCAGCCCCGCCAGCGCGCCCGCCTCCACCTCCGCCAGCAGGTTGTCTTCCGCCGACCTGCGCACGCACACGCCGTCACAGCCACACACGCACGCACACCTCACCACCGGACCGACCCCGCCGCAAGCTCACCACGAGCTAGGTCATGGGTGTCCAAGTGTCAGTGCTTCTCAAGTGTGTTGAAGTGGTTCCATACCTACATACATACCTACTTACTTTTTTGTATCCATCCATAGTGACGTCTTGTCGCTTTTGGCACAAACATTGGCATGGGTGTCGGTGAACTCCGGTTTCACATAAGACATTAGGTCATTCATTAGGCACTTTACCTTCACCCATCTCAATAATTTTGGCCAAAAATTACATGTCAGCTTTAATTAGTAGAAATATGTTAATACCAGCTCACAGCAGCACAATAATAAAATAAAATATAAAGTACCTATTAGTTACATACACATACACAAATCACGTCTTTATTCCTTACGGGGTAGACAGAGCCTAAGATGACAGGACCCTACAGGCCACGTTTAGCAAGACTGTGGGCGTATACACGGAAAATGGAATCAAAATAGTGTTTAGTGGCTAGCCGCATCGCCTATAACATGATCCCTATGATTTTCGCCCATTATACCTCACGTACATGAAGTACCCACTTATACATATAAAAACCTATTTTTCACACCACCTGCTCGACAATGGCTAATTATGTATCATGTAAACCTTACTCAAAGTAAGTCATTATAGCCCTTGGCTTTCGCCGGGTAGTAATATTGTATTGAAATTCATTATAACCCGTAGGTTAATAATATGATTCTCACTTTTCATAACTCTTATTGCTATACTCTTAAAGTCCAATTTCGTAAAAATCGTACGGCTCCGAAAATCAAGATGGCCACGCCACGGCAAGCGGCGTTCGAATTTCGAACGAATGAAACAAATTTGAAATAAAACAAAAGCGGCCAGTGTTTGCTGACGCTGTAAATATTACACGCATTCAACTGCTAGGATTCCAAATAAAAATATTGGACCACTGGACTAATTTCTTAAACTTACATTTTTACTTTTAATTTTGTTTTAGGTACTGTTGTGTTAATTAAATTATTTTTCTAGTTACCTTGGTTTTTATTGTCTCGCAAAAGGTGAGGAAAGTAGAGTATACTCCTCGGAGATAAAACTGTATATGTCTTGGGTGCGATTAAATGCTTCGCTCCACTCAGGACTCAATCTTAATTCCCTCGCTACGCTCAGGAATTAACTCATAACACCCTCGCTACGCTCGGGAGTTAAATCTAGAGTCCTTTGCTGCGCTCAGGATTCAATATCGCGCCCGTGACATAATACAGTGCTTTATCCCCTCGGTGTACAATCTACTATTTCACTTCTCATGCTCTAAAAGTAGGTCAATATAGCCTTACGAGGCGGGGCTAAAGTGAGTACTTAGTCCCTAGGGAGTAAAAGTAATATTTTTTTTAATTTACTTTGAGTGACTTAGATAAACTCAAACAGCCAGTACTTGCTTAGTTTTTGGCATAAAGTAAATTTTCAATAAGTGAAGGAATTTCATTACCACTCTTTAAACCACATTTAAAAATTATCACACGAAACGATGATAAAAATAATTTAACAATCACAATAAATAAACTTACAGATCGTTGTAATGCGGAAACAAAATAAAAAAAGTATGCTTGTGTGTGGACCATTTTCATGACGGAAATGTTACGTTCTTAGTCTACGTGGACTTAGTTCTATGCTTTTTCCGCATAGAAGGTGGCGCCATTCTATTTTTTTCAGTTTGTGTATGGACCATTTCGCCGATGCGATTTTGTTATATCTGTGTCTGGTTGGAAAAAAACACACCGCGAAAACTTTGGAATTGTTGTAGAGCGTAAATCGTAAACGATTAAAATAAATTGATTATTCTCACAATGTCGTCAAGTGATAGTGAAAATTATGATGTCGAGCAAAGAGCAAAAGACATAATTGATAATTTATTTTTTATTAAATCTTTTTGTACTAAACTGACTATTTTTTCTCGCAATTGAAGTGAAAAATAGAGTTTTCACCTCGAGACTAAAAGCCAATATAAACCCTCGGATAAATAGACACCCTCGCTGACGCTCGGGTGGCTAACCACCTCGGGTATATATTGGCTTAGTTTAGTCCCTCGATAAAAAATATACTTTTCAAACCTCGTTTGTCTACATACAATATACATACGCCACGCTTAGCATGACTGTGGGTGTACGGGTGGAAAGGGGAATCATTTGTCTAAAGTCGTATCGATATTTTTGACTTCGGCTTTATGACCACAAAGACACTGCGTACCTACTTACAACTTTATCTAAGTTCTACGTCAAAGGGAGCGTCTTTTGCTTGATGTTCTAAAAACAATTTTCCTAGTTTAGTTCAGCCAACATAAAAGCACTGACTAATTAACTCATTTATCACCCTGCCTCCCCTAAAATTATAATTTCGCAACTTCGTCGTAATTAAAATTGACGCAATTAAAATTGAGGGTCCAATTTTAGTGAGAAAGGTGCGCTTTCGCAAAATTAATAAAATTCAGTGTTATTAAGAAAGTGGACAGCGTTCGGGTCGGGCGGCGGCGCGGGGGGCGGCGGCGCGGGAGCGCGGCAGTAACAGCGTCTCGAGAACGGACGAGCTCGCCGCTCTCTAATTCGCGGGATTTAATATTTCAGCCGCCGCAAGTATTTGGCACGTGATAAAAGTGACAAACGACTTCCTCTCCTTGATGCAAACCAGTCGGGATGGTCCGCGCACTTTCGCAAGCGCCGCGCCGCCGCGCCGCCGCGCCGCCGCGCGAAACGCGCGCCCGAGGAGCGCGGCGAGGCCGGCCGCCGCCGCGGGCGCACCTCGCGGAGGCCACGGCGGCGACACAAGCCTCGTTACTTAACGTTTGCATAAATTAGAATTAGGCGTACACCTTTAAACAGCAGCCCGCGAAGCTCCCGGCGCCCGCGCTAATTAGGGCGCGCGCCCGTATAATTAAATCATTCGGTAAACAGCACCGCGACGACTGCCGGGAGGCTCTCGATTTGTTTCGCTAAACGGATTGTCGGCTCGTTAATAGCGTTCGGCGGAACCCGCCGCGCCGCAATTCGTGTCCCTGATTCTCGAAACTAAGCAGTTTATAATTTTGTTAGTGTTCTCTACGAGTTTACTCTCTGTTGACATTTAGATTATCTTCCACGTCTATATTGCGGCCACGTTCGGAATGTGACAAGTTGGATGATGCGGCGGCTCCAGACGCCCCCCCCCCCCCCCCCCCCACGCCGCGCCGACAGTTGCTGTACCTACTCGCAATCGCTTCAGTCGCCTGGAAAATTGTTATCAGAGAATATGGGGCGCGACCGCGGCCGGCGGGCCCCGCACTCCGCACCAGAGCCAAAGCTGACACGAGGCCGCCTGCAGGATGGTTCCTATTTACTGCGCGTTATCTACCTACATGACAGCATTATACGATGGAGATCGTTGACATCGTTTGTTCTGCATATAAAACGAATAGGAGTGTGACTGATAATAAAAAAAGGTTTCTTGTGGAAGCGAAGGAGTCTAATTTGAATGTTATTAGAGAGGCGTTGCGTCGCGGGCTCCGGCCCGGCCGCGGGCTGCGTCAGCTGCCCATGAATAATTTATAATCGATTTATCAAACCACGCTCACGATCGACGCGCCGCCGCCGCTATATCATACTGACAAACACATACACGCGTTTGCATCAAAAACTAATAAGGAGAATCATTTACTGGTAATAATTTTAGATAAATAACGCTAAAAAAGTGCTCTACAATTCTTCTGCGCGACTTAATGCGCGACGTCTGGGAACATTCTGGGCTCTCTTTGTCGTTTAGTTCGACCAATCAAAAAATTGCGAATGTTCTGTTAGAAGTCAATGTTAAAGTCCATCGGCGCCGTTAGGCAGCGGGGATGGGGAGC
This sequence comes from Pandemis cinnamomeana, assembly GCA_932294345.1. Lineage (NCBI taxonomy): Eukaryota > Metazoa > Arthropoda > Insecta > Lepidoptera > Tortricidae > Pandemis > Pandemis cinnamomeana. The sequence continues at coordinate 13,124,108 of OW028721.1, forward strand.
TTATTTAAGGACACAGTCGGTTCCCGCACTGCCCGAAAAGTCGATTACAAAAATATGTATCCTCTTTTTCACCTTATTGCTTTAATTTACTTATATGATGAAAAAAATTACTTAAATCATCATTATGTAATCGAGTGTACCTTGCTGGCTGTGTGACAAAAATCATCATCGAGAGTCTACCGGTGTAGCTCGAGCCTTTGAGGCGCTGTACACGTAAATATTATAAATATTATAGGAAACTGTAGGTCTATTTTTATAAAACGCAATCCTAGCTTTAGCTAAAATGTAATATTATTGTGTAAGACTGTTTGTTTCTAAATATATGAAAAAAAAATGTATGGTGTCATTATAAGTATACTCATTATGTAAAGCTTTGTATTAAGCAGCAATAGGTATAGGTAGTAAGAACCGGAGGGGACAGGCCAGGTGCTAGTCATAATAATATGCTCAGGAAATTACAGCTACAATCTAAACTGTGAGCACATTAGTAGGACACAGCTACACAGCTACGTGGTGACGCGGTAATGCGGTAATGGGGCGGCACTGACAGGTAGTGCAGGTGGTGCAGCCTGCGCAGCGCGTGCGCCGGCAGCGCGGCCAGCCGGCAGCCGTCCAGCGCCAGCCGCGCCAGCCGCGCCGCGCCCGCGCCCGCCTCGCCCGCCAGCGCGCCCGCCGACACCGACTCCAGCCGGTTCGCCGACAGGTTCCTGCGCACACGCCGCATCGTCACACACACACGCCCGCATAGACCACCACGTGCCGCACTCGAATCCACCCACATATATATGTGGATCAAATACACAGCGTTCAACTGATCACATGTGCCGCCAACCGGACCCTGACCCGAGCAACACGCGCTCACATGACCACACTGTCGGCCGGTCGGTCCCGGCCCGGCAAGATGCGTGGATGACCCAGCCAACAAATAGAGTTTGCAACTTTGAACAATACAAGTAAATTAAGATGAGTCTTCTTCTTCTTCAGATCTTGCCATAGTAGCTACCATTACCAGTAGCTAGAGAGTGGTGAAAAATCGTGCAAAAATTGAAATTGGAGTAGAGTTGAAAAACTACAGCTCTTAATATTTTGTCAATTATAGTATTTGCGAATAGGTTAATATACATAATTATGATGATGATGATGAAGTCATACAAGTATCAATTGATTTTAGTTTATATACGTATAATTATATCTACAGTTTGTTAAAAGGTATATTTGAGTGGTGACCGCTAAAGCCTATGTTTAAGTCCCGCCGATAACGGGCCGCGCGCCAGACGAGCTCCGCCAAACGGCTCTATTCACTTCGGTGCTTAGTTTTACTGCGTCTAGGGGCAAGTAACGTCTTGCGTTTAGTGTACCGAATCGAAATAAAAGTATCCAATCAAGGGTCATTACAGGCAGCCGGCGCCGTGGAAGGGGGGGGGGGCAGCGCGGGGGGGCGATCGCGATACGCGTCGCTACGAGAACAGGCAATCTTGACACATTGGCATTGCAGCAGGTGCGGTTGATACGAGCACGTCGAAACGGTCAGGGGGTAAAAAAAGTATTGTGCTGGAACTGGGACGACATGACAGACTGCCTTCTTATTTATCTTATACGACAACTACCTATATACCAATTTAATTTCCGTAGCCACTAAATCAAAATAATTTGTATGATCCGGCCCCGCCGAGTTTATTTAGAGCAACATCGGGACAGGGAAGTCGGATTCCAAATATTTACGAGCAGGTAGAGTCTCTGAAAATAGTTTGTTTACTTCCAGAATACGATTGACACGGAATGATAATGCATTCATTTAGTTACCACGTATAGCCCCCGTGTGTTTGTGCGTGCGGGTAGTAAGTACGTTGTCGTTGGAGCTTGTGTATAATCAGTAAGGGGTACTCACAGGTCTCGCAGCGCGGCGGCGGGCTGCAGCGCGTCGCGCGGCAGCGTCGTGATGTTGTTGCGCGACAGGTCCCTGCGACAGACGCGACGCTCAAACACGAGTACACATACACAATACACATGCGTGGCTATAATACAATCGGAATCCAGACAATAGAATAAAACCCATCTGAATTTTTGTTGAAAAAATGTATTAAAACTTTGAAGAATTTGAGCGACAGAAGGCATTTTAATACATTTTTAAAGAGTTTGGAATTTACCAACTGCCTCATGCTCAATTTTAAGTTTTCCTTCGAATAAGCCTGGCCGCAGACGCACGGAATCCTGATTCCGTGCGTCTGCGGCCAGGCTAAGGGCAAAAGCGCTCTAATTAGTATAAACCATTAAAAACAAAAGCGAAAAACTTGTCCAAGTCTCATTAACGGACTAACTCGAGTGCCAATCTGAGAAGTTGGGCGATTGGATCGGAGGCGTTCTCATTGTAGCGCGTCCCCGGGGACCGCCGGCGGGGTGGCGGTGTTGGGTTGTTCGACGATTTACGACTATCGAGTGCACCGAGTCGGTCGTTAGGTCGTAAAAGTCGTAGAGCTATAATTGTAACGGCGGCGGCGGCAGACGAGCCGGCGGTCGTAAAGCCGCCGCTAAGCGACCGACGACAGCCGCTACCACAACACGCCGCGTAATCTGCTCTGTTCAATATTAGTGGCGTGTGTTGCGAGGGGGCGGGGAGGGGGGGGGGGGGGTTGCAAGGTGATACCGAGAAAGGGCGGAGTGCATTTCTCTTTTTTCCCTTTCTGCGCTACTGTTACAAAACGTATCAAACTCCATATTTGGCCCATAATGGTTTTCGAATTGGAGCATACTAAAAAAAGTGAACAATGCCAATTATATTTCCTTGTAGAATACCAATGTTTCTACGTACGGAAGCAGGTTGTATCCGGGTCACAAATTTACTTTTCTTAAAAATGCTATGAAATGTCGCCTATACATTAGTGAAAAGGAGCCAGAAGGTTGAACATCCTGGATCATTAGAGTCATTTTGAATTTGGAATCAAAAAGTGTCCAGTAAAGTTGTATGAAAATCCATAACATACCACTACATTTGAATTTGGTAGTACCCGTCTTTATTAGGGCCGTCCAGTATCAGTTTTGTTTTTTTATTAACGAAAGAGGTTATGCGGACGTGTGCAGGCTTCTATCTAAATAAGTATAATTAATTTCAATACTATTTTACTTAAACTGCATATTTTCAAGGCAAAAAAATTCATTTTGATTCCACTTTCTACCTCTACGCCCACAGTGTCTTGCTAAACGTGGCCTGCAGGTCTTGTTACCTTAGGCTCTGTCTACCCCGTAAGGGATAAAGACGTGATTTGTGTATGTATGTGTATGTATGTGTAAAAATTTCTAAAATAGACAATTTTATTAGTTTCGTATTGAAATTGAAGAGCAAACATTATTTTTTTAAGTTTGGCGTATGGACCAAAACTCAAGCTTAAGAAGTAAACAAAAAGCGGGAAACGAAAGAAAACTATTTTAATTTCAGTAACAATAGACAATTGCCCTAATAACGTCACATTCAATATTTCTTATTTATTTCATTTTTAATAGAGGTACTTTTATTTTACAAAATTTTCTCGTTTCATTTTTAAGAAAAGCACTAGGTATACTTGCTTCGACCGTAATAGCCGTCCTGGACTCGTACTTGTCCAGGATGGCTTACTTACTGGTCTCTGCTGGTCTGCAGTAATGTACTATTACAATACCTACACAATTGCGAACCTAAACGTGGTTATAGACCGGGAGATGGTGAGATGGTGATGGTGAGAAAATTTCTGGTCTTTTGTACCAGTATTTGTGGATCAAATCGTTCGACACTCGTTATTTATCCGACACGCTTGGGCACATTATGCCACACGCTCGGGCCGCCGGTGCCAGCGCTATGGCCATCATTTTCCTTTTTGTTATTACGTAATTAGATCCCTGAAGAACCGCCATATACTGGTACAAATGAGCAGAAATTTTCTGTCACGATCTCCCGGCCTATTAGTTGTGGTGCGGAACCCGCGCGGCGGCGGCGCTGCCGAGTGCCGCGGGCCGCCTCGTTATTGGCGCCATCCATCATCGTCCTCGCTCCCCCCCCCCCCCCCCTGCCGCTCACCACCCCCGCGACGCCCCTCCGCGAGCTCATTCACAGTGGATTTAATTTGCTCGCCGCGATAGTATCGGCCGCGGTGATTGATCCCGCGCCCCCGCGCCCCCGCGCCCCCGCGGCGGCCGCGACCCGGCTTGGGCCTGCTGGCTCGGTAATTTTAACTAGCCAAAGGGTAACGCACCCGGTGCCAGTTCTGTGGTGAGACTCCGGGTGTCGGCTGACTTCGCCCGCGTAAAGTTCAAGTTTCAGGCGTTGTCCCAACACGGGAGCCTTCATTTCTAAGTAGGTACACCACCTTGCAATACAAACGGGCACCCATGGTTTTTGTATTTTATGTGCATAAAGGCTTACTTTCTAGCTTTAATACCTAAAAATCTGAAAAACCATAGGTGCCCGATTTTTTTGCAAGGGGGTGTATATTTTGACTTCCATTTTACCAAGAAAAAAAGTATCGCTTTTTCTGATTTATCTAATGTCATAGTCACATACGACGACAATTATAAGTATACTTACCTATTATAAATGAACCAATTCAACAGTACTAAAAGAAACGAAATTGTACGTTCAAAATCGAGAGCATATTACATACTTAGATGTATTTTTTTACAAGTAAGCTTTATAATATTAGCAGTTTTACTGTAACAACTTCACGGCATAAACTTCTGTTGTCACGTGACATGAACTAGGCTATCGTGGCTACAAGATGCAAGCATATTGAAGTTCTAAGTTAGCAAATAAATGTGGTATGCATGCTTGATAATGCAGAGCATCGGCGCAGGGCGGCGGCCGCGGGCAGCTCCGACTCGGTGCGCCGTGCCGGTTGCATTCCATGTCGTTAACCTAAAATCAATGTGCCGCGCGCTGCGTGCCGCGTGCCGCGTGCCGCGTGCCGCGTGCCGCGTGCCGCGCGGTGCGAGCGCTCTCATTAACCGCAGCGGCACTGAAACTTGTGAATGAAAACAGGGCGGCGGCGGCGGCGATACTTGCAATGCATTCACGCATCGTATTTACAATTTCGTTTCATTAAAACTTTGGATTTTCATTCATGGATACTGGTCGATTGCGTATGCTTAGCCGGCCCAGACGCTGAGATTATACACGGGTGTGTGGGCCGTTGACGCTGGCGGGCCGCTCGCCGCCGCGCCGTACGCCACGGTGCACGGTGTGACGGCGCTCTCGTCAAACTGATCAATGCGATAAGCATAACTAGAAAGCTTATGTAGTACAAACGCGGACTGTGTAAACTGGTATTATTTACATTCAAGCATTCCATTCATATTTCAGCACTTTGAATCGGTGCGACAGTTTCCTGCCGGGCCGTTAAAACACATCAGTCTAGTATTTTCCAGATGAAAGAAGTTTTACAGGAGGTTTCGTTTATTCGGAGTTGCGGGTGTCTATGGGCAGTGGTGATCACTTACCATCAGGTGGCCCACTTGCTCGTTTTCCTTCCTATTCATATAAAAAATAAAATGATACGAGGCCGCTGCACTCCGCGTTATCGGCAATATCGGCGCGCGATATCGCGTCGCGGCCGCCGCCCCCGCCCCCGCCCCCGCCCGCGCCCGCGCCCGAGCAGCGCCGGGGACGACAACGGTATTGCCGGGATAATCAGTTTTATCCCGTGGCCACCTATCAGCCATTTGAAAGCAGCACTTTATTTTATGGGTGGCTATCAATTGAATTATAATAAATGATGTGTGTCGTGTCATGATAGGCTTTTGCACTTTTATTACTTAAAATATAGAGATCCTTGAAGTACACATGTGGTGTCAGGCTGTCTCCAGCGGGGTGCGGCGCGGGGAGGGGCGGGGCGGTCGCGCGGCTCATATTTCATCACTCCTCGTGTCACCCTTATCTTTCATCCCGCGTCAGCCGCAGCCCGCGCCGGCTCCGCATTCTTTCTGCCGCCGGCTTCACCCAATAAATCCGTTCTGTTCCGAAATAGCCGTCCCTTGACGCGCGATGTCAAACGGCACTCGCGCGGCTCCGCTTTGAAGTTGACTCCAACTAGATCATTGAATCCCTGCCGCGAGCGCGGACGCTGACGGACGAGCGCGGCGCGCGGAGGCGCATGGCGGCGCGGAGCGGCACACGGCGCGATGCCCAACTTTATTTTTTACGAACGATTTTGACATAATATATTTTACAAGTTTTCTGTCAAATATATCCACGTCAAAATCGTCAGTTACGGTTAAAGTTATTGTAAGAGTAACTGGGTGCAACTCACACTCAATATGTCAGTTTTTTTTTTATCTTTATTTATAAGCTTGGATCCAGTGGCGTAGCTACCAAGGGGCTAGGTGGTGCAGTGCCCGGGGCCCCCAAGCCCAGGGGCCCTCGAATCCTTACCAGAAGTATTTTTTAATATTTTTACTTAATAAACCCTAATCAGTTTAGATAGTAATGGGGCCCCATTTTTTTAGTTGCACCAGGGCCCTTGGTTACCTAGCTACGCCACTGCTTGGATCATTTGAGAATGAACATGTCAGCTCCAAATGCCTATTATAACGTCAAAGTTGACAGCTGTAGTTTGTTTAACGTTAAGGTAGTTAATTTAATGACCTAAACCTTTCAGTTAGGTACTTGAAACGTAGATGGTGATAGGGCTTTTATTATTTCTCAACTCGACAGTACAAAGTAAACGAGGCTGAAGCTGCGGGGTGTTACCGGAACGGAAAGCTTCGGCTCGGAGATTATTGGAGTGCAATTATAGGGACGCTTTCAGGTCGAGGCCTCGAGGGCGGATGCGAAGGACGGCCTCGGCGCGAGCTGGCGCAGCCGGTGCGTGCGGCGGCTATAAATAGCGCGTCCTGCCGCCGCCGCCGCCGATCGATCGCCGATGCTGCACCGTGCCCCGTGCATGCACCGCGCGCCCGCTGCTCGCTCACCGTGTAGAGACACGCCACGCGTGCAGGCGGTGCGTTGCCGTGCGCTCGCAACATTAAAGCTAATCGTGGTCGGTCGGTGTCCCGAGGTGTTAATAACGCGACGTCGGCGCGGTCCCGCGTTAATAAATATCCCTCGCGCGGCGCCATAAATCACGCGCACTGTTTACCCCGCCCCGCCCCGCGCCGCCCGCCCCCCGCCGCTCTGCACGCGGGATATCGTTTTCGCTAATATCAATTTATAGCTACGGCTTCAGGAAGTTTCTGAATTTTTTCTTCGTCTGCTGACTGGTTGTGGTCACTGACCGAGAACAATGTAGCGGCGCGGCGGGAGCGTCTCCTCCGCTGCCGCCGGCCGCTGGCGCTCGCAAATCAAACGATTAGTGAAATTAACTGCTTATTACGATAAACAAACACCCCGCGCGCCGCTCGCCGGCAACGCGGAAACATTAATCGTGTTAATGCAGTGTTAAGGCGCCAAACAAACATCGTACAAGAGTTGTAAATAAATGTAACATTTGTTCAGAAGTCGGTGTTGCGGCGCGGGTCCCGGTGGGCTGCTAGTTTGCAGGACCGGACCCCCCCCCCCCCCACACCCCCCCGCCCGCCGCCGCCCCCCGGGAGCCGCACTATCGCGGCGGCTCCGGCGAGCGCTGATACAAGGAAAATACTTCGCAACTGCAAACAAATTCGAGCCGCGGGTTGACGGAGCCGATCACTTGCGAATGGAAAATGTTCACTAATTTATTTTTCATTCTTCGGATATTTTATTGAAAATAAATAGTGAGTGTCAAAAAATGTTTCAATAGGTACTGTAGGAACTTGAGTTTGTATATACAAAAGTTTGTATACACAAACCAACTCGCTGGCAAGAATTCGTTCTTCGCTATCCCGCAGGAATTACGCAATTTTCCGGGATAGATTAGATTAGATTCATTTATTTCTTTTTTCTGTTTTGGTTGTTATATGTGGTGTTCAATAAAGAGTTATTGTATTGTATTGTATTGTATTGTAATTTACATATATTTTTATTCAGTCACAAAAAGATTGTAAACAAAATAAAAACAATAAGGTACAATAAAATAATTCATACAAAAACTAGAAATCAGAAATCCAATAATACAATCAAGAAACAAATGTCAAATAATTACAAACAATAAATTATTAAAATAAAATTAATATGGTACAAAGTACAAATGAATCATTCAGTGTCATACAAAGTAGCTTATGTGTTATTCAAGACTATAATCTAATCTATCTATGTTCCAAATTTCATCCAGATTTGTCCAGTCGTACTGGCGCGAAAGAGTAACAAACATCCATCCATCCATGCTTTCTAACTTTCGCGTTTATAATATTAGAAGGATTTGGTTTTACAATTTAAGATGAATCGGAAGAAACAAGTGTTTCTTCGTGACATTAGCTGGGCAGCTGCCTCCGCAGGCATTGCTTAAAAGATAAAAAGTTTGAAATAAAATACGGTTATGGATCTATATGATTATTTCATTAATTAGATGAAGGTTTGGCTCAGAGCGCCAAGATCCCGTACATCTCGCACAAACCCAGGAGTATCCAATTAGTTTGCTGTAGTACTGGCTACGAACCTCAGAGCCTTACAGTACATTATTAGACATGCAATATATAGGCCGGGAGATAGTGACAGAAATTACTGGGTCATTTGTACCAGTATGGCGGTTCTTCAGGGGTTTTTAGTACGTAATGACAAAAAGAAAAATAATGGTCATAGCGCTGGTACCGGCGGCCCAATCGCGTGGGCGTTAGTCGAACTCGTCGGATAAATTACGAGTTTCAAACGATTTGTTCCACAAACATTTTAGTATGTTCCGATAGTCCAAAAAAAAGAAGTAGGCGGTAGTGTCATGCCATACTTTTCCGGTGTGACTTACAGCCCGCCATACCGACGCGAATGCGTTAATTAAAAAAAAAACAAATTCAACCATTTGTACCAGGCTAATTTATGCACAGTTAATCATCGTTGTGCAGCCATTTACGAAAATCACCATGCCATACTTTTCGGACGGTTCCAAATGGTCACCATACCGCCGAAAATCAGCAAATTATTTTTTTTCGCCCAACGATTTGTACCACCCTAAAAATTTTTTTCAACAGCTCCTAAATGATCATAAATAGAAGTGTGATAATGCCATACCTGTGGGAGGTGGCGAATGTGTATAATATTTTTTTTAATTGTAAGATTTTATTCGTATTTTGAACGATTTGTAACAGTATGGCACTAATTTTTCCTGTAAGTTTGAGGTTCAACGAATATAAATACAAAATTTCAAAGATCTAGGTGGCGGCAATCTTGACTCACAATCGTCCACCCCATGGTTACAATCCGGGATAATTTTTTGTAGGTAGAATTGTATCCAAACAAACAGAATATAATGATCCCATGCTGTAAAAAAGTATTTTACTTATTGTACAGTCGTATTTTTGAAACGTGTCGAATAAATAAGTTTTTCAAGTATGGCAGCACTTTTTCCCCCTACTAGAAGTATGGCAAATATAATCACGGTCACATTTTATCAAATATTTTCCAAAAATCCAAATGCAATACTGGTACAAATCGTTTGGCGAAAAAAAAAAATTTTGCTGATTTTCGGCGGTATGGCGACCATTTGGAACCGTCCAAAAAGTATGGCATGTTGATTTTCGTAAATGGCTGCACGACGATGATTAACTGTGCAAAAATTAGCCTGGTACAAATGGTTGAATTTTTTATTTTTTAATTAACGCATTCGCGTCGGTATGGCGGGCTGTAAGTCACACCGGAAAAGTATGGCATGACACTACCGCCTGCTTATTTTTTATGGACTATCGGAAAATACTAAAATGATTGTGGAACAAATCGTTTGACTCTCGTAATTTATCCGACGAGTTCGACTAACGCCCACGCGATTGGGCCGCCGGTACCAGCGCTATGACCATCATTTTTCTTTTTGTCATTGCGTACTTTAGACCCCTGAAGAACCGCCATACTGGTACAAATGGCCCAGTAATTTCTGTCACTATCTCCCGGCCTAATACATAGATTAGGTTCGCGGACGTGGGCACGGAATGCGCGCGGCGTTTCTATTTAAACGTTCTTTGCGCTAATTTCGTAGATAAATTTTAATTCGCCCCTTGAGCGAATGATCTCGCGGCGGCGGGGGTCGCGCACACGAGCTCCTCATGCAGGATTCGCATCAAATGCATGAACTGTATTCAATTCTCTATGCGTCAGTGTGTTGGTTGATGAAGCTTCAACCGGACGGGAACAGAAGGGTGTTTTTAATAAAAAGAGATTATTAAAAATGATTTAAACTTTACATATAGGTACATATACCTTATATCTTTCAAACAACGTATATAATCCTATTTTTTTATATTTAGAACAACTATTTTCGTATGTTTTTTGCAATTTTTATGTTTTATGGATTCGTAATTTTTTTTGGTTATCAATGTAACATGAAATCTTACGTTTAACGAGTAATTAAAGTGTAAATTTTAATAAATAGCTCAAAATTGAACAATGTTTTTTTTGTTTATTTGCATTTTCTGAGAACATAGTAATGTTTATATTTTTTTATACCATCAGAAAGTAGAGATTTCAAGGAACAAAAAGGCCACCGACTTCTTTAAAAAAGCAGATATTTTGACGTGAGAATTTTCGATTGAAAGTACTAGTGTGTGTTTCGATATTAAGTCAAAAAGGTGAAAAAAGGAAAGGTGAAAGGAAAGGTGAAAAAATTAATCTTTTAAATCAAAAAAATTACTGTATGTTTGGGACATAAAAAGGTAAGTTTTCACCAAATTTCGTGATAATTTTTTTTTTGCGAAAGAAATAAAAAACCAAAAACTTGGTTATTTGAATTTTTCACATAAATTTTGAGGTTATGTGAAAAAAGTGTCAAGATAAAAGTTGTAGATCTTTTTATTACCTTCAACTTTGCCATTTAACTTTTTTTCATAAGACTTGTAGTTATGCCGGAAATCGAGATAAACCGTTTTTCACCCTTAAAAACTCACCCCTTCCCGACCTCAGATCGCTCGTAAATTATTTTTCCTTTCATTTTTGTAATATTCTCTACCTTTTCTAATGGGTTTCATCCTACTATAGTTTTTTTGTTCTCAAAAATGATCGACCCTGGCCTATCTGCGTCCACGAGACCACGCAGCCGGCGGCGCGGCGCTCCTCCTGCGGCCTGCTCTGCCTCGTCAGCTAGCTATCATTGTGGAGACGCGTCTGACGCGTTGCCGCGCCGGCGTGACGGATAGTGAGTTTATGTAAATTTAGCAAAAATGACGAGTAGAGTGTTTATGCCGTGATGCAGGCCGCAGCAGGTGCCCGCGCCCGTTGCGGGACTTGCACTGCGGGGCGCTTCCATACATCAAGAACTAACCAAGCATACATAATAACACAAGTTGTCGAGATGTAAGATCACCACATTGAACTATTATTACTAACGTGCATTCCGATAAGTATGTATGCTTACGATAATACCAAACGGAAATTTTGGAGTGGTGTAGGTTGGCGAGACCCCCCCCCCCCCCCCCCCCCCGCGCGAGCGCTGCCGCACGCTGCGCCGGGGCCGCTCGCTGCAAAAGAGTTCAACGCGCGGCGCTCTACAACCTACCGTACAGTACTATTAACTCACTGTAGTGTAGGTTCCTATAAGGTTCAATGACATTTGAGAAGCTATAACGTCAAAAACCTGCGAATAATAATAAGTAATTATTATTCGTAGTCAAAAACTATATTTTTCAATTACAATTGAAAGTGACCGTCAGGTCTGCCTTCCTATTTTATTGGTAATGCACTTACATACCCTTACTAGATCACATATACATTCCTACCCGCTATAATTACTACGATGCGTTATTGTAGCACTTTTGTTTTACAGAATACGATACAAATGCGAATTTATTCTGTTAATCTTTTAGAACAGGGGTGGCCAACTTGATTACACCCAAGATCTCCTGTTTACTAACGAAACCCTGTGCGATCTACCAATTACATACTTCATGAAACCTTAAATCAGCAGTTGGTGATTACGTTGCGCAGTCTGGTCCACATATTTATATTTTTGCCTTGCCGCGACCGACTGGACTAACATTCGCGATCGACCCGTTGGCCACCCCTGTTTTAAAAGATAAGAGGAATATAAATGGTAAATAATTAAGCACAAGAATATGTGTATATAGTTTGTTTTGCTGCTGGCCCGGCTTCGCAGTGACAAATATTGATTTGATCATTGGATCCATAATATATAGGTAGGTAGGCTAAGCAGTAACACACTCACAGCTCGAGCAGGCGGTCGGTGAGCGGCGGCAGCTGGCGGAGGCCGGCGCCGCGGCACGACAGCCGCGAGCCCGCGCCCGCGCCTGCCGCCGCGCCGCACACGCAGCCCGCCGGCAGCTCGCCGCAGCCCGCCGCCGCCTCCGCCTCCGCGCCCGCGCCCGCCCCCGCCCCCAGCACCACCAGCACCAGCGCCAGCAAGAGCGCCAGCGCGCGCGCCTCGCGCTCCGGCCCGCTCATGTCACCATCCCCGCAGACACCGCACAGCTACCACTCGGCACCCCGCAGACCACAGCGCGCCCGACTCTACTGTTATGAATTAAACACGTTGTGACACGAACACGAGTTGCGAACTGTCAGAGCCGCGAGAGTTCGAGCTTTCGAGCCGAGAGACCGATGACAACACGATCGTGTCGCGGCGGCGTACGTGTGCACGTGTGAGGCGCGCGGCGTGGACTGGCGCGAGGACTCGCGTCTCCCCCTCCTCCCCCCCCCCCTCCGCTCCGGCCGCCCTCCCGCGCCGCGCCCGCCGCCGTCGCCACGGAGTCTGCGGCGCGTCCTCCTCCGGTACATTCATCTCCGCGCGATCTCATCTCGCCGCCGCCGCCGCCGCACGTACCCGCCACTTCGAAACCATTATCATTGTAACCGTAAGAGCTCTCGATAACAGACGAAGGGTGTGGCATTAACACTCATTTGTACAACAGAGCTAAGTTTGCCTGTCGTCGGTCCCGTGAGCGACTACTGGTCCTGAGTTACAATCCTGACCTGACAGTTGTAAGGAACTCAAAGGCAAGACCTGCAAATCAGTTTGAGCCTGCATCACAAACACACACCACTTTAAACACCTTAATCAATTTGATCAACTGCCTGGCCTGAATAAATAAAAGATCATCCTTTTAAGTAGGTACATTATATTCTCTAGGTAGCGAAAGAAATTGTGTATAGGTACATCTCACTTGTTTACAACTTTAATAATTTTATTTCACTTCTCATGCGCGTAAAGTCCCTCATTATGTCGGAGGACGCTGCATGAAATTGCTTTTTATGCACTCGTGCATAATGTTATTTCTTCTTTTGAAGCCCAGCCAGCTTTACTGCCACATACACTACACAATTCTCCTTTATTTAATAGATACGTTTTTATGAGATATGGTTCGTTATAGCTTAATTTAATTACAACATTCAGTTATCTAAATACAAATAATAAGCGCAAATTTATGTATGTAAAAAGTACGCAAAAAAACAATATTTATTTTGTAACTTGGCATTAACGATCTCTAACTATAGTCGAATATCACAACCTGAAAAAAAACAAAAGAATAATTTTGTGGCGGAAACTATTTGTCAAAACTAGCCGAATTTGTTGTGGTGTGGTTGAACATTTTGTCTATCTTAATCGAATACAATGTTGTCTAGATTTTGTTTTGTTTCCTTGCAATCGAAGCGACAAGCAGTGTAAAACCCGAGCATTAAACCCATTTCCCCCGCGCCGCGTCTGCCACGCGCCACGCTCGCCGCCCGGCTCGGGTGGCGGTATGGACGTCTCGGGTAAAATGCCTTGTTTTATGCTCTCGTTGTACAATCTACTATTTACAGTTTCATTCAGTTTTAGTTGTTACCAGCTGTTGCCCGCGACTCCGTAAGTAAGTTCCGTACAAATTCGGCTTGTGACTATAAAATCCAGTGTTAGCCGAGCTCTGCCCCTAAACAAAACGTGTGTGGCCATTTTATATTGGTTACTATTACTAGCTTCTGCCCGCGACTTCGTCTGCGGAGAATCCTACTAATATTATAAATGTGAAAGTTTGTGAGTATGTTTGGATGTTTGTTACTCTTTCACGCCAGAACGGCTGGACAGATCTGGATGAAATTTGGAACATAGATAGATTATAGTCTGGAATAACAAATAGGCTGCTTTTTATCCCGGAAAATTGCGTAATTCCTGCGGGATAGCGATAAACGAATTCTATGCATACGAAGTTGCGGGCAACAGCTAGTTAAACATAATAAAGGAAGGCTCTAGAATCACTCTATCTATTAAAAAAACCGCATCAAAATCCGTTGTGTAGTTTTGAAGATAATATAAGCATACATAGGGACATAGGGACATAGGGACAGAGAAAGCGACTTTATTTTATACTATGTAGTGATTTACACAGACAGCAGACATAAGAAATCTAATTTTTAAAATGTATTGCATTAGTTTTGCTAACCGTCATTCCAAATTTCAAATTTCTAGGACAGGGTTTCTTTAAGTGGGTCCTGGGACCCCTCAGGGATCCGTAAGATGTGCCGGTGACCCGCAGCTACAGAGTTAACCTTTAGATTATTGATTCTTTTAACGACAGGTTTTTTTTTCTTGTGCCTTAATAAGCAGAAAGCTGGGCAGGGGTCCATGGAGTTTTATTTTGAAATTTCGAAAGTGTTCTGTGACTGTAGAAAGTTTAAGAACACAGTAAATATAGGTATTTTATAGTTATTTTTAAGTTTTAGTTTAATTAATTTGTCTTGTACATTTATATTTATCAATAGTCATTTATTATTGTATTTCCCCTTGTTTTGTATCTACGTGTATCGAATGTGTGTAAATAAAAATAAAATACATGACCAGAAAAAAAAAAGAACACAGTTCTGGGACAACTGGAAGTACCTACCCCATAGTTTTTCGAGCTCGGCTATTTGTATGGAAGCACCTCTTCGAATGACTGTACCTTTTGATTGCGTAGACTTAGTGGTTTGATTTTTGCACAGTTTTATAAGATGTACGGCTTATTAAATAAGTGAGATTTTTAAGAAAAGGCACTGCGACCTCAGTTTCAATTTCAACTTGACATATTCCGGCAGCTGAAGATACACTCCAGTGTAAGCAGAGCCCTGGTCCCAAGTGAAATGTAGGAAAAGTGAGGTCACTGACATAGACAGCCCTGCGTACAAAATAGCTTTATTTCATTAGTTGTGCTGAAATACTTTCATACCAAATTTCTAGGACAACTGGAAGTGACCCAGAGGTTTTTCAAACTCTGCAATTCGTAAGGTATCAGTCAGGACTAATGATTGTATCTTATGATTAGATTGGCTCAGAGGTTCCCAGCATCCACAGCTCCAGGGACCGCAGGCCTCAGTATTTGCTATCAATTACAATGTTATATCTCTACGCGTTCCTAAAATAGGGGCTTGACGGACAGACAGACTACTACTCTACTAACGACTTTTTTTAACCCCTGGTGAATATTTTACTTTCCTGCGGGAACTCGACACTTTTATGGGACTTATAAATTTTATCTATCCATTATAATAAAGCTGAAGATATTCGAAAAAAAAAATGGCTGGGGATACTTAGAATCGACATAAACAGAACACGGCCCAACGTCGAAAATCACCGGCCAGGTTATAGGCTACTTTTTATGCCGGAAAATTGCATAGTTCCCGCGGGATAGCGATGAACATGTCAAAAATCGCATACGCAACGTAAATGAATATTGCTTCAGTGTCATAGACATTTTTCAAAATTCCCACGGGATAAAGAATAAATGGGGTTTATAAGTCCAGTGAAAGGGGAGCCTATCTCCATAACTATAATTATTAGAGTCTTGAAATTTGGCTTTACTTATGTTTTTATACTACGCGGACGAAGTCGTGGGCAAAAGCTAGTATTTAAATAAACCATGCCACAACACAACAAGCAACTTGGACTATTCATTGCCTTATCCATTGGCATGTTCCTTGGCTCACTGCCGTGAATGACAGCAACGAGCACAGGCACGCGGCCCCGGCTGCGCGAGCGCCCGCGGTGACAGCTGCTGGTGTTCTCTAGCGAGGGGGGTCTGCAGACAGTGCCGTTGACCCGGGCGGCCGACAACGGCTCCCTGTACTGTCAGAAGCTGGTCTGCAAGACATATTTAATGACATAACTCTCAGCTCTGCTGGTTTTGGGTTCACTAGTTATCCATACGAATTTGCCCGTATGTGGTCCTTTCTGAAAGTCCATTTTGAGATTTCTAGTTGAAAACTTTCAGGCGACAGAATGAAATTTTTGTCAGGCGCAAGGCCAATTTCGAATACTGATTTTCCGAAAACCGCTCCATAGTAAAACTCCAAATTATAGGATAGTTTGAAACTACTTCCGCTCTACCAACATTTTCTAGGGGTGGCGTCGCAGGTATAGTTGCTACGATGACCCAAATAGTTCAAGTTTTACTAATGTTTGAATGAATTTTGTCCGGAGTGCAAAGTCTAAAACTGAAGAAAATCATTCTAGACAATACCGAGTGAGCGCATGGAGTAGAGAGAGCCGAGTCAGCCAAGGGGCTGGCCGCAGTTGGTCTACATTTATACTCCCAAAATCGCCAACGAAACTGTGAACTGTGAATGTTCCCACCCGAATAAACCACTTTAAGTGAGTATTTTCTAAAAATTGGCACTTTTAAATCAAGAAAGAAGGGGGTATATGCTACAGTATATGTCTACAGTCAAAATAAATTTATAAAGCTTGGTAATTTATTTCTTTCAACACGAAAAAAAGAATTGTTGGTCAAGTCTCTGAATAACTGAGAACCAATAACGAAATTGCTAGTTTTAAATTTCATGCGACAAAATGAGATTGTCATCAGGCGCGAGGGTTATTTTTAACATTAATTTCCCGCAAACCACTCGATGTAAGGCTTTTAAATTTTGTCAGAATGTAGCGCTGCCCCAGCACTACCTGTCACCAAAATTTGATTAGGGTGGGATAACGGGAATGGCCGCTACAACTGTTCAAATAGTAAAAGTTTTACTAATGTTTGAATTAAATACGCCCGAAGCGAAAAAGCAAAAAACCGAAAAACAAGAGAAACCCAACTTTTAGGATAGAATCGAGTCATTAGAAGGGTAGCCAAAAGTCTCTTGCATCTACACTGCAAAAACTGCTCAAATCTATCAAGTAGCCGTCAAGTAAGGAAGAAATTTTACTATTTTTCGAGTCAAAATCAGATAAAAAGTCCAATAACTAAAGATTCTGAGAATTAATGCGCATAAATCAATGTCATGTGTTGAATCATAAGCGCTTTTAATATTTTGGTAAGATTTGAACATCTAAAAACTAGAGATTTGGACATTATTTTAAGAAATTGCTAAAATACCTATCGACCGAGGTGATGTAGCTAAGCGTTTGACAGGTGGGTGGGAGTGGCGGGCGAATTTTTTGCGCGATTTTTGCTATTACAAAAATTGGAATAAATGCGCCTTAAATTAAGCAATACGAATATGTAAATACAACAATAAATTTACACGAAAAAGGCAGTGTAAAAAATTAAAATATGTAAAATTTTTTTTTTTTTTCCCTTTTAATTATTGAAGCAAACAAAATTGAACCTAACAAATCAAAACTAACAAATTTAAATTAAAAATAAACCTATTCTAACAACACCACCTTGAACAGAAGCATTTGAAACCCCGCCAACTTGATGAACCTAACCGATTTCATTCAATAATTAAAACCTAAAGAAAATGAAACCAAACCAACTTGAACCTAACCGATTTCATTCAATAATTAAAACCTAAAGACAATGAAACCTAACCAACTTGAACCTAACTGATTTCATTCAATAATTGCAACCAAATGAACTTAAACCTAACAAATTTGAACCTAGTCAATTTCAACCTAACAAATTAAAACCTAACCAACTTGAACCTAACAGATTTCATTCAATTATTGCAACCAAATAAACTTAAACCTAAG